>CM060937.1:544361806-554361806 GCA_030765085.1 Allium cepa
AAACTTGTAAGTAATTAAAACTGTTTGTATTCAATAAATTGAGTACAACAGAAAATTAAGCAAGTTCTTCTTACAACTTGCAGATTTAACTTCAAGATCTAAAAAAAAAAAAAAAAAAAATGGATTTCAACTATTGAACTTCAAGATCTAAAGAAGAAACAGAAAATTCCAAGTTCATCCTTTCAATTCCAGGCTTTAGCTTCTCCTCTGTCTTCAACAACCAGGTGAGCAACTCCTCTTTTCAAAAAAAATTAAGTAGGTTGATTGCATGTTTAATCTGGGATAAGATGAAGTTGCAGTGAATATTTATATGTGTGCATGTTTATAAAGTACAAATGATATTTAAGAAATTACCTGCACATAGATATGTCTGTAAAACAAGAAGAGGATTGTGCATGTGTGATCTTTAAACTTATGTTGATTTCTTGATTTTCCTTTAACTTGTTTGCTGAATTGAAATTAATTTTTGAACAAATTTTGTTTGCTTTTGAATGGTGTAAGTTCAAATTGTATATAAACTAAATATGATATCTGGAATTCTGGAAAATCAAATTACACAAAACTAAATTGACTAGAGTGATAAATTTTAAACTATATGATGTAATATTCCAGGTTTATTAATAAAATCAGTAAGTAAATTTCAAGAATTTTAAAACTAAATTTTTAAATTTACAGTGAAAAGAGAAAAATACAGTTTCATGTTTACTGTATTTTATTTTTGATCAGGATCCTTTGATCCTTGCATTTGAATTAAGTAAAATTGTTTCTGGAAGTTCTTATCTATCTTAGATCATAAGTAAATCATTGAATTGATTTACAATTCAAAATTTAGTTTGTAATTTGGGAATTCCTGTCATGAACCCTAGTTTCACTGGGTTGCTTTGTTTGCTCGAGTATGGCTTCAAGGGTGCATCAAGTTCAATGATCCTGTGGGTAATGGTAGATGGTGTAATATTGGAGTTGTCGCCGGAGTATGGAGTGTAATGGTGGCTGGAGATGGAAGTGTTTAGTGATGACAGGTTGGCACTGCAGTAAGTTAATGTTTCAGGTTTTGGTTGTTTTTGGTTGCAGGGTTTTTTGACTCGGGTAGGTCTCGGGTAAATTGGGAAAAAACTCGGAGCAAGTGGGTTACTGACCCGAAGTAAAATAAGAGAGTTCTGTGTACATTGTTTCAGGTTTTAAAAACAGAAACTGTTCTGTTTTTTTTTGAATTTTGAAAGTAGAGTTTAAATTAAAATGGAAATTTGAACTTAGGATTAAACTTGAATCTAAAATGAATTCAAATTTGTTTGAATTCTTATTTTATAATTATTTAAATGCAGAAAATTCAAATTTTGTTTGAAATTAAAATAAAGAGAAAGGGGAAATAGGAAGCCTGTTTCATGTTTTATAAAATTTGAAAATAAGGTGCAAAAATACAAATGTGACTTAGAATTTTGAAAATTTAATTTTAGTTGAATTCAAATAGTTTGAATTTAAATTTCTTTGAAATACTTAAGGGAATTTTGTGTGTTTTGTTTCAGGACTAAGAAACAGAATTATTTTCCAGGTTTTTAAAAGAATAAAGTTGTAGTAATAATAGGGATCTAACTTGAAATTTGAATTCAGTTGGAACCTGAATTTAGTATAGATTCAAATAATTCAAATATGAAATTTGAAAACATTTTAAATTCAAGAATGTAAAGGTTTTAAATTTGACAGAAACTGTTTACTGTTTTCTTTAGAAAAAAAAAATGTAAACTAAATTTGGACTTAGGCTTTAATAAACTGAATTCAAATATGAATTCAAATATGTGAATTCTGTGCCTTTTGAAATGATTTAAAATTTCAGTAAATTTTAAAGTTTGGTTTCCAAATTAAACAGAAACTGATTTTCTGTTTTAAAATGTAAAAGTAAATTTAAATTGCAGGTGGAGATTTTAAACTGAGTTTTAGTTTGAAATTTGAATATGAATTCAAATTTTAATTGTCTGAAATTTGAAATCAATTATGTTTTTAAATTTAAATTTGATTTTTAACTCTCAAGTATAAAATGCATGGTTGTTTTTGCATTTGAAGTAAAAGGTTAAGTATTTAATTTAGGAAATCAAATGAATTCAAATCTGAAGTTTTAAAATCTGGATTTTAAATTTAAACTTCAGTTTTAAATAAGATTTAAATTTAAATTGCTTTCAAATGATTTCATTTGAATTAAAGGTGTAAATTATAGAAAGAGTTTTAAAGAATTTAAAACTAAAATGAGAATGAAAGTTGTATTTCAATTTTGAAGTTTTAAAGTAATTTTTAAAATTGATTTGAATTTGATTTGAATTGAAATTTAAATCCTTTTCAACTTATTAATTAAGTATATGTTTCTTGTAAACATATAAGATTAAGTTGTATTGTTTAAAATCTTATTTTAAATAAATTTGGATCTTAAGTTTAAAAAGAGAATGTTAAATGGAATTTAATGTAAATTTAAAAACATTTTGTTTTTAAATGCATAATTTAAATAAGGAATGTTTATCTAAAGATAAAGAAAAGTATAATGATTTGTAATTCATTTAATTATTAAGGTAGTACAAATGGATAATTAATATAATTAATTAATTAAGAAATGGAAAATTAGTTAAAGTAATTAAGGGTTTTAATTTGATTAATTTAAGTTTAAGATTAATTTTTCTAGAATAATTAATCTGTAATTAAGAAATCATTAATTGAATGATATTAGATTTTAAATTAATAATTGAAGATTTATTAATTGAATAAATATGGATAGTTAATTAATAGGGAATAATAAATGAAAGTAATCATGTAGGTAATAAATTTAAAACCACCCAGTTTATTCATCTTAATTGTAGATGCTGATTGTTATTGAATGTTGTGTGATGGATCGATATATTTGATATGTGATGTGATGCTATGTGATACTTTGTGCTGATCTGCTATATTTGTGATAAATATACTGTTGTATAAATATGAAACCCTTTGACCCGTAAAACGACATTTGAATTTCGATGCGACAGGGAGTCGGATTCCAGCTGGTTATCCGAAACCCACATCGAATCATATTAGTGAATTTTTGTGATTGATAATTTACTTTATCTATGAATCTGTGAATATAGATAAGCGCTATGGGTTATACCGCTTATCTTTATGATTGAATCTGTGATGATGATGTTGTGCACTATTGTGTTGAACCCCTAGACCACACTTACACACACACAAATATGGATTGCACGTGGAAATGAGTTAAGTCACAGATTTTGAAATTATTTTAAAATTTGAATTTTTGAATCCAAAATAGTTTTGGAATTAGAATTGAAGCATTTGAAAAAATGAATTTCAAAAATAAAAGTTATTTGAATAACTTGATTGAGTTTTGAAATTTAAATAATTTGATTTAAATTTGAATTCAATATTTGAAGTTTAATTCTATAATTTGGGAACTAGGGTATTCAACTTATAAATGGGTTTATATGGGGTTTTAAACCATTTTTAAAAAGTGATGTTTTGAAATTTAAAATTAACCCAAGATTCCAACTTGTATAAATCGGACTTTTCTGAAACGAAAACTGTTGTTTTCAAATAATAGAAGCTTTCATATAAGAAATGGATTTCCAATGTATGTTAAAAGGAATTCAAGTTTTGAAATGAAAATGGTATTCCAAGTTATAAATAAACCTTTGGAACGGGTTTTTGAAAGCTATAAATTAAATCTTTAATTTAAAGATTTATTGAGTTAATCCAATTGGAATGGAAGTTGTTTTGAATCTATGAATAGATCTTTGTGAAACTAGGTGAAACTTTGTGAAATAAATCTTTTGGTTTAAAGATTTAAAATGGTAATTTGTTTAACCATTTGAAAGAAAAGTTTTGGATTTTATAAGTTGTGACTTAACTAAAATCCCATATCCATATGTTTTAAAATATGGCGCTCATTATTCGGTTTAGCCGGGAGAGGACCTAGTGTCATATAGCCCATTCCGAATAGTGATACGACGTTATGGATAGCAATTGAAGACCGGTGGTGAAGACCGGATATTTCCAAAAACAAAAGGATAACTCATCGATTGTCTCTGCACTGGCTGATCCCCGGTATAGAGATCTTCATATGTGATGGGAAGTCCGGACGTGATTAGGGATTATCCGGATTTGCAAGGGCTTCTTCGGAAGTGCCTTCGGTTCTGTTCGAACCCGGGACAGACTTGTATGGTTGTATGTCCGACATTACACTTTGAGATGTTAACTGATTTCTATCAAATACATTTCTGCTTGGTGGCGGAGAATTTATTCTCTTAGCTTAACACCCTTCTCTGAGACGTACGAGCTCAGAGGTTATGTAGTTGATATTTATCAGTGATATTCCCAATTTGGTAATGTGGCATGCTGAGTGATGCTGTGTGATGATCATTGGTTGATCATTTGTGATATGATCATTTGTTTGATCATTTATCTTTGTGATCATTGCTTTGGTCATCTGTTGACCCAAAGCATGGCTTTGTGCCAAAGCGTAGCTTTGTGGACGAGACTGCATCAGGACCTCACTCCCCGGAAATGGTCGAAACAGGAAAGATGCGGCAAGGTTATGAGGGTCGCTCCCTTTAGGGTATGTCATTCCCTTCTGGTAAAGGGTGGTATCAGGTATGGAGCCCTGGTATTTAACCTATGTGGTTGCTCCAATCTCATTTACTGTGTGGTTGTTGCTTTGAGGCGCCTCGGATAAAGGTCCCAAAGGACCGGGGGATGGCATATTCGTGTAGTAGTTACCTAGTTACAGAGGTAACCCGGCCTTGTGTTGGCAGAGATCTAACCGTAACGTTAGTTTCTCGGGACGTCCCGCCAGAGGCGATCCCATAGACAGTAGGAAGTTCCTTAGCCTGACCATTTGTTGGAAATCCAATCAAAACAATACGAGCCCTGTACGGTTTTAGTTGTAGAACCTGCCATTTAACATGGCAGCTATAGTAGGCATAGCATCATGGTACCTATGCTGGCTAGGATTTATATTATACTTTCGAAAGATTTTCCACTATGCACTAGTAATAATATCAAAGAATTTTTCTCGTAGTAAGCATGTTTGACTATCATAAGGAGAAATCTCCCCCATGTGTGCGTTTGCATTGTGTGTGTGCCGGGAGGCCTTATGGTAGTTTCATTTTCCAAAAGCATTGCGGATTTCAAATTTAAATTCTTTTGTTTGTTTTCAAAGACCAAATGTTTTTTGTTTGCTCATACCAGTCCCATGACTGACCTGGAGTTTATTGTTCCTTTCCTAAACTCTGGGTGCCCACTATTTTCCCACACGGGCAGTCTAGAGTTGGGGTTTTCAGATAATCAGTAGTAGGTGTAGATTCGATAGCTTTCAGCCTTAGGATTTGGCAATCGCATTTTGGATCGAGTTGCTTCTCTTCATCTTAATTTGGAGTTCGAGCTATTTCTGGATTGGTGCTTTGGAGATGGAGATTACTAATATTGGAGTTCTTTCTTGAAGACCACATTGGAGATTTTGTTCCGCTGCTATTCTTTGTATCTCTGATAATGTTGTTATCTATTGTACCATCCTGTTGTATCATTCATGTTGTATCAGTTATTGTATCAAATGCTGTATATGAAATATATTATTCATTTCTTCCGCTGTGTTATTTACTTAATGTGTTATAAGCTCCGGCGACTCGAATTTGAACGGTCGAATCTGCGGCATTCGAGTACAATGTAAAGTATGGATGTCGATTTTCGAACGCGAAAAATTCGAGCCGTTACATTTGGTATCAGAGCTGAAGGTTAAAACCTTAGCTCAGGAGTATAACACATTAAGTAACTCATTAGAGATAGGGTGAAGTAAACCCTAGAATGAGTATATCCTTAAGATATCCGTTCGAATGCCTCAGTGAATTCTCTTACTATTCACCGATAGTAAGTATGAGTGCGAGAAGAGGACGAGATAGGGGACAGGGGAGTACCACTATAAATGGTCAATACCCTGCAACAGTGGGAATATCTTTTCTCTATCAATCTCCTTTGATTCGATTTCGAATTCTTTTGATTGCTTCGTGACTGCTCCAGAAAGAAGTTTCGGTGTGATGATGGCCATACGTATTGTTGTAGGAAATTCTTACTTCGTATCTTCATCGGTTTCTTATCAGCTTTTCGATCTAAACTCTAATGAATTTGAAATTGAAAATATTAAATAAATTGGAAATTTTAAATTAGTAAATTGGTTAACTAATATGAAGATTTGATCCATCTATCTATTCTCTGAGATCCGATATATTCTACGAACGATTAGTTATCTCTTCGAACTAATCAATGCCCTCGTATATTCGTAGACCGGTGGACCCAAATATTTTGTGTAATATTATATGAGATTGTTCTCATATCTATTGTCGATATTCTGATTTGGTAAGCCGAATGCAGAATAAATATTTCGATCTAATTCGATCAATCATTTCTTGGTTTATCATCTATTCTTTCTCGTCTTCCTTGCAAATTTCGAGGACGAAATTTTTTAAGGGGGGGAATCTGTAACATTCCTGAAATTTATCAAGTTTAATTTGGCAATTTAATTTATTTATTTTTGAGAATAAATTGTGAATTAGTTAGAGATTTCTAGAATAAATGAATATTTTTTGATTATAAATAGAAATTTGATTTTTAATGTAAGAATAAATATTTTATAAAATAAATAAATATTGAATTTCATAATAAAATGTATTAAAAATAAAATATAAATTAAAAGCTTGAGATTTATAAAAAGGCTAATGATAGTTTGTTTCTAAAACATTAAATATATGTGCGAGATGTAATAAGATTTCAAAAGATTATTTTTAAATATTTAATTCTCTTATATAAATAAATATTATTTTTGTTAGTATGAAATTTAAATTTTCAAACCCTTCTTTTCTTTTAAAAGTTGTACAAGAATAAAAAAAATTTGTATGAATGGAAATTGTAAAAAAAATATGTAAGTTTAAAATAATATTGGCATAAGGATTGAATACATATTGGAATTGAATTTAAATTTAAAATGAATGTTTTTTTTTTGTAAATGGAATTTAAAATTCATTGAGATATAATGTATATAATGTAAATATTGGCTAAGAAAAAAATTCTTTTAACATTGTATATGTATATACACACATACAAATGGATTAAGGGGTGTTCATTTATAAAATAAATATGATATAAAAGATTGTCTTTGAAAATTTTAAATGTAAACATTTACACAAGGAAGTGAAGAAGTAAACATACATATGTAAGTTGAATTTGTACAAGTGTTAGATCTCATGATTTATTTTGTTACAAATGGCATTCAATTTAATTGTTCAAATAAAATAAAAGAGATAAAAAATTTATGAAATCTTTTCAGTTTTCCATATGTAATTATACCATATCTCACCAAATCTCTGAAAAACAGTAAAATGCAAAGTTCAATAACATAGAGCTGTTCAAAAACCCAAAACCAAGAAACTACTGATCAGCTTTTAAACCAAAAAAGGGAGAAAAAAAAAAAATCAAGCAACCTGGTTACAATTCGAAACCTTTAATCAAATTTTCACAAAACCTGAAATTAAATGCATTTGGATCAGACAACAATCTGATCTAGAGCAATGCAAATGAAATGGAAAAATCAGAGGCAAGTTTTAAAGCCTGGAAATTCAAATTCTTCAACCTGAAAGCAAAGCAAAAGAATAAAAGAGAGAGCAACCTGAAAGACAAAGGCAATTGATGAATCAATGATTCAACCTGAAGCAGTTGAAAAGAATCAGAGCTACAACCTGTTAGCTTCAGATTTTAAACATCAAACAAACAAAACCTAAAATCAGAAACAAAGGCAATTCCAGTTTGCAAAAGGAAATAAATTTCAAAGCTTGTTCTTTCTTCCCTCTATTCAAATCTTTCTGGGGGTCAACTGAAACAGCAAGAACAGGCAACTCAAACTCAACAATATCAAGCTCAGGCAGGTCGAACAAGTCAAGCAAGAATTCCAGATCAAAATAAATAAGAGAAGAAAAAAAGAATAAAAAGGGTCAAAGCAAACCTGGGAGAAAAACAAAGCTCTCTGGAAAATAAAATAAAAGGCAAGTAAAATTCCTTTGAAAAATTTGAATTAGAAGTTGTAATTAGTAACTAAAACAAGATTTAAACAATAATGTTCAATAAATTGCTTGCAGGAAAATCAAGTACAAGGCAAATTTGTTTCCTGTTCTCAAATGCAGGAAGTCCCTCTGTTATATAACAAGATTTCAAACTTGTAAGTAATTAAAACTGTTTGTATTCAATAAATTGAGTACAACAGAAAATTAAGCAAGTTCTTCTTACAACTTGCAGATTTAACTTCAAGATCTAAAAAAAAAAAAAAAAAAAAAAAATGGATTTCAACTATTGAACTTCAAGATCTAAAGAAGAAACAGAAAATTCCAAGTTCATCCTTTTCAATTCCAGGCTTTAGCTTCTCCTCTGTCTTCAACAACCAGGTGAGCAACTCCTCTTTTCAAAAAAAATTAAGTAGGTTGATTGCATGTTTAATCTGGGATAAGATGAAGTTGCAGTGAATATTTATATGTGTGCATGTTTATAAAGTACAAATGAATATTTAAGAAATTACCTGCACATAGATATGTCTGTAAAACAAGAAGAGGATTGTGCATGTGTGATCTTTAAACTTATGTTGATTTCTTGATTTTCCTTTAACTTGTTTGCTGAATTGAAATTAAATTTTTGAACAAATTTTGTTTGCTTTTGAATGGTGTAAGTTCAAATTGTATATAAACTAAATATGATATCTGGAATTCTGGAAAATCAAATTACACAAAACTAAATTGACTAGAGTGATAAATTTTAAACTATATGATGTAATATTCCAGGTTTATTAATAAAATCAGTAAGTAAATTTCAAGAATTTTAAAACTAAATTTTTAAATTTACAGTGAAAAGAGAAAAATACAGTTTCATGTTTACTGTATTTTATTTTTGATCAGGATCCTTTGATCCTTGCATTTGAATTAAGTAAAATTGTTTCTGGAAGTTCTTATCTATCTTAGATCATAAGTAAATCATTGAATTGATTTACAATTCAAAATTTAGTTTGTAATTTGGGAATTCCTGTCATGAACCCTAGTTTCACTGGGTTGCTTTGTTTGCTCGAGTATGGCTTCAAGGGTGCATCAAGTTCAATGATCCTGTGGGTAATGGTAGATGGTGTAATATTGGAGTTGTCGCCGGAGTATGGAGTGTAATGGTGGCTGGAGATGGAAGTGTTTAGTGATGACAGGTTGGCACTGCAGTAAGTTAATGTTTCAGGTTTTGGTTGTTTTTGGTTGCAGGGTTTTTTGACTCGGGTAGGTCTCGGGTAAATTGGGAAAAAACTCGGAGCAAGTGGGTTACTGACCCGAAGTAAAATAAGAGAGTTCTGTGTACATTGTTTCAGGTTTTAAAAACAGAAACTGTTCTGTTTTTTTTTGAATTTTGAAAGTAGAGTTTAAATTAAAATGGAAATTTGAACTTAGGATTAAACTTGAATCTAAAATGAATTCAAATTTGTTTGAATTCTTATTTTATAATTATTTAAATGCAGAAAATTCAAATTTTGTTTGAAATTAAAATAAAGAGAAAGGGGAAATAGGAAGCCTGTTTCATGTTTTATAAAATTTGAAAATAAGGTGCAAAAATACAAATGTGACTTAGAATTTTGAAAATTTAATTTTAGTTGAATTCAAATAGTTTGAATTTAAATTTCTTTGAAATACTTAAGGGAATTTTGTGTGTTTTGTTTCAGGACTAAGAAACAGAATTATTTTCCAGGTTTTTAAAAGAATAAAGTTGTAGTAATAATAGGGATCTAAACTTGAAATTTGAATTCAGTTGGAACCTGAATTTAGTATAGATTCAAATAATTCAAATATGAAATTTGAAAACATTTTAAATTCAAGAATGTAAAGGGTTTTAAATTTGACAGAAACTGTTTACTGTTTTCTTTAGAAAAAAAAAATGTAAACTAAATTTGGACTTAGGCTTTAATAAACTGAATTCAAATATGAATTCAAATATGTGAATTCTGTGCCTTTTGAAATGATTTAAAATTTCAGTAAATTTTAAAGTTTGGTTTCCAAATTAAACAGAAACTGATTTTCTGTTTTAAAATGTAAAAGTAAATTTAAATTGCAGGTGGAGATTTTAAACTGAGTTTTAGTTTGAAATTTGAATATGAATTCAAATTTTAATTGTCTGAAATTTGAAATCAATTATGTTTTTAAATTTAAATTTGATTTTTAACTCTCAAGTATAAAATGCATGGTTGTTTTTGCATTTGAAGTAAAAGGTTAAGTATTTAATTTAGGAAATCAAATGAATTCAAATCTGAAGTTTTAAAATCTGGATTTTAAATTTAAACTTCAGTTTTAAATAAGATTTAAATTTAAATTGCTTTCAAATGATTTTCATTTGAATTAAAGGTGTAAATTATAGAAAGAGTTTTAAAGAATTTAAAACTAAAATGAGAATGAAAGTTGTATTTCAATTTTGAAGTTTTAAAGTAATTTTTAAAATTGATTTGAATTTGATTTGAATTGAAATTTAAATCCTTTTCAACTTATTAATTAAGTATATGTTTCTTGTAAACATATAAGATTAAGTTGTATTGTTTAAAATCTTATTTTAAATAAATTTGGATCTTAAGTTTAAAAAGAGAATGTTAAATGGAATTTAATGTAAATTTAAAAACATTTTGTTTTTAAATGCATAATTTAAATAAGGAATGTTTATCTAAAGATAAAGAAAAGTATAATGATTTGTAATTCATTTAATTATTAAGGTAGTACAAATGGATAATTAATATAATTAATTAATTAAGAAATGGAAAATTAGTTAAAGTAATTAAGGGTTTTAATTTGATTAATTTAAGTTTAAGATTAATTTTTCTAGAATAATTAATCTGTAATTAAGAAATCATTAATTGAATGATATTAGATTTTAAATTAATAATTGAAGATTTATTAATTGAATAAATATGGATAGTTAATTAATAGGGAATAATAAATGAAAGTAATCATGTAGGTAATAAATTTAAAACCACCCAGTTTATTCATCTTAATTGTAGATGCTGATTGTTATTGAATGTTGTGTGATGGATCGATATATTTGATATGTGATGTGATGCTATGTGATACTTTGTGCTGATCTGCTATATTTGTGATAAATATACTGTTGTATAAATATGAAACCCTTTGACCCGTAAAACGACATTTGAATTTCGATGCGACAGGGAGTCGGATTCCAGCTGGTTATCCGAAACCCACATCGAATCATATTAGTGAATTTTTGTGATTGATAATTTACTTTATCTATGAATCTGTGAATATAGATAAGCGCTATGGGTTATACCGCTTATCTTTATGATTGAATCTGTGATGATGATGTTGTGCACTATTGTGTTGAACCCCTAGACCACACTTACACACACACAAATATGGATTGCACGTGGAAATGAGTTAAGTCACAGATTTTGAAATTATTTTAAAATTTGAATTTTTGAATCCAAAATAGTTTTGGAATTAGAATTGAAGCATTTGAAAAAATGAATTTCAAAAATAAAAGTTATTTGAATAACTTGATTGAGTTTTGAAATTTAAATAATTTGATTTAAATTTGAATTCAATATTTGAAGTTTAATTCTATAATTTGGGAACTAGGGTATTCAACTTATAAATGGGTTTATATGGGGTTTTAAACCATTTTTAAAAAGTGATGTTTTGAAATTTAAAATTAACCCAAGATTCCAACTTGTATAAATCGGACTTTTCTGAAACGAAAACTGTTGTTTTCAAATAATAGAAGCTTTCATATAAGAAATGGATTTCCAATGTATGTTAAAAGGAATTCAAGTTTTGAAATGAAAATGGTATTCCAAGTTATAAATAAACCTTTGGAACGGGTTTTTGAAAGCTATAAATTAAATCTTTAATTTAAAGATTTATTGAGTTAATCCAATTGGAATGGAAGTTGTTTTGAATCTATGAATAGATCTTTGTGAAACTAGGTGAAACTTTGTGAAATAAATCTTTTGGTTTAAAGATTTAAAATGGTAATTTGTTTAACCATTTGAAAGAAAAGTTTTGGATTTTATAAGTTGTGACTTAACTAAAATCCCATATCCATATGTTTTAAAATATGGCGCTCATTATTCGGTTTAGCCGGGAGAGGACCTAGTGTCATATAGCCCATTCCGAATAGTGATACGACGTTATGGATAGCAATTGAAGACCGGTGGTGAAGACCGGATATTTCCAAAAACAAAAGGATAACTCATCGATTGTCTCTGCACTGGCTGATCCCCGGTATAGAGATCTTCATATGTGATGGGAAGTCCGGACGTGATTAGGGATTATCCGGATTTGCAAGGGCTTCTTCGGAAGTGCCTTCGGTTCTGTTCGAACCCGGGACAGACTTGTATGGTTGTATGTCCGACATTACACTTTGAGATGTTAACTGATTTCTATCAAATACATTTCTGCTTGGTGGCGGAGAATTTATTCTCTTAGCTTAACACCCTTCTCTGAGACGTACGAGCTCAGAGGTTATGTAGTTGATATTTATCAGTGATATTCCCAATTTGGTAATGTGGCATGCTGAGTGATGCTGTGTGATGATCATTGGTTGATCATTTGTGATATGATCATTTGTTTGATCATTTATCTTTGTGATCATTGCTTTGGTCATCTGTTGACCCAAAGCATGGCTTTGTGCCAAAGCGTAGCTTTGTGGACGAGACTGCATCAGGACCTCACTCCCCGGAAATGGTCGAAACAGGAAAGATGCGGCAAGGTTATGAGGGTCGCTCCCTTTAGGGTATGTCATTCCCTTCTGGTAAAGGGTGGTATCAGGTATGGAGCCCTGGTATTTAACCTATGTGGTTGCTCCAATCTCATTTACTGTGTGGTTGTTGCTTTGAGGCGCCTCGGATAAAGGTCCCAAAGGACCGGGGGATGGCATATTCGTGTAGTAGTTACCTAGTTACAGAGGTAACCCGGCCTTGTGTTGGCAGAGATCTAACCGTAACGTTAGTTTCTCGGGACGTCCCGCCAGAGGCGATCCCATAGACAGTAGGAAGTTCCTTAGCCTGACCATTTGTTGGAAATCCAATCAAAACAATACGAGCCCTGTACGGTTTTAGTTGTAGAACCTGCCATTTAACATGGCAGCTATAGTAGGCATAGCATCATGGTACCTATGCTGGCTAGGATTTATATTATACTTTCGAAAGATTTTCCACTATGCACTAGTAATAATATCAAAGAATTTTTCTCGTAGTAAGCATGTTTGACTATCATAAGGAGAAATCTCCCCCATGTGTGCGTTTGCATTGTGTGTGTGCCGGGAGGCCTTATGGTAGTTTCATTTTCCAAAAGCATTGCGGATTTCAAATTTAAATTCTTTTGTTTGTTTTCAAAGACCAAATGTTTTTTGTTTGCTCATACCAGTCCCATGACTGACCTGGAGTTTATTGTTCCTTTCCTAAACTCTGGGTGCCCACTATTTTCCCACACGGGCAGTCTAGAGTTGGGGTTTTCAGATAATCAGTAGTAGGTGTAGATTCGATAGCTTTCAGCCTTAGGATTTGGCAATCGCATTTTGGATCGAGTTGCTTCTCTTCATCTTAATTTGGAGTTCGAGCTATTTCTGGATTGGTGCTTTGGAGATGGAGATTACTAATATTGGAGTTCTTTCTTGAAGACCACATTGGAGATTTTGTTCCGCTGCTATTCTTTGTATCTCTGATAATGTTGTTATCTATTGTACCATCCTGTTGTATCATTCATGTTGTATCAGTTATTGTATCAAATGCTGTATATGAAATATATTATTCATTTCTTCCGCTGTGTTATTTACTTAATGTGTTATAAGCTCCGGCGACTCGAATTTGAACGGTCGAATCTGCGGCATTCGAGTACAATGTAAAGTATGGATGTCGATTTTCGAACGCGAAAAATTCGAGCCGTTACATTAGCCAAGGTTTATGGGTCGATTTTCAACAATGAACTACCTAGTTGTTAATCGTATTTTGACCAAGAGTAAGTTCGGTTCATAATTACCGACCAGTGTTTGTCCAATATCCTTGTTGTGTTTCGACAATATGTATCCCCCAGCATATAGGGATCTTGCCCATACAGTTCCAATAATTAAGAACTCTGACTGGTAAAAGAAGGCGGTCTTTATAGCATTTAGCTAAGGTCGTCTGCTTATCTTGGTTTTACCCTCGTTCAATGGGGTTCGGTGAAAATAAGGCAATTGATAATGTCCTAATTCATGATCCAAGTAGTCATAATAATCCATGTTCAAAATGGAAAATCTAACACAAATAGATTTCAAAGAATTCACATTTATAAAAAATCATAGGAGAGCTATTCATATTACATGATAATAACGTTCAAATACAAATGATATAAAATTAGGAAAAATAATGATCGAGGTTCTGAGCATTCCATGCTTTCCTAAATTCCAATCTATTTACCATGCTAGTAATGTATGCTCCATTTCCTAGGTCCCTACTGATAATGCATGGTCCTTTCCAAATGTGGTTAAGTTCCCTTGATCGAGGGAAATTTTGCTTAAGACTATATCTCCATTCTTAAATGGTAGTGCTTGACCTTGGATTTGAAATGCTTTGCTACTTTCTTCCTGTGTGTTGCAGTCCTCAAAGTAGCTTCATCCTATTTTTTCATCAATCAATTTAGAGATATATTTGGTAACTCCTACTTTTCATCTAGATAATAGTGAATCGACCTATGGATGGAACTATAGCTTTAATAGGGAGCATGGTCTTTGAAACATAAGCCAGGGAAAATGGAGTATGTCATGTTGCAGTCTTATAAGAAGTATGGAAAGCCCAAAGTACTAGTGGAAGTTCGTCCATTTAAGCTCCTTTAGCCTTCTCTAGGCACTTCTTTATATGGGTTTTATGAACATTGTTGATTGCTTTCACATGTCCATTGGCTTGTGGGTATGCCGTTGTAGTAAATATTTTCTTGATTCCATTTTGCTGGTAGAAGTTTGTGAATTCTTCATAGACAATCTAAAGCAAGACTCCGTACTTGCATATAACATTTTTGACCAAAAAGTTGATTACTATAATGAAAGACACCTTATTAAGTGATTTTGCTTCAACCCACTTAGTAATCTACAACCATTATCACATATTTTTATCCACCCCTAGCCACAGGAAATACTCTAATCAAGTCGATCCCCCATACAGAAAAGGGCTTAGGGATGACTATATGAGTTAGTTCGATCGGAGGTAACCACGAGATTTTCGCAAAACTTTGGCATTTGTCGTATCTTTTTGCATATTCCACTACATTGTGCTTCAATGTTAGCTAAAATTATTTGTATCACAACACCTTTTTTACCACGGTTTGCCCCTTTCCCCTCAAGTGTGATACTACAACTAGCTTAATGCATGTTATCTAACACTTCACAAGTCATCCTTCCAATAACAAATCTTAGCACCAAATCAAAGAATCCTCTTCAATACAAAACACCATCATATAACATAAAGCAAGGTGCCTTTCGTAGTACCTTTCTAACTTTATTATTTTTAACCAGTAGAATTTAGCTAGTCAAGTACTCTATTATAGGAGTCACACAAGTCTCTACCTCATTGATAGTAGCCACAACACCGAAACTCGGTACCAATAGTGTGTTACTTGGGCTAACCCAAGGAGTAGTCCATTTCCTAAGCTTGTCAATTTTGCCAAGTCATCCACGTCTACATTCTCCTCCTATGGAATGTGTTTAATTGCATAATATTCTAGCCTGTTCAGTAAAAATTTCACTTTTTTCATATAAGAATCCAATCTCTCTTCTTTAGCTTGGAATTCCCCAAGCACTTAGTTGACCACTAGTTGGGAGTCGTTATGCACATATAATAACCTAAATCCCATCTTCTTTGGAATTTATAATCCCACCACCAATGCTTCATATTCCATCTCATTGTTTGTTACTCCAAATCCTAACCTCAGGGCATAACAAATTTTTCGCCCTTCGGGTATGACCAAAAAATATTACGTCTCCAAAATCATGATCATTCAAAGCTTCATCCGCAAATATACATCACTTAAGGGCTTCTTCCTCATAGGGTCCTACATCATCATATCTCATAGTGAATTCTACAATAAAATCTGCTAAGACATGTCCCTTGATCACCCTTTGAGGGTAGTAGGTGATTTCTATTAACTCAGATCGATGCTCCACTTTAGTAACCACCATGATGTATTTGGATGTTGATTATTCAACACCCAAATAGGGTGACGTTGAAAGTAATGTTGTAGATTCTTGGATGCTATCAGTAAGCAATAAGCTAGCTTCTCCAATTTTAGGTATTTGGACTCTGGTCTGATATAACGTTTGCTCACATATTACACTTGACATTGCACCCTACCCTCTTCTATTACCAATGTCATGCTTAAAGCGTGAGTTGACATTGTTAGGTATAGGTATATATCTTTCCTTTGTACTGGCACGAATAGGATAGGCAGTTCCCATGCTCTATAAGGTTAAGAACTGTGTCTAAGCATTCATCCGTCCAAGTAAATTTACCTTACCCTTTCTTTAGCACCTAAAATAACAGAACATACTTATCCATTAACTTAGACATAAACCTACTTAACGTTGTTACCTTGCCATTTAAACTTTGCATTTCCCTTCGTGCCTCCGGTATCTTGATGTCTCTCAATACTTAGACTTGCTCAGGGTTGGCTTCTATTCCTCTAGCATGTACGATGAAGCGAAGAAACTTCCCAAGGAAATGTCAAAAGAACACTTCAATGGATTTAGCTTCATCTCAAATTCTCAGAGTATACGAAACATTGCATTTAGGTTTTCGATGTGATCTTTGGACTTCCTAGACTTCACCAGCAGGCCATCCATATATACTCCCATGGTTCTTTCGATCTGGTTAGCAAACAACTTGTTGACCAATCATTGATATTTTGCTATGGCGTTCTTTAATCCAAAAGGAATAACCTTGTAAAAAAAAGGCCCAAATTAGTGCCAAAATTAGTATGACCCCGATTAGGGACATACATGGTAGTTTAATTGTATCCAGAGTGTACATCCGTAAAAGGTAATATTTCATGCTCGACGATTCCATCCATCAATTGGCCAATTCTCAAGAGCGGGAAACAATCCTTGGGGTATGCATCATTTACGTTTAATAAGTTGATACATTTACACCATTTCCCATTCGGCTTCTTGACCAACATGGGATTAGATATCCACTTTAGGTAGTGGGATTCCCTGATGAATCTTTTTTCCAACAAGATCCTAACCTCCTCATTTTGGGCCACCGACTATTCGGGGCCCATGCTCCTTTTATTTTGTTTTACCAAGGGTTTTCTTGGATCAATGTTTAGTACATGGGAGAGATCCCGTGCATGTTAACGTGAGACCATGCAAATACATCTTGGTTGTTTTATAACAAATTCATCGGTTGTGACTTCAGATCCAACTCCAATTCGGATCTGATCTTCATTAGTTTAGTTGGATCATTTTCATTAACCTCTACAATCTCCATCACCTCCACATGCTCTCTTACTACCTCCTCCCTCCTTCTCCATCTCTCAGGTCTAGTTCATTGGAAGGATCACTAGTATACCTAAGAAAGGGCCCTTCCTTTAATTATATGCGACAGGGTTTTAGATGCAAAGAGTAGTCTCTTTGTACTTTCCTTTCTTCATATGCATTTTTTCAAGGAGCTCTACGATATAGCACTCCTTGACAGCGTCTTGATATCCTTCAACTATCCCAACTCCATAAGCTATGGGAAATTTCATTTTCAAGAACCACTGGGCCATGACCGCTAGAAGTTTGACAATGCCTGGCATTTTAAGAAAGAAATGTATGTTGAGAAACCATCAACCAAAAGAATGTATGACTGATCTAGGATTATTCCCTAAGCTTGAAACATAAATTTAGCTTTTTTAGGGATACTTTTCCTTCTTCGGTAAATATACATAGTTGTTTGTTACATAGAGTGATGTCCATAGATAATACAATCTTGTCAAAAGCATCCTTACATAGGATTGATTGCACTCCTACTATCTGCTAATACTCGATCTCGATGGACCTCCGTTGGATTGAGCATGTCCAAAATCACCATGGGATCGGTATTTGGACATTGTTTTCCTTGCAAATCACTATCATCGAAAGTTATCTTAGTCTTCTCCTGGAGAGAGGTTTTTAGCTTCATGCTCCTCGCCTGTGGCATATGCAAAACCTTTTCCATTCTTCAAAGACTTAGCGTACCCTTCAAATTTCACCCTAACTTTTATATGCCACATGGTACCTCCTATTACAGTATCGATAATCAGCCTCCCAGCCTTTAAATAGTTAGCACTAGTTCCTTCTCCTTCATCCTCATGCGGGGTTGCCTCGGCAGTTGGCGCATAAGAGTAGGAGGGGCATAAGGATTTCTAATTTACCCTTCTAATTTTTTCTTCCTAATACTGTAAAAACCCGAATATTTAATGATAGGATATTTAAATAATTAATTTAAAGGGGCATTTCACCAGAAGGACAAACTTTGCAGTTCAATTAGTTTCTAGGACACACATTCAAAGAAATTACTTTCAAGGCCAAAGTCAGCAGAATACTTGCTTTTAAGGACAAAGTCAGCAGTCCAATTACTTTCAAGGACATAATTTCATAGGTTTTTAGGCCCTAGAAACTAATTATTTTGTGTTTTGTCCTTGAAAGTGATTATTTCAGTTGTGTGTCCTAGAAACTAATTCCACTTGCTAAGAGGTCCTTGTGGGTAATTTCCACTAATTTAAATATTTAAACGTTATCAAATTAATGGTCAAAAATATAACGTTTTGCATATGATCGAATTAGAACTAGAGACCACCTCCGTTGAGTCCGCATCAACGTTATGAGTTAAAATGAGTATAAATATCTCTATATTTGGAATTGAACGATATGATGACCAAAATGATCCCGAAATGCATGAAATTAACATCCTGCAGCACTACTATAGATAGCGATGAAATTTATACAATTAGAACCAAAAAATGAGATGATGTGTGCCTACGAGTTTTGTGGAGATCCGATGTGCTATGTGGACATACGAGCTCGAAACGTGTGGAGGTTTATTTAAGAAATCAAATTATATATATAAACCCCCACACTTGTACCATTTCTCATTTAATTTTTCCTTTTTGCTTTTCTTTTTTTCTTCTCCTCATCAAAATAAAATTATCCTCCACCTTCGAGAATTTAATTTGAGTGCTTCGGTCAATGATAAATCAGCGAAAAGATGTGTTGAACTCGTATGGAGGAGTGCTTCAAATCTATATAGTCATTGATACATGCGGCACAACTTAGTCGAGCTTCATTTTCTTGACATCGAACTAGGATTCGACTTTGATGGCGCATGGGGCGAAGTTAGGAGGAGGCGATTAAGCCATTATTTTTCTCGTATCGAGGAGCACCTTTCCACGAAGTATTGGAAACTCAGATCGAAGTGAGCAAAATGCAACAATGATGCCAAATTGAGGGCTACAGGTCGCGATGAATGGGGAGGAGATGAGTTGGATGTGGCAGAGTCTGTCGCAGAGTACTTACATAGCGGTGTGCATTAGTGCTAACCATTCGTCATTTTGTTGAGTAACAGCCGTGAAATCGTGAAGAGAAAGCGTCGAACGGGGTGGGTTTTATTGTGTCCGTGCATGTATATGTACAGGGATGCATAATTTATTGAAGAAGAAAGGATTGGGTGAGGGGTTCGTTAAGGTAGTTATTTTATTAGTTATTTTAATTAATCTTGTTTCTTATAAAATTCGTATCTCATGCACACGAGGTCCAATTGAGACACGATCTTCGCTGTTGCACTCGTAGTGAGATAATCTATGACATGGTATAGACTGGTCTAGATTCAGACACTTGTGAATTTATGGTTTTATATATTGAAAAATATCATCCAGTAGAGGTAGAAATATATATACATATACACACACACACACATACATATGTGAAATTATTGTCCCCGTTTGATTGGATTTGTTTGAGTAAATATCTGGGATAGTTGACTAAAATATAATATATTTATATTGTGTTACATTTGTATTGAATAGAGCAAGATAATGATGATATTAATTTATAGCATGATTATAAATTAATTAAACTCTAATTCGTCGTTATATCAGTGATAGAAATATTATTATATATTTTATTACTAATCGAAGATAAGAGTATGACTTCTAATATGGTTTAAAGGGCTTAAAACTGATTTATAAGCTAGTTTTATATTATATGAAATAACTAAATGATATATAAAATAATAGAAATGAGACTTGACTTTTGTTTAAAAGAATTAGTAAATAAAAGTAGGAATTGATTGTTAAATGATTGAATTGTTTATTTAAATATGAGTATACATGTATGAAAATAACCATATGGGTATATCACATGCTACGACTAATCTCATGTAGCCATAGCAACCACCAGGTGCGCTAAGTTGTGTAAGAGAGTACCAAATTGAATAATCGCTACGGTAAAGGTCGAAGCGTGATTTGTGAATTTTTATGTGTTTATGTACATGAGTATGTCTATGCATGCACTAGTAAGTGCATCAGCACATGTATGAGCACCACGTGAAGTGAGGGGTCAATTAAGTTCATTTCGGCATGTTAGAGAATGCTAGGTCATTATATTCGTCTGTAGAACTCTATTTGTGCAAAGAGTGGATTTTGGCATCAAAATCGAATTTTGAATGCTTAACAGACCACTTTGAAAACATCAACCAATCAACTCCGTAAGAGGTCCGATAGGGTGGAGGCATGCTTAGAGTGTTAGGCGACTAATTAGCAGAAGCGTCGAAAGAAATGGGGCTCAGATCGGCGAGTGGAGGCCGATTTGGCTCGTTGACCTGAGCTTACTACCTAGGAATTTGCAATCTCAGTCAACTAATGTGTGCCACTAGTCGATTAAAGGTGCAATTTCCTACGGTTTCTCGCCAGATCCTAATGTTGAGCGACGTGATACTTTGGAACAACTTTGGGAAAGCAAAATGTAAGGCAAAGCTCAAGATTCGGATGCAATGTATAGTGCTATGTGTGTGGTCAATGATGACCGGACATAATATCGGTATACTGATTGATTACACGGTCACGTTTGGTAAGCGTGTACGATTGAGTAGAATTATTCATTCCCCTTGGCTTTGACTTTGGGGTAGATATTTTGAAGAATGGTATCGGTCTTATGATTGTGGTCATACCCTGTATAGATCTAATATTAGTAATCACACATCGTGTTGGCCATATATTAGTGGCTATACATATTATTGGTCTTTCAGTAGTGACCATCTATGCACACAAACGATGATGAGATATCAGTCTTCATTTGTGATTGGCATAATTGATTATGTGACTTTATATTTTGATATACACACACATACATACACATACGAAATTGGTGTCCAATTATGGTCTCAATCGGGTATTATATGGGATGACCGTTATTATCTTTTGTTGAGACATTACGCAAATTTGATAAGAAATCCATGATGTCCTAAAGGGGGATGATGACAATCATCTACTACGGGATCATAGAACATTATGCTTTCTTTAAAGGATACATTGTGATCTACAGATATCAGCTATGCATGCTTAAGAGGGTATAGTGAGATCTACATGAGACTGTGTATCTTGAACTCTCAAAAGGAATCATTAGATTGCGATAGATGTCTGTAGTGCTTCACCCATTGGTAATGATGAGTATCAGTTTGTATTCTTTGGTTGTCTTCCATTTCTATATTATGTGTATTATTAGTTGGTTGGTGTTATTGTAGTTACATTTACTATTATTATGTACTGCATGACAAATTTATGTTATGATCGCCCTACTTTTGGATGTTAGGTTACCTTTATCATAGTATGATTGTTACGTTTCACACACATTATATTAGTTGTGCTGACTCATTGATTATAGGAGAAGAGCAGGTTATGGTATGATTTCCTATCTCTTTTATAGGTTCACTTTACTTGTTTATGGACAGTCTGGATTACCCTGAGCCACAATTATGGAAAGGACCGGTTGTGCCTTAGTAATTCTTATTTATTTGTATATAGTTTTCATATACACTATTTTGAGATAGTTCCCCTTACATCAAGCTTTATGTCTGATCCGTGTTTTATCTTTTTCTATTTATGTCATGACAATTCTTTGGTACTCGATTGAGTAGTTTGGGAGCCAGTTGCTTTTGGGGATATGCTATTACAGCGATGCAGCTCGAGCTTTGTAGGCGAAGACGATACTTGGTTATTTATCTGCTTGAATTGTAGCAGTACATGATAGATGTTATTTATGTATGAGACTTATTATATCATATATTTTATTTTGACTCTCTATATTGATATTTATTTATCAATTACTTCCGCCAGTATAGTCTCTTATATATTGTTCATCCAATTCTGTTCATGTATATTCAGTATGTTATATGTTATCATTCTAACGTGAGATTGCATCGTTGTGCTTGGATATTGCGTTTTGTTTCTTCTTATTTCTTTCTTTTTCGACAAGCCATCTTTTATGGCATTCGAAAGTTAGGCATTGATACGAGGCACTGATTTTTGGGCATTATGAAGGATGGGTTGTTGCAAATATAACCCTTAATGATATTGTGTAAGCGGTGGCACTCATTGGTGTCATGTCCGTAAGACTCATGAAACCGATAGTACTTTCTCGAATTTATATACGCTTTGGTTTTCTTTCTTAGTTTTGAGGCCTATTACACTTAATTTTGCTTGCATTGCCAGGTAATTGTTTTCTATGGTATCATTCAGGTTCGTGTAAGCATCAATCCTCGATCTAGACCTAAACCTTTTTTGTTCTACCTTATTTCCACTTGTACATAGTTGATTGTTTTCTTTTTTCTTTAGCAAATTTTTTTCCACTTCCCTTCGCCATAGCATCACACATTAGAGGTCTCTACAACCCATCCTGCTACACTAGTCTATCCTTCATACCGAGCTTCTTCCAGCCTCATATATTTGGCTGCCTAGTTGAAGAAATCCTATAAGGTGGTTGTTTTTTCTTAGTCAATCTCCTAGACAACTTCCTTCCCGGGTGCATTTCACTACACAATGCAATCAAAGCTAATCGTTCGTCCACATTCTAAATTCTAGTTATTGAGACGTTAAACTGAGTCAAGTACTACCGTAGTGACTCATCTTCTCTTTATTTCACATCAGACAGTGAGCACAGGCCTTTTGGTTGCTCCACATGCACCCGAAATTGACTAATAAATTCTCCTTTAACATTGCCTAAGAATGAATGGGCCTAGATTAGGCAACAAAACCATGTAGTGGCTACGTCTGGTAGGAATAGAGGAAAGCATTTGCATAATACTTCCTCTTTTTCTTTGCTCATCAGTATGTATTAATTATATCATTGCAGATGTACGGTGAGGTTAGTTAATCCTTTGTATGGATCCATAATGGGAATCCAAAAATCTCTAGACTTTTTATTTCTACAAAGAAAGGGCTGCCAACTCTAGCTCCTACACTTCGTTCCACTTGCTCATGTTGAACCCATTCTCCAATGATTCATGCCATTCTATCTTCCGGCTCAAGTGATTATCGATGATGGATCGACCTTTCCCTCTGAGTGAAAGGTCCCTATATCTTTCTCTACGACGACTCGATCTTTAGTCTTGGCTCCTAGACCACTCTCAGTGACCAGTCCATCCTCCACTAACAGCTACTTCAACAAGGCTAGGAGAATGTCGGTGGAGATGAATAGGGTTTGTTGCGGTTGGCCCTGGTTCGGTGCCCCCCTGTTTAGCTCGATACCAATCTGATCCATGAAGCCACCTTTGGGGCTGGATTCTTACTCATTCCATCTCCTCGACGTTTCCTCTTTGATACATTGATTCTCTTGATCAGATTTTCTATCGGCATATGACCACCTTCACTTCCTAGATACCCTAGACTGGGATTGTCATCGCGCGACAATGTTATGACAATAGTTTATGCCTACCCCAAGCGTGTCATAATTTGGACCACGATAACTTTCTTTTGGAAGTAAAATGTTCATTAAGGTCCACCATACCTCTATCTAGGTCGCCTCTAGTAACTGCAACTACTAGTGCTGGAATACTAGATGATAGATTGTCCTGATTGATAGTCGTTTGATTAGGCGAGTAGGTGTTTCCCATGATCCTGCTGGTAGTGTTAGCTTTAGCTTTTGGTTTTGGAGGCATGTTGAGAATCAAGTTATCAGTGGAAGTGCCAAAAACGTTTACTTAAAAAATGGCAAACTCCAATCTATTCGTGGTAGTACTGTGAATACGAGGCGTATAACCCAATTGTTATATTTGTTTTATGATTTCAGAGAGTAGATCACAAATATGTTATATAGAAAGTAAATTGCAGCAAGTAAAGAACACAAAGATTTATAGGAGTTCGACCAAAATGTGCATACATCCACTGTTCAATTTCATTACTATTCTCATAGATCAGTTGTACAATGATTGAAATACAAAATACATCAAACCGATGCGTAGGAGAAAGTAAGATGTATATTCCCAAATTCCAATTTGGCTATGAGTGTTTTTAGAAGTGAAGATATAGAGAAGCTAGAAATAAAAATAGGCAATTATTTAGCTCATTTGGTTTGGTACTTTCCTTTTATAGATGGTTAGGTCTAGATTTTCCACATTTACAAGATTATATCCGGAATTTCCATATTTACAAGATTCTGTCTAGAGTTTCCTATTTAAGCTTGCTCGGTTACCGTGGTTCGACATCCTGTGCTCGGTACATTAGGTTTGGCAAAGCTCCCACCAAACAGGAAAATTGGCTCGGTGCCTCCACCGAACCGGATTTCTTATTAGGTATGGAGCCAAACCAATTTTCCATGCTTGCAAAATATTGTGGCGTTGCCTTTGTTTCGTCTCATGCTTTTCCTCGACCTTCTTGCCTTCTTGTCTTAGATCTTTGGCCAAGCGGTGACATTTTGATTAGAGACTTTCCAACTTCTTCTATTTTTGTAGCGCCATTTCATATTCACCATTCCATGGTTGGAAATGCCCACAACAATTACTAAGTCTCATTTATTGTGATAAAGTAAATCACTCGAGAACAAAACGCATGATATTAGATATCATTTTCTATGCAACCACGTATCAAAGTAAAATATCACTTTGAAATCCCTTAACATAGAAACACAAATTGCAGATATATTTACTAAACCTTTGTGTGAATCAACTTGTGTAAAATTAAGACGAGAATTGAGAATATTTCCTTTAAATGACTTAAAGTAAAATGATAATCTGTCTTGATTAAGAAAACGATATTAAAATGTAGGGTATTTTTACTAAGTATTCTTGTATATTTACCAAATTTTCACCTCTTTTGTCGATGACAAAAGAGGATAAAATGCAGAAATTCGAACATACTGACATAGGGAGTACATGATACAAGAGGGAGTAACAGTTCAGGAGCTTTGTTTTTATTTTATATTATAAGTCGTATGGTTGTCAGCATCAAAAAGGATGAGAATGTCAAGAACACAATTCTTGTGTTCTGATGTTAAAAACCATATGACATTGCTAATAATAAATTTATTGAGTTATTTAAGGTACAATGCACTAATATAGAAGTTGTGATATAGTGGCGATCAATATAGGTTCAATAACATCAAATATATGGAAAAATATCAATATAAATCAAATGTGGACATCTACAACGGAGAACACCATTCAAAGACATTTATTGGAGCTAGCAAATCAACCAAAACACACAGTGAAGAAATACTCAAAAATGGACAAAGGACACAAAAGTCAGGTATGTTGTTTTCAGGAGCTATTAATCAAGATTTGTTAAAACCTGACAAATTGCTCTAATAAAGTTTTGACACAATCTTCTACACATCCCGAAATATTTGTATGAACTTTCTTTTGAAATTTTCGAACCAAAGAAAAACAAAAAAACTGAGTTGAAAGTCACTAAACTACGCATTAATCAACATTGTCACATGTCAACATATACATATGGCATAGGCCGACATTTGTATATTGCACAAGTCGATATGTGCATGTACATGTCGCAAATTGATGAATGTGTGATGTTTGAATTTCTTCACATCCCTGCGAACATCTGCATCTCCCTCTTCCTCTGGCCTCTCCTTTTTGTTTCAAACTTCATTCCAATGGATGTAACCTTCCATTCACATCTCTACATCAATTATAAAGATTATTTGACGACTGAAAAGAAAAGGAGTCAGAAAATAAGGCAATGAAATTCATAAGTTATTTAAAGGGAATAGTTAAATCTCAGTCCCTTACTTTATAATATTTGTATGTTTAATATTCTGCATATTTGGGGATGCGTTTTTATTTATTTTGTATTTTGTTTTACTCCATATGAACTCTAGATTTTGGGTAGAATTTTGTGTTGTATTTCAAGGACTTTGGACTCAAGGATAAAGCTCATACAAGGCTAGGTTGCATCAGATTTAGCCATTTTAGCAAAGGGTAACGAGTTTACAGTCCATAAGCGATCGATTATTTAGTACCAGTAATAAACTTGGGGTAGCAGTAGGCACAAAGGGTTAGCGACCGAAGTTGGGTATATTTATGTGTTTCTTACTTTTCACATTTTACAATTCTACATTTTATTTTATTTTATTATATATGAAATAATTTAAATACCTTATTCTCCCATCCTCCTCAAAGGTATATTTATGATCCTACATCTTATGTGTGTAAAATGTTGATTAGTGATGAAACATAATACTCATATGTAGAATTTTTTTTATAATGCATAAGCATATCATCAAAGAAACTTCGACTAGTATTAGCTAGCTCACTCGATCATAGTTCTAACTAGGTACCGTTTAAGGCAAGTACTTAATCAATCTTAACGTCTTAAGTTGCTTGCTTGCTAATATGTATAATCGAGTTAGAACGATACCACATAACTTGACATCTCAGTCAACTTTCAAGGGAAGTAACCTTGTAGATTTCACTATCGAGAGTATTAGAGGAATGCAAGAAACTAAAATTGGCTTTAGGTCTTTGTGATAATGATATACCAAAACTTAAAGGTGCATAAGTAAAAAAAAATAAACCACTGAATAATGATCGATCGAACTATCAAAAACTAAATAAAGCATAGTTGAAACCTGAAATAAAAATATGAGATAACTTCGATATCGTCGTACCATAAATTTATTTTGTTGGAATCTATACCAATCAAAACTAAATTTTAATTTATCTTTAAGAACAACAGATTTATTTTACTCTTAAATGACATATTTTTCAATTCATCAACTTCATTAACGGTATTTTTGTCACAGGGACCACCTCATTAAGAAAAGAAAAATGAATAAGTCGGGGAAAGCATGTTTGCTTTTATATTTCGTTTAAACAAAGAAATGAAAGTTCTGGTTTAGAAACTAATCATATGCATTTAATATGGTTTAAGGGTTTGGTAGCAATGGTCTCTCCTTTCTTTTTCTTTTTTGTGTTACAATATATGTAAATCATAAAGTGAATATGCTATTATGTTTTTTTGTTTAGTCTCACATCGTGAAATAAGTTTATTACCAAGTCCAAAATCTGTATATAAAGGATGCTATGTAATGTAAATTATTGACTATCTATAGAATGAATAAAATATCTTCTCTCTCTTTCTCAAATGCTTCTCCTCTTATTCCTTTATAACATATAATTATTTGTTTACAACACATTATCGGCATGAATTTTTCCACAATTTCGATATCCCAATTTTGGATCTTTTATTCTATTTTTTAATTCATGTAATAGAGTTTCTTTTACATATATATTATATTATATATTTCAACGTGAAGATGTTAAAAAATATGCCAAGCGGAAGCCTGCAATATTTTACTTTTGCTGTCATTTTTATAACATGATAAGAATTATATGATGCATGGAGTACTATGTCAAATCATTTACTATTCTTGCTGCCATATAATTTCCGACTTTGTAGTTCTTATTACCTATTTTTTAGCTAGTTAGATGCATCACAGGTGTAAAGGCCTGAAAATCCGTACTCCTTTGAGCTGGCAACATTCCACAACAATCCAGCCAAAGAGGAACAAACTTACGAGTCTTTAGGGTTGAAAAATAAGAGGTAGAAGAAGAAGGAAGAAAACAACAACAGAATCCCACATATCGCAGCGAAACAAATATAATAGATAAATAAATATCTTTAAATAGAATCACTATATCAGTTATTACATTACATTATATTACATTATCATAGTGTGCAACAACAAACAGCGGAAATAAATATTACATATATAAGTGATACGCCTCGCCATCCAGCTTCAACTCCTGATTCCCACAGCAACTTCTTGACTTCGCCCCCGAATAACTACTAACTTGACTCTAGGCGTGGAAAATTATGGGCACTCAGAGTTTAGAAAGGGAACAATAAACTCCAGGTCAATCATGGGACTGGTGTGAGATCTTAAAAACAGTTATTTTCACAAAGAAAATAAAAAGAAATCCGCTATGCTTTTGGAAAATGAAACTACCATAAGGCCTCCCGCCACACACACAATGCAATCGCAGACTTGGGTGAGATTTCTCCTTATGATAGTCAAACATGCTTAATACGCAAAATCCTTTCGATATTATTATTAGTGCATAGTGCAGAAAACATTTCGAAAGTATAATATAAATCTTAGCCAGCATAGGTACCATTATATTATGCCAGCTATAGCTACCATTTTAAATAGCAGGTTCTACAACTAAAACCGTACAAGGCGCGTATTGTTTCTTTGGATTTCCAACAAATGGTCAGGCTAAGGAACTTCCTACTGCCACATGGATACGCCTCTGGCGGGACGTCCCGAGAACTTAACCAGCTCTCTGCCAACACAAGGCCAGGTTACCACTGTAACTAGGTAACTACTACACGAGTATGCCATCCCCCGATCCTTTGGGACCTTTATCCGAGGATCCTCTACACCAACAACCACAAAGAAAAGTATTTGCAGTAACCACAAAGGTTAAACATCAGGGCTCCATACCTGACACCACCCTTTTCCAAAAGGAAACGACATACCGCAAAGGACGCAACCCTCATAAACTTGCCGCATCTTTCCTGTTTTCACAATTTCTAGGGTGTGAGGTCCGATGAGGTCTCGTCCACAAAGCTACACTTTTCACAAAGTCATGCTTTGACCAACAAATGATCGGCAGCACTTCCTGTGCCACATTACCAAATTGGGAATGTATCACTAGTAACTATTAACTACATAACCTATGAGCTCGTATGTCTCAAAGAAGGGTGTTAAGCTAAGAGAATAAATTCACCGCCACCAACAGAAATGTATTCGATAGAAACCAGCTTTACATCTCAAAGTGTAACGCCAGCCACACATCCATACAAGTCCGTTCCAGGATCAAACGGAACCGAAGGCACTTCAAAGAATCCCTTGCAAATCCGGATATTCACAAATCACGTCCGAAATCCCCATCACAAAGGGTGATAAAATCTCTATACCGGAGCAACCCGGTGCAGAGACACTCGACAGGTAATCCTTTTGTTTTCAAAAAATACCCAGTGTTCAACACCGTCTTTAAATGCAACCACATTTCGTCGTATCGTTATTCGAAATGAGTTTTATGACACAAGGACCTCTCCCGGCTAATTCGAATAACGAGCGCTTTTTTTTTAAAAATAAGTGTTCATTCAGATTCCAAAAAAATCACACTAATTTCCACTTTGATCTTTTAAATAAAAGATCTATCACAATCACAAAGGTTAAATGTGGTTTTCGAATATCCACTTGGAATCCGACCCACGGTCGCATCGAAATTCAAATGCCATTTAAAGGCAAATATTGATAGTCGGTTATTTAACTATCAATAAATATCCACAACAACGCAAAATATAAATAATTTTCCAAATTATTTGTTTTCAAAATATCTTTGCAAGATATAAATTTTTAACACTCCATCTATTTGAAAACAAATTTCAAATCACTTTACGCCTTTGAATCCTTTGAAAAAAAACAAATTTCAAATCACCATCCTCACTTGGAATAAATTCCCAAATATTTATTTAATTCCTCCGAAAATTTGCCGAGTTAAAATACTTTAAAATAATTTAAATTACTTATCCAACATATATACTTGGAAATATTTAAAACAAAACTATTTTAAAACATTTACTTAAATATTAGTTGTAAAAATATATACTAATATCTCATATAACTTCAAGTCCAAACTAATTTTAAAATAAAATTAGCATATAGGATATCACCTACTAAAACATCCATTTCCTAAATCAAAATCAATTTTTAATCTTTAAAATATTCCCTTCTATAATTAATTAGATAAATCTTTACTTTAAAGATTTAAAACAATTTCCAAAAAAATATTTCTCCAGCCTTAATTTCTTTCTTCAAATCAATTTCTAGAACTTTTAATTTATACTTCAAAAGTTACTCTAAAAATAAACTCGGCTTTCCACGGAAGAATTCTCTTTCCGTTTATATCAATTAATAAATCTTTCAATTTATTTTATTTTACGTTCCAAATCTGTGAATTTCTTTTCGCACATTTTAAAAATAAACCAATGTTTATTTTTAAATCAAAATTCCTTTTCCCTTATAAAATTCTCATTCTAAATTTAAATCCCCAAATATCCACTGGTATGTGATTTTTAAATTGATTTCAAAAATCGTATACAGACACCAAATCAATCTCCAATTTGATTTCTAAATTAATTTACTATAAATTTTCTACTAAATTTCAAAAATCAAATTTTATTTATTTCTGGTATCCTACGATACCAAAAACATATTTGCTAAATTATAGCCTACAATAATTTCAATTATAACATAGTCACACAGAGATGATCAACACACAACATATGAAACAAATTCAATATTTGAGGAATCCAGTTGGATCCCTCCAACCTGTTTCCCTGCATCCATAGACGTTAGCACAATAATTAAATACCAATTCCACTTCGAGGTGGAATATCGCGGTATATGGGATTTATAAAATATTATCCGCTATTATGCGGCGTATAGGGTCTATTTTTAATATAACTAATAATAAATTATCATCCAAGCACACAATCAACAATTAAATTTAGCTATCACAATTCAATCATTAACCAATAACTATAATTTCAAATTATTTAATTTGAGTGAGAAGATCTCACCTTAGCTTTGCAATCCATTTCAATCCCGACTTGATTTCTCCATTTTAGACCTTGAATAAAAATTTATATGATTTATTAATATTCGAATAAATCAAATAACAAATTTTCGTTTGGTAATTTCAATTATTCAATGATTCTATTTTAAACCAATTTCTTTTAATAATTTAATTAACAAAGAGTTCTATTAAGCTAAATTTCATTTTCCCAAAATCATATCTATTAATATTTAACAACTGTCTAAATCTAATTGTATAAACTTTCGAATATTTTATTTTCAAATCTTCCTTTCAAAATTCTATACCTATATATATATAATTTGAATATAACGGTAATTTAATTTACTGTAAAAAAATCTCTTCTTTTTTTTTTAAACTGCATATATTTTTATTCATACTTATATTACTTTTTGTAAACAGAAAAAATGAGATTTACTTTGTTGTTAATCATTTTCTTTTGCACGAACATAATAAAATCTAGATAAAAGAAAATATCACAGCCATACCTCGCTGTAATATCCCAATCGATCGCCACTGTCCCCCGACTCGCCAGAGCCTCTGGACCTAGCACCTTCCAAAACGCGACCTCGCCCAAAATCGAATCACTGACATCCCATCACCGAGTTCGACACTCGCCACTGCCTCGACTTCAAACGATCGACCCTACAGACTCGCGCGCGCATCCTCGACCTGCCCTAAAACGCCGCCTCCAATCCTTTCATGCGAGTTTCCCCCAACATCTCCTCCAGATCGCCTGCACTAGCGAGCGCCCTAGCCGCTGCATGCCGGCTTCGATTTGAGCCTCGCGATCATTGATCGCGTGCGCTGATTCCTTTTTTTTATGAGTCCCGATTTTCCATTTGAATAATTTTGAGTTAGGGCTGCAATTGGGTTCGATTTCTGTTTGAAAATTAGAGGGGGAGATTTTATCTGAGTTGAATACGAACTGCTTTGGATTTTCGTTCGAACGAAGACATTGAAGTGGGACGCCATTTTTTTTTCTCTGATTTGTTTCGAAGATAAAAGCTGAAGCTCGGTTTCCTTTACAAACGAAAAGGAATAGGGTAGCGTAATTTAAAACGAGGAAAGGAGACAGTAGATCTGCGCATTCAGATGGTAGGGTGGCTCGAGAAGGATAGGACGGCTGATATAGGGTTTGATTTTTTTATATATTAGCATAATTCGAAATCTCGAACTCCAAATCAGACATGCCGCTAGGTGTTCATACGGTTTTATCCGCATTCCGAACACAATGGAATGTGCTTCGGAGGCTAATTTGATCATATACGCAAGTTATGGAAGTAAACGATCAATTTAAATTGAATCTATTAAAATAGTTTCTATGCGTTTTGAGCTGCCGGGGTCAAACGACAACTCCGATTGCTATTAAAATTGGAATCCGATAATAACTAATTACTACGGATCCAATGGAACTGGTTTCGTCGAATTCCGATACTGTGCCTCGGAAGGCTAAATTTAAATATCGATTCAAACGATATAATTTCAATACTGAAACAATTTCAAATTCAACTCTGAAGCTTCTATTATCTTCAGTATCATCAATATAAATTTTCGAAACCTTGAAATATTTTCAACCAGTTTAAAAATCAAGATTCAATATTTTACCCAACTTAAATAAATTAAATTCAATATTTTAATTGACAAATTCATATTAAATTTTGAAATTCAAGTTAAACTAACTTCAAAATATTTAAAATCAATTAAATATTTCATTTCAAATGTTAAAAATTTCCTGGTCGTCACAACCTTCCCCCTTAAAAGAATTTTGTCCCGAAATTACAAGTTAAGAAGAACGATCCTCAACCCACGTAATATTTTCCAACCCAAACAGTTTTATCAATTTATCAACCCAAATCTTTTTATTAAAGATTCATTTCAACTAACTTTCCAAGTTCAATTATAAGTTCCAAACAATATTGTTTACTTCCTAATTCAAATTTAGATTTGAACTAAAATTTTCAAACTTTCAAAATTTTCTCAAAAATTTTCTAACACCCTAAATTTTCGAAATATTTCGCCAGTTTCTCCTTTGCGCAGCTAGCTCGGTACAACTACAAAATGGCACCATGGCCCTCAAATCCCAAAAGAAAACAAAACGCCAAGCGGCTGGACAAGAAAATCACCAAATTTCATACTGAAATTGAAATACATACCTTTTTGTCGAGCAATTCAAATTTTATCTTTGATATCAAAATCCCAATTCCATTTCCTTGTACACACCTGAATACTCTGATATTCATAATATCCAATTACAACATTCAAATATCATTTTGCACATTCCTTTACGAAATTTCAATATATATTTCTTATACCATTTTTACTTCACTATTGAAGTTATATCCATTATCATTCGATCTTGCATTTTCAATTTCCTTTGAATTTAATTCACAATTTCAATCCTATTTGAATTCAATTTATCTTCTACTATGAATATTGAATTTTATCTTTCAATTATAACCGATTCATATTATTATTTTAAATTAGTTTCATTCACTAGTTTACTTCAATTTCCAATTTGAAATCGTTTTTGCTAACAAAAAATTTTCAAAAAAAATTCTAACTCCCAAAATTTTTAGAAAATTTTGGCAGAGTCTCCTTTGTATGGAGGAGCTTTTGCAATTTGACAAAAGATATAAATATATATACATCGATCCACCCGGTCGGAAAAAACAAAAACAGTTCATATTTCCTATTTTTATTGCGTAGGCGTATCTTATTTAGCATTTTTAAGCAAGCGGCTTATTTAATTAGCATTTTGTGCAATCAAATCCAGCCAATCGGCCTCCTCTACCTGTACTTACTCAATTTAAACACATAAGTACTATATATAGGAAATCTATTCACATTTCACTTATTTTCAATAGTGAACACATAGTTTTCATAAGCAATGCACTCAAAGTAATCCCCATAAGCAATTTATAAGGTTTCAATACAAATTTAATTGCTTACAACTACATCACATATCATTTCTATTAAATTCAAGCGATTTACAATTCACTTTCTTTCATTCAATCATTTCTTTAAACGAAATGAACTTATATCCATTTCAATTGATTCAAAAATCAATTTTATTGGTTGTCATTAACTCATAGAATTTTATGCAATCGCGTTTGCGTCAAATGACAACCATTTCTATGCAAATTCGACGATATTCACTAAATACAATACCCAAACTAGTTTATAACTAATTTAAATTAGTACAAACTCAATTTAATCTTTATTCTATTTCATTTCCAATTGATTCTATTCAATTCGTTTTGCATTTCATTAGTCAAACAAATTTCATTCAAAACCATTCCATACAACTTGACAACAACCATTTCACAATTTTTACTTAAGTTATTTCAATTCAAAATTCAAATTTATCTTCCGTGTAACACTTCCAAACTTAAATCCCTGATTTGATTTTCATTTATCAAATTCATTCCATCTACTAATTTAATTAAATTATTTTTACTTACTTATCCATTTTAAATTTCAACTTTCCATTCTCAATTCATCTCGAATTTATTTTATCAATAACAAGGAAATTTTCCACTTATTTCTACTTACTTGAATTTATCTGCAAATTTAACTCACATTTGAATTTTAATTTAACTAATTCAACTTTCTTATTTCATGAATTAATTAAGTATCATATTAGTTCACTTGAATTCAATCTAGTTTATTTTTTTCATTTTCCCAAGTTTGGATTTTTTTTATTCAACTTGATTCAAATCAAATCTCATCCTATTTTTTTTAATTCCAGTCCATTTACTCACAAATGTTAACTCATTTATTCATTCACATTGCCAATTTCATTCCATTAACGAATTTTATTCCAAATTATAAATCACATTGATAATTTACATTTACAAATCTCATTTGTATATGAATTCATTCCCTTATCCTTTCAATTCATATTTATAAATTTCATTTGTTTAATGAATTTATCTTCAAATCTTTGGTTATATCGTTATTTCTTATTAAATTTCCATACAATAATGATGATAATTCAATATCATCACATCATAACAACCAAGCAACCATATATTATAATAATTCACAGAAAATTTATTTCTTTTATATACAAAAATAGTTTTGGGTAAAATTATTTCATTTACCCTAATTTAAAACAATACTGTGTCGGTTCATCTTGTTTAAGAGTTTAGAAATCCCTATCGATACAGTTGGCCAAACTGTACCGACCAGAATCTATAAACAATCAACCGATAAGTCAACACAATATAAAACAATTTTATATTCACTAACAATATGCGCTCATATCTCTTATTACACTCACACTCATTCTAGAGTACTACAGACTCTATCTCTAATGAGTAACACCCAACAGAGCCAAGGTTGTCGCTTAACCAAATGCTTTGATACCACAATGTAAAGGCCCGAAAATCCGTACTTCTTTGAGCTGGCAACATTCCACAACAATCCATCCAAAGGGGAAAAAACTTACGAGTCTTTAGGGTTAAAGAAGAAGAGGTGGAAGAAGAAGGAAGAAAACAACAACAGAATCCCACATATCGCAGCGGAACAAATATAATAGATAAATAAATATATCTAAACAGAATCACTATATCAGTTATCACATTACATCACATTACATTATCAGAGTGTGCAACAACAAACAGCGGAAATAAATATTACATATATAAGTGATACGCCTGGCCATCTAGCTTCAACTCCTGATTCCCACAGCAACTTCTTGACTTCGCCCCCGAATAACTGCTATCCTGACTCTAGGCTGCCCATGTGGAAAATTATGGGCATCCAGAGTTTAGAAAGGGAACAATAAACTCCAGGTCAGTCATGGGACTGGTGTGAAATCTTAAAAACAGTTATTTTCATAAAGAAAATAAAAAGAAATCCTCTATGCTTTTGGAAAATGAAACTACCATAAGGCCTCCCGCCACACACACAATGCAATCGCAGACTTGGGGGATATTTCTCCTTATGATGGTCAAACATGCTTAATACGCAAAATCCTTTCGATATTATTATTAGTGCATAGTGCAGAAAACATTTCGAAAGTATAATATAAATCTTAGCCAGCATAGGTACCATTATATTATGCCAGCAATAGCTACCATTTTAAATGGCAGGTTCTACAAATAAACCGTACAAGGCGCGTATTGTTTCTTTGGATTTCCAACAAATGGTCAGGCTAAGGAACTTCCTACTACCACATGGGTACGCCTCTGGCGGGACGTCCCGAGAACTTAACCAGCTCTCTGCCAACACAAGGCCGGGTTACCTCTGTAACTAGGTAACTACTACACGAGTATGCCATCCTCCGGTCCTTTGAGACCTTTATCCGAGGATCCTCTATACCAACAACCACAAAGAAAAGTATTTGCAGTAACCACAAAGGTTAAACATCAGGGCTCCATACCTGACACCACCCGTTTCCAGAAGTAAATGACATACCCTAAAGGGCGTGACCCTCATAACCTTGCCGCATCTTTTCTGTTTTGACCATTTTCGGGGTGTGAGGTCCGATGAGGTCTCGTCCACAAAGCTACACTTTTCACAAAGTCATGCTTTGATCAACAAATGATTAGCAGCACTTCGTGTGCCACATTACCAAATTGGGAACGTATCAGTAGTAACTATTAACTACATAACCTCTGAGCTCGTATGTCTCAAAGAAGGGTGTTAAGCTAAGAGAATAAATTCACCGCCACCAACAGAAATGTATTCGATAGAAACCAGCTTTACATCTCAAAGTGTAACGCCATCCACACATCCATACAAGTCCGTTCCGGGATCGAACGGAACCGAAGGCACTTCAAAGAAGCCCTTGCAAATCCGGATATTCACAAATCACGTCCGAAATCCCCATCACAAAGGGTGATAAAATCTCTATACCGGAGCAACCCGGTGCAGAGACATTCGACAGGTAATCCTTTCGTTTTCGAAAAATACCCGATCTTCAATACATCTTTAAATGCAACCACATTTCGTCGTATCGTTATTCGGAATGGGTTTTATGACACAAGGTCCTCTCCCGGCTAATCCGAATAACGAGCGCTTATTTTTAAAAATAAGTTTTCATTCAGATTCGAAACAAATTACAACAATTTCCACTTTGATCTTTTAAATAAAATATCTATCACAATCACAAAGGTTCGATGTGGTTTCCGGATATCCGCTTGGAATCCGACCCCCGGTCGCATCGAAATTCAAATGCCATTTAAAGGAAAATATTGATAGTCGGTTATTTAACTATCAATAAATATCCACAACAACACCAAGATTTAAATAATTTTCCAAATTATTTGTTTTCAAAATATCTTTGCAAGATATAAATTTTTAACACTCCATCTATTTGAAAACAAATTTCAAATCACTTTACGCCTTTCAATCCTTTGAAAAAAACAAATTTCAAATCACCATCCTCACTTGGAATAAATTACCAAATATTTATTTAATTCCTCTAAAATTTGCCGAGTTAAAATACTTTAAAACAATTTAAATTACTTATCCAACATATATACTTGGAAATATTTAAAACAAAACTATTTTAAAACACTTACTTAAATATTAGTTGTGAAAATATATACTAATATCTCATATAACTTCAAGTCCAAACTAATTTTAAAATAAAATTAGTAGATAGGATATCATCTACTAAAACATCCATTTCCTAAATCAAAATCAATTTTTAATCTTTAAAATATTACCTTCTATAATTAATTAGATAAATCTTTACTTTAAAGATTTAAAACAATTTCCAAAAAAATATTTCTCCAACCTTAATTTCTTTCTTCAAATCAATTTGTAGAACTTTTAATTTATACTTCAAAAGTTACTCTAAAAATATACTCGGCTTTCCAGGGAAGAATTCTCTTTCCATTTATATCAATTAATAAATCTTTCGATTTATTTTATTTTACGTTCCAAATCTGTGAATTTCTTTTCGCACCTTTTAAAAATAAACCAATGTTTATTTTTAAATCAAAATTCCTTTTCCCTTATAAAATTCTCATTCTGAATTTAAATCCAATATATCTATTGATATGTGATTTTTAAATTGATTTCAAAAATCGTATACACACGCAAAATCAATCTCCAATTTGATTTCTAAATTAATTTACTATAAATTTTCTACTAAATTTCAAAAATCAAATTTTATTTATTTCAGGTATCCTACGATACCAAAAACATATTCGCTAAATTATAGCCTACAATAATTTCAGTTATAACATAGTCACACAGAGGTCATCAACACACAACATATGAAACAAATTCAATATTTGAGGAATCCAGTTGGATCCCTCCAACTTATTTCCCTGCATCCACAGACGTTAGCACAACAATTAAATACCAATTCCACTTCGAGGTGGAATATCGTGGTATATAGAATTTATAAAATATTATCCGCTATTATGCGGCGTATATGGTCTATTTTTAATATAACTAATAATAAATTATCATCCAAGCACACAATCAATAATTAAATTTAACTATCACAATTCAATCATCAATAAATAACTGGAATTTTAAATTATTTAATTTGAGTGAGAAGATCTCACCTTAGCTTTGCAATCCATTTCAATTCCGACTTGATTTCTCCATTTTAGACCTTGAATAAAAATTTATATGATTTATTAATATTCGAATAAATCAAATAACAAATTTTCGTTTGGTAATTTCGATTATTCAATGATTCTGTTTTAAACCAATTTCTTTTAATAATTTAATTAACAAAGAGTTCTATTAAGTTAAATTTCCTTTTTCCAAAATCATATCTATTAATATTTAACAACTGTCTAAATCTAATACGTATAAACTTTCGAATATTTTATTTTCAAATCTTCCTTTCAAAATTCTATTCCTATATATATAAAATTTGAATATAATAGTAATTTAATTTACTATAAAAAAATCTCTTTTTTTAACTGCATAATTTTTATTCATACTTATATTACTTTCTATAAACAGAAAAAACGAGATTTACTTTGTTGTTAGTCATTTTCTTTTGCACGAACATAATAAAATCTAGATAAAAGAAAATATCACAGCCATTCCTCGCTGCAATATCCCAATCGATCGCCACTGTCCCCCGACTTGCCAGAGCCTCTGGACCCAGCGCCTTCCAAAACGCGACCTTGTGCATGACCTCGCCCAAAATCGAATCACTGACATCCCATCACCGAGTTCGACACTCGCCACTGCCTCGACTTCGAATGATCGACCCCACAGACTCACATGCGCATCCTCGACATGCCCTAAAATGCCGCCTCCAATCCTTTCACGTGAGCTTCCCCCAACAGCTCCTCCAGATCGCCTACACTAGCGAGCGCCCTAGCCGCTGCATGCCGGCTTCGATTTGAGCCTCGCGATCATCGATCGCGCACGCCGATTCCTTTTTTTTACGTGTCATGATTTTCCATTGGAATAATTTTGAGTTAGGGCTGCAATTGGGTTCGATTTCTGTTTGAAAATTAGAGGGGGAGATTTTATCTGAGTTGAATACGAACTGCTTTAGATTTTCTTTCGAACGAAGACATTGAAGTGGGATGCCATTTTTTTTCTCTGATTTATTTCGAAGATAAAAGCTGAAGCTCGGTTTCTTTTATAAACGAAAAGGAATAGGGTAGCGTAATTTAAAATGAGGAAAGGAGACAGTAGATCTGCACGTCCATATGGTAGGGTGGCTCGAGAAGGATAGGACGGCTGATATAGGGTTTGGTTTTTTTTTATATTATTAAATTTTCAAAATATCTCGTTTAGCATAATTCGAAATCTCGAACTCCAAATCAGACATGCCGCTAGGTGTTCATACGGTTTTACCCGCATTCCGAACACAATGGAACGTGTTTCGGAGCTAATTTGATCATATACGCAAGTTACGGAAGTAAACGATCAATTTAAATTGAATCTATTAAAATAGTTTCTATGCATTTTGAGCTGCCAGGGTCAAACGACAACTCTGATTGCTACGAAAATTGGAATCCGATAATAACTAAGTACTACGGATCCAATGGAACTAGTTTCGTCAAATTCCGAGACTATGTCTCGGAAGGCTATTTTTAAATATCGATTCAAATGATATAATTTCAATACTGAACAAAACAATTTCAAATTCAACTCTGGAGCTTCTATTATCTTCAGTATCATCAATATAAATTTTCGAAACCTTGAAAATATTTTTAACCAGTTTAAAAATCAAGATTCAATATTTTACCCAACTTAAATAAATTAAATTCAATATTTTAATTGCCAAATTCATATTAAATTTTGAAATTCAAGTTAAACTAACTTCCAAATATTTAAAATCAATTAAATATTTCATTTCAACTGTTAAAAATTTCCGGGTCGTCACACCAGGACTATTCAAATCCCGAATATCTAAAATATCTGGAGTAAATGACTATTACTTCGCCACTTCTACAAAGTTCAAATAAAAACTCTTTTCTATTATAAACATGCTAATTGAAGTAGCAAATAGATATAATTTTTTTACTATTAATCAAAAGCCGCCTTTTTAATCCACGGTTTCTTCAGCGGCTTAGCGCATCAAAATCAACATTAGGGTTTTTGTGCGCCTTTCCCAGCAGCATGGATGCATTGCACGGCTTTGCACACAGCAGCAGGGACCTGCAACAGCAAGAGTTCGACTACGACCTAACAGTTGCAATAAAAGTTTGTTGTACCTGTTGGAATTTGCTCCACCTTTTGTTTGAAAGAAAAGTATGAGAAAATTCAATGAACAAAGAGACTAAAATTCAAATATCTATGAAGGCTAGCAAACCATCAAAGTTATATGTCGGATTATCAATTCAGTCAGTTTAAGGAATCACTATTTTAAAAGATAGACCAGCTGTTTGTTACGGTTTATCTCTTCTTCTTTCTAAACTATTTATTCATAATATTATGTTTATATAAAGTAGTTTTACGGGTAATATATTGTAGTAGAATTAAAGGGGAAATAAATTGTTTCCATATGTTTTTGTATGTCTTGTTTCTTTATATGGTAAAAGCCATTTGGCTCGAAACTGGATTGTACCTGACTGCAATATATGCATCAAGTCATAGTTGATTTCTATGGAGATACTCAAATCCTAATATATATCTGATAACGATGTAAAAAAAATTAAAGTCTAAATTAGTTTCATCTATGAAGTTAGTACCTCTTACGAGATATGACTGCACATTAGTCTCCTTTGTTCATACTACCTATTAGGTGATAATAGTTTGGACATAACGATGTATGCTATAAATTTAACCAAAAAAATTAACTTGGGTTTAGGTTTTTATATGTAGATAATTATGTTTTCTTTTGTACAAGTAAATATTGAAGAAAATTTGATGTTTAATACAATATATACTATATTGATATATGAAATTTTCTTTTGCAACTTCTAGTAGACAGACAACTGCAAACACAAAATCAAATAATGTAGATCTAGTAGATTATGACAGTTCAGTCCATATTTCTCCTTTTTCATTTCAGTTTATATGTTATAGTTAGTTTAAAATGTTTTCTCCCGTTATATGCACTTCCAATTATGTAAAAGTACACGTGGTCAATTTATAGGTTCTGTGCAATGCAAAATATAATTCATTTCAATATATGTAGCTTTGATTTAATTATTCTTTTTGTTGCTTTCTCATTGATATATCTAAATATAGATCCGATTTTCACTAATCACACACTTATGTAAAATCTAAAATTTTGATAAATTATTTTTATGCATGTATGCCTAGCTATTTTGTTAAAGAAATAGATTTGAATATTCTTTAAAAAGATAACTAGATTTTTTTTAGAGCTTTACTTATTTTGTTATATTGCAAAATCCAACAACCCAGAAGAGATGTTATAGAATTATTATTTTTATTTGTTAAATTTCAATTGCTTAAAAAAGAATGCTATATCCCTGAAGGAACATCATATAAATTCCAGAAGCAGTGATAATAATTCATCTTCAAAAGAGATATTATATATTACTCTGAAAGATTAGTGATAGTAAATATGTCCAGAAAAGATATTTTATGCTACTATGAAGTAGTAATTATGTAATTTATGTAGAAAAAGAAATATATTGATATGACACTCCAAAAGTAGTGCATATAAAGTATCTTTAGAAGAAATATGTGACACTCCAGAAGCAGTGTTGGAAAAATATCTAGATTTATAAATATCCCTGAAGGAGAAAATATCTATTACTATTATACTCCATAAGTAGACCACTGACATAATAATTTAAATATCATACTTAAAAAGTGGTGTTTATAAAATATCTCTAGAAGAGATATTATATCCTCGTATAACACCAAAAATTCAATCATCTATTGCCATGGACCCGTAGCTCCATTAGACAAATTTAAAAGCAAACCATGATATGTAACCTTTTACTTTACAGAACTTACAATGAATTGAATATCGTATGCATAATCATTCTTGAATAAATCTTTAAATATCCCCCTGAAGAGAATCTATATGTCATATCATAATTACCATGAAAATTAAAATATGCTCTTGAAGAGACCTTTATGTGTAATAAATATAATTGTACAACATATCAAGTGTCCAGAAGATATTCTTATTTCTGTTGTAAATATTATTATTATTTTTTGAACTCTCCCGAAGAGATGTCAATATATAATTCGAACTATGTATTATTCTCTGATATATAATTGTAAATGATGTTCAAAAGAGATATTTGAAATATAATTGAAGAATAAACTTTAACAACTCAAAGTTTTATAAATAATTTATTTGAAGCAGAAGTTCAGTATAGTTAGAATAGAAACTGTTATCCCGCCTTTTGGCAAGGCCATGACACCAAAAAATTAATTGAAAACTAAAGATAGTTTGTCTCAAAGATTGGTTATACATTGTTTTGCCATGGATGTCGGTGAATTTTTTCCGAGCCCGAATCAAGCTACAATTAACAAGACACAACAAGCAATGCCATGGAAACCAGCGTTCCAAATTTCAAGTCAATCCGGGTCCGTATACTCAATTTATGATCGATGCAAGTTGAAGGAAATAACCTCGTTTTCGTATCCATCAGTGTGCCATCCTTCGAATCGATCATTTTTCGTGTCCATCGTCACGTCATAGTTCGCATCGATCTACTTCGTATCCATCCATAAGCTTTAGTTCGTATCGATCAATTTTGTATCCATCAACAGGCAGTACGCTTCGTATCGGTCGTTCTATGCCAAATTCGTATCCATCGAGGAGGCACTTGGTCGGATCCACCAGATAGCCTTGGTCCGAATTCAGTTGACCTCACTTCGTACCGATCACAAATGACACTTGTTCGTATCGATCGAGTAGAGGCAACTTCCATCGATACGAACTACGCCACCTCCATCGATACGAAGTGGGCACGCTGCAAATCGATACGAAGTACACGTTATTGATGGATTCGAGCTATGCAATGGCTATCGACCTGAACAAGGCAACGGTCATCGATACAAACGAGGCAAAATTCATGGATGCGACATGGTCAACTCGAAGCAAAAGGAGGATCGATGCAAGGAGTGTGCGCCACGTCGCCACGTTGTCACGTGCAACCATCGATTCGAATTGATCAATTCGAAGCAAACAGCCAACCGAGAAACTCAATCTCGTATCGATCATAAATCAAGATCCATAAGTTCAAATGCTACGAAATTTTCACAACAGCTTGCGTACATGCTAAAGAATGTCTCTGCCAAGTTTCAGCTCGATTGGACAATTTCTTGATCGATACGAAATCAATTCGCATCGATCATAGATCAAGTCGAAACTTGGTGGGACTGGTCGCGTGGGCCCACTCAGGTGCCAGAAGGATCTCCCTAAGTTTGAGCGCGATATCAGCCTCCTATGCCTATAAATAGCCCCCCTGAAGCCTATAGAAAAGGGATCTTTTGGCCATTCAACGTCCAAACTCTGTCAGATTCAATTCTACATCTTTCTATCAACGTTGTATTCAAACTTCAGAACTATAACCTACTGTAATCTGCTGTAACAGATTGAAATCATCAAGTGAATCAACAAAGTCATAAACTTCAAAGTGGACCTAGGCCAGATCGCCGAACCACTATAAATTCTGTGTTGTTTACTGCTTTCTTTTGAATTTTTTGAGTGATCTACATATTTGTTATTCATCTGAGATCTGTGATTGTGAATTATCAACTATCGGGTGTTTGTGACCAATTTTGGCACAAACACTTTGGTGATTTCACTGAGAATTGAACTCAGGAGTTCTTTCGGTTGAATTTAAAAGTTTAGAGATTCGGATCCAAAGAGTCATGACAAGGCAATCTAGCAGAAGGCAGAGACCAGAGTGAAGTCAACACGAAGGGAGTCAAGAGGCTTCCTCAGGAGCGAACCAAGCTTCAGTCTTCATCACCAGGGATGAGATGGAGACAATGATGAGAAGGCAAGAAGAGATGATCCAGAATTTGCTTCAACAGATTGCGCAACTTGGAGCGCAGAATCGAGGAGCAGATGGAGTTTAGAATAGAGCAGGACCTTCTGAGGCGGCACCAGAGCTAGGTGGCACTCTCCTAGAGCACGCTGACCCAATACCAAGAAGAGCATCGGGTGGATTCGAACAACACGGGATTGGCCGAGAAGAGGAAGCTCATCCAGGAGAACAGATTCCAGAATTCCCTCGTGAATTCGGGGGGCAGGTCGAAGGCGATAGACGAGGACTACAGCGAGGAGACAATAACAGATTGGCGGAGATGGTCAGACGGGCTATGAGAGGCGGATTGGTAAACAAAGACTCGGAGGATGTGAATAGAAGTCCTTTTACCACAGCAAATCAGGCGAGCTAGGAACCCACCGGATTTTAAGCTACTATCATTGGATATGTATAATGGGAGGACAGACCATACGGTTCACTTGACAAAATATATGAGGCATATGGAAGTGCTGGGGGCATCAGAGGAGGTCATGGCACGGTGCTTCCCATTGTACCTGGCGGATATTGCGGCATTATGGTTTAGGCAGCTGGAGAGCGGATTTATCGTGACATGGAATGATTTGACTGAAAGGTTTATGAGGCAATTCAGGGTCCACATTTCCCAAGAATGTGATGAGTTTGGTAGCACTGAAACAAAGAGCTGGGGAATCTTTGAGAAGCTTTTTGATACGATTCAATGCAGCTGCAGCATCGGTGGATCGACCGGATCCGTCCACGGTCTTGATGGAGGCTGCATCGGGCATAGCTGATGGCACGGAATTCAAGAATTCACTGACAAGAGATCCCTCTATGGATCTAGGGGAATTTTATCATGATGCTGAAGGATTTTTATGGTTAGAGGATGCAAATACTGAAAGAGAGGAAGGAGAGGGAATCGATGTTTATGCGGTTAAAGGCGGAAATCCTACTGAAAAAGGTGCAGAAACAAGCAAAGGGAAACGAAAGATTGAGGATAACAACAGTAGATCGACACAGCCACGAAAAGAACCAAGATTCACCTCATATACGGAGCTGAACGAAACTTTGGAGCGGATCTACCAGGACATCAGGGGATAGGTTCCTTATCGAAAGCCGATGAGGAGAGCTTCAACTAGCAACGAGAGAAGGTCAGACAAGTATTGCTCTTTCCATGAGTTGAATGGTCACAGCACAAACGATTGCAGACACTTGAAAGACGAAATCAAGGGGCATATCCGAAATGGCTTGCTATCGCAATATGTGAGAAGGGGAGCCACAACGGTGGAACAAGAGCGACCATCGCCTACACCGACGGAAAATGGCTCAGGATCGAGACGTCAGCTGATTATTAATTGATTGAAATAATGACGGATGAGTAGCAAACTCCACACCGCTACGATTAAGTTGTTTACACATGTACAGGACCGCGGACGATCCTCAGGCATGCTTCGATACAACTATAAATCATATCGATGTGGGTGTTTGCGCTTTGACGCCACTGTTTTGCTTTTGTTTTTTACTTCTTATATTTGGATTTGATTTTGTTGGACATTTCTATTGAAAATCTCGGTTGAATGGATATTTAGTTTTAATCATTATTAAACGGCTAAGCTGCTTACACATGTACGGGGTCGCGAACGGTCCTTAAGCATGCTCTGAGATAGCGACAAACCGCCTTGACAAACGATACAGAAACCCACTCGAACGTGAAATCTGGTATCGATAATACTAAGTCCCTCCCAGGCACACTCATTTGCCACGAAAGGCATCCGACCTCGAACGGTCACACTTCGCCACGAACAGCACCCGAGCGCGAACGATCACAATTTGCCTCGAACGACATCCGACCTCGAACGGTCACACTTCGCCACGAACGGCACCCGATCGCGAACGATCACACTTCGCCACGAACGGCACCCGACCTCGAACGGTCACAATTCACCTCGTGCGGCATTCGACCACGAACGATCACCAGTTGCCGCGAAGGGCATCCGACCCCGAACGGTCCCATTTCATCTCAAATGACATACGATCCCGAACGATCATCATTCGAGGTCATATGAAACTATCAAGTTCTTTACATGTTGTTGACAGGATATGAACATCCATCTTATGGCATTACAAAACACACATTCCTATCGCAAGGCATATTTTGAGGGGCAAGTGTTATCCCGCCTTTTGGCATGGCCGTGACACCCAAAAATTGACTGAAAACTAAAGATAGTTCATCTCAAAGATTGGTTATACATTGTTTCACCATGGATGTCGGCGAATTTTGTCCGAGCTCGGATCAGCTACAATTAACAAGACATAACAAGCGATGCCATGGAAACAGCATTCTAAATTTCAAGTCAATCCGGGTCCGTATACTCAAGTTATGATCGATGCAAGTTGAAGGAAATAACCTCGTTTTCGTATCCATCAGTGTGCCATCCTTCGAATCGATCATTTTTCGTGTCCATCGTCGCGTCACAGTTCGCATCGATCTACTTTGTATCCATCAACAAGCTTTAGTTCGTATCGGTCGATTTCGTATCCATCAACAGGTAGTACGCTTCGTATTGGTCGTTCTGTGTCAAATTTGTATCCATCGAGGAGCCACTTGGTTGGATCCACCAGATAGCCTTGGTCCGTATTCAGTTGACCTCACTTCGTACCCATCACAAATGACACTTGTTCATATCGATCGAGTGGAGGCAACTTCCATCGATACGAACTATGCCACCTCTATCGATACGAAGTGGGCACGCTGCGAATCGATACGAAGTACATGTTATTGATGGATTCGAGCTATGCACTGGCTATCGACCCGAACAAGGCAACGGTCATCGATACAAACGAGGCGAAATTCATGGATGCGACACGGTCAACTCGGAGCAAAAAGGGGATCGATGCGAGGAGTGCGCGCCACGTCGCCGCGTTGTCACGTGCAACCATCGATTCGAGGAGATCGATTCGAATAGATCGATTCAAAGCAAACAGCCAACCGAGAAACTCCATCTCGTATCGATCATAACTCGAGATCCATAGGTTCAAATGCTACGAAATTTTCACAGCAGCTTGCGTACATGCTAAAGAATGTCTCTGCCAAGTTTCAGCTCAATTGGACAATTTCTTGATCGATACGAAATCAATTCGCATCGATCACAGATCGAGTCGAAACTTGGTGGGACCGGTCGCGTGGGCCCACTCACGTGCCAGAAGGAGTCTCCTGAAGTTTGAGCGCGATATCAGCCTCCTACGCCTATAAATAGCCCCCTGAAGCCTACAGAAAAGGGATCTTTTGCCATTCAACGTCCAGACTCTACCGAATTCAATTCTACATCTTTCTATCAACGTTGTATTCAAACTTCAGAGCTATAGCCTACTGTAATCTGCTGTAAGAGATTGAAATCATCAAATGAATCAATAAAGTCATAATTCAAAGTGGACGTAGGCCAGATCGCTGAACCACTACAAATTCTGTGTTGTTTACTGCTTTCTTTTGAATTTTCTGAGTGATCTACATATTTGTTATTCATCTGAGATCTGTGATTGTGAATTATCAACTATCGGGTGTTTATGACTAATTTTGGGGCAAACAAAAACCATTAAGTTACATTTGAATTATTGATTCAAAAGGCATTGTTCTTTAGCATATTGGAAAGGAAAAAAACCAAAAGTCTTAATTATATTCTGTATCTACATGGATTCATATATTTAAGTGAAAAAAAATGAATATAAATTTCAAAGTCTGATAATAGAAATAAACAAGAGGTTATATAAAATATTGCAAGTTTTATGAATTACCAAACCAGAGGCTTTGATAATTATTACTAAGAAAAGTTTGACTTCAGTGCTAAAGCAAGAATACTGACAAATTTTAAGATTTAGATCTTGGAATTCTTGTTATCGATAGCCAAAGCTAACTAAAAGATACAATATATTTTATAACTAAAAGTTGTAACATATCAAATAACCTGAAGTTATTATTGATAAGTCAAACTTATGCATATGTATTTTCAAACCAGACATTTTGGAAACTACCATTTAATCTTTAAGGATTCACATTTACATCAAGTGATAAACAAAAATTAATAATCTAGATCCTTATATTAGTTTGTTCTAAAATCACTAACTCTAATGATAAAGAATGTGCAAATCTATAATATATATGTAATAGTTGGACGCATGTATATATCATATATGTAGATATTTAACTAACAACCTGAAGATTGTTTGACTAAATTGATATAAGCTTATCATATAGATTATGCGTAGATATCATTCAGTGATTTAAAATTCAATCGTAAATGTTGAATGACCTGAAGTCATGCATGCATTAAAGTGATCTATATAATAAGTAAATTGTTCCAGTTGGTTAGATCAATGAATAAAAAAAACTCAAAAAATAAGCAGTATCACTTGAATGCATCTTATCACCTGATAAAAGAATTATCCTCCAATATGTAATACGTATGATGTATTTGCTAGTAGCAATATCATAATGGATCAAAATGAGAATCCAAAGATGATAATTATTTAATGTTCCTCAACATTGAGGGAGAGGATAAAAGGGGTACAAGTTCATTTTGATTATAAAGATTAAATATTGGTTGCACAATATTAAGTCATTTGAATAAATTATCGATAATATTCCTAGTATACTTGCACAAATATAAGCTAAAATCCCAAAAGGACTAAAAAGGTATAAATCACATATGAAATGTGGTAGAGAAGTTGGTTTGAAATATTTTTGAAGTAAGTAATAAAAGTGCCAAATAAAGGAGGTGGGTGTTTTTGAAGAAATACTTAAGGTGTTATTGAAGAGACCTATGAAATGATTGTAAAATAACCCTTGAAATGGTTTAGGTACCTAACATATGATAAATAAAGAGATCTCAATAAATCATATATAGAACTGATAATAAATAATCATTGATTATAAATTTATAAATAATAAAGCGTTTTTGTTTATAAATGGACTAAAGATCCTGGATTAGAGAAAAACATGATTGGTCATCATGATATTCTCCTAAATAAGAAATGTGGACTTGTAGTCCATAAAATAAAATTAGAAACATGTATATAAAGTGGCAAAAGCACACTAAAATTATTAAAGCACATATAGTATCAACAACATGTTAAGTGTCATAGGCATGATGTTTTTAGAGATAATTGAATTGATTGAAGCAGTGAAAGTGTTTGAAACACTTAAAATACCCTGAAGGTATAAATATTGTTTAAATGATAATAAACAATGAAAGTACACAAATTCCTGAAGAATATAAATAACTTTGGTGGTTATAAAGAAGGTAAAGAACAAGGAGCGTAGATTACAACTTCTTTTAATTATTGTTGTAATGAAAATCGTGATATAATTCATGATGGGTATATTACTTTCTATTTTATGTATTGTTATAATAAAACTCTTAATATCTATTGAGATGGTAGTTGCGATATGAAAATACTTATTAAAGTATACAAATTCCTGAAGAATATATATAACTTTTGTAGTTATAAAGAATGCAAAAAACATGAAGTGTAGATTACAACCTTCTTCTAAGTATTGTTGTAATGAAAATCTTGATATACTTCAAGATGAGTAGATTACTTCCTGCTTTTTAGTAATGTTGTAATGAAATTTTTAATATTCATGAAAGATGTATAGTTGCAATACGCGAAACTGATTTGAAGCACAAAAATGAAAGCACATGAAGTGTTTTTCATAAAAATAGCATATAAAATGCATAAAATGCAAATCATATTTGGAAGAAACAATCTTAAAAAATTTGATTGTATCGAAAGAAACTATTAATAAATTATATTATTAATGAGATTCAAATTTATGGATCTGGAAGTATCTATAACCAATTTGAGTTATCGAAAGACGAATACGAATTTAGAGAAATTTTTTAAATCAGAGCATCCATAAGTACTTTATAATGCACTTTTTTTCCTTAACTAAGATTTTTCTCGGTGGGTTTTTATTAGTAAGGTTTTAATGAGGCATTATTTTAATCCAGAAGTATCAATTCCCCATTAACATTTGAAAATAAGTTATAACGTATCAGTTTTCCTTATTTAAGATTTTTCCCACTGGGTTTTGCTTACTAAGGTTTTAACGAGACATTAAGTTGATCTATAAGTATCAAACTCCATTTGATGTTGCAAATTATTGAAATATGTCATACTATATTGTACTCTTTTCCCTTCACTAAGATTTTTCTCATAGGGTTTTTCTTAGTAAGGTTTTAATAAGGCATTGATTTGATCCCAAAGTATCATACAATTTAAAAAGAATATAATTCTCAATATGATTTTACAAGATGCACTTTTTCCTTGTTTAAGGTATTTCCTATTGAATTTTCCTAACATTAGTTTTTAATGAGGCAACAGACAATATCTATATCGATTGAATGGATAAATGCATACAAGACAATAAGGAGGGGGAGAAATCATCATACATATTTCAAAAGCGACAATTTCAAGTTATCAGAGCATTCAAGATTTTGAAGGCATATTCAAGAGGGAAGTGTTATAATATATGTAAATCATAAAGTGAATATGTTTTTATGTTATTTTATTTAGTCTCACATCGTGGAATAAGTTTAATACCAAGGTCCAAAACCTTTATATAAAGGAAGTTATGTAATGTAAATTGTTGACTGATCTCTAGAATGAATAAAATGTCTCCTCTTTTTCTCTAATGCTTCTCCTCTTATACCTTTATAACATATTATTATTTGTTTACATCATTTTGTTCAATTATTCATTTAGTTAAAAAAAACTTACAATAAATTATTGAATAGCCATACTAACAACAATTCCTTTTAACCTTTATAGTAAACATAATCATATAATCCAGTTAAATACAATTCTATAGTGTTAGCACATTGTTTTGATGATCAATCATTTTGGTTGTTTCTATATATAATCTTAATATGATATCATCTTAACATTTTAGTTGTACTCGTATACTTAGCACAATTTTATAATCTAATCAGATACAATTAAACACAATTGTAACTAAATTTAAAAACATTAATCAACTAGTAAAATGTTAACTTGAACTAATCTTGAAACATCATTATCTTCAAAGCAAAACATTTTTCAATAATATATTTATAGTAAAACATCACCAATTTTCTGAAGAAGATAGCTAGCTCATTATCTTTGACACTATTGCTCAACTAAAGCTTCTGGGTAATCGACTGGTAATTTAGATTAATTTACATTAACTCGTTTTCTTGTAAAACCTAAAGTAACTAATCTTCATGTAGTAAAAACTACTTCAGGAAAGAAGTGGTCAACGAGTAAAAATAAAAGCAGTTTTGATTTCAATCCAAAATTTGGAATCAAAGAAATGAGTTCAAATTCAAATTTTAATAATTAAAACTTGAATGAAATTTAATTCAAAAAACAAAATCTTGGCAAAGATATTATTTTCATGAGTTCGATGTTTCTAATAACTTTGAATGCATCGAGGAGTCAGTTGATGTGACGATGAATTATAAAGTAGAATTTCTCTTCTTTAAATCAATTGAAGGAATACTTTCTTTTCTTTTATTCATTCTGAAGTTGGATGATCCCTTCAATTCACATGAGCCTCTATTAGTCTATGGTATGTCATTTAAACAAAATATGTATTTTTATACGCATGTATATAAATACATTTTAAGGTCATATTTTTCTATTATAGTTTTTATTTTTTTCATTATCCCATGTGGCCAAATAATTATAAAATATGAAATTCACAATCTAAATAATATATGGCAGATATATTTTTCATCAGTCTAGTTCGTTATCTTAAATTTAAATAGATATCAAAACAATGATTTTTCAGTATAACTTTCAAAAGTAAAAATATTGTACATGCTACAAATAGATATCGAAATAATCACTCGTTCATAGCAATTGCATACTTCTTTTTAATAAAGAAACACAAGTACGGTATTAAAATGAAGTATTTCACAATAATTGATAACAGTAATAAATAAACATATCATGTCATATGTAACTAAATTTTCATGAGCTTCTTTGCATGACATTTTTTCTAACAGAAAATACATTTTGTATACATCACATATGCATAATAACATCTTTATAAAATTTAAATCCTGGAAAATTTTCAGCATTTGTCATGAAATTTCCAACCCAACAATGTGATGAACAAAATTCAAAAATCTACTTAGAATGAAATTTTAATAAATACAATAACATGCAATATCAAGATGTAAATGATAAAGGCAGACCGAAAAAGCATAAGCCTCTGTTGCTCGTCAGTTTTGCCTCCTCCGAGTCTTCGAGAGAAGACATCGGAAGAATAATCTGCTCCTCCAAATGATGTCAAATTACCTCTACTGAACCGATTTCTACTGACAGAGCTTGCATCTACGCTTGTATCATCATTTCTCCTTCTCAGACCATTCAGTCTTTGTACTTCTCTTTCTTTTGCACGAATCTCCTCCATCAATCCTTCTGCTTGAGCCTTAATGAGGGCAACTTTGTAAGAAGTTAAATTTTACAAAATACCAAAGAACTCAAATTTTGATAAATATCAAAGAAACTTTATTTCATGACCGTTAGGACCAGACTAAATGGTAGTACGAACGTCACTCAAGTTATCTTATGATGTTTGGCATTTAGAACACTGAAATGCACAAATTTAATATTATCGTCATCTTATCATCAGTTGGGGATTTACTATCATGTATGTCAACAAACAAGCTTGACTGCTCATAAGAAACCTGAAAATATAAAAAATAAAACAAAAAATAGTCTCATGTCGTAGTATAAGTGGTTGAGATAACCAGCTTCCACATGTCACGTTCAGAGTTAAGTTACACTATACATGTGAATATACCCGAAGTATGGGCTATGGGCACGGTACATACTTTTTGTGAGTTTACGAGTAAAGCTTCGTTCCTTGGATCTTTAAAACATAATAGTGATAATAATAAACACACAATTTTTCAACGTATGTCAGCATTCATTCTACTTAATTACAATTCAAACTGCAACGCTCAGTGCCATATTTTATATATGGCCTGTGAGACATATGTCAACCCCAAAATTGTAATCAAATTGAATTAAACTTAAAATTAGGGTTTTACTATAAAGCACAACAATCTCATGGGCATTCTATTTCAAATGTGTTTCTTTTTCTACTTGCTTCCATTTGATTGCCTTTTCTAAAGATACCATAACTTCTCTTTTTTTACAAAACAGTCAACAGAATACTGTACATCCGTTAAAATTAGAAATAAGACATTTTTCTTTACAGCATCTCTCTTTAATATTATCCAAATTCATTACACAGAATCGGTTAATGTCTGAACGAAAACAATTTTAAAATTAACCCATTCATATTCTACACAAAACAGATTTGGATATACCAATCTGTCTGATATCACACTAATGTCCGATCCATTTATCAAATAAGAATCGGCAAATATATCAATTTATCTTGTACCAATTTGTCTAATATCACACTAATGTCCTATCGATTTATCAAATAAAAATTGGCACATCAATCTATCTAATACCAATTTGTGTGATTCAAGTTAATTTGATAAATTGATTTTATGATATTATACAAATCTCGTTTTTAACATTTACATGTGGCTGATTAAAACTTACAATGTATTTAATTATGCTTCATTTGTAAAGAATCAGGCAATGTATGTCATTGCCGCTTTTATTTTTCAGATAAACACAAATGCCTCAAATATGGAAGCAGCTGTCCAAAGCTGGACAAAGAAGAAAAAAATCAGAAAGAAGCATCAATTTATTTATTTAGTGTTCACGATGCTATGTTTTCAAAGAGTTGACAGTCAAAAAAGTTATATAAGCTTCAAATATTGATGGCACCATTTTGAAACACATAGAAATCTCAGGTATGGCTTCGACAAAGCCAATGGAAGAAAGATCTAAAATGCATATTAGGAAGGAAGGTATGAATAAAGTTTATCATTACCTGTTTTGCTGTCAGTTGTTCAACCAGGCTATGAAGTTGTTTCTCCAGCAGCTTCTCCCTTTGTGCTGCCACAATTATTAGCATGCAATTAGCATATTTTCAATGTTGACAGTTAAATTTGCCTGGGAGAAACAAGCAAATTTAAAAGATTAAATCAAGTGTGATGAGTTGAGAAAATATCAAATGGCATAATACAGCATAATCTACTGTTCTGAAATTCACACCACCTTAATCTCTTCATGCAGCTTCTGTACACGAATTTTGAGCATAAAGTTAATTAAGTGCCCCGAAATAACTTACAATTATATCCATTATTCAGTGCATATGTATGCTAATTAAGACAATTATTTCTACATACTATGCAAGTTGTGTATTGCATTAAAAATATATACAGTTTGTTATCAAGAACAAGTTGGATATGCCTGATGCATAGATGCATAATTTATGCATATGCATACATATCTACTGAAGAAAACAGAAATCTAACATAAACTTACTAGTTGATTAAGTAGATTCAACCGATGACTATTCTTTGCATGTGATTAGTGGTATGAAATATTTTGTAGACGAGGTTTATATGATTACTTAATTCAAACATTTTTAAGCTATTGGAAAAAATATCCTTGGTATTATTATACCTGTCGAAGGCTGACTGATGGATTCTTCCTGAACAACCAACCAGGCTTCTTCTAGTTTCCGAACCTTCTCTTCCATTGAACTCTGGAAAGAACATTAGAAAAAGATAACTAATCTATTTTACACATACTTTCAGTTCTAAAAAAACTAAGACCATGACAAACCATTTCTTTTTTCTTCTCTTCTAGTTCCTGTCTTTTGTCATTGTTTAAATCTTTTTCCAAATGAGAGTCTTTTATGTTATTTGAGCCGTTTGTTTGTAAACTAGATTGAATGGACTCCATCCCCTTAAGTTCTTTTTCCAATATCGTCTTTAGATTCTTCTCAACTAAATCCATTTCCTGTTAATAGTATCAAAAACAAAGAGATGACAAGTTTACGGTATGAAATCAGAAGGCAGTAAACCAACCACCATTCTGGCATGTAAACTTGAACTGTTTATGAATTGATTCAAATTGTCAGAGCTATGCCATATTACTATATATGATATATTTTTCATATCTAGGTGACTGTCAATTCTAGATTATATCTCATGTTCGCACATAACCCAATCACATTTATAATAATGTATAAAAATGTTCACCAGTCATGTCAACATTAGTACAAGCGAATTTATAAACGGGCACCACCTTTTACATCATTGTTCATTATGGTACCATATATAAATCATGTAAAAACAACTTATATCATATAAGTTCTTAACAATTTGATCACCAAACATTCTAAGAGAACCATTTCAGTCAATAAACCTATCTATCCAAATTGCCCTTGGCAAAAACATTGCTATCACTCTTTTATCTTACATGCTCTTTTGCATCCTCTTCAATGTATGGTTGACAAGTAGAGACTATGGGGAGGGTGAGATTTTGTTTAAGAAGATTGGGTACCATGTGATGTACATGGATGTGTGGTCGCACCAGCCATTAACAGCATCCCCAACAATGGGGATGTGCTTTTGCAAGGCATTTTTGCTACCCATCCACATCCCAATTATGGTATGAAAAAACAATACATGGCTTATAAAATGCGTTGTATCATGTGATACGCATAGATGTGTGGTTGCACCTGCCATTAACAGCATCCCCAACAACGGGGATGTGCATTTGCAAGGCATTTTTGCTACCCATTCACATCCCAATTATGGTATGAAAAAACAATACATGGCTTATAAAATGGGATCCTTAACCACAAAATATTAACATCTTAAACACGTATACGCACACGTGCACACACACAGTGTGTGTGTGTGTGTGTGTTTGTTTGCGTGTGCGTGCGTGCGTGCGTGCGTGTGTGGGTGTTGGAAGGCCCTAGGAGTAAATAGGTGAAGCAATCTGAACCCCTCTCGTTAGGCACCAATCACAGCAAAAAGTAGCAACCATCGACAAGCAATATATGTAATATAATAAAGTAATTTTATGCACCTTAAATCAAAAGTTCAGTAGTTGGATTAGATGTCCGATAAAACTCTTATATACAATTAATGGGATCAAAGTTGGCCGATGACAATATAGATTTATTTATTTTCCCCATTTTCCCCCTTACTTCTAGTTTCTTATGTTTTTACACTGTTCTACGCTAATTTCCACTTCTTTTCTTTCTTTTTTTTAATCCTCAACTTGTCTGCCTTATATCTTTTGGTTTTTTCATAAATCCTTTTATTATTACTTCTCTAAGTTCTCTTACATTAAACTATCTTTAATTGTTCACCATACCATTTTATTATCTTGTTTAAGTAAATCCAAAATATAATGCTATAATTATTTTCAACAGTTAGATTTTGTATCTTGAGTGTGTTTGCAATCAGGAAAACATTATTCAATGTAAGATTTAAGTCTGCAAGTTTTATTTCTCATTTTATTTTTTTATTTTTTTTAAAAAGGGGAAGAAGCAGTAAACAAAAGCAACAAAATCTTGTGTAAGGCAACCCAAATCTCAGAACAGATCTGACTTTGTATTATCTGATATCACTGACTTTCCAGATAATACCCCTACTGTGGTATTATGTAGTATCCCTTTTGGGATGCTCTTATAAAGCATTCATGTGATATGCAATTATATGGCTTAAAGGGAAGAGCGTGCCAAATAACGTTATCGACAAGATGGTCCATTGAGGTGGTGTTATGAGTATGAGGATACTCATCACAAGTAAATACTACTGCAACTGTAATTCCAAACCTCGTCGCAACTTTAAAGTTTGAATGGTTGGAGCATTCCAGTCAAGATGGCATCTACCAGTTAATGAAAATTCTAAAGTTGGGGTGAGCATTGAGATATTTTTATCTACACTTTTGCAAATACACATGTTAAGGGAAAAAAGAACTGGCTTATATATCGGCTTTCATAAACAGTACGGCAATATTGGTGTAACAACACACTGGAATCAAAATCCCCAACCTTCAGTTTGGCCTCAAGCAAATCAGCTTCCTGACGTGCTTCCTGGATTTTCGTTTCGCAGTTTGATATAGCCTTTTCATATGCCACATTTTCTTCTTGGAGAGTAATCTCTCTAAGTTGTGCCTACAAAAAATGTACAAAGAAATTAAAAAGGTTATGAAACATAAATAATAGTTAGTGCAATGATGATAATTATTGAGCGTAATTAATGATATATGTTTGTACAAATAATAATTTACTGATTAACCAGATAAACCGCACTATTAGCATCGACCCTGCAACAAATGCTCTGGGTAATTGACAATAGTATTTACCGTGGTCGTCCTATAAATAATATACAAAAAAATTCATGAAACGTAGGCACAAAAAGTAAAAAAAAAAAAAAAAAATTATGTCTACATTGATAGGAAAAATTTGGAAGAAATTGAACAAAAAAATTCCTACATGCAATACACAGAAAATACCAAGTAAAAGAAGCAGGATTTGATTTAAGAAGCATAATGGGTTAGTTCTTATCTCCTTGCTAATTATCTCCAAGACAATTATGCGAGGTGCTTCAATGATTATTGGAAACAATATGTTGTAATATATTACCAGATGCTGGTTAATACAAGTAATGAAACAAATAATTTGTTAAATCATAGTAAACAACAATCCAACTTCCATGCCAATTTTTTTTCAGAAAAGTCACGTAAATAATTATCGATTAAATAATAAGATTTGTACAAGCTTAACGCATCAATTAACCAAATTATGTGGGGACAATTTATCATAGAAAAATAGTTATCGAAAAACCATCGATAGGCTATATTCTGAACATGCTTGACAGTGTGAATAATATATACAAGTAAATGACCAAAACTTCTAAGGACAAATTTTTAATATGGACTTCAAAAAAAAAAAAAAAAAAAAGCTTATTTCAAGTATAGACCTCTTACAAAACTAATTACAAAAATAGGTCTCTTTTTATATAGGTTGTGCATTTATGGAATGCACAAGCTATATTTTTTTATAAAAAATAATAATAATAAACTTGCGCATTTTTGGAATGCGCAAGAATTATTTTTTTAAATAAGTTTGCGCATTCCATAAATGCCCAGTGTATGTTTTATATTAGCGCATTTATGATATGAAATGTGTAAACACAATTCGGGACTGAAGTGAACAGCCAACCCCATTTCTTCTCTATTTCCATTCTAATATCTTCCATTTCATACCCAAACTATTTTCTCCCCAATATTTTATACTCTTAAAAATTTGTTATCAAATACAGATATTTCAGTGCTTTTGGTTGAAGATTGTCTAAGAAAACATCATCTTCTTCTCAAATCAAGGTATTAATTTTGAAAATTTTAATTTAGGATTTTTCACAAATCAAGATTTTGAATTTAGTGTTTTAATTTTTGTATAGTTAATGTCAACAATTCCAATTATATTTTACCACGATGGAGAATTGTTGGTTGACGAAGACGGTAAACCTAGGTATGTTGGTGGTAAACGGAAATAATTGAAAACTAAAAAGCATTGTAGTTTTAGAGAGCTTAACAATGCATTTTTGAAGTGACAAAAATCAATCATCTCGGATATGATTTAATAATAGTGCTAAATGGGTTACAGATGATGGTTCATCCGCCACTAATGTAGAAGATGACGATGATATGAATTCTATATTTTTTTTGTTGGAATGAAAGTGGTAGAATTTTTGTTACGAAAACAAAACATATTAATGTTGTAGAAACACATCAGTCCGCAATATTTATGGAAGAGTCTTTACTTGTTACACAGTTTCAAGAAACACAATGTTCAACACTTCCTTCTTATATGACAACTCATCATGGCAGTGAGTTTACAAATTTATTAAATAGGTATAGCAGAATGGTTGAATGTTCGTCTAGCAAGCATAATGTATGGATCATAACTTTGTATATCCTACTTGTAGTATTCCAAATCAATCTCAAACAATCGCGAAGTGAGTAATAATTTACCGGAGTAGTTTCATTTTAAATTGCCTTCGTACACTTTACTCTTATCATTATTTTTGGTATTTGTAGTTTCCAAATGTGTCAAGTGGAAGAAGCATTCATAGTCGTGCTGACGACGACGACGATGATATTGATGATGCAAACGATGGTGAAGTGTAATTGGACGGCATGCAAGTAGCTTGTGCGGATGATGTAGATAGAACTTGGGTCGATACAATGGAGATTAACAATGATGCAATCATATATGAAGATAATCAACAGGTTGATGATCTAAATGCCGATGAAGATCAAATCATATATGAAGATTCACTAGCCGATGATTTATGTACTGCAGCAGTGATGGCGAAATCCATTGTGGATAACTTTCAGTTAGAAGTGGAAGTGGTTGGAAGAGAATGTGCTGAAAAAAACTCAGCTGGATAAATTTTTGAAAGCAAAGAGAGACTCTTTGAACAATTCTGAACATGCTTAACCGTGTAAAGAATAAATACATGTAAATGATCAAAACTTCCGAACTCTTTTACAATTTGTCTGTCTTGTTATTTGTCTGATTAACCTCTATTATGATTTCCAGTTTCATACTTCAGGTATAACAAATTTTCTTGTTCAATAAAACAAAGATCTCTCTAAATTAAATTTTGACTACCTAAAACAAAGCAATAAATCAAAGAAATCTCAAGAATCACAAATAATATAGAGTAAAGTTTGAAACACCAATTACAAACCTGTTCTTTAGTAGTCGAATGCGCATTTAACTGCAACGCCAGATCCGCGTTTGACGCTATAGTTCTCGCATGAAGATGCGGCAATCTCTGCCAAATATGAGCAGGAGGAATCCTGCTTTTTAACTCGTTGATAGATTTCCTCAAGCTTGATGCTTTTTGATCGAGATTCAACGCGTGTTGTTGCTGTTCTCGGCTAAAGGCGATCTCGATCGGAATTTGAATATTCGTGTAGTCGTCGTCGGTGGCGGCACCACCGACGACATCGGCGGCCCAGGCGAGAATACTGGACATTGCTTACTGGCTTCTTCTGCAGATATGGACAAACAAAAATATTGATTTCTTTCGTAAGGTGTGAAGGATGCGTTTACAGTTCGGGAACTGGTTGGTGAAGTTCGATGAAAAAAAAATAATGCAGCACATTGAGGTTGGGAATGGATATGCATTTTCATAATTAAAATTCCTAGTGTGCTGCTGTTAGTTTTTTTCTTTCGGCTACCACGACTAAAAGGCCTATAATTAATGTTCCATGATCGTCAATGAAGTCTGGTCGTTCACTTCAACCAAATCCCGATCACACATAAAAAAGTAAACAAAACTCTTTGTGGTAATCACAACTAGGATTATCCATTGAATATCAGTGATCATCACAATTAGGATTATCCACTAAATTTTAGCCTTCCTTCATCCATTAGGCAAAAGGTAAAAAAAAATTTAGTTTTAAAGTTTGCAATTTTGAGACAAAGTACAGAAAATACTCCTGAAAGAGAGAAAGATACGACTGTTTAGTACTGATTAAAAAAATAGAATATGATGGCTATAAGTACATAAAAAAATATTGAAGTCCAACAAAATTATAAAGAGAGTCGAAAGAAAAAATTTGGATCCTAATAGCAACACACAAATTTTATTAGGGCGAATCCTTATTAGTTATTACACGAATTGATTTTGGAAGTTCGTGAAGGATACGTTGTTGGATCATTTTAGTTAACTGAACATGAAACTTTCTCAATGGATTTTATGTTTTTCTACCATTTTGGAATGCGCTTTCAATATCTAGTTATTTTAGAAATAATGGACATCAAACAATGGTATGTAAATAGAAGACTATAAACAAATGATATTTGAAAGGGTAATGAAAGGAGATTATTAATTTTGTTAATTTTTATTTGTATTGTTTTAAAACAAATGTATTTTGAGAATGTAACTTGATACGAAACTTTGATATTTCAACTACAACAATGGTACAAGTGCTATTACACTAGTACAATAACTTCGAATTACAAATACAATTATGATACAAGTGTGATTACAAAATACAAAGTACTAGTGTTATGCAAAAACTTCCTAATGTAGTCCAGTGACAATTAGTTCATTTAGTATATTATCTCAAACGATTGCCATGGAATTTGTTGCATTTCTTTCAAATGATTCATGATCGTCATTTCCTGTTGTTTGAATATTATAGCACTCTTTTAGAAATTTTTCTGAAACTAAATCGAGATCATTGTTATATGTCATAAACTTTGAGTCTTCTTCGCAAGCACCATTGTCTCAGTGGTTAACTAATTCGATTTTGGTGCGAGATGTCACAAGTTCGAGACTTGCGTAGTGTAATTCGAACATTTATTGACGTATGATTTGTGGTTTGTTATTGCAGTGACATATTGTATCTAGGTACCATTTCAAAAAAAAATTGGGTCTCCTTCGTTGTATCTTCATACGAAATTGTGAATAGTCATTATAGCAGTAATAAACTTTGCTTAAATTTTATATTTCTATGTCGGTATGTTGCATAAGATGGTAAGTTTTCTTCCAAATTTCAAAGATTTTTTCGATTATCATACGTAAACTCAAATGGTAGTAGTTGAAAATTTCATTCTCAATTTTTGGTTGATTATGTGTTTCTTTAAAATCTGGAATATGATAAGCATTGCGGTAAGGAGATAATATCCATCCATTAGTGATACCCTTAGTCAACTAAATAATATTGTCCTAGTGATGGATGGACAAAGTCAAATTTACGTTGTTTAAAACTAAATGAAAAATTTAGCATTGTATGTAGTTTCTTCCCACTATTCACTTACAAACGTAGATGTTAAATCAAATACACATACAACCATAATATTTTGCATAGCAAAGCCTTTACGTTCAACATATTGTTGCATATTTGAAGTAGGTATGTATGCAACCACATGTGTACCATCAATAACCCCGATACAATTTTTAAAGAATGGGTGATATCGGTATGATGTCCAAATTTATTCATGGACTATTAAATTAAGGGTCTACCAACCTAATAATATTTTTAGACATTAATTCAACAATTTTCAAAACATCATGAAAATAAAATACAAAACATATTATTCGATTGTTGAAAACTTTCGGCAACTTACCACATAAGAAGAGCCAAAGCAACTGTATACATAAAGATAACCACCAATTCCCTATATTTTATGTTGGTTTCAAAGCACAACCTTCCAACCTCTCACACAATGTCAGAAAATAAAGTCTTTTTATTCTGAAAATTTATTGACAATGTTCTACATGAGCGTATAGTATATCATTAACTCTGTGAATTCCTTTATATTTGGAAGTGTGAATTCGGTCCATTGAAGCTTTCTGTAGCGCTCTAAGTCTCGTAATAACTTGTATATCAACCAAATCTTCAACATTAGAATATGAAAGATCGCCTTTGTTATATGGCTCAGCCATTGATATTTTTTGTTCAGAGTTATGCAAATGAAGATGAAGTGAAGATGAAGAAGACGATAGAATGAAGATGGAGGAGAAATAGAGTGGATGAAAGTGGTTTGTAGGGTGTTTGGTAGACTTTGGCGTCGGATGCGTCTGATGTTAGCCATTGATTTTCAACAGTTTTCCTCAAAGGATCATTTATGTAGGCCTCGTCGTTGATGCCTCCGACCCATCGGGCGCGTCACCAACTTTACTTGATTAAAAATGAACTGCAAACACTACCTATGTTTCATATTATTCTTAATGTTCGATAGTCAAAGATGATATGTATGTATATATACGTATACGTGTATATATATATATATATATATATATGCATGTATATGTATAATTATCAATTGTTAAATGGTTGAAAATATTCTCAGATATTTATCAAATTTTTTTCAGGTTTAACCATTTTTCCAATTTTCAATCAGTGGTAAAATACATTAACTACAAAACAAATTTAATGCACACTAAGCTACAGATTCTTCAAGAGTCTGTACCTTAAATTATACTGTAGTAGGATTGTTATAAATATAAATCTCTTAGAAGGCTAAAAGAATCAAGTTAAAAATGTTTGGTTACATGTATTCTTTGTTACTTAGTAAGTTGTTCCACCTGTTGAATCACTCTTGTAAGATTCTTTGTTTTGAAGTGTAAATTTAGGTCAAACAATATTGACTTCTAAGTAAAAAAAACAAAAAACAAAATAATAAACTAATAACATTGTATATTTAAATTGATATCATGAAACATTTTGATTACATAACTAAAAAATAGTAGAAATTATTATTACTATTAGACTCAAACTCCCAGTATACAGCTTTAAGCAGTCCGGATTCATTCTCATCTAGGCCCATCAAAATGCAACATGACACTTTAACCCAACCCTTATGAATCTATTTTACCATGGTCGGGTCAAACCAAGTTTTCATTTTTTTTATAGTGGGTCAAAACTCATTTAGCCCACCGAAAAACATATACCGACCTAGTTTACTATCTAACCCATTCAAAACCCTAAACCTAGCTTTTAAAAATTCCTAAACCTATTTTATCATTGATGACTCTTTTCTAAAATTCATTTAATTATATATCATCTTGAAGACTACATCGATATACAAAATGTTCTTCCAGTTTGATGCTCTTGGAGCAATCGAACTCTAAAATTTAAAAGAAAAAAGGTATGAATTTTTATTTTGTAAATTTCCAGATATAAAGATGTTTTTCTTATTTGAGTTGGGTTTATTTCATTTATCAAAATCTGGTTAAGCTTGCTGATAGATTGCTTGATATTTCGACTGAGCTGTTGTTTGTTTCATCAAATTAACATATTTCAGGTATTTTGTGGTTCATTCGCTATTTGATTTAAATTCAAGTTTCTATGAGTTATTTAGTATTGTATTCATTGACTAATTTTTCCTTCTAGTTAGTTAATTGATTGAGTAGTATTCATTTTATTTTTAAATTTGTGATTTTTTTTATGGTTGTTATTTTCATGCTTAATTTATTAACCAACATATTCGTCTAACTCTTATGTAAATGTGTTACTGCTTACTTTGATAAAATTATCTCTTCCTTCAACTACATTTGTTGCATAAACATTTTATTGATTGTGGTTCTTGAATTAACCATCTAATTGTGTATATTTATCTTAATTAACAATATTATCTAATTAACACATCATAGATTTATGTAACGGCCCACAAATTTATTAATTTGATAAATTATATTTATTTGTAAAATATTCAAATATAATAATTTTTAACATAGATTATGATGTTTTAAAAAAAATGGTAATAAGTATTGACAAAAATATATACTTTGGACAAATAGCGATAAAATGACCCAAAACCATTTTATCGATAAATTGTTCTATAATCATCAAACGTCGCACACGGAGCTGGATGCACATACTTATTTCTATAATTGAGTAAGAATATGAAATAATATTATTTATTTTATTTTTGGATATTTAATGTAATTATGACATCATTGGTGATGTCATTATATTTAATAATTGATTTATGAATTTAAATTGAGATTTAATGATTTAATAATTATTTTAATTATTCTAATAATTGTTTTAAATGGTAATAATTTATTTTAAGTAATTATAAGGTGATAATAAATAATTTATAATAGTTTTATAAAGAAATATAATTGGTATGAAAATATAAGGAAAATTGATAACGTTTCATCTGTATAATAGCATTTTTTGTAAATAATCATTTAATATTAATTTATATAGTTTTATAATTCAAATGAGATCATTTTAATTAATTGATAATTATTATAAATTTATTTTCAAATTTTTTACATGTAATTTAAATTATAAGTGAAAATATAATCGGTAATCGGTTTTTCGATTTTCAATGGTTTAACGAAGAAAAGTTATTCGAAGTTGTTCTAGCATTATAAATGACACTAACACGTATTTATATGTATATATACATATCACGTACTCATATATACGTACATATAACATATATACATATATATATATATATACACACACATATGTTAAAAATATGTAAGATATTTTAGTTTCTTCATACTTAAGCAACCTTAAGTCAAATGGCACATTGTGCATGAGGTGATGGTGGGTGATGTATGGCCGAACTGATGGGTATGATGTGAGTGTAGATATTTTTGAGGTTGCTTAGCCTTAAGGCTTCCTAGGCTATAAATACACACACCATCCTCTACATAATCCTCACTACTTCTCCTACTTTTTCTTCTTCTTTCTACGAAGCACTTTATGGCTTCTTCATGTTGAGAAAAGTATATGGAAATTATGATAAATATATATACACACACGTCCTCACTACACCTCAATACCAAAGTGAATCGCCTCCACTTCCCTTCCGCTGCCCATGGCTACCACTAGATCCACCCTAGGCCGAGAGCATGATGGAGGAATAAGCTATGGTCGAAAGCTTGGAGGTAATAGGAGCTTGATCCATGAGCAAGGAGGTTATGGAGAGATGATGCCATAAGCAATAAGTGATGATGGATGGTTTTGGACATGAGCAAGCAAGGTAGAGGTGGTGGTCAAGAGTTAGGAGCAAGAAGGAGTCAATTTGGAGAAGTTTTGGTAGGGTTTAGTATTAATTTAGTGAAGTGTTGTGGTGATTTGAATGTTGGTAGGAAGTTTGAGTTTGATAAAGGTGAGTACTCAATGCTTACTAAATGATAAATAATCTCTTAATTTTTAAGTATGATAATTTGACCATTTAATCTCTTAATGATTTGTATGAAAGTTTGATAACTTGGTTGATTATATGGATGTTGATATAGTTGATAAATTCGTTTGATAAATGATAAGAGAAATGGTTAGTAATTAACCATAGTTAATTAAATGGGAATTTAATCCATAAATAATATGTTTATGGAGTTGTTTAGCCTCTTAATGTTTTTAAATATAGAAAAGTTTGGAAATGTATTATTATAATATAATAATATGAAATAGTTTAATAGTGGATATGAGATTTAATGTGGAAAATATTTGTTTAAATGATTAAAAATGGTTTATAAATGTTTTGTAAATAATAAAACTCAATTTGAAGAAGTTTTGACAAGTTATAAAAAATAAGTCAAAATAAGGCACGTCGCGTAACGGTAGTTCGCGATTTCGCGCCGTAAAAGTCAAATGAATATACAGAATGGAACATAGCTCGGAATTCTTCGAGATAAGAATTTTCCAAACTATTAAATCCATAGCCTTCAAACAAAGAAATAAAATTGAAATTTAGTTTAGAAAAATTTAAAATATAAGTAAATTAAGTTTTAAATAAAATCGCGCTTTGGTAGTTCGGAGGCCAAAGCAGTAAAATTTTTAAAATAAATTTTTAATTCTTTAAAAATATGAAATAAATTCTAAAAATCTTTTAAAATATTTTAAAAGCTATTTGAGTTATAAAAATAAATTTTCGAATGATAGAAAAGTCATTTTGATCAATACAGCTTAAAAAGCATCATTCGTAGCACTTTTTGCAGCAATTTTCTATAACTTTTGAAATATAGTTCTAAACATAACAATTCTTTTTCAAATATTTTGTAAATGTTTTTAAATGAATAATAAAGTATTTTAAAGGTGATTTTAAGAATTTATAAATTATTTCAAAGTGGTTAACAAAATAATTAAAAGCAATTAAGTGTGTTAAATTATTAAGAGTCGATCAAATAACTTGACCATCTTATGAGTGATAGAGAGATAGTATCTAGGCTTGAGTTTGAGAAAACAGTTTCCTGCTCTCCCTGGTTATTTGGGCTGGCCAGACGGAGGGGATAGTAAATTTGATTTACTTGGATCAAAATTTCCCAAAGTATAAAAGATACAATTTTCCAAGTTTAAATAACTTGGACTGCATAGAAATAATCTTCTTATACTTAGTATTAAATTCCAAAGAGGGAATCCGTACTATTCGTGAGAATTTAAAAGTTAATCTCATCGTTATTCGATGGATAGTAAAGGTTGAATACAGATATTGATATTGAGTAGAATTAGTATAATTTCCATGATCCTCTTTACATAATAATGTTTTTTAATATGAGATTTGAATAAATGATTTGGAAATATTTTCCTAAATAAAAGGTGAAACGATTTGGAATTATTCCAGAATTTAAAAAGGTTTGGGTAACCATAGGATTCGACATAGGAGGTTTAATGATTCCATATACTACTAAGAAGATAAATGGAATAAATAATATGTCTCTTTGAGATATTTATGAATGAATAAAAAGATGAATTAAATTGAATGATGATTGATAATCACATATTAACTTAGCATCTTTTAACCGATATTGGTTCGGAGGAACCGGGGTCGAATTTGGGTAACTCCTACCTGAAAACCACGTTGAACCAATGTATACATTTGGAAGTGAAGACCTGATGAAGATAATGATTTTTGAAGACAGGGATCTTCATGATGAAGGGATGCTTACCACTAGACCCTCGGGATGAAATTTAACATATCATATATTTATGGTGCAGTAGTGCTCTGTTATGAAAATTTTCGATTATGAGGACTAATCACTACTAATCCTAGGGATAATTCCCGACGGAATATGGTAGAAAGAGTGCCTTCGGTTTCGTTCAGTCCCAGAACGAACATGTATGGGCGAATGTCTGACATTGCATCTCTGAGATCACAACGTTGACTTTTACAAATGTACATCTGTTTGGTGGCAGAGAAGGCAACTTCTCTTAGATTAACACTCTTCTTCGAAATATACGAGTTTAGAGGTTGTATGTTCATGAAAGTCAGTAATGATCAAAGGAATAGTAATGTGGCATTCAATGTGGAAACTGATATGATCAAACCATGGCTTTGCAAAAAGAAAAATGTGGCTTTATAGAACATGTAGAACCTACTTTTTTAAAGTAGTTAGTAAGCCGTCAAATTTAATCAATGTAATACTTTTGGCTATCTTGGTATACTATTTGAAAAGTGTTTTCAAAGGAATGTTACTAAAGATAATATCAAATTATTTTGAGATAAAACTGTTTGGTTATCATAAGGTAAAACTCATCTATATTTATATGTGGAAATGGTCTTATGAGATACCCTTCTTTTCAAAGGTTTTAACATCGGTATGATCTATACATTAACAATTTCGAGTATCATACGCTGGTTTATCAAGCCTGATCTAGGTATTTTTAATACTTGGATCAGATCCGTGTAGTTTCAGGTTTAGTTTAAGGACGCTTGGAATTTTCAGAGGCAAGCTGGAGATCATCATCTACGTATGGACGTATTCTATTATCTGCTGCAACTATTGTATTTGTTTTTATTTTTTAGCATTTGTAAGGGCAGAGAATTTATAACTGTCCATGCTGAATCAGGATTAGACTCTGATATTGTATTAAAAAAATTCTGCTATAAAGATTATTGTTGAAATAATATTTGTTGTTTCATTCATATGAGATTCTGTTTTCTGTTCTATTCTACCTTTATTTTCTTTTTCCCCTAACGTTCGGTGTTTTTAGCATTTGGATTTGTGGCACATAAATATCGAGAATGTATTAGTGTCAATTTCCGAGGATCCAAAATTCGGCTTGTTGCAATTTGCATCGTTTGTTCATGACATTTTCTATCAAACATTCATTTGACAACATTTGATTACATATATAATGTTCCCTTATTAACCACTTCACCTTTTTTGAAAAAGTAAGTCTAAACACGAAATGAGTAACCCACATTCTAAACCCCAAAAATGAAACCCTAATGTGATCTTGGAATTACCTTTAGATGATAGAGATGAGATTAGTTATGTTGTACAATCTTAAATAAACGACGTAGATATTGACTAAAAGCTAGAAACATATCATTAAAATATACATTTTAATAATTTAGTTCCTAATATTCATGCCCATATAGGGGTCAAAAATATAATACAACATAAGCAATAGTGTTATGCTCAACATATGAATATGCTGACGTAAATACTTAGTACAGCAGAATCAAAATAACAAATAATACTCGCAAGCCCTCTGCTTCGTCTTAGTCTCCTTTATTTTGCCACCCAAAAGTAACATGTCTGAACCCCTAAACTTAGTTTACTCAAACTAATTCCTATAGTTTATAGGAAAAAGAATTATAAAACCATGGGTCGGACATAAAGTTTGGAATGAGTAACATATCACCCTAAACATAAAACAAAGTGAAATCATGCTGCCAAAGTACGGAACAGATTTCCCCTCATTATAACAAAACATTCATTCAAAACAACGTAGTTCACAAATGAGGTAAATTTTGCGTTAATTAGGATAGATAGCCATTTTACACAATCTTCCATTAGTTGTCATAGACATTTGAATCAAGACCTGAAATACTCTACTCAAAGCTGCCACTAAGGCCTTATTCCTTCTACAATAGATGGAAAGTTTTAATTTAAGCATTCGGCTGCTACTAAGGCCTCACGCCCTTACTGCTTCCTAAATTTCATTAAACACGTTTTCGATTTTGGTTGCCACATAGGCCTTAGAGCTTCGTTTTTGTATTTTGGCAGCCACTTCCGCCTGTATGCCTACTTCGCTTTTGTTTTCGGTTGTCACTTCAAGTCTTACACCTAAGCTTTCATAAATCTATTGCCATTAAGGCCTTATACCTACTTAACTTTTGATAGTTGACTACCACAGTAGACCTTACATCTCCTACTAGATCTTTAGTTGCCACAACGGGACACACACTAATTGTTTTTGTATCTCAGATTCCACCTTAGGCCTTATTCCATATTTTCGATTATGGTTTCCACTTTAGGTCTTACACTGATGCATTCGATTGTATTTGCCACATTAGGCCATACACTTATGTTGCCTGTTTCAATAGTAACCAAGGCCTTACACCTAGGTTTTCTCATCCATATACCACTAAGGCCTTGCTCCCACGCCAATGGTTTCTTAACTATCACCTCAGGCCTTTCTTTATCCATCAAACAAAACTTACCTACCTAACCAATCATATATTAGGCTTTCTTAACTATTCATTAAGTTAGGTATCACATTATCATCATTGTTCTAAATAATAGTTTTGGCCACCTTAAGCCTTAGCATTTCTACCTCTGAATGTCACTAGTTCCAATTTCAACATCTTGCACAGAGCTACACTACACTCTTCAATCACTACCAACGGTCTCACTTGGTGAAGCTTTTCTCACTTTTGTTTTGGTGACTTATGACGTTTATGATAGAGTTAAGACTATGTTATAAGGACAACTTTGTAATTTATTATCAATTATTAACTCTGTAATGAAATCTCATTGGAAACAAAAGATGTCTTTCTTTCTATTATATACTTGTTATAGTATCTTATACAAATTAATTATTTAATTTAAGTATATTATACTTAACAGAAAATCCATAAATGTATGTTTTATGATAGTAATTACAATGTATTGTGATCATAAGCAATTTTTCATAAACATATCGTTTTAAATATTTCTAGTCAAGATGTATTTAGATACTGATACATCTATTGGGATTAAGGTATATAATGCTCTTCAAATGTTGGGCAGTATATTACTCATGCTTGTTAAAGGCACCATGGGGTTACGTACGGATAGTTATTAGAAAATTATTAAATGACTCACTTAAGAGTTTTCTATTGGTTGATATAACTAAGATCAAACAGGGAACCTTGGAGTGACGATGTTACACGGTTTTTTGGACTTGAAAATACTATTGAACTTCAATGGACACTCCACTTTGATGATAGTTAAAACTTGGTATGGCATCCAATGAATGACTACAGTTATGTTTGAGTTGAAGCATTGAAGTAAAACTCTATTAAGTAGAGAATTCATCTCCTTGGTTACATGGTGTTAGTATCACGGTTAACTGTAGTCAACTCAAAGTCAAAATCTTTGGCCAGAGTAGTATGGTCAATAATAAATGTTATTGTTAAAAAAAGGACTTTGTTTTTGGACTTACCACTACTTTAAATCTCATTCATATCACTTAAGATCTCGCTCGAGATCTCATTTGTGCGAGATGAGATTTAGAGAAACAAGACATAAAATTTTATTTATCTATTATTTGACTCTCATCTCATCCAGGATATTAAGATCTTAAGCGGAATTTCATATAAATCTCAATAGAAGATCTCACATAATGATGCCTTTTCATTTATATATTTCTTTAACTTCTTATGGTGGTCCAAAAGAACTTGCACTCTAGTGATTTTTACTTGCCCTCTAACTCTATCTTTTATTTTTTAACAAGTGAGAAAAATTTGATGACTTTCTGTTTATTTTTAATATTCAAATGAACAGAATCCATTTAATCAAATACCAAATCAATCATGTAACCATTCTCCTCTTAAAAGAAAATTTAATATCATTTATTTTTCTAAATTATGTATGTTAATATGTTTATATTTAGATAACAATTATCCTAAAAATATTTAAAATGTCAATTTTAGATACTTAAGTTACTCCAAAGTAGTGATACACTCATCTCACCCTAGATCTCGTCTGATATGAGATATTGTGTATAGAACTCTTGAGATGAAACACAACCGAAATTTGAGATTTAAAACCTTGGGAATTACAAAGTTGAATGCGGATGATGTTGGAAATTTGACCAAAAACTAAATTCCAGAAGTCCTACTGTGATACAGTTTGATGAAGAGAGTTAGCGTAGATATCGTTACTACCGGATATCACTAATAACGAGTAAAACTGAATTTTACCAAAAGATGTATAAGTGATAAATTCAGCCAAAATATCATACCACTAGTTAGGTGATGTGTGGATGTTAATATTCGAATTGTTTAATATTAATAGCCAATTGAGTTTGCACCTTTTAAATCGCATAACCAAAATGATGAATACTCTTAGCGAGCCACACGATTTACTTAATTTTTAATCCTTGAAAATTAATTAAGTTAATTAATAATTAGAAATATTAATTGTTAATTTTTTCCGATTTGGCTGAATACTATTAGTATTTAACAAAGCGCGTATATAAAAGTTATAAACATGCATATTGATATACGATCACGATGGAAAATTTAAATTGGATTTAAATGAGATTAATACCGATTGGGTTTTGGAATTTTTGAGACCCAACCCCCATGTTGTTGTAGGATCGAATTAACTCTAGAGGAGGATCAATAAGGTTTATTATAAGTTCATAGAATAATAAAAATTGCAGCACAGATAATAATAGAGTAAATGCGAAAATAATAGCAACACACAGATTTAACCAGCTTCGGAGAAAACTACCTAGTCTGCCTCAAGATTTCTACTAAAATCAAACAATCGACAACTTACAAATTTTTTGTAAACTTATGACTATCGCTAACCTAATTATTCTAACCATATTCCTAGAAACTCTGCCTCAACTCTATCCCCAAGTTGAGAATTTCCCAAACTACAAACGTATTTCAATCCTAGTTACAAACTAGATTTTATAGAATTAAATATAAACTACAAAATAAAAAGAAACTAAAGGGAACCCTAAATACAACATATTTGATTATATAGTAAAGGTTGACCCAAAAACAACACCCATTTCTTTAATTTGGTCGATCCCCTTTTCATTTATTTCCTTTTAGGGTTCTTCCTTCTTTCGATTTTGGAAAGCCTCTGACTTGAAAATTGATATATGAATTCTCGCCTTTATGTTCTTGTTTGTTAATCTCTTCAATAGCTTGGAGATTGATGAACGCGTTACTTCCTTAGTTGAGATTTTGCAGTTGATAATTGTGTATGATTTCAATTTACAAGTTATACTATTTTTGAACTCGGTTGCTTAGTTTTCCAGTGATAAATTGGTTTTTACAATGGCTGACTTGAGAAAAATCTTCCTTGGATTTTCGTATAATCATGATTTTCAATTTGAATTTGTCAATCTATAAATTTGGGCTTTTAATTCGTTTATGATTTTTGATATTTCCCAATAATGTTGTATACTTGATTGACTTGGTTTATGGCTTGATTTTTTTGATTTCGGTGTTGAGATTTTTGACTTGTTCAACATTTTGGCTTCGATTTTGAATTCTTTAATGATGTTTATTTCCTTACGTATATGCTGCTTCATGTACCTTATTGCTCCCAGTTCTGTGTTGTGACCATATGGATTTCCTCATGTATCTTGCTTGAATGCATTTTATGTTTTGAGAAGCTTGTAGCACGTTACACTGTTGCATCATGTCCTATTGTTGTGCACATTACTATGCATTTCTGTGTTATGGCACTGCATTTTCTTTTGTGCACTTACTTGTGTGCATGAATTATGTTGTTGTATCTCTGATTCGTGCACCTCTCTATGTTGATCTTGTATGTGTTGTTGTCTTAACTTAGTGTGCTTGCTTTGTATTGCATCTGATTGAGCAATTTGTATTTATGCCTGCGCATTTTTTCTAATTTGCGCATGTTTCCTTGTATGCTTAAAACTATCCTTGATGTGCTTGGCTTCGAGCTTATATATGTTTGGTCATTTTGCTGCACCTTATTTATGCATTGTTGCATTTGATCTTTGCAAGTTTGGTTTATTTTCTAAAATTGTTTTGGCTCTCCCTACCTTGTGTGCATGTAAGGCCTAAGATACTCTTATGTACATATATAATTGTGTGTATACATGCACAAACAAAGATATATGTATGTGTGTGTGTATGGGCACTGTTGTGCTATGTTATCTCTTTTCCTGGGTCCTTGTATTCTACATGCTTTCACTTTGAGTACTGGTTTGTGGTTGTCTTGCTAGTTTGGTATGTGTGAACCTATGTTTGTGTATGTATTCAAGTTTGATATATGCACATGTGCATATGCATTGCCTATTGAAAACAAAGTGCTCAAAATTAATGTGCATTGTTTATTTCAAGTTGCTCAGCCTTAAATCATATACAGCAATACAATGTGCATGTCTTAAGTTGCTCGTGCACACTATTGACTTGATTTTAGCTTTCCACCCACATAAACATGTTGTACTAGTCTATATTGGTCCATGTTCGTTAACTTTGGTGCATGTTTAAAATATGAAAACAAAACCAGTAAACTAAGGCAATATTGAGTTCAAATATAAGTTTATTTTTGCAGTGTCAATTTTTCCTTTTTCCTTTTTACTTCTTCATTTTTTATTTGGTAAAGCAGATTTCTATCGGACAAAGGCTGAAGCAAGAAGATACAAAAGTATATTTGGGTGAGTGAAGAAAACATGTAGGGTGACAACTGTTTTGAAATTGTTATGAGTGAGAGAGTGCAAATTGATGTATATGAAGGAGTATAAAATCATATATAAAAATATTGTATTAAATAATGTGGAAGCTCGTGTTGTAATTGTGTGTACTATTGAAATTTTACTAAAATAATATATTTATTTGTTTCTTTCTTTCTGTGATTTTGTAATAGTACTACAACACACACACATTTAATATATATATATATATATATATATATATCATCAAACAAAATTCATAAACTATTATATTCTATATTATGATTGGCCACAACTTATGGGAGAGGAGGAGATCTTGATTTTTGAAACGGAAGGGCAAATCTTAATTAATGGAAATGGAATCTCCATATCTTCAATGAGATCTTTATTTCCTCCTTTATGAATTTTTTTCCCTCTGCCATTTGCACTCTTCTCCTAAATCTATTCCAGTTGAAATTTCATGATGCTCCAAGGTTTCAAAACTCCAAAACAAAATATAAAAAAGGTGGCTATCTCTCGATTATTGCAAGATCCTAGATTGATTTATTGAATCTAGAAATTCTTTCATCATTCAATGTCTTTCTCTTAACTACATCTCATGGTAACCTTCTTTTTTATTTATATATAAATTCATCATGTTTATATACTTTGAATTCCCCACCTTTTCTATCTCTTTCTTATGTATGAATTTTAATATATGATTTAGATCTCTATTTTCTTCCCCTGAATCAATTGTACGCTTATCTTGTTAATATGTTTTATATATATCCTTATCCCTCTCTTGTAATTTTCATATGTTATTTGTGTCAATTGTTTTAAATCCACCATTACTTTTATTTATGTTCACATTGTGTGTTTAATTTAATTTTGAATCCAATTATCATGAATTTATATGTGCCTACGTCATTTAGTTACTTTTATTTCAAAAAATATATTATTTGAACAAATTTTTATTGAATTTATTTTACTAATTTATTTAAGTTTCATGTTATGAGATTGAGACCGAATGCATATACTACAAATTCGTTTAAAACAATTTTTTTCATTGTTTACATGAGAATAATAATTAAATCAATTTAAAATTTAGTATATAAAAAACTTAAAACTTTTGATCTCTTTCTTGAGTAAATAGTTGGAACTAAGTTAGAATAATTTTACTATTTGAATGTATGTCCTTTAAATTACAAACCAATTGAATACATTTGGTTGTTTTGAGTTTAAAACATTGATTTAATTATCGCGTGTGTGTGTGTGTGTGTATGAACATACATACATACATACACATGTATTTTAAAGTGGGTAAAAAATTAGTTAGACTTATTCGAAGCCTAAAGAAGCTCGGTCCATGACCACATACATACATTCAATACACACACACACACATATATATACACGCACACATACACACACACACATATATATATACATATATATATATATATATATATATCTGTGTGTATGTATGTATATGTATATGTTCGTAATTCTAGGTTTATAAATGAATATTTATGTAAAATATATTAATTTTTATTTTAAAATATCTCTTAATTAATACTAACCTTAAATCATTTACTTTAACTTTAATACTTGTCAGACGATCAAAGTCTATCTTAATGTAAACAAGTATACATACATATGAGAGTGTGTTTGTGTGTATAAAATAAATCTTATTTTGTTAAATAAATATTTTAGATGAAAAAGGTGTACATAAAGGGAAAATATGTCCATTGCGGTATGAATCTAGCACCTAAATATGTTCACACCAACTATGTGCACTTCCTATATGCATCACTTGCACTTTCATACATAGTTGCATTTCATGCATTCATTACAACATACATACAACTTAAGTTAAATTCAACTGTTTTAAACAAATGAAATGAAGATTAAATTTAAAATTTTAGATTAGATCTAAAATCCAATTTAGGATTCATAGGGTTAGCTAAGATAAAAATGAACTTTTTTTTGAAATTCGCTCATTTAAACCTGTTTCAACAGACCTGGTTCCAACAATGGTATCATAGGCTAGTAATCTATTTGGTTTGAATTAGTCATGTTAGGGCCAACTAATTAAGCTCATCCATTTAGTAGAATCTCTAGAAAAGTAGTCAATAATGGATTTGGGCAATTAAGCACCTTGCCCTACCTGGCTGCCAACTCGACCCGAAAGGCGAAGTAAGCTCAAAGGTTGTCCTAATGGAAAAGGCTCGATTTGAATTCAGGCCTTGGGCTAATTCTCAAAAACTGTTTTGAAACTAATGTAAAATTTTAAATTTAAAAGTTAAATTTAAAATAGGAAAGAAGTTATAAATGTTATAATATGATCTTCAAAATTTTGAAAATTTATAAATTAATTTAAAAAATTCATTAATTATTAATTGGACTAATGAATTAATTAAATAGTTGATTAATTAAATTATATAACATATATAATTATATAGTTACATTAAGTTGAATTGTTTTAGGTGATGTAAGTATATATAAAATTTCCGAACATAAAATAATTAATTAAAACCTTTTAGTTATATAATTAATTAATATTAATTTATAGTATAACCATAAATGCTATAGTATATATATTCAATATAAATGTTTAAGTAAATAATATAAAATTAATTAAAATTTTAACTAATTAAATTAAATAAATAAATAAGATTTAATTAACGATATTTATATAATATTACAAATAAGATTATTATATAAGTCAATAAATTATAAATGTTATATAATAATTAAAAGTTATATGATATGAATGTATAATAAAAGGTAGAAGAGCAAGAAACCGCAATTAGATTGAAGCAATTAATCCATATGCATAGTAGGTATATTGTGATTTCAGATGTATCTGACACTTAAATCACGAGGGTATTTCAGAAGAAATATATTAATCCATAAGTCAACATCATTCAATTAATTATATTAAAGATTATGAGTCTTTAATATAAGTTGTCATCTACTATTATATATTAATAGATTACTTGCATACTCCTTGGTCGTTGATATTGCTAAAGCAAAGGATGTTATGTGCAGTAATATTAATATATTAAATATACGAGGTAAGATATATGTATGTGTTTGTTGATATTCCTCATGGTATGTACATACATACTTAGACCATTATGAAATGGTAGATACAAGTAAATAATCTCTTTCAATTTGTTGATATTCCCCAAGATCGAAATGAGACTATAACAAAGAACCATGGGTTAAAATTCGTATATAATACAAATGATAATGTATTATACATCACTTGTGTGAGTATGATTTATTGATATTCCTCAAGGTCAGAATCTAAAGACAAATGAGTTCTTACACTAACCAGTGAAGTTTAAAAGCTTCTATGTTTCGTCTTAGGGATTTGAAAAACATAAGAGACTAGCAAGAACTTATTAGTAAAATGAAATGTAACATTTAACCTTACTAATATTATAAGAACGTCTACTATGAATAACGTCCCAATCTACTAAATTAAATTTGTAAATAATGTACACACCAAGTTGTTTTCTAAACACAACAAATTTAACATAAGAGACTAGCAAGAACTTATTAGTAAAATGAAATGTAACATTTAACCTTACTAATATTATAAGAACGTCTACTATGAATAACGTCCCAATCTACTAAATTAAATTTGTAAATAATGTACACACCAAGTTGTTTTCTAAACACAACAAATTTGTGCAGTTAAAGCCCCGCAATATCCCCACTATAGTGCATAGAGCTCTTCGACCACTAAGCTTTCAATATAGCGCTATTAAACGGTAGATCCGTTTTAAGCCCTACTATTTTCTGCTACACCCTCTAAATCAAGGTTTTTTTGCACCCGCTTTTGCAACATTAATATAAAAAGGTTGATTTAACTAGTTTTGTTTTGACCAAATACACAAAGTTATGATAAGTACCTAATTTTAAGGCATAAATGCTCTATATAAGTTAAAAATCTATTGTAGTCACCAAATATGGACTACATAAATCATGATATTCTTTGGTGTTGTTATATAAGATTAAACAATATTTCTTTTTTATACATAAATGATGTGAGAATGAGAGTAAATTAACTTTAAATATTTAGTTTTATATCCAGTGAAGCTTTTTGCATCTTATTAATTTTCCGCTATATCCACGCTTTATCTCTGCTACAGCTTTTTGCACCTCCACCCTATGGAACCGCTAAGGGCTTTACCTGCACAATAACTATAATGACTAGTAAATTTATCACTTTGAAAATTATATTTATTTTAAATATTCAAATATAAGATTTTTTATGTTTTGAACAATAATTAATGATCGTAAACTTGTTTTAAAATTATATTTACAAATATATATATTTGGGATTTTCGTCAGAAAAGCGGCGAAAATCAATTTTTAGTAAAATTGAGATTTTCTCAATATTAGATAATACGAAATTAGATATATACACTTATTTCTCCATTTAAGCAAGAATATGTAATAAAATTATTTATTTTATTTTTGGAAATAAAATGTCTTTATGACATCATCAAGGATGTCATCACTTTTATATATCTTCGGGAATTTTAAATTAAGTTTAAATATTCAATATTTTTTTTAAATGATATTAATTAATTTTAACTAATTACATAAAAATAATAAACCATTTATAATAGTTTTATAAGGATATATACTTGTTTTAAAAAATATAAGAAAATTCATAACGCTTTGGCACTACAATGGCACTTTTTATAAACGCTTATTCAACATTAGTTTATATGGTTTTATGATTAAAGAGTGATCATTTTAATTAAATTATAATGATAAGAAATTGGTTTTCAAATCTTATTTATATTTATATGTAATTTAATCAGTAAATGAAAATGTGACCGGGAATCAGCTTTTAGATTTTCAATTGCTTAATGAAAAGAAGTTGTTCAAAGTGATTGCAATATTATTTATATGTCTTGCACACATATATAACATGCACATACATGGACCAACACACACACACAAATACACACACACACACCAAATACATACATACACCTATATATGTACAAGCATAAAATATCATGATATTTATAACATATATTCACATATAAGAAAATTACACATCAAACATCACCTCCTTACACACCTTCGCACCTAGAATATTATGAGAAGAGGACAAAAGAGGAGTAGCTGAGTAGATGGGGGGTGGCCGTGCACATAGAGGGGGTGTGGGTGAGGGTAGTATGGCCTTTGTAACATAAGATATTTGTTTACATACTTTTGCATATAAATACAAGACCTTCTCATTTTATTCATACTTCCATTTCATTTTCTAGACTTCTTCTTCCTCTTCATTAATGTCTTCCATGTGCCCATAAATTATTTCATAGTTGTAGCGAAACTCTGCTAAAAGTACACTTTCAATATAGAAAGATATTACCTTAGTTTAAAATTAAAGTGAGCAATCACCTTCTCTTATTTCTCCTTGCTTGACCAAACATATCAAGAGCCACCACCACCTCTCCACCCTCTCTAGTACAAGGTCGAGCACACCCAAGGATCCCAGGGCAGGATTCATAAGCTTCAGTGCGGCGATAGCGGAGCTATAGTCAATATTAGTATATCTGGAGACAAATGAAAGTAAGAAACTCTACTAGTTTACATTATAAATAATGTGATGACATGATATGTTTACTATGAGTGTTTTCTATGTTTTATCATCATGTTTTGGATGTGATAATATGTTGCTTGGTTATGGAAATAATTCACGGTAAATACACGTCGAATTTACACAAAGAAAACACTTTCTCTTATGAATTATTATAGTGTTACGGCATAATTAAACCTCTTTAAGCTGAATAAAAATGGTTTATAAATGTTTTATAAACATTAAAACTCATTTTAGCAAGGTTTTGAAAAGATATGAAATTAGAGTCAAAATAGGCTCGTCACGTAACGGTGGTTCGTGATTTCATGCCATGAAAGTCAAATCAATGTGAAGAATGGAATATAGCTCGGAATTATTCGAAATAAGAATTTTCCAAACTTTTATAACTATAATTTCTAAATAAAGGACAATAGTCAAGATTTCATTTTGTAAAATTTAAGATATGTCCAAATTAAGTTTTTAAAATCAATGCATTTCGGGAGTTCTTATAATATGGATTTCAACTCTTAAAATTAGATATTTTTGAATTTTGAAAAATATGAGATAAATTACAAAAATATGTTAAAATATTTTAAAAGAGTTTTAAATGGAATAATTGGACGTATAAGAGGTTTAAATAGGATTTGTGATACGAAGCCCTTAAAAGTACTATTCACTAGCAATTTGACAAAGGAATTTAGAAATTTCTGAAATAAGATTTAAACTTAGCCTTTCTTTTAAAATCCTTTATGAATTTTTTTCAAATAATAAATCACGTATCTTAAAGGGTTTAGAGTTGACTAAATAACTTGACTGCCTTATGGGTGATAGAGATAATATCTAGGCTTTGGTTTGAAAATCAGTTTCCTACTCTCCCTACCTATCCGGACTGGCCCGATGGAGAGGATAGTAAATTTGATTTACTTGGACCGCATCTTACTAAGATGAAAGAAAAGGAGATTTGGAGTTTTTCAAAGATTAAACCAGATTTTAACGTAATAAGATATTTTGCAATATATGTAACATTCTGGTTAAATTCCGTACATTCCGAGGAGGGAACCCATAATATCCATGTGAATTTAAAAGGCGATTTCACCATTATTCGATGAATAGTACAGGTTGAATAAGAAAATTAGTATTAAGTATAACTAGTATAATTTCTAGGTATCCCCTTTACTCAATAATGTTTTCATATGCAATTAAAGAGAAATGATTTGGTATTTAGAAGATTAAAAAGAGATTTAATAATCATGTATATGCTGAAAAGAAAATGTTTTAAAGACATATATATCAAAAAAGATATTTTACTTGGATAAAAGATATCAATTAATTGAATAATAACCACCCACATACTTGTCATCTTTTATCGATAATTGGTTCAGAGAAACCGGGTCGGATTTGGGTGATTCTTATCTGAAAACTACTTCAAACCAATCTACGCGCTTGAAAGTAAATACATGTTGAAGGCAGTGATTTTGAAGATGGAGATCTTTATAATGTAGGGCTGCTTGCCACTAACCTCTAGGGTAATTCCTATATCATATATATGGTGGTAGTGGTATCTTCATTTTGGAATCTTCAATGCAAGGATTGCTCGCTACTAATCCTATGGGTGATTCCCAAACAGGATGTAGTAGGAGGAGTGCCTTCAGTTTGTCCTGTTCTTGGACAACATGTATGGACGAGTGCCTGACATTTCATTTCTAAGACCACGTACATTGATTTTTACAATGTACATCTGTTTGGTGGTGTAGGAGGTAACCCCACTTACACTTAACACCCTTCCATGAGGCGTATGAGCACGAGGATTGTATTATATGGAAATCAATAGAGTGTTATTAGATATGGCAATGTGGCATTTAAAATGAGATTACTTTTGTAAAAGGTAATACATTACCTTGGGCCTCACACTCGAAAATGGCTAAAACAGGGTATATCGCAAGGCAATGTAGGTCGAATCCATTATGGTATAGTCATCATCTTTCTAGATTGCCCTCTATATATCGGGTTTGTTGTGTATGCTATGGTCATAGATAGATCGGTAACGACCAGGGTGATGTCATATTCGGTACTATTCGGGATCATTGTGTTGGTCACTGGGAAGGGGTAGGCCGGTCTTACTAGATGCAGAGGATATCTGTGGGTTCTCAGTACATTCCTCTAAAGATGTACTATACGGAAGGTAATGTGACGCCCCACCTCTATGCTCACAATAACAAAGGTTATCATAAAGAATAACGTCTGCTATTGCGAATAATAAGGCTTGTAAGAAGCGAACATCCGTAAGTTATGCCTTAGACGAGTATTGATTACATCGATAGGAGTTTTATAAATTACTCCCAAAGATATAAATCCAATCCAAATCTAAAACGAAACCACGGTGGCTAAAGAAAAATCCAGAACAACTCATAATAACACGACATAGATATGTAAAGTCACATCAGAACAGGAATATCAGATATATAGCGGAAGACAAGTCTGGATACATGCTACAATAATCGATAGTTCACATGAACCAAATATACATATACATGTCATCAACATACATGAGACGAGAGTCAATAAACCAAAAGTACTCCTCGAAGTCTAGACAAAAGATGATGTGAAATCCCAAAAGCCGAAGCTGCAACTGAATCAAAGATAGCGACTACCCTGAAATAACTCGGTATGACCCGAGTATTATTTAAAAGGAAATAACAAACGAATCAGTCTAATTTAAACTCAGAAATAAGTGTATGATAAACAACACTTAAGTAAATAATTACAGTCTCGAATGAGACTATTCAATATAAATAATCAATATAGTTTAAATGAAGAAATCTCAATTTAAACTCCATCAAAATCGACTTTCAAATTCACAATTGAATTCAAAACAGCAATACGCAAAATCCAGAAATCAAAATAGACAACTAGAAAAATCAGCAAAGAAATAGATCGATCCTAGCAGATAGCGAGTTTTAGCTACGGCGCACGTGCATCTCAAATAGCCGAAGCCTGCCAAGTACTATAATTTTTGGCGCCCATCGGATGACCCGAAGGTCCGCAGAGTGACTCGAAGGTCTAGTACTGGTAATTGACCCGAAGGTCCATCAGATGACCCGAAGGTCCAGCAGAGTGGCTCGAAAGCCCAACAAAATCATCAGAATCATCAAACAACAAATATTTCAATTAACGAGTCCGGAATTAACCGAAATAGTAAAAGTATGGTTCCATACTCCGCACTTTTGCTAAATCGTTTAAATCTCTTCATCGTTTCCTTGAAAGTGCAAAATTGTGTATTTTAAATGAATAAAATTTACGTTCTCAAGCGGACAAGTCCGGAATTAAGCGAATCGGTAAAAGTAAGGGTTCATAGTCCTCAATTTTGCTGAATCGTTTAAATCGCTTCATCATTCTTTTGAAAGCGCAAATTGTAAAATTTTAGGAAATAATTTTATTTTAAACCAATTTTTAAAACACGTGATTAAAACAGCAACATCTGTAGAAATTTCGACAAGGAAATTGCGCTTCACAAAACACCATAAAAACGGATATCAAACTAGCGTTGCGGGATAACCTCTTGAAAATCCACTTTAAAATTGACGGTTACTGAAGTCAAAACAACAGTAATTTTTATTCGTCAAATGTGTCATCAAAACAACACGCCTCAAAAATTTAACATCGGAGTAAAAATTCCGTTATAAAAATAACGGCGCAAAATACGTTTTAAAACCAAACACCGGTTCAACGTATATTAAATAGTGGACTGCACCACTATGCTTTCACCAAAAGTATTGCACTGTCTCAACTTGAAATTATTGTATACTTTGCAAAACATGCCTAATGCAAAAATAAAAAATAAAACGCATGCACGTGCGCTTTTTAGGCCAATATGAACAAAGTAATCAGGACCATATAAAGCACGCAAAATTGATGTAAAAATGTTTATGTGCACCAAAAACACAGTATAAAGATGACCTAGCAAAACTTTTTGTGAAATGCGCTCAATAATATGAAAAATGGTCTCTGGACACGCAAGCAAAAAAGGTCTCTGGACTCAAATATGTATGCATCATTCGAAATAGCAAAATAATAGGAATATGAAATGCAAATGGGAATACCAGTAGCCTGGCTTTCGTGCTACACGTGTATGCTCAAAAATGTAATTCACTTACATGCATAAACACGCACTGAAGCAAGAAAGTAAACTAGCCTAACCTGTTTTTGTGCACAATAACCTTTATATATATATAAAAAAGAACTCATACAAAAAAAATAAAATAAGTATTGGTATGCACGCATGCACTTAAACAAGGACCCGAACCTAGCTTCACACTACACAGATACACGCATACCCCTACGATACATGCACACACTTTTAAGATGACCTGTCCAATGCATTTTAGAAAGATATACTCACTGGAATATGTAACGACCCGTTAAATTTATAATATTAAATGAATTGAATTAATATAATTTTTAATCTAATTTATAATAAATGTAGGAGTTGGATATAGTAACTGAGATTTAAGATTTAACAATTGAAATGTTATATGGCAATAGGTAGAATAACGAAGATTTGTGTTGTGGTTATAAGTCATAATTAGTTGATTAAAATGGTATTTATGAAATAATAACTGAATTGAATTGCAATATATAAACATCAGAAAAATTTAATTGGTGGATTAAATTTGTTAAAGTTCATAAGTTTTGTAATTTAGTTTAGTAGAACTTTAAATTATAAATGAAGATTGAAATAAACGATAAATTTAATTATGTAAATGGTGACTCAAGACCTAGGTTATAGAAATTGGAACATAATCCAATTTGAATTAAGTAGGAGAAGGATTTGGTTAATATGTAAGTTATTGTTCAAGGTATTGAATAAAAACTTGGAATCCAATCATAATTTAATGATAATAACGTTAGTATTAGAGAATAAATATATTTCAATGCAGTACCCGAATGAACGGAATAAAATGAATATATATTGAATAGAGATGAAATGTAAATTGGCACATTTGGTTGAAAGTTAATTTTAAGAAACATATAAATGTTGAATTTGTGAATATTAATATAAATATTAACTTGAATGGGATTCATTAATACAAAGATGTAATAAGTGTAGATAGTAAAAGTTTAATGGCTGTAGTGGAAAAAAAAAATCTAGTAGTAACATAAAATTTATTTATATGGAAAAAAGAGTATAGATTTGAACAAATGTATGAAAATTTGATAAGAACAGTGGTTGTAATCAGTTTGGTTATTTAATATTTGGAAGATAGAGATTTGTAAATCCGTTAATGAATTTATAATGGGAAGGAATGGTAAGAATGTAAAAATTATAAGCATTTGATTCAATTAAGGGAATTAAATTATAATAAATGGTCATTTAATAAATTCAACGTTCTGTGAGAAATCATAATAGTTGTGTAAAATGTGTACAAACTTCGATTTGGAAATTTATTGGATTTATAACGGTTTTGGTATTACATTTATGAGTTTAAAAGTTATTCCATTTTGTAAAGTAATAAAAGCTTATTTAGGTGACTAGAATTTAGCGTAACGACTATTGTGTGTTACCTATTCTTGTTGCTTGTTAATTTAAATTTTGGGAATCAAATTCAATTTATCCGCCAATTTACCACAGTTAAAGTGAAATGAATTGGTGAATGAGTAATGTTAAATACAAATAAGATGTAACCAAGGAAAATCCCATTTATAATAATTTATGTAGAATAAAGTAAAGAAACCAGGAAATGAAAATGTGAAAATGTGGATGCAATGAGATCTTAAGTAATAATAACTTTGTTAGGTAAGTGATAACGGATTTTTTTTGTATAACCAAATAAAGATCCAAATTTATTTGGAAATTTATTGCAATCAATTGAATTTATTGCAATTAAATAGATTTAATATTTAATAGTTATGTAATTATTATTTGGAAGAAATTGGAGTTATTTGTAATAAGTATGAACCTAATGTTAATTTTTCTTATAGGATTGACAATTGATATGGAATGAAAAAAAGAAAATTTGGGTCAGTAAAATTTGGAATTTATGCATAATAAAATGGATTCTAACGTTAAATACTACGTTATTGAGATTTAAATTAGACTTAAAGAATAATGATGTGAATCAGGAACTAATGTTTATGGCATCTTTATTTTAGGTGAAAGTTGAGAATATAAAGATTAAAAATCTAAAGTATGGGTTTTGAGAATATAATTTATAAAATTCTTAAATATAAGAAAGTGTAGAAATTAACATTGCAATTAATATACTGTCAACTTTTAATTCACAGCTAAGCCTGTTAAATCTTTTCAATTGATTACGAATCATATAAGAAATAAAATTTGGCCAATTTTAGAATTTAATATAAAATTTGGATTTTTATAATTTATTTAATGAATATTAAAAATAGCCATTTTGGCCACGGACTCGGATTTCGACGAAACCAGTTTCATCGGATCCGTATCGGTGAATTATTATAGTGTTTCAAGTTTCGTATCGATCAGACTTGTCGTTTGATCGTACGGGCGTGAAACGCCTTGAAATAAATTTTAATAAAATCAATTTGAAATCAATTTGGAAATTTTGTTTTCAGCATAACTTCTTCATACGATCAAATTTGGACGTGAAACTTTTTCCATCGCGTTCAGAATATTTTAAATTACCTATTTGGATATATAGATTTACGAAATTTCGTTCCGGAGACATAGCGGGCTTTTTGGGCCATAGTTTGTTCCGCACGTTCATTCTACGGTCTATCTACGCTACCTCTAACCCTCTATATAAAGCCAGCTATTCAGCCCTAGTCTCCGCCTAATTACATTTATCTGCGCGTATTTTCTTCAAGCTTCTCTTCTTCTTCAATGAGGGCTAACCCTAGATCCAGTCAGTTCAAAAAAAAAAGAAAAAAATTTCAAATTTAAAAAAAAAAAAATTTGGATCTGCAGCAGCTTCTGGTCGCGCTTCGGCTTTCAGGGGAGAAAACCCTAGAGCAACTTCGGGTCAGGAAGAAAATGACTCGGGTCGCTCCGGGTCGTTTTGGCGAAAACTCCAAGCAAGCACCGGGGAATTGAGGCGGCGCACCGAAGTCGAACCCGAAGTCGACCCAGGACCAGAATTTTTCATTTTTCAAATTTTCATAACTTTTGCATACGAGCTCGGATTCGCGCGCGGTTTGTTTTGATGGGATCGTATCGGAATTTCTGACGTTTTGACACTGGTTTGGACAAATTCTGAGACCGTCAAAATTTTGGGTTTAAATTGGATTTGAATTCAATTTAAATTCAAAAGGTGAGTGTTTTAACCCACTCACAACTACTAGAAGCTTTTATGTTTGTTAAATTAATTTTAGAAATAAATAGAAATTTATTTATGAGTATTTGGCATGTTTATTTCACTCATATTTGTTGAATTGCATTTATTAAATTTAACTGTTAATTTAATTTATTTATTGCGTATTAATTGATAGTTAGAATATATTTGTTTGCCTATAAACTGATAGTTAATAGTTATATAGATTATTACTGAATATAAACTGTTAGATTAATAGTTGTTAAATTTAATCTGAATAAAATTTCCAGTTATTACCTGTTATATATTATCAAATATAAATTGTTATTGATTGATATTGCTTGATGATTGTGATTGGATGATGGGTGATGTTGATGGATGTTTTATTGTATTTCATAAAATTGCAAATTATCATGCATATTTCCTTTCATTCGGGATTGTGGTTTGAAATGATATATAACCGCAAAATTTTATATTTTTAAATTGCGGATTGAAATGATAAATATCCGTATCACTTGACCATAGGATAGAAAATTTTATACAGGCACCGCGGTCTATATATAACTATTTTAATGTGATTTCTATGGTTTGGATGGAATACGGTTTATAATAATCTTAAATTTTATATTGTATAAATATTATTCTTCCATATATATACATATGAAGTTGAAAATTTTGAAATTAAAAGGTGTATAAATCTCTTTATTAAAAATGGAATTTTTTTTTTAGAAAATGGAGTTTGATAATTTATATCATATGTTTAAATGTTAAGTTTGGAAATTTTAAGATATGATATTTATAATTGGATTTTTCCCAAGATAAATTGAAATGAATATTCTAGTATAATTTGAATTGAAAAAAAAAAATATTTTATTACTAGAAATTGGAGTTTTTATTTATTTATGGATTTTATGTGAATATTCAAGACTAATTAATAGAACATTCGATTTGTTGAAAGAATAAAATCCAACTTTAGTTTGAAATATTAATACTCCAAATGGATATACGTATATATATATAAATTTGAAGTGGTTTTGGAACTTGAGAGAGATAATACAAATTTTGGGTTAGACTTTAATAAAGAAATGTATTTGTAAAGCCATGAGAACTATTTTCTTTACAAAGTAACATTTAAGTTAAACCTTTTAATTCATATACCGTTGAATATCCAAACCATTCAAGTTTTAAAAGTTATGGTTTTAAATTATGAATTTCGAAATATTATGCTTTGAAAGGATATTTGGCTTTCAGACGTTATAAATTTTAAAGCATTTGGATTTCTGAAAAGGTTTATATTTGGGATAAAGGATATCATATTGTTTTGGGTTTTAAAATGATATCGTATTCATAATTTTAAAATGGAAATGTTTATTCTGGTTTTAAAGTATGAGCTATTTTTAAATGACCGCGGTGTTATAATAACGATGGGTTGGCAAAGAGACCGGGATCGGATATGGACATACTCTCTGTCGATACCGAAAACCACTTTGACTAACCGTGTACGCGGTGGAGATTCCAGAATGAAGTAGGTGGTGGCGACGTTTCCTCTAAGGTAAATATGTGGACCCGACTCCCGTGAGTTGGCATAAGGTGGCTAAAACAGGAGCGATTCTCAGGCCAATGAGGTCATTCCTCTGATCGGACCCTCCTCTTCGATATTATACTTTGATTTTGGATTGATTCAGTAGCCACTTCTATATTTTGATTTTGGGGAGTTAGTCCGAGGTGGGCGGTAACTGCGGCTACGCGTTTCCACCAGCCTGGATAGCAATTGGTATATCTACCCTGGCATTGCCTAGTTGTGCCGTGTCACCTACCATACCGAGCCTTTACTACGAGTTTCTATTTGTGTCGTACCTATGGAGTATCCTCTGGTAGCTTCCCGATCAGGAGGTATTACGGTACTGTATAGACTATTGGCATTATTTGTGTTAAGGGCTATATGGGTAACCCCTTAACGTTATTAAAAAGTAAGTTTACTTTACAAATAGACACTATTATAATAGCGCAATATACTACATAGTAAATAGTTTAACGGATCCTTAGGAGATGTAAATCCCGAGCATCTCTTGAGTTACTGCACTCATATTTATTTATGTTAATTTAACTCACATAAGATCTTTTAGTTCTGACTCGAGTGTTTTTGTCTTTTCAAATTCGCTCGGGTCAGTCCGAGCGTTTCAGGATCGAAGACTTTAGCTTTGAAGGACGAAGACGAAGGAGTCGTATTATTATTATATATAGTATTGCACCACACTCATACTGTTCCGCTGCATTGATTGTATTGGTATGTGTAACTCTGATATTTATTGTATAAAGCAAATCAAGTGTTTGTAAACTGTTTTGAACTGTATATTTATTATTATATTTTATCCTTCCGTTGTGAGATTCTGTTTTGTTTTATTTCTTCTCTATTTTTCTTATTTACCCCATAACAATCCGCCCTTGAGTATGCTTTGAATTGGCACGTGTGTCGGTTTAAAGTGTGCGAAAAGGCGGGATGTTGTAGAATACAACGGTCTCAAGGCAAATACGCTACCTTAAAGAAAGTAGCTAGACTACTGGAATCCAAGGAACAGAGTATTTAAAGAAGGCCACGCATGACAAAACTTCAACATGACGTGAAAAGCAACAGGCATATATGGACTGCATATTCCAGTGCATCCAATCTACCTCAGTGTACACTGTACACTGTAAGTAATGCTATTCTAAACCAAGGCCTCAAGATAAATAGACAGTGACAGTGGATACAATTCATATAACATTTCTACACAACACAAGCATGTATTAATGAAGCAGCAGTAACACCCCATCAATACATATTGATGCAACTCGAGCTTAAGTTAGTATAACACAGTTCAAATGAACTGAGCCAATAAGCAGTGCCAAAAGGACAGGTATACCATATAGAGCAGATTCTAGTGCACAAGACTAGAAGAGAAAATAAAACAGAAGTGTGGTGGATATATCTACGTGGAACGACAAGTAAAGATCAAACATGTTGAGATTGTTGCCAGGTAAATAGCAATAAATGACCTGGCCAATCATTTTAGCACACAGATTGCAATGATGTATAAATTAGCAATGTGAGATTTTACACTCACCGTCTGTTTAAGAACCAACAAACCCTCAAGATTCAAAAGAGAATGAAATTAAACTGCCACTGATGCCTCCTTTGAGCTTCTGAAAGAAAGAGCAAAAATGTTGCAGATATTTGTTTCTTTCAATATTAAGAACAATTCAAGAATAAGGAGTGTTGAAAAGTGTTTTGTACAATTACATTTAATGCAAACGTGCATTTGAAAGATAGTACTCGACTACACTACTTGATGGTGGTAGAGTAAAGCAAACGAACAAAATTTGCTTTGTAAATAGAGTGATACCAAGGCAAAAGTGATGATTAAAAATAATGCAAAGTGTTCACTATTTTTGCTTTGAAATGGACCACTTTGTTTACACGTCAATGCAAAGAAAATATATCACAACTTTGATTTTAATGGACCACTCCTCATATGCACGTGAAGGCTATAAGTAAGTCATTTACAACATGCACCATACACTGACTTTGCTACATTTTTTTTTCAAATTTTAATTTAAAAAATTTCTATTTAAAATATTTACACCGACGGTAATTCAAAAATCACGGTCGTCACAGACTCCTCCTCTTATAAAAATTGCGTCCCCGCAATTTTCATACTAGAAGCAGTCAATAGCATAAATAATTCATAACAACAAAGATTAAAATAGAAAATATGGATAAGAATGCTCACCCCCACCCGAAGAGGAGAGAAAACTCAGATAAGAACACTCGATGAATTCTCTGGTTTCCCAAGTGCAATCCTTAGGGTTTGCGGACCATTGAATTTACAAAAGCGGGACTTCTTTATTCCAAAGGCGTTTAACCTCCGAAGCTAGCACACGAATATGATTTTGCACCACAGACAAGTCGGGTGAGATATCAAGGTCTTGCAACATATGAGGATCAATAATAGAATCTGAATCTCGAAGGCATCGACGAAGCTGGGATATATGAAATACGTCATGAATTCCCGAAAACTAAATAGGTAACGATACACGATAAGCAACTAGGCCAATGCGTTCCGTAATAGGAAACGGTCCAATATATCGAGGAGCCAATTTCCCGGAGCTACTAAAACGCACCACACCCTTCATCGGAGAAACACGAATGAATACAAGATCGCCAACAGAAAATTCCAAAGGCTTCCTACGATGATTGGCATAAGATTTCTGCCTATTCTGCGCCTCTTTCATTCTCTGTCTAATAATATCAATCCTCTCAGAAGAATCACGAATATAATCGGGGTCGAGAACTAACTTTTCCCTCGATTCCAACCAACAAGATGGTGATCAACACGGTCTTCCGTAAAGAGCTTCGAAAGGAGCCATACCGATACTTGATTGAAAACTGTTGTTATAAGAAAATTCAACAAGAGATAAGTGGTCTTCCCAATTACCACCAAAATCAAGAATGCAAGCTCGAAGAAGATCCTCTAAGAATTGATTCACCCTTTCAGTCTGACCGTCAGACTGTGGATGATAAGCTGTACTGATATTAAGCTTAGTGCCCAAAGCTTTTCGAAGACTCCGCCAGAAACCACTAGTAAAAAGCGGATCTCTATCACTAACAATAGAACTAGGCACACCATGAAGTCGAACGACTTCTTTAATAAATAGCGTAGCCAACAAAGGAGCAGTCTGATTGGACTTGATATTAATAAAATGGGCTGGTTTGGTCAATCTGTCAACAATCACCCAAATACTAGTATGGCCCGACCTCGAACGAAGTAGACCATCAATGAAGTCCATGGAAATCTTATCCCGTTTTCATAATGGAATCTCAAGAGGCTGCAAAAGACCACTAGGACGCTGGTGTTCTACTTTAACAAGTTGACAAGTCTTGCAACGACTTACATAACTTGGAATATCACGCTTCATACCCTCCCAATAGTGTAAGCGTTTCATATCAGCATACATCTTACTACTACCTGGATGAATAGTATACTTAAAACGATGACAGTCCTCAAGAATGTCATTTCTAAGATTAGAAACATTAGTCACGATCAACCTACCCTTCTTCCGAATACAACCATGAACATCAATATCGAAATCCTTCAGATGATCACTTCGGGATTCCGATTCACAACTCTGAATAAGAAAAGCAATAGGTGGATCTTGTTTCTAGGCATCGGCAACACGATCCAACAAACTAGGACGAGCTTCCATGCTAAATAAAAGCACGGGAGAATAAAAAACTGAAGGACGGTCTCTAATATCACAAAGAGATACAGCTTCCAATATATTCCACTCTGCTAGCATCATGGAAACAACAACCTGCTGCTTGCGACTAAGCGCATCAGCAACTCGATTACCCTTACCAGGGGTATACTAAATATCGAAATCATATGAAGCAAGAAATTCGAGTCAACTCTGTTGCCTCGTATTAAGTTCTTTCTGAGTGCTCCAAGATTTGTGATCAATGAAGAGAATAAAACGCTCGCCTAATAAATAATGTCGCCAAATCTTTAGAGCAAAGACTATGGCGGCTAACTCCAAATCATGGGTAGCATAACGAATCTCGTTAGGCTTTAGTTGTCTAGAAGCATAGGCAACTACTCTATTCTTTTGCATGAGAACAACACCAAGTCCATAACCACTGGCATCGGTATACACAACAAGATCATGATTCCCTTCGGGAACCACTAAGATAGGAGCATGAGTAAGAAGATCTTTTAACTTCAAGAACGAATTCTCACACTTATTCGACCAAATAAAAGAAACAGCTTTCTCGTGAGAGTGGTAAGCGGTAAAGCAATACGAGAAAAGTCCTTAATAAACCGGTGATAATAGCCCGCCAATCCAAGAAAACTACGAATCTCAGTAACGGTCTCGGGCCTCTTCCAATTCTGAATAGATTTGATCTTGGAAGGATCAACAGAAATACCATCGGAAGAAACAATATGACCGAGAAACTTCACCCTGTTCTCTCAGAAGTGACACTTAGAGAATTTGGCATAAAGCTGATGCTGGCATAGAGTGCTCAAAACAATCTCCAAATGCTGAATATGATCGGCTTCAGATTTGGAATAAATAAGAATGTCATCATGAAAACCAAGACGAACTTATCGAGATATTCCTGGAATATTCGATTCATAAGATCAACAAAATACGCCGGAGCGTTCGTCAAACCGAACGGCATAACAAGCCATTCATAAGAACCATAACGAGTACGGAATGCAGTAAGAGGAATGCTATCTTCCGCAACTCGTAACTGATAAAAACCGGTAGCAAGATCGAGTGGGGAGAAGAGCTTAGCGCCACTTAATTGATCGAACATGTCATCGATCCTAGGTAATGGGTAACTATTCTTGATAGTGAGCTCGTTAAGCTTGCGATAATCAATGCAAAGCCTAAGAGTACCATCTGGCTTCTTAATAAAGACAACGGCGGCGCCCCAAGGAGATGAGCTAGAACGAATAAAATGCTTGGCTTCCAACTCAAACAATTGTTGCTTGAGTTCCTCATTTTCCTTAGCAGACATCCTCGTGGGAGGACGACTGACAAGATGAGCACCAGAGACAAGATCAATACGGAACTCGATTGCCCTCTTCGGCAAAAAACTTGATATAGGCTCGAAAACATTAGAAAAATCACAAACAACCAGAATATTAGCTATGACATCCTCCGATTCGAAGGAAGAAATAAAAGCATTCGAAGCGTGATCCATGTCTCGAAATACAATAGATAACTACTCGATAGCATCGGGATGCTTGAGATATAAAGTTCTTTCGAGGCATAAGATTTGAACTTCATAACGGACGAGCCAATCCACGCCCAATATCATATCAAAACCAAGATGATTCATAACATGCAGATTCGCATGAAAGGAAAAGCCACAAAGAATAATCTCAACATCAACACACAACCAACCAAGAGTAGCAGATCCACCAATAGGATTTACAATCCTCAAGGGGTCACAAAGAGCAACAACATCCAAAGGAATAACATCAAGAAGCTCCTTTGACACGAATGATTGCGATGCACCCGTATCGAAAAGGACTCTAATAAAACGGCCATGAAATAAAATAAAACCTTCCAAAACAGAAGGAGTAATACCTTTGGGCTAAGAAGAAACACCAGAAGCTTTAGCAACATTAAGCTTCCTAGATTTGAGACCCCTAGAAGTAGTAGGAAAATTACGGTGAAGATGATCCAGAGAACCACAATTATAGCATGCCCTCTGAATAGAAGATGCACTACTAGGCTGAGAACTAGAGGTAGCTTGCTTCTTCTTCTTCTTCTTCTGATTGGAAGAATTAGGCTTATGAAATGGAAACCTCTTCTTATTGGGGTTCTTAGAAACTTCAACCTCATCACAACTATCAGGTTCCTTTTCAACAGCTTCAAGGCAAAGAGCTGAATCAACAAGCTCCTCAAAAGAGAGCTTAAGCTGAAGCAAAAGAACTTTCTTCAAATACTTTTTCAAATCATCAACAAAACGAAGATTATTCTTATGCGGAGTTTTAATGAACTCAACTCCGTATCTGGATAAGGCCTCGAAAGATGCAACATAATCAGAAACAGAGGACTTTCCTTGCTTCAACTCAAGGAAACTACGAGCAAGATTAGCCTTTTCCGATTCAGGAACGAACTTAAGCTTGAAACGCTCCTTAAACTGAATCCAAGAGAGAGAGGACTCATCAACTTCCGCAATAAAGATCTCATACCAATCAAGTGCACGCTCTTGCAACATGTTAGATGCTACGAGAACGCAACGATGATCAGAAAGATCCATCTGAGAAAATATACGCTCGCAAGTGCGCAACCAAGTCTGAACCTCCATTAACTTTCTGATCCCTTGAAAGGCTTGCCTCCAAGGTGGGAATAGTCACTACACATGCGGGCGAAGGCAGACTTCTGATTAGGAGCTGCGGGAGTAGCAATAGAAGACTGAGTACCCCGAAATAGCTCCATAAATTGCTCAGTTGACATATAAACTCTGTCCGGATGAGAACCACTAGACGGACCTGTAGAAGAACGCTTCCCTCTACCTCTTCCAGCCATAGGTTGAGAGAACAAGAGAAGAATTAGTTAAATAACACACGATTGATAAGAAATTTAACAAATGGAATACTACGGAATATGAAATTTATTCCTAGACATACTCCACATGTTAAAGTGGAAGGAATAGATTAGAAAGACAGGAATAAAACCCTCGAATAGTTGTAACGCATGTTCCATTCTGCTTCTGTTATGTGTTTATTATAATTTATTCTGGATTTCATCTCTGATACCAAGCTGTGACACCCCACCTTTATGCTCACAATAACACAGGTTATTATAAGGAATAACGTCTGCTATTGCAAAGAATAAGGCTTGTTAGAAGCGACCATCCGTAAGTTATGCCTTAGACGAGTATTGATTACATCGATATGAGTTTTATAAATTACTCCCAAAGATATAAATTCAATCCAAATCTAAAACGAAACTACGGTGGCTAAAGAAAAATCCAGAACAACTCATAATAACACGACATAGATATGTAAAGTCACATCAGAACAGGAATATCAGATATATAGCGGAAGACAAGTCTGGATACATGCTACAACAATCAATAGTTCACATGAACCAAATATACATATACATGTCATCAACATACATGAGACGAGAGTCAATAAACCAAAAGTACTCCTCGAAGTCTAGACAAAAGATGATGTGAAATCCCAAAAACCGAAGCTGCAACTGAATCAGAGATAGCGACTACCCTGAAATAACTCGGTATGACCCGAGTATTATTTAAAAGGAAATAACAAACGAATCAGTCTAATTTAAACTCAGAAATAAGTGTATGATAAACAACACTTAAGTAAATAATTACAGTCTCGAATGAGACTATTCAATATAAATAATCAATATAGTTTAAATGAAGAAATCTCAATTTAAACTCCCTCAAAATCGACTTTCAAATTCACAATTGAATTCAAAACAGCAATACGCAAAATCCAGAAATCAAAATAGATAACTAGAAAAAACAGCAAAAAAATAGATCGATCCCAGTAGATAGCGAGTTTTAGCTACGCCGCACGTGCATCTCAAATGGCCGAAGCCTGCCAAGTACTATAATTTTTGGCGCCCATCAGATGACCCGAAGGTCCGCAGAGTGACCCAGAGGTCTAGTACTGGTAATTGACCCGAAGGTCCATCAGATGACTCGAAGGTCCAACAGAGTGGCTCGAAAGCCCAACAAAATCATCAGAATCATCAAACAACAAATATTTCAATTAATGAGTCCGGAATTAACCGAAATAGTAAAAGTATGGTTCCATACTCCGCATTTTTGCTAAATCGTTTAAATCTCTTCATCGTTTCCTTGAAAGTGCAAAATTGTGTATTTTAAATTAATAAAATTTACGTTCTCAAACGGACAAGTCCGGAATTAAGCGAATCGGTAAAAGTAAGGGTACATAGTCCTCAATTTTGCTGAATCGTTTAAATCACTTCATCATTCTTTTGAAAGCGCAAACTGTAAAATTTTAGGAAACAATTTTATTTTAAACCGATTTTCAAAACACGTGATTAAAACAGCAACATCTGTAGCAATTTCGACAAGGAAATTGCGCTTCATAAAACACCGTAAAAATGGATATCAAACTAGCATTGCGGGATAACCTCTTGAAAATTCACTTTAAAATTGACGGTTATTGAAGTCAAAACAACAGCAATTTTTATTCGTCAAACGTGTTATCAAAACAACACGCCTCAAAAATTTAACATCGGAGTAGAAATTCCGTTATAAAAATAACGGCGCAAAATACGTTTTAAAACCGAACACCAGTTCAACGTATATTAAATAGTGGACTGCACCACAATACTTTCACCAAAAATATTGCACTGTCACAACTTGAAATTACTGTATATTTTACAAAACATGCCTAATGAAAAAATAAAAAAGGAAATGCATGCACGTGCGCTTTTTAGACCAATATGAACAAAGTAATCAGGACCATATAAAGCACGCAAAATTGATGTAAAAATGTTTATGTGCACCAAAAACACAGCATAAAGATGACCTGGCAAAACTTTTTGTGAAATGCACTCAATAATATGAAAAATGGTCTCTGGACACGCAAGCAAAAATGGTCTCGAGACTCAAATATGTATGCATCATTTGAAATAGCAAAATAACAGGAATATGAAATGCAAATGGGAATACCAGTAGCCTAGCTTTCGTGCTACACGTGTATGCTCAAAAATGTAATTCACTTACGTGCATAAATACGCACTGAAGCAAGAAAGTACACTAGCCTAACCTGTTTTTGTGCAGAATAAACTTTATATATATAAAAAAGAACTCATACAAAAAATATATATATAAGTATTGGTACGCAGGCATGCACTTAAACAAGGACCCAGACCTAGCTTCACACTACACAGATACACGCATGCCCCTATGATACATGCACACACTTTTAAGATGACATGTCCGATGCATTTTAGAAAGATATACTCACTGGAATACAACGGTCTCAAGGAAAATACGCTACCTTAAAGAAAGTAGCTAGACCACTGGAATCCAAGGAACAGAGTATTTAAAGAAGGCCATGCATGACAAAACTTCAACATGACGTGAAAAGCAACAGGCATACATGGACTGCATATTCCAGTGCATCCAATCTCCCTCAGTGTACACTGTACACTGTAAGTAATGCTATTCCAAACCAAGGCCTTAAGATAAATAGACAGTGACAGTGGATACAATTCATATAACATTTCTACACAACACAAGCATGTATTAACGAAGCAGCAGTAACACCCCATCAATACATATTGATGCAACTCGAGCTTAAGTTAGTATAACATAGTTCAAATGAACTGAGCCAGTAAGGAATGCCAAAAGGACAGGTACACCATATAGAGCAGATTCTAGTGAACAAGACTAGAAGAGAAAATAAAACAGAAGTGTGGTGGATATATCTACGTGGAACGACAAGTAAAGATCAAACATGTCGAGATTGTTGCCAGGTAAATATCAATAAATGACCTGGCCAATCATTTTAGCACATAGAATGCAATGATGTATAAATTAGCAATGTGAGATTTTACACTCACCATCTGTTTAAGAACACAACAAACCCTCAAGATCCAAAAGAGAACGAAATTAAACCGCTCCTTTGAGCTTCTGAAAAAAGAGCAAAAATGTTGCAGAGATTTGTTTCTTTCAATATTGAGAACAAGTCAAGTATGAGGAGTGTTGAAAAGTGTTTTGTATAATTGCATTTAATGCAAACGTGCATTTGGAAGATAGTACTCGGCTACACTACTTGATGGTGGCAGAGTAAAGCAAACAAACAAAATTTGCTTTATAAATAGAGTGATACCAAGGCAAAAATGATGATTAAAAATAATGCAAAGTGTTCACTATTTTTGCTTTGAAATGGACCACTTTGTTTACACGTGAATGCAAAGAAAATATATCACAACTTTGATTTTAATGGACCACTCCTCATATGCACATGAAGGCTATAAGTAAGTCATTTACAACGTGCACCATACACTGACTTTGCAACATTTTTTTTCAAATTTTAATTTAAAAAATTTCTATTTAAAATATTTACACCGATAGTAATTCAAAAATCATGGTCGTTACAGGTTATCCCTTACCTTGTCATTATATGGAATCCATTCTCCAATGAGTGTCTTTGGACTTAGTTGTATACCTATTATGCTGGAATTTAATTTATGTGACATTTTCGGCTATGATCAATATGTATTTGTAATCTAGACACTGTGTATTAAATTTTATGTAGTAATGTTTTGGTTATCATAAAGTAAAAGCTTATCCATGTTTATATGCGGCGTGGTCAATTGAGATACCCTTTGCTTCTATAAATATTCGAGTCTTGAGTTTTCTCACACCAGTCCCATGATTGACCCAGAGTTTATTTTCTTAAACTTTGGGTGTCCTATTTTTCCGGACAGCAAAGTATTTCAGGTCTAGCTTGGAACATTTTAAAGGTTCTTAGAGTAGGAGCCGGAGTTTCCTCTATAGATGGTTATCGATTTCCACTTCCGCTGCATTTGTTTAATGTTTGTGTTCAACATTAGTAGGGATAGAGATTTATAACTGTCCAGGCTAAGATTAGGATAGACTCTGATGTATGTATTTAATATTTCTGCCGTAAAGATTGTGTATTGAAATAATATACATTATTCTATTTGTGTAAAATTCTTTTCTATCTTTATTTTTCTTTTTTCCCTTGATCAATCTATCTTTTTGACACTTGGATATTCGACAGTGAATACCGTGGATGTATTAGTGTAGACTTCTGAAGGTTGAAAAGGTGGATCATCACAGTTGGTATCAAAGCTTAAGTTAAGCGAACACCTGAGCCTAATACGGTAAAGTCTCATCAGAGATAGGGTTATTAATAACCAAGGGTGAGTAACTCATTAGAGGTAGGGTAAGTGACACCCTAGAACGAGTTGAGAGTATTATATAACAACATGTATACATATAAATGCTATTTGTCTTGAAAATATAGTAAATAAAATAATTTTACCTAGGGTTATACTTTGAATATAAAGAATATCTTTTGGAAGATATAGTTATTTATGTTGTTGAGTTATAAATTGGACAATTATTAAAATCAGGTTAGTTACATCCAAGTATGAACATCTCATGATTAGAATTTCACAGTTTGACTATAAGATGTTTAGAAATAATGCTGAGAAGATTAAGAATATTAACTATTGAGGGATATAAAAAAAACCCGATAAGTTGGATAATGTTTATAAAATAAGGATTTTTATTAATCTAAAAGGTTTCCGAAAAAAGGCTTTCGAAAGATTTTGAAAGGTGATAACAATTATGTTTAGGAAATATTTTAGCAAAGATTTCAAAAGATTTTTTTGGAATAAATAAAACATTTGGACGTAGATATCATGGGAAGAGTCCTAAGTTAGAAAAACAATCTTTAATTATTGGTTAAACAAAGGTCTCGACTTGTTTTGTGATATTCTGAATAATCTTCTATGTATTGTTTTAATATTGATTTGGGGAAGCAGTATCAAGTGCTTAGTAAATTATTCTCTTTATCATTGTGTAGTCAAAACAAATTTATGTTAGGATAAACCTAAATTAATAATCGGTAAATAGCTGGTTAAAATTTTAATAATCCGACATTAGATTGGGTTAAGATAATTAAAATGCTTAGTATCCATCTCTAAGTGTTAATTGTTTATACATTTAGAAGTCTTCTAGTTACGGGGGAAGTTACTCCAAGAGGGAATCCTCAAGGGCCAACTGGGGCAAAAAAGATGATTTGATAATTCTTTCTAGTGATGAAGAGGAATCAAAAAGATGGCCACTTGGCAACGGTTAGCCATATACAGATAAAGAGCTTGATCAGTATACTCATCTAGATGAGGATGGTTCTACTATAGCTGACACGCTTATACCACCAGAGAATCCGGAGCTTGTTATGATATCTAGTGATGAAGAAACAGCCTAGGCATCAGGCGACATAGAGATAGTATGACGCCCCACCTTTATACTTACGCTAGTCAAGGACACTACGAGGTAATGCCATCAACTAGCACAAAGACCAAGGCTCTTAAGGAGCGACCATCCGTGTAATTGCTTTGTGCGAGCACCGATATGTCAGGTAGTATAACATGCATTTCATTTCAAGAGGAAATCCAACATACCGATAGAAACTCAAAGCTACTACAAAGAGGTTATATGATCTTCGAAAACAGATATAGAAATAAGCATAACACAAATCAGTCACATACATCCATATCACAAAGGCGGAAACAAATATGAATAAAACACATAGAAGTGTTCATCAGAGTAGTGGTCAAATACAATCCACAATATCACAAAAGAATAGGTATAAGAGCTAGACAAAAGAATATGTTACATCAAGGAGTCTCTATCTCGAATGTATAACAACAAAAATACTACTAAGCTAAGTAGTTAAACAAAAGTCAGATGATGATCCCATATAAGGAGTCAAGCAGAAGCACCTGAAACATCTCGGTCTGACCAGAGTATTATTTAATAAGAAAATAATAAACGGATCAGTCTAGCTATAAATATCAGATAAAATGAGATAAGATAAGAGATATGGCAAAAAAGTATGATAACAATAATGCCATACTGTGGCAAGTATACATTTAACAACAACAAAAATCATACAATACCTCAAGAAATCTGAAAGCACTAAAAAGAATGTCATATTCTTTATTTTATTCACCAAACCACAAATATTAACGAACATATCAATGCCAATTCGCAAAATTTGGTGAAACACAAATTCTAGAAAATCATTAATTAAAAATCCGAAAATCACAAAAAGGGGGAGGCCTATCACAAAACGGGAGCATAAAAACTCACCAACACGTGCATCACAAACGGAACGCTATTCCATGGTCGCTAACCATCAAATTTGAGCCGAAGCTTGGGACAAAGACCTTTGAGCCGAAGCTCCACAAAACGGTCCGAAGACCTTTGAGCCAAAGCTCCACAAAACGGTCCAAAGACCTTTGAGCTGAAGCTCCATAAAACGGTCCGAAGACCTTTGAGCCAAAGCTCCACAAAATGGTCTGAAGTCCGTTTGAGCCAAAGCTCCACAAAACGGTTCAAAGACCATGGGTCGCTACCCCACAAAATTGAGCCGAAACTCCACCAAAGGATCTTCATAGATCCACAAGTGTAAATTACACTAAGCTAGTAAATAAATGAGTTAGGCTTCATGTCCCATAACCACTAGCTTAACTTAATTATTTACGAACAAATTGTAGACTTCCACTCGAAAATAAATGTAAATTACACTAAGCTAGTAAATATATGAGTTTAGCTTTATGTCCCATAACTACTGGCTTAACTTAAATATTTACGAACAAATTGTAGATTTCCACTTGAAAGTTGTCGCAATAGTTTAATCGAACAAGTCTAAGAATTAAACAACAAAATAAACGCAAGCGTTTCATACCACTTGTTTTGCTAAGCCATTTAATTAGATTTCTCATACAAATGAGGTAAAAGTTTGTATGTACTAATAAGTTGGAAAACGGTTTTATAAACGAGCTTGATATTGAAAATAGTGTTGAAATTATTTTGACGAAAGAGTTTTGATATTTACTACTAGTATAGAAACCTTTGTATTTTAAAGCGACAAACCACAAAAATGATTGTAAAAGCAACCAATCATAAAAAAAAATTCACATACGAAGATGTAAATCAAATCCATAGAAATCGATACAAAATCCATCAAAATGGATATTCCCAAAAATCCCAAAAGAGACGTCATTAAAGTCAATAAATGATAACAACAAATTAGAACGACGGGAATCGATTAAAAATTGGAAATCCACACAAAACAGCAACATGCTGAGATAAGCAGGTTCAGTCGACTGACTGTAGTGATCGGTCGACTGATACATGCCTGGAAACTCTTGGTTTCCAGGCTCAGTCGACTTGACTGATACAGGGACAGAAAGTTTCTGTCCCCCGGGTTCAGTCGACTGACCCTGCAGTTCAGTCGACTGAACTGGCATTTTCAGCATTCTCAGCCTATGCACTAAGAAGTGCAAAACAAATTAAAATCCCAGATGCGATCGAACGAGTAATGACGACTAGAGATTTATGCCAAACAACAACCCAGCCTTATAGGCTCTTCGATACACCCCCAAAAACATGTTCAAAACATCAAAGATAGGATTTTTATAAAATTGGACAACAAAACCCAAAAGTTGGAAAATTCACCAAATCTATTCAAATCAAAAGCAAATGAACATGAATAGATGTTAGGAATTCATATCTAACCACAAAGAAAGTTATAGACATAGTTGTGAGTTCAAAAACTCACCTTTAACCCAAAAATAATGAAGGAGAAGCATTTAAGAAGCTTTTAAAACAAGACAAGATCAACCACTCTTCAATCTCAACTCAAGAAGCTTCAATCTAAGCTCATAAGAAAATATTTCCTAAGTTAGGGTTTAGGAATTTCTGAAAATGGAAGAGGAATTGAGATGGAGAAGATGGAGATGATGCTTACCTAAGCTTCTCTTGGATTTTGGACTTGAATTTGAGTTTCCTAATCAAAGCTAAGGCTTAGGAATTTCTATTTCCTCTTCTCTTCCCCCATTTTTACAAAAGTTAGAAGTGTTAGGAAATGAGAATGAATGAAGAGGAGAGGGGGTGGAGCTAGGGTCTTATGTTAGGTTATTGGGTTGAAACCCAAACCCAAAGCCCTAAGTGAAAATGTCAAAATTCAAGCTAACTCCAAACATATCGATGTTTATACTTAAAAAGGTCACAAACGACATTTTGAACTCAATGGAAGTGGTCTCGAGTTCTAATTCAACTGTTTGCAAAAAGTAGCATTTCAGACTTTAATCCGACTAACGATGCTATATTTAAATAAAATATTTAAATGTACAACCGTAAAATATGCGGGTTGTTACAGACTCCCCTCCTTAAAGAAATTGCGTCCTCGCAATTTTTAAGAAGAAAAATAAAAAGTAGCAACCATAAAAGCATGTCAACACAAAAGAAATTTGGAATAAGAAGTTCATCCTAAAGAGCACGAGAGAGTACGTACGGGTGTGTTCGCTCGATTAATTCTCTAGATTCCCAAGAGAAATCCTTAGGATTTGAAGACCATTGAACTTTTCACAAGTGGGACATCTTTATTTCGAAGGCGTTTGACCTTCGAAGCAATGATACGAATAGGATGCTGCTCATAAGTCAATTTAGGTGAAACTTCAATTTCTTCCACAACAACGGGTTCAAGGATAGAATCGAAATCTCGAAGGCATTTTAGTAATTGAGAGACGTGAAATGCATCATGAATATCAGAAAACTGAGCCGGTAATAAAAGGCGATAAGCCACGAAACCAATGCTTTCGGTGATGGAAAATGGACCAATATATCGAAGTGCTAATTTTCCATATCGATTGAAACGCACAACACCCTTCATAGGTGAAATACGAATAAACACCAAATCTCCCACAAAAAATTCTAATTTCCTTCTTCGGTTATCGGCATTGGATTTTTTTTCTACTCTGAGCTTCTTTCATGCTATGACGAATAAGGTCAATCTTTTCTGTGGAATCACGAATAAAATTAGGACCTAAAACCAGCTTCTCACCGGCCTCAAGCCAACAAGAAGGAGATTGACATGATCTTCCATAAAGTGCCTCGAAAGGTGCCGTACCAATACTAGATTGGAAGCTGTTTTTATAGGAAAACTCAACAAGAGAAATATGATCTTTCCAACTTTCACCAAAATCAAGAATACATGAACGAAGAAGATCTTCAAGAGTTTGATTCACACACTCGGTTTGTCCAACGGACTAAGGATGATAAGCGGGGCTAAAATTAAGCTTCGTTCCCAAAGCTTTTTGAAGACTCTTCCAAAATCCACTAGTAAACAATGGATCATGATCACTAACAATAGAAGTAGGAACTCCATGAAATTTAACAATTTCTTTAAATAGAGTTTGGCCAAAAGAGGTACGGTCCGATCAGACCGAACGGGAATAAAATGGACGGATTTTGTAAGTCTATCAACTATCACCCATAGGCTATCATGGCCCAAACAAGAACGGGGAAGTCCGTCAATAAAGTCTATGGAGACTTGATCCCACTTCCAAATTGGAATGTCCAAAGGTTGCAATAACCCACCGGGCCTTTGATGCTCGGCCTTAACAAGTTGGCAAGTCATCTAACGCTTAATAAAGTTAGCAATATCAGATTTCATTTCATCCCAATAATAAAGTCGCTTCATATCCACGTACATTTTAGTATTACCGTGATGAATGGTAAATTTAGAACGATGAGAATCTTCTAAAATGTCTTTATGAAGATTACCAATATTTGGCACGATAAGTCTACCAAATTTTCGAATGCCGCTACGAGCATCGATATAAAAATCTTTCAACCCTTCAATAATATTTTTATCCCTACAATTTTGGTTAAAAAGAGCCAATTCGGGATCTAACTTTTGAGCTTTAAGAATGCGGTCTAAAAGAGAAGGATGATCCTCAAGGTTACATAGATCAATAGATGAACATAAATCGGATTAACAATCTCGAATCTCATAAGTGGATAAAGTCTCGAGATCATTCCATTCGGATATCATCAAAGAAACAACCATTTGTTGTTTTCGACTAAGGGTATTGGCAACACAATTTCCCTTTCCAAAGTACAGGGAATATCAAGATCAAAAGATGTAAGGAACTTGAGCCGACACAGTTGATGCAAATTAAGTTCCTTTTTTGAGAAAATAAATACTCCAAAGATTTATGATCGGTGTAGAGAATGAATTTCTCTCCCAAAAATAATGATGCCAATTCTAAAAGCGAAAATAATAACCGCGAACATAGATCATGAGTGGCATACCTAGTCTTGATAGGCTCTAATTGCACAGAAGCATAAGTGGTAGAACATTCTCTTTTGCAAGAGAACGACACCCAAACCAATATAACTAGCATCGGTACAAACAATAAAGTCTTGGATCCCTTTGGGAATCACAAGAATAGGAGTATATTAAAAAAAGTTCTTTTAAATGATCCTCTTTCCCAAAAGATAAGACATTCAAAATTATATTTAACTTTATGTAATCATTTTTCTAGAAAAATTTACTTATTACAAGTCAAATTTACCGTGTCTGATTGTCTCATCATAGCGTTTAGGAGATTCCTATCGATAACGTTGATCAAGCGCATCGACCAGAATTATTAAAGCACTCAATGGGAAAAACAACACAACATCATCTTTTATATGATAAAAATATCTCTTAAAAACTTTACGAATATTCTTTGCTTGTTCTAAGAACAAAATCCAATTATACTTATAAATATCTTATGAAAAAGATTTGTAAAAATTTAAATTGCCGTTTTCATCCATAATCAATAAATTCAAAAACGGACTCATCGAGGTATTCATAGAATAATCGATTCATAAGATGGATGAAATAAGCTAGATGAATCGAATGACATCGTTCAAAAGAATCATAACGAGTGCAGAATGCGGTAAGTGGAACGCTATTTTCCGCAACTCATAGCTGATGAAAATCAGTGGCAAGGTTGAGCTGAAAAGACCTTAGCACCACTCAAAAGATTGCTTAGGTGATAATCCTAAGACAAACTCAAAGATATCGAAAAATTCACAAACTACTTGAATGAGAGAAATTGCATTTTCCTCACTATGTGGATCTAGAGAATAAAATGATATCACCAAATTAGAAGCGAAATCATTAAGAAAATAGAAATCTGCTTAACAGATTGAGAATGTCGAAGATGAATAGTCCACTCGGGAAATAGGATATGGCTTCATAATGATTAAGCCAATCCTTTCACAAAAATCAATTCTGAAGCCTAAGTAACACATAACATGCAAATCGGCTCGAAAAATCATAGAATTCCCATAAAAATAATCTCGACGCCTTTATAAAATAAATCGAATGTTGCAGAACCACTAACCGGATTCCCAATTCTCAGTGAAGTCATCAAGCTTAAAATGTTTAAAGAAAAAGGATCAATAAGCTCTTTTGATATAAAAATAATGGGATGAACCCATATCAACAAGATCTCAAATAGGATAATCACAAAACAAATGTCATGAAGGACTGAATGAGAAATACCTTAGCTAAGAGAAGTGCTACTAGGCACTTGTACAATATTTAGCTTTCCCTCCCTTTTGCTTGGAAGTTTGAGACATGTAGATAAATAATGACCTGAACCTTTGCAATAGCGGCAATAGAGGGGTTTTGGGCCCTTAATTACATAATGGTCCTTAGAACCACAATTATAGCATTGTCCCCGACTAGAGGTAGGAGTCTTTGCTACCGGAGTTTCTTGTTCCCCTTTCTTCTTGCTTTGAAGTATGGGGAATGCAGAAATATGATGACCTAAATTTTTGCAATAGCGATAAGAAAGAGGCTTTGGACACCTATTTACATAGTGGTCCTTAGAATCACAATTGTAGCATTCTCCACAATTAGGGATTGAAGTCTTTGCTACCGAAGTTGTCGGCCTCCCTTTCTTGTTAGGATTAGGGCTTTTGAACTTAATATGCCTCTTTTGTTGTTATTGAGGCTCTTTTTGGAACCTCCAACATCACTATCACTTTCTTTATCGACCTCTTCTAGTCGTAGAGTGATATCTACAAGCTGTTCGAAAGGAACTTCTAGTTTCAAAGGTAAAACCTTTTCAGGGTCCTTACTCAAAGCATAGATAAACCTTTGTTTCTTTACAAGATCCAAAAGTTGTTGGGCAGACATGAATACGCTATCCAGAGAAGGACTACTGGATTGACCAGCGCTAGGACTGCCAGAACTAACCATCTCTTCTTCTTTAAGAAAGAAAGAAAGAAGATAAAAATGGTTATTCTCAAAATGAATATCAAACAATCTTGATTGATAAAACAAGGAATCATAAAGAAAATAGGATAGAACGGATCCTAAGACTCGGATAGAATCCTAAGGCACGACTTCTGAGAAAGACTTAGGACAATGATCCTTGCTAGACTATTCTATATTGTTCCAAAGTTTGGCTCTGATACCAAGCTATGACGCCCCACCTCTATACTCACACTAGCCAAGGACACTACGAGTTAATGCTGTCAACTAGCATGAAGAATAAGGCTGTTGAGGAGCGACCATCAGTATAATTGCTTTGTGCGAGCACCGATATGTCAGATAGTATAACATGCATTTCATTCAAGAGGAAATCCAACATACCGATACAAACTCAAAGCTGCTACACAGAGGCTATATGATCCTTGGAAACAAATATAGAAATAAGTATAACACAAATCTGTCACAAACATCCATGTCACAAAGGCGGAAATAGATATGAATTTAATACATAGAAGTGTTCATCAGAGTAGTTGTCAAATAAGATTCACAATATCACAAAAGAATAAGTAAAAGAACTAGATAAAAGAATATATATACATCAAGAAGTCTCTATCTCGAATGCATAACAACAAAAATACTACTAAGCTAAGTAGTTAAACAAAAGTCAGATGATGATCCCAGATAAGGGTTAAGCAGAAGCACCTGAAACATCTCGGTCTGACCTGAGTATTATTTAATAAGAAAATAATAAACGGATCAGTCTAGCTATAAATATCAAATAAAATGAGATAAGATAAGAGATATGGCAAAAATGTATGATAACAATAATGTCATACTGTGGCAAGTATACATTTAACAACAACAAAAATCATACAATACCTCAAGAAATCTCAAAGCACTAAAAGAATGTCATACTCTTTATTTTATTCACCAAACCAAAAATACTGACGAACATATCAATGCCAATTCGCAAAAGTTGGTGGAACACAAATTCTAGAAAATCATTAATTAGAAATTCGAAAATAACAAAAGGGGGAGGCTTATCACAAAACGGGAGCATAAAAACTCACCAACACGTGCATCACAAACGGAACACTATTCCATGGTAGCTAACCATCAAATTTGAGCTGAAGCTCCACAAAACGGCCCGAAGACCTTTGACCCGAAGCTCCACAAAACGGTCCGAAGACCTTTGAGCCGAAGCTCCACAAAACGGTCCGAAGTCCTTTGAGTCGATGCTCCACAAAACGGTCTGAAGACCTTTTGAGCCGAAGCTCCACAAAACGGTCTGAAGACCATGGGTTGCTACCCCACAAAATTAAGCTAAAACTCCACCAAAGAATCTTCATAGATCCACAAGTGTAAATTACACTAAGCTAGTAAATAAATGAGTTAGGCTTCATGTCCCATAACTACTGGCTTAACTTAATTATTTACGAACAAATTGTGGACTTCCACTCGAAAATAAGTGTAAATTAAACTAATCTAGTAAATATATGAGTTTAGCTTCATGTCCCATAACCACCGGCTTAACTGAAATATTTATGAATAGATTGTAGATTTCCACTCGAAAGTTGTCACAAGAGTTCAATCGAACAAGTCCAAGAATTAACCAACAAAGTAAACGCAAGCGTTTCATGCCACTTTTTTTGCTAAGCCGTTTAATTAGATTTCTCATACGAATGAGGTAAAGGTTTGTATATACTAATAGATTGGAAAACGGTTTTATAAACGAGCTTGATATTGAAAATAGTGTTGAAATCGTTTTGATGAAGGTGTTTTGATATTTACTACTAGGACAGAAACCTTTGTATTTTAAAGTGACAAACCGCAAAAATGATTGTAAAAACAACCAATCATCAAAAAATTCACATACGAAGATGTGAATCAAATCCATAGAAATCGATACAAAATCCATCAAAATGGATATTCCCAAAAATCCCGAAAGAGACGTCATCAAAGTTAATAAATGATAACAACAAATCGGAACGACGGGAATCGATTAATAGTTGGAAATCCACACAAAACGGCAATATGCTGAGACAAGCAGGTTCAGTCGACTGACTGTAGTGATCAGTCGACTGATACATGCCTAGAAACTCTCGGTTTCCAGGCTCAGTCGACTGACCACAGGGGTCAGTCGAATGATACAGGGACAAAAAGTTTCTGTCCCCCAGGTTCAGTCGACTGACCCTGCAGTTCAGTCGACTGAACTGGCATTTCCAGCATTCTCAGCCTATGCACTAAGAAGTGCAAAACAAATTTTAATCCCGGATGCGATCGAACGAGCAACGACGACTAGGGAATTACGCCAAATGACAACCCAGCCTTATACGCTCTTCGATACACCCCCAAAAACATGTTCAAAACATCAAAGATAGGATTTTTATAAAATTGGACAACAAAACCCAAAGGTTGGAAAATTCACCAAATCCATTCAAATCAAAATCAAATGAACATGAATAGATGTCAAGAATTCATACCTAACCACAAAGAAAGTTATAGACATAGATGCGAGTTCAAAAACTCACCTTTAAACCTAAAAACAATGAAGGAGAAGCTTTTAAAACAAGGCAAGATCAACCACTCTTCAATCTCAACTCAAGAAGCTTTAATTTAAGCTCATAAGAAAATATTTCCTAAGTTATGATTTAGGAATTTCTGAAAAGGGAAGAGGGATTGAGATGGAGAAGATGGAGAGGATGCTTACCTAAGCTTCTCTTGGATTTTGGACTTGAATTTGAGTTTCCTAATCAAAGCTAGGGCTTAGGAATTTCTATTTCCTCTTCTCTTCCTCTATTTTTACGAAAGCTTGAAGTGTTAGGAAATAAGAATGAATGAAGAGGAGAGGGGATGGAGCTAGGTCTTATGTTAGGTTATTGGGCTGAAACTTAAACCCGAAGCCCTAAGTGAAAATGTCAAAATTCAAGTTAACTCCAAACATATCGATATTTATACTTAAAAAGGTCGCAAACAGAATTTTGAACTCAATGGAAGTAGTCTCGAGTTCTAATTCGACTGTTTGCAAAAAGTAGCATTTCAGACTTTAATCCGACTAACGATGCTATATTTAAATAAAATATTTAAACATATAATCGTAAAATATGTGGGTTGTTACAGATAGTCATGGTGTTAGAACCTGTCGAGTTGCACTTGGAATCCTTAGACACAATTTGGATAACAAATCCAGAAAGTTCGGAACTAGAACAAGATGAGGGAGTAATTCACAAAGAAGAAGTGCCTATAGATGTAACGACCCAGAATTTCTGTCATTTGAAATTCGTATATTTAATTGATTTTAAATATTCACAAGTTAAATTTATAAGCTGAATAACTTATGTTTGAAATATCTGGATTTAACTGGATAATTAAATTGTTAATTTAATATTTGAAATTGTAGAAATAATTGGATTTTGAATTGTATGTGAATAAAAATGATTTATAAAGTTGTAATAAATACTAGTTGAATTTAAATGATGTTAGAGAACTTCTAAAAATCGAATTAAAAGTCAAATTTTAAAAATTGAATATTTTAATATTTAATTGACGCGTGAAAATGGTCATTTTTTCATAGAGTTTCGGATTTCGACGAAACCAATTTCACTAGAGCCGTAATATTATATTATTGTAAGATTTCAAATTTTGTATTAATCGGAATTACGGTTTGTCCGGGGCATGTTAAAACGCGTAGATATTTGTTTAAGTGAATTTTAAATTTAAATAGTCGATTCGAAAACCTATCTTCCAAATATGATCGAATTGGATCTCGATATATATTCCTTTATGTCCGGAATAGGGGTAAAACATTATAAATGCCGGACGACAGGCTTTGTTTTCAAGTTCGAAAATTTTCCGGATGAATAATGCACGAATATTTTCTATTAAAGGACATCGATTTTTCTATTTTGCAAACCATTAGGGTTTTAAACCCTAGCCTCCACCATCAGTTTAATGGCCAGCGATTTCTAACTTTTCTTCTTAATCTCTTCTAATCCATTCACATTCACGAAAATATCTCAACTACAAAATTATAGAGCTCGTCGCGATCTTTCGATCCATATGGTAGAGCATCGTAAAACACGACATGGAGGAGGAAGTTGGCCCGCGTTCGTGCTTGGTTGCGCACATTTTTCCATGCGGCAGGGGTAGCCAAGTGAGGCCGATCACTGGCCAAGGGCGGAGCGTGCTTCAGCGCTTGGAGCGATGGTCTCCGATCGTCAAAAAATGATCGAATTGGGAGAATAATTCAAGGGAAGGTGCGGCCAAAATGGGTTCGTTCGATGTGAAACTGTGGAGAGGAAGAAGAAGGTTTTTTTGCATGGTCTAGATCTAGGGCAAAGGGATCGAACGGCTGTGATGATGAGAAGGTTAAAAATGAAATAAAATTGTGAAATAAACTACATTAAAATTCGTATAATTTTTGAAATGCTAAATTTTTTTCATACGAGATTCTTTCGCACGAAACGAATTGGTCTGGTCCATATGGACGAGCGCTATAATATGGAACTAGATTGGAATTTATTTGAGCTAGTGAAAATTTTGGTTGAAATTGAACGCTTGTTTAATTTTAATCGGAATAAATCGCTATCGCGACGACTACAAGCAAAGTGGGTACAACTCACTCTTTCTGACTCATTGATATTTTATATAAGTGAGAAATAAATATTATTTATGATGATTGATGATTGTTTGGATGATATATGATATATTATATATATATTGATTGATATTTGGATATATACCTGCTTATTGGAGCAGATGACCCTATATGTTCCCGTGTATGAGCGGATGACCTTTTGTATGCGCGTCTGCCTCGAAGCGGACATCGTACACATATTCTAATATGTTTAATTTTTTCAGGTGACAAGTTCGAGGGATCCAAATGGATTCCTCACAAGTATTGGTTTTATTTACAAATATTGTGATATATACTGTCATCATGTGATATATGATGATTTTGGATGCCATGATTGTTGTATTTAATGCTGTTGCAGCATTGGGCCATATATTGGAAAATTATAAATTTTAAAGTGATGATTTTAAATTAAAAAGGATTTTCAAGTGATTGTGAAACTATACGTTTGAAGTGTTAAGGAGTTGAATTTACCTTTAATAAATAAATGTTATAATTTTTATGTTACAAAAATTATGATATTTGTGGAATATAATTGAAATGTGATTTTTGAAATATAAAGTTGATTATTTTATAAAATAGTTTAAATTGAGTTTTTGATTTATTATAAATGGTTTATATAGAAGATTTATAAAATTAATATTTTATAAATTAAAATATTGGGATTATATAGGAGTTTTATAAGTGTTAAAATGATGTTATAAATGGAGTTTATAAGTGAATAAGATTTATAATTGTGAAGTTATAAGAAGAATGAATTTGTAAATAAATGATTTATAAATAATTAACTTATAAATTGGATTTTTGGCATATAAATGAAATAAATGGAATCGATTAATAAAGGGATTATAAGTTGATTTTTATAAAATACAAACGTGAATTTATAAACATTGTTTTATAAATTCGAAATAAATTGAATTGGATAAGTTAAATATACAAGTTTATTAAAGGAGATATATCCACGATTTTGGACAGTGGATAATCCTTTAAATGAATATATAGAAGCAATGAATTTGGTAAATGAATTATATCCATGATTTTGGACTGTATTATCTTTAATAAATGTGTAGAAATATGGGATTTGGTAAATGGACTATATTAACGATTTTGGACAGTGAATAATCTTTTGAAATAAATAGATGTTTTGGGAAGTGATATTTTAAATGGAGTTAATTGGTTTGAAGATGTTTTAAAATGTTTTAAGTATTGAAACCATAGATTTCAACATTCATTGTTGAAATAGACGTTTTCGAGAAAGAAGAAAATGATGGAATATAACACTGTTGTCATAGTAAATGATTTTCGAAAGGAAATGTTTTTGTACAGTATAAGTGTTGAAAATAAATTGATTTGTGAATTACTTATTATTAGATAAGTACTTGGAAATGTTTTCCAATATTGAAATATTGAAATGGTTTGGAAATATATCTTTTTAAAGATAATTTGAAGTGAATATTTGGCAAGTGGTTTAACTAATAAAAGATTAATTAAAAGGGCCTATTGATTGTATATGGTGCTAAATATTTGTTTGTTTGCTTTGATAGTTAAATAACCGACTATCAAACATTGGCCAAATTTTAGTTCCTCGACTTGATGTGGGAACTATTTAGTCGTACACTTAGTACGTTGCCTTCTATGTAGGCTTGATTATCGTTTGTGTTGAGGACGATGATTCATATAGTGCGGAGTATTACTCCAATCTATTGAGCTTCCTCCTTGGCCCGAAGGATAGCAAGTTAAAATTTGGAGACGAGATAGGTCTTTGAGACTTTGTTTCTGTGTGAGGTTGAGAAACACTTTTGCGTTGTTGGTGCGAAGAGACCGGGATCAGATTTATTAGAAAACCACTTCGGACAAATGTATATGCGACAATTGTGCAGGTTGCTTATTGATGATATTGTTATTCTGGATTTTCATAGTGGGGGACTGCTTGTTGATTGTTTGGGGTTAAAATCCCGATATACATATAGTAGCAGTGGTCTCTTTATTATGAAATATCCAATGCGAGGACTATTCGCTACTAATCCTAGGGATTTCCCAACAAGGTGTGGTAGGAAAGTACATTCATTTTGTCCTGTTCCTAGACAACTTGTATGGATGTTTGTCTGATATTGCATTTTTAAAGATTACGTACATTGGTTTTTCTGAACGTATATCAATGGTGGTGGAGAAGGCAACTTCTCTTAGCTTAACACCCTCCTTGAGACGTATGAGCTTAAGGTTTGTATTTTTATGGAAGGCAATTAGTAGTCAACGGAAATGGCCGTGTGGCATTCTAAGTGATGTGATTGTGATTTGTGAAAGGTAATCGTTACCTCAGGCCTCATCAACCAAAAATGACCAAAACAGGGTTAGATGCGGTAAGGCTAAATGGGTCATTCCCAAGTAGGTATGATCATCCTCTTCTAGATATATCTTTACACGCTATGACGTCGTGTATTTCATTACTGTGGTTTGTATTCTAGAGGGCCCTCGGTAGAGACCGGCAACGATCGGAGGATGACAAATTCGGTACCATCTAGTTATAGAGGTGGGCCGGTCTTATGTTGGTAGAAGGCAGATGTTCTGTGCCTCGGAACATCCATCTAGAGGTGTACCCCTTTGGAAGGTAGTCCCTTCACCTGGTCATTTATATGGAAATCCAAACCCCACTATGAGCTGCGATTTCGTTTGGAAAGGCATAATGAATAGCCTCGAAATGCTAAATGGGTAACCATTTCGAATATTATTAATATTATTTTTATAAATTAGACACTAGTATAATATAAGAGGATTTGATATGAAAGAAATGATTTAGTTATCGTAAGGTAAAAAAATGTCCGTGTTTATGTGTGGACTTGTCTTGCGAGATACTTTTGTTTTGATAAAAGAAAAGTTTGGTAATTTAATAAAATCAGTTGAGTGTGTTTCTCATGTTTGTTTACCAGACGGATCTGGACGTTCTTCCCTTTCAATGCTCGAGTCAGACCGAGTATATTTATAGGGTTAGATTGGTGTTTTGGAGCTTCGGCATGAGAGCTGGAGATCTTCATTTGTATGCACATGCATGTTTTGTTGATTATCCACTGCATTGTTGCTTAGTTGTTTATATTATCAACAATTGTGAGGATAGATTATTATAACTATCCAGGCTGATAATTTGTGATTGATTGTTGAACTCTGATTGATGTATGTATATATACAGTTTCTGTTTTGTAAAGATCATTGATATGATATTATATGTTTTCCGCTGTGATGTGAGATTCTGTATTGTTCTGTTTGGTTCTATCTTCTCTCTTTCTTCTCTTCTCTTCTTCTCTCTTCTTTTCTTTCTCTTGAATTTCTGCCAGTCTGTGCTTTTTGGGTCGGATATGTGTGGATTATTGTCGACTCAAAGGTACAGATTTGCGGGTCGTCACAATAGAGGAAGAATCTGAACCCGAGGAAGATCCAAATACCACAATAAATAGTCAAGACGCTACTGCATATAATGCGTGGATGGATGAAATGTCGAATGAAGCAGATAATATAGTGATGATAATAACATCATTTAGGAGATGAGCGAGAATGATAATGTTGTTTGGGAAGAATAATCGTCAGTTTTAGGCATCAATTGGGATGATATGGAAGAGTTTGAGGAAAAAAGTTTGAGAATTCATGGAAGGAGGAAGGTAAAGGTCTAGAGGAGTTGGCTGAGGGAGGAATTTCGGTTGGAATGGGTCATTTTCCATCGGTCCCTCAAGGACAGCATTGGCAACAAATGGGATGGAATTTAGTTCATTAGAATGTGGATAGGAATAAAGCAGACAATGAGCTAGAAAGTGAAGATGAAGACAATATGAGAAAAATTGCGGTAAATGAGTTTGGGAATTTAGATGGACCATCAGCATCGAAATTAGAAGGATAGTCGAGTATTATGATGAGATTTGAAGAATAGCTGATAGATATCTATTATAATATTTTAAGTAGTAGTGTATGGTGGCTTAAGTATATGGTTGTGTATTTCCGGTATGTATAATACCTAAGTATGGTTTGGATGACTTATGTAAGATATTAAGGCTTGTATAATATAAATATAGTCTTTTGTTATGACTTCTCTCATTTGTAGTTACACAAATCACTTAAGAAAATTTATAAGAATCCTTGATAAAGGAAATAAAATTTAAAATGAGAGTTTTCTTTGTAAGATAAAACTATATCTTTATGAAATATTTAAGAACTTAAACCGAAATTTTGCAAAATATATTCTTAGAAATTTTGGAAAGGATAACGAGCACGTGATCGTACATGGATTAATTTGTCACGCGATTTGGCCCAAGGTTCGGATACAGGACTCTGATGTCCAAAAAGAATTTATCACTCAATGGTCAATGACCAACATTGATAAGGGTTTGTAGTTGGATATTTATGTTTTCTATCATAGTTGAGAGCTATACAAAGAAAATAAAAGTTGCTGAGCCTGATTAGATTCCGCACAAGAGAATTGGAGGATCAATACTAGTTCGGAAGCAAAGTGGTATATTAGAATTTAAGATCGAACCAAATATACCATACTGATAATCTATGTGCATAACATGGGTTTATGTTTGTAATTTTTTTGTTTTGGGTAAGTATTACTTGGTTTTGGGTTTGGTAAAATTTTGAGGATTAAATTCTTTTAGAGGAGAAATATGTAATGACCCGCAAATTTATTACTTTGAAAAATAATATTTATTTTTAAATATTCAAATATAATATTTTTTAATACAAATTATCATGTTTTGAACAATAATTAATGATCGTAAACTTGTTTTGAAATTGTATTTAAAAATATAGATATTTGTGATTTTGGTAGAAAAGCGACGAAAATCAGTTTTCAGTAAAATTGAATTTTTCTCAATATTAGATGATACGAAATTAGATATATACACTTATTTCTCCATTTAAGCACGAATATGTAATAAAATTATTTATTTTATTTTTGTAAATAAAATGTCTTTATGACATCAACAAGGATGTCATTACCTTTCTATATCTTTTGGAATTTTAAATTAAGTTTAACTATTTAAATAATTATTCTAAATGATAATAATTCATCTCAACTAGTTATATAAAAATAATAAACCATTTAAAATATTTTTATAAAGATGTATACTTGTTTTAAAAATATAAGAAAATTCATAACGCTTTGGCACTACAACGGCATTTTTTATAAACACTTGTTCAACATTGGTTTATATGGTTTTATAATTCAAATGTGATCGTTTTAATTCATTTATAATGATAAGTAATTGGTTTTCAAATTTTATTTATATTTATATGTAATTTAATTAATAAATGAATATGTGACCGGGAATAATTTTTTAATGATTTAACGAGCAAAAGTTGTCTAAAATGATCACAACTTTATTTATATGTCTTATGCACATATATAACATGCACATACATGCACCAACATATATGTGTACACATATATACATACCAAATACATGCATACACCTATATATATGTATAAGCACAAAATACAAGATATTTATAACATATATTCACATATAAGCAAACTACACATCAAACATGACCTCCTTACACACCTACACACCTAGGATATGATGACAGAAGGACAAAAGAGGGGTAGCCAAGAACACAGGGGTGGCCGTGCGCATGCAGGTGGTGTGGGTGAGGGTAGTATGGCCTTTGTGCTATAATATATTTGTTTATATTTTTGCCTAAAGTACAAGGCATACCTACTCATTTTATTCACACTTCCATTTCATTTTCTAAGCTTCTTCTTCCTCTTCCCTAATGACTTCCATGTCCTCATAAATTATTCCATAGTTGTAGCGAAGCAATGCTGAAAATACACTTCCAAATATAGAAAGAGACCACCTTAGTTTGAAATTAAAGTGAGCAATCACCTTCTCTTCTTTCTTATTGCTTGGCGAACTCATCAAGAGCCACCACCAACTCTCCACCTCTCTAGTACATGGCCAAGCATACCCAAGGGTCGCAGGGCAGGATTCATAAGCTTCAGTGTGGTGATAGCAGAGCTATAGTAAAGACAAACGAAAGTGGGAAACTCTATTGGTTTATTTTATAAACCATGTGATAATATGATATGTTTTCTATAAGTGTTTTCTGTATTTGATCATCATGTTTTGGATGTGATAATATGTTCGCTTAGTTATGAAAATAATTCACGGTAAATGCACATCGAATTTACACAAAGAAAACACTTTCTCTTGTGAATTATAAAAGTGTCACGAGATGGTTAAACCTCTTTAAGCATGTTAAAAAATGGTTTAAAATCGTCTATAAATATTTTATAATCATTAAAACTCATTCTGCAAGGTTTTGAAAAGATAAGAAACTAGAGTCAAAATATACACGTCGCGTAATGGCAGTTTGCGATTTCGTGCCATAAAAGTTATATCAACGTGCATTGAAACACCCCACACCCCTTAGTATTCCCAAAAAGGGTACACCAAAGGATGTGGTGCGTTATAGGTATAGCTAAAGCATCATAGAGATTAAGATTCACAAGACAAATAAGTAAAAACAGCAGAAACATTTAAATAATAACTTATCATTCAAAACTAAACTTCATCTCAAAATAAGTCAAAAAAATAACATATCTCAAAAACTCAAAACTTCTCACATCTCATGAAAATACACTTCAGTCTCATGAAATCATAGTATATCATAAATGCCAGTCCATTATAAACCAAATGAAAAAGATGAAAAGCAAAAAATACGTCTAAAATGAGGAAACCCCGGAAATGAATCTCCCAGCAACCTGAAACAACTATCCTCAATTTTTCTGGCCTATGGGAGGAAAAAGGGGAAATAGAGGAGTGGATTAGACGATATGTCTGGTGAGTGAAAGTAATTACTAGCATTTCTAAGCAAGACAAAGATAATAGACTAAGCAATAGTTTAGGCTTGAAAGAATAATACGGAAAAGATAAAATTCGGATAAAATGCTGTTTCTGATTCTTTTTTACTGTTTGCTTCAATTATTTGATTGTTTGCACTTATCTTAAACTACTATGATTAGGCTGAAATCCTAATCCTATCTCAACTACAAACTTGATTAGGCTGAAATCATAATCCTACCTATTGATTAGCCTTTCCTATCTCTGTTGTGCCACTGTGAATCTTGTTGGTCATAGTAAAAGACGTCTCTTTAGTGCTTCGGACGCAGTAGCGAATTATTTACCCTAATCGATGTCGCATGCTCGATCATCGTCAGTACACACTAATTGTCACCCCTTATTTGACCCTTTATTTACCGTAATTAGCATAAGCATGCCCAGCCTTACCCACGTGTGAGACCATCAGTCCTCGACCTAAAAGGGAATGCTGCCGGTACGGGTCCTAACAGACAAATCTTCTAGCTTTACGCCCCTTGCCCAAATTCCCAGATTTGAGCCTCTATCTATTGGCCACTTATATACCCTAATCAGCATAAGCGTGTCCTAGCCTTACCTACGTGTGAAACCATCAGTCCTAGACCTGAAAGGGAATGCTACTAGTACAGGCCCTACTTCTATATTTTTTTTATTAACTTAATCCAAGATCTAAGTTTTAAAATATGCCTCTTTTGTTTTCTCTTCTTTCTAATTATAACCTACGTGTTATAATTGTTCTTGCAAGTGTTACTCTTTTATTTTCTCTTTTTAGTTATAATCACTTGTTATAATTATGCTTAACAAATATCTTAAATTTTCCTATTTCAGTCCATCTCTATTTCTATTTCAGTTTTTCTCATTTTACATCCGATTTCTGTAAATTTAGTGTTATTTATTTTAACCATATTTGCGAATTCTTCTCTTTTTAATATTTTACTTGCCTCAAAAAGGATTAAATCACTATAAAAAGAAACTAACATTTATAGGCTAAATTCCAACTTAAAATAGATGTAAATGACTATAAATAACTGCAACTAACTGAATAAAATAGCTGAATAAAAATAGACCGAAAATAACTTTTGAAATTTACTTAAAAACGGACTGTAAATGAACTTACATAATTGTCTCAAAATTATAGAAAAACTACAACTATTGAGAACCCCATTATTTTAAATTTCTTACAAATCTAAAGTAATTACAAAACACTCACATGTGGTCCTTAGCTCTTGTTCTGGGTTTTCTTAGATCTACTTCTAGGGCGTAGAATATTTTTATCAAAAATATTTCCTCCCTAGAATTTTTTTCTATTTAGGGTTCAGGCTCAGGCAATTAACTCAATTGGGAGAAAATCTGAATGAGAAAAAATAGCCACGCCTAGGGTTCTATTTATAATGTGGCTTATGTATCTCGAGCCATCGGATTTGAAGATTAAATTTGGTGCAACCACGTCATAGGCTTACTAGAAACCGTCAGATGCAGCCATGAACGCATAGGATTGTCCAAAAATCAAATTTTAAGGTCTTCGGCTCATACCTGGACGTTTTCACATCTAGGAAGTTTTACGGATCGACCTATGATCTTTAGGGGTCGACCTATAGGTCAACCTGACCATAGCATGGGTTGACCCATGCCTTTGTATTTTTTCCCCATTTTTGTTTATTCCTTGTTTCTCTCGTAACTTCTCTATACTGACTCGGATTTCGACAAGTTATATATGGAAATTGATCAGCAAATCACCATGGACCCAATGGTGCAACTCTCATAGCACGATTCTGACAATTTCAAAATCTTATTTTATTGTCTAATTAATTCGTTAATTAATTATTATAGCTCAAATTTTGGTTTGTTACATTCACCCCTCCTTAAAGGATTTCGTCCCCGAAATCTCCAAGGACGGAAGAATGAAATAAATATTTTCATCCAAATTCCACTACCATATATTCAATCATCATTACATCCATTGTCCTTAAGCTTTCTGATGTAATTTATGGTATATGCAATTGTGTAGTGTCAATGTCCCTGACTAATGCAAAAGATTAGGCGGTATACTAATTCAGTCGACTTCCTTTTTATGCACTTATGTTCGTGCCATGTATCCAAATGAATGCAAATTCCCTAATGACAACTGATAGTTCTATATGCATGTTACAATCGTCATCCAAATGCGACAATCATATGATAATCACCCATTCATAGCAACCATGAAATAAAAACGCAAGTGCACACACATCTATATGCACATGCTTTAGTGACCTAGTTAGGCCGATCTCTAAGTGATAATAGTGTCTAGTGTGTGTATATGCGTCCGTTAGCATCCACTAACAAACACTTGCAACCACCAGCATCCATCACACATAACATCTTCTAGTAATAGGTTTACATTCAGTCCTACTCCATAGGTTAAATCATAAGATCTACCCTCTCAAAGGATACTAAAGGAAAGAACCTATTCAAAGCTATGGATGGAAATAGGAAATTCAAGATGTACCATCAAAAAGATGCAGATAAGTGGTATGTATTTTCTCCTCATCATCCCACGTAGCGTCCTCAATATTATCTCGCCACTGCACCTTAACCAAAGGGACTTCATTATTCCTAAGCTTCTAGATATCATGCCCAACGATCTTGGTAGGCATGCGACGAACCAATGCTTCTCTCTCCACTTCAACTTCCTGAAGTAGGCTAGTTTCCACTACCTATCTGAATCATGTAAGCACTTTCTCAAGTGTGAAACATGAAAAACATCATGGTCTTCCACGAGCCTCTCTGGTAGCTTTATCCGATACGCATCTTCCGTACTCTTTCCACAATAGGGAACAGTCCTACGAATTTGGAGAAAATCTCCCACTTGATCCAAACCTCACTACCTTTCTTAGCGGAGACACCTTAAAATCAAATCTCCTACCTCGAACTCAATATCCCTTCCATGCTTATCTACATAGGATTTTTGTCTATCTTGGGCCATCTTCATTCTTCTTCTGATCAAATCAATCTTTTTTGAAGTCTCTCGAACTATGTTGGAACCAAGTAGCAATCTTTCTGTAGACTCCAACTAGCATGAAGTCGACTTGCAAAGTCTTTCATAAAGGGTTTCAAAAGGATCCATCCCAATGCTAGCTTGAAAACTATTGTTATAAGTTAATCCCACTGAAGGAAGGTGCTCCTCCCAAGTTCCTCCAAAATCAAGAATGCACATCCTCAACAAATCCTCAAGAACTCTATTAACTCTCTCCATTTGTCTATCTGTATGAGGGCGATAGGCCGTACTCAATCTAAGTTGTGTCCCTAAAGCCTCTTAAAAGCTCCTCCAAAACTTGCTAGTAAAGATAGGCTCTCTATCGCTCCCTATGCTAGAGGGAACTCCATGAAGTCGGACAATCTCACGAACGTATATGAATGCCAAATAAGGTGTTATCCTCTTACTCTTGACCGGGATGAAGTAGGTGCTCTTAATCAAACAATCTACGATCACCTACATACTGCTATTTCCCTTCCTAGATCTGGGTAAACCATCTATGAAGTCCATCGAAACACTATTCCACTTCCATTTGGGTACATCTAATGGTTGATGCAATCCGCCAGGCCTCTGCTGCTCCGCCTTAACTCTTTGGCACACAAGACACTTAGCTACAAACTCTGCTACATCCTTCTTCATGCCACTCTAATAAAACACTCTCTTCATGTCCCTGTACATCTTATCTCTGCCCGGATGAATAGTCATCCAAAAATGGTGTGCCTCTGCTAGAACTGCTCTCATCAAATCACCGGTACGGGGACGCAAAGTCTTTTATCTCTCCTTAGCTACCCTTTACTATCGATGGATAGCGTTGGAGATGTCTAGAGACCTCTCCCCTGCTAATCCTATCTAGAATATCCACAAGATCTGAATCCTCTCGCTGCCTTGAGCCAATCTGATCTATGTGGATAGGCTTAACCTCAAGTGCTGCCAAAAATTTAGTAGTGATGTCCGTAGAGAGTTTAAAATCAAAGGTGAAAATAAACTCTAGGCTTTTCCATTCCACGAACATTGAACTAAGGGTTTTTCTCTTCCTACTTAACACATCCACAACCACGTTCCCCTTACCAAGGGTGTAAGCTATCTCAAAGTTATATGAAGCCAGAAACTCCATCCAACGCTGCTGCCTCAAGTTTAAATCCATTTGTAAGAACAAGTACTTTAATGATTTATGGTCAGTGGAAAGGTCGAACCTCTCTCCTAGTAGGTACGTCTCCAAGACTTGAGTGCGAAAACAATAGCAGCAACTCCAAATCATGGGTGGGGTAGTTCTTCTCATGAGTTCTCAACTGTCTGCTCCCATAGCATACTACCCTTCCCTCCTGCATTAATACTGCCCCAAGGTCAGTCCCACATGCATCAGTGTATACTATAAAAGGCTTAGCTCCGTCGGGTAAAACTAACAATGGTGCACTAGTAAGGGCTCTCTTTAGCATCGTGAAGGAATCCTCACAATCCACGTCTCACACGAATGCTGCATTCTTCTTAGTGCGGCGAGTAAGTGGCATTGAAATCTTAGCAAAATCTCTGATAAACTTCCTATAATAACCAGCAAACCTAGGAAGCTTCTAACTTCAGTAGCGTTCTTTGAGGCCTTCTAATCCTATACTGCTACCATCTTAGCGGGATCCACAACTAAACCCTCCCTTGAGACTACATGTCTCAAGAAACGCATCCTCTCACGCCAAAAGTGACACTTCAAGAATTTTTCTTTCAACTGATGAACACAAAGTGCGCGAAGAACCTCCTTAAGATAAATAGCATGCTCTTCCATACTCTTGGAAAACACCAGGAATTCATCCATAAACACTACAACGAACTTATTTAAGACATCTCGAAACATACGGCTCATCAGATCTACAAAATAGGCTACGACATTATCAACCCAAACGGCATAACTAACCACTCAAAGAATCCCTCGGATGTCCTAAATGATGTCTTACTAATGCTATCATCAACGACCCTAGGCTGATGAAATCCAGTGGTTAAGTCAAGCTGAGAAAATACTGAAGAGCCAACTAACTGATCGAAAAGATCGTCTATCCAAGGAAGTGGGTAACGGTTCTTCTTAATGAGCTTATTCAACTCTCTATAGTCTATACAAAGTCGAAGGGAACCATCCGCCTTTGTAGCGAAGCTGACTGATGCCCCCCACTCAGATATGCTCTTCTGATGAAGTCTTTTCCTAGTAGCTCATCGATCAGCTTACTTAACTCATTTCTCTCCTTAGGATCCATATGTCTTACGGGCAATGCCACTGGCTTAGCATTGTCATTCAAATAGATCCTAAAGTTGATCTCTCTCTTAGAGGGGCAGCCCCCTAACCTCCTTAAAAACGTTTGGAAATTTTTTAACAACTGGAACTGAATCTAACTCTCCAAGTGATGAATCAAGGGTAAAGGAAGCTCAATATGACTGACCCCTATAGATCACAAGAAACCTCTAGAGTCCATCTGCTACATGTCTGTAGTCTAACGACTGTCCTTTCATGGTCCAATATTGCACCATAAGTGGATAACCAGTTCATCCCCAAAATCATCCCATATCCCGAAAATCCCAGTACATAGACATCACAATCAAACTCTACGCCTAGTATAAAAATTTCCAAACCCCTACAAATCATGGATAAATGTGTCGATCCTCCTATGGGGTTTGAAACAACTATAGGGTCTACAACTAGAGAAATATCTAAGTGCAGACGATTAACCAAGGAACTAGAAATGAAAGAACGCGATGCTCCGGAGTCAAAAAGAGTTCGAATAGGAAAATCTAAAATAGAGATCAGACCTTCTATAGAGACTTTCCCACCACGATCCGATCCACTACTAGAAGGTGCTACATCTAAAGCATGTACTTGTGTCATAGGTGCGCCTGCTCTATGCCCTGTCTTTTGAGAACAAGCTCTATTAAGGTGTCCAGGCTGCCCACAGTTGTAACACCTCCCCTTCATCATGTCCTTCTTACATTCCATTGAGTAGTGCCCAACCAATCCACAATTATGACATTTCTCGCCCTTCTTGATTTGTCCCTTTTGAGGTCCTCCTCCTTTCTTCTTGTCCTTATCCTTCTTATTCTCCCACTACTGCTTCTTAGAGTTTTTTGATTTAGGAACCTCCTCAACCTCTTCTTTCTTAGAAACATCTGATATGAGATCCATTTCTATAAATGATTCATACGTCGCTCCCATAGGTACATGTGTCAATGCCAACCCTTGGTGGGGCTGGTTCAAACCCTTAGCAAACTCGATGACCTTCTTATATAGTGTATAAACAAGATCCATATCAAACCGTGATAACTCATTAAACTTATTTATATACTCTTACATCGAAAGACTCACCTGCTTCAAACTGATGAACTTCTCCAACTGCATGCTTTCCTCGGCTTGCGACAAGAAGTTCCTCTCAAACCTTTCCTAAAATCCAAACCAACCAATGTATCTACCCTCTATTTCTATAATTTCCCACCAGTAAGAAGCCTCTCCCTTCAACTGCCGAGATGCAAGTTGAACTCCCAGTTGGCCCTCCAATCCTAACAGCCCAAATATTCCGCTCTTTATTCCTCAACCAAGCTCATGCCTCTATGAAATCCTCCGTGCCAGAAAACATTTTGCCTCCTAGATAAGCAAAGCCCTTGCATAGCTTAGAAAGATTGGCTACTGCAGGAGGATTAACGGGACCTCCACTCGTCGGTACTGCATTGGGCGCTTGCCCTTGCACCTCAGTTGCCGTAGCTAGGAGGTATCTATGGAACCAGCCCGGTACTTGGACATCCTCTAGAAGATTTAGGGCATCCTCCATACTATGCAAAGAAAAGAAAATTTAGGCTTGAAAGAACCGAAAGAAGGTTGAACTGTTCTTTGAAGGGATTTTTATAAAACTCTTTTATACTTGAAAACTATTTCTATAATAAGAGTTTCTTTCTAAAAAATACTTTTAGTTCGAAAATATATTGCCTTTTAAAAATAAATTACTTTTAAAAAAAGTTTTTAGGAATCCTATAACGTTAGGCCCTGATACTAAATAAAACATCCTACAACCCTTAGTTTCCCAAAAAGGACACACCGAAGGACGTGGTGCATTGTAGGTACAACTAAAGCATCACAAAACTAAGATTCACAAGAAAAATAAGTAAAAACAGCAGAAATATTTGAATAATAACTTATCATTCAAAATTAACCTTCATCTCAAAATAAGTCATAAAAACTTAACATATCTCAAAAACTCAAAATGTCTCATGTCTCATTAAAATTCATCTCAATCTCATAAAATTAAAGTATAAAGATAACAACAGTAATCCCTCTCATAAGTGCCAGTCCATCATAAACCAATTGAAAAAGATGGAAAGCAAAATAATACATCTGAAATAAGGAAACTCCGAAAATGAATCTCCAAATAATATGAATCTACTATGCTAGCGTATGGGTGGAAAAAGGGGGAAATAGAGGGGTGAGTCAAACAATAAGTCTAGTGAGTGAAAGTAATTACTAGCATTTCGAAGCAAGCTAAAGATAATAGACTAAGCAATAGTTCTAACTTGGGAGGAAAATACAGAAAAGATTTGGAAAAAATACTATTTCTGATTAATTGTTTGATTGTTTTCACTTGTCTTAAACTACTATGATTAGGCTGAAATCCTAATCCTATCTCAACCGCTAACTTGATTAGGCTGAAATCATAATCCTATACCCATTGATTGGCCTTTCCTATCTCTGTTGTGACAATATGAACCAATCATGTTGGTCACAGCAAAAGACATCTCTTTAGCGCTTAGGACGCGGTAGCGAATTATTTACCTTAATCAATGTCGCATGCTCGGTCATCGCTGGTACAACTAACTGTCGCCCCCTTTTTGACCCTTTATTTACCCTAATCAGCATGTGCAGCCTAACCTCACCTACGTATGAGACCATCAGTCCTCGATCTGAAAAGGAATGCTGCCGGTACTGGGCCTAACAAACAAATCTTCTAGCTTTGCGTCGCTTGCCCAAATCCTCAGATTTGAGCCTCTATCTATTGGCCACTTATTTATCCTAATCAGTATAAGTGTGTCCCAGCCTTACCTACGTGTGAAACCATCAGTCCTAGACCTGAAAGGGAATACTGCCGGTACGGGCCCTACTTCTATATTTGCTTATTAACTTAATCCCAGATCTAAGTTTTAAAATAAGTCTCTTCTCTTATCTCTTCTTTCTAATGATAACCTACGTGTTATAAATGTTCTTGTTACGGTTATTCTTCTATTTTCTCTTTTTAGTTATAACCACTTGTTATAATTATGCATGCAAGTACCTTAAATTTGCCTATTGTAGTCCATCTCTATTTTTGTTTCAGTTTTTTTTCATTTTACATCTGATTTTTGTAAATTTAGTGTTATTCTATTTTAATACATATTTGCAAATTCTTCTCTTTTTAATATTTTATTCAATTCAAAAAGGATTAAATCTCTAAAAAAAGAAACTAACATTTACAGGCTAAATTCCAACTTAAAGAAGATGTAAATAACTGTAAATAACTGCAATTAACTGAATAAAATATATGAATTAAAATAGATTGAAAAGAACTTATGAAATTTACATAAAAACCGATTGTAAATAAACTTATATAAAAACTATCTCAAAATTGTAGAAAAATTACAATTATTGAGAATCCTATTATTTTAAATTTCTTACAATCTAAAATAATTACAAACCACTCAGCTGTGGTCCTTTGCTCTAGTCCTGGGCCTTCTTGGATCCACTTCTAGGGCGTAGAATATTTTTATCAAAAAGATTTCCTCCCTAATTTTTTTCTATTTAGGGTTCACCCTCAAGCAATGAATCCAATTGGGAGAAAATCCGAATAAGAAAAATAGCTAGTCCTAGGTTCTATTTATAGTGTGGCTTAAGGATCTCAGGCCATCAGGTTTGAAGATTAAATCTGGTGCAACCACATCATAGGCTCACCAGGAACCATTGGATGGAGCTACGAACGCACAGGATTAGCCAAAAATCAAATTTTAAGGTGTTTGGCTCGTCCCTGGACGTTCTTATGTCCAGGAAGTTTTGTGAGTCAACTTATGATCTTTGGGGGTCGACCAGACCATAGCATGGGTCGACCCATGCCCTTATATTTGTTTTTTCGTTTTTGTTTATTCATTGTTTCTCTCGTAACTTCTCCATACTGACTCGGTTTTCGATAAGTTATATATGGAAATTGATCAAAAAATAGCCATGGACCCAATGACGCAACTCTTGTAGCTAGATTCTAACAATTTCACAAACTTATTTTATTGTCTAATTAATTCAATAATTAATTATTATAGCTGAAATTTTGGGTTGTTACATGAATGGTGGAATATAGCTTGAACTTATTCGAAATAAGAATTTTCTAAACATTTATAACTATAGTTTCCAAATGAAGGAGAAAAATCATGACTTCATTTTGCAAAATTCGAGATATGTCCAAAACAAGTTTTTAAAATCATCGAATTTTGGCAATTCTTAAAATATGGATTCTACTCTTAAAAATAGATTATTTTAAATCTTTAAAAATATAAAATAAATTATAAAAAATATTAAAATATTTTAAAAGAGTTTCAAATGAAAAAATTGGACATATAAAAGATTTAAATGGGATTTGTGATACGAAGCCCTTAAAAAGCATTATTCATCGGCAATTTAACAAAGGAATTTGAATTTTTTTGAAATAAGATTTAAACTTCGGTTTTCTTCCCAAATCCTTTATAAATGTTTTTCAAATAATGAATAAAGTATTTTAAAGGGTTTAGAGTTGACCAAATAACTTGACCACTTTATGGGTGATAGAGAGATATCTTTAAATTTGGGTTTTAAAACCAATTTCCCGTTCTCCCTATCTATTCAAACTGGCCCAACGGAGGGGAGTGTAAGTTTGATTTACTCGGATTGCATCTTTCTAAGATAAAAGAAAAGGAGATTTGGATTTTTCCAAAGGTTAAACTGGATTTTAAAATAATAAGATGTTTGGTGATATAGGTAACATTATGATTAAATTCTATATTAAATTCCAAGAAGGGAACTCATAATATCTATGTGAATTTAAAAGGTGATTTCACCGGTATTCGATGAATAGTACGGATTGAATACAAAAATCAGTATCGAGCTTAATTAGTTTAATTTCTACAGATCCTCTTTTACTCTATAATGTTTTCTTACGTAATTATAGAGAAATGATTTGGTATTTCCAAAATCAAAAAGAGAATTAATAATCCCGTATATGCTGAAAAAGAAAATGGTTTGAAGACATATATCTCTAGAAGATATTTTATTTGGATAAAAGATATTGATTAACTGAATAATATTGATTAATCGAATAATAATCACCCACATACTTGACATCTTTTTTCAATAATTGGTTCGGAGAATCCGAAATCGGATTTGGGCGATTCCTATCCAAAAACCACTTCGAACCAATATACGAGTTCGAAAGTGATGACATGTTGAAGATAATGATTTTGAAGATGGAGATCTTCATAATGTAGGGCTGGTTACCACTAACCTCTGGGGTAGTTCCCATATCATATATATGGTGGTAGTGATATCTTCATTTTGAAATCTTTGATGCAAAAATAGCTCGTTGCTAATTCTAAGGGTGATTCCTGAATAGGAAGTACTAGGAAGAGTGCCTTCGACTTGTCCTATTCCTAGACAACTTGTATGGACAAGTGTCTGGCATTGCATTTCTAAGAATACTTACACTGATTTTTACAAATGTACATCTGTTTTCTGGTGTAGGAGGTAACTCCTCTTACACTTAGCACCCTTCCCTGAGGCGTATGAACTCAAAGGTTATACTTTTATGGAAATCAAGTGTGTGCTATTAGATTTGGCAATGTGGCATTCAAAGTGGGATTTGTTTTGTAATAGGTAATATGTTACCTCAGGCCTCACGCTCGAAAATGGCTTAAACAAGGTATGCTGCAAGGCTATATGGGTCACACCCATTAGGGTATGGTCATCACCTTTCTACATTACCCTCTTCGAGTTTGTTGTGTGGGTCAGCGGAATAGGGATCTTAAGCCTAAATTAAAACTAGAGGGAACGTGAATAGTGTTTCATGGATTATATGAATATTTTCAAATTCTTTAAGATTCTACGTAGAATGATGTAATTAACAATCATAGGAACAATCGTAGGATCAAAATGCAGATAAAAGTAAATGAAGTAAAAGTAAAAAGAAAAGAATACGTTAGGATTTTATACTAGTTTGGAGTTACCTTACATCGAGTCCCGCACAATTCCTTGTGTGAATTTCTTTTCAACTAGTAAATGTAAATACAATATCGATTTCAAGGCTACGAGACATACCCCTATAATCCTAACCTCTAGATAGAGTCACCTGATTTTCGGGCTATAAGCACACCCACTGGATTTACTGGTTATCAAGCACACCCAAATGATTTTACGGGCTATAATCTTACCCACAAGTATAACAGTATGATTTGATAGATTTTTACAGACTCAGACCATCAATCTTGATTACAATTGTTCTAATAACTCTTGAATATCACTTTGATCTTGGTTTGAGTGAGAGAGATGAGAGAAATCAGATAGTAGATGAACGAGAATTAAACTAGTGACGATTGAATTTGACTCTGGTTGAATTTTAGTAGAGTTTGGGTATATTTTGATTTAGAAAATGAGAGAGTGGAAGGAGGAGAGATGAACAAGAAAACGATAATAAAAATTCATTTGGAAGTCTGGTATTTATAGGGGAACATCGTTCATATTCATTCTGAAGAGATACGATGAAAAGACACTTCTTTTGAAATTTAAATTTTCAAAAAATCGGCTACTATGTCGACATACTCTTTTTTAAAATTTGAAAATACTTTAAAACATTATTTTGAAAACTCGTTGTTTTGTAAAATATTTCGATACTTTGTAAAATTATTTGAGCATAGTTTATATATATTTTAATCGTAATAAAACTGAATGAAAATTTATATAATCATTTTGAAAATTTTAATATAATGTAAATATATATAATCAATATAATTATAACTTATTAAAGTATAAACAAAAATTCAACGTGTGTGTATATTTATATATACAAACTTAAAAACACTAAAATAATATCTTTATGAGTATATAAGAGATTGAAAATCCTTTTAGAAATATTTTTGAAAAGATAATTTTATAACCAGGATATTTGAAAAACAATTTAAAACAAAATTAGAGAAGGAGAGAGAAATTACGAAAGTGCTATCAAGGTTTTAACATGAATTCTATGACTTTATAACTTATCTGGAATATATTGAAATCTTGAACTCTTCAATGCTCATGAGTCTTCATTCCCAACCCTTGAAACTCTATACTAAAATCTTGAATCTACTCTTGATATGGCACAATCATCTTAATCAACAACTTTCTAATATCCTACACTATACAATATATATAACTTGATAAAACATTAGTATTTATATTTTATATAATGTCTTTAGTTGTTATCATCAAAACCAATACCTATGGTACTAATAATCTCCCTCTTGTACATAAAATATAATATAACTCCCCCTGGGTTACAGAACCCCCTCTTAAATTATGCCTTGATTTTATACGTTTCTCTATTGAATCATGAGTTTTGATTCATGACAAGCTTCAACGATCAATGATGAGATTAGAAGATCAAAGCGACAAAAAAGAGAAAGTTATACACAGGCGGTGAACTACAAAGGAAACTAGACTTCAAACCCGAGTACTCTATAACAAATCTTTATTGTTTGACTCGTAGTTATATTTTATGATTGTTAAAATCACTCCTCAAGTAGTTTACACACACTATACAAAAGTGTTATATATATATATATATATATGCAAAATAGTGTGCACAAGTGCTCACTGTGCAAAAAAGCACAGTTTAGTCGACTGGACTGAATTCACCAGTTGACTGAATCTGTGTTCTTTGCACAGACATGTACATGTACACACCACTTTGAATATTCAGTCAACTAGATATTTTTGACCAATCGTCTGACCGCATGCAACTACCATATTTCCTGAAGGGTTGCTTCTTTTTGCAAAGATTAATGATCCAATTCGAAGAGTTACATATGCAACTCTTGATTGAAACTCTTCGTGAACAGTAGTAACCTTATATACTATATATATAGATCTAAATCCATGATTTTAACCATCCAATTTACTTCAATCTATTCTATGCTCTGATCTATATTTCTTTACTATATTTCTGCATTCTAAAAGCGTTCTAATCAAAGATATATTGCTTAAATCTCAGAGTTAATTATTATATACTTCAATTCAAAGCAATATCTTCCTTTCTAATATTCACACACAAAATGTACTTGAGCATTTGATTATAGGAAGGATTTACTATCAAAGACAAATTAGTGTTATCAAGAACACAAAGCGTCAACAACTTTATCGAAATTGTAGAAGTCCTATTAGTTTGTATCAGGCGGAAAAGTTCTCTTCGGCTATTAGGGCGAAAAAATCCTATACGCTGCTCAGGTATTGTATACCTATTCCTCCGGGTTAAGTGAAGGGTTATTGAGTGAAATTCCAGAGGGAAATCTGGGACTGGACGTAGAACGGGAAGTTCGAACCAGTATAAAAACTCTTGGTGTGCTTATTCTTATTTACTTTAATATTATTATCTGTTTCCGCATTTAGATTATAATACGTTCCATATTACATGATCCTAAGTGTTAGCTATACGACATGCGCACTTTCAGTTGGTATTTAAGCATAGTGACTTTCAATTGGTATCAAAGCACGGTCACTATTACAAAATAGGCCATTTGCATCGCCTCATTTGAATCGGTTTAAGTAAAAACTGATGCAAATAGAACTATTTGCTCAGTTCTGTCTTAATAACCCATGCAATTGGTACGTGGAAAGCAGTAGGTAATAAAAAAGTCAAATTTGCATCAGTTGTCACCAACAACTGATGCAAGTACGTCGATGCAAATAGTTTTAGTCGCATTGGTTTTAAAGTCACCTGATGCAACTACGTCCAACATAATACTTTTCGCATCGGTTTCCTTTCGTACGTGATGCAATTTCAAAATTAGGTTATTCATTTACATCCCGCGTTTCCAGTTCTTTTTCCGCCGTCCCATTCTATTCCCCAAAATAATTCGCGTGCTTCAAAGAAAAAAACCCTAAAATCATCGTTAAGCGATCGGTTGATGATTGATTTCGAGTTTCGAGTTTGCTGGGCGAATTTGCTAGATTGATTTCACCGTCTAGTGACCAATTTCGAGTTTGCTGGATTGATTTTCAGGTATAAAATTTTCTTTTCTTGAAAATTCCTACTACTTCCTATCATTATTTTCGAGTTTTCTCGATTATAGCTAATTGATTGTTATTAAAAAAAAAATCTCATCTTTCTTTTCTGATTTATTTCACGTGTTTGTGTTTTTTGCACCAAATGTATTTGAATGATGCCTATGAGATCTTTTGTTACTATTTGGCTTGCATTCTCTTTGTATACCTTACAAAAAAAGAGTGTGATTGGTGTTGTTATAAACCATAGCTGATTAAGTGTATGATTGTAATTAAGAAAATAAGTTTGAATACAGAGATTGACGGTTAGTTTGCACTATAATTTCAGTAACTTACATTAATATATTTGGTACATTTTAATTTAAAACGATTCTTTATCTTCATGTTTATACGAAAGACACAAAATAACAAATGTTACTATACACTATAAATAAATGGTAATTAAGAAAGAGACCTAAAAAAGAAACAGTATTTTTTTTCCCGTAATTAGATAAAATAAAATTCAATTGAGGTATGTAGGTTTGTTTACATTCGGGGTCTACTATTTAAGGTGGTTGATTTTTATGTTGGACCTATTAAACTGTATTTTATTTTAATGGTTAACTATGTATATCAACCACATACATAATTATTGCTTTCATATGTTCATTTCAAATGAATTGATTATTCTATTACTAATTACCCATTGATGCTAAATTGGATGGACAAAACCGAGTTGTTATTTATATACTAAATGGTGCATACATATAATTTGAATGAATGACAGTATAAATAAACTTTTTTTAACACTACATCAACTATATATAATTTGTTTCTTACACTATATGACAAATTTATACCTAGAATAAATAAACTTTTTTTAACACTACAAATTCCATTTAATTTTGAATCTAGTTTTAATTATTTACATTTAACTGAAGTGGGAATAGGGAGCTATGCTCACTCAGGCTGTAAATCTACTAAAAAATAAATCCGTGAGATCCAAAACTGTATATAACAGCTGAGGAAAATCATGAAGCAGTCACGATCAAACTTTTGGCATAGCAGGGTACTACGGTATCACTAGGCTAGACGGGATAGACCACTATTGCATCATGACATATTGAACTTTCGTTACTTTTGTTTGACTTAATATCCACTATGCACTAATCTCTTTGTATTAAATGTCATATTAAACTTCATCAAAAATGGTTATTATATATATGTATGTTTATTCAGACTGAGATGTTTCTGAAAAAGACATGTTTTAATGTTGAATCTCCATGCTGTAAATTATGGATGCTTCAAAATCTTCTTGTGATTTTAATATAGTTAGAAATGAGTAAATCAAGAAGTTTCCCCAGTATACTCACAAACAGGTATATCATGGATATACCAATATATATCAAACAGAATATAACTTCTACAGGTGTTTGGTTAATTTGTCTATGTTAGCATATTACATATACCACCTAGTTGTTTGCAGGTTAACCAGTGATACTGTCGGGTGGTATGTTCATGATAATCCATTGAAACTCATTGTTCCTTTTGTTATATTGCAGGCAAACATTCTTCTTGTCTTCGGTAGTAGATCTAGTCAATTCTTAGATATTTATCGGTGTCTGCATCCTGCGTGCCTGAATCTACTTGCCAGTAGTTATACGCGTTGCTGATTTGGTCGGAAAATAAACCGAGGTACTCTTGTATGTTGACCTATTGTTCTTAACTATTATTTCCAACACTGTAGTTAATAATATCCAATTGATTTCATTTATTGCAAATCAAATTTGTTTTTTGAATGTGGTGTTAGTGACGAATAAAAATAAAGAAAATTTTATATAATGAGTTTTGCTCTTCATTGAAGGCCCTTCTCAGCGACTTATTGCGTATCTATTTTAAAAATGTGGATTTGATTGATTAGACACCTCAAAAGTGAAAGAATATCAGATATAAATGTAACATGAAACAAAAAAGATCCATAATTGTGAAAGTGGATATAATTGATTATGAGTGATCGCTAATGTACTAATGATAATCTTCTGCTAAATGTTTTAAAGGCAAAACTGGCATCTGTTGCAGGAACTATTGCTTGAAATGTAATTTTTTTTAGTTTTAAATTTTGATTTACTGCGTTTTAATATTTCTCGTATTTCAGTTTTATACTTCTGTTTTCGGAAGCAGTGTTCTGAGAGTTTGAGTGCTGTAACATGTTATAGTTGCAGATAAAAGATGAAATCATTATCTTTCGTTTTCCTTACATATAAAGGAAACTTCTGCTGGTTGATCGCTTAATCCACAATCAGATTTTGATAAGTTTATCCGCTGAGTACTTTGTGAGTTAACCCTCGGAGGATTAACTAATATATTTCTCCCTTTCTTTTAAAAAGCTCGTCATTTTCATTCACTGTATTCTTCTTCAAACAACAAGGTGTTTCATCTTCTTAAATTCATTACCATCTTTTCTAAGACTTTGTTATGTAGATCTTCTAGAAAATAAATTAAAAGCGAATGAAATTATAGTTTGGAGCAAACAGTTTGATAAGAGATGGTGAGTTATTAGCAATGTGAATTATTATTTCAAATGCAGAATATTTTTCTAACTAATATCAAAATTTGGAATTTCAATATTCTGTCAATAAGTGACCAACGTACCATGCTTCAGCTTAAAAATGCTAAATGGCCTTTGTTTATCTACATGTAGAACTTCGATACATTAAGGCAAGGTCTATGGTCTAATCTTCAGGTGGATTCTAGGGTTATTAATCTTCCCTGTCTGTTAGTTGGGGACTACAATTGCATTCATCATGCCAGTGAAAAATTAGGGAGCGATCAGGTTCCATTTTGCAAGATATAGGAAACTGATTTGTGTTTGTTAAGATTGGGACTCACAGAACTACCGATCATAGGTTTTAATTATTCATTGTGTTTGGGCCTATAGAAAAATGTACTAACGAAAATTAACAGGGCGCTTTCCAATATTGCATGACTTCGATTGTTTAGTGATTGTGAGTTAAAATATCTTCCGTCAAGTAGTAGTAATCATGGTGATTCAGGGAATGGTGGAGTTTGTGCTGCTGGAAGGAAATGCAGTGCAAGGCAAGGTAGTTGTGTGATTGGGTTGAATGGCAGCAGTTAGTGGTAGAGGCAGGTCGGTCGAGTTGGCAGTGGAAAGAAGTTGTAAGAGGTTCAGGTGTAGGGTAGTGGGTGATGGAAAGATGCTGTCGGACTTGATGGTTTGGAGGAGTTGTAATGTGGTAGACGTGGGTTGAACTTGCTGATGGAATTGGGTTGCAGGCAAAAGTTGTTTATTGAAGCGGGGAAGAGGGATGATTGGAGGTGAATGGTGATATTGGATGTTGATTTAATTGCAGTGTAGAGGAGTTGTATGTTTCCAGAACAGTTGTTGGCAAATGGTGTAGAGAAGTTGTAGGTTGCAGTGTGTATGCAGGGTAATGGAGTTCACGGTTGCAGCATGTAGAGGAGTTGTAGGTTGCCAGAAGAGTTGTTGGAAGGCAGTTTGTAATGGGATGGAAGGAGAGGTAGAGATGGTGAAGTATGAAGTGCATAAGTAGGTTCAGGTCATGGCATGCTTGAAGAGGTTAAGGAGGTGATGACAGGGTGATGGACAGTGGTTGTGAATGAAAGAGCAAGGTGAAGGAATAGAACTCAGAACTGTGAATGCACATGAAAACAATGAGATTTAACTAGAAAGAAATGTAAACAGAAATCGCAATTGAGTTAATATTGAGTCGTTGACAGAATTTTATCAAAATGGAATAGCAACTGTCTTTGTAAAATGTATCAAACTAGTACAATAGAGAATACAACAAAATTTTACAAATGCTTCTGGTTTGTTTGTATTTAATGCAAAGATGAAAACAATGAGAAGAAATGCATAGAAATGCATAAAAATGTTTGCAAACATAAAAAGGAAGGAAAATCTTTTCTGCTGATTGTGTAGTTAAGTTTGCGTCGTATGTTGGTTTGGTGTTTTATCTATGATGATGATTCAGAACTAGAATTTCCTTGTATTTTTATTTGGACAATGAGAATTTTTTTGTTTGTTGTGCAGTTTAGTGTGCTTGTGTTTGTGGAGTGATGTTGAACTGATTATCCACTCCACTTGAATTAGCTAAAAATATTGATTTAATAATGAATGCTCTTCGTAATCCAATGTTTTTTTTTGCTTGTGTAGTGTGTCTCTTGCATTTGCATATGGACCGTAGTTGGATGTACAACGTAAAACGTAACGATGACGAGTTCCTAAACAAAATTGAAGAGTTCATCAATTGTGCACTGAATGATCAATTAAGAAGAGGAGAAGAAACTACTTTTTGTCCTTGTAGACACTGCAAAAATAAGAGAAGACTTCATAACATAGATCAGATTAGAGATCACATAATCCGTTATGGGTTTAAGCAAAATTATACGCGGTGGATATGGCATGGTGAATGTATACTTAGTGGAGCTAGTTCTAATAATCATGAGAATGATGAGAATGACCGAGAAGATAACATGAATAATGACGCGAATGATGAGAATGATTGTGTTCATGAGATGTTTCGTGATGCTGAAGAACATTTGATGGAAGAGCCAAAGTTGTATGAAAGAATACTAATTGATGCCGAGAAGCCTTTGTTCCCTAATTGTGCTAAGTTCACAACATTGCCTGCTGTGCTCAAGCTTTTCAATTTAAAAGCAAAGCGTGGGTGGAGTGATAAAAGTTTTATATCTTTGTTGGAACTTTTGAATGACATGCTTCCGGAAGGTAATGAGCTTCCAACTTCTAACTATGAGGCAAAGAAAATTATGTGCCCAATTGGTATAGGATATAAAAAGATACATGCATGTCCAAATGATTGTATAATGTATCGAAATGAATATGAGAACTTGCACGAGTGTCCCAAGTGTGGATTATCCCGTTACAAATCGCGAGGGAACGCTCACAATGACCCAGATAAGAAATGGCCTCCAGCAAAAGTCTTGTGGTATTTGCCAATTATACCAAGGTTTAAACGTTTACTTGCAAATAAAGAAAATGCAAAAAACTTAAGGTGGCATGCAGATGTGAGGAAAAATGATGGATTATTGAGGCATCGAGCTGATTCTCCATAGTGGAGAAACATTGATGCAATGTATCCTGATTTTGGTGAAGAAATTAGAAATCTCAGACTTGGTCTTTGTACAGATGGCATAAACCCATTTGGCAACTTTAGTAGTCAACATAGTACTTGGCCTGTTCTTTTGGTGATTTACAATCTTCCACCTCATTTGAGTATGAAGCGCAAATATATCATGTTGTCTCTTTTAATCTCTGGACCACGACAACCAGGAAACGACATCGATGTTTACCTAACTCCTCTTATTGATGATCTAAAACTTCTATGGGATAAAGGTGTGCGTGTGTTTGACGCATATATTCAAAGTAATTTTACATTGCGCGCCATGATTTTTTGTACCATAAATGATTTTCCTGCGTATGGTAACTTGTCTGGCTATAGTACAAAAGGTTCCAAAGCATGCCCAATTTGTGAAGATGATATGGTTGTTGAGCGTTTACATTATTGCAAAAAAAACGTGTATATGCATCATCGTAGATTTCTCCCTCCTAATCGTCCTTATCGTAAAAAGAAGAAGCCTTTTAATGGGGAGATAGAGAATGGAGTTGCTCGTTTGCCATTAACATGAAATGATGTTTACGAACGGGTCAAGGATATTGAAAATGCATTTGGCAAAGTATTTCCTCTTTTAGAAGGCTCGTGAAAGAAGAAATCTATATTTTGGGAACTTCCGTATTGGAGACATTTACAGGTTAGGCATTGTCTAGATGTAATGCATATAGAAAAAAATGTTTGCGACAGTATCGTTGGGACACTCTTGAATATACCTGGTAAGACAAAAGATGGTGAGAAAGCTAGGCAAGATATGTTGAAAATGGGTATCCAGAAGGAGTTAGCACCGGTGCAGAAAGGTAAACGTACCCATTTGCCCCCCGCATGTTATACATTGTCCAAAAAAGAGAAAACTAGTTTATGTGAGTTTCTTCGTGGTGTGAAGGTTCAAACAGGTTATTCTTCAAACATTAGCAGTCGTGTATCAGTGAAGGATTTGAAATTGACCGGTATGAAGTCTCTTGATTGCCATGTTTTAATGCAACATTTATTACATGTTGCAATTAGAGGTATATTGCCTAAACATGTTAGGCATGTTATTACAAAGCTTTGTCTCTTTTTTAATATAATTTGTAGCAAGTTAATTGATCCTGATACGTTGGATGCTCAACAAGCCGATGTTATTGTTACCTCATGCCAATTTGAGATGTATTTTCCACCTTCATTTTTCGATGTTATGTTGCATTTGGTTGTTCATCTTGTAAGAGAAATCAAAATTTGTGGTCCTGTATTTATGAGATATATGTATCCGTTTGAAATGCATATGGGAACTTTAAAAAAAAAAAGCAGATATAGACCTGAAGCCAGTATCGTAGAAGCTACTGTAGCTGATGAGGTTATAGAATTTGTCACTCCATACTTAACTGGTGTTGAACCTATTGGACTTCGTAAGTATCGACATGAAGGAAGACTTGATGGCCAGGGCATAATTGGATCAAAATAGATTTCAATTGGTGATGAGATGTTGCACAAAGCTCAGCTACTTGTTTTGCAGCACTTTTGTGAGGTACATCCTTACTTGGAGGAGCACATGGCAATTCTAAAGTCTCAGAATCCTTCAAAGAACGAAAGGTGGTTGACGAATGAACATAACCGCTCTTTTTTCATATGGTTTAAACATACGGTAATGTTTCAATTGTCTCAAACAAATCATGGTATTTCAGATACAATAAAATGGTTAGCATATGGGCCTCGATTGCATGTCAATTCATGGGAAGGATATGATATGAGCGGTTATGTCTTGTATACGAAGCGTCAGGATGAGAAGAGCAAAATGCAAAATAGTGGAGTTAGCATCGTTGCATCTTCAAGAGAATTTGCTAATGCTAAAGATATCAGACCAATAAATGCGACAATGCTATATTATGGGATAATCGAGGATATTTGGGAACTTAAGTATAAAGACTTCACAATCCCGCTATTTCGATGTAGATGGGCTGACAATCGTCGTGCTGTACGAGTGGATGAACATGGATTCACATCGGTTGACTTTGGTCAAGTGAGTCATGATAATGATCCGCTCATCTTGGCATCTCAAGCAAAACAAGTTTTTGCGTGACTGATCCTGCCGATAATAAGTGGTCTATTGTTCTTTTCGGCAAAAGACGCATTGTTGGGATTGGTGATGTGGTGGATGAAGAAGAGTATAATCAATTTGATAAGAATCCACCTTTCTCCAATTGCTTAAGTCTACCAGAAGAAGTTGATTTAAATGCAATTTATACACGTTCTGATCACAATGAGGGGGTTTGGATAGTTGGGTAATTTTTTTATGCTCATCATGCTTTAGTTGCCAGTTGAAATCTTTTATTTTCTGTAATTCTTTAGTTTTTTTGAGAATAATTACTAATAAGATATTTTACACGGATACTTGATCGCTGTTTTTGTTGCAGACTTCGGACATGAGTAATAGACACAAGCACTGGTAAGTTCAGGTCCTCACATATCTAATCAGTAAAAACATTAATATAAAAAAAGAATATAAAAAAAATGAAAAAAAGGTTATAAAAACGAACAGAGATATAAATGTGCAAAAATTGATTTCCTAACTTGTGCTATTATTCAAGTCTGCAAAAAGGTTATAAAAATGAACAGAGATATGAATGTGCTCAGGATTCTATAAGCCAGGAATATTAAAAATTGATTTTCTAACTTGTGCTATTAGCAAATCAAAAATGAACAGATCAGCTTGCTGAAGTATCGCTTGGCTTATGCGAATCCTGAAAGCTTTGAACTGCTGTAGAAAATATGGGCGTTCAGAATTCAATGAGCCTACAAAATTGATTTCGTAACTTATGTAGCACAGACTTTACTGCATTGATACGATTAGTAGTTATGGAGACTACATAAATACAGACCTACAAGCTAGCATAAATTAAAAGTTTGTGCTAATATGCACATGCTTGTAAACATGATATTTCCTATTGTAAGCTTATTGGATAATTAACATAACATAATAATACACCTTTTTAGATAAATTTACCTACCGAAGACTCCTACGAAGACATACAAGTACATGTACTTTTTAATGCTTAACTTAAACTAAACATTTTTTGTGCAGTATGAATGGCAATTTCATAAGTTAGCAACAAATGAAAATTCTGATATGAATAATGGACACAAGCACTGGTAAGTTCAACCCATTATTGATGACTCGCTTCTTAACGTTATTAAAATTTATGGGCCAATCGAAGTTTGATCGAAGGGTTCCTTCGGACCAAGTGCCTTGAGTTTAGAGCACTAGCTTCTGACCCTTGGGCACTGAGTAGGGATTTCAAGGGGATGATGCGCCATTTAGTTCTTTACTTTTTCTTCGTGCTTCTATTTTGTTTGTTTTAGTCTACTAGGCTTAGTCATGCTATTTATTTCTATCCTTTTATTTTCCATTTGATTTTTACTTAGAATCGTTAATTTACTTGGTTTTAGTCATGATGTTTATTTCAGTTCTTTGGCTATCATTCAGTTTGTTATAGTTTATCTTTGTCGTAATCCTGATTCATCCCTTATTTCCATCTTTTTTCCTCGTGTATCACTTAGTTTACATCATCTATCGCCTATTTTCATCAGATTATTGCTATTTTTATTTTTTCTTCATTTTTCTCTTGCATGTATATGTTTATAAATACTAGTTTATATACACACATTTATGTGTTCGTCTTAGGTGGTTGTTGAGTTTTTTTCCCTAGTATTAGCTGTTAATGTGGTTTCGATGGATACAGTTGTTTTGCTGTTTTGAGTGGGCCGAGGATGCTAGTCTGATTTTTGTTTTGCTATTGATGATTTGTGGTGATTTTGCTGCGATTGGTTCTATTGAGTGATTGGATCTGCTATATTTTGCTATTGGTGATCCATTTGACCATTTGTCGTTATATTGATGATTGGTTCTGAAATGAAAGTTGACAATTCATAGTTCTGGCAAGTGAGAAGAGACTGAATATATTTAGTTGAAGTGTCAAACACTTGAAATTTGAAAGCCTTGTTTTAAAGTGGGTATTCCATTGTTTGAACGCATCAGTAAGCTTAACATAATTTACTTGTTTTGGAGGATGTTGTATTCTCTTCTGGTAGACTTTCGTTGATTAGGCGGGTTTTTTTCTCAGACATCAACCTTTATGCGGCAACCTCGGGTAACACATGCATTTATAGTATCTGCAAAGAATATGGATACAGTTACATACTTAGATGTATTATAATCTTTGTATTATGGTCTTTAAAATTCATGCAACTTAAAGAGAATATTGTATCTGAGTATCATATAAAATTTATTGCTGTTACTTCTCTAGATTTGAATATGTTCATTTTGTGCTACAGTTGAATATGATCAACTCGTTATACAAGATCGACCCATGCATTTTGAAGTATAACTATTAGCTATCTATTAACATTAAACTAACTACTATTGACTTTGACATCCATAATTAAATGGTCACTAAACAATCAACTACAGGAATAATGGAGATAGAACAATTCAGACAAAATGAAGAACACGATCCTTCTACTTCACAGTCGTCGTCTAAGAAGAGGCGAAGAGGCCCAACAACCGGGAAGAAATATAAAACACAAGAACCAAAATTCATTGAGTGGAGTGATAAGGGCAACCCCATTGGAAAGTGGGCGAAGTCTTATAAGGCGTATGTGGGCGATACTGCTAGATCTAAAATTGATATCAATATTAAAAATTGGGATGATGTTTGTAAAGGGCTTAAAGATACTATATGGGAAGATGTTAAGGTATTATAAATTCATTTATTCACTTATTACTTATTCCGCTTTGAGACCCAATTGGACATTTGAAGTCTTATAAGGCGTATGTAACTATGATTTTTTTTAATCTCAGATCGAGTACCACATTGACGACAACATGAAAGATAACGTGTTAAAATATGTCTGTGGACGATGGAAAGATTTCAAAACAAAATTGGTTGGTGGTTGGATTACGAAGACAAGAAAACTTCCAGTGGACCATAAAGAGCCGTACGAGCTTTATGATGGCATTACACAAGCACAGTGGGAAACGTTCAAGAAGAATTGTGAAACTGAGGAATTTAAGGTAATTTTTTTGTTCATTTCATACTTTATCCTTTTAAAACGTATTTTTGTTTCCTTGACGATGTCGAAGAAAGTAATAATTGTAATTACTTCTTGCGTACATTATTGACTGTCTTGATTTAACACGAGATTGGAGTATACAAGTATTGGATAAAGTCTTTGGCTTTTGATCAAAGAAAATAAAGTTTCGTAGTTAAGAACATTAATGCGTTTTGAATTCTGATAGGTACTATGGCTGTTTTCCTCATAATCAGAATATAATTTGAAGAAACTAGCTGGTTGTTGATGAGCATGATTTGGTTGTAAACTTAATTAGTATAACGTAGCAAATAAAAGTTGTGAGCATATACTTTATTTGCATATTTGAATTATACACGAGAAACTGATTTTTATTAATTCTCTCTTCTAGGCTTGAAGGCAGTTGCCTAAACTGATTTATTTCTATAAACCGGACGATTCGTAAAAGCTTCAACATTCATTTTGGCTATTGAAACAGTATATTTGAACACTTTCAGTTTTTTTATGTCCTAGAAGTTGCAAGTTATACAAATAAAGCAAAACGTTTCTTTGTACTAGTATTTGGTAGAAAATTGAGAATATTCATAAAGTCAAGACAACTCACTTTAATTGCTTGCAAGAGCCGTATATAGATAGACCCAAAATATGCCTTTGGGTATATGCGAATGGATTTCATTATGACTACTGTGAGCAGGGGTGGATTCACTATTTTCATCTGCCTATGCATGATATTTAGCAATTATTCATTCTCATTAACTATTGGGGCATTTCAGTTTTGCTGTGTGTGATTTTTTTTTATTACAAAAAATGTTGGTCAAATTTGTGTGGTATAAGATGCAAATGAAATGAGTACCAGTTTCCTTTGTATGACTAAATTAGCAAATAAAAGGTTGTTGCTTGTAGTTGCACCAGTTTACCGTTTAACCTGTTATAGTTGACGTTTTTTCTGTAAATGTTCAGATTTTGTTTGATTTCTTCAACTAAGATTTCCATGTCCAGATTTTGTCTAGCATATTCAGAGTAATTGCTTGATTTCTTTTCTGTTAGTGGTTGTAGACACTAACAACAGTTTTATGCCAATGCACTGCACGACCACCACTATTCAATGGCATGAATTACGCTTATTGGCTACACTGTGAGAATTTATATGCAAGCAAATAGTTTTGATTCATGGAATATCACACAATATGAATATTATATACCCATAACTGAATATTCTACATGGTCAAACACACAAAATTTAGATGCTACTACAAATGCTAAAGCTATGAATATGTTGTTTTGCACCTTGGACAAGAATGATTTTAATCGTGTTAGCGTGTGTAATACTGCATATGAATTATGGTGAACACTGAAAATAACTCATGAAGGTACTAACAAGGTCAAACAAAGTAGGATATCTATGCTTAAGAATCAATTTCAAAATTTTAGAATGAAAGAAAATGAGTCCATTAATGATATGCATTCCAGATTCCAAGATATTTATCATTCATTATTAGGAGTAGGAGAATTTTTTTTTGATTTTGATATAGTATCAAAAATCCTAAACTCTTCAATGGATGAATGGAAAAGGAAGGTCTCAGCTATTGAAGAAGCAAATGATCTTTCCGCTATGAAAGCAGAAGAGTTAATAGGAAATCTAATGTCATATGAAGTGAATTTGCAAGCAAAGAAATTTCCAAGCACATGATAGGAAGAATCTAGCATTTCAAGCAAAAAAAAAAGATTCGGATACAGATGAAGAGGATATGGCACTTATTGCGAAAAAATTCAATTTTTTTTGAAATTCAAAAAGAATAACAAGTTAAGGAGTTACAAAATTAACTCCAGCGACAACACTGATAGCAATAAACCATCATCTTCAGTCATGGAATGCTATGAATGTCATAAGAAGGGCCATATGAAGAGAGATTGTCCAGAACATAAAAAGAATAAATTCAAGAAGGATAGATTTAGAAAGAAAGCTTTTTCAATCACTTGGGACGAATCAGACTCGTCAGATAGTGATAGTGCGGCGACATCGACAATGAACGAGCTAATGTATGCTTCATGGCCATAAAAGACGATGTAAGTGATTTAAGTTTTGATGATTTAGTAGGAATTAATTCAGAATTAATAGATTTAGTAAAATAGATTAAAAAGAAAAATATGGAATTAATAGAAAAACTGAATAGATCAGAATTAGAAGTGAGTATGCTAAAAGATTAGAAGAAAATTCTAGAAGAGGAACTTGAGAATACTCAAGAATCTAATTCTAATTTAACTTCCCAAATATCTATGATTACTCAAGAATTAGAAATTCCGGAAAATAAGATTGATGATCTATCAGTAGATATTAAAGATTTAAAATCTGGTTGTAAAGTTTTATAATTAGAAAATTCTAGTCTCAAAACAAAATTAGAAAATATTTATAAAAATATTTTTAATTTTAATAAAGAAAGAGAGAATCTTTCTAAAATTATAGAAAATTCTCAATCTACCTCAAGTAAATCAGGACTAAGATATAAAAATTATTCAAACCAGAATTTGAAAAACGTTTGAATAACATTAAAAATAGGTTTAAAAAGGATATTAAATCAACAACTTCTAAGGAAATTAAAACAATAAAAATATGGATTCCTAAAATAATAATAATTTGATTAGGAATAAAAATATTAAACTGTTCACGGAAGCTGTTCATTATAATGATAATTATATTTTTAAAGTGAATTCGGAACCATATTGAGTTTGGCTTCCCAAGATTTAACCCTTTCCCTAACGGAGGAAGTGGGTACCAATATTATTCTTTATTTTTTGCAGGTACCACTTAAAAATATAGGAAAATGGATATTGGATAGCGGCTGCTATAAACACATGACTAGCAATAAATATATGCTAACCAATATTATCTACTCGAAGGGAGGATCGGTCACATTTGGAGATAACTCCAAAGGCTATATAATCGGCAAAGGCAATGTCAGCAGCAACAGTACCTCTAATTTACCTCTTATTACTGAAGTTTTATTAGTTAAAAATTTAAAACATAATTTACTAAGTATAAGTCAATTATGCGATAAAGGTTTTAATATATCGTTTTTGAAAAATAAATGCAATATTACTAATAAAAATCAAGAGTTAATCTTTGAAGATATACAGGATAGAAATATTTATATTTTAAATATGAATATAAATAATAACTCTAATATGTGTCTTGCAGCAAAAGATAATGATTCTTGGCTATGGCACAAACGATTTTGTCATATAAATATCAAAACTATGAACAAATTAGCCAAAAATAAACTAGTAAATGGTTTACCCGATATAAAATTCAAAATTGACAACATCTGTGATGCATGTCAATTAGGAAAATTAACAAAATCTTCTTTTAAATCTAAGAAAGTAATATCTACAGAATAACCACTTGAACTATTACATATGGATCTTTTTGGACCTACTCAGATTCAGTCGATCAATCATAATAGATATGTGTTTGTTATTGTAGATGATTTTTCTAGATATACATGGACTATATTCATGAAAAATAAAAGCGATAGTTTTGAAAACTTTAAAATATTTGTCAAAAGAATTGAAAATATTAAAGATTTAAAAATTAAAAATATTAGAAGTATCATGGAGGAGAATTCGAAAATGAAGCTTTTGAACATTTTTGTAATAAGAAAGGAATTAATCACAATTTTTCTTTTCCTAGAACACCACAACAAAATAGAGTAGTAGAAAAAAAATAGAACATTACAGGAATGTGCAAGAACTTTATTAAAGAACCACTTTACCAAAACATTTTTGGGCAGAACTTGTAGCAACTGCTTGTTATGTTTTGAATCGTATTTCTTTACGACTACTAACTAAAATACTCCATATGAGCTATTAAATGGAAGAAACCAAATATTTGATATTTTAAGGTTTTTGGTTCAAAATGTTTTACTTTAAACACTAAAGATCAACTCGGTAAATTCGATCCAAAATCCGATGAAGGAATATTTATAAGTTATTCAGAACAAAGTAAAGCTTATAGAATTTTTAATAAACGAACTAGAATTATTGAAGAAACTCTTCATGTTTCTTTTGATGAAAACTTATAGATAGAAATAAAGTTATTAATGAAAATATAAATAATATCAAAAATCACTTGGACGATGATATTATTCAAAAAGTTAACGATAATAATAATAATATTAGAGAAGATGAAAACATTATTCATAATGAACAAAATATAAGATCTCCACCTAGAATATTACGGGATCACCCTGTTCAAAATATAGTTGGAGAATTAAATTCAAACATTAGAACTAGACAAAAATTAAATCAAATGGGTCATATAGCATTTCTGTCTACTATAAAACCTAAAAATATAAAAGAAGTGTGACGCCCCACCTCTATACCCACGCTAGCCAAGAACACTACGGTGTAATGCTGTCAACTAGCACGGAGAATAAGGCTGTTGAGGAGCGGCCATCAATAGTTGGCCTTACACTAGTATTGGTTATCTCGATGGGAGTGATATAAATATATATATTCTTTCATTTTTCATCTCTGATTTATTTTCTCCCATAGACATACCCCAATTCCAGTATAAAACGAACTACGATGGTTCGTAATAGTTTAGAACAGTAAATATAAAATAACAACACAGATAATATAAATGCGGAACACAGATGAAACAGAAAGTCTCATATATATATAATAACTGATGTCAGTTACAATACATTCACACGGTACATATGATACAACTACAACAGTCGACTAAGGAAGTTACATATACAAGTACATTAACGTATATAATATACATGAATACATATCTTCCTATACAATTTTACATACTACTACAAATGACGACGACTACTCCAAAAGATATGAAAGAACTTCATAGCTCTAGCAGCAACCCAAAGCAGAATATCTACAACCTGAAATACTCGGTCTGACCCGAGTATTAGATTCAAAAGAAAATAATACTCGGGTCAGTCTAATTCAAACTCAGTTATTAGTGCACAGAAGCAATAATAATTAAATAATGAATAGGCGACAGTAGTTAAACCAAATCAGAATGCAATTCAGAATATTGAATTGAAATAAACAGAACAGTTCGAACCATTGAAATATCAATTAAAATATTAAGATGAGTAGGGCTGCAGTACACGCACGCGTGTACTGCCTCGCCACTACAGCACATGAACTACGCAAAAGATTAATAAATCAAAACAAAATAGAATATCACAAAACCATACCGTGTGGCTGCAGTTCACGCTTGCGTGCACTGCCTTGCCACTATCGTGACGATGTACCCAATGAATACCGTGTGGCTGCAGTTCACGCTTGCGTGCACTGCCGTGCCACTACAGTGATGATGTACGCAATGAATGTAAGATATGTACACAAGTGAATGTAAGATATGTACACAAGTGAATGTAAGATATGTACACAAGTGAATGTACATAACCAACTACACGTGGCAAAAAGAATCAGAAGAGCAACGAGAAACCGCACAACCCAAATGAGCAAGTGCACATGTGCAACTCGAGCTACAGGTACGAACCAGCTCAATATTAAGGACAGGAACAAGGCACCAAGGCAAGCCAATGTTACATGTACAAGACAATGAAAGAGGCAAACAATGATGTACAAATGAGTGCATCAGTGGCTAAAATGAATGCAATCTCACGTGCCACCAAATAGTAATGTAGCATGAAGGGAACATATAGAACAGTGTTCTACATGAGGACACAATCAAATGAAGGTGAGAGCATCAAGATTCAAAACAGTGGACAGAGCTGCCTCAGCAAGCAAGACAGTGAAACACAGTTCAATGCAACACAGAGGCAAATGGTAAATTTGAACATGACAGCAAATAAACAACAGCCTCAACATGTATGTCCAAAAGGTTAAACAATATGAAGTGCACAACATTGCAATAACATGCTACATAAATGTATGTATACACACAGCAATGAAGAGAAATGGGTGCAGACCAACCAAAGTGAAACATGATACCGGTAACATGAAAATGAGACCAGGCATACATGATGACTATAAGATTGCAATTCTAGCCAATCCACCAATTTATTCATACACACATACATATGTATATATTTACATATGCACAAATATTTTTAAATATATAGTGATGAACAGATGGGACAACACTAACTCGAATACATCAAGCAACTGAATTCAACAGTGAATCAAGCAACTCGACCAAATCCAGCTACTATATGAAACCATAACAAAGTGAAACACTGAATCAGATGAACCAGCAAAGGGTAAAAAAAAAACTCAAAGAGCATCAACAATGCAACAGGGTGCAGTGAAGATTACAATGTATGAATCAGTGCAGAAGCAAATGCTACCATGGCTCGAGTGCGTGCTACAGCAACAAAGAGCAAGGCTAAGGCACAGTGCTAACATCAATGACACAACCTCAAGAAAGAAATGGTTTTAAATAACCATATATGAATGCAGTCTCGACCATAACAGCACCAGCCTCAACGTGAATTCAATAGCCTATGTACTGCAAGAACATGACAAGTACACAAGGCATTGCATACACGAATAAGTATTGCAGCAAAGTGGACATGCAACTGATTTTAAATGACTGGCAACAAGTAAATGAAGTATACTTGTAAACATACTGGACAGTGCACCTATGATAAGGCAACATAGCTAGGCATCACGAATAACAAAATACGAGACAATGCCAATTGTGGAACAATGAAGCACAGAGACTACAAGTACAAACTGAACAAAGCAATGCAACTAGCAACAATGAAGGCAACTGGTAACAATGAAGCACAGGGACTCCAAGAACAAACTGTACAAAGCAATGCAACTAGCAACAATGAATGCAACTGGCATTAATGAATACAACTGGTAACAATGATGCTCAGGGACTATAAGTAAAACCAGTGAATGAAAAGTGGACAGCGACGCAAACCGAAACCGAAGCCAACATTATCGCAAGCCGAAGGAAGTTGATAAACGAATTGAAGCAGAAACAAAATTCACGTTAATACCAATGCCAACATAAATGCTCAAAATCAGTTGCAGTTCGAAATCAAAACAATGCCGAAATCGAAATAGTTCAAGCAATGACCGAAGTCAATATTCAAGGAAAATGCATAGTCGAATGGCCGACAAATCAAGGGGCGAATTCAACAATCAAATACGAACGAAAATCATCGAATTCGAACACTAGTAAACTCGAGATAGGAATTAGATGTGAGTGAAACACTCACCTTGTCGACGAATTGAAGCATCACAGAGACGAGCAAAGCCAAGGACGAACGAAACCCCAATTTGGGAAGAAGGGGTAGGAGCGATCGAACGTAGCCGCCATTAATTTCGTTTCGGTGGTTTTAGGTTAGCAAACGAACGAATAAGATAAATGAATTAAAAAGGGGGATGGGTTTAAGTCGAAGAAAAGGTAAAGGGAGATTGTGGGCTGGGCTGAGAAATGAGTTGCGATTTGATTAAGTTTTATAATTTAATAAATAATTTAGTTAAGGGTTTAGCTTGTTTGTTTAATAGTAAGTGCAATTTGATTGTTATAATAATTATTCACACTTTCTGATAGCATTGTTCTTAATTCACAGGTACGCTATGGAAAACCAAGTAAACACTACAGAGATCGAACGTTTATCAACAAACTACTGAAAACCAAAGTTTGGACCGAAACCAAAACAAATGAACCACTATTAAAAAAAAATCAAAGCCCCTCAAACTTTATAACCATTTGTAATTTAAATTTTAAAAACTTCAATTTGAAAATTGACGAAAATATCGGGTTGTTACAGACTACCCTCCTTAAAGAAATTGCGTCCTCGCAATCTTAAGGAACAAATGGACAAATGGTAACAACCATAAAGAACATCATCATACGATAAAGAAGTTAGAAATAGAAAGTTCACCATATAGAGCATGAAAGAGAAAGCCTGAACATGTTTGCTCGATGAATTCTTTGGATTCCTAAGAGAAATCCATAGAATTTGAGAACCATTGAGAATCTCAACAAGAGAAACATCTATATTTCGAAGGTGCTACACCCCCGAAGCAATGATGTGAATATAAGATTGCTCAAGAATAGAAATTGGAAATCCGTAAGGCATTTCCGTAATTGGAAGACGTGGAAAACATCATGAATAGTAGAAAACTGAGTCGGTACACCGACGTAGTACAATATAAACGCCAAAGAAATCTTTTGATTTCATAAAAGAAATTCACAAATTATCAACAAAATCTAATTATCAATAGATAATTCAGAAATCTCTAATCACAAATATTCGATTATCAAAAACGATAATCAAATCAACAAGTATTCGATTATCAAAATCGAAAATCAATCTTAAATCACAAATATTTAATTATCACAATTGATAATCAAATCTCAAATCGCAAATGTTTAATTATCACAAACGATAATTAAACCACAAATATCTAATTATCAATAGATAATTAAGAAATCTCTAATCACAAATATTCGATTATCAAAAACGATAATCAAATCAACAAGTATTCGATTATCAAAATCGAAAATCAATCTTAAATCACAAATATTTAATTATCACAATTGATAATCAAATCTCAAATCGCAAATGTTTAATTATCACAAACGATAATTAAACCACAAATATCTAATTATCACAATTGATAATTAGAAACAATAAATATCTGATTATCAAAAACTATAATCAGAAATCATAAATATTTAATTATCACAATTGATAATCAAATCTCAAATCGCAAATGTTTAATTATCACAAACGATAATTAAATCTCAATTATCTGATTATCACAAGCGATAATCAGAAATCACAAATTTTCAATTAACGAGTCCGAAATTAACCGAAATAGCAAACGCACATGACCCATAACCACGAGTTTTACTAAATCGTTTAATTCACTTCATCGTTTCCTTGAAAGTGCAAAATTGTGTATTTTAAATAAATAACATTTTACGTTCTCAAACGGACAAGTCCGGAATTAAGCGAATCAGTAAAAGAAAGGGGTCATAGTCCTCGATTTTTCTGAAACGTTTAATTCGCTTCCTCATTCTTTTGAAAGCGCAAATCGTAAAAATTTTGAAAACAATTTTGATTTATATTTTGAAATATTTTGAAGAATAACAAATTTTTAAAACACGTGATTAAAATAGCAATGTCAGTAGCAACTTCGACATACGTCAAAATTTCATCGAAATAATTGGCATCAAAATATAATACCAATGAATTTTCGTTCATCAAAAATGTCACAAGAATCTTCTCAAAGATAGAAAGGGATATCATACCCTAAACTTGTATTCATAACAAGTCAATAACACACGAATTCACCAATGCACAAGAATTGATAAAACTTATCAATAGAAATCACGAAAGTTGGTGAAGCACAAATTCTAGAAATCTACACAAGAAATCCAGAAATCACAAGATAAGAGTATGAGAACTCGAACGGAGTATGAAAACTCGAACGGAGTATGAAAACTCGAACGGAGTATAAAAACTCGAACGGAGTATAAAAACTCGAACAGAGTATGACATAGAATAAAAGATATGGCATAACATAAAATATCCATAATGACATACTACTATAAGTATGTAAATAATGATCAACAGGAGATCAACCGATAAGAGATAATCAATATCACAAGAATCTTCTCAAAGATCCAAAGAGGTAACATACCCCAAATTTGTACTCATGACAAATTAATAACATATGAATTCACCAATGCACAAGAATAGGTGAAGCATAAAATTTCCAGAAATCAACATAAGGAATCTAGAAATCACAGAAAAAGGGAAAGAGGCCTATCACATGACGGTCCGAAGACCATGGGGAGCTACCCCGCATGTGTGAATGGAATCACACAGATTGAGGTCAAGACTAACCAAAAAGCAGAAAGGTATGTGTGAATGGAATCACACAAGTGGTGTCTAGTCTGACCATCAGAACGATCATCATGATCAACGAGGAGTGTCAATTACACTAAGCATGTGTGAATGGAATCACACAGATTGAGGTCAAGACTAACCAAAAAGCAGAAAGGTATGTGTAAATGGAATCACACAAGTGGTGTCTAGTCTAACCTCGCAATGAAAGAGACATCGCGCAATTGCTAGTCTAATTCATAAAGCGATCGTCAAGATCAACGAGAAGTGTCAATTACACTAAGCTAGTGAATATAAAAGTTTAGCTTCATGTCCCATAACCACTAGCTTAACTTAAATATTTACGAACAAATTGTAGATCTTCACTAGAAAAATGTCACAAGTGGTTCAATCGAACAAGTCCAAAAATTAACCGACGAAGTAAACGCAAGCGTTTCATACCACTTGTTTTGCTAAGCCGTTTAATTAGATTTCTCATACGAGTGAAAATAAAGGTTTGTATATACTAATAGATCGGAAAACGGTTTAGGAAAAGATTTTGATATTGAAAATAGAGTTGAAAACATTTTGATAAAAGAGTTTTGATATTTACTACTAGTATTGAAACATTTATATTTTTAAAGTGACAAATCACAAAAATGATTGCAGAAACAATCAATCACAAGAATTCACATACGAAGACGTGAATAGAATCCAAAGAAATCGATATCGAATTCATCGAAGGGTATGTTCACAAAAATTCCGAAGAAATGGTCACCAAAGTTGCTAATAAATGATAGCAACAAATCGAGAAATAATCAAAAATCGATTAAATTTGGAAACCAAATCAATTCACTAAAATTCACATTCGAAGATGTGAATAAAATCCAAATAATTCGATTCTAAATCGATCAAGGTAGGAATATCCAAAAATTCCAAAAATAGAAGTTTTCAAAGTCGACAAAGATGACAACAACTAATCGGACAAGAATAATCGATTGACAAATGGAATAATGAAACAAAACGAGCATAAATGCATAAATGACTTCAACAAAAAAAATAAAATAAAAATCAAGTTAATGCCGAAGTCAACAATTAATGGCCATAATAGAGTATAAAACGATTCAACATCATCATCAAAGGACTCAACGGCAAACCAAGTCAGAGTCTTGGAAATCAAGAATTTAGAAATTTCCCAAAAACAAAGTGACCGAAGTCGAATGGAAATCAATCCGAGGAAAACATAAAATATCAAGTTCGGAATCGCTGAGATTCGAACAAAATCAATCATCGGCTAAATCAAATCAAAGCCGAAAACACAAGAATCAAAAATCAAATGCATACGAATAAGCGTTAGGAATTCATACCTAACGATCAAAGATAATCATTTGCAAATATGAGAGATAAAACGTCGAAAAATAGTTGTAACACATGTACTATCTAAGTTATGTTTTATATTTGTTCTAAACCCCAGGCTCTGATACCAAGCTGTGACGCCCCACCTCTATACCCACGCTAGCCAAGAACACTACGGTGTAATGCTGTCAACTAGCACGGAGAATAAGGCTGTTGAGGAGCGGCCATCAATAGTTGGCCTTACACTAGTATTGGTTATCTCGATGGGAGTGATATAAATATATATATTCTTTCATTTTTCATCTCTGATTTATTTTCTCCCATCGACATACCCCAATTCCAGTATAAAACGAACTACGATGGTTCGTAATAGTTTAGAACAGTAAATATAAAATAACAACACAGATAATATAAATGCGGAACACAGATGAAACAGAAAGTCTCATATATATATAATAACTGATGTCAGTTACAATACATTCACACGGTACATATGATACAACTACAACAGTCGACTAAGGAAGTTACATATACAAGTACATTAACGTATATAATATACATGAATACATATCTTCCTATACAATTTTACATACTACTACAAATGACGACGACTACTCCAAAAGATATGAAAGAACTTCATAGCTCCAGCAGCAACCCAAAGCAGAATATCTACAACCTGAAATACTCGGTCTGACCCGAGTATTAGATTCAAAAGAAAATAATACTCGGGTCAGTCTAATTCAAACTCAGTTATTAGTGCACAGAAGCAATAATAATTAAATAATGAATAGGCGACAGTAGTTAAACCAAATCAGAATGCAATTCAGAATATTGAATTGAAATAAACAGAACAGTTCGAACCATTGAAATATCAATTAAAATATTAAGATGAGTAGGGCTGCAGTACACGCACGCGTGTACTGCCTCGCCACTACAGCACATGAACTACGCAAAAGATTAATAAATCAAAACAAAATAGAATATCACAAAACCATACCGTGTGGCTGCAGTTCACGCTTGCGTGCACTGCCTTGCCACTATCGTGACGATGTACCCAATGAATACCGTGTGGCTGCAGTTCACGCTTGCGTGCACTGCCGTGCCACTACAGTGATGATGTACGCAATGAATGTAAGATATGTACACAAGTGAATGTAAGATATGTACACAAGTGAATGTAAGATATGTACACAAGTGAATGTACATAACCAACTACACGTGGCAAAAAGAATCAGAAGAGCAACGAGAAACCGCACAACCCAAATGAGCAAGTGCACATGTGCAACTCGAGCTACAGGTACGAACCAGCTCAATATTAAGGACAGGAACAAGGCACCAAGGCAAGCCAATGTTACATGTACAAGACAATGAAAGAGGCAAACAATGATGTACAAATGAGTGCATCAGTGGCTAAAATGAATGCAATCTCACGTGCCACCAAATAGTAATGTAGCATGAAGGGAACATATAGAACAGTGTTCTACATGAGGACACAATCAAATGAAGGTGAGAGCATCAAGATTCAAAACAGTGGACAGAGCTGCCTCAGCAAGCAAGACAGTGAAACACAGTTCAATGCAACACAGAGGCAAATGGTAAATTTGAACATGACAGCAAATAAACAACAGCCTCAACATGTATGTCCAAAAGGTTAAACAATATGAAGTGCACAACATTGCAATAACATGCTACATAAATGTATGTATACACACAGCAATGAAGAGAAATGGGTGCAGACCAACCAAAGTGAAACATGATACCGGTAACATGAAAATGAGACCAGGCATACATGATGACTATAAGATTGCAATTCTAGCCAATCCACCAATTTATTCATACACACATACATATGTATATATTTACATATGCACAAATATTTTTAAATATATAGTGATGAACAGATGGGACAACACTAACTCGAATACATCAAGCAACTGAATTCAACAGTGAATCAAGCAACTCGACCAAATCCAGCTACTATATGAAACCATAACAAAGTGAAACACTGAATCAGATGAACCAGCAAAGGGTAAAAAAAAAACTCAAAGAGCATCAACAATGCAACAGGGTGCAGTGAAGATTACAATGTATGAATCAGTGCAGAAGCAAATGCTACCATGGCTCGAGTGCGTGCTACAGCAACAAAGAGCAAGGCTAAGGCACAGTGCTAACATCAATGACACAACCTCAAGAAAGAAATGGTTTTAAATAACCATATATGAATGCAGTCTCGACCATAACAGCACCAGCCTCAACGTGAATTCAATAGCCTATGTACTGCAAGAACATGACAAGTACACAAGGCATTGCATACACGAATAAGTATTGCAGCAAAGTGGACATGCAACTGATTTTAAATGACTGGAAACAAGTAAATGAAGTATACTTGTAAACATACTGGACAGTGCACCTATGATAAGGCAACATAGCTAGGCATCACGAATAACAAAATACGAGACAATGCCAATTGTGGAACAATGAAGCACAGAGACTACAAGTACAAACTGAACAAAGCAATGCAACTAGCAACAATGAAGGCAACTGGTAACAATGAAGCACAGGGACTCCAAGAACAAACTGTACAAAGCAATGCAACTAGCAACAATGAATGCAACTGGCATTAATGAATACAACCGGTAACAATGATGCTCAGGGACTATAAGTAAAACCAGTGAATGAAAAGTGGACAGCGACGCAAACCGAAACCGAAGCCAACATTATCGCAAGCCGAAGGAAGTTGATAAACGAATTGAAGCAGAAACAAAATTCACGTTAATACCAATGCCAACATAAATGCTCAAAATCAGTTGCAGTTCGAAATCAAAACAATGCCGAAATCGAAATAGTTCAAGCAATGACCGAAGTCAATATTCAAGGAAAATGCATAGTCGAATGGCCGACAAATCAAGGGGCGAATTCAACAATCAAATACGAACGAAAATCATCGAATTCGAACACTAGTAAACTCGAGATAGGAATTAGATGTGAGTGAAACACTCACCTTGTCGACGAATTGAAGCATCACAGAGACGAGCAAAGCCAAGGACGAACGAAACCCCAATTTGGGAAGAAGGGGTAGGAGCGATCGAACGTAGCCGCCATTAATTTCGTTTCGGTGGTTTTAGGTTAGCAAACGAACGAATAAGATAAATGAATTAAAAAGGGGGATGGGTTTAAGTCGAAGAAAAGGTAAAGGGAGATTGTGGGCTGGGCTGAGAAATGAGTTGCGATTTGATTAAGTTTTATAATTTAATAAATAATTTAGTTAAGGGTTTAGCTTGTTTGTTTAATAGTAAGTGCAATTTGATTGTTATAATAATTATTCACACTTTCTGATAGCATTGTTCTTAATTCACAGGTACGCTATGGAAAACCAAGTAAACACTACAGAGATCGAACGTTTATCAACAAACTACTGAAAACCAAAGTTTGGACCGAAACCAAAACAAATGAACCACTATTAAAAAAAAATCAAAGCCCCTCAAACTTTATAACCATTTGTAATTTAAATTTTAAAAACTTCAATTTGAAAATTGACGAAAATATCGGGTTGTTACAAGAAGCCTCAACAGATGACTATTGGATTCTTGCTATGGGAGAAGAACAAAATCAATTCGAAAGAAATGAAGTTTGGGAACTTGTTCCTAGACCAAGTGATCAATCGGTCATTGGTACTAAATGGGTATTAAAAAATAAAGCCAATGAATTAGGTAATATAACTATAAATAAAGCTAGACTAGTAGCGCAAGGATATAATCAAGATGAAGTATTAATTATGAAGAAACCTTCGCTCCAGTCGCTAGATTAGAAGCCATACGCATTTTTTAACCTTTGCATGTTTTCACAATTTTAAATTATTTCAAATGGACGGCAAAATGCTTTTCTAAATCGATATATTAAAGAAAATGTTTCTGTTGAACAACCTCCTCTTTTCATTCATGAAAAATTTCCAAATCATGTCTATAAACTTAAGAAAGCTTTATATGGTTTAAAACAAGCACCACGTGCCTGGTACGATCGTCTGAAGAAATATTTAATAGTCTCTGGTTTTGAAATTGGAAAGGTTGATCAAACTTTATTTATTAAAAAGACTAAAAATGATATTTTAATTATTTAAATATATGAAGATGGTATTATTTTTGGGTCAACTAGTGAAAAATTATGTCAGGAATTTTCAACTATAATGACTAATGAATTTGAAATGTCACATATGGTAGAATTATCATATTTTCTTGGATTACAAATAAGACAATTAGAAAATGGAATTTTTATTAATCAAAAAATATATTGTAATAATCTAATTAAACGATTTGGTATGGAAAACACTGCAGCCAAACCAATTCTGATGAGTATAATAATACATCTCGATAGAGATGAAGAAGGAAAAAGTGACGACCAAAAACTATATCTTAGTATGATTGGATCATTACTATACTTAACTATTAGTAGACCTGATATGATGATGAGTGCTTGTTTATGTGCTGATTTCAAGAAGATCCTAAAGAATCACATATGCAATCAATAAAACGCATTATTTGTTACTTAAGCAAAACCAAAGATTTTGGACTATTTTATCCGAAAGAATGTCCATTCGAATTAGTATCATATAATGATGCTGATTTTGGAGGAAGTTGGATGGATAGAAAGAGTACGTGTGGGATGTGCCACTTTGTTGGACGTTCCTTAGTCTCTTGATTTAGCAAGAAACAAAACTGTGTTCCCTTATCGACGTTTGAAGCAGAATATATATCTGCCGCTTTAGCTTGTGTCAAGTCATCTATATGCAACAAACACTAAAAGATTTCGGTATACATTTAAATAAATTAATAATATATTGTGATAATACTAGTGCAATAAATCTTTCTAAAAATCCAATAAATCACTCACGAACCAAACATAGTGATATACGACATCATTTTCTTCGTGATTGTATCGAAAAGGATTTAGTAAATTTAGAATTTGTAAATTCAGAAAATCAACTAGCTGATATTTTCACTAAACCATTAAATGAAAATATATTTATAAAACTAAGAAGAGAACTTGGAATAATGTCAATAAAAGAGTTATAATAATATTTATTAATAAAAAGGAAAAAACAGGAAAAATAAAACACATAATGTCTAACCATGACAGGATTCAAGCTCACGACCATTCCTAAATTTCTAATGTCTATAACCACTTGAGCTATGGGTGTTTCTTGTCACAACATAGAATCCACTTTTTGTTAAAAACAAAATTTTCGAAATTCAAAAATACTGAAGCTGACAAGGATTGAACTCTAGTCTCTCTGCTAGAAGTCTCATGTGTTTAACATTTTGGTAGTTATTTTTTCTTGTTTAGTAGTAAAAACCAGCTCATCGTATATTAAATTAGCTCAAAATTCTGTTAACCATACATTTTCAAATCATTTTCCTACCTTAAATCATTAACTTATTTATATATGGTCTAAAACTAATTTCATTTTCTAGCCATAGAAAATATAGGTTTCTACTCATATATTTACATGAATTTTTGAAATGTTGCATATGCTTTTCAAATACAATTTAAATACAAGCTTCATATATTTTATTATCACATCGTAATGGCGTCGCAATCCTCAGATAAATCACACCTCTCCTATGCAACACTTTTTTGACGACCCGGAATTTTGGACATTTGAAATTGTAATATTTAACTGATTTTAAATATTTAAAAGTTAATTTCTAACTTAAATTTCAAATGCCACTATTTATTGAGTGATTTAGTTGTTTAATTAAATAATTGAAAATTGGGTAAATGGTTGAATCTAAAATTTTAAGCTTGTTAAAAGTAATTTAAAGGCTTGTAAATTTATATTGATAATATTGAAGATAGTAAAAGTGTTAAACTTGAATTTAAAAGTGTTTTGTTCAGTTTTAAAAATATATGGTTTAAATTGATATTTAAAAATAGCCTTCCGAGGCACAGTCTCGAATTTTGATGAAACCAATTACGTTGGATCCGCAATAGTGTTTAATTATCGGATTTCAAATTTCGTAGCATTTGAAGTTATCATGTGATCGTACGGTAGATAAACGCATTGAAATTTATATCAAAAATTTAATATAATAACTGGGTCTAGAAAGCTATTTTCTCCAAACGATCTAATTAGGACTCGAAACCTTTTCCATCGTGTTCGTAATAGGGGTATAACATTATAAATGCCTGGGGATACACCTCGACAGGAGGTCGAGATTTCAAGCTACGTTTTTGAGACAATACAAAATTAAATTTAAATAATTTCACATCATTACTTTTTACTTCAGAACACAAATCTTACCTTTTCAAACATGTGTTCTTCTTCGTGAAACACGCGTCTCCCTTATTATTAAAAAATAAAAATAAAAAACCAAAAAAAGAGCCGAGCCCTTCTCTTTCAAATTGAATCTCATCTTGCCGAAAAAAAAGAAAGTTCGTTCGAAAATTAATGGTAGAACTAAGAAGATTATGATGGTCGAATTTAAAAAAAACTTTTATCTCCTGTTGAACTTCGTTCCAACCTCCTTCACAAATGAATCAGATTATTACCAAATCGATGTTCCCGAGTTCGATGTTCGAACCCAAGTTATTTTATTTAAAAAATAACTAGTTACTAAAGGATTTGGAAATTGATCCAATTCGAAGAGTTACAGATGCAACTCTTGATTGAAACTCTTCGTGAACAGTAGTAACCTTATATACTATATATATAGATCTAAATCCATGATTTTACCCATCCAATTTACTTCAATCTATTCTGTGCTCTGATCTATATTTCTTGACTGTATTTCTGCATTCCAAAAGCGTTTTAATCAAAGATATATTGCTTAAATCTCATAGTTAATTATTATATACTTCAATTCAAAGCAATATCTTCCTTTCTAATCTTCACACACAAAATGTACTTGAGCATTTGATTATAGGAAGGGTTTACTATCAAAGACAAATCAGTGTTATCAAGAACACAAAGCGTCAACAACTTTATCGAAATTGTAGAAGTTCTGTTAGTTTGTATCAAGCGGAAAAGTCCTCTTCGGCTGCTGAGGTGGAAAAATCATGTTCGGCTGCTCATGTATTTTATACCTGTTCCTCCGGGTTAAGTGAGGGGTTATTGAGTGAAATTCTAGAGGGAAGTTGTAACGAAGCGGATTTTGTCCGTTCGAAAATCGACATCCATACTTTACATCGTACTCGAATGCCGTAGATCCGACCGTTCAAATCCGAGTCGCCGGAGCTTATAACACCATTAAGTAAACAAACAACACATCGGAAGAAATAATGAATATCAATATACAACATCTCATACAACATCCTGATACAACAGATGATCCAATAGATATCGATATACATCAGAGATAAGATACAATAAAATAGCAGCGGAAAGAGAATAGATAACACCAACAGCGGAACAATAACTGTAAGATAGTCTTCAAGAAAGAACTCCAGCAGCAGCTCGAACCATCAACTCGATACCCTAAGACAAGCAAGTCTCGTCCATATCCAAAGACCGAAACTAGCTCCAGATAATCTACTGAACCTAACTATCTGAAAAACCCAACTCTAGACTGCTCGTGTGGAAAATAGTGAGCACCCAGAGTTTAGGAAAGGAACAATAAACTCCGGGTCAGTCATGGGACTGGTGTGAGTAACAAAAATAGTTTATCTTTTAAAGAAAACAAGAAGATAATTTTAAAGTAAATTCGCAATGCTTTTTGAAAATGAAATTACCATAAGACCTCCCGCCACACACACAATGCAAACGCAGAATTGGAGGAGATTTCTTCTTATGATAGTCAAACATGCTTAATACGTAGAAGATTTCTTGGATATTATTATTATAAGTGCACAGTGCAGAAAACATTTCGAAAGTAGAATATTAATCTTAGCCAGCATAGACATTTCGAACTATGCCTACTATAGCTACCATCCAAACAGTGGTGACCACCATAAGTGAATGGCAGGTTCTACAACTAAAACCGTACAGGGTTTCATATTGGATGAATGGATTTCCAACAAATGGTCAGGCTAAGGAACTTCCTACCGCCACATGGGATCGCCTCTGGCGGGACGTCCCGAGAACCTAACCGGATCTCTGCCAATACAAGGCCGGGTTACCTCTGTAACTAGGTAACTACTACTCGAGCAAGCCATTCCCCGGTCCTTTGGGACCTTTATCCGAGGCGCCTCTAAGCAACAACCACACAGTAAATGAGATTGGAGCTACCACATAGGTTAAATATCAGGGCTCCATACCTAATACCACCCTTTACCAGAAGGGAATGACACACCCTAAAGGGCGCGACCCTCATAACCTTGCCGCATCTTTCCTGTTTTGACCATCTCCGGGTTGTGAGGCCCTGATGCAGTCTCGTCCACAAAGCTACGCTTTGGTACAAAGCCATGCTTTGGGTCAACAAATGATCAAAGTAATGATCACAAAGATAAATGATCAAACAAATGATCATATCACAAATGATCAAACAATGATCATCAACACACAGCAGCACTTAGCATGCCACACTACCAAATTGGGAGTATATTGCTGATAACATTCAACTACATAACCTCTGAGCTCATACGTCTCAGAGAAGGGTGTTAAGCTAAGAGAATAAATTCTCCGCCACCAACAGATATGTATTTGAAAGAAATCTGCTTTATATCTCAAAGTGTAGTGTCAGACATGTAACCATACAAGTCTGTTCCGGGTTCGAACAGAACCGAAGGCACTTCCGAAGAAGCCCTTGCAATCCGGGTATTCACAATCCCGATCGGACTTCCCATCACTTAGGGAATCTCTATACCGTAGCTACTCGGTGCAGAGACAATCGATAGGTCATCCTATCGTTTTCCCAAATACCCGGTCTTCACCACCGGTCTTCAAATGCTATCCATACACGTTGAATCACATATTCGGAATGGGTTATAAGACACAAAGGTCCTCTCCCGGCTAAACCGAATAGTGAGCGCAACATTTAAAACATATGGACATAGGATTTCAATTAAGTCACAACTTAATAATTCGAAACTTTCTTCCAAATGGTTTAAATAAATTACCATTTTCAAATCTTTTAAACAAAAGATTTATTTCATTAAGTTCACCCATTTTCACAAAGATCCATTTAAGGATTTCAAATCAATTCCCATTTCAATTGGATTAACTCGTTTAAAATCTTTAAATTAAAGATTTAACTCATAGCTTTCCAAATTTGATTAACTCCTTGAATCTTTAAATCAAAGATTCAACTTAAGCTTTCAAACCATTTCCATACTTGGAAATTCATTTTTAACTTGAAATCCTTTTAACACAAATTGGATGTTCATTACTTAAGTGAAAGCTTTTATTATTTGAGAACAATTAGTTTCCATTTGAGAAAAATCTAATTTTATTTATACGAGTTAAAGCCTTTGAATTTAAATTCAATTTCCCAAATCAATACCTTTAAAATAGTTTAACCCATATAAACCCATTTATAAGTTGAATAACATTCTAAACCCTAGTTTCCAAATCATAGAATTCAATTTTAAATATTGAATTCGAATTTAAATCAAATTATTTAAATTCCAAAACTCAATCAAGTTATTCAAAATAAATTTCATCTTGAAATTCCATTTCCAAATCTTTTCATTTTAATCCCAAAACATTTCCAAAACCATTTGGATTTACAAATTCAAATTCAAAACTATTTCAAAATCTGTGACTTAATCGATTTCCTCGTGAAATCCATATTTGTGTGTGTATAAGTGTGGTCCATGGGTTTAACACAATAGTGCAACATCATTCAATCATCATAGATTTAAACCACAGAAATATAGTTGATAAGCGATATAAACTATAACGCTTATCTTCCATTCACAATTCACAGATATATGCAGATGTATCATCAATAAATGCATAAATTTTACATAGCACAATCCATAGAATAAAATATCACAGATCATATAGGACAATCAATTCAAGGTATCTAATACAATCATTCATAAGTAAATTCAAGCATTCAAAAATTATTGATAAGTAGGATTAATTAATCATTTAATCCTAATCAATTTAATTTATTTCCAAGTAAATTAATTACTTATGAATTAATTATCTAATAATGATTTATTAATTACAAATCATTTGATATAAATTAATTTATCAAACACTTTAATAGATTAAATTATTCTTAATTAATCATATTGATCAAATCAATCTTTTAACCCAATTACATAATTAATTAACTTTAATAAATCAAAATATCCAAAATTAATTACAACAAGTGATTAATCCTTAATTACTCTTATTAAGTAATTACATTTAAAACAATTTATAATTGATTATCTAAATTAATTAATCTAATTAATTATCAAAAGTAATCACATTAATTTAATTACTTAATAATCTCTAGTTAATTTATCTTCATTAACTAATAACATTTCCTTAATTACTTTCTTAAGAAATTATCTTAGATTAATTATTATTAATCATCCCTAATTATAAATTAATCTAAATTATAAATTTAAAATCAAATAAATCATTCTTTAATTACCATATTAATTAAATTAACCTTTAAACCAATTTCATAATTTATCATTCAAATTAACTTAATCCTTAAACCTTAATTAATGATTTTAACTTTTAATTACTTATTTAACAAACCCAAATCATTAATAAATTAATAAATAAATTATTAACTTAAGACAAATCTCATTCTTATTAGTGATTGACTTTCCCCTCACCAATATATTGAAAATTGTTATTTTCAAATTTATATTTAAATTTCATTTTTAATTCCAAGATTTAAAATGAACCCTTATTTATTTTATTTTATTTTATTTTATTAGAAGTTTAAATCAAATTCCTTGTTAAATTCACATATTAAAGGACTATTTCACCTTTTAAACTTATTTAAGGATTTAAATTTATCAACTTAATTTAATCCCAAAATATGGAATTCAGTTTCAGATTTTAGTGCAGGTGGACAAATTTTGATTTAAGCTTTGATCTCAATCATCCTTTACTATTTCAAATGCCATTGTTTAAATGCAGATTTTTTTTTATTCTTTAAATACTTCAAAGTAAAATAAACAAGTTTAAATTTTTAAAACTTTATTTATTACTAACTTAAGTGTTCAAACTAAACTGGAGTTTAAAATTAAACTTTGATTTTTTTTCTTTCAGTTTAAATTAGAAAAACCCAATACTGTCAGTTTTAAGCAAAACCTGAAAACAAAATAACTTACACGAGCCATGCAAACTGACTTCGAGTCAGGCTTCCCACTTACCCGAGCAAAGCACCTACCTACTTCGAGATTTCCAGAGATTTACCCGAGTGACCCTGAACTCAAAGAAAAAAAAAATTTCCAAGTATTTTACTTTAAAACCAAATCCTACTTCGAGTCATCTACCCCTCTGCTTCGATTCAACGCTTAAATACTTCGAGTAAACACTCGAGATAAACTCGCGTGCAACCCTATTCCTCCCAGGCCCATTCAAATGCCCAGACCACCAAACACGGTGCTCGTGCACGTGCACGACGCCGGCGAGCGAACTCAGGCAACTCCACGTCATCGAGCGAGTCAACGATCGTCCTCGAATCAATCTCAGATCATCACAAAACCCATCCTCCTCGCGAATTCGAATTCGAGTATAACTCGAAACCTGGAACACGCAAACGCAACCCCACCTCAAACCTGTCAGCGCGCCGCCCACGAAGCTCCAGCCACCAGAAAATTCCAACCTCCGGCCATCACCTCGTCGCCTCACCCTGTACCAATTCCCAAAAGTACGTAACAATCGATCGTCCCTAGACAACTAACGAGGCCAAAACAAAACTGCGTCAAAAACTAGGTTTCAAAATTTTAAACCAATGTCGCCGCCACCACCGTGGTCTAACCACCGCCCCACTATTTTTCCTCGACACTGCATTCACTCCTCTATCTCCCCAGAGAACCACGACCCCTTTCAATACCGAGATCACCAAAATTTGGTCGAAAAGCGATTTCCATTCAACTAGGAACTGCTCTCGACCCCTGCATCTAAAAATTATGAATCTCGCCTTAAAAATCATATTTTTCAATATGAATTCGAGTTGTATACTTGAATCAATGTTTTGCAAAATTCGAAATTTCCCAGAATTTAAAGTTTCACTGTAAAAACTTGATTTTTCCGTTATATATTCATTTGTACTTCATGAAACCATTTGTAGATTATAGCTCATTCTTAAACACGACTAACTTGTTTTAAAACCAAAGCCTAATATGGAATAGAAAAGAAGAAATTGAATTTCTTTGTTGTTTTATACCCTGTAACTAAACAGAGGAGAAAAACACTGGCATATGTGTATATATACAGAACATTTTCAAGATATATATATATACTCAAGTTTAAATTACAAACTGTTACTCACTTTTTTTTTTTTTTCAGAATGAACAGAGAAGCTTTGATGTTGAAACAAGCTTTTGACTACAAGCTGGAACCCTATCTTTACTTTCTGGTTTGTTGTTGTTTTGTTTTGATGTTTGTTCAAGTTTTTGTTTTTTTTTCTTTTTTTTTCCAGACTTGAGTGAATCGAACTAGAATTATGAAGGTGATATAAAAAGAACACAGGTTGAAGTGTACAGGGTTATATGATATTGATGCAAGAGATTTTTTATCTGTACTTGAAATGTTTTGTTTATTTTGTTGACCAAAGATTTTTATCTCAAATTGTTGGCTAAAATTTGTTTTGGCAGCTGCAAATCTCATGTTTTGGTGGCTCAAGTGATTACATTAATTACCTTTGTCTTGTGTTGCAAGCTTCATATCATGTGTATATATTTTTGTTTGCTTTGTTCTTAATTATGCAGATTGTCTTGTTTGCATTTATTAGCTTGGCTTGTTTATACTTGTTTTTTTTCCTTTTTCCTCTAGCCTACTTTCTTTGACCAGAAAGATTTTTTTTATTTATATTTTTTTATTTATATTTTTTTGAAGGCTGAAATGATTTCCATGTGTGCTTGAGAATAGACTGTATTTAATGCTATGTTTCCTTCTTAGCCTACATGTAATACTATCTTTGTATGTACTTAGATTTGTTTGTAGTATATTTTATAATTTATCTTATATACATTTTTCCAATTTCTAACTTAAATATTTTACTGTCTCGTATGTCTTGCTTGTATAACTTGCAGCAACATACATATGTATTTATACAAGTACTATTTTTATTTTAAAGACTTCATTTTGAATTTTCAAATCAATTTATCAATAAATTCCACCATTTTAAATCAAAAATGAATTTAATTATCAATTTAAAATAAATTAAAATTCGGGATCGTTACAGAAGTCTGGGACTGGACTTAGAACAGAAAGTTCAAACCAGTATAAAAACTCTTGGTGTGCTTATTCTTATTTACTTTACTACTATTATCTGTTTTCGTATTTAGATTGTAATACATTCCATATTACATGATCCTTAGTGTTAGCTATATGGCGTACGCACTTTCAATTGGTATCGAAGCATAGCGACTTTCATTCTTCCCCTTTGTTATCAACAAAAATAACTACCTAAAACTATTACTCTAACACTAACACTTACTCTAACTCTAGCTCCCTCTAAATAAAAATATTATAAACTAATGACATATAATAATGATGGGAATGATTTACATAAGAACAATAAGTGATATTTAAAATGAGATAATTATGAAATGGAAACAATAATAAGAATTATATATAAGAAATGATAAGTGATAGCACAAATCATTAATAGTAACCAAAGCAATATATATATTCATTCAATACCACACCATAGTGCAATCACATCTTAAAATGTATATATAAATAAGTAAAAAAATGTTAAGTTAAATTATATATACACACCACAAAATCAAATTAACGAAGACAAGTACCATCCTAACGTGATTTCCTAATGATTAGGGATTTTCTAATAGGACAATAAGGGTAATGAAGGCAAAAGTTTCCCTTTTGTTCGATGAGATTTCCATCTCGATCGAAACATACTTCTCCGATGCGTCGGACTTCGTCATCTTCCTCTATGTGTTCTTCCACTTCTTCCTTGCCATCACTGCCTTGGATAGGGTTATGAATGGCCAAATTTGCCGAATCATCTTCAATAACTATTGGATTTGTAGGATTATCCTATAGGTATTTTTGCAAATTGAGAAGAATTCTACCTTGTTTCTATTGTTCTTTGGATATACGAAGTTATACAACTTGTATTCAGTCAACATCTCCAGAATATTCTTCATTTATTCTTCCAATATAATAGCTTTGGTCATAGTAGTGTTTTGGAAGGGGTATTGGGTAGGAGAAGGGAAGGAAAACGATGAATTCTCTTCTCTAGAACATTTGGGAGTAGAGGAGGCCGTGGTTTATTTGTTTTAGAAGTTCAAAACAAAGAGAATATAGAGAAATGAAGAAGAAATTCGAAATTTGGTTATTACATAACCACCAATTTGAATTTTAGAGGGAAATTTAAAAAACAAAAATTACCGTCATATGTTGACATAGGAGGATAGGATATATCGACATATATGTTATAATTTTAATTATTGTGCTTCTCTTTATATTTCGTAATTTTTAATTCAATATTTTTTATATCTTCGATAGAGAATAAATTCCCAACTCTTTTCATAACTTAGTAAAAGTTGTTTGATTCAATGGTTTTTTCAATATATCAGCAATTTGATTTTCAATATTTATAAAATTCAAGTGATATTATTTTTCTATTTACATTATCTCCTAGAAAATGGTGTCTTATTTTATTATTTTTAGTTCTACCATGATGAGTTGGATTTTTAGATAGATTGATCACACTTGTATTGTCACAGTATATTGGTGATTTGATAAAATTTAAACCAAAATCTTTTAATGTTTGTTGCAGATAGATAACCTGTGAACAGGATAATGCTGCAGAAATATATTCTGCTTCCATCATAGACAAAAATACAAATTTTTGCTTCTTACTAAACCAGGAAATTAGAGAGTGTTCCAAAAAGTGACAAGTTCCACTTGTACAAATTCGGTTTGATTTGCAACCAGAGAGTAAGCATCACTATATGAAAATAATTCAAAGGAGTCTTCTTTTGGGTAAAAATGTCCATAGTCTAATGTGTTGTTTACATATCTCAAAATTCATTTTATGGATTTTAAATGAGTTTCTTTAGGTTGAGATTGATATGTTGCACAGAGACAAACACTATGTATTATATCAGGTCTACTAGTAGTCATATAGAGTAGTGATCCAATCATTCCTCTATATAATTTTTGATCTACATCTTTTGAATTTTCTTCTTTATTTAATTTTTCATTAGTTTCCATAGGAGTTGGTTTACCACTGGTATTTGACGTACCAAATTTCATAACTAAATCTTTAGCATATTTTTCTTCACTAATAAAAATTCCATTACTTAGTTGTTTTATTTGTAATCCCAGAAAATAATTTAATTCTCCCATATTACTTATTTCAAATTCCTTACTCGTTATTTCTAAGAAATCCTTATTTAGTTTATCATTTAGATCAAAAAATGATATCATCTCTACATATATTTGTATTAACTGAATATCATTTTTATCCCTTTTATTAAAAAATGTACTATCTACTTTGCCTATTTCAACATTTGATTGTAATAGATAGGATTTAAGTATGACATATTAAGATTTTGGAGCCTATTTTAAACCATACACTTTAATTTGTAAACATGATTGGTAGTTTTGCATCTTCAAAAAGCGGGGTCATTCTACATATACATCTTCTTTAATAAAACCATTTAAAAATGCACTTTTAACATCTATTTGATATAACTTAAAATTATTATAATTAGCGAAAGCAAGTAAAATTCGTATAGCTTCTGATCTTGCTAGGTTGCAAAGGTTTCATCAAAATCTATTCCTTCTTCTTGATAATGACCTTATGCAACTAATCAAACTTTATTTATCACAACCTCTCCTTATTTATTCATTTTGTTCCTGTATGCGCATTTAGTTCCTGTTATGGATTTATCTTCGAATCTTGAGACTAATTCCCATACATCACCTCTTGTAAGTTGATTCAATTCCTCTTGCATAGCAAGAATCCATGGATCATTAGTTGATGCTTCCTTTGGATTTTTAAGTTCAATAGTTGAAATAAAAGTAGCATTACTCGTTTTATTCAGTTGATTTTTAGTTTTAACAACAAATTCAATATTTCCAAGTATATTTTCTATAGAATGATCTTTCAAGTATCTTGCTCTTTTATTTGGCTGTAAATTTTTTGAATTATTATTATTTTCATTTTTCGTAATCTCATTACCATTAATTTTTTTTGCTTATCAATATTTTCTTCTTTATCAAAATTCGGATTATAAACTTTAAAATTCTCATCAAATGAGACATGTAATGTCTCTTCAATGGTATTAGTTTGTAATATTGAAAACTCCATAAGATTTACTTCTGTTTTAATATCTAATACCTTTATCTGATTTAGCATCAAAATGACCCAAATTAACTTTAGTATTTAAAATAAAAAATTTACTACCAAAAACTCTAAAGTATGATACTGTATCCATTTTATTATAGAATAATTCATATGGTGTGTTTTCTTAGTTGATAGTCTTATTATAATATATAACATGCCGTACCAATTCTTCAGCCCAATTTTTTTAGGTAAATTACTATCATTTAGCATAGTTTCAATGCACTCTTGAATTGTTTTATTTTTATGCTTCCCCACTTTATTTTGTTATGGTGTTATTGGAAATGAAAAATTATGAGTTATACCATTCTTATTACAGAAATTCTCAAAATTTTCATTTTCAAATTTTTCACCATGATCACTCTGAATAGTTTTAATTTTACCAGTCATTTGACTTTAAATTCGTTTAATAAAGATTTTAAACATTTCAAAAGCATCACTTTTAAGTTTTAAGAAAATCGTCCAGCTAAACCTAGAATAATCATGTACGATTACAAATGTATATCTATTGTGATTTATAGATTATATTTGTGAGAGACCTAAAAGATCCAAGTGAAGAAGTTCAAGGGGTTGAGAGGTAGAAATCTTATCTCTTTATTTAAAATAACTTTTTCAAAGTTTTCCTAATTGACATGCGTCGCATAAATTATTAACTTTAAAGTTCATTTTAGGAAGACCTCTAAATATATCAGTTTAGATATTTTAGATATTAGTTTGAAATTCAAATGACTAAATCTTTTATGCTAAATCCAAGGATCATTTGATTCAGCAAAAAGACATAAATTATCATTTGAGATTTTCATACTTAATATACTGTTGTTTCGTTTTGTAATACCTTCAAAGATAATGTTTGACTAGTTATCTTCAATGTGACATTTGTCTTTCATGAATTTAATTTTGAAACCCTTATCACACTATTAATTAGTACTCAACAGATTATGCTTTAAATTCCTAACTAACAAAGCATTAGAAATAGTAGGAATTTTAGAATTACCGACGTTGCCGATGCAAATCACATATCCTATAGAGTTATCTCCAAAATTTACTGATCCACCATCTTAGTAAACTATATCTTTCAAAATCTCTGAATTTTGGATCATGTGTCTTGGGCATTCACTATCCAATATACATTTGTCCTTTTCGATCTATAGATTTTGATCATCGGGAGTCTGTTCATCAAAAGCCATGTAACACATCCGTTCCTGCAATTCATACGTTTTCAAAAGATTACAGTATTTTTTATAATGAATAGATGCAAATTTACAAAACAATATTATGATATTTTGCAAATTATCTTTTTGAAAATAGTTTTAAAATTTTAATCAAAAATTACCATTGAAACTTAAAAAAAATCAGATTATGAATACTTTGAAAACCAATGCTTTGACACCAAATGTGAGCCAGCGGAATAGGGATCTTAAGGTTAAATTAACACTAGAGGGAGGGGGGTTAAATAGTGTTTAGTGGCTTATATGAATATTTTTTGAATTCTTACGATTCTACTTGGAATGATGCAATTACCAATCACAGAATCAAAGTGCAGATAAAAGTAAATGTAGTAAAGTAAAAAAAAGAAAGAACACACCAAGATTTTATACTGGTTCGGAATTATCTTACATCTAGTCCTCCATAATTCCTTGTACGGATTTCTTTTCAACTAGTAAATGAAAATACAATCTCGATTTCAAGGTCACGGGACACACCCTCCCAAATTCCGACCTTTGGGTAGAGTCACTTGATTTCTATGCTATAAGCACACCCACTAGATTTACGGGCTACTAAGCATACCCAATTTATTTTATGGGCTACAACCACACCCACAAGTATAGTAGTATGATTTGATAGAGTTTTACTGACTTGGATATTGGATCTTGATTACAATGGATCTTATAACTTTTGAATAGCACATTGATCTTGGTTTGAGTGAGAGAGATGAGAGAAATCAGAGAGTAAATGAAGAAGAATCAAACTAGTGATGATTGAATTTGATTCTAGTTGAATTTCGGTAGAGCTTGGGTATATTTTTATTTAGGAAATGAGAGAATGGAAGGAGGAGAGATGAATAAGAAAATGAAAATTAAAAATTTATTTGAAAGTATGGCATTTATAGAGGAACAATGGATATATCCAATCGTTAAAAGATACTGTGAAAAAACACTTCTTTTGAAATTTAAATTTTGAAAAAATTGACTACTATGTCGACATACATACATAGAGTTTGTCAACATACTCTTTTTAAAAATTTAAAAATACTTTGAAACGTTATTTTGAAAACTCATTGTTTTGTACAATAGTTTGATACTTTGTAAAATCATTTAAGCATAGTTTATATATATTTTAATCATAATAAAACTTAATAAAACTTTGTATAATAATTTTGAAAATTTGAATATAATGTGAATTATATATATAACCAATATAATTATAACTTACTAAAGTATAAACAAAAAATCAATATATATATATATATATAAACATATAAACACCAAAATAATATCTTTATAAGTGTAAGAGATTGAAAGTCATTTTGAGAAATATTTTTGAAAATATTATTTAACCAGGATATTTGTAAAACAATTTAAAACAAAATTAGAGATGGAGAGAGAGATCAGGAAAGTGCTATCAAGGTTTTAATCATTCTTTCTACGACTCTATAACTTATGTGGAATACCTTGAAATCTTGAACTCTTTAATACTCATGATTCTTCATTCTTCAACTCTTGAAACTCTATTTCTACATCTTGAATCAAATTTTGATACTGTACTGTCTTTTTAATCAACATATGTCTAATATCCTGCACTATATACTATATATAACTTGATAAAACATTGGTATTTACATTTTATATAATGTATAGAGTTGTTATCATCAAAACCAATACCTAAGGTTCTAACATATTGTGTATGCTGTGGCCACGGATAGGTTGGGAACAACCAAGGTGATGTCATATTTGGTATTATTCAGGATCATTGTGTTGCTCATCGGAAAGGGGTAGGGCGGTCTTGCTAGATGTAGAGGATCATCGGTGAGTCCTCAGTGCATTCCTCCAAAGATGTACTATATGGAAGGTAGTCCCTTACCTTGCCATTGGATGAAATCCATTTTTCAATAAGTTCCTTTGGACTTAGTTGTATACCTATGCAGGAATTTAATTAATGTAATAATTTTAAGTCTGGTTAATATGTATTTGTAATCTAGACACTGTTATAATATCACTAGATTTTTACGTAGCAATGTTTTGGTTACCATAAGGTAAAAACCCTTTAGTGTTTATGTGAATGTGGTCTTATGAGATACCCTTTGTTTCCCTAAATATCCATGTTTTGTGTTTTCTCACACCGGTCCCATGACTGACCAGGAGTTTATTTTCTTAAACTCTTGGTGCCATATTTTTTCGACCAGAAAAGTAGTTCAGGTCTAGCTTGGAACATTTTGGAGGAGCTTGGAGCAGCAACTGGAGTTTCCTCTATAAATGGTTATCCATTTCCATTTCCGCTGCATTTGTTTACTGTTTGTATTCAACATTAGTAGGGATAAATATTTATAACTGTCTAGATTGAGATTAGGATAGAATCTTATGTATGTATTTAAAACTTCCATTGTAAAGATTATATATTGAAATACTATATATTATTCCACTAATGTAATATTCTGTCCTACCTTCATTTCTCTTTTTACCCTTGAACGATTTGTCTTTTCGGCACTTGGAGATTCAACATGTGAATACCATAGATGTATTAGTGTTGATTTCTGAGGATCTTAAAGGTGGGTCGTCACAACAACAAACCCACTAGACCTAACTATATAGACTAGTTAAGGGTAATAAAGGTAGCAATAACATATGGATATCTATGGTCGTTAATAAGCAAACTTCCAAGGGAAAAGCCTATTGATGATGTAGATCCTGAATTACACATAGCCTATAACAAAAGCGTTATGGATCTTGAAATCACCCAGGTTACGCGATGTCTACATTAGATAAACTATTATAGAGATAGCACCAAAACATGTCCATTAAATTTTCAGTAGCCCTAATGTTTTGTTTGGGGAACAGTCTCATTTCGCAAGGTATGAACTTACAAAGAAACCGTTCAATATGAAATGACAAAGCGCATGAAAGTAAATAAGTACGTTCTAATAATGAAAGGCTATATTGATATACTTTCCAAGTTGCATGTGATGATCGGAAATGAGTTACAAGTCTAATCCTAAAGTCTCACACTCCTCAGTTTGAGTTGTTCATATTAAATTATAATATAAACCAGTTGAACATAAGTTTCATGGAGCTCCTCGGTATGTTAAAGTCGATCGAGTCTTTGTCCAAGGATCAGGGCATGGTACTCCCAATTAAGGGGAACACATCATCTTCGAAAAGATCGAAGAAGCATAATATGTTTAATAAGAAAAACAAGAAGACTACTCAGACTGACAAGGGTGAATGGCGTTACTGTAATAAGAAGTGTTACATGTTCGAAGTACTTTAGATTGTCGAAGAGAAGAAACAAATAGTTTTACTACTCCTACATGTATATTTATGAATCAAATTATTTTGCAATCAATAAATTATCTTGGATTTTAGATATTGGATATGGAACTCACATCTGTAATTTATTATAGGGACTTAGAAACAAGCGTCATATGGCAGAGGGAAAGATGAGGCTTCAAATTGCTGATGAATCTCTAGTAGATGTAATGTTAGTTGGAGATTTTCTTTTAAGATTGCCAAATGTGTTAGTTTTAAAATTAAATAATTGTTGTTATGTAAAAGATTTTATCTATGGTATTATTTCTATGTCTGTATTGTCTGAAACTGGTTATAAATTTGATAATACTAATAATGTTATGAACATTATGTTAGATGGTGATAAATTCCGCATTGATATTTCAGATAACAACATTTAAACGATTAATACTTATTATGTCTATGCTATAAGCAATTATTCTAATGTTGACGTAAATAAAAATTATCTTTGGCAGTGTGGCGAGGTAATATAAGTGAAAAATGACCGCACATATTTAAATCGAAAGTTTTCTAGCATCACTTGATTCTAAATCATTTGATACATATGAATCATGTCTCAAAGAAAAAATGACCAAAGACCCTTTTAGTAGGTGGTTGGGAGCAATGAGAGAGAGTTGATCAACTCTTGGGTCTAGTATATAGTGATGTATGTGGTACGATGCCTATGGTTACCAAAGATAATTCTTCTTATTTTGTAACCTTTATGGATGATTTCTGGAGACTAAGATATGTGTATCTTATGAAGAACAAATCTAAAGCTTATGAGAAATTCATAGAATATAAAATGGGGTCGAAAATCAGACGAGCCATAATATTAAAATATTTCGATCTAATCAAAGAGGTGAGTATGTTGGACAAGAGCTCCAACTATACTTAAGATAATGGGGTTAGCTCTCATGTTACTCTACCATATAATATGCAACAAAACGATGTTTCGAAGTAAAGAAACATAACCTTATTAGATATAGTTCGTTCCAGATGAGTTACCTCTATCCTATTGGGGATGTACGTTAGAAGCTACAGCGTGTATGTTGAATTTAATACCCACAACATTTGTGCCAAGATGCCATATGAGATGTAGCATAGGAAGAAACCCCACATCATACATTTGAAGATATGGGGTTGTCCAGCTTACGTTGAGAACGTTGGCTCCAAAAAACTTGAGGCATGATTAGTCTTGTGTAAACTCATAGGATATCCCAAAAACTCCATGGGATATCTATTCTACAACACAAATGAAAAAAGTAATTATTTCTCAACATGTTGTCTTTTAGAAAAGAAATTTCTACCAAAGAAAATTAACAGCGAATTTGTGGAATTGGATGGGTTTCGAGAGTCTAACATGGAGACCACACCAGTGGGAGAACCAAATTCACTCGCGTACAAAAAACACAACCTATTAGAAAGTCTAGTTGGGAGTCTTATGCATCAGAGAAATACTACGATTTTCTCAGGGATGCAGAGAAGGAAGATTGTGTCTTAGATAATGACACCTTCCTCCTTCCAACAAGAATTACAGTGTAAATACTTTGAATTCTAGTATGGAGCTATGAAATTTGAAATGGATTCCTTGTATGAAAATAAAGTATAGACTATGGTTGCATACCCAAAGGGATAAAACACATCGGGGTTAAGCAGACTTTTAAGAAAAAGATAAATGCAAATGGATAAATGGAGACTTACAAAGCAAGGCTAGTTGCGAAAGGATTTCGTCAAATTCAAGATGCTGATTATTACGAAACGCTTTCGCCCATAGCAATGCTTAAGTCCATTCATATAATGCTAGCTATGATTGCATTCTACGACTATGAAATATATGGAAAATGGATGTAAAGATTACATTTTCAAATGGTGATTTGGAAGAGACTATCTATATGTCGTAGCTTGATTGTTAGGGGAAAAGGAGAAGAAAGAAGATAAGAAGAGAATTAAACAACATAGAATCTAACAACGGAATGAATAATATATAATATATCACAAGTCTTTACACAAAAGAAAAACTGTAGTATGTATATATACAAAAATCAATCAGAGTATACTAACCTATTTCAACCTGGACAGTTATAACAGTCTGTCCTCACAATTGTAGATAACATGCCAATAAATACAGCGAAAAAATAACCATCTATGTAAATTCGTCTTCGGGCCTCCAACTAGTCTCTTGAAGCTCCAAGCATCTAATCTAATCTGTAATATACTCGGTCTGACCCAAGCATTATAATAAAACAACACCCGAATCAATCTAGAAAACTAATGTGAGAAAACACACCAAATTGGATTTAAAGCTATAAGAAAATCTTTGAAACCGATGGTATCTCCTAGGACTACGCCACGCATAAACACGATGTGCTTTTACCTTTCAATAACCACAACATTTTCTATATAAAATCCATTTATATTATAATAATATCCAGGGGTCAAAGTAAAATATGAATATAGTTGAAATGCTTGCATATCACATTCCAACACATTATGTACACATCTAAAACCGTGAGCTCGTATTGGAAAATGGATTCCAACTAATGACTAGGCTACTGGGGTACCGTCCATCACAGTACACCTCTAGAACAATGGACCGAGATCGTACCTAACGATCTCTGCCAACACAGGACCAGCCTACCCTTTGCTATATGGTATCGAATATGTCATCGCACCGGTTGTTCCCAACCTTTATGGAGCTCCCTTATACACAACTGAATCTGAAAATATAAATGATCATCTTGAAAGTTGATGACATAGCATTTGTGGGAGCTACCCACACCTAGCCCCGCTGCATCTCCCATGTTATAGTCATTCCCGGTTGATGAGATTTGAGGCTATGATTACCTTTCAAGAAATTACACTTAGAATGCTCATTGCCCTCCAATGTTAATGTGCTGATAGAATTCATCCATATAAGTCCGTTCAGGGTTTGAATGAAACCGAAGGCACTACTCCTATTACGAACGCAATGGAATAAGTTTCGAGACCTAATTCGATCGTATGCAGAAGATAGCTTTTTGAACCCCATTATTATATTAAATTTCCAATATCAATTTCAACGAGTTTCTACCTCCTACGACCAAATGGTGCATCTGATTGCTATGAAATGTGACGGTATAATATAATTCATTATTATGGACCCAATGACACTTGTTTCGTCGAAATCCGAGACTGTGCCTCAGAAGGCTATTTGTATATATTAATTAAAACGAGTTATTTTTCAAAATCAGTTAAATCACTTTTAAACCCATTTTAAAAGTTTTATTACCTTCATTCTTATTTAATAGAAATTTAATAAGCTTCTAAATCATTTTTATCCAACTTAAAAATCCAAGATTTAATTGTTTAAACGATTTTCAATTATTAAATTCAACAATCAAATTTTCCAATAAATCATTGTATTTGGAATTTAAGTTATTTAACCTATAAAAATTAACTTTGCAATATGTAAAATTAGTAAAATTAATTAAACATTCCAAATTCAATAACTAAAATTCTGGATCATTACATTCTTTTCCCCTTAAAAGAATTTTGTCCTTGAAATTGCCAAGATAGGAAAAATGCCCAAATCCATTTTTTTTCTAAAACAAACTAATTGAAATAACTTACCAAATCTATTTAAGCCTTTAACTTCCAAAAATCAATTTGTTGAAACCTTGTTATTAAGCTTACAAATTCATTCATAGATTCCAGCTAATATTACCCATTCAATCATTTCAGGTTATAACCCAAAATCAAACTTTATTATTAAAAAATTTCTTCAAAATTGCTAATTCTTTAAATTTTTGAAAAATTTCATCAGTGTCTCCTTTGTGCGGCTAGATCAGAACAACTACAAATCGCCACTATGGTCCAAACCAACAAAGAAAACAAAGCCAAGTGGATCAATCATGAAACCATCAAATCAAAAATGATTTAAACATGTACCTTTTTGTTGGGAAACCCAATTTTCATATGATACCAAAAGCATCAAATTAGCTCTTGCTTTTAAATACTTGCATTTTATATACTAATGATATCCAATCATATAATACATAACCATATTATTTTTCATTTTCAATTTCAAACATTTGCCTTACTAAAACTACACGATGTACATATATAATATTTACGCAATATCAATCTGATCGCTCGCTCGATCACACAATTTCACTTCCGAACCAGTATTGTTCACATGACCCTCTGGTGTGGACTCAGATCCAGTTCCTTGATCAAAAACCGTTATTCTCCTTGTATAGCCATATACTATGATAGAGAATTACAGAATCAATCAAAAATCCATATTTGGAGTTCTCCGTCGAGAATCGAGTGTAAAATCCTAACTCGGATCGATATAAATCATCTTGAAATCCTATGCTTGAATATGGATCAAATTCTTATGTGAATAAAATAATATACGTACAACTTATGCATTAATTTCAATGAATTTCTTAGATATTCCAAATTCCTTTATTCACATTCATTCATTTACATTCAGTTATTCACAATCATTATTCACATTTATTATTCACATTCAGTATTTACATAGTATATCCTTTTAATTTTAATTATCTCTTAAGAATTTTTCCACCAGATTTTCTTAAGTCTATTATAAACATTTTATACAAAACTCCTTATGTTTATAACCACTTTACACTTAAGTCGATATCCTTTTCAATCAAATTCAATTTCAATTCCATTTTCAACATTTGATTTTATAAATCAACATTCCAAACCATATCCAATTCACTAATTAGTTTAATTAGTTCCATCACTAATTTATTTCAAATCTCAATCAATTCCATTTCCATTTTTTTTCATTTAGCCTAACTTAAGCTAAATTTTCGAAATTCACTAATCTTAATTTAAGTATTTCAATTCCACAGCTCTATTTCAAATTTACTTTTCTTGCATTCACATTTAACAATTCAAACATTGCTTTATCTTGCTAATTTTTCAAATTTTATAAGTTATAAAACTTATTCTCTCATATTTTCAATAAAACATTTTTAATGAAAATTCCAAAGTTTAACACATTATTCTAAAGTATTTCAAATCATTTTTGAAATAACATATATGTATACACACACACATAATCCCTTGGTATATCAAATCATTCTTTCGAATTCCCAAAATCTAGCTAGTTTTATCAAAAAAATCTAATGGTAGCAATTCCCCACTCGAAAAACTCAAAAATGAACGTCGATGATGCTTCAGCATCACTGAAATTATTTTCCAATGACTGAATTGAGTTTATTGCTTTTATTCCCTTAAAATCCTTTTAAAGGTATTTTTATTCAAAAATATTTTCCAAATAATAATAATATTATTTTCCAAAACTTTGAAGAATATTTCCAAAACCAGTGGGATTTAAATTCCAAAATTCCCAACCTTTTAAATCCTTTTTACTTATAAACCATATTTATAATGTACTTCAGAAATTTCATTTCCTTTCAATTTATAAATTATATTTATAAACTATAATTCCATTTGGTTACATAAAACCATTTCTTTGTTATTAGTCTTGCTTACATCAAAATATCAACCCCTTTATTAGAAAACAACAACAATAAATGATAATCAAATATTATCATTCTCTAACATCCAAGCACACCATATATTAATAATTTCTTAAAAGTTATTCCTTTATATATAAAGTATAATCCAAATAAAATTATTTCATTTACCTAGTTTCAAAACAATCCCATGTCGAATTACTTTGTACAAGTGTTTAGAGATCTCTATCAATAACGTTAATTACTTGTATTGACCTGAATCTATAAGCCACTCAATAGATCAACCAACACAATATAAAACAATTTTCTACATCACTAACAATTACGCGGTCATATATATACACTTAAGCTCGTTATAGGATGCTACTGACCCAATCTCTAATGAGTTACTCCACCAAAGCCAAGGTTCCCACTTAACCTTCAGCTTTATACCAAATGTAACAAACTGGGTTTTCAACCCTCAAAAATCGACACTAATACATCGACTGTATCACATGTCGAGCAATCGAATGTCGGAAAAACGGACTGTTAGGGTAAAAGAAGAAAAAATAAGATAAGAAGAGAACCAAACAACATAGAATCTCACAGCGGAATGAATAATATATAATATATCACAAGTCTTTACACAATAGCAAAACTGTAATATGTATATATACAAAAATTAATCATAGTACACTAACAATTTCAGCCTGGATAGTTATAACAGTCTGTCCTCGCAATTGCTGCTAACACACCAATAAATATAGTGGAAAAACAACCATCTATGTGAATACGTCTCTGGACCTCCAACTTGTCTCTTGAAGCTCCAAACATCTAATCTAATCTGTAATATACCCGGTCTAACTCGAGCGTTATAATAAAACAATACTCTAGTCAGTTTGGAAAACCAATGTGAGAAAACATACCCAATTGGATTCGAAGTTATAAGAAAATATTTAAACCAAAGGTTTCTCGTAGGACCACGCCACACATAAACACGACCAGTTTTGCCCTTATGATAACTAAAGCATTTCAATATAAAATCCGTTTACATTATAATAATGTCTAGGGGTCAAAGTAAAATATGAATATAGTTGAAATGCATGCATCTCACATTCCAACATATTATGTATACAACTAAAACCATAAGCTCGTATTGGAGAATGGATTCCAGTGAATGATTGGGCTACAGGGGTACCGCCCGCCATAGTACACCTCTAGAACAATGTACCGAGATGTTACCTAACGAACCCTGCCAACATAGGACCGGCCTACCTCTTGCTGGATAGTATTGAATATGTCTCACCCCAGTTGTTCCCAACCTTTATAGAGCTCCCTCATTTACAACTGAATCTGAAAATATAAATGGCCATCTGGAAAGGTGATAACATACCATTTGTGGGAAATGCCCACACATAGCCTTGCTGCATCTCCCCTGTTTTAGTTATTCCCAATTGATGAGGCTAGAGGCTACGATTACCTTTCAAGAAATTACACTTAAAATGCTCATTGCCCTCCAAGGGAAATGTGCTGATAGCATTCATCCATATAAGTCTGTTTTGGGTCTAAACGAAACCGAAGGCACTACTCCTATTACGAACGCAACGGAACAAGTTTCGAGATCTAATTCGATCGTATGCAGAAGATAGCTTTTTGAATCCCATTATTATATGAAATTTCCGATATTAATTTCAATGCGTTTCTATCCCGTACGACCAAACGGTGCATCTGATTGCCACAAAATTTGATGGTGTATTATAATTCATTATTACAGACTCAATGATATTGGTTTCATCGAAATCCGAGACCATGCCCCGGAAGGCTATTTTTATATGTTAATTAAATAATGAGTTATTTTCAAAATCAGTTAAATCTCTTTTGAATCCAGTTTAAAAGTTTTATTACCTTCATTCTTATTAAATAGAAATTTAATAAGCTTCTAAATCATTTTTATCCAACTTAAAAATCCAAGATTCAATTATTTAAACAATTTTCAATTATTAAATTCAACAATTAAATTATCCAATAAATCGCTATATTTGAAATTTAAGTTATTTAATCTATAAACATTAACTTTTCAATATTTAAACAATTAAGTATGCCAAATTCAGTAACTAAAATTCTGGGTTGTTACATGCAAGTTGTTAAAAACAAGCTTTGAAGAGTTGGAGTAAGTGTCTTAAAAAGTAATCAAATAGTTTGTTTTTTATCAAAACACAAAGGAAGCATGCATATACCAAAAGGAATAATAAATTGCTATCGTGTTCTTAGTTTTCATACATCGATGATCTACTTTTGATTGGCGATGAAAGTTACAACTAGTAAATGTTGGCTTTACAAGAATTTCTTCATGAAGGATTTGTGAGAAGCAACCTATGCACTAGGTATAAAGATCTATAGTGGTAGATCTAAGACGATGTTGGAATTATTCATACATAGATACCATCCTAAATGGTTTAGTATAGAGAATTCCAAGCATGGAAATGTTCCGATACAACATAGAATCGTCATTTCTAAGAAGTATGCTCCTCGAACTAATGAGGAGAAATAGCGTATAAAGATGATACTATATGCTTCGGCAATCAATTCCATACTATATGTTATGCTACGTACTATATCAAATGTGGTATAAGCATTAGGATGTGTAAGCAGATACTAATCTAATCATGGAAAAAAGCAATGGATGGCTTTAAATTGTATACTATTTAAGAAATGTTAGGGACTTATTCCTTAACATAGGAATGGAGATCTCCTTATGAACGGGTACACATACCCTAGCTTTCAAAGTGATATCGACGATAGTAAGTGTAACGACCCGTATTTTAAGTCTTCAAATTTCAATATTTAATTTATTTAAATATTCAGATTTGAAGTTAAATTATAATAAAATATACTTTTAAATTAGGACTTGATTTTCAATGATGTATTTTTGATTTAATTTTTAGAATTTTTCCATAATTTTTAATTTTGAAAATAAGTAAATTTTCGTTTGACGCTTTTTGTGGCAAATGTTGGTACATTTGAAATTTCACTGAATAAGTTAACTTCTCTATTTTATTTTCATTTTTAGATCGTGTTGCATTGTTAAGCGCAACCGCATTTTTACTTTTTTCATTTACTGCTTGTACAAAACATGATTTTATGCAGCGTCGGACCGCAGAACTTTTAAAAATAAAGCACATATAAAATTACACGCACACAGACATACTTTTCCTACATATTTTGCCATGTCTTTTTTGTCCTTGCTCATGCTTACCCATGACACTTTGGTGGATCGCATTTAATATTGGCTTTTGTTTTAGCTTTGCTTTGAAGGAATTACCATCTTTAAATATAGGATAAATTTTATATTTAGGCCAAATTTGTAAGCAAATTATAAGAATAGGGCACTTTACAAACTATTTACAAAGCTAGACCAGTTTTCGCCACGTTGGACGCCACGTGTGCCGGCGGCATCTCAGATGCCGCCAGTGCACGTGTATTGTGTAAAATAACATTGGTGGCATTTGAGATGCCTCCAGTATGTGGCATCCCAAATGGCACTATTTCCGCTGCTCTTTGTAAATTTTCAACCCTTCCATCAATAACACCCCCACTCCCCCTTCTCTCAATCCATCTTCAAAAAAACCGAACCCACCCCTCAATTCACCAAAAATCCAATTTTCAATCTTCCAACTATCAAAATCTAGATAGATTTTGAACTATGGCTTCATCATCTTCTCAAGCTCATCCTATAGGTATGAAATCTATCGATTTTGTCTCTAATTGTCATTTTTTCAATTTAGGGTTTAGGGCTAAAATTGTTCTATGATTGCAAATCTATGATTGTATAGTACAATGAAGTTGAGTACTCACCTAGAACACATGTTTAATTGTTTTTCCATCGTGTACAATGAAGTTGTATAATTGCAAATCGATGGTTCTATACCCATTGAAGTTGAGTATGATTATGCAATGTTATTGTGGTAGAATATGACGAAATGGCTTCCGGATCGATCGATCCTAGTGTGCTTTACCTCCAACCTCAACACTGCATAAACAACATCGATATAATGGAGGTACAAGGTCAAATAATTTGTTATTACTTCTGCAAAGTGATGGTAATGACCATAATTTCTTTCCTTTGTTACTGTGTATCGATAGAGGGTTGAACTGGATGGCTTCATTGACCATTCATCAACTTTAAAGCTCGTCATGTCAGTGTATCCAGGTGTGTTGGAACTTTTAGACAGAGCTGGATTTGGTGTTGTCAATAAGTTGGGATATACACAGCCCGATCAGAATCTTTTGATGGCTTTGATCGATAAATGGCAATCGAAGACGTCTACATTTCATCATAAAGTATGTAAGATGACAATCACTTTGAAAGACGTAGCTGTATTGCTCGGATTGCCGATTAACGGGGATCCCATCCTGAAACCGGATTTTCCAAGAAATTATATGGAATTGTGTGAGCCTTTGCTTGGATTGGCTCCTCTAGAAGACATGAGGTGGGGAAATGAGTCAATAGTGGCCACGTGGTTTAGGGACCAGTTGGACGGGGCCGGTGATATTCCCTGTCATGCCTCTTCTTTGTAGATTGCCCAGCGTGCCCGCGCTATTATGTTGCATATCATCACGCAGCGTGTTTTTTGTGATCGATCGAAAACTAGAGTGGCCCTTCAATGGCTTCCATTGTTAGAAGACTTTGATTCATGTCGACAATACTCATGGGGTAGTGCGGTGCTTGCTTTCACCTATACGGAGCTTATGAGAGTTGCTTTGGTTCAACAACGGTCCGTCGGAGGTTATATGGCTCTACTTCAGGTACATACATAGTCATTTGTTGTAGCGTAGTTGAGTTTTCGTAAAAGCGTAACTAAAATTAAGTTTCACACTCGCAGCTCTGGTCATGGACCTACCTTTCGGTTGGTCGTATTTCTATGAAGACGCAAATAATTGACAAGCCTTATGGAGCAAGGTATAACAGTGTTGTTAGTGTTGTTATATCGACATAGTAAATTTGAATTTCCTATAACATGTTGCTATTACAGGTGGATTGGCCCGAAGAATGCAAAAATAACCCCCAGACGCAATTAAACCTTCTACCGAGACGAGTTTGATGTCCTAGATTACAATGCAGTAACATGGAATCTGTATTCCGAAGTAGACCTTCATGCACTTTCAGCTATTTGTACAATGGAAAGGCCATTATGGCAGGCAAGACTTATGATTTTTTGTTTCGGATATTTAGCATACCATCTGCCAGACAGAGTCATGAGACAATTTGATCTTTGACAGCACCTACCATATCCTTCTCCATATTACATGCTTCCATGCGACGAAGATGAGTTTAAAATGATGATTGTGTTATGGAACAACCGTTTCATAGCTGGCGAAGATGAGCACGAAGTCACTCTGACCGATGAGGAGTATCTTAGCTGGTACTGGAATATCACTCGTCGTCATATGCTACATAGACGAGCGGAAGAACCCGAGCAAGAGGTGGCCCTTTACACTCCATGAGCTCCGCTAGAACGGAATGTGGTACGTATTAATATTGACAAGTTATGTAGTACTTATGAAACTCATGCGGGTTTATATTATATGCAGGCGGATGGTATGTATCATGTGTTGGACATTGTCGACGAGCTTGCGGAGGAGGTTCCTAAAAAGAGCAAGGCGTAATGCTTCTCTATCAAACAAATTCTGCTATTCTGTTTGTCGAAGAACAAGATGTCAAGGCCCATCCCACCTCCTCCTCCTCCTCCTCCTGTAGCCACCACTTATCTTGGATATTTCCCCTTCCACGTCGCAGGAGGGCATAGCTGCAGTCCCACCGGCCCCCTCGCCGAAGAGAAAGTATGGAAGAAGGAAGAAAAAAGAGGGCGAGAGTTTCGAAGCGATATCTTCCCAACATACACAACCCGTCGGGCAATCGCAACCCCCAATGGATGGGACGCAAGAGGAGGGCAGTAAAAGCTGTCATTGGTAGAGGAGGAATTCATGCTCAAGCCAAGAAGACCACTCCTAGGGAATTAAAAATTTTGAGATGAAATTTTAGACTAACCGTAAGGGACCGTGGTTTCTATTTGTTGACTGTAGTGTTGGTTGATCGTTTGAGTGGGATGTTGACTGTAGTATTGATTGATCATGGTCTCTATTTGTTCGTTTGGAATGTTTGGTTGTTAACTACTGTAGACTAGTGTTTGTCATTATGATTGTAGAAGTGACACTAGTATTCTGATGATGGTGTGAATGTTACTGATTGTAGACTTGTATTTGCTGTTGGTAACTATAGTCATGAGCTCAGAATGTTGCAGTGGTCAAGGTTTAGAAATTTGTTTACTTCGGTGTCGAAATATTGACAATGTAGTTTCCATTTTGAAGTTAGACTCAGTAAGTAACAGAGCGGCATTCAAAATGCCGCGTGAGGCATCATTTGAAATGCCATATGGAGCTGTATTTAAAATGCCACCACAAACGGCATTTAAAATGCCGCCCCTTGCGGCATTTGAAATGCCGCTTTGTTACTTTACATTACCAATAATGCCCCTTGCGGCATTAGATGTTACGTTACCTACTTTGAACGATCGTTTCTAATATCATTATGTTACATTTCAATTATCCTTTAATGATGCATAACATACTTCAAACGATGCATAACATACTTCGAACGGTCGTCTCATATATTTGTTCATCATACAACAAGTTTCTAATATCATTACATTACATTTCAATTATCCTTCAACGATCTACATGAGCACAACGCCGAATACTTGTACCCACGAACCAACAATTCATTTCGGTATTCAAGGTTCAACTCTTCCAAACGACTAACTTCCGCTTGCATTTCTAAAGCATATTCCACCCCTCTAGGACACAGTGGTGGATCGAGCCACTTAAAAAAATTGCAGCATTCAACCTGATTCGACCGAATCTTGTGATTGTTGTATCCAGTGTAGCGGTAGAAACGATGTTTAGAATTCCTATCAGTTCTGCAAACGACTGCTTCACATTCCTCTCCACAGCCACAAACTGCACATGTAGCATGGGAGCTTGAGCTTGCATGATTTTGCCGACCTAGTACACCTAAAAGACGTGCATGGAGCGATTGTTAGACTGGTCTATCAACCGCAGCCTCTCCACATGATGTTCCACTTTACTCATTTGGGGGTTCTTCTTTGAATTGTGTCTCTGGTACAAAATCAACTTCAAGGTCGGCGCCACTTGAAATCCCCATTCCTCTATTTTGTTTGAATTCGTTGTACATCTTCATCATTATTACATCAGCAATTTCCTAATGTCTATTATACACCTATGAATACAACCAAAAATACATCGACAAAACAATTGTTGAAATTAAACAAGAAAAGTATAATACTTGCCTTCGGCGTGACAATGTTGAATTGAAATATAGGGTGGGGTAGTTGCAAATTGTTGAAATCGGATGAGAGTAGTATACCAATATGAAACCTAGAGCTTTTTCTGAAATAAATTTGGTAAAGTTAGGGTGTGGGTAGGGTAGTTGCAAAAACTAAGGAAAATATATAGGCAGCCGAGGTGCGGCATCTCAAATGTCACTAATAGCGTCTTTTGAAATGCCGTTGCACGCGGCGTTTCAAATGCCACGTGCAAGTGGCATTTAAAATGCCGTTCGGCTCATTACTCCCCAATGCCTGCAACTTTGTGATTAAGTCCACAATGAAATTTCAATGCACTCTACGTTAGAAGGCTAACAACAAAATAAATAAATGTCGAAATAATATTTGAATACAACATTAGATTACATAAATATTTGTTCTCAGACAAACTAGAATGCGTTCGAATTAGGATTACAAACAAAACAAAACAAAACAAAACATTAAGTTGCTGTATTGCAATGTTTTTTTATGATCAAGAAAACCACATTTGTTGCACCTATTTCCTTTAGGGATCTGCATCTCATGCATTGTACCTTTAATTCTAGTTGAACATGGGCATCCTGGTTGTCTTTTAGCGATCAGAGGTAGGACCAATTGACTGTCACTTGAACTCCAATAGCGTTTTCTCGTACCAGGTGAAACTCAGGGGTGTAAGTTGCTAGGTATTTTGATGTGGAATACCATGTTGAGCCAAAGTCGTGATGGGCTCTATTTGCTCCGTTGGAAACCGTTGAGCAAGCGGCCATAACATGCATACACAACAGGTGCTCTAAAAAAGGGATGTTGCACGTAAAAGAGCAACTGTAACCGTTGATTAGTACTTTGAATTTGTCACCGAAATAGTGTACAACTTGCCACTTAGATTGAATAAATCGAATTATTCTTGTATGCCTAGCTTTATTAGCTCTTTCGACGATTGTGGCTTCCAACTTTGGAGTTAAACGAGAAGTCAGTTTTGCTGCCGCTTCTCTTCGTTGACAAAAATAATCAAACGACCAAAAAAAGGTGCGTTCAACTAAAGCTTTGACAGGTAAAGTCCTAGCTCCTTTAAGAACACCGTTGAAACTTTCTGCACAATTGGTGGTCATGACATGAAATCGACCGCCATCATCTTTACACAATGCCCAGTTCTCCTCGTGCGCTTCCAAACTTCTTTCTATCCAATTGTGAGCCCTGATGCTTATAATTTTTATTTCTTCACGTATTCTGATGTACTCAGCTTCTTCCGCAACACAAGCTGCAACCTAAAATAGTCCGGTTAATCGCTTTTCTCTAAACCCTACAGCTGGAAAATTAGCTTCATGATGTCTAGCACAAAATCTATGTTTATGTGGCAAACACTATTTTGATTCCAAGGCTGATGTTATTCCTTTCATTCGATCCGAAATGAAGGTAATTTGTCGATTGTTAACACTATGAATGAACCGCCGCATGCAGGCAAGAAACCACCCCTAACTTTCCTCGATTCAGACTCTACAATTGCGTATGCTAAAGGGCATAAGTGATTATCCGCATCAACATCAGTGGCCATAAGTAGCGTCCCTTTATGTTTCCCGTACAAATGTGTCCTGTCAATACATAACAATGGACGACAATGAACAAAATCTTCAATAAAAGGTCCAAACGCCCAAAAAGATCGATCGAAGACTCCATAATCATCGGTCGTAACGTGTCTAACACTTCCGAGTTCAATCTAGTTATTTCAGTAAAATATTGCCTTGGACTATTATAAGACTCCACCCAATCACCATAATTTCTTTCCACCGCCTTACCCAAAGCTCTCCAAGCTTTCATATAACTAGTTTTCACAAACAACTATTCTTCCATCAAAACTTGTACCGTTCCAGCTGTAATGTTTTGATCGACTTTCACAAAAGGTAATATTTTTGCCACTACAAAGTTAGACGTCGCCTGCTTGTGGGTAGAGTTTACCGTTGGATTAACATAATTGTGTTCACTAGGATATTTTCTTACAATCGACCAAATCTGCTCTGATTTTTTTAAGACAATAGCATGAATTCTCCATGGACAATTTGCATCTATATTTCAAACGGCAGTGTATTTTGTTTTATTTGATTTTATTGCTTTAAAATAAACGGCATGCCAAATCGACCATTCGCTCAACTGTTGTAACAACTTGGTTTTCGTCTCGAAAATCAAACCAACTTTAAAACCATTCTGAACGCTTACAGTTTAAAACATCCTATTTTTGAACTCAAGATTTGCAACGATTGGCCTTGCAATAATTTGTGTGTTGCACAAATCATCATCCACAGGAACTTCCATTTCCACCTCATCAACGTCTTCAAAAATATTGTCTTCAACCGAAAAATCATAGTTCAAAGGTTCATTGTTCACTTGCATACTACCTATCCATGACTTGTCGTTCTCCACTATGTTCACTAAATCCATACTATTTATAGGGGGTTCATCATTGACATCTTCACCTTCGTCCTCGTCCATCTCATTATCAACATCTTCATTGTTTATGTTTACGTTTACATTCTCCAAATCAGCATTAGCTTGCGTAGCAATATCATTCGCGGGGAATCTACTATTCAAACATACGTACTACTTTAAAACCATTACCGTAATTACTACCTACCAAAATTTGATTTTTCATTATACATACCTCTGACTAAGATCATATAATTCGGACGTAGTTGGATACATAAATTGAGACATATGGCATTGTGATGGTCCATCGGGACTAGGCAGTGTTGGTCGACAAGAAAGATAACTACATATAAGGCCAAGAAAACTGTTAATTAGCACATAACAATCAAATTAATACGACCTAAATTTCATAAACAAATGTTTCACCTTCCGAGAAAATGCATAAAGTTGCCTTGACTTGGATAGGGGTACGTATACTGAATGTCATGTGGATAGGTTATACATGAAGGATATCCTTATAGACCTTGTTGTTGACCGTACATCGTTGTCATAGTCGGATTAATGAAACTCGAAGATGTGTTTCTGCGACTGATACTTACTGCCTCAACCGTTCTTCAGTGCTCCTCAATAACACTGTTAACTTCTTGTTCTCGTACGGGTTCTTCTACTTGCAAGCGCTTAATTTTTCCAACAAATAGCTCAATTGATTTTGATATCGCTGAAAACATTAGCTGGACATCGTCATCATTAGCTATTTTAATGGCTTTCGATCCTGAGTTCGTCGGCCAGTTACACATTACCTCTATGTCAAATTCTTTAGATTTTATCTTGGTCGCTATATAAATCGATTCTTTCAGCTGCACCAGATTACAACCTTTCAACATTTTAGCTGGCTTACATGACCCCCTGACATATTTTCCACAATTAAGTTCATCAACAACCAATTCGCCATCGAAATAACAGATGATTGGTGCACATTTGGGAGCCATTCTATAATTTATTCAATCAACTAGTATATTATCATTTGATACCAAATGGCAAATGAGATTAAAAAAAATTGAACTAGGGTTTCCAAAAAAAACATACGTGCTATAGCTAATTCCTTTTTAAAGAGGAAGAATTAGATGTTGCTCCTTGTCTGTAACTAAATCCAATCAAGATTAAACTACAATAAGCAAATAATTTAACAGTTTGGAGTTTAGAATTTTAGTAGATCTAAGCAAACTTTGGAAGAAGACAAACATAAAAAGGTGGCTGCCTAATAAAGCATCAGAAATAGCGCCATTTGGGATGCCGCATACTAGCGGCATATCAAATGCCGCCACTATTATTTTGCACAATACACGTGCACTAGCGGCATTTGAGATTCCGCCAGCACACGTGGTGCCAACGTGGCAAAAACTGGTCTAGTTTTGTAAATAGTTTGCAAAGTGGCATATTCTTGTAATTTGTTTACAAAATTGGCCTAAATACAATATTTATCCTTAAATATATGAAAAGACTCACACGGTAATGAAAAGGGGACACATTTTCATTTCTTTCTTTCTTTTTGAATACAGCAAGTATGAAGACATTGATAATGAAAATTTTCCATCTTCTTAAACAAAAGAAAACATGAATATATGAAACCTTTCCATTCCATTCATTTTTTTCTTCAAACAAAAAGTGGCCGCACTTATATATAGGTGGCCATGTGTATTCAGGTGTGCTTGCATAAGGCTGTATGCATTTGGGTGTGTGGGGTTTGTTCTGTATTGTGTGTGTGTGTGTGTGTATATATATATATATATGTGTGTGTGTATGTATGTATGTATGTATGCGTGGTTGCAAGTGGCATAGGTGCAGGTGCATGAGTAGTTAAATGAAGGAGTGGTGTGCAGGGCGCTGATGGTGCCAATGGGGACTTCAAGTGGTCGGGGCATGGTGTAGTGTTCAAGTCTGAGGGCAGTAGGCGCATACGAGTAGAAGTGTGTGTGGTGTGGGAATTTGGCTATCTTAGGTTTGTAGTGTGTATATTAGTGCTGTTAGGTGGAGCAGGAAGTCGTTGGATAGGGTTGCAGCGTTAGCAGGCGGAGCTCTTGGAGGTAGCAGCGTTTAGTTGGATGAAAACGTGAATGGGTGTATGTATGCATGGAAATTGTGTTATTATGTGTGTGTAATGCATAAGGGGAAGGAGGAATTTTTGAGTGATGGGTTAGTGCATGAAAGGGGAAGAATTTGTGCATGCTTGTGTAGCATTGGGTGTATGTGGATGGGAGCATGGGCATGGGCTGTAGGTCAGTGAAAATGGCCATGAAGCGGAGGGTCTTTGTTTTAAAATTTGGCAAGAAGAAGACTGTTCATTAACATAGATTTGCGCAAAAGCCCACAAAATGTGTTCTATTGCGTGTTAAAGGAAGGGGAATTGCGTGCATTTGGGAAACGGACAGGCTCGACTTATAAAGGCTACTGGGCCTTGGGCTTTGGCCCGCTTGACTTAGAGCATCTCCAACAGTTCGGAGTGCGGAAATTTAATTTTCGGCACTCCGAAATGTTGGAGCCCTCATTTCTGCAACAAAAATGAGGGCAGGCGCCTGTTGAACATGCGCCTGGGCTTCAGGCGCCTGTTCAATAGGCGCCCGTGTTTTTAAAACATTGGGCACCTGTTGAACAGGCACCTGAAGCCCAGGCGCCTGTACAACAGGCGCCTGGTGATCGCGCATTCATCAGGCGCTTTCACCCTCTCCCTCTCATTTCTACCTCTTCCATCCTCTTTTCAGTTAATTTTTTATTTTACTTTGCGTCGAAATGTCATCTCATCGGGTCAAAATTGGTAGACGCACCGTTCGATATACGACCGATGCCAATATCGGACCAGCTCATGTCCCTCCTGATGCTACCGTGACTCCAGACGATCTTTGATCCTTGCACGACTTACCCCCTATTGTTTCGCATCGACTTACTGCCTCTATAGCGACGCCACAATTATACGTTTATTTCTTTATTGCTTGATGAACAACCGTGTAACTATATATGTATGATAATTCTTTTAACCTTATATTTAGGTTCGTCACGTAGCGATGCGACGTAGTTGGTATAGGGGTATGCCTGAGTATTTTGATCAGTTACCGAAGCCGATTTTGTATAGGCTACATGCGTCACCTTTTGGTGAATTTCTAGATTTACCTAGATATGCACATGTAGATCGTTGCCTGGTAGAGGCCCTCACCGAGAGATGGTGGCCTACCATTCATACATTTCATTTCCTTGATTTTGAGCTAGGACTGACTCCTCTAAATTTTTATATGCTCACTGGCATAGAGGTTGGTCGATCGGGCCGTCTCCCTGTTCCATTTGATTGTTCATTTGAGGAGTTCGAGTCATATTCAGCTTATTTACCGACTTTGGCTAATGAGGAGGTTAGAGGAGGAGCTGTTACTCTCCCTTGTTTGCAGCGGTAAATAGTAGAGTACATGGTTGTTGAGGATATGCACACTCCGGTTATCCATGCTTTCATATTATACCTTTTTGGGTCTACATTTTTTAGTAACAATAAGGGTACCATTAGGTTTGGTTTTTTGGCTGAATTAGTAGATGTGAATGGACTACATATATATGATTACGGTACTGCTATTATTGGTTATTTGTACGTAGCATTAGATACTTATGCGCTTCAGCAGTCTAGATAGATGTATGGATTTTGGTACATTCTTCCATTTTGGTACTACGAGTATACTGCCAATACGCACCCCCGACTTATTGTAGAGGCGAATGCCACACCTTATATTTACTTTCCTAGATTGCGTCATTGGGGTCATCCTATGCATTTACCCCGTGTTGCACAAGGGGTGCACAATGAGCTGATGGAGGCTAGATAGCAGATGAATATGAGGCGCGTGGTAACATTATCATTCGTCCATGGGACTAGTACTTACAGTTCCTAGAGCCCGGTCCAATCATCCACTCACTTTTCAGTTTTCCATGTCGCGACGCAGGATTTGCTTTCAGGTTCCTGCATGTCCATTCATATGGTATTTAGGGGAGCGGTGTTGGCTATAGTTGTATGTTATAGTTCGCATTCCATCAGATCCACCATCATAGGATGATATGTATGGTGATATTAGGGTTGGACCAGCTTATATTCTTGCTATGAGGGGTGCGGGATGGATGAATGGTGAGCCTTTTATAGTTCTTGAAGACTTTGATTCATATTGGGCTCGAATAACCCCATGTGCTTATGCATTGCCTGATTATATTTGGGGTTTGAACTCCGATCATATTGGTCCGCGTACCTCTTCAAGTAGAGTTCCACTACCACTGCCACCTTTGAGCCTACATCATCTCAGTACACACAACCTCCTACTTTCGACCCCCTCCTCATTCGTTTAGAGCGTATGATGTACATGGTCAGGTGGTGGAGTACCCCTTACAGTATCCTACAGATGACGTTATTATGGGTGTACCATCCACCAGATGTTTTAACCGTTCTTTAAATTACTTGTCATTATATTCTCCACCTATGTGTAATTTTTCTTGTGCACATATCAATATTCTCAGTACATGGATTATGTTAGACGGATGATTGCTGCATTTAAGCGTATGACGCTCGATTATACACAGATGTTGTATCAGAGTTACTAGACTGCGGTCCAGCAGCAGCAGACTCAGTATGATGCGCAGATACAGGGATTACAGACCTAGATTCAGCAGCTTTAGGAGTAGCTTCATGCCGGACCTGAGCCTCACGACTTTGATGACGTCAACGATGACAGTGACGACGATAGCGGAGATGATGAGGAGATTGATAGCGGTTCTGATCACATAGACTGATGTGTTGCATTTAGATGTTTTAGACTGTATTATTATTTTTCACACCTTACATTAGTTGGTTGCATATTGTGTTGGTAATGATGCTACTGTTATATATGATTGTCTATATGTTATGGCATTTTGCCGATTATATTTTATGTTGAGTATTGTATTGTGTTGATTATAATCTACGCTTGTTTATTATTAAGCGTATATGAAGTCAAAATGTTGAAGTAACAAACACAGTTGTGTTTGTTTGTCAACATTTTTATGGATGTTTGACACGTGGACGTTAATCTCATGCTTCATTTTTTTGATGCGGATCACGACCTCTTTATTAAGATATAGTGTTATATTCTAATGTCACAATATTTAAAAGTTCGGTAAATTCAGTCAATGTGTAACATAATATTTTCGGCTACAGAATTGAAACTGTTAGTAAATTTTTTTATACAAACTGATCAGATGTGCGATGATGAAGAGATAATGGCAACTCAGTTTTGGGACACTATTGCTAAACTTTACAATAGCACTGTTGAGTGTAGAAGTAGACGTACGAAGGTAGAGTTGAGGACTGGTTATGGGAACTTCTGCAACGCGTGTACGCGATACAACACGATTATCAATGAGGTTATATTTGAAAATTTGTTTGAACCAACCCATTCCACATTTGAAGGTCGTTACTTTCTCGAATATCACGGCACATTCACTGGACATTAGGCTTATATCATACGTCAAAATTAGCTAGAGCAATTTGGATATCCATAATTTGAGTGTATTATTGTTGAGTGTATTATTGTTTCTGTGTGTTCATATTTATTATTGTCTTGTTTATGAGTAATTTAACTTTCTATTGTATTGTCCAATCAAAATACAGTGCTCATATTTAAACATAAATAAATTTTAACGTTCACATGCTTCAATATATACGTAAGAGCTTTCCTTCTCAAACATACAGTTCAGTTCTCCGCTTCTTCAGTCTTCTAATCCTCATATCAATGCCTTCCTGGTCATCATTAATTGACTCCGATGCCGGGTACGTTCCAACGGAAAGCGAGCACGCCGATGAACATTGGAATATCAATTACAAGACCAGTATTACGAGGACGTTGCTTGTGAATTTCCAAATCTTGACCAACTCACACTTCAAGAAGATGTTCAACCTATACACGAATAGTTGGTTCGTCAATAACCACAGGAGGTTGAACAAGTACCAAATTTGCAACCTTCGGTTGAACAAGAGGTTGACTCTTACACGGTATTTTGCCACTGCGGTTATAAGGTTGAAGTTGTGGTTAGAGCTGACGGCGAAGATATTGGCCGTCGAAGCCAGTTGTGTCCTTTCTGGCCTAAAGGGTGCAATTATGCAGAATGGGTTGATGAACGGCTATGCCCAAGGGCCATAACATATGCCAACGAGCTGGAACGAGAAATAAGACGTCTCCGAAATGTCGTGCACAACTTACAATTTGACCGTAACGGGTAGTTTCTTAGTGGAGTGCATTATTATTGTGGAGTGTATTATTGTGGAGTGTATTATTATGGAGTGTTTTATTATGGAGTGTATTATTATGGTTGTATTATTGTGAAGTGTATTATTTTGAGTGTATTATAGTGTGTATGTATTGTCGTTGACTGTATTAATGTTTGGGTGTTTCAATAACATTGTCTTGTTTCTTTTTATATTATTGCGTTAAGAACATGGCTACAGTTGTATGATGGGATGAGACACTGCATTAACAGTCAATAGTGTATGGAGGGGACAAGATAGTGTAGACGTGACACTGCAGACAAGACACTGCATCAACAGTTAATAGTGTATGTTAAGAACATGGCTACAGCTGTATGATGGGACGAGACACTGCATCAACAGTCAATAGTGTTTAGATGGGACGAGACACAACAGCCGTGACATAAATGGAATCTGCTTTATAGATGGTGGTTGAATTTAATTAATGCTACCCGCATGTAATTGTTTGTTTTGTTATGAAAGCCAACATTGATTTAAGCTATAAAAAGCTTGTTAGATGCTGAGAAGTATTATTGCTCATTCTTATTTCATACTATTTCAAATATAACAAATGGCGGCAGAAGATTATATTTTTTTGATGATAGGGACGACGAATTTGATGAAATGATGGAAGATCATTTTCGTCGCGAAAAGGAACTAATAAGTATGGCTGCACTACAGGTTGGTCAATCGAGAAGGCAACATGGTGGATCAGTTATTGGTCGTTGGTACAAAATCGTAGACATTCATGGAACAATGACAGACTGTTGGAAAACTACTTTGTTCCAAATCCTACTTACACAGATGCTGATTTTAGAAGAAGATTCCGCATGCGGCGTTCTCTATTTCTTAGAATCCTACAATGTATCAAGAAGCATGACAAATATTTTATCTTCAAACCCAATGCATCTCGTACAATGGGATTGACTGGAATTCAAAAACTGACAACTGCACTAAGAATGCTTGCATAGCAGGACCGGCGAACGCACTTAATGAAAATTTGAAAGTGGCGGAAAGCACAGTATTAGAGTGTTTGGAGCATTTCTATCAAGCTATCGTGGACATTTACGGTGATCAGTACTTATGCAGACCGAATGAGGCGGATATAGTAGTGTTATTGAATATGCATGGTAGTAGAGATTGACCTGGAATGTCAGGCACTATAGATTGCATGCATTTAGAGTGGAAGAATTGTCCAAAGGCGTATGCTGGAGCTTATCAGGGTAAGCCTCGTAGGTCCACTATTATTCTCGAAGCCGTAGCGTCGTATGACTTATGGATATGGCATGCATTTTTTGGAATGTCGGGTTCGAACAATGATCTTAACGTAGTCGAACGATCTACGTTGTTCAATGATTTAGCAAACGGTAGATCAACTCCTTGCACCTTTACTTTAGGAGGTAACACCTATGATTATGGATATTATCTTGGCAATGATATGTATCCTAAATGGAGTACCATTTTCAAGACAATTCCTAACCCACAAAACAATGAACAATCAAAGTTTGCAACGATGCAAGAAGGCCAGAGGAAGGACGTTGAAAGAGCATTTGGGGTTCTACAATCTAGATTTGCCATAGTCAGTAATCCAAACACCAGTTAAAATGACCAAAATAATATACATTTGTATTATTTTACATAATATGATTATAGAGGATGGAAGATACATGGAAGGAGATTACTTTTACGAGGGTGCTCCAACACCACCGCCTGTATGGCACAACGATATGATTGAAAGCGCACTAGAACTCGAGTTTCATGTAGAAAGCCAAATGTCCTACCGTAGTGTTCAACTGCATCGAAGACTGCAAAATGATCTCATAGATCACCATTGGAGGTTTTCTGGAAATCAGTGAAACTATATTTCTGTTGTTACTTTCCCTACTGTTATTTATATTGTTGCTTATTATTGTTATTGTAGTCTGTTTATCTTTAATTAATGTAATGTTGTTATAATCTTTTTTCAATGTAATGAAATTTCAATGAAAATACTTATATTAATAATTGCTTGCATTCAAAACACAATACAAATAACGGTAATTAAAAGATACAAAGGTTGTAGAAACAGTAATTCATTTAATGACCCTCTTCAAGTCTACGCCTCATAATTTCTCTCCTTCTTTGCTCCGTATACTCCAGTAGTTCTACAGACATGTGTGACGTATCCATAAACATTATTGCATCTTCATCTCTTTGCCGGTTTCCAGCAAGAAGTTGATCTATTCTTGATAACTTTTCTTGGTGTTGAATTGCTCGAGTTTTCATTGCCCGGTTAAATCTATATTCAGATTCAAGTAGGAGTTTTTTAATTTCTACTTGATCCGCTCTAGCAGTCTGCTTCTTTTTGGCCGCTTTTGCTCCCTGTAGCCTAAAAAAATGATCTTCGGTTGGGGTTGGGTCTTCTTCTAAGCCTAAACCATAGCTTCCTAGCGATTCCCTAGGACTAGAGCTTTCTCCAACTCTAGGCGTTTTACCCCGATCACTGTTTGACTGAACTTGTTGAACGATTTTCTGAAGCGATGATTTCCATTTAACGTGCTCGACCAACATGCCATAAACATGCATGAACTGATTAAATGGTGGTGCTTGTTTACTATCAGTTTTATAGATTTGTTTGAACAACTTGTTTGTGTCCATTCTCTGTTAAAAAATTAACTATTATAATTAGAGAACTATGATAAAAAGTAGAACAATGAAATTATATTAAAGCTTACCAAATGCGTTTCATTTCCAATTCCACTAGGATTCGTTTGCTTTAGCTTGAAATTTGAGAATCGAACGCTTGCATTTGACGATTTATTTTTCCATAATGACCTTTGACTGAAGATAGCGTTCTTTTTAGATCGATGTTCTTTCGATTGTAGTAATTATTAATTTTGCCCCAAAAAGTCTCACCACTTTGATCGGTCACTCGAATTGGATCGACTGAGAGTGCACATTAAATGTAGCAAAGATCGTAGTCTTCCACAGTGCTCCAACTTGCATTAGTTACTTCTTCCCCTATCGAAACCGTAACATCTTATAAGTCGTAGTCTTCAAAAATGGACCTTGCAACATCGACGTCGAAATCAGAGTACATTTTCAGTTGAGATTAGTGGTAGTAAAAAATTATGATGGACAAACGAAATTGGTTGTGAATGGAAGAAGAGGGGGAGTTGTATTTGAAGGGAAAATATGGCCGTTGGGGTGACCGTTGAAGGGGAAATAAGTGGGCGCCTGTTAAACAAGTGCCTCATTGTGAGGCGCCGGTTCAATAGGCGCCTCGCTGAGTCCCCATTTCCCACACTGAAGACCCACCTTTCTGCACTATCATGTTTTCTCATTCTCTGTTGGACTGCTTCCAGAGTGCGCATTCGAGAATTTGCAACCTGTTGGAGATGCTCTTAGTTTGCGAAACTTTTTGAATAATGTTATTAAGTTATATAAAAATATTTTAGTTTCAAAATTAAATAATTTGCTCATATCGTATCCGTTTTGCACATGGATTTTTGCGTTATATTCGTACTAACGAGTACAACATGTTAGTATAACGTGTTAATGGTTTTGGACAACTATTAATCTACGACATATTAAAACGTAATGGATTTAAATTATGTTATTCCTAATAATAACATAGTTTAAATTTATATAGCTAAATTGTAAATGTTTATTTGGCCAAATTTATATTATTGAGTTAAATAGGATCGAATATAGTAATTGAACATCTGTTAGCGGAATAAAACATCGTTCTGCTAATTAAATAAATTAAACCCCTTTTTAGCAGAATAAATCACCGTTCTACTATTATTAATTGAATAAGTTAAATTTGGACATTTATTTAGCAGAAATAAATCACTTCTCCTATTATATTGGTGTGGATACTGAATTACATTCCAATTGAATAGTATTGGATAAGTTTTGTATTAACAGTTAATTGTTAATCGTGAGTTTAAGTTACATATATGATGTTATGTGAATATTTAGATTATAAGTTGGATAGTTAAATGGAATTTATGGTGACTTGATTAAGTACCATTGGAGTTACTTGGCCTCTTTTCAAATTTGGAAGTTGATTTTTGAATCAAAGTTATTTTAAGGATATTTATTATTTATTGATAAGGTTTTAAAGATAATTAATAATTATTTAATAATGATTTAAAGTTAATTATTTTATGATTCTTAAAATTATTAGTATTTAGTTAATGTTTTTAAGGTTATTTATTTATTAAAAATGTTTTTAAATTATATTTTTAATTATTAATTAAAGTTATTTTATAGTAATTTGATTTAAAAGTTAATTACTATTTAAGAGTTAATTAATATTATAACATCATTATTTCAATGATATTTCATTAAAATATTATTACTATTTTAAAAATAATATATTATATTAATATTGTTTGAAGTTAATTAATTTAAAATATTTAAAGTTATTTTTGTAATATTAAAAGTTTATTTTACTATGATTAATGAACATTTTTGTTCTAAAGAATTGGTTTTAACCGAAAGGATTTAAAAAGGAAAGTTTACAAATGGTTTGAGATTTATAAAAGAGTATTTCCTAAATTAAACTTGGGAATTTATATAGAGACTTTATAAGTATTCTTTGAGATATTTATTAGAATAAAAGATTTCGAAAAGTAATGGTATATCTTCATAGCGCAATTCGAAGGGGCGGAGATTGCCTACAGTTCGTCATGTCTTCGCTGGGATAGCGGGGTAACCAATGTACAAAATGCGATCTATGAAATTTCATTGCATAATTCCAGAGGCAGAGATTACCTATAGTTAAGTTTGGATTTCTCTGGGATAGAGACATAATTGTTGAGCTGCGATCCATGCTCAATACCGAATGGTGCTTTCCATGTTTATTTAAAAAAAAAAATTCAAATATTTTTGAAGGGAATGGTTTGTGAATATACTTAAGTATATGATTGTTTTTGATAAAGAGATTCAATTTATCAAAATTGAATTAAATGAGCTTAGTGATTTCAGTGGGAAATGTGATCTCTGTTTGAATGTTTGTTTATTTGATAGTTAAATAACGGACAATTAAATCTTGGACAAAATATGTAATCCTTAATTTTGGTGGTAGGGAAATATTCTCTACTAAACACCGAAGGATTTTACCTCTGGAAATATCTAGGGGAAACATGTGAATTACATGGGATAGTTACCATCGGTGATGCTATATTATACGTATAAACACATTTCGTTCTTCTAGGATAAATGATAAGGAGATCCATCCACTTAAACGGTTAGGGGGTGTGTAACGACCTGCCTTTTTGGACGTTTTAAGCAGACACACATGCCAGACTCAAAACATTGAAAAGGGTAGATTGTTGTGGGGTAAGTAAGAAAAAGAGAAAGAAATAAAACAAATACAGAATCTCACAGCGGAATGACAAAATATAATAATCAAATAACCATTCATGAAGCTGTTTTATAAATACATTTGATTATTCTTTTACAACACGAAATCTGAGTTACAAAAACAGAAATAAATAATAAATGCAGCGGAACAACATGATGCAACGGAATAGATATCATAAATAATAATAGTACGAATCTTCGTCTTTATCCTCCAGAAATAAGTCTTTAACCCTAAAATGCTCAGGCTGACCCGAGCGAATTGAAAAGACAAAACACTCGAGTTAGAAGTAAAAGATCTTATGTAAGTTAAATCAATGGTAAATATGAGTGTGACGGCATCAGAGATGTTTATGAGGTTTGACATCTCCTATCCAGTGTCAACATGAGTGCATTAACTTAAGAGATGCTCGAGATTCACATCTTTTAAGGATCCGTTAAACTATATACTATGTACTACAATACGCTATTATAATATGTCTACAGTAAAGTAAAAGTATTAAAATAGCGTTAAGGCGTTACGCATATCCAACTTAACAAAAATTTATATATTTCCATAGTCTATACAGTACCTTATGCTCCTCCGTAAACTGGAAGCTTACACAGAAGGCACCCCATAGGTATGGTACAAAACAAACTCGTAGAAGGTGCTCTAAGACACGTGAACACGACACTCGAGGCAATTCCATAATAGATATACCAATTGCGGATCCGGACTGGTGGTAATGCATAACAGCTATTACCGCCCACTTCGGACACACTCCCGAAACAAAAATCAAGGATGGCCACCATCAATCACAAAGTAATAGAATGATATCGAAGAAATGTGCCCGATCGGAGGTGCGACCTCACTTGACCCTGCATGGCTCCTGTTTTAGTCACATCTAAGCTGACTCATAGGATTCAGTGTCACGTCATACCTCATATAGAAATCGTTCGCCAAACCATCCTACTTCATTTTTAGAATCTTCACCATGTACACAATTGTCAAAGTGGTTTCGATATTGGCAGAGAGTATGACAATATCCGATCCCGGTCTCCTTAACAACCAAACGCTTATTTCACACCGGATGGTTCTATTACATTTCAAAAGTCAATTATCAATTTATATCAAAATATCATGTTCTCAAAACCATGTCACTTTCGAAATCATGCTCACCTTTGAAATCATATCGTTTTCGAAATCATAGTTTCTTTTAAAATCATATTTCCAGTTTGACTAAATCCTCACTTCAAAATAATCATATTCTATTAATTATAACATTTGAATTCCAACTTAGGTTATAACATCATTTAATCGTATTTGGTTTTGAACCAATGAATTTGAATATAAACACTTTCCCTCTATTAGTTTGAAAATTAAGAAGATAGGTTAAATAGTTAAAAATACCCTAAAGTAGTTTAATTATAGATTAAAGGCACTGTTAAATTAATTTAAGATAGCTAAATAGATTTAAATAGATTAAATATAATTAAAAATAGATTAAACAGCTTTAAAATAGATTAATTAGATTTAAAAAAAGTTAAAATGGGTTAATTAATTAATTAAAATAGTTTAATAATTTGAAATCCTAAATTTTAGGATCTTTTAAAATATTATAGTTTTAAAACAGTTTATATTAAAACATGAATTTGAATTTTATTCCAATTTAAACTATTTATTTCATTTCAATACATTAAACCATTTCCAATTTCCAAAAACCCAATTTCAGATCTTTCAATTCAAATTCTCAATAAAATATTTAATTCTATATCGCTTCCAATTCATGTTTGAAATATCAATTTAAATTACTCCAATTTCAATATGTTTCAAAGTTATATTTCAAATAATTTCAATAAATCAATTTTGATAACTTCACTTATACTTCCAATTCAAATTTTGAAATTTCAATTTAATTCCTCTAAACCAATTCCAATTCTAACATAAACTTGAATTTCGATAATAATTCAACTCATATAAATCAAATTTTATTTCAAAATATCATTTACTAAATTCAAAAAATTAAGGTTTTAAAATCATTTAATTTAACCAATCCGGTGTTCGTATATAATTCTCTACCCTCTGGTCAAGTGATATGGATATTTGACATTTCAATCCGCAATTTAAAATTTTATGATTATATATCATTTCAAATCACAATCCCGAATTAAATATTAAAATCCATAAAATCGCTCGAGTCTTTCATTTCAACCCGTAACGATTTTTCCTAAACTATAGATCGTTCGTGTATATATCATTTCAACCCATAGTGATTTTCCTAATAACAGTTAAGGGAACTTGCAGAGTGATAGAATCTATAAATAACATTCAAACATTCAATAATAAAATCAAACATCCATCACAATCATCATCCAATTCAACCAAATAAATTACAAAAAATAACAGATTAACATTTAAAAAAAATTAACTGGTAATTTAAATTCAGTAATAAATTAAATGAAAATTTAATTTGAATAAATTCAAATCAACAGGACTAGCAATTTAAATATACCAAACAGCCATAAATAAATTTCTAATCACACTATAAATTTAATTTAACTAACATAAGAAATTTTAGAAGTTGTGAGTTGGTCAAAACACTCATCTTCAATTTTAAATCGAATTAAAATCCAAAATGTGCCCCAAATTTGAACAGTATCAGAATTCATCCAAACGAATGTCTAGAATTTTGATATGAGTCCAACGGAAGAAATCGCGCATGAATTGGCCCTCGTACATGAAAGTTATGTATTTTAGAACATTTGAAAAATTAAAAATTCAATAAATAGAAAAATAAACCCGATACCAATGTTCATGCCACGTCCTTACCATATACGCATCCTCTCCCGTTCGATCCAGTCAAAATCATCTTCACCCGCGTTTGACCAACTATGGTCGTCGCTAGGGGTCCCCATCGACCAAGCCACTATCACCATTGCACTCCACAACTCCGGCCGCATGTAATCATCGATCTCCTCACCGGTCGCCACCTCATATAAGGGTTTTCGAAACCCTAGCTCAAATTTCTGGCCGCCTCAGGACCAATTGGGTGGTGCGACCACCCCCAGCAGGTTACTGGAAGCCTCCTCTACAAAATCCCTAAATCAATTTCGTCAATCGTAGCCGAATTCAAAATTCCAATTTTTGACTTTGACCGCGATTTATGATTGATTTGGTCACTATCTCGAAAAACGAACACCATATGTAGGTTTGAATCGTCGAGACCTTTCCAATGATATATAATTCGATATGGTTTTGAGGAGTTTGATTTTGGAATTGAATTTGAAATTTGGGAATTAGGGTTTTGATTTGTCTACCATTGGAAGGAGGAGATGAGAAGTAAATGTACGTACAGACAATAGAAAATAAAAGGTTGCTAGGGTTTATAATGGGCTATTTATAGGCAAAGCTGAAACTAGAAAGAATGGACCAGATCGATTTGGATTGAACGATAAACGACCCGAAAAGTCCGTTCTGTCTCCGGAATGAAAATGGGTCATTCCATATATCAAAATAGATGTTTTCAATATTTTTAAACTCAATGGAATGGGTTTCAATTATTTCCATCGTATAAAGAAGTTAGCTTAAAATCATCTTATTTCAAATTTCTTTCGATTAAATTGATTTCTAGGCGTTTCGAGTCCGTACGATCAAACGACAAGTCTGATCGCTACGAAACTTGAAATCCTACAATAATTCTCTTTTACGGATTCGATGAAACTAGTTTCGTTGAAATCCGAGACGGTGGCCAAAATGGCTATTTTTCACGTTAATTAGATAAATTATTAATTAACTAATTAAATCACTTTTTCATTCGATATTTAATAACTAACAATTTCCATCATTTTTGATTACTTAGACATTTACAATAATTTAAAACAAATTTATATATCAAATCCAGTGTTGGTTATTATACTAATTACAGTGTTCAATTTCGCTGTTAAAACCAATAAATTTAAATTTCCATAAATTGATAAAAATTTATTTCAGTCCTATTATTTAACCTGTCATTACCCCATGTATATATTTGACCTTGGTTTATACTTTATTACATTAATATCCTCAAATTTGATATTTTACCGAGTTGATTGCAATATTTCAATTACATTGAATTTTGTAAATTTTCACATTAATTATAATTTAAAATATCCCAATTTTTTATTTATCTTGGTTTCATTCCTTTATTAAATCAATTATCACCTTATGAATAAAATTAACATTTCTATTCATTTTATTACATTCAAACTTTTCAGTTATTGTCTTAACTCTCTTTAAGAACATTAAATTACAATTAATTATAATTGATTTCCACTTTAATTTACAGACTAAATAAATAGGTAACATATAATAGATTATCACCCTTTAACATTTAGTCACATTAATAAGTTTATTATTTACAACCAAATATTATGATTACTTACTCAACATTGATTTTATTCAATTACCATTAATTATATATTATTTCATTAAATAATTCAATATTCACATTTGTTTTCCTACATTCGCTTTATAACCAAGTATAACCTTTAAATCTTTTCTATTGATTGGAATTTCATTCGAATTGCTAGTAATTAACTTAAATTAACATTATTATATTTCATTTCAGTTATTATTTCATTTATGTATCACAAAATTTTAATTTCCCCAACATTAAATCTCAAAACCTACTTAAATTTACAATTTTTAATTATCGAAAAATTATGGGTCGTTACACCCTCCACCGCTCAAAATTTTTTATCCCTGGAAAGAAAGGGAGGGGAAAAGAAGGAATTAAGAAATTTATATATCTTATTCGAAATATTAAATTTATAAACAATTTATTTACATAATTAAATAATTTAAATAAAATATATCAATTTTAAAATAATTAAATCCTTTCATATACAAATTAATAAAAGTTTGGAAAACATTTAACAAAATTTTCTAAGTCTAAAATTTACGGAATATTTCGGCAGAGTCTCCTCTTTACGGAGAGGTCTAGAAGAAATAGTAATATAAGTAATAACGACATATATCAAAATTTCCAAAATAATATATCCCAACAGCGGAGAAAAGCAATATAATATCGCTGTAAAACCGTAATCGAAGAACGTACCTATTTGTCGGGCAAAATCATGCTTATTTTATGAAACCAAAAGCAGTAATTGTTGCTTCCATACCTATATTTCACTTATATAATCCAAAGAAGTTAACAATCATACAAGAGTGAAATATTTAAAGTGTTTCAACCACTAATAAACAAATCAATATAATGTAACAACAATCACTTGCAACAGAGCATACAATCATCACATGATGTCCATGAAATCAACCATACATCCATGGCAAGTAAAATAAATGGTTTGTTCGGGTTTGGATATTTTTAAATCGTATAGAATGACATACCGAGTATACCATACACTCAATAGTCTTAGATAAAACTCAATGAATTATTCATACATCCAAACAATTAAAACTATCTTTTCCCAAACAACCCATAAGCCAAAACAAATAATCATTTCCAATGTTATTTAAGTTATTAAATTTTATTTCACAACATTGATTGTTTATTTCATACAATGATTATTTTCTTAAATTTACCTTCATTTCTTACAAATTCAATTCCCGTTCATTCATATAATACTTAATTCCATTTAATTATATTTGATTTATTCATATATGTTATTTACATTTTCTTGCATATGTCACTCATATATAGTTATTTAAAATATGTAAATCAATTCTTAAAGTACTATACATGTTTCTTTATAAATGAATTCACTTTCATTCGTTCAGTGCTTATTTTCATTTATTTTCATTCATTACTTACAAAATTCATTTATTCACATAATGTCAATTACTTTTCATTGCTTTACATTCATTTCTTACATAAGTTATATCCATTCAATTGTTTGTAATAACCTATGATTTCATTATTTAAGTATTACTTACATTCTATTGCAGTTTAGTTCACGTAATAAATTTATCTACTTGATTTCCATTAGATATTAATATTCATTAGTGCATAAATTTGTTCTCAAGTTCCTTACTTTTTAATTTAAATTTATACTTTATTATATAATGTCATTGGATACTAAATCCATTTTCTAAATCATTTCAACAATTTCTGAAGTTATAACCATTTAATTTAATTTATTATTCATTTTATTATTTACTTTGATCATAATTAGCTTCAAACATTAACTTAAGTTTATAATTATTTACTTGCAGTGCCGACTTTTTTATTACATTTTATTAGTAGCGGTTCAATTATAACTTAAGTTTATAACAACTATAACACTACACCACAAAAGGCTTTTAACAGCGTTTGATAAACGCTGTAATATGATACAACAGCGTTATTAGAAACGCTGTATAACGACATGCTGTCGTATATACATAACTTACAACAGCGTTTCTATAAACGCTGTTGAAACATCTCTGTGACAGCGTTTATTACGAGCTGTCAATAATGTTTTTACAGCGTTTCAGACGTGCTGTATTATGTTTCAACAGCAGTTTTATTATGCTTTCAAAAACGTTAATAGTAGTTTTTACAGCAGTTAATAAACGCTGTTGTTAATTTTTCACAGCATTTTTATTATGCTGTTGGAGCAATGTACATTATCTTTTCAAAGAATTAACAACACGGTTTGAACGCTGTTGTTTGTTTGTACTATTTTTACAGCATTCCACCATTGCAATATTTACACACAGATATCATTAATCTAAATAGCATTTTATTATATTTCAACCGGATAATATACATAACATATACAAATCAAACTAAAAAAATATCAAATAAAAACATAACAATCAACTATTTCAATAAATTAAGTTGAATACAATATCCATAAACAAAGTTTACATAAATTCATTACTTCAACATAATACTTCACCAACAAACAGACCATCCTCCATTGCACATCAACCCCATTCCATAAACTGCTCATACGACATTCACAACCCAGAAACAGTGCACATCCATCACTGTACAACTTCCTCCATAAAACTGCTGCATCGCCTTCTTCACACATACTTACAGTTCACAACCATCTCCAAACTTCAACCACTACACTGCAGACCACACTCCCTTATTCAACTACTAGCAACACCATCAAACCATACCACCTGCCTGAAGCCATACTACTGCCATAAACCATCACTTCACCCAACCTCCTTCCAGTGCTTCATCACAACCAACACATACTCACCTGCTGCTACTAACACTGCTGTCACCTCTTTCCAGTGCCTCATCACCTGCTGCTACTAACACTGCTGTCAATACAACAGTACAACACATACTCACATCACTACAAAACTACAACCCATCAAAACTTCCTTACCACCCACTGACTACCACACATTTTCACCATCATCTAGTCTTCACAACTTCCCCCGACCACATATCCAGACCACTACATCGCACAATGCAACTGTTTGCAATTTGCTGCTTCCAATTCGCTACAGTCTGACCTCACTCCAATTCGCTACAGACTGCGATCATCAGCATCACCCCTCTCCTCGGCCATTCAAGCAACTTCGCAAACTACAAACTTCATACAGCATACCAATTCATCATAGCAATACCCCAAATAGCAGCCTTTTCTACTTCACAGACCTGGCCAACATACAACCCCACTGAACAAGTACACTACGCTATGCACGTGCACACATTTCCTCCATTACACTGCCATCATCCCCTACCTTCTACTGTGCCATCTTATAGCAACAAATATGGAATGATCATGCACAAAGTGTTTTGAAGGACTTTCAAATGTAAACAAATGCATTTCAGGGTGAAAGAAAATATAATCATCTACCTGACATTGTAGGAGTCAACACACCATCTCCAATAACCATGCTAGTACCCAAGAGTACGAAAAGCAACAAAGCAATGCGAGAACTTTTATGCTTCTCAAAGAAATTCTTTATTAGTAAACTTGTTTTTGTATCTTCATTTGGTGTTCCCGTCTTATTAGCAACTAATTGATCAGGAATTGTATGTTGTGCATGCAAAAGACCGATCTTAGAGTTCCGACACATTAATGAATATAAAGCAAAGGTTCCACCTGTTAAGTAGTAAATTCTTTATTAGTACACTATTCAGCTGTACTGCAAAAACTTGAGGGAAAAAAGAAGAATAGCAAAGTATCATGATTCGACATCAAGTTCTACATGACCAAAATTTGAGAAGTTTTGTTAACTAAACCCAAAATATGACTCTCCGTACTTCCTTGAAAATACGAGTTAGCTAAACCAACAAGAGATCCTAAGAGTAGACTAAACTATTTGTCTTCAATTTTTAAATTTCAAAGTGAGAAAATATAACGATAAGCAAGAATGTCTCTGCTAATAAAGCAAATCCTAAGGAGTAAAGAGTCTAAAGACTTTTTTACAATATAAAAAAGGTCCAAATTTTGAACTTACATCTTAGAGTTTTCTGTTATTACAGTTGGATACAGTGCATTTGGTTATTAAAACTGAAACTTTATGCAACTGTTTTCATTGTTCAAAACAATCTTGTTTTGTCCATTTCTTCCATAACTCTATGCTGTAGAACGGTATTATTACATTCTCATGTGCATTTGTGCACATGTACAGATACAAATGAAACTGATTTGTTTCAAATACCTCATAAATGATAGAAGCACCCTTCTGAGTACCATCACCTCCAATAATGTAGACCTGAGACAAGAAAATTATCAATACTTTCACCGAAGACAGATAGTGAATATGATAAGAGTAGACTAAACTATGTCCTGAAACACCTCCTGCAATAAAGCATAGAACTGAAGCATTGAGAGCAATAGGAAGAACTAATCTGAAGCAGACGATCTGAAACAAACTGAAACAGGCTATTACATCCAGGGACAAGAGGGATTAACATATCCACATGGCCCATGTATCATATATTGACAAACTGATCGGTATGCAATTGGGTCAGACTTAATATCTGGAATTTCTGCACTGACAACATTGTCAACGTCAACATCTGTCTTCGGTCTCTGATCTCTGTGAATGAACACAAGCATGTGCACATGTGGCAGACCATGCTTCTGAAATTCAACCGTGTATATCACTGCAAAAACAAAAGAGTGGTAATGTTGGTAGTTGCTTCTGCCGAGTAAAAAAAGTAGACAGTGTACTCCTTTTCAATTTGTTCAACATTTCTGATGTATATCATCCATCTAGATTTTCCAGGCAAAGATAGTTGCAAATCAAAGTAATATTGTTAGGTTAAAACTATTGAAGCAAGTCTAGAAATTGAACAGTTGCTGTAACCATAGAGCTATGTGCCGTGAATATGCGAAACTCATGTTGCAAACGTGTATGTCAATGAAAGGAAGAAAGTGTGGTATTTATGAAAACTGCCAATGTCAAGTGAAAAAAGTAGACAGCAGACCGAAAAAACTTACCAGCTTTGACCTTGCCAAATTACTGTCATCTTTATGTCTGTAAGCAGTTCCATAAGCTTGATGTGGAAAACCCGGGAGATTGTCCTCTTTACTGAGATAAAGGCTTTTCGACCTCCAATTTCCACTGATGATGCCTGCAGTTAAATTTATTATTGTAAGGAATAAAATCATTTCATTATCAGCCTCAAATAATCTATGAGCCAAAAATATCTCTTACCATCTATATAACATGTATTAAAAAAATGAGAAAAATGCTCATATACCGTAGGCATACAAATTATCACTGTTCCAATCCCAAAAAAGAACAAAAAAAAATCACATGATTTTAATGAACAATTTGTTTCATTAAGATTTATAAGAAATAAAATATGGAGTTCTTCCCTTTTTTGAGAATTCTGCTTGGAACCAGAATTATTTTTGCAAAATGAAATTTTCGAAATTCAAGAGTTTACACCTTAAACACAATGGAAAAAATTAATCAAAATAACCACAAATTTTGTATATACATGAATTAGATCACGATTCATGCAGAATACGACAGTTTTTATGACAACAGAAACCCAATTTGAGGAATAAAATAGCAGCTGCTTTAGCTGCTAAGAAAAATAAGAAACCAAGGTGTAGCAAAAATGGAAGAAGAAAATAAATATAAAATGCTCGGTGTATATTCTAAATATATTAGTCAATAGAAAAGAATGGTGCATTAAAGCTAATAAACCATACATCAAACCTTATCTAAGCTTACCTCAATTGCAGCTTGTCTGGAATCTAAGGATTCAAACTCAACGAAAGCAAAGCAAATATTTCTCAGCTGCAAGAGTAAAAGAGTTTCAAAGAACAAACTTAAAAATTAAGATGCAATACTTCTGAACAAACTAATTAAGGTTCACAAAAATAAACATATAAAAAATTGTGAAAATGTAATACAAATTAACCACATTGAATTATTACTTCATTTTAAGAATAAGAAAATGATACAAAAATCATTATTGAGCTTGGACACATCAAACTAGTATTACTTGGTTACTATAGGCTGTTGAATATATACTCAAAATAATCATTTTGGGTATTAATTTAGTTTTTGTATAAACTAAATGCTTACGTTTTAAAGTTCAGTAAAGTATTCCCAAATATTGGTCTACCTATTTCTTAGGTTGCAAGTGAAACATCAAGATTTTTCAATTGTGTGTTTCTGTAGTGGATGATATAAATAATAAATAGATATTCTTTTTTGCGTAATTAGGATTCTTATTAATAGACTAATAGTATATTTTACCTTCGATGCATTTGTGGTTAAAGTAGAAATTTTATAGACCATGGTATAAAAATTGCACGAACAAATTTTACGTTGATCTTTTTTCTGAAGGTATTTCGTTGATATAAATTATTCATGCTTTTGTAATGTGTTGTCGATAATAGATATTATTTTGACCAGATAATGACATATTTCACACAATATAAACACAAAATTTGACACTTTTAACTATTTTATATTTTTATACACTTGTACCTTCTTACAGTATAAATTTTCCAATATGTTCATGATGAACCTCTACACTATTTGAGTTACTTTAGTGAATAGAACAATAAAGTCTAATGATATGGATTTGAAGCTTAAAATTTAAGTTATCTCTAAATAAGCTTTTTGCCAACATTATTATTTCCTGACTTGTTACAAGCAAAAATCCGAGCTAGGTTTGGGTTTCTTCTCTCCTTCTTACTGTTTGGAAATTTATTTTTTTTCCTTAGTGTGATCACTTTAAAGATATACACAGTGGTTGTTTGTATAAAGACAATGCCTGGGGTATTTAGAAGATTGGTTGATCCCTGAGATATCTTAGTTGCTTATTGATTCGGAGTAAAGTTTTGGAAGCTACTGCACTGTTCGTACAGTTTGTTATTGTGTACTAACTAATTTGGTTGAATTAGTTGTATTCAAGCAACCGGAGCTTCAGCACAATCTTTACTATCAAAGATGGAAAAAATAAATTGGTTTAATTCAATTGCGCAAAAGTGTATTTCGCATAAACAGCTGAATAATTACAACCACCAAGTAAGCATGGTATTCATACACATGCTTTGGTGCTTTTTTTGCTTGGAAAATGGGATAATATAGGTGAAGCAACATAGTCAGAGAGAATGGTGTTACAATTGAATTGGCACTTTGGTGCTACTTCTCAGGTTTATAGATTATACACGTCTATTGATATGTTTACTGATATGTTTAGTTTAGGATGTTTGATTTTAATCCATTTAGGCATCCTAGCGTATGTAATGCCAATATCCAAGATAACAAGTTGGAGCTTTCCATTATTGTTGGTATGCCGGAGGTTTATAATCTTGTTTCGTAGTTGTTTGATCATACTTCAAATGAAAAGCAAGCAATTTTTTACAAAAATTTAAGAAAAACCATGACCTTTAGCCATACATTAGCATGAATATTTATTAATGTTTACCATGAAGCATGTTATGTATTGAACTTATCGTTTCCAAGTTGTTATTGTCGTTTAAATTATTCTGCTATTATCATCTTTGATATTGGCATTCCTACTACAGGTTGTCCAAATGGATGATCTTCTCCAATAACACAAGAAAATCAAACGCCTAGCATGAACATGTTAACAAAAATATTAGCACGGTCATTCCAAATAAGCTATGTGGCTTTCCAACTTGAAGTTTGGATTTAGTAGCGATGTACAATGGTGGCACATCATACAGATACCTTTATTTGAGTGGTGGCACATCATGAGTTGTTCAGTATGGGTAGTTGCTTATGAAGACAACAAAGATGAAGGTTTCCCCGAAAATAAACTAGACAACTCCTATGATAGACATTTCCAACTGTTAACAAGGAAAAAAATATCAAATTTCTTAACCACTAACAACTTAAACCATTTTCATAGTTTACCGCCCAACTCAATACTTAAATACATTGATTCAACACATGAAATTTGTTAGATAGAATTAATACATCTTTATATTTTACCTGATCAAACTTCAGCTATTTGGCTACTAAAGATTAAAAAGATACACACAATAAACAAGAACTATAATGTTTGTCTCCTATTACGCACACCAATCTCAAAGCTCTTAAGCACTGTTTTTCTTATTCCTCCTTTTTAGTGACTATTGACATTGAAACACCCAAATTCAACACTTCACGCTTGTGCACATTTTATAATAAGCAAAGCTCAATCCATCAAAACCATTTCATTTTCTCAAAATCTATACTTTATGCTTTTATAAATTGGCAGTAGTGGCAAGTATAGTTCATGTGCTTGTAATATTATTTGAAATGTCAGTAGGAAGCATGTTCATATAGTTCAATATATTTGAAATAAAAATCTCAGCTGATTCATGAATTGTTGTACCTCATTATTCAATGGTGCCGATATGGATCAACTACTCCAGTAAAATATTTGAGTTTCCAGCTCGAGCAATCTTGTATAAGCACTTTTGAATCCATTGATCTCCAAATTTCTACTGGAAAAATATGAAATTTTACTTTATTGAGTAGCTCAGAATATTTAATGAGTATTTAAAAATTTAACATTTCAAGTCTTCATAACAGATGAGTTATGGAGATGTACATATTTTATATATCAATTTGAAGATTTTTTTGTGGTCCCATCTCTGAAATCTTTATTGATGTCCATAAGAGTTATCCTATTTAACTTTGGTATTTTTGTGAAAGCGGTGGCAAAAACTGTACATGCTTAAATAAAGCTGCTACATCTTGAAATCCCTCATCATAAGATGGTTTCTACAGACAAAAATTACCAAATGATTTATGATTTAGACGGAGACTATATCATCCTATAAAAAATTGCCAATACAAAAAATATCATATATTAACTGTAAAATTTCTAATGGAAATAATGAATAGCAGTATTACCTAACAACACCAAAATGAATCGAACTATGTTCCCAAATGAGTTCACATCCCTCTAAACCATCCCACAATCCACTTCAATCCATCAACAACATTTCCTCCACCTCTATGACACACATCAATCCACATCCTGAACACCTCTGGCCAACCTATCCACCCTCACTTACATACCATTCTTGCTATACACATCATAACATCCAACCTCTGCTGCTCCAGTCTCAACAACCTATCACCAGAACAAGTACCATTCAAACCCAAAACAAAGAGAGAGAAAACAAAACAAAAAATAACCTACAGCACTGTCAATTCACATACGAGCTTCCAAGTGTTCACTTCAAAACAACCCAACCACCTCTGCATCACGCACGACCCCCAAGCAGCGTCGTGACCATTACTGTATCGCCCTCACCTGCTCGACTCGAACCCACCTAAATCGCCAGCAATTGACCGCCGCAACGAAAATCCACGAATTCCACAGCCGCGAGCCAAACAACCAACACACCATCTCTGACCGCCTTCCACACCACAGTCCACCCATCCACTTCCTCAAAAATCGCGACACGAACTCGAGAATAGTCTTGCCGCAACCCAAATTGCAATCCTCACCTCTTAGTTATTGAGTGAACGAGAAATTAGGGTCGTGTTCTAATGTTTGCCAAGGACGGATTTAAGGGGTTTTAGGGCTCAATTGAATTGGATACGAGAAGGTGAGAAGGAAGAAAGGAAGGGAGGCAAAGTAACCGCGTAATGAAATAAATCTGAAAATGTAGCGGGTTATTTTAAACAGCGTTCGCACTTTTGTTTTTATTATTCAACGTACTATTGTCAGCACTTATCAAAGAAACGCCGACAATTAGTGCTAAGAAAAGCACATTTTCTTGTAGTGTAATATCAAAGTTCTTATTTATAAAAGAATTTCATTGAACATTTTCATTACTTAAGCTTTACTTGTATAATATTTCATTACATTTTCTTATTAAACATTTCAACTTTTAATCTTTTGGTAAGTTATATATATGTTTTAAGAATGAAATTGTTTGTTACCCATGTTTATCTCATTTATTTTGATTAACAAGAATGTGCAATAATTACATCTTCTAGGTTTTCATATCCCTTCATTTACTGTTTACAAATTTCAAATTTCGTATATGTTTCATTTGTAGTTAAGCATTTAATTTCTTATTTTCATTTTAGAAGTTCCACTTAGTAAATAGTTAAATTCTATTTCATTAATATAATTGAAATCTCTAATTTATAGAAATTTAAGAAACAAATGTCAGATTCCATTTCATATCATTTAAAATAATACACATACATACACTCATAACTTTTACATCCAATCGTACAAAAATTTGAAATAAATATTTGTTTATCAAAATAAATGTGCAGTAAAACGACTATAATGGCCTTCCGACTTAGAAATTCGAAAATAAACGTCGATGATGCGTACACTCATCATCGAAATTATTTTTCAGCGACAGAGAGGAAAGTACAGAACTTATTTCCTTCAACCTTCTTTTAAAACATTTCTTCCAAATCACATTGAATATTTTATCAAAAAATACTTCTAAATAATATTAATATTATATTCCAAAATCCTTTGAAAGAAATTTTAAAAATCCGAAACTTAAGTTCTCAAACTTTCCAATTTATATCCATTTTATTTGTAAATCTTATTTTTCCATCAGTATTTATAAAAATTCACTACCTATCAAACAAATATAAAACAACCAACTATATCCTTTATTAGTTTATATACAAAATATATAGTAGGCAAAACTATTTCATTTACCTATATCTCAAAACAAGTATTGTGTCGCTCTGTCCTATTGAGTGTTTAGAAATCCCTATCAATGTCATAGCGTCCTATGCACCGACCAGAATTTATAAATACAAAACGGAACAAACTAACACAATACAAAAACCTTTTATAACACTAACAAGTAAGCTCTCTCATATACATACACTCAGCGACTCATTCTAGGGTATTACTACCCTATTTTATATGAGTCAGACCCCACGAAGCTAAGGTTATGGCTAAACCAAAGCTTTGGTACCAACTATAACGACCTGTCTTTTTAGACGTTTTAAGCAGACATACATGCCAGACTCAAACCATTCAAAAGGGAAGATTTTTATAGGGTAAGTAAGAAAAAGAGAAAGAAATAAATCAAATACAGAATCTCATAGCGGAATGACAAAATATAATAATCAAATAACAGTTGATGAAACTGTTTTATAAATACATTTGACTATTCTTTTACAACACAAAATTACAGTTACAGAAACAGTAATAAATAAACAATAAATGCAGTGGAACAACATGATGCAGTGGAATAGATATCATAAATAATAATAGCACAAATCTTCATCTTCATCCTCTAGAAATAAGGTCTTCAATCTTGAAATGCTCAGGCTGATCCGAGTGAATTGAAAAGACAAAACACTCAAGTCAGAACTAAAAGATCTTATGTAAGTTAAATCAACGGTAAATATGAGTGTGACGGCGTCAGAGATGTTTACGGGGTTTGACATCTCCTATCCAGTGCCAATGTGAGTGTAGTAACTTAAGAGATGTTCGGGATTCACATCTCCTAAGGATCCGTTAAATTATCTACTATGTAGTACAATACGCTATTATAGTATGTTTACAGTAAAGTAAAATTATTAAATTAGCACTAAAGCGTTATCCATATCCTCCTTAACACATTTGATATATTCCTATAGTCTATACAGTACCGTATGCTCCTCTGTAAACTTACACAGGGGGCACCCTATATGTATGGTATAAAACAAACTTGTAGAAGGTGCTCTAGGGCATGTGAACACGGCACTCGAGGCAATGCCAGGGTAGATATACCAATTGCGGATCCGGACTGGTGGTAATGCATAGAAGCTACTGCCACCCACCTCGGACACACTACCAAATCAAAAATCAAGGGTGGCAACCAAATAAATCACAAAACAATAGAATGGTATCGAAGAAATGTGCCCGTTCAGAGGTGCAATCTCACTTGGCCTGGCATGGCACCTGTTTTAGTCGCATCGAATCTGACTCACGGGAGTCAAGATCACATTGTACCTCATACAGAAATCGTTCGCCAAACCATCCAACTTCATTTTTGGAATCTCCACCAAGTACATAGTGGTTAAAGTGGTTTCCGTATTGGCAGAGTATGACAATATCCGATCCCGGTGTCTTTAATAACTAAACGCTTATTTCACACCGGATAGTTCTTTTACATTTCAAAAGTCAATTCACAATTTATACCAAAATATCATATTCTCAAAACCATATCACTTTCAAATCATATTCACTTTGAAATCAAACTCACCTTTGAAATCATATCGTTTCCAAAATCATAGTTTCTTTTAAAATCATATTTCCTATTTGGTTAAATCCTCACTTCAAAATCATCATATTCAATTAATTATAACATTTAAATTCCAACTTAGCTTATAACATCATTTAACCTTATTTTCTTTTAATCCAATGAATTTGAATATAAACACTTTCCCTCTATTAGTTTGAAAATTAAGAAGATAGTTTAAATAATTATAAATAGTTACAAATACACTAAAATAGTTTAATTATATATTAAAGGTACTATTAAATTGATTTAAGATAGTTAAATAGATTTAAATGGATTAAATATAATTAAAATAGATTAAGTAGCTTTAAAATAGATTAATTAGATTTAAAATAATTTTAAATGGGTAATTAATTAATTAAAATAGTTTAATTATTTGAAATCTTAAAATTTAGAATCTTTTAAAATATTATATTTTAATATAGTTTATATTAAAACATGAATTTGGAATTTATACTAATTTAAACTATTTATTTCATTTCAACACATTGAACCATTTCCAATTTCCAAAAACCCAATTTCAGACCTTTCAATTCAAATTCTTAATAAAATATTTAATTCTATATCGCTTCCAATCCACATTTGAACTATTAGTTTAAATAACTCCAATTTCAATATATTTCAAATAATTTTAATAAATCAATTTCGATGTCTTCATTTATACTTCAAATTCAAATTTTAAAATTTCAATTTAATTCCTTTAACCAATTCCAATTCTAACATAAACTTGAATTTTGATAATAATTCAACTCATAGAAATCAAATATTATTTCAAAATATCATTTAACTAAATTCAAAAAATTAAGGATTTAAAATCACTTAATTTAACCAATCCGGCGTTCGTATAGATTTCTCTACCCTAAGGTCAAGTGATACAGATATTTATCATTTCAATTCGCAATTTAAAATTTTACGGTTATATATCATTTCAAATTGCAATCCCGAATTAAATATTAAAATCCATAAAATCGCTCGAGTTTATCATTTCAACCCATAACGATTTTTCCTGATCTATAGATCGTTAGGGTATATATCATTTCAACCCAATAATAGTTAAGGGAACTTGCATAGTGATAGAATCTATAAATAACATTCAAACATCCAATAATAAAATCAAACATCCAAAATAACATTCAAACATCCAATAATAAAATCAAACATCCATCACAATCACCGTCCAATTAAACCAAATAAATTACAACAAATAACAGATAAACATTTACAGGAAATTAACTGGTAATTTAAATTCAATAATAAATTAAATGACAATTCTCAAAAATGACAATCTTATTACACGTTAAATTTTCAATTCTCAAAAATGTTTTCTTTTAATTTAAACTAACAATCAGCACACAAGTTCATTTATAAACTTTAACTTTAAAGATGTAGAGATAGTGATCCATGTTATGCAACAATGTTTCCTTATCCTTCGTTGGCCAAAATTTAACACCCAAAAATTTAACACCTTTTGAAACTTTTCTTTTCTTTTCTTTAAATAGCTAATAAATTTCCTAATTTATTTTGCATTACGTAAGTGCCCTTCATGAGATTTTCTTATTTATGCTATTTTTCAATAAATATAGCATTCTATCTGGAAACAGATAAAAATGAACATTTCTCAAAAATCGTACATGTTTTATACAATAGAAACAACTAATGCTTAAAAAGCAACTAACCTAAAGAAAATAATTATTGTAAGCTGCCCTTTAACATCCACTGACATTAACAATGTTGTGCCCCTATCACTCCACTTAAATTAAATGGACCTTTCTAACATGTCATTCTACTATAAACCATATATCTTAACCTTCCTTTTTGGCTTCTATAAGGTCCATCCATTACTTTCATTATGACAACCAATTATATTACTATTTTCCTTTAATTTAATTCTCTTAATAGTGTTTCAAATCTTGGTATATGCTTTCTTTATTTTCTTTTCTTTCATGCGAATACCATTTCTCATTTCCTTATGGTTCTTCTTTATGGCCTTCACCTATGTTTAGTGAGACATTCTTAGTCTTATACCAGCATTCCTTATACCCAACGGGGGTTCAACATTGCTATTCTATGAGTATTTATCGCTATTTTGTTGATAACCTTAATTTTTACCCCTTCTTAACTTGGCAATCATTCTTATTTACTCCGTATTACAATTTTATCTTGGTTTCCTTACTTTTTCAAAAATTAAAACTTCATAATTATGAAGTACTTAATCCAAAAACTTTCATCTTTGAAAATACCAAAATATATACCTTTTATTAAATTACATAATAACCGTGTCTTAACTTTTAAAACTATGAGTTTTTTGAATTAAGTTTATTCATCAAGTCCAAAAAGAAATGTTAGCAATTTAATTTAAAAAGCTCATTTCCTTTTCCTTCAAATCAATTTTCCTACAAAAACGTTTCATAACAAAAAATTTACCTTTAAAAAGTGTGATTTTTAATTCAAATCATTTATTAAGTTTTGTCTTTAAAATTCAATTGTTATACGAAACAATTTTTCTCAAAAATGTACTTTACAGTGTTTCAAAAACATCTTGTATAACTTTTAACAATAAAAACTAGAGTAGACAAGGACACTTCCATCATATTATTTTTCTAATACTCATGCTACTTCCGCTCTTAACCTTAGAGGATTCTAATAGTATATAAAAGGAGCTTCTAAAAAGGTATGTGCAATTTCTACATATTTGTGAAAATTGTACATTTTTCTTTCTTTTAATTTCTTATATTTTTTTCTAATTATTAACATTATTTTATATAAGTTTCAACATTGTTTCTATTTTATTTCATAATATTACTATTATTTAACTTTCTTCTACCTAAACTACCCTTAAATAGCTCCTCTTTATATAACTTTTCTCTGAATTTCCAGTCTTCTTTATTGAACCATTGCGGTGCATTCATCTACTTCTTCGTTTTCGAGTTCTGGACTCCTTTCCATTCTTTTCACCCCACTTAAAACCAGTATCACTTCCTACTTTCCACCCCTAAAAAGAATTTTCCAACTTAAAATTTTTCATTTCAGAAAATTCAACGAGTTACATGCGCTCTACTTTTTTAATTTTTTTATAAAAACCCATTTACTAAAATTTTCGATTTAACTATTTTTAATTTCTACTGCATAGGACTTCATAAACGTATGATATAAACTCATGGCGGAAAAAACTCATAGAGAAAACGTAAAATATAATAAAATATAGATTTTTGACCAAGGCCAACACCTTTAAAATTTAGTGTCCTTGTTAGTGTCGAACATGCATAATGAGATCTATCCTTCCACCATTCCCATCTTATGTCAATACCTATACCTCTAAAGTTATCTCGTGGGTAGTAATAAGGAGGGGGTCAGGACTATGTTCTGGTGACTAGTAAATTACATGCTTTATACATAACATAAGATTATGCTGATTACCTTCCAGTACATGTTATGTCCATTATTTTATTTAGTCGTCTTGCCTCCAAGTACACATATGATATGACCCATCCACTGTAGGTAGATGATAACTACATATGTGTGTGTATTTGTATATATATACATACATATACATATATACATACATATACATACACACACACACACACACACACACACACACATATATATATATATGTACCACTGTCCCCCTTAGGACCAAGATATTATCCCCGCTGGTATCCATAACCCATCACCTTGTCAAGATCCACCGTCAACGTGATGTCACGTCCTCATCTTCATGCATACCAAGGAACTCCCGTAGCGTCTAATAACAATGTTATAATAGTTTAGCCATATTCTATTTGTATTTAAAAGATCTCCATAAAAGGGTTATCTAGCCTTGCCTCCTAATAACAAACAAACTAGCAAATAACTGTGAGACGTTGCATGTCCTAAACAGGATCTACACTGGTGGAGGTGTAGTTCGTTTAAGCATAACCACCATCTTTTTGCCGATCGCTCAGGACCGATGATGTTCTTGACATATGAAATAGCTTCCACTCCCGTATATGGTACCAATCTCACTGTCATAGTGTCGAGCCTTGCTCACCATCCCATTTTGATTGCATACTGAAATGTAGGAAATACCCACTTCATACTTAATACCCTCTGAAAGGTTGAAGCAGACTCAGCTTGTTGTTTGACACTTCGACCGAGGCAAACCATCCTATTATGTATTCCCTTCACCTATATGTGAACGTATAATTCCACGTTCCCTACAAGTGGATATGTCCCACATCAATGTAATGTATACACAACTATTGGTAACCCATCACGGTGGATAGACTTCTATTGTGTAACACTACTGATCTCGCATTTCAACCCATTTTAACGACCATGTCATTTTTATTTAGTCTAATATATTTGCTAACTTTAATAATTCACACCCATCATAAACACATACTTGAGGCTATGTATATATTCATAATTATTTATTCACTTACTACACCTCTAATGTTCAACTGTTGATATTTAGTTATTTTTACATAATTGACTTCTTATTTATTTAATGTCAATTTTGTGTAATTTACTGCTTATAATAATCTTAAATCCATATTTACTAACATTTGTCGTTTACCTAACAAATCTGGAATTACTATACAATTCATTAACTTAGGGACCACTTTCACTCTTACTTTCCATATTCAAGTACATGTAATATTTAATTCGAATTAATAATTCACCGGACTTATAGGCGTAGTTTTTAAATTCATTACATGTAAATTTTTAAGCCTACAACTCCAAAATAATTATATTCAAACATACAAAGAACAGATTTACAATGATATAAATCTAATATTGTATAAAAGCATACAATTTTCCACACACCTTTAAAATTTCCAAATCTCCAGATCTATATTTCTATTTGACTCCCTTTTTCTTTCTAACGATATGTACTGCAAGCACATACAGATCTAAAAAGAGATTGGAATTTAATTTAGACTTGGATTTAGATTTACCTCTCCTTAGCAGAATTGATTCACCACTTATTCTTCTTCTCTTTTATTTTTCGTCATTATATATATATATATGTATATGTATGTATGTATGTATATGTATGTATATGTATGTATGTATGTGTGTGTGTTTATATATAATATACTTATTTATAATTTCTATATTTCCTAGAGTTTGTGGAGAAAAGAAAATGGCAGAGCTTAGCTCTTTGGTTTGAAAAATATGTGAAGAAAAGTGAGGGATTAGGCCCCGTAATTATAAGCTTACGAACCAATTCCATCCATTTGATTTTAGTTTATTAAATCTGAACTATTTGGCTTAGGTTTAATCTCATTGCCACAACAGCCACAATTCGACCGCTATATCCCCATCGGTCGACCGCCAACGGTCGACTGGTCGTTGTATGTGTTAGGTTTTGTTTTTTTTCATTTTATTTGCTCGTGCAACCAATGTTATTATTAACAATAACATTAATTTTAACGTTACTTAAGGATGAAGTATTAGTTTAACCCTAGTTACAATATTTATTTCCTTCTACATTCAATTTATTTATTTTCTTCGATGCTTGCTAAATTAAATTTATTTAATCGAATGTTGTTAATTTAAATTTATATTTAACGGTTGCTTAAATGCTAAATTGATAGTATTTATTGCCTTCTTTGTTTCAAAATGTTAATATTCGTTATCTTCACCCTATATATCCTCATTTAATTCCTTTTTTCTGCCGATTTAAGTAGGTTCACCATATCCATTTCCTTTAACATTAACATTTATATTTATGTACATTTCAATGTTAAGTTATTAATATTTATTTCCTCAATAGGTTTTGTATTGTTTCCGATCTGAAAACTTCAAACATTAATAACCTTTTCATTTGAACTCCGATCGTGGAACTTTATATACGAAAATTGATCAGAAAATCGTCATGAATACAACGGTGCAAGTTTCTTAGCCAAATCTGATGTTTTCAAAAATTATATTCTTGGGCTTTAATAATTCCTTATTAGTTAATTTCCTTTTTATTTTACGAGGTGTTATATTATCCTCCTTAAAAGAAATTTCATCTTTGAGATTCCTCAAGTGCTAAATCATGTAACATATCGCGAAAACCATTCTAAGCTATCAAATCAATTTGTGTGCAACAAATTTTGCAACCAATATTGTACAAGTGCACGATGTATCACAACATTTATGATATGTATATAGAATAATACTAAATCGATGTCTCCTATATGAGTGTATTCTTTAAAAAAAATTGAAAATATGGTACAAACAATCTATATATACCAGCAGTTCTATATGTGTGCATTTATTTGAAAATCAAAATCTTTGTTTTTGCATCTGAATTTTACTATACTTCTACAAATAGAAGCATAGCTCAACAAGTTTTGCATTCAATCTTCACCATCAAATACCAAACATAAAATTTTCTAACATCCAAAATTTTAAAAATCCACTTTTCTATACCTATATTCTTATGTCGAAAAATAGTTTAGATGAAAAATTCCATATTTTCATCCTTCACTTGCATACCATTTCACTATATCTTAGAACCTTCTCTTTGCCTCCAATTTTTTTCCAATTTTTCCAAGTAAAGTCCACTCAAGAAAATTGACTTTTAAAATTTTAAAATAGAGTTAATTTAAAACAAGCTTTGCTTATCTTTCGACAAGGTATGAAAAAAAGAAATTTTGAGAATATAACAGCTTTCTCCCTTATCACTAACTACATTTTACCATACTGTCACTTCTGCCTTACAGCAAAATTCATATTTGCCAATCCATCAAATTTTCCCCAGGCTAAGCATGTGGCATTTCAAAAATTAAAATTCCCTCTTTTTCCTCCAAAATATTTTTCAATTAAATTTTTGAAATGTTAGAAAATTTAAGAATAAATCTTACTTTTTTTCTTCAAAACTTTTACAAAATCATTCCATATTAAAAAGTCACAAAAATTCTAATCTTTTTTTCCAAAAGTATTTTTTTTTGTTCAAAACCATTTGGCTACATCCTATGCGATTGAGATTTAGTCAAGGGTTTAGCGTCCATGTAACATTCCCGTTTTTAGGCCAAATTAAATCTAGTAATTAATTTTAATTTTTTAATTAATTTGTGAATAATTGGTAAATTAATTTGAAATTTTTCCAGGAATAAATAAAATGTATATTTTTCATACATATGAAAATAGATTTTAATAGAATCTGGGTTTGGAAATATATATATATATATATATATATATATATATATATATATATATATATATATTGTAAATAGAATTGTGGGTTTGAATTTATAAATAAATATCTTATAAATATATTGGATTTGAAAAACATTATATTTTAAATTAATAAAAATTTGTTTTCTAATTTATGTGTGTGTGTGTGTGTATTTGGAAGTTATGATTTAAATTTGAAGTTAAACTCTATATTTTAAAATGATTAATGTATATGTGTGTGTGTGTGTGTGTGTGTGTGTGTGTGTGTGTGTTTACTAATGCATCATTAGATTTTAAAATCAAATTCATTGAAGTTATAAATATTTATTAATAAGTATAGTAGTTTAAGTTGATATGAGATTTAATTTAGTAAGATTTAAGAAAAAAAATTATACTTTCTTTTTAATTACTTGAACTAAATTTGGTTTGTAAATATGAAATGAGATTAATAAAAGATTTTAAAACATTTTCTTTCATATTAGAAATAAAACATAACACACACACACACACACACATATATATATATGTATAAATGAACATAAGTAATAAATGAAGGGTTTAAACACAAAAATGTTTACCTTTAAACAATTGTAAGATAGTGATTATAGGATTTAAACAAGTGTAGGGTTGATTTTAATATGAATTAACATTTGTAAGTTTGAGATAACATATATTAACAAGTGTAATAATTTTAACAAGTGTTATTTATTTTATTTTTAAATTTATAAAATCAGGTTATATGTAAACCTCTCCTCCTCCTTCTCATTTTCATTTAACCTTCATTTTTTTTAAAATCAAAGAAAGAATATGAAAACCTGGAAATCAAACCCAGACAAAAGTCAAAAAAAGATCAAAGAAACTATGACGACTCGGAATTTTAAGGCATTCGATAATTGGAATATTTAATTGATTTTAGATATTTAAAAGTTAGTTTGTAACTTAAATTTCAAATATCACCATTATTTGGAAATTTAATTATTAAATTTAATTACTGGGAATTGGGACAAATGTCGAATCCGGAGTTATAAGCCTGTTAAAAATAATTTAAGGGTTTGTAAAATTTATACTGATAGTACTGAAGATAGTAAAAGTGTTGAAAATGAATTTGGGAATGTTTTGATAAGTTTCAAAAACAAATCATTCAAATCGACGTTTAAAAATAGCCTTCCGAGGCACAGTCTCGGATTTCGAAGAAACCGGTTCCATTGGATCCGTAATATTATATTATTATCGGATTTCAATTTTCGTAGTGTTTGGAGTTGTTGTGTGAGCGTACGATATATAAACGCGATGAATTAATATCGAAATTTAATATAATAACTGGGTCCAAAAAGCTATCTTCTCCATAAGATCGAATTAGGATTCGAAACCTTTTCCATTGCGTTCGGAATAGGGGTTTAACATTATAAACGTCTAGCGGCATGCCTTGATTGGAGGTCGAGATTTTGAGCTACGATTTTCAAGACGATTCAAATTTAAATTTAAATTTAAATATAAAATACTGACAAGTCAAAATTCTCTCACATCAAAACTTTTTCCATTCTTTTCATATGTCACTGTAGCCAACACATGCAAACACGCTACCTCAGCTTTTCAGTTGCCGAATCATGTTTTGTCTCCTTCGACTAGCAAAAGAGAAAAAAAAAGAATTAAAATTGTTGCGTAAACTACTCAAAAGGTAATTCGCAAAATACTGCTGCTTGTTTTCGAAATCAAATGGCCTCCTCCAGAGAAACGAATGAAGCTATCAAGTTCGTATTTTAAATCTTCGTTCAAATCAAGCCTCCTCCTCTCCCTTCTTTTAGAATCAAAGTTCGAATTCTTTAAAGAAGTAGAGAAACCCAAAATCAGTTCGTGACCCAATCGTTCATCCTTTTTGAGTTCGCACACGATCGTTTGGAGGGGATTCGCGATTTCTGGCATGGAGGCGAGGTAATAGGGCTTGAATCGAGACCGGTGATTGGCGAGGGATAAATCGCGATGCCTAGGTATGCGCGCGCGATGGTTGTGGACGACTCAGTTCATGTCGTGGAAGAGACGAACTCGACACAGCGAGAGTCGAGTTAGGTTTCACACACAAGTGGTTTGGAGGAGCAAGCTAGGGTTTTGGGTTCTTGGTGGAACGACAATCAGTGTAGGTAAGATAGTTCTGTTTAATTTAATATAATGAATTAATATATTCGCACACCTATTTTAAATTCAAAATAGTAATTTTAAATATGGTTAATCCTAATTTGTATATAGCTATGTACAGGAAATAGGAAAATTTATTTTTTTCTATAAATTAGATTTGGAAAGAAAATAGGATTTTGAATGTTTAAGGCTTATATAGATTGTTTAACATGTGCAGTTTGGAAATGAAGAAAAAGAAGAAAAAAAGAAATAGAAATAAATATGCATGTTTTAATTTACTAGATTTATTTTAAGAAAATAATGGAGTAGATGATTAATTTGTTTAATTTACTTGTCTAATTATTCTAGGCACTAAAATATTTTATTATAAGAAGATTAGTTTAAAATTTAATTATTGGTTTAAACCAAATTTTTAGTTAAATTAAATCATAGGTCATTTAGATTTAGTAATTGAAAATTGATTTGTTTTCAGTTTATTTCGAATGTTAATAAACCGTGTAAATGTTATACACGGTCTAAAATCATGGAGAAAACAAGTCAAGGTTGGATTGGATTGCAAACAAAATCAAAGGTGAGTTAATCTCACTCATCTGGTTATAATTTAAATACAAATGGTTAAATTTAATTAATTATTTGATTGATTGATTTGATTGGATGTGCAATATTATACATAGTAGTATATAATATATCTTAGAATGATTGATTTCCCGCATTATATAGCGGATGAGACCCTATGCGCCGCATAATAGCGGATGATCTTATATTTAAAACCCATATACCGCAATATTCCACCTTGAAGTGGAATTGGTATTTTATGTTGTGCTAACGGCTGTGGATGCAGGGAAACAGGTTGGAAGGATCCAACTGGATTCCTCAAAATTATTTATATTGTTCAATATTCTCTGTTATGAATATTCGATATTTCGTGATGAATATTATTGATAATTGGAATATTTAATGTTATGGTTTACTTGAATATATTTCAGTACACTGAGTTATCAAATATATAGAAATAGGATTTTTGAAAAGAGAATAAAAGGAAGAGAATTTGTAAGTGAAATAATTATAGAGAATTTAAATAAGTTAAGAATGAACTGGATAAGAATATTAGTGGTTTTAAATTTCTAATAAACGAATTCCGTATATGAAAAGGAAATTTTGAATAAACAGGAAGATAATGAATTTTAAACTTCAATGTTATTATTTAAAAGAATAAAGCATTTATTTTAAATTTAAGATTTAAATTATTAAAATGAATGAAGAAGAAATTTGGAACATCTGAAATTGGTATGTTTCAGTTAAAAGGTTTAAAACCAAAACGAAAGAAAAATAATAATAAAGTCTATAATTAATGGATTTTGAAACGAATTGAGTAAGTAAAGGAATTTATTTTAAATGGAGTAAATTAGAAATTGATTTAAATATTTGAAATTGGAAATTTAAAAGAGAATGTGACTATGAAGTTTATAAACTGTGTTTATACAAGTAAAACAATATATCAGTGGATATTTGAAAGAATAAATTCATGATTAGAATTTATTAAAGGAATGGGAAATTTTGTTTAAAAATAAATAGTGATTTATTTTTAAAGATGGAAAGAGAAGAGTATCTCCCTAGATAGCCAAGTACATTTTCAACGTAAATTTTGACATATAAGTTATGTTGTTTTAAAGAGCATGTTTTAGAAAATTTATTATTTTTAAATATTTAAATTCTAAAGTAAGTATTTTTCAAATCTATTTATAGCAGTAATTATTTAAAGGTGACTTGGTATTTTGTTTTAAAGGAGAAAATCTAGTTTAATATTTTATAAAGTAACCTCATTTTTAAATATTCCCAAAGTATATATTTTTAATAAAGTATTGAAGTAGTTTTTAACTTAAATGTTTTAAAGGATAATTTATAATAAAGAGTTTTAAATTATTTTAAAAATCTAAAGTTTTGTGCTTGGTTGTTTTCAGTGGAAATAAATATTTGGAAATTTGTCTTATTAGAAAAGTATGGTTTGAGATTGTTTTCAAAAGAGTTGAAAATAGAAATATATCTTGTGAAGATATTTTGAGGTTAATAAGTAATTTGGGAGATTATTTATTGTTTGATGGATGTTTGTGAATGTTAATTGATAGTAAAATAACGACTATCAATACTGGCCAAATGCGCTGATCATTTCGAAGAGACCGGAATCGGAAGTAATTTCTCGAAAGCCACTTGGATCCAGTTTGTACGTCTTCATGGAAAAACGAGTTCGGATATCGAAGATGGAGCAATGAAGTGCAAGGGCTAGTCGTTGCTAATCCTGAGGATATTTCCAAAGTGGATGTAGTAAGAATAGTGCATTCGGTTCCGTTCAAACCCGGGATGGACTTGTATGGATGAATGCTTTCGGAACATCGTCAGGTGGATGATGGGCATTCTAAGTGAAACGATCTAAAAGGTAACGCTTAGTTTCAAGCCTCATCAACCGAGAATGACTAAAAATCAGGGGTTATGCAGCAAGGCTGGTGGGTAGTACCCATTTCGGGTAAGGTTATCCCTGTCTAGATGTCCCTTTTTATTCGGCTTAGTGGTGCGGTTGCTGATCCCAACCGTGGGGTGATCTTACTCGGGATTATCCAGTAAGGGGTAGTCCCGGTCTTGTGTTGCAGAGGGTCGAGAGTGATCCTCAGTACGGTGATCTAGGTCATGTATTGTGACAGGTGGTACCCCAATGCCTAGTCATTAGTTAGAAACCCATTTTCGCTACGCGCCCATAGGATTTTGATTGTTTCTAACTATTGCTGAAACGTGAGATGCAAGCATTTCAGTTAGATTCTATTTACTTTCTATAGACACTATTATAATATCAGAGAATTTTAATAAAAAGTGTTTTAGCTATCGTAAGGTAAAAACCCGACATGTTTATTTGTGGCATGGTCTTACGAGATGCTTTTGTTTTCAAAGAATTTTTGAAACTTTAATAATCAATTTGAGTGTGATTTCTCATGCTGGTATTCTAGACTGACTCAGATGTTATTTAACTGTAATGCTCGGGTCAGTCCGAGTATTATAGGATACATGAAGAGATGCTGAGGAGCTTAGGAGACGAGTTGGATGACATACGTACTTCCGTATTTGATTATTATTCCGCTGTGTATCCAGTTGTATGTTATTGATGTTGAACTCTGATGATGTAATGTAGAAACAGATACATTTGTTTTTGTGTAAAGATCATTTATTACCTATTATATTTTATTCCGCTGCGATGGTTAGATTCTGATGTTGTTTCAAATCTTCTTCTTCTACCTCTTCTTCTTTAACCCAAATGGTTCGTATTTCCGTTCACCTTGAGTTGATTGATGTAGAATACTATTGTCTCAAGGGGTACGGATTTGCGGGCTGTCATAGTTGGTATCAGAGCATATGTTCGTGATAACCTTGGCTCTGGTGCGAATTACTCATTGAAAATAGAGTCCGTAGTACTCTAGAATGAGTTTGAGCGTATTAATAGATATGAGCGCGTATTTGTTAGTGGATATGAAAATGGTTTTATATTGTGTTGATTGATTTGTTGAGTGGCATATGAACTTTCGTCGGCACGGTCTGGATAACTGTATCGAAGGGGTTTCTAAACACTTGAATAGAACAATTAACGCGGTATTGTTTTAAAGGTGGGTGAATGAAATAATTTTGCCCAAAATATATTTTGATATAAAAGAAAGGTTTTTGTAAACTACTTTAGCTAATATATAGTTGCTTGGATATTAGGAATGATAATAGTAATTATTATCATTGTTGTGTAAAAATTTAACTAGAAATTGAAAATATAACCAAAGGTTAAGGAAATAAATTCAATTATAAAATGAAATTTATAAATGTGAATTATAAACGTGATTTATAAATTGAAATATAATCAAATGGGAATTTGTATGGGCATAATTATACGAATGAATTATAGTTACAATTTGTTTTAAGCCAGAATTTGAAAATTTAAAATCCCGGAGATTTTGGAAGTGTTTTTCAAAATGTTTGAAGACAAATAATAGCATTATTGTTCTAGAAGTATTTCTGAATTGAAATTGTTTCAAATAAATTTTGGAAAGGGATATAGCATTGAGCTTACTTCAGTCGTTGGAAAATAACTTCGGTGATGACTGAAGCATCATCGACGTTCATTTTCGAGTTTCTAAGTGACAAATTGCTGCCAAATTGATTTGTTCAGAAGAACTAGTTTATTTTTGAAATTTCAAAGGAAATTTGTTGGGAATAAAAACCAGGATTGGTTTAAATTTTTGAGAAGTGTGATTTTGAGATAATGGTGATTTCAAATGATTTGAAACGAAAAGCCGGGTGTTTAAAAATCCTGATGGGATAGGTTATGAGCTTGTAAATTGAGATGATTTTTAAATCAGGAAGTAAATATAAGCTTTGAATGTTGGAATTTAAATTTAAAGTGGAAAGTTAAAAATGAAATTAACTTGGATTAAGGAAGAAATTTGAGTCGAATTGAATTAAATAAATCTGAGTTAAAATAGAATTGAATTGGAATAAAATTCAGTTGAGTTATGGGTAATATTGAATGGAATTAGATCCTTACTTAAATAAACAGAAATAAGTTGGTTAAGAATTGGATTGGAATAAATGGATTAGAATAAGAATAATATATAAAAGAATTAAAAATCCATAGAACAAAAATATGCTTGGATTATAAATAAGCGTAAATCTCGAGTTAAAAATAAAAGATGAATACATTCAAGCCTAGAATGAATGGAAATGTGTAAAATAATAAGTTGTGATTTATAAAATTTAAAAATGGAATAGAAAACCCAAAATAAATATTGTTTGATGATTTGAAAAATAAACCAATAATCCAAAACTTGAATTATAAAATAATTTGAACTTAAGAAAATTAAATGAAGTGATTTTTGAGATTAAAAATCAAGTATTGAATTTAAACAAGGGAGAAATAATTAGATAATAAATTAGTTAATAAAATATGTAAATGGAGTCTAATGTAGATAAAAAGAAGCGAATTGAAAGTTAATATTGAAGTTTGGAAATAAAACTCAAGTTATAAATCAAATTCGACTTGAATTGTTAGTGAAGTAAATATAATTGAAAATGTTGCCAAATGAAAAGAAATTGGATTAAAGTAGGGATGGTTTTAGTTGTAAATAAAACCCAGATGAATTTGGGAATAAATTGAAAAGGGTCTTGTAATTAATTAGATGAATTTGAGAATAAATTTATATGAAACAGATGAACTAATTAAATAAATTTGTAGTTTGAAATGAGATTTGATTGAAATAAAATCAAGTTAAATTGAAAAGAAAAATGTATTTGTAAAATGAAAATGTGCTTAAGCATGAAATTTGAATAATTTGAAATAAATTAATTTGAGTTTAAAATTAGTGGAAGCTTGGCTTCGAGTAAGGGTAAAAGTCCATCAAGTAAAAGCTTGGGTAAATTTAAATTGGGGAATGGTTATTAATATATATAAGCATGGAATGCGTCGAGCTAAATAAAATGGTTGTGAATGAATTAAAATAGAAGGAATTAAATAATAAATTAAGTTGGAATCAATTTAAAATGGTTATAAGCTTAAGTAATTGTTATTTGCATGAATAACATCAAATTTGCACAGAAAATTGGTCATTTTATCGTGAATGGAAGTAAATGTATTAACAGAGGTGAATAGAATTGATTTTTAAATCAATTGGAATAATATGGGTTTGTTAAAAATTAAAAATGAATTTAATGTAAGCAAGTGGATTGTAAACCATGCAAATTAAATGAAAATGGTACATGAATTAATTGAAAACAGTTGAATTAGTATGAATACTATATAATGTAACGTCCCACCTTTTCGCACGCTTTAAATCGACACACGTGCCAATTCAAACCATACGGAAGGGCGGATTGTTATGGGGTAAATAAGAAAATAGAGAAGAGAAAAAAACTAAACAGAATCTCACGGCGGAAGGATAAAATATAAAAATAAATATACAGTTCATAAAACTGTTTACAAAACATTTGATTCTTCTTTATACAATAAATATCAGAGTTCACATACCAATAAATATCAATGCAGCGGAATACAGTGTGTAGTGGAACCATATAATATAATAATAATAATGAAATCTTCGTCTTCGTCCTCCAGAAATAAAGTCTTCAAATCCTGAAACGTTCAGACTGACCCGAGCGAATTTGTAAAGACAAAAACACTCGAGTCAGAACTAAAAGATCTTATGTGTGTTAAATTAACAGAAATAAATATGAGTACAGTAACTCAAGAGATGCTCGGGATTTTACATCTCCTAAGGATCCGTTAAACTATTTACTATGTAGTATATTGCGCTATTATAATAGTGTCTAATTGTGAAATAAACTTACTTTTTCTTAGAATTAAGGGGTTACCCATATAGCCCTTAACACGTAATAGTCCCAGTAGTCCATCCAATATCATAGTCCCTCCTAATCGGGAAGCCACCAGAGGATACCACACAGGCTACGGGAGAAATCCAAACTCGTATAAGGCGCGATAGGGTAGGTGACATGGCACAACTAGGAAATGCCAGGGTAGATATACCAATTGCTATCCGGGCTGATGGAAACGCGTAGCCGCAGCTACCGCCCACCTCGAACAAACTCCCCCAAAAATCAAAGTAAAAGTGGCCACTGAATTAATCCAAAGTCAAAGTATAATATCGAAGAGGAGTGTCCGATCAGAGGAATGACCTCATTGGCCCGAGAATCATTCCTGTTTTAGCCACCTTATGCCAACTCACGGGAGTCGGGTCCACGTATTTACCTTGCAGGAAACGCCTCCACCAACCTACTTCATTCTGGAATCTCCACCGCGTACACGGTTGTTAAAGTGGTTTTCGGAGTTGACAGAGAGTATGACAACTTCCGATCCCGGTCTCTTCAATAACCAAACGTTATTATAACACCGCGGTCCTTTAAAATAATTTATACTTTTAAAACCAGAATATAATATCCATTTCAAAACCATATAAATATGATATCATTTCCTTTTAAAACCCAAAACAATATGATATCATCTTTATTTTCCAATATATTCTTTCCAAAAATCATAGTGGTTTCAAAGTAAAATATTTAGAAATCAAAACTCTTGAATATAATACTTCCAAATTATACTACCTTGAAAACCATAACTTTGAAACAAATTTCCATCTCTCAAATGGTTAAATATTAAATTTCTTTTATAAAACAAAATAGCTTATTTAAATTTCACAAATCAATTCCAAATATCGATTTAAACTTCCAAATACCATTTTAAATTTTGACGTTTCAAAGCTTTAAATATTACACCATTTCAAAAACAACCTCATTTGACCATCCCATATATATCAAATTCAATTACTTATTATTTAGACTTGAAATGTTTACTTAATGAATTCAATATACTTTAAGTAAAACTTATAACTTCACATAATTGGACAATCTTCCAATTTATTAAACTTGATATATTCATTTAAATCAACCTGATATTCATTCAAATCACTTTACACAAAAATCAAGTTACAAAAATCATATCCTTTAAAAATTCTAACTTTTCATTTAGTTTCAATTTAACTTAATATTCATCTTCCAACCTTATTCTCTTTTAAGTCATTAAAACTCTATAAATTTAATTTTAAATAGATTCTTAATCGTATTTGATCTTGAAAATCCAACTTTATTTTATACTTCAATTCAAATTTTACACAAAGCTTAAAAATTGGAAATTACTATATATAAATAACCTTTATCAATAACCAAATCAATATCCCATAAACCATATATATATAGCTTTACAAAACCATAGAAAATCATTTCAAAAATAATTATATATATATATATACACCGCGGTGCCTGTATAAAATTTTCTACCCTATGGTCAAGTGCATTTCAACCCGCAATTTAAAATAAAAATGCGGTTGTATATCATTTCAAACCGCAATCCCGAATGAAATGAAAATGCATGATGACTTGCAGTTTATACAATATAAATATAGCATCCATTCATCCAAATATCAATCATCAACCATTATTTGCAATCATCATCGAATTTAAACAATCAGCGATATAGAGCATATAAATTATGCAGGTAATAAATAACATGTATTAACTAACAGTTTATATTCAATAATAAATTTAACAACTGTTAAACTAGCAGTTTATATGAAAAAATAAATGTAACTTTAACTGGCAGTTAATATGAAATAAATATTTAACATAACTATGACTGGCAGTTAATATGCAAATAAATAAATTCTAACTTTCAAATTATATGCAAAAATAAAAATTAATTAACAGTCATATTAAATAAATGCAATTTAACGGAGATATTGAATAAAACATGCCAAACAGTCATAAATAAATTACATAAGGAATTCTAGAAGTTGTGAGTGGGTTAAAACACTCACCTTTTGAATTTAAATCGAATTTAAATCCAAAAATTAGACGGTCTCCAAATCTGTCCAAACCAGCATTAACAGATCCGAAATTAAATTACGATCCTAACCAAAAAAACGGCGCATTAAACGGAGTCCGTATGGAAAAGTTATACGAGTTAATTCGATTGAAAACAAATTTAAATTAAAACAAACTTACCTAAAAAAACTAACCACGTCATCAATTCCTTCCTCCCTCTCGTCTACAGGAAAATGCACTACAGGGATACGAGCCGAACGAAACGCAAGAACCCATTGACCAATGCGTTGACCGTCGCCTGCATGCCCTACCAGCCGTCGTCGCATCGCCGACCATCACCTCCATGCTCCTCTCGACGCTCCGCTTCTAACCGTACCCACACGGCACGCCTACGTGGCCCCAGAGCCGGCCGCTGCCCCCCCATTTAAAACCCTAATCCAATTTATACGCCACATCTAACCGTTGATTCGACAAATCGATAATTCCGATGAGCAGTACTCGGTCCCCTCTACGCCATGATACCAACGATTTGTCGATCAGAAGAAGTTGATCAACAAGATGATGAGTGGCCGAAAATGCTTCACTGAATTCTGGAAAAATAGCAACTCGAATCGAAAAACGAATTACACCATTGAATTATATTCGTCGAGAGAATCAACATATAATTTTTTGGGATTTTTCTGAGAATTTTAATTTTTGACTTTGGATTTGATTTTTGAAATTGAACGTGGATCTAGGGTTTCTAGCCATTGGAAGAAGAGAAGGAACTGATGAAATGAACGCACAAACAAACGAGAATAGATGGGCTAGGGTTTATAACTGGGTTTATAAAGATAGGTTAGAAATTCGAATAGATGGATCCGATAAACAAATGTGCAAACGCTAATGTGGCCCAAAAAGCCCGTTCTGACCCCGGAACGAAATTGGGTAAACCCATATGTCAAAATAGGTGTTTTAAAAATATTCTGAATGCGATGGAAAAAGTTTCACGTCCAAATTCGATCGTATGAAGAAGTTATGCTCAATTCAATATTTCCAAATTGATATCAAATTGATTTCAATTAAATCGATTTCAAGGCGTTTCGCGTTCGTACGATCAAACGACAAGTCCGATCGCTACGAAACTTGAAACTCTACAATAATTCACTGTTACGGATCCGATGAAACTGGTTTCGTCAAAATCCGAGTCCATGACAAAAATGGCTATTTTTATATTAATTAAATAAATTCAAAATAAATAAATAAAATCAAATTTTATATTTAGATTCTAAAATTTACCCATTTTGTAACTTTAAAATTCTTAATCATTTCCAAAAATTTCAAACAAGTTTAGATGTCAATTTAAAGAAGGTAAATTCATAAATTTCAATATAAATCCTTAATTTCATTAAATTCCCAAATTATAATTTAACTTTCTAAAATTTATTTTCAATCAAAGAAATCAATGGTTATTTCATTCATATATTTCAAATAGATGGATTTAATATTAGATTCAAAATTTATTATCCTAACATTTTTCAATTACACTTAAATCCCTATAAATGTAATATTTAGATTTCAAATTTTCATTTATTTCGATTAAACCTATTATCGTATATTACTTTAAATATACTGACAAGCTTACTTTTGCACCCTTTCATTTACCCAACTTCCATTTTATAAATAAACTTAACAATAGATTCATACTCTACTACATAAATGCATACCCTTTTATCTAAATTAAAATCTTCGTAACTTCAAACATTAAATCCACTTAATTCCAATTACTCCTTCCATTAAATTTTGGATTCAAATCAATTTATAAAGCTTTACCTCCATTTTTTATATACACTAACCATCATTTAATGAAGAATTTATTTATGTTATTCCCCATTTATTACCTTAATTTATTTATCGTAACATTTGATTTATATTTATTGCAATGATTTCCGATTTAATTGAAGGAACTAAGTATATAACTCATAATAATTGTGGTAAAACTCTTAATCCCACATGTATAAGTATTTCATTATCTGTTACATCTATTAATTAAATAAATTCCATTTTTAGGTCCGTTTAAATTTATTACTAAGTAACCATTTACTTTTTCCAATAAATTTGAATTCCATTTATTTACCATACAATCACTTTCCCATTCACACCTTATTATCAACCCACAATTATTGCAATTATTGTCTTTTATGGATTTAATCAAATTACCCCATATCCCTTTAAATTCATACTAACGAAATATTCAATTACTATTTAATGCATATTTATTCATCAATCAATTCGGTATTTACTTTTCTTTCCTTCTATTTGATGATAAATAACCTAGAATACATTTACATACATTCATTTCATTACATTCATTTATGGGTATTAAATTGAAGTTTAATTTATTAGCTAATACTAACATTATTACCATTAATTACAATTGGATTCCCAATTTTATTCAATACCCTGAATAACTAACATACATATTAATCAAATCCTTACATTTTGTTTTTCTCATATTCCATTAAATATATGCACACATACAAATTAAGATTCTAAATCCAATTAGTTATTCCTTTTACATCAACCATCACTTATGAATAATTATCGTTTCCTATTTATTTTGTTACATTCACTTATATTCACTTTATGAGTAAATTGGTATTCCCTTTAACCCATTAATTACTAACTTTAGTTATTGCAATTTATTATCCAACATACAAATTGAATCTATTGTCAAATTTTCCATTTCAAAAAAAATTAACACCTTACAATAGTTAATAAAAAGAGATTGTACTAAATAAAAATTTATTTTCATTGATGAATTCAGTACTTTCCTTTATTTAGTTATTTCTAACCTTATAGCCAATTGCAAAAATTTCCACTATCACAATTAATTGCAATATATAATTCAATTTGTAAGTTTTAATTTACACTTGATACATCTAATTTTAACATTCTCTTTCCTATAAATAAATAAGATTTCTGTTTCTTCCTAAATTTAAATTAGAAATCCTATTAAATACACAAAATAAATTATCGAAATTTACGGGTCGTTACATATAAATTGCTTACGGAAAGTGTTTAGTGTGCATTGCTTTTAGAATTCATGTGTTTAACTATTGCAAATAAGTGAAATGTTGTTAAACTTCATATTATGGCACTTACATGTTTTAGTTGAGTAAGTACAGGTTCAGGGAAGTCGTTGGGCTAGATTTGATTGCGCAAAATTCTAATTAAATAAGCCGCTTGCTTAAAAATGCTAAATAAAGGTACGCTTACGTAATAAAAATAGGAAATATAAACTGTTTTTTGTTTTTCCGACCGGGTGGGTCGATGTATGTATATTTATATCTTTTTCCAAATTGCAAAAGCTCCTCCGTACAAAGGAGACCCTGCCAAAATTTTCTGAAAATTTTAGGAGTTAGAAAATTTTTGAAATTTTTTTGTTAGCGACAAACGATTTTGAATTGGAATTAAAACAAGGAATTTTAGAAATGGAAATTGAAACTAATTTAAAATAATGATATAAATCAGTTATAAATCGAAGATAAAATTCAATATTCAGGGTTGAAGATAAATTAAATTCATATGGAAATGGGAAAACTAAATTAAATAGAAGTAGATATGAAAACTTATGTGAGGAAATGTATAAAATAATTTTAAAAGCTATGATTGGATATTGTTGCTAAATAGGATATGCATGTATTATAAAGGGAAAGGGAAATTAGTTTTGATTTCAAATGATAAATTTGAATTGCCGAACAAAAATGTATGTGTTTAAATTTCTGTATGAAATTTGATTGGGTTTTTGATCTAGCCACTTGGCTTTTTGTTTTCTTTTGGAATTTCGAAGCCCGTAGAGGCCTTCTATAGTTGTACCGAGCTAGCCACGCAAAGGAGACGCTGGTAAAAAAATTTGGAAATTTAGAGAGACAGAAAATTTTTGAGAAATTTTGAAAATTTAAAACTTGGTTTTGAATTGTAATTTGAATGGTTGAATAAGTAAAGTTATTTGGAAACTATGGAAGGTTTTAGGAAGTTGGTTGAAGTGATAATGGGTCTTTTATAAAAAGATAGTTGGCAACTTGATAAAACTGTTTGGTTTTGGATAGTAATGGGTATTGGATCATTCTTCCTAACTAGTAATTTCGGGGACGAAATTCTTTTAAGAGGGGAGGTATGTGACGACCCAGAATTTTTAGGCATTTGATAATTGGAATATTTAATTGATTTTAGATATTTAAAATTTAGTTCGTAACTTAAATTTCAAATATCACCATTATTTGAAAATTTAATTATTAAATTTAATTACTGGAAATTGGGATAATGTGGAATCTGGAGTTTTAAGCCTGTTAAAAATAATTTAAGGGTTTGTAAAATTTATATCAATAGTACTGAAGATAGTAAAAGTGTTGAAATTGAATTTGGCAATGTTTTGTTAAGTTTTAAAAACATATCGTTTAAATCGACGTTTAAAAATAGCCTTCCGAGGCACAGTCTCGGATTTCGACGAAACTAGTTCCATTAGATCCGTAATATTATATTATTATTGGATTTCAATTTTCGTGGTGTTTGGAGTTGTTGTGTGAGCGTACGATATATAAACGTGCTGAATTAATATCGAAATTTAATATAATAACTGGGTTCAAAAAGCTATCTTCTCCATAAGATCGAATTAGGACTCGGAACCTTTTCCATTGCGTTCGGAATAGGGGTTTAACATTATAAGCGCCTGGTGACATGCCTTGATTGGAGGTCGAGATTTTGAGCTACGATTTTCAAGACAATTCAAATTTAAATTTAAATTTAAATAGAAAATACTGACAAGTCAAAATACTCTTACATCAAAACTTTTTCCATTCTTTTCATATGTCACTGTAGCCAACCCATGCAAACACGCTACCTCAGCTTTTCAGTTGTCGAATCATGTTTTGTCTCCTTCGACTGGCAAAAGAGAAAAAAAAAGAATTAAACTTGTTGCGTAAACTACTCAAAAGGTAATTCGCAAAATACTGCTGCTTGTTTTCGAAATCAAATGGCCTCCTCCAGAGAAACGAATAAAGCTATCCAGATCGTATTTTAAATCTTCGTTCAAATCAAGCCTCCTCCTCTCCCTTCTTTTCGAATCAAAGTTTAAATTCTTTAAAGAAGTAGAGAAACCCTAAATCAGTTCGTGACCCAGTCGTTCATCCTTTTCGAGTTTGCATGCGATCATTCAGAGGGGATTCGCGATTTCTGGCATGGAGGCGAGGTAGTAGGGCTTGAATTGAGACCGGTGATTGGCAAGGGCTAAATCGCGACGCCTAGGTATGCGCGCGCGATGGTTGTGGACGACTCAGTTCATGTCATGGAAGAGGCGAACTCGACACAGCGAGATTCGAGTTAGGTTTTGCACGCAAGTGGTTTGGAGGAGCAAGCTAGGGTTTTGGGTTCTTGGTGGAACGACAATCAGTGTAGGGTAAGATAGTTCTGTTTAATTTAATATAATGAATTAATATATTCTCACACCTATTTTAAATTCAAAATAGTAATTTTAAATATGGTTAATCCTAATTTGTATATAGCTATGTGTAAATTAGATTTGGAAAGAAAATAGGATTTTGAATGTTTAAGGCTTATATAGATTGTTTAGCATGTGCATTTTCGAAATGAAGAAAAAGAAGAAAAAAAGAAATAGAGATAAATATACATGTTTTAATTTACTAGATTTATTTTAAGAAAATAATGGAGTAGATGATTAATTTGTTTAATTTACTTATCTAATTATTCTAGGCACTAAAATATTTTATTATAGGAAGATTAGTTTAAAATTTAATTATTGGTTCAAAACCAAATTTTTAGTTAAATTGAATCATAGGTCATTTAAATTTAGTAAATGGAAATTGATTGTTTTTTTCTATCTATTTCGAATGTTAGTAAACCGTGTAAATGTTATACAAGGTTAAAAAATCATGGAGACAATAAGTCAAGGTTGGATCGGATTGCAAACAAAATCAAAGGTGGGTTAATCTCACTCATCTGGCTATAATTTAAATATAAATGGTTAAATTTAATTAATTGTTTGATTGATTGATTTGATTGGATGTGCAATATTATATATAGTAGTATACAATATATCTTGGAATGATTGATTTCCTGCATTATATAGCGGATGAGACCCTATGCGCCGCATAATAGCGGATGATCTTATATTTAAAACCCATATACTGCGATATTCCACCTCGAAGTGGAATTGGTATTTTATGTTGTGCAAACGTCTGTGGATGCAGGGAAACAAGTTGGAGGGATCCAACTTGATTCCTTAAAATTATTTATATTGTTTAATATTCTCTGTTATGAATATTCGATATTCGGTGATGGATATTATTGATAATTGGAATATTGAATGCTATGGTTTACTTGAATATATTTCGGTACACTGAGATATCAAATATATAGAAATGGGATTTTTGAAAAGAGAATAAAAAGGAAGAGAATTTGTAAGTGAAATAATTATAGAGAATTTAAATAAGTTAAGAATGAACTGGATAAGAATATTAGTGGTTTTAAATTTCTAATAAAAAATTCCATGTATGAAAAGGAAATTTTGAATAAACAGGAAGATAATGAATTTTAAACTTCAGTGTTATTATTTAAAAGAATAAAGCATTTATTTTAAATTTAAGATTTAAATTATTAGAAAGAATAAAGAAGAAATTTGGAACATCTGAAATTGGTATGTTTCAGTTAAAAGATTTAAGATCAAAACAAAAGAAAAATAATAATAAAGTCTATAATTAATGGATTTTGAAATGAATTGAGTAAGTAAAGGAATTTATTTTAAGTGGAGTAAACTGGAAATCAATTTGGAAATTGATTTAAATATTTGAAATTGGAAATTTAAAGAAGAATGTGACTATGAAGTTTATAAACTGTGTTTATAAAAGTAAAGCAATATGTCAGTGGATATTTGAAAGAATAAATTCACGATGAGAATTTATTAAAGGAATGGGAAAATTTGTTTAAAAATAAATAATGATTTATTTTTAAAGATGGAAAGAGAAGTCCTGGATAGCCAAGTATGTTTTTAACGTAAATTTTGACATATAAGTTATGTTGTTTTAAAGAGCATGTTTTAGAAAATTTATTATTTCTAAATATTTAAATTCTGAAGTAAGTATTTTTCAAATCTATTTATCGAAGTAATTATTTAAAAGTGACTTGGTATTCTGTTTTAAAGGAGAAAATCTAGTTTAATATTTTATAATGTAACCTCATTTTTAAATATTCCCAAAGTATATATTTTTAATAAAGTATTGAAGTAGTTTTTAACTTAAATGTTTTAAAGGATAATTTATAATAAAGAGTTTTAAATTATTTTAAAAATCTAAAGTTTTGTGCTTGGTTGTTTTCACTGGAAATAAATATTTAGAAATTTAACTTATGAGAAAAGTATGGTTTGAAACTGTTTTCAAATGGGTTGAAAATAGAAATATATCTTGTGAAGATATTTTGAGGTTAATAAGTAATTTGGGAGATTAGTTATTGTTTGATGGATGTTTGTGAATGTTAATTGATAGTAAAATAACCGACTATCAATATTGGCCAAATGCGCTGATCAGTTCGAAGAGACCAGGATCAGGATTAATTTCTCGAAAACCACTTCGATCCGGTTTGTACGTCTTCATGGAAAAACGAGTTCGGATATCGAAGATGGAGCAATGAAGTGCAAGGGCTAGTCGTTGCTAATCCTGAGAATATTTCCAAAATGGATGTAGTAGGAATAGTGCCTTCGGTTCCGTTCGAACCCGGGATGGACTTGTATGGATGAATGCTTTCGGAACATCGTCAGGTGGACGATGGGCATTCTAAGTGAAACGATCTAAAAGGTAATGCTTAGCTTCAAGCCTTATCAATCGGGAATGACTGATTTTGATTGTTCCTACGCGCCCGTACGATTTTGATTATTCCTAACTATTGCTGAAACGTGAGATGCAAGCATTTCAGCTAGATTCTATTTACTTTCTATAGACACTATTATAATATCAGAGAATTTTAATAAAATGTGTTTTAGCTATCGTAAGGTAAAAACCTGACATGTTTATTTGTAGCGTGGTCTTACGAGATGCTTTTGTTTTCAAAGAATTTTTGAAACTTTAGTAATCAATTTGAGTGTGATTTCTGATGCTGGTATTCCAGACTGACTCGGGTGTTATTTAACTGTAATGCTCGGGTCAGACCGAGTATTATAGGATACAGGAAGGGATGCTGAGGAGCTCAGGAGACGAGCTGGATGGCGATACGTACTTCCGTATTTGATTATTATTCCGATGTGTATCCAGTTGTATGTTATTGATGTTGAACTCTAATGATGTGCTCTGTTGATGTAATGTATAAAAAGATATATTTGTTTTTGTGTAAAGATCATTCATTATCTATAATATTTTATTTCGCTGCGATGGTTAGATTCTGATGTTGTTTCCTATCTTCTTCTTCTAACTCTTCTTCTTTAACCAAATGGTTCGTATTTTCGTTCACCTTGAGTTGATTGATGTAGAATAGTGTTGTCTCAAGGAGTACGGATTTGCGGGCTGTCACAGAAACAAATTCAAAACCTAAGAAGAATCTATGGAGCCGGACAAAAGAAAATAGAAAATAGAAAAGAAAAATCAAAATTACAACCCTGATCAAAAGAAAAATCATCTCAAACTCATAATCAAACAAAGCAGATTAGAAAGCAAAGCAAAGATCAACTTATAACTGAAGCATGCAAGCTCAACAAAGTAAAATCAGTTCAACTAATAAGCAAGCCAATTCAACAATAAGAAGCAGATCAAAAATCAGAGCTTCGGTCAATAAATAATTTCCATTTTTCCAAATTTTAGTTCAAGCTTCTCTGTTTCTTTCAATTGTCAGGTGAGCAAACTACCTATATAATATTCTAGAATAGGTTATAGTTGGTTTACATATGATTGATGCTTGAAATTTGCTGTGATAATGCTTGCATGTCTGTATATTCTGTATGCATACAGGTATCTACCTCTGTTCATACATTACAGGGTTTAAAACCTGTTCAAAAATCAAAAGCTCTTCTTCCAATCCCTTTTAGGATTTGATCCCTTAATGAAATATGTTAATGTTAACTAGATTTGATTTTTAAAAATATTTTAGGCAAATCAGTACATAGATTTACTAGGAAAAAAAATAAATGACAGAGTGTGAGAAATGCGGACTACGGATCTTAAGGCTAAAATTAACACTAGAGGGGGGTGAATAGTGTTTTAAGGAATTACTAATTCTTTTTGAGATTATATTAATTTTTACACAAATGTATGCAATATTCAGACGTAGATATGATCACGGAATCAAACGTAGATGCAGATATAAAGTAAAAGCAATAAAGGAAAGAACATACCGGATTTTATACTGGTTCGGAGTTACCCAACATCTAGTCCCGCAACACAAGTACGGATTTCCTTTCAAAATCAATTCTTACAATTACACCCTCGATTTCAAGGCCACGAGGTACACCACTTCAAATTCACAATCCTCTGGATAGAGATACTTGATTTTACGAGCAACAAGTTCACCCAATTATTTCCCAGGTTACAATCACACTTTCTCTCGCTTGATTGATTTTACAGGCTACAATCACACCTTTTCTCACTCAATTGATTACAAAGAAGTCTATAACTCTGAATAGCACTGGATCTTATTGAGATAGTGATAGAGAATCAAACCAGAAATGATCTAGTTAGATTCAATGGTGATTTTGCCAGAGTAATAGTAAAAATGTATGTAAAGAAATGTGAAAGAAGAAGAGGAGTGAAATCAGAGAAAATATGAATATAAATTCGTTTAAAACAGCCCCTATTTATAGTAAAACAACAGCCATGTTCATTCGTGAAAAGATATGACGAATAGACACTTCCTTTGAAATTCAAAATTTTGAAATAAAATGTCACCTTGTCGACAAGGGTATCTTGGGGTTGTCGACAGGCCTAAGTAATTTTTGGTAATTTGTTTTTCTTTTAAAATAACTTCTATCTTATATTAAAACTATTTTAAACTTTATAAATATACTTAACTATAGTTAAAATACAGTATAATATATATATATATAATTTTACTATAATTTTATATCTAATTCTAAGTATAAATATTAAAAGTTAAATATATTGTAATTAAAAGATAGTTTAAAACCAAGGATAATTTGATTTTGAAAATAAAGATTATTTTGAGGCTAAAAGTATTTTAAAACCAGGATAGATGTTTTTGATTCTTTTAAAAGAAAGATTTTGAAATCATTTTGAAAACAAGATATAATTTTATAAAACATTTGAATAAAAGTTAGTGTATACAAAACAACGTTCCACTAGATTTTTCGTAGGTTCCATCCTACTTAGGGTTTCATCCCTTTAAAGGGATCGAAGTGGATTCCATTCCACGATAAAATGGATTTTAAGATGTCAGTGCTTTTCTAGGAGTTTTAACAAAATTCCTAATTAAATTACTTATATTGAAATCTTGAACTCTTGATATTCTTGATACTCATGAGTCTTGAATCTTGATATCTTCGATCTTGAGTTTATCAATTCTTGAATCTCTATACTGTACAGTCTTCATTCTTTGGTACCTGTATATATATCCTGCGTATACATATATATATCTAAACAATAATGTTAGTATTTATATTTTATAATCTTATTCTAAGGTTATTGTCATCAAAACCAACTTCTTAGGAACTAACAATCCCCCTTTTTTTATGATGACAACCTTTGTTTATAAAATATTACTTCTATCCTAATTACTTCCCCTAAAACTAATAACTCCCCCTTAATCTATGCCTAACTATCCTATTTTATACTTCTCCACCTTTGTCATCAACAAAAACTAACTCCAAACTATATAACTCCCCCTTAATCTAATATTATATGACATGTGATTATAATGATAGTGTTATCACAAATAATCAACACTTAATTCTGAAACTAAAATTTAGTCCTTAATTACTAACTATTCTAACTAAGAATCCATATATGACAATACTTATAATAGAGATAATGTGAGAAATCAAATATGAGAAAACAATCATTTGTTAATTATATATTGTTATATTTACATTTGTCTAGAAAACGTAAGTAAGATCATATAACGATAAGAAAGAGAGAAAAGAAACTAATGTGTGTCCTTGAAAATGGGAGATCTATGAACCGAGCAATTTGGGTAGTGGAAACAGAAATTTCCACGTTGTTCGACTAGATTTCCATCCTTGTCAAAGCATAATTCGCCAACACAAACAACTTTGTCGTCATCTTCAGCGTGCTCTTCTTACATGAAGGCTTCTTCTTCCTCGCTGTCCTCTTGCACATGATCACCTGAAGATTCTTCATCAATCAGGATGGGATTGGCGTGATTGTCCATTAGAAACTTTGCAAGTTTCTAAGGATTTTGCCTTGCCGTTCTTGTTCTTTGGCCATTCTGATTTGCACTACTTGAATATCAGTCATAAGTTGCAGTGCATCCTTTAAGGAATCCTCCATTTTTATCTCTAGTGTTCGTTGACATGGTCCAGTAGAAGGAGAAGGGAATGAAAATATTGAATTTTTATTTGATTTAGAGGACGAGGCCATCATTTTATTGTTTTCAGAAGTTAGATTAGAGAAAGGACAGAAAGAATGAACAAATTTTCGAAATAAGAAGAATATATAACCACTCATTTGAATTTTGATGGGAAAATTTCAAAAGAAAAAAAATCGTTATATGTCGACAGGGGTAAGGGAGGGTTGTCGACAAGGTACCTATATTTTTACTATTTGATTTATTTTAATTTAATTTTGTTATTTATATTCTATATTTCAGTTATTGAACAAATACCTAATTCTCTTCTTAATTTAGTAAATATAGATTCATTTAAGGATTTTGTTAAGATATCCGCAATTTGATTCTCGAAATTGATATAATCGAGAGAAATTACTTCCTTGCTTATATTATCTTTGAGAAAATGATATCTGATATCAATATGTTTAGTTCGAGCATGATGAGTAGGATTATTAGATAAATTTATTGCACTAGTATTACCACAATAAATTGGTGGTTTTGAGATATTTAAACCAAAATCTTTTAAATTTTGTTGCATATATATCACTTGAGAACAATCCAAAGCAGCAGAGACTATTCTGCTTCAGTTGTTGATAGAGAAACTGTGTTTTGTTTTTTACTAAATCGAGAAATCAGAGAATGCCCCAAAAAGTGACAAGTTCCGTTTGTACTTTTTCGGTCTGATTTACAACCAGCATAATCAGCATCACAATAAGATATTAATTCAAAAGAATCATGTTTAGGATAAAATAAGCCATAATCAAATGTGTGTTTAACATATCTTATGATACGTTTTACAGCTTTTAAATGGGTCTCTTTAGGTTGGGATTGATATCTTGCACAGAGACAAACACTATGCATGATATCAGGTCTACTAGCAGTGATATAGAGTAGTGATCCAATCATTCCTCTATATAATTTTTTATCAACATCTTTCGAGAGATCTTCTTTACTTAAGTACTCATTGGCTGCCATGGGAGTGGGTTTTCTACTTGCAATAGCCAAACCAAATTTACTAACTAGGTCTTTAGCATATTTTTCTTGACTGATAAAGATACCATTATCTAATTGTTTTATTTGCAACCCTAGAAAAAAGTTTAATTCACCCATATGACTTATCTCAAACTCTTTTGTCATTATTTCAAAAAAATCTTTATTCATTTCAAAATTAGTTGATACGAAAATGATATCATCTACGTAGACTTGTGCTAGTTGAATATCATTTTTATTTCTTTTAATAAAAAGAGTATTATCTACTTTACCAATTTCAAAGTTTGATTGTAATAAGTAAGATCTTAGTCTATCATACCACGCTCTAGGAGCTTGTTTTAGACCATATAGAGCTTTCTTAAGTTTGTAAACATGATTTGGTAATTTTTCATTTTCAAAAGTGGTGGTTGTTCAACATATTCTTCCTCTTTTACAAATCCATTTAAAAAGACACTTTTAACATCCATTTGAAATAATTTGAAATTATTATGATTTGCGAAAGCAAGTAGAATCCTAATGGCTTCTAATCTTGCTACAGAAGCAAAGGTTTCATCAAAATCTATTCCTTCTTCGTGACAATAACCTTGAGCGACTAACCGGGCTTTATTTCTAACAACCTCAGCTTGTTCATTCATTTTATTTTTATAAACCCATTTAGTTCCAATTATAGTTTTATTTTCAAGTCTAGGAACAAATTCCAAACATCATTTCTAGTGAATTGATTTAGTTCTTCTTGCAGAGCCAAAATCCATGAATCATCAGTTGATGTTTCTTTTGGATTTTGGGTTCAATAGTTGATATAAAGACTACATTGCTCACTTTACTTAGTTGATTTCTAGTTGTAACATCAGATTGCGTATCTCCTAGTATATTTTCTATAAGATGATCTTTTAAAAGTTTAATCTTTTTATTAGGATGACTAATTTCATTATTAGTTTTAGTTGACTCTTGATTTTGAGTGATTAAATCCTCTTCATCATTTGTATCTTCAAAATTTTTGAGATTTTCATCAAATGAAACATGCATTGTTTCTTATAGGGTGTTATTTCTTAAATTAAATACTCTATATACTTTACTTCTATTAGAATATCCGATAAAGATACCTTTGTCTGATTTAGGATCAAATTTATCTAAGTTATCTTTTGTTTTTAAAATAAAACATTTACTTCCAAAAATTCTAAAATAAGATACCTTAGGTTTCTTTGTGTGAAGAAGTTCATAAGATGTCTTATCAGTTAAAGGTCTAATCAAAATTCTATATAAAATGTAACAGGCTGTGGCAACTGCTTCTGTCCAAAAATATTTTGGTAATTTACTATCTGAAAGCATAGTTCTCACACACTCTTGAATTGTCCTATTTTTACGTTCTACTACTCCATTTTGTCGTGAAGTTCTTGAAAATGAAAAATTGTGAGTTATTCCCTTTTTATTGCAGAATTTCTCAAACTTTTCATTTTCAAATTCACCACCGCGATCACTTCGGATGGATATAGTTTTTACAGAAAGTTGATTTTGAATCCTTTTTGTAAAGTTCTTAAAACATTCAAAAGTATCACTTTTATGTTTCAAAAATATTGTCCATGTAAATCTAGAATAATCATCTACAATTACTAAAACATATTTACTATGATATATTGATAGAATTTGAAATGGACCAAATAAATCAAGGTGATGTAATTCAAAAGGTTTTGAAGTTGAAATCATATCTTTTAATTTAAAGGAACTTTTTCTAAGTTTTTCTAATTAGCATGCATCACATAAACTATCTACTTTAAAATTCATTTAGAGAGACCTCTTACTAGATCATGCTTTGACAACCTAAATAAGAGTTTGAAATTAAAATGGCCAAATCTCTTATGCCAAATCCAAGGGTCACTTGTATTTGCCAAAAGACACAGGTTATCATTTGAAACTTTCATACTAAGAATATAAATATTCTTTTTCCTAATTCCTCAAATATTATGGTTGAATTATTATCTTCAATGTGACATTTATCTTTTTCAAATTTAATTTTATATCCTTTATCGCAAAGCTGACTAATACTTAGCAGATTATGTTTTAGATTCTTAACTAGAAAACATTAGTAATAATAGGAGTTTCAGAGTTACCGACTTTGTCGATGCCAGTCACACATCCTTTTGAGTTGTCTCCAAAGTTAACCAGTCCTCCGTCTTTGTATATTATATCATTCAGCATATCTGGATTACCAGTCATGTGTCTAGAGCATCCACTATCGAGTATCCATTTATTCTTTTTGATCTGCACAATTTGTCCATTGTAGATTGATTCCTCAACACCCATAAAAGAAGTTTCCTACATATCATAAAATTTTGGTAGACAATTTGAATTTGAATATTAATTATATGCAGACGTAAGAGACAATGATGATCTGAATTGTAACGACCCGTAATTTTTGGCAATATATTTTAATAATTTAATCTAATTTAAATTAAATACAAGCTTTTCAATTTATAAACTAATAAGATCTTGGTCATTTATCAGTTATATATATATTTTGTGAAGATATTGTGATTTAAGAATTTAATATAGAATCTTTCAAAACTATTTAAAATAAAATATGTCATATTCAATTGATATTAAAGGTGTTATGTTATTAATATTTGATATAATATGAATATAATTGCAGTCTTTAATAATAATGTTTAAAATAAACAACCTTATCAATATTAAACATGAATGTTAAACATGAGTATAAAACAATATATGGTTATAAACCTAAATACATAAACCTAAGAAAACCATAATGTAAATATAAGATATAAATAGAAATATAAAATATGTAAATACAAATACAATGTTATAAATCAAATGCTTGAAAATTTAAATTACAAATAGAATAAAACTAATATGCTAACAATAACTATAATAATTTTACCCAAACATATAAGATAAGTTTAGTATAAACATTGACCCGTGAAATACATTTCTACAATACAAAATCTTAAACAAAGATTATAACAAGTTGCTGTGTAATCATGTATTCAAAGAAGACAAGTATTCACATCATATTCAAAAATATCTTTATACCAAATATAAGTATCAGCTAATATTAATTAGATGTAAACTAATTTGAAGACATATGCATTAAATTAGCATAACTCTTTATCAAGAAAATCTCACAGTGAAATAGCAAATATCATTTCAATTTGTTGTAATTAAACACAAATCTGGTTAAACAAGCAAAGCTTGTACCAGAAGATACCATTTTGTCTAAAGATGTTTCTATTTATACACATCATATTATTTTGTTCGTTTATAAAACTTAACAAAACTTAAGAAGCAAAACTCAGACAAGGAAGAAAAAGAAAATAAATATCTTTACTTTGCAAACTCAAATAAATTCAAAATCAAGGCAGAAAAGTTCTTCAGGAATTCATCTGCAGCCTTTCAACACAACACTTGTTTTCTGTTCAACAATTATTAGGTGAGTAAACATATAGTTTTTAAAAGTTTAAGTTTGGTAATTAGTTCATAAATCTTGTGTTTGTTGTATGATGTAAGTATGTGGTTCTGAGATGTTCTCTGGAAGTTTAATATGTGATGTTCTTTAATATTTAAAGTTTTGAGCAAAGAAATGTAAAGAAAACTAATTCATCTTCATATAAACATCTTAAGCTTAGAATTTTTAACTAAGTAGGTTGTTTAAAACTTAAATCATAAGCTGGAAATGATTTTAAAGCATGACAGTAAAATATAAAAACTGTTTATACAGGTTTAAAGTAGGAAAGAAATCAATTGTTCAAAAATTAAATGTTTTAATTTGTTAATTTGATCCCATATCTTGATTTAACACACAAAGTTAAGATTTTTAACATAAAAAAGATGATTTTTAAGCAAGAAATCTAGGTGCAGTTTTAAAGAGAACCGAAAATGCTTATTTGAGAATATCTGATGATTCAACTAATTTTAGATGTTGAAATTCATGTTGGAGCTTGCTTGACACTCGTTCATGACAGGAAAAATGCTAAAAAATTATTTAATGCGAGGATGTTTGTGACGAATCGAAAGTAGGGTTTGGTTCGAGTATTTTTCTATGTTTTGTAAAATTTTGTTTCGTCCCCATCGCTTGATCGAGTGGCACGTGATTCTGGGAGATGGTTGAGGAGAGTATGGCCATGACATGGACGAAGTGGCATCGCCTCCAGTGGTCGGTGATGGTAGAACGTGGCGTTTTCCTGAAGGGTGTTCGAGCTTTTGGTTCGAGCTACAGGCATATTTTTTATTTCGAATTTTTCATGTTGAATTTGGTTTTGTTTTCGAATGAGAGGATGATTTGTGGTTTGTAAGAGGCGATGGGGGTTGCCGGAGGGGCGGCGAACCACCGTGCATGTGCACGATGGCGATCGGTGCTAATTTTGGTGTCGTGAATTGTCGCGGGTTGTTGCTCAAAAAACTAGGGGTTTGACTCGAGTTCGAACCCAGGTGCAAGAGCGAGGTCGTATCACTGAAGTTATATTTTTTTAAACTAACTTAAGATAAAAAGAAAAAGAAGAAGAATGGATAGTAGAAGAAGAAGGAGGTTGGTGAGAAGAGAGCAACGCGGGGGAAACAGGAGTGAGACACGGGTTTCACTCCGGTAAACCAAGTGTTTGCCTCGGGTTTATTTTACTATGTAAATCAACCTAATAACTTTTATGTTATTTTGTTAAATAAAGATTTAGTATTAGTTAAGTAAATTATGTTGCAAATTTAAAACTAAGATATGATTTAAAATCATTAAGAGATGTTAGATTTATAATTAAATTATATGTAAAGTTAATTAAGAATATAATTAATCTATACTTGTAATTAAATAAATAACTTAAGGTTAAATAAATTTGTAATTAGAAATTGATAATTATAATCTCGTGTTTAAATCAGTTTAAACTTAAGAGTTTTAACCAACTACTTAAAGTTAATTAATTGATAATAGTTAACTAATTAAATGATTAATTAATTAGTAATTAATGATTAATTAAATTATTATTGATAATTAAATGGGTAATCAAATTTTATAATAATTAAGATTATTAATTAAGAATTAAGAATTAATTAATTAAGTGAGTAATTAAGAAATAATTAAATAATTTAATAAGTTGATTAATTAGAGATAAATCAAGCTGGATAAAGTGATAGATTATGTTAAGTTAACCAAACCATATTGATATGAATTGATGATTCTAGTTTGATTGATTCTGATATCTATTTGGTGATATTCTGTGATATTTTGTGATATATTCTGAATATAATCTGTGATGACTGTGTATGGTTTATCTGTGATAGCTGTTATGTGAATTCTAAGTAATGAATTAAACTGTTAAAACTAAGTGGACAACTTGGCCCTTAAAATGGCGTTTGGATTTCGATGAGACCGGGATCGGGTATCAATTTGATATTCCGAAAACCACATCGATCCAAATTAAATGATAGGTCGTGATATATCAATTGAAGATCGAGATGGTGTTTCAGAATGCAAGGGTTATCGTCGTTAACTCTGAGGGTGATTCCAAAACGAGTGTAACGAGATAATGCCTTCGGTTTCGTTCAAACTCGAAACGAACTTGTACGGACTGGATGCTTTCAGCACATCGTCAGGCGGACGATGAGCATTCTAAGAGATATGTTCTCTAAAGGTAATCGCAGCCTCAAGCTTCATCAACCGGGAATGGCTAAAACAGGGGAGATGCAGCAAGGTTAGGTGGGTCACGCCCAAGCAGGACGAGTTATACCCCTGTCTAGATGTCCCTTTTTATTTCGTCCGTGTGGGCAGTTGTTGGCCACAACTGCGGGGTTATCTTGTTCGGGACTGTTCAGTAAGGAATGGTTCCGGCCTTGTGTTGTAGAGGGTTGGAAGTGATCCTCGGTACGGTGATCTAGGCAACGTACTGCGACAGGCGGTACCCCAGTAGCCCTGCCATTGCTAGAAACCATTTTCCCTACGAGACCCAACGGTTTTGATTTGTATTACCCACTTTTGTGGCTAGTAGCTGGAATTTAGTAATGTAACAATTTCGGCTATTTTCTATTGACTTGAAAACCCTAGACATTATTATAATATCACTAGATTTCCCATAAAATGTTTTGGTTAGCGTAAGGTAAAAACTTACCTGTGTTTATGTGTAGGGAGTCTTACGTGATACCTTTGTTTTCAAATGATTTTCAAAGTTAAACAACTTTAACCCGTTTACTCACACCAGACCCATGTTTGACCTAGAGTTTATATTCTGTTTTTCATAAACTCTTGGGTACTCAAATTTTTATGAGTAGCCAAGTGATAGGTATTTGGAGTGTTGAGTTTCTGGAGGAGCTTGGAGAAGAAGACCGGATGTATGTATCTATCTATATAGTTCCGCTGTGTAGCTAGTGTATGATGTATTTTGAATGTATGTATTGACAGATATGTATATGACCGTTCTGTTGTATGATATTATATAACTCTGATGTATGTATAACTATGTAATAGTTATGTGATGTATTATATTTTGTTCCATTCCGCTGTGAGATTCTGATGTTGTTATTCTTTCTTTCTATTCTTTTCTATTTCTATCCCTTTCTTTCTTAATGATGATACGTCTTTCTGGGGTTAGTAAGGCGGGTCATCACAGTTGGTATCAGAGCGCTAGGTTGAGCGAGTACCTAGGCTCTTGAGTGATAGTTATCTTGAGAGTGCGTATTTGTATTTTCATATAATTATATATATCTATCTAAATTTGTTGAGTTTCCTGTCCAGGTGGCCAACATGAGTTCTGGAAGGAGAGGCAGAGGTAGGGGCAGTACTTCGACTGATAATGGACGAAGTCGAAATGCTAGTGAGGCTGTAAATCCAGTACCGCCTCAGGTTAGTTTTGCTGCTTTATGCAAAGACTTCATCAACCTTGGAGGCCAACCATTTAAAGGGTCAGAATCAATAATCGAAGTTCAAGCTTGGTTATGCTCTTGTGAGTGCACCTTTAAGAGTATGAAGTTGTCCGATGAACGGAAAAGAGAAATGGCATCGTGGTAATTGCAGGGAAGCGCAGCAGCCTGGTGGGATGCAATGGTAGCAAACGTTTCTGAGGAGGACATTTCATGGGATAGATTTAAAGAGTTATTTGAAGAGAAGTTTATGCCAACAGTGGGGAAAACTCAATTGTACCAGGATTTTCTGAATTTGAAGCAGGGAAGCATGTCTATAGCAGAGTATGTAACCAAATTCAATGAAATTTCTTGCTATGGACCAGGACTCATTGATACTCCCCTCAAAAAGAACGAAATGTTTGTGCAAGGATTGAGGCCAAAATTTCATGAAAAGATGACGGTGCTTTTGAGAGGATCTTTTGTCGATTTAATTGATATGGCTTTGGGATATGAGAATTTGATGAACAAGAAATCAGTCGCACCAGTAGCAACTTCGGGAGGGATTGTCGCTAATCCGAATAAAAGGAAGTACAATCCCAATTGGAGGAGGCCAAACAAGAAGAAGCCTGTAAGTAACAACGGACCTCGCAAATGCTACATTTGTCAATAGGAAGGTCACTTGGCGAATAAGTGTCCTAGAAAAGGATTCCAGCAGCAGCAACAGCAACCGCATCAGAGTTGTCTAGGGTCAGCAATGGTTCAGAGATCGTTATGTTTCAATTGTCACCAACCAGGCCATATGATCAGGGATTGCCCGTTACTTCACAAAGCACAGCAGAATAAAGTATGTGCTTTGGAAGGTGCACCATCTACTTCATCGAAAGGCAAGGGAGTTTTGGAAGGTACTTTACTTTTAGATGGCAAGTATATTAAAGTTTTGTTTGATTCGGGTGCTTCTTTGAGTTTTATTTCTTTGGGATCTCTAGAGAAGTTCTTTCTTACCTCTAGTTCTGTAGTTTGTCCTATATTGGTATCTAATCCTATAGGAGGGGTGACCAAATTAGATACGATCTGTAAGGACTTGAAGATTTCTTATCTATCCCATAGTTTTTCCTGTGACCCTTATGAGTTGAAATTTAAGGGATTTGATCTTATTTTGGGGATGGATTGGTTTGATAAGTATAGAGCAGTCCTGAATTATTATGAGAGGACAGTTTCGATGGAAACTGATTTGGGTAGAATTGCCAGAGTGTCGTGCGATAATTCTGGAATTCACTTGAGCAGTCTTTTGCATGGAATTGAGACTTCTCAAGATAAGATAGAAGATATCGATGTGTTCAAGATTTTTCTGATGTATTTGAGGAAGTTAAATGTCTGCCACCACATCGAGAGACAGAGTTTCGTATTGATTTGATTCCAGGAACAGTGCCGGTGATTCAGCCCAGTAAGAGCATGCCTCCTAGGGAGAGAGAAGAGTTAATTAAGCAGACTCAGGATCTTTTAAAGAAGGGATTGATTATGCCCATTTTTTCTTGTTGGGGCTCTGCTGCGGTGTTTGTTACCAAATCGAATGGATCGCTAAGGTTCTGTGTGGATTATAGAGAATTGAACAAAGTGACCATCCGTAATAAATATCCTCTTCCTCGTATCGATGTTCTTTTTGACCAGTTGCATGGTGCTTCTATCTTTTCTCAACTAGATTTAGCTTTTAGGTTTCCATCAGTTGAGGGTAGCTGAGGACAGTATTGCCTTGACTTCATTTAGGGGACCAAATTGTTTCTATGAGTGGTTGGTTATGCCTTTCGGGTTAACCAACACTCCTGCCTACTTTGTTGACCTGATGAACCGAGTTTTTAGGGACGTATTGAATAAGTTTTTTTTGGTATTCATTGATGATATCTTGGTCTACCCCAAATCTGAAGAAGAGCACAGGCATCATTTGAGAATTGTGTTGGAGACTCCGAGGAGGCATGTGTTGAAGGCAAAGTTCTCGAAGTGCCATTTCTGAAAATTGGAAGTCAAATTTTTAGGGCACATTGTTTCTGGTGAAGTTATCCCTGTAGACCCAGCGAAGGTGGGAACTATTCTGGAGTGGAAGCAGCCGGAGACACCGACGGAAGTTCGTAGTTTTCTGGGATTAGCTGGCTACTAAAGAAAATTTATCAAGGATTATTCTAAGATTTCTTCACATCTGACTAAGCTGACTAGGAAGGGAGCAAAATTCAAGTGGACACCCCAGTGTGAAGAAGGTTTCCGAGAATTGAAGACAAGGCTAACCAGTGCACCAGTGCTTGCTATTCCGGATGGGAAGAGCAAATTCGAAGTTTAAACTGATGCTTATATAGTTGGTCTGGGAACAGTTCTGATGCAGAATTGAGACGACCCAACTTTCTATTCTCGAAAATCGCATCACTAATTAAGAAATAAAAAGATACAAGAAGAAAAAGAAAGAGAAGAAAGAACAACAACACATCAGAATCTCACAGCGGAACGAATGAAATATGATATGTAACATGTACATAGTATCATACACATCAGAGTATACAACCATACATCTCAATTTAGACAGTTATAATATTTCTGTCTAATATACAATACAAGAACAACTATACAGAATAACACACAGTGGAAACTCTAACTATATATCTACACGCTGAAGCCTCCTGCTCCAAAGCTCCTCCAGAATTCATCAAGGATAACCTGAATCACTTGACTACTCATACATAATATGAGTACCCAAGAGTTTAATAAAACAGAAAATAAACACTTGGGTCAGACAGGGGTCTGGTGTGAGTAAATGAGTTAAAATTGCTTAACTTTAGAAAACCTTTGAAAAGAAAGGGTATCACATAAGACTTCCCACACATAAACATGAAAAAGGTTTTACCTTATGCTAACCAAAACATTTGATAATAAATCCAGTGATATTATAATAGTGTCTAGGGTTTTCAAGTAAATAAGAAATAGCCGAAATTGTTACATTATTAAATTCTAGCTACTAGCCACAAAAGTGGGTAATACAAACAAAACCGTAGGGTCTCGTAGGAAGAATGGGTTTCCAACAATGGCAGGGCTACTGGGGTACCGCCCGTCACATTACGTGGCCTAGATCAACGTACCGAGGAGCCACCCTAACTCCCCTGCAACATAAGGCCGGAACCGTTCCTTACTGAACAGCTCCGAACAAGACAACCCCGGCAGTTGTTGCAATCAACCGCCCCACACAGCCGAATATAAAGGGACTTCTAGACAAGGGTAAATCTTGCTCTCCAGTGGGAGCTACCCACGAAGCCTTGCTGCACCTCCCCAGTTTTAGCCATTCCCGGTTGATGAGGCTTGAGGCTGCGATTACCTTATAGAACACATCTATCTTAGAATGCTCATCGTCCACCTGATGGTGTTCTGAAAGCATTCAATCCATACAAGTTCGTTCCGGGTTCGAATGAAACCGAAGGCACTATCTCGTTGCACTCATTTTGGAATTACCCTCAGAGTCAATGACCATAGCCTTTGCACTCTGAATCATCATCTTGAATCTATAAGTACTATTCCGCCAACTCATCACGGAATCACCCACAGAGTTATACTGACGTATAGTTCTTACCCTCGAGTCTTCACAAAGCTCCACTTGGATTAACGACCTAACGTTTAATTGGAATCGATGTGGTTTTCAGATATCCAAATATGGAAACCCGATCCCGGTCTCACCGAAACCAACGCCATTTTAATGTCCAAGTTGTACTTAAGGGTTTAAACATTTAACTTATATTCAGGATGATATAAACAGATAGATGAATCACATTATCATAACAGATAATTCATAATAACCATTCATCTCACAAAGCAGCATATCACATATCATAGATATCCAAATTATCCAGTATCAACCAATCACCCAATATTAATCATCCAATATTAATTGATCATCCAATATCAATCAATCTCCCAACGTTGATCATCCAATGTAAACCAATCATCCATGAACAGAATTGGTTAATCAATTGGATTACCTAAATCCTTCTTCATTTATTTATTCCAAATAAATAAATAAATAAATCATCTCTTAATGATCTTCTTTAATTAACCTCCCCTGATTAATTATACTTTAATTACATTCAAGTAATTAGTCTTATCCATATTCAGTAATTAACCTTTAATTACTATCATTAATTACAATAATTAATGATCATTCATTTACTTCCATTAATTAATCAATTATAATTAATTACATTAAACCTCAATTAATTACAATTAATTAATCACTCTTAATTTAATTACTTTTATTAATCAATCTTGATTAATATCATTTATTAACTAATGATCCTTATTAATTAATGATTTCTTGTAATTAATCATCTCATTAATTATAAATAGTAATTAACAATTTGTAATTACTTGTCTTAATTAATTATCTTCTTAATTAATTGTATTAATCCTTGATTAATTAATCTAATAATTATTCTTTAATTACTTCATTAAGTAATCAATTAATTAATAAATCCTTAATTAATTACTTTATTAACTAATTACATTTTAATTAATTACACTTAGTAATTAATCCTAAATTAATCTCATTCATTAATTAACCACATTAATTAATTAACTAAATTGATTAAGTAAATAACCTTTAATTACTTACATAAGTAATTATCTCTAATTACTTTCATTAATAAATCTTGATTACTCTCTTAATTAATTAATTAACTAATAATTAATCCCATCATTAAATAATTCTTAATTCTTTAATTAATTAATTACTCCATAATTAATTAACTTCAAAACGATTAAATTAATCAATTCCTTAATTGATAACAACAAGTGATTACCCATTAATCACTTCCAATTTAATTACTCCCATGAGTATTTCCCATTAATTACTTCCATAAGTAATTACCAATTCTAAATTACATTCAAAATCAATCATTAGTTACTTCATTAAGTAATTATACTTAATTAATTCATAATTAAGTGATTATTAAGAATTTAATAAACAATTAACTAATTATTTAAATTTAATTAAATAATTAATTAATTAACTTCTTATATTTAAAGAAATTTCTTAATTAATTAAGAAAAGCATTTATCTTAATTAAACTCTTTACTTATTAACATATCATAATAATTAAGTATTTGTAAGTTCATATCCAAATAATTTAACATTATTTATCTTCATAAGTTAATTATTTGAATTAAATCAAATTTCAATAACTTACACCAAATTATTCAATTTGGTTTATAAAATTTTAACTTAACCTTATTTGAAATTAAAGCATTTGTAAATCAAATTTAAAATTTAAAATACTTTAACATTTAACTTAAACTTATTCATTTTAAATAAAATTTGAAAAACTTAGTTTTTTAAACTTTACTTTTATAATTTACTTTAAAAACTGTGATTTAATACTTAAATACAAACACTCTTTTAAATTGAACTTCAAATTTAATAAAGTTAATCACCTTTAAAAGAAATCATCTTAAAAACATTTTTAAATTTGAACTATAAATTTAATTTACATTTTATTCCAAAGAACAAGTTAACCCTTAATAAATTTGTTTTCTTTTAATAACTTGTTTATACTTGAATGCTTGATCTCATTTTCCAACAACAACTTAAATTACAACTTAATTTTTTTATTAAATTTACAGTACTAATACTATCAGTACCTACCCAGAAAACACTACTCTAAGGACCCGAGAAAAACACGGAACATCACGAGCCTTCCCCTGAGTAAAACCAGTACCTCCCCTCTTCGAGTCGAACCAGAGGATACACGAGCTCGACTTCGGGAATGACCTTTCTCCCCAACTTGAAATTCCAGCGCCACATTCCAGTACACAAGCATGTGCACGGTGCACATGCGCGACCACCTCCGGCCGCCGTAGTTCAACGTGACAACCAAAAATCATCGTACGAACGCGTACGAACCCAAATACCAACCCAGATTCGAGAATACTACAACGAATCGAAATTCGAACTCAAAGCACAAAATTGCAGAACAACAACGAACCGAAATCCCATCACCTCTGGCCATCCCATCGCCGATGGTCTTCGCCAACCATACCATCGATATGCCACGTCCCTGAGCCTCGTCATTCCCAAATGCGAACCTCCCCGGCCCCCTATCCAAGTCGCACCAGCCACAACAGTCAAACCTAAACGTGAACATGCTAAAACCCTAGTTCATCAAAAATCCATCGATTCACTCATTAGAATAATTATTGAACAATTTTCCCATCTTTCATAATTCATAAGCAAGCCTCAACCAAAGTATCAAATCAAAATGTCACGCCGATTAACGGCAATTGCCAAAAAACCCCATTTAGAAAAAAACCGTATTCTCACAAATTACTGATCTAAAATTCGTGATTCCTGCTTCTACAATCATGATTCCTTATTTACAATCCAATTATGATATCAAAATTAGAAATTGAAATCATCCAATTTTAACCCAATTTAAATTCTACTGTAAATTTCAAAATTTATAACAAATTATTCCATTTAAAAGCTTGTAATTATTTTTAGATGATAGCTCGCTTAATTTCAAATAATTTCCATTAACAAATCAAAGTCAGATTCGAATTAAAAATCAAGTTATTGAATTTTATTTAAAAACAATGGAAACTGTTATTATATACAGAGCCTAAATTTTAACAACACAGGTAATCCTAGATGCAAGAATCAAATATGCATGAGTATACTTCAAGTAATTTCAGATAACATCATGTTAATCAATCATAAGAACAAGTTGAATCCAATGTTTAAAAACTATTTTTAAAAGATTTATTTACTCACCTCTTATTTGCAGAAAACAGAAAATGTTTTCCAGGTTTGATTTCACTGCATTCTTCTTGAATTGATTTACATGTTGATTTTCCAGCATTGCTTTTTGATTTTTGACTTTACATGTTGATGTTTTACATCTTGCTGTTGATTATACTTGCTTGCCTCTGATTTCTATTTGAAAAATCTTGCATTTGAATTTTGAATATCCAGCATATCTTCTTATTTCCAAATTTCATCATTTTTTCTAGATTTTACAAATTTCAGTAAGTTTTACTTCTTTTGATTTTTGTTTGGTACTACATTTTTGTTGAAATGAAGATAATATTCAGCTGAAAGTAAAACGTATTTTGTATTTTACAATTTAAATTTAATTATTAAAGAGAAAGACATTTGTCATTTTAATGTTTCAAGGATCTTACACATATGCATATGATTTACAAGTGTCTTAACATGTATACTAAATGTTTTACAAGTGTTATTATGTTTAATTCATATTTACAAAAGTTATTTTCTAATGTTTATAAATGTTTAAAATGTTTTTTTCTTTTTAATAATCTATTTAAGCTATATACATGTATTTATGTAATATTTAGATAATTATAAAATGTTTTTATCTTATAAAAATAAACTTTAGACTTTAATAAATATTTCAAAATCAAATTCATATATGCATTTAAATTTTAGATCCAATTTAATATAATATATGTTTATAGATTTAAGAATTTTATTCTAACGTTCTATGTAAAATTTTAGAACAATCTATCTTATGATAAATTAAAATGAAAGAATAGTAAACAAATGATTTTTTTCAAATTTAAATCTTATTTAAAACTTAAGTACAAAATATATATATCCATATTAAATAAGAAATTAACTTTATTATAGAAATTTAAATCTCAAATATCATTTGCAAAGGTATTAAGTCAAATTAACATTTCAAATTACAAATTATATATTTATTAAAGTTTGCAAATACTTATTAAATTCAAATTAATAAAATTCCTATTTTAAATATATATGTACAAATATATATATATATATATATACATTTCAAATAGAAAAACATTTTATCATTAATTTTGATAATTACCATATTAAATCTTAAAACAGATTTCAAATCACAATATATATATATATATATTCATATATATTATAATTTGAGTAGATAGCTTTTATTACTTAAAACTTCCTATTTACAGGATATATCAATACATATATATTATAAATAGAAAATATTTTGATTAGATTTTGGAAAATAAATCTTATCAATTTTAAATTTCCAAAATAAATATTTCCAAATTAAAATACTATAAATTTTCAAAAGAATTAAACTTACCAATTTATACTGTTAAGAAAATTGTTGATAGATATTAACAAATTATTATTAATCTTTAAAATAATTTTAACTTGTCAATTTATAATGTAAAATGAACAAATTAACTTAATTATTATCAAAGATTATTAAATTGATATTGCTCAAAATTCCGGGTCGTCACAAGAATGGAAGAGTAATTGCGTATGCGAGTAGGCAATTGAAGCCACATGAGAAGAATTACGCTACGCACGATCTTGAATTGTTAGCCATAATTTTTGCTTTGAAGATTTGGAGACATTATCTTTTGGGAGAGAAATTCAAGTTATTCACGGATCACAAACCGTTGAAATATCTTTTCTCTCAAAAGGATCTTAATTTGAGGCAGCAGCGGTGGGTCGAATTTCTGGCATCCTATGATTTAGATATTCTGTATACCCCGGGAAAGGCGAATGTTGTAGCTGATGCTCTTAGCAGGAACGCAGTTCTGTCTCTTCTGGAAGTTGTTCCATCTCTTATTGAAAGGATTTCGAGCAAGCAAGAATAAGATAAGAGATTAAGAGGAATCATCAGGAATGTTAAGAAGGGTCAGTGTTCCAGTTTCAAGATTGATGACCAAGGGACACTGAGGATCAACGGAAGGATCTGTGTTTCGAATTTTAAGGAGTTGAAGCAGGAAGTCTTATCTGAGAGTCATCGCTCCAAATTAAATATACACCCAGGAATCTCGAAGATGTATAAGGATATGAGGGGAGTTTTCTGGTGGCCGAATATGAAGGAAGATGTAGCTACTTTGGTTAATAGTTGTGCCATCTGCCAACAAATTAAGGAGATCAACAGAAGTCAGCTGGATTATTGCAGCCTTTGGAAATTCCAGATTGGAAGTGGTAGATGATTTCGATGGATTTCATTGACGGTTTGCCTAGAACCAGGAAAGGAAATGAAGGAATATGGGTTATTGTGGATCGTTTAACTAAGAGCGCCCATTTTATACCGGTTAAGGCAACTCATACTACAGTTTCTCTTGCAGAGATTTTCTTGAAGGAGATAGGCAGATTGCATGGTGTTCCCGTCAGTATAGTAAGTGATCGTGATCCTGTTTTCACCAGCAAATTCTGGGAGGCTCTACAATCAGCAATGAGAACAAATTTGAGATTGAGTACAGCCTATCATCCTTAGACAGACGGAGAGGCTTAATCGTATTCTCGAAGATATGTTGCGAGCTTGTGTTTTGGATTTTGGGGGATCGTGGGAAGACCATCGTCGTTTAGTGGAATTCTCTTATAATAATAGTTATCAGGCAAGTATTAAGATGGCTCCTTATGAAGCTTTATATGGAAGACGGTGTAGATCCCATCCTGTTGGATAGAATCGATGGATCGTCTTGTGCTCGGACCTGACCTAATTCGAGAAGCTTCTGCGAAGGTTGAGCTTATCAAAAAAAGGATGAAAGCTGCTCAGAATCGTCAGAAGAAATATGCAGATAAAAGACGAAGACCATTGGAATTCGAGATCGGAGATCTAGTGTTTATCAAAGTTTCCCCAATCAAAGGTGCTATTAGATTCCGAAAAAGGGGAAAACTTGCTCCGAGATTCATTGGACCATTCCGAGTATTGGAAAGAATAGGAGCTGTAGCTTACAGAATTGAATTGCTAGAACGGATGTCTGGAATTCATAATGTATTTCATGTATCACATCCGAGGAAATTTTTTCATGACCCATCATTGGTTGTAGAACCAGTAGTTTAGGAAGATATGGAAGTGGAAGCCAAGTTGACTATGGTCAGAAATCCAGTTCGAATTGTGGATCAAGGCGAGAAGCAACTCAGAAGCAAAGTGGTGAAACTCGTCAAAGTGCAGTAGAGTGAGGACCCCAGAGATTGTACCTGGGAAACTCTAGATAGTTTTTGGAAAGCTTATCTGGATTTGTGTCCGGATAACTAGTGTTGTTTGTAAAGGTAGATCGTTTGATCGTTTGTTATTGTATGGATGATATGTATGTTTGGATTGTTAATATAAAAGCTTTTGAGTTGACTGTTGTTTTAAATTTCGGGGACGAAATTCTTTTAAGGGGGAGGAATGTAACGACCCGGAATTTTTGGCAATATATTTAAATAATATTTAATCTAATTTAAATTAAATACAAGCTTTTCAATTTATAAACTAATAAGATCTTGTTCATTTATCAGTTATATATATTTTGTGAAGAGATTATGATTTAAGAATTTAATATAGAATCTTTCAAACTATTTAAAATAAAATCTATCATATTCAATTGAAATTAAAGGTGTTATATTATTAATATTTGATATAATATGAATATAATTGTAGTCTTTAATAATAATGTTTAAAATAAACAACCTCATCAATATTAAACATGAATGTTAAACATGAGTATAAAACAATATATGGTTATAAACCTAAATACATAAACCTAAGAAAACCATAATGTAAATATAATATATAAATAGAAATATAAAACATGTAAATACAAATACAATGTTATAAATCAAATGCTTGAAAATTTAAATTACAAATAGAATAAAACTAATATGCTAACAATAACTATAATAATTTTACCCAAACATATAAGATAAGTTTAGTGACCTGTGAAATACATTTGTACAATACAAAATCTTTAACAAAGATTATAACAAGTTGTTGTGTAATCATGTATACAAAGAAGACAAGTATTCACATCATATTCAAAAATATCTTTGTACCAAATATAAGTATCAGTTAATATTAATTAAATGTAAACTAATTTGAAGACATATGCATTAAATTAGCACAACTCTTTGTCAAGAAAATCTCACAGCCGAAATAACAAATATCATTTCAATTTGTTATAATTAAACACAAATATGGTCAAACAAGTAAAGCTGTACCAGAAGATACCATTTTGTCTAACGATGTTTCTATTTATACACATCATATTATTTTGATCGTTTACAAAACTTAACAAAACTTAAGAAGCAAAACTGAGACAAGTAAGAAAAAGAAAATAAATATCTTTACTTTGCAAACTCGAATAAATTCAAAATCAAGGCAGAAAAGTTCTTCAAGAATTCATCTACAGCCTTTCAACACAACACTTTCTTTCTGTTCAACAATTATTAGGTGGGTAAACATATAGTTTTTAAAAGTTTAAGTTTGGTAATTAGTTCATAAATCTTGTGTTTGTTGTATGATATAAGTATGTGGTTCTGAGATGTTCTCTGGAAGTTTAATATGTGATGTTCTTTAATATTTAAAGTTCTGAGCAAAGAAATGTAAAGAAAACTAATACATCTTCTTATAAACATCTTAAGCTTAGAATTTTTAACTACGTAGGTTGTTTAAAACTTAAATCATAACCTGGAAATGATTTTAAAGCATGACAGTAAAATAAAAAAACTGTTTATACAGGTTTAAAGTAGGAAAGAAATCAATTGTTAAAAATTTAAATGTTTTAATTTGTTAATTTGATCCCATATCTTGATTTAACACACAAAGTTAAGATATTTAACATAAAAATGATGATTTTTAAGTAAGAAATCTAGGTGCAGTTTTAAAGAGAACGGAAAATGCTTATTTGAGAATATCTGATGATTCAAGTAATTTTATATGTTGAAATTCATGATGGAGCTTACTTGATACTTGTTGATGACAGGAAAAATGCTAAAAAAATTATTTAATGCGAGGATATTTGTGACGAATCGAAAGTAGGGTTTGGTTCAAGTATTTTTCTGTGTTCTGTAAAATTTTGTTTTCGTCGCCATCGCTTGAACGAGTGGCACGTGATTCTAGGAGATGGTCGAGGAGAGTATGGCCATGACGTGGACGAAGTGGCATCGCTCTAGTGGTCGGTGATGGTAGAACGTGGTGTTTTTCTGAAGGATGTTCGAGCTACAGGCATATTTTCGATTTCGAATTTTTCATATTGAATTGGGTTTTGTATTCGAATAAGAGGATGATTTGTGGTTTGTAGGAGGCGATGGGGGTTGTCGGAGGGGAGGTGAACCACCGCGCACGTGCACAGTGGCGATTGGTGCTGATTTAGGTGTCGTGAATTATCGTGGGTTGTTGCTCGAAAAATTAGGGGTTTGACTCGAGTTCGAACCCAGGTGCAAGAGAGAGGTCGTATCAACGATTTGAAAGAAAGGTTTTGGGCCAAAGATTATGACTTAACTAAGATCCCAATATCCATATGTTTTTTAAAATTAAGCGCTCATTATTCAGTTTAGCCGGGAGAGGATTTTATGTCATATAACCCATTTCGAATAATGATACGATGTAATGGATAACATATGAAGAGCGGTGGTGAAGACCGGGTATTTTCGAAAACGAAAGGATTACCCGTCGAATGTCTCTGCACTGAGTCGCACCGGTATAGAGATCTCCATATGTGATGGGAAGTCCGATTGGGATTGTGAATACCCGGACTGTAAGGGCTTCTTTGTGAAGTGCCTTCGGTTTCGTTCGAACCCGGAACGGACTTGTATGGATGTATGTCTGACACTACACTTTGAGATGTAAAGCTGATTTCTATCAAATACATTTGTGTTTGGTGGCGGAGAGTTTATTCTCTTAGCTTAACACCTATCTCTGAGACGTACGAGCTCAGAGGCAATGTAGTTGATATTTACTAGCAATACATTCCCAATTTGGAATGTGGTATGCTGAGTGCTGCTGATCATTTGTTGATCGAAGCATGAATTTTGTGAAAAGCGTAGCTTTGTGGACGATACCTCATCGAACCTCACATCCCGAAAATGGTTGAAACAGGAAGAATGCGACAAGATTATGAGGGTCGCGCCCTTTAGGGTATGTCCATTTCCTTCTGGAAAAAGGTGGTATCATGGTATGTAGCCCAGATATTTAACCTATGTGGTTACTGCAAATATATTACTTTGTGGTTGTTGGTGTTGAGAACTCTAGGATAAAGATCGGTAACGACCGGGGAATGCCATATTCGTGTCAGCAGTTACCTAGTTACAGAGGTAACCCAGCCTTGTGTTGGCAGAGATCCGGTTAGGTTCTTGAGGCGTCCCTCCAGAAGTGTACCCATGTGGCCCAGGAAGTCCTTTAGCCCGACCATTTGTTGGAAATCCAAAGAAACAATAAGCTCCCTATACAGTTTTAGTTGTATAACCTGCCATGGAATGTGGTGGTAACCTGCTATTGAACTTAGTAGCTATAGTAGGTATACCATAATGGTGGTATGCTGGCTGAGATTAATATTATTCTTGCAAATATTTTCTACACTATGCACTAATAATAATATCAAAAAGAATTTTGCGTATCAAGCATGTTTGACTATCATAAGGAGAAATCTCCTCCAGTTGTGTGTTTGCATTGCATGTGTGGCGGGAGGCCCTATGGTAGTTTCATTTTCTAAAAAGCATTGCGGATTTCTTTTTAAATTCCTTTTGGTTTGTTTTCTTTGATCAAATAAACTATTTTTGTTTGCTCACACCAGTCTCATGACTGACCTGGAGTTTGTTGTTCCCCTTCTAAACTCTGGGTGCCCATAAATTTCCATACGGGCAGCCTAGAGTCATATTTTCAGATAATCAGCTTGTAGAAATAGATTCGGTAGCCTTCAACCTTCTGTTTGGAATTCTTTGAAGCTGATTGGATTTGGCGATCGCATTTGTTTCACTTCAACATTTCATTACCGAGTTTGCTACATTACAACTTGATGGATTTTCCTATATATAACAAATATACATTTTATTTATTCCTGGAAAAATTTATTTCAAAGGATATTTAAATAAGATTTTAAAGATAAATGGTTTGTCTTAAATATTTTTTCGATTTTAAATTAACTTAAAGGTTTTAAGATAAATTATATGTTAATGATTTTTGCTTCCAAAGGATTATTAATAATATATTCAATGACAATTAATTAATTAGAAATTGATTAATTAATGTGACTAATGTAAGGTTAATTAATGTAAGTAATTAAAGGTTAATTACTTAATGTAATTAATTAAAGATAATTATTTAATTTAAAGAAATTAATTGATGGTGAAAGTTGATTAAATGATTAAGGATAACCACTTATTGTAATTAATTGAAGGTAATTAATTAATATGATTAGTTAAATAAGGTAATTAATTTAAGGATAATTAATTAATTTAAAGATTAATGAAAGTAATTTAGGATAATTAATTAATGATTAAAGGTTGATTTATTTATTAATTAAAATCTATTAATAAATAATTAAAGGTTAATTGATTTATTATTAAAGGATAATTAATTCAAATGGTTTGTAATTAATTACTATTAATTAACTAGGATTAGTAATTGATCTGATTTAAATTAATCAAGTGATCGATTGATCTTACTTATGGATTTTTGGATTGTATGAAATGCTTTGAATTATTTGATATCCCTAATATGTGATCATATGAATTATTTTGATTTGAGCTATGGTGAATGTAATTTATTTATCTGTGATGAATTTACACATTTATCTGTGAATCTGTGAATGAAGATAAGCGTTATAGGATTATACCGCTTATCGATATTGATGCGTGTGGATTTGTGATGATTGATGATATTGTATTACTGTGTGTAAAACCCGTGGACTATACCACACACGCACAAATATGGATTTCACGAGGATTCAATTAAGTCACAGATATTTTGAATTTAATATTATTTAATTCAAAATGGTTTTTAAAGTTGAATTTTGAATCCAAAATGGTTTGGAAATAGAATTGGGTTGAATATGAAAGCTTTTGGAAAGGAGGTTTGAAATTAAAGTTTAGTTGAAGTTAATATATCTTGTTCAAGTTTTAAATTGTTTTGGAAATTATGGTTTGAAAGGTTTATACAATATAATATGGATTTAAAACTATTTTTAAATAAATTATTTTGGGAAATTGAATTTAATTAAAATAGAACTTGCCAATGATATGGTAGTTCACTGATTCTCTAGAATTATACTTTTAAAGGCTATAGTTTGTGTGTATTTGATCTGATTTTTCCAAACAAAAAGTATTTGTTTTCAAATAATAATGGCATCCATATAACGAAAGAACTTCCATTTTTGTTGAAAGATTTCAAGTTTGAAATGAAAATAGTTTTGAAAGCCATGAATGAATCTTTGTGAAAGATTGGTGAACTTTGTTTTTTTTAATTGAAGAGGATCTTAAAGGTATATCTTTTGTACAAAAGATTTGAAATGGACACAGTTTTGAAAACTATGAATGAATCATTTTGAAAGATTTTTGAACTTTGGTTTCAAATTGAAGTCGAGATTTTAAAAGGATGAATCTTTTGGTTTAAAAGATTAAAAGTGGAAATTTCTTAAACGATTTGAAAGAAAGGTTTTGGGCCAAAGATTATGACTTAACTAAGATTCCAATATCCATATGTTTTTTTTAAATTAAGCGCTCATTATTCGGTTTAGCCGGGAGAGGACTTTATGTCATATAACCTATTCCGAATAATGATACGACATAATGGATAGCATTTGTAGACCGGTGGTGAAGACCGGGTATTTTCGAGAACGAAAGGATTACCCTCGAGTGTCTCTGCACTGAGTCGCGCAGGTATAGAGATCTCCATATGTGATGGGGAGTCCGATCGGGATTATGAATACTCGGATTGCAAGGGATTCTTGGTGAAGTGCCTTTGGTTCCGTTCGAACCTGGAACGATCTTGTATGGATGTATGTCTGACATTACACTTTGAGATGTAAAGTTGGTTTCTATCAAATACATTTCTGTTTGGTGGCAGAGAATTTATTCTCTTAGCTTAACACCCTTCTCTAAGACGTAGGAGCTCAAAGGTTATGTAGTTGATATTTACTAGCGATACATTCCCAATTTGGTAATGTGGCATGCTGAGTGTTTCTGATCATTTGTTGATCGAAGCATGGCTTTTGTGAAAAGCGTAGCTTTGTGGACGAGACCTCGTCGAACCTCACACCCAGGAAATGGTCGAAACAGGAAGAATGTGGAAAGGTTATGAGGGTCGTGCCCTTTTAGGTATGTCCATTTCCTTCTAGAAAAAGTTGGTATCATGGTATGGAGCCCAGATATTTAACCTATGTGGTTGCTGCAAATTTATTACGTTTTGGTTGTTGGTGTTGAGAGCTCTCGGATAAAGGTCGGTAACGACTGGGGAATGGCATATTCGTGTCAGTAGTTTCCTATACAGAAGTAGGCCTTGTGTTGGCAGAGATCCAGTTAGGTTCTCGGACGTCCCTCCAGAGGAGTACCCAAATGGCCTAAGAAGTTCCTTAGCCTGACCATTTGTTGGAAATCCAAAGAAACAATACGCACCCTGTACAGTTTTAGTTTTATAAATTGACATGGAATGTGGTGGTAACCTGCTATTGAACATGGTAGCTATAGTAGGTACACCATAATGGTGGTATGCTGGCTAAGATTAATATTATACTTACAAATGTTTTCTGCATTATGCACTAATAATAATATCAAAAAGAATTTTGCTTATCAAGCATGTTTGACTATCATAAGGAGAAATCTCCTCTAATTGTGTGTTTGCATTGTGTATGTGGCGGGAGGCCTTATGGTAGTTTCATTTTCCAAAAAGCATTGTGAATTTCTTTTTAAATTCTTTTTGGTTTGTTTTCTTTGTTCAAATAAACTTTTTTTGTTTTCTCACACCAGTCCTATGACCTCCCTCGGGTTTATTGTTCCCTTTCTAAACTCTGGGTGCCCACAATTCTCCACACGAACAGCCTAAAGTCATATTTTCAGATAATCAGCTAGTAGATATAGATTCGGTAGCCTTCAGCCTTCTGTTTGGAATTCTTTGAAGCTGATTGGATTTGGCGATCGCATTTGTTTCACTTCAACATTCAGTTACTGAGTTTGCTACATTACAACTTGATGGATATACATACATACATACATACATACATACATACATACATACATACATATATATATATATATATATATTAGAAAATAATTTTTTTTAATTTAAATAATAATGTTTTTCAAATCCAATATATTTATAAGATATTTATTTATGAAATTCAAACCCACAATTCTATTTACAATACATCTATATATTTATTTCCAAACCCAGATTCTATTAAAATCTATTTTCATATGTATAACAAATACACGTTTTATTTATTCCTGCAAAATTTCAAATTAATTCACAAATTAATTCAAAAAAAAAATTAATTACTAGATTTAATTTGGCCAAAAAAGGGGAACGTTATAGTCCATGATTGATTTTATCTTATTACAAGGTAAATTTTCTATTCTTAAAAACTTTTTTTTATTTTAAACTAACAATAGACGCACAAGTTCATTTATAAATTTTAGCTTTTAAGACATAAGGATAGTGACTTATGGTTTCATAACAACCTTTCCCTTTCCTTCGTTTATCAAAATTTATCTTTCAAAAATTTAACACTTTTCGAGACTTGACTTTTCTTTTAGTAGCTAATAAATTTCTTATTTTATTTTATAAACTTCTAGTCTATTATTTACTTATTTTGTATTAGTTAAGTGTCCATCATGATATTTCTATATTTATATTATTTCCCAACAAATATAGCGACCAATCCTGAAACAAATAAAAAGAAACATTTCTCATAACGTCATACAATTTATACAACAGAAACAACTAATGCTTACCATCTGACCAATCAAAAGAAAACAATTATTGGAAGCTGCCCTTAAACATCCACTGGCATTAATGATGTTGTGGCCTTATCACCCTACTTAAATTAAATGGATCTTTCTAACATGTCGTTCTACTATAATCCATATATCTTAACTTTCCATCTTTGCTTCTAATAAATAAGGTCCATCGGTTATTTTCATTATCACAACCAATTATATTACTATCTTCTTTTAATCTAAATCTCCTGATGGTATTTCAAATCTTGGTATATGCTTTCTTTATTTTCTTATCTTTTATGCGTGAATTCCTTAGAATCCTAGAAATATACTTTAATGCCATTTCTCATTTCCTTATAGGTTCTTCTTTATGGTCTTCACCCACGTATGAAACATCCTTAGGCTTGTACCAACATTCCTTATATCCAACAGGGGTTCGCTATTGCTATTCTATAAGCATTTTTTGCTATTTTATTCATAGCCTTAACTTTTACCCCATCTTATTTAGGCAGTTATTCTTATCTACTTCATATTAAAATTTTGGTTTAGTTTTCGCCACTTTTTCGAAAATTAAAAGTTCACAATTATGAAGTACTTTATCCCAAAATTTTCATCTTTAAAATCCTAGATTTTTATTAAATTCAAAAATAATTTGGTATCTTAAAACTATTTAGTATTTTGTTGAATTAAGTATTCATTAAGTCCAAAAATGATATTGGAAATTAATTTAAAGCTCATTTTCTTTTCCTTCAAATCAACTTTTCCTATAAAACCTTTTATCAACAAAGATTTTAGTTCTTAAAATTGGGATTTTTAACTATTTATTAAGTTTTATCTTTAAAAGCTCAGTTGTTATACCAAACCATTTTTCTCAAAAGTGCACTTTACAGTGTCCCTAAAACATCTTTTATAACTTTTAACAACAAAAAATAAAGTAAAGAAGGACACTTCCATCATATTATTTTTCTAATACTCATGCTACTTCCACTATCAACCTTAGCAGATGTTTTAATAGTATATAAGAGGGACTCTTAAAAAAGCATGTGCAGTTTCTGCACATATTTGTGGACACTGTCCACTTTTCTTTCTTTTGATTTCCTGTATTGTTTCTAATTACTAACATTATAGTATATAAGTTTCTAATATTGTTCCTATTTGTAATTTGTAATATTTTACTACTATTTAACTTTCTTCTACTAAAACTGCTCTTATTTAAATAACTTCTCCTTATATAACTTTTTTCAGAATTGTAATCTTCTTTATTGAACCATTGCAATGCGTTCGCCTATTGCTTTGTACTTGAATCCTGGTCTCTTTTGCATTCTTTTTACCTTACTTAAAACCAATACCACTTCCTATTATCCACCCCTAAAAAGAATTTTCCAACTTAAAAATTTCCATTTCAAAAAAATCAATGAGCTATATACGCTCTACTTTTTTTTCAAAACAAATAGCCTTATATAAAAACCAATTTATTAAAATTTTTGATTTAATTAATTTTAATTTCTACTACATAGAACTATACAAAAGAAGATTAGAGAAATATCGATACAAACTCACAGCGAAATAGTAAAGTATAATAAAACATACGATTACTAAGAAAGGCTGACACCCTTGAACTTTAGTATCCTTGTCAGTTTTGAGCATGCATAAAGAAATCTATCCTTCTGCCATTCTCAGCTCGCACAAATACAAGCCCCTCTAAAGTTATCTTGTGGGTTTAATGAGGAGGGGATCAGAACAACTAGTAACAACCTACCTTTTCGACCGTCAGAAGTTGACACTAATACATCCACGGTATTCACGTGTCGAGCATTCGAATGTTGGAAAGGTAGATTTTTGGGAAAATGAAAGAAAAGATAGAACAGAATCTCATAATTTGCTAATCAATCTATGACATAACAATGGCTTTTACAAAAGAAAAACTGAACTTTATTATACATATATCAATCAGAGTTAGTTAATCAATTAATAGCCTAGACAGTTATAACAACTTGTCCTCACAATTGCTGATAAATATAAACTGTTAGCTCCAGAATTGGTCACTAACACTCTTAAGAGAGATAGTGTAGAGAGATTAATGAAGAAAGTAAAATTAAATAGAGAACAATATGCTAAATCAAACGTAGAAAACAAGAACACCAGATTTATAGTGGTTCGACGTAACTGCCTACGTCCACTGTGAGGTTAATCTTTATTTCTTTTCTCAATAATCGATTACAGATACAATCTATACACCAACTACTTGATTACAATTGTTAAGCAAAGAAGATAAATCTTGAATGAGTCTTGAATGCGGTAGAGTCTATCCAGTGTTCTCCAAAAAAGGTCCATTTCACTGTGCCTCTGCCTCTCTATTTATAGACAAAAATGGGTTGGACTTTCTTGATGGGCTTAGTAGCTAGACATCTCGGCCAAAGTGAATGACTTCTCTATGCCGAACCACAAATGCCGAACGGCAAATGCCGAACAATACCTCTATGCCGAACGGGGCAGTATGTTGAGTGAATGTACATGCTGAACAAGATCCGATGCCGGTCGAGGCTGGAATGCCGATCGAGGTTGAATGCCAAACGTGCTTCATGCCGGTCGAGATTGAATGCTGAATGAAGCTGGAATGTCGGTTGTAGCCGAATGCCGAACGAGCTTCATGCCGGTCGAGATCGAATGTCGAACGAAGATGGAATGCCGATCGTAGCCGAATGCCGAATGAGCTTCATGCCGGTCGAGATCGAATGCCGAACTAAGCTGGAATGCCGGTCGTGGCCGAATGTCGAACAAACTTCATGCCGGTCGAGCCGAACGAAGCTGGAATGTCGGTCGTGGCCGAATGCCGAACGAGCTTCATGCCGATCGAGATCGAATGCCGAATGAAGCTGGAATGCCGGTAGTGGCAGAATGCCAAACGAGCTTCATGTCGGTCGAGATTGAATGCTGAACGACTCTGCCATGCCGTCCGAGGATTTGTGCCGAACGAACTTATGATGCTAAGCGAAGCCTGGATACCAAACGGTGCTAGATGCCGAATGAAGCCGCTCTGCTGAACGAGGCTGGATGTCGGACTACATAGCCGTGCCGAACGGCCCTTTATGCCAAACGAACCTTCTACCTCAAGTCTTTGGTTACCCGGTCAAGCCACTGGGTAACACTTGCCCTCAAAAGTGTATCATGTGGATGAACATGATGCGCTTTGAGTCAAGAGTCCTCCATGTTTTTCTTCAAGCCCTGGTTTCGTTTCCTCGTTGGTATTTTTCCTCGAACGTCGAACGTTTTAGGTGATGCCGAGCTACATACAAATGCCGAACGGCACTAAGGCCGAACGAGGGAGCTGCTTTGACCGGTTCTACTGGTCATTGTCCCTTCAACTTCTTCTCTCTCTATATAAACCAACGCTCCTTCTTCTTCTTTCCTTTACTTTCACCTCTGCTCTTCAGGATTTATACATTCGCCTTCGAACAGACCTTGGACAATAACACATCCTTCCTCTCTCCTTTCTCGAATTTAATACATCCCCCCAAACCCTTCTTGAAAACGTCGCTGAACAAAAACACGCTTCCCATTCTAGAAACCTACTGAATTTCAAGCCATTTATTAGGTAATGACTTATTCCTTTGAACACTTTCCCCTGGCGAAGAAACTTAGCACGAGATTCTTTGTTTATGAATCTTTGTGAAAACGACGCCAATCGGAATCGTGTGGAACAAGAGTTAAGGGAAAGGCGTTGTTGTTTAGAGGAGTTTAAGGCCGGGCGGAGTGGAGGAGAGATGAGGATAATAGAGGTGTTTGAAGGAGGAAGTAGGTGGAAGACGCATTGAGGTGGCTCGGCATGACTTCCCTATGCCAAGCGATGGAAGGGAAGTACTATAGAGAAATCGGAGTTTAGGCTCAGTGTGCCGAGCGATGCGGCTCAGCATGGCCACATCTCGGCTTGATTACCTCATGCCGAATGAGGTAGGAGGGAAAGTAGAGGAGAGGTAGGATCTAGGCAGTATGACAAACGAAGCGGCTCGTTGTGAATGTGGTTTGGCATGTCTTGCCGCATGCCGATCGGTGATAATGAGTGTAGGTGTCGGTGTTGAGGGTAGAATGCCAAGCGATGCGGTTCGGTATGTAAGTGGTTCGGCATGACTCCCTTATGCCGAATGGTTGAGAAGACAGATGGAAGTGTGGAATGCCGAGCGATACGGCTCTGTATGATTGTGGTTCGGCATGCCTTGCCGCATGCCAAACGGCAATGGTGTGTGATAGAGCAGTTATGCGCAACAGCAATGCTAGTCGAACCTAATGCACAGTTGACTTAATACATCCCATGCCTGAACATATGTTAGCGAACAAGAATAGACTTAAACAACAAAGCATATCGAACAATCCGGACTGATAACTCCTGTATTTAAACAACTGAAAACTTGGACTTAACCTGCTTAATAGTTAGTAACCTTTCTAATGCAGTGACGATATCGAGTTCAAAATATAAACTGTCTTACGACAAGCCTTCGTAGACGGTCAATGATGACGGTCTTCGAAGACGACAATACAAAGCCTGAACTTATTTCCTCAATCCAGTATCTTTTCACTGCTTGACACTTACATTTGAATGATCGCACTAGTTGACACACCACACGGGAGGAATATTTATATTATCAAGTCTAACGTCGATCATTTTTCAAGTATAGTTCAAATAGGTGCTCTTGTTAGATTCAATCTTCATTAGAGATATCTACGAAATCTAGCTCTGCTACGATCTCAGATAGACCTGGGCCATCCTCTCGACAAGAAGTTGTAGATACTTCACATCCGTCAACTACCCCCGCTCAAGACTTACTGAACCCTACAACTACATCTGTCGGGGCATGATCGTCCGCACTTGCCCCCAGTTGGATACACAGCTTACTACAAATTCATGTGCTGGGTTGGCAGCGTGCCACCGTTCAACCCATTTCTTCGAGACGTGTTACAGTACATCAACATTGCTCCATTGCAACTGCATCCGAATAGCTACGCATACATCTACGGCATTTGCATCCTCTTCATGAGTGTCCTTTCTAGGCTTCCAACTCTGGGAGATATCTGATACATATATTACATCAAGAGATGGAGGGATAGCCCATCTTTCATGTTTCTCGAGCCGCATAACAAATGCTAAATTCTGACTAGGGCATGGAGTAAATTTGCCCAGTATAAGCAAGAGTGGTTCTATGTGCGTTGCCCCTAGCTTCGCCAGGAGATGGGTAGAAGGAAGTCAGTTCTTTTTCCTGGATCGATACTCATGTTTGGTCGAAGCCATACTTTTCTAACTCTCTTCCATCTTTTCAGGTATTAATCCGTGTCCCGAGGGCCTCGGATATTCTGAAGCTGTCGAAGCTATTCGAGCCATTCCCGCCGAAGACCGGGACATCAGAACTCTCATTTCAAATGAGTCGCTTACAAAGTTCGGGTTGTTGGCAGAAGGTCGTCGGATAAGCCACCCTCAAGGCATTACCATACCCAGGCCTGCTTCTGGCAAAGGGAAAAAGCAAGTTGAGTCTTCAGCATGTAACGCCCCTGACACACTAGAAGAAGGGGAAATCAAGGAAATTGAAATGCCTGAGGTACAAGATGAGAACGTTAGTCCCACTCGGGATCTGATAGTCGAAGTTCACGACATCAAGATGTCGCCTTCCCCTTTGAAGGGGAAGAAGAAACTAACATACAGGGTGAGGAAGAAAACAGTCAGTGGAACTTCTAAAGTTACTCTTGTTCCTGTGGAGAAAGAAGCTTCCTCACAGCATTTAGAAAGTTCTCTAAAAGGCCTGTCGAACCTTTCCATACCTGATGATTTACTCAACTATGTCTTCGACGATCCAGAGGCCCTTAAGCTTCATTCGCCAGCGAGAGGCGATACAGGCGTCCAAGCCCAAAACCGGGGAGAAAAAACTCCTATTTGTAAAGAAACTGGTCTGTCGGGAGGAAACACTAGGACACACACAAACACTTGCATTCTACCTTGCACTTAAATTTCCGTTGTCACCCTATTCTTTGCTAACTCATCGTTATTTAAACTTTGTGCAGGTGACATGGGGCGCACGCATGGACTTGACCGCCTTCGCAGTTCATCGATTTTTTACCAGTCTGGTAGGGATTCTGGCTTCGGCAAGTGTCGAGATAGAGATGAATCCGACGATCGAGAATACCACCGCCGAGAGTCCTCACATCGAAGAAAAACTTATAATCAGCCTCCATGTCCTTGCGATCCTCCCTCTCAATCGGAGCACAGTAAAGAGAAATCTGCACATAAGGGTCTCAGCCTGAGGCACATCGGGATCAACACTCTAGTTCATCAGGTACCAGGCAATCTAGAGATCCCCACAGAACGCCTGCGGTCTCCAAGCAAACTCCTCTTGCTCCCGTAACTGATCCAACGGTCGCTGAGCGACTTGCTGAGCTTAAAGCTTCGTTCTCGAAGATATACTTTGACGACTAAAAGTTTCTTCCGGTGATTCATCAGATTCCAAGGCATGTTAAGCAAAGCGCTATCGCCTGCACTAATGATGTCTACGTTCAACACGATGCGTTCGTGCACTTAGCCGAAAAAGTTTTAGAAGTTTTGTTAGAGCATCAGCATGAGATAGATCGCCTGAAGCTTGAGACTATCTATGACAAAGACATTATTAAATCTTAGGGCGAAGAGCTCGCTTCTTATAAGTCTCAGCTTGAAGCCGCCCAGCAGAGCGTTAAAGACACTGCTGAGACCGTAACTCTTCTGGAGTCAACTCATAAAAAAGTAGTCGACAAGGCGGTACAACGCTGTAGGGCCCTAGCTTTTGAGAAGGAATCAGTGCAGAAGGAGAGGGACGCCTTTGCCTTCCTTGTTAAGTAGCTGGAGGAGCAACTCCGTAAAGAAAAGGAGGAGAAGACCGCTGCCCAAGAAGAGTTGCAACGATATTACGACGAGATTGTTGCCACACGACTTCTGAAGGCGAAGCTTGATGATGAACTTTCTAAGGTTGAAATGCTAAAGAATGAAGCCCGTGAAGAGGGCAAGAAAATAGCGTCTGCGGAGGTCGACTCCCGCCTTGCGGCGGCTAAAGAAGTAGGTAGGGAGGAGGTCAAAAGCATGATCGACCCACTAATTGCAGAATTCAATGCCCGCGTCCTCATGCACCGAGACTTAACTTTTCTGGGTGAGGGCTACCTCGAATCTTTAGCTAAGGCGTGGGAGACCTTAATATAAATCAGGAAGGTCAAACTCGGTACTGAGGAGGTTGATGAAGGTGCTTTGATAAAATAATTTCTTAAGGGAAATGAGCCTTCAGACCTGTCTGCGGCAAAGGCTCTTTACTGCAAAGGCTCTCCCTCAACGAAAGGGAAAAAGGTTATTGCAGGTCCATCCGGGATCTAGTCTCCAGCTCATGCGCCTACTCAGTCGGCCGATCGACGGATACTTGATCCATTTGAGCAGCATATCGATTACGACCCGAAGGACCCTGGCCTCGGCGTTCACATTCTGTGTCCCATTCCAGAGGGTGAGACCCCGCGGACGGCTGAGAGCCTGCCAGAACCTAGTAGATAAACCTTTATTTTTAACATTCCAAAAGTTGTCGTTTTTCACGAAGGGCTATTGCATTATAATGCTTGTTTTTCATGATTTTTTGCAGGCCGTTCAGATCTTGAGCCCACTCCGAGGAGCGACGTCGCCAAGGAGGTGAAAGAAAGAACAAGTGAGGCTACTCAAGCAGGGGAGGCCCTGGCCCAGATGCTCAGATGATCGGAGCGCTTGATGAGGATAAGTCTGAGACTTCCTCTCCCATCGATGGGAGCTATGAAATCGAGATCACGGGCGCTTTTGAACATACATTTAAACTGAGCATGAAGGAGCAACTTAAGAAGGAGAAGAAAAAGACGGTCGAGATCAAAGTTGAGCCTCAAGCCGTAGACTTAGATTATCCCCTGAACAAGCCGTTGAAAGTTATCCTCCCTAGCGGGTCCAGGCCACTGGAGGTTCCTCGAACTTCTTCAGTCATTACCTCCCCATCGAAGAAAATTACCAAGGGAAAACGCACGGGAGAGGAGTCATCTGAGAAGACGAAGGAGGAGAAGAAGTCCAAGAAATATAAGAAGTGATTGCTACTCTCTTTCAACGGGAGTCAGTTTAGATTATTTAATTATTTTTATTTATTTTCGTAGTTTATGTAAACAAACTTTTGACCCCGAGCTTCGGAGGAGTTGTAGTATAAACTTATTTTTGATGAATAAAACTTAGTTCTTTTTGCTTTTCAGAAGACTTCTGTTATTCGGTATTCTGTATAATCGTGGTCAGAACCCAAGCTATTGCGAGTTACATAAACTTCTTGATTCATCTTCAAATAAGTTGATAATCTTTTGGCATTGCACATTCTTTATTCCACGCTTCGGATACTTAGAATATTTTCCAGTCCGCACACCAAGGATTAGATGACTTCAAGCCATTTGTATCCAGTCCGCACTCAGGGGATTTGGATATTTAAATTGTTTATGCTCTAGTCCACACTCTGGGGACTTAGAGTACTCCAGTCCGCACTCTGGGGACTTGGAGATTTAAGTCGTTTACACTCTAATCCGCCCTCTGAGGACTTAGAGTACTCCAGTCCGCACTCCGAGGACTTGGAGATTTTGAGTTATTTATACTCTAGTCCGCACTCTAGAGACTTAGAGTACTTCAGTCCGCACTCCGAGGACATAGAGTACTCCAGTCCGCACTCCGGGGACTTGGAGATTTTCAGTCGTTTATACTCTAGTCCGCATTCTGGGGACTTAGAGTACTCCAGTCCGCACTCCGAGGACTTGGAGATTTTGAGTCGTTTATACTCTAGTCCGCCCTTTGGGGACTTAGAGTACTCCAGTCCGTACTCCGGGGACTTGAAGATTTTGAGTCGTTTATACTCTAGTCCGCACTCTGGGAACTTAGAGTACCCTAGTCCGCACTCCGAGGACTTGGAGATTTGGAGTCGTTTATACTCTAGTTCGCACTCTGGGGACTTAGAGTACTTCAGTCCGCACTCCACGAACTTGGAGATTTTGAGTCATTTATACTCTTGTCCGCACTCTGGGGACTAAGAGTACTCCAGTCCGCACTCCATGGACTTTGAGATTTTGAGTCGTTTATACTCTTGTCCACACTTTGGGGACTTAGAGTAATCCAGTCCACACCCGAGGACTTGGAGATTTTGAGTGTTCGTGCGCATTCGTATGTCAGACAGAATAATGTATCTCTTAGTCATTTGTCACAGGATTATCATACACAGGAACATCGACAATTCATGGGAAAAATGGCTTCAAGCCTTTATTAATGCAAATAAGCTAAATTGTCTTATTACATGCCGTAAACTAGGAATAAAAACTTGCTGGAAATAATTGCAACTAAAATATGAAAGAAATGAACTAAGTATAATAATGCCGCAAGTGCTCGCTATTCCAGGCTCAGGGGAGTGTCGCACCATCAACGGTTGCTAGCTTGAAAGTTCCTTCTTCAAGCTTCTGTTCAATGACGTATGGACCTTCCCATGCGGGGCTCATATGTGATGGAACTGGGAAAACTCGTTTCAAAATGAGATCACCTACACCAAAGATTCTCGGTTGGACTTTCTCATTATAATATCGAGCGACTCGGTGCCTGTATGCGGCCGCTCTTAAATTAGCTTCTTCGCGCTTTTCATCAATGAAGTCCAATGATTCCAGCAAAAGATGTTGATTTGACTCAGGGTCATAATAAGTTACCCGATGTGAAGGAACTTCAAATTCTACGGGTATAATAGCTTCCATGCCATATGCCAATATGAATGGAGTGTGGCTAGTCGCGGATTTGTCGATGATTCTATAAGACTAAAGCGTTGTTGGAAGCTCATCCACCCACTTGCCTCTAGCCTTTTCCAAATGCTTTTTCAATATGAATTTGATTATTTTGTTCACGGCTTCCACTTGTCCATTGGATTTTGGGTGAGCAACTGCTGCAAACTTTTCTCAATACCATATTTTTGGCAAAATTCCTTGAACTCTGTGCTTTCGAATTGAGTTCCATTGTCTGTAATGATGGTTCATGGAAGGCCAAAATGGCATATAATATTTCGTACAACGAAATTAATGACCTTTTTGGTGGTGATAGTGGCCAAAGGCTCTGCTTCTGCCCACTTGGTAAAATAATCGACCGCAATTATCTTGTATTTCGTACCACCTTTGGATAGGGGTAAGGAACCGACTATATCGATCCCCCACATTGCAAATGGCCAGGGACTAACCATTTGTGTGAGTTCCGTTGGCGGAGCTCTTGGGATTTTTGCATATTTCTGACATTTGTTGCATCTTCTCACATAGTCTGCGGCATTCCAATTTACAATCAGCCAATAGTATCCATAGCGGAGGATTTTCTTCGCTAACGTCTGCCTTCCGGTATGGTCACCACATTCCCCTTCATGGACTTCCTTCAGGACTCATTTTATCTCATCATGGGCAATGCACTGGAGTAAGGGGGTCGAGAATCCCCTCCGATACATTACCCCATCTTGCATTACATAACGCGAAGCCTTACGAATGACTTGTCGTCTTTCGCTCTTTCTTTCGGGCACGACCCCGTGCAACAAGTACTCCTTGAATAGGGTCATCCATGATTCCTTCTCAATTTCTATTTCTAACATGAAATTTACCTCCATCATACTTATACTCGTAGTATGTAAAGTTTCAACGGGAAACAATCCTATTTGTTGTGCATCGCCAGTGCTTGCAAATTTTTCCAACGAATCGGTTGCTCTGTTTTGTTCACACGGGATATGTGAAATATCATGATACTCCAAATTTGCTAGCTACTCTTGAACCCGTGCAAGGTACGGGGCAAGTCTCTGTCCCTTCGCTTGATAGTCTCCCCGCACTTGGTATACCACTAGCTGTGAGTCATAAAAGATCTCAGCCGATTTTACTCCCAGTTCTTTGATAAGTCTCAAGCCAGCAATCAATGCTTCATACTCGGCTTCATTATTTATCGCTGGGAATTCGAGCTTCAAAGCATAACAAACTGATCGATTTTCAGGAGTCACAAGAACCATGCCAGCTCCCGAGCAACGGTCGTTAGATGCCCCGTCGGTGTACATCTTCCATCGAACCTAAGGTATGACATTGTGACCATTTGATTTGTCTGACACAGTGAATTCAGTAATGAAGTCTGCTAGTGCTTGCCCTTGTATGGCCCTTCACGGCAGATAGGTAATATCGAACTGACTTAACTCGATATTCCATTTTAATATCCTTCCAGAAGTATCTGGTCGTTGGAGTACCTATCGCAAGGGTTGATCAGTGTAAACACTGATCGAGTGTGCCTGAAAATATGGATGAAGCATGCGTGATGCAGTCACTAAGCAATAAGCTAGTTTATCGATCTTGGGATAATTTCTTTCCACCCCCGTCAGACATTTACTAACATAGTAAACTGGTTTTTGAACTCGGTCCTCCTCGCGAACCAAAGCCGTACTGATAGCATGCTGGGATACTGCCAAGTACACATAAAACATTTCGTGGTCTATCGGTTTTGATAGTACCGGGGGACTTTCTAAGTGCCTCACCAGAGCTCGGAATGCTTCCTCACAATCAGATGTCCACTCATAATTTCTCCTTTATCACATCGAAGAAAGGAATACACTTGTCTATAGCTCTGGGTATGAATCGGCTTAGCGCAACCACCTTTCCATTCAAGCTTTGTACCTGCTTTATAGTTCTAGGCACTTATATGTCCCGAATAGCCTGAATCTTTTCTGGGTTAGCTTCAATTCCACGTGCGTTCACAATGAAACCCAAGAACTTCCCTGATGCAACGCCCAAAGAACACTTTAAATGGTATATCTTCATCCCATAATGCCTGAGTATATCAAACATCTCTGCTAAGTCTCGAATGTGGTCGTTTGACCGTCATGACTTCACGAGCATGTCGTCCACATAGACTTCCATTGTTCTGCCGATCTAATCTTTAGACATTCAGTTCACTAAACGTTGATAAGTCGCTCTAGCATTTTTCAATCCGAAGGGCATCACTACGTAGCAGTACAACCCAATGTCTTGACGAAACTGGTGTGTTCTTGGTCTGGAATGTGCATCAGGATATGATTGTATCCTGAGAACGCATCCATAAATGACAGTAGCTAGTGTCTTGCCTTGAATCGACTGGCTAGTCAATCCTAGGTAAGGGGAAACTATCCTTCAGGCATGCTTTTTTTAAATCAGAATAATCAACGCAAGTTATTCACTTCCCATTCGCTTTTCTTACCAGCACAGAGTTAGATACCCATTCGGGGTAGAGGGCGTCGTGGACGAACCCATTGGCTTTGAGTTTGTCTACCTCCTCTCTAAGAGCAGCGGACCTCTCCGGGTCCATGCCCCTCCGTTTTTGTTTTACTGGGACATACTTCCGGTCTATGTTCAACATATGACTTGCAATGGCGGGAGAAATCCCACACATATCAGAGTGTGTCCAAGCGAAAACGTACAGATTCGCTCGAAGGAAATCAGTAAGATCCTTAGCCAATGGCGGGTCGAGTTGCGATCCAATCTTAAGAACTCATGACGGTTCATTCCGGCTGACTGGAATGTCAATCGTCAGCTCAACCGGTGCTGCATTCACTTCCCTGGGTCCCCCATCATCATCTCTTGGATCTATGTCTCTGTAGATCCGAGAATGTTGCCTGAGCTAAGGCCCGGGCACTACTTGTCAATCGTTAGTGTTTCGGATGCGGACCGAGCTGTCTGCAACCTTCCCCTTTTCTTTTCGCTAAGCTTCTCTCAACTCTGCCACATAACATGCATGACTGGTCGCCTGATTGCCATGTACTACGCTGACTCCTTTGTCCGTCGGAAATTTTAATGTTAAACACCATGGGGCCAAAGCCGCCCTAAACTCTACCAGGGCCGGACGACCCAAAAATACATTGTATGGAGAGTCAATATCCATTACTGTGAACGGTAGGACTCACACTCTCCTATGCTCACCTTCTCCCAGTTCAACTGGTAACTCAATATACCCCATTGCGTCAGTTGCGGCACCATTGAAGCCGTGGTTACGGGCTTTGCCTGGTTTTAAATCTTTTGTCTCCATCTTCATTTGGTCATAAGCCTTCTTGAAGATGATGTTGATAGAGCTTCCACAATCTATCAAAATCCTTTTGACGTAAGCTGGCCGATTGCTGCAGATATGACCATCGGGTCGATAGTAGGAGCCTCCGCCTTGTCTGCATCTCGACTCCTAAACACTATATCGACTGTCATCATGCGTTGCTGTTTTGCGGGGGTTACATCTTCCACATTTGAGCAACATTCATAATTCGCATGCCTCCAGGAGGTAGAATATCGTTCCATCTCCTGCCAATTCTTGTCTGCAGGATGAGGTCCTCCGACTATAGTATTTATGATCAACCTACCTACGGTCCGGGCAGGTTCTTCTGGGTGGCATGGAGCCGGCCCACGCCCGAGGTCTAACATTCTTTGCCTACCCTCTGATGGGTTCTTAACAAACTCCTACAGCTTTTTCTGCCTGATTAACCTTTCTATGGCGTCATGGAGGTGCCTACACTTCTCAGTATTGTGCCCATGGGTCTCGTGGAAGCGACAGTACTTTCCCGTCCGCTTCTGTTCCTCTGTGGACTCTTTCGGGCGTGGCTTTCTACATTGGAAAGTCTTACAGGTAGACAGGTAAATGTTTTCAAGAGACGTATTCTGGGGGGTGTATTCGTTGTAGGTCGGAATCCTCGACTTCCATATCGCTGTTTCTTTTTTCTTTCCGGGATTCCCACCTTCGGATTCTTTAGATTGCCCAGGCTTGTTCTGGACGTTAACTTGAACTTTTCCCGAGTTGTCGCCGGATTGCTTCATGGTGATGTTACTTTTCACAGTCTCCTGAACAGGCTCAGGTGCCTTATCTCGTCTTGTCTATCGAGCTTCCTCCCTCCTTATGAACTAGTGAGCTTTGGAATAGAATCGCTCCAACTGAGTTGGGGGCATTCCTGCCAACCAATCTCCAAACTCCTAGTCTGGATCTACACCTCACATTGCAGCCATCAAAATCACGTGGTCATTAGGGTTACTCATTTCAGTAGCAGCAACATTAAACCTCTGTAAGTATGCCTTCAATGACTCTCTCGGAGCTTGGATTACGCTCGATAAGGATATCACATCCTTTGGACGAGTAGCATGTATCCTGAATTGTTCTATGAATTTCATTGCTAACTCTTCAAAGCTGGATATAGACCGTGGTGGAAGTCGAGTAAACCATATAGTGGCGATTCCAGATAAAGTGATAGGAAAGCACCTAGACTTGGCCGCGTCATTTGCTCGGGCAGAATCCATCATCCATTTATACCTCATTACGTGCTGTCGGGGATCAGTCTTCCCTTCGTAGGCCGGTATAGCATACTAAACTTCCTGGGATACTCGGCCTATAGAATAGTATCCGTGAAGGGAGTATGACTCCTGAGACTCCCCAATCTTCGTTGGTCAAGCCTTGATTCTCTTTCATTAACTGCCTGACCATGGCTGATAAGTCCGGAGTTTGTATGGAGGATGGAAGGTTTGGTTCCATTCCACGGGACCGCTTGAGTTAGTGTCTACCCTGTTGGCGATCGGCCAAACGCGCATCTTGAAGGCCAGCTTCATTAGGACCTTGGTGAGCCGGGCGTCCGTTCTCCTCACGTGCTTGATCCATGGTTGATCGGTCAATGGTACCTGCCTGTGCAGTTTCAGTCTTACGACGTCTACGTCTGGGAGGTTCATCAGCTGAGGTCGAGCTATCAGATTCAGAATAAGGAGCAGGGTTACCCCAAGCATTCTGATGCTGCTGCTGAGTAAGCCGAGTCATGAGGTTAGCGTTGGCCTGAATCTGCTCAGCAAGTTGCCTTCTACTTTCCTTGAGTTCTCTCATCAAGTCGTTGAACTCTATTCGGGTAATGACTTCCATTTGATTTTGGGCGGAGGGTCCTACGCCTTAAATTGCTTACTGGTTGCTAGGCTCAACTTGTTGCACACTAGCAGTCTCGTGGACGTCCACATTGTGAAAGGCTGATCGGGTACTTGGTCTTCCCATAGTAGAGTCGTCGGTCGAAACTCTGAATAGATTCAACGGGCATCCTATGAATAAGTTGGATCTCCTTCGGGGGATTTTTTAATCCAGTAGCTACAAAGTAGATCCTATCGGCCTGAGAATTTGATTCTCAGTGAAAGCACCAAAATGTTAGCACTAGAATTGGTCGCTAACACCCTTAAGAGAGATTGTGTAGAGAGATTAATGAAGAAAGTAAATTTGAACAGAGAACAATATGCTAAATCAAACGCAAAAAACAACAACACCATATTTATAGTGGTTCGGCGTAACTGCCTACGTCCACTGTGAGGTTAATCTTTATTGATTTTCTCAATAATCGATTAAAGATGCAATCTGTACACCAACTACTTGATTACAATTGTTAAGCAAAGAAGATAAGTCTTGAATGAGTCTTGAATGCGGCAGAGTCTCCTCGGTGTTCTCCAAAAAAGGTCCATTTCACTATGCCCTTGCCTCTCTATTTATAGGCAAAAATGGGTTGGACTTCCCTGATGGGCCTAGTAGCTAGACATCTCAGACCAAAGTGAATGACTTCTGTGTGTCGAACCACAAATGTCGAATGGAAAATGACGAATGATACCTCTATGCCGAACGGGGCAGTATGTTGAGTGAAATGTACAGGCCAAACGAGATCCGATGCCGGTCGAGGCTGGAATGTCGATCGAGGCCGAATGCCAAACGTGCTTCATGCCGGTCGAGATTGAATGCCGAACGAAGCTAGAATCCATTCCGAAACACTATTATTTAATCAAATCTAGATTTTTAGTTGAGATTATTTGTTAATTGTGTTTTTCTTCTTTGCATGCATCTTTTTCTTCTTCTACGGGTTTTGGAGACCAAAACTAACTCAAAGCTCACTACTTTCAGCTTAAAATTCGACTCTTTCCATTGCTACAGCAAGGTGAGCAAAAATACTCACATAATCTAGCCGAGCCAAGCTCAGAAAATAGCAAAAGCAAGTAAAAATTTAGTTTTTGTCGGTAAATTTTTGTTGTTGTTTTCTGTTTGAAATCTGTTCTCTGTTGCATCTTTGAGAGCTTATAACTTTTGATTCCGGCAATGAAATGTTGTCGGGTTTCTTGCATTTAATAGCTTGTATGTTGAACTTCATTTTTGCAAATTTTGGTTGAAATATATTATCGTTTGAATGTTCAAAACGTTGCTGCAAAATTGACTCAGGCACAGATTTTTGCCTGTAGTTGTTTTGAGTTGCTGCAAATATGGCCTGAGTCCATGTTTGAGACGGCATAACTCATTCATTTCTTACTGGAATTCAATGATTTTTTTTTTTTTGAAATATGAAGTTTTCTAGTATAATCTTACAAATTTTGAGCTCAATATGATATCATTTATTCCTCTGTTTTATGTCTGGAAGTTGAACCCAGGATGGTTTTAGGCCTGCACATTTGCTTTTTGAACTGTTGCAAACATGACCTGAGTCCATGTTTGAGACAGCATAACTCATTTGTATCATATCGGAATTTGGTGATTCTTTTTGAAGATTAAAGTATGAGTGTTGATTTACATTCATGTAAAATTTCATGAAAATCTGGTTTGGTTTGTTATTTCTAAACTACTGTCGAACTCGTACTCGCAGCTTGCTGTAATTCAGTGTTTTAAATCTTGTTTTCGTCCGACTTTGAAACGACGCAGATTCTTCGTTTCAAATCGGATTTAAACAATTCTTTTTGAAGATCGAAGTAGAATCATTAGTCTATGCTCCTACCAAATTTCAATAAAATCGGGGTTCATTTGCCCCTTCGAACTCATCGTCGAAGTTGAACATTTGCGCTGTTTTTACACAGCAGTTTATAGTGGTTTTAGTCCAACTTTGGAACGACGCAGTTTCTTCGTTTCAAGTTGTAATTGGGTGAATCATTTTTTGGATTGGAGTAGGAATGTTAAAAAATATTTCAACAAAATTACATGACATTTGGACTCCGTTTGCAGGTCCAAACCTGCTGTCGAACTTGGGTTCGCAGCGTGTTTACATCGATTTTTTTATATACTGAATAATTTCAGGTTTTTCTGATATTTTCCGATTTCTTTGAGATTTTTCTCTAGATTTGATATACGGATTTTATAAAGCATTACAAAGTATTTTTCAAGCAAATTGACTTTTGAAATTATTATTTAATATTATTTTTAAGTATTTAATTAATTACTCCATAATAGGAGAATTTCAAAGGTAATTTCTACAGCGATTTTGAAGCATTCCTAAAACTCATTTTCTTCAACTTAATTTCTATATAAAATACACAATTTTGCACTTCGAGCGAAGAGGGAGGAGAATTAAATGATTGGATAAAATGCGTGCTATGAACACGTGCATTTATCTTGTCAGTTAATTCCTAATCTATTCGTTTGATCGTTTTGACCTTCGGGTCTGGTTTACCGATGAGATGAGGTAAACTTTGTACTGCTTTAAGTGTGGAATTGACTAACAGTTAGTAAACTGTTTAGTGCGAACGTGTGGTATGGGACACACGTTAACACTTTTTGGGTTCCTTTCCGTGAGTTTGTGACACATATTGCCAGTTAGTGGTGTCCAGTACCGGGCCTCCGGACCTTCGCCACTACGGCTTGGGTTTGTCGCCTTTGAGTTTGTTGCCCTATAGTATCGCTTTTGGAGTTGGTCCTTCGTCACCGCTCGAGAGATACTTGGGTTTGTCGCCTTTGGGTTTGTTGCCCTATAGTATCGCTTTTGGAGTTGGTCCTTCGTCACTGCTCGAGAGATACTTGGGTTTGTCGCCTTCGGGCTTGTAGATCCTTGTTTATACAGTACTGAGCATGTGCATCTTTTATTTCATTGATATTTATATTTCCCTAGAGTATCGCCTTTCGAAGTAGGTCTTTTGAACCACTCGATACATAGCGATTACCTTGTGGAAACTTTTGTTACTTTTATTGGTATTTGATGTTTGTCTTTTTAGCATGATTTGGGATATTCATATCCTTTTTTTATTTGAGTTGCTGATGATATGAGGCTTGTTATGTTTCATCTTTGGTTAGATGATCGAGTAATCTCTTTTAGAGATATTTGTGGTACTTTATGACCTTGCATGTTCATTATCATTTAGTTTATCTAACTGATTTGTTTAGCTAGACTGACCCGTGTATTTTATACTCGGGTCAGACCAAGGTGTTTCGGGTTAGGTACATTTGGACTTAGCCTATTCTGCTAGCTCCTTTTGTTATAGCTTTTTGTGTAGTCCTTTTTGGTTGTAACTCTGATATATATATTCTTTTGACTCGCCTGTATATTGTGGTTGCTACACCACTTGACATGTATTATTTTGTATACCCTGTGATGTATCTGTATATGTGTATATGTATGTGATGATCTACTGTTCTGTGATGTGTTTTACATTTGAGTTGTTATATTTTGTTCTGTTAGATCTTATAGCCATTATAGTTTTGTATTAAATATCTATTGGATAAGTCGATCCACCTGAAAAAAATATGCAACATTTATCGAAGTATTCAGTAGATAGTTAAGACAAGGCTATAGATGGTCGCTCCTATATAGCTCTATTCTCTGTATTAGCAGACGGTATTACCTTGTAATACTCTTTGCTAATATGGGTCGCGGAGTGGGGCATTACAGCTTGGTGTCATGGCCGAATGCCAAACGAGCTTCATGCCGGTCGGGATCGAATGCCAAACGAAGCTCGAATGTCGGTCGTGCCTGAATGCGGATGAGCTTTATGTCGGTCGAGATCGAATGCCGAACGAGCTTGGAATGTCGGTCGTGGCCGAATGCCGAACGAGCTTCATGCCAGTCCAGATTGAATGCCGAACGACTCTGCCATGCCAACTGGGGCTTTGTGCCGAATGAACTTACGATGCCGAGCGAAGCCTAGATACCGAACGGTGCTAGATTCCAAACGAAACCTCTCTGTCGAACGAGGCTGGATGCAGGACTACATAGCCGTGCCGAACGGCCCTTTATATCAAACGAACCTTCTACCTCAAGTCTTGGTTACCCAGTCAAACCACTGGGTAACATAAATAGCCAATGTAGTGGAAAACAGAATACACATAAATATGACTTGGAGGCATCCAACTCATCTCCTTAAGCTCCAAGTGTCCAAAATGTAAATATGCTCGGTCTGACCCGAGCATTATAATAAAATAAGACCTAGAACAATCTGGTAAACCAGTGTGAGAAAACACGCCTCAATTGAATTTTAAAGTTGTAAAAACCTTTTGAAAATCAAGGTATCTCATAAGACCAAATCGCACATAAATAGGAACGAGTTTTACCTTATGATAACCAAAACATTTTTATAAAAAATTCACTGATATTATTGTAGTGTCTAGGATTTAAAATAAATATTGATATAGCCAAAATTATTACATTAGTTAAATTCCAGCAAGGTATACAATCAAGTTCGAAGGCTCGTATTGGAAAATGGATTCCAACTATGTAAAGGTAAAGGTCAAACCATTGAATCCATACACCTCTAGATAAAATGCATGGGAGGCAACAACATGTTACACCTCTGCTACTTAGGATCGGCCCTACCCTTTATTGGATAGCGCCGAATATGATCACGCCTTGGTTGATTGACAACCATAATGGGCCCCAAAGAATACAAGAATATTGACTCAAGATAAGGAATGATCGTACCCTAATGGCAGCGGACCACATAGCACTGCGGTGCATCCCTGCTTTAGTCATTTCCCAGTTGATGAGGCTTGAGGCTACAATTACCTTTTTATATAGAAAACCATCTTGAAATGCTAACACTGCACTCCAGACATAAATGCAATGCCAACGTTCATCCACTACATCCATTTTTGGAATCACTCTCAGGACTAATAGCAAGTAGCCCTAGCACTTCAAAAAGTACATCTTCAGTCATCTTCGATATGTTCCATTTTGAACACTTATGCCGGTTTGAAGTGGTTTTCGGATAATTTATCCGATCCTGGTCTCTCCAACCGACAATGGTAAATTTAAAATTGGCCAAGTTTGATAGTTGGGTATTTAACTATCAAATAAACAAATAAGCATCAATCAAATTAGGGATTTATTTGCATAGAGAAACCAACATTGGCTAAGCGTATAAGCAACCATTAAGCCCCTTTTAAATAAACTATTTATTTAACCTCTTCATAAATGTATGATTTAAATAACTTTACAAAAAGATATATTTACATAACCACTTTTAATACTTGAAAAATATTCATATACTTAATTCATCGGTATAGAAAGATTTCCTATTTGGTGTTAAGTATGGAAATATGTTCCACACCAATATAATTATTAGAAGATCACTTATAGAAGTCAAATCTCATCTCCTTTATAGATCCCCTTTTATACAACTCAAACATCATTTTTATAAACTCCATTTAAATCTCTAAACCACTTACAAACTCCTTTATAAATCTTTAAAACAATTTATAAAACTCTTTTATAAATATCCAAAATCGTTTATAAAACATCTTTTACAGATATCCAAAACAATTTATAAAACTCTTTTCCTTTATAGAACTCCATTATAAAAGCCCTTTGTAAAATTCTTTATAAAGCCTTTTTAAAATATCCTTTATAAATCTAAAACCCCATTTTCATTTGTAAACTCTTTAATAAATCTCTTTTATTAACTAAATTTAGTTTATAAATAGATTTATTATTTATAAATACAATTAATTAGATAAATTACTTTAATTTAAACATCCAAAATAAATAATAAATTAACTTACAACATCATTAATAAAATAATTTATTAACTCCTAAACATTATTAATAAATAATTATTATTATTATCTTCAAACATAAATAACTTTTAACAATATTAAAATATTGATAAATAACATTTAAATAATATTAAATATAAATAAACAACTTTTAAACCTTATTAAATAATAATTTAACAACTTTAGAATATTATAAAAGAGTAATTAAAAAACTTTAAACATTGTCAAATAATACTAAAAAAACTGTAAATTATTTCTAAATATATGAGAAAAGACAAATAAAAAGGTTAGAGTGAATAGAGAAGTTTCAAAACCCATTTTAAATGAAATGTTCCAGAAATCCCAAAAGTCAGATTTAAAATCATTCTCTAAATCAAAAATCATTTTTAAGCCCAACGGTAATTAATAGTATTATAAAATACTAAATTGAGGTCAACAGCCACCAAACACTTAACAAATGTTGTTATTGATTTTTATCAGCATAGGGGTGAAGTGTTGAACATGCAACAATGTCATAATTAATAGTGCTAAACAATCAAGGTTCAATGATTTACAATTTATATAACAGTGTTATAACTGAAATAGCTTCAAACAGGAATATATAACTAGAAATTAAAATCACCACGGTGAAAAATTTAGATTTCTCTACATAATTCCCTGTATTTCAATTTTAAATGTCAATCACTTGTAAAAGCATATATCTAACCAAATAGCCAATAATTTCGACTAACATAAACATTAAAATTTAATATACTATATATCTTACTGATTAACAAAAAAGGTGAGTTATACTCATCCAAATTGCTCATACAAGGTCTAAATCAAACGCAGTCAATCGCATTGCATTCGTAGCGTCGAATAGAACATTTTGGAATTGGTTTTGTGGGAATTAGAGCTTATGGAATTTTAAGCTAAAGCCGAATGTCGATCGAATCGGAACGCTTTGGCGATAACTGAAAATTATACGATTTGTATAAGTGTCGGATTAATTAAAATCAATAACTTCTTAATTAACCAAACTAATACCATTTAATATTTAATTACTCACTACTAAATACATCTTCCCCAAAGAAACAACTCTCCCTATATACGTTCTAATGCACGACTATGGACACGTCATGCCTTCTCCTTCCCCAAAGTCGACAATACTCCATGAAAATGCCTAAAACCAGTTCTAATGAAATCTGCTCTATGAGCTAACCCTCCCTGCCGCCACCACTTCAAGCCTGAAGCCTTTCCCCAAAATGCGACTGGACAATGAACCCAGTGAAGCTCTTAGGACGGGATCTGCAACACATGGTCGGAGGTGACGGAATTTCATGAGGAGATGCATTACAACACAAGACAATAACTCACGAAATTCAAAATCCTAATTTCACTATCAATGGTCGATCACAGAAAATGGTACCAGACTCTATAAGCTCCCATTAAAACGAAGATCTCACAGTTTCGGATCCAAAGGTCCTTACTTCGCATTTTTTTCATTAGGTATTAAAGGGAACTAGATTTTTAAAGTTTTCAGTTTTCTTTGTTTTGAGATTTCAAAAAGGAAGGTGATTTCTTTTCTTCCTTGTCTGTATGAAATGAAACAAAGGCAGAAAGGCTAAGAGGAAATGTGTACTGAATGTTTGAAGTTGATAATATATATAATTTGTGATTATCGACATTTTGCTACACAGATTCCATTCGAGTATGAACTTCGAACGACAAAACAAAATATATTCATGCTCAGAATAACGACATGACCTCAAAACAATAATAATATACACTAGTTAACTGATTCTGTAAAATAACTAAAATACCGTCGTTTGTCGATAAATCATCAAAAGAATAATTTCAATATTTTCTAAATTAGAAATTATGGAAAAATCAAATAAATTAAATTGAATATACTTCAATAAAAATCGAGTCGTTGTATTGAAATTTAATTCTATTTTTATTTATTTGAAGCATTTATTATTGTAATAAATTTACATAACAATTCACCATTAATATTTGTTAATTAAAATTAATTAAAAATAGTTAAATAAGACTATTAAATCATTTTAATTAATATTCAATTTAAAATCCCAATATATAATCACTATTCTAGTGTTAAGTTCACAATACAGATATTTTAAAATAACCACTATTCTAATATTAAGTTCACAAAGCAAATATTTTTAAACAACCCTTATATTTGATTCCAAGTCATTAAACTTTAAAATACCAATTATTTCAATATTTAAAATTAATTAAATATTTAAATCCAATGACCAAAATCCTAGGTTATTACATTCTCCCCACCTTAAAAGAATTTCATCCCCGAAATTACAAAGGTAAGAAAAATCTCTTGGACCCTTAAAATTTCAAAAATCAATTAATTTAAATGTGTTATTCAATTTTAAGTCTTTAAATTATGGAAAATTTCGATAGCGTCTCCATTGCGTGGCACGCTCAGAAAAACTATAAATCTTCACTGTAGACCCAAACCAACCAAAAAAACAAAAGGCAAGTGGCCTCCCATATCTAGGGCATAAAACCATCAACCAAACAATAATATGAACACAGACCTATTTGTTGAGCAATAAACTCTACTCATAAAACCAAAAGCATCAACTAGCATTAGCTTCTATGAACGTGCATGTTACTTACAAATGATACCAAACATATAGCTTGCATTTTCTTATGTTAAGGGCATAAAATTTATTAAAGCCGGTTCGATGTACATATACCATCCGTATGCAATATCAGATTTGATCGCTCGCTCAATCACACAAATTTCACTTCCGAACAAGTATCGCTCATTCGACCATTCTAGTGTGGACTCCGATCAGCTTTCTTGATTAGAAACCTCTGTTCTTCTTACATAGCTATATATTATGATAGAAAACTTCGGAATCAAATCAATATTCACATCAAGTGTTCGCCATTAAGAACTGAGTGAAAATCTTAACTCGAACTGGTGTAAATCACCTCGAAATCGTGTACACGAGTCTAGATCAAAACAATTATGCGAATAAAATGATATCTGTACAACTTACATATATATTCCATTGGTTCCTAAATTATACCAAATTCATTATATTCACATTCAATTTTAAATCATACACAAATTTCCAATAGTATTTCCTTACTAAAATTCATTTATAAACCATTTCATAAATCATTTTATTTAACTTTACGTTACTTAAGTTAAATTTCATCTCATAGCTCAATTTTCATATTTACTTTTCTTAAATATACCAATTATTTTAATTTACGTTTATTATTTCTTAGTATATTCCGTTTCATAATAAAATTATTTGTGAACTATTTCATAAAATCTTACTTAAGTTTGTATACATTTTTAAAACACAATTTAGGTTTTATCAACACTTTAAAACTTAAGTTCATATTCTTAATTGATTCTAGAATTCACTTTCTGAGTCATTTCATAACATATTACTCTAAACCTTAAAACACTTTGTAAAAATTTATCTCATTAATAAAACATTTTCCAAGACTATAATTACCCATTAAGAAATCATTATTTTACTTAAGAAATATTACTTAATTCTATTAACACTCTATAACTCAAATTCATATTTGCAAAATACCATTCTACTTCCTAAGAGTATACACACAATATCAGGTTTTTTTGCTTAACCAGAATGTTCAACAAAGTTAAAGCTTATTTTTAAATTTACTATCTCCTCCAATATATAAGTCATATAAACTTATTTTCTTATATTTCACAACCTTTAAGTTAGATTTCTAAATCAATTTTGGAAGTCTTGACTATCCAAAATCATCGGAAATTCCATTTCATTTATAAAAATGAAAAACTACTTAACAACGTATCAAAATAAGGTGCAAACCAATATCATAATGGATAAGATACATGAGTCTATAATATCACATAGCTGAAAATTTCAGAATTTAAACACCTGGTTTTTATTTCAAATCATTTTGAAATAATAATATACATGTCTCCTTTTGTATATCAAATCATACCTTTTGGAATCTAAACAACTTTGTTTTACCAAAAAAGCTTCTATAGTTACAATTCGTCACTTAGAAAATCGAAAATGAACACCGGTGATGTTGCAGTCATCATCAAAATTATTTTCCAAACACTGAAGTGAGTTCAGTGCTTTTTATCTCTTTCAAAAAACCTTCAAAAATATTTCTATTCCAAATATTCTTCTAAATAATACTGTTATTATTTCTCACGACATTTTGAGAAATAATTTCAAATTTATAGGATTTAGGTACTCAAATTCTCAGTTTTAAATCCTTATTTATAAACTATATTTATAACTCCTACTTATATAATTTCACTTCTTATATAAGATCACTTCATAATTGTTTCTCTTTGTATAGATTATAATAAATAGCATTTATTATAATTAAAATTCAACTCAATATTATCATCGAACACCTTATAATCAAACTGTGAAACTTAATTCACAAGGTATTCGTATTAAATTTAACCAATAATAAATGCTCATAAACTATCAGAGCCCAATCATTCAGCAAAAAATGATAATAATTAAATATTATCATTCTCTAACAACCAAACACGTCATATATAACTATATTAATTGTTTGAATATTATTCTTTTATATAAAAAATATAATTTAGGTAAAATTATTTCATTTACCCACTTTCAAAATAACACTGTGTATGTTTATCTTATTTAAAAAGTTTAGAAACACCTATTGATACAGTTGTTCCTTCTATACTAACCAGAATCATAAACCACTCAATTGATAAATCAACACAATACAAAATATATAGGGCTAAAAAAAACACGCTCATATATATAATACACTCAAACTCATCCTAAGGTTACTCTTACCTATCTCAAATGTGTTAACCCCACCAAAGCTTAGGTGTTCGTTCAACCTAAGCTCTAATACCACGTGTAATGACCCGCCTTTCGACCTTTAGAAGTGGACACTAATACAACCACGGTATTCACATGCCGAGCATCCGAATGCCCTAAAGATAGAATGTTGGGGAAAAAGAAAGAAAAGACAGAATAGAATTTCACAATTTGTTAAGCAATCTATAATATAGCAATGATCTTTACAAAAGAAATACTAAACTTTGTTATACATATATCAATCAGAGTAAACTAATCAATCAACAGCCTTGACAGTTATAACAACCTGTCTTCACAATTGTTGATAAATATAAACAACCAATGCAGCAGAAAATATAATATATGTGAATATGACTTGGAGGCATCCTACTCGTCTCCTGAAGCATGAAGTATCTAAATTGAATCCATACATATGCTCGGTCTGCCCTAAGCATTATAATAAAGTAACACTCGGATCAGTCTAGTACTAGCGTGAGAAAACACATCACAATTGAATTTTAAAGTTGTTAAAACCTCTTGAAAATCAAGGTACCTCGTAAGACCACATCGCACATAGACACGGACCGTTTTTACTATATGATAACCAAAACATTTTTATAGAAAATCATCTGATATTATAATAGTGTCTAGGGTTTAAAATAAATATTGAATATAGCCGAAATTGTTATATTAATTAAATTTCAGCATAATAGGTATATAATCAAATTCGAAGGCTCGTATTGGAAAATAAATTCCAACTACGAAGGGGTAAGGGTCCACCCACCGAATCCGCACACCTTTAGATAAAACGTATGAGAGGCTACAACAGTTGCACCTATACTACTCAGGACCGGCCCTACCCCTTACTGGATATGGTCGAATATGATCACCCCTTGGTTGATCAACAACCATAATGTGCCTCGAAGCAAACAAGAATATCAACTCTAGATAAGGAATGATCATATACTAATGGGAGTGACCCACATAGCCCAGTAGCACGTCCTTGCTTTAGTCATTTCCCAGTTGATGAGGCTTGAAGCTACGATTACCTTTTTATATAGCAAGTCATCTTGGAATGCTAACACTACCCTTTAGGTAGAAATGCAAGGCCAGCATTCATCCGTACAAATTCATTTTAGATCTGAACGAAACTGAAGGCACTAACTCCACTACATCCATTTTTGAAATCACCCTTAGGATTAGTAGGAAGTAGCCATTGCACTTCAAAAGCTCCATCTTTAATCATCTTCACGATGTTCCAAATCGAACGCTTATGCCTGTTCAAAGTGATTTTCGGGCAATATATCCAATCCCGGTGTCTACAAACCGACAACGATAATTTAAAATAGCCAAGTTTGATAGTCGGTTATTTAAGATCAATCAAACAAACAAGCATCAATCAAATCAGGGATTTATTTCCATAGGGAAACACTAACATTGGTTAAGCACATAAATAACCATTATGCCCCGTTTAAATAAATCATTTATTCACCTTTTAATAAATACTTGATTTAAATATCTTTACAAAAAGATATATTTACAAAACTACCTTTAATACTTGGAAAATATCCATATATTTATTTCATCGGTATAAGTGTATTCACAAAAAACTGAGAAAGATTTTCTATTTGGTGTTAAGTATGGAAAGATATTGCACACCACTATAATTATTAAAAGATCACTTATAAAAATCAAATCTCATCTCTATTCATAAATCGCCTTTTATACAACTCAAAAATCATTTTTATAAACTCCTTTTTAATCTTTAAACCATCTATAAAACTCTTTTATAAATTTTTAAATTAATTTATAAAGCTCTTTTAGAAATATCAAAAATCATTTATAAAACTTCCTTTATAAATTTCCAAAACAATTTTTAAAACTCTTTTCCTTTATAGAACTCCATTATAAAAACCCTTTATAAAGATTCTTTATAAATCCTTTTTGAAAAATCCTTTATAAATCTAAAACCTCATTTTCATTTGTAAACTCTTTAATAAATCTCTTTCATTAAATGAGATTAATCTTATTAATGAATTTATTTTTCATAAATACAATTATTCGAATAAATTACTTACTTTAAATATCCTATATAAATAACAAGTTAACTTACCAACATTATTGATAAAATAATTTATTAACTCCAAAACATTATTAATAAATAATTATTATTATCTTCAAACAATATTAATTATTTAAATAAATTACTTTTCACAATATTAAAATATTAATAAATAACCTTTAAACAATATTAAATATAAATAAACATCTTTTATACCTTATTAAATAATAATTTAACAACTTTAAATTATTATAAATTAATAATTAAACATTATTAAATAATACTAAAATAACTATAAACCGTTTCTAAATATATTAGAAAAGACAAATAAAAAGGTTGGAGTGAACAAAGAAGTTTCAAAATCCATTTTAAACAAAATGTTCCAGAAAATTCAAAATCATATTTAAAATCATTCTCTAAATAAAAAGTCATATTTAAGTCCAAAAGTAATTAATAGTATTTTAAAATACTAAACTGAGGCTAATAGTCACCAAGCACTTAACAATTGTTGTTATTGATTTTTATCACTACAGGGGTTAAGTTTGGAACATGCAACAATGTCATAATTAACAGTGCTAAACAATCAAGATTCAACAATTGACAATATATATAACAACATTATAGCTGAAATAGCATCAAGCAGGTGTATATAACTGGAAGTTAAAACTATTACGGTGAGATATTCTAATTTCTCTACATAATTCCATATATTTCAATTTTAAATGACAATCGCGAATATTTAACCAAACAACCAATAATTTCAACCAACAAATATAGTAAAATTTAATCTATTACATATCTTACTAATTAACCAAAAATAGTTATACTCATCAAAATTTTCAGTTACCGCCGAAGCTTTCTAGTTCGGTCCAAAATTCCATAAGCCTCAATTCCCACCAAACCAATTCCAAAATGTAGTGTTCGATGCTACGAATGCAACACGATCGACCACGTTTAATTTGGACCTTGTATGAGCAAGATGTGATTTGTATAAGTTGTCGAATTAATTAAAATCATTAATTTCTTAATTAACTAAACTAGTATCATTTAATCACTCACTGCTGAATACATCTTCCCTAAAGAAAAACCTCTCCCTATACGCATTCCAGTGCACGACCATGGAGGCATGGACACACCGTGCCTTCTCCTTCCCCAAAGTCGGCTAATACTCCATGAAATGCCTGAAACCTATTTCAACGAAATCTACTCCACGCGCTAACCCTCCCTGGCACCACCAATTTATTCCCAAAGCCCTTCCCAAAATGCGACTGGACAATGAACCTGGTGAAGCTCCTAGGATGTGATCTGCAATACATGGTCGGAGGTGATGAAATTCGACGAGGAGGTACACTACAACACAAGAATAATAGTGGCGCACTCCGATCCACGAATCGTCGAAGATAACTAAGGAAATTCGAAACCCTAGTTTCACTATCAATGGTTGACCACTAGAAAATGATGCCGCACTCTATAAGCTCCCACCAAAACGAAGATATCCCCATTTCGGATCCAAAGATCCTTACTTTTCATTTTCTCATTGAGTATTAAAGGAGAAATAGATTTTTAAAGTTTTCACTTTTTTCTTGTTTTGAGATTTTAAAAAGTAAGTTGAATTCTTTTCTTCGTTGTCTGTATGAAATGAAACAAAAGGCAGAGAGGAAAAGAGGAAATGGGTACTGAATTTCAAAAGTTAATAATATATATATTTGTATAATTTGCGATTTTCGACGTTTTGGTGCACAGATTTCCGTTCGAGTACGAACTTCGAATGATAAAAAAATACGTCGTGCTTAGAACGACACGACCTCAAAATATTAATAATGTACACTAGTTAACTGTATGTAAAATCACTAAAACACCGTCGTTTGTTGATAAGTCATCAAACGAATAATTTCAATGTTTTTCAAATTAAAAATTATGAAAAAGTCAAATAAATTAAATTAAAAAAAGTTAATCAAAATCGATTTGTTATATTGAAATTTAATTTTTTATTATTATTTATTTGAACAATTTGTTACTGTAATAAATTTACAAAACGAATTCACTATCAATATTTATTAATTAAAAATAGTTAAATAAGACCATTAAATCATTTTAATAAATATTTAATTTAGAATCCCGATATTTAAATCATTATTCTAATATTAAGTTCACAATTCAAATATTTTTAAACAACCCTTATATTTGAATCCAGTTTGTCAAACTTTAAAATACCAATTATTTCAATATTTAAATAGAATGACCAAAATCCCGGTTGTTACAAACGTTCGGGTGATGGGTAAATTACATACATTCCACATAACACAAATTTGTGTCAATTTCCTTTCATTACATGTTATGTCCATTGTTTTACTTAGTCATCTTGACTACACGTGCGCGTACGATACGCCTCATATACTCTACGTAGATAATAACTACATATGTATGTATGTGTGTGTGTGTTTATATGTGTGTGTATGTATATGTGTGTGTGTGTATAGACACACACATACCACAATCCCTCTTTTGACCAAGTTAGCCTCACTAGTATCCACAACTCAACACCTTGTCAGGCTCCATCGTCAATGCAGTATCACATCCTCATCGTCGTGCATACCAAGAAACTCTCGTAGTGCCTCTAAACGACGTTACAATAGTTTAGCTGTATTCTATTCGTATTTGAAAGACCTCCACAAAATTTTTATCTAGCTTTGCCTCCTAACAACAAACAAGCTAGCAAACAACTTTGAGATGGTGTATGTCCTAAATGGGATCTACACCGGGAAGGTATAATCCATTTAGATGTAACCTCTATCTTTCTGGTGACTGCTCAGGACTGGTGACGTTCTCGGCCTATGAAACAGCTTCTACTCCCATATATGGTGCAAATCTCACTATCATAACGTCAAGCCTTGCTCACTATCCCATTTAGATTTCCTAATGCATCTAGAAAATACACACATGTTACTTAATACCCACTAAAAGGTTGAAACAGACTCTAATTGTTCTTTGACATTTCGACTGAGGCGAACCATCCTACTGAGTATTTCCTTCACATATACGTGAACATATAATTCTACAAATCCTATAGTTGGATATGTCATACATCAGCATAATTTATACACAACTGTGGATAGCCCCTTGCTATGGGCAGACTTCTCTTGTGTAATACTACTGACGTCGCATTTCAATCCATTTTAATGACTATGTTATTCTTATTTAGTCTAAGTTATTCGCTAACTTTAATAATTTACACCTATCATAAATGCATACTTGAGGCTATGTGTATATTCGTACTTATTTATTTACCACGCCTCCAATGTTCAATTGTTAATATTTAGTTATTTTTACATAGCATACTTCTCATTTTTTTAATGTTAATTCAATCATTTACCGCATACTTTTAACTTAAAAGATTTAAATATGTTTATTGTTTGCTTCCCCTTTATTTTATTAGCTCTATTTTATTGTTCCTTTTAAATTCTTACTATCTTCCTTTGGTTACTACTTTCTCATTTCATTTCTTTACCTACATTTCTTCGTTTATTACTTAATTTCTAGCTTCACTTTATTGCATATATTTATCTGATAATTAGACCCTTATTATTATTTCTCCTTATAATTCTTTACTTTATATTTAGGGATCTCTACATTTTAATGCATTTGAATTACAGCTTTCTTAAAAAAAATGTTAACACTGTAAATTTCTATAACTTATCAGAAAGGGTATTTGTGTTACATTTGAAATTACGAAGGACTGTCTTTTTTTATATTGAAATAGAGAACACAAAGTATGGTAAACGTCCTTATTTTATACATCCTTTTCTTTCAGACATATTCCTTGTTATTTCAAACGCTACACTTTTATTCATATTTATAAGACTAGATAATTTTTAGAAATTTAAATTGCAACAGACATTACTCCAATGAATTAAAATATGACTTAAATCTCAATTCATTTTATAATAACCTCTAGTGCATATTTACTAACATACGTCATTAACCCAACAAATATAGAATTAATATACAATTAATTAACTTAGAGACCACTTTTACCCTTACTTTCCAGATACAAGTACATATAATATTTAATTCAAATTAACAATTCACAAAATATGCAGGTGTTGTTTTCAAATGCATTACATGTATATTTTTTAGCCTATAACTCCAAAATAATTATATTCAGACGTACGAGGAATAGATTTACAACAATATACATATGATACTATATAAAAGTATATAATTTCTCACATACCTTTAAGCTTTTCAAATCTTCAAATTTAAACCTTGTTATTCTTGTTTGACACCCTTTTCCTCCCCAGTGAAATATGTACCATAGGCATATATATACGTATTAGAAATTTATATCTGAGAAGAGATTGGAATTTGATTTAGATTTCGATTTAGATTTACCTCTTCTTCGTAGAATTAATTCACCTTTTATTCTTCTTCTCTTTTGTTTTCCGCTATTCTCTACACACACAAATATACATACACACACACACATATATTTATGTATGTACGTATGTATGTGTGTGTATAATATACTAATTTATAATTTTGAAATTTCCTAGAATTTGTGGTGAAAAGAAAATGGCAAAGCTTCACTTTTTGATTTGGAAGATATGAGAAGAAAAGTAAGGGGTTTGGCCTGTATTTATAGGCGCATGAACCGATTTCATCTATTAGATTTTAATCTATTAAATCCAGTCCGTTCGGCCTAGGTTCAATCTCGCCATCACAACAGTCACTGGTCGACTGTTATACCCCCGTTGGTTGATCGGTCCCAATAAAGTGGTCAACGGATCATTGTATATATGTTATGTTTTATTTTCTTGTGCAACCAATTTTATAATCAACGTTAACATTAATTTTAATGTTACTTAGGGATGATGTATTAGTTTACCATTAATTACAATATTTATTTCTTTTGCATTCAACTTATTTATTTTCTTCCATGCTTGCTTAATTAGATTTATTTAATGTATGCTATTAATTTACATTTATATTCAACGATTAATTAGACGCTAAATTGATAGTATTTATTGCCTCCTTTATTTTTAAGTGTTAATATTCATTATCTTCACCCCCAAAAAAATCCTTATTTAATTTCTTTTTAAAAGTCGATTTAATTAGATTCACCATATCCATTTCCTCTAACGTTCACATATATAGTTAATGTCCATTTTAATGTTAAGTTATTAAAATTTACTTCCTTAATTGGTTTCGAATTATTTAAAATCTGAAAACTTCAAACTTTAATAAGTTTTTCATTTGAACTCCGGTCGTGAAACTTTATATATGAAAATCAATCAAACAATCGCCATGAATACAATGGTGCACATTTCATAGCCAAATTTCGATGTTTCAAATATTCTGTTTTGGGCTATAATGATTACATATTAATTAATTTCCTATTTATTTTATGGGGTGTTGCAACATCCAAGAAGGGCGATAGAGTTTCATATTGATTTAGAACCAGAGGCACAACTTGTTTGTATACCACCCAATAGAATGTCGCCTAAGGAAATAGAAAAGTCAAAGAAGCAATTAGTGGAACTAGAGCATTGGAGTTTCATTATACCAACAACTTCACTGTAGGAAGCTTTTGCGGTGTTTGTGAAGAAGTTTAATGGATCACTTCATATGTTGGAAGTTTAATAAAGTGACACAGGAAAAGCGTTGTCCATTGCCTAGGATAGACAATATGGTTGATTAGTTGAACATGCTAGGGTGTTCTCATAGTTAGATTTGTCTATGAGATTCCATTAGCTAAGAGTTGCAGAAAACAGTATTCCTTTGGCCATATTTAGGATAAGGTATAGTTCATATGAGTGTTTGGTCATGCCTCGGCTTTTTTAGATCTTGTGAACTGATTTTTTCACGGTTAGTTGGATAGATTTGTATTAGTTTTAATATATCTTGGTATATTCTAAGGATGAGTAAGATCATAAAGTTCATCTTAGAATTGTATTGGAAACTTTAAGAGACTACAGGTTGAAGGCAAATGTAACGACCCGGAAATTTCAATCCCAAAATTTCCAGATAGTTAGGAAAGAAAAGAAAGAGAAAGAAGAAGAAAATAGGAACAAGACACAGAAACCTCACATTCGCAGCGGATCAAAATATAATATCACATAATAACAGTTTACAAAAGAAAAACTGTATCAATTACACTTATATTTATACATCAGAGTTACAATCACTACTATTTACTGGACAGTTTTAAACAACATATCCTAATAATAAAATAATATATAACAGTGGTAGATACTCCATACGTTCCAGCCATCCTGCTCGCCTCCTGAGCTCCAAAACGTCCTTACCTGAAAATATGTAATACTCGGTCTGACCCGAGCATTACATCAAAGTAACACCCGGGTCAAGCTGGAAACCAGCGTGAGTAAACCCATCTAACATGAATGACAAAAGCATACAACTTAAATAAAGCCGGGGTAACTTATATCAATTTACGACTCCACAAGTTGTTATAGGCATCACCTATTCTCACATAACAATTTATACAGAATCAAAGTGGTTTCGGGAATTTACTAATACCCGACTCCGGTCTCTTCGAAACAAATGTCATCAAAACCCAAATTATTCAATTAAATAAAAACAATTTTAAATTGTTGAATAACACTTTTACACAGCAATTCATAAATCATTGATAATTACATTATCACCGATCATCCAACATAACACATCACAAAGTACTTCATATCAGACATATCAACCAATTCAAAGCACCCATCAACATTTAATCATTAAGAAGCAAGATTTATCACTTCCATTAATTAAATTAATTAATAATCATCTAATTAATTTTACTAGTTAATTATTCTTAAATCTCATATAATAATTAACCTTTAACTTAATTACATTTATTAATCAATCCTGATTAATCACAATCAAAAATATTACTTTCCTTAATTACTTATCAATTAACCCGACTCCTTGATCAATTATATAAATTAATCCTTCAATTATATTGGGTAGTCATTTCTTAATTTCTTCCATCAAGTAATTAACCTTTAATTACAACCCAACAAATAATTTCCTTAAATTAATTACATCCGGTAATTATCCACTAATTACTTCACTAAGTAATTGTACCTCATTAATTACCCTAAGTAATTATACTTAACTCAACATTAAATGGTTACTTTTAATTAATTTAACTCAATTAATTAACTAATATTAACCACAAATTAATTAACCTTACCATACACATTGATTACATCGGTCCAAAAATAATTACTCGACTTAATTGTTCTATAATTACGTACATTGATTAATCATCCTCTAATTAATTTTCTTCCTTAATATATTAATCCTTTTACAAATCCCCTTAATCAATCAATCTTTTAATTACACTAAGTAATTTAATCCTTAATTACTTTACTTTTTTTTAAGTAATTACAGTTAAATAAATCACATTTTCCATTAATTACTTTATCAATTAACTTCATTAATAACATTGATTGATTAATCTTAATCAATCATTAATTATTCATACTCATTAATTATCCTATAATTAATTAACCTTTTATTGCTTACGTTAATTAATCTTAAATTAATCAATTAATCTTAATCATCCAAACTTTAATTAATTAAAAGATAAGTTATTCATCTTAATTAACTTCTTATTAAAAAAAAACTTTCTTAATAAACTTGAATTAAATTATCATTAATCTAGAATTTAACTTAATCCTTAAGTTAAATTAATGATTTAAGACATTAAATCTTCTTAATTAAATCACATTATTAATTTAGTTTTAAACAACTTTAAGAATCAACTTAATCAACATTTAAATAAAACAACTTTATTTAAGATATTGATTCAAGTGAATTAATAGAAGACTTAATTATGTTATCTTAAACTCTTGAAAACTAAACATTTCACCTGAGAAAATACAAATAAATACCCGAGCTTTTCATTTCTTTCCCGAGCTTCCTCTTTTTTTTTTAGTTAGTTAAAAACTTAACCCAATGCTGGAGAGTATCTCCTCATCATCTCGAGTACAACTCGTGCACTGGCCTAGATCACCCGAGCCAACCCCACGCACATGAACCCAATCAGATTTGGCACGGCAACTTTACTGTGCACGTGCACAGATCACCAACGGCGACACCCCTTACAGGTCGGCGATCAAGCACACTCCTCTTTCCGACCCTCAAAACTAAATCACAAGATTCGAATCAAAATCGAGTACCACCAACAAACCTGAACCCACAACTTCACCAGGAAACCCCCTCAATCACCACGATTCTGACCATCGATCGCTTCGAAACTTCGGCCACATCACCCCGAGACCTTCTCGCTACTATTCACAAGAACTCGTGCCACTCGATCCACTACAAGTTCCCCGTTAACCCACTTTCGAACGCGACCATATTATTGAGCTTAAACCCTATTTTCCCCAAATTCCAATCCCTCGATGATCGGTTACCTCCTCCTCCATTTTTCTTGGGATCACCGATCATAACACGCGCTTCAATCCAAACCACGACCTTCCAAATCCACCCAGTAGCCAGTACTTGCCCAAAAACTACTTTCGGGTCATCACCGAAACACTCCATCATTACCCATCTAAAATTCGAATGTTTAGTTCTAAAAATCAAGTCTTCTATTGGGGATTCAGATTATATAGTTAAGTTTATAAATTAAGGTCATTGAAAACTTTACATAAATTGAGGATCCATTGTATTTTTATTTTTTCCAGCAAATGTTTTATTTTTAAAACTTAAAAACATTTGCAAATTTTAGTTTAAACTTAAACAAACATATTTTGTATAAGAATCATAGTTCAACAGTGATAATATCAAAGGAAATAAATTTTCTTTCTTCAATCTATACTCTGCACACATTTTTATTCAAAACAGAGTTGCATTTTAATAATTCATTCACATGCAAGCAGATTTAAAATAAATAAACTTAGTTCATCAACATGCAAACAATTTTATCATCAAGCATCTAGTTATGCAACCAAATTTTAGATAAAACCAGTTAGTTTTTTCTCACCTTTATATGCAGAGGACAGAAAATGTTTCCAGGCCCTAAAATTTCACTTGCATGTTGAATTTTCATCTAGCTGCTGTATTCCCAGATTTACATGTTGAAGTTTTCACATCTTGCTGTTGATTACTGAGTTGTTTAATTGTACTTGAAGATCTGAAGATCTTGCATTAATTACTGATTTTTCAGCTATCCTCTGAATTGAACTTACTTTTCATCTTCTTGCTTCAGATTTTATTGCTCTCTTCTTGCTTTCAGATTTACAGTTTTCATTTTTGATCTTTGCATTATGTTTGAGTTAAAATGAAGAAAAGATTTTGCTGCAGAATAAAACTCTTCTTTATCTTAATTTTAAAACTTAAATTTTAAATTAACTTATTAAGAAAATTACATTTGTCACCTTAATGCCTAATTTGCCTACACATATGTTCAAAGATTTACAAGTGTCTTTAATATATACCAATTTGTTTACAAGTGTTGTTTTAATGTCTAATTAATACTTTATAAATATTTTACAAATGTTATTTTTCTATTTATAATTTATTTAAGCCTTGTATAAGTGTTTATGAAATATTTACATGATTATAATGTGAATTTTATTTTATGTAAATAAGCTTTGGATTTCAATAAATATTCATGTGCATTCAAATAAACATTTATTGATAAATAACTTATGCTTTTGATTCAAATCTATAACATATGTTTATAAATTTGAGAAATTGAGTTTAACTTCTTATATAAAAATTTAAAACAATTTATCTTATGTTAAAATTAAAATGAAAGAATATTAAAACAAATGAACTTTTAATTTGAATCTTATTTAAAACCAAAAGCTTAAAGTATATGTTTATAATAAATAAGAATTAAACTTTGTTGTTAAAAATTTAAATTTCAAATATCATTTTTAAAAACATTAAATCAAATTAACATTTCAAATTACAAATTATATATCTATTAAAGTTTGCAAATACTTATTAAATTCAAATCAATACAATTTTCCCATTTCCAATTATATACAAATATATACCTTTACATTATAAATAGAAAATGTTTTAAATCATTAGTTTTGAAAAGAATTAAACTTGCCTATTTACATTGTTAAGAAAAATATTAATAGATATTAACAAATTATTAATATCAGCCTTTAACAGAATTTTTAACTTGCCAATTTATAATATAAAATGATCAAATCAAATTATTATCAAAGATTATTAAATTGATATTGCTCAAAATTCCGGGTTTTTACATCAAAGTTTTCCAAGTGTCATTTCTTGAAGAAGGAAGTTAAGTTCCTAGGTTATATGGTTTCGAAGGAGGGACTGATTGTAGATCCTTTAAAAATCAAAGTAGTGAATGATTGGAAAAGACCAAAGACTGTCACCGAGATAAGGAGTTTCTTCAGGTTGGCTGGATACTCTAGGAAATTCATTAAGGACTTCTCTAGAATAGCGATACTATTGTTTAGACTTACCAGGAAGAATGAATGGTATGTTTGGATGAAAAAGTGTAAGGTAGAATTCTGAGAGTTGATGCTTTGGTTGAGTAAAGCTTCAGTGTTAGTAATGTCGAAAAGAAATGTATGGTTGGCATCTATCCAGTTGAGATCCAAAGATGTTCGTTATGCAACTCATGACTTAGAGTTAACGGTAGTTCATTTTAAGGGAAAGGTTTGGGTTATTCACTGATCATAAATCTTTGAAATATTTGTACTCTCAAAAGAAGCTAAACACGAGACAATGGAGAATGGTAGATTTTTTTTGACATCGTATGATTTTGGGATATATTATGCTCAAGAAAAGGAAATAAAGTCACTAACGCCTTAAGTCATAAGCAGTAAAATGTGTTTCAGCTATGGTCGAGGAGTGGAATATTTTAGAGACGTTAGCTTCTTGTGATGTGCAGTTTCGATCAAATGCTAGTCCAAGATGAAACTCTAGGATGTTAACTTGCTGAAAAGTTCATCTGATTCTCATAAAGGGAAATGCTAAGAGGTAGAAGGAAGACCCTCTTTGTGCCAAAAGGATCCAAGGCTCGAAGAAGGGTCCTAAGACCAAAGGGCTTCGGTATAGATGAGAAAGGTTAGCTTTGGAAGAAGGGAAGGATGTATATTCTGGACATTGGAAACCTTCGAAAGATGATCATGGATAAATGTCATCATTAAAAGTTTTCCATTCATTGTCACGACAATAATTTTGATTAACATTATTTAGGACATTTAATTAGTTAAATTAAATGAAATAACGTAAATGGTTAGGGGATTAAGATTTGTATTAATAGAGGGTAGTCGTGCTAATTTAAACTAATGAGCTAAGGGAATTAAAATGAAACAGATAAGGGAAATAGGATAAGGGCAATATAGGAATAAGTTATATTCTTATATCCAAAACCTTCGTGCACTTTCATTTTCACATTCACAAATCGAAATCTAAACACCAAAGAGGTCGACCACCATTAGGGGGAAAGAAGCAGAAGATAAAACTAAACCAGGAGGAAGAAGCTTAATCAACTTAATCCAAGATCAAATCTCAAATGCTTAACAACAAAGCTAAAGGTGAATAACAGATTACATCTCATATTTTTTATGTTTATGGTTTCTAGGTCAGATCCGAATATTTTTGCGAAGTATATTGCCATATTATGAATGTTAGATATATATATATATATATATATATGCTTGTGATGAATTATGCTTATTCATATTGAATTTTATGACAAGTTTTGATTTGAAGAACCTATCAAATGACATCAAAATACCTTGCGATTTTATTATATGGTCAAAATTGATATTTTAAAAATGAGTTTCAAGATTCATAATTTTCTGAATTAATGTAGAATTATTATTAATTTTCTGGTGAAGACTGGTTAGTTGGATTTAAAATTAATTACAACTATTATATATTAGCTTTGGGTCAGAAATTTATATATGCTGGAAAACATATTGAAAGTGATTTATGGGAATTTTTGAAGAATTTTCCTAAGTATTTTAATAAGTATCTAAAAATATTTAAGGTATGTGACTTAAATGTTTATATGTTTATAAAAAGAGAAAGGGCAATTTGCAAATGTTTTAAATTGTAATTTCTAAAATCCAGCAGTTCATTTAGAAAAGGTTTTGGAAAATAAATAGGAAACCAATTATATGTCGATAAACAAAGAAAGTTAGTTGAAAAGAAACTACCTTTTTAAGTTAACAATCAGTTTTTAGAAGGCTTTGTTACTTCACCACTTTCGGCAGCACCGTCCGACTACACGCTTCCACCTCCATCTAGGTCGAAACCAATACATATGGTATCAAATGACTTGGTACGTAGTGGATTGGACATAGGTGAAAGGTATAAAGTAGAAACAGGGCTTTCAAAGGGGATAGGACCTTGTTTTGCATTTAAAAGAAAGTGTGCATGCTTTGCTTTCGAATAGAATGCGGTCGAAGCAGATAGCTTTCGACTTAGTTAAATGTTTTAAAGAAAGGTTTCGAAAGAGGTTGCGCCTTTGTTTTAAGAAAATTCTTTCGAAGGGGTCTAAACCTCTTGCTGCCGCATTCAACCTCTCGAAGCAATGCTTTCGAAAAGGTTCCTTGTTTTTAAAAATTAGAGCCACATCTCCAATGCTTTCGAAGGGATTGGTTTTGACACCATCCACTTCATTTACTTAGGAAATTTCTTTTGAAAGAGTAGCTTTCGACATAGTTGTTTTAATACCATTTTGATGCTTTGAAAGTTAAACCCAAAGGTTTCGAAAGGTTTGGTTTCATAGGGTTTCGAAAGGCCGTTCCACATATTTTAATTAGAACCTAATGCCTTCGAAAGATTTTTAAGTAGTATACATTAATGCTTTCGAAAGGTAACTAATAAAGGTTTCGAAGGGGAAGTTCCTAGTATATTCGAAAGGCATATGATAAAGGTTTCGAAGGGGTGATTCCCTAATGTTATCGAAAGGTTTACCTTAGTGTTTAGATGGAAGGTTTCTAATGTATTCAAAAGGAATGTTTAAAGTGTTTTAAAAGACAATGTATAAGGTTTTATAAAGCTTTCAAAAGAGATGTTTTCAATTTTTTGAAAGGACTGTGTAAAAGGTTTCGAAAGGTAGGTTTTGGCCTTTCAGCCTAAGGTTATAAAGTAAAGTAGTTTACTTGTATCGAAAGGGGCACTTTCAATAGTTTCAAAAGGGTACTTTCAATGGTTTCGAAAGAGATTGTTTAAAGGTTTTGAACGTTTTCATCAACAATGTTTTGAGTAAAGCATACATCATGGCAAAGAGATTTGAGTAAAGCAAATAGTATGTTTTCCTTATTTAAGTATGATTTAAATGGGATTAAATTATTTTGAAAGGGTTTCTAAGGAAAATTTAAAGGGTAGTTAACCCTAAATAAAATGACTCGGATATTTGTATACCAGATAAGACTGGTATAGGGTCGTGCCCTATACATTAGCTTTAGCCCAAAATTTCACTATGTAAGGCTTAGTCACAAGTAAGACTTAAATGATGGTTACACATAGAAAGTAATATATATGTACAGAGAAGGAGGATAGGTTATTGGTAAGTCCGCAAAATCATTAGGAACAGGTGACCCTTGGAGAAGTAAGTTAAGAAAAGACCATCCAGAAATATGTCTAACAGGTGTTTGATAATTTGTTTATTTTGTCTTGTAGGCCCGAATCAGCCAATGGTTAGTAGTTAGCCAAAAAAACTACATCTTTCGGACAGATGGTCCATTTATTACCTTTTTTGAGCATATATGATATTGCCATTATTGATTAATCAGTTTGATTAACCAGTTTGGTTGCATGATTTTGATTTGCAAAATGATATGTTTTAAAGGGATATTAGTGAGGGAAAACCCGTTCCACTAAGTGGCGTGGTCTCACTTATTATAAGTAAACGATATGCAATAGTATTATTCACACCAAGCTTTATGTCTAACTCGAAGTTTATATTTTCCCCTTAAACTATCGGGTGCTTAAAACTGATTTTAGTAGACTGAGAGTCAGGGTTTTAACGTTTAGCAGGTGGACGAATAAAGCTTCCAAAGACGTGCGAGAGAGATGAGTAGCTATTTAGGGTTGATATTTTTATTTTCGCTGTGATGTATTAAGGCAGTTATTAGTACCCTGATCATCCAAGGGGACATCTTCATATATCACTCTTGGCGTATTTTGTAATAATTATATTTGATCAAAACCTGGGATCTAGTTGGGATTATGTAATGGGTGAAACATGTTTTGAAATGTAACTAGTAAAGATGTTTTTTTGAATCTGTGATTTTGTTTCATATTCATGTATTTCTGATATTATGGATATTATTAGCATTATCGTATTTTGTCACTGGAAGTTAATACTATATATGACTATAACATCTGTAGCGCTTGGCTTTGGGCCTCAAGATAGCGTACGTTACAACCTGGTACCAGAGCATAGGTTTATGAAAAACTTTAAAATTAAAATGATTTTGAAAACATAATCCTAAGGAATTAGAGAAAAGATTGAGGGTATGGGATAATGCTATAGTAACATACTTGTATTTGCTATAGATAAGTATACACTTTATCTCTATTCTTCCATCTCTATTAGGCTATTCTTCTGTATCTTACGAAGGCTCGAATAAAGATATGGATGCTATAAATGGAAGAGTTAATATTGGTGGGGGAAGCACCACAACTAATGGAAATTCCAGACCAAATACGAGGAGGAACCAAGGTCAGGCACAAGTTGCAAATGTGGGTTCTGGAGTCTCGCAAGTAGACATAGGAGCAACGTGTCAGTTCCTTGTAAACATGATGCAAGCAGGAGTTCCTGCTGGGGTAGTTGGAGGGAATGCAGAAGGAGGAAATCAGGGAGCTTCAGTGGTCAACAACAATGCTATTTTGAGTAGAGATTATGTTTAGTTGGGAGGAAAGCCATTTATTTATACTAAAGATGCAATCAAAGTAGAGAATTGGCTGCTTCATTACGAGAGGATTTTTGTTGACTTTGGGCTCAACGATGAGTAGAAGAGAAGACTCGCATCTAGACAGCTACAAGGGGTAGCACTATATTGGTGGAATAGTGTTATTGTTGGAGTCAATGAGGATGATATGACATAGGATGAGTTCAAAAGAAGGTTTGCATAAAGGTTTATGTCTGAGATTGCTAAGTCCACTCTACTAAGAAAGTTTGTTGAGTTGGAGCAGGGGGATATGATTATGCTTGAGTATGCAATAAGGTTTGAGGAGCTAGTGAGATATAGCCATGCTACGTTTGATACTGCTATTAAGAGGAATGAAAAGTTCATTCGTGGGTTGAAGCTTGAGCTTGCCAAGGCCAATGTTATCACATATTAGAGGTTCATGTGTTGTTGTTGTGGAGACGGCCTTGAGGCATGAAGAAATGCTTTTTTTTTGAAAGAAATAAGGCAAAAGAAGCTCAAGGAGGGCAGAGTCAGAAGAGGAAGTTTTTCCACAAGGAAGGAGCTCAAAATGGCGGAGCTGCTAAGAAGGGAAAGGCAGAAGTGGTCTGTTACAAGTGTGATAAGAAAGGGCACTATTCCCATGAATGTTGGACATGCAAAGTAAAGAAAGCCGCTGAGAAGAAAGGGTGAGGTGTTTCAACTATGATCAGATTGGGCACTATAAGAACCAGTGCGTGGAGCAAGCCAAGGGTGGGAAGGCAAAGGGTTTACGTTAGGACAAACACCTCGAGACCAACAACGCAGGAGAAAGAAAAAGCTGTGTTGGGAGGTATGCTTTTGATTCATGGTATGTAAGTTAGAATTCTATTTGATACTGGCGCATCACATTCTTTTATATCTCATTGTTTGATAGATAAGCTTTACCTAGAACCCTCATACCTAGTTACTTCTTTAAGAGTTGCAAATCTGTTAGAAGGGTATGCGACACTTGGTATGAAGTGTGACCAACTAGAGTTTGATTTGTTAGGTCATACCTTTGTTTGCAGTTTTCATGTGTTTGACTTCGTAGAGTTTGGTATTATTTTGGGTGTGGATTGGTTAAGCAAATATAATGCTAGAATATCTTGCCATGACAGGAAAATATCGTTTAGACACCCTGACTGTAGTGATCGGATTATATACTCCGTAGAAAACCCTAGTTTTGAGGTAAATGCTTTATTGGGTGTTGTAGAGATAGAAGATGAGTTGAATTGAGTTTTCGTTGTTAGAGAATTTGCAGATGTCTCTGAACCAGTAGTAGGGTTGCCACCGAAAATAGCTATTGAGTCTTAGGTAGATTTATTACCTGAAGCAGAACCGATGAGTAGAACGCTAAAAAGGATGGCATCTACCGAATTGAGAGAATTAAAGCGCATTTGGTGGGTTTGGAAAGTAAGAATTGTTGAATATGCGAGTATATGATTTTTGTTTGATGATAATAAACATATACATATGTATATATATAATCATTTAAATGTATTTGTTAATGTACTAATTTATTTTTCACATAATTAAATAAATATTTGCTGAATAAAATAAAGAACACAGAATTTAAATTCAAACGGATATTTTATTCAAACAAATATTTATTACGTTTTTGAATAGTACAAATTTGAGCTCTCACTATATATATATATATAAATCTCTATTACATTACAATTTCAATCACATCACACTTTTTCATTAACAAATGCACCTCACTATATATCACTCATTCACTCTTATTTATCTTCAACTTCATTCCAGATTGAATCCAACATCTGAGAAATCTGCAAAATAAACACTAACGCAGCAAAAAATTGAAAAGAAAATATTTTTGCAGTATAAAATAAAATGTAATTTTGAAAATATTATTTTCCTTAGTTATTTGGGTTGTTCGTCATCATTTAATTTTGAATTCATCATACATGAACAGCTTGTGACATGCACAATGTATCACTGTACATGCCACAAGGTCGTGCGCACCGATATACACTTGATAAATCAACAGAGACAGGTGAGCATAAGATCAAACCCAAATTAAAATCCGGGTTCAACTCAAGTGAGATACAAATAAAATCACAACACGAGCACAACGTCGAACCCGAGCTTTAAAACTGGATTGAATACAGGTGCAATTAAAAATGCACAAGAAAATGGTCAAGACAACTAAAACAAGTCTCGACCAAAAAGTTCAGTGATGTACACTTGAAGTAAGCAAACAAAGTCAACAAGACTGGTCAGAGAAACCATAGTGCAACTCGTCACAAATATGCACAAGCTCATATGCATATCAAAGTAAAGACTTGCATCAAAACAGTTCACACATAGCACCTATGGTCAGGAACCAGAACAAGAGTGCAACTGAATTCAAGTGAATGGCAACAACAAATGCAATGCATCACGAGTACAAGATAATGCACAATGAAGACTAATAGGCACAAATCGACAACAGTTCAACATACATCAGTTTCAAGTCAATGCAGCAGTGTGAACATAACCAAAACCAAGGCATGAATGTAGAAAGAAACTACACATAAAGTCCATAAGTGAAGACTAAATAATGTAACATGAAGACACTGCAACATAAAAGCAAATGCAAACTGCCTCGAAGCATGCATATGGTCAGGCAATGTCAAAGACAAAGCAATGAAAAACAACCACCAATGACCAGAGGCAGTTTTACTGAAGTGCAGACCAAACTTCAAGCAAATTACATAGGCAACATGACGACTTGACTAACAAGATCAGATAGACCAGCAAAGCAACAACTCAAGTGAAACAAAGATCAAGTGAAACTGCATATGAATTAAATGCAACCAGACTTTGCGTCGAGCAGTGGATAGTACAATGAAGATTTCTTTTTTCAATACTCAAGTCTACAACATAACAACATGAAGTCTAATCATAACTCAAATGCCACCAGAGACAAAAATAAATGAACATCACATGAAACAAGACACAGGACAGTAAACAATGAAGTACAATGCATAAATTGATGAATATGTGTACATATATATGATATTTGTAGCGATAACTAGTATCACAATTCGAATGGTACAAGTGCAATGACCAAAAGCAATATCAGTGCAATGGTGGTGGTCGAAGTCGTACTAGCAGTGACAGTGCCAAAGACACAGAAGTCAAAATCAATAACCAAGAAAAAAATCGAACAAGTCATATTTCACAAAATCAAAAATAGCCGAAGTCAACCACGAACAGTAACAAGTTTCAAACCAGAATCAATCAAACCATGATGGCCAAGAAAATCAAACAAGTCAGAAATCAAAGCCGTGACAGGCAATAATCAAATATTTGTATTGAAAAGGTCAGAAAAAATCACCAACATCGAAACAATATCAAACGGCCAAGCATATACTTATCAGACTAAATCACATAAAATGTACGAACAAAATTTAAGGAAATAAACCCTACGTAATCATCATCGGCTTAAAACCATTCGAGTTCAAGCAACAACGGAGAAAACTTTATATCAACAACTCGAATCATCAATCGAGTTCAAGCATATCAACCAGAAAAGCAAAAAGGAAAATACCATACCAATTTTAATTCGAGCTCGATCGAATTGAAATAGACGAAAGCAATCACATATAGAAGAAACAATTTGAAGCATTAGCAGTTAATTCAAGCGGCAACTTAATTTTACAGAAACCCTAAATTTTGGGAAAAAGGAACGAACGAAGACGAACGAGCAAAAAGGAAGCAGACATTATCTTTCATGAAAAGAATACCGGCATATATTACAAAACAAACAAGGGGGCTACTTTTAGCTTGGGCCGGTGTTTTTTATTTGGGCTTTAATATTTAAAATAGGGTTTCTAATTGTTTTATTGTGTTTTAAATTATATTTTTCTTTTTAAACTTATGTATTTGCTAGTCGTGTGACTAGGGTACGAATTGTGGTGGTGTAGTTCGAGAATTCGCAACTCAGTGGCTAAGTTGTGGCAGGGTTTTAAGCGTAGAATTAGGTTAGTCGATAGCGGATGTCGCGAATTTACATGTGTAAGCGTCGGACTATTTAATTTCTAGTAGAGACCTTGGGGGCAGCACGTAGGCAGAGTTTTGCCGAATCTGGGTAAATCTGTGTCTTATACTTTCTGTTTTTTTAATCTGCTATTATCTATGCTGCTGTTACATGACTATTATTCTGATATCTATGTTGAAAATTATTTTAAATAAACTTCCGCAATAATTTTCATTATTGATTGTATCACCCTATTTATCCCCTCTAGGATGAAATCGATCCTACAAGTGGTATCAGAGCCAAATTCAAAAGCCATTTTTGTTTTAAAATTTTGATTTGTCGAAAACCAATTTTTTTATGCAACAAATTTGAATTTTTTTTTAAATGGCTTTTTTTATTATGCTTTTGCTGAGGGTCGTTTCAATATTATTCCTTCTGTTTTTGATGGAATGGATTTTTTGATTTAGAAAATGGAATTTTATTTTAAATCTGTTAATGTTAAATGTTGGAATATTATTGAAAATAGGTGTGATAGAATAGATGAGAAAAATACTTCGATTTTTTCAAAATCCGCTGCTATTAACAACCATGGACCTATAAAGACAAATAGATCACAAAAATCTTTTATTGTGTAGGCGTGGTGGCAGGCTAAGGAACAAAAACAGTGTTATCTAGATTCTGGCTGTTCCTGACACACAACGGACAACAATTCAAAGTTCCTTCGCCTAGTACAAAGGTGGCAGAATCACAACGGGCAACAAAGAAAAATTATCGTAAAGGTAAAATAGGTAAAGGTACATCTATCTTGAACGATTTATTAAATGTGATAATCTACGCCATAATTTGCCTTAATTCAGCGTAATGTGATAATAAAATAAATGATGATTTTGATTCTGACTTATTCTGATATGTTCTTATTTGACTTGTTCTTATTTTTGATTCTGATAGTTGACCGCTTATCTTTATATGCCGAGAACACTACATGTACCTCTAGAATCTTTGAACTACTTCATATAGATTTGTTTAGACTAATGGTAGTGTTTTATTGATTAATGTTCACTCATGGTACAAGTGGATATATTTGTTCTGACACCATGGTCACTATTCGTCTGTTTACATGGTTTCAATTCAAATTCAAAAGAATTCCATTTAAATGCTGTAAAAATGATTTTAAGAAAATTTGTTGCAACTTCATGGTCTAATTTATAACATTCAACTAATGATAATTTTGAGTCAAAAGAATGCAGATCACACTGGTAATCTAGTTGATAGAAAAATTACTAGTGGAACGTGATTTATATTGAGACAATCAGTAACTGTATCGTTTTTCAAAGAAAATATCTGCATATTTTTCACTTCACATAATTTTCAAACAGCAGTCATTTTTCTAAAAACCCCTTCCAGAAAATCGTTTTGTTGACCTTATTTCAGATTAGTCATCTTAGAAAATTTGATTTTATAATTATTTTTGGATTTGATCTTAAATGATTACACTGACTAATTTGACTCCCTACTAATTATCGAAAAGATAAATAGTGATTGAAAAAGTAATGAGTCTTGATATTAATCATATATTATAACTTGGGATGGTATATTTAGTAAAATTTCTTTAGAAATTTGAACAAGAGTTATAAAAACATTTTGTTGGTAAAAATTTCATGACCATCTCTATTTCTATTATATTTCTAACGACCATCACTCATCAAAATTCAATATAGTTTGTTAATATGTGGTACTTTAAATAGGAAATCATTCATTTTTCATTTTATATATTTTTTTTAGAAAGATCTAAAGTATTCACTCCCATTTAAAAGTCCTAACGGTTATGCATGGATGAATTATTTGTAATTTTTGATTATGTGCTTCCATGCTCATTTAAAAGTCCTCACGGTTATGCATGTATGAAACGCATATCAAAATCAATTGATTAAATAGGCAAGTTGATTCTAATCCCAATCAAAAGTCCTCACGGTTATGCGTGGTTAGAAGATACTTGAATACATTTTTTTAAAATTTGAAATACTACTAATCTCATTTAAAAGTCATAACGGTTATGCATGGTTAGTAGATATTCAAATTCCTGAGATAAATATACCATAAATAGATACAGCTATATGGTTTTTGCATCATCCCTATCATTCTAAAAGAGGAATATGCACCTAACAAAGTATTTATGATTTTTTTTTTGATTTTTTATTAAAATTTAATATTTATATTCGATTGAGTGTTAATGTTGTATTAATGTCTATCACTTTATCTCTATTTTTCTAACAGTATTACTCTTTTGCTGATAACAAAAGAAGGAGAGAAAGGTTAAGATTTTGGCAAATAAAAGTCAAATATTTTATTTTCTATATGCATCTAGGTTCATTAATTCATTTACATATTTTTATGCTTATATGAAGGAGGAGCTTTATGTAGAGAGGAAGTATTAAAATAGGGGGAGCAAATTGAATAATCAAATACATTTAATAAATTCAAAATCTTAAATATATGTCTGTTATCATCAAAAAGGGGAGATTGTTGAATATGCGAGTATATGATTTTTGTTTGATGACAATAAACATATATATATATATATATATATATATATTCATTTAAATGTATTTGTTAATGTACTATTTTAATTTTCACATTATTAAATAAATAGAATATAAATGTATTTTTCAATGTACTATTTTATTTTTCACATAATTAAATAAATATTTGCTGAATAAAATAAAGAACACAGAATTTAAATTCAAACGGATATTTTATTCAAACAAATATATATTACGATTTTTAATAGTACAAATTTGAGTCTCACTATATATATACAAATTTCTATTACATTACAATTTCAGTCACATCACACTTTTTCATTTACAAATGCACCTCACTACATATCACTCATTCACTCTTATTTATCTTCAACTTCATTCCAGATTGAAACCAACATCTAAGCAATTTGCAAAACAAACACTAACGCGGCAAAAATTGAAAAAAATATATTTTTGCAGTATAAAATAAAATGTAATTTTAAAAATATTATCTGTCTCAGTTATTTGGGTAGTACATCATCATTTGATTTTGAATTCATCATACACGAACAGCTTATGACATGCACAGTGTATCACTGTACATGCCACAAGGCCGTGCATACCGATACACACTTGATAAATCTATAGGGACAGGTGAGCACAAGGTCAACCTCAAATTAAAAGCCGGGTTCAACTCAAGTGAGATACAAATAAAATCACGACACGAGCACAATGTCGAACCCAAGATTTAAAACTAGATTCAACACAGATGCAATTAAAAATGCACAAGAAAATGGTCAAGACAACTAAAACAAGTCTCGGCCAAAAAGTTCAGTGATGTACACTTGAAGTAAGCAAACAAAGTCAACAAGAATGGTCAGAGAAACCATAGTACAACTCGTCACAAATATGCACAAGCTCATATGCATATCAAAGTACAGACTTGCATCAAAACAGTTCGCACATAGCACTTATGGTCAGGAACCAGAACAAGAATGCAACTGAATTTAAGTGAATGGCAACAACAAATGCAACGCATCACAAGTACAAGATAATGCACAGTGAAGACTAACAGGCACAAATCGACAATAGTTCAATATACATCAGTTTCAAGTCAATGCAGCAGTGTGAACATAACCAGAACCAAGGCATGAATGTAGACAGCAAGTACACATGAAGTTCAGAAGTAAAGACTACATAATGTAACATGAAGACACTGCAACATAAAGGCAAATGCAAACTGCCTCGAAGCATGCATATGGTCAGGCAATGTTGAAGACAAAGCAATGCAAAACAACCACCAATGACCAGAGGCAGTTTTACTAAAGTGCAGACCAAACTTCAAGCAAATTACATAGGCAACAGGATGACTCGACTAACAGGATCAGATAGACCAGCAAAGCAACAACTCAAGTGAAACATCAAGTGAAACTGCATAAGAATTAAATGCAACTAGACTTTGATTCGAGCAGCAGACAGTGCAACGAAGAATTTTTTTCAAGACTCAAGTCTGCAACATAACAACCTGAAGTCTCATCATAACTCAGATGCCACCAGAGACAACAATAAATGAAGATCACACGAAACAAGACACAGGACAATGAACAATAAAATACAAAGCATACATTGATGAATTTGTGTACATATACATGATGTATGTAGTGATAATTAGTATCACAAATCGAATGGTAAAAGTGCAATGACCAGAAGCAATATCAGTGCAACAGTGGTGGTCGAAGTCATACTAGCAGTGACAGTGCCGAAGACATAGAAGTCAAAATCAATACCAAGACAAAAATAGAACAAATTAGTATTTTCACAAAATCAAAAATAGCCGTAGTCAACCACGAACAGTAGCAAGTTTCAAACAAGAATCAATCAAACCGTGATGGCTAAGAAAATCAACCAAGTCAGAAATCAAAGCCATGATAAGCAAGTAATCAAATATATGTATTGAAAAGGTCATAAAAAATCACCAGCATGGAAACAATATCAAACGACCAAGCATATAATTATTAGACGAATTCGTATAAAATGTACAAACGAAATATAAGGAAATAAACCCTATATAAAACCATAATCATCATCGGCTTAGAACCATTTGAGTTCAAGCAACAACAGAGAAAACTTTGTAGGATCGATTTCACCCTAGAGGGGGGGTGAATAGGATGATTGTGTAAATTATTAAAAATTAATCGCGGAAGCTTATAAATTAATTTCAATTCAGAACACAGAATAGCAGCACAGATATCGCAGAATATAAATAACAGAACAACACAGAATTTACCCAGCTTCGGCAAAACCCTGCCTACGTGCTGCCCCCAAGGTTTCTACTAGAAATTAGATAGTCCCTCGCTTACACACGTAAACTCGCTATACCCGCTATTGACTATCCCAACTCTACGCCCAAAACCCTGGCCACAACTCAACGACCGAGTTGCGAATTCCCAAACTACACACCGTAGTTTGTCCCCCAATCACACGACTAGAAAATTACAACGGTTAGAAAATGAAATACAAATTTAAAAGCAATTTTAAAATAAAAACAGCCCTAAAAAAAAAACTAAAGCCTTTTAAAATAAAAAGGCCGGCCAAACTAAAACAGTTCATCCTTTTTTTTATTTCACTATACCGGCCCTTTTTCTTTTATCTCGTATGTGATAATGGCTGTTCCTCTTCGTCCAAAACTAGGGCTTTCGAAGCTGCGCTATTTGCTCGATCTATAGGAATTTGCATGTTGCCTTGCTTGATCAAATCTTCGTTGCTCATTGCTGCTTCGACGGCTTCGAATTTGATCGAGTTCGAGATGGCTTCGGTAAGTAATTTTTTGCTCTTTTTACTTTCTGATTGATGCTTGAACTCGATGGATTTTAAATTTCCGATGATGATTGTGTTTAAATAGGAATCGAATTCCTATATTCTCGTTCATTCTGATGATTTGAATTTGTCAATTATTTTATCTCTGGCCGTTCGATGTTGCTTGAATGTTTATGATCTCTCTGACTTTGTCACTTCGTATATATTCTGTGATGCTTGCTTACTTGATTTTCACGGCATCAAATTTCTTTGACTTCGGTATCCTTTGTTGGCCACGGCTTCGATTTTTGACTTTGTCAATTACCTGTGCTACCTCGATTTTGACTTGTTCATTATATGACTTCGGTCATGATTTGTTCATCTTGAAATTGTTTTGATCACGGCTTTGACTTTGTGAATTGAGTCTTTACTGCATTGCTTCTGATCATGTTGCACAATTTCTGTTGTTTCCAGTTGCACTTGGTCATTTTGTATCTGCATTTGTTATTTCTGAAGCTCGAGTTGCACTTGCTCACAGCTCGATGGTCTTGTGACTTTTGCTATGCCTTTGTGCATTTTTCTGTATTCAGTTGAGTTGATTGTTGCATTTGTTTACTTCTGCACTTGTGTATATTTGGGATGATCATTTGTATGCATACATTCTTGTATGTATATATGTGTATGGTCACTTGTGTATTGCCTTTCTGAACTGTGACATTGTAGTTTGCTGTTTTGTCATTTGGGCTTGTAAGTTGTATCATACTTGATGATCTTCATTTTCACGTGTCTTGTTGACACTTGTAGTTCACTCGGCTTTGATTTTGTGGCTTCGACATCTTATATTCATGAGATGTTTATTGTGAAGCTTGGTTTACTGGTCTTTGAGGCATGTTGTGTCCATATTGTATTTGATACTGCTGTGTTATGTAGTAACCTAGTTTCACTAATGCTTCGAGTCTGCAACTAGTAGCACTTCACCTGTTATGTCTGCATTTTTGCTGCAATCTTCATGATTGCACTGTTCTCTGCATTTACTTGGTTGTCGACACTGATCTGCATACATGTGCTTAATTGCTGGTTTGCATTGATATTCATTTGGTTGGGCATCTTGTACCTGTTGATGTTTGTTGCAGTCACTTTGTCACTGCATATCCATATATGCTTGACCTGTTTCATTTAGTTGTGCATGTTGAACTTGTTTTCTTGTTGTTGCATACTTGTATCACTGCTTCCATCCTTTCTTTCTCTGGCACACTGGTGTACATGATGTACGTGAGCTTCTGGCCTGTACTTTGATGTTGCCACTGTGTTTTTGTTTGGTCTGACCATCTGTATACATTCATATGTATATGCTCACCGTATCTTCATTCATGTTGGTTTAGTTTGTGCACTTGCTCATTTGAAGTTGTAGCATGTCACTGTGATGTTTTCATTTGCTTGAGTTTTAACTGTGCTCGAGCTCTGTCCATACTTGCCTTTGTGGTCTTCACTGTGTTCATGATGGTTGCCGTGCACTTTTGTGCTTTGAGTCAGTTTCATTGTTTTAGTTTCATTGTTGCTGTGTTATCATCATGTTGGTTTGACTTGAACTCGATTCACTTGAACTGTCACTGCTTGGCGGTCATGTGCCACTGCTGAGTCTTTGGTGTTGTCTTGAATTTTTGCAGTCCATGTTGTTGCTTGAGTCTCTGTTGCCTTGTGTTGAATCCAGTTTCAAAACTCGGGTTTGACCTTGTGCTCGTGTCGTGATATATTGCATGTGAGTTGAACCCGACTTTTTATTTGGGTTTGACCTGTGCTCACCTGTCCCTGTAAATCAATCAAGTGTATATATCGGCGTGCACGGCCTTGTGGCATATACAGTAATACACTGTGTATGTCACATGTTGTTCGTGTATGATGAATTCAAATTTAAATTATGACAAACAACCCAAATAACCGAGGCAAATAATATTTCCAAAATCCATCTTTTATTTTATATTGCAAAAATATTTCTTTTTCAATTTTACTGCGTTAGTGAATATTTTTGCAGATTGCTCAGATGCTAGATTCTAACTGGAAGGAAGTTGAAGATAAATACGAGTGTGAGTGATATGTAGTGAGGACATTTGTAAATGTGAAATGTGATGTAATTGTAATCAAAGTTGTATAGTTATAGTGAGAGCTTGAAATTGTACTATTCAAAGATGTAATAAATATTTGTTTGAATAAAATATTCGTTTGAATTCAAATTCCGTGTTATTTATTTTATTCAGCAAATATTTATTTAATCTGTGAAAAATAAAATAGTATATTATCAAATATATTTAAACGAATGTATATATGTTTATTATCATCAAAAAAAATCATATAAGTGCTTATTCAACAATCTCCCCCTTTTGATGATAACAAACATATATTTAAGATTTTGAATATGTTAAATGTATTTGATCATTGATATGCTCTAATTGCTTCCCCTATTTAAATGCTTCCTCTTTACACAAGGCTCCCCCTACAAATATGCATACAAATAAAAATATGCAAATGAGCCTAGATGCAAATAGAAAATTATTTGACCTTTGCTTGATTTTATTTGACAAAATCTTAACTTTTCTCTCCCCCTTTTGTTATCAGCAAAAGAATAATAGTGTTAGAGAAAATAGAGATAAAGTGATCGTTATTAATCCAACATTAAAACTCAATTGAATATAAATATTAAATTTCAATAAAAAATCAAACAAAAATCATAAATATTTTGTTAGACGCATATTCCACTTTTAGAATGATGGAAATGTTGTCATCATATAAAACCATATAGTTATGTCCATTTGTGGTATATTTATATCAGGAATTTGAATATCTACTAACCATGCATAACCGTTAGGACTTTTAAATGAGATTAGTAGTATTCCAATTTTGTTTTTAGAAAAAAATGAATTCAAGTATCTTCTAACCACGCATAACCGTGAGGACTTTTAAATGGGATTAGAATCAACTTGTTTATTTTAAAAAAAATCAACTTTTGATATGCGTTCTATACATGCATAACCGTGAGGACTTTTAAATGAGCATGGAAGCACATAACAAATTCCAAGTAATTCACCCATGCATAACCGTGAGGACTTTTAAATGAGAGGAATACTTTGGTATTTATTTATTATTATTATTATTATTTTATTTTAAAAAAATGTGAAAATGAAAAACGAACGATTCCTGTTTAAAGTACCACATATCGACAAACTATATAGAATTTTGATGAGTGATGGTTCTTAGAAATATGATAGATATAGAGATGGTCATGGAATTTTTTACCAACAAAAAGTTTTATAACTCTTGTTTAAATTTCTAAAGAAATTTATTAATTATACCGTCTCAAGTCATAATATTTGATCAATATTAACACTCATCACTTTTTCAATCACTATTTTTCTTTTTGATAAACATTAGGGAGTCAGATTAGTCAAAATGTCATTTAAAATCAAATTCAAAAAATAATTATGAAATTAATTTTTCAAAATGACTAATATGAAAATATGGTCAAAAATGATTTTCTCCAGGGGGTTTTATAAGAAAATTTTCTACAAAATTATTTGAAATGAAAAATATGCAGATATTTTCTTTGAAAAACGATGCAGTTACTAAATGTCTCAAAAATCACGTTCAACTAGTAATTTTTCTATCAACTAGATTACCAGTGTAATCTGCATCTAAATTTCTCTTTCACTCAAAATCATCACTAATTGAATTTGATTGACCAAACCATGAAGTGTGCACCAAAAATTTCAAACTCAATTTTAACAACAATTTAAATGACATTCTTTTGAAATTGAATTGAAGCCGTGTAAATAATCAGAAAACCGTGAATATAGAGTTAGCCGAATTATAACCAAATGTATTATTATCCAACAAAACACTATTTTTAATCCAAAATGATATATATATGAAGTAATTCAAAGAATCTAGACATTTTTATTGTGTTTTTGGCATAAGAATATAATTGGCCAACTATTTTGAATAAGTCAGAATCATCATCTTTTCATCGTCTCAATATTGGCTGATTTTAATTCAGAATACGGTGCAGATTATCACATTTAATATATCGTTTAAAACATACCATTACCTTGTTGAGTCAAAGCTTCTATGAAGATTTTGATTGCTGACAACAATATAAAGGCAATCGACAAATCAAGACCTACATATGGTACTCTAGATTATAGGTCGATTATTTGATGTTGTAATAGTGATAAACTTGTTAAAATCTATCCTCAAATAATCATGCATCTCAAATATAGTCGATATATATACATTTAAACATCATTGCACATTCACTGTGAAAATTTACACAGACCGGTCGACCGGTTGAAAATGGGGCGGTCGACTGTTTCTGGTAAAGTCGCACAGTAAACGTGCACACATGCACATAACGACTATATATTTAAAATCCTGTCTACCGGTCATTTTTTGACCTGTCGACCGTTTTTAAACAGAAAGCAAGTTTTCCAAACGACACTTCTCTTCTCCAAAAAGTTGCATCTCCTACCTTTCACCAATAATCACAACTCTTAATGGCAACTGTTTCACCAAGAGTTACAACTATTTCTTCTTATATATACTCATCTAAATCGTTGATTCAAACATGAATTGATATGATTATTATATGCTTTCTCTGATCTTACTTTCTAACATTCTTGCATTCTAAAAGCACTCATTTAATTAATAGCTTATTGAATCATTGAAACTATTTTATACCTTTTGATTCAATAAGCAATATACCTTCTTTAATCTTCACAAAACATCAGTCATATACTTTGAGGATAAGATTATAGGAAGGGTGTACTACTAGTGACAAATCCGTGTTTTCAAGAACACAAGTTGTCAACAACAATTGTATTTGTTTTTGTTGAAGTCCTCGTGTTGTAAGAGGCAAGTGTTGAAGTCCTCGGTGTTGTAAGAGGCAAGTGTTGAAGTCCTCAGTGTATTAGAGGCGTGAAATCCCGTTCGGCTGTTCGGGTATTGTAAACCTGTTCCTCCGGGTGAAGCGAGGTAGTTAATAGTGAAAATCCAGATAGGAGTCTGGGACTGGACGTAGGACGGTGCTCCGAACCAGTATAAAAATCTCTGGTGTGATTTTTCTATTTTTATTTTCGCTTTGCTACTATCATCTATTTTCCGCATGTATATTATAGTCCATATTACACGATCCGTGTGTACTATATTAGTACGTGCATTAGTATACTCACCCCCACTTTCATACCTGTTTTACCTTTACGATATTTTTCGTTGTTGTCCGTTGTGATTCTGTCACCTTTATACTAGGCTAAGGAACTTTGCTTCGTCGTCCGTTGTGTTTCTGGAACAGCCAAAAGTCCAGAGTACACTATTGTTGTTCCTTAGCCCGCCACCACACCTACACGGGAAAAGATTTATGTGACCTATTTGTTTTTATAGGTCCATGGTTGTTAGTGGCAGAAAATTTTGAAAAACAATTTTGTAAAGACCCAAAACTATTTATAGTTGTTCCCTTCGGCACCCAAATTTGTTTAACTTTGAGATTTTTTATATTTGTGCCTTTTGGAACCCAAATCGGTATAGTTTTCACATGTTTGGGTCTATACCAACAATTATTGTGATCGTGTCCAAAATTTCTACAAATTGTGCACATAGAATTAACTTGATTAATATTGCTTTCAACAATTTTCGAATTATTATATCCAAGTCCTTGTCTAACCGTATTAACAGTTTGCTTTCCTAGTAGCATATTCAACGATTTTTCACTTTTTGAAAATTTATCTAAAGACGTTGACAATTGTTGGACTTGTGTTTTGAGAGATTCATTTTCGTTTAACAATTGTGTGCACTTTTTAATAGAATTCTCTCTCCTAGTATTTTCATTCTCTTTTAAAATCAGAATTTCATTTTCAAGTGATGTTATATTGATTTCTGATTTTTTAATTTCTTCTTCAAATGTTGGACACTTATCACACTTAGAGATTCTACTTTGATAGGTTTTAACTAATTGATCAAGTTGTTTATTGCATTCTATCAAAGTATCCTTTTGAGATTCAAGTTTGGCGTATTTTTCCCTAAGTCGTTCAAAACAGCCGTTTACTTCATGAAAATATATAAGCAACTCAGAATGGGTAAGTTTTGATACCTCACTTGGCTCGTCATCGTCACTGTCAGTTGTATCACCTTGAAGACACAATTCTGCCTTTTCGCTTTCACTGCCAGTGCTTTGATCATTCTCGTCTATTTCATCCCAAGTGGCTGCAAAACTTTTCTTTTTCTGTTTCTTTCATGGCTGGATTTAATTTGTGGACAATCGGGCTTGATATGGCCGGGTTTGTTGCAATTATAACAAATAATCTTTTGTTCTTCTGAGTAGTCTAGTGCTTTGGCTATTCTGCTTTTTGCTTTTTGAATTCGAGCTGAATTTCCATATTTGTAATTCCACTTTTTGAATTTCTTTATTAATAGCTCCAATTCTGCTGCTGCATCGTCATCGTCATCACTTTCAGTTGTTCCTTTGAGAGCTATTGATTTCTTTTGAGCATCTCCTCCTTCACGCTCTTCCTTGAATTTTATTTCTAGCTCATAAGTGGTGATATTTCCGATGAGTTCTTCAACTTTGAGTTGTTTTAAATCTTTCGATTCTTGAATGACAGTTACTTTCGCTTCAAAGCTTCGTGGAAGGACTCTGAGGATTTTCCGGACTTTTTCCAATTCGGTGTATGTTTTTCCGAGAGCTTTTGATTTGTATACGATATTGGAAAGTCGTCCGTACATCTCTTTGACATTTTCTTCTTTCGCCATTGTAAAGTTCTCGTATTCGCTGCTTAGCATGGCAAGGCGAGATTCTTTGACTTGAGATGTTCCTTCGTGAGTCACTTCTAGTATGTGCCATATTTCCTGCGCAGTTAGACAATGTGAGACACGATTAAATTCAAATTGATCTAATGAACAGATAATAGAATTCATAGCTTTAGCATTAGTATTCTGTAATTTATTTTCTAGTTCTGTCCATTGTTCCTTTGGTTTCTCTATTTCCTGATTATCTACAGTTATAATTGGAGTTTTATAACCTGTCTCAACAATATCCCAAGCGTCAATGGTTTTCAAAAAAAAATTCATCCTATTTTTCCAAAAAGCATATCCACCATTGAACATTGGTGGTCTAACTATCGACTGACCCTCTGCAAAAATATTATTAAAAGAAGCCATTTTAAAAATTCAAATTTTTAAAACAAAAACTGATTTTTTTTTCAAAAAAAAATCGATTTTTTTTAAAACAGATGTTGACTTCTATTCCTAGCTCTGATACCACTTGTAGGATCGATTTCACCCTAGAAGGGGGTGAATAGGGTGATTGTGTAAATTATTAAAAATTAATCGCGGAAGCTTATAAATTAATTTCAATTCAGAACACAGAATAGCAGCACAGATATCGCAGAATATAAATAACAGAACAACACAGAATTTACCCAGCTTCGGCAAAACCCTGCCTACGTGATGCCCCCAAGGTTTCTACTAGAAATTAGATAGTCCCTCGCTTACACACGTAAACTCGCTATACCCGCTATTGACTATCCTAACTCTACGCCCAAAACCCTGGCCACAACTCAACCACCGAGTTGCGAATTCCCAAACTACACACCGTAGTTTGTCCCCTAGTCACACGACTAGAAAATTACAACGGTTAAAAAATGAAATACAAATTTAAAAGCAATTTTAAAATAAAAACAGCCCTAAAAAGAAACTAAAGCCTTTTAAAATAAAAAGGCCGGCCCAAACTAAAACAGTTCATCCTTTTTTTTTCCACTATGCCGGCCCTTTTTCTTTTATCTCGTATGTGATAATGGCTGTTCCTCTTTGTCCAAAACTAGGGCTTTCGAAGCTGTGCTATTTGCTCGATCTATAGGAATTTGCGTGTTGCCTTGCTTGATCAAATCTTCGTTGCTCACTGCTGCTTCGACGGCTTCGAATTTGATCGAGTTCGAGATGGCTTCGGTAAGTAATTTTTTGCTCTTTTTACTTTCTGATTGATGCTTGAACTTGATGGATTTTAAATTTCCGATGATGATTGTGTTTAAATAGGAATCGAATTCTGATTTGAATTTGTCAATTATTTTATCTCTGGCCGTTCGATGTTGCTTGAATGTTTATGATCTCTCTGACTTTGTCACTTCGTATATATTCTGTGATGCTTGCTTACTTGATTTTCACGGCATCAATTTTCTTTGACTTCGGTATCCTTTGTTGGCCACGGCTTCGATTTTTGACTTTGTCAATTACCTGTGCTACCTCGATTTTGACTTGTTCATTATATGACTTCGGTCATGATTTGTTTATCTTGAAATTATTTTGATCACGGCTTTGACTTTGTGACTTGAGTCTTTACTGCATTGCTTCTGATCATGTTGCACAATTTCTGTTGTTTCCAGTTGCACTTGGTCATTTTGTATCTGCATTTGTTATTTCTGAAGCTCGAGTTGCACTTGCTCACAGCTTGATGGTCTTGTGACTTTTGCTATGCCTTTGTGCATTTTTCTGTATTCAGTTGAGTTGATTGTTGCATTTGTTTACTTCTGCACTTGTGTATATTTGGGATGATCATTTGTATACATACATTCTTGTATGTATATATGTGTATGGTCACTTGTGTATTGCCTTTCTGAACTGTGACATTGTAGTTTGTTGTTTTGTCATTTGGGCTTGTAAGTTGTATCATACTTGATGATCTTCATATTCACGTGGCTTGTTGACACTTGCAGTTCACTCGGCTTTGATTTTGTGGCTTCGACATCTTATATTCATGAGATGTTTATTGTGAAGCTTGGTTTACTGGTCTTTGAGGCATGTTGTGTCCATATTGTATTTGATACTGCTGTGTTATGTAGTAACCTAGTTTCACTGATGCTTCGAGTCTGCAACTAGTAGCACTTCACCTGTTATGTCTGCATTTTTGCTGCAATCTTCATGATTGCACTGTTCTCTGCATTTACTTGGTTGTCGACACTGATCTGCATACATGTGCTTAATTGCTGGTTTGCATTGATATTCATTTGGTTGGGCATCTTGTACCTGCTGATGTTTGTTGCAGTCACTTTGTCACTGCATATCCATATATGCTTGACCTGTTTCATTTAGTTGTGCATGTTGAACTGGTTTTCTTGTTGTTGCATACTTGTATCACTGCTTCCATCCTTTCTTTCTCTGGCACACTGGTGTACATGATGTACGTGAGCTTCTGGCTTGTACTTTGATGTTGCCACTGTGTTTTTGTTTGGTCTGACCATCTGTATACATTCATATGTATATGCTCACCGTATCTTCGTTCATGTTGGTTTAGATTGTGCACTTGCTCATTTGAAGTTGTAGCATGTCACTGTGATGTTTTCATTTGCTTGAGTTTTAACTGTGCTCGAGCTCTGTCCATACTTGCCTTTGTGGTCTTCACTGTGTTCATGATGGTTGCCGTGCACTTTTGTGCTTTGAGTCAGTTTCATTGTTTTAGTTTCATTGTTGCTGTGTTATCATCATGTTGGTTTGACTTGAACTCGATTCACTTGAACTGTCACTGCTTGGCGGTCATGTGCCACTGCTGAGTCTTTGGTGTTGTCTTGAATTTTTGCAGTCCATGTTGTTGCTTGAGTCTCTGTTGCCTTGTGTTGAATCCAGTTTCAAAACTCGGGTTTGACCTTGTGCTCGTGTCGTGATATATTGCATGTGAGTTGAACCCGACTTTTTATTTGGGTTTGACCTGTGCTCACCTGTCCCTGTAAATCAATCAAGTGTATATATCGGCGTGCACGGCCTTGTGGCATATACAGTAATACACTGTGTATATCACATGTTGTTCGTGTATGATGAATTCAAATTTAAATTATGACGAACAACCCAAATAACCGAGGCAAATAATATTTCCAAAATCCATCTTTTATTTTATATTGCAAAAATATTTCTTTTTCAATTTTACTGCGTTAGTGAATATTTTTGCAGATTGCTCAGATGCTAGATTCTAACTGGAAGGAAGTTGAAGATAAATACGAGTGTGAGTGATATGTAGTGAGGACATTTGTAAATGTGAAATGTGATGTAATTGTAATCAAAGTTGTATAGTTATAGTGAGAGCTTGAAATTGTACTATTCAAAGATGTAATAAATATTTGTTTGAATAAAATATTCGTTTGAATTCAAATTCCGTGTTATTTATTTTATTCAGCAAATATTTATTTAATCTATGAAAAATAAAATAGTATATTATCGAATACATTTAAACGAATGTATATATGTTTATTATCATCAAACAAAAATCATATAAGCGCATATTAAACAAACTTTATATCAACAACTCGAATCATCGATCGAGTTCAAGCATGTCAACCAGAAATGCAAAAAGGAAAATAACATACCAATCTTAATTCGAACTCGATCAAATTGAAGTAGCCGAAAGCAATCACTGATAGAAGAAAGAATTCGAAGCATCTATAGTTAATTCAAGCGGCGACTTCAATTTTACAGAAACCCTTAACGTTGTGGAAAGAGGAGCGACCGAAGACGAACGAGCAAAAAGGAAGCAGACATTATCTTTCAAGAAAAGAATCCCGACCTATATTACAAATGAACAAGGGGGTTACTTTTAACTTGGGCCGGTGTTTTTTATTTGGGTTTAATATTTAAAATAGGGTTTCTAATTATTTTAATGTGTTTTATATTGTATTTTCCTTTTTAAACTTGTGTATTTTCTAGTCGTGTGACTAGGGTACGAACTGCGGTGGTGTAGTTCGAGAATTCACAACTCAATGACTGAGTTGTGGTAGGGTTTTGAGCGTAGAATTAGGTTAGTCGATAGCGGGTATCGTGAGTTTACGTGTGTAAGCGTCTGACTACTTAATTTCTAGTAGAAACCTTGGGAGCAGCACGTAGGCAGGATTTTGCCGAAGCTGGGTAAATCAGTGTCTTATATTTTCTTTTTTTATTCTGTTATTATCTGTGCTGCTGTTACACGACTATTATTCTAATATATCTGTTTTGAAATTATTTATATAAACTTACACAATAATTTTTATAATTGATAGTATCACCCTATTCAACCCCCTTTAGGGGAAATAGAACCAACAAGAATTTTATTAGACCAAGCAGTTCGCCTTGGTGAGGAATCATAGTGTTTGCCAAGAAAATGGATGGATCGTTAAGGTAATGTATCGATTATCATAAATTGAATGAGAAGACGATAAAGAATCGATATCCATTACCTAGAATTGATGATCTGTTCGTGTGACGCCCCACCTCTACACCCACGCTAGCCAAGAACACTCCGGAGAAGTGCTGTCAACTAGCACGGAGAATAAGGCTGTTAAGGAGCGACCATCCATGTAATTGCTTATCACACGGTGGCTATAAATAATCTTCGGAAACAAACATAGAAATAATCATATCACAAATCAGTCACAGATATCCATATCACAAAGGCGGAAGAAGATATGAATATATAACTAACACATGAAAGTGTACATCAGAGTAGTGGTCAATAAGATCCACGATAATACAAAAGAATAGCAACACATGCTATACAAAAGAATACAACTATGAGTCTATATCTCAAGTGTATACAACAAAAACTGCTAATCTAAACAGTTAGCCAAAAGTCAGAGTGATGAATCCCTGGGAAGAAGTCAAGCAGAAGCACCTGTAACATCTCGGTCTGATCCGAGTATTATTTAAGAAAATAATAAACGGATCAGTCTAGCTATAAATATCAGATGACATGATATAACATAAAAGATATGGCATAAACATAAACATCCATAACGACATACCACTATAAGTATGTAAATAATGATCAACAGAAGATCAATTAATAAGAGATAATCAATATCACAAGAATCTTCTCAAAGATTCGAAGGGGGCATCATACCCTAAACTTGTACTCATAACAAGTCAATGACATAAATTCCAGAAATCAACACGAGAAATCCAGAAATCATAAAAAGGGAAAGAGGCCTATCACATGACGGTCCGAAGACCATGGGGAGCTACCCCACATGTGTGAGTGGAATCACACAGAATGAGGTTAAGACTAACCAAAAAGCAGAAAGGTATGTGTGAATGGAATCACACAAGTGGTGTCTAGTCTAACCTTGCAATGAAAGAGACATCGCGCAATTGCTAGTCTAATTCATAAAGCGATCATCAAGATCAACGAGAAGTGTCAATTACACTAAGCTAGTAAATATAGAAGTTTAGCTTCATGTCCCATAACCACTTGCTTAACTTAAATATTTACGAACAAACTGTAAATCTTCACTAATAAAATTGTCATAAGAGGTTCAATCGAACAAGTCCAAGAATTAACCGATGAAGTGAACGCAAGCGTTTCATACCACTTGTTTTACTAAGTCGTTTAATTAGATTTCTCATCCGAGTGAGGTAAAGGTTTGTATATACTAATAGATTAGAAAACGGTTTAAGAAAAGAGCTTTTTTATTAAAAATAGAGTTGAAATTGTTTGTTAAAAGAGTTTTGATATTTACTACTAGTATTGAAACCTTTATATTATAAAGTGACAAAACACATAAGCAAGTGTAGAAACAATCAGTCACAAAGATCGCATACGGAGATGCGAATAAAATCCAAGGAAATCAGCTCAATATTTTTCAGATAAGATCCCCTACGGAGGGGGGGTCCAGGGGGGGTGGCAACCCCCCAAGGTGGGGGTGCGGGGGCAACGACCTAAAGCAAAATGAGGTCTAACGACCTAAGGGTTCACGCGGCCTAACACAATGGTCTAACGACCTAACGACTCAAGGGTCATACGACCTAACGGCTGCGACCTAGGGGTCTAAGGGGTCAAGCGACTTAGTGGTTGCGACCTAGAGGTGTTCGCGACCTAACGATGACTCACGACCCAACATGGCCGACTTAACAGAGTCGAGCGACCTAAGGTAAATGGTCCAACGACCTAACTCGAACGACTTATCTGGAGCTTAGGTCGGAGACGACCTACGAGATAAACCAGGCCGACTTAGTGGACGAGCGACCTAAGGTAAATGGTCCAACGACCTAACTCGAACGACTTATCTGGAGCTTAGGTCGGAGACGACCTACGAGATAAACCAGGCCGACTTAGTGGACGAGCGACCTAAGGTAAATGGTCCAACGACCTAATTCGAACGACTTATCTGGAGCTTAGGTCGGAGACGACCTACGAGATAAACCAGGGCGAGCGACTTAACGTTTGCCTAGAGATTATAGGTCGGAAACGACCTAAGACTTAAAGCTTAACTCGCGAGCGACCTACGGCTTAAGGCCAAACTCGTGAGCGACCTACGACTTAAGGCTTAACTCGCGAGCGACCTAACTCCGAAGTGCCAATACTTCCAGAATGACCTAAAGCCCTGCGACCTATGGTACTAACTCGCGAGCGACCCAACGACTTAACTCGTGAGCGACCTAATTCCGAAGTGCCAATTCTTCCAGAACGACCTAAAGTTAACTCGTGAACGACTCACGACCCATGGACGAACGACTTAACTCCGAACGACCTAAAAATGGCCAGAACGACCTAAGTGCAGAAAATTCACCAAAATGCTAAAAATTGGAGTTTTTCGCCAATCCAATCCAAACCAAATGCAAATGTGCATGCAAAAGTGATAGGGAATCATTCCCAACAGTCCAATATAGTTATAGACTAGATTTGTGAGACAAAAATCTCACCTTTGCACTAAAATTTATGAAGATGAAGCTTGAAAGCAAGGAGAAGCAATCCAAAGCTTGAATCCAATATCTTCTACTTGAATTTGGAGTTGAATGTTGGATTTGCAATTGAATTTGTGCTTGGAGTTTTAATTTCCCATTCCCTCCACCATTAATGCCAAAGCTTGATTAGTTAGGAAATTTATGAAGAGTGAGGAGAAGAGGGTTGGAACTTGGGCTTAATAGGCTAAACTAACCCAAAGTCCAAAGCGGGAAAAGTTAGTGAAATTTCACTAACTCCAAACCTATCGATGTTTATACTTAAAAAGTTGTAAACGACATTTCGAACTCAATGGAAGTGGTCTCGAGTCCTAATTTGACCGTTTGCAAAAAGTAGCTTTTCGGACCAAAATCCGATTAACGAGTTAATATTTAAATAAAATATTTAAATACAAACTCGATATGCGGGTTGTTACAGTTCGACTATTTGAGTGGAACCAAAGTGTTTCCCCAGTTGGATTTAGGAACAGGGTTCCATCAGCTTAGAGTGGTGGAGGATAATATTTCTTTAACGGCGTTTAAGACCAGATATGGATCATACGAATGGTTAGTAATGCCGTTCAGACTAACTTTTGCACCAACAGTCTTTGTGGATTTGACGAACCTAGTTTTTCGAGAGCACTTTGATAAGTTCGTGTTGGTGTGTGTGTGTGTGTGTGTGATATTTTGATTTATTCTAAAGATGAAAGAGAGCATGAAGTTCATCTTAGAGTGGTTCTTGAGACGTTGAGGCAGCATCAACTAAAGCGAAGTTTTCGAAGTGTCACTTCTGAAAGTAGGAAGTGAAGTTTCTTGGTCACGTTGTCTATGAAAAAGGGTTGTCTGTAGATCCAACTAAGATCGAGGCAGTGAATAATTGGAAGAGACCCGAGACAGTGACTGAGATAAAGAGTTTTCTTAGATTAGTGGATATTAGCGGAGATTCATAATGGATTTTCCATGGACAGCAACATCGATGGCTAAGCTAACACGAAAATATATGTAGTTTGTCTAGACTGATAAGTGTGAGGAGGCATTCCAGAAGCTGAAACACTTATTGACGAATGCACCTGTTTTCGTTGTTCTAAAAGGGAATCAGGATTTAGTAGCATGCACAGATGCATGTGGAACTGGATTAGGAGCTGTGTTAATGCAAAGAGGTAAAGTGATTGCCTATGCTCCTTGACAGCATAGACCGCATGAGGTTAGATATCCAGCGCATGATTTGGAATTAGCTACGGTAATTTTTGCATTGAAGGTGTGGAGACATTACCTTTTGAGAGAGAGATTTGAGCTGTATATGGATCATAAGTCGCTGAAGTATTTATTCTCTCGGAAGGAGTTAAATATGAGACAACAGAAGTTGTTAGAGTTTTTAGCCGCTTATGACTTTGGTATTGGGTACACAGGAAAAGGCAACAAGATTGCAGATGCACTTAGCATAAAACATCAGAAAGCAATGTTGGCAATGGCAGTTGAGTGGAAAGATTTAGAAGTGTGGACGACATGCAGAGTACAGCGGAGATCTAAAGCTAGATCTAGTAAGGAAACTATTATGTTGTCATGCTTAGAAGTTTGACCGGTGATGATCGAAAAGATTGCTTCTAAGCAGAAAGAGGATCTAGTGTTAGCCGGGAGGATTAGAAGGCCTGAGGTTAGAACTGAAATTAATGATCTAAAGGATTTTAGTCATAACCAGAAGGGATGGTTGAGAAAGAAGGGACAGTTGTGTGTTTCGAATGTTGAGGACTTAAGGAAAGAAGATCTTGGGTAATGTCATCGGTCCAAGTTTATGATTCATTCTCGAGGGACCAAGATGTATCAAGACATGAAGAGGAGTTTCTTCTGGGAAGGTATGAAGAGAGATGTAGGCTTATGGGTGAAACGGTGTTTGAACCGTCAACAGGTAAAAGCCAAATATCAAAAACCAAGTGAGTTACTTCAGCCTTTAGATGTTCCAGTATAGAAGTGGGGTTCTATGTCAATGGATTTTATAGAAGGGTTTCCAAGGTCAAATAGAGGAAACGAAAGTATATGGGTCATATTGGACAAATTGACCAAGGGATCCCATTTCATTTCAGTTAAGTCAACAAGGACAACACATGTTTTAGCTAAGTTAATTATGAAGAATATAGTTAAGTTGCATGGAATTCCTAGTAATATGGTAAGTGATAGAGATTCCTTATTCACTGGCGAGTTCTGAAAAAGTCTATAGGAAATTTTAGGTACCAAGCTCAAGATGAATACCGCTTACCATCCGTAGACAGATGGACGAACGGAAAGAATTAACAAAATCATAGGAGATTTGTTAAGAGCTTGTGTTCTAGATTTTGGGGGATCATGGGAAGACCATCTACAGTTAGTCGAATTTTCATATAACAACAGTTATCAGACTAGTATAGGGATGGCATCGTTTGAAGATTTGTATGGAAGGCCATGCAAATCTCTAGTTTGTTGGAAAGAGACCGAGGATAAGTTAGTTCTTTGTCCAGATTTGATTAGAGAAGTTACAAAAAAGATTGAGTTAATTAGAGCGAGAATGAAAGAAGCTCGGTCTAGGCAGAAGAGCTATGCTGATAGAAGATGGAAAGACTTGGAGTTCTCAGTTGGAGATCGTGTTTTCGTCAAGGTATCACCGATGAAAGGTGTAATTCGATTCAGGAAATCAGGGAAGATGGCACTGAGATTCGTTGGACCATTTCCTATTGTAGAGAGGATCGAGAAACTTGCATATGAAGTAAAGTTACCGAACAGTTTGGCAAGAGTCTACGATGTTTTTCATATTTGTCATCCAAGGAAGTATACTCGAGATCCAGAGACTATTGTAGCACCGACTGTGTTAGATGACTTGTAGTAGATCCAAATTTGACTATAGTTAGAAAGCTGGTTCGTATAGTCGCGAGAGATGAGAAGAAACCAAGGAACAAGACAGTCAGATAAGTCAAAGTCCAATGAAGTGACGATGAGAGAGACTGTACTTGAGAAATGGAAAGCAGAATAAGAGACGCTTATCCAGATTTGTTTCATGGTATGTTTTTCCTTTATGATTTATTTTGATGAGTGCCTTATCATGATTTCGAGGACGAAATTCTTTAAGGAGGAAGTCTGTAACGATCCTAATTTTGATTAATATTATTTAAGACATTTAATTAGTTAAATTAAATGAAATAATGTAAATGGTTAAGGGATTGAGATTTGTGTTAATAGAGGGTAGCCGTGCCAATTTAAACTATTGAGCTAAGGGAATTAAAATGAAATAGATAAGAGAAATAGGATAAGGGCAATATAGGAATAAGTTATATTCTTATACCCTAAACCCTCGTGCATGTTCATTTTCACATTCGCAAATCAAAAACTAAATACTAGAGAGGCCGGCTATCATTAGGGGGAAAGCAAGGAGAAGGTAAAGCTAAATCAAGAGGAAGAAGCTTAATCAACTTATTCCAAGATCAAATCTCAAATCCTAAACAACAAAGCTAAAGGTGAATAATTGATTACATCGCATATTTTTTATATTTATGGTTTCTAGGTCAGATCTGAATATTTTTTCAAAGTATATTGCCATGTTATGAACGTCAGATATATATATATATATATGTGTGTGTGTGTGTGTGTGTGTGTGTGTGTGTGTGTGTATGCTTGTTGGTAAATTTTGCTTATTCGTATTGATTTTTATGACAAGCTTTGACTTGAAAAACATGTCCAATGACATCCAAATGCCTTGCGATTTTATTATATGGTCAGAAATGATATTTTAGAGATAGGTTCCAAGTTTCATAGTTTTCTGAATTAATGTGGATTTATTATTAATTTTATAGTAAAGAAAATGATTGATTGGGTTTAAAATTAATTACGAGTGTTTATATTAGCTTTGGGTTAGAAATTTATATGTGTTGAAAAACATATTAAAAGTGATTTATGGGAATTTTTGGAGAATTTTTCTAACTTTTTTAATAAGTATATAAAATTATTTAAGGTATGAGACTTGAATGTTTTATATATTTATAAAAGAAGAAAAGGCAATTTGCAAATGTTTTAAAATGTTATTTCTGAAATTCGGCAGCTCTTTTAGAAATGATCTTGGAAAAGAAATTAGCAGCCAATCATGTATTGACAAATAAAGCAAGTTAGTTGAAAAGAAATAACCTTTTTAGTTAAAATTCGGTTTTTATAAGTTTTTTCTATTTCGCCACTTTCGGCAGCACCTTTCAACTACATACTTCCGCCTCCATCTAGGTCTAAACCAATATACATGGTATCAAAAGACATGATACGTAGTGGATTGGACATAGACGAAAGATATAGAGTCGAAATAGGGCTTTCGAAGGTGTCGAAACCTTGTTTTGCTTTCAAGACCCTTTTGATGTTTTGAAAGTTAAACCCAAAGGTTTCGAAAGGAATGGTTTTGAAAGGTTGTTCCACGTATTTTAACTTGAACCCAATGCCTTCGAAAGGTTTGTTTTAAGTAGTGTACTTTAATGCTTTCAAAAGGTAACTAATAAATGTTTCCTATATTTTTGAAAGGTATATGATAAAGGTTTTGAAGAAGTAATTATCTAATGTTTTCGAAAAGTTTACCTAAGTGTTTAAATGGAAGGTTTCCAATGTTTTCGAAAGGCTTGTTTAAAGTATTTAAAAAGAGGATGTGGTTTTATAAAGCTTTCAAAGAGATGTCTTCAATGTTTTCGAAAGGACTATGGTAAAATGTAACGACCCGGAAATTTCGATCCCGAAATTTCCAAATTGTTAGTGAAAAGAAGAAACAGAAAGAAGAAGAAAACAAAAAACTCAAACTCAGAATCTCACATTCGCAGCGGATAAAATATAATATCACATAAATAATAGTTTTACAAGAAGAACTGTATCAATTCACTTATACATTTATACATCAGAGTTACAACATTTACACAACATTGGACAGTTTAAAACAACATGTCCAGATATACTACTATAATATATATAATATATACAACGGGTACGCTCCATATGTTCCTGCTATCTAGCTCATCTCCTGAGCTCCAGAACGTCCTTTCCTGAAATCTGTAATACTCGGTCTGACCCGAGCATTACATCAAAGTAACACCCGGGTCAGGCTGAAAACCAGCGTGAGTAAACCCATCTAACAAGAATACAAAAGCATGCAACTTATATAAACCCCGGGGTAACTTATATCAATTTGAACTTCACAAGTTGTTATAGACATCATCTATTTCACACATTAATTTCTAAGTGCCAAAACTTAGATTAAATGGTCCAACTCAAATAAATCATTTCATACCAGCCTATTGATTTCACATATCAAATCTATATAGAATCGAAGTGGTTTTCGGGTATTTGCTAACACCCGACTCCGGTCTCTTCGAATCTAATGTCGTCTTAACTTAAGTTATTTAAGTGAATACAATTTACCTTTAAATACAAGATGTCACTTTTGCACAGCAATTTATCATAGATAACCTGATTATCACTGTTCAACCCAAAATATCATATTACAAAAACATTTCATCCCACATAGCATCTCAATCACATACCAGGAATAACAAATAATCCAAGGTATTTAAGTATCATTAAATAATTCATAAGCAAGATAAATTAGTCATACCATTTCTAATTAATTTAACTAACTATCAATGATTAAGTTAATTACTTTATAAATCTTGCTTATTTAACATTAATTAATTATACTTAATTAATTGATCATTCATTAATTATTCCTTTTGATTAATCATCCTTAATCAATCATTCTTCTAATTACATTAAGTAATTTCTCTTTAATTAATTATTGAATTAATTATTCTTAAACCCATCATATTAATTAACCTTTAATTACCTTCTTTATGGATTACCAAATTAATTTTCCGACAATCACCTACATTGATTAATTATCCTTAATTAATCACACTTATTAATTTATTAACCCTTAATAAATTTCCTTAATTAATGAATCCTTTATTTACCTACACTAAATAATTAATCATTTATTACTGTATTAAGTAATTATCATTTTATTAATTACTTTCTTCAGGTAATTATCCCATGGTTTAATTAATTTAATTAACTCTTAATTATCTCCAATTAATTATCCTCTAATAATTTAATCTTTAATTAATTATCCTCAAATCACTTAAGTTAAATAAAAATCTATAATCTCTTACATTAAGTAATTAACTTTGATTACTTAAGATCTTATTCAATTGCAGATAGTCCATTTGTCACAATTTATTACTTGATCATATTTAAACCTCATTAGATGATATACTTGATATATACGAAATCACTTGAGTTCCCTTTTGATTAATTTAGTTCAAAATACCTTATTTTGAAACTTTCCTTACATTTAACAAAAATCTTTAAAGCATTTACTTTTAAATCTTCCTATAATAAATTTCAATTTAAAGATTTGGAATAATTATAATTTAAACTCCAATAAGATTTAAATCAAATTTTACAATCTTTTTAAAACAAATGTTAAATAAAATTACTTATCAATAAAAGAGATTTATACAAATTTAAAATCAAATTATTTAATTTCAAACTTTGTTTTAAATTTTAAACCTTTTAACAATATGTCTCCCACGCTACTTCGGGTTTGACCCGAAGCCTACTCGGGTACAACTCGAGAATATCCCTATTCCTCAAAAACTTATTCTTGTCTAACGTATAAACTGGAACAAGAAACCCATTCTCAACAACCCGAGTCAACACGCCAAAATTGTCGAGTTAATCCCGAAGAAAACGTTTCTTCCCTCAAACCACATCAGACTCCCATGTGCATCGTGCACATGCACGGTGGTTCTGACCACCAACGGTCGACGACGAACCCTCCCACAAGTCGACCCCCACTATACTGACCACCCTGATATCCTAGAATGGCGATTTTCGTCCTTGAATCAAATACGAACCCATCATCCTCCAACAGGAAACATTCATCATCGGAAAAACTTCCATCTACGACAACCTCGACCACGACGATCATCTCCATCTTTACCAAAGATGTCGTGACCTCCATTCTTTATTTCCCTCCCCCCCATGCGATCCATCACGGAGCACCCCCGTCACCACAATTGCCATGACATCATCGATGTACCAAACCAGCTTTCCAAGCCCTAGTTCATCGCACCCTGGCCACCACGGTTATTGATAAATCATGCGGCCATTTTTTCCAAGTCGTCATCCCCTAAACCTTCCTCGACACCAAACTCGGCTTCAGATCATCATCGATCGCCAACAATTTACCAAATAACCAAAAATTGATTTCCACGGCTTCCTCATTGATTACTTATTTAAAAATCAGGATTTTAACTTCTAAATTCATGATTTTCTAATACCAATCAGGTTATAAGCCTGAATCAATGAATCAAGAGGTTTTAAATTTTCTCCTTATTTAAAATTTTCTCTGTTGATTTAATTCCAGAATATTTCATACATATCTTGACTTAAATAAAAATCGTAAACTAAATTTATGATGAAACGAACAAGTTTTTTTTATTTATTTAAGTTTTAATTCTAATCCAAGCCAAGATCAAGGGGTAATGATTTTAAATCAAAGTGAGGCTTGATAACAAAGAAGAGAATGTCACAGGAACAAGAATACATACATTCCTCATTCAAATATTTACAGTTAATTCATATACTCACAAGCATAAATATATTCCCAGATATGAGCATGCAACAGGTTATTATACTTAAGGATTTTTTTTTAAAGAACGAGGCTACTCAAAAAAAATTATGCAGAGCGTAGAGACTGTTATTTGCTTTCCAGGCTCTTGAAATTCACTGCATTTTCTTGAATCTAGACAATTTCAAAACTTATAATACTTGAACCCATTTTAAAGGTCTAGATTATACACAAACAAACACAAATTGTTTGAAACTGAAGCCTAAGGAAAATGTATGAAGAGAATACGCCTAAGGAAAATGTATGAAGAGAATAAGATTTTTTTTCTCTTCAAAATCCTGCCTGTGAGTACATAACAAAGGTAGGTACAGAGTTATATATAGGTTTACAGACCTCCATATTTATATACCTTCAAATCAACATGATTTTAGAGCATGCACCCATAGATGATAACATACATTACACAACATAAGATTTTAGACCAATATTAAGGGTTAAGTTTACTTACTTGCAGTTTCTTGCACAGAGTATAGGTTTGATTTTTTTTATTTTTTTTTAGCCTACCTGTACATTTTTAACAGAGGCATGTATATGCCTGGACTCAGACATGCATTTTTTTTATATACAAACATAATCAATGTTTACAGCCATGCAAACACATTAATAGATTTTTAAACCTGGTGAAGGGGTTTACCTACAAACATAAATTTTCAAACCAGATTTAGTATTTAATGAGTAGCAGTTTACTCACTTGTCTGTATGTTGAACAAAGGAGAAAACTTGGTTGTATTTCTGCAAAAATCTGGAATTTTATTTGATCTTGAAGCTTCAAATCTTGGATTTGAAACAGCAGTTTTGTAGAAACTTGTTGTTGAACTGGAATCCCTTTGGTTGTTTCCAAATTGCATTGTTGTTCAACTTCCTTGCTTATACTCTTTGATCTTAGATTCCAGATTTCATTTTTTTCAGATCTTACAGCATTTTTTTCTCTTTCTTTAATCCTTTGTTTTGTATTACATTTTGGCTGAGATGAAGAAAGAATTTAGTTGAAGATTAAAACTCATTTTCTTATTTTACAATTAAATTTTAAATTGAATTTTTCAAGAGAATGACACTTGTCCCCTTAAGTTATAATTATCTTACACAAATACACTCTTGTTTACAATTGTCATTAACATATATGAATAAGTTTGCAAGTGTTTTTAATGTTAATTAATAATTTACAAATGTTACTTCTTATTTACAAATTTATTTAAGTTATGAATAAGTAATTATGTAATATTCACATGAATATAATGTGTATTTATTTTATATAAATAAGCTTTAGATTTTTGTAATTATACATGTGAATTTATATAATCATTTATTTATACACAACTTATGTTTTTGATCAAATCAATATAACATACATTTAAGATATACTTCCTTTTTTTTAAATTTCAAATTCAAATTCAATCCTTTAATTCCCATTAAAAACCAATTCATGATCTATTCAAAATAAATACATATTTAAACAATTTTGTCTAATTTAAATAATTTACTTATATAAACAATCATCATTACTTAATTTTTTTTAAATACTTTGTCAATTTTAAGTGATTATATTAAGATATGATCAAATAAATATTTATCCAAACATAAATATTTACGATTACATTTATTTGTTAAATTCATAATTCAGTACTTCTATTAATTAACCCAATTATTATCAATTACAGATGCCCAGAAATCTGGGTTATCACATAAAAGCTTTCGAAATGTAGGTGTTGGCCTTTCGGTCTAAGGTTATAAAGTAAAGTAATTTACTTGTATCGAAAGGGGTACTTTCAATGGTTTCGAAAAGGGTACTTTCAATGGTTTCGAAAGAGATTGCTAAAGGTTTTAATCAAAGGTTTCGAATGTTTTCATCATCAATTTTTTGAGTAAAGCATATATCATGGCAAAGAGATATGAGTAAAGCAAATAGTATGTTTTCCTTGTGTAAGTATGATTTAAAAGGGGTTAAATCATTTTGGAAAGGTTTTCAAAAGGGTGGTTAACCCGAAGTAAAATGATTCGGATATTTGTATATCAGATCAGACTGGTATAGAGTCATGCCCTATATATTAGCTTTAGCCTCATGCTAATTTTAGTCCAAAATTGCAGTGTGTAGGGCCTAGTCACATGTAAGACTTAAATGATGGTTACACACAGAAAGGAATATAAATGTCTAGAGAAGGAGGATAGGTTATTGATGAGCCCGCAAAACTATTAGGATCGGGTGGTCGTTGGAGAAGTTAAGCACAGACCGTCCATGAGTATGTCTAATAGGTGTTAGATAATTTGTTTATTTTATCTTATAAGCCCGAGTCAGCCAATGGTTAGTAGTTAGCTAAACAAAACTACATCTTTTGGACAAATGGTCCATTTATTACCTGTTTGTGAGCATATATGATATTGCTATTATTGATATAATCAGTTTGATTAACTAGTTTGGTTGCATGATTTTGATTTGCAAAAAGATATGTTTAAATGGATATTAGTCAGGGGAAACCCGTTCCACTAAGTGGCATGGTCTCACTTAATATCAGGAAACCAAGATGTAATAGTATTATTCACACCGACATTATGTCTGACTCGAAGTTTATGTTATTCCCCTTAAAATATCGGGTGCTCAAAATTGATTTGAGTAGACTGAGAGCCAGGGTTTTCAGGTTTAGTAGGTGGACGAATAAAGCTTCTGAAGACGTGCAGGAGGCATGGATAGCTATTTAGGAGTTGATATTTTTATTTCCGCTGTGATGTATTAAGACAGTTTATGTCTATTTAGTACTCTGATCATCCAAGAAAGCATCTTCATATGTCGTTGTTGGAGTATTTTGTAATAATTATATTTGATCAAAACTTGGGATTATGTAATGGAATATGAAACATGTTTTGAAATGTAATTAGTAGAGATGTTGTTTTTGGAATTTGTGATTTTGTTTCAAATTCATGTGCTTCTGATATTATGGATACCATTAGCATTACCGTATTTTGTCACCAAAAGTTAATACTATAGATTACTGCAGCATCTGTAGTGCTTAGCTTTGGGCCTCAAGATAGGGGATGTTACATTCATCCTAGAGGCATCAGGACATACCAAGATATGAAGCAGAGCTTCTACATGAAAGGAATGAAGAGAGAATGTGTGAAGAGATGTTTTACATGACACCGGTTAAGGTAGAACACCATAAGTTGAGTGAACTTTAGCAGCCTTTAAAGGTTTTAGTGTGCAAGTGGGATTCAGTCTCAATGGATTTTGTTAACAGTTTGCCGAGGACTAGGGTAGGGAAGGAAAGTATATGGGTCATAGTTGAAGATTGACCAATAGTGCCCATTCGTAATCCCACGTTTAGAGAAAATATAACTATATAAACTACTCCAAGAACAATATATGAAGATGGCCCTTTGGTTTATCACAGTCAAATACTTGGCAATTATACAAATTTACCATTACATCATAATAAAACAAAACCAAACTACACATCATAAATATATAAAGCTCCTAATTGTAGATTGCCTCCTACACGTCTTCGGAAGTTTATTCATTTTACTGGAACCTGAAAACCCTTACTCCCGACCTACTCAAATAAGTACCTGAGAGCTTAAGGGAAAAAAAACTTCGGATAGACAATAGTCTGGTGTGAATAATAACCTACCATTTTAGACAAAATAAATATCTAGCGAGAGCACGCCGCTGAGTGGAACGGGTTTTACCCTTACTAGTATCTCAACCAAAACTAGTTAACCGTATACTGTGCTCGTGTAACCACAATGATTAGAACAAAAATAGCATTTAAAGTCATGCAATGTACATTATATTACCCATTCCAAATTTATTAGATCACCCATCTTAATTTCAAATGACTACCCACCGCAATTTAACTGACCATCCACCTTATTTTAATCTGACTAACCGTATTATAATTATGTGGACCACCCATCTCACAGTTAAACATATTCATAGTAATATGGAATGTTCCACATGCAATTATTACTTAGATTATCCATCCCCTACCAGATTGACTACCCATCAAATATGGTTCCATTATTTAAATTATGTGGACTATCCATCATACATATTCCATTTAATTTACATTAATGTGGACTTTCCATCAAACATTCCATAGTTTTCCTAGGATGACTATGAACCCTTCATTAACCTCCTAGAGACTATCCATCTCTGGTATGGTGTGGACTATCCATTACATATCCCATAGTTTCCCTGGGATGACTATGAATCCATCAATTAATAATTTAATTCATGTTACCCACATGTTTAACATATGTATATTGGTATCCCCAATTTAGGTTATCATCCACTTAAATTTATAACATTTCAAAGTGATATACATTGGTGCCCCCAGATGATCAATGTCAAACTCATTTAAGAAAATGCATTGGTATCCCTATGATAAATTCTCATTTATAAATAATCTAGTTTACCGAAATTAACCTACTTTGGTGTTCCTAATGATAATGTCGACATCTATAATCAAAATAGCATGGGTATCCCCAATGTTTAAAATCAAAGGTATAAAACAATAGGCTCGCCTTCCTTTATTAGATTAATATAAATCAATGTCGAAGTGAAAACATTTAGCATGTCAAAGCTTATCTACATTGGTGTTCCCAATGATAGTGTCGAAATTTATACTTTCAATGTATTGTTATCCCCAATTACAATGTCGAAGAAGAAAGCTAAAGGTCTCCGCCCTTAGTAAAAGCGATGGGCGACAACCTTGCCGCACTATACCTCGTCGAACCTTTACCTAAGGTTGGAAACAAAAATTAAATTTATTTTAAGTATAAAAGTCTTATCAAAAATGAGATTGTTGACTTATAATACACTATTGGTTATCCGCCTTATTTAACACAAAGTCGATGCCAATATTCACGGCAACGATGCCCCATGACATCGTACCCAAAACAATGTAAAAGACCTCGCCGACGTTGATGAATAGCGACATCAAGATCATTGACATCATTATAAATTAGTTTACATAACTCACTTCGGCTATTATGCTGCCAAAAGTATATGGTGGACTTCGAAAGCATTCAAATTAGTGATATGCAGCATCTCTAAACACATAAATACTTCGACTATTATGCCAGTTTATATATAAAGTCGAAGACAAGACATGCGACGTCACCGCCCTTTCATATAGATGACTTCAAAAGCACTTAAAACCATAGCATGTGGCGTTATTTAAAAACATAAGCAAAGAGGTGCGACTTCTTCCTAGATAAATTACGAGGTGTCGATGCTAATGATATAAATTGTCAACGAGGTCTCGACTTCAACCTACTTGGAAGCATTTCCTAGCTACCAAAGTAATTACCCTATGCTTTCTATCACCTCAACTTCGACACTCATGGAGACGATGCTTCTATAGGCACAAAGAGGATACGTGAGGCATGGCAATATCATAATTATCAATAAAACTGGTTTATTAATAATAAATGTAATTGCTTTTCACCGAACCTTAATTATTGTCTAATTTCTATTGGATAAAACAATCTCTTTAACAAAGCTTATCAGGACATCATTTTTAAGTTCAAAAATATATACCAAACTTTTTAATTAATATCCTTAATTAATTATCCTTTTAAAAAAAATTCATATAAAATTCACAATAATTCGAAATCTCTTGGGAAAAATCGCAAAAAATCACAAAAATTCGAGAATCTCCTTCTCTTTACCATATAAAAATTCATAACCAAAAACCATGTTTAATTATTTTAAATAATCAAAAATCGAAATTTAAGCTATTTTCTCCATAGGAAATTCATAAAATATTCAATTTAATTTGGAAAATTATGAAACTAAGAGCTCATCTCCAAAATAGTGGTTCACTCAACATACTAGAAAAATAAAGCTACTGGAGATTAAAAACTTAGGTTTTACTCTTATAACCCACTTAAATAATTTCATAAACAATTTCATAAATCATTATTCTATCCAAACAATGATTAAACAATCATAATTTGGCAACAATCGTCAATATCATTCAGTTATTATCCATAGTGGAATTCAAGAACTAAAAATATAGATGAAACATTTATCATCCACCTTTTAACTAATTATTGGAATAGAGATTGGTGTAGCTTAGCTTCCTCAAACTTTTGCCCTTGAATCCTCTTTGATTTCATGGTTCTTTCTCCTTTGGTTATGGGCGATCTCCTTTATTATTATTTTTAGATTATTTATGTTTTATGAAAAATGATAATGACATGAGGGGGAAAGAATTTGTGGGATATAAGATAGGTATATACCTAAATTTCCCTTCCCATATGTCTTCCTGTATATTAAATTTTCTAAAACAATTTCATTAGTTAATTTACTAAGGAACGACCTTGTAAATGACAAAATCTCATTCTCCTTAACTATTAACATTATTCTATTTAATCTATCCAATTAAATATCTTAAATAATGTTAAACTAAAATTAGGGGTGTTACAGGCTCCTCTCCTTAAAGAATTTCGCCCTTGAAATTCAGTAAGGACTGCAAAACAAGCACATCAAACATGGAAACAATGCTATTGTATCCTACCGGCTATACAACAAAGATAAATATACCATCATAACAGCTCAGAATTAGTATCCCTAATTCTATCATCAGTCTCTCGAGTATAGTCTTTCTCGTTGTCACTCAATTGGACTTTCACTAATCCGACTGTCCTTTTCATTAACTTCTTCTCATCTCTTGCAACAACTCTAACTGGTTATCTCACAAAGGTCGGATCTGGTTCTACGACTAAATCTTCCAGTGTATTCGAAGCAATAATAGTCTTTGGATCATGCACATACTTCATAAGATGAGAAACATGAAACACACTATGGACACCTGCCAAACTACTTGATAACTCTACTCGGTACGTGAGCTTCTCGATCCTCTCTATAATAGGCAACGGTTCAACATTGTTTCCCTAACTTTTAAAATCATATCACACCCTTCATCACTGACACTAATGGAAAAATGATTTCGACCTTAGAATTCCAAGTCTTTTCGTATTTTATCTGCATAACTTTTCAGCCTAGACTGAGCTTCTCTAATCCTATCTCAGATTAACTCAATCTTCTCTATGGCTTCTCTTGCCATATCCGGACCATGGACCAATCTGTCTTCAATCTTTCACCAAAATGCTAGTGATTTGCACGGCCTTCCATATAAAGCTTCAAAAGGTGTCATTCCTATATGTGTCTGATAACTACTATTATTAGAAAACTCAACCAAGTGCAAATGGTCTTCCCATGACCCACCAAAATCTAGCATACGAGCTCTCAACAAATTTTCAAATACCTTGTTGACTCTCTTTGCATGTCTATGATTATGTGGTTGATAAGCGGTACTCAATTTAAGCTTGGTACCTAACTTTTTCAAAATTCACTAGTTAACAAAGGATCTCTGTCACTGACTATACTACCAAGAGTTCCATGCAGTCTAACAATATTCTTCATAAACAATTTATCCAGAACAGGTGTCGTTCTAGTTGACCTAACATGGATAAATGTGCACTCTGGTCAGTCCGTCTACTATGACCCATAGACCCTCATTTGCCTGATTCAACCTTGGCAGCCCATCAATAAAATCCATGGATATCGAATCCCACTTCCAAACTAGTATATCTAAAGGCTGTAGCAATCCAGTTGGCTTCTAATGTGTAACGACCCAAAATTTTCGATCCTGAAAATTCCATATAGTTATGAAAAAGAAGAAAGAGATAGAAGAAGAAGAACAGAAACATCAACATCTCACATTCGCAGCGGGTAAAATATAATAAATAATAATAATAGTTTACAAAAGAATATTATATCTGTCGATTACTTTTTAATACATCAAAGTTACACACATACAGACATTAGGTATACAAATCATCATGTCACAGATATATAGCAATATAATACAGCGGAAATACTCTATACGTTCTTGTCATCCAGCTCGACTCCTGAGCTCCAGAACGTCCTTACCTAAAAATCTGTAATACTCGGTCTGACCCGAGCATTACATCAAAGTAACACCCGGGTCAGACTGGAAATCAGCGTGAGTAAACCCATTTAACATGCAATACAAAAGCACGCAACTTATATAAACCCAGGGTAACTTGTATCCATTTACAGCTTCTCAAGTCATTATAGACATCAATTACTACACACATCAATTTCTATGTACCAAAAACTTAGGTTAAAGGGTCCGATTTACATAAATCATTCTATTCCAGCCTATCGATTCCACATGTCCATTTATAAGAATCGAAGTGGTTTCGGCTATTAACTACTACTCGACTCTGGTCAGGTATTAACTAATACCCGACTTCGGTCCCTTCGAATTCAATGTCATCAAACCCAAGTTATTCAATTAAATACAATTCAACTTTAATTGCCGGATACGGCAATTCTTAATTGATAGAAAATCACATTATCATTGACCACCCAATATATCGTTTCACGAAGCAATTCATATCAGGAATATCTACTAATTCAAGCACCCACCATCATTCCCTTATTCATAAGCAAGATTTATCGCTTCATTAATTACATTACTTAATGATCCTCTAATTACTTTCATTAATTTCATTTAATAATTAACCTTTAACTTAATTAAGTCATTAATCACTCTTGATTAATCAAAATCAGAAATTACTTTCTTAGATTACTCCACCGATTAAACCTACTCCTTGATTAATTATATTAATAAATCTTTATAATTACTCTGAGCAATTATCACTTAATTCCTTTCACCAAGTAAATATCCTAAATTACTTCCCATCAAGTAATTTCTTTTAATTTAATTACATCCAGTAATTATTCACTCATTGCGTTACTAGGTAATTACACCTCATAAATTACCTTAAGTAATTATACTTAATCTTTTATTAATTAATTACATTTATTAATTTACTTCCCACTATTTTATCAGTTAATTCTTAAATTAATTACACTAAGTAATTAATTATTAATTACTTCTACTAAGCAATTATTCATCACATTAATCGCACCAGGTATTTAACCCAAAACTACTATCAATCTTCAATTAATTACACTCCGTCATTACCATTACTAATTACTTCATTAGGTAATTATCCTTAATTACAAATAAGTAATTAACCTTTAATTTACTCGATTAATTAATTACTCTTAATTAATCTCAACTTACCAATTTTAAGAATAACTTGCATTTATATTAAATATCTTCATTGAGAACCTTTTAGAAATCAACTTGAAATCTGATTTCATTTTTAAAATTAAACAATTCAAACACTTAAATTTTTAAATATACTTAAAATCTTAGAATATCCTTCCAAACATATTTGATTAAAACAACATTTAACATTGAAATCCAAATGTCATATCCTTTAAACTTATTCATTTAAAATGTTACTAGTTAAAGTTACATTCATATCTCAATCTCATTTGAGTTCCTTAAATCTTGATCAAATATTTTGAATGAAAATATATTGAATTAAAAAGTCAAAATCAATTTAGTTAACCACTTTAAAATCAACAATCTGTACATTTGAATTTTAAATTATATTAAATTAAAGTGCCTTTAAAATTTGATTTCCACTTGTTTGAAAACTTGTTTACAACTTAACCCTTTATTTCTTCTTACAGGACTTGATTTAAAAATCTATAGGCTTGATTATCTTTCTAAAAATCTTGCATCTACTCAGCTCAGATGTACAAAACATCATACCCGAGTTAACCCTTTAACAATCCCGAGCTTTCCTTCAAGACAACCCCCCTCCCCCCACTCAAAATCTTCGAGACCATCGTGTAAAAAAAACGAAGTAAACCCGAGCTCATCCCTCATCCCCAAATCCAAATTTCGCCTGACACCAGAAACGTGCTCGTGCATGCGCACCAGCTACTCTGACTACCGGGGGTCACCGCGGCCATCTTCGACAACCATACGAACCCACATGACCACAAACGATCACCTAGATCTCACGAAAATCCCTCGAGACAAAAATGATGCATCTCGATCGAAACAGGAACCACTTCAGATCAACACAATCCCCTCGCCACCGACGATCCTACCCCCAGAGTTCACGTCGACCTTACCGAAGCAGCGCCACACTCTAACGAACCATTACCCCCTATCGTGATCGACTACGATGCGCTAGCGTCGTCCCATTCGCCTCGACAACATAGACACACCAAACTCACAGCAAAACCCTACTTCACCTTCTTATCGCCGCCTCAGTGAACGTTAAACTCTTCGATTAATTCTCCCAAGACCTCCGCCCTTCCAACCACCTCCAAGCTCGATCTCATCCCCTCCAAAATCATCAGTCGCTAGAAAATGAACAGAACATAAATCACGTTCAACTCGTGATTGCTCTAGAAATGGAGACTTAAAAATCCAAAATTTATTTCTAAAAATCATATATTTTGTTAACAAATCCATCCATCTGCCTGAAACATTCAATTATTCAAATCAAGATTTTGACATGTGAGAAATTTCCACTGAAATTCCTACTTTATGCTGAAACAATCCCTTAGATCTTATCTAAAATGTTTTTAGATCAAATGTTCTGTCACAAAACATACATGTTTGTTTAAAAATGAATCAGGGAAGAGATTTTTAAAGCTTGTTCAAGATTTGAAACCTGTATGACTAAAACATAGTGATCGTTTTGTTCAAATATATACACCCTGAAAATCATATATATAGATAACCACATGCAAATTTACTAAAGATACATGAAATACTTATCATACTATGTTCCAAATGATCACAGCGTACAATAGAAACTTAGTTTACTCACCTCGATATTAAAATGGACAGAGTTCTTTTGTTTTGAACAGGCTTTGAACTTTGCTTGCTGAAATCTTCTTATCTTTAATCCTCTTGAATCTCTGGTTGTTGAGTTGTTTTGTTGCTTTAAGTTGAATTGTTGCCTAATTTTTGAAATAATGCTTGCTTCAGATTTTCTTAGCTTCTGATGGACGAAACTGAGGATGAGAGTTGATGTATATAAATTTGAGTTTACAGGGTACCATTTGTACAAGGTGATATTATTATCTTTGTACAATATAGATATATATATATATATATATATATATTTGTACAACTTAAGGTCAGAGATTTTTGTTCTTGTTTTGTTGACTAGCAGATTTTCTTGTTTACTTTTGGTGGCTGATAAGATAATATGGTGGCTAGAGATATTGTCATTAATTGTTGTTGTCATTTTCTTTTCAAGTGTTCATACTTGAATGTATGATGTTGTCTTCTTATGCAAGCCTACATAGATATTATATTTTCTTTTGTTTAGTCTAATTGCTTTATAATATAAATGAATTTCTATTGTTAAGATGATGTTAGAATTTGTCTAATATATTTACTTCATATTTTACAAACTATATATTTCATTTCATGTATATCCATTTGTATACTTATATGTTTACATAGATATTTATGTTATGACTCTGATGTTTTCATATCCAGAAAGTTTATATTTGCTCATAGTTTTTACATTTATATATATATATATATATATATATATATATTCAGATATTTTCATATAAGAAAATTTATTTATTCGACTAATAAAGTCAATATTCCAGTAACTAAAATAAATTTATTTACCAAACTATAGATGTTAGAAAACTCGGGTCGTCACATTCCTCCCCCCTTTAGAACTTTTCATCCTCGAAAAGAAACGAAGCCAGAATTTATGAAAATGCTTAAAATCAGATAAATATTCTCTGATCATTTTTTTAAAATACATTTTAATATTTATATAATATTATTCCAAAGTAGGTTTTATAAAAATACTTTTTAAAACTCGATGTTTCAACAAGTCCAACCTCGTTCTTATAGAAATTATGTCATACGTTGATCAGGAGTAGGACTGAAAATCTATAAGTACTTAGCAGACTCATTTTCAACATCCAGTGAAAATACTTGATAAAATAATTTTATTGAAAATATAGAAAACATTTTTTGAAAATAGAGGAAATTTCTTTGTGAGAATGCTCTGGAAATCATCACTCCCATCCATGATCGCAGTTACATTTCAAAGTTACGTTGTCATCGCAGCAAAGGTCCATGTAACTGTAGGCACTCCGTGCCCCTCGATTACGCCATGGAACCCACAACAGATCGCAGTTACATTCCAGGGTTACGTTACCATCGCAGCAAAGTCCATGTAACTGTAGGCATCAGCGTCCCTCGATTTTCGCTGTCAAAATGAAACTTCTCCACCCCTACATAGGTCGCAGTCTAACGATATAAAATCAAATGCAGACTGTTGGTTCTCAGCAGCACACACGACTTTCGCTATGTTACCATAGGTCGCAGTCTACCGATATTAAATCAAACTTAGACCGTTGGCTTTCAGCGACACACACGACTTTCGCTATGGTACACACTACTCATAATCCTCAGGAACTAGTTTTGTCCGGACTCCTCACAGGATCAACTTTAGAAACCCCCCCCCCCCATTGGGACTCAAGGCAGCACCACCCGGTGGCACTCTTGAGAAGTTCATTTCAAGAGAGCGTCTTTCTCCCCAAAGCCATCATCAAAACACTTTATACTATACACATATAGTATCTTTCAAATCATACACCTAGTATGATCTCATACAAAGCTCCTTTACACAAAATCGATTATCCCAAAATCGATAATACTCAAACTAGGGTTTCCAAATTTCAATATTGATTTTACCCAAAAATCAAAGCCTTTCCAAATACAAAGGTTCCCAAAACCTTTTATCAAAATCCTCATAAAATCCTTTATATATATTTAGATATATATAATTTTTAAAACTTTGGATCATTTCAAACTAGTATAAAACTCCTTTTATACTTCAAACACTTTCAAAAATCATTTTTTTCCGGCAATAGATTCAACAAGGGAAGATTTATCTTATATAACAAAGATATATAACTTTGTTTATTCAAAATCAAATATTCAAATTGATTATTCTTTTCAATATCAATTTCATTCAAAACTGTACGATGTACACATATCATCCGTACGCTATACCAATCTGATCGCTCACTCGATCGCACAATTTTACTTCCGAACAAGCATTGTCCACCCGACTTCCTAGTGCGGACACAAATCTGGTTTCTTGATTAGAAACCATCATTCTCCTTGCATAGCTATAACTATGATAGAGAATATCCAGAACCAATCAACAATCCATATCCAGGTTCGCCGTCGAAAATCGAGTGAAAAATCCCAACTCGGATCGATATAACTATCTCGAAATTCTATGCTCGAATCTGGATCAAATCACTATGCGAATAGAATAATATACGTACATCCTACGTATTTAACTTCATTTTAGCCAAATCAATTTCCTTTCTATTCACATTCACTTGAATTTTCGTTCACTTATTTACAATTGCCTTAATCCCATTTGGATTATAACTTCCATTCTTATCCCAGTTAGGTATTTAATCAATAACAGTTTGAACTCCGACCAGATTATATTTAGAAAATAGCTTGACAATTTAAAATAGATAAGTAGTTGAAAAATAATTATTAGTTTGCAAAATAGTTGTAAAATAGTCAACTAATTGTAAAATAGTTGGAAAATAGTTTCAGAAATTTTAGATAATTGCAAAATAGTTGTAAAATAGTAATAAATCCGTAAAATAGTTGAAAAATAGTAATTAGTTTATACAACTGTTGAAAAATTGTTAAATAATTCCAAAAATAATCGTAAAACAATTATAAAATAATTTGGCTTTTAAAATGATAGGTTGTATATATTAAATAGCTTGGAAAAATAAGTTTATATTAAAACAATCTATATTGAAAATAGTCCAGAGTCAAAACTGTTCACTTCCTCATCAAGTCAATTTAAATTTCCACTTCCATTTAAATGGATTCAATTCCAATTTGAATAACTTCAATTTCCCTTGAATTTGATTTATTCTCAATTAAAGTTGAATTAACCTCAATTTCTTTCCAATTTCAAACCAAATTCCATTTGATTTTAAACATATTCACTTTAATTACAATTCCAAATTATTCAATTTAATTTAGACTAATTTCAAATTGATTCCACTTCAATTTCAAATTATTTCAATTTCTATGAATTAATCTCAATTCCCATTTGAATTCGAACTTATTCAATCTTCAATTTTATTTTTAATTAGTCCAATTCAAATTTCAAATTTAAACCATCTTGAATTATATAGCCTCCAGTTAAATTCTTAAATGTTGATTTAAACCTTTAAACCAAGTCAACCTATATTTTTAAACTATTTAATTCTGAGTCCAATTCTCAAAATTCCACTTTAAATTATATTTTCTTAACTTATTTCAAATTTCAAATAAGAGTTCAAAATAATTTTATTTTAAAATTTAAATTTATTACTCAATTTTATCTTCCAGTTTGAAACCAATTCTTAAACAATTTTAATTTACAAATTCAATTATTCAAATTTTTAGTTCAAAATAATTTCATATCCTTAATTTCAAATTAAAGTTAAATTTCCCTTTTATCTCAGTAATGGATATATTACCTTACTTCATTTCTCATTTAAACAAATCCAATTTGCAATTTAAAGATTTTTAATAACAATAGGATGATATCATCCAATTTATTTAAAAACATCCATCCATTTTCATTTTCTAGATCTCAAACCCATTTTGAGATCATGCAAATTCCCAATTCAAATTAACCATTTAACTTTCCAAGTTAAATTTCAATTTCATCTTGAAATTCCCAATTCAAGTTGTTCATTCCAACTTATTTAACTTCTCCCAAGTTAAATTCAATTTACTTAATTCAGTCAATTTACACAATTTGAATTCCCATTCGAATTTTAAACTTCAGATTAATAATTTTGTAAGTTCAAAGACTTATCACCTTGGGTATCACATCTCATTCCAAATTTAAAACTCGACATTTAGAGTTTATTTCAAACCATTTTTGATATTGTGTATATTCCTCATATATACATATTATTTCCTTTACACACGAGGTCATCCTTAAATTTTAAACCACTTTTGGTTTTTAATTCACATCAAATTTTCAAACAACCTATTGTTTGCAACAAGTCTTTCAAATAATACTTATTTATTATTTCTTTTAGCATTTTGAAACAATTTTCAAATTTCTGAACCTAGATTTAAAATTTCACAATTTAGGTATTTTCAATTTCAATTTATAAGTTATACTTTACCTAAATGTTTTACTTCTTTCAAACATTTCATTTTGCTTACTCATTAATACACATTTTATTATTGAACACAACAATCATTTTTGATAATAACCAAGATTATCATATCTGAAAACCAATTCATTTTTTTTTATTATTATGAAACTTTTCCCCAAATTCAAGATTTAATTTCAGTTTGAATCCTTTTCAAACTTACCTTTATTTAATTTCAATTTGGTTGTATTATATTACCGCTTAATTTAATTCTAATAATTTAACAGCCAATTTCCTTAATATTTATTAGAATGGAATATTGCTTTATATATCAAAATATAATCTTATATAAAATCATTTAAAATCCTTATATAAGAAAATAACAAGTACGCTCTCATATATATACACACTCAACTCATTCTAGCGTACTATTGACCCTATCCTTAATGAGTACACCCACCAGAGCCAAAGTTTTCGCTTAACCTTCTGCTCTGATACCAACTGTAACGACCTGAAATTTTCGATCCCGAAAATTCAAGATAGTTATGGAAAAAAAGAAAGAGATGGAAGAAGAAGAACAGAAACATCTCACATTCACAGCGGATAAAATATAATAAATAATAATAACAGTTTACAAAAGAATACTATATTTGTCGATTACTTTTTAATACATCAGAGTTACACATACACAGACACTGGATATACACAATCATCATGTCATAGATATATAGCAATATAATACAGCGAAAATACTCTATACGTTCTTGCCATCCAGCTTGACTCCTGAGCTCTAGAACGTCCTTGCCTGAAAATCTGTAATACTCGGTCTGACCCGAGCATTACATCAAAGTAACACCCGGGACAGGCTGGAAACCAGCGTGAGTAAACCCATTTAACATGGAATACAAAAGCACGCAACTTATATAAACCCGGGGTAACTTGTATCCATTTACAGCTTCTCAAGTCGTTATAGACATCACTTACATCACACATCAATTTCTATGTACCAAAAACTTAGATTGAAGGGTCCGATTTACTTAAATCATTCTATTCCAGTCTATTGATTCCACATGTCCATTTATAAGAATCGAAGTGGTTTCGGCTATTAACTAGTACCCGACTCCGGTCAGGTATTAACTAATACCCGACTCCGGTCCCTTCGAATTCAATGTCATCAAATCCAAGTTATTCAATTAAATACAATTCAACTTTAATAGTCGGATACGGAAATTCTTAATTGATAGAAAATCGCATTATCATTGACCACCCAACATATCGTTTCACGAAGCAGTTCATATCGGGAATATCTACTAATTCAAGCACTCGCCATCATTCCATTATTCATAAGCAAGGTTTATTGCTTCATTAATTACATTACTTAATGATCCTCTAATTACTTTCATTGATTTCATTTAATAATTAACCTTCAACTTAATTAAATCATTAATCACTCTTGATTAATCAAAATCAGAAATTACTTTCTTAGATTACTCCATCGATTAAACCTACTCCTTGATTAATTATATTAATAAATCTTTTAATTACTCTGAGCAATTATCACTTAATTCCTTTCACCAAGTAATTATCCTAAATTACTTCCCATCAAGTAATTTCTTTTAATTTAATTACATCCAGTAATTATCCACTCATTGCATTACTAGGTAATTACACCTCATAAATTACCTTAAGTAATTATACTTAATCTTTTATTAGTTAATTACATCTATTAATTTACTTCCCACAACTTTTATCAGTTAATTCTTAAATTAATTACACTAAGTAATTAATAATTAATTACTTCTACTAAGCAATTATTCTTCACAATAATTGCACCAGGTATTTAACCCAAAACTACTATCAATCTTCAATTAATTACACTCTGTCATTACCATTACTAATTACTTCATTAGGTAATTATCCTTAATTACAAATAAGTAATTAACTTTTAATTTACTCGATTAATTAATTACTCTTAATTAATCTCAACTTACCAATTTTAAGAATAACTTGCATTCATATTAAATATCTTCATTAAGACCCTTTTAGAAATCAACTTGAAATCTGATTTCATTTTTAAAACTAAACAATTCAAACACTTAAATTTTTAAATATACTTAAAATCTTAGAATATCCTTTCAAACATATTTGATTAAAACAACATTTAACCTTGAAATCCAAATGTCATATCCTTTAAACTTATTCATCTAAAATGTTACTAGTTAAAGTTACATTCATATCTCAATCTCATTTGAGTTCCTTAAATCTTGATCAAATATTTTGAATGGAAATATATTGAATTAAAAAGTCGAAATCAATTTAGTTAACTACTTTAAAATCAACGATCTATACATTTGAATTTGAAATTATATTAAATTAAAGTACCCTTAAAATTTGATTTCCACTTGTTTGAAAACTTGTTTACAACTTAACCCTCTATTTCTTCTTACAGGACTTGATTTAAAAATATGTAGGCTTGATTATCTTCCTAAAAATCTTGCATCTACTCAGCTCAGATGTACAAAACATCATACCTGAGTTAACCCTTCAACAAGCCCAAGCTTTCCTTCGAGACAACCCCCCCCCCCTCAAAATCTTCGAGACCATCGCGTAAAAAAAACGAAGTAAACCCGAGCTCGTCCCTCATCCCCAAATTCAAACTTCGCCTGACACCAGAAACATGCACGTGCACCAGCTACTCTGACCACCGGGGGTCACCGCGGCCATCTTCGACAACCATACAAACCCATATGACCACAAATGGTCACCTAGATCTCACGAAAATCCCTCGAGAAAAAAACGATGCATCTCGATCGAAACAAGAACCACTTCAGATCAACACAATCCCCTCGCCACCGACGATCCTACCCCCAAAGTTCACGTCGACTTTACCGAAGCAGCGCCACACTCTAACGAACCATTACCCCCTATCGCGATCGACTATGATGCGCTACCGTCGTCCCATTTGCCTCGACAACACAAACGCACCAAACCCACAGCAAAACCCTACTTCACCGTCTTGCCGCCGCCTCAGTGAACGTTAAACTCTTCGATTAATTCTCCCAAGAACTCCGCCCTTCCAACCACCTCCAGGCTCGATCTCATCCCCTTCGAAATCCTCAGTCGCCGGAAAATGAACAGAACATAAATCACGTAACTCGTGATTGCTCTAGAAATGGAGACTTAAAAATCATAAATTTATTACTTAAAAATCATAGATTTTGTTAACAAATCCATCCATATGTTGAATATGCGCTCATATGATTTTTGTTTGATGATAATAAACATATATACATTCGTTTAAATGTATTTGATAATATACTATTTTATTTTTCACAGATTAAATAAATATTTGCTGAATAAAATAAATAACACGGAATTTGAATTCAAATGAATATTTTATTCAAACAAATATTTATTACAATTTTGAATAGTATACAAATTCAAGCTCTCACTATTCACTATACAACTTTGATACAAATTCAATTACGTCACTATTTTACATATCATCACCTCACTACATATCACTCACACTCATATTTATCTTCAACTTCATTCCAGTTTGAATCCAGCATCTGAGAAATCTGCAAAAATATTCACTAACGCAGTAAAATTGAAAAAGAAATATTTTTGCAATAATAAAATAAAATATTTTTTTTGAAAATAATTTTTGCCTCAGTTATTTGGGTTGTTCGTCATCATTTATATTTGAATTCATCATACACGAACAACTTGTGACATACACAGTGTATTACTGTATATGCCACAAGGATGTGCACGCCGATATATACACTTGATTGATTTACAGGGACAGGTGAGCACAGGTCAAACCCAAATAAAAAAACCGGGTTCAACTCACATGCAATACACTAGGACACGAGCACAAGGTCAAACCCGAGTTTTTGTAACTGGATTCAACTCAAGCGCAAATCAAAAGTACACATGAAACTAAACAGTCAAGTTCAGTGATCAAATGCAATAGGCCGAGAACCAGACTCATGCATGCAACATGGAATGCAAAGACAATGCATCAATGCAAATTCAAATAATGTACAAAAACAAGTCCAGCAGCATGAAGCAATTATCACAACTTCTGCAAACTCGACCAAATAGCCAACATGATCAAAGATTGAATATGAGACCAAACTGCAGCAAGACCACAGCATGTGAATGCATCAAAGCAAGAAAACAACACTGTCGAGCTCGAGACAATACTGCTACAACATGGTGCAGAACCAAAGCCAAGCATAATGTACAGAGAAGCCAAAGCAAATGAACCAACTGCAAGTGCAAATGACCAGAAGACAATGCACCATTTAGAAGTGACTTAAAATAAGCACTGCAGACCACAAAAGTGCAACAAGTATTGCAGTAATAAACAACATCAGAAAATCAAATTCAAGGCAACAGTGACAAATGCAGACACAACTGAAATGAGACAGATGCAAGTGAAACTCGATTACTGCATAACAGCAATATGTACAGCATCAATCAAGTTGCAGACTCAAAGCATCAGTGGACACAAATAAACACACATGCACGACTTATGGCAGTAAAACTCAAAGCAAGTCAGACCATTAACTGCAACAAGTTGATATCCAACTACAACAAGTTGATATGCAAACTAATAAATGCTTAGTGTACAGCATACACATGAACTAAGCACAACTAGACCATCAAGTACACAATGACAAAGCAACACTGGGAACAACAGCTACATGCAGGCCAGAAGCAAAAACTCAAGTGCAACAGTGAAGTTCAGCTATGCAAATGAAACACAGTTGCAAACAACATAACAAATGAAAACAGTATGCAAGCTCGAGCACAAGAACATGACAGCAAACAGAAGTGCACAGCAACAGTAAGGCAATGTACAAATACAACAGAATCAAGTGAAGCATTTCTGTCAAAAGTATAGCAACTGCAAGAATATAAACAAGTGATACAGTGAAGTCAAACAGAGGCAACAACTAAGACAACATCAACAGCACAAAGATGGGCCAAAGCAGTGTCAAAGCAAATGATAAATAACTTTTACAGTGTCAAGCTCATGAATGTAACAGAGACCAATGGTGAACAAACGAAGAGTGCAGGTGAACAAATGTACAAATGAACTGCAAATATCCAAGTACAGCATGAACAAGTCAAACACTTCGAGTATGACACAGCAACACTTGCAACAGTGAAGTCGACATCATGTAAAGGACACAGCTGTATACAAGTACAAGCCACAATATCAAAGCTGTGCCGTGGATAGCAAGAATTTCAATGTTGAACAAGTCAAAATCGAAGCCGTGTCAACCAAGCATCAAAAATACGAAATTGACAAAGTCAGATAAATCTCAAACATTCAAGCATCATCAAGTGGCCGAGGTGATTCAGTAGACAAATTCAAACACGAAAATACGAACGCAAAAATAGGATTTCGAATCCTATAAATGCCCAAAATCATCATCGGCATAAGGTATTGAGTTCAAGAATCAACTAGCAAAGCAAAAGGAGGAAAATACATACCAAAGCAATCGAACTCGATCAAGGAGGAGAAGCCGCAAACAAATTGAAGCAAATCATAGAAACAGTGATTGCAATCAACCAACAAAGGCAGCAACTTCAATTTAAAACCCTAATTTAAGAGCACGGCATCAAGAACGAAAGCCCCAATTTTGCAAAAGGAACGGTCGCCATTATACTCAAGCAAAGAAAAAGAACCGGGCCGATAAAATAAAAGGGAGAAAAAGGGAGACATATTTTTTAATTAGTGGGCCGTTTATTTTTTGGCTTAGTTGTTTTAAATTAGGGTTATTTGCTTTTTATGTTTGTTTTTCTTTTAATTTTAAAATTCTCTTTTAAACCGTTGTAAATTCTAGTCGTGTGACTAGGGGACAAACTACGATGTGTAGTTTGGGAATTCGCAACTCGGTGGTTGAGTTGTGGTCAGGGTTTTGAGCGTAGAGTTAGATTAGTCAATAGCGGGTATAGCGAGTTTACGTGTGTAAGCGAGGGACTATCTAATTTCTAGTAGAAACCTTGGGGGCAGCACGTAGGCAGGGTTTTGCCGAAGCTGGGTAAATTCTGTGTTGTTCTGTTTTATTCTGTTATTTATATTCTGTGATATCTGTGCTGCTATTCTGTGATCTGAATTTAAATTAATTAATAAGCTTCCGCGATTAATTTTTATAATTTACACTATCACCCTATTCACCCCCCCCTCTAGGGTGAAATCGATCCTACAAGTGGTATCAGAGCTAGGAACAAAAGCCATTTTTGTTTTGATTTTACAAAAGCCAATTTTCATTTAAAAATTCATGTTTCAAAAATCAATTTTTGTTTTAAAAATTCGTGTTTCAAAAATCAATTTTTGTTCTAAAAATTCGTGTTTTAAAAAATCGGTTTTTGTTTTTAAAAATTTGAATTTTTAAAATGGCTTCTTTTAATAATGCTTTTGCAGAAGGGAAATCCATAGTTAGACCACCAATGTTCAATGGTGAATATGCTTACTGGAAAAATAGAATGCAAATTTTTCTGAAAACCATTGACGCTTGGAATATTGTTGAGACAGGTTATAGTATACCAACTATAACTGTAGATAATCAGGAAATAGAGAAACCCAAGGAACAATGGACAGAACTAGAAAATAAATTACAGAATACTAATGCCAAAGCTATGAATTCTATTATCTGTTCATTGGATCAATTTGAATTTAATCGTGTCTCACATTGTCTAACTGCGCAGGAAATATGGCACATACTAGAAGTGACTCACGAAGGAACATCTCAAGTCAAAGAATCTCGCCTTGCAATGCTAAGAAGCGAATACGAGAACTTCAAAATGGCAAAGGAAGAAAATGTCAAAGAGATGTACGGACGACTCTCCAATATCGTATACAAATCAAAAGCTCTCGGAAAAACATACACCGAATTAGAAATAGTCCGGAAAATCCTCAGAGTCCTTCCACGAAGCTTTGAAGCAAAAGTAACTGCCATACAAGAATCAAAAGATTTAAAACAACTTAAAGTTGAAGAACTCATCGGAAATCTCACCACTTATGAGCTAGAAATGAAATTCAAAGAAGAGCGTGAAGGAGGTGAAACTCAAAAGAAATCAATAGCTCTCAAAGGAACAACCAAAAGTGATGATGATAACGATGAAGATGATGGAGCAGCAGAATTGGAGCTGTTGATAAGGAAATTCAAAAAATGGAATCAAAAACATGGTAACTCAGCTCGAATTCAAAAAGAAAAAAGCAGAATAGCCAAAGCACTAGACTACTCGGAAGAACAAAAGTTTATTTGTTATAATTGCAACAAACCCGGCCATATCAAGCCCGATTGTCCACAAATTAAATCCAGCCACGGAAAGAAACAGAAAAAGAAAAGTTTTGCAGCCACTTGGGATGAAATAGATGAGAATGATCAAAGCACTGGCAGTGAAAGCGAAAAGGCAGAATTGTGTCTTCGAGGAGATACAACTGACAGTGACGATGACGAGCCAAGTGAGGTATCAAAACTTACCCATTCTGAGTTGCTTATATATTTTCATGAAGTAAACGGTTGTTTTGAACGACTTAGGGAAAAATACGCCAAACTTGAATCTCAAAAAGATATTTTGATAGAATGTAATAAACAACTTGATCAATTAGTTAAAACCTATCAAAGTAGGATCCCTAAGTGTGATAAGTGTCCAACATTTGAAAAGGAAATTAAAAAATCAGAAATCAATATAAAAACACTTGAAAATGAAATTCTGATTTTAAAGGAGAATGAAAATACTAGGAGAGAGAATTCTATTAAAAAGTGCACACATTTGTTAAACGAAAATGAATCTCTCAAATCACAAGTCCAACAATTGTCAACGACTTTAGATAAATTTTCAAAAAGTGAAAAATCATTGAATATGCTATTAGGAAAGCAAACTGTGAATACGGTTAGACAAGGACTTGGATATAATAGTTCGAAAATTGTTGAAAGCAATATTAGTCAAGTTAATTCCATGTGCACGTTTTGTAGAAAATTTGGACACGATCACAATAATTGTTGGTATAGACCCAAACATGTGAAAACTATACCGATTTGGATTCCAAAAGGCACAAATATAAAATCTCTCAAAGTTAAACAAATTTGGGTGCCAAAGGGAACAATTATAAATAGTTTTGGGTCTACACAAAATTATTTTTCAAAATTTTCTGCCACTAACAACCATGGACCTATAAAAACAAATAGGTCACATAAATCCTTTTCCGTGTAGGTGTGGTGGCAGGCTAAGGAACAACAATAGTGTTCTCTGGATTTTGGCTGTTCCAGAAACGCAACGGGCGACAAAGCTAAGTTCCTTAGCCTAGTATAAAGGTGACAGAATCACAACGGACAACAACAAAATATATCGTAAAGATAAAACAGGTATGGTATGTTTTAAACGATATATTAAATGTGATAATCTGCACCGTATTTTGAATTAATTCAGCCAATATTGAGATTGATGAAAAGATGATGGTTTTTTTTATTCTGATTTATTCAAAATAAGCCAATTATATTCTTATGCCAAAAACACTATAAAAATCTCTAAATTCTTTGAATTACTTCATATATATCATTTTTGATTAAAAATAGTGTTTTGTTGGATATTACAATTGGTTATAATATGACTGACTCTATATTCACGGTTTTAGATTATTTACACGGCTTCATTTCAAAGTCAAAAGAATGTCATTTAAATTGCTGAAAAAATTGAGTTTGAAATTTTTGATGCACACTTCATGTTTTTGGTCTATAAAATTCAATTGATGATAATTTTTGAGTGAAAGAGAAATTCAGATGCAGGTTACACTGGTAATCTAGATGATAGAAAAATTACTAGTGAAACGTGATTTTTTTTTGAGACATTTAGTAACTGCATCGTTTTTCAAAGAAAATATCTGCATATTTTTCATTTCAAATAATTTTCAAATAGCAGAAAATTTTCTTTTTAAAACCCCCTGGAGAAAATCATTTTTGACCATATTTTCAGATCATTCATTTTTGAAAAATTAATTTCATAATTATTTTTGAATTTGATTTTAAATGACTATTATGACTAATCTGACTCCCAAATGATTATCGAAAAGAAAAATAGTGATTGAAAAAGTGATGAGTGTTGATATTGATTATATATTATAACTCGAGAAAGTATAATTAGAAAATTTCTTTAGAAATGTAAACAAGAGTTATAAAATTTTTTGTTGGTAAAAAATTCCATGACCATCTCTATGTCTATCATGTTTTTCTATCAACCATCACTCATCAAAATTCTATATAGTTTGTCAATATGTGGTACTTTAAACATGAATCGTTCGTTTTTCATTTTTACATTTTTTAAAATAAAAAAAAATTAAATAAATAAATAAATACCAAAGTATTCACTCTCATTTAAAAGTCCTCACGGTTATGCATGGGTGAATTACTTGGAATTTGTTATGTGCTTCCATGCTCATTTAAAAGTCCTCGCGGTTATGCATGTATGGAACGCATATCAAAAGTTGATTTGTAAAATAAACAAGTTGATTCTAATCCCATTTAAAAGTCCTCACGGTTATGCGTGGTTAGAAGATACTTGAATTCATTTTTTAAAAATAAAATTGGAATACTACTAATCTCATATAAAAGTCCTAACGGTTATGCATGGTTAGTAGATATTCAAATTCCTGATATAAATATACCACAAATAGACATAACTGTATGGTTTTATATGATGATACCATCCCTATCATTCTAAAAGTGGAATATGCGCCTAACAAAATATTTATAATTTTTGTTTGATTTTTTATTGAAATTTAATATTTATATTCAATTGAGTTTTAATGTTGGATTGATATCATTTACTTTATCTCTATTTTCTCTAACACTATTATTCTTTTGCTGATAACAAAAGGGGGAGAGAAAAGTTAAGATTTTGTCAAATAAAATCAAGCAAAGGTCTAATAATTTTCTATTTGCATCTAGGATCATTTGCATATTTTTATTTGTATGCATATATGTAGGGGGAGCATCGTATAGAGAGGAAGCATTTAAATAGGGGGAGCAATTAGAATATATCAATGATCAAATACATTTAACATATTCAAAATCTTAAATATATGTTTGTTATCATCAAAAGGGGGAGATTGTTGAATATGCGCTCATATGATTTTTGTTTGATGATAATAAACATATATACATTCGTTTAAATGTATTTGATAATATACTATTTTATTTTTCACAGATTAAATAAATATTTGCTGAATAAAATAAATAACACGGAATTTGAATTCAAATGAATATTTTATTCAAACAAATATTTATTACAATTTTGAATAGTATACAAATTCAAGCTCTCACTATTCACTATACAACTTTGATACAAATTCAATTACATCACTATTTTACATATCATCACCTCACTACATATCACTCACACTCATATTTATCTTCAACTTCATTCCAGTTTGAATCCAGCATCTGAGAAATCTGTAAAAATATTCACTAACGCAGTAAAATTGAAAAAGAAATATTTTTGCAATAATAAAATAAAATATTTTTTTTGAAAATAATTTTTGCCTCAGTTATTTGGGTTGTTCGTCATCATTTATATTTGAATTCATCATACACGAACAACTTGTGACATACACAGTGTATTACTGTATATGCCACAAGGATGTGCACGCCGATATATACACTTGATTGATTTACAGGGACAGGTGAGCACAGGTCAAACCCAAATAAAAAAACCGGGTTCAACTCACATGCAATACACTAGGACACGAGCACAAGGTCAAACCCGAGTTTTTTTAACTGGATTCAACTCAAGCGCAAATCAAAAGTACACATGAAACTAAACAGTCAAGTTCAGTGATCAAATGCAATAGGCCGAGAACCAGACTCATGCATGCAACATGGAATGCAAAGACAATGCATCAATGCAAATTCAAATAATGTACAAAAACAAGTCCAGCAGCATGAAGCAATTATCACAACTTCTGCAAACTCGACCAAATAGCCAACATGATCAAAGATTGAATATGAGACCAAACTGCAGCAAGACCACAGCATGTGAATGCATCAAAGCAAGAAAACAACACTGTCGAGCTCGAGACAATACTGCTACAACATGGTGCAGAACCAAAGCCAAGCATAATGTACAGAGAAGCCAAAGCAAATGAACCAACTGCAAGTGCAAATGACCAGAAGACAATGCACCATTTAGAAGTGACTTAAAACAAGCAGTGCAGACCACAAAAGTGCAACAAGTATTGCAGTAATAAACAACATCAGAAAATCAAATTCAAGGCAACAGTGACAAATGCAGACACAACTGAAATGAGACAGATGCAAGTGAAACTCGATTACTGCATAACAGCAATATGTACAGCATCAATCAAGTTGCAGACTCAAAGCATCAGTGGACACAAATAAACACACATGCACGACTTATGGCAGTAAAACTCAAAGCAAGTCAGACCATTAACTGCAACAAGTTGATATCCAACTACAACAAGTTGATATGCAAACTAAGAAATGTTTAGTGTACAACATACACATGAACTAAGCACAACTAGACCATCAAGTACACAATGACAAAGCAACACTGGGAACAACAGCTACATGCAGGCCAGAAGCAAAAACTCAAGTGCAACAGTGAAGTTCAGCTATGCAAATGAAACACAGTTGCAAACAACATAACAAATGAAAACAGTATGCAAGCTCGAGCACAAGAACATGACAGCAAACAGAAGTGCACAGCAACAGTAAGGCAATGTACAAATACAACAGAATCAAGTGAAGCATTTCTGTCAAAAGTATAGCAACTGCAAGAATATAAACAAGTGATACAGTGAAGTTAAACAGAGGCAACAACTAAGACAACATCAACAGCACAAAGATGGGCCAAAGCAGTGTCAAAGCAAATGATAAATAACTTTTACAGTGTCAAGCTCATGAATGTAACAGAGACCAATGGTGAACAAACGAAGGGTGCAGGTGAACAAATGTACAAATGAACTGCAAATATCCAAGTACAGCATGAACAAGTCAAACACTTCGAGTATGACACAGCAACACTTGCAACAGTGAAGTCGAAATCATGTAAAGGACACAGCTGTATACAAGTACAAGCCACAATATCAAAGCTGTGCCGTGGATAGCAAGAATTTCAATGTTGAACAAGTCAAAATCGAAGCCGTGTCAACCAAGCATCAAAAATACGAAATTGACAAAGTCAGATAAATCTCAAACATTCAAGCATCATCAAGTGGCCGAGGTGATTCAGTAGACAAATTCAAACACGAAAATACGAACGCAAAAATAGGATTTCGAATCCTATAAATACCCAAAATCATCATCGGCATAAGGTATTGAGTTCAAGAATCAACCAGCAAAGCAAAAGGAGGAAAATACATACCGAAGCAATCGAACTCGATCAAGGAGGAGAAGCCGCAAACAAATTGAAGCAAATCATAGAAACAGTGATTGCAATCAACCAACAAAGGCAGCAACTTCAATTTAAAACCCTAATTTAAGAGCACGGCATCAAGAACGAAAGCCCCAATTTTGCAAAAGGAACGGTCGCCATTATACTCAAGCAAAGAAAAAGAACCGGGCCGATAAAATAAAAGGGAGAAAAAGGGAGACATATTTTTTAATTAGTGGGCCATTTATTTTTGGGCTTAGTTGTTTTAAATTAGGGTTATTTGCTTTTTATGTTTGTTTTTCTTTTAATTTTAAAATTCTCTTTTAAACCGTTGTAAATTCTAGTCGTGTGACTAGGGGACAAACTACGGTGTGTAGTTTGGGAATTCGCAACTCGGTGGTTGAGTTGTGGTCAGGGTTTTGAGCGTAGAGTTAGATTAGTCAATAGCGGGTATAGCGAGTTTACGTGTGTAAGCGAGGGACTATCTAATTTCTAGTAGAAACCTTGGGGGCAGCACGTAGGCAGGGTTTTGCCGAAGCTGGGTAAATTCTGTGTTGTTCTGTTTTATTCTGTTATTTATATTCTGTGATATCTGTGCTGCTATTCTGTGATCTGAATTTAAATTAATTAATAAGCTTCCGCGATTAATTTTTATAATTTACACTATCACCCTATTCACCCCCCCCCCTCTAGGGTGAAATCGATCCTACACCATATGCCTGAAACATTCAATTATTCAAATCAAGATTTTGATAAATGAGAAATTTCCACTGAAATTCCTACTTTATGCTGAAACAATCCCTTAGATCTTATCTAAAATGTTTTTAGATCAAATGTTCTGTCACAACACATACGTATTTGTTTAAAAATGAATCAGGGGAGAGATTTTTAAAGCTTGTTCAAGATTTGAAACCTGTATGACTAAAACAGAGCGATCGTTTTGTTCAGATATGCACACCTTGAAAATCATATATATAGATAACCACATGCAAACTTACTAAAGATACATGAAATACTTATCATACGATGTTCCAAATGATCACAGTATACAATAGAAACTTAGTTTACTCACCTGGATTTTAAAATGGACAGATTTTTTTTGTTTTGAACAGGCTTTGAACTTTGCTTGCTGAAATCTTCTTATCTTAATCCTCTTGAATCTTTGGTTGTTGAGTTGTTTTGTTGTTTTAAGTTGAATTGTTGCCTAAGTTTTGAAATAATACTTGCTTCAGACTTTCTTAGCTTCTGATGGACGAAACGGAGGATGAGAGTTGATGTATATAAATTTGAGTTTACAGGGTATCATTTGTACAAGGCGATATTATTGTCTTTGTACAATATAAGTATATAATTTTTTTTGTTTGTACAACTTAAGGTCAGAGATTTTTGTTCTTGTTTTGTTGACTAGCAGATTTTCTTGTTTACTTTTGGTGGCTGATAAGATAATATGGTGGCTAGAGATATTGTCATTAATTGTTGTTGTCATTTTCTTTTCAAGCGTTCATACTTGAATGTATGATGTTGTCTTCTTATGCAAGCCTATATATATTATATTTTCTTTTGTTTAGTTAATTGCTTTATAATATAAATGAATTTCTATTGTTAAGATGATGCTAGAATTTGTCTAATATATTTACTTTATATTTTACAAACTATATATTTCATCTCGTGTATATCCATTTGTATACTTTTATGTTTACATAGATATTTATGTTTATGACTCTGATATTTTCATATCCAGATAGTTTATATTTGCTTATAGTTTATATATATATATATATATATATATATATATATTCAGATATTTTTCATATGAGAATGTTTATTTATTCGACTAATAAAGTCAATATTCCAGTAACTAAAATAAATACAGATGTTAGAAAACCCAGGTCGTCACATAATGTTTGGCTTTCACTTGTTAGCAATTTGCATATTGCTTCACCCATAAACCTGCATCACTCTTCATACTTTTCCAGAAGAAACTTCTTTTCATATCCTGATACAACTTAGTTCCCCCAGGATGAATCGTAAACTTCGATCGATGACACTCCCTAAAATTCCCTCCTTAGGTTTCCGACATGCAGAACACAAAATCGTCCCTTCTTTCTTAACCATGCCCTCTAGTCAAGACTAAAATCCTTTAGATCGTTGATCTTAGTTCCACCTTTAAATCTTCTAATCTTTACGGCTAACGATGGATCATCTCTCTACTTAGAAGCTATCTTTTTTATCAACATTGGCTGAACTTTTAAGCAAGATAACATGATTGTACATTGACTAGAACTAGCAGTCAATCTTAGTTGCACATTACAAGTAGTCAATGCTGCAAGATCCTTGCCAACATAACTAACACAATATTTTGATGTTTCCTGCTAAGTGCATATGCAACTTTATTTCTTTTCCCTGGTGTATACTCAATACCAAAACGATAAGTTGCTAAAAACTCCAACCACCTATGCTCTCTCATATTCAACTCTTTTTGAGAGAATAAATGCCCCAAAGATTATGATTCGTACACAACTCGAATTGTTCCCGTAAGCGGTAGCGTCTCTATACTTTCAATGTGAAAATCACTGCTGCCAACTCCAAATCATGATTCGAATATATAATATCGTATGGTCTAAGCTGCCGAGAAGCATAGCTAATTACTTTACCCTTCTGCACCAATACAGCTCCTAATCTCGTTCCACATGCATCTAAATACACCACTAAATCCCGACTTCCATCTGGAACTATTAACATAGGCGTATTCGTTAACAAATGCTTCGACTTCAGGAATGCTTCCTCACATTTTTCAAACCAAGTAAACTTCATGTCCTTTGTGGTTAGCTTAGTCAAAGGCACTGCTATCTGTGGCAAATCCTTGATAAATATCTGATAATAGCTATTTAACTGAAGAAAACTTCTTATCTTGGTTACCGTCTCAGGTCTTTTCCAACTGTTAAAGGCTTCGATCATGGCTGGATCGACCGGCAACCCTTTCTCTGAAACTACATGACCAAGAAACTTCACTTCTTTCTTTTAGAAATGATACTTCAAAAACTTCGCTTTTAGTTGATGCTGCCTTAACATCTCAAGCACTATTCTAAGATTAATCTCATGATCTCTATCATCCTTAGAATATATCAAAATATCATCTATGAATACCAACACGAACCTATCCAAGTGCTCTTTGGAAAATCTAGTTCGTTAAATCCACGAAGAAAGCTAACACATTAGTTAATCCGAATAGCATCACTAACCACTCGTATGAACCATACCTCGTTCGAAACATTGTCAAGGGAATACTGCCCTTCGCTGTGCTCAATTGATGGAACCATATCACCAAAATCAATTGCGAAAATACTTTATCTCCACTCAACATCAAATAAAACATCAATTCACAGTAAAGGATATTGATTCTTTATTGTTTTTTCATTCGACTTATGATAATCGATGCATAATCTTAACGAGCCGCCTGATTTTTTCACGAACACAACGGCTGCTCCCAAAAGAGAACTGTTTGGTCTAATAAAACTATTTCCTTCTAAGTCCACTAGCTGCATCTTTAACCCCCTCATATTGATAAGTGATATCCTACTAGGTGGTATACTTATGGGTTCAGCTCTACGTACAAGATCTATTTCAAACTCAATAGCTCATTTCGGTGGTAGTTCTATAACTGACTCAAAAACATCTGCGAATTCTCTCACAATCAAAACCCGATTAATCTCGTCTTCCGCTTCTGTAGCACCCAATAAAGCACAAATTTCTGGACTCGAATTCTCAATTGAGTATACTATTCGATCACTGCTATCAGGATGTCTTAATGATATTTTTCTATCTTGAAAAAATATCCTAGCATCATATTTGCTCAACCAATCCATACCCAAAATAATTTCAAACCCATTAAATCAAATACATACAAACTGTAGGCAAAAGTATAACCTAGCAATTCAAATTCTGGATAGTCGCACCTCATCCCAAGAGTTGCGTACCCTCCTATTGGATTAGCTATCCTTAAGGAAGTTACAAAGTATGATGATTCTAAACATAACTTATCTACCAAAAGCTAGGACATAAATGAATGTGATGCATTAGTATCAAAAAGTACCCTAACCGGTATGCTATGAATCAAAAGAGTACTTTGGGTTCAGAATTGTGTAAGAGACTTATTATCATTCGCAAACAGACGGTTAGACTAAGAGTGTGACACCTTGAAATTAATAATTAATTAATCAATTACATAGTTAAGATGAGCTTGTAAATGTTATAAGAGGCAAATTAAACTAGGAAGTGGTTAATGAACTAACGAAAAAGGTATAAGGGCCAATGCCAAATTATTGCAGGACAATAAGCATAATTATTTTCCATTTCTTCATTCCATCTCAATAAAATTAAAATAAAAGTTTGAGAAGGATATTAAATGCGGTGACCTAAGTTCTCGAACAACGTCATCTTCGTCTTAACGCCCAGATTCACATGAAAGATGCTCGGTTCAAATGCTAGATAATATAGGCGTCGGCAAGGACGTAGGTCCCTCCTTCGAGCGATATCCTACTTATGATCCTTTGTACCCCATGTATAATGTTGCACCATCGGACGGGTCCCATATGGGGCTGATTAATCTAGTGTAGGAAATTTAGTCTCATTATGCCCGCCCCTTGTCAGAAGGCAAGGGTGGGCAGGTTCAAATGGTAGTTAATTTACTTACACATTTTTTTCTTGTACTTGAACTAATCATGATTTTTTGTTTTTTAGTTGGTCGACAATCTTAACTTTAAACCTTTGACGCCCTCGACTCCACTATCCAGACTGTTATGGTTCCTATGCCTAAGGACCTATGACATGTGAGAAATGCGGATGAAAGATCTTAAGGCTAGAATAAACACTGGAGGGAAGTGAATAGTGTTTTAGAGAATTGTTAAATCTTTTTGAGTTTTTGTTAATTTGAACACAAATGTATGCAATTTTCAGACACAGATATGATCACAGAATCAAACACAGATGCAAATATAAAGTAAAAGCGGTAAAGGAAAGGAAAGAACACATCGGATTTTATACTGGTTCGGAGTTACCCTACATCCAGTACCGCACACAAGTACGAATTTCCTTTCAAAAACAATCTTTACAATTACACCATCGATTTCAAGGCAACGAGGTACACCCTCTAGAATCACAATCCTCTGGGTAGAGATACTTGATTTCCTAGGCAACAAGTTCACCCAATTGATTTCCCAAGGCTACAATCACACCTTATCTCGCTTGATTGATTTTCAAGGCCATAATCACACCTTTTCTCACTAAGTTGATTACAAAAAGCCTATAACTCTGAATAGCACTGAGGATCTTGTTGAGATAGTGATAGAGAATCAAACCAGAGATAATCTAGTTAGATTCAATGTTGATTTCGGCAGAATAATGGTAAGAATATGTATATAGAAATGTGGAAGAAGAAGAGGAGTGAAAAACCAGAAAATCTCTGTTGAAATTCATTGAAACCAACCCCTATTTATAGAGGAACAACAGCCATGTCCATTTGTGAAGAGTTATGATGAATATACACTTCTTTTGAAATTTAGATTTTGAACTCAACTGACACCATATCGACATGAGGTACTTGAGTATGTCGACATCCCAAAGGGTTTTTTTGGTGTTTTGATTTTCTTTGAAAATAACCTTTATCTTATATTAAAACTATTTTAAACTTTATAAATATACTTGACTATAATTAAAATACATAAGTAAATATAGAGAATAATATATATAGAATTTTGCTATAATTTTATATTTTAAATCTAAGTATAAATATTTAAAAGTTAAATATATTATTATTAAAGATAGTTAAAGCCACGGATAATTTGATTTTGAAATTAAAGATTATTTTGAGGCTAAAAGTATTTGAAATCGGGATAGATATTTTTGATGCTTTTAAAAGGAAGGTTTTGAAATCATTTTGAAAACAAGATATAATTTTGAAAAATCATTTTGAATAAAAAGTTAGCGGATACAAAACAACGTTCCACTAGATTTTTCGTAGGTTCCATCCTACTTAGGGTTCCATCCCTTTAACAGGTTCGAAGTGGATTCCATTCCACGAATAAATTGGATTTTAAGATGCCAGTGCTTTTCTAGGAGTTTTAACAAAATTCCTAATAAATTAAAAGAAAAATTACTTGAACTCTTGATACTCATGAGTCTTCAATCTTGATACCTTGAATCTCTATACTGTACAGTCTTCATTCTTGTTACCTGCATGGTTAAATCCTGCACATACATATATATCTAAACTTATACTGTTAGTATTTATATTTTATAATCTATTCTAAGGTTGTTGTCATCAAATCCATCATCTCACGGACTAACAATCTCCCCCTTTTTGATGATGACAACCTTTTTTTTTATAAAATATTACTTCTATCCTAATAACTCCCCCTTAATCTATGCCTAACTACCTTATTTTATACTTCTCCCCCTTTGTCATCAACAGAAAAACTAACTCTAAACTATATAACACCAAACTATATAACTCCCCCGCATTCTTAGACTAAAATACCTACATTAATAAACTTATACAATGGAATATAGAATTAAGAGATAATTATATTGATAGTCACAATAATGAATCAAAGATTATATACATGTCGATGTATAATTATACATATTTTGTACAACAAACATCAATCCACACTAAATATCAATCAATATCGAACCAAGCTAAAGCAAACGAAATCAAATCAATCAAAGCAAACAATTCAAACAAAGCAACCAAATAAATTAAACGTTACGAGGAACTTCCACCCATCATTCTTCTCCAAAAATAGGGTGTGCTTTAATAGCATCCTAATTTTCATTGTCGTTGGTGAGAGAGACTGGAGGATGTGCTTCATTATCATCCATGTGTAGGGAGGAAATCATCCATCGTATTGCATCGAAATGTCTTTCTTGCTCCTTGATCATCTGCATATGACTCAATTCTAAGTGTCGCTGGTTACGAAGAATGAACTAGAGAATATTCTTAAATGAATTAAGAGTTTCTTCAAGATTTTCGAATAAATTATGAATCGGATTAGCCATATTTGGATTTGTGAGAAGAATGAGAAATAGAGTAGATAAGAAATATTATTCATTGATGAATTCTGGAAGAAATAGGTATTTAAAGGTGTAGAAATTCATTTGAAATGAATAGACATATGGTAGATATTCAAATTTCAAATTCAAAATGAATTGTCATTTCTGACCAGTACATGTCGACATGGTCATAAGGGGTATGTCGTGGTGTAGTGAAATTTGATGATTTATTTTGATTTTGTGAATAATTGTGTGTGTGTGTGTGTGTGTGTGTGTATTTATATTTATATAACATACTAACATTTATTCTGGAGATAAGATAAGCTAGATAACAGAAAGGAAATTCCATTTCATTTCATACTAAGACGATACAATGATTAATCATAAAGAACTACACGAACATTCAAATCAAAATAAACTAAAACAAATACAACGAGATACGAAAAGTTAGAACTAGTTAGAGGATGATGATGATGAAGAAAGCCTAAGTTTCTTGCTGACTTTGGAAATGAACTTGTTCATCTTGGATGAAATTTTTTCCAACTTCTTATTAACGGATCATTTAAGAATCCGTTGATTCTCAACAATCGTCTTTGGTTTTTGAGAAGGGTTTTGTTGGATGGATTAGGAGAATAGTCGATGCTTTCCAAAGAAGTTTCACCTTCTTCTTCTTCTTCAATTTCCATTTCATCCCCTTCTTCTACTTCAATTTCCATTTCATCCCTTTCTTCTTCTTCTGCCTCCTCTTCCATCTCCTCATGAGCCAAACGCTCTTCCTTTTCGGCAAGAGTCTCATAAGGTTGAAAAACAAATGGAATTTCATAAGCGAAATGTTGGAATGATTGAAAACTTTTCTAGAAACAAATTCTTCGCCTTTGAAATCCACTCCAAAACAGTTAAAAATCCTAGTGAGATAAATTCCATGATACAAAGTGTTCTCACCCATTTCAAGATTTTTAGGACGAAGTTCATCCAAAATAACTTGCGCCCAATTAATGTCATAATTTTCAAAAATAGCAAAAAGTTCTTTGCAAACTTTTGAAGTAGGATTGTTAAAATTCCTCGATCTTGGGGTCAAAGTATGTTGCAAAAGAAGATTGACAATTCTTGCTTTTGGCTAAAAATTTAGATTTTTGAATTCAAAATTATCATTTCCTTCGAAAATGTGATGAAATGTCTCACGATCATTTTCATCGATTTTAAAATTAGAAAGATCCATTCCCATACTCTTGCAGTTGAGAATGGTACCCAAAAGATCACAATTCAAAACAATTCTAGTACCTTTGACACTAGTCCAAATTTCATCCTCATTTCCATTATAAAATTCACAGTTTAAATTTGCATAGAAAATTTTGACAAGGTTTGGATAGCAAACAAAATCGTTTTGAGAAGCATCAACAAGACTAAGGATTTGATTGTTTGCAAAAAAAGAATCAATTTCATAAGAAGAAAAATCTTGAAAAATATTAAACTTTCCAGGATGGATTTTGGCATAATTAGCATAATTGATGTATGTCTTTATTGCCTCTGGATCATTGAAGAGTTGCTCTTTTATTTTTTTTGAAAATTCTCATGGTGGAGGGGTTGCTTGAAGAAGCCATTAAAGTAGAGAGTAGAGAGTTTGAATTTTTGAAGAGGGAGTTTGAATTTGAAAATGAGAGTGAAAAGATATGATAAAAGATAGTGAATAAATAGATTCTCAAAGGACATGTTCTTTGGTCAAAAGATGTCTTTTCAGATAATTGAATGAAGTGAAAAGGTGGAGAAAAATTTAACCATTTGAATTCAAATTTTGAATTTCAAATTGTGGTACCCATGTCGACATCATGGTGGGGACCATGTCGACATGTGCCTATGAATTTTTGTGATTTATTTTTCCTAAGTACTCTACTATATATATATATGTACTTATTATATTTAATGTATATATATCTGAAATATTATTAGAATTATAGTATTTTCAATATATTATTATACTATGAAAATAATAATAAAAATAATAGTAAAATAATAGTAAAATAATAGTAAAAATTTTAAAATTCAAATAACACATCAATTCAAAATCAATCAAGCAATCAAACATCTAATTCTAAGCATGCAATTTCAACCAATTATATTGTAAATGTGTACCTTTTTCTGAGTCTATTTCTCTAAATTCGTCGAAGTCGTGAACTGCCGTGAAACACAAATTTGAATTATATGTCTTCTGATCATCATCACTTAAGGACGAGTCTGAGTCATCTAGAGTAGCAGTAAATGCACGCTTCCGTTTCTTTGCTGGATCATTGTTTATATGAGGATCTTGCCTACCTGGATAAGGACAATCTCTTTTGATATGGCCTGGTTCATCACAGTTGAAACATTTGATATTATTTGGCATTACATTCTGATTTCCAGAGTTTTTATAGTTGTTTCTCTTGAGATTATTCATCTGTCTGTATTTCATGAATTTCCTAAAATTTCTGGTCATAAAGGCTATCTCTTCATCATTATCACTGTTGGAGTCTGATCCATCGGTCAAGGCATTGAATGCCATTGATTTCTTTTCAGATGCTTTGCTTTCTCTTCTCGCGATCATTTGGACTTCAAATAACATTAGATTTCCAATTAATTCTTCTATCTTTAAGGTACTGATGTCATTTGCCTCTTCGATCGCAAGTGTCTTTTGATCCCATTCTGGAGTAAGAGAATTTAAAATTTTCTGACTTGATCTTCTTCAGAAAATTCCTTTCCCAAGGATATTAAAGAATGCACAATATCCTGAAATCTACTATACGTATCGAAAATAGACTCATTAGAATTCATTTTAAATAATTGAAACTGATTTGTGAGCATGGAAATTTTGGTTTGTTTAACTTTGCTTGTTCCTTCGTGAGTCACTTGCAAAGTTTTCCAGAATTCATATGCAGACTTACAAACTAACACTCTGTTAAATTCATTTCTATCAAGTGAACAAAACAGAATATTCATTGCTTTAGAATTATTTTGTGCAACAGTCTTTTGCTCAGCGGTCCACTGTGGAAAATCAATTGTGGGTTCAGAATATTCTGTTTGTGTGATATTCCAAGTATCTAGTCCTAAAGGCTGTAAATATATTTTCATCCTACATGCCCAATATGCATAGTTACTACCATTAAAAAGTGGTGGTCTGACAGTAGACTGACCTTCTACAAATGAACTAGTGACATGGATACTAGTGTTAGTAACAATACCAGTGTTGGTAGCCATTTTGATAATTTTTTCAAAAATCAGATTATGAAACTTGAAAAACCTTGCTCTGAGACCAAATATGAGAAATGCGGATCAAAGATCTTAAGGCTAGAATAAACACTAGAGGGGGTGAATAGTGTTTTAGAGAATTGTTAAATCTTTTTGAGTTTTTGTTAATTTGAACACAAATGTATGCAATATTCAGACACAAATATGATCACAGAATCAAACACAGATGCAAATATAAAGTAAAAGCAGTAAAGAAAAGAACACCGGATTTTATACTGGTTCGGAGTTACCCTACATCCAGTCCCTCACACAAGTACGGTTTTCCTTTCAAAATCAATCTTTATAATTACACCCTCGATTTAAAGGCAACGAGATACACCCTCCAGAATCACAATCCTCTGGGTAGAGATACTTGATTTCCCGGGCAACAAGTTCACCCAATTGATTTCCCAATGCTACAATCACACCTTGTCTCGCTTGATTGATTTCCAAGGCCACAATCACACCTTTTCTCGCTAAGTTGATTATAAAAATCCTATAACTCTGAATAGCACTAAGGATCTTGTTGAGATAGTGATAGAGAATCAAACCAGAGATAATCTAGTTAGATTCGATGTTGATTCGACAGAGTAATGGTAAGAATATGTATATAGAAATGTGGAAGAAGAAGAGGAGTGGAAAATCAGAAAATCTCTGTTGAAATTCGTTTAAACCAACCCCTATTTATGGAGGAACAGCAGCCATGTCCATTCGTGAAGAGTTATGGCGAATAGACACTTCTTTTGAAATTTAAATTTTTGAACTCAACTGACACCATGTCGACGTGGGGTACTTGAGTATGTCGACATCCCAAAGGGTTTTTTGGTGTTTTGATTTTCTTTGAAAATAACATTTATCTTATATTAAAACTATTTTAAACTTTATAAATATACTTGACTATAATTAAAATACATAAGTAAATATAGAGAATAATATATATAGAATTTTACTATAATTTTATATTTTAAATCTAAGTATAAATATTTAAAAGTTAAACATATTATTATTAAAGATAGTTAAAACCACGGATAATTTGGTTTTGAAATTAAAGATTATTTTGAGGCTAAAAGTATTTGAAATCAGGATAGATGTTTTTGATGCTTTTAAAAGGAAGGTTTTAAAATCATTTTGAAAACAAGATATAATTTTGAAAAATCATTTTGAATAAAAAGTTAGCGGATACAAAACAATGTTCCACTAGATTTTTCGTACGTTCCATCCTACTTAGGGTTCCATCCCTTTAACAAGCTCGAAGTGGATTTCATTCCACGAATAAATTGGATTTTAAGATGCCAGTGCTTTTCTAGGAGTTCTAACAAAATTCCTAATAAATTAAAAGAAAAATTACTTGAACTCTTGATAATCTTGATACTCATGAGTCTTCAATCTTGATATCTTGAATCTCTATACTGTACAGTCTTCATTCTTGTTACCTGCATGGTTAAATCCTGCATATATATATATATATATATATATATATATATATATATCTAAACTTGTACTTTTAGTATTTATATTTTATAATCTATTCTAAGGTTGTTGTCATCAAAACCATCATCTCACGGACTAACATGACAAACCTGGGGATCATTAAGCCAACTCCCAGTCTCGAGCCGGAGATCTAGCACTCCCCGATGGTAGGAAAAAAAGAGGGCTGGTGGAAGTCATCCTGTGATCTCTGTCCTCCTTTTGCCAGGTAAGCACCTATTTATGACATCGAAGAGGTAAAGCCTTTGGGGTGAGTGTCTCTAGAAGTTAATCGAGATTTGGACCGTAAAGATTTGGATAAGTACTAAGGTCATTCTAGCTCATGCCCATGGAGATCCCGTCATCCACTCACTGTCCCAAGTCCAGATGGAGTTGGCACTTTAGGGAGTCTGTGATTAATGCACATTCACGGGATGCTCTTTTCGTAAGCTTCCAAAGTTGAATTTTTTTTCTACATGGAATATTTTTCTGACACCGATTGTTTAATCCACCCACCACTCCATCCAAGTTCAGGACAAATTGTTAGATCTTGAAGAGGAGGTTGAGTAAAAGGAGAAAGCTTGAAAATTGATTGAGGAAGCTTTAGTGGAATCCAAGGGATTGCGGGGGCGGCCGAGAAGGCAGGAAAGGAGGCGATCGAGAAGAGGGACATAGCAAAGCTAGCAGTTGAGGATCTCATAGAGAAGTTAGAGAAGGATGAGAAGAAGGTCGAAGCTCTTTAGAATGACCTGAATTAGCATACAACTGAATAACTGTCTTTTACCGATATGGAGGCTGCTAGGGTGGTGGAGGTGAACGTATGAAAGAACCTATTGAAGAACATGGTGATGGCCCTTCTTAGGGAAAATCACCACTTACTGATATCCATCGGCAACTTCAACATTGACTCCTTGGCTCCATCGGCTAGTGGGCCAACATAGTAAATATTTTATATCTTCTTTTGTTTTGTGAGCCCGATAAGGCAGGCTTTATGCCTCGTGTTTTTGGTAGGAATGAACATATACTTTTGTCTTCTGAAATTTGTTTATGTTTAATTCATTTATCCTTTCTTTCTTATCTGTGCTTGGATCGTATGGTAGTGTACATTGAGTGATCTGCATAGTCTTTGCGTTATATGCAGTCGAACATTATCACAAGATTGATAAATAGTTGGGTTGTCAATGAGATTGGCGGTGATTTTTCCCCTTTGGGTGAACCGTGTAAATTGATTTTATGTAGAAATTAAATTGATGATAGCTCGACCGTGATTGGATGAGAAGCTCTGTAATAGTTGAATATAGAGGTGAGCACATAGAGGCCGAGCTTGTTTTGTTCTTTAACGTTTTTAGGAGGTCTCGACATGAACTAAAGCGTTGGATGGCTCGAGGGTTGTCCTAGGTTACATATGGAAAGATTGAGTGGTGGTGCTCCCAGCACGAATATGAGAGCTAAGTGGCTCAAGGGTTCTCCTGGGTAATATGTGGCAAGATAGAGAGGTGAGCTATCCCGAAATGAACCAGAGCGCTAATTGGCTTGAGGGTTCTCCCGAGTGTCACATAACCAGTTGATATGGTGCTTGGTTTATTTTTATGTGGGCTCAATATGGGTTCTAGACCACAACGTCATTTTAGGTAACAACACCAATCTCTATAATAGTTCCCCGTCTCATAGGAGGTACAGGCGGCATAATGGGTGAGGGAACCAAGACAATTGTGGTTAAGCCTCCAATCATCGATGCATCTTGGCATGAAGGGGGGAGACGTCTCACCCAAGCTCAATGGGGTGGTTTGGTAATACTCAAACAAGAGAAGAATGCATGGTAATTCACCCTCATTGGATAGACGATCGGTAAGGATGGAGCCAGCCTTGTGCAGCCCTTAGCGGTAGTGATTGATAGTCCCCAAGCAAGGTAGTGAGCATATAATAATAAACCCTTCACCAGATAGCCAATAGCGGTGACAGTCTCTAAACAAGAAATGTAAGCATGGTAATCCACCCTCTCTAGATAGACGACCAGTAAAGAAGGGAGCGTTGAATTGATCACATTATCCTTGGTGATTAAGGTTGGTAATACCTAAATAAGGAAGTGAGCATATAATAACTCACCCTCACTGGATAGCCTTGGTTGTGCTGACACATTTGGCTTTGGATTCTTCATTATATTCTCTATAAATATTTTTACAACAGCCTAATAGTTGGGGCTCATATAATATATACCCAGAGGTACTCAATGTTCTAAGTGTAGGATGTGTACTCCATTCGAGCGAGGTAGACAATAAGCACCATTTGACAAGATGATATTGAATACATGTAGCCTTTCCCAATTTGGGTCGAGCTCTCCTTCGGTCAGGTTCTTTGTGTTTGCGAACACCCAGCGCAAGACAAGATCACTGATAATTAATTGTTGAAGCTTTACTCGGAAGTTGTAGTGTTTGGCTATCTTCCTTTTGTAGGCTTTAGTGCCGAGTTCAGCTTCAACTCTTCATTCTTCAATGGCGTCGAGCATGAGCTTGAGCAACTCATCATTTTGTTTACCCTCATACGTGAGACACAAAGGTGACGGGACGTCTACTTCAACGGGCAACATGGCTTGTACCCATAAGAAAGCCAGAAGGGAGTATGGTTGGTTGAAGTGCGGTTAAATGTGCAGTAGGACCAGACAAGCGACAGTTCCTCGACTCAATTTCCCTCACCTTTTACGAGGCACTTCTTAAGTGTTTATTTGATGGTTTAGTTGATGGCCTCTAATTTCCCATTTTCTTAGAGGTGAGCAACGAAAGAAAAATACTTCTCGATCCCCTTTTTTGCACAGAAATCCTAAAAGAGGCTGCTCTCAAACTGACTATAACAGTCAATGAAAATGTTTTTTGGTGGGCCAAATCGACAGGCGATGTTTTTGATAAAGTGAGGGATATTCCCTAGTGACAATTTTGTAATTTACTGTAAATTAGTTAACCTTGTAATCAATTCTCGTTTGTAATAAAGGTATTTTCTTTTTACTGTAAATTTTTATAATGAATTATAAATAATTAAATGTTTAATTAAAATATATTTAACAGAAGATACATAAATGGTGTACTTATGATAGTAACTAAAAATAGTTGTAATCATGAGTATTATAACACAATAAATAATAAGCACATCATTTTAAATATTCCTAGACAAGATGAACTGAGACTGGATATTGATGTATCCATTAGGACAAGAGCACATAACGCTCTCCAAATGTTAGATAGTGTATTACTCATAACTGCTTGGAGCACTAAGGGGTTGCGTATAAATGGTTATTAGATAACTATGGAATAACTCATTCGATAGTTTATGTTCATTAATATAACTAAGGTCAAATAGAAAATATCGGTGTGACTAATTTGACTAGTTTCCTTTGACTTGAGAATACTTTCGATCTTCAATATGAAAGCTCCATTTTGATTATGGTCAAATCATGGCACAACACCATCGCACGACAGTAGTTAGGTCGAGTGGAAGTATTGAAAGTGAAACACCATTCAAGAAAGGATTCATCTCCTCACTTATATGAGGTTGGTATCAAGGTCAACTGAAGTCAACACAAAGTCAATATCTCTGGTAAGAGTAGTTCAGTTAAAAATATTTGTCATTATCAAACCAAGGACTTTGTGTTTGGACTGTAGAGTTGAATATGAACAATATTGGAATTTTGACCGTTACTAAATTCAGTGGTTCAAAGCGATATAGATTTGACAAAGAGAATTAGTGTGAATAATTGTCACTACCGGGTAATGCTTAATAAAGTAAAATTAGATTTTACCGAAACCAAGTAAGCGATAAATTTTACCATAATGTCACACCACCTCGTAAGCGAGGTGTGAACATCAAAATTCGAATTGTTCGGTATTAATGCTGGCCAGATTTATATCTGAGAGTCACACAACCGAAATGATGAATACTCCTTTTATTACCTGATTTAATTAATTTGTAATTGTTATAAATTAATCAAAATAATTAATATTTATGAAATATTAGTTATAAAATTTTATATTTGATGTGTTGAACAATGTTAAATAGTATATTTATGACGGTTATAAATATGTTGATCGATATACAATATCGGTATACATTTAGATTTGGATTTAAATGCAACAGACATCGTTTGGGCTTGGAATTGTTTTAAGGCCCAAAGGGGCTTGGGAATTTTGGTTATAATACTTGTAATAGGAGGTTGGCCATATGTGATATGGCATGGTGGATTTGAATTTAAAGAGGGGTGGAATTTGTTGGAGAGACATTAGGAACTGTGATCCACTTTTCACTCTCCTATCTCCATTTAAATAAGCCACTCTATTTTCATTCTTTTTTATCCTCTTTCTACATGCATATTTTCTAAATCACTTTGGGAGCTAGCAACTCTAGAACTTGAAATTCGATTCAAGGAGCCATTTTATCATTTCAACTTGTGATCTCTAGACTTGTGAGAGGTATGCTTCAAATTTATTAATATTTTTAATTGCTTAGTTAATCAATCATTCATATGTTAGCTAGATAGACCTTATCACAAATCGATATGTTACTGTATTGTCACATGTTGATGGTTATATATATCCACACACATATATCTGTGTGTGTATCTGCACACGCGAGCGTTAAAAAAGAAATTAGTATAGAAGTCTTCTTATAGCTCATGGCCTAATGATTAAAAAATTTATTATTAAAATTTTATTATCAAATGATTTGATCAATTGAACTCAATTATTAAAATTAATGCATATGATATATGTATTTAAAATCTTTAAAAAAAATTACACACCTAAAACCGTTTGGCAATAAATATTTTTTTTACTTTTAGATATATAGATATTTTGAATTATTTATTTGATTTAAAATTAGCTAAACAAGCAAAATATATTTATAATACATTTATAAATAATATAATTTTATGCAAAATATTTATATATTAAGATATGCATTTTGATTTCAAAAATCATTTTTAAATATTAATATTTGTTAAATCCACGTGGATTTCAATTTTTAAAGTATATTTTATTTGAAAATTATATAAACCAAAAAAAAAAAAATCAGGCCACGGGTAGCAGCAAATATATGTTATATATATTAATTAAATATCTATATGTATATATAATATATCTATGTTTATATATATATATATTAAAAATAAATTTTTGTTTTTATAATATATGATAGAGGTTTTAAATTATTTTACAAATTAATATTTAAAATAATTTTGAAATTTAGTTATCTTATATATATATACACACACATGTATTTTATGAATGATTTATATACATAATTTATAACCAATAATTTATAATAAATATATTATTAAATTTATAAATACATGCATACATATACGTACGTATGTATGTAAATGGTGACACCTTTAAACCTTAATCCAAGTGGTCAACCGACGACAAACTCTCATGACAAAGAGGATGACAAGGGATGGAAGCAGGTGAGGAAAAGAGGGAAAGAGTCTATTCCAGAGCAGCCTAGACAACAAACCCTAAACCCTAAAGGCCTGATGAAGTCTTGGATAGAAGTGGTTACTAGCACCAATCAAGTTAAGATTGATAAGGATGTATCTTTCATCGACCCAGTGCTAGATGAGGACAACGAATTCGTGAAGCTTGATAATAGAGATTTTGAGGAAGTAAAGAGTATGTGGCAGAACTCAGTTTACATATACCTAGCTGGTAGGTGCCCTTATTATGCGCATTCTAATGCTTATATTAAACGAGAATGGAAGCCTAATAGGAGGTGGGATATATTCTTGCATGACAATGGGTTTTGCTTAGTAAAATCTTAAAAAGAGAATATTGTCTTTCAGTTCTCAATCAAGATCTGTGGTTTATGGATAGTCATCTTCTTTTTATAAAACAATAGAAGCCTAATTTTAGACTGGATCGAGATATGTTGGATTCCCATTCTATTTGGGTTAGATTAATTAACCTAGATCTTGCACTATGGGACTCCTATAGAATTAGCAAAGTTGAAAGTATTATTAGCAAACCCCTAAAACTAGATGATCACACTAGAAAAGTTACCAGGCTTAGGTATGCGAGGGTTTGATAGATGTTATTGCAAATTCGAAGTTCTCTTAAAAACCCAGAATTAAAGATTGCAATGGTAATTTTTATATGCAAACTGTTCGGTATGAGTTTAAACCTTCTAGATGTTTGGAATGCAAATGTTTTGGGCATAATAAAACAGTGCAATGTTATTGGCAAAGAGATTCATCAGATCAGGAGGGTCAAGCCTAAAACCACGACTGTTAACAAAGAGTGTGTTAAAAAATAGTGTGCAGCCTAAGTGTTCGGGCACAAATCATAGTCATTTTTAAGTGCAGATAGAGAAAGTCAGTTCAGCTCAAAAAACTATGAAATCAGCTGAACCTTCTACTTTTAATAATACATTTACACATATATTCACACCAATAGTTGGTTCACCTGAGCCTAATGAGGAAGATTCCAGTTGCATAAGGAGGGCCAGAGAGAGGAGCAACCAGAGCCAGACCCACAGAAGCAAGATCCCTTAACACGGCCTCAATCAGAGGAGAAGAATTCACCTGAATCTATAGAGCGGGAGGAGGAGGTATCATTGGAAGAGGAGGAAAAGGACCTTGGAACTATTGAGGAAATTCAAAATTAGATGCTCAGCTGTCTTCTTTACAGAAGAACAAGAATGTAATTATGGTAAGAGTAAAGAATCCTATACTAAACCAAATCAGACATATAAAGAACAATTTTCTACTAAACAAATAAAGACTAAAGAGGTGTAGCAGCCCCTAGGCCGACGACAAAGCGGAAAAATCAAACTCTTCCATATGAAAATAGTAAGCTGGAATCTAAGGGGGTTAAACAATGACACTAGACAACCCGACCCCCTTAGTTTCAGATAGAGGTATAGGCCATCAATTTTTGGTGTGCCACATAGTAAGTTACAAAGTGATAGTACAGACTACTTTAAATTAACTTTAGAAGATGATTGAGATCTAATTCATAATAATGAATGTAACACTAAAGGGCATATCATGATTGTCTGGAACACTAAAATCTGGATCATCAGTGAAGTTCAAGTGGAAGAGCAACAAGTTACTGTTGAAACTTCTAACATATGAGATTTGCAAATATTCATTACTTTTGTTTATGCAAGTAATCTATCATTAGTTCGTAAGGTTCTTTGGAATCAAATTATCAATCTTTCCAAAAAAAATTCATAAACAATGGCTTGTGGTTGGAGATTTTAATGCTGTCTTGAAGAGCTCTGAAAAAAGAGGTGGTTTTACCCTTCGAGTTTCCCAACTTGTCGAATTCAAAGACCGTGTGATTGGAGCTGGACTCGCAGAAGAATTCCAAGCTGGGCTGCATTTCACATTGAGAAGTGGTCAGGTAAAACAAATCTCGAGTAAATTAGATAGAGTGCTAGTTAATGCTGACTGCATAAACATGTTCCCTAACACTACCACAAAATGTCGTTTGTTTCGGTTGTTCACCCCCCTGTTGCTTCGGTTGTTCACCCCCCTGTTGCTTCGGTTGAACAATTGAAGTAAACGAAGACGATTATTGCAGTGAATTTTATAATCATTTATAATCAGACTGGATGGCAAATACAAATTGGGCAGTGTAATGCTAAAATAAATATAGCTCATTGATAGTGCTTATAATCCATATAAAATAATGATTCATAAATTTATTTCACTAATATAATACATTGATAGTGCGAAATATAAGGAATTAACGGCTTAAAAACATACATTGTACTGTCTCTGACTTAAGTTGTCGCTATACCAAATAAAGTACAAAAAAAATAAAATTAAAATAAATATAAGATATATATATATATATATACAGAATACGCCTACCATTTAATTTTGAGCTATCAACAGAAACAGTTTTACCAAGTGTCACGCATCTTTCACCCGCAGCACACAAACCAGTAGCAACCAAAGAATTTAATGTTGCCACTACACTTGCATCATGCATGATGATTGCATGGTTTTTCACACCCATGGCCATGTTTTGGCGGGAAAAAAAAATCAGCGCAAACAAGTAGATATGTGCATGATCAAGTATATATGATAAATAAAATAACAAATACTTCACCTGCATGACTTAGCACAAACATAAAGTAACTTAAAAATAAAAATATTTACCTAAAATCGTTTCCCCTTAGCTGGTGCCTTTGAACATGTGCATTCCAGCCTAGAATAACACAGTATAGCGAGATAGTAGCAAACTCATGGAAAAATATACAAACATGTGAAGGCCAAAGTTAGTGACTGCACACGAAAACAAGAGAGTCATGTGGGTACTTGGGTATGTGGCTATGAACGAATGCATAGGAAAAGAAATAGTACAAGTAGAATAAAACAACACAAATGCAAATTGTGGTAGTGATAGCTCACCAATTGAGAAAGAAATATAATATTTCACAAAGTAAGCGAATAAGAACACTCACGAAAGATTAAGGTATGTTTGCACACAAAATTTTGGCACTATTATCGAATACATACTAGTAGGAAAAATACCTTTGTGCATAAGGTCTTCGATGAAATAGCACACGAAGGCAGCAACATAATTCACGAAAGTAGCATGTTATACATGTGTGTGTAAATAGAAATGAAAAGGAAACACAAGAAGGCGTTGAAAGCTTGCATGCAACAGGCCACAAAGGCAATTAAGATGCACCTGAAATACACATGAAAGGCTAGATGAAAGAATGTCTAAATATAATAAAAGACTCGAAAGCCTCGGTATAGTAATTGCATTATTTTATCAACAGTAGGCAGTCCATAAAAGAAACTTACCAACAAGGACAATTGCTAGTGCCATAGCATTTTTATTTTCCAGTTCCACTGCATCTGGATTTGGTTCATTTAAATCCTGGCAGATAAGATCAAATTAGCAGCTTATAAGGAACAAGATAAACTAGAACAAGTATAAAGAGTATCTGGCTGTTTTGTGAAAGTGTTTATGAATAAACTTTTCTAAGTAACAATGTTCTTTGGCAAAATATATATACATATATATACATAAAAACACAGAGAGAGAGAGAAGATGTTTAAGAGGTCTTCTTACTGTGAATGTGATCGCCCAAAAAAAACAGTTTACAAATGAAATATGGTATGATGCGGGACAAGTTTTATCTACGCCATAGTAATAAAATATATAGAAATTTAACATATAATGTCAGTTGAATGTATATTCTCAAGGTAATCGACGATTTAACACAAGACATGCATATCCATGAACAGTATAAAAAAAAAAAAAAAAAAAAAAAAACCATGAAGTACATAGTAAGCAACCCAGGTAAGTAACTACAAAAACACAAATACAAGTAGTATATTAGTAAAATAGTGGTGTAGAATAATTATATATACACACTTATGAATAAACCTAAAATTTGTCCATGTAATGATAATTTTCAGTAAACTTTGACTTCAAGCCAAAGATTACATTAATCAAATCTAGTGCCGCAGTACACAATGAACCGAAGGCACGTATGCCTAAAAATATATTTAGTTATGAAAGCAAAACAAAAATTAGCAATAGACCAAAAGTGGGGGACTCAGTACTCAAACTGCTACAATTTGAGCTCTTGTTAGAACTAAATACACCAATTTGTGCTCGGTATTTATCTAACTGGGTAAAATATGATGAGAGCATGTGTGCATAGGCAAGAATACATTCAATAATAATTATTTTTCAATCCCAGCCAATGCTATGCTGTTTTACGCAGTCAAAAAAAAATCAAATGTTAAACAAAATCGACAGTGAGTTTTTATTTTACTTAGAATTATCAATCAAAACCTATATCAGTAAGTATTAGCTATGACATTGTAATAAGCTTGTCGCTATTTTACTCATATTGTTTCAGATCAAGGTAAACATAACCTTTTAGCTTTTTTGGTTTGATCAAAAGAACTTGTGTTGATAACAACAGTTGAACACTACACATCCTAATATCCTATTATAAATCATATAATCTACATATTAGGACTATTATACTCATCACTGAATTCCAGACATGTTTTGTTCAAAATAAACAACATATGAATACCAACATCAAAACCTCCCTACCTCAAACTGAAAGCGTAAAAGAATATTTGCAATCCATTGAAAATCGGTTCAAGACTGCAGACAAATCCCTTTCTGGAAAACTTATGGCAGATCTTGTAACCATGAAGTTTGATGGTTCTCGCTCAATGAGCGCTCATGTCATTGAAATGATTAACCTTGCTGCCAAACTTAAGAACTTGGGATTGGTTATGGACGATATTTTTCTCGTCCAATTCATTCTCACTAGCTTACCTCCTCAGTATGAACCATTCAAAATTCATTACAACACTATTACGGAAAAGTGGAGTCTGAATGAATTGACTAACAAACTGGTTCAAGAGGAGTCTAGGCAAGGTTCGCAAGGCATTAAAGTTGCTTATTTCACTCAAGGGGTTGGAAAACAAGCTGGTAAAAAGAACAACTCACAGCATAAGAGCACCACCCAAATCTGATGACGCCACTCAACCATCCAAGAAGAAAAAGAAAGATGATATCTGCAAATTCTGCAAGAAACCTGAACACTTCCAGGCAGATTGCATTAAGCGCAAAGCATGGTTCGAAAAAAAAGGTAACCCAATGGGTTTCGTAAGTCATTTCGAATCAAATCTTACTAATGTACCTTCTTCTACTTGGTGGATTGATACTGCTGCTAACGTTCATGTTTCGAATTCTATGCAGGGATTCATTACGATCCAAACCACAAACCCAAGTGAGAATTTCATTTTAATGGGGAATAAAGATAAAGCTCCAGTTGAAGCTATTGGAACTTTTCGTCTTATTTTAGATAGCGGTTATCAGTTAGATTTATGTCAAACTCTTTACGTTCCGTCTATTTTCCGTAATTTGATTTCTGTAAGTGTACTTGATAAATTTGGATATTTTTTTGAAGTTGGAAATGGAAATTTTAGTTTATTTAATTTCTGAAAAGTATTCGCATACAATAAGTTGTTCCATATTATACAGTAGGTCAAATATTAAAGTAGAAAAAAAAATCAACTTTTGCGGAAATATAAACTTTCCAGATCCAGATTTAAGAATACAGTAAATAGAACAATATTGATAATCATAATTACTGTAGCAACTTAAATAATATAAATATTAAACTTGAATCATATTAACATTAATAATCATTATCATTATCATAGTAAAATTACAAACATCATATCAATGATCTTGGTAGTTTCGTTCTATATATTGATGGATAATCATGAATTCTAAAACCATGCTCTGATACCACATGTAATCTATATCTTGCGAATAACATAAACCCTAAGATCTAGAATTACATGATTATCACATATGTAAAGAATTAATAAAACATACCTCCAGACATATTGTATACGAATCAGCAATGGATGTTGTCGAATGCTGTTTCAATTGAGAAAGAAAATGATTTCTCTCTCTTTTCATATATGTTTCTTTATGTGTTTTCTGTATATCCTTTGTGATGGGCAAAGGTTAATATTTATAGGTAGAGAGAGGACCAAATTTTCAGATTTGTAGACTTAATCTTGATCGTCCATCAAGATCAAGATAAGAGAAATTAACGCTTTAGATTATAACCGTTTTATTTATTTAGCATATTAATAGGAAAAACCTTTTAGATTCTATTGACCACATAATGAGGAAGGAAACGTTTGAGAAAAGAAACGGTCCATTAATGTACCACATAATGAAGAAGGAAACGGTCCATTAATGTACCACATAAATTTCCTTACAAAACGATCAAATTTCCTTACATACTTGGGCTCAACATCTCCATATAATTTGGCTTAGATAAATTTTGGCGTACTATATAATTTGTACAAAACATGATATAACTTTCTATTATTAACTAAAAACATGTAACTTACAGGTTATCCAAATCGAGAATTCATTTGTTCATCTATACGTACTTGCTCGTTCATATGATCATATCCCATTTATGTCAAAAATCTACTCGAAGGCTAGCCTTTGGGTATCAACTAAAGATACATATTTACCTCCTTTTGCTAATAATTCTGAATGCGTACCAAGTTCTTCAATCTTTCCATCCGCACACAGTGCATTTTGAACAGTGCTTAATCTATGTGCTATCACCAATGATGTTCTTCCCTTCATAATTGAAGAAATGAAATGATTTGATTTTATTGATAAAGCAGATAGCAAATGTATTTTTCTATATATCAAAAGTTCTGATACAATGCTCGTATTTATATTGTACAATGCTGAACATATATTGTACAAATAAGATATATGGGCTTGGCCCAAAGTCTGTGTGCCCGCATCCAATATGATCTTGAGATATATCGGCCGGTTTGACTCTGTAAACTTTATGTTTCCAATAACGCACCCACCCCAACCCCCCCCCCCCCAAAACCCCAAAAACAAGTCGAGGGTCAAGGTTTGCTAAAATTCCCAAAAATAGCCGTCACGGAAAATTCCTCAAATTTTCTTCTTTAAATCTGGTAAATCTTCATCTTGGTGAAGGTTTATCAGATCTGAAGGCTTTCATATGCTTTCGTTGCTTGTAAGATTGAGATTGCTGCTTGTATTGGTGGCGATGTTTGATCTTATGAAGTTGAGACTTTGTTGCAATGAAGAGTCCTCGGTTCTCTCTGCTGGTGGCAAGTAATTTGAAGCTTTAGATATCAGATTAGAGTTAGCTTCATCAATGCTCAATTCATATCTAAATCTGGTAAAGTTATTCTTTGATAGTGCTTTTATAAAGACATCTGCTTTCCGGTAAGTAGAATGTATGTGATTAACTCTTAATTTTCCTCTTATAATCTGCTCTCGAACGAAATATAGATCCAGTTCCATGTGCTTCGTTTTAGAATGCAATACTGGATTTGCTATAAGTGATATTGTACTGTGATTGTCACACCAAATGGTTGCTATGTTGTCAGTTTTGATCTGTAATTCACTTAACAGTGATTCTACCCACATAATCTCAGCTGTCGCACTAGCAACGCTTTTGTACTCAGCTTCTATGCTAGATATAGATACCGTTGGTTGTTTTATTGCATACCATGATATTGGATTTTTTTTCCTAAAAAGATGCAATAAACAGTTGTTGATTTTCTGTCATCACAGTCAGTAGCTCAATCTGCATCTGCATATTTAGTGACTTGCTTGCTTGTAGAACAAGACCCTGATTTATAGTTCCTTTAAGATACCTTAATATTCTTTTGATCGCTTTCCAGTGTTCACCTAGTGGCTTTTGCATGAATTGACTAACTTTATTCACACTAAATGATATGTCTGGTCTTGTTATTGTTGCATATTGTAATGCTCCTACTATACTTCTGTATAATTTACCATTTTCAATTGGCTCTCCTTTATTTTTTGATAAGTGTAAATTGCTTGTCATTGGTGTTGGAAGATGCTTAGCCTTGTCCATTTTTGCTTTTATCAGTATCTCTAAGATGTATTTCCTTTGAGATAAATGCAGTTCAGTATCAGATGTCCTCTTGGCTTCTAAGTTTAATTCTCTCAAGTCTTTAGTTGAAAATTCCTTGTTTAAATGTTGTGTAACTTTGTTGATTTCCCTCTCACTGTTACCTGTAATTATAAAGTCATCAACATAAATTAATATGTAAGTAACAGTAGTACTGGAAATTTTAGTAAAAATGGAGTTGTCAGATTTGGTTGAAACATTGCCAAAGCTGGCTCATGTTGATTGCAACTTGTCAAACCACACTCTTGGTGCTTGTTTAAACTCATAGATTGCTTTGTTCAATTTTGCACATCGGTCCCTCATTGCCTTGTTGTTTGAATCCAAGTGGTTGTTTCATGTAGACTTCCTCCTGCAATACACCATATAAAAAGACATTATTTACATCTAATTGTTTAATGGTCCAATTCTTATACAGAGCTATTGTTAGTATAATTTTAATAGTGGATGGTTTCACAACTGGTGAAAAAAATCTCATTAAAATCAAAGTCACTCTGTTGTAAATATCTTTTTGCCACCAGTCTAGCCTTGTATTTTAGAATTATACCATCAGGGTTTTTCTTTAGCCCATAAGTCCATTTACACCATATAATGTTTTTGTGTTCTGGTATTGAACAAGATCCCAAGTTTTATTTCTTGTTAATGCATCATATTCTTTTTTCATGGTTGTCTTCCACATTTCATCTTGTATTGCCTAATAATAGGCGTTGGGTTTCTTACTAGTCGGTTCAACATTGTATATTTTTGGTTTGAATATGTCACTCTTTGATCTTGTTATCATATGGTGACGGGTATTTGCAGGAGTAGGCTGTTGAATTCTGTTAGCCACTGTGATTTCCTGTTGAGTATTGGATGAGTGAAAATCATCCAATACTTGGTAGTGACCTAATTGACTAATGCTGCCTTGCTATGGTGACTGACATGAACCTTCAGATGCTTCATCTTGCTCATGACTTGATACACTTCTGAGCATTGTGTGTTGTTGATCAGCATAATTTTTCTCATGGATCATTTGACTTTCAACTGGTATAATCACTTCAAGTATTAGAGGTATAGAATACTTTGGGTTATGTAATTTTTTGATTGTTTTGATTTCTGATTTGCTGAATGGAAATTCAAATTCATTGAATGTCACATATCTTGATATGTACATTCTATCATAACTATCAAGATATTTGTATCCTATTTGATTGTTTGCATATCATAAAAATGTATGTGGAGCTGATCTGAATTCTAACATGTGTGTCTTGTAAGGTCTTAGATAGGGAAAGCATAGGCATCTAAATATTTTTAGTCCCTGATAGTCTGGCTTAATCTTTGCCAGCACCTCCATTGGGCTTTTAAGTTTCAATGCTTTAGTTGGTAATCTGTTGATAAGGTATACAGCTGTTGAAAAATCGTCAAGTTAGAATTTCAGGGGTAGAGATCCTTGTGCAGGAAGGGTTAGTCCAGTCTCTACTATATGCATGTGCTTACTTTCAATGAGACCATTTTGCTCAGAGGTATGTGGACATGTCCTATGATTTATCCCTTTCCTTTGAAAAAATTCTTTGAGTGGTAAAAAACTCTTTGCTATCATCAGTCTGCATAATTTTTATTTGACAATTTGTTTGCTTTTCAGCATCTGCTATGAACTGCAATACTGCATTGCAAGTCTCAGATTTTGATTTTAGAAAATAAATCCATACATATCTAGAAAATGCATCAATAAATGAGACGTAGTATTTATAACCATAATCAGTTGATATTTGGGCTAGTCCCCATAGATCTGTAGCAACAAGTTCAAATGGTTTATCTTACTATAGTTTTTGAATCTGGAAATGAAAGTTTGTGACTCTTGCTCATTGGACAATAGGTGCAGGTATAGAATGAAGGGATATTTTCAATGTGAATATTATTATCATTTCTCAAGACATATCTTACAATTTTCATACTGGGATGCCCTAGTTTAGCATGCCAAACATCGTAGCTATTACAACTCAAATGATTTTGTTTCTGGCATGTTACACCAGTTTTTCTTACTTTCAGAATTTCTTGATTTTGCAACATTAAATTTGAATAATCCCTTACACTCTCTACCTTGCAGAAAAATTTCATTTGTCAGTACATCTTTTACTAAACAATATTTTCGTGAAATTCAAAATATACATTATTATCTTTTGAAAATTATGACACTCATTAACATTTTTCTTATTGATGGAACTCTCGGTAAATTATTAAGGTAAAGTTGCCTTGCACCTTTAATACTTTCATTTCCCATGTGTGATATGAATTGATTTATCATTGTCCATGTATAATAAATGTTTACCTTTGTTCTCCTTGTTTCCAAGATTTAAATTGTTGAGATTGTTTGTGACATGATTGGTTGCTCCCGAATCTGAATACCAGCAGTCATCTTGTATGTCTACCACTTTTTCTATGTTAATGACTGCATTCTCTAAGTGACCCTTGCATTCTTGTTGAGTATTCACCATGTTTGCATTTGGATTATGCATTTTTGAATTGACAACATTCTGTTGGGATGGTGTATAATTAGCATCAAATCTGAAATAGCATCTGCTTGCTATATGGCCAAATTTCTCACAGATCTGACACCTAGGTCTATTATTGTTATTTTTATTGCTCCATCTACCACCTCTTCCTCTGAATTTTTAGTTATGTCCACCTCTTTGAATGTTACTTGTCTGATTTCTATTGTTGTAGTTTCTTTCTTGATTCTTTCCTCTATTGCTAGTGATATAATTTGCTGAGTACTCCAGACTTGTTGGTTTTTGCTCTAATCCTCTTTCATGTGCAAGTAATATAGAATGAACACACTGTAAAGTTGGCAATTTCTCTGTTGATGATATCACAACAACAAATGCTTCATACTCTTCATCTAACCCACTTATTAATGACTAATGACAGTATTTGTTCTGCATCACTTATATTATATCCTGCTGATGCTAACTGGTCACATATTGTCTTGGTTTTAGACAAGTATTCCCTCGTAGTTAGATTGTCTTTCTTTAGATTATGTTATTGTCTTTTGTACTACATAATTCGTGTAGCAGATTGTGAACTAAAGACTTGCTCTATTGTATGTCATATCTCATATGTTGTTTTATAACCAATAAGTTATGGTGATAGACTTGTACTGATTGAAGATAATAACCAAGAACTGACCAAAATATCTTGTCTTTCGTGTATTACATATTCTTGATTGTCAACTAACTTGCCTTGTGCATCTAGTGAATCTTGGTGGGGTATTGAGTGTCTTAAGAACATATTCTTGAAGGCCATAAGCTCTAATTGCTGTTTCTACTTGGAATTTCCAGAGTAGATAATTAGTTTCAGCAAGTGGGGTAGTGATAATCTGGCTTTGTGGTTTAATGATGATTTTGAGCAGTTCTTGTGTAGCATTGGATTGAGTTTTAGTGGATTTTGATGCAGAAGTGGGAGAAATGGCATCGTTGTCATTTTCTTCAGCCATATTTGAAGATATCAGAACAAGAAATGATGATAAAATGAAAGGTTACATAATAGATGGGGAAGTGCAGCCAGAAACTAACTGGACGATGATAGTTTTCTTACTATTGGTTTCTTGGCACGACACTTTAGGTGAGATAATCTGAATCTTGACTTTTCTGATGATACTGATGCATCCAGAGAGGTGGCAATATGATGAAATCTTTCTGATGCGCCTCTTCATAGCAAGGCACGATACTCAAGTGATGAATTTCTTGCAAATTCTATATACAGTTGTTAAACTGTGTAATTTGAATCTCATATAGTGAAAATTCTCTGATGAGATATGATTTTTGATGAAAGAAAATGGTGAAGCACTTGCTGTTACGCAAATATATGTGCTCTGCTACCAAATTGAAGAAATGAAATGATTTTATTTTATTGATAAAGCAGAGAGAAAATGTATTTTCCTTTATATCAAAAGTTCTGATACAATGCTCGTATTTATAGTGTACAATGCTGAACATATATTGTACAAATAAGATATATGGGCTTGGTCCAAAGTCTCTGTGCCCACATCCAATATGAGCTTGAGATATATCGGCTGGTTTGACTCTGTAAACTTTATGTTTCCAATATTCATTAAATGATCAAGTGCCTCTTGTACTAATCTCTTGCGTACTCATAAGGGCACTAGTAGCCTGATTCATAAGTTAGAGTGAGTTATCGGCTGCATATGCTTTGCACCGTAATAATATGAATAGCATATATTTAATGAATGGTGTACCTCATCTAGTATCAAAATAGGAGCGTTCTTCAGAATAGCTCTTATTTAAACATGTGATTTCACCACCTGCACATTATTTAAACATATAATCAACATTATTGAGCATGTCAGCAAGTTCATTATTATTCTTATGAGTTCATTATTATCAAAAGGAAGAGTTCATTATTATCAAAAGAAAGAGAGTGTGATAGTAAATCTTGTAATAACATATGTATGTACGTGTGTGTATGCATATATGGAAAAAATACACACATTATTATCAAAAGAGCATGTCTGCAAGTTGCTTCAACCAGCCTCTAACACAACTACAACCAAAATTTATCACTTCCAAACATACTAGAATCAAGTCACAAAGCACAAAATCTGGCCATACAACCTTCATACAAAGCTATACCCATCATAGATCACCAATTGTTTCCAGCTTCTCAAATATCAGCACACCAAGTAATACCTCAACAGTAGATTCACTAAGCATTGTTTCATTATTAACTCAAGTACATCACTCATCATCGATATAGGTGTAGGTACAGATCAGCGTCCGACATCTTCGTCACCCAATGGACACAAGGTCAGTCAGCGCCATCCTCTATGCATGATATTGTTGTGAAAAAATGGCAGCGCTTTGCGGAAGCTTATATCAACAGATCTTTGTCACCCAAATCACAAAGAGATAACTTGGATTAAAAATAAGACGGAATTGAAATTAAAAGCAATAAGACAAGATATTCCACCCAACCACCCACTTTATTGATTCACCAAAAATTTTGTTTACAATTAATAGAACAAAGCTAAAATAAACAAAATACCATTGAATCAATAACCAAATTGAGAAAGGGAGCAAATATCTATATGGCTAAAATTGTTGGAGAAGAAAAACAAAGATGGAGAACAGGGAATTAGCAAATAGATATTCCACCATACTTTTACCCTCTCTTCTAGTCTCTATTTATTTAATCAATTACTTAATGCCCAAGTTAGCATTAGATGGCAAAAAATAATTTGATTAGCCAATTAGAGAAAGAAATAAACATACTCAATATGCCTATTAATTAGGGGAAACAAAATCTTCTCTTTCTTTCTTTTGCATATTTCTTTCCCTCTTTTTGTGATTTTGTATCACCAAAATTTAACACTCCACCTTGATGCAAAATCACATATCTCCAACATATCAAACATGCCATATCTAGATCCATTACAACTCCATATATCTCAATCATACCAAATTACAAACTTCTACCACCGACTGCAAATGATGCATCTCCCACATGAGGTGCACCACACAAATCCGGTCTTAAAAACGTTTGTAATACCAAAAAGATCTCCGTCTTGTCTTTGTGGATTTCGCAACTCGACACCCGTCTATCACTCGATCTGAGCTCATTACCTGATCACTATCGATCCCCCGAGCATCATCAACATGAAGACCCCTGTCTAAAATATGATCCTCAATGCTAGAATCATAAGCAGTGACCACATTAACCTCTCCACCTTGCTGTAGACTAGGTTCTTCAACCGTCACTCGCTTTCCATAGTCGACTACAGAACCAACCAAGCTATAAAGGTTTCCTTCTTGCAATACTCCTCTCATCCTTACACGACCACCTTTCTTCACTCTCAAAACTCCACCTTGAGTCTCATAAGTGAAACCACGGCGATCCAACTAACCGAGAGAAATAAGATTATGCGAACAAGTGGGTATATGTCTCACTCCAGAGACTTCTCTAACCACACCATCATGCATACGAAACCGGATAGATCCAATACCACACATCGGTATATCTTCTCCATTGGTTGTCCTAATCATGTCGACATTCTTCTCATAAGAAGAAAAATAATTCACATCTCTACAAATGTGAAAACTGGCTCCCGAATCCATCTTCCAAGGCTTATTTTCACTAAAGAGGACATCATAATAAGCATCACTATCGGTACCTTCAGCAAAACCTGCATGTGCATCACTACTAGTATCACCCTGCGCAGCCTTTTTCTGATCTCTTTTATAAGCATAACACTTGCTGCGTATGTGACCTTTCTTATTACAATAATGACAAGTGATAACACCTGTACCATTAGCATCCTTCTTCTTCCAAATTGTATCTTTCTTCGAGTCCCTTGCCACCATAGCCTCACTTTGAATTGATTTCATACCTGATCCTTTTCTTCTAAGCTCCTCATTCAAAAGACTGCTTCGAACAGTTTCCAGAGAGATAGTTCCATTAGCATTGGAATTACTCAATGAAACAACCAAAGTTTTCCAACTTTCTGAAAGCGAACTCATCAATAAAAGAGCATGTAACTCATCATCAAAGTTGACCTTCATATTTGCCAATTGATTTGTTACATCCTGAAATTCATTCAAATGCTCTGCAACAGACTTCTCTTCATCTAATCTCAGTTGTACCAACTTTCGAACTAGAAAATCCTTACTAGTAGCACTCTTTGACTCATATAAAGATACCAACTTATCCCACAAAGCCTTTGCGGATTCACAACTAGCCACATGATGGAAAACTGAATCATCAAGATATTGGCGAATCAAAGCAATCGCCTTCTTGTCCATCTTCTTCCATTTTCCCTCATCTACATTAGAGGACTTCTTTCCATCTCCATCAACCGGATCATGAAGATCATTGAGGTACAGAACATCCTCAATCCTAGGCTTCCAAATACCCCAATTCTTCCCATCCAAAATAGCCATCTTCGAAAATGAAATCATATCCGACATCAATAATTTTTCAATCCAAAATTACTCTAAGCTTTGCAATGATCTGTGCTCTGATACCAATCTGTTGTGAAAAAATGGCAGCGCTTTGCGGAAACTTATATCAACGGATCTTTGTCATCCAAATCACAAAGAGATAACTTGGATTAAAAATAAGACGGAATTGAAATTAAAAGCAATAAGACAAGATATTCCACCCAACCACCCACTTTATTGATTCACCAATTTTTTTTTATAATTAATAGAACAAAGCTAAAATAAACAAAATACCATTGAATCAATAATCAAATTGAGAAAGGAAGCAAATATCTATATGGCTAAAATTGTTGGAGAAGAAAAACAAAGATGGGGAACAGGGAATTAGCAAATAGATTTTCCACCACACTTTTAACCTCTCTTCTAGTCGCTATTTATTTAATCAATTACTTAATGTCCAAGTTAACATTAGATGGCAAAAAATAACTTGATTAGCCAATTAGAGAAAGAAATAAACATACTCAATATGCCTATTAATTAGGGAAAACAAAATCTTCTCTTTCTTTCTTTTGCATATTTCTTTCCCTCTTTTTGTGATTTTGTATCACCAAAATTTAACAGATATGGTGGCAGTTCAATCTTCAAAGCAAGAATTAGCATCTTTACGTGTCAAACATCTCAAACTGCAGATCTACAAAAGAAAAGCAATGGAATGGCGTTAATGCAAATCCGAAATTGACCATTAGCAGTGACCAACCAGGTGCAAGCAACCAAATGCAAACTTCGTATTTTCGTTATTTCAACAAACCTCGAAGACGCATCATCATTTACAGACACAATCAGTTTACCCATGGCGGCAATCACTGACCACGAGCTAAATTTTATTTCTTCAACTCAACCTTCAGCGTCAATGGTTTCAACATCACTCAATAATAGTCTCATTCGGATCTCAGCCATATTTTCAGATTTGCAAATCAATCTCGTGAGCAACTCAGCAGCAACGAGAGAAGAGCCACGGTGAAGGCAACTCGTCTCTAGGCTTGGCAACACATCCATTCGAAGTCAAATAAAAAATTATTTTTCTCAACAGATTATTTATTTTGAGGAGAAATTGGATTATAGTAAGAAGGCAGAGAAAAGGGCATGGTTAAAGCTCAGGGATTCATGTCAAGAGGGCGTGATGTAGGGTTTAAACTTTCCTTATCAAAAGGGAATAAACATAATTGGAATCGTCAAAAACAAAGCAGGAAGCATATTTAATAATGTGCGTACAATAACAAATTTATTGTTTATCTTAACCGCGAAACATAATTGTAAGGACAACTGAAGCAATTTATATTTTTGTATTTTCTATTACTTTTCACTAGTATGGATTCGTGCTTCGCACACAGGTTGTTTGTATTATTGTATACGTTGAAGTTCTGTTTGAGCGCAAACCTGTAAAAGGAAAGTGGGAGCTTTTTGAAATTTCAAAAAGACGCCGAGTAAATTAGTTTGACGAATTTTCTTTATTAGTAGTAGAGATATACCAATTACTTCAGTTGTTAAGGGGAAAACTAAATCAAATGGTATTGTTTGTTTTGGTTGTGGACACAACTAAAGTAAATGAGACAAAGCAACAGACATATTTTGTACTAGTGTAACTTAAAAGTCATAGCATTAAGCAGTTCTAGTAGTGATCATTGTCCCCTCTTAATTGAACCTAATGAACTACCAATGAATCTAAAGGAAATCCATTTAGATATGCTAATCACTGGCCTAAATGTAAAGATTATCATAAAACAAATGATTTTGATGAAGTCAATGAAGTAGAGAGTAACAACATGTATAAAATTGGTTATGACGGTGAAAATAACCAAAAATTGACTCAAGAATTGGAACAAGACTCGAAGTAAAGACAAACTAACTGAAGTGCAATGACTTTGTAAAAAGGCTCATACTTAACTTTATGTAGGCCCCAACAACGCTCAACTTTTCGAGGCATACTGCAGACTCTAAAACAACTTGTGAGACTTGATCCAGACCACAACTAAGAATTAAAACATAAAACAAAAGAAAAATGACTAGTAGAGGGTGATGCAAGTACAAAATTATTTTACATTAAAATGTCTACCAGGAAAAGTCAAAACAGGCAGCATAAATGAGAATGGCAGCTCAACTTGCAACATTAAAGATCTGGAAGAATAGGATATCGGATATTAATCTGAACGGTTTAATAGAGCATAATTTTCTGACTTGCCTGATATTATTTTCAGAGCTGCTGTGAATAAGGCTAGGATGCATCTCTTGAATAGCTGAGTCCATAGTAAAGAAGTTAAAGTTGCTTTGGATTCCATTCATATAGACTCGAGTCCAAGTCCAAACGAGATGAATTCTAAATTCTACAAAGTTCACTAGGAGAGTCTAAAAGACAAACTAGTCAATGCAATTCAAGAAGCCATGGATTCAAGGAAAATATTAAAGGAAATCAACCACACTTTCATATGTCCATTCCTAAAGTGGATAAGCCTATAAGAATTGAAGAATATAGACCAATTTTCTACTGTAATGTTTTCTACAAAATTCTAAGTAAAGTGCTATGCAATAGAATGCTCAAAATTCTACCAGATATCATATCAGAGTGCCAAAATGCTTTAATCAAAGGTAGAAGTATTTTTGAAAACTCCATCTTGGCTCATGAGTTAGTTAGAAACTTTAACAAAAAAGGAAGTGATAAAATGGGTTTGAAAGTTGATCAGTGAAAAACTTATGAAAAAGTGAACAGGAACTTCATTATACATATGCTTAAACTTCATGGGTTTCCTTGGAAAGTTCCAGAGCCTTATTGAGGAGTGCATAAGCACCCCTGCTTTTTCTATCCTAATAAATGGAGACCTAAAGGGATATATATATATATATAGAGAGAGAGAGAGAGAGAGAGACCATCAGAGGGAAAAGGCGAGGGACTCCCTATCCCCATATCTCTTTGAAATTGCAATGGAGTTTTTACCTTGCAGATGGAGTTGGCTACTCATAACTATCAGATTGACCAAATTTTCAAAATCCATCCAGGACTTAATCATCTTTTGTATGCAGATGATCCCCTTATTTGTGTTAAGGCTAACATTAAGGTTGCCCATCGTTTGAAAGATATTTTTAAAAACCTAGAGAATTTTGTAGGTCTCAAAGTAGATGAAATGAAAACAAAATGCTATTTTGGAAAATTTAGTCAAGGTAAAGAAGAGATTCTACAAATCCTAAATGTCAATGAAAGTCAACTACTATCAAATGACTTGGAGTTCCCTTATCATCTAACATGGTAACTGATAGGGAATGTGGAGAATTAATAAGTAACATCGGATATAAATTGAGGTAAAGCTCCTATCCTTCACTGGTAGAGTTAAACTCATTCATACTGTCATCAAATCTAAAGTCAAGTTTTAACTTCAATCTTTTTAGATTCTTAAAGCTTCCATTCAAAAAATTAATTCTGCTTGTGCAAATTTCATATAAAAATGAGGTTTACATAAAGTTAGCTATGAGTTACTTTATAGACCCAAAAAGGAGGGAGGTGTGGGACTTAGAAATCTTTCTAACTTAAAGAAAACAACTGCTCTTAAATTAGCATAGAAGGTGATTTCAGTTGATAATTTTGTGAGAAATATGGATTACGGATCTTAAGGCTAGAACTAACACTAGAGGGGGGTGAATAGTATTTTAAGGAATTACTAAATCTTTTTGAGTTTATGTTAATTTTAACACAAATGTATGCAATATTCAGACACAGATATGATCACAGAATCAAACATAGATGCAGAAATAAAGTAAAAGCAATAAAGGAAAGAACACACCAGATTTTATATTGGTTCAGAGTTACTCTACATCCAGTCCCGCACACAAGTATGGATTTCCTTTCAAAAACAATTTTTACAATTACACCCTCGATTTTAAGGCCACGAGGTACACCACTCCAAATTCACAATCCTCTGGGTAGAGATACTTGATTTTACGGGCAACAAGTTCACCCAATTGATTTCACAGGCTACAATCACACCTTTTCTCGCGTGATTGATTTCACAAGCTACAATCACACCTTTTCTCACTCAATTTATTACAAAGAAGCCTATAACTCTGAATAGCACTGAGATCTTGTTGAGATGGTGATAGAGAATCAAACCAGAGATGATCTAGTTAGATTCAATGGTGATTTCGGCAGAGTAACGGTAAAATATATATAAAGAAATGTGGAAGAAGAAGAGGAGCGAAATCATAGAAAATTTGAATATAAATTCGTTTAAAACTGCCTCTATTTATAGTAGAACAACAACCATGTCCATTCATGAAAGGATATGACGAATAGACACTTCTTTTGAAATTCAAAATTTTTAAATCAACTACCACCTTGTCGACAGGGGTACCTAGGGGTTGTCGACAAGCCTATGGTATTTTTGGTGATTTGTTTTTCTTTGAAAATTACTTCTATCTTGTATTAAAACTATTTTTAAACTTTATAAATATACTTAACTATAGTTAAAATACATAAATAAATATAGAGAATAATATTTTGATATATATATATATATATATAATTCTACTATAATTTTATATTTAAAATATATAAATATTAAAAGTTAAATATATTATTATTAAAAGATAGTTTAAAACCAAGGATAATTTAATTTTGAAAACAAAGATTATTTTGAGGCTAAAAGTATTTAAAACCAGGATAGATGTTTTTTATTATTTTAAAAGGAAGGTTTTGAAATCATTTTGAAAACAAGATATAATTTTGTAAAAACATTTGAATAAAAGTTAGTAGATACAAAATAATGTTCCACTAGATTTTTTGTAGGTTCCATCCTACTTAGGGTTCCATCCCTTTAACAAGCTCAAAGTGGATTCCATTCCACGAATAAATTGGATTTTAAGATGCCAGTGCTTTTCTAAGAGTTTTAACAAAATTTCTAATTAAATTACTTATTATTGAAATCTTGAAATCTTGATATTCTTGATACTCATGAGTCTTCAATCTTGAAATCTTGAATCTTTATACCGTACAGTCTTCATTCTTAGTACCTGCATGGTTAAATCCTGCATATACATATATATCTAAACTATAATGTTAGTATTTATATTTTATAATCTTATTCTAAGCTTGTTGTCATCAAAACCATCTTCTCAGGGACTAAGAATCTCCCCCTTTTTGATGATGACAACCTTTATTTATAAAATATTACTTCTATCCTAATAATTCCCCCTTAATTTATGCCTAATTGTCATATTTTATACTTCTCCCCCTTTGTCATCAACAAAAGCTAACTTTAAACTATATATAACTTCCCCTAAAATTAATACTATATGACATGTGATTATAATGATAGTGTTATCATAAATAATCATCACTTAATTCTAAAACTAATACTTAGTCCTTAATTACTAACTATCCTAACTAAGAATCCATATATGATAATACTTGTAATAGTGATAATGTGAGAAATCAAATATAAAAACACTAATTATTTATTGATTACATATTGTTTTATTTACATTTGCGTAGAAGACGAAAGTAAGATCATACAACAATAGGAAAGAGAGAAAAGAAACTAATGTGTGTCCTTGAAAATGGGAGATCTATGAACCGAACAATTTGGGTAGTGGAAACAGAAATTTCCACGTTGTTCAACTAGATTTCCATCCTTGTCAAAGCACACTTCGCCAATGCAAACGACTTTGCCGTCATCTTCAGCGTGCTCTTCTTCCATGGAGGCTTCTTCTTCCTCACTGTCCTCTTGCACTTGATCTCCTGAAGATTCTTCATCAATCAAGATCGGATTAGCGTGATTGTCCGTTAGAAATTTTTGCAAATTTCTAAGGATTTTGCCTTTCAATTCTTGTTCTTTGGCCATTCTGAGTTGCACTACTTGAATTTCAGTCATTAGTTGCATTGCATCCTTCAAGGAATCCTTCATTTTCATCACTCGTGCAAGCGTAGTTCATTGAAATGGTCCAGTAGAAGGAGAAGGGAATGAAAATGTTGAATTTTTGTTTGATTTGGAAGAGGAGGCCATTGTTTTATTGTTTTCAAAAGTTAGAACAGAAAAAGGACAGAAAGAATTAACAAAATTTTGAAATAAGAAGAATATATAACCACTTATTTGAATTTTGGTCGGAAAATTTCAAAAATAAAAAAATCGTTATATGTCGACAAGGGTAGGAGGGGGTTGTCGACATGTACTTGATATTTTTGCTATTTGATTTAATTTAATTTAATTTTTAATTATACTTTGTTATTTATATTCTATATTTCAGTTATTGAACAAATACCCAATTCTCTTCTTAATTTAGCAAATATAGATTCATTTAAGGATTTCGTTAAGATATCATCAATTTGGTTCTCAGAATTGATATAATCGAGAGTAATTACTTCCTTACTTATATTATCTCTGAGAAAATGATGTCTGATATCAATGTGTTTAGTTCGAGCATGATGAGTAGTATTTATGGATAAATTTATTGCACTAGTATTATCACAATAAATTGGTGATTTTGAGATATTTAAACCAAAATCTTTTAAAGTTTGTTGCATATATATATTACTTGAGAACAAGCCAAAGCAGTAGAAATATACTCTGCTTCGGTTGTTGATAAAGAAACTGTGTTTTGCTTTTTACTAAACCAGGAAAACAGAGAATGCCCCAAAAAGTGACAAATTCCACTTGTACTTTTTCGGTCTGATTTACAACCAGCATAATCAGCATCACAGTAAGATATTAAGTCAAAAGAATTATTTTTAGGATAAAATAAACCATAATCAAAGATGTGTTTAACATTTTTTATGATACAGTTTATGGATTTTAAGTGGGCCTCTTTAGGTTGGGATTGATATCTTGCACAAAGACAAACGCTATGCATGATATCGGCCCTACTAGCAGCGATATAGAGTAGTGATTCAATCATTCCTCTATATAATTTTTGATCTACATCATTCGAGACATCTTCTTTACTTATGTACTCATTGATTGCCATGGGAGTGGGTTTTCCACTTGCAGTAGTCAAACAAATTTATTAACTAGGACTTTAGCATATTTTTCTTGACTAATAAAGATACCATTATCTAATTGTTTTATTTGTAATCCTAAAAAGAAGTTTAATTCACCCATATAACTCATCTCAAACTCTTTTGTCATTATTTCAAAAAATTCTTTATTCATTTCAAAATTAGTTGATCCAAAAATGATATCGTCTATGTAGACTTGTACTAGTTGAATATCATTTTTATTTCTTTTAATAAAAAAAGTATTATTTACTTTACCAATTTCAAAGTTTGATTGTAATAAGTAAGACCTTAGTCTATCATACCAGGCTCTAAGAGCTTGTTTTAGACCATATAGAGCTTTCCTAAGTTTGTAAACATGATTTGGTAATTTTTCATTTTTAAAAAGTGGTGGTTGTTCAACATACACTTCCTCTTTTACAAATCCATTTAAAAGACACTTTTAACATCCATTTGATATAATTTGAAATTATTATGATTTGCGAAAGCAAGTAGAATCCTAATGGCTTCTAACCTTGCTACGAGAGCAAAGGTTTCATCAAAATCTATTCCTTCTTCTTGACAATAACCTTGAGCAACTAACCGAGCTTTATGTCTAACAATCTCTCCTTGTTCATTCATTTTATTTTTATAAACCCATTTAGTTCCAATTATAGTTTTATTTTCAGGTCTAGGAACAAGTTCCCAAACACCATTTCTAGTGAGTTGATTTAGTTCTTCTTGCATAGCCAAAATCCATGAATCATCAGTTGATGCTTCTTTTGGATTTTTGGGTTCAGTAGTTGATATAAAGGCTACATTGCTCATTTTACTTAGTTGATTTCTAGTTGTAACAACAGATTGCATATCTCCTAGTATATTTTCTATAGGATGATCTTTTAAAAGTTTAATCTTTTTATTAGGATGATTAACTTCATTATTAGTTTCAGTTGATTCTTGATTTTGAGTGATTAAATCCTCTTCATCGTTTGTATCTTTAAAAATTTTGAGATTTTCATCGAATGAAACATGCATTGTTTCTTCGATGGTGTTAGTTCTTAAATTAAACACTTTGTATGCTTTACTTCTATTAGAATATCCGATAAAGATACCTTTGTCGGATTTAGGATCAAATTTATCTAAGTTATCTTTTGTATTTAAAATAAAAAATTTACTTCCAAAAATTCTAAAATAAGATACTTCAGGTTTCTTTGTGTGAAGAAGTTCATAAGATGTCTTATCAGTTAAATGTCTAATTAAAATTCTATTTAAAATATAACAGGCGGTAGCAACTGCTTCTGTCCAAAAATACTTTGGTAATTTACTATCTGAAAGCATAGTTCTCGCACACTCTTGAATCGTCCTATTTTTGCGTTCTATTGCTCCGTTTTGTTGTGGAGTTCTTGGAAATGAAAAATTGTGAGTTATTCCCTTTTTATTGTAGAATTCCGCAAACTTTTTATTTTCAAATTCACCACCGTGATCGCTACGGATAGTTATAATTTTTAGAGAAAGTTGATTTTTAATTCTTTTTATAAAGTTCTTAAAATATTCAAATGTATCACTTTTATGTTTCAAAAATATTGTCCATATAAATCTAGAATAATCATCTACAATTATAAAAATATATTTACTATGATTTATTGACAGAATTTGAGATGGACCAAATAAATCAAGATGAAGTACTTCAAGAGGTTTTGAGGTTGAAATCATATCTTTTAATTTAAAGGAACTTTTTCTAAGTTTTCCTAATTGACATGCATCACATAAACTATCTAGTTTAAAATTCATTTTAGGAAGACCTCTACTAGATCATGTTTTGACAGTCTAGATAAGAGTTTGAAATTCAAATGCCCAAATCTCTTGTGTCAAATCCAAGGGTCACTTGTATTTGCTAAAAGACACAGGTTATCATTTGAAACTTTCATATTAAGAATATAAATGTTCTTTTTCCCAGTTCCCTCAAATATTATGGTTGAATTATTATCTTCGACATGACACTTATCTTTTTCAAATTTACTTTAAAATCCTTGATCGCAAAGTTGACTAATACTTAGCATAATATGTATCAGATTCTTAACTAGCAAAACATTAGTAATAATAGGAGTTTCAGAGTTACTGACTTTGCCGATGCCAATCACATATCCTTTTGAGTTGTCTCCAAAGTTAACCAGTCCTCCGTCTTTGTATATTATATCATTCAGCATATCTGGATTACCAGTCATGCGTCTAGAGCATCCACTATCGAGTATCCATTTATTCTTTTTGATCTGCACAATTTGTTCATTGTGAATTGATTCATCAACACCCATAAAGCATGTTTCCTGCACATCATATAATTTTGGTAGACAACTTGAATTTGAATATTGATTATATGCAGACTCAATAGACAATGATGATTTGAATATTCCTAAACTAGTATCAACAAGTTTTTTAAACATAGCCATTTTAAAAGCTTTTTCAAAAATCATATTATGAAACTTTGAAAACCTTGCTCTGATACCAAATGTGAGAAATGCGGATTACGGATGTTAAGGCTAGAATTAACACTAGAGGGGGGTGAATAGTGTTTTAAGGAGTTACTAAATCTTTTTGAGTTTATGTGTAACAACCCGGTAATTGCATTAATTACTAATCGATATTTAGACGATTAATATTGCTGCAAATTACCGTTTGAATTTTTAAATTTGAATTAAAATTCTTTTATAAATGGTTAAAAGGAATTATGGGCTTTAAAAATTAAATTGTGGCCCATTTTTTTATCGTGGCCGTGAAAATTAATTAAGGCAAATAGCCGTCCCCTTTTCTTTGTTTCGTTGATTCATAAAACCCTTAAAAATAAATCGAACAAAAGTTTAATGGCGGCTTCGTTCTCTTTTTTTTTATTTCCAATTCAACCCGTCCCCCTCTCCCTCTATTCGTTCGCTTGCCCTAACCACCGAGAGAAACAAAAATGGCGGCCCCTCTTCTCGTTCGCCCCTCTTTTCAAAAATTAGGGATTCGTTCAGCTCCTTGGTGCCGCGACTTCGGCTGCTCGATTTTCGTTAGTTCGCCGACCTTCAACAATTAGGGCTTTCGACTTCGGCTATGAATCACGACCGATTAAAGGTGAGACTTTCTCACATCTAATTCACTCAAAATATGAGATTTCGTTCGTTTTTGTTTTCGTGGTTGTTTCGACTTCGATTTGATATTTGTTCGTGTTGATGCTTTTCTGCCTTGAGTTGATTTTGGGTCTGCTTTTGATTTTTGGCTTGACTTGTTCGACTCTTTGATCTGGTTTGGTTCGATTTCTTGTTATTTCGGGTTTGCACTTGCATAGCACTGAACTTTGTTTCGAATTCTGTCTGTCTTCACCTCGTTTACCACCAGTGTTCATTCATGAGTATAACTGGTTCGATTTGTTCGATCATTGACTTACATTCACCCAGATGTTGTCGGCTTCACTTGAGTATATTGTAGCCTGGTCCTCATTTTATGTTGTTATCGCCTCGTGCTCTATTAGTTGCTGGCCTTTGTTGTTGCTTCGGCAATGTGCTTTGTTTTTGGTTGTGATGCTTGCATTATCCAGTTTCCTATATTTGATTACCGGTGCCTCATTTGGTTCAAAATGCATTCACTTGCCTACCCATTCATCACATAGTTTCTGTATTGAGTTTAGAACAGGGTAGTTGATTGATGTACACCCCTGTGTACATTTCTCTGTGCACATTGAATTTGCTGTATTTATGAGTAGTTACTGTTTTGGTCATAACTTCATTTAAGGCCCAGTTAAAACCATTTGATAGTTGCCAGTTTGCGTAGTTGGAATTATATCGCCTTTGTTAGTGCTCGAGTTTGATACATTGCATTAATGCCTTGTATTCATTTGCATTCGTCCCATTGTATTTAATTGGTCGTGTGCTGTGGTGCCATAATTTTGGTGCCCTCACCTTCATCCTACTGCCTTCATGTAATTCTCGTGCAGTTTGTAGTTTCTGTCTTGTATCACTTGTGTCACTTGAAGTTGCAGTTGATAGGCCCAGGTCCATTCTTTCTTGAGCCTGTTGTGCTGTGCATTGAGCATTATTTTGTTTTCTAGTCTTCATTGTTGTTTCGGCTGTTGCATGCTTTGTTCATGCACCTTGTGTTACTGTCCAATTTCTTTTAGTGTTTGCTGATGCATTTGTGTCATTTGGTTGATAACCCACGGCTTGACTTGACTTTGCTGCAGTGTGCATATATGGTTATTTATAACCATTTCATTTTGAGGCTGTGTCACTGATGTCGGCTTGCCTTATTCATTTCTCAGTCGAACTTTGGTTCATTTTACAGTGTCATCCCCCATGTAATTTGCAGTTGCATTTCTGGTCAATATTTGCACCTGTGTCACTGATGTTGGTTTGCATTATTTTGTTCATTTGGATTCAACAATCTTGTTGAGTTCACTTGAAATCCCTGTATGCATGTCATATGGGTTTACTTTGTGGTACACTGTACTGCATTTCTGAGTTAGTTATTGTCATTTTCTACATATTTAAATATGTGGCCTTGTACCACTTGATGGCATTTGGATTGACTTTTGAATTACACTTGAGTTGAATCCGGTGACTCGGGTTTGATCTTGTGTTTGCTTGTGAATTTTCATTGGGTATATCATTACTGTTGTGGCAAGGCAGTGCACGCAAGCGTGAACTGCAGCCACACGGTATTCATTGGGCACGTCATCACTGTAGTGGCAAGGCAGTGCACGCAAGCGTGAACTGCAGCCACACGGTATTTGTTTTGGTGTTATTTCTTTTGCTTTTGATTTATGGATCTATTTCGTATTCCATATGTTATAGTGGCGAGGCAGTATACGCGTGCGTATACTGCAGCCCTACTCGTGTTGACCTTTTAATTGACGTTCTAATTGTTTGAATTGGTTCACGTTATATTTACCGTTATCCGATTTCTTATTTAAGAATCAGATAGGTAAATTTATTTTGACTGTCGTCTAATTTCTATTTAATTATTATTGCTCCTGTGCACTTATAAATGAGTTTGAATTAGACCGACCCGAGTATTATTTTCTTTTGAATTTAATACTCGGTTCAGACCGAGTATTTTCAGGTTGTAGATATTCTGCTTTGGGATGCTGCTTGAGCTATGAAGACTTTTCATATCTTTTGGAGTTGTTGAGTAATAGTATAGGTTGATATGTATTCATGTATATTAGTCGTTAATGTACTTGTATATATAACTTCCTGAGTCGACTGTTGTAGTTGTATCACATGTACCGTGTCAAATGTATTGTAACTGACATCAGTTATTATATATATCAGACTTTCTGTTTTATCTGTGTTCCGCATTTATATTATCTGTGTTATTATTTTATATTTTTGTCCTAGACTATTATAGCCACTGGGTAGTAGCTTTGAGTTTGCATCGGCATGTCGGATTTCCTCCTGAAAGGAAATGCCCGTTTTTACTATCTGGCATATTGATGCTCGCACAAAGCAATTACATGGATGGTCGCTCCTCAACAGCCTTATTCTCCGTGCTAGTCGACAGCACTACACCGTAGTGTTCTTGGCTAGCGTGGGTATAGAGGTGGGGCGTCACAGCTTGGTATCAAAGCCTGGGGTTTAGGACGAATATAAAATATAACTTAGACAGGAACATGTGTTACAACTATTTGTCGATGTTTTATTTCATATCTTTGTCTTAAGATCATCTTTGATTGTTAGGAATGAATTCCTAACGCTTATTCATGAGCATTGCTGCTATTCTCTGTCGCACTTGCTCACTTGAGTTTACACTTCTAAGTATCAGTGTACATATGCTCTACCAAGTTGCATATTGCTGCAACTCGTACCACTTCAATTTGAACTCGCGTTGTTTATTCGAACTGCTGTATATATGCATTCTTATCTCTGATTCGTGTACTTAATGCAGTCTCCATACAATTGGGTTTTGGGTATCAATCTTTGAGACAAATTGAGTTTCAATTGTCGACTCTATCTGTTTATCCATGGTTTGTTGGTTTTCATGTGCCTCTCTGATAGTTTTAAAAATTTCTTTGGTGTAAAAGAAATTGTCTTGGACTTTGCCTTGTCGATATCGACATTGACTTGACTTTTACTTTTGCTAAAGTCATTCAAGCATTTATGCTCGTTCTGCTTTGTTTTTCCAATTGTTGATCAATTCTTCTTTTCCGGTTAGTTGTTATCACCTTTGTCGACTTTGATAACTTCTATTTCAGGAATTTTGGGTATTCCTACTTTGATGGATTTGGAATCGAATTCTTTGTATTTTATTCACGTCTTCGAATGTGAATCTTAGTGAATTGATTTGGTTTTCGAATTTAATCGATTCTTGATTATTTCCCGATTTGTTGCTATCATTTATTAGCAATTTTGATGACCTTTTCTTCGGGATTTTTGTGAACATACCTTTCGATAAATTCGGTATCGATTTCTTTGGATTCTATTCACGTCTTCGTATGTGAATTCTTGTGATTGATTGTTTCTACAATCATTTTTGTGATTTGTCACTTTAAAAATATAAAGGTTTCAATACTAGTAGTAAATATCAAAACTCTTTTATCAAAATGTTTTCAACTCTATTTTCAATACAAAACTCTTTTTCTCAAACCGTTTTCTAATCTACTAGTATATACAAGCCTTTACCTCACTTGGATGAGAAATCTAATTAAACGGCTTAGTAAAACAAGTGATATAAAACGCTTGCGTTTGCTTCGTCGGTTAATTCTTGGACTTGTTCGATTGAACCTCATGTGACAATTTTCTAGTGAAGATTTACAATTTGTTCGTAAATATTTAAGTTAAGCAAGTGGTTATGGGACATGAAGCTAAACTTTTATATTTACTAACTTAGTGTAATTGACACTTCTCGTTGATCATGACGATCATTTTTACGGTTAGACTAGCAAATGAGCGATGTCTCTTTGTCGGCGAGGATAGCTTAGGCCTCGTCGGTGTGATTTTGACTCACACATATCTCTTTGTCGGCGAGGATAGCTTAGGCCTCGTCGGTGTGATTTTGACTCACACATATCTCTTGGTCGGCGAGGATAGCTTAGGCCTCGTCGGTGTGATTTTGACTCACACATATCTCTTTGTCGGCGAGGATAGCTTAGGCCTCGTCGGTGTGATTTTGACTCACGCATATCTTTTTGTTTGCGAGGTTAGACTAGACACCACTTGTGTGATTCCACTCACACATACCTTTTTTGATTTTTGGTTAGTCTGGACCTCAATCTGTGTGATTTCGAATCACACATGTGGGGTAGCGCCCCACGGTCTTCGGGCCATTCGTGTGTCAAAATTAATGGCTTGCAACCATGAGATAGCGTCTCGTTATGCGTTGCACGTGTTGATGATTTTTCATGCTCACGTGTAGGTGAGATTCCGTGCTCCCGTTCTCGTTATGCGTTGCACGTGTCGTTGATTTTCATGCTCACGTGTAGGTGAGATTCCGTGCTCTCGTTCTCGCTTTGCGTTGCACGTGTTGGTGATTTTCATGCTCACGTGTAGGTGAGATTCCGTGCTCCCGTTCTCGCTTTGCGTTGCACATGTTGATGATTTATCATGCTCACGTGTAGGTGAGATTCCGTGCCCCCGTTCTCGCTTTGCGTTGCACATGTTGATGATTTATCATGCTCACGTGTAGGTGAGATTCCGTGCTCCCGTTCTCGCTTTGCATTGCACGTGTTGGTGAGTTTTCATGCTCGCATGTAGGTGAGTTTTCGTGCTCCCGTTCTCGTTATGCGTTGCACGTGCTGATGAATTTTCATGCTCGCATGTAGGTGAGTTTTCATGCTCCCGTTCTCGCTTTGCGTTACATGTGCTGATGAGTTTTCATGCTCGCGTGTAGGTGAGTTTTCGTGCTCCCTTTCTCGTTATGCGTTACATGTGTTGATGAATTTTCATGCTCGCGTGTAGGTGAGTTTTCATACTCTCCTTCGAGTTTTCATACTCCGTTCGAGTTTTCATACTCCGTTTGAGTTTTCATACTCCGTTTGAGTTTTCATATTCTACTTCGAGTTTTCATACTCCGTTCGAGTTTTCATACTCTCCTTCGAGTTTTCATACTCCGTTTGAGTTTTCATACTCTACTTCGAGTTTTCATACTCCGTTCGAGTTTTCATACTCTCCTTCGAGTTTTCATGCTCCGTTCGAGTTTTCATACTCTCATTCGAGTTTTCATACTCCCGTTTGAGTTTTCATACTCTTATCTTGTGATTTCTGGATTTCTTGTGTAGATTTCTAGAATTTGTGCTTCACCAATTTTCGTGATTTCTATTGATAAGTTTTATCAAGTCTTGTGCATTGGTGAATTCGTGTGTTATTGACTTGTTATGAATACGAGTTTAGGGTATGATATCCCTTTCTATCTTTGAGAAGATTCTTGTGACACTTTTGATGAATGTAAATCCACTTATCGAAGTTGCTACTGATATCGCTGTTTTAATCACGTGTTTTAAAAATTGTTTCAAAATAAAAATCGTTTTCAAAATTTTTATAGTTTACGCTTTCAAAAGAATGAGGAAGCGATTTAAACGTTTCAGCAAAATCGAGGACTATGACCCCTTTCTTTTACTGATTCGTTTAATTCCAGACTTGTCCGTTTGAGGGTGAAAATTTGTAAATTCCTTTTATGAAATTAAGAGAATATTTTGTGGTTGTATTGCCCATTGAGTGCTTTAAGAATTCTGGTCGATGCGCTTGATCAACGTTATCGATAGGAATCTCCTAGACGCTTTGATGAGACAATCAGACACAGTAAATTGAATTTTAAAATGTAAATTTGTCTGAAAAGATAATTACATAAAGTAAATTGTAAATTTCGAAAGTTTTAGCTTTTCGGGAAAGAATATTATTTAAAACAACTCTTTTCCGATACTTCTATTCTTGTGATTCCCGAGGGAACCAAGACTTTATCGTTTGTACCAATGCTAATCGTGTTGGTTTGCATACCATTCTCTTGCAAAAGAGAACGTGCTGTCTCTTGTGTTTCTAGATCATTAATGCCTATTGATACTAGATATGTCACTCATGATTTAGTGCTCTTGGCTATTGATTTCGTTCTTCAAAATTTGGCATCATTATTTTTGGGTGAGAAATTTGTTCTCTACCCTGATCATGAATCTTGGGAATATTTATTTTCTCATAAGGAACTTAATTTGCGTCAACCACGTTGACTCGAGTTCCTTACATCTTATGATCTTGATATTATTTACCACTCTCGGATGGGAAATCGTGTTGCCGATGCACTTAGTCGTAGGCAACAAGTGGTTGTTTCTTTGATGATGTCCGTATGGAATCATCTTTTTACCAAGTTCATCAGACGTTTCGATGTACTTCGTTTTGTTGAGATTCGTCTCATTCCTTTTATGGACTTACGTCTGATGTTCTTTTATGTTGATCGGTTCATTGGACGTACCGTTTTTGTGCTACGACGACGTTTCGAATTAATGAAGCTTTGATTCATCTGGCGTATCGTTATTGTACTACGCTGTTGTTTCAAATTATTCGTGTTTCACCTATGATAGGTGTTGTGCGTTTCAGTTGGTCGGGAAAGTTAGTGCCTCGATATATTGGGCCATTTTCTATCACTAAACGTATTGGTTTCTTGGCTTATCGCCTTTTATTACCGGCTCAATTTTCTGTTATTTATGACGTGTTTCATGCATCTTCCTTCTATGGAAATGCCTCAGGGATTCCGATTTTATTCTTGAGCCGGTATTATTGAAGAGATTGAAGTTTCCCCAAATTTGACTTTGAGCAAACACGTTCTGGCTTGCTCCTTCATGCTCTTTACGGTGAACTTCCTATTTCAAATTTCTTCATCTTGTAATGATATGCTTTTATGGTTGTTACCTTTTGTCCATTTATCTCTTATGATTGCGAGGACACAATTTCTTTAAGGAGGGGAGTCTGTAACAACCCGGTAATTGCATCAATTACTAATCGATATTTAGACGATTAATATTATTGCAAATTACCGTTTGAAGTTTTAAATTTGAATTAAAATTCTTTTATAAATGGTAAAAGGAATTGTGGGCTTTAAAAATTAAATTGTGGCCCATGTTTTTATCGTGGCCGTGAAAATTAACTAAGGCAAATAGCCGTCCCCTTTTCTTTGTTTCGTTGATTCATAAAACCCTTAAAAATAAATCGAACAAAAGTTTAATGGCGGCTTCATTCTCTTTTTTTATTTCCAATTCAACCCGTCCCCCTCTCCCTCCATTCGTTCGCGTGCCCTAACCACCGAGAGAAACAAAAATGGCGGCCCCTCTTCTCGTTCGCCCCTCTTTTCAAAAATTAGGGATTCGTTCAGCTCCTTGGTGCCGCGACTTCGGCTGCTCGATTTTCGTTAGTTCGCCGACCTTCAACAATTAGGGCTTTCGACTTCGGCTATGAATCACGACCGATTAAAGGTGAGACTTTCTCACATCTAATTCACTCAAAATATGAGATTTTGTTCGTTTTTGTTTTCGTGGTTGTTTCGACTTCGATTTGATATTTGTTCGTGTTGATGCTTTTCTGCCTTGAGTTGATTTTGGGTCTGCTTTTGATTTTTGGCTTGACTTGTTCGACTCTTTGATCTGGTTTGGTTCGATTTCTTGTTATTTCGGGTTTGCACTTGCATAGCACTGAACTTTGTTTCGAATTCTGTCTGTCTTCGCCTCGTTTACCACCAGTGTTCATTCATGAGTATAACTGGTTCGATTTGTTCGATCATTGACTTACATTCACCCAGATGTTGTCGGCTTCACTTGAGTATATTGTAGCCTGGTCCTCATTTTATGTTGTTATCGCCTCGTGCTCTATTAGTTGCTGGCCTTTGTTGTTGCTTCGGCAATGTGCTTTGTTTTTGGTTGTGATGCTTGCATTATCCAGTTTCCTATATTTGATTACCGGTGCCTCGTTTGGTTCAAAATGCATTCACTTGCCTACCCATTCATCACATAGTTTCTGTATTGAGTTTAGAACAGGGTAGTTGATTGATGTACACCCCTGTGTACATTTCTCTGTGCACATTGAATTTGCTGTATTTATGAGTAGTTACTGTTTTGGTCATAACTTCATTTAAGGCCCAGTTAAAACCATTTGATAGTTGCCAGTTTGCGTAGTTGGAATTATATCGCCTTTGTTAGTGCTCGAGTTTGATACATTGCATTAATGCCTTGTATTCATTTGCATTCATCCCATTGTATTTAATTGGTTGTGTGCTGTGGTGCCATAATTTTGGTGCCCTCACCTTCATCCTACTGCCTTCATGTAATTCTCGTGCAGTTTGTAGTTTCTGTCTTGTATCACTTGTGTCACTTGAAGTTGCACTTGATAGGCCCAGGTCCATTCTTTCTTGAGCCTGTTGTGCTGTGCATTGAGCATTGTTTTGTTTTCTAGTTTTCATTGTTGTTTCGGCTGTTGCATGCTTTGTTCATGCACCTTGTGTTACTATCCAATTTCTTTTAGTGTTTGCTGATGCATTTGTGTCATTTGGTTGATAACCCACGGCTTGACTTGACTTTGCTGCAGTGTGCATATATGGTTATTTATAACCATTTCATTTTGAGGCTGTGTCACTGATGTCGGCTTGCCTTATTCATTTCTCAGTCGAACTTTGGTTCATTTTACAGTGTCATCCCCCATGTAATTTGCAGTTGCATTTCTGGTCAATATTTGCACCTGTGTCACTGATGTTGGTTTGCATTATTTTGTTCATTTGGATTCAACAATCTTGTTGAGTTCACTTGAAATCCCTGTATGCATGTCATATGGGTTTACTTTGTGGTACACTGTACTGCATTTCTGAGTTAGTTATTGTCATTTTCTACATATTTAAATATGTGGCCTTGTACCACTTGATGGCATTTGGATTGATTTTTGAATTACACTTGAGTTGAATCCGGTGACTCGGGTTTGATCTTGTGTTTGCTTGTGAATTTTCATTGGGTATATCATTACTGTTGTGGCAAGGCAGTGCACGCAAGCGTGAACTGCAGCCACACGGTATTCATTGGGCACGTCATCACTGTAGTGGCAAGGCAGTGCACGCAAGCGTGAACTGCAGCCACACGGTATTTGTTTTGGTGTTATTTCTTTTGCTTTTGATTTATGGATCTATTTCGTATTCCATATGTTGTAGTGGCGAGGCAGTATACGCGTGCGTATACTGCAGCCCTACTCGTGTTGACCTTTTAATTGATGTTCCAATTGTTTGAATTGGTTCACGTTACATTTACCGTTATCCGATTTCTTATTTAAGAATCAGATAGGTAAATTTGTTTTGACTGTCGTCTAATTTCTATTTAATTATTATTGCTTCTGTGCACTAATAACTGAGTTTGAATTAGACTGACCCGAGTATTATTTTCTTTTGAATTTAATACTCGGGTCAGACCGAGTATTTTCAGGTTGTAGATATTCTGCTTTGGGATGCTGCTTGAGCTATGAAGACTTTTCATATCTTTTGGAGTTGTTGAGTCATAGTATAGGTTGATATGTATTCATGTATATTAGTCGTTAATGTACTTGTATATATAACTTCCTGAGTCGACTGTTGTAGTTGTATCACATGTACCGTGTCAAATGTATTGTAACTGACATCAGTTATTATATATATCAGACTTTCTGTTTTATCCGTGTTCCGCATTTATATTATCTGTGTTATTATTTTATATTTTTGTCCTAGACTATTATAGCCATTGGGTAGTAGCTTTGAGTTTGCATCGGCATGTCGGATTTCCTCCTGAAAGGAAATGCATGTTTTTACTATCTGGCATATCGGTGCTCGCACAAAGCAATTACACGGATGGTCGCTCCTCAACAGCCTTATTCTCCGTGGTAGTCGACAGCACTACACCGTAGTGTTCTTGGCTAGCGTGGGTATAGAGGTGGGGCGTCACATTATGTTAATTTGAACACAAATGTATGCAATATTCAGGTACAGATATGGTCACAAAATCAAACACAAATGCAGAAATAAAGTAAAATCAATAAAGGAAAGAACACACCAGATTTTATACTGGTTCGGAGTTACCCTACATCCAATTCCGCACACAAGTACAGATTTCCTTTCAAAAGCAATTTTTGCAATTACACCCTCGATTTCAAGGCCACGAGGTACACCACTCCAGATTCACAATCCTCTGGGTAGAGATACTTGATTTTACGGGCACCAAGTTCACCCAATTGATTTCACAGGCTACAATCACACCTTTTCTCACTTGATTGATTTCACAAGCTACAATCACACCTTTTCTCACTCAATTTATTACAAAGAAGCCTATAACTCTGAATAGCACTATGATCTTGTTGAGATAGTGATAGAGAATCAAAGCAGAGATGATCTAGTTAGATTCAATGGTGATTTCGGCATAGTAATGGTAAAAATATATAAAGAAATGTGGAAGAAGAAGAAGAGGAGTGAAATCAGAGAAAATATGAATATAAATTCGTTTAAAACTACCCCTATTATAGTAGAACAACAGCCATGCCCATTCGTGAAAGGATATGACAAATAGACACTTCTTTTGAAATTCAAAATTTTAAAATCAACTGCCACCTTGTCGACAGGGGTACCTAGGGGTTGTCGACAAGCCTATGGCGATCTGTTATTCTTTGAAAATAACTTATATCTTGTATTAAAACTATTTTTAAACTTTATAAATATACTTAACTATAGTTAAAGTACATAAATAAATATAGAGAATAATATTTTGATATATATAAAATTTTACTATAATTTTATATTTAAATCTAAGCATAAATATTAAAAGTTAAATATATTATTATTAAAAGATAGTTTAAAACCAAGGATAATTTGATTTTGAAAATAAATATTATTTTGAGCTAAAAGTATTTAAAACCACGATAGATATTTTTGATTCTTTTAAAAGGAAGGTTTTGAAATCATTTTGAAAACAAGGTATAATTTTGTAAAAACATTTGAATAAAAGTTCGTGGATACAAAACAATGTTCCACTAGATTTGTCGTAGTTTCCATCCTACTTAGGGTTCTATCCCTTTAACAGGCTTGAAGTGGATTCCATTCCACGAATAATTTGGATTTTAAGACGCCAGTGCTTTTCTAGGAGTTTTAACAAAATTCCTAATTAAATTACTTATTATTGAAATCTTGATAATCTTGATACTCGTGAGTCTTCAATCTTGATATTTTGAATCTCTATAATGTACAGTCTTCATTCTTGGTACCTGCATGGTTAAATCCTGCATATACATATATATATCTAAACTATAATGTTAGTATTTATATTTTATAATCTTATTCTAAAGTTGTTGTCATCAAAACCATCTTCTCAGGGACTAACAAATTTGTAGGCTAAATGTTGGAAGTGGGCCATCCTGCAGCGAAAGAAATGGGTAAATTTTAAAAATTTGTCATTTTGGATCTTTAATGGGCCTATGAAGTCTAAATTCATTTAGAACTTTTCTAAGTTGCTTTTAAATAAATTCAATATTTTATTTAATTTTATAAATAAAGTTTTACTTTGATTTAATATGTATGTAAATTAGAGTATATCAAATATACTCTTATGTACATGTTTGAGTGTAACAGTAACATGTTAAATTTATTTAGAAAATGGAACTTTTCATTTCCTATCTATTAAGTTATTGAGTTAATAAGGGGACATAAATTTATTTAGAGAACGAAACTTTTCATTTTCATTTCCTAACTTATTCAATTAATGAAAGGCATATTATTTGTATGGAGAGAGAAACCTTTCATTTTTCTCTCTTTAATTAAATTGATTAGTTATATGAATGTCATTAATTAGCAATATATACATGGCATGAATGTGGGTGTAAACAAATACACACACACACACATATATATTATAGTGTAAATTATGTAAGAAGAACATATGATAGGTGCTATCAATTGATGACAAGGTGTAGACATATAACTAGAAATAAATAAATAGCTAAACATAAAGGAAATATGGGAAATAGATAAAGGGTAACAAAGATGGTTGATTTAATTTCCCATTTAGTAAACTTAATTAATGCAGCATATAAATGGCAATCAATAGGGATCATGATATAAGGATACAAACAGCCAACAACAAATGTATTTATGTATTATCAACTAATTATATGTGTGTGTGTTTAAATATATTTATATATGTATTGTTTAATGAATCCTTTAAATATACTAAATTAAATCAGTCGAGTCAACTATTATCAATTCAAGATTTATTTCCAAACATGTAGTGATCTTATTTAGTAAATCAGTTGAAAATAGATATTAATCAATAACTCCACATGTAACCTATATGTATATATGTTAATAATTTAAAGTAGAATGAAATGTAGATATTTTAAAAATATTTGTCCAAAGTATATTTTGTATAATAATAATATTATTATGCTAATTCATGTTTATTTATACATAAATACAGTATACATATATGTGTGTATGTATGTGTTTAAATATATTTACATATGTATTGTTAATAAATCCTTAATAAATCAACACAACCAGGTCAATTGTAATCAATTTAAGATTTATTACCAAACATGCAATAATCTAATTTAGTAAAACGGTCTGATAATAGATCTTAATCAACAAATCTAAATTTAAATTATATGTATATGTTAATAATTATTTTTGAAACCTTTTAAAATATTTCAAAATTATTTTAACATACACATACATATATATACATACACATTTATGTATATGTGTGAATCTTAAAGTAGAAAACAAAATTGGAATCAATGTAAAGTATGGTTAAAAATTAAATAAAATAAAGTTGATTAGATTAACAAGTTAATTACCTGGTCTATATTTAGATCAAAAACAATAGAAATTAACATAGAAGATCATGAATTGAAGTTATCAACTTCAAATGAAAACCATTCTAATGATAGCAAGCTATACTACTTTAAGGTCTATAACTGTATACTTATAAAGGATAACAAATGCATATATAAAATTTTCAAAATTGAATTAACTACTAGATCAATAATATCTAATGGAATTTACCTTGTTGATGTTGCCTATGATTTGTACCTTGAATAATAAATGTTTCTAGATTTGATTGAATCACCTCCAAAAATTGCAACAATCTAAAGTACTATTTTTGTATTTATTTTATTTTTATTTTGTTTTGGGAATTTTTTGTGAGTCCATGAAATTTTGGCCAAGAAGGTAGAAAAATGAAGATGGGGGCTAGGGTTTATAAGGAGAGTGAATCAGAGAGGCAAGTGAGTGGAATGTAACATACTTATAGAGGGACCCTTCCCTAACCTCCTTCCTTCATTTTCTAGATCCAACCATTGGATTTTAAGCCTCTTTTTCTTATGGCCATATATGAATGAGGCTATATAGGCCTCAAAATATTCCCAAACCCATTTAGTAATTAATCTATTCAAATCCAATTTAAATATTTTATCAATATCATATATCGATGAGTACTTACATAACTTTTACGTACTTTATTAAATATAATAGCATTCAAACAAATCAATAAATAAATAAACAAAAATTTAATAATTAATATTTCATAAATATTAATTAATTACACGGTTATAAAAATCATGTGATTTTGGAAGCATTCACTATTACAGTTGTGCAACTCAAATGTGTAAATTCGGTTAGCGATTAATATCAAACTATTCGAATATTAAGTTCACACATCACTTAGCAGGTGGTGTGACATTTTAGCCAAATTTATTGCTTACAAATCTTTTAGGTAAGATCCAGTTTTGCTTATTATAAGTGATACCTAATAGTGACAATTATTTACACAAATTTTCTTCGTCAATACTGTATCACAATAGGACTTATGGAATTTGGTAATAGTCAAGATTCCAGTATCATCCACATTAAAGTTTATAGTCCAAACACAAATTTCTTGTTTTAACAATAACAATTATTATTAACCGAACTACTCTGGCAAGAGACTTTGACTTTCAGTTGACTTCAGTTGACCGTGATACTAACCTTATATAACTGAGGAGATGAATCTTCTCTTGAATAGTGTTTCACTTCCAATGCTTTCAATTGACCAATTATAGTCATTCGATGGACGCCATGCCATGATTTAAATATAATCAAAGAGGAGCTTCCACATTGAAGATCAACAGTATTCTCAAGTCGAGAGAACTGTGTGAATAAGTCACATCGATATTTTCTGTTTGATCTTAGTTATATTAACCAATAGAAAACTATCGAATGATCATTCCATAGTTATCCAATAACTATCGGTATGTAACCCCTAGGTGCCCCCAGTAGTCATGAGTAATACACTATCCAATATTTGGAGAGCGTTAAGTACTCTAGTCTCAATGGATGTATCGATATCCAGTCTTTATACACCTTGACTAGAAATATTTAAAGTGATATATTTCTTTCATTGTGATAAATTACCCACAGTCATAACACTTTGTAACTACTATCACAAAACATATCATTTGTGAATTTTCTCTTAAATATACTTTTTATTCAATTAATTAATTAATATAACAACATTATATCAAGTATATAATAGAAAGGAAATACCTTTATTTTGAACAAGATTGGTTAACATGTTCAATATATGTAACAAATTACATAATTGCCCCTACGACATATCCCCAACTTTATTAATTTTCCACTTGCAGTTGGAGTCAATTATGAAATCTTATTCCAACTTCTCCAATCGGTTTTCCCAAAACCAATTGGGTCAGATAATCTTATAAATAAAATATCAATATACATATATGTGCATATAATTATAATATATCTATTTAATATAAATAAGTTATATAGATATAAAATAATAATAATATTTTTAAATCATGAAATGGATATATTAATATTAATATTAATATAATAATATAATATTTTAGTTTATTTTAATATATATATATATATGTACTATATACATAAATATATTTATAATATATAAACATACATATATTAATTAATAAAATATTTATTTTACAAAATTCTTAATCATATGTAAAGCACAAGAAAATTTTATTATTATCTTTATTATTTTAAAATATATTATAATTGATTATTCATTCAAAATTATAAAAAATATTATACAAAAGTATTTTCGAAACCTTTTTTAAAATTTTGAATTTCCAGTAAATCATACATGATATTTTGAATTTTGAAAAAATTAACATTTTTTCAGTTCAAATTTATTTTTAAATATTTTATTAGTTTTTGACCAAGTTAAATAATAATTTTAAAAAAATTGACTTTTTATTTTTCGCTAGAGCTAATCTAATGTTAAACTAATTTTATAAAATTTAAAAATAATTTTTCGCAATATATTTGATTTTATATGATTTATTTATGTAGTATATTGATTTAAATAATATTAAATAATAATAATAATTATAAAAATTATTTTCATACTATTGAAAATTGATATTACTATAAAAGTTTATATAAAAAATTATATGACCAATTTCAACCATAGTATGATGATGTAATTAAATATAAACCATATACATGTAATTATATAATATATTTATATATATAAGTTAACACAAATTAATTATAATATATATTACATAGCTATGCTTATCTGGTTTGTGTAAAAAAAATTGTTTTTTATTTTTAAGTAAGTATTTATATGCATATAACCATACTAATTTGTGACAACATTGTTACATATCAGAATTGTTACCTAACATTGTAATAATTATATTTATACAAAAAAATATTATACAAAAAAAATATAAACTATAGATTGATAAAAACCATACCTAAATATCAAAGCCTTGGAGTACACCTTGGAAACATGAACTCTCCCCTTTGAAACCTTTTTAATTCGGCGGATTGCTAGTTCTTGAAACGTTGACCTTTGACTATCGGATAGTGATCGACTTTGAGTTAATTTAAGCTTGATATGATGGAGCACCTATGGTGTATTTTTGGCCAGCAATGGAAGGATAAAGAGGCAGCAAAAGATCTAATATAATTAGGGTTAGGGATGCTTAAATAGTGGATAGAAGAAAGAAAAGAGTGGAACTTATCTCATACTAATTCTTCCTTAATCTAAGCCATCCAAAATAAAGCCTCCTTACACCATAATCAACCCGCCTATACGATGTATGTGCAGCCAAAATAACAAGCCCTGTGATGGGCCTTAAACCAATTTATGCCCATACAAAAATATTACACAATTTAATCGCTTATCGATATTGTATATCAATTGATATATGTAAAACTATTATAAGTATATTTTGTAATATTCATTTCTCAAATCATAATCAAATTTATAATTAATATTTCATAAATCTTTAATAATAGTTGTAATAGATTTGGTGCCACACCTTTTTGGTGTCAGCACGAACTACCAAAAATGCCCTTCTACAGAGACTAACATGTCTTCATATTCCTTAAAAATAGGATCTGACAGTTAAACTTCTTTACAAATTCAAAATCTCCATCCACACTGAAAAACAAAATCTAACAAATAAACATCATTTATAAATTCGTTGTCTATTAATTAATAACAAATAAAATTCAAACTATCAAAAAGTTTGATATTGCAACTTAGAAATAGAAATTTAAATTAAATACACATGATTTCAATGTAAAAACATGACTACATATTTGCAAATCATTTTCTCTTGACTGCGTTAACCATATATAATTTGTAGAAAACCAATTCACGCTCGAAGCACATGCCATCATCACACGTGAAGCGCATTCCATAACGCTCGTATTAATCAATTTAATTAATTTATAACAATTATAAACTATTTAAATCATTTGGTCGAAGGAGAATTCATCATTTTAGATGTGTGACTCGTCTTGTGTAAATTTGGTCAGCGATTAATATCAAACTATTCGAATATTAACGTCTGCACGTCACATAACAGGTGATGTGAAATTTTGGTCAAATTTATTGTTTACTTGGTTCCGGTAAAACCCAATTTCACTTTCTTAAGCGTTACTCGGTTGTGACTTTTATTTACATCAATTCTCTTCGTCAAACCTATATTACTTAGATCTTATGGAATTTGGTAATGGTCAAAATTCTTATATCGTTCATATTCGACTTTATAGTCCAAACACAAAGTCTTTGGTTCAATAATAGCAATTATTATTAACTGAAATGCTTTGGCTAGAGACTTTAACATTGATTTCACTTGAGTAAATCATAATATTAACCTCATATGACCGAGGAGATGAATTCACTCTTGAATTCTATTTCAATTCCAATATTTCCACTCGACTCAAGTATAGTCACTCAATGGGCATCTTGACATGATTTGATTATAATCAAAGTAGAGTTTTCATATTGTAGATTGACAATATTCTTAAGTTTAGTGAATTGTGTAAATCAATCACATCGATATTTTCTATTTGACCTTAGTTATATTTACCAACGGAGAACTATCAATACGAAACCCCTTGGCGTACCTACTAGCCACGATTAGTACATTGTCTAACATTCGGAGAGCGTTATGTATTCTAGTCTCAACTAATGTATCGATATCTAATCTCAATGCATCTTGACTAGGAATATTTAAAATAGTATATTTATATTTTCATTATGATCAATTACTCATGGTCACAACACTTTGTAACTGTTATCACAAAACATAACTATGCTTTCTACGCCATAATTATTCGTAAACTTAATTAAAATAAAATCATTCGAATTTGAGATCTTGATAATTAATATTTTGAAATAAATTTTAGTTTATTAAATTCTATTTAATATAATGTTTTATTTTGATTTAATAAATTAACATTAATTATTTTCGAATAATATGGAACTAAATAAAATTATCCGATTATCGAAATATATCTTGTAAAATAAAGTTTAAATTAGTTTAAACTAGATTGAAATATATTTTTTCACGAACGACATGGATTAAGATTTTAATCACTAAATTAAAATTAGAATACATGGCCCAAAAAAATTAAGCCCATTTTCTTTCCTCTTGCTCTAGAACTCTCCCTACATTTTCTTTTGCAAGCCAAGCCGTCCATATTCAACTTTAGCCCTAATTCCTAAATTGAAAAATCACAACATTTGGAAAAAAAAATTGAAGACGATCAATCGTGCATGAAGCGATAGCAATTGAGTTTAGCCTACGATCGGCACTGGGAGAGGGGAAATGCGAGCGGATAGTGGAAATCGTAATTATTAGCCGATGCGATCTGGGGCATCGTGATTGTTGGCCAATGGTTGTTGGAGTCAAATGAGGTGCGGCTGTCGGTTGTTTGTGGTGACTTCGCGCATGCGTGATGGAAAGGGAGGCATGGTAGAGGATGACAGTAATGTAATGTGTGTCGACAGCAATGGCACATGTGTAGTGCAAGCGCGTCAAGTTTTTTCATTGTCTCTACTTTCATCGTTGGTAGTGAGGAAAGAAAGCAGAGCATGTACTCCTTAATTCTTCTAATCGGTGAATTTATATACTCACAACTATATCCATTTTTCATTGCGAGCACACACACATCTCGATTATTGGTTGAATTGGTTGATATTGATTAGATTAGTTGAAATGGTGATTTGGTAAAAATTGGATTAATCGTATGATATTGGTTTGATGTTGAGATTGTGTGTATGTTGGAATTGTTCAAAATGCAAAAGAGACGTCGTCCATTTGCATTTTGATTTGTGTTATTTATATATAGGTTGTGTGAGCACTGTTTGGATGACCAAAATTTAATGTGATTTAATTAGGGCCAAACGATAAAATTTATTCTGATAATTGATGGTTTTTGAAATATTTTACTTCATAATGAATAAATTTAGATGTTTAATTTATTTACTAGTTTAAAAATATTTTAGAAGCATTTGAAAAATAATTTAAGGGTTTAAATCTTATTAAAATTGTTTTAAAAATTTACTAAATTTGATTCAATTTAGCTATTTTCACATACATTGTTAATTATAAATATATATATAGTTTTTTTTTGGTTATCGAACCCATTTTAAAATCAGTATTATAATATATTATAAGTCGAATTGTTGTAAAGGCTAAATATAATATATTGCTAATTTATAAAATATATTATGGAAATTATAACATTACTTTTAAGTGATATTTTATTATAAAGGATATTTAAAGTGTTCTTGAATGTTTTAAAATATATAAGTAAAGATTTGGAAATGAAATTTTAGTATTTAAATCTTTATCTTGGAATTATATTTCATGGGTAAAAATAAATTTAATTTATCTGAAATATATATATATATATATATATAATGAAATAATTACTAGTTATAGAAAATTATGTTTGACTTCGGTTAAGTGAGTTTAAATGTTATATATATATATATATATATATATATATATGAATATTTGATTTAATTATTAAAGAAATATTTTGTCAAACTTTATTATTATTATTTCATTTTTGAATTAAAATTGAAATATTATGCATGGTTTCTACGTTTTTTTATTTCTCATTTTCCCATACATATTTTGATATTGTGAATGATTCCCATTTGATATATATTTGATTGTTGGTTTGATATGATACAGTGATGACGTCTTGTTGTTTGATTGGTGATGATCTTATTCTGTATGACTAGAAATCTGAATAAACATATTAGTAATAGCATTTAGGATGGGGCATTCGATAATAATTTTCCAGTTATTCTTTGGACTCGTTGTATAGAATAGTGAAGGAGCGAGTGTTGTGTTTAAGCACTGAATAAATGGACTAGAACACACAGTGGTATGGGATACCATTGTGATATTTAGTCGGTCATTCTTTTGCTCTTGGATGACACTTGATACAGGGGTATATTGTATGTTATACACGTTGTGTTGAGTATTTGTTACTCACATGTGACTTACATGTAGAGCTGCGAAGCGGCCATTGTACATATATTCTATGTGTTTGTCTACCTTTTTCTAGCTCCCTTTATGGCTCGGGAGTAAACAATATTGGTCAGTATCCACCCTAGCGGCCTGATCGTGGGGAAGCGACCCAGATCCGCGACACTATTGTTATATATTATATCGGATGTGCATCATAGTAGATGGGTAGGTGCCCATAGCCCCTTGGATCTCTTAGGCTAATAGTCTGTTACATAAGGCTAATAGTCTGTTACATATAGAAGCAAAGTAAGGTCATGATCGAGGCTATGCGTTTAATGAGCCATTGGAGAATATGTGTCAAGATGTCCATCGAGGTAACTAAGGCCGTAGCAATATATCCGGCTACATAGCATATGGCATAGTAGACCCTGGGTTCCTGGAGCGAGCATACGGCCATCATTCACTTATCTGGTTTTGGTTCATGTGAATTAAGGTTGTAGGAATAGATCAGGCTACATATCATACGGCTAGTAGACCCTGGGTTCTTGGAGTATGCATACTGCCATCAGTCTCCTATCTAGTTTCGGTTTGCGTATGGTAGACATGCATATATGAGATGAGATTATACTTTATACTGTGTCCAAAATATGGTCAACCCCTTATCCTTCTTTGGCAGATGACCTACTTATTACGAATTATATTTGGACATTGTTATGAGTTGGCTCAAATCTTTCTTACCTATTTTGGTGATTTGATGATGGGATTTTATATTGTGAGATTAAGAGATTTATTTGGGCATTGCTTCGTCCTTGCTTGACTGTATGTGATGATATCACTTGTGTTATGGATTTCAGTTTGTTGATGATTTTGGTATGGATGATTCACCCATTTGATGTCGATTTCATGATTTCTTCTTGATAAGCTTTTATACGGGTGATGACATATTTATATTGGGTCTATGATTCTGTGGTATATGACATTTGGATTATTTGAGAAACATTATTGTTATTATAATTATTTATACCATGTGTAGAGTCTCATATGGTTATTGACATTGAATTTAGATATAGTCTGGCCTATTACTATTTATATACTAATCAGGTCAATCCGAGACATTTTAGGTACAGGGACAATGAGACCAGCTAGTATTTTTGGGCCATAGAAGAGACTAGATATTTAGTATTATGGATTCTTATTCTATATTATATAGTCTATCAACTGTATATCAGTGTGATGTATATGGACATATATTGTATATTATATATATTATTGCTATGATTGACTCTGTGACCTCTGTTATCTACTGTATATTGCATATTGTTCTATCCCAGAGGCACACATGTTTATTATTTTGTGTTGATACCGTGTACGTTTTTTGGTGAGTTATATTCGATGTTTAAATACGTACTGGTGTTAGCCTAAGGGACTATTGACGTGTGTACCCTATATCGTCTTATTCTCTATATTATCCGATAGTATTACTCTATAGTACTTGGATAATATGAATATTACGGTGGAGGTGTTAAAATACATTCATGGATTTTCTATTAAATATACTTTTAATTAAATTAATTAATACAACACACTGTGTCCAGTATATAATCGAAAAAACTCCTTTTATTTCGAACAAGATTGGTTATTGAGTTAGATATATGTAACAAATTACATAATTGCCCCCAGGGCATATCCCTAGCTCTATCGATCTTCCACTTGCACTTAGGATCAATTATGAAATCTTATTCAAACTTCTCTAATCATTATTTTCAAAATCAATTGGATAAGTCCCTTGGTGAATGAGTATCCTATTATACTTTAATTATCTGCTCTGTCAATCAACTCTCCCCAACGCAAATGAACTGTTTTATTTTATGGAATAATTTGGAATATGTCTCTTAACTTCTAGTGAGCTTTAAGTTTTGTTATAAACTATATCTTAACATTGTTATCATAAAACAATGTTATGGGATTCTTCACATTTGGAATTACTAGCTATAAATTTGTGCATTTTTGTTTATATACATTGCTTTTATTATGGCGCCATTCAAGACGATGTACTTAGCTTTTTTCATTGAATCGGCTACAGTTTTTCATTTGTAACATGTCCAACTTAAAGATTCTTAACTTGAATTTACTATTGACATATCATACTTAATATCACTTATAAAGTTTGAGACCGAACAGTCCTTCATAAGGAGTTCATCGTTTTCGTAAACAATTCTCCAGTACTTCGTAAATACACGAGAATAATCCAAACTATCATTTAATGATATCTACTTGGATTTGATACTTTTTTCATGTATCAAATACATAAACAAATCATAATATTGTAGACAACATAACATGTATGATAATTCCTATTGCCAATGCATAAGGTATTCAACTTACATGTTCCATATTAAACATTTTAACAAGGTGTCCTTGCATATCGCTTTGGGACACTCCCAGTATCTTTTATACTTACTATAAAAGACATCACTTACAAATCCAACGTTGAGTATTAAAACAACTAAAACTGATTACAACACACTACATCATTAACAATCGGTAGTGCGTTGTTTACTTATGATTTAGAAATATCTATGTACACTTTAATGTTCTTTCTTATGAATACATGCCCCCTCTGCATTTGACTTATAATCAAACTATTTGATACATCTAACAAAACACTGTTCAATTTTGATGCTTTTCATAATGATACTTTCGTATTCGAAAACCCACAAGCTCAATATCACTTCCATTGAATTCGAGACATTTTGGTTATTATGTGTAAACAGTTTACTCTAAATCATTATTTAGAATTTTATATTTCAACACATACGTACCAAAACATAAAATCATATTATGCGATAATTTTGTAAGTAAAATCCGGACCTACTTGAGCACATCAAATGGTGAATCTGTAATGTGATTTATAACAATTGAAATTCACAGTAATATTCTTATCAGCGTAGTTCACTATATTCCAATTGCATTTTTCATTCCCGTAAAGACACATTTATGACCAATAGATCATATCTCTTCGGATACACCTATCAAAATCATATATTTTGATAACGTACTTGGAATCTATGTTGAATTAGTGCATCACACCATATGTTAGAGTCAATACTTTTAATGGTTTAAATAAACAACTAAGGATTATTTACTCTTGACATTGACAACGCTTTAGTATACAGGAATTCTCATTAGATGTTCTACTATATAGTGTTCATTTAGGTACAGTCAATTTCATTTCATCCCTTGCAATCAGTTTTATCCTTAGATCATATCCAAATCCATTTTATACTAATAACTTTTTAGAGAAATTATTTTGCTATGAAGTTGGTATTTCTTGAACCAGCGGTTGTTTTTCAGTGCAACATAATGGCATTCATAAACATTTTATGAATTGTCTTATATAAAACCGGCTATGCATTAGTTCATAATAGATTTATGTACTCAACATATATTAGTCATCCAATGACCATCGTTCCTAAAATTCTATTGGGATGATTCGTACAAGATCCCTTCCGTATAATCACTACATGCAGTCTTTTGACTCGCACAATCTGCCAACTTTTTGGCCTAGGATATGTAGGGTTTTTTATAAACCCTTATCTCATATAGTTTTGTAAATTATTCTTTGGATGGTATTAATTTTAACTTTCTGTGCTACCCTTAAGTACACACCTTATAGAAAGAGTTTAACTCAACTTCACCCATCTTTAATCGTGCTTTGTCCAATTAAGTTCAATTACTCCTTATTAATACATCATTATGTATTATATTAAGGAGTGACCTTTGAGATGGAATCTTTATTATGTTAGGCACATACAGAACTCCTTCCAATATACTCACATATTCGATCAAATTGAATCATTTCTATTGCCTGTTACATTATTTACTTTTGTTTTATATTCTGTGAGCTTATCATACACTTATACATGTGTATCAAATACACATATTCACGTTTGTGATAATTCATTAGTGAATATGAAAAAGCACGTGGAACCATTTTGGTATTAATAGACTTACGATTGCATACATCTATATGTATCAATCCGAAAAGTTCATCAACTCTTATGACCTTCCCACTAAATGGGTGCATAGCCCTTAATTGTTTGAGATATAATTAACTAGTACCATATGATCCGTAATCATATAATAAAAATTATTTCTCAATACCAAAGCTTAGTCTGTAAGTGCAAAATAGTTATAAATAATTTTAGATACTTCAGTATTTTCAGTTGCATCACTTTTATTGTGAAAATAAATACCACGTTATAGTTTATTACATAACGAATATTCATAATATTCACACTAAAATATAACTATGTCTATTTTTCTGTCGACACTGATAAAGAGTCATTATTTCATAAATTATGTTCGGTATGTTTGACGAAAACAATTTTCATAACTTGATGCAATTAATAAGTGTTACATAGCACTCTCCTACTATTTCCGCCATCACTATAATATCTACTGAATCGAAGGTCCACTATTTACTTAATGGAAATTATTTATTTAATATATTGTAACTAGTTTATAGCGGAGAGTTCTTTAATCAAATATGTTGACTTCAAAGAAATAAGTCTTATAGAAAATAATTTTTCATATGAGAATACATTTCGGATTAGAAATCATATTTCTTATTCCACTATTAAGTATCAATTATTATTTTAAAATTCTTGTTTCCGACATGTCTTTATGAAACAGAAGTGACCATTCACCCTTTTCATCCCAAATGTACTTTAAATCACATATACTCTTATAAATTCGTTTTTCTTTCTAAATGGTTGAACTATTCAAAAGAACATTTTTACTACAACATCATAACGAACCTTTTACAAAAGCATGCTTAATTATCCATAATATTTAAGGACATCAAATATGTTGCACTTTGCGTAAATTGATCGAATCGACGTTCTGGTGATTGAGTTCTTAGATCTATATTGTAGTTTTGGTCTTGTTTTACATTTAACATAATGTGGTTCATTTGTAATCTGTCAAATTAAGTACTCGATCTTACAGTACTGTTTATTGGCTTATTTCGAATGAACAAAATTCATTGAAGTATCGTACATTACAAACTATAAACGCTCCCATATAACACTTTTTTTTGAAATGGTACTTTATATACAACAAATGATTGGGACAACATATCCCATGTCAATAAACATTCGAAAGCAAGTTTCGAACTTGTGACCTCTTGCACCAAAGCCGAATCAATTAACCACTTGGACAATGGTGCTTGTCCCCATATAACACTAATGTGCAATAGTATATGGATTATATATCCATAGTTTTATATTGCTTTTAGAGTTTGAAACTCGTATAATGCAATACATGGTATCGACCAAATATATGTGTAAGTGATCAAATTATGAATGTATTTAGTAGTTATAAAATCAAGCGCTTGCATGGGTATTGAAACATTAACATGCAAGAAGCACTTATTAGTAAGTATATGTTATATTTCTATTTTTCTATCTTCAATTCAGTTCATTTGTATATCTAAATTGGTAAAAAATTTATCAATAATAATAAATGCACATGTTTATTAAGGTAAATTATTGCAACACTGTATAATATATGTTCTTACAATATTAGAAAGGTTAAATGTTGTCATTTCATTTTTCGAATAAGGCTCCCACTAGTATTTTATGTTTCGCCAAACTCTAAGTCGAAACATAGAAGTCTTTCATCTTCACTAGTAGGTGTTTGGACTTGTCCGACTTGGAATTTTGACCTTGAGTTTGCTCAACAAGTCATAGCCCTATGGACGATGGATAACTACTTATTCGTTGTATCATATACAACAACAAACCATTGGTACTTTGTCCAATTTCACATCGACCTTGAGTTTTCTCAACAAATTGAAATAAAATTATTCACTCGTACCTACCATATCGCGATGGCCTAAGTAAATATATGTACCTTGAGTTTACTCAATGAAACATATAGTTATCTTACCTCATCTGTTCAATATATTAATAATACTACACATAACATCCCTAGCTTAGTTTCTCAACAACTAAGGAGCATTTAAGCAATTTATTAATATATATGGTAGAGGACAACATTATTTTAAAGATTCACAATCTTCAATATATTATATTAAGTGATATTGACCCTCGTGATTCAAGCGTCAAACGTATCTGAAATCAAGTATACGTACATATATGTATGTATTTATTTCTTGTGTCTATTTAAGGTTTCTTAATATTCCACCTTTAATTTAAACATTCATATTATATAATTTTATTATTATACAACTTTTACACTTCATATTACTTATATAATGGTCTTATGTATAATATTATATTAATTAAATCTTATTAAATTAATTTTAATTAATTAACATTTTAATTAATTTTATATTATTTTAATATAACATTCATGTTAAATAATTATTATATACTATAACCTTTATAGTATAACATATATATCATATATGTGTGTATTGTTTGATTAATTAACCTTATTTTAATTTATTTATTTAATTAAGTAATTTAATTAAATTATATTAGCTTCAAAAAATCATATTATATACAATTATGTAAACTTAAGATATCTTAAACATTTTAAAATATCATAACTTATTCAAAACATATAATACATGAATATATTTTCCATTAATTAATTTTTAGTTTATTTATTTTATTAATATTATTAAGAAATTTAAATTTTGAAATTAATTTCTATTAATTTTCAAACATTTTGGAATTTTTATTATATTACAACAATTATAATATGTTCATATTTTTTTAATTTTAACTTTTAAAATCTTATATTTTTAATTTTCAAACAATTTTGAAAATTAGCCAAAGGCCTAATTCAAATTGGGCCTTTTCTATTAGGGACAATCTTTGGACTCAAATATCCATTTAGGTCAGGCCAGTGGTTAGATAGGGTGGAGTACTTTATTGCAAAAACCTAATCCTTTGACACACCTTTGTTGACACCCTACTAACTGGGCTGTGAACTTAATTAGTTAACCATAACATGACTAATTAAGACTGCATCGGCTATTGAGCTATGATACCATTATTGGATTTAGGCCAGCCCGCAGCCGAAGTTATGAGTGAATTCAAAAAATTCCCTTATTGGATCTATATTGGGCCCATTAAGTCAATTTATTTAGAACATTTCTATATATTATTTAAATAAAATATTTTACTTTATTTAAATTCATAAATTATATAGTTTTATTTAATATATATATGTATGTATGTGTGTGTGTTTGTGTGTCATATACATATATATGTGTGTGCATATATAACATGTCAACACGTGCAAGGTACAACATGCACGTGTATAGATGTTGGGATTTACATCACAACGGACACGTTAGCTCATCCGATATATAAATGTACATGTACATGTTAAATTTGTTTAAATAACTTATACAGCCATATAATATATATATAATCTTATAAATAATATATATATATATGGGCAAGGATTGGCTACACCTCTTTTTGCTATACTTCAAATCCCCCTTGATATCAGCCACAAGTTTTGAAAAAAATAATAGAGGCGAGTGGAAAGAGAGAGAAAGTATATTATTTAATTCATAATTTGTGGCTGAAATTAAGAGAGATTTGAGGTGTAGCAAAAATAAAGTGCAGTTGATCCTTGCCCTATATATATATGCGTATTATTATAATATATCTGTTTAAATAAATAAGATATGTAGATTTTAAAATAAATAATATTTTTTCTTAAATCATGAAAAATGTATATATTAATATAAATATAATATAATAATATTGTATTTTATTTTAATATATATTATATACATATAAATATATTTATAATAAAAAATATATATGTATTAATTAATAAAATTATTAAAATATTTTTTATAAAATTATAGATCATGTGTACACCACAAGAAAAAATTTGTTATTATTTTAAAATATATCTTTATTAATTATTCATTTGAAATTACATAAAATATTAATAGAAAATTATTTTCAAAACTTTTTTCAAAATTTATAATTTCAAATAAATCATAAATGATATTTTAAAGTTTGAAAAAATTAAATTCATTAGCTTTTGGCCGAATTAAATAATAATTTTTAAAATAACAAAAATGATTTTAATTTTTAGTTTTATGACTAGGAGTTTATTTGATGTTAAAATAATTTTATAAAATTAAAAAATAATTTTTCATGGCATATGTGATTTTATATGATTTATTTACATAGCATATTTATGTAAATAATTATAATTCCTTATTATCAAAAATTAGTATTACTGCAAGAATTTATATATAAAATTATATACTAATTCAACCATAGTATTTGTATGTTATTATATATAAACTATGTATGTGTAATTAACTTACATATATATAATTTAATACAAATTAATTATAGTATATATTACATGGCTGTATAGATTTGATTTTTATAAAAAAAATTAATTTTATTTTTAACATAAGTATATACATGCATATAACCAATAAACCAAACTAATTTGTGACAACATAGTTACGTATCAGAGCCGTCACCTAACTAATAATGTAATAGTAATATTTATATATAATAAAATATTACATAGAAAATTATAAACTATAATTTGATAAAACCATGCTTAAGTACCAAAGCCTTGAAGTACACCTTAGAAACATGAACACCCCCGTCTGAAACCTTTTCGATTCGACGGATTGCTAGTCCTTGAACCATTGACTCTTGACTATCAGATAGTGATTAACTTTGAGTTGAATTGAGCTTGATATGATAGAGCACCTCTGGTGCATTTTCGGTTAGAAATGCAAGGATGAAAAGACTGCAAAAGATCTAATCTAATTAGAGTTAAAGATGCTTAAATAGTGGATAGAAGAGAGAAAAGAGTGGATCTCATCTCATACTAATTTTCCTTCAATCTAAGTCATCCAAAATCAAGCCCCTTTACACCATAATCAAGCCACTTATACCATGTATGTATTTCAAAAATAACAAGCCCAATGATGGGCCTTGAACCCATTTAATCCTATATAAAAATGTTATGCAGTTTAATCCAATTTAGTCGCTTATGGATATCGTATATCGACTGATATATTTATAACTGTTGTAAATATATTTCGTAATATTTATTTCTCAAATCATAATCATATTTTATAATTAATTTTTTATAAATATTAATTAATTTAATTAATTTATAACAATTATAAACTAATTAAATCGTTTGGTCAAAGGAGAATTCATTGTTTAGGTTGTAAGACTCGTTAGGTGTAAATTTGGTCAATGATTAACATCAAACTATATGAATATTAACATTCACACATTATTTAGCAGGTGATGTGACATTTTGGCTAAATTTATGGCTTACTTGGTTTCGGTAAATCCAATATCACTTTGTTAAGCGTTACCTTGTTGTGACTTTTATTTACACCAATTCTCTTCGTCAAAACTATATCACTTTGAACTTATGAAATTTGGTAATAGTCAAAATTCCAATATCGTTTATATTCAACTTTATAGTCCAAACACAAAGTTCTTGGTTCAATAATAAAAAGTAATTAATCGAAATGCTCTGGTCAGAGACATTGACTTTGAGTTGACTTATGTTGACCATGATACAACCTCATATAATTGAGAAGCCGAATCCTCTCTTGAATAGTGTTTCACTTCCAATATTTTCACTCTATCCAACTATAATCGCTCGATGGACGTCGTGTCATGATCTGACTATAATCCTAGCAGAGCTTTCATATTAAAGACAGAGAGTATTCTCACGTCTAGAGAACTTGTAACTTAGTCACATCGATATTTTCTGTTTGACCTCAGTTATATTAACCAACAGAATAATGTCAAGTGAGTCATTCCATAGTTATCCAGTAACTATTAGTGCATAACCTCATAGTGCTTCCAACAACCATGAGTAATACACTGTCCAACATTTGAAGCGCGTTACGCACTCTAGTCTAAAAAGATGTACCGTTATCCAATCTCGATGCACTTTAATTAGGAATATTTAAAATGGTATATTTATTTTTATTATGATAAATTACTTACAATTACAACACTTTGTAAGTACTATCACAAAACGTACCATTTATGGATTCTTTAATAAATATACTTTTAATTAAATAAATTAATTAATATAACACATTATATCAAGTATATAATAGAAAGAAAACACCTTTTATTTTGAATAAGATTGGTTATTGAGTTAGATATATGAAACAAATTACATATTTACCCTTAGGGTATACCCCTAACTCTATTAGGAATGAATGTTGTTTGGTTGTAGTTGTAATAACTAGTGGGAGGCCATCTGATAAGAGTGGATGGGAAGAGCAAACACTTCGTGTCATTGAAAAGATGATCGGCCTAGGTGATGGAGTTAAAGGTAGTGATGTGATTTGATGGGTCATCATTCCCAATATATTTGTCCATATGCGGCAAAGCATACCACACTGGTGGATATATGTACTTAAGATTTCTTTAAAAAATGGCTCCCCGTTCTCATCATCATATAGAGCTTCGCCCCCAATATTCCAAGCTTGCATTCTATTGAGTTTATTGGAACCAGGCTAGCCCGCAGCGAAAGTTATGGTTGAATTTCAGTTTTTTTTACCTATTGGTCTTTATTGGGCCTATAAAGTCTAATTTGTTTAGAGCATTTCTAAATTTAATTTAAATAAAATCTTTTATTTATGTTGAATTAAATATAATGGTACAGATATGTAACATATACATATATGTATGTGCACGTGCAACATAATGATCCATGCAAGGTATAACATGCCCATATATAAATATTGGGATTTGCATCGCAACGGACATGTTAGCTCATCCTTATATGTATTGTATGTTGTCCAAATATATGCATGTGTTTGTGTGTGTATGTGTATACATAAATTTGTTATTTTAAATAAGTATTAAAACGATATAAATATTTACTTATATATAATATATATAAAATATGCATTGCACAAATGTAATATATATATGTGTGTGTGTGTGTGTATTAAATTAGGTAAATGACTATATATATGTATGCATAATATATAAAGTTATTTTTTAAAATATAATATACATGTATATTTTATATAATTAAAATAACATATATATAGTATTCATACATAATTATATTTGTAATATTCTAAAATATTTATAAATATGTGTATTTAAATATATATATTTATAAATATGTGTATTTAAATATATATATTTATATTATATAATTATATCAATTATAAAAATTAAATTGAATTGAATTAAATATTTATTTTTTATAGCATTCCAGATTTAATACATAGCATATAAAATATTTTATTATAATTTTATATTATTAAATTACACACACACACACACACATATATATATATTAGCCGAAAATAATTAAAATATTGTTAAAAATGTTTCATGGTTTAAATTTTTTGAAATTCAAATATGATATTATAAGATCACAAAAAAATCATAATTTTCCGAGTCAAAATTATATTTTTTTTTTTTACCATTTAATTGATTTTGGATGCATAATTAAATGATTTTTTAAAAATAATAATTTTATTTTTTTTCTAGGATTTTTGCTGAGAGATAATATAGAGATGAAGAATTTTTATAAAATTTTAAATATAATTTTGGAAACACATATTATTTTTTATGAATTACTCAATTTGTATTTCGATTTAAATAATATTAAAATTAGAAAATAATTATTAAAAAATACTTTGTTGTTACCTAAATTATATTTAGTATTAATTTGCATATATAAAAATATAAGGTCAATTTTAACATGATATGATGGCATAATTAATTATAAGTCTTTTAATTTATATAATATGATATATTAATATAAATATAATTAATTAATAAAATAATTAAAATAAAAATAAATTTATTTGGATGTCTATACATTAGATATATAAAAAAATTATTATACATATATACATAATTCAAATGTGACAGCATTCATCCATATAAGAATCTTATCCAACTAACAATATAATTATGATATATATATACACACACATATATATAATAGAATATTATACATTAATTATAAGTCATATGAAATAATAAGACCATACCAAAACCCATGCCTTGAAGTGCACCTTGCTATGATGGATATCGCTCCTTAAAACTCTTCCTAATTCGGTAGATTGTTAATCCTTGAATCGTATACCATTTACTATCAAATAGCTATAGCTTTGAATTGAATTGATTTGAATATTGATAAAGCTCTTGGAGGCATTGATTGACCAATAAAATAGAGATAAAAGGCAACCGAAAAATATTTTAAAGGTTGAGAATAGAGATGCTTATACAAATGAGAAGTTGAAGATATTTTAGGATCAATATCTTACATCATCTCTTACCAGTTCTCTTCCATCTTAGCCCTCTATCTCAAAGACTTTATTGCACATCATATGGTTGCATACTCCCCTCATTTTATTGCACATCTTATGTTTCAATGCACCTTGGTAGAGTGACTTGGCGTTGCTTGGTTGTGTGGTTCGACATTGAGAACTGGTGGACCTAGGTTTGTGTCAATTTAGGATTGTGGGAGGTGTTGGCAACATTGGAGGCGACGGCTATGGAGCAAGCATTGGTTGCGTGTGAGGCAGGGAGGACAATGACATGTCGCGAGATGATGAATGGTCACGATGGCAATGGACTGTTGGTTGGAGTTAAGGAGTATGAGAGAGAGGAAATAATTTGATAAAAGAGTGATCTCTATGTGAGGAGAACTCTCATTATTTTATTAAAATAAAAACAAAAAACCACAATGTTACATAACTAAACAGTGACGAGTACATAATATAAGATTAGCACATAGATGATCAACAAATGAAAGATAAAAATAAGAAAATCAATGTATACATTGTTTTATATGAAATAAAATGGCTTTCAGGTTGTGCTACACTACAACGGTGTGGTTGTTTGACATCAGTCAGAGTTGAAAAGAAGTTGCTTTGTATTAAGAAGGCAACCAGGTTGCAAGGATAGCGATTTTATGAATATATGAGGAGAGCTCTATAGAATAATGTGCGTAGAACTCAGATCAAAATGATTGAGAGACTCAAGCAAGTCTTGAATTATGTGTATGGTTCAACAATAGAATCGTGTTTGAATGTATGATGGCGAGATATGAAATGAATTTGTTTAAGAAGGGGAACCAGTTTAAAGGAAAAAATTTGTACTTTTTAGCCTTAAGGACACAATCTTTATATTTTAGCCACACGGACAAACATTTTTTTCAAAATTAGTCATAAAGACAAACCATCAAAATTATCAACCACCACTCCTCGCACCACCACCCGCCGCCATCGCCCACACCACCAACCTCATCATCGCTCTCAATATCACCGTAATCGTCAAAATCTGAAATTTTAGTAGCAGGTTCGACACTGCTATTATGTAGTATCAGTTTCCTTTTATAAAATAAAATGATACCAGGCAATATCATGCTTCTACTTTTTCAATTTAAATTTACTCCTTCATAAACACCATCAATACATATCATACTATACATAAAGAAAAAGGTGCATCATTAATTTTTTTCAAAAAAAATAGAAAAACTGATATTGTACATTATCATTTATATCTACTATCAAAAACTGCTACTATCAAATGTGTATAAACTACTACTAACAAATGTGCATAAAACTACTACTATCAAATGTATATCTACTATTAAAAAACTACTACTATCAAATGTGTATAAAACTACTACTATGAAATATGTATAAAACTGCTACTATTAAAATGCGTATAAAACTGCTACTATCAAATGCGTATAAAACTGCTACTATCAAAATATGTATAAGAATGCTACTATCAAAATGTGTATACAGTATCATTTACTGCTACTATAAAAAAGCATATAATATGTATAAAATTACTACTATAATTCATAAATACTATTAAATATGTATAAACTGCTACTATAATTCATAAATACTATTAAATGTGTATAAACTACTACTACAATTCAAAAAAACTAAAATTCATAAACTTCTATTACAAACATAATACATGCATACTTCATATATAAAATGGTAAATTTGTTCAAAACGTGTTAATAAAAATTCATAAACTACTACTATAATTCATAAATTGCTATTATAATTCATAAATACTATTAAACTAGTGTATAACTTGTGCGTTGCGTATGTAGAAAAATAACGTTATAAATATTTTTAAAGAATAGTATTTATTATGCAATATATGGTGAATTTGTTACGATAAATCAGTTATAAATCGAACTTACTGTATTTCTATGTATATAATTTTTTATGGGATTTATGTATTTTTATATTTGAATATAAATTAAATTATTTTTGTTGATAAAAACGAGTTGCATATTAATTTATTAATTTTAGAATTCAATATTTTTTATGTAAATAAATGAAAATTAGTATTCTTATTTAATTCTGAAATTAACGCTTTTATAAAATTCTACAAATAAAAATTTATGTACATAGATTTTGAAATTGACTCAAGCTTTTGATACATTTAACTAAAAGATTAATGATGTATAGATTGAGAATCAAATATCACTTGAGAATTGATGAAAATACCTAAAATGAAAGTGTAATGCTATTGAATCAATACATTTTTATGCATTTAAAGTTCTTTCAACACATATTTATCAAAAATAAATATACGATACTAATATAGTGATAAATAAAATAGTTATCTAACTATTAAAGGAAATATTAATTGAAAGTAAGAATTGAAATATTGCAAATCACATTGTTGTTTTAATTATGCAAAAAATGACTTTTAACCCATTGTTTTATAGCTTAATAATTTTAATTTCCAATAAAAAGCTTTAATTTTTTTTAACATTTACCTCTAAAAGAGATAAAATACAGCAGAAAAATATTTCTAATCAAAGTATGGTATGATTTTTGTCACAAAAATAAATTTTATTGATGGCAAAGAATTCACTTAACATACAAATTTTGAAAAGTAAAAAATGTTATGCTTGTAATGATATACCAATTTTAGAAAGAAAGAATTGCGTATATATTTGTTTGTAATGAAATACCAACTTTAAAAAGAAAGAATTATATTAATATTTCTCTTTTTTAAAATACTAAATTTAGGAATAAAGAAATTTTATGAACTTGAATCTAGAATAATTTATGAGAATAAAAGATAAATTTTTATATAATTGAAATTTTATATCATACGAATTTGAATAAAAAATAGTTTTACCCATTTTATCAATTGGAATGTGATATACACAATGAATTGTCATTTTTTATGATTTATTATAACATTAATAATTATTTTTAATTAGATTTATTTAAAATATTTAAATTTAGGATCACTTAATAAATTGGAATATACGAACTTGAATGTAAAACAATATTAAAAAAAACTTAGGAGAAATTCATAAATAGTTGCAAAATATATTAAGTATTTGTATTTAAATGTAAAATGATATGGGAGAAAATCAGCAAAACGTTGTAATTTTATACAATTATGAAAATTTTAAATTACATAAACTTGAATAAAAAAAATTAGTTATACCATTTTTGTCAATATTATGAATATAATATACATGTTGAAGTGTCAATTTTTAAAAGAATTTATTAGATCAACTAACACATATTTATTAGCTATATTTATTTAAAAGTTTAAATTAAAAATCACCTAATTAATTTTAACATAAGGGCTTAAATGTAAAATAATGAAAGAAAACCTGGATGAATTTGTAAATTATTGCACAAAATTATTAAATATTGGTATTTAAATGTAAAATGATAGAAGAGAGGACTAATAAAAACGTTGTAATAATTATAATAATGATACATAAAATGATTTGAATATTAAATATCTAAAGAGAAGTAAGGAGGGGGGAGAAATTCCCTAGAATTAATAAGAAGGCATGGAATTCTTCTGGTTTATGTATATAAACTGCTACTATAATTAAAAAAAAAACTACAATTCAGAGACTGCTACTACATGCATAATAAGTATTTAAAAAAATAAAATAAAATGATGCTATAATTGTAATTTTTTATTACAAGTAAAATAAAACAAACAACGTTGAACAGAATTGATACTATATAATATTATTTTATTCAATTAAAAATATTATTACAAATCGTAAAATGTTACTACATAATAGCATTGTAGTCTAAGATTACACACTCCACATACAAAATGATATTACAAATCATAAAAATACCACCACAAATTAAAAAATGTTAAATACCACAAAACTGCCACTGCAGTTTACAAAACCGATACCATACAGTAGGACTGTTCTTTTGCTATATTATATTGAAAAGTTTGTTCTTCTAACTAAAAAATTGAGTATGTCATTGAAACTAAAAAATTAATGAATTTTGCCCTTCATACTATTTTCCTACTTGGCTAATTCGCTCTTTAAATAATTATTAGGAAAATTTTCAAACATAGACTTGTTTTTGAAAAAAATAACGCAAATAACCCTGTTTTGAAAATAATTACAAACATAGGCCTGTTTCTGCCAGGTAGACGAAGGCGAATTTTCAAAACTCGCCTTCGGGCGCATTTTCAAAATTCGCCAACGGGCGACTTTTGAAAATTCGCACAAAGGCGAGTTTTGAAAATTCGCCTTTGTTAGAACCCTGCACAAAACAAGACAGCAAGCAAAGTTCAACTTGAGTACATCACAATCGTATAGATATATAATTTCAAATCTAACAACTTTTGTACATATCAGCTTGCAAATCTTACAATTGCAAAGTTCATTTAAGTTTGATACATGACTAGGTAGTTTGATACATAGAAATTACATGTCTTTAAAGTTGAATACACCGAAAGCATAATTAGGTCGCCGCAGTACATTTGATAAAGGAAGGTTAGGTCGCCGCAGTACATCGCTTTCTTTTATGGCCCTGCGATCCACATTTGCTGCACCTGTTTGTTTTAGGCGTTTGAAGCTCGTCCATAACATTTTTTATCCTTGTAGATTTAGGTCGTCCAGGTTGTCTTCTTGTAGGTGGAGGCAATATATGTGGACCGGTGTGTGGTCTCCAGTATCTCTTATCACGCACGGGATGAAACTCTGGCTGATATGAAGCTTTGTAACTTCGAACAGAATACCAATCTGATACGAACTCATGATGTGCTCTGTTAGCACCGTAATCCTGTGCCGAACAAGCCGCCATTACATGCGCACATGGTAATTTTTGCAGTAAGGGGATGTTGCATGTACATGAGCAGTTAGGACCATCAATTAACACTTTAAATTCATCGCCGTAGCAATGAATCACTTGCCATTCGGTTCGACTGAAGCGAACTAGTTTACAACGACGTGCTTCAATAGCTCGATCTGCTATTTTAGCTTCCCATTTTGGAGTCAAACGTGTTGTAATAGCGTCCGCCGTCTCTCGTCTCTTACAGAAATATTCAACCGATCGAAAGAAGGTTCGTGCAACCAACGCCTTTATAGGTAATGATCGAGCACCTTTTAGTACACCATTAAAACTTTCGGATGCATTGGTGGTCATAACATGAAAGCGTCCTCCATCGCCTTTGCACAGGGTCCAATTTTCTTCAAAATTCCCTAAACTTCTTTCAATCCATTCATGAGCTCGTGAATTTGTAGCTTTAATTTCTTCTCTGATTTTGTTGTACTCAACCACTTCTGAAGCACATGAAGCGGAATAAAATAAAGATGTAAGTCGTTTATCCCTAAAACCCGCCGTTTGAAGATTAGCTTTAAGATGTCGTGCACAGAACCTATGTTTGTGTGGTTCTCGCCACCTCTCCTGTAAAGCCTTCGGAATTCCTTTCATCCGATCCGATATGAAAGTAATACGACGATTGCAAACACTGTGAATGAATTCACGCATGCAAGAAAAAAACCAACCCCAGCTATCATATGACTCGGATTCGACAACTGCATAAGCTAATGGAAACAGACAGTCATCCGCATCTACAGCAGTAGCAACAAGCAACGTCCCTTTGTATTTACCATACAAGTGTGTCCCGTCAATACATAGCAATGGCCGGCAGCGTAGAAATCCTGTAATGCAAGGGCCAAATGCCCAACATGCACGATCAAATACGCCAACTTCATCGTGGGTCACATGGCCTACAGTCCCCGGATTACTTCTCTTTATTTCCTCGAAATACTGAGGCAAAGTCGCGTACGATTCGGCCCAGTCACCATAAATTCTTTCTATTGTTTTGTTTAATGCCCGCCAAGCTTTCATGTAACTAATTTTGATGAACAGTTGATCGTCTACAAGCACTTGGAATGTACCTGCTGAGATATCCAAATCGGCCTTGACAAATGACATGATTTTTGACACAAGAAAATCAGAAGTGGCTTGCTTGTGGTTGGAATTAACTGTAGAATTGACACAGGTATGTTCGCTAGGCAACTTTCTGATTTCCCACCAGCCAGACTGCGATTTCTTTGAGACTATTGCATGTATTCTCCATGGACAGTTGGTGTCAACATTACAGATAGCGGTGTATATAGTTTTATTCGACTTGATCGGCTTGTATGAAAATCCATGTAGAATTGACCATTCGGTTAATTGGTGTAGCATTTTTTGCTTACTTTCAAATACCATTCCAACAGCAAATCCATTTTGTATGCACGCGGTTGAAAATTTTTCCCCAGAAAATTGTAGATTAGCAACGACCGATCTTGCCATCATTTGGGCAGTACATAGATCATCATCCAACGGCACTTCCATTTGAGCTTCTTCACCATCACCTTCAACATCATCTACATTCGGAAAGTCGTAGTTTAACGATTCATTGTTCACCTGCATTCGTTCTACCCAACACGCATCATTGTTAGTCCTCGTCGCAACAACCATACTATCAATTGCAGGAACATGACCGGTGTCTCCATCTATATTAACATGCATATCAGTGTCAATATTGGAATCATGCGAGTGTTGTGACGGTCCAGCACCACATTCTACAGCAGTACCTTCAATAGTTGTGCATCTGTTTACAACAGTATTTTAGTACGAAGCTAGAGTAGATAGGAAACATTACTCAAATAAATTGCTAAACAAACCTTTGACTTATATCATACATTTCTGATGGAGTAGGATATAACGGTTGCGGCAAATGAATATTTTGTTGTTCAGCACAGACATTTTGCAGATGCATTTGTTGTTGGAAGCTGAATGTGTTAGAAGAAAGTATTAGCAATTGTAATTTAAAAATAAATTCCAATGTTAAGTTTAATACCTTGGATGCGTCGTAGGTGGTGTGTAGTATGGAAAGTACTGTTTTGGTGTTGGTTGCGACATCATGTAATGCATGAACCCATAGTTTATGGGAGGATGACCATGACCCTCAGCATGTACATATGGATTACTGTAAGTAGGAGAACCTAAGCTTGCTGAAGGATTATCAGTTTCCAACATTTCTGTAAAATGCCCTAATCCTGTACTAACGATAGGAGATTGTACATGTTCTTGCAGATTTTCTTTTGCAACTTTCCCAACGTACAACTCTATGGATTTTTTAACCGCAGAAAACATAACTTCAACATCCTCATCGTCCGAAAGTGTTATTGCTTTTGAACCTGAATCCGTAGGCCAGTTAACCACCAACTCAATATCAAATTCGATTGCGCTTATTTTTGTCGCTTTGTACACGGATTCTTTCAACTCAAATAGTGTGCAACCTTTGCGTACTCTCCCTGGTTTACAAAAACCGCCGACATACTTTCCGTTTTTTTGTTCGTCGACGATCAATTCACCGTCGTAGTAGCAAAGTGTTGGAATGAGATTTCTAGCCATTCTACATACAAATAATTTCTGGTTGACCAAACAATTTCTGTACATTCGTACGAAAATATTTTAATGGAAGTAACAAAGCTAGGGTTTGTAATTTTCTTACCAATTCGTATACAGAGATATAGTGTAGACGTTTGCGTAGACTAGCAAGTACTCTATTTCAACAACCAACTGATTATCGAAAGAAAATAGAGTTTTGGTGTTTGGAATTGTAAGCTGAAAGAAAATGGGTTCTTCAGATCTGAAAAGTTGGTGTTTGGAAATGAGGAGGCCAGTGCAAAAGCTGACTAGATATAAAACTTTTTCTTGAAGGCGACTTTTCTGAAGTCGCCTTTAGGCGAATTTTCAAAAGTCGCCTTATGGCAAATTTTGAGAAATCGCCTGAAGGCGAATTTACAAAAGTCGCCAATAGAAAAACACCCGAAATCACTAATACTCAACAGATTATTACGCTGTTGAACTACAAGATACCTCTCAATAGAAAATACAGGACAGACAGATGATAAAAGGCAAGCATACACAAACAACAACCACATTATATTACTTTACGACCATTACATCAAAACATACGGTCAATCTCGTGGTAACCGGTAGCACCCCGCAAGCATTTCATTGCGAATTGCAATATTCATCCTCTCCAAGCGACTAACCGTAGCTTGCATCTCAAGCGCGTATTGGACCCCCCTTTTGGTCATTGGAGGATCGAACCATTCAAAAAATTTACAACTATTCACCCCCTGACGCGTCTGTGCATCGATATACGCTTTACAGCCGTAAAAGCGACGTCCTGCATTCTTCTGACTTTTGGAAACAACAATGTTACATTCAACTCCGCAATAGCAAAGTACCGAACGTCCACTGATGCTAGAACTTGACGTATTAGGGTTTTGATGAGCAAGTACAGTCATTAGCCTGGTATGCATTGATTGTTGAACCGGTTGGGGATTCTCGAGTACGACATTTTCCCGCGTAGCACAAACAAGTTCACTCTCTACTTCTTCATTTGTCTCTTCATTTGTCTCTGTAGCACCCACTGTTGGTAGATCTTCCACTTGGGTCTCTGGAACAAATTCTACCTCATCGTCTGCAACCTTATTCCGTTCGTAGTCATCATATATTTCCATCATTGTTTGATCATCGATCTCCCAATCATCCATTTTCGCCTAAATAAAAGTTAAAGAAAATACCAAAATTAGCCAAATTTGCAATCATGGTTTGGGCCGAATTCCTTTCCGATTTGAACAAAATTGAAGACTGGCGTACTACAAACCCATCTGTGAGAAGAAAGGAAAATAAATGACAAAATACCAACCTTAGTGACTTCTGCGATTGCTTTTGCACAAATTTAGGTTTTTGGTTCGACTTTGAAGCAAAAAGAAATGACAAAGGAAGAAGGGTCAACTGGTTTTTACAGTGCAGGTTTGAATTGGCGAAATTTCAAAAATCGCCTTCAGGCGAATTTTTAAATTTCGCCTACAGGCGCATTTTAAGAATTCGCCTACTGGCGAATTCTCAAAATTCGCTTAAACAAACCTGCTGCTGCAAACAGAGCAGCAGATACAATATCTCAAATTTTACAAATTCAACACGGCAACAGAGCAGTCGCTCAATGGACAAATTTAACATGCAGCTCATGAAATACAACATCTCAAATTTAAGCGAAATGCATCTAACTACATTACTTCTACGGTACAACACAAATTTTACAAATCCAAACAACATTTTGCAAAGCCAAACAATATTTCTTCGTACGGATATTACAAATCCAAACACAAATTTTACAAATCCAAACAACCTCTAACTACTCGCATCCAGCACCAATATGGATTTACTCATGAAGATCATGAAATTCGTGCAGGCTTCTTCTCTGCCGACGCGTTACCAGTGGTCTAGAACCGCTACTGCTGCTGCTGCTACTGCTACTCCGATCTCTGCGCGCAGTGGAAGACGAAGGTAATGCGAGCGCTGGTTGAGATGGGCCAGGAACAAATTCTTCGTGTACCGGTGCACCTTGGGACGAGGTGCCCTGTGACGATGAACCCGCACCTCCTCTAGGCCGACGTCGGGTGTACACAAGCGCTGGAGGTGGAGATGGAGGTCTTGGCCTATCAAATTTATTCCTGCACAATACAACATCTAGAATCCTTTGGATGTTAGTGCACATCCTCCTCCCCTCCTCGTCGGTTTGTCGTCTGCGAAGCTTTTCAGCTTCTTCCCAAGCCCTGCTTATACCAGCTGCCTGTAAAGTTGAATGAAAATTAGCCAGAGACACAACTATCATAACTAATTGATATACTACTTACAACATCAGCTTACCACGTTACTCTCAAGTGGTGCTCTGGGGACGTACGGACTTCTATACACTGCCTCCACTGGCGCTGTAAGAACATATCGTCGTGTTATGTTGCAGTACCATCTTTTGTACTGCTCTAGCGTGATGGTGGGCTCCTTCTCAATCTGGGTAGCTGTATGTCGCTCATTCCACAACTGAATGTAGGCAACATACTCCTCTGCATTGTACGTAGACGTGCAGGGTGGCGCATCATCTGGTATATGCTGCATCATGCCGAACTGTCTCATAACCCTGTCGGGTAAGTGAAATGCAGCCTGGGTGTAAGATAGGAGTGGTACTCTCGCAGTCCACAAGTATCTAGCAGCTGTACACATGGCTGGAAGCTGTGCGAGCACATCTTGTGTGTACGGTGTCCATGTAACATTGTCATCCTCTAGCACATCTAACTCGTTGCGATAGAACTTCACACTCCGTCTTGGAGTTTGGCACGTTTTTTTTGGTCCTACCCACCTGTTAGAATATGTTAGAATATATTACACACGGAAATTGCACTGTATAATTTATTTGAAAGGATAAAAAAATACCGAGACCCAAGCGGCATCGACTGATCGACAACAACGTTTGTTACTAACAATCTTCCGATTGGAAGATAAGTCCACGACCAAAGCTGCATTTATAAGAAAAAGTTAAGACCAAAAATGAGACAAAAAATGTAAAGCAGTAAATTATTGGAGTTTGTTTCAAACCTGTAGTAGTGTCAGACAGCCACCAATAGATTTATTCTCCAAAAGAGAGAGTCTGGACATCTCCATATACGTATAAAATAACACAGCACTGCCCCAGGAAAACTTACCGCACTCCCCTAAATCAGCAATATACGGTAGCCATTTCAGATCTACCCGAGTCTTTGTATGGTCGCACATCAATCGAGAAACAATGATGTGCAAAATAATAGCACGTGCTCGCTGCTGAATCTGAGCCTCTGTAGCATCAGCAGGAATATCGTGCGACAATTGACGTCTATACCACATGATTTCCACAAACTCATTGCCCCTTGTTTGTTCGGGGGGTGGGTCAAGACCAAGTAAATCATGACACAATTGCATATAGTCATATGCCACTCCTCCATAAGCCACTGCATTGCCTTCAATAGGCAAACCTAACAACACGGCAACATCTGCTAATGTAATCGTCATCTCACCAACAGGGAAATGAAAAGTGGAGGTCTCTGGTCGCCATCTGTCTACCAAAGCAGTGATAAGATAGTGGTCAAGCTGGATGTATCCTAACTTCATTATGTGTAAAAAACCAGCCCTCTCAATCTTAGCCAATACTCCTGGACGACTTGAACTCACCTTCTTCACCGATGTGGAGTGATCAATAGTTGTATCTGGATCGTCGCGCTGAACAAATGATAAATATATAATTAGAAAGCCGGAATTATACCAACTAACACAAAATTATATTTTTTTAAAAACCACCTGCATCCATATATCGTTAGAAGTACGATGCTGTGCTTGAAGAAATAATACCCTTCCATCAACGGGTCCGGACTCCATCTCCACATACTCTACAAGATACAAATATTAAAAATCAATTCATTTCGATAAAAATTATTCACTAACCAAAAATTGACAACCTCATAACCCACAAAGTAGTATGAATGCACGTAAACTCCTTGTCGTTCATATAGATTTTTAATATGGCTTTTATAAACTACAACTACCTTAGTTGTAACCTATTGCATTTTGTACACTCTATCGCAACATAGTTTGAAGAAAAACACACAGCGCGCGCGCGCACACACACACACAAATATCATGATGAAGTAAGTTGTCTGATTAAATAGATACTATTTGCATGAAAGAACAAAACATGCAATATTCAAAATATTAAATGCTCAAACTATATGCTTGAAAACAAACAATGAAGTAAGTTGTGGAAGCCAAACAATTATGCAAAAACAATTCATGCTCGACCTATTGCTTAACATACTTTTTGTACATATTAAAATGTTTTACAAAGTAACCTATTGCATTTTGTACACATACAACTACCTTAGTTCAAACAAGTTCAAAGTGTACAAATTATCAACGGTGATATTCAAATGTTTTACTTTACAAGCACAATTTTTGTTCATGAAGTAAATTTGCAACAAATTCATGCCCTAAATTAGAAATACCAAATTATGGGTATAGATTCGTACCTATTTCTTGTTCTATACCAGACGTGCTTGCCATTGACTAATTTGTGAAAGAATTTGTCTAAAAATTGAAGAAATGGAAGTGGAGGAAGGTTTTGAGGAATTTGGGGCTTTTGGGTTCGGTTTTGTTTTGTTTTGAGGAAATGAGGAAGTGGGGAGAAGGGTTGCTGGCTGTCTTGTTTTGTGCAGGGTTTTAACGAAGGCGATTTTTCAAAATTCGCCTTCGTGCGCATTTTCAAATGTCGCCCGTTGGCGCATTTTGAAAATTCGCCCGAAAGCGAATTTTGAAAAATCGCCTACGTCTACCTGACAAAAACAGGTCTATGTTTGTAATTATTTTCAAAATAGGGTTATTTGCGTTATTGTTTTCAAAAACAAGTTTATGTTTGAAAATTTTCCTAATTATTAAAAGACCATTAGATTGATAACCTAGAATTATTTTATAGATCAAATGGTAGTCCAATTTAATTTTAAAACGACCCAAACCAAAGTTATTTGGGCTGTCCGCTCTTCTAACCTTATTTCGGAGCCCTGATTTTCATAACTACACGACCAGAAACGGTTCTATTTGCCTCACTTGCTAATTATGTCAATCCCTAATACTACACCCCCTGTTTTGAATTTACTTTGTGCAAGGACTCGTTCAAATATATTCAAATCAACAGAAATTTTCGAAGGTAAATATGTTAAATCACTTCTTGGGAATTACCTTGTTGCAAATTATGTTAGATATATAGCAAAGCTTAATTGATTTTAATATCCATTCAAATTTTCTTTTATTTTGAATTTGGTGTAGCTTATGCTGTTCTGTAGCATATTACTTGTTGGCTTGTTTGATTGGAAGTTTAAAACTTGTAACAACGGAAATCTGTATTTTAGAAACATCATTGTTGCTACATTTCGAATAGCGCCTACAAATTTGTTTGAAGCTAATACCAAGAACCGTGTGTTTGGATTGATTCCTTGCTGAAAAATCAATTTCAAAGGAACTGTATAAATCCTTATGTTAAGCTATACACCACACTTGACTGGTTGAGAATAATTTCAGGAACAAAAATCAAAATCAAAGGGACCTATGTGTATATAAATATGAAAAAGATCAAGCTTCACATTGCCAATATATTTTGTGATTACTAGCGGTTCTTTAATACTATGAACTTTTAGGTGAAACTTGCTTGGATCAGTGTTATTTATGCGATGACTTCGTATATTTAATGTTTTTTCTACTAGTACATACATCAACAAAATCTTAGGAAAATGAAGTAGCGAATTAAGACAAATGATTAAAAAGAAATCACAAATCCAAATCCAAAATAACATTTAAAAGAATGTATGTTGGTGTTTTTCCTTCTCTAACAGAGTTCATGAGTGTCAAGTAATAAAATGTGACTTGCTTTCTTAAACATGACCAGCAATACTTTGCAAACCTATGCCTTTTAAGCGCAGCAAAATACTTGCAAAATCCAATATGAATCAACATATGGTCCGGTCCAACCACTAGTTTATGAGTATAATTTGCAATTGCTACTTATCTGGCTAAATACTTGTGCAGAAGATACCTAAAACTCGAGTTATACTGCAACCAAACACAAAATTTATCAGGTGTCCCTTTAAGGCATTCTTGAATGAATTTCCTTTCATGTTGTGACATGCACTTGCTAACTGTATCCAAAATCTCAACCAATTTGAGAGAAGTATCCTTCCAGTAATAATATAAAATCTTAGGAAGATGTATTTTGTCTGCTTGGACCTTGACATTAGCTTGTATGAATTCATCCCTAGCAATTTGGAGGTCTTCATATATGGTATCATCTGTATAGACTCTTACCTATAACAAATTGAATATGGGTCAGTAGAATGAAGCTTCTTCATATGTTTTGTACAAATAAAATACTAGCTAGATGAAGCTTCAACACATGAGATTTCCTATGTTGTAGCTTATAACATGCTCTTTCTTTACCATTTATACCAATGATTGAAATTTACGTGGGTCAGATTATAGAACGATGACACATTGTCATACATATTTGATTTTTTTTTTCCTCTGATGAAAATATTATTCGTTCACTATCTGTTCTTACAGCTGGATCAGAGTAAGCCCCCAAGGAAACAGCGAAGTGAGCAAGTGGCTCTGGTTGAGCAAGAGCATATGGATGTTTTGATTTCCCAGTTAGACACCTCATGGTAGGTGAGCACTTAAAGCGTAGCCACTACATTGCAATTAATGATATAAAAAAACACATCAGTGTATGTTCATATTTATTCACAAATGTTTTATGTCAATAATCTTGCTGAAAGGAAAATATTCGAATACATGAAGCCTACCTGGTCTGAACAATGGGATCGGCATCCAAGGATTGAAGAAAGAATAATATGAGCATTCACCATATGACCACCTACATCATATTCAGTCTAATATGCATGCATACAGGAGAAGGTAAGTATCAGTTAATTTTTGAATTAGTAAAGCTGCAATAGTGCATTATCTATGTTGGACACAGTTTTAAGATTATTTGTGCTTTTTAGCTTCTAGACTTACCTTTGGATTTGAAGATGTGTTGTTCACAATACTTCGGTGAATTTTACATTCTAACAATTTCTGAAAATAATGATAGGGATCAATGTGCAATTATAAAAAATTAAAGGGAAAAAATAAATATCGTTATCAATGAGAAAAAAGTATAATTTGAGAGAGGCTGCATACATGCATTGTTAAAGCATTGTGGATGTTGATCCAAAAAGCGATTTGTTTCTTAAGATTTAATTTTCTTGGGTCGACAAATTTGAGATATTTCACCAGTGACCTGGACATGTTCAAAAGAAAACAGGTATTCAGTGATAAACGTACTAATTAATTTCTTTAATTTATTTACAGTTTTACAGATTATAGCCTTATTTGCAGTCTATTCATTACAAATTTGACATTTTTGGCTACAAATATGATTTTATATATGATGCTTGATTTATTAATTTTTCTTTTGTTATATTGTGCCATAAATAACATTTGCAACTTGAAACTAATATTACAGAAAACTAAAATTTATGCAGTTGCTAACAAACATTTCTTACTGAAAAGTTATCATATTTGATACGAACTGGCTACATTTATATCGACATATTAGGAAGGGTATAAAGATTGAGAACGAACATCTGAAGCTTTATTTTTAGAATTTTACCTTTTAGCTTGAGTGGTGAAGAAAATGAAATATACAAACAATCAGCACGAGTAGTAAATGACAAGAGTTTGAAATATTATCTACTACCTATTACCATATGAACTCACTACTACCTGAAATTATCCAGAAGCTTGGTGGCATACTCTAATTCAGTACCATCAAGTTGAAGATTTTCAATTTCGATCATACCGCTATATGGTCCATTTTTATATTTCAGCATTTCAAGCTGACTTGTATCTTCTACATCTTCATGTTGATACAGATGATTCTTACCATGTAAAGGTTTACGAGAGGAGGTACTAAAAGAGGTCACTGAAGAAGCAAGTGAACTGATAGGATTTCTTTGTGGTACTGGAAAATCTAAAAGGTTGAAATATATAAAGGAGATGGATCTGATTATATCCTCAGACAAATAACATGGATTCTCATACTCAGTAGATGTAAGAGAAGAACCTGTAGTTTCAAATTGTCTTTTATTGCCAGCAACAGGGTTAAACACTTTCTGCATTATCAAACATGTAAAATTGTCAAAAGTCATCTAGCTCAAGTAAGTAGGAAACTTATGGAACACACACACACACACAAGAGTCTAAGTTTGTAAAAGTTCGGCTTATTTTACAATAAGAATATTAGTTTAAATGAAATAACCTAAAATGTTCCCAATTGTTTAGTATATTTATGTTGGTCTCTAATAGAAAATTTTAGAGGGGTCTTTTGAATCCACTCCCTAATAAAACTTAATACACAACAATTTCTCAATAAAAACTTTCCCTTATTTTGAAAAACTCGTCCAGATAAAAAAAACATCGAAAATCAACTTGAAATACCATTGCTCTCTTCGATTCTTTTTTCTCTTCATATCTATTTCAACTAAATTGAAAATATAAGAAGAGAGATCAAAACAGAAAAAAAATCAATGTAGAATGCATGTATCTACTGTAAAACCACAAATATTTGAAGAAAAAAAAACGCTGACTTTTTTATTGATATTTGTGCAGAAATGCACGTGAATTTTAGATGATTTAACCGATAATTTTTTTAATTAAAAATAATTTTAGGAGGTTGATCCAAAAGTTTTTATTGTGAGATGTTCTTTATTGTGTATTAAGTTTCATTTTAAGGGGCGCTGCCTAATTGTCTGAATTTTAAACTGCTAACTATAAAATAAAGTAAGGACAAATTTTTAGATTAGGCCCTCCAAAAAACTTTATTTCAACATTAGGCCTCATTTCAAACTTATTGCAAAAATTGGTCTCGTTTATTTTCTCCAGTGTTTTATACTTGCGCAATCCAAATATGCGCAAGCGTAAAAAAAAATTCAAAAATTATACTTGTGCATTCCATAAATGCTCAAGCACAAAAAATTCCTTCAGTTTTTTATACTTGCGCAATCCAAATATGCGCAAGTGTAAAAAAAATTTCAAAATTTATACTTAGGCATTCCATAAATGCTCAAGCACAATTTTTTTTTTTTTGAAAAATAACACTTGCGCAATCCGAATTTGGGCATGTATAATTTTTTTGAGCAAAAATACACTTGCGCAATCCATATTTGCGCAAAACGAGGCCTATTTTTATAATAAGTTTTGATTCAGGTCTAAAATTTAAATATGTTTTTTGTTCGGGCTTGATTTGAAAAATTGTCCGGTCCATAAAGTAATATGGCTAGCCATTCTAAACAACTTACAGAAATTTCATGTTGAGCCGTCAAACTTGTAGAATATTGCGGAGTTGCCCGATATAATGTTACTAAATGTGTCAGATGACAAATATTTTCATCAACAGTTGCAATCTCCTTTAGTAATTCGTCTCTAGACTGCAAAACCGTACTATGACATCAGTATATATGTATGTACGACTGTACGAGCACTTTGTCATGTGAGATGCATGTGCACATAAAAATATTCTTGAAGAATGATGTAATGATCTAAAACCGATAAATTTTATTTTTTATATAGTTGTATTAAATATAAATTGTAAAAAAAAAAGCAAAACATCTTTTACTGAGATTTGTTCTTAACCTTATATACATATAACAGTAGATATTAATTTTTATCATGATCATGATTCAAGCTCGTGACCTCATTTGTATACAAGGGTATATTGAGAAGTTTGCAATTAGATCAAAAAATTATAAACCTATTCTAGCTATGAATAAAGAGCATCTATATATGTGTAAGTGTGTGAATGTTTATATAACTATAAGAATGTGTACACGCCTACGTGCGCGTACCCACATATAGCAAGGTTCAATGTTATCCTTAATTTGAGCATATCAAATGCCCTGTAATGTTAACCATTCGATCAGTTAAATCAATGATTGAGTGATCAAAACAGAAGTGAATAAAAAAAATTATCATTGCATGAGACTTTTCCTATTCTCTATCATCCATGTATTTAATAAATTCAACGATTGAAATTTGGAGGCATTTGGAGTGCTTTGCTCGTGCACGCATGTACGTGTTTCTGTGTAATTCTAGTTGTATTACCTTATAACTTTACTGTTTTTTAATAAAATTCTAATCCATGTATTTGATAAATGTGGAAATGAGTATCCGCCCCTTATTTCTAAACCTAATTCATGAAAAACATTTCTCAATAATAGTTTCACGAAACACTCATATCAAAGTTTCCAACAAAAATGTACGGTTTAAACTACAAATATATGCAAGCTAAAACTGCAAATATATGCACGTAGAACAGCAAATATATGCGGTTCTAACCACATATTTTTATAAAACAAAAATTTACAGTTTTAGCCGCAAACACATGATATTTTTTCTGCGAATATATGCGGTTCCGATTGCAATTATTTGCAGTTGTAGCTGCATATATATGTAGTTTAAACTGTATATTTTCGCTATAAAAGTTGACATGGTTGTTTCATGAAACTGTTTTTTGGAAGGGGGCGGACGTGGATTTTTAAACTTTTTTTTGCATGTGACAAAATGTCCTCTGATAAATTCTAAATAGAGCTTTATTGTTTTTTTAATAAAATTTAAAGTTAAGTACATATCTGGCGACTACTAGTAAGAAAGATGAGTCATGGACAGCTATTCGGAAGAAAGAGAAGGGGTCGAAACACTTCCAGGAGGGTGAGCATCGATATAGGTCTAGTAATTTTTTTCTAAAATTGCTCTGTTAAATAATTAAAATGAAGTGATATGACTGTCTATTCCAATTAACTTACCGAAACTTCATGATGAGCTGTCAAACTCGTAGAATATTGCAAAGTTGACCGATGTAAAGCAATAAAATTTGTCAAATGGCATATTTTTTCATCAAGAGTCGCAATTTCCTTCACTAATTCATCTCTAGACTGCAAAAACATTGTTCGACATCAATATTTATTTATCCATATGCTTGTGTATAACTATGAGTGTGTGTGTGTGTGTGTGTATGTCTGTATGTACGCGTGCATGCACGTGTATTATTATTAATTTATGTATCTGTAAATTGATCAAGCAAAGTACACATACATGTAAAAAGGCCTTTTCTTCTAATTTTTGACCATTATATATCTACAGGATTGAACCTCTAGGTACACAAACCAAATTTTGTATCACTATTACCAGTGGTCATTGACAGCTTGATCATATAGAATAAAAATATTTACCTTTGGTAATGGGGATCTGTTTGCACAAAAAATGGACAAACACCTCCAAGTCGTATTATTTTAGTTGAGTATGTGTGATTTTCAATGATTTTAGATGAGTATGTAAATATGAGAAAAGTAAGGGCTGAAATGTAAAAGACACGCAGATTTATAGTGGTTCGGCCAGAATGTGCCTACGTCCACTTTATATGTTATTATCTTTCTTCTTCCAGATTACAAGTACAATGCTTTGTATACAAGTGTATGAAAGTAGTTTGAAAGTTCCTTCCTTGCTTGAGCTCTCAAACTTGTCTGCCATTGTTGCACCCCTGCCCCTCTATTTATAGAGTGAGGCTGGGGGCAGGGGTCCTGAATGTATATAGCTGCTGGTGGGCCCGGGCTGAAGCAATCTGGCCTGGTAGTTATCTGGTTCGGCGAGGCTTCATTCGGCTGTGCATGGAGCTTGGTTCGGAGGGGAGAGGAGCGGCATTGGCTGTGGAGAGTAGTGGTTGGTCCGGTGTTGGTTTGGACCGGCATGGAGTAGAGTGGTGTGTGGGTGGTCCGGCTAAAGCGTGGTTCGGCGGAGTTCGTGAGAGGAGCATGGTTCGGCATGGTCTCATTCGGTAGTTGGGGATGTGTGGTTCGGCGGAGCTCGTCCGGATGCCCTTGTGCCGAATGGACATGGGTATATGGAGATGCCGAATGAGGTATAGCCGAATGAGCTATTGCCGAATGACACATAGGAGGGGTTTTGCCGAATGGAGGTTGCCATGCTCTATTTGCGAATGCCGAGTGAACTGTGGCCTTGCTGAATGAAGTGCAGGATGTGAACATGAGTGAGACTGACGCTCTTTGGTCTTGAGATCCTCTGGGTGAGAATTCGCCCAACATTTGCCCCCCAAAGTGGGGCACGTGCTTGCATGTGTCGCGCTTTGTTTCCTTGTTGTAGGGAGGCTTGTTTTTGTAATGCCATGGGTTGGATGTTCATATCATGTTGATGTCCTGCAAAGGAATTTACAGTTTCAGTATGATTTCAAATAACGACCGTTCATGATCGAAATATTCGAGATGAAGTGAACTGTGCCGTTCAGGACGAGAGAGTGAGCCCCGAAGGGGCTTGGCATCGTCGATGCCCGGTTTATGTTTGTGAAGATGGTTTATTGCCAGCTCAGAGCATGCCTAGGGATCGTTCGCAACCCCGTACATGTGTAAGTAGCTTAGCCATTTCATAATTATCAAATATCCATATGACCGCTGGGCTTAAGAATGCGTGTCAAAGTGTTAATTCCCACGATGGTAGGGTTAATAACCATTCAGAGCGTGCCTATGGACCATTCGAGGTCGCGTACACGTGTAAACGATTTAATTCATGCTAGTGGGAGTTTTACGACTTATTCATCGTTGTCATAATCTTATTTTATTAGTTAGTTCTGGAGTTCGGTACTTATCTGAGTGAAGCGCCCTGCGTGCCCCCAGTTCCTGGTCTTGGACGGTAGATAGAGGGTTCCATTCGGTTCTTGGTTGGTCCGGCTATTCTCATCCGGCTTCTGGTGGTCCGGTATCATTGGTCCGGTTGGGCGAGACATCTGGTTCGGTGGTTGTGAGTTTGCCTATATATAGAGGCCGTACCCCCCTTGTTTTTCTTTACCGAACGAGTAGAGCCGAATCACTCCATTGCCGAATCAAGTGTTTGCCGAACCAACCTTATACCGAACCAGGTATATACTTATTACCGAATACACACGTATGTCCTTGCTTCACCGAATGGGACTACTGCCTTGGAGCCGAATGAGATGAAAACCGAATGGGGTTGAAACCGAATGAACTTGGAAACCGAATGAACTTGGAAACCGAATGAACTTGGAAGCCGAATGAACATGGAAACCGAATGAACTTGTGATCTGGAAGACTTCAGCTTGCGAATGAAATTCCACACTTGCACGCACTTGTTTGTTTACTTTTCTATTTTCCTTGTTCTAATATTAGGTTTTTCTTGTGCTGCAGAAAATGTCTCGCAAAGCGGAAACACGATCAGACAGAAAGAAGTCTAGAGGCACAGGAGAGCCTTCTTCTTCCTCGCCCCCAGTCCAATCAGGATCCGGGCAACACCGACCTATTCCGAAGTCTCTAGTGGACGGATGTGGTCCACAGGAACTTTTGAACTCTCCCCCTGACTGCTTCCCAAGCTCCTTAAAGGAGGAGCAACTTGACGTTATATCCCGTTCCTTTGGGATAGACAGGGCTCTTATGTTGTTACCCGGGGGAAGGGGTCATGCCATATGATCCCCCTGAGGGGTACTTCGCTTATAGCCGGTACCATTGCATGTGCGGGGCTATTCCTCCAATCAACGCCTGGATACTAAGCTTCGTCACTTATCTGAAGGTGGCTCCATTCCAGCTTCAGCCCAACTCTTATGCCATTCTGGTATGCTTATATGCTATCTTCCAGAAGAGATATGGGCGCGCCCCCTCCAACCGGGAAATACGATATCTGTACAATCTGAGGGGGTACAGGAAGGGGTCCCCATATATTAGCTTGGAGTCAGCCGTTTCCTTCAAGCCTGTTTTGGATTTATACTCGAAGTATAGCATGTTCAAGAAGGAATGGTTCTTTGTCAGGGATGACTCCGTCTCTATTCGCCGATTTACCTCCGGATGTAAGTAAAAACTCTACTCATAATTCCTGTCTTGGCTGTAATTCACTCTCTTATGCGCTTTTATTTCTTGCTAGCGACAGGTGGTTTTGCGGTTGTGGAAGATGATTGCTTGGTTCGGATGGCAGCAGAAATTGAAGCTATTTCCGGGAGAGACAGATCGGCTGCTTATCTGATTAGGAATGCCAGGCTCTTGTCGTATAATTTGATCCTCCCACATCAGTCCGTAGTCAAACAGAGGGACACGGCAGAAGAGAAGGCTGCCCAGCCTAAAGGTGGGGTGACAGCGAAGGGTGACAAGAGGAAGCCCTTTGCACAACGTCCAGTCGTAGGAGGCAAGAAGCTCAAGGAGTCCGATGGCCCTTCTCCAAGTACTTGCCCGGATGTCCCGGAGGAGGAAGGTGTAGAAGAGGAGGAAGGAGGTGAAGTTGGAGAAGGGTCGGAGGGTGGAGGAGATGGCGATGGTCAGGGTGGTAGCGGTGTTGCTGCTCTAACCTCTGAGCAGGACCTCGAACTGGATGAGGCTCTCCGTCGGGCCTTCGGGGAGTCAGAGGGGGAGTCGGAAACAGAGAAGGAGACGGAGAAGGCAGAGGAAACCGGCAAAGCTGTGGTTAGCACTGACCCATCCTCTAAGGGTTCCTCAGCTAGGGTGACCCCGGCGATGCAAGGTGAACTTTTGTCTTCTGCCGATTCCATTTTCGATAGGGACTTAGAAATTTTTTACGGTTCACTTCCGTCCTGGAATGAGATCCAGGACTTATTGCAGTATCCCACTCCTCCGCCGGGTTTGTATAATAGATGTGTCTTCTCACTTTTCTTTCTTTTTAACTTAGCACATTTTCATGAACTGCGGATTATTGTATGTTCGTAACACTCGTTCGTTATCCCAGGGGCAGGCCAGGTGGTTAAAACTTCAGATATTCGACACCGCCTCGAACACTTCAAGTCGAGAAGGGCTTCTGCGAAGCCTCCCACTGGTCGTACTGGGGACGTGGTTAGGTATCGTCCTCTTCTCGGGGTCATTGAAGAGAGTATTCAGAAAAGGAAGCGGAGCCGTTCCCTATTTGAGTCTTCTTCTGCTTCGCAGCTTCCTATTCAGCCTCCTCCTACTCAGCCTCCTCTTGATACTACGGAGGAGAGCATGGAGCCCGGCCCCCCTCCTCCTCCTTCCAAGAGTCCTACTATCCTTCGCATAAGGCGTCCCGGTATGCCTCACCCCGTGCCTCGTGACCCCTTTTCCGGTCATCCCGATTTAGACCCAAGCTCTCAAGACATTTCATTTGATGAGGCCACGGGCGAGCACCTTCTTCCCCGCAACCCCATGGTAAGAGTGCTGGATGAGGCCAAGTCCCTAGATCTTGGTCTGCTTACTACCCGAGTAGTTACTATGGGGGACGAGGCCAAGGCTAATATTGATCGGGTGGCCGAAGAGACTAAGAAGTTAATGGAGCATCATGCTCGATTGGTCAAGGCCGGGGAGGAGATTGGGAGTGCTAACATTCGGTTAAGGCTAAAGGTTGCCGATCAGGCCAAGCAGCTTGCCGACCAAGCCATCCAGATCTCCCAGCATGAGGAAGCTTCCCAGCGTCTGAAAGAGACCATGGAGAAGGCAAGTAGGGCGGAGTTACGGAAAATGGAGGTCACCTGCAGGGAGCGGATTAACATGGCTATTACAACGGTGGATGAGGTTCGAAATGCGGATCTCGAGCGGGTAGAGGAGTTGTCCGGGAGGCTCGAGGCTGCGGAGATGGCCCAGGCCGAGTTGAAGGAGGAGATGGAGGAGATGAGGAGGTCCCTCAAGTTGAAGGAGGAGGAAATGAGGAGGAAGTTCCAGGCTGACTGCTTAAGGTACCAATCAGAGAGGGATGCCGCCGTTGCCAAGCTGCAAGCTTCTGAAGCCCGGGTGAGGGAGTTTGAGGAGAACGAGGGGATGATGGATGAGATGCTGCAGGACATGTACTTCCAAACTTGGAAGGAGGGTGGCTTGTCTTGGATGGACGACTATCCTCGGGTCATGGCCAAGGTATATCTTCAAGCTTTGGAGGAGGCCAGGGTTAATGCGGGTAAGGAAGGTGGAGCAGCTTTCAGTCTTGATGCGGTCACTGCTCAGTTCTCGAAGGAGGAGCAAGCGGCGGTGAAGGAGGGGATGCGGCTGCTTGCTGCAGAGGAAGCGGGTGTACAGCTGGATGATGAGGATCAAGCGGCGGGTGCCGGTGAGTTATTTTTTTTCCTTTCTTTTCTTTCCGTGTTTTCATAACTTGATCGTTCGTTCAATGAATTCCTCTTCTGATCTGGACAGGTGGGACTTCAGATCCACATGCTGGGGGCCCTGATCCTGCGGCTAAGTAGGCTGGGGGAGTTGGTGACGGAGTGTGGATGCATCCGCCATCTTTTTGTTTCTTTTTTATCACTGTTTATGTTAGTCTAAAAAATTCATGTGTTGTAATAAGATTATCTGTGACGAATAATTTCATGTAATTATGTGTAGTTCGATAATATGCATTGATCTCTTTATGTTATCGTGTTATTACTATCTTGTTGTGCTGTGATTATCTTGATATGTTGTGTGAGAAGTATAATTATGTATATGCCTGTGATTCCACTTGTGTTTGATGTTAAGTTTTTGCTTGAAATATAATTTCACGTTTTGCAATGTCAGTGTACGAATAAGTTATAGTTACGCATTTATGTACAAGAGAAGAGAGTACCGCCCTTTATGTTTTATTCGCAGGCGGTAGCTTTGAGTGTCTTGTGTAACTGTTCACGGGTATAGCAGAGCGCCCTGCTACCCAGCACGCAGGCTTAGAGCCTCATGAGTGAATGCTTCCTATTTGGTTTCCTGTACTTTAGAGTTTGTTATACAGGATAGGAGAAAAATATTTAAATGAAATGGAAATATAGTAAAAGTAAAACTTCCAGTCACGGAAGGCCGTCGATGTGCTTAAGTTCGTGGCAAACGGGTTTTGTAGTCACTTTCCCTAGCTGTGGGTCTTGGAGACATTTGTCACCCATCTTACGCCTCCGCGGGGAGTTTTCTTTTTTACCACAGCCGCACTTAAGACACATCGGAGCCGAGATCGCGCACGGTAACTACCCGAACCATTATGGTCCGTAATCGTGGGTATTATTCGATTTACCGTGGCCGGCTAGCGTGGGTGCCGTTGGCCGTGAACTACCCCTGGCTGGCCACACCTTATGTTGGGGCTTAAAGTAGGTTCACAGTTACCGGCGAGCCGAACGCCGTAATGAGCTGCCATCGGCTATAGTCGGCCTTTATGATGACTTATAATCGGCTCATTACAGTTGGCTTTGAGGGCAGGCGCACAATGAGTTAACCCGCAGCAGAGGGATGCTGGAGCAAAAGTGTCTCATTGGCGAGTGCATAGAATCGTAGCGTACCTGTTAGGCCTAGTCCAGATGAGGCCGCGGTGCATCTTGAGTGGAGATGCCATAGGATTTTGTTCAACAGAAAGGGATAAAGCTTAACAAGCAGCCAAGATATGAAGGCACAAGGTAACAAGAGATAAGATTTTTAAAGTGGTTCGGCACGATAATGCCTACGTCCACCGTGTTAATACGCTTCATATGGGCGGTACGTGTTAAGCAAAGTATCGACGGAGGTGTCGGATGTTCCAAGCCCTCTGGAACACCACTCCGTCCACTGTTGACAAAATATAAGCTCCGTTGTTGTGAAGATCTTGATGAATTTCATATGGTCCGTCTACTGGTGCTTTCATGGTTAGGTAGCATGACAGGCTCAGCTATATCCGACCCCTGCCTGGCACCTCCCCCGTTGGGTTTGGTTCCAAGTGTTTCCTCAGGTCGGAATTCGGGCTGAGTCCGGGCTCGGCTCCTACCATGACCATTTCTTTATTAACCTCTTCGAAGAAGAAAGGTCATTGTTGTCTCACAGATCCTCCAGATTGGGACTCGGTCCATGATTCGGTGTTGCGGGAGGATCCGCATGAGGATAAGATCTCCCTCTTGTAAGCTGCGATGCTTGATTTTGGAGTTGCATTGTGCTGCCACTTTTTGCTTGTGGGCTTCTGCTTTTAAGTGTTGCATCGTTTCTCCTCTCCTTAATCAGATCCAAAGACATGAGGAGGAGTTCTTCGTTTTCTTCTGGGTTGCAGTGGGTCCCATGGTGAGATGGCGCTACAGTTTCAACTGGGGGCATGGCCTCCAATCTGTATGCCAAAGAGAAAGGAGTATGCCCCGTTGATGTTCTATGAGAGGTGCGGCAGGCCCAGGGTGCCGTAGGAAGTTCGTCCACCCAAGCGCCTTTTGACTTTTCAAGCTTCTTCCTGGTTAGGGTTTTGAGAATTCTGTTGACAGCTTTGACTTGTCCGTTTGCCTGAGGATAAGCTACAGATGAGAAGCTTTTGTGAATTATGTGCTCTTGGCATCGGTTGGTAAACTCTTTGTTGTCAAACTGGAGTCCGTTGTTTGATATGATCTTGAGTGGGACTCCGTACCTGCATAGAATATTTTTTGATCAAGAAGTTGATAATTTATGTAAGAAGTTGATAATTTATGCCAAAGATATTTTATTTTAAAGGGTCCGCTTCCACCCATTTGGTGAAATGATTAAAAACATCCTTCTAGCCATCCAGGACAAAGTTTAAAGCAAGGGAGGGGGGCAAGAGTCAAATCTCTGTCCTGGTTGATATAAACGCTTTCCTCCCTTCTTGCCCCCAGCGTTATCTCTAGAGTCATTTCTTCAAACGTCCTTTGTTGCAGCGGGAGTGTCGCCATGGGTAGTCTTAGCCTGTTGTCCTGACTGTCTTTTAGCGGTAGCGTTTTCAAGCCTCATATACTTCCCAGCTTCATGGAAGAAGTCAGGTAACGTAGCTGGTTTATCTTTTGTTAACCTCCTAGCAAACTTGGTATCCGGATGCACGCCACTACAAAGGGTCGTTAGGATAAGTTTCTCATTGGCATCTTGAACTGTTGCTGCTGTGGCGTTGAACCGTGTTAGATATTGTTGCAGCGTCTCTCCGGATTTCTGTTTGATATTGGATAGAGAATAAGCATCCTTGGGTTGTTCCACATGGATGAGGAACTGGCTAATAAACCTTTCTTTCAACATCTCCCATGAGCTGATGGATCCTCGGGGTAGATGGCAGAACCAGGAGGTAGCTAGATCTGCTAGGAATAGCGGAAAGCATTTACATAATACTCCTTCTGTTGCTCCACTCATGAGCATATGCTGGGTGTATCTCTGTAAGTGTACGATGGGGTCGGAAGTTCCTTTGTAAGGTTCCATGGTTGGCATTTTCCATTCCCGGGGGGCGATGGTAGTTTCGATATTTCGGGTAAAGGGGCTGGTGACCCTAGCGCCTATCCCCCGGTCCCTTTGCTCTCGTTGGACACACTCTCTGAATAATCGTGCCATTCGTTCGTCAGAACTTGGAGCGGACAAAAATGAGCTTAGTTCTTCCCTGCGGGATCTATCTCGTCCAGATGACCTGTAGGGATGGTACAATCTATCACTTCTTGCATTATCCAGTGGTTGTCTCTGGCTGCTCGGATGCATGCTAGGACCAGCTACAGTTGCCCCCTGCCTTGATCTTACCCGGTGGGGTTCTGCTTCGAGCATTTCCATGGGGCCAACTTCGGGCTGGGTTCCAGCTTGGCTCCGTTCAGCGGGGTTTCTATGATTCCTGTCGATAGTTTCTTCGAAGAAGGAATACCTTTGCTGTCTCCGAGATCCTCCAGATTGAGACTCATCCCATGATTCAGTGTTGCGGTTGGATTCTTCAGCATCCCTTAAGCGTGACATAAGTTGGTCCACTAAAGCTTCTTGTTGGGATGTGAAGCGGTTGGTTACTTCAGCCACAACTCTGTCTAGATCTGCCCTAGTTATTGGTTGTTCGGTGGCAGGAGCTATCAGATTTGCCTGGTATCCATCTGGTGCTGCTGTTGAAATTGGATGATCCTCTTGATCTGGGGCTACTGGATCCGGAAGACTGCTAGTTGCGATGTTCTTTCCTTTGTTAACATCCTTCCGTTGCTTGGAAGGCATGATTTCTAAGCGACGAACGTCGTTATGAGGAAGAAGGTTGAGTGGGAGAAGCTGAAGCTTCGAGTTCAACTCTCAATGAAAGCACCAAAAATGTTTGCACAAAAAATGGACAAACACCTCCAAGTCGTATTATTTTAGTTGAGTATGTGTGATTTTCAATGATTTTAGATGAGTATGTAAATATGAGAAAAGTAAGGGCTGAAATGTAAAAGACACGCAGATTTATAGTGGTTCGGCCAGAATGTGCCTACGTCCACTTTATATGTTATTATCTTTCTTCTTCCAGATTACAAGTACAATGCTTTGTATACAAGTGTATGAAAGTAGTTTGAAAGTTCCTTCCTTGCTTGAGCTCTCAAACTTGTCTGCCATTGTTGCACCCCTGCCCCTCTATTTATAGAGTGAGGCTGGGGGCAGGGGTCCTGAATGTATATAGCTGCTGGTGGGCCCGGGCTGAAGCAATCTGGCCTGGTAGTTATCTGGTTCGGCGAGGCTTCATTCGGCTGTGCATGGAGCTTGGTTCGGAGGGGAGAGGAGCGGCATTGGCTGTGGAGAGTAGTGGTTGGTCCGGTGTTGGTTTGGACCGGCATGGAGTAGAGTGGTGTGTGGGTGGTCCGGCTAAAGCGTGGTTCGGCGGAGTTCGTGAGAGGAGCATGGTTCGGCATGGTCTCATTCGGTAGTTGGGGATGTGTGGTTCGGCGGAGCTCGTCCGGATGCCCTTGTGCCGAATGGACATGGGTATATGGAGATGCCGAATGAGGTATAGCCGAATGAGCTATTGCCGAATGACACATAGGAGGGGTTTTGCCGAATGGAGGTTGCCATGCTCTATTTGCGAATGCCGAGTGAACTGTGGCCTTGCTGAATGAAGTGCAGGATGTGAACATGAGTGAGACTGACGCTCTTTGGTCTTGAGATCCTCTGGGTGAGAATTCGCCCAACAGGATCCATTGGAAGCAAAGTAGTCATATTCATGAGAGATGCTTGGTTCTAATGACTTTAATTCTTGGAGTGCAATCTGCATATAAATTACTCATTCTTTTTATAAAATGAATGAACTGGCAACAGTCCTAAATGCAGATTGGATAGTGCCATCTGGGTGAGAGGCATAAGTATATACTATACCAACTATCTAGTAAAAACGATATCCACTGCCAATGAAGTTCACATGAAGTTGTGCGGCAATGATACTAATGCAACACTTCATGGACACAAAACTGTCATAACTCGTCTATTTTGATATAGAGGACAAATTATGCCAAAATTATGTACCGTTGTCCTTTTCTTAGAGTTACGTATATGAACTATTATCTCTGTTAGATAAAATAACGTACTACAGTGATAAAAACGCCAGTCGGTATATATGAAACAGTTACAAGCTGTTTATGATTAGGAGAGCTAATGCTTATGGTGTTTTTTTTCCATTTCATTATCATTAGTAATTCATCAAGTTGAGTCTAAAATAAACTAAATGTAGTTAATCAAAACACTTAAAGGGTACTGTTGATATAATGTCAAATTTGTTGGTTTGCGGTGATCCCCGATGCATTGATAGAAGTTATTCCATATGACAAACTTTCTCAACAAGAGTTGAAATCTCTTTTACAAATTTAGCAGTAGTCTGCAAGAATGTATGATGATAAATACTGAACAATCAAAGCAATTCATATAAAAAAGTTTATGCTCCCAACTATACATATGGAATGGTCACTTTTTTCTTTATTTTTTTTCGTCTTCTGTGATTATTGCGAGCCATATGAGAGACTGTATGAAGATCGAGGATATTATGAGTTAGAACCAGCCTTTATTTTTATTTTTTATTTTTTTTGGAAATTTTTTAATAGGTAAACGATGATTTACTTTCTGCGACGACGATCCATCTGAAGCAAAGGATCCATGTTCGTGAGCGATGCTGGTTTTTAATGATTTTCTTTCTTGATAGGTAACCTGCATAAAAATGGTATATATTGTTTATTAATTTTCTTTATTTCCGTATAAAACAAATTAGCAACCATAAAGAATATACCGGACGCTGATGAGGAACAAGTGTCCTTGATGGTGCACTCAATATTCTTTCATTTGGATTTGCACTAAAATCACTATGGAACAAGGCATCGTTATTACCAAAATTATTGTTGTAATAAACAAAATTATATTCTAAAGAGCGCTTTGTTGTTTCTTTGCATTTGTTTACATAATAATAAATTAGCAAACCAGACACTTCTAGGTTTCATTATCACAGTCATTAGAAAATACCAATGGTCTAGCATTTGCATCATAATCAAAACGTGAAGTATTACAGAGTAATAGTAAATATTCTAACAAACCATTGATAATCATCAGAAATAAATTTCAATGACAAAATGCATTCACCTGCACCGGTTCTTGACATGAAAAGGTGGACAGGACCTTCTGTTATCATTAACTTGTTGTATTTCTGCAAAATCTTCTTCTGTCAAAAAGTCCGAGTCGTTAATAGTCGACATGCTTGACTGTTAAGAGCTTTTAGTCTAACTGGCTAATGATAGCAAACAAAGGATTGAGAATTTTATTAGAAAAGCAGGAAACAAAAATATCATAGAGAAGAATGAAGACTCAATCGACAAAAAGTTGAATTAATATTGTAGCAAAAGAAAAACCAAGAAAGTAAAATAGATTAATGATTTCTCACCTATGATTTGTTATTTGAACTTTTATAGTAGGAATGCAGTAATGGTAGATAAGTTTTATAGTAAAATGCTTAAAGAAAATATAACGGTTCATGTCAGTATGATATTAGTGTAATGTATTTGTTCTTGAGTGGTCCTAGTCCAAACACATGAATGAACAACCGTTAATATGTGAATGAACAGCCGTTAATATGTGAATGAACTTTGTTAATACGTATTAGAAGAATAAACAAGGTAAGATTTTAAATTGTTTAATTATATAGATGTACCAAATCCCTAATTTATTTTTTTGCACTATGTTCATGTGTAATAAGACAAGGCTACGAACCTTATATTATAGAAAAACGATGCTACTTTGACACTTCGTTTCCTTTAGTTGGAGGAAAAATTAACACCGTCCTATTTTAGAAGAAAGTATGGCATGCTTAATATCTTAAATTTTTGTAAAGAAAATCAAATAAAACTACTTTATTTATTTTACATCAATTGTATGTGACTCGTGCACAATTTTTATCTTTGGAATTTGTGGATGGCCTCATGTGATTTTTTTCTTCTTTTGCTGTTAATCAACTACATTTTATATTTCTGTGCTAGATATCACTTTCCCATTATATTATATATTAAAAGAATTGTCTTTTAAAGTATGTATTCATCTTCCTTTTACAGAGGATGATCCCTCCGTGCTGGATTCCAGTTTCTCTCTGTGTATTAGACAGTTAAATCCAGAGAAAAAAAAAACAACTTCTCCATAAAATACACATTTTCATAACTGCAAAAAAAAGAATGTTTTGTTATTTGATCCAACTACAACCGACACATGTGCATTAAATAAATTAATCAAAAGCCTGAATATAGTCAATTTCTTTGATTGTGTTTGAGGCTTTGAGCACATGTTTAATTAATCTGTTCATTAAACAGTGTCTTAAGTACAATGCAATATGCTTTTAACTTACATGTCTCATACTTGATGTTGCTGCGTGCTTCGTAAATACGACGTTTATGCGTTCAAGTAGAATAACTAAACGTTCAGGTCAAGATTTTGATTAAGGTTTGTTCTTGCTGAATGAAATTTACCAAGCCTAACTATTTCTGATCAGTTATGAGTACATGTACGGTAAGTATGATCAGAGTACTAATATATTATAATATTCTAACAAATTTATGTAAAAAAAAATAACTTTTATATAAGTAGTGTATGGAAAAGAAGCTCTAAACCAGTAATAACTGCTAACCAACCTTTGATTTACTATTAGAAGAGCAGATTAAAAATCAGATAAATCTTTTTGATAACAGAAAATAAAAATGTGCTTAAAATAATCAGATAAATTCACCATTGCAAATATAGACCAACATACACCACTTAATGAATTTTTTTCTGATAATTTTCTCTTATTTACAATAGTTGCATCCCATCAATGTATTATACGAACAGGATCAGCTAGTGAAAGAATTATAGATTGTCTGACTTTAGAATCAAGTTATTCATCAATCTCTTCTGTTGTGTCTAATCTCACTGATTTATACATTTCAAGTTTTCAACTCTCTTTGGATCAATTGTATTCTTAATGAAAGTACTGCTTTCACCGATACAACCCATATCACAGCTGACATTTGCAACAGGTACAACTCTTACATTTCTCTGCACCATGCTTTGCTTCTTATTTCTCCTAGAAGCACATGCAAGGGCAGAGCTAGCTTTAGTTGCTGAATTTTCCATTTCAGAACCTGATAACTGAAACTCAAGCTTAGCAATTGGTAGCACAAAACATATCTGATTCAATTTGAGAATCGAATCTGGAGGCAAGGCACACATCAAAGTAATGACTATCAGAGCAGCATACAAAGCAAGATTTTGTTTCTGATCCTAGCAGAAATAATACTGGCACAGGTGCCGGGTATTCTTACTGTAGGAGTCGAGTTGGATTTTGTACTTCGTAGATGATATTGAGAAGCAAAAACCCATCAAGTAAGTAAATTGATACAAATATTGATTCAAAGCTTATGCATACTCGAAGTTTCCAGTTTTTTATCACATGTTTCTTTGTTTATTATTGGTTGATGTCCAGATTCATGATATCTATATATGTTATATGTTATTACTATCTTCCTTTGTTGTGCACTTCCTACCTATATTGTTTATACTGTGAAGCACATTAAACATATGGTCAGTCTAACAAACATATCATTACTGAAAATTTGCAATAAGTATTTTGACCAGAAATATAACATGCAGCTCAGATTATATTTACACAAGATGACTATAGATTGCTTAAGGATAAAGTTAATTGAGGATAACTCCAACGTGCTTATTGTGTTCAAATATTTCTTGAACTTTTAGAAGCTTAGCTTAACATGAGGATGTGGTACAAATATATACTAATATTTTGTAGTTTGACATTAAATCCCCTATAACTCCTACAATTTTGGATGAAGGATCCACCAAAATAGCAGGCATCACAACCTTAATCGCTCTCCCTTCAGCGTAGCAGCACTTCACCTGATGACCAAGTCAAAAAAGGTGCGAGGAACTCCAATTCCCATCGACAACTGTGATACTTTTTTCATTTTGATCCCCCTCCAATTCCCATCTCTTTCTTTCTCTCTTCTACAAACTCTTTTTTTTTCTTTCAAAAAATCCAAACCATAATTTACTCTAAAAGAATCATAAATTTATATTTTGTTGGTATAGGAGATTAGCGATCAAGGGATGAATAAACAAAGAATAAGGACGTGAAAAGTGAGATGAGTTATCCTCCATCAGCTTCAATTCTCAACAACTATTTTCTTAAATTAGCAGAAATTATTTTTTAGGATTATTGAGATTTAGAAGATGAACAAACAAAGAAGATTTTGATAGGATGGTAAAATAATACTTAAAAACAGAAAGATAGTAGAGAAATTACAGATATGGTATATTAGTAATTATGAACTGTTTTTATAAGTGAAGAATTAATGATTCGATTCTCCCTTAAAAAAATTGTTTGAAAAAATAGTTTTTATTCTCCCTATCCACAACAATTCACCCTTTAACAATTTCCGTTGTTGATATGCATTTTAGTTTGTGAATGGATGAATGCAATATATGCTGTGTTAGAATTTTAGATTGCTTATTATTCTAAGGAGAATATATTAGAGCGTAGGTAGATAGACATGCAGATTAGGATTAGTGCTTTGAAATTCCATGGTTAGGATGAAAGATTCCCAATATATGCATGCATGCATGCATAAATGCATGTGTATATACATACATAGATATATGTTTGTATGTATGTATGTGTATACATGTATGTATACATACATATATAGAGGTAGGATCAATATCCCCTTTATTTAACACCATTTATTGCCCTTTAATATGAGCCATAAGTTTATATTTAAATATTCGATCCATGTGACAGAAGAGATAAATAACAAATATTTAAATAGAAACTTGTGGCTGATATTGAAGGCTACGAGATGGTGCTAAATAAAGGAGCTATTGATTCTAGCTATATACACGTGTATGCATGCATGTATGTATATATATGTATGTATTATATTGTTAACGTAATTTCAAAAACGGTTAAGTGGGGAATGTAATATGTTGTTTACAATTTTACACCTTTAAGCAAATTCGGTGACATCTCATTGAAATTATAAAAGAAAAACGGTAGCAGTGTGCTGTAAAAAATCAAGATAAAAGTGGCATGGTATCGTCAAAATAGTAATACGGCAAGGATTCATCAGAAATTGCATAAAAAGGAACCATTTTAATCTGATATGCGTAATTATGTAATTGAGTTTAATACTGTTATGTGTGTTGAATTTTTGTAGTGATTTTTAACCAAGCACGCGCGCGCGCGCACACACACACACATACATACATACATACATACATACATATATATATATATATATAGATATATGTCCGTATGTATGTGTGTGTGTGTGTCGTCATTGTGATTTTTCCTTCTTGAATGAAATTTCCCAACCCTAACATAGTTAGTATAAAATCCATGTTAAGGTCTGAATACATGTGCAATAAGCATGATTGCAGTGTTATGATATCTTAAGAATTTGAAGTGAAAAGATCACTTGTATGGTAACTAGTGTATCAGAAGAGAAACTCTGAGTGCGAATAACTGTTAATCTTTGTTTACCGTTAAAAGAACACATTAAAATTGGATGAATCTTTTGGTAACCAAAATAAAGATGCGCTTAATGATCAGATTTATTCGTTATTGCAAATATGTATTATCAAAATTTCTTTTATTTACATAATTGCATGCCGCTAATGTACTATAAAAATAAAAGAATTACAGATTATCTGACTCTAAAACCAAGTTGGGACGCACATGATCTAAAATAATTGGCTGCAACTTATTCATCAGTTTCTTCTATTGTGTCTAATTATACTGATTTATACATTTGAGCTCTTTTTAGACTTACTGTATTTTTAATGGAAGTACTACTTTCAGTAATACAACCCGTATCACAGCGGAGATTTGCAACAGGTACGACCTGTACATTCCTCCTGACTTTCTTTGCTTCTTATAACTTTTTGAAGCGGATGCAAGGGCCGATCCAGCTTTACTTGCTAAATTTGCCATTTCAGAACCTGACAACTGACACTTAAGCTTATCAACTGGTAGCACAAAATATAATCGACTCAGTTTAAGTACTGCTTATGAAGGCAAGGCAGGTATGTATGCATCAAAGTTAAGATCATCGGAGCAGCATATAAAGAACGACTTTGTTTCTGATCCAAGAGCAAACGGTACAGGCACAGGTGCTGAGTATTCTTTAAGAGATCCATCCATTGTTATGACTTTTACTGTAGAAGTTGAGCTGGAGTTTGTAGATGATACTGAGAAGCAAGAACCCATCAAGTAAGTTGATATACAAATCTTGATTCAGAGCTTATATATATACACTCAAAAAAATTAGTATTTCATTACATGTTTCTTTATTTACTGTTGCTTATTGTCCAGATTCATGACATCTATATAGAATAGATGTATTTACAAACTGCCTTTGTTGTGCACTTCCTACGTATATTGTTTATGCTAAGTACATTAAAGAAATGTTTAGTCTAACAAATATAACCATTTAGGTTATGATAAATATTTGACCAGCAATATAGTATGCATCTGAGATTATCTTTACACAAGATGACCATAGGCTGCTTAAGGATAAAGTTTAATTGTGGATAACTCCAATGTGCTTAATGTGTTCAAATATTTCTTGACTTTTTCAGAAATTTAGTATAACATGAGGTACAAATATATACAGTAATATACCTTAGTTTGACATGAAAATCCTTCACCCTCCTTTTGTCAATGTTATAATACATAGCATGCCAACTCTCAACATGCAATTCCCTAACACTACACACATGCACACTGCAATTTCTACATTCAGACTGATATGACCAACCCAGCCCTTTACCACCCCAGCAAATGCAACAACTTAAAATTTTGGCACAAAGAATAGAAGCTTTTATCCACACCTTCTAGAAGCTTCAGTAAATTAATTCAACAAGGATGCAGATCGAAACACTTGTTGCGGTGGTAGACCAGACCTCTAACCACTTTCTTACGTGTGTCACAAACTATTAAGGATTGCCCTGGAGGTCAAGAGTAGAGTTTAAATTCACATTTCGGGTAGAATGGATGTGCAGTTTGAGAATTTGCAAGAGCACAAACTTTGTAGCCGTCAAATTGCAATAATTGCATCTGCATCGTACACCTATGCCTATTTCTTTGCATTGGTTGCATTTGCATGAGAATTTATTGTACTCTCTTTCTTGGGCTTTTTATAGTTTATGAATAGATGAATTCAATATATGTGTTGCGGTAGAAGCTTAGATTGCTTCTTGTTCTAGGGAGAATATATTAGAGGGTAGGTTGATAGACATGGAGATTAGGAATATGGCTCTGAAAATCTATGGTTACGAAGATTTCATAGGGAGGAAGTGTTTGCTGAATTAAATTTTATATGATTTGATGAGAAAGATATCTGAGTATTTATGATCTCTTTTCTACTGGGATCACCTTTTTCATACTAGGGTTTGAATTTTGGTTCAAATTTGATGCATTTAGTTGGATGCAGAATAGAGAAAAAGGTGGCACCAATTAATCAGCAATCGCAGAGGAGAACAAAAAATGCATGTCGTGTGAATCATGATACAAACAAGAAATTTAAGTATCAGATGATAAGAGATCATAAAGCTTATGAAAGCTTTGCTCATTATATGGTATAATGGATTAGCGGGGTAAAATAAATCAAAATAGCTTGAACTAGACTCAAACTTGTGATAATGGGTTTATGTCACATGCTAGTGTATGACACACACGATCTAGACACACATGCACTTGATGTAAAAAATCGATAAAATATAAAAAATTGAAAGGATGCTTATGTTACTTTGACACGGTTGAAACAACGAACATAGATGAACCTTATACAATCAATTTTCTTTATTAATAACAGCGATAGAAGGAGATATGCATAACTCATAAGGATATTGATATCATTTCTTGAGGTCATAGTTGAAATTGCATGTTGCAGCTGTTAATAGTAGATATAATAAATTAGTGGGTGATAAAAAATATTTTGAATAACTTTGATGGCATTCGAACTTGAAACATCTGAATGCACATGTAAAAAAAAGTTCAGTGAATGAGGCATGAAAAGTTCTTAAAAAACTTAAAGAGGAAAAGTGATATGGCAATGATAGAGGTGGCTCAACCACCTCATCGCACATTGCTACATCTTGTCCAAAGCACAATATCCAGCCTCCTGCTGAATACAGATCAGAATGATATGGCATCTTACTAGAAGCATGATTCACCAAAGTTGTTATCACTTTTCCATTCTGTTATCAATTTGTTACAAAATGTATGGCTGTAAATGATTTACAAATCATGTTATGACAGCAGTCTTTAAATTTGTCAGAGAGAATCTTGTAAAACGTTTATAAATATGGCTAGAAGAAATAGAAGCAAGCTGAAATTTGAATATCTGTATTTTTCTTCTCCTAAATCCTCTCTACTGTTGTGATCACTGTTGTGTGGGTTTTATTCCCATAAAAAAGATATGGTTTTGATTGTGCTAACGGCAATGGCTAAAATTAGAAACGTGTTGGATAAGGGACAATATTGACATATTGTTTTATGGGTAAGACCAAATTGACGATGCAAAAGAACAAAATATATTTTTCCTTCTAGAAAAATGAAACATAACAACACTTTTACCCTTTTGAAAAAAATACTTATAATGGTTATTTTGATACATTTTTTCCTATAAATCATTATTAACTTCTTTTTTATTTCTAAAATTTTCAAAAATTTGAAAGCTTCAAAAGTTGACTTTTATTAAACAATTAAATTTGAAATATATAAGAAATATTGTGTTTTTGAAACTTGAAATTTATAAATTTTCAGTCAAAAAAGTTTAAACATAGATATCAAATTTATGAAAGTTAAAACTTCACTTTCCATTAAATAGTATAACGACTAATGTTCAGGGGTGTTTGGTTAATAAATGGTATTAGAGAAATATAACTAAGTTCCTGTTATTCTCTTATCAATAACTCTGTCCTTTAAATATTCCTTTATCCAATCATGTTCCTCATCCAAAATTTCTTTTCTTTAAACAACAATTTTAATACGGAGATTTAACCTTTGATTACCACCAGAAGAGTAGATCAAAATCAGATAAATCTTTCTGGTAACAGAAAATGAAGATGTTCATAAAGATTAGAAACAAATATTTCCTGACTGTTCAGAGACTTAAGCTTCACACGAGACATATACATATGTTAACTTTTGCAACACATCATACACATGGTTGAAATAGAAACAATTATTTCCTAGTTTGACATTAAACCCCCTATAACACCTGCAATTATGGCAGAAGGATCTCCCAAAATTGCAGATATAATAATCTTAATCGCGCTTCCTGCCACCTGGCAGCACTTCTCCACCCTCCCCAACTTGCCCTTACTCTTACACCGATGATGATTCTTCATCGGTCCTTTTATATTCGGAACTCTCATTTGAAAATCCTTCATCCTTCCTTTGTCAAAGTTGTAATACATAGAATGCCAGCTCTCAACAAGCAATTCCTTCACACAGCACACATGCACACTATAATTTCTGCACTCGGATTGATATGACCAACCCAGCCCTTTACCACCACAGCAAAAACAGCTCCTTGTAATTTTGGCACAAAGATAGAAATTTCTATCTCCGCCTTCTAGAAACTTTGGTAAGTTCATGCAACAAGGATGTAGATCGAAATCACACTTGTTGCAGTGATAAACTAGTCCTCTAACCACTTGCCTACATGCATCACAAACTCTTAAGGAAGGGCCAGGAGGTCTTGAGTAGAGTTTGAATTCACATTTAGAGTAGAATGGATGTGTCGTTGGAGAATTTGCAAGAGCGCAAGCTTTGTGAAGATCGAAATTGCAATATTGGCATCGGTATTGCACACCGATGCCTATTTCTTTGCATCCATCACATTTGAATGGAGTTTCATTGTACTCCATTCTTAGCTTGTGGTTAGGATGGATGGGGTGGAGGATTTCTTTTCCTAACTTCATTTCTTTTATATATTTTTTTTTGGTTTCTTGGTTGTTGCTGTGTTTGTGAATGGATGTATTGTATATATGTTAGAGTTAGAATCTTAGATTGCTTATCATTCTGGGGAGAATATTTTAGAATGTAGGTAGATGAACACCTGTGGTTTTTCTAGTTGGGGGTAAGGGAGTATATATTCTCCTTACTGTTTGCAAACAAGTTGTGAAAGGGAACTCCTTCAAGATCTGAAGGAATGGGTATATTTGTCAAAATTCTAGCATTTTGATGCAGTGTAATTTTGGGTCTGACCGAATTTTTTTGCGCCCCTTCTGCTTAAAAGTGGAGTTTCTTTAACAATGCATTATTGAAATAGTTAAGGATTTTAATGATTCTAAATTTTTTCTTGCTCATCTCTTATTAACCTCCTCCTAGATCTCTTTTTCATTTTTTGTGCCAAAATATTTCGAAACGAAACAATGTTTGACATATAATATCTATATATTATTGAGATTATGAACTCAAATTTGAATTCATTTCAAAACTTTTAGCTGCTTCTAAATTACGTTTACAGTCGACGGTTAATACATATATTTGATGATTCATATTGGTTTATGCTTTTGAATGATTATAATTTCAAAACAATTCAATTTGTTTTATAGATTATCTCGATAACAAATTGATCATATCTACCAAATTTTGTTTTATTTGGAGTACATATGGTTTTGTGTGTATAACAGAAATTCTAGTAGCAATTGACCAAAAGGCAAATTTGGTCATAATTGCTCTATTATTGGCGAGCTTATTACAAGTGGGACCCGCTTGACATTTATTTATTTTTTCCTCCTTTTAAATGTAGATTTAACCAATTTGCACGCGAGTAGATCAATTGACGACTGAGATTAGGAATGATTTAAATCTCCATTCTTTTAGATTTCTTCCTTGCCCCTTTTCTCTTTTTGAACAAAAAATTGGGATCAAAGTAAAGTTTTGTAGATATGTTCTATTTGTTATATATATAAATTTGAATCATTTCAAAACATTAAACACCTTTGAAATCACAAATGAATACGAGATGCTTTTTTTTTGTATTAATCGTCAATTTGAAATATAAATTTCAACCGAGTTAAAAGTTTTGAAATGATTCAAATTTGTGTAAAAGATATCTTGCTAAGAAATTTCACTTCTATCTGAAGTTTTTTTTGGTTTTCCACAGAAAGTTGATAGTATATCTCAAATTTTAAACTAATTTCATAAGAGCTTGATCCTTTCTTTCTTTTGGTTCGAATCTAAAAAAACAACTCAAGGTAGATGCCTTACCATGAACATTCATCGTTGATGCTTATTTTTTCTTTTCTTTTTTTACTTTAAACTAATTCAATTTTTTGTATGATCATGTCTGTAAACTTTAAACTGAAGCATAGCTAAAAGTTTTTCAGGTTTTTGCATTTTAAGGTTACTATTACTAGATCCAACTCAAGTTTGTACATGGTGCATGCAGTTTGCCATCTCTCATAAATATTAGCAAGTCCTGAGCTTCTAACTATTATACTGGTCAACAGACAAATGATTGATAGCGTTTGTTATGTTTTAACTTTTTATTGCAAACATGATTGATATGAATACTAGAATACTTTATTCCCTTTGAATTCTAAAATATGCATCCTTTATCTAATGAATCTTTGGTTGGAGTGGGTATGAAGTAATCCCTTTCAATTTATGATATTTTTAAAAGACACATTCTTCAACTTTATGTTAAAAGCAAATACGAATTTCCTTTTCTATCTATATTCATAATTATTTGAGATAAATTTGTATGACCAACTTTTATTGTGTGGATAAAGATACATGAGGACGGGAATATGTTCCTCCAAATCACTTGAATATGGATGTGTAATATAATGATACAGAATGAGGTAGACCCAATAAAATCTTTAGAATGCAGCAAGTAATATTTCATTTAGATCTAGATTATATCAATTAAACCGATTTAATGAACAATTATCAATGACGTTGACAATATAACTGTCTTATATCAAGTGGCTTACATTCCAAAAACAATAAACTTACAAGTATTACTTTTGTGTAAGGTCTTTAAACTTTCAAGATTAAAAATGGGTTTGTATGTATGTTTGTTGTAGCATATAGTCTTTAAATGTGTACTGGCTTTCAGTGGTCAAAATGGATTTTTATTTTCAATATTAGTACATGCCCGTGCTTCGTATACAGGCTGTTTGTGTTAACGTATACGTTGATATTTTGTTTGAGCGTCGAAAAGCAAGGATATTTTTGGAATTTCAAAAAGATATCGAGTAAATTAGTTTAACGAATTTTCTTTATTAGTAGTAGAGAAGTAGAGATAGAGATAAAAATCATAAAATGTTTTGTTTTTATAATTGAAATCCATAATATCAGAGAGAGAAATAGTCAAGTACCAGTAATTACAAATATTTGTAAATGATATGCGAATATAAGGATAAAAATATACTCAAACTACCAGTAACAGCAAACATCTGCAAATGATATGCGAATCTTGTGAAAAGATTGTAAAATTGTGTGTAATGATAAAACTGAAAGTCTGAAATTACATTGATTGCAATGCTGCAACATAGTGCAAATATAAGTAGTAGCTGTTTTAAGGTGTAAGTAATTGCAATATTTGCGATTTCTACTTCAAACTGCAAATAAATTGCAGGTAATTACAAATTTTTGCAATTTCTGCTTCTAACTGTAAATATTTAGACTAACAACATTTCACCAAATTATAGGTTTATGGGCACCGTTTCAAATCTCGTTTGTCTCATCTGAAATCTTGCTCAGGATCTATTTTTGAACTTGAGCAAGACAAGATTTAGCGGAACGAGACATTAAAATTTATTTATATCCTATCGACACGTTTCTCATCAAAGATATTAAGATCTCAAACGGAATTTAAGGTAAATATCAATAGAAGATCATAAAGATGTTTTCTATTTACATATTTATTTTACTTCTTATGTGGGTCTGCTCGGGTCAGACTGAGTATTACAGATTTTCAGGTAAGGACATTGTGGAGCTCAGGAACGAGCTGGATGGTAGGAACGTTTGGAGTATTGCCGTTGGATATATTGTTGCATATCTGGGACATATTGATTGTATATGTCTACTGTATATATATGTTGTAACTCTGATGTATATAAATATAAACTGACAGTTACAGTTTTCTTTTTGTATAACTGTTATTATTATGTGATATTATATTTTGATCCGCTGCGAATGTGAGGTTTCTGTGTCATGTTCTTGTTTTTTTTTTCTTTCTATTTCTTCTTTTTCTCTAACTATCTGAAATTTTCGGGATCGAAATTTCCGGGTCGTTACATTAAAAATTGCACTCTAACGGTTTTTTACCAGGCCACTAATTTTGCTTTATTTCAACGATTGATAAAAAATAGATGACTTTTTGTTTATTTTTAATTTTTAATATTCAAACGTGTAGAATTTATTAATCAATATCAATTCATGTTACCACTCTCCTTTAAAATGATAAATTAATACTATTTAACTTTTATGAATTATGTGTGTTAATAAGTTTATGTTTAAATAACGATTATCCTAAAATTCTTTAAAACATCAATTTTAGACGTTTAAGTTTCTCCGAGATAGTCCCGAGATGCACTTTAAAATTCGAGAAGTCAATCCGACATGTATAGCCGAAACACACTAATCTCGTCCAAGATCTCGTACAATGTAAAATATTGTTTTTGAGACGAAACGCGATCGAAATTCGAGGTTTAAAATCTTTATATCATTGGTTTTTCATCTCCTCTTCGACCACAGTGGACTGGGAATGTTGAGAATAATTTCAAAGGAACTGTATAAATCCTTCAGTTAAGCTAAACACCATAGTTGACTGAGAATGTTGAGAATAATTTCAGAACCAAAAATCAAAATTAAAGGGACCTATGTGTATATAAATATGAAAAAGATCAAGCTTCACGTTACCAACATATTTTGTGATTACATGAAGTTTTTTAGTATCACTAACTTTTATGTGAAACTTGCTTGGATCAATGTTATTTATGTGGTGACTTTGTATGTTTAATGTTTTGTCTACCAGTACATACATCAACAAAATACATATTTGCAAAATCCAATCTGATCAACGTATTATGGGAGAAAATTAATAAAAGCATTGCGCAAATATTTTTATTTTAGAAAAGGATGAAAGAAAGAGAAGAAGAGAGAAGGAGAAGAGGTAGGGCGAGACCTTTGGGTGAGTATTTATGAAATATATTTGTTTAAATATTCTTTCCACAAAAGAAGGTAAACCTTTTGGTTATTCAACTACTTTTTCTTGGATTGAAGAGAGAGATTATGCATACGTTCAACTGGACGGGTCATGTTTGAGTTTAGGTTTGTGTCCAATTACAAAGCTGTGAATGGACATGACCATTGGCGGCTTTATAAAGCCGTTGCACCATCTTCCTTGGATCGCTCAGGAAAATTCCAAACCCATCTTCTCTTTTTTCTCTCCAACTCTAATTTCATTTCGATTTCATCTTTCTAAAATAAAATATTGGTTTGGCGATACTGCTGATCACAAACTTGGAACTCTTTTTCGCTGCAGCCATTCTGAAGGATAGTTTGAATCGATTTCGGTAGTGCAATTGCAGCTAATTACAGAGATTAACATCTCGGCTCCATTTTATCTTGCGAGGTGATTTGTTGTTATTCTAAGCACACATTCGATTGTTTAATCGAGTGGAAATAACAAATATCATTTTAAGGAAAGCGTCATCGACGTGCTTTGTAGCAATCTCTATGGTTTTCAATTGTAGGCTAGTGTTCCATTCCATTAGGATCCAGAATTCAACACCAACAATCTTAAGATGATATGTTACAACAGTAACGTCACATAGTTTGAGAGAGTTCGCTTTAGATTTCGCATAATTGGAGAGATTTCAGAGTGTTAACTTCGTTTGCTGATAAAAGAAATGCACTTTTTATTAGGAGGATTGAAAGTTATGTATGTATTGACCACGTCCAAATGAAATAAGGCAGATGGCGAAACCATTGCAGATATAAGAGCAACAATCAAAGAATCAAAGGGAATAAGATGACTATATTTGCAAGGGACGCATATGGAATGCTATGATGGATTTGCTGTTTAATATGTACCACTACAAACTGACTGCAACAAATGTTTGGAATGCGCTTGAAAAAAAAAACCAATGGATGATGCAACAAGTAAGAAATGTCTAGCTATTAAAAATTTTTATTACAAAATGACCGATAATATGCCAATAGTGGAGCAATTCAATGACATTATGCATATCCTAAACCAATTCAACCAGCATAAAATGAATATGGATAAAGAGATTAAAGTCTCATCCATGATAGACAAACTTCCTCCTTCTTGTAAAGATCAAAAGAAAATAGTAAAACAAAAGGAGGAAATAAATCTGGACAACCATCGCAATATCTGTAGCTTGAAGAACAATTGAGGCAAAAGGAAAATGATAAACAATGCATTCATCAAAGATCCACATCGTGGAGGAAAGGGAGGAAAATAATGCCTTCAATCACTTTTTTGTGATGGAATGTTCAAATTGAATATCAATTAAATCATTGCTTCTGCATATATTATTGACTCTTTTTTTTATGGTATAGTAGATTAGAACATTAATATTAGACGTATAAATGATACGATTTCATTAAACATGATCCTTAAATATGATAATAATTTCAATGATCAGTGTAGGGCATGCTCTTCGACAAACATAACCAAAAAAAAAACATTTTCATTAAAATTTGTTAGTACCATTAATTTGTTACAATGATTCATACTAATGTTTGCAGTATGCATAGTACTCCTGCTAGAGGAGGAAATGACTATCTTGTTACTTTTATAAATGATTATTCAAAATATTGTTATCTTTATCTGATGCATGCTAAAGATGAAATATTGAAATCATCTGTAACGTATAAAATGGAAGTAGAAAACCAATGTGATTCTAAAATCAAGACCCTTATATCAGATAGAGCGTATGAATATCAATTTCATGTATTTTGTGAATTTGTAGGAATAATACATAAAAGTATATAGCTTATACACAACAAAATGGAGCAACAAATGTAAAAATAGGGCCATCACCGAAATGGTTGATGTTGTGTTGTGTAATTCTGGTTTTAATACTAGTTTTCTGGGTTGAAACATTATTGACTTCATGTTATATATTAAATACAATGCCTCGTAAGAAAACCAAAGACAATCCATATGAACTTTGGAAGAAAAGAACGCTCAGTCCAAACTATCTTAAAATTTGGGTTTGTAGGACAGTAAACCGATTACCTGAACCAAAAATAAAAAATTCGGACAAAAAGAGTTCTGAATATATTTTCTTACGATACGCTCACCACAGTAAGGTTATAAATAGTAATAGAAACTAATAATTCGGATGATGTAAACACAATAATAGAATCAAGAGATGTAGTGTTCAATGAAAATAGATTCACGTCTGTTCCATCTAATCCATAAAATGATGGCGGTTAACACAACTATTTGTGAAATTGAGAACACCCAAACAAATAATGATGAAACTGATGAACATCTTTGGAGAAGTAAATGAACGAGGAATGAAAAATCATTCGGACCAGATTTTATCATTCATTTAGTAGAAGGATCAAGAAATATTATTAAATATCAAGTCACACTCTCTACAAACGTAGATTTCGATCCTTTAAATGAGGCAATAAAATCTCAGAATTCATCTGTATGGCAAGAAGCCATAAATGACGAAATGGATTCTATTATGGAAATGAAACTTGAAAACTAGTAAACATATCTTCTGGTTCGAAAACCAATAGGACGTAAGTTGATATATAAGAAAAAGTTAAGAACAGATGACACTATAGGAAAGTTTATGGCCATATTAGTTGCTATATGGCTTACTCAAGAAGGAATAAATTATTTTGACACTTGTGCACTTATAGCTAAAATTTCAACAGTTAGGACATTAATTACATTAGCTTCTATTTATAAACTTAAAATTCATCAAATGGATGTTAAGACTATATCATTAACTCGATGAAGAAATATATACGACACAATCGGAAAGTTTTGCGATGCCTGTACAAGAACATAAAATATATAAACCTATTAAATCACTTTGCGGTCTTAAATAAGCACTAAAACAGTGATATGAAAATTTTAATAAAACCATAGTATCAAATGGTTTAGATCTTTGAATCGGAAAAATTTGTCTATGACAAATTCCATGCTAGTAAAGAAGTAATATTATGCCTTTATGTTGATGATATGTTGATATTTATTCGAGTATTGAAGAAACGAAAAATTTTCTAGCTTCGTGTTTTGATATGAAAGATATAAGGGAAGCTGAAGTAATTCTAGGAATAAGAATCATAAAAATAGCAAAAGGATGGGTCGTTACATAATCTTATTACGTTGAAAAGATTCTAAAAGGTTCAGTCAATTTGATCGCAAAACTTGTAACCACCCCTTTGATCCAAATATGCAATTATATTCTAATACTGTGGATCGGTGGATCAACTAGAATATGCTAAAGTTATTGGGAGTCTAACGTATGTCATGACATATGTTAGACCCGATATTGCATATGTTGTAGGCAAAATGAGGAGATACATCAGTGACTATAATTATATTCATTGGATAACTTTACAAAGAATATTAAAATACTTAAAAGAAACCATGAATTATGGTATTTTGTACAGTGGGTACCCAATGAACTGGAAGGATACACGGATGCTGGTTGACACATCAAAAGAGAGGATATTAATAAATCAACTAATGGATGAATATTCACCCTATGTAGGGAATCATATCCTGGATCTCAAAGAAACAAAAGTGTATCACTAATTCTACCATGCCTGCTTAATTTATCATTGGTTTCTTGTAGTAAAAAAATAGAATGGTTAATGAATTTACTACCATAAATTCTTGTACGACCAAAGCCATTGCCATCAATATATGTGCATTATGGTAGTCAAACAACTCTATCACGAGCATATAGCCAAGTATATAACGACAAATCTAGGCATATTGACCTAAGGAACACTACAATAGGGAAAATGCTCATTGATGGGGTATTTATCATAGATTTCACGAGATCTAGCCAAAACTTGGCATATTCATTTAGGAAAGGACTTGCAAGGTACTTGGTGGTGAAAACATCAAGGGGAATGCATTTAAAGCCAATATAAACAATTGCTCAGGATGGACACTTGACTTAATATATTGAAAATTGTTATATTGAGTTCAATGAGAAAAAGTACATCATACGATGCAATTGGAAGCACTATAATATTAGTTTGAATGTTAACCTGCTTTTTAACCAAGCCGATTGCAACTGGACTTAGAAGGCCAAAATGAAGATGATAAGAATCATGAACTTGAAAACACAATCAGAAAGACAAAAGAAAAGAACTCAAGAAAACTCATCAACTTTGAAGCTAAGTAAACGACTCGGCACCGAGAGGTTTCTTTACCTTTTTTGGCCACATGAACACCATGTACTTCATACACTATTTCAACCTCTCTGGGTAAATGCTTTTCCAGAGTTAGGAAGAGCAATATCAAGGATTGATGTGAAGAAAGCAGAGCAAGTTATGCAATATCAAGTAGATCATTGGAAAGAACTTAATCTTCAAGGAATAAAGCTGAAGAAGCATCTAATTGAAGATAGGAGAGCAAGATAATGGAAAGAAGAGGATTTACAACTAAGTAAACTATCGGTACCGAGAGGAACATCTCTGGATCAAAAGGTATTTTTGGCCAATTGGGCCTCATTGCTCACTTGTGGCTCCCTAAGCTAGCTTCTGGACTTCAATGTAAGCGAGCTCCTAAATCTATGTAATTGTTTCTCTATAAATACCAGCCCTATGAAAACTAAAGAGGGATCTTTACTCTGATTTCACTTTGCATCTTCTTTACTCTTATCTCCTCCCCCATGTATATTTTTGAAACTTCATTATACATTCGAGATCCATTAGATTGTGGTCAGATCTAGGCATGTAAACGGATGCAAGGGTACAGATAGTGTCGTATCTATATCTGTATCCAAAAATGAAAATCCATATCTGATTCCGGTAACTGCAAATACCTGTTGAATATTAACCATATCCACAAATATTTTCAGATATCCGAAAATATCCGTATCCGGCTTAGCGAATACGGATATTTTTGAATATCCGAAAATATCTGTATCTGAACCTCAAAATGTATCCAGAAATATCTGAAAATTAATCAATATAATGCATATTTCATTTTTTGACTGAAAAAAAGATGGAAAAACCTTGTAATACATAAATTACATCAAATTAACAATAGCTAATTCAATCACACAAAATCCGTACGATAATATTACATATATAAATATAATCCATATGCAAAATCCATAGGATAATTCAATACAACAAATCATAAAAGTAAACATGCATCACATATCTTCTTAATTGTAACAATAAAAATCATCTTCATAACATACATATAGCCTAAAATATTACATTCTTTTTCCATGAAGTGGTTAATGCTTCAAAACCAAAAGATCACCCTGCAAAATACAAAGTTGTGTACTAATAAATAAATAAAATTCCCTGTGCAAACTCCAAAACGAGCTTAACAATATCATTAATACATATATTAGAAAATGTAAAATGTACAATGGAAAAATGAATCCTGACCATATCATAGTAAGAGTACATTATAGCATTAAGAAACTAATATAAGTTCAATTCATACGATAACAAAACCAATGCAGTACCTTAACCTTATAGAAAAGCTCACTATGATTTAATGATAATATGCATTTAATTCATCAACATTGCTAAAAGAGTAAAACAACCAGATTGCGTGAGCTTGCAAGCTTGGAGCTCCATGCTTGCTGTTTCAAACAGCAAGCTCGATTGAGCTTGCTGTTTCAAACTGTTATTTAATTCGTCATGGAAAATTTGATGTGAAATCTTCTGAGCAAGAAAAACTCCAATAACTGAATCATACCTAAAAAGCATGAACATGACAAGTAAGTAAAAATCTAACTAAACATGAACAGTGTATGCTTATGGACATTTTGTAAGTTTATGAACGCTTACCATTACCCTCTAATGTGAAGCAGGTTTATAATGAAATCGAAGCGTCATCTACAAACTCGACATTATGACCTATTAAAAGAAGCAAAAAAGCAATTATAGCATATGAGATAATTATTGTGTTGAAAACATGTAGAAAAATATAATAATTTTACCAATATCGGATGATAGCCAATCCTTTATTCAACTCAAAGCTTCTACAATATCCGAAGATAATGAAGGTGTACTCATGGAAATCAATCTATCTCCACTACTAAACGATGACTCAGATGCTACGGTTGATACCAAAATGGCTTAACCATCCTTGTAAGAATTGAAAAAGTTAGACAATTGGTTTTCCACCATGTCAAAATATCAAAATTGTCCTCATCCTCACCCATGGGTAATAATTCATCTTCTAAATACTTATTAAGTTCCATTTTTAAAGCGTATGAGTTACCAACTTTTTGCTCAACATAGCTTCTCCACTTTAAATACATTTTTGTTCTCTTTTTAGAACCAACATTAGAAGAATCAAAAGTATCACATGAAGAATCGGTAGATTGCCCCTTAGAAGAAAAGAATTCCATTTTATATAAAGAGAATAGAGATTTCAAAGATTCACGAATTTTTGCAACATGAACTTGTGAATGATCACTGTATACCACGTCAAAGAAAAATTCAATATAAGTTATTCTATAACGAGGATCTAAAACCATACCAATACTCATCATTAGGTTGCAAGTGTTTCAATACTTATCAAACTTAATCCTCATCTTTTGGGCCATACGTTGAATATACTCATGTTCATTTATCTCCCAAGTAAAAATACTTTCATAGACATCGCACATGCTTTTAAAATATAAATTAGCCGTAGGATATTTAACAGCCGAAAATTAAGTGTAACTTCGTAAAATATTTTCAAACATTCACATATTTCTTTTCCTATTTCCCATTCTTCATCTGATGGCAACCATTTGTAGTCATGGGTTAAATCAACCAATCGCTCAAATGCCGCACGTACTTCAAGAGCACTTTCAAGCATTAGATATGTTGAATTCCAACGTGTTTGAACATCATAAGACACTCCTTTCCAAACTAATCGAGTTTGAGCCAACGCATTTTCCCAAAATTTTTTCTCATTTGTGATGATTTTGTATAATTGACGTTTCTCTAATTTTTTTCAATAAGACTTGCACCACTTTTAATGCATCTTGAACAATCAAATTTAATATGTGCGTGCAACGATGCATATGATATAATTTAACATTAAGTGGCAGCTCCTTTTTACTAACTAACCATTGTTTTAAATCTCTTATCATGAAATCATTATTTGAAGCATTATCAACTGTTAAGTGTAAATAACTTCTTATCTATATTCCAATGCAATACTTTTGATTTAATAGAAGCATAAGTGTAGATCCGGTGCGTGGAGGAGGCAAATCGTAATAAGCAATGACCTTTTTTTGTAGTTTCCAATCATCATCCATAAAATGTCAAGTTATGCAATAATACCCTATGTATTGATGTTCGGATGTCAACAAATCCATAGTGAGGCTAACACGGGCTAATAAACAATCAAAAGTTTCTTGTAATTTGCCTCTCATATCAGTTAAAGTTTTAAAATATCACATCGAACTGTATTTCTAGAAAAGAATTTAACCGTCGGATTAATACTCTTAACAAATTCTTGAAAATACACATGTTCGGTCGTGTTAAATGGATAATCATGTTTAGCAACCATACGTGCAAAACACATTTGGCTTCTATGTTGATCAAACTTCCAACTCGATAATTTAATTGGTTTGCTAGGAGTACTTTTGGTAGTCAATAGTTGTTGTTCAAATATTCTTGCACGATCGGGATTTTTTGGACATGATTCTAGATGATTTTTCAAGTGAGTTGTTCTCATTGAAGTAGCTCCATTAAATAATCTAGAACAATGTTTACAAGTGGCTTTAATAGCTTCTTCTACTACTTCTCTATTAAAATCTTTCCATACATCGATTTCAAAATTCTTGTATTTGAAGGTGCAAATTTGTCGGTAGAAAGATTTTTGGATATTTGTGTGTTCGGCAAAGCAGAGTCTGTGTTTCACAATTCTTCCATAACTACAGTGTCATTGGCACAACGAACATCCTTGTTAGTACAATTTGATGAGTTGTTCGTCATTTTTAAATCTCTACAATATCAAAATAAGTAAATTTCGTTACTAAGTTTCAGTACCAAAATTTTATTTTAATTTATAGAATCCTATCTTCGTTTTGATTTATAAAACTCAAAAATCCTTCTAATTGCTTGCTTTTGATAATGTTTACAACAGTGACAACATACAACTTAGAAATGGAAAGCAAACATTCTTTATGTTATAATATATATTATTAACGTGGTCACAAAGGCATAACGTCAAAATATCATAATCAAAATGTTAAGAAACTTATAAATAACACAAATAGTTATCGAGCTAAATCTTCTAATTGCTAGCTTTTGATTTTTTTCCCCCTTCTTTTGCCTATTAACGCCTTCATAAGTACAAAACCCAATGTCTATGTGCTGAGGCCATAACAAACTCAGTGATAAAAAAAAATTAGTTGGGTAACAATAATCACAAACCTAAATCAAGACTAAAGTATACATACCACATAGTACAAACATCTTTAACTAAAATATTAGGATTTGCAGTGCTTACATATAAAGAAGACGCTAATACATTATTCATTTTGTTCCCAGTGCTTAACCATTTTTAATGCTATTTATTTTTTGTTAATATTCATTTTTTCTTGCGTTTCAATCCCTCATTAATAGAGAAATAACAATAGCAACTATTGCAGTTTACAACTTGGTGCATACTTATTTAACAAACATCAAATTGATTCTAGTTTTATCTCAAAATTATTTGCTATAATTTTGGTAAATGTTTATACCTGACCATATTCATAAAACACATAAACTAAAGGCTTAAATCAATTAATTGAAATAACTTGTGAGCTTTATAGGTAAAAATTCCACATATGGGTTTCAAAGATTTAACCATGATGGTCAATACTTTAGTCGTAAATTGCATCGTTACTGAATCGTTACTTTAGTTGCATAAAATTTTCAATTTGTGCATGGTTTTCATCAATTATTACTTACTTTCGGTAATGACTAAAACAAAAAGCTGCTAAGGTATGAATTAGCTTACAAACTGAATTGTTATAGGTTTAGATTTTTTAATTATTGCAGGGACGACCTTGTATTAACATCACCTTATATTAACATCTGCTGAAACTAAGGAACTATCATCAGTGGCCTGTGCTTTCTCATACTATATTTTTGATACATATTAAAATGGTTAATCTATTAAATAATAGTAAAGCAGAAGAAATTCAAGCTCACTTATTAATTGTAGGAGCCTTTTATATTCTCCTTAAAACTCTCTCTAGATATTTTACTTTTAATTTTTATAATTTATCACTTTTATTCTACTAAACTTCTAATGCCAATTTATGATCAAATACATACTTTTAGAATTTTCTATAATTAATTCAGAATTGTCTTCTTAGTTCTCCTCTAGTATTTTACATTTTAGTACGTACATTCAAATTAATTACGTAATTCAAAATTTAAACCATTTGATTAACTCGGTCAAATAATATCCGATACGTCATGTAAATCCTAAAATATGAACAATTTCAATAGTATATCATAGTAGCATCAACAAAATGGTGAACAAAATTTTCATTTGTATACAAAGATACGTAAATCACATAGCATAAATTATTTACACCAACAATAATAACAAATTTATTTTATAATTCATTTATCTCAATGAAGTTATTATGCATTACGCTAAAAATTATATTTTTAGCTTTAAACACCTACATTTTAAATTTCCATAGTTACTTACTAACTCTTCTTAATTCTCTCATAATATTTTTTACTCATATCCTTGTATTTAACTAATTATGTCATCTTTATTTTAAATCATTCAAATAAATTCAATTAATATTTATTAATTTATTTAATAAATCTTAAAATATACCCATTAAGTATGTATAAAACACTCATATATATAAGCAAAGATGATAAATTTTTATTTTTATTCATATATAAAGATATATTAATCGCATAACATAAAATGTAAACATAAACAATAATATTTTTTAATTTATAATTCATTTATCTCGAAAAATTATCATATATTGCATTACAAAATTTCGTTTTTTGCAACTTTTAAAGGATAAAATTATATTTTACAACATTGGGATATGGAAGCACAGAATACTCTAACAAAAATTAGGTTAGGTAGAAATTTTCATTTTCAACGTGATATTAAAACTTACTCAACGCATAACTTAAATTAACGCTGTAGATCTTCTTTTGTTTTTTGTTTTGTTTGTTTGTTTGTTTTTTTTCAAATATTAAACATGACACTCCTACAACACCGTGAAATTTATGATTAACTACAAAGTTAAAAAAAAGGTTTGCTAATTGAAATCTCAAATAATTAATGAAAGTTCATGGACAGATAAGTTGATCATAAGATGTTCTGCTCAACTATAATTACATACAAAGCTTTTCTCATTTTTTCCTATTTTCTAACATTCAACTCCATATATTTAATTAGCTAGGTTGATCATTGATTTAAATATTAAATATATTCAATTACATAATATTCGTTATTTTATTATATATCCTTAAAAATATATATACAATGTTCGTATTAATATAAATGGAAAATTCATTTTTTTCATCCATACATGTAAAAAACGCACGTATCACATAGCATAAACTATTCACATTCATAGTAATATATGTATGTGTGTGTGTGTGTATATATATATATATATATATATATATATGCCAAGTTAGAACAATAATTTCGTCTATTAAATAATAGTAAAGCAGAAGAAATTCAAGCTCTCTTAGTAGGAGCTTTCTCTATTCTCCTTAATTCTCTCTCTAGATATTTTACTTTTAAATTTTTATCATTTATCACTTTTATTCTACTAAACTTCTAATGCCAATTTATAATCAAATACATACCTTTAAAATTTTCTATAATTATTCAGAATTGTCTTTTAGTTCTCCTCTAATATTTTACATTTTAGTACATACATTTAAATTAATTATGTAATTCAAAATTTAAACCATTTGATTAACTCGGTTGACTAATATTCGATACGTCATGTAAATCCTAAAATATGAACAATTTCAATAGTATACCATAGTAGCATTAACAAAATGGTGAACAAAATTTTAATTTGTATACATAGATATGTAAATCACATAGCATAAATTATTTAAACCAACAATAATAACAAATTTGTTTATCTCAATGAAGTTATCATGCATGATGCTGAAAATTATATTTTTAGCTTGAAACACCTATATTTTAAATTTCCATATTTACTTACAAACTCTTCTTAATTTTCTCCTAATATTTTTTACTCATATCCTTGTATTTAACTAATTATGTTATCTTTATTTTAAATCATTCAAATAAATTCAATTAATATTTATTAATTTATTTAATAAATCTTAAAATATATTGATTAAGTATGTATACAACACTCATATATATATATTCAAAGATGATAAATTTTTATTTTTATTCATATATAAAGATATATTAATCGCATAACATAAAATGCAAACATAAACAATAATATTTTTTTAATTTATAATTCATTTATCTCAAAAAATTATCATATATTGCATTAAAAAAATTCATTTTTTGCAACTTTTAAAGGATAAATTTATATTTTACAGCATTGGGATGTGGAAGCACATAATACTCTAACAAAAATTAGGTTAGGTAGACATTTTCATTTTCAACGTGATATTAAAACTTACCCAACGCATAACTTAAATTAAAGCTGTAGATTTTCTTTTGTTTTTTGTTTTTTGTTTGTTTGTTTGTTTTTTTTGGCAAATATTGAAGTTATAAACATGACACTCCTACAACAATGTGAAATTTATGATTAACTATAAAGTTAAAAAAAGGGTTTGCCAATTGAAATCTCAGATAATGGATAAAAGTTCATGGACATATAAGTTGATCGTAAGATGTTCTTCTCAACTACAATTACATATAAAGCTCTTCTCATTTTTTTCTATTTTCTAACATTCAACTCCATATATTTAATTGGTTAGGTTGACCATTGATTTAAATATTTAAATATATTCAATTACATACTATTCGTTATTTTATTATATATCCTTAAAAATATATATACAATGTTCATATTAATAGAAATTGAAAATTCATTTTTTTCATCCATACATATAAAAAACACACGTATCACATAGCATCAACTATTCACATTCATAGTAATACATACATACATACATACATACATACATACATATGTATATATGCTATGTTAGAACCATAATTCCGGCAAGAATATGTGGGTAGCGACCCACTACCTTACATCAGAGCCTTGGATGTCATTCTAAATTATAAATTCCTTTATTTCAATATATTTATTAAACAGTGGTTAAAAATTTCCAATTTTTAACAATTATTAAATTTTAAATATTATTTTTTAACAACAGTACTGTGTGCAATGCACGGATTACACACTAGTTTTAAAAATTTCAGATCCTAAAACCAGAATTTATATTATCTCAACCACATCCGAACTGAATATTTTTGAAATATTACCAATTCATAAATTCAGATTAGTTTTATCGATTATCAATCCAAACCAAAATTTAAGATAGCCTTAACACCAATGAGCATTAAAAAAGGAATATGATTAAGTGATTAATCAAATGGAGCTTAATACAACATTAGTTGACACTATAATGTCAGGAAAACTTCAAACCATCGTTCTTTCAGAAGAAAATCAGACAATCTTCAGACAGGAAAACTTTAGTTGCGTAAAATTTTCAATTTGTGCATGGTTTTCATGAACTATTACTTAGTTTTGGTAATGATAAAATATAAAACTGCTAAGGTATAAATTAGCTAACAAACTGAATTGTTATAAGTTTAGCTTTGTTAATTATTACAGGGATGACCCTATATTAACATCACCTTAGTGTATTACGCATCATTACGAATAGTATAATCAAAAAAACAAAAGACCGAAAGCATATGGAGTCCGGCGGCAGATGCAATAGTTGTGGGTTTGAATTATGGAACTAGGGTTTGCAAATGGTAGCTGCAGTCGAACGAAATTGGAATGGAATTATGGGATCTAAGGTTTGAAGCTTTGAACGAATGGTCGGCTTTCTCTTTTTCTTTTTCTTTTTCTTTTTTCAATATACATCTAGACCTAGGATTTAAAGGGCTGTGTAGAAATTGGAATGGAATTTGGGCCGGGCCAAGTATAATGGGTTGTATTTTTGTAAAATGAAGTGTATCTCTATTAATTAATGGATATAAAATAACATATTAATATATATATATATATTTATTTAATTTCAAACCGGATGGATATTTAAAGGATATCTGCTTCCACTTTTGGGATATTGGATATTTTTCATGTTTTCGGATAGGGATGCAGACGGATTTTAGATATTTCGAGTATTCATTGATAGGCCTAGTCAGGTATGATAAAACTAGTTGTAATCCGAAGGGAAATCAACTAATATATAAAGTGGACGTTGGTCAGAGATTGACGAACCACGATAAAATAATTTATGCCTTCTTTTACTTTCCTGCTGTTTTTACTTGTTTGATTTGGAGCTCTACATTTTGGTGCTTTCATCCGATATTTGGATTTTGGTATCTTTTTTGATATCAATATTTTGATGTTTTCATTGAGAGAGTGCTAGCTTTTACAACCTAAAGCTTGAATCTGAAGTTTGAAGAAGACAAAGAGATCCAAATTAGATCTAAGATTGGAGGAAGTCAACCAGAGCATGGAGTCAGCCAGTAGGTATCTTCAAATTCTAATCATTCCATTTACGTGGCCGAAGAGGGGATGAAGAGAATGATGAAATAAATACAAAAATGGAATAATGATTCGACAACAGAAACTGCTAGATGGATTTTTCCAAAGGATGAGACAATAAGTAATAGCTGAGCTGTTGGAATTTAGAACCAAGGACTAGGAGCGAATGCAGGAACATCTGGAGTTTGAGCGGAGCATACTGGAATTGTGCCCCCACGACCAAGGCCATTCAGTACCGACCATAATCCTTTTAGTATAAAGAGGATTTATACTCGAAGGAAATGTTGGATTGGACTTAGGGCAAGCTGGGATGATGAGAACGGATGATGTTGAAGCCAAAAACGCAAGATAGAACACAAGTGCACAACAACAAGAGGAATATACGCCAGAACTTCCCTGTAGGAACGAAGGACAAAATGGAGTAAGAGGTGTGGATCAAAACGCAGGCGTACAACAAGAGGAGTATGTGCCAGAGTACGTGCTAGTGTTCCCCCACATGAGAAGGTGACATAATTTAGCTAGTGGTCAGGATTCATGTCAGACGATATCCAGATGTTTGAAATGACCAGATGGATAGGTAGAGATGGACCCTCAAAAAAGTGTTTTGAGGAGGCAAATCGAAATTCATTTTCCTCTAACATCCGAAATGCAAGGAATCCTCTGATTTTAATATTCCAACGTTGGAAGTATATGTTGGAAAGACGAATCTAACCATTCATTTAATGAGTATGTTCGACATATGGAAGTGCTAGATGCCTCAGAGAAGGTTATAAGACAGTGTTTCCCATTACATCTGGCAGATTTAGCAGTGATATGATTCAGACAACTGGATAATTGATCCATAAGCACATGGATCGAGTTCATAAGATAATTCAGAGTTCACATTTTTCGGTCAAGAAAGGTGATGATATTGTCAAGTGTAAAACAAAAGCCTGGAAAGACAATGAGAAGTTATCCGACGAGATTTAACACAGCCGCTGTAGTTAATAAGCAGATCCATTGATAATCCTGATGGCGGTAGTGTTTGGAGCCGCAAGCAAAACCGACTTCAAAATTACATTGGAAAGAGATTCACCAATGAATATCGTGGAGTTTTACCATGAAGTTGAAAGGTATCTACATCAAGAGGACGCTGAGGCCGATGATGATGATGATATTAATGCTGTGGATGGCGGAGGACTGTCTAGAGTACGATACAGAAAAGACAAAGGAAAATGATAAGCCGATAACAACTTCGGGAAACCGAAAGGGCAAAGGAGGAAGTCAAAATTCTTCTCCTACATTGATCTTGCTGAAACTTGGAAAGGACATATCTAGATACTATGGGACAAATCCCTTATCGGAGACCAGCTAAGAGAGAACCCATGGATAAGGAGAGAAGATCTGGAAAGTTTTGCATCTTTCATGAGCTGGACGGACATGAAACGAATAAGTGCCGACACCTTCATGATCTAATAGAAGAACAGGTTTGTAGCAACCAGTTGCAACAACAAGTAAGAAACCGAACTACGCTGGTGCAGGCCGAGCAGCCACCATGTACAGCGAATGCATCGAGACATGACCAGGGATCTAGGTGAAGGATGGCAATCCCATGATCGGGATGGATAAGACTCAAGTTCGATTCCTACACTTTGCTTTTCATTTCGACCAATTAAGACAATAATTATCTCGGATCGTTTACACATATAAGAGATCTTGATTAGTCTTTAGGCATGCTCTGAGTTGAATGTCTGACATGAATAGATAGATAAGATAATGATAGCCTCAGACCTTTTACACATGTATGAGATCTCAATCGGTCTCTAGGCATGATTTGAGTTGGATATCCGAGATGAATAATTAGGACTTTGCTTGCCTATTTTCTTTGAGTTGAATATTAGATTGCTTGAAAACTTAATGCGATGACTGATATTGATCGAGGTAGTCCCGTCTAGAGAGACGAGGCAGTGACCGATGCAAGTTCCCTTGCTAGAGTGCAAGTGGATGAGCTTGTATGAAAAGTAATTCCCCTTACTGAAAAGTGAGTGGGCCCTAGATTGGCTGATAAATGATCCAACGAGATAGAATCCTAGATTGGGTAATAAAAAATTCGGAAAGATCGAATCCTAGATAGAATGGTAAATGATCCAGAGAGATCAAACCCAAGATTGGACGATAAATGGTTCAAAGAGATCGAATCCTAGATTGGATGATAAACAATCCGAAGAGATCGAATTCTAGATTGGATAATAAACGATCCAGAGAGATCAAAACCTAGAATGGACGTTGACTTGACCTTGGGATTTGAACGCCTTATAATCGGACTAAAATAAATAAATCTCAGACGGACACCGAACGATTTTGATATACGATATGATAACTTTGAGTGAAAATGGACTGATTATGATTCATTAGTAATACCTAAGTATGAACTAGATTCCTTAGTTATAATGGGTCTAGAATGGTCTTTGATTTGCAGATGAATCTGAAGGAATTGATGATTCACCACAACTTGAATCGATGAACGGCTTGATTAACGAAGATCGACTGCTGTTGAAACTTGTTCTTAAACAAGGTATACCTTAAATTCGAAAGGCGTACTTTAGGGGGCAAGTGTTAATCTACTTTTTAACCAAGTCGCTTTCAACTGGACGTAGAAGGCCAAAATGAAGATAAGAAGAACCATGAACTTGGAAACATGATCAGAAGGACAAGAGAAAACAACTCAAGAAAACCCATCAACTTTAGAGCTAAGTAGACAACTCGATACTGAGAGGTTTATTCACCTCTTTTGGCCACATTAACTCCATGTACTTTATATACTACTTCAACCTCTCGGAGTAAAGTGCTTTCCCAGAGTTAGGAAGAGCAATATCAAGGATTGATGTGAAGAAAGAAGAATAAGATATGTAATATCTAGTAGATCACTGGAAAGAACATAATCTTTAAGAAAAGGAGTTTGAAAAACATCGAATTGAAAATAGGGGAGCAAGGCAATGGAAGGAAGAGGATTTACAGCAAAGTAAAACCGTCGGTGCCGAGAGGTATTTTTAGCTAATTGGTCCAAATTGCTCACTTGTGCCTCCCTAGGTTAGGTTTTGGACCTAAATCAAGCGGGTTCCTGAACCTATGTAGTTGTTTGTCCATAAATACCAGCCCTAGGGTAACCAAAGAGGGATCTTCACTCTTATTGGCACTCTGCATCTTCTTCACTCTTATCTCCTCCTTTAGATATATTCTAGAAACTTCATTGTAAATCCAAGATCCACTAGATTATGGTCAGATCTGATAAAATTAGTTGTAATCCGAAGAGAAAAACAACTAATAACAAAAATATAAAATGAACGTAGGATAGGGACTGTCCAACCACTATAAAAATTCTTATTTCTTCTTTTATTTTCCTACTGTTTTTGCTTGTTTGATTTGGATCTCTACATTTTGGTGCTTTCATATGATATTTGTGACGACCCGGAAATTTTTAACATTTGAAATGGGATGTTTATTTGATTTTGAATATTGGAAGTTATTTTAACTTGAATTTCAAAGTATAATTATGGATTTGGCGATTTAATTATTGAAATTAATTTATTGAAGTTGGATAAAAATTTGAATCTTCAGTTTTAAACCGAATAAAAATATTTTGGAGGCTTAGAAAATTTATATTGATAATGTTGACGATAATGGAAGTTTCAGAATTTAATTTGGAAATGTTTTGTTTAGTTTTGAAATTATATCGTTTAAATCGATATTTAAAAATAGCCTTCCGAGGCACAGTTTTGGAATTCGACGAAACTAGTTCCGTTGGATCCGTAATATTATATTGTTATTGGATTTCAATTTTCGTAGTGTTTGGAGTTGTTGTGTGAGCGTACGAGATATAAACGCACTGAAATTTATATCGAGAATTTAATATTTAAACTCGATTAAAAAGCTATCTTCCACATATGATTGAACTAGGCTCCGAAAAATGTTCTATTATGTTCGGAATACGGGTAAAACATTATAATCGCCTGGCGGCACGTGTGATTCAGAATTCGTTTGAAAAGCATGTTATAGTTTGAGACAATATTAAAATAATATTAATAAATGTATATTTATTCACGCTCGCTCACAACCCTAAATCTAATCTGGTAGCCGCCTTCATTGCAAATCCATGGTCGCTCGTTTCATTCCCAGTCGAATCAAAATTGATTCGTTCAGCAAAAAAAAGAGAAAAAAAATCTCGATCGAGTCGCGGCGAGAGGGCGACAATGTAGAGGCTGCAACAAGCTAGCGTTCGCCATCAAGGGTATCGATCGCGTGAGGGCTGTTCAAGGTTGCGAGCAAGCGTGCTAAGTCGAAGCGCTCGCGGTGGCGCTCGCGGCTATTCGTGGTGGTTGAGATATTGGAGGCACGGTCGAGGTCGAGAAGTAGTCACGTGCGATGGAGCTGGTGACTGCACTCGCGTGCGAAGTATGGTGTGTCGATCGTGAGTGCATGGAATTGGGGATGTTTGGGCATCATCGGCGATTGGAGAGGCATCTCGAGCAGTGGTGGAGGGTTTCAAGCAATGGCCTAGGTTGCTTGATTTACAGTAAGGTATATGCAAATTATTCAATTCAATTTAAATTTGAAAATGAACATTAATATGTACAGAAATATAAAAGGAAAATTAATTGGTTTAAAATTTGAAAATATTAGTTTAAGATAAAATTATGGGTTAATTTAAATTTTCTACTAAAAATTTAATTATTCGATTGGTTTGAATATTAATAAATTTATATAATGTTTAGTCAAGGTCAAAATTATGAAGGAAACGAACTGGAATGGCAATGGATTGCAAATCAAAGGTGAGATCTTCTCACTCAAGTTCAAATTTGAATTTCCAGTTTGATTTTAAATAGTTGAATTTAAATTGGTTGACCGTGTGCTTGGAAGATTGATTTATAATAATTATTCACTGGATGATATTATATATATAGCAGTATATAGTATATATTGAGTGATTGATTTCCCGCATTATATAGCGGATGAAACCCTATTGCGCCGCATAATAGCGGATGATATTTTATAAATCCCATATACCGCAATATTCCACCTCGAAGTGGAATTGGTATTTAATTGTTGTGCTAACGTTTGTGGATGCAGGGAAAAACAGGTTGGAGAGATCCAACTAGATTCCTCAAATAATTGAATTTGTTTCAATATTATATGTTGATTATTTATAATCCGTGTGTGACTATCTGTGATTGAAACTGTTGAAGGCTAAAATTTAGTCGAATATATTTTTGTTATCGTAAGATACAGAAATAAATAAAATTAGATTTTTAAATTAAGTAGAAAATCTATAGTGAAATCCTATTGAATAAATTCCAAGAAAATAGGAAAAGATTTGATAAAGGAATTTATTTTTAAAGGCAATGAATTTGTAAATCAAATTTTAAAAAAATTGATTTGGTGTTTTAAAATAAATCTTTGAGAAATCAATTTGGAATTTGATTTGGTGTTTAAAATAAAAATTTGAAATCAAATTGGAAATTGATTTGGTGTTTGTATACGATTCTTGAAATCGATTTAAAAATAACATATCAGTGGATATTTGGAAATTTAATTTCACAATGAGAATTTTATAAATGAAAGGGAGATTTGTATTAAAAATAAATATTGTTTTATTTTTAAACGTGTGAAAAGAAATTTACAGATTTGGAATGTAAATTAAAATAAATCGAGAAGATTTATTAATTGATATAAATGGAAAGAGAATTTTTCCCTGCAAAGCTGAGTATATTGTAAAATAGCTTTTGAAATATAAATTAAAAGTTCTAGGGTTGGTTTTAAAGGAATAGTTTGGAGAAATTTGTTTCTTTAAGTTATTTTGTAAATCTTTAAAGTAATGGTTTATTTAATTAATTGTGGAAGTAATGATTTAAAGATTTAATTAATATTGGTTTTAGAAATTGAATATTTAAATAGTTGTATCTTATCTATTAATTTTATTTAAAAATTAGTTTGGACCATAATTTTTATATGAGACATTAGTATAATAATTTCATAACTAATATTTAAGCAAGTGTTTCAAAATAGTTTTATTTTAAATATCTCTAAGTATATTTTGATAAGCATTTTAAATTATTTTGAATTATTTTAACTTGGCAGATTTTCAATGGAAATTAATAAATATTTGTAAAGGTATTCCGCGTAAGGAAAAGTGATTTGAAATTTGTTTTCAAAGTATTGAAATGTGGAAGGTAATCTGAAATCTGTTTTCAAATGGTTGAAGTGTGAAATATATCTTGCAGAAATATTTTGAAAATAAATAATTTAGGAAATTTATTTAAATCGGCAAAGTGTTGTGGATGTTGATTGATAGTTAAATAACCGACTATCAATATTGACCTTTAAATTGCATTTGAATTTTAATGCGACCGGGGGTCGGATCCCAAGTGGATATCCGAAAAGCACATCGAACCTTTGTGATTGTGATGGATCTTTTATTTAAAAGATCAAAGTGAAAATTGTTGTAATTTGTTAAAATATGAATGTAACACTTATTTTTAAAAATAAGCGCTCGTTATTCGTATTAGCCGGGAGAGGACCTTGTGTCATAAAACCCATTTCGAATACCGATACGACAAAATGGGATTGCATTTGAAGATGGTGTTGAAGACCGGGTATTTTCGAAAGCGAAAGGATTACCAGTCGAATGTCTCTGCACCGGGTTGCTCCGGTATAGAGATTTTATCACCCTTTGTGATGGGGATTCCGGACGTGATTAGTGAATATCCGGATTTGCAAGGGATTCTTTGGAAGTGCCTTTGGTTCCGTTTGATCACGGAACGGACTTGTATGGATGTGTGTCTGACGTTACACTTTGAGATGTAAAGCTGGTTTTTATCAAATACATTTCTATTGGTGGCGGATAATTTATTCTTTTAGCTTAACACCCTTCTTTGAGACGTACGAGCTCAGATTACTATGTAGTTGATTGTTACTAGTAATGCATTCCCAATTTGATAACGTGACATACGAAGTGCTGCTGATCATTTGTTGATCAAAGCATGACATTGTGAAAAGTGTAGCTTTGTGGACGAGACCTCATCGGAGCTCACACCCCGGAAATGGTCGAAACAGGAAAGATGCGGCAAGGTTGTGAGGGTCGCGCCCTTTAGGTTATGTCATTTCCTTCTGGAAAAGGATGGTATCATGGTATGGAGTCCAGACACATATCCTATATTGTTGCCGCAAAATTTTTATATATACTTTGTGGTTGTTGCTTTGTGGTTGAGAATCCTCGGATAAAGGTCCCAAAGGACCGGGGGATGGCATACTCGAGTAGTAGTTACCGAGTTACAGAGGTAACCCGGCCTTGTGTTGGCAGAGATCCGGGTAGGTTCTCGGGGCGTCCCTCCAGAGGCATACCCATGTGGCATAGGAAGTTCCTTAGCCTGACCATTTGTTGAAAATCCAAAGAAACAATACCCACCTTGTACGTTTTAGTTGTAAAACCTGTCATTTAATATAGTAGCTATAGTAGGCATATTATAATGGTACCTATGCTGGCTAAGATTAATATTATATGCACTAGTAATAATATCAAAGAATTTTCCTCGTATTAAGCATGTTTGACTATCATAAGGAGAAATCTCCCCCAAGTCTGCGATTGCATTGTGTGTGTGCCGGTAGGCCTTATGGTAGTTTCATTTTCCAAAAGCATAGCGGATTTCTTTTCCTTTTCTTTGTGAAAATAACAGTTTTAAGATCTCACACCAGTCCCACGACTGACCTGGAGTTTATTGTTCCATTTCTAAACTCTGGGTGCCCACAATTTTCCACACGGGCAGTCTAGAGTCAGTTTTCGGTTATTCTGGAGTGAAGTCAGAAAAGGAGATGCTGTGGAGATCTGGAGCAAGCTGGATAGCGAAGCGTATCACTAGTATATGTTATATTCTTTTCCGTTGTTTGTCATTGTAACACTCTGATAATGTAATGTGATGTAATGTAATAACTGATATAGTTCTTTGTTGTTTAAAGATTATTCATTTATCAATTATACGTTGTTCCGCTGCGAAATACGAGATTCTGTTATTGTTTCTGTTTCTTCTTCTATCTTTTTTTCTTTAAACCCTAACGGTTCAGTTTTTCGGCATTCGACTGTTTGGCATTCGATACAGTGGACGTATTGATGTCGACTTTCAGGCGTCGTAAAAATTCGGGTCGTTACAATATTTGGGTGTTAGTGCTTGTTACCTATAATATTTTGGAGTTGATCAGAGCATAAGGTCTGAACAACTAACATTATGTTCTATTTCAAGGAAAGTGCTTGTTACCTATAATGATATGGTGAAGATTATACTATTTAGTACTTAATAGGTTTACAATAGTAATGTTGTAGTGTATAATTATATGGCACTTCTGATAAACATACCTATATGAATGCACAAAATTTTCGTTGCATTCTACGCGACTGCGCTTTATATTTAAGGGTATTTCATGAAACCGAGATACAGATACAAAGCTATGCGTCAGTTAGAAAACTATCATAAGAAAAGAAATTGAGCATGTAAATCATATCTGGTATGTCACATAGAATCGATCGTTCAATGCTTAGTCAACCACTCCATCGTGGTGTGGTTTGATAGGTTATCACTATATATAAATTCAATTCTACAAGACATTTATACTTGTGTAAAAAATTTCCTACAATCCACGACAAAAGAAAATTTTATTAAATTTTGGTGGAGGATTTTAGAGGAAATTTTTAAAAAATTCGTAGGAATGTTTTAATTTTATAAAGGAAGGAAGAAAGAAAGAGGAGATGAAGAGAGAAAGAGAAGAGGATATGGGAATAGTCCCACGTTGTAGAGTAAAATAGTGTCTAAATAAACTTTGCACAAGAGAAATGGTAAACGCTTGGACATCCAATACTTTTTCTTGGTTTAAAGAGGAAGACCGTGCATGTTAACCCGAGTGCACGGCGCCGTCATCCATCCGACTGTTCGAGTCAATCCCGCTTGGGTTTGGGTAAAATTATATTTTGGATAAAATTATTTTATTTAAAACGGACTAGTTTTCAACCCATTTGCGCAAATCCAGAACAGTTCAAATTTTTGAACAATAGAACAATAACGGGAATTAAATGGTTAGAAATGAACCGATGCTTCATTTCGGTCACATATGGTCTGTTGGTGGATGGGACCGACTTCAGCAAACAAACACTACCTTTGGCGGCTATACAAATCCATTGCACCCTCTTCCCTAGATCACTTGAAAACTTTATGAATTCATCTTTTCTCTTTCTCTCCAACTTTGATTTTGTTCTGATTTCATTTTTCTTAAGATATCGCGTTTGTGATACCATGGATTACAAACACGAAGCTTTTATTCACTACAACCATTCTGAAGGATAGTTTGACTCAATTTCAGTATTGCAACCATAAGTTGACTAAAGAGACTAATATCTCAGCTCCATTTACCTTGGAAGACGATTTGTTGTTACTATAAACACACATTTGATTGTTTAATCGAGTGGAGAGGAATATCGTCTTATGGAAAGCAGCATTGACTGTCTTGGAGTGATCTCTATGGTTTTCATTTATACTATTGTTGTGTCATTCCACTAGGATCCAGAATTCCACACCAACACATATGGTCTGGTCTGGTCCAACCACTAGTTTATGAGTATAATTTGTAATCAGTAGATACCTAAAACTCAAGCTATACTGCGGCGAAGCACAACAATTATCATGTGTTCCTTTTAGGCATTATTGAACGAATTTCCATTCATATTGTGGCTTGCACTCGCTAACTGTCTCCAAAATCTCAACCAATTTGAGAGAAATATCATTCCAATGATAATACAGAATCTTAGGAGATACATTTTGTCTGCTTGGACTTTAACATTAGCTCGTGTGAACTCATCCATTGCAATTTGGAGGTCTTCATATATGGTATCATCTGTATAGACCCTTACCTATAACAAAATGAATATGGGTTAATAGAATGAAGCTTCTTTATATGTTTTGTACAAATAAAACACTAGCTGGATGATGTTTTGACACATGGATTCCTGTGTTGTAGCTTATAACATACTCCTTTTTACAATTATTACCCATAATTGAAATTTACATAGGCTTCATATTTTTTTTAATTTTTTATGATGAAAAAACTATTAGTTCACTGTCAGTTCTTACAGCTGCATCAAAGTAAGATCCTAAGGAAATGGCGAACTGCACAAGTGGATCTAGTTGAGCAAAGAGCATATAAATGTTTTGATTTCCCAGTTAGATACCCCATGCTAGGTGAATATTTGAAGCATAGGCACTACATCGTAATTACAACAACAACAACAAAGCTGTTATTCCCAAATAAGTTGAGGTCGGCTAGAGATGAAACCTAAAACTAAATGACAAAGTCAATTTAAAGGTAATAGTAACAATAAAAATAATATAAACCATGATAATTAAAATAAAGTGAACTAATTAAAGAAATAATAATAATAAGTAAAATAAAAATAAAAATAAAGACAAAAGTAAATATATAAAGAAATTAAAAAAACCATGATAATAATAATAATAATGGTACCAATAGAAACTAAAAAGACCAAACAATAGGTCTTAGGCTCCTATTTATTAGTCTTATAACTAAAACTTATAACACTACCCTTAAACTAACCCTAAGAAAAACTCCTAACTCATGGTTTTGGAACGTGCATCTCTAACTTCCATGTGCTCCCATCCGACATCAGATCTTCGAATATATTCTAATCCTTCAAGTTCCTTTTTACAACTTTTTTCCATGTCAGCTTGGTCGACTGTACCTCTCTTTTGAGCATTTAACGTGACCTATAATTCCAACGCGCACAGATGCCTCTGTAAGCCTACGTTGGAGATGTCCAAACCATCTTAAGTGGTGTTGGACTAGCTTCTCTTCAATTAGTGATAGTCCAAGTTTGTCATGTATATCATCGTTTCTAATTCGGTCTCGTCTTGTATGACCACAACTCCATGTAGCATATGCATCTCTGCTACACTTATCTTCTCGGTGTGTTGTCTTTTAGTAGATCAACATTCTGCACCATATAACATCACATGGCTGATTGTCCTTCTGTAGAACTTTCCTTTAAGCATTCGTGAGACTTTCATGTAATAGATAATGCCAGGCGCTAGTCGTCATTTCACCCATTCCGCTTGAATTCTAAAACTAACATCTTCATCAATCTCACTATCATACTGCAACATTGATCCTAAATATCGAAAGGGTTGCTTCTTGGGCACTACTTGTTCGGCCAGAGTGACGTTTCCATCTTCTGACCTGACACCGCTGAAATTGCAATTCATATACTCTATTTTAGTTCTGCTAAGCCTAAAACCTTTTGATTCTAAAGTCGTCTCCATAGCTTCAGTTGTGTATCAACCCCTGTCATACTTTCGCCAATTAGTACAACATCATCAGCAAAGAGCATATACCAATAAAAATCACCTTGTATACCCTTCATAACCTCATCCATCACTAGGGTAAAAATGTAGGAGTTCAAAGTTGACCCTTGATGTAAACCTATGTTAATGGAAAAGTCATTGGTTTCACCATCGCATGCTCTGACACATGTCACAACGTCATCGAACATATTCTTGATAAGGGTAACTACTTTCTTGGGACTCTTCTTTTCCATAGCCCATCATATAACCATTTTTTAATCTTTAGTTACTACATCATAATTAATTATTAGAAAAACACATCAGTATGTGTACATATTCACTGCTGAAATGTTTTTATGATGTCAATAATCTTGCTGCAGGGAATATATTTAAATACATGAAGTCTACTTAATCTAAACAATGGTATTGGCGTCCAAGAATTAAAGTTAGAATAATATGAGTATTCAGTATATGACCACCTACATCATATTCAGTCTAATATGCATGCATACAATAGAAGGTACGAATCAGCTAATTTTTTAATTGGTAAGACAACGATAGTGCATTATCTATGTTGGAACATGGTTTTACAGATATTTTGTGCTTTTTAGCTTTTAGACTTACCTTTGGATTAGAAGGTGTGTTGTCACAATGCTTTGGTGAATTTTACATTCTAGTGATTTCATAAAATAATGATAGGGATCAACGTGCAATTGTAAAAAATTAGATGGAAAAAATAAATAAATATCGTTATTAAAGAGAAAAAAGTATAAGCGAGAGGCTGCATACATGCATTGTGGATGTTGATCGAAAAAACGATTTGTCTCTTACGAGTTAATTTTTTTTGGGTCGACGAATTTGAGATATTTCGCCAGTGACCAGCATCAGATTACATGTTTAAAATAAAAATGGTACTCAATGATAAATTTATTGATTAATTTCTTTGGTTTTATTTATAGATAGCCTTATTTGCAGTTTGTCCGTTACAAATTTGACATTGTTGGCTACAAATATGATTTTATATATGATGCTTGATTTATTATTTTTTCTTTTGTTATATTGTGCCATAAGTAACATTTGCAACTTGAAGCCGATATAACAGAAAATTGAAGAATCCTATATGCAGCTGCAAACAAACATTTTTTGGTTGTCAACAAACATTAGTGCAAAGTAATCAATCATATTTCATATGAACTGATTAAATTTATATCGACCATACTGGGAAGGATATTAAGATTGAGATGAACATCTAATGCTTTATTTTTCAAATTTTACCTTTTAGCTTGAGCGGCGAAGAAAAGGAAATATACAAACAATCAGCATCAGTAGTAAATAACAAGAGTTTGAAAAATTATTTACTGTATTACCATATAAACTCACTAGTACCTGAAATTATCCAAAAGCTTAGTGGCATAACATAATTCAGTGCCATCAAGTTGAAGGTTTTCAATTTCAATCATACCGCTGTATTCTAAGGGTATTTTGTGATGCGATTAAATCAAAAAATTGTAAACTATTCCAATATTAATAAAAAAATATGTATATACGAGTGTCTGAATATTTATATGACTATGAGACTATGAGTATGTGTACACACACATATAAACACACAAGCACACACACCCATACTTACATATACATACATACATACATACATACATACATATAATATTTTGAGCATATCAAATGCCTCATAATTTCAATCATTCGATCAGTTAAATCAATGATTGAGAGAACATAATAAAAGTGAATAAAGATAAAAATATTATCATTTTATCACCAATCATTTCGACCTTGTCGAAGGATAAAAGAATGCAAATGAAGGCTTCTTAAAGAATAATGCGACAGCAAGACCTTTCGAAAGAGTCGAAGAGATGCTTTTGCAAATGTTAGATAAATATGGACTTCCGAAGAGGTCAAAAGGGGACAAGCTTACCCTTCTGTTTCAGTTGATATCTTCCAAAACAATCGGTTCTGCACGCATAATGGGGTTTCACATGTGATAAAAATGTCTTTCAAAGGCATCAAAAGAAAGGTTCCGCATTAATCAAGGAGATGATTTTTGAAAGCTACCTTCCACATTCATCTTCTGTCCACCAAGAGGCCTCCTCCATTATAATTGACCTTTCGCATTGATCCATCCGTCACCATTAAGTCCTTTCGAAACCATCCAAATGCCCTTCCTCACTCTTTCAAGTGGTAACATATCATGCTGGCACCAAATCTTAACAACAATGAAGAAGTCCAGGAAGCCTTCTGCTATGCTACAGCCCTTTTGAAACCAAAGAACTACCATTTTGACAATGTTGAAAGCCACCAAAAATGCATATAAGTGGATTGCAAACCGATTTGGTACCCAGTGATAGAAGGAAGATTTGAATGTTTCAAAGATTAATGGGATGTGTACTGTTCGAACACGTTTGAACATCCTTTCTTGCTTATCCAGCACTTCAACAACAAGATAAGTGTTGCTTCTATACCTTCCGATGGAGTCGAAAGCACCCAGGTCTCATTCGAAAGTACTGTTAAAGAGGCGCCTCAAATTCAGTAGTGGTGGAAGGTCATCAAGGCATCCTTTCAACTAGGTCGAAAGGATTGATGCGAAGGGGTCCAATTTACGCCTATAAATAAGATCAAGGGTACTGTTTTAGGGATCCGAATTCATTCATTCTATACTTATTCTTCTCTTGAGTTTATAAACCCTAATTCATAAACCAATTGGGAATTTCACTTTCTTGTAATGCTTAGACCCTTATATTTGTGAAAATTATCAATGAAACAAATATATGGTACTTTCGAATACATAGATTCTGATTTACTGCTTATATATGATTTCGGCAATGACGTATATGTATCAGTGCATATCGAAAGGGTACCCTTCGAAGGAGTAGGATCCTTCTGATTCAATTAAAACCCTTTAGATTCCATTAAATCACAACCTTAGATTATTGCAACCTATCCAAAAGGTGGTTTCAAAGGAGTCATAGAATATTTCAACTGATTCGAAAGGTGGTTTCAAAGGGGTCTTAGATTTTTTTCAACTGATTCGAAGGGTGGTTTCAAGGGGTCATTCACACTTCTAATTTTGCTTTAGGGTGTTGATAAGATTTCTAGTTAACATTTTTTGTGCTAGAAGGAGGGCTCGAACCTCCAACTTTTTTGAATTATCAACCTTACTTTCCCTTATCCCTATTCCATTCCAAGCTAAATTTAGACCCTAGAAAAATCAAAAGGTCCAATCAAGGATCTTTAGAACCACACTTGATTGGATTCTCTCATAAAATTATTGAAGATTCTAGCTATATGAAGAATAAATGTTAAGGTTGGAGGCTTTAAGAATCATGGAAAAGAAGAAAGATGAATCTTATGACCGAACAATTGCAGCTTGAACCCATTTCACATTGGTCCTATACTCATCTTTGCTTTAGGAGAAGCAAGAATGATAACTTGTTTGATCAAACGAGGAAGATTATTCAATTCCATACTAAAAGCACTATCTTTGAGGAAGGAATGATGGCCGATTACTATACAATTGCTCAAAAATAGTGTCGGATAACAAGTGAACCATTACCTCCATATGAGCTTCAAAAGATTTAAAAAAAGGAAATTGGTCATTGAGGGTGGAGCTCCAAAATCAAGCAACAAAAGATCTAGAAATCAGCCCAAAAGACAAGCTTTAAATCAAGACTCCCTGCGACTTGACTACATCAATCGAGAACATTTATTTGCTGACAAAAGAGGAACTCAACTAGTGCTCATCTAAAAAGAAAAACCCCAAATACGAAAGAAATCCGTAAGGACCTTACTATCATTTTCATGTCATGAACGGGCATGAGACCAATCAATGCAGAGCTCTTGAAGGGATGATCATTAACATTTACAGACAAGGAAAGATCGTTGGATTTATAAAGAACTCGTAAATCAATTCAACTAAGCGTCTTTTTAAGAAAATCTACGTGGTCGAGTTTAGGATTCTCCTTAAACTCGAAAAGTACCTTAAACGGTCATAAGCCTTTATCCATGCCAAGATGGCTAGGTCAAAGTACCTCTTGGATGGTGGTCAGAGTAAGCCTTTATCCGCGTCAGAAATAGCCATGTTAAATAATCTACAAGCCCTTGGCCTCGCCTACGTGGCCAGGTCAAGGCACCCTCTGGATAGGGGATGGAGTAAGCCCTTGAATGTGCCATGCTATGGCCAGTTCAGGGCACCAACCGGCCTTTAGTCCCGCCTATAAGGCCCGACTGAAGCACCTCCTAGAGGGAGAATAGAGTAAGCCATTGATCCTACCATGTTATAGCATGGTTAATACACCGAACAAGCCTTCAGTCTTGCCTATAAGGCCTCGCTGGAGCGCCTCCTGGAGGGAGGTCGGGTAAGTCCTTGGGTCCTGCTTGTGGATAAGCTAATTAAGCATACTTGACAACAACGGACTAAGATGTCTGTAACACCCCTAATTTTATTAATATTATTTAGGAGATTTAATTAGAATAAATTAAATAGAATAATGTAAAGTGATAAGAGGATTAAGATTGGTAAATGAATATTAGTAGCCATGCTTAGTTAAAATGAATGGGTTTATAAATGGTAAAGTGTTAACTAAATGAAAATAAGGGTATTAGAGTAAATTGCTGCCCATGTTCCTATATTATTTTCCTAAGACCATTCACATTTATTTTTCATAAGTAAAAAAAAATGTAAGAAAGAAAATCTCAAGGCCAACCATTAGGAAGAAGAAAAGAAAGCAAAATCAAATCTAATGCTTAGGATCAAGCTAGAAGAAATCAATCTCAATCAATCTTCAATTTCCTTATCCAATCTAAGGTGAATAATAATCATTACATCTCTATCTTGATTTTTATAATCTTATATTTTCAGATTTAAGGTAAATTCATTTTTATGATATTGGATGATGATATGCTTGATTTATAATTTATTAGTTTAAACAAGATTGTTTAAAAAAAGAATATGCACAATTTTAGGGAAAAACCGAGGTTAAATTTGTAACGACCCATAGATTTTCGGCTATTTTAAATTGTTAAATTAATAAATTTTGGTAATTTAATATGGAAAGAAATAAAAACTTTGTAATTTAATAATGAAATGAATGCTAGAATGAAATGCAACAAATGATAAATAAAACTAATAATTAACAATTTGAATGAAATTACAATTAATTGAAATATTTTAAATTGTTATACTTAGTTATAATTGATAAGAAAACAAATGCAAATATTAAATTAATAAATTAAATAGTATGAAATAAATGACCATTGATTAAAATTTGGGTTATATAAGAATTGTAACATTTGTTTGTGAATAACGAATTCATAAATGTGATTAAAAGTTATAGTAACGATTGTCTTAAGTTATCCATTTATTTGGTCTATTTAATTGAAATGGAAAATAAATTAAAATTGAGTGTAATTTAATGTTATATTAATGATAATTAATAAAATAACTGAAAGTGTGAATGTAATAAAGTAAATAAAAATATATATGCATTCATAAGATAATAATTAGCGTAATAAAAGAATGAAACCAAGTTAAATAAATTAATTGAGATTTTTAATCATAATTAATGTATATATTTGACAAAAATACAATAAAATGGAAATATGATAGTTAATACAAATAAAGATGGGAATTGGAATATGTTAATGTAATGAAATATAAACAGTGTAAACCATGTCTATAGAATAATAAATTGAATTGAGTGTAAAGACTTAAACCAAATAAAAACAATTTATTGGAATTTAATTATAATTAATAGGACTAATGCTAATTGAAATTAAACAGTGTAATTGGTAAATTAATTAACTTTAATTTGATATCTAAACTTGTTTAAAGTATTATGAATGTTAAAAAAAATAAAAAATGGTAAAAATTGTTAAACATAGAATTGACATTGAAAATTCAACTTAATTTATTTAATATTAATTTATTCAATTAACGTAAAATTAGCCATTTTTTGCAACTGTCTCGGATTTTGACCAAACTAGTTTTGTCGGATCTGTGATAGTGAATTATTGTAGGATTCCAAGTTCAACTATCGGACTTTTCATTTGATCGTACGGACTCGAAACACCTAGAAATAATTTAATTGAAATCAATTGAAATTGAAATCAATTGAAATTGATTTAGAATAAGCTGATTGTATCATAAGTTCTTCATACGATGGAATTAGGACTTAAAACCTTTTCCATTAAGTTGAAAAAATATTTGAAAACATCTATTTTGATATATGGGTTGACGCAATTGTGTTTCGAAGGCAGAACAAGCTTTTTGGGTCTTTTTTCGTACAATGTGTAAATCAATCGGATCCATTCATTCTATTCCTGATCTTCCTATAAATATCTCATTATAAGCCCTAGGTTGTTTCTATTCTCATTTGTCTGCACGTACATTTTTTCTCAACTCCTCATTCCAATTTCAAATAAAACCTAATTCTCAAACCTCATTTCAATTTCAATTTCAAAACCAAATCAAAAATTTAAACTCCTCAAACTATATCGAAATATATATCAATTTGAAGCTCTCGAAGAGCACAAGTCAATTATGTGATTCGTTTCTCGATCTGGGTTGCTATATGGTTGGAAATAGGTGATTTATTCTCGACCGTCCGTTGATCGTCGATCAACTTCGACCGATTGGCAATTCGAGGATATAGATGGGTGAAGACCGATGAGCGTAGCTCATCGGTCTATGCTCATCGGTGAGGTTCGTTCGGCTAGTTGATGGTTGGATCTTGGGCTTCAATTCAAAGAAGGCTTGGTTTTTTCCCACAGCTGTTGGCCATCGCAAGCCCAACGGTGGCATTGGGGACCCACGAGGGTGATCGTGTACGTGAACGGTGCGTTGAGGAGTGGCGCGTCGCCGTTGAATGGCGTTGGTCAGTGTTCGTGAAGTGTTTGGTGGCGGCTTCATTAGGGTTTGAGCGATCGAGCGTGGTTTTGCTATTTAGGGTTCGGTAGGGAAGGTATGACGTGGCTAACTATGATTGGTTGTATTTTATTTATTTAAATTTTTGATTTCAAATCTTCTAACATGCATAACTTTTGTGTACGAGGTCCATTTTATGCATGGTTTCTTGTGCTAAGATCGTATTGAAATTTTAGACATTTTGACATTGGTGTGGACAAATTGTAAGACCGTTCAAATTCTAGGCTTATTTGGAATATAAATTCAATTTAAATTCAAAGGTGAGTGTTTTAGGCCACTCACAACTTCTAAAATTTCTTATGTTTGTTAAATTTAATTTATGATGTGATTAGGAATTTATTTATGACTGTTTGGTATATTTTAAATCATCATCTTAGTTAATTTGGATTTATTTGAATTAAATCATTATTTAATTTATTATTGATTATAAATTGCCAGTTAAATACCTATCATCGATTATCAGTTCTATATTGGTATTATTGATTGATTTGGATGATGATTGTGATGGATGTTGATTGTTGATATTGGATGAATGGATGTTGTATTTTATATCGTTATAAACTGCAAGTTCACTACGGGTTGAAACGATACATACCCGAATGATTTATAGATTAAGAAAAAATCGTTATGGGTTGAAACGACAGACTCGAGCGATTTTATAGATTTTGTTTAATTTGGGATTACGGTTTGAAAAGATATATAACCATAAAATTAAATATTGCGGATTGAAATAATAAATATCCGTATCACTTGACCCTAGGGTATAGAATTATATACGGACACCGGATTGGTTAAATTAAATGATTTTAAAATCCTGAATTTTTGAATGGAATTAAATGACATTTTGAAGAAAAATTTCATTTGTATAAATTAAAGTATTTTTGGAAAATCAAGTTTTGTGTTAAAATGTGAATTGGTTTAAACGGAATTGTTTTAAGAAATTATCGAAATAGTCCGAATGTGTTGAAATGAAATGAATAGTTTAATTTGATATTAATTCCAAATTCATATTTTAATATAAACTGTTTTAAAAATATATTATTTCAAAATTTCTAATTATTAAGATTTTTAAAGTATCAAACTATTTTAACCTATATTAATTTTATTAAATCATTTTAACCTATTTTAAACCATTTAATTTATTTAAATTAATTAACTTGTTTTAACTTATTTTAAATCTAATTAATCTATTTTAAAGCTATTTAATCTATTTTAATTATATTTAATCTATTTTAAATCTATATTAACTATTCATGACTATTTAAGACTATTTTCTTCTAAATTCCAAACTAAGTAAAATGGATGGGTCATATCCAAATTCTCGATTTTAAAGTGAATACGGTTAATGATGTTATAATCTAAGTTAGGATTTAAATGTTAACTACTGGGATATGACGATTTTGAAGTAAGGATCGAACCTATTTTGGAAATATGATTTTGAAAGAAATTATGATTTTGGAAACGATATGATTTTGAAAGTGAACATGATTTGAAGGTGAATATAATTTTTGAAAGCGACAGTTTTGAGAATTTGATATTTTGATACAAATTGCGAATTGACTTTTGAAATATAAAGGAACAATCCAGCTTGTAATAGGCGATTGGTTGTCAAAGCGTCCGGGATCAGAAGTTGTCATACTCTTTACCGATGCCAAAAACCACTTTGATAACTGTGTACGTGGTAGAGATTCCAAAATGAAGTACGATGATGGCGACGATCCTAGATGAGGTATATACATGGACCCGACTCCTATGATTTTGCATAAGGTGGCTAAAATAGGAGTAATTAACGGGCCAAGTGAGGTCATTCCTCCGATTGAGCACACTCCATCGATCTATATTCTGATTCTGTGATTTATTTGGTGGCCACCCTTTGATTTTTAATCTGAAGTGTGTTCCACGTTGGACGGTAGTTGCGGCTATGCGTTACCAACAGTGTAGAAGTGTAATTGGTATATCTACCCTGACATTTCCTAGTTGTGCCATTGCACCTACCTTAGCGCGCCTTCTACGAGTTTATTTTATGTCGTACCTTTGGGTATCCTCTAGCGGCTCCGGTTCACGGGGAGTTACGATACTGTATAGACTATTGACATTATAAAATGTGTTAAGGGAGATCGGTAACGCCTTAATAGTATAGATATTATTATAATTGCGTATATTACTACATAGTAGATAGTTTAACGGATCCTTAGGAGGTGTGAATCCCGAGCATCTTGAGTTACTACATTTACGTTAGACACTGGATAGGAGATGTCAAACCCCGTAAACATCTCTGACGCCATTCCACTCATATTTATTTCCGTTGATTTAACTTACATAAGACCTTTTGGTCCTGATTCGAGTGTTTTGTCTTTTCAATTTACTTGGGTCAGCCTGAGCATTTCAGGATTTGAAGATCTTATTTTTGGAGGACGAAGACGAAGATTGTGCTACTATTATTTACTATATTTATTCCGCTCATAATGTTCCGCTGCATTATTTATTTATCTCTGATAGGTGTAACTCTGATTCTATGTTATATAAGTATGTAATCAAAAGTTTTATAAAACAGCTTCATGAACTGTTATTTGATTATTATATTTTGTCATTCCGCTGCGAGATTCTGTATTTGTTTTTTTTCTTTCTCTTTTTCTTATTTACCCCATAACAATCTGTCATTCTGTATAGTTTGAGTTGGCACGTGTGTCAACTTAAAACTGTCCAAAAAGGTGGGATGTTACAAAATTATTCTTAAATGCCATGTGAAAATTTTATGTTATGAGAAACATGATTTTGGAGTTGTGTTTCAATTTTTATAATTTTTCAAGCCATGGGGATTTACTTATGAATTTTCAAAGGAAAGTGTGGTTGACTGGGTTTATAAATTTATTTCAAAAATTATATTAAGAATTTGGTCAGAACTTTTGATATGTTAGGCAACATGATTAAAGTGAATTTCTAAAAATTTTGGGGATTTTTACTAAGTGAATTGGTATGGAGATTAAATTATTTTGCAAGGAGGATCTATATGATTTTATTGTTTTGTTAATGGAAAGGGCTTATTTGTTAAATGTTAATTGGGTTTAGATATGAGAAAATTGCGGCAAATATTAGTAAAATAATTTGAAAGTTTATGTAACTAATCAGGTGTTAACACGTGGGCAAGTTTGTTACAAAAAGTTTACTTTATTAGGTAAAAATAGCCACTTACTCATCAAAGAAGGTTCCGCCTCCTTTAGAAGGAGCTTTCGACCCAGAGCTTCCACCTCTAACCTAGTCGAAACCTTTTAGGTCGAAATATGTAAACAAATACACATAGTATCATTTAACTGGTATGTAGTGGATTGGAGAAACGCGGAAGGTAGGGTGTTGAAACGTAGCTTCTGAAGGGGTTGGTTTCTTTGTTTTGTTTTGTTTTAAAAGAAAATAAAAGGATTTCGAAGCAGTCGATATCAATGGTTTCAAAAGGGTATTTCTAAAGATGCTTTCGAAGGAGAGCCGCTGCCTTTGTTTTCAAGTAGTAGCTTCTGTAGAAGTTACTTAGTTTTTATTTGAAGCTTTCAAAAGGGGTAGTTTCCACCAGGTCGAAACTCTTCTTTGATTTGATGCTTTTTGACGGTATTGAAAACATCAATGTTGTTGATATGTATCGTTTGTTTTATAAATATAAGCCACTTCTTACTGCTTTCGAAAGGGCTAGGGGTTTCGAATGCAATGGTTTCAAAAGGGTTTCGAAGCCAGCCTTCAATTTTTTTATCCAGATGTTCTAATGATTTCGAAAGGATTGATTACAACGCCGTCAAGCTCTCCCGATACTTTTTGAAATAAAGAATGGTTTCGAAAGAGATGCTTTCGCTTATGTTCAATGTGACCCAAATATGTTATTTTAAATAAAAATCCAATGGCTTCGAAAGGTAATCTTTTATGGTTACGAAAAGGGTATTTTTGAATGGTTTCGAAGTTATGCTTCTATACTTATATAATAATTCTTTAACAAGGTCGAAAGTTTTCGAAAGAGATGTTTTAATGTATTCGAAAGGCAGGAGCCTAATGTTTTAAAGATAGAATTTAGTGCTATTATCTAAAGAAATCGAAATCAAGGTTTTGAAGGTGTCGAAAGGCTTTTTAAACCCATACTCATTTTTAATGGAAAACACCATAGCTAAATAAAGGAGTTTTGAAATGACTTTAAGTATGTAAATTTGAAGAAGTATTGCCTTGATGAAAATATAGGTTAAAGAGATTCACTATGTTTTATATGAAATTTTTTTCAAGGACCTTAGACCCACGTGAGTGATATTGTTATGTTTGCTTCTTCAAATATGAATATATTCACATGATTAAGGACCCATAATTGTAATTTTGGAATAAAGGGGTAGAAAATCCAGCCAGGTTAACCCAATAGTAAATATAAATTGATTAAACTCCTAAATGAGTAAAATTGCATCTAGGAGGTCAGAGAGACCAAAATATAGGGTACTTGAACCTTGAAGTTGTCAGGGATATAGATTTATAGTAAACCCAGGAAAACTATGATTATGAAGTTATTAAGGGTAACCAACAGGTTCATAGTAAATCCATGAAAACTATGTATGAAGGATGGTTGGCAAAGGCCAATTGGTTTATAGTGAACCCATGAAAACTATATCCAGATTAAGTATTGACGTCAGTCAAAAGGTTCCTAGTCAACCCATGAAAACTAGGATAAGAAGGGATTTACTGGAATAATTCATAGATTCCTAGTCAGTCCATGAAAACTAGGACAAGAGTGGAGTTATTGGAATGTCCAATAGCTTCAAAGGAACTCATGAATTTATTAAGTTAATTAGCGTGAAATCTATAGGTTCTTAATGATCCTATGAAAACTATGAAATATGACAGGGTTTCTACAAATTATGAAAAGGTTAATATTAAATCCATGAAAATTAATAGGTTAATAATGACCCTAGAAACTATAAATATGATAGAGGGCCAATTAAACTGGGGATGGAAAATCCAATATGACAGGAGGAAAAACAGTTGCGCTAAGCGGCGTGGTCTCACTAGATATCTAAATGAATTGAGAAGTTATATTATTATTTATGCCAGGCTTTATGTCTGACTCGAAATTTTTGTTTTCCCCTTTAACTCTCGGGTACTCAATTACTATTGAGTAGTTTGAGGTTTAGGGTTTTCAGATTCTCTTCTTAGACGAATAAAGCTTCTGGAGGAGTGCATGAGGTAATTAATTATTTAGAGTTATCTTTTTCCATAGTGCATTTTGAATGTAAAGGCAGAATTATTAGCTTTATTATATGCTCTGATTAAACAAGGGTTGTCTTCATATGTCGCTCTTGGCGTATGTGTAATAATTATATTATGTTGAACGTGGTTAATGTTTATGGGATTATGTAATGAACATGAAATGTTTTGAAGGGAATAAGGAAATGTGTTTTTAATTTGTTAAAATTTCTCCATATTCTTATGATCGGTGTATCAATGCATCTAACACCACCGTATTTGGTCGTTGAGAATTAATAATTATATATGACTGCAGCATCCACAGCTGTTAGTTTTGGACCTCCAAGTAGGGGGATGTTACAAGTTGGTATTAGCGCATAGGTCTATAAAACTTTGGAGGAAAAGTTGAACCTAAAAGCATTTTTAAAAAATCCAATAAATCAGAATATGATCGGGATTTTGATTAATGCTATATTAACGTACTTATGTTTGATATATAATTATATATCCAGTACATGTTCCCCTTTCTTTTAGACCATTCTTCTGTATCTAACTAAGCCTCTTATGCAGATTTACGAGAAAGAAGATATGGAAGTAGGAAATGGAAGGGGAAATCTACATGGAGGATGCACCAAAACCAACGGAAATGCTCGACCTAATACCAGAAGGAACCAAGGTCGACAGGCTAATGCTAATCCAAATGATGAAGCTAATGTAGGTGTTGGAAATCCGCTAGTAGATGCGGGGATGGTGTATCAGTTGTTGGCCAATCGTTTGCAAACCAAAGTAGCTGGTAATATGGGAGGAGCTAATCCTGTAAATCTAGTTAGACATAATTATGCTAGGTTGAGCACAGACTACACCAGTCTTAGTGGAAAGCCGTTTGTTGGGACGAAGGATATTATTGAGGTTGAGAATTGGCTATTGAGTTGTGAGAGAATCTTTACTTATCTAGGATTGGGTGATGGGGAAAAGAGAAGGCTAGCCTTTAGGCAGTTGTAAGAGGTAGCACTTCACTAGTGGAATAGTGTGACCGCCAGAGTTTCGGAGAAAGAGCTGATATGGGCTGATTTCAGACGGAGATTTGAGCGAAGGTTCTTATTTGAGGTTGCCAAGTCGGCATTGATGAGAAAGTTTATGGACCTTGTTCAAGAAGATATGTCAGTAAACGAGTATGCTGCTAAGTTTGATGAGCTATCTCGATATAGATATGCTACTATAGACACTAGCATCAGAAGGAAAGGTTCATTCGAGGACTGAGACCGGAGCTTGCTAGAATGACCATGACTCATATCAAAGAGCCTTGTAATGTGGTAGTGGAGATGGCTATTCGCTATGAAGAGATGCTTGTTGTTTCTGCTAGAGAAAAGTCAGTTGAATCCCGGGGTCCTCAGGGAAAGAAAAAGAAATTCTTTAAGAAGAAGGGAGCTCAGATAATGGATGCTGCCAAAAGGGAAAAGGCTGATTTGTTGTGCTTCAAGTGTGATAGGAAGGGTCATTATGCTCACGAGTGTCGGACAGGCAAATGGAAGAAGCCTGTAGATAATAAGAATGTGAAATGCTTCAATTGCGACCAAGTTAGCATTAGAATCGGTGTCCAAAGCCAGTCAGGGCGGACATAGGGAAGGTTTTTGCTATTGGACCACCATCTTCATCTAGGCCTATTGCAGCAGAGAATGGGAAAACCGTGATGGAAGGTACTCTTTTGATTTAGAGTATATCAGTTAGGTGCCTATTTGATACCGATGCATCACACTCATTTATATCACGGTACTTGGTTGAAAGGTTATGCATAGAATCCACATACCTTGTTACTTCCTTAAGCAGTGTGAATCGAATATGAGGGTATGCAACTCTAAGGATGAGATGTGACTAGTTAGAACTTTATTTGTTTGGTCATAAGTTTGCATGCAGCCTGTATATTTATGATTTCGTAGATTTCAGGATTATTTTGGGTATGAATTGGTTAGGTAAGTATGAGGCTAGGATATTTTGCCAGGATAAGGAAATATCGTTGAGACAACCAGATAGTCATAATAGGATCATCTTCTCAGTGGAAAATTCCAGTAGAAGTGTTTGGGCTTTGTTAAGTGCCATGGAGGTTGAAGAAGAGTTAAGTCAGGTTCGGGTGACAAGAGAATTTACAAATGTCTTTGAGTCAGTTACGGGATTACCATCGAAATGAGCTGTTGAGTTTAGATATATCTTGTATTGGAAGTTGAACCTGTAAGTAGACCACTTAGTAGGATGATAAAGACAAAGATGAAGGAATTGAAGGTGCGGCTAGTGGATCTTGGGGGAAGAAATTTTATTAGATCAAGAAGTTCGCCTTGGAGAGCGACCATGGCATTCGTAAAGAAACCAAATGGGTCGTTAAAGATGTTCATCGACTATCGTAAGTTAAATGAGAGGACAATCAAGAATAGGTACCCTTTGTCGAGGATTGATGATCTGTTTGATCAATTGAGTGGAGCCAAGGTGTTTTTCCAATTGGATTTGGCGACAGGTTTCCATCAGTTAAGGGTCGCGGAGGACAACATTCCTTTGACATCATTTCTAACTAGGTATGGTTCGTATGAGTGGTTAGTGATGCTTTTTGGATTGACAAATGCACTTGCTTTCTTCGTGGTTAACGAACTGAGTTTTCCAAGAGCACTTGGATAGGTTCGTGTTGGTATTCATTGATGACATTTTAGTGTACTCGAAAGATGAAAGAGAGCATGAGACTCATCTTAGAGTGGTGCTTGAAATGCAGAGACAGAATCAGCTAAATGTGAAGTTTTCTAAATGTCACCTTTGGAAGAAAGAGATTAAGTTTCTTGGTCATGTAGTTTCAAAGGAGGGCTTGTTAGTCGATCTAATTAAGATCGACGCTGTCAATAATTGAAAGAGACCAAAGACGGTAACCAAGATTAAGAATTTTCTTAGACTTGATGGTTATTACCGGAGATTCATTAAGGATTTCTCATGGATAGCAACACCTTTGACTAAGTTGACCTGGAAAGATGTGAAATTTGTTTGGTTCGACGAATGTGAGAAAGGGTTCCTCAAGTTAAAGCATTTGTTGACCAATGCACCAATGTTAGTAGTTTCAGATGGAAATCTAGGACTGGTAGTATACACTGATGCATGTGGAACTGGATTGGGAGCAGTATTGATGTAGAAGGGTAAAGTTATTGTCAACACATCCAGACAACGTAGACCGCACGAAGTAAGGCATCCTATTTATGACATAAAGTTGGTTACGATGATTTTTGCTTTGAATATTTGGAAACATTATCTCTTAAGGGAGAAATTCGAGTTGTATACGGATCATAAATCTTTAAGATATTTATTCTCTCAGAAGGAGTTAAATATGATGCAGCAAAGGTGGCTGAAGCTTATGACGGCTTATGATTTTGATATAGAGTATACTCGTGGGAAAGGAAATAAGGTAGCAGATGTTCTATGTAGAAAATATCAGAATGTGGTGTTAGTTATGTTGGTAGAATGGAAGGATCTTGAAGCTTTGGCCAGTTGCGTTGTGCAGTTAAGATCACTGCTAGTTCTAGTCAAGGGATCACCATGTTGTCCTGTTTAGAAGTTCGACCGATGCTGATCGAGAGGATAGCTTCTAAGCAGAGAGAAGATCCAATTTTAGCGGAGAGGATTAGAAGGATTGAGGTAGGGTCAGAGATCGATGGTCTAAAGGATTATAGTCTTGACCAAAGGGGATGGTTGAGAAAGAAGGAACGATTATGTTTTTCGAATGTAGAGAGCTTAAGGAGAGAAATTATGGAAGAATGTCATTGATCCAAGTTTTCGATTCATTCTGGAGAGGCCAAGATATATCAGGATATAAAAAGGAGCTTCTATTGGAAATACATGAAGAGGGATGTCGGTTTGTGGGTTAGGAAGTGCGTGAACGTCAACAAATGAAGGCCGAACATCAGAAGTTGAGTGAGTTGCTTCAGCCTTTAGAGATTCCAGTTTGGAAATAGGATTCGATATCCATATACTTTATAGACGGGTTGCTAAGGTTGAATAGGAGAAACTAAAGCATATGGGCTATAGTGGATAGGCTAACCAACATTTCCCATTTCATTCCAGTCAAGTCAACCAGGATGGCACCTGTTTGGATGAAGTTGTTCATAAAGAACATAGTTAGACTTTATGGGATTCCTAGTAGCATAGTCAACGATAGGGATGCATTATTCACTAGCGAATTTTGGAAGAGTTTACAAGAGGTATTAGGTACCGAGCTTAAGATGAGTACAGTTCATCACCCACAGACGGACAGGCAGACAGAGAGAGTTAACAAGTTACTCGAGGATTTATTGAGAGCTTGTGTGTTAAACTTGGTAGATCTTGGGAGGACCACCTACATTTGGTTGAGGTCCAGATTTAGTTAGAGAGGCGTCAAAAAAGATTGAGTTAATCAGAGGACGAATGAAGGAAGCTCAATCTAGACAGAGTTCTCTGTGGAAGACTGGGTTTTCATTAAGATATCACCGATGAAGTGTGTGTACAGTTTAGGAATTTGGGAAAGTTGTCCCCGAGATACTTTCTTATTATCTGGAATAGATGACTAGTTTCTTATTATTTCCGGACGATTATTCCCGTACTACTTTCATACGAATTTATGGCCTTCGGCTAATTTCCGAAAGATGATTTCTAGCCTTCACTCATTAATACCCAAATCTATGTTTTAGGTCTTCAGCTAATAATTTCAAGATCTTTATCATGGACTTCTGGTCTTCTATTGATTTCTGGGTCTCTCTTACTAATACTCGAATCTAGGTCTTGGGTTTTCTACTATTAATTTCTGGATTATACTTAACAATACCCTAATCTGGGTTTTAGATCTTTTATTATTTTCAAATAGTGATTTTTGAACTTTTGTTCTCCTCTCAGAAGAGGTTTCTCTAAAATGCCAGATATGAATTTCTGTTCCTCTATTATTGATTCCATAATTAGATCCATGGGCTTCCATTAATATAACCAGAGTCGGATTCCTAATCTTCTCTCGTCATTACCAAAGTTAAATCTCAAGGCTTCCATTATTGTTGGACAAGAATTCATAGTCTTTAGTCATCCTCAACTGTGGATTTATCATCTTTAGATGAAGATCTATTAATTTCCATTATTCGCAGATTCGGACTTCTAGAATTCTATTATGAAGAATTCTTATACTATATCTAATAATATAAATAAGCTATTGAACATTTCCTTATATAAATCTAAATTTAATGATAAAATGTTGTCTACTTTGTACTTTGTAGGAAAACAAGACTGATGAGGAAGGCCAAATGATTCAACAAATACCAGGATCGTGGCCAAAGAAATCAAAAAGAAGATTTAGAAACAACAATAAAGTATAGATAAGGGCTACAAACCAGTTGATATTTACATAATCTACACAATTATTTACAAGGCATATTATACAATGTAAGTGTGAGCCTCAAAGATCTTGTACGACCTTATCTAAATTCCCAGTAGTTAAAGGATCGACAATATGACATATTGCTGTACAAAAAATTTCTTTGAGTTCCTTTTCCTTCTTCCTAATTTCATCAGCATCATCATTAATAGACTCGATACGAGTCTTCAAAGCACGATTGAAAACTTTGTTTGCACCTTTAAGAGTCTAGTTCTGCCTTTCCAAATCAGTAATACGCTTCTGAAGAAGATGCCTTTCATATTCAAGTTTTTTGAATTTCGGCTGCATACTCATTGATGCATTGGGAGTATCTTTCTTTTTGTTGATCGTGGAAGTATTTCATCATTTCAAATTTGATTTTTCGGCACTATTCACCTACCAAATTTTCATTTAAACCTGGGGGAGGGTTTGTTATAGTGGGGAATTTCTGAATGACTAAGGAATGAGACCTTGTTAATTTACCAAAAGTTTGGACGATTGGAGAAATTGGTAAATTAATATTTGGAATATCACCTTCCATGATAACTTCTAAAGGTTTACATTGAGCTTGACTATCCTTTAATTTTATTTCCGAATCACTCACCTATTGTAAGATCTTAGACATCTCATGATCCAAGTCAATCGAAGAATTTGATCTAATTTGACATTTTAATTGAGAAATCATATCATCTTTCTTTTTGATATCCACTTCGAGACTAGTGATTTGGCCATTAAATTTTTTGGTGATCATCCTTTAAAGCAAAACTTTCCGAAGCCATTTCAACTTTTGAGTATTGCTTAGAATTCTAGTAGAGAAAGGATCTTTAGATAGCTTCCCTTTTCAAAATCTGCAATCAATCCATCTCTAAGATTAGTGAAATGAGATAAGGGATCTGATGAGAGAGGCATAATCGCTGACTGTATTTCCTATTCAAACAAAAAAATTAATATGCAAAGTACAAATCTCTTTTATTACAATAGTAGGGGTTACAACTCAAAAAGAAAAAAAACAGTGGGTACAATATCATTGTTATAATCACGTACTTGCTTTGCCCAATCACACTCAAAGTCTAGAAACATCATTTTTAACTTTATCTAAAGAATCAGCCGAAAGTGTAATTATCGATTCAAAAGTGGCATTAAATCCTTCTGGGTAGGAGGACATTTGCTATAATCCCATTCTACGATCGAAGGACTATCACAAGCACAAATTAATTTATATAATATGTCTTAATTTCCTTAAAGAGTTTTTCCTTTTCTTCACTTAGAAAATCAAAGTGAAGTCAGGGATGTTGCATATAAAACTTTTATAGATCTCTAAAAAAGCAATATCTGGCCAATCTTGAGGACTTCAAGAGCGAGACTTTTTCTAAATAATCTCTTCTTAATTTGACATATTTTCCTAAGTAAACCCTAGTAATAGAACTGCTTGAGAGATATTTAATCTGTAATAACGTAATAAAAATAAGTAAAAAAAACTAATATTAAAAGTCCATATAATAATATAATTACATGATTTCAAATTTTCTTCTGGTTCATACAAGATTGATTTTTTTGAATAACTCAGAAATGAACTTATCCTTATAATATCTAAGTTTTTCTAGAGGCAATGTATGAGGAATTGAGTTGATCCGTGGTAAGTTCTAGCACGCCTCTGGTGAGGATCAGACCCGAATTCGTCTAAGTATCTCTTATGTAGGTACCTAAGTAGACCCCTACTAAAATCACTTAAGTATGAAAAATCTACAGTCAGATGCTTGCAATAAACTTTATATAGGAATTCTATCAGGACATCTCTATCTTCGATTAGCATCCAGAAGAGTGTCATCAATTTTTTGTCCTTTTCCAAAAGCTTGTCATAACGAAGACGTGCCCTTTTTAGTCGAGGGGCCGCTTCCTGATCTTTAAAAGACGTTAACACTACGACGCTTTTGTTAAGCTTATAATACCTGTCAGAAAGTGCATTGTGTTCTTTTAATTATTTATCTAACTCCCTATATAGACTATTTATTTCCACCTGTTTCCTTTCAAGCTTTGTTTTATAAAGGTGTACGGATTTCTTCCTTATCTAAAATGAAAAGATATTAGCTAGTGTTATCTTGAAAATGAGAGACATTTTGATAAAGAATTCCATACCTGAGAAACTAGAATTGAAGTTTGTAAGGTCTGCTTCTTCCCTTCTTTCTCCCGAGCAACAAAGTCAATGCCTTCTCTTTGGGGATCAGAGGAGTTAGGGAATTCAATCTGACTCTCTTCATGGACAGTAGGACCGGGGATAACTTTATCTGATGCCCTAGAAGTGTCACCATCACCCCATCCATGAAAATCGTCGCGATCACCCTCGTTGCCACCAACATCCTAACCTTTTCGTCATTATTAGGGTTGTCATCATCATTTCCATCCTCATCAATAAAAACTTTGTTGCCCTCTTCATCTTCCTCCTCGTCCAAATTAGAATCGCCTTCTACAAGAGGGACTTCAAAAGATAGTAGCCTGATGTCATCAATTTCTTCTCTATTAGGGACCTCAATCTCTTACTCCATTTCTTTGATTTTGGTCATAAATATTTTAACTAGCACATGGTCGAGAGAGGGAAAACATAAATCTAGGCACTTCTCAATATTATCGAAATAAGCTAACATGAGTGCATCCTCATAAGAATTTATAATGATATCACTTAGAGAAGTGCTCAAAAGTTGAGACACCTTTTGTTTAGCCTCAGAAATGATTTTGATGGCCTTGGATAAAGAATCATTTTTCTTCTTCAACTTCTTTTTGAAAGAATACACTTTTTCTTAAGAGAAATAGGTTTAGCGTTAACCCTAGCCTTTTCGTCATCGAACTCTTTTAAAGTCATTTTCAAAGCCAAGGCTTCATTGGCTAAAATTTGTCTAGCCTTCTTCTCCTAAAAAATTGTAGATTCTGCCTGAGAAGGAGAAGCACTCAATATTTCTTATTCCCTCACTACGTTATCTTTGACAATAGTCAGGGAAGCGATATGATTATTTAAGGTTGAAACTTCTTCTTTGAGCTTTGACATCTCAGCAGAGGACATAGAAACATTTTCTTGAAGGGAGTACCAGCTTTTGGAGATCTGAAAGGAAAAGTAAAACATAAGTCACGATTCAACATAAAATTGTAGTAAGAAAATCAAGCAGCATGGAGTATACTAGGAGTTCTTGTTCAATGAGAGATCGACAATGAATCGACGGATCAGGTATAGAGGTAGGCGGCTGAATAGCAAAAAATGATGAAGAGCTCATAGTTGATCGCACAGCATTCTCAATATCATTAGGAGGCAACGGTGATGAATGTCTTGAGGGATCCAACTCCTGGGAAGGTTGAATTGCCTAAATCATTTTGCATTTGCTCGATAATGCTTGAAGAATCAGATACAACTATATGAGACATAAAATCATCCTTCGAAGGTATCATTATGGTTTGATCGGCAGTAGCAGAAGGTAAATCGTCCACAGAAGAAGAGGGATCAAGAGTGGGACCCTTTAAAGCCTTGCTTTGCACCAACAAGTTCACCCTCTTTTTGGAGGAGAGAAGACTGAACATCAGTAATTTTTACCCTATTGGGAGCAGAGACCGTGGCAGTAACTCCGCTTACTTTTTTTAGCAATCATTCTTGACAGAGCAATGACTTGGGTTAGAGCTAGAGTGTTAGATTCTAAAGATAGATGGAGTGGATTCCTTGTTGTTAATTCAGTCAGAGGAGCAGCTGTTAAAACCAAAAAGTATAGATTAGCAAAAATAATTTAAAGAATAATACGATGACAAGTTATAACAATACACTTAAGTTTACCCGGTTGATCGGGACAAATTGGAGACAAAGATGAAAAATTCTTAGGGTCACCCAAAGCTAGGAAACATTTGCTTTTTAAAGTATGTTGGACAAGAGGAGGTTACCCCAAGAATCCTCCAGCCTTTTGGTAGAAGGGAATGTTTTTAGAGGTTGCTGGGAGTCAGTGATGTAAGCCTATTCTCAATGCGATTTGAGGCCACAGTGAACAACTTTACAATTATTTTTCCTTCGTCATCGAGATCCTTAGGAGTAGGGCCTAATAAGAAAACATTATTCAGTAAAAGAAAACAAGTCAATAGGAATAATGGTAGCGGTCTACTTATAAGGAGAAGAGAAGGCTTATTAGTACTTGGAAAGCATTTGATATGGAAGAATTACATTTCCTAATCCTTAAACCTGTTTTTTCTCTCAGAAACTAACTTTTTGAGAGGGTTGGCCCAAAAAATATGGTTATTCAAATTGCTACGTTCGACGAGGCGTACTAAGTAACTAAGGACTCCAGCACTTAGAGAAGGAATTCCTGACTCTAAGCTCGAAGAAAATGAGGTATGTATATACATTGGGTGATAATTGGATAGGAGTTATGCCAAGATGATTTGAAATCTGAACAAGAACTCTGGAAATGGAATAAAGCCTCCATGCCAAATATGGATGATGGTGTAGAAAAATAACCCTAAGAAGGATTTTGAATGGTGTCATTATTGCCAAGAGGAATAGCTTCAAGCCATGTAATCGCAAAGTCATTGATAATCGAGTCAACTTCATCTTGAGAGGTTATAAGAGAATGCCTTAAAATCGTTTCAACCTTCTTTGGAGAAGATTCTAATTCCGTGACTATATTCTTTTCAGATCTCTTAGAAGTTCTTCTAATGCCCCATGATTCTGTCAGGTAATGTAATTTCATCAAAGTTATGATTTATTCCACTAATAACACCTTCCGAAGATGTCGGAAGCCTATTACAACGGTTCAAATACCCACTGTAATATTTGGTTCCATGCCTTCGAAAAGGGATCAAGTTAATAAAAAAAATATGAATCGGTAAGCTTTCTAAAGTGTCGAAACCAATGTCAACGTCACCATTTTATGGCGTATATGCACCTAGACATACCTTCGACAACATCGAAACCCATAAATTTTACCCTTCGACAGTGTACCTTTTCGAAGGGGTATTGTTTTAGGAATCTGAATTTATTCATTCTATACTTATTCTTCTCTTGAGTTTGTAAACCCTAATTTCCTAAATCAAATTGGGGATTTCACTTTCTTGTAATGCTTAAACCCTTGTCGTGAAAATTATCAATAAAGCACTTACATGATTCTTTCGAATACATAGATTCTGATTTACTGCTTGTATATGATTTCGACAATGAAGTACATGTATAAGTGCATATCAAAGGGGTACCTTTAGAACGAGTAGGATCCTTTCGATTCAATTAAAACCCTATAGATCCCATTAAATCACAACCTTAGATTACCTCAACCTTTTCGAAAGTGGTTTCTAAGGGGTCCTAGGCTATTTCAACTAATTCGAAAGGTGGTTTCAAAGGGGTCTTAGATTATTTCAACCGATTCGAAGGGTGGTTTCAAAGGAGCCATTCACACTTCTAATTTTGCTTAAGGGTGTCGATAAGATTACTTATTAACACATTGTATGCGACTTTTTCCATTCTCCCTCATCCTTGTATTTAATAAGTTCAACGATTGAAATTAAGAGGCATTTGGAGTGCTTTGCTTGCTCATGTGTGTATTATAATTACGTAGAACGATCAAGCAAAAGTAAATATCCATGTAGCATAACCTTTTTTCAATGATCGAAAATAGAGAGAGGGAGATGGAAGGGAGGGGACTAAGAAAAAAGAAAAGGAAAGTAAAAAAAGAAAAGGAAACGGAAAGTTTAAAATGAAAGTAAAGAAGAAGAAGATGATGGTATGAAGTAATATTGAAGAAGCAAAACTATGAATATTGAAAAAGTTTACGATGCCGATTAAACTATACATATAGATTTTTTTACTTTTCTTTTGAAATCTTTTGTTGTTGTTGTTAATGTGAGCTACTTAAGTCTCTGGGAATAAAATAGCATTCTAAATAGAACTTTAATGGGTTTTTTTTCTAATAAAATTTGAAGTTTGTGGACTCTTGCTTCCTTTTCAATAAAAATCCTATTATATATTAATTAAGTTGAAACTTTATTGTTTAGTACATATTTGATGTTCTCTAGCAAAAATGTTTTTAAATTGCTCTGTTAAATAACTGAAATAAAATGATATGACTAGCTGCAACTTACTGAAATTCATGTTGAGCTGTCAAACTCGTAGAATATTGCATAGTTGACTGATATAATGTAATATAATTTGTCAAATGGCATATGTTTTCATCAAGAGTTGCAATTTCTTTCACTAATTCATATCTAGACTGCAAAAACATAGCACGACATCAATATATATTTATCCATATACATGTGTATTACTATGAATGTGTAAGTATATATATGTATATGTATATGTATGTGTGTGTGTACATATGCATGTGTGTGTGTATATATATGTATGTATGTATGCACCTTTGCACGCGTATTACTATTAATATATGTATGTGTGAAATGCCCTTTTTCTTCTTCTGAATTTTGACTATTATATATCTATAGGGTTGAAGCTCTAATTACACAAATGAAATTTTGTATCATCGTTACCAATGGTTATTTACACCTTGATCATATAGCATAAATACATTTAGCTTCTGAAATAGGGATCCATTTGAAGCAAAGTAGTTATATTCATGAGAAATGCTTGGTTCTAACGATTTTATTTCTTGAAGTGCATACATATAAATTGCTCGTTTTCTTTATAAGATGTAACGACCCGCCTTTTTTGACAGTTTAAACCGACGATCAAATACACATGTCAATTCCAACCCATTAAAAGGGCAGATAGTTATTGGGGTAATTAAGAAAAGAAAAGGAAGGGAAATAAAGGAAATGAAACAACACAGAATCTCACAGCGGAAGGCTAAAGTATAATAATAAAATAACAGTTCATGAAGCTGTTAATTAAATGAATACATTTGAAATGAATACATTTGATTATTATTATACAACATTTATCAGAGTTACATACACAACAAATATCATACAACAATGCAGCGGAATGGAATGAATATAATAGTAGTAGATAATATACCAAATCTTCGTCTCCGTCCTCCAAGGAAATGATCTTCAACCTAAACTGAAAACTCAGGACTGACCCGAGCGTAATGAAAAGACAAAACACTCGAGTCAGGACTAAAATATCCTTATGAAAGTTAAATCAATCGTAAATAAATATGAGTGTAACGGCGTCAGAGATGTTTACGGGGTTTGACATCTCATATCCAGTGTCAACGTGCGTGCAATAACTTAAGAGATGTTACGGGATTTTCCATCCCTCAAGGATCCGTGAAACTATCTACTATGTAGTAATATACGCTAAGTAGATAATGCCTATCAGTAATATAAAGTATCAAAATAGCGTTAAGGCGTTACCATAATCCCCCTTAACACATTTTTATATTCCCAAAAGCATATACAAGACCGTAGTTTCCCCAAAACCGGAAGTCACCAGAGGGCAATCCATATACTCAAGGTACAAATCAAAACGTAGTGGTCGCGAATAGGATAATCAGTATGACAAGGTACATGAGGCAATACCAACTAGGATACTAGTAGTTGCGTGATCCGGACTGATGTTGGGCATAGCCAGCAGCTACCCCAACACCGCGAAACAACACTCCCAAATCAAGGGGTGCACCCAAATCGCATCACAAATGTAATAGATATGGTATCGAAGAAGTGTGTCCGCTAGAGGTGGCGAACCTCAATGGCCCGGCGCGGCTCCTGTTTTAGTCATGTCAGGGGTCATCCAATAATCGTTCTCTTTCTTCAGTCAACGCGTTCACCAAACCATCCACTTCATTCTGGATCATCACTCCGCGTATAATAGTTATTAAAGTGGTTTTCGGTATCGACAGAGAGTATGTCCATATCCGATCCCGGTCTCTTTAATAACTACGTATTATTACACCTTTGGCTCTTTATATTTCAAATCGATTCATAATTGATATCAAAATATCATATTCGCTTCAAAAATCAAATCCATTCAAATATCATCGTATCTTTCAAAATATCAGATTTCATATTTAAATTCAAGATTTAAATATAAACATTTCACCTTATTGACCAGCTTAGGATTTTAGAAAAATGGTTTTAAGTAGTTTAAAAGTAGTTTTAAATAATTAAAATAGTTAAAAACACTTAAAATCTTTAAAATAGATAAATTAGTTTAAAATAATTTAAATTGGGTTAAGTAGATTTAAAATAGATTAAAATAGTTTAAGTATTCAAAATGGTTTATATAACAGAGTAATTTGGAAACAAATTAAAACAGCTTCAAAATCAATCCATTTCAATTATAACTTCCCAATTCAAATCAATTTCAATTTCCATTCTACCGATTCAATTTCGATTTCAATTCAAAACAATGTCAACTTTTACTTCAAATCAATTCAATTCTACATTCACCTTTAATTAATTCAATTTCAATTTATATCGATTTGGAGCTTGATTTCTCAAAATATCCATTTATAACACTTAACAAAATTTCCAACAATATTCAAGTTTAAATCCAAATTCCAAATATGATTCAATTCCAAACTCGATTTCAAAATATCATTTTCATATCACTTTTACTTAGTAATATTCAAAGCTCGAAATAATGTTCAATCTTTAAAATAAATAGATTTTCGAAATTCAATCATATCCAAATTTTAAATTTTAAAGTCACAACTTAAATTATTTACCAATTTCTTTTAACCAAAATTTATTTCAACATTCCAACTCAAATTTTCGACAAATTCGATTTCTATAAATTGATTTCTATTTATCACTTTTAAATCGAAACATTTACATAAATTTCAAATCGACGATTTCAAAAATTATTAATTTAGCCAATTCGGTGTCCGTATAAAATTTTCTATCCTATGGCCAAGTAATTATTTATTTCAATTAAATGTCAGGGATGAGTATATATTACTTAAATTAAATCTCACTATCATATGTATGCATAACAGGATCTATATAAGCAAATAAACATCCAAACATTCAATTATCAACCAATAGCATCCATCAAAGTACATCATCCAATAAACAATACAATTCATGGCAGTTTCATAGTTATCAATGTCAGGTAATTTAATCGCAATTCAATTTTAATTTCAATTTAACTGTCAATTTAATTTTTCAACGGTTAATGCAAATGACAAGCTATATGACAATTAAATTTTTACCAAACAACGACAAATAAAATCATAACACTTCATAATATCAAATTAACTAGCATAAAATATTTAGTACGGTGTGAGCGTTATAAAACACTCACCTTGATTTTTACGATTTTAAATCAAATCGAACGACGTTCGATTTAACTCAAAATTTTCTCTAGCTCCAAATGATTCCAATCCAGTTCCATAGCGAAGAGCTCATCCATACGATTCCAACGCAACTGATTTCGCGCGTTTTCGACCTCGTATGAAAAAGTTATGAATTTTTAAAGTTACACGAATTAAAATATAACTATATTACAAATTTTATTTTAGCATTTCATACCCTACAAATTTCTGGCCGTAGGATATCTCTGGATCAAATCGTGGCCGCGTGATATGCTTCTTCCCCAAACGCATATGCTCCAGTAAAACGAACGCACAAAGAACCCATAAGCCATCACCTAAGGTTAAATATTGTGACCACCACGATCAACTTCAGGCCGATCAACGACCATGGTTTTGAAGCTCACGACGAAGGCTACCTTCGGCTGTAAGATGGTGGAACTCGGCCTCCTATTTTACCTCGAAAAACGTGAAAAACGCAGCAGGTTTGAACGTGATTTCCCGTCGATCCGTGGCTCCGTTTTCGATCATCTCCGTATGGATTTGAAGCTTTCATCGTGCTCTACAACTTTGTAGTTGAGAGTTTTTGCTAATTGTTGATGGATTGAGAGGAAAATGAGAAAGAAGTTTCGAATTTCGTGGCCATTGATTCAGGAAATGGCGGCTAGGGCTGAAGTCAATTAGGGTTTCTGGATTAAAATAATAATAAAAGTGCCTCGGTTTGCGTGCGTATATATATAGGTAGGTCCAAAATCATCCGAACTCCAATCGAGACGTGCCGCCAGGCGTTTATAAGGTTTTACCCCCATTCCGGACGCAATGGAACTAGTTTCAAGGCCTAATTCGATCATATGTGAGAGTTACGGAAATAAACGATCAATTTTAAATTAAACCGATTAAACGATTTTCTATGCGTTTTGGCTTGCCCCGGACAAACGGTAAATCCGTTTGACTTAAAATTTGAAATCTTACAATAATATAACATTACGGATCCAATGAAACTAGTTTCGTCGAAATCCGAGACCGTTTGAAAAATGACTATTTTTAACTCGCCAAATTAATATTAAACAATTTCAACGCGTTTCGAGCTGCCACGGTCAAACGACAACTCCGATTGCTACGAAAATTGAAATCCGATAATAACTAACTATTACGGATCCAATGGAACTAGTTTTGTCCAATTCTGAGACTGTTCAAAAATTGGCTATTTTCCAGTCGATAATTAAATATTAAAATATTCAATTTTCACAAATAAATTTTAAATTCAGTTTTAAAAGTTCTATAACATCACTATAACTCCAATATGATAAAATAAAATTTTACAAATCATTTTTAATCATATTAAACCCGTTATTTTATTTATCCAATAAATTCCAAATATTTAATTTAGACAATTTCGCTTATCCAATAATTCATTATCTTTTGAAATATTGAAATTGAACTTATAAGATTCAACTTTTAAAACCATTTCAAAATTTAGAACGCTATTTTCATTTTACAGTTATTCAATTATTCAATAAGTTTTAAATATTTAATTTAAACAATTACGTGTTCAATATTCAATATTTGATTTCAAATAGATTTTACTTATCAATCAATTACTCTATCATACCCAATGAATTCAACATTTAATATCCTATTCAACTATTGATTGCAAAGTCATTCACTAAGTAGCTTTTTTTTCATTACTTGGATAATTATTGCAATTCATTCCAGTTATTATTATTCCAAATGAATTACAAATTTTTTTCTAACATTAAATCACGAAATCTTATTAAATTAGCTAATTTAATTATCGAAAATTTACGGGTCGTTACACTCTCCCCCACTCAAAACTTTTCGTCCTCGAAAAGGAAAAGAAGGGAAAAGAAAGGAAAAGAAACTAAGTATAGAATTCAACATTAGATATATTTTATTCAAAGTTACCAACTTATAAAACAATGAAATTCCATTTATAAAGTCATAACTACGCTTCCACTAACTTACTCCGAATGGCTTCCTAACTTTAAAAGTTAGTAATCAAAACAAGTTATAAAAAAAAATTAAAACTTGAAAAAATTTCTAACACCCGGATTTTACGGAAAATTTCGGCAGAGTCTCCTTTGCGCGGCTCGATCGGAAAAATATAATAGCATATATATCATAAATATACATCTCATCTCAATGATGAGGCATCCCATATATGGGGAAACAACATATAAATATCACCAATATCATATAAAACCGTAAGCGTACCTTTTATTTAGCATTTATTAGCATTTTACTTACATTATGCGTTTAGCGTAGAAGCGAACTCCACAACGAAGCGCAACACCTTTGCTACCTACTAAAATGCTCAATAACTAAGTTAGAACCATGCATATAAAGATAGATCGCTATACTTAGCCTACACAACATATATATAACATATTTAGCTTCAAAACTGAGATTTCAATTTCTGGACAGCAAATAAATCTTAGCTTTAGGTCACCTAAACGGTAAAATTTGACAATAGAATCTAAACAAAAGTTGTTGCATTCATTTCAGGCTTTCCGGAATGTCCAAAATCATCGAATTCGGATCATCCGTTCAAAAGTTATGGCCGTTTTACTTAGGGGATACGCTTCAGCCTGGGCAGTGTTTTGCGCAGGTCAGCGACGTTTACCCACATTTTCTACCTTCTAAACGATATCAAAACACAAAACACTTAAAACAAAAGTTTTAGCTTAAGTTCTTAGCTTTCCAGAAAGTGTAAGATCATCAAAATCTGATAAAACAGTCAAAAGATATGGCGAAAATACTAAGGGTGTATACTACTGATTTTACTTATTTTTACACAGGACAACGAGTAACATTCAAGTTTTTAACCAAGCAGACGAAGGAATTTTCTCAAGTTATCTAAACAAAAGTTGTGCTATAGTTTCTAAGCTTTCCGAAAAGTCCAAAATCGTCGAATTCCGTTTATCCATTTAAAAGTTATGGTTGTTTTCGTTTCAGCATATATTGGACCATTTTGGATTTTTTTTTTTCCAAAATTTTGCTTTTATTATTTCAAAGTGCAAACCATCAAAACTTCAAATTTTCAAAAAAAAACAATCATAAACACAAAGTCATTTATTTTCTTATTCATCCATGCAATAGGTTTACATTCAATTTGTTTCCGATTTATTCAAGTTTGTTTCATTCACATTTTAAATTCAAGTCAATTTGCTTCAATTTAAATTGAATTCAATTATATTTAATTTCACTTTGCTTCAAACTTGAATTTAAATTTTTTATTTTATTTTATTCCGTTTATTCAATTCCATTAACACTAATGAATTCTACTTAATCAATTTTCATCCATCTAATAACCAATGCATATCAAACATTAACAACCATCCAGAATCTACACGAAATCAATTATACATTTCCAAGTCAATTTTAATTTCATACATTTCCAAGTTTATTGACATTTAGTTATATTCAAATTTAATTAGTTTCCATTTACAAATTTTATATTTCATTAAGTTTAAATTTTATTCATTCACTTATACATGTATTATTCATTTTACAGCTTAAATTTCTTTTATATTTACAACAATCAATAGATCTTTATATTTTATTTTTCACTCTCACACTGGTATATTATTTCTCTACTTATCCTTATTAGCATTTTAAACCCTTTAAGTATTTGGTAAGTTATAGTTATGCAAATAGAATGTAGTTAAACAACATACAACTTCTTTCCATTTAAAGTTGAATTTTCAATTTATTAATTCTTAAGTCATTACTTAAATTTCACTATAATCTTTTTCACATTTACATTCACATATAGTATTTCCATTTTATATTAACATAATCGTGAATCACCTTTAAATGTTAATTTTAATTCCAATTATTTACTAACAATTTCATTTATATTTGCAAACCATTAATTTAATGCATATTTCATTATTCAAACTTATACTTGTATATTATCCAATTAACAATTCATATAACATTTTTTTTGAACTTCTTAAATATTTTGGTAAGTTATATCCATGCTATAGAATGAAATTAATACTATGCGAGTTTTACAGTTTCCATTTTATTTTAAGTTCATAATTTCCTAATTCTAAGAATTTCTACTTCAATTGATATTTTCACTTAGCTCTTAGGTTCATTTCTCATTTCATAATTCAGGAGTTCCTTAATGATTCAAGTCTAAATTCATTTCAATCATTTAAAAAATCATTAATTATTAAAGAACTTAAGAATTCCAATCCCGGTTTCATTTCAAATCAAGGTTTGAAATAATATATACTTATATAATTTATATATCAAATCATACTATAGAGAATGCAAAACAAAATAAAATTTGAGTCAAAACAAGGTTTAGACAAGCTATTAAGTGGTCTCCCCCACTCAGACTCTCGAAAATAAACGCCAATGATGCGTGCACTCATCACCGAAATCATTTTCTAGCGTCAAGAGAAGGGAATATAACACTTATCATAAAAAAAATCCTTCGAAAACAATTTCAACTCAATTATACTATCATATAATACTCATATTATGTTTTTCATATTCTTGTAAGTCGATTTCAAGCACCGGAATTTAAATTCCCAAATCCAAGTTAAAATTCATTTATATTCATTATCAATTGTGTTTACAAGATTTCATTTTCCTAAATCCATTGTTATTTAATCAATTGTTGTAAATATTGACTGATCAAACAATAACGATAATAATCTAATATTATCATCTCCTAACAATCAATTCAATCAAAATGAATAAATATTCAAATAATTCTTTTATATAAAATATATTCTAAAACGATATTGTGTTGGTTTGTCCTATTCGAGTGTTTAGAAATTCCTATCGACGCCTTGGCGTCCCAAGTATCGACCAGAATTCATAAATACTCAACGGAACAAATTAACACAATATAAAACCATTTTATATCAAATAACAAGTACGCTCTCTCATATACACTCAACTCATTCATATAGTTTACCTCTATTTCAATGAGTTATTCCCCACTAGAGCCAAGGTTTATCGCTAAACCAAAGCTCTGATACCAACTGTAACGACCCGCCTTTTTTGACAGTTTAAACCGACGATCAAATACACATGTCGATTCCAACCCATTAAAAGGGCAGATAGTTATTGGGGTAATTAAGAAAAGAAAAGGAAGGGAAATAAAGAAAATGAAACAACACAGAATCTCACAGCGGAAGGCTAAAGTATAATAATAAAATAACAGTTCATGAAGCTGTTAATTAAATGAATACATTTGAAATGAATACATTTGATTATTATTATACAACATTTATCAGAGTTACATACACAACAAATATCATACAACAATGCAGCGGAATGGAATGAATATAATAGTAGTAGATAATATACCAAATCTTCGTCTCCGTCCTCCAAGGAAATGATCTTCAACCTAAACTGAAAACTCAGGACTGACCCGAGCGTAATGAAAAGACAAAACACTCGAGTCAGGACTAAAATATCCTTATGAAAGTTAAATCAATCGTAAATAAATATGAGTGTAACGGCGTCAGAGATGTTTACGGGGTTTGACATCTCATATCCAGTGTCAACGTGCGTGCAATAACTTAAGAGATGTTACGGGATTTTCCATCTCTCAAGGATCCGTGAAACTATCTACTATGTAGTAATATACGCTAAGTAGATAATGCCTATCAGTAATATAAAGTATCAAAATAGCGTTAAGGCGTTACCATAATCCCCCTTAACACATTTTTATATTCCCAAAAGCATATACAAGACCGTAGTTTCCCCAAAACCGGAAGTCACCAGAGGGCAATCCATATACTCAAGGTACAAATCAAAACGTAGTGGTCGCGAATAGGATAATCAGTATGACAAGGTACATGAGGCAATACCAACTAGGATACTAGTAGTTGCGTGATCCGGACTGATGTTGGGCATAGCCAGCAGCTACCCCAACACCGCGAAACAACACTCCCAAATCAAGGGGTGCACCCAAATCGCATCACAAATGTAATAGATATGGTATCGAAGAAGTGTGTCCGCTAGAGGTGGCGAACCTCAATGGCCCGGCGCGGCTCCTGTTTTAGTCATGTCAGGGGTCATCCAATAATCGTTCTCTTTCTTCAGTCAACGCGTTCACCAAACCATCCACTTCATTCTGGATCATCACTCCGCGTATAATAGTTATTAAAGTGGTTTTCGGTATCGACAGAGAGTATGTCCATATCCGATCCCGGTCTCTTTAATAACTACGTATTATTACACCTTTGGCTCTTTATATTTCAAATCGATTCATAATTGATATCAAAATATCATATTCGCTTCAAAAATCAAATCCATTCAAATATCATCGTATCTCTCAAAATATCAGATTTCATATTTAAATTCAAGATTTAAATATAAACATTTCACCTTATTGACCAGCTTAGGATTTTAGAAAAATGGTTTTAAGTAGTTTAAAAGTAGTTTTAAATAATTAAAATAGTTAAAAACACTTAAAATCTTTAAAATAGATAAATTAGTTTAAAATAATTTAAATTGGGTTAAGTAGATTTAAAATAGATTAAAATAGTTTAAGTATTCAAAATGGTTTATATAACAGAGTAATTTGGAAACAAATTAAAACAGCTTCAAAATCAATCCATTTCAATTATAACTTCCCAATTCAAATCAATTTCAATTTCCATTCTACCGATTCAATTTCGATTTCAATTCAAAACAATGTCAACTTTTACTTCAAATCAATTCAATTCTACATTCACCTTTAATTAATTCAATTTCAATTTATATCGATTTGGAGCTTGATTTCTCAAAATATCCATTTATAACACTTAACAAAATTTCCAACAATATTCAAGTTTAAATCCAAATTCCAAATATGATTCAATTCCAAACTCGATTTCAAAATATCATTTTCATATCACTTTTACTTAGTAATATTCAAAGCTCGAAATAATGTTCAATCTTTAAAATAAATAGATTTTCGAAATTCAATCATATCCAAATTTTAAATTTTAAAGTCACAACTTAAATTATTTACCAATTTCTTTTAACCAAAATTTATTTCAACATTCCAACTCAAATTTTCGACAAATTCGATTTCTATAAATTGATTTCTATTTATCACTTTTAAATCGAAACATTTACATAAATTTCAAATCGACGATTTCAAAAATTATTAATTTAGCCAATTCGGTGTCCGTATAAAATTTTCTATCCTATGGCCAAGTAATTATTTATTTCAATTAAATGTCAGGGATGAGTATATATTACTTAAATTAAATCTCACTATCATATGTATGCATAACAGGATCTATATAAGCAAATAAACATCCAAACATTCAATTATCAACCAATAGCATCCATCAAAGTACATCATCCAATAAACAATACAATTCATGGCAGTTTCATAGTTATCAATGTCAGGTAATTTAATCGCAATTCAATTTTAATTTCAATTTAACTGTCAATTTAATTTTTCAACGGTTAATGCAAATGACAAGCTATATGACAATTAAATTTTTACCAAACAACGACAAATAAAATCATAACACTTCATAATATCAAATTAACTAGCATAAAATATTTAGTACGGTGTGAGCGTTATAAAACACTCACCTTGATTTTTACGATTTTAAATCAAATCGAACGACGTTCGATTTAACTCAAAATTTTCTCTAGCTCCAAATGATTCCAATCCAGTTCCATAGCGAAGAGCTCATCCATACGATTCCAACGCAACTGATTTCGCGCGTTTTCGACCTCGTATGAAAAAGTTATGAATTTTTAAAGTTACACGAATTAAAATATAACTATATTACAAATTTTATTTTAGCATTTCATACCCTACAAATTTCTGGCCGTAGGATATCTCTGGATCAAATCGTGGCCGCGTGATATGCTTCTTCCCCAAACGCATATGCTCCAGTAAAACGAACGCACAAAGAACCCATAAGCCATCACCTAGGGTTAAATATTGTGACCACCACGATCAACTTCAGGCCGATCAACGACCATGGTTTTGAAGCTCACGACGAAGGCTACCTTCGGCTGTAAGATGGTGGAACTCGGCCTCCTATTTTACCTCGAAAAACGTGAAAAACGCAGCAGGTTTGAACGTGATTTCCCGTCGATCCGTGGCTCCGTTTTCGATCATCTCCGTATGGATTTGAAGCTTTCATCGTGCTCTACAACTTTGTAGTTGAGAGTTTTTGCTAATTGTTGATGGATTGAGAGGAAAATGAGAAAGAAGTTTCGAATTTCGTGGCCATTGATTCAGGAAATGGCGGCTAGGGCTGAAGTCAATTAGGGTTTCTGGATTAAAATAATAATAAAACTGCCTCGGTTTGCGTGCGTATATATATAGGTAGGTCCAAAATCATCCGAACACCAATCGAGACGTGCCGCCAGGCGTTTATAAGGTTTTACCCCCATTCCGGACGCAATGGAACTAGTTTCAAGGCCTAATTCGATCATATGTGAGAGTTACGGAAATAAACGATCAATTTTAAATTAAACCGATTAAACGATTTTCTATGCGTTTTGGCTTGCCCCGGACAAACGGTAAATCCGTTTGACTTAAAATTTGAAATCTTACAATAATATAACATTACGGATCCAATGAAACTAGTTTCGTCGAAATCCGAGACCGTTTGAAAAATGACTATTTTTAACTCGCCAAATTAATATTAAACAATTTCAACGCGTTTCGAGCTGCCACGGTCAAACGACAACTCCGATTGCTACGAAAATTGAAATCCGATAATAACTAACTATTACGGATCCAATGAAACTAGTTTTGTCCAATTCTAAGACTGTTCAAAAATTGGCTATTTTCCAGTCGATAATTAAATATTAAAATATTCAATTTTCACAAATAAATTTTAAATTCAGTTTTAAAAGTTCTATAACATCACTATAACTCCAATATGATAAAATAAAATTTTACAAATCATTTTTAATCATATTAAACCCGTTATTTTATTTATCCAATAAATTCCAAATATTTAATTTAGACAATTTCGCTTATCCAATAATTCATTATCTTTTGAAATATTGAAATTGAACTTATAAGATTCAACTTTTAGAACCATTTCAAAATTTAGAACACTATTTTCATTTTACAGTTATTCAATTATTCAATAGGTTTTAAATATTTAATTTAAACAATTACGTGTTCAATATTCAATATTTGATTTCAAATAGATTTTACTTATCAATCAATTACTCTATCATACCCAATGAATTCAACATTTAATATCCTATTCAACTATTGATTGCAAAGTCATTCACTAAGTAGCTTTTTTTTCATTACTTGGATAATTATTGCAATTCATTCCAGTTATTATTATTCCAAATGAATTACAAATTTTTTTCTAACATTAAATCACGAAATCTTATTAAATTAGCTAATTTAATTATCGAAAATTTACGGGTCGTTACATAAGACAAATGAATAAGCAACAGTCCTAAATATTTAGGATGCCTGATTGGATGATGCCATCTGCATAAGAGACTAAAGGAAAAAGTATATATTATATCAACTACCAGTAAAAAAGACGTCCGTTGCCAATGAAGTTCAGATGAAGTTGAGCGGCAATGATACTAATACAACACGTCATGATGAGCATTCAGGCATGCGCATCGCGCGTGATGAAGGCACATGAATTATTTTTCTATAAATTGTATTTGTTTAATACGTTCAAAAAAGAATGATTTTCATAAATATTTAACTATATTTTTGTGTTGAATCATATGCAGTTAATTTGAATTTTTATTTCTAACTTGCAATATCTAATTTTTTGTTACTTTAAAATTTTATTTATATTACTAGTTAATAAAAAAAAAATTTGTAAAGTAGTTTATTTGTTAAATCCTATTGTTAAATAATATTAAGACTTGGTAAATGTTTATAGATGAAATTTTGAATTTGTAAAGAAAGCTTAATTGTCAGATCCTATTTTTAAGTAAATACTAAATTTTATCAATATAATTAGAGAGACATTATTCATATTTCACGCTAATGTCAAAAGAGCATGACACCAAATATTTCATAACTGTAAATAAATAAATACAAAGGTTGGAAAGTAAAGGACCTTCATATTTGGAAAGTTTATTATTAGGATCCATAGGAATATCAACAGGTTTTGTATTTAGCATGCCAACATCTTCTAAAATTTCTAATGCGTATTTTCTTTGTGAAAGAAAAATTCCAGTATGGGAAGTACTAACTTCGATGCCAAGTAAAAACTTTAGTGCTCCTAGATCTTTGATATGAAATTTGCAATTGAGAAAGAATTTCAGTTTCGGAATCACTAAAGGATTATTTCCTATTATAACCATATCATCCACATAAGTAATACAACTGTGATTGAATTCGAAGATATTTGAGTGAATAATGAGTAGTCACATTTTAGATTGAGAGAAACCAACATCGAATAAAGCTGAAGAAAATTTTGCAAACCATTGTCCTGAAGAAAATTAACCTGAGAAACTGGAATTGAAGTTTGTAAGGTCTGCTTCTTCCCTTCTTGTTCCCGAGCATCAAATTTAACATTTTCTATTTGGGGATCAGAGGAGTCAAGGAATTCAATCTGACTCTCTTCGTGGGCGGTAGGATCTGGGATAACTTTATCTGATGCCCTAGAAGTGTCAACATCTCCCCATCCATGAAAATCATCGCGATCACCCTTATTACCACCAGCATCCTGACCTTTTAGTCATTTTTAGGGTTGTCATCATCATTGCAATCCTCATCAATAACAACTTCGTTACCCTCTTCATCTTCCTCCTCGTCTAAACTTGAATCTTCTTCTACAAGAGGGACTTCAAAAGGTAGTAGCCTTATGTCATCATTTCTTCTCTATCAGGCACCTTAATCCTTTACTCTATTTCTTTGATTTTGGTCATAAATCTTTTAACTAGCACATGGTCGAGAGAGGGAAAACTTAAATCTAGGCACTTCTCAATATTATCGAAATAAGCTAACATGAGTGCATCCTCATAAGAATTTATAATGATATCACTCAGAGAAGTGCTCAAAAATTGGAACACCTTTTGTTTAGCCTCAAAAATGGTTTTGATGGCCTTGGATAAAGAATCCTTTTTCTTCTTCAACTTCTTTTTGAAAGAAGTACACTTTTTCTTAAGAGAAATATGTTTAGCGTTAATCCTAGCCTTTTCGTCTCGGACTCTTTTAAAGTCATTTTCAAAGCCAAGATTTCATTGGCTAAAATTTATCCAGCCTTCTTCTCCTCGGAAATTGTAGATTCTGCCTGAGCAGGAGAAGCACTCAATCTTTCTTGTTCCCTCGCTACGTTATCTTTGACGGTAGTCAGGGAGGTGATATGATTATTTTGGGTTGAGACTTCTTCCTTGAGCTTTGACATCTCAGCAGGGGACATAGAAACATTTTCTTGAAGGGAGTGCCATCTTTTGGAGATCTAAAAGGAAAAATAAAATATAAGTCAGGATTGAACATAAAATAGTAGTAAGAAAATCAAGCAGCATGGAGTATACCTGGAGTTGTTGTTCAGTGAGAGATCGACAATGACTCGATGGATCAGGCATAGAGTTTGGCGGCTGAATAGCGGAAAATGATGGAGAGCTCATAATTAATCGCATAACATTCTCAAAATCATTAGGAGGCAATGGTGATGAATGTCTTGAGGGATCCAACTCCTGGGAAGGAGTTGAAGTGCCTAAATCCTTCTGCATTTTCTCGATAACGCTTGAAGAATCAGATACAACTATATGAGACATAAAGTCATCCTTCAAAGGCATCATTCTGGTTTGATCAACAGTAGCAGAAGGTAAATCGTCCACAGAAGAAGTGGGATCAAGAGTGGGACCCTCTAAAGCCTTGCTTTGCACCAACAAATTCACCCTCTTTTTGGAGGAGAGAAGACTGAACATCAGTAATTTTGGCCCTCTTGGAAGCAGAGACCATGGCAGTAACTCCACTTAATTTTCTTTTAGCAATCATTCTTGACCGAGCAATGGCTTGGGTCAGAGCTAGACATCAGATTTTGAAGATAGAGAGAGTGGATCCCTTGTCGCTAATTTAGTCGGAGGAGCAGCTGTTAAAACCAAAAACTATAGTTAGCAAAAACAATTTAAAGAATAATATGATGACAAGTTATAAACAATACACTTAAGTTTACCCGGTTGATCGGGACAAACTGGAGACAAGGATGGAAAATTCTTAGGGTCACCCAAATCTAGGAAGCATTTTCTTTTTAAAGTATGTTGGACAAGAGGAGGTTGTTCAAGAATCCTCCGGTCTTCCAGTAAGAGGAATGTTTCTAGAGGTTGTTGGGAGTCAGTAATGTAAGCCTATTCCCATTGCGATTTGAGGCCACGGTCAACTACTTTACAAGACTTTTTCCTTCGTTATCGAGATCCTTAGGAGTAGGGCCTAATAAGAAAACATTATTTATTAAAGGAAAACAAGTCAATAGGGATAATGGTAACGGTCTACTTACGAGGAGAAGAGAAGGCTTCATTAATACTAGGAAATCATTTGATATGGAAGAATTACATTTCTTAATCCTTAAACCTATTTTTTCCTTGGAAATTAACTTTTTCAGAGGGTTGGCCCAAAAAATCTGGTTATTCAAATTGCTAAGTTCGACGAGGCGTACTAAGTAATTAAGGACTCCAGTTAGAGAAGGAATTCCTAACTCTAAGGCCATGAAATCGAAGGAAATGAGGTATGTATATACATTGGGTGATAATTGGATAGGAGTTATGCCAAGATGGTTTTGAAATCTGAACAAGAACTCTGAAAATGGAATAAAGCCTCCATGCCAACTATAGATGTAGTGTAATAAAAATATCCATCAAAAGGATTTTGAATGGTATCATTATCGCCAGGAGGAATAGATTCAACTCATGTAATCCAAAGTCACTGATAATCGAGTCAACTTCACCTTGAGAGGTTATAAGAGAATGCCTTAAAAATCATTTCAACCTTCTTTGGAGAAGATTCTAATTCCGAGACTATATCCTTTTCATATCTCTTAAAAGTTCTTCTAAAGCCCATGATTCTGTTAGGTAATGTAATTTGAACAAAGTTATGATTTATTCCACTAATAACACCTTACGAAGGTGTCGAAAGCCTATTACAACGGTTCAAATACCCACCATAATATTTGGTTCCATGCCTTCGAAAGGGGGTCAAAGTTAATTAAAAATATATGAATTAGTAAGATTTCGAAAGTGTCGAAACCAATGTCTACGTCACCCTTTATGGCGTATATGCACCTAGACATATCCTTCGACAACATCGAAACCCATAAATTTCACCCTTCGACTGTGTACCTTTCCAAAGGGGTATTGTTTTAGGGATCTGAATTCATTCATTCTATACTTATTCTTCTCTTGAGTTTGTAAACCCTTATTCCTAAATCAAATTAGGGATTTCACTTTCTTGTAATGCTTAAGCCCTTGTATTCGTGAAAACTATCACTAAAGCACATACATGATACTTTCGAATACATATATTTTGATTTACTGCTTGTATATGATTTCGGTAATGAAGTACATGTATAAGTGCATATCGAAGGGGTACCTTTAGAAGGAGTAGGATCCTTTCGATTCAATTAAAACCCTACAGATCCCATTAGATCACAACCTTAGATTACCTCAACCTTTCCGAAAGGTGTTTTCGAAGGGGTCCTAAGTTATTTCAACTAATTCGAAAGGTGGTTTCGAAGTGGTTTCAAAGGAGTCATTCACACTTCTAATTTTGCTTAAGGGCGTTGATAAGATTACTTGTTAACATATTGTATGCGACCTTTTCCATTCTCCCTCATCCTTGTATTTAATAAGTTCAGTGATTGAAATTAAAAGGCATTTGGAGTGCTTTGCTTGCTCATGCGTATGTTATAGTTATGTAGAACGATCAAGCAAAAGTAAATATTCATGTAGCATAACCTTTTTTCAATGACTGAAATTAAAGAGAGGGAGATAGAAGGGGGGACTAAGAAAAAAGAAAAGAAAAGAAAAAAAGAAAAGGAAAGTTAAAAAAGAAAGTAAAGAAGAAGAAGATGATGATATGAAGCAATATTTGAAGAAGCAAAACTATGAATATTGAAAAATTTTACGATGCCGATTAAACTATACATATAGATTTTTTTACTTTTCTTTTAAAATCTTTCGTTGTTGCTGTTAATGTAAGCTGTCTGGGAATAAAGTGATATGGCTAGCTGCAACTTAATGAAGCTTCATGATGAGCTGTTAAACTCGTAGAACATTACATAGTTAACTGATATAATGTAACATAATTTGTCAAATGGCATATATTTTCATCAAGAGTTGCAATTTCTTTCACTAATTCATCTCAAGACTACAAAAACATAGCACGACATTAATATATATTTATCCATATACATGTGTATTACTATAAATGTGTAAATATACATATGTATGTGTATATATATATGTATATATATGTGTGTGTGTATGTATGCACCCGTGCACGCGTATTACTATTAATATATGCATATGTAAAATGACCTTTTTTATTTTTATGAATTTTGACTATTATATATCTATAGGGTTGAAGTTCTAATTACACAAATGAAATTTTGTATCATCGTTACCAATGGTCATCGACACCTTGATCATATAGAATAAACACATTTAGCTTCTGAAATAGGGATCCATTTGAAGCAAAGTAGTTATATATGTGAGAAATGATGGTTCTAACAATTTTATTTCTTGGAGTGCAATCTACATATAAATTGCTCATTTTCTTTATAAGACAAATGAATAAGCAACAGTCCTAAATATCTAGGATGCCTGATTGGATGATGCCATCTGCATAAGCGACTAAACACTAAAGTATATATTATATCAACTATCCAGTAAAAAAGAAATCTGTTGCCAATGAAGTTCAGGTAAAGTTAAGCGACAATGATACTAGTACAACACGTCATGGACACAAAACTATCATAAGTCATCTATTTTGATGAGCATTCAGCCACGCACATCGCGCGTGATGAAGGCATCTGAATTATTTTTGTATAAATTGTATTTGTTTAATACGTTCAAAAGAGAATAATTTTCATAAATATTTAACTATATTTTTGTGTTGAATCATATATAGTTAATTTGAATTTTTATTTCTAAGTTGCAATATCTAATTTTTTTGTTAGTTTAAAATTTTATGTATATTATTATTTAATAAAAAACGAATTTGTAAAGTAGTTTTATTTGTTAGATCTTATTGTTAAATGATATTAAGACTTGGTAAATATTTAAAGATAAAACTTTGAATTTGTAAAGAAAGTTTGATTATCACATCCTATTTTTAAATGAATACTAAATTTTAATAATATAATTAAAGAGACATTTTTTGTATTTCACGCTAGTGTCAAAAGAGTGTGACACCAAATATTTTACAACTATTAATAAATAAATACATATAAGGGTACTTTTGTAGCCAGATCAAAAATTTGTGTTTCTATTCCAACTATTAATAATGACAAAGTAGGAAGAATTATGCCAACCGTTATCCTTTTCTTAGAGTTACATGTATAAACTATTATAAAATGCTCACTCTGTCTAGACGGCATCAACTGTCGAAGTCTCACATGCTGGTGTCTCTATTGAACATCCCTTCATCTCATATAATCTGGTCTCGGCAACACATTGTAACAAAAATAATTCTCCATGTTACATACCACCAATCATATATATATATATATATATATATATATATATATATACCACGATTATTTCAAATATCTTACGATGTGGGACTTTGAACCGTCTAATCCACGCACCTACTCCATTTACAATGCGAGCCACACCTAACAAAACTGTTACAAATTATTTATGATCAGAAGAGCTAATGCTTTTTTTGTTTTTTATTATCATTAGTAATTCATCAAGTTGAGTCTAAAATATACTAAAAGTAGAATCAAAACAATTAATAGGGTGCTATTGATATAGTGTCAAAATTTTTGGTTGCTGCAATGATCTTCGAATGCAATCATAGAAATTGTTCTATATGACAAACTTTGCAAGAAGAGTTGAGAGTTCTAGTACTAATTCAGTAGTAGTCTGCAAGAATATACGACGACAGTAAATATTAACAAACAAAGCAATTCATTTTCAAAAAAAAAAAATCATGCTCCCAATTAGACATGGAGTGACCATTTTTTCCTTTTCTTTTCTGTGATTATTGTGCACCATATGAGAGTCTGTGTGAGCACCAAGGATCTATCATGTTATGAATCAGATTTACTATTATAACCTAATCCATAACGTAATATCAAACAATATTCAAATCTATGTAGACATATGGTATATAATATATAACAAATTTGTTTTTTTTGTTGCTTCTAATCGGTAAAGAATGATTTAATTTCTGTCATGAGGATCCATCTGAAGCTAAGGACTCATGCTCGTGAGAGATGCTTTTTTTAATGATCTTCTTTCTTGGTACGTAACCTGCATAAAACTAGTATATATTGTTCATTTTCTTTATTTCTGTATAAAATAAAATTAGCAACCATAAAGAATATACATGATGCTGACGAGGAAGAAGCGTCCTTGATGGTGCACTCAATATTCTTTCATTTGGATTGGCACTAAAATCACTATGGAACAGCGTATCGTTATTACCGAAAGTTATTGTTGTAATAAACAAAATTCTATTATAAATAGGGATTTGTTGTTACTTTTCTTTAGGTTACATAATGATAAATTAGCAAACCTATAGAAGCAAACATAAATACCAAAGGATTATTTCCTGTTATAATCATATCATAAATACCAAAGGATTATTTCCTGTTATAATAAATTAGCAAACCTATAGAAGCAAACATAAATACCAACTTCGATGCCAAGAAATAACTTTAGTGCTCACCGATCTTTGATATGAAATTTGCTATTGAGAAAGAATTTCAGTTTCGATATCACTAAAGGATTATTTCTTGTTATAATCATATCATCCACATAAAGTAATACAACTATGATTGAATTCGAAGATATTTGAGTGAATAACGAGTAGCCACATTTAGATTGAGAGAAACCAGCATTAATTAAAGCTGAAGAAAATTTTGCAAACCATTGTCTTGAAGCTTGTTCGAACCCATAAAGGGACTTGTGAAGAAGACATGCTAAATTCTCCCCCTGTCGGGCAAGACCAGGAGGAAGTTTCACATAGACTTCCTTCTTGAGACCACCATGGAGAAAAGCATTATTAACATCAGGTTGATGAAGAGGGCATTTTTGAACAGCTGTAATAGATAGAAGAACTCGAACGGTAGGCAATTTTTCAACTGGTCCAAAGGTGTCTTGATAATGAATACCCTCTAATTGATTGTATCCCTTTGCTACCAATCGTGCTTTCAAACGTTATGTAGAACCATAAGTTTTATGTTTGACTTTATAAACTGTTATACGTCTAGTATAACAAAACAGAGAATAATCAATTATAAACTCGTCGCACAAGTTTATAACTCAGATTTCCACTACATTGAAATTCTGTATTAATTATTATAACAATATGAATGTTGTAAATAGGCTACAACAACAGCGTTATACTATTTTGAATGAATAGTATAACCAGAATAACGGATAAAATATAGAATAATGTATATAAATATACAAACAGACTAGAATTCTAAACGGATTATGTCTGAGGCTCGTCGTAACGATTTCCTTAAGAATTTTATTTTAAAATTCTCCCAAAATACAACAGACGTATTCTGCTCGAGATTGTAATGAGTATATCACTCTGTGATTTAGAGTATGGTAGCAGAAGAGAAGAAGAAGATTAGGATTCTGAAAAAATGAGTGAGGAAAGTGATCAGTTTTCCTTCTTATTTATAGTTGGTCCGTATCTCTTCCGAACGGTCGTGTCTGCACCCGTTCGCTCAAAAAGTTGCGTTCGTACCACTTCGTACAGTCGCACCCGCCTGTCCGCTCCACTTCAATAGGGTCGCACCTGCTCATGCCGCATCCATTCGTCCGCGTCTGCTTCTCGCACCCGCTTATGTTCGCATCTAACGACCGTCCGCTTTATGAACAGTCGCATCCGTCTTCACCCGTCCGCTTCTCTTTAAATTACAGGCCCAGCCCAGTTTCAGCCGAAGACCAAAACCGTTAAACGATGGCCTAGCAAAAAGAATAGTCATTTTAGACCCGTACCCGTACCCAAGACCGGCCCGGTCGGTCGGACGGACGGACGGCGGCGGTGCACGCGTGTGTGGTGGAGATGCATGATCTTCCTCCTCACAACGAAGCATACATTTGAGAGCCCCAAGCCCCCAACCTCCTCATGGGAAAGCCATATATAAACCACTATAGCTTTCAATAATTTAAAGATGTGGGACTTTTTATATTTCATTCATCTTGTTAAGGAATTCCAACAATCCCCAACATGAATGATAATATACATATCCCCCACACAAAGCGAAATATCACAGAGTATATATGGAATTTATGCTTTATCGTGGATAAGTAGATATTTCACTTTGAACTTTCCCTAGTTAAAACTTATCGGATCTACTTGGCTAATCGGTGAATTATTTCATCTTGAACCGTCGGCCTTTATTGTATATCCAGACAATAAGTTTTATGAAGCATTGATTCCCTTCTCATCCAATCTCTTGGTTGTGTTCATTTTGGTCCTGAACAATTTTTGGTTCTGTGAGTGTTTTAGAGAATAAAAGCCTTTTAATCTTCTCATAGAGCCGACCCAGCTCACACTAACATAGGTGATCGCAACCATTAAGAGTATCCTACATTTACCCCACTTGTTATTCCCAAGATATGGTCATCATTAAAAAACATAGTTTTAACCTTTAAATGCTTCTGTAGGCATGCATTTATGTGTGCACCATAGGAATGGAGTTGGACTATGTCCATGCAAATGCATTACGTCTTGAGTCCTATTGATCCTAGTCCGTGGGATCTCCAGTCGCTAGGATAGGTTTCCGTATAAGATAACTCTTTGTGGTTTAGGCTTTTAAACCCATTCCCCTCGATGCACAGTCAATTTTCTCTCTTGATAAACCTTTAGTAAATGGATCCGCTAGGTTATCATTTGTTCTCACATAATCTATGGAAATTGTTCCATTTGAGAGTAACTGCCTAACTGTATTATGGCGTCGACGAATATGTCATGACTTTCCATTATACACAAAGTTGTGCGCTCTACTTAGCGCAGCCTGGTTATCACAGTGTATACATATGGCCGGTACAGGTTTAGGCCAAAATGGAATATCTTCTAAAAAGTGACGAAGTCATTCTGCTTCTTCGCCTGCTTTATCTAATGCAATGAACTCTGATTCCATAGTGGATCGAGCTATGCATGTTTGTTTAGTAGATTTCCATGACACTGCTGCCTCTGCTAGGTTAAAGACATAACCAGTTGTTGATTTTGATTCCTCTGAATCTGCAATCCAGTTTGCATCACTATATCCTTCTAAGACGGCATGATATTTTCCATAGTGTAAGGAATACTTAGTGGTATTTTTTAAATATCCAAGCACTCTCATTAGTGCTTTCCAGTGTTCCTTCCCTGAATTGCTTGTATACCTGCTCAATCGACTTACTGCATAAGCTATATCTGGTCTTGTGCAATTCATGAGATACATGAGACATCCTATTACACGAGAATATTCCAGTTGCATTACACTCTCATTAGTGTTTTTATGCAGTACTTCTGATGGATTAAAAGGTGTATTTACTCCTTTAATTTCAAAATTTTGAAATCTTTCAATCACTTTTTCTATATAATGTAATTGAGATAACTCAATTCCATTAGGTGTTCTTATTATTTTTATTCCCAAAATAACATCTGCAACACCCAAGTCTTTCGTGTCGAAATTGCTGATCAACATTTTCTTTATGGTCTCAATTACCTGAGTATTTGGACCGAATATTAGCATATCGTCCACATATAGACAGATCATCACATATGATTGTCCAAGTTGTTTATAATAAACACATTTGTCACATTCATTTATACGAAAACCATTTCTCATCATGACACTATCAAATTTTGCATGCCATTGTTTTGGAGCTTGTTATAGTCCGTATAATGATTTGACTAATCTACAGACTTTGTTTTCATTTCCTTTGGAAATAAATCCCTCAGGTTGCTTCATGTAAATCTTCTCATCGAGATTTCCATTTAAGAATGCTGTTTTTACATCCATCTGATGAATCTCTAGATTATAGATGGATGCAATTGCTATTAGCATTCTTATAGAGGTTATTCGTGTTACCGGCGAATATGTATCAAAAAAGTCTACTCCTTCTTTTTGACGATATCCTTTGGCTACTAATCTGGCTTTATACTTGTCGATAGAGCCATCTGCTTTCGTTTTCTTCTTGAAAACCCATTTGCAGCCAATTGGTTTTATTCCTGGTGGAATATCAACAATTTCACAAGTTTTATTACTTAGAATTGAATCAATCTCACTTTAGATTGCTTCTTTCCAACATGAGGATTCAGAAGATGACATTGCTTCCTTGTACGTTTGAGGTTCGTGCTCTAATACATATGTAAAAAAGTCCGAACCAAATGTTTTGGAAGTTCTAGCCCTTACGCTTCTTCTTGGTTCAGCATCCTCAATTTCATGATGAGTTTCATCTTCATGCGAATCGTTTGATTCTTCCCTTGTCCTTTTTGGGACATTATTTCCTTCATTCCTTTTGTGCGGAAACACATCTTCAAGGAATGAGGCATCTCTTGATTCCATGAATGTATTTACATGAATATCAGTTATATCAGACTTGAATACCAAAAATCTGTAGGCACTACTATTTTGGGCTGGCCCAAGATAATAACAATCTACTGTTTTTGGTCTAAGTTTGACTCTCTTGGGAGGCGGAACGGAACTTTTGCCAACCACCCCCACACTTTGAGGTATTTAAAGATTGGTTTGTGTCCTTTTCATATCTCATATGGAATTGTTCCTGTTTTATTGTGAGGAACCTTATTTAATATATGATTAGACATATTTAGTGCTCCCCCCCACAAGTTCGTCGGTAGACTAGAAGTTAAAAGCATTGCAGTAATCATATCTTTTAACGTTCTATTCTTCCTCTCGGCTACACCATTTTGCTGTGGTGAATATGGAGCTGTTGTTTGATGAATTATTCCATTTTCTTCACAGAATTGTTCAAATGGTGATTCATACTCTCCACCTCGATCAGATCTTAATATCTTGATCTTTTTATTTAACTGATTTTCTAGCTCAGCCTTGTATTTTATAAACGCTGTTATTGCTTCATCTTTACTATTTAAAAGATATACATAGCAATATCGCGTATAATGGTCAATAAAAGTAATGAAATACTATTTCCCACCTCTTGTAGGTAATGATTTAAAATCACATAAATCTGTGTAAACCAAACCTAGTGGTTCGGTGCTTCTATCAACAGATTGAAATGGTTTTTTAACCATTTTTGCTTCTACACATGTCTCACATTTGTAGTTCTTATCTACTTGGAAATTTGGAATCAATCTCAAGTTTGATAATTTCTTCATTTTTTGGAAGTTTATGTGTTCTAATCTATCGTGCCATAGTAAAATTTCGTGCTCAAGCAAGTAAGAAACTTCAATTTTATTAATAGTACAATCAGAATACATAGATTTATTGCCGATAACGGCTACGTTTGCCTTAAATAGGCCGTCACATAAATAACCCCTTCCGATATACATTCCAGCTTTGAACAGAACCATCTTGTCTGATTCGAACACAATTTTGAATCCTTTCTTTGATAGCACTGAGCCGGAGATCAGATTCTTGCGTATGTCTGAAACGTGAAGCACGTCATTCAATTTGACAGTTTTTCCAGAAGTGAACTTGAGGATAACTGTGCCACTGTCTTCGATCATGGAAACTGCAGAATTACCCATGTAGAGTCTTTTTTTCTGATCGAATTTCTAGTATGTTGAAAACATGGAATTTTCAGAGCAAACATGACGAGTAGCTCCTGTGTCAACCCACCATTGGTTAGGGTTCTGAACCAAATTGCATTCAGAAATAACCGCTGAAAAGGTGGAATTATCCATATTCATGTTGTCAACTGTTGCCATCTCCGTTTTAGTATAAAACAGTAAAAATTCTTAAGATGTTATACATCTAGTATACCAAAACAGAGAATAATCAATTATAAACTCGTCGCACAAGTTTATAACTCAGATTTCCACTACACTGAAATTCTGTATTAATTATTATAACAATATGAATGTTGTAAATAGGCTACAACAACAGCGTTATACTATTTTGAATAAATAGTATAACCAGAATAACGGATAAAATATAGAATAATGTATATAAATATACAAACATACTAGAATTCTAACCGGATTATGTCTGAGGCTCGTCGTAATGATTTTCTTAAGAATTTTATTTCAAAATTATCCCAAGATATAATAGACGTATTCTGCTCGAGATTGTAATGAGTATATCACTCTGTGATTTAGAGTATGGTAGCAGAAGAGAAGAAGAAGATTAGGATTCTGAAAAAATGAGTGAGGAAAGTGATCAGTTTTCCTTCTTATTTATAGTTGGTCCGTATCTCTTCCGAACGGTCGTGTCTGCACCCGTTCGCTCAAACAGTTGCGTCCATACCACTTCGTACAGTCGCACCCGCCTGCCCGCGCCACTTCAATCGGGTGGCACCTGCTCATGCGGCATCCATTCGTCCGCGAATATATAGTCATTTTAGACCCGTATCCGAGCCCGGCCCGGTCGGATGCATGATCCGCCTCCTCACAACGAAGCATACTTTTGGGAGCCCAGGCCCCCAACCTTCTCATGAGAAAACCATATATAAACCACTACGACTTTCAATAATTTGAAGACGTGAGACTTTGTATATTTCATTCATCTTGTTAAGGAATTCCAACATAAACTCATTTGCACCAGATTGCATTTTTGTGGGGAGGCAAAGGAACAATGGACCATGTATTATTCATTTCAAGAGCATTTATTTCTGCATCCATCGCAGCTCTCCAAGCAGGATTTTTTACAGCCTCGAAAAATGAGGAAGGCTCAACAATAGATGAAATAAGAGAAAAAAATTTACGGTAATTATGAGAAAGTTTAGAATAACATAAAACTTGTTCAATGGGGTGAGATATACATGTCTTTGAAGAGGGTGGATTGGAGATAGCAGGCCAAGTAGCAAGAGAACAATGGTAATCATTCAAATAATGAGGACGTTTTGTGTCATATTTGGAAGGAAGGTCTTGGAAATCATTTGGAAGAGATGGAATACTAGGGTGTTGATGACGAACAAGTGGAAGCAAAGGTGGTGATGGTGCATCAGTAAAGAATGTTGTAAGGGAAGGTGATGGTGGGTTGATGGTAATAGGCTCATTATTATCAGATGTGAGTTGAGTGTATGGCGACAACAAAGGAGAAGTTGAATCTAAAAAAGAAATTGAGGGGTCTGGAGTTTCAGCTGATGATGATGGATTAAATGGAATTGGTGCTACCATATCAAGAGGGGAACCATCATCATTGTTGATAGGTAGCATGGGAATAAGTTTAAAAGGAACAGGGTCTGTACGAGAAGAAGAAGATTTGTCAAATGGAAATGAATTCTAAAAAAAAAACAAGACATCTTGCGAAACCAATAAACGATTAAATCCAAGTTATAAGCCTTATAGCCTTTTTGAGTACATGAATATCCAAGAAATGCACAACAGTGTGCACATGCTGAAAATTTATCGCAATTATGAGTAGAAGTAGTAGCAAAACATAAACATCCAAATACTCGAAGATGGTCATAGTTTGGTGGTTTTCTAGTAAGGCGTTCATACAATGTTTTGTGTGACAAAACTGATGAGGGAAAATAAGTAATCAAATAGGTTGCAGTCAAAATACATTCGCCCTAAAATTGATTGGAAGATTTGCTTGAAATCGTAACGCTCTAGAAACGTTAAGCAAATCCAGATGTTTCGTTCAAAAAATCCATTTTGTTGAGGAGTGTTTACACAGCTAGTTCTATGATGAATACCATGACTAGAAAAAAATTGATGCATATTCATAAATTATGTACCATTATCACTTTGAACACATTTGATTTTTTGGGAAAATTGAGTTTCAACAAATTTGAAGAATTTCGGAAGTACAATCTTGACATCGGATTTGGAATGCAAGAGATATACCCATGTATAACGACTATAATCATCAACTATTGTTAAAAAATATTATGCACCGGACAAAGATTTTGTTTTATAGCCACCCCATATATCACAATGAATCATGTCGAAAATATTATTTGAAATTGACAAACTAATAGGAAATGGAAGTCGAGTTTGTTTTGCCAAGGGACAAATTTCACAAGACAGAGACAAATTATTGGAAGACAACCTAATATTGTTATTCAAACAACTTATTCGTTTGGGAGAAGCACGACCCAAACATTAATGTAGTAAATCAAAGGAGATCACTGTGGCAACAGCGTGATAAGGTTGTTGTTGTTGTTCCAACAAGTAAAGACCATTGACTTGCCTACCCGCTCCAATCCTCCTCTTCGTGGATAGATCTTGAACAAAGTTATGGAAAAAAATGAGCAGAGCAACATAAGGAAACAAGTAACTTGCCGACTGGGATAAGATTAAAGCCAAAAGAAAGAATGTACAAAACATCACTTAAAATGAAATATGAAGAAATTTTTGCTGTCCCAATAATATGTGAAACAGAGGCATGTTAACCAGTTGGTAATTTAAAAGTGATAGGATTATGAATGGGTTTGGAAGAGCAAAGTAGTGCTAAATTAGACACCGTGTGATCTGTTGCGCCAGAATCAATAACCCGAAAAATAGTGGAGTTTTTATCTGGATAAAAATAAGTTTTGTTACCTGCCATATTAACAATGGACTGTGAATTACCAATTTTGAGAAGATGCAACAACTGTTGAATTTGCTCAGGAGTCAGAGAAGGCATATTTGGAGTGACAACTGAAGATGGAGATCTCTTTTGAAGCTTATGGTTAGGCGGATAACCACGAAGTTTATAACATCGATCAATAATATGACCATGTTCCTTGCAATCTTTCACAATATGGACAACCTCGATGTGGTTTTGAAACATCAGGAGATATGTTAGTAAGAGTTTCGGCGGAACGATTAGAGGAGGATTTTGGAAGCTTGACGCGAAATGCTGCCATTGCTACAGATTCGATAGAAATTGTTGGAGCATCTAATATTGCACGTTGATGTTTGGTAAAGGATCCATCAAAGGAATGTTGCAACCAGAAGAGCTGTAAGCATCAGACAATCTCATCAAAAATTGAGTAGGTTGTTCTTGTGCAAAGTAGGAATGAAATTGTTTCAAAGAACCATATGTGCAAGTGGGAAATTCAACTAACACAACAATTTCATCCCAAAGATTTTTTAGTTTAGTAAAGTAAGCAGCAATGGTAAGTGAATCTTGAGTGCAAAGAGCAATATCGCGGCGTAACCGATAAATTCTAGGAGCATTAGATTGAGCAAAACAATCTCCAAGTTCAGTCCAAACCGCAGCAACATCAGTGTCATAGATAACACTGTCACAAATCTTCGGAGAGAGAGAACCGAGCAACCAAGATTTGACAATGGCATTACAACGATTCCATTTAGCAAAATCAGGAGAAGAGGAATCGGGTTTTTTAATGGATCCATCGACAAAGCCAATCTTATCCTTTGCACTATGGGCATTACGAACACCTTTGCTCCAGGTAGCATAGTTAGTACATATAAGGGGTTAAGATACTAATGACATACCTGGTTGATCAGAATTATGCAGATGGAAGAGATTGGATGAACTGAGATCATCAGAAGACATTTTGATAATGATAATGAGAGATAATTAAATCATTGTTAGAGAGGTTTGTTTACTATCACTGACCATAATTAATTTTTCTGAAGCCAAAAAAACGTGGATCTTGTCTCATCGCGGTTTTCCTAAAAACGTGGATCTTATCGCATCGCGGTTTGCCTAACCTTCCTCCTTTTACTTCGCGCATCAAAGATTCCAAATTCAAATCTATTATGATTTTCAAATTCTAAAATTTCAATTTCAAATTGACAATTTTTAATGCTTTGATTAATATTTAAATTTGAAATTCATATTTTCAGATTAAAATCTCAATTTATTCTTTTCCAACATATTATCACTTAATGTTTAAGTAATATTAACAAAAATTTTAAATGTATATTTCTTATCAAAGTTATACAATCGAACGGTCGGTTTCCCTACCGTTGTGCGGTTATACTAGTAGTAAATATTATAAGAAACAATTGCAAAACATCGGGAAAAAAAAATTCAACAAAATGAATACACGTGCTTGACTCCTGACATGAAAGACGGACAAGACTTATCGTTAAATTGTATTTCTATAAAATCTTCTTCTTCAAAAAGTCCAAGTTGTTAATAGTCGAAATGCTTGACCATTAAGAGCTTTTAGTCTAACCAGCTAATGGTAGCAAACGAAGGACTGTGAATCTTATTAGAAAAGCCAAAGTTACCCAAGAAAGTAATGAAGATTTAATCAATAAATTTTTTGATTTAAACAATATTGTGGAAAAAGAAAAACCAAGAAAGAAAAATAGTTTAATGATTTCCCCCCTATGATTTGCTATTTGAACCTTTGCAGTAGGAATGCGGTAATGGTAGATATTCTTTATAGTAAAATGCATAAAGAAAATATAATGGTGCGTATCAATATGATATTTGTGAAAGGGCTTTGCACTGAAGGTCCTTATTTTTTGATGTTGTTATAAGAAAAGTCCCTATAATAATGAGTATGCAAATTAAGTCTCTGTTTTTTCAAATCAGAAAGCGCAAACTATTTTGTGCTTTTCTTATAAAACGTGCACGCTAACTTGCGCTTTCAAAAATAAAATTTTTTTTTAAAAAAAATTAAAACGATAACGCGCAAACTAGCTTGCGATTTTCTAATAAAAAGTGCAAGTTAACTTGCGCATTTTAAAATTTTTGAAATTTTCGAAAATTTTAAAATTTATAAATCAAAAAGCACAAACTAGTTTGAACTTGCATTTTTCAAAAAATTCAAAATTTTCAAACATTTCAAAAAAATTCAAAAGTAAAGCATAAACTAGCTTGCGCTTTCCTGATAGAAAGCGCGGGTTAACTTGCGATTTTCAAAAATTTCAAAAGTTATAAAAATTTTAAAATTTAAAAAAAATTCAAACTCTAAAAGTTGCAAGTTAGCTGGAATTTTCTGTCAGAAAAGTGCAAAACACCTTGCGTTTTCTATTTTTCAAAAAATAGGGACTAAATTTACATATTCATATCTACATGGACTTTTCTTATAACAACATCAAAAATAGGGATCTGTAACTCGTTTCTTATTTGTGTAATGTATTTGTTCTTGAATGGTCCTAGTCCAAATACATGAAAGAACAACCATTAATATATGAATGAACGGCCATAAATATGTTCGAACTTTGTTAATACGTAGTAGAAGAATAAATTAGGTAATATTTTAAACAAAAATTCCGTAGTTATATCAAATTAATAGTTTATTCTTATACACTATGTTCATGTGTACAAGGCTGCGAACCTATTTTAAAATTAGAAAAAAGATGCTCCTTTATTTGGAGAAAAATTAACACTATCCTATTTTAGAAGAAAGTATGACATGCTTAATACCTTAAATTTTTATGAAGAAAAACAAACAAAACTACTTCACTTATTTTACATCAATTGTAAGTGACTTGTGCACAACTTTTATCTTTGAAATTTGTGAATGACCTCATATGATTTCTTTTTATTTTTGCTATTAATCAACTACATTTTATTTTTGTATGCTAGATATCACATTCCCATTAGGACAAATTTTCAATCTAGGTATCAGGGAAAAAAACTTATTTCAACATTACAAGAATGGCAACAGATAGCGACGGCTTTTAGCCGTCGCTAGCCGTCGCAAGGCGACGCTAAAAGCCCTCACTAAATTTGTCGTTGCCCAACAGTATGGCGACGGCTCCGTCACGTAAATAGCGACGGCACGCGACTGCAAATGTGCCACGTGGAAATTTTTGCAACACCTAAACGTCGTCGCTAGTCGTAGCTCGCCGTCGCTAACTTGAACCAGATAGCCGTCGCTAACCTGAACCAGAAGGCCGTCGCTAGCCGTCGCTAATCTGGACCACATAGCCGTCGCTAGCCGTAGCTAATCTGGGTTAAATTCCAGTGCACATGCACAGCCTATATACACTTCATCCAATCTGAACCAAACAACCGCTATATACTATATTCATCAAGTATAACCATCATATATGCATCATATAACATCACTATACATTCAAACAATATAAAATCCAACCAAATCTCATTTTCAAATCCAACCAAATCTCATTTTCAAATCCAACCAAATCCATTAACCTGAACATGTACACAGTAAACCGAAATTTCTACATAATATCCCGACATACATATACATAATATCCAACCAAATCCATCAACTACAAGTCATCAAAATATGTACATAATATCCTGAAATATATATACACCATACCAACCAAAATGTGTATATACCAAACCATAAGCAAACAGACATACCTACTCCTCGCCATCGCTCCCGTCCTCTCCAGGCATACTCCCATGCTGTTGCAAATAAGCCGCAATCCGCTTATCCAGCTGTTGCTCAAAGAAACTCTTCCTCCAATCATTTATTTCTTCCACTGTCGCCCTCAACTGAGCAATCTCCGCCTCTTGCTGCAACCTCCTGTATGCACTCTGCATTCTCATCGCCTGTAAAATAATTCATAATTATATATATATATATATATATATATATATATATATATATATTAGTATATATATATATAATATTATTAAAATTATTTAACTATTTATATGCATGAGTAAATTTATATACTAGTACATGTCAAAATTTACCTCCACATTTCCATAGCTATACCGTCGACTGGTCCGAGAAGGCGGGTCAATAATAGCATCCCAAATATGGTTCTCCTCCTCTAACGTAAGCTCTTCCCTACCAGTGGACTGTGCTACACGAGCCCGCTCTGCTTCGTACCTCTCCTGCGATTACAAACAATTGTTTTACACGATAAAAACCGAATTTCAAAATTTTGAAAATAAAATAAGACAAAATATTGTTATTAACAGTAAATTAATTTACCATTACGGATTGTGATTTGTCATCCGTCCATTCGTACGAAACATTGCCCTCTTCGTCAGTCCTCTCGACGGCATGCATGGCCTTGAACAGCTCGGCCATAGTGGGCTCGCGGTTGTATCTCGCGGCCTGAAAATATATAAATATTATTGCTAATCTGCTTATAAAGTATTGTAATAAAATGCAAACACAGGTTATAAATTTAATCACCAGCTCTCTCTTATGCTCCTGAAAGGATTTGGAGCCACCACGGTGCAATGCAGGATTTTTATTCCTGTTTGTCCGGTTCCGCGCAGATAACTCCTACAAATTAAGATAAATTATCACGTATATATCTTGCGAGATTAATATTAGATTTAAATAACAAAACAAACATATATTACTTACTCTTGCTGCCGGACTGTCCCAAAGCCGTAGAAAATCATTCCATACACCCTCATCCATCCAGTTCGGCTTTTTCCCTAAATTCTTAGCCTTCGACAATGTATCTCTGTAATTTTTTCTCATTCGTTTGTTCCAATGATTTAAAAAAACGTCTAAGTCATCATGGTCGACGCGGACTGCAGCTTGTAAATTAAAATTATTTTACGTTATATAGATTATATTAATTTACAACTGAAATTCAAACTACTACTTACAAGTAAATCCGCCTGTATTGCATTCTTGACATGAGGGGGGATGTCATCCCAGTGAGGCCAACAACCATTCATGCGGCTCTGAAAAGCCTACCTCGACACCTGTAAAATATAATATGATGGCTCCACCTCAGAGCCACTGCAAAAGTTATGATATACATGTTTAGTGGATTTTAAAACTTATACTTTAAATAAAATTGATACTTACCCAGCACTTCTAGGAACAACTTGTGCAATCGGACGTAAGTCCGGTGCAGTGCCACTACCACCTGCACCGGGAGATGGGGATGGCGTGCCACCACCATCTACACTCCGTCTCCTGCCAGACATATCTGCTATAGAAAAACAATATCATCAGAGAACAATTATAGAAATTCACTACTACATAGCATGTTTCAATCACTTTCACAGAAACAATTATAAAAATTTACTAGTACAATACATGGATAAAAATTAAATAAATGATCATCACAGAACAATAATAGAAATTCACTACTACATAGCATGTTTCAATCACTTTCACAGAACAATTATAAAAATTTACTAGTACAAAACATGGATAAAAATTAAATAAATGATCATCACAGAACAATAATAGAAATTCACTACTACATAGCATGTTTCAACCACTTTCACAGAACAATTATAAAAATTTACTAGTACAAAACATGAATAAAAATTAACTAAATGATCATCGCAGAACAATTACAGAAATTTACTATTACATAGCATGTTTCAATCACTATCACATAACAATTATATCAATAACGATTAGTCTTCATCGTTTTCTGATTCAGACTCAGTCTCCTATTCTACCTCATTTTCTTCGGTACTTTCGAATGCATCAAATAAGACGTTCGATTCATCATTCAAAGGCCCTACATCAATATCATCGGTTATTATTATTTCTGTATTTGATTCAAGATCGGCTTGATATGCTGCTTCATCTGGAATATTATTTCCATCAAACGTAAACCTTGGTTTCGTTTTGAAAACAGCGGACCAATCCGCTTTATCTCTTTTCAAAGATGGATACGAAGCAAAATAAACTTGTAACGCTTGCTTGGCTAATACAAAAGGATCATACTTATAGTAGTGTGATGTATGCCTTATTTCAATAAGTTTGTACTCTTTATGCATGTTGATTCCGGAACCAGGAACGTTACCGAACCAATTGCACTTAAATAAAAAAACCTTTTCTAAAGGTTCAACATAATATGTCAATTCTAGAATCTGTGTTAAGACGCCGTAAAAATCTTTTAAATGCTCATCTGGATCATCACTTCCTTTGACAAATACCCCGCTGTTATATATTAATTTTTCAGCACCGTAATCTTTTGTGTTGAACTTAAACCCGTTGACGAAGAATATTGGATAAGTCTTCACATTTCTTTTCGGTCCAATCGCAAGATATCTTAAGCCTTCATCAACGACACAGTTTCTTGGCTCATAAACATAGTTCAAAAACCATTTGGAAAATTCTTTACTGAGATCGCCAGATGGATACTGTGATTCGTAGATACTGCATATATGTAATATGTGTTATTATTATTATGTACGTACAAGTAAATTACAAGTGAATTAATTATTACCTGACAAATGGTGCGACTTCGACACAATTTAAAAGAACATACGTGTGCGCTACATGGTGGTCTCTATCGTCCAACCATATTTCCACACATTTTCCACCGGGTCTACCATATTGTCTAAAAACAGATAACATTGTTTGAGAAGAATTTTGTTCAACGACTTCCTCATTTCGAGGAACAGTTACAAACGATAAGTTCACATCATCCTTAAAGTAGTGAGAGAAAAAAAAATGAGGCTTCTTCTTCTAGATACGATTTGCATATCGAACCCTCAACTCGGGCTTTTTGTCGAATCTTCTTCTTCAGATGATTCAAGTACCTATTAAGATATTTATTACATATTTAGATATACAAAATTAAATTTGAAATTGACATGAACATTGCACATGTTAATTTACCTCTCAAATGGATACATCGATCCATATTGCACAGGACCTCGAAGAAGTGCTTCGGATGGAAGATGAATAGGTAAATGCTCCATTACGTTAAAGAAACCAAGCGGAAGTATTTTCTCCAGTTTGCATAGCAATATGGGTATTTCTACTTCAAGTTTATGTATACGATCCACCTTTAATGTTTTCGAACAAAGCTGTTTATAAAACAAACATAACTCTGTTATGACGTTCCATACTTTTACGGGCAACAGTTCTTTGAAAGCCACGGGGAGTAAATATTCCATCATGATATGACAATCGTGACTTTTCATCCCACTCAATTTACTATTTTTGAAGTCAACCACATCTACGAAGATTGGAAGAAATCCCATCGGGAAATCTTAATTCTTCCACCCACTTTAGCACGAGTTTTACTTGCTTATTGTCTAGCTCATAGCATGCTTTCGGTTTTTTATTGTCATTAGGCTTCATATGAAGTTCCGGGCGCTTACAATAGTTTCCTATATCAAGCCTCGAATTCAAATCGTCCTTGGTTTTGCCCTTTACATTCAAAATTGTATTAAACAGATTATCAAATACGTTCTTTTCGTTGCGCATCACGTCAATATTATGTCGGAGTAAGAGATCTTTCCAATATGGTAACTCCCAAAATATACTTTGTTTGCACCAATTATGAATTTCTAACTTTCCTGGAATTTCAGTCTGGACTCCAGTTTCATGTATCTTTGGATAGTCTCTTACAATTTCGTATATTTCCTCGCCTGACCAAACCTTAGGTGGTTTCAGATTCTCTTCTCTGTTAGCTATGAAAATTTTCTTATCTCTTCCAAAACTATGATGGGGATGAAGAAAACACCGATGACAATCAAACCACGAAACTTCCTTCCCATATCGTAACGAAAATACTCGTATTTCTTCCATACAATAAGGGCATGCTAGACGACCGGCCGTACTCCAACCACAAAGCATCCCGTATGCAGGAAAATCATTAATCATCCATAACAAAGAAGCGAATAACCGAATTTCTTTTTTCGTTAATACATCGTAAGTTTCGACTCCTTCATTCCATAGTTTCTTCAACTCTTCGATCAATGGTTGTAAATAAACATCAATTCCTTGGGTTGGATCATGAGGGCCGGGAACGACAGTGGTGAGAAACATATATGGTGTCTTCATACACATCCATGGAGGTAAATTATATGGAGTAACGGTAATTGGCCAGGATGAATATTTACTACCAAACTGTGAAAATGGTGAAAATCCATCTGTACGTAAACCAAGTCTGACATTATAGCTTTCCGCAGCAAATGCGGGATAAGTCTTATCGAAATATTTCCATGCTTCACCGTCGGATGGATGTATCAAAGTTCTTTCTTCCGCTGTTCTCATACTATGTCATCGCATATGACAGGCCGTAGCAGAAGATGCATATAGTCTTTGAAGTCTGGGAGTGATGGGTAAATAATGCATTCTCTTGTACGGGACTTCTTTCCCTTTCTTCTTTCTTGGTTTGTATCTTTCTTCGTTACATATTTTGCATTTCTAAGGTCAACGTCGTCTTTCCAATACAACATGCAACCTTTCACACATGCATCTATCTTCTCGTACGGTAGACCGAAAGCGGACATCAATTCTTTCTTTATAATGATTATCGCACATCAGATTATTGGGTGGCATGTGTCGTTTTGCAGCTTGTACAACTGCTGTAAATGCAGCTTCCGTAAGGTTGAATTTTGATTTCATAGTTATGTATTCGACGGTTATTGAAAGTTCGGTTCCGCTTTTACATCCGTCCTACAACGGCCTCTTTGCAGAATCCAACAAATCATATATTTTTTTAGCTCCTGCAGTCGGTTCTTCTTCGACATTTTCGTCTTCATCGACAGCTTCAGTTGTAGGAAACATTGATCGTGCTGCATCATCCACCATATTTTCTATCGTCATCATATTAGCGTCCTCTAAAACTTCAGTATTAGGTGTAGATTCAACAAGTTCTCCATGAAGATCTCAGAAATAATAATCAGGCACGAAACCATATTTATACAAATGTACTTCAACTATATCCAGTTTCTCATGCTTCAAATGTTGACACTTACTACATGGGCAACGAATTTCTGTATTGTTTCAGTTATTAGATTTAGCAAATCTAATAATTTCGTGTACACCGTTGCAGAAATGTTGCTTTATTGATCCTTTCTTTCCAGTTCTGACTTCATACATCCAAGTACGGTCGAGAAAATAATTGAACATTTTTCCTGATTTGAAAATGTATGTTAGACAATTTAAATCATTAGTTTTCAACAATTCTCCATTCTAAAAAGTTCATCGTTCCAGAAAATTCAAAATATAAACTTCAGTTTAATTTTTTATTTTTTGGTATTTTGATTTTCACTTCGGTGGTCAGTCATCCTACTTCCCATTACAAACACAATAATGTAATTACATTTTATAAATCATTTCCGATTAAACGGTTCAACAAAATTTCGGCAGCACTTCCCTTATGTTCCCTGCATCGTACACAAATGCGTGTACACAGGGAACGTAAAGGAAGTGCTGTCGAAATTTTGTAACGGTTTAAAATGAAATGATTTATAATATGTAATTACTTTATTGTGTTTGTAACTTGTCCAATACAGGGATAAATCTGACAAATATTGTATCAGATGAATATAAATGTCCGTTCCGTTACAAAACGAACATCCATATAACGATCATATACAACACTTGCCAGACGGGGCCGTCGCCAATCTAAGGGATAAAAAAAATTCTTTAAATTTTATCAAATATTATTGTTCTTTTCAAATTTTGACAATGTTTCAACTATTTATATTTTATTTCAAAAATTTGTGTATTTAAATTTTAGTTCAATATTCATTTCTTTATTTTTTTACGACATGGATTTTATGTGACTATTTGTTGTTGTTATATTCATTTCTTAATTTCTTTACAAAATCGATTTTAGTACAATATCAGTTGTTTCTAAAGTCATTTCCTAATTTTTTTCAAATAAATTAGATACGTGCAGAATTTTTAATGTTCTCATATTCATTTTTTAATTTTTTGTACAAACTTTATTTTTTACAATACACACAACCTTTTGCATTTTGACTGTTGCTAGTCACCGCTAAAATTATTAAAATGGCCGTCGCTAGCCGTCGCTCAATCAACAAGGTAAATATAAGAATTATCAATGAATATAATTATAAAACAACAAATTCTAATTATCAAATAGATAATTAGAAAACAATAAAAAACTAATTATTAAATAAAAATTTGTCAATTTAAATTCACTTAACAACTTAAATTTGTAATTTATCAATTTCATAACTATGAAATACTTTCATGTACATTTATCAATAAACAAGTTAACCATTAATATACGTTATTTTTTCACCTAAAACAACTAATCATGTTAATCGCCAACACTAATTATCTACATCAACCATTTATTCAACTTGATTATGATAAACTAATTAATATGTAATACTTAATTCAAGTTCATGATAATAAACTAATTAATCTACCAAATCAACATACAACACTACTAATACATAATTTAACAACACTACTAATACCCAATTTAACAACAAATCTCAATTTTACAACAAATCATAACTGAATTAGGGTTTAAACTAAACCTAAAAACATCAAATTTACATTCAAACAAGAGATTAGGAGCATGCCGACACAAAATTGGGTGATTTGGAGGCGTTGAAGGCTGGGGCGCTGGCTACGGTGACGGTGGGCGACGGATTGGGGGAAGGAGGAAGGGTTTTGGGGAGGAAGGAAAGTGAATCTGATGCTCTCGGTCGGGACCTGTATATTGCGTATAGCGACGACTAGCGATGACCACTTTTTTTAGCCGTCGCCAACCGTCGCTACGGTGCGTCGCTACACCAAACCTTTCTTGTAGTGCAAGTTAAAACTGTTGAATTTTAGCGATGCTATATGGAGAATTGAAGTGGTTGAGAATAGCTTGATATCGGTGAAAATAACACACGAATTAAAGCACGAATTCTCAAGTTATCACGATTTAAAGATGGGTGGTGCACAGGCTGAAAGTTGTGTCAAGCAGGTTTACTGTAACCCACGAGTTCTGTCAGGCATCTGAGAAGTAAGAAGTCTGCAATTCGAAAGTTGCAACAGACGTCTGAGGGGTTTTGACAAACGTCCGGTGCATTATAGTTTTGTTTCTCAACCCAGAATTTGTGTATTTACTTGCAAGGCTGCAAGGGGAAAATCATGTATTTGTCAAGGAAGGATAGTTCACTATATAAGCTATTTTCAGGATTCAAAACAAGGAGAACTTCAAGGGTTTTTTTATCAAGGTTTATCCTTCATTAAATAAGGTTTATCTAAGCCTATTTTTCTTCAATTCTCTTCTCCACAAAACTATTCTATTTGAATTTGATCATTGTAATCAATCTCTTGTACTCTTCACATTGGTATTGGTAAAGGCTCTCTCTCAAGTGGATGTACACTAACAAAACATTAGTGGAACCATTATAAATTGGTGTGTGATTTATTTTATCGTTATTGCTTTGTTTCTCTATTGCTTGTTTGGTGATTGTGATTGGTTTTGCATTGGACTGGATTTAGATATTGATTGGTTGTTTTGCACTTCTTGCCACGATCTTGTTTTCCACTGTGTTTTGGATTTTGATTTTGGTGGTCTCGAGTTAGAATTCTCATAACATTTGGTATCAAAGCTTTGGTGTTGGTAGGTGGTTGTGGAAATGCCAAAATCCGATAATATCTCTTATAGTCTCTCAATGGTTAGTCCAAGTGGTGTAGCACCGTATGTACGTAGATCATACGCGGCTTTGGGATCACAATTGGTTATAGACAAGTGGAATGACGATAACAGTTTTGAAAAGTGACAATGGAATATGAAAGCGGTTCTTAGGTGGAATGTGTACATTGGGTTGTGTTTGATACACATTTGTTACCGATGGGCATATGGGATGTTAAGAGAGAGGACATAGAAGAGTGGGCATTCACTACACTTCAACTTGCTTTGAGAGAGAATGCGATCTCCAAAATTAGTGGTGAGACTACCACTAAGGGTATTTGTGACAAGTTGGAGTTGTATATAAAGAAGTCACTAACTAATCGTTTGATCTTGTTGCAAATATTCTTTACCTATAAAATGAAAGAGGGTACTTCGCTTAAGGTACACTTGAACGTCTTTGATAATTTACCAATAAGGATGAAAGCGGTAGATTTGAAGATTAAGGAACCACACAAGGTGATTATATTTTGTGTTCATTTCGAGACTGTTATATGGGTTTCCTAAATAATTTGATTTATAGCCGGAATAATTGACTCTTGATGATGTCAAAATGGGTCTTTTAGTGAGAAGTTGCACGATCAAATGAAGAAGTTGTGTGATGGAAGTACCGATGCTAGTAGTGGTCACAGTTTATTTATGGGAAATGAGAGATATGAGAAGAAAGGTAACCAGAGGAGTTCTGATTCAAGAAACCCCAGTTGAAGAGGAAAGTCAAAGAAAAGAAATAGCAAGCGCTTTATTTGTAAGAAACCTGATCATTGGAAAAATAAATGTTCGGACAAGGAAAAGACAAAGAAGGAAGCAACATCTTCATCCGTTGCGGTGGAGAGTGGAATTGGCGAGGGAGATGTAGATGTTTTAACGTCGGTAGCATCAAATGTTTTGCATAGCTAATGGGTGGTTGATTCAGGGGCGTCTTATCATATGACGTCGAATAAGAATTGGTTTTCTTCTTACGTAGATAAAGAGGAAAATTCAATTGTTAATGCTATTTGTAAGTCGAAGGGCATTGGATCTGTACAAATTCAGATGTTTGATGGAGTGGTTCGTACTCTTACTAATGTACGCTATATTCCGGGACTTTGGAAGTCTCTATCTCTTTGGGACAGCCGGATTCTTTAGGTTGTAAGATCACTATTGAGAATGATAGCTTGCGGATTTCAAAGGGTTCGCTTGTGGTGGTGAAGGGTACTAGGACTCATGGTGTTTATTTGCTTCAAGGAGTAGGTGAAAGTTGTATGGATGTTAATAGTTTTCGTAGCTTGGACTAGGTTGTGAGATTTGAGGTTAGGTCATGTCTCAAAGAGAAGTTTGGATATTCTTTGGAAGTGGAAGATGATCGATGGAGAAAGTTTCAACAAGCTAGAGTTTTGCGAGAAATGTGTCATGGGGAAGCAATTAAAGTATCGTTCAGTGAGGAAAAACATGATTCAAGAAGGGTTCTTTAGTATGTTCATGAAGATGTTTGGGACCGACATCAGTAGCTTTTTTGGGTGGAGTTTGCTGTTATATTTCTTTTATTGATAACTTTTATCGAAAGTTATGGGTGTATGTAATGAAGGCTAAGTCAGATGCATTTGCAAAGTTCAAAGTTTGGAAGGCTCTTATTGAGAATGGGAGTGGTAAGCAATTGAAGGTCCCAAGGTCCAATAATGGCAGAGAGTATGTTTCCATAAAGTTCTTGGAGTTTTGCAAGCATCATGATATTTGAGGCATTTTACTACACTGGGAGATCTACAGTCGAATGGATTTGCGGAGTGGATGAACCGTACTCTACTTGAGAAAGCTCGATGCTTGAGATTGTCATCGGGTTTTTTAAGGAAATTTGGGCCGAAGCGTTGTCAATCGTGGTGCATATTGCTAAACGAATTCCGTGCTTAGGAGGAAGTTTGGAAGAGAAAGAGCATTGACTTGAGTTATCTTCGTATTTTTAGTAGTCCGGTTTATGTGCATGATCCAGTAAATGATAAGCTCGAGCCTAGAGTTTTCAAGGAGATTTTACTTGACTATACGGATGGAATAAAAGGCAGTCGGATATGGAATCCAGAAACGAAGAGGGTTGTGAATTCTTGTCATATTACTATTGATGAATTGGCTTTATTCAAGGAGAATGAGAGCTCATCGAATGTTCCTGATTTGGTTCATATTGAATCAAAGGAGAAGGAAGTTATTTCCACCTTTCGTCTAAGGAGAATGTTCGTGTCGGCTAAAGTTCTATAAACTAGAAAATAGCCGAACGAATTTTGAAATAAAAATAACCGCAAGCACACGGTGTACGAATGTAGCACGTGGCGAATACGGGTCGATCCACACGGAATTGTTGATTTAAATTTCTTACTCAATCAAATTATACCAAAGTCGAGAGTGTGTTTAAGCTAGAAAATGAGAAAATGAACTAACTAACAAAAAGAAAAGAAATGCAAATATGAGAGTTAAATGACAATTTAGAGAATAAGTCCACTCTCTAGATCATGTAGTTCAACAGATGAAATCATGATCTCTCTTTTATCGTCATTAGTGTTTTAACTGATGTGTTTATTATAAGTATGACATATTTGAGCTATTAATTAGCCAACATAAGTCATCAAACTATAACACACCCCTTAAAACACTTACTAACTTTCATGAAACTTGACAAAGAAAATGAAAATGAAATCTATTTTAAGTATGGCCTATTAACTATTGATTAGAAACATAGACCATCAAATTTTAATTTCAAATCACTTTCTTTTGCCATAATCATATTTTGATGAAGAGGCAATTAGTGTTAGTGATTGTTTAAGCATAGCATATTTGGTGTCAACAATATAGACTATTAAATTCAAAGCAAAAACAACAAATAAAACCATTCTATCAGCATCATTAAGCACAAAAAGAGCACATGAATTAACAAAATGTTGAAGCTACGTTAATTAGAGAGCTTCATTACCTCTAAATTGAAGGGGTTTAGCTTCTCATATTTGTCATTTTATTAACAAATATAGCTAACAACATGAAAGCAAAAAAGAGGAAAAAGAGAGCAAAATGAAAAGATAAGCTAATTAACTTGCATAAAAGAAAAGAGATCTACACTACAACATGAAAGTAAATGAACATGAAAAAGAAAGAGCATGTATTAAATTGCATAAAAAAAGATTACATAAAATAAAAATGGCTAAGTAGCCATGAAAAGATAAAGAGGAGCTTTCATTTTATTTTTGATCTAAACTAAACTAAAGAGAAGGAGGCCTAAGAGAGACTAAGAGAAGAGATATTAAGGAGAGAGAGGTTACATGAAACATAAGGGGTATATATACAAGTTTTAAAACCCTAATTCACTTTTTAGGGAATGCCCAAAATGCCCCATAGGAAGTGTGGAGGCCAAGTAATCATTAACATGTCTTAATCCCCCATTAAGTGTACATGAAACCATTAACTCCATAAGCATGTGCATTAGCCTTTAGTTTGTATATTAAGGTAGGTGGGTAGGTGGGGTCCTCCATGATCTTCACTTTGACTTATTTCCATCTTCATTCCTTTATATCCATTTTGTGCATGCATGTTTCTTCATGAACCCACTAATATGAGAAGCTAAATTCCTACACAAATATATATAACTTTTCAATTAATTTTTCTCAAAGAAATATATGCACACAAATGACCGTTTTGCCCCTATATGAAGATGGATATGACAATTTGGAATTATTATGAATTTTGGTTAAAACAAGTTAAAATACCCCATATGATCATTTATTTAATTTAAATAGAATAAATATGGTGGTAAAAATATGCATATTTACGTACACATCAAATACCCCCACACTTATCTTTTTATTCGTCCTCGAATAAAGAAAAACTAAGATAAATCCATTTTCGTAGGAAGCACGATTGCATTGAGCGTATGCAACAAGCCGTTAAACCTCTGGGTGTCCCCAGTAGGACGAGCGTAGTCTCGTGAGGGTTTTCAGAGGATACTACCCACAAAATCCAAATGCAAAATAAAAAATGTAAAGTGAAAATATTTACAAAAATGCAAGATTTATTTAAAAAGAGATGAATGCGAGTTCTTAAAAATATTTAAAAATAAAGGATTTACTTTTAAATCGACACTTATAAGTTAAATATAGGTTTTGGTTATTATCTTGAAAATTTATGTCATTTACTCGTCAAAATTTCCAACAAAAATCAAGTTATCATAACAAATAGACAATAGTTTAACTCGTTGTTTCAGTTGATTACAAAGTGTATCTATGAAATGGATCCGTAGTTGACTATCAAAGTTTATCAAAGTGGTATTTTCATTTCTTTTCAATAACAATTCAAATCAAATAAGTAAAAATAGTGCTAGGATTTCAATTGCTTGTTCTCTCATTATTTGTAAGAAAAATTACACACCTAGCTCAGGTAAACTGAGGCCAGATATACCACCCATGCACTGCCTTTCGGTCTTATGTGAGGGAGTACAGAGCATGGCGAGTGCACACACTTTCGTGCGTACACCTATCGACCGTAGGTGGTTTTATTATGACTGTTCTTTTTTTTCTTTTTCTTTTTTACAGGTGTTCCATACATGCATAACCGTGAGGACTTTTAAATGAGTATGAAAGCACATAATCAAAGATTCCAAGTAATTCACACATGCATAACCGTGAGGACTTTTAAATGAGAGTGAATACTTGGATGTTATTTATATATATGTATATACATATACATACATACATACATACATACATACATACATACATACATACATACATACATACATATATATATATATAAGAGAGAGAGTGTTGCAAAATCATCTTAGCACCATTTAATTTAGAAGACAAAAAAATGTTGTATCTTTACTTTAAATCGACCACTTTTTAAAACAAAAATTTTCAATTAGGATGTATTTCATAATTAACATATGTGAATCTACCTATATACTAGTTAAACCATTGTTATTTGTAATTTAACTTCATTTTTATTTTTGTTAGGACAAAAAACAAAATTTCAAAAATTTTGATTTAATAAACCAAAACCATATATTTATCCTATAGTGTTTCTTTAAAAATAAATCAAAATGTTTTTAAAAAAAAATTAGTTTTTTTTTGAGTTTTGGAAGAAAAAGCAAAAATGAATCATGAAAAATTAAAAATGAAGATGCACTTGATTTTGACTGTGTCCCCACATTCAACCCATGTGGAAGGAGAAAAATGAAAATAAAAACATGACATTTATTTAAATCAAAATGAAAAGGTTATTATTTACAAGAGATCAGAAAATATACAATTAAAGAGTAAATGAAACGGTCTTCCAAAGACCGATTCATTTGTCTCGTCAAGTATACGAGACACAGCTTAAGCACGATAAACCAATTCGTAAAAGATTCCGAAGTTGATTGTCGATTTGGAAAAACGAATGTCCTTTTATTGAGAACCGTATGAGTTGTTTTATTTTTGATGATTTTCGGGGTGGATAAAACAATTGATTGAAATTCAAGTTTATTTTCACCAAATTGAAAGTTAAGCTCATTGTAAACAAATTTTCAAAATTATCGATTTCATAATTGAAATGGTGATTTAACTCTTCCCTTTCGGAATTTAACAACTCATTTTTGAAAAGTCCAAAAAGTTTATGTTCGTTAAATTCGACTTCCTTTGTTGGATTATCAACAACTTCATCGCGTAAATCGAGTTTAAAGTTCAAAGTTTCATATTCAAATTTTCAGAAAAAGGAAGATCGAAGTTTAAATCAAGTTTCACACCCTCAAAAGAATTGAAATCCAACTCAATTACTGTGTTTTCAATACTTTCATTAAGATTTTCATTTTCAATTTCAAAAGTTGTTATTTGAAAATCGTCGATTTGGGTAAAAGATGGATTATCGCTTGACTCGTCACAACGTTGGAATTTGATTTTGTTTTTCACGTTGTTTCATATATGTTTCAATCAACAAATCCGTGTGATCATCATAAATTTCATGCATTTTCTCAACAAAATCCAATTTATAGTTATTCACTTGAAAATTCTCGATTTGGATTTGTTGAGAACAAAAATTATCAATTGCATTGAAATTGAGATTATTTCCATTACCAAAATTATTTGAAAAGTTATTTCCACTTTCGTTTTGATTTTGAAATTCATTTTGAAGTTCGAAATTGAGTTGGCATGGGTTATAATCGTAATCGTTTGAATTTTGAATTGAATTCAAATTTTGGAATCCTTGTCTCGAGTTATTACACAAATATGAATTACACAAATCATTTATCTTTTGATTTTGTTGTGTAGAGAGTTCAAGTAAAAATGAAACGTTATTTTCAAGAGTCGAGGGTTGGTGATCGTTTTGAAAACTTTGTGGTTCAAAATTTGAATTATTTACACAATAGTTGTTGTTAAAATATCCATATGAATTTGAAGTTAACTCATATGGATTACATTGATTTTCACAACTAAATTCAAGTGAGTAAGAAAAAGGAAACTCGGACATTTTCAAGGTTTTTTTGTTTTTGTTTTTTTATAAAGAAAAATATTTACAAGTATAATTTATTTTTCAAAATGGAAAATTGATTTTTGTTTTGTTTTTGGATTTTCAAATTTTTTTCTTTGTTTTTGGAAATGTTTTATAATTTTTTTTTTGTATTTTTGTTTTTAATTTTTTTTTGATTTTCTAAAAAAACTAAGTGAATTTTTTTTGGATTTTTGGAATTTTGATTTGAAAGTTTTCGAAGTAAAAGGAAAAAAAACAAAGTTAAGAAATATTTACAATTTTTTAGTTTTGGATTTTGAATTTTTTTTGTTTTTTTTTAATATGCATGAACTAATGCAACTAAATGAATGCAAGGGTTAATTACAAATGATTTTCCTAAGTTAACCCAAAATTGTATAATCACACATTGTCTTAGATAAACAAGATAGTTCTCAACCAGGTAAGGGACATGATTTATCGGTGCACCACGAATCACCGTAGCAATGTAGATGAAGGTTTAAGTACCTTTAGAGGAACTACCACTATAATATTTACAAATCACCGTAATATTTATAAATGGTTATTACTCTGCCGTAGCCTAGACACCAAGAAAATAAATTGTTCAAAGAAGACAATTTGTCAATATACAATTAAATGTTATCGATTTCTAACCTTTATTATTAATCAAAATCTAGGATGAAATGCAAAGCTGAAACTAAACGTGTATTAACAATGCAGCTACGAATGAATTTTTTTTTTGAAACTTTTTTTTTTAAATGCAAGCAAATAACAATGCAAAGCAAACAAAACAATATATATATACAATGCAAGGCAAATAAAAAGAAAATTATAAATAAGCAAGCAGTTATTTTTTTTTTGCAAGCTCAGCAAAACAAGCAGTTTATTTTAGCAAGCACTTCACTCCTTCTGCAATTCTCTACTTTGGCAACCTGAAATAAAAACAAGATATATATACAATTTTATTTTATTTTATTTTGTAAAAAAATTTAATAAAAAGGAAAAATTTTGGTTCCAAAAGAAACAAAAACAAACCCCCTTTTTTATTAAAGAAGAAATGAAAACAAAAACTAACGTGTTTTTTTTAACAAATTATAACAACCAGAATTAAAACAAAACAAAACAAAATTTAAAATTAAAATTTATTTAAAAATGGGTAAGGCAAAGCAAAACTAAAAGCAAACTAAACAAAACAAATTGAGCAAACTCTTTTTTTTAATAAGGACGAACTCAAAAAAAAACAAAAAAAAAACAATAAATCAATATAAAAAAAAATTAACTAACTTCCTTCACCACACAAAACAAACCCGGCCCAAACTTCCTCTTCTTAACAGTTTATTTTTATTTTACACCCAAAATCATTTGAACTTTTCCTTTTACTAAACTGTGATTTCTCAAATCTCGCAAGTCAAAATCACACTTGAATTCGAAATCGAGATAAGCAAGTTGAGCTTGTTCGATTTGGGGATGTCACGAAGCTTAAGATGGTCGAACGTGATCGGCAATGATTAAGCAGAGGATGGTGGTTATGGTCGATGTTCGGTAGCAACGATATCGTTGATTTTTGCTACGGGTTTATGGAGATGTACGTGGTGATTGGAGGAAGATGACGTGACTCTGGTGGTGAATTAGGGATCGCGGCAATGAGTTTGAGGTTATTCAATTTGGGTTGTTCGGTGATGATGTTCAGATTCAGGCGACATTGCATTTGTGGTTGAAGGAGTTCAACTCAAGGTGGTTCGATCGGCCACTGGTGAAGTTCGAAGTCGTGTTGATCTGCTTTGTAACAATGGAGAAGATTTGTTGAAGGAGTGGCTGTGTATGACTGATGAAGTCGAGGTATGTTGTAACAGAGATGGGCAAGGCAGCAATAGGTTGGGGACTTGATGATGATGGTGCACTGTTGCGGGTTGTTGAAGGAAGGCAGTGGCAAGTATGAATTGTGTAGAGGTAAGTCTGAAATGAAATGGTATTGTACAACAGTCTATTTTTGTTTTTTTGTTTTTTTTCTCTTTTTGGGCACTTGTTTGTTTGAGTGAGGAGATGGTTGCGGCAGTTGATTTAAAGGCAGAAACGAAGTTGCTAACAATTTTGAAGTGGATGAAGTGTTTGCAGGCTGAGCAAGGAATGGCAGTAGAATGTCTATAGAATATTGGTTTGTAGTTTGGTTTGCAGTGTTGCAACTTAATGACTTTGGGGACTGTTGGGTTATGTATTAAAGGGGAATGGTGGGCAGAAGTGAATGGAGTTTGGAGATGACAGTAGTTCGATGGTGATCATGTGAGCTTGTGACGTTGAAGGCAGGAAGTTTGAAATGATATTGTTTAACAGCGGTGAGGCTGTTGTGGGTAGAAAGAAGATGGTCAGTGGAAGTGATGATTGATGGTGAATGTTGGTTTGCTGATTGTCCTATATGTTCTGGTGATGATCTGCAGTGGGAAGTTGAGTGGTCAGATGTTCTGGTGATGTAGGGGTTGATTATTGTTTCAGGGAGTTAACAAGCAATGGGGATGGTGAAGAGATGCTATGCACAATGGTTGGTTGGTGGCACTGTTGAATGGAGTGGAAGTGGCTGTTGTAATGGAAGTGCAGGCTGCAAGGCAGTGTTGTGATATCAGTGTAGAGAATGATGCGTGTTTGAGTTGAATTGCAGTTGGAAGTTGATCAGAGAGAGGGGGTAGTGAAGTTTGGTGATGTGGAAGTTGTTGTTGAAGTTTTGATTGTGCACTGGTGATTGTTCAGAGGAATATTGGAGGTTCAGGGAAGAAATGTGGAGAGCACTGTTTAGTGAAGAGCAGTGAGAAGATTGTGCAGTAACAGTAACAGAGAAGGGGGAGAACTGCACAGTTTTTAGGCAATCAAATTTGTAAAAGAAATTGAGTTGTAAATTGTAACTGAAATTGTAAAGAAAATGAATAGAAAATAAAATGTCCTTTTGTTTTTGTTTTGAAATTTTGCATGTTTTTTTTATGGAAATAGGAATGCAAATGCAAAATGAAAACTACAAACACACAAACAAATGCAAGCACAAATCAAACACACAATTTTTTTTAAATGCACTCAACACACAAAACAAACACGCAATATAATCTAACGAAAATAATCCGAAGAATAAAAAATCAAAATCGAAGCTATTCCCCGGCAACGGCGCCAAAAACTTGTTCGCGTCGGCTGAAGTTCTATAAACTAGAAAATAGCCGAACGAATTTTGAAATAAAAATAACCGCAAGCGCACGGTGTACGAATGTAGCACGTGGCGAATATGGGTCGATCCACAGGGAATTGTTGATTTAAATTTCTTACTCAATCAAATTATACCAAAGTCGAGAGTGTGTTTAAGCTAGAAAATGAGAAAATGAACTAACTAACAAAAAGAAAAGAAATGCAAATATGAGAGTTAAATGACAATTTAGAGAATAAGTCCACTCTCTAGATCATGTAGTTCAACAGATGAAATCATGATCTCTCTTTTATCGTCATTAGTGTTTTAACTGATGTGTTTATTATAAGTATGACATATTTGAGCTATTAATTAGCCAACATAAGTCATCAAACTATAACACACCCCTTAAAACACTTACTAACTTTCATGAAACTTGACAAAGAAAATGAAAATGAAATCTATTTTAAGTATGGCCTATTAACTATTGATTAGAAATATAGACCATCAAATTTTAATTTCAAATCACTTTCTTTTGCCATAATCATATTTTGATGAAGAGGCAATTAGTGTTAGTGATTGTTTAAGCATAGCATATTTGGTGTCAACAATATAGACTATCAAATTCAAAGCAAAAACAACAAATAAAACCACTTCTATCATCATCATTAAGCACAAAAAGAGCACATGAATTAACAAAATGTTGAATCTACGTTAATTAGAGAGCTTCATTACCTCTAAATTGAAGGGGTTTAGCTTCTCATATTTGTCATTTTATTAACAAATGTAGCTAACAATATGAAAGCAAAATGAAGAGGAAAAAGAAAGCAAAATGAAAAGATAAGCTAATTAACTTGCATAAAAGAAAAGAGATCTACACTACAACATGAAAGTAAATGAACATGAAAAGGAAAGAGCATGTATTAAATTGCATAAAAAAAATTACATAAAATAAAAATGGCTAAGTAGCCATGAAAAGATAAAGAGGAGCTTTCATTCTATTTTTGATCTAAACTAAACTAAAGAGAAGGAGGCCTAAGAGAGACTAAGAGAAGAGATATTAAGGAGAGAGAGGTTACATGAAACATAAGGGTTATATATACAAGTTTTAAAACCCTAATTCACTTTTTGGGGAATGCCCAAAATGCTCCTTAGGAAGTGTGGAGGACAAGTAATCATTAACATGTCTTAATCCCCCATTAAGTGTACATGAAACATTAACTCCATAAGCATGTGCATTAGCCTTTAGGTTGTACGTTAAGGTAGGTGGGTAGGTGAGGTCCTCCATGATCTTCACTTTGAATTATTTCCATCTTCATTCCTTTATATCCATTTTGTGCATGCATGTTTGTTCATGAACCCACCAATATGAGAAGCTAAATTCCTACACAAATATATATAACTTTTCAATTAATTTTTCTCAAAGAAATATATGCACACAAATGACCGTTTTGCCCCTATATGAAGATGGATATGACAATTTGGAATTAATATGGATTTTGGTTAAAACAAGTTAAAATACCCCCATATGATCATTTATTTAATTTAAATAGAATAAATATGGTGGTAAAAATATGCATATTTACGTGCACATCAGATAGAGTAGTTGAAGATGCTGGTAAGGAGGAAGCGGTTGATGTTACATCACGTAGTCCATATGACGCCTCTAGTAGTGTTGGTGATGTACACAATTCTAGAGATGATTCAGTTTAAGGTGAAGCCAATATGAGTTTAGGTGATAGTATTGCTACTCGGGGTGGGTCGACATGCTATAAGACCACCTAATGGGTATGGTGATTGGAACTATCTTAGCTTTTGTGATAATTTGGACTATGCTCTTCATCCAATCCAAGATGAGCCAATGGACCTTGATGATGTCATGGAGTGAAGTAATAACTTGAAGTGGATTTGCGCCATGGAGGAAGAGATGCAATCATTCAAAAATAACACTTGGAATTTGGTTCCACTTTCTAAAGAAAACCGTGCTATTGGATGCAAATGGATATACAAGGTGAAGGACGATGGGAGATACAAAGCTAGAATAGTGGCTAAGGGGTTTACACAAAGGAAGGGAAAGTGGCATGATGAAATTTTTGCACCGGTTGTGATACATACTTCAATCCAGATATTACTTGTTGTACTTGTTATTCATGACCTGGAGTTATAGCAACTTGATGTGAAACCCACCTTCTTGCATGGTGACTTGGATGAAGACATCTACATGAAGCAAGCAGAAGGTTTTGTTGTAGATGGTAAATAAAATTGACTCAAAAGGATTATATAGAGAAAGTGGTTTACCGGTTTAACATGGAGAATGCAAAGGCGTAAATACACCTTTACCTTTGCATGTGAAGCTTTCAAGTAAGGGATCATCTATCTTGGAGAAAGACAAGACTTATATGATAAAGGTGCCATATGCTAGTGTGGTTGGAAGTTTAATGCATGCTATGATGTGTACAAGGCTCGATATTGCAAATGTCATTGGGATGGTTAGTCGGTATGTGGCTGATCTAGGGAAATTGCATTGGAAAGCTGTAAAGTTTATTTTGAGATACCTTAGAGGTACATCATCTCATGGACTTATTTTTGGCAGCAATGAGTAGATGAATTGCAAGTTGGTTGGTTATTGTGATTCCACCATGCAAGTGATTGACATCGAAGAATGTCAACTTCCGGATATGTCTTCACACTTGGTGATATAGCCATAAGTTGAAGATCAAGATTGCAAACTGTAGTTGGTTTGACCACTACGGAGGTAGAGTTGATAGCCATGGTGGAGGCCGCAAAGGGGGCACTTTATTTGAGGTTATTGTTGTATAACTTGGGATACGAACATGACAAATTGATGTTCGGTGTGATAGCCAAAGAGCTATTCACTTGGCGAAGAATTTGGCATTTAGCTCATGAACTAAGCATATTGAAGTGAAAGAGTCGTTTTTAGTAGTCATAGATAAAGATAAGTAAGTATATCTTTGAAAAGTGCACATGAAAGATAACGCAGCAGATATGTTCACTAAAGCATTGCCGGTTGGAAGTTCGAGCATCGCTCGAACTTGATTTGCTTGTTGAAGTGCTAGGTGCCATGGGGTGGCACGGTTGAGGGAGGAGCCTGGTTATAAATGAGCAATAGTATCGATGAGAGATTGTGGTTCTATCTTCTTGGTGAGTAATAATTTCACTCTATAGTACTTTTTTCATTAGGTGAGATGGTTTTGGATTTGGGTATTTACAATACTACGTTGGCGGATGGTGGCTTTGTCGGACCTCGTTAATGAAGTGAATGGCGGTAGTTTTGTCCGAGCTTATTGTAAAAATGTAAAAGTGGTGATAATTTAGCACTATCAGTTCTTGGTATTGGAGGTGGATATAGTGTCGAGGTGGAGTGTTGAATTTTGACGATACTATATAAAGAATTGAAGAGATCGAGAATAGCTTGAAAATGACACGTGAATCGGAGCTTGGATGCTCATGTTATCGTGATTTGAAGCTGAATGATGCACACGCTGAAAGTTGTGTCAGATGTCTGACAGAAATCGTCAAACATTTGAAAGCAGGTTTACTGTAACACGCGAGTTATGTTAGACGTCTGAGAGAACCCGTCAGACGTTTGTTAACAGGAATTCTGCAGTCCAAAAGTTGCAACAGACGTTTGAGCGGTTTTGACAGACGTCTGACACGCTATAGTTTTGTTTTTTGGTCCAGAATTTGTGTGTTTTCTTGTAGGGCTTCAAGGGGCAAATCGATTATTTGTCGAAGAAGGATGCTCCACTATATAAGCTATTTTCACGATTCAAAGCAAGGAGAATTCCAAGAATTTTTGATCAAAGTTTATCCTCCACTAAATAGGATTTATCTAAATCTAATTTTCTTCAATTCTCTTCTCCACAAAACTATTATATTTGAATTTTATCATTGTAATCAATCTCGGGTAGTCTTTACATTGGTATTATTAAGGACTCTCTCTCAAAGTGGTTGTATACTAACAAGACGTTAGTGAAACCACTATAAATGTGTGTGTGATTTATTTTATCGTTATTGCTTTGTTTCTTTATTACTTAATTGGTGATTGTGATTGGTTTGGATTGGATTGAGATTTGGATTGGTTGTTTTTGCACTTCTTATCATGATCTTATTTTTCGATGTACTTTGGAGTTTTTATCTGAGTGTTCTTGAGTTTGAATACCTATAACAAAAGCCTCATTTCAAACTGAATGCGCGAGTATATTTCAAAAAAAAAGTTATACATGGGCATGTACAAAAATCACGTTTAGCAAATAAAGGACCTATTTTCATAAAAATTTTCAACTGGTGGGCCTAAACTAACAATATTTTTTTAGGTCAAGATTAAAATTTGTCCTTCCAATTATATATCTTTAATAATAGTTGTAATACCTTTGGTGTCAGCGTGAACTACCAAAAACGAGACTAATATCAAATCTTAATATTACTTGAAAATAAGACCTTACCATTAAATTTTTTTTACAAATTCAAAACGTCCATCTATAATTATTATCAAACCTTAATATCACTTAAAAATAGGATTTAACAAATAATGTTCTTTTACAAATTAAAAACATCCGTCTACAAATACCATCGAATCTTAATATCATTTAAAGATAGAATCTAACAAATAAATTATTAATTATATAAAAATTTAATTTTTTTAAAAAATAGATGTTGAAATTTTAAGTTTTTTTAATAAATAAATCAAATTTATTTATGTTTTATTAAATAAACCATTTAATAAAAATAATATTTTTTATTAAATGCAACTTGGATATAAAATTTATACTAACAACAAACGATTTCAATGCAAAAACATAATTAAATATTTCTACAAATCATTTTCTCTTAAATGCGCTAAACATATACAATTTGAAAAAAAACAATTGATGCGTGAAGCGTGTGTCGTAACTCTCGTTAAAAGAATTGTCATTGAAAGTATGTATACATCTTCCTGTTGCTGAGGGTGATCCCTTTGTGCAAGATTCCAGTTCCTCTCTGTGTGTATTAGACAATTAAATCCAGAGAAAAAAACAACTTTTGATGAAACACATATTTTCATAACTACAGAAAAAGAACGTTTTTTAGAAGGTTCAAAATTTCATTTTCCCATTTCAGTCCCGGTATTGGTAGTTTTAAATTTTCGGTTCTGTTTCGAAAGTTCCGAAAGTTCCGCTTTAATTCCAGTTTTCTAATTACGGTACTTTTTTGCTTTAATTTGCTATATACACTAATAGATATCCAATCATAAATTCATAGTACAGTTCTTACATTACATATAAAAAACACACTTTAATTAAAATTCCATTGTGTACGATTCTGTACTGTTCATTTGAAATCTTAAAATATTGATCAATTTCGAAAATTTTGAATCTTTTGTTATTGATTCGATATAAATTAACAAGTATAACAATTTTTTTATGAAACTATATGATTTCTTCTCCATCTATTTATTGTCTAGATTAATATGTTTTCCTTTTTTTTTAATTATTATATATTTGTTGTATTTTTTTCATCTTTTATAAGTTTTTTTCAATATTTGAAAAACAAATCCGGAATTTAGACTGGAACCGGAATTCCGTCAGACTTTCAAACGATGGTTTTTTATCCGATCCAATGACAACCAACACATGCATTAAATAAATTAATCAAAACCCTGAATATAGTCTATTTCTTTGATGTTATGTTTGAGCACATGTTTAATTTTAATTGATCTGTTCATCAAACAGTCTCTTAACTACAATACAATATGCTTTTAACTTACATTGCTCATGCCTGGTGCTGCTGTGTGCTTCCTAATATGATGTTTACGCGTTCAAATATAATAATTAAATGTTCAGTTTGAGATTTTGATTAAGTCTTACAGTTTGTCGTTGTCAAATGAAATTTACCAAGCCTAACTATTTCTGATCAGTTTTGAGTACAGGTGACGGTAAGTATGACAAAGTATTAATATATTATAATATTCTAGCAAATTAATGTAAACAATAACCTTTATTACGAGTAGTGCATGGAAAAGAAGCTCTAAACCAGTAATAACTGCTAATCTTTGATTACTATTAGAAGAGCAGATTAAAAATCAGATAAATCTTTCTAATAACAGAAAATTAAAAGGAATGGCTGTCAACTCCTTAATTAATTTTTTCTGACAATCAGACCCGCCCTAGGGCAAGGTGAGCAAGACGGTCGCGTAGGGCTACGAATCCAGTAGAAGCAAATGGTGGTGGTTGTGTAGCATTTTACGAAGATAAAAACACTTCGTATAAGATTGTTATTAATTAAGTGTATGGTGGTGTGTTAATTGCATTCTTCCATCAAAGAGATAATCCAGGTTCAATTCCTACTATGTCGTAGAAAAATTTGTTATATTACCTGAAATCTGGGCTAGGGCAACCAAATTACTTGGATCCTGCTGACAATTTCCTTCAATTTCCTTTTATTTACAATAATTGCATCCCATCAATGTATTATTCGAACAGGATCAGCTAGTAAAAGAATTATAAATTATCTGACTTCAGAATCAAATTGGGATTCATATGATCTGCAAATCTTGGCAGCAACTTATTCATCAATTTCTTCTATTGTGCCTAATCTCACTGATTTATACATTTAAACTCTCTTTGGACCAACTGTGTTCTTAACAAAAGTAGTGCTTTCACTGATACAACCCATATCACAGCTGGTATTTGCAACAGGTACAACTCTTACATTCCTGTGCAGTTTGCTTTGGTTCTTATTTCTCCTAGAAGCACATGCAAGGGCAGAGCTAGCTTTAGTTGCTAAATTTGCCATTTCAGATCCTGATAACTGAAACCCAAGCTTAGCAATTGGTAGCACCCAATATATCCGATTCAATTGGAGAATCGAATCTGGTGGCAAGGCAGGTATGTACGCATCAAAGTAAAGACTATCAGAGCAGCATATAAAGCAAGATTTTATTTCTGATCCTAGCACGAATAATACTGGCACAGGCGCCGAGTATTCTATACGAGATCCATCAACTGCAATGAATTTTACTGCAGGAGTTGAGTTGGAGTCTGTACTTTGTAGATGACATTGAGAAGCAAGAACCCATCAAGTAAGCAAGTTGTTACAAATATTGATTCAAAGCTTGTATATACTCGAAGTTTCCAGTATTTTACCACATGTTTCTTTGTTTATAATTGGTTAATGTCCAGATTCATGATATCTATATATGATATATGTTATTACAGTCTGCCTTTGTTGTGCACTTCCTACCTATATTGTTTATGCTGTCAAGTACGTTAAACATATGGTTAGTCTAACAAATATATCGTTACTAAATATTTACAATATAAATAAGTATTGACTAGCAATATAATATGCAGCTGAGATTATATTTACGCAAGATGACTATAGGCTGCTTAAGGATGAAGTTTAACTGAAGATAACTCCAATATTTTTATTGTGTTCAAATATTCTTGACCTTTTAGGAGCTTAGCTTAACACGAGGATGTAGAACGAATATAAACTAATATTTCATAGTTTGGCATTAAACCCTTGTAACACCTGCAATTTTGGATAAAGGACCCCCCAAAATAGCAGATATCACAATTTTAACCATGCTCCCTTCAGTCGCAGCACTTCTCCACCATCTATCTTTTTGCAAGGCAATGGGAAGTTCAGTTGTGTAGGACAGGATGCGCTGAACTGACTACCAAGTCAAAAAAGGCACGAGGAACTCCAATTGCCATCTACAACCGTGATACTTTTTCCACTGTGATACCCTTCCAATTCCCATCTCTCTCTACCTCTCTTCTACAAACTCTGTTTTTCATTTTCTTTTAAAAATAATAATTCCAAACCAGAATTTACTCAAAAAAAAAGAAAAAGAAAAGAAAACATAAATTTATATTTTGTTGGTATAGGAGATTATGGATTAAGGGATGGACAGACAAAGAATATGGATATGGAAGGTAAGTCCTCCACCATCTTCATCCTCAACAACTATTTTCTTAAATTAAAAGAAAAATTATTGTTTATGATCATTGAGATTTAGAAGATGAACAAACGAAGAAGACTTTGATAGGATGGTAAATATTATGTTAAAAAGAGAAAGATAGTAGAGAAATAACAGACTGGTAAATTAGTAATTATAAACTGCTTGAATAAATAGTTTTTATTTCTCCCTACCCAAAACAATTCACACTTTAACAATTTCCGTTGTTGATATGCATTTTAGTTTGTGAATGGATGAATAAAATATATATTGTGTTAGAATTTTAGATTGCTTATTATTCTAGGGAGAATATATTAGAGCATAGGTAGGTAGACATGGAAATTAGAATTAGTGCTTTGAAAACCCATGGTTATGACGAAGATTCCAAATACACACATATATGTATGTATGTGTGTGCGTATGTATGTGTGTGTATGACATTGTTAAAGAGATTTCAAAAACTGTTAAGTGGGGAACGTAACATGATGGGCATTAGCCGAAACAAGTTAATATTTTACACCATTAAGCAATTTCGGTAACATCTCATCGTAATTATAAAAGAAAAATGGCAAGTGTACTGAAAAAATCTACATAAAAGCGGTATGGTATCATTAAAACAGTAATACGGCAAGGATCCATCAGAAATTGCATAAAATAGAGCAGGGGTCCGCCTTTTTAATCTAAAATGCCAACAGAAGAAAAGGTAATTATGTAATTGTGTTTAATACTTTTATGAGACTGCTTAATTTATGTAGTGAATTTTAACCAAGCGTATGTGTGCACAAGCGCATATTGATTTTTTCCTTCTTGAATGAAATTTACCAATCCTGACATAGATAATTTACAATCCACTATCAGCATGTTGCGATGTTTTTTCTTTTAAGGTCTGAATACATGTGATAATAAGTATGGTTTCAGTGTTATAATGTCATAAGAATTTGAAATAAAAAGTTACTTCTACGGGAAGTAATATCAGAAGAGAACCTCCGAGTGGAAATGACTTTCAATCATTTATTATTCATTTATTATGACGCAGCGTGGAAAGCGAATTCGATGATGTAAATCGAATCCGTCCAGTATCTCGCACGATTAGCGGAAAATAGTCGGTGAATCGACGAAGAATCGATGGATTTAAGAATACCGAAAGGCCCAAATCCGTTGATCACGAATATACCGGATTCTAGCAATCTTCGACACGTTAATCGCGCACGATTCCGTGAAGAAAAATCTACAATTCTTTGAGCGTTGATCAAGCGCACTTGATTCCGCGAATTGATTTCAACGTTCGTTGATTCGAGCGCACTCGAATGCCGAAGTGGAGATAGGAGCTAACACTCGACTACCAATTTAATGGAGGCACAAAGCTTCACAGACAAAATTTTATTCAATTTTCAACAACCTTTACAAGTGATCACACACCCCTATTTATAGGATTACAACTCACATTACACACATACATCACAACACGACTCAGTACAAACTAATGTAACATGTATTACAACACAACATGGACACGACATAGAGCTATACAGTACAAACGACTCAACGTTCTCATCTGCGACCTAAAGAAAAAGAATGCGACTTAAAAAAAAAATGGCAGTGACTTAATGGAGCTTCGCGGCAACGATTTATGGTAACTCGGCAGCGACTCATTGCTCGCGACTTAAGAATGACACACGGCACAACTTCGCGACTCAAGAAATAAGTCGTTCGCGACTTATGGAGGAGGAAATAAGTCGTTCGCGACTTATTAAACTCGGCAGCGAGCTATAATGGAGTGCTTCATTCTGGAAGGGCCAAGGATAAAGTCGTTCGCGACTTACTGTTCGCATCCATTGTCAGAGATATGTCGTTCGCGACATACGATAGGTCGTGGTGAAGTGGGGAGCCGATTTCGCTTTGTTCGCGATCTAGATAAGTCGCTCGCCAGTTTGAATCGCGGTGGAAATTAGGTCGTTGCTCGCGACATACGAGGAGGAGGAGCGATCTAGGTCGTTCGCGAGTTATTGGGGCTTCTCGCACGCGCGACTTAAAGGGCACGGCAGCGCGACTCAAGGTGGTAGTGCGACTCAGGGTGGAGCGACTCAAGGAGGGGAATCGGTGATCTCGACTTATTCGAATTAAGGTACGCTCTGCATCATCCTCCCCCTGTTGAAAGAAATTCGTCCTCGAATTCACACTCTCGTCATCTTTGATAGGTTCCTCCTCATAATACGGAATTAAGTGCTTCACGTTAAACACATCAAAAGTGTAAACATTCTCTGGCAGCTTCAACTTATAAGCATTTTCATTGATCCGTCTTATAATTTCTACGGGTCCAATCTTTCGAGCCTTCAACTTGTTATAAGTTCCAGCTGGAAAACGATCTTTTGTCAAAACGGCATAAACAAAATCTCCCTCTTGGAAGACAACGCTTCTTCGTCTCTTATCCGTCATTTGCTTATACTTCTCATTCGTTTTAAGCAATCGTTCCTGTACAACTTTGTGGCATTCCTGTAACTCATTCACCAAATCACTAGCTCGTTTAACAATTCCCTTCTGATACGGCACTGTTGTCAAATCCAACGGTCCCTTTGGAATGGCTGAATATACAACTTGAAACGGACTGAATTCAGTACTTCGATTGACTGCGTGATTATGCGCAAACTCAGCTTGACACAACTTCAAATCCTATCTCTTCAGATTATCCTTTACAAGGCATCTCAATAAATTTTCCAATGATCTGTTAACCACCTCCGTTTGCCCATTAGTTTGCGGATGGTAAGAGCTACTAAAATTCAGTTTTGTTCCGACCATCTTCCACAAACTCAACCAAAAATGGCTTAAAAATCTAGTATCTCGATCCGAAACAATAGATTCTGGTAAACCATGCAATCGATACACATCTTTAAAAAATAATTGAGCCACTCGAACTGCATCCGCTGTCTTCTTACAGGCTATAAAATATGCCATTTTCGAAAACCTGTCCACCGCAACAAATATGGAATCATCCCCCCTCTGAGTTCTCGGCAAACCCAACACAAAATCCATACTAATATCAACCCATGGTTTACAAGGCACAGGTAAGGCATATATAATCCCGCATTCGTAGCTGTTCCCTTCGACACTTGACAGATATGACATCTCTCCACAAATCTCTCTACCTCTTTTCTCATTGATGGCCAAAAATAAGATTAAGAAATTAACTGTAATGTACGATATCTGCCTACATGGCCTTCTTCATGTAATTCTTTGATAATCTTCATTCTTAAGCTGCAGTCTGGTATGCATAATCGATTCCCCTTGAACAAGAATCCATCAACCAATACAAATTCATCGGTATTCCCATCCTTAACTTTCTCAACAAACTTTGCAAAGTAAGGATCCTCCTCAAACAACTCTGGCAATAATTCGAATCCTGTTACTTCAACCTTCAACGTTGTCAACAAGTGATTTCTTCTGCTTAAAGCATCCGCTACACGATTTGTTACCCCTGATTTGTGTTTTACAACGAAAGTAAATTGTTGTAGATATGCTACCCACGAAGCATGTTTCGCTGAAATCTTGTCCTGCCCTTGTAGATGTTTCAATGCCTCATGATCAGTGTAAAGAAAATACTCCTTCTGAAATAAGTAATGTCGTCAGTGTTTCACGGCTTGAACAATTGCGTAAAACTCTACATCATAAGTACTATATCTCATCTTGGCTCCAGATAATTTTTCACTGAAATAAGCAACTGGACTTCCGTTCTGGCTCAATACTCCACCAATTCCCACTTTCGAAGCATCATTATACAATTCAAACAACAACTGAAAATTCGGCAGTACCAGAATTGGCGCTGTCGTCAAGAGTGTCTTGATCTTCTTAAAGGCAAACCCTGCTTCCTCTGACCATACAAACTTCTTTCCTTTCATGCAATCGGTTACTGGTGCCATCACACTGCTAAAGTGTGGAATGAATCTTCGATAAAAAGACACCAAGCCATGAAAACTTCGCACTTCAGTAATTGTCTTCGGTTGTGGCCAACTCCTGACAGCTTCCACTTTATTTTCATCCACTTGAATACCTTCCTTTGACAGAACATACCCCAGGAATAAAACTCTGTCCGTCATAAACACGCACTTCTTTGTTGCTGCATAAAACTGCTCTTGTCGTAGAATCAACAATATTTCTCGCAAATGCTGGATGTGTTCTTCTGTACTCCCACTATAAATCAGAACATCATCAAAGTAAACAACCACGAACTTCCCAACAAATGGTCTAAAAATCTGGTTCATCACTCTCATGAAAGTACTAGGAGCATTTGACAAACCAAATGGCATAACCAACCATTCGTATAAACCCTCCCTGGTTTTAAAAGCAGTCTTCCACTCATCACCCGGTCTAATACGAATTTGATGGTATCCACTCTTCAGGTCAATCTTGGAAAACACAACAGCCCCACTCAATTGATCAATCAAATCATCAAACCTCGGCATAGGAAATCTGTATCTCACAATGATCTTGTTTAGAGCCTGACTGTCCGTACACATCCTCCACGTTCCATCCTTCTTCGGTACCAATAAGGCTGGCACGGCACATGGACTCAAACTCTCCTGGAAACGCCCTTGTTCTAGCAACTCCTCCACTTGCCTTCTCAGTTCTTCATGCTCTTTCGGACTCATCCGGTAATGTGGTCTGTGAGGTAACACTGACCCTGGCACAAGATAAATTTGATGTTGAATATCCCCCAACGGCGGTAACTCCTTTGGTAGTTCTTCTGGAAATACATCACTGAATTCTTCTAATATCGGTTTTACTTCCTTTGGAATTTCAACGGATTCAGTAGCTTCATGTCCAATCAACAAAAACACTTCAGGACTCTCCTCTACTTCTTCAAAAAATTCCTCTAAAGTCAATAGAGTTTTCAGCTCCTCAATCTCCTCAGATTTGCGCTCACCTTGCTGTCTCTTCTTTGGAACTAAAATAATTTTAACGCCTTCAAACATAAAACTATAGCTATTGGTCCGACCGTCATGTTGCACTGCTCGATCATACCGCCACGGTCTTCCCAGAAGCAAATGACAAACATCCATCTCAACTATATCACACCAAATCTCGTCTTTATATTTCTTTCCAATAGAAAATGGAACTCGAACTCGCCTATCCACCTTCACCTCTCCTCCTTTTCTCAGCCATGCTAGTTTGTAAGGATTAGGGTGTTTCTCCGTCTTCAACTTCAGCTTCCTCACAGTTTCAGTAGAGATAATATTGTCACAACTTCCTGCATCGATCGCAAATTTACAAACTTTTCCCAGAATAGTGCATGTAGATTGAAAAATGTTGCTTCTCAACCAACTAGCCTCATCCTCTTGTTTGGGTGTTAAACAAGACCTTCTCATCATTAGATTACACCCTTCATCTCCTGACGCGATATTCTGTTCATTCTCCTCAACTGGACTATCTTCACCTTCAACAGCATCTTCAGCTATCATCGTTCTCTTCTTTGGCTTTGGACATTCGTTGCTCTTATGACCCATCTCCTGGCAATTGTAGCATTTGAAACTGTTGTTGACATTTTCCTTCTCAACCTCCTTCACAACTGGTTTACTGACGGCTTTAGAAACATTGGAACTCCCATTAACCTCTTTACTTTGAATATTGAAACTTGTAAACACACCACCTCCTCGTCTTCCCTGCTTCTCCCAAGCTATCGCTTTCTGGTGCGCTTCCGCCACAGATCTCGGGTCAAACATATTAACCATATCCTGCATCTGCATTCGCAAACCTCCAACAAACCTCGCAGTCAATTGTTCCTCGGTCTCCGTAATGTCATTTCGAGCAATCAGTTGATAAAACTCATCAGCATAGTTATTAACAGTCTTCGTTCCTTGCCTCAAGTTTTGCAACCTCTGATACATGAGTGATTGATAGTTGTAAGGTAAAAATGTAGCCTTCATCAATTTCTTCATTTTCTCCCATTCAATAATCTTCGACTTCCCCATCCGTTCTTGTGTAAGTTTGGTTTGCTGCCACCACGCCATAGCTCTCCCTCTCAACCTAGTAGCAACTAACTTCACTCGACGGTCTTTCGGAACCTCCTTGAAATCAAAGATCTTCTCAACATTAGACAACCAGTCCAAGAATTCTTCTGCAACCATTCCACCTTTAAATTGAAGAATCTCCATCTTCATTTCCGATTCCCATCGACGATCATCATCTACATCTCGATACTATCGTCGTGTTTGTTCTCTATCTCGGTAATGAACACTTCCCCTATCACCATCAAACTCCTCATCAAAATCTGAAGTATATCGATGTCGATCACGACCTCCTACATCTCTACTACCACTCCTTCGATCAACATTCCTATCACGATTATCAATACTTCTACGATCTCGATCTTCTCTTCTCTCCCGATCTGAATGTATCGAAGCTCTACTTCCCCCATGGTTCGATTCAGGTGAAACCCTTCTTCGATTTTGATTCATTTCAAGCATCATTCACTCTAATCGACCAATTCCTTCATTCAACTTTTCAGTGAAACTCTCGTTGATTCGTTGTTCCATTTCATCGGCCCCTTCTCTTCCATACAAAGCATTAATATTGTATGACGTTGAGCTCGCCTCAGAGGCATGATTGAACTTCAAACAAACTCAAAAAATAAATTTCAAACACTTTCCGAACTTTGATCCAAAGTGAGATGGATCGAAACTCCCAACTTGTAGCAACTTCACGATGAACACTGAACTTCTCAACAATTGCAAATACTATCTCCAAACTTCAAATTCTCGACACCCAAGTCTCCAAATAATGCAAACTTCTTGCAATCTAGCTTTGATACCAAACTGACGCAGCGTGGAAAGCGAATTCGATGATGTAAATCGAATCCGTTCAGGATCTCGCACGATTAGCGGAAAATAGTCGGTGAATCGACGAAGAATCGATGGATTTAAGAATACCGAAAGGCCCAAATCCGTTGATCACGAAGATACCGGATTCTAGCAATCTTCGACACGTTGATCGCGCACGATTCCGTGAAGAAAGATTTACAATTCTTTGAGCGTTGATCAAGCGCACTTGATTCCGCGAATTGGCTTCAACGTTCATTGATTCGAGCGCACTCGAATGCCGAAGTGGAGATAGGAGTTAACACTCGACTACCAATTTAATGGAGGCATAAAACTTCACAAACAAAATTTTATTCAATTTTCAACAACCTTTACAAGTGATCACACACCCCTATTTATAGGATTACAACTCACATTACACACATACATCACAACACGACTCAGTACAAACTAATGTAACATGTATTACAACACAACATGGACACAACATAGAGCTATACAGTACAAACGACTCAACGTTCTCCTCTGCGACCTAAAGAAAAAGAACGCGACTTAAAAAAAAATGGCAACGACTTAATGGAGCTTCGCGGCAACGATTTATGGTAACTCGGCAACGACTCATTGCTCGCGACTTAAGAATGGCGCACGGCACAACTTCGCGACTCAAGAAATAAGTCGTTCGCGACTTATGGATGAGGAAATAAGTCGTTCGCGACTTATTAAACTCGGCAGCGAGCTATAATGGAGTGCTTCATTCTGGAAGGGCCAAGGATAAAGTCGTTCACGACTTACTGTTCGCATCCATTGTCAGAGATATGTCGTTCGCGACATACGATAGGTCGCGGTGAAGTGGGGAGCCGATTTCGCTTTGTTCGCGACCTAGATAAGTCGCTCGCCAGTTTGAATCGCGGTGGAAATTAGGTCGTTGCTCGCGACATACGAGGAGGAGGAGCGATCTAGGTCGTTCGTGAGTTATTGGGGCTTCTCGCACGCGCGACTTAAAGGGCACGGCAGCGCGACTCAAGGTGGTAGTGCGACTCAGGGTGGAGCGACTCAAGGAGGGGAATCGGTGATCTCGACTTATTCGAATTAAGGTACGCTCTGCATCATATTACCATAAGAAGAACACATTAAAAATCAGACGAATTCTCTGGTAACAAAAAACAAAGATGCGTTTAAAGATCAGACATATTCGTTATTGCAAATATGTATTATAGAAATTTCATTTATTTACATAATTGCATGCCACTAATGTATTATAAAAATAAAAGAATTACAGATTATCTTGTCTAAAACCAAGTTGGGATGCACATGAACTTATTCATCAGTTTCTTCTATTGTGTCTAATTTTACCGATTTATACATTTGAGCTCTTTTTGGACTTACTGTATTCTTAACAAAAGTACTACTTTCAGTAATACAACCCATATCACAGCTGACATTTGTAACAGGTACAACCTGTACATTCCTTCTTACTTTGCTTTGCTTCTTATAATTCTTTGAAGCAGATGAAAGGGCCGATACAGCTTTACTTGCTAAATTTGCCATTTCAGAACCTGACAACTGAAACTTAAGCTTATCAATTGGTAGCACAAAATATATCTGACTCAGTTTAAGTATGGCTTCTGAAGGCATGGCAGGTATGTATGCATCAAAGTTAAGATCATCGGAGCAGCATATAAAGCATGACTTGGTTTCTGATTCAAGAACAAACGATACAGGCACAGGTGCTGAATATTCTTTAAGAGATCCATCCATTGTTATGACTTTTACTTTAGAAGTTGAGTTGGAGTTTGTAGGTGATACTGAGAAGCAAGAACCCATCAAATAAGTTGATACTGAAATCTTGATTCAGAGCTCATATATATACACACTCAAAGTTTATAGTATTCCATCACATGTTTGTTTATTTATTGTTGCTTATTGTCCAGGTTCATGATATCTATAGATAATAGATGTATTTACAAACTGCCTTTCTTGTGCACTTCCTACGTATATTGTTTATGCTGTCAAGTACATTAAACAAATGTTTAGTCTAACAAATATAATAATTTAGGTTATAAATAATTATTTGACCAGCAGTATAATATGCAGCTGAGATTATCTTTACACGAGATGACTATGACTATAGGCTGCTTTAAGGATAAAGTTTAATTGAGGATAATAACTCCAATGTGCTTATTGCGTGTTCAAATATTTGTTGACTTTTTCAGAAGCTTTGCATAACATGAGGATGAGATACAAATGTATATACTAATATACCTTTGTTGGACAAATTTTGTTTTTAGTCCCAACAAGAAAAATCTATTTTAATCTTAGGCCTTAAACAAAACTTATTACAAAAATAGCTCTAATTTTACGTAAATTTGGATTACGCGTGTGTAATTTTTGAAAAAGAAAAAAGAAAAGAAATCGTGCTAGCTCAAATTTGAATTGCGCAAGTAATTTTTTTTTAAAATATTTGCACAAATTTGAATTGCGCAAGTATAAAATGCTATAATAAGTAAAAGGAGCTTATTTTTGTAATAAGTTTTGAACTAGCCATAAAGTTGATATAGATTTTTTTTCGGGTCTATGACCAAAATTTGTCTGCCTTAGTTTGACATGAAATCCTTTGCCCTCCTTCTGTCAATGTTATTATAACACACACCATGCCAACTCTCAACAAGCAGTTCCTTAACACGTACATGCACACTGCAATATCTACATTCAGACTGATTTGAACAGCTGAGCCCTTTACCGCGACAGCAAGGGCGACAACTTGAAATTTTGCCACAAAGAAGTTTCTATCAACACCTTCTAGAAGCTTTGGTGAATTAATGCAACAAAGAAGCTTTCATCTGCATCGTACGTCGGTGCCTATTTCTTTGCATCCACCACATTTGAATGGAGACTCATTGTACTTTATTTTCTTGGGTTTTTCTAATAGTTTGTGATGGATGAAATGTAGAAGCTTAGATTACTTATTATTCTAGGAAGAATATATTACAGGTTGACGGACATGGAGATTAGGAGTAGGGCTCTGAAGACAGCGTGTGCTAGACTAAATTTTATTTGCTTTAATGAGGAAGAAATTTCGGTTTTTATGATCTATTTTCTACTAGGATCACTTATTTGTACTAGATTCGAATTTGGTTCGAATTTGATGCATTTAGTGGATGCAGAATAGAGAAAAAGGTGGAATCAATTAATCAGCAATCGCAGAGGGTAACAAAAAAAGCATGTTGTGTGAATCATAATACAAATGAGAAATTTGAGTATCAGATGATAAGAGATCATAAAATGAAAGCTTTGATTATTATATGGTATAATGGATTAGCTAGCAAGATAAAATAAATTGAAATAGCTTCAGCCAGACTCGAACTTGTGACCCTGGTTTTACGTCATATCTAGTGTATGGTACACGCGATATACACGCATGCACATGACGTAAAAATTCAATAGAATATAAAAACTGAAAGGATACTTATGTTACTTTGACACGTTTGAAACGATGAACATAGGTGAACCCTGTACAATCAATTTTCTTTATTGGGTCCAATTTTACTGATTTCTACATCTTAACTCTCTTTAGACCAATTGCATTCATCAGTCTCAACCTATATCACAGCTGACATATGCAACAGGTACAGCCCTTACATTCCTCTGCATTTTGCTTTGCTTCTCACGATTCTTTGTTGCACATTCAAGGGCAGATTCAGCCTTACTTGCTAAATTTGCCATTTCAGTACCTGACAACTGAAACTCAAGCTTACCGACTGATAGCACAAAATATAGTTGATTCGGTCTAAGAATAATTTCGGAAGACAAAGCAAGTATTTACGGATCAAAATAAAGACTATCATCGCAGCAAAGTAAGAATTGGTTTCTGATCCAAGAATAAACAATACAGGCACAATTGCTGACTATTCTTTAGGACTTTAGTTGGAGTTTGTAGATGATACCGAAAAGCAAGAACTCAACAAGTAAGGACCCGTTTGGTTTCATTTTGTATTTGAGTTTTGTGTTTTCAACTTACACTAAGAAATAACAAGAAATATGAAAAGAAGATTTATAATTCTTAGCCATTGCGACGATCAACGGACAACAAATGAGTTGGATTGTTCTCCGTGCTTTTGTTATCTCTTGTAACACGAAAAACAAAATAATCTTGGTTTCTATTTTGCATGTTAATTTCATTTTTCAAAATTATTTGTTTTTCAACAATACATACAACGGACACGCTTTTGTATAAACGAAAACACAAAAGTAAAAACGACAAGCCAAACGGGGCCTAAGTTGAAACAAATCTTGATGTACTTTATGTGGTCAAATTTATTTTAATTTGAGCGGAAGCGAATTATTTTATCCGAATCTAGTATTGTCTATTTAGATATCAATGGAACTTAAAAATCAATTATGTAATCTTGCAGCCACAATAGCGGAAATAAGAGAAATAAAATTCAACGTGGTTCAGATATGAAGATCCTATGTCCACGTAGATCCAACAACTTCTTTTAAACTATAAAAAACTGAACGGTGGTGTTAAACAAACGTTCAAGTTGAGATCCTGCTCAATGGTCTTACAAATTATAAAAGATCACCAAACATTTACATCATGTATAATTTCCAACTATATATAACTATTTGACCAGCTATTTAATATGCAGCTGTGATTATCTTTAGAACACTCTTGACTATTCAATAATTCCAATGTGCTTATTATGTGCAAATATTTCCTGACTTTTTCAGAAACTCAAGCTTGGCATGAAACATATACATATTTTAACCTTTTGCAACACATCACACATATGGTTTGGATTGAAACAATTACTTCCTAGTTTGACATTAAACCCCCTATAACACCTGCAATCAGGGCAGAAGGATCACCCAAAATTGCAGACATAATAATCTTAATGGCGCTCCCTGCCACTTGGCAGCACTTCTCAACCCTCCCTAACTTGCCCTTGCTCTTACACCGATGATGATTCTTCATCGGTCCTTTTATATTCGGAACTCTCATTTGAAAATCCTTCATCCTCCCTTTGTCAAAGTTATAACACATAACATGCCAACTCTCAACAAGCAATTCCTTCACACAACGTACATGCACGCTATAATTGCTGCACTCAGACTGATATGACCAACCCAGCCCTTTACCACCACAGCTAAAACAGCTGCTCGTTATTTTGGCACAAAGGTAGAAGTTTCTATCTCCACCTTCTAGAAGCTTTGGTAAGTTCATGCAACAAGGATGTAGATCGAAATCACACTTGTTGCAGTGATAAACTAGTCCTCTAACTACTTGCCTACACGCATCGCAAACTCTTAAGGATGGGCCTGGAGGTCTAGAGTAGAGTTTGAATTCACATTTAGGGTAGAATGGATGTGTTGTTGGAGAATTTGCAAGAGCGCAAGCTTTGTGAAGATCGAAATTGCAATATTGACATCGGTATTGTACACCGATGCCTATTTCTTTGCATCCATCACATTTGAATGGAGTTTCATTGTACTCCATTTTTAGCTTGTGGTTAGGATGGATGGGGTGGAGGATTTCTTTTCCTAACTTCATTTTTTTTCCCTTTTTTTGGTTTCTTGGTTGTTGTTGTATTTGTAAATGAATAATGGGTTGTATATATGTTTGAGTTAGAATCTTAAATTACTGATTATTGCAAGGAGAATATATTAGAAAGTAGGTAGATGAACACCTGTGATTTTTCTATTTAGGGTATAAGGAAGTATATATTCTCCTCGCTTTTTGAAACAAGTTGTGAAGTGGAACTCCTTCAAGATCCGTTAAGATATAGTTATACTTGTCAAAATTCTAGCATTCTGATGTTCGTTTGAGTTCGTTAAAATATGGGTATACTTGTCAAAATTCTAGCATTTTGATGTATGTTGGTATAGGTGTACTTGTCAAAATTCTAGTATTTTGATGTATGTTGAGTTCGATATACAAATTGATTTGAAATATAATTTTGAAATAGTTAACAATTTAAAAAACCCAAACATTCACCGCTTCCGTGGCTCCTCTGGCCTCATTTTTTGTACCAAGTTATTATGAAATGAAACAAAATTTTGTTTGATAATATATATTTGTTATCAAGATTTTATACATAAATTTGAATCGTTTCAAAACATTTAATTCTCTCTAAACTACATTTATAATAAACGGTTTATGTTTTAGAATTTCGAAACAATCCAATCTTTTTTAGAACAAATTTTAAATAGGCTTATCAAAATGCTTATTACAAAAACAGACTTGGTTTTGTCAGGTTGGAATTTATACCTACTAACTTTAAAAATGCAAATGTACAAATTTGCATTTTGTACATGCACACTTTTAAAGTGCACATGTATACTTTTTTGAAAAAAAAAAGGATTCTGAATGCATCAAAGACATATATCCACAATATAATTTGTTGAAACTAATGGCTATTATTTAAGCTTCGGTTTAAATAATAGAGCTACTGGGAAGAGAGAAGTTACTGGATCCAACTAAGTTTAGACATGGTGAATGAAGTGAATATTAGTGAGTTAGTCTTGTTGTACTGATCAACAAGCAAGTAATTGATAGCGTTTATCATGTTTTAACATGACTTTTTATTGCAAACATGATTGATATGAATTCTAGAATACTTTATTCCCTTTGAATTCTAAAATATGTATCCTTTATTCGATGCATCTTTGATGGGAGTGGGTATGAAGTAATCTCTTTCAATTTATCATATTTCAAAAAGAAATGTTCTTCAACTTTATGTGAAAGGTAAATTTGAATTTCCTTTTCTCTGTATATTCATTTATTTGAGGTTAGTTTGTACGACCGAATTTTGTGTGTGTGGATAATGATACATTGCTTCTAACTGTTGAATGTCCTCTGGGCATAGTTACTTCATGTCATTGCCTTTAATAATGTGGACGAGAATATGTTCCTCCAAATCTGAAAATGGACATGCAACATATATAATAAGACGGATATGAGGTGAACCCAATAGAATCCTTAGAATGCAGCAAGTAGTATTTCATTTGGATCTTAATTATATCAATTAAACTAATTTAATGAATAATTATCAATAACGTTGACAGTACAAACTGTCTTATATCATTTGGCTTGCATTGAATAACAATAAAGCTTGCAGGTATAACTTTTGCGTAAGGTATCTAAAATTTCAAGATAAAAATTAGCAGTTTGGTTTGTTTTTAAGTTTGTTGTTGACGCAGGGGATAATAACAAAACGATATAGATCGATGAAAGTGGCAAACGGTGGATTGAAGATATTGAAATACCCAAATTCGTTGATCATAAAGATACCGAATTCTAGCCATCTTCGACACGTTGATCGCGTACGATACCGTGAAAGAAGATCTACAATTCTTCAAACGTTGATCAAGCGCACTTGATACCGTGAAATGGCTTCAACGATCGTTGATTCGAGCACACTCGAATAACCGAAAGTGGAGATAGGAGATCACACTCAACTACCAATTTAGATGAAAGCACACAACAATCAAACAAAATTTTTATTCAACAATCAACCACCATCAAATGTACAACACACTCCCTATTTATAGCATTTTTACAACCGGCTCCTTAAGTCGTATACGACTTACGACTCACCTTATGTCGACAACGACCTATCAATAAACGCGACATAACATTCAACGACTCAAGGAAAATACAAACAAATTACAACATAATCGTCACGGCTTACGACTTACGACTCATCAACATTACAACGAAATCACACCCGACCTATCATAAGTCGTCCACGACTCATCACATAAAGACCACATGACTCACGACTTAAGTTAGGTCGTACGCGATCTAAAAAAACACACAAAAGTGACGACTTACGACCCAACGATACAAGATTCAAGTTACAACACACACATATATTTACAACACCTAGGTCGTATACGACCTAACGACTTACGACTTAAAAAAATACAAACATCCCGACTTATGACTTAAGACCCCCAGCGACTTAAGCTCTTAGGTCGGTAACGAGTTAACTTACAGAGCGGCTTTACTTCCAATGCGGCATAACCAAGCAGCGACTCAACTCTTTAGGTCGTAGGCTATTAGATCGTAGCTTGTTAGGTCGTAGCTTTTTAGAACATAGCCCGTTAGGTCGTTCGAACGACTTTAACATCCTTAGGTCGTAACCCGTTTGAGTTAGGTCGTGAACTCGATGCAACTTCCCCCTCTGGTCTCCAGTTAGGTCGGGAACGACCTAAACTTTCCTCCTTAGGTCATGGACGACCTAGGCCTTCACCTTCTGGGTTCCAGTTAGGTCGAAAACGACTTAAATTTACCTCCTTAGGTCGTGGGCGACCTAAGTCTTCACCTTGCTTAGGTCGTGAACGACTTAAGCCTTGAAAAATGATAGCTTGCAAATCTTCGACCCTGGTCTGAGCTGCATCATCCTCCCTAGGTTGAGAAAAATTCGTCCTCGAATTTGTAAATTCTTCCACATCGCCTCGTTCATCTCCATAATATGGTACGAGATGTTTAACATTGAACACGTCAGAAGTGTACACATCCTCCGGCAGCTTTAAGCATTTTCATTAATCCGTTTCACAACTTCTACAGGACCAATTTTTCTGGCTTTCAACTTGTTATAAGCGCCCACTGGAAAACGGTATTTTGTTAACACAACATACACCATATCCCCTTCATTAAACTCAACATTTCTTCGCTTCAGATCTGCGGATCCTTTATACTTCTCATTTGCCTTCTCCAATTGTTCCTGAACGATCTTATGACATTCGGTTAATTCATCAACAAAATTAACAGCCCGTTTAACCGTCCCCTTCGGTTGTGGTACTACCGCCAAATCCAACGGTCCCCTTGGCAAACTTGAGTATACAATCTGAAATGGACTGTAACCTGTGCTTCTATTAACCGCATGATTATGTGCAAACTCTGCTTGGCATAACTTCATGTCCCAACTTCTCAGATTATCTTTCACCAAACATCGTAACAAATTTCCCAATGATCTATTAACCACCTCCGTTTGCCCATCGGTTTGCGGATGGTACGCGCTACTAAATTTCAGCTTCGTTCCAACCATCTTCCACAAACTTAGCCAAAAATGACTTAAAAATCTGGTATCCCTATCCGACACAATAGATTCTGGCAACCCATGAAGTCGATAAATCTCTTTGAAAAATAACTGAGCAACATGAACAGCATCCGCCGTCTTCTTACAAGCAATAAAATGTACCATTTTCGAAAAACGATCTACCACAACGTATATCGAGTCATTTCCCCTTTGAGTTCGAGGCAACCCCAAAACAAAATCCATACTGATATCAACCCATGGTTTGGTAGGCACTGGTAACGGCATATATAATCCTGCATTGGTCGCAGTTCCCTTCGAAACCTGACAAATATGACATCTCTCCACAAACCTTTCAACCTCCTTCCTCATTGACGGCCAAAAGTAAGATTGAGAAATCAAATGCAATGTACGATCACGTCCTACATGTCCTTCATCATGCAACTCCTTGATAATCTTCATTCTCAAGCTGTTATCTGGTATGCATAATCGATTTCCTTTAAATAGAAAACCATCCACCAACGTAAATTCATCGGCACTCCCATCCTTGACTTTCTCAACAAATTTTGCAAAGTAAGGATCTTCTTCAATCAACTTTGGCAATAATTCAAAACCTGTCACCTCAACTTTCATTGTCGTCAATAAATGGTTCCTCCTACTCAAAGCATCAGCTACACGATTCGTTACTCCTGACTTATGTTTCACAACAAAAGTAAACTGCTGCAAATAGGCAATCCACGAGGCATGCCTTGCTGAAATCTTATCCTGCCCTTGCAAATACTTCAAAGCTTCATGATCCGTATAGAGAACAAACTCCTTCAGAAACAGATAATGTCTCCAATGCTTCACTGCTTGAACAATTGCGTAAAACTCAACATCATAAGTACTATATCTCAACTTGGCTCCTGACAACTTCTCACTGAAATAAGCAACTGGTCTTCCACTCTGACTCAATACTCCTCCAATCCCAACCTTAGATAACAACAACTGAAAATCCGGTAAAACTAGAATTGGTGCTGTCGTCAATAGTGTCTTGATCTTCTCAAAAGCAATCCTTGCTTCCTCTGACCACTCAAACTTCTTTCCCTTCATGCAATCGGTTACAGGTGCCATCAGACTACTAAAATGTGGAATGAATCTTCGATAGAAAGATACCAATCCATGAAAACTCCTCACTTCAGTAATCGTCTTTGGCTGTGGCCAACTCCTGACAGCTTCTACTTTACTTTCATCCACTTGAATTCCTTCTTTCGATAGAACATATCCCAGAAACAAAACACTGTGCGTCATGAACACACACTTCTTCGTTGCAGCATAAAATTTCTCTTTTCGTAGAATCAACAATACTTCTCGCAAATGCTGGATGTGTTCTTCCGTACTCGTACTATAAATCAGAATATCATCAAAGTAAACAACCACGAACTTCTCAACAAATGGTCTAAAAATCTGGTTCATCACTCTCATGAAAGTACTAGGAGCATTTGACAAACCAAATGGCATAACCAATCATTCGTACAAACCCTCCCTTATTTTAAAAGCAGTCTTCCACTCATCACCCGGTCTAATACGAATTTGATGGTATCCACTCTTCAGGTCAATCTTGGAAAACACAACAACTCCACTCAACTGATCAATCAAATCATCAAACCTCGGCATAGGAAATTTGTATCTCACAGTGATCTTGTTTAGTGCCCGACTGTCCGTACACATCCTCCACGTTCCATCCTTCTTCGGTACCAATAAGGCTGGCACGGCACATGGACTCAAACTCTCCTGGACACGCCCTTGTTCTAACAACTCCTCCACCTGCCTTCTCAATTCTTCATGCTCCTTCGGACTCATCCGGTAATGTGGCCTGTAAGGTAACACTGACCCTGGCACAAGATCAATTTGATGTTGAATATCCCTCAACGGCGGTAATTCCTTTGGCAACTCCTCCGGAAACACATCACTGAACTCTTCCAATACCGGCTCCACTTCCTCTGGAACTTCAACTGATTCAGTAGCTTCATGTCCAATCAACAAAAACACTTCGGGACTCTCCTCTACTTCTTCAACAAATTATTTCAAAGTCAATAAAGTTTTCAGCTCCTCAATCTCCTCAGATTTACTCTCTTCCTGTTGTCTCTTCTTTGGAACTAAAATAATCTTAACGCCTACAAACATAAAACTGTAGCTATTAGTTCGACCATCATGTTGCACTGCTCTATCAAATTGCCATGGTCTGCCCAACAACAGATGACACACATCCATGTCCACAACGTCACACCAAATTTCATCTTTGTATTTCTTCCCAATTGAAAAATTAACACAAGCTCTTCGACAAACCTTCACTTCACCACCCTTCCTCAACCAAGCTAACTTGTAAGGTTTCAGATGTTTCTCAGTCTTCAATGCCAATTTCTTCACAGCTTCAGTAGAAATAATATTATCACAACTTCCAACATCAATAACGAACTTGCATACCTTCCCCAGAATAGTGCACGTTGACTGAAAAATATTGCTCCTCAACCAGCTAGAATCATCCTCTTGTTTCGGTGTTAGACAAGACCTCCTCATCATAAGATTACAAACCTCATCTCCAGACAACTCTTCTTCCTCCTCAACAAGTGGTGAATTGGAATATTCAGCTTCTATTTCCTCATCCTCAATCTCAGCAATCATAGTTCGTTTCTTCGGCTTCGGACATTCATTGCTTTTGTGACCCACTTCCTGGCAATTGTAACATTTGAAACTGTTGTTGACCTTTGCCTTCGTAACCTCCTATTCAACTGGTTTTGTAACAGCTTTGGAAACATTGGAACTCGCACTAGCACCCTTCACTTGATTATTGGAATTTGTAAACACACCACCACCTCGTCTTCCCTGCTTCTCCCAAGCCAACGCTTTATGATGTGCCTCCGCCACAGATCTTGGATCAAACATATTAACCATATCCTGGATCTGCATTCGCAACCCTCCAACAAATCTAGCAGTCAGCTGTTCTTCCGTTTCCATAATATCATTTCTGCCAATGAGTTGATAAAATTCATCAGCATAATCATTAACAGTCTTCGTCCCTTGCCTCAAGTTCTGCAACCTCTGATACATGAGTGACTGATAATTGTAAGGTAAGAATGCAGTCTTCATTAACTTCTTCATCTTCTCCCATGTTTCAATCTTCGACTTTCCCATTCTCTCCCGTGTAAGTTTAGTTTGCTGCCACCATGCCAAAGCTCTTCCCCTCAACCTAGTACCAACCAACTTTAGAGTCAAAAATCTCTTTAAAGTCAAAAATCTCTTCAACATTAGAAAACCAATCAAGAAATTCTTCAGCTACCATTCCACCCTTGAACTCTGGAATTTCCATCTTCATACCTGATTCCCATCGAAGATCATCCTCAACATCCCGATATACATTTCGCACTTGGTCTCGATCTCGATAATGAATGCTAGCTCTATCACCCTCTTCATCGAAAATCAAATGTACGTCTATATCGATCTCGACCATCAACATCCCTTCGATCACGCATGTCTCTTCTACTATGTCTCTCTTCATCTCTATATGGCTCATTTTCAAACTCTCGTGGAGTTCTCCTCTCTTCATGTCCATAGTCATGGTGATCTCTTCTTGACGAAATTGATGTTTCTCTTCTTTCTCTAAAAGATTGCGGTGATACCCTTCTCGCTTCCGTAACCGATGGTGAAACTCGGTTTCCTCCATGGTTCGAGATTGGTGATCTCCTCCTTTGATTTTGATTCAAATCATTCATCAACTTCTCTAACTTTCCAATACCTTCATCAAATTTCTCATTAATGCGTTGTTCCATTTGCTCGGCCTCTTCTCTTCTATACAACGCTTCAACATTTTGATGACGATTAGCTCTCCTTGGCGGCATGATTGAACTTCACAACACTTCAACTTCACAAATCTTCTACAAATCAATCTTCAACAAAACAAAGCACGGCTCAACACTAGCTTGCACAAACTCCTTAGCTCGGTTCAACTCAACTCAGCAATAGGCAACGTCCTAAGGCTTAGGTCAGCTCGGCTTCAACAAAGCACGATTTCAATACCAAACTTTGGCGCGCAAACTCTCACGGCCAAATTCAAACAACTTCCACACTTTGATCCAAAGTGGAATGGATCGAAAGTTCTCCTCTTGTTGCAACAAACTATGAACACGATGAACACCAACTTCAAACTCCTTGGCTCCAAGACTCGGCTTAGCTATGATTGGCTAAGTCTAGCTCTGATACCAAAACTGACGCAGCGGATAATAACAAAACGATATAGATCGATGAAAGTGGCAAACGGTGGATTGAAGATACTGAAATGCCCAAATTCGTTGATCACAAAGATACCGAATTCTAGCTATCTTCGACACGTTGATCGCGCACGATACCGTGAAAGAAGATCTACAATTCTTGATACGTTGATCAAGTGCACTTGATACCGTGAATTGGCTTCAACGATCGTTGATTCGAGCGCACTCGAATAACCGAAAGTGGAGATAGGAGATCACACTCAACTACCAATTTAGATGGAAGCACACAGCAATCAAACAAAAATTTTATTCAACAATCAACCACCATCAAATGTACAACACACTCCCTATTTATAGCATTTTTACAACCGGCTCCTTAAGTCGTACACGACTTACGACTCACCTTAGGTCGGCAATGACCTATCAATAAACGCGACATAACATTCAACGACTCAAGGAAAATAAAAAAAAATTACAACATAATCGTCACGACTTACAACTTACGACTCATCAACATTACAACGAAATCACACCCGACCTATCATAAGTCGTCCACGATTCATCACATAAAGACCACACGACTCACGACTTAAGTTAGGTCGTACGCGATCTAAAAAAACACACAAAAGTGACGACTTACGACCCAACAGTACAAGATTCAAGTTACAACACACACATATATTTACAACACCTAGGTCATATACGACCTAACGACTTACGACTTAAGAAAATGCAAACATCCCGACTTATGACTTAAGACCCCCAGCGACTTAAGCTCTTAGGTCGGTAACGAGTTAACTTCCAGAGCGGCTTTACTTCCAGTGCGACATAACCAAGTAGCGACTCAACTCTTTAGGTCGTAGGCTATTAGATCATAGCTCATTAGGTCGTAGCTTTTTAGAACATAGCCCGTTAGGTCGTTCGAACGACTTTAACATCCTTAGGTCGTAACCCGCTTGAGTTAGGTCGTGAACTCGGTGCAACTTCCCCCTCTGGTCTCCAGTTAGGTCGGGAACGACCTAAACTTTCCTCCTTAGGTCGTGGACGACCTAGGCCTTCACCTTCTGGGTTCCAGTTAGGTCAGAAACGACTTAAATTTACCTCCTTAGGTCGTGAGCGACCTAAGTCTTCACCTTGCTTAGGTCGTTAACGACTTAAGCCTTGAAAAATGATAGCTTGCAAATCTTCGACCCTGGTCTGAGCTGCATCAGTTGTTGTATATGTACATACATATATTTGTTTAATTTATCGAATGATTTAACAAAATCTATATTTTAATTCGAACAAACTTATTTACTTCGTTGAAACAAACTTTGCAATTTAACTTGAATACATATTTGTTTAAATTATTGAGTGATTTAACTTGTATATTTGTTTAATTTATTAGGCGATTTAACAAAATATCTATTTTAACTAAAATAAACTTTTTTTTTAAATTTAATGAAATAAAATTTATAATTTAACTTAATTATATAATTGTTTATTTATAGAGTTATTTAACTTATATATTTGCTTTAATTTATTGGGTAATTTAACAAGGTCTATATTTTAACTTAAATAAACTTGTTTAATTTATTGAAACGAAATTTGTAATTTAACTTAGTTATATATTTTATTTATTTATTTAATCATTTAGCTTATATAATTGTTTAATTTTTGGATGGTTTAACAAGATATATATATTTTAACTTGAATAAATTTGTTTAATTTATTGAAATATAATTTATAATTTAATTTAATTATATATTTTTTAATTTATTGAGTGACTTAACTTATATATTTTAACTCAAACTCAATTCAATTTTAAAATGATGTTTTTTAACATTTAGTAGAAAATGAAGATTAAGCTAAATTATTATACTAATCATGCATATTAAATACATAGGTTTATAACCAATGCATACATATAGTATATTATACATATATAAACGTGTGCGTAGTAAAATTATTATACATATATATATATATAATATACTATACATGAACAAAATGACACACACTTTTTTTAGTAAAATTATTTTAGCATAAATTCCTAAAACATGACGACTTTCTTTATGTCATCGGGAATGTCACTAAATCTAAGCCAGAATGTCGTGATCCGTGCAAGCAAGTCATCACGGGTGGCATTTAACATAGCGTCGTTAGTGAAATGGATTTTCTATATGTGAATGTTTAATTCAGCTGGATTTTCTATTAAAGTGCAAGATTAGGCCACATATGATCTACCATCTCCAATTAAACCAATGTGTATAAGCAAAAAAAATTGTACTTACTTGGCACAACAAATAGAGAAAATGAGAATAACGTGCATATATAAAAACAGTCTTTTAATAAATTATACACAAGCCGTCAATTTTCAACATCATTATCAACATCAATATCATCGGTTACAATATCATTATCGTATTCATGTTCATTAAATTCGACATCATCATCATCATCATCAATCTTGACATCTTCATCTAATTCAACTCCGTTTAAATACTTCTTTGTTAAGTGTTCCTATGTCATCGACATCTTTTGTTATTTGGAGTAATTCGTTGTTCTCCAGATCATTTTAGTACGGTTGACCATTGGTTATGATCATATCCTCGTTGAATGACCATTTATGTTTTGTTTAACGACAGCCTACCAGTCATCTTTGTTGTTGTTCATGGTAGGATAAGACACATAATAAACTTGTATTCTTGCGTCGCTAGCACAAATAGATCGTTTTCTTTATATTGCCCTTTATGGTTTACCTCAACAAGAGGATAGTCTTTATGTATACGATGTAGTACACCAGCAGCAGTATCAGATCAATCGCATTTGAATAAGAATGCTTTAAGCCGCGATATTGTAGAATAAGCTGGTTCAATTATTTCTTATAACATTTCATAATAATCTTGTAAATCATCACCCCGTTCATTGCCTTTAACACATTCATCACTATTGTAAGTTGTTTTACTGGCTTCAAACTTTGTTGTGTGAAATTTAACGCCGTTTACGTACATAATTGGGCATTTTCGGTATTTCTTCATTGGACCAAATGCAAAAGTTTTATAATAAATATCATCGATTTCATTATCAATAACATCTTATATTAAATAAATACACATTAATATATGTAATAATTAAGCTTCTTCGTACAAAGTTTATTCAAAAATCATATATGCTTACATATTTCTGAAACCGAGCCTTAAATCTTTTACTGGGTTGAATTTTGAATTTTTTTTGTTCAAATTGGCTGTTAAACAATTGACATTGTTAAGATAAACATAATTATGATATATAACATGACATCGACTATAAAATCAACAAATATAGTTTTACCCAATAAGATCTGGTAATTCTTACAACGGTAGCACATTGTCCTAGCTATGAAAAACTCTTTAAGTGTTTGAAAACTTCCCTCCTTCCATTTATCAAAATGACATCCACATTTTTGGAAAATGGAAAGAGAAATGTCAGACGGCTCATAGCCTCATCATTACGAGAAACAGCATTAGAAATATGGTCTTTGAAATAATAACTGAAAAACATGGATGCTTTTTCAACAATATATGCTTGACATATTAAACTTTCAATGGGTATTTTCAATTTCACCTGCTTCTTAAGGTGACTCGGGTACCTTCATACTGAAAGGTTATCAATTATATGTTTACTATGTTAATTTCAAAAAGGAATGTATATATAACTCCTATTTGTATTTGACATATCTCTCAAAAGAATACGTCCATTCGTATTGGGTCAGTCCTTGCATTAAAGCATCAACTGGTAGATGTACAGGTAGTGTTTCACGTAGTTGAATACTCTAAGTGGAAATATTTTCTACAATTTATACAATAATTTGGGTATATCTGTTTTTAATTTTTTCCAAATTACTTTTATTACATGTGGTTAAGCACAACTCTTTGTAGAATATTCTAAGCTCGATAATAGGCATCCACACCTTTGCCAGTAATAGCTCCTCAAATAACATTATTAATTTAAATAACATTATTAATAATTTAAATATCATTATTAATTTTATAATTAATTTAAATAACATTATAAATTTTAGTATTACGTACATTCAATAATATTATTAACGTAAATAACACCATCAATTTTGTTATTACATTCAATAAGATAATTAATTTTTTTATTGGTTTCAATAACATCATCAATTTTATAATAAAATAATGAAGTTCACAAATAATTTCAAAGCTATATAACCTAAGGATCTATACACTTTTATTAAATGATTGACCATCTTACTTCCCATCGAATCATAATAGTGTTTATGTTTTGTAAATCATTTCAAATCGAATGATTAACAAAATTTCAACAGAAATTCGCCTTATTTCCTATATCATACACAAAAGATCATACACATAGATCAAGAAGGAAGTGTCGTAAAAATTTCGTTAATCGTTTGATTTGAAATATTGTGATAACTCGCACGTCCAAACACACCGATCCAAAGCCTAGTGTGACTTTCAAAACCGTGTCATGTCGAGAAAGGCAATTCGTGGATTTTTATAACATTACAAAGACGAAAATAAATAGATATAATCTAAGATACAGTACACTTCAGAACTCACAGCGGAAGGAGCAAAATATATAATACAGAAAAATATCCATCTTATAAAATATCCAAATCATAGTCTCAAAAAATCAGTACGTGATCCAATACAGAGTACATAGAAAATACCACTCTAAGTTTGATAAAAGAGATAAAATGTACCGATAAGGTAGATAAATACATGGAGAACAAATATGGTAAAAGGCAGTCTCCAAGGATAAGCTCGACTCTCCAATTATCAAGAACGAGTCATTCACATACCGCCCTGCTCATCTGTGGTAGGGAAAAAGAAGGGAGTGGGTCAGACAAAGGTCTGGTGAATGACTACAAATTTAATATGTGATGATCATGTGCGGTTACTTTAATGCTACTTTAGATGACATAAGGTGTGATACAAGTGTCCGTGAATTTCTAAGATCCATTACCTAAAGATTCTTGTCTAATACATACCTACACTACAATTTTCATAAGCTAGCACAATGATCGAACTACGGATCAAACCTCACAACTAATTATCAGTCACTGCTCCTTGAGTTACCCAATATGCAATACACTGCCATCTTGGCTACAAACTATGGAAACACTGCCCCTAGGCTACTATGGAGATACGTTCCCACTACTATCACAACACTAGGCTGCCGGGGAACTGATTTTTCCCCAATTACGACCACCCATTTCTCACTATGCTTGGAGAGGAAGAAAGCGAAATGCCATCTCGTTGGTGTTCTCATCGTCTACACCCACTTCCACCTCTTAATCATAGTGTTGGCCTCTTATTGCACACGCTAGGATCCTCCATCTTTATTGTATCACGCCACGTTAGAAATCCTACATGCTAGGATTCTCGTTATGTCGGTACCATTCCATCAAGCATCCTCATCAATGCTGCGCGTCCACCGTGGAACCTCCTATGAGTGTCATTTGCGAAAATACATCACCCCCAATCGATTACTCTATCTTAAATTGGGTAAAGATCATTTACTCGACACCGCAATGACCTAACATCCTCTTCTAGAGAACTAGCTACACTAGTACTCCTAACATACATCCAAATGCCTTTAATTAGGCCCACAAGTATGTTAATTTTTATAATTAAATTTAGGCCTTGGGCCAAGGTTCAAATTTTGCAATTTACAGTCTTATCAGTCAACCACTAATCCTAACCGGTCGACCGCTACTGGTCAACTACAGGGGATCAGAGGTCGACCGGTCGTAGGCTAAATTTTAGGGTCATTTTAATTTTTGACTATCAAATTTTGGTTTAATTCATGTTGTTAACTCTTTTCAATGAACCTAACTACTAATTCGACTAGTCTATATTTTTCAATTTAATTATCAAATCTATGGTTTACAATTTAGGGGATTCCTGCTTTAAGATTTATAGTTTAAATAGAAAGAATAGGTTCAACCCTTTACAGAGATTTCTATTCCTTTTCTAGATTGCAGGTTTCAATTTAGGGTTTCAAACATCATCCTAAATCATAGAGAATTGATCAATTTTAACTGTAAATAATCACCTAATTAAAATTGTTCCCACTCACCTCAAGCCTAAGCTCTTCCTATTTGCCTTGCTTGAGAATCGCCTCTCCGTGCGCTAATTCGCTTAGTCTATCTAGATCCAATTGATTGCTTTCTTCTAGTTTGATTTTGTTTGAATTTTTGAAGAATTGTTGGGGTAGTGGAGAGTATAGAATTGGATAGAGTTTCGTTACAGTGAACAGTTATATGGATTTTAGGGTTAGCTTAGGCTTGCATTTGTAAGGGTTCACAAATAGTTTAACCCGTTAAATCTAGGCTAGTGAATCTTTATAGTCATCTTACACACTCATCAAAAACTTGGCAAAGAAGCAACAATTTTTCACCGTTTGAACACGTCATCATCGCTCGATTTAACACAGTTATGGTCGACCGCTATTGGTCGACCTTCCACCCTCTTCGGTCGACTGGCTCCTTTGTTAACCTGTGATTTTTTTATTTTTTATTTTCTGTTCTATTTTCAATTCTTCCAACGTCCGTAACTTCTCCGTACTAACTCTAATTTCAAAGTGTTATATATGAAAATCGTCCATAAAATTTCTATGAACATTATGGTGAAAGTTCTGTAGCCAAATTTGAACTGTGAAAAAAATTTAGTCCTTGTTTTATTTAAATTTAATTTTCTTATTAGATTTCCATTAAATTTTCGGGGTGTTATATTCTCCAATCTTAAAAGGATTTCATCCTCGAAGTCTCAAAGGATAGAAAAATATAACTTATACACATAGCAACCAATAACTACAACCACCTACTCTCCATCATCTACGAGCAATCATTGTCCTTATAAATTTTTCCAATGCAATATATGTATATATATGCAACGTGAAATGCACATGAACTTATGTAGTTAAAGCCCCACTAAAGTTCTGCAACATCCCTGCTTTAGCGCATAGCGCTCTTCGACCACTACTCTATTTTAGTTTAGCGCTATTAAACAGTAGACCAATTTAAGCCCTGCTATTTTCCACTACACCCGCTAAATCAAGGTCTTTTTAGTATCCACTTTAGCAACATTAGTATACAAAGGTTGATTTGACTCTCTTTTAAACCAAATCAGCAAAAATAGGGTAAAGACCAAATTTTAACACATAAGTGCTCAGTATAAGTTACAAATTTATTGTGTTCACCAAATCTAGTCTGCATAAGTCATGATATTCTTTGGGTTTATTATATAAGATTAAAAATATTTATTTTTTCTACACAAATGATGTGATAATGATAATAAGTTAACTTTAAATATTTGATTTTATATCTATTGAATTTTTTTTGCACCTTTGCTATTTTCCGCTATATCCCCTCTGTAATTTCTTGCACTTTCACCTCTAAAGAACCGTTAAGCGCTTTAACTACACAGATATGAACCTATGTTAATGAATAAAGTAGGTGGTCTATTGATCCAGTTGACCTTCTGCCATGCAAATGCTCATACCATGCATCTAAATGCATGCAACATCCTAAGTAAGTATACTTGCAATTCTATATGCATGTACAACCATACACCTCATATGCAACATCCATATGCATAACATCCACTAACATAACAACAATCAAGAGATATTATGCTACCAAATGTGAATGTGTGTGTATACCTCGTGGATATACTGGCTTAAACACGTGAAAGAAAAAAATCCAAACAATACATCCAAATGAATCCACTAGCATCCATTATCCATAACACATCCTATTGACATGTTTACAACCATTTCTACCATCCAATGGTTTGTACCTAAAAGGTATACCAAGCTAAGTCCTATACATAAGTAGTCTATACCTATTAAACTTAAATTGGAAATGTACTAGAAAAGAATTGTGGATGAGTAGCACGGATCTCCTCCTCAGACTTCTATGTACTTTCCGCTGGATCGTCTTTCCGTTGTACTTTAACAAGTCTGATCTTCTTGTTGCAGAGTTGCTTTACACCATGCTCTAGAATACGAGTGGGTGCATGGCGAACAAGTGACTCTCGCTCTATCTCAACCTTCTCTGACTAACTTGACTTGACTATGGTAGTTTTATCATGTAACCACTTTCGCAAGTGTGACACATGGAAAACATCATCTACCCACGTTAACTTCTTTGAAAGCTCTACTCTACATGCCAACTTTACAACCTTAGCAACTATCGGGAATTGCTCTACAAATCTCGGCGCTAGATTCTCTGGTCTACCAAATCTCATAACATGCTTAAGGGGTGAAACCTTCACTAACACCATGTCGTCCACTGTGAACTCTAACTTCGTACTTTTTTTGTCAGCATAGAATTTTTGCCTATCCTAAGCAGTCTTCATTCTCCTACGGATCAAGTCCCCTTCTTCGATGTCTTCCTCGCTATATTTGGCCTAAGGATAATCCTATCTATAGTGTCCCACCAACGTGATGGTAATCTATAGGGTTTACCATATAATGCCTCGAATGGTGCCTTCTTAATGCTAGATTGATAACTATTATTATAGGTAAACTCCACCAACGGTAAGTGATCCTTCCAAAACCTCCAAAGTCTAAAATACACATCCATAGTAAATAATCCAATACCCTATTTACTATCTTCGTCTATTCGTCCATCTGCAGATGATATACGACGCTCAAAATCAAATTAGTCCCCAAAGCATCCTATAGACTCCTCCAGAACTATACTATAGGAACTCTATATAATTGACGACCTCTCCCATGTGTAGAGCCACCAACGATGTCGCTGTTCTCGTACTCCTCACTGGTATGTTTTGAGCACACTTGGTCAACCGATCGACTATGGCCTAAATGCTTTCATCTCTCGTCTACTCCTCGGTAAACCATCTATGAAATCCAAAGAAATACTCTCCCACTTTCACTTAGGAATATCCAATGGCTGCAACAATCCTCCAGACTTCTTCTACTCTGCCTTTACCCTTTGGCAAGTCATACATTTAGCTACATACCCCATTACTAACTTCTTCATACCAGGCCAATAAAAGACTCTCTTCATGTCACGATACATCTTATGAACGCCGGGATGAATGGTCATCCTAGAACAGTGAGACTCAACTAGTACCGCATCTTCCAAATCCATACTCCGAGGAATAAAAAGCCTACTATCCCTTGTTAACCATCCTATCAAGCTAATGTCATAAAGTCTTAAATGACTCAATGAGTCTCCTTCATCTATCCTCTCAATAATGTCTACTAGTTCCTTGTCCTCTTTCCACCTAGACCCAATATGCTCCATCAATGTGGGCTGCACATCTAAAGCTCCTAGTAATCCCGGGGTAATATCTGATGACGGTAGAAAATCAAATGTTAGAAATGAACTCCAAATGCCTCCACTCTAAAAGCAAGGGACTCAACACTGCATGTTGTCTGCTTAAATCATCTTCCATTACATTACCTTTTCATGGGGTATAAGAGATATCAAAGTCATATGACGCCAATAACTCCATTCATCTCTGCTATCTCAAATTCAGTCCTTTTGGAAGAACAAATACTTTAAGAACTTGTGATCCATATATAGCTCAAACTGCTCTACTAAAAGGTAATCCCTCTATGACTTCAGCGCAAAGACAATGGTCACTAATTCAAGATCATAGGTAGGGTACTTTCTCTTGTGGGTCTTCAACTGCCTACTCGCATAACTCACCCTTCCTTCTTACATCAAAACTGTGCCTAACTCCATACCAAAAACGTTGGTATAAAATGTAAATGGCTTCGTCCTGTCAGGTGATACCAAAACTGGCGCACTAGTCAATGCCTCCTTCAACATGATAAAAGCACCTTCGCATTTAGCATCCCACGAGAAAACTAGATTCATCTTAGTAAGACAGATCAGAAGGGCAGAGATCTTTGCAAAGTCCTTAATGAACTTTAGATAGTAGCCCACCAAACTAAGGAAACTCCTCACTTTCGTGGCACTCTTCAACACATGCCAATCCTAAACTGCTGTCACCTTACTAGGATCAACGCTAATCCACTTTCTAAGATGATGTGTCCCAAAAAGCGTACCTCCTACCTCCAAAAGTGGTATTTTGAAAAATTTGCGTTCATCTTGTGCACATAAAGTGTATTGAGAACTTCTCCTAAATGCAACATGTTCTCCTCCTCGCTCCTCGAATATACTAAAATATCGTCCAAAAAGGACACGATGAATTTGTTTAGCAACTCCTCAAATACTCGGCTAATCAAATCAAAAAAAGTAGGCAGGTGCATTGGCTAGTCCGAAGGGCATGACTACCACTCATACAATCCGTCGGGCACATAGAATGCTATCTTTTGGACACTGTCCTCAGCCACACGTAACTAGTGGAATCCTATAGTCAATTCAAGCCGTGAGAACACCTTAGCTCCAACTAACTGATCAAAGAGATCATCAATATAGGACACTAGATACTGATTCTTATTTGTTGGTTTATATAGCTCTCTATAGTTAATATAGAGTCTAAGAGAACTATATGCTTTGGTAGTAAAGTTGAACAGTGGTCCCTACCCAAAGATGCTCCTCTTGATAAAACCCTTCTCCAACAATTCATTAACCTACTTGTTCAACTCCTATCTTTCCTTTGGAGCCATATGCCTCAATGGTAAGGCGACAGGTTTGGCATTCCTACAAGATATGTCCTAAACTTGATCTCCCTCTGGGGCGGGAGACTGGTAACCTTTGCAAAAATGTTTGGGAAAACTCTAATTACATGCACCATTTCTAGCTCATCATGTTATAGGTCTATAGATTATGAGTAGTTCAACATAACTGATCCTCGAGGATCATAATAAACCTCTAAGCTGCGTGCACTACACATGCTCAATCTAACGACCTTCCATCGCAATCTAAAATAGCTTTATACATCGTCATCCAATACATACCCAATATCAACCTAAACCCATATAATTCCTGTACAAAGGCATCACAATCGAACTCAACCCTAAAATAAACAACTTCAAACCCCTGCATAACTTAGAAAAATAGATTGATCCTCCTATAGAGTTTGACAAAATTACAGGGTCCGTGACTATACCAGTGCATAAGTGTAAGTCATCAACAAGTATATTAGAAATGAGAGAATGTGAAGCCCAGTATCAAATAAAGTGCGAATAGATAAACCGAAAAGGGTCAACATACCTTCAATCACCACTTTCTTTCCCTTATTTACCACTAGTCGTGCACTCAAGCTAGGGACTGCCTCCTATGCGCAAACCGAAACCACCTGGGTGGAAGCTCTTGGTGGTGTTGTGCAAGCTTGCTTGATATGCTCAAATTGATTGCAGTTATAGCACATAATCTTTGAAAGATGTGTCTTGCAATCCTTCAAGAGAAGCCCCCTCCTTCTATACTTCCTACAGTGCATATCCTTCTACTCTACCTTTTCTTTGGGTCCACCTCCACCTTTATACTAGTTTTTCCGCGCTTTCCCTCTGGCCTTCTTGACTTCTTCTTACTTAACTTCCTCCTCGAAAACGGTATTTAGCAAGGTGACGCAGCGGATTATCACTTTGACGTGCTATTGATGTTTTGATACAAATTGACGCACTTTCTTCCTCACGAAATGAATTCGTGTCAAGTAAACTTGGTAGAACGATAAATGCCCAAATCCGTTGATCTCTCGAGATACCGGATTCTAGCTATCTTCAACACGTTGAGCATGCACGGTTCCGCGTTAGAAGATCTACGATTCTTCGACGCTGATCTCGCGCACGAGATTCCGTGAATCGGCTTCAAATTCGTTGATTCGAGCGCACTTGAATATCCGAAGATGGAAGAAGAAGGAGATCACACTCAACTTCAACAAAAGTGGCAAAAGCACACAAACAATTTTATTCAAAAATAAACAACCTTACAAATGACACTACACCCCTATTTATAGGAATTACAACACAACACAACCGACCTAACATCATGCGACCCAACACAGGTGACACGCGACCTACGAGTTACACGACTTAACACATGCGACATAAGAAAATACAACATCACATATACGATATACGACCTAACAATCACGACTTAGCAAACACTACGAGTTACAACAATGCGACATAACAATATACAACAATACAACATACGACTCATGACTCACGAGTTAACGACATAAGGAAAACACGGCTTCATGCGACATAAGCTTTAGTGACTTAAGAGAACCAGCCTTTATACGACATAAGAACATAGTGACCTAACTGAGCGACTTAAGAATGCGGCCTTGTTTTCCTGAGCTGTTGGCTTCCTAGGTCGTAGGTCGTTGAGCGACTTAAGACCAAGTGAGCGACTTAAGAAATTGGAGCGACTTAAGAGAAATGCGGCTTCATAGAGATGCGTTGATGGTTGGGGCGGCCTTAGGTCATTGAGCGACTTAAGCTCCTTAACTCGTTTATCTTGATGCGTTGATAGCTGGGGCGGTCTTAGGTCATTGAGCGACTCATGCACGCGACTTAAGGAAATGAGCGACTTATGTTGGTGCGAGTTAACATGATGTGCTGCATCATCCTCCCCTGGTTGAAAAGAATTCGACCCCGAATTCACATTTTCCTCTTCTTCGACATGCTTATTCTCATGATATGGAATCAAGTGTTTGACGTTGAAAACGTCAGCAGTATGGATATGATCCGGCAGTCTCAACTGATAAGCATTCTCATTAATCTTCTTTACGATCTCCAAAGGACCGATCTTTCTAGCAGCTAGCTTGTTGTAAGCACCAATAGGAAATCAATCCTTAGTCAATACCGCATATACAAAATCTCCTTCTTTGAATTCAACATGTCGTCGTTTGATATCTGCGGATTGCATATATTTCTCATTCGCCTTAAGCAATCGCTCTTGCACAACCTTATGGCATTCTTGCAACTCATTCACAAAATCATTAGCTCGTTTGATCACTCCTTTCTGTTGTGGCACTGTAGATAAATCTAATGGTCCCTTCGGAATTGTTGAATAAACAACCTGGAATGGACTGGAACCTATGCTACGATTAACTGCATGGTTGTGTGCAAACTCAGCTTGACAAAGCTCGGAATCCCAACTCTTCAAATTGTCATTCATGAGGCATCTCAATAGATTACCTAGGGATCAGTTCACAACTTCTATCTGTCCATCCGTCTGTGGATGATAAGCACTACTAAATTTCAGTTTTGTCCCGACCATTCTCCATAGACTCATCCAAAAATGACTCAGAAAACGAGTGTCTCTATCTGAAACAATAGATTCAGGCAACCCATGAAGACGATAGATCTCTCTGGTGTATAACTGTGCGACATTAACTGCATCTGCCGTCTTCTTATATGCAATAAAATGTACCATTTTTGAAAAACAATAAACCACCACGTAGATAGAATCATTGCCACGTTGCGTCCTCGGCAAACCCAATACAAAGTCCATACTAACATCCACCCATGGTTTAGTAGGTATAGGCAACGGCAAATATAAACCTTCATTTGTCGTGGTCCCCTTTGAAACTTGACAAATATGGCACCTTTGAACAAACTTTTCAACCTCTTTCCTCGTTGACGGCCAAAAATAAGACTTTGAAATCAACTGCATAGTACGGTCGCGGCCCAAATGTCCTTCGTCATGCAATTCTTTGATGATTTTCATTCGTAAACTACAATCTGGAATACACAATTTATTTCCTTTAAATAGAAAACCATCAACCACCATGTATCCATCCATGCTTCCCTGCTTGACTTTGTCTAAGATTTTGGAAAAATAAGAATTTGATGTAAGAAAATCTGGAAGTAAATCAAAACCCATCACCTCTACTCGCATGGTTGTTAGTAAAGTATTCCTCCGACTCAATGCATCTGCGACGCGATTAGTTACTCCAGACTTGTGCTTCACAGCGAATGTAAATTGCTGCGAATAAACTATCCACGATGCATGCCTAGCTGCAATTTTATCCCGCCCTTGCAAATGTTTCAATGCTTCATGGTCCGTATACAAAACAAATTCTTTATGGAACAAGTAATGTCTCCAATGCTTCACAGCCTGCATAATAGCATAAAACTCCACATCATAAGTATTGTATCGCATCTTTGCTTCAGAAAGTTTTTCACTGAAATAGGCAATTGGACGACCCTTCTGACTCAACACTCCTCCAATTCTAACTTTCGATGCATCTGTATGTAACTCAAATAGCAACTGAAAATCTGGCAACACTAGAATCGGTACTGAGGTTAAAGGTTCCTTGATTCGCTCAAAAGCAAATCCTGCCTCTTCCGTCCATGAAAACTTCTTTCCTTTCATACAATCAGTAATAGGAGCCATCACACTACTAAAGTGCGGTATAAATCTTCGATAAAATAAAGCTAACCCATGAAAACTTCCGACTTCTGTTATCGTTTTGGGCTGTGGCCAATTTCTGATTGCGGCAACTTTACTCTGGTCCACTTGTATTCCCTCCTTGGACACGACATATCCCATAAATAAAACACTTGGCGTCATAAACACGCATTTCTTCGTCGCTGCATAGAACTGTTCTTGACGAAGAATAGTTAACACCTTCTGCAAGTGTTGAATGTGCTCCTCTGTGCTTGCACTATAGATCAAGATATCATCAAAGTAAACAACAACAAATTTCCCAATGTAAGGTTTGAAAATTTGATTCATCACCCTCATAAATGTACTTGGTGCATTTGATAGACCAAACGGCATGACCATCCATTCATATAATCCTTCCCGAGTCTTGAATGCTGTCTTCCATTCATCACATGGTCTAATGCGAATCTGATGATAACCACTCTTAAGATCAATCTTTGAAAAGATTACAGACCCGCTAAGTTGATCCAATAGATCATCAAGTCTTGGCATAGGAAATCTGTATCTGACAGTTATTTTGTTGAGTGCCCTGCTATCCGTACACATTCTCCATGAACCATCTTTCTTCGGCACTAACAAAGCTGGTACAGCACAAGGACTGAGACTCTCTCGAACACGCCCTTGCTCAAGCAACTCCTCAACCTGTCTCCTCAACTCTTCATGCTCTTTCGGACTCATACGATAATGTGGCCTATGCGGTAAAACAGCACCTGGAACTAGATCAATTTGATATTGTATGTCCCTCAATGGCGGTAATTCCTTGGGCAATTCCGTAGGAAAGACATCTTCAAATTCATTCAACACTGGTCTAACCTCCGCAGGAATTTCAAGAGCTTCTTTTGTTTCATAACCAATCAACATAAACACTTCAGCACTATTTTTCACTTCTTTAACAAACTCTCTCGAAGATAATAGGCTAGTTGATTCCACCTTCTTCTCTGACTTGCTTTCACTTTGTTCACGATTCTTAGGAACCAAAGTAATTTGAGTACCTTTGAACATGAAGCTGTAGCTGTTGGTGCGACCATTATGTTGTACAGCTCGATCATATTGCCATGGTCTTTCCAATAATAAATCACATACATCCATATCAACCACATCACACCATATATCATCCTTGTACTTCTTCCTAATAGAAAATGTAACAAAAGCTCGTCTTCCCACTGTAACTTCTCCACCTTTCTTTAGCCATGCCAGTTTAAAAGATCTAGGATGCTTTTCAGTCTTCAACCCCAACTTCGTGATGGCTTCTTCAGAAATAATGCTATCACAGCTTCCCGCATCAATAACAAATCGACAAACCTTCCCCAAGATAGTACATGTAGACTGAAAGATATTGCTTCTTAGCCAACTAGAATCATTCTCATGCTTTGGCACTAAACAAGACCCCTCATCATCAAGTTACATCCTTCATCTCCTGACACAACTTCTTCATCTTCATCAAACTTCGATGGTTGTGAATAATCAACGTCAGCTTCCACATCCTCATACTCACATTCTTCCACAACTAATGCTCTCTTCTTTGGCTTTGTACACCCATTACTTTTATGGCCAAACTCCTGACAATTATAGCACTTGATACTGTCATTGACCTTTGTTTCAGCGGCTTCTTTGACAATTGATTTACTGACTGCCTTGGAAACATTAGCACTGCTACTAGCACCCTTACTCTGATTGTTAGAACCCGTAAACACACCACCTCCTCGTCTCCCTTGTTTCTCCCAAGCTAGAGCTTTGTGATGTGCTTCAGCAATAGACATTGGATTAAACATATTCACTATGTCTTGAATTTGCATTTGTAACCCTCCAATATATCTAGCTGTTAGCTGTTCCTCCGTTTCCATAGTATCATTCCTCGCAATCAACTGATAGAATTCATCTGCATAATCATTCACCGTCCTCGTCCCTTTTCTCAAATTCTGCAAACGTTGATACATAAGAGATTGATAATTGTACGGCAAGGAAGTTGCTTTCATCATCTTTCTCATCTTCTCCCAAGTGACAACTTTAGATTTTCCCATTCTCTCCCATGTTAGTTTAGTTTGCTGCCACCATGCCATAGCTCTTCCCCTTAATCTTGTAGCAACTAACTGAACTCTGCGATTCTCAGGTACCTCATTGAATTCTAAAATTTCTTCAACATTAGATAACCAATCAAGAAATTCTTCTGCTTGCATACCACCTTTGAATTCTGAAATTTCCATCCTCATACCTGATTCCCATTTACGGTCATTCTCTGGATCAAGATATCGATTTCGCACTTGGTCTCGATCTCGATAATGAATACTTCCTCCCTCAAAATCATATGTATGTCGATATCGATCCCGTCCATCTACATCTCTTCGATCACGCATATCACTTCTATCATGTTTTTCAGCATCACAATATGGATCATCTTCAAATCCACGTTGAGTTCTTCGTTCTTCATTTCGATATTCATGGTGTTCTCACCTCATTGAAACTAAAGATTCTTTTCTATCTCGATTAAACTGGGGTGACATTCTCCTTTCTCCCAAAACTGATGGTGAAACCCTGTTTCCACTCCGGTGCGAAACTGGTGAAGTTCTCCTTTGACTTTGATTCATGTCTTTCATCAACTTCTCTAACTTCTCAATACCTTCATTGAACTTTTCATTGATACGTTGCTCCAACTGCTCAGCTTCTTGTCTTCTATATATATCCTCAACATTACGATAACGATTAGCACGTCTCAGAGGCATGATCTTCAAACAATCTCTTTTCTGTCTCCAATCTAAATTCGATATGGTTCTACGTAACGACCCGCCTTTTTGGACAGTTTAAACCGACGATCAAATACACATGTCGATTCCAAACCATTCAAAAGGGAAGATGGTTATTGGGGTAAATAAGAAAAGAAAAGAAAGAGAAATAAAGGAAATGAAACAACACAGAATCTAGCAGCGGAACGATAAAATATAATAGTCAAATAAACAGTTCATGAAGCTGTTTACTATACTTTGACAATTATTTATACAACATTTATCATAGTTATACATATACAACAGAACAATAAAATAATGCAGCAGACAACATGATGCAAAGATAATAATAGTAATAGTATACCAAATCTTCGTCTTCGTCCTCCAGAATAGACCTTCAATAAACTGAAAAACTCAGGTCTGACCCGAGCGTAATGAAAAGACAAAACACTCGAGTCGGGACTAAAATATCCTTATGTAAGTTAAATCAATCGTAAACAAACATGAGTGTAACGGCGTCAGAGATGTTTACGGGGTTTGACATCTCCTATCCAGTGTCAACGTGCGTGCAATAACTTAAGAGATGTTACGGGATTTTCCATCTCTTAAGGATCCGTTAAACTATCTACTATGTAGTAATGTATGCTAAGTAGACAATGCCTATCAGTAATATAAAGTATCAAAATAGTGTTAAGGCGTTACCATATTCCCCCTTAACACATTTTTATAATGCCATAGTCTATACAGCACCGTAAGCCCCGCCGTAAACTGATGGTTATCAGAGGGTACCCCATAGGTATAACACAAAACATAACGTAGTGGTCGCGAATAGGATAATCAGTATGACAAGGTACATGAGGCGATACCAACTAGGATACTAGTAGTTGCGTGATCCGGACTGATGTTGAGCATAGCCAGCAGCTACCCCAGCACCGCGAAACAACACTCCCAAATCAAGGGGTGCACCCAAATCGCATCACATATGTAATAGATATGGTATCGAAGAAGTGTGTCCGCTAGAGGTGGCGAACCTCAATGGCCCGGCGCGGCTTCTGTTTTAGTCATGTCAGGGGTCATCCAATAATGGTTCTCTTTCTTCGGTCAACGCGTTCACCAAACCATCCACCTTTGAATTCTGGAATTTCCCAAACCAAGGGGTCATCCAATAATTAGGGTGGAAAATGACGAAAATAGTGATTTTTCATTATTAATGTGAATATTGATAAATAATTGTTATTAAATTGTGAAAATAATATTTTTAGTTGGAAAATTTAGCTTATAACATTTTTAACATGTTCTTTTATCCAAAACATGAACATTGCAATTAGTTTCATGTGATTTGGAGTTTTTATCAAAAAGTTATGAAGGAATTAATGCTAATAACATATATAGACACAACAAAAATTATTCTAAGTGTTCTTATTTGGTTTGGGTCCAAAGATTAGCCTACCCATTATCCATAGGATGCTTCTAGTAACCAGCATAGTCTTTCTTCTTTCTCATTCCAGAATAAAAAATATATAGAGCTCTTAAAACAAAATAGGAAAATCAATAACGGTCTCCATTAAAAATCCAAAATCCACCTAAAATTGTTAGAATTTAGACTTAAATTGGATTCTACGCTATCCTATAGGTAATCTCCAACCATTTAGGTTCTCTAGTCCATCCAAAGTTTGGATTTTTACAAACTGTAATCTTATTTTGATTGATTTTCTTTCCGCATATTCCTATTTTGCAATCTACAGGCTCTTGAAGGCCATTTCCTTACTAAATCCATCATTTTGTTGCTGAACCATTGCTAAATCAAGTTGTAAGCAAGTTAAGAGTTTTCTTACAGCAAGCTAAAGCAAAATATCGAGTTTTGCTATCAATTTGTTGCTTGCAATGCGCTGTATATTGACCAGGTTTTCACTTTTGTTGCTGAAAAGTTGCAATGTTCAAAAAAATCATAACTTCTTCATTTTGCAACGAATTACTTTCAATTTTTGGTACGTTGTATTATTCATGCCGTACTATATTTTTGCAAATTTTCATTGAATTTTGGAATGTTTTGTTATAGCAAATCGTTGGTTCAAATCAGCCAAAAATCTTTTGCTCTATTTTGCTTGCTGAAAAATGCTACATTCGAAAAATCATAACTCTTTTAGTTTGCAGCAAATTGCTCCCATTTATGGACATGTTATAGTCCTCATGTCATAGTATATCATTGCAAAATTTTGTTGAAATCTAGGTTGTTTTGATACTCCGAATTATTGTCCAAAGTCAGCCAAAACTCAGTTGCTTGGTAAGTTGTTCTTTTGCTCTATTTTGCTCGCTGAAAAGTGCCATTTTAGAAAAAAACAAAACTTTCTCAACTTGCAGCGAAATGCTATCAAATTTTAGCATGTTCTTGTCCATTCTGCAAATTTTTACTCAATTTTGGGTAGTTTTGACAACTAAAACACATTGTCAAAGTTGGCTAGAAACTAGATTTGCAGCTGAGTTTCAGTTTTGCGTTTGAAAAGTGCCATTTTCGAAAAAATAAACTTTCTCATCTTGCAGCGAAATACTATCAAATTTTAGTACTTTTTTGTCCATGTACTAAATTTTATTTCAGAAATTTTTTATTTAATTCTGGGTAGTTTTGACATCTGAAATACATCATCAAAGTTGGCTAGAAACAAGATTTGTAATTGAGTTCACTTTTGCGTTTGAAAAGTGCCATTTTTGAAAAATTATAAATTCTCATCTTGCAGAGAAATGTAGTCGAATTCTAGTATGTTTTTGTGCATGTACTAAAGTTTATTTCTGCAAATTTTTATTCAATTTCGGGCAGTGTCGATATCTAGAACACATCGTTAAATTTGGCTAGAAACTAGATTTGCAGCTGAATTCTGTTTTGAGTTTGAAAAGTGTCATTTTAGAAAATACATAACTTTCTCATCTTGTAGACAAATGCTATCAAATTTTATTATGTTGTTGTCCAAGTACTAAATTTTATTTCAGCAAATTTTTATTTAATTTCGAGCAGTTTTGATATCTGAAATATATCGTCAAATTTGGCCAGAAATTAGATTTGCAGCTGAGTTCAGTTTTGCGTTCGAAAAGTGTCATTTTAGAAAAAACATAACTTTCTCGTCTTGCGGCGAAATACTGTCAAATTTTAATATATTGTTTTTCATGAACTAAAGTTTATTTTTGCCAAATTTTTTCAATTCCAGGCAGTTTTGATATCTGAAATACATCATCAAAGTTGGCAAGAAACTAGATTTGCAGCTGAGTTCAATTTTGTGTTTGAAAAGTGCCATTTTAGAAAAATCATAATTTTCTCATTTTGCAGCGAAATCTGTCAAATTTTAATATGTTGTTATCCATATGCTAAAGTTTATTGTTTCACATTTTTATTCAATTCTGGGCAGTTTTGGTATTTGAAACACGTCGTCAAAGTTGGCTAGAAACAAGATTTTCAATTTGCAGCATTCTTCATTAGTTTTCGCTGCTATTTTTGAGTTAATTGATGATTGATTTGGAAATTTTGATGATGGATTTTAAATCTATGATACCGATAATGGATTAGCTTAATTTTAAAGAAACTGGAATTTAAATTTTATCTAAATTATATTTAAATTCAAATATTGGTGAATATTGATATTTGTAGAATTTGGTGGTTTTAATTGTTTTTGCTTTCAAATAAATTTTAAAATTTTTATCAAAAATCATGGTTTGGAAAGTAAATATTTTAATGTTATTTTAAAGGATTTTTAATCAGTTAGTTAGTATTTTAAAGAATTTTATAAATATATAATCTATTTAAATAAGGGTTTTTCCTTGTAAAGCTTATGTATATAAATTTCTCAAAATCGTTTAAAAATCCTATTTTCTCTATAAAATTATTTTAAATATATTTTAGCTTATTCTTGTTAATTTATATGTATAAGAATGAGAATTAGATGATTTAGTAAAAATATATAGTATGTGACATGTGTTTTTGCTTTATCTCTCAATATCAGACTTGTATGATCGAAACTAATTTGAAGTGATAATTGAGATGATTTAGAGGTTGCCTAATTTTGTCGAAGGTTACTGGTTCAAGAATTACTCTTTTTGAATGCATTCGATGATGAATCAATCTAGACGTAGTTTTCTTATAATTGCCGATGAAACGAGGCAATTTTTGATGTTAAAACTTTAATTTGCGATTATGGTTAGAAATGACCATCACGATGTTCTTCATACTTGCCAAGAAGATGAGGTGAGTTGTTATTTGATGATGTTTTATGTTGGTTTTCAAACGAGGCACCGACTAATGATTAGTAAACCAATAGTTGCAAATGTATGGTATGGGACGTACGTTAATACCAATTGGGTTCCTATTCGGGAGGTTGAGACACATTCAAGGTGTTACTAGTACTATAGACCGAGTACATGATTGGAGTCACTACGATGTTTATGATGTTGTTACTAGATTCTAATCATCACGATGTTATTACTCGGGTTTTGTGACTGGGTGTCATCACGATATTCCCGACTATAGTCAATCAAGATGATCACGATGCTATGATGTTATGTGACCCCAAGTCATCACGATGAATGGTACCAAATAATAGTAGTACTAGTCAAGATAAAAAGCACGTGCAATTTTCTATGAAGTTTTCTATGTTCGACTTCACCTTTTTTAGACGTTGTTGTTTAAATACGGCCTTGAGTATGATATAGGCTACATTTATTTTACGCTACATGGTGATTTCGATTATGATTGCCTTTAACTCTTATTGAGTTCTTATGATAGATTACGATGATTTGATGTTTCTTTATGAAGTTATTATATTGTTCTCATCCCTTATCCACTTTACTTATGATGTCCTTAAGAGAAACCAATGCAGGTTACTTAGTGAATTCCCTTGAAATAGATAGATGAATCACTAATGTCCCCTTTCTTATGAATGATATGATGAATAATACGTCCTTCCATTGGCAACAACGGAGCGATTCTCACCCTTCCGCTTATTACTGAAATCCTTACTACTGATAAGTTCTAGCTTGCCCGACCCGTGTGTGCTTTTCACTCGAGTCAGACTGAGTTGCATGTTAGGTATGGATTGCCACTTTCCTTGGATCGTTTTGCTGGCTTTTGTTGGGCTTTATCATTTTTGCTTGGATATCGTACTTCTTACGTAGTCGACACTTATGTTATCACGATGTGTATTCTTTTATGGGATGGTTGTATATGTTATTCGGTAGTCCATGCTACTTATGGATGATGTACTATTATTATGATGTATGGTGATGTGTATATATATATATATATATATATATACTTTAATCTTGGTTTACTGTTTTGTGACTAATACATTTACTTACTTGCATATTGCATTTATTATGAGACAGTCCGAAACCACCATAGTGTGCATTAGTTATAGACTAAGTGTGTCGACCACTGATGAGGTAATGACAAAAAATAGAGACACATTCGACATGATTAGCCCTTGACTAACGTATTACTACGATGATCACCATTAACTAGCCCTATTCTTTTCATTAGTAGACAGAATTACTTTGTAATTCTCTTTACTAGTGTAGGTCTTGGGGTGGGGCGTCACAGCTTGGTATCAGAGCATTGTTTTAGAATATAATGCAATATGTACAGAACAGTATATGAGATACCATACAGTAGATATAATACATCTATATACATCATCCCATAATTTTGATCGGTTTCACCTTGACCTTGCTTTGTCCTTATCCTTGTTTCGATTCATGTCCTTTTTTAATTTCTTTGGGGTTGATAGAAAGGAATATGTCTTGGAATGTTAATTATATTCCATAGTATTCCTTAACTTCTGCACTTGAATTGCTAATATATCTATTTACCCTATGCATAATCCTATCTTATCTTATCTTTCAGCTATGTCGAGTAGAGGTAGAGGATGCTCTTCGGCGGTGAGACCGTCCAGTGATTCTCATCCTGAAGGCGTATATATGTCTACCGATCAGATCCTTGAGCTTATTCGGAGCACTCAGCCTCCCGCTCTAGCTCACTTTTCTCCTCCACGCAAATCCGCATTTGCGCGCATATGTAGCAACTTCATACATCTTGGTCGCAAGATCTTTGAAGGCACTGTGACTGTTTTAGACGTTGAGGCATGGTTCTGTTCTTATGAGCGTATCTTTAGTCGTTTGGAGATCTCTAGCCATCAACGAGTTCTTGTAGCATCTCGTATGTTGCAAAAACGAGCTTTACATTGGTATGATCTACTTGTTGCTGAGGTTGATGAGTTCACTTTAGAGTGGGATTAGTTCCGTGAGAGATTCGAACTCAAGTTTATTCCAGAATTCGAGAAGGCAATTCTTGCTTGATGTTTCCTTGATTTCAAACAAGGAAAGTTGACCATTTCTGAGTATGTTGCATCCCTTGGAGCCTTGTCTAAATATGGCCTCGAGCATATCTCAACTTCATATAAGAAGAATCTTAAGTTCGTTTCTAGACTAAAGAAATATCTGAAAAAGTCCCTCAACCTTCGTCTTGAGCTCACTTTCGAGAAACTTGTGGATGCGGCCCTTCAGCTTGAAGGGTCAAGAAGGAGAAAGATAGTGATGATGAGGGTATTATTCGGGGAAACCTGAATAAGAAGAAATTTTTCCACAAGTCTAGGCCATTCCATCCTAGTAAGAAGAAGAAACAGAGGGGATCTTCTTCCCAATCTCCAACTACTCCTTTAGCTAAGCCTTTTTCATGCTTCAATTGTGGTGCGCCTGACCATCCATTGAGAGAGTGTCCCAAGCCTAAACATTATCTTTATTGTAAGAAGGAGGGACATTTGGTTTTAGCTTTTCCCAAATGGGAGAAGGGTTCTTATCAGGGTCATCTTAGTGTGGCTACTACTTCTAGAGATGCTCCTCAGTCTAGAGGTACTTCTTCTTCTGTTTTAGAGGGTTCTATTAAATTCCATGATCGTTATATCCAAGTGCTCTTAGATACAGGTGCTTCTCATTCCTTCGTATCGAAGGAACTCGTTGATTCTTTACAGTTAGATGTTTCTTGCATGCTTATTTCCTTACGGATTGCGAATCTTATCGGGAATCTGCAACCCTTAGCCTATTTTGTAATGATGTTGAGATTTCGATTTATGGATTTTCTTTCATGCGAGTCTACACGTGATTCCTTTCCTTGGATTTGATATGATATTGGGTGTGGACTGGCTAGTTCGATACGATGCCATGATTCTATGTTTGGAGCAAGTCTTATATCTTTGACATCCCGGTTCTTCCGATTAGTTATCTCTTTCACTTCATGATTCTGATTGTGTTTCCATGGCTTTTATATTTGCCTTTGACTCTCGAGATGATGATGATGTATCTCGTATCTCGATCGTTTGTGACTTTTCAGATTTATTCGAGCCCATTTCTTGTTTACCTCCTAAGAGAGCTATTGAGTTCCGTATCGATCTTAATCCCAACACGCAGCCAGTTAGTCGTCCTCCTACGAGGATGTCTACACGAGAGAATGAGGAATTCAAAAAGAAACTTCTCGAGCTTGAAGCCAAGCATTTTGTTCGTTCTAGTTCTTCACCATGGGGAGCCACAGTAGTATTCGTGAAAAAGTCCGATGGGACTGCTAGGCTTTGTGTCGACTATCGCAAGCTTAACGAGTTAACCATCAAGAATCGTTACCATTTACCAAGGATTGACAACATGTTCGATCAGTTGAGTGGTGCTAAGGTGTTTTCACAGTTAGACCTTGCCACTGGTTTTCATCAGCTCCGAGTCGTGGAAGAGAGTATTCCTCTCATCGCATTCCGCACTCGCTATGGTTATTATGAGTGTCTCATCATGCCGTTCGGATTGACGAACACACCTGCCTACTTTGTCGATCTTATGAATCGAGTATTCCGAGAATATCTCGATAAGTTCGTGCTTGTTTTCATTGATGACACTCTTGTATATTCAAAGTCCGAAGAGGACCATTCTCGACATCTTAGAATTGTTTTGAGTACTCTCCGAAAGCATCAACTTATAGCAAAACTCTCTAAGTGTCACTTCTAGGAAAAGCTATTGGATCATAGGTTTTGATTGCTGACAAGACACAATAATTCACGAATATACGATTATGACAACATCCGGACTCAACGACTCAAAGTATGGTTCATATAATTATTTTTTTAACAAGAGTCATCAAATATGTATACAGAGTCTAGTTTAGTGCTTCGTTAAAATCTTTCCTCAAGAATCATCATTCACATTCAAATGAACTTGCATGCATATTTTAATCAAAATCAAGTTTCCAAAAAATACATGGAGCGAGGCTCGAACCCAGGCCACTAGTTTAGAAGGCAAGTGCTCTAACCAAATGAGCTGTGGTGATTTTCGATTATCAACAAAATTCAGTCGATTGAAGAAATTCGACCAGTGGACTGAATAACCATAAAACAGCCTATTGAACTTGTGCATTGTTTTTTTACTATCTTTAAATATTCAATCGACTGACCAAATATGACCATTCGACTGAACCTGTATAGGTGTAGAGAAACGCTCTGTTTTTAAACAACTTTGAATATTCAATTGACTGATCGTTTTGGGTCAGTCGACTGAATTCTTTCAACAGCTATTTTTTCTGAATGGACACTTCTTTTTGCCAAGAGTCACGTTCCAATTTGAAGAGGTATGAATGCTTCTGTTGATGAATGCTCTTCATGAACGGTTGCATCTCTTTAACTATTATATAAACACATAAAATCCACTTCACAAATCACCAATTTTTTCTGATTACTTTCTGATCTTACTTTCTACTATATCTGTATTCTAAAAAGCAATCACAACTTTCATATATTGCTTGAATCTCTGAATCAATTAACTTATTCTTTGATTCAAAGCAATATTTTCCTTTCTAAATCTTTATACATAAATATATACTTGAGAAAAGATTATAGGAAGTTGTACCATCAAAGACAAATCAGTGTTGTTAAGAACACAAAGTGTCAAAGCAATTCTATTGAAACTGCTGAAGTCCTGTTTGGTTGTTCAGACGGGTAAAGTCCTCTTTTGGTTGTTAGAGGCAGAAAAATCTTGTTCGGTTGTTCAGGTGTTGTATACCTATTCTTTTGGGTTAAGAGAGGGTTATTGTGAGAAATTACAGAGGGAACTCTCGGACTGGACGTAGAACGGGAAGTTTGAACCAGTATAAAAATTCCTAGTGTGCACTTTTTATTTACTTTGCTATTATCATCTGTTTTCCGCTTTTTTAAATATATTCCATATTACACGATCCTAAGTGATAGCTAGCCATACAGTAGTCACTTTCATTTGGTATCAAAGCCTGGAATTCTATCGATCGTAATAACATCATAGAATAATGGCCAGAAAAAGATCCGGTCGAAATACGACAAGCAAAAAGCCTGAAACTATCAGAGCAACGACCAATGAGGATAGTAAAAAGATATTTTCTGATTTACAAATTTTAGTAAATAAGAACAATGAATTAATTAGTGTAAGCGAAAAGATCTCAAAGCTTAATTTTGTTATTTTAGAAAAGATGAAATCAATCAAACTTGAAAATGAGAAATTAAAAAATAAGAAATTAGATTTAGAAAATTAATAGGTTGTTTTGAAAAATAATTTTGAGGCTCCTAAAGAATTTCTAGATGAACAAAATACTATGTTTGAAAAAAAAGAATTTTTTTCAAAAAAAATTACGGATTTAAAAAGACAAAATGATTTATTACAATCATCTTTAGATAATTCAGAATCTCGAATATTTTTTCTCGAAAATGAGAACTGTACGTTAAAAAGGGAGAATTCTGAATTAAACAAGAAAATTGATATTTTGAAAAACAGTAATATTTCTTTTGAAAATAATAATTGCGACTTTAAAGCTAACTTTGATAAACTTAACACTAAAGTCACAAAATTTAATAAAGGTCAAAATGATTTAAACATGATTTTATCCAGTTCTAGACCTTTACATGATAAAAGTGGTCTAGGATATAATAAAACTAATCGTAGAAATAGCACTGGGTACGCTTTCATGTATAGTAAAAATGTTAGTGCTAATACTAATTTTCCAGTAAAGTCTAAATCTAATTTTTATAAAAATTCAAATACTATTATGACCAATAATGTTTATAATTTCTCTAGAAATACAAAATTATTGACGGGAAATATGAATAAAAATTATCTAAGTATTTGGGTTCCTGTTAATTGAAAAAATAGAGAAAAATACATTGATGATTATTTTGATATGGTAGTTAATAATGAAAATTATATTTATAAAGGTTCAACCACACCCAAATGGGTATGGTTTCCTAAAAATTAGGAAATCATAAGAACCTTGGGTATCGCATGCTTTAAATGTTATTTTTTTCCGATACCTTACATTATAAGTAGTAGTTATTTTGTTTTATATTGTTCTATGTTGAACACTTATGTGAAATATAATTTATGTCATCATGTAAACTCTCTTTTTTGTCGATGACAAAGGGGTAGAAAGATGTTTCTCTAACGCTATTTGTAGGAATAAATGATGCAAGCACATGTTAAGGGGGAGAAAAGATTATTTATTTACAGGAATATATACCATAGATTCAGGGGGATAAATCTATAGCACAATTATAGGAATATATTCCGGGGGAGAGATACGTCAACAAAGCTTGTCGAAGATTCGTCCGTAGCAAATGGAGTTGTCATCATCAAAAAGGGGGAGAATATTGGATCATGGGTTTTGATTGCTGACAAGACATAATAATTCACGAATCTACGATTACAACAACATCCGGACTCAACGACTCAAAGTATGGTTCATGTAGTTATATATTTTTAACAAGAGTCATCAAATATGTATATAGAGTCTAGTTTAGTGCTTTGTTAAAATATTTCCTCAAGAATCATCATTCACATTCAAATAAACTTGCATGAATATTTTAATCAAAATCAAGTTTTCAAAAAATGCATGGAGCGGGGCTCGAACCTAGGTCACTAGTTTAGAAGGCAAGTGCTTTAACCAAATGAGCTATAGTGACTTTTGATTATCGATAGAATTCAGTCGACTGAAGAAATTCGACCAGTTGACTGAATAACCATAAAACAGCCTATTGAACTTCTGCACTATTTTTTTTACTATCTTTAAATATTCAGTCGACTGACCAAATATGACCAATCGACTGAACCTGTACAGGTGCAAAGAAACGCTCTGTTTTTAAACAACTTTGAATATTTAGTTGACTGATCGTTTTGGGTCAGTCGACTGAATTCTTTCGACAGCTATTTTTTCTGAATGGACACTTCTTTTTGCCAAGAGTCACGTTCTAATATGAAGAGGTATGGATGCTTCTGTTGATTAGTACTCTTCATGAACGGTTGCATCTCTTTAACTATTATATAAACACACAAAATCCACTTCACAAATCACCAATTTTTTCTGATTACTTTTTGATCTTACTTTCTACTATCTCAGTATTCTAAAAAGCAACCACAACTTTCATATATTGCTTGAATCTCTGAATCAATTAACTTATTCTTTGATTCAAAGCAATATTTTCCTTTCTAAATCATTATACACACATATATACTTGAGGAAAGATTATAGGAAGGTTGTACCATCAAAGACAAATCAGTGTTGTTAAGAACACAAAGTGTCAAAGCAATTCTATTGAAACTGTTGAAGTCCTGTTTGGTTGTTCAGGCGGGTAAAGTCCTCTTTCGGTTGTTAGAGGCGGAAAATTCTAGTTCAGTTGTTCAGGTGTTGTATACCTATTCCTCCGGGTTAAAAGCGGATTATTGTGAGAAATTCCAGAGGAAAGTCTAGGACTGGACATAGAACGAGAAGTTCGAACCAGTATAAAAATTCCTCGTGTGCTCTTTTTATTTACTTTGCTGTTATCATCTGTTTTCCGCTTTTTTAAATATATTCCATATTACACGATCCTAAGTGATAGCTAACCATACAGTAGTCACTTTCAAAAGCAACTGAAGTTCTTCGTCCATGTTGTATCTTCAGTAGGTATTTCCATTGATCCTTCTAAAATCGAGGCTATTCAAAGTTGGAAGAGGCCTGAGAATGTTTATGAGATTCGTAGTTTTCTAAATTTTGCTGGTTATTACCGCCATTGCATCAAAGTCATTTCCCGTATCGTGCTTCCTTTGACTAGCCTTACGAGGAAAGACGTTCGATTTGTTTGGTCCGGTAAGTGTGAGGCTTCTTTACAGAGATTGAAGGAGCTTCTCACTAATACTTCCATCCTTGTGGTTCCCGAATGGAACCAAGATCTTATCGTTTATACCGATGCCAGTCATAATGGCCTCGGTGCTGTTCTGATCTAGAGAGATCGGGTAGTTGCTTATGCTTCCAGGCAATTGCGTCCGAATGAGGTTCGGTACACTACCCATGATTTAGAGCTTGCAGCCATTGTCTTCGCTTTGAAGATTTGGCGACATTATCTTTTGGAAGAGCACTTCGTTCTTTTTACCAACGATAAGTCTTTGGATATCTGTTCACTCAGAAGGAGCTTAATATGAGGCAGCAGCATTGGCTTGAGTTTCTCGCCTTATATGATTTTGATATTCAGTATACCAGGGGAAGGGGTAATTGTGTAGCAGATGCGCTTAGTCACAAGCATTTGGCGGTTGTTTCTATGATGTTAGCCGAATGGGATGTCCTTGAAAATTTATCTTATTATGATATTCGTTACCGATCTTCTTCTTTCAATTCACCTGTCTTATTATTTAGTATGGAAGCTTGACCTTCTCTTTTAGATCGTATTTTCGAGGCTCAGCGGCGTGATTCTGAGACGTTGCACCTTGTTCGTCTTTGTGAATCTGAATCCCATGATGTTGAGATGAGGGATTTCAGTATTGATTCTCACGGTTATCTTCATATGAAGGACCGTATTATTGTGCCTTCTGATTCAGCACTTAGGCACGAATTATTGATGATTGTCATCGCTCTAAGTATACCATTCACACCGGCAGTAGTAAGATGTATGCCGATATGCGTCGCCTTTATTATTGGGAAGGCATGAAGCGCGATGTCGCAAGTTATGTGGGTAATTGCATAACTTGTCAGCTTATTAAGGCCGATCATCAGTGGCCATACGGTCTTCTTCAGCCTTTAGAGGGTTCATTGTGGAAATGGGATCAAATTTCGATGGATTTTGTTGATGGCCTACCTCATTCGAGGTTGGGTCATTCTAGCATTTGGGTTGTAGTTGATCATCTACGAAGTCCTCTCATTTCATCCTTATTGCGTCTAATAGGAATGCTCTTTTCTAGCAAAGTTATATATCAAAGAAATCGTTCGACTTCATGGTGTTCCTTCCTTTATTGTCTATGATCATGATCCTTTGTTTACTAGTCATTTTTGGAGCAGCCTTTAGCAAGCTTTGGGAACAATGCTTAATTTCAGTACCATTATCACCCATAGTCTGATGGTCAGACTAAGAGGGTTAATCGTATTCTTTAGGACCTTCTTCGTGCTTGCATTCTCGATTTTGGTGGTTCAAGGGAGGATCATTTACCTCTTGTGGAGTTCTCGTATAATAATAGCTTTCAGTCCAGTATCGGTATGGATCCTTTCGAAGCCCTATATGGAAGGCCATGTCGATCACCTTCTTGTTGGTTAGAATTTGGAGAGAAGTTTGTTTTGGGTCCTAATTCAGTTTGAGATTCTTCTGAGAAGATTATTCTTATCAGACAGAGAATGAAAGAGGCGCAAAGCCATCAAAAATCCTACACGGACAATCATAGGAAGCCTCTCTAATTCTCTATGGGTAATCTTGTTTTCATTTGAATTTCTCCGTTGAAGGGAGTTATGCGATTCAACACGACTAGGAAATTGGCTCCTCGCTACATAGGACCATTTTCTATTACTGAACGCATTGGTTCAGTTACATATCGAGTTTCCCTTCCAGCTCATCTTTCGGGCATTCACGGTGTATTCCATGTATCTCAGCTTCAGAAGTGCCTTAGAGATCTTGATTCCATTACCGATCCTTCCGAGGAGTTAGGGTTTGAGATCTCACCAAACCTATCTATTGTGTTGCATCCTGTTCACGTTCTTGACTCGGAGGTGAGGCGCCTTCGAAGAAAGAATGTGCCGCTCATTAAGATTCAATGGTTCGATAATCCCAATGACTACACTTGGGAAACCAAAGAATTTATCGAGCGATCGTATCCTGGATTCCATTCTTCTCATGGTGTTGGTGAGAATCCTTTATCTCAAACATTTTTTTTTCTTGTGATGGTTTGATGTGTTGCTTACGGACTTTCCTTTAGGAATTGCGAGGATGCAATTTCGTTAAGGGGGGAGTCTGTAACAACCCGGGATATAGGAAATTACCGAAATATTAAATTATAATGTAAAATATAATTTAATATGGGAATTATGAATTTATAGATGGAATAAATTGATGATATTAGTGTTTATTTAAAATAAACAATGTTTGCGGATTAAGAGTTAGTTCTTTTTAATGTAAACAAATGGAAAATAAAGTTTAAAACACTTTATTAGTGGTATGGAATGAGAATAAATGATGAAAACAAATTATTGGGTTAAAATTTATAATATTGGAGTTGATTCCAATATTAGCATTTTATCCCAAAAAAAGAAAAAGCATAAACGCGAAGAAAATAAATTTTTGTGGTGTAATTACGTATGAAATAATGTTTTAAAGCTATAAAAATGTTAAAAGCATTTTTATACACTTTAATGAACCTAGAATAATTTTTTATTGGTGGAAAATGATGAAAATGGTAATTTTTCACTATTAATGTTAATATTGGTAAATAATTGGTATTAAATTGTGAAAATAATATTTTTAGTTGAAAAATCAATTTTATAACATTTTTAACATGTTCTTTTATCCAAAACATGAACATTGCAATTAGTTTCATGTGATTTGGAGTTTTTATCAAAAAGTTATGAAGGAATTAGTGCTAATAACATATATAGACACAACAAAAATTATTCTAAGTGTTCTTATTTGGTTTGGGTCCAAAGATTAGCCTACCCATTGTCCATAAGATGCTTCTAGTAACCAGCATAGTCTTTCTTCTTTCTCATTCCAGAAGAAAAAATATACAGAGCTCTTAAAACAAAATAGGGAAATCAATAATGGCCTCCATTATAAATCCGAAATCTGTCAAAATTGTTAGAATCTAGAGTTAAATTGGATTCTAAGCCATCCTATAGGTAATCTCAACCTGTTAGGTTCTCTAGTCCATCCAAAGTTTGGATTTTTACTTACTGTAATCTTATTTTGATTGATTTTCTTTCGGCATGTTCCTATTTTGCAATCTACATGCTCTTGAAGGCCATTTCCTTGCTAAATCCATCGTTTTGGTGCTGAACCATTGCTAAATCAAGTTGTAAGTAGGTATGAATTTTCTTACAGCAAGCTAAAGCAAAATATCGAGTTTTGCTATCAATTTGTTGCTTGCAATGCTCTGTATATTGAACGGGTTTTCACTTTTGTTGCTGAAAAGTTGCAATGTTCAAAAAATCATAACTTCTTCAATTTGCAGCAGATTACTTCCAATTTCTGATATGTTGTAGCATTCATGCTGTATTATATTTCTATGAATTTTCATTGAATTTTGGATTGTTTTGTTATAGCAAATCGCTGATTTAAATAAGCCAAAAATCTTTTACTCTATTTTGCCTGCTGAAAAGTGCTATGTTCGAAAAATCACAACTCTTCCAGTTTGTAGCGAATTGCTCCCAATTTTGAATATGTTATAGTCCTCGTATCGTAGTATATCGACGCAAACTTTCATTGAAATATGGGTTGTTTTGATACCACGAATTATTGTCCAAAATCAGCCGAAACTCAGTTGCTTGGTAAGTTGTTCTTTTGCTCTATTTTGCTTGCTGAAAAGTGCCATTTAGAAAAAACATAACTTTCTCATTTTGCTGCGAAATGCTGTCAAATTATAATATGTTGTTTTCCATTTACTAAAGTTTATTTTGGAAAATTTTTATTCAATTTTGGATAGATTTGATATCTGAAACAGATCGTCGAAGTTGGCAAGAAACTAGATTTGCAGCTAAGTTCAGTTGTGCGTTTGAAAAGTTCCATATTAGAAAAAACGTAACCTTTTCATCTTGCAGCGATACACTTTCAAATTTTAGTTGTTGTTTTCCATGTACGAAAGTGTATTTTTAAAAAAATTTATTCAATTTTGGGTAGTTTTGTTATCTGAAACACATCGTCAAAATTGGCTAGAAACTAGATTTACAGCTGAGTTTGGTTTTACGTTTGAAAACTGCCAATTTTGAAAAAAACATAACTTTCTCATCTTGCAGCGAAATGCAGTCAAATTTTAATATGTTATTGTCCATGTAATAAAGTTTATTTTTGAAAATTTTTATTCAATTCCGGGCAGTTTGTTATCTGAAACACACCATCAAAGTTGGCTAGAAACTGGATTTGCAGCCGAGTTCAGTTTTGCGTTTGAAAAGTGCCATTTTAGAAAAAACATAACTTTCTCTTCTTGCAGCGAAATACTGTCAAATTTTACTATGTTTTTTCTCATGTACTAAAGTTTATTTGTACAAATTTATATTCAATTTCGCATAGTTTTGATATCTAAAACACATCGTCAAATTCGACTAGAAACTAGATTTGCATCATTTGTGTGTTTGAAAAATGCCATTTTAGAAAAATCATAACTTTCTCATCTTGCAGCGAAATGCTACCAAATTTTAATATGTTGTTGTCCATGTGCTAAAGTTTGTTAACGCATATTTTTGTTCAATTCTGGGCAGTTTTAGTATCTGAAACACAACGTCAAAATTGGCTAGAAACAGGATTTTCAATTTGCAGCATCTTCATTAGTTTTCGTTGCTGTTTTTTAGTTAATTTATGATTGAATTGAAAAGTTTGATGATGGAAGTTAAAGCTCTGATATTCGATAACTAATGAGCTCAGTTTTGAAGAAATTTGGAATTTAAATTTTATCTAAATTATATTTAAATTCAAATATTGGTAAATATCGATATTTGGAGAAGATGATTTTAATTGTTTTTGCTTTCAAATAAATTTTGGAAAATTAATTAAAAATCATGGTTTGGAAAGTAAATATTTTAAATTCATTTTAAAGAATTTTTAATCAATTAGTTAGTATTTTAAAGAATTTTTATAAATAGATAATCTATTTAAATATGGGTTTTTCCTTATAAAGCTTATATATATAAATTTCAAAAAAATTGCTTAAAAATCTTATTTTCTCTATAAAATTATTTTAAATATATTTTAGCTTATTCTTGTGAATTTCGGTTTATAAGAATGAGAATTAAATGATTTATTAAAAATACATAGCATGTGACATGTGTTTTTGCTTTATCGCTCTATATCAGACTTGTACGATCGAAACCAATTTGAAGTGATAATTGAGATGATTTAGGGGTTGCCTAATTTTGGCGAAGGTTACCGGTTCAAGAACTACTCTTTTTGAGTGCATTCAATGAGGAACCAATCTAGACATAGTTTTCTTATAATTGCCGATGAAACGAGGCAATTTTTAATGTTAAAACTTTAATTTGCGATTATGGTTAGAAATGACCATCACGATATTCTTCATACTTGCAAAGGAGATGAGGCGAGTTTTTATTTGATGATGTTTTATGTTGGTTTTCTAATGTGGCATCGACTAATGATTAGTAAAGCAATAGGTGCAAACGTATGGTATGGGACGTACCTTCATGCCTATCGGGTTGCTATTCGAGAGGTTGAGACATATTCAAGATGTTACTAGTACTAGAGTCACTACGATGTTTATGATGTTATTACTAGACTCTAATCATCATGATGTTATTACTCAGGTTTTGTGACTAGGTGTCATCATGATATTCCCGACTATAGTCGATCAAGATGATCACAATGCTACGATGTTATGTGACCCCAAGTCATCACTATGAATGGTACCAAATAATAGTAGTTCTAGTCAAGATGAAAAGCATGTGCAATTTTCTATGAAGTTTTCGGTGTTCGGTTTCACATTTTTGAGAGGTTGTTGTTTGAATATGGCCTTGAGTATGATATAGGCTACATTTATATTATGCTATATGGTGATTTCGTTTATGATTGCCTTTAACTCTTATTGAGTTCTTATGATAGATTATGATGATTTGATGTTTCTTTATGAAGTTATTATATGGTTCTCATCCCTTATCCACTTGACTTATAGATGTCCTTAAGAGAAACCATATGCAGGTTACTTATTGAATTCCCTTGAAATAGATAGATGAATCACTAATGTCCTCTTTCTTATGAATGCTATGATGAATAATATGTCGTTCCGTTGGCAACAACGGAGTGATTCCCACCCTTCTGCTTATTACTGAGATTCTTACTACTGATAAGTTCTAGCTTGCCTGACCCATGTGCGCTTTTCATTCGGGTCGGACCGAGTTGCAGGTTAAATATGGATTGCTGCTTCCCTTGGATCGTTTTGCTGGCTTTTGTTGGGCTTTATCGTTTTGGCTTGGATATCTTACTTTTTGAGTAATCGACTCTTATGTTATCATTTTGTGTATTCTTTTATGGGATGGTTGTATATGTTATTCGGTAGCCCCATGCTACTTATGTATGATGTACTATTATTATGACGTATGGTGATGTGTGTGTATATATATATACTCTGTTCTGGGTTTACTGTTTTGTGACTGATACTTTTACTTACTTGCATATTGCATTTATTATGAGATAGTCCGAAACCACCATAGTGTGCATTAGTTATAGACTAAGTGTGTCGACCTCTGTTGAGGTAATGAAAAAAATAGAGACACATTCGACTTGCTTAGCCCTTAACTAATGTATTACTACGATGGTCGCCATTAACTAGACTATTCTCTGCATTAATAGACATGATTACTTTGTAATTCTCTTTACTAGTGTAGGTCTCGGGGTGGGGCATCACAATCTACAAGTGTATCATCTTCTTCAACCTGACCAAGAGAGGGAAGAGAACTTTTGAGTGGACTAACAACTGCATTGATGCAATTTCAGCACTTGTAGATCGTTCAGAGAGACCTCCCATTTTACCCAAGAGGTTGGATCGTGAAGATCTATACCTCAATTGTGTCGTGTCAACACACGCAATAAGCATCGCAATGTTACGTGAAGAGAAACGAATCCAAAGGCCAGTATATGATGAAGGCTAGCTATTGACAAGCTCACCCCGTTAACGGCTATATCGACCAAGCGCTATGACAGGTCCAATAGAAACCTTAGATGTCTGAAAGGTTACTCAAATGGAATATCTAGACAAGCCAATTTGATATCACTTATCTCTCTCAGAGAGCTATTCATGGTCAAACATTAGCATACTTCATATCTGAATTCACTGCATCAGACGATTATCCGAAGAATAACAGAGAACCGTCCAACCGATGGAGAACGTACACAAATGGAACTTCCAATAATCGGCTTTCTAAAGTCAAAGTTGCATCAATGACTCCCGAGGAATGATCGACCTGCTACGCCCTGAAACTCAACTTCCCTACAACAAATAACGAAACTAAGTATGAAGCGTTGGTCGTTACACTCAAACTTGCAACAAAACTAGAAGTGGAAACTTTACATATCTTATGTGATTTCTAACTAGTGGTATGCTAAGGCAGGGAGGATTGTCAGATTAAGGGGCAAAGCCTTGTTCCTTATCTTAGCTGGATCCAAAATCTACCAGCCGACTTCGAGAATTACACCATTACACACATCCTCAGAGAACAAAATGAAAAAGCCAAGTCACTAGCCAAGCTTGCCAATTCTGGGGATGTACAGCAAAATGACTTTTACCAATTGAAATACTTATTATTCCAAGCTTTGACATAAGAAGATTATATAGATCTTAGATATGGATCAAGAAAAGGAGTCATGGATGACTCTTATCGGAGATTATTCACAATCGAGGATTCTTCTTGAATAAAAGAATGAGAAATGACATACCCCATGTGAAGCATCACTGCATGATTTTGTCTGGATGGTTCAACTCCATTGATACAAAGCATTACTCTTGTATCCATCAATCCGATACCTAATATTATGTATCCATCGATACGAAGCATACATTCCAACATCTCAGATCGGTCCAGGAGAGGATCGATACAAAGGAAGGACTTAAAATAACCACCGAACGTTGTTACAACTCAAATTTCACATCAATCCAGAGGAGGATTGATACAAAACTCAATCCAAACAAAAACTAAAGAACTTGACAAAGACCCATGAATGTATGACGAACTAACATTCAATTTTCAAAGTTAACAGGGATTGAATGCTTACCTGAAGACAATCATAATAGTGAATAACAAATCACTAGCACTCAATGCTCAGTTATAACAGAAAACTGCATGATCATTGACAATCAATAGTTCGACATCCACATCACTGAAGATCAATCAAAGGTTACATCTTTCGACGGAAAGATAGCATCTACTCAGTGAATCATATAGAACTTTTTCAAAATGAAGTATAAAGCTTTTCATAGCATGTCATGTTCACACAAGATGTACTTTGGAAGGCAAATGTTATCATGTATTTTGGCCCACGACACCAAGAAGTTGACTAGAAATCAAAGATAGTTCGTCCAGAAGATCGATTATACATAGGATCACTATGGATACTGGTAAATTTTGCCCAAGTCTGGATAAAGAGATAATTGATATGACATGACAAGAAAAGCTATGAAAGCCAATGTTTCAAATTTCAAGTCAATCGGAGTTCGTATGCTCAAGATATTGATCAATCAAGGTTGATAAACCAACTCTATTCATATCCATCCAATTTCGTATCCATTCCCCAAGAGTGATTCAATTCGTATCCATCACCTACTAACTTCCTTCATATCCATCAAAATGAAGCTACTTTGTATCCATTATGTTAACAACACTTCGTATCCATCAAAAAATGTCAATTTTGTATCGGTCTCCCTCCCTCCATTTCGTATCGATCTCCCACCATCGATACGAAGAGCAACAACCACTGATCAATACGAAGAAGGCAACATGAAGCATCGATACGAAAGTGGCCTCCAACCATCGATACAAAGTAGCACGCAAGCATCGATACGAATAGAGCCATGCATGACTGATACGAAATAGTATCGATACAAAGACGATAATGTTATACTAATCCAAACTTGCATCGATTATATCTCAAGATCTACAAGTCCAAATGCTACCAAATTTTCACAGGAGCTTGCCTACAACATCGAGAATGTACTAGATCAGTTTAAGCCAAAATGGATCAATTCTTGATCGATAAGATTTCCATTCGTATCAACCTTAAATCAAGTCGAAATCACCTGGACTCGATCCTGTGGCTCACCCACGTGAGGGAAGAAGTCTTCCGAGATCTGGACGAGATATTTGCTATCTATGCTTATAAATATTGACCCTAGAATAGACTTTTGGCTTCTTTATTCTGATACTCTACTGAAAGAACTATTATACTTCAGTTGTACTATTGTAATCTCCTGTAATTGGGAATTCAAATTCAATAAATATCAATCATTTCATAGTGGACGCAAGCAATACGTCAAACCACTCTAAATTTGCATGTTTCTGCATTTCTTATTATCTGCTGATTGGTGTGTTTGTTAGATTTACCTCATTTTACATTTATCTTCTTCATTTTATCTCTTCAAACACATCCGAAGAGTGTTGTGCCCAATTTTGGTACAAACATATGTTTTATTCAAAAACACAAATACGTTCACTCACATTTCCAAATTTACTTAGGATATACTAACCTAAGCTCTGATATCAAATGTAACAACTGGAATTCTAGTGGATCTTGATTTTTCGCAAAAATGCTAAAATCCAAGCCCATTGAAGCTCAAGTTGGGTATCTGGTATCCTGCAAATAGGCAAAGATAAATATACCAGAGTTTAAATAAATATATCACAACGGAACTGACAAAAAATATGATAGTAAGTAAATACTCACTAAGATAATAACACTTTCTATACAAGTTTCACCAAGTTGGAAAATCTCTGCCATCTATCTAACCTGTGGGATGTTATGGGGGGGGAGGGGGGTCAGAACTAAAGTTCTGGTGAATCGACAAATTATACACTTCCAAGCATAATTCTACATATACCATTCTATTTCCATATTATGTTATATTAGGTTTATGGGGTTTATAATACTCCCGCCTCTATGCGTGAATCGTACCCATCTACTCCCTAATAGACTAAAACCTAATAACTAATATATATGTAGCAATATGCCCAAAGACCACATCAGTCCTAGGTACTACCCATAGTACCTTTCGTATCCTTCTTGAAAGGGACTCCATCGTCTTGCAGCTAGAGCGTACTGAAACTACATCTGTAAAGGACAACTTCGTGAGGCCTATAATACAGATGTTCTACCACCTGCTAGGAAAAAGTGAAACTGCATCCACACTAGCTTATACTAGTGCTCGGACATCCACAATGTACCTCCCAGTGCATACCTTGAGGACCGCACGTAATCGTTATGTCTACTCCCTGAATTCTGCCAACAAGGTCTACCTTGTACGGAACTCAGTCGGGGATTTTCTATATCCATAAAGGTCCACTTCGTTAGGCCTGCAGTACAGATATTCTACTTGGTTTGTCTCTTTTCTCATTGTGGCTGTGGCCGCCAGCAGCCACCCCTCAACTAATCGAAAGACCTTTCAAGAGCTAAGTGGTTGTGCCTTACTGAAAACAATCTAAACGTCCAATTGGCTGTGCCCCTTATCCAATGTCTCGATAGTGAATGAATCATTGGCATGTTGGTTTAACTCTAGTCTTTGCCCAACTCATCCTGACTGATGATGGCTTGATCTCCGCATGAAGCTATCCTTTTTGGTCATGCCCACTATAACCTACTCACAATCTAGAGTACGGTGTCATATGAATATCCTACTCCATCATCAGGCTTTTGATTGCCTACAAAGTTCTGCTTTGTTAGGCCTGAAATGCAAAAGCAGTCAAAGCACACTTTCTTGGTGGAACACCTACATACCTACCTCCGAGGGATGAAGCTTTGTTAGGCCCACCGCAGAGGTCCACCCTAGAATATCCTCATGTCCCATTGAAGTCTTGTACTTCCATCTAGCCCGAAGTAACTAGGTTGGACGTGCTCTTTCTGTACTAAATCTGTGACAAACTGCTTCGTTGGGCTCTTTGTCCAGATTCTCTTTCGGGCTGCTCCAAACGTACCTTACCATTTTATTATATCCCACGTCTAATCTTTTATTATGCGGTTAGTATACTTTTCTTATCCTGTTGGCTACTTATTTGCCCTAATCAGCATGCCCAGCCCCACCTATGTGTGAGACCATCAGTCCAAGATCTAAAAGAAAAATGCTGCCGGTGTGAGAAATACGGATTACAGATCTTAAGGCTAGAATTAACACTAGAGGGGGGGGGGGTTGAATAATGTTTATAAAGAATTACTAAATCTTTTCGAGTTTATGTTAATTTAAACACAGATGTGTGCAATATACAGACACAAATATGATCACAGAAACAAACACAAATGCAGAATAAAATTAAAAACAGTAAAGGAAAGAACACACCGGATTTTATATTGGTTTGGAGTTACCCTACATCCAGTCCCTCAACACAAGTACGAATTTCCTTTGAAAAGCAATCTTTACAATTACACCCTCGATTTCAAGGCTACGAGGTATACCCTCCAGAATCACAATCCTTTGGGTAGAGATACTTGATTTTACGAGCAACAAGTTCACCCACTTGATTTTACGGGCAACAAGTTCACCCAATTGATTTCCCAAGGCTACAATCACACCTTATCTCGCTTGATTGATTTTCAAGGCCACAATCACACCTTTTCTTGCTTAATAGATTACAAAGAAGTCTATAACTCTGAATAGCACTGAGAATCTTGTTGAGATAGTGATAGAGAATCAAACTAGAAGTAATCGAGTTTGATTCAATGTTTATTTCGGCAGAGTAATGGTAAGAATATTTATTAAGAAATGTGGAAGAAGAAAAGGAGTGAAAAACTAGAAATCTGATCTAAAATTCATTGAAACTAATCCCTATTTATAGAAGAAAAATAGCCATGTCCATTCGTGAAGAGTTATGGAGAATAGACGCTTCTTTTGAAATTTAAATTTTGAACTTAGCTGACACTATGTCGACATGGTCACCATGAGTATGTCGACATCCCAAGGCAATTTTTGATGATTTGATTTTCTTTGAAAATAACCTTTATCTTATATTAAAACTATTTTAAACTTTATAAATATACTTGACTATAGTTAAAATTCATAAGTAAATATAGAGAATAATATATATAGAATTTAACTATAGTTTTATATTTAAAACTAAGTATAAATATTTAAAAGTTAAATATATTATATTAAAAGATAGTTTAAAATCAGAAGTAATTTGACTTTGAAATTAAAGATGATTTTGAGGCTAAAATTATTTTCAAATCAGGATAAAGGTTCTTGAATCTTTTAAAAGGAAAGTTTTGACATCATTTTGAAAACAAGATAATTTTTGTAAAGTCATTTGAATAAAAATTAGCGGATACAAAACAATGCTCCACTAGATTTTTCGTAGGTTCCATCCTACTTAGGGTTCCATCCCTTTAACAGGCTCGAAGTGGATTCCATTCCACGAATAAATTGGATTTTAAGATGCCAGTGCTTTTCTAGGAGTTCTAACAAAATTCCTAATAAAAATACTTATTCTTGAAGTCTTGAACTCTTGATAATCTTGATACTCATGAGTCTTCAATCTTGACGTCTTGAATCTCTATACTGTACAGTCTTCATTCTTGGCATCTGCATGGTTAAATCCTGCATATACATATATATCTAAACTTATAATGTTAGTATTTTTATTTTATAATCTATTCTGAGGTTGTTGTCATCAAAACCATCATCTCATGGACTAGCAGCCGGTATGGGCTACTTCTATTATTTTTCTTATTAACTTAGTCCAAGATTTAAGTTTGATAGAATAAGCCTCTTCTATTTCTTTCTTTTCAGTTAAAACCTACATGTTACAATTATACCTGTAATTTTTACTTTTATATTCTTTTCTTTCTAATTATAACCTACATGTTATAAATATAATTGCAAGTGTCTCTTTTCTACTCTAGTCTGTCTTCTTTTATTATGATATTGAATTCTCTTTAGTTCTCTTATATTATATGATAGTCTTGGCTTAGAACCATGTCCAACTTCCACAAATTTACATAACATAATAACTACTTTAATTTTTATTCCACCATCTGCACAGTAAATGCAGATCTAGTCACATCTTCTATTTATTATTTCTAGCCATGTCAAATAATTAACTTGATTACTTCCTCTTCCTTAATTTCTTTAACACTTCACATTATTCTCTTTTATTTTTGGAATTAGTTCTATTCTATTTGGTTGGTTACAAAGACTGTGCTGAAAATCCAGTTCCTTATTTTAATACTAAATAATGATAAACAGTAATCCGTAACTGCAAGATATTTCTTTTAGTTGTTTCTTCAATTTTTGGGTAGTGCAAGATACAACAATGTCTCTATTTTGCACCGATTCCACTTTTCTTGCTTTAATTCTTACAATTACGTTTATCGTTATTCTTACAATATTAAATTATGGAAATGTATTCGCTTTTCTAAACGAACCAACTTGTAATGACCCGCCTTTTGGACAGTTTAAACTGACGATCAAATACACATGTCGATTCCAAACCATTCAAAAGGGCAGATGGTTATTGGGGTAAATAAGAAAAGAAAAGAAAGAGAAATAAAGGAAATGAAACAACACAGAATCTAGCAGCGGAACGATAAAATGTAATAGTCAAATAAACAGTTCATGAAGCTGTTTACTATACTTTGACAAATATTTATACAACATTTATCAGAGTTGTACATATGCAACAGAACAATAAAATAATGCAGCAGACAACATGATGCAAAGATAATAATAGTAATAGTATACCAAATCTTCGTCTTCGTCCTCCAGAATAGACCTTCAATAAACTGAAAAACTCAGGTCTGACCCGAGCGTAATGAAAAGACAAAACACTCGAGTCGGGACTAAAATATCCTCATGTAAGTTAAATCAATCGTAAATAAACATGAGTGTAACGGCGTCAGAGATGTTTACGGGGTTTGACATCTCCTATCCAGTGTCAACGTGTGTGCAATAACTTAAGAGATGTTACGGGATTTTCCATCTCTTAAGGATCCGTTAAACTATCTAATATGTAGTAATGTACGCTAAGTAGATAATGCCTATCAACAATATAAAGTATCAAAATAGCATTAAGGCGTTACCATAATCCCCCTTAACACATTTTTATAATGCCATAGTCTATACAGGACCGTAAGCCCCACCGTAAACTGGTGGTTATCAGAGGGTACCCCATAGGTATAACACAAAACATAACGTAGTGGTCGCGAATAGGATAATCAGTATGACAAGGTACATGAGGCGATACCAACTAGGATATGAGTAGTTGCGTGATCCGGACTGATGTTGAGCATAGCCAGCAGCTACCCCAACACCGCGAAGCAACACTCCCAAATCAAGGGGTGCACCCAAATCACATCACAAATGTAATAGATATGGTATCGAAGAAGTGTGTTCGCTAGAGGTGACGAACCTCAATGGCCCGGCGCGGCTCCTGTTTTAGTCATGTCAGGGGTCATCCAATAATCATTCTCTTTCTTCAGTCAACGCGTTCACCAAACCATCCACTTCATTCTGGATCAACACTCTGCGTATAATAGTTATTAAAGTGGTTTTCGGTATCGACAGAGAGTATGTCCATATCCGATCCCGGTCTCTTTAATAACTACGTATTATTACACTGTTGGCTCTTTTACATTTCAAATCGATTCATAATTGATATCAAAATATCATATTCGCTTCAAAAATCAAATCCATTTCAAATATCGTCGTATCTATTCAAATGTAAGATTCGTTTCAAAAATCAATTTTCGCATCAATATCTCATTTCGATTTCAAAATCATTTCGAATTTCAATTTAGGTTGCAACTTCATTTAATCGAATTCGTATTCAAATTCAAGATTTAAACATAAACATTTCACCCTATTAACCAGTTGGAATTTTAGAAAATAGTTTTAAGTAGTTTTAAAAGTGGTTTTAAATAATTAAAATAGTTAAAATACTTAATATCTTAAAATGGATTTGAAATAGATAAATTAGTTTAAAATAATCTAAATTGGGTTAAGTAGATTTAAAATAGATTAAAATAGTTTAAGTATTTAAAGATGATTTATATAACAGAGTAATTTGGAAAACAAAATAAAATAGCTTCAAAACCAAACCATTCTATTATAACTTCCCAATTCAAAACAAATTTCAATTTTCGTTTACCGATTCAATTTCGATTTCAATTCAAATCAATGTCAACTTTGACTTCAATTAATTCAATTTTACATTCACCTTCAATTTATTCATTTTCAATTTATATCGAATTTTTAGCTTGATTTTTCAAAATATCAATTTATAACACTTAACACAATTATCCTTCAATATTCAAGTTTAAATCCAAATTTCAAATATGATTCAATTCCAAGCTCGCTTTCAAAATATCGTTTTTATGTCACTTTTACTTAGTGATATTCAAAGCTCGAATTAAGGTTTAATCTTTTAAACAAATCAATTTCCGAAATTCAATCATCCCGATTTTTAATTTCCATAGTCTCCACTTTAATTATTTAACAATTTCTTTTAACCAAAATTTATTTCAACATTCCAAACTCAATTTTTCGATAAATTCGATTTCTATAAATTGGTTCCTATTTATAACTTTTAAATCAAAACATTTAAATAAATTTCAAATCGACGATTTCAAAAATTATTAATTTAGCCAATTCGGTGTCCGTATATAATTTTCTATCCTATGGCCAAGTAGTTATTTATTTCAATTAAATGTCAGGGATGAATATATATCACTTAAACTAATCACAGTGTCATATGTATGCATAACAGTATATATAAGCAAATAAACATCCAAACATTTAAATATCAACCAATAACATCCATCAAAATACATCATCCAATAGACAATACAATTCATGGCAGTTTCATAGTTATCAATGTCAGGTAATTTAATCGCAATTCAAATTCAATTTCAATTTAAATTTAACTGTCAATTTAATTTCAATGGTTAATTTAAATGACAATCTATATGACAATTAAATTTTATCAAACAATGACAAATAAAATCATAACACTTCATAATATCAATTTAACTAGCATAAAGATATTTAGTACGTTGTGAGCGTTATAAAACACTCAACTTGATTTCAATGCAGTTCCAGCGTTTTATTTCGAATAAAATTAAACGAGCGTTTAATTTTACCCGAAATTTACACTAGCTCCAAACGACTCCAATCCAGCTCCATAGCGTAGTGCTCGACGAAACGATTGCAACGCAATTCGTTTCGTGCAATTCCGACCTCGTATGACAAAGTTATGATAGTTTAAAGTTTATTCGAATTTATATAAATCAATTTCTATATTTATTTTTATTTTTAAACTCTTTTACCATCATAGCCATCCATTTCCCATTGTTTGCATCAGGGCCGCATGCGACTATCTTCTCCATCATGCGTACGTTCCCAGGTCATGAAGAACCCATCACGCACGTTCTAGGGCTTAGGGCCGCTCCCCCCACGTCGCTCGAAACCCCATCACAACAGCACCACATCGAAGCTCGTCTTGAGCTCGACCCACGCCTGCCACCACGCTGCACTCGGCCTCCTCATTGCCTCGGAATTCGTGAATAAATACGCCCACATTGTGGCCAGATTGCCGTTGATCCGTCACTCAGTATACGATCTTGACCGTTGGATTCGTAGTACACATTGGCCTCTATAAGTTTCTAGTTGATGACTTTGCGTGGATGTTGACGGATTGGGAGATATATGAGAACGAACGTAGGCAAATTTCGGCCATTAGTTAGAGGGTGGCGGCTGAAGCTATTTTCCCTAGGGTATAGTTTATTTTGAAAGAAAAAGAAAAAATGAAGTGCCTTTATAGAAAAACGACGAACACTATTCATCCCGGGTTTTCCAAACTCCGATTTACGCACGGTGACCGGCATTTGTAGGGTTTACCCCGCGTTCCGGACATAATAGAATAGGTTTCGGGAGCTAATTCGATCATATGAGTGAGTTACGGAAATAAACGATCAAATTTAAATTAAACCGATTAAACGAATTTCTATGCGTTTTGGCTTGCCCCGGACAAACGATAAATCCGATTGACATGAAATTTGAAATCTTACAATAATATCACATTACGGATCCGATGAAACTGGTTTCGTCGAAATCCGAGACTGTTTGAAAAATGACTATTTTAACTCGCCAAATTAATATTAAAACCGTTTCGATGCGTTTCGAGCTGCCACGGTCAACGACAACTCCGATTGCTACGAAAATTGAAATCCGATAATAACAAACTATTACGGATCCAATGGAACTAGTTTCGTCCAATTCACTACAAGAAAAAGGCAGAATACCGACAGCCAAGACCGACGGCTTCCGACGGCCATTTTCCGACGGCTTTCGACGGGCCGTCGGCGGCCGTCGGAAGCCGTCGCAAATTTGCGATTATACCAGCCAGCCGAGCCCTTTCTTCCTCCTCCATTTCATACGAAAAAAACCCAAAAAACCCCCCAAATTCAACCCCTAAGCTTCCAATCCCTAATTTTTAGCTTCCGGATCTTCCAACGCACTCTAATCAAGCTTCAGTACTCTTAATCTCAGGTATAATCTCTTATTTTTATGAAAAATTCAGTTTTTACCCTAATTATAGATTTGCATAAATTGATAAATTAGGGCGAATTAATGATTGCAATTGTTTCCACTAGCGTAATAACGGTTTATAGCATCACATGGTATACCAATTTCATCTTTTATCGTGAAATTGTGATAAACACGTATAATTTGTGCATGTTCATGTATATGTATTTTGTTGTGTATGCCTTGATTCGACGATTGTATACGTTATTTGGAATAAGATAAAATGATTGAATGAACTAGGAGTATTATATTGTGCACGTTTTTACTTATGACACAAAAAAAATGCATTACTCTAAATTATAATTGTGTGTATTGAAAAATGACAAAATGTTAAACCAGCCCTAAGTTGATGCGTAATACGTCGAATAAATGTGTGAAATTAATATATAAATGTGAACAGTGAGTAAAACTGTATTTTTGAGTAAAATGCGCGCATGTTAACCGACAAATGTCCCTTAGAGAGTTTTTGGCCCCGTCTGACGAGTGTTGTACATGATCGTTGTATAAATAGTCGTTTTTTTCGAAAAACGACCATTTATATTCATCTGGTACAATGTTTGTCGGATTTGTCCCTGTATTGGACAAGTTATGAACACAGTAAGAATTTACATTTTGTATACTACTTCGTCTCAAACGGTTCATAAAATTTCGCCCTAACTTTTCTTTTTTGTTTCCTGCGTACACGCATTTGTGTACAATGCAGGGAACAAAAGGGAAATGCTGCCGAAATTTTATTGAATCGTTTGGGACGAAGTAATATACGAAATGTAAATGCTTACTGTGTTTGTAATGGGAGGTAGGATGTCTGACCAATGAAAAAAAATTATATATTTTTAATCGTTACGTACGTTAAAAAATGAAATGTGCCCTATTTGAAAATATTTTTAAATTTGTGAAGTTGTTCTTTAAATTCAAAATATTATACGAACATGAAAATAATCTTTTTCGAATGTGTATTCTTCAAAATAAATATTAAATTTTGAACTTCTCATTTTGTCAAATAGGAAAAATGATTGATTATTTTGTTGATCGAAGGAGATGGATGTACCAAAGAAAAGGAATGAGGGGCTCAATAAAAGAAGATTTTTATAACGGTATAAACGTGTTTGTTGAATTCGCCTTAAGTAATAACGGAAACGATCCAGAAATTCGTTGTCCGTGTAGTAGGTGTAGACATTTGAAGTTTTTGTTACCAGATATTGTGAAAGTTCATTTGTGCCAACACGGTTTCACACCCGAATATTATGTTTGGGATCGGCATGGAGAAGTTGTAGCAAATACTTCTGTAGAGTCTGAAAGTGTCGTTAACGAAATAGTTTCAACGACCCGTATAGAAAATATGGTCGAAGATGCAGCACGATCAATGTTTCCTATGGTTGAAGTTGACGACGATGATGTAAATGTTGAAGAACCAAATATTGAAGCTAAGAAAATTTATGATTTACTAGATGCAGCTAAAAAACCTATTTGGGATGGTTGTAAAAGCGGCACGCAGCTGTCAGTAATCGCAGAATACATTGCGATGAAGTCAAAATACAACATCACTGAAGCTGGGTTTACGGCTGTTGTACAAGCTGCAAAAAGACATATGCCGCCCGATAATCTAATGTGTGAAAATCACTACGAAGTTAAAAAACTTATGTCGGCTTTTGGTTTACCGTATCAGAAAATAGATACATGTTTAAAAGGATGCATGTTGTTTTGGAAAGAAGACGCAAACCTTAGAAATTGTAAAGTTTGTAACCAGGAGAGATACAAACCAAGAAAAAAGAAGGGTAAGGAAGTTCCGTACAAGCGTATGCACTACTTACCCATAACTCCAAGACTTCAAAGATTATACGCATCTTCTGTAACTGCGTCTAATATGAGGTGGCATAGCGTGAGAACGGAGGAAGAGGGTACGTTGACACATCCGGCCGATGGAGAAGCATGGAAGCATTTCGATAAAACGTATCCAAATTTTGCAGCGGAGAGTCGAAATGTTAGATTAGGATTATGTACGGACGGTTTTTCTCCATTTTCTCAATTTGGTTCTAAATATTCATCCTGGCCCATTATCGTCACACCGTATAATTTACCTCCATGGATGTGCAAGTTTATTACGCTCCTTATCCGTCTCTAAAAAGAGATAAAGCAGATTGGTCTGCAGTTTTTAAAACAAAGGCCAGATTCACATTCGATGGGAAGAATATTCCGGACGAACAAGCTTATCAGGCAGATCTTGAGCAAAATAACGAAATAATAATTACAGACGATCATACAGATTTTGGTCCTTTGATCGATGAATCAAATGTTTTGGTAGAAGCGTTTGACAGTGCAGAGGAAAATATCGTCGAAAACGAGACCGAATCTGAATCAGAAGACGATGATGACTGATATAAATTTGAATCTGTTTTTTTGCAATTGATGTAACTATGTTGAATTCTTGATGTATTATGAAATTGATGTAACTATGAAACTAAATCCGTTTACTATTGTTTTATGTTATTTCAATTTGTCATTTATTTAGCAATTTTTATTAAAAATGCAATGAACTCTGCTTATCGTAGGAAGAGTACACCCATCATGAATCAGGTATAACAAACTTACATGTCTATTTACATTTCAGTCATTATAATTAAGCAATTTATACCATTGATGTCATGTTCATATGAAATATATTTCATTATCATGTTTTTATTCTCTTATATAATGATGTGTAAACGTCACAGGTTTATCATTATGTCACATAGAGGCAGGAGCTCTTCCCGTTCTTCAAGAGACCACGGTGGATGGGGGAGAGCGTGTGGCAAGCTTGGTTGAGCTACTGGGAGACGGACGAGGCGAAGGCAAGTATACTAATTTTTTTTCAATTATTAATTTAACGTGATTGAAAAATAATGTATCAAATTTTGAATGTACAGGCAGAGTCAGATAGAAACTCTGCAAATAGAAATAAGAATCCCGTTACTCATCGCGGAGGATCGAAGTCGTTTCAGCAGTATCGGCAGGAGTTGGTAAATTTAATTACTGAATAATAAATGTAAATAGTTTATGCTATATGATTTTAAATGTATAATAATTGTATGTAACAATCAACTTCAGGAAGCCGAGGCACATGGTCCTGTCAGCTATATGGACGTGTTCACCCGTACGCATGCTGTTGAGCATGTTAATCCAGACGGGACTGTTTCGTACACATGGCAGGACGATAAATCCAGTAAAAGCCATGTAAGCATATTTCATTTTATTCAGTATTAGTAATTGTTTTAGTTGTCAAATTATTATGAAATAAGATATGATATTATTAATTTGTCAATGCAGGAGATGTTTATGGAGCAGCGACAGAAACTCCTTTCTGATACGGGTCGAGAGCAGCTGACGACCGATGAAGAGGACATTATTTTTGAGTCCGTTATGAGTCCACCAGAGCATGGTCGACGATACGGATTTGGCAATTTAGCGGTAAATAATTTAATTTTTCTTAAAATACTTAAAATATGATATTCTTACCTTTTCAAAACAATAAACTTTGATTTTATTTATTTTTCAATTATTGCAGTCCAGTAGTCAGAGTAGGAGACGGCGGAGTAGACCTCAGAGCGAGCTAGCAAGTATAGAAGAATTACAGACTAGAGTTCAGCAGTTGGAGGAGCAGAACCGCCAACAGGCCATGCAGACGGCACAGTTATTTGAGTACATGCAGCAGTTTGGTGGCCGCTTCCCTTCATCGGCTGGCTCTGGATCTGGGGCAGATTGATTCATTGCTTTCTAATTCGTTCGTGCAGGTATGTTTAGTTTTAGTTTACAATGATTTGGTAGAAGGAACAATTAATTGTTGATATGTATAATTATGTATAATACACTTGGTTCTGTAGCTGTATCAGGATATGCATGATTAGAACAGTTATTGTTAGTATTATTGTTAATGTTGGAATGTTATGTATATTTTGTATTTTATTTTTATTCTAATTTAGTTTATTTCTGTGTCTATTGAATATTTTGGAGTATTGGTTTGCATGTTTGGTTGGATTATTGTTTATTTGATTGTGCAGTATTGATATTGTAGTGTTTGGAAGAGAAATGTGGTTGGAAGGCTCTATTTGCAGCAGATTTTAAAAAAAAACAGCAGGTTTCCGACGGCTTCCGACGGCTCTCGACGGCTTATTGGTCGAAATTTTCCGGCGGTTTCCGACGGGTTCCGACGGCTTATTGGCCTGATTTCCGACGGTTTCCGACGGTTTCCGACGGCCGTCGGAAGCCGTCGGAAACCGCCGGAAACCGCCGGAAACCGTCGATAATGTATACGGCATCACCCGTCGGTAGCCGTCGGAAATACTGCTCCCCGACGCCTTCATTTCCGACGGCTTTTTCCGACGGCCGCCGACGGCTTCCGACGGCCGCCGACGGTTTTCAGCCGTCGGAAATCCCCCCTCCCCTTGTAGTGATTCTGAGAGTGTTCGAAAATTGGCTATTTTTCAATCGATAGTTAAATATTAAAATATTCAATTTTCACAAATTTACCTTTAATTCAATTTTAAAAGTTGTACAACATCATTCTTACTTTAATATGATGAAAGAAAAATTACAAATCATTTTTAATCATATTAAACCCGTTATTCAATTATCCAGTAATTTTCAATTTTAAAATCTTATTAACTCTATTCTAATCCCAATATAACTTATATTCACTTTGAAAACCAATCTGAATCATATTAAATCAAATTTAATTATTCACTCTATTTTCATATATTAAATTTCAATATCAAATTGATCTTATCAAATTCGGAATTTAATTATTCAAACATCTGTAATATTAAATTTAAACAATTTGATTATTCTTAAATCACTATCTTTTGAGATATTCAAAACGAACTTAAAAATTTAACTTTTGAAATGGATTAAAATTATAGAACAACTATTTCCATTATACAGTTATTCAATTCCCATTATGAAATTATTCAATAATTTCCAAATATTTTATTTAAACAATTTCGATTATCCAATACTTCATTATCTTTTGAAATATTGAAATTGAACGTATAAGAATCAACTTTTAAAACCAATTCTCAATTTAGAACACTATTTTTATTTTACAGTTATTCAATTATTCAATAAGTTTTAAATATTTAATTTAAACAATTTACCTGTTCAATATTCAATATTTGATTTTAAATAGATTTTACTTATCAATCAATTACTCTATTATACCCAATGAATTTCAACATTTATTATCCTATTCAACTATTGATTTTAAAGGCATTCACTAAGTAGCATTCATTTTTCATTACTTGGATAATTATTGTTGCAATTCATTCCAGTTATTATTATTCCAAACGAATTACAAATTTTTTTCTAACATTAAATCACGAGATCTTTTAAATTAGCTATTTTAATTATCGAAAATTTACGGGTCGTTACATTCTACTTGTCTTTGACTTAGCACACACTTGCTTTAACCTAGCTCCGATACCAAATAAGTGACGCAGCGGATTATCACTTTGACGTGCTATTAATGTTTTGATACAAATTGACGCACTTTCTTCCTCACGAAATGAATTCGTGTCAAGTAAACTTGGTAGAACGATAAATGCCCAAATCGGTTGGTCTCTCGAGATACCGGATTCTAGCTATCTTCAATACGTTGATTGCGCACGATTCCGCGTTAAAAGATCTACGATTTTTCGACGTTGATCTCGCGCACGAGATTCCGTGAATCGGCTTCAAATTCGTTGATTCGAGCGCACTCGAATATCCGAAGATGGAAGAAGAAGGAGATCACACTCAACTTCAATAAAAGTGGCAAAAGCACACAAACAATTTTATTCAGAAATCAACAACCTTACAAATGACACTACACCCCTCTTTATAGGAATTACAACACAACACAACCGACCTAACATCATGCGACCCAACACAGGTGACACGTGACCTACATGTTACACGACTTAACACATGCGACATAAGAAAATACAACATCACATATACGATATACGACCTAACAATCACGACTTAGCAAACACTACGAGTTACAACAATGCGACATAACAAAATACAACAATACAACATACGACTCACGACTCACGAGTTAACGACATAAGGAAAACACGGCTTCATGCGACATAAGCTTCAGTGACTTAAGAGAACCAGCCTTCATACGACATAAGAACATAGCGACCTAACTGAGCGACTTAAGAACGCGGCCTTGTTTCCTGAGCCGTTGGCTTCCTAGGTCGTAGGTCGTTGAGCGACTTGAGACCAAGTGAGCGACTTAAGAGAAATGCGGCTTCATAGAGATGCTTTGATGGTTGGGGCGGCCTTAGGTCGTTGAGCGACTTAAGCTCCTTAACTCATTTATCTTGATGCGTTGATAGCTGGGGCGATCTTAGGTCATTGAGCGACTTATGCACGCGACTTAAGGAAATGAGCAACTTATGTTGGTGCGAGTTAACATGATGTGCTGCATCACAAGGTCATCTCCACTAGACCCTAATACGTAGCACCCATAGGAATATGGCTCCAAGCCAAACCTTGAAGAGGTTGGTTCAACCCTTTATAAACTTAAGAGCCTTTTTGTGTGGTATGTCAATCAACCCCATATCAAATCTAACTAGCTCATTGAACTATTTTACATATTCCTTAAAAAGGCAGATTTCCCTGATTCAAGTGAATGAACTTTTCCAATTGCACGCCTTCCTATGCCCAAGGCAGGAATTTCATCAAAAATCGCCTATGGAACTCTCCCTTAGCGATCTCTCCTCCGTCAGTCCTAGCCTTAACTACTCCCATTAGCTTAATGCCTCACTATGTAGCTGTCACTTAGCTTACTACCTTCTCACCTCTTTAGCCAATGCCATCAAACCAAAGGTTCCCTTGCAAGCATGGATCCATGTTCTCGAATCCATGTAAGACTTTGTCCTTACATATGGCTTTACTCCATGTTTTGAATAATCTTTGCATAGCTTAACGAAGTCTGTAGTGGTTGGTGAGCGGGCAGGAAGCGCACTTGTCGCTTTCTCCATGGGCTTTCTAGTGGGATTTGGCTCGGTATGTTCCCTTGCTTGAAGGTACCGACCGAAACATATCAGAATGTTCATGCCCGGGATCTTGAATGCATTGTCGGAGCTTGAACCTGTGGGATTACTCATTTTTATCTGTGAATTTTAAGGATTTATTAGTAATTTTTCAAAGATACTATAGACACGAATAAGAGAGATAACACAGGCACGAATCAAGAATAGCGTAGGCAGGAAATTGTGAGATTACGATATATGCAAAATCTTTGGAAAGCTCTTTGATTATATACATATGTATTTTAATACTCATTTTTGAAAATAGTTGGAAGACAATTTTTGGAAACCTTTTGAAAAACTATTTTTTTCAAAACATTTCAAACGAGTTCTCTCGATACAGTCCTAATCCATAAGGAACATTGATCCTTTGCTCCGATACCTACTGTGATAACCTGCACCTCTCAACACACTGATCCAAAGTCTAGTGTGACTTCTGACTCACGTCATACCAAGAAATGCAAGCTTTCGGTTTTTTATAACATTACATAAACTAATACAAGATATACTACACTTTTAGAACTTACAACGGAAGTAACAAAATATATAACGTGGAGAAATATCCATCTCAAAAAATATCCAATCACAGTCTCAGAAAATCAATACGTCACCTAATGCAGAATACATAGAAAAGATCACTCCAAATCTGATAAAAAAGTTAAAATTTACGATAAGATAAATGAATTCATGGAAAGCAAATATGGTGAAAAGCGAACTCCAAGGATAAGCTCGACCCTCTAGGTATTAAGAATGGACCAGTCACTTGCTGCCCTGTCCACCCATAGTGGGGAAAAAGGCGGGAAAACAGTGGGTCATAAAAAATATGGTGAATGAGTACAAGTTTAATATGTTTTCATGTGTGGTTACTTTAATACCACTTTAAATGACATAGGGTGTGATAAAAATGTCCGAGAATTCCTAAGCCATTACCTAAGGGTTCTTGTCTAATACATACATTACAATTTGTGTAGGTTACCACAAGAATCGAACTATGGATTGAACCTCACAACTAACGATCGGCCAATTCTTTAAGAGTAACTCAATATGCAAAATGTCGTCCTCTTGGCTACTAACTATGGAAACACAACCCCTTGGCTGCTGTGGGTATAATTTGCCACTACTATCATCGCCACAAGGCTAATGGGGAACCATGTTTTCCTAACTACAACTACCCATATCTTAGTACACTTGGAGAGGAAGAACCCAAAATGCCGAGTCGTTGGTTTATCTCATCGTCTACACCCACTTCCAATTCTCGATCATAGTGTTGGCCACTTATTGCACGTGCTAGGATCCTCTATTTTTACCTTATCACATTGCATCAAAAATCATGCATAATAGAATTATCCTTATGCTGAGCCCACTCCATTAGGCATCCTCGTCAGTGTTGCACGTCCACCATGCCATTTTCGAAAATACATCATCTCCAATTGATTACTCGATCCCAAATTTGGTATAGAACATTTACCCAACACTGCAATGACCTAGCGGACTCTCCTAGGGAACGAGCTTCTCTAGTACTCCTAACATACATCTAAATGCCTTTAAATAAACCCACAAAAAATTATCATTTATGTTATTTTTAATTATTAAATTTGGGCCTTAGGTCGAGGTTCAATTTATACATTACAGTCTTACAGATCGAACGCTAATCCTAACCAATCGACCACTACCGGTTGACCACCGAAGATCGGAGATCAACCGGTTGTAGGCTAAGTTTTAGGATTCTTTTGATTTTCAAGTGTCGGTTTTAAATTTTGGTTTAATTTGGGTTGTTAACTCTTTTCAGTGAACCCTAGTTACTAATTCGACCGGTCCATATTTTTCAATTTCAATTATCAAATCTAGAGTTTACAGATTTGGGGGATTTTGACTTTAGGTTTTACAGTTAAATAGAAAGAATAGGTTTAGTAAGGACAATTCTTCGATTAAGGCTCCGCAAAAACAAATTATAGGCCTCAGCAAAAACAAATTGCCAAAGTAGGTCTCGTTTAGTTTATAACTTGCGCATTTATGGAATGCGCAAGTTATAATTTTTTTATATGTAAAGCTTGCGCATTCCATAAGTGCGTAAGCTTTAGATTTAAAGTTTGCACACTTTTGAAATGCGCAAGCTCATTTTCAGGCACCAAAAAGACAGAGAGCAGAATCTGAGCTCATTTCATCCCCTATCTCCTTTCTTCCCAAAACCCTTCCCATTCCCAACTTCAAACCCATTCCAAATCCAAATATATAAACTCAAAAACATTGTTCATCGTCTATTCCTTTAAACAACCACTCGATTGCGCATAAAACGGAAGCAAGCTCTTCGAACAACCACTCGATTGCGCATAAAATGGAAGCAAGCTCTTCAACCACTCGATTGCGATTGTAATTTGAATACTACTATAGAAATGATATTGTTAGCGGAAGAGGTAGTGTTGATGATGTCGATGCGAATGTACCCATATTGTTGGTTTCTTTGTTGCAAATGCAAAAGGATTTGAAGTGTTCATATGACCTAAACTCTAACTTTGTACATAGTTTTTGTAGTGATAAACGGTTGTTGTTGTTTGTGGAATTGTCTTCCGGGCCCGAAGATAGAAGTGTTCTCGATCTTCAAGAACACCGTAGGAGCCAAAATGGTACATTAATAGAGGTAAATGTTTGATATTGGTAAACCGAAGGAATGAAAATATAAAGCACTAATTTTAATTTGTTTATACATTTCAGGGTATTGAAACTGTGAAGATATGCGACCATTCGAGCAAGCTCAAGGAGATCGATTATAAAGATCCAAGATTAGAGTCGAATCTACGAATTTCCAAATATTGGAAAGCTATGCATATCGACTACATTCGGCTCGATCATCACCTTATTACCGCCTTATGCGATAGATGGAGGCCGGAAACAAATACTTTCATATGAGAGTCGGGGAGATGACAGTGACTCTAGCGGATGTGAATTTTCTTTTCGGTCTTAAAACAGACGGTCACCCGGTATGTTTGCAAAATTTAGATATCAATTACATCGAATTGGCTCATGACTTGCTTGGTATTTTTCCGCCTAGAGAGGCGGTTAAGTCTAAAAGTGAATTACTAATGACTTAGTTAAAAAGTGAATTTTCCGAACCACTACCCGAAGGGGCGACCGATTTAGATATACTTCGCCGCACTCGTGCCGTGATATTTCCATTTTTGAGTTTCCGATTATTTCCCGATCATTCGAAAGCGAGACTAAGTTTGAAATTTTTACCTTTTTTGGATGATTTGGCTGACTGTGGTTATCATTCTTGGGGTAGTGCCGTTCTCTGCTATTTATATAGTGAGTTGTCACACGTTGCCTTGCAACGTCAAAAAGTTTTAAGGGGTTCTGCAATGTTGTTGCAACTATGGTCATGGTCGCATATTGCTATTGGATGACCGTCTATTAGAATTCCTACTGACTTAGATCCATATCTTCCATTCGGGGCTAGGTGGAATTGTGTTAGGAGTTGGCATGAGACGTCAAGAAATGTATAGTTTTACCGTAATGAGTGGGATTAGTTGGCGGATGATGCGGTTACATGGGAACCATATTCATTGGTGTATACGTTTGGACATCCAGAAATTGGGTATTCGTTTGCCGGTTGGATTGCTAGAGCCGACTGATTCTATTTTTAGACTTTGAGTTGTATACATCCCGTCGGGTTATGAGATAGTTTTTCTTTAATTATCAGCATATTCCCGATCCTGTAGTCCCCCTTGACCCAGAACCCACTAGCTGGATAACATTTTTGGAGGAAAGTATTTCTATTTGGCAATCAAGAATTGATCATGCCGAATGAGCATGTGAGCCTCCGGCACCTTTGAGCGAGTACGAGTATTGGTATTGTAACGTCTTGCATTTTCGCATGGTTCAAATCGACACATGTGCCAATTCAAACCATACGGAAGGCGGATTGTTATGGGATAAATAAGAAAAACAGAGAAGAAATAAAATAAAACAGAATCTCACTGCAGAAGGATAAAATATAATAATCAATATATAGTTCATAAAACTGTTTACAAACATTTGCTTCTACTTTATACAATAAATATCAGAGTTCACATACCAATAAATATCAATGCAGTGGAATTAAATGCTGTAGTGGAATAATAGTAGATAATAGTAATACAAATCTTCGTCTTCGTTCTCCAGAGCTAAAACTTCAAATCCGGAAACGCTCGAACTGACCCGAGCGAATTGAAAAGACAAAACACTCAAGTCAGAACTAAAAGATCTTATGTAAGTTAAATCAGCAGAAATAAATATGAGTGCAGTAACTCAAGAGATGCTCGGGATTTACATCTCCTAAGGATCCGTTAAACTATTTACTATGTAGTATATTGCGCTATTATAATAGTGTCTAATTGTAAAATAAACTTACTTTTTTCTCAGCATTAAGGGGTTACCCATATAGTCCTTAACACGTAATAGTCCCAGTAGTCCATCCAATATCATAGTCCCTCCTGATCGAGAAGCCACCAGAGGATACCACACGGGCTACGCAAGAAATACAAACTCGTACAAGTCGCGATAGGGTAGGTGACACGGCACAACTAGGCAATGCCAGGGTAGATATACCAATTACGCATCCGGGCTGGTGGAAACGCGCAGCGCGCAGCCACCGCCCACCTCGAACAACACACCCAAATCAAAATAAAAGTGGCCACCGAATCCAAATCCAAAAGTCAGAGTATAATATCGAAGGAGTGCGTCCGATCAGAGGAATGACCTCATTGGCCCGAGAATCGCTCCTGTTTTAGCCACCTTATACCAACTCACGGGAGTTGGGTCCACGTATTTACCTCAAATGAAACGCCGCCACCATCCTACTTCATTCTGGAATCTCCACCGCGTACACGGTTGTTAAAGTGGTTTTCGGAGTTGGCAGAGAGTATGACAACTTCCGATCCCGGTCTCATCAACAACCAAACGTTATTATAACACCGTGGTCATTTTAAAAATAATTATACTTTCAAAACCAGATTATAATTATCCATTTTTAAAACCCATAAATACGATATCATTTCCTTTTAAAAACCCAAATAAATATGATATCATTTTATTTCAAATATATTTCTTTTCCAAAATCATGCCACTTTAAAATTTATAATACCTCGAAACCAAATATTTTAATTTTAACTTTCAGCATAATACTTCGAAATCCATAGTTTTAAAACCATAACTTTCAAACTTAAATGGGTTGTATATTCAACAGTATATAAAATAAAACAGTTGAATTTAAAATTTCTTTAAAAGTAAATAATTTCCACACCTTCACATTTTTATTCACTTTAAATTCAATCTAAACCCATAACTTTTAGTTTCGCTTTCGGTTTAAATAAAACACTTCGATTTCAATATTTCAAAACTTCGAGAATTTAATGAATTTCAAAACTAAGGTTGGAATTTCAAAACAACAATTCATTTTCCTATTATTTAGTTTGAAAGGTTTATATGATAAATCCATATTCATTTAAAATAAACTAAATTTATTAACACTAAAATTTACTTTCATTTATTTATACTATAGTTATCTATTAAATCCAGTTATAAATATCATACCTTTAAAATTTCCAATTTTAATAAGTTTACATCAACTTATGGAGTTAAATTTTCAAATAAGCTCAATTCCAAGTAAATCTCCAGTTTATCTTTCAATCTTAATTTATTTGAATCATTTATAACTCCATATATATACAAGAACTTAAACTCATACTAAATCATATAATATAAATTATCAAATGCCATTTTTCAACTTATTCATTTTATTTAGCAGATTTATACATAGCTTAAATTCAACAATTTAACTTTGTATGTATATATATAAAATATATTTATATCATATCCAAATTTAATATTTATTTAACCGTATCATATCCAAACCATAAAAGTCATTTCAAAATAATTATATATATATACTGCGGTGCCTCTATGTAATTTTCTATCCTATGGTCAAGTGATACGGATATTTATCATATCAATCTGCAATTTAAAAATAAATGCGGTTGTATATCATTTCAAACCGCAATCCCGAATGAAATGAAAATGCATGATAACTTGCAGTTTATATAAGATACGACACATCATCCATTCATCCAATATCAAACATCCACCAATTTATTTCAATCATCATTAATTTAAACAACCATCAATATATAGCATATAAAATATAATAGGAAATGAATAACAGTTATTAACTAACAGTTTATATTCAAAATAAATTTATTAACTGTTTAACTATCAGTTTATATGCAAATAATAAAATTTAACTGTCAATTTATATACAATCATAAAATTAATTAACAGTTGAATTAAATAAATTCGATTTAACAGGGATGATGAATAAAACACGCCAACTAGTCATAAATGAATTTCTACTCATATCATAAATCAATTTAACAAAAATAAGAAAATTTAGAAGTTGTGAGTGGATTAAAACACTCACCTTTTGAATCTAATCGAATTTAAATCCGATTTAAACCCAAAAATTCGGCAGTCTCAGAATCTGTCCAAACCAACGACTAAGCGTCCGTAATTTTATTACGATCCTAACAAAAAAAAATTCGTGTGAAACGGAGTTAGTACTTAGAAGTTATTAGGATTTTAACATTAAAATAAAAATTAAATTAAAATAAATAACAAACCCACTCTCCACTTGGCCATGTCATCACCTACCAACTCCATCTACAGGAACAACGCACACAACTCCCCCTACAACTGAGACTTTGACCAACTGCCACCATCACCTTCGGCCGCCATAGCCCACGCCGCTACCACCATCGAGCTCGCCTCGACGAGCCGCCTTCACCTGAACCCCCGCTCATGCCTCCGGTGGCGCCGCCGCCGTTGATTACAAACCCTAACCCTCGATTTTCAGCCATCACACAATGATTCCGACCAAACGGCCAACATTGTACAGCTCCACATGAAAATCTCCACCAAACCCATATTCCAATTTCCCCGATTGAAGCCTAAATCGAAAAGCCCCAAATCAACCATATGGGTTTCGAATTTACAAGGTTTGACCGCGATTTTTGGTAAATCCGATCACCGACTTGAAAAACGAACAGCAGACGCAGATTCGTATCGATGAGATCTTCAGTTCTATAATTTTTTTGAAATTTTCCGAAGACTTTGAATTTTGACTTTTGATTTTGAATTGTTTGAAGTTTGAATTTGGATCTAAGATTTGCATCCATTGAGGAAGAGAAAGAGTTGAGGAAATGAATGCATAAACAAACGAGAATAGATGGAGGCTAGGGTTTATAATTGGGTTTATATATGTAGGTTAGAGATTTGAATAGATGGATCGGATAAACAAACGTGCTACCGCTAACGTAGCCCAAAAAGCCCGTTCTGAACCGGAACGAAATGGGGTATACCCATATATCGAAATAGGTATTTTAAAATATTTTGAGCGTGATGGAAAAAGTTTCACGTCCAAATTCCACCGTATGAAGAAGTTATGATGAAATCAATATTTTCAAATTTATTTCAAATTGATTTCAATTAAATCGATTTTAAGGCGTTTCGCATTCGTACGATCAAACAACAAGCCCGATCGCTATGAAACTTGAAATCCTACAATAATTCACTGTTACGGATCCGATGAAACTAGTTTCGTCGAAATCCGAGTCCGTGACCAAAATGCTATTTTTATATTAATTAAATAAATTTAAAATAAATATATAAAATCAAATTTTATATTTAGATTCTAAAATTGTCCCATTTTTCCCCTTTTAAAAATTCTTAATCATTTACAAAATTCCAACAAGTTTAGATGTCAAATTAAAGAAGGTAAATTGATAAATTTCAATATAAATCCTTAATTTCATTAAGTTCACAAATTATAAAAATTTCATTTAATTAAAAAAAATTAATTAGTATTCCATTCATTCCTGTCAAACAGATGGATTAAATATTGGATTCCAAATTATCACACAAATTTCTCATATTATTCTTATTTCAAATAACGAATTATTTAACTATATCCAATCTCGTTTAATTGCAATTAAATTCAATTATTAGACTTTAAGTTTCAATCTAGATAAATAAATCCTGATTCCCATTCTTAAATTCACTATTGATCATGCTACCATCCTGGGTACCACTTATTTTAATATATATATCCAGATACTTTAACATTTTCCAATTGTTTATCTCAATTGCATAACATTAAATTTATATTTATTGCAATGACTTCCGATTTAATTGAATGAACTAAGTATATAACTCATAAAAATTGTTGTAAAAATCTCAAACCCACATTTATAAGTTTATTATTTCCACTCAAATATTATAGATATTTACAGGCATAGGTTTTTATTCAATCATTACTTATTATTATGTATAAATTAAATAAACGCACTACTTAAGTTCGTTTAAGTTTATTACCAAATATCCATTTACCTTTCCCATCAAAGTTGAATTCCATTCAATTAATATAACCAATCAAATTTCCATCCACACTTTATTTTAAACCTAAAATTTGCACTTCATTATCTTGTATTAATGTCATCCAATTTCTACTTATTATTATTACTTAACATAAATCTACTCTTTTATTACTTTACGTTCACACTTCCGTTACTATCAAATTAATCACCAGTTACGTTATCATCAAACCAACATTAATTAATATTTTAAATGCTTACATTTATTTCTCTTATATGGTTATTATTTATCCATTTGTGCTAACTTTTATTACCTAAATTTTCCGTTATTATAAGCCTTTAATATTTCCATTTAAATTAAATATAAATTTCAATTCAATCCATCCTCTTCAACACGCAACTTATAGTAACAGCTTACAAGTATGAATGGAATTATCATTTATTATAATATTTTCTTAATTTACATTAACATATAAATAAATCTCCTTTAAATGAATTTTATATCCATGTAACGACCCAGAATTTTTAGAAATTAAAATTTGAATATTTAATTAATTTTAAATATTAATAAGTGAATTTATAAGTCGAATAAATTTTTATTTGAATTATTGGATTTAATTGGATTATTAATACGTTAAATTATGGAAATAATTGAAATGTGGGTTAAATATGATTGAAAATGATTTGTAAAATTTTATTTTATCATATGGAAGTTAGAACGATATTTTAGAACTTTTAAAATCGAATTAAGAGTTAATTTGTGAAAATTGAATATTTTAATATTTAAATCGACTAGTAAAAATAGTCAATTTTTGAACAGTCTCAGAATTGAACGAAACCAGTTTCATTGGATCCGTAATAGTTAGTTATTACCAGATTTCAATTTTCGTGTCAATCGGAGCTATCGTTTGATCGTGGCAGCTCGAAACGCATCGAATTATTTTTAATTTTAATTTGGCGAGCTAAAATAGCCATTTTTCAAAAAGTCTCGGATTTCGACGAAACTAGTTTCATCGGATCCGTAATGTGATATTATTGTAAGATTTCAAATTTCAAGTCAATTGGATTTACCGTTTGTTCGTTACAAATTAAAACGCCTAGAAATCGACTTAAATCGGTTTAATTCAAATTGAGCGTTTACAGCCATAACTCGCACATACTTCCGAATTAGCTTTCGAAACCTGTTCCATTGTGTCCGGAACGTGGGATAAACCCTAGGTACGTCAGTTTCGGCGCCTAAATCGGAGTTCGGAATTTCCGGATGAATAGTGTTCGATTTTCTTCTATAAATAGACCCACAACCATCACAAAATAAAAAAAAAAAATTAAAACCCTAGCAAAACTGCAGCCGCCACCCCCCCTGAACGGCCAGAAACGTCCCAACTTCCACCTCGATTATCTCCTCATCCATCGACATTTACCAACAACTTTCAACTAGAGAATCGAAGAGCATGAAGAGATCTTTAATATCAACGGTCAAGATCGCGAATGGCTTCATGAATCAACGGGAATTGGTGTTCAAAGGGCTGCAGTTCATTCTCGAACTGCGTGCGAGGGGGGGGGGGGGGGGGCGAGTGTGCCGAGCTTCAGGCCGAGTATGGAGGGGGTTGAGCCCTTCGAGATGGCGGTGGTATGATGGGATATCGATGCTTGTGGGTGGTGCAAAGTTTAAACCTAGTTTTGAAGGTGATGGGTTTTGTTGCGCGTATGTTCACTGCGCGTGAACATGAGAGGGGGAGGGAGAAGCAAATTCATGGCCTGATGGTGATGGGTTTGGGATCCTACGGCTAAGATTGAAAGGTTGCAAAAATTATAAAAGTTATGTTGTAATTTGTTAATATAAATACGTGTAAACTTCAAAAATTCATAACTTTTTAATACGAGGTCGAAAACGCGCGAAACCAGTTGCGTTGGAATCGTATGGACGAGCACTACGCGATGGAGTTGGTTTGGAGTCGTTTGGAGTTAGTGAGAATTTTGGGTAAAATTAAACGTCCGTTTAATTTTATTCGAAATAAATCGCTAAAACGGAATTTAAAATCAAGGTGAGAACTTCTCACTCAATCGAATCAGTTTCGATTTTATTTTAAATAGTTAGATTTAAAATATTTGAATGCGTGTTTGAATGTTGATTGATATCTATTGATTGTTAAAATAGACATTATACGCCGTTAGTAAGCGGATGTTATTCATTAAAAACATATACCGCGAATATTTCATAAACAGTGAAATTGGTATTATAAATAATATCAATATATATATATATATATATATATATATTGGCATATGTATATATTGTAGTTGTTGATTTTCCGCATTTTTTGTTTAGCGGATGAGACCCTATTACGCCGTTATTAAGCGGATAATATTTAATAAGAACATATACCGCGATAATTTCGTACTGGAGCGAAATTGGTATTGTGCTAATGTTTGTGGATGCAGGGAAACAGGTTGGAGGGATCCAACTGGATTCCTCAACAGTTTTTATTTGATTTCAGATATTTTGATATTTGATGGATTTTCATATCGATATATGATATCGTTGTTGTCGTGATTGACTATTTGGTGTGTAACATCATTGGACCAAATTTTGGGATTTTAAAATGATTTTTAAAGTGATTTTTGAGAATATACTATATTTTGGAATTGATCCATTTTAAATAAATAAACGTTATAATTTTTAAAGTTATAGAAATTATGATTTTTAAGAAATACAGTTAAAAGCTGATTTTTTGAAAATAAGGAATTAATGACTTTATAAAATAGTTTAATCGGGATTTTAGAATTTATTGTGAAAAGTTTAAATATAGGATTTATAAAATTTGATTTTTTTATAAATCAAAATGATGAAATTATAAAGGAGTTTAAAGACGTTTTAAAATATTAATATGAATTGATTTATATAAGAGATTTATAAATGGATATTTATAAATTGAAATATGGACATTATAAAACGAGTTTTTATAAGTGTTTGAATGAAGTGAAAATGAATTTCATTAAAGAATGAAATTTATAGAATTATAAACTGTGAAGTTATAAAAGAAATTTACAAATAGTAAGATTTATAAATTTGGTGAAATTATTTGAAGAATAGATTGGTTAGATAAATGGATCTTATAAGTTATAAGATTTATAAATTGGAAAGTCTCTAAAGGAACGATTTTGTAAAATAATCGTTTTATAAGTAATTAACTTATAATATGAACGTTTAGTTTATAATTTAGTTATAAACTGGAATAGGTTAATATGGAAATTTTAAAAAGGAAGTTTTTATAAATAAATAGAAATGGAATTTATAAACGTTGTTTTATAAATTCGCAAATAACTTATTTTGATAAGTAAATTGTTGAAACTTATTAATGGAGTTATATTCACATTTTTGACTGTGAATAATCTTTTGAAATAAAATGAATAGGAATTGATGAAATTGTTAACGTAGTATATTCACGTTTTTGAATAGTGAATAATATGTTAAAGAAAATGTTTTGAATGTGATATTTTAAACTGAATTAAAACAATCTAACGATGTTTTAAAATGAGTTAAGATTCGAAACCATAGATTTCAACATTTATTGTTGAAATAGGTGTTTTCGAGAAATAGAAGGAAATAATGGACTATAACACTGTTCTTATAGTAAATGATTTCCGAAAGGAAATGTTTTGAATAGTATTGGGATTTATATATCTATTTTAATTTCGAATCCCTATACTAGTGATTTTGGGTTGTCGTAACGATGTTTTACGTAACATTCGTTTTGGCCCAAATAAATATGTTTAAGTGAATGATTTCCTTAAAGAATGAAATATATACTTAATTTCGATTGAAGTATATTGAATATTTTCCAAGTGTTGAAAATAAATAAAAATTGTGAATTACTTATGAATAAATAAGTAAGGAATTGTTTTCCAATATAAAGTGAATATTTTAAGAATTTATCTTTTTGAAGATAAATTGAAAAGAAAATTGAAATGAATAATTGAAATCGAATATTCATTGATATCTTGGAATTATAAATTCGCTAAGGAATTTATAAAAGAAAGTGAAATTGGTTTAAAAATAAATATTGATTTATTTTTGAAGTATTGAAATTTAATATCTAGTGAAGATATTTTGGAAAATAAATAATTTAGAAAATTATTTGGAATCTGGTGATGTGTGCATATCCAGTGATAGTTCAATAACCGACTATCAATATTTCCCTTTGAATGGGTAATTGATGTGATTTGTTTGAATGTGAATGCTACACTTATTTTTGAATAAGCGCTCACTATTCGGGTTAACCGGGAAAGGACCATGGGGTCGTATAACCCATTCCGAATATGTGATACGTCGTTATAATTGCATTGAAGATCGGTGTTGAAGACCCGGTATTTGCAAGAGCGATAGGATGACCTATCGATTGTCTCTGCACTGAGTTGCAACGGTATAGAGACTCCCTAAGTGATGGGAAATCCGATCAGGATTGTGAATATCCGGATTGCAAGGACTTCTTTGTAAGTGCCTTCGGTTTTGTTCGAGCCCGGAACAGACTTGTATGGATTGTGTGTCTGACATTACAAGTTGAGATATAAAGCCGATTTCATTCAAATATATTTCTGTTGGTGGCGAAGAATTTATTCTTTTAGCTTAACACCCTTCTCTGAGACGTACGAGCTCAGAGGTTATATAGTTGAAGTTATCAGCGATATATTCCCAATTTGGTAATGTGATATGCTGAGTGTTGCTGTAAATGATCATTGTGTTGATTATTGTGATAGGATCGTTTATTTGATCGTCTATCTTGGTGATCATTGTGTTGATCATTTGTTGACCCAAAGCATGGCTTTTGTATAAAGTATGTTTTTGTGGACGTGACTTCGTCGAACCTCACACCCTGGAAATGGTCAAAACAGGAAAGATGAGGCAAGGTTATGAGGGGTAGCACCCTTTAGGGTATGTACATTTCCTTCTGGATAGAGGTGGTATCATGGTATGGAGCCCAGATATTTAACCTATGTGGTTACTATGAATTTATTACTTTGTGGTTGTTGGCTATCGGGATCCCGTGAGAAAGGTCGTTTACGATCGGGGAATGGCGTGCTCGTGTCAGTAGTTACCCAGTTAGGGGTAACCCGGCCTTGTGTTGGCAGAGTTCCGGTTTGGTTCTCGGGGATGTCTTTCCAGAGGCATTCTCATGTGGCAATGGGAAGTTCCTTGGCCTGACCATTTGTTGGAAATCCAAAGAAACAATACGAAACTTGTACGGTATTAGTTGTAGAACCTGCCATTCACTTATGGTGGTCACCACTGTTTGGATGGTAGCTATAGTAGGCATACGATAATGGTCGTATGTTGGCTAAGATTTATATTCTACTTTCGAAATGAATTTTCCCTACACTATGCACTAGTAATAATATCAAATGTTATTTTAAATGCGTATGAAGCATCTTTGACTATCATAAGGAGAAATCTCCTCCGATTCTGCGTTTGCATTGTGTGTGTGTGCGGGAGGCCTTATGGTAGTCTCATTTTTAAATGCATTGCGAATTGAATTTAAAAATATTCCTCTATTTTGATTTTAAAGATAAATAAACTGTTTTGAGTTCTCACACCAGTCACATGACTGACTTGGAGTTTATTGTTTTCCTTCCTAAACTCTGGGTGCGCACCAATTTCCACACGGGCAGTCAAGAGTTAAGGTTTATCAAGATATTTTGGATATTCTGGAGTTGCTGGAGGCAAGCTGGATGGCATGGCGTATTACTAGTTTATATAGTATTTCTTTTTCCGCTGCACTATTTGTTGTTGTTGTACACTCTGATGATATGATGTAATATAATGGATAAAATGTAATAACTGATAGTTCTTTGTTTAAAGATTATTCATTTATTATTATATGTTGTTCCGCTGCGAATTGTGAGATTCTGTTGTTGTTCTGTTGTGTTCTGTTCCGTCCTATTTTCTTCTGTTTTTTCTTTTTCCTCTATTCTCCATTTTTCTATATTTTCAAATTTTCTATTCTCTTTTCCTTCTATTTTAAAATGATCTATTCTCTTTTCCCTATTTTCTAATCTTCCATCTTTTTCTCTTCTTTTCTTTCCTTTTCTTTTCTAAAATTCTTTTTAAAAAACCCTCAGTGTTCGGTTTTCCGTCGTTCGATTTCTCGGCAGTCGATAAAGTGAGTGTCGATGTTGAATTTTTGGAAGACGAAGAATCGTGTCGTGACAATCCAGGTATAATACTTACTCTATTTCATTTATTGAAATTTATTCATATTGCTAGTAAATAGGTCTTAAGTGACCATTTATATAATTTAATTTAGCGTTCATTTCAATATTAGCTTATAAAGTTTTTATTTCTACTAAATTTTATTACAAAACTCATTAATTTAACCAAATTAAATCCCCGAAATTTATGGGTCGTTACACTCTCCCCCACTTAAAACTTTTCGTCCTCGAAAAAAGGGAGAAGAAAGGAGAAGGAACACTAAGAAATCAATATACCTTATTCAAACATTAACTTTATAAAAAATTAAATTTATAAAATTAATTAATTTTGATAAAATATCTCCATTTATAACCATTAAATCTTTTTATACTTAAATTACTAAAGTTTAGAAAATATTTTCTAAGTCCAAAATTTACAGAAAATTTTGGCAGTACGGAGAGGCTCGGGAGAAAATAAAATATTAAATATAACAATTATATTACATATATTATTCAATTTAATGTATCCCTACACGTGAAAATATATAAAATAGCACTATAAATCAAAATCCGAAACGTACCTATTGTTCGGGCATTTTACGCTTAATTTGTGGAACCAAAAGCAGTAGCAATTGCTTCCATAACCTGAATTTCACTTATAAAACCTAAGAGCGTTAATAATTATATAAATGAAATATTAAAGTTATTTCAACCACAACAACAACGAATTCCGACAACAGCGTACACAACAAATACAAAGTAACCATTCAATCAACAACAATTTGTTGTTCGAGTTCAAAACTTTTAAATTATACGGAATGAAGAATAAGCAACTAGCGTATCATTTACTCAACAGTCTTAGATAAATCTAAATAGTTTATTCACACATCCATACAAATCTAAAGTATCCTTACCCTAACAACCATAACCAAACAACACAATTCAAATCAACTTTACTTATTATTAATTTTATTTCATACCTTAGTTGTTTAATTCCTTTCTTTCATTCATTTCAGTGATTTTTTTCATTTATATAATGGTTTATCTTTTTATTTTCATTTATTTCTTTCAATTTTATTTAGAAACAACTTCAACCCTTTTTCTTAAATTTACAATTTCTCTTTATTATATTACATTCATTTACTAATTACTATTATTCTTTCATTTATTATTGCATGGCCTCATTTATTATTTACACTTTAATTACTTAAGTTTATAATCATCTATTTGTCATACTTACCTTTAATTATAATTACTTGGTAAAATTTCAATTATAACTTAAGTTTATAACATTAGATTCTCATTTAACAGCAATTTCATTGAATACTTTTTACTATTTCAAATTTCTACTTGTATAATATTCTATCTCAATCTCTCATTAAACATTTCACTTTTAATATTTGGTAAGTTATATATATATGTTATTTAAGGGTGAAATTTGAAAATTATACAAGTTTGTTCAATATATATATATATATATATATATATATATATATATATATATTACCTTTTTTTATAAGTTGCTATTTCAACTTCTTCTTTATTTCCTTAGTAACTTAGCATTAAATCTCTTACCTAAATTAGAGGTTTCAATTATTAGTTACTTACCTTTCGTTTCACTACAATAATCAAAACAATTAATTAACGAAAATTTAAGAATTAAATACCGGGTTAAATTTCAAATTATTAAAATAATAGATAAATATATTCTTACAACTTATATATCTCTAATTATATTTAAACAATTCAAAATTTTATATTTTTCTTTCAAAATGAATCTGCAGTAAAACTACTACAGTGGCCTTCCCCCTTCGAAACTCGAAAATGAAAGTCGATGATGCGGCCGCCATCACCGAAATTATTTTCCAGCGATGGAGAGGAAAGTACAAAACTTATTTTCTCGAAAATCTTCTTTAAAACAATTCTTCTGAATTATATTGAAATATTTATCTCAGAAAATACTTATACCCAATATTATTATATTCCAAAACTTATTCGAAAGAAATTTCAAAACCCCCGGAACTTAAGTTCTACATTTCCAAATTTCATTTATTTTATTTTTAAATCTTATTATTATTATTATTATTTACACTTTATTACCTAACAACCAATCTATTGCAGCCAAATATAGATATCATTTGAGAAATTTTATTTTATATATAGAAAATATAATAGGCAAAATTATTTCATTCACCTATATTAAAAACAAATACTATGTCGGTCTGTCTTATTAAATGTTTAGAAATCCCTATTGATGTCATAGCGTCCCATGCATCAACCAGAATTTATAAATACAAAACGGAACAGATTAAACAATATTAAAACCTTTTTATAACACTAACAAATACGCTCTCTCTCATATATATATATATATACACACACACACACACACACACACTCAGCGACTCCCATAGGGTATTACTACCCTATTAGTAAAGAGTCAAACCCCACAAAGCTAAGGTTTATTGCTAAACCAAAGCTCTGATACCAGATGTAACGTCCCACATTTTCGCACGGTTCAAATCGACACACATGCCAATTCAAACCATACGGAAGGCGGATTGTTATGGGGTAAATAAGAAAAACAGAGAAGAAATAAAATAAAACAAAATCTCACAGCGGAAGGATAAAATATAATAATCAATATATAGTTCATAAAACTGTTTACAAACATTTGCTTCTACTTTATACAATAAATATCAGAGTTCAAATACCAATAAATATCAATGCAGTGGAATTAAATGGTGTACTGGAATAATAGTAGATAATAGTAATACAAATCTTCGTCTTTGTCCTCCAGAGCTAAAACTTCAAATCCTGAAACGCTCGGACTGACCCGAGCGAATTGAAAAGACAAAACACTCGAGTCAGAACTAAAAGATCTTATGTAAGTTAAATCAACAGAAATAAATATGAGTGCAGTAACTCAAGAGATGCTAGGGATTTACATGTTCTAAGGATCCATTAAACTATTTACTATGTAGTATATTGCGCTATTATAATAGTGTCTAATTGTAAAATAAACTCACTTTTTTCTTAGCATTAAGAGGTTACCCATATAGCCCTTAACACGTAATAGTCCCAGTAGTCCATCTAATATCATAGTCCCTCCTGATCGGGAAGCCACCAGAGGATACCACACGGGCTACGGGAGAAATCCAAACTCGTACAAGTCGCGATAGGGTAGGTGACACGGCACAACTAGACATACCAATTACGCATCCGGGCTGGTGGAAATGCGCAGCGCGCAGCTACCGCCCACCTCGAACAACACCCCCAAATCAAAATAAAAGTGGCCACCGAATCCAAATCCAAAAGTCAGAGTATAATATCGAAGGAGTGCGTCCGATCAGAGGAATGACCTCATTGGACCGAGAACCGCTCCTGTTTTAGCCACCATATGCCAACTCACGGGAGTTGGGTCCACGTATTTACCTCAAATGAAACGCCGCCACCATCCTACTTCATTCTGGAATCTCCACCGCGTACACGGTTGTTAAAGTGGTTTTCGGAGTTGGCAAAGAGTATGACAACTTTCGATCCCGGTCACTTCAACAACCAAACGTTATTATAACACCGCGGTCATTTTAAAAATAATTATACTTTCAAAACCAGATTATAATTATCCATTTTTAAAATCCATAAATACGATATCATTTCCTTTTAAAAACCCAAATAAATATGATATCATTTTATTTCAAATATATTTCTTTTCCAAAATCATGCCACTTTAAAATTTATAATACCTCGAAACCAAATATTTGAATTTTAACTTTCAACATAATACTTCGAAATCCATAGTTTTAAAACCATAACTTTCAAACTTAAATGGGTTAGATATTCAACAGTATATAAAATAAAACAGTTGAATTTAAAATTTCTTTAAAAGTAAATAATTTCCACGCCTTCACATTTTTATTCACTTTAAATTCAATCTAAACCCATAACTTTTAGGTTCACTTTCAGTTTAAATAAAACACTTCGATTTCAATATTTCAAAACTTCGAGAATTTAATGAATTTCAAAACTAAGGTTGGAAATTTCAAAACAACAATTCATTTTCCTATTATTTAGTTTGAAAGGTCTATAAGATAAATCCATAATCATTTAAAATAAACTAAATTTATTAACACTGAAATTTCCTTTTATTTATTTATACTAGAATTATTAATTAAATCCAGTTATAAATATCATACCTTTAAAATTTCTAATTTTAATAAGTTTACATCAACGTATGGAGTTAAATTTTCAAATAAGCTCAATTCCAATTAAATCTCCAGTTTATCTTTCAATCTTAATTTATTTGAATCATTTATAACTCCATATATATACAAGAACTTAAACTCATACTAAATCATATAATATAAATTATCAAATGCCATTTTTCAACTTATACATTTTATTTAGCAGATTTATACATAGCTTAAATTCAACAATTTAACTTTGTATGTATATATATAAAATATATTTATATCATATCCAAATTTAATATTTATTTAACCGTATCATATCCAAACCATAAAAGTCATTTCAAAATAATTATATATATATACTGCGGTGCCTCTATATAATTTTCTATCCTATGGTCAAGTGATACGGATATTTATCATATCAATCTGCAATTTAAAAATAAATGCGGTTGTATATCATTTCAAACCGCAATTCCGAATGGAATGAAAATGCATGATAACTTGCAGTTTATATAAGATACGACACATCATCCATTCATCCAATATCAAACATCCACCAATTTATTTCAATCATCACTAATTTAAACAACCATCAATATATAACATATAAAATATCATAGGAAATGAATAACACTTATTAACTAACAGTTTATATTCAAAACAAATTTATTAACTGTTTAACTATCAGTTTATATGCAAATAATAAAATTTAACTGCCAATTTATATACAATCATAAAATTAATTAACAGTTGAATTAAATAAATGCGATTTAACAGGGATGATGAATAAAACACGCCAACTAGTCATAAATGAATTTCTACTCATATCATAAATTAATTTAACAAAAATAAGAAAATTTAGAAGTTGTGAGTGGGTTATAACACTCACCTTTTGAATTTAAATCGAATTTAAACCCAAAAATTCGACAGTCTCAGAATCTGTCCAAACCAGCATCTAAGCGTCCGTAATTTTATTAAACAACGCACCCATCTCCCCCTACAGCCGAGACTTGGACCAACTGCCACCATCACCTCCGGCCGCCATAGCCCAAGCCGCTACCACCATCGAGCTCGCCTCGATGAGCCACCTTCACCTGAACCCCCGCTCATGCCTCCGGTCGCCGCCGCCGCCGTTGATTACAAACCCTAACCCTCGATTTTCGACCATCACACAATGATTCCGACCAAACGGCCAACATCGTACAGCTCCACATGAAAATCTCCACCAAACCCATATTCCAATTTCCCCGATTGAAGCCTAAATCGAATAGCCCCAAATCAACCATATGGGTTTCGAATTTCCAAGGTTTGACTGCGATTTCTGGTAAATCCGGTCACCGACTTGAAAAACGAACAGCAGACGCAGATTCGTATCGATGAGATCTTCAGTTCTATATTTTTTTTGAAATTTTCCGAAGACTTTGAATTTTGACTTTTGATTTTGAATTATTTGAAGTTTTAATTTGGATCTAAGATTTGCATCCATTGAGGAAGAGAAAGAGTTGAGGAAATGAACGCACAAACAAATGAGAATAGATGGAGGCTAGGGTTTATAACTGGGTTTATATATGTAGGTTTGAGATTTGAATAGATGGATCAGATAAACAAACGTGCTACCGCTAACGTGGCCCAAAAAGCCCGTTCTGATCCCGGAACGAAATTGGGTAAACCCATATATCGAAATAGGTATTTTAAAATATTCTGAGCGCGATGGAAAAAGTTTTACGTCCAAATTCCATCGTATGAAGAAGTTATGCTGAAATCTATATTTTCAAATTGATTTCAAATTGATTTCAATTAAATCGATTTCAAGGCGTTTCGCGTTCGTACGATCAAACAACAAGTCCGATAGCTACGAAACTTGAAATCCTACAATAATTCACTGCTACGGATCCGATGAAACTGGTTTCGTCGAAATCCGAGTTCGTGACCAAAATGGCTATTTTTATATTAATTAAATAAATTTAAAATAAATAAATAAAATCAAATTTTATATTTAGATTCTAAAATTGACCCATTTTTCCCCTTTTCAAAATTCTTAATCATTTACAAAATTCCAACAAGTTTAGATGTCAAATTAAAGAAGGTAAATTGATAAATTTCAATATAAATCCTTAATTTCATTAAGTTCACAAATTATAAAAATTTCGTTTAGTTAAATAAAATTAATTAGTATTCCATTCATTCCTGTCAAACAGATGGACTAAATATTGGATTCCAAATTATCACACAAATTTCTCATATTATTCTTATTTCAAATAACGAATTATTTAACTATATCCAATCTCGTTTAATTGCAATTAAATTCAATTATTAGATTTTAAGTTTCAATCTAAATAAATAAATCCTGATTACCATTCTTAAATTCACTATCGATCATATTACCATCCTGGTTACCATTTATTTTAATATATATATCCAGATACTTTAACATTTTCCAATTGTTATCTCAATTGCATAATATTAAATTTATATTTATTGCAATGACTTCCGATTTAATTGAATGAACCAAGTATATAACTCATAAAAATTGTTGTAAAAATCTCAAACCCACATTTATAAGTTTATTATTTCCACTCAAATATTATAGATATTTACAGGTATAGGTTTTTATTCAATCATTACTTATTATTATGTATAAATTAAATAAATGCACTATTTAAGTCCGTTTAAGTTTATTACCAAATATCCATTTACCTTTCCCATCAAAGTTGAATTCCATTCAATTAATATAACCAATCAAATTTCCATCCACACTTTATTTTAAACCTAAAATTTGCACTTCATTATCTTGTATTAATGTCATCCAATTTCTACTTATTATTATTAATTAACTTAAATCTACTCTTTTATTACTTTACGTTCACACTTCCGTTACTATCAAATTAATCACCAGTTACGTTATCATCAAACCAACATTAATTAATATTTTAAATGCTTACATTTATTTACCTTATATGGTTATTATTTATCCACTTGTGCTAACTTTTATTACCTAAATTTTCTGTTATTATAAGCCTTTAATATTTCCATTTAAATTAAATATAAATTTCGATTCAATCCATGCTCTTCAACACGCAACTTATAGTAACAGCTTACAAGTACGAATGGAATTCTCATTTATTATAATATTTTCTTAATTTACATTAACATATAAATAAATCTCCTTTAAATGAATTTCATATCCACGTATAATACTTAATCTATTTCATTTATTGAAATTTATTCATATTGCTAGTAAATAGGTCTTAAGTGACCATTTAAATAATTTAATTTAACGTTCATTTCAATATTAGCTTATAAAGTTTTTATTTCTACTAAATTTTATTACAAAACTATTAATTTAACCAAATTAAATCACCGAAATTTACGGGTCGTTACAGGTATTGGCGAATTACTCGTCGTTGTATTCTTAAAAAATTGACAAGGAAGTTGGTTGCATACACTCCCCATGCTCCTCTAGAACGTGATGTGGTAAGTATTATAATTTCATAAAATTTATAGTTTAATTTTTATGTCATATTGATGCATTGTTATGACTTATGGTTTAGGTAAGCGGAATATATAGCGCTTTGGATGTGATGGGAGAAATAAAAGAAAGTCATATGAACCCCGACAAGGTCAAAAGCAAGTGAATTGACCTACGACGAATTGACACGATTTTGGGTCGGAACAAGCTAAGAAGGCCGGCCAAGCTGCTGCGCATTGTAGAAGAGCCACCACGTTGTACAGAGGAGATACATACCATAGTAGCGGGTGGACAAGCCCAATGGGAGGAGGCACATGTAGAGGGGGAGACTTCACAATATCCCTGTGGTGAAACTACTATTGGATGGCCCGCTTGGCCCGAGGTAGAGCATCAATACATAGTGGAGAAACTCATGCTAAATGGCCCGTTTGGCATGAAGGAGAACAACAACTCGGATATGTTGGACAGTCGACATACGAGCATGCGCAAGATCTGCCGCAGTGGGAAATTCAATAAGAAGAACTCATTTTCAGGCCAAGTCAACAACAAGAAACTCCAGTTTCGACACCCGCTCCTACATTCGAAGAAGGCCAAGCATCGGCTCCCATCATGTACAAATGGAAGAAGAAGAGAGGCGCCCCACTTGAGCTTAGATGGATTCGTGGTTGACGGTGTTGGTCTTATTATTGTTGTTTCTTTGGTTGGGTAAGGGATTTTTGACTTGCATGTTTCTATATTATTGTATGACTTGTTCAACCTTTTTCGAATGATTTTCAATTGTCAGTTGGATCATGTTATTTATTTTGTTTTATGATGGTATTGTTAATGGAATGGTGTAACAACACGGTATTTTTGTGATTGTTTTAATTGTATATTTTAATTATATTAAACTGAATTTTTTGATTTAAAAACTTTATTTTATTTATTAAAATGGATATTTTTGTTATCTTTAAATATAAATTTTTATTTGTATGTGAACTATAATTTCAAATATGAATAAATAGAATATTTTCCAGAAATGTGAATTTTTGTCAATGTGGTCAAACTTTGACTTTTAATTTAAAAAATTTAAAATTTGAACTTTTGAAATTTATCTTTATTTTATGAAAGTGAATAAAATTCTAGGTATACTGCTTTTTGTTTCGTTGAAATCTGATTAATATTGCGAAAGTTATGCTTTTTTTTTCCATTTTTTTGCCTTGCTTCCTCTTGTTTAGCTCGGCCTCAACCACCACCATCTTCTCCGACCACTACCATCTCCTCTTTTATATGTGGGTATGTTATATTATTTATATTATATTATGTGGTATACACTATACAGTTTACAAAGTTGCAAAAGTATGTGTGTGTGTGTGTGTATATATGTCAGTAAGTATGTGTATTAGTTTATTTACATGTATATAAAATTTACAGTCGTATATAACTTCAATTTATGAAATTGTACACACACACATACATACATATATATATAGTATGTTAGTTTATAACATAAACTGTTACATATAAGTTAAATAAATATATATAAGTTATATATTCTGTTTATATTATACAGTTATATATTTGTGTTTATATTTCGAAGAATTTACATAACCTGTAAGTTACAATGTTAGTTATAAATATCTTCTTTACAGTAGTATAATGTGATATAAGCACTGGTGTTAAAAAAAGTATAAAGGTTTGGATATGTCTGTAGTTGGTACATTAATCATATATATGTATATATAAGTATTCATAGTTTTGCAATTGTATTATTTCATAAGCAAATATTGATTCATAATACATATTCCGGAAGAAAGTATATATTAATTTATAAAAGAAGTATTATACCAATACATATATATCATATTTTAAGACGCAGGCTGTGTTCTATTAGCTGTTATATATGCAGTTTGTTGTTTTGGAAAGAGAAAAGTCTGTTGTTATATGTATAAAGTTTGGACAAGTTATATTTAAGTGTTGTTTATACCGCTGTATATAATGATTGATAAGTATATATATTAGATTTTGAAATGATGTAAGTTTTATACATATGCTTGCGTGCTTTAAAGTATAAACTTTTACTGTACTTTATATATATGTTTAGACCACTGCATATTGGTTTATATACATATATATTTAATAAGTTTGTAGTATAAGCATATGGTTGATTTCAAAGTATATATGTATAGAGGTTTGTAATAATACTTATTTTAGAATTTGTATGTGTTTTATTATATATTATATAACGATTTTATTAACACATTGGTTTTGAATATATGTATATAGAAATTCTATTTATATATGTATTGAAATTGATTTTGAAACAAATATATATTTTCTGTATATATCAAGTTGATTCTGATTTGTTCTCGTCAATTTCTATTTATCAGTTGTCCATCGAATTCATGCCGAATTTGTTGTTTTGGATTCTTGCCTGGATTTAATAACTCAACTTCATTGTCTATCTCTCTAGCCTTGAATGGTGAGCAATCACTCACGATTAACATTCTATTATTTATTAAATTTGATTTCAATTGAAACGATAATTGAAATATGCTGCTGTAGTTATTTAAATTTTATATATGCTATTATCTGTAACCGTTTACATGCGGGATATGACACATATCCTGTTGTTTATATTATATTATTATTGATGATATATGCCTATTGTTATATTTATATTATCTGTTACACTCTGCAAGTTCTCTGTTAGTATAGAATTCACTATAGGTTGAAATGGTACATACCCGAATGGACTTTAGAATAGGAGAAAATCGTTATGGGTTGAAACGATAAACCCAAGCGATTTTCATTGAATTGAATTTGGGATTGCGGGTCGAAATAATATCTACCGATATATATTACGGACTGAAATGATAAATATCCGTATCACTTGACCGTAGGATAGGAAAATATATACAGACACCGTTGGTCCATATATAAATGTCTGAAAATAATTTCTATGGTTTTGAAAAAATATATATGGTTTTTAATAAATATTGGTTCTTAAAATATTTTATATATATGGTAATTTTATATAAAGAGTTAATAATAATAATATTGAGATTGATTTAATACATATAATATGATTAAGTATTTATTTAAATCTATATATCAAAATAGATTGTTTAATAATTTGAATAAGTTAAGGTTGAGAAGATAAAGCTGAATTAATTGAGATTGTATTTAATTAAGAATTCTATTAAATTTCATCGATTTGAACTATTGAAGTTGAAGTTTAAGATTGATTTTATAATTTGGTTTTTGATTTAAAGTGACGAAATGGTATTTCAAGTTTAAATAAATCGAAAGGAACATTTAGTTTAAGGGTAAATTAAGGTTATTTAAATAATACTGAATTTATTAAGTGAATATTTCTAGACTAAATAATAATGAGTTAAATCGAAATCTATATGAAATCGTTAAATTGAACTTTGAAACGTTGAATACTAAAGCTTTGAAATGCTGGAATTTAAATGGTTTGTTTGTGATCCAGACCTGTATTTGAAATCAGTAAAATTTGAATTTGTTATTTCTAAACTGAATTGAGTTAAAATGGATAAATCTAAATTGAATTAAATGTGAATTTGGAACTCGAATTGATTGGAATCTATTTGTGAAATTGAGCATATATATATATATAATGGAAATGACAATTTGGTTTTGAAGTATAAATTTATTGAAATGACCACGGTGTTGTAGTGTATATTTTTTGCATTGTAGATAGTTCCACGGATCCTTAGAGGATGGTTATCCCAAACATCCTTTAAGTTAATTGTATTTCAGTTGATATTTCACTTGAGTTGGATTTATTGATATAAGAATGTTATTCCTGACTCGAGTGTTTTGTGTTTTGTTTTACGCTCGGGTCAGACTGAGTGATACAGCATTTGAGACTCACCTTTGGAGTTTGGAGCTCAATTGGAGACCAACTATCGATTCAGCTTTCAGTTTTTCCAGTGGATTGGTTCAAAGATGTCATCTGTTTGTATTCGAGACTTCAGTGTATTTGAGTTATCCTACTGTATTTTATTTCTAACTCTGATGTTTATATAGTAGCTTCATGAACTACTATTTATCTATTCCGCTGCATTATATTACTATGTGTCTGTGATTCTGTGATTGATTTATTTACTGTATATGCTAAGATTTGCCAAATTTTAAATTTACAATCTGATATTTTGAGCAACTCAAGTCTGACATGTGTGGATTATTGTCGATTTGAATGGTCCAAAATATCAGGTCGTAACAGTTGGTATCAGAGCTTTGGCTCTAGGCAAGCTTAGCATATATAGTAAATTTATTTGCAGAATCATTTTCGTTCGAGTTTGAATTTCTTCCTCTTGGTTTGGTTTTTTTTCCTTTGGACTTTGGAATGTGACCTGCAGTTCCAAAATCCATTATCTTCTCTCCCTATTCGTGTTTCTTGATTCTGGAGTATCCCATAACTCCACTTCGAATGATCTCTATAAGAATAGGCGATCCCACCAATCTTTAAATGATTTGCAAAGGGATGAAACTCCTTTACAATTGGCATTGATTCACTGGAGAATTCTATACCCTCGGTTCAGATGATCCTATCTTTATTTTGGAAATCCATTCTTGAATCATCCTTTGAAAATCGGGTTTGTTTGTATTTTAGAAAATTTTTTATACGTCGAATTATTATTTTGATAAGTATGATTTTATTCTATATATAAAAGTGAAAATGTTTTCGACAAGGATTATATATCTTTTAAAAACGAGAATTTGAAATTTCGAAAGGACTTGAAATTTTGAATATTTTATATAAAAAATGGATTTATATAAAATTATTATAACTGAAGGGTTTTAATTTGAAATTCGAGAGATTGAATTCCGGTGTTTTGAAATTGGTTTTAAGATTTTGGAAAATATATAATAATACGATTTAAAAGTATTTTATGAATAAGAAATGTTTCAAATGACTTCAAATGAATTCCAATGATTTCAAAGAAATTTCAAAAGAAGTCTTCGAGGAAATAGGAGTCCAAAACCCACTTATGTCGCCGGAAAATAATTTTGGTGATGAATGCATGCATCATCGATAGTGATTTTCGAGTTTCTGAGTGGGGGAGAGGCCACTTCGGTAGCTTTGCTATGCGATTGATTTGCGAAACCAATTTTGATTTCAAATACCGAAGTACAATTTGATTTTCGAAAAGATATGCATATATGTATGACACAGTTTTGAAATGAGCCGGTGTTCAGTTCTTGAGTATCAAATTTGATTGATATAACCCTATCTTTTGGAATTGATTTACTGATTTATTGGTGATTTCCAACTCTTGGATTGAAAATATGATTTTTTCGACTATTTTGAAGGTTCGAGCACTTCCAAATCAAGGTTAACTTTTCAAAGCTAAGTAATTTTGAAAAGTATAAATTATTTGATAAAGTATATAAGTATAGTTTTGTACGTTTAAGTATGAAGTAATATGATTTAAATAAGTTTGAAACTCGTTTGTTAAGAAATGAATAAAACTATTTCGAATTATACTAATATGAAATTTAGTTTTGAAACGTTTTGAAGAAAAATTTAGTTTTAAAAATATTTTGAATAAAATTTAGTTTAAATGTTTTAATTTAGTAACATTTTTTATAAAACTATATATAATAATAATAATTTTCCAAGGTATAGAATTGTAATCGTTTTGAGGATAAGTGATCCTTGAGGAAAAGATTTGGTTTCGGAAATAGATTGAAAATTTAAAACCCAGTATATTTATGATGATTTTTGGGAAACGGATTTGTTTGACATAAATTATGTTGATTTGGATTATTCTTCAAACTTATTATTTTGGAAACTTGAAACTGAAGATAACTGATTTGGAAGAAATGATTTGGTGAAATCGTATATGCTTTTCCTTTTGAAAACTGTACCGATATTGAAGGAATTGAAATTGAGAACCTTGTTTTATTAAATACTTGATTTGGAATTTATCGAACTTATTTTAAGGTGATTTGTATAAGTATGAAGTGATTTGATATACTATTGATTACTCGATTTGAAAATGAAATCTTATATATAATGGACTTTATATAAGTACGGTATTTGAAATTGATTTGAAAGGTACTATATGATATATATTTTCGAAGTAAAGATATGGAAAGTGCCTTCTGCTTGATATTCTTTCTGTGGCCACATTGTAGATTCATCCTATCGATATTATTCTCTTTGATTTTAGTTTTCCGGATGTGATACTCGAGTGTCCTACCATGGCGCAACCCATGGTCTTACGAGCGCGACTGCATGGCATAATTCGCCTGGCTGAGATGGCCTACGGGTACGGATGTCTCCTGGGGGATTCAGGCGTAACCATTGTGTATCTGCGATCTATGTAGGTCGTTTTTAGTAGCGAAATCCGCAGGGCTGAGAAAACTTACGCATACGGATGTTTCCTGGGCGATCCAGACGTAACCATTGTGTACCTACGGTCTACTAGTCATCATGGCGTAATTCGCAGGGCTGAGAAAGCTTACGGATACAGATGTTTCCTGGAGGATCCAAGCATAACCATTGTGTATCTGCGATCCATGGTTAGACAATGATTTGGTTGATTTGTTTGGATTGTACTTTCCATATCTATTTTTAAAAGTTTTTCCAGTATTTTCACTGGGTGTTGACACAAGTCTACTAAATATATGGAGAATTCTAGCTTTGCGCCTGATCAACGTATAGCCAGAGCCTACAGGAACAAGGATAAACTTGTTAAGACATCGAGTCATAAAAGTATTATTATAAAGTATTATATTGGCTGCTTCAAACTAACAAATTTGAAAATGACTATTCATCATATTATAAAATGTTTAAAACGTTATAAATATTAAAATTCTAATTGAAATCTATATAGTTTTAAATAATGGTTCATCCTTGTCTTTCAACCTATTTTCTTTCCTAGATATTCCTATTCTCTTATTTTCCCTTCCAGCTATTCCTATTCTCTTATTTTCCCTTCCAGCTATTCCTATTCTCCTACCTTCTCTTTAATTTTTGAGGATGTTTTTCAACCTATTGTTCTTTCTAGTTGTTTCTCTGGTTATTTTTCCTTTTCGAGGACGAAAAGTTTTGAGTAGGGGAGAGTGTAACAACCCATTATTTTTGTAATTGTTTTAATTGTATATTTTAATTATTTTAAACTGAATTTCCTGATTTAAATTTTTTATTTTAATTATTAAAATGGATATTTTTGTTATCTTTAAATATAAATTTTGATTTGTGTGTGAACTATAATTCCAAACATGAATAAATATAATATTTTCTAGAAATGTGAATTTTTGTCAACGTGGTCAAACTTTGACTTTTAATTTAAAAATTTTAAAATTTGAACTTTTGAAATTTATCTTTATTTTATGAAAGTGAATAAAATTCCAAGTATACTGCCTTTTGTTTCGTTGAAATCAGATTAATATTGTGAAAGTCGTGCTTTTTAAACTATTGTATGTAAATTGTTTTATTTAACAAAATTGATTATTTTAATTTATATAAATAATATTTTTGTTTGTCATGTCATGTTCTAATTTACGTTTACATGTGTAACATAACACGTTATGTATATATTTTATTTTTAAAACATTTTATAAGTGTAGTTGAATTTTTTTAATGTTAGTTGTATTTTGTTTACAAATTTTAATTCTAGTTTCAATTAAACAGAGTATCTTCTTTATTTGTTTTCTATTTTTCCTAAAATTATTTACTTATTTTTCATAATATCTATCTCTACCTTATCTTTCTATTTTATTTATTTAGACATTGATTTATAAATTGAATAGTTATGTGTTTAGATCCCTTATTTATTTCTTGGAAAGAAATTTCAAATATATACGTTATTGACTTTAATGCACATATTTTAAAATTTATTTATTAAATGTTCTTGTATTTTTTTTGTGAAGGCTTTTTTGTGTACATCTTTCTTTAATTTATAGGAAACGAATCAATTAAGATACGTTACTTGTTTTAATTATAGGCATACGTTTCATTTGATTTCTTGCCTTTATATTTTCCACCCTTTTGATTTCCTACCATAACTTCTACAAAATTTTAGCCGTGCACCCTTAACCCTAGCTGCCTCTAACTCATTTTCACGTGAAAATTTACTTCTCAACTTTCATTTCTCACGGCCAAAAATAAATCTGTAAGTAATGGCTTCTTCCTTTCTACTTTTTTTTCCATTTGTTTTGCCTTGCTTCCTATTGTTTAGCTCGGCCTTAACCACCACCATCTTCTCCAACCACCACCATCATCTCCTCTTTTATATATGCGTATGTTATATTATTTATATTATATTATGTGGTATATACTATACAGTTTACAAAGTTGCAAAAGTGTGTGTGTATATATATATATGTATGTCAGTAAGTATGTGTATTATTTTATTTATGTGTATATAAAATTTACAGTCGTATATAACTTCAGTTTATGAAATTGTACACACAGATACATATATATATTGTTTTTCTTGTTTATATATATAGTATGTTAGTTTATAATATAAACTGTATATATAAGTTAAATAAATATATATAAGTTATATATTTTGTTTATATTATACAGGTATATATATGTGTGTGTGTTTATATTTCGAAGAGTTTACATAACCTGTAAGTTACAATGTTTGTTATAAATATCTTCTTTACAGTAGTATAATGTGATATAAGCACTGGTGTTAAAAAAAGTATAAAGGTTTGCATATGTCTGTAGTTGGTACATTAATCATATATATGTATATATAAGTATTCATAGTTTTGCAGTTGTATTATTTCATAGCAAATGTTGATTTATAATATATATTCTAGAAGAAAGTATATATTAATTTATAAAAGAAGTATTATACCAATATATATATATATATCATACTCTAAGACATACGCTGTGTTCTATTAGCTGTTACATATACAGTTTGTTGTTTTGGAAAGAGAAAAGTCCGTTGTTATATGTATAAAGTTTGGACAAGTTATATTAAAGTGTTGTTTATATCGCTGTATATAATGATTGACAAGTATATATATTAGATTTTGAAATGATGTAAGTTTTATATACATGCTTGCATGCTTTAAAGTATAAACTTTTACTGTACTTTATATATATATATATATATGTTTAGACCTCTGCATATTGGTTTTATATATATATATATATATATATATATATATAATAAGTTTATAGTATAAGCATACGGTTGATTTCAAAGTATAAATGTATAGAGGTTTGTAATAATATTTATTTTAGAATTTGTATGTGTTTTATTATATATTATATAATGATTTTGTTAACACGTTGGTTTTGAAAAAATGTATATAGAAATTCTATTTATATATGTATTGAAATTTATTTTGAAACAAATATATATTTTCTGTATATATGAAGTTGATTCTGATTTGTTCTCGTCAATTTCTATTTATTAGTTGTCCGTCGAATTCATGCCGAATTTGTTGTTTTGGATTCGTGCCTGGATTTGGTAACTCAACTTCATTGTCTATCTCTCTAGTCTCGAAAGGTAAGCAGTCACTCACGATTAACGTTCTTTTATTTGTTAAATTTGATTTCAATTGAAACGACAATTGAAATATACTACTATAGTTATTTAAATTGTTATATATGCTATTATTTGTAACCGTTCACATGTGCGATAGGACACCATATCCTATTGTTTATTTTATATTGTTATTGATGATATATGCCTATTGTTATATTTATATAGTATGTTATCACACTACAAGTTCCCTGTTAGTATAGAATTCACTATGGGTTGAAATGATACATATACCCGAATGGACTTTAGAATAGGAGAAAATTGTTATGGGTTGAAATGATAAACCCAAGCGATTTTCATTGAATTGAATTTGGGATTGCGGGTCGAAATGATATTTACCCGTATATATTATGAATTGAAATGGTAAATATCCGTATCACTTGACCATAGCATAGGAAAATATATACAGACACCGTTGGTCCATATATAAATGTTTGAAAATAATTTCTATGGTTTTGAAAAGAAATATATGGTTTTTAATAAATATTGGTTCTTAAAATATTATATATATATATATGGTAATTTTATATAAAGAGTTAATAATAATATTATTGGGATTGATTTAATACATATAATATGATTGATTATTTATTTAAATCTATATATCAAAATAGATTGTTGTAATAATTTGAATAAGTTAAGGTTAAGAAGATAAAGCTGAATTAATTGAGATTGTATTTAATTAAGAATTCTACTAAATTAAATCGATTTGAACTATTGAAGTTGAAGTTTAAGATTGATTTTATAATTTGATTTTTGATTTAAAGCGACTAAATGGATATTTCAAGTTTAAACAAATCGAAAGGAATATTTAGCTTAAGGGTGAATTAAGGTTATTTAAATAATACTGAATTTATTAAGCGAATATTTCTAGACTAAATAATAATGAATTAAATCGAGATCTATATGAAACTGTTAAATTAAATTTTGAAATGTTGAATACTAAAGCTTTGAAATGCTGGAATTTAAATGGTTTATTTATGATCTAGATCTGCATTTGAAATCAATAAAATTTGAATTTGTTATTTTGAAACTGAATTGAGTTAAAATGGATAAATCTAAATTGAATTAAATGTGAATTTGGAACTCGAATTGATTGGAATCTATTTGTGAAATTGAGGAAATATATATATTTAATGGAAATGACAATTTGGTTTTGAAGTATAAGTTTATTGAAATGACCACGGTGTTATAGTGTATATTTTCTGCATTGTAGATAGTTCCACGGATCCTTAAAGGGTGGTTATCACAAACATCCTTTAAGTTAATTGTATTTCAGTTGATATTTCACTCGAGTTGGATTTATTGATATAAGAATGTTATTCCTGACTCAAAGTGTTTTGTTTTACACTCGGGTCAGACTGAGTGATACAGCATTTGAGACTCACCTTTGGAGCTTGGAGCTCATTTGGAGATCCAACTATCGATTCAGCTTTTAGTTTTTCCAGTTGATTGGTTCAAAGATGTCATCTGTTTGTATTCGAGACTTCAGTGTATTTGAGTTATCCTGCTACTCTAACTCTAATATTTATATAGAAGCTTCATGAACTACTATTTATCTATTCCGCTGCATTATATTACTCTGTGTCTGTGATTCTGTGATTGATTGATTTACTGTATATGCTGAGCTTTGCCAAATTTTAAATTAACAATATGATATTTTGAGCAATTCAAGTCTGACATATGTGGATTATTATCGATTTGAATGGTCCAAAATATCATGTCGTAACAAATGGTATGTGCATGCTCTCAGTTTGGAATTTGGGGTTTGAGATTTTGCAATTTGTAGTTTTGCAGTGTGGTATAGCAGCTCTCTGTTTGGAACTGGCCCAAAAAATAGCTTGTGCATTTGTGGAATGCGCAAGCTATATTGTTAATATAGTATGCGCATTCAGCATATGCACAAGCCATTTTTGGGTTATTTACAGCAATCCGCAAATGCTACATTTGGTCTTTTGTAGCATTTGCAGAATGCTGCAAACAACCCAGTTCTACGTTTGTGCTTATTTAGAAAGCGCATGTTATATATTACATATAGCTTGTGCATTTTTGGACAGTGCAAGCTATATTGACAACATAGCTTGCACATTTCATATATGCACAAGCGTGTTTTTGGCCCTGTCCGAGACAGAGAGCTGTTCAATACCATAAATCACAAAATTTCACATAAATAGTCTGAACAACATTCTATATAACATGAAAACAACATTCGAATGACAACATCATCACATAACAAAGTCTACAGCTTTCTGTAGTCCATGCCAGGCTCTAAAATATTTCGGCAATTCCGCATATGACGATTCCCGATCGTCATAAATCATTGCAATAACTTTCTACAGTCCATGCCAGGCTAAAAAACAACTCACTTTAATATGAAACATGTTGGACATTGTCTCTTGAACAGTTCTTGCAGCCATGTTTATTTCAGCTTTGATCAACGGAAGTATTTTGCTGCATATAAACTTAGCAGTTGTCTGTCGATGGTTTGAGTTGATGATTGTATTTAAACAAGTGTGATCGCCGCCATATGTAGTTATCTTCCACCAATTTTAATTTTTTCTTACCGAAAAGCTTGCATGAACTCGCCAAGGGCATGTTTCTTCCACATCACAGTGGACCGTGTATTGATTTGCACATGATTTCAGAAGTTGAAACGAAACTGAACATTTAATCGCCCATTCACATATCTGTTCAACAAGCTTCTGCTTACTTTCAAAAATTAACCCAACTCGTGGACCTTTCCCTACACATTCTCTTCCAAAAACTTCCACGTCTAGCTGATGTTTTCCATTATTGATTTCACCATCATTGATGTCGTGCATAAATCATCGGCTAGATCCTCTTCATATGTGATTTGTTCTTCTTCCGCATTTACATCATCGGCCTCCTCAATGTCTACATATATGATTGCATCATTATTAACTTCCATTTGATGTATCCATGTTCTATCCTCATCATCCGCACAAACAACTTCCATGCTATCCAATAGCTCACAATTCTCATGTGGAGCATGAACATGATAATCAACACCATCGTCATCACAACCAGTAAATGCATCTTCGACACTAGAAATACAAAAAATAACGGTCATATATTTTGCATTAACGTAAGTCAAAATACAAGTGCCAACGTATAATAGTACTCACTATTCAAATGGTTGCGACTGATTTGGGTTTATAGCGTTCTGCATCATATTTTGTGCCTGACTATAAGAGACTCCAGCCATTCCCTGTACTTGTGAAGTAAGTTTGTAAACTCTCCACCTTGATGGCTAGAAAGATATGACAGATACGCCGACCATTGTGTTTCTTCTAATTGTCTTGTGTGCATATACTCATCTCCATAGATTACTGGCGCTTGTGTTTCAACCACATTTTCATGTTCCACTCTCACAACTTAGATTTCTATCACTCTCATTCCAATTGAAAAGGTGGAGTTCAAATCGCCATCGTCTTCCAAATCAATAGTGGATGCACCATCATCCCGAACTCATTTCACCGCTAATTTTAAATCATATATCACAGGATTTGCTTTTGTCACTTCAAATACCCTTTGTTTAAGCTTTTCGAAACTATAATGATTTTTTTATTGTCGATCCTTTTCACTTCCCGCCCACATATCTAGGTTTACCTTAATCGTCAACCAACAATTCACCATCAAAGTAACATATAGTTGGAACCTTTGACATTATTTGCAAAATAAGTTCCAATACCACATTCATAGGTTCTGTTCACTGACATAACTATAAACATCAATTTGATGCATTATTACCTATTTTTTCTAAGTAGATTTTGCTTCCGCAGACAATCTTCAACCAAAAGCAGTCAACTCAATCTTTAAAAAAACCAAAACAAGCAAATCAATATAATAACGTAACCAATATATTTCATCAATAAAGTCAAAACTATCAAATGCATTTCAGCAACATAATAAACTATTTACCTTGCACACGTTATGGGTTGCAACAAATAGAAACATTTTTGCAACAACATATTACAAATATAATGGTTCAACATAAAATCCAAATATGGAAACTTAACCAAGTACCAAACATCTACCATATTCTAGGTCTTCTACTGTTTGTCCTTAATTCTTCATTCACACTTTTCAAACGACTTATTTTGGCTTGCAGTTCGTGGGCATACTCAAGTCCCCTTTCGCACAGGGGTTGACCAATCCATTTAAAATAGTTGCAGCAATCACATTCACGAGGATTCAATCTATGTTCGTTGTACGAACTACATCCAAAAAATCTTCATCTAGCATTCTTTTCCTTTCTACAAACAATCACTACACACATATCTCCGTAATAACAATTTGGACATAATCATTGTCCCCTTGGCATGGATGGACCAACAAGATATATATGTGTCAGCAAATTTCCGTCAACTGTATGTCGATGACCGGGCTTTTCCACAGAAATAACTTCACATAAACAAGCATGTAAGGTTGATGATCTTGAATGGAATTTACGCGGTATTGGTTCGAACTGTGTTTCCAGAACATGATCGACATCAAAGTCAATATGATTTGAACTTGCAACTCCGATTTTCCCTTCAACCTCATCAAAATGTTTCATCAATGTTTCCTCGTCTATCTTTCAATCATTAATGTCTACCGTCACAATAAACAATAAATAATTAAGGTGTAAACTAGTTTTCAATTTACTGCCACTTAAATAGGGTTTTCTAGTTCATTAAACACTAATAACTAATTCAACAACACCATTGTCTAATAATTAACACTACCGTCACCAATAACTCTTTATTTTCAACAACATCAACAGTAACAAAATTACATCTTAATTTTCAAAAACATTAATTATTACCTTTGTTTTGTAACGATGAGGAAGACGATTCCATATATAGTTTAGCAACTATTTGGTTAATAAGATGATTGTGGATTTGGATATAGAAGAAAAATGGGTTTGGATTGGAAAATGGGGAGCGTTTGGGGAAGAAAGTAGAAATATTGATAAATGAACTCAGATCTGTGCTCTCTGTCTATTTGATACTAAAAAATAAGCTTGTGCACTCCATAATTGCGCAAGTATTAAATACAGCTTGAGCATTTATGAAATGCGCAAGGTATAGTTAAAAAAACTTAACACTTACGCACTCTATATTTATGCAAATTAAAACCGAAATGATGCCTAGTTTGACAATTAGTTTTTGCTGAACCCTAAAACCAAAATATGATATTTGCTGAACCCTAAAACCAAAAAGTGTCCGTTTAATAATTTACAGTGATTTCAATTCCTTTTCTAAATTATAAGTTTCAATTTAGGGTTTCTACATCATCCTAGATCATAGAGAATTGATCAATTTTAACTGTAAATAATCATATAATTAAAATTGTTTCCACTCACCTCAAGCCTAAGCACTCTTCCAATTTGCCTTGCTTGAGAATCGCGCCTCTGTACGCTTGCTCCGCTTGCTTTGTTTATATCCAATTGATTGTGTTCTTCTAGTTGAATTTTATTTTAATTTTTTGAAGAACTTTTAGGGTACCGAAGAGTTCAGGATTAGATGGAGTTTCATTACATCGAACGATTATGTGGATATTTAGGTTAGTTGAAGCTTGTATTTATAAGGGTTTGCAAATAGTTTGTACCGTTAGATCTAAGAGACCGAATTTTTACAGTCATCTTACATGCTCATCAAAAACTTAGCAATGGAGTAATAAATCGTCACCGTTTGAACATGTTATGCATCGCTTAAATTAACATACCCCACTTGGGTCGACTACTACCGGTCAACCTTCGACCCACTTCGGTCGACCGGCCCCTTTGTTAATTTGTGAATTTTTATTTTTATTTTCCGTTATATTTTCAATTCTTCCAACGACCGTAACTTCTCCGTACTAACTCCGATTTCGAAGTGTTACATATAGAAATCTTCTAGAAAATCGTTATAAACACAATGGTGAAATTTTTATAGCCAAATTCGGACGTTTATGAAAATTTTACTTTTATTTCTTGTTTTATTTAAATTTAATTTTTTTATTATATTTTCATTAAATTGTTAGGGTGCCACAAATATTGATTTACGAAACATGAATATCGCTATGTTTGGAACTTGTCCAAAACTGGGACAAATCCGACATATAACGTATCAGGTAAATATCAATTTTCGTTTTATTAAAAAAACGAATATATATATATATATATATAACGATCAGATATTGTACTTGTCAGATGTAGCCAAATTAAACATCTACGCGATTTCATTTATAATATCATTTCAATAAAAATGAAATATCGAACAATTTTAAAATAATGCCAACAATATCTCAAATCATATAAGAATTATCGTAACAATGAATCTATATCGACGATCATATACCAACGAATTTATATCATATATGAATTTAATCAAATCATTGCAGTGAATTGAAAATGAACCGGAGCAATAAATCATGCCTACAGAGGACGGTACTTGCAGTTACTTAGAGGTTTGGAGGATGCTTGGGAGGCGATCGCTCGTTGGTTGGTGGCGGCTTGGAGGCTTAGAGTTGTGGAAACTTGGAGGAGGCGCTAGGATTGGTGGCTTGGGAGGTGGCGGCTTGCGACGGCTTTAGTGGCAGTGGCAGGTCGACGACATGGAGGAGGCGTGGGCTTAGAGGTGGTAGCTTGGGGTGGGTTTTGGCTTGCGGCGACTTGAGAAGGAGAAGGCCCTGGGCTTAGGGAAGGAGGAGGTGCTTGGCTTTGGGAGGAGTTGGATTGTTGTGACTCAGAGTAAGAAGGAGGCGCTAGGTTTGTTTATTTGTTTTTATCAGAAAGTGGATGGAGGAGAAAGTGCCAACTGGTTATGTATGGTTGGGAGTGACGACATACTGATGCGACGACGACGCTATTATAAAAACATCGCCAAAGATCGGTAAAGTTCCATAGGTAAATACTTATCAACGCACCATTGATGCTTAATTTTGGCCACTACAACAAAACAGTCTTTTTACAACGAGCAATGCCCGTTGTAATATGGTTTTCGCAACGGGCATGTGCTCGTTGTAATAGGCCTCGTTGTAATAGATCCACCACATTTTATAATGGGCAAAGCACGTTGTAAAAATCGTTGCAGTATACCTTTTTACAACGGCCATAACCCGTTGCAATAGACTATAATACAATGGCCATAATCCGTTGCAATAGACTAACCATACTAGTTACATAGCCTGTTTCACAAGACGCATTGGCTGTTGTAAAAAGCATATTTAACAACTTGCACTGACCGTTGTAAAAATTCAAATGAGAAAAAAAAACTACTACAATGCACGTGTAAATTTTAAACTAATTTGAATTGAAACAAAATTATTATACTAATGACAACCAACTTTATTCATATTTTCTAAAAATAAGAAAAGAAATTCATATTTCAAAATAACAAAAAGATTTATCTATTCACATCATTCATAAAATTTTACATAGTTACAAAACATTGAATACAATCCTAAACTAACATAACACGTAGTGTATACAAATAATAACATAAGATTTAAAATTTAGACTGAACGACATTGAAGCAAACCTTAAACCATAATATTTCAGTTAATCAATACCTACATAACACCTTTTTTCTTTAAAAATTCCTTTGCTTTTGCTATGTCCTGCAATACATACAAAGATAATGTAAATTACATATATACATATGATAAACATGCATATCCTAACACAAATGAGTAAGCATGGCCAAAAGCAAAATATATAGGGAATCAGTTATTGTGTAAAAACATATACTCTATTAGTAGAATTATTGAAGTCTAAATAACATTTATTACTGTTGATAAAAGGGTCACATATCCTCTTTTAATATATAATAGAATAGATTCCATCAACATAAAGTGCTATATAATAGAATAGATTCCATCAACATAAAGTGCTAACTTGAGGTCATAGTTCAATATAAAAAATTCATTTTTGCAAATAGCTTATATTTGTTATTACTTCCGTCAAATGTAAAAAAATACCTTTCAAACTAATGAAGGTATTCTTCCTGATATAGGTAGAGCCAAATTATGCTAGTACAGCGATGATACGAGGATAAATCTTTATTAAGAAACTATCTCCTTCATATAATCATTGAAGTCTATAGATAGTAATACATTTTACATGTATTTTCCCATTCATATAATTTGACAAATTCGCAAGACCCCTTTGGACCAAAATCAAAACAATGACTACTGGGTATGGAAACTACAAAGTTATGGTAATTTTTCTTTCAAATTGGCATGGAACCATGTTAAGGAAAAGGATAATGAATTAGATTGGTGTAAACGCATTTGGAACGTGGCATGCTTACAATAAATGTCTATTTGTACGCTTCTAGCAAGAACAAATAAACTACACACAAAAGAAAAAATCTCAAGGATGGAACATAATAATAGACACAACTTGTGCTCTCTACAAACAAGGAACTGAATCCCGCGATCATCTGTTTTTCCTATGTAACTACACTTAACAGGTTATGGCATGGAATTAAAACCGAATTACAAATTTCGTATATAATCGATAGGGATATGGATGAAATTTTCAAGCAACTCAGTAGAATAAAAAGTGCTAGTAAATCTTTTAATAAGCTTATTGGCATTGCCGTGACTACACTAGTATGGCATGTATCGATAGAAAGCAACTCAAGAGATTTTCATAATATAGGAACTCCAGTCAACATCAGATCTCAACTTATGATCTCTGATTGCAAAAATATCCTTAACTATGCATAACTAAAAGACAATGAAATGAAAGAAAGGGAGAATACCTTCAGGGAATTCATAATTGTTTTCCATCTAAGGCAATTCCTGAACAGCGACTGTCGCCAGTTTCAACTTCGACACCGAATCCAACTCGTTAACGCGGACCTATGATGCTAAGGATGTCTTTGGGGTACGGCAGAATAGTGTCAGAGGGAGGCAGTTTCGCTCATGCTGAGTTGCCTTTGTGCTAGAGTATGTGTCAGTAGTGCCATTCCATACTTTGTTTGAAGTGAGTGAGTGAGTGAGATAGGAGGAGATGGTTTGGCTTTTCATGTCTATGTCCTTATTTTTTTGCTGTCCTTTGTATGTGTTATTTTAATTGAACTGTGACTGACGGGCAACATTCATTGGTTTTTGAGTAAAATCAGATATTAAACACCCCTACCATAGTTTATTCCTGGTTTGCCGCATTTGTATTCATCTTGAGTAGTATATAAAGTTCCTTTCTACAAAAAAAAAAAACTTCTGTTGCATCTGAGTTGATAGAACAAAGGACAACTTGTTAGGAACTGAGTTGATGATGTTTTGATGACAACAACCTTATATAGTTATTATACTTTACTTTATAAAATATATACTAACATATTCATATATATATATATGTGTGTGTGTATGTATATAGGAAGTATATGCAGGTATTATCGAAGACTGATCAGTATAAAGACTCAAGCATCAAGATGAAGATTAGGGATTCAAGATTCAAGACTCTAGAGAATCAAGATTTCAAGATCTCAAGATAAGTGTCTAGTATTTTGTTAAAACTTCATAATAGCACTCTCATCTTTCTTCCAATTTTCTTTTGGGATGGAACCCAATTTCTATCGAAACCAGTGGCTTACAAACCCACGACAAGTAGCTTACAAACCTACGACAAGTGGCTTACAAACCCACGAAAATCAAAATCATTTAAACTACTTTGTACAAGTTATCGAGTCTTATGGAGGAGCTCTGTAGGAAGGTTCTTGCAATTTCAGTTTGAATACATTTTTCAAAATGTTTTTAAATCTGTTTTCAAAATGTTTTAGGTCATGTTTTCAAAAATATTTTCAAACTTTGTTTTAGCCTTGAAATATTCCTCTATTCTGATTTAAAAACTTCTATTTTTAAAACATCAAAACTTATTCTGATTTTAAATATTACTTATATAATTGACGGTCTATATCAATTATATATATATATATATATATTTAAAATAATGTTTTATATTCATTCTCTATCTCAAAATATTGTTTACACGCTTTATTTTGCTTCAGAGAAGTTTCAACTTGTTTTAAATTCAAATGCTTTTACAAAACAACATCTCTACGATTTTGAACTGAGGGATGTCGACATAAGGGGATACCCCATGTCGACATGGTGACAGTTGGATTCAAAATTCAATTTTCAAAAGAAGTGTCTATTCGTTCAAAAACCTTTCGCCAATGGTTATGACTATTGTGCATCTATATAAAGGCTTCCAAAACGAATTTTTTTAACAACTACTTTCTTATTTTCTTCACTCTTTCTTCTCCACCATTCCATATCCATAAAACTTCATATTTTAAAGATTGTGCCATCATTCTGGCAAATTCTCAATAGGAAATCATTTAGATACTCTCTCTATTTGATTCTCCATCATTCTACTAAAGATCAAAGTGCTATTTAGAGTTATAGGATTAATTTGTATTCAAAAAGTCCATAGAGTCTATCCATTTAAAAGGATTGTTATTAAGAAGTATTAGGGTGATCCTGTGTCCCGTAAATCAAGAGAGTTTACCCCAGACTCAGAGATAGGAGGGTTCCTCAAGGCCTTAGAAATTGAGGGTTGTAATTTGGATATTGGCTTATAAAAATCTGTACAAGGATATTGCCTTGGTGCAGGACTGGATGTAGGAGGATTCCGAACCAGTATAAAATCCGGTGTGTTCTTTCCTTTTACTTGTTTTACTTTACTATTTGCATTTGTTATATGTTCTGTGATCATTCTGTGTTAGAATTCTGTTTAGATTTGTGTTGAAAGTTTTAATTTAGTCATATAATTCATATATTCTTTAAAACACTATTCACCCCCCCTCTAGTGTTATTTCTGCCTTAAGATCCTTAATCTGCATCCCTAACAATTGGTATCAGAGCATTGGTTTTCATTGTTTTTATAATCTGAAACTTGAAAAATATAAAAATGGCATTTTTGGAAAATTGTGTTAAAACTGTTTTGGATATATGCATTTCATCAAAGTATCATAAGTCTGCATATAGTTATTTTGAAAAATCAAGTTATCTACCGAATTGGCGTGTTATGCAGAAACAGACATGTTATATGGCTTTTGACGAATCAACACCCAATGGACAAACTGTGCAAATTGAGAAAGATAAATGGATACTTAATAGTGGCTGTTCGATGCACATGACTGGAAATCCCGAGATACTCAAGGACATTACTTATCAAGATGGTGGATTAGTCAATTTTGATGACAACTATAAAGGATATGTGGTTGGCGTCGGCAATGTCGGTAACTCTAAAACTTTACTTATTTATGATGTTTTATTAGTTAGGAACTTAAAACATAATCTGCTTAGTATAAGTCAACTTTGCGATAAAGGTTTTAAAATTAAATTTGGAAAAGATAAATGTCACATTGAAGATGATAAGTCTAATATAATTTTTGAACGTATTAGGAAGAAAAATATTTATATCCTTAGTATGAAAATTTCAAATGATAACCTATATCTTTTGACTAATACAAGTGACCCTTGGATTTGGCATAAAAGATTTGGCCATTTGAATTTCAAATTATTATCTAGGCTATCAAAACTTGACTTAGTTAGAGGTCTACCCAAGTTAAACTTTAAAGTAGATAGTATTTGTGGTGCTTGTCAATTAGGAAAACTTAAGAAAAATTCATTTAAATTAAAAGATGCTATTTCTACCTCTAGTCCTCTAGAATTACTTCATTTAGATTTATTTGGTCCATCTCAAGTTCAATCAATTAACCATAGTAAATATGTTTTTGTTATAGTAGATGATTATTCAAGATATACTTGGACAATCTTTTTAAAACATAAAAGTGATGCTTTTGAAATATTTAAAAACTTTTCTAAAAGAATTCAAAAACAACATTCTTTCAAAATTAAAACTATTCGAAGTGATCACGGTGGTGAATTTGAAAATGAAAATTTTGAGAATTTCTGTACTCAAAAGGGAATTACTCACAACTTTTCATTTCCAAGAACTCCACAACAAAACGGAGTAGTAGAACGTAAGAATAGAACGATTCAAGAGTGTGCTCGTACAATGCTTTCTGATAGTAATTTACCTAAATATTTTTTGGCTGAAGCAGTTGCTACAACTTGTTATATATTAAATAGAATTTTAGTTAGACCATTAACAAATAAAACTCCATATGAATTACTTTATAATAAGAAACCTATAGTTGCTTATTTCAAAGTCTTTGGGAGTAAATGTTTTATACTTAATACAAAAGATAATTTAGATAAATTTGAACCAAAAGCTGATAAAGGATTCTTTATTAGTTATTCTAATAGAAGCAAAGCATTTAGAGTTTTTAATTTAAAAACTAATACTATTGAAGAAACTATGCATGTATCTTTTGATGAAAATCTTAAAGATATCGTACAAATAGATGATGAAGAAGATTTTATAAATTTAAATCAATCTAATGAAACTATTAGTGAAATAAATCAACCTAATAAGATATTTAAATTATCAAAAGATCATCCTATAGAAAATGTTTTAGGAAATATTGAATCTGTAGTAAGAACTAGAAATCAATTAAGTAGTATGAGTAATGTAGCCTTTATATCAACAATTGAACCTAAAAATCCAAAGGAAGCATCGTCTGATGATTCATGGATTCTTGCTATGCAAGAAGAATTGAATCAATTTACCAGAAATGATGTATGGGAACTTGTTCCTAAACCTGAGGATAAAAGTATAATTGGAACTAAATGGGTTTATAAAAATAAAATGAATGAACTCGGTGAGGTTGTAAGAAATAAAGCTCGTTTATTCGCGCAAGGTTATTGTCAAGAAGAAGGAATTGACTATGATGAAACCTTTGCCCCCGTAGCAAGATTAGAAGCTATAAGAATTCTACTTGCTTTCGCTAATTATAATAATTTCAAATTATATCAAATGGATGTTAAAAGTGCTTTTCTAAATGTTTTTGTAAAAGAAGATGTTTATGTCGAACAACCTCCATTTTTTGAAGATAATAAATTTCCAAACCATGTATACAAGTTAAAGAAAGCTCTATATGGTCTAAAGCAAGCTCCTAGAGCCTGGTATGAAAGACTAAGATCTTATTTACTTCAATCTGGTTTTGAAATTGGTAAAGTAGATACAACACTCTTTATTAAAAGAAATAATCAAGATATTCAACTGGTTCAAATATATGTAAATGATATAATATTTGGATCAACTAATAACATAATGAATAAAGAATTTTCAGATATAATGACTAAAGAATTTGAAATGAGTCACATGGGAGAATTAAGTTTCTTCTTAGGGCTTCAAATTAAACAATTAGAAAATGGAATCTTCATAAGTCAAGAAAAATATGCTAAAGACTTAATCAATAAATATGGTTTAAGCACCTCTAGTGGGAAACCAACTCCAATGTCAACAAATGTAGGTTTAAGTAAAGAAGATAAATCAAAAGATATTGATCAAACTTTATATAGGGGAATGATTGGTTCGCTACTCTATATAACAGCGAGTTGTCCTGATATTATGCATAGTGTTTGTCTCTGTGCAAGATACCAATCACAACCTAAAGAAACTCACTTAAAAGCTGTTAAAAGAATTTTAAGATATGTAAAATACACTTTAGATTATGGTTTATTTTATTCTAAAAATAATACTTTTGATTTACTATCATATTGTGATGCTGATTATGCTGGTTGTAAATCAGACCGAAAGAGTACAAGTGGAACTTGTCACTTTCTAGGACATTCACTGGTTTCCTGGTTCAACAAGAAACAAAATATTATTTCCTTGTCAACAACTGAAGCACAGTATATATCTGCTGCTCTGGCCCGTTCACAAGTCATATATATGCAACAAACTTTAAAGGATTTTGGAATTAACATAAGTAAATCACCAATATATTGTGATAATACTAGTGCAATAAATCTATCTAAAAATCCAACTCATCATGCTAGAACTAAACATATTGATATAAGACATCATTTTCTTAGAGATAATATAACTAAAGAAATAATAACTCTAGATTATATAAATACTGAAAAACAAATTGCTGATATATTAACTAAACCATTAACCGAACAGAATTTTACTAAATTTAGAAGAGAATTAGGTATTTGTTCAAAATCTGAAATATAAAATAATATAATATAATAATCAATAAAAATTCAAAATAAAAATTACACTTTTTCTAAAGGACATGTCGACATGCTCCATCTCATGATGTCGACATACCCAAAAAAAATTGAAAATTGAATTTCCCTCCAAAGTTAGTTATTTGGTTATTTATCTATTTATTTCGTTTTCTCTCCTCTTTCTTCACTATATTCTCTGTAAATAACTTCTGAAACAATAAAATAATGGCCTCCTCTTCTACTAACGAACCCACTTCACCCACATCTCCTCATTCTGGTCCATTTCAACGAACTACGCACGCTCGAGTGATCAAATTGCAAGAGAAGATGAAAGATATCCTTCAATTGATGACTGAAATTCAAGTAAGTCAACTTAGGATGGCTAGAGAACAACAAAGGCAAGGGAATATCATTAGGAATGTACAAAAATTCCTTATGGATAACTGTACAAATCCTATTAATATTGAAGACTCTTCACAAGCCATGGAATCCGAGAAAGAAGAACCTATGGAAGAACCACAAGAAGACCAGGAGGAAGATCAACCTTTACCTCAACCCGAAGTCCCTATGTATACGGACGAGAACATTATTTGCGTTGGTGAGATCCTTGTTGATACTAATGGAAATAATTAATTAAACAACGTGGAAAGTTTTGTCTCCACTACCCCAATTGTTCGATTCATAAGTCTCCTATAGTTAAGGATCGCCATTAAAGCGTACTTTCTTTTTTTCTTTGTTTTACATTGTTCTGTTTGTTCGTGTTTATGTATGTTCTTATATATGTCGTAATAACTAAAATGTGTTCACTTATACTCATTGTTTCATGCTTGAATTCTTAAGTAGTTAATAGTTTTTGTTGATGACAAAGGGGAAGAAAGTTATAAAAATATATGTGCTTGGTGTAAGGGGGAGTTGTAGTTTTAAGAAGAAATCACGGAGTAAGGGGGAGTTATGGTATGGTAAGAATATTTTATAAATAAAGGTTGTCATCATCAAAAAGGGGGAGATTGTTAGGAACTGAATTGATGATGTTTTGATGACAACAACCTTATATAGTTATTGTGCTTTACTTTATAAAATATATACTAACATTTTCATATATATATATATATATATGTAGGAAGTATATGCAGGTATTATCGAAGACTGATCAGTATAAAGACTCAAGAATCAAGATGAAGATTAGAGATACAAGACTCTAGAGAATCAAGATTTCAAGATCTCAAGATAAGTGTCTAGTATTTTGTTAAAACTTCATAATAACACTCTCATCTTTCTTCCAATTTTCTTTTGGGATGGAACCCAATTTCTATCGAAACCAGTGGCTTACAAACCCACGACAAGTAGCTTACAAACCTACGACAAGTGGCTTACAAACCTACGAAAATCAAAATCATTTAAACTACTTTGTACAAGTTCTCGAGTCCTATGGAGGAGCTCTGTAGGAAGGTTCTTGCAATTTTAGTTTGAATAGATTTTTCAAAATGTTTTTAAATCTGTTTTCAAAATGTTTTAGCTTTCAAAATCATGTTTTCAAAAATATTTTCAAACTTTGTTTTAGCCTTGAAATATTCCTCTATTCTTATTTTAAAAACTTCTGTTTTTAAAACACCAAAACTTATTTTGGTTTTAAATATTACTTATATAATTGACGGTCTATATCAATTATATATATATATATTTAAAATAATGTTTTATATTCATTCTCTATCTCAAAATATTGTTTACACACTTTATTTTGCTTCAGAGAAGTTTCAACTTATTTTAAATTCAAATGCTTTTACAAAACAACATCTCTACAATTTTGAACTGAGGGACGTCGACATAAGGGGATACCCCATGTCGACATGGTGATAGTTGGATTCAAAATTCAATTTTCAAAAGAAGTTTCCATTCGTTCAAAAACCTTTCGCCAATGGTTATGACTGTTGTGCATCTATATAAAGGCTTCCAAAACGAATTTTTTTAATAACTACTTTCTTATTTTCTTCACTCTTTATTCTCCACCATTCCATATCCATAAAACTTCATATTTTAAAGATCGTGCCATCATTCTGCCAAATTCTCAGTAGAAAATCATTTAGATACTCTCTCTATTTGTTTCTCCATCATTCTACTAAAGATTAAAGTGCTATTCAGAGTTATATGATTAATTTGTATTCAAAAAGTACATAGAGTCTATCCATTCAAAAGGATTGTTATTAAGAAATTAGGGTGATCTTGTGTCCCGTAAATCAAGAGAGTTTACCCCAGACTCGGAGATAGGAGGGTTCCTCAAGGCCTTAGAAATTGAGGGTTGTAATTTGGATACTGGCTTATAAAAATCTGTACAAGGATATTGCCTTGGTGCAGGACTGGATGTTGGAGGATTCCGAACCAGTATAAAATCCGGTGTGTTCTTTCCTTTTACTTGCTTTACTTTACTATTTGCATTTGTTATATGTTCTGTGATCATTCTGCGTTAGAATTCTGTTTAGATTTGTGTTGAAAGTTTTAATTTAGTCATATAGTTCATATATTCTTTAAAACACTATTCACCCCCCTCTAGTGTTATTTCTGCCTTAAGATTCTTAATCCGCATCCCTAACACAACTGACTATCATACTTAATCAAAAGCACGATGAAATCCAATATATATAAAGTATAGAGGTCCATAACATCCACTGTATCATGCAAATAAAATAGTTTCATTGCAGTAGACAACATGTATGTTTAGTTTGGTCACACAGGTACATGTTCTAAGATTCTCTAGTTTCCAACTTCCATGCACATACCTTTTTAATGTGAACTCTTACCATTTTTCCTTAGTCACTTCTACCAAAGTTTAAATTTTTTTTTTACAAGAAAATGGAATTAACCACTTACCTTTTTAATGTGAACTCTTACCATTTTTCCTTAGTCGCTTCTATTCAAGGCACATTAAAATTATTTAGGCAATTGAAACTATCATGGCCGATGTCAAATATGAATTAAACAGCTAAGCATACTTATAAGTAACCTTCTAATATTAGCTTCTCTCCAAATTAATAAATGTCATTATGTAAAAAGCTAAAGCATTTAAAATATGAAGTTAATGAGACAGTGGTCAAAACCATATTCAATTTGCTAAAGCATTTAAATTATGAAGTAAATAGCTAAAGCATATAAATATGAACCATCATTCAAATACGAAGTCAAGGAACAGTGAATTCTATAGAAAATGTGTTGTGAAATATGGATTCTTGATATAGTCAGCGAGGAAACCAGCTTTCTGGTGTGCGGTGGGCAGAATTGTACACATGGTCAAACATATAATAGATAAAAATATGAAATTCAACCCAAGCGTTTTAGTGCGGTAAATTTTGACACACATCAAAATAATATAGTTTGACCGCTTGCATAATATCGATAATTTTTTTGATTGTAGTAGATATTGGAAGAGTTAATGCTAGTCAAACCAATCTGTGAACAAGAGGGTATTGTTCGACTTTTTATTATCTAAGCAACTCCTTATTTATTGGTGCTTCCCGTTGAAAATCAATTTCCAACCCACTAAAATCTATCTCCATGATAATCCTGCTTAGCAAACATGCATCATCAACTGTTAAAGCTTCAAAGTTATTTTTTGGCTCCAAAACTGAACTGGCCTAAAAATCATACTGCCCTGTCTAAAAATCTTGTAGATAACTCCATTACTTATGCATCGACAGTTTCATACCATAGGATTCCAGCTCTTTAACTTAAAATTCAAAGGAGGATTCAGAGACGATGTTCCAAAATTATCATACATTTTTGTGTAGAACGAAACAAAATTTTGATTGGTCTCTTGGACATAGCGTTTAAGTTCAAACAATAAAAAACGTGTTTAATACTATTTTTGATCAAACAATTCACTTAATTTAATATTTTATTAGTTCATATTCAAATTAGCCAATAAATCAGAAAATTAAAATAACATAAAGAAGCAATAGTCAACAAGAATAAAAGGACAAATACCTGCAGCTCTGCACAGAAAATAGAATATTTAGATTTAATTCCTCAAATTAGGGTCTGGAAACCAAATCGAAGTCGCTCCTCATCAACCGCCGACAAAATAGAAGATTTAGATTCAATTAATTGAGTGTGAAGAATGAATTGGAGAACATCGTCAACATCGATTTCTAGGGTTGCGAGAAGTAAGCGAGATAGATTAGGGTTGCTAGAAGATTTAATGTGTATTTTATTCTCCATATTTTTTTCTGTTTTTTTTTTGGAAATCTTGAGTTGGGCAACTGCCCAGCCGACTCAAGCTTTGGATTCGTCACTGGATGTAGTCATTCGTTGGAGGAGAAAAGGAAGTGGCTCGTGCGGGTTCAGATCTGACTCGTTGAAATCAATGCAAGCCCAAACAATTCCAATCTATTTATTAATTAATTATTAATTATTAGAAATTATTAATATTATTTAATATTTAATATTAATAGTAATAGTAATATTAATAGTAACGTTAATTATTAAATTATTTAATATTTAATATTTAATATTAATAGTAATAAAATCAATTATTAATATTATTGATTATTAATTATTAAGAATTAATTAATAAAATTAATTATTAAAATTTTAAGTATTAATTATTCATTAGTAAATGAATAATAGTATTAATTAATTAATTAATATTTATTTATTGATTATTAATTATTAATTATTATATATATTCATATATATTTATTTATTAGGAATTATTTTATATTTCAAATTAATTGTTAATTATTATATTAATTTATTGTTATTACTATTTATTATTTGTTATTTATTATTAATTAATTAATTATATTTAATTAATTGTTAGTCACTAATTATTAATAGGAATTACTTCATATTATTAATTAAAATTAATGAATAATTATTAAATATTAATAAATAATAAATATTAATTTTAAGAAAGCATTGTAATTATTGGTTGTCAAAAATTGGCAACAAAAATTTATTACAACGGGCATTTTATGACCGTTGTAAAATTGGCACCTATTACAACGGGCATTTTTGGCCCGTTGTAAAATTGACACCTCTTACAACGGGTATTTTGTGACCGTTGTAAAATTTGTATCTATTACAACGGGCATTTTGTGAACGTTGAATTGACATCTATTACGACAGGCATGAAAAGACCGTTGTAATAGCATTCTATTACAACGGCTAGTCATTGTCCATTGTAAAAAAAGGCGTTGTATAGAGCATCTATTTGCCCGTTATAATAGCATTTTATTACAACGGCCAGTCATTGTCTATTGTAAAAAAAGGCGTTTATAGAGCATCTATTACAACGGATCTGAATGGACCGTTGTAATAGCCTACTATTACAACGGGCAGCAAATGCCCGTTGTAAAAAGGGCGTTGTAACAGAGTATTTTTGTTACAGTGGACATTGGAGAGGTGTCGGTAATACCACGTAGGTAAACAATGCATTTTCTAGCACTGACTTTTCCTCATTCTTTCCTTTTAGGTAAGTGCAACCGAGTTCATTAATGGCGTAATACTGCTAAGCTCCAAACTCCTTTTCAATACTCCCTGCCTCTATTACACTTATAAAACCTGTCTACATCCTTAGCAATTACCTAAGCTCCTATCTTTGCGTTCATGTACAACAAAAACTTGGTTTTTGTTCATAACAAGCCAAATCTGCTTCAAATATGGTGGTCAAATGGTAGATCTGACACTTGCTCGACCGAAGCAGCACTTTAGATATGCATGTCATTATTCTTGCTAATCCGTCCCTCGAGCATTATCTTTTGTTCGTATTCATACTGATAAGTATTTCCTTTCATAAATGTGTTTCAGTTTCAACACCATCTTGCTCATATCTAGTGTAATTATTCTCTTATTTTATGCAGTCTCGTATTTAATTTTGTTGTGTTTGCTGCTTGTTTGCATGTTTTATGCTCTCTTTGATTTGTAAAATATATTCTTCCTGTAAATTATTTGATGTAAGAAGATAAAATGTAATTAATACATGGAAAGATCACTTGTCAGTGCCAAAGCTCCAAAGGGTTATTCGAGTTGCTAAGAAATTTGTATGATCGTATGATAAACAACCAGTCAGGGTGGTTTAGCAATCCCCTTTATCACCATTCTTTATATACTATTTTGAAATTGAACATATCATTTTTGCCACATGCCTAGTACCAACAATCTTCTTCCCTGTCACTGTGAATTTTAGTCACCAAGCTCTCTTCTCTGATTTGTCCCAAGTAGCTTAATCTATCCACTCTCCATTCTCATTCTCCTTTATATCTTTTGCCAGCAACTTCTCCCCACTTGTTTTGTCCATTATAATTGCTCCAAGTTTATCGATCAGCCTCTCCCCTTGAATCCACAAGTCATACCAAGGAGACAATGTTTTTTCATCAACTATGCGTTTTCCCATGCATTTTAATGCTTCTTCTTTAATTCTTAATAAGAACATATATACGCATGAATCTTTGTTACTTACCCTCACTACTAGAATGATTGCCCTTTTATATACTTATTCTTTATCAAATTTTCCCATATCCCTCTTCATTAACAATTTTCTTAATTAGTTTAACTTTCACTGCTGTATTCAGCGCCTTGAAATTCCTCAACACATTCCACCTTCTTCCTTCTCCTAACATACTATTTCCCATGGAATTTTTCTCACCTTGCCTTTTCACATAAAATTTAGACAAAGATGCTTCATTTTATTGATTGTTATCGATGGAAGTTTAAAGCACTACATCCAATATTGTATTATAGGGTATATTGTCGATTTGATAAATAACTTCCTCAAATAAGTCATCGCATTAGCTATCTGTTATATTCACAATTGATATAGGGATGCCTAAGTATTTGATTGGGAGTTCCTCTTGTCTCATTCCCAATGTAGTGGCTATTTGCAACTTATTTTCTACATCTCCTCCAAAAAAGACATTGGACTTCTCACTTTTTAGTTTCAAACACATGGCTTCATACATAACTCTTGATAACATCTATGGTTGTGTCCGCATCTTCTACATCTTTTACAAATGTTAGAATATAGTCTACGTATATAATGTGAGTTAATTTATTTTTCGACACCAATTATCCCGGAAATAAAATGTATAATTTATTATGTTGCATATGACGACTTTCATTCTTTCTCGGTGTATTCTGTAAAATCTCATGTTAAGTCTATTTGCACTACAAGGAGAAGGAGAAGGATGTTTAGCGTCGACATATAGCCGACTTCGGCCGATTCAAGCCGACACTATATGTCGACGAGCTATATGCCGACGCTAAATAGCTCGTTGCCAAGTGAAATGGTGACGGATCCGTCCTCTAGTTTAGCGTCTGACTCTGACCGACGCTAAACTTAGTCCACGTGTAAAATAATAAATGATTCATAGGCTGACCCGAGCTGACTCCAACCGACGCTAATCTGGGTAAATTTTTCTGCATTTCCAGCAGCCATTTCTACCTTCCATCCACACAATCATATATATTCCTCAAGTATACTTTACCAAACAATAATATACATCATATATATGCCCAACTAAGAACCACAAAATATCAATATACATCTTCAAACGTCCATCATCACAAATATTCATAATGTTTACAAAATTCAACCAAAAGTTCATCAAATATACAATACATTCAAAGTTCATCAGAAAACATATATAAAAACATACTACCACTCGCCCCGATCATCAGCAGCGCCAGATCCCTGTGATGGCGGCATATTCGTCGCGTGCTCTGCCAAGTAAGCAGCAATCTCCTCATCTAGTTGCTACTTCAATCCAGTCTTCCTCCAATTGTTCAACTCGACGACTTGTGCTTGCACGGCCGCTATTGTTTCTTCAGCCTGTTGTTTATTGTAAGCGGCTTGCGTCGCGGCCTGCATATTAATAAATTTATAGTTATAGTTTATACGTAATATTCAATAAAATTTATAAACTGGTTAATGAATTAATTAAATTTAATAAATATTACCGCTTGATTTCCATATCCATACTGTCTATTTCTGGTCGGCGGGTCGGTAACACGAGCGAATATCCTGTCCATATTCTCAACGGTCAACTGCTCTCTGCCAGACTCTGCAAGCACGCGAGCAATCTCCTGATCGCATCTCTCCTGTATTTAGGAATATAATTTTGAGAAGATGAATATTCAATTTAATGTATTGTTAAATAAGAGAAAAAATTTATAATCTTTATACTCGGATATTCGCTGATTCAGCTTTGCACCATTCATACGTTACCACACCATCTTCATCTGTATGCTCGACGGCGTGTGTTCGGGTGAGGACGTTCAAATGAGACGGTGCAACACCACCTCTCTTCCTCATCTGAAATTAGATATGATTAAAGAATGCACACACACACACACATATACATATATAAAACTAAACAATGTTATAAGCAAATTACAAATAACAAGTTTTATATTTACCATTTCTTCTCTATATTGCTGAAAAGACTTAGATCCACCGCGGTGTGTTGCAGGATTTCTAAGCCTGTTTGCGGAGTTTCTAGATGCCCCCGTCTGTATAATTTAACTATTATATGAACATTTAAACGGATTATAATTACAGTTATATGAAAGTAGAAAATTTACCTTCGCGTCTTCGCTTTTTCAATATTGCACAAACCGTGCATACAAATTTTCACTCATCCAATTTGGCTTTTTACCGGCTTCTTTCATTTTGGAGAGCGTACCTCTATAGTTTTTTCTCATTTTCCTCTCCCAGTGCGTCCCGAACGTCCCGAGTTATTCGAAATCCACAATAAAGGACGTCTGCACGTTAAAATTTAAATGAATTATATAAATTGTATATTAATTTTCAAAGATCAAATATGCCAATCTCAAACTAAGTAGAATTTTATACTTACCTGGAGGTCATCCCATACGGCATCTCTGATATAAAGTGGGATCCTATCCCACTGCTCCCACAAGTCCATCATCCTACTACGCTAGCTGTTGCGAGACAGAACTATAATGGGTTCAGACGGCTGTAAATCGAAACCCCTGAATACATTTTGATATTGTCAGTTAATAAATCATAAATATACTAATAGCATGCACTAAATAATATAATGAAGTTGCAGTAAATTAAATACTTACCATTCATCGGTCTTCGACACTAAATATGCTCTCTGGCGGTTATCGGCCGTACCACTACTACCCTCGCTAAGAGCAGGGCCTCGTGAACCTTAGGACCATCTACTGTGTGACATAACATCTGCTAGAAATATGCATACACACACACACACACATACATATATATATCATTTCATATAATGAAAAAAACATACATCATTTCATAATTAGAAAACATGCCTGATTAATAATCATATACATATATAGCTCATAGTAGAATAATAAAAGAATAATGCAGCAAAAGATACAAATTTCCATTACATTAACACAGGTTTTAGAATTGACATAATACGACAAACGATACAAATTTCCATCTTATATACATTACGTCATCACTAATTAATAATCAATCTTCATCTTTTTTTGATTCTGACTTGGTATCGCACTCTATATCGTCATTTCCCTTTAAAGTCTCAAATGCTTCTATTAGAATATTTGATTCATCGTTCAAAGGCCTTATATCAGCATGATCATTGGTTATTATTAATTCATTATTTAGCTCAAGATTTTCTTGATAAGCTACTTCATCTGGAATGCTATTTCCGTCAAGTGTAAATCTTTCCTTTGTATTAAAAACAATTGACCGGTCTGCTTTATGTCGTTTTAGTGATGGATACGGAGCAAAATAAACCTGTAATGCTTGTTTGGCTAACAAAGAAAGGATCATACTTTGATTACGTGAGTTATGGTTTATTTCAATAAGTTTATAGTCTTTGTGCACGTTGATACCAGAGCCCGAAACATTGCTAAACCAACTGCATCTGAATAAAAATACTTTTTCTGCAGATTGGATAGAATATGTCAATTCCAAAACCTGTGTTAAGACGCCGTAAAATCTTTTATATGTTCATCTGGATCATCAGTGCCTTTGACAAATACACTGCTGTTATAAGTCATTGTTTCAGCACCGTACTCCTCGGTGTTGAATTTAAATCCATTCACGAAGAATATTGGATAAGTGTTGACATTTCTTTTTGGTCCTATCGCAAGACGTTTCAATCCTTCATCACCGACACAATTTCTTTAATAAATACTACAAATATATGTATACGTATATTAAGTGCAAAATAAATTTAAATTGGATAACTCGTAATAATGCAAATATATACTATTATCGAGAATTATCATTCAATATTTACCTAATAAATTGTGCAACTTCAGCACAATTAAGAAGAATTTATGCGTGTGCTATATGATAATCTCTGTCGTCTAACTATATTTCCATACATTTTCCAGTAGTTCGGTCATTCTGTCTAAAAATAGAAAACATTGATTTAGAACAATCTTATTCAACGGCTTCATCATTACGCGATACACTTGCAAATGATAAGTTCATATGGTCACTGAAATAGTGAGAGAAAAAGAATGAAGCTTCTTCTTCGATATATGATTTGCAAATCGAACCTTCAACTCATGCTTTTTTTCTATTTTTTTCCTAAGACGATTCAAATACCTATTACAAAATTTAATCGATTAAAATTTACTTACATCAAATTCAAATTTAATTTATTATTTTAAATATTCAAAATTACCTCTCAAATGGATACATCCATCCATATTGCACAGGACCTCGAAGAAGTGCTTATATGGCAGATGAACAGGTAAATGCTTCATTACATTAAATAATCCTGGAGGAAATATTTTATCAAGTTTGCAGAGCAGTATATGGAAGTCATTTTCAAGTTTACGAATACGATCAATTTTTAACGTGGTCGAACAAAGTTCTTTATAAAATAGACTTAATCCTGTTATAGCACTCCACACTTTTATAGGCAATAGTTTTTTGAAAACGATGGGTAAGAAATCTTTCATCATGATATGACAATCGTGACTTTTCATCCCACTCAATTTATTATTTTTTAAATCAACACATCTACAGACATTTGAAGAAATCCCATCAGGACATCTCAGCCCTTCAATCCACTTCAACACAAGTTTTACTTGATTGCTGCCTAGCTCATAGCATGCTTTAGGTTTTTTTTTACCATCATTAGGGTTTAAATGAAGTTCGGGACGTTTACAATATTGTTCTATATCACGTCTTGAATTGAGATTGTCCTTAGTTTAACCCTTGACATTCAAAACTGTATTAAACACATTATCAAACACATTTTTTTCATTGTGCATCACATCAGTATTATGTCGTAGTAAGAGATGCTTCCAATAAAGCAACTTGCAAAATATACTTTGTTTGCACCAATTATGCCAGTTCGATTTATCTAGAATTTCAATCTGTACTCCAGTTTCATGTATCTTCGAATATTCTTTAACTAGTTCATATAGTTCTTCACTTGATAAAGTCGTTGGTCGTTGTCTGTTCTCTGCTCTATTTACTACAAATTTTTTCTTATCTCTTCTAAAAGCATGATTAACATGGAAAAAATATCGATGACAATCAAACCGTGAAATTTCCCTTCCTTGCGGTAATGAAAATGCCCTTGTATCTTCCATTCAGTAAGAACAAGGCAGACGACCGACCGTACTCCAACTTTAAAGCATTGCGTAAGCCGAAAAATCACCAATAGTCCATAACAAAGATGCAAACATGCAAAAATTCTTTTTTTTGACATGTCTTATGTATCCACCCCTTCTTACCATAATGTTTTCAACTCTTCGATCAATGGTTGTAGATAAACATCAATTCCTTGTGTCGGATCATCAACATATATGGAGCTTTCATACACATCCATGGAGGTAAATTATAAGGTTTAATGATAATAGGTCAAGAGAATATTTACTACCAAATTGATAGAATGATGAAAATCCATCTGTACATAAGCCAAGTCTCACATTACGACTCTCTACGGTAAATGCATGATAAATCTTATCGAAATGTTTCCATACTTCTCCATCCGATGGATGTATCAAAGTCCCCTCTTCTTGCATTCTCACATTGTGCCATCTCATATGTGATGCTATCGCAAACGACACATATAACCTTTGAAGTCTGGGAGTGATGGGTAAATAATGCATTCTCTTGTATGGAACTTCCTTTTCTTTTCTTCTTGGTTTGTATCTTTCCTCATTACATATTCTGCATTTCTTAAGGCAAATGTCATCTTTCCAATATAATATACAACATTTTATACATGTATCTATCTTCTGGCAGGGCAAACCGAAAGCAGACATTAGTTTTTTCACTTTATAATGACTATCGCACATTAGATTATTGGGTGGCATATGTCGTTTTGTAGCTTGTACAACTGCTGTAAATCCAGATTCTGTAAAATTGAATTTTGATTTCATAGTAATGTATTCGACAGTAATTGACAATTCCGTTCCGCTATTACAACCTTCCTACAATGATCTTTTCGCAAAATCCAGTAAATTATAAATTCTTTTCACCCCCTTGGTCGGTTCTTCTTTGACATTTACATCATTAACTTGAACGGTAGGGAACATTGACCGTGCTGCATCTTCCACCATATTTACTATTGGATTCGTCATAATATTATTGTTATTCACCTCAAGCTCAGGCACTATTGAATTAGATGCACCAATTTTTTCTCCATGACGATCCCGGAAATAATAGTTTGACACAAAACCAAATTTACACAAATGTATAATAAATAAATCTGATTCCCGATAATGCAAATGTCGACATTTACGACACAGAAAACGAATTTATGTGCCGCCTTATTCATTATTAGCTTTAGCAAATTTAACAAATTCATGTACACCATCCTTAAAATGTTTTTTCGTTGAACCTTTCATTCTTATTCACTTTCATACATGCAGGTACGGTTGAGAAGATAGTTGAATATTTTTCCTAATTTAAAAAACCACACACATACGGATATATATATATATATATATATATATATATATATATATCAGAAATTTCAGCAGCATTTCTTTTCTATTCCTATATGCATATAGACTTTGCATCCGAAGTTTTATGTGATTATTATCGTATTTTCTAATCTACCAAAGCCTTTTGGGACTAAAGGCTTTGTTACTGATTTATTTTCGTTTAAATTATTTATATTAATTAGAGATAGACTACAACAAGTAAGAAGTTTATTTATAAATTATTTCCTTTAAATAATTTATACTAAAATGTTTATTGCATATAAAGCAATAAACATGCAAATAGTTGCTTAACCAAGGCGCCAGAAATAAACGTTAGCGTATCGAGGCGATAGCCCTTCATATAATGTCGGCACATCCCGAACTTTCCACGTATAAATACCCAAACACATGGCGCACAGGCCAGTCAAACAACACTCGACGACTAAGTCGTCCTCGCTCAATCCAAATACAAGGCGCATAGGCCAGTCAAACAACACTCGACGACCAAGTCGTACTCACTCAATCCAAATATAAAAATATAAGGGATCGATCAGGAATAAAATTCAAATTCACACTTTTAAATTTCCAATTCCCAATTCACACTTTTACACTTTCAAATTTTAAACACCTACACCCAATTATTCCTGATTCACACTTTCAAATTCAACGATTTCATACTAAAAACAACATAATACACTAGATTAGCAATACCTAGACCCAATTATCATCACAATAATGTACATTTAAACCTAATTAAATAATTTAATTTGAAATTGGGGTTTAGAAAATTATCAAATTCAACAAGAAGAGGAGATTCCGGCGAGTTCCGGCGATTTCTAGGCTTCTACGGCGACGACGATGGAGGGTGACGACCGAAGAGGGTCGGAATCGGTGATGGGGAAGAAAAAAAATCATTTTTTTATTAAGAAAGGAAGTGAAGAAGAAGATCTCGGCTGAAACCTGTATACTCGATAGGGAGTCGGCTGGCGTCGGCTGGCATCAGCCCGATTAGTGACGGCTTGAGTCGTTTAGGGTCGGTCCGTATATATTTTTTCTTAAATTTCTTTTCTACACCTATTTCATTAAAATAAAAATAAAAAACACTGCTACAATATAAAATAAATAAAATTGACATTTATTATTATTATTGTTGACCTAATGACAGATCATGATAGGTTAAATTGATATTTTTGATGATACATGTTTAATTCAAAAAATTTCATTGTTGAAAATCTAACTCGTACGACCAATCGAAGCAACTTTTAGTCGATCCGTTATACAAATTCGATAAAGGTGGTTATAAGTAACATTTTAAAGAATTAAAATAATTTTTTAAACTGTTGGGTAATTAGTTATTAAATTTTAAATGTATTTGGTATAATAAAATTATATAAAATAAAATATGCGGCGTAAAAAAATTCTTTGAATTTTATGTCGATCTAAGGTATTTTGGATATGTTTCCAGAATATGGTTTAAAAATAAACGAATTTGTGGTGTCGATCTTGAATTTCAAATTTATGACCGTTCGTGGACTTTCGGACAAAAAACCTTCGTTCGAAGGCCGAACGACCTTCAAACGAGACCAAATTTGAACCAGTGATGCTTTGTAGTGTTTCAATCGAATCTGTATGGTTGGATTCATATAAAAATCATCAAAAAAATTATCCAAAAAATATATCATTTTGTAGGAATTAGTTATAACACTTATATTATAAGTATTATAGCTACCTAGAAAATGACATATTTCTTGTATAATTTTGTAGGGATTATTTTTTTCTGATTCCAACCTTACTTATTCGATTAAAACACTACATAGCATCGCTGGTTCAAATTGATCTCATTCGAAGGTCGTTCGGCCTTCGAACGAAAGGTTTTTTATCCGAAAGTCCACGAACGGCCATAAATTTGAAATTCAAGATCAACACCCCAGATTCGTGTATTTTTAAACCATATTCTGGAAACATGTCCAAAGTACCTTAGGTCGACATAAGATCCAATGAATTTATTTTTACGCCGCATATTTTATTTTATATAATTTTATTATGCCAAATACATTTAAAAATTCATAATTGATTACCTAACGATTTAAAAAACTATTTTAATTCTTTAAAATGTTACATATAACCACCTTTATCGAATTCGTATAACGGGTTGACTAAATGTTGCTTTGAATTGTCGTGCGAGTTAGATTTTCAACAACGATAACTTTTTGAATTACACGAACATATATCATCGAAAATACCAATTTAACCTATCATGACCCGTCATTGGGTGAATATTAATAATCATACATGTCAATTTTATTTTTTTGACCATTTTAGTAGTTTTTTTTATTTTTTCAAACGAAATATATGTATATAAGAATTAGATTGGGGAAATAATTGAAAATCCGACGCTAGCCGACTTAGGCCGTCCCCAGCCGACGCAAACTTAGTAGAATTTTGCGCCATCCCCAGCCGACTCCATAACGCCGACAATGTTGCTACAAATAATGCTCAACATGTTACTTTTTATTTCTTGATTGAAGTGTTGAGCGTAGTGTTTGATTGCTTAATCGGTAAATTTCATTTGATCATTAGATAGCTTTCCATCCAACTGAGATGCTGCTAGCCCAGTTGTTTTAACATCTCTTGTTCGACATTTTTGCATAGAAGAAGCTGCATCTATAGCCAGTCAAAATTTTCCTTTTCTCCGATGTCTAAGTATTCCTGATGTATAGCTCTTTCCAACTTTTGTTTCATCTCGTGAAGTTCTTTGTCTATGCTCTAGCAATGTTACTTCCAGCTTTGCTGCAATTCTCCACATTTTTTCTATAATACTCTACTTCAGCCTTTGTACTATTTTTGTCTTTACTCCCTTGCCTCAACTTTTCTTTCACTGCTTTCTTCTTCTTTAATCAGCAATGTGATGGTCTACTAGTCACTTTAGTTTCCCTCCCTTCTTCACACTTTTTGTGATAAACTTCAAATAAGCTCTAGTGATTCATGTATCAGAATGGTCTCGGTGCCTTCTGCTGTTGTTTTGTCACCGAAATTAGAATTAGGGTATGATCATTACTTCTTGAAGGAAGATAGCTAGTTGAAGCATTACTCAAACTTCTCACCCATTCTATGTTCACTAACATTCGGTCTAGTGTTGAAATAATATTTTTTTTGATCCCTACCGGTAACTGAATTGATAACCTTACACTTGCACCATTAGTCCTCCTCTGGCCATGATTCTTTCTATCTCATTCATTTTACTAAATGGAGCATAATTTCCTCCTTTTTTCTCGATTGCGTGTCTGATACAGCTGTAGTCTCCAGGTATAATCCATGGTCTAAATAGTGCAATAACGTTCTCTTCTATGTTTCTCCATAATGCTTAACTTAGATATTCAAACATTTGTGCATAGACAAAAGAATAGTTGCATTTTGCACCTCCCTTATTCCTGAGTTCTAACATAATGTTTTGCTCACTCATACTTACAATTCCAAAATCCTATGCCTCACTGTTTATTAGTATCAGTATTTTGCACTTATAATAGTATGCCATATTGCTTATCATCATCCGCTTATCTTCAAACTTAGCTCTAAGCCTCGTTATATCACTTGCTCTCATTTTACATGAGTCAGGGAGGATTGGATCAACTACTGAAATTGCAGCATTTCGGTCGCCTCATTCTACTCGTCCAGCCCAGCTCACGAACTTGTACAATGCCACAGAGATAGCCAACTCTTTTATCAAAGAAATAAGGAAATGGGCGACGATTTGGCACTAGATATCCAGAGGTGTGGAAAGAGCTGCTGTGAGAAGCGGAAAAACCATCAAAAAACGATGATTGCTCGCGGAGGTTTCCACAGAAAGACCCCTTGGTTCTAGCAAACCTTCTCTATGATTCAATCTACTTCGTATTTGTATGTAATATTTTTAATCCCCTCCACTCTTTCAGGTTTATGCAAACCTCTAACATTCCAACATATTATGGTCATTTGATCATTTTATATCTACTTCTAAGCTCCCAGCCTTATTGATTAGCAACCTTATTCTCCTTATTTTCCCTTTCTCTACCTCTTCCCAATTCAAGTTTCTCTTCACAAGTTGATCTTTTTTAATCACTTTGAGCTTATTGGCGAGGCTCCTAAGTTCTATTGTTTAACTCTCTTCTTTAGTATGATCAAACGAATTACTTTGCTTTTCTCCTTTTCTTCTTTGTTATCTAGTTTTATGTGGACATTTGCCAGTATAACAACACTATTACTTTACATTTTTTTTAACATGGAATGAAATATTCAAACTAGCATTATTGTACAAGATAGAATCATTATGGGCAGTATCATTCATGGCATGGTCCAATGATGAGTCCTGGCACTCTTTTTTTTTGTTTGGAGTAGTTGGCGCCGGTTGGGCAATCTGAGTGGTCTTGTGGCTCCCTCTGCATTCTTTGACGTTAGGCCTAGGGTATAAAAGACTCGTTCTGACTTAGGTTTCCAAGGTGCTACCCCCTTCGAGTGTCTTAAGACCTTACTACCTTACCCTCCTTAATTCCTATACATCTATCTTCTACTTTCCCTTCTTTAGCTACCATCTTTGCTTCCTCTTCCGCTTTACTCTTTATTGCTTTTTCTTCCATTATCTTCTTTTCGAATCTTGATTTCCCTTTCTTTCGAATTTCTTTCATCGTCATTTCTTTAGCTTCCTTGAACTAAGTAATCACATCTTCAATTTCCCTAAGCGTTTTGTCTGTATTACCGTCTTTCTTCCTTGTATCTAACCATTTCCCTCTTGTAACACCCATGCCTCTATACCCATACAATCCAAGAGTATTACTGAGTAACACTGTTAGATAATTCAGAGAATGAGGCTATGTGGGATACACACGTGAACATTCCCTTGAACTAACACTGGTTCATATTTAAAACATCTGATAAATAACTAATCCGTACGTGCACGGTATTAGTACTACAAAGCAATAGACACGTGTGCCTCTAGTAAAGAATAATACATAATATATAGTGGAATAACATAGAACACGGAGTCAATCTCAGCAATAACATATAATATATAAAAAAATTAATGTTATAAGAATATAATACAACTCAATGTCATTTATATATACATACGATGAATTTGATATCATATACAATTCTAATATTGTACTCCTCTAAGCCAGTAAAATACAATTGGTCTTGTCGTCCGTGTACCTAAAATGTCTTAGACTGATCCAAGTATTATATATGTAATAAACGAGTTGGACTATATCTAAATCCAATGTTAATGAACATATGGTATTCAGTATACAGTGGGTAATAACATAATAATGATATCTCGTACTAGCTCAAACATCATATAACGTAAAACATCATAAAACCCAGTATAAAATGACATCGTCCATATAAACAATTCAGTATAAATAAAGAATACTATAATCAACAGGTGAATTATACATACAATAAAATATCATCATAGAAAGTGAAGTTATCAAGTGAATCGGGCAAAACACATAGCAACGCCATAGTACAGTATCATAAAATCATATAATCAATGGATAATGTGAAATAGCCCATCAAATCATCCAAATGATATCCAATATTATACAAAACAAAATGATAGTCCATTACAATCCAATAATCAATAATAAACGCTATCTCAGAATATCAAATCATCAAACAGTATGGGTATAATGGGGATGACTACACTTTAAACTCAACCAGCCTTTAGTCTAGTGAACTCATTATAGGAAAGGGACATATATGCCAATTCACTGCACACACACATATATATACCTTGAATCTAACGAGAGACTGACAGTCGCCCACTACAAGCCTGCTGTAGGAACATAGGTTTACTCGCCAACCGCAGAGTAACCGCCTATTCCTATAGTCTTCAAAGTATATGTCAATCTAGTATACTCACATCCCTGAACCAGATAGGGAGACTGACAGCCGTCTATTGCTAGCTTGCTCCAGAAACCTAGGTCTACTCGCCTACTATAGAATACCGGCTATTCCTACAGTCTTTAGTTATCTCGACGGACATTGTGACTTCATCCATCAATGGCTCGTTTATGCGTAACTCGTTCACGATCCTACTCTACCCCTAATGGTAAAAGACTGCTGGCCAAAGCAACACAAGGGGCTGTGGGCAACAACTCATCTACTACTACTAATACTATGATGTGCATCAAAAGAACATATAACTATGGTGTTGTGGATCTGGGGTGCAACCCCAAATTAGATCGCTAGGGTGGATACTGGCCAATCTGGTTCACTCTCGAAAAATAAAGGAAGCTAGACACAATGCGGATGGTCATATAGTACTCATATCCTACAGCTATATATATATCTCTAATATAGGTTGATAAATGGCTCTCACAAGACAACATCTAACAATACGATACTCCTCACTGAGTATCACATATACACATGAGTGTAGTCCCCATTTGAGTGACATTTGCTTATAATGAATAATCATACAAATAACATAACAACGTCCCATACCACCGCATGTTATTCAGATAGTTATTCAAGGCTCGTAAAATACACTTGATCCACACTAGATATCTCCATATGACAAGTACAATGAATAATCAAAAAAGTGTTATCGAAAGTCCCAAACCTGACGTTATCACCGAACCATTTATTCAAATCTCTCATCATACAGAAATGAAATCTCACAAATCGAATAGAAGGATGTCATCACCGTATCATATTAATTTCAATAATCAAATCCATCTCAATGATGAATCAATCATATAATTATTATTCAATAAGTAGAAAAGACATATCAAGACAGAAATATAAAGTACATTATTCCAAAATAAATATAACTAATCAAATAATTTCTTGGTAATGAATCTTCCACCACATGTAACTTTTATATAACAAAAAAATGTTATAAGATGAATGATAATAATTATGCATTCAAATAAATTAAATAATTTTCTAAACTTGAGTTCAGTTTAATATTTACAATAGATAACTAATATTTACCAATAACATTGGAAAGCTTATTTGGATCCTCAAAATAGTTTATAAAACCAAATATATCTTTTGCATATATTAATTCATAATTTGCTATGATCAAACACTATTTTAAATAATTAAAAATCTGTTATAAAATAAACAAAGTATGTTATAAAGAAATAAGAGCAAAAGCCATTAGAGAAAGTGGCAGAAGATATATTATTCATTTCTGAAATTAGCAATCTATTTATATTACAAAGTCTCCTTTATATAAAGGTTTCAGAGCTAGGGATTGAGCTTATCCCACGATGTGGGATTAAGCAAAACAACATAAAAGCATATTCACTTCATTATTTACATATATTATAACGCTCTCCCTTGAATATAGATATGAAAGTTTTGAGAGTAGAGTAATTAAAGAATAGAGAGACTGAGAAAAAAGATTTAGATATAGGATTTTGAGAACCCAAGGGAAACAAATGTCATTGTTTTCAATTTTTTTAAAATATAGTAAAACTAGCATATAATCTTTATGTACACACTATCATTCAGTAGTCAAATGGATTTTCATTTCCAATACAAAATCACAAAGTTAATGCTTGGATTTTGTAACAAAATCCATAACATTAGAGATAAAAATAAGCTACAAGGAATTACAAATATTAACAAAAGAAATTCCATTTGAATGCTACAAAGTAAGTGCAAATATCTATGGTAGCTATTTTAAGGCGCAAGTAATTACAATTATTTATGGTTTCTACGTCAAATTGAAAATAAATTGTAGGTAATTGATAATAGTTGCAAGGAGCACCTTTTAATTGTAAATATTTAAACCAATAACATTTTACAAAATTATAGATACATGAGTCATTGGCTTTTCTTCTTCTCTTCCGCCAGCCATGTGCATATCTCTGACTTCTTATCCATCTTCCTTCCTCCATCCTACTGCCATAATCTCTTTCTTTTGCCATCTATAATGTTGAAGGACTCCCTCGCTCTTTGGTTGTCAATTTTCATCCCGCCTTGCTTGCACTTCGTCATCCTTTTGGATGACTAATAACACCATACTAGCCAACTAGTAATCCAATTATCCCTCCATTGCCTTTTGGAAAACCTAAGCATTAGATTCCCCTTAAAGGGAAGTGATCTAGAAACACCTTCTAGTACGACCACCTAGTTACATCAGTCTAATCACCAACCTTACATTTAATCATTTATTGTTTAACCATGTTGGTCCTAATAATAATAATGATAGATTGTGAATTCCATGATGCATTGACCATGTTTGCATTAAGTGAAATCTATGCAGTTAAAGCCCCAATAAAGCCTTGCTAATGTCCACTAAAGTGCTAAGCGCACTTCGACCACTACACTAATTCAATTTAGTGCTATTAAATAGTAAAACTGCTTGAAGTCCCTCTATTTTCGACTATATCTGCTAAATCAAGGGTGTTTTTAGCACTTGGTTTAGTATTTTTCATATAAAAAGGTCAATTTGACCGGTTCTCTTATAAACCAAGTCAAAATTCTAAGATATAGGTCGAAGTTCAAGTCTTATGCATTGAACATAAATTAGAACAATATTTTATTCACTGAGTCTAAATTATATGTATTATGATATTCTTCAATTTTTTTATATAAGAGTGAATAATGTTTCTTCTTTCTACACAAATAATGTGTGAATGAGAATGAATCAACTTTAGAGATTTGATCTTATCTCCCGTAAAGATCTTTACATTTTTGATATTTTCCAAGATAGTTATAGCTTTTTGCACCTCCACCTTTATGAAATTGTTAAGCACTTTAATTGCATACCATGAGATGAAATTTACAGAAGAGGTGGAGAAAATTAATGTACTCATGGTGAAATTGATAGTGTGTTCATTAACTATGAATTTCTATTAAATTTCCAAAGGCTAAATCACATGTATTATATTATTCCATAGGTGACAATTCACTCGTTTAATTGAATTAATAGATTCTAAGAAGAAAATCAAGAATACACCTTTCAAATATAAGAATCCATGGCCAATGGTTGAGATTTTTCTAGATTAGTATAGAGTTGCTTGAAAAGTAATATAGAGGGAAATCACTTATTCTAAAAAAATTGAGAAGGACTAAAAACATGCTGAATGAATGGAATAAAGTCAAAGCAATCACAAATGATATACATGATGAAATAAGAGAAACATAATATGTTATGCCTTAAATGACTAGATTATCCTTCAAATTTAATTGTTTTGGACGAATAAAAGGACAATCTATTAAAAGTGGGGATGATAGTACATTCACAAGCTATTGAATCATATCATAAATAAAAAATAAAATGGTTATCTAAAAGGGACAAGTGCATTAAATTTTTTGATGCAAAAACTACTATAAGGAAATCAAATATCACAATTGATCATCTTATTGATGCAGAAGGGAAAATGGTGTCCGTACAGAAAAAATTGCAAATTCTACGATCGAATATATTATAAAGTTTTATAATAAAGAGAGTATAAGTTCGGAGTTCCAAAGATGATATGTAAAAGAATTTTTGACAGAATAAGTTAGAAATTCTTTTGTGGTCTCATGGATATGGAAGAGAAAAGTGAAACTACATTTCAAAGCAATGAAGACAATAATCCTAGTCCTAGTGGGTTTAGCTGAATTTTTTAAACGTCTTTACAAATGATAAAACATGATTTATTTGAAGCTATTCTAAACATATTACAACATAGAAATATAGTTGTTGAAATTAATCAAACATAACATTTGTGCAAAAGAATGAAAACCCAAGTTCCATATCAGAATTCAGGCTTATATCCTTTTGCATTGTATTGTATAAAATATCGTAAATTTAAAAAATGCTTGTTATTGGGTGAGTAGATAATCTACAAGTAATATATTATTGGCAATGGAATTTCCTTAAAAAATAGTATCACTCACACACAAAGGTATATCTTCTCCTAATTATTCTTATAATGGTAAATAGAAAAATATATGAATATATAAGTAGTAATAAGGTTGAGGCATGGGGACACATTATCCCTTGGGCTGTGAATGAGTGCTCGAAAAATTCAAAATCCGTCTGTATTTGAAATACGAAAAATTATCTGATATCCAAAAAATGGATACGAATGCGGATATGGCCACATCTACATTGAATAATTATCCTTTCGGTTTTTTTCAAGATTATAGTTATTTTTATGTATTTACATACATAAAATGATTGTCATTTACTATTTTATCTGGGTAATGTTTGTTTAATATATGTATAAAAATCAATATTTGCTGCTTAAAATTACTTTACTTTGCATATTTATTATTTTTATATTTTAGTATCGATATGGATTTATAATGAATAAAAAATTTCTATCTTTTTTTAGGTCTATTAGCTGTGGACTAGTTGAAGAATATCCGATAAATATTTGATATCCTTCTGCATCAGTAGATATAGATATCCGAAAATGATTTCTGATACGAATTTGAATATAGCACTATCTAATTCCGTATCCAACGGTTTGTAGGCCTAATTATCCCTAATTTGTTTGCATTTGTAATAGATTACTTTTCTATCATGTGAAAGACTAAGAAATTAAAGGGTAATTTATAGCCTATATATAGATATACCCCTTAGTATCAGTCACTTACTAAGAGTATTGAAGGTATAAGGTAAGTTCTTATAAGTCTATAAAGGTATTTTGGGTCATGTATGAATAATACTAAGAGTTAAATTTATTTTGGTAAAGTGGTAGCTAGTAAACTAGAAATTGCTTAGAGGTTAAATACATAAACAAGAAACTTGTTTGTTGTTTATTTAGGATTCCTTTATCAATTAATAAATTAAGGAGAAGTGACTATAATATGTTACATAATAAAGGCAAAATATAAGTTTTGTGGATGGACGAGAAAATTGTTAATTGTTTGTAAATTAGACTTGATAACAAGAGTCATGTAACTCAATATAAACTTTTGGATGTAAATTGCACAATTGCTTGTGAGTGTCATTAAAAGAATGGAGAGTTTGTGTGTTGATTATTTATGGAAATGGAAAACTCATAAAGAGAGTAAGAAAACTATATGTAAGAAAAAAATAGAGGGAGGCTGGGATTAGGGAAGTTATAAGAATTGAATGACAGTATCGATAAAGTTGAGAGTGTGCCTTAGTGCTAATTATGTAATTTGATTATATAAATTAACTCTTATAGCTAATCTTATTCGTAATAAAGTAATTTTTTGGTTTTTTTCTATTGTATTAATTATTTTATTGGGATATAACTAATGTTTTGATTATTAAATATATATAAGTAGAAAATTCTTTGAAAAAATATTTAATCGATTGCAATTATGAATATGTTTATAACCATGTTTATTAAATCGAATAAATAAATATTTTTTCTTAAATTTCCTTTCAGTATGTATCAAGAACATAATATTGATATATTTCTTAAGACTAGTGTATGTAACATTTTTCATATGATGGATTATGAAATGATCATGAACTTGGGGGTACTAAGGGGTTACGTACGTGTAGTAGTCTGCAATAATTACAAAATGGCTTATTGAGATTCTTCTATATGTTAAAAGTCAAATAGAAGATCTCTGATGTACAATAGTTTTTGACTTGAGAATACTATTAATCTTAAGCATCTAAACCATACTTTGATTGTAACGACCCAAAATTTTGGGTCACCAAATTTGAACATATAATTCATTTTAAATGTTGAATATGGATTAGAATTTGAATTTTGAAATAAAAAGATTTGGGTTAAGTTAATAGGATTAGTAAAATTTCAAATACGGGAATTAAACTGAAATTTAAATAATAATAATTTAATATTAGAATTGGAATAATTGGTGATTCTGAGTGTAAATAGATATAAAAATTAGATTATAAAATTTATTTTAAGTCTAATTGGATTTAAATTATGATATTGGACTGTTGGATGAAATTAAAAGTCGATATGTTGAATTTGGTATTTTATATTAATTTAATAATCGAATTTAATAATATAATAATGCAAATATTCAGATTTTGATTTAAACTGAATCAGTATGATTTCTAATGTGGTTATGAATTTTATATGATTTATTATTAAGTTAATAGAATTTTAAAAGTGAAAATTTTAAGCGTTTTTGACAATTTTGAAAATCACTTGAATTTATCGACGAGTTAAAATAGCCTTCCGGGGCACAGTCTCGGAATTCGATGAAACTAGTTCCATTGGATCCGTAATACTTAGTTATTATCGGATTTCAATTTTCGCAGCAATCAGAGTTGTCTTTTGACCCCGGCAGCTTAAAACGCATAGAAATCGATTTAACCGATTTAATTTTAAATTGATCGTTTAATTCCGTAACTCGCACGTCAAATTGGCTTACGAAACCTTTTCCATTGTGTCCGGAACGCAGAAAAACACTAGGAACGCCTGTCGGAACGCGTATTTTGGAGTTCGTTTGCGTATTTTGTTAAATTGAGAAGTATATTAATTATATAATATTAAAACCATAACATATATTCTTTTTTTTATTAAACCCTAGCCAATTCATGGCCGGCCGCCACTGAAAAAAATGAATAGCCGAAATCGTCTCTCGTTCTTCCTCCTTTCTCTCTCAATCTACAGCCTTTCGCGAGGAACCATCAACTGGAAGATCGAGGAGCTCGTTAGGAGCTTCCTATCCATCTGGGTGCGATCGATTTTCGTGCAGCGTGGAGGGCGTTGGGCCGCCGCTGAGACGACCCGACTTTCTAACCATAGAAAATCGCATCATCTTTAAGAAAGAAAGGGATAAAAAGAAGAGAAGAAAGAAACATATCAGAATCTACACAGCAGAATGAATAAATTATATTAATAACATAAATATTACATAGTTTACAACCATTATCAGAGATACACAGATAAAACAACACATACTAGACAGTTATAAACACCTGTCTAGTTATACAACTCAATACAACTCGAAACAACAACTGAAAGAACACACAGCGGAATACTCTACAGCTATACGCAGAAGCCTCCTGCTCCATTTGCTCCTTCAAAATTCGTCAAGCCAACCTAAAATCCTAACCTGAATCCCTTGGCTACTCGTAAAAATTTGAGTATCCAAGAGTTTAACAAAAACAGAATAAACTCCGGGTCAGACATGCGTCTGGTGTGAGTAAACGGTTAAAGTCGCTTAACTTTTAAAACCTTTTAAAAAGAAAAGGTATCACGTAAGACTTCCCACACATAAACATGGAAAAGTTTTTACCTTACGCTATCCAAAACATTTGATAGGAAATCCGATGATATTATAATAGTGTCTAGGGTTTTCAAGTAAAATACAGAAATAACTGGAATGCTTACATCTCACGTTCCAACATAGTTGGGCACAACTAATACGTACGACACTTATTGGATTTTGGATTCCATACAATGGCAGGGCTACTGGGGTACCGCCCGTCACAGTACATGGCCTAGATCACCGTACCGAGGACCACTCCCGATCCCCTGCAACACAAAGCCGGACCCGTTCCTTACTGAACAGTTCCAAATAAGACAACCCCGACGGATGTAGCTATTCAACCATCCACACAGACGAAATAAAAGGGACCTCTAGACAGGGGTAAATCTTACTCTCAAGTGGGGGCTACCCACGAAGCCCTTCTGCACCTCCCCTGTTTTAGCCATTCCCGGTTGATGAGGCTTGAGGTTACGATTACCTTTAGTGAATACAACACTTAGAATGCTCATCGTCCACCTGACGATGTTCTGAAAGCATTCAATCCATACAAGTTCGTTCCGGGTTCGAACGAAACCGAAGGCATTATCTCTTTACATTCATTTTGGAATCATCCTCAGAGTTAACGACGATAACCCTTGCACTCTGAATCACCATCTCGAACCTATAAGTACTATTCCGTCAACTCATTACGGAATCACCCATAGAGTTATGCTGACGTATAGCCCTTACACCTCGAGTCTTCACAAAGCTCCACTTTGATTCACGACCTAACGTTATTTTGGATCGATGTGGTTTTCAGATATCCAAATATGGAAACCCGATCCCGGTCTCATCGAAATCCAAAGCGTGTCTTTTAAGTCCAAGTTGTTTTAAAGGTTTTAAAACAATTCAATACAGTATCTATATACACACAGATAGATAACTCACAAATCAATAATTGATAATCAACATTATCAAATAACAGGTAATCCATATTATCAATATCATAATAGATAATCCATATATCAAACATCCCAATTGATAATTTATGTAACCATCATAATGCAACCAAGTATTCATATCATACAACTATACTTATCTCATTACTGAGATCACAAAGTATTCAAGACAATCAATGTCATCCATTCATACATAAGCAATGATTTACTCATAACAAAATATAATTAATTTAAAATGAATTAAATTAATTATCTCTATCTCTAATTAATTTAAAGTGAATTAAATTAATTACTTCATCTATAATTAATTTAAAATTAATTAAATTAATTACCTTTATCAAAATAAATCTTACTTAGTTATTCATTAATTAAACCAATTAATTAATCATCATCCTAATTAATCAACCTTGATTAATCAACTCTTAATAAAGTAATTAATCCTTAATTATTCTCATTAATCATATCAATTAATGAACCTTAATTAATTACTTCCATTAATTAATTAACCTTAATTAATTACATTATTTCTTGATTAACTACATTAATCAATCATACTTAAATAAATTGCTTTCAATTAATCAACATAAATAAATATAAACAGTAATTAATTATTCTTAATTACCTCTTAATTACTTTATAAATTCTTTGATTTATTACATCAAGTAATAAACCTTTAATTACTTTAACCAGTAATTATTCATTTAAAATTACTTTCCAATCAGTAATTTACCTAACTCAATTACCTCTGTAATTTATTAATTACTTATCTTAAGTAATTAACCTTATCAAACTTATTAAGTAACATACTTAATCATTTATCAAGTGACTATCATTAATTAATTAACAAATTAATTAACTTACCTGATCATACTTATCTCATTAATTATAATTGAGTAATTCATCCCTCAATTACTCATTAACCAAATTAATCTTCAATTAATAGATTAATTATCATCAATTATTAATTAATAAACCTTAATTATTAATCAATCCTTTAATACAAAGTAATTAATCACTAATTACTTTTTTTATAATTAATTAACTAAACTTAATTATCTAATTAATCAACTTTTAATCATTAATTAATAAACTTAATTATTAATTAATAATCTTAATTACAAATAATTTAATTCATAAATATAATTAATTAATCCTTAATTAAAATTAATTAACCTTAAATAAAAATAGTTAATTAATCCTTAATTAACTAGCATTTTATTTTAATAATCCTTTAATTATTAATTAAGAAAACACAATCAAACTTAATAAAACCTTTATTAATTAATTACTATTCTAATTAACTCTTAATTACTTAATTAATAAGTAATTATAATTTAATTAATCATTAGCCATTAATCTAATCATCATAATTATTAGTTAATTAAATTAATGACCATACTTAATTAATTACTTAATTAATCCTTCAAAATAATTAAGTAAATAAATTAACTAAACTTAAAGTTCTTAATTAACTAAATAATTATTCATTAACACTTTATTATTATTTAATATAAAACATTATCTTTATTTAACCTTGAAATTTTAACTTAATCTTAATTCATTAATTTAAATTAAAATATAAAAATAATCATTAATTACTTTCCTTAATTATTAATTAACAATTCTAATTTCAAGTTCATAAATTAACTTAAACTTTAATTGTTAATCCATACTCATTTCCACTAATTAATTTAAATAAAACATTTACTTAAAATTCTCTTTATATTTCAAAATAAGATTTGAAATAATGTTAAGATTGTTACTTAAGTTATTTAAAACATTACACAAGTTTGTTTATAAAAACAATTCAATTCAAGACAAGCATTTTACTTTAATTTAAACTATTTAAAGTTTAAAACTTATTTACTTAAATTTGAAATTTTTGTTGAATACTTTAGTTTGGATTCAACCTATGTTTACTAGAATCTAAGAAACAAAGTACATCTTCTTTCTCCTTTATTTTTTTTCTTTTTAAAAAAAACTAATTTGATTTACAACTTTTAAAAACTGTTTAAATTTTAAACTGAAAACTGTTAATACATAACAGTTTAAACTCCTGCAACAACCCCCAGAACAACACGAGAACCTCCCCGAGCCATCTTCCTAAAATACTCGAGCTATCTCCCCTACTACCAGAGTTTCCCTTCGAGGAAACAAACAACCCCAAACCAAAACTATAACCTACTAACACCACAACACATACGTGCACCTGCACCGGTGCCGGAGCAACCTCTGGCCAACGTCGAACCCACCGCCGAGTCATCCAAGCACCCTACATCCACCTACGACCCACAGAACAACAATTCCTACCTCGATTCAAAATCGAGCAACCCCGTGGTTACTGAAACCCAACATCATCAGCAAACCCTCCTCCCCCCCCAAATCATCGCCTCCGATCGATGATATCCACTACAACTCCGGCCATGGGCTACTGTAACATTCTAAAATTTTCGACTTTCGAAAATTCAACATCGACACTCACTTTATCGACTGCCGAATATCGAAGGCCGAAAACCGAGAAGTTATGGGTTTTTAAAAAGAATTTAAGAAAAAGAAAGAAGAGAGAAGAGATAGAAAATAGAGAGAAAGAAGATAGACAATTTTTTTTTTTTTAGAAAACAGAGAAACAGAAAATAGAGAGAGAGGAAGATAGAAAAATTTAAAAATAGAACGGGACAGAAAGGAAACAACAGAACAACAACAGAATCTCACAATTCGCAGCGGAACAACATATAATAATAAATGAATAATCTTTAAACAAAGAACTATATCAGTTATTACATTACATCACATTTCATTACATCATATCATCACATCAGAGTGTACAACAACATACAACAACAAACAATGCAGCGGAAAAAGAAATACTATATAAACTAGTAATACGCCATGCCATCCAGCTTGCCTCCAGCAACTCCAGAATATCCAGAATATCCTGATAAACCTAACTCTTAACTGTCCGTGTGGAAAATTGGTGGGCACCCAGAGTTTAGGAAGGAAAACAATAAACTCCGAGTCAGTCATGAGACTGGTGTGAGAACTCAAAACAGTTTATTTACTTTAAAATCAAAATAGAGGAATATTTTTAAATCAATTCGCAATGCTTTTAAAAATGAGACTACCATAAGGCCTCCCGCACACACACACATGCAAACGCAGAATTGGAGGAGATTTCTCCTTATGATAGTCAAAGATGCTTGATACGCATTTAAAATAACATTTGATATTATTACTAGTGCATAATGTATAACAAATCATTTCGAAAATAAAGATATAAATCTTAGCCGACATAGACATTTCGAACTATGCCTACTATAGCTACTATCCAAACAGTGGTGACCACCATAAGTGAATAGCAGGTTCTGCAACTAATACCGTAAAAGTTTCGTATTGGGAATTGGATTTCCAACAAATGGTCAGGCCAAGGAACTTCCCATTGCCACATGAGAATGCCTCTGGATGGACATCCTCGAGAACCAAACCGGATCTCTACCAACACAAGGCCGGGTTACTCCTAACTGAGTAACAACTGACCGAATATGCCATCCCCCGGTCCTTTGGGACCTTTATCCGAGAGCGCTCTCTAATCAATTCACACAATCATAAAAACAAAGTGTTTCAACATGAGTAAGTATCTGGGCTCCATACCATGATACCACCCTTTTCCAGAAGGAAATGCACATATCCTAAAGGGCGCTACCCCTCATAACCTTGCTGCTTCTTTCCTGTTTTGACCATTTCCGGGATGTGAGGCTCGACGAATTCACGTCCACAAAAACATACTTTATACAAAAGCCATGCTTTGGGTCAACAAATGATCAACACAATGATCACTTCGATAGACGATCAAATAAATGATCCTATCACAACAATCAACACAATGATCATTTCAGCATCACTCAGCATGTCACATTACCAAACTGGGAATATATCGCTGATAACTTCAACTATATAACCTTTGAGCACATGCGTCTCAAAGAAGGGTGTTAAGCAAAGAATAAATTCTCCGCCACCAACAGAAATATATTTGAAAGAAATCGGCTTTATATCTCAACTTGTAATGTCAGGCATACAATCCATACAAGTCTGTTCCGGGATCGAACAAAACCGAAGGCACTTACAAAGAAGTCCTTGCAATCCGGATATTCACAATCCTGATCGGATTTCCCATCACTTAGGGAGTCTCTATACCGTTGCAACTCAGTGCAGAGACAATCGATAGGTCATCCTATCGCTTTCGCAAATACCGGGTCTTCAACACCGATCTTCAATGCAATTCACAACGACGTATCACATATTCGGAATGGGTTATACGACCCCATGGTCCTTTCCCGGTTAACCCGAATAGTGAGCGCTTATTCAAAAATAAGTGTGCATTCAAATTCAAACAAATCACATCAAATACCCATTCAAAGGGAAATATTGATAGTCGGCTATTGAACTATCAATGGATATGCATACATCACCAGATTCCAAATAATTTTCCAAATTATTTATTTTCCAAAATATCTTTACAAGATATATAATTTCAACTTCAAAAATAAATCAATATTTATTTTTTAACAAATTCCACCTTTCATTCATAAATTCCATAGTGAATTCATAATTCCCTAATTATCTATGAATATACGTTTTCAATTATTCATTTCAATTTATCTTCGAAAAGATAAATTCTAATTATTCACTTCATATTGGAAAACAATTCCATACTTATTAAAAATAAGTAATTCACAAATTTTTTTTTTATTTTCAACACTTAGAAAATATTCAATATACTTAAATCGAATTAAGTATATATTTCATTATATTAAGAAAATCCTTTCTTCAACATATCTACTTGGGCCAAAACGAATGTTACGTAAAACATCGTTACGACAACCCAAAATCACTAGTATAGGGATTCGAAATTAAAATAGATATATAAATCCCAATACTATTCAAAACATTTCCTTTCGGAAATCATTTACTATAACTACAGTGTTATAGTCCACTATTTCCTTTTATTTCTCGAAACATCTATTTTCAACAATCAATGTTGAAATCTATGGTTTCGAATCTCAACACATTTTAAAACATCGTTAGATCGTTTTAATTCAATTTAAACATCTCATTCAAAACAATTTCTTTAACATATCATTCACTATTCAAAAACGTGAATATACTTCTTTAACAAATTCCATCCTTTTATTCATTTTAATTCAAAGAATTATTCACTGTCTAAAAACGTGAATATAACTCTATTTCTAAGTTATAACAATTAACTTATCAAAATAAGTCGTTTGCGAATTTATAAAACAACGTTTATAAATTCCATTTCTATTTATTTATAAAAAACTTCCTTTTTATAAATTCCTTTATTAACCTATTCCAGTTTATAACTAAATTATAAACTAAACGTTCATATTATAAGTTAAATACTTATAAAACGATTATTTTACAAAAATCGTTCCTTTAAACTTCAAAATTATAAATCTTATAACTTATAAGATTCATTTATTTAACCAAATCTATTCTTCAAATAATTTCACCAAATTTATAAATCTTACTATTTATAAATTTCATTTATAACTTCACAGTTTATAATTCTATAAATTTCATTCTATTATGAAATTCATTCTCACATCATTCAAACACTTATAAAAACTCGTTTTATAATGTCTATATTTCAATTTATAAATATCCATTTATAAATCTCTTAATATAAGTCAGTTTATATTATTATTCTGAAACGTCTTTAATTCCCTTTATAATTTCACCATTTTGATTTATAAAATAATCAAAATTTATAAATCCTATATTTAAACTTTTAATAATAAATTCAAAAATCCAGTTTAAACTATTTTATAAAGTCATTAATTCATATTTCTCAAAATCGGCTTTTAACCGTATTTCTCAAAAATTATAATTTTTATAACTTTAAAAATTATAACGTTCATTTATTTATAATGGATCAGTTCCAAAAATATTTTATCTTTTCAAAAATCACTTTAAAAACATTTTAAAAATCCCAAAATCTGGGTCCAATGATGCTACACACCAAATAGTCAATCACGACTACAACGATATCATATATCGATATGATAATCCATCAAATATCAAAATATCTGAAATCAAATAAAAACTGTTGAGGAATCCAGTTGGATCCCTCCAACCTGTTTTCCTGCATCCAAAAACATTAGCACAATACCAATTTCGCTCCAGTACGAAATTATCGCGGTACATGTTCTTATTAAATATTATCCGCTTAATAACGGCGCAATAGGGTCTCATCCGCTAAACAAAAATGCGGGAAATCAACAACTGCAATATATACATATGCCAATATATATATATTGATATTATATATAATACCAATTTCACTGTTTATGAAATTTTCGCGGTATATGTTTTTTAATAAATAACATCCGCTTACTAACGGCGTATAATGTCTATTTTAACAATCAATAATTTACAGTCATCATTCAAACATGCATTCAAATATTTTAAATCTAACTATTTAAAAAAAAATCGAAATCTATTCGATTGAGTGAGAAGTTCTCACCTTGGTTTTAATTTCCGTTTTAGCGATTTATTTCGAATAAAATTAAACGCGCGTTTAATTTTACCCGAAATTCTCACTAACTCCAAACGACTCCAAACCAACTCCATCGTGTAGTGCTCGTCCATACGATTCCAACGCAACTGAGTTTGCATTTTTTCGACCTCGTATGAAAAAGTTATGTATTTTATAAGATTACACGATTTTTAATTAACTAAATACAACATTAATCCACAAATCTTATACCCAAAGCAATCCTAGCCACTAGATCCATGCCTATTGAATCCAGGCCGTCCTTCCCTTCCATCTTCCTCACGCGTCCTCATCTCCAGGAAATCAAATGAGGCCGAACCCATCAAGCTCATCTAGGGTTAACATTTGCATCGCGAATACTCGACGATACCTCATCACACTACCACCAACACGAAGCCCTTGACGAGAGCTATCTCCACCTCCTCCACCAGGAAGCTCGGCCTGCACATGTGCCTAGAATTTCGTGCGCACGGCAGCAAGGTCGGCCCCACTTTGCTCGCTCATCGTTGCTCCATTCCCGATCATATCCGTATGGATTTAAAGCTCATCTCGTGCTCTTCATCTTTGTAGTTAACAACTTTGGCCAAAACTTCACGGATTGGAAGAGATTAAGGGTTGAAATTGGATGATTTCTGGCCTTAGAATCTAAAAGTGGCGGCTAGGTCAAATTAGGTTTAGGTTTTGATATTTTTTCTAAAATTATGAAAGGTAGGGGCTATTTATAAGGAACGAGCGACACTATTCATCCCGGAAATTCCGAACTCCGATTTAGGCGCCGTAACCAGCATACCTAGGGTTTATCCCGCGTTCCGGACACAATGGAACAGGTTTCGGAAGCTAATTCGGAAGTATGTGCGAGTTATGGCTGAAAACGCTCAATTTGAATTAAACCGATTTAAGTCGATTTCTAGGCGTTTTAATTTGTACCGGACAAACGGTAAATCCGATTGACTTGAAATTTGAAACCTTACAATAATATCACATTACGGTTCCGATGAAACTGGTTTCGTCGAAATCCGAGACTTTTTGAAAAATGGCTATTTTGACTCGCCAAATTTAAATTAAAAATAATTCGATGCGTTTCGAGCTGCCACGATCAAACGATAACTCCGATTGACACGAAAATTGAAATCCGGTAATAACTAACTATTACGGATCCAATGAAACTGGTTTCGTTCAATTCTGAGACTGTTCAAAAATTGACTATTTTACAGTCGATTATTAAATATTAAAATATTCAATTTTCACAAATTAACTTTTAATTCGATTTTAAAAGTTCTAAAATATTTCTATAACTCCAGTATGATTAAATAAAATTTTCCAAATTATTTTCAATCTTATTTAACTCGATTTTCAATTATTTCCATAATTTAACATATTAAATTATCGATTAAATAATCCAATTAAATCCAATAAATCAAATAAAAATTTATTTGACTTATAAATTCACTAATTAATATTTAAAATTAATTAAATATTCAAATTTTAATTAATAAAAATTCTGGGTCGTTACAATCTTTCCCCCTTAAAGAATTTCGTCCTCGAAATTACAAGTAAGAAAAGTTACAGAATCTATTAACTTTCCAAATTTTATAGTTAAATTTCTTATAATTCTTTACTAAGTTTTCAAATCATACTTAGTTATCTTTCCAAAAACAATTTCTATTGTTTAACTTTCAATTCCAAAATCAAAGTTTAAGTTTTCAAAATTTTCCAAATTTTCTCAAATTTTTTCTAACGCCTTAAATTTTCGGAAAAATTCGCCATAGTCTCCTTTGCGCGGCTCGATCCGAAAAAAAAATGACAGTATATATATCACAAATATACATCTCATCAAGTAATGAGGCATCCCGAAGGGAAAAAAGTATAAAAGTACGATATTTAATCCGAGATATGTACCTTATATTTTATTAGCAAGCATATACGGCTAATATAGCGCTAAAGCGAACTCCAAATGCGAACCAAACGCGATCCGCACCTACTAAACACTCAACAAACAACATGAGAATCATGCATATAGACAATAATCTCCATGTACAACATATAACATCATAATATCTATATATGCTAACATAGTAATGCAGTAAAACAACAAATGCAAACATCAACCAACTATCACTCATAATCAATGAATATTCATTCATATTCTCATTAATATTCAATGAATTGGTTTTCACTTTAAATCATATTTGATTTATTTACATTGGATTTACTAACATTCATTCTCAATTCAATTAGTTTACATTTACTAATTAAATCTAATTCACTTTCAATTCTTATTCAAACTTATTTACTTTCAATTTGAATTCAATTACATAGCTTTCAATTTCATTAACTCTTAATGAATTATATACAATCAACTAACAATCAAATAACAACCAAAGTATATATAATACAACCAAATTCCTTTGCTTATATTCATTCAATTTGGTTTAACACCATCACTTTTATTCACAACTCATATTCATAAATATATTCATATAGTTTCACTTCTTAGATATATAAGTTTATTTCACAATTGTAAACACTTTAATTATAATTCAATTCTTAGAATTCTTTTGCTTATACAATTATTCTTCAATTTAGATTATTCAAACAACCTAACAATCAACTTATATACACTTTAATAATTCTGAAAAATTATTCCTTTATATTTAAAAATATAATCAAGGTAAAATTATTTCATTTACCCAATTTAAAACAATACTGCGTCGAATTGTTCTATTCAAGTGTTTAGAAACCCCTTCGGCATAGTCTTGCGGACCACGCTGACGAAAGTTCATATGCCACTCAATAAACCAATCATCACAATATAAAACAATTTTATATTCACTAACAAATACGCACTCGTATCTATTAATACACTCAAACTCATTCTAGAGTACTGCTGACTCTATCTCTAATGAATTATACCCAACAGAACCATGGTTGTCGCTTAACCATCAGCTCTGATACCAAATGTAACATTCTAAAATTTTCGACTTTCGAAAATTCAACATCGACACTCACTTTATCGACTGCCGAATATTGAAGGCCGAAAACCGAGAAGTTATGGGTTTTTAAAAAGAATTTAAGAAAAAGAAAGAAGAGAGAAGAGATAGAAAATAGAGAGAAAGAAGATAGACAATTTTTTTTTTTTAGAAAACAGAGAAACAGAAAATAGAGAGAGAGGAAGATAGAAAAATTTAAAAATAGAACGGGACAGAAAGGAAACAACAGAACAACAACAGAATCTCACAATTCGCAGCGGAACAACATATAATAATAAATGAATAATCTTTAAACAAAGAACTATATCAGTTATTACATTACATCACATTTCATTACATCATATCATCACATCAGAGTGTACAACAACATACAACAACAAACAATGCAGCGGAAAAAGAAATACTATATAAACTAGTAATACGCCATGCCATCCAGCTTGCCTCCAGCAACTCCAGAATATCCAGAATATCCTGATAAACCTAACTCTTAACTGCCCGTGTGGAAAATTGGTGGGCACCCAGAGTTTAGGAAGGAAAACAATAAACTCCGAGTCAGTCATGAGACTGGTGTGAGAACTCAAAACAGTTTATTTACTTTAAAATCAAAATAGAGGAATATTTTTAAATCAATTCGCAATGCTTTTAAAAATGAGACTACCATAAGGCCTCCCGCACACACACACATGCAAACGCAGAATCGGAGGAGATTTCTCCTTATGATAGTCAAAGATGCTTGATACGCATTTAAAATAACATTTGATATTATTACTAGTGCATAATGTATAACAAATCATTTTGAAAATAAAGATATAAATCTTAGCCGACATAGACATTTCGAACTATGCCTACTATAGCTACTATCCAAACAGTGGTGACCACCATAAGTGAATAGCAGGTTCTGCAACTAATACCGTAAAAGTTTCGTATTGGGAATTGGATTTCCAACAAATGGTCAGGCCAAGGAACTTCCCATTGCCACATGAGAATGCCTCTGGATGGACATCCCCGAGAACCAAACCGGATCTCTACCAACACAAGGCCGGGTTACTCCTAACTGAGTAACAACTGACCGAATATGCCATCCCCCGGTCCTTTGGGACCTTTATCCGAGAGCGCTCTCTAATCAATTCACACAATCATAAAAACAAAGTGTTTCAACATGAGTAAGTATCTGGGCTCCATACCATGATACCACCCTTTTCCAGAAGGAAATGCACATATCCTAAAGGGCGCTACCCCTCATAACCTTGCTGCTTCTTTCCTGTTTTGACCATTTCCGGGATGTGAGGCTCGACGAATTCACGTCCACAAAAACATACTTTATACAAAAGCCATGCTTTGGGTCAACAAATGATCAACACAATGAACACTTCGATAGACGATCAAATAAATGATCCTATCACAACAATCAACACAATGATCATTTCAGCATCACTCAGCATGTCACATTACCAAACTGGGAATATATCGCTGATAACTTCAACTATATAACCTTTGAGCACATGCGTCTCAAAGAAGGGTGTTAAGCAAAGAATAAATTCTCCGCCACCAACAGAAATATATTTGAAAGAAATCGGCTTTATATCTCAACTTGTAATGTCAGACATACAATCCATACAAGTCTGTTCCGGGATCGAACAAAACCGAAGGCACTTACAAAGAAGTCCTTGCAATCCGGATATTCACAATCCTGATCGGATTTCCCATCACTTAAGGAGTCTCTATACCGTTGCAACTCAGTGCAGAGACAATCGATAGGTCATCCTATCGCTTTCGCAAATACCGGGTCTTCAACACCGATCTTCAATGCAATTCACAACGACGTATCACATATTCGGAATGGGTTATACGACCCCATGGTCCTTTCCCGGTTAACCCGAATAGTGAGCGCTTATTCAAAAATAAGTGTGCATTCAAATTCAAACAAATCACATCAAATACCCATTCAAAGGGAAATATTGATAGTCGGCTATTGAACTATCAATGGATATGCATACATCACCAGATTCCAAATAATTTTCCAAATTATTTATTTTCCAAAATATCTTTACAAGATATATAATTTCAACTTCAAAAATAAATCAATATTTATTTTTTAACAAATTCCACCTTTCATTCATAAATTCCATAGTGAATTCATAATTCCCTAATTATCTATGAATATACGTTTTCAATTATTCATTTCAATTTATCTTCGAAAAGATAAATTCTAATTATTCACTTCATATTGGAAAACAATTCCATACTTATTAAAAATAAGTAATTCACAATTTTTTTTTATTTTCAACACTTAGAAAATATTCAATATACTTAAATCGAATTAAGTATATATTTCATTATATTAAGAAAATCCTTTCTTCAACATATCTACTTGGGCCAAAACGAATGTTACGTAAAACATCGTTACGACAACCCAAAATCACTAGTATAGGGATTCGAAATTAAAATAGATATATAAATCCCAATACTATTCAAAACATTTCCTTTCGGAAATCATTTACTATAACTACAGTGTTATAGTCCACTATTTCCTTTTATTTCTCGAAAACATCTATTTTCAACAATCAATGTTGAAATCTATGGTTTCGAATCTCAACACATTTTAAAACATCGTTAGATCGTTTTAATTCAATTTAAACATCTCATTCAAAACAATTTCTTTAACATATCATTCACTATTCAAAAACGTGAATATACTTCTTTAACAAATTCCATCCTTTTATTCATTTTAATTCAAAGAATTATTCACTGTCTAAAAACGTGAATATAACTCTATTTCTAAGTTATAACAATTAACTTATCAAAATAAGTCGTTTGCGAATTTATAAAACAACGTTTATAAATTCCATTTCTATTTATTTATAAAAAACTTCCTTTTTATAAATTCCTTTATTAACCTATTCCAGTTTATAACTAAATTATAAACTAAACGTTCATATTATAAGTTAAATACTTATAAAACGATTATTTTACAAAAATCGTTCCTTTAAACTTCAAAATTATAAATCTTATAACTTATAAGATTCATTTATTTAACCAAATCTATTCTTCAAATAATTTCACCAAATTTATAAATCTTACTATTTATAAATTTCATTTATAACTTCACAGTTTATAATTCTATAAATTTCATTCTATTATGAAATTCATTCTCACATCATTCAAACACTTATAAAAACTCGTTTTATAATGTCTATATTTCAATTTATAAATATCCATTTATAAATCTCTTAATATAAGTCAGTTTATATTATTATTCTGAAACGTCTTTAATTCCCTTTATAATTTCACCATTTTGATTTATAAAATAATCAAAATTTATAAATCCTATATTTAAACTTTTAATAATAAATTCAAAAATCCAGTTTAAACTATTTTATAAAGTCATTAATTCATATTTCTCAAAATCGGCTTTTAACCGTATTTCTCAAAAATTATAATTTTTATAACTTTAAAAATTATAACGTTCATTTATTTATAATGGATCAGTTCCAAAAATATTTTATCTTTTCAAAAATCACTTTAAAAACATTTTAAAAATCCCAAAATCTGGGTCCAATGATGCTACACACCAAATAGTCAATCACGACTACAACGATATCATATATCGATATGATAATCCATCAAATATCAAAATATCTGAAATCAAATAAAAACTGTTGAGGAATCCAGTTGGATCCCTCCAACCTGTTTTCCTGCATCCAAAAACATTAGCACAATACCAATTTCGCTCCAGTACGAAATTATCGTGGTACATGTTCTTATTAAATATTATCCGCTTAATAACGGCGCAATAGGGTCTCATCCGCTAAACAAAAATGCGGGAAATCAACAACTGCAATATATACATATGCCAATATATATATATTGATATTATATATAATACCAATTTCACTGTTTATGAAATTTTCGCGGTATATGTTTTTTAATAAATAACATCCGCTTACTAACGGCGTATAATGTCTATTTTAACAATCAATAATTTACAGTCATCATTCAAACATGCATTCAAATATTTTAAATCTAACTATTTAAAAAAAAATCGAAATCTATTCGATTGAGTGAGAAGTTCTCACCTTGGTTTTAATTTCCGTTTTAGCGATTTATTTCGAATAAAATTAAACGCGCGTTTAATTTTACCCGAAATTCTCACTAACTCCAAACGACTCCAAACCAACTCCATCGTGTAGTGCTCGTCCATACGATTCCAACGCAACTGAGTTTGCATTTTTTCGACCTCGTATGAAAAAGTTATGTATTTTATAAGATTACACGATTTTTAATTAACTAAATACAACATTAATCCACAAATCTTATACCCAAAGCAATCCTAGCCACTAGATCCATGCCTATTGAATCCAGGCCGTCCTTCCCTTCCATCTTCCTCACGCGTCCTCATCTCCAGGAAATCAAATGAGGCCGAACCCATCAAGCTCATCTAGGGTTAACATTTGCATCGCGAATACTCGACGATACCTCATCACACTACCACCAACACGAAGCCCTTGACGAGAGCTATCTCCACCTCCTCCACCAGGAAGCTCGGCCTGCACATGTGCCTAGAATTTCGTGCGCACGGCAGCAAGGTCGGCCCCACTTTGCTCGCTCATCGTTGCTCCATTCCCGATCATATCCGTATGGATTTAAAGCTCATCTCGTGCTCTTCATCTTTGTAGTTAACAACTTTGGCCAAAACTTCACGGATTGAAAGAGATTAAGGGTTGAAATTGGATGATTTCTGGCCTTAGAATCTAAAAGTGGCGGCTAGGTCAAATTAGGTTTAGGTTTTGATATTTTTTCTAAAATTATGAAAGGTAGGGGCTATTTATAAGGAACGAGCGACACTATTCATCCCGGAAATTCCGAACTCCGATTTAGGCGCCGTAACCAGCGTACCTAGGGTTTATCCCGCGTTCCGGACACAATGGAACAGGTTTCGGAAGCTAATTCGGAAGTATGTGCGAGTTATGGCTGAAAACGCTCAATTTGAATTAAACCGATTTAAGTCGATTTCTAGGCGTTTTAATTTGTACCGGACAAACGGTAAATCCGATTGACTTGAAATTTGAAACCTTACAATAATATCACATTACGGATCCGATGAAACTAGTTTCGTCGAAATCCGAGACTTTTTGAAAAATGGCTATTTTGACTCGCCAAATTTAAATTAAAAATAATTCGATGCGTTTCGAGCTGCCACGATCAAACGATAACTCCGATTGACACGAAAATTGAAATCCGGTAATAACTAACTATTACGGATCCAATGAAACTGGTTTCGTTCAATTCTGAGACTGTTCAAAAATTGACTATTTTACAGTCGATTATTAAATATTAAAATATTCAATTTTCACAAATTAACTTTTAATTCGATTTTAAAAGTTCTAAAATATTTCTATAACTCCAGTATGATTAAATAAAATTTTCCAAATTATTTTCAATCATATTTAACTCGATTTTCAATTATTTCCATAATTTAACATATTAAATTATCGATTAAATAATCCAATTAAATCCAATAAATCAAATAAAAATTTATTTGACTTATAAATTCACTAATTAATATTTAAAATTAATTAAATATTCAAATTTTAATTAATAAAAATTCTGGGTCGTTACAGCTACTGACCCACCGCACTTCCTTCTCCCCAAATTAAATCAAGCTCGATGCAGTTATAAGGATGCAGCGATCAATTTTCAGTAAGAACCCAAAAACTAGGTTTAAATTAAATCCCTGACAAATTCAAACATCAAAGTGATTTATAAATTCTGTAACCATTTTTGCCGAAATCCTCAAACATGATTCTAACTCCAACAACAAGCATGTGTCACCCAAATACACAAAATCAACAAAATTTGCAAAATCCCTTATTGCAGGAAACCCCCAAATTCACATTCAATACCTTACTAGAAATTGTTATTTTTATTTTAAAAATCATAACTTTCGAAGATGATTCAAGATGTATATTTCAATCAATATAAATTAACATTGGATTTTATCAAATATCTTAGATTTACTGCATTATCTATGTTCCAGTAAATTTCCAAACTAAAAATAAAAATACAAAAATACTTGAACTTGTCATTTAAAAACTAGATGCTGTTTAAACCAAATTAACCTGTTTGAGAATCAAAACTTTAAAGTGATTTGATAAAGAGTTTTGTTCTTTTGGTTCATTTTAATCTCTGTACATAAAAATAACAGAGAGTAGCAGTTTAACTAGCATGCATGATCAACATTCATATACATAGGTCAATCATCAACATATAAATATGCAAGCATTAATTATTACAGAAATTAAACAAGCAACAGATCAGTAATCACTTAAGCCTTTAAGTTGTTGTTTACTCACCTTATACAAGAAATGCAGTGCATGGTTTTTGAAGAAAAGAACAGGAACCCATTTTACTGAATTTGCTTCCAGATTTTGCATGCATAAGATTTTTTTTGCAGATACTTGAAATTTTTGAAATCATACTGCAGGCTTTTGATATAAAATTTTTGGTTTCAGGCTTCTTGTTTGAGGAGGTTACAGGGTTTAAGCATAAGCAGTTTACAGAGTTGAATTGCATTTGTTTTGGAGGAAATGATAACAGGCTTTGAGCATAAAGGTTTTGATTCATGTATTTTCTGGCTTAGATTTTGTTTTTGAGTTTGAGGGATTTCAGAATTCATTTGAACTTGAGAGGTATTGATTTTTTTTAAGGAACTTTCAGATTCTCATTTAAACTTGAAGAGGTTTCAGATTTTGGAATGAATTTAAACTTGATCAATTGTTTCAGATTTAAGTTTTGAGGATTTTCTGATTTTTGAAGAGTGAAAGTTTGGCATGGATAATCAAGTTTCTCTTAGGAATGAATAAAATGTTTAAAGTAAAAGAAAGTGAAGAGATAAGTTGTTTATATAAGCAAATTTTCAGATTTTATAAATTAAAAAGAAAATTAAAAACAATAATGGACACTTGTCATTTAATTACTCAAATCTTTTACACTTGTTAACAAAGTGTTTTAAAATTAAACATTTGTCAAATTGAGTTTATTTTAATTTTAAAAGAATTTTAAAAGCTTTTTAAATTGATTTCCTAATTAGTAATATGTTTTCTTCTTAATTTAAAAATACTTTTCTAATTAAATATCTAATAAACAAATGCACTTACAAATTTACAAATGTTTGCTAAATCTATATAGAATACAATCTTTGAAAAGAATGAACCAAATATAATTTAAATAAAATTATACAACATTTCAACCTTATTTTAAAATGTTATTTCAAAAGCCTTGCATTTATTTTATTAAATAAATACAAATCAAATTTCTATAAAACAAATCTTATTTCTAATTGAAAACATTATCTATATATTTTTAAAAACCAAACTATATTATCATTTTATTTTAAGATGTATGTTTATCCTTTAAATTCAAATTTATATTTCAATTCAAAGTCAAATTTAAAAATCAAATCTAAAATAAATTTAAATAAACATAAACATCTATTTTTAAATAAGCACATTATTTTTTACAAATAATATATCCTATTTTAAAATCAATTTAAAATACACAGATTTAAATATACAGATATAAAATGCATTTTAAACACACCTATAAATTTTGAAAACAATATACCAATTTATAGTCATAATTAAAATATTATATTATATTACTTGGTTAATTATCTTTGAAAATAACAATTTATCAATTTCAAATAATTAAATTTAAGAGATTATCAGCATTTTAAACTCCTGGAAATTCCGGGATATTACAATCCTCCCCCCTTAACAGAATTTCGTCCTCGAAATTTAAAACAAAGATAATCCAAAGTTTAAATTTATTTCAACCAATTCAAACATTCATAACAGCCATACACTATTAATCAAACAGACAATTTCATCCAAACAACCAATTCAATCAAATAAACAACACTAGCTGTCTGGACACAGTTCCGGATAAACTTCCTAAAATTATCTCGAGTTTCCCTAGTACATACACAGGGATACTCGCTCTACTAAACCCAAACTAGCCATACTTATATGCTACTGGGTTCCCACTCAGCTAGATCTATAATCTACACAAGATACCAGTCCAAAGACAAGTTTGATTAACAACTAAAACTTCCACATAACTACTTGTCTCAAAACCAGTGATGAACCAAATCATTGATTTTACAAAAACTCAGAAGAATCCAATATGCCTCGAAGCTTACCAAAACTTATTGCTTCCTTTACCAGAGGAAACTCAACAACATCGAAGCCTCCAACCTCGAATTTCAAATTCTTCCGTTACTTAACCTCAAAACTTCCCGGACGATCCGGCTGCCTACAGATCCTTCCCGATCAGCTCAACCTTCGTTGATGCTTCTACAAACAAACTGGATCAACTCAAAACTTATCCTCACAAGATCAATCCAAAATCAAAACCAAACTCTACTATCAACAGTAGAAAACGACTTCTCCTATCTGAAAAAGACAGAACAGAATCACTCGCCAACTTGCCTCAGATTCTGAAAAATAAATTCAGTAGAAAACTCTCTTAATCCAAAATACTGAAATTCCCAGTTGCTTCTACTCAAGAACAACAGCCCCCTTGCTTCCGCTGCACAACTCTGATTTGGAGCAGATGAAAATCCCATCGAATGAACACAGGTACAGACTAAACATCTCATCTCGGAAATAAGGTTCAACAGAAGTTCCAAGAAATACAGAGCTGCTTCACCAAACAATCAACCTAGGAGACAACCTTCTACCTAGCTGGATCACCGGTATCACTCCTATCAAGTCGATTCAGAACTTAAACTCCAATGTGGGAAAATCTATAACTTTTTGAAGATATATCCAAAAAAAAAAATCTTCAGCAACTCCATAACTTCTATATTCTTTAGAAATGCCACAAATCCAAGCAAAAGACTATCTAAGATAATCATCTAACTATCGCAAGTCACTTTTGCGATCACCCAATCCAATATCCAGGATACTGTTCTCTCTCCACTAATCAGAATAGTTTATCCTCGACAAACTAATCCATCTAAGAAACAGATCCTCACTGCTGCTTCTGAATTCCACCTCCAGGAAATGCTAAGCCAAAAAGATCTTCCTGCAAAAACACAGAACACTCCCGAGCTGAACCACTAACACAGATGCCAAAGACTTCTTATCCAAAGTTCTTTGAGAAACTCGGACCTCTAACTGAACACATACATCCTGCTGAACTCAGCTACAACTCTGAAGCAGACACACTTCCTTAAATTTGATCCAAAAGAAAACATCTTAGGAGACAATCCATAGTCACTGCATCTCATCACGCAGCTACTACTTCCTGAGGTTGCCAAGATATTATTACTTGCTCTTGTCTAACCGGCAGATCCAAACTCTCAAAAATCCGCTCACACGAGCGCGATCAAACTTACACTTCAAAGATGAACTCCGAACCTTAAAAGGTTTCCTTCAGAGATCAAATGAAATCTTTACACCAAACTACAGAGATTACTCGAGACGGTATTAGGTCAACAGTCTCGATAAATACACTTCCAACCTTAAACATTAAAACTCCAACCATTGGTAGTCGTGTTACACACACCACTACCCCATCTACCTTTATCACTTATATTGGAAAACCCGAACAGGTAACCCAACAGATAGGTAGAAATAGATATATATAGTTATATATAAAAATTACAAGTACGCTCTCTCAGGAAAGACACCACCACAGAGCCTAGGTATTCACTCAACCTAATGCTCTGATACCAGCTGAGACGACCCGACTTTCTTACCACAGAAAATCGCATCATCTTTAAGAAAGAAAGGGATAGAAAAGAGAATAGAAAGAAGAGAAGAAAGAAACAATATCAGAATCTACAAAGTGGAACGAATAAATTATATTAATAACATAAATATTACATAGTTTACAACCTTTATCAGGGATACACAGATAAAACAACACATACTAGACAATTATAAACACCTGTCTAGTTATACAACTCAATACAACTCAAAACAACAACTCAAAGAACACACAGCAGAATACTCTATAGTTATACGCAGAAGCCTCCTGCTCCATTTGCTCCTTCAGAATTCGTCAAGCCAACCTAAAATCCTAACCTGGATCCCTTGGCTACTCGTAAAAATTTGAGTACCCAAGAGTTTAAAAAAAACAGAATAAACTCCGGGTCAGACACGGTCTGGTGTGAGTAAACGGTTAAAGTTACTTAACTTTTTAAAACCTTTTAAAAAGAAAAGGTATCACGTAAGACTTCCCACACATAAACATGGAAAAGTTTTTACCTTATGCTATCCAAAACATTTGATAGGAAATCCGATGATATTATAATAGTGTCTAGGGTTTTCAAGTAAAATACAGAAATAGCTGGAATGCTTACATCTCATGTTCTAACATAGTTGGGCACAACTAATACGTACGACACTTATTGGATTTTGGATTCCATACAATAGCAGGGCTACTGGGGTACCGCCCGTCACGGTACGTGGCCTAGATCACCGTACCGAGGACCACTCCCGATCCCCTGCAACACAAAGCCGGACCCGTTCTTTACTGAACAGTTCCAAATAAGACAACCCCGGCGGATGTAGCTATTCAACCGCCCACACAGACGAAATAAAAGGGACCTCTAGACAGGGGTAAATCTTACTCTCAAGTGGGGGCTACCCACGAAGCCTTGCTGCACCTCCCCTGTTTTAGCCATTCCCGGTTGATGAGGCTTGAGGTTACGATTACCTTTAGTGAATACATCACTTAGAATGCTCATCGTCCACCTGACGATGTTCTGAAAGCATTCAATCCATACAAGTTCGTTCCGGGTTCGAACGAAACCGAAGGCATTATCTCGTTACACTCATTTTGGAATCACCCTCAGAGTTAACAACGATAACCCTTGCACTTTGAATCACCATCTCGAACCTATAAGTACTATTCCATCAACTCATTACGGAATCACCCACAGAGTTATATTAACGTATAGCCCTTACACCTCGAGTCTTCACAAAGCTCCACTTTGATTCACGACCTAACGTTATTTTGGATCGATGTGGTTTTCGGATATCCAAATATGGAAACCCGATCCCGGTCTCATCGAATTCCAAAGCGTGTCTTTTAAGTCCAAATTGTTTTAAAGGTTTTAAAACAATTCAATACAGTATCTATATACACACAGATAGATAACTCACAAATCAATAATTGATAATCAACATTATCAAATAACAGGTAATCCATATTATCAATATCATAATAGATAATCCATATATCAAACATCCCAATTGATAATCTATGTAATCATCATAAAGCAACCAAGTATTCATATCATACAACCATACTTATCTCATTACTGAGATCACAAAGTATTCAAGACAATCAATGTCATCTATTCATACATAAGCAATGATTTACTCATAACATAATATAATTAATTTAAAATGAATTAAATTAATTATCTCTATCTCTAATTAATTTAAAGTAAATTAAATTAATTACTTCATCTATAATTAATTTAAAATTAATTAAATTAATTACCTTTCTCAAAATAAATCTTGCTTAGCTATTCATTAATTAAACCAATTAATTAATCATCATCCTAATTAATCAACCTTGATTAATCAACTCTTAATAAAGTAATTAATCCTTAATTATTCTCATTCATCATATCAATTAATGAACCTTAATTAATTACTTCCATTAATTAATTAACCTTAATTAATTACATTATTTCTTGATTAATTACATTAATCAATCATGCTTAAATTAATTACTTTCAATTAATCAACTTAAATAAATATAAACAGTACTTAATTATTCTTAATCACCTCTTAATTACTTTATAAATTCTTTGATTTATTACACCAAGCAATAAACCTTTAATTACTTTAACCAGTAATTATTCATTTAAAATTACTTTCCAATCAGTAATTTACCTAACTCAATTACCTCTGTAATTTATTAATTACTTATCTTAAGTAATTAACCTTATCAAACTTATTAAGTAACATACTTAATCATTTATCAAGTGACTATCATTAATTAATTAACAAATTAATTAACTTACTTGATCATACTTATCTCATTAATTATAATTGAGTAATTCATCCCTCAATTACTCATTAACCAAATTAATCTTCAATTAATAGATAAATTATCATCAATTATAAATTAATAAACCTTAATTATTAATCAATCCTTTAATACAAAGTAATTAATCACTAATTACTTTTTTTATAATTAATTAACTAAACTTAATTATCTAATTAATCAACTTTTAATCATTAATTGATAAACTTAATTATTAATTAATAATCTTAATTACAAATAATTTAATTCATAAATATAATTAATTAATCCTTAACTAAAATTAATTAACCTTAAATAAAAATAGTTAATTAATCCTTAATTAACTAGCATTTTATTTTAATAATCCCTTAGTTATTAATTAAGACAACACAATCAAACTTAGTAAAACCTTTATTAATTAATTACTATTCTAATTAACTCTAAATTACTTAATTAATAAGTAATTATAATTTAATTAATCATTAGCCATTAATCTAATCATCATAATTATTAGTTAATTAAATTAATAACCATACTTAATTAATTACTTAATTAATCCTTCAAAATAATTAAGTAAATAAATAAATTAAACTTAAAATTCTTAATTAACTACATAATTATTCATTAACACTTTATTATTATTTAATATAAAACATTATCTTTATTTAACCTTGAAATTTTAACTTAATATTAATTCATTAATTTAAATTAAAATATAAAAATAATCATTAATTACTTTCCTTAATTATTAATTAACAATTCTAATTTCAAGTTCATAAATTATCTTAAACTTTAATTGTTAATTCATACTCATTTCCATTAATTAATTTAAATAAAACATTTACTTAAAATTCTCTTTATATTTCAAAATAAGATTTGAAATAATGTTAAGATTGTTACTTAAGTTATTTAAAACATTACACAAGTTTGTTTATAAAAACAATTCAATTCAAGACAAGCATTTTACTTTAATTTAAACAATTTAAAGTTTAAAACTTATTTACTTAAATTTGAAATTTTTGTTGAATACTTTAGTTTGGATTCAACCTATGTTTACTGGAATCTAAGAAACAAAGTACATCTTCTTTCTCCTTTATTTTTTTTCTTTTTAAAAAAAAACTAATTTGATTTACAAATTTTAAAAACTGTTTAAATTTTAAACTGAAAACTGTTAATACATAACAGTTTAAACTCCTGCAACAACCCCCAGAACAACACGAGAACCTCCCCGAGCCATCTTCCTAAAATACTCGAGCTATCTCCCCTACAACCAGAGTTTCCCTTCGAGGAAACAAACAGCCCCAAACCAAAACTACAACCCACTGACACCACAGCACATACGTGCACCTGCATCGGTGCCGGAGCCACCTCTGGCCAACGTCGAACCCACCACCGAGTCATCCAAGCACCCTACATCCACCTACGACCCACAGAACAACAATTCCTACCTCGATTCAAAATCGAGCATCCCTGTGGTTACTGAAACCCAACATCATCAGCAAACCCCCCCTCCCCAAATCATCGCCTCCGATCGATGATATCCACTACAACTCCGGCCATGGGCTACTGACCCATCGCACTTCCTTCTCCCCAAATTAAATCAAGCTCGATGTAGTTATGAGGATGCAGTGATCAATTTTCAGTAAGAACCCAAAAACTAGGTTTAAATTAAATCCCAGACAAATTCAAACATCAAAGTGATTTATAAATTCTGTAACCATTTTTGCCGAAATCCTCAAACATGATTCTAACTCCAACAACAAGCACGTGTCACCCAAATACAGAAAATCAACAAAATTTGCAAAATCCCTAATTGCAGGAAACCCCCAAATTCACATTCAATACCTTTCTAGAAATTGTTATTTTGATTTTAATAATCATAACTTTCGAAGATGATTCAAGATGTATATTCCAATCAATATAAATTAACATTGGATTTTATCAAATATCTTAGATTTACTGCATTATCTATGTTCCAGTAGATTTCCAAACTAAAAATAAAAATAAAAAAATACTTGAACTTGTCATTTAAAAACTAGATGCTGTTTAAACCAAATTAACCTGTTTGAGAATCAAAACTTTAAAGTGATTTGATAAAGAGTTTTGGTCTTTTGGTTCATTTTAATCTCTGTACAAAAAAATAACAGAGAGTAGCAGTTTAACTAGCATGCATGATCAACATTCATATACACAGGTCAATCATCAACATATAAATATGCAAGCATTGATTATTACAGAAATTAAACAATCAACAGATCTGTAATCACTTAAGCCTTTAACTTGTTGTTTACTCACCTTATACAAGAAATGCAGTGCAAGGGTTTTGAAGAAAAGAACAGGAACCCATTTTACTGAATTTGCTTCCAGATTTTGCATGCATAAGAATTTTTTTACAGATACTTGAAAATTTTGAAATCATACTGCAGGCTATATAAAATTTCTGGTTTCAGGCTTCTTGTTTGAGGAGGTTACAGGGTTTAAGCATAAGCAGTTTACAGAGTTGAATTGCATTTGTTTTGGAGGAAATGATAACAGGCTTTGAGCATAAAGGTTTTGATTCATGTATTTTCTGGCTTAGATTTTGTTTTTGAGTTTGAGGGTTTCAGAATTCATTTGAACTTGAGTGGTATTGATTTTTTTAAGGAACTTTCAGATTCTCATTTGAACTTGAAGAGGTTTCAGATTTTGAATGAATTTAAACTTGATCAATGGTTTCAGATTTAAGTTTTGAGGATTTTCTGATTTTTGAAGAGTGAAAGTTTGGCATGGATAATCAAGTTTCTCTTAGGAATGAATAAAATGTTTAAAGAAAAAGAAAGTGAAGAGATAAGATGTTTATATAAGCAAATTTTCATATTTTATAAATTAAAAAGAAAATTAAAAACAATAATGGACGCTTGTCATTTAATTCCTCAAATCTTTTACACTTGTTAACAAAGTGTTTTAAAATTAAACATTTGTCAAATTGAGTTTATTTTAATTTTAAAAGAATTTAAGAAGCTTTTTAAATTAATTTCCTAATTACTAATATGTTTTCTTCTTAATTTAAAAATACTTTTCTAGTTAAATATCTAATAAACAAATGCACTTACAAATTTACAAATGTTTGCTAAATCTATATATTATACAATCTTTGAAAAGAATGAACCAAATATAATTTAAATAAAATTATACAACATTTCAACCTTATTTTAAAATGTTATTTCAAAAGCCTTGCATTTATTTTATTAAATAAATAAAAATCAAATTTCTATAAAACAAATCTTATTTCTAATTGAAAACATTATCTATATATTTTTAAAAACCAAACTATATTATCATTTTATTTTAAGATGTACGTTTATCCTTTAAATTCAAATTTATATTTCAATTCAAAGTCAAATTTAAAAATCAAATCTAAAATAAATTTAAATAAACATAAACATCTATTTTTAAATAAGCTCATTATGATTTACAAATAATATATCCTATTTTAAAATCAATTTAAAATACACAGATTTAAATACACAGATATAAAATGCATTTTAAACACACCTATAAATTTTGAAAACAATATACCAATTTATAATCATAATTAAAATATTATATTATATTACATGGTTAATTATCTTTGAAAATAACAATTTATCATTTTCAAATAATTAAATTTAAGATATTATCAGCATTTTAAACTCCTGGAAATTCTGGGATATTACAGCAGCATTCGTCGCGCGTTTGGAGAGCTGCTGCGTCGCCTTGGGTCGACCGAGTGGGCGCGCATTCGAGCTGGAGGTGTGAGGTGCCATGCTCTTCGAGGTAGCGGAGCCTGATCCCGTTCGAGCGTGTCGATGGGGTTGCGTTTCGAAACCCTTGAGAGCGAGCATGGGTTCGGTTTTGAACTGGAATTACGCATGAGGAAGAAGAAGGCAACAACGTTGTTTCCATGATGAGCGGCCAGGATCGTGTCTGGTAAAATAAGAATTAATAAAAGGAATTTGTTTAAAATTTATATTCAAATTTTTAAAATTTAATAACTTTTTCATGCGACATCAGATTCGAACGAAATTTGCGGCACCGGAATCGTAGTGATGCATACTACGCAGTAGTGCAGTTCGAGAATCATTCTGGGCAAGTAGAAATTTGAGTTAAATCGAACGTCGTTCGGTTTAATTTAATTTTTGAACGCTCACCGAAACTCAAGGTGAGTTATTCTCACTCACATCTGGATGCTAGCTAATTTAAATAGTCATTATTTAAATATCTGTGTGATTGGTTGAATATAATTATTGTTATCAGTTTGGATTGATATTTTTATATGTGATGTGCTAATATTTGTGATGCAGGGAAAACAGGTTGGAGGGATTAAACAGGATTCCTCACAATGTAGTAGTTATTTTTATAATTGGTAATGATGCCTGTTTATATATTGTGATTGATAAATTTGGAATTAAATTGTGTTGTGATGTTGTTGGATAAACTATAAACCCAGAATGCAAATTATAAAGAAAATAAATTGGGATTTAAAAAGAAATCAAGAAAGTGATAATAAAGAATTTAAAGGAATATAAAAATTGGAATCTGTTTGGATGAAAAGGAAAAAAAATGTAAATTGATAAAATTGGGATTTAAAATACAGTGAAAAATTTATCAATCAATAAATGTGAAGTATAGATTTCTGAAAAATGAATTCTATGGAAATTATAAATTTGTTTTGAAATAACGATGGGATTATTTGATGATGTTCCGGGAAATTAAAATATGTTGCAACGAAGCTTCCAAATATAAAATTTACAGTTTTAAATGTAAATAGAATATTTTGAAATGCCATTTTCTCCTTTTGGATTTTATTTAAGTAAATTGTAAATATGGTTTTTCATTGAAGAATTCTCCAAAATGTTCATTTAAAAATGTTTTAAACTATATTGTAGAAATGAATTTTCGGAAATGGGAAACTGTATTTGAATTTCGGAGGAAGTTATAGTTAACCATGAGATTGGGGATTTATGTTATTAAAATAAATTGAATTGAAATGAATCGGCTGGATTTGTGAGACGGATTCTTTGGATGTTTGAATGGGAAAGTGTTTCCTTGGGAAAACCAAGCTAGTGTTTAAAAGATTTGATTTAAATAAAGATTAAAGCTTAAATTTGTTTAAAGAGTATCTTTAAGAAATTGTTATTTTAATGAAGAAATTAATAAAATGGGTTTAAATTTATTTGTTTAAGTTATTGGTAAAGGCTAGTATTATCTTTTTAAACCCTATTTTTAAATTTGGTTTATTTTAACCTTTATTGAAAAGCAAGTTTATATCTAAATAAATAGTGTTATTTTAAATATTTTGAAAATTGTATTTTTGAGTAAATAACTAGAAGTACATTTATATATTTATAAGTATATTTTTCTATAAAGTATTTTAACTCTTTAAAAATCTAAATGTTTTTATCTTGGTTATTTCCAATGGGAATAAATGGTAAAAGGATTTACCGGGTAAAGGAAGAGACTTTGGGAATTGTTCTTCAAACGAGTTTTGAAATTTGGAAGTATATCTTGAAAGATATTTGAGGCAAATAAATAATGTAGAAAATTATTTAATGTGTGATGGATGTTTGTGAATATAAATTGATAGTTAAATCACCGACTATCAATATTGGGCAAATGCGTTGATCGTTTCGAAGAGACCGGGATCGAGATTTACTTCTCGAAAACCACTTCGATCCGGTTTGTATGTTTCGGGGAAAAACGTGTTCGGAGTCGAAGATGGAGCAGTGAAGTACAAGGGCTAGTCGCTACTAATCCTGAGGATATTTTCAAAATGGATGTAGTAGGAGTAGTGCCTTCGGTTCCGTTCAAACCCGGGACGGACTTGTATGGACGAATGCTTTCGGAACGTCGTCAGGTGGGCGATGGGAATTCTAAGTGAAACGTTCTAAAGGTAACGCTAAGCCTCAAGCCTCATCTACCGGGAATGACTGAAAATCAAGGGATATGCAGCAAGGCTTCGTGGGTAGCCCCCACTGGAGAGTAAGGTCATCCCTGTCTAGATGTCCCTTTTTATTTCGGCTTAGTGGTGCGGTTGCTGATCCCAACCGCGGGGTGATCTTATTCGGAACTGTCCAGTAAGAGATGGGTCCGGCCTTGTGTTGCAGGGGATCGGGCGTGGTCCTCGGTACGGTGATCTAGGCCTCGTACTGTGACAGGTGGTACCCCAGTGCCTAGTCATTGATGGAAATCCATTCTCCATACGAGCCTTGTACGAGTTTTGTTTGTATTACCCACTTTTGTGGCTAGTAGCCGAAATTTAATAGATGTCACAATTTCGGCTAATTTATAAGTATTTGTATATAGACCCTATTATAATATCAAAGGATTTCTATAAAAAGTGTTTTAGCTATCGTAAGGTAAAAACCCGACATGTTTATTTGTGGCGTGGTCTTACGAGATGCTTTTGTTTTCAAAAGGATTTCTAAAACTTTAATAATCAATTTGGATGCATTATTATCAGCTGGTATTCCAGACTGACTCGGGTGTTATTTCATTACAATGCTCGGGTCAGACCGAGTATTATTTGTTCAGGACAGGATGTCATGGAGCAGGAGAGGAACTGGAGCCCGAGACGTATTGTCTGTACCTATATATATATATATATTCCGCTGCTGTGATTGTATGGTATGTCTGATTGGTAATTTGATGTATGAGATACTCTGATGATGTGATGTATAAAACTGGCATAGATTTCATTTTGTGTAAAGTTCTATATTTACTATACTATTTTATTCCGCTGCGACTGTGAGATTCTGATATTGTTTAGCTTCTTCTTCTATCTCTTCTTCTTAAACCCGAATGGTTCGTATTTCTGTGCCACTTGAGTTAACAGAGGTAGAATAGTGTTGATTCAAGGGGTACAGATTTGCGGGTCGTCACACTTGGTATCAGAGCTTAGGTTGGCGACAAGCTAGGCTTTGGTGGGAAAATTTATTCATTAAATAGAGTCAAGAGTACTCTATAATGAGTTGAGCGTAGTAATAGATATGAGGGCGTACTTGTTAGTGGATATAAAATTGTTTTTATACTGTGTTGACTTATCGGTTGGGTGTTTATGAATTCTGGTCGGTACGGGAAGTACAACCGTATCGATAGGGGTTTCTAAACTCTTAAACAAGATAAACCGACATAGTATTGTTTTTAAAGTGGGTAAATGAAATAATTTTATCCAAAAGTATATTTTGATATAAAGGAAATAATTTTCTGAAATTATTATATATATTTGGTTGATTTGTTAGTTAATACTATAATTAAATAGGAATCTAAATTTTGATCTAAAATTTGAAACGGTTATAATCAAATAAAATTCTATGAGTATAAATTATATAAAAGAAGAATAACTAAATTTAAATTTAAACCAGAATTTAAATTCTGGGGATGTTGGAAAGGATTTTAAATGTAATGAAACCAAAGGTTTGGAAATTTAAAATCTTGGAAATGTTTGGTAATATTTTCCCAATTGTTTGAAGGCAATGATGGAATATTATTTTGGAGTAATATGTTTGTATGGAAACTGTTTTGAAATGAATTTGGGAAAGTAAGAAAGCATTGAACTCACTTCAGTCGCTGGAAAATAATCCTGATGATGCTGGCCACATCATTAGAATTCATTTTCGAATTTCTAAAGTGATGGATTGCTACCAAAATGGTTGGTTATGATATTGTTTGAATTGGTTGGGTATGCCAGTTGTTTTGGAAATTTCAAGGGAGGAAATTTGTTTTGGTATAAACAAGTTGTTTTGGAAAATCTGGAGATTTGATTTTATATACCAGGGGAGTATGAGTTATTTATTATTTCAAAATGGTTTTGAAATAAAACCGGGTAATTGAATTCTGGAACATTCTATTTAAATGGTGTGTAAAATTAAAATGCATCAACTAATGAACTTATTTTGGTAATGTTGATGATAATAAGAAGGAAATGTAAATTTTAATCTTGGAACTAAAATTTAACGTGAGTAAAAGGAAGTGAATAAAGTATATTGAAGTGAATAGAAAATTGGAATTTAACTTGGATAAGTTAAATATGGGCTTAGAATTAAATTGATTTGGGTTAAATTAAAATGTAGGTTGACTTTGAAATTGTGGGTCATTGAGAAATAACTTGTACCCATGAGCAATATAAGATTTTAAGTAAATAAGTTGGTGAACTTATAAATAGAGAAATGGAATGATAATTACAAATGGGAGATAGTTGAATGGTATGGTAAATTCAAACTCAATCTCAAATGAAATGTAGATTGAAATAAGGTAGAGTGAGAGATAAAAAAAATGTGAATGAACTTACAATAGAAAATAAGTTTTTAATTTTTTTATGGAGGAATAAAATTGAAGTGAAATGAAATACAAAATTCAGTTGCATTATAGGCATATTGAATGAAATTCAGTCCTGATTTAAGTGGTAAAGAAGTGGAATGAATTTAATCTGGCTAAGCAAAATTTCAAGTAAACTTGAAATTGGATAAGAATCAAATTGAATGGAACTTCAATTTAGTTGAAATGATGTTGAATGAAGTAAATGCTCACTCAACTAAATTCAAAGTGATTGTTTGGAAATGAATTTTGTGTAAGCTAAATTAAATGGAATTTGTATTGGCATGAATAAAATTTTGGATAGTTTGGCCAAAATTTAGAAAGTAAATAAAGTCCAGTTTTGGAATGGAATTTAATTTTGGTAATAAATATTGGAAGTGTGAATGGATAATGGGATTAGATTATTATAATGATGATTTGATTTATAAATAAATTTAAATGATTGAAATAATTTAAATGGTCTCTTTGTTAATAAAATAAATCTAAAATGGATTGAATAAGTAAACAAAGGGGCATTCGAATTTGTAAATGGATTGAAATTTGATGGAATGAGAATCAAAGGAAATAAAATAAAATTGATATAAGAAGATAATGAAAATGTTGTGAAAGAACTTAAGGAACTTGAAAGAGAAAAACAAAATGATTGTGAATAAACTTTATTAAGTACTCTTGAATGAAATTTGTTAGATAATAAAATTGAATTGCAAGTGAAATGGTATTAATTAATTATTGTGATAAATTAAAGATGTATGGATTGTAAATAATCCAGGATGGAATGAAATTAATATAAACCTGAATTGGTTGATGAAATAAAAATGTAAGGAAAATTTAATTTAACAATTGCATTGGAATAAAAATACTTGGCTTGTGGACTAGGAAAATTCGAGTAAAATCAATATAAATCCAAGTAGAATTAATTTTAATGGGTATAAGCCTAAGTGGTGGTTATTTTTCTCGAATGACATGAAAATTTCATGTATTCGGAATTGAGTTGCTTAACAGGCAATTGAAATTGATTTTCGAATAAATTGATACGGGTTGGAATAAAATTCAAAGAGTTTGTATATGGATGCAAGTGAATTGATTTGAAGAAGCAAATAAAGATGGTTTTAAATTAATTAGATAAATGCAATCTAATTAACTGATTTTGCATATGAATGGAAATGGATCATAAAAGAAATGCAAACGTTTCAAGTTTAAAATAAAATTTGATTGTAAATCAAATTGGGAATGTAAGTTAAAGTAAAGAAATGCAAGTAAGGCATATGTAAATCATTCAAGTGAAATAAAATGAAGTTGGGGTGGATGAAAGTAGAATGGGTTAAAATCTTAATAAACGGATTTGAGTATAAATGTAAGTGAGTTATAATAGAAATGCAAACGTATCAAATTGAAATGAAATTTGCTTGGTGAATCAATTCGAAAATTGGGTAAAGTATGAATTGGAATAGCGAAACTTATATGTAAATCCTTTGTGTGAAATAAAATGGAATTTGGCATTAGAAAAGAAACTTTGTGCATGTTATAAAATATGGTTTACTTATGAAACCATGCAAAGTGTTGCTTGGATTATGAAATGGATATCTTTGGCTTACATTTATATTGAAAATGTTGTTAAAATGTTCATATCTTTAAAAACTGATGAGTTTGTTTGAGTGTAGTACAGGCACAGAAAGCGTTCGAGAGAGTTGGAGCGCGTATGTGCGTTATATTAGCCGCTTGCTATTAAAATTTGCTAAAAAGGTACGCCTACGCAAATATAATTGGGAAATGATATATATATATATATAGTGATATATTTTGGTTTCCGACCGTGTGGGTCGATGTATATATATTTGTTTGTATCGCGATATCGCGAAAGCTCCTCTGTACAGAGGAGACTGCCAAAATTTTTTGAAAATTTTGGGAGTTAGAAAATTTTTGAGAATTTTGGAAAAATTTATTTACTAGTGAAGTGTTTTGAAATGATGTTAGAATAAAAGCTTTAGAATAAATAAAGCAAATGAGTTTGGATTTGAGCTAAAGGGATTTGGAAAGTGTATATATGTTTTAACTAAAGAAGTTTGGGTTAAGTTAGTGAGTGTAGAAGCATTTGTTTCATTAGCGACAAGTTGATTTCAAATAACAATTGGAAATAAAGGATTTTGGAATAGGATTGAATTAGTAGTTTTAATTTGAAAACTATAGAATTTGAGCAAAGAGAAAATTGAGATTTCACTAAGTAAGTTTGTTATTGGGTTTGGAACATTCTTTCCACCTTAGCAAATTTCGGGGACGAAATTTTTATAAGGGGGAGGAATGTAACGACCCGGAATTTTGGGTCGCCAAATTTGAAAATATAATTCATTTTAAATGTTGAATATGGATTATAATTTGAATTTTGAAATAAAAAGATTTTGGTTAAGTTAATAGGATTAGTAAAATTTCAAATACGGGAATTAAATTGAAATTTGAATAATAATAATTTAATATTAGAATTGGAATAATTGGTGATTCTGAGTGTAAATAGATATAAAAATTAGATTCTAAAATTTATTTTAAGTCTAATTGGATTTAAATTATGATATTGGACTGTTGGATGAAATTAGAAGTCGATATGTTGAATTTGGAATTTTATATTAATTTAATAATGGAATTTAATAAGATAATAATGCAAATATTCAGATTTTGATTTAAACTGAATCAGTATGATTTCTAATGTGATTATGAATTTTATATGATTTATTATTAAGCTAATAGAATTTTAAAAGTGAAAATTTTAAGCGTTTTTGACAATTTTGAAAATGACTCGAATTTATCGACGAGTTAAAATAGCCTTCCGGGGCACAGTCTCGGAATTCGACGAAACAAGTTCCATTGGATCCATAATAGTTAGTTATTATCGGATTTCAATTTTCGTAGCAATCGGAGTTGTCTTTTGACCCCGGCAGCTTAAAACGCATAGAAATCGATTTAACCGATTTAATTTTAAATTGATCGTTTAATTCCGTAACTCGCACGTACGACCAAATTGGTTTACGAAACATGTTCCATTGTGTCCGAAACGCGTAGTTTGGAGTTCATTTGCGTATTTTGTTAAATTGGGAAGTATATTAATTAAATAATATTAAAACCATAATATATATATTCTTTTTTTTATTAAACCCTAGCCAATTCATGGCCGGTCGCCACTAAAAAATTGAATGGCTGAAATCGTCTCTCGTTCTTCCTCCTTTCTCTCTCAATCTACAGCCTTTCACGAGGAACCATCAACTGGAAGATCGAGGAGCTCGTCAGGAGCTTCCTATCCATCTGGGAGCGATCGATTTTCGTGCAGCGTGGAGGGCGTGGGGCCGCCGCGTTCATCGCGCATTTGGAGAGTTGCTGCGTCGCCTTGGGTCGACCGAGTAGGCATGCATTCGAGATGGAGGTGTGAGGCGCCGTGCTCTTCGAGGTAACAGAGCCTGATCGCGTTCGAGCGTGTCGATGGGGTTGCGTTTCGAAACCCTTGAGAGCGAGCATGGGTTCGGTTTTGAACTAGAATTGCGCGTGAGGAAGAAGAAGGCAACAACCTTGTTTTCATGATGAGCGGCCAGGATCGTGTCTGGTAAAATAAGAATTAATAAAAGGAATTTGTTTAAAATTTATGTTCAAATCTTTAAAATTTAATAACTTTTTCATACGACATTAGGTTCGAACGAAATTTGCGGCGCCGGAATCGCAGAGATGTGTGCTACGCAGTAGTACAGTTCGAGAATCATTCCGGGCAAGTAGTAATTTGAGTTAAATCGAACGTCGTTCGGTTTAATTTAAATTTTGAACGCTCACCGAAACTCAAGGTGAGTTATTCTCACTCACATCTGGATGCTAGTTAATTTAAATAGTTAATATTTAAATATATGTGTGATTGGTTGAATATAATTGTTGTTATCAGTTTGGATTGATATTTTTATATGTGATGTGCTAATATTTATGATGCAGGGAAAACAGGTTGGAGGGATCCAACTGGATTCCTCACAATGTAGTAATTATTTTTATAATTGGTAATGATGCCTATTTATATATTGTGATTGATAAATTTGAAATTAAATTGTGTTGTGATGTTGTTGGATAAACTATAAACCCAGAATGTTAATTATAAAGAAAATAAATTGGGATTTAAAAAGAAATCAAGAAATTGATAATAAAGAATTTAAAGGAATATAAAAATTGGAATCTGTTTGGATGAAAAGGAAAAAAAATGTAAATTGGTAAAATTGGGATTTAAAATACAGTGAAAAATTTATCAATCAATAAATGTGAAGTATAGATTTCTGAAAAATGAATTCTATGGAAATTATAAATTTGTTTTGAAATAACGATGGGATTATTTGATGATGTTCCGGGAAATTAAAATATGTTGCAACGAAGCTTCCAAATATAAAATTTACTGTAACAACCCGCATATTTAACGATTTTATATTTAAATGTTTAATTTAAATATAGCGTCGTTAGTCGGATTTTGGTCCGAAATGTTACTTTCTGCAAATGGCCGAATTGGAACTCGAAACTACCTCCATTGGTTCCAAAATGGCGTTTGCGATCTTTTTGAGTATAAGCTTTGATATGTTTGGAGTAAGTGAAATTTTGACCTTTTCTATTGGGCTTTGGGCTTGGGTTTCACCCAAACTGTTCTATTAACCTCAACTCAGCCCTTCTCTCCTTCCATTCACTTATTCATTTCATAAAAGCTTAAGCAAAAACTGAAATGGGGGAAGAGAAAGGAAATTAGAAACTCCTAGCCCTAAATCCATTTGCAAACTACAAATTCTTGCTCCAAAATCATAGAGAAGCCATTGGTAAGTTCATCTCCATCTTCTCCATCTCTTCTCCTCTTCAATTTCAGTAATTTCCTAACCCTAACTTAGGAAATACTTGCTTTGATTCTAGATTGAAGCTTGTAGTGTTGAAGTGGAGTGTAGTTGGTTGATTCCTTGCATTTGTGCTTCTTCATCTTCTTTGTTTTGTGTAAAAAGGTGAGTTTTTAACTCACATCTACCTCTCTTGCTATCATTGATGTTGGGTATGATTTCCTAACAAATATTCATGTGCTATTGCTTTAGTTTGAAAAAGAGTTGGAATTCATTTGATAGGGCAGGAAGTGCTGGAAAACAGCCTTCGGCCGACCGAGCGCAGGCTTCGGTCGACCGACCTGCTGCCCCGAGCCATATTTGGTTTTCTGCATCTGGCCGGCCGACCGAGGCCTGTAGTCCGGTCGAACGACCTGCTCTATTTGCCCTGTTTTTCCTGTTTTTGTATATTTTGATTTGTTTTCCGGATTTTATCGATTCAAGTTGCTTTTTAGTGGTTGTTATTGCATATTTGGCTTTGATAACTTACTCTTGACTTCATCCACGGGTTTTTATAAAATAATCTCTCGAATCGCATTTAAAAGCTCGTTTCTCCAATTTATAAATTCTATTTAAAACACACACTTTCGCACTTCGAGCGAAGTGGAAGGGTGATTAAATGGTTGGGCAAAACACGGACCATGAATCTGTGCGTTTATCTTTCCGATTAATCCCTGACCTATTCGATTGATCGTTTTGACCCTTGTGTCTGGTTTATCGATGAGATAAGGTGAACTTTGTAATGCTTCGAGTGTGAAATTAACTAATGGATAGTAAATCGTTTAGTGCGAACGGGTGGTTATGGGACTCACGTTACCACTTTTCGGATTCCTCTCTGGGAGTTTGTGACACATGCTGCCTTTGGGACGGTGTCTTCGGACTGTCTCCTCTGGCTTGTTGCCTTTAATATCGCTTTTGGAGTTGGTCCTTTGCCCTGACTCGAAAGATATTTGGGGTTGTCGGTTACCTTTAGTATTGCTTTCGGAGTGGTTTCTTTACCACCGCTCAAGAGATATTGGAGTGGTTTCTTCACCACCGCTCAAGAGATATTGGAGTGATTTCTTTACCACCGCTCAAGAGATAACGGAGTGGTTTCTACACCACCGCTCATGATGTTTTATTTTTATGTATATTCCCTAGGTATTGCTTTTCTGTATTGGTTCTTTGGAGCCACACGAAATATAGCGTTTACCTTGTGGAACTCGTATTTATCGGTATTTGTTGTTTGCCTTTATGACCTGCTTTGGGATATTCTTATCCTTTGTTTCTATATGTTGCCGATGATATGAGGCTTGTTCTATATGATTCATCTTTCGTTAGATGATTGTGTTATCTCTTTTAGAGATATCTATTATGCTTTGTAACCTTGCAGGTTTATTATTGTTCAGTTTATCTAACTGATTTGTTATCTAGACTGACCCGCGTATTTTATACTCGGGTCAGACCGAGTTGTTTCAGGTTAGGTGCTTTTGGACTTAGCCTATTTTGCTTCCGCATGGACTATTTAGCTTGTTCCTTTTTGTCATAGCTTTTTGTGTAGTCCCATTTTGTAGTAACTCTGATATGTATTCATCTGAAACTCGTCTATATATTGTGGTTTGCTATACCACTTGACATGTATTATTTTGTATACTCTGCAATGTATCAGTATATGTGTGTATATGATGATTTACTGTTCTGTGATGTATATTACATTTGAGTTATTATATTCTGTTCTGATAGATCCAACCACCTATGGTTTTGTTTTAAGTATTCATTGAGTATGTCGACCTGCTTGGTATGTTTATTGTCGATGTATTCAATAGATAATTAGAGCAAGGCTATAGATGGTCGCTCCCAACCAGCCTTATTCTCCGTGTTAGTTGACGGCATTACTTTGTAGTGTCCTTGGCTAGCGTGGGTATAGAGGTGGGGCGTCACAGCGTGGTATCAGAGCTGAGTTCAGAACAAAATATGATAAACACAGAATAGATGCACATATTATGGTACATCAAAGTGTACAAGTGATACAAATCTTTGAATCATCGTGTCTCTTTATCCCATCAAGGCTAGATAGTATTTGGGAATACGTCTAGGATTATTCCGTTGTATCCCATATTGAAATATCTACCTTGTGAATAATCTTTTCCTTATCTTGACTTTCAGCCTATGTCTGGAAGAGGCAGAGGTCGACGTTCGGATGCTGGGCAATCTAGTGGCTCACATCCGGATGGCGTTTATATGTCTGCCGATCAGTTTATGGAGTTGTTTAGGAGCACTCAGCCTCCCGTTCCTCCTCGAGTGTCTCCACCTCGCAATTCTGCCTTTGCACGTCAGTGTAGTGATTTTTCTCATCTTGGAGGAAAACCGTTTAAGGGTTCCGAATCCGTTCTTGAAGTCCAAGCTTGGTTTCGCACATGCGAACGTATCTTCTCTCGCATGGATCTTTCTGACCATGATCGAGTTCTTGTAACTTCTAGCTTATTGCAAGAGCGTGCTCTTGATTGGTATGAACTTCTTGTAGCCGAGATTGATGAGTCTACTCTTTCTTGGACTCAGTTTTGGGGACGATTTGAACTCAAGTTCGTTCCTGAATCTGAAAAAGTTTTATTGACCCGTCGCTTCCTTGAGTTGAAGCAAGGGAAATCTTCTGTTTCTGAGTATGTCGCATCGTTCGAGGCTTTATCTCAGTATGGTCTTGAATTCATCAGCATTTCTTACAAGAAGAATTTGAAGTTTGTCTCTGGTCTTAAGAAATATCTTAAGAAGTCCTCGTTGCTCCAGCTTAAGCTTTCTTTCGAGGAATTGGTTGATTCGGCACTTTATCTCGAAGCTGTCGAGAAGGAGTGTGATAGTGGTGAGGATGTTGAGGTTTCCAAGAACCCCAACAAGAAGCAGTTTCCGTTTCAGAAGAAGCCTTTTCCTTCTAAGAAGAAGAAGACTGGTGGTCCTAGCTCTCAGCCTCAGTCTTCCAGAACACCTTTCGTTCGAAAGTGTTTCAATTGTGGTTCTCTTGATCATATTATTCGAGCTTGTCCTAAGCCTCTCTTCTGCCGTTATTGCAAGAAGGAAGGTCATCATGTTTCTGCTTGTCCCATTTCTCCGAATAATTCTTTATCTGGCAAGCTCAGTGTGGCTAATGCTTCTGGAGGTTCATCTCAATCCAAAGGTATCTCTCCATCCATTTTGGAAGGTTTTATTTTATTTCATGATCATAGTATTCGAGTTCTTTTCGATACGGGTGCTTCACATTCTTTCGTATCGAAGAAGCTCGTTGATGATTTATCTTTGGATGTTTCTTGTTTGATTACTTCTTTAAGGATTGCGAATCCAATTGGGGGATCCGCGACCCTTAGTTTGCTTTATGATGATGTTGAGATTGTTTTATGTGGTTTTTCTTTTCGTGCGAATCTGCACGTTGTTTCTCATTTGGGTTTTGATATGATTTTGGGTATGGACTGGCTAGTGAGATATGATGCCAGGATTATTTGTTCGGAGAGAATTTTATATCTTTGTCATCCTAATTCACCTACTCAGTTATCTCTTGTTCTTCGAGATGTGGATAATTCCGAGATGGCTTTGTATTCTCTTGATTCGCAAGATGGTGATGATATATCTCGTATTCCTATTGCTTGTGACTTTTCTGATGTTTTTGAGCCTGTAACGGGTTTGCCACCCAAACGGGCAATTGAGTTCCGCATTGATCTCATTCTAGGCGCGCAGCCAGTTAGTCGTCCTCCCACGAGGATGTCTACAAAGGAAAATGAGGAACTCAAGAAGCAGCTTTTAGAGCTTGAATCCAAGCAATTGATTCAATCTAGTTTTTCTCCGTGGGGATCCGCGGTCGTCTGTGTGAAGAAGTCTGATGGAACTCTTAGCCTTTGCATTGACTATCGCAAGCTTAACGAGTTAACCATCAGAAATAGGTATCCATTGCCTAGGATCGATGACATGTTCGATCTATTGAGTAGTGCTAAGGTCTTTTCTCAGCTTGCCCTTGCCATTGGTTTTCATCAGTTACGAGTTGCGGAGGATAGCATACCTCTTACCGCTTTCCGCACTCATTATGGTTCTTTTGAGTGGCTCGTTATGCCGTTCGGTTTGACGAACGCTCCTGCTTTCTTTGTCTATCTCATGAATCGGGTATTCCGGGAATATCTCGATAAGTTCGTGCTTGTCTTCATTGATGATATCCTTATTTATTCTAAGTCTGAAGCTGAGCATGCTAATCACTTGAGAATTGTCTTGAGTACCCTCCGTCGTCATCAGCTTAGAGCCAAATTCTCCAAATGCCACTTTTGGGAGAATAAGGTTAAGTTCTTAGGCCATGTTGTATCTTCCGATGGCATTTCTGTCGATCCCTCAAAGATCGAAGCCATTCAGAATTGGAAGAGGCCTGAGAATGTTCATGAGATTCGTAGTTTCCTTGGATTGGCGGGTTATTACTGTCGATTCATTAAGGATTTTTTCCCGTGTTGTGCTTCCTCTCACTTGCCTTACTCGGAAAGGTATTCGTTTTGATTGGTCCGACAAGTGTGAAGCTTCCTTTCAGGCATTGAAAGAACTTCTCACTAATGCTCCTATTCTTGTGGTTCCCGAAGGGAATCATGATCTTGTTGTCTACACCGATGCTTGTGGTAGTTGTCTCGGTGCTGTTCTTATGCAGAAGGATCGGGTAGTTGCTTATGCTTCTAGGCAACTGCGTCCGAATGAAGTTCGCTATGCCACTCATGATCTTGAGTTAGCCGCCATTGTCTTTGCCTTGAAAATTTGGCGACATTATTTATTGGACGAGCGCTTCATTCTCTATACCAATCATAAATCTTTGAAGTATTTGTTCACTCAGAAGGAACTCAATATGAGACAACAACGTTGGCTCGAGTTTCTTGCTTCTTATGACTTTGATATCCAGTATACCCCTGGTAAGGGTTATCGTGTTGCTGATGCGCTTAGTCGCAGACATTCGGCTGTTATTTCTATGATGCTTGCCGAATGGAATATTCTTGAGACTCTATCTTTTTGTGAAATTCGTGATCGAGGTTCATCTTTTGATTCTCCTATTCTATTATTTAGTTTGGGAGCTTGACCTATTTTATTGGATCGTATTGCCGATGCCCAACGGCGTGATCCTGATTTGTTGCATCTTATTCAGCTTTGTGAGTTTGGATCTTGTGATGAGGCGTTGCAAGATTTTAGCATTGATTCTCATGGGTGTCTTCGTAAGAAGAACCGTCTTTTTGTGCCTTCTGATCTTGCACTTAGGCATGACATTCTTGATGATTGTCACCGTTCTAAGTATACCATTCATCCCGGTAATAGCAAGATGTATGCCGATATGCGTCGTCTTTATTATTGGGAAGGCATGAAGCGCGATGTGGCGAGTTATGTGAGCAATTGCATAACTTGTCAGCGTTTTAAGGCCGAGCATCAGCGTCTTTCGGGTCTTCTTCAACCTCTTGAGATTCCGTTGTGGAAATGGGATCAGATATCTATGGATTTCATTGACGGCCTACCTCGCTCGAGATCAGGCCATTCTAGCATTTGGGTTATTATTGATCGCCTCACTAAGTCTGCTCATTTTGTTCCTATTAAGTCTAGTAGGACTGCTTCGCATTTGGCTAAGTTGTATGTCAAGGAAATCGTGAGACTTCACGGTGTTCCTAGTTCTATTGTGAGTGATCGTGATCCTTTATTCATGAGTTATTTTTGGAAGAGTCTTCAGCAAGCTTTGGGAACAAAGCTTAATTTTTCTACAGCTTATCATCCGCAGTCTGACGGACAGACTGAACGGGTGAATCGTATCTTGGAAGATCTTCTCCGTATTTGTATTTTTGATTTTGGTGGAAGTTGGGAGGATCACCTACCTCTTGTAGAATTCTCCTACAACAATAGTTTTCAGTCTAGTATCGGTATGGCTCCTTTCGAAGCCTTATACGGAAGGCCATGTCGATCACCTTCATGTTGGTTGGAATCTGGAGAGAAGCTTATTCTTGGTCCAGACTTTGTTCGTCATTCTTCTGAGAAGATTGATCTTATTCGGTTGAGAATGAGAGAGGCACAGAGTCGCCAGAAATCCTACGCGGATAACCGTAGGAAGCCTCTTGAGTTCTTGATTGGCGATCTTGTTTTTATTCGTGTTTCTCCTTTGAAGGGGGTTATGCGCTTCAGTACGACTGGAAAATTGGATCCTCGTTATATAGGACCATTTTCTATTGCTGAACGTATTGGCCCTGTGGCTTATAGAGTTTCACTTCCAGCTCATTTATCTGGCATTCATGATGTGTTTCACGTCTCGCAACTTTGGAAGTGTCTTCGAGAGTCGGATTCTGTTATTACTTCTCCTGAATTGCAAGAGCTTGAGGTCTCACCGGACTTATCTATTGTACAACAACCTATTCGCGTGCTTGACACGGAGGTGCGACACCTTCGGAACAAGGATGTGCCACTCGTTAAAGTTCAATGGTCCGCTAATCCCAATGACTGTACTTGGGAAACCAGAGAATTTATTGAGCGATCTTATCCGGGTTTTCTTTCCTTGCTTTGAAACGGTGAGTATGTCTTTTCATCTCAAGCTTATTTTCTTTTCTTTGGATTGATTGTATGTATGTAGTTGTTACAAATATCGTCTCTAGAAATTGCGAGGATGCAATTTTCTAAGGAGGGGAGATCTGTAACTACCCGCATATTTAACGATTTTATATTTAAATGTTTAATTTAAATATATCGTCGTTAGTCGGATTTTGGTCCGAAATGTTACTTTCTGCAAATGGCCGAATTGGAACTCGAAACTACCTCCATTGGTTCCAAAATGGCGTTTGCGATCTTTTTGAGTATAAGCTTTGATATGTTTGGAGTAAGTGAAATTTTGACCTTTTCTATTGGGCTTTGGGCTTGGGTTTCACCCAAACTGTTCTATTAACCTCAACTCAGCCCTTCTCTCCTTCCATTCACTTATTCATTTCATAAAAGCTTAAGCAAAAACTGAAATGGGGGAAGAGAAAGGAAATTAGAAACTCCTAGCCCTAAATCCATTTGCAAACTACAAATTCTTGCTCCAAAATCATAGAGAAGCCATTGGTAAGTTCATCTCCATCTTCTCCATCTCTTCTCCTCTTCAATTTCAGTAATTTCCTAACCCTAACTTAGGAAATACTTGCTTTGATTCTAGATTGAAGCTTGTAGTGTTGAAGTGGAGTGTAGTTGGTTGATTCCTTGCATTTGTGCTTCTTCATCTTCTTTGTTTTGTGTAAAAAGGTGAGTTTTTAACTCACATCTATCTCTCTTGCTATCATTGATGTTGGGTATGATTTCCTAACAAATATTCATGTGCTATTACTTTAGTTTGAAAAAGAGTTGGAATTCATTTGATAGGGCAGGAAGTGCTGGAAAACAGCCTTCGGCCGACCGAGCGCAGGCTTCGGTCGACCGACCTGCTGCACCGAGCCATATTTGGTTTTCTGCATCTGGCCGGCCGACCGAGCCCTGTAGTCCGGTCGACCGACCTGCTCTATTTTCCCTGTTTTTGTATATTTTGATTTGTTTTTCGGATTTTATCGATTCAAGTTACTTTTTAGTGGTTGTTATTGCATATTTGGCTTTGATAACTTACTCTTGACTTCATCCACGGGTTTTTATAAAATAATCTCTCGAATCGCATTTAAAAGCTCGTTTCTCCAATTTATAAATTCTATTTAAAACACACACTTTCGCACTTCAAGCGAAGTGGAAGGGTGATTAAATGGTTGGGCAAAACACGGACCATGAATCTGTGCGTTTATCTTTCCGATTAATCCCCGACCTATTCGATTAATCGTTTTGACCCTTGTGTCTGGTTTACCGATGAGATGAGGTGAACTTTGTAATGCTTCGAGTGTGAAATTAACTAATGGATAGTAAACCGTTTAGTGCGAACGGGTGGTTATGGGACTCACGTTACCACTTTTCGGATTCCTTTCTGGGAGTTTGTGACACATGCTGCCTTTGGGACAGTGTCTTCGGACTGTCTCCTCTGGCTTGTTGCCTTTAATATCGCTTTTGGAGTTGGTCCTTTGCCCTGACTCGAAAGATATTTGGGGTTGTCGGTTACCTTTAGTATTGCTTTCGGAGTGGTTTCTTCACCACCGCTCAAGAGATATTGGAGTGGTTTCTTCACCACCGCTCAAGAGATATTGGAGTGGTTTCTTTACCACCGCTCAAGAGATAACGGAGTGGTTTCTTCACCACCGCTCATGATGTTTCATTTTTATGTATATTCCCTAGGTATTGCTTTTCTGTATTGGTTCTTTGGAGCCACACGAAATATAGCGTTTACCTTGTGGAACTCGTATTTATCGGTATTTGTTGTTTGCCTTTATGACCTGCTTTGGGATATTCTTATCCTTTGTTTCTATATGTTGCCGACGATATGAGGCTTGTTCTATATGATTCATCTTTCGTTAGATGATTGTGTTATCTCTTTTAGAGATATCTATTATGCTTTGTAACCTTGCAGGTTTATTGTTGTTCAGTTTATCTAACTGATTTGTTATCTAGACTGACCCGTGTATTTTATACTCGGGTCAGACCGAGTTGTTTCAGGTTAGGTACTTTTGGACTTAGCCTATTTTGCTTCCGCATGGACTATTCAGCTTGTTCCTTTTTGTCATAGCTTTTTGTGTACTCCCATTTTGTAGTAACTCTGATATGTATTCATCTAAAACTCGTCTGTATATTGTGGTTTGCTATACCACTTGACATGTATTATTTTGTATACTCTGCTGTGTATATGATAATTTACTGTTCTGTGATGTATATTACATTTGAGTTATTATATTCTGTTCTGATAGATCCAACCACCTATGGTTTTGTTTTAAGTATTCATTGAGTATGTCGACCTGCTTGGTATGTTTATTCTCGATGTATTCAATAGATAATTAGAGCAAGGCTATAGATGGTCGCTCCCAACCAGCCTTATTCTCCGTGTTAGTTGACGGCATTACTTTGTAGTGTCCTTGGCTAGCGTGGGTATAGAGGTGGGGCGTCACATTTACAGTTTTAAATGTAAATAGAATATTTTGGAATGCCGTTTTCTGCTTTTGGATTTTATTTAGGTAAATTGTAAATATGGTTTTTCATTGAAGAATTCTCCAAAATGTTCGTTTAAAAATGTATTAAACTATATTGTAGAAATGAATTTTCGAAAATGGGAAATTGTGTTTGAATTTCGGAGGAAGTTATAGTTAAGCATGAGATTGGGGATTTATGTTATTAAAATAAATTGAATTGAAATGAATCGGCTGGATTGGTGAGACGGATTCTTTGGATGTTTGAATGGGAAAGTGTTTCCTTGGGAAAACCAAGCTAGTGTTTAAAAGATTTGATTTAAATAAAGATTAAAGCTTAAATTTGTTTAAAGAGTATCTTTAAGAAATTGTTATTTTAAAGAAGAAATTAATAAAATGGGTTTAAATTTATTTGTTTAAGTTATTGGTAAAGGCTAGTATTATCTTTTTAAACCCTATTTTTAAATTTGGTTTATTTTAACCTTTATTGAAAAGCAAGTTTATATCTAAATAAATAGTTTTATTTTAAATATTTTGAAAATTGTATTTTTGAGTAAATAACTAGAAGTACATTTATATATTTATAAGTATATTTTGCTATAAAGTATTTTAACTCTTTAAAAATCTAAATGTTTTGAGCTTGGTTATTTCCAATGGGAATAGATGGTAAAAGGATTTACCGGGTAAAGGAAGAGACTTTGGGAATTGTTCTTCAAACGAGTTTTGAAATTTGGAAGTATATCTTGAAAGATATTTGAGGCAAATAAATAATGTAGAAAATTATTTAATGTGTGATGGATTTTTGTGAATATAAATTGATAGTTAAATCACCGACTATCAATATTGGATAAATGCGTTGATCGTTTCGAAGAGACCGGGATCGAGATTTATTTCTCGAAAACCACTTCGATCCGGTTTGTACGTTTCGGGGAAAAACGTGTTCGGAGTCGAAGATGGAGCAGTGAAGTGCAAGGGCTAGTCGCTACTAATCCTGAGGATATTTCCAAAATGGATGTAGTAGGAGTAATGCCTTCGGTTCCGTTCGAACCCGGGACGGACTTGTATGGACGAATGCTTTCGGAACATCGTCAGGTGGACGATGGGCATTCTAAGTGAAACGTTCTAAAGGTAACGCTAAGCCTCAAGCCTCATCAACCAGGAATGACTGAAAATCATGGGATATGCAACAAGGCTTCGTGGGTAGCCCCCACTGGAGAGTAAGGTCATCCCTGTCTAGATGTCCCTTTTTATTTCGGCTTAGTGGTGCGGTTGCTGATCCCAACCGCGGGGTGATCTTATTCGAAACTATCCGGTAAGGGATGGGTCTGACCTTGTGTTGCAGGAGATCGGGCGTGGTCCTCGGTACGGTGATCTAGGCCCCGTACTGTGACAGGTGGTACCCCAGTGCCTAGTCGTTGTTGGAAATCCATTCTCCCTACGAGCCTTGTACGAGTTTTGTTTGTATTACCCACTTTTGTGGCTAGTAGCTGGAATTTAATAGATGTAACAATTTCTGCTATTTTATAAGTATTTGTATATAGATCCTATTATAATATCAGAGGATTTCTATAAAAAGTGTTTTAGCTATCGTAAGGTAAAAACCCGACATGTTTATTTGTGGCGTGGTCTTACGAGATGCTTTTGTTTTCAAAAGGATTTCTAAAACTTTAATAATCAATTTGGATGCATTATTATCAGCTGGTATTCCAGACTGACTCGGGTGTTATTTCATTACAATGCTCGGGTCAGACCGAGTATTATTTGTTCAGGACAGGATGCCATGGAGCAGGAGAGGAACTGGAGCCCGAGACGTATTGTCTGTACCTATATATATATATTCCGCTGCTGTGATTGTATGGTATGTCTGATTGGTAATTTGATGTATGAGATACTCTGATGATGTGATGTTTAAAACTGGTATAGATTTCATTTTGTGTAAAGTTCTATATTTACTATTATATTTTATTCCGCTGCGACTGTGAGATTCTGATATTGTTTAGCTTCTTCTTCTTAAACCCGAATGGTTCGTATTTCTGTGCCATTTGAGTTAACAGAGGTAGAATAGTGTTGATTCAAGGGGTACATATTTGCGGCTCGTCACATTGATTTTGGTTCATCACACAACAACATGGTCCTGTCAAGGCTATAGTAGGGTATAAGTTGAACCACTTTAGGTGAAACTACTCAAGAGGGGATTTGCCTCCTTCGAATAGAAGGTTGGTATTACTGTAATTGGTAGTCAGTGAAGTCAACGTCATTGGAGAAAGCAAATTAGTCAATCTATAATTTCCATTGGACAGAATCGTAGACTTTAATGTTGGAATTCACAATTAACTACAGATATTAATAGAATTTTGAACATTGACTAAGCTCTAGAGATATTAGTGACATAATGTGGACGAAGAGAAAATGTACATAATATATTGTTGTATGTGGGTGTTGCTTTAGAAGATAAGAAATTGAAGTTCACCCAGATAATCTGCAAGCAACAAACTTGTGTCCACTATCATGCTTCAATAAAGTCCATACAAGTTTTAATATTTTAATTATTTAAATATTACTGAGGCTTGAGTTCACATCTATGAGTCACACAACCAAAACTCTTAATTTTCGACCGAAAATAATTTACTAAAATAATTTATAAAAGTAAAAAAGGATAATAAGTGTAACGACCCAGAATTTTTATTAAATAAAATTTGAATATTTAATTAATTTTAAATATTAATAAGTGAATTTATAAGTCGAATAAATTTTTATTTGAATTATTGGATTTAATTGGATAATTTAATCGATAATTTAATATGTTGAATTATGGAAAATAATTGAAAATTGAGTTAAATATGATTGAAAATGATTTGTAAAATTTTATTTTATTATATGGGAGTTAGAACGATATTTTAGAACTTTTAAAATCGAACTAAAAGTTAATTTGTGAAAATTGAATATTTTAATATTTAAATCGACTAGTGAAAATAGTCAATTTTTGAACAGTCTCAGAATTGAACGAAACTAGTTTCATTGGATCCGTAATGTGATATTATTGTAAGGTTTCAAATTTCAAGTCAATTGGATTTACCGTTTGTCCTGTACAAATTAAAACGCCTAGAAAATCGCTTAAATCGGTTTAATTTAAATTGAGCGTTTACAGCCATAACTCGCACATACTTCCGAATTAGCTTCCGAAACCTGTTCCATTGTGTCCGGAACGCGGGATAAACCCTAGGTACGTCAGTTTCGGCGCGTAAATCGGAGTTCGGAATTTCCGGGATGAATAGTGTTTCGTCGGTTCCTTATAAATAGCCTCTCACTCAAGAAAATAAATAAAAAAAAAGAAATATTAAAACCCTAGCCGCCAGTTACAATTCAAAGGCCAGAATCTTTCGATTTTCATCCCTTAATTACTTTCAATCCGTGAAGAATTAGAAGAAACTTTCAACACGAAAGTTATAGAGCACGATGAGATCTTGAATTCCATACGGTGATGATCGGAAATGGTGCAACGTGGAAGGAGAAAAGGGGGCCGACAGGGGGGGAGCTGTGCACGCAATTCCATGCAGTGAGGGTGGCCGAGTTGCATCTCCTTGGGGCCGAACCTAGAGCTAGTGAAGGCCTTCGATTTGCAACTCCCTGATCGACATATAGTTTGGTATTTTGCTCGTGAATTGAAACCCTAACTTGGTGTGGTTGGGTTCATGTAACGGCCTGGGGATTTGCGTGAAAGAGGAAGGAGATGGAGATGCGCGTGAGGCTAGGATCTGGTAGCAAGAGAACGTACGGCCAAGATGCTTTGGATTGATAAGTAAATTCATATTGTAATTTAGTTAATTTAAATTCGTGTAAACTTTGAAAATACATAACTTTTTCATACGAGGTCGAAAAAATGCAAACTCAGTTGCGTTGGAATCCTATGGACGAGAACTACGCGATGGAGTTGGTTTGGAGTCGTTTGGAGTTAGTGAGAATTTTGGGTAAAATTAAACGTCCGTTTAATTTTATTCGAAATAAAAGCTGAAACGGAAATTAAAATCAAGGTGAGAACTTCTCACTCAATCGAATCAGTTTCGATTTTATTTTAAATAGTTAGATTTAAAATATTTGAATGCATGTTTGAATGTTGATTGATATCTATTGATTGTTAAAATAGACATTATACGCCGTTAGTAAGCGGATGTTATTTATTAAAAACATATACCGCGAATATTTCATAAACAGTGAAATTGGTATTATATATAATAGCAATATATATATATTGGCATATGTATATATTGGAGTTATTGATTTTCCGCATTTTTTGTTTAGCGGATGAGACCCTATTACGCCGTTATTAAGCGGATAATATTTATTAAGAACATATACCGCGATAATTTCGTACTGGAGCGAAATTGGTATTGTGCTAATGTTTGTGGATGCAGAAAAACAGGTTGGAGGGATCCAACTGGATTCCTCAACAGTTTTTATTTGATTTTCAGATATTTTGATATTTGATGGATTTTCATATCGATATATGATATCGTTGTTTGTCGTGATTTACTATTTGGTGTGTAGCATCATTGGACCCAGATTTTGGGATTTTAAAATGATTTTTAAAGTGATCTTTGAAAATATAAAATATAAAATATTTTTGGAATTGATCCATTCTAAATAAATAAACGTTATAATTTTTAAAGTTATAAAAATTATGATTTTTAAGAAATATAGTTAAAAGCTGATTTTTTGAAAATAAGGAATTAATGACTTTATAAAATAGTTAAATTGGGATTTCTGAAATAATTGTGAAAAGTTTAAATATAGGATATACAAAATTTGATTATTCTATAAATCAAAAGGATGAAGTTTTTAAAGGAATTCGAAGACGTTTTAAAATATTAATATGAATTGATTTATATAAGAGATTTATAAATGGATATTTATAAATTGAGATATTGAAATTATAAAACGAGTTTTTATAAGTGTTTGAATGAAGTGCAAATGGATTGCATAAGTGAATGGAATTTATAGAATTATAAACAGTGAAGTTATAAATGGAATTTTATAAACAGTAGGTTTATAAAATTTATAAAGTTATTGAAAGAATGAATTTTGGATAAATAAACAATCTTATAAATTAGAAGATTTATAATTATGAAGTTTAAAAGGAACGATTTTGTAAATAATCGTTTTATAAGCATTTAACTTATAATATGGACTTTTAGTTTATAATTGAGTTATAAAATGGAATAGGTTAATAAAGGAATTTATAAACGTTGTCTTATAAATTCGAAAACGACTTATTTTGATAAGTAAATTGTTATAAATTATAAATGGAGTTATATTCACGTTTTTGAACTGTGAATAATCCTTTGAAATAAAATGAATAAAAGGATGAAATTTGTTAACAAAGAATATTCACGTTTTTGAATAATGAATAATATGTTAAAGAAATTATTTAGAATGTGATGTTTTAAATAGAATTAAAACGATCTAACGATGTTTTAAAATATGTTGAGATTCGAAACCATAGATTTCAACATTTATTGTTGAAATAGACATTTTCGAGAAATAAAAGGAAATAGGGGACTATAACACTGTTGTTATAGTAAATGATTTTCGAAAGGAAATGTTTTGAATAGTATTGGGATTTATATATCTATTTAATTTCGAATCCCTATACTAGTGATTTTGGGTTGTCGTAACGATGTTTTACGCAACATTCGTTTTGGCCCAAATAAATATGTTTAAGTGAATGATTTTCTTAATAGAATGGAATATATACTTAATCTCGATTTAAGTATATTGAATATTTTCTATGTGTTGAAAATAAAAAGATTTGTGAATTACTTATTTTTAATAAGTATGGAATTGTTTTCCAATATGAAGTGAATAATTAGAATTTATCTTTTTGAAGATAAATTGAAAATGGATAATTAAAATCGTATATGCATGAATATTTTGAAATATAAATTCATTATGGAATTTATAAATGAAAAGAAGAATTTGTTTAAAAATAAATATTGATTTATTTTTGAAGTTTGGAAATAATATATCTTGTCAAGATATTTTGGAAAATAAATAATTTGGAAAATTATTTGGAATCTGGTGATGTGTGCATATCCATTGATAGTTCAATAACCGACTATCAATATTTCCCTTTGAATGGGTATTTGATGTGATTTGGTTGAATGTGAATGCCACACTTATTTTTGAATAAGCGCTCACTATTCGGGTTAACCGGGAAAGGACCATGGGGTCGTATAACCCATTCCGAATATGTGATACGTCGTTGTGAATTGCATTGAAGATCGGTGTTGAAGACCGAGTATTTGTGAAAACGATAGGATGACCTATCGATTGTATCTGCACTGGGTAGCTCCTGGTATAGAGATTCCTTAAGTGATGGGAAATTCGATCGGGATTGTGAATACCCGGATTGCAAGGGCTTCGTAAGAAGTGCCTTCGGTTTTGTTCGAGCCCGGAACAGACTTGTATGGATTGTATGTCTGACATTACAAGTTGAGATATAAAGCAGATTTCTTTCAAATATATTTCTGTTGGTGGCGGAGAATTTATTCTTTTAGCTTAACACCCTTCTCTGAGACGTACGAGCTCAGAGGTTATGTAGTTGAAGGTTATCAGCGATATATTCCCAATTTGGTAATGTGACATGCTGAGTGATGCTGAAATGATCATTGTGTTGATTATTTGTGATAGGATCGTTTATTTGATCGTCTATCCTTGTGATCATTGTGTTGGTCATTTGTTGACCCAAAGCATGGCTTTTGTATAAAGTATGTTTTTGTGGACGTGAATTCGTCGAGCCTCACATCCCGGAATGGTCAAAACAGGAAAGATGCGGCAAGGTTATGAGGGGTAGCTTCCTTTAGGGTATGTGCATTTCCTTCTGGAAAGGGTGGTATCATGGTATGGAGCCCAGATACTTACTCATGTTGAAACACTATATTTTATTACTGTGTGGTGTTGTTGGTGACGAGCGCTCGGTTAAAGGTCCAATGGGACCGGGGGATGCCATATTCGTGTAGTAGTTACCTAGTGATAAAGGTAACCCGGCCTTGTGTTGGCAGAGAGCTGGTTAAGTTCTCGGGGACGTCCAGCCAGAGGCGTTTCCATGTGGCAATGGGAAGTTCCTTGGCCTGACCATTTGTTGGAAATCCAAAGAAACAATACGTGACTTGTACGGTTTTAGTTGTATAACCTGCTATGGAATGTGGCGGTAACCTGCTATTGAACATAGTTAGCTATAGTAGGCATACGATAATGGTCGTATGTTGGCTAAGATTTATATTCTACTTTTGAAATATTTTCCTACACTATGCACTAGTAATAATATCAAATATTATTTTAAATGCGTATCAAGCATCTTTGACTATCATAAGGAGAAATCTCCTCCGATTCTGCGTTTGCATTGTGTGTGTGTGCGGGAGGCCTTATGGTAGTCTCATTTTTAAAAGCATTGCGAATTGAATTTAAAAATATTCCTCTATTTGATTTTTAAAGATAAATAAACTGTTTTGAGTTCTCACACCAGTCACATGACTGACTTGGAGTTTATTGTTTTCCTTCCTAAACTCTGGGTGCCCACCAATTTCCACACGGGCAGTCAAGAGTTTAAGGTTTATCAGGATATTCTGGATATTCTGGAGTTGCTGGAGGCAAGATGGATGGCATGGCGTATTACTAGCTATATAGTATTTCTTTTTCCGCTGCACTGTTTGTTGTTGATGTTGTATACTCTGATGATATGATGTAATGAAATGTATAATATGTAATAACTGATAGTTCTTTGTTTAAAGATTATTCATTTATCTATTATATGTTGTTCCGCTGCGAATTGTGAGATTCTGATGTTGTTCTGTTGTTTTTCTATTCCGTCCTATTTTCTTCTATTTTTCTTTTCCGTTCTATTCTCTTTTTCTTCTATTTTAAAAGTTTTCTATTATCTTTCCTCTCTCTCTTCTTCTCTTCTCCTTTCATAAATTCTTTTTTAAAACCCATAACTATTCGGTTTTTCGGCAACGAAAATCCGCGTACGTTACAATAAGAGTGGTACTTACAATTCAAGTAGAGCACTAATTTTGATGTCTTATGGATTTGAACCCATGACCTACAGAACTTCTGTTTAGGGCACCATTCCATATGCTACATGAGCTAGTAGTCCTTGACTAAAAGCTTAAAATCATTATTATCGAGAAATTAATATAACGGTTGTATTAAATAATTTATTATTTTTTAATTATTATTAGAGAGTCTAAAATTAATTAGTTAAATATATAATTATGAATTTAATTATTTTTAGGTTAATGAAATAGTATAAATATAATAAACAGTATATATTATCTTGGCAATCAAAATTTATAAAATTATTTTAAAATAAAGCAGGCTAAGATATGTGTGGGTATGAATTAAATGACTTTAATTAATTGAGATAAGATATCGCTTATAATGGGCCATATTATGAATACTGGATATGGGTAAGTTATTTTATATACGGTTCAAGGTATATTCGACTAGCATCATTATCATAGAAAATATCTCAAATTATTTTTCATAAGAGATCCAAATATACTTTCCATCTAAATAAATTTTATTTTAAATTTCAAAAATATTTTCTTTTGCAAATAAATATTGTGCTATATGCATGTATATCCTTCCTTTCCTACATCATCGGCGACAATCAGACCAGAGAAATGAGGTTCACCATTGGCGTCGATCAACCACAAGTTTTTCGACTTTATAAGTGCGGAGTGGGACTTGCCAGAATCGACGGCAAGCACTACTTTAAAATCCAATTAAAACTCAAAATTAGGGTTTTAGCTTGATGGAATCAGATTCTATGGCAGCACTATGAATAGTTAGAGCTCGTCGATTGGAGTACGATGGGAACTTTGACCTAGGGTTGATTAATATCCGTTGCCTTAGATAATTCAAAGAATATGAAGACTTCAACGGAGCTATATTAAACCCCATTAAAACTCAAAATTTCAGTAAACCTGCATTAATTTTACATAAAATCTTCATTTTGCATACAACTTTTAATGTTGCATTCGTATTAAAATTTTGGACTATTGTTGTTATTCAATTGCATATCATACGCTTATATGAAATTGTTATTTAGATGCTGATACATACATACATACATAAATACATACATATGCATGCATGTATGTCTTATTAGGATATTTATAAATTGACATTGTCAATCAAAATTAATATACTAAGACAATATTTGTTTGCTTTAAATATTTGATATTTCAATCAAGACGAATTGTAATCATCTAAAATTTATAACATCAATTTAATAAATATTAATTTAAAATCTTTATTTGAATTTATGTTAAAATTCTTTAATTATTTTTTTGAATTGGCACATATATGGTAGTACATAGTTGTACAAACATCTTAGTCGGTATATAACATACTACAAGTCAACATATGTACAATGGTTCAAATAACATGTAAGATTTGTGTAACGAGACGGATTTTGGCCGCTCGAAAATCGACATCCATACTTCAAATCGTACTCGAATGCCATAGATTCGACCGTTCAAATCCGATTCGCCGGAGCTTATAACAAAATTAAGTAAACAACACAGCGGAATAAAAGAATAATACATTGATATACAGCTTTGATACAATATCTGATACAACAGATGATCCAATAGATATCAATATACATCAGAGATATGATACAATAAAATAGCATCGGAAGAGAAATTAGATGACATCTAACAGCGGAACAATATAACTCTAAGGCAGTCTTCAAAAGAGAATTCCGAGAACTGTAACTCCATTTCCAAGAATCAATCCAGCAGAAGCTCGAACCCCCAATAACATATCACCAAGCTCAGCAAGACTGGTGTGGTCCAAAGACTGAACTCACTCTAGATAATCTACTAAACCTGACTATCTGAAAAACCCAACTCTAGACTGCTCGTGTAGAAATATAATGAGCACCCAGAGTTTAGGAAAGAAACAATAAACTCCGGATCAGTCGTGGGACTGGTGTGAGCACTCAAAACAGTTTATTTAACTTTAAAATCAAAATAGAGGAATATTTTTTTTTAAATCAATTCGCAATGCTTTTAAAAATGAGACTACCATAAGGCCTCCCGCACACACACACAATGCAAACGCAGAATCGGAGGAGATTTCTCCTTATGATAGTCAAAGATGCTTGATACGCATTTAAAATAACATTTTATATTATTATTAGTGCATAGTGTAGAGAAAAATTCATTTCGAAAGTAGAATATAAATCTTAGCCAACATACGACCATTATCGTATGCCTACTATAGCTACTATCCAAACAGTGGTGACCACCATAAGTGAATAGCACGTTCTACAACTAATACCGTACAAGTTTCGTATTGGGAATTGGATTTCCAACAAATGGTCAGGCCAAGGAACTTCCCATTGCCACTGAGAATGCCTCTGGAAAGACATCCCCGAGAACCAAACCGGAACTCTGCCAACACAAGGCCGGGTTACCCCTTAACTGGGTAACTACTGACACGAGCACGCCATTTCCCGGTCCTTTAGGACCTTTTCAACCGAGCGCTCGATATCCAACATCACACCATAATAAATAGAGTGTTTTCAACATGAGTAAGTATCTGGGCTCCATACCATGATACCACACCTTTCCAGAAGGAAATGCACATACCCTAAGGGGAGCTACAGCAACCCCTAATAACCTTGCCGCATCTTTCCTGTTTTGACCATTTCCGGGATGTGAGGCTCGACGAATTCACGTCCACAAAAACATACTTTATACAAAAGCCATGCTTTGGGTCAACAAATGATCAACACAATGATCACTAAGATAGACGATCAAATAAATGATCCTATCACAATAATCAACACAATGATCATTTCAGCATCACTCAGCATGTCACATTACCAAACTGGGAATATATCGCTGATAACTTCAACTATATAACCTCTGAGCTCGTACGTCTCAGAGAAGGGTGTTAAGCTAAAAGAATAAATTCTCCGCCACCAACAGAAATATATTTGAAAGAAATCTGCTTTATATCTCAAAATGTAATGTCAGACACAACAATCCATACAAGTCTGTTCTGGGTTCGAACAGAACCGAAGGCACTTCCAAAGAAGTCCTTGCAATCCGGATATTCACAATCCCGATCGGATTTCCCATCACTTAGGGAGTTTCTATACCGGCGCGACTCGGTGCAGAAACAATCGATAGGTCATCTTATCGCTTTCGCAAATACCCGGTCTTCATCACCGGTCTTCAATGCTATCCATAACGTCAAATCACATATTCGGAATGGGTTATACGACCCAAAGGTCCTTTCCCGGCTAACCCGAATAGTGAGCACGATATTTCAAAAACAGATGGATAATGGGATTTCAATTAAGTCACAACTTAATAATTCAAAACTTTATTTCAAATGGTTTAATCAAATCACCATTTCAATCTTTAAACAAAAAGATTCATTTTCACAACCTTTAACGGTTTAAACAATTTTCACATTTTAATCTTTTAAACAAAAGATTCATTCACAGATTTTCCAAATCAATTTCCATTTCCATTTGATTAACTCGTTAAATCTTTAAATCAAAGATTTAACTTATAGCCTTCAAAACAATTTCATTTCAATTTGATTTAACTAAATCATCAATTTAAATCTGTTAAAAATAAACAGATTTAATTCATAGCTTTCAAAAAGAATCATTTATAACTTAGGAAAATCATTTCCCTATTCAATCTTGAAATTCCCCTAATTAACTGGAATCTCAGTTCTTATCTAAAAGTGTTTATCGTTTGAAAACAACAGTTTTCATTTTGTAAATCTGATTCATTTATACGAGTTGAAATCCTTGGGTTAAATTCAAATTCCCAAAAACAATACTTAAAAGTGGTTTAATCCCTATATAACTAGTATAATATCGTTAATCCCTAGTTTCAAATTACAGAATTCAATTTCAATATTGAATTCAAATTTAAATCAAAGTATTTAAATTCCAAAACTTAATCAAGTAATTTAAAAATAATAAATTTTATTTTGAAATTCCATTCCAAAAGCTTTTCACATTTATTCCGATTCCATTTCCAAAACATTTGAATTTAAAAAAAAAATTTCAAATTTAACTATTTCAAAAATCTGCGACTTAATCGATTTCCTCGTGAAATCCATATTTGTGTGTGTATGGTGTGGTCCAGGGTTTAACACAATAGTGCAACATCATTTCAATCATCACAGATTCAAATACCACAATATATTCGATAAGCGATATAACTATAACGCTTATCTTTCATACACAGATTCGCAGATATATATATATATATATATCACAGATAATAAACTATATCACAGATAATAAATTACTTCATAGATCAAAACACAAATCAGGTTAATCATAAAGCATGATACAACGGGGGTATCAGACAGTTTAACATCCAATATAATGCAAGCATCCATAGGTAGGATTAATTCAATTATCTGATTAAGTTAATCAGATTTATTTTTATGAATAAATTTGTTGGTCATGGAAAATTAATAATCAATTAATTTCAAAACATTTAGTAAACTACCTTTTAATCAATCATTAATTTATCCTAAATTAATGATTTATTCTTAATTAATTATTCTTAACTAATTAATTACTCCTTAATTAATGATTTTTCCTTAATCACTTTCATTAGTTAATTAACCATCAAATAAATTAATTATTCTCAAATTAATTACCTTGGTTAATTTATCACATCATCCTTAAACTAATATTTCTTAATCACTTTGATAAATCAACTTTAATCATTAATTAATTCCTAATTAATAATCTTTAATTTTACCAATTTATTATTCCTTAATTAAAAATCTTTAAACCTCAATTAAGTAATTTAAACCTTTAATTACTCATTTAATTAATCTAAATCATTGATTAATTTAGTAACTAATTTATCTATTTTAATTGACTTAATAATTTCAAATCAATAAACCTTCTTTTATTAAAAGACAAAACATTTTATTTTATTTTATTCATGGATCAAGTTATCATTTACTAGTTACTTAAGAATTTAATTCCAGATTTTCCTTTCAAAGTTTCATTTTGAATTTGAGGTTTAAAACATGAAAATAAATTAACTTTTATAAAAAAAAAAAACAAACAAACTAGAAACAGGTTTGTTGTAAAACATGATGCAACTACCCAGTTTTCCCCCTACCTCTACTCCGAGTCAAGCTCCAACGTACTTCGAGTTCGCATGCCATAATTCCCGAGACAAACCCTTACAACTCGAGTACCCCCTTCAACAATTTCTCCAGGCGCAACAAAAATGCACCGTGCATATGCACGGTGCCGATGATCGCCGCCTATCACCACCGATGATCCCTCCACACCATCTATCATCCAAACATCCCCTCGCAAACATCAACACGACAATTCCGTCTCGAAATCAAAAACGAGGGTCGAGCCACAACCTGGAAACACAGACAACCCCCAAATTCATAAACCTGGAAGTTCGCCGTTACCCCCACCTCGTTCACCAGAGACGCCACAATTCCAGCCATCACCACGTCCATGTCTCCTCTACCTCCCCTCAAGAGCACGCAACACTCGATCGCACCGATAGGGAGAACGAATCAAAGCTTTAACCTGACAAAAATTTAGGGCTACAGCAAAACGAACGTCACCGGCGCCACCACGTTGGACTATCCACCTCTCCAATATTTTTCCTCGACACTTCGTTGACTCCTCCCTCACCAGAAGAAGGCTCGGCCCCCTCCAGTCGCCACGCTCATCAGAAATCGCCAAAAATGTGTTTTCCAGAAAATTCCAAAACTTACATGCAATTCATCATTAAAAATTTGGATTTTTATTTTAAAAATCATACTTTTCAAAGATGATTCGAGGCATATACCTGAATCAATATAACACGACATTTGATTTATCCCATTATTTAAGTTTCAACTGTATTTTTCTTTCTTACAGGAAATTTTCAAACTAAACTACTTAAACTTGTTTTCAAAATCTAGATGGTGTTTAAGTTTCAACTTATCATGTTTGAAATTTTAAAAGTTATCAGGAAATAATAATGATAAACTTTGAATCAACTTCAACTTGAAAACTGGAACAGTTTGTTCCAGAGATTTTGTTCCAGAGATTTCAACAAGTGTATAACATCCATCCATATATACAGAGAAACATACATAAATATCCCAAGAATATTTATCATAGAAAATGTAACCATATTCATTTTAGATTAGAAAGGTGATGTCACTCACCTGGCAAAAGAAATTAAACAGAGCTGCATCTTTTTGAACAGGCTGTGAACTGCTAGCTTGATCTTCTTGTTTATTTTGTTGAGAAGTTGTTTAAGTTTGAAAAAAATGAAAATGCTTGCTATATTTCTCTGATTTGCTTAGTCTTGGGAACGAACTGAAATGAATTTTGTTTTGAAGTATGGAGAAAAAAAAAAAACTACCAATTGATATCCCTTGGTACAAGGTGATATCTAGTTTGTACAATACAGCATGGGTGAAGTAGATGTATAAAAAGATAGTGTGCAGGTGATATTTTACTTGCTGGTACAAGTGATAGTATTTAGGCTAGAGGTGTAAACATTAAATGCATGTGTACTTATTTCATGCTTGCCCACATCTTTTTTTATTTATTTCTACTCGGCTGAAATATATTCTTGTGTGTTAGAGGATATGGTTGCAGTGATTTTGTATTACTTTTTTTTTTGTTTCAGTGTACCTTATGTTTCCATACTTATATTACTTTCTTTACTTGCCTGCACACTCTTTTTCCTGGTCACATGCTTTGTTTACCTTGGTTTTGCTTTTATACTTCTTATCTTTGCTTGTACAAGAAAGGTGATTATATTTTCTTTGCTTTATCAACAAGATCTCGGCTGAGATGATGTTGCTAGAGTCCTTTGTGTCTTCTTACTTGATTATGTATATTTTTTTTTATACTTGTTTCGGCTGAAGTGACTTTTTTTTCTGTGTTTACTTTACTATGGTGGCTGCAGCTTTATCTGGGTGTGCTTGCATTGTGTTAGATACTTTTACTTGCTTACATTTCTTTATTTATTTGCATTAATTGCTTTGTACATGTTTCTTTACTTTGAATGTATGTTATTTTCTTTAGCAAACTGAATACACATTTGCTATTGACTTTTTCCCATGTGTATTGCTTTGCTTAATATAATATAGTTTTAGTTATTTGTATTAGTTTGGCTTATGTTGCATACTTGTCTTTATACTTAAATAAAATTTACTGTCTTGTGTTATACTTACCCAATTTTATTTGTTTCTAATGTATCACTTATCAACTTTTATCTATATACTTGTCTTTTGTCTTATGCATACTTTATCCACTTTGTTTCAGCTGATAACATTATATTGTGCTAGTATTCATGCTTATCTTTATATATTGAATGTAATATATGTTTCTTGTCTTCACTTTAAATCCTATACTTAGTTAACACATTGTTTGAATTTAGCTATATGTTATTTCATATTTTTATAATTTATCTTGTTATATATCTATTTGATTTGTCAAATTTATTCTCTAGCTTAAATATTTATTTTAACTTTAGTGCTAATTATTTTTAATTTACATTTCGTATTTCAATTTCAAGAATCCAAAGTCGAATTCAAATTTTATTCCAAAATTTGTTCAAAATTTACTTTATCTGTCAATTTAAATTAAATAAAATTGGGGTCGTTACAATTTGAGCTCGTAACCTCATGGATCAATGCCGGAGTGCCTAACTACTAGGAAAGTAGTGCTTGACCTATTTAATTAGTTATTATCATTCAAATATCAATTATAATATATATATATATATATATCATTCTATATTAAATTATTTTATTTTTAAAATTAAGTTTGAATAAATGTTATTTAATTAGATTATGAATTATTTAAATATTTTGAACAAATAAAACAATGTAAATCACATCGATAATATAATGATAACATAACCTAAAATTCAAATGAAAGTCATCTAAATATTATGAAATATGGTTTAATGTCAACCACGTTATTCTTGATAATATTGTAAAATGTCTAGTGCATAATGATTGAAAGGGTTGTTTTTCTTGAAATTTACCCCTTTTCCCTATTGTCCGGTGCACCGGATTCAAGGATGGTATCAAAGTCCACATTGTGTTATTACTATGACGTATAAAATTTGAATTTAAAATTATTTAAATTTAAATTTAAATTATTAAAATTTACACATAAATTTAAATTTTGTTTTCAAATTTTTATTCACAAATGTTATGAATAAGTAAATTAAAGTTGAAATGTACAAGGGTTATGGATAAATTTAAAATTGTGTTAAATTTGTATTCTTAGTGGCTATAAACAACAAATATAAAATTGTTTAAATTTCAATTTATAGAGGTTATAAATAAACAAATTTAAAACTTAATTTATGAAAGTTATAAATTTGTCAATTGGGAATTGTACTGAATTTAAAATATAAAGCTTTAAATAAATTCGAACCAATTTTAAATTAAAATATGAATTAAAAATGTTATAGTTTATAAAAGGTACTAATAGAGTTGTAATATTAATTAATAATAATATACACATAAATATAATGTTTAACATTAAATTATAAATGACATAATTAAATAGGAGATATTATATAGTGTATGTAAAATAAATTAAAAATACGGTTTTAAATGTTAGAATCGAAATAAAACCATAATAGTAGTAAGGAATAAACACATGCATATGTAATTTTGTGTGTCTATGTGTGTGTGTATGAGTGAGTACATGACAAGTGATGTCAACGAGTGTTGTTGATACTCATTATTCCTTATAGACAATTATAATCATTATTATTATTTTAAGATTATGAATTTGAAATAATGTTGCTCTCTATCATTTTCAATAAAATAGAGCACTATACATATTTATGGTTGTTGAGCACTCTCAAGCCAAAAAATATTTATGGTGATGTTTATGTTGTCCATAGATTGGTAAGGAATTTTGTACCTTCGTTGAGCGCCTTGAAGGGTTACAAAATTTTCCTTAGGCAATAACAAATGATGGGTTATAATATCTAATGTATTTTAAGATTTTTTGAGCACCCTCAATATTATAAAGATGATTAGGAGAAAAGAATGTATCGTTAGGATAGTATACAGGACATTACTAATAACGTATTATTTACTATTTATGGATCTTACAAATTGTTGAGTACCCTCGAGGTTGTACGAACATGATAAATGGATCCTAACACTTACTAAAGGAATTTATGAAATTCCCTTATCTCAGTGTCAGTTTTTCAGAGATGTAAAATCTAATGGGGGCCTTTTTAGAAAAAAAAATAAACCATTTTTATAAATGTAAGAACATTTATCATATTATAGCAATATGTTGTAATAAATTTTCACATATAATGTATTAGTGGAACTATTTATTAATTAAAGTTTACTAAACGAATAGAGTTAAAAATTAATAATGAAATGTAAAATCATGCATACGAATAATTAATCTTTTTGTATGGTACCACTTCAGTACCCTTACAAGAGCCGAATAATACGAGCATCAAAACTTTAGTATCTTGGTCGCTTAAATATGGATTTTCTTGAGGTAGTATATTGTCTTCTACGAGTTTTAAACTCTAAAATGGTAAGAATTATGCATATTTGATTCATATTTGATCATATACAAAAGTTGTATGTTGAACAATCAAATTCGTAATACATAGAATTTTGATTGTTACATTCAAAATGAGAAAGTAAACCATAATGCAAGATCATGTATTCAATATGGTTGTATACATTGAGAATTTTGTTGTTTTGCATACAAATAAGACCAATGACTACATGCGTACCTGAATATTCAATCACTGGAATTTTAGTTTTGATCAGTTAACTTAAGTGCAACTTATTTGATCTTCTAAACATGTTAAGGATTAATAAATGCAATTTTGTAAGGAAATCCAGGGCGACCTTGTAGTAAATTGCTTCTCTTTTGAAAGTTTGAACATTTGGAAGAGAGAGTGAAATTCTGAGAGTGAAATTAATCATTGCACGTTTGAAATGAAGAGATGGCGAATGGTTACCTCTGCTTTAAAAAGAGAAATTGGCAATAGAATTGTGTGAAATATTTGTAGACATGTAATAATGATCAAGAAACATGATTTCTATTCCACATGTATTTTATTTTAGAAATTATTCTCTATAAGATTTATATCTTTAGGTTTGATATATTAGATCTAAAATATCGACTGTAAATTTGTTACATTAGTAGAAATAAATAGTCTATAGTAAAGATAAAATGAAGCTTCATATTTCAAACGTTGTTATTATAAGAACGAAAATGTGGGGGCATACCATATAACAAGTGCAAATGGACGTATCAAATTTTAAATAACTACTTTACTGTATGCCAAATATTATTTATCAAATAATAGTTTTCGATATTAACCAAAAACAGATGCTGCATCGTTTTAATATGAATATTTATCATAAATTAAATCTATTTTGGATATATCAATAATGATATTTCTTTTCATAATAATAGCAGTGTGTTAAATATATAGAAAATACAAAAGCATCTAAAATATTGAATGATTATTTTTGGAATCATGGAATGAATTGTATGTTTGAGTAACTACTCTTTAATTACATGATCGTAGACCATATGATACTTGTGAATTGTATCTCAAATGACTAATGATAAAGCAGCCATTTAGTGGAAGAAAAAAAGAGTTAACAAACTCTTTGGATTGATACACATAGATGAATGCAGTCTAAGGTCCAATGACACCAACATTGGATCCATTGATTTTGCCATATTCAGCGATGAATTCTCTCAAAAATGAATGTGTATGTTTGATATATAAGTTAGGTATCTATAATGAGTTCGCAAAATATAAACAAAAGTCAAAAACTATATCATATAAAGAAATATAACAATTTGATTTAATAGAATATGTGAGTATCTGAATAAGAGTTCTAATAATACCTAAATAATAATATGATTTACTCTCAAATTCATTCCTCCATGTGCTACATAATGACGTATCGATAAGTAATAATTAGAATTTTTTAGACAAACTAGGATTGATAATAAGTGAAGTTGAGTAACTTATTTTTTTAAGGATATGTATTTAAAAGTAAGCATACATGTTAAATTTGGTTTCATCTAAAGCTGAGAATGCAACTATATATATATGTATGTATGTATATGTGTGTGTGTGTGTGTGTATATATATATATATTGTGACAACCCGGAATTTTGGACATTTGAAATTGTAATATTCAACTCTGATGACCCGCCTTTCAATCCACAGAAAGACGTATCATCAATAAGAAAAGAAAGAGATAGAAATAGAAAAGATAGAAAGAAAGAATAACAACATCAAAATCTCACAGCGGAAACGGAACAAAATATAATACATCACATAAGTATTACATAGTTTTACATATATCAGAGTTACACAACATCATTCAAACAAGACAGTCATATATATCTGTCATTACATATATCCCAAAATACAACATACATCAACTAACACAGCGGAACTAGATAGAAAGATACGTCTGGACTCCTGCTCCAAGCTACTCCAGACTTCAACAATCCAATACCTAATCACTTGGCTAGATGAAAATATTTTGATACCACAATGTCACAACCCGATTTACCGACGCCCGAAAAACCGAACCATGAGGGTTAAAGAAGAAGAGTTAGAAGAAGAAAATAGAAAACAACATCAGAATCTAACCATCGCAACGGAATAAAATATAATAGATAATAAATGACCTTTACACAGAAAACAAATCTGTTTATACATTACATCATCAGAGTACAATAACCACAATACACACCACTGGACAGTTATCACAACTTGTCCTTATAAAACTGAATACACAACTAATCAACACAGCGGAATATTTAAAACAAGTACGGGAGTACGTATCGCCATCTAGCTCGTCTCCTGAGCTCCACAGCATCCTTTCCTGTATCCTATAATACTCGGTCACACCCGAGTCAGTCTAGAATACTAGCATGATAAAATTACACTCAATTTGATTATTAAAGTTTCAAAATCCTTTGAAAATCAAAAGCATCTCGTAAGACAAAACTACAAATAAACATGTCGGGTTTTTACCTTACGATAGCTAAAACATTTCTTATCAAAATCCTCTAATACTATAATAGGGTCTATTTACGAATACTTATTAAAATAGCCGAAATTATTACATGATTAAATTCCAGCTACTAGCTACAAAGTGGGTTATACAAACAAAACCGTAAAAGGCATGTAGGGAGAATGAATTTCCAACTAATGATTAGGCACAGGGGTACCACCTGTCACAGTACGTGACCTAGATCACCATACCGAGGATTACTCCCAATCCCCTACAACACAAGACCGAGACTACCCCTTACTGGATAATCCCGAGTAAGATCACCCCACGGTTAGGATCAGCAACCGCACCACTAAGCCGAATAAAAAGAGACATCTAGACAGAGATGACCTCACCCTAATGGGTGCTACCCACTTAGCCTTGCTGCATAACCCCTGATTTTCAATCATTCCTAGTTGATGAGGCTCGAGGCTAAGCATTACCTTTTTAGAAAATATCACTTAGAATGCCCATCGTCCACCTGACGATGTTCCGAAAGCATTCATCCATACAAGTCCGTCCCGGGTTCGAACGAAACCAAAGGCACTACTCCTACTACATCCATTTTGAAATCATCTTCAGGATTAGTAGCGACTAGCCCTTGCAATTCACTGCTCCATCTTCAAAACCAAACTCGTCTTCCTCACGAAAACTTACAAACCGGATCGAAGTGGTTTTCGAGAAATTAACTCCGATCTCGGTCTCTTCGAAACGATCAGCACATTGGCCATTATTGATAGTCGGTTATTTAACTATCAATTAACATTCACAAACAACCATCAACCATATATAATTTCACCAAATTATTTATTAATCTCAAAATATCTTCACAACATATATTTTCACTTTTCGAACCTTTGAAAACAGTTTTCAAACCACATGGTTGATTTAAATTCACAAGATATATTATGTTTTCAAAACTGTTTTCAAAGGTTCGAAAAGTGAAAATATATCTTGTGAAGATATTTTGAGATTAATAAATAATTTGGTGAAATTATTTATGGTTGATGGTTGTTTGTGAATGTTAATTGATAGTTAAATAACCGACTATCAATAATGGCCAATGCGCTGATCGTTTCGAAGTGACTGGGATCGGGATTAATTTCTCGAAAACTACTTCGATCCGATTTGTACGTTTTCGTGAGGAAGACGAGTTTGGAGTCGAAGATGGAGCAGTGAAGGGCAAGGGCTAGTCGCTACTAATCCTGAAGATGATTCCAAAATGGATGTATTAGGAGTAGTGCCTTTGGTTCCGTTCGAACCCGGGACGGACTTGTATGGATGAATGCTTTCGGAACATCGTCAGGTGGACGATGGGCATTCTAAGTGATATGTTCTAAAAAGGTAACGCTTAGCCTCGAACCTCATCAACTGGGAATGACTGAAAATCAGGGGTTATGCAGCAAGGCTAAGTGGGTAGCACCCATTAGGGTGAGGTCATCCCTGTCTAGATGTCCCTTTTTTATTCGGCTTAGTGGCGCGGATGCTGATCCCAACCGTAGGGTGATCTTACTTGGGATTATCCAGTAAGGGGTAGTTCCATTCTTGTGTTGCAGGTGATTGAGAGTAATCCTCGGTATGGTGATCTAGGCCACGTATGTGACAGGTGGTACCCCAGTGCCTAGTCATTAGTTGGAAATCCATTCTCCCTACGTGCCTTTTACGGTTTTGTTTGTATAACCCACTTTGTGGCTAGCAGTTGGAACTTAATCATGTAACAATTTCGGCTATTTGAATAAGTATTTGTAAATAGACCCTATTATAGTATCAGAGGATTTTGATAAGAGATGTTTTAGCTATCATAAGGTAAAAACCTGACATGTTTATTTGTAGCGTGGTCTTACGAGATGCTTTTGATTTTCAAGGGATTTTGAAACTTTAATAATCAAATTGAGTGTGATTTTCTCACACTGGTATTCCAGACCGACTCGGGTGTTATTTAACTATAATGCTCGGGTCAGACTGAGTATTATAGGATACAGGAAAGGATGCTGTGCAGCTCAGGAGACGAGCTGGATGGCGATACATACTCCCGTACTTGTTTTAAATATTCCGCTGTGTTGATTAGCTGTTTATTCAGTTTTGTAAGGACATGTTGTGATAACTATCCAGTCGTGTGTATTGTGGTTATTGTACTCTGATGATGTAATGTATAAATAGATTTGTTTTCTGTGTAAAGGTCATTTATTATCTATTATATTTTATTCCGCTGTGATGGTTAGATTTTGATGTTGTTTTCTATTTTCTTCTTCTACCTCTTCTTCTTTAACCCTCATGGTTCGGTTTTTCGGGTGTCGGAAAATCGGGTTGTGACATTATGGTATCAGAGCTTAGGTTGGTGATAACCTTGGCTCTGGTGGGGATTACTCCTTGAAAATAGAGTCCGTAGTACTCTAGAATAAGTTTGAGCGTATTAATAGATATGAGCGCGTATTTGTTAGTGAATATAAATTGTTTAATATTGTGTTGACTTATTGGTTGGGTGGAATATGAATTCTGATCGGGTAAGTTGGCCGCTATTCGTGAAGAGTTTATTAACCCGCGACAAGATAAATTAACACGGTATTGTTTTAAAGGGGGGTGAATGAAATAATTTTTACCCAAACTATATTTTGATATAAAAGAAATATTTTCTTAAATTGTTATATAACCTGGATGTTTGGATGATAATATTTAAACAAGTAAGATTATAAAAATTAAAATGACTTGTGTAATCAAAAAGGGAATTTGTATGAGCATAAATTATACAAATGAATTATAGTTAAATTTGATTTAAGTCAAAATTTGAAAATTTAAAACCCCGGAGATTTTGAAAGTGTTTTTCGAAATGCGTTGAAGACAAATAATAGCATTATTATTTTGAAAGTATTTCTGAAAGTAATTTGTTTCAAATAAATTTTGGGAAGGGGTATAGCATTGAGCTCACTTCAGTCACTGAGAAAATAACTTCGGTGATGACCTCAGCATCATCGATGTTCATTTTCGAGTTTCTAAGTGACGGATTGCTGCCAAAATTTGATTTGTTCAGAAGAACTAGTTCTGTTTTTGAAATTTCAAAGGAAATTAGTTGGGAATAAAACCAGGATTGGTTTAAAAATTTGACAAGTGTGATTTTGAGATAATGGTGATTTCAAATGATTTGAACCAAAAGCCGGGTGTTTGAAATCCTGAATCCTTATTTGAATTTAAAATCCTAATGAGGTAAGTTATAAACTTGTAAAGTTGAGATGATTTTTAAATAAGGACGGAAAATATGAGCTTTGAATGTTGGAATTAAAATTTAAAGTGAAAAGGTTAAATAAATTTAATTAGCAGAAATTATATTGGGGAAAATTGGATGGGTGGAAGAAATAATTAGTAAATCTTGAATGTGATTGGAATGGAAAAATAAAAATTAAATTTGGATTGAGGAATAAAATTAATTAGAATAAAATTAACTTAAGAAAAGTTCATAATAATGAATTGGGTTTGAAGTAAGTTGAAAGGAATTGGAATGAAATTAAGGTGAATTGTGTGGGATGGTATTAAATGAAATTAAGTCCTTGCTTAACGAAATTCAAAAGAGAATGGTATGATGCGAGATTTAACAAAAGTTAAGTTAAATAAAGTTGAATTTAAATAAATTCAGTTGAGTTATAGATAATATTGAATGGGATAAAATTCTTACTTAAATAAATAAGCGTAAACTAAGTAAGTATTGAATTGGAATAAATAAGCTTTGGAAGCTTATAAAAGAATTGAAAAGCATTGAAATAAAAATATAACCCCTGGTTAAAAATAAAGTGAAAATGTGATCAACTGTAAATGGATGGAGAAGTATGAATATTAATAAGTGAATAGCTTATAAAAATGTAAAAAGGGAATAAATAAGCCGAAACAAAAGTGTTGGAATTTTGGAAAATGAAAGAAAATCCAAACTGGAATTATTAAAAAAAATTGAACTCAGGAAAATTTAATGAAGTGATTTTGTAATAAAATAGAATATTGATTTAAAAGTTGGAAGTAAGCTAATTAGCTAAATAAATTATTTGATAGAGTATGTTAATAAAATTTAACTCGGTTAAATAAAATGGATCGTAAGTTAATAATGATGTTTGAAAATAAACTCGAATTATAAATAGAATTCGACTTGGGTTGATAATGAATTTAAAAAAGTGGAGATGTTGTAAAAATAAAATGGAATTGGATTATAATAGAAATGATTTGAGATTACAAATAAAATCCAATTCGAGTATATATGAGTTAAGTATATGCCTGGATATTATTTTGATAAATTGAGAAGGTGAATTAGAATAAAATGGATGGGCTAACTGAATTAAATGGAATTTGGTTAGATAAGAATCAAATTAAATAGAAGTGAACTTAAGTTTGAAGTTGGATTAAAAATGAATTGAATGTAAGAAATTGAGTTGTAAACCATTAAAATTGAATGAAATGGCATATGAATTGGTTGAAAGCAATTGAATTAGTTTTGAAATCATATAAATTGCTCATCGAAAGTGTTTGGTGCATGTTGCTTTTGAAATGCATGTGTTTAGCTTTGAAAGTAAGTGAAATGTTAATACATTTCATACATTTGGTACTTACATGTTTGAATTGAGTAAGTACAGGTACCGAAAAGCCGTTTGGCTGGATTTGAACGTGCTAATTACTAAAATAGTAAGCCACTTGCTTAAAATGCTAAATAAAGGTACACCTACGCAATAAAAATAGGAAATATGAACTGCTTTTGTTTTTCCGACTGTGTGGGTCGATGTATATACATTTATATCTTTTGTCAAATTGCAAAAGCTCCTCCGTACAAAGGAGACTCTGCCAAAATTTTCTAAAAATTTTAGGAGTTGGAAAATTTTTGGAATTTTTTTTATTTGTGACAAAACAATTTCAAATTGGAATTGAAATAAGGGATTTTGGAAATGGAAATTGAAACTAATTGTTTAGTTGGAACTAAAGGATTAGGAAAGTGAATTTGGGATTTTTGATTTCAGAGCATAAATTGAAATTTGCTCGGCAAAGGTATGTATTAAAATTTCTGTATGAAATTTGATGATTTTCTAGTCTAGCCACTTGGCTTTTGTTTTCTTTTGAAATCTAAGGGCCCGTAGAAACATTTTGTAGCTGTACCGAGCTAGCCGTGCAAAGGAGACGCTGATGATTTTTTTTGAAAATTTAGAGAGTTAGAAATTTTTTGAGAAAGTTTTGATAATTTAAATTTGGATTTAAATTTCAATTTGAATATAAATAATGTTGTTGGAAACTATGGAAGGTTTTGGAAAGTTGGTTGAAATAATAGTGGGTCTTTAATAAAGATATGTGATGGCAAGTTGATAAAACTGTTTGGTTTTGGAAAATAGTAATGGGTATTGGATCATTCTTCTTAACTAGCAATTTCGGGGACGAAATTCTTTTAAGAGGGGAGAAATGTATCGACCTGAATTTTTCAGCGTTGAATCTGGAATATTTAAGTGGTTTTAAATATAGAAATTGAATTATAAATTGGTTTTGACTATGGAAAACTTGGATTTATCTATTCAGAATGTAGATACAGCAATTTGTTGGATAATATAATTATTCAATAATTGAAGATTGAGTAAAATATTTAACCTTGAGTTTCGACCTTGTTAAAAATATTTTAAAGGCTTGTAAATTTACATTGATAGCACTGAAGATAGCAAAAGCGTTAAAATTGAATTTGGAAGTGTTTTGTTAAGTTTTGAAATTTTATCGTTTAAATTGACATTTAAAATAGCCTTCCGAGGCATAGTCTTGGATTTCGACGAAACTAGTTTCATTGGATCCGTAATATAGTATTATTATCAGATTTCAATTTTCGTAATGTTTGGAGTTGTTGTATGAGCAGACGATAGATAAATGCTCTGAAATTTATATCGAAAATTTAATATAATAACTGGGTCCAAAAAGCTATCTTCTCCATACAATCGAATTAGGGCTCGAAACCTTTTCCATTGCGTTCGAAATAGGGGTATAACACTATAAAAACCTAGCGGCATGCCTCGATTGGAGGTCGAGATTTTGAGCTATGATTTTCAAGGTGATTCAAATTTAAATTTAAATATAAAATACTGACCAGTCAAAATTCTCTCACATCAAAATTTTTTCCTTTCTTTTTATATGACACTGTAGCCAACCCCTGCAAACACGCTACCTCAGCTTTTCTGTCGTCGAATCTTGTTTTGCCTCCTTTAACTGGCAAAGCAAAAAGAAAAAAATGGCCGAAATATCTCGTATAAAAAAAGAGAGGAAAATAATGAAATCAAAATCGATTTCGAATCGAATGCGAGCTTGCGGATGCATGGGAGGGTGCAGTTTGTCTTTGCGTGGGCGTCGCAATTTCTCGAGGGAGGCGCATTCTCTCGATTTGGGGGTGCCGATGTTTGGGTAAGAGGAGCCACGCCTTGGGAGGAAGCAACACGCGACTACGAAGGAGGCTCGTGAGTCAATCGGGGACGCATCGAGATGGTTGTCCCATGGCTGTCAAGATGGCATCCGCGTAAGGAGGGAGGGCCTACTCTTGTGGTGCTCGTCACCGAGCAAGGGGAGGTTAGTCGATGAGGTACTTTGCTGCTTTGTCTAGCTTAATTTCTATAATTTTGGTTTTGTTAATTTTATAAATAGTAAGGTAAAGTATTACTTTCAGATTTTTTATAAAATTTTACTGAAATATATATATATATATATATATATATATATATATATATAAAGAAGATCGTTTTCAAACAAAAGCTTTAAAATGTTTTGATACTGAAAGGGAAAAAAATGTAAAAGCAATTCTGTTTTGTTTAAAATAAGTATAAAGGAAAAATATATATACATATTACAGTAAAACATATTACCATTTTTGTTAATTACAATAAAAAAGAAGAAAATAAAAATATATATATTTTACAAAAACCTATATAAAACAATTCTTCTTTAAATTAATATATAGATTTGAAAGGAATTTTAATTCATTAGAATTTAATGTATGCATATAAGATTTGGGGAAAATATAGGAATTTTAAAATGTTGTGGAGTTTATACAAAAATTAGATTTTTAAATACATATATATAGGTTATTTTTATATATGCAGATACAAAGGAAAATAAAATAAATTAATATGCATATTTTAAATTTACTAGTCTATTTTTAAAATAATGATTATGGCGATTTACTTATTCAATTAACCTATTTAATTAATTTAGTTACTAAAAGGATTTTAAAAAAAGAAATTCATTAGTTAAATTAAATTGTTAATCAATTAAATTTATTAAAACATTAATGGATTGTCCGATTCATTTCAAATACTTATAAACCGTATAATGTTTGTACAAGGTACAAAATAGTGGAGAGGTAAGCCGATTTGGATCGGATTGCAAACAAAAGGTGAGTTAATCTCTGGATTGCTATTTAAATTTAAACGGTTAAATTTAAATAATTGGTTGAATGATTGAATTAATTTGATGTGCTATATTATATATAGCAGTATATAGTATATATTGGAGTGATTGATTCCCGCATTATATAGCGGATGAGACCCTATGCGCCGCATAATAGCGGATGATATTATATAAATCCCATATACCGCGATATTCCACCATGAAGTGGAATTGGTATTTTATATTGTGCTAACATCTGTGGATGTAGGGAAACGGGTTGGAGGGATCCAACTGGATTCCTCAAAATATTTAGATTTGATAAAATATTCTGTGATATAATTATGTGTTATCCAGTGATGAATTATATTGATAATTGAATTATATTGTTATCCAGTGATGAATTACGGGAGCGAGGCCGTTAAACTAACCTTTGAAATTTAAGAAAAGAGATGAACTTGGAATGGCCCGAGGCATTCACTGGATTTAAAACTGAAGCTGGTATATAAAAAAAAATTCAGAAGTTTTAAAAATTCGAATTTGTGTAAAGGTAATCAAGTCTACAAAATTCTAAAAAGGGCAAGTTTTATAAAAGAGATCAAATTTAAACAAAATCTTGGAAGCAAGTCACTTCCGAAAACATGATAAATCAAGATTTTAATGATGTTTGATTTAACATAAATTCAAATTCAAATGTATAAGACTGTTAATTTTAAAATGGTTAATTAAATTGATTTTGATTTTTTTAAATATAATATTTAGAACTGGTGTTAAATAAAACCCAAATTTAGAGTCATTTCAAATGGTAAGTGTTTTGAGTAATGTATTGAATCAAATGTTAATGATAATTTTGTCATTTTTAAGGAAATGGTTTACCTTAAAAGTTAATTAAGATTTTAATGGTTTGATGTTAATTAAGTGAATTAAGTAACTAAGTTAATTAATTAGAAGTCAATTAATTTATAAGTTAATCTATAATTAAGGATAAATTGATTAGTAGTTAGAGGTTAATTTCCCAAGTTAATGGACAAATTTATCATGGATTGATTTACCTTAATTAGTAATTAAAGGTTAAATAACAGAGGATAATTAACCGATGGAATAATTTAAGGTGAATTACCTAAGGGAGGTAATTAAGAATTTAGTACTTAGTGTAAATTATAAAAGGGTTGATTAATTAATTAAGGGAACTTATTAAAGGATGATAAATCAATAGGTATGATTGATTAAAGAATAATTGATCAATGTAAGTGATTAAAGAATAATTAGTCAAAGGTGATTAATTAAGATGGATAATTAGATGATGATTAATTAACTGATTTATAATTGATTAATGTTAAGAAAACGGAATCTAGGTAATTAAAGTCAGCTATTAATTTAATTAGAGATAAATTAAATTAATGAGGAAGTGATAAATCTTGTTATGAGTGATTGAATGATATTAAATGCAATGAGTTAGTTGTTATCTCTGGTATGAAATGTTGTTTGATATGATGGTTGGGTGATATTACTGATATGAGACGTTTGTGATATGATATGTCTTGAATAGTGATTGTGTGGTTATCTGCCGATGATAAATTGTTATTTTAAAAAGTGACACCTTGTATTTAAAGATTGAACCGAGTTTCACACGAATAACTTGGATTAAATGACATTGAATTCAAAGAGACCGGGGTCGGGTATGAGTAAATACCTGAACCCACTTCGAATTTGTAACCTACAATGATTCTTATAGATTGATATGTGAAATCAATAGGCTAGTTTGAAATGATTTAAGTGAATTTGATCCTTTAATCTAAGTTTTGGTACTTAGAAATTAATGTGTGAAATTAGTGATGTCGATAACAAATTGTGAATTTGTAAATTGATACGAGTTACCCGGGTTTTAAATTAGTTGTATGTTTGGTGTTTCATGGGTTTACTCATGCTGGTTTCCAGCCTGACCCGGGTGTTACTTTGATGTAATGCTCGGGTCAGACCGAGTATTACAGATTTTCAGGTAAGGACGTTCTGGAGCTCAGGAGACGAGCTGGATGGCAGGAGCGTATGAGGTGTTTCGCTTTATTTATCTGGGACAAGTTAGTTTTTAGTTGTCCGGTATTTGTATAATGATGTAACTCTGATGTATAAAGATATAAGTGTAATGATATAGTTCTTCTTATAAAACTATTATTTATGTGATATTATATTTTATCCGCTGCGAATGTGAGTTTGTGTGTTTCTTTTCTGTTCTTCTTCTTTCTCTTTCTTCTTTCTCTTTCTTCTTTTCACTAACTATCTGGAAATTTCGGGATCAAAATTTTTGGGTCGTTACATAGAGTATGTTAATAAAATTTAACTCGGTTAAATAAAATGGATCGTAAGTTAATAATGAATTTTGGAAATAAACTTGAATTATAAATAGAATTCGATTTGGATTGATAATGAATTAAAAAAAAAGTGGAGATGTTGTAAAAATAAAATGGAGTTGGATGATAATAGAAATGATTTGAGATTACACATAAAATCCACTTCGAGTATAAATGAGTTAAGTATGTGCTTGGATATTGTTTGCACCAAAATTGGTCACAACACTCTTCGGAAGTTTTTGAAGAGATAATAATGAAGAGTATAAATTGAAAATGAGGATTATCCAACAAAAACTCCAAAATAACAGGAATGTAAATGCGTAGACAAGCAATTTAAAGTGGTTCGGCGAGTTGCCTACGTCCACTTTGAAGTTTTTGCAACTTTATTGATTCTCTTTCAATGATTACATCAAGTACAGCAAACAACAGCAAGTTACAACTGGAAATTCGAATTTAACAGTAGTAGAATGATGGAGATCTTGATCCGGAAGAGTCTCGGCGCTTCAGAATAAAAAAGATCCCTCTTCTGTAGGCTCTATTTATAGGCGTAGGAGGCTGAGACTTCGCTCAAACTTCGGGAGATTCGCTCTGGCATGTGAGGGGGCCCACACGACCAATTCCAGAAAGTTTCGAGTCGATCTGTGATCGATACGAAATCATTTCGTATTGATCAAGATGGTCTCCAATCGAGCTGAAATTTGGGGTGAACATTCCTTGTCTCGTGTGCAATCTCCTGTGAAAATTTCATTGTATTTGGATCGAAGGATTGGGAGAAACAGTTGATACGAAATAATGTTCTTCTCTAGGCTTCTTTGTTCGAATCGATTCGTTCGAATCGATTGTTTCGAATCGATGGTGGCACGCGCCTTCGTGATGACGTGGAGCGCATACTTCGCCTCGATCCGGTCTTTACTCCTAGTTGACCGCGTTGACTTCATATATCTCGCCTTGTTCGTATCGAGGGATGACACGTCACCCAGGTATGTTGGCTTGATGGATTCGAATAAGGCTTCACTCATGGGTTCGAACAGCAGTCATCGATGGACACGAACTACTGATGGTCGATGGTCGATGGATACGAGCAAGCCTTTCCTTGATGGATACGAACCACATAGTGGCTCAATGGATACGAAGCCAATCGATGCGAACTGGAGCCCTTTGATGGATACGAAGTAAGGTGACCTGATGGATACGAACAGCAGCTGCCTGATGGATACGAAGAGAGGTTTCCATGATGGATGCGAAGCAGCAACCGTTGCCTCAGTTGATGGATACGAAGAGAGGTTTCCATGATGGATACGAAGCAACAACTGTTGCCTCAGTTGATGGATACGAAGAGAGGTTTCCATGATGGATACGAAGCAGCAACCGTTGCCTCAGTTGATGGATGCGAAGTAGGGAGATGCCAACGGATTCGAATAAGGAGGAGCTGATGGTTCCGAACGAGATCGAGTCATACCGAGGCTTCCCGATGGATTCGAACTTGATCGACACGAACCGAGGCTCTCCGATGGATACGAATCCGTCGGACCCCTAATCGATACGAACGTGATTGATTCGAACCGGGGTTCGATGATGGATACGAAATCAACCATAGTGATGGATACGAAGGCTGGGCCGTTTCCTCTAGATTGAATCGATCATAACATGAGCATGTGAACTCAGATTGACTTGAAATTTGGAATGATGACCTCCATGGCTTTTCTTGTCATGTCCTATCAATTGTAGCTCAATCTGGACTCGAACAAAATTCATCGATATCCATAGCGAACCTGCGTAGGCTTGATATCTAAGAAGGGTGATCCTTGGTTTTCAATCAGTTCCTTGGCATCACGGCCTTGCCAAAAGGCGGGATAACATTTGCCCCCCAAAGTACGTCTTGTGGAAACATGACGTGCTTTGAAAAGCTGCAGTTTCTCTTTGAACAATCATCGAATTTTTTTGTTGAAAGTTGTACTATGTATTGCTGTAACTAGCTGTTGTGTAATAGTGGTTAGCTGTTTGTCGCCGTAATCGTAATGAGATGAGTATTCAATCCCTGTGAATGTTGAAAATCGAATATTAGTCCGACATATATGCATATATGTTAACTTGACTCTCGTTAATGTTGCGTGTTCACGAGTCGTTGTCAGTTTAGTTTGTTATCGAATTTCGTATCGATTCTCTCCTGAACTGATTTGAAATTCGTGTTGAAACAACATTTGACGATTGTTTTTGACTATTCTCTTGTATCGATCCTCTCCTGAATCGATGTAAAAGGTTGAAAAGTAGTTTTTCATATCGATGCGAGTCGAATTGATGGATACAAAATGTTCATTTGTATCGATGGTCACAAACGGTGGTTGACCCTGCTTCGCATCGATGATCTCCGATGGATACGAAATGATCGTTCGTATCGATGGGTTTGTTGGATACGAAAACAACACTCGTATCAATAGACCTGCACTATTGCGAGTTGATGGTTGTAAAATAGACACTTCGAATCGATGGGGTTCGATGCCTTTGGTACAGCCTCTGTTGTATACTTTGAATCGATGAAGTCCGATGGTAACTTCGCCTCAATGAAGGCAAAATCCGATGGATTTGAAAGGAGCATTCGCATCGATCCGTTATTTGACCATTTGTGACCGGTCACGTTGACTGGGAGGTGAAACGACCCAGTCACCCTTAAGGCTCCATATAAATACTTTGGACTTTGGCATTTTTTCACTTTTAACTGTTGCTTTCTATTTTCAACTTCGTATCGATAGGTAGACCAAGAGAAAGAACCGCGCTCGCCTTCGAATCGAACCAAACCTTCGATCCTTTGAGCATAATCATTAAAATCAGGTAATTAATGGATAGAATCACGTTAAGAACGATGAAACTCAAAATCTCAACCATCCTTCTTGCTCTTACGACCGGTTTTGATGAATTTGAGATCTGGACGAGTGAGAGCAAGATTGTGGATGGAGCATGGCCACGGAGTTGAGGCCCTTTGGAGAACAAGGAGGTGTGGAGGAATCACTTTACCTCTATTTTGTATCGATCTGGAATAGGAGAGTTCGAATCGACCAAGAGTATTTGATTTCGTATCGATGCCCGTATTGATTGAAAAGTTAAGTAGGATGAAAAGGTTCGCATCGATCGAAGATGGCTGGAGCTCGTGTCGATCTGGAATGATCGATGCGAGTACTTGGTTCGAACCTGATCGATACGAAGTGTATCGAGTCGAAACTGATCGATACGAAACACTTCAATATGAACCTGAGCCTTTTGTTATCGATCGATTCGAAATGTATCGAGTCGAATCTGATCGATACGAATGTATCGATTCGAACATGGTCGAGAAAAATTCCCTGAATCGATATAAATTTGAACTGCGGCGACCGATTCCAATTTGAAATTAGACAAACTTAGAGAACTTTTGCGCATTAAAACATTCGACTCCGACGACCTTCTGCCTTGCATGAATGAACTTGATCGTGGAAATGCATATTGGACTACCTTTCAAAGCTCACCGATGGAACCGTCGGACAAACCTGCGGATGTAGCCAAGGATATCGAAGAGAAGAGAAAAGGCAAGGCAACCGTGGACAAACCATCTAAAAAAGAAGATGGAAATCTATTGTCACGTCCCGGCAAACCTCCGGAATTAGAATTTCGGAGATGTTTCCCCCAAGAACTGAGAATCTCTATGAAGGGCTCGCTGATCTTCCAATTCCGGATGATGTGTCCTTGCAACAGGATGATCCGCCAAAGGGTAAGGGCTTGAAGCAAAAGACTGTAAGAGGTTCTAGTAGTTCCGCGTCGAAGAAAAAGCTGAAGAAGAAAAAGCAGATAATTCCCCCTAGCGCATTTTTGGCAGTTAGGAAGTTGCTTTTATTTTTCTTTCATAGACCATGTATAGATGCAGGCTCGGCCCCCTTCTAGTAGGAATTTTTTGGAATAACTTATACTTGGATCTTCATATATGGTTAGTTGAAATGACATTTAGTTTCTTTGCCTCAACTCTCATTTCTTTTGTGCTTAAGTACTTGCAGTATTTGGCTTTCAGTCCAGTGTACTTGTGGTGTTTCTACCTTCAAGTTGAGTCTATTTTATTTGCCAAGTATGAAACTCTTGATCACACATCGTGATTGATGAATGAGTTGAATTTTGGACATTGTATCGCTTCGGTTAGTGATTAACAATTAAGCTTTTTGCCCCCAGTTCCGAGGAATGACATTTGTATTTCGGTGGTCGATCGCATCTATTGCAAAACTTGAGCATATGTCCACACTCCATGGACTTAGGATAATCTGTGATCGATACTCTGGTTCGCACTCTGGGAATTTGAGAGTTATCGATGTTTGTAACACAGTTCGCACTCCAGGAACTTTAACTTGGTATTTGTACTCTAATTCACACTCTGGGAATTTGGAGTCAGCATGTATGTTTCGGTTCGCACTCCGGGAACCTGGAATTGATGTTTATACTCCAACTCGCGCTCTGGGAATCTGGAGTTAGCATGTATATTTCGGTTCGCACTCCGGGATCCTGGAATTGATGTTTATACTCTAATTCACGCTCTGGGAACTTGGAGTTAGCATGTATATTTTGATTCGCACACCGGGAACCTGGAATTAATGTTTATACTCCAACTCGCGCTTTGGAAATTTGGAGTTAGCATTTGTATTTCGGTTCGCGCTCTGGGAACCTGGAATTGATGTTTATACTCCAATTCACGCTCTGAGAACTTGGAGTTAGCATTTTTATTTTGGTTCGCGCTCCGGGAACCTGGAATTGATGTTTATACTCCAATTCACGCTCTGGGAACTTGGAGTTAGCATTTGTATTTCGGTTCGCGCTCCGGGAACCTGGAATTGATGTTTATATTCCAATTCATGCTCTGAGAACTTGGATTTAGCCGATAGATGGTCAGTCACACCTGTTTGGAATTTTTAGGAATTCGTTCACACTCTGGGAACGATGGATTTATCGGGATCATGGATGGTCGGATCACATCCACCCCGAGTTAACAAGCGAGGTCGTTATATGGACGGGTCCATCCTCCTCAATTTGGTTAGGATACGGCCGAAGTCGTTAGGCGGACGGGTCCACCCACTCTGAAACCGCATTTGTATGTTTATACTCCAACTCGCACTCTGGGAGTTTGGAGTTAGTGTTTATACTCCGGTTCACACTCTGGGAACCTAGAGTTGAGGTTTATACTCCAATTCGCACTCTGGAAAGTGGAGTTAGGATTTATACTCCGATTCGCACTCTGGTAACCTAGAGTTGATGTTTATACTCCAATTCGCACTCTGGGAAAGTGGAGTTAGGATTTATACTCCGGTTCGCACTTTGGGAACCTAGAGTTGATGTTTATGCTCCAATTCGCACTCTGGGAATTTGGAGTTAGTTGTAGGACTGTCGTGTGTCGGTCCAGTTCAGCCTTTGATGTGATGGCTTGCCCTCGAACTGAGGTTTCACTTAGTGAGTGGCCGGTCGTATCACGGTCACTCCCTATTTGAATAAATTCCATCGTGCGATAGAACTTAGCTCTTCATGCATCGTGATTGTTGAATGTCGCATTCGGTGGATCACAGCTCTAGCTTGAAGAGATAGTAATTTATTGCTGGAACGGAAAAACATAGCAAAGTCAGTGCCTTATTACAAACTCAAACTTCAAAATGCAAAGAAAGTTGCAAAGTATTCATAGAATGAATAAAGCCTGTCATGTGTAACAGTGACGAAGGTCTTCGTCGTTCTAGGCTCTTGACAAAGTGGGTCCGCCACTGATGGCGTTTATCACTAATCTCCCGCCGGGATAGGTAGAGTCCTCCCGTCTCGGTCGATCAGGTTCATTATTTTGATTTGATGGGCCCGCTCCTCCAGGCTGCGGCGCCCGCACAAACTGTTCCAGCTTCCTTTCTCTGATCAATTTTTCTACGAGATCTTGCAAGTGACGACATTCATTCGTATCGTGCCCATAGCTTTCATGAAACCTGCAAAATCTTCTTGTCTGGATTTGCCTCTCTGACGACGGTTTTGGAGAAGGTTTTTTGTATTGCATTGTATTACAGGTTTGTAAGTACAAGTTCTCCAGTGATGTATTCAAAGGTGTGTAACTGTCAAACATAGGATTCTTGCGCTGCGGGCCATGATTTTGATCTCGTTTTCTAGTTGATTCACGCTCTCTCTCCGTTGAGCTTGTTTGTTTTTAATGTTCAACTGAACTTTCCCGGAGCTCTCACCGAACTGTTTGATTGCGACATTGCGTTGGATCCCTTCCGTGCTTGTCCCTGCATCAGTCTGCTTTCTAGACTGTTTCACATCTTCCCTTCTCAGGAATTGAGTCGCCTTGGCGTGGAAACGGTCCAATGATGCAGGTGGTTTTCCAGCTAACCATTTGCCAAACTCAGAATCGGGGTCAATCCCCTTAGTCAACGCCATAAGGATGGAGTTATCGTTCCGATTGCTGATTTCCACACATGCAGCATGGAATCTCTCTAACTAGTGTCTGAGCGTTTCTCCAGAAGCTTGGGTGACGCTAGACAGAGTATTGACATCTTTTGGCCTTGCGACATGCATGCGGAATTGCTCAACAAATTTTGTGGCCAACTGGTCAAAGAAGGAAATGAATCGAGGTGGTAGTCGAGTGAACCACATGGTAGCGATGCCTCCCAAGGAGATGGGGAAACTACGACACTTCACTGCATCATCAGCTCTGGCAGCGCTCATCGACCATTCATATTTCAGAATATGTTGGTTGGTGTCGGAGCTTCCCTCGTACATGGGTAGAGTCGGCATCCTGAATCGCCGAGGGGGTTCAGCAGTAAGAATATCGTCCGTAAAAGGAGTGTGACTTCGGAAAATTCCCCAATCATCATTTGTGAGACCTTGGCTCTCACGGATCATCTGACGTATCATGGTCGGGAGGACCGGCATTTGTACGTTCTGAGCGTGTTGAGTCAGATTAAGGTTGGGTCGCACATTATGAGGTTGGACCGGATGCTGTCGACGGTCCACATCTTGCCTTCTTGGCTCATAGTCTTCCGGGACGTATGGTTCAGGAGTACGTCCATGATGACGACGGTCCAGGTTTGACTAATTTTGGGCATCGACTCCTGGTTCAACCGCGACTTTAGTGGCATGGTATTCTGTGGTGTAGTAAGGAGCGGCACCCCCTCAGGAGGAGGGCCCGGTTTGGAAACTGGCTGATGGACCAACTCTCAGTTGTCCATCAATCATTGCCGGTTGGTATCCAGCAGCTTGTATGTGACTCCCATCTTGCCGAGGTCGTGGAGATCGATGACGATAGTCAGAAGAGGAAGAACTTTCGCTGGAGGGGTGAGAAGCATGATCTCTCCTGGATCTCCTTCGCTTCTAGCGATTCAGCTGGTCGGTTAGCTCGGCATTGGCGCGTAGCTGTTCTGTTAGTTGTTGCCGACTCTGGGTCATCTCCTGAAGCAGCAGCTGAAACTCTTGTCGGGTAACCGGACCTGATGGTTTCGAGTGTCCGGTGGCATCTTGGTTAGAGGGAGGTAGTGGCGCAGGATTCTGTCTATCCTGGTCTTCTTGATTGATGGCGTTAGAGGTGGTCCTTGTGCTAACCATCTTGAAGGTTGAATTCCTTTCTTAGACTTTATGCAAATCTGAATAGAAGGGAAGGAACTTGGATTTGTGATCTGGATCTCTCTCTTAGATTTATTCAATCCGGTATCGACGACAGATCCAACGAGCGGGAGAAAATCTGGGTTTTCTCAGTGAAAGCACCAAAGTGTTTGCACCAAAATTGGTCACAACACTCTTCGGAAGTTTTTGAAGAGATAATAATAAAGAGTATAAATTGAAAATGAGGATTATCTAACAAAAACTCCAAACAACAGGAATGTAAATGCGTAGACAAGCAATTTAAAGTGGTTCAGCGAGTTGCCTACGTCCACTGTGAAGTTTTTGCAACTTTATTGATTCTCTTTCAATGATTACAATTAAGTACAGCAAACAACAGCAAGTTACAACTGGAAATTCGAATTTAACAGTAGTAGAATGATGGAGATCTTGATCTGGCAGAGTCTCGGTGTTCAGAATCAAAGAGATTTCTCTTATGTAGGCTCTGGGGCTCTATTTATAGGCGTAGGAGGCCCACACGACCAATTTCAAAAAGTTTTGAGTCGATCTGTGATCGATATGAAATCATTTCCTATCGATCAAGATGATGTCCAATCGAGCTGAAATTTAGGGTGAACGTTCCTTGTCTCTTGTGCAATCTCCTGTGAAAATTTCATTGTATTTGGATCGGTGGATTGGGAGAAACAGCCGATACAAAATGATGTTCTTCTCTAGGCTGCTTTGTTCGAATCGATTCGTTCGAATCGATTGTTTCAAATCGATGGTGGCATGCACCTTTGTGATGACGTGGAGCGCATACTTCGCCTCGATCCGGTCTTTACTCCGAGTTGACCGCGTCGACTCCATATATCTCGCCTGTTCGTATCGAGGGATGACACATCACCCAGGTTTGTTGACTTGATGGATTCGAATAAGGCTTCACTCATGGGTTGGAACAGCAGTCATCGATGGACACGAACTACTGATGGTCGATGGATACGAACAAGCCTTTCCTTGATGGATACGAACCACGTAGTGGCTCAATAAATACGAAGCCAATCGATGCGAATTGGAGCCCTTTGATGGATACGAAGTAAGGTTACCTGATGGATACGAACAACAGAAGCCTGATGGATACGAAGAGAGGTTTCCATGATGGATACGAAGCAGCAACCGTTGCCTCAGTTGATGGATACGAAGAGAGGTTTCCATGATGGATACGAAGTAGCAACCGTTGCCTCAGTTGATGGATACGATGAGAGGTTTCCGTGATGGATACGAAGCAGCAACCATTGCCTCAGTTGATGGATGCGAAGTAGGGAGATGCCAACGGATTCAAATAAGGAAGAGCTGATGGTTCCGAACGAGATCGAGTCGAACCAAGGCTTCCCGATGGATTCGAACTTGATCGACACAAACCGAATCTCTCCGATGGATAAGAACCCGCTGGACCCCTGATCGATACGAACGTGATCGATTCGAACCGGGGTTCGATGATGGATACGAAATCAACCACAGTGATGGATACGAAGGCTGGGCCGTTTCCTCTAGATTGAATCGATCATAACATGAGCATATGAACTCGGATTGACTTGAAATTTGGAATGCTTGCCTCCATGACTTTGCTTGTCATGTCCTATCAATTTTAGCTCAACCTGGACTTGGACAAAATTCATCGATATCCATAGCGAACCTGCGTAGGCTTGATATCCAAGAAGAGTGATCCTTGGTTTTCAATCAGTTCCTTGGCATCATGGCCTTGCCAAAAGGCGGGATAACAGATATTATTTTGATAAATTGAGATGGTGAATTAAAATAAAATCAATGGGCTAGCTGAATTAAATGGAATTTGATTAGATAAGAATCAAATTAAATAGGAGTGAACTTAAATTTGAAGTTTAAAAAAATTAAAGTAAATTAACTTAAGTTAAGAACAATGAGAAGTTTGGCTTCAAGGAAGGGTGAAAGTTCAGTAAATAAAAGCTTGGGTTGAATTAATTTAGGAATGGTTAGTAGCATACAAGCATGGAATGTGTCGAGCCAAATAAAATGGTTGCGAATGAATTAAAATGAAAGGAATTAAATATAAATTGAGTTAGAATATATTTAATATGAAGCTTAAGTAATTATTTATTCACATGAATATAGTCGAACTGCATAGAAATAATTTGTCGTTTGACGAAAACGAGATTTAATAAACTCTATGAATTGATAGAAGTGAAATAAAATTGATTTTGAAACCAATTGAGTTGAATATGAGCTTGTTTGGATTAAAAATGAATCGAATATAAGAAATTGAGTTGTAAACCATTAAAATTGAATGAAATGGAATACGAATTGGTTGAAAGCAATTGAATTAGTTTTGAAATCATATAAATTGCTCATGGAAAGTGTTTGGTGCATGTTGCTTTTGAAATGCATGTGTTTAGCTTTTGAAATTAAGTGAAATGTTAATAATTTTGTATATTTAGTACTTACATGTTTGAATTGAGTATGTACAGGTACCAGGAAGCCGTTTGGCTGGATTTGGGCGCGCTAATTACTAAAATAATAAGCCACTCGCTTAAAATGCTAAACAAAGGTACGCCTACGCAATAAAAATAGGAAATACGAACTGTTTTTGTTTTTCCGACCGTGTGGGTCGATGTATATATATTTATATTTCTTGTCAAATTGCAAAAGCTCCTCCGTACAAAGGAGACTGCCAAAATTTTCTGAAAAATTTGGGGGTTAGAAAATTTTAGGAAATTTTTTTGTTTGCGACAAAACGATTTCAAATTGGAATTGAAATAAGGGATTTTGGAAATGGAAATTGAAACTAATTGTTTAGTTGGAACTAAAGGATTAGGAATGTGAATTTGGGATTTTTAATTTCAAAGGATAAAGTGAAATTTGCTCGGCAAAGCTATGTATTGAAATTTATGTATGAAATTTGATGATTTTCTAGTCTAGCCACTTGGCTTTTGTTTTCTTTTGAAATCTGAGGGCCCGTAAAGGCATTTTGTAGTTGTATCAAGCTAGCCGCGCAAAGGTGACGCTGGCGATCTTTTTTGGAAATTTAGAGAGTTAGAAATTTTTTGAGAAAATTTTGATAATTTAAATTTGGATTTAAATTTAAATTTGAATAAGTGGAGTAAATAATGTTGTTGGAAACTATGGAAGGTTTTGGGAAGTTGGTTGAAGTAATAGTGGGTCTTTAATAAAAGATATGTTATGGAAAGTTGATAAAACTGTTTGGTTTTGGAAAATAGTAATGGGTATTGGATCATTCTTCTTAACTAGAAATTTCGGGGGCTAATTAAGGGGGGAGGAATGTGACGACTCGGATTTTTCAGCATTGAATCTGGAATATTTAAGTGGTTTTAAATATAGAAATTGAATTATAAATTGGTTTTGAATATGGAAAAATTGGATTTATCTATTCATAATGTAGAAACAACAATTTGTTGAATAATGTAATTATTCAATAATTGAAGATTGAGTAAAATATTTAATCTTGAGGTTCAAGCTTGTTAAAATATTTTAAAGGCTTGTAAAATTTATATTGATAGTACCGAAGATAGTAAAAGTGTTAAAATTGAATTTGGAAGTGTTTTGTTAAGTTTTGAAATTTTATCGTTTAAATTGACGTTTAAAAATAGCCTTTCGAGGCACAGTCTCGGATTTCGATGAAACCAGTTCCATTGGATCTGTAATATTGTATTATTATCGGATTTCAATTTTCGCAATGTTTGGAGTTGTCGTGTGAGCGGACGATATATAAATGCGCTGAAATTTATGTCGAAAATTTAATATAATAAGTGGGTCCAAAAAGCTATCTCCTCCATACGATCGAATTAGGGCTCGAAACCTTTTCCATTGCGTTCGAAATAGGGGTATAATACCATAAACACCTAGCGGCGTGCTTCGTTGGAGGTCGAGATTTTGAGCTATGATTTTCAAGGTTATTCAAGTTTAATTTTAAATTTAAATATAAAATACTGACCAGTCAAAATTCTCTCACATCAAAAATTTTTCCTTCCTTTTCATATGTCACTGTAGCCAACCCCTGCAAACATGCTACCTCAGCTTTTCAGTCGTCGATTCATGTTTTGCCTCCTTCAACTGGCAAAGCAAAAAAAATGGCCGAAATATCTCGTATATAAAAAAGAGAGGAGAATAATGAAATCAAAATCGATTTCGAATCGAACACGAGCTCGCAGATGCATAGGAAGGGTGTAGTTTGTCATCCCGTGGGCGTCGTGATTTCTAGAGGGAGGCGCATTCTCTCGATTTGGGGGTGCCGATGTTTGGGTAAGGGGAGCCACGCCTTGGGAGGAAGCAGCACGCGACTGCGAAGGAGGCTCGTAAGTCAACCAGGGCCGCATTGAGATGGTAGTCCCATGGCTTTTGCGATGGCATCTGGGAGGGCCTAGTCTTGCGGTGCTCGTCACCAAGCAGGGGGAGGTTAGTTGATGAGGTACTTTGCTGCTTTGTCTGGCTTAATTTCTGTAATTTTGGTTTTGTTAATTTTATAAACAGTAAGGTAAGGTAAAGTTTTACTTTTAGATTTTTGTAAAATCTTACAGAAATATATATATATAAAGAAGATTGTTTTCAAACAGAAGCTTTAAAATGTTTTGATACTGAAAGAAAAAAAATGTAAAAGCAATTCTGTATTGTTTAAAATAGGTACATAGGATATATATATATATATATATATATACATATATACATATTATAGTAAAACATATTACCATTTTTTTAATTACAAGAAAAAAAGAAGAAAAGAAAAATATATATTTTACAGAAACCTATATAAAACAATTCTGTTTTAAATTAATATATAGATTTGAAAGGAATTTTAATTCATTAGAATTTAATGTACGCATATAAGATTTGGGGGAAATATAGGAATTTTAAAATGTTGTGGAGTTTATACAAAAATTAGATTTTTAAATATATATAGGTTATTTTTATATATGCAAATTCAAAGGAAATAAAATAAAATAATATGCATATTATAAATTTACTATTCTATTTTTAAAATAATGATTATGGCAATTTACTTATTCAATTAACCTATTTAATTAATTTAGTTACTAAAAGGATTTAAACAAAAAGAAATTCATTAGTTAAATTAAATTGTTAATCAATTAAATTTATTAAAACAGTAATGGATTGTTCGATTCATTTCAAATATTTATAAACCATATAATGTTTGTGCAAGGTACAAAATAGTGGAGAGGCAAGCCGGTTTGGATCGGATTGCAAACAAAAATCAAAGGTGAGTTAATCTCACTCTTCTGGATTGCTATTTAAATGTAAATGGTTAAATTTAAATAATTGGTTGAATGATTGAATTGATTTGATGTGCTATATAATATATAGTAGTATATAGTATATATTGGAGTGATTGATTCCCGTATTATATAGTGGATGAGATCCTATGCGCCGCATAACAGCGGATGATATTATATAAATCCCATATACCGTGATATTCCACCACGAAGTAGAATTGGAATTTTATATTGTGCTAACATCTGTGGATGCAGGAAAACTGGTTGGAGGGATACAACTGGATTCCTAAAAATATTTAGATTTGATAAAATATTCTGTGATATAATTATGTGCTATAATGCGATGAATTATATTGATAACTGGAAATGTTGGATACTATGGTTGATTTAAAATATTTCGGTGAACTGAGTTATCAAAATTTATAGAAATGAGATTTCTGAAAAGAACATATAAGAGTGAATTTTGAGTAAAATAATCATAGAAATTTGAATAAATTAAAAATGAATTGGAAAAGAATAAAAAGTGATTTTTGAATTCTGATAAATAAAATTTCAAGTGCGGGAAATGAGATTTTGAATAAAAAGGAATAAGTGATTTTTATTTTTAAACTTAAGTGATGTTATATCAAGAAATAAAGAATTTATTTTAAAATTCAAGGTTCGAATTTATTTAAAAGTATAAAGAAGGAATTTGGGAAATCTGAAATTGATGTTTTCAGATAAAAGATTTTAAATCATAATTAAGGAATAAAAATTTGAAGTCAGTGGGTTTTGAAGTAAATGAGTAAGTAAAGGGATTTATTCCAAAATAGAGTAATTTGGAAATCAATTTGAAGATCGATTAAATGTTAAAACCGGGACTTTCAAAGGAGAAGTGAGACTTTGGAATTTATAAACTGGGTTTATAAAAGCAAAGTGATATATCAGTGGATGTTTGGAAGAATAAATTCACGGTGAGAATTTATTAAAGAAATGGGTAAATTTGTTTAAAAATAAATCATGATTTATTTTTAAAAGATGTGGGAGAGAAGCATATTGCCCTAGATGGCCAAGTACGTTTTCAAAGCAAATTTTTAAATAAGTTAAAAGTTTAATGTTGTGTTGAAAAGCATGTTTTAGAAAACCTATTATTTCTAAATGTTTAAATTCTAAAGTAAGTATTTTATTTTAATCTATTATAGCAGTAATTATTTAAAGGTGGCTTGGTATTATGTTTTAAAAGTTAGTAATTTATTTTTATATTGTACAAAGTAGTTTTATTTTGAATATCTTAAGTATATATTTTGGATAAGTATTAAAGTAATTTTAATTTAATTGTTTAAGGTATAATTTATAATAAAATGTTTCAAATTATTCTAAAAATCTGAAGTTTTTGTGCTTGGTGTTTTCAGTGAAAATAATATTTGGAAATTTATTTCATGAGAAAAATGTGGTTTGAAAACTGTTTTCAAAGGTTTGAAAAGTGAAAATATATCTTGTGAAGATATTTTGAGATTAATAAATAATTTGGTGAAATTATTTATGGTTAATGGTTGTTTGTGAATGTTAATTGATAGTTAAATAACCGACTATCAATAATGGCCAATGCGCTGATCGTTTCGGGGAGACCATGATCAGGATTAATTTCTCGACAACCACTTCGATCCGTTTTGTACGTTTTCGTGAGGAAGACGAGTTTGTATCGAAGATGGAGTAGTGAAGTGCAAGGGCTAGTCGCTACTAATCCAAAAGATGATTCCAAAATGGATGTAGTAGGAGTAGTGCCTTCGGTTCCGTTCGAACCCGGGATGGACTTGTATGGATGAATACTTTCGGAACATCGTCTGGTGGACGATGGGCATTCTAAGTGATATGTTTTAAAAAACGTAACGCTTAGCCTCCAGCCTCAGAAACCGGGAATGGCTGAAAATCAGGGGTTATGCAGCAAGGCTAAGTGGGTAGCACCCATTAGGGCGAGGTCATCCCTGTCTAGATGTCCCTTTTTATTCGGCTTAGTGGTGCGGTTGCTGATCCCAACTGTGGGGTGATCTTACTCGGGATTATCCAGTAAGGGGTAGTCCCGGTCTTGTGTTGCAGGGGATTGGGAGTAATCCTCTGTACGATGATCTAGGCCACGTACTATGACAGGTGGTACCCCAGTGTCTAGTCATTAGTTGGAAATCCATTCTCCCTATGTGCCTTTTACGGTTTTGTTTGTCTTTGTGGCTCGTAGCTGGAATTTAATCATGTAACAATTTCGGCTATTTTAATAAGTATTTGTAAATAGACCCTATTATAATATCATAGGATTTTGATAAGAAATGTTTTAGCCATCGTAAGGTAAAAACCCCACATGTTTATTTGTGGCGTGGTCGTATGAGATGCTTTTGATTTTCAATGGATTTTGAAACTTTAATAATAAAATTGAGTGTGATTTTCTCACGCTGGTATTCCAGACTGACTCGGATGCTATGTAACTATAATGCTCGGGTAAGACCGAGTATTATAGGATACAGGAAAGGATGTTGTGGAGCTCAGAAGACGAGCTGGTATTCCGCTGTGTTGATTAGCTGTGTATTCACTTTTGTAAGGACAAGTAGTGATAACTGTCCAGTGGTGTGTATTTTGGTTATTGTACTCTGATGATGTAATGTATAAATAGATTTGTTTTCTATGTAAAGGTCATTTATTATCTATTATATTTTATTCTGCAGCGATGGTTAGATTCTGATGTTGTTTTCTATTTTTTTCTTCTACTTCTTCTTCTTTAACCCTCATGGTTCGGTTTTTCAGGCGTCGGAAAATCGGATTGTGACATTGTCGGACCCAGTTATTATATTAAATTTTTGATATAAATTTCAACGCGTTTATAAATCGTCCTCTCACACAACAACTCCAAACATTACGAAATTTCAAATCGACACAAAATACACCACAGAATAATATGCCGACGCTCGAGTGCCGGAAAAGACAGATTGTTGAGGGAAAAGAAAGAAGATAGAAGAAAGAAGGAACTAGACAATAACAGAATCCCACAATCACAGTGGAACAAAATATAGTAGTCAATAACAGATCTTTACACAAAATGAAAACTATATCTATTTTATATATTACATCATCAGAGTATCACAAACAAACAACAATTACCATCCCGACAATCCCAAACAAACACAGCAGCGGATATAAACAAATACGGTAATACATATCAGACTCCAGCTCCTCTCCTGAGCTCCACAGCATCCTTCCTTGTAAATTCTAATACTCGGTCTGACCCGAGCATTATAATAAAATAACACCCGAGTCAGTCTGGAATACCAGCATGATAAAAATACACCCAAATGGATTATTAAAGTTTCAAAATCCATTGAAAACAAAAGCATCTCGTAAGACCATGCCACAAATAAAATGTCGGGTTTTTACCTTACGATAGCTAAAACATTTCTTATAAAATCCTCTGATATTATAGTAGTGTCTATATACAAATAATTATTCAAATAGCCAAAAAATTTACATGATTGAATTCCAACTATTAGCCACAAAGTGGGTTATACAAACAAAAACCGCAAAAGGCTCGTAGGAAGAATGGATTTTCAACTAATGACTAGGCACTGGGGAACCACCTGTCACGGTACGTGGCCTAGTTCACCGTACCAAGGATTACTCCCAATCCCCTGTAACACAAGACCGGGACTACCGCTTGCTGGATAATCCCGAGTAAGATCGCCCTACGGTTGGGATCAACAATCGCACCAATAAACTGAAATAAAAAGAGACATCTAGACAGGGATAACCTTACCCTAATGGGTGCTACTCACTTAGCCTTGCTGCATAACCCCTGATTTTCAGTCATTCCCGATTGATGAGGCTTGAGGCTAAGCGTTACCTTTTAGAACGTTTCACTTAGAATGCCCATCATCCACCTGACGATGTTCCGAAAGCATTCTTCCATACAAGTCCGTTCCGAGTTCGAACGGAACCGAAGGCACTACTCCTACTACATCCATTTTGGAATCATCCTCAGGATTAGTAGCGATTAGCCCTTGCACTTCATTGCTCCATCTTCGACTCTAAACTCATTTTCCTCATGAAATTGTACAAACCGGATCGAAGTGGTTTTCGAGAAATAAATCCTGATCCCGGTCTCGTTGAAACGATCAACGCATTGACCAATATTGATAGTTGGTTATTTAACTGTCAATTAACATTCACAAACATCCATCAAATAATAAATAATTTCCCAAATTATTTATTAACCTCAATATCTTCGCAAGATATATTTCCACTTCAAATCCTTTTCTGAAAACAGTTTCCAAATCACACTCTTCTCATGAAATAAATTCCCAAATATTTATTTCCACTGAAAACATTCAAGTCCAAATACTTTAGATTTTAAAACATTAGATCACTTTATTCTAAATATACTTCAAAATATATTTTAAAATATTTAAAGCAAAACCACTTTATGAAATATAAACTAATTTTAAAATAAAAGTTCAATTAAACTAAATTTTACATGAAGGGTGCAAAATCCTATACAATTTTCAAATAAAAATTTAACCAATTATCTTTAAAATAAAACCATTTTATAAAATATAAATATTAATAATATTCTTTATAAAAACATAATACCAATTACCCCTTTTAAAATAATTATCACTATGACTAATCTAGTACATATTTACCTTTAAAAAAATTTCAACTTAAATAAGAATTTTCTTAAAAACATTCTTTTGAAATTAAATTTAAAACTTTTAACTTTTACTTAAAAATCTACTTTAAAACGTACTTGGCTTTTCAGGGAAATACACTTTCATTTCAGAATAAGCCAAAGAATCCTTTTATATATCCTGCTTGATTTATCCCAATTCAAATTTACGATTAAATCCAGTAAATTTCTTCCAATACTTTAAAAATAAACTCCTTTTATTTTTCAAATACATTTCTATTTCCTAGAAAATTACTTTCAAAATATACGCTTAAAATATTTAAAATAAGGCTAATAGAAATTACTTAATTAAAATAATACTTAAGGAAATATAGAGGAGTTTCTAAGTAACTTAAACCAAAATTACCATTTAAAATAAAGTTATGAAATCAAATATTTATATTAAAATTTCCTTTTGAAAATAATACTAAATACCTTTTTAATTATTAAATACCATAATTACTTAAATAAATATTTACTTCCACTTAAAAATAATTAAAAAATAATTTTCTAAAATATTCTAAAAACACCCTTCAAAACTTTCTAGTTTATACTTCGAAAACTTTTCTTTGCAACATACTTAGTTTCCAGGAAAAATACACTTCCCATATTTTAAAAATAATCTCGCTATTATTTTTAAAAAATTCGCACTTCTTATAGAAATTCCCTCTAGAAATATATATCTTCAATATTTATCCCCGATAAATATTCCATTTCATTTGTAAACCCAGTTTATAAATTTTCATTTCACATTTCCTTTTTAAATCAAAATTTCAAAAACACTTTAATAGACTCCAAACCAATTTTCGAATTTAATTCCCTTAAATTCTCTACTAAAAAATTTCTTCTATTTCCTTTTAACCTAATTTATGTTATTTATATTTTAAATTCCCAGATTGTATTCGTCTAATCATAGCACGGGGCAACTAAATTTTCAAATTAATCTATCACAGTATATAAATAAACACATCATCAATTATGAAAATAATTTTTATATTGTGAGGAATCCAATTGGATCCCTCCAACATGTTTTCCCTACATCCACAGACGTTAGCATAAAAGATAAAATATCATATCCAGACTGATAATAATATTCACATTCAACCAATTAATCATTCATTTAAATTTTAACTATTTAAATTAACTGAAAATTCCAGATGTGAGTGAGATTAACCCACCTTGAGTTACGACGAGCATTTTTAATTTTAAATTAAATCGAACAGCATTTGATTTAACCTAAATTTTACTTGCTCAGAATGATCCCAGATCTGCACCACAGCGGGCTGCTTGTCGTTGCGATTCCGGCGCATGTTGTTTCGTCAGAATCCGACAATGCATGCGCAAGATATGGTTTAACAAAGTTTGAATATGATTATTATTTTTTCGACAATCAGATCTGGCCGTAGAAAAAGAAGATGAGAATCAGGCCGCTACCTTCATCTCTCTCGTGCGTTAGCTCTAGTCTAAACATGCACAAAGAAACCCATCAGCCGCTCACTAGGGTTAGGCGTCGCTCCGCCTCTGGTCGACCGGAGATCGATCGAGCACCACAATTGTGACAACCCAGAATTTTTGAGCATTCAAAATTAGAATACTTAATTAATTTGTAACTTAAATTTCAAATATCACCACTTTTGGAAATTTAATTATTGAATTTAATTATTGGAAATTGGGTAAGATGTTGAATCTGGAATTTTAAGCCTGTAAAAATATAATCTAAAGGCTTGTAAAATTTATATTGATAATACTGAATACAGTAAAAGTATTGAAATTGAATTTGGAATGTTTTATTAAGTTTTAATAATATATCGTTTAAATCGATATTTAAAAATAGCCTTCCGAGGCACAATCTCGGAATTCGACGAAACCAGTTCCATTGGATCCGTAATATTATATTATTATCGGATTTCAAATTTCGTATTGATCAGAGTTTTGTGAGAGTACGATATATAAACGCGCTAGATTTAATATCGAAAATTTAATACTTTAATTCGATTCAAAAGACTATCTTTTCCATACGGTCGAATTAGGACTCGAAACCTTTTCCAATGCGTCCGGAATAGGGGTATAACATTATAAACACCTAGCGGTGCGCATCAGTTGTCGAGATATTAAGATACGTAAAACGAGATGATTTAAATATAAATATAATATATCTTTGGACCAGTCAAATTTTCTTCAGTCGACTAATATTTTTCAACGCAGAAATCAAATCACTGTCGCTTATCTTCCCCAACACGCCATTTCCTTAGCTTTAACTCGCGTACCTTTCCCCTTTTCTTTTTCAAACCAAACCAAAGCGACAGAATAGAAAAGAAAAGGAAATGGCGAGTGCGGAATTTAAGTTTCGTACGTTTCCTTCTTTTCCTCCATGTTCCAAATTAATTTGCATAAATCCCTCACTAACTCTTCATTATCGAATTCTCGTCTGAAAGGAAAAAATAATTTTCAATTCGAAATCGTTTGATTCAAGCTATGAGAAGTCGATCGTGATTTTCGGAGGTAGCCGTCGATTCAAGTTAAAAAAAAAGGTTGGTAAGGTGAGGCGCGAGGGGTTTCGGCGAGCATCAACATGGGGAAGTATGGAAATTAGTCGCGGTGGCTACGAAGTGACATCGAGAAGGAGTCGTTCGCGCAGGGTCGCGTGGAGGTAAGCTGTGTGGGGCGTTTCGATTAGGGGTCGCTGTCGTTGGATGGGCGCGCGAGCAGGAGGCGAACTCACGATGGAATCGAGTCGATGGCTAGGGTTTGGCTCGCAATATGGGGGTTCGCTCGAGAGAGGGGTTCGCGAGATGGTGATGTTCATTTAGGGTCGCTGGGTTGTTCGATTGTTCTGGAGCTTGGCGGCGATGTGGGAAGGAGATCGTTTGGTGTGGTTGCGGCGTCGATGTCAGGTAAGTATCGATTTTAATTTAAATTAATTAGATATGTATGTTTATAATTATGGATCAGAAGAGAAAAGACAATCCTGCTTTAAAATTTAATACATACATTTGTATTGAACGGAATCGTATTTAATTTAATGTGTATATATATATGAATAAAACAGAAAATGTATGTAGCTAAGATTTAGAAATAAAGTTTTAAATGTTGAAAGGTTTACATAAAATTGGATTTTGTAATCTTTACAAATATATTGTTTATATAAGCAAATAATTTCAAAAGGAAATTAAATATACACGTTTTCACTTAATCAGTTATTCTTTAAAATAATAATAATATATGTATTACGAAGATTTATTTGTTAATAAATGTATTTAATTATTTTAATTGCTAAAAATAATGTATTAAAGAAAAATTAGTTTTAGATTTAATAATTAGTTAATCCAATCTATTAAATGGAAATTAATTGTTCAATTAGTCAAATATTAATAAAATTACATAAATATTTATTCAAGGTCTATAATTATGACGAACCGAGCTGAGATGGAAGTGAATTGCAAACAAAAATCAAAGGTGAGTTATTCTTACTCACCTGGTTGTTATTTTAAATTTTTAATAGTTCAATTTAAATAATTGATTGAATAATTTAATTGATTGATGTGCTATAGTATAGTATATAATATATCTTGGAATGATTGATTTCCCGCATTTTATAGCGAATGAGACCCTATGCGCCGCATAATAGCAGATGATATTTTATATTAATCCCATATACCGCGATATTCCACCTCGAAGCGGAATTGGTATTGTGCTAACGTATGTGGATGCAGGGAAACAGGTTGGAGGTATCCAACTGGATTCCTCAAGATTATTTATATTGTTTAATATTCTCTGTTATGAAAATACGATATTCTGTAATGAATATTGTTGACAATTGGAATAATGAATGCTATAGATTGCTTGAATATATTTCGGTACACTAGGTTATTAAAATATATAGAATTGGATTTTTGAAAGAAGTAAAAGATTGAATTTTTAAGGAAATAATTATAGAGAATTTAAATAAATTAAGAATGAACTGGATAAGAATATTAGTGGTTTTAAAATTCTAATAAATAAATTCCGTATATAAAAGGGAAATTTCGAATAAACATAAAGTTAATGAATTTCAAACTTCAGTGTTATTATTTAAAAGAACAAAGCATTTATTTTAAATTTAAGATTTAAATTTTGAAAAGAATAAAGAAGAAATTAGGAAAAATCTGAAATTTGTATATTTCTGTTAAAAGATTTATAATCAAAATGAAAATAATAATAATAATAAAGTCCATAATTAATGAATTTTGAAATGAATTGAGTAAGTAAAGAAATTTATTTCAAATGGAGTAAATTGGAAATCAATTTGGAAAATTAATTAAAGTGATTGAAATTGGAAATTTCTCCCTGGATAACCAAGTATGTTTCAAAGTAAATTTTTAAATATAAATTGAAGTTTTAATGTTGATTTTAAAAAGCATGTTTAAAAAACTATTAATTCTAAATGTTTAAATTCTAAAGTAAGTATTTTTTTTTTCAAAAATCTGTTATCGTAATAATTATTTAAAAGATGATTTGGTATTTTGTTTAGAGAAGAAAATCTAGTTTATATTTATAAAGTAACCTTATTTTAAATATTTCTAAAGTATTATTGTTAGTTAAGTATTAAAGTAGTTTTTCTAAATTTAAATGTTAAGCATATTTTACAATAAAGTGTTTTTAATTTATTTTAAAAATCTAAGCTTTGTGCTTGGTGATTTCATTGGATATAGAAAATATTTGAGAATTTTATTCTGTAAAAAGGAAGGTAGACTGAAACTATTTCCAAAAGGGTTGAAAATGGAAATATATCCTGCGAAGGTATTTTGAAATAAATAAATAATTTGGAAAATTATTTATTGTTTGATGGTTGTTGTGAATGTTAATTGATAGTTAAATAACCGACTATCAATATTGGCCAAATGCGCTGATCGTTTTGAAGGGACCGGGATCGGGATTAAATTCTCGAAAACCACTTCGATCCGGTTTGTACGTTTCATGGGGAAATGTGTTTGGAGTCAAAGATGGAGCAGTGAAGTGCAAGCGCTAGTCGCTACTAATCCTAAGGATATTTTCAAAATGGATGTAGTAGGAATAGTGCCTTCGGTTCCGTTCGAACCCGGGACAGACTTGTATCGATGAATGCTTGCGGAACATCGTCAGGTGGACGATGGGCATTCTAAAGGATATGTTCTAAAAGGTAACGCTTAGCCTCAAGCCTCATCAACCGGGAATGACTGAATATCAGGGGTTATGCAGCAAGGCTTGGTGGGCAGCACCTATTTCCGGGTAAGGTCATCCTTGTCTAGATGTCCCTTTTATTTCGGTTTAGTGGTGCGGCTGCTGATCCGAACCGTGGGGTGATCTTACTCTGGATTATCCAGTAAGGGATAGTCCGGGTCTTGTGTTGTAGGGGGTCGGGAGTGATCCTCGGTACTGTGATCTAGGCCACGTACCGTGACAGGTGGTACCCCCGTGCCCAGTCATTAGTTGGAAATCCATTTTCCCTACGCGCCTTTTACGAGTTTTGTTTGTATTACCCACTCTATGCCTAGTAGCTGGAATTTAATGAATTTAACAATTTCGGCTATTTTAATAAGTATTTGTATATAGACCCTATTATAATATAAGAGGATTTTAATAAGAAATGTTTTAGCTATCGTAAGGTAAAAAACCCGACATGTTTATTTGTGGCGTGGTCTTACGAGAAGCTTTTGTTTCCAAAAGGATTTTTGAAACTTTAATAATATATTTGAGTGTGATTTCTCACGCTGGTATTCCAGACTGACTCGAGTGTTATTTAACTATAATGCTCGGGTCAGACTGAGTATTATAGGATACAGGATATGATGCTGTGCAGCTCAGGAGACGAGCTGGATGACGATACGTACTTCCGTACTTGTTTTATATATATTCCGCTATATTGATTAGCTGTGTACTCAGTTGTATGAGGGCAGGTTGTGATTACTGCCCAATTGTGTGATATGTGATTGATGTACTCTGATGATGTAATGGATAAACAGATTTATTTGTTTTTGTGTAAAGATCATTTATTATCTATTATATTTTATTCCGCTGCGATGGTTAGATTCTGATATGGTTTTCTATTTTCTTCTTCTACCACTTCTTCTTTAACCCAAATGGTTCATATTTCCATACATCTTGAGTTGATTGTTGTAGTATAGTGTCATCTCAAAGGGTACGGATTTGCGGGCTATTACAGTTGGTATCAGAGCTTAGGTTGGTGATAACCTTGGCTCTGGTGGGAATTACTCAAATAGAGTCCGTAGTACTCTAGAATGAGTTTAAGTGTATTAATAGATATGAGCGCGTATTTGTTACTGGATATAAAAATAGTTTTATATTGTGTTGATTGGTTTATTGAGTGACATATGGACCTTCGTCAGCACAGTCTGGACAACTGTATCGAAGGGGTTTCTAAACAATTGAATAGAACAGTTTGACACGGTATTGTTTTAAATGTGGGTGAATGAAATAATTTTACCCAAAAATATATTTTGATATAAAGAAATGTATTTGTAAACTATTTTAGCTAATATATGTTTGCTTGGATGTTAGGAAGAATAATATTAAAGTATTATCATTGTTGAGTGGAAATTTAAATAGAAAATTGTTTTAAATGGATTTTGAAAGTGATATAGCATTGAAATCACTTGGATTATTGGGAAATAATTCTGATGATGACAGCCGCATCATCAGTATTCATTTTCGAATTTCTAAGTGACGGATTGCTGCCAAATTGATTTGTTCAGAAAAGCTAGTTGTTTTTGAAAATTTCAAAGGAAATTTGTTGGGGATTTCAAAATGATTTGAAACCAAAAGTCGGGTGTTTAAAAATCCCGCTGAGATAGTTTGTAAGCTTATAAATTGAGATGATTTTTAAATCAGGAAGGAAATATGAGCTTTGAATGTTGGAATTTAAATTTATAGTGAAAAGTTAGAAATAAAATTAACTTAGATTGAGGAAGGAAATTGAATCGAATTGAATTAAATAAATCTGAGTTAAAATAGAACTGAATTGGAATAAAAATTCAGTTGAGTTATTGAATGGAATTAGATTCTTAACTGAATAAATGGAAGTAAGTTGGATAAGAAATAAGTTGGAATAAATAAATTAGAATAACTTATAAAGGAATTAAAAATCCATAGAATAAAATATACTTGGGCTATAAATAAGCGTAAATCTTGAGTTAAAAATAAAATATGAATATATTCAAGCCTAGAATGAATGGAAATGTGTAAAATAATAAGTTGTGACTTATAAAATTGAAAAGTAGGATAGAAAACCCAAATTTAATATTTTTGATGAATTGGAAAATAAAACAAAAAATCCAAACATGAATTATAAAATGAATTAAACTTAAGGAAATTAAATGAAGTGATATTTGGAATTAAAAATCAAGTATTGAATTCTAACCAGGAGGAGAACTAATTAGATAATAAATTAGTTAATAAAATGTGTAAATGGAACCTAATGTAGTCAAATAGAAGTTGGATTTGTGAGTTAATAATGTAGTTTGGAAATAAAAGTCAAGTTATAAATTAAATTCGACTTGAATTGTTAGTGAAGTAAATATGACTGGAAATAGATTAAAGTAGGAATTGTTTTGGTTGCAAATAAAACCCATATGAGCGGGAATAAAATTCAGAATGGCCTTGTAATCAATTGAATGAAATGAATCTAAAAATTTAAATTTTATAATAACTAATCAAATAAAATTGCAAATTTAGAATGAGATTTGATTGAGATTGAATTAAGTTGAATAGAAAAGAAAATTTTACTTGTAAAATGGATATGAGCTTAAGTATAAAATTTGAATAAATTGAAGTAAATTAACTTAAGCTAAATAGATGGAGAAGAGTTGAATTGAAGTCAACTTAAACTAAGTTTAATGATATTGGGTTGGACTTAAATCAAGTGAAAATAAATTTGAATCGAAATAAATTCGGTGACTTACAGATAATATTTAGTGGAATGAAATTCTTAAATAAATAATTGTAAACCATTTAAATTGTTAAGGAATTGAAATAACTTAGAGACAATGAGAAAAATAGAATGTTTTCAAATTTAATAGAATGGTTTTAAATGAACGCGGATAAGAAATGAAACGCGAATGAATGGATCATGAATAAAATTGAAATGTAATGTGTCGAGCTAAATAAAATGGTTATGAATGAATTAAAATAGAAGGAAATAAATATAAATTGAGTTGGAATCTATTTAAAATGGTTATAAGCTTAAGTAATTGTTATTTGCATGAATAACATCAAATTTACACAGAAAATTAGTCATTTTATCGTAAACGAAAGTAAATGTATTAACAGAAGTGAATAGAATTGATTTTTTAATCAATTGGAATAATATGGGTTTGTTTAAATTTAAAAATGAATTGAATAAGCAAGTGGGTTGTAAGCTATGCAAATTTAATGAAAATGGTATATGAATTAATTGAACAGTTGAATTAGTATAGAAACTATATAAATTTCTTACGGAAAGTATTTAATGTGCATTGCTGTTAGAATTCATGTGTTTAACTATTGCAAGTAAGTGAAATGTTGTTAAACTTCATATATACGGCACTTACATGTTTAAATCGAGTAAGTACAGGTACCTGGAAGCTGTGTGGCTGGATCTGGTTGCGCTAATTGCTAAAATAATAAACCGCTTGCTTAAAAATGATAAATAAGATACACTATGCAATAAAAATAGGAAATATGAAATGTTTTTGTTTTTCCGACCGAGTGGGTCGATGTATATATATTTATATCTCTTGTCAAATTGCAAAAGCTCCTCAGTACAAAGGAGACTCTGCCAAAAAATTTCGAAAATTTTGGAAGTTTGAAAATTTTTGGAAAATTTTGTTAACGACAAAACGATTTCAAACTAAAAATTGAAATAAATTAGTAAATGAAACTAATTTAAAATAATGACATGAATTAGTTATAAATGGAAATAAAATTCAAATATTCAGAGTTGAAGATAAATTGAATTCATATGGCGGGAAACTAAAAGGAGAGACCGACGGGAGCCTACCATAGCAGCTTAGCATCCAGTTACATACCGAACTTGTTCCTATGGGTGCTCTATAGTCTATATGTAGTAGTTTTGATTAGGGTATGAATATCAATTGGGTAGGTGTAAAGTCGGCAGTCGAGCCAGTTTGAACTTCCGCAGTTCCTTTACTACTAGAATACCTGAGTTCCTTTGAACCAACCGAAAACAGAATTAGCAGTTTCAATAGAAGCCCTATTAATATACTGGGAGGGGGAGATCTAAAGTCGCTGGCTACTATTTTCTTTCCTATCGGGCTGAATAGCTTCCTTCAAAAAGGTTTCCGCTTCCTCGGTGAATGTCTTGGTAGAAGATAAAATTTCTTGAAATTGAGGTTTATTCTTTTTTAAGTAGGTACAAAATGGGAAAACTAAATTGAATAGAAGTAGATATAAACTAAAGTGGTGAAGTGAAAATAAATAAAGAAGCATATAAAATGCTTATACTAAACTTAAGAAAGGAATGGCGAATTCTTAAATGGGAAATTGATATAACAAATATATTCTAAGTTAATATTTGAATGAATAAATATTGACATTTTGTAAGGAAGTCGATAAAATGTTTTTGGAATATTGTGATTGGATATTATTGCTATGTAGGATATGCAGGTATTATAAAGGGAAAGGAAAATTGGTTTTGATTTCAGATGATAAATTTGAATTGTCTGACCAAAAAGGTATGTGTTTAAATTTTAGTATGAAATTTGATTAGGTTTTTGATATAGCCACTTGGCCTTTTGTTTTCTTTTGGAATTTGGGAGCCCGTAGAGGCCTTTTGTAGTTGTACCGAGCTAGCCGCGCAAAGGAGACGCTGGCGAATTTTTTCGGAAACTTAGGGAGTTAGAAAATTTTGAGAAAATTCTGATAATTTTAACTTTGGTTTTAAATTGAAATTTAAATGGTTGGGTATATGATATTGGTGGAAACCTAATGCAAGAAGTTTAGAAGTTCAGAAAAGTGATAGGGTGTTCTTAAATAAAAGATTATTTTGGAAAGTTGTTAGAAACATTTGGTTTTGGGAAAAAGGTAAACGGGTATTGTACCATTCTTTCTAACTAGTAATTTCGAGGACGAAATTCTTTTAAGGGGGGAGGAATGTGACGACCCGGAGTTTTTGAGCATTTAAAATTGGAATATTTAATTAATTTGTAACTTAAATTTCAAATATCACCATTTTTTGAAATTTAATTATTGAATTTAATTATTGGAAATTGGGTAAGATGTTGAATCTGGAATTTTAAGCAAGTAAAAATATAATTTAAAGGCTTGTAAAATTTATATTGATAATATTGAAGATAGTAAAAGTGTTGAAATTGAATTTGGAATGTTTTGTTAAGTTTTAATAATATATCGTTTAAATCGATATTTAAAAATAGCCTTCCAAGGCACAGTCTCGGAATTCGACGACACCAGTTCCATTGGATCCGTAATATTATATTATTATCGGGTTTCAAATTTCGTATTGATCGGAGTTGTGTGAGCGTACGATATATAAACGCGCTAGAATTAATATCGAAAATTTAATACTTTAATTTGAATCAAAATTCTATCTTTTCCATACGATCGAATTAGGACTCGAAACCTTTTTCAATGCGTCCGGAATAGGGGTATAACATTATAAACGCCTAGCGGTGCGCATCAATTGGAAGTCGAGATTTTAAGGTACGTAAAACGAGACGATTTAAATATAACTATAATATATCTTTGGACCAATCAAATTTTCTTCAGTCGACTAATATTTTTTAACGTAGAAATCAAATCACTATCGCTTATCTTCCCTAACATGCCATTTCCTTCGCTTTAACTCGCGTACCTTCCCCCTTTTCTTTTTCAAACCAAACCAAAGCGACAGAATAGAAAAGAAAAGGAAATGGCGACAGCAGAATTTATGTTTCGTTCGTTTCCTTCTTTTCCCCCATTTTCCAAATTAATTTGCGCAAATCCCTCACTAACTCTTCATTATCGAATTCTCGTCCGAAAGAAAAAATACAATTTTCAATTCGAAATCGTTCGATTCAAGCTATGGGAAGTCGATCGCGATTTTCAGTGGTAGCCATCGATTCAAGTCAAAAAAATGGAGGTCGGTGAGGCGAGGTGCGAGGGGTTTCAGCGAGCGTCAACGTGGGGGAAGTATGGAAATTGGTCGCCGCGGCTTCGAAGTGACATTGGGAAGGAGTCGTTCGCGCAGGGTCGTGTCGAGGTAGGCTGTGTGGGGCGTTTCGACTAGGGTCGCTGTCGTTGGATGTGCGCGCGAGCAGGAGGCGAACTCGCGATGGAATCGAGTCGACGGCTAGGGTTTGGCTCGCAAGATGGGGGTTCGCGAGATGGTGATGTTCATTAAGGGTCGCTGGGTTGTTCGATTGTTCTTGAGCTCGCGCGGCGATGTGGGAAGGAGATCGTTTGGGATGGCAGCGGGCATCGATGTCAGGTAAGTGTCGATTTTAATTTAAATTAATTAGATATGTATGTTTATGATTATGGATCTGAAGAGAAAAGATAATCCTGTTTTAAAATTTAATACATACATTTGTATTGAACGGAATCATATTTAATTTAATGTATATATATATATATATGAATAAAACAGAAAATGTATATAACTAAGATTTAGAAATAAAGTTTTAAATGTTGAAAGGTTTATATAAAATTGGATTTTGTAATCTTTATAAATATATTGTTTATATAAGCAAATAATTTCAAAAGGAAATTAAATATATACGTTTTCACTTAATCCGTTATTCTTTAAAATAATAATAATATATGAATTACGAAGATTTATTTGTTAATAAATGTATTTAATTATTTTAATTACTAAAAATAATGTATTAAAGGAAATTTAGTTTTAAATTTAATAATTAGTTACTCCAATCTATTAAATTGAAATTAATTGTTCATTTAGTCAAATATCAATAAAATTATATAAATATTTATTCATGGTTTATAATCATGACGAACCGAGCTTAGATGGAAGTGAATTCCAAACAAAAATCAAAGGTGAGTTAATCTCACTCACCTGGTTGTTATTTTAAATTTTTAAATAGTTCAATTTAAATAATTGGTTGAATAATTGAATTGATTGATGTGCTATAGTATAGTATATAATATATTTTGGAATGATTGATTTCCCACATTTTATAGCGGATGAGACTCTATGCGCCGCATAATAGCACATGATATTTTATGTTAATCCCATAAACCGCGATATTCCACCTCGAAGTGGAATTGGTATTGTGCTAACGTCTATGGATGCAGGGAAACAGGTTGGAGGGATCCAACTGGATTCCCCAAAATTATTTATATTGTTTAATATTCTCTGTTATGAAAATACGATATTCTGTGATGAATATTATTGATAATTTGAATATTGAATGCTATAGATTGCTTGAATATATTTTGGTATACCGGGTTATTAAAATATATAAAATTGGATTTTTTTGAAAGAAATAAAAGAATGAATTTTTAAGGAAATAATTATAGAGAATTTAAATAAATTAAGAATGAACTGGATAAGAATATTAGTGGTTTTAAAATTCTAATAAATAAATTCCGTATATAAAAGGGAAATTTTGCATAAACAGAAAGTTAATGAATTTTAAACTTCCGTGTTATTATTTAAAAGAACAAAGCATTTATTTTAAATTTAAGATTTAAATTTTGAAAAGAATAAGGAAGAAATTGGGAAAAATCTAAAATATGTATATTTCAGTTAAAAGATTTAAAATCAAACGGAAAATAATAATAATAATAAAGTCCATGATTAACGAATTTTGAAATGAATTGAGTAAGTAAAGAAATTTATTTGAAATGGAGTAAATTGGAAATCAATTTGGAAAATTGATTTAAGTGATTGAAATTGGAAATTTCTCCCTGGATAACCAAGCATGTTTTCAAAGTAAATTTTTAAATATAAGTTGAAGTTTTAATGTTGATTTTAAAAAGCATGTTTTAGAAAATTTATTAATTCTAAATGTTTAAATTATAAAGTAAGTATTTTTTTTAAATCTATTATCGTAATAATTATTTAAAAGATGATTTGGTATTTTGTTTAAAGAAGAAAATCTAGTTTGTATTTATAAAGTAACCTTATTTTAAATATTTCTAAAGTATTATTGTAAATTAAGTATTAAAATAGTTTTTCTAAATTTAAATGTTAAGCATATTTTACAATAAAGTGTTTTTAAATTATTTTAAAACTCTAAGTTTTGTGCTTGGTGATTTCAGTGGATATAGAAAATATTTGAGAAATTTATTCTGTAAAAAGGAAGGTAGATTGAAACTGTTTCCAAAAGGGTTGAAAATGGAAATATATCCTGCGAAGGTATTTTGAAATAAATAAATAATTTGGGAAATTATTTATTGTTTGATGGTTGTTGTGAATGTTAATTGATAGTTAAATAACCAACTATCAATATTGGCCAAATGCGCTGATCGTTTCGAAGAGACCAGGATCGGGATTAAATTCTCGAAAACCACTTCGATTCGGTTTGTACATTTCGTGGGGAAACGAGTTCGGAGTCAATGATGGAGCAGTGAAGTGCAAGGGCTAGTCGCTACTAATCCTGAGGATATTTTCAAAATGGATATAGTAGAAATAGTGCCTTCGGTTCCGTTCGAACCCGGGACGGACTTGTATGGATGAATGCTTTCGGAACATCGTCAGGTGGACGATGGGCATTCTAAGGGATATGTTCTAAAAGGTAATGCTTAGCCTCAAGCCTCATCAACCGGGAATGATTGAAAATCAGGGGTTATGCAGCAAGGCTTGGTGGGCAGCACCCATTTCCGGGTATGGTCATCCCTGTCTATATGTCCCTTTTATTTCGGCTTAGTGGTGCGGTTGCTGATCCCAACCATGGGGTGATCTTACTCGGGATTATCCAGTAAGGGATAGTCTGGGTCTTGTGTTGCGGGGGCTCGGGAGTGATCCTCGGTACTGTGATCTAGGCCACGTACCGTGACAGGTGGTACCCCAGTGCCTAGTCATTAGTTGGAAATCCATTTTCCCTACGCGCCTTTTATGAGTTTTATTTGTATTACCCAATCTGTGGCTAGTAGCTGGAATTTAATGAATGTAACAATTTCGGCTATTTTAATAAGTATTTGTATATAGACCCTATTATAATATCAGAGGATTTTAATAAGAAATGTTTTAGCTATCGTAAGGTAAAAAACCCGACATGTTATTTGTGGCGTGGTCTTACGAGATGCTTTTGTTTCCAAAAGGATTTTTGAACTTTGATAATCAATTTGAGTGTGATTTCTCACGCTAGTATTACAGACTGACTCGGATGTTATTTAACTATAATGCTTGGGTCAGACCGAGTATTATAGGATACAGGATATGATGTTGTGCAGCTCAGAAGACGAGCTGGGTGATGATACGTACTTTCGTACTTGTTTTATATATATTCCGCTGTGTTGATTAGTTGTGTACTCAGTTGTATGAGGGCAGGTTATGATCACTGCCCAATTGTGTGATATGTGATTGATGTACTCTGATGATGTAATGGATAAAGAGATATATTTGTTTTTGTGTAAAGATCATTTATTATCTATTATATTTTATTCCGCTGCGATGGTTAGATTCTGATACAGTTTTTTATTTTCTTCTTCTACCTCATCTTCTTTAACCCAAATGGTTCGTATTTCCGTACATCTTGAGTTAATTGTTGTAGTATAGTGTCGACTCAAGGGGTACGGATTTGCGTGCTGTTACAACCATCCCGTAGCCCTTCGTCAACTCCACCTCCACCCAAAGTTTCAACGAACTCGGCTGTCCCTTCATTACGAAAAACGAGAGCGACCGTGCATGCTTCTCGGTAAAATCCTAGCCATCCTGTCGATCTTCACATCGACCCACCATATGGATGTGTAGATCTCTTCATGATCTACAGTTTCCCTTTACAAAGTTTCTGCAATTAAAGCTTGGATTAAGAGAAAAATTGAGATAAAGTTTTGAGGGTTTTCGGCCATTGAAAGAAATAGACAGCGGTTGTGAATGGAGACTAGGGTTTCAGCCCTTATACGTATACACACACAGACACACACACACACACACGTGTAATAAAATTATTTTATTAATATTCTCAATTTAAAAAACTTTTACAAACGAACTCCAAATCTCACATGCCGCCTGGCGTTTATAAGGTTTTACCCGCATTCCGAACACAGTGGAACGTGTTTCGGAGCTAATTCGATTATACACGCGAGTTACGAGAATAAACGATAAATTTTAAATTAAATCAATTAAAATAGTTTCTATGCGTTTTGAGCCGCTAGGGTCAAACGACAACTCCGATTGCTACGAAAATTCAAAATCGATAATAACTAACTATTACGGATCCAATGGAGCTAGTTTCGTCGAATTCCGAGACGTGCCTCGGAAGGCTATTTTAACTCGTCGATAAATTCGAGTGATTTTGAAAACCGTCGAAATCACTTAAAATTTTACTAACTCAATAATAAATCATATAGAATTTATAATCACATTAGAAACCATTCTGATTCACTTCGAACCAAAATTTGATTATTTACATTATTATATTAAATTTCATTTTTAAATTAATATAAAATTCCAAATTTTAAACTTATCGACTTTTGATTCCATCCAAAAGTCCAACATCATTATTTAAATCCAAATAGACTTAAGATAAATTTTATAAACCATTTTCATATCTATTTACCTCCAGATTCACAAATTATCCCAAATATTAAATTATTATTATTCAAATCCAATTGAATAGCCATATTTGAAATTATAACTTATTTTATTGATTGAACCAAAATCTCCTTATTTCAAAATCAATACAAAATCCACATTTAACATTTAAAATGAATTAAATGTTCAAAATATAACGACCAAAATTTTGGGTCGTTACTTTCCTCCCCCTTATAAAAATTTCATCCTCCAAATTTGCTAAGGTATGAAAAATGCTACTAACCTCATTTACTTATCCATACTTAGTTAAAAACTTACATTCACCTCACCAAAACCTTTAGCTCAATCCCAAAACCATTCGTTTCATCTTTAACTCAAAGGCTTGTTTTCAATATCACTTCAAAGATCACTTTCTTATTTAACCCAAAATTTTCAAAATTCCCAAAAATTTCTAACTCCCAAAATTTAGAAATCTTTTGACAGAGTCTCCTTTGTACGGAGAGCGTCACAATAGATATAAATATATATACATCGACCCACACGGTCGGAAAACAAAATATACCATAATATATATATATATATATATATATATATATATATATATATCATTTTTCAAATTTTATTGTGTAGGCGTACCTTTGATTAGCATTTTAAAAGCAAGCAGCTAATTTATATTGCATTTACGCGCTTCAGCTCTATCGATTGCCTTTCGTACCTGTACTTACTCAAACAAACACATCAGTTTTCAATAATATGAGAATTTAACAACATTCCATTCATTTATCTTAGCCAAACATATCAATTACATACCCAAACAAACAAATTTCATAATCCTGCATGTAATCCATCTGTTATAAGCAATCACAAGGTTCAATACTACTTTGGTTTACTTTACAAATCCAAACTTCATTTTATTCCACTCGAATGATTTACAATCAATTTTACTTTTTTACAATTCATATTTACTACAACCAATTCATTTTCTCTTCAATATGATTAACTTATGCTTTACTTACATCAATTTACTTCAATTCAATTCCAAATTGATTCACTATCCAATTTTTTTTTAAAATTTGATATACTTGCATTTCTTTTATGATTCACTTGCATGTATAAACAAAACCACTTAATTAGATCCCAACCCATTCCAATTTATTCAAAAACCAACTTTATTTGCTTTCCTTAATTTATTAGCTTTGTTTACAACAAAACGACTAATCTCAATGCAAATTTGACGTCATTCAAACAAACAACATTATTGAAGTATATAATAATTTTAAATTAATTCCAACTCAAACTATATTAATTTTACTCCATTCAGAATTATTCATAACCCAAACAAATTTTACTTCATCAGAAGTATTAAATCAAATCCCTATTCTCATTTCAAGTTCATCATCCAACTTAAGTTTATATTAATATCATTCCATTCTGGATTATTTACAACTCATACATTCTTATTTCATCATGATGAGAAATTAAAATTATTTCACTTACATTAAATTTTTATTATCTATACAAACCGCATTCAAGACCCCTTATAAAGCTCGACCATAATCATTTTCCAATTTGCTTAAGTTATTTCAATAACAAAGTAACTCCATTTCTTCTCACCTTAATCTTAGTTCCATTTTAATTTGATTGTTATTCAATCAAATTCCAATCCATTACAAATTTTAATTCATTACTTACTCAATCCATTTTAAATTTATTCACGTTCTCAATTCATTTCTGAATTTATTAATAACATCCCATTCCAGTTATTCTAAACCAAATCTGGGTTTTATTTTTTATTTTTTTAAATTTTTAACAAGCTACCAAAATTTTATTCGTTCCAATACAATTTCCATTTAATTTAGCTTACACTAAATTCATCCTCAAACAATTCCTTTGGATTTAGTTGAGTGAGCATTTACTTCATTCAATATCATTTCAACTAAATTAAATTCCTTCAATTTAATCCTTTACCGATTTAGTTCAAGTTCAACTAAATTTAATTAGCCATCTTAAATTCATACCATTTTCTTTACTAATTTGAATAAGAATATAATTCCATTCAATATTATTTATAACACAACCGAATTTTGAATTTTTTTTCTTTCAATCCAAATTCAACTCGATTCCTTTAGTTTAAGTGAAATCTAATTCGATCCAATTTTTTATTTCTCCATTCAATTTAAACTTTTACTTTCTAATATATAGGTTCAAAAACTTATTTACTATCCTAAGTCCATTCACATTTTATATCTCTCTTCACCTTATTCGAGTTTATATTTCATTTAGGATCAAGTTTTGAATTTCCCTTAAAATACCAATCATTTTATTTTGGTTTTACAACTTTCATTTCATATTCTTAAGTTCACCAACTTATTTACCTAAAAGCTTATATTGCTCATTTGTTTCATTTTCACCTTATAATCACAATTCCAAATTATATATATATGTGTGTGTGTGTGTGTGTGTGTGTGTGTCACTTAATAGCTTAGGGGTATAAAATTTCATTACACAATTATAATCATTGTACATTTCAATTTTACATTCAATTCAATTTCAATTTCAATTTCAATTTCAATTTTATTTTAGCATATCTCAAGTTAAATTCAAATGTATTCTACGCACTTCCATACATTCAAGTTAAATTCTAATTCCAGGATTAAATTTTTCATTTTCCTACCTAATTAAACCAACTTCACTTTAAAAGTTCAATAGTTAATTCATCTTAACTTTACACATTATATAAATAGAATTTTTCAGAATTCAATTACCCAGTTTTATTTCAAAACCATTTTGAAATAATAATCAACACATACCCACTTGGTGTATTAAATCAAATCTCCGAATTCCAAAACACTTGGTTTTTACCAAAACAAATTTCCCTTTTGAAATTCTAAAACAACTTGCATACCCAACAAGTCCAAATAAATATCATAATCAACCTCCACGGTAGTTATCCATCACTTTAGAAACTCAAAAATGAATTCTGATGATGTGGTCATCATCATCAGGATTATTTCCCAGCGACTGAAATGAGTTCAGTGCTTTCTTACTTCCACAAATTCATTTCAAACAATTTCCATTCAAAAAAAATTCTCAAAATAATACTCCATTATTTCCTTCAAATCTTTTGAAAACATTTCCACCATTTCCAAGATTTCCAAACCTTTGTTTAAATACACTTTAAACGCTTTTCAAAATTTCCAGGATTTAAATTCTGGTTTAAATCAAATTTTAGTTATTCTTCTTTTGGATAAATCATACTTATAGAATTCTATTTGGTTATATACCTTTTCAAATTTTAGACTCTTATATTTGATTATAATATTAACAATCAAACATCCAAAATCGAACTATGAGTGATGACCTGCCCTCCGGGACCCTCGAAAATCGACACAAAATATGCTACAGTATAATATGCCGACGATCGGGTGCTGGAAAAGATAGATAGTTTAGGGAAAAGAAAGAAGATACAAGAAGGAACTAACAATAACAGAATCTCACAATCGCAGCGGAACAAAATATAATAGTCAATAACAATCTTTACACAAAATGAAAACTATATCTATTTTATATATTACATCGTCAGAGTATCATAAACAAACAACAATTACCAACCTGACATTTTCAAACAATCATAGCAGCGGATATAAAAAAATATGGCAATACGTCTCGGACTCCAGCTCCTCTTCAGAGCTCCATAGCATCCTATCCTGAACATATAATACTCGGTCTTACCCGAGCATTATAATGGAATAACACCCAAGTCAGTATGGAATACCAGCGTGAGAGAAATACACCCAAATTGATTATTAAAGTTTCAAAATCCTTTGAAATCAAAAGCATCTCGTAAGACCATGCCACAAATAAATATATCGGGTTTTTACCTTACGATAGCCAAAACACTTTTTATTAAAATCCTCTAATATTATAATAGGGTCTATATACAAATGCTTATTCAAATAGCCGATATTGTTACATGATTAAATTCCAGCTACTAGCCACAAACTGGGTAATACAAACAAAAATCGTAAAAGACGCGTATGGAGAATGGATTTCCAACTAATGACTAGGCACTGGGGTACCACCTGTCACAGTACGTGGCCTAGATCACCGTACCGAGGATTACTCCCAATCCCCTGCAACACAAGACCGGGACTACCCCTTACTGGATAATCCCGAGTAAGATCACCCCACGGTTGGGATCAATAACCGCACCACTAAGCCGAATAAAAGGGACATCTAGACAGGGATAACCCCACCCTACTGGGCACTACCCACTTAGCCTTGCTGCATAACCCTTGATTTTCAGTCATTCCCTATTGATGAGGCTTAAGGCTACGCGTTACCTTTTTAGAACATTTCATTTAGAATTCCCATCGTCCACTTGACGATGTTCCAAAAGCGTTCATCCATACAAGTACGTCCCGGGTTCGAAAGAAACCGAAGGCACTACTCCTATTACATCCATTTTGGAATCATCCTCAGGATTAGTAGCAATTAGAAATTGCACTTCACTGCTCCATCTTCGACTCTGAACTCGTTTTTCCCAAGAAAACGTACAAACCGGATCGAAGTGGTTTTCGAGAAATAAATCCCAATTCCGATCTCTTCGAAACGATCAATGCATTGGCCAATATTGATAGTCGGTGATTTAACTATCAATTAACATCAATAAGCATCCATCAACAATAAATAATTGCCTAATTTTTTTATTATCCTCAAAATATCTTTGCTAGATATGTTTCCATTTTCAATCCCATGAAAACAGTTTCAAACCACACACTTCTTATGGAATAAATTTCCAAATATTGATTTCCACTAAAAACATCCAAGCCAAATACTTCAGATTTACAATACTTTAAATTAAAGCTATTTACATACTTTATTTGAAATATATACATACTTTTTAAATGTTTCAAATAAAACTGCTTTATAAAATATAAACTATTTTTCTTCAAAATAAAAGTTTAGTCATACCAAATTTTAAAATAAAGTTATGAAATCCTATACAAGTTTTCAAATAAAAATTTAACCAAACTATCTTTACAATAAAACTAGTTTATAAAATATAAATATTAATGATATTCTTTTAAGCCTATACCAATTAACCCTTTAAAATAATTACTACTATAACTAATTTATTAAATATTTACTCTTAAAATTTTTACAACTTAAACAATAATGCCTTAAAACATTCTTTTAAAAAAATTTAAAACTTTGATTTTGCTTTAAAAAACTGTTTGGAATGTACTTGGCTTTTCAAGGAACTACCTTCCATTTCAAGAATAAACCAAAGAATTCTTTTTATAAATTCAACTAGATTTATCTCAATTCAAATTTACGGTTAAATTCCGTAAATTCCTTCCTACACTTTAAAAATAAACTCCTTTTTATTTTTAAACACATTCCCAACTCCTGGAAAACCACCTTCAAAATATATACTTAAAATATTTAAAATAAAGCTACTAGAAATTACTTAATTAAAAATAATAATTATGGAAATATATAGAGGTTTTCTAAGTAATTTAAGCCAAAATTCACTTTTTAAAATAAAGTTATGAAATCAAATATTTAAATTAAAATTTCCCTTTGACACTTTATACTACTTCACCTTTAAATTAATTGAATACCATAATTACTTAAATAAATATTTTCTTTATAATTAAAATAATTGAAAATAATATTTTTCCAAAATATCCAAAAACATCTTTCAAACTTCTAGTTTATATTTCGAAAGCTTTTCTTTGGAAACATACATAACTTCGCAGGGAAAATACACCTTCCATCTTTTAAAAATAAGCTCATCTTTATTTTTAAAATAATTTATACCTTCTTATAGAATTTCCCACTGGAAACCTATCTTTCAAAAATTTATCCACCGATAAATATTCCATTTTATTTATAAACCCAGTTTATAAATTTCCGTTTCTCGTTTTCATTCCAATCACAGTTTCAAAATATTTCAAATTCCAAGCCAATTTCCTGAATTTAATTTCCTTAAATTCATTCCTTAAAAATTCCTTTTCATTACCCTTTAATCCCAATTTATTTTATTTTCCGTTATAATCTAAAATGCCAGATTTTGTTTATCTAATCATAACACGGCACAATCAAATTCCAAATTAATCTATCACAGTATATAAATGAAATACATCATCAATTATGCAAATAATTTCTATATTGTGAGGAATCCTTTTGGATCCCTCCAACACGTTTCCCTCCATCCACAGATGTTAGCACAGCAAATAAAATATCGATCAAATCTGAGAATAATTATCACATTCATCTAATCAACCAATCAATCATTTGAATATTTGCTATTTAAATGGTATCCAGATGTGAGTGACATTAACTCACCTTGAGTTTCGACGAGCGTTTTAAATTTTAAATTAAATCGAACTGTTCGATTTAATCCAAAATTTCCACTTGCCCCAAACATCTCCGGACCTGTTGCAGTGCGTAGATCGCGTCGCTGCGATTCTGACGCTTCCTGTTTTGCCCAATTTCGACCTCGCATGCATTAGTTATGAAATTTATTAGTTTCAATTACAAATTATAAACAAATCTCTTTTTTTTAATCACCCAGAACAAACCGTAGCCGAAGATTCCAAAAGTGAAAATCCAAACCATATTCCATCTTCCCCAACACATTCGTTAGCTAGGGTTTTACATAACCCATGCCGTCGACCATCATGCTAACATCTCGGCCACCACGTCGCCATACGCGACGATTGAAACCCACCGAAATGAAGAGCACTTCAAACTTTCCCATCGCCTGGAACCATGGATAACTCGACGTCATCTTCTCTTCTGATTTTGTGAGAGAACGAGTGGCTTTCATCGACCACTATTGGCTTCAAACGACGACGGTGGCAAAGATCCACCGTTGGATCTAACGAGCTCGAAGAGCACTACAATTTGCTAGTTGGAGGTTTTGGCTAAAACTTCGAGGATGAAGAGAAAACGAGGAGGAAATGAAGTTGATTTTCGGCCATTGAATATAGAAGAGTAGCAGCCGGTGAAAACTAGCGTTTCTCGGCCCCAAATACGTAATATATACATGTAATCTAATTATATTATTATTAAATTCACTTTTAAACAACTTTCTCAACCGATCTTCAAACATCGCATGCCGACAGGCGATTATAAGATTTTACCCACATTCCGAACACAATGGAACGTGTTTTGGAGGCTAATTCGATCATATGCGCGAGTTACGGGAATAAACGATAAATTTTAAATTAAATCGATTAAAATAGTTTCTATGCGTTTTGAGTTGCCAGGGTCAAACGACAGCTCCGATTGCTATGAAAATTGAAATCCAATAATAATTAACTGTTACGGATCCAATGGAACTAGTTTTGTCGAATTCCGAGACTATGCCTCGGAAGGCTATTTTAACTTATCGATTAATTCGAGCGATTTTCAAAATCGTCGAAATCACTTAAAATTTTACTATCTCAATTATAAATCATATAGAATTTATAATCACATTAGAAATTATTCTGATTCATTCCAAATTAAAATCTAATTATTTGCATTATTATATTATTAAATTCCATTATTAAATTAATATAAAATTTCAAATTTTACTTATCGACCTTTGATTTCATCTAAAAGTCCAACATTTCTATTTAAATCCAAATTGACTTAAAATAAATTTTATAAACCAATTTCGTATCAATTTACCTCCAGACTCACAAATTATTCCAATTCCCAAATATTAAATTATTATTATTCAAATCCAATTGAGTAGCCATATTTCAAATTTAACTAATTTCATTAATTTAACCAAAATCTTTTTGTTTCAAAACCAAATTATAATTCACATTCAATAGTTAAAATGAATTAAAATTTTAAAATCTAACGACCAAAATTTCGGATCATTACATTCCTCCCCCTTATAAAAATTTCGTCCTCGAAATTTGCTAAGGTAGGAAAATGCTATTAAACTCGTTTACTTAACCAAACTTACTTAGTTAAACTCACTTCGCCAAACTTCCTAGCTCAATTCCAAAACCATTTGCTTCATTTTTAAAAATCTTGTTTATAACATAATTCAAAAATTACTTTTCTAGTTAACCCAAAATTTCCAAAATTTTTCTAACTCTCAAATTTTTTGAAAATTTTTGACAGCGTCTCTTTTGTATGGAGAGCGTTTCACAATATCACAATAGACATAAATATATATACATCGACCCACACAGTTGGAAAATAAAATATTTCACAATATATATATATATACCATTTTCCAATTTTATTGCATAGGCGTACCTTTTGATTAGGCTTTTAAAAGCAAGCGGCTAATTATATTGCATATACGCGCTCCAACTCTATCGATTGCCTCCCGTACCTGTACTTACTTAAACAAACACATCATTTTTCAATAATATGAGAATTTAATAACATTCCATTCATTTATCTTAGCAAACATATAATTACATACCCAAACAAACAAATTTCATAATCGTGCATGTAATCCATCTGTTATAAGCAATCACAAGGTTTCAATACTACTTTAGTTTTCTTTACAAATCCAAATTTCATTTTATTCCACTCGAATGATTTACATTCAGTTTTCTACATACAATTTATATTTACTTCCAGACTCACAAATTATCCCAATCCCTAAATATTAAATTATTATTATTCATTTTCTTCATTTTCTTTACCTCCAGACTCACAAATTATCCCAATTCCTAAATATTAAATTATTATTATTCAAATCCAATTGAATAGCCATATCTGAAATTTAACTATCATTAATTTAACTAAAATCTTTTTGTTTCAAAACCAAATTATAATTCACATTCAACATTTAAAATGAATCAAATATTCAAAATCCAACGACCAAAATTCCGGGTCGTTACATTCCTCCCCCTTATAAAAATTTCGTCCTCGAAATTTGCTAAGGTAGGAAAATGCTACTAAACTCGTTTACTTTCCCAAACTTACTTCTCACTTTGCCAAAACTCCTAGCTCAATTCCAAAACCATTTGCTTCATTTTTAACTCAAAACCTTGTTTACAACATAATTCAAAAATCACTTTTCTAGTTAACCCAACATTTCTAAAAAAATTCTAACTCCCAAATTTTTTGACAGCATCTCGTTTGTACGGAGAGCGTTTCACAATATCACAATAAACATAAATATACATAAATCGACCCATACGGTCGGAAAACAAAATATTTCACAATATACACACACACACACCATTTTCCAATTTTATTGCGTAGGCATGCCTTTCGATTAGCATTTTAAAAGCAAGCGGCTAATTATATTACATATACACGCTCCAACTCTATCGATTGCCTCCCGTACCTGTACTTACTTAAACAAACATATCGGTTTTCAATAATATGAGAATTTAATAACATTCCATTCATTTATCTTAGCCAAACATATCAATTACCACCCAAACAAACAAATTTCATAACCCTGCATGTAATCCATCTGTTATAAGAAATTACAAGGTTTCAATACTACTTTAGTTTTCTTTACAAATCCAAACTTCATTTTATCACTTGAATGATTTATATTCAAGTTTTCTACATACAATTTATATTTACTTCAATTCAATTCCAAATTAATTTACAATCAAATTTTTATTTTCAATTTGATACATTTGCATTTCTTTTATGATTCACTTGCATTTATATACAAATCCACTTAATATAAATCGACACAAAATTTCGTAAGTACGGGTTTATTTAGCTCGAGAATAATAATTTAATATTATCATTCCTAACAACCAAGCATCCATATATAACTATGATAATTTACGAAAAATTATTTCCTTTATATACAAAAATAATTTGGGTAAAATTATTTCATTTACCCTGTTTTAAAACAATACCGTGTCGGTTTATCTTATTTAAGAGTTTAGAAATTTCTATCGATAACATGGCGTCCTTCATATCGACCACAATCCATAAACACTCAACCGTTAAATCAACACAATATAAAAACAATTTTATACTTACTAACAAATACGTGCTCATATCTATTAATACATTCAAACTCATTTTAGAGTACTACGAACTCTATTTAATGAGTAATCCCCATCCGAGCCAAGGTTCTCACTTAACCTTTCCGCTCTTATACCACTATCATAACTCGCCTTTCTCGACCTTCGGAAATCGACATAAAATACACCACAGAATAATATACTGATCCTCGATTGCCAGAAAAGATAGATTGTTGAGGGAAAAGAAAGAAGATAGAAGAAAGAAGGAACTAAACAATAACAGAATCTCACAATCGCAACGGAACATAATATAATAGTTAATAACAGATCTTTCCATAGAATGAAAACTATGTCTATTTTATACAATACACCATCAGAGTATCAAAAACAAACAACAATTACCAGCCTGACAATTTCAAACAATCACAACAGCGGATATAAACAAATACGGTAATACGTCTCGGACTCCAGCTCCTCTTCTGAGCTTCATAGCATCCTATCCTGAACATATAATACTCAGTCTGACCCGAGCATTATAATAAAATAACACCGGAGTCAGCCTGGAATACCAGCGTGAGAGAAATACACCCAAATTGATTATTAAAGTTTCGAAATCCTTTGAAATCAAAAGCATCTCGTAAGACCACACCACAAATAAACAAGTCGGGCTTTTACCTTACGATAGCTAAAACATTTCTTATAATATCCTATGATGGAATTAATTTAAAATGGTTATAAACTTCAGTAATTGTTGTTTGCTTGAATGATATCAAATTTGCACTGAGATTAGTCGTTTTGTTGTCAACAAAGCTAATAAATTAAGGAAAGCAAATAAAGTTGTTTTTTTGACTAAATTGGAATGGGTTGGGATCTAATTAAGTGGTTTTGCATGTAGATGAAAGTGGATCATAAAAGAAATGCAAGTACATCAAATTTAAAATAAAAATTTGATTATGAATCAGTTTGGAATTGAATTGAAGTAAATTGAAGTAAGTAGGCACATGTTGGTCATATTAAAGTAATTTTGGGTTGGTTATGGTAAATATGAATTGAGAGTAGCAAACTTGAATGTAAATCATTCAAGTGAACCAAAATGAAGTTGGATTTGTTACGAAACTAAAATGGTGATTGAAATCTTGGGATTTGCTTATAATATATGGTTAACAGGTTGAATTATGAATTTTTTTTGTTTGAACTATGTAATTGATATGTTTAGCTAAGATAAATGTTTGGAATGTTGTTAAATTCTCTATTATTGAAAACTGATGCGTTTGTTTAAGTAAGTACAGGTACGGGAGGAAATCGATAGAGTTGAAGCACGTATATGCAATATAATTTGCCGCTTACTTTTAAAATGCTAATCAAAAGGTACGCCTATGCAGTAAAATCGAAAAATGGTATATATGTTTATATATATATATTGTGAAATATTTTGTTTTTCGACCGTGTGGGTCGATGTATATATATTTATATCTATTGTGATATTGTAAAACGCTCTCCATACAAAGGAGACGCTGCCAAAAATTTTCAAAAATTTTGGGAGTTAGAAGATTTTTGGAAATTTTGAAAATTATGGGTGAACTAGAAAAGTTGCATTTTGAAATAATGTTGTAAACAAAACTCTTGAGTTAAAAATAAAGCGAATGGTTTTGGAATTAAGCTAAAATTTTGGTGAAGTAAATGTAAGTTTGGGTAAGTAAATGAGTTTAGTAGCATTTTCCTACCTTAGCAAATTTCGGGGACGAAATTTTTATAACGGGGAGGAATGCAACAACCCGGAATTTAAGGTCGTTAGATTTTGAACATTTAATTCATTTTAAATGTTAAATGTGGATTTTGAATTCATTTTCAAATAAGAATTTTGTTAAATCAATAGAATTTAGTTGTAATTTTCAAAATGGTAATTCAATTAAAATTGGAATAATAATTAAATATTTGGAATCAGAATGATTTGTGAATCTGAATGTAAATAGTTATGAAAATGGATTCTAAGGTTTATTTTAAGTTTAGTTTGATTTGAATTTTTCTATTGGATATTTAGATGGAATTAAAAGTCGATAAGTTTGGATGTTTATATGAGCCCAATTGTGACGACCCACCTTTCAATCCATAGAAATATGTATCATCAATAAGAAAAGAAAGAGATAGAAATAGAAAAGATAGATAGAAAGAATAACAACATCAGAATATCACAGCGGAAACGGAACAAAATATAATACATCACATAACTATTACATAGTTTTACATATTTCAGAGTTACACAACATCATTCAAACAACAGTCATATATATATCTGTCATTACATACATCCTAAAATACAAAATACATCAACTAACACAGCGAAACTAGATAGATAGATACGTTTGGACTGCTTCTCCAAGCTTCTCTAGACTTCAACAATCCAATGCCTAATCACTTGGCTTCTCATAAAAATTTGACTACCCAAGAGTTTAAGAAAAACAAAATAAACTCCAGGTCACACATGGGTCTGGTGTGAGTAAACGGTTTAAAATTGCTTAACTTTGAAAACCATTTGAAAACAAAGGTATCACGTAAGACTTCCCACATATAAACACGAGTAAGTTTTTACCTTACGCTAACCAAAACATTTTATAGGAAATCCAGAGATATTATAATAGGGTCTAGGGTTTTCAAGAAAATAAGAAATAACTGAAATTATTACATGATTAAATTTCAGCATACTAGCCACAAAGTGAGTAATACAATCAAAACCGTAGGGTCTCATAGGAAGAATGGGTTTCCATCAATGGCAGGGTTACCGAGGTACTGTCCATCACAGTACGGGGCCTAGATCACCGTACCGAGGATCACTCCTGATCCCCTGCAACACAAGGTCGGAACCATCCCTTACTGGACAGTCTCGAGCAAGACAACCCCGCAGTTATGGCCAACAACTGCCCACACAGCCGAAATAAAAAGGGACATCTAAACAGGGGTATATCTCATCCCACTTGGGTGCTACCCACTTAACCTTGCCGCACCTCCCCTGTTTTAGCCATTCCAGGTTGAAGAGGCTTGAGGCTACGATTACGTTTAGAGAACACATCTCTTAGAATGCTCATCGTCCACCTGACGATGTTCTGAAAGCATTCAATCCATCCAAGTTCATTCCGGGTTCGAACGAAACCGAAGGCATTATCTCGTTATACTCATTTTGGAATCACCCTCAGAGTTAACGACGTTAACCCTTGCACTCTGAAACACCTTCTCGATCTTCACTTGGAGATGTCACGACCTAACATTTATCTTGGATCGATGTGGGTTTCAGATAATCATAACTGACACCCAATCCCGGTCTCATCGAAATCCAAACGTTTTTTAAAGGCCAAGTTGTTTAATAGTTTAAACAATTTAATTCAACAATTTCAATTCACATAGCATTTATCACAGATAAATCATACTCAAACATCACAGATATATCCAAAGCATATCACAGAGTATCATAGAATATCACAAATCCAGATATACCACTTATACAATCATCCATAAGCAAGCATCTTTAATCCTTATTGTAAATAATTAATTTAAATTAATTACTTGATAATTAATCACTTAACCTGCTTAATAAATCATAAATTAAATTATTTCAAAAGGTTATATCAATTAAATTAATCTTTTAATTATCAATTAATAATTTTAATTATTAATTAATAAAACTTAATTACCCATTCATTAATCACTAATTACTTAATTAATCAATTATTAATTCTTAATTAAATTACTTAATTAGTTAACTACTAATCATTATTAATTTACTTTAAGTAGTTAATTTGAAATTGTTAATTTCAAATTAATTAAACACTTAATTATTTGTGAATCAATCTTTAATAACAAATTTATAAATCTCAATTCCCTTAATTGATTACCTTACAATATAAATTAATTAAATTAGAATCATTTATCTTAACTACCTTCTTACTTAACATTTTACAATCTTCCTTAATAACTTTGAAATCAAATTATTACTAACTTAGAAAGCTTTAATGTTAATTAAATTTAAACACTTATCTTAAATTAGCTACTTAATTAGAATATTAATTAAGATTTTAAAACATTCTTAGGTATTAACTTAATTAATTAAAACTTAAAATAAATTCTTTACTTAAATTGTCAAACATTAATTAAGTCATCAATACTTAAAATTTGTTTAAGATGATATAACTTATATTTTATTACGCAAAGCACTTTGAAAACCAAACCCGAGAAAATCTCCAGTTTACTCGAGTTAAAACTCGAGTTTCTTCACCATTTCCTCGAGTCCTTCTTTCTTCTTCATATACATTTCTTTTTTTTAAAAGTTTATGTTTTAAACTTAAATAAACTGGGAAGCAGCCTCACGAACTCGCGTTCCAACCGAGGCAACCCTTCACTTTCTCGAGCATCTACTCGAGTTGGTCACAACCAAAACCTCCTGACACCATTCTAATGTTGTGCACGTGTACAGCGCCTTGCTGACGCTCTGGCGAACTATGCTCCCTCCGACGAGTCGTAAACTAACGCTACATACGAAATCAAAGCTCAATTTGACTCCACAAGCTCTAAATCGAAATTGAGTCTCCAGTTCGAAAGCTGGAACTCGACCTCACTTATCAAATTGCTTCGCCCCGCCCACGTCGTCCACCTGTGGCATTACGACTCCGGCCTCATCTCGCCGATTCCCCATACACCATTCCCTTGAGTACCATGCTGCTCGATCAACCAGAGGAGACGAAATCATCTCGATTCCGACCATGACAAACTCGAGTGTTAAACCCTAACTTTTCCTCGTTCCATCATCCCTTGCAATGGAAAAATTATTTAACAATTTCTCGATTTCATTGATTGCCAAACTAGCTCTTGCAAATTTTCAACATCCAACATTCCTTCGATCGCGAACAATTGGTTAAAACCCATTTTCGGTTCATCTATAAACTGCTCGTAGTACTCTCAACTAAAAATTACCATTTTCGTTTTAAAAATCCTATTTTCAAATGTTGATTCAAGTTACGTAATTGAATTAGCAATTTATCACATTCGAAGTTAACATATATTTACACTTTACTCTGTAAAACTAAGTTTCCAGCTGCAATATTTCACCAACATGCTTTAAACAAATTTTTAAATCTTGCATTATGTTTAAACAACTTGCTTTGTTTTAAACTCTATACCTAACAATGGTTGGATGAAAGCATTTTGAACTTTGATTAACTATTCAACTCTAGAACTAACAACAGAGAAGATCATGTATATTAAATTTACACAGAACAACTCATATATATACACAGAGCTACATTCCAAAATACGTATGCAAACATAATATTATCCATGAATCAATTGTACAGATTTAAGTTTTAAAACGACAGGTTTACTCACTTAATTTGTTGAACAGAGAACCAATATCTGAAAGATGCAAACTTGATTTTTCTTTTAAATCTTCCTGCTTGATTAGTTGAATTGCTGTTTAAGTTTGTAAAATGGTGATGTTTACCTCTTTCTTTTTTTTTGGTTTGTTGTGTTGTGAACGAGAAGGAACAAGGAGATACACATATATAGAAAAAGTTTTTTTACAGGGGTAGGTATTTACTGGTACATTCTTTTTTTTGATCAGATTTTTTCCTTCTTTGACCAAACAAGATTTTTTCCTGAAACTGAAATGATTTGTAAATATTTCGAAATCACTTTGATTTGTGATAGTATTTAATGCAAATGTCACCTTACAAGTTTACATACTTATCCTTTTTTTTTATGTACATAGATATTTTGTTTTTGCCTTGCATATACACATGTATGTCCGTAGTATATATATTCTAGAATTACCTTATGTGTTTAATATAAAATTGTTATAGTTATTGGTATATATTTACCTTATGTTGCATACACACAAAACCTACTTATATAATTATTTCTAACATAAACCCTTACTTTCATCTCTATTTTAAGCTTAACTATCAAACACTTAATTTATATTCATATATTTTTATACTTATATTTAATATCGATAAGATTGATTTTATTTTAAGCATTATTATCTAAATTACGTTCATATATATATTTAGATCAAATGTTAATAAGGTAGAGCTTTTAATTTAATGTGAATAAGATAGATTTTATTTTAAATATTTTATTTTAAATTTTCAAATCATAGTTTCTCCATAAATACACATGTGTATATATAAATAAATGGTAAATGGCAAAAAGTCTTATTTGTTTTTAAAATGATGAGTTTGTATTTTATTTAATTAGATTAAATGCTTATTAAAATAATATTGCCAAAATCCCGGGTTGTCACATTCCTTCCCCCTTAAAAGAATTTCGTCCCCGAAATTTAAAGCAAAAGATAATACAAAAACTTTTATATCAATCACCCAACATACATATCATCCATACAATAACAATCCACTAAACAGTTTATCCTAACAAACATTACTAGCTATCCGGACACAAATCTGGATAGGCTTTCCTAAAGCTATCCAGAGTTTCTCACGTACAATCTTTGGGATCCTCGCTCCACTGCACTTTGACGAGCTTCATTCCTGAGTTGCCACTCGTCTTGATCAACAATCTGAACAGGGTTCCTGACCACAGTCAAGTTTGGCTCGACTTCCAAATCTTCCAGGACTACTGGTTCTACAACCAGTGATGGGTCATGGACAAACTTACTTAGATGGGATATATGAAATACATTATAAATTCCAAACATCCATTCTGGCAATTCAATTCCGTAAGCCACAACACCAATCCTTTCCAGCACTCGGAATGGCCCAATATATCTCGGGGCAAGTTTTCTCGTCTTTCCAAATCTAATAGCTCCTTTGATCGGGGAAACTTTGACAAAGACAAAATCTCCGATCTCAAATTCCAGTTGTCTTCGCCTTTTATCTGCATATTTCTTCTGAGGTCCTGAGTAGCTTTCATTCTCTTCTTGATAAGCTCAACTTTCGTAGATGCTTCACGAATCAAATCTGGTCCAAGCACAAAACAATCTCTCGACTTTTTCCAACAGGATGGGGATCTACACGATCTTCCATATATAGCTTCATGGGGTGCCATCTTAATACTCGCCTGGTAACTGTTATTATAGGAGAATTCTACTAGATGAAGATGGTCTTCCCAAGATCCACCAAAATCCAAAACACATGCCCTCAGCATATCTTCTAGAATTTGGTTCATCCTCTTCGTCTATCCATCTGTCTGAGGATGATAGGCTGTACTCAATCTCAAACTCATTCCCATAGCTGATTGCAAAGCCTCTTAGAATTTGCTGGTGGAGATAGGATCTCGATCACTTACTATCCTGACTGGAACTCCATACAATCTGACTATTTGTCTTAAGAAAATCTCTGCCAGAGAAGCTGCAGTACGAGTTGCCTTAACGGGTATAAACTGGGCGCTTTTAATTAGACGATCCACAATCACCCATATTTCTTCATTTCCTTTCTTGGTTCTAGGAAAACCGTCGATGAAATCTATTGAAATCATCTCCCACTTCCACGTCGAGATTTCTAAAGGTTGCAACAAATCGGCTAACTTCTGCCGATCTCCTTTAACTTGCTGGCAGATAGCACAACTATTAACAAATCAAGCAATATCTTTCTTCATGCCCGGCCACTAGAAAATTCTCTTCATATCCTTATACATCTTTGTGATTCCTGGGTGGATATTTAATCTGGAGCGATGACTTTCAGATAAGATCTCCTGCTTCAATTCCATGAAATTCGGAACATAGATCCATTCGTGGATCCTCAGTGTCCCTTGGTCATCAATCTTGAAACTGGAACACTGACCCTTCCTAACTCTCCTGATGATTCCCTTCAATCTACTATTTGATTCTTGTTTGCTTGAAATCCTTTCTAGAAGAGATGAAACCACTTCCAAAAGAGACAGAACTGCATTCCTACTAAGAGCATCTGCTACAACATTTGCCTTTCTCGAGGTATACAGGATATCCAAATCATATGATGCCAGAAACTCGACCCATCGCTGCTGCCTCAGATTAAGATCCTTTTGAGAGAAAAGATACTTCAACGGTTTGTGATCCATAAATAACTTGAACTTCTCTCCCAAAAGATAGTGCCTCCTGATCTTTAAAGCAAAAACAATGGCTAACAACTTAAGATCGTGCGTAGCGTAGTTCCTTTCGTGTGGCTTCAATTGCTGACTCGCATACGCAATTACTCTTCCATTCCGCATCAACATTTCACCCAATCCTACTATACAAGCATCTATATAAACCTCAAACTTGCTCTTCCCATCTGGAATAGCTAGCACTGGTGCACTTGTTAGCCTCGTCTTCAACTTCTGGAAAGCCTCTTCACACTGGGGTGTCCATTTGAATTTAGCTCCCTTCCTTGTCAGCTTGGTCAGATGCTAAGAAATCTTGGAATAATCCTTGATAAACTTCCTGTAATAGCCAGCTAACCCCAGAAAACTACGAACTTCAGTCGGAGTCTGCGGCTGCTTCCACTCCAGAATAGTCTCAAACTTCGCTGGATCTACAGAGATACCTTCTCCAGAAACAATGTGCCTTAAAAATTTGACTTCTGATTTCCAAAAATGGCACTTGAAGAATTTCGCCTTCAAAACATGCCCTCTCAGAGTCTCTAACACAATTCCCAAATGCTGCTTGTGCTCTTCTTCAAACTTAGAGTAGACCAGGATATCATCGATGAACACCAGAATGAACTTATTTAATACATCATGAAAAACTCGGTTCATCGGATCGACAAAGTAGGTAGGAGCGTTGGTTAACCCGAAAGGCATAACCAACCACTCATAGAAACAATTTGGTCCCTTAAATGTAGTTAAGGGGATACTATCCTTAGCTACCCTTAACTGATGGAAACCTGAAGCTAAATCCGGTTAAGAAAAGACAGAAGCTCCATGCAGCTGGTCAAATAGATCATCAATACGAGGAAGAGTATATTTATTTCGGATGGTCACTTTGTTCAGCTCTCGATAGTCAACACAGAACCTTAGCGATCCATCCAACTTGGTGACAAACACCGTAGAAGAACCCCAACAAGAGAAACTGGGCCTAATCAATCCCTTCTCCAAAAGATCCTGAGTTTGCTTCACTAGCTCCTCCCTCTCCCTAGGAGCCATCCTCCTGCTAGGCGGAATCACCAGTACTGCTCGTGGAACCAAATCAATGCGAAACTCTGTTTCTCGATGCGGAGGTAAACACTTGACTTCCTTCAATACATTTGGAAAATCTTAGACCACATTGATATCTTCAACCTTCTCTTGAGAAGTCTCAACTCCATGTAAAAGACTACTCAAGTGAATTCCAGAATTATCACACACCACTCTAGCAATCCTACCCAGATCGGTTTCCAATGAAACTGTTCTCTCATCACAATTCAGGACAACCTTATACTTATCAAGCCAATCCATTCCCAATATAAGGTCAAACCCCTTAAAATCCAACATATAAGGGTCACAAGAAAAACTATGGGACAGATAGGAAATCCTCAAATCCTTACAGATCATATCTAATTTGGTTACCCCTCCTATAGGATTAGATACAAAGATGGGACAGTCTACAATACTAGGGGTAAGAAAGAACTTCTCTACAGATTCTAGAGAAATTAAACTCAAAGAAGCACCCGAATCAAATAAAACTTTAATATACTTGCCAGCTAAAGTAATGTACCTCCAATACTCCCTTGCCTTTAGATGAAGTTGACGGTGCACCCTCCAAAGCAAATACCTTATTCTGCTGAGCCTTATGAAGTAGCGGACAATCCTTGATCATATGACCTGGTTGGTGGAACTTGAAGCATAGGGATTTCTGAACCAAAGCCGAACCTGGTCCACTTTGATGCGATTGCTGCTGTTGCTGAGATCCTTTCTTGGGACACTTATTTGCCAAGTGACCTTCTTGTTGACATATATAGCATTTGCGAGGTCCGTTATAACCTCCAGGCTTCTTCTTGTTCTGCTTCTTCCAATTGGGAGTGAACTTCCTCTTATTTGGATTAGCAAAATTTCCTCCCGATGCTGCTACAGGTGCCATTGGTTTCTTGTTCATCAAATCCTCATATCTCAGAGCCATATCAATTAACTCGACAAAAGATCCTTTCAAATGCGTTGTCATCTTTTCATGAAATTCCGTCCTTAATCCTTGCACAAACATTTCGTTCTTTTTGAGAGGAGTATCAATGAGCCCTAGTCCATAGCAAGATAGTTCACTGAATTTAGTCTCATACTCGGATATAGTCATGCTACCCTGCTTCAAATTCAAAAAATCACGGTACATACGAGTTTTCACTGCTGTTGGCATGAATTTCTCCTCAAATAACTCTTTAAATATTTCCCAAGAAATGTCATCCTCAGAGATATTTGCTACTGCTGCATCCCACCAGGCTGCAGCGGCTTCTTGCATTTTCCATGAAGCCATTTCCCTTTTCTGCTCATCAGACAACTTCATACTCTTAAAGATCCGCTCACATGGGTGTAGCCAAGCTTGAACCTCAATTATAGTCTCTGACGCTTTAAATGGTTTACTTCCAAGGTTGGTGAAGTCCTTGCATAAAGCGACAAAACTAACCTAAGGCGGTAATGGATTCACAGTCTCACTAGCAGTTTGACTTCGTCCACTATCGGTCGAGATACTACCCTTACCTCTGCCTCTCCTTCCAGAACTCATGTTGGCAACCTGGATAGGTAACTCAACAAATTTAGATAGGCATATAGTTGTATAAAAATACAAATACGCACTCTCAAGATTGATATTACTCCAGAGCCTAGGTATTATCTCAACTTATGCTTTGATACCAACTGTGACGACCCGCCTTTCAATCCACAGAAAGACGTATCAACAATAAGAAAAGAAAGAGATATAAATAGAAAAGATAGAAAGAAAGAATAACAACATTAGAATCTCACAGCGGAAACGGAACAAAATATAATACATCACATAACTATTACATAGTTTTACATATATCAGAGTTACACAACATCATTCAAATAAGACAGTCATATATATCTGTCATTACATACATCCTAAAATACAACATACATCAACTAACACAACGGAACTAGATAGATAGATACGTCTGGGCTCCTGCTCCAAGCTTCTCCATACTTCAACAATCCAATACCTAATCACTTGGCTACTCTTAAAAATTTGAGTACCCAAGAGTTTAGGAAAAACAGAATAAACTTCGGGTCATACATGGGTCTAGTGTGAGTAAACGGTTAAAATTGCTTAACTTTGAAAATCATTTGAAAACAAAGGTATCACATAAGATTTCTCACACATAAACACGGGTAAGTTTTTACCTTACGTTAACCAAAACATTTTATAGGAAATCCAATGATATTATAATAGGGTCTAGGGTTTTCAAGTAAATAAGAAATAGCTGAAATTGTTACATGATTAAGTTCCAGCATACTAGCCATAAAGTGGTTAATACAATCAAAATCGTAGGGTCTCGTAGGAAGAATGGGTTTCCATCAATGGCAGGGATACCGGGGTACCGCCCATCACAGTACGGGGCCTAGATCACTGTACCGAGGATCACTCCCGATCCCCAGCAACACAAGACCGGAACCATCCCTTATTGGATAGTCCCGAACAAGAAAACCCCACAGTTGTGGCCAACAATTGCCCCACAGCCGAAATAAAAAGGGACATCTAGACAGGGGTATATCTCGTCCTACTTGGATGCTACCCACTTAACCTTGCTGCACCTCCCTTGTTTTAGCCATTCCCGGTTGATGAGGCTTGAGGCTACGATTACCTTTAGAGAACACATCTCTTAGAATGCTCATCGTCCACCTGACGATGTTCTGAAAGCATTCAATCCATACAAGTTCGTTCCGGGTTCGAACGAAACCAAAGGCATTATCTCGTTACACTTATTTTGGAATCACCCTCAGAGTTAACGACGATAACCCTTGCACTCTGAAACACCTTCTCGATCTTCACTTGGATATGTCACGACCTAACGTTTATCTTGGGTCGATGTGGTTTTTGGATAATCATAACTAACACCCGATCTCGGTCTCACCGAAATCCAAACATGTTTTAAAGGCCAAGTTGTTTAATAGTTTAAACAATTTAATTCAACACTTTGAATTCACATAGCATTTATCATAGATAAATCATACTCAAACATCACAGATATATCCAAAGCATATCACAGAGTATCACAGAATATCACCAAATAGATATCACAAATCCAGATATTCCACTTATACAATCATCCATAAGCAAGCATCTTTAATCCCTATTGTAATTAATTCAATTTAAATTAATTACTTGAGAATTAATCACTATATCCTGCTTAATAAATCATAAATTAATTTATTTCAAAAAGGTAAATCAATTAAATTAATCTTTTAGTTATCAATTAATAACTTTAATTATTAATTAATAAAACTTAATTACCCATTCATTAATCACTAATTACTTAATTAATCAATTATTAATTCTTAATTAAATTACTTAATTAGTTAACTACTAATCATATATTAATTTACTTTAAGTAGTTAATTTCAAATTGTTAATTTCAAATTAAATAAACACTTAATTATTTGATAATCAATCTTTAATAACAAATTTATAAATCTCATTCACTTAATTAATTACCTTACAATATAAATTAATTAAATTAGAATCATTTATCTTAATTACCTTCTTACTTAACATTTAAAATCTTCCTTAATAACTTTGAAATCAAATTATTACTAACTTAAAAAGCTTTAATCTTAATTAAATTTAAACACTTATCTTAAATTAACTACTTAATTAGAATATTAATTAAGATTTAAAAACATTCTTAGGTATTAACTTAATTAATTAAAACTTAAAATAAATTCTTTACTTAAATTGTCAAACATTAATTAAGTCATCAATACTTAAAATTTGTTTAAGATGATATAACTTATATTTTATTATGCTAAGCACTTTGAAAACCAAACCCAAGAAAATCTCTGGTTTTCTCGAGTTAAAACTTGATTTTCTTCACCATTTCCCCGAGTCCTTCTTTCTACTTCACATACATTTCTTTTTTTAAAAGTTTAAGTTTTAAACTTAAATAAACTGGGAAGCAGCCTCACGAACTCACGTTCCAACCCGAGGCAACCCTTCACTTTCTCGAGCATCTACTCGAGTTGCTCACAACCAAAACCTTCTGACACCATTCCAATGCCGTGCACATGCACAGCGCCTCGCCGACGCTCTGGCAAACTATGCTCCCTCCGGCAAGTCGCAAATTAACGCTACATAAGAAAGCAAAGCTCGATTCGACTCCACAAGCTCTAAATCGAATTTGAGTCTCCAGTTCAAAATTTGGAACTCGACCTCACCTATCAAATTGCTTCTCCCCGCCCATGCCGTCCACCTGAGGCGTTACGACTCCGGCCTCATCTCGTCGATTCCCCATACTACCATTCCCTTGAGTACCATGCAGCTCGATTAACCAGAGGAGACGAAATCATCTCGATTCCGACCATGACAAACTCGAGTGTTAAACCCTAACTTTGCCTCGTTCCATCATCCCTTGCAATGGAAAAATTATTTAACAAATTTCCCGACTTCATCGATTGCCAAACTAGCTTCGTGCAAATTTTCAACATGCAGCATTACTTCGATCGTCGGCGATTGGTTAAAACTCATTTTCGGTTCATGTATAAATTGCACGTAGTACTCTCAACTAAAAATTAACATTTTCGTTTCAAAAGTCCTATTTTCGAATGTTGATTCAAGTTATGTAATTGAATTAGCAATTTATCACATTCAAATTTAACATATATTTACACTTTACTCCATAAAACTAAGTTTCCAGCTGTCATATTCCACCAACATGCTTTAAACAAATTTTTAAATCTTGAGTTATTTTAAACAACTTGTTTTGTTTTAAACTCTAAGCCTAACAATGGTTGGATGAAAGTATTTGAACTTTGATTAACTATTCAACTCTAGAACTAACAACAGAGAAGATCAGGTATATTAAATTTACACAGAACAACTCATATATATACACATAGCTACATTCAAAAATACGTATGCAAACACAATATTATCCATGAATCACCTGTACAGATTTAAGTTTTAAAATGATAGGTTTACTCACTTAGTTTGTTGAACAGAGAACCAATATCTGGAAGCTGCAAACTTGATTTTTCTTTTAAATCTTCCTGGTTGATTAGTTGAATTGTTTTTTAAGTTTGTAAAATGGTGATGTTTACCTTTTTATTTTTTTCTGGTTTGCTGTGTTGTGAACGACCAGGAACAAGGAGATACACATATATAGAGAAATTTTTTTTACAGGGGTAGGTATTTACAGGTACATTCTTTTTTGTGTTTGATCAGATTTTTTCCTTCTTTGACCAAACAAGATTTTTTCCTCAAACTGAAATGATTTGTAAATATTTCGAAATAACTTTGTTTTGTGCTTGAGATGATAGTATTTAATGCAAATGTCTCCATACAAGTTTACATACTTATCCTATTTTTTTTTATGTACATAGATATTTTGTTTTTGCCTTGCATATACACATGTGTGTCCATAGTATGTATATTCTAGAATTAACTTATGTGTTTAATATAAAATTGTTATAGTTATTGGTATATGTTTTTCTTATGTTGCATACACACAAAACCTACTTATATACTTATTTCTAACATAAACCCTTACTTTCATCTTTATTTTAAGCTTAACTATCAAACACTTAATTTATATTCATATATTTTTATACTTATATTAATATTGATAAGATTGATTTTATTTTAAGCATTATTATCTAAATTACATTCATATATATATATATATATATATATATATTTAGATCAAATGTTAATAAGGTGGAGCTTTTAATTTAATGTGAATAAGATAGATTTTATTTTAAATATTTTATTTTAAATTTTCAAATCATAGTTTCTCCACGAATACACATATGTATATATAAATAAATGGTAAATGGAAAAAAGTCTTATTTATTTTTAAAATGATAAGTTTGTATTTTATTTAATTAGATTAAATACTTATTAAAATAATATTGCCAAAATCCCGGGTTGTCACATTTTAATAACTTTAAGTAAACTAGTTACTAACTTAAGTTTAGGAAAAAGAAAGAAGATTGAAGAAAGAAGGAACTAAACAATAACAAAATCTCACAATCACAGTGGAATAAAATATAATAGTCAATAACAGATCTTTACACAAAATGAAAACTATATCTGTTTTATATATTACATCATCAGAGTATCACAAACAAAAAACAATTACCAACCTGACATTTTCAAACAATCACAGCAGCGGATATAAACAAATACGGTAATAGGTCTCGGACTTCAGCTCCTCTTCTGATCTCCATAGCATCATATCCTGAACATATAATACTCGGTCTGACCCCAGCATTATAATGAAATAACACCCGAGTCAGTCTGGAATACCAGCGTGAGAAAAATACACCCAAATCGATCATTAAAGTTTCAAAATCCTTTGAAATCAAAAGCATCTCGTAAGACCATGCCACAAATAAATATGTCAAGTTTTTACCTTACGATAGCCAAAACACTTTTTGTTAGAATCCTCTGATATTATAATAGGGTCTATATACAAATACTTATTCAAATAGCCAAAATTGTTACATGATTAAATTCCAACTACTAGCCACGAAGTGGGTAATACAAACAAAAATCATAAAAGGCGCGTAGGGAGAATGGATTTCCAACTAATGACTAGGCACTGGGGTACCACCTGTCACAGTATATGGCATAGATCATTGTATCGAGGATTACTCCCAATCCCCTACAACACCAGACCAGGACTACCCCTTACTAGATAATTCTGAGTAAGATCATCCCATGGTTAGATCAGCAACTGCACCACTAAGCCGAATAAAGAGGGACATCTAGACAGGGATGACCCCATCCTAATGGACGCTACCCACTTAGCCTTGCTGCAAAACCCCTGATTTTCAGTCATTCCTGGTTGATGAGGCTTGAGGCTAAGCATTACCTTTTTAGAATGTTTCACTTAGAATGCCCATCGTTCACCCGACGATGTTAAGAAAGCATTCATCCATACAAGTCCTTCCCAGGTTCGAACGGAACCGAAGGCACTACTCCTATTACATCCATTTTGGAATCATCCTCAAGATTAGTAGCAACTAGCCCTTTCACTTCACTGCTCCATCCTTGACTACGAACTCATTTTTCCCACGAAAACGTACAAACCGCATCGAAATGGTTTTCGGGAAATAAATCCCGATCTCGGTCACTTCGAAACGATCAACGCATTGGCCAATATTGATAGTCGGTGATTTAACTATCAATTAACATCCATAAGCATCCATCAACAATAAATAATTGACCAATTTTTTTATTATTCTCAAAATATCTTTGCTAGATATGTTTCCATTTCAACCCCTTGAAAACAGTTTCAAACCACACATTCCTTATGGAATAAATTTTCGAATATTGATTTCCACTGAAAACATCCAAGCTAAATACTTTAGATTTATAATAATTTAAATTAAAGCTATTTACATACTTTATTTTAAATATATACATACTTTTTAAATGTTTCAAATAAAACTGCTTTATAAAATACAAACTATTTTTCTTTAAAATAAAAGTTAAGTCATACTAAATTTGAAATAAAGTTATGAAATCCTATACAAATTTTCAAATAAAACTTTAACTAAACTATCTTTACAATAAAACTATTTTATAAAATTTAAATATTAATGATATTCTTTTAAAGCCTATACCAATTAACCCCTTTAAAATAATTACTACTATAACTAATTTATTAAATATTTACTCTTAAAATTTTTACAACTTAAACAATAATTTCTTAAAATATTCTTTTAAAAACAAATTTAAAACTTTGATTTTTACTTAAAAAAATCTGTTTGGAACTTATTTGTCTTTTCAAGGAGCCACACTTCCATTTCCAGAATAAACTAAAGAATTCTTTTTACAAATTCAACTAGATTTATCTCAATTCAAATTTACGGTTAAATTCCGTAAATTCCTTCCCACGCTTTAAAAATAAACTCCTTTTTATTTTTAAACAAATTCCCATCTCCTGGAAAACCACCTTCAAAATATATACTTAAAATATTTAAAATAAAGCTAATAGAAAGTACTTAATTAAAAATAATACTTATGGAATTATATAGAGGTTTTCTAAGTTACTCCACCTTTAAATTAATTGAATACCATAATTACTTAAATAAGTATTTTCCTTATACTTAAAATAATTGAAAATAATATTTTTCCAAAATATCCAAAAACATCTTTCAAACTTCTAGTTTATATTTCAAAAGCTTTTCTTTGGAAACATACATAACTTCCCAAGGAAAATACACCTTCCGTCTTTTAAAAATAATCTCATCTTTATTTTTAAAATAATTTATACCTTCTTATAGAATTTTCCACCGGAAACCTATCTTTCAAAAGTTTATCCACCGACAAATATTCCATTTTATTTATAAACCCAATTTATAAATTTCTGTTTCTCGTTTCCATTCCAATCAAAGTTCCAAACATTTCAAATTCCAAACCAATTTCTTGAATTTAATTTCCTTAAATTCATTCCTTAAAAATTCCTTTTCATTACCCTTTAATATCAATTTATTTTATTTTCCTTTATATTTTAAAATTTCATATTTTGTCTATCCAATCATAACACAGCACAATCAAATTCCAAATTAATCTATCACAGTATATAAATGAAATACATCATCAATTATGCAAATAATTTCTATATTGTGAGGAATCCAGTTGGATCCCTCCAACCTATTTCCCTGCATCCACAGATGTTAGCAACAAATAAAATATCGATCAAATCTGATAATAATTATCACAATCATCTAATCAACCAATCAATCATTTGAATATTTGCTATTTAAATTAAATGGTATCCAGATGTGAGTGAGCTTAACTCACCTTGAGTTTCAACGAGCGTTTTAAATTTTAAATTAAATTGAACCGTTCGATTCAATCCAAAATTTCCACTTGCTCCAAACATCTCTGGACCTACTGCAACGCGTATATCGTGTCGCTGCGATTCAGGCGCTTCCTATTTCGCCCGATTTCGACCTCGCATGCATTAGTTATGAAATTTATTAGTTTCAACTACAAATTATAAACAAATCTCTTTTTTTAATCACCCAGAACAAACCGTAGCCGAAGATTCCAAAAGCAAAAATCCAAACCGTACACCATATTCCCCAACACATTTGTTACCTAGGGTTTTACAAAACCCATGCCGCCGACCATCATGCTAACATCTCAGCCACCACGTCGCCATACGCGACGATCGAAACTCACCAAAATGAAGAGCACTTCAAACTTTCCCATCGCCTGGGACCATGGATAACTCGATGCCATCTTCTCTTCTGATTTTGTGACCGAACGAGTGGCTTTCATCGACAACTATCGGCTTCAAACGACGTCGGTGGCAAAGATCCACAGTTGGATCTAACGAGCTCGAAAAGCTCTACAATTTGCTAGTTGGAGGTTTTGGCTAAAACTTCAACGATGAAGAGAAAACGAGGAGGAAATGAAGTTGATTTTCGGTGATTGAATAAAGAAGAGTAGCCGCCAGTGAAAATTAGGGTTTCTCGGCCCCAAATACGTATATATATGTAAATGTAATCTAATTATATTATTATTAAATTCACTTTTAAACAACTTTCTCAAAAGATCTCCAAACAGCGCATGCCGATAGGGGATTATAAGATTTTACCCTCATTCCGAACATAATGGAACGTGTTTCAGAGGCTAATTCGATCATATACGCGAGTTACGGGGATAAACGATCAATTTTAAATTAAATCGATTAAAATAGTTTCTATGCATTTTGAGCTGCCATGGTCAAACGACAACTCCGATTGCTGCGAAATTGAAATCCGATAATAATTAACTATTACGGATCTAATGGAACTGGTTTCGTCGAATTCCGAGACTGTGCCCCGGAAGGCTATTTTAACCTGTCGATTAACTCGAGCGATTTTCAAAATCGTCGAAATCAGTTAAAATTTCACTTTTAAAATTTTACTATCTCAATTATAAATCATATAGAATTTATAATCACATTATAAATTATTTCGATTCATTCCGAATCAAAATCTGATTATTTACATTATTATATTATTAAATTAATATAAAATTTCCAAATTTTACTTATCGACCTTTGATTCCATCTAAAAGTCCAACATCGCTATTTAAATCCAAATATACTTAAAATAAATTTTAGAAACCAATTTCATTTCTATTTACCTCCAGACTCACAAATTATCCCAATTCCTAAATATTAAATTATTATTATTCAAATCCAATTGAATAGCCATATTTGAAATTTAACTAATTTCATTAATTTAACCAAAATCTTTTTGTTTCAAAATCAAATTATAATTCACATTCAACATTTAAAATGAATCAAATGTTCAAAATCTAACGACCAAAATTCTGGGTCGTTACATTCCTCCCCCTTATAAAAATTTCATCCTCGAAATTTGCTAAGGTAGGAAAATTCTACAAAACTCGTTTACTTACCCAAACTTACTTAGTTAATCTCACTTCGCCAAAACTCGTAGCTTAATTCCAAAACCATTTGCTTCATTTTTAACTCAAAACCTTGTTTACAACATAATTCAAAAATCACTTTTCTAGTTAACCCAAAATTTCCAAAATTTCCAAAAAATTTCTAACTCCCAATTTTTTTGAAATTTTTGGACAGCGTCTCTTTTTTACGGAGAGCGTTTCACAATATCACAATAGATATAAATATATATATACATCGACCCACACGGTCGGAAAACAAAATATTTCATAATATATACACACACCATTTTCCAATTTTATTGCGTAGGCGTGCCTTTTGATTAGCATTTTAAAAGCAAGCGGCTAATTATATTGCATATACACGCTACAACTCTATCGATTGCCTCTCGTACCTGTACTTGCTTAAACAAACATATCAGTTTTCAATAATATGAGAATTTAATAACATTCCATTCATTTATCTTAGCCAAACATATCAATTACCACCCAAACAAACAAATTTCATAATCCTGCATGTAATCCATCTGTTATAAGCAATCACAAGGTTTCAACACTACTTTAGTTTTCTTTACAAATCCAACCTTTATTTTATTCCACTCGAATGATTTACATTCAAGTTTTCTACATACAATTTATATTTACTTCAATTCAATTCCAAATTAATTTACAATCAAATCTTTATTTTCAATTTGATACATTTGCATTTCTTTTATGATCCACTTGCATTTATATACAAATCCGCTTAATAAGATTTCAATTCATTCTAATTGATTCAAAAACCAACCTCATATTGCTTCTTTAAGCCAATTCAATTTCCATTTACAACAAACAACCAATTTTCATGCAAATTTTAAAGTTATCCATGCAAGTAACCATCACTTAAGCTTATAACCATTTAAAATTAATTCCATCTCAATCTATATCAATTTTATTTCATTCGAAATTATTCATAACCCAAATAATTTTTTTACTTCACCACAATTATTAAATCAAATCGCTATTCTCACTTCAAGTTCATCATCCAACTTAAGTTTATATTAATATCGTTCCATTCTGGATTATTTACAACTCATACATTCTTATGTTATCACGATAAGAAATTAAAATTCTTTCACTTGCATTAAAAATTTATTATCTAAACAAATTTCATTCAAGACCCCTTATAAACCTCGACTACAATCATTTTCCAATTTTCTTAAGTTATTCAATAAAAAATAACTCCATTTCTTCTCACCTTAATCTTATTTCGATTTTAATTTGATTCTTATTCAATTAAATTCTAATCCATCACAAATTTCAATTCAATTTGTTTACTTACTCAATCCATTTTAAATTTATTCACCTTCTCAATTCATTTCTGAATTTATTAATAACATAACCATTCCAATTATTCTAAACTAGAACTGGATTTTATTTTGCTTTTTTAATTTTTAATAAGCTACCAAAAATTTATTCATCCCATTACAATTTCCATTTAATTTAGCTTACACTAAATTCATCCTCAAACAATTCCTTTGGATTTAGTTGAGTGAGCATTTACTTCATTCAATATCATTTCAACTAAATTAAATTTCCTTTCAATTCAATTCTTTTACGATTCTAATTCAAGTTCAATCAAATTTTATCTAGCCAACTTAAATTCATACCATTTCCTTTACTATTTTAATTAAGAATTGAATTTCATTCCATATTATTTATAACACAACTAAATTTTGGTTTTTTACTTCAATTCAAATTCAACTAAATCCTATTTCTCTATATATAAGTTCAAACTTATTTGCTAACCTAAGTCCATTCATCCTTTATATCTTCTTGACCTTATTTCAATTTACATTTCATTTATGACTAAATTTTGAACTTACCATACCATTCAACAATTTCTCATTTATGTTTATAATTCCATCTTCTATTCATAAGTTTGACTTGCTTATTTACTTAAAAGCTTATATTTCTCATTTGAGTCAATTTACATTTTATAATCACAACTCAAGGTTATATATAACACTTAATAACTTAAGTGTATAAATTTCATTACACAATTATAATCATTTTACATTTCAACTTTATATTCAATTTCAATTTTTCTTTAATTTATCTGAGTTAAATTCAAATATATTTTATTCACTGCCATTTACTCAAGTTAATTTTAATTCCAGGACTAAAATTTTCATTTTCTTCTTATTTAAATCAACTTTACTTTATAAGTTCAATAGTTGCTTTATCTTAACTTTTCACATTATTTAAATAGAGTTCCCAGAATTCAATTACCCGGTTTTATTTCAAAACCAATTTGAAATTATAAATAACTCATACACACCTAGAATATCAAATCAAACTTTCGGATTTCCAAAAAAACTTTTTTTTGCCAAAACAATTTCCCTTTTGAAATTTCTAAAACACCTTGTATATCGAACAAGTCTAAACATATATCATGCCCTATTACCATGGAAGCAACCCATCACTTTAGAAACTCGAAAATGAATTCTGATGATGTGGCCATCATCATCAGAATTATTTTCCAACGACTGAAGTGAGTTCAGTGCTTCCTTACTTCCATAAATTCCTTTCAAACAATTTCCATTCAAAATATTTCCAAAATAATACTCCATTATTGTTCTCCAATAATTTGGAAAACATTTCAAACATTTCCAGGATTTTAAATTCCCAAACTTTTTGTTTAAATTCATTTTAAAAACTTTTCAAAAATTTCAGGATTTAAATTCTGGTTGAAATCAAATTTTAGCTATGCTCCTTTTTATTTAAACCATACTTAGATAATTCTATTTGGTTATAAACCATTTCAAATTTTAGACTCTTATATTTGATTATAATATTAACAACCAAACATCAAATATATATAATAATTTTCAAAAAATTATTCCTTTTATATCAAAATGTAATTTTGGGTAAAATTATTTCATTTACCCACTTAAAACAATATTATGTCAGTTTATCTTGTTTAAGAGTTTAGAAACCCCTATCGATGCGGTTGTACTTCCCATGCCGGCCAGAATTCATAAACAGTCAACCAATAAGTCAACACGGTATAAAAACAATTTTTATATCCGCTAACAAATACACACTCATATCTATTATTACACTCAAACTCATTCTAGAGTACTATCGACTCTATTTCTAATGAGTAATTTCCCCACCAAAGCCTAGGTTATCGCTAACCTAAGCTCTGACATATTTAAATTGAGTAAGTACAGGTACCCGGAAGCCGTTTGGCTGGATTTGGACGCGCTAATTGCTAAAATAATAAGCCGCTTGCTTAAAAATGCTAAATAAAGGTACGCCTACGCAATAAAAATAGGAAATATGATCTGTTTTTGTTTTTCCGACCATGTGGGTCGATGTATATATATTTATATCTCTTGTCAAATTGCAAAAGATCCTCCATACAAAGGAGACTCTGCCAAAAATTTTCGAAAATTTTGGGAGTTAGAAATTTTTTTGAAAATTTTTGGATTTTTTTTTCATTAGCAACAAAAGGATTTCGTATTTGAAATTGAATTAAGGGATTTTGGAAATGGAAATTGAAACTAATTGTTTAGTCGAAAATAAAGGATTAAAAAGTGAATATGGGATTTTCATTAAGTATGTTTTAGTAAGTTAGTGGGTTTGGGACATTCTTCTGCCTTAGTGGGTTTGGGACATTCTTCTACCTTAGTAATTTCAGGAACAAAATTCTTTTAAGAGGGGAGGAATGTAACGAGCCGGATTTTTCGGCTTTGAATCTGGAATATTTAAGTGGTTTTAAATATATAAATTGAATTATAAATTGGTTTTGGATATGAAAAACTTGGATTTATCTACTCAGAATGTAGATACAACAATTTGTTGAATAATATAATTTTTATATTCAATAACTGAAGATTGAATAAAATATTTAATCTTGATTTTTGAGCTTGTTAAAAATATTTCAAAGGGCTTGTAAAATTTATATTGATTATACCGAAGATAGTAAAAGTGTTAAAATTGGATTAGGAAGTGTTTTGTTAAGTTTTCAAAATATATCGTTTAAACTGATATTCAAAAATAGCCTTCCGAGGCACAGTCTCAAAATTTGATGAAACCAGTTCCATTGGATCCGTATATTGAATTATTATAGGATTTCAATTTTCGTAGCATTTGGAGTTGTTGTGTGAGCGTACGATATATGAACGCGCTGAAATCTATATCGAAAATTTAATCTAAATATAACATAATTTTGACTGGTCAAATTTCATCTCACATCAGCTGCTTTCCTTTTATTTCGAAATCACCGTAGACTTTTTTCTTCCCTATGCTACCTACTATCCTGAAATCGCGCTTCCTGTCTCCCTCTGTTCGTTTTAATATCCACGCAACCTTTCATCGCAAAATCAAAAATCAGAGTTAAAACGAATCCCTTTTTCCTCCGTTCCATAAGTGATGGCCGCGCCCCTCATTCTCTTGTTCCTGATTGAAACCCAAATCAGATAAGAACGAAATAAAATTCTTATTGCCACACTTCCTCTTCAGTTCAAAATCTAAACGAAGGAAATAAATTCATGGCCGAAATATCTTGTATATAAAAAAGAGAGGAGAATAATGAAATCATATTCGATTTCGAATCAAACGCGAGCTCGCGGATGCGTGGAAGGGGTGCAGTTTGTCTTCGCGTGGGCAACACTATTTCTGGAAGGAGGTGCATTCCCTCGTTTTGGGGGTGCCGATGTTTGGGTAAGGGGAGCCACGACTTGGGAGGAAGCAGCACGCGACTACGAAGGAGGCTCGTGAGTCAATCAGGGCCGCATCGAGATGGTTGTCCCATGGCTGTCGCGATGGCATCCGCGTAAGGAGGGAAGGCCTACTCTTGCGGTGCTCGTCATCGAGCAGGGGGAGGTTAGTCGATGAGGTACTTTGCAGCTTTGTCTAGCTTAATTTCTGTAATTTTGGTTTTGTTAATTTTCTAAACAGTAAGGTAAAGTATTACTTTCAGATTTTTATAAAATTTTACAGAAATATATATATATAGGAGATTGTTTTCAAACAGAAGCTTTAAAATGTTTAGATAATGAAAGAAAAAATAAATGTAAAAGCAATTCTGTTTTTTTTTAAAATAGGTACAGAGGAAAAATATATATCCATATTACAGTAAAACATATTACCATTTTTTTAGTTACAAGAAAAAAAGAAGAAAAGAAAAATATATATATTTTTTACAGAAACCTATGTAAAACAATTCTGTTTTAAATTAATATATAGATTTGAAAGGAATTTTAATTCGTTTGAATTTAATGTATGCATATAAGATTTGGTGAAAATATAGGTATTTTAAAATATTATAGAGTTTATACAAAAATTAGATTTTTAAATATATATATATAGGTTATTTTTAAATATGCAGATTCAAAGGAAATAAAATAAAATAATATGCATATTTTAAATTTAGTAGTCTATTTTTAAAATAATGATTATGGCGATTTACTTATTCAGTTAACCTATTTAATTAATTTAGTTACTAAAAGGATTTAAAAAAATTCATTAGTTAAATTAAATTGTTAATCCGTTAAATTTATTAAAATAGTAATGGATTATCCGATTCATTTCAAATATTTATAAACTTTATAATGTTTGTACAAGGTACAAAATAGTGGAGAGGCAAGCCGGTTTGGATCGGATTGTAAAAAAAAATCAAATGTGAGTTAATCTCACTCTTCCGGATTGCTATTTAAATTTAAATGGTTAAATTTAAATAATTGGTTGAATGATTGAATTGATTTGATGCGCTATATTATATATAGTAGTATATAGCATATATTGGAGTGATTAATTCCCGCATTATATAACGGATGAGACCCTATGCGCCGCATAATAATGGATGATATTATATAAATCCCATATATCGCAATATTCCACCACGAAGTTGAATTGGTATTTTATATTGTGCTAACATCTGTGGATGCAGGGAAACAGGTTGGAGTGATCCAACAGGATTCTTCAAAATATTTAGATTTGATAAAATATTCTGTGATATAATTATTTGTTATCCTACGATGAATTATATTGATAATTGGAAATGTTGGATACTATGGTTGATTTAGAATATTTCGGTGAACTGGTTATCAACATCTATAGAAATGTGATTCCTAAAATGAAAATATAAGAGTGAATTTTGAGTAAAATAATCATAGAAATTTGAATAAATTTAAAATGAATTGGAAAAGAATAAAAAGTGATTTTTGAATTCTGATAAATAAAATTTCAAGTGCGGGAAATGAGATTTTGAACAAAAAGGAATAAGTGATTTTTATTTTTAAACTTAAGTGATGTTATATCAAGAAACCAATAATTTATTTTAAAATTCAAGGTTTGAATTTATTTAAAGGTATAAAGAAGGAATTTGGGAAATCTAAAACTGGTGTTTTCAGTTAAAAGATTTTAAATCATAATTAAGGAATAGAAATATGAAGTCAATGGGTTTTGAAGTAAATGAGTAAGTAAAGGGATTTATTCCAAAATAGAGTAATTTGTAAACCAATTTGAAGATTGATTAAGTGTTTAAAACCGGGATTATTAAAGGAGAAGTGAGACTTTGGAATTTATAAACCGAGTTCATAAAAGCGAAGTGATATATCAGTGGATGTTTGGAAGAATAAATTCACGATGAGAATTTATTAAAGAAATGGGTAAATTTGTTTAAAAATAAATAGTAATTTATTTTTAAAAGATGTGGGAGAGAAGCGTATTTCCCTGGATAGCCAAGTACATTTTCAAAGCTAATTTTTAGATTTAAGTTAAAAGTTTAATGTTGTGTTGAAAAGCATGTTTTAGAAAACTTATTATTTCTAAATGTTTATATTCTAAAGTATGTATTTTCTTTTAATCTATTATAGCAGTAATTATTAAATGTGGCATGGTATTATGTTTTAAAAGTTAGAAATTTATTTTATATTGTACAAAGTAGTTTTATTTTGAATATTCTTAAGTATATATTTTGGATAAGTATTAAGTAATTTTTAATTTAAATGTTTTAAAGTATAATTTATAATAAAGTGTTTCAAACTATTCTAAAAATCTAAAGTTTTTGTGCTTGGTGTTTTCAGTGAAAATAAATATTTCGAAATTTATTTCATGAGAAAAATGTGGTTTGAAAACTGTTTTCAAAGGTATGAAAAGTGAAAATATATCTTATGAAGATATTTTGAGATTAATAAATAATTTGGTGAAATTATTTATGGTTGATGGTTGTTTGTGAATGTTAATTGATAGTTAAATAACCGACTATCAATAATGGCCAATGCGCTGATCGTTTCGAAGAGACCGGGATCGGGATTAATTTCTCGAAAACCACTTCGATCTGGTTTATACTTTTTCGTGAGGAAGACGAGTTTGGATTCGAAGATGGAGCAGTGAAGTGCAAGGGTTAGTCGCTACTAATCTTGAAGATGATTCCAAAATGGATGTAGTAGGAGTCGTGCCTTCGGTTCCGTTCGAACCTGGGACGGACTTGTATGGATGAATGCTTTCGGAACATCGTCAGGTGGACGGTGGGCATTCTAAGTGATATGTTCTAAAAACATAACGCTTAGCCTCGAGCCTCAGCAACCGGGAATGACTAAAAATTAGGGGTTATGCAGAAAGGCTATGTGGGTAGCACCCATTAGAGTGAGGTCATCCCTGTCTAGATGTCCCTTTTTATTTGGCTTAGTGGTGCGGTTGCTGATCCCAACTGTGGGGTGATCTTACTCGGGATTATCCAGTAAGGGGTAGTCTCGGTCTTGCATTGCAGGGGATTGGGAGTAATCCTCAGTACGGTGATCTAGGCCACATACTGTGACAGGTTGTACCCCATTTCCTAGTCATTAGTTAGAAATCCATTCTCCCTACGTGCCTTTAACATTTTTTTATATAACCCGCTTTGTGGCTAGTAGCTGGAATTTAATGTAACGATTTCGACTATTTTAATAAGTATTTGTAAATAGACCCTATTATAATACCAGAGGATTTTGATAAGAAATGTTTTAGCTATCGTAAGGTAAAAACTCGACATGTTTGTTTATGGCGTGGTCTTACGAGATGCTTTTGATTTTCAAAGGATTTTGGAACTTTAATAATCAAATTGAGTGTAATTTTCTCACGTTGGTATTCCAGACTGACTTGGTTGTTATTTAACTATAATGCTCGGGTCAGACCGAGTATTATAGGATACAGGAAAGGATGCTGTGGAGCTCAAGAGACGAGCTGGACGGCGATACGTACTCCCGTACTTGTTTTAAATATTCCGTTGTGTTGATTAGCTGTGTATTCAGTTTTGTAAGGACAAGTTGTGATAATTGTCTAGTGGTGTGTATTGTGGTTATTGTACTCTGATGATGTAATGTATAAACGGATTTGTTTTCTGTGTAAAGGTCATTTATTATCTATTATATTTTATTCCACTGCGATGGTTAGATTCTGATGTTGTTTTCTATTTTCTTCTTCTACCTCTTCTTCTTTAACCCTCATGGTTCAGTTTTTTAGAACCTGGAATTTTTGACATTTGAAATTGTAATATTTAATTGATTTTAAATATTTAAAGGGTTAATTTTAACTTGAATTTTAAATATAACCAATTATTGGATAATTTAATTATTGGATTTAACAATTGGAAATTGAGTAAATTGCTGAATCGGGAATTCTAGGCCTGTTAAAAATAATTTGAAGGCTTATAAAATCTATATTGGTAATACTGAAGATAATTGAACTCTTAAAAATTGAATATGGAAGTGTTTTTTTAAGTTTTGAAATTTTATCGTTTAAATTGAATTTAAAAATAGCCTTCCAAGGCACAGTCTCGGAATTCGACGAAACTAGTTCCATTGGATCCTTAATATTGTATTTTTATCGGATTTCAAATTTCATAGTATTTGGAGTTTTCGTGTGAGCGTACGACATATAAACGTGCTAACATTTATATCAGAAATTTAATAAAATAACAGGGTTCAAAAAGCTATCTTCTCCATATGATCGAATTAGGACTCGAAATATTTTCCGTTGTGTTCAAAATAGGGGTTTAACATTATAAACACCTAGTGGCAATCCTCAATACGTTGTCAAGATTTTAAGATTTGAATTGAAGACGATTTAAATTTGAAATTTAAATATAATATATAGTGTTTGATTGGTAAAAATGTCCCATCAGCTGCCTTTCTTTCACCATCACAGCTTTTTCCCTTCCTTTCAAAAATACTATAGCAAAGCATTATCTTCACATAAACTTATTCAAGCACGCAACCTCCCTCTTCATTTTTTTTAAGTGGCCGAGCCTTACGTTCCAAACTCAGAGAAAAAAATAAATTTCTTCTCCAGTAAACCTTAAGCAAATCGAATGGCCGAAATCAAAATCCTATGGGGAACAAAAAAAATTTGAAAGCGGCGAACGAAAACCAAATCGCGAACCCAAAATTTGCGTTCTTTTCGTTCTCCAGTCGATTTCCCAGATCTATCGAAGAGCATCCCTCCTTTTCAATTCGCGAAGCCATCTCAGAGCTTATGGAAGTCAGGTCGGCTCGATATCGATTCAAGCATGGGAGGAGGCCGACGCTGTTTGGTTGTCGCGTGTTGGGAGGTTAGGGCTTTGGTCTCGAGTTGGTGTGGCATTAGCTGGCATGTCGCGATGGGGATGATGAAGCGATTTATGGAGCTCGAGTTCGTGGATGGGCAACGGCATGTCAAGAAGGTTCATCAACGTAGCGAGCATAGGTGATGGCGTAGGTGTGGAATGGCGGGGACGAGGCCGCGACATTTGTAAGGGCTTGGAATTCGAGGCCGAGGTCGGTTTGGATTTTGGGTACGACTTCCTCTTTTTTTACCCTTCAGATTTGTGTACATAAAAATTAATTACAGTAATTTATTGTGGGCAGTAAAGATAGTGAAATAATTTACAGTAAAGTATAAAACCTATTTTAGTTAATTCTATACACACACACACACATATATCTATGTAGATTAAGAAGAGAACAGTAAAAAAAGAACTATCACAGTAAAGGTTTATATGTGTGCTGGGTCAGAATAATATATGTAAACATACATGCATATTTTGATTTAAAAATATAAAAGTGTATATATATATATATATATATATATATATATATATGTATATGGGTTTTGAAAAGAAAAGAGAAAAATATAGGGATTATAAAGTTTACGTAAGAATTAGATTTACTTTAAAAACCTATATAGATTATTTTAAAAAAATTATTAGATTAAATTGAATTTATAAAATGGAAATTGATTGTTCGATTATTTCGAATCTTATAAATTATATAAATATTTATACAAGGTCTAGAATCATGGAGAACAAGTCGAGATGGAGTGGATTGCAGGTTAAAAGAAATCAAAGGTGAGTTAATCCCACTCTTCTGGATTGCTATTTAAATTTAAATGGTTAAATTTAAATAATTGGTTGGATGATTGAATTGATTTGATATGCTATATTATATATAGTAGTATATATATAGTATATATTGAAGCGATTGATTTCCCGCATTTTATAGCGGATGAGACCCTATGCGCCGCATAATAGCGGATGATATTATATTTAAAACCCATATACCACGATATTCCACCTCGAAGTGGAATTGGTATTGTGCTAACATCTGTGGATGCAGGGAAACAGGTTGGAGGGATCCAACTAGATTCCTCAAAAATTTATTTAGATTATTTAATATTCTCTGTTATGATTATTTAATATCCTGGGATGAATTATATTGATAATTGGAAATGATGGATGCTACGGGTTGATCGAAGATATTTGGGTATACTGAGTTATCAAAATATATGGAATTGGATTTTTGAAAAGAAAATAAAAGAAGGGAATTTATAAGTAAAATAATCATAGAGAATTTGGATAAATTTAAGAATGAATTGGAAAAGAATGAAAGTGATTTTAAAATTCTAATAACTAAGTTCCGAGTATGGAAAAGGGGATTTTGAATAAAAAGAATAATAATGAATTTCAAAACTTAAGTGATGTTATTTAAAGGAATAAAGAAATTTACTTTAAATTCAAGGTTTAAATTTATTTGAAAGGATAAAGAAGAAATTTAGGAAATCTGAAATTGGTGTTTTCAGTTAAAAACATTTTAAATCATAATTAGGGTATAAAATATAAAGTTAATGGATTTTGAAAGAAATTGAGTAAGTAAAGAAATTTATTTCAAATGGAGTAAATTGGGAATCGGAATTTCAAAGGGAAGTTCAGTCTATGAAACTTATAAACTTGGTTTATAAAAGCAAAGCAATATATCAGTGGATATTTGAAAGAATAAATTCACGGTGGGAATTTATTAAGGGAAAGGGTAAATTTTTTTAAAAATAAATAGTGATTTATTTTTAAAGGATGTGAAAGAGAAGTGTATTTCCCTGGATAGCCAAGTAAGTTTTCGAAGCAAATTTGAAGTATAAGTAAAAGTTTTAAAGTTGATTTAAAGGTATGTTTTAGAAAATTTATTATTTTTAAATGTTTAATTTCTAAAGTAAGTACTTTTCAATTCTATTATCGTACTAATTTATTTAAGATGACTTGGTATTTTGTTTTAAAAAGAGAGAATCTAGTTTTATATTTTATAAAGTAACCTCATTTTAATATTCCTAAAGCATATATTTTTAATAAAGTATTGAAGTAGTTTTCAATTTAAATGTTTTAAAGGATATTTTATAATAAAGTGTTTTAAATTATTTTAAAGATCTAAAGTATTGTACTTGGTATTTTCAGTGGAAATAAATATTTGGGAATTTACTCCACGAGAAGAGTGTGGTTGGAAAACTGTTTTCAAAAGGGGTTGAAAAATGAAAATATATCTTGTGAAGATATTTTGAGGATAATAAATAATTCAGGAGTAATTATTTATGTTTGATGGATGTTTGTGAATGTAAATTGATAGTTAAATAACCAACTATCAATATTGGCCAATGCGCTGATCATTTCGAAGAGACCGGGATCGGCATTTATTTTCGAAAACCACTTCGATCCGATTTATATGTTTTCGTGGAAAAACGAGTTCGGAGTTGAAGATGGAGCAGTGAAGTGCAAGGGATAGTCGCTACTAATCCTGAGGTGATTCCAAAATGGATGTAGTAGGAGTAGTGCCTTCGGTTCCGTTCGAACCCGGGACAGACTTGCATGAATGAATGCTTTCAGAACATCGTCAGGTGAACGGTGAGCATTCTAAGTGATATGTTCTAAAAAGGTAATGCTTAGCCTCGAGCCTCATCAACCGGGAATGACTGAAAATCAAGGGTTATGCAGCAAGGCTAAGTGGGTAGCACCCATTAGGGTAAGGTCGTCCCTGTCTAGATGTCCCTTTTTATTTTCGCTTAGTGGGCAGTTGCTGATCCTAACCGTGGGGTGATCTTACTCGGGATTATCCAGTAAGGGGTAGTCCCGTTCTTGTGTTGCAGGGGATTGGGAGTAATCCTCTGTACGGTGATCTAGGCCACGTACTATAACAGGTGGTACTGCAGTGCCTAGTCATTAGTTGGAAATTCATTCTCCCTACGTGCCTTTATGATTTTTGTTTGTATAACCCACTTTGTGGCTAGTATGCTAGAATTTAATCATGTAACAATTTCAGCTATTTGAATAAGTATTTGTATATAGACCCTATTATAACATCGGAGGATTTTGATAAGAAATGTTTTAGATATCGTAAGGTAAAACCCGACATGTTTATTTGTGGCATGGTTTTACGAGATGCTTTAATTTCCAAAGGATTTTGAAACATTAATAATCAAATTGAGTGTGATTTCTCACGCTGGTTTTCCAGACTGACTCGGATGTTGTTTAACTGTAATGTTTGGGGCAAACCGAGTATTATAGAATACATGATATGATGTTGTGGAGCTCAAGAAACGAGCTGGATGGCGATACGTACTGCCGTACTTGATTATTATTCCGTTGTGTATTCAGTTTTGAGGACAAGTTTATACGACTGTCCAGTTGTATATTATTGATGTTGTTGAACTCTGATGATATATTCTCATAACGTATGTATAAAACAGATATAGTTTTATTTGTGTAAAAATCTTTTATTATCTATTATATTTTATTCCGTTGCGATGGTAAGATTCTGATGTTGTTTCTATTTTCTTCTTTTACCTCTTCTTCTTTAACCCTAATGGTTCATATTTCCGTTCATTTTGAGTTGATTGATGGAGAACATTGTCGACTCAAGGGATATGGGTTTATGGGCTGTTATACATACATACATACATACATACATACATATATGTATGTATATGTATGTATGTATATGTATATGTATATGTATATGTATATGTATATGTATATGTATATGTATATGTATATGTACATGTATATGTATATGTATATGTATATGTATAAGATATGAATCAGGAAGAAACCATACCTTAAATAGTTTAAGGTATGTGATCTTTTGAACTACGTTATGAACGTAAGTTTCATAAACTCAAAATAAAATCTATTTCACGTAAGTCTGAAGGTCGTCTATAAAATGTTTTGAATGCCCATTCCATGTCAATAAGAAATAAACTATTTTTTTCAAAACATGCCACCTTCTTACCAAAGGAATTTCTTTCCAACGAATTAGTTGTAGTGCGACGCACTTGGATAAGATCGAAGATTCTAACAAGAAACTTATTATATATGTGATACAAATTTAACCGATCCAAATGGACACAAATCATTAGAATGTCTAATAGAAAATCTTGTATATTGAAGAGAAACTATGAGTTTCTTATGGATAACGAGAAATTGGGATATTGTAATGACAATCTCCTCAGTTGTCAATAAGTGAAAGAGAGTACAAAGTTTGTTACTGGTGAAGTTACGGGTGCGCCCTAGGGTCAGTTATATAATTTGATTTCATAAATTAACTCTTATGGTGGATTTCTTTCGAAATAAATTAACCTTTTGGTTTTATTTTATATTGTATATACTATTATTATGGATATAAATAATGTTATAAATACATTGAATATATACAAATAGAAAATCCTTAGAAAAAATATTTAATCGACTGTCGTTACAAAAGTGTACGAAACCATAAGTATTGAATAGAATAAATAAATACTAATCCTTAAATGTTCTTAGTCAACATGTATTGAGAATGAGATATCGACTGATCCATTGGGATTAGTTGTATGTAACGCTCTCGGTATGATGGAAGGTAAGCAACTCATGACCATTAGGGGCACCAAGGTGATACATACGTGTAGTTATTGGAATAGTTATAGAAAGACTTATTGTGAGTCTTTTATAGGTTAAAAGTCAAATAGAATATCTTACATAATAATGTGCAGTAGCCTTTTGACTTGAGATTACGATTCTGTATAAGCTATATTTTTTGAATTCAAGGCGAAATTTGTTTTACATTAGTTTATAAAGAGATCATAAAATGTTTTAAATTCCTATTCGATTGCACGAAGAAACAAATTTTTGTTTCAACAAAGATTATCTTCTTGCTGAAGGAATTTATATCTACATAAATTAGGGGTAGTGCAACGGACTTGGATACAATTCGAGATTCTAACTTAGAAAGTGATCATGTAGATGAAATAAATATAGCCAAGCCTAAAAGTACATAATTTATTAGAATATCTAATTGGAAATCTCGCACACTGAAGAGAAACTATGAGTTTCATCAACACCGAAAAAATGGATCGTTAGCAATAACAATCTCCTCATTTGTCGAAAATATATGGAAAGTGGAGATTCTGCTTGGAATGATGCTTTAAATTCGAAATGGATTCTAATTAATTACGTTGACAAATTATTTTTCTGGAAATTGTAATCAAAAGGGTTTGATCCATCGGTCGGAAATGAGTCTCGGATCGATGTAATTAGAAATGTATAATCTAAGGTTGATGGGAAATGACCTCATTGACTTCAAATGTTGAAATTAGCGTAGCAGTTTCGCTAGTCAACATGCTTAACTCCATTCAAATTCTACGTGCAAATTATCGCATAATAAGACTTGGAGTTTTGGCGCGTTGAAATTGAAATAGAACTTCTAAATAATGATTCAGAGGAGAATGTTTACACACAATAGTCATATGTCTACAATTTAATAGGATCGATAATAAGGCTTATGGACTTTTAAGGTACTATCTTAAATAAGAATTTAGAAATTAAGGACATATTTTGATAGAGAATTAAATATTTTGATTTGAGTTGAAATTCAAAGGAAGCATGTTTCTACAAGAAATAAAATCGAAGGTGCCGAGACATTTCTAATACTATAAGTAAATAACATGCTACCGATTGGAGATGATGTACCCGCGTTAAAATCAGTTAAAGTTTGAGTTTTTAATTCTCAATGAAGGATTTGAAAGATGAATCCTTTATACTTGGTATAATAGGATTATGGGATTCTCCCAATAGATATACATAAACATTATGATAAAATGTTTAATATGGAGCATATGGGATAGTTTCCTTATGCATTAGCAATTGGGATCATTGTAGTTGTTATTTTGTGTACTAGATCGAAAATTGCTTTTTTACTTGGTGTAATGAGCGAATATCAAGTCCATGCTAAAATCACTAAATGGTGGTTAAGAGTATTCTTCAGTATCCATGAAATACTAGAGAATTATTTATAGAAACAACAAAGTCTTATGAAGAAGCATCCAGACTCAGACTTCATAAGAAACATCGAATATAATAAGCCAATACTGAATTCATATTTAGCATTAACACGGGTAATTAAAGTTAGAAATGTTCTAAATGAGAGGTTGTGGTAGATTCAACTATAAAGGTCAATCACATCGCCTTGAATATTGCTATAATGAAAGCAATTTATATGCATGCAACTTTATAAGAAAGTAAAGAATGGTTCCAACAATTACAAATCTAACAATATTTTGTGATAGCCATGATGCAATATAGAATATTGCAGATGGAGTCGACTGCTTGATGAGAGTTCAAGATTGGCTCTCCGTAATTAACATTTGATAAAAAGTGTATTAGTGACAGAGAAATATAATTGAAAAGTAGATACAAAATAATAACATTATAAATCCCTTCATTAAGGCCCTTTCTCTGTTTCGTCTACAAAAATAGATCGAGGGTACGCTTATGAGTTACCATAGTTGACCTCAAGTGGAAGTGGGAGATTGATAGAGTTTTAGTATGTACTAGGTGCAATTGTGTAATTTGATTAACATAACTCTTATAGCGAATTTTTTTCCAAGTAAAGTAAGATTTTGTTTTATTTTCTTTTGTACCTATTGTTATATAGGGATATAAATAATGTTATAAACTCATTAAATACACACAAGTCAAAAACCTTAGGAAAAGTGGCGCAGCGGAGAATAACAAAACGATATAGATCGATGAAAGTTGCAAACGGTGGATTGAAGATACTGAAATGCCCAAATTCATGATCACAAAGATACCGAATTCTAGCTATCTTCGACACGTTGATCGCACACGATACCGTGAAAGAAGATCTACAATTCTTCAAACGTTGATCAAGCGCACTTGATACCGTGAATTGGCTTCAACGATCGTTGATTCGAGCGCACTCGAATAACCGAAAGTGGAGATAGGAGATCACACTTAACTACCAATTTAGATGAAAGCACACAGCAATCAAACAAAGTTTTTATTCAACAATCCATCCTTTGAAATGTACAACACACTCTCTATTTATAGCATTTCACAACCGGTGCCTTAAGTCGTTCACAACTTACGACTCATCATATGTCGGCAGCGACTCAACGTACACGGCTTATTAGTTACAACACAATGCCGACTCAACTTAGGTCGTACGTGATGTAAAAACACACAAAAGTGACGACTTACGACCCAACGGTACAAGATTCAAGTTACAACACACACATATATTTACAACACCTAGGTCGTATACGACCTAACGACTTACGACTTAAGAAAATACAAACATCCCGACTTACGACTTAAAAATCTCAGCGACTTAAGCTCTTAGGTCGGTAACGAGTTAACTTCCAGAGCGGCTTTACTTCCAGTGCGGCATAACCAAGCAGCGACTCAACTCTTTAAGTCGTAGACTATTAGATCGTAGCTCGTTAGAACGTAGCCCGTTAGGTCGTTCGAAGGACTTTAACATCCTTAGGTCGTAACCCGTTTGAGTTAGGTCGTGAATTCGGTGCAACTTCCCCCTCTGGTCTCCACTTAGGTCGGGAACGACCTAAACTTTCCTCCTTAGGTCATGGACGACCTAAGTCTTCACCTTGCTTAGGTCGTGAACGACTTAAGCCTTGGAAAATGATAACTTGCAATTCTTCGACCCTGGTCTGAGCTGCATCATTCTCCCCAGGTTGATAAATATTCGTCCTCGAATTTGTAAATTCTTCCACATCGCCTCGTTCATCTCCATAATATGGTACGAGATGCTTAACATTGAACATGTCAGAAGTGTACACATCCTCCGGCAGCTTCAATTTATAAGCATTTTCATTAATCCGTTTCACAACTTCTACAGGACCAATTTTTCTGGCTTTCAACTTGTTATAAGCGCCCACTGGAAAACGGTCCTTTGTTAACACAGCATACACCATATCCCCTTCATTAAACTCAACATTTCTTCGCTTCAGATCTGCGGATCTTTTATACTTCTCATTTGCCTTCTCCAATCGTTCCTGAACGATCTTATGGCATTCGGTCAACCCATCAACGAAATTTATAGCTCGTTTAACCGTCCCCTTCGGTTGTGGCACTACCGTTAGGTCCAACGGTCCCCTTGGTAAATTTGAATATACAATCTGAAATGGACTGAATCTCGTACTACGATTCACTACATGATTATGAGCAAACTCTGCTTGGCATAACTTCATGTCCCAACTCTTCAGATTGTCCTTCACAAGACATCGCAACAAATTTCCCAACGATCTGTTAACAACTTCGGTCTGTCCATCTGTCTGCGGATGATAAGCGCTGCTGAAGTTTAACTTCGTTCCCACCATCTTCCACAAACTTAGCCAAAAATGACTTAAAAATCTGGTATCCCTGTCCGAAACGATAGATTCTGGTAACCCATGAAGTCTATAGATCTCTTTGAAATATAACTGAGCAACATGAACAGCATCCCCCATCTTCTTACAAGCAATAAAATGTGCCATTTTCGAAAATCGGTCAACCACCACATAGATAGAATCATTAGCACGCTGCGTTCTCGGCAATCCCAACACAAAGTCCATACTCACATCAACCCGCGGCTTAGTCGGTATAGGTAACGGCATATATAATCCTGCATTTGTCGCTGTTCCCTTCGAAACCTGATAGATATGACATCTCTCCACCAACCGTTCAACCTCTTCCCTCATTGACGGCCAAAAGTAAGATTGAGAAATCAAATGCAACGTACGATCCCGTCCTACACGTCCTTCCTCATGTAACTCCTTGATAATCTTCATTCTCAAGTTGCTATTTGGTATATATAATCGATTTCCCTTAAATAGAAAACCATCCATCAAAACAAATTCATTAGCACTCCCCTCCTTGACTTTCTCAACAAATTTCTTAAAGTAAGGGTCTTCTTCAGTCAACTCTGGCAATAGTTCAAACCCTGTCACTTCAACTTTCATTGTCGTCAACAAATGATTCCTCCTGCTCAATGCATCTGCTACACGATTTGTCACCCCTGATTTGTGCTTAACAACAAAAGTAAACTGTTGTAAATACGCGACCCATGAAGCATGCCTAGCTGAAATCTTGTCATGCCCTTGCAAATGCTTCAAAGCTTCATGATCCGTATAAAGAACAAACCCTTCTGAAACAGGTAATGTCTCCAGTGCTTCACTGCTTGAACAATCGCGTAAAATTCCACGTCATAAGTGCTATATCTCAGCTTAGCTCCAGATAACTTCTCACTGAAATAAGCAACTGGTCTTCCCTTCTGACTCAAAACTCCACCAACCCCAACCTTCGATGCATCAGTATGTAATTCAAACAACAAATGAAAATCCGGTAAAACTAGAATTGGTGTTGTCGTCAATAGGATCTTGATCTTCTCAAAAGCAACCCCTGCTTCCTCTGACCACTCAAACTTATTTCCTTTCATGCAATCGGTTATAGGTGCCATCACACTACTAAAATGTGGAATGAATCTTCAATAGAAAGATACCAATCCATGAAAACTCCTTACTTCAGAAATTGTCTTTGGCTGTGGCCAACTCCTTACAGCTTCTACTTTACTTTCATCCACTTGAATTCCTTCCTTCGATAGAACATATCCTAGAAATAAAACACTGTCCATCATAAACACGCACTTCTTTGCTGCTGCATAGAACTGCTCTTGACGTAGAATCAACAATACTTCACGCAAATGTTGGACATGCTTTTCCATACTCCCACTGTAGATCAAAATATCATCAAAGTAAACAACCACGAACTTGCCAATGAATGGTCTGAAAATCTGGTTCATCACTCTCATAAAAGTACTCGGCGCATTCGATAAATCAAACGGCATAACCAACTATTCGTATAGACCTTCCCTGTTTTTAAAAGCAGTCTTCCATTCATCACCTGGTCTAATACGAATCTGATGGTATCCACTTTTCAAGTCAATCTTTGAAAACACAACAGCCCCACTCAACTGATCAATCAAATCATCGAACCTCGGCATGGGAAATCTGTATCTCACAGTGATCTTGTTTAAAGCCCGACTGTCCGTACACATTCTCCACGAACCATCCTTCTTTGGCACCAATAAGGCTGGCACTGCACAAGGACTCAAGCTCTCCTGAACACGCCCATGTTCTAACAACTCCTCCACCTGCCTTCTCAGTTCCTCATGCTCTTTAGGACTCATCCTGTAGTGTGGCTTGTGTGGTAATACTGCCCCTGGCACAAGATCAATCTGATGTTGAATATCCCTTAACGGTGGTAACTCCGTTGGCAACTCTTCAGGAAACACATCTTTGAATTCTTCCAATATCGGTTTTATTTCCTCTGAGATTTCAACAGATTCAGTCATTTCACGTCCAATCAACAAAAATACCTCTGGACTCTCCTCTACTTCTTTGATGAATTCTTTCAAAGTCAACAGAGTCTTCAGCTCCTCAATCTTCTCTGATTTGCTCTCTCCTTGCTGTCTCTTCTTTGGAACCAAAATGATCTTAACACCTTCAAACACAAAGCTGTAACTATTGGTCCGACCATCATGTTGCACTGCTCGATCATACTGCCATGGTCTTCCCAAAAGTAAGTGACAAACATCCATCTCCACAACATCACACCAAATCTCGTCTTTATACTTCTTTCCAATGGAGAATGGAACTCGAACTCGTCTGTCCACCTTCACCTCTCCTCCTTTTCTAAACCACGCTAACTTGTAAGGATTTGGATGCTTCTCCATTTTTAGCTTCAACTTTCTCACGGCTTCAGTAGAAAGAATATTGTCACAACTTCCTGCATCAATCACAAACTTACAAACCTTTCCCAGAATAGTGCATGTTGACTGAAAGATGTTACTCCTCAACCAACTAGCTTCTTCTTCCTGCTTCGGTATTAAACAAGACCTCCTCATCATTAGATTACATCCTCCATCTCTTGACGCAACATCCTGTTCATCCTCCTCAAATGGACTAGGATAACCTTCCCCAACATCCTCACCTTCAACTTCAACAATCATAGTTCGCTTCTTCGGCTTCGGACATTAATTACTCTTGTGACCCACTTCCTGGCAATTATAACATTTGAAACTGTTGTTGACCTTCGCCTTCGCAACTTCATTCACAACTGGTTTACTGACAGATTTAGAAACATTGGAACTCCCACTAGCGCCCTTGTTCTGAATATTGGAACTTGTAAACACACAACCACCTCGTCTACCCTACTTCTCCCAAGCCAACGCTTTCTGATGTGCTTCTGCTACAGATCTAGGATCAAACATATTCATCATATCTTGAATCTGCATCCTCAACCCTCCAATAAATCTAGCAGTCAGTTGTTCCTCTGTCTCCATAATGTCATTTCGAGCAATCGGTTGATAAAATTCATCAGCATAATCATTAACTGTCTTCGTCCCTTGCCTCAGATCCTGCAACCTCTGATACATGAGTGACTGATAATTGTAAGGTAAGAAGGTAGCTTTCATCATCTTCTTCATTTTCTCTCATGATTCGACTTCCCCATTCTCTCCCGTGTAAGTTTAGTTTGCTGCCACTATGCCATAGCTCTACCCCTCAACCTAGTAGCAACCAACTTCACTCTTCTATGCTCAGGAACCTCCTTGAAATCAAAGATCTCTTCAACATTAGACAACCAATCAAGAAATTCTTCGGCTACCATTCCACCCTTGAACTCTGGAATTTCCATCTTCATACCCGATTCCCATCGACGATCATCATCTACATCCCTATATAAATTTCGAACTTGGTCTCGATCTCGATAATGAAAACTAGCTCTATCACCATCTTTATCAAAATCAAATATACGTCGATACTGATTCCGTCTTTCTTCATCTCTATGATCATGCATGGTCCTTCTACCTTGTCTATCCATATCGGGATGTGATTCATTTTTGAACTCACGTGGAGTTCTCTCTTCATTTCTGTAGTCATGGTGATCTCTCCTCGATGAAATTGATGTTTCTCTTCTTTCTCTAAAAGATTGTGGCGACACACTCCTCGCTTCCGTAACCGATGATGAAACTCTGTTTCCTCCATGGTTCGAGACTGGTGATCTCCTCCTTTGGTTTTGATTCAAATCATTCATCAACTTCTCTAGCTTTCCAATACCTTCATCAAATTTCTCATTAATGCGTTGTTCCATTTGCTCGGCTTCTTCTCTTCTATACAATGCTTCAACATTTTGATGACGATTAGCTCTCCTTGGTGGCATGATTAAATCAACACAAACACTTCAAAACTTCATAAATCTTCTACAAATCAAACTTCAACTAGCTCGCACAAGTTCAACAAGTTCGGCCCTAACTTTAACCAATGATACCAAACTGATGCATGGTCCAAACTTAACATAAAGTTATCGGCTTTCACTTCAACACTTCAAACTCTTTTCACACTTTGATCCAAAATGGAATGGATCGAAAGCTTCTAACTTGTTGCAACTTCAAGACGAACACGATGAACACCAAACTTCAAACTCCTTGGCTCCAAGACTCGGCTTAGCTATGATTGGCTAAGTCTAGCTCCGATACCAAAACTGGCACAACGGATAATAACAAAACGATATAGATCGATGAAAGTAGCAAACGGTGGATTGAAGATACTAAAATGCCCAAATTCGTTGATCACAAAGATACCGAATTCTAGCTATCTTCGACACGTTGATCGTGCACGATACCGTGAAAGAAGATCTACAATTCTTCAAACGTTGATCAAGCGCACTTGATACCGTGAATTGGCTTCAACGATCGTTGATTCGAGCGCACTCGAATAACCGAAAGTGGAGATAGGAGATCACACTCAACTACCAAGTTAGATGAAAGCACACAGCAATCAAACAAAGTTTTTATTCAACAATCCATCCTTTGAAATGTACAACACACTCCCTATTTATAGCATTTCACAACCGGTGCCTTAAGTCGTTCACGACTTACGACTCATCATATGTCGGCAGCGACTCAACGTACACGGCTTATTAGTTACAACACAATGTCGACTCAACTTAGGTCGTACATGATGTAAAAACACACAAAAGTGACGACTTACGACCCAACTGTACAAGATTCAAGTTACAACACACACATATATTTACAACACCTAGGTCGTATACGACCTAACGACTTACGACTTAAGAAAATACAAACATCCTGACTTACGACTTAAAACTCCCAGCGACTTAAGCTCTTAGGTCGGTAACGAGTTAACTTCCAGAGCGGCTTTACTTCCAGTGCGGCATAACCAAGCAGCGACTCAACTCTTTAGGTTGTAGACTATTAGATCGTAGCTCGTTAGAACGTAGCCCGTTAGGTCGTTCGAACGACTTTAACATCCTTAGGTCGTAACCCTTTTGAGTTAGGTCGTGAACTCGGTGCAACTTCCCCCTCTAGTCTCCAGTTAGGTCGGGAACGACCTAAACTTTCCTCCTTAGGTCGTGGACGACCTAAGTCTTCACCTTGCTTAGGTCGTGAACGACTTAAGCCTTGGAAAATGATAGCTTGCAATTCTTCGACCCTGGTCTGAGCTGCATCAAAAAGTATTTAACTGATTGTAGTTACGGATGTAACTGTAACCATGAGTATTGCATTGAATAAAATAAGTACTTGCCCATAAATGTTCCTATTCAAGATGTACCGAGTATGGTTTACCGATATATCAGTTGAGAATAGTGTATGTAATGCTCTCCATATGATGGACAATGAATTAAACATGACTCTTGAAGGCAACAATGGTTTAATACATCTAGGTGTTTGGGACATTTATAGAACGACTCATCAAGAGTCTTCTATAGGTTAAAAGTCAAATAGAAGATCTTGTATGACTATGTGTGGTATTCTTTTGACTCGAAAATACTATGAATCTTAAGTGTTCAAACTATACTTTGATTATGATCAATCACACAACAACGATGATCGCGTTAAGGCATAGTTGGGTATAAATTGTACCACTTGAAGTGAAGCACTATTCAAGAGAGGATTTGTCTCCTTTGAATAGAAGGTTAGTACCGCCTTAATTTGTAGTCAACGTAAACTTAAAGTCTTTGGTCAAGACAAATCGATTATTCGATAATTATTATCGAATTAAACCATTGACTTTAGTATTAAGCTTCACAAAGAACTACAAATATTAACATATTTCTAACCACCGATCAAACTCTAGGTATCAAAGTGATATGATGATGATGAAGAGAAAACATATTTACTATATTGTTGCTTAAAGGGTGTCAGTTTAATAGACCGAAAATTGGATTTTACCTAGATAATTTGTAAGCAATTGAACTCGTTTTAGACTATTGTGCTTTAGCAAAATCCATAGAGGTTTTAATATCTAGTTTGCTTAAATATTACTAATGGTTGAGTACATGTTTGGAAGTCGCATAACAGGAACTTTTGGTTTTTGATTGAAAATAGTTCATTGAAATTATTTATAAAAGTTATGAATTATTATTATGGAGAAATCAATATAACAGTCATATTGATTAATTTATTATTAAATTTTACTTACTGTTATAAGGTATAAAATTAATCAAAAAATATATAATTATTATATATTTACTTATTTATTTTTGGTTTAATATAATAATTAAAAAATAAAAAATAATTTGTATATATATGTGTGCGTATACATATATCTTATTTTGGTACCAGAATTTTTTTAAAATTAGGCAGACCAAGATATATGTATGAATGAATTAATTAAAAGAGTTTAATTAATTAAGTGTGATAAGATCTTATTTATAATGGGCCATACCCTGAATGGTGGATCTGAATAAGATATTTACATAGCTCATTACCACTGTGATAAATATACCTAAACTAGCGCGGACCCGTGCTTCGCACACGGACTATAAATGTAGTTTTCGTCTATCATGTAGTGAAAATTTTTTTGCACGTATCTTGTGTGTTAGGATTATGTCTACCTGGGTTAGCTGAACATATATTATTATCATTAAGCTGAAAATACAGAAAGTTTAACATCATGCAATAAACTACGTAGAAGGCATTAGGATAATCAATAATACAAACATAATATAATAGAGAACCAAATATCAATGGGGACTATTAAAATATGGTATGCCATTTTCTAATATGGTATGCCATTTTCTATTAATCGTCTGAAAAATTAGGTAATGTTTACAACACTTCCATACAAAAATTGCATTATTTCATTGCATTTATGAGCGTATCTGTCTAAAAAAATATCTTCCAATATATTATTGCTTCATAATCTTCATTTAAAAAATGATTGGTTGGAGAATTCATTTGAAGCTTTATTGACTTTATAAGATCTAGTTAATAAGCTAGATGCCTTCTTACATGGACAGTGAATATGATCGGGATTGGATGGATTAAAAAGCTGTCTTGGAACCTAATCGGTTCCTACAACCATAACAGGTTCATAATTTAATGTATTACTAAGTTCGCAATATATGGGTACATTTTAAGATCACTATGAACATATATATGAATAAATAAATAGTCATAAAGAAAGCATCATAAAGTTATGAATAACTATATAAAGCTGTAAAGTTGGTTTGGGATACCATCCCCTTGTGTTAATGACCACGTAAATAAAGCTCTAATAAACTATATATTTCCAAAGGCACTTAACAGAGATGCCATACTCAAAGCATGTCATGCTTGCAAATTTAGACAAAACATGTTAAAATCAACACAGACACATCGTTTAGATAAATGTCAACTGATTAAATAAATTGAAATAAAACCAGTGGAAAAGGCATTCATTCCTTTTGAATCGTATGTTTAAAAATCTAACTACATATTGGACATAATTAGTAGTCAATGAAACCTTTACTTGCGCATATCGGTCTACAATAACATTGTAAGTGGCTACGTATGCAATAGGAGAAAGTTAGTAGATCTGAACAATAAGGCTGAATCTATTCCTCTAAATTGTAAACCTTGAACTCATTTCATTAAATTAAAAATAAAATAAAGTAAGCTTCACAAATTTAGAAAGCTTTTAAGTTCAAAAAGCGTCAACATAAATTTGGCATTTTGTATGAATTGTACATACTGTTTTCAACTAACAATCTTGATAAAAGATCAAAGATTAAAAAAATAAACCTTTCATGGTATGTCTGCTGTGATTTATCAACTAAAATGTTGAAATATATATACAAAAAGTCTCATGGAAGTTGCTCTAAACAAATTTAAGATATTATATTAATCAGAGAAGTAAGTTAAAATAAGCTTTTAAAAGAAATTGAGGTCAAAGATGCAGCTTATACCCTCAAATGATAAAAGATATGTACAGATATAGAGTTAAATGAGTTTCCCAAGAATACAAATATGGAAAAAACTTGGAAATAAAATATAGGTTTTTGCCAATGTTGCTTGCAAATTTTATAATTGGAGAAAAATCAGGGAATTTTGGCATAATAATTTATATCAAAGTTAAATTGTGTGTTCGAAAAAGAATTACCTGGATAATAGGAAAAAAAAATGTGTATTTTCATTCAAATAGTAGGCATATTATCATAGTCATATAGAAAGACAGATGTAAATTTATTCAAGCAAAAACATCATTGATTTTATTGTAGAACTAACATAACAACTCATAAAGTATAAAATTAAATTCTATAGTTTAAAATATCCTAAAAGATATGCACGACATAATGTTATGTTCAAAATCACTTTATGAATAGCAAAATACTCATTGTAATGCAATTTTGATCCCACAAAACATGGCTTTTTGAAGAAACAATATCACTATTGGAAAACTCATAGGATTTTAAATTAAATTAATTTCAACCATGTAACTGTTAGTTCTGCAACTTGGACGAACTGAAAAACAATCACATATCGAATACATTTAAAATCATGCTTTAATTTCATTGGTATAATCAAGGTAAGATATCATTATGTTCAATCTACTATTTTTGAAATGATCTGATAATAAATGTGCTTGTTAGAAAGATTTCCAACCATTGAAGAGAGACAAATCGAGATGATGGAGTTAGTAATTTAACCATCTAGGCCTTATAATATGTTGATTCACATATATACACACACATACAGATATATATGTGCGTGTGCGTGTGCGTGTGCGTGTGCGTGTGTTAGAATTATATCGTTGTTTTTGGTAAATAAATTGAATAAACTAGTTGTAATTATATTTCCAAAATTCCCACTCAGCTTTATTCTAGCACAGCTTATCACAAATTACAAATTAATTACAATAGCACAGGATGGTACTTAATTTATAATAATGCTCTTCTATTTGTTCCTAAATTGAATAAAATGGATTGCATTAACAATAGGTGGACAAAAGATCCTCAATTTTTATCAAACATCCTAAAGTTTGTGTAAGGCACATATTTGTATTCTTGTTCTTGCAACTTATTATGACGGCCTATAATTTTTGGATGTTTGAAATTGAAATATTTAATTGATTTTAAATGTTTAAAAGTTAATTTTAACTTGATTTCAAATATCACCATTTATTCGGTAATTTAATTATTAAATTAAATAATTTGAAGTGGGGTAAAATGTTAAATCTGGAGTTATAAGCTTGTCAAAATAATTTCAAAGGCTTATAAAATATATATTGATAGTACTGAAAGTAATAGATGGGGTAAAATTGAATTTAACAGTAGTTTGTTCAATTTTAAAAATACATCGTTTAAATTGATGTTCAAAAATAGCCTTCCGAGGCACAGTCTCGGAATTCAACGAAACCAGTTCTATTGGATCCATAATATTATATTGTTATCGGATTTCAATTTTCGTAGTGTTGGGAGTGATATTTTGGCCGTACGATAAGTAAACGTGTTGAAATTAAATCGGAAATTTAATTTTATAACTGGGTCCAAAAAGCTATCTTCTCCATACGATCGAATTAGGACTCGGAACCTTTTTTATTGCATTCAAAATAGGGGTATAAGATTATAAATGCCTAGTGGGACACCTCGATAGGAGGTCTAAATTTTAATTTGCGAAAGCGTGATACTTTAGAAAGAAAATTATAAAATATTATAATGGAAAAGAAAAGTTTAAACCTATGCCCAATCTTCTAAAGCACGCCATACCCTTCACGTATAACTCGCACATCCTCCTCTTTCTTAGAAATCGAAATCAAAATTAAATCCACCATCTCTAAAAATGGGAAATCGAGCGTCCCCATTTTATCGAAATCATTCTTAAGGGAAGTTTGGCAACCGAGTTCAAAGCTTCATAGGGGTCGTCTGGTCAAGAGAGGGAGGCGTTCGACTTCGAGCTTGTGTTAGCGTTTGGGCTTCAATCGCGAAGAAGTTGGGGGTTCGTTAGTGGAAGGGTTGCGTGCATCTCAGATTAGCGGCGTTGAGGCTCAGTGGTGGCGCGGGCTAGGGTAGGCGGCCGTCGCAGGGTCGCGACTATGACATTGGGATCGGTGATTTCGTGGCGTGGCGTTGGCGATTGCAGTGTATTTGTAAGCAGGGCTTGAGGTAGAATTTTGTTTTCTTTAATTTAATTTAATAATAAAACACATATATGTATATTTTTACAGAGGATAATATGTATGTGTAGGAAATTTTTACAGTAAGATTTAAAAGAGAATTTTCTAAATTTATTTCTAAGATTTATATGTATGTAAATATTTATATACAATTATTTACAGTAAAAGCAAGTTCGGTTGTGGGAAAAAAATATAGGAATTTAAGAAAAAGAGTTTATATAAAAATTGGATTTTTTTTAAACCTATATAGATTGTTGTTATAAGTGTATAACTTCAAAGGGAAAATAAATGCACATATTTTCACTCAACTAGTTAATTTAAAAAAAATTATTTAAGTAATAAATCTGTTTACTTAACTTATTTAATCATTCTAGAAGCTTGTTAATGGAAAATTAGTTTGAACTAAAGTATTGGTTAGTTAAATTTATTACATGGAATTTATTGTTCGATGAATTCAAAATATTAATAAAACCCTAAAATGTTACTCAAGGTCTGAAAATCGTGGAAACCAAGTCGAGATTGTGGTGGATGGGCAACATTTAAAGCAAAGGTGAGTTAATCTCACTCATCTAGATTTTTATTTAAAATTTAAATGGTTAAGTTTAAATATTTGGTGGAATGATTGAATTGATTGAATGTGATATATTAGTATATAGTATATATTGGAGCAATTGATTTCCCGCATTATATAGCGGATGAGACCCTATGCGCCGCATAAATAGCGGATGATATTATATAAAACCCATATACCGCGATATTCCACCTCGAAGTGGAATTGATATTTTAGTGGTGCTAACATCTGTGGATGCAAGAAAACAGGTTGGAGGGATCCAACTGGATCCCTCCAAATTACTTAGATTGTTTAATATTCCGTGTTATGAATATTTGATATTCAAAGATGAATTATATTGACTATTGGAATATTGATTGCTATGGTTTGCTTGAATATATTTCGGTACACTGAGTTATCAGAATATATAGAATTGGATTTTTGAAAAGAAAATAAAAGAGTGAATTTTTAAGTAAAATAATTATAAAGAATTTGAATAAATTTAAGAATGAACTGGATAAGAATACAAGTGATTTTAAAATTCTAATAAATAATTCCGAGTATGGAAAGGGGGATTTGGAATAAACAAAGAAATAATGAATTTTAAAAATAAAACTCAAGTGCTATTATTTAATGGAATAAAGAATTTATTTTAAAATTTAAGGTTTAAATTTACTTAAAAGGATAAAGAAGGAATTTGGGAAATATGAAATTGGTATTTTCAGTTAAAAAGTTTTAAATCATAAGCAAGAATTAAAAATCTGAAGTTAATGGGTTTTGAAATAAATGAGTAAGTAAAGGAATTTATTCAAAATGGAGTAAATTGGAAGTCAATTTGGAAATTGATTTAAGTGTTTGAAATTGGAAATTTAAAGGAGAATGTGACTATGAAATTTATAAAATGGGTTTATAAAGGTGAAGTAATATATCAGTGGATATTTGAAGAATAAATTCACGATGGGAATTTATTAAACGAATGGGAAAATTTGTTTAAAAATAAATAGTGATTTATTTTTAAAAGATGTGAAAGTGAAGCATATTTCCCTGCATAGCCAAGTACGTTTCAAAGAAATTTTTTAAGTATAAGTTAAAAGTTAAAAGTTGTTTTAAAAAGTTTGTTTAGAAAATTTATTATTTTTAAATGTTTAAATTTTAAAGTAAGTATTTTCAAATTTATTTTAGTAGTAATTATTTAAAGGTGACTTGGTACTATGTTTTAAAAATATAAAAATTTAGTATTATATTTATTTAAGTAGCTTTATTTTAAATATTCTTAAAGTGTATATCTTTGAATAAAAGTATTAAAGTAGTTTTTAAATTTAAATGTTTAAAGCGTATTTTATAATAAAATGTTTTCAAATTATTTTAAAAATCAAAAGTATTTGTACTTGGTGTTTTCAGTGGAAATAAATATTTGGGAATTCATTCCATGATAAGAGTGTGGTTTGAAACTGTTTTCAATAGGGTTGAAAACTGAAGATATATCTTGTGAAGATATTTTGAGATTAATAACTAATTTGGTGAAATTATTTATGATTTATGGTTGTTTGTGAATGTTATTTGGTAGTTAAATAACCGACTATCAATATTAGCCAATGCGTTGATCGTTTCAAAGAGACCGGGATCGGGATTTATTTCCTGAAAACCACTTCGATCCGGTTTGAATGTTTTCGTGTGGAAAACAAGAGTTTGGATTCGAGGGTGGAGCGGTGAAGTGCAAGGGCTAGTCGCTACTAATCCTGAGGTGATTCCAAAATGGATGTAGTAGGAGTAGTGCCTTCGGTTCCGTTCGAACCCGGAACGGACTTGTATGGTTGAATGCTTTCAGAACATCGTCAGGTGGGCAATGAGCATTCTAAGAGATATGTTCTAAAAAGGTAATGCTTAGTCTCGAGCCTCATCAACTGGGAATGACTGAAAATCAGGGGTTATGCAGCAAGGCTAAGTGGGTAGCACCCATTAGGGTGAGGTCATCCCTGTCTAGATCTCCCTTTTATTCAGCTTAGTGTTGCGATTGCTGATCCCAACCGTGGGGTGATCTTACTTCGGATTATCCAGAAAGGTGCAGTCCCGGTCTTGTGTTGCAGGGGATTAGGAGTAATCCTCTGTACGGTGATCTAGGCCACGTACTGTGACAGGTGGTACCCCAATGCCTAGTCATTAGTTGGAAATCCATTCTCCCTACGTGCCTTTTTCGGTTTTGTTTGTATTACCCACGATTGTGTCTAGTAGTCGGAATTTAATAAATGTAACAATTTCGGCTATTTCAATAAGTATTTGTAAATAGACACTATTATAATATCAGAGGATTTTGATAAAAAGTGTTTTGGCTATCGTAAGGTAAAAACCCGACATGTTTATTTGTGGCGTGGTCTTACGAGATGATTTTGTTTTTCAAAGGATTTTTGAAACTTTAATAATCAATTTGAGTTTGGTTTTCTCACGCTGGTATTCCAGACTGACTCGGGTGTTATTTAACTATAATGCTCGGGTCAGACCGAGTACTATAGATTATAGGAAATGATGCCGTGGAGTTGGATGGTGATACGTACTTCCGTATTTGTATGAAATAATCCGTTGTGTATTCAGTTTTGGGAAGGACGAGATATTATAACCGTCCTGAATTGTATTGTTGTTTGTATTGAACTCTGATGTTGTACTCTGATGATGTAATGTATAAACAGATGTATTTTTTTGTGTGAAGATCATTCATTATCTATTATATTTTATTCCGCTGCGATGGTTAGATGCTGATGTTGTTTTCTATTTTCTTCTTCTATCTCTTCTTCTTCAACCCAAATGGTTCGTATTTCCGTACATCTTGAGTTGATTGAGGGAGAATAGTGTCGACTCTAGGGGTACGGATTTGCGGGCTGTTACAGTTGGTATCAAAGCTTCGGTTGGTGATAACCTTGGCTCTGGTGGGGATTACTCATTAAATAAAGTTCGCAGTACTCTAAAATGAGTTTGAGTGTATTAATAAATATGAGCGCGTATTTGTTAGTGAATATAAAAGTTGTTTTTTTATTGTCATGACTTATCGGTTGAGTGTTTATGGATTCTGGTCGATATATGGAACGCTATGTTATCGATAGGAATTTCTAAACTCTTAAACAAGATAAACCGACACAGTATTGTTTTAAATAGGGTGAATGAAATAATTTTACACAAATTATTTTTGTATATAAAAGAAATAATTTTCCATAAATTATTATAGCTATATATGGTTGCTTGGTTGTTAGGAGATGATAATATTAAATTATTATCATTGTTAAGTGAAAATTGAATGAAGAATTAAAATTATAACCAAAGATTAAGAAATAAATTAGTATACAAATGGGATTTGTAAATGTGAATTAAATGTGATCTATAATTGAAGACGAAATGAAAATTCCAGAGTAATGTTTCAATATAAATTGGCAGGATTGGAATTTGGAACCTTGGGAAAGGTTTAAATTCCTTTTGAGTTGGGAAATGATTTTCAAAGGTTTTGTAATTAATGGTAATTGCATTTGAAGAATGTTTTTGAATTGGGTTTGAAATCTGGAGAAATTTGGAATTTAAAAATAACTGAAGGATAAAAGAACTAAACTTTTTGCGGTCACTAAAAAATAACACGGTGATGACTGCAACATTATCGATGTTTATTTTCGAGTTTCCAAAGGAGAAATTGTTACCAAATTGTTTTAAACTGGAATTGTTTGCAAAAACCGGGTCTGGTTTTGAAATTCAAAGTGATAATTGAATTTACCAAGGGATTTTGGATATAATTGATTTCAAATGATTTTTGAAAAACTTAAGTGATTATTGAAGACTCTGGAATTGGTTTAAAAATGTTTTGAGTGTCGAAGTAATGGTTTAAACTCTAGAGGTTTAACTAAAAATGTTTATGGATTATAAAAAGATTTGGAAATTTATAAAGTTTGAAAATTTCCTGGAATGGAATTAACTTGTAAAAAGGTTAATAAGTTAGAAGAGTAAGTCGAATTAAATGAACTTAAGCTGAGTTTAATAATATTGTGATTGGATTTGGATTAAAGTTGAAATATAATTGAAATGGAACTGTATCACGTGGTGGATACATTAAATGAAATTAAGTTCTTACTTAATAAAATTTAAATGGATTATGAAGTCAAAAGAATACTATGGGGTTAGATTTAACTAGAGTTTAGTTAAATAAGATTGAATGGGAATAAATAGATTCCGTTGGCTTATAAAGGAATTGAAAATCTATTGAATAAAAATATATACTTGGCTAAATAAAAAGTATAATCCCGATTTAAAAAGTAAAATTTGAACGAGATTGATGGTAAATGGATGAAAGTATGGATATAAATAAGTTGCGACTTATAAAACTTAGAAGTGGAATAAATAAGCCAAAATAAAATTATTTGTATTTTGAGAAATGAACAAAAAAAAATCCAGAAACTTGAATTATAAAATAGGCGGAACTCAAGAAATTAAGTGAAGTGATTTTTGGATGGTAAAAATCAAATTAAATAGAAGAGAATTTAAGTTATGAAGTTGAAAAAGTTTGAAGAAAGTAAATTAACTTAAGTTTAAAAATAATAGAAGCATGGCTTCGAGTAAGGGTGAAAGCCCATTAAATAAAAGTTAAACAAAAGTTTGGGTTAAATTAATTTGGAAAATGGTTATTAATATTAGCATGGAATGTTGTCAAGCTTAATGGAATGGGTTTAAATGAAACCAACGCGAGAATGAATGAAATGCAAGTGAATGGTTTGTAAATAAGTTAGAATGGAATAAAATTTAATATAAATTGTATTGGAATCAATTTTAAATGATTATAAGCTTGAGTAATTGTTTATTCACATAAACATCTCTGAACTTGCATAGAAATAATTGTCGTTTCACGAAAATGAGATTAAATAAAATTCTATGAATTAATAGAAGTAAATAAAATTGATTTTTGAATCAACTGAAATGAATATAAGTTTGTTTGGTTTAAAAATGAATCGTATGCAAGCAAGTGAGTTGTAAATCACTTAAATTGAGTAGTATGGGTCGAGAGTTGATTGAAAGCAATTGAAATAAGTGTCGAAACCTACATATGTGCTTATGAAAGTATATAACATGCATTGTTATAGAATCCATGTTTTAGCTATTTAAATATAAGTGAAATGCTATAAACTTCTAATATATAGTGCTTATATGTTAAAATTGAGTAAGTACAGGTACCCGAAGGCCGTTTAGCAGGATTTTGGTCGCGCCAATTGCTAATTAATAAGCCGCTTGCTTAAAAATGCTAAATAGAGGTACGCATACGCAATAAAAGTTAAGAAATATGAACTGTTTTTGTTTTTCCAACCGGATGGGTCGATTGAAACGACCCACCTTATTCTTCACAATAACACGCATCATTTTTAAGAAAGAAAGTGATAGAAAAGAGAAAGATAGAGAAGAAAGAAAGAAACAACACCAGAATCTCAACAGTGGAACGAATAAATTATATTAAACACATATATATGATCTAATATCATATATATCAGAGTTACACAACCTATACAACACATACTAGACTGTTATAAACACCTGTCTAGTTATACAACTCAATATACGATACAGACAAACGACTCAGAGAACACACAGCGGAAAACTATATATTTATACGCTGAAGCCTTCTGCTCCATTGCTCCTTCAGATTTCGTCAAACCTAACCTGAATCCCTTGGCTACTCGTAAAAATTTGAGTACCCAAGAGTTTAAGAAAAACAGAGTAAACTCCGGGTCAAACATGGGTCTGGTGTGAGTAAACGGGTTAAAGTTGCTTAATTTTATAAACCTTTGAAAATAAAGGTATCACGTAAAACTCCCCACACATAAACATGGGTAAGTTTTTACCTTACACTAACCAAAACATTTGATAGGAAATTCTGTGATATTATAATAGGGTCTAGGGTTTTCAAGTAAATAAGAAATAGCTGAAATTGTTACATGATTAAATTCCAGCATACTAGCCACAAAAGTGGGTAATACAATCAAATCCGAGGGCGCTTATTGGAGTTTGGATTCCATACAATGGCAGGGCTACTGGGGTACCGCCCGTCACAGTACGGGGCCTAGATCACCGTACCGAGGATTACTTCCAATCCCCTGCAACACAAAGCCGGAACAATTCCCTACTGAACAGTTCCGAATAAGATAACCCCGTGGTTGTAGCTAGCAACCGCCCACACAGCCGAATAAAAAGGGACTCTAGACAGGGGTTCATCTCATCATACTTTGGAATGACCCACTTAGCCTTGCTGCACCTTCCATGTTTTAAAACCATACAAGTTCGTTCCGGGTTCGAACTAAACCGAAGGCATTATCTCCTTACACTCATTTTGGAATCACCCTCAGAGTTAACGACAATAACCCTTGCACTCTGAATATTCATCTTCACTTGAGATTCACGACCTATCGTTAATTTGGATCGATGTGGTTTTCGGATATCCAAATCTGGAACACCGATCCCGGTCTCATCGAAATCCAAAACGTATCTTTTAGGTCCAAGTTGTTTAAGGTTAAACAATTCAATTCAATTCAATACTTGAATTCATACGGCATTAACACAGATAAATATAACACATTTATCACAGATATATCCAATATCACATCACAGAATATCATAGCATATCATCCAATAGATATTAACCAAATCAGATATTCAACTCAAACAATCATCCATAAGCAACCATTATTAATCCATATTATAATTAATTTAATCAACTTAAATTAAATCAATTACTTAAGAATTAATTATCAAATCTTGCTTAATCAACCATTAATTAATTACAATCCCTTTTAATTAATTAATCATTCCTTTAGATATTAGTCACTCTTGATTAATTATTCATCAATTACATAAAGTAATTATCCTTTAATTAATTTCACAAATTAATTATTCTTAACCATTAACAGTAATTAACCCTTAATTACTTTCATTAATTACATTAATTAATCATCCTTAATTAATTACTTTCATTAATTAATTAACTATAATTAATTACATTATTCCTTAATTAATTACATCAATTAATCGTGCTTAAATTAATTGCTTTCATTAATCAACTTTAATCATTATAAAAAGTAATTGACTATTCTTAATTACTTCTTAATTACTTTTAACTATATTTAAAAATCCTTTGATTTATTACACCAGGTAATAAATCCTTAATTACTTTTACCAAGTAATTATCCTTTTAAAATATTTCCCATTAAGTAATTTTCCTTATCTCAATTACATCTAGTAATTTATTCATCAATTACTTACCTTAAGTAATTACTCTTATCAAATCTCATTTAGTAAATATACTTAATCAATTACCAAGTGACTATCTTTAATTAATTAACAAATTAATTAACTTAACTTAATCACCTTCAACTCATAAATCATAACTGAGTAATTCATCCCTTAATTACTCTTTAAACAAATTAATTAATACTTAATTAATTAATTATCCTTCAATTATTAATTAGCAAGCCTTAATTATTAACCAATATCCTTTAATACAAAGTAATCAATCCCTAATTACTTTTATAATTAATTAATTAATCTTAATTAACTAATTAATTATCCCTTAATTATTACTTAATAAAAATCAATTATTAATTAATAATCTTAATTAAAAATTAATCAATCCATAATTACCAATTAATCAATCCTTAGTGATAATTAATTAACTTTTAAAAATAGTTACTTAATCCTTAATTAATCTTAATTAATAATCTCTTTATTATTAATTAAGAAAACCAAATTATTACTTAATAAAAAAATTTATTAAGTACTTTTTAATTACCAACTTAATTAACCCTTAATTACTTAATTAATTAATAATTACAAATTAATTAATGTCTAACCATTAATTAATCCATCATAATTATTCTTAATTAATTACTTAATTAATCCTTATCAATAATTGATTAAATTAATTAATTAAACTTAAATTAATTTCAACTTATTAAAAACTTAATTATCCTTAAGATAAAACATTATGTTTGATTATTTGTAAAAACATTTTATCTTATTAATTAACTTACTTAATTAAACAATTAAATAAGTTTTAAATAAATTAGTCACTAATTATTTATCTCTAATTATTAATTAACAATCCTTAATTTCAAATTAATAAATCGCTTGAAAACCTTAATTGTTAAATTATAAATCACCAATCATTAACTAATTCAATTAATAAATCACTCTTTAATTATTCCATTTATTATCAAACTTATATTAAGTTTTTAAGATAAAACATTTCCTTATAAATTTCCTTTTTATATGTCAGATTAAATTTGAAAATAACCTTAGGATTTGACTTAAAACATTTAAAACAAATCATACAAATTTATTTATACAAACAATTCATTTCAAAGAAATGAGTTGAAAGAAATTGATTTAACTTAATTATTAAAATTTTAAAAACTTACTTTTAATTAATTTTTTTTAAAAGACTGGTTAAACATTTTACTTAACCCATATGTACTTGACCTAAAACCAAGTACACCTTCCTCTTCTCTTCTTATTACACAGTTTAACTTAAATTTTAAAACTGTTTGGTTTAAAAATCTGAAACTGTTAAAATTTTAACAGTTTTACTTAAGTTCTTGTATAAGTCCCTAGGAACCACTCGAGCCAAAACAAAATCCACACAAGTCTTCCCCGAGATAACTTCCGTTCCAAAAACTAAAATATTCACTGACACACCTTGCCACCGTGCAACCTGCACTACCTACGATGATCTTTCGGCCATCGCCAGAACCTCCCACACATCCATGATTGTTCCAGCAACCTGCCCCATTCACCAAAGCACCATCAGAGGCTATGATCCCAAATCGGACCATCCAGTAGAATCGAGAATCAGAACATCACCAGAAAACAATTCAAATCCCACTTCTCCGATCACTGGAGTCGTGGCAACTCCGTCCATAGCTGCATCTGACATCCACGCCACTATTCCTAGATTTACATGCCACTCGATTCACCATAGGTAACGCCCTCCTCCCAAATCTAACCACAACCAAAACTAGGTTAAAATACTAATTCAACCTGTCATCGCCACCACGACGAACTACCACAACTTCTACCATTTTTCCTTACTCCTCTGATCAACCATCTAGCTCCAGTAAGAAACTCGACCACCAGAATCACTCCAGTCACCAAAGATCATCCAAAAACTCCATTTTGGTCATCTAAGAACTGAACCCTTATTTCAATACTAAAAATTATGATTTTTGTTTTAAAAATCTTATTTTCCATAAGTGATTCAAGAATTAAACTCGAATCAGTAATATAGAACACTTGAGTTTTACAAGTTTTAAAGATTTCTACTGCTTTTTTCCAAATACAAGCATAATTTAGATCTTACATACTTGTTTATATTTTCAATACTTAGATTATGCTAAAACTATGTTATTTTGTTTTTAATCCAAGTGTTAACAATGATTAAATAAAAAAAGATATGAATTTTGATACATTAGCAAATATAAAACCTGTAAAACAGAGATATATTGACATGCACAGTTCAAATCAGAAACATACACACAACATTTATACTTATATATATAAACATATGTAAAGCATTTCAACACAGAAATTCATATGAAACTACTATCATTCACTTAAGCTTTAATGTAAATGTTTACTCACCTTATAAAAGAGGAACAGAGCTTTGAAAAAAACTGGAAGCTTTAAACTGAATTTGCTTTCATTTTTTCAAAACACTGGAGTTCTTGCTTTAAAAACTGAAATGCTTTGAAACTTTGGCCTTTGGAAACAAGAATGCTATGAACACTTGAAAGTGTTACAGACTTGACTTGTTAACAGGGCTTGCAAAATGGCTACAGGCTTGACCTCAAAACAGAAAATTGGTTGCAGGCTTGATTTGTTTACAGGGCTTGGTGCAGATTTGTTTTGAGTGTTTATAGGCTTTGATTCTTACTTATGGTTTGAATTTGGTTTCAGGCATTAGAACTTGAGTTTGGGTTTTTGAAAATGATCTCAGGTTTGAGGTGCGTTTGCTTTGCATTTGAAAAATCTGGGTTGAACATGTAAAATGGTTACAGGGAAAACAACATTGCAGATTTGTTTTGAAAAGTGTTCAGATCTGAGACAAAAGATTTACAGGGTTTTGCAACTTTAATTTGGTTTAAGAGATTTTAGGTTTGATAAATGATTTCTGGTTTGGAAAAATTCTCCGGTTTTGTTTTCATTTGAAAATGTAAAATGAACAAAAAAGATGGAAGAGAGGAAGAATATAAATTTATATAGATTTGTTTTAAATTTAAAGAAAATAAAATGGAAATATGACACTTGTCATTAAAGTCTTAATTACCTTACACATGTTTGAACATGCATATAAATCCAACACTTGTTACCTATATTAATTAATTACTTAACACATGTTTTAACATGCTTAAAAGTTTAACACATGTCATTATTTACTTTCATTTGTTTTTAAAATTATTTAAAAGCTTTTTAAATTAAATTTCCTAATTAATAAGTACATTTTAAATGCCTTTCTAATTAATATAAATAACTTTTTTTAAAAGAATAAAATATAAACCAATTATTATTTAAATAAAATCATACATGATCTACATTTATCCATTTCGAAATGCTAATATAACTTTTGTATTTATTTACTATTGAATAAGTACTTTCTAAATTATATAAATAATATCTTTTAAGGAAAATAATATAAATCAAAATATTATTTAAATAAAAACTTTATACATACCTTTCGTGTCATAGTATAATAAAATAATTATCTTTTCAAGATTGAAATTTAAATCCAAATTCAAATTCAAATTTTACTTTTAAAATCCAATTTAAAAATCAACTCAAACATTTATAGTTTTAAATAAACACATTATTAAGTTTGAAATTGATTGCAACATTTAAAAAACAACTTAATATATATATATATATATATATATATATATATAATTTTAAAAAATACTTATTAAATTTGAAAATAAAAAGTCTATTTAAAATGAAATATATAAATCAACGCACTTTAAATAACTATTCTTATTTAAAATCAATATATAATCATAATTTAAAACATCACATTACTAATTGTTTGGCTATTTATATTTGAAAATAACAATTTTATAGATTTTAGACGATTAAATTAAGAGATTATCACATTTTAAATTCCTTGAAATTCCAGGATATCACATCGATGTATATATATTTATATCTCTTGTCAAATTGCAAAAGCTCCTCCGTACAAAGGAGACTCTGCTAAAATTTTCCGAAAATTCTGGGAGATAGAAAATTTTTTAGCAAAATTTTTGTTAGCTACAAACGGTTTCAAATTGAAAATTGAAAAAAATTAGTGGATGAAACTAATTTAAAATAATGATACGAATCAGTTATAAATGGAAGATAAATTTCAATATTCAAAGTTGAAGATAAATTGAATTCATATGGAAATGGGAGAACCAATTTGAAAAGAAGCAGATATAAACTAAAGTGGTTAAGTGAAAATAAATATAAGAGTATATAAAATACTTATATTGAACTAAAGAAGGAATGGTAGAATTCTTAAGTAATATGGGTGTCGGGAAAATATATTGGACAAGCATTTGAGTGAAGATTTAATAAAAATATGTGAAATGACAAACGTTGATAAGTGAATAGAAATCAAAATGAATGTGAATAAAAAGAGAATTGATATGGTTGATAATCAATTGAGATAAATACATAGGATGTACGTATATTATTTTATTCCCATAGCAATTTGATCCAGATTCGAGCATAGAATTTCGAGATAGTTATATCCATCCGAGTTAGGATTTTCCACTCGATTTTCGACGGCGAACCCTGTATATGAATTTTGATTGATTCTGAAAATTCTCTATCATAGTTATGACTATGCAAGAAGAATGACGGTTTATGATCAAGAAACCGGATCTGAGTCCACACTAGGAAGTCGGGTGGACGATACTAGTTCGGAAGTGAAATTGTGTGTTCGAGCGAGTGATCGAATTTGATATTACATATGGATGATATTTGTACATCGTACGGGCTTGGATGAATGAATATTGAAATTTTGTAAGGGAGTCGATAAAATGATTTCGAATGTTGTGATTGGATATTATTGCTAAGTAAGATATACAGGTATTATAAAAGGAAAGTTAGGATTTTTGATTTCATAAGATGAATTGAAATTTGCTCGGCAAATGTATGTATTTAAATTTCCGTATGAAATTTGATTGGGTTTTTTATCTAGCCACTTGGCATTCTATTTTCTTTTGGAATCTGGGAGCCCGTATAGGCATTTTGTAGCTGTATCGAGTGAGCCGCACAAAGGAGACGCTGGCGAAATTTTTTGAAAATTTAGGGAGTTAGAAAATTTTGATAATTCAAAATTTGGTTTTCAATTCAAATTTGAATTGTTAAGTAAATAATATTATTGATACTTACGGATAAGTTTGGAAAGCTAGAAAAGTTATAGTGTGCCTTTAGTAAAAAGATTGTTTTGAGAATTGTTTGGAATTGTTTGGTTTTGGGAAAAAGTAAATGGGTATTGGACCATTCTTCTTAACTAGCAATTTCGGAGACGAAATTCTTTTAAGGGGGGAGGGGAATGTGACGACCCAGAATTTTTGAATGTTTAAAATTGAAATTTTAATTGATTTTAAATGTTTAAAAGTTAATTTTTAACTTGAATTCGAATATCATCATTTATTAGGTAATTTAATTATTAAATTAAATAATTTGAAGTGGGGTAAAATGTTAAATCTGGAGTTATAAGCTTGTACAAAATATTTCAAAGGCTTATAAAATTTATATTGATGATACTGAAAGTAACAGATGGGGTAAAATTGAATTTAACAGTAGTTTGTTCAATTTAAAAGTACATCGTTTAAATTGATGTTCAAAAATAGTCTTCCGAGACACAATCTCGGAATTAGACGAAACCAGTTCCATTGGATCTGTAATATTGTATTATTATCGGATTTCAATTTTCATAGTGTAGGGAGTGATCATTCAGCCATACTATAAGTAAACGTGCTGAAATTAAATCGAAAATTCAATTTTATAACTGGGTCCAAAAAGCTATCTTCTCCATCCGATCGAATTAGGACTTGGAAACTTTTTTCATTGCATTCGAAAAAGGGGTATAACATTATAAATGCTAGTGGGACACCTCGATAGGAGGTCTATATTTTAATTCGCGAAAACGAGATACTTTAGAAAGAAAATTATAAAATATTATAATGGAAAAGAAAAGTTAAAACCCTATGCCCAATCTTCTAAAGCATGCCATACCCTTCACGTATAACTCACGCATCCTCCTCTTCCTTAGAAAATCGAAATCAAAATTAAATCCACCATCTCTAAAAATGGGAAATCGAGCGTCTCCATCATATCGAAATCATTCTTAAGGGAAGTTTGGTGACCGAGTTCAAAGCTTCGTCGCCGTCGTCTGGTAAGGAGAGGGAGGCGTTTGACTTCGAACTTGTATTAGCATTTGGGCATCAATCGCGAAGAAGTTGGGGGTTCGTCAGTGGAAGGGTTGCGCGCATCTCAGATTAGCGGCGTTGAGGCTCAGTGCTGGCGCGGGCTAGGGTAGGCAGCCGTCGTAGGGTCGCGACTACGACATTGGGCGGCGATTTCGGGGCGTAGCGTTGACGATTGCAGTGTGTTCGTGAGTAGGGCTTGCGGTAGAATTTTGTTTTCTTTAATTTAATTTAATAATAAAACACATATATGTATATTTTTACAGAGGATAATATGTATGTGCAGGAAATTTTTACTGTAAGATTTAGAAGAGAATTTTCTAAATTTATTTCTAAGATTTATATGTGTGTAAATATTTGTATACAATTATTTACAGTAAACCAAGTTCTGTTGTGAAAAAAAAATAGGAATTTAAAAAAAAAAGTTTATATAAAAATTGGATTTTTTTAAACCTATATAGATTGTTGTTATAAGTGTATAACTTCAAAGGGAAAATAAATGAACATATTTTCACTCAACTAGTTAATTTTAAAAAAATTATTTAAGTAATAAATCTGTTTACTTAACTTATTTAATCATTCTAGAAGCTTGTTAATGGAAAATTAGTTTGAACTAAAGTATTGGTTAGTTAAATTTATTACATGGAATTTATTACTCGATGATTTCAAAATATTAATAAAACCCTAAAATGTTACTCAAGGTCTAAAAATCGTGGAAACCAAGTCGAGATTGTAGTGGATGGGTAACATTTAAAGCAAAGGTGAGTCAATCTCACTCATTTGGATTTTTATTTAAATTTAAATGGTTAAATTTAAATAATTAGTTGAATGATTGAAATGATTGAATGCGATATAGTAGTATATAATATATATTGGAGTGATTGATTTCCCGCATTATATAGCGGATGAGACCCTATGCGCCGCATAATAGCGGATGATATTATATAAAATCCACATACCACGATATTCCACCTCGAAGTGGAATTGGTATTTTATGTGGTGCTAACATCTGTGGATGCAGGAAAACAGGTTGGAGGGATCTAACTGGATTCCTCAAAATTATTCAGATTGTTTAATATTCTGTGTTATGAATATTTGATATTCTATGATGAATTATATTGACTATTGGAATATTGAATGCTATGGTTTGCTTGAATATTTTCGGTACACTGAGTTATCAAAATATATAGAATTGGATTTTTGAAAAGAAAATAAAAGAGTGAATTTTAACTAAAATAATTATCGATAATTTGAATAAATTTAAGAATGAACTAGATAAGAATATAAGTGATTTTAAAATTCTAATAAATAATTCCGAGTATGGAAAGGGGGATTTTGAATAAACAAAGAAATAATGAATTTTAAAAATAAAAACTCAAGTGCTACTATTTAAAGGAATAAAGAATTTATTTTAAAATTTAAGGTTTAAATTTACTTAAAAGGATAAAGAAGGAATTTGGAAAGTATGAAATTGGTATTTTCAGTTAAAAGATTTTAAATCATAAGTAATAATTAAAAATCTAAAGTTAATGGGTTTTGAAATAAATGAGTAAGTAAAGGAATTTATTTCAAAATGGAATAAACTGGAAATTGATTTTAAGTGTTTGAAATTGGAAATTTAAAGGAGAATGCGACAATGAAATTAATAAACTGGGTTTATAAAGGTGAAGTAATATATCAATGGATATTTAAAGAATAAATTCAAGATGGGAATTTATTAAAGGAATGGGAAAATTTGTTTAAAAATAAATAGTGATTTATTTTTAAAAGATGTGAAAGAGAAGCGTAATTCCCTGGATAGCCAAGTACGTTTCAAAGAAATTTTTTAGTATAAGTTAAAAGTTTAAAGTTGTTTTAAAAAGTATGTTATAGAAACTTTATTATTTTTAAATGTTTATATTTTAAAGTAATTATTCTCAAATTTATTTTAGTAGTAATTATTTGAAGGTGACTTGGTATTATATTTTAAAAATATAAAAATTTATTCTTACATTTATTTAAGTAGCTTTAAATATTCTTAAAGTGTATATCTTTGAATAAAAGTATTTAAGTAGTTTTTAAATTTAAATGTTTAAAGTATATTTTATAATAAAATGTTTTTAAATTATTTTAAAAATCTAAAGTATTTGTACTTGGTGTTTTTAGTGGAAATAAATATTTGGGAATTCATTCCATGAGAAGAGTGTGGTTTGAAACTGTTTTCAATAAGTTTGAAAAGTGGAGATATATCTTGTGAAGATATTTTGAGATTAATAAATAATTTGGTGAAATTATTTATGGTTGATGGTTGTTTGTGAATGTTATTTGGTAGTTAAATAACCGACTATCAATATTGGCCAATGCGCTGATCGTTTCGAAGAGACCGGGATCAGGATTTATTTCTTGAAAACAATTTCGATCAGGTTTGAACGTTTTCGTGTAGAAAACAAGAGTTTGCATTCGAGGGTGGAGCAGTGAAGTGCAAGGGCTAGTCGCTACTAATCTTGAGATGATTCCAAAATGGATGTAGCAGGAGTATTGCCTTTGGCTCCGTTCGAACCCGAAACGGACTTGTATGGATGAATGCTTTCTGAACATCGTCAGGTGGGCGATCAGCATTCTAAGAGATGTGTTCTAAAAAGGTAACGCTTAGCCTCGAGCCTCATCAACCGGGAATGACTGAAAATCAGGGGTTATGCAGCAAGGCTAAGTGGGTAGCACCCATTAGGGTGAGGTCATCCCTGTCTAGATGTCCCTTTTATTCGGCTTAGTGGTGCGGTTGTTGATCGCAACTGTGGGGTGATCTTGCTCGGGATTATCCAATAAGGGGTAATTCCAGTCTTGTGTTGCAAGGGATTGGGAGTACTCCTCAGTACGGTGATCTAGGCCACGTACTGTGACAGGTGGTACCCCAGTGCCTAGTCATTAATTGGAAATCCATTCTCCCTACGTGCCTTTTTCGGTTTTGTTTTTATTACCCACGATTATGGCTAGTAGCTTGAATTTAATAAATGTAACAATTTTGGCTATTTGAATAAGTATTTGTAAATATACAATATTATAGTATCAGAGGATTTTGATAAAAAGTGGTTTGGCTATTGTGACGCCCCACCTCTATACCCATGCTAGCCAAGGACACTACAGGGTAATGCCGTCAACTAACACGGAGAATAAGGCTGGTTGGGAGCGACCATCTGTTGCCTTGCCCTAACTATCTATTGAATACACCGACAATAAACATACCAAGCAGGTCGACATACTCAATGAATACTTAAAACAAAACCATAGGTGGTTGGATCTATCAGAACAGAATATAATAACTCAAATATAATGTACATCACAGAACAGTAAATCATCATATACACATATACAGATACATAACAAAGTTATAAAATAATACATATCAAGTGGTATAGCAAACCACCATATACAGGCGAGTCAAAAGAATACATATCAGAGTTACAACAAAATGGGACTACACAAAAAGCTATGACAAAAAGAAGCTAGCGGAGTAGTCCATGCGGAAGCAAAATAGGCTAAGTCCAAAAGCACCTAACCTGAAACATCTCGGTTTGACCCTAGTATAAGATACACGGGTCAGTCTAGCTAAACAAATCAGTTAGATAAACTGAACAACAATAAACCTGCAAGGTAACAAGGTATAGCAAATATCTCTAAAAAGATAACACAATCATCTAACAAAAGATGAATCATATGATAACAAGCCTCATCTCATCGGCAACATATAGAAACAAAGGATACGAATATCCCAAAACAAGCCAGAAGGCAATTACAAATACCAATAAGGTATACAAGTTCCACAAGGTAAACGCTACGCATCGTGCGGCTCATAATGACCAACACCGAAGGGCGATACCAAGGGAATATACATATGAATGAAACATTAGAATATTGCTCGAGCTCAGTACTGTATAAACAAGGATCCATGAGCCCGAAGACTCCAAACCCAATATCACCCATGCGGCTCATAACGACCAACATCGGAAGCGATACTAAAGGGCAACCCAATATCACCCATGCGGCTCATAACGACCAACATCGGAAGCGATACTAAAGGGCAACAAACCCGAAGGCACATACCCGAAGGCAACAAACCGTAGTGGTGAAGGTTAGAGACCCAGTGCTGGACATCACTAACTGGCGGAATGTGTCACAACTCTCGAAAAGGAATCCGAAAAGTGTTAACGTATGTCCCATAACCACTCGTTCGCACTAAACGGTTTACTATCCGTCAGCCACTTTCACACTCAAAGCAGTACAAAGTTTACCTCGTATCATCGATAAACCAAACCCGAAGGTTAAAACGATCAATTGAATAGGTCGGAAATTAATCGGAAAGATAAACGCACAGATTCATGGTCCGTGTTTTGCCCAACCATTTAATCACCCTTCCACTTCGCTCGAAGTGCGAAATTGTACGTGTGGTTTAAATAGAATTATAAATCGGAGAAGCGAACTTTTAATACAATTTGAAGAAATAATTTATAAAAACCCGTGAATGAATTCAAAAAGAAATTATCAAGGTCAAATATGCATAAACAACTAATTGGAATCAATATGCATCGATCAAATTTGGAAAATTAAACGAACAAGGCAAATTGGCCAAAAACAGCATATTCAGACGTCTGAAAGAAGGGATTCAGACGTCTGAATCTGGAAACCAATTTGTTTTCCAAAACAGAATTCAGACGTCTGAATCCTAACATCCAGACGTCTGAAATGGGCAACATTTTGCCTATTTCCTTTCTGGTCGAATTTTAGCCAATTCAGACGTCTGGAATATAAATTCAGACGTCTGAATCTGGGAGTGAAATTTCTTCCAAGAACAATATTCAGACGTCTGAAATAGGCATTTCAGACGTCTGAAACCTGATGGTCAGGCAATTCCTGAACCTAGGCCAACTATGGCCAAACAAATCGAAAGCGATCGGGTGCGTGTTGATTATGGGCTTATGTCAAACGACTACCCAACCTTAACAACACCTCCAAACACTCCGAACAACAAAAACATCAACCATATAAGGTTTTTCATATATTTGGCTTCAAAATTCATAATTTGGCAATTTCACCAAAGCAATCCAAATCGAAAGCAAATGCACATGAACAAGTATTAGGAATTCATTCCTAACATCAATGATATCAAAAGAAGTAGATGTGAGTTCAAAACTCACCTTTAACCCAAAACAAAAGAAGGAGTTCACTATCAAGGAGAAGACCAACCAAACACTACTTCAACTCAACAAGCTTCAATCTAAGAATAAAACACATATTGCCCAATTTAGGTTTAGGAAATTTTTTGAAATTGAAGAAGAGAAGAGTTGGAGAAGATGAAGAAGAACTTACCGATGGATTCTCTTTGGTTTTTGGAGCAAGAATTTGGAGTTTGCAAATGGATTTAGGGCTAGGAGTTTCTAATTTCCTTTCTCTTCCCCCATTTCAGTTTTTGCCTAAGCTTTTATGAAATGAATAAGTGAATGGAAAGAGAGAAGGGCTGAGTTGAGGTTAATAGAACAGTTTGGGTGAAACCCAAACCCAAAGCCCACTTAGCAAATAGAAAAATTCGACTTACTCCAAACATATCAAAGCTTACACTCAAAAAGATCGCAAACGCCATTTTGGAATCAATGGAAATGGTTTCGAGTCCCAATTCGGCCATTTGTAGAAAGTAACATTTCGGACCTAAATCCGACTAACGACGCTATATTTAAATAAAACATTTTAAATATAAAATCGTTAATTATGTGGGTTGTTACAGATCTCCCCTCCTTACAAAATTGCGTCCCTGCAATTCCTAGAGACGGTATTTGTAACAACTACATACATACAACATTCAAAAGAGGAGGAAACAAGTTAAAAACGAAAAGATAATCTCACCATCGACAAGCAAAGATAGAAAACCCGGATAAGATCGCTCGATATACTCTCTGGTTTCCCAAGTACAGTCATTGGGATTAGCGGACCATTGAACTTTAACGAGCGGCACGTCCTTGTTCCGAAGGTGTCGCACCTCTGTGTCAAGCACGCGAATAGGTTGCTGTACAATAGATAAGTCCGGTGAGATCTCAAGTTCTTGCAAATCAGGAGAAGTAATAACAGAATCCGACTCCCGAAGACACTTCCGAAGTTGCGAGACGTGAAACACGTCATGAATGCCAGATAAATGAGCTGGAAGTGAAACTTTATAAGCCACAGGGCCAATACGTTCAGTAATAGAAAATGGTCCTATAAAGCGAGGAGCCAATTTCCCAGTCGCACTGAAACACATAACCCCCTTCAAAGGAGAAACACGAATAAAAACAAGATCGCCGATCGAGAACTCGAGAGGCTTCCTACGGTTGTCCGCATAGGATTTCTGACGACTCTGTGCCTCTTTCATTCTCAATCGAATAAGATCAATCTTCTCAGAAGAATGACGAACAAAATCTGGACCAAGAATAAGCTTCTCTCCAGATTCCAACCAACATGAAGGTGATCGACATGGCCTTCCGTATAAGGCTTCGAAAGGAGCCATACCGATACTAGACCGAAAACTATTGTTGTAGGAGAACTCTACAAGAGGTAGGTGATCTTCCCAACTTCCACCAAAATCAAAAATACAAATACGGAGAAGATCTTCCAAGATGCGATTCACCCGTTCAGTCTGCCCGTCATACTGCGGATGATAAGCTATAGAAAAATTAAGCTTTGTTCCCAAAGCTTGCTGAAGACTCTTCCAAAAATGACTTGTGAATAAAGGATCACGGTCACTCACAATAGAACTAGGAACACCGTAAAGTCTCACGATTTCCTTGACATATAACTTAGCCAAAAGCGAAGCAGTCCTATTAGACTTAATAGGGACAAAATGAGCAGACTTGGTGAGGCGATCAACAATAACCCAAATGCTAGAATGGCCAGATCTCGAACGAGGTAGGCCGTCAATGAAATCCATAGAAATATGATCCCATTTCCACAATGGAATCTCAAGAGGCTGAAGAAGACCCGAAGGACACTGATGCTCGGCTTTAAAACGCTGACAAGTTATGCAATTGCTCACATAACTCGCCACATCGCGCTTCATGCCTTCCCAATAATAAAGACGACGCATATCGGCATACATCTTACTACTACCGGGATGAATGGTATACTTAGAACGGTGACAATCATCAAGAATGTCATGCCTAAGTGCAAGATCAGAAGGCACAAAAAGACGGTTCTTCTTACGAAGACACCCATAAGAATCAATGCTGAAATCTTGCAACATCTCATCACAAGATCCAGACTCACAAAGCTGAACAAGATGCAACAACTCAGGATCACGCCGCTGACCATCGGCAATACGATCCAATAAAATAGGTCGAGCTCCCAAACTAAATAATAGAATAGGAGAATCAGAAGATGAACCTCGATCGCGAATTTCACAAAAAGATAGAGTCTCAAGAACATCCCATTCGGCAAACATCATAGAAATAACAGCCGAATGTTTGCGACTAAGCGCATCTGCAACACGATTACCCTTACCAGGGGTATACTGGATATCAAAGTCATAAGAAGCAAGAAACTCGATCCAACGTTGTTGTCTCATATTGAGTTCCTTCTGAGTGAACAAATACTTCAAAGATTTATGATCGGTATAGAGAATGAAGCGCTCGCCCAACAAATAGTGTCGCCAAATCTTCAAGGAAAAGACAATGGCGGCAAGCTCAAGATCATGAGTGGCATAGCGAACTTCATTCGGACGCAGTTGCCTAGAAGCATAAGCAACTACCCGATCCTTCTGCATAAGAACAGCATCGAGACCACTACCACAAGCATCGGTGTACACAACAAGATCATGATTCCCTTCGGGAACCACAAGGATAGGAGCATTAGTGAGAAGTTCCTTCAATGTCAGAAAGGAAGCTTCACACTTGTCGGACCAATCAAAATGAATGCCTTTCCGAGTAAGGCAAATGAGAGGAAGCATAACTCGGGAAAAGTTCTTAATGAACCGACGGTAATAACCCGCCAATCCAAGGAAACTACGAATCTCATGAACATTTTCAGGCCTCTTCCAATTCTGGATGGCTTCGATCTTTGAGGGATTGACAGAAATGCCATCGGAAGATACAACATGGCCTAAAAACTTAACCTTATTCTCCCAAAAGTGGCATTTGGAGAATTTGGCTCTAAGCTGATGACGACGGAGGGTACTCAAGACAATTCTCAAGTGATTAACATGCTCAGCTTCAGACTTAGAATAAATAAGGATATCATCAATGAACACAAGGACGAACTTATCGAGATATTCCCAAAATACTCGATTCATGAGATCGACAAAGAAAGAAGGAGCGTTCGTCAAACCGAACGGCATAACAAGCCACTCAAAAGAACCATATCGAGTGCGGAAAGCTGTAAGAGGTATGCTATCCTCCGCGACTCGTAATTGATGAAAACCCGTGGCAAGGTCGAGTTGAGAAAAGACCTTAGCACCACTCAATAGATCGAACATGTCATCGATCCTAGGCAATGGATACCTATTCCTGATGGTTAACTCGTTAAGCTTGCGATAATCAATGCAAAGCCTAAGAGTTCCATCAGTCTTCTTCACGAAGACGACCGCGGATCCCCACGGAGAAAAACTGGACTGAATCAACTGCTTGGACTCAAGCTCCAAAAGCTGCTTCTTGAGTTCCTCATTTTCCTTTGTAGACATCCTCGTGGGAGGACGACTAACTGGCTGCGTGCCTGGAATGAGATCAATGCGGAACTCAATTGCCCGTTTGGGTGGCAAACCCGATACAGGCTCAAAAACATCAGAAAAGTCACAAGCAACCGGAATACGAGATATATCATCATCATCTCGCGAGTCAAGAGAATATAAAGCCATCTTTGAATTATCCACATTCCGAAGAATAAGAGATAGCTGAGTAGGCGAATCCGGATGTCGAAGATATATAGTTCTCTCCGAACAAATAATCCTGGCATTATATCTCACTAGCCAGTCCATACCCAAAATCATATCGAATCCCAGACAAGAAATAACGTACAGATTCGCACGGAAAGAAAAGCCACATAAAACAACCTCAACATTATCACAAAGCAAACTAAGGGTCGTAGATCCCCCAATTGGATTCGCAATCCTTAAAGAAGTAACCATACAAGAAACATCCAAAGATAAATCATCAACGAGCTTTTTCGATACGAAAGAATATGATGCACCCGTATCGAAAAGAACTCGTATACTATGGTCATGAAATAAAATAGAACCTTCCAAAATAGATGAAGATATACCTTTGGGCTGAGAAGGACCTTCAAAAGCCTTAGCAGCATAGAGCCTGCTAGACTTGGCACTAGCCGGAACAGTAGGGCAAGCTGAAACATGATGACCTTCCTTCTTGCAATAACGGCAGAAGAGAGCCTTAGGACAAGCTCGAATAATATGATCAGGAGAACCACAATTGAAACACTTTCGAACGAAAGGTGTTCTGGAAGACTGAGGCTGAGAGCTAGGACCACCCGTCTTCTTCTTCTTAGAAGGAAAAGGCTTCTTCTGAATTGAAAACGGCCTCTTGTTGGGGTTCTTGGAAACCTCAACATCAACATCACTATCACACTCCTTCTCGACGGTCTCGAGATGAAGTGTCGAATCAACCAACTCCTCAAAAGAAAGTTTAAGCTGGAGCAACAAAGACTTCTTAAGATATTTCTTAAGACCAAAAACAAACTTCAAATTCTTCTTATAAGAAGTACTGATAAATTCAAGACCGTACTGAGATAAAGCCTCGAACGATGCGACATACTCAGAAACAGAAGATTTCCCTTGCTTCAACTCAAGGAAGCGACGGGTCAATAAAACTTTTTCAGATTCAGGAACGAACTTGAGTTCAAATCGCTCCCGAAACCGAGTCCAAGAAAGAGTAGACTCATCAATCTCGGCTACAAAAAGCTCATACCAATCAAGAGCACGCTCTTGTAATAAACTAGAAGTCACAAGAACTCTATCACGGTCAGAAAGATCCATGCGAGAGAAGATACGCTCGCACGTGCGAAGCCAAGCTTGGACTTCAAGAACGGACTCGGAGCCCTTAAACGGCTTTCCTCCAAGATGAGAAAAATCACTACACTGACGTGCAAAGGGAGACTTGCGAGGTGGAGACACTCGAGGAGGAACTGGAGGCTGAGTGCTCCTAAACAATTCCAAAAACTGATCAGCAGACATATATACGCCATCTGGATGTGAGCCACTGGATTGCCCAGCACCCGAATGTCGTCCCCTGCCTCTTCCAGCCATACGCTGAAGGTAAGATAAGAACAAGATTATTCACAGGGTAGATATTGCAATATGGAATACTACGGAATAAAATACATTCCTAGACGTATTCCCAAACTCTATCTAACCTTGATGGAATAAAGAGACACAATGATTCAAAGATTTGTATCACTTATACACTTTGATGTACCATAATATGTGCGTCTATTCTGTGTTTATCATATTTTGTTCTGAACTCAGCTCTGATACCACGCTGTGACGCCCCACCTCTATACCCATGCTAGCCAAGGACACTACAGGGTAATGCCGTCAACTAACACGGAGAATAAGGCTGGTTGGGAGTGACCATCTATAGCCTTGCTCTAACTATCTATTGAATACACCGACAATAAACATACCAAGCAGGTCGACATACTCAATGAATACTTAAAACAAAACCATAGGTGGTTGGATCTATCAGAACAGAATATAATAACTCAAATGTAATATACATCACAGAACAGTAAATCATCATATACACATATACAGATACATAACAGAGTTATAAAATAATACATATCAAGTGGTATAGAAAACCACCATATACAGGCGAGTCAAAAGAATACATATCAGAATTACAACAAAATGGGACTACACAAAAAGCTATGACAAAAAGAAGCTAGCGGAGTAGTCCATGCGGAAGCAAAATAGGCTAAGTCCAAAAGCACCTAACTGAAACATCTCGGTCTGACCCGAGTATAAGATACACGGGTCAGTCTAGCTAAACAAATCAGTTAGATAAACTGAACAACAATAAACCTGCAAGGTTACAAGGTATAGAAAATATCTCTAAAAAGATAACACAATCATCTAACAAAAGATGAATCATATGATAACAAGCCTCATCTCATCGGCAACATATAGAAACAAAGGATACGAATATCCCAAAACAAGCCAGAAGGCAATTACAAATACCAATAAGGTATACAAGTTCCACAAGTTAAGCGCTACGCATCATGCGGCTCATAATGACCAACACCGAAGGGCGATACCAAGGGCATATACATATGAATGAAACATCAGAATATTGCTCGAGCTCAGTACTGTATAAACAAGGATCCATGAGCCCGAAGACTCCAAACCCAATATCACCCATGCGGCTCATAACGACCAACATCGGAAGTGATACTAAAGGGCAACCCAATATCACCCATGCGGCTCATAACGACCAACATCGGAAGCGATACTAAAGGGCAACAAACCCGAAGGCACAAACCCGAAGGCACATACCCGAAGGCAACAAACCGTAGTGGTGAAGGTCAGAGACCCAGTACTAGACACCACTAACTGGCGGAATGTGTCACAACTCTCGAAAAGGAATCTGAAAAGTGTTAACGTATGTCCCATAACCACTCGTTCGCACTAAACGGTTTACTATCCGTCAGCCACTTTCACACTCAAAGCAGTACAAAGTTTACCTCATATCATCGATAAACCAAACCCGAAGGTTAAAACGATCAATTGAATAGGTCGGGAATTAATCGGAAAGATAAACGCACAGATTCATGGTCCGTGTTTTTCCCAACCATTTAATCACCCTTCCACTTCGCTCGAAGTGCGAAATTGTACGTGTGGTTTAAATAGAATTTATAAATCGGAGAAGCGAAGTTTTAATACAATTTGAAGAAATAATTTATAAAAACCCATGAATGAATTCAAAAAGAAATTATCAAGGTCAAATATGCATAAACAACTAATTGGAATCAATATGCATCGATCAAATTTGAAAAATTAAACGAACAAGGCAAATTGGCCAAAAACAGCATATTCAGACGTCTGAAAGAAGGGATTCAGACGTCTGAATCTGGAAACCAATTTGTTTTCCAAAACAGAATTCAGACATCTGAATCCTAACATCCAGACGTCTAAAATGCGCAATATTTTGCCTATTTCCTTTCTGGTCGAATTTAGGCAATTCAGACGTCTGGAATATAAATTCAGACGTCTGAATCTGGGAGTGAAATTTCTTCCAAGAACAATATTCAGACGTCTGAAATAGGCATTTCAGACGTCTGAAACCTGATGGTTAGGCAATTCCTGAACCTAGGCCAACTATGGCCAAACAAATCGAAAGCGATCGGGTGCGTATTGATTATGGGCTTACGTCAAACGACTACCCAACCTAAACAACACCTCCAAACACTCCGAACAACAAAAACATCAACCATATAAGGTTTTTCATAGATTTGGCTTCAAAATTCATAATTTGGCAATTTCACCAAAGCAATCCAAATCGAAAGCAAATGCACATGAACAAGTATTAGGAATTCATTCCTAACATCAATGATATCAAAAGAAGTAGATGTGAGGTCAAAACTCACCTTTAACCCAAAACAAAGAAGAAGGAGTTCACTGTCAAGGAGAAGACCAACCAAACACTACTTCAACTCAACAAGCTTCAATCTAAGAATAAAACACATATTTCCCAATTTAGGTTTAGGAAATTTTCTGAAATTGAAGAAGAGAAGAGTTGGAGAAGATGAAGAAGAACTTACCGATGGATTCTCTTTGATTTTTGGAGCAAGAATTTGGAGTTTGCAAATGGATTTAGGGCTAGGAGTTTCTAATTTCCTTTCTCTTCCCCCATTTCAGTTTTTGCCTAAGCTTTTATGAAATGAATAAGTGAATGGAAGGAGAGAAGGGCTGAGTTGAGGTTAATAGAACAGTTTGGGTGAAACCCAAACCCAAAGCCCACTTAGCAAATAGAAAAATTCGACTTACTCCAAACATATCAAAGCTTACACTCAAAAAGATCGCAAACGCCATTTTGGAATCAATGGAAATGGTTTCGAGTCCCAATTCGGCCATTTGCAGAAAGTAACATTTCGGACCTAAATCCAACTAACGACGCTATATTTAAATAAAACATTTTAAATATAAAATCGTTAATTATGCGGGTTGTTACAGCTATCGTAAGGTAAAAACCCGACATGTTTATTTGTGGCGTGGTCTTACGAGATGCTTTTGTTTTTCAAAGGATTTTCGAAACTTTAATAATCAATTTGAGTGTGGTTTTCTCACGCTGGTATTCCAGACTGACTTGGGTGTTAATTAACTATAATTCTCATGTCAGACCGAGTATTATAGATTACAGGTAATGATGTATGGAGCTGGATGGCGATATGTACTTCCGTATTTGTGTGAAATAATCCGTTGTGTATTCAATTTTGGGAAGGACGAGATATTATAACTGTCCTGAGTTGTGTTGTTGTTTGTATTGAACTCTGATGTTGTACTCTGATGATGTAATGTATAAAAAGATGTATTTGTTTTTGTGTAAAGATCATTTATTATCTATTATATTTTATTCCGCTGCGATGGTTAGATTCTGATGTTGTTTTCTATTTTCTTCTTCTATCTCTTCTTCCTTGACCCAAATGGTTCGTATTTCCGTACATCTTGAGTTGATTGAGGAAGAATAGTGTCGACTCTTGGGGTACGGATTTGCGGGCTGTTACACTTATTATAGAAGAAAATATGTTGCAATGCGTGTAATTAATTAATTAATTACAGTATGTTATCTTATATTGGCTTAGTGTTGTTATTTTAGTGACTTGGGTCGAAAATTAGATGTCCATAAGAAGATGTATATTTTGTTTTAGCATTAGATTTATCAGGAAGAAAAGAAAATAAGTGAAGTACCATGAAGAAAAATTAAACCATTAAATAGTATAAAGGGAAGGTAAATCGCTAGACTATCAAATAGTGAAATTGAATGACGTATTGAATTACAAAGACATAGGTTCAACAAACTTACACAAATCTTGGCTTTTTCTAGTTCGAGAATAGCTCGAGCACATGCTGTTATTTAAGTTTGAAGTTGTTCTTTGAACTTATTTTACTTCTGGGCCAAATTGAGTTCTGAATTTATGCAAATGCTCATGGGTCAACAGTGGTATTCCATGGAAGATTGGAAAGCCTTTTTCTGAGAATATGCCTCGGTTCTCCATCTTCATTACCAGTCAACTGAAAATCACCCTCTACAAATAACTAACAACTGCTTACACATATAGAAACCGAGCACTTGATGAAGTTCTAAAAAATATCAAAAATACCAATATATATAAGGGAAAATAAACCTTCATTTTAAGTTTGAAACCTGGTATAAACCTACTTCAACATCTTCGCTATGATAAAATGTTAGGAACTTTTGCAAGCAATCAACATTTAGTAATTGACAGCATGAAGCTTTCCTAAAATCTACCAATTGAATTTGTGCACATTTTATCTCAGTAATTTTATTATAGGTTTTGACCACCAAAAATAAATATATTTCATTCCTTCTGCAATATAATCACATTGCTAAGGTTGAGCTACATTTCCATAGTTACAATTATCATATAAGAAAAGTGTACACATTATGATGAAATCACACATGTTATCAGCACAATGGGTGCATGAAATTTTGTGTCATCGGTCCTTTTGCAGTATATATGTCTTTTATAATTATGTTAGCAAATTATTGAACATTTTCATTCTGTTGGTTTTCTATTTTTCCTACTTTTTTATAAAAAGTTTAGAATTTATTAAAATAAGTCAAGCAGAATGTTCATCCATCTCTTTCACTTTAAATCATAAATAAACATTAATAAATAATGATTAACGCGAATTGCATTACCCATTAATACGAAAATTAGATGGGAGGGAGGTGGATCTTCAATTCTTTGACAAAAATGTGATCTATTTGGACGTGTGTGCATGATTCCTAAGTTAAGTCATAAACATAAACATTTGGATATACATCTATTAATTATTACTAAACTAAAGCCAATGAGTTATTACAGTTGATTACAGATAAAAGCTTGCTCTCTTTGGATATATATCTTTAATCCTCCATTTAATAACATGTTTATTATTTCTTCTTTGATTAAAATATGTCAAAATTCCTATAAAGACCCTGTTTCTTCCTACCATGAAAACGAAATATCATAGCTATTATTTAGCAAGATTACTTGGAAACAATGTCTTGGTCACACTTTTATTATTTTCATTTCATTCTTGTTCAAAGGCCTTTATTTATTTAGTTATGTCACTGACTTAAATTGAAAATGTCTTATTTTTATTGTATGTAGGAGAGACCTTTAAAAAATAAAAATAAAACATAGCAAATTTGGTAATAATAACATTGAAATAAACTTCATACCCGGCCATACTCTAGGAAATTCGTTATCTGACTATCTTTACTTTATACTTCACTTTTGTTTAAGTGATTATTAAAATAACAAATAAAAGCGGTGACTAAAGTTATAGAACGTTATGTGTCCTAAACTAACCGTTGTATTTTATTTCTATTACAATCATGACATTATAAAAACAGTGCACAAATGAAAACCAAGTACTTGATGCTCAAAAAGGAAAAATAAGTCTTACTTATAGGAGGTGCATGATCCTTGATTCCTTAGTGGTCATCAAATTAGTAGCTTAAATTTCATTTTCTTTTGCCTAATCATCATCTTTATATTTGACCAAGCTATATAAAACTTTAATTTAATATATTTCATAATGAAATCAATTAGATAATTTTGAAAATGGCAAATAAAAATTAATGCAATCAATTATTTTTTGCACATAATCATATAAGGCTAATAACTGCTTTCACATATAGAAATGGAGCATTTGATGAAGTTCTAAAAATTTATCAAAATACTAATATATATATATATATATATATAAGGGAAAAGAAATCTTCATTTCAAATTTGAAATCTGGTAAAAACCTACTTCCACATCTCTGCTTTGATAAAATATTAGGAAACTTTTGCAAGTAATCGGCATTTAGTAATTGGCTGCATGAAGCTTTCCTGAAATTTACTAATCGAATTTGTGCTCATTTTTATCTCAGTAATTTTATTATAGAGGTTTTCACCAAAATTATATATATATATATATATATATAAACACATACACATTCCTTCTACAAAAATATCACATTACTGAGACCAAGCTACATTCCATAGTTGCAATTATCACATAAGAAAATGTAAGCATTATGATGAAATAACGCGTGTTATCAGCAAAATAGGTACATGAAATTTGAATCACCAATTTTCTTGGTGTTGTATATTTGTCTTCTAAATTTAGGTTAGCAAAATAATAAATATTTCAATCTGTTTGTTTTCTATTTTGCCTTTTTTTAAACATATTAGTGTTTACTAAAATAAGTCAAGTAGAATGATCATCCATCCCTTCTATTGTAAATCATAATTATACACTAATAAATTGTGATGAAATGTGAATTGCATTACCCATCAATAAGGAAATTAGATGGGAGGGAGGCTGATCTTCAATCCTTAACTTCATCTATTGGATACATATGTGCCTGTGTGATTGGAGTGAGGATAATAGAATTATGATCTAGGTCTATGCCTTAATGTAACAAAAATTAGAGAACATATGTAACGACCTGTAAATTTTCGATAATTAAAATAGCTAAATTTAATAAGATTTCGTGATTTAGTGTTAGAAAAAAATTGTACGTCGTACCGAATAATAATAACTGGAATGAATTGCAACAATAATTATCCAAGTGATAAAAAATAAAAGTCAATAGTTGAATAGGATAATAAATGTGGGATTCATTGGGAATAATAGAGTAATTGATTGATAAGTAAAATCTATTTAAAATCAAATATTGAATATTGAACAGGTAAATTGTTTAAATTAAATATTTAAAACTTGTTGAATAATTGAATAACTGTAAAATGAAAATAGTGTTCTAAATTGTGAATTGGTTTTAAAGGTTGAATCTTATAAGTTCGATTTCAATATTTCAAAAGATAATGAATTATTGGATAAGCGAAATTGTTTAAATTTAATATTTGGAATTTATTGAATAATTTAATAATGGGAATTGAATAACCGTATAATGGAAATGGTTGTTCTATAATTTTAATTCGTTTCAAAAGTTAAATTTTTAAGTTCATTTTGAATATTTCAAAGGATAGTGATTTAAGAATAATCAAATTTGTTTAAATTTAATATTATAAATGTTTGAATAATTAAATTTCGAATTTGATATGATTAATTTGATATTGAAATTTAATATATGAAAATAGTGTGAATAGTTGAAATTTGATTTAATATGATTCAAATTGGTTTCCAAAGTGAATGTAAGTTATATTGGGATTATAATAGTGTTAATAAGATTTTACAATTGGAATTTATTGGATAATTGGATAACGAGTTTAATATGATTAAAAACGATTTGTAAAATTTTATTTTATCACATTAAAGTTAGAATGATGTTGTAGAAAGTAAATTTGTGAAAATTGAATATTTTAATATTTAATTATCGGCTGAAAATTAGCCAATTTTCGAGCAGTCTCAGAATTGGGCGAAACTAGTTCCATTGGATCCGTAATAGTTTGTCGTTATCAGATTTCAATTTTCGTAGCAATCGGAGTTTTCGTTTGACCGTGGCAGCTCGAAACGCATCGAAATTGTTTTAATATTAATTTGGCGAGTTAAAATAGTCATTTTTCAAACGGTCTCGGATTTCGACGAAACTTGTTTCATCGGATCCATAATGTGATATTATTGTAAGGTTTCAAATTTCAAGTCAATCGGATTTACCTTTTGTCCGGGGCAAGCCAAAACGCCTAGAAATTCATTAAATCGGTTTAATTTAAATTTGATCGTTTATTTCCGTAACTCGCACATACGATCGAATTAGCTTCTAAAACCTATTCCATTGTGTCCGGAACGCGGGATAAACCCTAAAAACGCCGGTCACCGCGCGTAAATCGGAGTTCAAAAAATTGGAAGTGAATAGTGTTCGTTGAAATTTCTATAAAGGGACCCCTTAACTTCATTATTTCACAAAAATCAAAACCCTAGGGTTTCTACAGCAGCCGCCTTCTAAGAAATTCAAAGGCTGATATTGTTCGAATCTTCCCTCTCTAATTTTTCTAAATCCGTGAATCAATTCAAGAAACCTCCAACACAAAGATTGAAGAGCTTCGCAAGCTCTTAGAATCCATACGGGGATGATGAAATATGGAGCGACGTCATGGCCAGGATCTCGGCCCATTCGTGCATTGTTTGGGCACGAAAATCGATGCTTAGGGCTGACCGAGCGTGATGCCTTTTGGGAGTGAGTAGAGCTTGCGTAGACGGACGATTTGGAGATTGCCGATCGAATTCTAGTGGACATTGGAGGGAGCAGCTTCGAGATGTCGAACGTGATGATGGGTTTTCGTGCGTGTACTGGGGTTACGGGGAAGAAGGAGTTCGGCCTGGGAATGATTTTGGGTTAGAAAATAAAATGTAAATTAAATTTGTATATTAATGTGTATTTAAATGCGTGTAACTTTAAACTGTCATAACCTGTTGCTGCGAGGTCGGAATTTTGCTAAACCAGTTGCGTTGGAACCGAATTGACGAGCTCTTCGCTATGGAGCTAGATTGGAGTCGTTTGGAGATAGAGAAAATTTCGGGTAAAATTAAACGCTCGTTTAATTTTATTCGAAATAAAACGCTGGAACTACATTGAAATCAAGGTGAGTGTTTTATAACGCTCACAACGTACTAAATATCTTTATGCTAGTTAAATTTGACATTATGAAGTGTTATGATTTTATTTGTCGTTGTTTGATAGAATTTAATTGTCATGTAGCTTGTCAGTTGAATTAACCGTTGAAAAACTAAATTGACAGTTAAACTGAAATTAAAATTGAATTGCGATTAAATTACCTGACATTGATAACTATGAAATTGCCATGAATTGCATTGTCTATTGGATGATTTATTTCGATGGATGCTATTGGTTGATATTTAAATGTTTGGATGTTTATTTGCTTATATATAGCCCGTTATGCATACATATGACCCTATGATTTGATTTAAGTAATATATATTCATCCCTGACATTTAATTGAAATAAGTAATTATTTGGCCATAGGCTAGAAAATTATATACGGACACCGAATTGGCTAAATTTAGTAATTTTTGAAATCGTCGATTTGAAATTTATTTAAATGTTTTGATTTAAAAGTGATAAATAGAAATCAATTTATAGAAATCGAATTTATCGAAAAAATTGAGTTTGGAATGTTGAAATAAACTTTGGTTAAAAGAAATTGTTAAATAATTAAAGTGGAGACTTTGGAATTTAAAATCGAGATATGATTAAATTTCGAAAATTGATTTGTATAAAGATTTAACCTTAATTCGAGCTTTGAATATTACTAAGTAAAAGTGATATAAAAATGATAGTTTGAAATCGAGCTTGGAATTGAATCATATTTGAAATTTGAATTTAAACTTGAATATTGAAGGATAATTTTGTTAAGTGTTATAAATTGATATTTTGAAAAATCAAGCTAAAAATCGATATAAATTGAAATTGAATAAATTGAAGGTGAATGTAAAATTGAATTAATTTGAAGTCAAAGTTGACATTGATTTGAATTGAAATCGAAATTGAAACGGTAAAATGGAAATTGAAATTTGTTTTGAATTGGGAAGTTATAATTGAAATGGATTGGTTTTGAAGCTGTTTTATTTTGTTTTCCAAATTACTCTATTGTGTAAACCATTTTGAATACTTAAACTATTTTAGTCTATTTTTATTCTACTTAACCAAATTTAAATTATTTTAAACTAATTTATCTATTTTAAATCCATTTTAAAGATTTTAAGTATCTTTAACTATTTTAATTATTTAAACTATTTTTAAACTACTTAAAACTATTTTTCTAAAATTTCAAGTTGGTCAATAAGGTGAAATGTTTATGTTTAAATCTTAAATGTAAATACGAATTGGTTTAAATGAAGTTGCAACCTAAATTGAAATTCGAAATGATTTTGAAATCGAAATGAGATATTGATGCGAAAAATGATTTTTGAAACGGAATCTTACATTTGAAAGATACGATGATATTTGAAATGGATTTGATTTTGAAGCGAATATGATATTTTGATATCAATTATGAATCGATTTGAAATGTAAAAGAGCCATCGGTGTAGTAATACGTAGTTGTTAAAGAGACCAGGATCGGATATGGACATACTCTCTGTCGATACCGAAAACCACTTTAATAACTATTATACGCGGAGTGTTGATCCAGAATGAAGTGGATGGTTTGGTGAACGTGTTGACTGAAGAAAGAGAACGATATTGGATGACCCCTGACATGACTAAAACTGGAGCCGCGCCGGGCCATTGAGGTTCGCCACCTCTAGCGGACACACTTCTTCGATACCATATCTATTACATTTGTGATGCGATTTGGGTGCACCCCTTGATTTGGGAGTGTTGTTTCGCGGTGTTGGGGTAGCTGCTGGCTGTGCTCAACATCAGTCCGGATCACGCAACTACTAGTATCCTAGTTGGTATCGCCTCATGTACCTTGTCATACTGATTCGCGACCACTACGTTATGTTTTGTGTTATACCTATGGGGTACCCTCTAATAACCACTAGTTTACGGTGGGGCTTACGGTGCTGTATAGACTATGGCATTATAAAATGTGTTAAGGGGGATTATGGTAACGCCTTAATGCTATTTTGATACTTTATATTACTGATAGGCATTATCTACTTAGCGTACATTACTACATAGTAGATAGTTTAACGAATCCTTAAGAGATGGAAAATCCCGTAACATCTCTTGAGTTATTGCACGCACGTTGACACTGGATATGAGATGTCAAATCCCGTAAACATCTCTAACGCCGTTACACTCATATTTATTTACGATTGGTTTAACTTTCATAAGGATATTTTAGTCCTGACTCGAGTGTTTTGTCTTTTCATTACGCTCGGGTCAGTCCTGAGTTTTTCAGATTTTCGAAGATCTATTCTGGAGGATGAAGACGAAGATTTGGTATACTATTACTATTATTACCCTTGCGTCATGCTATCTGTTGCATTATTTTAACTGTTCTGTTGTATATGTATAACTTTGATAAACGTTGTATAAATAATTGTCAAAGTATAGTAAACAGCTTCATGAACTGTTTATTTGACTATTATATTTTATCGTTCCACTGCGAGATTCTGTGTTGTTTCTTTTCCTTTATTTCTCTTTCTTTTCTTTTCTTATTTACCCCAATAACCATCTGCCCTTTTGAATGGTTTGGAATCGGCATGTGTATTTGATCGTCGGTTTAAACTGTCCAAAAAGGCGGGTCGTTACAACATAAGAATAAAATTATATAACTAATGCAAGCATATCTACGTAAAATAATAACAACAAACTTTCTTTCCTAACTATATCCAAAATAGACTTGTATTTTTGTAGAGTAACTTAAAAAGATATAATTGTGCTATTTTGTAATTGTTTGAATATATTTAACCAACTCAAATGGCTATATATGATTCACTATTCCGTCGATGAATGTCAACACAAAATTGAATATTCAAATAACCACATACCCCAATAATTTTGGAATTGCGTAAAAATGAAAAAACACATAAAATTATAGCCAAAAGTGATTAGAGATGAGATGCATAACCTTTTATGGCGTTACATATAAATAACGAAAATATTTGAAAATAATTTGAATATCTTCAACCATGGAATCAGTCACATAAGGGGAATGTGGACTGTTGATTTTGCATTCACTTACATAAAAAGTCAATTACACCAAATCAACAAAATATTATACTAAATTTTCAAATATGACTTTTCATATGTTAAAAATTCAATGTTATGTTGTGTGGTTACTAAGTCTAAAAAATAAAATAATGTAGCCAGTTCAATACGTACTTGTGTCAAGAAGAAAATAATTTAACCTCCAAAGTATCAACTACCCATCTTTGAATAACCATATGTAAGCAAATATTTTTTCCGTAGAACATGGCTATGAGACATTTTAGTGGCAAGCAATCCATATCCTATATGATTAAAGAAGCTTCTTTCCAAACTAATGCATTTACCCTTAAAGTTAGGCAACATAATATGGAATCCACGTACGTAACCAAGAAACAATGCAAACTAATTCTTCAAGAACTAAATAGACTGGCTCTTAAAAATCGATTAATAAAAAAGAAATTATGTGATAATTACATTATACGTTAGTATTGAAACAATATAAATGATTTCCCTTTACTAAACTATATATCTTCATAACATATATGCAATCACTTGAAGCTTGCACAGTTGCACCAAATTTAGGCAAAATATGTTTGATAATAATTACTTTATGGTTTGTTGGTCATGATCACTTTATTCATTAACAATAAAATATAAAGCTAACATGTTATTATATTATGATATACTGATCAAATTCATTAATTAGCAATATCAGTTAGCCAATAAAGTTAGGAGAGATTAATATATCCGAAATTTATTTAAATGTAATCTGATTTTTATGAATGAACCCACATGCCTAAAAGGAACATTTACATATTATGCAAATTATACGGCCAGAAAGAGGAATACTGAACTTGAAGGTAGACTAAATATTTTCATGTACACATTAATGTAGGTGATAGTAACAACATATAGCAAAACTTATAAAAATGACCTTTTATACAAAAAAAGTAGAAATTTAATCGCCCTATCAGGATGAAACAGCTTATTATCGAAAGTGCCAATAACATTGCATAAATAAAGAATGAAAGGCTGAATGTATAAAATAAAAAGATCCAAAACATACTCACCCATGAGATTGAAAGAAGGGGCTGCATGATCTCATTCATAGGAAAATACAAAATGCCAAATTTCATGTTATTAGGGTCTGGGTTTGTGAGATTCGCCGATTCTCTAACGATATGTCTGTGGTCGACTATTAATGTTGATTTATGGAGATCTTGGGGAAGAAGGTAAGAGGTTAGTTAATTTTCGAGAAGAATTGATTAAAAATTATTAGGGATTGCCTAATATTTGTAAACAATGTTCAAAGCCAAAGATTTGATTTTTGGGCGAATTGATGCGGTTCTATATTTCGATCTCCTGATTTTTAGGGGATGGTTGTAGTAGAGCAGAAAAGCCACAAATCAACGGGAATCTGAATATTTAGGATGGAAAAAAGAAGGAAAGGGTTGTTGGAAGAGGAATATAAAAAATTGCAAGGTTAGGGAAAAAGAAGGAAAGGGACTTATGCAAAGGAAGAAGAGCAAACTAAGATCGCGACTGTTGAATTTGAAAATCGGAGAAAAGACGAAATAAAGGCTAGGGCATAGAAGGAAAAGCAAGGAAGAAATATGAATCAAATTATTTGGGAGCTAGCAGACATGAGATTAGATTAGGGTTATTTGGGAGGCATCAGACATGAGGAAGAAGCAAAATGAGAAAATTATTTACTATCATTAGATGCATGATAAAGAAACATTTAAAAAAACGTGACGGGTAGAATTGGAAGAAGATCCTATGGCCCTTCGGTTCTAAATCTGAGCAGTGCTTGTGTGAGCTCCAAACCGAACTCAACTTTAATATAATAGTATAGATGTTACCATTCTCACACACAAAAGTTCACTCTCTCTATCAAAATAAATTACATATCAATGGTGTATTTTACAACTCCATCATTAAGTTAGAGAAATGTTCTCTTCAAGACAAAGCTAATGCTCCAAGTTGTAACCCACCAGTGGGATTATCAAAGCTATATAAACTATATATATTTTTCTTTTTTCTAAACTGAACTATAGAAAAATAGTTTTATGTAGAAAAAAGAATCAATTTAATTTTGTTCTTATTTAAAAGAACCTAGTTTTCATACTATGCATTTGCACATTGTCACAGCCGTGCAATACTCCTCTCGGGGTTCACTGTTGTAGTTATGTCATCGGACTAGGCAAGTCAATAATGGCTAACGTAGATAATACAATGACACATCGTACGCAGTTGTCAGATCTAGAGTTTTAGGTCATGATCGGTGATGTTAGAGTTGACTGGAGTTCCAACCAACTCTCGAGGTCACGACTTTCAACAGTGGCAGAGAAGATAGAGATATTAGGTAGGTCGGTTATAATAGGAGCCGACAGCGATCACGTTTATCTTACAAATGACTAGGTTAAAATTTGGGGAAGACAAAGCAAAAATAAATTTTACTGAACCACCTTTGTTTTATTATATCTTATATTTAATCCCTGTATTATCAAATATGAATAACTTCACATATTAAATTCTTTCTAGCGTTGATGAGTCTGTACTGAAATTCTGAATACACTACCATTATCTGATAGTAAATTCTATATTTACTTTGATACTATAAATTAGACATTGTAATATTGATATTATTACCAAATATTTACAAATCAACACCATTAATATATATTAAGACATTATTTATTTGACTTGAATATTTGATATTTGAATTAAGATGAATCTCACTTATTTATATTAATAATACCAATTACGAATAGTAAATTCAAGCAAGTGCTACTTGAGTTTATAATAAAACCACTTTATGAATTATTATTATTCATATACTTTTATTGGAAATCAAATTATATATATATATATATATATATATATTACTATATATGAAAATTATTTTAGTATCAAACTTACAATTGGGTGAATGTTATTTAAATTTGTAATAAATTATGACATTAAATATTTTTGAATAAGTAGTAACTTTCTAAATCATATCAATTAATATAAATAGTAAAGATAATATAATATAACTTAAATTAAAATCAAATCCATCCTGTTAAAATCAAATATTATTTAACATCAACAATATTGTTCATGATATCACTATAAAAGCTCTAGTGCATAGTGAATAAAAATAATTTTTTGAATATTTTCCTCTTTACCCAACTGCTCAATGCACCTAATCAAATAGCCACATGATGTAATGCTTTAAATCTAAAATGGATTTCAAGTACACTACAAAATTTGATTTTGGTAATTATACCTGAGATTATGATCTGTCGATGATAAGTTAGTCTTCGAGAAGAAGATTAATGCGGTTGGAAACATATAAAGCAAGGTTGATGGGAAATAACGTCGTTGATTTCAAACATTGAAATTAATGAAGTAGCTCCACTAGTCAACATGCTTAAGTCCATTCGTATCATAACCACAAATTGTCGCACAGTATGACTTCATGTTTTGGAACATGGACGTTGAAACAAAAAATCCAAGCAATGATTTAGAGGAGACTATTTGCACACAATAATCAAAGTGTCTTGAAGTTAGTGGAAGCGATAATAAAGCTAGTGGATTTTTTAAAGATAAGATCTTAAACAAGTATATAAAGGTAAAGCAATATTTTGATAGAGAACCCAAATAGTTTGATTCTACTCAAAATACCAAGGAAGCGTGAAATAGCCCGCCATCTGCTACCGGGATGAATGGTAAATTTAGAACGATGAGAATCGTCTAAAATGTCTTTATGAAGATCACTAATATTTGGCACGATAAGTCTACCAAATTTTCGAATGCCACCACAATCATCGATTTCAAAGTCTTTCAAACCATCACCATTTCTATCCCGACAACTGTGGCTTAATTCGGGAACACGCTTTTGAGCTTCAAGAATGCGGTCTAAAAGAGTAGAATGAGCCTCAAGGCCACATAGAACAAGAGATGAACATAAATCGGGTTCACGATCTCGAATCTCACAAGTGGATAAAGTCTCGAGATCACTCCATTCAGATATCATCATAGAAATAACCGCTTGTTGCTTACGACTAAAGGCATCTACAACACGATTTTCCTTTCCGGAGGTATAAAGAATATCAAGATCATAAGATGCAAGGAACTCGAGCCAACGTTGTTGAAGCAAATTAAGTTCCTTTTGAGAAAATAAATACTTTAAAGATTTATGATTGGTATAGAGAACAAAATTTATCCCAAAAGATAATGATGCCAAATTCTAAGGGCGAAAACAATAGCCGCGAGTTTTAAATCACGAGTGGCATAACTAGTCTCAGAAAGCTTTAATTTCCTATAAGCATAAGCAATAGCACATTTCCTTTGCATGAGAACGGCTCCCAAACCAACACGATAGCATCGGTATAAACAATAAAGTCTTGGTTCCCTTCGAGAATCATAAGAATAGAAGCATCGAAAAGGAGTTCTTTTAATCTTCGAAAAGAAGCTTCACTTTTGTCTGACCAATGTACTTAACTCCCTTCTTTGTCAAACTAGTAAGAGGCATGGAAATTTTAGAAAAGTCCTTTATGAACCGACAGTAATAGCCCGCCAATCCAAGTAAACTACGAATTTCCGTCACGCTCTCCTGTCTCTTCCAATTTTGAATCGCTTCAATCTTTGAAGGATCCACGGAAATTCCGGATTCAGAAATAATATGTCCAAGAAATTTCACATGAGATTGCCAAAAGTGGCACTTAGAAAATTTTGCTTTCAATTGATTGCTCCTAAGAGTTTCCAACATAATCCGAAGATTCTTTTCATGCTCCTCCTCGGTTTTAGAATAAACAAGAATATTATGTATGAAGATGAGAACAAATTGATCGAGGAAGTCTTTGAAAACTCGATTCATAAGGTCAACGAAATAAGAAGGAGCATTTGTTGAACCAAATGGCATAACAAGACATTCATAAGATCCATAACGAGTATGGAACGATGTCAAAGGAATGCTATCCCCTATAATACGAAGCTGATGAAAACCGGTTGCTAAGTCTAACTGTGAAAAGGCTCTAGAACCACTAAGTTGATCAAATAGATCATCAATCCGCGGTAAGGGATATTTATTCTTGATGGTGAGATCATTAAGCTTGTGGCAGTCAACGCAAAGTCCAAGTGTACCATCGGATTTCTTTACAAATATAGCTGAAACTCCCAAGGAGAGGAACTAGAACGAATAAATTGCTTCACTTCCAATTCGGATAATTGTTTACACATCTCCTCATTTTCCTTATTGGATAGACGATAAGGAGGACGAGTTATAGGTAGAGCTCCACGGATTAGATTAATTTTGAACTCGATTGCTCACTTAGGGGGTAATCCGAAGATGGGCTCAAATATGTCGGGAAATTCACGAACAACATGAATGAGGGAAATGAAATCTTCCTCATCATCATTATCGTCATCATGAGGGTTTAGAGAATATAAGGATGTTGCCAAATTAGAATCCGAATCTTTAAGAACAATAGAAATCTGTTTAACAGATTGAGAATGTCGAAAACGAATAGTCCCCTCAGGACATAGGATATGGGCTTCATAACGGTTAAGCCAATCCATTTACAAAATCATTCCGAAGCCTAAGTAGCGCATAACATGCAAATCGGCTCAAAAGTATGATCACATAAAATAATCTCGACATCTTCACAAAGTAAACTAAGTGTTGTGGATCCACCAGTCAGATTCGCAATTCTCAAAGAAATCATCAAAGCCATAACACTTAAAGAAAAAGTATCAACAAGCGATGCACCCGTATCAAAAAGAACTCGAATAGGATGATTATGAAACAATATAATGCCATCAAGGATAGAATGAGAAATACCTTGATCACGAGAAGTGTTACTAGGGGCTTGCACAACGTTTAGCTTTCCCTTGTTCTTTCTTTGAAGTTTGGGACATGAAGATAAAAGATGATTTGAACTTTTGCAATGGCAACCAAAATCAGGTTTCAGACATCTATTAGCATAATGGTCCTTAGAACCACAATTGTAGCATTGCCCACGACTAGAGGTAGAAGTTTTTTCTACCGGAGTTGATTGCTTCCCTTTCTTGTTGGGATAAGGACCTTTGAACTTAATAGGCCTCTTCTTGTTGTTGTTGAAGTTCGGTTTGACGTCCACAACTTCCACATCACTTTCCTTATCAGCCTCTTCGAGTCGAAGAGCGATATCAACAAGTTGATCGAAAAAACTTCTAACTTCAGAAGTAATGGATTTTTGAGATTCTTATTCAAGCTATAGACAAACCTCTGATTTTTCTTCAATGGGTCATTAATGTTCTCGACCCCATATTTAGAGAGGGATTCAAAAGATGCCATGTAATCCATCACATAAGATTCACTTTGAACAAGGTCAATAAAGCACCGAACTAAAGTTACCTTTTCATCCTCCGGCACAAATTATAATTCAAATCGTTCCCGGAATTGCTCCCAAGTAAGATCCTCTTCAATAATTTTCGAAATCATAAGGTTATACCAATCTAATGCTCTTTCTTGGAGCATACTAGAAGCTACTTGGACATGGTGTAGATCAATAAGATTCATGCGAGAAAAGATACGGTCACATGTTCTAAGCCAAGCTTGGACTTCTATGACACTTTCGGAACCCTTCAATGGCTTTCCACCTAAATTGGTATAATCACTGTGTAAATGTGCAAACCCGGATTTAGGGTGAGTAGGCTCTGGAATGGGTCCGACATCTTGAGCATTCTTTACAAGATCCAAGATCTCTTGGGAAGACATAAATACTCCATCCTAAGGAGTAGCACTTGGTTGACTGGCGCTGGGATGACCTGGTCCAACCATCTCTCTTCTTTAAGAAAGAAAGAAGAAGAAAAGGTTATTCTCAGAATGAATATCAAATAATCATGATTGATTAAACAAGGCATCAGAAAAGGAAATAGGATAAAATAGGTCTAATGAATCGAATAAATCCTAAGGCATGATTCCTAAGAAGGGCTTAGGACATTGATCCTTGCTATAATATTCTATATTATTCCGAAGTTTGGCTCTGCTACCAAGCTGTGACGCTAAGGACATTACGGGGTAAATCTGACATATCAAATGCAAACTCAAAGTTACTACATAGTGGCTATGTGGTCTTCGGAAATAAATATAGAAATAAGCATAACACAAATCAATCACAGATATCCATATCACAAAGGTGGAAACAGATATGAATATATCACATAAAAGTGTACATCAAAGTAGTGGTCATACAAGATCCACTACATCACAAAAGAATAGGTACAAGTTCTAGACAAAAGAATAAGTATACATCAAGAAATCTCTATCTCGAATGTATAACAACAAAAACTACCAAATCTAAAGTAGTTAGACAAAAGTCAGATGATGGTCCTAGATAAGGAGTCAGCAGAAGCACCTGTAATATCTCGGTCTGACCCAAGTATTATTTGATAAGAAAATAATAAATGGATCAGTCTAGCTATAAATATTAAATAAAATGAGATAGGATACGAGATATGACAAAAACGGATGATAACAATAATGCCATACTATGAAAAGTATACATTAGATAACGACAAAAATCATACAACATTTCGAATATTCTCAAACGTAAAAAAGAATGTCAAATTCTTTAACATATTTACTAAACCACAAATATTGATAAAACTTATCAATGTGAATCACAAAAATTGGTGAAACACCAATTCTAGAAATCATCAATTAGAAATCCAAAAATCACAAAGGGGGAGGCCTATCACAAACGGGAGTATGAAAACTCACCAACACGTGCATCAAAAACGGGTCTCTAACCCATGATCACTAAACATAGAGTCGGTTCAACGACGTAGTACAATGACAGTACGCCCGAGGAACCTGAAACTCGAATAATTCGAAACAATGACGTAGTACAATAACGGTACATCCGATGAGCCGAACTCCATAAAAGAACATGGGTCGCTAGCCCATAAAAATGAGTCAAAACTCCAAAGAACCCATAGGTCATTAGCCTATAAAAGAAATGAGATGAAACTCAATAAAACGAGGTACTGTCCTCTACGTGGACAAAGAGACATCGCATAACGCTTGTCTAAACCATAAAATGATCATCATTGATCAACAAGAAGTGTCAATTACATTAAGCTAGTTAATAAATGAGTTTAGCTTCATGTCCCATAACCACTTGCTTAACTTAAATATTTACGAACAAATTGTAGATATCTACTCGAAGATTGTTAGAAGATTTTCAATCGAACGAGTCTAAGAGTTAACCGACAAAGTAAACGCAAGCATTTCATACCGCTTCTTTTGCTAAGCCACTTAATTGGATTTCTCGAACGAACGAGGAAAAGGTTTGTATATACTAATAGATTGGAAAATGATTTTATAAATGAACTTTGTATTAATATAGAGTTGAAAAAAATCTTTGTAAAAGGGTTTGCATAGTTACTACTTGTATAGAAACCTTTGTATTTCAAAGTTACAAATCACAAAAATGATTGTAAAAACAATCAATCACCTAAAATTCACATACAAAGACGTGAATCAAATTCATAGAAATCGATACTGAATCCATCAAAATGGATATTCCCAAACCCAAAAAAGGAGTTATCAAAGTCAACAAAAATGATAGCAACTAGCCGGATCAATAAGAATCGATTTAAAATTGGAAACCCACCCAAAAAGGAAAAATTGGTTGAGAGAAGCAGGTTCACTCGACTGAACTCATTGTTCAGTCGACTGATTCCATACCTGGAAACTTTTGGTTTCCAGGTTCAGTCGACTGACATTTTCTGTCCCCGGGTTCAATCGATTGAACCTACAGTCCAGTCGATTGAACTGTATTTTGCTGTATTCTCGGCTAGCCCCAAGAAGGGAAAAAATCCTAACCGGACGTGATAGAACGAGCAACGGAGACTAAGGATTGATGCTAAGCGACAACCAAGCCTGATAGGCTCTTCGACGCATCCCAAAAACATGCTCAAACATCAATGATAGTATTTTAATGATTTTTAACTTCAAACACCAAAATTGGAATATTCATTAAACCAATTCAATTCAAAGGAAAATAGATAAGGAATAGATGTTAGAAATTACTACCTAACAATTATCAAAGATATAGACATAGATGTGAGTTCAAAAACTCACCTTTTATACCCAAAAACAATAAAGGAGAAGCTTTTAAAACAAGATAAGATCAATTCCTCTCCACTACACCTCTAGAATCTCCAATCTATTATCAAAGGTGAAGTTTTTCCTAAGTTAGGTTATAGGAATTTCTAAAATTTGAAGAGGGATTGAGATGGAGAAGATGATGAGAATGCGTACCTAGCTTCTCTTGGATTCTGGACTTGAATTAGAATTTCCTAAGAAAACTAGGGCTTAGGAATTTCTAATTTCCAATCTTTCCCCTATTTTTCGCTTGAGCTTGAATGTTAGGAAATGAGGATTGAAATGAATGAAGAGGAGTTGGGTTCTCATATTGGGTTAGTGGGCTGAAACCCAAACCAAAAAACCTAAATGAAAATGTCAAAATTTTACTCAACTCCAAACATATCGATGTTTATACTAAAAAAGGTCGCAAACGTCGTTTTGAACTCAATGGAAGTAGTCTTGGGTCCTAATTCGACTGTTTGCAAAAAGTGACATTTCAGACTTAAATCCGACCAACGATGCTATATTTAAATAAAAACATTTAAATATACAATCGTAAAATATGCGGGTTGTTACATAAATAGACAGCATATAAGAGTGGAGATCATCTGCAACGACCGACTATTTTGGACCATTCAAATCGACAATAAAACCAAACATATCCGACTTGAATAATTCAAAATACCGAATTGTTAATTAAAATTTGGCAAAACTTAAAATATACAGTAAATAAATCAATCACGGATCACAGAGTAATATAATGCAGCGGAATAGATAAAGTATAGTAGTTCATGAAGCTACTATATACATCAGAGTTAGAAAAATACAACCGAATAGTTCAAATGCAGTGAAGTCTCCAATGCAACAGATGACTTCTCTGAACCAATAAACTGGAAAGGCTGGAATCTGAACCGATAGTTGGATTTCCAAATGAAGCTCTGAACTCCAAAGGTAAGTCTCAAATGATGTATCACTCAGTCTGACCCGAGCGTAAAGCAAAACACAAAACACTCGAGTCAGGATTAACATTCTTATATCAATAAATCCAACTCAAGTGAAATATCAACTGAAATACAAATAACTTAAAGGATGTTTGGGATAACCATCCTATAAGGGTCCATGGAATTTTCTACAAGGTAGAAATATGCACTATAACACCGTGGTCATTTCAGCTTAATTTATACTTCAAACCAAATCTCATTTTCACTTTAAATATCTCTATATTTCCCAAAATAGTATTTATATATATTAAATAATTTATACAGTAAAGTATTTTCAATTTCCTCAACTTAACAAATCGTTCCAACATCAACCCGACCTTCCCATTCAAATTAAATTCAATCTCAATTTATCAATTTAAATTCAATTTCTAAAATAACCACTTAAATTTTATCTATCTCAAATTCGGATTTATAATCACAAATACCCCTTTATATTTCCATATATTTCAAAACTTTAAGTATTCAACGTTTCATCTAAATTTTCATTCAATTTAGTTTTCTAAATAATAAATTCAAATTTAGTACAACCTAAATTTTCATTTTTATTCAATTTAGTTGCTAAATAACAAATTCAACTACGTTGATTTCAAATACAGATCCGATCTCAACATAAACCATTTAAATTCCAATATAGTTCAAGGCTTTAATATTTAAATGTTCTATATAACAGTTTCATATAGATCTCGATTTAACCTCATTATTATTTAGTCTTGAAATACTCCCTTATTAGATTCAATATCATTTAAGTAACCTTAAATTACATTTTACTCCATACTTTCTTTAATTTATTTAAACGTGAAATATTCATTAAATCACTTAAATCAAAAATCCAGTTATAAAATCATACCCATTAAATTTCTTATTCAAAAATTTCAAATCGATTTAATTAAATAAATCCTTATTTAAATACCATTTTTATAAACCCAAATTTATCTTCCAATCTTAATTATTCAATTTATTACAAGAGAATCTATTTGAAATATAGATTTACATAAATACTTAACCATACTGTATGTATTAAATCAAATATTACTACTAAATCTATATATACAATTTTCATTTATGTAATATCTTAAGAATCAAATTTATTAAACCATATATTTCTTTCCAAAATTATAGAAATTATTTTCAAAATATTTATATGGACCAACGGTGTCTGTATATATTTCGTATCATATAGTCAAGTGCTACGGATATTTATCATTTCAATCCGTATACTAAATATATACGGGTGGATATCATTTCAACCCGTAATCCCAAATTCAATTAAATAAAAATCGCTTGGGTTTATCATTTCAACCCATAACGATTTTCTCCTATTCTAAAGTCTGTTCGTGTATGTATCATTTCAACCCATAGTGATTTCTAAACTACAGGGAACTTGCAGAGTGATAACAGAAAATACAATAAAATAACAGGCATATATCATCAATAACAATATAATATAAACAACAGGATATGGTGTCATATCCCGCAGGTGAACAGTTACAGATAATAGCATATATAACAAATTTAAATACCTACAGCAGCATATTTCAATTGTCGTTTCAATTGAAATCAAATTTAATGAATAAAAATATGTTAATTGTGAGTGATTGCTCAACTTTCGAGGTTAGATAGGTATGACGATGAAATCGAGTTACGAAATGCAAGTACGACTTCCAAAGTAAAGCTAGATTGGCACGAATTTAACGAATAAGCTGATAATACGAATGGACGAAATAAATTAGAATTGGTCGATGAAGATGATTGATATAAGTGGACGCATATATATAGCTGTACAACTATGCGTAAATATATACATAATCATATACTAAATTCACACCCATTTAAGTTAAACAAACACATATATACATACTCATTGAACTGTAAAATAAGTACACATTAAAAATCTATGTGTATGCATAAAATCAATTAAAAATCTATGTGTATGCATAAAATCAAAAATCAATATCCAAATATATTTGAAGATCAATATTAAACGTATGACATAGGAATCCATATATTATATTACAAAATCATTGCTTAATTTAAGACACCTAAAATTTAAAAATCAAAACATATATCCCACTTTGATCCCAGATAAATGCGAACTTGAATAATATATCAAATGAAATTTTTTTTACATACTCAAGCAGACAGAGAGTATACTAATGAGAATTTTATATACGATACATATATGTCATTTCATATATAACAGACTTGTACAGTTCCTACCTCATATATATATATATATATATATATATATATATAACATAGTATAATACATCACTAACTATACTATACAAAATTATATAATATATACGTAAGTAGGTCAGCTGTTCCAAATTTCATTTCGTTATCTTTTTTTTATACTACCTCATAAATATGTATAAAATGAAAATAACCCTTTGTAAAAATTTATATTAACGCATAATGAAATCAGTACAAACAAAAATAGAGGATACATGCGCAAGTCAATATGTATAACTTGTTCAATTTCATGCGCAGACTAACTACTATACAAATTAGATACAATACATGTAAATGAACCAACATCTGAGTGTGTGTAAGCTTATATACAAAACTCAACAGCCGTCTTGTACATAACCAGATTATAAACAAGTCATATTATATAATTAAACTATCATAACTTCTTTACATAAACAACGTATGCCTGTTTCACAAAGCACGAACACAGCTAGCCAAGCATATATGACATGCATTGTACAGTTATGTACTATATATTATTATTTGAACTATTTCTATACTAGACCATAACCTACATGAATATAACAACTTAAACTTTTAAAACCCATTGTATAAACTAACAGCTTTCATATTTATGTACTGCACACATACTACACGCGTAACACATAATTTAAGATAAACTAAATATATTTTAAAATCCTCATCCATTTATAAAGTCAACATAAATTAAAACACGCACATATTAAAACATATACATATACAATACTATACACCATAGCCCATATATATTTAAGCGCATGTAACACTGCTCACCTAACTTATCAAACCCAAATGTATATATATAACACATAAAATTCCAGATTTATAGTTTAAGTAACTGAATATATAGACAACGACGACTTACATATATATGTAACAGGAGGGGGTGCCGACCAGAGGGTTTCAAGGCCGAGGCGGGTTGCAACAACGGAGATCTGGAAGCATCGACAACAGGGAGATGGTGGTATTTCGGCCGAACAGGGAATGTTGGTGCAAGCTGGACGGGAGGTCAGAATGGATGCACGCAAGCTCGGTTTGGGCACAGATGATGGCCGCTAGAAATGGTGCAGGCTATGTATGGGTTTAGAGTAGATTTGAGGAGGGCTGGTTGGTGAGAAGGCAGCGCGGAGGTCAGAGGTGATGCCGTGGAGGGTGGCAGGCCGATGGTGAAGGAACGGTATGTGAATCAGCGTGAAGGATGATAGCAGATTGATGTTGTAGGCTGCTAGAGTTGGATGTTGGAGGCAGTGGTGGGTTTGATTGATGATGAATGTAACAAATGATGTAGGCAGTAGAGTGGATTGTAATTGGAAGTGGTATTATAAATGACCATTTATTTTATAACAAAAGAAAAGGCAAACTTTAAGCCCATGAATCCAGGAAAATCAGTTAATAAATTAAACGTATAAAGTTCTTTACGTTGAGACTTTTGAACGGTATGGGATGGTAACCGCTAAAATTTTGGAATAAATGATAAATGCTAGCGGTTGTTTTATTCTAGCTATTTAAAACTTGAATGGACCGGAGAAATAAAGTAATAAATGAAATCAACGTTCACGCTATGATTCAGTAGTAAGTTAAAGCAAATAATTATTGTGGCCCCGCTGCCCATTTTAAATGTGAAACCGAAGGAAGTGAAAAGTTTAAAAATTGTACCGTTACCACGGACTGTTATCAATATTTTCAACGCGTATCGGATCTCAAAATACAGAAATAAATATACCGCTGAGATCAGCACGACAAGACGATCAAAACGGTATACAAATATTAGTGATATGATTGAATTATTGAATTTCGAATTTTTCGCTAGCGGAAAAATGCAGCAAAAATGCAGAAAATAAGATCGACGGAGCTATAGAAGTTCAAATTTGGAAAATCGAAGGATACCGTCTCACTCAGGAGAGGATTTAGAAATTTTCTATATAAAAATATTCAGGTTTGAAAAAGGTTTTATTATCAATAATTTATTAGCTAGCTTGAATTAAATAGAATTTCACAATGGATAAAATAAATTTAAAATTTAAAATCTGCTATGTTTAATTGGACGAAATCCAAATATTAAATTTTTATTTCAAAATATTGTTATTAATAATTTCTCAAAAATCCTATTTAATACGTTATAAACCAATTAAAAATTATTAAAATTTTACGGGTCGTTACATCATCTCCTACCCGGATAGATTTCTTTATCATTTGTCCTAGAAGAGCAAGATGAGTTTATATGTAGGATATAGCATCACTGAAGATAACCATACCATATAATTCTTGTGTTTTCTCTATATATTTCCTAAGTTAATTTTGATCAAATTCTGTAGAAGTAAAAATGATCGCATATAGAAACAAATTCTCAAATACTTATCACCATTTTCGACCTCCTTAACTTACGCTATTCCTTGGCCAAGTGTGAAGCCTGGTGGGTTAGAGCACTGGTTACATCAAAGCCCTACATGGACACTTCATTCATAACTCTCACAGATAAAATAATCCTACTTTGTCGACTTTTAGTGCTAAGTCTAGGATTAAATACTTTCCATAAATGAGTAAATACACAAAGCATGATTGAGTCACACAAAGCATGATTAAGTAAAATAAGCGACTTCTAATTCCCTTTTATTTAATCAATACTTTTATTAATTAAAACTTCTTTTATCAAATAATTACTTCCTTCAGAAGTAAGCAAATGATAAATAGGAGTCCTTCTTGCGGGATCTCGAGTACATACATTCTAAAAGTAAGAGACGATTGAGACGAATATGTGACGACCGTCCTATACCACCCGCACCAATAGTATATAAATAGTGCGTTGTCCAAGCTTTGCCGATATTGGACGATCATCTAGGTCGAAATAAACCAATATAGCATATAACCTGTCATATCACACAATACATGGATAAAATATAATATCATATATATAACAGAAGAGACTGTAATAACTATGTGAACAAACTATTAGAGCATAATATCTACAAAGTTAAACATCAATAGTAAAATTTATTCAACAGAAACAAACTAAATAACTGTCTCAAATACAATAATAAGCAGTCACTGTTAAGACTTTCCAGTGCTGCACATCGGAATCAGTGTAGACTCCATATATTTATATAATACGAGATAGCTCCATCCAGCTCATCCTCCGAATAGCTACTGTGTCATCTATACCTGTTATTTTGTCTACTCATTTAAAAGTACCCAAAATAGTAAGAGAAGAAGTATAAAACCTAGACAATAGTCTGGTAAGAGCGGTAAATGAGTCTCAAAGTACCGAATAAGTAAATATGGAACAAGAGTACATGAATCATATTTGACATGTTCGTGCAGCCAAAGAGTCTGCATATTACACTATAATGTGCTACACTACACTATCTTAAAGATATACCACAAACCAAATAAAGGATATCAGTCTTCCAGGTATTCCTATCTCCAATACCAACTTCCCCTGATACTTATGATTGATAGCTTACTAAAGGAAGTGATCAAAGCAACCATATCATCCATCAAACAATTCTGATTATCACTTCATGTACTTGAAATATATGATAACTCGTATGACACCCAAGCCAGGGACTAATGGAAATCCGGTTCTATGTTGTAATCTTGTATCTCGTAGTCCAAATCTAAACATTAGGCCTAAAGTTATAGGTTCAAGGTATACATATTCCTCTATTGACACATGGGAGTCCTCGCTTACAATAACCCTGCTTCGAGCACTGCTAAAACACTCCAAGTCATTAACGATTCCTTAGTACATACACTCAAGCCCACCTTTGCTCCATTTGGATACCGAGCCATTCTAGCTTAATCTAGTTTCCATTATTCATGGGGAACCCTTCCACATTCCCCGATCATACTTCTTACCCCTTTACGAGCCACCATATTTGAAACCTTCTCTCAACATGAGCCAACATTCGAAGACCATAACTTTTCATCATGTTGTTATACCATCATCAACTTGATACGAACGATCCAAAACCTCTAATATGATTTATAGAATCTCAACGGCAATCCTAATAAGTTCCACCTTTCACCCTTGCAATGTGATAACTCGGTACTGACTCATAGAGATAACTCGGTATCGAGTAATACACTTAGCCAATTATTAGCTACCATCTCCTTCCTTGTCTATAGTACTCTTCCCTAGGTGCCTTAGACCCCGACTCATCCCTCTTTGATAACTCCGCCCTAATCCAAAGCCATGTCATCTAGTTTTAGAGATAACTCGACTCTAATCCAACGCTTGGCCAAAATTTTCAAGATCTTGGTATAGAACGTCTCATCTAGCCATGCTCCACCTAACCATACGAACAACCAAGTCATAGCTCCCTTCACCATAACTTGTTACCTTGTTATAGGGATAACTCGGTGTCGAGTTATGACTTTAATTCCTATCTACTTACAAGTTATCGTGTGGCCTCTTGCTATTCTTCTGAGCTTATCTGCAAAGTTTCATCCAAGTATGACCAACTTTACCTCAGATTTGTCTAATTATCCGATCTAACTTCCTATGCAATCACAACACTAGCAAACAACATCAAATCATATCATCCAAACACATAATAACAAGCAATTTCATCCAATCAAACTACTTGCAATCTATCAAAATAAGTTAAGCAAAGCAATTTCTGATCAACATATAGCATGAATATATGAACATCAAGCAAGGAAATTTCTAGTAAGTCTATAACATATGCATGGATTAACATGTCATTAAAGTTAGAAAAAGTTTTTGTGGCCAAAAATCAATTTAAAACATGTTGAATCCTATAATTCTACCATATAGACATGTATAGTATGGTGAGATGGCATAAAACACTCACCAATTATAAAATTCAACCAATCTTTAATCCAATCTCTATCTTTTAATTGAGGATCCAATCTTTAATCCGTAATCTAGTTTGATTTAGAGAGCAATTTGGGTGATTTTGCTGAATTAGAACGGATCTATGGCTAATTAAGGTTTAAACCTGATTTAGAATGAGAGGGAAAAGTATTAATTTGACATTTCAGCCTTCTATTTATAGTATTCTCTAATTAGACTAATGGGCATAATTAAATACACACTATTTCTGGCTAGCATCTTTAAAAACTTAAAACGGACATAACTTTCCAACTGTAAGTCCGTTCTTCTGTTATGATAACACTATGGAATGGGAAACCTTCATCCTGAGATGATGGAACTAGTTTGAGACTCTAATTTAACTCCTATAAAAAGTTATTGCCTAAAAAAGATTTTCAGGGTCAAATGGTTATAAGGAAATTCGGAAAAAATCATAGGTATGTAAAATATCTCTAAGAATCGTGTTCTAAAATTATAGAATCATACGACCTCATAAAAATAAAATAAAAGTATTTAATGATCCTTCGATACGTAAAATACGGGCCATTACATTCTCCCCCTTTAAGAATTTCACCTCCGAAATCCCCAAAAGCACAAGCGCAATAGTTATCCCGGATGCCTACCTATCATAGACAATCATCACACATCTCAACCAAGAAGCCCTGAAGTCAATAGTATAGTTAATCTATCCTAGCATACGCAATATGAACCTATCAAATATAGTATACAACGGTTAAAGTAAACACGATAAATGATGGGTCTTACCATTCAAAGAGCTCTGGATAATAAGTTCTCATGCTCTCTTCCGTCTCCCACATACAATTGTTCTCACTTCCACTCATTGTACCTTAAATAGCTTCACCATTTTTCTTTTAAGTTGTTTCATATCGTACCTATTATACCACCATTTGACCAAGTAGTATATCATGGAAGTTGGCTAAATGGTTCTGTGATCATCAAGGCAGGAAGCCCGGAGAGACGGTTATCAGGCTTGGAAATCGATGATATTTGGAACTATGGACAATAGTTGTCTGGATCGAGTCCCAATCAAGGTGCAATTAATATAAAGTGACAAGGAAGGCTCTATGAGGCCACATTTCAAATTTTAAGTCAATCGGAGTTCGTATGCTCGAGTTATGGGCAAAGGAATAATTTATATGGATCGATCAAGATCGATCCATAAAACAGCGTAAATAGACGAAGATTGATCATTATCCCAAAATCTATAAAGAAAATGCATTTGAAACTTTTAGAGCATCAATATATTAAAAAGTAGAGCCCAAAAATATGACCATATGACAAAACTCTCAAATGTTGGAAAAGTGGCCGATCGCTATTGGAATAATCGTACAAATCAGTATAATGATTCATAGTTTTACGACAAATATGATATTTCACAAACAGTACATCAGAATTTCACAAAATTTGGAAAGAAAGTAGCTTATATCATGGAGCCCTCTATGATCGATCATAGCTTAAAAGGATGAAATCTTGGAAAAGAGGCCGATCGTTATTGGAACGAACATACAAATCAGCATAACGATCTATAGTTTTATGAAAATGCGATATTTAAAAAATAGTACGTCGAAATTGCACGAAATTTGGAGAGAAAATACTTTACAACATGAATCAGCACCATGACTGATTGCAGCTCAAAAGGATGAAATCTTGGAAAAGAGGCTGATCGTTATTGGAACGATCATACAAATCAACATAATGTTTCATAGTTTTACGGAAAATGCGATATCTCACAAATGTTACATCAGAATGTCAAAAAATTTGAAGAGAAAATAGCTTACATCATGGAGCCTCCCATAATCGATCGTAGCTCAAAAGAATAAAATCTTGGAAAAGAGGCTGATCGTTATTGGAATGATCATACAAATCAATACAACGATCTATAGTTTTACGGAAAATGCGATATTTAACAAATGGTACGTCAGATTGCATGAAATTTGGAGAGCAACTAGCATACATCATAGTGTAGACCCATGATAGACCATAGCTCAAAAGAATGAAATCTTGTAAAAGAGGTTGATCATTATTGGAACGATTGTACAAATCAGCATAACGATCCATAGTTTTACGAAAAACGCGATATCTCACAAAAGGTATGTCGGAATTGCGCGAAATTTAGAGAGCAAGTAGCTTACATCTTGAAGTACTCCCATGATTGTTTGCATCTAAAAAGGATGAAATTTTGAATAAGAGGCTGATCGTTTTTGAAACTATCGTACAAATCAGCATAACGATCCATAGTTTTACGGAAAACGCGATATCTCACAAACGGTGCATCGAAATTGCACAAAATTTGGAGAGAAAGTAGCTAACATCATGAGGAACCCACATTATCAATCATATCTCAAAAGAATGAAGCATGAAATGATCTTCTATGATCCAATTTCTAGTCGAAATAGTGAAGATCGATTGATAACTTACAATCGGTAAGTCGGAATGGTGCAAAATTTTGGAAGCACGGACTACAGACATGGCGGAACCCATAAAAATGCCCACAGCCCATTGGAGTTAGTATGGAACGATTAGCCTAAATTATTTTTTGATGTCTGATCGATCCCCAATTTAGTGATTGGGTCGTATGGATCTAGTGGTTCTTCTGCCGAAACTTCAGTCCGGTCCATGCACGTCTTCACCTATAAATACAATGGATTTGGCTCATTGTAACGGACTTTTTTTCGACTGGCTCTCCTTCATCACTTCTTATCTCTTCCTCCATTATTTTCTAAGGTAAAACTCACGTGTTTGTCGAACCACTATAAAACTCACGTGTTTAGTTACTTTTCTACAATCAATTCTATGATCTATGAATCTATATTTCTCTGTTGGATCTAAATATTTTACATTGGTGCTTTCACATATAATAGGGTGTTTGTGACCATTTTTTGGCGCAAACATTTTGGTTCTTTCACTAAGAAGGGCTTGCACTCATGGATTTGGAAGCTAAGATCTTGGATCTAGGAAGCTTGGATACTTGGATCTAGGAAGAAATGGCTAGGCAATCAACAAGGAGATGATTAGAAGATAAGAGTCACCACGAAGGCATTCAAGAGGCTTCTTCTGGAGCTGGAGAAAATCATACATGTATCTACATCACCAGAGATGAGATAGAAATGATGATGGAAGCTATGCAGGAAAGGATACTAAAGAGACAAGAGGAGATGATCCAAAATATCCTTGAACAAATGGGATGAGCTAGAACACGAAAACAAGGAAATGGAGTAGCAGGAAACGTTGGAAATATGAGCCGCAGAGTTGGAGCAGCAGGAGCTGAGAAAACAATAATCAAGACCAAGGAAATAAAACTAACAAACATCAGGATAGAGTAGTACAGCCGTGGGTAGTCCCCAGCTAACACATAGCGATCGGTACCAATCGTTCAAGAATGATCGCCATTGAACGACCCAGACACAAGAGCATGCCCTCGAGTTATACTAGATCGATTCCAGGTTGGGCGCTGGACAATGCTGAGCAATTTGGTGTAAATCGAAACATAGATGCACGTTTAGAAGAGGATAATCGGGGATTCCTCACAGATTCAGGGGGACAGGATAGAAATGATCATCGAAGACCACTTATGGATGTCAAAATAGCTGGAAATTGGAATCCATGACTTAGAGCGGAAACTAAAGGACTTGGATATGGATTGGAGCAACCAAGGGCAAACCCTGACCAAGGAGAGTGTATTAGCACTACTCCCCATTGAACCAAGAGCACAGAATTGGATGGCTTTGTAAGGAAATGGATAGCAGTGATGGAATAGGAACAGCCATCATCCGCCATAAATTGGAGCGAACCCGGCTTAAGGGCACAGGTCATCATCTCTTGATCGGGATGACATGAAGTAAAAGAAACACCACATTAAGACGGCTGAGTCATTTACACATATACGGAATCGAGGTCAATCCCTAGGCATGCTTTAAGATGGTGATAAGCCGCCATAACAAATAATTCTGGAACTTACTTGAATGTGAAAAATAAAAATTTCGCCTCAAATGCTGCTCGATCTCGAACGATCACATTTGGCCTCGAAAAGGCACTCGATCTCGAACGATCACATTTCTCCTCGAATGGCATGCGGTCTCGAACGATCACATTACGCCTCGAACATGCACTCGATCTCGAATGATCACATTTCACCTCTAACAGGCACTCGATCCCGAACGATCACATTATGTCTTGAATAAACACTCGATCTCGAAAGATCACATTATGCCTCGAACAGGCACTCGATTTTGAATGATCACATTACGCCTCGAACAGGCACTCGATCTCAAACGATTGCATTTCGACTCGAACAGGCACTCGATCTCGAATGATTGCATTTCGTCCCGAATAGGCACTTAATCCCATGCGATCATCATCAGCCTGGGATGACTACAAATTTGATTATGGTCTCGAATAATCATTACTATTAATCATGCACGATCGTAGATTTGTGCATAGGTCATCAATGGGTTTTGAACATTGGACTTAAGGCAGTTCAAAACGTACCTTCCTACCACAAGGAATGTTTTGGGGGAAATGTTATACCATCTTTTAACCAGGCAGTATATCATAAAATTTGGCCAAATAGCTTCTATGATCATCAAGGTAGGAAGCCCGGAGAGACTGTTATTAGGCTTGGAAATCGGTGATATTTGAAACTACGGACAATAGTTGGGCAGATTTGAAATGGGTCCCAATCAAGGTACAATAAATATAAAATGACAAGGAAGGCTCCATGAAGCCACATTTCAAATTTTAAGTCAATCGGAGTTCGTATGCTCGAGTTATGGGCAAAGGAAGAATTTATATAGATCAATCGGGAATGATCCATAAAACAGCGTAAATTGATGAAGATCGATTAATATCTCAAAATCTACAAAGCTACAAGCATTAATATATTGAAGAGTGGAACCCATAAAAATGATCGTATGACAAAACTCTCAAATGTTGGAAATGAGTCGATCATTATTGGAATGGTCGTACAAATCAGCATAATGATCCATAGTTTTACAGAATATGCGATATCTCATAAATGATATGTCAGAATTTTATGAAATTTGGAGAGAAAATACCTTACATCATGGAGCACCACCATGACCGATCACAACTTAAAAGGATGAAATTTTGAAAAAGAGACTGGTCGTTATTGGAATGAACATACATATTAGCATAAAGATCTATAGTTTTATGGAAAACGCGATATCTCACAATGGTATGTCAAAATTGCATGAAATTTAGAGAGCAAGTAGCTTACATCATAGAGTACCCTCATGATTGATCGTAGCTTAAAAGGATGAAATCTTAGAAAAGAAGCCAAACGTTATTGGAACGATCGTACAAATTAGCATAATGATTCATAGCTTTACGGAAAATTGATATCTCGCAAATGGTATGTCGAAATTGCATGAAATTTGGAGAAAAAGTAGCTTATATCATGGAGCAACCCCATGATTGATCACAACTAAAAAGGATGAAATCTTGAAAAATAGGTCGATTGTTATTGAACAATCGTACAAATCAGCATATAGATCCATAGTTTTACGGAAAACGTGATATCTCATAAACGGTATGCCGGAATTGCACAAAATTTAGAGAGAAAATAGATAACATCATGTGGAACCCATCGATCAATCGTAGCTCAAAAGGATGAGCAGGGAATGATTGCTTGTGATCCAATCTCTAGTCAAAGCAGCGAAGATCGAACGATATCTCATAAACGGTAAGTCGGGATGGCGTGAAACTTTGGAAGCAAGGACTAGAGGCATGGAGGGCCCCATACAAATGATTGTATCCCTATTTGAGTTAGTACAGAATGATCGACCTAAATTATTTTTTGATGTTCAATCGATCCCAAATTTTGTAGGTCAGGTCGTATAGGCCTGGAGGTTCTTCTACCGAAATTTCAGCCCGATCCATGCACATCTTCATCTATAAATATAGCAGACTTGGCTCATTTCAAGGGACTTTTATCCGGCTGGCTCTCCTTCATCACTTTCTATCTCTTCCTTTATTAATTTTATAAGGTAAAAAAGCTTTGTCTTATAGTATAAACTAAAGATTATTGAAGTGGACGTAGGTCGGAGTTTGCTGAACCACTATAAAACTCGGGTGTTCATTTACTTTTCTGGAATCTATTCTGTGATCTATGAATCTATATTTCTTTGTTGGATCTAAATATTGGACATTGGTACTTTCACATATAACAGAGTGTTTATAACCATTTTTGGCATAAAAAGTACCTAACAATATGAAGCAACCAACGAGATATAGAAACTTCTGGTTCTGCTTCAGCATCTTCTAACTAATCTCATGTAATCTGCCTGAGTTGTGAACAAACTTTGGTAGATAAGAGACATGAATAACGTTGTGCATGCATGTCATCTTCCAAGGTAATTCGACCTTATATGCTAACTTCCTGATTCTCTCACCTATCAAAAAACGATCTACAAATGTTGGTGCCAATTTCCCTTTTCTACCAAATCAAACTACATTCTTTGGAGAAGCAACTTTCACAAACACTACGTCTCCAAAAGAAAATTCTAAATCTCTTCTTCATTCACCCGTATTACTTTTCTGTCGATCCTGAGCGGCTTTCGTTCCTTTTCAAATGACCTCAATCTTCTTTGAAATTTCTCTAATCATATCTAGTCCAAATATTAGTTTCTCACCTACTTCTTACCAACATGAAGGACAGCTACATGGTCTTCCATACAATGCTTCATACGAAGTCGTACCAATACTCGACTAGTAATTGTTGTTGCATGCAATCTCCACCAAATACAAATGAGTTTTAATTAAACAAGTTAAATTTTAATTAATAAAGGAATTTAAATAATAAATGACCTTTAATTAATAAATCAAGTTTTAATTAGTAAAAGGAGTTTAATTACTAAATGAGTTTTAATTAATAAGTTAAATTTTAATTAATAAAAGAAGTTTAATTAGTAAATGAGTTTTAATTGATAAGTGAAGTTTTAGTTAAAAAGAAGTTTAATTAAATAAGTGAAGTTTTAATTAATAAGAAGTTTTAATTAACAAGTGAAGCTTCTATTAATAAAAAATAAACTAAATAAGTGATATTTTAACTAATAAGAAGTTTTATTAGATAAAATAAGTTTTACTAATAATAGAGGTTTTAATTAATAAAAGATTAATTAAATAAAAAAGGATTACAAGTCGTTTACGTTTCTTGATTGTGCTTTGTGCGTGTTGATCAAACTTTGGTGTTTACATGTTTATGGGAAGTATTTAGTCGTGTAATTAGCGCTAAAGCTGACAAAGTAGATTTGTTTCTATCTGTGAGAGGTAGGATTCAAGTAGGGTGTAGAAGTAATAGTGCTCTATCCTACCGGGTTTCACACTTAACTGAGAGTAGTGGAAGTTGAGAAGGTTGGGAATGTGATACGGATATGAGACTTAGTTCCCATATGCAGTCATATCATTATTGTTGAATTTTACCAAATTAACTTAGGAAATATCTAGAGGAAACAAGAGGATTGTAAGGTACGGTTCTTTACTCGGTGACGATATAACTTACATATAAACACATCTTACTCTTCTAGGACAAAAGATGAGTAAGTCCATCCGAATAGGGGATGATCTCCACCCTTACTTATTGTTTCTTTAGTTATGAAAGAACTAGGGTTGATTTAACTGAAAGTCTATCAATTGGTTTTAGAGAGTCTGATAAGCGGGGTAGTGTTCTTATACGAGATGAGTCGAAACTGTAACTACTTCAAAACCGATATGCATGATCTATGGTTTGGAAGCAGTTTGGGTTCCATTCAAGATGGTGGAATCTATGTGGAGATTTGAGATTTATCCAAGATTCTTGAACCTATGTAAAGGTTCGTGGTATGTTTGAGATGTTGGAATCCATTTGGGGATTCGTGATCAATTTGAATGATGATGGCTCATGTGTTGAGATGTTGAACCTGACTTCACCATCGATATATGACTAAAGATAGAGTAGGTTATACAATATAGGGATTTAGCTAACCCATATCGGTACATCAACCCCATATCTAGAGTATGCTTATCGATATATTGCGTGTGGGAGTTGATGATACTTGGTTCAGTGTTAGGGCGTGGGTCAGTTGTGTTTACCTAATGCTATATTTTGTCTAAAAGCATATGATGCTTGGAAGGTGGTTTTGATACTTGTCTTAGAGATCCGCGTCAGTTTACTAGTGGCATCTCCACGAAAAATACATATGAAAATACGCCTTGCGGTTCTGATTGTACTCTTACATATTGATGTGTGACCAATGTAAGCACCACAACTATTTTTTATTTATATTCTTTGCCCTACATATTGTCTATTCTATCGCAGTATGTACTTATTAGATTGTTTGGCTCTTTTGAGGGGATAACCATTACGATGGTCTAAAAATGGCTATTATATGTTGTACACATATTTCTTGAGTTTTCTGCACTAGACTTATATCTGACCCATGGTTTCTATATTTTCCTTATTTCCATGAATGGCTATCATTGAGCACTTGAAGAGAAGTTAGATGTTTTACCTACCATATTATTTATTTTTGCTGTATTACTTTATGTGTGTGTATCAAATGTTGTAAGGACGGATATTCCCAAAAGATGGATCAACATACAGAAATCATATAAAGCACCAGTTCAAATAAAAGCAAAATAAAACGTAGAAAGTAGATACGAATGCATAGAATTTTTATAGTGGACCGACGTAATCTCTGGCCTATGTGCACTTTAATCTAATTTATTAATTGTTTTCTCTTTGGATTACAACTAGTTATCTCAGATGTGATTACGATCTAGTGGATCTCATATTCACCATGGTGTTAGGAGAGTTTGTTGTGGAGAATAGAAGTGAAGAAAGTCTAATGGAAACTCCAAGTGAAAGAGTGTTGTTGGGAATCTAGCCGAGAGACGAAGATCTTTTTTGGTAGTAGGTAGGTTGGTATTTATAGGGGAATTGGGAAGCATAGAGTAAGAGACCATCAGCATGGAGGTCCAAGAGATAGGTCGGAGTCCCATTAGAAAGGCCAAGCCAACTTGAGCTATAATTATAACTTGGTGCATACCAATGCCTATAGTTCAGACCCAAGTTATAATACTTAGTGCATTTTGCACTAATCCAAATGCATGCTTCTCCTTGCTTCTGATCGAGATGTTTAATCTTTTGTTCCATCGTCTTTGAGTCAAATCCTATAAACTCTTGGATATACATCTTTCTAGATTTCGTACTTAGGCAAAACTTAAGAGTAAGTCGTCAATTCCTTGCACCATCACTCGATCATGAAGCAACGGAGTAGAGTGAGCCATGCATGAAGTCCGAGAGGTTACTGGGTGAGCACCCATAGGTCTTACCCGACCTATAAGATAGCTCAACCCTAAGTTTAGGTGGTTTATCCAAACAACTTAAAACCATTTCTAAGTCCTTCCTTGCATTTTTCTATGTGCACATATCAAGTTTCTAGTTATTCCAATTTCGTTTTGATCTTTTACGTCTAGTTAAAGCTGCCTTGGTAGTAACTCGATACCGACCTATGGTGATAACTCGATACTAAGTTATGGACTTAGCATATTTTTGGTTCGAATTTTCCCAAGCTATTTCCTCAGTTCATTTGAGTGTGCCTTCTAGATTTCAAGTCGTTTCGTACTCGTTTGAATCTTCTGAGTCTAATTGAAATCTTTTTGCCAAAAAGCGGGTTACACTTGTCTCCCAAAGTACGTCTTCAAAAGTAAGGTATGCTTTGCTCAAGAACAAGTCTGATAGTCTATAATCAAATCTCGACAGTTAAGCTCTCCGGCTATTCCAATCTAACTGTCAGGCTAATCCAATCAAAATAAAGCACTTCGGCTGCACAAATCAAGCACACTGGCTATCCGAATCTTGGTCTATCATTTGGAAATATCATCACTTGAATCCAAGTCATCCTGCGTTCACCTAGGATTTATCTTCCTCTATCCGTTTGCAGGGCGTTCAGATCCTTTTATCCAATTTGCATCCACTACGAGGCATGGTCTCACCAGACCATTCATCTTCCAATTTAGGACTTGATCTCTTCGGACCATTCTTCATCTACTCTGGGGTTCAATCTCTTTGGCGATCACTTATTAAATCCGTTCTGCTTGCTCTTCAACAAGGGGGCCCAACAACTAAGTAGGCCCATCTGCTCACTCTCTGGTATGGGGACCTACCCTTGACCTCTTGAGGTCCTTGCTAATCCCAATAACCTCACTCTTCGGTAAGGGAACTCAATAACAAGAAAGCCTATCCACTCACTCTCCGAAGAGATGACTTACTTCTTGCACTATAACCTCGTCTCTCTAGACGGTAGCTTAAAGCAATCAATATCGTTCAAGCTTATCCACTCACTCTCCGGCGATGGGACTTGCACCCTGCCCTCTGGTCTTGTCTCGCCAGATGAAACTTAAAGCGATCAATATCCTACAAGCCTGTCTGCTTGCTCTCCGATAAGGGGATTTGCACCATACACTCTGGCCTCGTCTCTCTAGACGGGACATAAAAGAGATTAATATCAGTCACCACATTCAATTTGGAATTTTTTTCAAAAGTTAAATATTCAAATCAAAGCAAAGAGAACAAGTAAAAATCCTAAGCGTTCATCCCAAACATCCGACTCAGAGCGTCCCTGGAGACCGAGCTAGGTCACATACACATGTAAGTGGTCAGAGGTTATTGTCTCCCTAAATAGTCATCTCAGGCATCCAACTCAAATCCTACCTAGGGACCGTTTGGGATCCCATACACATGTAGGTGGCCTGAGGATATTACTGTCTTTATTACATCATCCAAAAAGAAAAGTACAAGAAAAGAAACTAAAACGCAAAGCGAGAGAATCGGTTTTGACTCCCATTCATCCTCATCATGGGATTTCGAGTCTCGAACAGATCCCTAGTTGTTCTGTAATGCATTCGTTGTAGATGTTGGTTTCTCCGGCTACACCATCATAGTTTAGTTTCGCATATACTATTGCAACGGGTTGCGCTGAAGCAGTTCTTCTATCAGATCACGAAGGTGTGGGTACTCATTTCACGTCCATCAGCTCATGGAAAATGCAAAACTTTCTAGACCTTTTCTCTTGATCAATAGGCTCTCTACTAGCTGGCTTCTGATAGAGGATCATACCTCTATTGTCCAGATATATCCTCTCTGGGGTTTCAGTTAAGTCAGTATAGAAAGAGAATTTCAACTCTTTTATTTGCCATTTTGATTCTCCGAAGTTGTCATTAATTCTTCCTTTTCCTTTAATTTTTCCATTTCCCGCTCCAGACAGTCCTCTATTATACACGGTGTTAACTTCGGCGTCCTTATCCTCGGCTTCGATGTTTTCCTGATGCAATTATCTTTCGGCTTCATGGTAAAATTTGACAAGATCCATCGGAGGATCCCTTTCCATTGCGATTTTAAAGTCGGCCTTGCTTGCAACTCCATATGCTGCCACCATTGAGATTATTGTGGGATCTGGTCTATCAACAGCCACAGTTTCCGCATTAAATCTTTCCAAATAGCTTCGCAAGGTTTCTTCGGGCCTTTGTTTTATGCTTGATGGCATCATCATATTATTTGGTCTGAGATGCGAACTTTGAACTGTCTCAAGAACTCAGTCACCAGATTGGTCCACGTGCTAATGGACCCATTTCCAACTGTTTAAACCACATCGCCACAAAGTCCATCAAGTGTAATGGAAAGCGCCGCCCCATTACCTCGTCAGAAGTACCCAATACCTTCTTATGTTAGATGTATCTCATTAGATGGATCGTCGGATCTAACTTTCCATCATACATTTCTAGCGATGGAAGCTTGAAACCGAGAGGGTTTCTCACATTCCGGATATTTTGAAGTGAATGGATTCCTGCTCACATCCTTTAAGCATTGATCTAGGGGTCCACCTCTAATCATTCTCTTTACCAACTCAACAAGCCAGTTTTTATCGTCCAGTGAAGGTCTCTGTCAAAAAGCAATACTTTGCCCCGTGTTCTTAAAAGGGAATTCTGGCACATATTCCTCTGGTTGCAAATTAACGTTTTGATCCACGGCTCTGGTTTCATTCTATCCTCTATTCCTATGAGAAGCTCTATCATATATCCCTTCGGTTGTTGTGCATTTACATTTTGATTTGCGTTTCTAACTCCATCATTATCCAACCCTAGCATTGTAGGAGTCACACCAATGTTGTCTTCTAATATAATCCTTTCGGTGCCGAGTTGTTCTATTTATAGGGGAATTATTCCTATTTTCTCCGCTCTAACTCCATATGCTCTTGCATTTGCTCATTGTGCTTGGTTTTGAATTCATACAGATCTAGCTATTCCTTGTTTTCCATTCCTTTGGAAAAATCCTTCTAGCATCTCATATTGTCCAGTTATCATCCTATCTTACATCTCCTTCATAATTCTCTCCATCTCTTCCTTGGTCATGTAGACGGATTAATGAGAATTTAAGGACAGCTCCAAGCTACCTCCAGGATCTAGTTGACTTGCTCCAGTTTTAGATGTAGTATTAGGCCTCTTCATCTTCTCCAAATATCAGATTCAAGCTTCAAGTTTTCAAATCTAACTTTGTTCTTAGTGAAAACACCAAAATGTTAACCCAAAAAATGGATCAACATCCAAAAATCAGATGAAAGAACTAGTATAGGTAAAAATAAAAGAAAAATCACATAGCAGGCAAAAGCACATAGAAGTTTTATAGAGATTCTGTGTAATCTCTGTCCTACATCCACTTCAATCTATTTTATTAGTTGTTTTCTCTCTGGATTACAACTAGTTATCCCAGATTTGACCACAATCTGGTGGATCTCATATTTACCATGGTGTTAAGATAGTATGTTGTGGAGAATATAAGTAAAAAAAGTCTAATGGAAACTCTATGTGAAAGAGCATAAATGGGAATCTAGCCGAGAGAAGAAGATCCTTTTCTAATAGCAGGTAAATTGGTATTTATAGGGGAACCGGGCAGCATAGAGTCTAAGGCCCATCAGCATAGAGATCCAAGAGATAGGTCAGAGTCTCATTAGAAAGGCCAAGCCATACTAAGCTATAGTTATAACTCGACGATGACCTATGCTAATAGGTCGGACCCAAGTTATAATACTTAGTGCATTACGCGCTAACCTAATTGCATACTTCACCTTGCTTCTGGTCGTGATGTTTGAGCATTTGTTCCACCATCATCAAGTCAAATCCTATGAACTCTTATACATCCATCTTCTTAGCTATCATACTTAGGAAATATTTAGAGTAACTCATCAATGCCTTGCACCATCACTTGAGCATGAAGCAATGGAGTATAGTGAGTTATGAAAAGTCCGAGAGGTTACCGGGTGAGCAGCCGCAGGTCAAACCCAACCTATAGGATAACTCGGCCCCGCGTTTAGGTGGTTGATCCAAACCACTTAAAACCTTTTCTATGTCCTTTCTTGTGTATTTCTAAATGCACATGTCAAGTTTCAAGTTATTCTGATTCGTCTTCAATCTTTTACATACAATTGAAGCTACCTTGGTGATAACTTGGTACCAATCTACGGTGAAAACTTGGTATCAAGCTATTGACTTAGCATATTTTTGGATGGAATTTTCTTAAGCAATTTCCTTAGCTAGTTTGAGTGTACCGTCCAGATTTCAAGTCATTTCATCCTCGTTTAAATCTTCTAAATCTAATTGAAATTTGCATTTCCAGAAAGCGGGTTAATAACAGGCTGTTATAATTGTCATGGCTGATGATAGTACTTAGATTAGTAACTCTGAAATGCTATGTATATTAGATTAATACTATATACTATCTTTTGAGATTATATATTATCATTCTGCTGTGAGATTTTGATGTTTTGTTCTCCTCATCCTTGTTTGTTTTCTTTTCTTCAATTTCTTTTTCCTAACACTCAATCTTTCTGGCACTTGGATGCTTGGAACGTAAATGCAGTGGATGTATTAGTGTCGACATTCAAGGGTCGAAAAGGCAAGTTGTTACATTTTCATAGACAAATTTAGATTGCAAGATAAATTTAATTTGAATTGCTCATTTAATCAAAATTTAATAGGGAACGTTCTTAGGAAATTTCAAAGACTCATTAACATTATTGATAATTAACATGAATGAACATCATGATCATCTGGTTTTGTGCTGGGATAACATAGAGAAGCACACTTAAAAATATATGTATACATTTTTAACTTTTACCAAAAACTCATCCCTATGGTATTTCAAACCTATTTAGAAAATTGACGCACCGCCTAAAGTTAAAATTCGTATATAAATTGTATTACATGATATACAAAACACCATTGCTATGCTTAGCGCTAAACTAACAAAAAATCCCAAGAGTAACCCTTATTTATTTTTGCAACATTGTTTTCGAAACCTCTGTGCTTTTGTTCTTTGAATGCCACTTCACTCAGCATATATAAAGAAACTTACTTAAACTTTTTAATCTTGACATAAATACTACTATCCCATCTCTATATGAATATTTGATCTATTTTAAATTCAATTATAGTTTTTTGATTAGGAAATTAAAATCCATAAAATGTTCTCAGAAATAAAGTATGAAACAAGAGGTTAAGAGAACGTTTTGGCAGAATAAATAGAAAGCCTTCGATGAGGTCGAAGGCCATCATCAAAAGTTGACAAACAAAAAGCTTTTGACAAGGTCGGAAGCTACCTTTCGAAGACAATGGATAGCAGATGCTTCATATTTTTGCACCAAACCATTTGAAATGCTATGGTTTCACCTTCATCATTCCTACCAGATAAGTATTCAACCAATTCAACCCTTTTGAAAGCATGCATAGCTTTCGAAACGGTTAGGGAAAATGTTATTACAAAAAATCTACCTTTTGACTGGGTCGAAAGGTCCTTCAACAAAGACTAAGAAACAGAGGTTCAGACCAAACATTTCGAAGGAGTCGAAGGGATGCTTCTGGAAAAGTCAAGAAGGATTTCGCAATAAGGTTCCGCATGAGATGGCTCTGCCCATAAGAGGCTTCCGCATATGATAAAGACATTCACCTTTGATTCCATATGAGAGGGTTCCACAGAAGATAACTCACTACTGATGGAAGATGTTCCGCAAGTATCGCATTCATGGAAGAGCCTTCTTCAAGTGATGGTTCCACATTGAAGGCCTTCCGCAAGAGACATCGGCGTCATGTACAAATATTACCTGTTGCAAATCCAACTTACCACCTCACTCAAAAGAACCCGTTCAATGGGATCAAAGGGATGCTTCTGAAATAGAAAATCGGATCATTGGATGCAGGGCAATGCCGGACAAGCACTTTAGAAGCGCCGCTTACCTTTAGAAGACCTTCGATGGTGTTGAAAGGTTCCCTTCCGCATCAAATCAGCTGCCTTTCCATCATTATACCAAAGCTATGGATGCCGCATTCTCACCTTCCAATGGAAACAAGGCCATCCAGATATGTTCAGAAGAGCTATAAGCCAACCTTCTGACAAAGCTGAAAGGCCTCCCTTTCGTACAAGGCCGAAAGGATGCAAGCGAAACCTACCTTCTGACATGGTCGCCAAGACCCCTACGGAAGGTGCCAACCCATACCTATAAATAAGACCTGAGGGGTCCATTTTTGGGATTCGAATTGTAGTCTTCGAAATCGCTACTGTTTTGAAAGTTTATAACCCTAATTTCTAAATAAATTTGGGGGCTCTTTCCAACAAATATTACTATGTATACTTTAGTTCATAATAAAGAATTTCATGTTTGAGATCAATGTTTTCATATCTTTTATGTACTTTTGTTGATATAATCAAATATCGATCCTCTTTTTACATTTCATTGGTTCGAAAGGTTCAAGAGCACCCTTTCAATGGATTTAGTCCCCCTTCGAAATCCCTTCAGATAGGGAATCTTTTTAAGATACAATCTACAGAAATACCTTTCAACAAGGAATTCATTTAAGATCCAAACTACGAAATCAAAACCATCATCTAGTTTCAAGGGGTATTATTTTGGATAAATTTCTTACTCCTAAACCTTTCGATAGGGTTGAAACCCCACGAAAAATATTAAGGTTACACTACTGCATTTAAACCTACCTTTCTTCAGCCTTTCGACAAAGCCAAATTATTCTTGATCTACTGAACTAAATCTATCGTCGGGTTTGAAACCTTCATTCTACCAACCTTTCGACAGGATCAAAATCTACCTTTCTGGTTAAGAATTCCTACAAGGAATCGGGCTCCTCTACCTTTTGGTAGGGTCGAAACCCTTCCTTCACAAGTTTTTACGATAGGAATAATTCATTTTCCCTTCCTCAGATCCTATCGACGGGGTTGAAACATAACACTTCTATATTCTAACTTTTCGAGTAGGTCATATTCTACGGAATCAAGATTCTTATTCCCATTTCTGAGGGCTCTACTACCCACCTTAAAGGATCTACATATAACCATTTCACCTTAAGTCCATCTACTTGGAATCTTTAGGGTGTTGACATAAATTTGGTTAATAGAAATATTTAGATATAATTTTTATATTACATGTTGGGGCCTTTGGAATAAAAGAAATCAACGTCTATTTAAAAATATGTATAGATCCATTTGCTATTTTAAAATTTATTGCATGACACATTTATCTTTGAATAGTGGCCCATAGAAGTTATACAGACCGGAGATCTCATGTAGATTGGATTTCATGCAACATTCTGCATTTCGATGGCCCTCCTCGCCTCCTTTTGGATAACCGAATAGGAAAATATGAAGTTTCGGCTCGCTTCATGCTCGTGTAGGGACCCCTTTGTCCTAGCCCTCTTTTGGCGTGCATACCTCTTCCCTCATGTAGAGAACCTACTTCTTCCTAGGGTTCAAATCACAGTCGTCAAAGCGGTCTTCTTGTCATTTGAGTTTCATCTCGGATTCACCATCGTTACAGCTCATTCCCATGATTTGATAAGTCTATTTAGCCATCAAGTGCATGTCACTCACTTTACCCACTTATAACTTGTTGTATATCTATTTTTTTGCTTATGTACCCAATTGATAATCGTGTGATTATCTTATATTTTTACGTTTTCAACTTATGCTTATTATGTATAGTCACCCATCAAACTAGTTGATTTTTTTGGATTCTCATTTTAATATAATAATAAGCTACTCTCTCCTCAACTTAAGGACCACTCGTTCATCGAAATAATAATAATTGGCTTACCTTGAATAATGGATTTAGGTAAGATATTTTATATATCCATTACTGTTGCTAGCATGCTATAAATATACTCAGATGCCTTATTCTATAGACATGAAATTTGATTCTCTCTCTGTAGAAATAAATTTCATCTTAATGTTATACTTTGCAGCTCTAACATTTTGCTATAGATAGGATCTCTCAAGGCAAAGCCGACGATTCAGGTTATATTTAAATGACATAATTATCATAGGTAACATTTCAAATTAGTTTTCTAAATTGGTCCCAAAAAAATTATTTTTCCTATTAAATCAATTTTTTTATATTATTATATATACTTTAAAAAATACAATTATGCATCATGCTTGCATATCTCATGCATGCCTTTCCTCTCTCACATCATCGACGATAATTAAACTAGCCAAATGAAATTTGCCGTTGTCGACGATCAACCACGAGTTCATTGACATTATTAGCACAGAATTTGACTAGCCAACATTAGCAGCAAGAACTCCCCCTCGTCCTAGAAGATGTATTAGACCAAATTAGGGTTTTAGGTTGATGGTGTCGGAATTTATGGCATTGGTACGAATGTGCAGAGTTAGTTGAGGGTAAAACGGTAAGAACTTCAACGTGGGGTTCGATCATCTTGGTGGCCTAGATAATTTGGGTAAAATGGTGTCTTCGACGGTGCTAGGTATTAGGCATTAAATTTACATGCCTTTAAATCTTAAAATTACAATAAGCCCTTAATTATTACACATACACCTCTATAACTTACAACATTCATAACTTTTACATATGAACTTCATTTTGCTTACTATTTGTAGCTTTCATTTCGCACTAAAATTGTAAAAACGCTAATATTGTTTTACCGCATATCATACACTTATATATGACATTATTATCAGTTGTGGATATATATTATTGTATATTTATAGATTAACACTGTTCATCAAAAATAATATAACAGAAAATTATTCGTTTGATTCCAAATATTCGATATTTGAACTGAGACAAACTATAATAATTTTAATTTTTACTTGATAAATATTGAATTTAAAATTGCTATTGGAATTTATATTGTAATTATTTAATTGGCTATTATCATTAAAATATCAATTTTAATATATAACTATATATTTAACAATATATATAAAATTATTTTATTATGAACTCTACCATTGATAAATGTTATTCGGTTTGACAACGAATTATAACATTAACAACCCTGACTCGACCTTTAAAAATCGACACAGAGTACATCACTCGTATTTGGGTGCCGCAGATTCAAACGTTGAATCTGGTTTGTCGGAGCTTATAACACGTTAAGTATAACAACACTGCAGAAAAAGGAAATGAATATCAATATATACAATTTATACGATATCTGATACAACATAAATCTCAACAATATTAAAGGTAAATAAACAACAGCGGAAAGATAAGCATCAATAGAGGAACTCCAAAAGAGAACTCCAACATCAAACTGCAACTGCAACTCCATGGCTAAAGCTCCAAAAAAATCCAAAAGCTTGATCCACCAACATGTTTTCTAAACGCAAAGCGAGAAACCCTCAATCGTGTTGTATTAAGTAAGGTCAGCGTGAATGCTGAAAAGAAGCAAATGCGATCGTCGAATCCAAAGGCTGGATGTTATCGAATTCTACATCTATTATTTGATTATCTGAAAAACCTAACTCTAGACTGCCCGTGTGGAATATTGTGGGTACCCAAAGTATAGGAAGGGAACAATAAACTCCAAGTCAGTCATGAGACTGGTATGAGCAAACAAAAACAGTTTATCTTTATCAAAAGCAAAACAAAAGATTTTAAAGAAATTCACAATGCTTTTTGGAAAATGAAACTGCCAAAAGGCATCCCGCCACACACACAATGCAAGCGCAAACTTAGAGGAGATTTCTCCTTATGACAGTTAAAAATGCTTACTATGCAAAATCTTTTTGATATTATTATTATTAGTGCATAGTGTAGAAAACCTTTCGAAAGTATAATATAAATCTTAGCCAACATAGGAACCATTTTATTATGCCTGCTATAGCTACCACCTGGGATGGCAGGTTATACAATTGCAATCGTAAAGGGTTTGTATTGTTTTGTTTGGATTTCCAACAAATGGTCAGGAAAAAGAACTTCCTACACAAAATGGAACGCCTCTGGAGGGATGTCCTTGAGAACCTAACCGAATCTCTGCCAACACAAGGCCAGATTACCTCTGTAACTAGGTAACTACTGACATGAGTATGCCACCCATCGGTCGTTACCAACCTTTATCCGAGGAGGCTATGAACCAATAACCACAAAGAAATAAGTTTTGCAGCAACCACAAAGTTAAGTATCTGGGCTCCATACCATGATACCACTTATAATCCAGAAGGAAATGGACATACCTCAGAGGGCGCTACCCCCAAATAAATTTGCTGCCACGATTCTTGTTTCGACCATTACCGGGTTATGAGGCTCGACGAAGTCTCATCCACAAAGCTACACTTTTCAAAAAGCCATGCTTTGATCAAAAAATGATCAACAGTACTTCGTATGCCACGTTACCAAATTGGGAATGTATCACTAGTAACCATCAACTACATGACCTCTGAGCTCGTACGTCTCAGAGAAGGGTGTTAAGCTAAGAGAATAAATCTTCGCCATCAAACAGAAATGCATTTGATGGAAACCAGCTTTACATCTCAAAGTGTAATGTCAGATACAATCCATACAAGTCTGTTTCAGGTTCACAAGAACCGAAGGTACTTCAAAAGAAGCCCTTGCAAATCTGGGTATTCACAATCGGACTCCCCATCACATATGGAGATCTCTATACCGGCACGGCTAAGTGCAGAGACATTCGACTGGTAATCCTTTCGTTTTCGAAAATACCCGGTCTTCACCACCGGTCTTCAAATGTTATCCATATCATCGTATCATTATTCGAAATGGTTTATATGACACAAGGTCCTCTCCCGGCTAAACCAAATAATGAGCGCCATATTTTAAACATATGGATATTGGGATCTTAGTTAAGTCACACTTTTAAATCCCCAAACCGTTTCTTCAAATGGTTTAAACAAATTACCATTTTCAAATCTTTAAACCAAAAAAGATTCACTTCACAAATTTCATCAATCTTTCACAAATATTAATTCATAACTTTCAAAACAATTCTATTTCAAATTTGAAACCTTTTCAACATAAATTGGAAATCCTTTCTTTATATGAAAGCTGTTATTATTTGAAAACAAATAGTTTTTCATTTCGAAAAAATCCGGTTTCATTTACACAATTTAAAGTTATTCAAGTATAAAACTTGGGTTAAATTCAGATTCCCAAAACAATACTTTTAAAATGGTTTAAAACTCATATAAACACATTTATAACTTGTATAACCTTTTTAAACCATAATTTCCAAACATAGAATTCAACTTCAAATCTAGAATTTAAATTCAAATCAAATTATTTAAATTTCAAAACTTAATCATGTTATTCAAAATAACTTTTATCTTCAAAACTCCTTTTCAAAAGCTTTTCATATTTAACCCAATTCTATTTCCAAAACTATTTTGGATTCAATATTCAATCTTTAAAACCATTTCATTATTTGAATTAAATTCAAATATCCATGACTTAACCAATTTTCCTTATGCAATCCATATTTGTGTGCGTATAGTGTAGTCCAGGGGTTTAACACAATAGTGCAACATCATCAGTCATCACAGATTCAATCATATCAATATCGATAAGTAGTATAATCTATAACGCTTATCATCATTCATGGATAATATCAATTTATCACAGATAAATTAATAAATTACATTCATCACAGATAAACAAATCACAGCTCAATTCAAAACACTTTGTAGCACAAAGCATCACACATCAGGGATATCAAACAATTCAGCATTCAATAGAATCCAAACATACATGAGTAAGGTTAATTAATCATCTGATTAATTGAAACCAGATTAATCACTTACCTAGGTTAATTAACTTTAATTAATTGCATATCAATTAATTAATTATCCTTTAGTCATTTATTAATTAATAATTAACCTTTAATCATTAAGTAATTAACCTCAAATTATTTATCATCAAATTAATTACCTTAATTAATCAATCACATTAATTAAATGTCCTTTAATTAATTTTTCTTTGATCACTGGATTAATCAACTTTAAATCATTAATTAATTACCTTTAATTAAGTAATTGTCTTTAAGTAATTAATTACCCTTTAATTATTTAATTAACTTATAATTAATTGTATTAATCAATTAGCTCTTAATCAATTAATTATCCTTTAATTACCTTAAAATTAATAAATGATCTTTTAAATAAATCAAAACTCTAATTAATTAAAAATAACTCATGAAATAAATTCATTTAATAACCCATAGATTAACTTAAGGCTTTTAATTAATTTTTAAAATATAAATCATTTATCTTTATAAATCACTTAATCACATTCTCAAAAATTATTTAAATAAACCTTTAAATTAATTAAAGGATACATGATAAAACATTTTAAGCTTAAGTTATTTTTTTTCAATAATTTATTTTAAAAACTTTAACCAACACATAATTTAAATAAACATTTATTAATCTAAAGGAAATGGGTTAAGAAAATTTATTCAAATTAAAAACTTTATTTGTTAAAATTCTAAAACATTGAAAAACATCATTTTACTGACTCGACATGACTTCGGGCTTTTACTCGAGTCAATACATGTTTTCCCCGAGACCGGCTTCGAGTTACCCCTCCTCCTTTTCATTTTTTTTTTTAAAACTTAAAAAAACTGTGAAAACGTTTGAATCACCCACAATTTAACTCGAGACATACCCAGATTTTCTCAAGTACTACTTCGAGGCCACTCCTTCCTTCTTCTCACAGCCACCACTGACACCATTAATGCTCGTGCATGTGCACAGATCGTCTGAGCAACGGCGATCGACACTGCCACTTCCTACACGTTAACACCACCCCCTCAACCACCACGATCATCCAGAACCCATCATTTCGTCGGCCATCGAAATCGAGTGCTTCGATGAGAACTGGAACCCAAACTAGTTGCCTCGATCGACCTCGTGCCGATGACCAACAGGAGCTTCGTCAATCTTCAAGGTTTCGATCGCCACCGGTTTCATTTATTCCAATCCACTATGGACGAAGCATGAATTCGAGATACAATGTTGACCAAAAAGCAGACAAAAACCCTAAATTCATATCAACTAACTTCACCAAGGATCTGAAAATTTATTTACCATTTTTCTAATGATCATCAGTCCTCAAGCTACCTCTGACATCAAGCTCGAGATCATACGATCTCGAGATCACCAGAATTTGCCACATTTCCAATTTCTGTTCAACTTTCGAGTTCTCTTAAATTAAAACCATAAAAATCATAGTTTTACTTTCAAAATTCATAGTTTACAAAAACTTATCAAATTATGTAAATGAAACAGTAAATTAAGGAAATCGAAATCTTAACAATTCTTGACTATTTACTGTAAGTCCTTGTTTCAGATAAATTACTTGACAATTTCACTTGTTTTTATTTTTAAAATTTTTATTTCATCAACACAACAATTTCTTTAAAAATTATAGGCTAAAGAAATTAGGGGAAGAGGGATTGAATTTTAATCAAAGCCTGTTAGTTTTTCTTTTTAACACATACATATAGCTGTATCCAGACATGCATACAATATCTTCACATATTCAGGCATGCAGTCTCAATCAGGCAAGCACATATTTCAAATACAATCCAAATACCAAAAGATATATTAGGGTCAAGTGATTACTCACCTGTAGATGATGCACAGAGAAACAGGTTTTGATGATTTTGAACAAAAACTTGATTCTGTAAGTCTGAAAATAGGTACTAATCTTGTAGTTGTTTTGGACCTTAAATTTTTTATTTAAATTGAATTCCAACTTGATTGTGTTGAGTTGAGTAGTTGCTTCAAGTTTGTATTTTGTTATGATCTTTATTTTCCAGGTTTCTAATCTTTCCAAGCAGATTTGAAGATGAGTAGATTTGATCCTGTTGCATTTGTAGTTTATTTGACTAAATTCCGATCTCGGGCTTTTGTTTTTGATTTTGCTTGTTTCAGATTTCCAGGTTTTTGATCTAGCTTTCTTTTCTGTTTTGATTTTGATTTTTCTTTTCTTTCTTTTTAATCTGTTTTGATTTAGATTTTCAGGATGTTGTTTTGTTTTTAGATTTGAAAATTGGAAGAGGAGAAGATTTGAGAAAGTAACTTGGTTTTCTTTAATTTATGTTATTTGTAAATTTCTAAAATCTTTTAAGAAAGAAAATATGCCACTTGTTCTCTTAAACTAATACTTGTAAATTTTTTATGAAAGATGTTTACATTTGTTTGATGCATTTTGTTATTATTTTACAAATGTCATAATAAGGAATTTTTATGTTTTAAACCCTTATTTAGAAATTACTTAAAATTTATGTTTAGCCCATTGTTTTAATTAATTTATAAATTATGCTTTCAACCCTTAAGTTCTTATGTTTTTTAAAATTTAACGTATGTATTATATTTATGCATTTTCTATTATTTATATTTTATACTTTTATAACTTTTAAATAGCAATTCAACAGTTTTTGTATTTAATTTCAAAATATAACTTCCAAATCAAAATGTCTATTTAATTTAGTTTAGAAAACAAATCTTTATTAATTGAAAATATAATGTTTTCAAACACAATATATTTATAAGATTTTTTTAATTTTGAATTTCAATTCCAAGATTCAATTTAAAATAAATTAATAAATATAACAAAACATATCTTTTATAAATATAAATATTTTATTCATTCCCAATCTACAAATATTTTCCAAATATTTATTTCCAACATATATGTATTTGAATTTCAAATTCAAATTCCAAATTATAATCTATTTATAAAATATTTAGGTTTTCAAATCAAATCCCTTATTTTAAAAACTTATATATATATTTATTCCCATAATTTCAAATTAATTCACAATTAAATTTATAATTAACATAATATTCAAAATATTTAATTTTTAAAATAAAAAATTACATTTATAAACAAACAAATATCTATTTAATTTTGAAAAATACCAAATTAATTGACAATTTAATTTCAAAAAAATTAAATTAATTACCAATTTAAATTTGATTTAAAATCGGGATCGTTACATAAAACATTGTAAATTACATAAATAATAATAATAAATATAATGATAGTATAATATAACCTAAAATTCAAATAAAAAATCTAATAAAATATTAAATATAATTTAATATTACTGACAATATTCACGATAACACTGTAAACGTTATATTGAACAACGACTAAAATAGATTCTTTTTTTGAAATTCAATCGCTTTAACCTTCTTGGAATGCACTCTAATCCAACAACTATGATAATTAAATTATTGTGGAAAGTCTTGCAACAGAATAGCTTGTGGGCAAGATAGATGAAGGAAAGATACTATGGTTTGAACAATTTATGGATACTTCCAATGGATTTAAAGATTATTATGGAGAAATTAATATAATGATTATACTAATTATTTTAACATTATTTTTAGTTATTATTAGGTGGTCTAAAATTAATTAACAAAATATATAACTGTTATATATTTACTTAATTTTTTTTGGCCAATATATTAATTTAAATATAATAAATTATATATATATATACATACATACATGCATATATATATATATATATATATATATATATATATATATATTGGTAGTCGAAATTTTCAAAATATTTTAAATAAGGCAAGCCAAAATATACGTGGGTACAAATTGAACTAATGGGTTTAATTAATTAAGTGAGATAATATCTCACTTATAATGGGAATGCCTTGAATGGTGGATCTATATAAGACATTTTACATGGCTCATTGCTTCTGTTATAATACCTAGATGCCTCTTTCTACAAACACGTAATTTAATTCTCATTCCAAAAATAAATTAATCTTAATGTTGGACTTTGCAACTCCATGATTGAGCTAGAGATAAGATCTCCTAAAGCCAAAGCTGATGGTTCAAGGTGTATACGGAGGACATTATTATCATAGAAAATGTTTCAAGTTATTTTTTTAAATCGATTCAAAAAAATATTTTTTTTCCTTCTTAAATAAATTTTATAATTTTTTAGAAAATTAATTTGCATGCACATCTCGTGCATGTCCTTCTTCCCCAACATCATCGGTGACAGTAAGACCAAATAAATGAAGTTCACCTTTACCGTCGATCAACCACGAATCATTGACCACACTAGCATGGGGTGCGACCAACCAAAATCGACAGCAAGCACTCCTCTACGTCACAATAGATCTATTTGACTGAGCTAGGGTTTCAGTTCGATGGTGTATGATTCTATGATGGTGGTACGAATGGACAGAGCTCATCAAGGGAATACGATGGTAACTTAAGCATTCGGTCCAGTCATCTCTAGAGGCCTGAAGATGAAGACTTCGGCAATGCTAGGGTTCCAAGTATTTTATTTTTAACCCTTTTAAATCTGAAAATCATGGGAAGCCATTATAGTTTAAATATTTACGCACATACCATTGTAAATTAAAATATTCATAACTTTTACACATCAACTCCATTTTGCGTACAACTTGCGGTGTAGTGTTCATATTCAAATCTTGGGTATGCTGATATTATTTTACTTTATATCATATACTTATATATGACATTGATATTTAGGTGTTGATATAAATATATTAATATAACATTAGGATATTTATAATTTGACAATGTTAATCAAAATTAATATACTAAGACATTATTCGAATATTTGATATTTGAATTAAGATGAATTATAATCATTTAAATTTAAAACATCATTTTAATAAAGATTGAATTTAAAATTGCTATTTGAATTTATATCAAAGTTATTAGATTAGTTATTATCATTCAAATATTAGTTATAATACATACGTACATATATACATATACGCACACACACACACACACACACACACACACATATATATCAATGTTGCTCGTTTTAATTTTAAAGCAATAAGCAGGCTGCCTTGCTTGTTTCCCAGTTCTCTTACATAGCGTCATATGGCCTCGAAATCACTTTACCCATCTAATTATCCTTACAAGCATTTGTTCGGCTTCTAATAAAAAATAGTGCCTAGCAACCACCAGCTTCGAACATCGACCCAACAAAGTGTTGCCCTCGTCAAAGGTAACCTACCCATGCTATGAAGGTAACTCTCCTGCTTTCCTCTCCAAACTGCTAATAACATGCTGCCATGCAACCTACCCATGCCCGGTCCGTATCTCTTGTTTTTTCTGACTCGGATGGAATTTGCCTAAAGCACCTGTATGCGTTTGCCAAAAAGAAGCAACGACTCTACATTATTCAACTGAAAAGATTGGCATGTGCGACACTAATCGTTTAATAAAAGCATCAACATGCACAACCTTTTCATGTCCTTCACTGTCTACATGGCAACGATGCTACTGTTCAGCTTCTTTGTCCCCAAGCTTCCCTATTTGATAATAGCATGCTTTGGTGCAATTCATTAACTAGCCATCATCTGAACTTTTCAACCCAATTGGCATCGTATATTGCCTCGCATATGATCCAATCAACCCCATTAATAACAGAGAGGAATTGTGGGGATCGATGCATCAATCTAAGCCATCCGAACTAGATTTCAACTGCTATAAATTCAATATTAAATGCATTTGTACAAGTATCAAATTTTCACTTATTACTCTCGTTATTGTCTCTTGTAAAAAAAACAGTTGTAACTGAAGAACTCAAAGCGATAAAAGTTACTACAATAGTAGATGTAGATTATCCCTAATTGAACCACTCTAAGCTTTGTGTGGTCTAGCTTTACTACCTTGTGTTTTTTTCCTTATTTTCAATTTATGAACTAGGTATTAGTATATAACCTTTGCTAATTCTAACTATTAATTGCAATTTCAAGGTTGACTAAATTTTTAGTTAACATTTTGGCACTAGAAGGAGGGCCTCCCATAAACACTCTCAATTTTCATCACTTTTCTTCTCTACAAACCACTCTCTACTCAAGAAGTTACTACATAGAATGGTGAAAACAAGGCCAATAACTCAAACTACCACACCAACAACACCACTTGGGCAAGCGTGATCTGCCCTATCTCGAGCTTGAGTGATCATATGTAGTTCAATTTAGCCAATGGCTTAACCATCAACGGGAAGATTTCCCACAAGTTGAACGAACTTAGGGCCAGGATGGATGCATAAGCCACTACTAACTATGGACTGGCTATCCCGACAGCTACGTACTGGATCCCCATCTAGCCTATTGTCCTAAGGACATTCAACATAACGAATGACACCCATGAGAGGGTCGTGTTGGAAATCCTCGTTGAGGTTCCACTTGCTTGCATCTCTATATGCCGTATCAAATAAGACTTTGCTCTACCTGAGCAAGCATTACACCCTTGAGCACAGCCAGCCTATTGCTCCCCCTTCATTGAAAGACATTCTGAGTGTCTTCAAGTAGTGGACGAGGGACATGATTTGCACTTCCATTTCCTGTGTGGCAATGGTCGGGCCACCAACTGAGAGCATAGGGAGTTCCCAGGCCACACTTAGACCCAGATAGAGGTCCTTAGGCTTAGATACCTTAAAAGATGGAACCAACATTCTGGTTTTCCCTCTATTACTATGAATAGAATGTCACGTACTCCTATTTATCTCTACAATTACCTATCACCGTCATCGAAATTCTTCATTGATGAGGTATTAGAGGAGTCCTAACCCAAGGAGAGGTCAACCCTGCCAACAACGTCCAAAGGAAGCCGCCGAGAAGATATGTCATCTCTACGACAACAAAAGTTAATAATCCATACTAGAAAAATGATGGCGATGGTTTGTCCAATAATGAGAAATGAGAAACCTTCTCCAAAGATATTTTAAATACATACATCCATTAAAGTCATGCCATGCGTCCCATTGATAAATACGATAGAAGTGTAGATCCATCTGATTGTATCATGACTTTCAACTCCATCACTCGAGCCAATCAGCACTATGGTAGTGCAAAGTGCCTCCTATTTCCATCCACCTTGAATGAACCAACCTTAATCTATTTTTTGCATCTTCAAGCGGACAGTTTCCACTCCTAAGTCCAACTATGTATAGATTTGAAAACTCGCTTCTTCACCTTATGAACCAAAATTATGATGGCAAGTAAGCTAGGAAACATAAGATAAGGTCATAATGAGTCACTCTGCTCCTATGTCCACCGTAAGGTTTTAAATCTCCTTCATCACACCCGAGATAGAAATCCATGATTTTCTCCAAAACCATAGATTTTGCCGCTTGATTAGTTATCATAGTTTTAAATCTCCTTCATTTCAATCGGGATATCAGCATGAGATAATCAACTCATGTAAGAGGAAAAAACAAGAACAACTTGGTGTCCACTTTGTTTTCTAGGGTAAGGCACTGGTCTAGGATGTCGGAAAAGTTGCAAAAAATTGTCTGATTGACTTCTTCCACAGAACTAATGGTAACACGCAAGCAGAAGAGGTAGATTTATCCACTAGTGATGAGGAAGGTAGGAGAGGTAACAAGACTAACTCATAAGGGGAAGACTTCATAGGAAAGCTAGCCAATAAGAGTGTAGAAAGAAGTGCATTAAGGATGGTTCTCGATTCAAACCCAAGCACACTAACTATGGCTCTTTAACTCATGGCATCCAAACCATCTATCTTTCCACATGGGACACACACCCTACGATAGTCTTCCCCCTTTCGATTAGGGCAAAAGGAAGAGCCTCTAAATAGTGGAAAATACTATGAGGATCCATCAATTTAATAACCACTCTACAAATGAGTGTCACCGTCTAAAAGAAAAGATTGATGTTTATTCATGATAGTGTACTAGTTCAGTATGTTAAGCAATAGGTCGAACAGTGAAATGCCCAAAAAAATCCCCCCACTCCACTTCAACAAGAGGTTGACAACAATGTGGTTGTAATCAAAACAAAGATTATGTCAATATATGGTGGCACCATGTGGTAGAAAGTAATAGAAAGGCCCAAGCCCAATACAGGTGAGAGCTCGCCCTGACTAGATAGATCTATTCAATAGAGCTATGGGCCCTAAAAGTACCATAGGTATTAGAAAATGAAATAGACATTACCTTCATCTTCGAAGATAAGAGAAGATAAGGATATTCACACTATAATCCTATGGTTATATCTATCAACATTGCCAATGCCAGAGTGCATTGGATCTTCATCGATGGTGGTAGTTCCATCAATATAATATTAAAAAAAACTCATCAAATGAAGCCTTCATCATCTAGCTACACACCTTGTACCTTGCCTATATAAATATTCGGAGGTTTTGGGACAATTACCCAAGGCTTGACTTTAGACATTTCCACCTTCAACGGGAAACCATGCTCCTAAAGATTTAGGTGAATTTTGTAGTAGTTGATCACTTATCATGAACTTTCCCATCAAGGGATGTATGAGATGTGTCTGTAGCAAATAATAGGCCTCTAGAGACTACTATAGAATCTCATTACAACAAGCTAAGAAGGGAGTACTTATGTTGCAATGAGAGTCCACAATGCACACAAGCGATCAACACAAGAGAATAAAAGAGCCATGTTACGCTCTCGTTTGTGTCGGGGTTGTCTATAGTGCATAAGCAATTGAGAAAGAAACCATATCATCTCCCACACCTGAGAGAACATGAGATACATGTAACGCTCTCATTCGTGCCAGGGTTGGGGACGATGGGGATCAACTCGTTGTAGCAGCCTAAACAGGACAAAATGACTCATAATAGCCTGGAATGAGCAAGTTCAACCCTATTAGCTATGAGATCTATGATGAACCGCCCTTGGTAATACCTTGAATCAACATTGAATGACAAAATATTACTCCTTAATACCAAAAAAGATGGCTCGTCGGGGTAAAATAAACTAAATATCACCAAGGCACAACGATAGAATCTCACAATGTAATGATAATATACAACATACCAAACATACATGAGGAATAGGATAAATAATATATAAGAGACTGAACTGATGGAAGTAATAGATAAAAGAATATTAATACAAAAAGTCAGAATACAATATCTGATACGACAAGTCTCATATATGAATAGCATATCTACAATGTACTGCCATAATATTAAAAATTTATCCAGAGTATCGAATTTACCTCCAAAATGCTCCATCTGTCCGAAAAGAGAATCCTTGAAAGCACTTAGGTACCAAATTACTGTTGGAATCTCTATTTTACATTTTCTGATTATGAAAAACTATATAAAATATTGTGTGTATACTAATCATTTTTGCAGGAGATTTGTTGTAGATTCATATTCAGAGTTTTTAAATTATGTTGTATCTAGAGTTTTTATTTCACTTAGAGTTTTGTTAAAATCGCTCCTGAATAGATATATGTATAAACGTATACACACATATGCACAAACATGCACATATGGATGAATTCATGTGGCTGAATATATTCATTCAGACGTCTGAATGCTGAAACTAAAATATTGTTTCACAATATTCAGCCGTCTGAATGAATATATTCAGACGTATGAATAAGGCTAGAAATTGCCTAAAATCTTGATGTTTGCGTTTTAATCTAATTCTAAAGTCTGAATTGTTTTGATTCAGACGGCTGAATATTTCCAACTGATATTTTCATGATTAGATGCTTCTCTTTATCGAAGAAAAACATTTTCAAAATCAACGGTTGCACCTGTTCTTTTCAATATAGTTTTCATCTACGGTTGCAACCTTTTAACTCTATAAATAGATTACAGAATTCAACAAATAATTCACCGAAAACTATTTTAATGTTCTTGAATTCTTATCTATTCTCTAATTTTCAAACTGCACTCAAATTGCTTACATTCTCTGATCATTGATCACTCAATCTTCCATAATTCTCAAGCATATTACACTATATATCATAAAGGAGAATATTATAGGAAGATTATAATTAACTGACTTATCAATGCTATTCCAAGAGCACACTTCAGTCAGATACTTTTTGTTATTTGTAAAGAAGTCCTATTGGGTTGCTCGGGCTGTAGAAGTCCTATTTGTTTACTTAGGCGGTAGAAGTCCTGTTCGGTTGCTCAGGCGGTGTAAACCTATTCCTTCGGGTTAAGTGAGGATTGCTAGTTTAAATCCAGAAGGAGTCTGGACTGGACGTAGAACGGGAGTTCGAACCAGCATAAAAATCCCAGGTGTCATTTACTTTACTGCATTTACTATTTACTTACTTATTTGCACAAGTAGTTTATCCATATTACATGATCTTATAGCACACACACTTTCATTTGGTATCAGAGCATTGGTCATCATATAACCATAACATAGTTATCTGATATTTTCATAATATGGAAAATAACACCAACACTGTTAATAACTCTACCTTCCTAGAAGGGCAATCTACTGCAGCCACCACTGTTTAACGGAGTTAACTATAACTATTGGGCCACTAGAATAAGAATCTATATACAAGCAAGTAGTTATGAAACCTGGAACATTATGCCGTCTGAATATATTATTCCTACTACTGAATATTCAGCATGGTCTAACACACAAAAATTAGATGCTACTGCAAATGTTAAAGCTATGAATATGTTGTATTGTGCATTAGACAAAAATTAGTTTAATAAAATAAGCATGTGTAAAACTGCTCATGAAATTTATCATACTCTTAAAGTTAAACATGAAGGTACCAATAAAGTCCAACAAAGTAAAATTTCTATGCGCAAAATCGGTTCCAGAACTTTAAAATGAAACAATATGAGAGTATAAATGAAATGTACTCTAGATTTCAAGATATATATCATTCTTTAATAGCATTAGGAGAAACTTACACAGATTTTGATATTGTTTCAAAAATCCATTACTCACTAACGGATGAGTAGGAATGAAAAGTCTTAGCAATCGAAGAAGCTAATAACATTTCGACCATAAAACCGGAAGAGTTGATTGGAAATCTAATGTCTTATGAAGTTAATCTCCAGGCAAAATGAGTACAAGCTCAAGATAAGAAGAATATAGCATTTCAGGCAGAAAAAGATGAATCAGATTTAGATGAAGAAGATATGGCGTTCATTGATAAAAATTTCAAAAAGTTTTTGCAATTTTGAAAGAGCAACAAATTTAGATATAACAAGAACAACTCCAGCAACAGTATCAACATAAACAAACCATCAACACCTGCTCTAGAATGTTATGAATGTCACAAGAAAGGTCACATCAAGAAATACTGTCCTAAGAAAAAGAAAGATAAGTATAAGCGTAAGAAAGACAGATTTAAGAAGAAAGCTTTCGCAATCACGTAGGACGACACAAAATCACCCTCATCATCAAAAAGCGACTCGAACAGTGATTCAGAACAAGCCAATGTTTGCTTTATGGCTACAAAAGACGAGATAAATGATTTAACTTTCAATGATCTTTTGGAAATCAATTCAGAATTATGTGACAAATTAAAAGGAAAAAAAAGAAAGCGCAAAGAAGCACCTGAAAAACTGAATAGAGCTGAATTTGAAGTAGAAATGCTAAGAGATGAAAAGAAAATTTTAGTAGAAGAACTCTAAGTTACTCAAGAATCTTGCTCTAATATGTCATCTCAACTTTCTTTGCTAAGTCAAGAGGTTGAAACTCAGAAATAAAAGAATGATGCTTTATTATTTGAAAAACATAATTTTAAATCAAATATCAGGATTTTAGAGTTAGATAACTTTAGCCTTAAAACAAAATTAGAAGATATCACTAAAAATGTTTCTAATTTTAATAAAGGTAGAGAAAATCTTTAAAAAATTATAGAAAATTCTCAAACAGTTTCAAATAAAAGAGGACTAGGATATAAACAGACTTCGAAAATTATTCCAAAGAACATATAAAAATAAAGTTGAAATACCTAGGCCTAAAAATTCCAATTTTACTACTTTAATTAAAATTTGGATTCCTAAATTTAATAATTCTTCAATAAGGGAGAAGTGTATAAAGTCTTTTATAAAAATTGTTCATAAAAACAAAGATTTTGTGTTCAAAAGGAATTCTGAACCCTCTTGGGTTTGGCTTCCTATGACCTAACTCTTAGGACCCAAAATAAATGGTGGGTACCAATGTTAATTCTATATTCTGCAGGTACCATCCAAAAAGAGAGAAAAATGGATACTACACAGTGACTGCTCAAAACACATGACAGGAAACAAAGAGATGCTAACAAACATTAAGTACTCAAATGGAGGTTCTGTCACATTTGGAGATAATTCCAAAGGATATGTCATCGGTAAAGGCGATGTGAGCAATAGTAGTATATCTAATTTACCTCTTATTACAGATGTTTTATTAGTTAAAATTTTGAAACACAACTTACTTAGTATTAGCCAACCGTGTGACAAAGGATTCAATATTTCTTTTTCTGAAAATAAGTGTAGTATTTTTGATCAAAATGAAAATCATATTTTTGAAGGCTTTAGAGATAAAAATATTTATGTTTTAAATATGAAAATAAATTATAATACAAATATGTGTTTAATAGCCAAAGAAAATGATCCTGGTTGTGGCACAAAAGATTTTGTCATATTAATTTCAAACTATAAATAAATTATCTAAAAAATATTTGGTAAAAGGTTTACCAAAAATGAACTTTAGAGTAAACAATATTTGTGATTCTTGTCAATTAGGAAAACTATCGAAATCATCTTTTAAATCAAAGAAAAATATTTCTACTGAACAACCATTAGAACTATTACATTTAGATCTTTTTGGTCCAACTCAAATTCAATCTATAAATCATAGTAAATATGTATTTCTTATAGTAGATGATTTTTCAAGATTCACTTGGACTATTTTATTAAAAAATAAAAGTGATACTTTTGAAAATTTCAAGAATTTTGCAAAAAGAATTCAAAATCTCAAAAATTTAAAAATTACAAATATTAGAAGTGATCATGGAGGTGAATTTGAAAATGAAGCATTTGAACATGTTTGTAATAAAAAGGGAATTTACCATAATTTTTCTTTTCCTAGGACACCACAACAAAATGGTGTTGTAGAAAGGAAAAATAGGGCATTACAAGAATGTGCAAGAATTTTGTTAAATGGAAACACATTACCAAAACATTTCCAGGCAGAAGTTGTAGCAACTGCTTACTATGTTCTAAATCGTGTCTCTGTTCGACCTTTAACAAAACACGCTCCATATGAACTATTTTATCATAGAAAACTAAACATTTCTTATTTTAAAACTTTTGGTTCAAAATGTTTTATCTTAAATACAAAAGATCATCTTGGAAAATGCGATCCAAAATCCAATAAAGGAATCTTTATAGGATACTCAGATCGAAGAAAAGCTTATCGAATTTTCAGTAAAAGAACAAAAATAATCAAAGAAACACTTCATGTTTCATTCGATGAAAATTTCAAATTTAGTAAAAATTTTGAGAATACTCCCAAGACAATCACAACTATAGTCACTCAAAATAATCTTGAAGAAGATGAAGTTTTTTCTAATAATATTGAACAAAATATTTATCATAATGAAAATGAATTAAGATCTTCTTCAAGGATTTTACGTGACCACCCTATAGAAAATGTCATTGGAGAAATTGATTCACAGGTTAGAACTAGAAATCAACTTAATCAAATGGGTCATGTAGCTTTTCTTTCTAAAATTGAACCCAAAAATGCAAAAGAAGCATCTACGGATGACTATTGGATTATAGCTATGCAAGAAGAGCTAAACCAATTTGAACGAAACGAAGTTTGGGAACTAATTCCTAGACCAAGTGACCAAACAGTCATTGGTATTAAATGGGAATTTAAAAATAAAGAAAATGAACTAGGTAATTTAACTAGGATTAAAGCTAGATTAGTCGCACAAGGATATAATCAAGAAGGAAGAATTGACTACGAAGAAACATTTGCTCCAGTTGCACTGCTTGAAGCAATACGTATCTTATTGCCCTATGCATGTTTTCATAAACTTTATCAAATGGATGTTAAAAGTTCTTTTATAAATGGTTATATAAAAGAAAATCTTTTTCTTGAACAACCTCCTTTATTCACTCATGAAAAATTTCCAAACCACGTCGATAAACTTAAAAAGGCTTTATACTGATTAAAACAAGCACCTCGTGCTTGGTATGATCGTCTTAAAACCTATCTAATAGATTATGGTTGTGAAATTGGAAAGGTTGATCAAACTCTTTTGATTAAAAGAACTAAAAAGTCTATTTTAATTATTCAAATCTATGTTGATGATATTATTTTTGAATCTACAAATGAAAAGTTATGTTAGGAATTTTCAAAAATAATGACCAAAGAATTTGAAATGTCACATATGCGAGAATTATCTTATTTTCTTGGATTACAGATTAAACAAATAGAAAATGGAATTTTTATTAATCAAGAGAAATATTGTAATAATCTAATTAAACGAATTAATATGGAAAACGCGTCTGCTAAACCAACTCCGATGAGCACAACAGTTCATCTTGATAGAGATGAAGATGGCAAAAGTGTTGACCAGAAATTATATCGTAATATAATTGGAACATTACTTTATCTAATAGCTAATAGACCTGACATAATGATGGGTGTTTGTTTGTGTGCTCGATTCCAAGCAAATCCTAAAGAATCACATATGCGAGCAGTGAAATGCATATTGCATTATCTAAGCAAAACCAAAGATTTTGGACTTTTCTATCCGAAAGAATGTCGTTTTGAATTAGTTTTACATAGTGATGCTGCTTTTGGAGGATGAAGGACGGATCATAAAAGTACAAGAGGGACTTGTCACTTCATTGGTCAATCTTTAGTCTCTTGGTTTAGCAAAAAACAAAATTGTGTTTCGCTTTCAATTTGTGAAGCAGCATATATTTCTGCTGCTTTAGCATGTGCTCAAGTCATTTATATGCAACAAACAGTTCAAGATTTTGGTGTTAACTTATCCAAATCAACAATTTTCTATGATAATACTAGTGCTATAAACTTATCCAAAAAATCCTGTAAATCACTTACGAAGTAAACACATTGACGTTCGTCATCATTTTATTCATGATAATATTGAAAAAGATTTGTCGGACTGGAATTTGTATCCTCTGAAAATCAATTGGCTGATATATTACAAAACCTTTAAGTGAAAATGTATTCATAAAATTAAGAAGAGAATTAGGAATTGTATCGATAAAAGATTTATAAGTTTTTGTAATAAAAAGAGGTGGGAGGTCTTCCACACTTGAACTCGAGATCTCTTACTTGGTAGTCTATTGTTCTACCACTACTCTACTTTGTCTTCTTATAAAACTTTAGTTTGTTTGTATTTTTTTATTTACCTTACATCTATCCATTTTTTTCTATGGCTATTATAATCCTAACCACAAAAATTCCTTCTATTTATACTTGCCTTTACCTATATATATCTGCCATTCTTTCTTCTTTTTGCATTAGCTTTCAAATAAAAATTTAAGTTTCAAATACTTTTCTCGAAATGTCGTCTCAACACAATTCCGAATCATTTTATCTCTCTTATACTTCTCCTTCCTCGGGATCGGCAAATTTACCAACTCCAACACCAATTTATGAACCGGTTCCGATTGTTCCACCTTCCACTCATAATGGATATACTCCTCCTATTAAAAAAACGAGACGGTCTCTCTTCTTTGGTTCACCATCTACAAAAGAGAAAATAGATGATATTCATCACTACCAACGGGAAACGTTAGAATTACAGCGCGAGCTCTATGAACAAAAAGTTAATGTCAAGAGGTTGAGTTTTTTGGAACAAGTCACATTAAAATTCTGTGGTTCTTCCTCCAAAAACACAGTTCATCAACCGTCTTTTATTCGTTCTCCAAATCATCACAATCCTTGGGAACCATCACCGTACCGTCCAACGATATCACCAAATTCTTGAGGACGTGGCAACAGATGGTCCCCACTTTGACTATTTCAAGAGAACACTAAAATGGAAGAGGATGCATAACATACTCCAATCTCTTCTTCCAAATCTTTTAAATTTTGTTTTCATATACTATTGTTCAAATGTTATTTTTTCTCTTTTGATTGTTCAAAAATTGTATTATTCAAAATATTTATTTATATATATTGTTTACTACAATCAATAGGTTGATATGAGCTTCTGTGTAAACCCAGACGGCTGTTTTATATAAAATAGACATTTGAATATTATAGGAAGAAAAATTATAACCCTAGATTCAAAAGTCTGAATCAAATAAAACAGACGTCTGAATCAGGTCGAAAATGAACTATTTCTTTGCGGGTTGCAACTCAAAGTAATTCAGATGTCTGAATAAATATATTCAGACCGTTGAATTACATCTGAGTTGTTTTTTTCCTTCCAGCCTCAGTTCTTTTCCACTTTTTCCCTTGCCTTTCTAACCCTCTATGTATTGACTTTTTGACTTCTTTCTCAAACATTTCAGAACCCTAGCCCCCATTTTCAAGTCTTTCAAATTTTTACCTTCCCTTCTTACTCTCTAATGGCACCAAGATCAAAACGCACTAGAGAATCAACTTCCAGACCATCCGAAGATCAGATTCAACAATGGCTATGAAATGATGTTGCAGTTTTCTGATATAATTCTATAAAGAATTCCGCCATCTTCGAAGGAGCCTTCGTGAAATTCCTGATTTTGCAGCCTATTGTATTAGAGAGTCGGTGGAGCAATTCCACTTTGATAGTCTAATTAGGTATGCTCCTAACAATGTCAACATTAATCATTTCTTGATCAAAATTTTTCTTGCAAATTTGAATTTAGATCGTCATAATCACCAAACCGACAAGATTGTGTTTGGTTAATAGTTTGTGGCGTAAAAATCTTCTTGCCTTTACAAAGACTAGGTAATATCCTAAATTGTCCCTATCAAGGAATTGATATTGATGATATTGAAGTTGATATGGATCATCGAGATGAAGTTTCACATTGTTTCTTGTCCGATCAACTTACAAATTCGAGTAATTTAAAATCTACCTTCTTGAGGCCATAAGCTCGACTCACTCACCGTGCATTTATTCGTTCTTTACAACCAAGAGTGGGGAGTTATGAAAAGGTTTATAAGAAAATTTCCAAGCACTTTATTCAATCTACTCCAACCAATAAGTGAATTGGGGCAAAATTATTTTAGATGAATTTCAAGACATCACAATCCGAAAAAAATATAAGACCATCCATTATGGTGCTTATATTATGCGCATCCTTCTCAATGTTGGCGTTTCAATGCCTGACTCCGATTTCAACTATTAGTGAGTTAGGCGCTAAAACTTTAGGATTGATGGGTCCCTCAGCGGCCTCCTCCACAACAAATCATCTCCTTCCAACAAAGGTCTCAAAATGTTCAACAAGATACTTCCCAACCTCATGACGCCTAGTATTGATTCATCTTCTCATACTCAACATGAAGAAGAAGAGGACGATGACTCAATTCAAGAGATTGGCCCGGACACTTCCTCGAGACAAGCCATTATCACTCTCTCTAGGGATCAATCGAAAATTCATCGAGAAATTAAGTTTCTTGAAAAGAAAACAGAGAGAAAATTCAACTCGATCAGGGGCTTTCAAAATAAAATATGGGATAGAATTTCTTGTTCCGTCTCTACATCCATCGAGGCTTACAATCCATCCCCATTTCAGTGGTCTACTTCTTTGAGTTCTGATAATAATGATCCTTATTACAATCCATTCCCATTTCAGTGGTCTACTTCTTTGAGTTCTGATAATAATGATCCTTCTCTGTCTAGCCAATTTTAATTATCTATGTTCTTTTAAACTATGTTTGCTTTAATTATGCTTTAACTTTGTTTGTCAAGTTGTATGAAATATTTTTTCCCAGTATTGCTTCTTCTTCGTTCATTAATATTCTACTTGCATTCCTTTATTTCTTTTTTCGTCGATGAAAAAGGGGGAGAAATTAAATAATTGTGCATATTGACAAGGGAAGTAACAATATTATGAATATTTACATTATTGATTATATAGCTGTCATCATCAAAAGGGGGAGAATGTTGGAATCTCGATTTTACATTATTTTGATTATGACAAGCTATATAAAATATTCTGTGTATACTAATCATTTTTACATGAGATTTGTTGCAGATTCATCTTTAGAGTTTTTGAAGCTGATTATGTTGTCTCTAGATTTTTTATTTCATTTAGAATTTTATTAAAATCTCTCCCGAATTGAAATATGTATAAATGTATACACATACATGCACAAACATGCAAAAATGGCTGAATTCAGACGACTGAATATATTCATTCAAACGTCTGAATGCTGAAACTAAAATATTGTTTCACAATATTCAGCCATCTGAATGAATATATTCAAACATCTGAATAAGGCCAGAAATTGCCTAAATGCTTGCTGTTTGTGTTTTAATCTAATTCAAAAGTCTGAATTGTTTTGATTCAGACGGCTGAATATTTCCAACTGCTATTTTTATAAATAGACACTTCTCTACATCGAAGAGAAAAAATTTCAAAATCAACGGTTGCACTTGTTCTTTCAATATAGTTTTTCATCTATGGTTACAACCTTTTAAACTCTATAAATAGATTATAGAATTCAACAAACAATTCACCGAAAACTATTTTAACATTCTTGAATTCTTATTATTCTCTAATTTTCAAACTGCACTTAAATTTCTTACATTCTCTGATCATTGATCACTCTATCTTCTATAATTCTCAAGCACATTACACTATATATCATAGAGGAGAAGATTATAAAAAGATTGTAATTAATTAACTTATCGGTGTTATTCAAAGAGCACACTTCGGTCAGATATTTTTATTATTTATAAAGAAGTCATGTTCAGTTGCTTAGGCGGTAGAAGTCTTATTCGGTTGCTTAGGCGGTAGAAGTCCTGTACGGCTGCTCCGGCGGTGTAAACTTATTTCTCCGGGCTAAGTGAGGATTGCTGTTTTAAATCCAGAAGAAGTATGGGATTGGACGTCGAACGGGAGTTCGAACGAATATAAAAAAACCCTGGTGTCATTTACTTTACTGCTTTTACTATTTACTTACTTTGTAACGACCCGCCTTCCATAATACAGAAAGACGCATCATTAAGAAGAAAGAAAGAGATAGAAAAAAGAAAAGGAAGAACCAAACAACATCAGAATCTCACAGCGGAACGAATAAATTATATTAATCAAATAAAATATTACATAATATCATATACATCAGAGTTATACAGCTTATACAAAACAAACTAGACAGTTATAACACCTGTCTAGATATTACAACTCAAGTACATCACAGAAACAGAAACAACTCAAACACAGCGGAAAACTCTATATATATATCTACACGCTGAAGCCACCTGCTCCATATCCCCTCTAGAAACCGTCAATGCGAACCTGATTCACTTGACTACTCATACGTAATATGAGTACCCAAGAGTTTAATAAAATAGAAAATAAACACTCGGGTCAGACAGGGGTCTGGTGTGAGTAAACGGTTAAAAGTTGCTTAACTTTAGAAAATCCTTTGAAAACAAAGGTATCACGTAAGACTCCCTATAAATAAACATGGGTAAGTTTTTACCTTACGCTAACCAAAACATTTGATAGGAAATCCAGTGATATTATAATAGTGTCTAGGATTTTCAAAATAAAATACAGAAATAGCTGGAATGCTTACATCTCACGTTCCAACATAGTTGGGCACAATCAAAATCGTACAGGCACTTATTGGATTTTGGATTCCATACAATGGCAGGGCTACTAGGGTACCGCCCGTCATAGTACGTGGCCTAGATCACCGTACCAAGGAGTACGTCCGCTCCCCTACAACACAAAACCGGAACCATCCCTTACTGGACAGTCCCGAACAAGACCACCCCGGCAGTTGTCATGATCAACCGCCCCACACAGCCGAAATAAAAAGGGACCTTTAGACAGGGGTAAATCTTTCTCTCCAGTAGGGGCTAGCCACGAAGCCTTGCTGCACCTTCCTTGTTTTAGGCATTCCCGGTTGATGAGGCTTGAGGCTGCGATTACCTTTATAGGACACATCAATCTTAGAATGCTCATCGTCCACCTGACGATGTTATGAAAGCATTCAATCCATACAAGTTCATTCCGGGTTCGAACGAAACTGAAGGCATTATCTCGTTACACTCATTTTGGAACACCCTTAGAGTTAACGACCATAACCCTTGCACTCTGAATCACCATCTTGAACCTGTAAGTACTATTTCCATCAAACTCATGTCAGAATCACTCCAGAGTTATACTGACGAATAGTTCTTACACCTCGAGTCTTCACTTGCATTCCCCTTGGATTCACGACCTAACGTTTAACTTGGATCGATGTGGTTTTCGGAATTCCAAATTTGGGAACCCGATCCTGGTCTCATCGAAATCCAAACGCCATCTTAATGTCCAAGTGATTTAAGTTTAACAGATTAATTCAATTTAAATATTGAATTCACACAGCATAATCCACAGATAAATATCACACATTTATCATTGATATATCAAATATCATATCACATAATATCTCAACATATCATCCAATAGATATCAACCAATTCGGATATTTCACAAACAATCAAACACAAACAGGTATCATTAATTCCTTTATATTTAATCATCTTAAATTAAATTAATTACTTGAGAATTAAACAACTAATCCTGCTTAAACAATCATAAATTAATTACAATTAATTAATTAATCACTCTTTAATCATCTACATAATCCAGTTAATTAATCTTCAATTACCGATTAATTATCCTTTAATCATATTCTTAATTAATCAACTAGAATAATGATTCTTTAATTACACTACGTAATTAGGCTTTAAATTAATTACACAAATTAATTTATCTTTGATCATTAAGTAATCTTAATTAATTTCTAATCAATTAATTAACAATAATTAATTACAAAAATCCTTAATTAATTTCATTAATTAATTATTACTTCTTTCTCACTTCATTGATTAATTATCTTATAATTAATCACATTTATTAATAAATTAAACAATTAATTATTCATTAATTACATAAACTAATGACCCTCTAATTACTTTATTATTCCATTTTTCTCATAATTATATTTAATAATTAATTATAAACTTAATTACAATTATTAATCAAACTTGATTAATCAAAATCAGTAATTAACTTTCTTAATTACTTTACCAATTAAACAACCACCTTGATTAATTACATTAATCCATCCTTTAATTACACTGAGTAATTATCTCTTAATTACTTTCCTTAAGTAATTATACCTCTTTAATTACTATCCATCCAGTAATTTCCTAAATTAATTACATTCAGCAATTATTCATTAATTACTTCACTAAGTAATTACACATCTTTAATTACATTAATTAATTATACTTAATCCCATCATTACATAATTCTTTTAATTAATTAATTAAACTTAATTAATTAACTAAAATTAGCCATACTTAACTTAATTAATTACACTGAGTAATTAATTACTTTAATTACTTCATTAAGTAATTATATTTAAATAATTCTTAAAAATGATTAAGTAATTAACTTCTTAATTACTTATTAAATAATTATTTCTTAATTAATTAAACTTGATTAATATATTTTTAATTAAGTAATTAATTACATTTAATTAATTACAAAACTAATTTACTTTAATTTAATTACTTACATTAACCATTTAAGTAAATTAAGTAATTTACTTTAACTGTCCTTATAAATAAAACTTAATTAAAATAAACCAAACATTTTATTAACTTAAATCAATTAAATATTTAAATTAGAAAACTTATATTTGGTTTATACAAAAACATTATCTTTTAATTTATCATTATTAAATTCCTTTCCTTAATCACATTCAAATTACTTCAAATACAATTTTATTATCACATCATTATCAAAACAAAATTTGAAACAAACTATTTTAAAAACAAAAGTTTAAATTTAAAAATCCAAACTTTAAACTAAAATTCTTTTAAAGCCAAACATTCATTCTTAATAAACTAATTTAACACTTTGTTTAACATCAATTTGCTTTTAAATTTAAAACTTCATTTTTATAAAGTACAAACCTGGTTTTAAATAAACAAACTATTTAAAAAAAAAACAAATTTAACTTGATTTGTTTTAACCTAAAGTTTAAATTAAAACATTTCAAAGATATTTAAAACTATTTAAAAACCCTGTTTAAAAACTGAGTTTGTTTTGATTTCTAGAGAATTCAATTTGCAGTAAAAAGAACAACAGGAACAAAATCCTGGAATCTCAAACTCTCAAGACCAAATCCACGCGACCTCCTCCTACAAGACTTCGAGATACACGCGAGGCCAACACGAGGCTACATTCGAGCAAAACAACGAAACACAACGCCAAAGTCTTCTTCCCAAATCAAATTCCCACATACCTTTACGACCTCGTGCACGTGCACGCCGGCCACGGTCGACGGCGATCAACGCTGGCAAGCCCCACAAGTCGCCTTTGACCACGATAACCCCCTCAAACTCCTAGATCGACGAAAACACTACTGCCCCAAAATATAGCTACAGCGTCGACAAACAGTAAGGAAACTCGAACCAATAATTCGCCGTCAACGACGAAATCCACCACCGGAGGTCCCATCACGACGCCCACACACGCTTCTGCTGCCGACCAAGCCTTTCACCTACTCGCGATTCGCTCAAAATCAAAGAAGACGACGAAAAGCTATCAAACCTGATCCAGGCTAAAACACAAACCCAAACCCTACTACGCCGCTTCCTGATCACCACGACCACCATAAAAATCCTCCATTATTTTTTCCAAATCACCCATCACCGTACCCACCTCCATACCGAAGCTCACCATCCAACTCAACTTCTATCTACGGGAATTGACCAAAACCCCAAATACCTAAAACCCCCAAATTCTCCCCAACCACCATCATAAAAATTACAATATTCATTTTAAAATTCATGAATTCGATCAACCATTCAGATCATATGAACAGAAATCCAAATTATTAAGGTTGATTTTCTTCAAAATTTGTCATTCCACTGTAAACTATTATTTACAGTATTTTTGTTTAATATAAATTTTATATTTATGTTTAATAACAAGATTTCTTTGTTATAACCAAATTATCTTCAATGGTTAATGTAGATTAGTGATCATCTTAGAAGATAAATTTTTTTCTTTAAACTGGAACATGAAAGAACAGAAATTTAAAATTTCATAGCTACAGGTTTTCAAACAGCCAATTTAACATGCATTCAATCATTAAATTCAACATGCAAGCATATAATACAATTTTAAACATTTCACGGATCAGCAAATAAAAGATTCAAAACTGTTTTAAAAAAGAAATCTACTCACCTAGCTTATAAACAGAGAACTCTGCATTTTTTTCTAGAATTTGAATTTGATGTATTTCATTTGTTGAAACACAGAATTTTCTTGTGCATTTTCATGTTGATTGCATGTTAATTTCCAGTTGCAATTACTTGGATCTAAATTGAATCATAGCTTCAAATTTCTTTACAGGTTGGAATTCTGTTTTCTGGTTACAGATTTGAAGTTTGCATTTGAATTCTTCTTTTTATTTCTATTTTAATGTAAGAGAAAATTAAAGAATGTTTTTGCTGAAGGAAATAAACAACAGCTCTTTTCCTTTCTAAACTTTTTTTCTTTTTAACTTTTAATAAAAACAAGACTTTCTTTTAAAATAAAGATTTGCCACATGTTACAAGAATGAACCATTGAATTAACAAATGTCAAGCCCCTCATTATTTTGTAAACAAGTGTACTTTCATAAATTATTAAAATGCCATGTTTTAAAGAGGTGATTTATTACATTAATTACTTGTTTAAAAATGAATTAAACCTTAATTATTTGTTTATAAATAAATTAAACCTTAATTACCAATACTAATTTAATACTCATGTTATATATATATATATATATATATATATATATATATATATATATATATATAACTTATGAAATGTATTTAATTTTGTGTTAAATTTATAATTTATAATTATTTTAAAACTTACTTTCCTAAAAATAAGTTTTAAAAGTAAGAAAGTAAACATTTATTTAAATTTTATTTTAAAAGTTTAAACATAAATTTCTATAGCTAACATTGACATTATATTTAAAATCTAGATTTGTTTTCAAAATCCAATTTAAAAGATAACAATTTTAAACCTTTAAAATAAGGTACTATTTCAAGCTATTATTCCTTTAATAAAAATAAATCTTCCTTTAAGTGTTTTATAAATAGACATAAATTTTAAATAGCTTTTGGAAAAACATTTTTATTAAATTAAATCAAATCAAAAACTTTCCAAATCACTATAAAAGCTTATGTATATTAAAATTTTGAAAACATATTTTTCCATTTAAGTTTAATTCATTATTTTCTATTTACAATAAATATTCAAACATAAATAGTCATTACAAATAGAACATCTTAAATATTAACTTTAGAAATAATTTGAATTTTAAAACAGAACACCAAATCACAATATATAAACATATATATTATAATTTGAAAATATTTTTATTAAATTTAAATTGGACCAATTTCTTTTTTACAATGTGTGTGTGTATATATATATATATATTACAAATAGAATATTTTTATTAACTTAAAAAGAACAATTATTAATTAGATAAATATTCTTATTTGAAAAGAATAAACATTCAAATTAAATTATCATTATTATTGAGTTTTTGAAAAGATAATCATTTGTTAAATTAGATTAATTATTAGTTTTGAATGTATAATATTTGGTTGAATTAGATTTTTAAATCAATATAACATATTTTAAGACAAATTATAAATAGAAATTATTAAATAAGTATTTCCCAAAATCCCGGGACATCACATTCCTCCCCCCTTAAAAGAATTTCATCCCCGAAATTAAAATCAAAGATAATTTAATAATTCCATACAGATTTTAATTTTAAAACAGCAATAAATGCTATCAACCATACTAGAAACCATAACATCCAATTCATACAATCAATTCTAACTATCCAGACAAAAATTCTGGACAGAATTTCCTTGAGTTTTCCAGGTACAAACATCGGGTTACTCGCCCTACAGAATCTAAAAATAGTTGCTCTACTCAGAATCAAGAACTCCTATAAATCTAGATCTACAATCTAAACATGATACCGGATTACAAACAATCCGATCAACTTCCAAATCTCCATGATCTGCTGGTTCTAAACTAGTGATAGCTCAACCACTTATCTTTAAGAGAATACAGAAAGATTCTCATACACTCTTGAGCTAGCTTCCCAACTTACCCAATCTCATCGCTCTTAAGATCGGAGAAAACTTATCCAAGAATTAATTCTCCAGCTTCGAATTCTGAATCTCTCCATCTCTTGGCCATAACCTCTGCTGATCCTGGACTGCCCTCAACCTTTCTGATCAACCAAACTTCTCAGATGCTTCTCAAAACAAAGCTGGATCAAGAATGAGATGACCTCCTGATTCTGCGCAACAAGATAATTCTCCCAAAAGTCCATCGAAATCCAAAACACCAATCTACCATACAAGCATCATGAACTCCAAACTAGCTTCTCCTATCCGAAAAAACAGCACAGATGCTCCTGACATCAAGCTTTCATATTCGAAAGAACTTCCTGAAGAAACCTTAAATCCAAGAAAACACAAATCCTCCTAAGAATTCGAGGTTGCTTTTATCCTGGGATAGCTGCTACCATGCTTCCGCTGCACAACTTTGATCCGAAGAAGATGAGAATGCTTTCGATGAACACAAGCACTAACTTAATCGACTTATCCAGAAACATTGTCCATCAAATTCCCTAAAAGCTTAATAACCTATCCGATTTGGTCACAAATCCTATAACAGAAATCCATTCGGAAAACTAGAACCAATCAATCCTGATTGCTCACAAAAATCCTTTCACTTGGAATCCTTTCTCTACTAGGCCAAATCACCAGGAAATCCAAGAACCAAATCGAAACAGAACTCCATCTCCTGATGCGGACAAACTCCTTTGACTTCCTCGAAGATATTCAGAAAGTCTCAAACCACTTCGATAACTCCAACATCTTTAGAGATGTCTCAAGCTAAAGCAAAGATTACTAAAAGAACTTCTGAACCATCGCAAGTCACTTTTGCGATACCACCCAGTTCGGATTCCAAAGAAAACTATTCTCTCTTACAAAACAGAACAGCTTAAGCCCTTCAAAAGAAAAAACTAATGGTCCACCTCGACCACAAACACCTTACCCAGCTGAGCTTCCAGAAGAAAAAGGAACAAGCCTTCACCATTTACCCGATCTAGTGACCGAAGAATCTCAAAAGACTTCTGTACCATCGAAGAAACGGACCACACAACTGCTTTCGAACTCCACCTCTAGGATACTGCTGAGCCAAAAGATCTTCCTGATAGCACACTCAACACCTCTGAGTTGCCCATGCTACCACAGACCTCCTATCCAAAAATTCCTTGAATCCCAAATCTATATCAACCAACTCCACAAAAAGAGTCTTCAAGATGAGCAGAAACCTCTCAAGAAACTTGGGCTTCAGACCAAGCACAAACACCTAGCTGAACTGAGTCTCCCACTCCAATACAGATAAGACTCCTTCCTATGGTTGCCAAAATATCATTACTTGCTTCAGCTCTTCCGACTGATCCAAACTCTAGAGAATCCACTCGCACGAGTGCAATCCAATCTTATACTCCAAAGATAAACTCCGAATCTTTAAAAGATTTCCTTCAAAGATCGATGAAATCCATATACCAAGCTGCCAAACTTACTCAAAATGCCCAAAACTATTCTGGCAGATACTCTTCCAACCTCAACTACTCAGACCTCTTCCATTGATCGTCGTGCTATACACACCTCTATCTCTCCTACTTCTAGAACTTATGTTGGCAAATCCGAACAGGTAACCCAACAAAATAGGTAGGAATAAATAATTATATATATATAGTCAAAATTACAAATACGCTCTCTCAAGAAGAACACCACTCCAGAGTCTAGGTATTCGCTCAACCTAGCACTCTGATACCACAATGTAACGACTCGCCATTCATAACACAGAAAGACGCATCATTAAGAAGAAAGAAAGGGATAGAAAAAAGAGAAGATAGAAAAGAAAGAACCAAACAACATCAGAATCTCACAGCGGAACGAATAAATTATATTAATCAAATAAAATATTACATAGTATCATATACATCAAAGTTATACAGCTTATACAAAACAAACTAGACAGTTATAACACCTGTCTAGATATTACAACTCAAGTACATCATAGAAACAGAAACAACTCAAACACGGCGGAAAACACTATATATATATATATATATATCTACACGTTGAAGCCACCTGCTCCATATCTCCTCCATAAACCGCCAACGCAAACCTGAATCACTTGACTACTCATACGTAATATGAGTACCCAAGAGTTTAATAAAAAAGAAAATAAACACTCAGGTCAGACGGGGGTCTGGTGTGAGTAAACGGTTAAAAGTTGCTTAACTTTAGAAAATCCTTTGAAAACAAAGGTATCACGTAAGACTCCCCATAAATAAATACGTGTAAGTTTTTACCTTACGCTAACCAAAATATTTGATAGGAAATCCAGTGATATTATAACAGTGTCTAGGGTTTTCAAAATAAAATACAGAAATAGCTAGAATGCTTACATCTCAAATTCCAACATAGTTGGGCACAATCAAAACCGTACAGGCACTTATTGGATTTTGGATTCCATACAATGGCAGGGCTACTGGGGTACCGCCCGTCATAGTATGTGGCCTAGATCACCGTACCGAGGAGTACGCCCGCTCCCCTGCAACAAAAAGCCGAAACCATCCCTTACTGGACAGTCGCGAACAAGACCACCCCGGCAGTTGTCATGATCAACCGCCCCACACAGCTGAAATAAAAAGGGACCTCTAAACAGGGGTAAATCTTGCTCTCCAGTGGGGGCTACCCACGAAGCCTTGCTGCACCTCCCCTGTTTTAGCCATTCCCGGTTGATGAGGCTTGAGACTGCGATTACCTTTATAGGACACATCAATCTTAGAATGCTCATCGTCCACCTGAAGATGTTCTGAAAGCATTCAATCCATACAAGTTCGTTTTGGATTCGAACGAAACCGAAGGCACTATCTCGTTACACTCATTTTGGAATCACCCTCAGAGTTAACGACCATAGCCCTTGCACTCTGAATCACCATCTCGAACCTGTAAGTACTATTTCCATCAAACTCATCTCGAAATCACCCCCAGAGTTATACTGACGAATAGTTCTTACACCTCGAGTCTTCACTTGCATTCCCTTTGGATTCATGACCTAACGTTTAACTTGGATCGATGTGGTTTTCGGAATTCCAAATTTGGAAACCCGATCCCGGTCTGATCGAAATCCAAATGCCATCTTAATGTCCAAGTGATTTAAGTTTAACAGATTAATTCAATTTAAATATTGAATTCACACAGCATCATCCACAGATAAATATCACACATTTATCATTGATATATCAAATATCATATCACAGAATATCTCAATATATCATCCAATAGATATCAACCAATTCAGATATTTCACAAACAATCATACACAAACAGGTATCATTAATTCCTTTATAATTAATTTAATCATCTTAAATTAAATTAATTACTTGAGAATTAAACAACTAATCCTGCTTAAACAATCATAAATTAATTACAATTAATTAATTAATCACTCTTTAATCATCTTCATACTCCAATTAATTATTCTTCAATTGCCGATTAATTATCCTTTAATCATATTCTTAATTAATCAATTAGATTAATTATTCTTTAATTACATTATGTAATTAGCCTTTAAATTAATTACACAAATTAATTTATCTTTAATCATTAAGTAATCTTAACTAATTTCTAATCAATTAATTAACAATAATTAATTACAAAAATCCTTAATTAATTTCATTAATTAATTATTACTTCTTTCTCACTTCATTGATTAATTATCTTATAATTAATCACATTTATTAATAAATTAAACAATTAATTATTCATTAATTACATAACTTAATGACCCTCTAATTACTTTATTAATCCATTTTTCTCATAATTATATTTAATAATTAATTATAAACTTAATTACAATTATTAATCAAACTAGATTAATCAAAATCAGTAATTAACTTCCTTAATTACTTTACCAATTAAACAACCACCTTGATTAATTACATTAATCCATCCTTTAATTACACTGAGTAATTATCTCTTAATTACTTTCCCTAAGTAATTATACCTCTTTAATTACTATCCATCCAGTAATTTCCTAAATTAATTACATTCAGTAATTATTCATTAATTACTTCACTAAGCAATTACACATGTTTATTTACATTAAGTAATTATACTTAATCCCATCATTAAGTAATTCTTTTAATTAATTAAACTTAATTAATTAACTAAAACTAACCATACTTAACTTAATTAATTACACTGAGTAATTAATTACTTTAATTACTTCATTAAGTAATTATATTTAAATAATTCTTAAAAATGATTAAGTAATTAACTTCTTAATAACTTATTAAATAATTATTTCTTAATTAATTAAACTTGATTAATATATTTTTAATTAAGTAATTAATTACACTTAATTAAGTACACAACTAATTTACTTTAATTTAATTACTTACATTAACCATTTAAGTAAATTAAGTAATTTACTTTAACTATCCTTATAAATAAAACTTAATTAAAATAAACCAAACATTTTATTAACTTAAATCAATTAAATATTTAAATTCGAAAACTTATATTTGGTTTATACAAAAACATTGTCTTTTAATTTATCATTATTAAATTCCTTTCCTTAATCACATTCAAATTACTTCAAATACAATTTTATTATCATATCATTATCAAAACAAAATTTGAAACAAACTATTTTAAAAACAAAAGTTTAAATTTAAAAATCCAAACTTTAAACTAGAATTCTTTTAAAGCCAAACATTCACTCTTAATAAACTAATTTAACACTTTGTTTAACATCAATTTGCTTTTAAATTTAAAACTTCATTTTTATAAAGTACTGACCTGGTTTTAAACAAACAAACTATTTTTAAAAAAAACAAATTTAACTTGATTTATTTTAACCTAAAGTTTAAATTAAAACATTTCAAAGATATTTAAAACTATAAAAACCCTGTTCAAAAACTGAGTTTTTTTTTATTTCCAGAGAATTCAATTTGCAGTAAAAAGAACAACAGGAGCAAAATCCTGGAATCTCAAACTCTCATGACCAAATCCACGCGACCTTCTCCTACAAGACTTTGAGATACACGCGAGGCCAACACAAGGCTACACTCGAGCAAAACAGCGAAACCCAAGGCCAAAGTATTCTTCCCAAATCAAATTCCCAGATACCCTTACGACCTCGTGCACGTGCATGCCGGCCACGGTCGACGGCGATCAACGCCGGCAAGCCCCACAAGTCGCCTTTGAGCACGATAACCCCCTCAAACTCCTAGATCGACGAAAACACTATTGCTCCAAAATATAGCTACAGCGTTGACAAACAGTAAGGAAACTCGAACCAATAATTCGCCGTCAACGACGAAATCCCCCACCAGAGGTCCCACCACGACGCCCACACACGCTTCCGCTGCCAACCAAGCCTTTCCCTTACTCACGATTCGCTCAAAATCAAAGAAGAGGACGAAAAGCTATCAAACCCGATCCAAGCAAAAACACAAACCCAAACCCTACTACACCGCTTCCTGATCACCACAACCACCATAAAAATCCTCCATTATTTTTCCCAAATCACCCATCACTGTACCCACCTCCATGCCGAAGCTCACCATCCAACTCAACTTCTATCAACCGAAATCGACCAAAATCCCAAATACCTAAAACCCCCAATTTCTCTTCAACCACCATCATAAAAATTACAATATTCATTTTCAATTCATGAATTTGATCAACCATTCAGATCATATGAACAGAAATCCAAATTATTAAGGTTGATTTTCTTCAAAATTTGACATTTCATTGTAAACTATTATTTACAGTATTTTTGTTTAATATAAATTTTATATTTATGTTTAATAACAAGATTTCTTTGTTATAACCAAATTATGTTCAATGATTAATGTAGATTAGTGATCATCTTAGAAGATTAAAAAATTTCTTTAAACTGGAACATGAAAGAACAGAAATTTGAAACTACATAGCTACAGGTTTTCAAACAGCCAATTTAACATGCATTCAATCATTAAATTCAACAAGAAAGCATAGAATACAATTTTAAACATTTCACAGATCAGCAAATAAAAGATTCAAAACTATTTTTAAAAAGAAATCTACTCACCTAGCTTATAAAAAGAGAAATCTGCATTTTCTTTTCTGGAATTTGAATTTGTTGTATTTCATTTGTTGAAACACTGAATGTTCTTGTGCATTTGCATGTTGATTGCATGTTAATTTCCAGTTGCAATTACTTGGATCTGAATTGAATCATAGCTTCAGATTTCTTTACAGGTTGAAAATCTGTTTTCTGGTTACAGATTTGAAGTTTGCATTTGAATTCTTCTTTTTATTTCTATTTTAGTTGAAGAGAAAATTAAAGAATGTTTTTGCTGAAGGAAATAAACAACAGACCTTTTCCTTTCTAAACTTTTATTTTCTTTTTAACTTTTAATAAAAAAAACTTTCTTTTAAAATAAATATTTGCCACATGTTACAAGAATGAACCATTGAATTAACAAATGTCAAGCCCCTCATTATTTTGTAAACAAGTGTAATTTCATAAATTATTAAAATGCCATGTGTTTAAAGATGTGATTTATTACATTAATTACTTGTTTAAAATGAATTAAACCTTAATTATTTGTTTATAAATAAATTAAACCTTAATTACCAATACTAATTTAATACTTATGTTATATATATATATAACTTATGAAATGTATTTAACTTTGTGTTAAATTTATAATTATTTTAAAACTTACTTTCCTAAAAATAAGTTTTAAAAGTAAGAAAGTAAACATTTATTTAAATTTTATTTTAAAAGTTTAAACATAAATTTCTATAGCTAACATTGACATTATATTTAAAATCTAAATTTGTTTTCAAAATCCAAGTTAAAAGATAACGATTTTAAACCTTTAAAATAAGGTACTATTTCAAGCTGTTATTCCTTTAATAAAAATAAATCTTCCTTTAAGTGTTTTATAAATAGACATAAATTTTAAATAGCTTTTGGAAAAACATTTTATTAAATTAAATCAAATCAAAAACTTTCCAAATCACTATAAAAACTTATGTATATTAAAATTTTGAAAACATATTTTTCTATTTAAGTTTAATTCATTATTTTCTATTTACAATAAATATTCAAATATAAATATCCATTATAAATAGAACATCTTAAATATTAACTTCAGAAATTATTTGAATTTTAAAACAGAACACCAAATCACAATATATAAACATATATATTATAATTTAAAAATATTTTTATTAAATTTAAATTGAACCAATTTCCTTTTTATAATGTGTGTATATATATATTACAAATAGAATATTTTTATTAACTTAAAAAGATCAATTATTATTAGATATATATTATTATTTGAAAAGAACAAACATTCAAATTAAATTATCATTATTATTGAGTTTTTGAAAGGATAATCATTTGTTAAATTAGAGTAATTATTAGTTTTGAATATATAATATTTGGTTGAATTAGATTTTTAAATAATATATAACATATTTTAAAATAAATTATAAATAGAAATTATTAAATAAGTATTGCCCAAAATCCTGGGACATCACATACTTATTCCGCACAAGTTGTTTATCCATATTACACGATCCTATAGCACACACACTTTCAATTACTCAATCGAGTCCCCAAGAATTGCCATGACATGAACAGACAAAAATAAAATGTGGGTCAGACAAAAAGTATGGTATCAGGAGAATAATCTCAAAATATTGTATATCTGAACCATTAACATATAAATAAGGACCCACTGAAGAAGAGCGGGTCCTCTCTACAAACGTGACTTAGGGGTAAACTGGACTGCCCATAAACAAGTAAAGTAAACCCAACTCAAAGATAGGGAGTCATACCCTAACATGCTCTTCTTCTGTAATCAATGAATTAACACAACTAATATAATGTGATGAAACGTAACAATATATTCTGATAGAGGTAACCCAATGTACAGATGCAGGACTAATATAAACATTCCAATATCGGTCTAACACACAATGTTCAATAATAATAATCAACCAACCAATATAATCATGGATATCATAATGGTAAGAGACATATAAAGAGTAAGTTGATACCCATCATTACCGATGAGTAAAGTTCTTTATGGACGCCAATCGATTCAATGACCCCCATCGAAGAATCTGAAATGAAAAACAAATATGCTGATATAATAATGATACTAACATAGCATCTTCATACCCCAAATCGAAATAAGGATATATATAAATGTTACCCATCACAAATTTCCATTAGCTACCAAAGAGACCCATTGAGAGCCATAACTATATTATGGACTCTCATGAAAACCAACACCTCAAAAGAAGTTGGTATGTAGGTCCTTTAACGGCACGTAGTCGTACAATGCAGCAGTATATAACCTACTCTAGATTAGCATCCCAATCTTTCTCTACCTCTACTCAGGAACCACGTCTGCATATCGCGTGTCTCAATGGTATGATGGATTCACTTTTCAAACATATATCATATAACTATCCATGAGTATAAAAACTAGATTGAAGCTACCCCATGTTCATTCACTCCACACGTATACCAACACCAAGGTAGTGTCATCCTTATGTGGATTGTGATCCGCTCTTGAAGTGCTTTGCATTATTTGGTTGCCCCAAGTCTGGCATACCAAACCAATATACATAAATCACCCTAAATAGTTCATGTATAATGATATATATTTATTTCTATATATATGTATGTATACATATATACACATACATCTATATACATATACATGTACATGTACATATACATATATATATATATATATTGAACAACATATTTATATATCATCATAATATATTTCTTCCACTATTTGGTAACCTCAAGTCAGGCATATTGAAACTATACATACGTTTAAAATATGTATTATTAAATCGTATCGAATTGCCATTAGCTACCAAAGAGACATATCGAGAGCCATAACCATACTATGGACTCTCCTGAAAACTAACACATCAAAAGAAATTGGCCTATAGATCCTGCCATAGCACCTAAGAGTACTACAATACAGGATATGACCAACTCTAGACTGCTACCCCAGTCTTTCTCCGACCTTGCTCCGAAACCACATTTAAAGGTCGTGCATCTCAATGGTACAATGGATTTCTTGTACCAATCGGTGGCCCCAAGGCGGACATATTGAAATTATATATAAATGCTTTAAACCGAATATATATATATATATATATACATATATAATATCCTCTGCATCTCCCAGTTTCCCTAAGTTGGGGATACTAGAACTATATATAAATATGGACATATATAACTCACACAAATTGTATGCAGCTATAAATATATACAACCCGTCCAACTATAAGGAACTAACAAATACATATCATGCACATTAACATACATGAAGGAAATACACTACCATAGTAACAAATCTATCATCTCAATATAAATTACAATTCACATATACAATCATATAAACGTTTCAACAAAAATGGATCATAGTTAAGTAACCAACCTAACAATTTTATATCTTCCTTGTATTATTTTATAAAAGTTTTACACTTATTGTATAAAATATTACACATGCCTATCAATCATACTATAGCTTATTTTCACTTAATTCTTTTATTTAAATTAAATTTAACTATCAATAAGGCCTCAAAATATTATATAGCTCGTGCGTATAATTTATATGTGTGTGTGTGTGTGCACGCGCGTGTGTGTATGCATACATGTATATCTCAAACCATTTCCTAGGGTTTAAAGATAATAAGTCACATTATTATAATATTCAGGATTTTATAATATGAAACTTCTTTGTACTTTCTAATTTCTCCTTTCATCTTTATAGAAATTCACTAGTAGGTTGGTTATTGACATTAACTATAATAAACCAATATCACAATCGGATAAACTTCAAAACCATTTTAATATAGGTTTAACCTGCCTAAATCATTATTTTAGCCTTATAACTTATTTTAAAGGTCATACTTCTAATTTTCGATTAGTACCAAAATATATAATAATATTTATATCACTAATATAACTACTAATTGGAGTCCTAATTAATTTATAACCATGTTATAAATTAATATCAACTTCATCTAATTCTATTCAATATGACTAGAGCACAATATTTATATATGGTGTCTCCATCAATTATCTCGTATATTAGTAATAAAATGGAATATTTCTATCACTGATGTAACTACAAATTAGGGTTTAATTAATTTTTAACTACGATATAAATTAATATCAACTCCATCCAATTCTATTCAGTAAAAATAGAACACAATATTTATGTATACGGGATTTTAATCAATTATCCTAAACAAATCTAGTCAAATAGGGAAATAATTACTTATACATATATTCTAGGTAATATTTTTCAATATATATAATTACGAGGATTTATGCTGAAATATAAATTTAAAGTTGTAATTCCGCTCACCCAAACTGTAATTTTTCAAGTGTTAGAATCTACTCCAAACCTTCCACATCATATATAATCTCTCTACAAGTGCAATGGCGAAGACCGCGTCTCGATTAGACCTCTTTTTTAAAAGTTATGAATTAAAAACGAAACGAGATTCATTAAATTAATAAATCAACTTAATTGCCTCCATTAACTTAATCCCCATTAATCCTTCTCTCCTAAACCATCCTACACATGCACCATGCATGCCTAACATTACCACCCTTATCTCCTCCAATACTCCTTCAATTCATGATGAATCGACACATCATTCTTTTCTTTGCGCTTCTCTACACACCCTCTTCGCAAAAATCTTCAACACTACAGCCTTGGTGCTATGCAGAAAAATGCGACGTCGCATAGTTCTTCATGGCTTGAAAATGTCACATCCTCTATAAGTTGATCGAAGCATAAGCAGTAGCTTCAGGAAGGCGCATGCCACCAACAGAAACCAAACCACGCTCTCCGTTTTGCAAAACACTACCTCTATGGATGCCTAAACCCAACCATAACCGGTGGTTCCTCTATATTGAAGTTGTAACAACCAATATCATACGTATAAAGGATCGTAGAATATTAGTACATCCATATGAGGTTATTATGATTCTAAAATTTTGGAAAATGACTCTTATAGAAAATTTTCACATCTATGATTTTTGTCGTATTTCTATGTGACCATTTTGACATTGAAAATATTATATGGTCTATAACTTTTGATAGGAGCCAAATTGGGGTCTGCAGTTACTTCTTTTAGATCGGGATAATGGTTTATCTTTCGTACAGTGGTGATAATAAGAAAAAGTACTTACCGTTTAGGGGATACGACTGCTTGAAGTTCCACTCGATTTTTGACAACTTAATGGGTAATTAGTACGTTAGTGGATATGACTAAAGACCATTTTAGGATTAGCATGGGGTTAAGGCTAATGGGACCGTTCTATCATTCCACTCTTTCCAAAAATAGAGAGAAACCCTCCATTAATCTCTTATCCAAAAAGTTACCCTAATCCTTACTTTAACAGCCAAAATATGTCATTAGAAGGAGATTAGCGACACCTGCACCTTGGATTGGAGATTTCTTCTGGATATTACCTTGGAGCTGAAGTTCACTCTTGGATTCATACATCTTTGGGCTTGGATTGGATTGCTTAGGACTTTGATGAGTGGTTTTAAGCCTCTACTCACTAATTCGCCTCTATTAGACATTTAGTGAAGCTTTCTAAATGATTTTCATACTCTAAAACACACTTTAAACTCTTTTAAACAACATATGTAAATTTAAAGTGATTTGGATAAGTTTTGTAAATTCGTATTCGCATGAATCTCATGTATTCGTAGGATACTACCTTAGATTTAGGATTCACAATGTAGTGTTTGGTTATTGCTTGTTAGTATATGTTGTATGTGATGATTTCTGAATGTATGTTTGCTTTTTTTGGTTGAAAATGCCCATGAATGGTAACTAAATTTTAGAAGTAAGTCAGGGATTGGTAAGAATCGGTACTGATCCATGATTTTGTCCTAAATTCCATGCAATCCATATGGGGTGATAAGGAAGTCCCGTTTGGATTTCATATGCTTGAGTTATAGCCATTTGAAGATGGATTGGTGGTGATTTTGAAGCCTATGGATCGGTGGTCACTTATTTTAGTTTGCGAACGATGAGGATGGTTCATTACATGTTTTAGAGACAAAGCTTGGATTCACGAATGATAGATGGATGGATCGCATGAAGAGATAGAGGAAATGCTAAGGCATGGATTGATGGAGTATGCTTTGAGTTTGGAGCATGGGCTTTGGTCACGAATGATGGTTTGGGAAGGTTGCTCGATAGTATGGGCCAGGGTAGTGAAGGAAGTCGTGCTAAGGAAGTCAAGTGTTTGGTTAAGTTTGGGATTGTGTAACAGCCCAAAATTTTTATTAAATATTTAATTCGTTTTATTTAAAACTTTGGTGTTTAATTATCTAAAATTTGAATTTGAAATTGTTCCAATAAAGTTTGGATTTTTGTTCATAATTTCCTTTCCAAGTATAATAAAATAAATAATTTCAATTTACATATATGTATATTTATATTTTTCATATATATTCATCTCTATTTTATCTTTCTATATTTTCCTTTTTGACATTCATTTTATTTTTTTGAATTGTTATGTGTTTATATCTCTTATTTATTGCTTGGAAAAATTATCAATGGATATGCGTTATTTTTTTTAAAGGCGTATCTTTTTAAAACTTTATGTTATTTATTGAATTGTTTCTTTTGTATATATCTTTATTAAATGGATAGGAAACAAATCAATTAAGATACGTTACTTTGTTTTTAATTTTGGACATACGTTTCATTTTCATTTCCTGCCTTTATAATACCCACCCTTTTGATTCCCTACCATAGTCGTTCCGAAATTGTAGCCGTGTATTCCAAAAAAAAACCTAGCTGCCTATTGCCTAGCAATCCATGTAAAAGAAGTATCTCATCTCATTCATCTGCATCTTCATGTGAAGAATTTTGTTGTAAGTAATGGCTTCCTATCCTATTATTTTCCATTTTTCTTCTTTCACTTTTCCTTTAATTCTCTTGGCTTCTCCATCATAATGCTCGACCTATCCACCTTCATGACGACCAGCAACCCCTCCACCACCACCTGTATGGCCTCACCATGATTTGACCAGATCTGGCTGTGACTTCTTGCACAGATCACCACCACAGAACTCCACAAAATAGCCTAGATGATCCCCTATACATCCACCACCATCAATTGTAGCCTCAGCCACCACCACCCACGGCCATCTCCTCTAGCCTGTGACACCACCACTGACTTTGGCCGCACCTCCTGGTGATGATGGTCTGACTGGACCGAGCCCAAGTACCAGGCCGAGCCATTTATGCCTAGGGCCGAACCATAGAAGCCTATGACCATCCACCACCTTGCCTGTTGCAATCACAAACCCTATCTCTTCAACTTCCCATTGCCTTGCCGAGCATTTCAGGCCTTGATCTGGTTATGGCTGAGTCATTTGGGGTGTTAGTTGAGTCGTATGATGAAGTGGCCGAGCCACTTGTTGTTCAAGTCATTTTATTCCACCTATTCTTCCATTTTGCTTTATTCGGTTGATATATTATTTTGTGAAATAACCTATACTTATATTTGATTTATTTATTTGATTTCAAGATTTAAATCTGGTTGCTACTTCTTCTCAAATCGTATCGTGCCTTCTCGTGCTCTGTGATGTGTGGATATTTTTGTTTTGAATCAATCTCTAGCGTCAAAAAGGTGAGTTATTCACTCTAGACACTATGTACATATATTTTGTGAATTGATGACAAGTGAATATGTATAAATTGATATATTATTCATAGACGCCTGTGATGTGATTCTATAATGTTAAATCCTATTTACAAAATTGTTGCATCGTCTGATATGAGATGTTATATTAAACTGTTCATTTTATCTCTGCATACCACACTGCAAGTTCCCTTATCACTATGGGTTGAAATGATACATACCCGAACGGACTTTAGAATAAGGAAAAATCTTTATGGGGTGAAATGACAGACTCGAGTGATATTTTTTATTGTATTTATTTTCTTAGGATTATGGATTTGAAATGATAGAATCCGGATTTCTCTTTTTAAATTACGGATTGAAATAATATATTATCCGTATCACTTGACCTAGGTTAGAAAATATTATACAAATTCATGGTTATTTTTACAAATATTATTTTGAGATATTAAGTATTTTGAAATATTAAAATATGAAATTTTAGCTTAAATTGGGTTTAAATGATTTGAATAAATTGTATATTTATTTTCTGTAAGTGAAATGTATAAATAAATAAATGGAAAGGTGTATTTTGAAATATGAATTAACTTGGAATTTGGAAATTTGGTTAAATGGAAATTTTAAGTTAGGTAAATAAATGGAAATTTAATTTTATTTAGGAGATGGGTATGTTAAATAAAATATTAAGTTATTGCTTGAAATAAAAGTTAAGCAATTTATAAAGTATTGACTTAACAAACGAATTTATATGAAATTTGATATTTATTAGTAAAATGTTATTTTATAAGAATTTATAAGTTAAATAATATCCAAATAATTTTTTTTGGAAAGAGGGATTAAGTTTGATAAGTTAAAGATGAGAAAAAGCGAAGATATATGGTTTTAGAAGGTAAACAAAATTTATAGCAGTTCAGAAATGTTGTGGACATATGACCTATGGCTTGAATACACTAAAAAGACCTATAATTTTTTTTTTGAAGTGTTGTATATTCTGTAAATTTGAATTATGGCTGAAAATACACTAAAATGACCTATAACAGCATTTCTGAAGTGCTGTAAATTTGAACTAGGTGCTGAAATTTCTGAATAAACCTATAACAGCACTTCTGAAGTGTTGTAGTTTCCGAATTTGAACTGTGCTTTGATATGTACTAAATATACCTATCGTAGCACTTTAAAAGTGCTGCAGTTTTGAAAATTTCAATGCTTTGAAATGTTGAAATTGAACTAATAGACCTAGAAATTGCTGGAATTCTGGAAATTGAATAATTGATTTGAAAGGATAACTACTTCATATTTAAATGGTCTAAATGAATTATTTTGATTTGGAAAATAAACCATTTTTGAAAGTTATAACCACGGGTAGTAATAACGTTGGTTGTGAAAGAGACCGGGATCAGATATGGGCATACTCTCTGTCAATACGACAACCGTGTATGCGGTGGAGATTCCAGAATGAAGTAGGATGGTAGCGACGTTCTATTGAGGTATGTACGTGGACCCGACTCCCATGAATTGGCATAATGTGGCTAAAATAGGAGCAATTAATGGACTAAGAAGGTAGCACCTTTTATCGGATGCATTTCTTCGTATGTCATTCTATTACTTTGTGATTGTTTGGTGCACACCTTTGATTTGGGAGTGTGGTTCGAGGTGGGCGGTAGTAGCTGCTATGCGTTACCACCGGTCTGGAAGCGTAATTGGTATATCTACCTTGGCATTGCCTAATTGTTCCATGTCACCTACCCTAGCGAGTCTTGTATGAGTTTGGTTTTCTCTCGTGGCCCATGGAGTATTTAGGGTAGTCTTCCGGTCTGGAGATGCGCTGATACTGGATGGACTACTGGGACTATTATTGTTTTAAGAGGCAGATTGGGTAACTCCTTAACGCTATTTAAAAGTAAGTTTATTTTACTATAAACATTATTATAATAGCGAAATATTACCACATAGTAAATAGTTTAATGGATCCTTAGAGGATGGGCGGTCCCAAGCATCCTTTAAGTTACTTGTACCTTATATTACAGATCACTTGAGTTGTTTTGCATTATATAAGTATGTATGTACTGACTCGAGTGTTTGTGCTATTTCTTACGCTTGGGTCAGCCTGAGTACTATAGCTTGGATCTATCTTCTGGAAGCTAGAGATTTCTGGAGTTTTCTGCTTATCAAGTTGTTATCTATTCCAGTTTCAGTATTTCCATTTCAACTCATGTATTAGAGATATATGTATTTGGGATTTTCTACTATATTTGCTACAGAACTGCATTTGTTTTTCAGACTATGTATTTCGGTACTTGTTTTGAGACTGAGTTGTAGTGGCTTCATGAACCACTATGGTTATTTTTACTTCCGCTGCGAGTTATTCTGATTTTCTCTGTGTTTGTGATTCTATGATTGTTTTTATTTGCTCTAAATTATTACAATCTTCTGTTTTGAATTATTCAAGTCGGACATGTGAGGATTTATTGTCGATTTGAATGGTCCAATATAGTGGGTCATTACATTTGGTATCAGAGCTAGGTTTTAGGCAAATCTTAGTCTGCGGAGCAAAAACTCATTAGAGATAGGGTAGAAATACCCTAGAATGAGTGGAATCAATCTAGAATCCTTTCTTTGTGAGAGAACGTATTTTAAAGTATAACATGATTTTGAATGATTTTCAAAGGATTTTAAAGAAGTATTTAAAAAAATGTTCCTTGCTTTTCAAAATTTCTAAACTTCTTTCTTTTCCTTTATCTACCTTGTTAGTAATTTCCTGGTTCGGGATATTTAATTCCCGCTGAGTCTTATCTTGTTTATCTAATCTTGTCTTTGTTTCTCAATTACCTCTGTCCTAAAATTCATTCTTTGTTTTTCAGTATGTATAGAAGGAATGCAAGAGGTAAGATACGTGGTGTCGCCCCAACTCCTGAGTCTACTGCACCAGTCAGGTTCTCCAAGCTTTGTAAGGAATATAATGAGCTTGGTGGCACCAAGTTCACTGGATCTGAGAGCATTATTGAAGCTCAATAGTGGTTGAGATACTTGGAGAGAATCTTCTCTAGTCTTGAGATCACTAATGCCCAACAGCGTCAGTTAGCAGCTTGGCAACTGAAAGGAGCAGCTTTGGGTTGGTGGCAGTCTGTCACAGCTCTCACCTCCGAGGCTGACATTTCTTGGGAACAATTTAGGTATCCTCTTCTTTTGTTTCAAACTTAGTTTAGTTTTCTCCTCTTGAATCTGTCTTGTACCTCTTATCGTGCTTTAAGGATCCTTTTCTTGTGAAATGGATGCCCGAGGCAGGAACCTCAGCTGTATCGGGAATTCATGTATTTAAAGGAGGGTGATATGTCTTTTGCTGAATATGAGAGGAAATTCAATGAGCTATTGAAGTTTGGCCTTAATCTGATTGACACTCTTCTCAAAAAGAATGAGAAGTTCATTGCTGGTGCACGTCCGGAGTACTACGACCGTCTCATCATTCATGTGCACAGCCCTTTCACCACTCTGATGGACATGGCCATTAGATAGAGAATGCTACTTCCAAGGATCCTCCAGCTGCTCAGTCTGCTTCATCTCAGTCCTCTTCTGGAAATCCTAAGAAGAGAAATTCCCACTTTCACCATCGGAAGGGGAACCAGAAGAAGACTCCAGGGTTGGGATCATCTTCTTCATCTCAGAGGCAGTCGATCGACCTATCTGCCATTACTTGCTACAGGTGTGATAAGAAGGGGCACTATGCTAATAATTGTCCTACCTTGGGTGCTGCTATTCCTCCAGCCCAGTCGACCAGGAGCGACCTCTGCCATATTTTTCTACAGCCTGGCCACTTCAAGAAGGATTGCCCTACTCATAAGAAGGGCAAGTCATTGGGTATCTTTGTTGTTACTTCTGCATCTTCTCCAGCTCTTGCACCTACCCCTGTTTCTGCTCCTGCTCCCATTGATAACCAATGTACACTTCAAGGTTCTTTTTCTCTATTTTATTTTGCGGTTCGTGTTCTGTTTGATAATGGAGCTTCTCATAGCTTCATCTCGGTTAATCTTTGCAATAAATTTGAGAATCTTCTTTCTCTCGAGTTTACTTCTATGCCTTTATGTTTTCCAAATCCTATTGGTAATACTGCGAACCTTAGTAAGATTTGTAGGAATGTGAAACTCTTCCTTGATAGTTATCGATATTCCGATGATTTCTATGTTCTGGGTTTTGATGCTTTTGATCTATTGCTTGGGGTGATTGGCTATTGAGGCATGATGCCCATATCTCTTGAAGTTCTCAAACTGTTTCTCTTGAGGATGATTTTGGTAATTCTTTGGTGATTCAGTCTAGTTTGCCTCAGGATTTTGCTGGTAGTTTTATTTACTCTCTTGATTCATCCCCTAGTAATCTTGACTCGACTCACATGGTCAGATTATATCCCGATGTATTTGGTGAAGTCACTTCTTTACCTCCTAAGAGGAAAATCGATTTCCGTATTGATCTTATTCCTGGAGCTTGACATGTATTTCTTCCACCCAGAAGAATGGCACCCCGTGAGAAGGTTGAGTTAAGGAAGCAAATTCAGGAGTTGTTCTCCAAGGGTCTGATCAGACTAAGCTATTCTTAATAGGGAGCAGCAGTGGTTTTTATCACTAAGTCTGATGGTTCTTTACGGATGTGTGTTGATTATAGGGAGCTGAACAAGCTCACTATGAAAAGCAGATATCATACGCCTCGCCTTAATGATATATTTGATCAGCTTTATGGAGCTACAGTTTTCTCTCAGCTTGATCTTGTCACATGTTTCCACCAACTCAGACTTGTGGAAGAAAGCATTCCCAAGGCTGCTTTCCGTACTGAGAATGGTTTTTATGAATGGTTAGTCATGCCTTTCGGTTTGACTAATGCTCATGCTTTCTATGTTGATTTGATGAATCGTGTTTTTCATGATGTGCTTAATAAATTCGTTCTAGTCTTTGTTGATGATATCCTTGTCTTCTCCAAGACAAAGGAAGAGCATGAGTCGCATTTGAAATATGCTCTAGACACTCTTCGAAATCATCGGTTGAAGGCTAAATTCTCTAAATGCCATTTCTGGAGAGATGAAGTCTGATTTCTCGGGCATATTGTTTTTAGTGATGGAGTTTCTGTTGATCCAATCAAGATCGCTGCGATCAATGTAAGTCTTTCCTCTTCTTCTCCTTCCTTAATTTGAACTTTCTATCTCTCTATGGTCCTTATTTCTCCCTATTCTGTTACAGGATTGGGAAACTCCTAGGACTCCAACTAACATTTGCAGTTTTTTAGGCCTCGCCGATTACTATCGGAGATTCATTGTGAACTTCACTTGGATTTCTGCACCTCTCACTGCTTTAACTCGAAAGAATGCTAAGTTTATTTGTGATGATAAGTGTGAAGCCGCATTCAATGAGTTGAAGAACAAGCTTACTTCTGCACCAGTGCTTAACGTTCCGAATGGAAATGAGGGGTTAACGGTGTACACTGATGCTTGTTGTGAAGATTTGGGAGTTGTTCTGATGTAAGATGGGAAGGTGATTGCCTATGCTAGTCGCCAGCTGAAGACCCATGAGGCCAATTATGCAGCCCATGATCTAGAATTGCTTGCTGTTGTCTTTACTTTGAAGCTTTGGAGGCACCATCTCTTGGGCCCTAAATTTGAGCTCTTCACTGACCATCAATCTTTGAAGTATATCTTCATCCAAAAGGATTTAAATCAGAGACAAGTTCGGTGGCTTGAGTTCCTTGCTTCTTATGATCTAGACACTAGCAATACTCCCAGTAAAGCTAATGTTATGGCCGATGCTTTGAGTCGGAAGAAGGCTATATCATGTCAGCTTGTTATTTCTTCTTCTCCTCTTTTGGATCGTATCATGGCTAAGCAGGATGAGGATGAGATGCTTAAGCGTATGAAGGAGACTGTTCATTGTAAGGTTGGAGGTAGTAGTTCTAATGGTAGTGGAGCTCAGATTGATGACAGAGGGATTTTGATGATTAATAACCGGATTTATGTCCCGAATGTTGATGGATTGAGGCAGGAGTTACTTCAGGAGCATCATCGATCTAGACTTTCTATTCATCTTGGTGTAACGAAGATGTATCAGGATATGAAGAAGCTTTATTGGTGGAGAGATATTAAGCGGGATATCTCTATCTTTGTTAGTAGGTGTGCGACTTGTCAGCAAGCCAAGGCAGATCATCAGAAGACTCCTGGTTTATTGCAGCCCCTTGAGGTTCCCAATTGGAAATGGGAACAGGTTTCTATGGATTTTATTGATGGATTTTCGAGGTCTAGGAGGGGTAATGAGAGCATTTGGGTTATTGTGCATAGATTGACCAAATCAGGTCACTTCATTCCGGTCAAATCTACCCATTCTTCTTCTAGTCTGGCCGAGATTTACATGAGGGAGATTGTCCGTCTCCATGACGTTCCTATCAGCAATGTTTGTGATTGGAATCCCATCTTTACCAGTCAGTTTTGGAAGGCTTTTTAGGAATCTTTGGGTACTCGTCTTAATCTGAGCACTGCTTACCATCCGCAGACCGACGGTCAAACGAAAAGAGTGAATCAGATTCTAGAGGATCTTCTTCGAGCTTGTGTTCTGGATTATGGAGGATCTTGGGAAGATCACCTCCATCTTGTTGAATTCACCTATAACAACAGTTATCAGGTATATTTTCAGTCTTATATTTTGATCTTATATTAATCTTTTGTCCATCTCATTCATCTTTGAATTTAGGCTAGTATTGAGATATCTCTGTTTGTTACTTTTTACGAAAGACCTTGTAGATCTCCATCTTGCTAGATTGAATTTAAGTAATCGTTTGGTTCTTGGTCCTGATATGATTTTAGAGGCCTCAGAGAAGGTTGAGGAGATTAAGAGGAAGATGTGGATTTCCCAGGATAGGCAGAAGAAGTATACTGATCGTCGTAGGAGGAGTCTGGAGTTTGCTGTTGGTGATTTGGTTTTCCTTAAAGTCACTCCCTTAAGGAATGTGATTCAGTTTGGTCGTAGAGGGAAGCTTGCTCCTAGGCTCGTTGGTCCCTTTCGTATCTTAGAAAGGATTGGTTCTCTTGCTTATCATCTGGATTTTCCTGAGAAGTTTTCTGGAGTACGTAATGTATTCCATGTATCGCATCTTCGTCGGTATCTACATGATCCATCTCTGATTATCCAGCCTTCTATCCATGATAGTTTGGATATTGAGCCTAATATGACTGTTGAGAGGAAGCCACTTCGTATCGTCGATCGAGGTATAAAGCTGCTAAGAAGGAAATCTGTCAACCTGGTCAAAGTATAGTGGAGCATTGATGATCGGGATTATACCTGGGAGACAGAGGAGAGCATACGTGCTTCGAACCCGGAATTGTTTGTTTTAGGTACTTTTGCTTTACTATCTTGTTTTCTTTTCTTCCTTTGTTTTGTTCCTTTTCGAGGATGAAAAGTTTTGAGTGGGGGAGAGTGTAACAACACAAAATTTTTATTAAATATTTAATTCGTTTTATTTAAAACTTGGTTTTTAATTATCTAGAATTTGAATTTGTTCCAATAAAGTTTAGATTTTTGTTCATAATTTCTCCAAATATAATAAAATAAATAATTTCTATATATATTTATATTTATATTTTCATATATATTAATCTCTATTTTATCTTTCTATATTTTCCGTTTTGACATTCATTTTATTTTTTTGAATTGTTACGTGTTTATATCTCTTATTTATTGCTTGGAAAAATTATCAATGGATATGTGTTATATTGTCTTAAAGGCATATCTTTTTAAAACTTTATGTTATTTATTGAATTGTTTCTTTTGTATATATCTTTATTAAATGGATAGGATACAAATCAATTAAGATACGTTACTTTGTTTTTAATTTTGGACATATGTTTCATTTTCATTTCCTGCCTTTATAATACCCACCCTTTTGACTCCCTACCATAGCCGTTCCAAAATTATAGCCGTGTACTCCCAAAAAAAACCTAGCCGCCTATTACCTGGCAATCCACGTGAAAGAAGTATCTCATCTCATTCATCTACATCTTCATGTGAAGAATTTTGCTGTAAGTAATGGCTTCCTATCCTATTATTTTCCATTTTTCTTCTTTCACTTTTCCTTTAATTCTCTTGCCTTCTCTGTCATAATGCTTGGCCTATTCACCTTCATGACCGCCAGCAACCCCTCCACCACTACCTGTACGGCCTCACCATGATTTGACCAGATCTGGCCGTGACTTCTTGCATAGATCACCACCACAAAACTCCACACGATAGCCTAGCCGAACCCCTATACATCCTCCACCATCAATTGCAGCCTTAGCCACCACTACCCACGGCCATCTCCTCCAGCCCGTGACACCACCACTGACTTTGGCCGCACCTCCTGGTGATGATGGTCTGACTGGGCCGAGCCCAAGTACCAGGCCGAGCCATTTATGCCTAGGGTCGAACCATAGAAGCCTATGACCATCCACCACCTTGCTTGTTGCAATCACAACCCCTATCACTTCAACTTCCCATTGCCTTGCCGAGCATTTCCGGCCTTGATTTGGTTATGGCCGAGTCATTTGGGGTGTTCGTTGAGTCGTATGATGAAGTGGTCGAGCCACTTGTTGTTCAAGTTATTTTATTCCACCTATTCTTCCATTTTGCTTTATTTAGTTGATATATTCTTTTATGAATTAGCCTATACTTATATTTGATTTATTTATTTGATTTCAAGATTTAAATTTGGTTGTTACTTCTTCTCAAATCGTATCGTGCCTTATCGTGCTCTGCGGTGTGTGGATATTTTTGTTTTGAATCAATCTCTAGCGTCAAAAAGGTGAGTTATTCACTCTAGACACTACGTATGTATATTTTGTGAATTGATGACAAGTGAATCTGTATAAATTGTATATTATTCATAGATGCGTGTGATGTGATTTTATAATGTTAAATCCTTTTTACAAAATTATTGCATCGTTTGATATGAGATGTTATATTAAACTGTTCATTTTATCTCTACATATCAACTCCAAGTTCCCTTATCACTATGGGTTGAAATGATACATACCCGAATGGACTTTAGAATAAGGAAAAATCATTGTGGGCTGAAATGATAGGCTCGAGTGATTTTTTATTGTATTTATTTTCTTGGGATTGCAAGTTTTAAACGATAGAACCCGGATTTCTCTTTTTAAATTACAGATTGAAATGATATATTATCTGTATCACTTGACCTAGGTTAGAAAATATTACACAAACCCGTGGTTATTTTTACAAGTATTATTTTGAGATATTAAGTATTTTGAAATATTAAAATATGAAATTTTAGCTTAAATCAGATTTAAATGATTTGAATAAATTGTATAGTTATCTTCTATAAGTTAAATGCATAAATAAACAAATGGAAAGGTGTATTTTGAAATATGACTTAACATGGAATTTGGAAATTTGGTTTAAATGGAAATTTTAAGTTAGGTAAATAAATGGAAATTTTATTTTATTTAGGAGATGGGTATGTTAAATAAAATATTAAGTTATTGGTTAAAACAAAAGACAAGCAATTTACAAAGTATTGACTTAACAAATGAATTTATATGAAATTTGATATTTATTAATAAAATGATATTTTATTAGAATTTATAAGTTAAATAATATCCAAATAAATTTTTGGGAAAGAGGGAATAAGTTTGATAAGTTAAAAATGAGAAAAAGTGAAGATATAGGGTTTTAGAAGGTAAACAGAAATTATAGCAGTTCAGAAATGCTGTGGAAATTTGAACTATGGCTCGAATACACTAAAAAGACCTATAACAACATTTCTGAAGTGCTGTAAATTCTGTAAATTTGAACTATGGATGAAAATACACCAAAAAGACCTATAATTGCATTTCTGAAGTGCTGTAAATTCTGTAAATTTGAGCTAGGTGCTAAAATTTCTATAAACCTATAACAACACTTCTAAAGTGTTGCAGATTCTGAATTTGAACTATGCTTTGATATATACTAAATATTCCTATCGCATCACTTTAAAAGTGCTGCAATTTTGAAAATTTCAATGCTTTGAAATGTTGAAATTGAATGAACTTAGAAATTACTAGAATTATGGAAATTGACTAATTGATTTGAAAGGATAACTAGTTCATATTTACAGGTTTAAATGAATATTTTGATTTGGAATATAAACCAATTTTGAAATTTATAACCGTGGGTAGTAATAACGTTTGTTGTCAAAGAGACTGGGATCGGATATGGGCATACTCTCTGTTGATTCCGAAAACCACTTTCACAACTGCGTATGCGGTGGAGATTCTAGAATGAAGTAGGATGGTGGCGACGTTCTATTAAGGTATGTATGTGGACCCGACTCCCGTGAGTTGGCATGAGGTGGCTAAAACAGGAGTGATTGACGGACTAAGAAGGTAGCACCTTTTATCGGACGCACTTCTTCGTATGCCGTTCTATTACTTTGTGATTGTTTGGTGTGCACCTTTGATTTAGGAGTGTGGTTCGAGGCGGGTGGTAGTAGCTGCTACGCATTACCACCGGTCCGGAAGCGTAACTGGTATATTTACTTTGGCATTGCCTAGTTGTGCCATGTCACTTATCCTAGCGAACCTTATACGAGTTTGATTCCCATAGACCGTGGAGTATTTAGGGTAGTCTCCCCATCTAGAGATATGCTAATACTGGATGGACTACTGGGACTATTATTGTGTTAATGAGGAGATTGGGTAACTCCTTAACGCTATTTAAAAGTAAGTTTATTTTACTATAGACATTATAATAATAGCAAAATATTACAGCATAGTAAATAGTTTAACGGATCCTTAGAGGATGGGTGGTCTCAAGCATCCTTTAGGTTACTTGTACCTTATATTACAGTTCACTTGAGTTGGTTTACATTATATAAGAATGTATGTCCTGACTCGAGTGTTTGTCTTATTTCTTACGCTCGGGTCAGCCTGAGTACTGCAGCTTGGATCTATCTTCTGGAAGCTAGAGATTTCTAGAGTAACTACTTATCAAGTTGTTGTCTATTCCAGTTTCAGTATTTCCATTTCAACTCATGTATTAGAGATATATGCATTTGGGTTTTTCTACTATATTTTCTTCAGAACTGTATCTGCTTTTCAGACTATGTATTTCGGTACTTGTTTTGAGACTGAGTTGTAGTGGCTTCATGAACCACTATTGTTATTTTTATTTCCACTGCGAGTTATTCTGATTTTCTCCGTGCCTGTGATTCTGTGATTGGTTTTATTTGCTCCAAATTATCACAATCTTCTGTTTTGAATTATTCAAGTCAGACATGTGCGGATTTATTATCAATCTGAATGGTTCAAAATAGTGGGTCATTATAGATTGGTACTCATGGATCTGTACTGATATATGGGTACCGTTTGATGTGACATGCTATTGATAGAGGATGGCATAGGGATAGAACGCAACCAATGTGTGAAGTGTAAGATTGGGGTGAGCATGGATTGGTTATGATTGGCGTAGGGAAGTTGGACTTCGAGCAATCAAGTGCTAGCTTCGAGTTTCTATATGTATACTTCGAGATGAGATGTTTGACTCGAGTTTGGGTATATGATAGCTCAAACTCAGGACAAGTTAAATATGGCTAATTTTAGGGATCAGTATCGAACCTTAGGTTCGGTGGTGATTTTCGATGATGGTACGGCGATAACGATTCTTTGATGGAAAGATAGAGCTGGCTTTAATGATGGATAGTTGTACTTTGAGATGCAGAGTTGAGGACTATAACTTGGATAGAGGGAACTGTTAGATTAATGACTATGGGACATGTGATGGAATTCTACGACTGATGATGACTGTAGAGGGTCATCCCAACCGTGATGACTTCGTGATTGAAGTCGTGAGATCGGTTTAAGGATGTACACTGCCATAAATGACGTCTGTAATGGGATAGGTGAAACTCGAGGGTTCGTAGGATACTCATGAGGTGGGGGTATACAGAGAATGTGTTGGTTCCTAGAGCATGATGGCTCCTCATTCCAGATACGACATTTGTTTACCCTGAACCGACGTGATGGTTGGTCTATTTCCAAGTAGGCTGAGTGGCTTGGATTTGAGTACCGAGGAACCAAGATTCATGAGGATAGTCTAGTCTTTGACCGTGATGGGTCGGCGAGATTTTATATCCAACACACTGAGTGAATGTGAGGATGGATGATGGATGCTATGTTTGTTTGACTGCTTATCATCCAAGGGATGTCACCTAATGCCGATATTATTGATGTATATATTTGAACACCCATTAGTACTTTGATGTGTATTACACACATGATGACTATGATGTAGAGTAGCGTATATTTTGTATATTTTCTAACTCTATGGATACTGGACAGGTCGGGTATGATCCTTTATACAATTTGTCCTATTTTTGTGGTAAATTAGAATTTTGAGATTTACTACCGCTCACATTATACTACTGTCTGAACTGGGGTTTTATGTTTTGCTTCTAATAACTCTAGATACTCTTAAATAAGTAGATTATGGGTATCAGATCTGGTGAGCATGTGGAGATGGACAGGTAGCGACAAGGGGTTATACTTTCGTATTACTACATTTATTTATTTTTTGTTCTGCTGCACAGCACTATGAAGCTAGCTAATGCCTTTATTACTTAGAGACAGTTATTTATGGGTTATTATTTGATGTGTAACTCTATTTTTAATGATGTATATTGTATGGATCTATGCACTCTGATTTTGAGATTCATTCAATTATTTACTATCTCGCTTGTTTTATATATGAGCTTTTTATTATTATATTTTATTCGATGCGCTGTGGATATACGACATGTTCTGTGTTGTTTTATTTACTTTACAACCCTTAACGGCCGTCCTGCATTGACCGTGCATTGCTACAACACATTATATAGGTATATTTGGTGTCGGTGGTGTAGAGTGGTCGTCACATATGTCCTCAAGTGTCACTGCACATTCCAAAACCCATATAATTTTGAATCTACTCTCATCATGGGTTCAATGGATCTGATCTTGTTGATTGTTGTGAACTAAAGCTCTTGATTTAATTCACGGAAGGATGCAGTTATATTTCTTTTGCAGGAGGAAGGAAGAAAAAAGATAAAGCAAATTGGATGTTAAAGGGGAAGGGTATATATAATAATGTACATATATAATATCGATTTCTCAAATAAAACACCACATGTTTTGAGCTTGTACGATCACACAGCACATCAAATCGTCACGAAATTCTTCGGTGCACTTCACCTCATATTTTGGTCCTGATGATATAAATTTCATCACTATCTGAGACAGCACTCTGGTATAATAATTTCATGTGCTTCGAGGTCGTTTTGCCAACTTGATCATCCGATTTCAAAAATTCTTCAACCGTAGACCTCATAATGAACTCCTTATCCAAAAAACACAAGCCATCAGTCGAGACCCCATTGGACTCGACTACGCACGTATTTTTATAAAATACATATAACTATTCGTAGATCGTAAAAATACGATAACTCCAAATATAGTGATATTCATACTTATTGTGATTCGCGACGTTGACCTGGCCTCAAAGGAAGTTGTTTCGGCCCCTATTTCTACCATATGTGAAAAGTCAGATTTTGGACGTTAAAATAATTAATGATCTAATAACTAAATTAATTATTTTAATATCTAGTAGTTATAGATGCTGGTTGTTATGTTCTCCCGCTTAAAAGAATTTCTTCCTTGAAATTCCTATGAGTAAAACAATGCAACCCGACCGACCAAAGCAGATAATACAAGTCTAACCTTAGTATTCTAAAGCTCCTCTTGCTTCAAAAAATCTTGGTAGTACCTCTTTTGCATGGCTAGCTTCGAAAAAGTCCTACAAACACACACACACACATGTATGTATGTATGCATGCATGTATGTGTGTGTATGTATGTGTGTGTGTATGGATACATACATCTTACATCTAAGGCATCTCATTTTTGAGGACATACAAGCACACGCACACACACACACATACATATATATCCATACCATCTACAGTACAGATCTTAAGTACCCCTTTCTCAATAAGAGCGTGCATTTAGATGTGAAACTGAGTGAATAAGCATCCCAATAGCACATATCTACTTTCATGTGCCTAATCATACACTCAACAAAGAGGATCAAACACAACTGCAACATTAAACCATGGATTTAGGCATGCTACATCCTATATAACAACCATCTACAATAAATATGCTATATCAAACCATGCAACATGCATCTCAAATAATCATGTTACAACAAACTATGCAACAAACACATGTGATGTAACTAACATCTCCAATGCAACAAGCATTTCAAATAAACATATTACAACTTACTATGAACCAAACACATCAACGCAAAAAGCACCTAATGTAGAAAGCATCTCAAATAAACATGTTATGACAAACTATACAACATGCATCTCTAGTCAATATGTTGTCATTGAAAACAACATGCACACTTGTAAAATTACAACAGCCAATAAAGAAAGATCTACACTATGCTTTCTTTCCTTTTAAAAAAACAAAAGGGGAAGCAAAAATTCCCTTAAGTAATTGGAGGCATACCAATAAATGCTCCACCAAACACAAATAAGGTTAAACTCATTAGTCTTAACTTATATAGCCATATTCTCAAAAATAAATAAGCCCCCAAGGTTTAAAGCCACATCCGGTTTCTCTAGTTGACTCATCCCAACGATGTCACTAGAATTATACTCTTATATAATATAATTCACACAATATGCTGGCAATAATAATCAATGGTGAGCAATCAACAAGTAATAATAAGCAATAACAACCAACGGCGAGCAATTAACAAGTAGAAAAAATCAATCAATAATCAATCAATAAAAATAAACAATTAATCATCAAAATAAACAATCAATCAAAAATCAAATAATAGAAAGTAATCAGTAATCAATAATCAATCAACAGTCAATCAATAAAAATAGACAATTAATCAAAATCAAGAAACAACAAGCAATCAACAACGATTACCATACAAACTTCCAATCGTTTAAAAGGAGTCTATAACAACATGCACGGTAACCCTTAATAGTCATAGCATGCATTATAAGCTGTAAACTCTTTTAAGTCTATTCGACATCCAAGATGACCCAATTCCTTAGGTAGTGCAACCCTCTTTCATGAATACAATATGAGAAAGACTTCACACTACCCACTCTAAAAGGGAAAACTTATATGATATGCTAGACCATCGATCCCCAAATCTCTCGAATAAACCTAGGAATCTAAGTCCCAACTTTTCTTTCCTTCCAACTAGAACTCATCCTTCAAAGGAGAAAACTTCACCAATTAAATCACTATTAAATGACAATCTACAAATGTTTGGGCTTGCTCGTGTTCCGATTCACCTCAATCGCACAATGTTAATAGGGATAATATACTAAGTGTACCATGATGCTCACATAGGAAAGTGTCATATTGCCACTTAAAAGATTATCTGAACCCTCACAAAACTAGTCGAGAAGTCCTTCCCCGAACTATCACAAGCTATCTTAACTATATTATACTGTAATTTTACAATGAATAGAGATCATCCAAAATAAATAAGTTAGCCGATCTAATCCTTTGTTTGCTTGCAAAGTTTCTTCATTAAGCTAGGGTCAGCCACCTAACTCTTTTCATGGGAACTCTGATCCAGTTCCTTGGTTCGACCACCAAAATTTCCTCGCACGACTAGAGTCACACTTCAAATCTCTAAGTTATTTCAAGAATCCGACTCAAGGGGTTTGAGAATCGAGTAAAAATACCCTTCTCCAATGGGTGCAAATCGCTTGGAAACCCCATGCTCAAACTAAGGATTAGGAACTGGTACGTAAATGTACTGATCCCTAGCAAATATCTCTTTAGTTCATGGATTAACCTTACCATCAAAGGTTTACTAACATAAGAACAAACAACTTCTTATATGGATAGCTCTATAAAAAAAATGCATATAAGTCATTTGTTCAATATTTGCTCATTATTAGGAATCCACCAAATCCTACATGGATGCAAATCCAGGTCACACATCATCAACCGACCGCACTCAACTCGAAAGCTTGTGCATCGAGTCTGAATAGGAGTACTCTCGGTCTCTACCTCCTTCCACACCTACTGTATCTACTAGCATGACCATAGACAGTGGAACATCCTTTTCTTTATCCAAACAGCCTTTGAAATAATCAGACATCTTAGACTTCCTGATTCTTAGTCAGTTGTACACCCCGTCATCTTATATAGATAACCTTAAATGGACATACCTTAACTACTAGCGACTGAATAAATCAAATTTCAGGAGACAAGTTGTGTATGCAATGTTATATAGTAAAAAAATACAAGTACACTCTTCTAACATATCTCCAACTACCAGTTTGTTGACTCAAACTCATCTACCCGGTCTTTATTGTTAAGCCTAAGCTCTGATACCAACTGTGACAACCCACCCTTCCTAATACTCTAAATCAATGTTGAATGACAATATCTGGCTCTTGAATACCACAAAGACAGCCCATCGGGGTAAAATAACAAAAACTAAACATCACTAAAGCACAACGATAGAATCTCATAATGGAATGATAATATATAATATACCAAATATATATGGTAGCAATAGGATAATATATAATAGACTGTAATAATAGAAGTAACTAATAAATGAATTGAATACAGGAAGTTAGAATACAACATCTGACACGACAAGTTTCAATATGAATAGCATATATACACCATGTACTACTACAATATCAAATATATATCCAAAGTATCGACTTTGCATCCAAAATGCTACTTTTATCCTAAAAGCATATCCCCAAAATCAGTTGGCTCTTAAACAACTCGACCATATAGCCGAGAGTTGCCATGACATAAATAAACAAAAATAAAACATAGGTTAGACATAAGCCTGTTGTGAGGGGAACAATCTCAAATACTATATATCAAAACTATATACAAAAATATAGTGAATTATTGAAGTACAGCCGGCCCACTCCATAAACGTGGCTCACGGAAGACCCAGATTACCAAGAAATAAAGCAAACCCAACTCAAAGATAGGGAATTTAACATAACATGCTCTTCTCCTATAATCAACGAGTCAACGCAACTAATATAATGTGATTGAAATGTAACAACATACCATATTAGAAGTAACCCAATATACCAATGTAGGAGTAATATAAACATCTGAATATAAGTCTAACACATAATGTTCAATATTAGTAATCAACAACCAATATAACTATGCACAATCATAATGATAAGAGACACATGGAGAATAAGTTGATACCCATCATTTCCAAAGGGCAGAGTCCACTATGAACACCAATCGATTTAAAATTCCCATCGAAGCATCTAAAATGCAAAACAAATACGGTGATATAACAATGCTACTAACATAGCATATCCATACTTAAAACTAAAATATGGGTATCTATAACCGATACTTGTCTCGAGTTTCCATTAGCTACCAAAGAGACCCATCGAGTGTCACAATAATATTGTGGACTCCTTTGAAACCCAACGCCTCAAAAAAAGGTATTTATGTCCTGTCGCACCACACATCTATACAATGCAAAAATATATGACATACTCTAGATTACCATCCCAATCTCTCTCCGCCCCTGCTCCGAAATTATGTCTTTAGGTTGTGTGTCTCATTGGTATAATAAATTCCTTTTTCAAATCTGATATTATCCTGTTGTCTATGGATAGACAACCTAGATTCAAGTTACCCCATGTACACCCTCCCTACATGTATACTCAACATCGAAGTATTATCGTCTCCATGTGGATCATGATTCATTCTTGAAGTTCCTCGCACTACCTGGATGCCCCAAGTCTGGCACCAACCCATTATATATAAATTGCCTAAACCATGCATCTTTAATTACATATATAAATCACTTGAATAACATATTTATATATCTGCATAATATATTTCGTCCACTATTCGGTAACTCTAAGTCGGGCATATCAAAACTATGCATATGCTTAAATTGCATATCGTTAAATCATGTCGAATTTCCATTAGCTACCAAAGAGACCTATGAGAGCCATCACTAAATTATGGACTCCCTTGAAAAATAATACCTTAAAAGAAGTTAGCATGTAGGTCCTGTCGCAGCACCCATGAGTACTACGAAACAGTATAGACTGACATCCCAGTCTCTCTCTACCCCTGCTCTAGAACCATGTTTACAGGTCATCCGCCTCAATGGTACAATGAGTTACTTGCACCAATAGACAACCCTAAGTTAGACATATGAAAACTATATATAAATGCTTTAAATCCCGTATGAATATACATATATAATATCCCATGCATCTCCCAGTTTTCTTTAAGTCGGAGATACTAGAACTATATAAATATAGATATATATAACTCGCATAAACTATATGCAGGTATAAATATATACAACCCATCTAACTATATGGAACTAATAAACATATATCGTGCACATTTACGTACATAAAGGAAATACACAACCAAAGTAACAAATCTATCATCTCAATATCAATAACAATTCTCAGATATAATTATGTAAACGATTTAGCAAAAATGCATCATAATTAAGTATCCAACCTAAATTTTTTATATATTTCTCTTATTATTTTATAGAAGTCTTACACTTATTGTATAAAATAACACATGCGTCTGTCAATCATACTATAGCTTATTTTCTCTTAATTCTTCTATTTAAATTAGGTTAACTATCAATAAGGCCTCAAAATATTATATAGCTCATGTACATTGTGTGTGTGTGTGTATGACACGTATATACGTATGTATGTATGTATGTATGTATGTATACGCATATATCTCAAACCATTTCTTAGGATCTAAAGTTAATAAGTCATGTTGTTACAATATTCGGGATTTTATAATCTTAGTCAACACTTACTAAATACTACGATACTTATTCGTAATTTCTAACTTCTCCATTCACCTTTACATAAATTCACTAGTCGGTTATTTATTGATTTTAACTATAATAAACCAATATCAAGTTCAGATAAACTTCAAAGCCATTTTAATACAAGATTAAGTTGCCTAAATTATTATTTTAGTCTTACAACCTATTTTAAGGTCATATTTCTAATTTTCGATTAGGAACAAAATATATACTAATATTTCTATCATTAATATAAGTTAAAATTAGAGTTTTAATTAATTTATAACCATGTTATAAATTAATATCAACTCTATCTAATTCTATTCAGTACAAATAGAATGCCATATTTATATATACGGGATCTCCATCAATTATCTTGTATATCTATATAATAATATTTTTATCATTGATCTAACTCAAATTAGAGTCTAATTAATTTATAACTACGTTATAAATTAATATCAACTCCATATAATTCTATTTTATACAAATGGAACATAATATTTATGTATACAGGATTCTAAACAATTATCTCGGATACCTACTCAAACCAATCCAATTAAATGGGAAATAATTATTTATATATATTATTCTACCTTTTTTAGGTAATATTTTTCAATGTATATAATTATGGGAATTTATATTGTAATATAAATTCAAAGTTATAATTTCACTCAACTGTACTATAATTTCTCAAGTGTTCGAATCTACTCTAAACTTTACAACATCATAAATAATCTCTGTACGAGTGCAATAGCAAAGATCGTGTCTCGATTGGACTTCGTACGTAAAAGATATGAATTAAATACGAAATGAGATTTATTAAATTAATAAATCAAATTAGTTACCTCAATTACCATATCCCTCCTAATCTTTCTCTACCAAACCATCCAGTATACGCACCATGCATGCCTAAAATCGCCGCCTCTTCTCTCCTCCAATACTCCATCATTTCTCGAATCAACGTACCATTCATTTCTTAATGTTGCTTGACGCACTTGCTTCGCAACTGCCCCCAACACAACATCCCTGGAGCTACCCAAAAAATGCAATATCGCATAGTCTGCTAAGGCCTGAAAATGTCATACCCTTCATAAGTTGATCGGAGCACAAGCGGACACTCTAGGAAGGTGCGTACCACCAATAGAAACCCGACCACGCTCTCCGTTTTGCGTAACACCACCTCCATCGATGCCTAAACTTAACACTAACAGACAGTTCCCCTTCATCGATGTCCTAAAGTGTCACCGCACATTCCAAAACCCATATAGATTCCAAGCTCCTCTCACCATGAGTTCATCGGATCCGATCGCATCAATTTTCGTAAAACGAAGCTCTTGATTAATTCATGGAAGGATGAAACTATATTTCTTTTACTGGAGGAGGAAGGAAAAATAAAAAAAATGATAAAGTGAATTAGATATTTAAGGGGTATGGTATACATAAATGCATACATACATATTATTTGATTTCTCAAATAATTCACCATACGTTTTAAGCTCGCATGATCACATAGCACATCGGATTATCACGAAATTTATCATTGCATTTCACCTTATTTTTCTGATCTTAATAGTATAAATTACGTCGCTATTTGAGACAATGCTCTAGGATGATAATTTCACGTATTTCAAGGTCATTTTGACATCAGATCGCCTAGTTTGAAAAATTCTTTAACCATACGCATCATACTAAAGTCCTCGTCCTAAAAAAACAAGCCATCAATCGAGATCACACTGGACACGACTACGCACATATTTTATAAAATACGTATAATAATACGTAAATCGTAAAAATACCATGACTCCAAATATAGTGATATTCATACTCATTTTGATTCGCAATATCGATCTGGACTAAATGGAAGTGGTCTCGAGTCCTAATTCAACGGTATGCGAGAAATCAGATTTTAGACCTTAAAATAATTAACGATTCAATATTTAAATTAATTATTTAAAAGTCTAGTCGTTAAAAATGCAGGTTGTTATAGGATCAGCAAACACAACAATCCCAACCCTCGTAACATCGGTAGACTCATCTTTAACAGCATTCTCAACCAAATTCACAAGTTCGTCCATGGACATTTGTTTCAACCGAGTACTTCACTAAATGCATGATCCACATATTGTATCAATGTGACCTAGAAATGAAGATATGAGATAATAATGACGACCCCCTTAAACCTCGCATAGGAGATACAAGTCCTCAAGGTGGTCCCACCACCTTGCTTAAGGCAATAATGATAGACAAAAGCAACCCTAACAAGGTCGTTCAAATCGAAACAGAATTAGACCTAGAAGTTAGGGATGAGTTGATATGTTAGTTAAAGCAGAGCAAGGATGAGTTCGCCTAAGGGCACGCCGAGATGACCAGCATCGACCACTTCCTCATTTACCATGCCCTTAATAACGACCTAAAGGAACATATCATTTGTTAAAAGAGAATATCCCTCAATTGGAAAGGTATAGAGCATTGAAAGGAGAGGTGGAAAGCTCCTTGATAATGGTTTCATCCTAGAGTCTGAGTACCAAGTATGGGTGGCCAACCTAGTGCTAATAGTTAAACCAAGTGGGGTTTAGAGAACAAGCATTGATTTCTCCAACCTCAACAAAGCCAACCTAAAAGACAACTTTTTTCTATCGCATACTGATCAACTTGTGGATGCAACAAGTGGGCATGAGCTTTTACCTTTATGGATGCTTATTCTTGGTAGAAGAAAATAACCATGCATGGCCCTAACCAAGAGAAAACAACATTTATCACCTATGCATGGGTCAATTGCTACAAGGTGATGTCGTTTGGACTCCGTAATCAGTGGCTAGTTAGTAAAATAATTGCATAACGGATTAGGAGATCAATGTAAGTTTATGTTGATGACATGTTAGTCAAGTCCAAGATGGTTGGGGGTACGTATAGAACCTGACCAAGACCTTTGGCATCCTCCATGGGTATAATATGAAGCTAAATACAGGGAAGTGCTATTTTGTAATCGACTTTGGTAAGTTCTTATGGTATATGGTAAGTGCAAAAAGTATCGAAGCCAACCTCAATAATATCTGAGCAATCAAAAACATTTAGATCCCCCGCATAGTCAAAGCATGTACAAACCCTTATGGGATGGTCGCAGTGCTTAGCCACTTCATGTGCTGAGCAACAGACAGGTGCATCCCCTTCTTCGACCTCATCAAGAAAGGGATGTCATTTACCTAGATTCAACCAATCACCAAAGCCTTTAAAGAATTTAAGCAACACTTGGCCATGCCCTCATCCTCTCTAAGCCCGTTACGAAGAAGACCTCTATCTGTACCTTGCAGTTACTAACTAAGTGATCAATGCTGCATAGGTACAAATAAAGAAAATTTTCAGTGGCTAATATAATATGTTAGCAAAAGATTATCGGACCCGGACAGTAGATGCTCAAAGTTGGAAAAGCTGGATTTCTACTTACTAAAAGTGGCCCCCAAACTTCGTCCATATTTCCAAGCCCACCCTATAAAAGTTCTAACCAGCCAACCATTAAGTCATGTGTTAAGCCAGACAGATATAGTGGGCTTCTTATTGAAATGGTCTGTCGAGCTTGGGTAGCATCATATTACTTTTCATCCTTGCACATCAATCAAGGGCCAAGCTATGGCCAACTTTCATAATAGAAAGTTTCTTCTTGGTCAAAGGAGAGAAGGAAGCAACTACTGCTCAAAACACATAGTAGTTATATGTCTACGATGCATCTAATGAGAAAGGAGCAGGTGTTGATATGCTCATCGTCACCCCATAGAAAAGGACTTTTTCCGCTGCCCGGCTAAACTTTAAAGAAACAAATAATAAAACCAAATATGAAGTCATCATGGTTGGTCTTAGAATGATGATGGAGGTGAAGACTAATTTGACACATATTTAGCAGTCTCTCTCTGGTTGTCAAATTTGCATGCACTTTCTAGTCAAGGGCAAAGCAAAGGCCCTTTATGTTGTAGAAGTAAAGAAGCTTATTAGTGCCTTCTTTGATTTCAAATTGGAATAGATACCATGGAGAAAATTTTAAAAGCTGACCAGTTGGCAAAGGCAACAAGCAATCCATAAGAAAACAATTATTGGGTTCTGCACCCTTTGTTATGAGCTGAGGGCGACAGCAATGAAAATCAATGATGACCCATCAAATATGTGGATAAATCCACTCCAGAAGTACTTAGTAAGTAGAGAACTGCCTATGGAGCGAATGGAAGCCTGGATGATTCTTTATCGATCCTTTTTATACACTCATGAATAGTAAGCTATATTGAAGAGGTTACATTGTACCCCTCTAGTGCTGCATTACTAATGAGGAAGTGGGGCATGTACTGAAGAAATTGCATGAAGACTTTTGTAAGGATCATGCCAGGGAAAAGTGTAGCAACCCATATTTTTAACGACTAATATTTAAATAATTGATTTAAACATTGGATCATTAGGTAAATAAAGTTCTAAAATCCGATTTTTTCGCATACGGTCGACTTAGCACTCGAGACCACTTCTACTGAGTCTAGGTCAATATTGCGAATTAAAATGGGTATAAGTATCATTATATTTGGCGTCCTGATATTTTTACGATTTACGAATTGTTATATGTATTTTGTTTAAAAATACGTGCATAGTCGAGTCCAGTGGGATCTCGATAGATGGCTTATGTTTATGGGCTTAGGGCTTCATCTTAAGATGAAAAATTTGAGAATTTCTAGAATCAATAATTTAGTGGGCAGAATTATCTTGAAACGCGTGAAATTATCATCGTAGGGCACAGTCTCAGATTGTGAAAAAACTGATGTCATTGGGACCAGAACATGGAGGTGATGTGCGCTGACGAGTTTTGAGGCGATCCGATGTACTGCATGATCTTACGAGCTCAAAATATTTAGCGATTTATTTGAAAAATAGGAAAAAAATGCATGTCTATAGACGCGCATACACATTCACTCTCTCCCTCTCTCCTGAAATATCTATTTTTCTTTCTTCTTTTTTCTTATTTCGTTAGTCATGCTCGTTACACCGCCACCATTCATTGAATTTAATAAGGAGTTATAGGTCAATTTAGAACATAAGACTGAATCCGTTGAGCTCGGGAAGGAAAGAGCTTCATGTCCATAGCCTCATGATTAATTCGATCACTATTGGAGTTTCACGATCTATGGGGTTGGCTCAAGGTTGCATTTTAATAGAGGGGCTTAGATGTGGTGGTGATAGGATAGGTGAGCTTGGGATGCGATGAGAAGTCGATTGGCGTTGGCCGGAGGCACTTCGAGGAGCACCATGAGTTGTGATGTTTTGAGGTCGAATAGGGGATGAATAGTCGCGTTTTATTATGAGTCGTTGAACCCTTTAAGTAGGTGAACGTTACAAAGTGCATGTGAAGTGAGGTGCAATGCAACTGATAGTTCTTCAGATTATACAGCGAGGGAGAAACTGGGATGGAAGCATGAGTGTATATGGGTTCATGCACTAGATATGTGCACGACTAATATGGATATGGGAGGAGAAGGTAATTACCTTTAATTATGTGATTAAGTTGATTAATTTATGGTCATATAACCTGAATTCTTATAAAATGTGTAACTTTGCATACAAGATCTAACCGAGACGCAGTTTGGGAGCAGGAGCGGAGAGAGACTGGGATGCCAGTTTAATGTAGCTCACATACTATTGCATTGTATGGACGGGTACTTGGACAGGACCTAAATGCCAACTTCTTTTGAGGTGTTGGTTTTCAGGAGGGTCTATAACATGGTTGTGGCTCTTGGTAAGTTTCTTTGGTAGTTAATGACAATTCAAAATGATTTAATGATACATAATTTAGGCGTATGTATAGTTTTGGTATGCCAATCTTGGGGTTACCAAATATTGTATAAAATATAATATGCAGATATATAAACATGTGGTTCAAGTGATATATAAATATATAAAGATGCACGATTTGGGGGGGTGTGTGTGTATTGGTTTGGTATGCCTGACTTAGGGAAAACCGAGTAGTGCGAGGCACTTCAATAACGAATCACGATCCATATAGGGACACAATACTTTGGCGTTGTGTATACGTATGGGATGGGTGTACATGGGGTAGCTTAAATCTAGATTGTCTATCCATAGACAATCGGATGATATCAGTTTTGAAAAAAAATCCATTGTACGAATACAAGCACGATTCTGGAGCAGGGGAGGAGAGGGATTGTGATGCCAGTCTAAGTAGATCATATTCTATTGTGTTGTAGTATAGGTGCTACGGTGAGACCTACATGTCAACTTCTTTTGTGGGTTGGTTTTAGGGTAGTCCACAATATAGTTGTGGCTCTCGATAGATCTCTTTGTTAGCTATTGGCAATTCAGGATGGGTATCAGTTATAGATATATGTATTTTGATTTTGGGTATGGAAATGCTATGTTAGTACTATTGTAATATCACTATATTTGTTTTTCATTTTAGATGCTTCGATAGGGATCATTGGATCAATTGGTGTTTGTACCGGTTTTCCACCGATCAGCATTGATGTGTGCATCTTATCATTATGACCATGCATGTACATTGGTTGATTGATTATTATTATTGAACATTGTGTGTTAGACTTATATTGGAATGTTTATATTACTACCCCATTGGTACATTGGGTTACCTCTATTAGAGTATGTTGTTACGTTTATTCACTATAACATCCCCTATCTTGCGGCCCAAAGCTAAACGCTACGGATACTGTAGTCATATATAGTATTAACTTCTGGTGATAAAATACAGTAATGTTAATGGTATCCATAATATCAAAGTCATATGAATATGAAATAAAACTATCACAGATTAAAACAATTTTCCTGATTACATTTCAGTATAATATTTCATATTCAAATTATATAATCCCATAATGCTTTCCTAGGTTTAGATAAAATATAATTATTACAAAATACGCCAAGAGTGACATATGAAGATGCCCCCTTGGATGACCAGAGTACTATATAGACATAACTATCTTAAATTCAACACGTTGGAATCAAACAAAATAAAACAATAACTCCTAAATAGCTATCGTCAGCCACCTGCTCATCTTCGGAAGCTTTATTCGCCAACCTACTAAAAACTTGTAAAACTCAATCCTCAGTCTACTAAAATCAATTTTGAGCACCCGAGAGTTTAAGGGGAAAACATAAACTTCTAGTCAGACATAAAGCCTAGTGTGAATAATACTATACATCTTGGTAATCTGAAATTAAGTGCGACCACGCCGCTTAGCGGAACGGGTTCCCCTCACTAATATCCTTTTAAAACTTATCTTTTCCAAATCATAATCCTGCTACCAAAACTAGTTGAAAACTGTAAAGCAATATCATGTAAACTAAGTCAGGTAATAAATGAACTATCTATTCGAACATTATAGTTTTGTTTGGCTAAATACTAACATTTAGCTAACTCGGGGCAACCAGACAATACAAAAATAATAATCTAGCACCTGTTAGATTCTCCTCTTCTGGATGGTCTGTCCCTAAATTATCTGTTAGATACTCCTCTTCTAAACGGTCTGTTCTAGACTTATCTTCTCCTAGGGTCACCTGATCCTAATGGGGCTCGCCAATAACCTATATGTATACTAACATATATTCCCTTCTTTATGTAATCATAATTTTAGTCCTACCTGTGACAAAGCCCTACACACTGGAATTTTGGACTAAATTAACTAGGGCTAATAGCTATTGTATAGGATGCGACCCTATACAAGTCTCATCCAGTATCCTAATATCTAAGTCATTTTACAAAGGGTAATCCCCTTAAATTTTCCTTAAAAACCATTTTCATCTCAAATTGGTTTAAGACCTTTAAATAAATTTAAACAAGGAAAATACATACTCTATGCTTTACGCAAAATCACCTTGCTATGTTGTATATACTTTACTCAAATCTTTGTTGATGAAAACATTTAAACTTTTGAAAGTACCCCGATTGAATCCATTGAAAGTACCCATTTAGAAATCAAGTAAACCCCTTTCTTTCACCTAGGCTGAAAGGCCAAAACATTCCTTTCGAAACCATTCATATAAACCTTTCAAAACCATTGAAAATCCCCTCCTTCGAAAGCTATAAATCCTTAGATATCCTTTTTTGAAACCTTTAAACATTGCCTTTCGAAACAGTTGGAAACCTTTCCTTTTAGACCATTTGAAACCATGGGGAACCACCTCTTAGAAACTTCCTTTAAAACCTTTCGAAAGCATCAAAACCTTTGTAAAAAAACCTTTCGAAAGCATTTGGGTTCAATTTTAAACATGTGGAAACATCTTTCGAAACCTTTTGAAACCTTTCGAAACCATTTGGGTTCTACCTTCAAAAGAGAAAAAGGGTCATAAAACATTTAAGTCGAAAGCACTCTTTCAAAAGGTTTTCCTAAACAAAGAAGAGATGGTGTCGAAACCAACCTTCCGAATGCATTGGCGAAACAATTAGTTTTTAAAAGCAAAGTATACCTTCCGAAATCATTAGAATCGAAAGGTAGAAAAGCGGCAGCTAGGGATTTCGACCCCTTCGGAAGCAATTACTTAAAAAAAAAAGATCAACCCATTCGAAACCATACATTTAAAACGTTTGACTCGGCTGAATGCCAACCAAGTCGAAATCATATCCTTCGAAAGCAAAGCTGGCACAAATTGAATTTAAAACAAAGGCATGCTTCAACTGCATCGGAACCTGTGGTCTCGACCCAGTACCTTTTTCCTTAGTCCAATTCACTCTGTACCAAGTTATTGATACTATGTGCATTGGTTTCGATGGCATGGAGGCGGCAGTAACTGGTCGGAACACCTACGTCAAAAGTGGCGAAACATGTAAAGCATGTAAAAACTGATTTTTACTTTAAAAAGAATTTCTTTTCAACTAACCTGCCTTGTTTGTCAAAATATTATTTGTTGTCAATTTTGTTTTCTAAAGTACTACCAAAATTTTAGAATTAATCAATTTAACTTGTTTAAAAAATACCCCTTCTCCTTTCATCAATATGTAAAACATTTAAGTACCATACCTTAAATAATTTTATATATCTATTAAAACACTTAAGAAAATTATATAAAAATCCAAAAAATCATTTTTAATATGTTTTCCAACATACATTAATTTCAGACCCAAAACTTAAATAATTTAGCCGTAAATTATTTTGGACTAAATTAGTTGGGGCTAATAGCTAATGTATAGGATGCGACCCTATACCAGTCTCATCTGGTATTCTAATATCTGAGTTATTTTACTTAGGGTAATCTTCTCTTAAATTTTTCTTTAAAACTTTTTCATCTCAAATTGATTAAAAACCTTTATATCAAATTTAAACAAGGAAAATACATACACTATGCTTTACTTAAATTCACCTTGCCGTGTTATATATACCTTACTCAAATCTTTGATGATGAAAACATTTTAAACCTTTGAAAGTACCCTTTTCAAATCCATTAAAAGTACCTCTTTCGAAACTAAGTAAACCCTTTTCTTTCACCTATGCCAAAAGGCCAAAACATTCCTTTTGAAACCATTCATATAAACCTTTCGAAACCATTGAAAATCCTTTCCTTCGAAAGTTATAGATCTTTAAACATCTTTCTTTAAAACCTTTAAACAATGCCTTTCGAAACAGTTGGAAAACCTTTCTTTTTAGGCCTTTCGAAACCATTAGGGAACCACCTCTTAAAAACCCTTCTTTAAAATCTTTCAAAAGCATCAAAACCTTTGTAAACTACAAATCTTTCGAAAGCATTTGGGTTCAATTTAAAACATGCGGAAATACCTTTCGAAACTATTAAAAGCATCTCTTTCGAAACCATTTGGGTTCTACCTTCAACAGAGCAAAATGGTCATAAAATATTTAAGTTGAAAGCACTCTTTCGCAAAAGTTTCCTAAGCGAAGAAGAGATGGTTTCGAAACAAACCTTCTGAAAGCATTGGAGAAGCGACTAAGTTTTAAAAGTAATGTATACCTTCTGAAACCATTGGCATCGAAAGGTAGAAAAGCTGCAGTTAGGGATTTCGACCCCTTCGGAAGCAATTACTTAAAACTAGAGGTGCAACCTATTCGAAACATTCCTTTAAAACATTTGACTCAGCCGAAATCCAACCAAATCGAAAGCATATACTTTGAAAGCAAAGCAGGCGCAATTTCAATTTAAAACAAAGGCATGCTTCAACTCCATTGGAACCAATGGTCTCAACCCAGTACCTTTCGCCTTAGTCCAATTCACTCTATACCAAGTTATTGATACTATATGCATTGGTTTCGATGGCATGGAGGTGGTAGTACCTAGTCAGAACTTCTGTGCCGAAAGTAGTGTAACATGCTAAAATCATGTAAAAACTTACTTTTTACTTTAAAAAGAATTTCATTTCAACTAACCTACCTTGTTTGTCAAAATACTATTGGTTACTAATTTTCTTTTCTAAAAGTACTGCCAAAATTTTAGAATTAATCGATTTAATTTATTTACAAAATGCCCCTTCTCCTTTCATAAATATATAAAACATTTAAGTCACATACTTTAAATAAATTTATATATCTATTAAAACACTTAGGAAAATTATACAAAAATTCCAAAAAATCATTATAAATATGTTTTCCAACATATAGTAATTTCACACCCCAAAACTTAGATAATTTAAGCGTAAATGATTTTAAACCCAAATAATCATTTTCCTCACTGAAAAATTAATATAAAATCCATATTAATTCAAAAAATTATGAAAATTGAAACCTATCTCTAAAATATTATTCTGATCTAAACCTAAAATCGCAATGCATTTAAATGTCATTAAATAGGGTTTTCACATTAAAACATATCATAAAACCTATATGAATAAGCATAAATCATCAACAAACATATATAAAAATTTAATAATTCAAAAACATGCCATAATCATGCAAAATTCTTCGAATTCATCTTAAAACCGAAAACTATTAGAAAAATGAGATGTAGTCATTATTCACCTGGATTTGAATGGATTAAGTTGATTAATCTTCTTCCTTTAGCTCTTTCTTCCTTTTGTTCTTGCTAATGGTGGCCGCCCTCTACTTTAATTTGATATTGCAATGAACGTATGAATGAATTCCTAATGGTTAGGGTATAAGAATATCCTTACTCCAACTTTTCCTTGCCTATTCCCCTTGTCTATTTTTATTCATGTTAGCACATTTTAATTTACTCATTAACGTGGCACGACTACCCCTATTTATCACAAATCTCAATCCCCTAATCATCACATTATTTTATTTAATTTAGCTAATTAAATGTCCTAAATAATGTTACTAAAAATATGGGGTGTTAAAATCACCTCTCCTTAAAGAATTTCGTCCTCGAAATTACGATAAGATACATAACAAATCAAACATAAAGGTAAAACATACCATCAAACAAATTAGGACAAGTGTCTCTAATCCCGGGTCTTCCAGGTACAGCCTCTCTCATCATCTATCCACTGGATTTTAACTAATCCGACTGTCTTGTTCCTTAACCTCTTCTCATCCCTTGCAACTATTTGGACTGGCTTTCCAACTATAGTAAAGTCTTGTTCTATTACTAAATCATCTAACACGGTCGGTGCTATAGGAGACTCCGAATCTCTAACACACTTCCATAGATGAGAAACATGAAACATATCATGGACTTCTGCCAAACTTCTCGATAACTCTACTCTATATGTGAGTTTCCCAATCCGTTCTACAATATGAAATGGTCCTATGAATCTCGATGCCAACTTCCTTGATTTTCCAAATCTAATCACACCCTTCACCGTTGATACCTTAATAAAAGCATGATCTCCAACTGAGAATTCTAATTTTTTATATCTTCTGTCTGCATTACTTTTCTACCTAGACTGAGCTTCCTTCATTCTAGCTCGAATCAACTTAATTTTTTCTGCAGCTTTCCTAACCAAAACAAGAACCAACCTATCCCCGGTCTCTACCAACAAACTGGTGATTTGCATGGCCTTCCATACAAAGCTTCAAACGGTGTCATCCCTATGCCAGTCTGATAACTACTGTTATATGAAAACTCAACTAAGTGTAGATGATCTTCCCATGATCCCCCAAAATCTTGCACACAAGCTCTTAACAAATCCTCCAAGACTTTGTTAACTCTTTCCATTTTTCCATCGGTCTTTGGATGGTAAGCGGTACTTATCTTGTGCTTGGTTCCTAAAATATTTTGTAGACTCTTCCAGAATTCCCTAATGAATAAGGAATCTCTATCATTTACGCTATTACTAGGAATTCAATGCAGTTTAACTACATTCTTCATAAATAACTCAGCCAAAACAGGTGCCGACCTACTTGACTTTACTGGAATGAAATGGACACTCTTGGTCAATCTGTTCACTATGACACATATACTTTCATTTCCTCTATTTGACATCGACAACCCGTTTATAAAATCCATAGAAATAGAATCTCACTTCCATACCGGAATATCTCATGGCTAAAGCAACCACTTGGCTTCTAATGTTCAGCTTTTACCTGTTGATTGTTCAAACACTGCTTCACCCATAAGCCAACATCCCGCTTTGTACCTTCCCAGAACAAACTTCTCTTCACATCTTGATACACATTAATTCCTCTTGGATGAATAGTGTTCGTCGATGGAAATTCTATCGGTTTAGAAAACCGTCGAACGAATTTAAATTAAAAATAACTGCAAGCGCATGGCGTACACTTGTAGTACGTGGCGAATACGGGTCGATTCATAGGGAATTGTTGGTTTTGAAATCTATTCAATCAAATTAAACCAAAATCGAGTGAAAGTTAAGCTAGAGAATTAGAGAATTAACTAACTAACTAAAAGAAAAGAGAAGCAAATATAAGAGTGAAGAATAAATCCACTCTCTAGATCATGTAGTTCAACACATATGAAATCATGATCTCTCTTTTATGGTCATTAGTGCTTTATGTGCTTATCATAAGTATGACATATTTGTGCTATTGATTAGCTAACATAAGCCATCAACCTATAACACACCCCTTAAACCACATACTAAATTTTGTAAAACTTGACAATGAAAAAGAAAATGAAATCTGTTTTCGTAGGGAGCATGATTTCATTAAGCGTATGCAACAAGCCGTTAAACCTCTGGGCGTCCCCAGTAGGACGAGTGTTGTCTCGTGAGGGTTTTCAGCGGATACTACCCACAAAATCCAAATGCAGATGAAAATATTTACGAAATGCAAGATTTATTTACAAAGAGATGAATACGAATTTTTGAAAATATTTACAAATGAAGGATTTATTTTTAAATTGACATGATTAAGTTAAAATATAGGTTTTGGTTATTACCATGAAAATTTTTAGTCATTTACTCGTCAAAATTTCCAACAAAAATTAAGTTATCATAACAAATAGACTATAGTTTAACTCGTTGTTTCAGTTGATAACAAAGTGTAATCATGAAATAGATCCTTAATTGATTACGAAAGTTTATCAAAGTGGTATTTTCATTTCTTTTCAATAACAAGTCAAATCAAATATGTTAAAATAGTGTTTGGATTTCATTTGCTTACTCTCTCCATTTTTCTTTTGGAAATTTTATTGATATAAACAATATTTACATATGCCTAACTCAGATAAAATGAGGCCAGATATATTACCCATGTACCGCCTTTCGGACTTATGTGAGGAGAATACAGAGTGTAGCGAGTGAACACACGAGTGTGAACACCTACTGACTCTAGGCGTTATTAATTTTTTTATATATATACGCCTAGCTCAGATAAACTAAGGCCAGATATACCAATCGTGCACTGCCTTTCGGGCTTACGTGAGAAAGATACAGACCATGGCTAGTGTACACATAAGTGTGTACACCTGTCGACCGTAGGTGTTATTAGAGAATATTTACATATATACAAATGGATTTTTCTTCATTTGTTTTGAAAGAGAGAGTTTTGCAAAATAATTTTAGCATCACTTAACCTAAAAGATAAAAAAATGTTATATCCTTTACTTTAAATCAACCACTTTTTAAAAAAAAAGATTTTCGTTTAGGATATATTTGTAATTATCACGTATGAACCTTCCTATATATTAGTTGAACTATCGTTATTCGTAATCAAACTTCATTTTTATTTTTGTTAAGACAAATAAATTTTCAATGAGTTCAATTTAATAAACCAAAACCATATATTTGTCTAGTGTTTCTTTAAAAATGAATCAAAATTCTTTAAATATTTTTTTTAAGTTTTTTTTTGTTTTTCCTTTTTTTGTTTTTGTTTTGGGGTTTGAAAAGAAAATGTAAACTAAACTATGAAAAATCAAAAAAGAAGGTGAGTCTCCCCCCACACTTGATTTTGACTGTGTTCTCACAGTCAACCCAAGTGAAAGGAACACATATTATTATTTACATGAAAATGAAATGTATTTACACTACATCAGAAAGTATATCGTTAAAAAGTAAATGAAACGGTCTTCCAAAGACCGTTTCATTTGTCTCGTCAAGTATGCGAGACACAGCTTAAGCTTGAAAAACCAAACCATAAAAGATTTTGGAATCGAATGTGGATTTGGAAAAACAAATGTCGTTTTATTAAAATTCGTAAGAGTTGTTTTATTTTTGATGATTTTTGGGGTAGAAAAAACAATTGATTGAAATTCAAGTTTATTTTCACCAAATTGAAATTCAAGTTTGTCATTGAAAAATTCTTCAAAATCATTGATTTCAAAATCAAAATGGTCATGTAACTCTTCCTCTTCAGAATTTAACTCATTTTCAAAAATTCCAAAGAATTCGTGTTCATTAAAGTCGTCTTTCTTTGTTGGATTATCAACAACTTCATTGCGTATCTCAAGTTCAAAATCCAAAGTTTTTGTATTCAAATTTTTGAAATCGAGAAAAGGAAGATCGAAATTTAAATTTGGTCCACACCCTTAAAATAATTGAAATCCAACTCAATTACCGTGTTTTCAACAACTTCATTAAGATTATTATTTTCATTTTCAAAAGTTGTTATTTGAAAATCATCGATTTGGGTAAAAGATGGATTACCATTTGACTCTTCACACGTTGGGATTTGATTTTGTTTTTCATGTTGTTTCATATATGTTTCAAACAATGTATCCATGTGATCATCGTAAATTTCGTTCATTTGTTCAACAAAATCCAATTTGCAGTTATTAACTTGAGAATTTTCGATTTGGATTTATTGAGGACAAAATTTTCCAATCGCATCATAGTCGAGATTATTCTCATTGCCAAAATTATTTGAAAAGCGAATCACATTTTCGTTTTGATTTTGAAATTAGTTTTGGATTTCAAAATTGAATTGGCATGAATTATAATCGATTTCATTTGAATTTTGAAATCCTTGACTCGCGTTATTATACAAATATGAATTACACAAATCATTTATACTTTGATTTTGTTGTGTAGAGAATTCAAGTAAAGTTGAAATGCTATTTTCAAGTGTTGGGGGTTGTTCATCGTTTTGAAAACTTTTTTGTTCAAAATTCGAATTGTTTATAGAATATTATCATTAAAATATCCATACGAATTTGGAGTGAAATAATATGGATTATATTGATTTTCACAACTATTGTAAATTCAAGTGAGTGGGGAAACTTGGACATTTTCAAGAATGTTTTTGGTTTTTTTTAAACAAAAAATATTTACAAATAGAATTTATTTTTCAAAAGGGAAATTGATTTTTTTTTTTTTTTTTGGTTTTTCAAATTTTTTCTTTGTTTTTGAAAAGTTTTATAACTTTTTTTTGGATTTTTGACTTTCTAAAAAAAAACTAAGTAATTTTTTTTTTGGAATTTTGATTTGAAAATTTTCAAAGGAAAAGGAAAAGAAACTAAGTTAAGAAATATTTACAATTTTTTTAGTTTTGGATTTTGAATTTTTTTTCTTTTTTTAAAATATGCATGAACTAATGCAACTAAATGAATGAAAATGTCTAATTAAAAATTATTTATCCTAAGTTAATCCAAAAATGTATAATAAAAAATTGTCTTAAATCAACAGGATAGTTCTCGGACAGGTAACGAACAGGATTTATCGGTGCACCACAAATCACCGCTGCAATGCAGCCGAAGGTTTAAGTACCTTCAAATGAGCAACCACTATAATATTTATGAATTACCGTAATATTTATAAATGGTTATTACTCTGCCGTAGCCTAGACACCAAGAAATTAAATTGTTCAAAGAAGACAAATTGTTAATATACAATTAAGCGTTATTGACGTCTGACCGTTATTATTAACAAATTCTAAGATGAAATGCAAAGTGGAAATTAAATGTGTATTAACAATGCAATTACGAATGTATTTTTTTTAAATGCGAGCAATCAACGATGCAATTCAAATAAAAAGTAGAGATGAAAGCAGCAATTTTTTTATAAGCAAGCCAGCAAATTCTTTTTGGCGGCAGTCCTTCTCCTTTTGAAATTCTACTTTGGCAATCTGAAATAAAAACAAGATATATACAATATTTTTTTTTGTAAGAATTAAAACAAGGGAAAATCAGAAGAACATAAAACCAAGAACAAATTCAAACTCGTTTTGTTTTTTTTGTTTGTTTTGGAAATCAACATAAAATAAAAATGATTAATACGCAACACCAAAAAGATTTTTCATTTATTATTATTTGAAGAGAGCAACCAAAAGTAAACAAAAGTCAAACTAAATTAAACAGAACAAAAAGAAAAAACATATGAAAACCCAACCCAACTTAAAATAAAATACCCGAATTAACTCATCACTCTCTCAACACAGGAATTGGGTATCATACCCGACCCGGTTAATAAATCCCAGCAGAATTATATACCACTATCCCTCTTAACGAACTTTTAATTACAAACCACGACCACCCCTTTTTATGAGAATCGAAAACTGTAAATTACAGTTCTTTGAAAAATTCAAAAATTGAAGGTATTTGCTTTATGTCGTTTGGGTTTGGGTTTCTCGTACGCGATGAAGTGAGTAATTAGGGGTTCGTGGCTCGATTTGGGATAAAGTGGCGATTGCGGTTGCGATTGGTGGGGGAGATGAATGGTTCCAGATGGTCACGGTGGCGGTTGATTTGTAGTCGAGTTTGTTGAGGTAGAGGCGGTTTGATGGTTTGCTACGGTAGTTCGACGAAGCACGAAGTATGTGTATGGCAGAAGCAGTGAGTTTTGATGAGTGGAGTTCATTTAGGCGATTCGTCGTGGTCGATGGTGGTATGCAAGAGTTTTGCTTGGATGTGAAGTGGAGGAAGTCGTGGGGGTTTCGTTCGATTGTGGTTGGTCGAAGTTGTCGCGTCGTTTGGGTTGTGATTTGAAGAGCAGTGGGTTGTGGGTGGTTGATTACCGAGGGCGCCGGGTCATGAGTTGGTTATTTTTTTCTGGTGGTTGTTCGAATTGGGAAGGTTTGTTGTATTGAGGGAGGTGGCATATTGCAGGCGGTTGCGATTGCAGTTCGGTTGTTCGAAGGAGGCCGCGGTGAAGACGAATTGCAGTAGGTTCGTAGAGATGAAATTTGAGTTGCGATGGTTGTAGAAGATGCGATGGGTGAACTGGTTCAGTGAAGTGAAGAGGATTCAGGCAATGGTGCTCGCGGTTTGATGAGGAGCAGTGGGAGGTTGCAGTTACAGTCAGGAAGTTGCAGTCAGATGAGGGATCGTATGATGTATAGGGAGAGAGTGGAAGATGAAGTAGTGCAGGTCGATGTGGTTGGAGTGTCTTAGACAGTGAATGTTTTGTAGAGGAGGATGACGCGGGGGAGTGTTGAAGTTGCTTGGTGGTTAGAAGTGGAATGGTAGTGACTGTTTGGTCAGTGTGGTAGTTTTGGTAGAGGATGATGCAGAGGAGGTTGTAGGCTTTGTTGCAAGGAGTATAGGTGTGAACAGAGGGGAGATGTAAGTGGCAGAGAAGAGGCTCAGGGATGAAGTTTTGATGATTTGTTGTAGGGTTTGAATTGTCGAGTTGGTAACAGCGTATACACTTGAATTGTATGCAAGTATGTAAGGCAGGGTATGAAAATGAGTTATGCAAGTATGAGTTATTGTTGGTATGTGATAGTTGAATGCAAGTGGCAAGTTCGAGAAGATGTTTCAAGTGGCATGAGTTGTTGACTGCAGCTGTTGTGAGATGACTGGGAGACGGTGGAAGGCAATCATGTGTGGGTGGTTATATTTGAAGTGCAGTATGGATGTTTGCTCGTGTGTATGTAGTTTGTTGTTGGAATAATGGGCGTATTGAGATGTTGTGGTGTGGTAAGAAGTATGCAAGTGGATGGTCGGTAGAAGAAGACAGGGTGGAGCTGCTGAGGGTAGACTTTGTCAGGCAGATGTTGCAATGATGAGTGATGTTTGTTAGCAAGGAAGATGGCAGGATTTGAGGTGTGAAGTTTTTGGGTGGTCTGAGTGGTGATGTTATGGTGCAGTAGAAATTGGATGTTGACAGAGGTGTTGGAAGAGTGTTACAATTGGAATTGACAGTGGTGAGATGGTCGGTGCTTGGTAGTGTGGATGTGAGTAGACAGTAGATGATATAGGAGTAGCAATGGTTAAGGCAAAAATTGTTGATATGCATAGTCAGTATGTAATGTGGTTGTAGAAGGCAAGCAGCAAGTTGTGGGTGGTTTGGTGGTTTTGCAAGGCAGCAGTCAGGGTGATGGTATATGTTGCTGTTGAGAGGTGGGGATGGTGCGGGGCAACAAGTGTTGACAGGGGGAGAAGTTTGTGTTGCTGAATGGAACAGGGGAGTAGAAGTATTGTTAAGCAAATATAGATTGCTGAATGGAACAGGGGAGTGTGCATATAGTTGTGCACAGAAGAAGAATCAGAGAACAGTTTCTTTTTTTGAATGTAAATAGAAAAAGAAAAAACGCAACGGTAAAAATGTAAATGCAATTTTGTAAATGAAAAGGAAATAATTTTTTTTGTGACATTGTGTATATGCAATTAGAAAACGAAGGATGCACACACACAAAATGCAATCAAAATCACACAGATGAAAAGGAAATAAACTTTTTTTTCTCAATTCAACACACAACACAAACACACAATAAAAATCAAACAAAATAATTCGAAGAACAGAAAATAAAAATCAAAGCAATTCCCCAGCAACGGCGCCAAAAACTTGTTCGTCGACGGAAATTCTATCGGTTTAGAAAACCGTTGAACGAATTTAAATTAAAAATAACCGCAAACGCACAGCGTGCACTTGTAGCACGTGGCGAATACGGATCGTTCCGCATGGAATTGTTGATTTTAAAAATATATTCAATCAAATTAAACCAAAGTCGAGTGAAAGTTAACACAGAGAATTAGAGAATTAACTAATTAAAAGAAAAGAGTTAAGTGACAATTTAAAGAATAAATCCACATCTCTTTATGGTCATTAGTGCTTTAATTGATGTGTTTATCATAAGTATGTCATATTTGTGCTATTGATTAGCCAACATAAGTCATCAAAGTATAACACTCCCTTAAACCACTTACTAACTTTTATGAAACTTGACAATGAAAATGAAAATGAAATCTATTTTAAGTATGACCTATTAACTGTTGATTAGAAATATAAACTATCAAATTTAATTTCAAATCACTTTCTATGTCATAATCATATTTTGATGAAGAGACATTTGTGTTAGTAATTGTTTAAGCATAGCCTATTTGGTGTCAGCAATATAGGCTATCAAATTCAAAGAAAGAACAACAAATAAAACACTTCGTTGATTATCATTAAGCACAAAAAGAGAACATGAATTAACAAATAGTTGAAGCTATATAATTAGAGAGCTTTATTACCTCTAAATTGAAGGGCTTTAGCCTCTCATATTTGTCATTTGATTAACAAATGTAGCTAGCAACATGAAAGCAAAAGGGAAAAAAAAAGAAAATGAAAGCTAATGGAAAAGAGAACTACTATTTTACTTGCATAAAATAAAAGAGATATACACTACAGCATGAAAGGAAATAAACAAGAAAAGGAAAAGAACATGTATTGAAATTGCATTAAAACAAGAAATGGCTAAGTAGCCATGAAAAGAAATAGAGCTCTCATTTTATTTTCCTAAGAGAAGAGAGCCTAAAAGAGAGACCAAGGAAGAGATGGGTTACATGAAACATAAGTCGTTATTTATACAAGCATGAAATCATAATCCATAATATGGGAAACGTCCAAACTACCCTTGAGAAAGTCTGGAGGTCAATTAATCATTAGCTTCTACTAATCATATTTAAGTATACATGAAGCCATTAATTCCATAAGCATGTGCATTAGCCTCTAATTTATTCATTAAAATAGGTGGGTGAGTGGGTCCTCCATGATCTTCACTTTGAATTATCTCTATCTTCGTTCTTTTGTGTTCTTTTGTGCATGCATGTCTTCTTCATGAAACAACTTGTAATTAAAATCAAATTTATACAAAATAGTATGGAAATTTCTAATTAAATTTTCTCGAGTTAATTTATGCATAAAAATGACTATTTTGCCCTTGGATGAAGATGAATTTATGACAATTTGGAATTAATATGGATTTAGGTTAAAACAAGTTAAAATACCTAATATGATCATTTATTTAAATTAATTAGAATAAATATGGTGGTAAAAATATACACATTTATGTGCACATCAAATAGTGAACTTCGAACGACGACATTCCTCCAGAACTTCATTCCTTACGTCTTCCACATTTGGAACACATAACCTACCTTTCTTTCTCAACCACCCATTCTGGTCAAGACTAAAATCTTTCAAATCAACGCTCTCTGTTCCATCCTTTAACTTCCTGATCCGTTCAACCAATACTGGATCCTCCATCTGATTAGAAGCAATCCTTTTAATCATAATTGGTCGAACTTCTAAACAAGATAACACAGTAGTTTCTTCACTAGACCCGGCTCCAGATCTCCACTGCACTCTACAAGTCGACAACGCTTATAAATCTTTCCACTCTACTATCATTGCCAACACTGCATTCTGATCCTTTCTGCTAAACGCATCCACAGCCTTATTACCTTTGCCTAGTGTAATTAATTCCAAAATCATAAGCAGCAATAAACTCTAACCACCTCTTTTGTCTCATGTTCAACTCCTTCTGAGAGAACAAATAATTCAACGAACCATGATCCGTATATAACTCAAATCTTTCTCCTACAAGATAATGTCTCTACACCTTCAACGGAAAAATCACCGCTGCCAACTCCAAATCATGCGTTGAATAACTTCATTCGGTCTAAGCTATCGAGAAGCATAGGCAATCACTGTAATTCTCTACATTTACATAGCACATAATCCAGTTCCACATGCATCTGTATATACTACCAAATCTTGATTTCCTTCCGGAACAACCAACACAAATGCATGGGTCAGTAAGTGTTTCAAGCTCTGGAATGCTTCCCCACACTTATCGGTTCAAACAAACTTCACATCTTTTCACGTTGGCTTAGTCATCGGTGCTGCTATCTGTAAAAAATCATTAATGAACCTCCTATAATATCAAAATAATCCAAGAAAACTTTTTATCTCAATCACCGTTTCTTGTCTCTTCCAATTATTAACAGCTTCGATCTTACCTGGATCGGTTGACAACCCCTTCTCTAAAATCACGTGACCAAGAAACTTAACATCTTTCTTTCAAAAATGACATTTTGAAAAGTTCGCATTCAGCCACTGTTCCCTTAATGTCTCAAGCACCACTCTAAGACCAGGACTCCAGTTTAGTGTAGGTCGCATATTGTTGCATTGTATGGACGGGTACTAGGACAGGACCTAAATGCCAACTTCTTCTGAGGTGTTAGTTTCCAAAAGATTCTATAATATGGTTGTGGCTCTTGGTAAGTTTCTTTGGTAGTTAATGACTATTCAAAATGATTTAGTGATACAAAATTTAGGTGTATGTATAGTTTCGGTATGCCGATCTTGGGGTTACCAAATATTGGATGAAATATAATATGCAGATATATAAATATGTGTTCCAAGTGATATATATATATATAATGAGAATATCTCCATTTGAAGCTTTTAAAATTACTAAAATGCACTTTGATTTTGTGTTAACAACCAGGGTATTTTAGTCATTCTTGATATCCACGTACGTTTGCACTAACCCTAAAATGAAGCAACGATCCTAATTCTCCAACCCCTTAACTAATCTCTGTCTAGTTTGAAGCTCCTTCCTCCAAACCAAGAAATCGAACTTCAACAATTATGAGCAACTCAGGTGGCAACGGTGAACAAAAAAATCGCACCTTAATAGGTCCTAGGCATTTACAAGTCTACATTCATACATCATATAAGAAATGAAAATATTCAAAGCATCGAGGTGGACGAATCTTAGAGAGAAGAAGGGTAGAAGAAGGAGGAGCGAGAGCTCGGACAAGGTAATTTTGGAATAGACAACATGACTTTCTCTCTATTTATATTATTCATGTATGGATATGTTGTTTTAAGTTCAAGCTGACTAATTTTTTTTTTGTTATATACAAAATAAGTGCAAATAATGTTCCAATGATTGAAATAGCGGATGTAGGGATGGGAATACATCATATAAGAAATGAAAATATTCAAAGCATCGAGGTGGACGAATCTTAGAGAGAAGAAGGGTAGGAGAAGGAGGAGCGAGAGTTCGGACAAGGTAATTTTGGAATAGACAACATGACTTTCTCTCTATTTATATTATTCATGTATGGATATGTTGTTTTAAGTTCAAGCTGACTATTTTTTTTTGTTATATACAAAATAAGTGCAAATAATGTTCCAATGATTGAAATAGCGGATGTAGGGATAGGCATTAGTGCATAAGCTGGCTAATCATATAAGGTGTGTTGTTTGAGTTTTAAAATTTATTTTATTATTATTTTTTATTATTATCTTATTATTTTATTATTAGTTTTATTATTTAATAGTATCATTTTTTGAAATATACTATAAATATTTCAGATATATATATAGACATTAAAAATAATAAGTATATATATATATATATATATTAGAGAACCTAGGAAAATAAGTTATTAAAATTCACTAGCACATGTCGACATGGTCCCTACCATGATGTCGACATGGTTACCGGAATTTTAATTTCAAAATTTGAATTCAAATGTTTGAATTTCCCTCAACCTTTTCACTTCATTCAATTCTCTGAAAAGCTACCTTTTGACCGGAGAATATGTTATTTGAGAATCTATTTATTCACTATCTTTTATCATATCTTTTCACTCTCATTTTCAAATTCAAACTCTCTCTTCAAAACTTCAAGATCTACTTTAATGGCTTCTTCAAGCAACCCCTCCACCATGAGAATTTCCAGAAAAATAAAAGAGCAACTATTCAATGATCCGGAGGCAATAAAAGCATTCATCAATTATGCTGATTATTCCAAAGTCCATCCCGGAAAGTTTGCTATTTTCAAGATTTCTCTTCTTATGAACTTGATTCTCTTTTTGCAAACAATGGAGTTCTTAGTCTTATTGATGCTTCTCAAAATGATTTGTTTGCTATCCAAATCTTGTCAAAATTTTCTATGCTAATTTAAACCGTGGATTTTATCATGGAAATGAAGATAAAATTTGAAGTAGTGTCAAAGGCACTAGAATTGTGATCTTTTTGGGTATCATTCTCAATTGAAAGTGTACGGGAATGGATCTTTCTAATTTTAAAATTGATGAAAATGATCATGAGACATTTCATCACATTTTCGAAGGGAATGATAATTTTAAATTCAAAAATCGAAATTTTTGACCAAAGGCAAGAATTGTCAATCTTCTTTTGTAACATACTTTGACCCTAAGATCGGGGAATTTTAACAATCCTACTTCAAAAGTTTGCAAAGCTATTTTTGCTATTTTTGGAAATTATGACTTAAATTGGGCGTAAGTTATTTTGGATGAACTTTGTCCTAAAAATCTTGAAATGGGTGAGAATACTTTATATCATGGAATTTATCTCACTCGGATTTTTAACTATTTTGGAGTGGATTACAAAGGCGAAGAATTTGTTTCTAGAAAAGTTTTCAATCATTCCAACATCTCGCTTATGAAAATTCCATTTTTTTCAACCTTACGAGACCCTTGCCGAAAAGGAAGAGCGTTTAGCTCATGAGGAAATGGAAGAAGAGGAAGAGGAAGAAGAAGAAGAAGAAGGGGATAAAATGGAAATTGAAGAAGAAGGTGAAACCTCTTTGCAAAGCATTGACTATCCTCCTAATCCATCCACCAAAACCCTTCTCAAAAACCAAAAGACGATTGTTGAGAATCAACGGATTCTTAAACGATCCGTTAGTAAGAAGTTGGATAAAATTTCATCCAAGATGAACAAGTTCATTTCCAAAGTCAGCAAGAAACTTGGACATTCTTCATCATCATCATCCTCTAACTAGTTTTATCTTTTCGTATCCTGTTGTATGTGTTTTAGCTTGTTTTAATTCGAAGGTTCATGTAGTTTCGTATGTTTAGTCATTGTATCATCTTAGTATGCAATGAAATGAAATTTTCTTTTATCTAGCTTATCTTATCTCCAGAATAAATGTTAGTATATTATATAAATATATATATATATATATATACACACACACACACACACACACACACAACTATTCACAAAATCTAAATAGTCATTTTTTTTCACTAACCCATGTCGACATACCTCCTATGACCATGTCGACATGTACTGGTCAGAAATGACAATTCATTTTGAATTTGAAATTTGAATAAAAATCATATGTCTATTCATTTCAAATGAATTTCTACACCTATATATACGTATTTCTTCCAGAATTCTTCACTAAAAATTATTTTCTATCTTCTAATTCTTCATTTCTTTCATAAATTCAATTATGGCTAATCCAATTCACAATTTATCCGAAAATCTTGAAGAAACTCTTAATTCGTTCAAGAATATTCTCTCGTTCATTCTTCTAACCAACGACACTTAGAATTGAGTCAAATGCAGACGATCAAGGAGCAAGAAAGGCATTTCGATGTAATATGATGGATGATTTCCTCCCTACACAAGGGCGATAACAAAACACATCCTCCAGTCTCTCTCACCAACGACAATGATAATTGGGATGCTATTAAGGCAGATCCAATCTTTGGAGAAGATGGATGGGTGGAAGTTCCACGTAACGTTTGATTTTTATTTATTTGCTCTGTTTGAATTGTTTGTTTGAATTAATTTGATTTGGTTTGGATTGATACTCGGTGTGGATTGATTTCTTAAATTGGTTTGATGGTTGCTACATAAAACATGTATATATATACATTGAAATGTATATAATCCTTGATTAATTATCATGTTCATAAGGATAATTATTTCTTAATCTATCTATTATATATTCCATTGTATAGTTCATTAATGCAGGTACTCTAGTCCAAGAATGAGGGGGAGTTATTTTTTGTTGATGACAAAGGGGGAGAAATATACAATATGTTAGTTAGGCATAAATTAAGGGGGAGTTATAGATTATGGGGGAGTTATTAGGATAGAAGTAATATTTTATAAACAAAGGTTGTCATCATCAAAAAGGGGGAGATTGTTAGTTCGTGAGATGATGATTTTGATGACAACATCCTTAGAATAGATTATAAAATATAAATACTAACATTATAAGTTTAGATAAATATGCGTATGCAGGATTTACCATGCAGGTACCAAGAATGAAGACTGTACTGTATAGAGATTCAAGATATCAAGATTGAAGACTCATGAGTATCAAGATTATCAAGAGTTCAAGAACTGAAGTAATTTATTCTTTAATTAGAAATTTTGTTAAAACTCATAGAAAAGCACTGGCATCTTAAAATCCAATTTATTCGTGGAATGGAATCCACTTCGAGCCTGTTAAAGGGATGGAACTCTAAGTAGGATGGAACCTACGAAAAATCTAGTGGAACATTGTTTTGTATCCGCTAACTTTTTATTCAAAATGATTTTTCAAAATTATATCCTGTTTTCAAAATGTTTTCAAAATCTTTCTTTTGAAAGCATCAAAACCTCTATCATGATTTTAAATAATTTTAGCCTCAAAATTATCTTTAATTTCAAAGTCAAATTACTCCTGATTTTAAACTATCTTTTAAAATAATATATTTAACTTTTAAATATTTATACTTAAGATTTAAATATAAAATTATAGTTAAATTTTATATATATTATTCTCTATATTTACTTATGTATTTTAATGATAGTCGAGTATATTTATAAAGTTTTAAATAGTTTTAATATAAGATAAAGGTTATTTTCAAAGAAAATCAAATCATCAAAAATTGCTTTGGGATGTCAACATGCCTATGGTGACCATGTCGACATGGTGTCAGTTGAGTTCAAAATTTAAATGTCAAAAGAAGTGTCTGTTCGCCATAGCTCTTCACGAATGGACATGGCTGTTGTTCTTCTATAAATAGGGGTTAGTTTCAACGAATTTTATATCAGATTTTTCTGGTTTTTCACTCCTCTTCTTCCACATTTCTTAATACATATTCTTACCATTACTCTGCCGAAATCAACATTGAATCAAACTCGATCTTTTCTAGTTTGATTCTCTATCACTATCTCAACAAGGTTTCTCAATGCTATTCAGAGTTATAGGCTCCTTTGTAATCTATTAAGTGAGAAAAGCTGTGATTGTGGCCTTGAAAATCAATCATAAACAATTATTTACAATATCTAAAATACCACAATGTCATATATTCGGATATTATTACAACATAAGCTTCAAAAAATGTCCTATGCACCATCTCACCGTCCTTCACCTCTACCATAAGCTTCTTCGACTCCACTCCTCCAAACGATCCAACCACTGCTACAAAACAAAACAGCCTCTGCCACCATTCGTTCATGCCTCTGCCACCATATTCAAAACAGCCATTAACAATCATCAAACATCACCATCCCCTGCAGCTGTTCCAAACACAAGTGCAACATCACACACCCCCTTCCTTCATTCTCTCACCATTATCAATTCATTAACACCACTAATCACTTCAACCTGAAAACTAATAAACAAGTTGACTGCACACTAAATAAACAACCATCATCAGTCCTCCATCCCAATTGCGACAGAAACTCCTTGACCCATCTCTGACCACTGTGCCACTGTTCCAACAGCCTCCAAAACCTCCCCACTGTCATACATACACCTAAACTTCCATTCTCTGGGCAATTCTCATCCCACAATTCTATCGGCAATTCAAAACTTCCATTCAGAATCCCCTTAGCAACTCTACATTGCAACCTGCCGCATCCCATGATTCATCAAATTATCATCACAAACCAAAGCAGACAGCAACAAAGCCATATCCACCGTCCAACACCTATACTCCATCTCCTTGCTCCGCTGTCCAACACCTGTACTTTGTCTCGTTGCTTCGTTCACAACTAGAGCTACCATACTGCCATAACCCATTCAAAACATCCAACCCAAACCAAGACCAACCAACATACCCAAACTGGTCATTACCCACCCACTTCTCGCCATATCACACAAAGATTTCACTGCCATCATTTCATTCATACACACTTCACCCTCCACAATTCATTACAAAACAAAACTCCGTCACTATGCACACATTCACCTCCAACAAACCACATCATCCCACTGCTTCAGCACAAAACTGTCAAAACATACATCTCCAACACCAGAAACAACGACAGACCACACATTCACCATCTAACAACTTCTTCCATCACCATATACCCCTGTCATCTCAGTGCTTCTTGCATCTCCATACTCCTATAACCTATAATTGCTCAACATCGTACTTACCACTCCTCTCATCGTCATAACATATCATAATTTCTCCAACTGCTCAAATCGCTACAGCCACTATTTCCTGTCAAATACATTGCACCATCATCTTGCAAACCGAGCGATCAGCCACTGCAGTTACAAATTTCCTGTTATTAAAATTCAGAATAAACGCCAATTGGACTTGCTGCATAAAATAAAAGTGCTATATTAATGTGCAGTAGCATAAGAAATATATGATACCAAATTATCAATACAAGGCATTACCAAAGAACATTTACAGAGAAAATACGAATACTATGATTCGATATTTTAATGACATAAACGCATGCTAGGGAACCTTGATGACAGAAGAGAATATCATAGCAATATCAGTAAACAGTGGAGAAAACTCATCACAAATTCCTACGCAACAAACGTCAGTTTAAACCGTACATCATCTTTTAATCATCATTTATCGATTGAAAAAGAATAGAAACGCAGAAATGTTAATGACGAGTGCCTACCCAGGCTAAAAAGGACAAAGCCAAACAATATGTCGTCATCATCAATCCTTGATAACTTAAAATACTCGCGTTGCATCTATAAGTGGCACTATCTATAAAAGGCACTTTAATGTCAGTGTTTATATAGGTGGAAATTTAGTTGTAAGATGCAAGAAAATGATCCCATGGGTCATCAAATGAAGCTAGTAAGTAAAATGAAATCTTTACACAATACAATTATGCAATGAGAGTGTATCAGTAAAAGAATAAATGGGGATGCAGATAAATTATCTGTGTTCCATCTTTAGCATAACACATAAAGTATTGTAACAACAATGTAGCTTTGTAAAGAAACAATGATAGTTGCTATACTTTACGGTAACAAATCATAACAATCACTAACCAAGTGTAGCATCCAAATTCATAAGTGTGTTCAAAGACTGAGACGATTTTGCAGTGTATGCTTTGAGTGCATCATCCCATCTTTGCAATTTTTCATACCTAAATCCAACCAATTTAAAGCAAAGTAAGTGGATCGTGTAAATTTTAGTTATCATTGAGAAGCATCACAATAAAAGCCAATTATATGGCTACACAGTACTCTTGCTAAAGAAACTTACCAAGCCTCTTTTAGTTGGACACCCAGATGCTGTTGTGAGTATGTAAGTATCCCAACAGCAGCCTACAAGTAAAACATAGAGATGTCATAAGCAACAGCGAAAACCAAAACCTACTTAACCTTAAGAAAGATAAAACAAGTGTGACAACAATTATATGCTACAAGATACTAGTCATAGAGACTGACCTCATGCTGGTGTAGTTGGTTATTAATATGAATAAGGGGTTCAACTGTAACAAGATTTGTTCCCATTCTTCTAGATCGTGCAGCTTCAAATTCCATTTCTTTGTAGTGCGGTGCTTTGGCAAATGATCGACACTGATGAAAAAGGAAAATAAGCATGATTCAATGTATTTGATTAGAAAACATAAGTTAATACGAAATTTCATAAAATATATCGAGAAAAAACCATTTCAGCAAGAGAACCAAGTAACCTTGTATCAATTGGAAGAGGTTTTTCATCATGTTCCATAAACTCTGCCTGATCAACTCAGCTATTATCAGTAACTAAGAAGCATTTGTAAAAGTAAATTGATACATTGACAGTGGTTAACGTATTTTCTGACATAGAATCTTTAATGACCTATCTGGAATTATCAATACCTGTAACTTACACCTCAATATTTGTATTGCCTGATCTAGCAACTCTTACTGGTAATGCAGATATTACATTACTCGAACAATTTGGAGAATTTACAGTATATTAAAGGACTTCTAGTAAAACAATCCAATTTAATGTATACAAAAGGTATGTGTTCATTAAATAGTTACCAGATTGAGTAGCGTTGCCAAAATTTCAGGTGAAATGTTTGAATCGACTCCTACCAATTCCAATTTGATCCTCAAATTCTGATTCAAGATTCAGTTTAAAGTTCAAACCCATTTGAGATAAAAAACCATTTAATCCATATGGAAATAAGAAATATCAAGATCACTTCCTCGTACCTACATTTCAAATTTTATTATTTCACGGAAAAAAATAAAATAAAAACCAATTTCATCATTTTAGATACATGTCATTTGATAACTAATTTCTAGCATATAAATTCATATGCATACTACACACGATTTAAATCCATTTTTGATTTAAAACTTAAACTTTACTGTTTACAATTCGGACCCCATTTTGAAAACCATATCTTGGAGACTGTTTTTGCCAGATCTGAGGGTATTTAATGCATGTGACAGCAACATGGAATAGAAATTACAAATAATTGTTGTACCTGCAATTATGCAAGCCTTGCACATGTTTGCAGTGCTGGTGATGGAGACTCCTTGAGCAGTTCGATGCTAAAATGTCTCATTCATTCTGCCCAATCTTCCTTAGTACTTCGTTGAGAAGCTTCACCTGCCGTCCTCAATCGAACATCATTAACCTATAAGGGTAGGCCTATGAATTAGTTGTTTGTTTTTAAAAATTTAATCAGAAAGGCGAGTGATCTTATATGTGTTAATTTTTGAGTATTTGCAATAAGAAGTTAAAAGAAATGCTGACAGAATTATAAGATACATATGTATGATGTGCGCGCGCGCATGATTACCCATAAAAAAAAGGAATCATGCAAGTATTTTAGAAAAAATGATTTTCGGATTACTAAACTACACAATGTTAAGGGTGCATTCACACCATTTGATGTATCTCCGCTAAAATGAGTGTGCTAAAATGATCAAACACCTCCTCTCTGATTATACAATAAATATATTTTGAATGACTAATTACTGAATAAATGCAAAAAAAGTAACTTAGACTCAACAATTGAAAGAGTGACATTTTACAACCCAAATAGGTTTGGCCTAGACTAACAGGAAAACATATTTGAAGAGAATGTATACCTGATGGCCTTTGTTTTTTCTATGCATTTCCATTTCTTCTTCGTCCATATCGTTAATAGGACTTTTGATTGAGTCAATAGGCTGAAGTCGATCAGACAAACTCTCCAGCATAAGTGGTTCACGACTTTGTAGGTAGTTTTTTACTTTCTCAAATTCTCTATGCTAAAACAAGTGGGTTATAAGCAAGTTAGCAAAGCTTTAAAAATCCATCAATTAGGCATCGATATCAGAAGCTACAAAAAGGAAATTACCCGTATATTATGTTTTGATAACACTTTTTGAATCAGTGGTATAAAGATTACAAAATCCTCCCCAAGGGTACGAGCCAAATGCAAAGAGCATTAGCAGCATCCCTTTTTAGTTCATCGTTGTTCCTGCATATTGCCAATTTATAATTTAACTGAACCAGCAAAAATTATATGGAATATGTTACGTGGTCGCACAGCTGTATATTGCACTAAGCACAAACAGTTTATCTACCAAATATATGATATGCAATGAGGTTACCATTTTTATACTATTCGTGACAAAAGGTTTTATTTAGATGATAGTGTATTAAAAATAGAAATGTATAAACAAAGATACACACACGCGCGCGTGCGTGCGCACACAGATATATATCTATATATATATATATATATATATATATATATATATATTTAAAGACATCCAGATGTCAAATATGTGTCTTTAATTAACATCTAAATGATAAGACAATTAAGAAAGTGTTAGTGCTTGCTTAAGATTAATTAATATGTATATATAATGAATGATGAACTCGTAGTCTATGTACACAAATGCAGTATAAAAAACACAGTTTGGAACAGTGAACACAATTTAATCGATAATAGAGATTTAACTGAAGTTAATACGATCTCTTACCCATCCAAGATCAAAATAAGATGATGCACTAGTGATGACACATGACCACTGGCCTGAGATAGATATTCAAGTTACTTATAAATAAATACACAACTGAAATGCTTTTTTTAATGAGGTGATAAAATTAATATTGCCTACCAGTACGCAAGGTATAAGATGGGTAATAGTTTTAATGGTGCGTCTTCTGACATCTATTGAAGTATCCACTTTAAACAGGCGGATAAGTGTTGGAAAAAGCATATGCATGTGTTCATCCAAGGTTCCTATATGACAATTAGAAGCATCATTATCCTAGTCACAATATGTCATCAATGCATCGATATCTAAGGCTGTCCATAAAATTCCAACCACTCCAACAACAAAAAAACAAAAAAAACCTCAATGATCATCGTTTTAATCATGCTAATCATGTTGCCGGTTTTAAGAAGTTCGTACCAAGCAGGAATTTTGTTTTTTCTTTCTTCATGTTATTAAATTGGGAATGAAAAATCTAATTATCATTTGTTCCGAATTTAACGGAATTCGTTTATTCATCTTAGGGAGTTCTGGAACTGAAACAAGATTAAGGATATTTGAGTCCAAGAAGCAAATTATAATGCTAACCAAATAAAAATTGGAGAGATGTGTCATACTTCGACTGTATATCTTGCATACATCTTCTCTTCGATGTTTCCAATTTGAATTTATTTTAACACATGTTTTCTTTTTTCATGAAAATAATATCGTTAAGGGTATAAAAAATGCAAGTTCTTTGGACAACAATCTCTATTACACATGATTCACGGGCACAACATAACAATTTGATTTCTGAAAAAACTGATTGGCTATTAGCAATGAAATGGTCGTTCAATATTTTATATTCTACAGTGCTACATTAAGTCAATTTTTTATTATACCCATTTGAAATTTGTGCTTCCTGATTTAATATATATTATGAATGTGTGTGCATGCATCCGTATGAATGTGTATGTATGGAGAGAGAGGAAGGTTCAGTAGTAGTCCTCTTTTGTAGCATCCCTATTTTCAGCCACTAGTTTTTATCTAATTAATAATATGAAGTGGCAAGAGAGTGAAACAACACACACATATATATGTATGTGTGTGGAAGGTTCAATGATATTCGTCGTAGCTTCCATTTAGCACCTCTATTTTTAGCCACTGGATTTATACACACACACACAGAGAGATATAAATATATGCATCAAAATAACTATAAGATTACTTTTGTAATGTAATTACTAAAAATAGGTCTTATTGGCAGTTCTATATGCAATTTTGCAAGATTTACAAGTATTAGAATCTAAAAACAATAAGTAACTTATCAGTTGTCCCAGTTTAAAGTCAATTCCTGGTCCAAGTATTTGACAATCCTTATGAGTCATAACATATTGACCAAATATCTGCCCTAATAGGACACCCAAATTCTAACCCTACTGGAAAATGTGTTTGTAGAACTACAACCCCCCAAAAAATAAGATTGTCGTATATGAAAAGACAAATAACACAAACCACCAAACACTTCAAGAGTATGCAGTATATCAGGAACATGGCTATAGTCATTGTTCCGCTCAGCATCGCTCAGAACTTGTATACAGCATGGAAGAATCGCTGGAAGATAAGTTCTGAATTCATCATTTAAAGCTAATGCAAAGTTCTTCAACAAGATGATGAATTTCTAGGACGTGGATGGAGGCGACGAGGTTTGGGAGCGGCTGAAATAATTTCTGGGTCTAGATTTAATTCAGTGCGATTGAGGGAGAAGATGGGCGTTGGTTTTTTCGTGAGGAAGAGCAAACCCTAAATTAAATTTTAGGCGGCCAAAATCTGGGCAAGCGTGGGAAAAGGGATCCTATTTACAAATTACAAAAGAATCCTTTTGTTATTAAATTATTTACATTTTTACCGATTGTTGTAACACTTATATGCGTTGGCAAAATTAATGCAGAAGACTATTTATTTACTAACACTTTTTAGGTATTCTAACACTTTTTTACTGTTAGCGGTCTGTGACATTTATAAGTGTTAGCAATTGACAGATATAAAATGTTGCAAAATCACTTATTTGGTGTAGTGTTCATAATCTGATTTTTGAAAAGTTTTCAAAATGGCTACCAACACTGGTACTGTTACTAACACTAGTATTCCTGTCACTGGTTTATTTGTAAAAGGTCATTCTACTGTCAGACCACCACTTTTTAATGGCAGTGACTATGCATATTGGGCATGTAGGGTGAAAATATACTTACAATCCATAGGATTAGACACTTGGAATATTACACAAACTGAATATTTTGAACCCACAACTGATTTTGCACAGTGGACTGCTGAGCAAAAGACTGTTGCACAAAATAATTCTAAGGCAATGAATATATTTTTTTGTTCACTAGATAGAAATGAATTCAATAGAGTGTCAGTTTGTAAGTCTGCATATGAAATCTGGAAAACTTTGCAAGTTACTCACGAAGGAACAAGCAAAGTTAAACAGACCAAAATTTCCATGCTCACAAATCAGTTTCAATTATTTAAAATGAATCCTAATGAGTCTATTTCAGATATGTATAGTAGATTTCAGGATATTGTGTATTCTCTAATATCTTTGGGAAAGAAATTTTCTAAAGATGATCAAGTCAGAAAGATTTTAAATTCTCTTACTCTAGAATGAGATCAAAAGACACTTGCTATCGAAGAGGCAAATGACATCAGTACTTTAAAGATAGAATAATTAATTGGAAATCTAATGTCATATGAAGTTCAAATGATAGGGAGAAGAGAAAATAAAGCATCTGAAAAGAAATCAATGGCATTCAATGCATTGACCGATGGATCAGACTCAAATAGCGATAATGATGAAGAGATAGCCTTTATGACCAGAAATTTTAGGAAATTCTTGATACAGAAAAATGAATAATCTCAAGAGAAACAACTATAAGAACTTTAGAAATCAGAATGTAGTGCCAAATAATGTCAAATGTTACAACTGTGTTGAACCAGGCCACTTCAAAAGAGATTGTCCGTATCCAGATAGGAAAAATCCTCCTATGAACAATGATCCAGTAAAGAAACGGAAGCATGCATTTACTGCTACTCTAGATGACTCAGATTCGTCCTCAAGTGATGATGATCAGAAGATAGATAATTCGAATTTGTGCTTCACAGCAGTTCACGACTCCGACGAATTCAAAGAAACGGACTCAAAAAAGGTACACGTTTACAATACAATTGGTTGAAATTGCTTGCTTAAAATTAGTTGCTTGATTGCTTGATTGATTTTGAATTAGTGTGTTGTTTGAATTTTAAAATTTATTTTTTTATTATTTTTTATTATTGTCTTATTATTTTATTATTATTTTTATTATTTAATAGTATAATTTTCTGAAATATACTATAAATATTTCAGATATATATATATATATATATATATATATAGACATTAAAAATAACAAGTATATTTATATATATATATATATTTTAGAGAACTTAGGAAAAATAAATTATCAAAATTCACTGGCACATGTCGACATGGTCCTTACCATGATGTCAACGTGGGTACTAGAATTTGAATTTAAAAATTTGAATTCAAATGTTTGAATTTTTCTCCATCTTTTCACTTCATTCAATTCTCTGAAAAGCTACCTTTTGACCAGAGAATATGTCATTTGAGAATCTATTTATTCAATATCTTTTATCATATCTTTTCACTCTCATTTTCAAATTCAAACTCTCTCTTCAAAACTTCAAGCTCTCTACTCTCTATTTCAATGGCTTCTTCAAGCAACCCCTTCACCATGAGAATTTCCAGAAAAATAAAAGAGAAACTATTCAATGATCTGGAGGCAATAAAAAAATACATCAATTATGCTAATTATTCCAAAGTCCATCCTGGAAAGTTTGCTATTTTTCAAGATTTCTCTTCTTATGAACTTGATTCTCTTTTTGCAAACAATGGAGTTCTTAGTCTTATTGATGCTTCTCAAAATGATTTGTTTGCTATCCAAATCTTGTCAAAGTTTTCTATGCTAATTTAAACCGTGGATTTTATCATGGAAATGAGGATGAAATTTGGAGTAGTGTCAAAGGCACTAGAATTGTTTTGAATTGTGATCTTTTAGGTACCATTCTCAATTGCAAGTGTATGGGAATGGATCTTTCTAATTTTAAAATCGATGAAAATGATCGTGAGACATTTCATCACTTTTCGAAGGGAATGATAATTTTGAATTCAAAAATCAAAATTTTCGACCAAAGGCAAGAATTGTCAATCTTCTTTTGCAACATACTTTGACCCCAAGATCGGAGAATTTTAACAATCCTACTTCAAAAGTTTGCAAATCTCTTTTTGCTATTTTTGGAAATTATGAGTTAAATTGGGCGCAAGTTATTTTGGATGAACTTCGTCCTAAAAATCTTGAAATGCGTGAGAATACTTTATATCATGGAATCTCACTCGGATTTTTAACTATTTTGGAGTCGATTTCAAAGACAAAGAATTTGTTTCTAGAAAATTTTACAAGCATTCCAACATTTCGCTTATGAAAATTCCATTTGTTTTTCAACCTTATGAGACCCTTGCCGAAAAGAAAGAGCGTTTAGCCCATGAGGAAATGGAAGAAGAGGGAGAGGAAGAAGAAGAAGAAGGGGATGAAATGGAAATTGAAGAAGAAGAAGGTGAAACCTCTTTGAAAAGCATTGACCATCCTCCTAGTCCATCCACCAAAACCCTTCTCAAAAACCAAAAGATGATTGTTGAGAATCAACGGATTCTTAAATGATCCGTTAGTAAGAAGTTAGACAAAATTTCATCCAAGATGAACAAGTTCATTTCCAAAGTCAGCAAGAAACTTGGATATTCTTTATCATCATCATCCTCTAACTAGTTTTATCTTTTTGTATCTTGTTGTATGTGTTTTAGCTTGTTTTAATTCGAAAGTTCATGTAGTTTCGTATGTTTAATCATTGTATCATCTTAGTATGCAATGAAATGAAATTTTCTTTCTGTTATCTAGCTTATCTTATCTCCAAAATAAATGTTAGCATATTATATATATATATACACACACACACACAATTACTCACAAAATCTAAATAGTCATTTTTTTCACTAACCCATGTCGACATACCCCCTATGACCATGTCGATATGTACTGGTTAAAAATGACAATTCATTTTGAATTTGAAATTTGAATAACAACCATATGTCTATTCATTTCAAACGAATTTCTACACCTATATATACCTATTTCTTACAGAATTCTTCACTGAAAATTATTTCCTATCTTCTAATTCTTCATTTCTTTCACAAATTCAATTATGGCTAATCCAATTCACAATTTATCTGAAAAACTTGAAGAAACTCTTAATTCGTTCAAGAGTATTCTCTCGTTCATTCTTCGTAACTAGCGACACTTAGAATTGAGTCAAATGAAGATGATCAAGGAGCAAGAAAGGCATTTCGATGCAATACGATGGATGATTTCCTCCCTACACAAGGATGATAACGAAGCACATCCTCCAGTCTCTCTCACCAACGACAACGATAATTGGGATGCTATTAAGGCAGATCCAATCTTTGGAGAAGAAGGGCGGGTGGAAGTTCCATGTAACGTTTGATTTTTATTTGTTTGCTTTTTTTGAATTAATTTGATTTGGTTTGGATTGATACTCGATGTGGATTGATTTATTAAATTGGTTTGATGGTTGCTACATAAAACATGTATATATATATATATATATATATTGAAATGTATATAATCCTTGATTAATTATCATGTTCATAAGGATAATTATTTCTTAATCTATTTATTATATATTCCATTGTATAGTTTATAAATGCAGGTACTCTAGTCCAAGAATGAGGGGGAGTTAGTTTTTGTTGAAGACAAAGGGGGAGAAATATACAATATGTTAGTTAGGCATAAATTAAGGGGGAGTTATAGATTAAGGGGGAGTTATTAGGATAGAAGTAATATTTTATAAACAAAGGTTGTCGTCATCAAAAAGGGAGAGACTGTTAGTTCGTGAGATGATGGTTTTGATGACAACAACCTTAGAATAGATTATAAAATATAAATACTAACATTATAAGTTTAGATAAATATGCAAATGCAGGATTTAACCATGCAGGTACCAAGAATGAAGACTGTACTGTATAGAGATTCAAGATATCAAGATTGAAGACTCATGAGTATCAAGATTATCAAGAGTTCAAGAACTGAAGTAATTTATTCTTTAATTAGAAATTTTGTTAAAACTCATAGAAAAGCACTGGCATCTTAAAATCCATTTTTTTCGTGGAATGGAATCCACTTCGAGCCTGTTAAAGAGATGGAACCCTAAGTAGGATAAACCTACGAAAAATTTAGTGGTACATTGTTTTGTATCCGCTAACTTTTTATTCAAAATGATTTTTCAAAATTATATCCTGTTTTCAAAATGTTTCAAAACCTTTCTTTTAAAAGCATCCAAAACCTCTATCCTGATTTTAAATAATTTTAGCCTCAAAATTATCTTTAATTTCAAAGTCAAATTACTCCTGAATTTAAACTATATTTTAAAATAATAGATTTAACTTTTAAATATTTATACTTAAGATTTAAATATAAAATTATAGTTAAATTATATATATATATATTATTCTCTATATTTACTTATGTATTTTAACTATAGTCAAGTATATTTATAAAGTTTTAAATAGTTTTAATATAAGATAATGGTTATTTTCAAAGAAAATCAAATCATCAAAAATTGCTTTGGGATGTCGACATGCCTTTGGTGACCATGTCGACATGGTGTCAGTTGAGTTCAAAATTTAAATTTCAAAAGAAGTGTCTATTCGCCATAGATTTTCACAAATGGGCATGGTTGTTGTTCTTCTATAAATAGAGATTAGTTTCAATGAATTTTATATCAGATTTTCTAGTTTTTCACTCCTCTTCTTCTTGCACATTTCTTAATACATATTCTTACCATTACTCTGTCGAAATCAACATTGAATCAAACTCGATCTTTTCTAGTTTGATTCTCTATCACTATCTCAACAAGGTTTCTCAGTGCTATTCGGAGTTATAGGCTTCTTTGTAATTTATTAAGTGAGAAAAGGTGTGATTGTGGCCTTGAAAATCAATCAAGCGAGATAAGTTGTGATTGTAGCCTTGGTAAATCAATTGGGTGAACTTGTGACTTGGAAATCAAGTATCTGTACTTAGAGGATAGTGATTCTGGAGGGTGTACCTCGTAGCCTTGAAATCGAGGGTGTAATTGTACAATTGCTTTTGAAAGGAAATCCGTACTTGTGTTGCGGCACTGGATGTAGGGTAACTCCGAACCAGTATAAAATCCCGTGTGTTCTTTCCTTTATTGCTTTTACTTTATTTCTGCATTTATGTTTGTTTCTGTGATCATATCTATGTCTGTATATTGCATACATCCGTGTTCAATTCAACATAAATTAAAAAAGATTTAGTAATTCTTTATAAACACTATTCACCACCCCTCTAGTGTTAATCCTAGCCTTAAGATCTGTAATCCGTATTTCTTTCACTGTACATACCCGAATTTGGTACTAGATTCTATCATCTTTACTGCTCAGTTGACAATAATAATAGGAACATTGGACAAATATTTAAGTCTAAAACCACTGATAAAGTACCGACGACTATGATGATCTAGCCAGAGTAAAGAAAGATACGGTCTAAAGTTGTTTGTCCATACCATGGTGGATAATAAATGGAAAGTGCGATTATATTCTTCTATCCATATCTTACAAAAATGCATAGTGAAACTGATTCATCAAGCATCAGGCATTTATAGACCATTGTTGTTGTCATTATTGTTGTCATTATGGAGAAAACTAAAACATTATTTAGTGATGATTCTATCCCTATTGCAAGTTCAGTTTTAACTAATTCTCTTACTCCTACATTATGGACTCCTACTTTAAGAATGAGACCAACATATATCATTTGTTTACAAGCACATGTTCCAAAGAAACAAATTTGACCCCTGAATGAGCACCACTGGGAAAACCTTACAATGAAGGTTTATATCCTATTACCCCGTATTTATTTTCATTTTTTTAGTATTTATTTTTTCTAATTCAGGTTTACTTTAATAGCATACCAAATTCACATTTCCAACTAGCATTTAGATGCTTACAAATTAATGTAACAGTAATATTTATATCATTTACAGATAGCATTCCAAACTCAAATTTGGTAAGTATGCATCCAGTAAGCAATTTCACATTTTCAGGTAGCATTTATAAATCCACGTTTCCAGTTTGCATTTATATTATTTTTTATATGCTTGCTTAATTCGTTTTTGTGGTTGGATAAACGTTGACTCTAAAACCTCTACTTCCTATTTTCTAATGATCTTGGTTTGATGTTGTTCATATGACAGCCAAGGATTGGACACAACGGATCTTTGTGTTTCACAAGTTAAGTATAAGTAATTATTACTTATGTTATAGCTACATGCTTCTTTTAGGATTACATTACTGAAAATCATTAAAAGACTCATCTATTTAATGAGTACATTTCTGATAAGAACTCAAAATCTTCTAACTGATGGTGCTTATCGTTTGATGGGAACAAATAGACATTGTTACATATTGTTTGACCCATGTACCAAATTTACATTTCCAGCTAACATCGGAATAATATATTAGTAAATGTGGAAATGTTAATTAGAGAACTTTTGTATTTCTCTCTTATGGGTATGTGCGAGGTTATAGGAAATGTACAATTTAGTTTGTGGGTGCAAAATGAATTGGGTCAGTATGTTTGTAACCATTGTTGTTTTTATATTAGTCACTTTTTCTTTCTAAAAAGAATAAACTAAAATGTACGCTACTTTTTCTGTTATGGAAAACTTGATGCTGCTATTATATTTTTCTAGAATGTAAATGAATGGTTATGTTTGCAACAACTATGCACAAATATAACCACATTTCAAAAAAAGGGCAAGGAAAAAGTTCTCTGATTAGAGAACTTTTGTGTTTCTCCCTTATGGGATTGTGCATTATTGTAGGAAATGTACAGATTAGTATATACATTATTCATTTTCAAAATATCACTGAGTAATGTCATTCTACATTTACCAAAGGGACTTCATTATTTCACTTATATTTCAGTTACTTTTCTTAACCATGTATTAATTTATGTGCAAATTTGAAACTTATGTTTATATCAAATACATAACAATAATAATTTTAAATTTATATGATCATTATAAGAACATGTATCACATAAAATGATCCCTAAATAAAATGTTTTTAACTCTGCCATTGCCTATTACTTAGTGATGCCGGTCTCAAGCCCGGATAAAGGAGGAGAGAAAACATTTTATGAACATTTGGTGACATTTTTCTTTGTTCACGTCAACAGACCGCAATAATATAGTCATGTAGGAATAGCAACAAAATGATATTATGAGTATGCAATCTGAACCGGTAAGCTGATGCAACTGTAGGACATGACATGTTTTGTATGTACTATTTTACATTAAAAAGAAGTTAATTCACGGTTGTCTTTGCACACGTCCAACGGACGTGCCATACATACTGGTATATATATATATAAAGATGCACGGTTCGGGAGATATATATCTATATATATTGGTTTGGTATGCCTGACTTGGGGGCAACCGAGTAGTGCGAGGCACTTCAATAACGAATCACGATCCATACGGGGACACAATACTTTGGCGTTGTGTATATGTATGGGATGGGTGTACGTGGGGTAGCTTGAATCCAGATTGTCTATCCATAGACAATCGGATGATATCAGTTTTGAAAAAGGAATCCATTGTACAAATACAATCATGGTTCTGGAGCAGGGGCGGAGATGGATTGTGATGCCAGTCTGAGTTGATCATATTCTATTGTGTTGTAGTACATGTGCTATGACGAGACCTACATGTCAACTTCTTTTGCGGGTTGGTTTTTAGGAGAGTCCACAATATAGTTATGGCTCTCGATAGGTCTCTTTGTTAGTTATTGGCAACTCGGGACCTGTATTAGTTATAGATATCCATATTTTGGTTTTGGGTATAGAGATGCTATGTTTGTAGAATTATTATATCACTATATTTGTTTTGCATTTCAGATGCTTCAATAGGGATCATTGAATCGATTGGTGTCCGTAGCGGCTTCACCCATCAGTAATAATGGGTATCAATTTCTTCTTTGTGTGTCCCTTATCATTATGATTGTGCATGTATATTGATTGGTTGATTATTATTATTAAAAATTGTGTGTTGGACCTATATTTGGATGCTTATATTACTCCTGCATTAGTACATTCGGTTACCTTTATCAGAATATGTTGTTAAATTTCAGTCAGATTATATTATTTGTGTTGGCTTATTGATCATAGAAGAAGAGCAAGTTATGGTATGGCTCCCTACCTTTGAGTTGAGATCAGTTTACTTGTTTTTGGGAAGTTCGAATTATCCCTAAGCCACATTTGTAGAGAGGACCGGCTGCACTTCAGTAGTTTACTGTTTATTTGTAGATGGATTTGATATATAATATTTTTAGTTAGTTCTCCTCACATCAGGCTTTATGTTTGATCCACATTTTATCCTTATTTGTTTATGTCATGACAACTCTCAAGTACTCGATTGAGTAGTTTGGGAGTTAGGTGGTTTTGAGGATACACTTTCAAGATAGATGGAGCACTTTAGAGGAGAAGTCGATATTTTGGATATACTTGATGTTGTAGTAATACATGACTGATATGCTATTTATATATGAGACTTGTTGTATCTGATAGTGTATTATGACCTTTTGTATTGATATTTATTTATCAGTTACTCCCATCAGTACAGTCTTTTATATATTGTTTATTCTGTTGTTTATATATATTCACTATATTATATATTTTCATCCCGCTGTAAGTGTAACAACCTGCATATTTTACGATTGAGTATTTAAATATTTTATTTAAATATTTCATCGTTAGTCAGATTTTAGTCCGAGAAGCTACTTTTTGCAAACGGTCGAATTAGGACTCGAGACCACCTCCATTGAGTTCAAAATGATGTTTGCGACCTTTTTGAGTATAAACTTTGATATGTTTGGAGTTAGTGGAATTTTGCTACTTTTTCACTTAGGGCTTTGGTTTTTGTTTCAGCCCATTAGACCCAAGCTTCACCCCTATTCTCTTCTTTGCTTCATTTCTATTTCCTAATACTCAAGCTTTAGCAACAATGGAGAGAGGAAGGAGAAATTAAAACTCCAAGCCCTAATTTTCATTTGCAAATCAAGTTCTAGCTCCAAATTTATAGAAGAAGCTTTGGTAAGCCTCCTCTTCTTCTTCTCCAACTCATTCTCTTACCAATTTCAGAAATTCCTAAACCTAACTTAGGAAATGTTTCTCTTTTTAGCTTAGATTCAAGCTTGCTGGGTTGGAATTGAAGAGTGATTGTTCTTGCCTTTGCTCATAGCTCCTTCTTCATTAGTTTTGGGTTTAAAGGTGAGATTTTTATCTCACATCTTAGTCTATAATTATCTTCGATTGTTAGGTAAGAATTCCTAACACTTATTCTTGTGCAATTGATTTTGGTTTGGATTGATTTGGTGTATATTCCAATTTTGGTGTTTTGAAATCAAAATCTATGAAAATCCTATTATGGATATTTGGACATTGATATTTGAGGCGTATCGAAGAGCCGTTAAGGCTGGGTTGTCACGTGGCATAAATCCTTAGTCGTCATTTGCTCGTTCGGTCGCTTCCGATATTCATTTGGCTATTTTTGGTCGAGGTTCAGGGAATGCCCTGAACTACAGTTTCAGACGTCTGAATCCTTATTTCAGACGTCTGAATATTATACTGGGAATTTTTATTCCCCAGTATTCAGACGTCTGAATCAAAATTTCAGACGTCTGAATTAGCTTGATTTCAAACACAAAGGAAATAGGCAAAAAAACACCTATTTCAGACGTCTGAAATATAGGGTTCAGACGTCTGAATCTCGTTCTGGAAAACTTCTAATTTTCTAGATTCAGACGTCTGAACCACCTATTTCAGACGTCTGAATCTGCTGTGTTTTTCCTACTTGCCTATTTTGTTTAAGAATTCCAATTTTTATCGATTCGTGTTGACTCCCTTTTGTTGTTATCATCTATTATCGACTTTGATGACATTTTCTTTGTGATTTTTGGAAATATCCATTTTGATGGATTTGATATCGATTTCTTTGGAATTAATTCACGTCTTCGTATGTGAATTTTGGTGATTGTTTCTACAATCATTTTTGTGATTTGTCACTTTAAAAATACAAAGGTTTTCTATACTAGTGGTAAATATCAAAACTCTTCCATTAAAATGATTTCGACACTATTTTATTACAAAGCTCGTTTCTTAAACCGTTTTCCAATCTATTAGTATATACAAACCTTTACCTCACTCGTATGAGAAATCTAATTAAACGGCTTAGTAAAACAAGTGGTATGAAACGCTTGCATTTACTTCGTCGGTTAATTCTTGGACTTGTTCGATTGAATTTCTTGAGACAATTTTCGAGTGGAGACTTACAGTTTGTTCGTAAATATTTAAGTTAAGCTAGTGGTTATGGGATATGAAGCTAAGCTCATATATTTACTAGCTTAGTGTAATTGACACTTCTTGATGATCGACGATGATCATTTTGTGATTTAGACTAGCGATACGCTATGTTTCTTTGTCCACATAGGGGACGGTACCTCGTTATTGAGTTTCGTCTCATTTCTTTTATAGGCTAACGACCTATGTATTATTTGGAGTGTCGACCCAATTTTTGTGGGCTAGCGACCCATGTTCTTTTATGGAGTTCGATCCATCGGATGTACCTTTGTACTACGTTGTTGCACCAGCTTATCAGGATCATCGGGCGTACCGTTGTACTACGTCGTTGTTTCGAATTATTCGAGTTTCAGGTTCCTCTGGCGTACCGATATTGTACTACGTCGTTGAACCGGTTCTATGGTTAGCGACCATGGGATAGCGTCCCGTTTGTGATACACGTGTTGGTGAGTTTTCATGCTCCCGTTTTGTGATAGGCCTCCCCTCCCTTTTTGTGATTTCTGGATTTCTATTGATGATTTCTAGAATTTGTATTTCACCAATTTTAGTGATTTACATTGATAAGTTTTATCAGTATTTGTGCATTGGTGAATTTGTGTGTCATTAACTTTTGTGATTGGCATTGATATAATTGTCAATATTTATGGTTTGGTGAATAAAAATAAAGAGTATGACATTCTTTTGATACTTTGAGAAGATTCTTGTGATATTGATCAATCTCTAGTTAATTTTCAGTTACATACTTATCACAGTATGGCATTATGGTTATCATACGTTTTTGTCATATCTCTTATTCTATATCATTTTATCTGATATTTATAGTTAGACTGATCCGATTATTATTTTCTTATTAAATAATACTCGGGTCAGACCGAGATGTTACAGGTGCTTCTGCTTGACTTCTCATCTGGTATTATTATCTTGATTTTTGGCTAACTACTTAGATTAGTAGTTTTTGGTTGTATACATTTGAGATATAGACTCATTGATGTATACTTATTCTTTTGTGTTGCACTTGTAACTATTCTTTTGTGACATTGTGGATCTTGATCGACCACTACTCTGATATACACTTTCATGTGTAATATTCATATCTATTTCCGCCTTTGAGAAATGAACTTCTGTGACTGATTTATGTTATGCTTATTTCTATATTTGTTTTCGAAGATATTGCTACTGTGTAGTACCTTTGAGTTTGCATCTGTATGTTGGATCCCCTCTTGAAATGCAAGTTATATTTTTATCTGGCATATCGGTACTCGCACAAAGCAATTACACGGATCGTCGCTCCTCAACAGCCTTATTCTCCGCGCTAGTTGACGACATTACCTCGTAGTGTCCTTGGCTAGCGTGGGTATAGAGGTGGGGCGTCACAGCTTGGTATCAGAGCCAAACTTTGGAACAATGTAGAATAATTTAACAAGGATCATCGTCCTAAGTCCATCTTAGGAGTCGTGCCTTAGGATTTAATTCGTGTCTTCGTACCGATTCATCCTATTTTCTTTATGATTCCTTGTTTTATCTATCTAGATTGCTTGATATTTATTTTGACCGTAAATTTTCTTCTTTTTTTCTTAAAGAAGAGAAATGGTTAGATCAAATCGTCCCAGTGCCGGACAATCTAGTGCTACTCCCTAGGATGGAGTATTTATGTCTTCCCAGCAGCTTCTTGATCTAGTAAAGAACGCTCAAGCAGCCGGACCCATTCCAGAGCCTACTCACCCTAGATCCGGTTTTGCACGCTTGTGCAGAGACTATACCTATTTGGGTGGAAGGCCATTCATGGGATCCGAGAGTGTTACAGAAATTCAAGCTTGGCTCAAATCGTGCGATCGCATCTTTTCTCGCATGAACCTTATTGATCTACATCGAGTCCAAGTGGCTTCTAGCATGCTCCAAGAAAGAGCGTTAGATTGGTATGAGCTCTTGACTTAGGAGGTTATCGAAGCGGAGCTTACTTGGAAGCAATTCCGGGAAAGATTTGAATCAAAATTTGTGCTGGAGGCTGAAAAAGTAACTTTGGCCCGGCGTTTTATTGACCTTGTTCAAGGTGAATCTTCTGTGGCACAATATGTTGCATCTTTTGAATCTCTTTCTAAATACAGGGTTGAATATATTAATACCCCATTGAAGAAAAATCAAAGATTCGTCTATGGCTTGAATAAGAATCTCAAAAAGCCTTTGCTTCTGAAACTAAAAGTTTCTTTTGATCAGCTTATTGATATCGCTCTTCGACTTGAAGAGGCCGATAATGAGGGTGATGTTGAAGTTGTGGGTGCCCAAAGAACTTCAACAATAACAAGAAGAGGCCTATCAAATTCAAAGGCCCCACTCCTAACAAGAAAGGGAAGCAACAAACTCCAGTAGCAAAGACTCCTACCTCTAGTCGAGGACAGTGCTACAATTGTGGTTCCATAGACCATTATGCTAATAGGTGTCTGAAACCTCTCTTTTGTCGTTATTGCAAAAGTTCGGGTCATCTTTTATCTACATGTCCCAAACTTCCAAGCAAGAGGGAGGGAAGGCTTAATGTTGTGCAAACACCTAGTGACACTTCTCTTGGTCAAGGTACTTTTTATTCAATCCTTGATGACATTGTTTTATTTCGTGATCTTCTTATTTGAGTTCTTTTTGATATGGGTTCATCTCATTATTTTTTAATCAAAAGAACTTGTTGATTCTTTTTCTTTAAAACATTTTGGGCTTGACGATTTCTTTGAGAATTGCGAATCTGGTTGGTGGATCCGCAACGCTCAGTTGGTTTCTTGTACTGATGTCGAAATTATTTTATGTGATTTTACTTTCCGAGCCGATTTTTACTTATGCTTCGGAATTGACCTTTGTATGGATTGGCTTAATTATTATGAAGCCATATCCTATACCCCGAGTGGACTATTCATCTTCGACATTTTTAATCTGTTAAGCAGATTTCTATTTTTCTTTGTGATTTTGATTCCAATTTGATGGCATCATTTTATTCTTTAAGCCCTCATCATGAGAAAAGTGTTATTTCTCACATTCATGTAGTTTGAGAATTTTTTGGTATTTTTGGAGTTTGTCTTAGGATCATCACCTAAGCAATATCTTGTGTGGTGTTAAGGTCTTTTCAGCTCGACCTTGCCACCGGTTTTCATTTGCTACGAGTTGCGGCAGTTAGCATTCCACTTACCGCATTCCGCACTCGTTATGATTCTTATGAATGACTTATTATGTCATTCTGTTTGCCCATCTTGTTTCATCTGTTTTATAAATCGAGTATTCTATGAATATCTCGAAAATTCCATTCTTGTATTTATTGATTTTGGATGAAAATAGCAATTTAAAATTTCGCAAATCTTTTGCATAAGATTTATTTATAAGTACAATTGGATTTTGATCTCAAACGAGCAAAGAATATTCTCAAAACTTTTAAGAGATATTTTCATCATACAGAAGATGATTTTGTGATTGTATTGTCCGTTGAGTGCTTTAAGAATTCTGGTCGATGCGCTTGATCAACGTTATCGATAGGAATTTCCTAAGCGCTTTGATGAGACAATTTGACACGATATATTCACTTGTAAAAATGTAAATTTTTCTAGAAAGATAATTACATAAAGATAATTGTGATTTTTAAAGTTTTAGCTTTTTGGGAAAGAAGATTATTTAAAAGAACTCTTTTTCGATACTCTTATTCTTGTGATTCCCGAAGGGAACCAAGACTTTATCTTTTGTATCGTTGCTTATCGTATTGGTTTGAATGTCGTTCTCTTGCAAAAGAGAACGTACTAACATTTATGTTTCTAAATCATTAAAGCCTAGCGAGACTAGATATGCCATTCACGATCTAGTGCTCGCAGCTATTGATTTCACTTTTAGAATTTGGCATCATCATTTTTGGATGAGAAATTTGTTCTCTACCCTGATCATAAATCTTTGGAATATTTATATTCTCACAAGGAACTTAATGTTGGCTAGAGTTCCTTGCATCTTATGATCTTAATATTCTTTGTATACTCCCAGAAGGGAAATCATGTTGCCAATGCCCTTAGTCGTAAGCAACAAGTGGTTGTCTTTTTGATGATGTCTGAATGGAATGATCTTTTACCAAGTTCATCGGACGTTTCGATGTACCTTGTTTTATTGAGCTTCGTCTCATTTCTTTATGGGCTTGAAAGTCCGATGTTCTTTATGGTGTTCGGTTCATTGGACGTACCGTTTTTGTACCGCGTCGGTGTTCCGAATTATTTGAGCTTCGGTTCATTGGACGTACCGTTTTGTACTGCGTCGGTGTTTCGAATTCTTTGAGATTTGGTTCATCTGGTGTACCGTCATTGTACTACGCCATTGTATCAAATTATTCAAGTTTCTTGTTTCTCGGGCATACTGTTATTATACTACGTCGTTGCACCAGCTCAATTTTCTGTTATTCATGACGTTTTCTCATGTCTTTCTACAACGGAAATGCCTTAGGGATTCCGATTTTTATTCTTGAGCCCGGTGTTATTGAGGAAAGTGAAGTTTCACCAGATTTGACTTATGAGCGACATTCCATTCGCATCGTTGCTTCGAAGGTTGAGCGCGTTCGGAATAAAGATGTTCTTCTTGTGAAAGTTCAATGGTTCTCAAATCCCAAGGATTGCTCTTGGAAAATCTAGAGAATTCATCGAGCGAACTCGTCCGGTTTTACTCTTTCATGCTATTTATGGTGAACTTCCTATTTCAAATTTCTTTTGTGTTGATATGCTTTTATGGTTGTTACTCTTTATTTTCTTCTTAAGTATTGCGAGGACGCAATTTCTTTAAGGAGGGGAGTCTGTAACAACCCGCATATTTTACGATTGAGTATTTAAATATTTTATTTAAATATTTCATCGTTAGTCGGATTTTAGTCCGAGAAACTACATTTTGCAAACGGTCGAATTAGGACTCGAGACCACCCCCATTGAGTTCAAAATGACGTTTGCGCCCTTTTTGAGTATAAACTTTGATATGTTTGGAGTTAGTGGAATTTTGCTACTCTTGCACTTAGGGCTTTGGTTATTATTTCAACCCTTTAGACCCAAGCTTCACCCCTCTTCTCTTCATTACTTCATTTCTATTTCTATTTCCTAATACTCAAGCTTTAGCAACAATGGAGAGAGGAATGAGAAATTAAACTCCAAGCCCTAGTTTTCATTTGCAAATCAAGTTCTAGCTCCAAATTTATAGAAGAAGCTTTGGTAAGCCTCCTCTTCTTCTTCTCCAACTCATTCTCTTACCAATTTCAGAAATTTCTAAATCTAACTTAGGAAATGTTTCTCTTTTTAGCTTAGATTCAAGCTTGTTGGATTGGAATTGAAGAGTGATTGTTCTTGCCTTTGCTCTATAGCTCCTTCTTCATTAGTTTTGGGTTTAAAGGTGAGATTTTTATCTCACATCTTAGTCTATAATTATCTTCGATTGTTAGGTATGAATTCCTAACACTTATTCTTGTGCAATTGATTTTGGTTTGGATTGATTTGGTGTATATTCCAATTTTTGGTGTTTTGAAATCAAAATCTATGAAAATCCTATTATGGATATTTGGACATTGATATTTGAGGCGTATCGAAGAGCCGTTAAGGCTGGGTTGTCGCGTGGTGTAAATCCTTAGTCGTCATTTGCTCGTTCGGTCGCTTCCGATATTCATTTGGCCATTTTTGGTCGAGGTTCAGGGAATGCCTTGAACCACAGTTTCAGACGTCTGAATCCTTATTTCAGACGTCTGAATATTATACTGGGAATTTTTATTCTCCAGTATTCAGACGTCTGAATCAAAATTTCAGACGTCTGAATTGGCTTGATTTCAAACAGAAAGGAAATAGGCAAAAAAACACCTATTTCAGACGTCTGAAATATAGGGTTCAGACGTCTGAATCTCGTTCTGGAAAACTTCTAATTTTCCAGATTCAGACGTCGGAACCACCTATTTCAGACGTCTGAGTCTGCTGTGTTTTTCCTGCTTGCCTATTTTGTTTAAGAATTCCAATTTTTATCGATTCGTGTTGACTCCCTTTTGTTGTTATCATCTATTATCGACTTTGATGACATTTTCTTTGGGATTTTTGGAAATATCCATTTTTATGGATTTGATATCGATTTCTTTGGAATTAATTCACGTCTTCGTATGTGAATTTTGGTGATTGATTGTTTCTACAATCATTTTTGTGATTTGTCACTTTAAAAATACAAAGGTTTTCTATACTAGTGGTAAATATCAAAACTCTTCATTAAAACGATTTCAACACTATTTTATTACAAAGCTCGTTTCTTAAACCGTTTTCCAATCTATTAGTATATACAAACTTTTACCTCACTCATATGAGAAATCTAATTAAACGGCTTAGTAAAACAAGTGGTATGAAACGCTTGCGTTTACTTCGTCGGTTAATTCTTGGACTTGTTCGATTGAATTTCTTGTGACAATTTTCAAGTGGAGACATACAGTTTGTTCATAAATATTTAAGTTAAGCTTGTGGTTATGGGACATGAAGATAAGCTCATATATTTACTAGCTTGGTGTAATTGACACTTCTTGACGATCGATGATGATCATTTTGTGATTTAGACTAGCGATATGATATGTTTCTTTGTCCACGTAGGGGACGGTAACTCGTTATTGAGTTTCGTCTCATTTCTTTTATAGGCTAACGACCTATGTATTATTTGGAGTTTCGACTCAATTTTTGTGGGCTAGCAACCCATGTTCTTTTATGAAGTTCGGTCCATCGGATGTACCTTTGTACTACATTGTTGCACCAGCTTATCAGGATCATCGGGCGTACCGTTGTACTACGTCGTTGTTTCGAATTATTCGAGTTTCAGGTTCCTCTGGTGTACCGATATTGTACTACGTCGTTGAACCGGTTCTATGGTTAGCGACCATGGGATAGCGTCCCGTTTGTGATACACGTGTTGGTGAGTTTTCATGCTCCCGTTTTGTGATAGGCCTCCCCTCCCTTTTTGTGATTTCTGGATTTCTATTGTTGATTTCTAGAATTTTTATTTCACCAATTTTAGTGATATACATTGATAAGTTTTATCAATATTTGTGCATTGGTGAATTTGTGTGTCATTAACTTTTGTGATTGACATTGATATAATTGTCAATATTTATGGTTTGGTGAATAAAAATAAAGAGTATGACATTCTTTTGATCTTTGAGAAGATTCTTGTGATATTGATTAATCTCTAGTTGATTTTCAGTTACATACTTATCACAGTATGGCATTATGGTTATCATACATTTTTGTCATATCTCTTATTCTATATCATTTTATCTGATATTTATAGTTAGACTGATCCGATTATTATTTTCTTATTAAATAATACTCGGGTCAGACCGAGATGTTACAGGTGCTTCTGCTTGACTTCTCATCTGGGATTATTATCCTGATTTTTGGCTAACTACTTAGATTAGTAGTTTTTGGTTGTATACATTTGAGATATAGACTCATTGATGTATACTTATTCTTTTGTGTTGCACTTGTAACTATTCTTTTGTGATATTGTGGATCTTGATTGACCACTACTCTGATATACACATTCATGTGTAATATTTATATCTGTTTCCGCCTTTGAGATATGAACTTTTGTGACTGATTTATGTTATGCTTATTTCTATATTTGTTTTCGAAGATATTGCCACTGTGTAGTAGCTTTGAGTTTGCATCGGTATGTCGGATCCCCTCTTGAAATGCAAGTTATATTTTTATTTGGCATATCGGTACTCGCACAAAGCAATTACATGGATGGTCGCTCCTCAACAGCCTTATTCTCCGCACTAGTTGACGGCATTACCTCATAGTGTCCTTGACTAGCATGGGTATAGAGGTGGGGCGTCACAGTAAGCATCTATAGTTGTTCCTTGGTATGATGTTTTTTTAACCCCGAGGAACTGTCTTTTGTGGAATTCAGGAGTTTGACATGGTCACTCAATGTTGATTCAGGGTATTACGAAGAGCGGATCATCAAACAAGCATAGCCAAAAGGCTGCTTAGTAGGGTTATTACCGGTTGACTATGATCAAGATTCCATGGATTGTGTCAAAAAGTGTGACCGACGCCGTTGGTTTTCGGAGATCCCAAAAGCGTCACTGAACTTGCTGATAACTATGACACCCCCTTGGTCTTTCGACACCTAGGGGACTGACTTGATTAGAAAATTCCCTAATGCAAAGGGAGGCAACAACCTACTTTTCATCATTTATTATTTCACAATATGGGTCGAGGCAGAGCCCGTAATTGTGGTCACTGCACCTAAGATTCTCAATTTTTTAATCAAGAATATAGTTTTCCACTTCGAACTCCTGAAATAGATAATTACCGACAACGGAACACGGTTCAAAAGTGAACTATTTCAGGGTTTCTGTGAAAGAAACATGATTTAAAAATGCTTTTCGTTCTTCTCCCATCCTCAAGAAAATGTGAAGGTAGAAGAAGTTAACAAAACCACAAATTGATACTGAAGAAGCGCCTTACTAAACCTAAAGGAAACAGAGCAGAGGACCTACCGCTTGTCCTCTATCATATAGGACCTTGAGCCGAACCTCAATAAGACACCCCCCTTTCTCATTGAAGCTATACTACCTATGGAAGTGGATGTTCCATCTCTACTTCACCTCACTCATGAAATAAAACATAATAAAGGACTCTTCAAACAGAGAGTCGACACATTGGAAGAAAGAAGGGTTGATGCTGAACTCCGGCGAAAAGCTTACAAGTGGGAAGTGGAAAAGAATTACAATTCAAGAGTGGAACTATGCCAGTTTTTCATAAGCAACTTGGTTTTGCTACAGTTCTTTACCAACACCAAGAACCGAATCGAAGGGATCATGGGGCCTAACTGAGAGGGGTCAAAGACAACCCCTCTGCGCTATGAATGCAACTCTCCCGATCTTCTCTCTAGGTCGCTACGTCCATGCTACCTTGCAACTTACCAAAGGCCTGCCTGCTTTGTATCTCTTGTTTTGTCTTAACATGGCAAGCCTTTTTTAGAAGCGCCTATCCAACCTTACTAAAAAGAAGCAATGACTCTGCACTCTTCCATTGAGAATATTGACATATATGTATATTCATCTGATAGAAGTGGCATTGTAGCAATCTCTCCACATCCTTCACTGTTCACATGGTAATTACATTACACTCAAAAACTCCTTATCCCTATGATGCCCTGTCTGAAAACATCATGCTTTGGAATGATTCGCCAACTACCCTTCCTCTGAACCATTCAGCCCAATTGGCTCATATTTGATCCATTCGACCACATCGAAAGTGCGTGTGGATTGAAGCATTAATTTGAGCTGTCCTAATCAAATTTCAGTTTCCATAAATACAACAACAAATGCATTTGTACAAAGATCAAATTTTCATTTATTACTCTCATAATTGTCTCTTATAAAAAAAATAATTGTAGCTAAGGAACTAAAAACAATAAAAGTTACTATAATGGTGGACATAGATCATTCCTAATTGAACCACTCTAAACCTTGTGTGCTCTAGCTTGTTTTAGAAATTTTATTTCCTTGTATTCTTTACCTTGTTTTCAATTTATTAACTATAATATTAGTATGTCACTTTTTCTAATATCAACTGTTAATCGCAACTTTGAGGTCGATTGAATATTTAGTCAATAATCATTATATACAAAATTGTTTTATTATTTTATTTGCCTTTCAATAAATTTTATTTAATTTGATAATGAATTATATTATTGAACATTTTAAATAAATAAAACACTGTAAATCACATTAATAATAATATACTATAATCTAAAATTTATATCAAAATCATCCAATAAAAAATTAAATATGATTAATGTTGTGACATTATTCACAATAACACTATAAAAGATCCACTGCATAATAAATGAAAATGGATTTTTTTTTGAAATTTTTCTCTTTACCCCGCTACCTAATACACGAGATCTATTAACTATAGCAATTGAATTATTGTGCAGAATATTATAGCAAAATAACTTATGGTAAAAATGGATGAGGGGAAGATATTATGGTAAGAAGAATTGATGATACTTCTAATGGATTTGGATGCCTTGCATAATTAGAAAATGGTATTATATAGGAGGGAAAGATGTCAAGCAATAATTGAAAGAAGAATTGGGGCGACAGGGATAATCAGTTACGGTTTGATACTTGAGTTAATGGAAATTTTTAATTAATATAAGGGGTTGGCAAGCAATATGTACTCTAAGAGGGTTTTGAATTAGATGTGTCTTCTATAATTAGAATTAGAATTGGACTCTCAACACATCTAATTTACACCTAAGTGTGTGCAATCGAATTAATAGCACTCAAATTAACAATGGTAATATAAAAGATACGTGGTGGTGGAAGGCTAAAAAAGATGGAACTTTCACATTAAAATCAACCTGGAATAGCATCGGAGCAAGAAATGCAATACAGGATTGGAGCCATCATATATATGGAACAAGGTGTATGCTACCAAATTGTTAATTTGCACATATTTTGCAATTATGAACACATCACAAACTTTGGATATTGTAGGCAAATATAAGTAAACTTAGTTCATATTTAGTATCATGGCATATAATGTGTATAAAATACTTTTATATATGTATACATTTTCACTTTAATATTTAAAATCACATTTTTACTGATAGAGTTAGGGGTATGCCTTAGGGGTAATGATGTAATTAGTTACATATATCTAACTCAATAACCAATCTTGTTCGAAATAAAAGTTTTTTCTATCTATTATATACTTGATATAATAAGTTTTATTAATTAATTAATTTAATTAAAAGTATGCTTAATAGAAAAACTATAAATGGTATATTTTGTTATAATTTTTACAAGGTGTTGTAATCATGTGTAATTTATTATAATGAAGTCAAACATACTGTTTAAAATATTCCTAGTCAAGATGGATCGAGACTGAATATCAATACATCCATTGAGAGTAGAGTACATAATGCTCTTTAATTGTTGGGCAACGCATTACTCATGACCACTGAGGGCACCAAAGGGTGACATACTAATAGTTAGTGGATAACTATAGAATGACTCACTCGATAGTTTTTATTGGTTAATATATATTAGGTCAAACAAAAAATATCTATGTGACAAAACTACATAATTCTCTCGACTTGAGAACACACTTGATCTTCAATATGAAAAGTCTGCTTTGATTATAATTGAATTGTGGCACAATGTCCATCGAACGACTATAGTTGGGTCGAATGGATGCATTTGGAGTGAGATACTATTTAAGAAAGGATTTGTCTCCTTAGTTTTAGGAGGTCAGTATTATGGTCAACTAAAGTCAACTCAAAGTAAAAGTCTCTGGCCAAAACTGTATGATTAATATTGATTGTTATTATTGAACCAAGGACCTTTTTTGGATTTTAGAGTTGAATATTGACGATATTGAAATTTTGACCATTATCAAATTCCATAAGTCCTAATATCATATAGTTTTAATGAAGAGAATTATTGTAAATAATTGTTGCTACTAAGTAATGCTTAAATAAGTAAAATTAAATTTTACCGAAAATATGCGTAAGCGATAAATTCAACCAAAATGTTACACCACTGGCTAAGGTGACATGTGAACATTAATATTCTAATTGTTCCATGTTAATCACTGACTGAAGTTACACATTTGAGTCACATAACCGTAATGATGAATACACCGAACAAACCATATCATTTGATTAATTTATAATCGTTGTAAATTAACTGAATTAATTAATATTTCTAAATATTAATTATTATATTTTATTAGATTTGTTTTTATTCCATTGGCATTTAATAAAGTGCATAGATAAAAGTTGAAAACGTACATATCGATATACAATATCAATAGATTGTTTAAATTAGGTTTAAATGAAATAAATGTTAAATGGGTTTGGCATCATTTGATGCCCATGTTGCCTCCATGTTTGGCCGGCCACATGCGAGAGAGGATAAGTTTTCAAAAGAATTAATAAAGGAAAAGGAATAATATAAAGAAGGAAAAAGTCTCTCTTTATTTTGGCATTGATTACCTTATTTATTTCATTCTTTTCGTAGGCTTTTTCTATTCATTATTCTTTTTTGTAACTTTCATGCTTCTCTCCTTCCTTTTTGATGGCTAAAAATACGAGAATTTCAATTTCTTCAATAATTCCCAAACATAAATGTAAATCAAAATAGTTCATTAAAAATGGTTTATCCCTCTTACTACTTGCAAAATCTGGAGGCAGATTTCTAAATCGAGGAGCTTTAATTCATTGTTCTAAGTGTGATTTAGTGGCTACATCCAAAGGGAATTTTCTTATTTAAATCCACTTATGTTTTTATAAAATTGATATAATTAGATTTCCTACGGTTCACCTTATGCTTTCATTATTCATCTAAGCACATTTAAATTAAATCCGTATTATGTCTATTTTGATTAAATCATATTTATTGTATTGTTTTGATTTAGTTCTATGTTTGTTTATCATGTCCCTTTAATGTATATTCATGATAAATTGATGTGTTTTGAATCCCATATTACTTTCGATAACTTCTTATTCTCTGTATTGTTCAAATCTGTAAATTCCAATCATAAATTTACCCACTTCTATTTTGTTCGAATTTCTTTTATTATATTTTAGAAATTTATGAAATTGAAAGCTAATTTTGAATGTCTTTTTAAATATAATTATATAACATTTAAATACTTAAATGCAAATGAATTGTATTTGTTAAATTATCTACTATTTTGAAATCACTCTTTAATTTTATATGGACAGTTGAATACAACTGTTTGAATCCTTGTTAAAAAGTACTTGATTTAAGATTAATGAATGGATTTTAGTGCAAATACTAATTCATCTCATGTAAAATAAAAAGTATTGTTAAATTCCTAAATTAGAAGTTCTTAAAATCAAAAATTATTCGTATAAATGTATACATATAAACATATTATATGTTACAATGTTTGAAAACATATGTTGTATAGATATAAATTATTAAATTGTAATAATCAATTATACGGAAATATACATTTTTAGCTTAATTCAAATTTGCAAGAGGATTTTGTACAATAATGTAATCTTATGTTGTTAATCTTTCTTTAATTTTGGATTTCAAATTATTTAAAAAAATTCATAGATTTTCACTTTATATTTATTTATGTAGTATTTATAATTATTATGGATTTATGCATACATTTCATTAATAAAATATCTAGACAACAAAAGCATGTATAAATTTGATTGATAAGTTATAAATGTCATTTAATACATTAATTATTACAATTCAAAAAGGGAGAGAAATGAAAGGTTTCACTCTCTTCATATATTGCCCAATCTTGTCTTTATTAACGACATATTGTAACAAATTCCTTTTCGATCCCCAAATGTTGACACTAGATACATCCGTGGTACTCATGTGTCGAGCATCCAAGTGCCGGAAAGATAGAAAGTTAGGGCAAAATAAAAGAAAATAGAAATAGAATAAGAAAGGAGAACACAATGTCAGAATTTCACATGCGAAACGATAATATATAATATATCAAAAGTGTAGTACAAAGAGTTACCCCAACATACATGAATCTTAGAGTTATATAAAGACTAATTATTAAAAATGAATCTTAGAGTTATATAATGACTAATTATTACAATTAGCTTGGACAGTTATAACCGCATATTCTTATAATGCCGAATACATATGTAATAGTGAGTGAAAATAGGTAGACATACAGATAGGTGGAAGCATCCAGCTTGTCTCCATAAGCTTGAAAACATCCAACTTTAAGACCTACTTTACTCAATCTACTCTAAAGAGCAGACAAGGAGTTTTAGGAAAAGAAACACCACGTGTTAAACATAAATCTAGTTTGTGAAACTCAGAAATGCGTATAAACACATAACATTACTTCCGAGACTAACCGAGTTACGAGATTGGTTTCCCCTCGAAAGAACCAATACAACTGATATTTACATTAGGTGATATTATAGATAATGTCTAAGGTATAAAATATAAATACGAAAATATCTGTGTTGCTTGCATCTCACAACACAACAATATTAAAGTACATTTAAAACCGCTAAGGCACGCTCGTATATGGATTTTCTATGGAGATACCTCTAGCTTAAAAAATGAAGCGGATTCCCATGACAATGATCAAAAACTACCTTCCAAGTGTGATATGTCTCTAGATAAAATGTACCATAAGGTAAACACAACTGGTCCATACCAGAACGAGTGAACCCGAACCACATGGAACCTAAGCACCACCAACTCCCGCTAACAACAAATCGATAAACATACTCTAGATAATGGAGTTAAGGCACCCCACTTCGCTAGCAAAACCCCTGGATTGTGCATCCTACTCTGTCATTGGTTATTTTTTCCAATGTCGATGCTACGTTCGGCACCTTTCATATGAGCCTTCATCACTTAAACAGATTTCACTTCAACGTTCACTTTCAATACTGAAGCGTATAATAGTTTTGAAGTGGTATTTGGCAAGTAAAACACCTACCAATCTCGGGCTCTTCAAAATTAATTGATGAATTTTCGATTCTTTAAGAACTAACCAAAAGACAGAGGCATTTCGTACAATGCTCCTCCCTAGGGGTTCTCACTGGTATAAATCCATGAAGACTTTCACATACTTCCTAAGTTAACATTGTTCAAGATCGATAGTCAATTAATCGACTATCGAGTCTTAAGTGCTGGTTTATAGAAATCAAGGTTCGTATACTCAATATGTTTCTAATCTTCCAGCTAAACTATTCCTTGGTCAAGAGGAAAACCGGTAGGTTAGAGCTCTATTGCCCCATCCCTATTTGAACATTAATATTGACTCTCATAAATTGAGAACCCTACCTGTTCGGCTTTTAGTGTTAAGCATAGTGGTACTACATTCTATAACAAACCAAGGTCAATACATAAGCGTTACTTTTCATTCGTTCTTATAAAACAATAATCTTTTGAAATTACCTATATAAATAAGTTAGAAACTCTTTTAAAATGATATAAAATGTGTAATAGTTTTATTTAATAAGGAATATAGAATTTAGAATAAGTCAAGGAAGGAAAGTGTATAAAAGTTCTTATTTTAATAAAAGAGTTAAAATAGTTTTATAGACTTATATATATATATATATATATATATAATACCTTTAAATTACTTATAAATAGTTACAGGAATTATCGTCTTAAAAATAGTTACTTAATATTGATTTTGAAAATCTTTACTATTTAAAAAAAATTTATTTATATAAAATAGGAATAACGTTTACTTTAAATCTTCAAAATAATTATCTAAAAATATATTTAAACTTCAAACTTCTTTTTAAATTTATAAATCTGCTTTGAAAAGATTTTATAAAATATCCAAATTAACAATTCTTTAAACTTTACTTGTTGGCACCAAAATTGGTCACTAACACCCTTGAGTAGAGTTATGTAGAGAGATTAACGAAGAGAATAAATTAGAACTGGAAAATAGTGCAATTCAATGCAAAAAGAACAACAAAAATGAGAACACTAGATTTATAGTGGTTTGGCGTAATTGCTACATCCACTTTGAGTTTAATCTTTATTGCTTTCTCAATTACTTGAATACAGATGCAATCCGTAAATGAATCACTTGAATAAAAGTTTGGAAGAAAAGAGGAGAGTAAAGAAAAATGGCAGAGTCTCTCCAGTGTTCCCGGAAAAAGGTCCCTTTCATTGTGCCTCTGCCCTTCTATTTATAGACGAGATGGGCTGGACTTCCCTCATGGTCTTAGGAACAAGGTACCTCTGCCCATAGTAGGTGACTTCTGTGCACCAGGCCAGGCAGGCCGAATTCTCTTGCTTTGTTGTGGGCCTGACAACTTGCTAACACCTCCAGTCTCTTCTTGATCGGAATCTTGTATAGTGCTAATGATAATTTCTTCAACTGTCATTTTGTAACTGGGCCAAGATGCCGGTTAACATTTGCCCCCCAAAGTGTGTCTTGTGAAGCAACACGACATGCTTTGATTCAACGAGTATTCCTTGTCTTCGGAAAGAAATCCATCATGTTTCTTGAATAGTCATTATCCTCCAATTTATCCTCCCAAGATGTTGTATCCTTCTTTGGTCATTGTGATGCTTGGTCAATTCCCAATATTATAAATCCAGGGTTGTAGTTCATCGGTGGCCATCCGTGTCTGATTCTACAGTGCTAGTAAGCTTCGGCTATCTGATCTAGTCTTTTCTTAATAACCCTAAGCGAGAATTTAATTTATGTTGATTTCAAGAAGTCAAACTTCTTCGGACGTACACATGCATGCTCGGGTACATGTTCTTACCATTGGCTCTCGGATGCGTTTTATATGCTCATAATTCGTTACCAATTCCATCTAGTTTAATAGCAATTCAATTGCGACTCCTTATTTGTATTTTCTGTGGGATAAGGGTTGTAATCAGCCACTTGACGAGAGCGGACTTCAAGTTTTACATGGATGACGATCTCAGAACAGTAACCAAGGGTGAATGGAGTGCGGCCAGTCACGGACCCATGGGTAGTTCTATAAGCCCATAGTGTTGTAGGGAGTTCATCTACCCATTTTCCTCTAGCCTTTTCCAAACTTCTCTTCAGAATAGGCTTTATGATTTTGTTCACATCTTCAACCTGTCCATTTGCAGTAATAATAGATCATAGAAGGTTGTAAGGACAGATGACGTTACGGACAGTGAGTAAAAGTTATTTGTCTGCCTGTTTGGTGCAGTAAACAACTGCTATGATGGTGTATTTCGCACCATCTTTAGGATCAACAAGAAGATGATTTCAATGCCCCAAAGTGGCAAATGGCTATAGACTAGCCATTTGAGTAATTTCCATCGGCGGGGTTCTTGGATTTTTTGCAAACATCTTGCACTCATCGCATTGTCTAGCATGATCAACCGCATCTGGATTGATAGTTGGCCAGTAATACTTATAGCAGAGTATTTTCTTTATCATGGTTTTCCCCCTGATGCTATTGCCGCATTCTTCTTCATAGACTTCCTTCAGGACTCGTTTTATCTCATCATGGGCTATGCACTGGAGTAAGGGGGTCGAGAATCCCCTTTGATACATTATTTCGCTCTCCATTACATATCGCGAAGCCTTACGAGTGACTTGTCGTTTTTTGCTCCTTCTTTCGGGTAAGATCCCATGTAGTAAATATTGCTTAAATGGGGTCATCCATGATTCCTTATCGATTTCAGTTTCTAACACGAAATCTACCTCCATCATATTTATATTCGGCGTATGTAAGGTTTCAACGGGAAACAATCCCATCTGTTGCGCATCGCCAGTGCTTGCAAATTTTTCCAATGAATCGGCTGCTCTGTTTTGCTTAAGCGGGACATGTGAAGTATCATAATACTTGAAATTCGCTAGCAGATCCTGAACTCGAACCAAACAAGGGGCAAGTCTCTACCCCCTTGCTTGGTAGTCTCCCCGCACTTGGTACACCACCCATTGCGAGTCGCAAAAGATTTCACCCGATCTTACTCCCAGTTCTTTGATGAGTCTTAAGTCGGCAATCAATGATTCATACTTGGCTTTGTTATTTGTTGCTGGGAATTCAAGCTTCAAAGCATAAAAAACTGATCGGTTTTCAGGAGTCACAAGAACAATGCCAGCCCTCGAACAACGGTCGTTAGATGCCCTATCGGTATTCATCTTCCATCGAACGGGAGGTATGACATTGTGGTCGTTTCAGTCGTCTGACATGGTGAATTCAGCAATGAAGTCTGCTAGTGTTTTCCCCTGTATGGCCCTTCGTGGCAGGTAGGTAATATCGAACTGACTCAACTCAATATTCCATTTTAACATCCTTCCAGAAGTTTTCAGTCGTTGGAGTACCTGTCGCAAGGGTTGATCAGTGTAAACACTGATTGATAGTGCCTGAAAATATGGGCGAAGCTTGCGTGATGCAATCACCAAGCAATAGGCTAATTTCTCGATCTTGGGCTAATTTCATTCTGCCTCCGTCAGACGTTTACTAACATAGTAAACTGGCTTTTGAACTCAGTCCTCTTCGCGGACCAATGCCGTACTGATAGCATGCTGGGATACTGCCAAATACACATACAACATTTCGTGGTCTATTGGTTTCGATGGCACTGAGGGACTTTCCAAATGCCTTACCAGAGCTCGGAATGCTTCCTCACAATCGGATGTCCATTCGAAATTCCTATTTCCTTTCTTTATCACATCGAAGAAAGGAATACACTTGTCTGTAGGTCTGGACATGAATCGACTCAGCACAGCCACTATTCCATTCAAGCTTTGTACTAGCTTCATAGTTCTTGGCACTTGTATGTCTCAGATAGCTTGAATCTTCTCCGGGTTAGCTTCGATTCCCCGCTTATTCACAATGAAACCCAAAAACTTTGCCGATGCTACGCCAAATGAATACTTCAAAGGATTGATTTTTATTCCATAATGCTGAGTATATCAAACATCTCCGCTAGGTCTCGGATGTGGTCGTTTGACTGCCGTGACTTCACGAGCATGTCATCCACATAGACTTCCATCGTTCTACCAATCTGGTCTTTAAACACTCGATTCACTAGACGTTGATAAGTTGTTCCTGCGTTTTTCAATCCAAAAGGCAATACTACATAGTAATATAGCCCCACATCTGTGACAAAACTGATGTGTTCTTGGTATGGAATATGCATCGGGATCTGATTGCATCCCGAATACGCATCCATAAAGGACAATAATTCATGTCCGGCCGTAGAGTCGATGAGCTGTTCGATTCTAGGTAAAGGGAAATTATCCTTCGGACATGCTTTATTCAGATCAGAGTAATCAACACAAGTTCTCCACTTTCCATTTTCTTTCTTTACCAGCACAGGATTGGAAACCCATTCAGGGTAGAGGGCATCGTGGACGAACCCATTGGCTTTGGGTTTGTCCACCTCCTCTCTGAGAGCAGCGGACCTCTCCGGGTCCATGTCTCTCCTTTTTTGTTTTACAGGGATGTATTTGGGGTCTATGTTCAACATATGACTCGCAATAGCAGGAGAAATCCCGCACATATCAGAATGTGTCTAAGCGAACACGTCTAGGTTCGCTCAGAGGAAATCATTAAGATCTTCGGCCAATGATGGGTCGAGTTGCGATCCAATTTTAAGGACTCGTGACGGGTCATCCCAGCTGAATGGTGTGTCAATTGTCAGCTCATTCGATGCTGCATTCGTTTCCCTAAGTCCCCCATCATCATTTCTCGAATCTACGTCTCTATAGATCCAACAATGCTGCCCGAGCCAGGGCTCAGGCACTACTTGCCAATTGTTAGTGTTTTGGATGCGGACAAAGCTATCCACCTTGTCTGCATCTCGACTTCTAAACACTATATCGTCTGTCATCATGCATTGTTGTTTTGCAGGGAAATCGAGTTTCAGGACGTAGTAGATCGATCGTTCCTCGAGAGTCATTAACATGACTTCTACGCCATAACATTGATCAGTGGATGCTCCATCTGCGTACATTTTCCATCTGTCAGTTGGTTCTCTACTACCCTTCAAGTAGTCATCTGATGTAGTGAATTTGGGTATAAGGTCTGCCAGTTTCCGTCCTTGGATAGCCCTTCGAGGGAAGTAAGTGATATCGAATTGGCTTAGTTCGATATTCTATTTAAGTAGTCTTTCAGATGTCTCAGGTCGTTGTATACTCGGTTGCAACGGCTAGTAGGCATAGACGTTGATAGGGTGAGCCCAAAAGTAAGAGTGGAGCTTTCATGATGAAGTCAATAGACATTGCACTAGCTTTTGTAGCTTCGGGTCGATATCTAATGCATGGCTCACGATAGTTGGTGAAATCACACATGCATGTCAAAATGGGTCCAAGGGAACATATCACCATTTATTCATAAAAATCCAACTAATTCTTTTATCATCATTGCCCTGAGCTGTGATTCGATACTCAGCACCCGCAAAGGGTCGCCATGGCTGGCTGTAATGTCGACCGTCAGCTTAGCAGGTGCCATTTGCATATATCTTTGAGTTTAGATGTAACTATTTTGCATAACATTCAATGTGAAATATGGTTGGGACGGTCAATGTTGATGGTTACTCTAGTAGAATCCTAGAGTTGTCATGAGTTATTAAGTCTAATAGTGAAGGGCTCTGAATGCTCTAATAGTTTATCAGCAAATCGCCAAAGATCAGGCTTAAAAGCACATTGAAGGAAATGTCGAGCAGGGGTCAGCCTCGAGTTGCGTGCAACGGTATAGCTGGATCTTGCTATGAGTTTGAGTTTGCTTGTATATTCGAGTAATGCACTTTCTATTCAATGCACTCATGATCCTTTACCCATCCTTTGAGTTGGTGTGACAGTCAATTGCTCATGAGCTATGGTATTGATTTAATGATTCTAACTCTAGGCATCCTTTCGGTCGTTGCCTTGAGTAGCTGTAAGCACTATATATAAGTTTTAATACCGAGCTATCATAGCCAGTCTATGGATGACCATGCGTCTTCTCCCAGTCTCGGGTTGATAAATGTACTGCATGGCCGGTTAAGTCTCGTCCCAGCTATGTTTATGTTCTCACCTAAACTCCAAAGACATAGAGGTGATCGGTGAATAGTCGGTTCACATTCATCTTGCTTCTCGCTCATGCCCCCAGGTATGGGGCATATACCAATAAGTAGGAAGGCCAGCCACGCCCACTTTAGCTTTACTCTCTTTCCCATGGAATCGTGGGATTATGTCAGTCGAAGGGAGACTAGGTCTCGCCTATCTCGGATTTTATCGTGGTTTTTCATTCGAAGAGGAATACTTCTATGCCACGTCAGTTTCAGGGCGTAATTTGGACAGTGGACGGTCATCTACGTCCACTTTGGTTCATCCTCTATAATCAGGTCACGGGATAAAGTTGGCTACAAATGCAGTCGGGTTATGTTCATCCAGTTTCATACTCCTCCTGATGAATCGAATGAGGGTGCTGGAGAATTTTTGACCAAGTATTCGTGGTTTACCCTCCTTTCACACTCTGGAGGTCATAGTTTTTTCAAGAAACATCCGAGTCGCATTCGTATGTGCTTGGTGCGGATCGGTATTGACCCTCGATCTGAGGTATGATATAGTCGGTTGCTCATAGCTTTGGTTGCCGTTTCGATTGGTTCTGTATTGAGTCCTCCCTGCAGTCGTTGCCTCAAGTTATAAAGAACTCCATGCTAGAGCTATAGTGAGCTGTCGTATTCAGCTTTGTAGTGATTTGTGCCCCTGCTTCCAGCATTGATTTGGCCAGGCCACTAGTTGGATGGTCGTACTCCATCCTTAGCGGGTTAATAATCATCCTGTCGGTTTTCGGCCGAAGTTTGCGGAATAGTGTCGATGTTTATACACCACTCTACATTCTGGTGACTTAGTGTTATTCTCCCCCCGGTTGACTCGCGCCCAATTTGTGTTCATGCTTCGGTCCACGTTCCGGGGACTTAGAGATTTGTCGAACGGTTTATGCTTTAATCCGCACTCTGGGAACTTAGAGTAATCTAGTCCGCTTCTGGGATTTAGAGATTTTTCTCAAGTCGTCTATAATCTAGTCCGTGCTCTGGGGACTGAGAGTACCGTAGTCCGCACTCTGGGGACGCAGAGGTTTTTTAAGCCGTTTATACTCTAGTCCGCACTCAGGGGACATAGAGCACTCTAGTCCGCACTCTGGGGAAGTAGAGGTTCTTAGGTCGTTTATACTCTAGTCCACACTCAAGGGACTGGGAGCACTTTAGTCCGCACTCTGGGACGTAGAGGTTTTTGAGTTGTTTATACTCGAGTCCGCACTCTGAGGACTTAGAGTTCTCCAGTCCGCACTTTGGGCACTTGGAAGTTTAGGTCGTTTTACTCTAGTCCGCACACTAGGGACTTAGAGTACTCCCGTCCGCGCTCAGGTGATCGGAGCGCTTGATGAAGACAAGTCTGAAACCTCCTCTCCTACCAACGGGGTTATGAAGTAGAAATTACAGGCGCCTCTGAGCACACATCCGAATTGAGCATGAAGGAGCGGCTCGAGAAAGAGAAGGAGGAGATGGTCAAGGTCAAATTCGATCCTCGAGTTGTAGACTTGGACGATCCTTTGAACAAGCCGTTGAAGGTCATCCTTCCTGGAGGGTCCAAGCCCATGGAAGTTCCCCGTACTTCTTCAGTTGCTACCCCTCTATCAAAGAAGAGTACCAAGGGTAAACGCTCTGGAGAGGAGCCATCTGGAAAGAAGTTGAAGAAGCACAAGAAGTGATTACTATCCTCGTTCAACGAGAGTTAGTTTAAGTCATGTAATTATTTTCATCTATTTCCTTAGTCCTTGTAAATAGAATGTCGACTCCGAACTTTGGAGGGGTTGTAATAGAAACTTATTTCTGAATAAAGTTTAGTTCCTTTTTCTGTCTTACAAAAGTCTCTTATTGTTCAGTTTTCTTTGTGATTGTGATTTTAATCCAAGCAGTTGTGGTAACATAGACTTCTCGGTCCATCTTCATATAACTCAAAAACTCTTTGGGAGTTGTTGAACGTCCATTCTGTGCTTCGAGCACTTAGAATACTTTCTATCCCGTATGTCAGGGATTAACAAATTCAAGTCATCTGTGTCATAGTTCATATTCAGGGAACTTGGAGATCCGAATTGCTTATATTCGAGTCCGCGCTCTGGGGAGTTAGAGATTCAAGTCATTTTATACTCATGTCCGCATTCTGGGGACTTAGAGTACTCCAGTCCATGCTCTGGGGATTTGGAGGTTTGAAGTCATTTATACTCGAGTCCACACTCTGGGGACTTAGAGTACTCCAGTCCGCTCTCTAGGGACTTGGAGGTTTTGAGTCGTTTATACTCGAGTCCACACTCTGGGGACATAGAGTACTCCAGTTCGCGCTTTGGGGATTTGGAGGACTTGGAGGTTTTGAGTCGTTTATACTCGAGTCCACACTCTGGGGACTTAGAGTACTCCAGTCCGCACTCTGGAGACTTGGAGGTTCAAGTCATTTATACTCGAGTCCGCACTCTGGGGACTTAGAGTACTCCAGTCCGCACTCTGGGGACTTGGAGGTTTAAGTCGTTTATACTCGGGTCTGCACTCTGAGGACGTAGACTACTCCAGTCCGCACTCTGGGAACTTGGAGGTTTAAGTCGTTTATACGCAAGTCCTCACTCTGGGGACGTAGAGTACTCCAGTCCGCGCTCAGGGGACTTGGAGGTTTAAGTCGTATATATTCGAGTCCGCACTTTGGGGACTTAGAGTACTCCAGTCAGTGCTCAGGGGACTTGGAGGTTTTTATTGAGAGTAGTCGTATTTCCACCCTTTAGTTTATATTTCATCTACCATATCGAGACTAATGTCATCGAAAGAACAATCGAACCACGTTTGCTCATGGAATGGGTTGCCCCTAGCATGAGGGACGAAATTTGAAAAATGGACGGTCGATTCTCGTCCGCTTGGTGATTATAGCTCTTCCAATCAAGTCAAGGAAGGAGGCATATGATAGATGGCTAAATCGCATCCATACTGGGTTAGATTGGCAAATCTCACACAATTTTTTTGTATCTCTTTCTAGAAACTAATAGATTATTGAGTAGACAAGGTAAGTTGCATATGTTCCAAGGTGCAGTCGTGTCCATGTAATGAGAGCGATGGTTAATGAGTAGGCATCCACCACAACTACTTCTAGTTGGGCTTTCCAATAACCTTTCGTGTTCAAGGTAGGATTTGATGTGTAGATGAACAAATCACGTCCACTCTAGATAGATCCTTGCGTCACTGAGCTTCAGGAAGGGCATCTGTAGTTTGTCGAACTTTGTTCTATGACTCGATTTGAGTGGATGATCAAGCCATACCCATTCCAAGCCTTTCTTAGGTCTCCAAGTACAACGTGGAGGTCGATGAATGGATGGTTGGTCATGTTGACTTTATATTGGGATCTGATCGTGATGAACTTTTCAATATCCAGTCCATAGCCCCAAAACAAAGGCATATGGTTGATGATGAGCGATTGAATTATGCTCGTCTAGATGTAACTCCACATGTCCGATCATGGTCTGCGTAGATTGGTTGGCAACCAAATCTGAGTACCCGGTCACCTGCATTGTTTTGAAAGTAGTTTATTTCAAGCTAGTCGTAGTTCATAGAACAATTGAAATAGAAACGGAAATGGAAATAATTCAAAGAAGATTATGATAAATCTCATTGATAAGTGAAGCAGCATCGTGTGCTTGCTATTCGACTTTTGCCCCTGGCTTCTTTCAAAGGGATGTCGGCCATCAGCAGTCCAATTGATAATCATAGCCCTTTATTAATAGGCATCGGATGTTCGCTGCCCGCCATTCTGCATGACTTGTACATACCATTGAAGCTTTCCTTTCCAGATCGGCTTTTCGATCACGCCTCGGAGGTGTTTGTAATCGCCCGTGTTAGGATCGGTAAGCATCTGGGAATATACAACATTCCACTGATTTTCTTTAGACTTTGGTGTACTCTCTCGAGGTTGGTTTCCAATACCACTCCGAGTCGTGAGTCTTCAAGTAGAGTTGTCAATTGAATCTTTCAAAGAGCATATGAGCCGAATTTTGAGGTCTTGTTTTGGCTACTGGGATCTGCATCCTTAGCCAACGGGCCTTCATTGTTATTTTTCTTAGTCTGTACCATTCCTCCACACTTTGGTTTAGATTCATTTTTGTCATAGAAATGATCCATGGTCGTAGGAGGCTCTCCAGCTAGCTGGTTGCCAAAATATATATGGAGGTCGATTCTTCTCAAGGGTGATCAGTATGATATCCCTTTGAGAGTATCGTTTGAGTAGCGGTTGTTTGTCCGTTCCCTTGTTGCCGTTCAGAAGCTGTCGCTAGATCCTCTATGCCCTGGTCGATAAGGGGATGCAAGGGAAGTGGATAGGATGTTCCTTTATTAATTTGAGTTTTGAATTCACTATCTGGAGGCACTGCGCTGCGGCTAGGGTTCGGGGGGGTTTCCCCCCGAATTTTTTTTAGCCTCTTTTTTGAAAATTTGGGTCGTACCCGATATTTTTTTAGAATAGGGGTCGTTCGGCATTAGAGAGCGCTCCGCATTAGAGAGCGTTCAGCCTCAGAGAGCGCTCGACATTCCATACTGTTCGGCATTACAGAGGTGTTTGGAATTCTGATGTCGCTCGGCCTGGAGGTATGGATCGGCCTGGAGGTATGGTCGGCCTGGAAGAGCGTTCGGCCTAGAGGTATGGATCGGCCTGGAAGAGCGTTTGGCCTATAGGTATGGGTCGGCCTGGAAGAGCGTTCGGCCTAGAGGCATGGTCGGCCTGGAAGAGCGTTCGGCCTAGAGGCATGGTCGGCCTGGAAGAGCGTTCGGCCTAGAGGCATGTTCGGTCTGGAAGAACGTTCGGCCTAAATGGATCGGCCAAGAGTTACTCGGCATACACCTTTTCTGCAGCGGTCGGCATAGACCTTTTCTAGAGAGATTGGCATACGCCTTTTCTGGGGCGTTCGGCTGAATTTCCTTCGGAGGAGGGTCGGCCTTCATTCAGCTTGAGTGCAAACTTCAACGTCCAATCCTTAGATCTTGCGTGCATCAGTGAATCCAATCCTTTCACATGAACATGAACATTTGATTGACTTACGACTGTCAGCTTCCATTTGATTTTTTTTTCAAATCTGAGTAGATTAGAAAGTTTTCTAGTAAACAACTGGATCTATCTCGCGAATATGGAAATCCACTAGTAGATGATGAGATCCAATCAAGCTGAGAATTCAATTTTCAGTGAAAGCACCAAAATGTTAGCACCAAAATTGGTCACTAATACCCTTGAGTAGAGTTATGTAGAGAGATTAATGAAGAACATAAATTAGAACTGAAAAATAGTGTAATTCAATGTAAAAAGAACAACAAAAACGAGAACACCAGATTTATAGTGGTACGGCGTAATTGCCTACATCCACTTTGAGTTTAATCTTTATTGCTTTCTCAATTACTTGAATACAAATGCAATCCGTAAATCAATCACTTAAATACAAGTTTGGAAAAAAAGGAGAGTAAAGAAAAATGGCAGAGTCTCCCTAGTGTTCCCGGAAAAAGGTCCCTTTCATTATGCCCCTGCCCTTCTATTTATAGACGAGATGGGTTGGACTTCCCTCATGGGCTTAGGAACAAGGCACATCTGCCCATAATAGGTGACTTCTGCACACCAGGCCAGGCAGGCCGAATGCTCTTGCTTTGTTGTGGGCCTGACAACTTGCTAACACCTCCAGTCTCTTCTTGATCGGAATCTTGTCTAGTGCTAATGATAATTTCTTCAACTGTCGTTTTGTAACTGGGCCAAGATGCCGGTTAACATTACTAAAAACTTGTTTTTATAAAATGTGTCCATAACGACTATCGTTATATGAACCACAACTTCACCAACTTTGTTTTATAAACAAAATAGCTTTTAAACTTCACTTCTTACTATCTTTTATACTTCTTTAAGTATAGAAAACATTTTATTTGAAAATAAGCAAAATATGGAGTTCAAAAAGTGAGATAAAAGAAAGAGATTTTAAAGTACGTTTATAACAACTATCGCTATACAGATTTTTCCACACTCAATTGAATGTTTAATGTCATTCAGTTTTTATGCACATATACGATTCCAAATTCAAACCACATTTCTACTAGACATGTACTAACATATATACTAATTTACATGTCCATATTAAATGTTCAAATATGTTTAATTTAAACGGAATAATTCAAGGCTTTTTAAAGAAAACTAATTAAATCACATGATTTATAGAGCACATTATCAAGGGTTATAACGTTAAGTTGTTAGGGTACATTGTCATAGTTTATAACAAGAAATTTCAATAAGTTTTTGACTTTACTTATGAAAAGTTTATAATTTCATTTTAATGAGTGAGATAATCCACTTTTCAACTAACTAATACATTGAATAATTAAATAAAAACAAAGAAGTATTGAATCGTATGGTTATCGAAATATAATTGTAAAATAAAGTGTAAATATATTTAAATGGGATCGAAGTATATTTATAAAATAACTGTAAACAAGTAATAATTAAATTTAAAATACAAAGGAAATTAATCCCAAAATAAATGAGTTAAAAATCAACGCCCATGCCAATTTTGCTTTCTAACGTTGCTTTTGGAAATCTCCCCCCTCTTCTTAATACAAACCCTATCCCCTTTTAGTTGCCCAAAAATCAGAAATAAAAATAGCGACTGCATATATTATGATTAAAAAAACGATTGCACGAGATTAGATGACGACGATCAACATTGGCGTCGTGATGGTACGTGGCTGACGTGTATCGCGACCTGGTGATCGGCGTGACTTTATGCGGCTGATGTTCTAGTGATGCACGACCTAATGCACAGAGGAAGATGATCGGAAGAGGGTGCTGGCGACGGTGATATGGGCGAAGCGATGCTGAAAATGATGGCAACTGGCATGGGTTGCTGTGCGGGTTTGGGTGCAATGGTGGCTAAGGCAGGCCGTTGGCTACCGCTCATTGGCGATGAGGAAGGCTTTGCAATGGTGATAGAGTGGGATGATGTGATACTATGCAACTGAAAGTATTTGCTAAGGATTTCAGTGAGTTTTCATAACTCATATCATTATCTATTAATCACGGCTTAATATATACATCCCTTTTATTATTTGAAATGATTTATTGGATTGGGTTGTTCGATATTGATTGTTGTTTAGTTGATGATTGGTTGATTTCGCTAGTTGGAAGTGTCAATTTACAAAAGGAACTCTATCGCTTCGAATTGAACTATATATAAATAATATGTATATAATATATATATATATATATATATATAATATATTTGTATGTCAATAAAGGAAATTTATAGATGATCGGAGTTTGATGGAACTTGAATCAGGTCACATGATAGAACTTTTAGTGTATATTGATTGATAAGTATCCTAAGAGTAATTTTACACCATAATTTATATATTTGGTTATTTATACATTTTTTGTATTAAAAGATATTTGAAAAGATTTGAAAAATTATTTGAAGATTTAAAATCGTAGTAAAAGAATTTTATAAAGAGTTTCTTAAAACTTAACTACATTTAAGCAATTTTTATATTAAGAAATCTATTTTTAATTTTGTATATAGTTTCCTTTTGATCATAAATCCTTTAATAATCACTAATATAAACATTATAATTTAAATCGGTAAATAGTTATTAAGTAATTATTTAGAAATATTATATATTACACAGAAAATATGAAATGATTTCTGAAAGTAAATTTAATTGATTTTAAAGAGTATTATCAATAAATTTGAGAGTAAATCTAAGTTTCTGGACAATATTCTTTAGTTTAGAGTAAATAAAAAATCTATTTTCCATACGATAAATATTACTGAAACTAGTTTGTAATTATGGAAAATTATGAAATGGCTTATAAAAGTCATTAAGCGATTTTAATATAGTTATTGAGGACTTTGAATATACAGTGAAGGTTAGGAGTTATATATTTGATGGTTTGAGATGCAAAGGAATTATTTTAAAAATCATTTAATTAGTTAAAGTAGCATTTAATTATAGGAAATTTGGAAATGACTTCTATAAATATATTTAACAAGTAAAGTGATTTGGAAGTTTGAATAATATAGATTTATATAGTTACTTTTATTAGTATTGTATATGTATTTTTATTTTTGTGTGACGAGAAATTTGATTTAATAGATTAGTGATCCTGTTTGATATAGGACATTAGATAATGCTTTCCCAATTATTCTTTATTCTTATCTTATAGAGATACCCAATGTGGATAGTTTATGAGCATTGAATAATTATTCGAATAACATATGATGGTGTGGAATGCTATTATGTTATTTGTTTGATTATTACAAGTAAAAATCACTCAAACGAGGATTACACTCATGCATATATGGTGATACTCGTAGTGAGTACATCGTAGTCATGTGGTGACTAATGTGAGCTGTATGTCTTCCTACGATTAGAAATATGTGTAGTTATATGATATGAGTACCATATGACCATCCACCTTGGGTCCAGCTCCCTTTATATTTCGGGAGTGAACCAGATTGGTTGGAATCCATCCCGGCGGCCTGATCGTAGGGTCGCGTCCAGATCCACGACACCATCACTGGATATTATATTTTATGTGCATCACGGAGTTTAGGTTAGATGACCATAGGGTCGGTGCCTATAGCCCCTGATGTCGCTTAGGCCAGCGGTCTGTTATCTATAGGGAAAACAGGGTCATGACTGAAACTACATGTAGACAAGCCATTGGTGAATATGTGTCATGATGCCCATCGAAGTAACTAAAGATTGTAGGAACAGATCTGACTACGGGCATACGATAGCAAACCCTAGGTTTTTAGAGCAAGCATACGGCCATCAGTCTCTCATCTGGTTTTGGTATGTGTGTATGTAGTGGATTGGCCTATATTGTTCTCAATTCTATGATGAGTTAACCATACTGGAGATTTTGTGTTTAAAGTGTAGTCAGTCCCTATTATATCTATATTATTTTGGCTTGTTCATATATAAAAAGATGAGATTATATCTGAAAAAGGTGTCCAGAGTATGATGGATTCTCGTATCTTTTATTATTTTTTAGGCAACCTATCTTATTTCATAAGTTGATGGTAATGCTTCTGTTATTGAGATTGAAAGATATATTCAATCAAAGATGTATGCCAGCTTGATTGTATTTGATGATATCTAACTTATCGACGATTACTGGATTTTGATGATGATTTTGGATATGGATGATTCACCGTTTGATATTGTTTTGATAGGATAATATTTGATGTGATTTTATATGGATGATGACATCTTTTGGGCTTGGTTATGTGGATGTTTCTATTCAGTTATACTATTGTTTGAATATCTCTATTACTATGTCATGCGTTATTATATGTGTGTGTGTGTGTTTGCGCGTGTGTGTATGTTGACCTCTATATGTAGATATAGTCAGACATGTGTGTTATTTACATAATACCCGGCTCATTCCGAGATATTTCAGGACCAAGGATGATGAGATCGGTCTATTTACTGGGTATAGTGTAGGCTACTTATATAGTCTAGTTGTATGTTATTATATATATGATGTACTTCATTAATGTATATTCTTAAGATGTATTCTGGACATACCTTGTATATTGTATATCATATTAATCGCTGTGATTGACTCTGTGATCTCTGATATCTGTAGTATATCGTATATTGTTCTATCTTCTAGGCACATGTGCTAATTACTTTATATTAATACTGTGTACATATAAAGGTACTATATATTTGATGTTTTAATATGTACTAGTGCCAGTCTAAAGGAATACTCAAGTGTGTACCCCATATAGCTTCATTTTCCATAGTGTCTGACAGTATTACTCAGTAATATTCTTGGATAATTTGAAAGGTGGGGATGTTACAACATGGTATCAGAGCAGTTTCAGAGCAATATACTTTATATAAAAGATGATTCTTGACCTTAGATGACACTTAGAGTCCTTGCCCCCTTCATGTGTGTTAGATAGTTATGTTATATATTAAAGGGATAAATAAGTATATCGATAATTACCCTATTAATCATCTGGGGATGTACTTGTTATTTTTCTATTATATATTATTATTATTATTATTATTTATATCCCTATCTCTTTGATGTTTTATTTCCATGTGGAAGTAGTGTCGGCATTGGTGAAGGTGAATAAATTTCTATGTGGTTTTGAATAGAGTAGTCTGTCCAGTAGAAATCAGAGTGCGCAGGGGATGCTGATAGAAAGCTTTTTGCTGAAGGCGTTTGTTTGTTTGTTTGATGTGTCATAAATTGCAGTGTCTTCTATGGTTGGTAAATTGACTATATACAAATATTTTAAAAAATAGAGATGTATGTGTATATATATTAAATTAATCATTTGATTGTGTGTCGATAATGATAAATTATTTAGGTATTAATGTAATCATCATTAATATGTGAATCTACTAAAGCAAGCATGCAAATTTGATTTTTGCAAAGTGATTTAAAATGTTTTAATATTTTATTTTGGTGTTAAATTGTACATCGAGTGCTTTAAAAATTATGGTTGAAGCGTCTAGTCAACGTTATCGATAGGAATTCCTAAACACTAGGATGGGATATGTTGTCACAATGTTTTGAAAATGGAGAATTAACATTTCCAAAAAAATATATACACATACATATATAAAGATTTTGAAATGTTAAAAAAATATTTTCTAAAGTAACCAATGTTTCAAAAATAATACATTGAGAGATATTAGAGATTTGAAAAAGGAGAATACCAATCCAATTTGTCTTGTTAGACGAGTAATCCAAACCATCCTAGTATTAATCTAGCATACTGTAATATAATGCAACGGCCCGACAATTTATCGCTTTGATAAATTGTATTTATTTTTAAATTTATGCAAATATAAATGATGATAATGCAGATAATATTGTTTTGAGTGATAATAAATAATAATGATAATCTTGTTTTGAATAAATATATAAATAAAATATTTTCATCGAAATTTATATCAATAAAATGGCATCATAAAGACTTATGAATTTAAATTGAGATTTAATGGTTTGAGAGTCAATAAGGTACTCGAGGATTTATTAAGAGCTTGTGTGTTAGACTCTGGTGGATCTTGGGAAGATCACCTACACTTAGTTGAGTTTTTCCCTAATAATAGTTATCAGACTAGTATAGCAATGACGTCTTTTGAAGCTTTGCATGGAAGGCTAGGCAAATCCCCATCATGTTGGTTGGAGACGAGAGACAGATTCATCTTGGGTCCATATCTGGTTAGAGAGACGATAGAGAAGATGGAGTTGATCCAAGAAAGGATGAAGAAAGCTCAGTCTAGACAAAAGAGTTACGCATATAAGAGACGTCAATGTCTAGAATTCTTAGTTGGAGATAGATTCTTCATTAAGGTATCACCAATGAAGGTGTGGTATGATTCAAAAAGTCAAGGAACAGGCACCGAGATATGTTAGTCCGTTCCGAATTATAGAGAGGATTGGAAAGCTCACATACAAAGTAGAGTTGCTGAGAAGTATGGCAGATGTCCATAATGTGTTTTATGCATCTCATCTTCGTAAGTATGTGCATGATCCAGAGACTACTATTCCTCCGATAGAGTTGGAAGATTTGATAGTAGAATCGACTTTGACTTTTGTTAGATAACCAGTTCGGGTTGCAGCAGGAGATGGTAAGAGATTAAGAAATAAAACAATCGAGTTGGTGAAATTTAATGGAGCGACAACGAGAAGGACTGTACTTAGAAGATAGAAGATAGGATTAAAGATATTTATCATGATCTGCTGCGTGTGCATGTTCTATATTTGTTTTATATAGACTATTGCTAGTCAGGTAGGCTAGTATGGTAATTAGGAGATGTTACAAATGATAGCTATGCTCTGTATTTTGTCCTTACTGAATTTCAAGGACGAAATTCTTTAAAGATGGAAGTCTGTAACACCCTTAATTTCAAATAACATTATTCAGGATATTTAATTAAATAGAATAATATAAAGATTATATTGATAAATGTACTGAGATTTGAAAATTTATTAGAGGCCATTCTTAACTAAACAAAAAAATTAAATGGAAATGGTTTTATAAGTTAACTAATAAGAGAGTAAGGCAAGGATATTATGGGAAATAACACTACGCCATAAATGGCCTTCTGCAACACAAAAAAAATGTTGGCTCAGGCCCGAAAAATGTTGCCATAGGTCTATGGCAACGCTTTTAGGGTGATGCAATTTTTGCCGTTGCCTTAGACCTCAAAGGCAACATTTTGACTATCTAAGGCAACATAAGTAATATTGTTGCAATAGAACCCTATTTGGGTCTATGGCAACACCCATAGGTATCTGTAGCAACATTCCAAAATTGTTGCTATAGATATTAACTTTCTGAAGTTGTGGAGCCCACAATGTAGATCATATTTGATTTTTTAATAGAAATAAATATTTATTTAATAAAATGCTATTGCATAGAATTTGATATTTAAACAGTAATTTATTTAAATAAATATTTTATTTCAACATTTGAAATAGTACAAATTCCTGACTCCACTATTTTACAATTCAATGATATATAACACTGATATTCACATATACAGATATTCCTCACTACATCACTCAGTTCACTCATTACATATGCAGTTTCAATTTATACGTACACCGACGCTGACAAATACAGACACCAACAGCTGCAACATCACATTTTCCATCATGATACGTATCTTTTATGTATTGCACGACTTCGAGAGCTTTTTGTCTTTCTTGTATAGAAGATTTCGAACCATTGAACTGAAATATCTTAGTCTTTGTATCCAAAATATATATGTCGTCATGTCCCAGAGAAGTTCTAGCAAAAGGAACCTAAAAACAACGTCTCTAATACAATAAGTTTTTGCAATAAAAATAACACAAAGTCTACCAGGGCAACATGATAAAAGTTACCTCCTCGACATGGACCATGAGCTTTCCCCTACAAACAAATAGCCATGTTTCATGCTCATCCTCATTAACTTCAGCATGTTTGAATCCAGAAGCAACACCGCCTGGTTGTGGAATAATGCATGGTTTAAAATACGATAGACAAGAGAAGCTGAGGAAAAAAAAGAATCTGGTGCATACCTGAAAGTAACACGCGGAGGAAGTGATTTCAGTTAGTTCGCTGTAGAATCCTGCTATAGAAAAGTCTGCCTACATTTTCTTTTCTTTATAGCACATGGGCGAGTGGGCCAATATCTATATACCAGAGGCTGACTACCATTCACTTGTACACTGATGTATGGAACACAATCAAAATATGGTTTGTATTCTTAAGAAACCAAACCTGTTAATCAACATCAAATATTTCAAACGACAAATGCCACAACCTGTTAATCAACATTATGGTCATTTCTAATCATTGGTTTCCAGTCAAGAAAGATTTACCACATTTGCCTCATGAATACATTCTATGAAATGCAAACTGCTAGGCTACCAGGTATTTAGAAATTACAATCATCAGTACATCCTATGAAATTCTAAAAATTCTAAAAATGCAAACTGCTAAGCTACCAGTCGAGAATGGAGTAGCAGTTTACACTTCATAATCACACTCAAAAGCTAACCTTAAGATGCTCAGGTACAACATATAATTCATCCACCGGATCATTGTCCTCTTTATTTCCTGACTCAACATTCTTACCTCTCTTTTTTGCCAATTCTTGTTCCACATACTTCAACCTTGTAGATATACAATAGTAGAGGTAAGTAGACGCTGTTTAGGGAAAAAGAATTTTCATTTTCATTCAAATTCGACTGTTTGGCTACATCTGTTGATAAAATAGAGTTCCATCAAAGTACATACAAAATCACCCCAGCTTTTGAAGTTCGACATGTATCTTACATTTCAGTTAAAATTTACTAAATATATCTAACAAACTTAAGGTTAGATATATATCTAACAAACTAAATATATAAGTTGAGCCTGAATACCAAATTTGACTGTACAACAAAACTAGTATCCATCAAGAATCTGAACTCATTTGGATACATATTTTATAAAATGAAATTTTCTCTTAGGAGCTGCAAAACATCCAAATTTAATAAGCCAACATATTCCCAAGCTTCAAAAACTGAAGAAGAAATCATCAAAAAGCACAAATAATATTAAAAACAAACCAGAAGCCTTCATATGCAAAACAGATTGCTGCTGAGAAGATGCTTGAGTCTGAGATACTGAATTTGAAGATGACGCCCTTGATTTTGCTTCTAGATCTGAAACACAACATTCGTTGTCTGTTGTTAATTTCGCTTCTAGACCGAACGATGGCACTGCGAGCCACTATGGATCTGAAACATAGCATCACCGGCCAGTGGCATCGTAATCTCAGTAGTATCCAAGGCTCTATCTCAGCAATCTTCAGCAAACTTTCCAAGCACTGAACGCAACATGAAGCAGCAGGCGACTTCATCAGTCAGACTTGCGGATCCCCAAAGAAGATGAATCGCGAATTGGAACTTGATACTTGATTTATTCTAATCGCCTGAAATCATCTTCCATCTCCACGCGAATTAATTTGAGAATTATGAATTGATTCTAATTGCGAATTGGAAGTATGAATTTGTTGGATTTCGTGAATTTGCTTTTTGATTTGAGAATTATGAATTGAAAACTGAAAGGGGATCTACAACAACATACGCGGGAAAACGAAAATTTGGTAAAAAGTGCAGCGGTGATCCATTTTAACAGTCGGATTAAATATAGATCGTTGGATCGTATTCACGCGGATTGCTAATTTTATTAATTTTTTAATTTGAATATAGCTATAGCTACTGCAACATTTTGCTGATATCTATGCTAACACCTTAAAGCGTGTGTTGCAATAGACAAAAATCAGCATACCTATCGCAACATTTTAGCTGGCAACACGTTGCAAATCTGTTGCAGAAGGCCATCTATGGCGTAGTGTAACTGTCCACCATGACCCTTAATCCTTAAACCCTTGTTCCCATTTTTATTTCATACGTTCATAATTCAAAAAGATAAGAAAAGGGAAGCTCAAAGCCGGGCCGAACCTATGGGAAAAGGAGATTGAAAATTGACTAAGGCTTAGGATTCAAGCAAAAGTGGTTAAGCATGATCAAATCCCAAGTTTCTTATCTAGAGCAATGTGAATAATAATCAAAATCATCTCATTTTTGTTTTCATAAACATTTGATTTTAGGTTTTAATTATCTAAATAATTATTTTAAATGATGATAATTCATTTTGAATAGTTATAAAGTGATAATGAATCATTTATAATAGTTTCATATATATATATATATATATATATAAAATTTGAAAATATAAGGAAAAATCGATAAAACTTTATCCATATAATGACAATTTCTGTAAATAATTTCTAATATTAATCTATATCAGGTTATAATTTAGATTTGATCATTTTAATTAGTTTAAAATGATAAGAAATTTATTTTTGAATTTTGTTTACAAATATATGTATGTTAATAAACAAGTGAATATGTGATCGATAATCGGTTCTTCGGATTTCAACGGTTTAACGAGCAAAAGTTGTTTGTAGTTCAAAGTGTTATACACCTACATGTCCATATACATATATATATATATATATATATGTCACATGCACATGATAACATGCACATACATATATAAATACGCACACACACACATATATATTACAAAAATGGTTTAATAATTCCTAAGTTTAACCTTTAAGTAACTATAAAGAAAACATTACTTCATTGTACCACACCATAACCTCACATTAACTATCACATGGCTTTGGAGGGGAGCCTGCGCTAAGGGCTAGGGAAGGGGTGCAGGCTAGGGGTATTTAGGTAATTATGCAATTGAATATTTTATTCTAAGGTTTTTCCTATAAATACCACACCTTTTCTCACAAATTCCTAATACCGTTCCACTTCTTCCTCCTCTTTTTTTCAAGCTTTCTAAGCATCTTTAATGGCTTCTTATTTATAGAAAAATATTTTATAAAAGGTAGAAGAAAAATATAACAAATGAAAAAAGAAAAAGGTATATACTAGTTTATAATATCAATCCACTTCAAAATTAGTCCGCAACACCTCCTTTTCACTTTCAAAACCCATGGCCACTACCCACCATTCCCTTGATCATAAGCACCATCACCATTAAGTCTAGGTTGAGCTCTCTCTTGGGTCATAGGCTTGGTTTCATTTGCTTTGGTTCGATCGTAGCGGAACAATAGCCGATTTTCTAGTAGCTCGAAAGGAAAATGAAGGTGAGAAGTCCTAAACTATTATATTATTTGTTGAATGATTATATGATGTTTGTAAATGGATGTTTAATATGCTTTGATCATCAAGTTTGGGTTGTTTCGTATAAATGTTGAAAATATATGCAAGTCAATGAAATACACGTCGATAAGCACAAAAGAAATCACTTTCTTTGGATTAATGAAATGGTCTGTGCGGAATGTTAAACCTCTTTAAAAATGATTTGAAATGAGTTTGAAATGTGTTATAAATATTTAAAAGTGTTTTGATAAGGTTTGAAATGAAATAGAAATTTTGTTAAAAATAAACGCGTCGCGTAACGGCAGTTCACGATTTCGCGCCATAAAAGTCAAACAAGTGTAAAAGTTGGAGTATAACTTAGAAATCTTCGAGATAAGAATTTTCTGAACTATTATATCCATAGTTTTTCAAAGAAAATCGAGATTCCAATAAGTAGATTTTGAGATATGAATAAAACAAGTTTCTGAAAAATCACGATTTTCCAGTCCGCAATCGAGAAATGGATTTCTTTGAAAATTTTGTTTTAAAATGCATAAAAATGTGGAATAAATCTTTTTAAATGGTTTAAAGTGATTTGAGTAATAAAAATGAATTTTCAAATAATAAAAAGTCGTTTTAATCAATATGGCTTAAAAAAGGCACTTTTCGCTAACTTTTGAAATATAGCTTTAGACGTAACCATTCTTTTTCGAACCTTTTATAAATATTTTTAAATGATTAATAAAGTATGTTAAAGGTAATTTGAAGGATTTATGGAATGATTAAATATTTTAATGTTTCAGGGTCGATCAAATAACTTGATTGCATTTTGAGTGTCCGAGAGATAGCTTCAAGGCTTGATTTTGAAAAACCAGTTTCCTGCTCTCTCTAGCAATCCAAATTGGCCTAACGGAGGATATAGTAAATTTGATTTACTCGAAAAAGAAAATTTCCAAAGAATAAAGAATAATATTTTTCGGATTTAAACAACTTGGATTTTATGAAGATAATTTTCTTGTACCCGATGTTAAAACCCGAAGAGGGAACTCATACTATTCGTGGAATTTAAGAGGTGATTTCACCGTTATTCCGTCTATAGTATTTGTTGAATACGGAAATTGATATTGAGTAGAATTAGATGATTTCTATAGATTCTGCTCACTTAATATTTACTGGTTTTGGATTGACATCCTAGATGACATGGTTTTAATTCAATTAAAATTATGATTTTTTGAATTAAGAAATCTTTGTTAAGATTTAAATGAAATGATTTTGGAAATGTTTTTCTAAGTGAAAAATGAAATTATTTTGAATTATTCGAGTTTAAAAAGGATTTTGAGTAATCAAAGGATTTGATAAGAGATGTTTAATAATTTCGTATATACCGAAGAGAATGTTTTGAAAATGTATATCTCTAAAAGAGATTTTGATAAAAAGAACTTAAACAATTAAAAATGATTTTTTTTTCACAAAACCTCTTTTTATGGATGATTGGTTCGAAGGAACCAGGGTCGGATCTGGGGTAATTCCTATCCAAAGACAACTTCAAACCAATATGCGCTCGAAAAATAAAAACCTGATAGAGAGAACGAAGGATGAAGACCAAAGATCTTCGGGATGAAAGGACTGCTTGTTGGTAATCCTGGTTAGCTCCCAAATATTAAAGTAGCATTCATCTAGAACCTGATATTAAAGTAGCATTCCCAAATAGGCCGGTCTTGTGTTGGTAGAGGACCATTAGTTAGGTCTCAGTGTATTCATCTAGTACATGTACTGCCGGAAGGTAGTTCGTTCACCTCGTCATTTTTATGGAAATTCATTCTCCAATAAGTATTTGTCATTTTGTTTGTAGAGCCTACTATGTTGAAATTTAATGATGGTAACAATTTCGCTAAGATTGATAAGTTCACTTGCAAATATTTTTAAAGATATGTCATTAAAAAGAATATCAAATATTTTATATAAGAATGTTTTGGTTATCATAAGAGAAAACCCCCTTCGATGTTTATGTGCGGCGAGATCTTATGAGATACCGTTTTGTTTTCAAAACGCATATTTTGAGTTCTCACACCAGTCGCATGACTGACTCGGAGTTTATTTTTCTCTTTCCTTAAACTCTGGGTGTCCTAATTTTCCTAAACAGCCTAGTAATCAGGTTTAGTTTAGAAGAAGAAAGCTAGAGGGCGCTTGAAGCTTGGAGTCAGAAGATTTTACTGAATGTGTTTGTCTATTTCCACCACACTCTTGTGCTGTAGTATTTCGTATTTGTATGGACAGAAATTTATAACTGTCCATATTTTTAAATTTAATAAATGTATTTTAATTTCCGCTGTAAAGTTTTAAAAAAAAATAACATATGTGAGATTCTATTCTGTCTTTATTTTATTTCTTATCCTTAAGAATCCGCTTCTCTGGCACTTTAATTTATGGTACGTGAATATCGATGATGTATTAGTGTAGATTTTCGATAGTCGAAGAAATGAGTCCTCATAGAAAATATATACATAGCTTGTCTAGTATATTGTTTTGCATCGGGATTAAAAAATGTTTTTGATAAGTTGAAATTTAGCTTGAACTGAAACAAAAATTTGGGTTTCACTCTATACTAAGATTGAGATCAATCTGTAATAAACATTGACTTGTCTTGAAAATTTAGCTTGAAACGTACTAAATAATCCTGGGTATACTGTAAAATGAGCTTGCAATGAACATTGGTTTCCATTATAACAGTGCAAGCTATTGATTTGCATTCTACTTGAAGAAAAAAAGAATTGATTAGTTAAAGTCTACAGTAGAAAATTAAAATTAAAAAATAAAATAAATAAAATAAGATAAAAATCTAGAACTAATTAATTAAGTGCTTCATTCACTGAGATACTATAATGGTTGTGGAAATAAAGAGTTGATGTCGTTGGCTTTTGATAAGTTAAATATATACTGGAAATAAAGGAATTGGGGAAGGGTCAGGTTGACCAAAGACTATAAAATCACTTGTCAATTGTATGACTGTGCATAGTTGGAAAGAATGCCATTTTGATGTATAAGCTCACTCATTTCATCTTAAAATATTTGGTTATGTTAATCAAATGATTAACTGCAGTTGTACACTATTGTTTTGTTTGAAGGAAAAAGAAAAAAAAACACAGGTAAAGCTACTACTTGGTTATAAGAGAACAGAGTTGGATTCTCGTCTTTGAAGATGAATTAAAAAATCAACTGAATTGTAGATTTTGTAATGAATCCATTTAGATCAATGAAGATTTATGCTTGCATAACTATCCTTTCTTATCTTTTATTCAGCTGAGTATGCTTGGTACATGGTCATTTATCCATCTTAATATACAATTTAGAAATATGGATGCACTTGCATAATTGACTTGCTCATCTTATTGGACCCTAATCTGCTATTGTAGTGTAAAATAAATAAATAAAATAAGCAAGCTGCTGCATCCTTTTGTGTGTGCGCATAGAATTAGAACCTGCAAATTTATATTAAAAAATACTCCAAGACGATGCATGCATGCACAGAGCTTAATATAGTTCTGGAATGATTTGTTTTCTCTGCTTCATCTAATGGCAGCAACAATTGCAAGCTATGTGACAAAACAAAACCCTAAAGTAGCCAAAATTACAGTTGCCCACCGAAATAAATTAGGCCTAATCATACAACTTCCGTTTGAATCCCAAGATTTGATAATCCATGTTGGTACGAAGGTTAAAACATAAAAATAACAACCGAATGTAACTGGTGCATGCATAAAAGCAAACTTCCAAACTGTCCCTCACACGAATATGGGTGAAAACAAATGAAATGGGAATCATATATGTTACTCCAGCCAACAACATGATTCATAAAACCCCAAAATATAATCCTGAAGAATGAACATAGAAACATACATATGTTTATCTAGCCAGAAGGCTGCAATTGCTGTTTGTACATGAGCATACAACAAACTAATTTTTATTATTGCAGATTGTTTGAGTATACTAGTAATAATACCTCCTAATATTCAATGAACCAAGCTATAAAAAAAAGGCCCGAGTACATATCTGTATTCATTTGGCCGTAACTTCTAAACGGCTTGTCCGAATTCAATGATTTTACATATTTGGAAATTAAGAGTATAAGCTACCACTTTTATTTTAAGCGTTTCGCAAAATTTTAACGTTTTCATTGTTAAAAACGTGATTTTTTTTTAAGTGGGCCTGCGTCTATTTTGAAAAATCTGAGCTATTTACCTTTAGAAATTACCTCAGAACTTGAGTTATAATCCATATTTTTCTAATTCGAACGATGTTTTGGAAACTACATTTAGTGCACTACGACTTTACTTTTGATTGCTACTTCAAATTTGAATGTTTTCACCTTTAAAAGTTAACACGAACACGACACAACATAGAAAACATGAATAGTAATGTGATAATTTGATTTTTATTTGAAGTTTGAGCTCCTTATAAGTACCAGAAAGCTATAATGGATTGCATAAAGATTACTCGCTTCAAATATGTTGCTAAAAGAAGAAGAAGAAAAATAGCACTTAGAAAATATTTAAGAATCTAATCGTATATGAGTTAAAATACAAATCTTTAAAATAACATTTAATTAGATAATAGCACGAATGTAATGTAAATTATATATCTATACTATAAAGCAAAACATTTGATCAACCGGTGAAAGTGAAGCCTTTTATAGATTGCCAATATTGCCTACATTGCAAACTCCAACCGAGTAATTCTGCTAGGGCACTATCGTATTTTACCACCGCCTTATCCCATGTTCCCCAGGCCACTTCTTCGCACGACCCTATAACTTCCTCTTTCGTTTCTTTTTCTTTTTCTTTCATGTATTCTTCTTTCCTTTCCTTACATTTCTTCTTAGCCGAAAACAATGGCACTTCTCATTTTCCAGTTCTCGAAACCACGTACCTAATTCTTCCCTTCCTTCCCTTGCGCTACCTGTCGAAACGACCACTGCCCCGCCGATGATTGTCCACCATCACCCTACTAAATCATAGTATTAATCTTTTCCAACCCACCACTAACTTCGACGCCAAATCACCGTCAGAATAATTTTGACAGCTTGCAACAAAGGCCGACTATATTTCTCAAGGTAAGATCTCAAGCTTGCTCTATGTTTTACTGATTTGGTTTCTTATGGTTTTCCTTACCCTCTCTTATTTTAACTCTCTCTGACTCGAATTCCATTTTCTGATTTCTCTATTCTAACTACATTATCTACCTTCATTTATTATCCAATGTGTATGTTGTTATTACAAGCCTTTTCTTTTGTTTTAATGAGTTACATTCCTTGGTGTTTTAATTCATAAAATTATACTAAGAATAGAGAAGGGTGCATGGTAGTGGAAGATGAAAGCTGGGGCTAAAGATTGCCACTTTCAGGTAAATTCATAAAATTGTTACTTTTTTAGTTACTAAATTTTTTTAACGTTAGTATTATCTTTCGAACTTTTGACTATGTTTGGAAAAATGATTAAATTTTGCTTTGTCTTTGGGATTACTTTGTATCTAAACTGGGTTTGGATGGTTAAAATTTGAAGTTGAGATGAATTTTTGAATATAGATGATGGTCGTTTGGCTTCTGATGGAAAATATGCAATTCTGTGTTGCAATGGATGTAATATTAATTTTAATTGCACTTGATTATTGCAATAGTTTTATATACAAATTGCTATATACTACTTCTGTGGGTTAACTATTTAATTAGTATTGATTAATTGATCATGACCGTAGAATTTTGCATATGAGACTATCACTTACAGCACTTTTCCCTTTTGGATACATATGCTTGATATCAAGAGTGAAAAAAAAGTTTGAGGAGAAGATTTGGAAATACATTCAATGATTTAAAGAAAGGTCTCTCTTTTCATTTCAAGTCCTACATCTTTCATGTTTTGTAACTTGAAATTATATTTTAAGGTCGTTGCACTTGAAACTATATCATTGCAACTAATTTTTATCCAAATTAATAACTTTTTTCTTTTTCGGTAGTTTGTAATTGCTAAAATAATGGATGGTTTACTGTTGAGATGTTGATTCATACCATAGTTTATGTTAGGTATGGTTTTGATTCATTCCTATAAAGGTGTCTTTGAAAAGAGTATAAATAACATTTTGATATACTACTATTTTACGTGTATGCTATAGTGGTATGATAAAATAACCTTTTCCTATATCATAGTTTGCACATTCAGATAATAAAACGATGTGTCATGTGATGATGCGTGTCTGTGTATGTGTATAATAAGATGAACTAAAATAAGCAAAGCAAAAAAAATGAATTCAGTACTTGATTTAGAAATATACGAACCCGAAGTTTATTCAAAAGTGAAGATATAACCATCTAATCATGGAATATTTACTGTTGCTAGAACTCACAAATTGCAATCTGCTTTAGTTTTACTTTTTTCTCACCACACTACCTATAATTTGGTGCCTTCTTGACTTTGCAAGTTCTATACCAACTGGATTAAAACATTGAGAAATTTTGAAAACAAAATAGTTGACAAGCAACTTAAACATCCCCTTTATTTGAACATGTCATTAAATCTTTCTTTGTATTATTAGTTAACTGTTCTACCTACATTATCACGCAGCGTCTACAGTAAATAGGTAGGATGAAGAAGCCAACCCAAGTAACACAGTTTATAATTCATAATTCTCAAACTAAAATACAATAAAATATGCTATCTTATACGCAACCATGTTTTGACAAAATTGTTTGTCCAAAATCTCATAAAAGCCCTTAGCTCTAACTAAGCAAAAACGGGTGTGAAACCTTGCTGTCAGATTTTTCTCTATATGTATTGATAGCGTAGCATGATGCAACACAATTCATGCCTCTACTACAAGACCTCATTTTTCGGAACCACTATTGTATGTCGTGGGTTTATTTGTATTTAAAGAGTAGTGAAACCAAAAACTACACATTACTGACTCGGTATATTCATTGCTATGCAGCTCTATGTAAAGTACCTGACCAGTAATGTTAAAAAAATTTATGCAAATTAATCTCATCTTCTATAGCCAAGTTACATTTTTTCATTTGTTTGTTATATTTCATTCAAGTTCCCAGCTCTTAAAATACGTATGCTCTTTGCATTTTCGTACCGATTTTGATTACATTTAAGCTATTTCATTATGTTTTCATTTCATGCTTTTGACAACTACTTATTTGCTTAATTTTTTTAAGGGAACTGTATGTTTTTACTTTTGTTTTAGGGGTAGAGAGTAGTTCAGTCAATGATAGTCTTTACAATCTCAAAATTCGTGGTCATGCACATACCAACTCCATATTTGCTTATTTTTATTACCTACCCTTGAGTTGTGTTTCTAACTGAGGATTAACATGTATATGTAATGCTCTCATTAGAAGAGGTTTAAATCGGCATATTGATTGTTGTCTTGCATTAACATAATAATAATATATTTAAGTTCAGCATAGCATTAAAGTTAAGGTTAAGTTACAGAGATAACAATTAGACTGTGGAAATGCCGCCGCCGCCGCCATGGTCGTCCTTTAGCTCAACGACCACTTCCCTCCTCCGGCGTACGACGACACCAACTCCGTGCCGACCGATTGTTCAAGCTTCCACCGTCTGCTAATCGCATAACGATAGTCAAAGCAGCACAGTGTTCGACAAAGAGACCGACTTCAACTATATTGAGAAGGTAACTATTGATCTGAAGTTATTTGATCTGACTAAAGCTCTTTTTTTCATCAGTAATTGAGGTTTTTTTTAAGTACAGGTCCAATTGATGCGTATCAAATTGAATGTGGGAGATGTTCTGTAAGAATTAGTTAGGATTGACAAATAGGATGGAGGGATTATCAGATGGAAGGAAAGTCAACCACCATTCAAGGTAAAACATTTAATTTATAATCTAATATGATTATTTTTTCAAATATTACGATATATTTTATATTCCCGGGCAATTTAACATGTTTAGTATAATATGATGTAAAATCATATCAGATAAAACCTATTTATCTTACACTAGAATAAACCAGTACTTAAGCAATATTACTGTGTTTGCAATAGCTGTAGCATCAAGTTAAATTTTTATATAAAATTACTTTTATACAAATGAGATTATTGGGCTAAATTTTATGTCAGTTGATGTTTGCAATAAGTGTATCTTTTAAGAGGTGTTTACCATGATGAAATTTGATTTATTTGGACTGATTGTCAAAGCAGGGTTGATTTATGATCGAAGATGGTCTTTCGTCTCTTTGTTATTAGTTATTGATTTTCATCTATAAGTATTATTCTCTTTCTATTGTTCTCTCTTCAAGAACATCCATCGCTTCCGGGATCAATTTCAACAATGTCGGTTTATCCATTTTATTTTGATTTTACCACTGTCAAATTCTATATTGTACTTGCATTTTGCACTTCAAAAAAGAAGGTCCATTTAATTGAGAAGTAATTTAACTGTTCAGACAGCTTTGTATTGAAGAAATGTAACCACAAACAACAAGTCATTGAGTATACGAGCACAGGTGACAACAAAAACTCCAACTAAAGCTGTCAAAGTATCAAAAAAGAACCTTGAAGGAGTGATCACAAACACATATAAGCCTAAAGATCCATACGTCGGTAGATGCTTACTTAACACTAAAATCACTGGAGATGATGCATCTGGTGTAACCTGGCATATGGTCTTCAGTACCGAAGGTATGTATACCATTTTCTTTAATACATGTAAGCTACTTTTTGAGAGCCTTTAGACTGCGTATTTGATTGCTTTGAGCTACTTATCACATTGAACTATAGGAAAAGTATAGTACAGAGAAGTTCAATCTATTGGTGTTATAGCTGATGGAGTTGACAAGAATGGAAAGCCTCATAAACTCAGGCTGTATTCAATTGCCAGCAGTGCTATTGGTGATTTTGGAGATTCAAAGACTGTGAGTTGTTTTAATTTGAATTCAAATTCAAATTTGAATAAACTAGCTTAAGTTATTGTTTGCTTATTACAAATAATGTTTTGTAAAGGAATCACTATGTGTGAAGAGGTTGGTTTACACCAATGATCAAGGAGAAATTATAAAGGGGGTGTGCTCTAATTTCTTATGTGAGAAGACTTGGTTATACATTTATACATTAATGTTATAAATTAGTGTTTTATATAGTTAAATCATTTGAACTTATATCAATTTACTATTTGTAATATTTTGGTGACTTGAAGCCTGGGTCTGAAGTGAAAATCACAGGACCAATTGGAAAAGAAATGCTCATGCCCAAAGATCCAAATGCAACTCTCATCATGGTATTAAAAATTATTCCTTTTCTATCACAGCATTTGATTCAAAAATAAGTTTACTTTCATGTTTATAAACTAATTCTGTACTGTTGCATTGGTAGCTTGGTATTGGAACTGGAATAGCTCCTTTGTACTGTCTACATCCCATTAATCATTGCATGTATATTATCTACAATTTATATTCATTGTCTTTACGTTCACACTATATCTGAAGTAGATGGGTAGCTGGATACTTCTTAGAGGTAGATTAATAAAACATATACTATGTTTTTTTTCTACTATGTCTAACTTGACTATTATATTAGTGTTTGAATGATTGTATTCCTCTCATGTTTTATGACTTTAAACTTAAGATCCAGATGTTGAAAAGTGTTTGGTGTATGCAATAATTATGATTTTTTACTAAAAATCATAAACCTTTTGATACGAAATTATTTAATTCATTAATGGAACCTCTCTAGGCATCATTATAGCTATCCATGAGTATATATCCATTATCAACTTTATTTTACTCATAGTTACCGCTGAAAATAATCTTTCATTCAAAATTCAATTGTTGACATTTACAGTGAAATCATATGCCATTCATGAAAGAACAAATAGCTAAGATTCATGATCCACCAGTGGGATATTCTTTTGTCTCCGCATATACGGTATTGTAGAAGCAACAGTAGTGTCAAATATTTGAAGAAAATCCAAGTCCAACGTTCTAGCTAAGGCACCAGCTGAAAACTAAACATAAGCATAGTAGAACCACAAGTAAAAATCAGCACAACTTTGAACTTGGCTTCTGAGGTTAAGCTTAATGCGAAATGTTGCTCGGACTACAACAAGGAACAATAGAGTCTTCAAATGAGATTGATATTACAAAATTTTTGATTCATACTATTATTTTATATGGTGATTGGATGGGAATATGAGTTATACTGTACTAGGAGATTGGTGTTATTGGTACTAACATTACTATTACTGAATCGAAAAGTGTAATCTACAATTTGGTTTTCAATATTTGTTTGTATCAATAATAAGTGCTACATATTATGCTTTATCCTATCTATAACAGTATAAATTATGACCTTTTAGTGCTTCTGCCATAAAAAATTGCCCTTTCAGTTGATTTCACTGAATTGTTTGAAGTTGTTCTGCCATACATATTTTGAAGTGCAATCTACAATTTGTTTTTCAATATTTGTTTGTATCAATAATAAGTGCTACATATTATGCTTTATCCCATCTATAACAGTATAAGTTATGACCTTCTAATGCTTCTACCATACAAAATTGCCCTTTCAGTCGATTTCAGTGAATCATTTGAAGTTGTTCTGCCACATATATTTTTGGTAGTTCATGCTGACACCAAAAAAGTGTGATACCAAAGGTATTACAACTGTTATTAAAGATACACACACACATATATCTGTGTACATATGTATGTATGTGTCTCCGTGTGTGTGTATTTCACTGCCATAACTGTATCGCACACAAAATTTTCACCTTTCCTTCTTGGCACACGTCCAACAGACGTGCCACCACACTCGTATTTAACAATGAGAATTTATTTTGCTATGGATGCATGTAGTATGATGATTATGTTTATACCTTATGTAAATCTTTATATGAAAATGTCATTCGTACGTCATGTTTTCTATGCCATAATTGTACGTAAATTTAACTAAAATAAAATTGTTCCATTTCGATTTCGATAGTTATTATTTTGAAAATAAATTCTTATTTATTTAAATTCTATTTAGGAAGAGATTTTGTTTTAACAAACTGAATTTAATTAATAAATTCTTTTCAGATAATAAACAAAAGCCGAATAAAATATAATTATAATATCTTAAAGTGTAAATGATTTTTATATGATTGAAATGGTTGAAAATAAATTTATTATACGATAATACGATGAATAGTTAAATAAAAACAAGCAAGTTTTGAATCATATGGTTATGAAAATATAATTGTAAAATGAAGTGTAAATTTATTTAAATGAGATCAAAGTATATCATAAGAAAATTAATAACAAATAATAATTAAATTTTAAATGCAAAGGAAATTAATCCCAAAATAATTTGAATTAAAAACCACAGCCCAAGCCCAGGCCTATTTTTCTTTCCCACGTTGCTTTAGGAAATCTTGCCCTACTTCTTAATACAAACCCGATCCTATATTCATTACTTGCCTTAAAATCAGAAATAAAAATCGTGACTACATATTATGATATAAAAAGTGATCACACAAGGTTAGACGAAACTGATCGATGTTGGCATCATGATGGTAGGCAGCTGAAGCGTGTCACGACCTGGTGATTGGTGCAACTTGGTGTGGATTGTGTTTCGGTGATGCGTGACTTGATACATAGAGGGCAACAATCGTATGAGGGTGATGACGACAGTGATATGGGGAAGCGATGCTGAAAATAATGGCAACTGACGTGGGTTTCTATACAGGTTTGGTGCAATGGTGGCTGAGGCAGGCCACTGGCTACAGCTGGTTGGCGATAACGAAGGCTTTGCAGCGGCGATAGAACAGGATGATGTGATACTAGGCAGCTGAAAGTATTTGCTAAGGATTTTGGTGAGCTTTCATAACTCACATCATCTATGTCTAATAATCACTTCTTAATATTTATTCACACCTTTTATTATTTGAAATGATTTGTTAAATTGAGTTGTTCGAGGTTGATTGTTCTTTATTTGATAATTGGTTGATTATATTAGTTGGAAATGTCAATTTTACGAATGAAACTCTATCTGTTTGTGAATTAAACTATATATATATAATTATGTCGTTGAGGGTATTTTATAGATGACTGGAGTTCGATGGAACTTGACTCGGGTCACACGATAAATTTTTAGTGTAGATTGATGGATAATGTCCTCAGAGTAATTTTACTCCATTTTTTTATATATTTGGTTATTGTTTTAGAAGATGTTTGAAAAGCCCTGAGAAATTATTTAAAGATTTAAAATCATATTAAGAGTGTTTATAAACAATTTCGTAAAATTAATTATTTTTAAGCAATTTTCGTATTTAGAAATCTATTTTTAGTTTTAAATATAGTTTTTTTTATCACAAATCCATTAATAGTCACTAGTATAAATATACATTTTAAATCAGCGAATAATTATTAAGTACTTATTTAGAAATATTATATATTATATATAAAATATGAAATGATTTCTAAAAGTGCATTTAATTTATTAAAGAGTATTATCAATAAATTTGAGAGCAAATATAAGTTTTTGGACAATATTCTAGAGTTTATAGAAAATAAAAATCTATTTTTCATATGATAAATAATATGGAAATTAGTTTGTAATTATGGAAAATTATGAAATGACTTATAAATGTCATTAAGTGATTTTAATATAGTCATTAAGGACTTTGAATATACAGTGAAGGTTATGAATTATACATTTGATGGTTTAAAATGCAAAGGAATTATTTTGGAAGTTATTTAATTTATTTAAAGTAGCATTTAATTATAGAAAATTTGGAAATGACTTCTATATATATATCTGACTAGTAAAATGATTTGAAGGTTTGAATTTAAATATAATATATATTTATATATTTACTTTTATTAGTATTGTATATGTATTTTCAATTCTGTATGACAAGAAACTTGAATAAACAGATTAGCGATACCGTTTGGTATGTGACTTTCAACAATGCTTTTCCCATTATTCATTGGACTTGTCATATAGAGATACCTAGTATGGATCGAGTGTAGTTTATGAGCATTGAATAATTATTCAAATAACATACGGTGGTATGGGACATTGTTATGTTATTTTTTTGATTATTCATTGCAATTAAATGTCAATCAAATGGGGATTACACCCATGTGTATGTGGTGATACTCGCTATGGTGAGTATGTTGTAGCCACATGGTGACTTATGTGAGGCGTATGTTTGCTTATGATTTTATATATGTATATTTATAGCATATGAGTATTATATGACCATTCACTTTGTGTCCAGCTCACTTTATGTTTCTGGAGTGAACCAGATTGGGCAAGATTCACGCCGAAGGCCTGATCGTAGGGTCGCACGCAGATCCATGGCAGCATTATTGGATATTATATTTGATGCAAATGGTATAATTTGGGTTAGATGACCCATAGATAAGTGCCCTATAGCCACTTGTATCGCTTAGGCCGACAATCTATTATCTATAGAGGCAAAACAGGGTCATGACTGAGGCTACGCGTATACGAGCCATTGGTGGATATGAGTCACGATGTCCGTCGAGGTAACCAAAGACTGTAAGAACGGATTTGGCTACAGGCATACGGTAGTAGATCTTGGGTTCCTGGTGCAAGCATACAGCCATCAGTCTCTTGTCTGCTCTGGTATGTGTGTGTATTGGATTGGCATATATTGTTCATGATGCCATGATGAGTTGACTATACTAGAGATCTTGTGTCTAAACTGCAGTCAGTCCCTATTATATCCATACAATTTTGGTTTATTCGTATATGTGGAGATGAGATTATTTTTAGATAAGTGTCTAGAGTATAGTGGATTCTCATATCTTTTGTTATTTCAATAGGCAGCCTATCATATTTTATATGTTGATGATGACGCTTTTATTATTGAGATTGAGAGATGTATTAAGCAAAGCTATATGCCAACTTGATTATATTTGATGATATCTCACTAATAGATGATTGCTAGATTTTGATGATGATTCTAGATGTGGATTATTCACTCATTTGATATTATTTTGATAGGATAATATTTGATGTGATTTTATATACATCTTTTATGTTTGGTTTTGTGGATGTTGCTATTTAATCATACTATTGCTTAAATGTCTCTATTATTATATCATGCATATTCTTTATCTACATATATGTTGACCTCTATATTTAGATATTGTCTGATCTGTGTGTTATTTAAGTAATACTCGGGTCAGTCCAAGACATTTCAAGTACATGGACGATGAGACCAGCTTGTTTACTAGGTATAATTGAGGCTAGTTATATAGTCTAGTTGTATGTTATTATATATGATGTACTTCATGAATGTATATTCTTAGGATGTATTCTGAACATTGTTACCTTTGATATTTGTTGTATATTGTGTATTGTTTTATCCTGAAGGCATGCATGCTTATTGCTTTGTACCGATACTGTGTACATATAGAGGTGTTATTTATTTAATGTTTTAATACGTACCAGTGCTTGTCTAAAGGATTACTCATGTGTGTACTCTATATAGCATCATTCTCTGTATTATCTGACAATATTACTCAGTAATACACTTGAATAGTATGGCTTTAGAGGTCGGTGTGTTATATCGGTCCTGGCTCCTAGCCCGCACCTTGTGATCAGTTCGCCTTCCATTAGTTGCTACTTCAGCAAGGAAAGGAGAGCTTCGCTGGACATGAGTAGGATAAGATGCAAGTGGCTCTGGTTTGGCATCTCCTATGTTCGGCTCAGTACAGAACTATTCCATAGGCATAGCTTCAGGCTGAACCCTTTCTCATTCTGATCTCTTGACAGTTCCTCTTCATATTTTTAATTCTCTTGGTCGGACTCATTACCAAAATGCGGCCTCCTTTTCTTCTAGAATCCCTAGACTAGGAGAGTCCTCGTATTTCAGTGTCATGGCTCGTGTTTCAGTGTTATGACTAGCAGTTTCATCTTCCTTGTGGAAACCTTAAAAAATTGCATGATACCGAGCGTACGTCATAAAGTGGATAACTCATAAACATTATCAGATGTCATGAATAACCAAAAAAAACATATAATGAGATACTAACATATAATGTCAAGGAAAAACAAGGAAAAAATAAACATTAAGTGTACACCATGTACTCGAATAACGTATATTTTGTTCCCATTTTAACCACCTCTATCTCATGGACCGAGTCGAGGTGTGAGATTTTTTTTATTTTATGGTGAAGATATGATATTTAGGTTTCTTTATTAATGTTTTTCTCTATATATAGGATTATAGCTCTTCAAGGATCCACTAGAGCATAAGTCCGTATCCTACTGGGAGCACTATTTTTAAATGGTGTGTTATAACTCCTCCCCCTAAAAGTCCTGCATTCTCATTGCCTCATGAAGACTTAACTTAGGCATTGTGATTGTAAATCGCACCAATGTGTCAACACTTCTACATTATGAGCTTTACCTCTATCAACATTGTGTTACCACTCCTATGTCATGAGGATACAAATACCATTACCAACTTAGTGACCTCCTCTTCATTGGTGATATCAAGGTGTGGGAATTAGTTTCTCAAATGGTCTTAATGTTGTTGTAAGGTTAGATTTAGTATTTATGTACCTCTTCTAGTGTTTGTCTCACGATGTGGGATTGTAATCATTTAAAAGAACCACTAGTGGACACATTTGAATCCCTTAGTAACCTTATTTTTGCAAGGGCGTTACAATAAGCACATATCCCCAAATGATGATCTACTTTACTTGGTCATGGTTCCTTCCTTGTATGATCCTCATGTCCACTGCTGCATTGTTCCCCAACTATCCATGATTCGACCTAACTTATCTCACTTACAAACCTTATTCTATGTATGTACATATCGATTAACTTCACCTCGAGTTAGTTTTCCCTTTAAGCATATAGTTTAATTAGGCTTTCATAATCTCATTGTCCTTTTATATTTCTTGACCGAACTTTATAAGTTAACTTAGGTCTCCTCGGTCTATACATACCATGATTTGTTATAACTGCAACAATCATATTTCTTATGCCAAATCTCTCCTTGACTACCGTCGCCGGCTAACTTTCAACAAAAATAGCTGATCAAAATATCATAGCTTAAATGTCCCTTGTTTGGTTTTAATTAATACAAGCAACAAGGAAAAATATCATCAAATCAATCACAATCGTAGAAAAGAGTCATATCATCTCATGAATTAGTCATGAAGACATCAAATCAAATCAAAAATGACATCAAACAATAAAAACTTACCAAGAACCCTAGGGAATGTTTATGACGACCTGCTCTTCTCGACCCTCGAAAAATCGACACAAATATGTCACTGTATAATATGCCGGCGATCGAGTACCGAAAAAGACAGATTGTTGAGGGATAAGAAAGAAAGAGGCAGAAGAAGAGGAAACAAAACAACATAAGAATCTCACAATCGCAGCGGAACAATATATAATAGATAAACGACTGATCTTTATACAAATAAACTATATCTGTTTGATATATTACAACATCAGAGTACAACACAATCAATAGCGTAATACTAGACAGTTATATTAACTTATCCCACAATAACTGGCTATACAGCTTATGCAGCACAGCGGAATATACTTCAAGTACATGTGATGTATCTCGCCATCCAGCTCGTCTTCTGAGCTCCACAGAATCCTATCCTATATTTATAATACTTGGTCTAACCCGAGCATTATAATAAAATAATACCCAAGTCAGTCTGAAAAACCAGCGTGAGAAAATACACTCAATTTAATTATTAAAGTTTTTGAAATCCTTTGAAATCAAAGGTATCTCGTAAGACCATATCACAAATAAACATGTCAGGTTTTAACCTTACGATAACCAAAACATTTCTTATGAAATCCTCTGATATTATAAGAGTGTCTAATACTTATTCAAATAGCCGAAATTGTTACATTCATTAAATTCCAGCAATTACTAGGCTCTACAATTAAAACCGTAAAGGCACATAGGGAGAATGGATTTCCAACTAATGACTAGGCACTGGGGTACCACCCGTCACGGTACGAGGTCTAGATCAGCATATCGAGGATCCACCTTGATCCTCTACAACACAAGACCGGACTACCCCTTACTGGATAGCCTGAATAAGATCACCCCGCGGTTGGGATCAGCAACCGTCCACACAGCCGAAAAAAGCGACATCTAGATATGGATGGCCTTACCCTAATTGGTTGCTAACTTAGCCTTGCTGCATAACCCCTGATTTTCAGTCATTCCCGGTTGATTAGGCTCGAGGCTATGTGTTACCTTTTTAGAACACATCTCACTTAGAATGTTGATTGTCCTCCTGACGATGTTCTGAAAGCATTCATCCGTACAAGTCTGTTCCGGGTCCGAACGGAACCACAGACACTACCCCTACTAGATCCACTTTGGAATCACCCTCAGGATTAGTTGCGATTAGCCCTAACACTTCATTGCTCCATCTTCGATTCCAAGCTCTTATCTTCGTCACGAAAACATACTCGTTGGATCGAAGTGGTTTTCGGATCACAAATCTGATCCCGTTCTCTTCAAAACAATGTTCTCTATTTCTTGGTAAACTCAACCTCAGTTCTTTAGGAAATACATAGACGAAAATAAGATCAGAGTTCACCTCCTAACCGTTAATAGATGGGTTTCCTTATAAACGACCTAGAAGAATGAACGAGTTTATACGTACAGTATAGCACCTCGAATGGTAACTGTACCATATAATTCCCGTACTCCTCCTAGATATTTCCAAAGTCATATTTGGTCCAGATTTGATAGTCGGTTATTTAACTATCAAATAATAATTCATTCAATCAATTATTTTATTTCCACTTAGAAGCTCCACACCGTATTAAATTAGATTTTTAATAATTTAAATCACTTTACCCAAAAATATATACTTAAAACATTTAAAAATAAAACTACTTAAATCACTTTACTCAAAATAATAGTAATGAAATTTTATGATAAATTTCCAAGAAAAACTTATGTCACAAACTGTTTTAAAATAAAATTTCTATATAAAGTATAACTATTAGAAAATTTTCTCTTAAAACATAATATTAATTTTAGCTTTAAAATAATTACTTCTAAAATTAATTTGAATAAGATTTACTTTAAAATTCAAAAACAACTGAAAACTAATTAAAAATAATAAATTTCTCTAAAACATTCTTTTAAAACAATTTAAACCTTAAAGTTATACATAGAAATCTTTTTTGAAAATATACTTGGCTTTTCAGGGAAATACACTTTCCATTTCAATATAACCCATATAATCTTTTATAAATCCTACTCGATTTATCCCAATTTAAATTACGTCCCAATCCCGTAATTTTTTTTTCCAACACTTTAAAAACAAAACCACTTTTATTTTTAAAAACACATTTCCCATCTCCTTATAATCACTTTCAAAAAAAACATACTTTAGAAATCCTGTAAGAGTTTCTGAGTAAAACTTAAACGAAAATTTCCTCTTTAAAATAAAGTTATAATATCAAATATTTATGTTAACCTTTAAAAAACATAATACTAATTTACCTTTAAAAAGCTAATTAACTATCATAATCAACTTAAATAAATATATACTTTTACTTATAAATAATTAAAATAATAAATTTATAAAACATTATTAACAAAACATTTTTAAACTTCTAGTTTATACTTTGAAATCTTTTCTTTTTTCAAAAAAATACTTAGTTTCCAAGAAAAATATACTTTCCAACTTTTTAAAAATAAAATCGCCCTTTTTGTTCTTAAAATGAATTGCACCTTTTCTTATAAATTCCACTGGAATCTATACTTCCAAATTTATCCACTGATAAATATTCCATTTCATTTATAAACCCAGTTTACAAATTTTCAATTCTCATTTTCCTTTAAAGCACAGTTCCAAGCACTTAATTAATTTCAAATTGATATCCTGGTTAAAATTCCCTTTAAATTTATTATTCTATTTATCCAAATTCCCAATAATTATTTACTAAAGAAATTTCTTTTCATTTTCTTTTAAAAACCCAATTCATTCTATTCTATATTTTAAAATACCAAATTTTATTCATCTAAACCATAGCCTTGAATAACTTAATTTTCAATTCAATTTATCATAGGATATCACACAACATATCACAAATATGCAAAATAATTACAATATTTTGAGAAATCTAGTTGGATCCCTCCGATCTGCTTCACTGTATCCATAGATGTTCGCACAACAGTAAAATACCATATTCCACTTCGAGAGGGATATCGCGATATAAAGGGTCATCCGCTATTATGCGGTTCGCATAGGGTCTCATTCACTATATAATGCGGGAATATCAATCACTCCAATATATATATATATATATATATATATATATATATATATATATATATATATATGCTATTACTTTATATAATATCACATTCAGTCAATCAATCAAAAATTAAAATTTAAACTATTTTAAATTAACTAGTCATCCAGATGTGAGTGAGATAAACTTACCTTGAGTTTAAAGCGCCGAGCGTTCCAAATTTAAATTAAATCGAGCCTGTTCGATTCAATATAAAATTCTTGCTTGCTCCAATCGCCTCCAAATCTGAACTGTAGCGTAGATCACGTTGTTGCGATTCCGTCGTCGCAATTTTCGTCCGGTTTCGACCTCGTATGCATTAGATATGAAGTTTTAAGGATTTGAATATAAATTAATATGTAAATTAATTAAAAAATCCCTTTTTTTAATACCATACAAAATCGGCTGATGCCAACTTTCTTCTACATTGCGACCAGGCAAATTCGAACCCAGCCATCGTCGCTTGACCCAAACGCCGCTCTAACCTAGATGAACCGAAGTTCGATCAAAGGCCGTCCTCGAAAGACCGCCGCAAGCTCCACCACTTGCCAGAGCAGCATCGAACTCGGTCTGCCCAATCTCTCGAAAAACGCGCTCGAACACCATGCGTTCGAGGCCAAAATTCTGGCGATCTACTACATTACGTTCGATCACAACCATTGGACCTCTAGAGCCCACCGAGCTCTATGTTTACTCAGTTGAAGATTTTTGACAAAGGTTGATGGATTGATCGAAAATTCGAGATGAACATCAATGATTCTCGGCCATTTACAAAAGTGAGTGGCGGCTGCGTTCTTAAGCCCTAGGGTTACTGTAGGCATGTTTATATAAACGTTTATTAATATTATTATAATATTATTTCCAGTTTAACAAGCTTTCACAAACGAACTCCAAACCACACGTGCCACCTGGCATTTATAATGTTTTACCCATATTCCGAACACAATGGAAGATATTTGGGAGGCTAATTCAATCATATGTGGAATACAGCTTTTTGAATCAATTTAAAATATTAGATTCTCGATTTGAATTGCAACACGTTTCTCACTCGTACGGACAAACGATAACTTCAGACATCTCGAAATTTGAAATCCGATAATAATAACTATTACGAACCCAATGGAACTGGTTTCGTCGAATTCCGAGACTGTGCCCCGAAAGGCTATTTTAATTTGTCGATTAAATCGAGCGATTTTTAAAATCGTCGAAATCATTTTCAAACTTCACTTTTAAAACTTTACTAATTAAATTATAGGTCATATAGAATTTATATTTACATTAGAAATCATCTCCATTCAATTTAAATCAAAATCAGATTATTTAAATTATTACTATATATTAAATTCCATTATTAAATTAATATAAAAATTCCAGTTTTAACTTATCGAATTTTGATTCCATCCAAAAGTCTAATACTATAATTCAAATCCAACTAGATAATATAAATTTTTGAAACCATTTTCATATCCATTTATTTCATAGATTTACAAATTATCTCAATTTCAAATATTAAATTATTATTATTATACAAATACAATTAAATTTCCATATTTGAAATTATAACTAATTTTATTGATTCAACCAAAATCTTCTTATTTCAAAATCCATTTATAATCCACACTCGGCATTTAAAATAAATTAAATGTTCAAAATTAACGACCAAAATTCCGGGTCGTTACATTCCCCCCTCCTTATAAAATTTTCGTCCCCGAAATTTGCTATGGTAGGAAAAATTCCCCTAAACCCTTTAACTTACCAAAAAACCCACTTAATTAGAATTTATATTCATTTCTCAAAATCCCTTTAGTTTAATCCAAAACCATTAGCCTTTATATCAAATTCAAAAACTTTGATTTCCAACACCATTTCAAAAATCAACTTTTCTTGTTAACCAAAATTTCAAAATTTTCAAAAAAATTCTGACTCTCTAAATTTTCGAAAATTTTTAACAGCATCTCCTTTGTACGGAGAGAGTTTTACAGCAACACAAATATGATAAAAATATATACGTCGGCCCACACGGTTGAAAAACAAAATATGTAACAATTTATTTTCATTTCTTAATTTATTGCATAGGCGTACCTCACATTAGCGTTTTTTAAGCGAGCGGCTAATTTATTATGCATTTACATGCTCCAAACTCTATCCGATTGCCTCCTGTATCTATACTTACTCAAACAAGCACTTAAGTTTCCATCATGAAGTTTTAACAACATTTCACTTACTCAACTAGACAAAGATATAAACTTTACACCCCTAATGTCAATTACATATTCTCAACAATTAAAGGGTTTCAACACTAATTTAATTCCACCATAAACCCACGGATCATATATATCATTTTATCTAACTCAAAATGATTTACAACCAAGTTCACTATATTCAATTCATCTTTGCACCAACTAATCTCATATCCATATCAAATTGGTTTATATGCCTTACTTTACATAATTTTGCCTTTTCCAATTCTAAATTAATTAATTTGCATCACATACATAATTCACTTTCATTTATATGCAAATCCATTTTACTAACCTTCAATTTATTCCAATTGATTCAAAAACAATTTTATTTACTTCTTTTATTTCATTTACTTAGTTTACGACAAACGACAAATTTCTATGCAAGTTTGCTGTTATTCAAGCAAATAACAATTTCTTAAGCTTATAACCAATTTAAATTAATTCCAAATTTCTATTAATTTCATTAACTAGTTAGTTATCTAATTAGTTCACTTCCAATTCTTAAATCAATATTTGGTTTTTATTTCAATATCATTTCCAACATAATTAAATTTTTTTCAATTCAATTCTTTTTCAATTTAATTCAAATTTAACTATATTTCATTTAACCAACTTAAATCCATACCATTTTATATTTCACTTTACCTTATTTCAATTCATATTTCATTTAGAATTCAATTTTTAAATTTTCCATTCTTTTTACCATAACTCTCAACCATTTTTATTTAGGTTTTTCAATTCTATTTCTCTATTCATAAGTTCACCAACTTATTTACTTAAAATCTTCTATTGCCACTTGAGTCTATTAACATCTTATAATCACAACTCTAGATTATATATATAATACATAATAGCTTAAGGGTATAAGTTTCATTGCATATTTACAACCCACAATTATATAATCATTTTACATTTCAACTTTATATCCAATTTCATTCAATTCCAATTTCCATTTTATTTAACTTATCTTGAGTTAAATTCCAATATATATTATTCACTTTGATTTACTCAAGTTAAATTTTAATTCCAGAATTAAAATTTTCAATTTCCTTTCTTAATTAAATCAACTTCACTTATAAATTAAATGTAGATTCCTCTTTGACTTTTCTCATCATTTCAAAATAGAATTCCCAGAATTCAATTATCTGGTTTTTATTTCAAAACCATTTTGAAATCATTAATAACACATACCCTCTTGGTATATCAAATCAAACCTCTGGATTTCAAAACTACTTGGTTTTACAAAAACAATTTCCCTTTTGAAATTTCTAAACAAACTTGTTTATCAAAGAAGTCCAAAAGTAATTATACCAAACCATCCCGGTAGCAATCCATCACTTAGGAACTCGAAAATGAATACTGATGACATGACCATCATCACCAGGATTATCTTCCAGCGAATGATGTGAGTTCAGTGCTTCCTTACTTCCACAAATTCATTTCAAAACAATTTCTATTCAAAAATATTTTCCAAAATAATACTCCATTATTTCCTCCAAACACTTTGGAAAAAATTTCTAAAATTTCCAAGATTTAGAATTTCTAAACTTTTGGTTCAAATTCATTTAAAAACAAAAAAACATTTTTCCAAAATTCCCGGGATTTAAATTCTGGTTTAGTTATGTTCCATTGTGCATATCATCCTTATACAATTCTATTTGGTTATAAATATACATAACCATTTCTAATTTTAGATTCTTATTTGATTATAATATTAACAACCAAACATTAAAATATATATAATAATTTCAGAAAATTATTTCTTTTATATCAAAATATAATTTTGGATAAAATTATTTCATTCGCCCATTTAAAAAAAAATACTATGTCGGTTTATCTTATTCAAGAGTTTAGAAACCCCTATCGATAACATGGCATTCCACATATCGACCAGAGTCCATAAACACTCAACTGATAAGTCAACATAGTATAAAAACAGTTTTTATATTCACTAACAATTACGCTCTCATATCTATTATTTCACTCAAAATCATTCTAGAGTACTACTGACTCTACCTTATGAGTAATTTCTACCACCAAAGCCTAGGTTATCGCCAACCTAAGCTCTGATACACATGTAATGACCCACCCTTCTTGACTCTTCAAAAATCGACACAAATATGCCACTGTATAATATGCCGACGATCGAGTGCTGGAAAAGAAAGATTGCTGAGGGAAAAGAAAGAAAGAAAGAGGTAGAAGAAGAGGAAACAAACAACTTCATAATCTCACAATCGTAGCGGAACAATATATAATAGATAAATGACCAATCTTTATACAAAAGAACTATATCTGTTTGATACATTATATCATCAGAGTACAACAAAATCAATAGTATAATACTAAACAGTTATATTAACTTGTCCCACAATAACTGATTATACAGCTTATACAGCGCAGCGTACTTCAAGTAAGTGTGATACATCTCGCTATCCAGCTCATCTCCTGAGCTCCACAGCGTCCTATTCTGTATTTATAATACTCAGTCTGACACGAGCATTATAATAAATAACACCCGAGTCAGTCTGGAAAACCAGCGTGAGAAAATACACTCAATTTAATCATTAATTTTTTTGAAATCCTTTGAAATCAAAGGTATCTCGTAAGACCACACCACAAATAAACATGTCGGGTTTTTATCATACGATTACCAAAACATTTCTTATAAAATCCTCTGATATTATAATAGTGTCTAAGTACAAATACTTATTCAAATAGCCGAAATTGTTACATTCATTAATTTCAGCAATTACTATACTCTACAATCAAAACTATAAAAGCATATAGGGAGAATGGATTTCCAACTAATGACTAGGCATTGGGGTACCACCTGTCACGGTACCTGGTCTAGATCAGCATACCAAGGATCCACTCTGATCCTCTGCAACACAAGATCGGACTACCCCTTACAGGATAGCCCGAATAAGATCATCCTGCGGTTGGGATCAGCAACTGCCCACACAGGCCAAAAAAAGGGACATCTAGACAGGGATGAGCTTACCCTAATTGGTTGCTAGCCACTTAGCCTTGCTACATAACCCCTGATTTTCAATCATTCCCGGCTGATGAGGCTCGAGGCTATGCGTTATCTTTTTAGAACTGTAACAACCCTGTATTTTGTGATTATTTTAATTGAATTTCTGATTTAAAAACTTTATTTTATTTATTAAAATGGATAAATTTGATTATTTTAAATATAAATTTTGATTTGTATGTAAATTATAATTCCAAACATAAATAAATAGAATATTTTTCAGAAATGTGAATTTTGGTCAATATGGTCAAACTTTGACTTTTAAATTTAAAATTTAAAATTTTTTAATTTTTGAATTTTATCTTTTATTATCAACATAAATAAAATTTTAAGTATACTACTTTTTGTTTCGTTGAAATCTGATTAATATTGTGAAAGTTATGCTTTTTAAACTATTGTATGTAAATTGTTGTATTTAACAAAATTGTTTATTTTAATTTATATAAATAATATTTTTGTTTGTCATGTCATGTTCTAATTTATGTTTACATTTGTAACATGATATGTTATGTATATATTTTATTTTTAAAACATTTTAAAAATGTAGTTGAAATTTTCAATCTCAGTTGTATTTTGTTTACAATTTTTAATTTCTAGTTTCAATTAAATAAAGTATTTTCTTTATTTATTTTTCTATTTTCCTAAGACATTATTTTATTTTCATTTCCACTTTATTTTTTTCATTTTTTATTTTGTTTACTTGATTTTTTTTATTTGCTTAAAGTGAATTATTAAAATTGGAAATTCAAAGAGACAAAGTCTTTTCATTTACTTGTGACTTTTCCTTATCCTTGTCTCTTCATTGCCTTGGCCGTTATTCCCTCTTGTTTAGCCATGCATTTATTATTGTTTTTCACGTGAAAAACTTTTCATCTCTTCACCATTCACGCCCATTCCATTTCTGAGAAAAAAAATGTAAGTGATGGCTTCCATTTTTTTCTTTCTTTCTTCTTTATTTTCTCTTTGATTTTGCCTTGCTCCTCTCTAGTTTTGCTCGGCCACAACCACCACTATCTTCACCGACCACCATCACCATCTCCTTCTCCTCATCATACATGGCCAACCACCCCTCTTCTCTGTCCAGATCTGTCCATGACCACCAAGTAGAGCGCCACCACAAAAACTTTGCAAATACTCCAAAACAATGCCTAGACAAGTCATTTCCACCATCACCTTAATGTTTAGCCTTGGCCACCACCTCTAACACCACCACCACTTTCTGCCATGACCTCTAACCATCAGCTCCACCTCTGACCTGAATAAACATGGCCTAGCCATGTTAGCAACATAGGACGAGCATAGGTGCACAAAAACCTTCCATTCCTTGACCCAAACCCTTCCACTTGCTTGCCTTCACCTTCCACTTGTTTTGCCTTGCCATCTTCCTCTATGGCCGAGCCTAACTTGCATGTAAACCGCCATGGCCGTGATTTTCAGGTAGCATCAAGCCCTTGGCCGAGCCTAGGTGTGGTGTGGTCAAGCCCACTTGACCATGGCCAAGCCCACTTGATGTTTAAAGCAAGGTTGTGCCATTTCAATTCTTATCTTTTTCGTTGTTCTAATTTTCTATTATATAGTTTGTGTCGAATATATATATTTATATTGCTTTGTTTAATTGTTGTATACAAGAGCAATATCTTGGCTTTCCATCCATTCAAAGCTAATCGTGCTTGTCATGCCTTTGGAATCGTTCTTGTGTGTCGTAGTGGTCTCTAACTTTGGAAAAGGTAAGTCCTTCTCACTCTGACATTATTACTTATGAAATGTTGAATGGATGACAAGTGATTAGTAATTAAAATGTTATGCAAGTTAGTGATGATTATATGATATGTTATTCCATCTTAATACCATGTTAACTTTGTTAATTATCACCTGACATATGATAAATGACAGTATATTGTGACATTGACATGTTAGTATATTTGTTTATATTGTTTATGTATATGATCACACTGCAAGTTCCCTGTTAGAATAGAATCACTATGCGTTGAAATTATACATACCCGAACGGACATTAGAATAGGGAAAGATCATTTTAATCTTAAATGATAGGCTCAAGTGATTTTTATTGTATTTTATTTGACTTGGGATTGCGGGTTTGAAATGATAGAACCTGGGTTTTGTTTTTAAATTGCGGATTGAAATGATGCGTGTCTGTATCACTTGACCTAGGTTAGAAAATTATATACAGACCCTGTGGTATATTTTCAAATGATTTTTATTAAGATATGTATTTTTAAAAGTATGAAATTTTGATTTAAAATATATATTTTATGGTTTTGAGAAAGCTAAATATTAAGTTTTGAATTTGTAAATTCAAGTATGTAAATTTCAAGTAAATGTGATTTTTGACTTTAATTTTCATCTTTAAAATGTTAGTAAATAATGGAAATTAAAATTTGAAGTTTTGAAATGATATTTGAAGTAAAATGTTAAGTTTTGTTAAATTTACAAGATAAGAGTGAATTTTGGCTTAACAATTGAATTGAGTTTTAAATTGGATATGTAATTATAAAATTTTGTTGTGATAAATCATATGTTAAATTATTTGAATGTGAAATTTTGAAGTCTATAAATATGATTTATAAGTTTAAAATAACAAAAATTTGGAGTGTTAATGTTTCTGAAGTTATAATAAAATCTGGAATTTTATTAATAGCATTTCCAAAAATGCCGTGGTCTTATGACAGCATTTTTAAGTGCTGTTGTTTTTTAATTTAACTATGTTTGAAATAACTAAATATCTATTACGGCATTTTATTAATGTCGTTGTTCCTGAACTTAACTATTTTGGAAACTATAAGTTACGATAGCACTTCTTAAATGTTGTCGTTGCTGAAATTTGACGATGTTTCGAAATATCATAGATTTTAGCACTATTTGAGTTGTATTTTAAAGTGTTAAATGATTTAAATTTTGGAATTGATTATTTGTGAAATTTAATATATATTTTAATATGTAAATTTGAATTTTAAAGGAATTTAAATTGAATTTGAATTTAAATAAGGTTTACTAGGTTATTTTTAAATGGAATGAAATGTAATGAAATAAATGAATTTTTGAATGGAATTTTGAAATGTGTTTTGTAATGATATTTGAAATAATAAATGAATGACATAATTTATTTTTAAAAGGTATTTAAATTTGAGTATTTGATTTTGAATTCAAATAATGTTTTGATAATGAGGATTTGAAAGGAAATGATCTTGAAATGGTTTGAACTACATGATCTTTATTTTGATAAAGAATGTGAATTTGGAATGATATTTGATTTTGATTTATTCGATAAATGAATATTTGAAGTTTATATTAGTATGAAAGGATATTTGGTTTACTTGTAATTTGAGTTTATTTAAATGATATTGGATTTATGAAATGAACATTTCAAAACTAAGTAATAATGAAGTTAAATAAGAGTTATATGAAATTATAAAAATTAGTTTTGAAATGTGGGATATTAAAGCTTTGAAATATATTAAATATGGAACAGTTTATTTTGTGGATCAAATCTATATTTGAAATTGATAGGATTTGAAATGGTTTGTTGGAAAACTTAATTGAATTGAAAGCGATGGTTTGAATTGAATTAAATTTGAAATTTGAAAATTTTGGTTTACTTGAATAAATTTGTAAAATATAAAAAATTAAAGGAACATACCATGATTTCAAGTTTATGATTTCGAAATGTTATGATTTTCATAGTGTAATGATTTCAAGTATTTTGGTTTCTAAAGAGTTATAACTTTGAAAGTATTATGATTTTTGAAAGGTGAATATATGTTTGAAATGGAAATGATATAGTATAAACTATTTTGATTTAAATATAGTTTTGAAATAAAAATGATTTTGGTTTCGAAGTATAAAACTATTTTGAAAGGAATATAGTTTGAAATGAAATGATTTGATTTTCGAAGTATAAACTATTTTGAAATGACCACGGCGTTATAATAACGATTGGTTATTAAAGAGACCGAGATCGGAAGTTGTCATACTCTTTGCCAACTCCAAAAACCACTTTAACAACTGTATACGTGGTGAAGATTCCTGAATAAAGTAGGATGGTGGCGACGTTTTTGAGGTATATTACGTGGACCCGACTCCCGTCAATTGGCTTAAGGTGGCTAAAATAGGAGCGATCTCGGGCCAAAAGGGGTGGCTCCTCTGGTCGGACACACGTCTTCAATACTATACTCTTACTTATGGTTGATTTGATGGCCATCCTCCGATTTTGATTGGGAGGGTGTTCCGAGGTGGGCGTAGTGGCTGCTACATTACCACCAGCCCATGTGCGTAATTGGTATATCTACCTGGGCATTGCCTTGTGTGCCGTGTCACCTACCATAACGAGCTTTACTACGAGTTTGATTTGTGTTGTACCTGTGGAGTATCTTCTCGTAGTCTCCCAATCAGGAGTTATGCAGGTACCGTATAGACTACTGGCACTATTACGTGTTAAGGGGAATATTGGGTCACTCCTTAACGCTATTTTAACGTAAATTTATTGTGTTGTATACATTATTATAATAGCGAATATTACTACATAGTAAATAGTTTAACAGATCCTTAAAGGATGGGTGATCCCAAGCATCCTTTAAGTTACTGATGCATTTTTGTTACTTTTCACTTAAGTTGATTTACAGTTCATAAGTATTTATGTTCTGACTTGAGTGTTTTGTGTTTTGCTTTACGCTCGAGTCAGACTGAGTGATTCAACATTCAAGACTCACCTTCGGAGTTGGAGCTTTGCTTGAAGATCCAGCCATCTATTTTTCTTTCAGTATCCAGTGATTCTAGTGATGTATTCTGATTTGCACCTGATGTATCTTGTTACTCTTCTGTTGTATCTTGTTTAACTCTGATGTATCTTATATATATGTAGTAGTTTCATGAACTACTGTCTCTTTTACTTCCGCTGCATTATTAAATACTCTGTATCTATGATCTGTGATTATTTATTTACTGTATATTCTGAGATCTTTCAAATTTTATTTACAACACCGTATTTTGAGCAATTCAAGTCCGACACGTGCGGATGCGAATGGTTGAAATATCGGCCGTTACAAGAACATATCCCACTTAGAATGCTCATCATCCTCCTGATGATGTTCTGAAAGCATTCATCCGTACAAGTCTGTTCCGGGTTCGAACGGAACTGAAGGCACTACCCCTACTACATCCATTTTGGAATCACCCTCAGGATTAGTAGCGATTAGCCCTTGCACTTCACTGCTCCATCTTCAACTCCAAGCTCTTGTCTTCGTCACAAAAATGTACTCGTTGGATCGAAGTGGTTTTCGAATCACAAATCCGATCCCGGTCTCTCGAAAAAAGTTCGCTAATTTTCGTAAATTCAACCCTGGTTCTTTAGGAAATACACATACGAAAATAAAATCAGAGTTCACCTCCTAACCGTTAGTGGACGGGTTTCCTTATAAACGTCCTAAAAGAACAAACGAGTTTATATGTACAGTATAACACCTCGAATGGTAACTGTACCATATAATTTCCATACTCCTCCTAGATATTTCCAAAGTCATATTTGGTCCAGAATTGATAGTCGGTTATTTAACTATTAAATAACAATCAGTTCAATCAATTATTTTGTTTCCATTGAAAAACTCCAAATCTTATTAAATTAGATTTTGAACAATTTAAATCACTTTATCCTAAAATATATACTTAAAATGTTTAAAAATAAAACTACTCAAAACACTTTACTCAAAATAATAATTATGAAATTTTATAATAAATTTCCAAGTAAAACTATAAACTATTTTTCTCTAAAACATTCTTTTAAAACAATTTAAAACCTTAAAGTTATACATAGAAATCTTTTTTGAAAATATACTTGGCTTTTCAGAGAAATACACTTTCCATTTCAACATAACCCATATAATCTTTTATAAATCCTGCTCGATTTATCCCAATTTAATTTACGTCCCAATCTCGTAAATTTTTTTCTTTCAACACTTTAAAAATAAAACAACTTTTATTTTTAAAAACACATTTCCCATCTCCTTATAATCACTTTCAAAAAAAAAAATATACTTAAAAAATTCTATAAGAGTTTCTGAGTATAACTTAAACCAAAATTTTCTTTTTAAAATAAAGTTATAATATCAAATATTTATGTTAAAATTCCCTTTAAAAATCATAATACTAATTTACCTTTAAAAAAAAATTGACTATCATAATTCTGAAATAAATATTTACTTTTTACTTAAAAATAATTAAAATAACAAATTTCTAAAACATTCTTAAAAAACATTTTTAGTATTCTATTTTATACTTTGAAATCTTTTCTTTTTTTAAAAAAAGGCTTAGTTTCCAGGAAAAATATACTTTCCAGGAAAAATATACTTTCCAACTTTTTAAAAATAAAATCACCCTTTTTATTTTTAAAATGAATTGCACCTTTTCTTATAAATTCCACCTGAATCTATACTTCCAAATTTATCCACTGATAAATATTCCACTTCATTTATAAACCATGTCTACAAATTTCCATTTCTCATTCTCCTTTAAATCACAGTTTCCAAACACTTAATCAATTTCAAACTGATATCCTGGTTTAAATTCCCTTTAAATTTATTATTCGATTTATCCAAATTCCCAATAATTATTTACTAGAGAATTTTCTTTTCATTTCCTTTTATAAACCCAATACATTCTATTCTATATTTTAAAATACCAAATTTTATTCATCCGAACCATAGCATCGGATAACTTAATTTCCAATTCAATTTATCATAGGATATCACATAACATATCATAGATATGAAAAATAATTACAATATTTTGAGGAATCTAGGAGGATCCCTCCAACCTGCTTCCCTGCATCCATAGATGTTAGCACAACAATAAAATACCAAATCCCACTTCGAGAGGGATATTGCGGTATAAAAGGTCATCCACTATAATGCGGGGCGCACAGGGTCTCATCCGCTATATAATGTGGGAATATCAATCGCTCCTATATATATATATATATATATATGCTATTACTATATATAATATCACATTTAGTCAATCTGTCAATAATTTAAAATTTAAACTATTTTAAATTAACTAGTCATCCAAATGTGAGTGAGATTAATTCACCTTGAGTTTAAAACGCCGAGCACTACAAATTTAAATTAAATCGAGCATGTTCGATTTAATCTAAAATTATTGCTTGCTCCAACCGCCTCCAAATCTGAACTACAGCATAGATCCCATCGCTGCGATTCAGTCGTCGCTAGTCTCATCCGGTTTCTACCTCGTATGCATTAGATATGACATTTTAAAGATTTGAATATAAATTAATATGTAAATTAATTAAAAATTCCCTTTTTTTAACACCATAAGAAATTGGCCGATACCTTCTTTCTTCTACATTATGACCAGGCAAATTCAAACCCACCCATCGCCGCTTGACCCAAACGCCACTCTAACCTCGACAAACTGGAGTTCGATCAGAGGCCGTCACTTGAAAGACCGTCGCAAGCTCCACCACTGGCCAACGCAGCATCGAACTCGGCCTCCCCAATCTCTCGAAAAATGCGCTCGAACACCATACGTTTGTGGCCAAAATTCTGGCGATCTACTACATTACATTCGATCATAACCGTTGGATCTCTAGAGCCCACCGAGCTCTGCGTTTACTCAGTTGAAGATTTTTGATAGAGGTTGATGGATTGATCGAAAATTCAAGATTAACGTTGATGCTTCTCGGCCATTTACGAAAATGAGTTGCGGCTGCATTCTTAAGCCATAGGGTTACTGTAAACGTGCTTATATAAACGTTATTAATATGATTATAATATTATTTCTAATTTAACAAACTTTTACAAACGAACTCCAAACCACACGTGCCGCCTGGCGTATATAATTTTTTACCCACATTCCAAACACAATGGAACATGTTTCGAAGGCTAATTCAATCATATGTGGAAGATAACTTTTTGAATCGATTCAAAATATTAAATTCTCGATTTTAGTTTCAACGCGTTTCTCACCCGTGCGGACAAACGGTAACTCCAGACACGTCGAAATTTGAAATCCGATAATAATTAACTATTACGGATCCAAACTGTTTTCGTTGAATTACGAGACTATGCCCTGGAAGGCTATTTTAATTTGTCGATTAAATCGAGCGATTTTCAAAATCGTCGAAATCATTTTAAAACTTCACTTTTAAAACTTTACTAACTAAATTATAGGTCGTATAGAATTTATATTCATATTATAAATCATCCAGATTTAATTTTAAATCAAAATCTAATTATTTAAATTATTACTATACATTAATTCCATTTTTAAATTAATATAAAAATTCCAATTTTAACTTATCGACTTTTGATTCCATCCAAAAGTCTAATATTATAATTCAAATCAAACTAGATAATAAATAAGTTTTTGAAACCATTTTCATAACCATTTATTTCTCAGAATTACAAATTATCTCAATTCCAAATATTAAATTATTATTATCGAAATACAATTAAATTGCCATATTTGAAATTATAACTAATTTTATTGATTCAACCAAAAGCTTCTTATTTCAAAATCCATTTATAATCCACACTCAACATTTCAACTAAATTAAATGTTCAAAATTAACGACCAAAATTCCGGGTCGTTACAATGTTTGACCGAGAACTCATCAATAATCACTAGCTACTTATTTTGCCTTCTCAATCTCTTCGAATCACCTTAGATCCACTGTCAGTCTCCTACGATTCACCTTCAATCATTTATCTCAACGAATCCCTTAGTTTTGATTAAGATTGTCAATAGATACTCAAAAATACAACATCCATCTGCATCCGTAGTTAAAAAATGAAAAAATATATATCAAAATTCACAAAACAGATACGGTGCAGATATGATAGTATCCACATCCAAAATTTATTTGTTTGACTTTTATCAAGACAATACATGAGATTATATGTATTTTAATATATAAAATGATTGATATTTACTCTTTTGTCAAGGCAATGATTCATGGTATAAATGAATAATTGTTATCCAAAACTGATTTTTATCATCGTACACAGTATCGACAGGCAAAAGTTAAATGTTTGATTTTTATCAAAGTATTGCGTGAGATTACGTATATTTTAGTATATAAATGATTGATATTTATTGTTTATTAAAGCAATGATTTATAGTATAAATAAATATATGTTGTCCAAAACTAATTTTTACCATTGATCGTATATTTTATTTCTTCTATTAATATTAGTATCATTACTAAAAAAAGAAAAATTACGGACCAAAAATTTACATTCACTTTTCTAATTTTATTAACTAATGAGTGAAGCAGATAATGTTCAATGCCCATCCATATCCGTGGATGCAGATATACATTCAAAAATGATTTTGGGTACGAATGCGAGACACTATACGCATCTGAATGTATTTTTTAACTAATGCTTTTGATATGTGAAAGTGTGCTATGGATGTTATAATATGGATATACAATAATCAGAGTATAATGATGATAGCTATATGTTAATAGTGTGGAATATAAATGTAGTATAATAAAAATAGCAACAGAGATTTTTATACTAGTTCGGAGCTCCGTCCTACGTCCAGTCCCAGACTCCTTCTGGAATTTCACTAAAACAATAACCCTCAATTAAAACGAAGGAACAGGTAAAACAACAAACTCCTGAGCAGCAGAACAGGATGCCTCAGCAACTGAAGAGGACTTCACACTGCTTGAGCAGGAGAACATGACTTCTACTTGATATAGAAAACTTTGTTGACTAGTATGTTCTTGATAACATAGATATGTCTTGAAAGTATACCCTTCCTATTATCAAATCCTTAAGAGTACTTGTGTGTGTATTGATTGAAAGGAAGATAATCACTTAGAATCGAAGTATGTATAGAATAACTCAAAGATTCAAGCGATATCAAGTTTTGTGATTGCTTTGAATTGCAAAAGAATATAAAGAAAGAATAGATTTAGAGAATAAAGCAAGAATTCGATGTTTTTGTAATGAATCAAAACATGTTTATATAGAGGATATATAGATGCAATTATTCATGAAGGATCTCAATCAAAAGTTGCATCCATTCCTCTTGAAATTGAATTGAAAACCTTTCGCGAATGATCGTATCTTTTCAGTCAAATAGCCGTTATTTTTCGGCCAGTCAACTACTCCGAAGTGCCAGTCGACTTAATTTCAAAAATTGTATGTTTGCGCAAATATCTATGCACTAGCACAGGTCAGCCGACTGACAGATCCGAGTCAGTCGACTTACTTGTGCTATATTGCACGGATCACAAAAAAAAAAAGATTATATTTGAATTTAAATCCACTTATGTGTGTGACTACTTGAGGAATGATTTTAACAATATTATACCTAAGACTCAATCGTGGTAAATATACATACAATATTCTGAATTGAAATTTTGTCTTGTTTGTAGTTTCATTTTCTTTTTGTCGCCACATTACCCCACCTTGTAATCTATGTTTGTCAATAGTTGTTGAAGTTCTTTATCATGAATCAAAACCATGATTCAACATTCTCTCCCTTTTTGATTGATGAAAACATATATATTTGACGAAGCAAAAAATAATAATATATAACACGAAATATAATGCGAGTCATATAATATTGGTTTTCTCCCCTTGAATGTATGGCAACGATTTAAATATGCAAAAAATGGTTAGTAAACACAATAATTTCTCTCCCTTTGTCATCGAAAAAAAGGAATACTTAGAGATAACCAATACACCATAATAATCATATAACATAATCGCATACACGTGCAAATAAATAAGACAACATCATTACCAAATTCATACACCACATCACAATATCACAGTACATTACACGGTCATAGTCATACAAATTTAAACAAACATCAAAGCACATCACGAACGTAGTTTTGAAGAAGCATAAATAGATAAACAAGGTTAAAACAAGATTGTTTTTGAATGAGTAGAGAGAGAACTTACTAACCATGAAGCCAGAAGACCAAATGCCAACTTACTCCACATCCCAATCAAAGGGATCTTCCTCTGCCGATTGAGCAGGTTGCTTCCCTTTATCAACGTCACGAGATGTTCCGCCAGTGCCACTTGTGTTGGAGCTTGTGGCTGTAGAAATAGACCATGAGAAATATGGAGCCGGCCACTTACCCGGATCCAAATGTGAAGTGCCAGTAGAAGAAGTTGCACAAGAAATTGCTTCCCATAAAGTTGTGATAAACCCCTTAATCTTGTTAAGCTTCTTATCTATTTTATTGAGGCGAGAGTGATGAATAAGTTGGTTTTGCACGAGCAACTCAATAGCTTCCTTTGAAGTTTGTCCAATAACTGGACGATGAATAACTTCTTCTACAGATTGTTGAGATTGATGTGGTTGAGAAGAAGATTATTTGGCAATGTGGATTCCTTGTCGCCTTTGACGTTGTGTTGCTTGCCAATCTTGAAATGTAATAAAGGGTTCCGGAAGTTCGGTGAGTTTCATGAGTCTTATGCTACGAATATTGTATAATCCGACTATGGAGAATTCGAATTTGGGGGATTTTATACCAAAATCATTTAAAAGGCGCATTATATTTTCACCAAAGTAAATCACACTCATTTTTCCTTGGTTAAAACTTAAGAATTCGTCCATAAGAAGTTGAGTCCAATTTACACACAAATTTCCCCAAATAGCATATAGAGCATGGAAATTATTGGGATATACTAATTCATACGACCCTATTCTTGGAGTTATAATTTTTAGAAATTTTTTTTGCGTAAGTCTAGCTTTTGGCCGAAGGGACTTAGATTTAACATCTATAGCATCATCTTCTAGGAATAAATGACTTATATTATCCCGAGCTTTCATATCACAATTTATATCCCTAAGATTAATACCCCCAACTCATGTTTGAAGCAAATGATACATATGTTCTATAGAAAGAAAAACCGAAATTCCACATACCGAAGTCCAAATGCAATATTCTGGGTCTCTCGACGTCGGTTCTTGAAGATTCAAGTTTGGATAGAATTACTTGATCATTGTATGATTGATTTTGAGATTGTTCTTATTGTAATCGAGAAAAGTTTCCAAACCACTTCGTTTTGAAAGTTCTCGAATGTCATAAGTGTCGAAGTTAGGATAATGAACAAAGGAGCCTTCGAAAATGCGGGAGTCTTGCATATTTATCCAGCTTTGAATGGCTTTATCATGAAAAAGCCAAATAGCAATTTGAGAGTCTATTAGTGTAGAAGGTGAAGAAGAATAAGCCTTTTTGGTGCGTTTTGATTGCCTAAGGGCCATGGAGATGAGAAAAGTTGAGAAAAATGTGAAATTTGGGAATGTTGGAGAGGTAATTTTTTGGAGTTTAGGGTTAAAAGAATGAAGATGAAAGTAAAAATGGTGAAAAGGTGAGTTAAAAAGTAGTAGGCAAGGGCTGTTATTGTCCAAAAAACATAGTTCAGTCGACTGAATGACCTGAGTCAGTCGACTGAATCTTAATCCGTGAGTTTTTTACCCTCTATAATCAGTCGACTGACTCAGACCATTCAGTCGACTGACCTAGGCTTAATTTAAAATATGCGACTTTTTGCTTATAGAATTTTGAGATAACTTATTGTATTATAATATAGATGAAATACAGTCACTAATTATATATGAGTAACAGATATATCATAAAAAATATATATATAAGAAATTATCATGATGATTTATTTGTCTTTGAACTCTTTAAATATGGTTGAGCCGGAGTTGAACCATGAAAAGACACCTTATTTAGATGACGGGCTTGGAGCATACTTCTCATTTTTCTTAGTTGGTGTCTCATTGTGAAGTGGTGACCATCCTTATCTGCGTTGCCATGAGTTTGGTGATACGGGTGGTTGTTGTGGGCTAGGAGACCAAGGATTTTGAGCTCTAACAGGTTCTTGAACACTAGAAGAGGAGGAGCCACAAATTTTTAGAGCTACTTGCTCTAGAAAAGATAGCCGTCGGGACTTCATTTTCTGTTCATACCACATTTCTTTTTAAAGATCCAGAGATTGTTGTTGATAGTGATGAATTTCATATACCTTTTGTTTGGTGGATGGTGAGCCAAAAAGTATTAAACGTTTTGATTTCTTTGATGAAGGCGTATAACCGATATGGTGGTTGTGATCTCTAATAATGGGAACCGGTTCATGAATGGGAGTTGGAATATGAAGTGAAGGTTGTATCTAGAGAATCAGAAGTGATATAAATATAGGAGATTCTTGAGTGCGAGCTGTTTGAGTTCTAAGAGTTTGATGACATTGTTGAGAAAGTAGAAGTTTTTATAGTAGTTTGGAGTTGGTGTATATATAGATTTCAAGATGTGAAGGGAAAGAAGAAAACTTGATAAATTTATAGGTAGAGAGACTAAACAAATAGTGGACGGAAAATTTCAAGAAATTTCTACCATAAATAAAATAGAAAAAATTTTGGTGGATAAAGAAGTTAGATTAAATAGGAGGATTAGCTAATTTCAGGCATAACTGAAATATTTAGATTAAACTTTATAAACTTTTGTTCATAAAAAAATTATAAATCTGTAGATGAGATGATTCCAAGTTCTCGTCTTTATTTTATAAAAACATTTTATATTAAAGGTTTTGTAAATATATCGGCCAATTGATTTGTAGAGGGTATAAATTCGAGATGTATTAAATCTTTTTTAATACGATCACGAAGAAAGTGATAACGAATGTCAATATGTTTTGTTCGTGAATGATTGACTGAATTTTTAGATAAGTTATTAGCACTTGAGTTATCACAATAAATTATTGATTTATTTAGATTGAAACCAAAATCTTGAAGTGTTTGTTGCATATAGATGACTTGAGCACATGCCAAAGGTGCAGATATATATATTCTGCTTCACATGTCGAAAGTGAGATGTAGTTTTGTTTCTTACTAAACCAAGATACAAGGGATCGTCCAATAAAGTGACAAGTTCCACTTGTACTTTTTCTATCCGTCTGATTTCCTCCAAAGTCAGCATCACTATGTGACACTAATTCAAAAGGACATTATTTCGGATAAAATAGTCCAAAGTTCTTGATTTTATTAAGATACCGTAGTATGCATTTCACTGCTCGCATATGTGATTCTATGGGGTCTACTTGAAATCGTGCACACAAGAAAACACTCATCATTATGTCAGGTCTGCTAGCTGTTAAATAAAGTAACGATCTAATCATACGTCGATATAACTTTTGGTCAACACTCTTACCATTTACATCTTTATCAAGATGTATAGATGTACTCATAGGAGTTAGTTTGGTAGAAGTATTTTCCATACCAAAGCATGTAAGTAAATTGTTGTAGTATTTTTCTTGATTTATAAAAATACCATTTTCCAATTATTTAATTTGTAAACCAAGAAAATAATTTAATTCACCCATATGTGACATTTTAAATTCTTTGGTCATTATTTTTGAAAATTCCTGACATAATTTTTCATTTGTGGAACCAAAATGATATCATCAACATAAATTTGAACAATTAAAATATCTTGTTTATTTCCTTTAATAAAAAAGAGTTTGATCAACCTTTTCAATTTCAAAACCAGAATTTATTAGATATCTTTTGAGACGATCTTACCAAGCACATAGTGTTTGTTTAAGACTGTACAAAGCTTTCTTTAATTTACAGACATGATTTGGAAATTGTTCATGAATAAATAAAGAAGGTTGTTCAACGTAAACATTTTATTTATAAAACCATTTAGAAAAGCACTTTTTACATCCACTTGATATAATTTAAAATTATGAAAACATGCATAGGCTAGTAGGATTCGTATTGCTTCTAGTCCAGCGACTGGAGCGAACATTTCTTCGTTGTCAATCCCTTCTTCCTAATTATATCTCCGTGCTACTAATCTAGCTTTATTTCTAGTTATATTACCTTGTTCATCTGCTTTATTTTTGAGAAACCATTTTTACCAATGACTGATTTGTCACTAGGCCTTGGAACTAAATCTCATACATCATTTCTTTCGAATTGGTTTAGTATTTCTTGCATAGCGATAACCCAATAATCATCAGTTGAGGCTTCCTTTATATTTTTAGGTTCTATATTAGAAAGGAAAGATACATGGCCCATTTGATTTAATTGATTTCTAGTTCTTACTTTTGAATTAATTTCTCCTATTACATTTTCTACGGGGTGATTTCTTAATATCTTAGGAGGAGATCTTAATTCATTATTATTATGAATAGTGTTTTCATCATTTTGAAAAATTGTAGGTTCCGTATTTGTGATATTTTCTTCATCATCTTTAATACTTGGAATTTGTTTAAAATTTTCATCGAACGATACATGAAGTGTTTCTTCGATAATATTAGTTCTTTTATTAAAGATTCGTTAAGCTTTTCTTCGTTCCGAATATCCTACAAAGATTCCTTCATCGGATTTTGGATCGAATTTGCCAAGATGATCATTTATATTTAAAATAAAACATTTTGAATCAAAAACTTTAGAATATGAAATGTTTGGTTTTCTTTCATTAAATAGTCCATAAGGAGTATTCTTAGTTAGTGGTCGAATAGAAACACGATTCAAGACATAACATGCGGTAGCAACAGCTTCTGCCCAGAAGTGTCTTGGCAAAGTGCTTCCATTTAACAAAGTCCTTGCATATTCTTGTAAGGTTCTTTTTTTCCGTTCTACTACTCTATTTTGTTGAGGAGTTCTTGGAAACAAAATTGTGGATTATTCCTTTCTTCTTACAAAAACGTTCAAAAACTTCGTTTTCGAATTCACCTCCATGATTACTCCTAATATTTTTGATTTTTAAACCATAAAATTTTGAATTCTTATAAAAAAGATTTGAAATGATCAAAGGTATCGCTTTTGTTTTCCATAAAAACTGTCCAAGTATATCTAGAAAAGTCATCAACAATTGCAAACGCTTATTTACTATGATTTATGGATTGTACCTGTGTTGGTCCAAATAGATCCATGTGTAGTAAATCAAGTGGTTGCATTGTTGAAATAACCTTTTTAGATTTAAAAGATGGCTTGGTTAATTTTCCTAACTGACATGCATCACAAATATTGTCTACTTTAAAATTCATTTTTGGTAGACCTTTTACTAAATCACTTGTAGATAATTTTGCTATGGCTCTAAAATTTATATGACAAAATCTTTTATGTCATAACCAAGGATCATTTTCTTTGGCTAATAAGCACATATTTGAATTATAATTTATATTCATATTCAAAACATAAATATTTTTATCTTTAAAACCTTCAAAAATAAGATTATTGTTTTGATCAAAAATACTACATTTATTTTCAAAAAAAATGATTTTTGAATCCTTTATCACGCAATTGGCCGATACTAAGTAAATTGTGTTTCAAGTTATTAACTAACAAAACATTGGAAATAAAAGGTAAATTAGATGTACTGACATTGCTGACGTCGCCTTTTTCGATGATATATTCTTTTGAATTGTCTCCAAAAGTGACAGAGCCTTCATTTGAGTAAGCAATGTTTGATAGCATATTTTTGTCACCAATCATATGTTTTGAGAAACCATTGTCGAGTATCCATTTTCCTCTCTTTTTAAGTGGGACCTACAAGAAAATAAAGAATATCATTGGTACCCGCTTTTTAATAGGATCCTAAGAGTTAGGTTTTAGGAAATCAAACCCAAGAGGGTTCAGTATCCCTTTTGAAAATATAATTCCTATTTTTATGCACAGATTCAAAAAATGAATTTATATATTTCTTCTTAATCAAACTATTGTTTGATTTAGGAATCCATATTTGTATAGTTTTCAGATTGGACTTCCCTTTTAAAAGTTCTTTTGTAATCTTAATTTTTGAATTATTTCTCTTTTTATTTTCATTTTTAAGATGATCTTTTGATTTCTTAACATAACCTAATCCCTTCTTATTTGAAGCAGGTTGAGAATTTTCAATAATCTTGGATAAATTTTCTCTCCTATTATTAAAATTGGAAATACTTTTAGTAATGTCATCATGCTTAGTTTTGAGACTAGTGTTATCTAACTCAACAATTTTAATTTTTGTTTTTAACTCATGATTCTCAGAAGCTAGAGCATTATTCTTTTCTTTTTGAGCTTCTATTTCTTGACTTAATAGAGCGAGTTGAGAATTGTCAGAGAGTGAATCTTGAATTTTCTCATGTTCTTCTTCTACTATTTTCTTCTTGTCTTTAAGCAAATCTCTTTCGAATTCTTCTTTCCTCTGATTTTGCAGAGCTTCCTTATATTTTATTTTGAGATTTTTTAAAGTGTCTAGAAGTTCTAAATTTATTTCTATCATATCATCAAAAGTTAGATCACTAACCTCATTATCTTTTGCCATGAAGCATACGTTTGCTTTTCATTATCACTGTCGCTTTCGCTTTCAGAACGTGATGAATTTGAGTCATTCCATGTTACTGAAAAAGCTTTTCTCTTGAACTTGTCCTTCTTATTTTTGTTATTGTATACTTTCTTTTGTTCTGGACAATCTTTTTGTATGTGTCCCTTTTTGTGACAGTTGAAACATTCTACTGCTTAGGTTGATGGTTTGTTGGAATTGTTGCTGAAGCTTCGTTTTCCATTTCTCTTGTTCCTTTTTCTATATTTAAAAAACTTTTTAACGTTTTTGGAAATAAATGCTAGGTATTCCTCATTTGAATCTGAGTCTTCTTCTTCAAGATGAAAAGCTATGTTCTTCTTGTCTTGTGCTTGTACTCTTTTAGCCTGCAAATTTACTTCATAGGACATTAGATTTCCTATTAACACTTCTGGTTTCATGATAGAAAGATCATTAGCTTCTTCAATAACTAAGACTTTTCTTTCCCATTCATCTATTAAAGAGTTAAGAATTTTTGAAACAATATCAAAGTCGGAATACATTTCTCCTAGTCCTAATAAAGAATGATGAATATCTTGAAATCTGGAGTACATATCATTTATAGATTCATCTTGCTTCATCCTAAAATTTTGAAATTGATTCTTAAGCATAGATATTTTACTTTGTTTAACCTTGTTAGCACCTTCATGAGTGACTTTTAGTGTTCTTCATATTTCATGGGCGGTGTTGCACATACTAACACGATTAAACTCATTTCTATCTAAAGCACAAAATAACATGTTCATGGCCTTGACATTTGAAGCAGCATCTTGTTTTTGTGTGTTTGACCATGTTGAATATTCAGTTGTGGGTATGTGTGTGTAATGTTCCATGAATTAAAACTATTTGCTTTCATATATGTACGCATTCGTGTAGCCCAACAGTTATAATTCATGCCATTAAACAATGGAGGTCGTGCTGTGGATTGACCTTCTATAAAACTGGGGTTAGTGTTACTATCCATTTACTAAGATATCAAATAACTGTGTGACGGTTATAGGATAACCTATTGCTTTGATACCAAATGAAAGTGTGTTATGGATCGTATAATATGGATGTATAATAATGAAGAGTATAATAATGATAGATATATAGTCAATAGTGTGGAATATAAATGCAATATAATAAAAATAACACTGGAGATTTTTATACTGGTTCGGAGCTCTGTCCTACGGCTAGTCCCAGACTTCTTTTGGAATTTCACTAAAACAATAACCCTCACTTAATCCGAAGGAACAGGTAAAACAACAAACTCCTGAGCAGCAGAACAGGATGCCTCAGCAACTGAAGAGGACTTCACACTGCTTGAGCAGGAGAACATGACTTCTACTTGATATAGAAAACTTTGTTGACTAGTATGTTCTTGATAACATAGATATGTCTTGAAAGTATACCCTTCCTATTATCAAATCCTTAAGAGTACTTGTGTGTGTATTGATTGAAAGGAAGATAATCACTTAGAATCGAAGTATGTATAGACTAATTTGAAGATTTAAGCGATATAGAGTTTTTGATTGCTTTGAATTGCAAAAGAATATAGAGCAAGAATAGATTTAGAGAACAAAGCAAGAATTCAATGTTTTTTTACTGAGTCAAAACATGTTTATATAGAGGATATATAGATGAATTATTCATGAAGGATCTCAATCAAAAGTTGCATCTGTTCCTCTTGAAATTGGATAAGCCCTTCGCGAATGATCGTGTCTTTTCAGTCAAATAACCATTATTTTTCGGTCAGTCAACTGACTTAGAAGTGCCAGTCAACTGAATTTCAAAAATGTGTATGTTTGTGCAAATATCTATGCACTGGCATAGGTCAGTCGACTGGCAGATCTGAGTCGGTCGACTGACTTGTGCTATATTGCATAGATCGCGCTAAAAAAAAATTATATTTGAATTTAAAACCATTTTTGTATGTGTGACTACTTGATGAATGATTTTAACAATATTATAACTAAGACTCAAAATCATGATAAATATACATATATATTCTGAATTGAAATCTTGTCTTGTTTGTAGTTCCATTCTCACCACGTTACACCATCTTGTAATCTATGTTCATCAATAGTTGTTGAAGTTCTTTGTCATGAATCAAAACTATGATTCAACAATATGTTCCCATTTTACAAATATAAATATACATATATCCAAATATATCAATCTAATCATGGTAAAAAAAAGAAATCTAGGGTTTTCTTCTACTGTGGGGGAAACCAATTCTCCTCACAATAATCATTCTAATCTTCTTTATCCTACACATCATGATAGACCACCTGAATCTCATGTTAGAAAACTTTCTAATTGTGTCATCATCGACAATAAGGGCTTCCAATTGGTCCAACCAAGATCATAGAAAAAACGTTAGCCCAGAAATGACCTATTTCTGTCGAATAATAATGGCATCCTAAAGAAGAAGGAGGGTCTATTTCCAACCAACTCCAACTAGAAAAGGCTAAACAACCAAGCCAGCCTTGTAAACTAAATAAATTTCTCTCTGAATAAAGAACAAGGTCATAGATCTTGGGCTGATATTGTTTCAAAGCAAATTGAGAAACTAAAAGAAGATGAATGCAGCCTTGAAACCATTTCATCTATCAAGATTAATAACAAGAAATACGGTTTGGTGAAGGAGGCGGTTTGCAAAAGAGCCATAGAAAGCTGGAATAATTCCGTTATTGTTTATGTCATACGTACCAAACCCTACTTCTTGTTTTTTATAGAGTATAAAAAACACCTTTGGAAATCAGTTGGGGATTTTTAAATATTTTCTAGAGAAAATAGTTTCTTTCTTGTTGAGTTCAAAGAGTATCAAGACTGCAATACAATAATTCAAAATGGTCTATATTTTTACAATGGCAAGTTCATCATTTTGAAAGGTGGTCCGAATCACTAAAATTGGATAGAGATTTATTGCCAACTATGCCGATATGGGTAAAATTACCCGGTGTAAATCTCAAATTATGGGACCGCGAGGCCTTAAGCGTTATTGCAAGCATAATCGAAAAACCCATAAAGATTGACGCGGTTACTACCATGAAGACGAGATTAAATTATGCTCGGCTTCTAGTGGAAGTATCTGCAACTGATGAACTTCCAATGAGATCGGTCCCACTCTTTATAATGGTGAATACATTGCACAAAAAGTTGAGTGTGAATGGATTCCACTAAAGTGCAGCATTTGTAAGTGTTTCGGTCACACTAGAGAGTAGTGAAACCCAAAACAAATGTGGATACCCAAAACCAATAATCAAAACAGAGACAATGTTCAAGAAAATAGATAAGTTGAGATCCAAGAACCAAATTACAGTAAAGAGACAGTAAACCAATCAAGAACTCAAGGGAACAGCGATCAAATCAACCAAGATTTTATCATTTTCGATCTAGAAAACAATTCAAAGGCGCTCACTGATCAAGATGATCAGATCACCGCTATGGAATTTCATCAGTTAAAAGATTGTGAAAAAAATTCATATGGTTCGAACCAGAATAGTACGGAGGAGGGTAATATTAAAAAGGTCTTTAACTTCGAAAACCCTCCTATTTTAGAGCCATGTTTAATTACAAAGAACAATGGTATAAAAATAATCAACATCCCACATCAAAGTAATAGCCAGAATAGGGAAAATGATATGGAGGAGGAATCTCCTTTTGAGCTTGCTGTAGATGTTGAGGATTGGGTCTGCATCAACTCAACATTGCCTCACAAGAGAGCCTCTCCCACAAAGTAGGCTGCAATGGTTGAATGCAATGACTCAGCCATGCCTCGCACAGCTTCTTTTGATACATCTATGATTAAGGTCCCATAATTTACTAAAAAAGAAAAAGATGAAACTGAGATGGTTGATGTTAATGACTAGTTTGATATATCAGAATTGCATATTCCAAAACCAAAAGCATCTGGTAAGTTAAAGGGAAACAAAGAGAAGAAAGCTTTCAAACAAAAATACATCTCAATCAATTCAAAATGGGATGAAATGCCTACAAGACTAAACGCTAAGAGTGTTGATAACAAAAAGAGAGGTAAAGGTACTACAGTGTGAGGTACCATTTAACTTTCCATCTTTAAGATTATATATATGGCTTTATTTGCTTGGAATGTCAAGGGGATGAACACCCCTGCCAAACAGTCTGATATCTTACATTTGTTAAATATTTATAAACCTTTTATTATTGCTTTAATTGAGAATAAACTTAATGATGAAAACTATCAATTTTTTTTCTCAAAATGTCAAGAAATTGAAAATCTATTGATAATAATGATTATGATTGCAAAGGAAGAATCATTATTATATGGGATTCTAACATCTGGACTAATTTAAATAATACCAAAGATAAACATTTTATTAATTGTAAATTTCAAAATATTAGAGGTTTTACATTGCAAGTTACTATTATCTATGGCAGTAACCTTGAGAATGAGAGAAATGGTTTATGGTGTAAACTTAAATCTCTGAATTTGATTTATAATTCTCCATGGATTATTTTGGGTGACTTCAATACTGTTTTTCATGTCTCTGAAAAATTTGGAGGTAATAAAATTCCTTAAAGTAAGCTGGACAGAGTTAATAAATTTTTACTAGATACTGATCTTGTAGAACCTATTATTAGTGCGAATAAATATATTTGGAAATTTGGTTTGTCTAAAAATATCCACTGTAAATTAGATAGAATTTTAATTAATAAAGAATTTTCAAACATTTTTCCTAATTGTGTTTCTTTAACTCTTGAGCAAAATTCTAGTGACCACACTCCTTTGCTTGTTAATCTTTTTGTTAGTGAAGATTTAAGTTATAAGACTTCTCCTTTCAGATTTAAAAGCAGTTGGGTTTTAGAAGAGGATTATAGAGTTTTAATGGAAAATTGCATGAATTTTTCTTGTACGGTACTAAACAATTTTAGTTTTATATGTTTTTTAAAAATGCTAAAAACAATCTTAAAATTTGGTACCGAAATAACTATATGAACAAAAACAAGTTTATCGGTTTAAGAAAAGAAGGTAAAATCTTACAAGATCTGTCAGATAACAAACCTGATGATGTTAATATTGCTAATGATTTTTTCAATAACCAGAGAAATCTTTCTATTGAACTATACAAGGACTTGGTTAATGCTAGACAAAAAGCTAAAGTAGACTGGCTTAATCTAGGTGATGATTGTACCAAATTTTTTCATGCTAAAATGAGCAATAGAAAGCATTTAAATAACATCGGCAACATTATTGATAATGAAGGCAAGTTGTCTAATGCTTATGATAAAGTTGTTAAAGAAGCTGTTAGTTTCTATGAAGAGCTTTATTTTACAGATCAGAGTTAAGAATTTCCATCATATTACCCACAAAAGTATTTTTAGAAATAATGCCTTTGAAATATTACTCGCATCAGTTACTATGGATGAGATAAATCATATTATTTTCAATGCTGGTGACAATAAAAGCCTTGGACCTGATGGGTTCAATGCTAGGTTTTATAAAAATCAATGGAAAAATATCAAGGGGTAGGTTGATGATGTTGTTAAAGAATTTATGGAAAAAGGCAAGCTTCTTAAAAGTATTAATCATACTTTTACTACTTTAATTCCAAAAAATAAATATCCCACTAATATTGGTGATTATAGACCATTATCTTGCTGCAATTTTATTTACAAAATCATTGCTAGTGTTCTTAGTAATAGAATCAAACTTTTTCTGCCTTTTCTTACTTCTGAAAATTAGAGTGTTTTGTTCCTAGCAGACTTATATACGAGAATTCATTGTTAGCACATGACATGGTCAGAAAATTCAATACTAAACAAGGTGATAATGTTTGTATCAAAATAGATTTGCAAAAGGCTTATGATAAAGTAAACAGATATTTCATCTATCATATTATGAAATGTATGGGATTTCCAATTAAGTTTTGTGATATGATTTTAGAATGTATTAATATCCCTACCTTTTCTGTACTTATTCAAGGTAAAGCTGAAGGATTCATTAAAAGCAATAGGGGTATTAGGCAAGGTGATCCTTTACCACCTTATCTGTTTACAATGATCATAGAGTATTTTTCTATTATAATGGAAATTTAAGCCATTAAATGGAATATTAATCATACTAACAGAATTCAACCTTGCATAAACCATCTCATTTATGCAGATGATCTTATGGCGTTTGTAAAAGCTAATAAGGTCAATGTAGACACAATTATGAATATTTTTTAGCATTTGAATTCTTAGGTAGAACTGCAGTTGAATACTAATAAGAGCAAAGCTTACTTTGGTAAATATAGTAAATATAAAAAAGAGGTTTTAGATGTTTTAAAAATAGCCGAGGGAAACCTTTCGATTAAATATTTGGGAATACCTCTTTCTACAAATCAAATAAAAGATTTAGACTGTTCTATACTTATTGAAAAAATTCAAGAAAGAATGGATAAATGGTCTTGCAAATTACTTTCTATTGCTGGAATACTTAAGCTTATTAAAATTGTGGTTTATGCTATTATTTTACATTGGCTTCAAAATTTTCATATTCCAGCTACTTCTATTAAGAAAATTGAAAGCAGATGTGCTGATTTTCTTTGGACGGGCAAATATCATAAGATTAGTTGGGATAAAGTTTGTAGGCCATAAAATGAAGGGGGTTTGGCATTAGAAACATGAAAGCCCTAAGTGTAACTTGTCAATTAAAATTATTTTGAAGATTTCTCAATACAGACTCTTTATGGACTAGATGGATGAGAGCTAAATATCTCAAAAATAATAATTTTTTGACTACTATGCATAACAGTAACTAGTCTAATGCATGGAAACATATTTTAAATTGTAGAGATACCGGTAAAACATTTCTTGAAAGAAAATTTAAGCTAGGAGAGGAAACTAGCTTATAGTATGATCCTTGGTATCAGTGTGACTCTTTTATTAATAAGGTTTGTTGGAATAGTTTGGTTATTTGTGGTGGTTCTAATGCCAAAGTGTCTGATATTATTAAAAAATAATTAGTGGCAACCTCAAGTTCATCTAGTTACAAACCCTCATAAATGTGAAATTAGCAAAATTCAGCTTGATCCCAATGCAGACAAAGATTAGTGGGAATGGAGCGCTAGCTACAAAGGGAAGTTTTTTTTTTCAAAACCACTTGGAATGTTATTAGAAATAAATTTCTAAAGGAAGATTGGTATCATTGCGTATGGAACAGAGTGAACAGTCCCAAGATGGTTTTATGTACATATTTTGCTATTAACAACAGATTGCCAACTTGGAATAAATTAAACAATGGGGCAATAATTCAAATTCATTATGTTCCTTATGTAATCTTGTTAATAAAAGTGTCAATCGCTTATTTTTTGAATGCAGTTATCCATACTTTATATGGAGTCAAGTTAAAGTCATTCTGGATATTCAGAACAACAATCAAATGGACCTTATGCATGTTATCCAACTCATCAATAACAAATTTAAGTCTAAGACTAAAGAAAGAGACTACGCGCGTATTCTTTTAACTACTGCAGTGTATAATATATGGAAGGAAAGGAATATGCGTACACATAATAAAGCTAAGAGGAATTGAGAACAGATCTGGCTTCTTATAAACATTGATAACAGAATTCTACTTCAGAAATCAAATAAAAATATAAAAGATCAAACCAAATATGCCTCCTTAGCTGATGATTGGAGCTCTGAAGCTGTAACAAGCATCTAGAAAGTGTTCTTTCTCGTCCGAGAAGATTCCAGATCAATAATGATGTAATTCAAGAGCCTAGCCCCATCAACCAGCATACTTTTGGTCTCCATTCTGCTAAAAGTAGATTTAATGTTGCTGTTAGCAACGATCTTCTCATCCAGCAAGCTTTTAGTGCCAATATAGCTAATCATAGTCTGAAGTGGACGAAAGCTATGTATCAAAGAGGGTACATTAGATCTGGGTCATGATGACACCAGATCTGATGACCCCTCCTTTTTCTTCAACAATCGAAGTAGCTCTCACAACGAGGGTGGTGGAGAGGGATGATGAAAGGATTTAATGACAGCTTATCTTACTGGGAACGTGGAGAATCTAATGGGGAGAAGCATGACAACAACAATTTTTAGCTGTAGAGAAATCGTCATCTGTCATTAATTTATTTTTTTGGTCGCTTTTAGAAGCTTCGAGTTATGTCGGCAACCCTAGCTTTGGGCTTGTTTTTTATTGTGGCTTTCGGGCGAGACTGCTATATTTGTTCACCCGACGTATTTGTAATTGGGCCTGACCCGTTTATCTTATTTCAAAAATATATATCAATCTGCAAGCAACACAAACAACTGACTAAATATTACAGGCTTCATCTAGTAATTGGTAGTTGTCCCTACCCACTACATGATTTATTCGATGTGTGTGTTTGATTCGATGTGCTACTCCTCTAGAGTTTTCCAAGCGCAAGCTTTACTCTTTTGAATTTAAAAAGGAAAAAGGAAAAAGAAAAAAAGAAAAGGAAAGGAAGAAAGAAAAGTAAAAAAGAAAAAATCTAGCTATTAAGCACAAGGGTGATCCTTGTGTAAAGCCATAAAGTCATGACTTTGAGCCAATTTCATACTAGGGCACAAAATAGAAAATTTTCAAACCAGGACATAAATTTTTATAGTAGACGCCAATAAAACCGTTGTACGAAAATAAAATAGATGTTAGACGCAAGGAAGACGAACATCAACTCATCCTTTATTTTTTCAATTTGTAATTTTTGAATTTAAAAATAACAACTTCTAGAAAATCCCACAAATTTATAATTTTCAACATCTAACTTCATTAAAGAAATTGGATGAAAGATTAGAGCATCATATTCAGAAATCACAATTTTGCATAAGAGGGTAAGCATTTAATTTTTTTGATAAAAAGAGTGGTATTTAGTTCAAGCAGATCATTTGTTTTGATGTCTCGGGGGATCGAAATTAAAAATGCAATGTAAAGATCTTACCACTCGAATAAGTGGTCCTTAACTAAAAGAAATAGACTTGTTTAGCTTTATTTTTATAAACTTTAGTTATGAATTTCTATTTTTAGAACATCAATATGATTTGAATGCTAAAATTCATAGAAAATAAGCTTTTTTAATTTGAAATTTAATGATAAATATTTCTAGCACAAATTAGCTGCTAAATTTTTTTTCGCTTTGCACTGTTGTATGACTTGAAATATTATTACCAAGACAGATGTTTCTTTTTGCTACTCCATTTATTATCTATATCATACAGAAACTGTTTTGATGTTTTAATTTTATTAATCAAATTAGTATTTATAATCGAGTCTTGACTCACAACTAGCTTTACGCAGGTCCGGCCCAAGTTTATTTTGGACCATGGAAAACAAGGTTGTTTTACCCTGAATAAGAGGTAGAAATTGAAGAGTTCGAAATGAACATGATTGGAACTAAATGATAAAAACAGTAGAAATGTTAAAATTTGTGCATGGCACAAATTGGACTTGATGGCCAACAAACAACCAAACCATACAGCCGTCCAAACGAGAAGCTTCAGTAGGCAAATAGAAAGCAATTCAATTTTTTATATCTCTATTACTAATAAAGGAAATTCATTGAACTAATTTACTCGGTGTCTTTTTGAAATTCCAAAAACGTCCTCGTTTTCCATTTACATGTCTACACTCATACAGTTACTACCATATGAAAGAATCTTCAATTTGTATAACTAATGAATCAAACAAAATACTAATGTATACAATAATACAAACAGCCCGTGTACGTAGTACGGATCCATACTAGTACTAATAACTAGAATATGAGTCCACTTCACCGAATGTTATCTGGGCCATTGCCCAACCGGTTCAGATCCACGGTCGGCTCTGTTTTTTTAGGACCGGCCCTACTTAAAAATGCACGCTGGCGACAAAATTACAAAACAGTCTTGAGAGTGACTAGGTCGGTAAGGCTGGGTAGGGTTCGAGTTTTAACTAAAAGAAGCCAGCCATGCCACATCCACATGGTTAAGTGATTACATTCTGCACATGGCATAGCCAGCCTAACCATACAACTAAATGCCCCATAAATAAGAACCATGTATCTAAATGGCCCAGCCATGTGTCTGCATTGTATTTTATGGTGTATTGGCAAAAGAAAGCAAAATGGGTAGTCACTTACATGATACATCCACATACAATAAAACAAAAGGTATCAAATATTATATCACCCATGCCCAGAACATTGAATCAACCATCACGTCCACATATCTCTAATCATATTTGTCGGTTAGGATGTGTATGTAAACTTCACTATGACATATTTATTTAAGATACAAATAAAACCACATAATTTAAAGTTTGAGAATTTAGAGTTTGTTTGTGTAATTGTCTGTGCCTTACTTGAAGATTTATATAATGGAACCCTACGTACCTTTCCCAATTTAAAAGGTATCAGATATCGTAACAATATAGGATGTTTTCATCCAAATAAAGCTGCTTAATAGCAGATTTAAGAGAATTTTGAAGAATTTAAGGTGCACACACTTGCCGACTTGTGTACTAAAAAGAACTTTGATGTAAAGCAATGTGTACAGCGGAAAAAAAGAACAGAAGTTAAAATTAAGATCCGTCCCGTCTATTAAAAATATATTTTAAATTACATCTGAACTTAATCGCGTTTTTTTTAAACAATAATATTCTTTTTATATTTTTGAATTTTCCTTCTAAAAGATTGAAAATGTTCACAGTTCTTACCGCAAATAATCGCGCTTTTTTGCTGAAACAAAAAATAGAAGTGCTTTACAAAACATTGTTTTTAAAACAAACAGTCGCGTATGTTAAAATTTAAGATGATTCTTAGAGCATTCTCAACCGAGTGTTGATTGGAAAGCTACCAATGGTCGGTTGTGCTCCTTTGGGTTGCTTTGGCAACTCACACCCTAAGGGTTGTTGTCTTAGCCGGCTTTCTTTTGGTGGGATAAGGTTATCCTGCTAAAAGAAAGCCGGCTAAATTCATATTTTTCCTTAACGATCAAAAGAAAGCTTGCTAAAGGAAAATATGAATTTAACCGGTTTTCTTTTGACCGACCGAGACCTTATTTCCTTAGCATGTTAAATTAATACCGACTAAGAAATGCATTTTTTTTCCTCCGGTTGAAGATGAATTTTGGTTGAATTAGTTTGAATAAACGTGTGAAAAACACACCCGGTTGTGTGAATGCCCTTAGCAAAGGAGTAAAATCCTTACCTAACTTTTCAAAATAGAAGCTGTATGCCAAATTTCTTTATCCCGAATGTTCCAGATCTTCAAAAAAAAAAAACATTGTGGTGTCCTTGTTTCTACAGATCTATCTCCATCTCTTCTTTAAAACAAACACATGTACTCCACAGCAAGAAAGAGAATAACACAATAGTAAATGAAGCAGTTATATAAAAACTTGTTTCTCTTTAAAATGCTCAAAATTTGGCAAATATTACGCGGCCAAAAAGCAACATATCACAGACATAAAAAGCTAGAAACTGCATTTTCTGGACATAAACAAGTGAGGTTTTACATCATACATCACTTTTCCAATGAGCAGCTTTGTGCAAATACCTGAGTAATTAACAGGGAGCAACTTTAGCAATATCCCTGGTTGATCTATTATATTTCATATGGCTATTAACGAGTTGTCCTGCAGCAAGTGCAGACATCAACGATAGTTCTCCGGCTAAAACAGCACCAGCTACTATAGCAGCTAGACGCCTTGCATTTGCACCTGGAAATTCCATATTTGCCCCTTTGATTCCTAATAGATCCAAACATGCTGACTGGGAGGCCAATTGTGTCCCCCCACCAACCGTTCCAACCTGTATATGTTGTCAGTTACTCCTGTCAGCACTGCTCTTCAATCTCTCTTTCTTTCTTTTTATGCAAAGTGGATACTTAAATGGCAATACATATTAGTATTACAAATCTTTTAAGTAGGTTACAACATACTGCATGTCAATACATGTTTGAATCATGCTATGAAAGTTTCGAATTTATAACCTCTCGCACTAAAGTCGAAATACATAATCATTGAGACTGTGGTGTTGGTCTCAATCTCCTATTTTATGTGCAAGTGTATATTGATAAATAAAAGGTGAAGAGAGAAAGAGAACTTGCATGATTATGCACTTCACTCTTTACAAGTGTATTTTTCGATGCTTGGTGTCTAATCTTTATTAATTAGTTGGACAACTTTTTGTCGAAGGGTAGAACACATCTTATAATCCAGCACCATTGTCTTGGTTTTGGCCGATGAGATCACAGGTTCGAATCCTACGTAGCACGTGATTCGAACCACTGAACATATGTTGACTTGTACAATACTAGAATGGTATATAGCCACCGTTCTTAAAACTTATCAACTATCCCCATATTTTTTTTACAAGAAAAACACTTTCTTGCTCGAATGCTCATTTGGCTATAATGACATGAATTAATGTGATGTACAAGCATGCTAACTGCAATTTAGCCTTGAAAAAAGTAGATCAGCATCATAGTTGTTTTCTTGCAGATATAAGGTCATGAAACATGAGGAATAGTGATATTTCATGTGTATTAATAATTATAATAAATAAAAACCAACAACAATTTAAAGACAGCACAAAGTTTCACATTATAATATCTTGTGACGCAAGAGTTTATTTTTATTTTTTAAATCCTAGAAACCTGATTTATGCTGGTAAAAATGGTCAATAATACGCCAACATTGCAGGCTTCCCAGGTTTCAGTTATGTCATGCTTTTCGTCACGTCCATGTGATACAAAATTGTAAATACAACAAATAATAGGTCATTGTACACATATATAACAAACAGGAAAGCAAGCAAGGTGTTTTATAGGGTTGGAAGAAAAAGACAGAAAAAAAGAAAAGAAAAAACTATAAAACATTTTCAGGTGCATGCGAAAAAATAAACATTATGTTTACCCACTGCTTTACCTAATCCAAATGACCCTTTATGTTTTCAGAACAGCTATAATGTTATCAAAAAATGTTTTTAGTACAGCTATTGAGAAAATGACTCCCACTAAAATAATATGTTGCTTGTCATAGCTAGAACTAAAATGAACTACTCCCAGTCAAGTCATGCACCTTTTTGAAGCAACTATATGCAAATCCTATTGGCACAAAGAATATTGACGCAACTAATGTATAATTATCAGCTAAAAACAGACAATGAGAGGTAAAGAACAATCACCACAAGCAAGAAGAAACTAGAAATTGCTTGATATCTGTAGATTGGATATTATTATTGATAAACAGCTGACAACTGCCAGTCAACTTGAATCAAATGAAGAAAATATCAATTTAGTAATCATCATCCAGCAAACATAAATTACCTTCTTAACAATGTATTCGACCCTCATCCCGTTTAATTATGTAGTAGCTACATATTTAACCTAGAGTTGATGGTGAGCTTAGTTATAGTTTGAATTCATATAGGAATTGTGAGCAAGTCAGTATAACTATAAGTAAATATGAAATTTCCAGAACGTAAATGGTTAATATAATTTACCTCAATAGATGGCATTGTAACTGATATATGAAGATCCTTGCCATCATTCACAGCTTCCATCATAGTGATACAATGAGAGCTCTCAACGTTTTGTGCAGGGTCTTGTCCGGTAGCAATGAAGACAGCTGTCACAATATTACTTGCATGAGCATTGAACCCACCAAGTGCTCCAGCCATTGCAGATCCCACTAAATTTTTAGTAACATTAAGATCAACTAAGGCTTGTACATTTGTTTTGAGCACTTTCTTCACTATCTCCTCTTTAATAATTACTTCACATACAACTGATTTTCCTCGTCCTTCAATCCAATTTACTGCAGCTGCCTTTTTATCTGAACAAAAGTTGCCTGGCAAGATACAAAAGATGATAAGACAAATGGGAAATGAATACGATCCTATGATTTCCAGCTAAAGTTTTCTTAAATACCAATGTTGCAATGAAATAAGCACATGGGAGAATAGTGCAATCAAATATCCATGAAACTAACATGACTAATCAAAATTATGGAATGACACTACAAGCTGGTAAAGACATATTAATGCAGTGAGTCAAAAATAACTAGAATTCTTTGCTAATATTTTATTGCATGTTATCGTAAGCTGGTAAAGACATATCTCAAGTCCATTCAGGGCTGAATATTCAAAGCCCTGAATATTCAGCCCTGCATTTGGCTATGAACTTCAGCGACCAGGCGCCCATTAAATTGACGCCTGATGCGAGGTTCTCATTTTATGTGAGTCTGGCACTCCCCACAATTGGAGGGCTTGGGCGTCCATTTAATGGGCGCCAAAAACCTGACGTCCATAAAATGAACATCCGGACTTGGACGCTCATTAAATGGGCGTCCAAGCCCGGTTCAGGATCCTGAATCCGATCCGGAAGCCCGCTTAATTCGACGACTGGAGATTTTTTTCTTCCACATATTCAGTGAATAATAGCACCACTGTAATAGCACCACTGAAGATGCTCTAAGAGATACCTGAACTTTTAATTATCAATCAAAAGCTATATTAAAAAGTTACCAGAAATGCTGATAACATCCATGTCAGGAAAATAGCTTTGGAGATACTCCAATATATTCTGTACACCTTTTGATATCATGTTCATTCCCATAGCATCTCCGGTTCTGCAGTTAAATCTTATGTACAAATTTCTACCTGCAAGGGTGCATTGTATTTTTTGAAGCCTTCCAAATCTGCTAGTTCTGCAGACCAAAGAAAAAGAAAAAAAAAAGACCACTAAGACGTACTACTCATTTAACATAAAATCTTAAATTCAAACTACTACTCAGAAGTTGGTATTTAAAATGAATATTTTAAGTAAGTTATTGCCAATAGGGCTCTGCAAGCATCCGGATGGTCCTTTTTTGTATAGGATAACAAAAGGAAGATGTACCTATTAAACACGAGTGCAAGTGTATCAAAATTAGCCGGATCTTCTAGGAAGAAGTTCAATTCCGCTGCCCTAGCCGCAGTACGAAACCTAACAACGGGCGCCCGGGACATTCCATCTCTCAGCACAACACTGCTCGCACCTCCACTTTCTGCAATCGCCTTACAACCCCTGTTAGTACTCGCCACTAGACATCCTTCAGTTGTTGCCATAGGCACGTAGTAAGAAACACCATCCAAAATCAAAGGACCAGCAACCCCAATCGGCAATTGCACGAACCCAATTGGAAGTTCGCAGCATTGCCCTAAAATTGAATCATAATCAAATCCATCCATAGGAAGCCCTTCCATTCTCTTTCCCGTAATCCTTTTTATAGCTTCTCTTCTCAATTTAACCGCCCTGTAGGTGTCATCCAGCTCTTTTTCAAGACTATAGGATGGAATTTCACCTGAAATCACTGAATTAATGATCTCCTGGTCTTCAAAAGGAAAATCAGCAGTAGTTGCTTTATCGCTTATGTCTACTTTGCTAGGGTTAACAGCAGAGGCGGCAATCTGTTGCGTCAAATTCGAATCCGACTCCTCGTCTTCGTCATGAGAAGGATCGGAAATGAATGACTGAACGTAATCAATGCCAAAAAACGAGATCAAGTAAATCAGAGAAGAAAGACAAGCCAAAGTAGCGATCGATTCGCTGAGTGTTAATAAATGCAGAGGCGTAGAATTGCTGATCTTTTCGCGCCATCTTGGCATCAGAAAACTCATGGAAACCAGGAAAACGAAGGAGAATAATTTGTTTGTGTGACGGATGGGTAATGGTAGCGCATCCGATGCTTGAACTTGATTTTTAATCTGGTTTCGGCGGACATCCATTTTGCTACCTTTTATTTTTCCCTGAAGTTTCTTTTGGTCGAATGAAATGGGCTAAAATAATAAAAATTTGATCAAGGGGAGAGAAGGAATGGTAGGAGCAGAAAGAAGAGGGAGGGGTTTTTAAAAGGAGGATGAAGATGATGAGTGATGTCCCCCTCCTTGTAGACGTATCGTTAAACAGTTCGCTTAAACCAAAGTATATTATTATGTTAAGTGGGTCCTATTTCCCATGATACATCCATCCTTCATGATAAAAAAACCAAAAATATCTATTTATCTCTGTGTTTCATCTTATCCTATTCTACATCATTAATATACTGAGTAGAAACCATCACCGTTTGTATACTTATTTCTCATTCAATATAAAATCACACACACATCTCTACACATCTCTCATTAATTTGAGTAAACGATTTGCAATAATCCCTTCAATTCTTTTATGATCATTGTCAATCTAACGATTTCATTTGATGTCTGTTTATATTCTTAGTTCTTACCTATATTCTTATCCTTGATTCAAGTAATTATCATCCATCTATTTCCTTTTTTTTTTTCCCTCCATAATCATTAGTTCATACCTACGTATTTTCTCATGTTTTTTTCTCATTCTATTTCTCTTATGCTCAACCTTAAAAATCATTTATTTCATATCTCTCATCAAATCTAAATCATTTTAAGACTCAGATTCTTGATTCTCTTAATATTCAGTGTTTCAACATCGAGCAATAACGTGTTTTATTGAGAAAATCTCAGGATAAGGTTCAACTATTAAATTTATATTTTTGAGTTTGTTTAACTTTTTCATTGTTGTTTTTGAATTTTTATTTAAGAATGATAAAAAGTATATTTATAAACTCAAAACTTTTTGTCAAATTTGTATATTTTGTTATTGTTTGCAATCAAAGATTGACACAAACACCCAATAGAAGTTTTGAAAAGAAATAACCGAAGAATATAAAATGAAAACAGAGGATAATATCAACAAACAACAGTAAATTGAAAGAATAGCACGCATCCAACGATTTATGGTGGTTCGACGTTTTTTGTCTGCGTCCACTTAAAATAGATTGCTTTGTTAATCATTTTACAATCTGAGTACAACAGGGATCAGATCAAAATCTTTAGTTACAAAAGAATGTAAAGCAATCAACAACGTAAAGGTTCCGAAAATGAACAACCAAGCATATATTTATAAACGAAGATGGTTAAATATCTCTCTAAAAATTCACCAGAAGGACCTTTAGAGCCATATGGTCCCACAAAAGGGATCGAATGGCCCAATTCTCAAGAGGGATTGGTGTCGATCCCTACTTTGGTTGAGTTTTGAAGTGCAATCCCTTAGGTAGCTTCCTCATGCTAAAATATGCTTAGCCTCTAAATTTCATACCAATTGGATCGGTAGAACTTGAGTTATTGCTTGATCTTTGCTTCAAGATGGATTGCTTGCTAATTCCTATCGATCCCCACCAAGAGAAGAGTGCCGATCCCTTCGACTTTATCCTTTTGTGGTGCGGTCCCTAAAGTAGGCTCCATATGGTCTTCATATCTTGCTTATAAATTTTCATATGCATTGGACTCGTAGATCTTGAGATATTGATCGTTTTTCTATTGAAATGCTCTTTGTTCCCTAAAACACACCGATCCACATTATGGAAGTCAATTTATGTCGATCCCTCCTATATGTTGAACTTGTGCAGTTAAAGCTCTCGGCATATTCAATGCGTCGGAGGTACAAAAAGTCATAGCGGAGATACAATTCTAAATAAAACCATGTGCAAATATACTGTAAATAAATGTAAAACTATTATATAACAGAAACCTTCAGCTTTCAATTTGTCTAGTCCTTTCTCACCAATATGACCTAGCCTACAATGCCAAAGATAATTATCATTTACATTATTGGAAGAACTACTTACAGAACACACACATAGTTTGTATTGATAACGTAAATGTCATTTTCAATAGTATCATCGCGGACTTTATTTCCATTCAGACTTGTTCATAGTATAATTTGCACAATGAACTATATATCCAGTCTCAGACAATCTAGAAATAGAAATAATCTCATAATAAAGTCTTTTACAGAATAGCACTTATTTAATATCCTAACTACTCCACTAGGCAAACATAAATGATAATCTCCTGCTGCCATTGCATCTACGATAGATCCATCAGCAACTTGGAGCCTCATCCCTCTGTTTTCAATGCAGTATCAGTTCAAAAGCCCCTGTAACAAATTGAATTTAGTAGAATATTAAAGTATTTTCATTTCTAAAAATATATTAAAATTCAATGAATAAATCAATTTAATAATTTCTATAATGTATAAATACCATTTTTCAATTCATTTCTTGTAAATAAGATATAGCCGAAATAGCGGAATATAGCGGGAATAACAGAATATAGCGGAAATAGTGGGGCTTAAAGCGGAAAGGCCATATTTGAGGCTATATGGAAATATCGTAGTTATGAAATATAGTAGGGTTATAGCGGGGCAATAGCGTGGCATTAACTGCACAGTGTTGAACCATATTTCATACTTCGAACATTCTGCCTTGCATATCTATCAATTTAACCTCAACTTCGTGTCATCATCCGTACTTGACTTTTGGGCCCCACAACCTTCATTCTGGACTCATTGGCCTTGATAGCAGTCGAATCTAACATGTGCATTCAGTTCAATATAGCCGGATCAAATTGCCGGATAACAGTTATGCACACTTTCTCTTTAAAAGTACTTAGGTGATTATCTTCATAAAAATTATGAATTTCATTAAATTGATAATTTTATATTGAGATATATTATGGTTTAGCCATTGGATATCATTCCGTATCATACGCATAATTAGATTTCTGACCTTTTTATTTGTTTCATTATACATGTTATTAACTATTATCCATTTATGTTTATCTGATTTGGTTGTAATAGATGTCCAAAATAGTTCGTCAAAAATAAATTTTCTTATATTAGGTTATGAAAAGTAAGTTTCTGAATTCAAGGTTTCTTTTTCAAATTTGTAGATTTAGTTATGATCTCTTTTTAATTTTTGTAAAACAAAGTAAATAATTTTTTTATTAGTTTATGACATGATTCTACGATTTTGTATTGAAATTTATTATTAGATTTGTTCAAGATTGTGTTTCCTTTCATATCATCTACTCAAATATATTATTGGCTTTGTTATTTCTTTCATGCTAACCACTTTTAACTATTGTGCATTTATATTTGAACTGTTTACTTATAACTAAAAATATATTTTGGTAGTAACATATGTCAAAATATATTTTGAAGGTCTCTTCCTCTTCTTAACACATTCAGTATTGGAAAAAGTCTTATCTACCTATTATATAAGAAATTCAATATTTAAGAATTTGTCTTCATTCTTCTTGTTAACTCTTAGCTCATATCCTGCATTCTCCTTGATTTGATGTTGATTTTGCACTTTCCCCTTTAGTTATACTTATATCTTAATCTATCACATATACTTTGGAAAATGAGAAATTGAATAGGAGACTATTATTATTCTTTCTTCTCAATTAATATGAGTTAATACTGCTATCAAGCAACATTTTTTATACTTCTTCGAAATTTATTTTAATCACGACCACCCCTAAATAGTTAAATTAATTAAAATCTTCACTCACCATTTCCACTATATTGCAAATTATATTTAATATTGATGTCGCTTCATTTCCTATTCAATCTCTATTATCAATTCAGACCCACTCCTTATAGTCTTATCGTCTTAAGTTATACACAATTCAACTTTATATTAAAAATCGCTTGATATGCACTTTTTTCCAAATTACTCACTTATTTTAGCTTAATTTTTTACACATTTACTGTTAAAATAAATTAAATTGATTAAGCAAATCAAATTTCAACCTCAACTTCAAATTCAAAACTCCAACTCAAAACCCAGTATATGCATTTATTTGGTATCAAAAGATCATTTTTTTTTTAAACTTCTCAGCTTCTTTCTTCCTTATATCATATTGGTTTTGATTTATATTACATATGTATCTTATTTGCTTCATCTTCTATCCCTAGTTATGTAGCTTCTTCCAGTACAAGAAAATACAGCATTTCCAACGGTCTAAAATCATCGGCTGCCGTCGGAAATAATCGTCAGCAACAAGATCGTCGAAGGATTGTCTTTTCAACGGCTTTTCGATGGCTCCGTCGATTTGTTTTCGACGGCCGACGACGATAATTCTAACAACTTTATACGGCTCGTCATATACACATAGCAGGTTATGGGTTGTCCAAATTCTTATCGGCAGCCGTCGGAAACCACAGAAATACATGGAAGATAAGCCGTTGGAAGTCAACGGTAGCTGTCGGAAATTTTTGGTAACTATCCATCGGTAGTTATCGGAAATCTAGAGCTTTTTTTAATGCCAGCAACGTTTCACACCCACCCATCACATACATATCAATATATATCAATTTCACATATATAACTTATACATATTAATTCCCAAATCGCATATTTAACATCAACGATAACAAAACATCAATATTTACAACAAACCACACTCAAACAACACATAATATACTCAGACATCCAACAACATTTCAAAATACATCCCAAAATGTATCAAACAAGTCAAACATCATCTCAAAAAAACTCAAATCAAACTCACATTCGTCCAACATCACAAAATGTATCAGACAACTCAAGTTAGTCTTATCCATCTCAAACATATCCAAATATATCAAAAAAATCCAACTCTCGAACATCATACTAAACAAATCCGAATCTCAAACATCCAAGCATATATGTACAATGTTCCAACACTAACAAAAAAAAAATCATATCAAACCAATCCTGGTCATCGCCTCCTGATCCACCTGATGAGGGAAACGTGTCATGCTCCCACACATATACAGCAAGACGCTTGTCCAACTTGGCCAGCCCCGCAGCCCAACGCTTGTCTCACTCCTCCAGCTCCACAAGCTTATCTCTCAACTCTTAAATCTCTGCATTGTATTGGACATTTTTGTAGGCGCTTTGCCTGCATCTAGCCTATAATATGATTTAACAAGGTGTATAAGTTTCATAGATTGTGATTAATAAAATCAATATGTTATACATTATTTATAAATATAACGTACATAAATATTACCTCTTGATTCCCAAAACCATAACGCCTATTTCGTGATGCTGGCTCCATAATTATGTTAAAAATCGCATCCTTCTCATCAGCAGTTAGCTAATCCCGTCCCGATCCTTCAATCACTTTTTCTCGTCTTGCATGAATTTTTCTACTGATTCCAAATAAAATTACAGTTAAAATTCACATTTAAAATTATTTATAACTTATTATTTAAATTGATTATTAATAAATCATAATTTAAATTATGCTTACCATGTCCTATTGTGATATAGAGTCATGACATGTGAATGTTAAGGTGCCACTTCATTTTCATGCTCGGTGGCATGAGTACGAGCAAAGATATCCATGTACAAAACGAGTCCCCCATGCTCTCTTTCATGAAATAATAATTATATTATATATATATACAATTATACAATGTAATAATAATATATAATCGCAATTAATAAATTTACGAACTCTTAACGGTAACGCTGGATTGATTTCGAACCGCGGTGGTGTGTGGTTGGATATTTATTTCTATTCACAGAGTTCCTCTACGATTCTGCTTGTAAGTTTAAAATTAACATTATATTTGACATTTGTAAATTTATGCAATTATTATACCAATTCAACTATTTTTTTTATAAATATACAAGACTAGTAAACTTACTTTCGCTTCATCACTATCTCAGAAAGCAACCCAAGCTTGCATACGCTTGCACTCAACCACTCATGCTCTTGTGCGGTAGTAGTTTTTCCACATCCACTTCATTCAATAATTTCTGCACAGAAGAAGGTTAGGTTCATGTAGCTCTGCGGCCCCTGCACATTGAAAATAAATAAGTTATACATTTATATTTAGTCAACAAATTATAAAGTGGTATATATAAAATGAAATACATGTTTACACTTGCAATGAAATCCTACCAAATGCATTCTAATATGTGAGGTGGAATCTAGTCCCACTTAAGCCAGCAACCAGTCATTCTGCTCTTGTAAGCAGCCTTAGAAACATCCAGAACAACTTCGTACGGCTCCAGCTTAAAGCCTCTGTATTAAATATGAAATAAACCTTTAATAAATCATGAATAATAAATCATGCACAAAATATTTATGATGTTACAATAAATTTGATACTTACCCACTTGCTTTAACTATCAGTGTCACCACGGGATGCTTCACCTACTATGATGGACAGCCCCCATCGTCTCCCGCATTGATCCTCTTTGACTAGAAGAGGGGGAACCTGACGACTATGATGATCTATGACGGAGCCAAATAATATATGTCATAGACATTTGATTTTATTAAGCAATAACATATCATTTATTGAAGAGAAAGCATCTTTTTTTGAGAAAAATGGAACATTAGTAATAACATAAATTATCTTCTATCAAAATATACATTAATAATCAACCTTCATCAGAAAATAATCAGACTTCATCATTTTATGATTTAGATTCGCTCTCATACTTTATGTCCTCTTCCTCTGTAGTCTCAAATGATTCTACCAAAAAACCTTGATTCATCATTCAGAGGTCCAAAATCAACATGATCATTAGTTATAATTATTTCATTATTTTCCTCGAGATCTTCATGATAAGCTTGTTCATTTGAAATAATCTTTCCATCAAACATAAATCTTACATTTGTTTTAAAAACTGCCGATCAATCTGCTTTTTTTTTTAGAGATGGATACAGAGCTTAATAAACTTGTAGTGCTTGTTTGGCTGGTATAAAAGGATCGTACTTATGATAATGCGACGTACATTTTATTTCAATAAGATTATGATGGTGTATGTTGATTCCAAAACGTGAAACATTGATGAACTAATTGCATCTAAATATAAAAAATTCTCCACGGGTCGTGTAAAATATGTCAATTCCAAATCCTGGGTTAACAAGTCGTAAAATTCATTTATATGATTATCTGAATCATCACCACCTTTAAAAAATACAGCGATATTATTTTTTAATTTTTCAGCACTATATTCTTTGGTGGCTAATTTAAATTCATTGACGAAAAATATTGGATATGTCATGACATTTCTTTTTGGTCCCAACGCAAGATGTTTCAATCCTTCATCGGATATACAATTTCACGGCTCATAAATGTACTTTGAAAACCAATCAGTGAATTTTTTACTGAGATCGCCATATGGATGTTGTAGTTCGTAAATAATTCAGATATATATATATATATAATGTATTGCATTATAATCTATAAGTATAACTGAAATAAATATGAATTTGAAAATGCATATATCTAGAATTATTATTTGATATTACTTGACAAATGGTGCAACTTCAACATAATTAAGAACATACATGTGTGCTACATGGTAATTTCTATCGTCTAACAATATGTCGACACATTTTCCAACAGGTCGGCTATGTTATCGAAAATAGATACAATTCCTTTAGAAGAATCTTGTTCAATGCCTTCATAATTATGAAGAACAGTTTCAAACGATAAGTTCATATGATCATTGAAATAATGAGAGAGAAAGAATGAAGCCTCTTCTTCAATATATGATATGCAAATCGAACTTTCAACTTGTGCTTTTTTGTCTATCTTTTTTCTTTAAATGATTTAAATACCTATTAAAAAGTTATTTCAAATCAAATTCTACTTATGTAGTCTAACAACATGAAACAGACAACCCTGTAACAAGTACCCGAAGTATGTGTTTGGCAGACACATACTTCCCTAGAGTTTACAAACGAAGCTTGGTTCTCTAGGTAATTCAATACATTAAAAAACTGAAGGGAATATTTTCTCCAATTTGCATAGCAGTATAGGTATCTGTACTTCAAGTTTACATAGACGTTCAACTTTTAATGTAGTCGAATAAAGCCTTTATGAAACAAACAAAGTTCCGTTATAACCATCAAACTTTTACGGGTAACAATTCTTTGAAAGCGAATGGTAACAAATTTTCCATCATTACGTGGCAATCATGACTTTTCATCCCACTTAGTTTATTATTTTTAAAGTCGACACATCTATGAAGATTAAAAAAAAATCCCATCAGGAAATCTTAATCTTTCCACCCATTTTAACATAAGTTTTACTTGGTTATCATCTAACTTATAGCATGCTTGCGTTTTTTACTACCGTTTGGCTTGATAAGAAGCTCGAGATGCTTATATAATTCTTCTATATCATGTCTTGATTTCGAATCATCCTTAGTCTTCCCTTTAACATTCATGATTGTATTAAACACATTATCAAATACATTTTTTTTCATTGTGCATTACGTCAATATTATAATGAAGTAAGAGACCTTTGCAATAAGGTAAGTCCCGGAATATACTTTGTTTGCACCAATTATAAATCATCGATTTACCTGGAATTCCCATTTATACTCCAATTTCATCCATCTTTGGATATTCCTTTACAAGTTCATAGATTCCATCGCTTGACCAAATCTTTGGCGATTGCATAGTCTCTGCTCTGTTAGCTCTAAAGTTTTTTCTATCTCTTCTAAAAGGCCGATCAATATGGAAAAAACACCGATGACAATCAAACCATGAAACTTTCTTTCCATATGATAAAGATAATGCTCGTGTTTATTCCATGCAATAAGTACAAGCTAGATGACCGGTCGTATTCCAACCTGAAAGCATTGCATGCGTAGAAAAATCATTAATAATCCATAATAAAGAAGCGAATGAATGAAAATTCTTTTTTTGAAATGTAGTATGTTTCTGCTCCTTCATGCCACAGTGGTTTCAACTCTTCAATCAATGATTGTAAATAAATATTGATTCTTTATATCGAATCATTGGGGTTAGGGACGACAATAGTGAGAAACATATATGGAGTTTTCATATACATCCACCGAGGTAAACTGTAAGATCTAACGATATAGGCCAAGATGAATATTTAGAACCAAATTGATAGTATGGTGAAAATCCATTCGTACAAAAACTAAGTCTAACATTATGGCTCTCTGCCACAAAAGCATGATAATTCTTATCAAAATGTCTCCTTGCTTTTCCATCGGCTAGATGTGTTAGGGTATATTTTTCCTGTGTTCTCATCATCTCATATGAGGTGTGGTTACGGAAGATGCATATAAGTCTAGGAGTGATGGGTAAGTAATGCATTCTCTTGTATGGAAATTCATTTCCCTTCTTTTTTCATGTTTTGTATCTTTTCTCGTTACATATTCCACACTTTCTAAGATTGATGTCCTCTTTCGAAACAACATGCAACTGTTTAAACATGCATCTATCTTTCAGTATGGCAAACAGAAAACAAACATAAGTTTTTTCACTTCATAACGATTTTTGCATATTAAATTACCCGATGATGTATGTTGTTTTGCAGCTTGTATAACAATTGTAAATCCGGCTTCTGTGAAGTTGAATTTGGATTTCGTAGCAAGGTACTCTGTAGTTACCGATAAGAATGCTACTTTTATGCTATCCCAAAAGGGTTTCTTAGCTGCATCCAATAAATCTTATATATTCTTTGCTCCAATAATTGGTTCTTCTTTAACATTATAGTCATCAACTTCAACCGTAAGGAACATTGATCATGCTGCATCTTCAACCATATCTTCTACGGGATTTGCCGTAACATTGTTATCACCCCCTCTTCCCCTGACACTATAAGGTTAGGTGCAAGAAGTTCTCCATGACTATCCTACATAAAATACTCTGGCATAAAACCATTTTGACAGAAATGGAATTTAACCATATCCAGTTTCAAATGCTTCAAATGTTTGCAGTTGCTACATGGGCAACAAGTTTCTTCGACATATCCATTATTACTTTAAGCGAATTCAATAAATACGTATACACCATTATAAAAATGTTCCCTTATTGAGCCTCTCATTCCCTTTCATTGATACATCGAACTCCTTCGATCAATAAAATAATTAACCATTTTTTTTATTTTAGAAAATATGATAGAAATTCAAAAAATTATTGATCATTTCATGGATTGACATTTAATTTTTCAGTTCATTCATACATTTTAATGTCTTATTAATTATATAATATGTTATTGTTATACACTAATTTGTTTATACTTTAATGTTTTATTGAATATATAATATTTGATTCTTTAAACTTTTTTCATAAAATCTTATATATTTTCAATTTTAATAGATTATGAATATAATATTATATTTCACTTCATTATTTTCTACTTTGATGGTCGGTCATCCTACTTTTCATTACAAATACAATAATAACTACATTTTGTAAATCATTTCATTTTAAATGATTCGACAAAATTTCGAAAGCACTTCCCATTCATTCCCCGTATCGTAGACAAATGCGTGTACATAAGAAACAAAAAGGAAGTGTTGTCAAAATTTTATGAACCATTTAAGATGAAATGATTTACAAATGTAATTACTTTATTGTATTTATAATTCGTCCAATGCAAGGAAAAATCCGAAAAATATCGTATAAAATGAATATTAATGTCCGTTTTGAAATAAAAGTGAATATCTATATAATAATCATATACAATACTTATCAAACAGGGCCAAAAAATCTCTAAGGGATTTAAAAAATAAAGTACATTATACACTAATTTGTTTATATTAGCATTAACACTAATTCATTATTTAAAATACTCAACAATTAAAAACTAATAAAAACTTGTTATTTTCCCACATACCTTAGCTAAAACTAATTTTGATCTATTACATGGTAATAAAAAGGTAAATTTATACACTAAATTTGTTTATATATATTACCGCATACACATAAACTAAATTTATATAATTAAGGTTATATAAACTAATAAAGGGATTATATAATTTTTTTTTGGTATTTTAGATAACACATGCGCTAATTAATACTAAGTTATGTTACACTGATACACACATACACTAATCAACCCAAATTAGACCTAGTTATACATTAATTATCAGATTTAAACACTAATAACCATAATTAACATTTCTCAATCAACCAATGCACACAATTATAACCAATCAACGGGCTATTATCAACAAATATACGCACAAATTAACACTAATTTTATCATAATTCTGATCAATTAGTTTAGGGAAAGAATATGCTTGAATTTTAATGAATCGAAGGCGTAGGCAGTTAGAGATTGCAAAATGACGAAGAAATTAACGGATTACGATGGTTCACGATGGGCAAGGACGAATTGAGGGGATTTGGGGGTTTAGGTTTTGGTGAATGAGGGTTTCGAAAGTGGGAATAAGAAAGAAAATGGGTTTGGCTACTGTTGCATATGGACGGCCATCCATGGCTATATTTTCGAAGGTTTTTGATGGTTTTCGATGGCTATATTTATCTTTCTAACCATTTTAAAAATAAATTAAGTTTAATTTAATTTATTATCAAAATTTAGTTTGATATAAAATAATTAAAATGTTTAAAATAATGCATTTTTGTTTTTACTGTTATAAAGGTTATTTTTATTCGCTATATAATAATCTTTTAATGATTTAATAATTAATTATGAATTTTAAATGATTTAACATAATAAATTCGTTATGAATTAAAATATTTAGTAAAAAATAAATTTGTAGTATTTTATGTCCATTATTTAGGCATACAGTCGAAGTATGAAAGGAAAATAAACATGTTTAACATATCAAACTTGATTTTTCAAAATTATAGCTGTTCGTCGACATTCAAGCTTAACCCTTTCATGTGAAGGTCACACGGTCTTCAAACGGGATGAAATTCAAACCATATATACTATATTATGTATTTATCCAATATATGCGGTTAGATTTTAAAAATACAAAGAAAAAATTTAGACTTCAAACAGGCCATTTTTCATAGCAGTTATCCTAATAATACATATCAATTGTTATACAACTCCTTGAAAAGTGACATATTTTGAGTCTAATTTTTTTCATTTCATTTTTTCTCGATTCTAGCTATACAGATTGGATAAATACATTATAAAGTATATGTTACTCGAATTTCGTCTCGATTAAAAATCGGTTGGCCTTCAAACAAAAGGCTATTAATCAGAATCTAGACAAATGATTATCAATCTGAGAATCAAGATCGGCACCCTAAATTTATTTACTATTTTATCATATTTTGAAAATAGGTCCAAAATAATTTGGATCGACATAAGATCCAAAAAAATTATTTTTACGCCAAATATTTTCTTTTATATGAATTTATAATGTTAATACATTTAAAAATTCATAATTACTTATACAATAGTTAAAAAATATATTTAAAATCATAAAATAGTTACGCATCATAAATTTCAGCAAATTTGTATAATGGATGGACTGAAGGTTGCATAGATTGATCGTTTGAGTTTGCTTTTCAATAAAGTTAAATATCGAATTATACGACAAAAGATTATCAAAAACACTAATTTAATTAACCACAAACCGTCACAAAACAGTAGAATCGAATAAAAATATTTTCTTTAATTTTTACGAACTAAATTAGTATTTTTAAACAAATTTATATAAATAAAAGTTAAAATAGTATGATAAATTAAATTAATTAAGATAACTAGCCATCGAGAGCCGTCAAACCTATATGACGGGGCCATCGGCGACCATCGAAAGCTTCATTGGAATTCCTATTGTTCCTTGAAGTGTTTTTCTTCCTTTTTGGTAAAAAGAGATTTTTTATTAGGCACAAACTAGCATATGAGAAAATCTTAAACTTGTTGCGTAAAATTGGTTGTAACCCAAGTTTTAATTGTTTTAGACATTATTTCTATGTGGTGTTGAGATCTGAGTGGAATGTGAATTTTGTTTATTTGAATTTATCAATAATTTCTGCCGATTCTAATCATTTTTTAGCCTCAAGGTAATTCAAAAGCATTTTCAACTAAAGTGCATTATCAATAGGACATTTAAAAGGTATTTATTTTTATGATGTAATTACCATATTTTAAATTTATTTAGAAGTTCCAAATTATGACTTGATCAGTTAACTGATCCTAGATGGGTGCCCTATTGTCTTCATAATGTGGATCCAGGTCTGGCATTTCTTTTTTGTGGAAACTTGCGATACATCCTTATTTTATTTTATTTTACAAATTATATCCCTATCAATTTTATATTATGTTTTACATCCATGTTTTTATATTATACATCTGTCTTCATATTTTTACCCCCGTTCTTCTAAAAAGCCAACGACCCCACTTTATGTACCTGATTTCATTCCAATTTTTTTACCTTACTTCTTTGGTGACAATTTCCACTTCCATTTTCATTCAAATTTTTGTATACCTAATTTTGTTCGAATTTTCATGCTTTCTGTTATTGTGCATATAACTCGAGCTATTGTTGGAATCTTCAGTTCTTCTATATCTCGATCTGTTGCCGATTGGAAAAGTTTTTTTTACTTAATTTCATTAGATTTGAAAATCTTTTTCCTGTTCTATTCTACTGTAATAATATAAGTTCGAGGTTAGGTTTTTTGGGTCGTTGTTATTTTTGTTTGTTTAATTTTTGTTATAGCATAATGTTGAATTAAATTTTTTCTTTTTGTTGTAGATGTATTAACTATGTTGTTATTTTTATAGTTGAAGTTTGTTGTTGTTATTTATGATATGAAAACCATATGATATGTCATTGCTTTTTTATAAAGGTAATTATATCTATAACATATATTTTCCTATGTTGAATTTACTATGTTTTTTTTGTTATCATTATAATTGGTTATAATTCTTATGCTGTTATTGTTATAGTTCAATTATGTTGTGGGTATTGAATTATATTGTAATGACCCGTAAATCAATCGCTTTGTATTTGAATATTTAAAACATTTTTAAATATTTAATAACAGATTTTAATAACAAAATAAACATATTTTAAACATTAATCAATGATATTAATCATTTTTAAATTTTTTTTACCAAATAATTAGTTCAAATAAAAATAGAAAATGTGACCAAAAAACGTTTTTCGAAATTTCAACTTTTCGACCTCGGAAAGTAGTCAAAAATGTTATGCACATTTTTATATCACTCGTATACACATGCACACACATGCACATATGTCATGTGATAAGATAATCAATGTGTTAAAGTTAATAATCAAGCTTATTTAAATATAAAACTTGATTTGACATAAAATGCACAAAAATATACTAAATAACATTAGGAAATTATTAAGTACACTAACCATAACGTAAACAAGTACCTAAGGTGTAACATCCCTAATTTTTGATAAAATTATTCAAAATATTTAATTAGATAAATTAAATAGAATAATAATGATAAGAAGATTGAGATTTGATTAAATTATATTTATAGGGCCGTGCTTATTAACAAAGTAAATGGGCTTTAAATTGGTTTAAAGGTTAATTAAACTACACATGGGCATATTAGTAAGTGGCTATTTTATATTACACGGCTATTTGTTTTCCTTTGTCCATTCACATTCATTTTTATTTCTCAAAATAAAACAAACAAAAATAACCCCAATAGAGCCTGCCATTAGCAAAGGAGAAGGGCAATTTTAATCTAAAGCTAAGGATCAAAGCTAAAGAGGATTAATCAACAACAAATCTCAAATTCCTTATCAAATTTAAAGTGAATAATAATTTTCTTCCATCTTCTTTTTGTTCTATGATTTTATGGTTTTAGATTTATGATTTAATTTTTTTTTGTGATAAAATGGATGATGATATGCTTGATTATATTATGATGATTTATTTCAATTCATAAGCACATGAATTTGCATGGTTTTGACACGAAACTGAGAATATTTGATTTCAGATTGCCATGGAAAATTTTTATATTAAGTATAACATGATTTTGGAGATGGATTTTAATTTTCAGAATTTTCCAAGCTATGGAAATTATATTGTGAATTTTCAGTGAAAGATATGATGTAATTGGTTTTAAAATTTATTTCGAGAATTTCAGGAAGAAATTGGGTCTAAAATTTTAATATGCTTGATTACAAGATGAAATTGAATTTTTGTGATTTTTGGTGATTCTTCTCAATTGATTTACCGGGGGAAATAAATTACTTTAAAAGAAGGGCTTTTCTACAGCGGTCGATTTTTCTTATATGGGAAGGTTTTAACGTTAAATTCCTTTAATTTTGGATCTGAATAAATGCTGCAGTTTTAGATGTAAAGTCTTTGAGAAGTTTTATAGCAGTCAATCAATGTTTTACAAATAGGCAAGTTGTTAGAAAGTAATTACTAAAAGTTGCTATAATTCAGCCTTTAAATCAAAAAAAGTCGACCTGCCTCTATTAGTAAGAACCCTTCGACGCCTTTGATTCCACCTCATCCTAGTCGAAACCCACACAGACGACCACAGTTGAAACCAATACATAAGATATCACTTAGATGGTATTCAGTGGATTGGAAGGAGGGTGGAAGCCTTGGTGTCGAAAGGTTAGCTTCCGATGCAGTTGAAACCCTGCTTTATTTTCATAAGTTAACATTCTTGCCTACTTTTACCTAAAGCTTCGGAAACGGTCGAAACATTTTCTTCCGTAAAGGTTTTATAATTAGCTTTTGAATAAGGTTGTCATGTTGTATAAAAGTATTTGCTTTCGAAGGTGTACTTTTTCCATTTAAACAATTGCTTTCGAAAGGATAGGTTCCGACCTAATCGTAACCTAGCCACTACTTTACCTTTCGACTTGTAATGCTTTCGAAAGGCTACCTTTATTTTTACCTCAAACAAAGCCTTTTTCCTAATTGCTCTTGAAAGGGTTGAGGGTGTCGAAGGTGATGGAGTCGGAAGGGGTTTCGACTTTGTCCTGCAAAGTTTTTGCTTTCGACTAAGATGGTTCCGACGCCATTTTTCCCCAAACTAATTTTTGTTGGTTTCAAAAGAGATACTTTCGTATATAACCATTTTGACCCAAATGATGTTTTAAAGAAGTAAACCCTATGCTTTCGGAAGGAGTACTATCATTTGTTTCGAAGCTCTATATTTTAAAAAGATGATTTGATACCATCTAAAGGTGTAATAGATTTCGAAAGAGAATGTTTATTAAGCGTTTCGAAAGGTATGTATTCAATATTTTGAAAACAGGTCTTTGCTTTCGAAGGAGGCTATGTAGAGGTTTTGAAAGAGATGTTTTTATGGTTTCAAAACATAAACCCAATCTCAATTCAAAGTAATAATGATGGCATAAATAAAGATTTTGAAATATTACTCATATTGTTATTAACCCATAACTGTATTTTGGGTAAAGGGCAGAATAATCGGTTATGTTGACCCAGTAATGAATATAACTTAACCGATGTTAAATTTTTAACCAAAGATATTGGCAGGGGCCAACAGGTTTACAGTAAGCCCATGAAAGTTATGATATGATATTGGCAAGGGCCAATAGGTTCATAGTCATCCCATGAAAACTATGATTTGATACTGGCAGAGGCCAGTAGGTTTGTAGTTAGCCCATGAAAACTATATATGGATTAAGATATTGGCTATTAGCTACGATACTAGTTAGCCTATGAAAACTAGAATAAGAAATAAGATATTGGAGATACCAATAGGTTCTTAGTGATCCCACGAAAACTAAGTAATTCGACAGATAGTCCTTAACTTTTAGCAGGTTAATAGTAACCCTAGAAACTATAGATAGATAGTTAGAATAAATGAGTATGGGTAATCCAAAATTGATTTATTGTCTTGCATATCATCATAATGTTTTGAAATACTATGTTTTTACCATTATGGATGCTGTCACACATCTATGGTTTTATAAATATTTTAGGATACTAGTGAGGGGAAAACCCGTTCCACTAAGCAGCGTGGTATCACTAGATATCTAAATGGTTTGAGATGGTAAAATATTATTCATACCAGGCTTTATGTCTAACTCGAAGTTTTTGTTTTCCCCTTAAACTCTCGGATACTCAATTGATTTTAAGTAGGTTGAGAGTTAAGGATTTTAGGTATTCTTTTAGATGAATAAAGTTTTCGAGGACGTGAAGGAGGCAAGATTGTTATTATAGTTCTTTTATTTCCACTGTGTGTTTTGTTTGTAAAGGAAAATTGTTTTCTTGCTTATATATATACTCTGATCTACCAAGTGGGCATCTTCATATGCCGCTCTTGGCATATTTTGTAAGAATTATATGTTGTCTGAACATGGTCTATGAATTGGGATTATGTAATCAATTTGGAATATTTTGAAACGGAACATGGAATTTGTTTTGCTATTTAATTTTTTACATTCTTGTGTTTCTGTGTATCAAAGTATCTAATATCGCCATGTTTGGTCGCCGAGGATTAATAATTATGGATGACTGCAGCATCTGTTGTCATTAATTTTGGGCCGCCAAATAGGGGGCTGTTACAAGTTGGTATCAAGGCATAGGTTTATGAAACATTATAAGAAACTAAAACCTAAAATATTTTGCAAATATAATCTAATAAATTAGATAATTAGATTGGTGTTTTGGTTAATGCTATAGTAACGTACTTGTATTTGCTATATATAGTTATATATATAAGTATGCGTCCCCTGCTCTCTTAGACCATTCTTTTGTATCTTACTAAGGCTCGTATGCAAATTTATTAGAAGGGAGATATGGAAGAAGGAAACAAAAGAGGAAATCTTGATGGAGGAAGCATCACAACTAATGGAAATGCTCGACCCACTACCAGGAGAAACCCAGGTCGTCCAGCTAATGCTAATAACCAAAATGCTGAAGCCAATGTAAGTGCTGGAAATCTACCAATAGATATAGGGGCGATGTATCAGTTCTTAGCTGGTTTGATGCAAGATGGAGCTGCTGCTAGAGTTGTTGGAAATGCAGGAGGAGCGAATCCTATCTTTACAGTTGGGAATATTGCTTTGCTTAGTAGAGATTACACCAGTTTAGGTGGGAAGCCATTCTTAGGAACGGAGAGTGCCGTAGAAGTTCAGAATTGGTTGTTGCATTGTGAACATATGTTTATTGATTTGGGTCTGAATGATGGACAAAAGTAAAGGTTGGTCTCTAGACAGTTGCAGGGGTCAGCACTATATTGGTGGAATAGTGTCACTTCCGGAGTGCTGGAAGAGCAGTTAACTTAGACTGTTTTAAAAACAAGATTTGAGTAGAAGTTTATATCTGAGTTTGCCAAGTTTGAGCTGATGAGGAAATTTATGGATTTAGTGTAAGGAGAGATGTCGGTAGTTGAGTATGCTACTAAGTTTGAGGAGCTGTCTAGGTATGGATATGCTATTATAGACACTAGCATCAAAAGGAATGAGAAGTTTATTCATTGACTGAGGCCCGAGCTTGCTAGAATGACCATGACACATGTCCGTTGTCATTGTATATAGTGGTCGAGATAACTATTCGCCATGAGGAGTTACTTGCTGATTTGGATAAAGAGAAGTTGGTGGAAACTCAAGGTTCTCTGGGGAAAAAGAGGGGAACCTAGAAGGGAGATACTGCCAAGAGGTCAAAGGCTAAGGTTGTTTGCTATACGTGTGATAAGAAGTGCCACTTTGCTAATGAATGCCGATCTATAAATGGAAAGAAAGCTGCAAGTAAGAAGAATGTGAAATGCTTCAACTGTGATCAAATTGGGAAATACAAGAATCTGTGTCCAGAGCCATTTAGTAAGGACAAAGGAAAGGTCTTTGCTATTGGATCAGCTAGGCCTACTGCAATAGCTAATGGAAAGACTATGATGGATGATACGTTTTTGATTCAGAGTATTTTAGTTAGAGTGCTTTTTGATACCGGTGCATCACATTCATTTATATATCAATGTTTAGTTGATAAATTATGTCTACAACCAACCTACGTTGCTACTTCCTTAAGGGTTGTGAATCCAATAAGTGGGTGTGCAACTCTAAGGTTAAGATGTGATCAATTAGAACTTGATTTATTAGCTCATAAATTTGCATGCAGTTTGTATGTTATTGATTTCGTAGATTTCAGGATCATTTTGGGTATGGATTGGTTGAGCAGGTATAAGGCTAGAATATTTTGCCAGAATAAAGAAATATCACTTAGACACCCTGATAGCCATAATCGAGTGCTACTTACCCTAGTGTTAGTGCTATACTTAATGCTATGGAGGAAGAAAATGAGCTAAGTCAGGTTCAGGTAGCAAGAGAATTTGCAGATATTTTTGAGCCAGTCACTGGACTACCCTCGAAAGAGCTGTTTAGTTTAGAATAAAACTTGTACCAGGAGCTGAACCTATAAGTAGACCACCTAGCAGGATGACACCAACTGAGATGAAGGAATTGAAGGTGCAGTTAATAGGTCTAGAAGGAAGGAATTTTATTAGACCAAGCAGTTCGCCTTGGAAAGTGGCCGCAGTGTTCATGAAGAAACCAGATGGGTCATTAAGGACTTGTATTGACTATAGTAAGGTAAACGAAAGGACAATTAAAAATAAGTATCCTTTACCAAGAATAAATTATCTGTTTGATCAATTAAGTGGAGACAGAGTATTTTCCTAGTTGGATTTGGCGGAAGGTTTCCATCAGTTGAGAGTGGCGGCGGACAGTATTCCTTTGGCAACATTTCGGACTAGATATGGTTCATATGAGTGGTTGGTGATGCCATTTGGATTGACGAATGCACCTGTCTTCGTCGATTTAATGAACCGAGTTTTTCAAGTGTACTTGGATAGGTTTGTACTGGTATTTATAAATGATATTCTAGTATGCTTTAAGGAGAAGAGAGAGCATGAAGTTCACCTTAGAATGGTGCTTGAGATGCTGAGGTAGAAACAGCTAAAGACGAAGTTTACTAAATGTCATTTCTGGAAGAAAGAGGCAAGGTTTCTTGGTTACATGGTTTTAGAGAAAGGGTTGTCAGTCGGTCCAGATAAGATCGAAGCTGTGAATAATTGGAAGAGACCAGAAATGGTGACTGTGATTAGGATTTTCTTGGGCTTGCTAGCTACTACCGGAGATTCATTAAGGATTTCTCACGGAGAGCAGCGCTCTTAACTAAGCTAACCAGGAAGGAAGCGAGACTTGTTTGGTCTGACAATGAGGAGCTATTCCTTAAGTTAAAACATTTGTTGACCAATGCACCCATGTTAGTAATTCCAAATGAAAACCAAGGATTGGTGGTGTATATAGATGCATGTCAAACTGGATGTTGGCTTGCGGGTTAGGCAGTGCACAAACTATCAACAAGTGAAAGCAGAACATCAGAAACCAAGTGGGTTAGTACAGCCTTTAGTGATTCCAGTTTGGAAATGTGATTCGATATCCATGGTGTTATAGATGGGTTGCCAAAGGTCAAATAGAGGTAATGAAAGCATACGGGTTATAGTGGACAAATTGACCAAGAGTGCCTATTTCATTCCAGTTAAGTCAATGTCACCTATTTTAGCTAAGTTGTCCGTAAAGAACATAGTTAGACCGCTTGGTGATCCTAGTAGTATAGTTAGTGACAGAGATGCATTATTTACTAGTGAATTCTGAAAGAATCTACAGGATGTAATAGGTATCGAGCTTAATATGAGTACTGCATATCACCCTCAAACAGATGGAAGACAGAGAGAGTCAATAAGGTACTCGGAGATTTATTGAGAGCTTGTGTATTGGACATTGATGGATCTTGGGAAGATCATTTACATTTGGTTGAGTTTTCCTATAATTATAGTAAATTAGACTAGTATAGGAATGACATCGTTTGAAGCTTTATATGGAGAACTATGCAAATCACCAGCATGTTGGTTAGAGACTGGAGACAGATTAGTCTTATGTCCAAATTTGGTTAGAGAGGTGTCAGAGAAGATTGAGTTAATCCGGGAAAGGATGAGGAAGCTCAGTCCAGATAGAAGAGTTACGCGGATAAGAGGCGTAGGGACCTAGAATTAGTTGGAGATAAGATTTTCATCAAGATATGACCTATGAAGGGTGTGGTACGATTTGAAAAGTCGGGGAAGTTAGCCCCAAGATATGTAGGTCCATTCCAGATTACAGAGAGGATTTGAACGCTCGCACATAGAATAGAGCTACCGAGCAGTTTGGCATGTGTCCATTATATATTTCACGTGTCTCATCCTCGCAAGTATATGCATGATCCAGAGACTTCTACTCCTTTGACAGGGTTAGATGACTTAGTGGTAGAGCCTAATTTGACTTTTATTAGACAACAAGTTCGGGTTGTAACAAGATGTGACATCCCGAAAATTTGGGGAAATATCAATTTAATAATCTACATTAAAAATTAAATTTATTTGATAATATTTGTTAATAATATTTGAATTGATTTAATAATCTTCTTTTAAATAGATATTTAACCAATAGTTTATCTTTTAAAAGCTAATTTAAATTGTTTCTATTTATAATGTATATATGTATATATTGGTATACATTATAAATAGATAAGTTTTGTTTTTAAATTTAATAGATAAAGCTATGTTTTCTAGTTCTTCTATTTTTGATAATTTGGAAATTTAATATTGAATAAATAATAATATGATTTTAAAAATACTCAAGATAAATTTAATTTGTTTAAAAATAAATTCTAGCCTAGATTTAAATTTAAATAAAAAGATTGTTTTGTTCTTTTTAATTTAGCTTTATAAAATAAGTAATTTATATTTTGAAGAGATTGCTTCCTTTATAAATTATTTTAATTTAATAATGAGTTTTATATAAACAATATTAATAATGCAAAATCTTTATAAATGGGTTTTAATGAAAATAGACATTGTTATTTATATATTTGAAGAAGACCGTGGTTTGGAAATTTAAAATAAAGTCTTTCAAGAATATTTAAATAAAATAAATCTTATACATGTTATACATAAGTCTAAATACATATACACAAGAAGCTATGATATTAACATAACCAATAAAAATAACTATAACGACTTTATATATGTACATAAGCATAAACAAAGCAAAATAAAATAAAATAGCTATGGATAAAAAGCATACCCTATTAACTTCTTTATATATGTATATGTGTAGCCTGTAGGTTTTAAATGGCAAAGTTAAGAAAAACAAAGTAAATTAAATATGAAATATGCAGGCAGTAAAGTGTGCAGGCTGAAAACAAATAAGAAAGTTTCGAAATGTTGTCTGAAAAATTTAAGAATGCAAAGCAAGGTTACAAGACAAAGTAAAAATATGTGATGGTAAAAGAAATGCAAAAGTTAACAAAGCAAAGCTAAGTAAAAAATATCTTTGTGTATGTTCAGCATATAAGATAGTTTGTAGAGCAAGCTAAAGCAAAGCATAGTGGAAATAAGATGCAGGTAAGAGAAATGTAAAAATATCTAAATATAAATCATGGTATGTAGGAACATAAAGTACTTAAACAATAAATGCTTCATTTCTTAGTAGCTAACAAAATCACTTCACATTGTTTAACATCAACTCAACCTCCTATTTAAAATATCTTGCCTGATAAAACAAATTATTGTACAAAAGAAAAAGTTGCTTGTCTCAGATGCCACCTTCCCTTGAAACTCCCTTATATTCATACCTTCTTCTGTAGTTCGTTCAACATAACATATCCAACCTGAAACAATGGCAAACATTTTCATTTATATAAACTCAAGTAATATTACAACTGAAGATAGGCAAGAAGTTTAGGAAGATCACAGCAAACAAACAGTTTCTAGTTTCAAATTGTTCTCTGTTATTGTCAGGTGAGTAGCTTCAAATTTCAAATAACTTAAGCAGTAATCTGGTTGCATAGAATTTCTGGAAATATTATGTTTGAATTCCAGTATATATATATATATATATTGGTGATTTTCTCTGTATTTATATAGGAATGACTTATATCAATGTATTGTTTAATTCTGGATACTCTCTGTTCATATTTCCAGGTTCTCATTTGATTTTAATTCGACAATTCGTGATGTAATCCTTATTTAAGCTTAAGTTTCAGGTGAAACTTGTGTATTTCATTACCAAATTTAGTTTTAAAATTTTTATTTTAGTAAAAGAAATATGTTTTGTCTCTGGTAATCAAACTAACAGACCAATCTGTAAATAAGTGAAAATTCCAACATCATGATTCAATGATTCAGGCATGCAATCTGGGACACCATCCAAACTTATGATTTTTAAAACTAAAACTAAAATTTTTAGTTAAGTATTGAAAGTGTAGTTTGGTTTTGAACGAAAGTGAATTATTGTCAATTTGTGGGTGATCTAGTGGACCAGAGTGCTCGGGGTTCTTTGTGGTGAGGGACAAGTGATTGGAGGGTCGAGGAAAAATGGCGGTAGATGGTGTAGTTAGGCGTGGTGGCAACGGTGGCGAAATACTTTCTGTAAACCTAATTTTTCTTTGGTTCGGTTTTGGGTCTCGTACGTCTTTAATTGGTGACCGAGTTCGATGCGCTTATGGGGACTTGAGGAGGGGACATGGTCGACGTTGTAGCCTGAGGCGATGGCATTCCGATGATCGGCATTGGGAGGACGGAGCATTGACAGGGTCGAGGTGATGTTGCTCGAGTTGTTTCCAGGTTTGGCAATTTAACTCAATTTTGATTCGAGTTGCCGTCACAATTTTGGGTGGCCGTGGTGTTATCTTGTGGTAGTTGGCGACGTGTTGGAGTTCGTGTAGATGGCCGGAGGTGGTTGGGGCCATGGTGCACGTGCACCGTGCCATTGGAGTGCTGGGTTGTTCTTTCGGTGTGCAGAGTTTTGCCTCAGGAAATACTCGAGTCACTCGAGTAGGTGACTCGAAGCAAGGCGATGGAGAACTCGAAGCATTAAAGTGGGTTTGAATTTGAGTTGGTTCCAGGTTTTGAACTGTCATTGTTTTGATGTGCAGGGTTTTTGGGCTCGGGGAAGTCTCGGGTCATTCGAGTTGTTTACTCGAAGCAGGGAAAGGATTGACCCGAAGCACTTTGCTTTGGTCTCAGGTGGAGTTGGGTTGCTACAGGTTGTATAAACTGCCGTAGTTTTAAATTTAAACCAAATTTAAAGCAAATTAATTGTAAGTTAGTTGTAATCATGATGTTAAATTCAAATGAATTTAAGTTTGTCAACTAAGATTAATCACCTAATTAAAATAAAGTGTTTAAACAATTAAATATGGATTTCCTATCAGGTTTATAACCTGACAGTTTCAGATTTTAAATTTAATTTAAATCTGAAACAAAAATTTAAACCGGGTTTTAAAATCAAAAGTTCAAAAGTATAGATTCAAGTGAACTTTTGAATCTAAGTTTTTTAAAAGGAATGAATTTGAATTTTAAATCAAGAATTAAAAACCAAGTTTTCAAAAGCAAGTTAAAACCAAAGTTTTAAATTCAAGGTCAAACTAATGAATTCAAGTTTTCTTGAATTCAAATCTGAAATTTAAATCAGTTTTTAAATTTAAATATATAAAACCAGTTTAAATAAAATAGTTTTGAAAAGTAAATTTGTTTCAAGTAGAATTTAAATTTGGTAAATGTTTAAATAATAATCATTTTTGAATCTTAAATTCAAAATGGAATTTGAATTTAAATTTAAAATGTAATGTTCTAATATACTTTAATATTTATGAGTCATTAATAAAGGAATAAATTATCGTTGGAATAATTAAGATATTTAAATGATTAAATGAATAAGTTAATCAAGGAATGACTTATTTTATAAACTAATAGTTTAGATTAATTTATACTAGAAATTAATTAAGAAAGTAATTTAAGAAATGTTATTAGTTAATGAAGATAATTAACTAAAGATTATTAATTAATTAATGTATGTCATTAATTAATATAATTAATCAGATTAATTAGATAATCTATTGTAAATTGTTAAATGTAATTACTTAATAAAAGTAATTAACAGATTAATTACTTGTTGTGATTAATTATTATAAGATGATTAAATTAAGTTAATTAATTTAGTTTAATTAATTTAAGAAGATCATTTGATAAATTGATGAGTGTAATTACCAAGTGGAGCATAATTACTTGGGAAAGTAATTAATGTTAATTACTGAATGTAATTAGTGAAAATGATGTGTTAATGAAGTAAGTTGGATAATTACTTTTGAAATTAATCGAAGAATTAATTAATGGAGATAATTAATTATGGGATAATTAATTTATTAATATAAGTAATTAAGGGTAGTTAATTACTGGTTGATATTAATCAAGGATGATTAATAATTGTGTTTAATTAAAGATTAATTACTGAATGTAATTAATTTAATCAAAGTAATTTAATTTAAATATAAATTAAAGATCATTAATTAATATAATTAATGATGTAAATTAAGAATTGGTTAATTAAGAAATAATTAATAATGTGGTGATTAATTAAGGAAGAATGTAATTAATTATATTTAATTAATATAAATGAAGTAATTAAATGTTAATTACTATGAATGATTTAGGATAATCAATCGGTGAAATTAAATAAGACTAATTACCTATTGTAATTAGTGAATGATTAATCAAAGGTGTTAATCAAGATCTAGAGATTAATTAACTAATTTGATTTATAGTTAATTAATGATTGTATAAGCAGGATTTATAGATAAAGAATTAATTTAATTTACTTTAAATTAATTAGAGATTGAAGTAGTTAATTTAATTCATTTTAAATTAATTACAAATGGTACAAATGGTATGATTATAAATCATTGCTTATGGATGAATGATATTGATATTTCATTTGATGATTGTGAATTCAGATCTGACATGAATAATATCTATGTGTCATGGATGCTTGGTTTAAATATGATAATATTTAATTATCTGTTTGAATGATAATATTGATCATCTGTTTATGATGATGATGTGATTATCTATTGTGATATTATGAATTATCCATCTGTGTGTATATTGATTATATTGAATTAAACTGTTAAGACTAAATAGACAACTTGGCCTTAAAAGACACGTTTTGGATTTTGATGAGACCGGGATCGGTTTTCCTTATTTGGAACATCCGAAAACCATATCGATTCAAAATTAAGGATAGGTCGTGAATCTGGAGTGAAGATGAAGATTCAGATTGCAAGGGTTATCGTCGTTAACTCTGAGGGTGATTCCAAAATGAGTGTAACGAGATAATGCCTTTGGTTTCGTTCGAACCCGGAACGAACTTGTATGGATTAAATGCTTTCAACACATCGTTAGGTGGGCGATGAGCATTCTAAGAAATGTATTCTCTAAAGGTAATCGTAACCTCAAGCCTCATCAACCGGGAACGGCTAAAACAGGGGAGGTGCAGCAAGGTTAGGTGGGTCATGCCCAAGCAGGACAAGGATATTCCCCTGTCTAGATGTCCCTTATTTTCGGCTGTGTGGGCGATTGATTGCAACAACTGTTGGGTTTTATCTTGTTCGGGACTCTTCAGTAAGGAATGGTTCCGGCCTTGTGTTGCAGGGGGTCGGGAGTGATCCTCGGTACGTTGATCTAGGCTACGTACTGTGATGGGCGGTACCCCAGTAGCCCTGCCATTGTATGAAACCCACCATCCAATAAGTGCCAACGGTTTTGATTGTATTACCCACTTTTGTGGCTAGTAGCTGGAATTTAATGAATGTAACAATTTCGGCTATTTTCTATTTACTTGAAAACCCTAGACCTATTATAATATCACAGAATTTCCTATCAAATGTTTTGGTTAGCGTAAGGTAAAAACTTACCCATGTTTATGTGTGGGTAGTCTTACGTGATACCTTTTGTTTTCAAAAGATTTTCAAAGTTAAGCAATCTTTAACCATTTACTCATACCAGACCCATGTCCGACCCGGAGTTTATTTTTATTTTTTATAAACTCTCGGGTACCCAAATTTTTACGGGTAGCCAAGGGATTCAGGTTAGCTTTGACGAATTCTAGAGGAGCAAATGGAGCAGGAGGCTTCAGCCTTATAGATATATATATAGTTCCGCTGTGTGGATATCTCTGTGTTGTTTTGTGTAGTTGTATAGCTAGACAGGTGTTTATAACTGTCTAGTATGTGATGTATTATCTGTATAACTTTGATTGATGTTGTATATTATGTAAATACTTATGTGATTATTATAATTTATTCATTCCGCTGTGAGATTCTGATGTTGTTGTTCTTTCTTCTCTATCTTTTCTATTTTCTCATCCCATTCTTTCTTCAAGACGAAACGGTCTTTCTGGGCGTAGAAGGCCAGGTCGTCACAGTTGGTATCGGAGCGCTAGGTTGAGTGAATACCTAGGCTCTTGAGTGATTTCTTTCCTGAGAGAGCGTATTTGTAATTTTTATACATTATATATATATATATATATTTATTTCTACCTATTGTTGGGTTACCTGTTCGGGTTTTCCAATAAGCTATAAAGGTAGATAGGTTGGTGGTGTGTGTAACACGACTACCAATGATTGGAATTTGAATGTTTTAGGTTGGAAATGTATCCGTCGAGACTGTAGACCTAATATCGTCTCGAGTAAGCTTTGGGTGGTGTAAGGATTTCATTGGTTTCTGAAGGAAACCTGTTAAGGTTTGGAGTTCATTTTTGAAGTGTAAGTTTGGTTGAGCTAGAGTTTGGATCTGTCGGTTGGACAGAAGCAAGTCAAGATATCTTGATACATCAAGGTGTAGTAGCTGTGTGATGAGACACAGTGACCATGGATGTCTCCGAGGATGTTTCTTTGGAACAAGTAAGGAAGAATGTCTGTTTCGGTTGAGGCTGTGTTCAGCTGGGTGTTTCTGTTTGCTTTGAGGCCCGAGTTTCTCGAAGAGCTTTGGTTTAGGAAGTCTTCTGGCTTAGTAGTTTTTCTTGGGTGATTTCAGAAGCAGTAGAGTGATTCCATTTCTTCGATGGATTGGCCACATAAGCGTAAGCTGTTCTGATTTGTAAAAAGAAAGCAGTATCTTTGGAATTAGGCTGGATTGATCGCGAAAGTGACTTGCGATAATTTGAGTGTTTTCTTATGTTTCAAAGATTTTTCTGGATGTCTTCAAGAAGTCAGAGAATTGCTAACATATGGAGATTGAGTTTGGTATCGACTGGATTTCAGAGATGGTACTGATGGATCAGATAAGTAATTGGATGGTTATCAAGTTGGGTAGCTCAGGTTTTAGAGGAACTTGAGGATTTTCTTTTTGATCTGTGGAACCCTAATTTTGGAATGTGTTGACCATTCTGTGCTTGAGTTCATAATCAACATTTTCATCTGCTTGATCAGAGTTGCGCAGCGGAAGCATGGTGGTAGCTTGGAAGCAATTGGATGTTGCAGTGTTTAGATTGGATAGTTCTACAGGAAATTTTTCAGGATCTGAGACCAGATTAGAGTGCACATGTTTTATCTCTTCCGGATGAGAGAAGTGAGTTCTGTTTTCTGATTTGGAATAGAGTTTGTTTTCTGAGTTTTGGTTGATCTTGGAAAGATCAATTTATTGGAATGTCTTTGGTTCAGTTTGTTTCTAAGGAATATCGGCAAGAGTTGAGTTGATCAGTAAGGATGTAGACGGTCCAGGATCGTTCGAAGAGTTTTGTGGATAAAAGACGGAGGAATTTGGATTTTTGAAATCAGGGATTTGATTTTGGATAAGTGTTTGGTCTTCAGGATTGAATTGTCAGTTTGGATAACTGGAATTCGTTGTGTTTCACGTATCTCTGAGGGAGTACGTGTAAGATCTATTTCTGATTGTAGAACCAGTGGTTCGGGGAGTTTTATTTGTTGATTCAAACTTGTCTGTAGTTTGATATCCTGTCTTGTTTTGTAGATCTAGATGAGTAGAAGTTCTGTAGCATAGTAGTATTGTTTGTTTGGATTCTATAGAGCGAGTAACCTGGTATTTATACATGGGGAAACTCGAGAAAATTCTATCCTGATCTTGTCTGGATAGTTAGATTTGTTCGTTTGGATGAATTGGTTGCTATGATTGTTAGCATATGGTTGATATATGCTTGTGTTTAAAATTTAAATCTTTAACTAGATGATTAAATTACCTTTGTTTTGAAATTTCGGGGACGAAATTCTTTTAAGGGGAGAGGAATGTGACATCCCGGAAATTTGGAGCAATATCAATTTAATAATCTACATTAAAAATTAAATTGATTTGATAATATTTGTTAATAATATTTGAATTGATTTAATAATCTTCTTTTAAATAAATATTTAACTGATAGTTTATCTTTTAAAAGCTAATTTAAATTGTTTCTATTTATAATGTATATATGTATATATTGGTTTATATTATAAATAGATAAGTTTTGTTTTTAAATTTAATAGATAAACCTATGTTTTCTAATTCTGCTATTTTTGATAATTTGGAAATTTAATATTGAATAAATAATAATATGATTTTAAAAATACTCAAGATAAATTTAATTTGTTTAAAAATAAATTCTAGCCTAGATTTAAATTTAAATAAAAAGATTGTTTTGTTCTTTTTAATTTAGCTTTATAAAATAAGTAATTTATATTTTGAAGAGATTGTTTCTTTTATAAATTATTTTAATTTAATAATGAGTTTTATATAAACAATATTAATAATGTAAAATCTTTACAAATGGGTTTTAATGAAAATAGACATTGTTATTTATATATTTGAAGAAGACCGTGGTTTGGAAATTTAAAATAAAGTCTTTCAAGAATATTTAAAATAATATAAATCTTATACATGTTAAACATAAGTCTAAATACATTTACACAAGAAGCTATGATATTAACATAACCAATAAAAATAACTATAACGACTTTATATATGTACATAAGCATAAACAAAGCAAAATAAAATAAAATAGCTATGGATAAAAAGCATACCCTATTAACTTCTTTATATATGTATATGTGTAGCCTGTAGGTTTTAAATGGCAAAGTTAAGAAAAACAAAGCAAATTAAATATGAAATATGCAGGCAGCAAAGTGTGCAGGCTGAAAACAAATAAGAAAGTTTCAAAATGTTGTCTGAAAAATTCAAGAAAGCAAAGCAAGGTTACAAGACAAAGTAAAAATATGTGCTGGTAAAAGAAATGCAAAAGTTAACAAAGCAAAGCTAAGTACAAAATATCTTTGTGTATGTTCAGCATATAAGATAGTTTGTAGAGCAAGCTAAAGCAAAGCATAGTGGAAATAAGATGCAGGTAAGAGAAATGTAAAAATATCTAAATATAAATCATGGTATGTAGGAACATAAAGTACTTAAACAATAAATGCTTCATTTCTTAGTAGCTAACAAAATCATTTCACATTGTTTAACATCAACTCAGCCTCCTATTTAAAATATCTTGCCTGATAAAACAAATTATTGTACAAAAGAAAAAGTTGCTTGTCTCAGATGCCACCTTCCCCTGAAACTCCTTTATATTCATACCTTCTTCTGTAGTTCGTTCAACATAACATATCCAACCTGAAACAATGGCAAACATTTTCATTTATATAAACTCAAGTAATATTACAACTGAAGATAGGCAAGGAGTTTAAGAAGATCACAGCAAACAAACAGTTTCTAGTTTCAAATTGTTCTCTGTTATTGTCAGGTGAGTAACTTCAAATTTCAAATAACTTAAGTAGTAATCTGGTTGCATAGAATTTCTGGAAATATTATGTTTGAATTCCAGTATATATATATTGGTGATTTTCTCTGTATTTATATAGGAATGACTGATATCAATGTATTGTTTAATTCTGGATACTCTCTGTTCATATTTCCAGGTTCTCATTTGATTTTAATTCGACATCTCGTGATGTTATCCTTATTTAAGCTTAAGTTTCAGGTGAAACTTGTGTATTTCATTACCAAATTTAGTTTTAAAATTTTTATTTTAGTAAAAGAAATATGTTTTGTCTCTGGTAATCAAAATAACAGACCAATCTGTAAATAAGTGAAAATTCCAACATCATCATTCAATGATTCAGGCATGCAATCTGGAACACCATCCAAACTTATGATTTTTAAAACTAAAACTTAAATTTTTAGTTAAGTATTGAAAGTGTAGTTTGGTTTTGAACGAAAGTGGGTTATTGTCGATTTGTGGGTGATCTAGTGGACCGGAGTGCTCGGGGTTCTTTGTGGTGAGGGACAAGTGATTGGAGGGTCGAGGAAAAATGGCGGTAGATGGTGCAGTTAGGCGTGTTAGTGACGGTCACGAAATACTTTCTGTAAACCTAATTTTGCTTTGGTTCGGTTTTGGGTCTCGTACGTCTTTAATTGGTGACCGAGTTCGACGCGCTTATGGGGACTTGAGGAGGGGACATGGTCAAAGTTGTAGCCTGAGGCGATGGCGTTCCGATGATCGGCATTGGGAGGACGGAGCGTTGACAGGGTCGAGGTGATGTTGCTCGAGTTGTTTCCAGGTTTGGCAATTTAACTCAATTTTGATTCGAGTTGCCGTGACAATTTTGGGTGGCCGTGGTGTTATCTGGTGGTAGTTGGCGACATGTTGGAGTTCGTGTAGATGGTTGGAGGTGGTTGGGACCACAGTGCACGTGCACCGTGCCATTGGAGTGCTGGGTTGTTCTTTCGGTGTGCAGAGTTTTGCCTCAGGAAATACTCGAGTCACTCGAGTAGGTGACTCGAAGCAAGGCGATGGAGAACTCGAAGCATTGAAGTGGGTTTGAATTTGAGTTGGTTCCAGGTTTTGAACTGTCATTGTTTTGGTGTGCAGGGTTTTTGGGCTCGGGGAAGTCTCGGGTCATTCGAGTTGTTTACTCGAAGCAGGGAAAGGATTGACCCGAAGCACTTTGCTTTAGTCTCAGGTGGAGTTGGGTTGTTACAGGTTGTATAAACTGCTGTAGTTTTAAATTTAAACCAAATTTAAAGCAAATTAATTGTAAGTTAGTTGTAATCATGATGTTAAATTCAAATGAATTTAAGTTTGTCAACTAAGATTAATCACCTAATTAAAATAAAGTGTTTAAACAATTAAATATGGATTTCCTGTCAGGTTTATAACCTGACAGTTTCAGATTTTAAATTTAATTTAAATCTGAAACAAAAATTTAAACCGAGTTTTAAAATCAAAAGTTCAAAAGTATAGATTCAAGTGAACTTTTGAATCTAAGTTTTTTAAAAGGAATGAATTTGAATTTTAAATCAAGAATTAAAAACCAAGTTTTCAAAAGCAAGTTAAAACCAAAGTTTTAAATTCAAGGTCAAACTAATGAATTCAAGTTTTCTTGAATTCAAATCTGAAATTTAAATCAGTTTTTAAATTTAAATATATAAAACCAGTTTAAATAAAATAGTTTTGAAAAGTAAATTTGTTTCAAGTAGAATTTAAATTTGGTAAATGTTCAAATAATAATCATTTTTGAATCTTAAATTCAAAATGGAATTTGAATTTAAATTTAAAATGTTATGTTCTAATATACTTTAATATTCATGAGTCATTAATAAAGAAATAAATTATCGTAGGAATAATTAAGATATTTAAATGATTAAATGAATAAGTTAATCAAGGAATGACTTATTTTATAAACTAATAGTTTAGATTAATTTATACTAGAAATTAATTAAGAAAGTAATTTAAGAAATGTTATTAGTTAATGAAGATAATTAACTAAAGATTATTAATTAATTAATCTATGTCATTAATTAATATAATTAATCAGATTAATTAGATAATCTATTGTAAATTGTTAAATGTAATTACTTGATAAAAGTAATTAAGAGATTAATTACTTGTTGTGATTAATTTTGATAAGATGATTAAATTAAGTTAATTAATTTAGTTTAATTAATTTAAGAAGATCATTTGATAAATTGATGAGTGTAATTACCTAGTGGAGCATAATTACTTGGGAATGTAATTAATGTTAATTACTAAATGTAATTAGTGAAAATGATGTGTTAATGAAGTAAGTTAGATAATTAATTTTGAAATTAATCGAAGAATTAATTAATGGAGATAATTAATTATGGGATAATTAATTTATTAATATAAGTAATTAAGGGTAGTTAATTACTGGTTGATATTAATCAAGGATGATTAATAATTGTGTTTAATTAAAGATTAATTACTGAATGTAATTAATTTAATCAAAGTAATTTAATTTAAATATAAATTAAAGATCATTAATTAATATAATTAATGATGTAAATTAAGAATTGGTTAATTAAGAAACAATTAATAATGTGGTGATTAATTAAGGAAAAATGTAATTAATTATATTTAATTAATATAAATGAAGTAATTAAATGTTAATTACTATGAATGATTTAGGATAATCAATCGGTGAAATTAAATAAAGACTAATTACCTATTGTTATTAGTGAATGATTAATCAAAGGTGTTAATCAAGATCAAGAAATTATTTAAATAATTTGATTTATAGTTAATTAATGATTGAATAAGCAGGATTTATAGATAAAGAATTAATTTAATTTACTTTAAATTAATTAGAGATTGAAGTAGTTAATTTAATTCATTTTAAATTAATTACAAATGGTACAAATGGTATGATTATAAATCATTGCTTATGGATGAATGATATTGATATTTCATTTGATGATTGTGAATTCAGATCTGACATGAATAATATCTATGTGTCATGGATGCTTGGTTTAAATATGATAATATTTAATTATCTGTTTGAATGATAATATTGATCATCTGTTTATGATGATGATGTGATTATCTATTGTGATATTATGAATTATCCATCTGTGTGTATATTGATTATATTGAATTAAACTGTTAAGACTAAATAGACAACTTGGCCTTAAAAGACACGTTTTGGATTTCGATGAGACCGGGATCGGTTTTCCTCATTTGGAACATCCGAAAACCCCATCGATTCGAAATTAACGATAGGCCGTTAATCTGGAGTGAAGATGAAGATTCAGATTGCAAGGGTTATCGTCGTTAACTCTGAGGGTGATTCCAAAATGAGTGTAACGAGATAATGCCTTCGGTTTCGTTCGAACCCGGAACGAACTTGTATGGATTGAATGCTTTCAACGCATCGTCAGGTAGGCGATGAGCATTCTAAGAAATATATTCTCTAAAGGTAATCGTAACCTCAAGCCTCATCAACCGGGAACGGCTAAAACAGGGGAGGTGCAGCAAGGTTAGGTGGGTCATGCCCAAGCAGGACAAGGATATTCCCCTGTCTAGATGTCCCTTATTTTCGGCTGTGTGGGCGATTGATTGCAACAACTGTTGGGTTTTATCTTGTTCGGGACTCTTCAGTAAGGAATGGTTCCGGCCTTGTGTTGCAGGGGGTCGGGAGTGATCCTCGGTACGTTGATATAGGCCACGTACTGTGACTGGCGGTACCCAGTAGCCCTGCCATTGTATGGAACCCACCATCCAATAAGTGCCAACGGTTTTGATTGTATTACCCACTTTTGTGGCTAGCAGCTGGAATTTAATGAATGTAACAATTTCGGCTATTTTCTATTTACTTGAAAACCCTAGACCTATTATAATATCACAGAATTTCCTATCAAATGTTTTGGTTAGCGTAAGGTAAAAACTTACCCATGTTTATGTGTGAGGTGTCTTACGTGATACCTTTTGTTTTCAAAAGATTTTCAAAGTTAAGCAATCTTTAACTTGTTACTCATACCAGACCCATGTCTGACCCGGAGTTTATTTTTGTTTTTCATAAACTCTCGGGTACCTAAATTTTTACGGGTAGCCAAGGGATTCAGGTTAGCTTTGACGAATTCTGGAGGAGCAAATGGAGCAGGAGGCTTCAGCGTTATAGATACATATATATAGTTCCGCTGTGTGGATATCTCTGTGTTGTTTTGTGTATTGAGTTGTATAACTAGACAGGTGTTTATAACTGTCTAGTATGTGATGTATTATCTGTATAACTTTGATTGATGTTGTATATTATGTAAATACTTATGTGATTATTATAATTTATTCGTTCCGCTGTGAGATTCTGATGTTGTTGTTCTTTCTTCTCTATCTTTTCTATTTTATCATCCCATTCTTTCTTCAAGACAAAACGGTCTTTCTGGGCGTAGAAGGCCGGGTCGTCACACTAGAGATGAGAAAAGATTAAGGAATAAGACAGTCAGGTTGGTGAAAGTTCAGTGAAGCGACAACGAGAAGGACTGTACTTGGAAGACAGAGGATAGGATTAGAGATACTTATCCTAATCTTCTTTTAGGGTATGTCTATAATAGATTTATATAGATAGTTGCTAGTCAGTTAGACTAGTATGGTTGTTAGTTATTGTTACAGATGATTGCTATGTTTAGTATTTAGTCCTTACTGAATTTCGAGGATGAAATTCTTTTAGGGAGAGCCTATAACAACGCTAATTTTTCGTAACATTATTCATAATATTTAATTAGATAAATTAAATAAAATAATGATGATAAGGAGATTGAGATTTGGTTAAATTATATTTATAGTGTCGTGCTTATTAATGAAGTAAATAGGCTTTAATTTGTTTAAAGGTTAATTAAACTACATGTGGGCATATTAGTAAGTGGCCGTTTTATATTACACGGCTATACATTTTCCCTTTTCCTTTCATGTTCATATTTATTTATCAAATTAAAAAAATGCAAATAACCTTAATAGAGCCGGCCATTAGCAAAGGAGAAGAGGAATTTTAATCTAAAACTAAGGATCAAAACTATGGTGGATTAATCAACGAAAAATCTCAAATTCCTTATCAAATTTACGGTGAATAATAATCTTCTACCATCTCTATTTTTGTTCTATGATTATATGGTTATGAATTTATGATTTAAGTTCATTGTTGTGATAAAATGGATGATGATATGCTTGAGTTATATTATGATGATTTGTTTTAATTCATAAGCATATGAATTTGCATGGTTTTGACACAAAACTGAGAATATATGATTTAAATTGCCATGGAAAATTGTAGAACATGATTTTTGTGATAGGTTTTATTTTTCAGAATTTTTCATGCTACGAAAATTTTATTACGTATCTTCGATGAAAGATATGATATAATTGGGTTTAAAATTTATTTTGAGAATTTTAGGAAGAAATTGGGTCTAAAATTTTAACATGTTTGATTACATGATGAAATTGAATTTCTATGATTTTTGGGGATTTTTCCCAATTGATTTACTACGGGAAATAAATTATTTTAAAAGAAGGGCTTTTCTACAAAGGTTGGTTATTGTTATATGGAAAGGTTTTAATGTTAAATTCCTTTAATTTGGATCTGAATAAATAAGGAAATTTTAGATGTAAAGTATTTGAAAAGTTTTTTGGCAGGCAGTCATTGTTTTACAAATAGGCAAGTTGTTAGAAAGTAATTACTAAAAGTTGCTATAATTCAGCCTTTAAATCAGAAAAAGGCATTCCGCCTCTATTACTAAGGACACTTTGACTCCTTTGAGTCCACCTCGTCCCAGTCGAAAACCAATATGGACCACCATAGTCGAAACCAATATACAAGATATCACTTAGATGGTATGCCTTGGATTGGAAGGAGGGTGGAAGCCTTGGTGTCGAAAGGTTTGCTTCCGATGGAGTCGAAACCCTGCTTTGTTTTCATATGTTAACATTCTTGCCTAGTTTTACCTAAAGCTTTCGACACAGTCAAAACATATGCTTTCGTAAGGGTTTTATAATTAGCTTTTAAAGAAGGTTGTCATGTTGTATTAAAGTATTTACTTTCAAAGGTATACCATTTTCCTTTAATTAATTGCTTTCAAAGCATAAACCCAATCTCAATTTAAAGTAATAACCATGGCATAAATAAATATTTTGAAATATTATTCACATTGTTACTAACCCATAAATGTACTTTGGAGAAAGGGAAGAATAACCAGTTAGGTTGATCCAATAGTGAATATAAGTTAGCAGATGTTAAATTTTTAATTTAAGATATTGGTCAAGGCTAATAGGCTTAAATTAAGCTCATGAAAACTATGATATGATATTGGAAAGGGCCAATAGGTTCATAGTCAGTCCATGAAAACTATGATTTGATACTGGTAGGGGCCAATAGGTTTGTAGTCAGCCCATGAAAACTATATCCGAATTAAGATATTAGTAGTCAACCAACAGGTTCCTAGTTCACCAATGAATAGTAGGATAAGAAATAAGATATTGGAGATACCAATAGGTTCTTAATGATCCTATGAAAACTAAGTAATTGGCCAAATAGTCCTTAACTTTTAACAGCTTAATAATAACCCTAGAAACTATAATTGAGATAGATAGTCAGAACGAATGGGGATGGGTAATCTAGAACTGATTTTTTTTTTTGCATATCATCATAATGTTTTGAAATACTATATTTTAACCATCATGGATGAAGGAGCACAATATATGGTTTTATAAATGTTTTAGGATACTAATGAGGGGAAAACTCATTCCGCTACGGTGTGGTCTCACTAGATATCTAAATGGTTTGAGATGGTAAATTATTATTCATACCACGCTTTATGTCCGAGTCAAATTTTTTTTCCCCTTAAACTCTCGGTTACTCAATTGATTTTGAGTAGTTGAGAGTTAAGGTTTCCATGTGTTCTTTTAGACGAATGCGGCTTCCGAGGATGTAAAGGAGGCAAGATTGATATCACAGTTCTTTTATTTCCGCTGTTTTTTTGTTTGTAAAGGAAAATTATTTTCTTGCCTATTTATATACTCTGATCTACAAAGGGGGTATCTTCATATGTTGTGCTTGGTGTATTTATAATAATTATATATTGTCTGAATGTAGTCTATAAAGTATGATTATGTAATCAATTTGGAATATTTTGAATTGGAACGTGGAATTTGTTTTGTGGTTTAATTTTTTAGTATATATTGTGTTTCTGTTTATTAATGTATCTAATTTCGCCTTGTTTGGTCATCGAGGATTAATAATTATGGATGACAGCAGCATCCGTAGCGGTTAGTTTAGGGCCTCCAAACATGGGATGTTACATAAGACATGGTGAAGAGGGGAGAGAGGTGTGTGCTTGTGTACTATGTACTTTATCGTATTTAAATGTTTAATTATTGCAATCACCTCTTCATTTTATTTACCTGTAGTACCCACCATCTCCATATATTTTCCACTTTACATATTTATTTCTATCTTCATTTACTTTCTCTTCATATACATGAATACTTCTATGGCTTCCAAGAGAAATTCCCAAGCCAAAAACTAGTTAATACGCTTCTAAAAATCAAGTTATACTCCATGTATTCATCTATAAACACTCCTCTATCAAAACAAAAACAATTTCCACCTGAAAACCCTAAGACCGATCCCTATATTGCCCAACCCAAACCCAGCCCATTAAGGGCCTAAAAGTCCAAGTTATGGTGAGTGAAGATAGTTCATGAGTTCAGCAAGTTGTTGTGGTGATTCGGTTAAGTTAGGAGTGTTTTTGTGAGTAAAATTTTCACCTTTTAACTATGAAGTTTAAACTATGTTCATGCTCATATTTATAGCTATTGAACACTTACTATATAGTTAGAATAATGGTTTGGTTTTTGGATTGGTTTTTTGCTTTGAAAATTAGTCGCTTTGGAGAGTTAGTAAACGAATCTTAAGTTATATGAGAATCTAGTAGTTAAACTAGTTCCATTGTTAATAAAGGCTTGTTACATGTTGAGTTATTATAAACTACCATGTATGTATGTTTATTCCCTTGCTTTGTGATGGTTGGTTGTATTAAAAATGTCATATACTCGAATTTCGAATAGCCCGTATAACGATAGTCGCTATATCGGCACTTTTGGAAAATCATCTTTTATCGAAAATGGTTGGTTTCATTTTCGTGCTTGGAATTATTTTACAAGTTAAGAAATTTTTTGATTAATGAATGTTTCAAAAATAACTAATTATTTTAATAAACGAATATTTAATTAAATTAATTATTTTATTAATAATGTAGCGACCCTGACTCGACCTTCGAAAATCGGCACCGAATACGACACTCATATTCCAATGCCGCAGATCCAAACGTCGAATCTGGTTTGCCGGAGCTTATAACACATTAAATATAACAACACAGTGGAAGAAAAAGAAATGAATATCATGTACAACTCCAATGATATAGTATCCAGATATACAACAATGATATGAAAATGATACAAGAATATCAGAGACAATAAACAACAGCGGAAAACGAATAGCAAAAGAGATAACTCCAAAATCAAACTGTAACTCCAATCCAATGCTCCAAAGCCAAAACTCCAAACCCCTAGCTCGAACCACCATCACGTTGCACAAAGATAAGCAAGTCTGGTCCATAAATCCAAAGACTCCAATATCCAAGATCTCCAAAGAATACAGAGAAGAAACTGAAAGCTACTAAATCGATATCTACTATTTGAAAAACCCAACTCTAGACTGCCCATGTGGAAAATTATGGGCACCCAGAGTTTAGGAAAGGAACAATAAACTCCAGGTCAGTCATGGGACTGGTATGAGCAAACAAAAACATTTTATTTTTAAAAAATAAACGAAATAATTTAAATTTGAAATCCGCAATTCTTTTTGGAAAATGAAACTACCATAAGGTCTCCCGGCACACACACCATGCAATCGCACACTTGGGGGAGATTTCTCCTTATGATAGTCAAACATGCTTGATACGCAAAAACCATTTGATATTATTATTAGTGCATAGTGGAAAACATTTCAAAGTATAATATTAATCTTAGCCAGCATACGTACCATTATAGTATGCCTACTATAACTACCATGTTAGATGACAGGTTCTACAACTAAAACCATACAAGGCGCGTATTGTTTCTTTGGGTTTTCCAACAAATGGTCAGGCTAAGGAACTTCTTGGGCCACATGGGTACGCCTCTGGAGGGACGCCCCGAGAACCTAACCGGATCTCTGCCAACACAAGGCCGGGTTACCTCTGCAAAAATAGGTAACTACCGACACGAGTATGCCATCCCCCGGTTGTAAACAACCTTTCTTCGAGGATCCTCAACAACAACAATCACAAAGTAATATATATTTGCGATATCCACATAAGTTAAGTATCTGAGCTCCATACCATGATACCACTTCTATCCAGAAGGAAATACACATACCCTAAGGGGCGCTACTCCCTATAACCTTGCTGCATTCTTCATGTTTCGACCATTTCGGGGTGTAAGGTCCGATGAAGTCTCGTCCACAAAGCTATGCTTTTCACATAAGCCATGCTTCGATCAACAAATGATCAGCAGCACTTCGTATGCCACATTACCAAATTGGGAATGTATCACTAGTAACCATCAACTACATAACCTCTGAGATCGTACGTCTCAGAGAAGGGTATTAAGCTAAGAGAATAAATCTCCGCACACCAAATAGAAATGTATTTGATAGAAACCAGCTTTACATCTCAAAGTGTAACGTCAGACACACATCCATACAAGTCTGTTCCGGGACCGAACAGAACCGAACGCACTTCCAAAGAAGCCCTTGCAATCCGGATAATTTCTAATCACGTCCGGACTTCCATCACAATGGGTGCTCAAATATCTATACCCGGGCCAGTCGGTGCAGAGACATTCGACAGGCCATCCTTTCGCTTTCGAAAGTATTCGGTCTTTACCACCGGTCTTCAAATGCTATCCATATCGTCGTATCATTATTCGAAATGGGTTATATGACACAAGGTCCTCTTCCGGTTAAACCGAATAATGAGCGCATTATTTAAAAACATATGGATAATGGGATTTTAGTTAAGTCATAACTTTAAAATGAAAAACTTTTCTTTCAAATGGTTTAAACAAATCACCATTTACAAATCTTTTAAACAAAAAGATTCATTTCAAAAAATCTTCAATGGCTTAAACAATTTCCATACTTTAATCTTTTAAACAAAAAATTTATTTTTAAAACCCCCTTTCAATTTAAAGCAAGGATCACCAATCTATAACGAAGATTCATTTATAGCCTTTCAAAACAATTCCATTTCAAGTTGGATTAACTCATCCGGTCTTTAAATTAAAGACTCATTTTATAGCTTTCAAAATCATTTCCACAAAACAATTCCATTCCAAAACTTTTATATAAAAGATACACTATTTAAATGCTCTTCAATTCCAAATCAAGGTTTGACTATTTTTCACAAAGATTAGTTAACAGTTTTCAAAACTATTTCCATTCGATTTGAAATCTTTCAATACAAATAGAAAACCCCTTCCTTATACAAATGCTATTATTAATTGAAAACAAACAGTTTTCGTTAAAATTTGATTACATTTGCACGGGTTAAAGCCCTTAAATCTTGGGTTGAATTTAAATTCCCAAAACAATATTTTAAAATGGTTTAAAAACCCATATAACTTGAATATCCTTTTTTAACCATAATTTCCAAATAAAAAATTCAATTTCAAATCTTAATTTGAATTCAAATCAAATTATTCGAATTTCAAAACTTAATCAAGTTATTCAAAATAACTTTTATCCTCAAAAACCCCTTTTCAAAAGCTTTTCATAATTTAACCCAATTCCACTTCCAAACCATTTGCATTCAAAATTCAAATTTAAAACCATTTTCAAAAATCTATGACTTAACCGATTTCCTTGTGAAATCCATATTTGTGTGTATGGTTAGTCCAGGGGTTTTACACACAATAGTGCGACAACATCAACCACTGCAGATTGAAATATAGAAATATCGATAAGCGGTATAATCTATAGAGCTTATCTTGATTTACAAATCATGGATGAATAATATAAGTTCATCGTAGATAATAAATTACATCACAGATAAATAAATCACATCACAGATCACATCACAAATCAGGATAATTCATAACGCAAAGCATGATATATCAAGGATATCAAACAATTAAATCATCCAATCCAAACATCCATAAGTAATATCAATTAATTATCTGATTAATTTAAATCAGATTATTCACTAATCTTGGTTAATAAATGTTAATTAATTACAAACCATTTAATTAATTATTACAAAAATTAATTAACCCTTAATCAATAATCATCTCTTAATCACCTTCATTAATTAATTAACCTTAATTAATTCATCACATTATTTAATTACCCTTAATTAATTATAATAAGTGATTATTCTTAATCACTTAGTCATCGTTAGCAATTAATTTACCTTAGTTAATTACCTTCATAAATTAGAAATTAATCCACCTTTAATTATTAATTAGACTTTAATTAAATTCTTTAATTAATTAATTATTATCAAATTAATTACCTTAATTAACTAATCACATAAACTAATTATTCTTTAATTAATTATTATTTTTATCACTTGATTAATCAACCCTTAGTTATTTATTTAATTATCATCAATTACCTTTATCAAGTAATTATCTTTAAGTTAATTAGTAATCAGAACATTATTTAAGTTTAACCATTTAGCTTAACTAATTACTTAATTTCATCATTTGAATATATTTAATTTAAAAACTTGAAATCATTTGTATACAAGAACATTGATTAACTAAAGTTTAATACCACATCATTTCAAAGCATTTGTTAGTTAATTAAATACCAAAACAATTTATATTTAAAAACATTTAACTTTAAATATCTAAAAGTTGAACTCGTTTTGAAATCTTGTTTTACCTTTTCTTTACTATTAAAAAAAACTTCCCAAACCTGGTTCATATTTCTGTTAGAATTTTAAACCTGGAATCAAACTTACTTTTCAAAAAATAAAAACTAGTAATCAATCTAATACAACACAAACTCAAATGAAGTTAACTCGAGCAACTGCACGAGCAAGTGCCCATCTTCCCCGGAACCATATTCGAGGCCATCATCTCCTCTCTTGAACCCAAATCCCTTGACACAAACGTCCACATGTGCACGTGTACGCCCAAACTAGCGATCTACGATCAAGACACTGATCATCAACAAGTCAACGACCATCTAAACGAACACCCCAAACCCTCAGTTCCCACGAATTCGTGAGGAAACGAAATCGAGCAAGTTGAAGCAAACGTGGAACAAAACCCAAATTGACAAACCGCCTCGCCGCTAATGAACCACGCCACCAAAACCTCTACAATTCCATACAGAGCAACGTCATACCCCTAAGCCTCTATCCCCCTAGGTCCGATCCCATTTGATGCCACGATGACGTCACACGAATTCGAGAATCAATGTCGAACTAAAAATGCCTTTAAACCCTACTACGACTTAAATCAACTTCCCTGGTTGCTTGAAATATTAACAAGCATTTTTCCTATACCCTCTGACGCGTAAGCTTCCTTCACCATGAATTTTAACACCTAGTTCGCCATGGTTCACCAGAAATTGGCTGAAGTATGTTTTCTATTCATCTTGTAAACTTGCTTGAAATTCGAGCTTAAAAATCATGATTTTAATTTTAGAATTCATATATTTTGATAACGAATCCATATATATATACTTGAAATAGCAAATTATTCAATTCGAAATTTTTGATATAGTTTGAATTTCACTGTAAATTTTTCCAGGTTAAACTATGTTAAATTTATCTCAAAATTAATTTTAGAAATTTGGTTCTTGATTGAATGCACATGTTTTCCTCAGATCCTAAACTTTAACATGATTTGGAGCAGAAGAATTTGAATTTTTTACAGGAATTTAAACCCTGTAGGTGATTGCAACAGAATGTATATCTGGAACCAGACATGCACACCACAACCATACATAAGCATATACAGATAAGTTTAACAACCAAGCAACATTTCAATAACAGATTCAACATTAACCACACATCAGAGGAAAGAAAATAGGTTTTAAGGGGTTTCGCTCACCTATCTGTTTTGACAAAGCAGAGAACAAGAATTTGGAAATTTTGATTCAAACTGAAACTTGTTTTGTTGATTCATGCTGAGTTGTACTAGGTTGCATTATGAATTTGATCTCAGGTTTTAAATTCTTGCTTTGACCTTTAGCTCAGTTGAATCTATGCTTGCTGTCTTTAATTTTACAGATTCAAAACTTGATCAAGTTGAAGTTTAAAACTTGAATATTTGAACACTAAAATATGGTTTTGAATATGATCCGCCCCTTGCTTTAATCTAAGATTTTAGTTGAGATGCTTTTGTTTTCTGGTTTTCATTTGATCTGAAGCATTTTGATTTAGTTTTTCACATGAAAGAAAATAGGCCTGTTTTCTTTTATCTTTTTTTCAATATTTATTTACATTATTAAAATTTTAAAGAATAAGATTGCCACTTGTTGTTTTGTATTAACACTAGTAAACACTCATTTTCAAAGATTACAAATGTCATTTTGTGATAAATTTATGTTTAGACCTTGTTTCTAATGTATTTACAAGTTATGCTTTAAACCTTAATTTATTTTATATTAACAAACTTATATTAGGAATCATATTTTTTAAAATAGTTTAATTCCAATTTATACTAATTATGGGTTTAAATGTTATGTACTTAAAAATTCATATATATATATATATATGTATGTATATATATATATATATATGTATATATATATATATATATATGAATACAACCCATTTGCATATATATGGTTTCTTATTTATTTCCAAAGGTATGTACATTTTTAAACTCTTATTAATTCCTGTTTTATCTTATATTAACTTTAAAGTTTTCAAATTCACTTATTTTTATTTTATAGGTGTTTATTATCGAATTCTAATCCAAAATTCTACTAAAAGTCCGTTTATTGAATTTTCAAATCAATTCCTTTATTTGCAATCTTTTTATGTATATTTATTCAAATCTTCAAACTAACCCACAATTAAATTTAAAATTAATATATTATTCAAAATACTTATTTCTGTACTTCCAATTAGAAATTCTATTTAAAAAATCATATTTACATTCATTTATATTAATAAACAAACAAAAATCTATTAAATTTGGAAAAAATTCACATTTATTCACAATTTGATTCCAAAAATTAAATTAATTGTCAAATTATTCAAAATTCGAGAATGTTATAGATTCCCCCCTTAGAAAATTTCGTCCTCGAAATTTGTAGGGGAAACAACAAAGGATGGATACACAAAGATAGAGAATCGACTGATTATTTATTATATATTTGGCTTACTGAATCAGAATATCAATAATGGATACAAAAACAAATCAAGATATTCGGGTCACCAGATCTACGAATGCACACGGGTATTGGTTAGTTCGAAAGATAACTAGCACTCGTAGAATATACCTGGACCCAACAGAATAAACATATATATGGATAAAATACCGAAATTTTTAGTTTAAACAACCAAAATATACCTATAAACCATAGCAATCAAAGCAAACAATTCACCCAAACAAACAATTCTGACCCATCTAGAGTTTGTGTCCCTTGCAAATATATCAAAGCTTCTTCCTGGACCTGCCAGGAATCATCAAAGAATTGAAAAGACGAATCAAAGGAGATTGATAGAGAAAATTGTTTCCTCTATTATAAGGTACCGACCATTCGCAGTGGTACTCCCCTATCCCCTATTCGTCCTCTTCTCGCACTCATACTCACTATCAGTGGATAGTAAGAGAATTCACTAAGGCATTCAGATGGATATCTTAGGGATACACTCATTCTAGGGTATACTTCACCCTATCTCTAATGAGCTACTTAATGTGTTATACTCCTGAGCTAAAGTTTCAACCTTCAGCTCTGATACCAAATGTAGTGACCCTGGATCGACTTTCGAAAATCGGCACTGAATACGACACTCATATTCCAATGCCGCAGATCCAACCGTCGAATCTGGTTCGCCGGAGCTTATTGTATGAATATGCGCTTTGCGCTTATATGATTTTGTTTGATGATAATAAACATATATACATTCGTTTAAATGTATTTGGTAATGTACTATTTTGTTTTTCATAGATTAAATAAATATTTGTTGAATAAAATAAATTACTCAGAATTTGAATTCAAACAGAACAAGTTACACAGAATTTGAATTCAAACATAAATTTTATTCAAACAAATATTTATTACAATCTTGAATAGTACAATTTCAAGCTCTCACTATACATATACAATTTTGAATACATCACGATTTCATATGTACAGATAACCTCACTACATATCACTCATACTCGTATTTTGTCTTCAACTGCATTCCAGTTTGAATCCAGCATCTGAGCAATCTGCAAAAATTTTCACTAACACAGTAAAATTGAAAAAGAAATATTTTTGCAATATAAAATAAAATATGATTTTTGAAAATATGATTTGCCTCAGTTATTTAGGTTGTTCGTCATAATTTACATTTGAATTCATCACACACGAACAATGTGACATGCACAATGTATCACCGTACATGCCACAAGGCCGTGCACATCAATATACACTTGATAAAATTATAGGGACAGGTGAGCACAAGTCAAACCCGAGTTTTTAAAACTGGGCTCAACACAAAGCTCAAATATACAACAAACACAGAGGCATCTGACATCGAATCAAGGCAACAGGAAGCATGCAAGTTCATGCACAAGCACAACAATGCACAAGTGACACCACTGACCATGAAACAAATGAACACAGTGAAATGCACAAAGACATAGCATCTGCACCAAGTTAATGTTCACAAATGCAACTCACCAACCAGACTATGATTGAAGAAATAACTCAAAGGACAGCAGACATAACAGGTGAAGTTGTGACAACCCGGAATTTTCGAACCCGAAAACTCCAGATAGTTATGAAAAAGAAGAAAGGGGTAGAAGAAGAAGAAAAGAAAACAACATCAGAATCTCACATCGCAGCAGGATAAAATATAATATATAGAATACAGTTTTTATATACAAGAAATATGTATTGTATACATATACATACGTATCATCATCAGAGTACATCAATCAATCATACATATCCATACACAGCGGAAATAATAAAAAAAATACGGGAATACGCTCTGTCATCCAACTCGTCTCCTGAGCTCCAGCATATAACCTGATCCTGTTTAACTCGGTCTGACCCGAGCATCATATAAAACAACACCCAAGTCAGTCTGGAATACCAGCGTGAGAAAATCACACTTAATTGGATTATTAAAGTTTCAAAAATCTTTTGAAAACAAAAGCATCTCGTAAGACCACGCCACAAATAAACATGTCGGGTTTTTACCTTACGATAGCTAAAATGTTTGCATCTCACGTTTCAGCAATAGTTGGGCACAATCAAAACCGTACAGGCGCTTATTGGAGATTGGATCCCATACAATGGCAGGACTACTGGGGTACCGCACGTCACAGTACCTGGTCTAGATCAGAGTACCGAGGAGCCACCCTAACTCCCCTGCAACACAAGGCCGGAACCATTCCTTACTGAACAGTCCCAAGCAAGGTCACCCCGCAGTTGGCGCGACCAACCGCCCACTAAGCCAAATAAAAGGGACATCTAGACAGGGGAAACCTCACTCTTCAGTGGGGGCTACCCACGAAGTCTTGCTGCACCTCCCCTGTTTTAGCCATTCCCGGTTGATGAGGCTTGAGGTTAAACGTTATCTTTCAAGAACGCATCACTTAGAATGCTCATCGTCCACGTGACGATGTTCTGAAAGCATTCAATCCATACAAGTTGCCCTGGGTTTGGACAAACCGAATCACCGTCTTCAACTCTTCACGGTCTTCATCGGTATCGTTCAAACCGGATCGAAGTGGTTTTCGGATAATTAAATCCGATCCTGGACTCTTCGAAACGATCAGCGCATTGTCCAATATTGATAGTCGGTTATTTAACTATCAATTAATCATGCACAAGCAACCATCAAATAATTTCCATAAATTATTTATCTCAAATATCATTCAGATAGTATTTCCATTTAATCCATTTGAAACAAATTTTCAAAGTCCTTTTATTTCCATGAAATCATTTAACTGATTTCTTATACTCACTCACAATTGATTTATCCTTTGAAAATATTCCTATTTTCTCATTTCTTCCTCAAAAATTCAATTTACACTTTCCTTATAATTTCACAAATTCACTTTCTCCACTTAATAAGATTTCTCCTAAATCTTATCCCATTTAAATTAATTTTCTTACCATCACAAGAGGATTTTAATTGGATTTAAAAAAAAACATTTTGAAAACATATAGATTTATAAAATAAGAAGTATGGCTTTATACAAATTATGGATCGCAAGTAATATTAAAGTTCATAACCAGTTAATGATAAAATTCAAACCTGGCTTTAGAAAAATAGAGTTTATTAATAAATATTTGCCAAGTCTTCAAAGTATCTAATTTCGAAAATATTTTACATTCAAATCATGGTTTATAAAAAAAAAATTATATAGCATAATAATTTAAAATATTCTTTTTAAAATAAATTATAATTTCAGAAAATCCAATATCCATTTATAAATGCCTCTTGTCCACATTTAACTTTGGAAATATCCTGCTCTTTCCATTCAACCAATTTCATATCTCATTTATAAATTCCATTCATGAATTTATAGAATCTCCTTGGATTTCATTACCTTTATAATTTATTTCTTTCTATAAAGTTCCATATTGTCCCATTTAATAAATTCCATTCATTATTAAATAAATTTTCCTTTTGACTCTTAACAGAATTTCTTATTCGTAATTCTTAATAGCATCCTCTTTATTTCCTAATAAATTTTCTTTTCTTTCCTTATTAATATTTCTTTTTATTTCCTTAATAGACCTCCATTTCCATTTCTTAATATAATTCCATTTTCTTTAATTCACATATCGATTACAATATTCCTTAAAGTATAAATTTATAAATTTAAATTTTCCACAATTCAACTTAATCACATTAAGGTTTAACTTAAGTAGAAAATATACTTTATTTCTTTTCTTCATTCTCACTTAAAGTAGATTCAAATTTCAAATAAATATTTTCTATTTGAGTTTTATTTAACTTCTTCAAATTAATTTATCAACGGTAATAGAAATTTCAAATTTTCAGCTTCTCTATTATTCAACAATTGATAATTCAATTATCTATAAAACCACTCAACTCAATATAACATCCTGTCACAGAACAACATATATACGAAATAAAATAAATAGTTTTGAGGAATCCTGTTGGATCCCTCCAACCTTTTTTCCCTGCATCCACAGATGTTAGCACAAATAAATAACAATTTTACTTCAATGTGAAATATTGCAGTATATGTATTTCATATATCACTATCCGCTATTATGCGGCATATAGGTCTATCTAGTTTTTCACTAATTCCAACCAGCATTCAAACAATTCAACCAATAAATATTAAATTCAACTATTTAAAATTTAAAATCAACTGAGTGAGATTAACTCACCTTTTGCCCCTTTTAAATTTGCAAATTTGTTCCAACTTGGCATGTTTCCATACGTTTGACCTTGTATAACAAATTATATGAATTTATTAATATTAGAACTAATCAACGAAAAATTTATCGTTTAATATTTTACTTGACTTGTAATTTATTTAAACTATTTATTTCCCGATTTTAAACCTTATCTAACAATTATATGAATTTTATAAATATTCGGGCAAATCGAACAATTTATTTTCGATTAAATAAATTTATTCTTTAACCTTAATAATCCAATTTAACTCACGATTTATTTCAACAAATAATAAAATAAGTAAATTAACAATTTAATCACCTAAGCAGATTATTTTTAAGCGAACTAGCAATACTTATAATGTAGAGATGTATATTTATTATTATTATTATTCTTTCTATATATTTCTCTTTGAACCTACTTATTCCAAATTGACATATATTGATTTTATTTTGAAACTACATATATATTTTTATAAAAATAAGTAAATAGATTTCAAAAAAAATCAACTTTTTATGTAAACTTCAAATAGTTTAAAATCAATATTCACTCTTAAAAATCTTATATATATACACATATATTTTTAAATTAAACTAGAATAAATCCCCTTTTTTTTATCTAAAATTATTTAACAGTAAAGAATTTTTTTTTAATTTTTTTTATTTTTTTTAACTTACTGTATATTTAAATTTAATCCTCAAATTCTAAACTTAAATTAACTAAATGTAGAATAATTGATAAAATTTACCTCGCTACTCACTCGAGACCACTGCATCGACTACACCAACGTCACTTGAATAGCATGCGAAGCCGCGCCGCCGCCACGAACGGCCGACATCATCGCCCGCGACGCACCTGAGATGCGACCGCCCTCTCTCTCTTGTCGAACACAATCGCGCTCCCCACGAGTCTCACCATCAATCGCGCGTGAGCACCGCGACCTCGTCCCCTCCCCTTAAGTCGACTTGTCCTCAAATACGGCAACAAATGCTCGAGTGAGCAGCTCGAACTCAAATCAATTTAGGGTTTCATCATTTTTTTTTATAATATGCCGTGAAATCGGCTGAAGGAAGAGAAGAAGGGGGAAAAGGAGAGGCTGATCGAAAATAAAATATGAGGGGTTTCACAAATGAAGGAATGAGGAGGGCTTCGCGATTTTTAAGATGAAGGAAATTGATCGGCCATGAATATATGCTCTGGCTTTCAATCTGGAGAAATAAAATGAAAAGGAAAGAGACGCGACTTTTATGAGGGAAGGAGGCGTAATCAAGAAGACGAACAATAGTGTGTTGAGAAAGTTATGCGAATTATTTTATTTTAAACGTTATATTTTAAAAAATTTCTCGAATTCAATTATGGCGTGTTTTCTTATCGTACAAACACACGGTCACTCCAAAAATTACGAAATTTGAAATTCGGCAATAATTCAATATTACGGATCCAACGGAACTGGTTTCGTTGAATTCCGAGACTGTGCCTCGGAAGGCTATTTTCAATTGTCAATTTAAACCATCTAAAATTTAAAATTGAACAAACGGCAGTTAAATTCAATTTTAATCCATCTATTATTCTCAGTATTATTAATATAAATTTTATAAGCCGTTAAAATATTTTCAACAAACTTATAAATCCAGATTTAGATAATTTACCCAATTGTCAATTACTATTTAATTTATTCAATTAATTGTTATATTTTAAATTCTGAGTTGTTTTTATTAAATCAAACCAACTTTTCATATTGTAAACAAATTATATTACAAATTAATTATTTAAATTCATTTTAAATATCACAAATTAACTATTGAAAAAGCCGGGTCTTTACATTCCTCCCCCCTTAAAAGAATTTCGTCCCCGAAATTACTAGTTAGGAAGAATGGTCCCATACCCTTTATTATTTGCTCCTAAACTTTTTCCCTAGTATAAAACTATACTATATGCTTAACTATTCAAGTTTCAATTTAAACTCAAATTTTGACTTATCAAAATTTCCTCAAAATTTTTCTAACACCCTAAATTCCCGAAATTTTTTGCCAGCGTCTCCTTTGCGCGGCTAGCTCGGTACAACTACAAAATGGCTCTACAGCCTCCCAAAAACCCAAAAGAAAACAAAAAGCCAAGTGGCTCAATCAAAATCCCAATCAATTTCCATATAAAAATTCAAACACAGACCTTTGTCGAGCATTTCAATTTTATCTTTGAAACCAAACCCAATTCTCTAAATCTTTATCTTACCTGCAAATCTTACACAGCAATATATCCAATCACAAGTTACAAAACATTTTATCGACATCCTCACAAATGTCCATATCTATTCATTTAAATATTATTTTAGAATATATTTGAAATATCAATTTCCAATTGAGAATGCATTTTCCTTACTTAAGTTAGTATAAACATCTTATGTGTTTCTTATATTTATTTTCATCTTATCACTTTAGTTTATATCCATTCTTATTCAAATTAATTCTTCCATTTTTATATGAGTTCAATTTTATCTTTAACTCTGAATATTTAAATTTTATTTTTCATTTATAACAAATTCATGTCATTATTTTAAATTAGTTTCATTCACAAATTTATTCATTTCAAATTTGAAAATGTTCATCGTTAACAAAATTTTCACAAACTTCAAAAAAATTTCTAACTCCCAAAATTTCTGAATTTTTTTGGCAGAGTCCCCTTTGTACGGAGGAGCTTTTGCAATTTGACAATAGATATAAATATATATACATCAACCCACACAGTCGGAAAAACCAAAAACAGTTCATATTTCCTAGTTTGTATTGCGTAGGCGTACCTTATTTAGCATTTTAAGCAAGCGGCTTATTTTATTTTAGCATTTACGTGCCCAAAATCCCGCTATACAGTCTTCGGGTACCCGTACTTACTTAATTTAAACTCATAAGTAACATATGTATGAAATTTATAACATTGCACTCATTTATACAGCTACAACAATCAAAATCATAAGCAATGCAATATAAATAAATTCATAACAAATTTATATAGTTCCCAAACTAGTTCTATTTGTTTATATCAGACACAAATACAGAGTGCATTCAACTTAAGTGAGTTACAACACATTTACTCAACTCCAATTCATAATTATGCCCACACAAACCCATTTTCCATTTAGTTGATTTCAAAAATCAATTTCTGCTTCTTATCAACTCAAAACCACATTTTATAAGCGATTATACGCGACTCAAGTTCTATAAGCAGGTAATAAGGTTTCCATATTAATTTAGTTGCTTTTACTTAATTTAAATCACCCTATCCAATTCTGAATGATTTTCACATCATTCTTTTATTAAATTCATTCACTATTTTGTATTCATGGCAATTAATTCAAAAATCAAGTTTAATTACTTCCATTATTCCATAGAACTTAATTTAATCATGTTTACGACAACAACAATTATTTCTATGCAATTTCGACAATATTCATTCAACAAACAATTTCTTTAGTTATATAATTGTTTAAAATTAATTCCAACTCGAGTTATATGAAATTTCATTCCATTCTAATTTATTTATAAACCATATCCTTGCATATTTTTTTCAAAACCATTCTTATTAAGCTCGACAACTTCAAAGCTTAAAATTTAACAGTCATGTCCATAATTTATATAAGTCATGCTTTATTGAATTTTAGACTTAAGTTAATTTACCTCAAATTATTTAACTTTCATAACTTAAATTTATTTCTTTTGCCCACGAATTCATTTCCAATTTAATTTGATTTTATTCAAATCAAATCTCTTTCATTTACTTCATAGCTCAATTAATTATTTCAATTCCCATGTTCGATTCATTCTCGAACTTATTTAACTTATTACAAAACCACCTTCCCTTTATTTATACCTAATTGAATTTTGTTTGCACTTCTAACCATTTATATTTAATCCAATTTCATTTTATTTACTAACAAGTCCAAGTTGAATTTTATATTTATAATTCAAGGGCTCTTCCCCCATTCACTTTAATTCACTCTCCACTTTTATTAATTTATCATTCAACCTTTATTTAACCAATTCAAAGTTTATTCACATATTCAGGTTACTAATTTATCCCAAATTAGTTTATTCCCAGTTTATAATTCAATATTTGATTTTTAGCTTCAAAAAAAAAATCTCTTCATTTAAATTTCTTTGGTTCAATCCTATTTTGAAATTCAGGTTTGGATTTCTATTCATTTTCCAGATTCAAACAATTCCATCTGACTTATTTATTCCATCTTAATTTTATAAGTCCACTTCTTATTTATCTTCACACTTCCATTTACAGTTAACCACATTCCCATTTTATTTTAATTCAGGTTTATACGTCCTTACTTAGCCAAGTATATATTTTTATTTCAATGCCTCTCAATTCTTTTATAAGCTATCAAAGTCTTATTTCTTCAAATTCTACTCTCACTTAGTTTACATTAAATTCATCCTCATTTCATTGTAATGAATTTTACTCAAGTGAGAGTTTTATTATAATATTACCTATATCTTAATTTAATCCATCTTCATTCAAATTCAAATATTAACTTAGCTTAAGATAATTCCAGTTCAATCAAAGTGCTCAATCCAATTAAATTTGCTATTCACTATCCATTCACATCACTTTACCAATCCATTTTATTCAATGAACTTTCACTTCCTTCGAAATTACCTTTCCATAAATTTTAAATCTTAAGTTTACTCATTTATCGCAACTTCTTACTTAAATTCATTGCAATTGATTTGATACTCATCTAGATCAAATCCCATGTGATTTAATTAACCAATCTAAATTTGTTATGATAACATCCAGGGCTAAGTTATTCCATCCATACTTGATTTGGATCTAATTTGTAACTTCAAATTATCTTTACTTTAGTCCAATTCCAAAACAATTCCAATTCACATTTAATTTACTTACCATTCAATGGAATTTCTATTTATAATTTAGGTTTCATTACTAAATTCCATTTTAATTCAAATCACAACTTAATTCAAATACAACCGAATTTTATTTCCAGTTTAACTCAATTTACTTCCATTCACATAACTTGAATTAATTTCAATCCACTTTAAGTGTTATTCCTCATTTCAACTTCATTTGAAAGTCACTATTTTATTTCCTCCAAACTATTAATTAAATTTCGAGTTTTAAATTTTAATCCAAGTTAAATTTGCATCCTTAACTTTTCACTTTAGATTTTAATTCCAAAATTCAACATTTATGTTTTCCTTGATTAGATAACTATTTTAAATTTAATCATCTCATTTATAAAAATATTATCATCCAAACATCCAAGTTATAATAATTGCAGAAAATATTTCTTTTATATCAAAATATATTTTGGATGAAATTATTTCATTCACCCATTTTTGAAAACAATATTGTGTCGAATTGTTCTATTGAAGTGTTTAGAAACCCCTTCGGCACAGTTGTGCAGACCGTGCTAACGAAGGTTCATATACCACTCAATAAATCAATCAACGCAATATAAAATCATTTTATATTCACTAACAAATACGCGCTTATATCTATAAATACGCTCAAACTCATTCTAGAGTACTACTGACTCTATCTCTAATGAGTAATTCCCCACCAGAGCCAAGGTTCTCGCTTAACCTTTCTGCTCTGATACCAAGTGTGACAACCCGGAATTTTCGAACCTGAAAACTCCAGATAGTTATGAAAAAGAAGAAAGGGGTAGAAGAAGAAGAAAAGAAAACAACATCAGAATCTCACATCGCAGCGGGATAAAATATAATATATAGAATACAGTTTTTAAATACAAGAAATCTCTACTGTATACATATACATACATATCATCATCAGAGTACATCAATCAATCATACATATCCATACACAGCGGAAATAATAAAAAAAAATACGGGAATACACTCTGTCATCCAACTCGTCTCCTGAGCTCCAGCATATAACTCGATCCTGTTTAACTCGGTCTGACCCGAGCATCATATAAAACAACACCCGAGTCAGTCTGGAATACCAGCGTGAGAAAATCACACTCAATTGGATTATTAAAGTTTCAAAAATCTTTTGAAAACAAAAGCATCTCGTAAGACCACGCCACAAATAAACATGTCGGGTTTTTACCTTACGATAGCTAAAACAATTTTTATTAAAGTTCTCTGATATTATTATAGTGTCTATAGAAAGTAAATAGAATCTAGCTGAAATGCTTGCATCTCACGTTTCAGCAATAGTTGGGCACAATCAAAACCGTACAGGCGCTTATTGGAAATTGGATCCCATACAATGGCAGGGCTACTGGGGTACCGCCCGTCACAGTACCTGGTCTAGATCAGAGTACCGAGGAGCCACCCTAACTCCCCTGCAACACAAGACCGGAACCATTCCTTACTGAACAGTCCCAAGCAAGTTCACCCCGCAGTTGGCGCGACCAACCGCCCACTAAGCCGTATAAAAGGGACATCTAGACAGGGGAAACCTCACTCTCCAGTGGGGGCTACCCACGAAGTCTTGCTGCACCTCCCCTGTTTTAGCCATTCCCGGTTGATGAGGCTTGAGGTTAAACGTTACCTTTCAAGAACGCATCACTTAGAATGCTCATCGTCCACCTGACGATGTTCTGAAAGCATTCAATCCATACAAGTTGCCCTGGGTTTGGACAAACCGAATCACCGTCTTCAACTCTTCACGGTCTTCATTCGTAATCGTTCAAACCGGATCGAAGTGGTTTTCGGATAATTAAATCCGATCCCGGACTCTTCGAAACGATCAGCGCATTGTCCAATATTGATAGTCGGTTATTTAACTATCAATTAATCATGCACAAGCAACCATCAAATAATTTCCATAAATTATTTATCTCAAATATCATTCAGATAGTATTTCCATTTAATCCATTTGAAACAAATTTTCAAATTCCTTTTATTTCCATGAAATCATTTAACTGATTTCTTATACTCACTCACAATTGATTTATCCTTTGAAAATATTCCTATTTTCTCATTTCTTCCTCAAAAATTCAGTTTACACTTTCCATATAATTTCACAAATTCACTTTCTCCACTTAATAAGATTTCTCCTAAATCTTATCCCATTTAAATTAATTTGCTTACCATCACAAGAGGATTTGAATTGGATTTTAAAAAAAAAACATTTTGAAAACATATAGATTTATAAAATAAGAAGTATGGTTTTATACAAATTATGGATCGCAAGTAATATTAAAGTTCATAACCAGTTAATGATAAAATTCAAACCTGGTTTTAGAAAAATAGAGTTTATTAATAAATATTTGCCAAGTCTTCAAAGTATCTAATTTCGAAAATATTTTACATTCAAATCATGGTTTATAAACAAAAAATTATATAGTATAATAATTTAAAATATTCTTTTTAAAATAAATTATAATTTCAGAAAATCCAATATCCATTTATAAATGCCTCTTGTCCACATTCAACTTTGGAAATATCCTGCTCTTTCCATTCAACCAATTTCATATCTCATTTATAAATTCCATTCATGAATTTATAGAATCTCCTTGGATTTCATTTATTATAAGATAGTTTGATTTAAAAATCTCACCTTTATAATTTATTTCTTTCTATAAAGTTCCATATTGTCCCATTTAATAAATTCCATTCATTATTAAATTAAATTTCCTTTTGACTCTTAACAGAATTTCTTATTCGTAATTCTTAATAGCATCCTCTTTATTTCCTAATAAGTTTTCTTTTCTTTCCTTATTAATATTTCTTTTTATTTCCTTAATAGACCTCCATTTCCATTTCTTAATATAATTCCATTTTCTTTAATTCACATATCGATTACAATATTCCTTAAAGTATAAATTTATAAATTTAAATTTTCCACAATTCAACTTAATCACGTTAAGGTTTAACTTAAGTAGAAAATATACTTTATTTCTTTTCTTCATTCTCACTTAAAGTAGATTCAAATTTCAAATAAATATTTTCTATTTGAGTTTTATTTAACTTCTTCAAATTAATTTATCAACGGTAATAGAAATTTCAAATTTTCAGCTTCTCTGTTATTCAACAATTGATAATTCAATTATCTATAAAACCACTCAACTCAATATAACATCCTATCACAGAACAGCATATATACGAAATAAAATAAGTAGTTTTGAGGAATCCTGTTGGATCCCTCCAACATGTTTTCCCTGCATCCACAGATGTTAGCACAAATAAATAACAATTTCACTTCAATGTGAAATATTGCAGTATATGGATTTCATATATCACTATCCGCTATTATGCGGCATATAGGTCTATCTAATTTTTCACTAATTCCAACCAGCATTCAAACAATTCAACCAATAAATATTAAATTCAACTATTTAAAATTTAAAATCAACTGAGTGAGATTAACTCACCTTTTGCCCCTTTTAAATTTGCAAATTTGTTCCAACTTGGCATGTTTCCATACGTTTGACCTTGTATAACAAATTATATGAATTTATTAATATTAGAACTAATCAACGAAAAATTTATCGTTTAATATTTTACTTGACTTGTAATTTATTTAAACTATTTATTTCCCGATTTTAAACCTTATCTAACAATTATATGAATTTTATAAATATTCGGGCAAAGCGAACAATTTATTTTCGATTAAATAAATTTATTCTTTAACCTTAATAATTTAATTTAACTCACGATTTATTTCAACAAATAATAAAATGAGTAAATTAACAATTTAATCACCTAAGCAGATTATTTTTATTTCGATCAAATTGACATATGTTGATTTTATTTTGAAACTACAAATATATTTTTATAAAAATAAGTAAATAGATTTAAAAAAAAAATCAACTTTTTATGTAAACTTCAAATAGTTTAAAATCAATATTCACTCTTAAAAATCTTATATATATATACATATATTTTTAAATTAAACTAGAATAAATCCCCTTTTTTTTATCTAAAATTATTTAACAGTAAAGAATTTTTTTTTATTTTTTTTATTTTTTTAACTTACTGTATATTTAAATTTAATCCTTAAATTCTAAACTTAAATTAACTAAATGTAGAATAATTGATAAAATTTACCTCGCTACTCACTCGAGACCACTGCATCGACTACACCAACGTCACTTGAATAGCACGCGAAGCCGCGCCGCCGCCACGAACGGCCGACATCATCGCCCACGACGCGACCGCCCTCTCTCTCTTGTCGAACACAATCGCGCTGCCCACGAGTCTCACCATCAATCGCGCGTGAGCACCGCGACCTCGTCCCCTCCCCTTAAGTCGACTTGTCCTCAAATACGGCAACAAATGCTCGAGTGAGCAGCTCGAACTCAAATCAATTTAGGGTTTCATCATTTTTTTTAATTTTTTTTTATAATATGCCGTGAAATCGGCTGAAGGAAGAGAAGAAGGGGGAAAAGGAGAGGCTGATCGAAAATAAAATATGAGGGGTTTCACAAATGAAGGAATGAGGAGGGCTTCGCGATTTTTAAGATGAAGGAAATTGATCGGCCATGAATATATGCTCTGGCTTTCAATCTGGAGAAATAAAATGAAAAGGAAAGAGACGCGACTTTTATGAGGGAAGGAGGCATAATCAAGAAGACGAACAATAGTGTGTTGAGAAAGCTATGCGAATTATTTTATTTTAAACGTTATATTTTAAAAAACTTCTCGAATTCTATTATGGCGTGTTTTCTTATCGTACAAACACATAGTCACTCCAAAAATTACGAAATTTGAAATTCGGCAATAATTCAATATTACGGATCCAACGGAACTGGTTTCGTCGAATTCCGAGACTGTGCCTCGAAAGGCTATTTTCAATTGTCAATTTAAACCATGTAAAATTTAAAATTGAACAAACGGCAGTTAAATTCAATTTTAATCCATCTATTATTCTCAGTATTATTAATATAAATTTTATAAGCCGTTAAAATATTTTCAACAAACTTATAATTCCAGATTTAAATAATTTACCCAATTGTCAATTACTATTTAATTTATTCAATTAATTGTTATATTTAAATTCTGAGTTGTTTTTATTAAATCAAACCAACTTTTCATATTGAAAACAAATTATATTACAAATTAATTATTTAAATTCATTTTAAATATCACAAATTAACTGTTGAAAAAGCCGGGTCGTTACAGAAGTGCAACAAGAATCAGACTCAAGTACATGGTAAACATGTCCACAAATGCAAAGCTTAAGTATGCAGATCAAAAGCAATTGTTCTTAACTGCAAGTTCAAACCAAAGCACAAAAGTGCACAGCAATGCAAAGATAACAGCAACCCAGTGCCAACATGGTCAGAATGAAGACAAGTACACTTGAACAAAATGAACAAGTGGAGCATCTGTGTAAACTGGGCAAGTATGGACAGAGCTCGAGCACAAGATATGAGACAATTGATCAAATGCAACACAGTATCTAACTGGAACGAAGTGATGAACCAACAATGCAAACAAAACTAGATGAACAAGACACAGCAGTAATCAGGTGAATCAAGTACAAGGCACAGTGCAGAGGTCTCAACAGGAAAATCAAGCAACAGTCAACATGCCAGAAGCTCAAGACTATACAAAAGTGGAGACCACAAAGGCAATGCATCAACGAATTAACTGAACAATGACCTCGAACAGTAAACATATATGCACAGGTACCAAGACATTGAGCATAAACGTATGTATAAAATTCAAAGGTTCAGGCCGAGACTAATGCAAGCAGCATGTGGTAAACCAAAATGCCATCATATGTACTCAACGCAAAGTTCAAGCCAAGTCAAGATGATCACCGACCAGTTCAAAATCAGAAGCAGCAGTCAAGCACGACCAAGTATGGAGTGTACAAGTGCAAATGTCCAAACCACAACATGAAGGCAAACATGAAGTGAATACAACCACAAATGGATACTGCAGTGGACATGTATACAACATAATGAAGCAATAACACAAATGGCCAGAGAAATGCACAGTAGAATGAACAAGTAATGCATATGATGTGGCAATCACAGATGCTTGAAGACTACAGTACATCAAGATGAATCAGATTGAGTTCGATCAACATCAATAACCAATGTCACAGTAAAATAAACATCATCAGAGAAGATGGCCAGAGACGAAGATCACAAAGATGGCCGAAGCATGTCAAGAGCATGTGTTAACCAAGTCAGAATTCAACTCAAATTCGTATCTTTGAAAAAGTCAAAGAAAATTAAAAAGGGAAAGTTTCTGCCGTATGAACCAAAGATAAATCAAACATTCGAAAATCAAAGCCGTGAGTACAAGTTGAAATTATATCAGGAAAGCCGTGCGCATCAAGCAATAGAAAAATTAGGAAAGTATCGAATTAATTAGTGTATTCGAATTCATATAAATACCAAACGCAAACCATCATCATCGGCATCGAGTTAAAAAGAAGCAATTAAACGAACAACGAAAGAAATTACATACCGAATCAACAACGAACTTGATCATCAGAGAACGAACAAGCGCAAGCAATGCAAATCAGAGAATCGGCCAATAGAGGAGCAGCTGCGAACAATCTCAAGTAAAGAAAGCCGCGAATCATCAGAGAACGAGCGCAAGCAAGAGCATCAAACCAGTCAAAGACCTAAATTTGGATCGCGAGCCGAAGCCCTAATTTCAGAACGAACAAAGAATACAACGTCGGCCGCAATTGTTTCAAAAGGAAGAACAAAGGATCGGCCGCATTATTCTCACAAGCCAAAAGAATTGGATCGGGCTAAAAATAAAAGGGCCGACTTTATTATAAAAGGGATTTTATTAAGGTTTTAATTTTTTAAAGGGGGTTTTTTTATTTGAGCAAAAATTATGGATTCAAAGTTGTATTTTAATTTTTGCTCCTTCTTTTATTTTTGAAGTATGTTTTTTCTTTTCGAGTCAAAGAATTTGTAAATCACCACCTAGGTTGTAGGTAGTGTCAGATTGTCTAGTTAGAATTAGTTCAGTGAGCAGGGTGTGCAAGTTTGCAAAACTCTATAGGCGGATCAGAGTTTGCGAGTAAGCGAAACTCTATAGGCGGAGTAGGGTGTGCGAGTCTATAAGAGTGTTTGTGAGTGGGAGCAAAAGGGTTTGCGAGTCTAGTAGAGTGTTTGTAAGCGAGATACTGTCTAATTCTAATAGAAATCTGGGAATGCAGCAGTAGGCAGGGGTTGCCGAAGCTGGGTAAATTTTGTATGTGATTTACTTTTCAGCATATTTATTTCTGCAGTTTGTTTTTACGTTTAAATCGAGAAAATTTTCTATAACCCTATTCATCCCCCCTCTAGGGTTAATCTAGATCCTACAAGTAGTATCAGATCACGGTAATTTTTTAACTCTAGAGTCATGAATTCATCAAATAATGCTTTTTCTGATGGGCAATCTATTGTTAGGCCACCCATGTTTAACGGGAATGATTATGCTTATTGGAAAGTTAGGATGAGTATTTATCTTAGTTCCGTTGATTACGATGTTTGGGATATTATTGAAACTGGCTATAAATCTCCCACTATAACTGTTGGTGATACTGAGATTCCTAAACTTAGGGATAGGTGAGATGCTAACGATAAGAAATTAAAAACTACAAATGCCAAAGCATTGAACGCTTTGATCTGTGCTCTTGATAAAAATGAATTTAATAGAATTTCTCATTGTACAACAGCACAGGAAATTTGGCACACTTTGGAGGTGACACACGAAGGAACTTCTCAAGTCAAGGAGTCTTGTCTAGCCCTATTCAGTAATGAATACGAGAACTTTGTGATGGACAAAGATGAGAGCATAAAGGACATGTTTGGACGCTTTTCAACTTTGGTATACAACGCTAGAGCGCTCGGGAAGGTATTCACTGAGGTAGAGCTTGTGCGGAAGATACTACGAGTCTTACCGATGAACTTTGAGGCAAAAGTCACGGCAATCCAAGAATCGAAAGATTTGAGTAAACTAAGCATGGAGGAGTTGATTGGCAACTTGATGACATATGAGCTTGAGCTAAAAACAAAAGAGGAACGCAACAACTCCGAATCAAAGAAGAAGACGATTGCCTTAAAGAGAAAAGAGGAGAGCGATGAAGATGAAGAAGATCCAATTGAAGAGCTTGCATGGCTGTCAATAATCTTAGAAAATGGTCAAGATTCAATCCATGCAAGAAGAAAACATCTGGTAATAGGTCCAGAGAGTCTAACAATTTGATAATGAATTGACGTGCTATAATTGCAACAAGCCTGGCCACTTTAAACAAGAATGCCCACTTATCAAATACAACCAAGGAAAGAAAAAGAAGAAAAAGGCCTTTGCAGCGACTTGAGATGATGAAGAAAGAGAGGAAGTTTCGGATAGCAGCTCAGAGGAGGCTTACTTGTGTCTTATGGCAAAATCAGATTCAGAAACAAGCTCAGAGGAATCTAGTGAGGGAGGTAACTATTCCTATAGAGACCTTGTTTTTATGTGTCTTGATCTCACTAAAGTACTTGATGCTCTTGAATCTAAAATTGAAAAACTGAAATCTGATAAGAGAGAACTTGCTCGTGAAAATTTTAGGTTAGAAACTGAACTTGAAAATATTCAAAACCTAGAATGTAAAAATTGTAAGATTTTAGATTTAGAATTATCAAAACTTAGGAATAACTTTGAGAATCTTGAAAAAGAAAACTTGAATCTTAAGGAAATAATTGACACTAGGAAAAAGGATTTTATAAATAGATGCACCTCACTTGTCACTGAAAACACAACACTAAAAACCAAAGTCCAAAATCTAGAGAAATCTTTGAATAACTTTTCAAGAGGCGAAAAATCTTTCAACATGCTATTGGGGAATCAAATTTTTGCTAACAACAGAAAGGGACTAGGTTTTGGGAAAACACAAGTTGAGGATGATGCAATAAGTAAGAATGTCTTTGATAGATGTGAAATAATTGGACATCGTGTTGAAAACTGTAGTCATAGGAACAAGAACACAAAATTTATACAAGTTTGGGTTCCTAAGAATTCTATAAACAAATTTTATGTCTATTGGAACAAGAATGAAAGGACTAAACAAGTTTGGGTTCCAAAGGGTTTGTTTATTCACAATGCTTCTGCCAGTAACAATCATGGACCTACAAATAGGTCACAAAAATCTTTCATCGTGTAGGTATGGTGGCAGGCTAAGGAACAACAACATTGTTATCTGGTTTTTGGCTGTTCCAGAAACACAATGGGAAACAAAGCAAAGTTCCTTAGCCTAGTACAAAGGTGACAGAATCAAAATGGGCAACCATGAAAAATTATCGTAAAGGTAAAACAGGTGAAGGTATACTTATCTGATCAACATATTAATTGTGATAATCTGCACCGTATTCTGAATGAAATCATCAAATATTGTGATGTTGTAAAGATGATGTTTTTTGATTCTGACTTGTTCAACATAGTTGGCCAATTACATTTATGCCAAAATCACTATTCTTCGAATTACTTCATACATATTTGTTTGGATTAAACATTGTGTTTTGGTGGATACATTTGGTCATAATTCGGCTAACCCTATATTCTCAGTTTCTGATTGTTTATATGGCTTCAATTCAAATTCAAAGAATGTCATTTAAATTGTTGTTAAAATTGAGTTTGAAATTTTTGATGCACTCTTCATGGTTTGGTTTATCAATTTTAGTTAATGATATTTTGGATTGAAAGAGAAACTCAGATGCAGATTACACTGGTAATCTGGTTGATAGAAAAATTACTAGTTGAACGTGATTTTTGAGACATTTAGTAACTGCATCGTTTTTCAAAGAAAATATCTGCATATTTTTCACTTGAAATAATTTTTCAAATAGCAGAATTTTTTTTCTCATATAACCCCTTTGAGAAAATAATTGTTTGACCATATTTTCAGATTAGTCATTCTTATTTGATTTTAAATGACAAATTTTGACTAATTCGACTCCCTACTGATTATCGAAAAGATAAATAGTGATTGAAAAGATGATAAGTGTTGATAATTAACATACATTACTCAAGAGAATATATTTGAAAATTTCTTTAGGAATTTAAATAAGGGTTATAAAACTTTTTGTTGGGTAAAGATTCCATGACCATTCATATATCTATCATATTTCTATCGACCATTGTTTATCAAAACTTAAATATAGTTTGTCGATATGTTGTACTATAATCAGGGATCATTTGTTTTTCATTTCACATTTTTTTGTAAAAATAAATAAATATCCAAAGTATTCACTCTCATTTAAAAGTCCTCACGGTTATGCATGGGTGAATTACTTGGATTTTTGAGTATGTGCTTCCATGCTCATTTAAAAGTCCTTACGGTTATGCATGTATGGAACGCATATCAAAACTAATTGATTAAATAGACAAGTTGATTCTAATCCCATTTAAAAGTCCTCACGGTCATGCGTGGTTAGAAGATACTTGATTCCATTTTTAAAATTAAATTGGAATACTACTAATCTCATTGAAAAGTCCTAACGGTTATGCATGATTAGTAGATATTCGAATTCCTGATATAAATGTACCACAAGTTGATACAATTGTATGATTTTATATTAGAACATCATTTCCATTATTTCTAAAAGTGGAATATGCGCCTAACAAGGGTAGTTATGATTTTTGTTTGATTTTTTATTGAAGTTTAATATTTATATTCAATTTGAGTTTAATGTTGGATTAATATTGACCACTTTATCTCTCTTTTTCTCTAACACTATTATTCTTTTGCTGATAACAAAAGGGGGAGAGAAAAGTTAAGATTTTGTCAAATAGAATCAAGCAAAAGTCAAATAATTTTCCATTTGCATCTAGGCTCATTTGTATATATTACTATTTGTATGCATATATGTAGGGGGAGCATCATGTAGAGAGGAAGCATCATGTATAGTGTATATCATTGGGCAAATACATTTAACTCAGTCAAAATCCTAAATATATGTTTGTTATCATCAAAACGGGGATATTGTATGAATATGCGCTTTGCGCTTATATGATTTTTGTTTGATGATAATAAACATATATACATTCGTTTAAATGTATTTGGTAATGCACTATTTTTTTTCATAGATTAAATAAATATTTGTTGAATAAAATAAATTACGCAGAATTTGAATTCAAACAGAACAAGTTACACAGAATTTGAATTCAAACAGAAATTTTATTCAAACAAATATTTATTACAATCTTGAATAGTACAATTTCAAGCTCTCACTATACATATACAATTTTGAATACATCACGATTTCATATGTACAGATAACCTCACTACATATCACTCACACTCGTATTGTCTTCACTGCATTCCAGTTTGAATCCAGCATTTGAGCAATCTGCAAAAATTTTCACTAACACAGTAAAATTGAAAAAGAAATATTTTTGCAATATAAAATAAAATATGATTTTTGAAAATATGATTTGCCTCAGTTATTTGGGTTGTTCGTCATAATTTACATTTGAATTCATCACACACGAACAATGTGACATGCACAGTGTATCTCTGTACATGCCACAAGGCCGTGCACATCAATATACACTTGATAAAATTACAGGGACAGGTGAGCACAGGTCAAACCCAAGTTTTTAAAGCTGGGCCCAACACAAAGCTCAAATATACAACAAACACAGAGGCATCTGACATCGAATCAAGGCAACATGAAGCATGCAAGTTCGTGCACAAGTACAGCAATGCACAAGTGACACCACTGACCATGAAACAAATGAACACAGTAAAATGCACAAAGACATACTGCACCAAGTTAATGTTCACAAATGCAACTCACCCACCAGACTATTATGTAAGAAATAATTCAAAGGAAAACAGACATAACAGGTGAAGTGCAACAAGAATCAGACTCAAGTACATGGTAAACATGTACACAAATGCAAAGCTTAAGTATGCAGATCAAAAGCAACTGTTATTAACTGCAAGTTCAAACCAAAGCACAAAAGTGCACAGCAATGCAAAGACAACAGTAACCCAGTGCCAACATGGTCAGAATGAAGACAAGTACACTTGAACAAAATGAACAAGTGGAGCATCTGTGTAAACTGGGCAAGTATGGACAGAGCTCGAGCACAAGATATGAGACAAGTGATCAATTGCAACACAGTATCAAACTAGAACGAAGTGATGAACCAACAATGCAAACAAAACCAGATGAACAACACACAGCAGTAATCAGGTGAATCAAGTACAAGGCACAGTGCAGAGGTCTCAACAGGAAAATCAAGCAACAGTCAACAAGCCAGAAGCTCAAGACTATACAAAAGTAGAGACCACAAAGGCAATGCATCAACGAATCAACTGAACAATGAACTCGAACAGTGAACATATATGCACAGGTACCAAGACAGTGAGCATATACGTATGTATAAAATTCAAAGGTTCAGGCCGAGACTAAAGCAAGCAGCATGTGGTAAACCAAAATGCCATCATATGTACTCAATGCAAAGTTCAAGCCAAGTCAAGATGATCAACGACCAGTTCAAAATCAGAAGCAGCAGTCAAGCACGACCAAGTATGGAGTGTACAAGTGCAAATGTCCAAACCACAACATGTAGGCAAACATGAAGTGAATACAACTACAAATGGATACTGCAGTGGACATGTATACAACATAATGAAGCAATAACACAAATGGCCAGAGAAATGCACAGTAGAATGAACAAGTAATGCACATGATGTGGCAATCACAGATGCTTGAAGACTACAGAACATCAAGATGAATCAGATTGAGTTCGATCAATACCAATAACCAATGTCACAGTAAAATCAACATCATCAGAGAAGATGGCCAGAGACGAAGATCACAAAGATGGCCAAAGCCATGTCAAGAGCATGTGTTAACCAAGTCAGAATTCAACTCAAATTCGTATCTTTGAAAAAGTCAAAGAAAATTAAAAAGGGAAAGTTTCTGCCGTATGAACCAAAGATAAATCAAACATTTGAAAATCAAAGCCATGAGTAACAAGTTGAAATTATATCAAGAAAGCCGTGCGCATCGAGCAATAGAAAAATTAGGAAAGTATCGAATTAATTAGTGTATTCGAATTCATATAAATACCAAACCCAAACCATCATCATCGGCATCGAGCTAAAAACAAGCAATTAAATGAACAACGAAAGAAATTACATACCGAATCAACAACGAACTCGATCATCAGAGAACGAACAAGCGCAAGCAACGCAAATCAGAGAATCGGTCAATAGAGGAGCAGCTGCGAACAATCTCAAGTAAAGCAAGCTGCGAATCATCAGAGAACGAGCGCAAGCAAGAGCATCAAACCAGTCAAAGCCCCAAATTTTGATCGCGAGCCGAAGTCCTAACTTCAGAACGAACAAAGAATACAAGGTCGGCCGCAATTGTTTCAGAAGGAAGAACAAAGGGTCAGCCGCATTATTCTCACAAGCCAAAAGAATTGGATCGGGTTAAAAATAAAAGGGCCGACTTTATTATAAAAGGGATTTTATTTAGGGTTTAATTTTTTAAAGGGGTTTTTTTTATTTGAGCAAAAATTATGGATTCAAAGTTGTATTTTAATTTTTGCTACTGCTTTTATTTTTGAAGTCTGTTTTTTCTTTTCGAATCAAAGAATTTGTAAATCACCACCTAGGTTGTAGGTAGTGTCAGATTGTCTAGTTAGAATTAGTTCAGTGAGCAGGGTGCGCGAGTTTGCAAAACTCTATAGGTCGAGCAGAGTTTGCAAGTAAGCGAAACTCTATAGGCGGAGCAGGGTGTGCGAGTCTATGAGAGTGTTTGTGACTGGGAGCAAAAGGGTTTGCGAGTCTAGTAGAGTGTTTGTAAGCGGGATACTGTTTAATTCTAATAGAAATCTGGGAATGCAACAGTAGGCAGGGGTTGCCGAAGCTGGGTAAATTTTGTGTGTGATTTACTTTTCAGCATATTTATTTCTGCAGTTTGTTTTTATGTTTAAATCGAGAAAATTTGCTATAACCCTATTCACCCCCCCTTTAGGGTTAATCTAGATCCAACACTTATAACACATTAAGTATAACAACATAGCGGAAGAAAAAGAAATGAATATCATATACAACTCCAATGATACAATATCCAAATATACAACAATGATATGAAAATGATACAAGAATATCAGAGACAATAAACAACAGCGGAAAACGAATAGCAAAAGTGATAACTCCAAAATCAAACTGCAACTCCAATCCAATGCTCTAAAGCCAAAAATCCAAACCACTAGCTCGAACCACCATCACGTTGCACAAAGATAAGCAAGTTTGGTCCGTGAATCCAAAGACTCCAATATCCAAGATCTCCAAAGAATACCAGAGAGGAAACTGAAAGTTACTAAATCGATATCTACTATCTGAAAAACCCAACTCTAGACTGCCCGTGTGGAAAATTGTGGTCACCTAGAGTTTAGGAAAGGAACAATAAACTCCAGGTCAGTCATGGGATTGGTATGAGCAAACAAAAACATTTATTTTTAAAAAAATATGAAAGAATTTAAATTTGAAATCCGCAATGCTTTTTGAAAACTGAAACTACCCTAATGCCTCCCGGCACACACACCATGCAATCGCACACTTGGGGGAGATTTCTCCTTATGATAGTCAAACATGCTTGATACGCGAAAACCATTTGATATTATTATTAGTGCATAGTGGAAAACATTTCAAAAGTATAATATTAATCTTAGCCAGCATACGTTCCATTATAGTATGCCTACTATAGCTACCATGTTAGATGGCAGGTTCTATAACTAAAATCGTACAAGGCGCGTATTGTTTCTTTGGGTTTCCAACAAATGGTCAGGCTAAGGAACTTCCTGGACCACATGGGTATGCCTCTGGAGGGACGCCCCAAGAACCTAACCGGATCTATGCCTACACAAGGCCGGGTTACCTCTGCAAAAATAGGTAACTACTAACACGAGTATGCCATCCCCCGGTTGTAAACAACCTTTCTCCGAGGATCCTCAACAACAACAATCGCAAAGTAATATATATTTGTAATATCCACATAAGTTAAGTATCTGGGCTCCATACCATGATACCACTTCTATCCAGAAGGAAATACACATACCCAAAGGGGCGCTACTCCCTATAACCTTACTGCATTCTTCCTGTTTCGACCATACTGGGGTGTGAGGTCCGACAAAGTCTCGTCACAAAGCTACGCTTTTCACAAAAGCCATGCTTCGATCAACAAATAATTAGCAGCACTTCGTATGCCACATTACCAAATTGGGAATGTCTCACTAGTAACCATCAACTACATAACCTCTGAGCTCGTACATCTTAGAGAAGGGAGTTAAGCTAAGAGAATACATCTCCGCCACCAAACAGAAATGTATTTGATAGAAACCGGCTTTACATCTCAAAGTGTAACGTCAGACACACATCCATAAAAGTTTGTTCCGAGATCGAACAGAACCGAAGGCACTTCCCAAGAAGCCCTTGCAATCCGGATAATTTCTAATCACGTTCGGACTTCCATCACAATGGGTGCTCAAATCCGTATGCCGGGGCCAGTCGGTGCAGAGACATTCGATAGGTCATCCTTTCGCTTCGAAAGTATCCGGTCTTTACCACCGGTCTTCAAATGCTATCCATATCGTCGTATCATTATTCGGAATGGGTTATATGACACAAGGTCCTCTCTCGGTTAAACCGAATAATGAGCGCAATATTTAAAAACATATGGATAATGGGATTTTAGTTAAGTCACAACATTAAAACCCAAAACTTTTCTTTCAAATTGTTTAAACAAATCACCATTTACAAATCTTTTAAACAAAAAGATTCATTTCAAAAAATCTTCAATGGCTTAAACAATTTCCACAGTTTAATCATTGAAACAAAAAATTTATTTTTAAAACCCCCTTTCAATTTAAAGCAAGGATCACCAATCTTTAACGAAGATTCATTTATAACCTTTCAAAAAAATTCCATTTGAAGTTGGATTAACTCATCCGGTCTTTAAATTAAAGACTCATTTTATAGCTTTCAAAATCATTTCCACAAAACAATTCCATTCCAAAACTTTTATGTAAAAGATACACTATTTAAATGCTCTTCAATTTCAAATCAAGGTTTGACTTTTTTTCACAAAGATTAGTTAACAGTTTTCAAAACAATTTCCATTCGATTTGAAATTTTTCAACACAAATTGAAAACCCTTTCCTTATACGAAAGCTATTATTAATTGAAAAAAATAGTTTTCATTTTTGAAAAAATCCGATTACGTTTGCACGGGTTAAAGCCCTTAAATCTTGGGTTGAATTTAAATTCCCAAAACAATATTTTAAAATGGTTTAAAAACCCATATAACTTGAATATCCTTTTTTTAACCATAATTTCCAAATAAAAATTCAAATTCAAATCTTAATTTGAATTCAAATCAAATTATTTGAATTTCAAAACTTAACCAAGTTATTCAAAATAACTTTTATCCTCAAACACCCCTTTTCAAAAGCTTTTCATAATTCAACCCAATTCCATTTCTAACGCATTTGAATTCAAAATTCAAATTTTGAAACCATTTTCAAAAATCAACGACTTAACCGATTTCCTCATGAAATCCATATTTGTGTGTGCATGGTGTAGTCCAGGGATTTTACACACAATAGTGCGACAACATCAACCATTACAGATTCAAATGCAGAAATATCGATAAGCGGTATAATATATAACGCTTATCTTTATTTACAGATCATGGATGAATAATTTAAGTTCATCGTAGATAATAAATTACATCACGAATAAATAAATCACATCACAGATCACAGCACAAATCAGGATAATTCATAACGCAAAGCATCATATATCAAGGATATCAAACAATTAAATCATCCAATCCAAACATCCATAAGTAATATCAATTAATTATTTGATTAATTTAAATCAGATTATTCACTAATCTTGGTTAATTAATGTTAATTAATTACAAACCATTTAATTAATTATTACAAAAATTAATTAACCCTTAATCAATAATCATCCTTAGTCACCTTCATTAATTAATTAACCTTTAATTAATTCATCACATTATTTAATTACCCTTAATTATTTATAATAAGTGATTATTCTTGATCACTTAGTCATCGTCAGCAATTAAATTACCTTAGTTAATTACCTTAATAAATTAGAAATTAATCCACCTTTAATTATTAATTTATTAAGTAGCCTTTAATTAAATTGTTTAATTAATTAATTATTCTCAAATTAATTACCTTAATTAACTAATGACATAAACTAGTACTCAATCTAATACAACACAAACTCAAACGAAGTTAACTCGAGCAACTGCACGAGCCAGTGCCCATCTTCCCCGGAACCATCTTCGAGGCCATCATCTCCTCTCTTGAACCCAAATCCCCTGACACAAACGTCCACATATGCACGTGTACGCCCAAACTGGCGATCTACGATCAAGTCGCTGATCATCAACAAGTCAACGACCATCTAAACGAACACCCCAAACCCTCAGTTCCCACGAATTCATGAGGAAACGAAATCGAGCAAGTTGAAGAAAACCTTGAACAGAACCCAAATTGACAAACCGCCTCACCGCTGACGAACCACGCCACTAGAACTTCTGCAATTCCATACAGAGCAACATCACACCCCTAAGCCTCTATCCCCTAGGTCCAATCCCACTCGATGCCACGATGACATCACACGAATTCGAGAATCAATGTCGAACTAAAATTGCCTTTAAACCCTACTACGACTTAAATCAACTTCCCTGGTTGCTTGAAAAATTAACAAGCATTTTTCTTATACCCTCTGACGCATAAGCTTCCTTCACCATGAATTTTAACAACTAGTTCGTCGTGGTTCACCAGAAATTGGCCGAAGTACATTTTCCGTTCATCTTGCAATCTTACTTGAAATTCGAGCTTAAAAATCATGATTTCAATTTTAAAATTCATAGATTATGATAACGAACCCATTTATATACTTGAAATAGAAAATTATTCAATTCGATATTTTTGATATAGTTTGAATTTCACTGTAAATTCTTTCCCGGTTAAACTATGTTAAATTTATCTCAAAATTAATTTTAGAAATTTGGTTCTTGATTGAATGCCCACGTTTTCCTCAGATCCTAAACTCTAACATGATTTGGAGCAGAAGAATTTGATTTTTTTACAGTAATTTAAACCCTGTAGGTGATTGCAACAGAATGTATATCTGAAACCAGACATGCACACCACAACCATACATAAGCATATAAACATACAGATAAGTTTAACAACCAAGCAACATTTCAATAATAGATTCCAACATTAACCACACATCAGAGAAAAGAAAACTGGTTTTAAGGGATTTTGCTCACCTGTCTGTTTTGACAAAGTAAAGAACAGGAATTTGGAAATTTTGATTCAAACTAAAACTTGTTTTGTTGAATTATGCTGAGTTGTACTGGGTTGCATTATGAATTTGATGTCAGGTTTTAAATTCTTGCTTTGACCTTTAGCTCGGTTGAATCTGTGCTTGCTTTCTTTAATTTTCCAGATTCAAAACTTGATCAGGTTGAAGTTTAAAACTTGAATATTCGAACACTGAAATATGGTTTTGAAGATGACCTGCCCCTTGCTTTGATCTCAGATTTTAGTTGAGATGCTTTTTGTTTTCTGGTTTTCATTTGATATGAAGCATTTTGATTGAGTTTTTCACATGAAAGAAAATAGGCCTGTTTTCTTTTTCTTTTTTTCAATATTTATTTACATTATTAAAATTTTAAAGAATAATAATGCCACTTGTTGTTTTGTATTAACACTTGTAAACACTCATTTTCAAAGATTACAAATGTCATTTTGTGATAAATTTATGTTTAGACCTTGTTTCTAATATATTTACAAGTTATACTTTAAACCTTAATTTATTTTATATTTACAAACTTATATTAGTTATCATATTCTTTAAAATGGTTTAATTCCAATTTATACTAATTATGGGTGTACATGTTATGTACTTATAAATTCATATATATATATATATATATATATATATATATATATATATATATATGAACACAACCCATTTACATATATATGGTTTCTTATTAATTTCCAAAGATATGTACATTTTAAAACTCTTATTAATTCCTGTTTTATCTTTTATTAACTTTAAAGTTTTCAAATTCACTTATTTTTATTTTATAGGTGTTTATTATCGAATTCCAATCCAAAATTCTACTAAAAGTCCATTTATTGAATTTTCAAATCAATTCCTTTATTTACAATCTTTTGATGTATATTTATTCAAATCTTCAAACTAATCCACAATTAAATTTAAAATTAATATATTATTCAAAATACTTATTTCTGTACTTCAAATTAGAAATTCTATTTAAAAAATCATATGTACATTCATTTATATTAACAAACAAACAAATATCTATTAAATTTGGAAAAAATTCACATTTATTCACAATTTGATTCCAAAAATTAAATTAATTGTCAAATTAAACTTGTTCAAAATTCGAGAATGTTACAAATAAGGATTAAAGTTAATTAATAAACATATCAACAATGTGTAACGACCCTAATTTTGACTAACATTATTTAGGGTATTTAATTAGACAAATTAGATTAAATAATGTAAATGGTTAAGGGAATTGAGATTAGAATAATAGAGGGCAGCACGCATGATTAACTAATGAACATAAAAGGAATTAAAATGAAATAAGTAAGGGTAATAGATAAGAGCGAAATAGGAATATGTTATATTACTTATACCCTAACCCTCGTACCACTTTCATTTTACACGTTCATAAACAAAAAACTAAACCAAGCTTGGTCAACCACCATTAGGAGAAAGCAAGAGGAAGATAAGCAAGAACTAAAAGGAAGAAGCTTAATCAAATTCATTCAAGAGCAAATCTCAAACTCCTTAATCACATGCTAAGGTGAGTAATAGGTTACATCTCATATTTTCTTATTTTCGATTCTCGATCAGATCTGAATATGTTTTGTGAAGTATTATGCCATGTTTTGAATGATATATATTTATATATATATATATATGCTTGTTGATGAACTTTATTCGTTCATATAGATTTTTATGATAAGTAATGGTTGAAAAACTTATCAAATGACATTCAAATGACTTGCGATTTTGATATAAGGTTAAAAATATCATTTTAATGATAGGTTTCAAGTTTTATAATTTTCTAAATTAATGTGGATTTATTATGAATTTTCTAAGAAAATGGTTAAATTGGATTTAAATTAATTACGGCCATTATATGTTAGCTTTGTGTTAGAAATTTATATATGTTAGAAAACATATTAAAAGTGACTTATGGGAATTTTTAGAAAATTTTCGTAAGCGTTTTAATGAGTATATAAAATTATTTAAGGTATATGACTTAAGCGTTTTATATGTTTATAAAAGAAGATAGGGCAATTTGTCAATGTTTTAAATTGTTAATATCTAAAATTCGGCAGCATTTGTAGAAAAGATTTTCAAAAAATATCGGCAACCAATCATATGTTGACAAACAAAGCAAGTTAGTTAGAAAGAAATTATGTTATAAAGTAAAAAATTGGTTGTATAAGGTTTATCTGCTTCACCACTTAAAATAGCACCTTTCAACCTCATACTGCCACCTCCATCTAAGTCGCAACCAATACACATGGTATCAGCTTCGTTACTTAGTGGATTGGAGTTGGGCGAAAGGTATGGAGTTGAAATAGAACTTTCGAAGGGATTAAAGTAGCTTCTGAAAACTTAAAACTATTTTGGTTGTAAATGAGACTTCCGAATGAGATGGCTTTTGACTTGGTCAATTGTTTTAAAAAAAGAGCTTTCGAAAGAGGTTGCCGCCTTTATTCTAAAAAAAGCCTTCGGAGAAGTCAAAACCTTTGTTTCCACATTCTACCCTTCGAAGCAATACCTTCGAAAGGGTTCTTTTGTTTTAAACCCTGATGCCACTTCTCCAGTGCTTTCAAAAGGGTTAGTTTCGACACCATCCACTTCTTTTACTTAAGAACATGCTTTCAAAAGAGTTGTTTTCGTCCCAATTCTTTTAAGACCCTTTTAATATTTTGAAAGCTAAACCTAATGGTTTCAAAAGGAATGGTTTTATTCGAAACTATGTTGCACACATTTTTACTTGATCCCAATGTTTTCGAATGGCAAATAGAAATGTTTTAAAAGGAGGATGTCTAAGGTTTTATAAAGCTTTCGGAAGGGACATTTCAATGTTTTCAAAAGGCATTTTGTAAATTGTAACGACCCGTTAAATTTGGTGATATTAAATGAATTAATATAATATGTTTCTAATCTAATTTAGAATGAAATAAAGTCTTAAGATTTTATTTGAGTAAATGTATAAATTTGTTATAGTAATTGGAATTTAAAGTAACAATAAAATGTATGACAATAGATTTTTATAATGTAAATTGTCACATTTTGTTGAAAGTTAATCTTAAGAAACATACAAATGTTGAATCAGTGAATATTAATAAAAATATTTACTAGAATGGAATTCAATTGATATAAAATAAATAGTGGTGATTGTACATTTGGTTGTAATAATAAATAGTGACTAAATAAAAAGTGACCGTTGAATAAACCAATGCAATATGTGAAGGTAAGTAATTTTCATAAATGGTCAATAATAAACGCACTTAAAAGGGTAATAAAATTTGTTTTGTTTAGGTGATTATGTATTGATAAGCTATAACTAAATTTGCAGTTTGGTAGTAAATGGGATATGAGAAGACAAAGGCATTTAGAAAGTAATAGACGGAATTCATAATAACAAGTAGTAAATTTATGCATATATTTGAGCGTTTGTCATAATTACCAAATTTTACCATTCATATAATTTATCTAATTAAAGTCTATAGCAACATTGTTGTTAATAATGTTGTTAGTGAATTTGAATATAAAAGAATGGCAAGTGTAGGTTAACCATTTATTTTATTTTTGTTAAGAATGGAAATAGTTTGAAATAGATTTGAATAAATTATTTTGGGTTGTTTATGTGCCTAGTTAATAAAGGAGAGTTTATAAAAATAAAATAAAAAAATAAAAAAAAGGAATGCACAAATGAAATGTACATAAGCAAAGGTTATTTATACCCACAAATTTGTTTAATTACTGTATAGGAAGAGCCTAAATCCATAGATGAATTTATTTAGATTTCATTTGTAATTTATAACATTTATGTAGATTTAATCTCAATTAATTCATTTAAATAGTGCAGTTAGCGTAGTTTTGTTGTGTAACTACAGTAGTTAATTTTATAAGATGAAGCTAATGCAAATTTTATTTATAGGGTTGGACCACTTATTGATATAAATTTTAGAAAGCAGGATTTATGGATTTATTTGAGTATAAAATTCAACAACTGGTATCTATTACAAATAAAATGGAATTAAACGTAAAATATTACGTTATTGAATATAAAATGGAATTTGTGAACATTAGAGTGAAATCTTGGACTAATGTTAGTAACATCTTTATTTTAGGTGAAACTTGAGGATATAAAGGTGAAAAAACTAAAGTATGGGTTTTTGAGAATATAATTTATAAAATTCTTAAATATAAGAAAGTGCAGAAATGAACACTGAAATTGATATCTTGTCAATTTTAATTCACATCCAAGCTTGTTAAATCATTTGAAATTGATTAATTTATATAAGCAATAAAATTGGGACAAATTTTAGAATATTAATATAAGATTGGATTTTTATAATTTATTTAATGAATATTAAAAATAGCCATTTTTGTCACGGACTCGGATTTCGACGAAACTAGTTTCATCGGATCCGTGTCGGTGAATTATTATAGGGTTTGAAGTTTCGTATCGATCGGACCTGTCGTTTGATCGTACGGACGCGAAACGCCTTGAAATCGATTTTATTAAAATCAATTTGAAATCAATTTGGAAATCTTGTTTTCAGCATAACTTCTTCATACGATCGAATTTGGTCGTGAAACTTTTTCCATCACGTTCAGAATATTTTAAAATACCTATTTGGATATATGGGTTTAATAAATTTTGTTCCGGAGGCTAAACGGGCTTTTTGGGCCATAGTTCGTTGCGTACGTTCATCCTTCTAGTCTATACGCTCTAACCCAACCCTAACTATAAATATACAGTTATAAACCCTAGCTCCATCCTATTGCCATTTGCTGTATGTTCATTTTCTTCATCTCCTTCTCCTCCTCAATGGTGCCAAACCTAGATCTATTCCATTTCAAATTTTAGTGAAATTTCAAACTCTCCAGAAAAATTCCACAAAAATATATGTCATAGTTCTCGAGACACGTAATCTACCGGTGCAATTCGTTTTTCGATTGGAGCCATCGTTCATCCAGAACAATTCAAATCATTTTCGACCTCACATCATCGTCGCAACAAAAGTTGTCGGATCGGGAAAACATTTCTGGGTATTGAAGAGAGGACGATGGGGATCGCATCCATATGGTTTGTTCGTCAATTCAATGGTCGGATTGGCCCCTAAAATTCGATTAGGGTTTGTATCAAGTGGCGGCTGCTGGGCAGAACCGTGGTGGCAGCGGCCTTATAAGAGGCCGGACTTGGCTGGGGCATGCGCCTCGGCTAGCCTAGGCGTTTGGTGGTGGTGACGTGTCGAAAGGAGGCCGGTGGTGGCAGATAGCAGCGGTCAAATTATGGGTCAAGGCCGTGATAGTTGGGTTCGGGTCCGTGTTTTTTTCTCTGAAGCTTTTCGCGTGCGTCTTCCTGTAGATGCGTGTTGTCTGTTTGGTGATGACGTGGATAGTTGTTAAGGTGATTGTGTTCCTTTTTATTTAATTATAATTTGAAATTCAATCACCATTTTTCGCCATAACTTTCTCATACGAATTCGGTTTCACACGAAATTTCTTTTGTTAGGATCGTAATTAAATTCCGGATCTGATGACGCAAGTTTGGACAGATTTGGAGACCGTCAAATTTTTGGGTTTAAATCGAATTTAAATTCGATTTAAATTCAAAAGGTGAGTGTTTTAACCCACTCACAACTACTAGAAGCTTTTATGTTTGTTTAAATTAATTTTAGAAATGAATAGAAATTTATTTATGAGTATTTGGCATGTTTATTTTATTCATATCTGTTGAATTGTATTTATTTAATTTAACTGTTAATTTAATTAATTTATTGCGTATAAATTTACAGTTAAAATTTATTTGTTTGTATATGAACTGCTAGTTAACAGTTATATAATTTATTACTAAATATATACTGTAGATTAATAGCTGTTAAATTTAATTTGAATAAAATTGCCAGTATTACCTGTTATGTAGTACCAAAAAATAATATTGTTATTGATTGATATTGATTGATGATTGCGATTTGGATGATGAATGGATGTTTATTGTATATCATTAAATTGTAAATTATCATGCATATTTCATTTCATTCGGGATTGTGGTTTGAAATGATATATAACCGCAAAATTTTATATTTTTTTAAATTGCGGATTGAAATGATAAATATCCGTATCACTTGACCATAGGATAGAAAATTATATACAGGCACCGCGGTATATATATATAACTATTTAAATGTGATTTCTATGGTTTGGATGGAATACGGTTTATAATAATCTTAAATTTTATATTGTATAAATATTTTTCTTCCATATATATATACATATGAAGTTGAGAATTTTGAAATTAAAAGGTGTATAAAAATCTTTATTAAAAATGGAAGAAAATTAAGAAAATGGAGTTTCATAATTTATATCATATGTTTAAATGTTAAGTTTGGAAATTTTAAGATATGATATTTATAATAGGATTTTTCCCAAAATAAATTGAAATGAATATTCTAGTATAATTTGAATTGGGAAAAATATATATATTTTATTACTAGAAATTGAAGTCTTATTATTTATGGATTTTATATGAATATTCAAGACTAATTAATAGAACAATTGATTTGTCGAAAGAATAAAATCCAACTTTAGTTTGAAATATTGATACTCAAAATGGATCTACGTATATATAAATAAATTGAAGTGGTTTTGGAACTTGAGAGAGATAATATAAATTTTGGTTTAGACTTTAATAAAGAAATATATTTGTAAAGCCATGTAGATTATTTCTTTACAAGGTAACAATAAAGTTAAACCATTTAATTTATATACCGTTGAATATCCAAACCATTCAAGTTTTAGAAGTTATGGTTTTAAATTATGAATTTCGAAATATTATGCTTTGAAAGGATATTTGGCTTTCAGACGTTATAAATTTTAAAGCATTATGATTTTGGAAAAGATTTATATTTGGGATAAATGATATCATGTTGTTTTGGGTTTTAAAATGATATCGTATTCATAATTTTAAAATGGAAATGTATATTCTGGTTTTAAAGTATAAACTATTTTTAAATGACCGCGGTGTTATAATAACGATGGGTTGGCAAAGAGACCGGGATCGGATATGGACATACTCTCTGTCGATACCGAAAACCACTTTGACTAACCGTGTACGCGGTGGAGATTCCAGAATGAAGTAGGTGGTGGTGACGTTTCCTGTAAGGTAAATACGTGGACCCGACTCCCGTGAGTTGGCATAAGGTGGCTAAAACAGGAGCGATTCTCAGGCCAATGAGGTCATTCCTCTGATCGGACCCTCCTCTTCGATATTATACTTTGATTTTGGATTGATTCAGTGGCCACTTCTATATTTTGATTTTGGGGAGTTAGTCCGAGGTGGGCGGTAACTGCGGCTACGCGTTTCCACCAGCCTGGATAGCAATTGGTATATCTACCCTGGCATTGCCTAGTTGTGCCGTGTCACCTACCATACCGAGCCTTTACTACGAGTTTCTATTTGTGTCGTACCTATGGAGTATCCTCTGGTAGCTTCCCGATCATGAGGTATTACGGTACTGTATAGACTATTGGCATTATTTGTGTTAAGGGCTATACGGGTAACCCCTTAACGCTATTAAAAAGTAAGTTTATTTTATAAATAGACATTATTATAATAGCGCAATATACTACATAGTAAGAGTTTAACGGATCCTTAGGAGATATAAATCCCGAACATCTCTTGAGTTACTGTACTCATATTTATTTCTGTTAATTTAACTCACATAAGATCTTTTAGTTCTGACTCGAGTGTTTTGTCTTTTCAAATTCGCTCGGGTCAGTCCGAGCGTTTCAGGATCGAAGACTTTAGCTTTGGAGGACGAAGACGAAGGATTCGTATTATTATTATCTATTTTATTGCACCACACTCATACTGTTCCGCTGCATTGATTGTATTGGTATGTGTAACTCTGATATTTATTGTATAAAGCAAATCAAGTGTTTGTAAACTGTTTTGAACTGTATATTTATTATTATATTTTATCCTTCCGCTGTGAGATTCTGTTTTGTTTTTATTTCTTCTCTGTTTTCTTATTTACCCCATAACAATCCGCCCTTGCGTATGCTTTGAATTGGCACGTGTGTCGGTTTAAAGTGTGCGAAAAGGCTGGATGTTACAGTTGGTATCAGAGCTTTGGTTTAGCGATAAACCTTGGCTTTGTGGGGTTTGACTCTTTGTTAATAGGGTAGTAATACCCTACGGGAGTCACTGAGTGTATATATATGAGAGAGCGTATTTGTTAGTGTTACTAAAAGATTTTGATATTGTGTTAATCTGTTCCGCTTTGTATTTATAAATTCTGGTTGATGCATGGGACGCTATGTCATCAATAGGGATTTCTAAACTCTTAATAGGATAGACCGACATAATATTTGTTTTTAATATAGGTGAATGAAATAATTTTGCCTATTATATTTTCTATATATAAAAATATTTTTATAAAGATATATTTTGGTTGCTATAGTTGGGTGTTAGGTAATAAAAATATTTGTAATGAATTAAAGCTAAGTTGAATTTTAATAAATCAAATTGGAGATTTTAGAACTTAAGTCCGGGATTTTTGAAATCTTCTTTCAAAAGGATTTATGAAATATAATGATTTGGTTTATAAATATTTTCTTATTTAAATATTTAGTATAATTCAGAAAAATTATTTTAAAGAAGATTTGGAGAATATAAATTTTGTACTTTCCTCTCTGTCGCTAGAAAATAATTTCGGTGATGGCGGCCGCATCATCGACTTCTATTTTCGAGTTTCGAAGGGAAAAGGCCGCTGTAGTAAATTCTACCGCAGATTTATGTTGGAAATATCTGAATTTGTTTGTTTTAAATATAATTGAGATATAAAGTTGTAGGAAACTAATTATCTATTATTTCAAAATAAATTGAAATTTGACCCGGAATTTAATTCTAAAATTTTCCATTAATTAATTGTTAAATTTTAGTGGAATAAAAAAAGTAAGTAATAAATGGATTGAAAACCTCTAATAAGTAAGAGAATTAATGCTAAGTATAAAGGAAGTTAAAAATTTAAATTATAAATAATGGTAAAGATTTATTGGAAAATCAATGAATTGAAAGAATTGAGATTAAACTAGTATAAGTTCAATTTCATTTCTCTTTAAAACATATATAACTTACCAAATATGAAAGGTTGAAATGTTAATTGAGAGATTTGAATAGAATATTATGCAAGTTGAAATGTTGGAAATTTTGGATTATTCTATGAATTGCTATTATATAAATAAGAATTTAGTGGTATAAACTTAAGTTATAATTGAAATTTTACTGAAAATAAGTCAAGAATTATTAATAGGTGATATGAACTTAAGTAAATAAAATGAAATCCTTTAGTAAATAAGGATTGATTGTAGGGTTATTAACTTAAGTATGTTTTAAATTTCCCCTATTCTAATATAATGGAAAGTAGGAATAAATTAAGTGTAAGTAGAGGGTTACTGTAATTAAATATAATGGAAACTTCAACATTAAATAAATGAATGAGATTTAAGGTAAGTTGAAATTGTAATTTATAAAACAAATATATATTAATTAAAGGAATGGAGAAGAAACTTGTAAATTTTCACTTACATTCTTAAAACATACATAACTTACCATATAATAAAAGTTGCAATGTTAGTAAGAAAATGTAAAGGGAAATCTTACAAGTGGAGTTTGAGGTAATTAAGGAATTCAATAAATTTGCTGTTAGTAATGAGAATTAATTGTACAAACTTAAGTTAAATTGGAAATTTTACTATATAAGTAAAGATATGTAGTATAAATAGATAATATAACCGTTAGTCAATAAATTGGAATACCAATATAATGAATTTTGAAATAAATGGAAAATGAAATTTTTTAAGAAATAAAGAAATCCCTCCATAAATGAAAGAAAGAAAATCAAACCACTGAAGCATGAAATAAATGTATAATAAGCTAATTTGGTTGTTGGTTTGAATTGTTATTGTTGATTTATGTTTGTTGGGTAAGGAATTTTGAAGTTGTTGGATGAATAAATAATCTATCTTTGTTCCATCTAAGACTGTTGAGTAAAGGATGCACTTGATAGTTAATTTCATTTCATACAAATTTCAAGTTTGAACCCAAACAACTACTTGTTTGATGGATTAAATGGTTGCTTTGTTTGTGTATGTATGTTGTTTGTAAGGTTGATGGTTGTTGAATTGTTTGGTTGATTAATGATTGAATCCACTTAAATAGTTCACTTTAAATTAAATATTTAACCTTTTAGATTATATAAGTGAATGCAGGTGATGGAAGCAACTGCTACTGCTTTTGGTTCCATAATAATAAGCGTATATTGCCCGACAAATAGGTACGTTTTCGGATAACGTTTAAAGCGCTATTTTATATAATTTTCCCGTGTTGGGATATAATATTTTGATAATATTTGTAATATATTTGTTATATTTTGATATTATATTTTCTCCAGAATCTCTCTGTACAAAGGAGACTCTGCCAAAATTTTCCGTAAATTTTGGACTTAGAATTTTGTTGAAATTATTTTTCCAAACTATAATGATTTAAGTATATAAGAATATAAATGATTATAAAACTGGTATATTTTATATAAGGGAATTAATTTAGTAAAATATTGTTTATAAGTTAATATTTGAAATAAGATGTACCGTTTTATTCTTCCTTCTCCCTTCTTTTTCCTTTTCGGGGACGAAAAGTTTTGAGTGGGGGAGATTGTAACGACCCGTTAAATTTGATGATATTAAATGAATTAATATAATATGTTTCTAATCTAATTTAGAATGAAATAAAGTCTTAAGATTTTATTTGAGTAAATGTAGAAATTTGTTATAGTAATTGGAATTTAAAGTAACAATAAAATGTATGACAATAGATTTTTATAATGTAAATTGTCACATTTTGTTGAAAGTTAATCTTAAGAAACATACAAATGTTGAATCAGTGAATATTAATAAAAATATTTACTAGAATGGAATTCAATTGATATAAAATAAATAGTGGTGATTGTACATTTGGTTGTAATATAGTGACTAAATTAAAAGTGACCGTTGAACAAACCAATGCAATATGTGAAGGTAAGTAATTTTCATAAATGGTCAATAATAAACGCACTTAAAAGGGTAATAAAATTTGTTTTGTTTAGGTGATTATGTATTGATAAGCTATAACTAAATTTGCAGTTTGGTAGTAAATGGGATATGAGAAGACAAAGGCATTTAGAAAGTAATAGACGGAATTCATAATAACAAGTAGTAAATTTATGCATATATTTGAGCGTTTGTCATAATTACCAAATTTTACCATTCATATAATTTATCTAATTAAAGTCTATAGCAACATTGTTGTTAATAATGTTGTTAGTGAATTTGAATATAAAAGAATGACAAGTGTAGGTTAACCATTTATTTTATTTTTGTTAAGAATGGAAATAGTTTGAAATAGATCTGAATAAATTATTTTGGGTTGTTTATGTGCCTAGTTAATAAAGGAGAGTTTATAAAAATAAAAATAAAAAAATAAAAAAAAGGAATGCACAAATGAAATGTATATAAGCAAAGGTTATTTATACCCACAAATTTGTTTAATTACTGTATAGGAAGAGCCTAAATCCATAGATGAATTTATTTAGATTTCATTTGTAATTTATAACATTTATGTAGATTTAATCTCAATTAATTCATTTAAATAGTGCAGTTAGCGTAGTTTTGTTGTGTAACTACAGTAGTTAATTTTATAAGATGAAGCTAATGCAAATTTTATTTATAGGGTTGGACCACTTATTGATATAAATTTTATAAAGCAGGATTTATGGATTTATTTGAGTATAAAATTCAACAACTGGTATCTATTACAAATAAAATGGAATTAAACGTAAAATATTACGTTATTGAATACAAAATGGAATTTGTGAACATTAGAGTGAAATCTTGGACTAATGTTAGTAACATCTTTATTTTAGGTGAAAGTTGAGGATATAAAGGTGAAAAATCTAAAGTATGGGTTTTTGAGAATATAATTTATAAAATTCTTAAATATAAGAAAGTGCAGAAATGAACACTGAAATTGATATCTTGTCAATTTTAATTCACATCCAAGCTTGTTAAATCATTTGAAATTGATTAATTTATATAAGCAATAAAATTGGGACAAATTTTAGAATATTAATATAAGATTGGATTTTTATAATTTATTTAATTTATTTAATGAATATTAAAAATAGCCATTTTTGTCACGGACTCGGATTTCGACGAAACCAGTTTCATCGGATCCGTATCGGTGAATTATTATAGGGTTTCAAGTTTCGTATCGATCGGACCTGTCGTTTGATCGTACGGACGCGAAACGCCTTGAAATCGATTTTATTAAAATCAATTTGAAATCAATTTGGAAATCTTGTTTTCAGCATAACTTCTTCATACGATCGAATTTGGTCGTGAAACTTTTTCCATCGCGTTCAGAATATTTTAAAATACCTATTTGGATATATGGGTTTAATAAATTTTGTTCCGGAGGCTAAACGGGCTTTTTGGGCCATAGTTCGTTGCGTACGTTCATCCTTCTAGTCTATACGCTCTAACCCAACCCTAACTATAAATATACAGTTATAAACCCTAGCTCCATCCTATTGCCATTTGCTGTATGTTCATTTTCTTCATCTCCTTCTCCTCCTCAATGGTGCCAAACCTAGATCTATTCCATTTCAAATTTCAGTGAAATTTCAAACTCTCCAGAAAAATTCCACAAAAATATATGTCATAGTTCTCGAGACACGTAATCTACCGGTGCAATTCGTTTTTCGATTGGAGCCATCGTTCATCCAGAACAATTCAAATCATTGTCGGCCTCACATCATCGTCGCAACAAAAGTTGTCGGATCGGGAAAACATTTCTAGGTATTGAAGAGAGGACGATGGGGATCGCATCCATATGGTTTGTTCGTCGTTTCAGCGGTCGGATTGGCCCCTAAAATTCGATTAGGGTTTGTATCAAGTGGCGGCTGCTGGGCAGAACCGTGGTGGCAGCGGCCTTATAAGAGGCCGGACTTGGCTGGGGCGTGCGCCTCGGCTAGCCTAGGCGTTTGGTGGTGGTGACGTGTCGAAAGGAGGCCGGTGGTGGCAGATAGCAGCGGTCAAAGTATGGGTCAGGGCCGTGATATTTGAGTTCGGGTCCGTGTTTTTTTCTCTGAAGCTTTTCGCGTGCGTCTTCCTGTAGATGCGTGTTGTCTGTTTGGTGATGACGTGGATAGTGGTTAAGGTGATTGTGTTCCTTTTTATTTAATTATAATTTGAAATTCAATCACCATTTTTCGCCATAACTTTCTCATAAGAATTCGGTTTCACACGAAATTTCTTTTGTTAGGATCGTAATTAAATTCCGGATCTGATGACGCAGGTTTGGACAGATTTGGAGACCGTCAAATTTTTGGGTTTAAATCGAATTTAAATTCGATTTAAATTCAAAAGGTGAGTGTTTTAACCCACTCACAACTACTAGAAGCTTTTATGTTTGTTTAAATTAATTTTAGAAATGAATAGAAATTTATTTATGAGTATTTGGCATGTTTATTTTATTCATATCTATTGAATTGCATTTATTTAATTTAACTGTTAATTTAATTAATTTATTGCGTATAAATTTACAGTTAAAATTTATTTGTTTGTATATGAACTGCTAGTTAACAGTTATATAATTTATTACTGAATATAGACTGTAGATTAATAGCTGTTAAATTTAATTTGAATAAAATTGCCAGTATTACCTGTTATGTAGTACCAAAAAATAATATTGTTATTGATTGATATTGATTGATGATTGCGATTTGGATGATGGATGATGTTGATGAATGGATGTTTATTGTATATCATTAAATTGCAAATTATCATGCATATTTCATTTCATTCGGGATTGTGGTTTGAAATGATATATAACCGCAAAATTTTATATTTTTTTAAATTGCGGATTGAAATGGTAAATATCCGTATCACTTGACCATAGGATAGAAAATTATATACAGGCACCTCGGTATATATATAACTATTTAAATGTGATTTCTATGGTTTGGATGGAATACGGTTTATAATAATCTTAAATTTTATATTGTATAAATATTTTTCTTCCATATATATATACATATGAAGTTGAAAATTTTGAAATTAAAAGGTGTATAAAAATCTTTATTAAAAATGGAAGAAAATTAAGAAAATGGAGTTTAATAATTTATATCATATGTTTAAATGTTAAGTTTGGAAATTTTAAGATATGATATTTATAATTGGATTTTTCCCAAAATAAATTGAAATGAATATTCTAGTATAATTTGAATTGGGAAAAATATATATATTTTATTACTAGAAATTGAAGTCTTATTATTTATCGATTTTATATGAATATTCAAGACTAATTAATAGAACAATTGATTTGTCGAAAGAATAAAATCCAACTTTAGTTTGAAATATTGATACTCAAAATGGATCTACGTATATATAAATAAATTGAAGTGGTTTTGGAACTTGAGAGAGATAATATAAATTTTGGTTTAGACTTTAATAAAGAAATATATTTGTAAAGCCATGTAGATTATTTCTTTACAAAGTAACAGTAAAGTTAAACCATTTAATTTATATACCGTTGAATATCCAAACCATTCAAGTTTTAGAAGTTATGGTTTTAAATTATGAATTTCGAAATATTATGCTTTGAAAGGATATTTGGCTTTCAGACGTTATAAATTTTAAAGCATTATGATTTTGGAAAAGATTTATATTTGGGATAAATGATATCATGTTGTTTTGGGTTTTAAAATGATATCGTATTCATAATTTTAAAATGGAAATGTATATTCTGGTTTTAAAGTATAAACTATTTTTAAATGACCGCGGTGTTATAATAACGATGGGTTGGCAAAGAGACCGGGATCGGATATGGACATACTCTCTATCGATACCGAAAACCACTTTGACTAACCGTGTACGCGGTGGAGATTCCAGAATGAAGTAGGTGGTGGTGACGTTTCCTGTAAGGTAAATACGTGGACCCGACTCCCGTGAGTTGGCATAAGGTGGCTAAAACAGGAGCGATTCTCAGGCCAATGAGGTCATTCCTCTGATCGGACCCTCCTCTTCGATATTATACTTTGATTTTGGATTGATTCAGTGGCCACTTCTATATTTTGATTTTGGGGAGTTAGTCCGAGGTGGGCGGTAACTGCGGCTACGCGTTTCCACCAGCCTGGATAGCAATTGGTATATCTACCCTGGCATTGCCTAGTTGTGCCGTGTCACCTACCATACCGAGCCTTTACTACGAGTTTCTATTTGTGTCGTACCTATGGAGTATCCTCTGGTAGCTTCCCGATCAGGAGGTATTACGGTAGTGTATAGACTATTGGCATTATTTGTGTTAAGGGCTATACGGGTAACCCTTTAACGCTATTAAAAAGTAAGTTTATTTTATAAATAGACATTATTATAATAGCACAATATACTACATAGTAAATAGTTTAACGGATCCTTAGGAGATATAAATCCCGAACATCTCTTGAGTTACTGTACTCATATTTATTTCTGTTAATTTAACTCACATAAGATCTTTTAGTTCTGACTCGAGTGTTTTGTCTTTTCAAATTCGCTCGGGTCAGTCCGAACGTTTCAGGATCGAAGACTTTAGCTTTGGAGGACGAAGACGAAGGATTCGTATTATTATTATCTATTTTATTGCACCACACTCATACTGTTCCGCTGCATTGATTGTATTGGTATGTGTAACTCTGATATTTATTGTATAAAGCAAATCAAGTGTTTGTAAACTGTTTTGAACTGTATATTTATTATTATATTTTATCCTTCCGCTGTGAGATTCTGTTTTGTTTTTATTTCTTCTCTGTTTTCTTATTTACCCCATAACAATCCGCCCTTGCGTATGCTTTGAATTGGCACGTGTGTCGGTTTAAAGTGTGCGAAAAGGCTGGATGTTACATAAATGGTTTGAAAGGTATGTTTTGGCATATCGACCTAATGTTACAAAGTAGTTAACTTGTTTCGAAAGGGGTACTTTCAATAGTTTCAAAAGTGGTACTTTCAAAGGTTTCGAAAGAGATTGTTTCAAGATTTTAAATGAGCGTTTCGAAGGTTTTCATCAATAATGTTTTGAGTAAAGCATATATCATTGCAAAGAGATTTGAGTAAAGAAAATAGTACGTTTTCCTTGTTTAAATATGATTTAAAGGGTTAAATCAATTTGAAAGATGTTCTCAAGGAAAGTTTAATGGGTATTTAACCCTAGGTAAATGACTCAGGTATTTGAATACCAGATGGGACTGGTATATGTTCGCATCCTATACATAGCTATAACCCCTTGCTAATTTAATCCAAAATTCCAATGTGTAGGATTTAGTCACAGGTAAGACTTAAATGATGTTACAAACAGAAAGGAATATACGAAGAAGGAGGATAGGTTTATTGTAAGCCCACAAAACCATTAGAAAGGAATATTTCCGCTATGATGTGAAAGTATATAGGACCATACAATATGGATAAACAGAAATACAGAAGTATAGATAGTAAATAACGTGGAATATAAATGCAGTAAGTAAAAATGACACCAGGGATTTTATACTGGTTCGGAGCACCGTCCTACGTCCAGTCCCAGACTAACTTCTGGCTTTAACTAACAATACCCTCACTTAACCCGGAGGAATAGGTAAACAACACCTGAGCAGCAGAACATGATTTTTATCTCAGCAGCAGAAGAGGACTTTCCCTTGCCTAAGCAGCAGAACATGACTTTAACAAAGAATAAATGTAGTTGACTTAATGTGTTCTTGATAACACTGATTTGTCTATTAAGACTACAAACTTCCTATAATCAATTCCTCAAGAGTTTAAAGAGTATGTGAAGAGTTAAAAAAGGAAGAATATTGCTATGAATCAAAGTATATAGAATATAACTTACAGATTCAAAGCAATGAAGAGTATGAGAGCACTTGAATAATCACAAGAGAGTAGAAAGAATTAGAATCAGAAATTAGTGATTATGAAGTATGAGATAACTTCTATATATAGTTATCAGAGAGATGCAACTCTTAGTGAAGAGTTTCAGCCAAGAGAGACGACTGTTGATGCATTGAACTCTTCATGGAAGAAGATGTCCATTCAGAAATTTTACAGTTGAAGCCGGTTCAGTCGACTGGTATATTGGGTCAGTCGACTAGTGTTCGAATATTTTTTAAAATTTAAAAATATTTGCCGTTTCAAAAATATGAACAATGTTCACTGCTGTGCATATGCACAGTCAGTCGACTGGCAAGAACAGTCAGTCAACTGGCTGTGCATAAATTACATAGTGAACTCTGTTTGTAAAAAAATTTAAAAATTGAAAACTTGAGGATTGATTTTAACATATGTCTGAGTCTCAATATCTATAATAGTTACTTTAAGCCTAGAGATCCTCAGTTGTCTTCTTTAGCTTCTGAACTGTCTTGTCATGAATTAGAACCAGTAATTCAACATTCTCCCCCTTTTTGATTGATGACAACCTATATATATGTTAGAGAGAAAATATTTCTCCCCCTGAATGTATGATATCTTTTTCCTACATCAAATACGTTAGTGCACATACTTTTTCTCCCCCTTTGTCATCGACAAAAAGGAGATACAACAAACAAAAATATAAAAGAAAAGTGCAGAAATATATAAAAGAGAGACTATTTAGTACAAGTCTCAATAAATAAGTTGCAAGTTTTCATATGATCAAATTATCAATAAAGTTATAACTAATTCATATCCAACTTACTTATGAAAAGAACTTGCTCATCTTCCTCTGGTGCAGGCTCTTTTCTGGGTCTAGAAGTTCCATGAGCACCACTTCCTGTGCTACTAGTATCACTACTAGTATGCTCTTCAGAAGTTGACCATGTAAATCTTGGTTCTGGACGTTTACCGTGAGCTATTGAAGAAGCAGTTGTGGAAGACGAACACGAAATTTCATCCCATAGGATAGAAAAGAATCCTTTTACTTTGTCTAATTTTTTATCTACTTTCTTTAAACGAGATCCTAGTATTTGTTGATTTCTAGAAAGGATCTCGATGGATTCTCGCAAACTAGCTGATTGTGCAAGACGAATATCGTCGTCTTCTTCGAGATGAGACGTTCATTCTTGAATAATTGGTCCGCCCGATTGACGTGATGTTGCTGATGCCACTCTTCATAGGAGGTAAATGTCGGAAGAGCTGGCGGTAGTATCATGAGGCTTATTGTGCGAATGTTGATAACTCCAATGGAAGAAGTTTCAAATTTCGGTTGAGGTGTTCCCATATTTAAAAGCAATAGCATTATATATTCACCGAAATAAATTGTTCTCATGTTACCGTTGTTGAAGGAGAGTAACTCATCCAATATTCGTCGTAGTTAATTTACTTGAATTCCTCCCTGTATCGCAAAAAAAGCTTTAAAATTTTCTGGGTAGATAAGTTCATATGACCCTGTTCTTGGAAGCATACTCCGCATTAAAGCTTCGTGAAGAATTCTAGCTTTCGGTTGAAGGAGAATAGAATTTTGTTCCGTCATATTATCTCCCATAAACATATGGCTAATTCGATCCCTTTGTCGAATATTACATTCGACATCATCTAGTGGAATGCCATGATTGGGAGTTTGAAGTATGTGTGCCATTCGATCTAAGGAGAAGAATACTTGTTGACCACACACTAAACTCCAAACAAAATCATCCCTATTCGATGGACGTTGATGAGGAAGATTTAAATTAGCATAGAATAATTTTTCCATGAGGTGGTTGATCTTGTGTGAATTGGCATTCAAGTCAACTAGAGATTCCAATCCGGATCAACGCATAAGTTCTTGTAAACCATAAGCCACGAAATCGCTGTAGACCATGAATGAACCTTCAAAGATCCTTGAGTTTTACATTTTATACCATCTTGTTATGGCCACTTCATTGTATAGCCATTGTGCAATTTGGGCATCGGTAGGATCGACGGAAGAAGAGCCTTGTCTTTGACATTTTGGAGGAGCCACTTGATTGAGTTTTAGTGAAAAAATTAAGTGAATCGGGAATTTAGGGTTTGTGGGCGAAATAGATTTGGGTAAAAACTGAGAAAAGTAAAGTGAAATCTGGGAAAAAGGAAAGTAAATAGGGAAGGTAGAGGCAGTTTTCACACAGCCAATCGATTGGTAAAAACATTCAGTCGACTTGTGTACTGTGATTTGCAAAAATTTTGTACAGCCAGTCGACTGAATGTGTTAGGTCAGTCGACTGACTGGTTTCCCGAGAGTTTTGAAAACCTGCATTCAGTCGACTGACGTATAATTTCAGTCGACTGCCTGGAAGTAAAAACTACAGTGAAGTTGAGAAAACAAAATTTTATAAATAATCAAATATATAATTGAAATACAAATAATCAGGAATAATAATATACAAGAAATGATAATTATTTTGGAGTTTTTGGAGAGCATTCTTGTGGTTCAACCTTGGTATTATCAACAAGAGGTTGCAAAGGAGACCAATAATTTTGGCGTTCCCATGAGTTTAGAGATGCCGGAGGTTGAGGTCGAGATTGTTCCCAGTTATTCCAGCCGGATGAATTTGCCTGACGGGATGTTGAGGGTTGAACAACATCATGCTTAGATGATTTGCCATAAAACTTAAGTGCAATAGATTCTATAAGGCTTAGACGATTTGAATTCATCCGTTGTTCGTAAAACATTTCTTTTTGTAAATTGACTTGTTCCTGTTGGTAGTGATGGATTTCATTAATTTTTTTTGTTTTTGGAGAGAGAAACAATGATCTTCGAGACTTCTTTGGTTTTGGTGAAAAACTAGTGTGATATCTTCCTTGTTCATGAATAGGGGTAGGGGTTGGCAATTATGGAGTCGAGCTACTGGATGAATCATAGTTACTCGAAGAGGTTGGAGTAGAAAAGGATAATTTTGAGTTAGAGGAATTATGATAGTTTTGAGAGGCCATTGTTGAGAAGATTTAATTTGTAAAGATATATATATTTTTTAAAAATTTGTAATAATGATTAATAACTGAGAAGAGTGCAGTTTATATAGTTGAATGGTTATAGACTTTCAAAAGTTAATAACCAGAGATTAAACAAAGAAAGTGGTGGGGCAGAATAATGTAAGGATATGAAAGATATATGGTTAAGAATGCATGAAGCATATGACTCAGTAGAAAATGTAATCATAGCATAACTGGTAAGCTATGGAGTTACCTGCTAGGAGACCCAGGTTCAAGTCTCGGTGGCTATGTTATTTTGTATTTTCTGAACGAAAATATGCAGAATAAATAGAACCAATCTTTTACATGAAACAGGAAACAATCATAGTTCTAATGGTAAGAAGTATTTGAAAACATAGGAGTGGTTTTGAGTTCAAGTCTTGCTAGAGTCATAATTTTTTTATTTTTGTTTTGATAAAATTTGAGTGAAAGATATATATATATATATATTTTGCCAAGATGTGTTATTAGAATTTGAGTGAAAGATATATATATATATATATATATATATATATATATAGCCAAGATGTGCTATTAGAAGCTACAAATATATATATATATATATATATATATATATATATATATATAAATTTTTATAAATTTTTAAAAGAAATAATACCAAGCTCTCGTCTTAAATTAACAAAAGTATTTTCGTTTAAAGGTTTTGTAAACATATATACCAATTGTTTATCATAGAAAACAAACTCTAGATTTATCAAATTCTTTTCAATATTATCACGAAGAAAATGATAACGAATGTCAATGTGTTTGTTTGTGAGTGATTAACATGATTTTTAGATAAATTAATAGCACTAGAATTATCACAGAAAATAGTTGATTTAGTTAAATTAAAACCAAAATCTTGTAGTGCTTGTTGCATGTATATAACTTGAGCACATGCCAGAGCGGCAGAAATATATTCCGCTTCACATGTCGATAATGAAACACAGTTTTGTTTCTTACTAAACCAAGAGATAAGAGATCGTCCAATAAAATGACAAGTCCCACTTGTACTTTTTCTATTTGTCCGGCTTACTCCAAAATCAGCATCACTATATGATACCAATTCAAAAGGACATTCCTTTGGATAGAATAGTCCAAATTCCTTGGTTTTATTAAGATACCGTAATATGCGTTTCCACTGCTCGTAAATGTGATTCTTTGGGATTTGCTTGAAATCGTGCACACAAATAAACACTCATCATTATGTCAGGTCTACTAGCTGTTAAATATAGTAACAATTCAACCATACTTCGATATAATTTTTGGCCAATACTTTTTCCATTTTCATCTTTATCAAGATGTATGGTTGTACTCATAGGAGTTGGTTTGGTAGAAGTATTTTCCATACCAAAGCGTTTAACTAGATTGCTACAACATTTTTCTTGATTAATAAAAATACCATTTTCTAGTTGTTTTATTTTTAAACCAAGAAAATAATTTAACCCACCCATATGTGACATTTCAAGTTCATTTGTCATTATCTTAGAAAATTCTTGACAAAGCTTTTCATTTGTAGATCCAAAAATTATATCATCAACATATATTTGGATAATTAAAATATCATGCTTATTTCTTTTAATAAAAAGAGTTTGATCAACCTTTCCAATTTCAAAACCAGAATTTGTTAAATAACTTTTAAGACGATCGTACCAAGCACGAGGTGCTTGTTTTATACCGTATAAAGCCTTTTTGAGTATATAGACATGGTCAGGAAATTGTTCATGTATAAATAATGGAGGTTGTTCAACATAAACATTTTCTTTTGTAAAACCATTTAAAAAAGCACTTTTGACATCCACTTGATATAATTTAAAGTTATGAAAACATGCAAAAGCTAGTAAGATTCGTATTGCTTCTAGTCTAGCGACTGGAGCAAACGTTTCTTCATAGTCAATTCCTTCCTCTTGATTATAACCTTGAGCAACTAATCTAGCTTTATTTCTAGTAATATTTCCTTGTTCATCTGCTTTATTTTTAAAAATCCATTTTGTACCAATAACTGATTGATCACTAGGTCATGGAACTAAATCCTAAACGTCGTTTCTTTCAAATTGGTTTTGTTCTTCTTGCATGGCAATTAACCAGTTTTCATCACTAGATGCTTCTTTAATATTTTTAGGTTCAATATGAGAAAGAAAAGCTACATGACCCATTTGATTTAATTAACTTCTTGTCTTAACAGATGAATTTAGTTCTCCAATAACATTAGTAGAAGGATGATCTCTTAATACTCTAGGTAGAGATCTTAATTCATTGTTATTGTGAGCAATGTTTTCATTAATTTCAAAAGTTGTAGTTTCTCTATTTGTGGTATTATCAGGGAAATCTTCATCATCTATTATACTCGGAGTTGGTTTAAAATTCTCATCAAAAGATACATGAAGAGTTTCTTCGATGATATTTGTTCTTTTATTATAAATTCGATAAGCTTTGCTACGATCCGAATATCCTAAAAAGATTCCTTCATCGGATTTTGGATCAAATTTACCAAGCTGATCTTTTGAGTTTAACATAAAACATTTCAAACCAAAGATTTTAAAATAGGAAATATTTGGTTTTCATCCATTTAGAAGTTCATAAGGAGTATTCTTTGTTAGTGGTCGAATAGAAACACGATTCAAAACATAACAAGCCGTTGCAATTGCTTCAGCCCAAAAATGTTTTGGTAATGTACTTCCGTTTAACAAAGTCCTTACACATTCTTGTAAGGTTTTATTTTTACGTTCTACAACCCCATTTTGTTGTGGAGTTCTAGGAAACGAAAAATTATGGAATATTCCTTTTTCCTTACAGAAATGTTCAAAGGCTTCGTTTTCGAATTCACTTCCATGATCACTTCTTATGTTTTAATTTTCAAACCTTTAAAATTTTGAATTCTTTTGACAAATGATTTGAAATTGTCAAAAGTATCGCTTTTATTTTTCATAAAAATAGTCCAAGTATATCTAGAAAAATCATCAAAAATTACAAACACGTATCTACTGTGATTAATGGATTGTACTTGAGTTGGTCCAAATAAATCCATATACAGTAATTCAAGTGGTTGTAAGGTTGAAATAACCTTTTTAGATTTAAAAGATGATTTAGTTAATATTCCTAACTGACATGCATCACAAATATGATCTATTTTAAAATTCATTTTTGGTAAACCTTTTCCTAAATCATTTCTAAAAAGCTTATTTATGGTTTGGAAATTAATATGACAAAATTCTTTGTGCCATAACTAAGGATCATTTTCTTTGGCTATTAAACACATATCTGAATTATGTTTTATTTTCATATTCAGAACATAGATATTTCTGTCTCTATTTCCTTCAAAGATAAGATTTTTATTTTGATTAAAAATACTATATTTTTTTTCAAAAAAAGTGATTTTGAAGCCCTTGTCACACAATTGGCTGATAGTAAGTGAATTATGTTTTAAATTTTTGACAAGTAAAACATTTGAAATAAGAGGTAAATTTGAAATACCATTGTTGTTCACATCGCCTTTGCCGATGATATATCCTTTAGAGTTGTCTCCAAATGTGAAGGAGCCTCCATCTGTGTAAATAATATTTGATAGCATATCTTTGTCTCCTGTCATATGTTTTGAGCAACCACTGTCGAGTATCCATTTTCCTCTTTTCTTGAGTGGGACCTTCAAAAATATAATATAATATTGGTACCCACCTTTTTAATAGGGTCCTAAGAGTTAAATCTTAGGAAACCAAACCCAAGAGGGCTCAGTATCCCATATAAAAATATAATCTTTATTCTTATGAACAGTTTGTAAAAAGGTTTTTATATATTTCTTTCTAATCAAACTGTTGTTTGTTTTAGGAACCCAAACTTTTATGCTTTTTGAGTAAGAATTCATTTTTGTCTGAACTTTAGTAGGATTAATATTTCTCCTAATTTTCTTTTTAGATGGAGCTGTTATTTTCTTAACATATCCTAACCCTTTCTTACTTGACACAGATTGAGAGTTATCAATAATTTTTGATAATGTTTCTCTTCCTTTATTAAAATTTGAAACATTTTTGGTGATGCTTTCTAACTTAGTTTTGAGACTAGTATTATCCAATTCTATCAATTTTATTTTTGTTTTTAGTTCATGATTTTCAGAAACAAGAGCATCATTTTTCTCTTTTTGAGTTTCAATTTCTTAACTCAAGAGAGTGATATTAGAGAATGATTCTTGTAATTTTTCAAGTTCTTCCTCTAATATTTTCTTTTCATCTTTAAGCATATCTCTTTCGAATTCTGCTTTTTTATGATATTCACGAGTCTCCTTATATTTGCTTTTGAGATTTTTTAGAGTGTCAACTAGCTCCGAATTTATCTCAATCATATCATCAAAAGTAAAATCACTAACCTCGTTTTCAGTTGCCACGAAGCAGACATTTGCTTGCTCGTTTTCACTGTCACTACTGTTTTCTGATGAATAAGTGTCTGAATCATCCCATGTTACCGAGAATGCTTTCTTTTTCTTGTCTTTTCTGCCTTTGAAATATTTCTTCTTTAATTCTGGGCATTCCTTCTGAATATGACCTTTCTTATGACAATTGAAACATTTTAGAACTGAGAATGATAGTTTGTTTGGAAAATTCCTTTTTCCATTATTTTTGTTATTTTTTCGAAATTTCAAGAACTTTTTGAAATTTTTGGCAATAAGGGCTAGATCTTCTTCATCCGAATCTTCATTTTTTTCTTCCTCAGCATGAAAAGCTATGTTCCTTTTATCTTGTGCTTGTACTCGTTTTGCCTGCAAATTCACTTCATAGGACATTAGATTTCCTATTAACTCTTCAGGTTTTATGGTAGAGAGGTCATTAGGTTCTTCAATAGCCAATACTTTTCTTTCCCATTCATCCGTTAAAGAGTTTAGGATTTTTGATACAATATCAAAATCAGTGTACTTTTCTCCTAATCCTAATAGTGAATGATAGATATCTTGAAATCTAGAGTACATATCATTGATGGATTCATCTTGTTTCATTCTAAAGTTTTGAAATTGATTTTTGAGCATGGAGATTTTGCTTTGTTTGACCTTGTTAGTTCCTTCATGAGTGATTTTAAGCGTTCTCCATATTTCATAAGCAGTTTGACACATGCTAACACGATTAAATTCATTTCTATCTAGTGCACAGAATAAGATATTCATTGCTTTAGCATTGGCAGCAGCATCTAGTTTTTGTGTGTTTGACCAGTGGAATATTCTCCAGTAGGAAGAGTGTATTCATTTTGTGTGATATTCCATGATTCATGACTATTTGATTGCATATAAATTCTCATACGAGTAGACCAATAATTATAGTTTAAACCATTAAAGAATGGAGGTCGTGCATTGGATTGACCTTCAATAAAACTAGTATTAGCGACAGTGTTAGTGGTAGTGTTGGTGTTATTTTCAATATCAGCAAGATATTAGATAACTTTGTAACGGTTATAAGAAACCTCGCTCTGATACCAAATGAAAGTATATAGGACCGTATAATATGGATAAACAGCAATACAGAAGTATAGATAGTAAATACTGCGGAATATAAATGCAGTAAGTAAAAATAACACCAGAGATTTTATACTGGTTCGGAGCACCGTCATACGTCCAGTCCCAGACTAACTTCTGGCTTTAACTAACAATACCCTCACTTAACCCGGAGGAATAGGTAAACAACACCTGAGTAGCAGAATGGGATTTTTGTCTCAGCAGCAGAAGAGGACTTTCCCTTGACTGAGCAGCAGAACAGGACTTTAACAAAGTATAAATGTAATTGACTTAATGTGTTCTTGATAACACTGATTTGTCTATTAAGATTACAAACTTCCTATAATCAATTCCTCAAGAGTTTAAAGAGTATGTGAAGAGTTGAAAAAGGAAGAATATTGCTATGAATCAAAGTATATAGAATATAACTTACAGATTCAAAGCAATGAAGAGTATGAGAGCACTTGAGTAATCACAAGAGAGTAGAAAGAATTAGAATAAGAAATTAGTGATTATGAAGTATGAGATAACTTCTATATATAGTTATCAGAGAGATGCAACTCTTAGTGAAGAGTTTCAGCCAAGAGAGACGACTATTGATGCATTGCAACTCTTCATGGAAGAAGATGTCCATTCAGAAATTTTACAGTTGAAGCCGGTTCAGTCGACTAGTATATTGGGTCAGTCGACTGGCGTTTGAATATTTTTAAAATTTTAAAAATATTTGCCATTTCAAAAATGTGAACAATGTTCACTGCTGTGCATATGCACAGTCAGTCGACTGGCTGTGCATAAATTGCACATTGAACTCTGTTTGTAAAAAAATTTAAAAATTGAAAACTTGAGGATTGATTTTAACATATATCTGAGACTCAATATCTATGATAGTTACTTTAAGCCTATAGATCCTCTTTGTCTTCTTTAGCTTCTGAACTGTCTTGTCATGAATCAAAACCAGTAATTCAACATGATGTATTAAGACCGATATGTCTATTTAGTATTCTGATTATCCAAGAGGGCATCTTTATATGTCGCTCTTGGCATATTTTATAATAACTATATTTGATTAAACCCTAGGAATTGGTTTGGGATTATGTAATGGAATATGAAACATGGTTTTGCAATGTAATCAGTAATGTTGTTTTTGAATCTGTGATTTTGTTTCATATACACGTGCTTCTTATATTATGGATACTATTAACACTACCGTATTTTGTCACCAAAAGTTATACTATAAATTACTACAACATCTGTAGCGCTTAGCTTCGGGCCTCAAGATAGGGGATGTTACGACTTGGTATCAGAGCATAGATTTATGAAAAAACTTAAAATAAATTTCAAACTTAAAATGATTTTGAAAACATAATCCTCATGAATTAGAGAAAAGACCGGGGCATGGGATAATGCTATAGTAACGTACTTGTATTTGCTATATATAAGTATATGCTTCATCATTATTCTCCCATCTCTCTTAGGCTGTTCTTCTGTATCTTACAAAGGTTTGAATGTAGATTTTATGGACGTAAGATATGGATGCTAGAAGTGGAAGAGTTAACATTTGTTGGGGAAGCGACACAACCAATGGGAATGACAGACCAAATACCAGAAGGAATCCACGTCAGGCACAAGCTACCAATGTGGGTTCTAGAGTCGCGCAAGTTGATATGGGAGAATTGCATCAATTTTTCGTTAACATGATGCAAGTAGGAGTTGTTGTAGGGTTGGCATGAGGAAATGCTGAAGGAGGAAATTAAGAAGCTCCAGTAGTTTATAACTATGATGTTTTGAGTAGAGATTTTGGTCGACTGGGGGAAAACTATTTATTGGTACAGAAGACGAAATCAAAGTGGAGAATTTGTTACTTCATTGCGAAAGGATTTTTCTGATTTAGGGCTCAACGATAAGTAGAAAAGGGGACTCACTTCTAGAAAACTATGAGGGGTAGCACCGTATTGTAGGAATAGTGTTACTGTTGGAGTCAATGAGGAGACTATGACTTAGGCTGAGTTCAGAAGAAGGTTTGAAGAGAGATTTATGTCGAAGATTGCTAAGTCTACTCTGCTCGGAAGTTTGCTGAATTGGAGCAGAGAGATATGACAGTGCTTGAGTATGCAACCAGGTTTGAGGAGTTGGCAAGATATGGATACACCATGGTTGATACTGTCATCAAAAGGAGTGATAATTTCATTCGCGAGTTGAAGCCTGAGCTTGCTAAGGCCACGCTATCGCATATTAGAGATCCGTGCGATGTAGTTGTGGAGATAGCTCTGAGGCGGGAAGAGATGCTTGCTTATCTTGAAGGAAACAAGGCAAAGGAGGCTCAAGGAGGGCAAAACCAAAAAAGAAAGTTTTTCCATAAGAAAGGAGCTCATAAGATCGGAGCTGCTAAGAAGGGAAAGGATGAATTTGTCTATTATAAGTGTGATAAGAAAAGACACTATGCTCATGAATTCCAGACAGGCAAAGGGAAGAAAGCTGCTGAGAAGAAAGGTGTAAGGTATTTCAACTGCAATTAGATTGGACACAGTAAAAACCAGTGCAAGGGGCCAGCCAAGGATGGAAAATGCAAATGTTTGCATTGGAATAGATACCTCGAGACCAACAATAGTGGAGAAGGGAAAAGCTTTGTTGGGAGGTATGATTTTTATTTATGATGTATCGCTTGTATTTATATTTGATACTGATGCATCGCATTAATTTATATCTCATATTTGGTAGATAAGCTTAACTTAGAACTCTCATACCTTATTACTTCCTTAAGGGTTGCAAATCTGATATGAGGATATGTGACTCTTGGGATGAAATATGACCACCTAGAGTTTGAATTGTTAGGTCATACCTTTGTTTGCATTTTGCATGTGTTTAATTTCATATGGTTCAGATATATTTTAGACATAGATTGGTTCAGTAAATACGATGCTGGGATATTTTGCCATGGTAGGAAAATATCATTTAGACACCCTGACTGTAGTGATCGGATAATATACACTGTAAAAACCCTAGTTTTTAGGTTAATGTTTTGTTGGGTGTTGTGGAGGTAGGAGATAAGTTGAATCAAGTTTTCATTGTTAGAGAATTCACAGATGTCTTTGAACCTTTGGTCGGATTGCCACCAAAATGAGCCATTGAGTTTGGGATAGATTTAGTACTAGAAGCAGAACCAGTGAGCAAACCTCCAAGCAAAATGACACCTACCAAGATGAGGGACTTAAAGGTGCAGTTGGTGGATTTAGAAGGCAAGAATTTTATTAGACCAAGCAGCTCACCTTGAGGAGCAGCCCGCAGTGTTTGTAAAGAAGTCGGATTGGTAGTTAATGTTATGTATCGATTATCATAAGTGGAATGAGAAGACGATAAAGAATCAATATCTGTTACCTAGAATTGATGATTTTTTTGACCAGTTAAGTGGAGCCAAATTATTTTTCCAGTTGGATTTAGCAACAGGGTTCCATCAGCTTAGAGTGGCAGAGGATAGTCTTCCTCTTACGGAGTTTAGGAACAAATATGGATTGTACAAATAGTTAGTAATGTCGTTCGGACAAATTAATGTGCCAGTGTTCTTTGTGGATTTGATGAACCGATTTTTTCGAGAGTGCTTGGATAGGTTCTTGTTGGTTTTCATAGATGATATTTTGATATACTCTAAAGATGAAAGAGAGCATGAGGTTCGTCGTAGAGTAGTGCTTGAGACATTAAGGCAGCATCAACTGAAGGTGAAATTTTCAAAGTGCCATTTCTGGAAGAAGGAAGCAAAGTTCCTTGGTCATGTAGTCTCAGAAAAGTGTTATCAGTAGATCTGACTAAGATCGAGGTGGTGAATAATTGGAAGAGACTTACAGTGACAGAGATAAAGAGTTTTCTTGGATTAGGTGGGTGTTATCGGATATTCATTAAAGATTTTTCGTGGATAGCGGCACCGATGACTAAGATAAAGTGAAAGGATGCGAAGTTAGTTTGGAACGATAAGTGTGAGGATGCGTTCCAGAGATTGAAAAACTTATTGAGTTAATTTAGGAAAGAAATTGAGGATTAATTCAACTTGAATTGGGATTAGATCAATTTCAATGGAAATTGAAGTAACTTAAATTGGAATTGAGTCAATTTAAATGGAAGTGGAAATTTAAATTGAATTGATTGGAAATGCAGGTTGGGAATTGAACAGTTTGACTCTGGACTATTTTCAAAATAAATCGTTTTAATATAAATCTATTTTTTCCAAATTATTTACTATACAACTTTTCTTTTTGAACCCCAAACTATCTTATACTTATTTTACAATTATTTTGAAAACTAATTACTATTTTACATCAGTTTTATAAATTAATTACTGTTTTTCAACTACTTTATAACTAATTACTATTTAAACCATTTTACAATTATTTAACTATTTTATAACTATTTTATCATGGCTTAACTATTGTTCAACTATTTTACAAACTAATAATTATTTTTCCAACTATTTATCTATTTTTTTTCTTTTCAAATTATTTTCTAAATTTAAGCTGGTCAGAGTTCAAACTGTTTATGGTTGTCCATTTGAGATAAGAATTGAGGTGATAATCCAAATGGGATTGAAGCAATTGTGACTAGAAAAGAGAATTGATTTGGTTAATAATCAATTAGGATAAATACATAGGATTTACATATATTATTCTATTCGCATAGTGATTTGATCCAGATTCGAGCGTAGAATTTCGAGATAATCGATCCGAGTTGGGATTTTTCACTCGATTTTTGACGGTGAACCTGGATGTGGATTGTTGATTGGTTCTGGATATTCTCTATCATAGTTATGGCTATGCAAGGAGAATGATAGTTTCTGATCAGGAAACCAGATCTAAGTCTGCACTAGGAAGTCGGGTGAACGATACTAGTTCGGAAGTGAAATTGTGTGATCCGGTGAGCAATCAGATTGATATAGCATAAGGATGATATGTGTACACCGTACGGGTTTGAATGAAATTAATACTGGGAATTTGTGGATGAGAACTGTAAAATGGTTTCTGATATAAAAGGCATATTTTGTGAAATATTTGATGGAACAAAAGTGAAAGTTGGATATTTCTATGACGATAAGTAAGATGGAAACAACTTTATAATAGAGTAATCAAATTTGAATATTTGATTTGGAATAAACAAATTTATATATCTTTGTTATATATATGATAAACTTCCCTTGTTGAATCTTTTGCCAGAAGAAAAAGGGTTTTGAAAATATTTGAAGTATAAAAGAGTTTTTTTACAAGTTTGAAATGATATAAAGATTTTTCAAGGTTATATATATCTACATACATAAAGGATCTTATGAGAATGATTTTAGAGGAATTTTTTTTAGAACCTATGGATTTTGAAAAGGCTTTTGATTTTTGCGTAAAATTAATATTGAAATTTGGAAAGCCTAGTTTTAGAATTATCGATTTTCGGATAATCGATTTTGAGAAAATGTGATTTATATGGGATTCATACTAGGTGTATGATTTGGAAGATACTATATGTGTATAGTATAAATTATTTTGAAAATGGCTTTGGAAAAAAGGCGCTCCCTTGAAATGAACTTCTCAGGAGTACATAGATTGGTACTGCCTTGAGCCTCAAAGGGGGAGGTTCTAAAGTTGATCCTGTGAGGAGGCCGGACAAACTAGTTCCTGAGGATTATTGGGTAGCGAAAGTCGAGGGCGCTGATGCCTACGGAGGCATTTGGGTTATGATGTGACGACAGTGTAACTCGATGTCCCTACAATCTACTGTGGACCATAGCGGAAATCGTGTGGAGGTGAGTGTCAGCGGTCTACGCTTGATTTTGCTGGTAAGGCAACGTAACATCGATAGACTGCGATCCATTATCGAGTGGAGTGGAGAAGTTTCATTCTTTTGGCATCAAAATTCGAGGGCGCTGAGGCCTACAGTTATATCGGTTTTTGTTGTGGCAGCAACATAACCCCGGTTGTAACTGCGATCTGTAGCAGGTTTCATGGCATAATCGAGGGGCGCGGAGTGCCTACGGTTATCTAAGGATTTGCCGGGAAGGCAACGTAACCATCGGGTTAACTACGACCGTGGATGGGGGTGATGATTTCCAGAGCATTCTCATCAAAAGATGTTTCCTCTATTTCAAAATGTATTCTATTTTTTCGCAAATTATTTTCCATATATTTTCATTAGGTGTTGAAAACGGGTTTACTAAGTACTTATTGATTTTCAGTCTTACGCCTGATCAACGTATGACCGAATTTCTATGAGAACGAGGACGGACTTGTTGAAACATCGAGTTATAAGAGTATTTTTTTTCTTATAAAACTATTTTGGCAATATTATATTGATTTTAAAGTGTTCTAAAAATGATCAAAAGTGATTTAACTAATATTAAGTATGTTAATAAATTCTGGCTTCGTTTCTTTTCGGGGATGAAAAGATTCTAAGGGGAAAGGAATGTTATAACCCGGATTTTCAAGCATCAGATAATTGGATAGTTATCTGACTTAACTTCTGAAAATACTGATTTATAATTGAACAAATAAATGAGATAATCTCCTTTATAATTATTTAAAATTATTTAAATTGATTATTTGCAAAACAATAATAATAATGTGTTATTTTTATATATAAATGGATTTTAAATAGAATTGAAATTGTGATTATTTAAATATAAATTTGGGTAGATTTAAAAATTGGATTTTTAAGTTTGGATTTGAATTTGAATTTGAATTTGAAATTGAAAAGATAGATATTTGTAAATATTTTGAATTTAAAATTATATGTATAATATTTTTATTAGTATACAATTTGTTTTATATTATCTTCTTTAAAAGTGATTTTATTTATATATATATATATTTATTATTTAGGATAATAAATATAAGGCTTTATAAAAACATTTAAAAATAATAATAAAAATGAATAATTACAAGTGTAAGGTGTTTACATTTATAAAATGACAAGTGTTGGATTTTAAGACAAGTGTCACAACTTATTTTAATTTATTTATTTCTAAAAAAACTCTTTGAGACGAGGCTAAATACATAAACTTTTCTTCTCAAACCTTTTTCTATCTTAATTTCATAGTTAAAGAAAATAATAGTCTGGAAACAAATGCTCAAACCAGAAACAAAATTCAATCTGCAAAAATTCATTTCATTTTTTATTAAAAAGCAAGATTCCATCTTCAAATAAATCAAATTATTCAGAACTTCAAACAAATTCAATAAGATCAAAGCAAAATAGAAATCTGGAAAGTCAAAGAAAAGAAAAAAAGTATGGAACCCAAAACAAAGCAGCTCAGGAAATAAAAAATTTATTATCAACAACAAGACCTAAAGCATATTCAATTAAATTGGCAGCAAACTCAACCAAGTTTCAGAATTCTAGCATTTTCGAGTTCCAGCTCAAATCTTTCATTTATGTTTCAAACCTTTTCTGCTCTGTTCAAGCACGAGGTGTGTAATCATACTTGGTTTAAAAAGCTTTCAATCTGTTAATCCCTGTTGCATGTGAAAAAAAAAATTAAGCCTCAATATGCAATAATAGATTGCATAGTTGGATCAAATGATTTAATGTATATATGTATATGATTATCTCTGTGTGCATGCTTGAAAATTTTAGTTTTTACTCAGTTCTTTAGCTGTTGGATGTTAATAACATTCAAAAAATTAAGTATTTAGTCTTTGATTTGTTTTATGTTGAAATGTTTGAACCAAATTTGTTTAAAACAATTAGATTTAAATTTTAAAAATATATAAGGTAAGATCTGAAGGCAGTATCAAGCTGGATATATACATTGCAGTAGTAATTTGACTTTATCAAAAATTAAAAAATAATAAATTAAAGATTAATGTTTATAATTTGATATGTCTATGAAATTTAGGATTTTTAAAATAAAAATCATGATCTTTAGTGGAATTTTGGATGTGCATTTTAAAGATAATCAGAAAATGGGTTTTGACCATTTTCGGTGGCCAGAGGACTCGAGGAAGGTTGGGGTTTTTGTCGAAGCTAGCTTGGCGATCGGGGAGGTTGGGAAAAATGTCTGGAGAATGGATTGATCATCGTAGCGATGACGATTGGTCAAATTAGGGTTTAGGTTGTGGTATGGACGTTGATGTTTGCTCGACGATTGCGAGTTTGTGATGGCATCGAGGTGGATCGGTCGTGGAGGAAAGGGCAGGGGAATGTTGTGATGAAGTTTTGTCGAGGTTTCGTGGTCACCGATGATTTGTGGTGGTGACGCGAGTGATTTTGGAAGATCGGTTTTTGTCCTTGTTTTCACACATATGGTTCAATTTTGATCCGGCGACTGTTTCGATAATTTGAGGGTCGAGATCGAATATAGGAGTTGACGTTGATTGGTGAGGGATGGTGGCAAGGGTCGGAGATGCTCTGACCATCGTTGTAGGTGCACGGTGTCACTGGTGCATCTGAAGTGCTGGGTGCTGTTTTGTTTAGAAATGAAGAATTGATGATCTTGAGTTGTACTCGAGGAATGGCGATGATGGCTCGAGTAACGCTCGAGTGTGTTTGCATGGATAAAATGATTAATAGGTTTTAAAGTTTGTTAAACAAACAAAGTAAAAAAAAATTTTGTTCAGGTTAGACTCGGGAAAAATAGTAGTTGGCTCGGGCAATTTAGATTTTGGTCTCAGGTTTTGTTTTAACGACATCAAGTTTTCTAAAGTTTTTTTATAACCAGTTTTAAATAAAAGCATGAAGAAGATAAGGGTTTTATAAAAAGAAGTTTTAAATTAAAGTGAAGCTGGTTTAGATTAATACATGATAATGTTTTTAACCATTTGATTTGAGGATGTTATAACTTGTTTAACCAAATTTTGATAAGTTAATGTTATATTAAAATTGAAATTGCATGATTTAATTAAGTAAATTTAGTAAATGTGAGGTGGAAGCCAAAATGGATAATTAATCAGCTTATTAAGATAATTAATTAATTGGCTAATTAAATTATGTAATCAATTTTAAAGATTGATTTATTAAATGTGGTAAATTATTTAGGTAATTAAAATTTGTTAAATTTATTTAAAAGTATAATTACTTAATGTAATTAATTAATGATAATTACTTAAAATTTAAGTATAATTGCTTAATGTTATTAATTAAGGCGGGTAATTAATGGGTAATTACTAAATACGATTTATTAAATAATAATTACTTGATGAAGTAATTAAGGATTAATTACTAATGTAATTAATTAAATGATTGGTTAATTAAGGTAATCATTTAATTTTGGGTTAAGTGTAATTACTTAAGGTAATTAATGAGGTGTAATTACTTAGTGAAGTAATTGGTGGATAATTACTAGATGTAACTAATTAAAAGGAAATTACTTGATGGGAAGTAATTAAAGGATAGTTACTTGGTGGAAGAAATTTAGGGATAATTACTCAGTGTAATTAAAGGATTAATTAACATAATTAATCAAGGAGTTGGTTTAATTGATAGAGTAATCAAGGAAAGTTAATTTCTGATTGTGATTAATCAAGATTGATTAATGAATGTAACTGAGTTAAAGGTTAATTATTAAATGAAATTTAGGAATAATTAATTAATGAAATAATTAGAGGATTATTAATTAACGTAATTAATGGAAGTAATCAATCTTTCTTATGAATGATTGAATGATGATAAGTGCTTTGGATTCGTTGATATCTCTGATATGAATTGCTTTGTGATATGATATGTTGGATGGAAGTGATAATGTAATTATCTATCAATTATGAATTGCCTGTAAAAGTATTATCCGGTAATTAGAGTTGAATTGTATTTAATTGAATAACTTGGGTTTAGATGACATTGGATTCGAAGAGACCGGAGTCGGGTATTAGTGAATACCCGAAACCACTTCGATTCTTTATAGGTTGATATGTGAAATCAATAAGCTGGAATGGAATGATTTAAGTGAATTGGACTATTTAATCTAAATTTTGGTACTTATAAATTTGTGAGTGATGTCTATAACAATTTGTGAATTTGTAATTGATACAAGTTACCTGGGTTATATACATATAGGTTGTACGCTTTTGTCATTCATGTCAGATGGGTTTACTCATGTTGATTTCCAGCCTTACCCGGGTGTTACTTTGATGTAATGATCGGGCCAGACCAAATAATTACAGATTTTCAGGTAAGGACGTTCTGGAGCTCAGAAGGCGAGCTGGATGGCAGAAATGTAAGGAGTGTATCCACTAAGATATATTGTGGTTATCTGGGATATAGTTGTATCTGTCCAATGTTTGTGTGTAACTCTGATGTATTAAAGTGTAATCTGATATAACTGTTATTATCTATTATTATATTTTATCCGTTGCGAATGTTGAGATGTTGGTATTTCTATTTCTTCTTTTCCCTAACTATCTAGAATTTTCGGGATCGAAAATTCCATGTCGTTACATTTTCCTTTTCTTTTCATCTTCACCATAAGTATCATCATCTTTATGTTCTCAGCACCATCATTATCTTTACCTTCATCACCATCACCTTTGCTTTCGTCTGCACCATCACCATCACCATTTTTACTTTCCTTAGCACCATTATCATCTTTATCATCATTAACATCACTTTTACCTTGATCGGCACCATCATCTTCACCACCTTTACCTTCATTAGCACAATTACCATCTTTGTCATCATCACCATCAATTTGCTTTCACCGACACTATCATCTTCAACAACTTTACCTTCAATAACACCATCAGCTTCTTTAGCTTTATCTTCATCATCACCTTTACCTTTATCAGCAACATCGTCATCTTTATGCTCGTCACCATCGCATTTACTTTCATCTGTAGCATCACCATTTTTATGTTTATCACCATCACCTTCACCTTTGTCAGCATCGTTACCATCTGTGCTACATCTCCATCATCTTCATTATGATCATCATCATCTTTACCTTCTTCGTCAGCAACATCACCAGCTATGTCAATTTCTTCAACATCATTATCAATATCAGTGTCTTTTTTTTCATCATCATTAAGTTGATCATTATCATGTTCATTATCATTATCATCTTCATCATCTTCTTCTTTTTCCTTCATTTTTTTCCAGAACTTCGTTTTCTTTTTTTAGTAGCTTGATTTATTTTTTAGATCAACATTCTTTTTTTTTTTTATCTTCTTTATTTTCAATTTTATATCCTTCAGTTATTTGTTGATTTTTTTCGTATATTAGATCGACTGTTAAAGATTTCTCTTTAGCTGATTCAGCTTTGACAAATTTTAGCTAATTTTCCTTTCTTTATTTTTATTCTTTTCTTTACAAATTAGAAAAAAATATTTTACTTTTTCATTATTAAAAAATGGTAAACATATTTATTTTGAATATGATTATTAAATTATCAAATATTTTATTTGCCTAGTAAGTATCAACGGATAAATATTGACATTCACTTTTTATAACAGAATTCCAGTAGTATTGTTAGCAGTTTTACCATTTTGAAAAAAAAAATTAATTTTTCTTGAAGTACCTTCCTGCAATGTCCATTTTGTAAAATTCGATTCATTATGTTGATAACATTTTCTTCTAATATGGTACTTAGATACAACATACCACATGTCAATAAATGTTTATAACTTATTCTTGGAGCAATTATTTTTGTCACATAATCAATGCTGCTTAAAGAGATTTTAGATGTTAGTTTAGTTTGTAATATAAATTTGAAAGATAAAATGAGCTATTAGAGTACCAATAGTAGGGTTACACATGCACGTATTTTTCTTAGACTATCTTTATTTTTTCATTCTTGTTCCATCATATGTTTTTCCATTGTCGCGGGTCATGAAACAATTTTCATTTGCTTCAATTTATAGACATATGATAGCAGCACTAAAGGAAATGCAGAGTTTAGGTTAAAGAATAAGCATTTTGAAATAAAAAACATAATTAGCAACCTCACAATATCAATTGTATTTTCTATTTTTTTTTTTGCTTTTTAAAGCTAAACGGATGCTTATTTCAATATCCGTTGCTTTCATAATTTTTGAACTACCAAAGTATTTTTGTTTAAATGCTTTTATTTTAGAATTCATGTCAGATTCCTTCAAATGAGATGCAGTGTTGATTATAATGCATTCATCTGGGAATCTAAAAATTGTTGCGATGTCACTTTCTTTCATGTTTGCAAAATAAAAACATTTTTCTTCAGTTGGAAAAGAACCTATTATCATATCTGTAGGAGCTAATTCTTTCGATATGTCCTCAGTTGTTATAGTTCCTTCTAGGAATGGACTGATAATGCTGAAGAATGGAGTGTGGTTCAATAATGTAATGTGATTGCCTAGAAGTAGCTTTTCTATTACTAAATTTTCTACGAATATATGGAAAGACTCAAAGCTACTTCTATAGCTTTATGAATTATTTTTTAGCACCTTTATTTTCTATTTCTTTGTAGATGCTTTTTAATGCTTCTTCTGCTACTGGTTTCTCTCTCTTTAGGGATGAAAGAACAACCTCTTCTTCCAATTCTATATTTTCGGAACATTTAGATATTGGAGTTGTTGGAGATTTAGATTTTGAATATTCAGGTTTGTAAGGAGATGTTGAAGATTCAACTTTAGAAGATTTAGTAAATTTGCAAATTTACTGGCTTGGCATGGTAGTCTTTTGTTATGCATTATTACTTTGTATGTATCTCACGGTGGCTATAAAGGTTTTAAAATTATTCAATGAGTGTCACACATCTATATGAATATCAAATATTAGCATGACAAATATTTGTCATTCCGTATTTATAGCAAATATTTCATATTGTATATTTTTTATGTATGTGTATATACTAAAATTTCAATCTACAAATAATCTAAAATTTGTTTGACAAATATTTGATATTTTTAGTATTAGCAACAAAAAAAAATCCAAAAAATCACTATCATACATTGTTTGGGAAATATTTTCCATCCTCATTTGATCATCTAATTATATAGTATAATTTCAAGGGAAGTTTCCACCAATTTCAATGTTTAATGAATCATAACTGCACATGGTAAGTATTTTATACTCTTAATATTTATGTTAAAGGTTTTTGTAATAAATATTATTGTTTCCAAAATACATTTTTTAATGCAAATATTTGCTATGCTTACCTCAACATTTAATTGTATACTACAATTAGAATCTACCATCAATCAAATCTACGTACTTGAAATATTTGACATTTTTAGTACTTATAGTAAAAAAAATTATAATATTTAAAGCAATACTAATAGTAATAACTTATGGCAAATATTTTTCAGGTAAATATTTGTCATTCTTGATTATGCAATTCATTGTACACTTTTTCCAGAAAGTATTTCAACTAACATGAACCAAAATCATACATATCGAATATTTTCCATAAGTTTCACTTATACACACACACACACATACAGTAATCAATATATACAACAACATTTCAGTTCACATTATCTTCTGTTCTTTGTTTTCAGGATTTTCCTTTTGAATTGATGCTTGTTCTTCACAATAGTTATCATCGGTTGCCTTCTCCAAACATTGAAGTTCACTTTCCAGAAATCTATAGATATTTTTCATTACTTAGGGAATTTACTTTAATTTGCTCTTCACTTCGTACCATTGCTCAATCAATAGAGTAAGTGGCTAAGTTTTCCTATTTTTGCTCGATTGATAATGTATGCGAAACTTAATTTTAAAATTAGGGTTTTGTTGTTCGATTGAAATGAGTTTTCACTTTTTTTTGAAATTATAAACTGCGTAATGATTTCATGGGTTATGAAAAGATTTTGTCAAGAATGTAAGCGGGTAGGGGTAATGTGAGTAATTGTTGTTTAATTTTTTAAAAAGAGTGATATTTTTTATAAGTTATAAATAAGAAGGATTTCGGTCTAGTTATTTTTAACTATAAAGACGTGAGCCAAAATTTCCCTTCTTTTATTATTGATTTTTATTGAATTAATGTAAATGTTTTTCTCCATTGTTTATTAGTATACATATATTCAATTTAATAATGTTTATAGTTGCGTTGAATATGTATTATAAATTGACCAAACAATTTGAAAGCATGAGTTTGTTGGTTCTTCCAACCTTATAAATGTAGGATCATCCAACTTTAATTTACTTTATGTATTTTGATTCAAAATCAGAACTCCACCTTAAAATTCAATCTATATTCAAGGTTTGTATTTTACAGTCATTCTACATGAACATATGTGTTAAATTTATTTGGTAGTGAAAATCTTTTTTCCCCGCTTTTTATATTTAGTCAAGTGCCTTTTATCTTAGATCATGTAGGTTTTGATTTATATCGGATACGGTATTTTGTTTGGTATATTTTCTATCATTAGTTATAAAGATTCTTTGTTTTGTTCTTTTACATCTTTGTTTTTTTTAAGATAAATACTTCTTATTAGATACAAAACTTGCACATGAGAAAATCTTAAAATCTACAGCATAAATGTGATTATGAACTATGGTGGTATTCTTTGGATAAATTATTTGAGTTGTGTTGTGATTTTATTGGACTATAAAAGAAATCTAAATTTATCGGTAATTTCAACCGATTTTAATCATTTTTTTGGTTCCAAAGGACGTCTAAAAGGAATTTCAAACGATGTGAACTATCAGTTGGATATCTAATAGGTAATGCTTTTTATAAGGCAGTCTCCTAATTTTAAGTTTATTTAGTGGTTGGTAATTATGATAATAAGTAAATTGATGATTGATGGATGTTGTATTATCCTCACGGTTTGGATTCAAGTTTGAATTTTCTTTTATTATTATTTATTTAGTTAGTATAAAATTTCTACTCCTTTTTTTAATGACATAGATACATAGTCTAATGTTTCATGCAATTTATCACATACTTATGATTAAGTGGGTTGAATACATGAGTTTGTCTGTTCTCTTTCATTATAAATTTGGAACCATTCATAACTTCAATGATCTATATTATTCATTAATAAAAAACTATGATGAAATACCTATTGAAAAGAATAAAAATGTTGTATTATCTAATGAAACAATGAATAGAAGTCATTAGTAATTTTTGCAATTGAGAGATGTTAATCAATTAATAATTGACAATAATAATCAACAATAATTGAAGTTAATAATAATAAATGCAACTGCATATAACGAATCAAAAGTTTAAACAAAAAGATGATATATATTCAAATATACACCATATGTATTTTCAATAAGTCTACAATTAAGCAATACTACAAAATTCAAGTAGCAAAAAACTAAGTGATAAAATTTGGAATAAACACTATATAATTACAATCTTTATTAAATCTTGCAAAATGGATGTATCGTGATAGTTAGGTTTGCAAACGAAATTTATTTACTAGATCTCTAAACCAGTCATAATTATATAATTTTTATCATGTATTTTGAATGATACGTAGTAATATTTAGAATTAATGATTTTAACTTGTTAGCTGAAATAATAAGATATTGATAAGCTAATTTAGATTCATCCGTATTGTTGAGTTTCGACATTCCCACGTTCCATACGCGTTCGTTTCCCTGTGTCTAGACAACTTCAACAGTCGAAGACTTCCATGTCGGCGTCGTGATTGAACATCCTTTATCGCCTCCCCATCGGGCATATAATTTGGTCTTGGCCAAACATTGTAACAAAATGAATCCCTAATGTTATGTGCCTCCAATCCCATATATATACCACGATTATTCTGAATATCCAGTGATGTGGGACTTTAATCTTTCAGTCCATGCACCCACTCCATTTACATTGCGAGCCACACCTAATAATCTCCACCTTGGCGTGCATTGCTCAAGTCCCTTAGAGTTATACAGAGTCCTCTTCACAGTGGTATCAGGCTGCTACTCCAAATTCTCATAAGCAGGAAGGACGGCTGATTAATCATATCTCCACCTTGACAAGCATCCCATGCTCAAGCCTCTTAGGAGCCATGCTTCAGTCACGCCGCATCATACTGGTCCCTTGAACCATAGAGCTCTAATACCATGTTGAGTTTCGGCATTCCCACGTTCCATATGTGTTCGCTTCACCGTGTCCAAACAGCATCAACGGTCGAAGTCTTCCATGTCGGCATCTTGATTGAACATCCCTTCATCACCTCCCATCGAATATATAATTTGGCCTTGGTAATACATTATAACAAAAGGGATCCCCAATGTTATGTACCACCAATCATATATATATATATATATACACACACCACAATTATTCTGAATATCTTGCAATGTGGGTCTTTAACCGTTCAATCCATGCACCTACTCTATTTATAATGCAAGCTAATCCTAACATGTATTTCATAATTTGATATTCTTATAAAGACAATTAAATTTATATCTTTTTATTCTTTACTAGGAATCATTACTATTATAAAAGATTAGTTCATTGCAAGTGTGATAGTCTTTTATCAGTAATACCTAAGTTAACATCGATTTAATAAAAAAGCAAAGACGTACAAAAATATCACTAATTTTTGTATCTTTATAGATCTTGAATGCTTGTTAGTCATTATGGGACCATCATAATGCTATAATTGATGTTTATGTTTTGATGCTAGGTTTATATTAAAAATAACTCATTTGTTATTTTTGTACATTCATATCCTAATCAACATCATTACCATTTTTAATTTATATTTTTGCTTCTCGTCATTTTAAGTTAAGAATATTTAAAAAGCAAAGGCTTATTTCTTTACAATTTCATGAAGTTTACAACTTCATTACCATTCGCCAATTTGATTTCTACATATTTTAGTTTACTATGTAATGTTTCCAATTTAGTACAATATTTTATGTATTTTTTTTAACCTTTTTAGATTGATCACTACTGTAGTTTAATATAAATATTATACATTGCCTATCTTTTGCTACTACTTAAAACTACCTTTCATTTAGAATGATGTCTTTTTCTTTGGTAAGTAAGTTTCTTTGCTTAAAATACTTAAAATGGATAAGATTTTAGTATAAAATCAAGAGAAATATGCTCAAATTCATTTTACTGTACACTCAGTTCTTTCTCAATGTTAAATTTTCTTAGTATCTTAATTCCAACTTGTTATTTTGAGAATAAATTTTCTTAGTGCATTAAATTGAGTAAATATAATGTTCATTAGAGGTCAATTGATTTATTTATAAAATCAATTCTATTGCAAAGGTTAACAACCTTTATTATATAACTCATATTTTCTTTCATGATAGTAAGAAAGAATTTTTAATTACATGTCGCAGTAGCAGACCGAGAAGGCAGAAGCTTGTCACCAATGAAGGAGGAGAAAGCAACCCTAGATTCGGAGGTAGGTTTTACTGTATCAATTACTTGGATCGATGTTGAGATTTGAGGAAGAAGAAATCTCTTTCGGTGATTGAAGAAAGGATTGTAAAGCTAGGGTTCTATTTGGCAAAGTGGAAGTTCCAGATGAGAAATCTCGTCCGATGTTGCTTTGATTTGCCGCTTTAGATTTCTGGGGCGGTGGCGACTTCGATCGGTGAAAGTTAGAGGAGTTCGTTCGGTGGTGGAGGCATGAGAAGATTTGCTACTGTAGATTTGGGTGAAAGTATTTACATTCGGTAGAAGGGAATATCGAACCAAGTGTTTCATTCGGTGCTCTATCGAAACAAGTAGTGCTAAACCAAATATTTGGTTCGGTGTTAGAACATGCCGGACCAAATGCGATGTGCTGTATGCCAAACGTAACTGTATCGGTCCAGATGGATGCCGAACCAAAGCTGAGGTCTGTTATATAGAAGCTACCCGTCCTCATATCTCCACTCTATAAATAGTGGAGCTTTTGGACAACAATGACAGCCAAACTAGAGAGCAGAAACTCTATAGAATTGACTGCTATATAGCAGCTACCCCTCTCATATCTTCACTCTATAAATAGTGGAGCTTCTGGACAATAATGATAGCCATCCTAGAGAGCTGAAACTCTACAGAACTTTGTATGTATTGTTAATGATTCTTATGTATAGCCTCCAAAAGTGAATCAATCTTGTAACTCTAATCTTTCAATGATTAATAAAACCTCCTCTCTCCCTAGGTGGACGTTTACTAGCCCGCGACAGTGGAACCACTATAAATACTACTGTTATTTATTTTTTCTATATTACATAGATCTATGACTATTTGTTCTGGTATTTTTCTCTATTTGTTTCGTCTCACTACAACCACGATCCAAATGTTTTTCACTACATTGGGTTTTTTATTCCCTTGACTGATCATCTAAATGGATTTTCTCCAACAGTGTAGCATCGGAGCTGCAAGGTTGATTGAGGAGTATTAGACGCTATGGCCAAAGATAAAGCGACTCCAGTTGTTACAAGACTCTATACTAGAGGGATGTATATCACCTCGGAATCAAAGTTGGCAATTGAGAAATGGAACCGAGATAAAGACTTCGAGAAGTGGAAATGGAGGATGAAGGCTGTTCTAATGAGGAATGAAGTCGATCCAGTAGTGTTTGCCCCTGAGGAGTTGACGTTAACATCTTTGTCGCGAAGAGGAAGGAGATGGAAAAATGGGAATTTACTACTTTATAGCTAGCTATGGGAGAGAATATCATTTCAGAGATTAGCAGTGAGACCACTGCTAGGGGCATTTTGACCAAGCTGGAGAATCTCTACTTGAAGAAATCTCCGACGAACTGTCTGATATTGCTGAAAACATTTTTCATCATGCGAACGAGAGAGGGTACTTCAATATAGAAACATCTTAATTTCTTTGATGATCTCGTGATGAAGATGGAGACTGTTGACTTGAAGATGAACGAGGGCAAATGACAATGATTCTTTTTGTTCTCTTCTAGAGCATTGCACATGTTTCGCTACTAGCCTTACCTTTGCTGGAGACACATCAACTGTGACGACCCAGAATTTTAACAATTTAAAAAGGGATAATTAATTGATTTTAAATATTTAAAGGTTAATTTTAACTTGAATCCAAGATATCAATGTTTACTTGATAATTAAATCATTGAATTATATAGTTAAATATTGAATTTTAATAATTGAAATTGGGTAAATTGTTGAATTTGAAATTTCTAATCCTGTTTAAAATAATTTAAAGACTTATGAAGTTTAAAATGATGATACCGAGGATAGTAGAATAGTTGGAATCTAATTTAAAGGTAATTTGCTAAATTTTAATAATATATCGTTTAAATCGATATTTAAAAATAGCCTTCCGAGGCACTATCTCGGATTTCGACGAAACTAGTTCCATTGGATCCTTAATAGTTAGTTATTATCGGATCTCAATTTTCGTAGCGTTTGAATGTACCGTTTGCTCGTTCGGGTGAGAAACGCGTCGAAATTAAAATCGATAATTTAATATTTTAAATTGATTTATAAGGCTAAATTCCATATACGATCAAATTAGCTTTCGAAATGCGTTCCATTGTGTTCGGAATGTGGATAAAACCTTATAATCGCCTAGCGGCACACCACGATGGTGGTTCGAAGTTTTGAGCTGGATAAAGGGAGATATTTTTAATTAAATAATAATTTAATCTGTTAAATCAAGGCTTTGCCTTCTCAAATACGCCTGGATCTTCTTTTAAATCGCACCTTTCTCTCTCCTTATTTCAGAAAGTGATTCACCAAAGAAAAAAAGAAACGAACGAAATTTCGTTCAATAAAAAAAACAAAAGGGATCGCGATCGAACGCGAAAGAGGGGTCGAAGTGGTCAATGGATTGTCGGGTTTCGCGTTAGCAAAGGATTCGTCAGGAGATGGTCGCAGCGGCGATTGGCGCAGATGGCAGGTCAGGGATGTTTCGCGAGTTTAGGGTGTAGTCGCGACTTGAGGAGGAGTGACGTGGGTCAGTGTTTGAGGAGGCGATCTCGATTGGAGGCAGCACCGGTGGCCATAGGCGATGTTGGCGCGAACCTAGGGTTTGCAGCTGGAGGTGATGCGCGATCAAGAGTTGTGGCGCGTCATGGCAGTATGACTCGAATGCTCGTTCTTCAGTGACGAGTGATGTCATCGAGGTGAGGTCTGTACTTGAAGAAATTATTCAATAAAGTTTGAAATCTGCATAGATTATTTTAATTGTACATAGGTACTATTTTAGAATATGGGTTTCATTGGAAAGAAATATGATTTATTTTTAGGAAAAATTGGTTTACATAAAATTAGTTAATCAAATTTTATTAAATGGTAATTGATAATTTAATTATTATTTCAAGAAGTGATATGATCCATAATGTTAATACAAGGTCTGAAATTGTGGAGATAAATCGAGAATGAAGTGGGTTGCGAAACAGAAATCAAAGGTGAGTAAATCACATTCGTCTGGTATTATTTCAATTTAAATGGTTGAATTTAAATAATTGGTTGATTGATTGAGTTGATTGAATGTGTGTTGATAATCTGTGACTTTGGTTTTGTTTGATTCTCGAGTCAATAAGGGTTTGATGATTGATGATTCATTAAATAGGTAGAATAATTTGAATGGAAAATGAACTAATTCAATTAATTAATGATTGTGCTAATTAATTTAGTAATTAAGGGTTTGAATTAATTAAGGATTAAGTTAAATTAATTTAGAACAATCAATTGATGGTAGATATGTAATTACTTAATGAAATTAAAAAAAATATAATTACTTTGTGAAATTTATCAAGAGATTAATTAAAATAGTCAATTGAGGAATAATTTATTTATTTAATGAAGTAAATAAAAAGGTAGATAACTACAGATTGAGATTGATCGAGAATGATTAATATTGTGGTTGAACAAAAGTAATTGATTTGGATTAGAACAAATTAAAATATAATTGGAAATTATTAATTTATATAATAACTGATGTGATTAAAAATTGATTAATTAAATCAATTCAATAAATAATGACTTATGAGAAATTAATTACTATAAGTAATTAAAAATTAATGTAATTAATATAAATAAATAATTTATGAAATAATTGATTAATTTATAAAGTAATTAAGATTACTTATTCAATTTTGGTTAAGAACAATTAATATCGAGAAATTAATTAAAGATAATTACTTAAATTTAATTGAAAAATAATTAATCCAGGGGATTAATTAAGATGAATAATGATGGTTGACTAATTAATTAATTAATGAAGGAATCTAAGTGATTGAGGTTTGAAATTCAATTAGAATCAATTGAATTGATTTGTATGTGATAGGTTTTGCTTCTGAATGATTGAATGGTATTGGATGATTTGAAGGAGTTGATTACTTTGATATGAAATGTTGAGTATTTCATTTGGATAAATTGGAAATGGGATGATATGAGATTCGAAGAGACCGGGGGCGGGTATTGGGGAAATACCTGAAACCACTTCGAATGTTTGTAGATTGATGTATAAAATCTATATGTTGGAGTGAAGTAATTTCGAGGTATTGGACTGTTTAAAAATCTAAATCTTTGGTATTTAGAAACTTATATGTGGGCTAAGTGTTGCCTATAAAAATTTGTGGCTTGTCAATTGTTAAAGTTACCTGGGTTTATATGAGTTGTATACTTTGTGCTCCATGTTAGTTGGGATTACTCACGCTGGTTTCCAGCCTGACCCGGGTGTTACTTTGGTGTAATGCTCGGGTCAGACCGAGTATTACAGATTTTCAGGTAAGGACGTTCTGGGGCTCAGAAGGCGAGCTGGATGGCAGGAACGTGTAGAGTATTTCCGCTGTGTTATATTATTGTAAATCCGTGACATGATAATTGTATATATCCAGTGATTGAATGTATGTGAAACTCTGATGTATATTAAATGTAATCGACAGATATAATATTCTTTTGTAGACTGTTATTATTTATTACTATATTTTATCCGCTGCGAATGTGAGATGTTAATGTTTCTGTTCTTCTTCTTCTTCCATCTCTTTCTTCTTTTCATAACTATCTGGAATTTTCGGGTGTAAAAATTTCGGGTCGTTACATTTGGTATCAGAGCTGAAAGGTTAAGCAAGAACCTTGGCTCTGGTGGGGATTACTCATTAAATAGAGTCCAAAGTACTCTAGAATGAGTTAAGTGTATATATATGAGCGCGTATTTGTTATTTTCTTATATAAAGGATTTAAATGATTTATATAAAAGTATATTTTGATATATAAAGAAACATTTCGTTCTAATAAATATTAAAGCGATTGGTTGTTAAATTATTGAAATTGAAATTAAGAAGTAATATAATGTGACCAAATTGAAGACTTGAATTGGAATTAAATTAAGTAAAAACAGAAATACAACCAAATTTAAATTACTTGAAAATGAAATTCTAAATTTGGTCATAGAATTTGAAAATTTGATTTGAATTAAAAACCAAAGGTGGTTTAAAAATTTAAGGATGACCTCGTGTGTAAAGGAAATAATATGTATGAGGAAGGAATATACATAAACAAAATAGTTTGAATAAACTCTAAATGTTGAGTTTGAAATTTGGAATGGGATGAGATACCCAAGTGATAAGTTTTTAAGTGAGAAGATTATTATTGTGAAGTTTGAGGATTGAATGAGGTTGTTTAGATTAAGTAAATAGAATTTAACGTGGGAGAAGTTAAATAAGTTTGAATGAACAACTTGAATTGGAAATTTTAAGATGAAATTGGAATTTAATTTGGAAAGTTAAATGGTTAATTTGAATTGATAGATTGTGTGATCTCAAAATGGTTTTGAGATCTGAAAATTTGAAATGGATGGATGTTTTAAAATAAATTGGATAATATCATCCTATTGTTATTAAAAATCCTTAAATTACGAATTGGATTTGTTTAAATGAATGAGAAATGAAGTGTGGTGATATATCCATTATTGAGATAAAAAGGGAAATCTAACTTCGATTTGGAATTAAGGATATGGAATCACTTAAAACTGGAAATTTGAATAATTAAGTTTGTAAATTAAAATTGTTTAAGACCTGGCTTCAAACTAGAAGATAAAATTTAATGATAAATTAAAATTTTAAAATAGAATTGTATTGAACAATTATTTGAACCTTGAATTACAAAAGTATAGATAATCTAAAATGGAATTTTGAGAATTGGACTCAGAAATTAAATAGATCAAAATTTTTGAATAAAGGTTAATTTGGTTTAAAAAGTTAAACCAACCTTTGAGAATTTAACTTGAATTTATATAATTCGAGGTAGTTTAAATTCAAGATTGAAATTGAATTAGTTCAAAATTGAATTTGGTTTGAATTAATTGGATTAGTGATTGAAGATGTATAAGTTTAAGAATTTAAATGGGAAATTGAATTGGATTGTATTGAAATGATTTGAATTTTGATTGGAATAATTTGAAATTATAATTAAAGTTAAGCAAGATTAAAATCAAACGGAATATGATTTAAATTAGGAAAGGAATCAAGACTGATTCAACTTCAATTGGGTTTAAATAAATTTCAATAGAAATTGAAGTTATTCAAGTTAGGATTGAGTCAATTAAATGGAAGTGGAAATTTAAGTTGAATTGTTGGGGAAGTGAACAGTTGGCACTTGACTATTTTCAATATAAATTGTTTTGATATAAACTTATTTTTCTATGCTATTAAATTTATACAACCTTTCTTTCTTAAAGCCAAATTATTTTATACTTGTTTTACAATTATTTTTGGAGCTAGTTAACCATTTTTCAACTATTTTCTAAACTAATTACTATTTTTCAACTATTTCACAAACTAATTTCTATTTTACAACTATTTTGCAATTATTTAAAATTCTTGAAACTATTTAACTGTTTTTCGACTATTTTACATTTAGTTACCTATTTTATAGTTATTTTGCAAGCTAATAATTATTTTTCAACTACTTATCTATTTTCAAAAAAAATTCAAGCTATTTTCTAAATATAAACTGGTTGGAGTTCAAACTGTTATTGATTTAAATACCCAACTGAGATAAGAATTGAAGTGATAATTCAACGAGAATTAAGGTAATTGTAAATAAGTGAAAGGGAATTAAAGGAAATGTGAATAGAAGGAGAAATTGATTTAGCTAATAATCAATGGAAATAAATACGTAGGATGTACGTGTATTATTCTATTCGCATAGTGGTTTGATTCAGATTCGAGCACAGAATTTCGAGATAGTTTATCGATCCGAGTTGGGATATTTCACTCGATTTTTGACGGCGAACCTGGGTATGGATTGTTGATTGGTTCTGGATATTCTCTATTATAGTTATGGCTATGCAAGGAGAATGACGGTTTCCGATCAAGATACCAAATCTATGTCCGCACTAGGAGGTCGGGTGGACGATACTAGTTCGGAAATGAAATTGTGTGATCGAGCGAGCGACCAGATTGGTATAGCGTACGGATGATATGTGTACATCGTATTGATTTGAATGAAATTGATATTGAAAAGAGTAATCAAATTTTGAATATTTGTTTTGAATAAACAAAGCTATATATCTTTGCTATACAAGATAAATCTCCCCTTGATCAATCTATTCCTGGAAGGAAAGGATTCTTGAAAATGTTTGAAGCATAAAAAAAAGGAGTTTTATACAAGTTTGAAATGATCCAAAGTTTTAAAAATTATATATATCTTAATATATATAAAGGATCTTATGAGGATTTTGAAAAAGGTTTTGGGAACCTTTGTATTTCGAAAGGCTTTTGATTTTTGGGTAAAATCAATATTAAAATTTGGAAAGCCTAGTTTGAGAATTATCGATTTTGGGATAATCGATTTTGTGCAAAGAAGCTTTGAATGAGATCATACTAGGTGTATGATTTGAAAGATACTATATGTGTATAGTATAAAGTGTTTTGATGATGGCTCTGGAGAAAAAGGCGCTCCCTTGAAATGAACTTCTCAGGAGTGCCGCCGGGTGGTGTGGCCTTAAGCCCCAAGGAGGGGTTCTAAAGTTGATCCTGTAAGGAGTCAGGACAAAACTAGTTCCTAGGGATTATGAGTGGAGTATAACATAGCGAAAGCCGTGTGTGCCGCTGAGAGCCAACAGTCTGCGTTTGATTTTATATCGGTGGACTGCGACCTATGTAGGAGTGGAGAAGTTTCTTTTCGACAGCGAAAATCAGAGGCCATAGAGAGCCTGCAGTTACATGGACTTTTGCTGCGATGGTAATGTAACCCTGGAATGTAATTGTGATCTGTCGTGGGTTCCATGGCGTAATCGAGTGGCCGCGGAGAGCCTGCAGTTACATGGACTTTTGCTGTGATGGCAACGTAATCCTGGAATGTTACTGCGACCATGGATGGGGGTGATGATTTCGAGAGCATTCTCACCAAAGATATTTCCCTATTTTCAAAAACTGTTTTCTATATTTTCAATAAAATTATTTTCCAAGTATTTCACTAGATGTTGAAAACAGGTTTACCAAGTACTTATAGATTTTCAGTCCTACGCCTGATCAACGTATGACTGAATTTCTGTGAGAACAAGGATGGACTGGTTGAGACATCGAGTTATAAGAAATATTTTTCTAAAAACTATTTAAATAATATTATGTAAATTTAAAAGTATTTCTAAAAATTTGAAAAAAAATGTGTTTTGAAAAAAAATGGAAGAAATTCAAACTGGACTTATGAAAAATTTTGAACTTAGGAAATTTAATAAAGTGATTTTTGTAATAAAAGTTGGAAGTAAGCTAATTAACTAAATAATTAATTGATGGAGTATATTAATAAAATTTAACTCGGTTAAATAAAATGGATTATAAGTTAATAATGGAATTTGGAAATGAATTCAAATTTAAAATAGAATTCGACTTGGATTTGATAATGAAATAAATTAGAAGAGATGTTGTAAAAATAAAAATAAAATAGAGTGGAATTGAAATAGTGATGGTTTGAATAACAAACAAATTTCAAGTGTGATATGAATACTATTTAACGAAATTTGCAAGTAAATTAGATATAAGAGAAGTGTTGTCGAATGAAATGAAAGTGAATTATAATAGAAATGGTTTGAGTGCAAACAAAATCCAAGTGAATAGAAATAAATTGAGAATGACTTTGTATTAATAAAATAAATTCGAAATGAGTTAAGTAAGTAAATTAAAATTTTAAAATGGGTTAATTGAGTTAAATAATAAATGGATGAAGTCTGATTAAATAAAAACTAAATCAAAGTGGTGATTGGAATTGAATTATCAGACTGAACTTAAGTTTGGTGGCATATTAATTTGAAGTATAAATGAGTTAAGTATGTGCTTGGATATTATTTTGAAAATTGAGAAGGTGAATTAAAATTAAAATTTAAAAGGGATGAGCTAACTGAATTTAATGGAATTTGATTAAATGAGAATCAAATAAAAGTAAACTTAAGTTTAATGTTGGAATAAATTAAAGTAAATTAACTTAAGTTTAAAATTTATGGAAGAATAAGAGTGAAATCCCATTAAATAAAAGCTTGGATTGAATTAATTTGGGAATGGCTAGAAGTATACAAGAATGGAATGTGTCGAGTTAAATGAACAGTTGGTGAATAAATTTGAAATGAAATGGAATTAAATATAAAATGAGTTGAAATTAATTTAATGTAGTTATAAACTTAAATGAATACTCTGTTAAGCAAATATCGCCAAAATTTTCATAAAATAGTTGTCATTGTTGTAAACAAAGGTAGTTAAAATTATACGGGTTGAAAAAAGTTAAATAATATTGGTTTTGCATCATTTGAAGTGAATATGAGCTTGTTTGGATTAAAAATCATTTGAATGTAAGAAGTTGATTTGCAAAACATTAAAGTTGAATAAAATGGATTACGAATTGGTTGAAAGCAATTGTATTAGCTTTAAAAATTATATAAATCGCTTATGGAAAGCGTTTTGGTGCTTGTTGCTTATGATATACATGGGTTAGCTATTGAATATAAGTGAAATGCTAATAGATTTTCTACATATGGCACTTACATATTTAAATTAAGTAAGTACAGGTACCAAAAGGCTGTTTGGCTGGATTTGGTTGCGCTTTTTGCTAAACTAAATAAGCTGCATGCTTAAAATGCTAAATAAGGTACGCCTACGCAATAAAAATAGGAAATATGAACTGTTTTTTCTTTTTCCGACGGTGTGGGTCAATGTATACATATTTATATCTCTTGTCAAATTGCAAAAGCTCCACCGTACAAAGGAGACTCTGTCAAAAAATTTCGAAAATTTTGGGAGTTAGAAAATTTTTGAAAATATTTGGGGAAAGTTTTGTTAACGACAAAACAATTTAGAATTGAAAATTAACGTAAATTAGTAAATGAAACTAATATGAATCGGTTATACTTGAAAGGAAAATTTTTAATATTCAGAATTGAAGGCAAATTGAAATCATATGGAAATGGGAAAAACTAATTTGAATAGAAATGGGTATGAAACTTATGTAGGAAAATGTATACAATGATTTGAAAAGTTACGATTGGATATTATCATTAAGCAGGATATGCACATATTATAAGGAAAAAGGAAAATTGATTGTGATTCCAAAAGATAAAATTTGAATTACCCGACAAAAAGGTATGTATTTAAGTTTCTATATGAAATTGGATTGGGTTTCTGATCTAGCCACTTGGCTTTTGTTTTCTTTTGGAATTTGGGAGCCCGTGGAGGCCTTTTGTAGTAGTACCGAGCTAGCCGCACAAAGGAGACGCTGGCAAAAAATTTCGAAACTTTAGAGAGTAAGAAAAAATTTGAGAAAAATTTGATTATTCAAAATTTGGTTTTAAATTAAAATTTATATGATTGAGCAAAAATGGTATTGTTTGAAAACTACAGAGGGTTTTGGGAAGTTGGATAAGGTGATAGTAGGTCTTTAATAAAAGATAGTTGGTAGGATGTTGAATTGTGAGTTTTGGGAAAAGATAAACGGGTTTTTAACCATTCTTCCTAACCAGTAATTTCGAGGACGAAATTCTTTTAAGGGGGGAGGAATGCGACGACCCAAAATTTTAACAATTCAAAAACATATAATTAATTGATTTTAAATATTTAAAGGTTAATTTTAACTTGAATCCAAGATATCAATATTTACTTGATAATTAAATCATTGAATTATATAGTTAAATATTAAATTTTAATAATTGAAATTGGGTAAATTGTTGAATTTGAAATTTCTAAGCCTGTTTAAAATAATTTGAAGACTTATGAAATTTAAAATGATGATACCGAAGATAATAGAATAGTTGGAATCTAATTTAAAGGTAATTTTCTCAATTTTAATAATATATCGTTTAAATCGATATTTAAAAATAGCATTCCGAGGCACAGTCTCGGAATTCGACGAAACTAGTTCCATTGGATCCGTAATAGTTAGTTATTATCGAATCTCAATTTTCGTAGCGTTTGGATGTACCCTTTGCTCGTTCGAGTGAGAAACGCGTCGAAATTAAATCGATAATTTAATATTTTAAATTGATTTATAAGGCTAACTTCCATATACAATCAAATTAGCTTCCGAAAGACGTTCCATTGTGTTCGAAATGTTGATAAAACCTTATAATCGCCTAGCGGCACGCTGCGATGGTGGTTCGAAGTTTTGAGTTGGATAAAGGGAGATATTTTTAATTAAATAATAACTTAATCTGTTAAATCAAGGCTTTGCCTTCTCAAATACGCCTGGATCTTCTTTTAAATCGCAACTTTCTCTCTCCTTATTTCAGAAAGTGATTCACGAAAGAAAAAAAGGAAAGAATGAAATTTCGTTCAATAAAAAAATAAAGGGATCACGTTCGAACGCGAAGGAGGGGTCGAAGTGGTCAAGGGTTTGTCGGGTTTCGCGTTAGCAAAGGATTCGTCAGGAGATGGTCGCGGCGGCGGTTGGCACAGAGGGCAGGTCAGGGATGTTTCCCGAGTTTAGAGTGTAGTCGTGACTTGAGGAGGAGCGACGTGGGTCAGTGTTTGAGGAGGCGATCTCGATTGGAGGCAGCACTGGTGGCCGTAGGGGATGCTGGCGCGAACCTAGGGTTTGCAGCTGGAGGTGATGCGCGATCGAGAGTCGTGGCGCGTCGCGACAGTATGAATCGAATGCTCGTTCTTCAGTGACGAGTGATGTCATCGAGGTGAGGTTTGTACTTGAAGAAATTGTTCAATAAAGTTTGAAATCTGCATAGCTTATTTTAATTATACATAGGTATTATTTTAGAATATGGGTTTCATAGGAAAGAAATATGATTTATTTTTGGGAAAAATTGGTTTAGATAAAATTAGTAAATAAAATTTTATTAAATGGTAATTGATAATTTAATTATTATTTCAAGTATTGATAAGATCCATAATGTTTATACAAGGTCTGAAATCATGGAGATAAATCGAGAATGAAGTGGGTTGCGAAACAGAAATCAAAGGTGTGTAAATCTCACTCGTCTGGTATTATTTAAATTTAAATGGTTGAATTTAAATAATTGGTTGATTGATTGAGTTGATTGAATGTGTGCTGATAATCTGTGACTTTGGTTTTGTTTGATTCTCGAGTTAATAAGGGTTTAATGATTGGTGATTCATTAAATAGGTAGAATAATTAGAATGGAAAATGAATTAATTCAATTAATTAATGATTGTGCTAATTAATTTAGTAATTAAGGTTTGAATTAATTAAGGATTAAGTTAAATTAATTTAGAGCAATCAATTGATGGTTGATATGTAATTACTTAATGAAATTAAAAAAAATATAATTACTTTATGAAATTTATCAAGAGATTAATTAAAATAGTTAATTGAGGAATAATTTATTTATTCAATGAAGTAAATAAAAAGGTAGATAATTACAGATTGAGATTGATCGAGAATGATTAATATTGTGGTTGAACTAAAGTAACTGATTTGGATTAGAAAAAATTAAAATATAATTGGAAATTATTAATTTATATAATAATTGATGTAATTAAAAATTGAATAATTAAATCAATTCAATAAATAATGACTTATGAAAAATTATTACTATAAGTAATTAAAAATTAATGTAATTAATATAAATAATTAATTTATGAAATAATTGATTAATTTATAAAGTAATTAAGATTTCTTATTCATTTTTGGTTAAGAACAATTAATATCAAGAAATTAATTAAAGATAATTACTTAAATTTAATTGAAAAATAATTAATCCAGGGGATTAATTAAGATGAATAATGATGGGTTGACTAATTAATTAATTACTGAAGGAATCTAAGTGATTGAGGTTTGAAATTCAATTAGAATCAATTGAATTGATTTGTATGTGATAAGTTTTGCTTTCGAATGATTGAATGGTATTGGATGATTCGAAGGAGTTGATAACTTTGATATGAAATGTTGAGTATTTCATTTGGATAAATTGGAAATGGGATGATATGAGATTCGAAGAGACCGAAGGCGGGTATTAGGGAAATACCCGTAACCACTTCGAATGTTTGTAGATTGATATATAAAATCTATATGCTGGAGTGAAGTGATTTGGAGGTATTGGACTGTTTTAAAATCTAAATCTTTGGTATTTAGAAACTTATATGTGGGCTAAGTGTTGCCTATAAAAATTTGTGGCTTGTGAATTGTTATAAGTTACCCGGGTTTATATGAGTTGTATACTTTGTATTCCATGTTAGTTGGGATTACTCACACTGGTTTCCAGCCTGACCCAGGTGTTACTTTGGTGTAATGCTTGGGCAGACCGAGTATTATAGATTTTCAGGTAAGGACGTTCTGGAGCTCAAGAGGCGAGCCGGATGGCGGGAACGTGTAGAGTATTTCTGCTGTGTTATATTATTGTAAATCTGTGACATGATAATTGTATATATTCAATGACTGAATGTATGTGAAACTCTGATGTATATTAAATGTAATCGACAGATATAATTTTCATTTGTAGACTATTATTATTTATTATTATATTTTATCCGCTGCGAATGTGAGATGTTAATGTTTCTGTTCTTCTTCTTCTTCTTCTTCTATCTCTTTCTTCTTTTCATAACTATCTGGAATTTTCAGGTGTGAAAATTTCGATTCGTTACATTAACAATGGAAGATGTGAAGTCATGCCTTCTATTTGAGCGCTTAAGAGATCAAATCAAGGAGATAAGTGAAGGAAGCAGAGGTGGAAGTAGTAGTCATGACCCGTTTGTTGAAAGAGGTGGAGATGATAAGAAGAATTGGCACTCTAGAGGCCATTCTATGTCCAGGAATCCCCATAATGGCAGAAGAGGAAAGTCTAAGGATGGAAAGTGCTTTATCTGCACGAAACCCGATCATTGGAAAAAGGATTATCCAGATTTGAAGAAGAAGGATGAAGACTGATCTTCATCATTTGCAGAAGAGAAGTCTGTATCTGACGATGTGTTGTCTTGCAGCAGCATCGAATGTCTCAAACCATTGGGTGTTGGACTCGGGGGCGTCCTTTCACATGACGCCTAATAAGGATTACTTCATTTCTTCCGTTGGACGAGATGGAAGCTCTATTCTTATGGGTAATGATGCTAGCTGTAAAGAAATGGATGAAGTTACAGTAAGGATCTGAATGTTTCGCAGAGTGATACGCATTTTGACAGGTGTCCGGTATGTTTTAGGTCTTCGAAAGTCCTTAATTTCTTTAGGACAATTGGCATCTTTGGGATGCAAGGTAACTATCGAGAAGGATAGTCTGAAATTTTTGAGAGGTGAACTAGTTCTTATGAAAGGAGATGTGTTTTGAAATTTGTATTTGCTGAAATTTCTTGGAGAGTCGTGTTTTGGAGTAAACAGTTCTCGTGCATTGGATGTCACAAAGCTTTGGCATATCAGGTTGTGTCATATTTCTGAGAAGAGCTTAAAGTTGTTTCGAATATGGAAGATGATCAAAGAAGGAAGCGTCAACGAGTTGGACTTTTGCCAGAAGTGTGTGCTAGGCAAGCAAACTAAAGTATTTTTTGGAGTTAGACTCCATAGATCGAGGCGAGTACTTGAGTACGTGCATAACATGTTTGGGGACCGATTGCTACTCCCTCACTTGAAGGAGCAAAATATTTTATCTCTTTCATTGATGACTTTTCTAGGAAAGTATGGGTGTATGTGATGAAGGACAAATAGAAAGTTTTGAGAAGTTCAAAAACTGGAAAGCACTTGTTGAGAACTAATCTGGTTCTAGGTTGAAGGTGTTGAGATCTAAAAATTGCGGTGAATTTGTCTCTAGGGAGTTTTTTGACTTTTGTAGACAGCGTCGCATTCAGAGACATTTCACTACACTCAGCGATCCACAATCCAATGGGGTTGTAGAAAGGATGAAAATGACTCTATTGGAGAAGGCCCATTGCTTGAGATTGACGGTGGACTTGTCTAAAGGCTTTTGGGCTGAGGCATTATTAACTGCAGTGCATATCATAAATCGAATTCCATGCTCAGCCATAGATGTTAAGATTTCAAAGGAGAAGTGGAGAGGTAATGTAGTGTATCTTGGTTACTTCCAAATTTTTGGTTGTCTTGTGTGCGTTCACCATACAGTTGATGACAAGTTGGAGGCTAGAGCATAAAGGGCATACTAATGGGATACACCGATGATATCAAATTGTATCGAATTTGGAACCTTGTTGATCAAAAGATTGTTCATTCCCGACATGTTACTTTTGATGAGTCTACTAGTTCAATCCGAAGGAGAAGCTACCGACCACATTAGAAGATTCTGATAGGCCTAAGGAGATGGAACAAGACAAAGAGTAGAGTTATTGTTGATGAAACAATGCAGGATAGTCCACAGGTACCTTCTAGTAGTGCTGATGATGTGCATGAATCTAGAGGAAATTCAGTTCAAGGTGGAGCTAAAAGGAGTTTAGACGGAGCAGTACCTACCCTTGTCAGTCGTAGGACTATCAGGCCGCTTGAAAGGTATGGTGATTGGCATTTTGCGAACCTTATCCATGGTGATTAGTTTCATGATGCCCTACATATGGTTCATGAAGAGCCGCTTGACCTTGATGAAGCTTTGAATTCATGTGATAGTTCGAAGTGGATGTACGCTATGGAAGAGGAGTTCGAGTCGTTGAAGAAGAAGAAGACTTGGGATTTGGTACCACCTCCTCAAGGAAGCCGAGCCATAAGTTGCAAATGGGTGTTCAAAGTAAAGGATGATGGAAGATACAAGCCTAGACTAGTTGCTAAAGGGTTTTCACAAAGAAAGAAATTAGAGTATGATGAGATATTCTCTCCAGTAGTGAGGCATACGTCCATCTGCATTTTGCTCGCTATCTTTGTAGCTTATGACTTGGAGTTGGAGCAACTAGACGTGAAAACTGATTTCTTACACGGAGACTTGGATGAGACCATCTACATGAAGTAGCTAGAAGGATTTGTTACAGACGGGAAAGAAAATTGGGTTTGTGAATTGAAGAAGTATTTGTATGGACTTAAGCAGTCGCTTAGACAATGGTACAAGAGGTTTGTATTTTATTCATTCACTTGGTTTTGATCGCAGCTTCAAAGATTCTTATATTTACTTCAACCATTTAAAGAATGGTAGATGGGTGTTCATATTCTTGTACGTGGATGATATGTTGATTACTTCCAAGGATAAGGCTGAAGGCGATAGTTTAAAGCAAAAACTAAAAGTGGAATTCAAAATGGAAGGCCTTGGAGAAGAAAAGAAAATTTTGGGTGTGGAAATGTAACGACCCTGACTCGACCTTCGAAAATCAGCACCGAATACGACACTCGTATTCCAATGCCGTAGATCCAAACGTCGAATCTGGTTCGCCAGAGCTTATAACACAATTAAGTAAAACAACACAGCGGAAGAAAAAGAAATGAATATCATTGATATACAACATTCGATACAACAATGATACAATAGAAATCAATATCATAGATACAAGATAACAATGATACAGCGGAATAGCAATGTGATATAGCAGCGAAAAACAAATAGCCAAGAGATAACTCCAAGTGAACTTTAGATAAGAATGAATCCACAACTGCAATTCCAAACCAATGCTCGAACCACCATCCATTTCACCAAGACAAGCAAGTCTCGTCCACCAAAGACTTCAATATCCCAAGCCTCCAAAGAATTACAAGGAGAAAGCTGAGAGCTGCCGGATCGATATTATATCTACTATCTGAAAAAAAACCAACTCTAGACTGCCCGTGTGGAAAATTGTGAGCACCTAGGGTTCAGGAAAAGAACAATAAACTCTGGGTCAGTCACGGGACTGGTGTGAGTAACAAAAACAGTTTAATCTTTAAAACAAACAAAAGAATTTAAATTTGAAATCCGTAATGCTTTTTGAAATGTGAAACTACCATAAGGCCTCCCGCCACACGCACAATGCAAACGCAGAATTGGAGGAGATTTCTCCTTATGATAGTCAAACATGCTTGATACGCGAAAACATTTTTTTGATATTATTATTAGTGCATAGTGGAAAAAATATTTCGAAAGTATAATATTAATCTTAGCCAGCATACGTACCATTATAGTATGCCTATTATAGCTACCATGTTAAATGGCAGGTTTTACAACTAAAACCGTACAAGGCGCATATTGGTGATTGGATTTCCAACAAATGGTCAGGCTAAGGAACTTCCTGGGCCACATGGGCACGCCTCTGGAGGGAGGCCCCGAGAACCTAACCGAATCTCTGCCAACACAAGGCCGGGTTAACTCTGTAACTAGGTAACTACTACACGAGTATGCTATCCCCCAGTCGTAACCAACCTTTATCCGAGCGCTCGATACCAACAATCACAAAGTAATGTATTTGCAGTAACTACATAGGTTAAATATCTGGGATCCATACCATGATATCACCTCTATCTAGAAGGAAATGAACATACCCTCAGGGGGCACTACCCCCAAATAACCTTGCCGCATTCTTCCTCTTTCGACCATTCCGGGTTGTGAAGTTCGACGAAGTCTCGTCCACAAAGCTACGATTTTCACAAAAGCCATGCTTTGATCAACAAATGATCAGTAGCACTTCGTATACCACATTACCAAATTGGGAATGTATCATTGGTAACCATCAATTACATAACCTTTGAGCTCGTACGTCTCAGAGAAGGGTGTTAAGCTAAGAGAATAAATCTCCCCCACCAAACATAAATATATTTAGTGGAAACTGGTTTTACATCTCAAAGTGTAATGTTAGGTACACATCCACAAGTCTGTTCTGGGTTTGAACAGAACCGAAGGCACTTCCAAAGAAGCCCTTGCAAATTCGGGTATTCACAATCCCGATCGGACTTCCCATCACTTAGGGAATCTCTATACCGGCGCGACTCAGTGCAGAGACAATCGATAGGTCATTCTATCGTTCTCGCAAATACCGGTCTTCACCACCGGTCTTCAGATGCTATCCATAACATCGTATCATTATTCGGAATGGGTTATATGACACAAAGGTCCTCTCCCGGCCAAACCGAATAATGAGCGCAATATTTAAAATCATATGGATAATGAAATTTCAGTTATGTCATAACTTTAAAACCCAAAACCCTTCTTTCAAATGGTTAAAATGAATTGCCATTTATAAATCTTTTTAGCCAAAAAGATTCACTTCTAGAAACCTTTCAATGGTTTAAACAATTTCCATAATTTTATCTTTTAAACAAAAGATTTACTTTTAAGACCTTTGTCAATTTAAAAACAAGGTTCACTAATCTTTTAAACAAAGATTCATTCATAACTTTCGAAACAATTCCGGGTTTCAAATCTTTTATATAAAAGACACATCATTTAAAATCTTCTTCAATTTATAATAAGGTTCAACTATCTTTGACAAAGATTCAGTTTCAGCTTTCAAAATCATTCAATTTCAAATTTGAAATCTTTTCATCATAATTATTATTTGAAACTACTTGTTTCCGGTTCAGAAAACCCAATTCCATTTCTAAAGTTATTTGGATTCAAACTTTAAACTTTAAAACTATTTCAAAATATTAAATTCAAATATCTGTGACTTAACCGATTTCCTCATGAAATCTATATTTGTGTGTGTATGGTGTAGTCCAGGGGTTTGACACAATAGTGCAATATTATAAAATCATCACAGATTAAAACACAGAAATATCGATAAGCGGTATAATCTATAACGCTCATCTTCATTTACAAATTCACAGATAAATGAATCACATATGAATAAATAAATAAATAAATTATACACAGCTCAATTCACATAACAGAATATCACAGATCAATCAATTCAAGGCAATTCATACAAGGCAAACATTCATAAGCAAGGTCCAATATTCAATAATCATTTATAAGTAGGATTAATTAATCATTTAATCCTAATTAATTCAATTAATTTCCAATTAAATTAATTACTTATGAATTAATTATCTAATCCTGATTAATTAATTACAAATCATTTGATATAAATTAATTAATCAATCATCTTAATTAATTACATCAATTAATAACTTCATTATTAATTATTTCCTAAATTAGTCCATTATAAATTACATCATTAATTATATTAATTAATGATCTCTAATTTATATTTAAATTAAATTACTTTATTTAAATTAATTACATTAAGTAATTAATCATCAATTAAACCATATTGATTAATCACTCTTGATTAATCACATTAAGTAATTAAGTACACTTAATTAATTACATCTCTTTATTATCTTTAAATAACTTCATTAATCAAATCTTAATTAAGTACACAAAGTAATTAATTATTAATTACTTCCACTAAGTAATTATTCTGCATACTAATTACATATTAATTACACAAAGTAATTAATTTCCAAAACTCTTTCATTACCCAATTATCCTTCAGTTTAATTACATCAAGTAATTTATCTTCTTATTTACTTCATTAAGTAATTTTTTCATTATTAATTACATTGGGTAATTACTTCTTAAATTATCGAGTGATTATTTTAAATTAATTAAACTTAATTAATTAACTTAGACTAATCAAAATAAACTTAATTAATTACAATCAGTAATTAATTTCTTAATTACTTTCATTAAGTAATTACTTAAACAATTCACAAATGATTATCTTTGAATTAATTAATCTAATTAATCATTAAAAATTAATCACATTAATTAATTATTAAATGATCCTATGTTAATGATGTTCATTATCCATTAAGGGATCTTTAATTACTTCTCTAATGTAATTAACTGAGATTAATCATTACTAATTACAAATTAAATTACCTATAAAACTCATTAATTTAAACTCTAATAGTTTAATTAATCAAGTGTTAATCTATAAATTAACTTTTTAATTTCTTGATTAATTAATTTCGACCATTAATTTAAAATCAAATCTTATCTAATTAATGATTTCTTACTTACAATTCAATCTGATTCTTAATTTAACTTACTTGATCATTAATTTAAATTAAGCCCTTAATTACTTAATTAGCTAACCAAATTATTAATTTAAAATTAACTAGTGACCCATCTAAATTACCTTAATAATTTAAATGAATTATAATCATTAAGGCCTAATTTACCTTAATATTATTAATGATTTAATTATCATTAACAAAGTATTTTAAATCAATTTGCTTTTTTTTAAATTCCATCTTAAATTCAAGATTTAAAATGAAAACAATTTTAACTTAAATTACATATTAAAGAATTACTTATCTTATAAAAGAAATTTAAAAGAATTTTAAAAACCAAGTTCATTTTCAACTTAAACCATATTTAATACATTCAAAGTTGTTTTAAAACAATTAAATTCAGAAGCTTTATTTATTTCAACTAGAATTCAAATCAAGCTTTGAATTCAGATTTAAACAAAAATTTAAAATCTTGTTTAAATCTTATATTTCAAATTTTAAAAACATGTTATAAAATACTTTAACATTCAAACTTAATTACAACATTAGAATTTATAAACTTCATTTTTTTCCAAAACCTAAGATTTAAATTCCAGATCTAAAATTAAACTTAAATTTAAAATCCTATTTAAATCTCATTTTCATATTGGTAAAATACTTTATAGAATACTTTAACAATTTAAAGTAGTTAAACATTTCATTTTTTATTAAAACTTATTTATTTTAAAAAGTAGAATTCAAACTCATTTGAATTCAGATTTAAATTTATTTCAAAACTTTTGTTTTAAAATTTGTTTTGCTTTTTTATTTAAATTTAGTTTTAAATTTCAAAACTGTGCACGGAAAGGTTTCAAAAACCAGAAACAAGAAATACTCGAGCCAAAATCTATTTACTCCGAGTCTTCTATCACCTATCTTCGAGTAAAACACGCAAGTGACTCGAGCATTACACGAGCACCATATCCTCACCAAAAATTCTCAGAAACAAACAAACCTTCAAATGTCCACCGTGCACATACACGGAGGTTGTGGACGATTCCAATCATCAACGATGATCATCCCTTATCCACCAACATCTCTAGAATCCAACTCGAACATCAGATTGCTCCTACATCAACTCGAACTCGAATTCGAGTCAAAACCCAAAACCTGGAACAAAAAGTCAAAACAACCCCCAATCTGGAAATCAATTCGCCAGCACATCCCCGACCACCAGAGTTGATGAAACTCCGGCCAGGCCATCGTCTACTTCCAAGCTTCAATCACCGAAGACCCCTTAACACTCGATCAACTGTAGGAGGTGAGGTGCTCGAATTTCCTAGCCTTGATTAAAACTGGGGTTATAGAACTCAATCCCCTCACCACTGCAAACCCAATGATTTATCCACTAGTTAGATAATTTTGCTGAAGTGCCTGATCACTCTACTTCCTCCAAAAGAAACTTCAAATCTCCAGAATTTCAAGATCATCAAAATTTCCCAAATTCCTCTTTTTAGTTCATCACAGAACTGCTTCCCAAATCCCAAACTAAAAATTTTGATTCTTGTTTCAAAAATCATGTTTTTGCTTATGTATTTAATTTACAATGCTGAATTTATAATTTAAACAGTTTGGGTTTTTACTTTATTTTAAAATGTACTGATATTTTATAATTTCAGAGACAAACAGGCTTCATTTTTAACTTACTTAAAATTGTAAACATTAATCCATGTTGAATCACAACTTCTGTTTGATAATCAAATCTTATCAAAAAAAAGATCAAGTAAATAAGGGATTTAAATCATATTCAGAGCCTAGGAACAATACAGAACAAAGCACACATATATACACAGCATGCATTCTGTAAATAATCATATCAGATTTCACTTGTATATTTATGCAATATCTATCCATTTCAATCATATTAGCATGCAACAAATTTATATTTTAAAATTCAAAATGTTACTCACCTGATTTTTAAAAAAACAGAGTAGTTGATAATATCTTGAAACTGGAATGGCCAAAAACTTGAATGCTTTTACTTCCTGTTTAAAAAACTTCATGCATGCAGGCTCTTTGATTTTCAAAGTTGATTCCAGGTTTAAGAAATGCAGACATGATTTTAGAACTGTAGTTTGCATGCTGTTGATTTCCAGAGGAAGAAATGCAGGCATTGATCTACAGGTTGAACAAAATATAGGTTCTTTGATTTGCTAAGTTGATTTCAGGTTGTAAAAAGAATCAGGCCTTTGATTTGCAAATTTTTATTTGAGGAGTGTTTTACTGATTTGAATACGTTTTTGGTTTTAAATATGATTTCAGATTTGTTTTTTCTTCTTAGCTTAGAATTTGATTTTGGAAAAGAGAATGAAGGGGAAAAGACTATGTTTATAAGAGATGAAATTAACTTAACAAAATAAAGGAAAAGATAAAAATAAATTTACACTTGTCATGTTGCTTAGTTCATACCTTAATATATGTCATTTGATTATTTGATATGTTAACACTTGTCTTGTTTAATTTTCTTTTTATTTTTAAATGTTAGATAAAGCTTTAATCTTATTTATACGTATATAAATATACATGTGAATTACTTATGTAAAGAAAATGTAAAAAAACAAATTATAAATTAAAGTTTGTCCAAATATTTTAAGAACCTATTATTTTGAATTTCAAAATAAATTCCAAATTCAAATTAAACTTTTGAAATCCAAATTAAAGTCAACTTATTCAATTTAAAATGATAATTTAATTTTCTTATTTTAATTCTTTTTATATTTATAGGGAAAAATAATACACTATTGATATGGTTTGAGAATAACAAATTTAACCATTTTAAATGATTTATAAAAGAGATTATAAATCACTTCTATTATTAAATGAATTAAAACCATATTTTATGTGTTAAAAATTATCAAATCAATTTAATTTACATATGTAAATGTGTCACATCTTTAAATTCAAAAATATAAAAACTATATTTATTCATTTAAAAGAAAAAGTGTTTTAAATTCTTTTATCAAATTCATATTCAACTTTAGAATTTTTTTTTTCATATCATTCATACATTATACATACATAAAAGCTTTTTAAATCTTATTTTTTTCTTTTTAAAATTTATATTTTTATACCCTCTGAAATTTTTAAATAGCAATTTCAAAATTTATTTTATTTAATTTCAAAATATAGCTTCTTATTCAAAATATTTATTTAAAATAAATTTGGAAAACAAATATTTGTAAATGGAAAATATAATGTTTTCAAACCCAAAATATCTATAAGATTTTAATTTTGAATTTTATTTCCAAGATTTAATTCAAACTAAATTTATAAATATAAATAAATAACAGAACCTATCTTTTATAAATCTTAAAACTTTATAATTCTATTTATAATCTAAAATATTTATTTATCCCAGAGATTTCTAATTAACTTACAAATAGATTCACAATTTAATTTCAAAAATTAAATTAATTATCAAATTATCCTGGATAAAATTCAGGGATGTTACGGGAAATCCAAAGGGATAGAAAGCTAGGACTTTCGAGCCTCAGTCAAAAGGAGTACATTGAAAGGTGCTTGCTTGGCTTAGCATGGAAGGGGCAAAGGCAATCAGCACACGCATGACTTTGCACATACACCTTTCTAGTAAAGGCTCTTCGATCTTAGAAAAGGACAAGGCTTATATGATGAAGGTCCCATATGCAAGTACAGTTGGCAGCTTGATGTATGCCATGGTCTGCACTAAACCAGACATTGCACAGGCGGTTGGATTTGTGAGTAGGTTCATGGAAAATCCAAGAAAGGCACATTGGGAAGCAATGAAGTGTATCTTCAGATACCTTAGAGGAACTCCAAACCATTGACTTGTCTTTGGAAGCAAAGGAAGAGATTCAGCTTGGTTGGATTTTGCGGTACTGCATATGCCGGTGATAGGGATCGAAGGAAGTCAACCTCTAGATATGTGTTCGTCATTGGTCGGACAACGATCAGTTGGAGAGCGAGGTTGCCAACGATTATGGCTTTGTCCACTATAGAGGTAGAGCTCGTATCTGTGGTTGAAGCAGCTAAGGAGGTGCTTTATTTAAGGCGATTATTGTGTGATTTGTGCTTCGTATATGAAGGTATGGATGTGCACTCTGATAGTCAGAGTGCAATTCGCTTAGCTGAAAATCTGACATTCAGCTCGAGGATGAAGCATATTGAGACGAGAGAGTCGTTTCTTGTCTCAATGAGTGAAGAAAATCTACTTCTTCTTTAGAAAGTTCACACAAAGGAGAATGCAGCAGACCTGTGTACCAAGTCGTCGCATATTGTTAAGTTCGAGCATTCCTTGGACTTGATTCGCTTAATCAAGTGCTAGGTGCCATGGGGTGGCATAGGGGAAGAGCTGAGAAGGTTCATAGAGACATTTGTTTTCATGGTGGAGATTGATAGGTTCTACATGCACTGGGTACTACGAACACTTTTTTGCTAGACATGTGCCTTGCCGAAGTTCGTTGACAGAGTGTAACAGGTGATGACATTGCTGAAGCTCATTGGGTAAATATCCATTGCTTGGAACAAGAAGATGTAGATGGAGTTGGATGACTTGTAAGGAACTCGGTATTAAGGTGGATATTGTTAGAAATTGTTACCTCAATTCCATGTCGCAGTAGCAGACAGAGAAGGCAAAAGCTCATGGCCGGTTAAGGAGGAAGAGGAAGCCCTAGACTTGCAGCTAGGTTTTGCTGAATCAATTATTTGGATTGGTGTTGAGATTTGAAGAAGAAGGAATCTTGTTCAGTGATTGAAGAAAGGATTGTGAAGTTAGGGTTTTGTTCGGCAAAGTGGAACTGCTGGACGAAAAATCTCATCCGGTCTTGCTTGGATTTGCCGCTCCAGGTTTCTGGAGTGGTGGTGACTTCGATCGATAAAAGTTGGAGGAGTTCGTTGGTGATGGAGGCATGAGAAGAGTTACTGCTCCAAATTTGAGTGAAAGTATTTTCGTTTGGTAGAATGGAATACCAAACCAAATGTTTCATTCCGTGCTCCGCCTAACCAAGTAGTGTCGAACCAAATATTTGGTTCAATGTTAGAGCATGTCGGACCAATGCAAAGCGCTGTATGTGGAACCAAACTATGCCGGTCCAGATGAATGTCGAACCAAAACCCAAGGCTACAATATAGCAACAACATCTCCTTATATCTCCACTCTATAAATAGTGGAGCTTCTGGACAATAATGGCAGCCATCTAGAGAGTTGAAACTCTGTAGAATTTTTTTCATATTGTTAATTCTTCTTTTGTATAGCCTCCAAAAGTGAATTAATCTTGTAACTCCAAACTTTTAGTGATTAATAAAATCTCCTCTCTCCCCAAGTGGACATACACTGCCTCGCGGTAGTGGATGTAGGATCGATTTCACTCTAGAGGGGGAGGGGGTGAATAGGGTAATACTATTAATTATAAAATTTTAATACGGAAGTATATAAAATATTTGCAGCACTAATACTAGCAGAATAATAGCAACATAGATAATAGCAGAACAATAAATGCGGAAATAGAACAACACAGATTTACCCAGCTTTGCAAAACTCTGCCTACATGCAGCCTCCAAGGTTTCTACTAGAAATTAAGTATGCTTACACATGTAAAATCACAACACCCACTATCGACTAACCTAACTCTACACTCAAAACCCGGCCACAACTTAGCCATTGCGTTGCGAATTCTTGAACTTCACCGCCGCAGTTTGTCGCCTAGTCACACGACTAGAATTTACAACATTTAAAAGTAAATTACAAATATAAAACAATTAAAACAATGAAAACCCTAATTTTTAAATAAATTTCCCAAAAGAAGTTAAATTTTCCGGCCTAAAATAGAATAAAAGGAAGCCCCTTTTCTTTTTATGTTTGTCACTATGATCTTCCCCTTTTTCTTATATTATTTCTTCGGCCCGTATGCTCTGTGGAAAATGGTTGCTTCGTTGTTCTTTTTCTCATGATCATTCCTCTTTAATAAAATTATAGTTTTTGAAATGAAGCGCGCCGATTTAAGGCTGATCGATTGAATTGATGTTCTCATATTTGCTTTGTCGATCGATTGTTTTGCTTTTCTCTACACTCAGCTGCTTCAATTTCGTCGAGTTCGATTGGAAAATCTGGTATGTAATTTCTTCTGTTATTCTCCTTAATATGCTTGAACTCGATTGATTGTGAGGTCGATGATGAGATAGGTTTACATAGGATTCAAAATCCTTTTTTCGTATATATTTATTTGAATTCGTCAATAATATGCTTGGTAGCTCGATTTAACTTGAGTGTTGGTGATTGTTCCAGACCGATTCAATTCGTATATTTTCTGATTGCTTGGTCATCACGGATTTGATTTCTGATTTGTTTGACTTCCTTGGCCACCATAGTTTTAGTTCTTTGGTACTTTGAATCTATGTTGACTACGGTCACTTGATTTTGTGAAAATATTTACTTCTGGCATTTAGACTTGACTTGTACGAACTTGTTTTCCATTCTTTTTTCTATGATTTCGGCTTCTTAACTTTTTGATAATGTGTTACTCTCTGACTTTGACTTTGACATTTAACTTGACATGTTTAGTTCGATAGCGATTCTGGTTTGGCAATTGTGTTCCATCCTTGAAGATGTTGATTAGTTGAACCTACATGCTTTGTTTGCATATTGTCTGGTTACCTTGAGTACATATGTATATTTGATGTTTGTTTCATTGGTGACATTGATATTCGGTTCTGCTGCATTGATTTGAAAACCTTTTCTTCCAAGTTCAATCTTGTTCCTGGTATGGTATACATGCATGTATATTCTTTGTTCTCTTTGTGCACTGAACTATTCAGACTACACCTGTATGCTACCTGTTTTGGTTAGATGCACATATGTATATATTCATGTTGTCATGTCAGCATTTGAGATTGCTGTTTTGTTCTTGTTTGTTGCCTGGTCGACACTTGCTGTTGGTCTTCATGTAGCTTGTCTACACTTGATTCTCTCATCTTCGATGATGATGTTTTGAGTAATGTGCTTGTATTCATCATGTAGTTGGGTTGTACTTGCTGTTTCATATGTATATAAGTGCATGATGTTTCTTGTTCTGGTGTTGTAATCTGGTCCAGGTTCATAGCTTCGAGTCATGTGCTTCAAGGCGGATCAACTTGTACATTTGATATTTGAGTCTGCTACACTTGCTCATACGAGCTGCTGTCTTCATTCATGCCTCTGTTTATCCATTTTTTGTGACATCCCTTCTCTGTCGACATGTGCATTACCTATATATGTGTACATGTGTATTTGTGAGAAATGGCATTGAGTTGCATATTTCATGTTGGTCAGTCTCGACGGCTCTGATTTGAATCACCTGTTAAAGAAGTTGTTTGGTGGTTCAAGTTAAATTTGCTGCTGCATTCACTACTTTTGTACATTTTGGTTGTTGACGCTTGTTGTAGTTTTACTGGCTTTGACCTTTGTTGCACCTGATTAGTTCATAATTGTGGCTTTTGTTGCATGTCACCATGTGTACACATGCATATGCATGTGTGTGTATATGTTGTTGGGACTGTTGACATGTGCATTTTGTTGTTGTACATTTTAGTTTTGTGCTTTTCTCTTGTTCACTTGAGTCTGGTTGGACTGTCTAGTCTCTTTAGTTTTGTATTGTTCATTACTTTTTGTATTTGTTCATTTTTTTTATTTTGGACTGGCCATTTTATTGAAATTGTACATTTGGATTGCACCTGTGTTGAATCCAGCTTATAACTCGGGTTTGACCTTGTGCTAATATCGTGACTTTATTTGTATTTCACTTGAGTTGAACCCGGTTTTGATTGGGTTTGACCTTGTACTTACCTGTCCCTACAATTTTATCAAGTGTATATCGTTGTGCATGTTCTTGTGGCATGTACAGTGATACACTGTGCATGTCACAAGTTGTTCGTGTATTATGAATTTAAATTTAAATGATGACGAACAACCTAAATAACTGAGGCAAATAACATTTTCAAAATTCACATTTTATTTTACGCTACACAAATATTTTCTTTTCAATTTTACTGCGTCAGTGTTTAGTTTGCAGTTTGCTCAGATACTGGATTCAATCTAGAATAAAGTTGAAGATAAATACGAGTGAATAAGCAATATGTAGTGAGGATAGTTGTGTAAATTAAAATGTATTCTAATTGAATTTTTTTATATACAGCGAGAGCATAAATTTGTACTATTCAAAATTGTAATAAAATATTTGTGTGAATATAAATTCTATGTTATTTATTTTACTAATATTTATTTAATTGTGTGAAAATAAAATAGTACATTAACAAATACATTTAAATGAGTATATATATATATGTTTTTTATCATCAAACAAAAGTCATATACTAGCATATTCAACAATCTCCCACTTTTGATGATAACAAACATATATTTAAGATTTTGAGCTTATTAAATGTATTTGATCATTCAATTTGCTCCCCCTATTTGAATGCTCCCTGTCTACACAAAGCTCCCACTTCATATATGCATGAAAATAAATAAAAATATGCAAATGAACCCAGATGCAAATAAAAAATACAAAATAACATATTTGACCTTTATTTTCCAAAATATTAACTTTTCTCCCCCCTTATATTATCAGCAAAAGAGTAACAACGTTAGAAAAATAGAGATAAAGTGATAGACATTAACACAACATTAATACCCAATCGAGTATAAATATTAAATTTCAATAAAAATCAAACAAAAATCACAAATACTCTATTAGGTGCATATTCCATTTTAGATTGATATCATCACATAAAACCATATAGTTGTGTCTATTTGTGGTATATTTATATCAGGAATTTGAATACCGACTAATCATGCAAAATTGTTAGGAGTTTCAAATGAGATTAGTAGTATTCCAAATTTTTATATAAAAAAAAAAATTTCAAGCATCTTCTACCACGCATAACCATGAGGACTTTTAAATGGGATTAGAATCAACTCGACTATTTAATAATCAATTTTGATATGTGTTCCATACATGCATAACCGTGAGGACTTTTAAATGAGCATGAAAGCATATAATAAAAAATTCCAAGTAATTCACCCATGCATAACCGTGAGGACTTTTAAATGAGAGTGAATACTTTGGATGTTTTTATTGCTAAAAATATAATAAAATGAAAGCGAATAATTTCCTATTTAAAATACCATATATTGACATACTATATTGGATTTTGATGAGTGATGGTCGATAGAAATATGATAGAAATAGAAATGGTCATGGAATTTTTATCAACAAAAAGTTTTTATAACTCTTATTTTAATTTCTAAAGAAATATACTAATTATACTGTCTCAAGTTATAATATCTACTTATCTTTTCGATAATCAGTAGGAAGTCAGATTAGTTAATATAGTCGTTTAAAATCAAATCCAAAAATAATTATAAAATCAGATTTTCCAAAATGACGAATCTGAAACAAGGTCAACAAAAATGAATTTCTGGAAGGGTTTTATAAGAAAAATGTCTTCTTTTTAAAAATCATTTGAAATGAAAAATATGCAGATATTTTCTTGGAAAAAGATGCAGTTACTGAATGTCTCAACATAAATCACGTTCCACTAGTAATTTTTCTATCAACATATTATCAATGTAATCTGCATCTAAATTTTCTTTTGACTCTAGATTATCATAAGTTTGATGTCATAGACCAGACCTTGATGTGTGCAACAAAATATCTTAAAAATATTTTTCCATCTTTCAAATGAAATTGTTTTAGATTTGAATTGAAACCGTGCAAACAAACAATGGACATAGTGTCAGAACAAATACATCCATGTGAATCTTAAGTAATCATCAACCAACATTGTTAGTCCATGCAAATCTATATGAACTAGTTCAAAGATGATTGGTCAACATTTTAAAACCAATATCAATATTTATTATCACATAACTGGCTGATTTAATTCAAATTATGGTGTAGATTATCACATTTAATGAATCATTCAAGTTAAATATACCGTTACTTACTTTACCTTTACCGACAATTTTACATTTTTTCCCATTGTGATTCTTCCACCTTTGTACTAGGCTAAGAAACTTTGATTTTTCACTCATTGTATGCTTGGAATAGCCAAAATCCAAATAAGATTATTGTTGTTCCTTAGCATGCTACCATACCTACACGAGAAAAGATTTTTGTGACTTATTTGTTTTTATAGGTCCATGGTTGTTAGTGCAAAAGATTTCAAAAAATATGTTAGTGTTGACCCTTAACTATTTATATATGTTCCTTTCGGCACCCAGATTTGTTTGACTTTGAGAAATTTTGCATTCGTGCCTTTCGGAACCCAAGTTGGAATTGTTTTCACATGTTTGGGTCTATACCAACAATTGTTTTGATTGTGTCCAATTTTTATACAAATTGTGCACGCGGATTTGACATGATTAATTTTTCTTTTAACACGTTCAGATTGATTATGCCCAAGTCCTTGTCTAACAGGATTAACAGTTTGTTTCCCTAACAGCATATTTAACGATCTTCCACTTTTGGAAAATTTTCCTAAAGTTGTAGACAATTGTTGGACTTGTGTTTTGAGAGATTCATTTTCATTAAATAATTGAGTGGACTTTTTAGTAGGAATTTTCTCTCCTAGTATTTTCACTTTCTTTAAAAATCAGAATTTAATTTTCAAGCGATTTAATTTTATTTCTAATCTTTTAATCTCTTCTTCAAATGATGGACACTTATCAAACTTAGGGCTCTTGCTTTGATAGTTTTCAACCAATTGATCAAGCTGTTTATTTAAATCTATCAAAGTATCTCTTTGTGATTCAATTTTAGCGTATTTCTCTCTAAGTCTTTTGAAACAGCCAATTACTTCGTGAAAATACGTAAGTGATTCTGAATGAGTAAGTTTTGATATCTCGGTCGGCTTGTTATCGTAACTGCCAGTTATATCATCTTGAAGGCACAAATCTGCTTTTTCACTCTCACTGCTAGTGCTTTTGTCATCTTCATCAGTTTCATCCCAAGTGGCTTCAAAACCTCTCCTTTTCGGTTTCTTTCCTTAGCTGAATCAACTCTGAGGATAATTGGGCTTGATGTGGCCAGGTTTATTGCACTTGTGACAGATGATTTCCTGCTCTTCCTAGTTATCTAGTGCTTTGGCTATTTTGCTTTTCAATTTTTGATTTAGAGCCAGATTTCCGTATTTGCAGTTCCACTTTTTGAATCCTTTTATTAGTAGCACCGGCTCAGCTGCTCCATCATTATTATCATCACTTTCCGCTGTTCCATTAAGAGCTATCGATTTTTTTCGAGTATCACCTCCTTCACGCTCTTCCTTGAATTTCATTTCTAGCTCATAAGTGGTGAGATTTCCGATGAGTTCTTAAACTTTGATTTGTTTCAAGTCCTTCGATTTTTGAATGGCAGTGACTTTGGCTTCAAAATTTAATGAAAGGACTATAAGGATATTTCGGAATATTTTCAACTCTACGTATGATTTTTCGATAGCTTTTGATTTGTATTCGATATTGGAAAATCGTCCATACATCTCTTTGATATTTTCTTCCTTGGCCATTGTGAAATTCTCGTATTTGCTACACAGCATGGAAAGGCGAGATTTCTTGACTAGAGATGTACCTTCGTGAGTCACTTCAAGTGTATGCCAGATTTCCTATGCAGCTAGATAATGTGAGATACGATTAAATTCGATTTGATCTAATAAACAAATAATAGAATTCATGGCTTTAGCATTAACATTCTCTAGTCTATTTTCAAGATTTGTTAATTGATCCGTCAATTTATCTATTTCCTGATTATTTACCACAATAGTTGGTGCTCTATAACTTCTCTCAACTATATTCCAAGCATCAACGGTTTTTATAAAAAATTTCATGCTATTTTTCCAGTAAGCATATTCACCATTGAACATTAGCGGTCTAACTATGGACTGACCCTAAGCAAAAGCATTATTAAAAGAATCCGTTTTTTAAAATTCAAAATTTTAAAACAAAAATTACGTCGGCCCAAAATTTTGAACATTTGAAAATGAAATATTTAATTGATTTTAATTATTTTGAAGTAGATTTAACTTGAATTTCAAATGCCAAAATGAATTTGGCAATTAAAGTTATTGAATTTATTTATTGAAATTGGTTAAAAATTTGAATCTTCAGTTTTAAGCTGATTAAAATTATTTCAAAGACTTATAAAATTTGTATTGATAATACTGAAAATAATGGAAGCTTTAGAATTGAATTTTGAAATGATTTGTTCAGTTTTGAATTTATACTGTTTAAATCGATATTTAAAAAAATAGCCTTCTGAGGCACAGCCTCGGATTTCGACGAAACCAGTTCCATTACATCCGTAATATTGTATTATTATCGGGTTTTAATTTTCGTAATGTTTAGAATGATCGTTTGGTCGTACGATAAGCAAATGCGCTGAAAATTATATCGAAATTTAATTTAATAACTGGGTTCAAAAAGCTATCTTCTCCATACGATCGAATTTGGACTCGAAACCTTTTCCATTGTGTTCGGAATAGGGTTTTAACATCATAAACGCCTAGCGGCATGCATCAATTGGGGATCGAGTTTTTGAATTGCGAAATTGATACAATTTGAATTTGAATTTAAAATATAATATATAATTTCCTTCAATATACTGTAGACTCATCCTACACTTGTCTACATAAAGAACACGTGTTCTCCAAAGATTACCACGCGTCTGATAAAAAAAGAAGGATGGCTGAGCTAATAAAAGAAAATATTTTCGTTCGTCACATACTCATCTCATTTTTCCCAAAATAGAATTCAAATTTTTTTAAGGCCGAAGCTGGGAAGAAATTGAAATCATCTCAGTTTTTTATATATAAAAAAATCGAATCATGGCAGAAACGAATTAAGCGTCCCTTTCAATTCCTAATTCCACATTTCAGTTCGAATTCGAACTAATAAAAAAATATGGCCGCGAGAAATTAACTCAGGCCGATTCAATTTTTAAGGCGGCGTCTTTTTAAATCGATGGGGGTCTCGAGTTCGAGGAAGCAGCGGCACGCATAAAAGTGGCGGCTTTGACCATGAATTCAATTGGCGTCGCGACATGTGGTGGGCCGCGATCTAAGTTGTCGGCAAGTGGAAATAGTTGCATACCCGATTCCAGTCGAGGTTCGAACTGCAAGATGCGGCGACGTGGCAGCCAAAGTTGTGGCTGAGATGAAGCTTCGCCGTTCATTGTTGGAAGTGGACTCGCGTGATGGTCGTGGCGAATTTGCAGAGCAGGCGCTCGTGCAAGCATTTGAGGTCGGCGTGATTTTTGTCTGCCTCAACCTGATGGCAATCGAGACTTCGACGCTGCAATGTAGACTTTGCGATGGCCGTGAGGTATTCTTTCTTCTTTTGTTTTATGTTTACAAGTTTACTTCTGTTTTAATAGTATACAATTTTTTTTAAAAATTTACTGCTAAGGATTCCTGTTTTTTTACAGAGAGGAAAGAAAAAATATATAACATATGAATATGAATATGTATAAGGTTTAGGAGGATAAGGTTTATTTCCAAACTTTGATTTTTTAATATAAGTACATAGTTTTAAATGAAAAATTGATATATACATTTTTAAATCTACTAGTTATTTTAAAAATGATGCAGTATAGAGATAAATTTATATAACAAGCATATTTAACTGCTAGCCACTAGAAAATATTTATTAAAAGAAAAATGTTTAAAACTAAATTTATTTGTCGAATTAAAATTATCAATTGGAATTTAATTGTTCGATTACTTCGAATATTAATAAAAATTATATGATTGTTTATACAAGGTTTAAAACTATAAAGAAAACAGGCTGGAATAAAAATGGATTGCATGCATTATTAAAGGTGAGATCTTCTCACTCAATCAGATTTTTCTGATTTAATTTTAAATAGTTAAATTTCAAATTGATTGATTGTGTGCTTGGATGATAAATTATCATCAGTTGTGTTGAATTAGACCCTATGCGCCGTATAATTGCGGATGATATTATATATTAAACCCATATACCGCGATATTCCACCCCGAAGTGGAACTGGTATTAACGTATTTGGAATGATTGATTTCCCGTATTATATAACAGATAAGACCCTATGCGCCGCATAATAGCAGATGATATTTTATAAATCCCATACACCGCGATATTCCACCTCGAAGTGGAACTGGTATTTAATTTTCGTGCTAACGTCTGTAGATGCAGGGAAACAGGTTAGAGGGATCCAACTGGATTCCCCAAAATATAATTTTTTTTCCAATGTTTTATGTTGATTATTTATAATCTGCATGTGATCATATTTATGATTGAAATCGTTGAAGGCTATGGTTTAGCTGAATATATTTTTGGTATCATAGGACACCAGAAATAAATAAAAATTGGATTTTTGAAATTTAAGAAGAAAATTTATAGGAAATTAATTTTAGAAAATTTAATAAATTTAAAAGCAGGAATTTGTTTTAAAAGATAATAAATTTGGTGTTTGAAATAAATTTGAGAACCAATTTGAAATTGATTTGGTGTTTTGAAAATAAATTGGAATATCAATTTGATATTGATTTGGTAAAAATAATAAATATTTGGGAAATCGATCTAAAAGTAGATTTGGTGTTTAAAAATAAATTTTGGGAAATCAATTCTGAAAATCGATTTGGTGTTATGAAGTGAATGTTTAGAGAAATCAATTTGGGATTTGATTTGGTATTTGAAATAAATTTGGAAATCAATTTGAAAATTGATTTGGTGTTGAAAGTGAATATTTGGGAATCGATTTGAAAATCGTATATCTATGGATATTTGAAAATTTAAATTCACAATGGGATTTTATTAAAAAAGGGAAGTTTGTTTTAAAAATAAACATTTTTTTATTTTTAAAAAGTGTGAAAAGGAATTTACGAATTTGGAACGTAAATTTAAAATAAATCCAGAAAGATTTATAAGTTGATTTAAATGATCCATTTTGAAATGTTAAGTGTATTTTCCCTGGAAAGCCGAGCACGTTTTAAAGTAGCTTTCAAAATTAAAAGTTTTGCAGTTGGTTTTAAAGATAAAAAGATGTTTGTGAAGGAATTATTTGTTAGTCCATGAGATGATGGTTTTGATGACAACAACCTTATAATAGATTATAAAATATAAATACTAACATTATAAGTTTAGATATATATGTATATTCAGGTTTTAACCATGCAGGTACCAAGAATGAAGACTGTATAGTATAGAGATTCAAGATATTAAGATTGAAGACTCACGAGTACCACGAATATCAAGAGTTCAAGAATTGAAGTAATTTATTCTTTAATTAGAAATTTTGTTAAACTCATAGAAAAGCACTGGCATCTTAAAATCCAATTTATTCGTGGAATGGAATCCACTTCGAGCCTATTATAGGGATGGAACCCTAAGTAGGATGGAACCTACGAAAAATCTAGTGGAACATTGTTTTGTATCCGCTAACTTTTTATTCAAAATGGTTTTTCAAAATTATATCCTGTTTTCAAAATGTTTTCATAACCTTCCTTTTTAAAGCATCAGAAACCTCTATCCTGATTTTAAATAATTTTAGCCTCAAAATTATCTTTAATTTCAAAGTCAAAATTACTCCTGATTTTAAACTATCTTTTAAAATAATATATTTAACTTTTAAATATTTATGCTTAAGATTTAAATATAAAATTATAGTTAAATTACATATATATATATATATTATTCTCTATATTTACTTATGAATTTTAACTATAGTCAAGTATATTAGAAAATTTTAAAATAGTTTTAATATAAGATAAAGGTTATTTTCAAAGAAAATCAAATCATCAAAAATTGCTTTGGGATGTCGACTTGCCTATGGTGACCATGTCGACATGGTGTTAGTTGAGTTCAAAATTTAAATTTCAAAAAAGTGTCTGTTCGCCATAACTCTTCATGAATGGACATGGCTATTGTTCTTCTATAAATAGGGGTTAGTTTCAACGAATTTTGTATCAGATTTTTTGGGTTTTCACTCCTCTTCTTCTTTCACATTTCTTAATACATCCTCTTACCATTACTCAGTCGAAATCAATGTTAAATCATACTCGATTACTTCTAGTTTGATTTTCTATCACTATCTCAACAAGGTTCTCAGTGCTATTCAGAGTTATAGACTTCTTTGTAATCTATTAAGCGAGAAAAGGTGTGATTGTGGCCTTGAAAATCAATCAAGCGAGAAAAGGTGTGATTGTAGCCTTGGTAAATCAATTGGGTAAACTTGTGGCCCGGAAATCAAGTATCTCTACCCAGAGGATTGAAATTCTGGAGGGTGTACCTCGTAGCCTTGACATCAAGGGTGTAATTGTACAATTGCTTTTGAAAGGAAATCCATACTTGTGTTGCGGGACTGGATGTAGGGTAACTCCGAATCAGTACTAAATCCGGTGTGTTCTTTCCTTTACTGCTTTTATTTTATTTCTGCATCTGTGTTTGTTTCTGTGATTATCCCTGTATCTGTAGATTACATACATCTGTGTCTAAATTAACATAAACTCAAAAAGATTTAGTAATTCTTTATAAACACTATTCACCCCCATCTAATGTTAATCCTAGCCTTAAGATCTGTAATCCGCATCTCTTTCAATTGGTATCAAAGCGAGGTTTTCAAAGTTTCATAATCTGATTTTTGAAAAAAGTTTTTAAAATGGCTATATTTTTTAATAGTAGTTTGGAAATATTCAAATCATCATTGTTTCATGAGTCAACATATAATCAATACTCAAATTCAAGTTATCTATCAAAATTGTTTGATGTGCAGGAATCATGCTTTATGGCTGTTGAGGAATCAATCCACAATGAAAAAATTGTGCAAATTAGAAAGAACAAATGGATACTTGATAGTGGGTGTTCTAAATACATGACTGGCAATCCAGAAATATTGAATGATATTATATACAAAGACGGAGGACTGGTTAACTTTGGAGACAATTCAAAAGGATATATGATTGACATCGGCAAAGTCGGTAATTCTGAAACTCCTACTTTTGCTAGTTAAGAATCTAAAACATAATCTGCAAAGTATAAGTCAACTCTGCGATAAAGGATATAAAATTAAATCTGAAAAAGATAAATGTTACATCGAAGATAATAATTCAACCATAATATTTGAGGGAGTCAGGAAAAAGAATATTTATATTCTTAGTATGAAAGTTTCAAATGATAACCTGTGTCTGTTGGCAAATTCAAGCGACCCTTGGATTTGGCATAAGAGATTTGGGCATTTGAATTTCAAACTCTTATCTAGACTGTCAAAACATGATCTAGTAAGAGGTCTCCCTAAAATGAATTTTAAAGTAGATAGTTTATGTGATGCATGTCAATTAGCAAAACTTAAAAAAAGTTCCTTTAAATTAAAAGATATGATTTCAACTTCAAAACCTCTTGAATTACTTCATCTTGATTTATTTGGTCCATCTCAAATTTTGTCAATAAATCATAGTAAATATGTTTTTGTAATTGTAGATGACTATTCTGGATTTACATGGAAAATATTTTTGAAACGTAAAAGTGATACTTTTGAATGTTTTAAGACCTTTTCAAAATGAATTCAAAATCAATTTTCCCTAAAAATTATAACTATTCAAAGTGATCACGGTGGTGAATTTGAAAATGAAAACTTTGAGGAATTCTGCAATAAAAGTGAATAACTCATAATTTTTCATTTTCGAGAACTCCACAACAAAACGGAGTAGTAGAATGTAAAAATAGGATAATTAAAGAGTGTGCGAGAACTATGCTTTCAGATAGTAATTTACCGAAGAATTTTTGGGCAGAAGCAGTTGCTACCGCCTATTATATTTTAAATAGAATTTTAATTAGACCTCTAACTGATAAGACATCTAACGAACTTCTTTATTCAAAGAAACCTAAGGTATCTTATTTTAGAATTTTAGGAAGTAAATGCTTTATTTTAAATACAAAAGATAATTTAGATAAATTTGATCCTAAATCCGACAAAGGAATCTTTATCGGATACTCTAATAGAAGTAAAGCATACAGAGTGTTTAATTTAAAAGCTAACACCATTGAAGAAACAATACATGTTTCATTTGATGAAAATTTCAAAAAAATTGAAGATACAAATGACGAAGAGGATTTAATCACCCAAAATCAAGAATCAATTGAAACTAATAATGAAATTAATCATCCTAATATAAGGACAAAACTTTTAAAAGATCGTCCTATAGAAAATATACTAGGAGATATGCAATCTTTTGTTAAAACTAGAAATCAACTATGTCAAATGAGTAATGTAGCTTTTATATCAACTATTGAACCCAAAAATCCAAAAGAAGCATCAATTGATGGTTCATGGATTTTGGCTATGCAAGAAGAATTAAATCAATTTACTAGAAATGATGTTTGTGAACTTGTTCCTAGACCTGAGAATTAAACTATAATTGGAACTAAATGGGTTTATAACAATAAAATAAGTGAACAAGGAGAGTTAGTTAAAAATAAGGCTCGATTAGTCGCTCAAGGTTATTGTCAAGAAGAAGGAATAGATTTTGATGAAACCTTTGTTCCCATAGCAAAATTGGAAGCCATTAGGATTCTACTTGCTTTCGCAAATCATAATAATTTCAAATTATTTCAAATGGATGTTAAAAGTGGCTTTTTAAATGGATTTGTAAAAGAAGAAGAAGAACCCATGGTAGAAGCGCACATGAGGGATGATGACCAAGTCGTGTGTGTTGGAGAAGTGTGTTTTGACAAGAATGGGAATCTTGTCGAACAACGTGGAAATTTCTGTTTCCACTATCCAAACTGTTCGATTCATAGATCTCCTACGTTTAAAAACACACATTAGTTTCTTCTCTTTCTTTACCATTGTTGTTTATTCCTTCTTACGTTTGCAACGAAAAATGTGCATTCAACTATATGATTAATAAATTAATTTTGTTCTTATATGTGTTCTTCTTATTAATACATATAACTATATAGTTATTATATACTTAAGATAGTTAGTAGTTTAGGATTAGATTTATTATTAGATCTAAGTGTTGATTATTTATGATAACACTATTATTATAATCACATAGTATATTAGAATTAGGGAGAGTTATATAGTTTGGAGTTATAAAGTTTAGAGTTTGTTTTTGTTGATGACAAAGGGGGACAAATATAAAATTGGTTAGTTAGGCATAAATTAAGGGGGATTATAGACTAAGGGGGAGTTGTTAGGATAGAAGTAATATTTTATAAACAAAGGTTGTCATCATCAAAAAGGGTGAGATTGTTAGTCCGTGAGATGATGGTTTTGATGACAACAACCTTAGAATAGATTATAAAATATAAATACTAACATTACAAGTTTAGATATATATGTATATGTAGGTTTTAACCATGCAGGTACCAAGAATGAAGACTGTACAGTATAGAGATTCAAGATATCAAGATTGAAGGCTCATGAGTATCAAGAATATCAAGAGTTCAAGAACCGAAGTAATTTATTCTTTAATAATAAATTTTGTTAAAACTCATAGAAAAGCACTGGCATCCTAAAATCCAATTTATTCGTGGAATGGAATCCACTTCGAGCCTGTTATAGGGATGGAACCTACGAAAAATCTAGCGGAACATTATTTTGTATCCGCTAACTTTTTATTCAAAATGATTTTTCAAAATTATATCCTGTTTTCAAAAAAAATTCAAAACCTTCCATTTTAAAGCATCAAAAACCTCTTTCCTGATTTTAAATAATTTTATCCTCAAAATTATCTTTAATTTCAAAGTCAAAATTACTCCTGATTTTAAACTATCTTTTAAAAATAATATATTTAACTTTTAAATATTTATGCTTAAGATTTAAATATAAAATTATAGTTAAATTATATATATTATTCTCTATATTTACTTATGAATTTTAACTAATAGTCAACCATACAAGAAAAGTTTAAAATAGTTTTAATATAAGATAAAGGTTATTTTCAAAGAAAATCAAATCATCAAAAATTGCTTTGGGATGTCGACTTGCCTATGGTGACCATGTCGACATGGTGTCAGTTAAGTTCAAAATTTAAATTTCAAAAGAAGTGTATATTCGCCATAACTCTTCATGAACGAACATGGACATTTTTCTTCTGTAAATAGGGGTTAGTTCAACGAATTTTATATCAGATTTTTTTGGTTTTTCACTCCTCTTCTTCTTCCACATTTCTTAATACATAATCTTACCATTACTCTGTCGAAATCAATATTGAATCATACTCGATTACTTCTAGTTTGATTCTCTATCACTATCTCAACAAGGTTCACAGTGCTATTCAGAGTTATAGACTTCTTTGTAATCTATTAAGCAAGAAAAGGTGTGATTATGGCCTTGAAAATCAATCAAGCGAGAAAAGATATGATTGTAGCCTTAGTAAATCAATTCGGTAAACTTGTGGACCGGAAATCAAGTATCTCTACCCAGAGGATTGAAATTCTGGAGGGGTGCCTCGTAGCCTTGAAATCGAGGGTGTAATTGTACAATTGCTTTTGAAAGAAAATCCATACTGGTGTTGCGGGACTGGATGTAGGGTAACTCTGAACCAGTATAAAATCCAGTATGTTCTTTCCTTTACTGCTTTTGTTTTATTTCTGCATCCGTGTTTGTTTCTATGATTATCCCTGTATCTGTAGATTGCATACATCTTTGTCTAAATTAACATAAACTCAAAAAGATTTAGTAATTCTTTATAAACACTATTCATCCCCCCTCTAGTGTTAATCCTAGCCTTAAGATCCGCATTTCTTTCATTATTTTCTTAAGCTGGTTTCAAATCTTTAAAGTAAAGATTTATTTAATTAATTATAGAAGGGATTATTTTAAAAGATTAAAATTGATATTTGATTTAGAAAATGGATATTTACGTAGTTATACCCTATCTACTAATTTTATTTAAAAAATATTAGTTTGGATTTAAAGTTTTATAAAGATATTGTTATAATATTTTCCTAGTTAATATTTGAAATAAGTGTTTTAAAATAGTTTTATTTTAAATATTTCCAAGTATATTTTGGATAAGTATTTCAATTAATTTAAAATATTTGAACTCGGTAGATGTTCAGTGGAAATGAATAGATATTGGGAAACGTATTCCGTGTAAGGAAAAATGATTTGAAATTTATTTTCAAAGGATTGAAGTGTGGGAAGCGTTTTGAAATTTGTTTTCAAAAAAAGGTGAAAAGTGGTTTGAAATTTGTTTTCAAATGGTTGAAGTGTTAAAATTTTATCTTACGAAGATATTTAAAAAAATAAATTTTGGGGAAAATTTATTTAAATCTAGGTAATTGTTGTGAATGTTGATTGATAGTTAAATAACCGACTATCAATATTGGCCTTTTAATGACATTTGAATTTCGGTGCGACCGGGGGTCGAATTCTAAATGGATATTCGAAATCCACATCGAACCTTTGTGATTGTGATGGATATTTTATTTAAAAGATCAAAGTGGAAATTTGTTGCGATTTGTTTGAAATCTGACTGAACACTTATTTTTAAAAATAAGCGCCGATTATTTGGATTAGCTGGGAGAGGACATTGTGTCATAAACCCATTCCGAATAATAATACGACGAAATGAGATTGCATTTGAAGACGGTGTTGAAGACCAGGTATTTTCAAAAATGAAAGGATTACCTGTCATGTAACAACCCTGGTTTTAGCGATTACTTGAAAATGTTAAATTATAACGGCAGTTATAATTTAATAGTGTAAACTAATAATTAAAGAGGAATTTAAATTGTTTATTGGGAATAAACAATACATTTGAGAATGAAAATGAGAGAATTGAGTTTTGGAGACTTTATTAAAATGGTTTGAGATAATAAAATGAGGAAAATGTGTTTTATTTAGAGTTAATGCAATAATTTTGTTAATAATTGCTATTTACTTCTTTTAAAGATTCTTTTATAAAAAAAAGTAAAAATTAATTAATTTTAAGGTGAGATATATTTAAAATAATCATGGAATTGAGTTTAAAAATATGATTTAAGTGTAAAATTATATTTGAAATGGGTTATAAAGTTTTATTACACAAAAATATGATTTTTGTGTAATTTGTAATGTTAATTACAATGAGATTTGTAATTAAAGATGTATATTTGTTATTTACATTAAAATAGAGAAATATGTTAATAAAATGTTTTAAAAATATAAATAATCTTTTATTTTGAGTGTAAAACATTTTATTATCATGAATATAAAGTTTTATAACTTTTAGAGATGAAATGTAGCTTTATTTCATAATTTGACTTGTGAGAAAACATTGTTAATATGTAATTAGTGGCTAAATTATGAAGTTAAGCTAATTTTCTTTTAATTTGGACCTTAGCCCATTAACTAAACCTAACTTACCCTGCACACCTAAAAGGTGAGAATAAGAAAATAGAACATGTGTACATTTTTTCACTTGTTTCCTCAAGTTTCCAGAACACAGAATAATGGCTGAAATATTTTCCTCTTCAAATCTTATGAAAAATCCATCAAATTAAAAGAAATTTTGATGGTTTAAAATGAGATTCTAAACTCCAAACTCAGGTAATCGATTTCTAAAACCCCTCTCCGTATCAACATCTAATTTACAGTGATATTTGTTAATTTTTCTTCTCTATTTGGTTTGCATGTTTCTTTCTTGAGTTTTGTGAGGTTGTAGAAGCTCTGTACATGGCTAAAGCTTGCACCTTTGGCATCTAAACCGTAGTTTAATCTTCATGAAGGAAAGGTGAGTGTAAAACTCACAAACCCTAGCTCTTTATATGATCAATATGTTATAATCAGTGAATGAGAATTAAACGATTTAGTAAGGATATATGGCATGGGACATGTGTTCTTGCTTTATCGCTTAATATCGGACTTCTACGATAGAAACTAATTTGAATTATTATTTTAAGATGATTTAGAAGTTGGCAAATTTTAACGAACATTATTGGTTGGAGAATTACTCTTTTTGAGTACGTTTGATGAAGAACCAATCTAGATGTTTTTACAATCACTGATGAGATAAGGCGACCAAGATGAAATTTTTTCTTTTGGAGAATTATGATTAGAAATAACCTTCATGATGTTGTTTTACTTTCCGATGAGACGAGGTAAGTCTATTTATGAAGTACTCATGAAGTTAAGATGTTTATGAAGTTAAGATGGTTATTATGATTTTTACTTGTCGATGAAATGAGACAAGTCACGATGGAACCATTACCCATCGATGAGAAGAGATGAGTATGGTATTATATTAACTCGCCGATGAGATGAGGCAGAGTGAGTTTTATGATGGTTCTGATGTTTTATGATATTTTCTAATATGGAACCAACTATCAATTAGTAAAACATTAGGGAAGAATGTATAGTATGGGATATACTTCTCGCCTTTTGGGTTCCTATTCGAATAGTTGGGACACATTCAAGATGTTACTAGTACTAGACCGAGTACGGTTGGAGCCACCACGATGTTCACGATGTTATTACCCAACTCCCATCACCATGATGATTTTACTCGAATTTGTGACTGGGTGTCATCAAGATGTTCCGACTAGTCAATCACGATGTTATGTGACCCTAAGTCATCATGATGTATGGTACCAAATTACAAGTGCTAGTCAAGATGTAAAGCACGTGCTAATTTCCCTGAAGTTTAGATGTTTCGTTTTCACTGTTTTGATGATGATGCTTTATTATAGCCTTATGTAAGAAAAAGGCTTATTTATATACACGGTTTTGTGGTGATTTCGAATATGATGTTTTGAACTCTTTTCGGGTTCTATTAAGTTGGATTTGAGGCATTTTATATTTATATCAACGGGATGAGGTATAAATTATGGCAATTCTTTTATAAGGAGTTTTAATAGTGGATTTGAGATGAATTTATATTTATACCGATGAGACGAGGTATAAAATATTGTGATATTTTTTTTGATAATAAGTTTTAGTGATGGATTTGGGATGTGTCTATATTCATACCGACGAGATCAGGTATGAATAAGTATGATGCTTCTTTTATAATTGGGCTTTATATTTCCATGAATGATCCTTGGGATGTGCCCAATGAGATCAGGTACATCCATATGTGTTTTATTTTATGTATGAAGGATATGTACCTTTGATGTATTGTTACTTTGACAACCTCTTCTAAGAAGATAGTTGATTCATTTGAAGTCATTATCCATATTCTTTTATACCGTCGTTGATACGAGGCGAAAACGATGTTTACTGAATCTTATCTTTAAAATTTTGCCCGCCGATGTACCTTTTGCTTATGTGTCTGTTACGCCACTTAAGTATGACTTTATCATCATTATCTCTCCTACTTGCCAAGAAGAGATGTAGACCTTTCGTATGATGTTGAAACCCTATTTAGGGCATGATATCCTTTATGAAAAAGGATACCATAGCTTTCACCTAATTATCCTTATTGATTATTCTATTTAATTGATAATTTTAGCTAGCCTGACCCGTGTGTTTTCACTCGGGTCAGACCGGGTTGTTTCAGGTATCATCTATTGACTTAGTTTGAAGTTGATGTTGTATATTAACTCTTCTTTCTCTTGTGTAGTTTTTGTTCTTTCGCATACTCTGATGTATTTATATTTGGTTCGTTATTTATGGTGTGGTCGAGTACCACCTTTATTGTATTCATATTGTATTGTACTAAACATTTATCAGTGTATATGTATATATATGACGTTGGTTACTGTTCTGTGATGTGATTTACATTCAGTTATTGTATTTTGTTCTGATAGATCCGTTAGCCACCTACAGTTTTGGATTATGCATTTACTGGGTATGTCGATCTACTTGAGTTGAAAAAAAAATTATATTGCATTTATCGACGTATTCAATAGATGTTTAAGACAAAATTATAGATGGTCGCCCTTGACCAGCCCTATTCTCCGCTTTAGTAGACAAAATTACTTGTTAATTCTCTTTGCTAAGGTGGGTCTCGGGGCGGGGCGTTACAGTTTGGTATCGGAGCTGTGGTCAGAATAAAGTAGAATAAGCACAGAATAATATGTATATCATGATACATCGAAGTACCATACGAGTGAATCATTGTCCTTTATTCGAGTTTTCTTTCAAATCGAGCCTTGATTCTTTTTTGAGTTTTGGGATTGTTGAGATGGAATATGTCTAGGAATATAGATATATTGTATTCCGTAGTATTCCATAATAGAGTTTGATGTCATCTTATCTTATATAAAATCTTATTTGGGATTATTCTATTCTTATTTTTGTTGATACGAATGAGTTCGTATCGATGGAGCTGATTGATTTCTTTGAGTATTCTTGTTGCATACCTTTGAGAGTTTGTGAATCCTATTGAAGGGATCCACAACGATTGGCTTGTTGTGAGCATTCTGAGATTTCTATTTGATGTTGCTTTTATGAGTAACTATTTATCACTTGCTATCTTGAGATGTGTTTGATTTGAGTTGGATTGGCTTATATGAGGCTAAGTCCAATCTTTTGTGTTATAGGATCCTATATTTATTTAGGCATCTAATTTGATTGGGTTATTATTTCTATCACTTTGGAATGTTAATGACGATTCCGAAGTTTTTGTATTCACTCTTTAGTATCGAGATGTTGATGATATATCTCAAATTCCAGTCAAGATGACTTTGTTGAGTTTTGTGAGTCTGTTTGGATTTGACATCCAATCGGGCAATCGAGTGTTGAGGTAACCTTATTCCTGGCTCTTAGCTCTTCGGTTATCCTTCCAAGAGGACATCCACTAAATAATGAGGTGAGTTTCTAGATTTTTCGAGTTTGATTGACAGTTTCTTTGAGTTATCCTCTTCGGATACTCAATCGGTGTTATCCTTTGTAGCATTACTTTGTTTGAAGTAATGACTTGTTGTTTGTGTGCTTCTTCTCGTTCAAGAAGAATATCTTTCTTATCTTTTGTCTTGATTATTTCTGAGAGTGGCTCGTCGTCTTGTAGGAGTTGATGAACACACCATCTCATTCTGTTGATTTTGTGAATCGCGTATTCTAGGAATATCTCGATGCATTCTCTCAATGTTCTTTGGTTTGAGTTTTTGAAGATATATATATGAGTTTTAAAAAGAGAAAATGGAGTTTTGAGATATATATAAAAAAGAAAATCAAAGAATATTTTGAGAATATATTTACATGAGTAGTATTTCTTTTAAGGAAATAATTTGAGAGTGTTGGGTTGTCCATCGAGTAGTTAACAGTTCTAGTCGATACGCCTGATCAACGTTATTGATAGGAATCTCCTAAATGCTATGATAAGGCAATCAGACACAATGGTTTGTGTTTTAAAAATTGAGATTTTGAAAATAATATTTGAGATTAAATATTAAATTTATTTTTGAACGGTAATTGTAGCCGTTGATTTAAAGACGAGTATCAGAGTGGCGAGGCAGTTTTGATCGTTTGATTGACTCTGCAGCCAACGGACATATCAGTGGCGAGGCAATGCCATTTATTTATATATTTATTTGAAATTATAAAGAAGAGAATATGTGAGAAAATTATTGAGCTATACTTTATTGAAAGTATATTTTGAGATTTTAGAATTTATATTATATACATTGGATGTTTCGAGAGAAGAGTTATAAGAGGATTTGAAGATTTTTTTATGCTTTTTAGGTGGTTTAATAAAAAGAGTATAGAGAATTTAAACCCTTAATTTATTTTGAGGAATATTATTATGGATTTACAAAATTCTTTGAAAATTAATTTTGAAGTAAGAAAAGAAATTTGGACTTTTAATTTGAGTTTTATATTACTTACTAAGTAATATAGTAAAGAGTTTGAAAATTTTCAAATGTTAAAAATTGAGATTTAAAATTTAAAAGATGTTGAGAAAAAATAAAATCTAAATATCTTGGATTGAAAGTTAATTTGATCTTGTATTCTTGTTCTTGAGTTCACTCTATTTTTGATGCTATTAATGATGACGTGCATTTTCGCGGTCATTCGAGTTTGGTGGCCTCGTGAGAAGCCATTTTGTCTGATTTATCTATCTTGTCTATTGAGTTTATCCTTGTTGTGAGGATGCTCTTTCCGTATTATTATGCGGAAATTTTTGTTGATGATCATTTTTGTTGCTTAGAGTTCGGATTTGAATGGGTTTGATCCCGACTATATCCGTAGAGTTTTGAGAAATCTATCTTATTTGATAGATTATTTGTTGGGCTTTTTATTGAGTATTGATTCGAAGATGAGACATCTTCGAAGTTCTTTCGAGTTGCTTGGAAAATTCGATGGTTTGCTAATCATTATATTAGCATATGATGGACCATTGGATTAACCAAGGGAGTTTTTCCTTATTTCTCTCTACCATTCTATACTGAAAGTATGAATGGTTTGAGTTTCGAGCTTGTCTATCACCTTTGTTGATTGAATATTTGTGTAGCTTACAACTCTTTTCCTAGAAAATTGCGGGGACGCAATTTTTGTTGGGGGGAGTCTGTAACAACCCTGGTTTTAGCGATTACCTGAAAATATTAAATTATTGGGAATAAACAATACATTTGAGAATAAAAATGAGAGAATTAAGTTTTGGAGACTATTAAAATGGTTTGAGATAATAAAATGAGGAAAATGTGTTTTATTTAGAGTTAATGCAATAATTTTGTTAATTATTGCTATTTACTTCTTTTAAAGATTCTTTTATAAGAAAAGTAAAAAATTAATTAATTTTAAGATGAGATATATTTAAAATAATCATGGAATTGAGTTTAAAAATATGATTTAAGTGTAAAATTATATTTGAAATGGGTTATAAAGTTTTATTACACAAAAATATGATATTTGTGTAATTTATAATGTTAATTACAATGAGATTTGTAATTAAAGATGTATATTTGTTATTTACTTTAAAATAGAGAAATATGTTAATAAAATGTTTTAAAAATATAAATTATCTTTTATTTTGAGTGTAAAACATTTTATTATCATGAATATAAAGTTTTATAACTTTTAGAGATGAAATGTAGCTTTATTTCATAATTTGACTTGTGAGAAAACATTGTTAATATGTAATTAGTGGCTAAATTATGAAGTTAAGCTAATTTTCTTTTAATTTGGACCTTAGCCTATTAAATAAACCTAACTTAGCCTGCAAAACTAAAAGGTGAGAATAAGAAAATAGAACATGTACGTACATTTTTTCACTTTTTTCCTCAAGTTTCCCGAACACAGAATAATGGCTGAAATATTTTCCTTTTCAAATCTTATGAAAAATCCATCAAAGTAAAAGAAAAATTGATGATTTAAAATGAGATTCTAAACTCCAAACTCAGGTAATCGATTTCTAAAACCCCTCTCCATATCAACATCTAATTTACAGTGATATTTGTTAATTTTTCTTCTCTATTTGGTTTGCATGTTTCTTTCTTGAGTTTTGTCAGGTTGTAGATGCTCTGTACATGGCTAAAGCTTGAATCTTTGGCATCTAAACCGTAGTTTAATCTTCATGAAGGCAAGGTGAGTGTAAAACTCACAAACCCTAGCTCTTTATATGATCAATATGTTATAATCAATGAATTACTGAAATTGAAAGTAAATTAGCCATAACTTTCTCGTTTTTAATCCGATTTTGATAATTTTAGATATTTTAAAAATCTTAAATCTTGTACTACAACTTTCATGTATTGAGATTTCTGTAATTTTGAGGTTTGCTATATCAAAACCGAATTTTTCTACTGTAATCCCGAGAGCAAAACCAATATTTGCTCTGTGCTTAAGGCTGAAAGTAAATTAGCCGTAACTTTATCGTTTTTGATTCAATTTTGATAATTTTAGATGTTACGGAATGCTTAGAAACTAAGCTACAACTTTTGTTTTATTCATTTTGCCTGATTTCGAATTTTTCTATGCTAAAATTGCAATTGTTGGTCGCTGTCCTGCAAATGCATAAGTTCAGGCTAAGTTTGATGTTTTTTGTAAAATGATCATAACTTTTGAACCAATGATCGGAATTCGATGATCTTGGTCATTCTGGAAAGCTTAGAAACCAAGCTACAATGCTTTTTATTCATTTTGCCTGATTTTGAAGTTACCTATGCTATTATTGCAATTGTTTGTAACTGTCTTGTAAATGCATAAGTTCAGGCTAAGTTTGATGTTTTCAGTAAAATAGTCATAAATTTTGAGCTGTTGATTCGAATTCGATGATCTTGGTTATTCTGGAAAGCTTGAATTATATATGCAACAACCTTCATTCAGAGTGTTTTAAAAAATTTCAATGTTTGCTAGCTCAAAATAGCGGATTTTACCCGCTGTCCTGTGTTTTGTTCCATGTTGTTAGTGCACTTATTGTTTTCAAACCACTTGAAAATTGTTTTGCATCCATGAACTTGTTTATGCATGATCTGGCTTGGAAATTATGGTCTTAAATATTTTATTTTAAATATTTTTAAGAGTACTTCTAAATAATAAAAGTAGATATACTATATTTATTTTATATAAAAAGTAGAATTTTAATAAAAGGATTTCTTTGGGTTTCGAAAAATTTATTTTAAAACCCGGTTACCTTAGTAAATTATTACGCAAAGATCATAAACTATTGTTTTCTTTCGGATGTATAAGAATGATAATTAGTAAGGGTATATGGTATGGGACATGTGTTCTTGCTTTATCGCTTAATATCGGACTTCTATGACCGAAACTAATTTGAATGATTATTTTGAGATGATTTAGAAGTTGCCAAATTTTAACGAACATTATTGGTAGGAGAATTACTCTTTTTGAGTACGTTTGATGAAGAACCAATCTAGATGTTTTTACAATCGTTGATGAGATGAGGCGACCAAGACGAAAATTTTCCTTTTGGAGAATTATGATTAGAAATAACCGTCATGACGTTGTTTTACTTACCGATGAGACGAGGTAAGTCTATTTATGAAGTATTCATGAAGTTAAGATGTTTATGAAGTTAAGATGGTTATTATGATTTTTACTTGTCGATGAAATGAGACAAGTCACGATGGAACCATTACTCATCGATGAGAAGAGATGAGTTGGTATTATATTAACTCGCTAATGAGATGAGGCGGAGTGAGTATTATGATGGTTCTGATGTTTTATGATGTTTTCTAATGTGGTACCAACTAACGATTAGTAAAACATTAGGGGAGAATGTATAGTATGGGATATACGTTCTCGCCTTTTGGGTTCCTATTCGAATAGTTGAGACACATTCAAGATGTTACTAGTACTAGACCGAGTACGATTGGAGCCACCGCGATGTTCACGATGTTATTACCCAACTCCAATCACCATGATGTTTTTACTCGAATTTGTGACTGGGTGTCATCAAGATGTTCCAACTAGTCAATCACGATGTTATGTGACCCTAAGTCATCACGATGTATGGTACCAAATTACTAGTACTAGTCAAGATGTAAAGCACGTGTTGTTTTCCATGAAGTTTAGATGTTTCGTTTTCACTGTTTTGATGATGATGCTTTATTATAGCCTTATGTAAGAAAAAGGCTTATTTATATACATGGTTTTATGGTGATTTCAAATATGATGTTTTGAACTCTTTTCGGGTTCTATTAAGATGGATTTGAGGCATTTTATATTTATATCAACGAGATGAGGTATAAATTATGGCAATTCTTTTATAAGGAGTTTTAACAGTGGATTTGAGATGAATTTATATTTATATCGATGAGATGAGGTATAAATGATTATGAGATTTTTTTTATAATAAGTTTTAGTGATGGATTTGAGATGTATCTATATTCATACCGACGAGATTAGGTATGAATAAGTATGATGCTTCTTTTATAATTGGTTTTTATATTTCCATGAATGACCCTTGTGATGTGCCAATGAGACCAGGTACATCCATATGCGTTTTATTTTATGTATGAAGGATATGTACCTTTGATGTATTGTCACTTTGACAACCACTTCTAAGAAGATAGTTGATTCATTTGAAGTCATTATCCATATTCTTTTATACCATCGTTGATACGAGGCGAAAGCGATGTTTATTGAATCTTATCTTTAAAATTTTGCTCGCCGATGTTCCATTTGCTTAAGTGTCTGTTACGCCACTTAAGTATGACTTTATCATCATTATCTCTCCTACTTGCCAAGAAGAGATGTTGTCCTTTCATATGATGTTGAAACCCTGTTTAGGGCATGACATCCTTTACGAAAAAGGATACCATAGCTTTCACCTAATTATCCTTATTGATTATTCTGTTTAACTGATAATTTTAGCTAGCCTGACCCGTGTGTTTTCACTCGGGTCATACCGAGTTGTTTCAGGTATCATCTATTGACTTAGTTTGAAGTTGATGTTGTATATTAACTCTTCTTTCTCTTGTGTAGTTTTTGTTCTTTCGCATACTCTGATGTAGTTATATTTGATTCGTTATTTATGGTGTGGTCGAGTACCACCTTTATTGTATTCATATTGTATTGTACTAAACATTTATCAGTGTATATATATATATATATATATATGATGTTGGTTACTGTTCTATGATGTGATTTATATTCAGTTATTGTATTTTGTTCTATTAGATCCGTTAGCCACCTATAGTTTTGGATTATGCATTTACTAGGTATGTCGATCCACTTGAGTTGAAAAAAAATTATATTGCATTTATCAACGTATTCAATAGATGTTTAAGACAAAATTATAGATGGTCGCCCTTGACCAGCCCTATTCTCCGCTTTAGTAGACAGAATTACTTGTTAATTCTCTTTGCTAAGGTGGGTCTCGGGGTGGGGCATTACATGTCGAATGTCTCTACACCGGGTTGCTTCGGTATAGAGATTTTATCACCTATTGTGATGGGGATTCCGGACGTGATTAGTGAATATCCAGATTGCATGGGCTTCTTGAAAGTGCCTTTGGTTCCGTTCAATCTCGGAACGGATATGTATGGATGTGCATCTGATGTTACACTTTGAGATATAAAGCTGGTTTCTATCAAATACATTTTTGTTGGTGGCGGAGAATTTATTCTCTTAGCTTAACACCCTTCTCTAAGACGTACGAGCTCATAGGTTATGTAGATGATGGTTACTAGTGATACATTCCCAATTCGGTAATGTGGCATGCGAAGTGCTGCTGATCATTTGTTGATTGAAGCATGGCTTTGTGAAAAAGTGTAGCTTTATGGACGAGACTTCGTCGGACCTCACACCCCATGGTCGAAACAGGAAGGATGCGGCAAGGTTATTTGGGGGTAGCACCCCCTAAGGGTATGTCATTTCCTTCTGGAAAAGGGTAATATCGTGGTATAGAGCCCAGATATTTTACCTATGTTGTTGTTGCAAATTTATTGTACTTTGTGGATGTTGCTTTGTGGTTGAGGATCCTCGGCTAAAGGTCGCAAACGACCAGGGGATGGCATACTCGTGTAGTAATTACCTAGTTACAAACGTAACCCGGCCTTGTGTTGGCAGAGAGCTGGTTAAGTTTTTGGGGCATCCCTCCAGAGGCGTACCCATGTGGCAGTAGGAAGTTCCTTAGCCTGACCATTTGTTGGAAATCCAAAGAAACAATACACGCCCTGTACGGTTTTACTTGTATAACCTGCTATTGAACATGGTAGCTATTGTAGGCATAAGTGCGGAATGCCTTTGCTGGCTAAGATTAATATTATACTTTCGAAATGTTTTACACACTATGCACTAATAATAAAAACATCAAAGGATTTTGTGTATCAAGCATGTTTGACTATCATAAGGAGAAATCTCCACCAATTCTGCGTTTGCATTGTGTGTGTGGCGGGAGGCCTTATGGTAGTTTCATTTTCCATAAAGCATAGCGGATCTCTTTTCCTTTCTTTGTGAAAATAACTGTTTTTTTCGATCTCACACCAGTCCCATGACTGAACTGGATTTTATTGTTCCCTTTCTAAACTCTGGATGCCCATAATTTTCCACATAGGCAGCCTAGAGTCAGGTTATCAGTTATTCTGGGGCGAAGTCGAAAATGATGTGCTGTGGAGATGAAACGACCCGACTTTCTTATCACAGAAAATCGCACATTTTTAAGAAAGAAAGGAATAGAAAGAGAAAAGACAGAGAAGAAGAAAGGAACAACTTCAGAATCTAAATAGCGGAACGAATAAATTATATTAATCACATAATACATTACATAGTATCATATACATCAGAGATACACAGCTAAAACAACACCTACTAGACAGTTATAAACACCTGTCTAGTTATACAACTCAATACAACACAAAGATAAACGACCCAGAGAACACACAACGGAATACTATATAGCTATACGCAGAAGCCTCCTGCTTCATTTCTCCTCCAGAATTCATCAAGCCAACCTGAATTCCCCTGGCTATTCGTAAAAATTTGAGGACCCAAGAGTTTAAGAAAAACAGAATAAACTCCGGGTCAGACATGGGTCTGGTGTGAGTAAACGGTTAAAGTTGCTTAACTTTTAAAAACCCTTTGAAAGAAAAGGTATCCGTAAGACTTCCCACACATAACATGGAAAAGTTTTTACTTTACGCTAACCAAAATATTTGATAGGAAATTCAGTGATATTATAATAGGTCTAGGGTTTCCAAATAAATAGAAAATAGCTGAAATTGTTACATTCATTAAATTCCAGCTACTAGCCACAAAAGTGGGTAATACAATCAAAACCGTTGGCACTTATTGGATTTTGGATTCCATACAATGGCAGGGCTACTGGGGTACCGCCAGCCATAGTACGTGGCCTAGATCACCGTACCGAGGAGTACGCCCGCTCCCCTGCAACACAAAACCAGAACCATTCCTTACTGAACAGTTCCGAATAAGACAACCCCAGCGGATGTAGCTATTCAACCGCCCACACAGCCGAAATAAAGGAACCTCTAGACAGAGGTAAATCTCACTCTCAAGTGGGGGCTATCAACGAAGCCTTGCTGCACCTCCCATGTTTTAGCCATTCCCGGTTGATGAGGCTTGAGGCTACGATTACCATTAGTGAACACATCACTTAGAATGCTCATCGTCTACCTGACGATGTTCTGAAAGCATTCAATCCATACAAGTTCGTTCCGGGTTTCGAACGAAACCGAAGGCATTATCTCGTTACACTCATTTTGGAATCACCCACAGAGTTAACGACAATAACCCTTGCACTCTGAACCTTCATCTCGAATCTGAAAATACTATTCGTCAAACTCATCACGGAATCACCCTCAGAGTTATACTGACGAATAGTTCTTACACCTCGAGTCTTCACTCTTCACAAGAGATTCACGACCTATCGTTAATTTGGATCGATGTGGTTTTCGGATATCCAAACGTGGAAACCCGATCCCGGTCTCATCGAAATCCAAAATGTATCTTTTAGGTCTAAGTTGTTTAAGGTTAAACAATTCAATTCAATTATCTATATACACACAGATAGATAAATTCGCAGTATCACAATTGATAATCACATTATCAAAATAAACAGATGATCCATAACAAAATAGGTAATCCACATCATTATCATAATAGATAATCTATATTACCATCACAATGCAACCAAGCATTCATACCACACAACATTACTTGTCTCATTTATGAGATTACATCCATTCAAGACAATCAATGTCACCCATTCATACATAAGCAATGGTTTACTTAGTCACAACATAATTAATTTAAAATGAATTTAATTAACTATCTCTATCTCTATCTCTAATTAATTTAAAGTGAATTAAATTAATTACCTTCATCCAATAAATCTTGCTTACTTATCCATTAATTAAACCAATTGATTAATCAACCTTGATTAATTAACTCTTAATCAATTAATTAATCCTTAATTATTCTCATTAATCATATTAATTAATTATCTATAATTAATTACATTATTCTTAATTAATTACATAAATTAATCATGCTTAAATTAATTGTTTTCAAGTGATCAACTTTAATAAATAGTAATTAATTATTCTTAATTACTTCTTGATTACTTTTAATTACTTTATAAATTCTTTGATTTATTACTCCAAGTAATAAACCTTTAATTACTTTACCAAGTAATTATCCATTTAAAATTACTTCCAAATAAGTAATTTCATTTATCTCAATTACCCATGTAATTTATTCATCAATTACTTATCTTAAGTAATTTCTCTTATCAAAACTTATTAAGTAAACATACTTAATCATTTATCATGTGACTATCCTTAACTAATTAACAAATTAATAAATTTACTTGATCACACTCATCTCATAAATTATAATCGAGTAATTCATTCCTTAATTACTCTTTAACCAAATTAATCATTAATTTACATATTAATTATCTTCAACTATTAATTAATAAATCTCAATTATTAATCAACTCTTTAATACAAAGTAATCAATCACTAATTACTTTCATAATTAATTAATTAACCTTAATTAACTAATTAATCATCTCTTAATTATTAATTAATAAAACTTAATTATTAATTAACAACCTTAATTACAAATTAATATTCATAATTATAATTAATCAGTCTTTAATTACAATTAATTAACCTTAAATAATAGTTAATTAATTCTTAATTAACTTGCATTATAGATTAATACCCCATTTAATTATTAATTAAGAAAAACCCAATTAAAACTTAATTACTAGTATAATTACTTAATTAATTAATAATTAAAATTTAATTAATCATTAGTCATTAATTAAATCATCATAATTATTAGTTAATTAAATTAATAATAATACTTAATTAATTACATAATTAAACCCCTTTAAATAATTAATTAAACTAATTAATTAAACTTAAAATTCTTATTCAACTTAATTAATTACAAATCATTAACACTTAATTTTTATTTAAGATAAAACATTATCTTTAAATAACCTTGAAATAACTTTACTTAACTTAATTCATTAATTAGTTTAAAATATAAAATAATCATTAATTACTTTCCTTCAATTATTAATTAACAATCCTTATTTCAAGTTAATAAATTACTTAAACCTTTAATTGTTAATTAAAAGTCCTTTTTCATTAATAGAACATTTCCTTTTGAATTCCTTTTTATATTTCCAAAATAAGTTGGAAAAAACATTAAGGTTTTTATCATAAAACACTTTAAACCATTCATATAAATTTATTCATATAAACAAATCATGTTAAAGAGATAAGTTTCTAGAAATAATTTTAGCTTAATTATTTAAAGTTTAAAAACTTACTTTATTTAAAATTTAAAATCTAGTTAAATGTTCAATTTGGGTTCAACCCATTAATACTTAAACCAAGAAACTAGTTTACTATCTTTTCTTTTTTTTTTAAAACAAATTTGACTTTAAAATTTTAAAAACTGTTTTAATTAAAACTTTTAAAACTGTTAAACTTAACAGTTTAACCCTGTACACAAAAGACCCTAGAAATAACGTGAGTATTCTCCCAAGTCAACCACCCAATACACCCGAGACCCACTTCGAGAAAACAATCAAACCCAAACGAAACGCACCCCACTGACACCACAATCCCCTGTGCAAGTGCACCGGCGCCAAAATTCCTCCGGCCAACGCTGACTTCACTGCCAAGTCACCAAGCACCCTACAATCAACTATGATCAACCAAACATCGATTCCTGTCTTGATTCAAAATCGAGTACCCTTAGATGTACAGGACCCCAAACCCACTCATTAGAAAACACCAAATCCCACGCCTCCGATCAATGATAACCGCCACGATCACGGATAGTGCTTGCCGACCCACCGCGCCTCCTTCTCCAAAGATTTCATACAACTCGATGCAAAAATGAAGATGTAGTAGTTTAATTTACAGTATGAACCAAAAATTAGGTTTAAAACCAAATTCGAGCAATTTCAACTTCACAGTGGATTACAAACTCTTCAACCATTTTACCTTACTCTCCAATCCTACTACTAACTCCATCATGAATCCCGAGCACCCCAGATTCATAAATCAACTGAATTTGACATAAATCCAAATCCCAGATAATACCCAATTACACATTCAATATGATTTTAAAAATTGTGATATTTGTTTCAAAAATCCTAACTTTCCAAACTGATCTAGGATATATGCTTCAATCAGTAAAAATTAACCTTTGATTTTATTGCATTTGAAGATTTTAACTGAGTTTCCTTGTTCCAGAAATTTTACTGAATCTAAAATACCAGTCCTTGTTTTTAAGAAAATTATGTGATGTTTTAAACCAATTAGCTAGATTTAAACACCATAGATTCACAGAGATTTAGCTGAAAATTTAAAATTTTATTTTGTTTAAAATCTCTAAAATCAGAAACAGGAAGATTCAAACAATCCAAACAATTTTTTTTAAATATATTCCTATACACAGATTTGTACTCCTACCATCACAGAAATATTTCAAGCAACAGATAATTCATCACTTAAGTTTTCAGTAAAAATTGTTTACTCGCATTTTTAAGGAGATGCAGAGGTTCGATATGCTGGGAATTTGCCAAAATGCTTTGAATTGGAACTTGCAAAAACATTTGAACTTGAAACTTTAAAAAAAACTGGAGCACTTGCTATGTTTTGAACTTGTAAATGAACCCTCATTTGAAACAGAAATGCTTAATACCTTTAATTTGTTTTAAACTGGAATGTTTTAGGTTTGCTTTTCAGATTTGCCTCAGGTTGCCTCTTTAAAAGTTGCATGCATTTGAAGATGAGGCAGACGTGGGATTGAAAACTTGCATTAACTTTGAAAACATGATGCAGATTTTTTTTGCACTTGCATTTGTTTTGAAAACAAACTGCATGCTTTTAATCACAGAAATGGTTTGAGGAGATTTCAGGTTTTGGATGTTAATTTGAGCATGGATTTCTAGATTTTTGTTTGAGGCAAACTGAAAAGAATGTTTACAGTTTTCTATGAACAGAGGTTGATGTTTTTGAGGAGATTTCAGATTTTTGTTTGAGGAGGATTTTAGAATTTGGTTGTTGAGTGTTTTCTGACTTTTGAATGAGTAAAGATTTGCAAGGATAGCTCTAGTTTCTTTTTTAGGAATGAACAAAAAAATTTAAAGAAAAAGAAGATGCAGAAAAATGGTGTTTATATAGGTAAATTTCAGATTTATTAAATTAAAAAGAAAAATTAGAAAAACAATGGACACTTGTCTTAGATTTTCATAAATGTTGTAACACTTGTTGTCAAAGTGTTTTAGAACCAAACACTTGTCAAATTTTATTTATTTTTTATCCTAAAAGAATTTAAAAGCCTTTTTAAATTCATTTCCTAATTACTAATATGTTTTCTTAATTTAAAAAAATACTTTTCTAATTAAATTTCTAATTAACAAATACATTTATACATTTATGAATGTCTGCTAAATTTATATAAAATACAATCTTTAACAAGAAATGAAACCAAATATAATTAAATAAAATTATAAAATATTGCAAACTCCTTTAAAATGTTATTTCAAAAGTCTTGTATTTATTCTTACAAATCCAAATTTCCATAGATAAATTTCTGTGAAAAGAATAATATAAAACAAATCCTATTTTTAATTAAAAACATTATCTATATATTTTAAAACCAAACTATATTATTATTCTATTTTAATATGTATGTATATCCACTTAAATTCAAATTTATATTCAATGTCAAAGTCAATTTAAAAATCCAAATCTAAAATCAATTTAAATAAATATAATATCTATTTTTAAATAAGCTCATTATTATTTACAAATAATTTATCCTATTTTAAAAATCAATTTAAAATACACAGAAATAAATATTTTTAAACACACTTATCAATTATGAAAACAATAAATCTATTTAGAATTTATTTACATAAAAATAATTATTATTATTTTAAAACCAATTTATAACCAAAATTAAGTCATTGTATTTTTATTACTTGGTTATTTATTTTTGAAAATAAAAATTTTATCAATTCAAATAATTTAAATTAAGAGATTATCATATTTTAAATTCCTGAAAATTCCGGGATATTACAGGAGATCTGGAGTTTAAGCTGGATGGCTAGACATATGACTTATACTATGTAGTGTCCATTGCGTTTGGGTTGGTGGAAGTCAAATTTCTACGTAAGCAAATTAAAATAACTGCCAGTGTTATATTGTGTCATTGTAAACTATGATAATGTGATGTATAAGCTGATATAGTGTTTTCGTTTTAAAGATTATTCATTTATCTATTATATTCGTTCCGCTGCAAAATGTGAGATTCTGTTGTTGTTTCTGTTTCTTCTTCTATCTTCTTCTTCTTCACCCTAACAGTGAGGTTTTCCGGCATTCAATTCTGCTGCATTTGATATAGTGGACATATTAATGTCGACTTTTGGAAGTCGAAAATCGGGTCGTTACAGAATGGTATCAGAGCATTTGGTTAAGCGACAACCTTGGCTCTAGTGGGCATTGCTTGTTAGAGATAGAGTCAGTAGTACTCTAGAATGAGTCTGAGTGTAATAATAGATATGAGCGGGTATTTGTTAGTGAATATAAAAATTGTTTTATATTGTGTTGACTTATCGGTTGATTATTTATAGATTCTGGTCGGTGCAGTTTGGCCAACTGTATCGATAGGGGTTTCTAAACTCTTAAACAAGATAAACCGACACAGTATTGTTTTAAAATCGGGTAAATGAGATAATTTTACCCAAACTATTTTTGGTATATAAAAGGTAATAATCTTTGTAAATTATTATAGTATACGGTTGCTTGGCTGTTAAAAAGAGATAATACTAAATTATTATCATTTAAGTGTGAAAGTTGAATAAGAAATTAAAATCATAATCAAAAGCCGAGAAATAAATTCCACATACAAATGGGATTTGTAAATATAAATTGTAGATGTGATTAATAATTTGAAATAGAATTCCAGAGGAATATTTAAAAGAAATTAAAAGGTTTTGAAAATTTTGGAGATTTGAAAAAGTTTAAATCCCTTTTTGTTTGGAAATGATTTTTAAAGGATTCGGAAAAATATCTTTGAAGGGTTGAAAAGCTCTAAACTCTTTTTGGTCGCTGGAAAATAACTTCGGTGATGACTGCAACATCATCAGTGTTCATTTTTGAGTTTCCAAGAGAGGAATTGCTGCTAAATTATTTAAGACTTGTAATTGTTTGCAAGATTGGGTTTGGTTTTGGAAATTTAAAAAGATAATTTGAACTGGTTTCAAAAAATGATTTTTAAATATTGCAAAGACTGTGGAATCTGATAAAAATAGTTATAGAATAAAATTTCTTAAGGTGGAAAATAAAATTGTGAATGAATAAATGATTTTACAATTGCAAGTAAATGAAAGTGAAATTGAATGTTGAAATTTATTTCGAATTTGTAAGTAAATAGAACTGGAATTGGAATTGAATTTGATTTGTGATAAACAAAGTAAAGTGGAGGATTTATCAAATTGGATCAAATGAAGTGAAATATTGGAATAAAATTAGTAAGTGAAAATAATCAAAGGAATGACAAATTTAATATGGTTTGAAATGAATTGAATCCAATATTTATAAATAAAAGGTAAAGTAAATTCATATGGAATTTGAAATCCAGTTTAAAATATAAGCGGTTGTAAACCAAAATGGTGAATTGAAAATAAATTTTTGGAAATGAAAAAAAGAATAAAACTGGAATTGAAACTGAATATTGAAAACCAATTTGAATTGTGTGAGATAAAATAAAGTTGTAAATAGTTCAAAGTGAACTAAAGGTGTAAAAAAGGCGGAAATAAAAAAATGGTTTGAGATAAAATGAATTGGAATTTGTAATGAATTAGTAAATGAAACTAATTTAAAATAGTGATATGAATTAGTTGTGAATGAAAGATAGTTGATAAAATTTAATATTCAGAAGGTAAATTGAATTTAAATGAAACTAAAAACAAAGATTAAATGATAATGGATATATAACTTCAATAGTGAAGTAAAAAAAGTTATAAGAAGTATATAGTGAAAATTCTGTAAAGAAATGAATTAAACGATTTTAGATATGGTAATTGGATATTATTGCTAGTAGGATATACATGTGTCATAAAGAAGAATGGAATTGGGGCGTTAATTTTGAAGACAAATTCGAATTGCTCGAAAAATGTATGTATTTAAATTTCCATATGAAATTTGATGATTTTCTTGTCCAGCCGCTTGGTTTTGGTTTTCTTTTTGAAACCAGGGGCCCGTAGTGCCATTTTGTAGTCGTATCGAGCTAGCCGCGCAAAGGAGACGCTGGCGAAATTTTTCGAAAATTTATAGAGTTAGAAAAATTTTGAAAATTTTTGGAAAATTTAAATTTTGAATTTAAATTTAAATTTGAATTGTCGAGTAAATAATGTTGTTTGGAAATTATGGAAGATTTGGAAAGTTAGTTGAAATGATGGGTCTTTAATAAAAGATTGGTTTTGGCAAGTTGTTAAAACTGTATGGTTTTGGGAAAATAGTAAACGGGTTAAGGATCATTCTTCTTCACTAGTAATTTCAGGACGAAATTCTTTTAAAGGGGAGAATGTGACGACCCGGAATTTTGAACATTTGAAAATGAAATATTTAATTGATTTTAATTATTTGGAAGTTTTTCAAATGTCAGAATGAATTTGGCAATTAAAGTTATTGAATTTATTTACTGAAATTGGATAAAAATTTGAATCTTCAGTTTTAAGCTGATTAAAACTATTTCAAAGGCTTAGAAAATTTGTATTGATAGTACTAAAAATAATGGAAGCTTCAGAATTGAATTGGGAAATGATTTGTTTAGTTTTGAATTTATATTGTTTAAATCGATATTTAAAAAATAGCCTTCTGAGGCACAGTCTCGAATTTCGATGAAACTGGTTCCATTGGATCCGTAATATTGTATAATTATCGGATTTCAATTTTCGTATTGTTTGGAGTGATCATTCGACCGTACGATAAGCAAATGCACCAAAAATTATATTGAAATTTAATTTAATATCTGGGTTCAAAAAGCTATCTTCTCCATACGATCGAATTTGGACTCGAAACATTTTCCATTGTGTTCGGAATGGGGGTTTAACGTTATAAATGCCTAGCGGCACACATAAATTGGAGATCGAGATTTTGAATTGCGAAATTGATACAATTTGAATTTGAATTTAAAATATAATATATAATTTCCTTCAATATACTGTAGACGCATCCTACACTTGTCCATATTAAGAACATGTGTTCTCCAAAGACTACCACGCGTGTAAAAAAAAGGAAGATGTTGGAGCAATTAAAAGAAAATATTTTTCGTTCGTCGCCTACTCATCTCATTTTTCCTAAAATAGAATTCAAATTTTTTTATAGCCGAAGCCGGGAAGATACTGAAATCATCTCAGTTTTTTATATATAAAAAAATTCGAATCATGGCAGAAACGAATTAAGCGTCCCCTTCAATTCCCAACCCCTCATTTCAGTTCAAATATAAACTAATAAAAAAATGGCCGCGAGAAATTAACTCAGGTCGATTCAATTTTTAAGGTGACGTCTGTTCAAATCGATGGGTGGTCTCGAGTTCGAGCAAGTAGCGGCACGCGTAAAAGTGGCGGCTTTGACCGTGAATTCAATTGGCGTCGCGACATGTGGTGGGCCAGGAACCAAGTTGTTGGCAAGTGGAAATAGTTGCGTACTCGATTCCAGTCGTGGTTCGAACGGCAAGATGGGCGATGTGGCAGCCAAGTTTATGGACGAGATGCAGGTGTCGCCGTTCATTGTTGGAAGTAGATTCGCGTGATGGTCGTGGCTAATTTGCAAAGGCAGGCGCTTGTGCGAGCATTTGGGGTTGGCGCGATTTTTGTCTGTCTCAACCTGATGTCGATCGAGACTTCGACGCTGCAATGGAGACTTTGCGATGGCCATGAGGTATTCATTCTTCTTTTGTTTTATGTTTACAAGTTTACTTCTGTTTTAATAATATACAAAGAAAATTTTAAAATTTACAGTTAAGGATTCCTATTTTTATTTTTACAGAAAGGAAAGAAAAAATATATAATATATGAATTTGTATATATGTTTAAGGTTTAGGAGGATACGATTTATTTCCAAAAGTTATTTTTTAATATAAGTATATAGTTTTAAATGAAAAATGGATACATACATTTTTAAATCTACTGGTTATTTTAAAAATGATGCAGCATGGAGATAAATTTATTTAATTTTATTAAAAGAAATAAGTTTAAAATTAAACTTATTAGTTGAATTAAAATTATCCAATGGAATTTAATTGTTTGATTACTTCGAATATTAATAAAAATTATATGATTGTTTATACAAGGTTTAAAACTGTGAAGAAAACAAGCTGGAATGAAAATGGATTGCATGCATTGTTAAAGGCGAGATCTTCTCACTCAATCAGATTTTTCCGATTTAATTTTTAATAGTTAAATTTAAAATTGATTGTTGTGTGCTTGGATTATAAATTATCATCAGTTATATTGAATTAGGCCCTATACGCCGCATAATAGCAGATGATACTACATATAAAACCCATATACCGCGATATTCCACCTCGAAGTGGAATTGGTATTATATATGTATTTGGAGTGATTAATTTCCTGCATTATATAGCGGATGAGACCTTATACGCAGCATAATAGTAGATGACATTTTATAAATCCCATATACCGCGATATTCCACCTCGAAATGGAATTGGTATTTGATTGTTGTGTTAACGTCTGTAGATGCAGGGAAACAGGTTGGAGGGTTCCAACTGGATTCCTCAAAACATTTGAATTTGTTTCAATGTTGTTTGTTGATTATTATAATCTGTGAGTGATCATATTTGTGATTGAAATCGTTGAAGGCTATGGTTTAGCCGAATATATTTTAGGTATCATAGGATACCAGAAATAAATAAAAATTGGATTTTTGAAATTTAAGTAGAAAATTTATAGAAAATTAATTTTAGAAAATTTAATAAATTTAAAAGAAGGAATTGTTTCAAAAGATAATATATTTGGCGTTTTAAATAAATTTGAGAATCAATTTGAAGTTTGATTTGGGGTTTTGAAAATAAATTGGAAAATCATTTTGATATTGATTTGGCAAAAATAATAAATATTTGGGAAATCGATTTAAAAATCGATTTGGTGTTTAAAAATAAAATTTGGGAAATCAATTCTGAAAATCGATTTGGTGTTTTGAAGTAAATGTTTGGAAAAATCAACTTGGGATTTGATTTGGTGTTTGAAATAATTTTGGAAATCAATTTGAAAATCGATTTGGTGTTGAAAGTGAATATTTGGGGATCGATTCGAAAATCGTATATCTGTGGATATTTGAAAATTTAAACTCACAATGGGAATTTTATAAAAAAAGGGAAATTTGTTTTAAAAATAAACATTGTTTTATTTTTAAAAAGTGTGGAAAGGAATTTACGAATTTGGAACGTAAATTTAAAATCGATCCATAAAGATTTATAAATTGATTTAAACATTCCATTTTGAACTGCTAAGTGTATTTTCCCTGAAAGCCGAGTATGTTTTGAAGTAGCTTTCAAAATTAAAAGTTTTAAAGTTGGTTTTAAAAATAAAAAATATGTTTGTGAAGGAATTATTTTCTTAATCTAGTTTCAAATCTTTAAAGTAAAGATTTATTTAATTAATTATGGAAGGGATTAAGTTTAAAATTAATATTTGATTAAGAAAATGGATATTTAAGTAGTTATAACCGATCTACTAATTTTATTTTAAAAAAAATTAGTTTTGATTTGAAGTTTTATATGAGATATTGGTATAATGTTTTCCTAGTTGATATTTAAAATAAGTGTTTTAAAATAGTTTTATTTTAAGTATTTCCAAGTATATTTTCGATAAGTATTTTAAATTATTTTAAAATATTTGAACTCGGCAGATTTTCAGTGAAAATGAATAGATATTTGGAAATGTATTCCGCATAAGGAAAAATGATTTGAAATTTGTTTTCAAAGGATTGAAGTATGGGAAGCGTTTTGAAATTTGTTTTCAAAAGATTGAAAGTTGAAAGGTGATTTGAAATTTGTTTTCAAACGGTTAAAGTGTTAAAATTTTATCTTACGAAAGTATTTTTAACAATAAATTTTAGGGGAAATTTATTTAAATCTTGGTAATTGTTGTGAATATTGATTGATAGTTAAATAACCGAGTATCAATATTGGCCTTTTAATGGCATTTGAATTTCGATGCGACGAAGGGTCGGTTTCCAAATGGATATCCGAAAACCACATCGAACCTTTGTGATTGTGATGGATCTTTTATTTAAAAGATCAAAGTGGAATTTTTTTGTGATTTGTTTGAAATCTGATTGAACACTTATTTCTAAAAATAAGCGCTCATTATTCGGAGTAGACGGGAGAGGACATTGTGTCATAAAACCCATTCCGAATAATGATACGACGAAATGGGATTGCATTTGAAGATGGTGTCGAAGACCGAGTATTTTCAAAAAAAAGGATTACCTGTCGAATGTCCCTGCAATGGGTTGCTCGGGTGTAAAGATTTTATCACCCTTTGTGATGGGGATTCCGGACGTGATTAGTGAATATCCGAATTGCAAGGGCATCTTTGTAGTGCCTTTGGTTCCGTTCAATCCTTGAACAGACTTGTATGGATGTGTGTCTGACGTTACACTTTGGATGTAAAGCCGGTTTGCATCAAATACATTTCTATTGGTGGCGGAGAATTTATTCTCTTAGCTTAATACCCTTCTTTGAGACGTACGAGCTCAGAGGTTATGTAGTTCATGGTTACTAGTGATACATTGCCAATTTGGTAATGTGGCATACGAAGTGCTGCTGGTCATTTGTTGATCGAAGCATGGATTTGTGAAAAAGTGTAGCTTTGTGGACGAGACTTCGTCGGACCTCACACCCCGGAAATGGTCGAAACAGGAAGGATGCGGAAAGGTTATTTGGCGGTAGCAGCCCTTGAGGGTATGTCATTTCCTTCAGGAAAAGGGTAGTATCATGGTATGGACCCCAGATATTTTACCTATATTGTTGCGGCAAATTTATTATACTTTATGGTTGTTGCTTTGTGGTTGAGGATCCTTGGATAAAGCTCGCAAACGACCTTGGGATAGCATACTCGTGTAGTAGTTACCTAGTTACAGAGGTAACCCGGCCTTGTGTTGGCAGAGAGCTGGTTAAGTTCTCGGGGCGTCCCTCTAGAGGCATACCCACGTGGCAATAGGATGCTCCTTAGCCTTACCATTTGTTGGAAATCCAAAGAAACAATACGCGCCCTGTACGGTTTTAGTTGTATAACCTGCCATGGAATATGGCGGTAACTGCTATTGAACATGGTAGCTATAATAGGCATAAGTGCAAAATGCCTATGCTGGCTAAGATTAATATTATACTTTCGAAATGTTTTCCAAACTACGCGCTAATAATAATAATAATATCAAAGGATTTTGTGTATCAAGCATGTTTGACTATCATAAGGAGAAATCTCCTCCAATTTTGTGTTTGCATTATGTATGTGGCCAGAGGCCTTATGGTAGTTTCATTTTCCAAAAAGCATAGCGGATTTCTTTTCCTTTCTTTGTGAAAATAACTATTTTTTTAGATCTCACACAAGTCCCATTACTGACCTGGAGTTTATTGTTCCCTTTATAAACTCTGGGTGCCCATAATTTTCCACACGGGCATCCTAGAGTCAGATTATCAGTTATTCTGGAGCGAAGCCGAAAAAGATGTGCTGTGGAGATTTGGAGTTCAAGCTCGATGGCTAGACGTATGACATATACTATGTAGTGTCAGTTGCGTTTGGGTTGGTGCAAGTCAAATTTCTATGTAAGAAAATTAAAATAACCGCCAGTTTCGTATTGTGTCGCTGTAAACTCTGATAATGTGATGTATAAACTAATATAGTGTTTTTGTTTTAAAGATTATTCATTTATCTATTATATTCGCTCCACTGCGAAATGTGAGATTCTGTTGTTGTTTCTGTTTCTTCTTCTATCTTCTTCTTTAACCCTAACGGTTCGGTTTTTCGGCATTCGTTTGTGCGACATTTGATACAATGGACATATTAATGTCGACTTTCGAAAGTCGAAAAATCGGGTCGTTACAAAAATTATTTTTTGAAAAACCAAATTTTTAAAACAAAAATTGACTTCTGTTCCTAGCTCTAATACCACTTGGAGGATCGATTTCACCCTTGAGGGGGGTGAATAGGGTGAGACTATTAGTTATAAAAATTTAATGCAGAAGTATATGAAATAATCGCTACACTGATACTAGCAGAATAATAGCAACACACACAATAGCAGAACAATAAATGTAGAAATCGAACAACACAAATTTACCCAGCTTCAGCAAATCCCTGCTTACGTGTTGCCCCTAAGGTTTCTACTAGAGATTAAGTAGTCAGACACTTACACACGTAAACTCGCGACACCCGTTATCGACTGATCTAACTCTACGCTAAAACCCTACCACAACTCAGCCACTAAGTTGCGAATTCTCGAACCACACCACCGTAGTTCGTCCCCTAGTCAATGATTAGAATTTACAAAGTTTAAAAGTAAATTACAAATAAGAACAATTGGAACAATAAATACCCTAATTTTTAAAATGAAAGGCCCAAAAGAAATTAAATTTGTCTCCCCAAAATAGAATAAAAGGAAGCCCTTTTTCATTTTATGTTTTTCACACCGATCTTCCCCTTTTTCTTGTATTATTTCTTCGGCCCGTATGCTTTGTGAAAAATGGTGCTTCGTTGTTCTTTTGCTCATGATCGTTCCTCTTTAAGAAAATATGGGTTTTAAAGTGAAGAGCGTCGATTTAAGGTTGATTGATGGAATTGATGTTCTCGTGTTTGCTTTGTCGATCGATTGTTTTACTTTTCTCTACACTCGGCTGCTTTAATTTCGTCAAGTTCGATTGGAAAAATTTGGTATGTAATTTCTTCTGTTATTCTCATCGGTATGCTTAAACTCGATTGATTTTGTAGCCGACGATGACATGAGTTTAAAAAGGATTCGAAATTTTAAATTTTTTTTTATATATTTATTTGAATTCGTCTATTAATATGCTTGGCCGTTCGATTTAACTTGAGTGTTGGTGGTTGTTCCAGACCGATTCAATTCCTATATTTTCTGATTACTTGGTTATCACGGCTTTGATTTCTGATTTGTTCGACTTCCTTGGCCACCACGGTTTTGGTTCTTTGGTACTTTGAATTTATGTTGACTTCGGTCGCTTGATTTTGTGAAAATATTTACTTCCGACATTTAAACTTGACTTGTTTGAACTTGTGTTCCATTCTTTTTTCTATGACTTCGGCTTCTTAACTTTTTGATATTGTGTTACTCTCTGGCTTTGACATTTGACATGTTCATTTCGATAGTGAGTCTGGTTTGGCATTAGTGTCCCATTCCTGATGATGTTGATTTAGTTGTACCTGCATGCTTTGTTTTCATATTGTCTGGTTGCCTTGAGTACATATGTATATATGATGTTTGTTTCATTGGTGACATTGATATTCGATTCTGCTGCATTGATTTGGAAACCTTTTCTTTCGAGTTCAATCTTGTGCCTGGTATGGTATACATGCATGTATATTCTTTGTTCTCTTTGTGCACTGAACTATTCAGACTACACTTGTATCCTACCTGGTTTGGTTAGGTGCACATGTATATACATTCATGTTGTTATGTCAGCATTTGAGGTTGCCGTTTTGTTCTTGTTTGCTGCCTGGTTGACACTTGTTGTTGCTCTCTATGTAGCTTGTCTGCACTTGATTCTCTCATCTTCGATGATGATGCTTTGAGTTATGTGCTTGTATTCATCTTGTAGTCGGGTTGTACTTGCTGTTGCATATGTATATAAGTGCATGATGTTTCTTGTTCTGGTGTTGTAATCTGGTCCAGGTTCATAGCTTCGAGTCATGTGCTTCAAGGTGGATCAACTTGTACATTTGATATTTGAGTCTGCTACACTTGCTCATTCGAGCTGCTGTCATCATTCATGCCTCTGTTTATCCATTTTTTGTGACATCCCTTCTCTGTCGACATGTGCATTACCTATATATGTGTACATGTGCATTTGTGAGAAATGGCATTGAGTTGCATATTTCCTGTTGGTCTATCTCGACTGCTCTGATTTGAGTCACTTGTTAAAGAAATTGTTTGATGGTTCAAGTTAAATTTGCTGCTGCATTCACTACTTTTGTACATTTTGGCTGTTGACACTTGTTGTAGTTTTACTGGCTTTGACCTTTGTTGCACCTGATTAGTTCATATTGTGGTCTTTGTTGCATTTCACCATGTGTACACATGCATATGCATGTGTGTGTATATGTTGTTGAGACTGTTGACATGTGCATTTTGTTGTTGTACATTTTAGTTTTGTGCTTTTCTCTAGTTCACTTGAGTCTGGTTGGACTGTCTAGTCTCTTTAGTTTTGTATTGTTCATAACTTTTTGTACTTGTTCATTTTTTATTTTGGACTGGTCGAGTTATTTTAGTTATCTTGACCATTTTATTGAAATTGTACATTTGGATTGCACCTATGTTGAATCCAGCTTATAACTCGGGTTTGACCTTGTGCTAATATCGTGACTTTATTTGTATTTCACTTGAGTTGAACCCGGTTTTGATTGGGTTTGACCTTGTACTTACCTGTCCCTACAATTTTATCAAGTGTATATTGTTGTGCACGTTCTTTGGCATGTACATTGATGCACTATGCATGTCACAAGTTGTTCGTGTATTATGAATTTAAATTTAAATGATGACGAACAACCCAAATAACTGAGGCAAATAACATTTTAAAAATTCACATTTTATTTTACGCTACACAAATATTTTCTTTTCAATTTTACTGCATCAGCATTTAAGGTTGCTGTTTTGTTCTTGTTTGCTGCCTGGTCGACACTTGCTATTGGTTTTCGTGCAGCTGGTCTGCACTTGATTCTCTCGTCTTCAAAGATGATGTTTTGAGTCATGTGCTTGTATTCATTATGTAATCGGGTAGTACTTGCTATTGCATATGTATACAAAATGATATTTTAAGGAGCAAACAACAGTCTTTCTAATTTTTCTAGCATACTAATGCTTTTCTTAAAACAACCAGAATAATGAACATCTCCATTCTAATGCCATCGTATTTTATGTACTAGTGAACAATAAAAAGTAACCAGACTGATATTATAAAAGAAAATACTTGAACTTTACATGTTATAAAGCATGTAGCTTTTAGAAAGACAACCGATGTATCCAAGTGACAAAAGGTGAATCTTCTGATTTGTTTTCAAAGACTAAGCTCTGTCGAACAAATGTTATTCGTTCTATTTCCATGGAAAAATAACATTATTTGTATCACTTTGTTCGAGAAAATATTATATCATATTAATATTCCTTATTATGGTATTGGGATTGAATTTTAGGTTTATATACAAATAAAGAGTAGATTTATGTTTCTTTTATTTTCGATACATTGTTCTTGATTAGACAAAAGTCAAACTTTGACATGATTAATATGTATAGTTAATATACTTTAAATAGAAAACGTATCATAATGTATTCATTTAACTCAATAAATATATAACTGTATATTTATATACATATATGTGTGCATATATAAGAGCTATGTAAATTGAAGATAATCTCTTAACAATAGGTGGTTGACAAATGCAAATTTTCAAATAGAATTCTTTTTCCATTGCGGTAGAAGAATGATAGTTACTTATGTTTATAAAAGATGAATGAATTTTAATTTACTATATTTAGTTTTTGCAAGTTTATTCTAGAGGTGTAGTATTTCTAATACATTGTTTTGCACAATCAATCATTAAATTTTTTTTGTAAAATGATTATCACAAAAATATTGTGCTAACATTATTTTGATATATTTGATGATATTAGCACCAATTTATTTTCTTCTATAATTAGCGCTGCTACTTTATTGTCAATAATAATCTTGATTCTTATGTAGGATTTCACAAACATGCAGTGGTAATTATTCACATAAGCATTTAGGGATGGGAATATTCCTTGACGACATATGAAGTTGTTCAACACTAAAAGACTAATTTAAGCTACAAATTATTACAATATAGATGGATGAAGATACATGTTTGTATATTTAAACAATTACATGTTTAAATATATATTAGAAACCACTTAGAATAAACTCGATCCTATATTGGTTTTAAATGTTGGTTTGATTTTGTATTGTTTCACCCATCCCGATAATCTAATATGAAGATAACAATAAACTTAACATTAATTTATTTTATGAAATATTTTATCAATGATTGTGATTTGAGTTACTAATACTTAATATAAATATTTATTAAATATGTTGAGATAATTTTTTTACGTGTTATAAAGTTATTATCTAAAAATTTATATTTTAAGAAAGAATTAAAACAAATGGAAACAATTATTTTAAAGTTCTTGAGGTAATAGTTCGCCATTTTTAAGTTTATTCTTACAGAAATAAACATTGTTATCTATTAACCTACCTTTTGGCAAGGTCGTAGACATACAGATTTAACTAAATCGATTACTCAACTATCAAGATCGGAATACGATGGGTTTGATTCGACTAGATGGATAGACGATCAATCACGGATGATGATGATTATTATGAATCCGGGATTCGACATAGTCGGTGGACAAAAGTCGAGGGATATTGGAAATATGGGTTTCAAAAAAAGTCGAGTTGTTCAGGGTTGTTTTGAGTTTGCTTTGAGGCATCAATGGAGTTGCTTTGGGTTTTTAGGTGAATTTCTTCAAGTCGGGCAGGGGTATGCTTCAGGTCATGGAGTGATTGGCTCGGATCGGCATTAACATCAAGGGATCGGCATCGTATTGGATCGACACTACATTAGCTTCGTGTCGACATGTCGCAGTCTTTGGGTTGGCATCTCGTTCTAGGGTCGGCAAGCATTTAGACATGGAAGGGAATGGATCAAGTCGACATCGAGGAGTGCTGGAGGTTGGCAAGTATTTAAAGATGGGACCGGCATGGAAGGGAATGTATTGGGTTGGCATCGAGAAGTGCTTGGGATCGGCACGTTTATGACTTTGGGTCAACTTGCTATCTGGGATCGTCAGGTAATTAGAAGGGGTCAGCATATTTGGAATGGTCAGCTACTTCGGCCAAGGTGTGAGTTTCCTCGGGTCGGCTATAGAAACTTGGGATCGGTATATAGGAAATGGCATGGGGTCAGCAATGTTTTTCTCCAACTCATAACACAATTCGCTTCGAGTCATACACACGCATGTTTCGATTCATTTGAGCATCTACCATGAGTCTTCCCTAGAGCAACAACAGGTCGGCATATTCAGGGCTCGGGGTCGGTAGTGATGAAGTACATAGGCTCGGCTAAGTTTGTGGTGGGCCCATATCACTCAGGAAGCCTTGTAACCTGGATATTGCCTATAAATACAATGGGCGGGGCTTTAGAAAAGGGATCTTCATTTTGTTTCCTTTCATCTTTTTCATTAAGGCTACTCTACATTATTGTTTTAAAAACTTCGGATTGTAACTGTAATTGATTCTCATAATAATAAAAAGTGAATTTCTATAGTGAACGTAGGCCGGAATCAGCCTAACCACTATAAATTTTATGTTATTGCTGCTTTCTTTTTTATTTCGATTGTTCTTCATATTTATACTCTCTGCATACACTCTATTTGTGATTGTTAGTTGGCACTTTCATCAGCGATTGGGTGTTAGCGACCAATTTTGACGCTAACATTTTGGTGCTTTCATTGAGAGGCTAGCACGTAGGGATTCTAAAGCTTGGATTTTGGGTTTAAAGATTTAGGGACTCGGATTTGGAAAGCTATGGCCAAGCAATCAACCAGGAGACAAAGAACAGAAAAGAATCAGTATGAAGGAAGTCAGGGGTTTCCTCAGGAGCTAATCATGCGTCAATCTATATTACTAGAGATGAGATGGAGACGATGCTAAAAAGGCAAGAGGACATGATATATAATCTACTCGGATAGGTAGGAAAAGTTGGAGTGTAGAGTCAACTGTAGTTGTTGGCAATCCAGAATATGGAGTCGGAGTTGTAGAAATCTTTGGGGATCAGAACCAAAACCATAATAGAGAGCTTGAAGGAAATCAGCAAAGGCATGGGGTAGACCCTTAGGATTGGATATTGGAAGGACTGTGAATAAAGCTCCGTGAGTTGGGGCCGACGTGAAGGTGAATATGCAACATGAGGAGTACTACCTGGAGTATACTATAGGACACGGGGGAGGGGGGAGGGGGGTAGAGTGAAGATGCAAACAGGGGACCATCCCCGGATGGAGACAAGCGGATAGCTGGATTGATAAGAAGGATTATGAGAGTAGTACTACTGAGCAGAGGCTTGGAGGAAGTCAGTCAGAGTCTGTTCACTCCGAATATTAGAAAAACAAGGAACCCACCAGAATTCAAACTGCCAACACTGGATGCCTGTGATGGAAAATTAGACCCAACTATGCTTGTAACCAGATATATCAGACATATGGAAGTGCTGGGGGTATTTGAGGAGGTGATGGCTAGATGTTTCCCTTTATACTTGATAGATTTGGCTGAGCTCTAGTTCAGGCAGCTAGAGAATGGATTGATTAAGACATGGGGCAAGCTAGTGGAATGCTTTATGAGACAGTTCATGGTCCACATGATGCGAAACAAGAATGTATGACATTGGCATCGATGAAGCAGAAGAAATGAGAGTCTATAAGCGGTTTTCTATCGTAGTTCAATTCAGCTGTAGATTCAGTAGATCGCCCGGATCCATCGATGATTTTGATGATGGTGGTAGCAGGGATTATTGAAGGCACTGAGTTCAAGGATTCATTGTCATGGGATCCGCCATAGGATCTTGGAGAGTTCTATCATGAGGTAGAAAGATTCATTCGGCTAGAGGATTCATGCGTCGAAAGGCAAGTGGTAAACGCCGTGCAAGGCGAAGGAACGTCCAAAGAAAGATGAGGAATGGATAAAGGAAAGAGAAAGCAGGATGGATTTGGTGGTTCGGACAAACAGTGGAGAGGTCGGGAACCCAAATTCTCAACGTATGCGGACTTGACAGATAATCAGGAATGTATTTACCTAGACACTCAGGGGAAATTCTCCTATCGAAAACCACCCTGGAGGTATCCCATAGAACGGAATGCAGGAGCGGGAAGTATTGCATATTCCATGAGCTGGAAGGGCATGCCATAAATGAATGCCACCACTTGAAGGACGTGGTAGAGGAACATGTCAGGAGTGGTAGTTACCACAGTATGTGAGGGACCAGACAAGAGCGGTCGAACATGAGAAACTACCGCCTGGACCAAACAGGAATGACCCTGGATTGGGGGCATGACTCATCATTCGCTGTTCGTGATGGCAAGGGATGGGTTCAAGATTTGGACTCCGGTCATCGAATAATCTTTTCTGATTTTTTTTAAAATAAAGTAGCTATGCCACTTACACACGTAGGAGAACCATAGTGATCCCTAGGCATGCTTTGAGATGGTAATAGGATGCTCTGCTCGGAGGGTCAGCACCTACATTTTTCTATTTTTCCTATTGGACATTCTGAGCTTGGATTTAATAAATGAATTTGGATTTTATGAAACAAACCCCTAACCAGAGAGTTTCAGGATGGATATTGGAAGTTAGTTGAAAATTGATCGCTTAATGTTCAGGGACACTAAACTGGAGTGTAGGGACTGAGGCCACTTCGCCGAAGAGCGACAGAATTGGCTCGCTCGTCATTGTTTTCCCTTCACTAGAGAGTGACAGGATGTGATCCAGCAAGAGCCAAAGAGGCTATAATCGGTCTAGGACTTAGGCCATGGCATTGCTTAATGTTCAGGGATAACGAGCCGGAGTGTAGGGAGTGACGCCTCTTCGTCGGAGTGCGACAGGATTGGCCCACTCAACACTACTTCCCCTTCACTGAAGAGTGACAAGATGAGATCCAATAAGAGACCGGTAAGGATGATATCTGTCCAGGAGGATTAGGACATCGCTTAATGTTCAGGGACACCGAACCAGAATGCATGGGATAGGTTGCTTCGCTGGAGCATGACAAGATCTTCCTATTCAATAGTTAAGTTTGGATCGAGTTTAGTAAGGGTCTGGAGAGACCATCAACGATCCACAGAGATCATAAAATATTATTACCGACTTCCAGGCATGAGATGAATTTGGATAGCAGCTTCGAACAGCTATGGTTTTGGATACAGAATCGATGAGTTCCTTGTTTTTGGTATGGGCCTGGCGAGGCCTTGGTTTTGGGGATAGACCCAGCAAGGTCCCGGATACAGATTATAGAACCTGATGAGGTCCGGCTTGGGATTTGGACCCAGAGAGGTCTCGAACTTGGAAAAAATAATCCGAAAAGGTCATGAATTTTATTAATGGATTTGGAACTTAATAATGACTCGGAATAGTCGCATAGTTGACAATCGTATTTCGACAGAATTGCCTGATAATAGATGGATTAGGAACTTTGGATATCATATTTAAAGCTATTCAAAACAAACCTTCCTATAGCAAGGCATGTTTGGGGGGGCAAATGTTATCCTGCCTTTTGGCAAGGCCGTAGATAGGTGGATTTAACTAAATTGATTGCTCGATTATTAAGGGCGGAATACAACAAGTTTGAATCGAATGGATGGATAGATAATCAATCATGGATGATGATCATTATTATGAAGCTGAGATTCGACGTTATTGATGGACAAAAGTCGCGGGATACTGGAAATATGGGTTTCGATAAAAGTCGAGTTGTTCCAGGTTGTTTTGAGCTTTCTTTGAGTTATCATTGGAGTTGCTTCGGGTTTTCAGGTGACCTTCTTCTTGCCAGTTTGGGGTACACTTCGGGTCATGGAGTGATTGGCTCGGATCGACATTAACATCAAGGGATCGACGTCATATTGGTTGCCACTACACTAGCTTTGGGTCAGCATGTCGTAGTCTAAAGGTCGACATCTCGTTCTAGTTTCAACAAGCATTTGGAGATGGGTTCGGCATGGAAGGGAATGGAATGGGTCGGCATCAAGGACTGCTTAGGGTCCGCAAGTATTTGGAGATGGGATTGGCATAGAAGGGAATGGATCTGGTCAACATCGAGGAGTGCTTGGAATTGGCATGTTTATGACTCCGGGTTGATATGCAATCTAGGATTGTCGCATAGTTATAAGGGGTCAGCATATTTGGAGAGGTCGGCTACTTCGGGCCTGGGTATGAGTTTCCTCGGGTCGGCAATGGAAACTTGGGATCGGTATATAGGAAATGGCATGGGCTCGGCAATGTTTTGCTCCGAGTCATAAAACAATTTGCTTCGGGTCATAGATAGGCATGCTTCAAGTCATTTGAGCATCTACTCTGAGTCATCCCTAGGGCAACAATAGGTCGGCATATTAAGGGCTCGGAGTCGGTAGTGATGAAGTATATAGGCTCGGCTATGTCTGTGGTAGGACCATATCATTCAAAAAGCCTTGTAACCTGGATTTTGCCTATAAATACAGCAGGCGGGGCTTCAAAAAAGGGGTATTCACTTCGTTTCCCTTCATCTTGTTCATTAAGGCTACTCTGCATTATTGTTTTAAAGACTCCGGATTGTAACTGTAATTGATTCTCATATCAATAAAAAAGAAAATTTTGGAGTGGACAGTGGCCAGAGTCAGCCGAACCACTATAAGTCTTCTGTTATTACTGCTTTCTTTTTAATTTTGATTGTTCTTCATATTTATACTCTTTACATACACTTTGTCTATGATCTGTGATTTTTAGTTGGTGCTTTCATCGACGATTGGGTGTTAGTGACCAATTTTGGCGCTGACATTATCTAACTCTTAGAAAATATATATTAATTTCACCACCATGCATAGCATGAGTTTGTACTAGTTTTATATAAATTTTGCTAATGATATTTTAGGATGTTATATATTATGGAAGAGTGAGATAAATGAATTTAAATTAAACATATTACTTATCTTTAAGTGATTTGTTACACGTGATTTTATAGTTGAATGGAGATTTCTGCAAATCCCAAATTATAGCGCATAATGCTCTTTGACCATTACGCTATTTCAATTTAGTGTTACGCTATTATTAAATAATAAATCTAATTTATTCCCTATTATTTTCTTCTATACCCTTTAAATCAAGATTTTCAGCATCCACTTTAGCAGCATAATATACAAAGGTTGATTTGACAACTTCTTTTTTAAACCAAACCAACAAAGTACAGATAAAAACCTAATTCTAAGGAACAGTACCCAATGTAAGTTAGAATCTATTGTAGTCACCAAATCTAGTCGGGATAAATCATGATGTTCTTCTATTTTTTTACATAAGATTAAATAATATTTCTTTTTCTTATATAAATGATGCGAGAATGAGAATAAATTAAAATTATAATATTTTGTTCTATATCTAATGAAGCTTTTTGCATCTCTTCTATTTTCCACTATGTCTCAACTTCGTCCTCGCTATTTGTTTGGCACCTCTACCGCTATATTACTACTAAGCACTTTAATTATAGAGTCAAACTTATCAAGTTTTGAAGACCTAATAATTATTAGACTACCTAATGAGTAGTAGGTATTGAATTTTTTAGTTTAATTTAAAATTTAGGATTATATAGTTATTTTTTTTCATATTTTCAACAATTTTCGAAGCGAATTTAAATAAATAATATCATTTTTTTGATAAATGCATTAATATTGGTTATAAAGAAAGATTTAGAAACTTTATGATTTGAAAATAACCGGTAGGAGAGTATTAAGAAAAATATTATACATAGTTCAAAAAATACAAACTATAGGATTTCAATGTGATATAGTAAGACAAAACTAAGGAGAAAGCAATAAGTTATTATACAAATAATAAACTATATGGAATTGAATGTTAAAATAGAGGGAACTCATTTTCAAATCATAGAATTGTAATTTTTTTTCGATATATAGTTAAAGAATAATATTTACTATCCAATGTGAAAAATAGTCTTTAATACTTTATACAAATTTAAGTTATTTGTTTCATTTAATGTGTATACATTAGTTTGCAATCAAAAATTGAAAGAATTTTATTTTATATGAACTTGTATGTAAAATGTTTAAAGACAATCCATTGAATAATTGTGAGGGTTATAAGTTGTACATATTTAAATGTGAAATAGTGAACAAAAGCACTGAACGCTTATAGGAAATTATAAAACTATAATGTGTAAAGATTTAAATGTAAAATAACTAGAGAAAATTTGGAGGAATGTGAAAGTACTTCAAATTGATAAGAATTTTTGACATTTTTTATTTCATTACACTTATAATCACTAACGAATAAAAAAATATAAAAAATCTCAAAATCGGCTGACATTTGACCATACTGTTTTTTGCCTCTTTTTCCACATATGTGTGCTTTTTTGTCATCAACGCTCTCAATTCTCACTACTACTGCTTACGCTCTCACCCTCTCCACCCCACCGTCCATTTCCACACACTTGTCCTTTATCGCCTTCCATCTAAGCATCTCATTGACTTCGTATATTCGTCCATTCTCACAATCGTTGCTAACGATGTGCGCCTATGACGCCACACAACACCATTGTCCACTACTAAACCCATTTGCCTCCTTTTATCCAGATCTGGCTCAACTACAACTGATAGCATTCCCACCCAATTTAATAACTTGTGTAATACCCTACAAAAATTAATCAAAAATTTAATAATAGTATTAAAATAAGCATAAAAGAGGTAAAATGGAATTTTTCACAAAAGACCAATTTGGCTACGAAAGCAGCACTGTTTCATTCGTAGCATTTTTCTAAACAACTTTCATAAATAGAGTTTCATACTCCGAGTTCATATAAAAATGCTACTAAAGTATAAAAATTTGAATCCAAAAAATAATTATATATATGGAAACTAATTAATAAATTAGAACATTAAAAATAATTAACATTAGTAACTCAACTGGTCGACATCCTAGATGGGGTCGGTCGACACCTAGTGGTTCATTGCCCTAAACCAAGCAGTTGACGGGGGGCACCGGTCGGCTAAGGTTAGCTTAGGTCGATGGCCCATTTTTAATTATATTAAATCAACATTAGTTATTGTTTCATGTTGCTTTAAATAGGATGTTAATCCAACCTCCAATCTCTCATAGTAGTACGTCCAAATTCTATCTCTTCACCAAATCTCTGTCTCCTCTAGAAAAATTTCTAAAATAAAATAAAAATAAGCCAAGGACAAAATCAAGTCAAAAAGAGAAATCAACAAGTAGAAGAGGAGACGATTCAATATGAACTAAAGAGGGAAAAACGAATAAGAGGTGAGTGAGTTCATAATTAATATGATGATTTATAAGTAATTAAGTTTGTTTATATGCTATTTGATCTAGAGTTTTATTAGTCTGACTAGAGACACTGTTTATCTAATAATTGTAGTAGATTGGGAATTTAATAGTAATTTATCTCTTATGAACATCCGTGTTTAATTTTAATTTGGTTAAAGTTTAACTGGTTAAATAGAAGTTTGATTCAGGTCAAACACACTCTTTATATTAAGCTGAATATATATTGACATATTATTACCCTATTGATTCTAACCTAAGTTATATTGAATTGACAACAACTACAGTGATGAAATTGTGAAATTGAAATTGAGAACACTAGAACTTGTAGATTTATAGATTAGGGTTTATTATAAATTAAAATAAACAAACAGAGAACGATGGTAACAGAGAATGATGATTAAAAGAAAAAAGAAAAAAAGAAAAAAAATCACTCTGACTAGTCGATAGGATCACAAGAGCCGGTCGATAACAATCGGTCGACTGCTTCATTAGCCGCGGTCAATTGGTTAACGAATTGCAAGCGAGATTGAACCTCGTCCTAAGGCCTAGGTTTATAAGTTATATATTTTATATATGAGTGTTAGTATAATAGTAGGGAAATCAGTTCGCTAAGTTTAAGACTCTTAGACATTACGTGTTTGAATAATTTTACATTGGCAATTAGGCGTAGACATTATTTATTTGGCGAGTTGATATTTAATAGTGGCGATTTGATCAAAAATTACACTTGCAAGAGGTTCTACAGTGTACGCGCAACATTGATGAGGGTGCTTGAAGAAGTATGCGGCCTGACACTAATAGAAGGTTCCTAAATGCATGACATGGTACTATTGATTGTTGATTGGATGCTCGGTGCTATGTAATAAGTGATGTTACATTACCACTGAGAGTGGACATAGATGCACCAGACCCGAAAACATTTAATGCAAGTTGACATTACAGGCTCACCCTCGATGAGTAAATAGATGCATGTAGTAATAATTCTAGAAAATAGTCCAAAGTGGATATTGTAGGCGATCCTATATTGGAACAGTTCCAGCGGTTATTAGCCGACCCATATTTGTTTTGAGGTTCATTAGTTATTCAACCTTAGATATAAACCTTCACAAGATATTTGGTGAAGATGTACTTAGAATTATACCCCTTAAGTTAATGAAACCTACCTTAGTAAGTAGTTCACAAACACAAGTAGGACATCCTAAATCACATAGAGCATTAATAAAGTCAATGGCATGTTATCACCATATGTTAATGATGTAAGTCATTCACCAGACTTTTGTCTGACCCATACCTTTCCATTTTCTCCATCCAAAGGAGGACATGGCAGTAGGTAACATGCCTAAATTCATTACTAGGAGAAGTGAGCTTGGCTTTGGCATTTCTTATTACTTTCCATTGCTCTCTATATAACTATTTATCGTACTTAGTATTTATAGATATTATGCTTTATACTCTTGTTTATGACTATGTATGTTTTAAGGCTGTGTTTTTTAAGATATTTTATGAGAAAATTTCTTCTATGTTCATATTTTACCGCCTCCCTCTTTGAGATCTGAAAGTGTATAATATCTTAGATTTTATTCTTATATTCTTAGTCTCAGTAATGTTTAAAAAGCCGATAGCTCAAACTTTTTGATACGATGCGAGTTTGAAAGTCACCCCAGGCTTTGGATTGGTGTGACTGGAGGTGCACGTTGTCCTGCTTGGTATTAGATCTTAGGCTTAAAATTCTTTAGGAGATAGGCCCGTATTGAGAGAACATACCTGCATTTTTTCTAAAAAAAGGTTTTTCCAAAAGGTTTTAGAAAGTTTTTCAAAATAGGTTTCTAAAAGTGCATATATATATATATATATATAGATAAAAGGTTTTTCAAAGGTTTTATATAAAAATATAATGCAAAAAAATGCTATCACTTGTCCTTGCCATATTATCTACGGAAAAGTTACTGATAATTTCTAAATCATAGATAAAGAGGATAAGAAATCTTGCTGGTTGTGGCTTAGTTGATGCAACTGAGATTCCAAGCGTGAATGTCGTAATATGGTTCCAACGCTATCTACAAGTGAGAGAACAAGCCGAGCTAAACCTTAATAGGAGACCCACAGAGCAGGCGTCAGGTGTAGTTCTTACCCACCCTCCTGCCATCGATTTCATCAAGCTCTGTGACGACTTTGTGAGTCCAGGAGGGAAGCCATTTGTAGGGACCGAGTCTTATGTTGGCTCAAACACATGGATTTGCGTCCGTGAGAGGATTTTCAGATTAAAAGACCTTGGAGATGATGTTAGGAGACAGCTTTTTACCTAGCATTTATAGGAAGAGGCTCTGGATTAATGGGAGGTGGTAGTGGTGGAGACCGAAGAGGGAGAGATGACTTAGGGTGAGCTTATAAGGCATTTTGAGATAAAGTTTCTTTGTTTAGAAGAGTAGGGAGTATAGTTGGAAAAGTTCGTTGAGTTAACTAGGTTTGGTTTGGATCTCATTAATACCCCACACAAGAAAGCTTTCATGTTTGCAAAGGGCTGAATTAACCTTTTTAAGGTTTAACCATTAATTATATTCCCATAGGTGCGACTTATTAGGGTCTGTAGAGATGGCCTTATTGAGTATTATTTCCAAGAAAAAAGGAAAGAGCGAGCCTAAGAAATCAGGAGGAAAGATACCGTAGCAGAATCAACGCAAGGGCGGAATGGAGGCCTAAAGGAGATTAAGAAGTAGAAGTTCAAGTGTAGAAAATGTAGTAAGAGGGGGCATTTTGTGAAGGAGTGCAAGGTAGACATCTCAAAAACCAAATGTTTCAACTGCAATTATGAGGAGGGAGTGATCGACACCATCGAAGACCTTTACCCTAGCGGTTTCAGCTTATTCTCTAGATACTGTTTACAGCTCGAGTGTGCCTCCAATAGTAGACATGGGAAGACGGTCACAATTTATGTTGTGTAAGCTCTATCCCATTTATCTATTCGAAACTTATTTGATAGGGACATCTTACTCTTTTATTTCAAGTAGACTTGTAGATGAGTTGCATTTAGACTTTTCCATAATTACAGATCCAGTAGCTGTATCAAACCATGTTGGAGGATCAACTTCTTTATCTATTATATATAGGGCTTCAAAATTGTTTATTATGGGGGTCGGGTTCATTTGTGATACTTTGTCCTAGGATTTCTGGTTTAGATTGATTTTGGATATGGACTGGATGACCATGTATGAGGCGATCTTAGATTGTGATAGGAAAGGATATTCATTTGGGTACTTGTCGTGGATGCAGTCTAGAGATTTATTGCGATCCCAAAGGTTCGGTTATGTTGAGTTACCAATATTCTTTAGACCTATCATACCATGAATTAGCTTCAGCGCCCGTAGTTAGAGATTATCCAGATGTCTTTTCCGAGGTCACCGGTCTCCCACCCCAGCAAGAGATTGAGTTCTGGACTTATCTTATGGAGAATGCTAGACCTGTTGCTTTACCTTGAGGCATATGGCTCCTAAAGAAAGATGCAAACTAAATAAGTGAATGAGCCATTGGAGAAGGGCTTCACTAGAAGGAGTATTTTAGAGTGGGAAGCACCAATTGTCCTTGGCACCAAGGCAGATGGTTCTCTAAGGCTTTGCATCGATTACCGTGAGCTGAACATGATGGCAAGGAAGAATCATTACCCTCGCTCGGCATATACTATCTCTTTAATCATTTATTTGATGCAAAGGTGTTCTACCTACTTGATTTGGCTATCAGATTCCATCAGCTGCATGCAATTGAAGATAGTATCCAGAAAACTAATTTTCGTACACCCTGTAGACTTTATGAGTGGTTAGTCATGCCCTTTGGACTATCTAATGTACCCACTTACTTTGTTGATCTGATGAGTCAAGTTTTCAGAGGGTTTCTTAATAAGCTCATGTTGTTGTTAATGACATATTAGTTAATTTGAAAAGAAAGGAGGAGCACATGTTGCATCTAGAAGAAGTGCTCAATACGCTCTATCGGCATAAGTTTAAGGCGAAGTTTTTCAAATGTCACTTTTGGTGCAAGGAGGTATGCTTTTTGGGGCATGTTGTCTCTATGAGTAAGCTAGCGGTCGATTATAGTAAATTTACTATAGAACAAGATTGGCATGTTCTTATGAATGCCATGAAAGTGAGGAGTTCCTTGTTTAGATAAGCGGGCCACTATAGGAAGTTCATTATGGACTTCACTAAAATCTCTTCCCCTTTGACCCACCTTGCGAAGAAGAATTTGGTTTTCTTATGGGACTCGACGTGTGAGGATGCTTTTATCAAGATAGAGTCATTGACTAGTGCATTTGTTCTACTTTTAGCCAATAGTATGAAGGCATTCACAATGTATGCTGACGCTTGCGGTACGAGGGTAGGTACGATCTTGATGCCGGAAGGGAGAGGGTGAGCTTTGCTAGTTGACAGTTGAAAGTCCACGAGAGAAACTATCTTATCCATGATCTTAGGTTGCCAGCCATTATCTTTGCACTTAAGTCATCAAAACATCTTCTTAGGAGAGCAGTTTAAATTGTATATGGATCATAAGTCTTCGAAGTATTTATTCTCCCGAAAGGATTTGAATTTAAGGTAGCAGTGGTGTATGGATTTTTTTGGCATCGTGTTATTTCGATATCTCCTACACTCTAAGCAAGGGTAATGTTGTAGCCGATGTCTTGAGTAGAAAGCATGTGATATTGAGTCCTATGTCCTTAGAGTGGAAGCACTTAAAGTTTATCTCTACATTAAATTTTCGACCCTCACCATACAACACTCTACGAGGTCAGTAGCTTTGGATGTGCGGCCTACACTTATGGACCACATTGGGTTGAGTTAGAAGCACTATAAGGAGCTATTGGATATTTTCAAGAAGCTTAGTAAGGAGAGCAGTCGAGTCATTTGTGGTACTATACCATTGACTTAAAGGGGTGGTTACGAAGGGAAGGTAGGATATGTGTTTTTCTTATTATGGATTTGACTAACATGGTACTAATCGAGTTTCATCGTTCTAGGATGACTATTAATCTTTGTGGGGATAAAATATACCGTGACATGAAGTGAGTCTTTTAATAACCTGGTACACAGAGACATATGACATAGTATGTGGCTATATGCATGACTTGTCAGAGGTAAAGGCACAGTAAAAGAAGCCAGGAGGATTGTTGTAGCCACTAGGTATTCCGCTGTGGAAGTGAGAGAGTGTTTCTATGGATTTCATTGATGGATTACTTAGGAGTAGAAGGGGAAATGATAGTATTTGGGTAATAGTCGACCGAATGGACAAATAAGCTTATTTTGCTCCGGTTAAGAGTATGAGGACTGCTGCGTCTTTGGCGACACTATATGTGAAGGAGATAGTTAGGTCACCCGGAGTTCCTTCTAGCATCGTTAATGACCGGGATCCACTTTTCGCCAGTGAGTTTTAGAGGAGCCTTCTATAGGCTCTAGCCTCCAAGTTGAGTTTGAGTACCGCATATCACTCGTATGCAGATGGACAGACAAAGAGGGCGAAACGGGTATTGGAGGATTAACTTCGAATTTGTATCTTAGATTTTGGAATCTTTTGGGAGTATCACTTCTCATCAGTGGACTTTACTTATAACAACAGCTGTCAGTTAAGTATTTGGATGTCATTCTTTGAGACATCATATAGGATGCCTTATAGATCACCATCTTGTCGGTGGGACATTACAGATAGGATTATTCTTGAACCAGTTATGGTAAGGGAAAGATAAGAGGTATACTCAATTCGTAGAATAATGAAAACCGTGCAAGATAGGAATAAATCTTACACTAACATGAGACGCATGGAGTTGGAGTTCGTAGTGGACAACATGGTTTTCATGAAGGTCTCACCACTGATGCATGTCATAAGATTTGGTAATTTGGGAAAGTTAGTACCAAGGTTTGTAGGACCTTCTCCAATCACTAGTAGAGTATGGAAGTTAGCTTATAGGATGAATTTTTTGAAAAGTTAGCAGGAGTATACGATGTTGTCCATGTCTCCACTTGCAAAAGTGTCGACATGATAAGCCACTATAGTCAAGCAGAGTCAGCTAGAGGAGGTGACAATAAAGATGGATTCTTTTGTTCATCTGCCTCCACTTGTATTATTGAGCATAGTACAAAGCAACACTGCAATAAGTTATCAAGCTTGTTAAGGTCCAGTAAGGAGTCGATCCAGTGAAGAGTACATGGGAGCCTGAGGGGAAGATTCGAATTACCCATCCAGAATTCTTTTCTGGTACGTTTCTATGTTATGTAAATAAGTGCAAACTACTTATATGTTTATGTTCTAGCTCAGTACACCCTATAGGCAGGGACAATTGGATGCTAGGAATGGTTACGAAAGTGTCATTTGGACATATTTTGGATGATGGATACTAATGGATGTATTTATTAAATTAAGTTCTGCACACTTAGGCAAATAGATATTCTCGAGTTAGCATACATGTAACACACTATAAAATTAATGATAACTAATAAAGCACAAAAAATAGAATTTGAGCAAACGTTGGAATTCGATCAAGAAACTTGCACCATTGAGTTTATAGAGATTATCTGAGCAACTTTCATATTTGGAGTTTCGCGATCGAACCTCAAACGATAAAGTTATTAGCGTTTATTGGCTTAAATATAAACTACATATATTGGCATGGTCAACAGATGTGACGAGTCGCCTTTTCGACTCTCGAAGATCGGCACTAATACATCCTCAGTATTAAAGTGCTGTAAATTCAAGTGTCAGAGAGGTAGATAATCAGGGGTAAAAGTAAATAAAGATAGAAGAAAGAACAAAATAGGTTCTCACATCGCATTTAACAACTTGCAATTATACAAATAGATCATACATACAATCACTCTTAAATTGAGATATTAGAGTTATAGCAAGTACTAACCCAGCTGAGGATAGTTATAACTGCTTGTCCCTATAGGTGTTGGTAGATACTTATACATAATACAGCAGAAATAGAAATAGATGACTATCTACAAAGGACCCTCTAGTTTCATGCTTTATCCTCCTCTAAAAATGCTCCAAGCTACCTAACTACCTGGCTGTTCGGAAAAATAGGGCACCTAGAGTTTAAAGGGAAAAGAAAAAAAAGCTCTGAGTCAGTCATGGGACTGGTGTGAGAAAACACAAAATACCGATATTTCAAAAACAAAGTGTATCTCATAAGACCACACCACACATAAACATGGAATGGGTTTCTACCTTATGATAACCAAAACATTGCTACCTAAAATTCAATGATGTTATAATAATGTCTAGGTACAAATACTTATTAGTCATAGCCAAATTGTTACATTTATTAAATATTAACGTACTAGGTTCTACAATCAACCCCGAAGGCACTTATTGGAGAACGAATTCTATATGGTGGCAAGTAAGGGACTACCTTCTATATAGTACATTTCTAGAGGAATGTACCGAGGATCAACAATATGATCCTATACATCTTCCTGACTGGCTACCCATTCTTGGTCAACACTATGATCTGGATAGCACCGAATATGACATCACCCCGATTGTTACCAACCTTTACCGAGATCCTATATCATACACTACATAATCGACATATAGATAGCAATCTAGAAAGGTGATGACATGCCCTAATGGTTACAAACCCATAGCCTTACGACGTACCATATTTAATCCATTTCTGGGTGTGAGGTTTGAGGTAACGTTTATCTTTCACATATCATGTTCGACTTTGAATGCATCATTTCCATTTCTAATAACACACATTTGATTTTCCCAAAAGCACAACCTCTGAGCTCTTACGTCTTGGAGAAGGGTGTTAAGTATAAGAGGGGTTACCTCCTACACCGCCAACGTATGTACACTTGTAAAAGTAAATGTACATGTATCTTAGGAATAAAATGTTAAACACTCATCCACACAAGTTATCCAGAAACAGAAGAAACCAAAAGCACTTCTTCTACTACATCCCATTTGGGAATCACTCTTAGAATTAGTAGCGAGTAATCCTTGTATCAAAGATTCCAAATGAAGATACTACAATTATATATATGATATGGGAATATCCCTCGAGTGTCGGTGGCATGTAGCCCTCTATTATGAAGATCTCCACCTTCAAAATCATTGTCTTTAACTTTCGAACACATATATTGGTTCGAAGTGGTTTTTGGACAGGAGTCGCCCAAATCTAGCCTCAGTTTCTCTGAACCAATTATCGATAAAAAGATATCAAGTATTGTAGGTGATTAGTATTCCATTAATCAATACCTTTTCATCCAAGTAAATTGCCTTCTTGAGATATATATCTTTAAAACGTTTCTTTTTAGTGTATACGGGATTGTTAAACCTCTCTTTAACTTTGGAAATATCATATTATCTCTTCTAAATTACTTAGAGAACTATTTCCATTCCTTTATAGAGATTTTATGTTAATTATACCCAATACCAATTTTTGTATTCAACTCGTAGTATTCATCGAATAATGGTGAAATCACCTTTTAAATTCATAATGGTGAAATCACCTTTTAAATTTACAAGGATATTACAAATTCCCTCTTCGTAGTATAGGGTTTATCTTTCAAGATACTCTTAATATCCTTTTCTTTTGTATATGGAAAATGTGGTTGGATTTTACTATCCCCTCCGTCGGGCCAGTTCGGATAGCTAGAGCGGAACCTAGACACTAGTTGTTCAAGCTCGGGTCTAGAGACTATCTCTCTGTCACCCATAAGGAGATCAAGTTATTTAATCAACTCCAAATTCTTTAAAATTCTTTATTTATTATTTGAAAAACATTTGGAAAGAAAATCCAAAGTTTAAAATCTTAATTTCAAAAGTTACCAAAAGTGCTATGAATAGTGTTGTTAAAAGCTTCTTTGATCAAAGCACTAACTTCATTCCACATATGTCTATTTTTATGAAAATAATTTTACAATATTTTAGTATATTTATGATATTTCATATTTTTAAAGATTTAAAAATATCCATTTTAAAGATTTTGCATTTTGGTTTTCGAACTACCAAAGCATGACGTTTGTGGAAACTTGATTTTGATATATCTAAAACTTTACTAAATGAAATCTTGATTATCTTATTTTATTTGAAAAAAATATTTATTATGGTCCAAAAAATTCTTATTGCAAATAATTCCGACTCACATTCCATTCTACACGTCCGTTTAACTTTTCTTGTTGCGAATGCAGAAACACGATTGCTTATTTTTATTCCATTTTCCAAACTTTTTCAAACTTTTCCGAAATGAGTTTTATTGTTTATAAACCATTTATAAATCATTTTAAACTATTTTAAAGAGGTTTAACCATTCCATAATACTTTATAATTCATATAGGAAAGTGACTTCCTTCGTGTAAATTCAACGTGTATTTAATGTGAATTATTTCCACGATAAGCAAACATTTCATCAATATCCAAAACATGATAATCATACATAGAAAACATCCATATCAAACATATCATATCACCATATAATTTATAATTTTAATAGCAGAGTTTCTCACTTGATATCCTTTTTATTTAACTTTCAATCGACTATAGCTTCGCTATTCCAGAACCGAAGCTTATGAATCTTGCTCGGAGACTCTTAGGGGTTTGGCCTTGGGCTTTCAAGGGTGGTGGAATTCTTAAATGGGCAAGGCCTAGTAGAGAAAAAGGTGAGTTGGTTACTAATTCGATCTCGAACTTAAGGTAGTATATACCTTTCTATATGGAGGTATATTTCTCAATAGAGCTTTGCTATTCCTATGAAACATTTTATGAAGAAAAGAAGGCTATTGAAGACAGGTCTTAAGGTGAAGAAGAAGAAAAGAAATAGTGAATTCGTGAAGGGGAAGAGTGGTACTGGCTTGCTATTTATAGGAAAAAAGTGGTAAAAATATCACGATATTTATTTTGCCACACATTACCATTGCATCATCCTCCTTCATCATCCACACATCCAAACCATAGCCCATATGTGCTACCTATATGTGTACAAGTGATGAAGAGTTTTGCTTGTTTTGGTTAGAAAATATCATGATATTTGTAAGTAATTATTATGATATTTATATTATTTTACCATTAGTAAATATGGAATATTCATGATAATTCTTAAGCATTTTTATGTGTTCATGATGTGTATACATGCATATGTATATCATATATAACCTATAACATTGTAATACTTCTCTACGTCAAATCGACATGAATTCCGATTCCAATTTTCGGTCATAGTTTCACTTCCAGTTAAGCTTTATATATGGTAAACGAAGTTTGAAAATAATATTTCTATTATTATTTAATTATCAAAAGGGCCTCATTTGATATTAAAATAATTCTTAAATCATTTAAACTCAATTTAAATTCTAAAATTGATTATTTGAAAATAACGATATCACTGTTGATGTTATAAATGCATTTTATTCTAAAAAATAAAATAAATAATTTCACTATATATTCTTACTTATATGGATAAACAAGTGTATGTATCCTGACTCATACGTGATTTATGATGGTTAAAAAGCAGTTTATCAATAAAACGATTTTTCGGTCATATAATCGATAATTTACCAAAGAGCACATTTTTATAATTACTTATTCAAAATATGATTACCACCATAAATCATTGTTGAAAACAATATAATTTATGTTATAAAACCTTATATTTGGATATTCTTAAATAAAATATTATTTTCCAAAGTGATAAATTCACAGTTTGTTATAGACTTCCCCACTTAAAAGAATTTCATCCTTGAAATTTATGAGAAGAAGAAGATAACTCAAAATGGAATATATTGATCCGTTGGAATACAAAGATATAGTAAGTGATTACACCACGGGCAGTGTGTACACTACATCTATACAATATGCAAGCTATGCATCAATCCTAAACGTAGGATAAATTTTTGTCATTCTATTCTTAGCTTTTCAAGTGTATCGATATCAGCACTCCAATAGATGTTAACTAATCTCAGAACCTCCCTCCTTAATTTCTTTTCACCACGATCCACGATTTGATTAGGTTTCCTGATAATAATAAGTTTGGCTCTACTTTAAATCTTCATCGGCAGCCATTTCTATAATTTGTTCCAGGTTATGCACATATTTCTATAAATAGGATACATGAAAAATATTGTGCATACCCAACAACCTTTCTGGTAATTCTACTCGATATGCTAATGGGTAAATCCGCTTAAGAATGGGAAAAGGTCAAATATATCGAGGAGCTAACTTCCTAGTCCTTCCAAATCTCACTACTCCCTTCATTGGAGAGATTTTCAAAAATAATAAAACTCAAACTGAGAATTCTAAATTCCTACAAATCTGATTGGCATAACTCTTCTGCTTGCTTTGAGCTTCTTTCAGCTTCTTCCTGATCATATCTACCTCCTCCGAGGCGTCTCGAATCATATCAAGATCAAGCACTAACTGATCTCCAGTTTCGATCCATTATGTTGGGGATATACACGGACGACCATAAAAAGCTTTATATGGTGCCATATTTATACTTGCCGGGTAGTTGTTCTTATCAGAGAGTCCCATAGGAAAAAGATGATTTTCCCATGAACCTCCAAAATCTAATATGCAAACTCTTAAAAATCTTCCAACACTCGGTTTACCCATTAAATTTGCTCATCGATCTAGTGATGATATGCGGTGCTTATACTTAGCTTTGTTTATAAAGCTGTCTGTAATGCTTTCCAGAACAGACTGATGAAGATTGGATCCTTACCGGTTATGATGCTAGTCAAAACTCCATGTAATTGAATGATTTTCCTTGTGTATATATTTTCAAGGCATAAGACTTTTATGTTAGCTTTACTGGAATAAATTGTGCAAATTTTATTAATTGATCTATGATAACCTGAACGCCTTCATTTCCCTTCCTCATTCGAGATAAGCCGTCAATTAAATACACTGATATCTGATCCCACTTCCAAATTGGAATTTCAAGAGATTGAAGTAATCCAGCAGTCTTTTGTTGATCTCTTTTGATTTGCTGACAATTTGCACATTTGCTAAAATGAATGGAGATGTCTCTCTTTATACCCTTCCACCAAAACTCTTTTTCATGTCTTTGTACATCTTGTTAACTCCAGGGTGAATATTCAGCTTGGATTGATGGCATTCTGTCAACACTTCTTGTATTAAGTTGTCAACATTAGAAACATAAATTTGTCCATTTAACCATAATATCCCATGGTTATCTACTTCCAGGCCTGAATTTTGTCCTGTGCTTATCTCTATAATAATCTTCATTGGATGCTGATATTCTTTTTGCTTGTTGGCAGTTCTCTCTAGAAGAGTCAAAGTCACTACCGGATAAGCTATAATGACACGCTTTCTGCTTAATGCGTCTATTTCGACGTTGGCTTTACCGGCAGTATATAAAGTATCAAGATCATACGCTGCAAGAAATTCTAACGTCTCATGTTTAAGTCTTTCTACGTGAAAAATACTTCAAAGATTTATGATCTGTGAGATCGAACTTTTCACCTATTTAAAGAAGGAATATTATTTAATAAGGTCAATTAAAGTTTATTAAAATAAATCATAAGGAATTCTTACCTAGTAAATAATGCCTCCACATTTTGAATGCATACACAACGGCTAATAATAACTCATGTGTTGCATAATTCCTTTTATGACACTTCAATTATCTTCTCACATAAGCGATAACTTTTCCATGTTGCATCAAAAATGCACCAGCTCCTTCTCCACAAGCTTCAGTATATACTATTAAACCACCGCTTTCATCGGTAATAGCTAGGACTAGAGCATTGGTAGCCTTTTCTTTAACACATTAGATGCTTCTGCACATTTCAGTGTCCATTCAAATTTAACATCCTTTATAGTCAATTTTGTTAGATGGGAGGAAATTTTAGAGAAGTCCTAATGAATCTTTGGTAATATCCTGACAATCCTAAGAAGTTGCGGTCCTTCGGAGTTTGTGGATGTTTCCAATCTAGAATGGCTGTAATCTTCCCTAGATCAATTGAAATCCCGTCCCCCGACACAACATGTCCAAGGAACCTTATCTCTTTCTTCCAAAAGTGGCATTTTGAGGATTTAGCTTTTAGCACATTTCTTCTTAATATTTCTAGTACAATTTCTAAATGACTTGCGTATTCTTCTTTGGTTTTTGAACATAAAAGAATATCACCAATAAAAATCAGCATGAATTTGTTGAGTACATCTTTAAATAATCTTTTCATAAGGTCTACAAGATTAGCGGGCGCATTGGCCAATCCAAAAGGCATAACTAACCACTAGAAGAAATTATTCGGACCTCTAAATGTAGTTAAAGGAACGCAATCTTCTACTATCCTTGGTTGATGGAATCCTATAGCTATGTCCATTTCCAAGAATACTCAAGCACCATGAAGTTGATCAAACAAGTCATCTATATGGGGTGGAGGATACATGTTCTTAGTCGTTTGCTTATTCAAGTCTCGATAGTCTACACAAAATCTCAAGGAGCCATCTGATTTTGCAATGACAACTACTGCTATTCTCCAACTTGAGCGACTAGATCTAATCAGCCTTATCTTTAATAATTCATCGTTTGATTTTCAATTCATCCTTTTTTTGGAGCCATTTTTCGAATAGAGTGAAAAACAAATCTCGCACCGGAAGTCAAGTCAATTCGAAACTCAATTTCCCAATGTGGAGGTAGACTATTTGCTTCCTTAAAACATCCTGAAACTCATTGACAATCGGTATTTCTTATAGATGTTTTTAAAACAAATTGAGTGCATATATGCAACTATCCCTTGCCGGACTAGGTTTTTCATATGTTATTTTAAAATGTTCACCTATTTTACTTTGTAAGAGCACTATCCTTTTAACACAATCAAGAATAGCTTTATACTTAGATAACCAATTCATATGGAGCATAATCTCAAGTCGAATAAAATCAAGGATGATTAGATTACATGAAATTTTTTAGGATAGGTGGGTAATGAATACTTTTTCATAAACCATATGGAGATTAGTTGTACACTTATGGGATTAGACACACAGATAAAGGTAACAATTATTTTTGGGGTAAGTTTCAACTAATCAGCCAATTCCTCAAAAATAAAATTATAGGAAGCCCAAGTATCAAATAATACTCTAACTATATTTTCATTAATACAAATATTACCTTCTAAAACTCCTTTTCCCTTCGCATCGATGGGAATTGAGGGTTCATCTTTGATGGCAAGAACTATGATTTGCTTTCCTTTCTTTATTAACGGGCAATCCTTTATCATGTGTTCTGGTCAGTAATAATTGTGGTAGATGTTTTTTGAAACTTTAGGATTCTTTTAGGTGGTGGAAATATGGTCATTCTGTTGGAAATTAAAACATGTAACATCTTTCAAATAGTTTTCCTGAGATCCTCCTCCCAACTAGCCTTACCATGGCTTCTTTTTGGGTGATTTAACTTTCTCTTCTTCCAATTGTTGCTGCTGCTTCGAGTTGTGGGTGGATTTTTATCGTCCAAGGTTTCATATTGAAAACCCATATCTACCAAATCTACGAAGGTTCCTTTTACGTTTACGGTCATCACATCCTAATATTGCTCCTTCATTCCAGAAATAAACACCATATTTTTCTTTAAAGGAGTATATATCGGTCCCAACCCAAAGTGGGATAATTCATTGAACTTGCTTGAGTATTTTTCTATGGACATTTCTTCTTGCTTTAGATCCATAAAACTTCTATAGAGGCAAGGTCTTCTAGCAGCGGACATGTATTGTTCTTTGACGAATTCTTTGAACCTTGCCCATGAGAAATTATCTTTTGAATCAATTAGAGTGAAGGACTCCCACCATGTTAGAGCCCCATCCTTCAATTGCCAGGAGGCTAAGAACCTTTTTCGATCATCATTAATGTTTAATCCTTCAAAGATTTTCTCACGTGATCGGAGTCAAGCTTGAACTTCACTAATAGATTTTGTGCCTGTAAATGACATTCCTCCCAAGCTGGTATAATCTTTACATAGTGCGACAAAGTTAAACTGAGGTTGACCAGAAACTACTACTTCTTCAATTACCGCAACATTTGGAGTTTGACCATTAGTGGCCATTATGCTTTTATTTCCCCTTCTATGTCCTCTTTGATTGCTCATTTCCTACTATAGATATTAAGGAAACAATTTTAGAATCCATGGACAAGATTATCTTGGAGAATGGGTATACAATACTTGAACACATTTTTCTGGATAAAAATTTTAAATTCGCGCTCTTAACTGACAAAACTCAATCTAGGGCATTACTAGCCCCTAGCCCTATCTCTAATGAGTTGACCCTATCAAGGTTTATGTGTCACTCAACCTAAGCTTTGATACCAACTCTGACGACCTGCCTTTTCGATCCTTAGTGACCGACATTAATACATCATCGGTATTCACATGTTGAAAATTCAAGTGCCGAAGAGGCAGATAATCAGGGTAAAAGAAAATAAAGATAGAAGAAAAAACAAAATAGATTATCATGTCGCATATAACAATTTCTAATTGTACATATAGATAGTACATACAATCACTCTTAGAATGAGATATCAGATTCATAACAAGTACTAACCCAACTAGGGACAGTTATAACCGTCTATGCCCACATGTGCTGGTAGATACTTATACATAATACAGTGGAAGTAGAAATAGATAACTATCCACAAAGGACCCTCCAGCTTCATGGTCCATGCTCCTACTAAAATGCTCCAAGCTACCTAATACTAGCTGCTTGGAAAAATAAGGCGTCCAAAGTTTAAAGGGAAAAGAAAATAAACTCCAGGTCAGTCATGTAACTGGTGTGAGAAAACTCAAAGCACAGATATGTCAGAAACAAAGGATATCTCATAAGACCACACCGCACATAAATACGGAATTAGTTTTTACCTTATGATAACTATAATATTGCTACGTAAAATCCAATGATCTTACAGTAATGTCTAGATATAAATACTTATTAATCATTGTAGAAATTATTACATTTATTAAATTCCAGCATACTAAGTTCTACAATCAAGTCCGAAGGCACTTATCGGAGAATGGATTCCATACAATGGCAGGCAAGAGACTATCTTTCGTATGGTACATTTCTAGCGAATTAACACTATGATTCTCTACATCTGGCAAGACTAGCCTACCCCTTTCTGGTTAACACTATGACCTGGATAACACTAAATATGACGTTTCCCCGATTGTCACCAACCTTTACCGAAATCCCATAGCATACACTATATATTCGACATATTGAAAGAAATCTAGAAAGGTGGCGACCATACCCTAGCCGTTGCGAACCACATAGCCTTATGGCATACCCTGTTTAAGCCATTTTCGAGTGCGAGGCTTGAGGCAATGTTTACTTTTCATAGAACATATTCTATTTTAAATGCAACATTTCCATTTCTAATAGCACATGATTGATTTCTACAAAAGTAAAAACTCTGAACTCGTACATTCGGGAGAAGGGTGTTAAGTATAAGAGGGGTTACCTCCTACACCTCCAATAGATGTACATTTGTAAAAATCAATGTACATGTATCATAGGAATGAAATGTCAGACACTCGTCCATACAAGTTGTTCAAGAACAAGACAAATCGAAGGCACTTCTCCTACTACAACCCATTTGAAAATCACCCTAAGGATTATTAGCAAGTAGTCATTGCATCAAAAATTCCAAATGAAGATACTACCACCATACATATGATATGGGAATTTCCCCCAAGCGTAAGTGGCAAATAGCTCTACATTCTGAAGATCACTATCTTCAAAATCATTGTCTCTAACTGATGAACACGTATATTGGTTCGAAGTGGTTTTCAGATAGGAATCACTCAAATATTGCTCTTGTTTCTATGAACCAATTATCAATAAAAATCGGTCAAGTATTGTAGGTGATTATTATTCCCAATCAATATCTTTTTCATTTATGTAAAATGTCTTCTTGAGATATATATCTTTGAAACATTTCTTTTCAGTGTATATGGGATTGTTAAACCTATCTTTAACTTTAGAAATATCATGTTATTTCTTCAAAAATACTTAGCGAATTATTTCTATTATTTCATGGAGATTTTATCAAAATTATACCCAATGTATTCAACTCGTACTATTCATCGGATAATGGTGAAATCACCTTTTAAATTCACACGGATAGTACATGTTCCCTCCTCGGATTTTAGTATAAGGTTTATCAATCGAGAAAACTATAAATCTCATTTTCTTTTGACTTTGAAAAATGTGGTCCGAATAAATCAAATTTACTATCCCCTCCGTCGGGCCAGTCCGGATAATTAGAGTGGAACCCAAACACTGGTTGTCGAGGCTCGGGTCTAAAGACTATCTCTCTGTCACCCATATGGAGGTCAAGTTATTTCATCAACTCTAACTCTTTAAAATTATTTATTTATCATTTGAAAAATAATTGCAAAATATTTAAAAAGAAAATCCCAGCTTTAAATCTTAATTTCAAAAGTTACCAAAAATGCTACAAAAAGTGCTACAAATAGTGTTTTTAAAAGCTTCTTTGATCAAAACATTAAATTCATTCTACATATGTCCATTTTTATAACTTAAATCACTTTTAATTTTTTTTAATATATTTATGAAATCTATGTCATATTTTTAAAGATCTAAAAATATCCATTTTAAAGATTTTGCATTTTGGTTTCCAAACTGTCAAAGCGCGTCTTTTTTGGAATCATGATTGGGACATATCTCGAACTTTACTAAATAAAATCTTGACTTTTTTGAAAACTATATTCATCATGGTCTGGAAAATTCTTATTGCAAATAATTCTGATGCATATTCCATTCTACACGTCCATTTAACTTTTGAGGTCGCGAAATCGTGAACTATCGAAACGCGGTGGCTTATTTATATTCCATTTTCCAAATGTCTTCAAACTTTTCCAAAATGATTTTTAATGTTTATAAACAAATTATAATTCATTATAAAATATTTTAAGGATGTTTAACCATTTCATAACACTTCTACAATTCATATAGAAAAGCAATTTCCTTTGTGTAAATTCGACGTGTATTTAATGTGAATTATTCCCACAATAAGCAAACATATCATCAACATCCAAAATATGACGATCAAACATAGAAGACATCCATATCAAACATATAATACTATCATATAATTTATAAATTTAATAGAGTCTCTCACTTGATATTCTTTTGATCTAAATTTCAATCAACTATAGCTCTTCTATTCCATAACCGAAGCTTATGAATCTTGCTCGATGACTGTTAGAGGTTTGGCCTTGGGCTTTCACGGGTGGTGGAATGCTTGAATGGGCATGGCCTAGGTATAGAAAAAGGGGAGGAGATTACTGATTCGAACTTTAATATAAGTTAGTATATACCTTTCTATACGAAGGTATATTTCTTATCAGAGCATTGCTATTTCTGTCGAATATTTTATAAAGAGAAGGAGGCCACTAAAGGGAGCACTAAGGTGAAAAATAAGAAAAGAAGTAATGAATTAGTGAAGAGGAAGAGTGGAAGTGGCTTGCTATCTATGGGAAAAATTGGAGAAAAATATCATGATATTTCTTTTGCCATAAATCGCCATTACATTATCCTCCTCCAACAGCCACGCATCCAAACCAAAACCCCTCATGTGCCATATCCATGTGCTACCTATGTGTGTACAAGTGATGGAGAGTTTTTTTTTTATTTTGACTAGAAAATTTCATGATATTTGTAAATAAATATCATAATATTTTTTTTATTTTACTAATAGTAAACAGGGAATGTGAATGGTAATTCTTAAGTGTTTTCATATGTTCATGGATATATATATGTGTATATGTATGTCGCAAATAACCTATAACGTTGCACAACTTCTCTACGTCAAATCACCATGAATTCTGATTCCGATTTTTGGTCATAATTTCACTTCTTAGTTAAACTATACATATTGGTAAAAAAAATTGAAAATAATATTTCCATTATTATTTAATAATCCAAATAGCTCATTCGATTTCAAATTAATTATTAAATCTTTTAAACTCAATTTAAATTTAAAAATTGATTATTCGAAAATGTTGATATCATTGATGATGTCATAAAAACATTTTACTCTCAAAAATAAAATAAATAATTTTATTACATATTCTTACTTTTATGGATAAATAAGTGCATATATCTAGACTCATGGGTGATTTCTGCTGGTTAAAAAGCAGTTTATCAACAGAATGATTTTCAGTAGCTTTATCAATATTTTTCTAAAGAATGTATTTTTGTAATTATGTATTCAGAATAAGATTTCCATTATAAATTATTGTTCAAAACAATATAATTTATGTTATAAAATCTTATATTTGATTATTTTTAAGTTAAATATTTTTATACCACCTTTTGACCAGGTAATATATAATAAAAGTTGGCTAAATGGGTTCTATGATCATTAAGGTAGGAAGCTTAGAGAGACGGTTATTCGGGTCGGAAATTGAATATTTTTGGAACTATGGACAATAGTTCGATGGATTCGGACCATTTCCTAATCAAGGTTCAATAATATGAAGTGACAAGAAGTCCGCTGAGGCCACATTTCAAATTTCATGTCAATCGGAGTTCATATGCTCAAGTTATGGGCAGTGAAAGAGTTTATATGGATCAATTGAGAACGATCCATAAAACAGCATAAATTGATGCAGATTGATTAATATCTCAAAATCTACAAAGCCAATGCTCTTGAAACTTACAAAGCATCATTATGTTGAAGAATGGAGCCCATAAAAGCGATCTCATGATAAACTCCCAAATCTTAGGAAAGGAGGCCGATCGTTACTGGAACGATTGTACAAATGAGCCAGAACAATCCATAGCTTTACAAAAAACACGATATCTCACAAAATATACTTCATAATTGCATGAAATTTAGAGAGCAAGTGGCTTACTTCATGGAGCACCCCTTTGTTTGATCGTAGCTCAAAGGATGAATCCTTGAAAAGAGGCTAATCGTTATTGGAACGATCGTAGAAATTAGCGTAACGATCCATAGTTTTATGGAAAATGCGATATCTCACAAACAGTATGTCAGAATTGCATGAAATTTGGAGAGCAAGTAGCATAAATCATGCAGGACCCCATGACTAATCGCAACTCAAAAGGATGAAACCTACTAAAAGAGGCAGATCGTTATTGGAACAAATCATACAAATCAGCATAACAATTCATAAATTTACGGAAAATGCGATATCCCACAAACTGTAAGTCGAAATTGCTCGAAATTTGGAGAGAAAATAGCACATGACAGAGCACACCTATGATCTTGCGTAGCTCCGATATTAATTGGAAAAATTGTACAAATAGCATAATGATCCATTGTTTTATGGAAAACACGATATCTCACACAAGGTATATCAAAATTGCATAAAATTTGGAAAGAAAGTTAAAAAATCCATAGTGAACCCGCTTGATCAATCGTAACTAAAAAGGATAAAACATGGGTGTTCTCCTATTATCCAATTTCTAGTCAAAACAGCGAACATCGATTGATATCTCAAAAACGGTAAGTCAGAATGGTATGAAACTTTAGGAGCAAGGATTAGAGGCTGGAGGACCTTATAAAAACGATCACAGCCCCAATGGAGTAAGTATGGAATGATCAGTGTAAATTATTTTTGGTGTCCGATCGATCCTAATTTTGCGGGTCCGGCCATAGGCCTGGAGGTTCTTGTGCCAAAATTTTAGCTTGATCCATATACGTCTTCACCTATAAAACGACGTACTTGGCTCATTGAAAGAACCTTTTTGGCTAACTCTCCTTCATCACTTCTTATCTCTTCCTCTATTAATTTTCTAAGGTAAAAATAACTATACGTATAATCTTATATTATAAATAAAAGATTATTGGAGTGGACGTAGGCTGGAGTTTGTCGAACCACTATAAAACTCGTGTGTTCCTTTACTTTTTCTACTATTTATTCTGTGATCTGCGTGCTTATTTTTCTGTTTGGATATTACTTTTGAAAATTGGCGCTTTCATATACAAGTGGATGTTTGTGACCATTTTTGGTGCAAACATTTTGCTGCTTTTATTGAGAGGAACTTGCACCTGGGGATTTGGAAGCTAGGATCTTGGATTGGAAGCTTGGATACTTTGATAGAGGAAGCAATGGCTAGGCAATCAACAAGGAGACCATTGGCAGATAGGATCCATCATGGAGGGAGTCAGGATGCTTCTTATGGAGGAGCAAATTAGAAATCTATCAACATCACTAGAGGTTAAATAGGGACAGTGATGGATGCTATATAGGAGAGGATGCTAAAGAGATGGGAGGAGATGATGTAGGATCTACTCCAACAGATTAGACAAGCTGGAGCGCAAAACTAAGGAAATTGAGTAGCAGAAAATGCTATAGATATGGAACATGGAGTTGTAGCAGCAGGAGCTGAGAAAAATAATAATTAGGACCAAGGAAACAAAGCTAACAAGATGCCAGATGTAGTGGAACAACCAGGAGCGGTCCCTGATTAACCTAGAAAGATGGGTGCCGATCGATCCGGAACGATCGATGCCGATCGATCCAGAACGATCGGTGCCGATCGATACAGAATGATCAGTGCCGATCGAACCATATTTAAGGGAATGCCCTCGGGTCACTTTGGATCGATCCCAAGCAGAAAACCGGGTGGTATTATGTAGTTTGGCATTGATCGGAATGCGGATGCTCGTCTAGAAGAGTTGATTTCAAGATTCCCCTATGGACTCGGGGGGTAGGTTGGAGACTAGGATTGAAGACTATCGCTGGATGAGAATGACAGGTTGGAGGAAATGATCAGATAGGCTATGAGAGGAGGATTGGTAAATTGGGATTTGGAAGACGTAAATAGGAGTCCCTTTGCTCCTAATATCAAGCAAATTAGGAATCCACTGGAGTTCAACTACCAACGCGTGAGACATATGATGGAAAAACAGATCCTGCTGTTCATCTGACGAGATACATGAGACACATGGAAGTACTGGGGGCATCAGAGGAAGTTATGGCATGGTGCTTCCCTTTGTACTTAACTAATATAGCTGCACTATGCTTCAAACAGTTGGAAAGCGGCTCTATTAGCACATGGACGGAATTGATTGAAAGGTTTATGTCAGGTCCACATCACGAGACCTAAGAGTGTGATGACTTTGACATTGATGAAGTAGTGGAAAGAAGAATCGCTCAGTGATTTCTTAATCAGGTTCAATACTGGTGGTAGCTTTGGTGGATTGACTGGTTCCGTTGATGGTTTTGATGGTAGTAGTGTCAGGGATTACGGATAGCTTTGACTTCAAGATCTCGTTGGAATGGGATCGACTGATGGATCTTCGGGAATTTTACCATGAAGCAAAAAGGTTTCTACGATAGGAAGATGCGAAGGTGATACAGAAGGAAGAGAGGAAGTGGAAGTTTACGCGTTTAATGATGGAGGCTCAGGTGGGAAAGGTTCAAATAAGGATAAAGGAAAATGAAGAGCAGAGGATGACTTTGATGGATCGAAGCGGCCATAAAGTGAATCGAGATTCACCTCTTACACGGAATTGACTGAGACCTTGGAATGGATATATTTGGATACTAGAGGGCTAATCTCCTATCAAAGGCCAATGAGGAGAGAGCTTAGAAAGAATGAAAATAAATTAGAAAAATACCGTTTGTTCCATGAGTTGGATGGGCATAGTACAAAAGACTGCAGGCAATTAAAGGATAAGGTTGAGGAACATGTCCAAAACGCCGGGTTTTCATAATACATAAGAACTCAGGCAATATTAATGGAACTAGAGTAGCCTCCATTTGCATCGAACGAGAACTGCCTCGGATCGAGGCATCAACTTGTCATCAATTGATCGAGATGGCAAGGAACAAGTAAAAACTCTATAATAAAATGGCTAAGTCACTTACACATGTATAGGATCAAGAATGGTCCTCAGGCATGCTTTGAGATGACGATGAACTGTCAGATCTGGATAGGAATGCATAATAGCGTTTAGTTTGTATTTTAATTTTAGTACTTGAACTTAATTTTATTATTTGAATATTTTGATAACTAAACTCACTCAAACGTGAATATGACATTAATAATTCTGAGTCCTATTCGGACAATCACATTTCGTCTCAAACGACACTCGGTCTTGAACGATCACAATTTGGCTCGAATGGCACTTGATCTCGAACAATCACATTATTCCTTGAACAGGTTTTCGATCTTGAATGATCACATTTTTCCTCGAACAGGAACTCGATCTTGAACGATCACATTTCGTCTCGAATAGGCACTCGATCTCGAACGATCACATTTCGCATCGAATGGGCACTCGATCTCGAACGATCACATTTTGCCTCGAATAGGCACTTGATCTCGAATGATCACATTACGCCTTGAACAGGCGCTCGCTCGAACGATCACATTTTGCCTCGAACAGGCGCTCGATCACCAACTATTACATTACACCTCGAACAGGCGTTCAATCTTGAATAGGCACTCGATTTCGAACGATCACATTTTGCCTCAAATAGGTATACGATCACGAACGATGGCATTTCGCTTGAACAGGTACTCGATCCTTAACAATTGTATCAGCCAAGGATGGCTATGAATTTGATTAATAGTCTCGAATGGCCATTACTAACAATAAGGCAGGATCACAGATTTGTTCATAGATTATTAACGGGTTTCGAGCATTGGACTTAAGGCAATTCAAAACATGCCTTCCTACTGCAAGGCATGTTTCAAGGAGAAAATATTATACCACCTTTTGACCAGGAAGTACATCATAAAAGTTGGATAATTGGTTTCTTTGATCATTAAGGCAGGAAACCCGGAGAGACGGTTATCAGGCTCGGAAATGGATGATACTTGGAAATATATATAATAGTAGGGTGGATTCGGACATGTCCTAATCAAGGTGCAATAATATGAAGTGACAAGAAAGGGCTCGTGAGTCCACATTTCAAATTTCATGTCAGTCGGAGTTCGTATGCTCGAGTTATGAGCAATGAAATAATTCATATGGATCAATTGAGAACTAAAATAGCATAAATCGATGAGATCGATCAACATCTCAAAATATAAAAAGCCAATGCACTTGAAACTTTTAGAACATCAATATGTTGATGAGTGGCACCCACAAAGTGATAGCACAACAAAACTCCCAACATGGAAAAAGAGATCGATCATTTTTGGAACAATCGTACAAATAAGCTAGAATGATTCATAGTTTCACAGAAAACGTGATATCTCACAAATGGTATATTGGAATTACACAAAATATGAAGAGCAAGTAACTTACATCAAGAGCACCCTCATATTCGATCGCAGCTCAACAGGATGAGATCATGGAAAAGAGACCAACCATTATTGGAAAATCATATAAATTAGCATAACTATCCATAGTTTTACGGAAAATGCGATATCTCACAAACGATACATCGGAATTCCACGAAATATAGAGAGAAAGTAGCTTACATCATGAAGCACCGTCATGATCGATCGTATTACAAAAGGATGAAATTTTGGAAAAGAGTCCCATCGTTATTGGAACGATCGTACAAATCAACATAACAATCCATAGTTTTACGAAAAATGTGATATCTCACAAACCATACGTTGAAATTGCATGAAATTTGGAGAGCAAGTAGCATACATCATAGAGAACGCCTACGATTGATTGCAAATCCAAAGGATAAAATCTTGGAGAAGAGGCCGATTGTTATTGGAATGATCGTACAAATCGGCACAATTCCCTAGTTTTATAGAAAACACGATATCCCACAAACGGTGCATTGAAATTGCATAAAATTTGGAGAAAAAGTATCTAACATCGCGGGAACCTCCATGATTCGATCGTAGCTCAAAAGGATGAAACATGGATGACCTCCTATGATCCAATTTTCAGTCAAAACAAGATCAATTAATATGTCACAAATGGTAGGTTGGAATGGCATGAAACTTTAGGAGAAAGGACTAGAGGCATAGAGAACCCCATAAAAAAGATTGCAGGCTCATCGGAGTTAGTATGTAATGATCGCCCTAAGTTATTTTTTGGTGTCCAATCGATCCCAATTTTGTGGGTCGGGTTGTATGGGCCAGGAGGTTCATCTGCCGAAATTTTAGCCCAATCCATGCACGTCTTCACCTATAAATATAGTGGACTTGGCTCATTGCAAGGGACCTTTTCGGCTAACTCTCCTTCATCACATCTTATCTCTTCCTCCGTTGATTTTCTAAGGAAAAAAGAACTGTAATTATAATCTTACATTATAAATAAAAGATTATTGGGGTGGACGCAGATCGGAATTTGCCAAACCACTGTAAAACTCATGTGTTCCTTTACTTTTTCTGCTACTTATTCAATGATCTACATGCTTATCTTTCCGTTTGGATATTGTTTTTGGAAATTTGTTCTTTCATATGCAATTGGGTGTTTGTGACCATTTTGGGGCAAACAAATATTATTTTTCAAAGTGATAAACTCATTGGTCGTTACAATAGGTTCGAACATGACGGCTAGGGTCTGAACCTTGGCCAATGGGCCGGATTTAAATATTTAGATCTAACGATTACAATTGATTTGTGCATCTATAAATAAAGGCCTATTCCCTTACTTCTCTTCTCGTATTTTGTAAACCAAGTAGCAAAGCTATGCCATTTTCTCTTCTCCACTACTTCAAAAATTATAAACTATTATATATATATATAAACACGCATATACAAAAAAATCGAAGAAGGAAGGAAAATAAAAGAGAAGAAGAGAAGAAGCGAATCAATACTGAAGAAAAAGGTAAATTTTAATTAATATTCCTCTTAACCACTAATCTTTTCTTAGATTTGTAATTCTAATATGTATACCTTATTATGCATATTTTTTCTGATTAAATTGGAAAAAGGAGTCAAGTAAAGGATTGGATTCTAATTTGAAGGTTTGGAAAGATTTAAAGGTGAATAAGAAATTATATAACTTATTTATAACATTGAAATTTATCTCGTCGAATTCTTATTTAATTAATATGACTAAATAAGATTCAATGAATTTTAGGTTTAAAGTAAATGTATAGACATATTCAATAAAATAGGTAACTGGAATAGGAATACTATGAATAACCTAATATAAAAATTTGAATTCAATCCCAAATATTTATTATTGCAGAAAATTTATAAAGTTTAGCCCAGATTTATAACTGGGTTATAAATTAGGTTGCCCTAGTTGAGTTGGAATGTGGAATTCTACGTTTTGATTTATTTGGACCCGGTATCATGTAATTCCGCAAATTATCCAGTTCCACAATATATATCAATGCGCGTCATTTGAGTAAGGGTTATACCAAAAAAGGAAAGAGACAAGTAAGATATAGATATTCTTTTCCGTAGTTACACTATCCATTTCAATAAAAGAAAAGAAATAATTCCTTATAATTCTAAAAAAAGCAAAGGTCTCACTTTTGGTTAATTTGTGAAAGTTTATAACGATAATCCTTTTTAGAAGGATAGAACTGATAAATTAAAATGTGAAAAAGAATATTCAACTTTTGAAATTAATGATTAGAAATAATACAAACACACACATATACAGGCATATAATCATGCTTAATATTCAAATATATATGTATATATATATTTATATATATAGCATAATTTACGACTATAAACATATTAGTTATTAATAGCATAATAATTAACAGATTAGAATTTATTGACATTAATTACAAATTTAACAAGTAATAAATTTGCAATTAATAAAGAGATAAAAAGGAATTAAATGGGGACTGGTTAGGGAATTGAATATGATCTTTATGGAGGAATTGAATAGTCATAATACGGTGGATTTTGAAATAGGTAATTTGATAAAAGGGATTAAATGAGGATTGATTAGAGATTGCCTAATTTTGACATTAATAACTGATTATTATGAGTAATAGACATTTATTAGACGTTGTAAGGAAATTTAAGCCTAAGCTTATAAATTAGGAATAACAACATAGCGAATAAATAAATAGTAATGCAATTAATTATACATAGAAATCAATATAATTTTCATGGTAGGAAATTATATATGTAGAGGCCCAACACTAAGGCTTTAGGTGGTAGATTTGCTTTAGTGGCTTATGATGCAAGGTTAGTAGAGTTATACAATAAAAGTATGCCCTTCACCTAGAGGCTACCAGCAGTTATGTATACTTACTACTGATGTGGTGACATCTCCAACCACAGGACCCATAGGGAAGGAATATGCATAGGATATAGGACCTGCTTCTGGGATGAAGGCATTAAGTGGCTACTATAAGGTCTGCCTCGTACCTATTTAGAAAGTGTTAAATGGTCGGGGTTAGCAAATAGGCATGGTAGTGGATATCTTGGGAAGGGTTTGCTTCAGATTTAAGGTATTAAATAGCTATTATAGGATTTGCCTCTCCTATAAAGAAGTCTAAAGTGGCCTGAGGAGATTCCATGCGATGTCAACTAGATAGCATCAGAGAGAAGTTTGCATTGGGATAGGTAGTAAATGATGGGGAACTAACTAAAATGTATGTATTAAATGGTCAGAGTCTGCCTAGTACCCATTAAAAATGTGTTAAGTGGCCTGGTAACTATCTCATACATTGTTAGGACATGATTGACAATAGTTGCATGGGACTGGGAACAACTTTTGGCCTACATTTGAGGGTAAGTTTTAGAGATGTGATGTGGTAGTAATATGTCAATTATATGATAAAGCCTATCTAGGTGTCATTGGTCTCTATGGTCAAGACCAATTAACTAACGTTTATGTTGTGAGGGCCTGCTTCGGGGACTTGAAGTATTAAGTGGAAGAGGTTTTCGGGTAGTGAAATGTTTATATATATATATATGTGTGTGTGTATATATATATATATTGATACCTTTGAGAATGTTAGGTTAGGCATATCATATGCATAGATAAGATTTAACAAAGTAGTCATAAATAGTAGACATGACATTTAAATGGAAATCAATCGACATAAATTAGTGGTATAGGTAAAGTATGTAATTTTTCAATCAATTGAATATTGTTCTGACCCCTTCCTCATAACAACCCATAGTTTAGGTTTAAAAGGATAGGCTCTTGGTGCATGGAGGGAAAATTAGACAATGAAGTCTTCTCATTCACGCCCGACACGAACAAGGAAACTAAATATCTAAGAAATGATATTCCAAAGCAGTAGCCTTAAACAATTCTGCTGTGAGTTTATATTGATACATTCTGATAAACAATGCTTATTATGGGTTGTCAAAACAGACGATGAATTCCCTAATGGACTTGAGTTTTGATTTGGTCGAAATTTGGGCCTATTAAGGTGTGGTTGTTACATTTGGTACTAGAGATTAGGTTAATCGATCATAGTAATTAGAATAGGCCGAGAGAACGTATTTTTATTTTTACTTATAACTATATATGTTAGTTATATGCCTAACCTTATAAATTCTGACTACAAAAGTAGTTGGGATCATATTTTGAAAGGATGGGAAAGGCGGCTATGAGTTAGAAAAAATAATTAGTATTAAAAATTTCTCCTACCCCAATTACGCCATGGGGTGGAGGTCGTACCGTAAGGAATGGACCAAGAAAAGATTAGCATGACAATAGAAGAATCTCGAAGGCTGGATGATACTTGACTTCTTTGTTGGGCCTAGATTACCTTATGATTTAGGATTTGATAGATCGTCGGTTGAAGACTTACATCTCATCCGGACCGATGGGAGATAAGAACTTATATGTTATAAGCATTTAGAGGTAAGTAATGATAAGAGTGGAGCAAGTTCTCACAAGAAGGTGTGTACTAATTGCCATAAGAAGATAAGCAGAATTTTTGAATGAGATGAGTTAAGAATGTCTGGAGAAAAAAGGAGAGTCCAAAAGGAATGATAGTTAAAGTCCATTTCTAAGTCCAACCCCATGTGAAACAATTTGATAAACTTTTTTTTTTTGAAAATACCTTGAAATGTTTTAAATGGATTTTTCAAAATATTCATTAGGAAGTTGTTGTTTAAAAAAAGCAAGGAAATTTGGAAATTCTTTGATATCTTCTTGAGTCAAAGTTTTCGATTTAAAGGTTTTTGGTAAAAAGAGTTTTTCAAATTTTGATATTCTAAGTTTAAAATTGATTGATTCAAGAAGTTTGGATTTAAACATTTTTAAGAAAAAGGTTTTTCGTTTTTGAAATGAATAGACAATATAGCGTAAATTTGGCTCAGTGATTTTTTCTATTTTTCTAAATTTGAAATTTCCATTTTAAAATTCTTTTTAAGGTGTGGATAAATGAAAATGTTGCTAGATTCATCGAGATTATACAGAACAGAAGAGTAAGAATGTCAGCCAATTTAGATGAGAATAGCATTAGGAATATATATATATATATATATATTAAAATAGGATTAGTAATCTAGATAGAAATAATATGGAGAAAACAATAGGAATAGGACAGGAAGAATGGATAAATTCCATATCTATGTAGTAATTGCATATATATTTTAGATAGATGCTTAAAAAGATGTTGCAATTGGTTGTATCTTTTAGAAGTCCTCCTCTAATGCTATTAAAAATCTCCGCTAAAGGTAAAAGAAGAATTAACATAAGTAGTAAGAAACTTATATGATAGAAGTTATCCTTATCTACCCCAATTTTCATTGTTTAAAGTTATAAAAGATGTTTTTGAAAAAAAAAAGGTTTCTAATCTATATTTTATAATACAAAGGTTTTGGATTAGGTACTTCACGATTCTAAAGCTTTATTTTCAAAGGAAGATGAAACCCAAACCAACTTTTGATATGGATTAGATAACGATGACTACCTAGGTAAGATGAGACAAAGGTTTATGCCATGAATAATATAGCTATGGATGCTCATGGGACAGTAACAAGAAATCCTTGTTAAATTTAAGGATATTGGTATCAGTATAGGAATAGTTTATTAGAAATGTGTGGAAGCCATGAGAAGAAACCTCAAAGGAATGGCAGATAATATCAACGTATAACTTTACAAGTCCTATTAAATACTTTCATGAAAGATCAAGGAGAAAGAAGGTTAATACCAAGGTTTGATGATACCAACAAGAGATTGGATTGAGAGAAGATAGTAGTATGTATGGTTGGAGAGGAGAATATAAAGATGGCACACACAGATAAGGTTATTGATTGACTTAAGGATTGACAAAGGCAAGATTGGTAGTAGGAGTTATTCCACCAAACCAATTTTCCAGTGTGTCATTCTATTTGCGCATAACTTATATCACTTACCCACTATGGTGTGGGAATGCACAATTTATTCCATAATCACATACAATGATTGAAGTAGTGGATGGACCACATTTATTAGAAGCCATGAAGGTTCAGAAAGGTGGGTGATGGTAGATGGTTATACTACAAATGTCCATCTTATAACTTAGTAAGGAGTGTTAGGGCCATAACATCGTTAATCCCAGTTGATGATGAAGGGCAACTTTTAGCAAAAAAATAGGGATTTTTAGGTTGTAATCACTAGTTGTCTCCCTTCAATTTTAGAAAAAGCACATGACATTGTATGATATATACTCCTATTTTATCACTATATTGATTTAATAGATGGGATGAGACAGCTATACACACACACACACACACTCATATATTGAAAAACAGTGTAAATAAGGAAATATCTGAAGGACACTTAACCATTGGTCAAACATAAGTAAGACAAGAAGTTTATAAAATAATAAGGAAATAAGTTAGCAACTAGAAACTAATAATACTTAGATCCCGAAACTTTAGAAGTCTGTGAAAAATAATTTTAGCAAGACAAGGAAAGGGTAAGATTATTGTGTAATCACAGATCACTATCTCTATGCCTTAAAAGTTAAAATTTATAAATATGATTATAGGTAGTTGGTTATTTGAGAGTAAAAAAAAGTAAAGGTTTCCCAAATCTAGGACTAACTGCACAATACTAGGATCGATCATATACACTAACTCATTGAATAAGCCTGATTTCTTTAAGATATGGCTTGATTTGCTTGAGTATAAAACAATAAATGTTTAAAGAAAAAGAAATTATGTTTGAAAGCTTCGAAATTTTTTGTTTAAATTCTTTTGAAAAGTTGGTTTCGAAGTATTTGAGAAATATGAAATAATGGTGGTATATCTAAAAGTGAAATGAAATATTTTGAAAAAGGGATTCGGGAATTCAATCATTGTTTAATAAATAGTTTTGGAAATATTTTGAAAGTAATTTAAAAAGTGGTGGAATGTTTTAGAAAACAAAATGGTGGATACATTTTTTATAAATAATTTCAAGTAATTGGAATAGGTTGTGTAAGTTTTTGAAAGATGAATTTAAATGTTTCTGGAAGATTTTGTTTTGGTGTTTAAAAAAAATTAATAATACATATACATATATCGTAACAACCCGTAGTTTTTTCACTTTGAATTGGAACATTTAATTAATTTTAAATATTCGTGTAATTGTTTAAAATGATGAATAATTCACTTTAATTATTATATAATAATGATAATAAGTGATTTATAATGGTTTTAAAAATATATGAACTTATTTTATAAAGATTTATAAACTTCATCGCATTCTGGAAGTTTAACGTCATATTTTATAAATAGATTCTTATATTATATAAAATAGTTTTATAGCTTAAATAATCTTGTTTTAATTATTCATAAATGATAAAAAGTTATTTTCAAGTTTTTTTACATAAATAAATAGTTTTTAATCAAGTATTTAAAATATGACCGAGATTTGGATTCTATGGTTTAAAAAATAAACATTATATTCGAATGTTGCAGCATTAAAATTTAAAATGACGTATATATGCACACATAACAAATTAATAGCATATGAGCTAACCATAACTAATTAAGACTAAGTGTTATTAAAAAGTGAGGAAGGAAGATATTTTTCACAAAAGTTAAAATCAAAAAGCAAACTTAAAATCAACTAACAGTCACTAACAAACCTATACTCCTAAGATATCATGAAGTGATGGAAGGCACATGAAGGGTTGGGGGGTTCGACAGAAGCAATGAAGGGAGGGGAGGGGTATTTTGGTAATTCCATGCATAAGAATTACTATCCTATAAGTACACATGCATATCCTCTTCCTTTCTTCAAAAATTCACTTCACTTCTGTTCTTCTTCTTCTTGAGCCCTCTAATAGCTCTTCTTCAATGGCTTCCTGAATAGTAAAAAATATTTCGACACTGCATTGAAGTTCTGCTAAAATTGTTTCCATACACATACGATTTAAAATCGCTTTATAAAAGTTAGCCAAACTCTACCTCTTCCTCACTAAAGTGCACGACCCACATCACTACCATCTCAAAGCCGAACTTCCACCTTCAAACAAGATTGGTCGAGCATCAATAAGATCAGGGGCAAGTTCCATAAGCTTTGGTGTGGAGATAGGGATTGTTTCATCGATTAAAAAACACTTAAGTCGGATAGCATGAAAGTGAGAACACTACTTCCAAATTATTTAAATTTATCTATGATTTGTGATACACAAGTATACTTGGTTGATTAGCATAGTTTAGATGCTAAAATGATTGATAATTGGATGATTGCTTGATGATATACTTGCTTAGTATGGAAATTATTCAAGGTAAAATACAAATCGAATTTACATAAAGGAATCACTTTCCTTTATGAATTATAATGGTATTTATGGCATTGCTAACTTCTTTAAAAATGGATAAAAAATTATTATAGATGTTTTATAAATATTAAAACTCAATTTGCCAAAGTATGAAAAAGATTTAAAATGAGTCTAAATAAGTGCGTCACGTAATGGTAGTTCGCGATTTCACATCTTAAAAAGTTGAATCCATGTATAGAATGGAATATGAATCAGAATTCTTTGAAATAAGAATTTTCCAGACACTTATAACTATAGTTTTCAAATGAAAATAAAAATCAAGATTTCATTTAGCAAAGCATGAAATATTTTCAAATCAAGTTTTCAAAATCGTTACGTTTTTGGCAGTTCAAAAAATATTTGTTTCAACACCTTAACAATGATATTTTTGATCTTTAAAAATATGTAATAAATTCTATAAATATGTCAAAATGTTATAAAAAGGATTTGAGTTATCAAAATGGACATAAACATATAATGGAATAAGGGTTTTGATCTACAAAGCTGTAAAATCAATATTCACCAGCAATTTAATAACTGAATTTGGCGATTTTGAATAAACGATTGAAACTTGGATTTCTCTTCTCGAAATTTTGGAAAAATTTTCCAAATAACCATACAAGTATTTTGAAGGTTTTGAGTGGATCAAATAACTTGACCGCCTTATGGGTGACAAAGAGGTAGCCTCTAAGTTGAAGTTTGGAAAACCAGTTGCCTACTTCCCCTAGCTGGACTAGACCGACGAAGGGGATAGTTAATTTGATTTACTCAAACCGCACTTTTCCTTAAATAAAAAACAGATTAGGAGTTTTTTCCAAAATTTAAATAAGATTTATAATAGAATTTTGATGGTAAATAGAACATTCGCGTTAAACTCTTCATTAAATTCCAAGGAGGGAACCCATACTATCCATATGAATTTAAAAGGCAATTTCACCAATATTCGACGAATAGTACAAGTTGAATACATAAATTAGTATTGAGTATATTTAATTTAAAATCTATGAATATTTTTTACTCAGTAATAATTTGTTTGGGTACATAGTAAACGATGTCTTAAATAAATATTTTTAACCCATTAAAAGATTTGTTTTGGAAAAAAGTAATATCCATGAAGATTGAAATTATACTGATAATAAAAGATGGAAGTATTTTTCCTAAGTAATTTAAAAGAAAAGATTTGGTATTTCCAATGTTAAAAAAAGAGATTTAATAAATCTATATATACCAAGAAGAAATGGTTTAAAATATATCTCTAAAGATATTTTATTGGATATAAAGATATTAAATGATTGAATGATGATCACCAATCACCCATATACTTAACATCTTTTCTATCAATAATTGGTTCGGAGAAACCGGGATCGAATTTGGGTGAATCCTATCCTCAAACCACTTCGAACCAATACACACGTTCAAAAGTGAAGTCATGTTAAAGACAATTATTTTGAATACGAAGATCTTTATAATATAGGGCTGCTTGCCACAAACCTCTTGATTCCTATATTATATGCATATGGTGGTGATAGTACCTTCATTTTGAAATCTTCAATACAAGGACTGCTTGCTACTAATCCTAGTGGTGATTCCCAAATAGGATATAGTAGGAGTACCTTTAGTATGTCCTATTCCTGGACAACTTTTATGGACAAATGTCTGACATTGCATTTCTAAGATGGCGTATATTGGCTTTTAGGAAAGTACATCTGTTTGGTGGAATAGGAGCAACCCCTCTTGTATTGAACACCCTTCCCCGAGGTGTATGAATATGGGGGTTGTACTTTTGTGGAAACGAATTAGGGTGTTGTCGGAATGGCAATATGGCTTTCAAAGTGGGATTTTCTATTTTGAGAAAGGTAAAACGTTGCCTTTAGTCTCACACAATGGTAATGGAAAAAACAGGGAATATGCGGCATGGCTATGTAGGTTGCACCCATTAGAAGATGCTCATCACCTTTCTAGATTTCTCTTTATATATCAAGTTTGTTGTGTATGCTACAACCAAGAATAGGTTGGGAATGATCGGGGTGGTGACATATTCGATACTATTTATTTTAGAGGTAGGCCGGATCTATGTTGGTGGAGGGTAAAGGGCCTGTGCCTTGGTACATTTCTCTCTATATGTAGTATACGGAAGGTTGTCCCTTACCTTGTCATTGTTCGAATCCATTCTCTAATACATGCCTTTAACGCACTTGATTGTATACTAAATATGCCATTGAATTTAACAAATGTAACAAATCTGACTATTTTAATTTGTTATTTGAAAGGATTTTCAAAGCAATGTCGTTAGAAATAATATTAGATGATTTGATAAAAATGTTTTGGTTATCCTAAGGTAAAAGCCCATCCGTGTTTGTGTGCGGCATGGTCTTATGAGACACTCATATTTTCAAAGGTTTTATTTGACATCAAAGTTGACCTATCACACTATCATATATATTTATAATTATGTCTTACATTGGTTTGCCAAGCTTGATCTGGGTATTTTTAATACTAGTGTCAAATCTAAGTAGTTTCATAATTAGCTGAAGACGCTTGGAGTTTCCAAAGGAGTGATGGAGATCTTGATCAATGTATGGACATAGTTTGCTTTTTTGCTGTGTTTGTTGTGCTTCGGCATTTATAAGGTCATGTTTTTATAACTTGAAAGTGACCGTGCTATAGGATCAAGTAATGTAGAATATAGTATAATAAATAACTAGTGCGCAAAATAATAAAGTAACGTAAGAAGACACCAGAGATTTTATACTGGTTCAAACTCCCATCCTACGTTTAGTCCTAAACTCCTTTTGGAATTATAACTAGCAACCCTCACTTAATCCGGAGGAACATGTATTACACCACCTGAATAACCGAATAGGAATTTGACCGCCTAAGCAATAGAACATGATTTACCGCCTGACCAACCGAATAGAACTTTCTTAGAGACTTATTTTAACTTGATTTCATGTGTTCTGATTAACACGGATTTGTCACTTGTAGTACACCCTTCCTATAATCTTATCCTTAATGTAGATGTGTATATTAATGTGTGTATGAAGAATAGGAAGTTTAATATTGCTTGAAGAATATGTAAATGAACACGTAAGCAATGATTGTATGAAAGCTTGTAGATATTGAACTCAAGAATGCTAAGTGTTATAGATCAAAAGAGAATGGAAAATTAGGTGATTTGAATCTACAAATCTTGAGTATACATATAGTGTGTGAGGATATATGACTGCAGAAATAAATATTTGTCAAAATATAAGAGATGCAGCCTTCCATGAAGAAGAAACCATTTGGTGAAAAGAAGTGTCTCTTGGAAAATATGACAGTTTCAGTATTCAGTCGATTGAACTTGCTTAGTCAGTCGACTGAACTAGCTTAGTCAGTCGACTGAATTTAAATGTGCAAAAAGAATTTACACAGTGTCCATCGACTGACCTAAGCAGTTAAGTCGACTATGTACTGCATATTAAGTTTATTTTTTCAAACAGCATTAGTCAATTGACATATAGTATTCAGTCGACTGGATACTATTTTTCCAGTGCACTTAAAACGTCGTGTGTGTGTGAAATTTTTATAAAACATATGCAAGTTTCGTAAATGAATTTGTGAGTGATGAGATTTGAGGATAGATTTTAACAAATTCCTTTACTAGACTCTATACTTATTGACTCTAGTTACATTAATATCAATACCAACCATATTGTAGTCGATGAGTTCGGATTTTTCGTAATCGTCGTGAACTTTTGTCTCTTTTCAGCATTCAAAACCTTATGATCCAACATAACTGTCCAGGCTGAACTTAGGATAGGCTTTGATATACGTATTTAAAAGTTTTTCTACGATAAAGGTTATTGAAATAATATATGTTACTCCGTTCGTGTGAGATTATGTTCCGTCTTCCTTTTCTTTTTACTCTTAACCATTCGCTTTTCGTTCACTTTGGTTCGAACATGTGTGGTTTCTTGTCAACCTAAACTGTATTGAAGTGTGAGTCATTACACGTGGTACCAGATTTTAGGCCATGCGAATACCTGAGCCTAAAAAGGGTAAAGTCTCGTTAGAGATGGTGTAAGTAATACCCTAGGATGAGTAACTCATTAGAGATGGGATAAGTGACACCATAGAATGAGTTGAGAGTATTATATATGAGTGAGTATTTGTTAATTTTATACGTAAATGAATTTTTATTTTGGAAAATTAGTAAATGAAATAATTTTGCCTAGGATTATATTTGAATATAAAAGGGTCATCTTTTCAAAAGATATAGTTAATTATGGGATAATAGTATTCAGTTGTTAAGGCATAAATTAGTATAGGAATATCTTATGATTAAATTATTATAGTTTGACTATAAGATGTTTCAAAAAGATGATAGTTTAGGATGTAAATTTAGTAAGAAACTTGTTAAAATATGATACTAGATTCAGGTTAGAATAGTTAAAAAGCGTAGTACAAGTTTCTAAGTATTTCATTGTCCATTGTAGAAGCCTTCCAATTACGGTAGGAATTATTCCAAAGGAGAATCCTCAAGAGAAAGTTGCAGAGAAAAGGATGACTTAATAATCCTTTCCAGTGACGATGAAGTAATAGAAAAAGGGTCGCCTAAAAACCATATGTCACAGGAGGTAGAAGAGTTCGAATTGATAGTGTACTCGGATTTGGATGTTCCATTTCGACCTCCGAGTCTGATTGATTTGATATGCGTTTTGGTAGAGTTGGAAATTGTTAGGGAGTTATAGTATTTTGGATATCCTAAGTATATTAGGAATATGTTAACATAATTATCATGGGTACAAAGAAAAATTAATTATAGTTTAAGTATGATTGATTGACAGATGTAATAGTTCGAATTATGATATATATCTATGCATGATCCTTATTATGGCTTCTCTTATCTCATGTTTAAATGAGTTAGGGAAAAATTTAAATGAATTTTACTTCTTTGATAATTTTCTTTTTGAAGTAAAGCTATATCTTTATAAAAATGTTTGAAAAAAAGATATATTGTGATATTTTGAAATAATAAAATTGGTATTTGAATTCTTAATAAAGTTGGTCCAAAATAAAAGTTATTTTGAAAAATGAGTGTTCTGACAAATAACTGTTTTGATAAATGGGATTTTGATAAGTTAAACTTGGTTAAAGATTTAGTAAAGCCCGTTTTGCTAAAATCTTTGTTTTTGTGAAAAGTTGAAAAATATATTATTTAAACGAGTATATATGCACGCCCTTTGGGCTTGCGTCTAGGTGAAACTTTATGTATCACTTTATCTATACTACTAACTTCAATGAGCAATTGTTTTCTTTCCTTCATTACAATTTATTTGATGATTACTTTATTTATTCATATTAGCTCGGATGTCAAATTATTCATTCTTTGTTTAGTCATTTACTCTCTTTCTTAATTCAACTTTTTACAGGGCGAAGTGATATACGAATCTCTTTCATTGACTCGTCATCTAAGAACTCAAGAGATGAGATGTACTTAGATAGTTAGTATATTTATGAATTAGTTGTTTTCTTAGGTATTGGTTTCGTTAGTGTACTTAAGAAATCTATCTACATAATTTTCATAGTTATTCTCAGACCAAAGCCTCAATTACCTTAGAAGAATATTCAAAATACATATAAAAACATTTTAGTTTTGCACTGTTCTGTTTAGCTTGTGTTATATTAAATTAGCGCTAAAGGAATCAAAGTATGCTAATATAAAAGATTTTAGATGGAGTAAGAAGACTACAGAGAAAATGAAATATTTTGAAGTTACGTAGAACTCATATATACTACTATATTACTTTCTATTGGTAACTCCATGAACCATCATTTCTTTATATTGATCTTTCGAATATTCAACATTTCCCTGAGTTCCAAATAATCATAAATTTAGGTTCCATCATAACTTAGCATAAGAATACAATCCACACAATGTAAAATTAACTATAATAAACTTTATGAAATTACCATTATTACTAAAAGGGAACTCTAATACAATGTACATTGCATTTCAATACAAACAATTGAAATCAGCAATAGTGATGCATCATATATATAATAATACATTATGTACAACGTTAAAATCATTCCACTTCGACATGCACCACCAATAATTTATTAAAAATGCAAGAGTTTAGTGAGATTATTTGTGGATATTTTGATGGTAACTTCTAAACAATATCGACTTTCAAACACTTGGGCTTGTTCTTGCTTGTTCCTTCCCTAATTGATGCTCATGAGTTTGCGTGTGTAGGGGCCTTGATTCGACCTTCGAAAATCGGCACCGAATACGACACTCGCATTCAAATCCCGCAGATCCAAACATCGAATCGGGTTCGCCGGAGCTTATAACACATTAAGTATAACAACACAATTTCAAGAAAAAGAATAATATATATACAACATTGATACAATATCCAGATACAACAGAATAATACAATGAATATCAATATACATCAGAGATATGTACATGATAATAGCAGCGGAAAGAAAAGATAACACCAGCAGCAGAACAAAATTCTTCAATATGGTCTTCATGAGAGAATTCCAGCATCGAAAATCCCCATCTCCAAGGCACAAATCTAGAAATAGCTCGAACTCCCAATAACGATGCGTAAAGATAGGCAAGTGCAGTCCTGATCCAAAGACTGAACTAGCTCCAGATAATCTACTAAACCTGACTATCTAAAAAATCCAACTCTAGACTGCCCCTGTGGGAAAATTGTAGGCACCTAGAGTTTAGGAAAGGAACAGTATACTCTAGCTCAATCGTGGGACTGGTATGAGCAAACAAAAACGTTTGGTCTTTAAAACAAGCAAAAGAATTTAAATTTGTAATCTGCATTGCTTTTTCGAAAATGAAACTACCATAAGGCCTCCCGGCACACACACAATGCAATCGCACACTTGGCGGAGATTTCCCCTGATTATATTCAAATATGCTTAATACAAAAAAAATTCATTGATATTATTGCTAGTCCATAGTGGAAAACATTTCGAAAGTATAATATAAATCCTGGCCAGGATAGGTACCATGATACTATGCCTACTATAGCTACTACCTGAGGTGGCAGGTTATACAATTGCAATCGTAAAGGGCTCGTATTGTTTTGTTTGGATTTCCAACAAATGGTCAGGCTAAGGAACTTTCTACTGTCCATGGGTACGCCTCTGGCGGAACATTCTGAGAACCTAACCAGATCTCTGCCAACAAAAGGCCGGGTTACCTCTGTAAGTAGGTAACTACTACTCGAGCATGCCATCCCCCGGTCCTTTGGGACCTTTATCTGAGGCGCCTCTCAACCACAAAGCAATCACAAAGTAATAGATATGAAGTATCCACATGAGTAAAGTATCTGGCCTCCATACCATGATACCACCCTTTTCCAGACGGGAATGACACACCCTAAAGGGAGCGACCCTCATAACCTTGCCGCATCTTTCCTGTTTCGACCATTTCTGGGGTGTGAGGTCCTGATGTAGTCTCGTCCACAAAGCTACGCTTTATATAAAAGCCATGCTTTGATCAACAAATGATACACAGCAGCACTCTGTATGCCACACTACCAAATTTGGGAGTATATCACTGATAACCTCAGAGCTCGTACGTCTCAGAGAAGGGTGTTAAGCTAAGAGAATAAATTATCCGCCACCAAGCAGAAATGTATATGATAGAGATCAGTTTAATATCTCAAAGTGTAATGTCGGACATACAACCATACATGTCTGCCCCGGGATCGAACAGAACCGAAGGCACTTCCGAAGAAGCCCCTGCAAATCAGGGTATCCATAATCCCGATCGGACTTTCCATCACTTAGGGAATCTCTATACCGTAGCTACTCGGTGCAGAGACAATCGATAGGTTATCCTATCGTTCTTGAAGACACCAGGTCTTCAACACCGGTCTTCAAATGCAATCCATAACGTCGTATCACTATTTGAAATGGGTTATATGACACAAGGTCCTCTCGGGGCTAAACCGAATAATGAGCGCAATATTTTAAAAACATATGGATATGGGATTTCAGTTAAGTCACAACTTTTAAAACCCCAAAATCTTTCTACAAATGGTTAAACAAATTACCATTTCCAATCTTTTAAACCAAAAGATTTATTTCACAAAGTTCACCTACTTTCACAAAGATCCATTCTTAGATTTCAAAACACTTTCCATTTAAATTTGGATTAACTCATTTAAATCTTTAAATTAAAGATTTAACTTATAGCTTTCAAACCTATTTCCAAAGATTTATTCATAACTTGAAAGACCATTTTCATTTTAGACTTGAAATCCTTTTAACACTAATTGGAAGCTCACTTCTTATGTGAAAGCTTTTATTTTTTGAAACAAATAATTTTCGTTTCAGAAAAATCCAATTATATTTATGCAAGTTAAAATCTTGGGTTAAATTTAAAGTCCCAAAACAACACTTCAAAAATGATTTAAAGCTGGCATAACCCCTTTCAATCATAAATAGAATCCAATTTTCAAATTTGGGATTCACATTTAAATCAAATTTCAAAAATAAATTAAGTTATTCAAAAATAAATTTAATCTTTGAAATCTCTTCCAAAACTTTTTATTTTAAACCCAACCCATTTCCAAAACTATTTGGATTCAAAAATTCAATTTTTAAAACAATTTCAAAAATCTGTGACTTAACCCATTTCCACGTGCAACCCATATTTATGTGTGTATAAGTGTGGTCCAGGGGTTCAACACAATAGTGCACAACATCATCATCACAGATTCAATCATATCGATAAGCAGTATAACCCATAACGCTTATCTTTATTCACTTATTCATAAATAAAATAAATTTATCAATCACAAAGATTTACCATTACAATTCGATGTGTGTTTCAGATAACCAATTGGAATCCGACTCCCTGTGGTATCGAAATTCAAATGTCGATTTACGAGTCAAGGGGTTTTCATATTCATACAATCAGTATATTCATCACAAATATAGCAGCTCAGCACAAAGCATCACATAGCATCACATCACATATCAATCCATCACACAACATTCGGCAACAATCAAACATCTATAATTAAGATGAATAAATTGTGTGGTTTTAAATTTATTACTCACATAATCACTTGCATTAGTAATTTTTAATCAATGATTGATTATCATTAATTTTCAAATGATTAAGTCTTAATCACCTTTATTAATTTATCATTCCTTAATTATCCTAATTAACTAATTAACCCTTAATTATAATTAATTAAATCTTAAGAAATTATTCCCTAATTAATTACTTTAATTAATAAACCCTTAATTATTGATTAATTAAATCTTAATTATAATTAATTATCCTTTAATTAATTATTCTTAATTTAATTACCCTAATTAATTAACCACATTAATTAATTATGCTTTAAAGTAATTAACCCTTAATATTTGATTAATCAATCTTTAATCTTTGATTATCTACTCTTAATTACTTTCACTAAGTAATTATTATTTTTATTTAATCATTAATTAATTACTTGATTAATTAACTTGAATTGTTAATTAATTTCTTTAATTTCTTTAATTACTTTCATTAAGTAATTCACTTCTAATAATAATAATTTCCCTTTAACAAATATGTTAACTTAAACTTTGAAGGTTACTTAACCATTTTAAAACATCCTTTATAATAATTAACTTCTTTATACATTATTAAGAAGATAACCTTCAAATTAAAGTAATTTATTTTAAACCATTTAAATTTAAGTTAATTAAAACAATTTATTTAAAACCCTCCTTAACTTATTTCAAAACTTAGGAAAATGTTGAATATTGAAACAAAAATTAATTTAACAAATTTTATTTTCAAAAACTTGAATTTCCTTAAACTTCAAAACTGTTTTTCATACTAACTCGAGACCCACTTTGAGTCGAACCCGAGTAAATTGCTCCATTTCTTCGGGTTTTCCCAAAAATTTACCCAAGCGCATATTTTTTTTTCTTTCCTTTGACCATTGCTTATTTTACCCCTTTTTAAATAGGTTTTCATACACGATGACACACTCGAGGCAAAGCACGATTCTCTTGAAACCCACTTCAAGGTAACCCCATCACCTACCACACACCCTTTACCAAAACACCATTGCGTGCACATGTACGTGCACCTCCGCCAGAGCCACCTCCGGCCTCCAATCATCCTTTTGGCACGTCGACCTTTGATGCTGCAACCAATTCCAAGCATTAAACCATACTTACAAGCTTTTGAACAGAATCGAGCAATGAAGACGAACAAGAAACCAACCATCATCAGAAAAATCCCTGAACCCAACGTCTCCGATCACCAGAGGGCGTGCAACCACGGCCACACACTCATCGGCCTTCCACGCTACTTTCCTTCCAAACTCGAGCAACTCGAATCATCCAGGACGCCGCAATTGCCTAAACCACAATCATGACCAAAACCAGGTGTTAAACCCTACCTCAATCGATTTCTGTTGCCATGGAGATTTATAAAATCAAGCGCCATTTTTCCAAGCCTGGGCAACCTTCCAACAACCTCCAGCAGCAACCACGAGATTCCACTATTTTTCAGTCGACAGAAAATGCCCAGAAATCAAAAATCGATCAACTCAAAAATGCTCTCTCAAAACATAACTAAAAATTTAGATTTTCATCATAAAAATCATATTTTACAGATTCGATTCTTGTTATAAACTTGATTTAGAAATTTACAAGATTTGATTTAACATGATTTTAACATGTCTACTGTAAATTCTTGATTCCAGCAGATTCTCAATCCCATTATGCTTGAATATGTTTTTAAAACATAGATTGAGTTTAAACTAATTTATCATGTTTGAATATCGTAGTCTAACAGAGATTTGGTGTAAAGATTTTGAATTTTTTATCAAAACCATACTCTTGGGATTAATAACAGAGGTGATTAAAATCAACAGATATGTGCACTACATATATATGCAGAGGCTTACTTATGCACATACATGCAAAGCAATTATCATCACACAATCAAAAAATCATCATAACATCACAATGTATCAACAAAATTAGGCTTTGAAGGGAAAGTTTCTCACTTGAAGTTGCAGCAGAAACAAAGAACAGGGAACAGACAGTTTCAAAATGAGAATGGCCTGTGAAATTTTTTTTCTTTAATTTTTTTGAAGCTTAGATCTGCAAGTTGTAAAAAGAAACATTGCTTAATCCCTATTGTGTTTTCTTATTCAGTCATAGTGACATTCAAAGATTAAGTTTAACTTACAGTTTGCATTTCTTATGCACAAGGATCAGGGACTACATTTGCAACCAGAGATAGATTGATTTTTTCTTTAAACTTGATTTTTCTCTTGCAATGATTTATTTTATTGATTAGACTCTTATTTTACTACTGTTTATCAACATTAAATTCAAATCTTTAAAGAAGTTTACTTGCCTTTATTTACTTTAAGAGAAAACTGCACTTGACAAAACTGAAGCTCCTCTTTTTTTTCCTTTTTATAAAACAAATCTACAGTTTAAATTGGTTTATTACAACTTGATTTTTTTTCTTTTAAAGTTACAAATTCATTAACTATAAAGTTAAAACTTACCTGGGATAGATCTTGCACCAGTTCTTTAATTTGTTATCAAATCTGAAATGATCTGCTCCTCTTGCACAGAATTTTGCTTGCTTCAGGAAATTTTCAGAGTTGAAGATTTGATTCCAAATTTGTTTGAATTGCTTTTACTGTTTGTTTTGATTAGTTGTATTAATCTGCCTTTGAATCTGAACCTTGATTTGCTCAGGTTCTGTTTGAATTTGCTTCAGGATTGTGGCTTTGAATTTCAGGTTGCTATTTCTTCTTTTTTCCTGATTTTTTTCTTTGGTGTTGGAGTTTGAAATGCTAGATCTTTGTTACTGTAGTTTCAAATTTGCTGAGAGTAAATATGACTTGGTTATGGGGAGATGAAAAGTTTCTTTGTAATTTTTAATTTTATTATTTTATTTAAACAGTGATGTTGAATGTCATTTGTAAGAAATCATCATGATATTCCCATGTAATGTTTACTTCTTTACTCTACCTCCTAGTGTATGTTTATCATTTGAAGTTTTCAAAGACAAAAGAATGTTTTTAAATAAATTTTATGTTATATTTTCTTTGTAAATGAATACACCTTTTTATTCATTTGTATGTGCATATACAATGTCAAAAGAATAATTGTTTTTAACCAATCTTTATATTATATACTTACATCTTAATGACTTTTTTAAATGCTACTTATTCCTAAAAAAATATTTATTTTAAATTTAAACCCAAATTTCAATTCAAACTTGAAGTATAACCATTTTTGTCCATTTATATATACAGACATCTTTTGAATAAATTTAAATTCAATCTCAATATATATACAACTCTACTCATATATGCAATATACATATATGTATATAATTTTAAATTTAAATGACTTTTTAAAACACTCATTATTTCAAAATTTTAAATTCAAAATAAATTGGAATTTATATATATATTATTTATTACTCATTTTATTTGTTTGAGATTTTTCAATATATCTTCAAATTAAATTTCAAAAGTTAGAAATATATTATAAATTTTAATTGATAAATTTTTTGGGATATTACTTTTTATTTATAAGATATTAAATATAGAATTTCCAATCCACGGTTAATTTTTTTTAAAAAAAAATCAATGTCCAAATAAATAAATATCCTATTTAACTTGAAAAATTCAAATTAATTTACAATTTTATTCAAAAAATTATTTTAATTATCAATTTAAATGTGATTAAAAATCGGGATCGTTACAGATTTCCCCTCATAAAAAAATTTCGTCCTCGGAATTTGCAAGGGAGACGAGAAAGAATAGATGATGGATAAAGAAATATCTTTTCGAATCAACCTGGATATCAATTCTGTATTTGGCTTACCAAATCAGAATATCAACAATATGAGAACAAACTCATACAATTATTTCACAAGTTTCTCAGGTCCACCGGATCTACGAATATGCAAGGGCAACTAATTGTTCGTAGAATATATCGAATCTCATAGGATAGATAGATAGATTCAATCTTCTACAATTTCTCAAACACAAGATATGGATTTTCAAATTCAAGTTAGGATACTCCAAAGTATATACCAATTTGTCCCACTTTGGACTTCAGTTTACACAAGAAATCACAGTAGAATTTGGTTTTAACCAATATCGTTTTATTGATTCAATTCAAATTTATCCTTATATTTGTTAACCAATTTACTTAATTTAAAATTTCCAATCTATTTAAAATTTTCAATTTCAAATTCATTAAAATTTAGATCGAAAAGGCTGATAAGAAACCGATGAAGATACGAAGTAAGGATTTTCTACAACGATACGTAGGGCCACCATCACACCGAAACTTCTTCTGGAGCTGTCATGAAGCCCTCAAAAGAATTTGGAATCGAATCAAAGGAGATTGATAGAGAAAGTTGTTTCCACTGTCGCAGGGGATATTGACCGTATATAGTGGTACTCCCCTATCCCATATCTCGTCCTCTTCTTGCATTCATACTCACTGTCAGTGGATAGTAAGTGAATTTACTGAGGCATTCGAACGGATATCTTATGGATATACTCATTCTAGGGTATATTTCACCATATATCTAATGAGTTACTTAATGTGTTATACTCCTGAGCTAAAGTTTAAACCTTCAGCTATGATACCAAATGTAGAGGCCCTGACTCGACCTTCGAAAATCGACACCGAATATGACACTCGTATTCAAATGCCGCAGATCCAAACGTCGAATCTGGTTCCCCGGAGCTTATAACACATTACGTATAACAACACAGTTTCAAGAAAAAGAATAATATATATACAACAGAATGATACAATAAATATCAATATACATCAGAGATATGATACAAGATAATAGCAGTGGAAAGAAAAGATAACACCAGCAGCGGAACAAAAATCTTCAATATGGTCTTCATGAGAGAACTCCAGCATCGGAAATCTACTTCTCCAAGGCACCAATCTAGAAATAGCTTAAACTCCCAATAACGATGCACAAAGATAAGCAAGTGCAGTCCTGATCCAAAGACTGAACTAGCTCCAGATAATCTACTAAACCTGACTATCTGAAAAACCCAACTCTAGACTGTCCGTGTGGAAAAATTGTGGGTACCCAGAGTTTAGGAAAGGAACAATAAACTCCAGGTCAGTCGTGGGACTGGTATGAGCAAACAAAAACATTTGGTCTTTAAAACAAACAAAAGAATTTAAATTTGAAATCCGCAATGCTTTTTAGAAAATGAAACTACCATAAGGCCTCTCGGCACACACACAGTGCAATCGCACACTTGGGGGAGATTTCCCCTTATGATAGTCAAATATGCTTAATACGAGAAAATTCTTTGATATTATTACTAATGCATAGTGGAAAACATTTCGAAAGTATAACATAAATCCTAGCCAGGATAGGTACCATGATACTATGCCTACTATAGCTACCACCTGAGGTGGCAGGTTATACAATTGCAATCGTAAAGGGCTCGTATTGTTTTTTTTGGATTTCCAACAAATGATCAGGCTAAGGAACTTCCTACTGTCCATGGGTACGCCTCTGGCGGGACGTTCCGAGAACCTAACCGAATCTCTGCCAACACAAGGTCGGGTTACCTCTGTAACAAGGTAACTACTACTCAAGCATGCCATCCCTCTGCCCTTTGGGACCTTTATCCGAGGCGCCTCTTAATCACAAAGCAATCACAAAGTAATAGATCTGTAGTCCACATGAGTAAAGTATCTGGGATCCATACCATGATACCACCCTTTTCCAGAAGGGAATGACGCACCCTAAAGGGAGCGACCCCCATAACATTGCCGCATCTTTCCTGTTTCGACCATTTTCGGGGTGTGAGGTCCTGATGCAGTCTCGTCCACAAAGCTACGCTTTATACAAAAGCCATGCTTTGATCAACAAATGATACACAGCAGCACTCAGTATGCCACACTACCAAATTTGGGAGTATATCGCTGATAACCATCAACTACATAACCTCTGAGCTCGTACGTCTCAGTGTAAGCTAAGAGAATAAATTCTCCGCCACCAAGCAAAAATATATCTGATGGAGATCAGTTTAATATCTCAAAGTGTAATGTCGGACATACAACCATACAAGTCTATCCCGGGTTCGAACATAACCGAAGGCACTTCCGAAGAAGCCCTTGCAAATCCGAGTATCCACAATCCCGATCGGACTTCCCACCACTTAAGGAATCTCTACACCGTAGCTACTCGGTGCAGAGAGAATCGATAGGTTATCCTATCGTTCTTGAAGATACCCGGTCTTCAACACTGGTCTTCAAATGCAATCCATAACGTCGTATCACTATTCGGAATGGATTATATGACACAAGGTTCTCTCCTGGCTAAACCGAATAATAAGCGCAATATTTTAAAAACATATGGATATGGGATTTCAGTTAAGTCACAACTTTTAAAAACCCAAAATCATTCTACAAATGATTAAAAATTTACCATTTCCAATATTTTTAACCAAAAGATTTATTTCACAAAGTTCAACTAGTTTCACAAAGATACATTCTTAGATTTCAAAACGCTTTCCATTTCAATTTGGATTAACTCATTTAAATCTTTAAATTAAAGATTTAACTTATAGCTTTCAAACCCATTTCCAAAGATTTATTCATAACTTGGAAGACCATTTTCATTTTAGACTTGAAATCCTTTTAACACTAATTGGAAGTTCACTTCTTATGTGGAAGCTTTTATTATTTGAATAAAGTAGTTTTGGTTTCAGAAAAATCCAATTATATTTATACAAGTTAAAATCTTGGGTTAAATTTAAAGTCCCAAAAAAACCCTACAAAAATGATTTAAAGCTGGCATAACCCCTTTCAATCATAAATAGAATCCAATTTTCAAATTTGAGATTCAAATTTAAATCAAATTTCAAAACTAAATTAAGTTATTCAAAAATAACTTTAATCTTTGAAATTCCCTTTCAAAACATTTTATTTTAAACCCAACCCATTTCCAAAACTATATGGATTCAAAAATTCAATTTTTAAAACAATTTCAAAAATCTGTGACTTTACCCATTTCCACGTGCAAACCATATTTGTGTGTGTATAAGTGTGGTCCAAGGGTTCAACACAATAGTGCACAACATCATCATCACAGATTTAATCATATCGATAAGCGGTATAACCCATAATGCTTATCTTTATTCACAGATTCATAGATAAAATAAATTTATCAATCACAAAGATTTACCATTACAATTCGATGTGGGCTTCAGATAACCAACTGGAATCCGAATCCCTGTCGCATCAAAATTCAAATGTCGATTTACGGGTCAAGGGGTTTTCATATTCATACAATCAGTATATTCATCACAAATATAGCAGCTCAACACAAAGCATAACATAACATCACATCATATATCAATCCATCACACAACATTTCATAACAATAAAAATCTACAATTAAGATGAATAAATTGTCTGGTTTTAAATTTATTACTCACATAATCACTTGCATTAGTATTTTTAATCAATGATTAATTATCATTAATTTTCATTTGATTAAGTCTTAATCACCTTCATTAATTTATCATTCTTTAATTATCTTAATTAATTAATTAACCGTTAATTATAATTAATTAAATCTTAATATATTAATCCCTAATAATTACTTTAATTAATAAACCCTTAATTATTGATTAATTAAATCTTTATTATAACTAATTATCCTTCAATTAATTATTCTTAATTTAGTTACCTAACTAATTAACCACATTAATTAATTATGCTTTAAAGTAATTAACCCTTAATATTTGATTAATCAATCTTTAAGATTTAATTATCTACTCTTATTTACTTTCAATAAGTAATTATTATTTTTATTTAATCATTCATTAATTACTTGATTAATTAATTTGAATTATTAATTAATTTCTTTAATTACTTTCATTAAGCAATTCACTTCTAATAATAATAATTTCCCTTTAACAAATATGTTAACTTAAACTTTGAAGGTTACTTAACCATTTTAAAACATCCTTTATAATAATTAACTTCTTTATACATTATTAAGAAGATAACCTTCAAATTAAAGTTAATTTATTTTAAACCATTTAAATTTAGGTTAATTAAAACAATTTACTTAAAACCTTCCTTAACTTATTTTACAACTTAGGAAATAGTTAAATATAGAAAGAAAATTAATTTAACAAATTTTATTTTCAAAAACTTGAATTTCCTTAAACTTCAAAACTGTTTTTCATACCGACTCGACACCCGCTTCGAGTCGAACCCAAGTAAATTGCTCCATTTCTTCGGGTTTTCCCAAAAATTTACCCGAGGGCATATAAATATTTTTTTCTTTCCTTTGACCATTGCTTATTTTACCCCTTTTTAAACAGGTTTGCATACACGATGACACACTCGAGGCAAAGCACGATTCTCTCGAAACCCACTTCAAGGTAACCCCACCACCCACCATACACCCTTTACGCAGACACCATTGTGTGCACATGTACGTGCACCTCCACCAGAGCCACCTCCGGCCTCCGATCATCCTTCCGACATGTCGACCTTCGATGCTGCAACCAATTACAAACATCAAACCACACTTACAAGCCTTCGAACAGAATCAAGCAATGCAGATGAACAAGAAACCAACCTTCATCAGAAAATTCCCTGAAACGTCTCTGATCACCAGAGGGCGTGCAACCACGACCACACACTCACCGGCCTTCCATGCTACTTTCCTCCCAAACTCGAGAAACTCGAATCATCAAGAACGCCGCAACAGCCTAAACCACAATCATGACCAAAACCGGGTGTTAAACCCTACCTTAATCGATTTCTATTTTCATGGCGATTTATAAAATCAAGCGCCATTTTTCCAAGCCTCGGCAACCTTCCAACAACCTCTAGCAGCAACCACGAGATTCCATCATTTTCCAGTCGACAGAAAATGCCCAGAAATCAAAAATCGATCAACTCAAAAATGCTCTCTCAAAACATAACTAAAAATTTAGTTTTTCATCTTAAAAATCATATTTTACAGATTCGATTCTTGTTATAAACTTGAATCAGAAATTTACAAGATTTGATTTAACATGTCTACTGTAAATTCTTGATTCCAGCAGATTCTCAATCCCATTATGCTTGAATATGTTTTTAAAACATAGATTGAGTTTAAACTAATTTATCATGTTTGAATATCATAGTCTAACGGAGATCTGGTGTAAAGATTTTGAATTTTTTATCAAAATTGTACTCTTACCATACTCTTAGGATTAATAACAGAGGTGATTAAAATCAACAGATATGTACACTACATATATACGTAGAGGCTTACTTATGCACATACATGCAAAGAAATTATCATCACACAATCAAAAAATCATCATAACATCACAATGTATCAACAAAATTAGGCTTTAAAGGGAAAGTTGCTCACCTGGAGTTGCAGTAGAAACAAAGAACAGGGAACAGACACTTTCAAAATGAGAATGGCCCGTGAAAATTTTTTTTTCTTTAATTTTTTTGAAGCTAAGATCTGCAAGTTATAAAAAGAAACTTTGCTTATTCCCTATTGTGTTTTCTTATTCAGTCATCAATGACATTCAAAGATTAAGTTTAACTTACAATTTGCATTTCTTATGCACAGGGATCAGGGTCTGCATTTGCGACCAGAGATTGATTGATTGATTTTTTTCTTTGAACTTGATTTTTCTCCTGCACTGATTTATTCTATTAATTAGATTCTTATTTTACTACTGATTATCAACATTAAAATCAAATCTTTGAAGAAGTTTACTTGCCTTTATTTACTTTAAAAGAAAATTGCACTTGACAAAATTGAAGCTCCTCCTTTTTTCCTTTTTATAAAACAAATCTGTAGTTTAAATTGGTTTATTACAACTTGATTTCTTTTCTTTTAAAGTTACAAATTCATTAACTATAAAGTTAAAACTAACCTAGGATTGATCTTGCACTTGTTCTTTAACTTGTTATCAAATCTGAAATGATCAGCTCCTGTTGCACAGAATTTAGCTTGCTTCAGGAAATTTTCAGAGTTGAAGATTTGATTCCAAATTTGTTTGAATTGCTTTTGTTGTTTGTTTTGATTACTTGTATTAATCTGCCTTTGAATCTGAACCTTGATTTGCTCAGGTTCTATTTGAATTTGCTTCAGGATTGTGGCTTTGAATTTCAGGTTGCTATTTCTTCTTTTTTCTTGATTTTTTTCTATTTTTTTTTCTTTGGTGTTGGAGTTTGAAATGCTAGATCTTTGTTACTGTAGTTTTCAGATTTGCTGAGAGTAAATATGATTTGGTTATGGGGAGATGAAAAGTTTCTTTGTAATTTTTAATTTTATTATTTTATTTAAACAATGATGTTGAATACCATTTGTAAGAAATCATCATGATATTCCCATGTAATGTTTACTTCTTTACTCCACCTCCTAGTGTATGTTTATCATTTAAAGTTTTCAAAGACAAAAGAATGTTTTTAAATAAATTTTATTACATATTTGCTTTGTATATGGATACACCTTTTTATTCGTTTATATGTGCATATATAATGTTAAAAGAATAATTGTTTTTAACCAATCTTTATATTATATACATTACATCTTAATGACTTTTTTAAATGCCACTTATTCCTAAAAAATATTTATTTTAAACTTAAACCCAAATTTCAATTTAAACTTTAAGTATAACCATTTTTGTCCATTTATACATACACACATCTTTTGAATAAATTTAAATTCAATCTCGATATATATACAATTCTACTCATATATGCAATATACATATATGTATATAATTTTAAATTCAAATGACTTTTTAAAACACTCATTATTTCAAAATTTTAAAATCAAGATAAATTGGAATTTATTTATATATTATTTATTACTCATTTTATTTGTTTGAGATTTTTTAATATATTATAAATTTTAATTGATAAATTTTTTGGGATGTTACTTTTTATTTATAAGATATTAAATATATAATTTTTAAATTTAAAAAAAAATCAATGTCCAAATAAATAAATATCCTATTTAACTTGAAAATTTCAAATTAATTTACAATTTTATTCAAAAATTTATTTTAATTATCAGTTTAAATGTAATTAAAAATCGGGATCGCTACAGCGTGCCTTTCCTATCTACATTATGAACATTAAGAAATGCGAGCTATTTTTTGTGTGTGTGTGTGTATTTCTAGTTAGCCTTTTGATTGGTTGAAGAATTAATTCTTCGAGAAACCTCGATTAGAGTAGTAAATTCTACTCGGCTATAGCCAAACAAAAAACATGGGTTGCACAATAATTTTCCTAATGTATAAAGGATACTATAGGTAAATCAAATTTCTTCCATCAGTCTAAAAAATGCACATTTTGCTTATTTATAATTTGATCTTATCATTTATCATGTCTTTCATACTTGCACAAAAGAGTAGATCTTAATACAAAGCAAAATCTTTTACCAATAATACTCAATCAAGTTGTGGATGTACGATAAGCATGAAATTATGGGTACTATCAATCCTAACATTTTAAGTCTTTCAATTTTTTTTTCATCTATACTGGTGTCCCCCTTTTGTTTTTAGCAATGCAACTTTCTTTTGAATCTCTGACATTTGATTTCCGTTGGCTTACTTACCTACATAAATCTTGCTATGTAAGATACTTGTACAAATATAACAGGGAAATATAGTAAAAATATTTACCTTTAACTTCTTCATACAGCCTCTTTTCCCAAGCAAATATCTTGTTTAGAATCACATCATGAGTTGCCTGTAAATTTTTTTACAACATCAATATATATAAACAACACTTGAAATATTCAATCTAAACAGAAGTTGAACCAATAATTACTCTTAGTAACCATAGAATTTGAGACATGGCGAATGGAAGTCTGTTCCAGAAATTTTGAAACATTGTGTGCGCTCTAGTAACACTCAAGGAAATGATGATTAACTTTCAAATACCTATAATAAATTTGAAGTATTTTCAACATTGTAGAGCAAGAGATTGATTTGTTGTTAAACATAAAAGTATAGTTTTAATGTATACCACATATTTTGCCACTTTAATTGCAAGAGCAGGAACATAAGAGATTTATTTGTTGCTCAATAAATATCCAAGATTTAGGATAACATCTTGTAAGAGCGCATGTCAACTTACTAAATCAGGTAAATGTTATTTCTCTATTTCGTTATCTTTTATATAGGCATAGAACATTCACTTTTATATAATACATAATGTGAACAGAGTTCTTAATGTAATGTAATCAGATAAATGTTATTTCTCTATTTTACTTTTCCGCTGTGTTTGTTGTTTTTCAAATTTGTGAGGACATGTATTTATATCTGTCCAGGCTGAGCTTAGGATTGATTTTGTCATATATATTTAAAAGTTTTTTTGCTATAAAGATTATGAAATAATACATGTTATTATATTTGTGTGAGATTCTATTCTTCTTCTTCTTCTTCTTCTTTTTTTTGCCTTTAACTATCCGCCTTTTCGTTCAATTTGGGTTGGGCATGTGTAGTTTATTGTCAACCTAAACTGTATGGAAGTGCAAGTCATTATATATATATATATATATATATATAGAAACAAAAATGAAAATATAAAATAAAATATGGTGTTTAAATGCTTTGGTAACTCAATTTTCTAAACTGTTTTAGAAGTTGGAAAATCTTTTGAAAATTGTGTTTAAAATTTTTCGTTTGAAATGAGAAAATTTTAATTTTTAAATGCCATGTACTACCATAAAAAGCATGATGTTGTTATAAATATGAATTTTATTGTCCGGCTAGGGTGATAGTATACTTAAAATAGGTAACAGCAAGGATAAAGGTTGTTTTAGCTTTGGAATTTATATTTCTATATCGTTTGATAGTGAAACGAAACTTGCATTTAGGATAATTACACATTTGCACCCAAAAATAAACCTCCATACGCAAATTGCAACTGGAATAATTGAAAACTATTGGAGGTGGAAGAAAAGGTTCCAAAGTTACACTGGTATAGGTATCCAAAAGAAGAGCGAAAACGTAAGATTTTCCATCTAAATTCCCTTTTTGCCGTAGGAGTAAAAATTTAGAAACCTAAATTTTCAAAAAATTTCAACTATAAAAGTTGAATGCTAGGTTTTGGATGGTGGGGAGTGGATGCAAAATTGGTTGGACCATATCTAACTCATGAGATGTAAAAATTATTGTGTGAAAAATGATTTTATAAAACTTGCATACATATTGAACTACTAATATATTTAAGTTGTTTGCATCATATTTTTAAAGTGCTTTTAAGAGAATGCATTCATATATGAGGTGATGATTTAGAACCATTCTGCATACATGTCTTGTATGTTGTTACACACTTTGCACTTGTACACGTTTGGCTACAAAATTGGTTTAATCCTAATTGGTTTATTTGTTTAAATTGGTTACACACCATGTTACATGATTTAACCCTTAAGAAACTTTAAAGACGAAATTCTTTTAAGGTGGAAGAATGTAACACTCTATAAAATTAATGATAATTAATAAATAATAAATACAGCTCCAAAATTGAAATTTGAGCAAACAATGGAACTTAATCACGAAACTTGCACCATTACGTTTGTGGCGATTTTTTGAGCAACTTTCATGTTCGAAGTTTCGCGATTAGACCTCAAATGAAAAACTTATTAGTGTTTAAAGTTTCAAGAAGGAAAATAATTAAATACGAAAAAATGAAAAAAAAAAATAAACACTAATTTCAGGATCCCACTGGTTGACCCCCACCATAGGTCGGTCGACCGCTAATGGTTGATTGCCTATAGAGGAGCAGTTGACTGATTCGAACATGAGGACTGGGGTTCACACCTTGGCCAATGGATTGGATTTAATTATTTTAATACAACGGTTATGATTGGTTAGTGCACTTATATATTAAGGCCTACCCCTCGCTTCTGTTATCATATTTTCTAATCCAAACGGTGAAGCTCTACCATTTTCTCTTCTCCACTACTTGCAAAAATTATAAAATGTTATTTACACACACACAAATCAGAGAAGGGCGGAAAATAAAAGAGAAGAAGAGAAGAAGCAAATCAATTCTGTGGGAAAAGTTAAATTTCAATCTATATTCCTTTTAACCTCCAATCTCTTCTCATATTTGTAATTCAATTCATATGCATATACCTTATCATACATATATTGTTGGATTAGATTGGAAAATGGAGTCAAGTAAAGGATTGGATTTCTATTTGGAGGTTTGGAAAGCTTATAAGGTGAGTGGGAAATTATTTAATTTATATATAACATTGAAATTTATCTCATTGAATTCTTATTTAATTATTATGCCTAAATAAGATCTGATGAATTATAGGCTTAAAACAAACGTCTAGGATTATTATCTACATATTCAATAAAATAGGTAATTGGAATAAGAATAATACGAAGAACCTAATCTAGAAATTTGAATTCAGCCCCAAATATATATTATTGCAGAAGTTTTGTAAAGTTTATTCCAAATCTATAATTGGGTTGTAAATTAGGTTGCCCTAGTTAAATTGGAATGTGAATTTCTATGTTTTGATTTATTTGTAGTGGTTATATATAATTTCCATAAATTATCCAATTTCAAAATATGTATAAATGCACATCACTTCAATTAATAAGGGATATACCAAAATGGAAAACATATGTGTAAGATATGGATAATCTTTTCCATAGTTTACGCTGTTTACTTCAATAAAAGAAAAGAAATAATTCCTTATAATTTCAAATGAGGCAAATATCTCACTTTTGGTTAATTTATTGAGAATTATAGCGGTAATCTAATTTAGAAGGATAGCTCTAATAAATTAAAATGTGAAGAGGGATGCTTTAGTTTAGAAATTAATAATTAGAAATATATGTAGACACACACACATGTATAACCCCGCTTAACGTTAAAAAATAATTATGTAAACAAATATATATATGTATGTATAGTGTAATTTATGCATATTAGTTATTAGTTGCATAATAATTAACAGACAAGGATTTATGGACATTAGTTATAATTTAATGGGTAATAAATTTGAGATTAATAGAGAGTTAAAAAGGAATTAAATAAGGACTGATTAGAGAACTTATTATGGCATTTTTGGAGGAACTGAATAGATATAATAAATGGATTTTGAAACTAGCTAATAGATTAAAGGGTTTAAATGAGGATTGATTAGAAATTCTTCAATTTTGACATTAGTGACTAATTATATAGGTAACAGACATTTATTAGACATTACAAGGTAAGCAAAGTCTAAGCATATTAATTAGGAATAATAACATAGCGAATAAGTAAGTATTAATATATAATACACACACATATAGAAAGCAATATAATTTTTATAGTAGGAAATTATATAGCTTAAATTATATGTTTGCGACAAGCAAAAATTAGTGGTCCTATCCAACTCTTAGGCTTTGGGTTGTAGTTTTGGTTTTGAGATATGAGGTTGGTGGAGTTATACAATAGAAGCATGCCCTTCACCTAGAGGCTACTAGCAGTTGTATATGCTTGCTACTGATATGGGATATCTCCAACCATATGACCCATAGGAATAGGAAAGGGATATGCGTAGGATGTAGGAACTGCTTCTAGGACATAGGTATGAAGTAGTCATCATAGGGTCTACTTCCTCCCTATTTAGAAAGTAGCAAATGGTCGGGGTTAGGCACGGTAGTGGATATCTCAAGAAGGGTCTGCTTCAGGTTTGAGGTATTAAATATTTATTATAAGGTCCACCTCTCCTATAAAAAAATGTTAAGTGGCCCTAGGAGAGTCTATGCAATGTCAGCTAGATATTATCGGAGAGGAGTCCACCTCGGGATAGGTACTAAATAACGAGGTTGTTCCTAAAATGTAGGTATTGAATGGGCAGAGTTTGCCTAGTTCCCATTGCAAAGGTATTAAATTGCTTAGGTACTATTCTTACATTGTTAGGACATGATTAACGATAGTTTCATGGGACTGAGAATGGCTTTTGGCCTATAGTTGAGGGTAAGTTATAGAGTTGAGACGCGTTAGTAATATGGCAATTTTATTATAAAGCATTATCTAGGTGTAATTGGTCTCTGTAGTTAGGACCGATTGACTAGAGGTTAAGTTGCGAGGGCCCATTTCAGGGACTTGAAGTATAAAGTGGTCGGGTTTGAAATGTTTAGATAAGTATGAACACGGGTGTATGTATATATATCCGTGTTCATATTTATCTAAACATTTCACTAACCTAAAATCCCGGCCACTTAATACTTCAAGTCCCTGAAGTGTGTGTATACATACATACATACATATATATGGTGATACCTTGGAGAATGTTTGGTAGGCATATCGTAGATGGATTAGCCATAAGTAATAAACATGACATTTAAATGGAAACCTATCGACATAAATTAACCGTACATGTAAAGTATGTAATTTTATAATCACCGGAATGTTATTCTTATCCCCTTCCTCAGAAAAACCCACAAGTTAGGTTTAAAAGGACAGGCTGTTAGTGCAGGATGGGGACAATGGACGGTGAACTCTTCTCTTTCATGCTCAACATGGATAAGGAGACCAAATACCTAAGGAATGATAATCCAAGGTAGTAGCCTTAGTCAACGCCTATGTTCTATTATATTTTTTCAATTTCGCTTGGGGTTATATTAATCGCACTCTGATATACTTGTGCTTATTACAGGTTAAAAAAAACTAGCGATCCATTCCCTAATGGACTTGGGTTTCAATTTGGTTGAAATTCGGACCCATTAAGGTGTTGGCTTACAATACACTTACACCATCAATTTATTTTACCGAGTTATATGCATATGGTTGTTGTATATGGATTGAATGGTTTTGAATACATGTCTAATTGTTGTATAGTTATATAGGATATCACATACATTTGGATTCATGGCATACACACTTACATTTCAAATGGTCAACTAGATCAGCAAACAACCTAATTTTTCATTAGAATAGGTTCATATGCATTCCATACCTATATGTATATATTGCACTAGAATATTAAACTAAGGACAATTGTTGCAAGTGGTTGATGGTTGAGTGGATGGTTGTAAGTATTGACTTCCATATGTATGAGTCGCACTTTTCCATACTTGGATATTTCGGGGATGAAAACCTTTAAGGGGGAATGAATCATCCTGCAAATATTAACTACAAATTAAATAAAAGAATTAAAATAAATATAACAAAGGTAAAAATGGAATTTTAACAAATGTTCAAATTCGATCACGAAACTTGCACTATTGCGTTCTATTGATTTTCTGGACAACTTTCTTATATGGATTTCGATAATCCAAGTTTCATATAAAAGAGTTATTAAGTTTAAAGATATGAATCTAAAAATAGTATGATACATACATATATATATATATATATGTATGTATGTATGTATGTATGTATATATGAATGTATATGTATGTATGTATGGAAACTAATTAACAGACAAGAATGTTATAAATAATTAACATATGTAATTCAACTAGTTGACACCCAAGTAGGGGTCGGTCGAAACCTAGCGGTAGACCACACCGAGCGATTGAACTATGGACACTAGTCGGCTAGTGTTAGGCTTGGCCGATGGCCCAGATTTAATTATATTAAATCAATGGTCGTTATTTGTTTCATGCTGCTATAAATAGCATGTTAATCCAAACCCTAATCCCTCAATAGTATTATGCCCTAATTCTGTCTTCTGCAAATCTCTATCACATATAAAAAAGTGAAATAATATAATAATAAGTTAAAGACAAAATCAAGCAAAATAATAGATTAATGAGTAAAAGAGGAGGCGATTCAAAACAAATTAAAGAGGGAAAAGCTAATAAGAGGCGAGTTGGTTCATAATTAATCTGATGATCAGTACGTAATTATGTTTGTTTATACCTTATTTAATCTAGAGTTATTTTAATATAACTAGAGATACTGTTAATCTAATAACTGCTGCAAATTGGGAATTTGACAATAATTTAACCCTATGATTATCATCCCTATTTAATTTGAATTTGGTTGAAGTTTAATTGGTTTAATGAAAGTTTGATTTAGGTTAAACTGACTCTTTTTGTTAAATTGAATATAGAGTAATACATCAATACCCCACTAATTCTAAACCTAAGTTAATTTAAATTAATGACTACTACGATTATGAAATTATGAAACTGAAATTAAGAACAATGGAAATTGTATATTTACATATTAGGGTTTATTGTAAACTGAAATAAACAAAACAGAGAATAATGGTAATAAAGAGTGATAATTAATAGAAAATAAAATTAAAATTAAAAATAAATCACTCTGATCGTTCGATAGGCTCACTGGAGCAGGTCGACAGCAAACGATCGACCGCTCTAGTAGCTGACAGTCGATTAGTTAACGATTTACATGCAAAATTGATCCTTGGCCTAAGGCCTAGGTTAATGAGTTGACATATATTTAATATACGAGTGCTAATATATTAGTAGGAATCAGTTCCCTAAGTTTATGACTCTTGGACGTTATGGGATTGAATGGATATGTATGTTAGTAATTAGGGTTAGACACTATTCATTCGAAAGGGGCGATTTGATCATAAATTACAGTTATATGAGTTTCTATGGTGTACAGGTAATACTGATGTGGATGCCTGAAGGAATATGTGCCCTGGCTCTAACAGGATGTTCCTAGGCACATGATGTGGTACTGTAGGTTGTTGATTAGATACTCGACACTGTGCAATAAGTGACATTACGTTACCAATGAGAGTGGACACGGATGCAACAGACCCTAAGACGTCTTTAGTGCGAGTAGACACTATGGGCTCCTCAATACATAAATACGATAGATGTAGTCATAATTTGGGAAAGTAGTCCCAAAGTGGATATTGTAGGCGATCCTATGTTAGAATAACTCCAGTGGTTATTAGCCGATCTGTATTTGTTTTGTGGTTCGGTCAATTGTTCGACCCTAAGTATAGAACTTCATAGGTTGTTTGGTGTAGATGTATTTATAATTTTACCCCTTAGCTTAACGAACCTATCTTTTTAAGTAATTCACAAACACAAATCGGACATCCTAGGTCACATAGAGAATTAATGAAGTCAACTGCATGTGATGCCCATATATTAATGATGTAACTCGTTCATCATACTTTTGTTTGACCACTCGTTTCCTTTTTCCCTACCACAGAAGGACATGGAAGTTGGTGATTAGCCTAGATTCAATACGTGGAGAGGTGAGCTTGGCATTGGAATTTCTTTTTACTTTCCAATACTCTCGATGTAACTATTTATCATACATAATATTTATCAGACTATATGCTGCAAACTCTAGTTTATGACTAAATATGTTATGTGACTGTGTTTTAGGAGATATTTTATGAGATGGTTATTTTTTATATTTATATTTTACTACCTCCCACTGTTAGATCTGAAAGTGCAGAAGGTCTTAGATTTTATCCTTGTATACATAGTCTTTGTAATTCTTAAAAACCGGATAGTTCATACTTCTTGGCATGACGCAAGACCGGAAGTCACCCTAGGTTTTGGATTGGTGTATCTGGAGGTACGTGTTGTCATAACCTGCCATTTCGATCATTGGGTTCAACGTTCGAACCCATGTCAACACTTCGATAACCGAAATAGATGAGTCATTGGGGATAAAAATAAACAAATATAGTTCTAAGTAATAACTTTTAGTGTCTCACAATGAAAGGGAACAAAATATAATACAATAATAACCATAATCATACACATCACTATAACATGTCTATACTATTGATACATATGTCTACAAAATACAAATCAAATCCAAACCATGCATATAGTCAAATACAAGTCACAACACTAATTTACATCATATACAATATACAAATGAATCCATGTCTTTGATACCATATCGTCTCCAAACTCCATCAACCTAGATATATACATGAAAATGGAAAAATAAGAGTGAGTCAAACATAATTCTGGTAGGTGAGCCATAATTTACATATACTGCAATAATAATACTATAGTAAGGTACGAGTCTGATGCTCGACCATCCTACGTCCTGCTGGTCACACCATGTCTAACTATCCAACATCTAGTTGTATCGCATCACATATGTAAGGACTCACTTCCTTGGACTCGACTCGGCTCTTGCGCTGCAGGGTTGTTTGTTATCCACCGTGTCGTCAAATGCATATATGATTCAATTTCTTGGACTAGCCCTAAGCCCTATAGGATTACCATCCGTGATCATACGTAACCTTGACACATGCCCTAGACTTGCACTACAGGGTCACTTACTATCTGTGTAGTTAATGCCCCGCTATTGCCCCGCTATATCCCATAGCAGATTTCTACCGCTATGATTTTTCCATATAGCCCCAAAATATAGTCTTTCCGCTTTAATCCCCGCTACTTCCGCTATATCCCGTTATTCCCACTATATTTTGCTATTTCCGCTATATCTTCTTTAATAAAATGAATTAAAAAATTGCATTTATACATTATAAAAATTATGAAACTAATTTATTTTATTTAATTTTTAATATATTTTCAGAAATGAAAATACTCTAATATTCTACTAAATTCAATTATGTTATATAACAGTTTTACGTTTATTTAAAGTATACTCACACATGTTTTTTTTTAAATTATTTATATATTAATTATAATTTAATTGAATGATAATTTTTCATTTAATTACCATTTATATATTTGTAAAAACATTAAGTACGAGTTTTATATGCTATTTTAGAGTCATCCGCTATATCCCGCTATATCCTCGCTATATCCCCGCTATGACTTTTGCACCTCCACCGCTTTGAATCTGCCGAGCGCTTTAACTGCACAGCTTACTTTCCATCCGCCAGCTGGTCTGTTGAAGCTCTATAGGGAAGCAATGCAATACCTAAATCACCTATTTATATCACATGTCTATATCCAGGGTGCCTACCTACGCTAGTAGCTCGGTCATGCTCATGTCACTATTGTATTACATTTTTGTACCACTAACATATGAATCCATCTCAAACAAAGTTGAATCATCACATACATTCGCATGAATTCATAATGACATCACTAGCCCTGTCATTAGACCCCAAATGCCATTAGAAAGTAAAAGAAACATGACTTGAATCAGTAAACATTATTATATATTAGACCATATGGGTCCAGGTTCAACCTGAGACCGAAATAAGCCACCGGCGGACCAGTTATGATGATCGGTGGATCAATGTACATGAAAAATCTAGAAATTGCAGGCCACGATTTTGGTTTATCCACAACGTTATTTCACTCTAATCACCTCTGTTTCACTTCCAATCGCTTCAGAACGTCTCTTTTGTGGAAACCAGGCTAGTCAAGTGAGGTAATTGGATAAATCCCAATCTTTTTCTCCTATTGGATCATACTGGGCCTATAAAATCTAAAAGTGTATGAGATCCAATCAAATAATTTTTAGATAAAATCTTTTTTTCTTAAATTGTTAAAATGGAGATTTTAATTTGTATGTGTTAATGAATGTATTAAATACGTTCATTTATGTGAAGTGTAAGTGCAATATATAAGTACTGTATACATGTGTAAATGAAACATGTATAAAAAAATTAAAGAGGGAAACCTTTTGTTTCTCTCTCTAAACCTATGCAATTAATAAGGGAAGATATGGCAATATATATATATATGTATATATATATAGAGAGAGAGAAACCTTTCATTTCTCTCTCTTTAATTGTAATAATTGATATATTAAATGACATTTATAACTTATTAACTAAATTTACACATGCCTTTGCTATCTAGGTTTTCAATAATGGAGTATATGTGTGTGTCTATATATATGTGTGTACATATATTGACAATCTATTTGTTGTTTTAAACAATTTGAAATACAAAATTAACATTAATGAAAATTATTTCTATTAAAGAAAGGTTTGGCAAAAAGTTACAATGTTGCATAAAATCCACTTACAAATCTGAATTAAACTGCATAGGTATATATCCATATGCAACTATTATTACAATTTAGTAAATTGGATCTAAACAATATATATTTGCAAACATTGTAGTATATGATATATTTATATATACTTATATACAAATAAGTTTTATACAAATATGTATATATACATGATTATCCAAACCAAGCCTCAACACTACTTTTCTATACACTCTGCTAAATTTGCAAGCTTAACTGGTTAGCCTAACACGACTAATTTAGGCCGCATAGACTATTTGGCTTTGATACCATTGTTGGAACCGGACCAGTCGAAAGTGGGGTTATTGAATAAATTCAAAAAAATTCTCTATTTGGATCATATTAGACCTATGAAGTCTAAAGGTATATCAGATCCAGTCAAATAAATTTTTAAATAAAATCTTATGTGCTTAAATTGTTAAAATGGATATTTAAATTTGATTTAAATTTTAATGTATTATAGTGAATGTATCAAAAACATTCATTTATGTAAAATGTAAGTGTTGCATATAAGTAGTGTGTATATGTGTAAATGAAACATGTATAAAATAATTTAAAGAAAGAAACCTTTTGTTTTCGTCTCTAAACCCATGTAATTAATTAAGGAAAGATATGACAATATATATGGGGAGAGAAACTTTTCATTTCTCTCTCTTTCTCTTCAATTGTAATAGTTAATATATTAAATCACATTTATAATTTATTAACTAAATTTATGCATGTCTTTACTATCCAATTTTTTTACTAATGAACTATATACTCTTCTTTATGTAAATGCTTATGATATCACTTAGAAAGTTGAATTCTACGGAATAGAATTAATTGTAGCACTTGATGATGTGCTTGGGTAGTTGCTAAGCCTCTTTTCGGATTTGAAAAGTTACTTTTATGGTAAATTGACTTCAAACTTTTATAATATTTTAAAGTAAAATCGTTTGCGCCAAAATTGGTCACAAACCCCAAGTATCATGAAAGCACCAATATATGAATATAAATCAACAATATCCGAACACAAGCCACAGATCTAAGCTAACAACAAACCACAATCCAGAGATAACGAACAGAAACACAAAATTTATAGTGGTTCGGTTATCTCCGACCTACGTCCACTTCAAATGGTAACCCTTTATTGATTTTCCTTGCTGGTTACAAATGATTACAACAATTACAATGAAGTAATTCGACTACAACAACAACGTTGAAGTGTAGAATTGAATCCGGCAGAGTCTGGACGTTCAATAGCCAAAAGATCCCTTTTCTATAGGCACCGAGGGCTATTTATAGGTGTAGGAGGCTGATATCGTACTCAAACTTCGGGAGACACTTTCTGGCACGTGAGTGGGCCTATGTGATCAATCCCACCAATTTTCGCCCGATCTGTGATCGATACAAACCGATTTCGTATCGATCAGAAAATGGTCCAATCGAGCTGAAACTTGGCGAGAAGATCCTTTACCTTGTACGTAAGCTCCTGCAAAAATTTCATAACATTTGGATATGTGGTTTAGGAGATATGATCGATACGAGATGGAGGTTTTCGGCAGGCGAGGTAGTTCGAATCGATGGATCCGAATCGATCCGTTCGAATAGATAAGAGCACATGCCCATGCGATGACGTGTTGCGAAATCCCAGGATCTATCCACTTTGTGTGCCGAGTTTGACCGAGTTATTCGCATCTAACGCCGAATCTTCGCTCGTATTAACCATTCATTCGCATGCATTTGTTTCAGTCCTTATTCAAATCGGTTATCGATTCGCCGTAGCCCCTGCTCGCATCGATTATTATTGGTGATGGATGTGAACAAGGACTTGTACGTTATCGATTCGAATAACCACGAACCATATTGATACGAATTAAGCCTCTATGATCGATTCGAATGGGATCCAACCCTGATCGATACGAAGTGGTTCGACCACGATGGATACGAGCTAAATCGGTATGAAGCCGCCATTGCTGGATCGATGCGAAGAGCACGAATATGGATGGAGTCGAACAACATCGATTTGAACAAAGCTCCATGATGGATTCGAACAACATCTTTCACTAACTTGCATCGATCATATCTCCATCACATGAACTCCAATTGACTGAACTTTGAAACGTGGCTTCTCTTGGCCTTGATCATCATCTCCAATCGATTTTGTCTTGATCGGAGCTTTGCCAAATTTTAGCAACATCGATTGCAGCCTTGTTTTCAATCGATCTCCAATCCTGATATCCATTCTTCCTTGCCTGTTTGTTGATATTCCAGCTTTGACCAAAAGGTGAGATAATATTTGCCCCCCAAAACATGCCTTGTGACAAGAAGGTGGGTTTTGAATAACTCCGAATCTAATATCCAAAGTCCATAGCCAATTCCATATCCATCTGAACTCGATAACCGAGTTGTAATCCATCCTTATCCAATAACCGAATCCACGACCTCTCCAGGAAGATATCCAAATCTGTAACCTCTCCGGGTTCTAGCCAAGTGCAATCCACACCTGACGATCGTGGTCCAGTGTCCCTGGATGTTGAATAATGTCATGGTTTAAGTCCTAAGCCGAATCATGGTCACTCCGGACCCTTGTCGAGCATAGTCCATACTCGATGACTTGAAACAACAGCCAATAACGTAGGGCCTAAGTCCTAGGTTGAATCTTGGTCTCTCTGGACCATTGCTGGCATAATCCATACTCAACGTCCTGAAATAATAACCAATAATACGTGGCCTAAGACTTAGGCCAAATCCCGGTCTCTCCGTACCCTTGTCGAGCATAGTCCATACTCAACAACCTGAACAAGTCACTTTACCACATTCGGGCAAAGCGACTCACCCCTTGCCAGGTATAATCCATACCCGACGACCGTTTACCAAAAACCAGACAAAAATCCAATTAAAATCCTATCCAAAAATCCAAAACAAATCAGAAAATCCAAAATCCAAACCAACACTCAAAACAGAAAACAATCATCCAAACGAAAATTCAAGCCAGAAAAGCAAACAAAGCCAGGAGTTCAAACCAAACTCCAAAACCAAACCAGAAAGAACGAGTATCCAACCCACAAATGGAAAACATATTTCAAAAACCATAGCATCACGGTCTACCACCATTCAGAGCATGCCTAGGGGCCATCTCCATCCCCGTACATGTGTAAATGATTTTTCCGTTTGCTAGTGGCTTGCTACTTATTTCATGACATCCCAGTTAATTGATAACCAATCGACCATCATCCCTGGGCCTCACACCATCATGGTTTGAGGTAGACGGTGGTTTCTCCTGCTTCACCGCCGCATTCCAAGCCCCAACATACTGCCTCAATTGTCCATTCCTCACATGCTCCTCAATTATATCCTTTAAGTGCCTGCAGCTGTTGGTATCGTGTTCATCCAAATCATGGAAGAGACAGTGCCTTCCTGATGCGCTTTCACGTTCAGAAGGTTCTCTCCTAGCTGGCCTTCGATAAGGAAGGCGATCCGGGTTTCCATGTATATCCGCTCCAGTGTCTCATTTAATCCTGTGTATGTGGAAAACTTTGGATCCTTCCAACGCTTCCTAGCCTTTCCTGAATTGTCATCCAGCTTCCTTTTTCCCTTCCCTTTATCTCTGTCTAAGCCTCCGCTAGAAGGTCCTCCACCCCCTCGCATTCACCTCCTTTAACATTAAGTCCATACATGCGTCTTCTTGCCGAAGGAATCTTTCATCTTCGTGAAAGAATTCCCCGAGATCCAGTGATGGGTCTCGTGTTAAGGATACCTTGAAATCTGAATCCTCTCTGACCCTCGATACTACTGGCACTAGAACCATCGATGCATCTAGCCGATCCACCGAAGCAACCGCTGCATTGAACCGAGTCAGGAAAGCTCTGAGTGACTCATCCGTCCTTTGTTTGATTGACATTAGCATCATCACGTTCTTTGGCCTCTTGATATGAACCCGAAATTGCCTTAAAAAACTATCCACCTACTCTCTCCACGTCCTAATAGATCCTTCTTCCAGCAGCATGAACCACATCGCAGCTATATCCGTCAAGTATAAAGGGAAACATCGGGCAATTACTTCCTCCGAAGCCCCAATCACTTCCATGTGTCTGGTGTATATCATCAAGTGATCGGTTGGGTCAGCCTTGCCATTGTAGACTTCCACGCTAGGTAGCTTGAAGTCAGGTGGATTTCGAGCTATCCTGATTTCTCGAGCAAAAGGACTCTTGTTCACTCCTTCCAGATTTCCATTGGTCAAACCTCTATGCACAGTTCTCCTAATAATCTCAGCTAATCCAGCATTATCCGTCAAAGGTTGCCTCCCGAGTCCTTGAGGGAATTCTGGTACATATTCTTCGTGCGGCTCATCTCTAGCCCGTTGAGCTCCATTCATAGGTCTTCCAGTATTAGATCCTGAGGGTCTGCCCCCAAGTCCTTGTTGATTTCCCTCTGGCTTTGTATTCTATCCTTGAATCTGACCTCTGTTGGTTTCTGCAATCCTAGCTCCTTGTTCTGCATTCGCGGTCGCTGTAGTTGGTCCAAGGTTTTGTGTCCCTGCAGCTCTCATCTGCTCAAAGAAAGTCTGCATCATATCCTGTTGACTCTTCAACAATCTCTCATGCAATGAATTTGCCATAGCTTCCATCTCATCCCTGGAAATGTAGATAGAAGCTCGTCCTTCTCCAGCTCCGAAGGATGCCTCTTGACTTCCTCCTTGTAGGCTTCTCTTAGCTCTTTGTCTTTTGCTTGTTTGTCGAGTCATTGTCTCTAAAGCTGAACTCTTCAAGCTTTTAAATCTGAGCTTTAAATCCGGTATAGCGGGTGCTAACCCCTCTCAGTGAAAGCACCAAAGTGTTTGTGCCAAAATTGGTCACAGACCCCAAGTATCGTGAAAGCACTAATATATGAATATAAATCAACTATCCGAACACAAGTCAGAGATCTAAGCTAACAACAAACAACAATCCAGAGATAACGAACAGAAACGCAAGATTTATAGTGGTTCGGCTATCTCCGGCCTACGTTCACCTCAATTGGTAATCCTTTATTGATTTTCCTTGCTGGTTACAAATGACTACAACGATTACAATGAAGTAATTCAAGTACAACAGCAACGTTGAAGTGTAGAATTGAATCCGGCAGAGTCTGGACGTTCAATAGCCAAAAGATCCTTTTTTTAGGCTCCAAGGGGCTATTTATAGGTGTAGGGGGCTGATATTATGCTCAAACTTCGAGAGACTCTTTTTGGCACGTGAGTGGGCCCACGCGATCGATCCCAACAATTTTCGACTCGATCTGTGATTGATACGAATCGATTTCGTATCGATCAAAAAATGGTCCAATCGAGCTGAAACTTGGCGAGAAGATCCTTTACCTTGTACGTAAGATCGTGTGAAAATTTCATAGCATTTGGATCGGCAGGCGAGGTACTTCGAATCGATAGATTCGAATCGTTCTGTTCGAGTCGATAAGAGCATGTGCCCATGCGATGACGTGTTGCGAAATCCCAGGATCTTATCGCTTTGTGTGACGAGTTTGACCGAGATATTCGCATCTAACGCCAAAGCTTCGCTCGTATTAACCATTCATTCGCATCCATTTGTTTCAATCCTTATTCAAATTGGTTATCGATTCTCCATAGCCCCTACTCACATCGATTGTTATTGGTGATGGATACGAACAAGGACTCGTACGTTATCGATTCGAATAACCACGAACCATTTGGATACGAATTAAGCCTCTACGATCGATTCGAACGGGATCCTTCCCTGATCGATATGAAATGGTTCGACCGTGATGGATGTGAGCTAAATCGGTATGAAGCTGCCATTTCTGGATCGACGCGAAGAGCCTGAATATGGATGGAGTCGAACATCATCGATTCGAACATTGCACCATGATGGATTCGAATAATATCTTTCACTAACTTGCATCGATCATATGTCCATCACACGAACTCCGATTGGCCTAAAATTTAAAACGTGGCTTCTCCTGGCCTTGATCATTATCTCCAATCGATTTTATCTTGATCGAAGCTCTGCCAAATTTTAACGACATCGATTGCAGCCTTTTTTCCAATTGATCTCCAATCCTGATATCCATTCTTCCTTGCCTATTAGTTGATATTCCAGCTTTGACCAAAAGGTGGGATAATAAAAATGTTTTTTATACTTATAGTACTATAAAAATATAGAAGAAAATGGAGTTTGCAAGCTATTTGATTTACAAAACAAATTTTTAAAAATTACAGCTCATATTGCGATACTCGCTGTGAATGCATTGAAATATATGATTTTGGTAAAGTATAAAAAGGTTATCTATTTCAGATATTTTGTAAAAAAATCAAATATGGCTTATAAAGGTTATATAAGTATTAAAGAGTTTGAAGTTTTAAATACATTTTTAAATAGTTATTTAATAATTTTAAAGCAAAGGCTCTTATTATATATTTAAACTGTTTATTTGGCTTAAAATGGAAAAGGGTTTATAAATCAAAATTTAGTAATTTCTTTAAAGTATTTATGTATGAGTTTTTAATTAAAATCTAAGTATTTTGAAATGTACTTTCAGAACGTAGAATGGTTAAAAGGGATTTGAGAACTAAAGGATTTAATTTGAGGTATTTAAACAAATGGTTTATATAAAGGAAATCCCTTTACTTTTCAAAGTCATATTCGTTTCAAAAGGTGATGGTTTTAAGTTATGATCTGTGGAAATTTAAACTTTATGTTAAAGTATTTCAAAAGAGGTTTGAAATTTATATATGTGATTTAAAAGGATTATTTGATATAATGAAGCCGGTGGTTCTTTTATGAAAAGTGGAATCATGACTTTCCAAATCAAACTTAGTTTTAAATAAAAGATTTTCAAATAAGGTTTTAAATGGAAGTTTTTAAGTTTATTATAAGGGTTTTAAGTGAAATTTTAAAGGGACTAGAATACTCTAGGAATAATAAAAGATTTTGGAAATTAGAAGAAGAAGTTTTGTTTATAACATTTTGTTTTAAATAAATATTATATATAATTTGTGAAGCCTTATACTTGGCATTAAGCTTCGAGGTAGGAACACTTATATCTATCCTAAAAGACAAGAATGTTGTCAAGTCAAGATCCAAGAGATAATAATATCCCAACTTGAATGGTTTCATTGTCAACCCAAGGATAGTTTAAAGTTTAAAATCGAAGATTGATGTTAAGTTTATGAAGTATTATTTTTATATATGAATTCTATTACTTATGGGAGTTTAGTAGTCCTATACTAGGAACTAAAGGCTGATGAGTATTGAGATCTAGAGTCAAAGTGTTTTAACTGTGGTAAGGCCTGAGAAATCAATGCCCTAACTTACCTGGCTTCGCTTTTGGATGAGGGATAAAGTAAGTCGAAATATCAAAAACATGACAAGTATAGGAGATTTGATTTTTTTTTTAATTATCTTCATAAATTATGGTGGTATGGAAAGTATTTTTTCATACTTAACACCAAATTATGAGGTATGGATTTAAGAATACTTCTTTATATATAAGCATAGGCTTTAAGAATACTTGGATTTCGAATACACTATAAGAAACAGTACATTTCTGACGACGCGGTCCCGTCGTCGGTAAACGGAAGCCGTCGGCGGCCGTTGGAAAAAATCATAGCAAAAAAATCCGTCTTTGAACAGGATTTTCGAAAGCTACCAATAAATCCCATCAACACATTTCTGACGGCTACCAACGGCCAATCAACAGCTCCCGACGGCCGTTGGAAGACACATGGTCGATCACGAAAGGTGTCGAAAAGCCGTCGCTAGCCATCAGAAACCATCGATTTATGGTCGTCGCTTGTCGTTGGAAGCCATTGGGAAAAATCGGCCTACAAGCTATCGGGAGCCGTCGAAATTCCTACACCTATTTTCACTATTTTCTGTTGCATTCTTGCCATCCATCCACAATCTATAAACACAATATATTCCACCACACAAGTACATATCTATTTAAGATATTCAATATAAAATCAAACCATACAAATATAATTAAATCACATAAATAAATAAACCAAGCATAATTCGTATAAAATCAAAACAACACTTTGCTAACATAATTTACAAACATCCCATTGTATAAAATATACAGAAATCCTTCATCAACTTCCAAATGTCAACATTACTATCACCAAATGTATAGTCAAATAATATACATAGCAATTCAAATCCAACTCCACCAACTCAATGTATTATCAAAAATTAGTAAACAATACCAAAAAAGTTACCTATCACCCCGGTCAATCACCTCTAGAACCTCCGGACCCTGTCGAAGATGGAAAGCGGCCTCCATATTGCAACATATACTCAACAATACACTGGTCTAGTAGTTATATCATCTCAATGGCCTGCAGACCGTTCTACTCCTCCAACTGTCCCACCCTAGCTCTCAACTTTTCGATCTCTGCTAGATCGATCCATGCTCTGGTTTAGTTCGCTCTCCTCTATTTACTGGCCTGCAATACTTATTTGATTTGATAAAAGTTCAACTACTGTAATCTTACCATCCAAACTGTAGCATGATGTGTTAATTGTTATATCTATAAACCTATTCATTACCACTAGATTGCCAAAGCCGTAGCACCTGTTTTATGAAGGTGGATCCATGACTGACTCAAAAATGACATCATCCTCATCCGTCGTCAGCTGCTCTCGGCCAGTTTCCTACAAGAGTTTCTGACGTTTTTCCATAAACCTTGCCCGCATGAACAAATAAAAATACAATTAAAATTAATAACATGATATCTTAATTCAGTAATTTTAATAATTGAAATAGTTACTAATATTATATAAACTAAAATATGCTTACATGGCTCATTCTCGATTTATCGTCAAGCCGTGTATATAAAACTGTCCCGTCTGGATTTACATGCTCTTGGGAAAAAGTATGGGCAAATACATCCATGTACGATATGAGACACTGCGCCTCAGCTTTCTGAAATTGATTATTATGTACTATTATTATATATTCAGAATTATACAGCATAATAACTATTACAATTCACATTAGAGAAATTTACCAACTCCTGAAAATATTGTTGGAATGACTTAGACCCTCCTCGAGGAGTGACAAGATTTATGTTCCTATTAGTAGAGTTTCTTTCCTACTCTATCTATACATTTAAATCTAATACATTATTTACTTACCAATTACTTTTTGATATTTACGTATGAATCAAATGATTAGTAAAAGTTTACTATATTTACCTTTGCTTCGTCATAATCCCAATATATCAGCCACCCTTCCTACACACTCGCTCACATCCAGTTCGGCTTCTTCCCTTTATGTTACACAACCGGCATTGAATCTCGATAATTCTTCCTCGTCTTCTGCATCTAGTAGTGTCGTACCAGCTGTAGGTCATCTGATTGTACGTCAACTACGACCTCCATTTCATAATAAATAAGTGACAAAAAATTAAACAATAAATAAGGGACAATAAAATTAAGAATGGAAAACAGAAGAGTATACTTACAATGAAATCCTTCCATAGACACTCTAGGATGTGGGAAGGGATATTATCCCACTTCGGCCAATAAGTTGTCATCCTACTCTTGTACGAATTTCTGAAAATGATAGAACTACAGCTAACGCCTGTAGGTCAAACCTCCTATGTTAAATATGATGTAGATTATAATATTGCACACAAATTATCTAAGTTGCTAAAAAAAGTTTAATACTTACCTGTCACAACACATATTTCTGTACCGATTTAAACCGACTTTAACCACACTTGTCAGCCAAATCGCACGGAAGACGGATAGTGAAAGAAAGAAGAAGGTAGAAGATAGAAAGAAGATGGAAGAAAAAGGGAACAATTCAGAATCTCATAGCGGAACGAATAAATATAATATAAACAAGTATTTACATGAAACCAAAACTGTTGCTTTAATAACTTATACAGACTTCAAATCAAAGTTACATCCATTCAACTTGGACAGTTTATAGCAACCTGTCCTTACAACTTGTTTACAACACAACCAATGACAACTGAACATTAGCATCAACATGAATACGTCTCCTAATTCTAGCTCCTCTCCTAAAGCTTCCAATCTTCCACCTAAACTTGGAAATATGCTCGGTCTGACCCGAACATATAGGAAAAACACCAAGCCTGGGTCAGTCTGGTAAACACGCATGAGAAACACACTCATTGATTAATTAAAGTTTAAAAATCTTTTTGAAATCAAAGGTATCTCGTAAGACAATACCACAAATGAACATGTCGGGTTTACCTTACGATAACCAAAACATTTCTTATAAAATCCTCTGATATTATAATAGTGTCTAAATACAAATACCTAGTCAAATAGCCGAAATTGTTACATTTTTAAATTCCAGCATGCTAGCCACAAAGTGGGTTCTATAATCTACACCGTAAAGGGCACGAGGGAGAATTGATTTCCAACGAATGACTTGGCACTGCGGTAATACCTGTCATGGTACCTGGTCTAGATCAACATACCGAGGACCCCTCCGTTCCTCTACAACATAAGACCGGACTACCCTTTACTAAATAGCCCGAATAAGATCACCCAATGGTTGGGATCAGCAACTGCCCACAATGCCGAAATAAAAAGGGACCTATAGACAGGGATGACCTTACCCTAATTGGGTGCTACCCACTTAGCCTTGCTACATATATTTTCAGTCATTCTCGGTTGATGAGATTCGAGGCTCAGCGTTACCTTTTTGAACATTTCACTTAGAATACTCACCATCCTCCCAACGATGTTCTGAAAGCATTCATCCGTAAAGTCACTTCTGGGTTCGAACGGAACCGAAGGTACTATTCCTACTACATCCATTTTGGAATCACCCTCAGGATTAGTAGCGATTAGCCCTTACACTTCACTGCTCTATCTTCGACTCCAAGCTCTTTTCTTCATCATGAAAATGTACTCGCTGGATCGAAGTGGTTTTTCGGATTATAAATCTGATCCCGGTCTCTTCGAAACAACATTCGCTATTTTTCGGTAAACTCTACCCCGGTTCTTTAGGAAATACACAGATGAAAAATAAGATTGGAGTTCACCTCCTAACCGTTTGAACGGTTTTCCTTATAATTCGTCCTACTGAACATACGAGTTTATACATATGGTATAGCACCTCGAACGGTAACCGTACCATATAATACCCGAATTTCCTCAAGATATTTCCAAAGTTAAGTTTTTTCCAGATTTGATAGTCGGTTATTTAACTATCAAAATAATCAATCAATTCAACCAAGTTATTTTCCCATTCCAACCATTAAGCCTTGTTCACATTTAAAATTTACTAAGAAAGCTTATTTACTAGGTAAATATATATTTAAAGCAATTTCATTCAAAATCATACTTATAAAATTTCCAAATAAATTTCTCAAGTTCAAAATAAAACACTCTTTGTAAAAGTTTACTGTACAATATAGCATTTAAAACAACACTTATATTTAATAGATTTATATTGAAGAAAATATACTTAAATACAAATTTAATGAAAATTTACCTTTAAATGATCATTACAAAAATAGTTTTATGCTTGAAATAGTTTAAATAATACATACTTATAAAAATTTTGCCGTTGTAAATATTTCCAAAAATAATAAATAATCTACTTTTGATATTTCCAAAATATTTATCAATTCTTAAAAAAAACATCATTAAAAATAATACTCATTTTTAAAACAAATCTAGGTTCAAAATCAATCCAAACATAATAAGGCTTATTAGTCTCAACGGTACTTATCATGCTACAATCCACAGTCAAGCACGTCAATACATGTATTCAATAGCAATCAGCTTCCATAGATCAATTCGCATTATATACTCAAATATAACTAACAGATAATTAAACAGATATATGCATGAATAAATAGATCAGAGATTTATCATTGCTAGTAAACAGTTACACAGAAAAATCAGATTTGATGGCTTGCACTACTCATAGAAGTTAAATTCAATAATTAGCGGAATGGTGTTTGATTCCACTGATCAGATATCAAGCAGCTTGAATAATCTACAGTTAACACAGTTATTTAGTTTAGGAACAACTTAACAGATAGGCCGTATAAAACTATACAACGGTATTCATTTCCAATGGTAATTAATTCTGTCTGTAAAAGCTTGTAAAATTTTCTTATTTAATTTCACAACAGATCATGTGACGGTGTATATCCGTCGATACAACCCATCTCCTTAATAGCACTATATTATCTGTGAAATAAATTTTTTTTATAAATATAGAATTACTTAAGAACTTAAATTAATTAAAAAGTTTAACATTTAATTTCCCCAATCATCTGCTTAACTATACTTCAATTATTCAGATAAAACTCATAAATTAATAATAAAATTATTTTAAAAGCTTCACTAACTTATGATAAAATAATTTCTTTAAATGACCATAATTAAATAGACTTAAAGTAAAACAAATATATATATATATATATTAAAATTCCTTGTCTATAATAAAACTTAGATAACATTTTAATATAAAGAGGATTGATTCAACACATATACTTTAATCACTTGCTTGTTACATGATTTGGGAAAACAATTCATTACGATTTCCTTTGCATTATAACTATTTTCTTTTATTATTTAAATCCTGCTTTTAAATCAAACAAGACTTATCGGCCGAAGCCCAAAACCCGTAGACTAAAAAAATTAACAAACGAAACGTATTTTATTAATCTCAACTCAAATGCAAATGGGCCGAAGCCCATACCAAATAAAAAAACAACAGAAAGAAAACAACCAGCCTTCTCCCCTATCACCTCCCTTCTTCCCTTCCACTCTTCCTACAAAAGAACTTCCAGTACCCATCCTAAACCAATGATCAAACCACTACACGACCCCGAAAGCAACGCAAACGACTCGAACGCCCTCCCTACCATCTACTCATACAACTAATCCAGCCTGGAAAACACATCGCATCTTCTCAAAGCTCCAGCACCGTAACCATCCCCTGCGTGCACGTGTGCACATTCACGTGCATAGCTCCCCCATGCCACTGCTCGACTAACTGAGACCAGCCACCAACGTCCCTTGCTCCCCTCGACCATTCTTACCCATTCTCCAGCGTCTCTTACCCCTCGGTCAAAATCGAGTCTTCATTGAAACCCACAGCGAAACCACCTCCACCAACGCCGCAAACAGCTCTCGCCATCCACCATCGAACACAACGCCTCCCCCACCAATCGAAAGCTCTTCCGACACGCTTCCTCCATGCCAAACCCTGTAAAGACCCGTAAATCCGTACTCCTTGAATAGACACTAATCTCCATTGATTAATTCAAGATGAACGAAAATACGAACCCTTAGGGGTTTAAGAAAAATTAAGGAAAAGAAAAAGGCAGAAGAAGAGAGAAGAAAATAGAAAAATAGATAGGGAAAAGAAGATAGAAAATTTTTCAAAATAGAAGAAAAAGAAAATAGAGAACATAAAATAGATCATTTTAAAATAGAAAGAAAAGAGAATAGAACGGAATAGAAAACAACAGAACAACAACAGAATCTCACAATTCGCAGCGGAACAACATATAATAATAAATGAATAACCTTTAAACAAAGAACTATATCAGTTATTACATTACATCACATTTCATTACATCATATCATCAGAGTGTACAACATCATACAACAACAAACAATGCAGCGGAAAAAGAAATACTATATAACTAGTAATACGTCATGCCATCCAGCTTGCCTCCAGCAACTCCATAATATCCAGAATATCCTGATAAACCTAACTCTTAACTGCCCGTGTAGAAATTGGTGGGCACCCAGAATTTAGGAAGGAAAACAATAAACTCCAAGTCAGTCATGTGACTGGTGTGAGAACTCAAAACAGTTTATTTATCTTTAAAATCAAAATAGAGGAATATTTTTAAATTCAATTCGCAATGCTTTTAAAAATGAGACTACCATAAGGCCTCCCGCACACACACACATGCAAACGCAGAATCGGAGGAGATTTCTCCTTATGATAGTCAAAGATGCTTGATACGCATTTAAAAGAACATTTTATATTATTACTAGTGCATAATGTAGGAAAAATTCATTTCGAAAGTAGAATATAAATCTTAGCCAGCATAGACATTTCGAACTATACCTACTATAACTACCATCCAAACAGTGGTGACCACCATAAGTGAATGGCAGGTTCTACAACTAATACCGTACAAAGTTTCGTATTGGGAATTGGATTTCCAACGAATGATCAGGCCAAGGAACTTCCCATTGCCACATGAGAATGCCTCTGGATGGACATCCCCGAGAACCAAACCGGATCTCTACCAACACAAGGCCGGGTTACCCCTAACTGAGTAACAACTGACCGAATATGCCATCCCCCGGTCCTTTGGGACCTTTTCACCGAGCGCTCGCAATCAATTCACACAATCATAAAGTGTTTTCAACATGAGTAAGCATCTGGGCTCCATACCATGATACCACCCTTTTCCAGAAGGAAATGCACACATCCTAAAGGGCGCTACCCCTCATAACCTTGCTGCTTCTTTCCTGTTTTGACCATTCACGGGGTGTGAGGCTCGACGAAGTCACGTCCACAAAAACATACTTTATACAAAAGCCATGATTTGGGTCAACAAATGATCAACACAATGATCACAAGGATAGACGATCAAATAAATGATCCTATCACAAATAATCAACACAATGATCATTTACAGCAACACTCTGCATGTCACATTACCAAATTGGGAATATATCGCTGATAACTTCAACTATATAACCTCTGAGCTCGTACGTCTCAGAGAAGGGTGTTAAGCTAAAAGAATAAATTCTCCGCCACCAACAGAAATATATTTGAAAGAAATCGGCTTTATATCTCAACTTGTAATGTCAGACACACAATCCATACAAGTCTGTTCCGGGCTCGAACAAAACCGAAGGCACTTCTTACGAAGCCCTTGCAATCCGGGTATTCACAATCCCGATCGAATTTCCCATCACTTAGGAGATCTCTATACCAGGAGCTACCCAGTGCAGAGACAATCGATAGGTCATCCTATCGCTTTCACAAATACTCGGTCTTCAACACCGATCTTCAATGCAATTCACAACGATGTATCACATATTCGGAATGGGTTATACGACCCCATGGTCCTTTCCCGGTTAACCCGAATAGTGAGCGCTTATTCAAAAATAAGTGTGGCATTCACATTCAAACAAATCACATCAATTACCCATTCAAAGGGAAATATTGATAGTCGGTTATTGTACTATCAATGGATATGCACAACATCACCAGATTCCAAATAATTTTCCAAATTATTTATTTTCCAAAATATCTTCACTAGATATATAATTTCAATACTTCAAAAATAAATCAATATTTATTTTTAAACAAATTCTCCTTTTCATTCATAAATTCCATAGTGAATTTATAATCCAAAATATCTATGAATATTCGATTTCGATTATTCATTTCAATTTATCTTCAAAATGATAAATTCTCAAAATATTCACTTTATATTGGAAAACATTTCCATACTTATTTATTCATAAGTAATTTCACAAATTTTATTTATTTTCAACACTTGGAAAATATTCAATATACTTAAATCGAAATTTAATATATATTTCATTCTATTAAGGAAATCATTCTCTTAAATATATTTATTTGGGCCAAAACGAATGTTGCGTAAAACATTGTTACGACAACCCAAAATCACTAGTATAGGGATTCGAAATTAAAATAGATATATAAATCACAATACTATACAAAACATTTCCTTTCAGAAATCATTTACTATAACAACAGTGTTATAGTCCACCATTTCCTTTTATTTCTCGAAAACGTCTATTTCAACAATCAACGTTGAAATCTATGGTTTCGAATCTCAACACATTTCAAAACATCGTTAGATCGTTTAATTCAATTTAAACATCTCATTCAAAACAATTTTCTTTAACAAATTATTCACTATTCAAAAACGTGAATAAACTACGTTAACAAATTTCATCCCTTTATATATTTCATTTCAAAGGATTATTCACAGTTAAAAATGTGAATATAACTCCATTAATAGGTTTCAACAATTTACTTATCAAAATAAGTCGTTTGCGAATTTATAAAACAACGTTTATAAACTCCATTTCTAATTATTTTATAACAACTTCCTTTATAAATCTCCTTTATTAACCTATTCGATTTATATTTCAATTATAAACCAAAGGTTCATATTATAAGTTAAATACTTATAATTTATTCGTTCACAAAAATCGTTCCTTTGAACTTCATAATTATAAATCTTATAACTTATAAGATTCAATTATTTATCCAAAACCATTCTTTTAATAACTTTATAAATTTTATAAACCTACTGTTTATAAAATTTCATTTATAACTCCACTGTTTAAAATTCTATAAATTCCATTTAATTATGAAATTCATTTTCACTTCATTCAAACACTTATAAAAACTCGTTTTATAATGTCCATATTTCAATTTATAAATATCCATTTATAAATCTCTTAATATAAATCAATTTATATTATTATTTAAAACGTCTTTAATCTCTTTTATTATTTCACCATTTTGATTCATAAAATAATTAAATTTTATAAATCCTATATTTAAACTTTTCACAATAAATTCTAAAATCCCGATTAAACTATTTTATAAAATCATTAGCATCATATTCTCAAAAATCAGTTTTTAACGATATTTCTCAAAAATCATAATTTTTATAACTTTAAAAATTATAACGTTTATTTATTTAAAATAAATAAATTACAAAAATATTTTATAAACGTATACTTTCAAAAATCACTTTAAAATCATTTTAAAATTCCAAAATTAGGTCCAATGATGCTACACACCAAATAGTCAATCACGACAACAACGATATCATATATCGATATGAAAATCCATCAAATATCAAAATATCTGAAATCAAATAAATACTGTTGAGGAATCCAGTTGGATCCCTCCAACCTGTTTTCCTGCATCCACAAACATTAGCACAATACCAATTTCGCTCCAGTACGAAATTATCGCGGTATATGGGATTTAAAATATTATCCGCTTAATAGACGGCGCAATAGGGTCTCATCCGCTAAACAAATAATGCGGGAAATCAATAACTCCAATATATACATATGCCAATATATATATATATATTGCTATTATATATAATACCAATTTCATTGTTTATGAAATATTCGCGGTATATGTTTTTAATAAATAACATCCGCTTACTAACGGCGTATAATGTCTATTTTAACAATCAATAGATATTAATCATCATTCAAACATGCATTCAAATATTTTAAATCTAACTATTTAAAATAAAATCGAAACTGATTCGATTGAGTGAGAAGTTCTCACCTTGATTTCAATTTCGTTTTAGCGATTTATTTCGAATAAAATTAAACGGACGTTTAAATTTTACCCAAAATTCTCACTAACTCCAAACGACTCCAATCCAATTCCATCGCGTAGTGCTCGTCCATATGATTCCAACGCAACTGGTTTCGCGCGTTTTCGACCTCGTATGAAAAAGTTATCAATTTTACAAGTTTCTACGAATTTTTATATAAACAATTACAACATTTTATTTATAATTTTAAACATACTCCCATGAAGACTGTTCGTTCCAAATCCCCCCCCCCCATCTGGACCGTGCATTGCTTTCTCCCCCAACTCCTTCTCTTCTCGTTTACAGCCGAACCCAATAGCATGATTAGGGTTTGAATTCGAGCTACCATTTCTCAACGAAACTCGATCAAACCACTTGCAATAGGAAGCCCCTTCCACCACCTATGCACGGCCTCAACCAAAGCAAGCTCGGCCCCCTCCTCCTCCTAGAAATGCGTGCGCAAGGCAGCACGGTCGGCCCCCTGTAGCTCCCTCCACACGACACCAAACACGATCTCCACCGTTCACATCGAAGCTCTCGTTGTGATCTTCATCTTTGTAGTTGAATGTTTTTGACGAATGTTTACGGATTGGAAGGAATCAAAGGAGAAAGGAAGATCATTTTCGGCCATCCAATATTAACTGGCGGCTGTGCAGTTGAATTAGGGTTTAGATATATATTTTTTTTATTTTTTTAGAGTGAAGGGCTATTTATAAGGAACCGACGAAATACTATTCATCCCGGAAATTCCGAACTCCGATTTACGCGCCGAAACTGACATTCCTAGGGTTTATCCCGCGTTTCGGACACAATGGAACAGGTTTCGGAAGCTAATTCGGACATCTGTGCGAGTTATGGCTACAAACGCTCAATTTAAATTAAACCGATTTAAACGATTTTCTAGGCGTTTTAATTCGTACCGGACAAACAGTAAATCCAATTGACTTGAAATTTGAAACCTTACAATAATATCACATTACGGATCCGATGAAACTGGTTTCGTTGAAATCCGAGACTTTTTGAAAAATGGCTATTTTAACTCGCCAAATTAAAATTAAAAATAATTCGATGCGTTTCGAGCTGCCACGATCAAACGATAACTCCGATTGACACGAAAATTGAAATCCGGTAATAAATAACTATTATGGATCCAATGGAACTAGTTTCGTTCAATTCTGAGACTGTTCAAAAATTGACTATTTTCACTAGTCGATTTAAATATTAAAATATTCAATTTTCACAATTTAACTCTTAATTCGATTTTAAAAGTTCTAAAATATCGTTCTAACTTCCATATGATAAAATAAAATTTTACAAATCATTTTCAATCAAATTTAACTCAATTTTCAATTATTTCCACAATTTAACATATTAAATTATCGATTTAATTATTCAATTAAATCCAATAATTCAAAATAAAATTTATTCGACTTAAAAATTCACTTATTAATATTTAAAATTAATTAAATATTCAAATTTTAATTGAATAATATTCTGGGTCGTTACAATCTTCCCCACTTAAAAGAATTTCGTCCTCGAAATTACAAGTAAGAAAAGTTACAGAATCTATTAATTTTCCAAAATTCATAGTTAAACTTCTTACAATAACTTTACTAAGTTTTCAAATCATACTTAGTTATCTTTTCAAAAACAACTACTATTGTTTAACTTTCAATTCCAAATCAAAGTGAAAGTTTTCAAAATTTTCCAATTTTCTCAAAATTTTCTAACGCCTTAAATTTCCGGAAAAATTCGCCATACTCTCCTTTGCGCGGCTCGATCCGAAAAAAAAATGACAGTATATATATCACAAATATACATCTCATCAAGTAATGAGGCATCCCGAAGGGAAAAAAAAAGTATAAAAGTACGGTATGTAATCCGAGATATGTACCTTATATTTTATTAGCGAGCATATACGGCTAATATAGCGTGAAAGCGAGCTCCAAATGCGAAGCAAATGCGATCCGCACCTACTAAACACTCAACAAACAACATGAGAATCATGCATATGGATAATAGTATCGATATACAACATATAGCAACATAATAACTATATATGCCAACATAGCAAATGCAATAAAAGCAATATACTCAACCACCAACCAACTAACATTCATAACCAATAAATATTCATTTATATTCAATTAATTTAGTTTCACTTCTTATATATACAAGTTTATTTCACAATTGTAAATCACTTTAATTATAATTCAATTCTTATAATTCTTTATACTTATACAATTATTCTTTATTTAGATTTTTCAAACAACTAAACAATCAAACAATCTACTTATATATACTTTAATAATTCTGAAAAATTATTCCTTTATATATAAAAATATAATCAAGGTAAAATTATTCCATTTACCCAATTTAAAACAATACCGTGTCGGTTTATCTTGTTTAAGAGTTTAGAAACTCCTATCTACGATAGTTAGCTAGACTAGATCGACCGGAATCTATAAACAATCAACCGATAAGTCAACACAATACAAAACAATTTTTTTATATTCACTAACGAATACGCTCTCATAGCTATTATTACACTCAACTCATTCTAGAGTACTACTGACTCTATCTCTAATGAATAATACCCAACAGAACCATGGTTGTCGCTTAACCATAAGCTCTGATACCAAATGTAAAGACCCGTAAATCCGTACTCCTTGAATAGACACTAATCTCCATTGATTAATTCAAGATGAACGAAAATACGAACCCTTAGGGGTTTAAGAAAAATTAAGGAAAAGAAAAAGGCAGAAGAAGAGAGAAGAAAATAGAAATATAGATAGGGAAAAGAAGATAGAAAATTTTTCAAAATAGAAGAAAAAGAAAATAGAGAACATAAAATAGATCATTTTAAAATAGAAAGAAAAGAGAATAGAACGGAATAGAAAACAACAGAACAACAACAGAATCTCACAATTCGCAGCGGAACAACATATAATAATAAATGAATAACCTTTAAACAAAGAACTATATCAGTTATTACATTACATCACATTTCATTACATCATATCATCAGAGTGTACAACATCATACAACAACAAACAATGCAGCGGAAAAAGAAATACTATATAACTAGTAATACGTCATGCCATCCAGCTTGCCTCCAGCAACTCCAGAATATCCAGAATATCCTGATAAACCTAACTCTTAACTGCCCGTGTAGAAATTGGTGGGCACCCAGAATTTAGGAAGGAAAACAATAAACTCCAAGTCAGTCATGTGACTGGTGTGAGAACTCAAAACAGTTTATTTATCTTTAAAATCAAAATAGAGGAATATTTTTAAATTCAATTCGCAATGCTTTTAAAAATGAGACTACCATAAGGCCTCCCGCACACACACACATGCAAACGCAGAATCGGAGGAGATTTCTCCTTATGATAGTCAAAGATGCTTGATACGCATTTAAAAGAACATTTTATATTATTACTAGTGCATAATGTAGGAAAAATTCATTTCGAAAGTAGAATATAAATCTTAGCCAGCATAGACATTTCGAACTATACCTACTATAACTACCATCCAAACAGTGGTGACCACCATAAGTGAATGGCAGGTTCTACAACTAATACCGTACAAAGTTTCGTATTGGGAATTGGATTTCCAACGAATGATCAGGCCAAGGAACTTCCCATTGCCACATGAGAATGCCTCTGGATGGACATCCCCGAGAACCAAACCGGATCTCTACCAACACAAGGCCGGGTTACCCCTAACTGAGTAACAACTGACCGAATATGCCATCCCCCGGTCCTTTGGGACCTTTTCACCGAGCGCTCGCAATCAATTCACACAATCATAAAGTGTTTTCAACATGAGTAAGCATCTGGGCTCCATACCATGATACCACCCTTTTCCAGAAGGAAATGCACACATCCTAAAGGGCGCTACCCCTCATAACCTTGCTGCTTCTTTCCTGTTTTGACCATTCACGGGGTGTGAGGCTCGACGAAGTCACGTCCACAAAAACATACTTTATACAAAAGCCATGCTTTGGGTCAACAAATGATCAACACAATGATCACAAGGATAGACGATCAAATAAATGATCCTATCACAAATAATCAACACAATGATCATTTACAGCAACACTCTGCATGTCACATTACCAAATTGGGAATATATCGCTGATAACTTCAACTATATAACCTCTGAGCTCGTACGTCTCAGAGAAGGGTGTTAAGCTAAAAGAATAAATTCTCCGCCACCAACAGAAATATATTTGAAAGAAATCGGCTTTATATCTCAACTTGTAATGTCAGACACACAATCCATACAAGTCTGTTCCGGGCTCGAACAAAACCGAAGGCACTTCTTACGAAGCCCTTGCAATCCGGGTATTCACAATCCCGATCGAATTTCCCATCACTTAGGAGATCTCTATACCAGGAGCTACCCAGTGCAGAGACAATCGATAGGTCATCCTATCGCTTTCACAAATACTCGGTCTTCAACACCGATCTTCAATGCAATTCACAACGATGTATCACATATTCGGAATGGGTTATACGACCCCATGGTCCTTTCCCGGTTAACCCGAATAGTGAGCGCTTATTCAAAAATAAGTGTGGCATTCACATTCAAACAAATCACATCAATTACCCATTCAAAGGGAAATATTGATAGTCGGTTATTGTACTATCAATGGATATGCACAACATCACCAGATTCCAAATAATTTTCCAAATTATTTATTTTCCAAAATATCTTCACTAGATATATAATTTCAATACTTCAAAAATAAATCAATATTTATTTTTAAACAAATTCTCCTTTTCATTCAAAAATTCCATAGTGAACTTATAATCCAAAATATCTATGAATATTCGATTTCGATTATTCATTTCAATTTATCTTCAAAAAGATAAATTCTCAAAATATTCACTTTATATTGGAAAACATTTCCATACTTATTTATTCATAAGTAATTTCACAAATTTTATTTATTTTCAACACTTGGAAAATATTCAATATACTTAAATCGAAATTTAATATATATTTCATTCTATTAAGGAAATCATTCTCTTAAACATATTTATTTGGGCCAAAACGAATGTTGCGTAAAACATTGTTACGACAACCCAAAATCACTAGTATAGGGATTCGAAAGTAAAATAGATATATAAATCCCAATACTATACAAAACATTTCCTTTCGGAAATCATTTACTATAACAACAGTGTTATAGTCCACCATTTCCTTTTATTTCTCGAAAACGTCTATTTCAACAATCAACGTTGAAATCTATGGTTTCGAATCTCAACACATTTCAAAACATCGTTAGATCGTTTAATTCAATTTAAACATCTCATTCAAAACAATTTTCTTTAACAAATTATTCACTATTCAAAAACGTGAATAAACTACGTTAACAAATTTCATCCCTTTATATATTTCATTTCAAAGGATTATTCACAGTTAAAAATGTGAATATAACTCCATTAATAGGTTTCAACAATTTACTTATCAAAATAAGTCGTTTGCGAATTTATAAAACAACGTTTATAAACTCCATTTCTAATTATTTTATAACAACTTCCTTTATAAATCTCCTTTATTAACCTATTCGATTTATATTTCAATTATAAACCAAAGGTTCATATTATAAGTTAAATACTTATAATTTATTCGTTCACAAAAATCGTTCCTTTGAACTTCATAATTATAAATCTTATAACTTATAAGATTCAATTATTTATCCAAAACCATTCTTTTAATAACTTTATAAATTTTATAAACCTACTGTTTATAAAATTTCATTTATAACTTCACTGTTTAAAATTCTATAAATTCCATTTAATTATGAAATTCATTTTCACTTCATTCAAACACTTATAAAAACTCGTTTTATAATGTCCATATTTCAATTTATAAATATCCATTTATAAATCTCTTAATATAAATCAATTTATATTATTATTTAAAACGTCTTTAATCTCTTTTATTATTTCACCATTTTGATTCATAAAATAATTAAATTTTATAAATCCTATATTTAAACTTTTCACAATAAATTCTAAAATCCCGATTAAACTATTTTATAAAATCATTAGCATCATATTCTCAAAAATCAGTTTTTAACGATATTTCTCAAAAATCATAATTTTTATAACTTTAAAAATTATAACGTTTATTTATTTAAAATAAATAAATTACAAAAATATTTTATAAACGTATACTTTCAAAAATCACTTTAAAATCATTTTAAAATTCCAAAATTTGGTCCAATGATGCTACACACCAAATAGTCAATCACGACAACAACGATATCATATATCGATATCAAAATCCATCAAATATCAAAATATTTGAAATCAAATAAATACTGTTGAGAAATCCAGTTGGATCCCTCCAACCTGTTTTCCTACATCCACAAACATTAGCAAAATACCAATTTCGCTCCAGTACGAAATTATCGCGGTATATGGGATTTAAAATATTATCCGCTTAATAGACGGCGCAATAGGGTCTCATCCGCTAAACAAATAATGCGGGAAATCAATAACTCCAATATATACATATGCCAATATATATATATTGCTATTATATATAATACCAATTTCACTATTTATGAAATATTCGCGGTATATGTTTTTAATAAATAACATCCGCTTACTAACGGCGTATAATGTCTATTTTAACAATCAATAGATATTAATCATCATTCAAACATGCATTCAAATATTTTAAATCTAACTATTTAAAATAAAATCGAAACTGATTCGATTGAGTGAGAAGTTCTCACCTTGATTTCAATTTCGTTTTAGCGATTTATTTCGAATAAAATTAAACGGACGTTTAATTTTACCCAAAATTCTCACTAACTCCAAACGACTCCAATCCAATTCCATCGCGTAGTGCTCGTCAATACGATTCCAACGCAACTGGTTTCGCGCGTTTTCGACCACGTATGAAAAAGTTATCAATTTTACAAATTTCTACGAATTTTTATATAAACAATTACAACATTTTATTTATAATTTTAAACATACTCCCATCAAGACCGTTCGTTCCAAATCCCCCCCCCCCCATCTGGACCGTGCATTGCTTTCTCCCCCAACTCCTTCTCTTCTCGTTTACAGCCGAACCCAATAGCATGATTAGGGTTTGAATTCGAGCTACCATTTCTCAACGAAACTCGATCAAACCACTTTCAATAGGAAGCACCTTCCACCACCTATGCACGGCCTCAACCAGAGCAAGCTCGGCCCCCTCCTCCTCCTAGAAATGCGTGCGCAAGGCAGCACGGTCGGCCCCCTGTAGCTCCCTCCACACGACACCAAACACGATCTCCACCGTTCACATCGAAGCTCTCGTTGTGATCTTCATCTTTGTAGTTGAATGTTTTTGACGAATGTTGACGGATTGGAAGGAATCAAAGGAGAAAGGAAGATCATTTTCGGCCATCCAATATTAACTGGCTGCTGTGCAGTTGAATTAGGGTTTAGATATATTTTTTTTTATTTTTTTAGAGTGAAGGGCTATTTTATAAGGAACCGACGAAACACTATTCATCCCGGAAATTCCGAACTCCGATTTACGCGCCGAAACTGACATTCCTAGGGTTTATCCCGCGTTTCGGACACAATGGAATAGGTTTCGGAAGCTAATTCGGACATCTGTGCGAGTTATGGCTACAAACGCTCAATTTAAATTAAACCGATTTAAACGATTTTCTAGGCGTTTTAATTCGTACCGGACAAACGGTAAATCCAATTGACATGAAATTTGAAACCTTACAATAATATCACATTACGGATCCGATGAAACTGGTTTCGTCGAAATCCGAGACTTTTTGAAAAATGGCTATTTTAACTCGCCAAATTAAAATTAAAAATAATTCGATGCGTTTCGAGCTGCCACGATCAAACGATAACTCCGATTGACACGAAAATTGAAATCCGGTAATAACTAATTATTACGGATCCAATGGAACTGGTTTCGTTCAATTCTGAGACTGTTCAAAAATTGACTATTTTCACTAGTCGATTTAAATATTAAAATATTCAGTTTTCACAATTTAACTTTTAATTCGATTTTAAAAGTTCTAAAATATCGTTCTAACTTCCATATGATAAAATAAAATTTTACAAATCATTTTCAATCATATTTAACTCAATTTTCAATTATTTCCACAATTTAACATATTAAATTATCGATTTAATTATTCAATTAAATCCAATAATTCAAAATAAAATTTATTCGACTTAAAAATTCACTTATTAGTATTTAAAATTAATTAAATATTCAAATTTTAATTGAATAAAATTCTGGGTCGTTACAAACCCCACGAGCTCGGGTCGCATCCTCGCCTTCCCAGTTCATCGCGTGCCAGAGGTAAAATTGAAACCCCAAAACCATAAAATACACCCGTTCTCCCAATCTAAGCCAAAAACCAAGATTCCGCCACGGTTGACACCTCCCTTAGGTCCACCTGCCCCTTCAGACCTGGCCGCACCACCTCACGGCGACGAGATCGATAGAAATATATTTTTAGACCAAAACAATTCATATATCAATTCCTCGAGATATAAAACACTAAAAATTACAATCTTACCACTAAAATTCATATTCCAACATAAGGAAACCGATTGCATGCTTGAATCCTTGAATTAAAAACATTAAGTTTTCACTAAAATATGATACTTACTCTTAAACCTGTCATTAATGAACTACACAGCAAAATTCATTCCTAAACTATTTTTAACCTAAACTATACTAGAAAATAAATATATTCCTAGTTTACAACATCATTAGATTCGAATTAGATTGAGAGATCCAGATTTTTTTTTAATACTGGGATGAACTAATATTCACAGTTTAACAGAGTAACAAACAATTCATTTCCTGGTTAAAAATTAAGGTTTCTCACCGTAAACATTTGATTCCAGAAGCTTTTAAATTGAATTTGAAATCTTTAAGTCTAAAAACAGAACTTGGTTTTAAAATCTTCTGATGGTTTGAATTAAACAGAGAATGTTTTCCTGAGCTTTACTTGTCCAGACTTGGTTACAGAGTAACCTTACTTTTCTTTTCTTTTTCTTTTTTTTGCTGTTGCTTAGAAATTTGAATAGAGGCTATTTCATAAGTTACAGGTTTTAATTTTTACAACAACAACACTTATTGGGACCTACATATATACACAACTTTGCATAACAAAAAATAGACTGAAATGATCTTTGGTGGCTGAGATGGTCATTTTAATGGTGAAAGAAATTTGAAAAGAAAAGATAATTATTACAATGTTTTATCTGTTATTTACTGCCAGATGTAAATATTTTTTCTGATTAAATATTTATCACTTATTGCCCATAGTTTTTACTAGATTTAAAACTATTTTGTTTCTTGGTTTTTGTTAACCTGTTTCTTTTAACAATAAATGATTTTGAGGTCTTTTATTTATTATATAGTTTATATAAACAATAAGATACTTAAAAGTATATATAAGCATGCTAAAGAAATTAGACAGCCTAGTTATTATTACTTTGTCAAAGTAGTGTTTGCATTTATTTCTTATACACCTTATACATTTTAAAACAAAAATGAGAAACAAGATTAAAATAATACTTCTTAGTATATATACCTATACAAATATATATATATGTTACTTAAACAAAGACTACAAAGTAGCTTAAAATTATTTTTAAGCCTTCACGTATATATGTATCCATATATACATTTTTTTATTGATAATATATAGAAGTATATTATTTCCAAATAAACCAAATGCATTAGTTATCTATGTATATGTGTGTGTGTGTATATAGTTTCTCCTGTTTATACTTATATGGTTATTATACACATCATTTAATTTATAACATTTTTATCTATTTAAACATTATAAATTTTCCTTTTTAACTTATCATTATACATACATATATATATAAATATAACCTTTCTTATTCAAGATGTATAGTATTTTAAAACTTAAAAGTTCTTTTTATTTAATATAGACAATATTGTTTATGTGCCTAAGATCAAAAATATTCTTTTTTACTTTATTATGAATTTCACTGTTTTGAATTTCTATCCAAATTATATATACACATATAAATTTTATTATCCTATATTTAAAAATATATGCATATGATTTTTCCAATTAATTTTAATTTTCTACTATATTTTATCTTAAGAATAATATATTCATATTTTGTCTCTAAAAAATACACATATTTTATCTAAAATAATATATATATATATATATATATATATATATTCCACCTTTAAAAAAAAATATACATATAATAAAACAAAATATACATATAAGGAATTCTATTTAATTTATCTGTATCTTAATATGGTTTTGAAAATTAAAATTATATTAGTTTTGGAAAGTTGTATACAATTATTAATTACTGATTAATGGGAATAATTTATATTAAAATACAATATTATTAAATATTATAGATTAATGTTCACAACTCGGGATGTCAAAAATCTCGGGTCGTTACATTCCTCCCCCTTAAAGAGTTTCGTCCCCGAAATTCCATAGCTAAGTTAGTAAAACTATCTACACACAGTAGAGCTGATTAATAACACCCCAAACTACACCAGTAGATACATAGATTCCATACTTGTATATCAATTAAACATTACATCTAGTACCAACCAAAATATTCCTACAGGTGCTACCATCATCCATACAAGCATACATATAATATATATATATATATATATATATATCACCCTACCAAACATTTCCCCTTAACAACCATGACGTCCAAGGGTCATAGACACAAATAAAAAGGCATACACTACCTAGAGAAAGCTACCCAACACTAACTATGGACTCTTGCTACCAGAGTCCTCTCCTTTTGGTCCTAACAATTCCTTGGACTCCACATCACGGTCAGAAACCCTAACAATCTCTGGACTAGGCTCTCTCTAAAAGAAATCTACACCAACAACCAGCTCCTCAAAAACTTCACATATCTCCCAAATGACTGCATCGTCATTTTTCGATTCAAGATCCTCCTCTACTTCGAACTCTTCCTCATCGTCAAACTCAACATCTTCATCTTCGACTTCAAACTCTTCTTCACTGTCGAATTCCTCCTCGGGGTCTTCTTCCTAAAGATGAGGCTGTGGTTGCACAACAGGATCTACCGGCTCCTCTGGCTCTTCTTCCTATAAGTATGGCTCGTTAAGATCTGTCCGAATTCTCTCTACCCAGTCAAAATCACCATCCTTCCTAGCCCTAGCCAGTGCTCCACCTCGACTGATGCTATGGGTTCTCTACAATCAATACCAAACCCAAAGGTGAGATCCTAAGGTTTAGACTTCTATAGGCTAAAGAGTACATCAAATTTACAATTCAAAATTCATTCCCTTAAATTTCCTATTACCCAGAATTTATAAAAATTCATTTTTCAAAAAATAATTTAGGCATATATTTGAAAAGTGATTACAAGGTAGAGAAAAATATACATATATACCGTAAGTTTATAAACAATTTATTCTTCAATTCATAAATATATATATATACACAACAAAGTAAGTGTTATAAGGTTTAAATTCTCAAATATCCTTTAGAAATCCATGATTATGAAATTATCCTTAATGGTGGAAAATTTTCCCAAATATTAGTTTAAAAATTTCCTAAATTCCTTAAGTAAATAGAATTTAGCAAAAGTCCATTTTTCCCAAGATACAAATCCTAAAGTGTCCAGATTTCTAAGGGTATACTCAAGTCAAAAGAACCACAAAAGAAAATACTCATGGTTGACGACTAAGACCACTCAATCCTAGATGATAAATTATTTTCATCACACCCAATCATTTTAAATACCATATAATTAAAAATTATTCCTTTTTATATAGAAAATGTATCTGGGAAAAATTATTTCATCTACCCTTAAAACAATATTGTGTCTGTTGGCCTGGTTCAAGTGTTTAGAGATTCCTATCAATAACGTTAGCTGCTCGTAGTCCAGAATCTATATGCCACTTAACCGATCAATTAACACAATATACAAAATCATTTTTATATAGCTAACAAATACGCGCTCTCGTATATATATACACACACTCAGACTCAATTGGGTTGCTACAGACCCTATTCCTAATGAGAAACCTACCCGAACCTAGGTATTCACTCATCTTAGGCTCTGATACCATAATGTCACGACCCATTTTTCCGTACCGATTTAAACTGACTTTAACCACACTTATCAGCCAAATCGTACGGGAAGACGGATAGTGAAAGAAAGAAAGAAGGTATAAGATAGAAAGAAGGTAGAAGATTGAAAGAAGATAGAAGAAAAAGAGAATAATTTAGAATCTCATAGCGGAACGAATAACTATAATATAAACAAGTATTTACATGAAACCAAAACTGTTGCTTTAATAACTTATACAGACTTCAAATCAGAGTTACATCCACTAAACTCGGACAGTTTGTAGCAACCTATCCTTACAACTTGTTGACAACACAATCAATGACAACTGAACATAAGCACTATGTAAATAGGTCTCCTAATTCTAGCTCCTCTCCTAAAGCTTCCAATCTTCTAGCTAAACCTGGAAATATGCTTCGTCTGACCTGAGCATATAGGAAAAACACCAAGCCCGGGCCAGTTTGGTAAACCTGCGTGAGAAACACACCCATCTTGATTAATTAAAGTTTAAAAATCTTTATGAAATCAAAGGCATCTCGTAAGACCACGCCACAAATAAACATGCCGGGTTTTTAACTTACGGTAACCAAAACATTTCTTATAAAATCCTTTGATATTATAATAGTGTCTAAATACAAATACTTATACAAATAGCCAAAATTGTTACATTATTAAATTCCATCATACTAACCACAAAGTGGGTTCTACAATCATAACCGTAAAGGGCACGTAGAGAGAACGGATTTCCAACGAATGACTTGGCACTGGGGTACCACCTGTCATGGTACCTGGTCTAGATCAGCATACCGAGGACCCCTTCGTTCCTCTGCAACATAAGAGCGACTACCCCTTATTGGATAGCCTGAATAAGATCACCCCGCGATTGGGATCAGCAATCGCCCACACAGCCGAAATAAAAAGGGACCTCTAGACTGGGATGACCTTACCCTAATTGGGTGCTACCCACTTAGCCTTACTGCATATCCCCTGATTTTCAGTCATTCTTGGTTGATGAGGTTCGAGGTTCAGCATTACCTTTTTAGAACATTTCACTTAGAATGCCCACCATCCTCCCAATGATGTTCTGAAAGCATTCATACATAAAAGTCCTTCCCGCGTTCGAACAGAACCGAAGGCACTATTCCTACTGCATCCATTTTGGAATCACCCTCAGGATTAGTAGCGATTAGCCCTTGCACTTCTCTGCCCCATCTTCGAATCCAAGCTCTTGTCTTCATCACAAAAACGTACTTGTTGGATCAAAGTGGCTTTCGGATTATAAATCTGATCCAGGTCTCTTCGAAACAATGTTCGCAATTTTCCGGTAAACTCAACCCCGGTTCTTTAGGAAATACACGGACGAAAAATAAGATCAGAGTTCACCTCCTAACCATTTGTGAACGGATTTCCATATAATTCATCCTAGAGAACAAATGAGTTTATATGTCCGGTATAGCACCTCGAATGGTAACCGTACCATATAATTCCCGAATTTCCTCTAGGTATTTCCAAAGTTAAGTTTTGTCCAGATTTGATAGTCGGTTATTTAACTATCAAAATAATCAGTCAATTCAACCAAGTTATTTTCCCATTCCAACCATTAATCCTTGTTCACATTTAAAATCCAAACGGATTAAAATTTACTAAGAAAGCTTATTTACTAGGTGAATATATATTTAAAACAATTTCATTCAAAATCATGCTTATAAAATTTCCGAATAAATTTCTCAAATTCAAAATAAAATACTCTTTATAAAAGTTTACTATACAATATAGCATTTAAAACAACACTTATATTTAATAGATTTATATTGAAGAAAATATACTTAAATACTAATTTAATAAAAACTTACCTTTAAATGATCATTACAAAAATAGTTTTATGCTTGAAATATTTTAAACAATACATACTTATAAAAATTTTACCTTTATAAATATTTCCAAAAATAATAAATAATATAATTTTGATATTTCCAAAATATTTATCAATTCTATTAAAAAAATGTCATTAAAAATAATACTCATTTTTAAATGTAAACTAGGTTCAAAATCAATCCAAACAGAATAAGGCTTATCAGTCTCAACGGTAATTATCAAGCTACAATCCACAGTGAAGCACGTCAATATAGATATTCAATAGCAATCAGCTTCCATAGATCGATTCACATTATATACTCAAATATAACTAACAGAAAATTAAGTGGATATATGCATGAGTAAACAAATCAAAGATTTATCATTGCTATTAAAAATTACAAAGAAAATCGGATTTGATGGCATGTAATACCCACAGAAGTTAAATAAAATAATTAGCGGAGTGGTGTTTGATTCCACTGACCAAATATCAAGCAGTTTGAATAATCTATAATTAACACACTTATTTAGTTTGGAAACAAGTTAACAGATAGGCCGTATAAAATTATGCAACGGTATTTATTTCCAACTATAATTAATTCTGTCTGTAAAAGCTTGTAAAATTTTCATATTTAATTTCACAACGGATCATACGACGGTGTAATATCCGTTGATACAATCCGTCTCTATAATTACACTACATTATCTGTGAAATCAAAAATTCTTATAAATATAGAATTACTTAAGAACTTAAATTAATTCAAAAGTTTAACATTTAATTTCCCTAATCATCTGCTTAGCTATACTTCAATTATTCAGATAAAACTCAAAAATTAATAATAAAATTATTTTAAAAGCTTGACAAACTTATGATAAAATAATTTCTTTAAATGACATAATTAAATAGACTTAAAGAAAAACAAATATATATATATATATATATGTATATACATATATATATATATACATATATATGTTTTAAATTTCCTTGTCTATATTAAAACTTAAATAACATTTTAATATAAAGAGGATTGATTCAACATATATACATTAATCACTTGTTTATTACATGCTTTGGGAAAACAATTCGTTACAATTTCCTTTACATGATAACTATTTTCTTTTATTATTTAAATCCTATTTTTAAATCAAACAAGATCTATCGACTGAAGCCCAAAACCCACAGACTAAAAAAAATGAACAAATGAAACCTATTTTATTAATCTCAACTCAAATGCAAACGTATCGAAGCACATACCAAATAAAAAAACAACAGAAAGAAAACAACCAGCCTTCTCCCCTATCACCTCCCTTCTTCCTTCTACTCTTCCTACACTAGAACTTCCAGTACCCATCCCAAACCAATGACTGAACCACTATACAACCCCGAAAGCAATGCAAACGACTCAAGCGCCCTCCCCACCATCTACTCGTACAACTAACCTAGCCTGGAAAACACATCGCATCTTCTCAAAGCTCCAGCACCGTAACCATCCCATGCATGCACGTGTGCACGTTCATGTGCACAGCTCCTCCACGCCACCGCTCCACTAACTGAAACCAGCCACCAACGTCACTTACTTCCCTCGACCATTCTCACCCATTATCCAGCGTCTCCTATTCCTCGGTCAAAATCGAGTCTCCATAGAAACCACAGCGAAACCACCTCCACCAACGCCCCGAACTACTCTCGCCATACCCCATCGAACATAATGCCTCCCCTACCAATCGAAAGCTCTTCCGACACGCTACCTTACTGCCAGATACCACGAGCTCTGATCGCATCCTTGCCTTCCAAGTTCATCGTGCGCCAGAGGTAAAATCGAAACCCAAAACACTAAAATATACTCGTTCTCCCAATCCAAGCCCAAAACCAAGATTCTTCCATGGTCGACACCTCCCCTAGGTCCACCTACCTCCTCCAAATCTGACCACACCACCTCACGGTGATGAGATCGATAGAAATATATTTTTGAACGAAGACCGTTCTTCTATCAATTCCTCGAGATATAGAAGACTAAAAATTACAATCTTACCACTAAAATCCATATTCCAATGCAAGGAACCCGATTGCATGCTTGAATCCTTGAATTAAAAACATTAAATTTTCACTAAAATTTGATACTAGCTATAAAACCCGTGATTAATGAAATACACAGCAAAATTCATTCCCAAACTATTTTTAACCTAAACTATAATAGAAACTAAACATATTCCTAGTTTATAACATCATTAAAATTTGAACTAGATTAAGAGATCTAGATTTTTTTGAATACTGGGATGAACTAATATTCACAATTTAACAGAGTAATATAGCAATTCATTTCCAGGTTAAAAATTAAGGTTTCCAACCTTAAACATTTGATTCTAGAAGCTTTTAAATTGAATTTGAAATTTTAAGTCTGAAAACTGAACTTGCTTTTAAAATCTTCTGATGGTTTGAATTAAACAAAGAATGTTTTCCTGATCTTCACTTGTCCCAGACTTGGTTACAGAGTAACCTTTCTTTTCTTCTTTTTTTGTTTTTGGTGCTTAAAATTTTTAACAGAGGCTATTTCATAAGTTACAGGTTTTAATTTTTAAAACGACAACACTGATTTGAGACCTACATATATACACAGATTTGCAAAACAGAAAATAGACTGAAATGATCTTTGGTGGATGAGAAGATGGTCATTTTAATGGTGAAAGAAATTTGAAAAGAAAAGATAATTATTACAATGTTTTATCTATTGTTTACTACCAGATGTAAATATATTTTTCTAATTAAAGATTTATCACTTATTACCCATAGTTTTTACTAGATTTAAAATTGTTTTGTTTCTTGTTTTTCTTAACCTGTTTACTTCAACAGTAAATGATTTTAAGGTCTTTTATTTATTATATAGTTTATGAAAACCATAAGATACTTAAAAGTATATATAAGTATGCTCAAGAAATTAGATAGCCCTGTTATTATTACGTTGTCAAAGTAGTGTTTGCATTTGTTTCTTATACATTTTAAAATAAAAATGAGAAACTAGATCAAAATAATACTTCTTGGTATATATACCTATACAAATATATATGTTACTTAAAAAAAGACTACAAAGTAGCTTAAAATTATTTTTAAGCCTTCATGCGTATATGTATCCATATATACATTTTTCAATTGATAATATATAGAAGTATATTGTTTCCAAATAAACTAAACGCATTAATTATCTATGTATACATATATAGTTTCTCCTATTTATACTTATGTGGTTGTTATACACATCATTTAATTTATAACATTTTTATTTATTTAAATATTATAAATTTTCCTTTTTAACTTATCATTGCATATATATAACCTTTTTATTCGAGATGTATATTATTTTAGAAACTTAAAAAATCTTTTTATTTAATATAAACAATATTGTTTATGTGCCCAAAATTAAATATTTCTTTTTACTTTATTATGAATTTCGCTGTTATGAATTTCTTTCCAAATTATATATGCACATATAAAATTTATTATCCTATACGTAAAAATATGTGCATATGATTTTTCTAATTAATTTTAATTTTCTACTATATTTTATCTTAAGAACAAAATATACATATTTTGTCTATAAAACAAAAAACACATATTCTATGTGAAACAATATATATATATATTCTACCTTTAAAACAAAATGTACATATAAGTAATTCCATTTAATTTATCTGTATTTTAATATGGTTCTGAAAATTCAAATTATATTACTTTTGGAAAATTGTATATAATTATTAATTATTGGGAATATTTTATATTAAAATACAATATTATTGAATACTATAAATTAATGTTCACAACTCGGGATGTCAAAAATCCCGAGTCATTACATCACCCCTTCGTTCTTGGTACTTGATACACAATGGGATGTCGTGGCGCCTGCGATGGACCGCTACCATCACCTCCTGAAGAATGGGAAGAACTCCGTATTGGATCTTAAGTTTTGATTATTGACAAGAAATTGAAGCGACACAACGATTCAATCTATGACTAGTATGAAGACCAGACTCAATGACTCGATGTATGGTTCATATATACTATATATTTAATCTAGAGTCATGTATTATATATATTAGGGTCTAGTCTAGTTGCTTTATTAAAATCCTTTCCTCTAGTATCATCACTCCCTCTCATATACACATATGTGTTGCATTCATTTTAAATATTTCCATTTTCAACATGCTAACATTCAGGTTTTGTTCGTCGACGGAAATTATATCGGTTTAGAAAACCGTCGAACGAATTTAAATTAAAAACAACCACAAGCGCACGGTGTACGAATGTAGCACGTGGCGAATTCGTGTAGATCCGCAGGGAACTGATGATTTTAAAATTCTATTCAATCAAATTATACCAAAGTCGAGAGCAAATAACTAGAAATGTAAGAAACTAACAAAAACTAGCGCAAAAAATGATAAAAATATGAGAGTTAAATGATAATTTAGAGATAATTCCACTCTCTAGATCATATAGTTCAACAAATTATGAAATTATGATCTCTCTTTTTTTGTCATAAGTGAATTTAAATGATGTGTTTATCATAAGTATGACTCATTTGTGCTATTAATTAGCTCAACATAACCCATCAAACTATAACACAACCTTTAAGTCACTTACTAACTCTCATGAAAATGACAACAAAGATGAAAATGAAATCTATTTTAAGTATGGCCTATTAACTATTAATTAAAAATATAGACCATCAAATTTTGATTTCAAATCACTTTCTTATGCCATAATCATATTTTGATGAAGAGGCATTTGTGTTAGTGATTGTTTAAGCATAGCCTATTTGGTGCCAACAATATAGGCTATCAAATGCGAAGCAAAAACAACAAATAAAACCACTTCAAGCATTGTCATTAAACACAAAAGGAGAGCTATAATTATCAAAATGTTGAAGCTACATGATTAGAGGCTTCATTACCCCTAAATTGAAGAGATTAGCCTCTCATATTTGTTATCAAAACAACAAATATAGCTTGCAACATTGAAGGAAAAGAAAAAGAAAAAGAGAGCAAAGCAAAGAAACAAAACTAATCTACTTGCATGAAACAAGAGAGATCTACACTACTTGCATAAAAGGAAATGAACATGTAATTAAAAAGAAACAATAATTAGCATTGCATACAATGAAAGAAAATTACAAAATAAAAATGGCTAAGTAACCATGAAAAGAGAAAGAGAGCTTTCTTTTATTTTGAGCCTAAACTAATGAAGAGGAAGAGGGTAAGAGGAGCTAAGAGAGTGAGGGGCTACATGAAATATAAGGGGTTACTTATACAAGCATGAAACCCTAATCCATAATTTGGGGAATGCCAAAAATACCCTTGAGAAAGTGTGGAGGCCAAGTAATCATTAGCTTCTACTAATCATCATTTAAGTGTACATGAAGCCTTAAACTCCATAAGCATGTGTTTAGCCTCTAATTTATACATTAAGGTGGTGGGTAGGTGGGGTTCTCCATGATCTTCACTTTGAATTGTTTCCATCTTCATTCTTTTATATCTTCTTTGTGCATGCATATTCCTTCATGAAACTACTCTTATTTGAGATCAAATCCTTACAAATATATATATATATATATATATATATATCCAATTAATTTTTCTCAAATAAATATATGCACAAAAATGACCGTTTTGCCCCTATATCAAGATGGATATGTGACAATTTGAAATTAATATGGATTTTGGTTAAAACAAGCTATAATACCCAATATAATCATTTATTTAATTTAAATAGATTAAATATGGTGGCAAAAATATGCACATTTACGTGCACAACCAATACCCTTCACAACAAATACCCTACACTTATCCTTTTATTCGTCCTCGAATAAAGAAAAACTAAGATAAATCCATTTTCGTAGGAAGCACGATTGCATTGAGCATATGCAACAAGCCCTTAAAACTCTGGGTATCCCCAGTAGGACGAGTGTTGTCTCGTGAGGGTTTTCAACGGATAATACCCACAAAATCTAAATGCAGGATGAAAATAATTACAAAATGCAAGATTTATTTACAAAGAGATGAGTGCAAGTTTTTGAACATATTTACAAATGAAAGATTTATTTTTAAATTGACACAAATAAGTTAAACATAGATTTTAGTCATAATCTTGAGATTTAAGTCATTTACTCATCAAAATTTCAATAAAAATCAAGTTATCATATTAAATAGACAATAGTTTAACTCGTTGTTTTGGTTAATAACACATTGTAACTATAAAATGGATCCTTAGTTGATTATCAAAGTTTATAAAAGTGGCATTTTCATTTCTTTTCAATAACAAATCGAATCAACTAAGCAAAAGTAATGCTAGGATTTCAATTGCTTGCTCTCTCATTATTTTCAAGAAAAATTACACACCTAGCTCAGGTAAACCTGGGCCAGATATACCACTCATGCACTGCCCTTCGGGCTTATGTGAGGGGAGTATAGAGTATGGCAAGTGCACACACTTTCGTGCATACACCTATCGACCGAAGGTGGTTTTTATTATGTTTTTTTCATGTGTTCCATACATGCATAACCGTGAGGACTTTTAAATGAGTATGAAAGCACATAATCAAAGATTTCAAGTAATTCACCCATGCATAACCGTGAGGACTTTTAAATGAGAGTGAATACTTGGATATTATTGTTTTTTATTTTTATATTTTTTTTAAAGAGAGAGAGAGAGATTTTTGCAAAATCATCTTAGCACCATTTAACTTAGAAGGCAAAAAAATGTTATATTCTTTACTTTAAATCAACCACTTTTCAAAACAAAGATTTTCTATTAGGATGTACTTCATGATTAACACGTATGAATCTTCCTATATACTAGTTAAACCATTCTTATTTGTAATCAAACTTCATTTTTACTTTTGTTAAGACAAATAAATTTTCTTAAATTTCAATTTGATAAACCAAAACCATATATTTATCTTAGTGTTTCTTTTAAAAATAAATCAAAAGAAAATTTGTTTTTGTGATTTTTTTTAAAATTTTAAAGCAAAAATAAACCATGAAAAATAAAAGAACTGAAGATGAGTCTCCCCCCACACTTGATTTTGACTGTGTCCCCACAGTCAACCCAAGTGGAAGGAGAAAAATAAAACAAAAATCCAATATCTACATGGAAGACTATTATTTATAAGAGATGAGAAAGTATACAGTCAAAAAGTAAATGAAATAGTCTTCTAAAGACCGGTTCATTTGTCTCGTCAAATGTGTGAGACACAGCTTAAGCACGAAAAACCAAACCGTAAAAGATTTCGAAGTTGAATATTGATTTGGAAAAATGAATGTCGTTTTATTGAAAATTGAATGAGTTGTTTTGTTTTCGATGATTTTTAGGGTTGTTAAAAAAATTGATTGAAATTCAAGTTTATTTTCACCAAATTGAAGTTCAAACTTATCATTGAAAACTTCTTCAAAATTATCGATTTCAAAATCAAAATGGTGATCGAAATTTTCCCCTTCAGAATTCAACAACTCGTTTTCAAAAAGTCCATAAAACTCATGTTCGTTAAATTCGACTTACTTTGTTGGATTATCAACAACTTCATCATGTAAATCGAGTTTAAAATTCAAAGTTGTCATATTCAAATTTTTGGAAAAAGGAAGATCGAATTTTAAATCGAATTTTGCACCCTCAAAAGAATTGAAATCCAACTTAATTACCGTATTTTCAACAACTTGATTAAGATCGTCATTATCAATTTCAAAAGTTGTTATTTGAAAATCATCGATTTGGGTAAAAGATGGATTATCGTTTGACTCATCACACATTGAAATTTGATTTTGTTTCTCACGAAAATTTTCCAGTGTTTTAATCAATAAATTTGTGTGATCATCGTAAATTTCGTTCATTTACTCAACAAAGTCAAATTTGTAATTATTAACTTGAAAATTTTCGATTTGGACTTGTTGAGAACAAGAATTGTCAATTTCGATAAACGGTAGATTATTATTTGATTCTTCGTGGGTTGAGATTTGATTATGATTTTCATGAAATATTTTGTATTTTTCAAGTAATAAATTCCCGTAATCCTTTTTCGTTTGGTTAACAAAATCAAATTCATGATTATTAATTTGAAAATTTTCATTCTGAATTTGTTGATAACCAAAGTTTTCAATCGTATCGTTATTGAAACTATTCCCATTGCCAAAATTATCTGAAAATTGGTTCACATTTTCACCTTGATTTTGAAATTCATTTTGAAGCTCGAAATTGAATTGACATGGGTTACACTCTAAATCATTTGAATTTTGAAGTGAATTCAAATTTTGATTATTTTGGAAACTTCGATTCGAGTTATAGCACAAATAAGAATTACACAAATCATTTATCATTTGATTTTGTTGTATAGAGATTTCAAGTAGAGATGAAATGTCATTTTCGAGATTTGAGGGTTGCTCATCGTTTTGAAAAGTTTGTTGTCCAAAATTCGAATCATTTAAAGAATAGTTGTCGTTAAAATATCCATACAAATTTGAAGTGAAATCATATGGATTATACTGATTTTCACAACTATTGTAAAATTCAAGTGAATATGGAAATTTAGACATTTTCAAGAATATGTTTGGTGTTCAAAAGGGAAATTGATTTTTGTTTTGTTTTTTTTCAAATTTTTTCTTTTTTTTTGAAAAGGTTTTATATATTTTTTGGGATTTTGGGTTTTCTAAATTTTTTTCGAATTTTTGAAATTTCAAAGAAAAAGGATTTAAAAATTTCAAAAGAAAAGGAATATTTACAATTTTTTTAGTTTTGGATTAATTTTTTTTAAATATACATGAACTAATGCAACTAAATGAATGCAATGTTTAATTATAGATGATTTTCCTAAGTTAATCCAAAATTGTATGATCACACATTGTCTTAAATCAACAAGACATTCTCAACCAGGTAACAGACATGATTTATCGGTGCACCACGAATCACCGTAGCAATGCAGCCGAAGGTTTAAGTACCTTCAGAGAAACAATTCAGTATAATATTTACGAATCATCGTAATATTTATAACTGATTATTGTTCTGCCGTAGCCTAGACACCAAGAAATTAAATTGTTCAAAAAAGACAATTTGCCAATATACAATTAAGTGTTATCGATGTCTAACCGTTATTGCTAAATAAAATTCTAGAATGAAATGCAAAGCAGAAATTAAACTTGTATTAACTATGCAACTACGAATGGGTTTTCTTTTTCTTTTTGAATTTTTTTATATATGCAAGCAAACAAAAATGCAAGGCAAATAAAATAATAGATATAACAAGCAAGCAGTTTATTTTATTTTAGCAAGCAGAGCGGAGCAATTATTTTGGCAGCAGTTCTTCTCCTTCTAAAATTCTGCTTTGGCAACCTGAAATAAAAACAGGATATATACAAGTTTTTTTTTATTTTTAATATAAGGATGAAACTTAAGAAAAACTTGAAACGAAACAAAAAAAATTTACAACTAATTTTTTTAAGGATAAAGCAAAACTAACTAAAAATAAATTAAACAAAGCAAACTCTTTATTTTACAAGACAAAACAAATAAAACAAAACAAAATAACTCAATATAGACAACTAAAAAAAGAAAAAAAAAGGCTGTACTAATTTTTACAAGAAGCCCGGCACAAACTGAAATAAAATGATGACAGCCCTCGGCCCAAACATTCAAATTCTAAAACAAATCAGAGATAACATTCTCAAATACGAATCAACACTTGCAGAACGCTTCAAAATCAATCTTTTCAAGATATAAGTCAAAGTTCCCAAATATTTGACGTAAGTGATTCGGTGACGTAGGAAGACGAATTTGATTTGGGTTGATCTAGGCGAAGTGAGATAAGGCGATGGTGAGGAAAATGGATTTGGGTTGCGGTGACGATTGCTGGCAATTTCGGCTTTGAAGGATTCGATGTAGACGCGATTGAATTTGGGGTTGGCGATCTGAGGTAAGTCAATTGGTGGGATCGCAAGTTCAATTGGTTTGCGATTTGAGGTGGGTTACAGTTGCGTAGTGATTGGCGAGAAAAGGCAAAGTTTCCTGGTTCGTGGGGTTGCGGTGCAGGCGATTGGGAGGTGAGGTGGAGTATTGCGGTGAGTTTCTGGTTGCGGTGAAGGTCAATGGATGCTGTGATGGGGATGTCAGGCCACGACTGATGGTTGCACTTGTAGGGATTTAGGCATTTGGCTGCTGTGCGAGGTGAAGGAGTGGTATGTGGGTATGTATATGAATAGCAGGCGCACCGCAGCAGTTTATGTGTTTGCTTGACGATGGTTTGTAGCACTTGAATTTGTGGTGATGATGTAAGTGAATTGTGAGTGAATTGTGGCTATGTAGTTGAGGGTTTGATGGCTTCAAGGCAGTTTCAGGTGGTCGAATTGGAGAAGGCGATGTTGTATACGTGAATGATGTTACGGTATGTAGACGGAACAGAAGTGCGGTTGGTTTTGATAGGGGAAATGAGGGTTGTTGTGTGCTTGTGACTGGTGGTTTCAGGGACTTTGGTTGTAGTCAGGGGACAAGTGGATGTTGATGGTGATTTTACTGCTGATAGAGAAGGTATGAAGTGTGGGGGTATTTGATGTTGCAGGGTGGTTGAGCCTCTCTGGAGGTAGTTGAATGGTTGTAGTAAGGCAGTGGATGAAAGTGATTTGGATTGGAGTTATGTGCAGTGCACTGTTTGGATGGGAGGCAGTGGGGTGGTGCTTGGTGGAGGAAGAATGCCGTCCGATGTGTTGAAGGTGGTGAAGGCGGGAATGGTCAGGAAGTGATGTGCGAATTTGATGGCTTGGGCTGTTGCACGACTACTGGTCACGGTGGTTGAAGATGTTTGACAGTCTGGTGAAGTTCAATGAAAAGTTATTGAAGTTTATGTGGGCAGGGCAGTGAACAGCTCTGGGTTAATGGTGGTGATAGGGGGACAGTATGGTGGTATTGCAAGTTGGAGGAGGTTTGTAGTGGAGCAATTTGAATGTCAGTCGTATCAGGTTGAGCAGGTGCACGGGGTTGTGAAGTAGTGTAGTTGTTTAAGATGGTGGAAGGTAAGTTCAGGCGAGTTGTTGATGGTCAGGATATTCGTAATGATGGTGCGGTTGTGAGTTGGATGGAGAATGGTCAATGGGTTGTTTGATGATGGTGATTCAGAAGTGTGACTAGTGATGGTAGGTATTTGAGAAGTTATGAGGAGATGATTTGGTTATGGTTTTGGTAAGGGTTGTGACTGGTTTGTGGTAGGACTTGTGGTGGAAATGTTGCAATGTTGTGTTGAGGAGACTGGGCAGTAGTCTATAGTGTGAAGTCAGTGAAGCAAAAACTGGGTATAGTTGATACGTGGTAGTGATTGCTTTTTGGTGGTTGAAGAGGGAATATATGGTGAATGTTATGGCGGGTTTGTGATGGTATTGGAAGGTGGATGAAGTATGGTAGACTGTAGCGTAACAGAGAGGAGAAACTGCAGTTTTGTAACAGAGAGGAGAAACTGCAGTTTTAGGAAAGTTTTAACAAAATAGAAAAGAAAGTTGTTTGTATTTTTTTTTAAAGAAAAAAGAAAGTTGTAAATGAGCAAAAGAAAATGAATAAAAAGAAAATTATTTTTGGAATGAAACTGCGAATGCTATTTTTTTAAACAGAAAAATAGACATGCAAATGCAAAATGAAAAACTACAAACACACAAACAAATGAAGCACAAATCAAACACACGCAGCAATTTTTTTTAATGCACTCAACACACAAAACAAACACACAATATAATCAAAAGAAAATAATACGAAGAATAGAAAATAAAATCAAACAAATCCCCGGCAAATGCGCCAAAAACTTGTTCGTCGATGGAAATTCTATCGGTTTAGAAAACTGTCGAACGAATTTAAATTAAAAATAACCGCAAGCGCACGATGTGCGAATGTAGCACGTGGCGAATACGGGTCGATCCGCAGGGAATTGATGATTTTAAAATTCTATTCAATCAAATTATACCGAAGTCGAGAGCAAATAGCTAGAAATGTAAGAAACTAACAAAAACTAGCAAAAGAAAATGATAAAAATATGAGAGTTAAATGACAATTTAGAGATAATTCCACTCTCTAGATCATACAGTTCAACAAATTATGAAATTATGATCTCTCTTTTTTGGTCATAAGTGAATTTAGATGATGTGTTTATCATAAGTATGACTCATTTGTGCTATTAATTAGCTCAACATAAGCCATCAAACTATAATACAACCTTTAAATCACTTACTAACTCTCATAAAAATGACAACAAAGTTGAAAATGAAATCTATTTTAAGTATGGCCTATTAACTATTAATTAGAAATATAGATCATCAAATTTTAATTTCAAATAACTTTCTTATGCCATAATCATATTTTAATGAAGAGGCATTTGTGTTAGTGATTGTTTAAACATAGCCTATTCGGTGTCAAAAATATAGGCTATCAAATTCAAAGCAAAAAACAACAAATAAAACCACTTCAAGCATTGTCCTTAAACACAAAAAGAGAGCTATAATTATCAAAATGTTGAAGCTACATGATTAGAGGCTTCATTACCCCTAAATTGAAGGGATTAGCCTCTCATATTTGTTATTAAAACAACAAATATAGCTTGCAAAATTAAAGGAAAAGAAAAAGAAAAAGGGAACAAAGCAAAGAAACCAAACTAATCTACTTGCATGGAACAAGAGAGATCTACACTACTTGCATAAAAGGAAATGAACATGTAATTAAAAAGAAACAATAATTAGCATTGCATAAAATGAAAAGAAAATTATATAAAATAAAAAATGGCTAAGTAACCATGAAAAGAGAAAGAGAGCTTTCTTTTATTTTGAGCCTAAACTAATGAAGAGGAAGAGGGTAAGAGGAGCTAAGAGAGAGGGGCTACATGAAATATAAGGGGTTATTCATACAAGCATGAAACCCTAATCCATAATTTGGGGAATGCCCAAAATACCCTTGAGAAAGTATGGAGGCCAAGTAATCATTAGCTTCTACTAATCATCATTTAAGTGTACATGAAGCCGTAAACTCCATAAGCATTTGCGTCAGCCTCTAATTTGTACATTAAGATGGTAGATAGGTGGGGTCCTCCATGATCTTCATTTTGAATTATTTCCATCTTCATTCTTTTATATCTTGTTTGTGCATGCATATTCCTTCATGAAACCTATAAATGTCATTTTCGAGATTTGAGGGTTTCTCATCGTTTTGAAAAGTTTGTTGTCCAAAATTCGAATCATTTAAAGAATAGTTGTCGTTAAAATATCCATACAAATTTGAAGTGAAATCATATGGATTATACTGATTTTCACAACTATTGTAAAATTCAAGTGAATATGGAAATTTAGACATTTTCAAGAATATGTTTGGTGTTCAAAAGGGAAATTGATTTTTGTTTTGTTTTTTTTCAAATTTTTTCTTTGTTTTTGAAAAGGTTTTATATATTTTTTGGGATTTTGGGTTTTCTAAATTTTTTTTTGAATTTTTGAAATTTCAAAGAAAAAGGATTTAAAAATTTCAAAAGAAAAGGAATATTTACAATTTTTTTAGTTTTGGATTATTTTTTTTTAATATACATGAACTAATGCAACTAAATTAATGCAATGTTTAATTATAGATGATTTTCCTAAGTTAATCCAAAATTGTATGATCACACATTGTCTTAAATCAACAAGACATTCTCAACCAGGTAACAGACATGATTTATCGGTGCGCCACGAATCACCGTAGCAATGCAGCCGAATGTTTAAGTACCTTCAGAGAAACAATTCAGTATAATATTTACGAATCATCGTAATATTTATAACTGATTATTGTTCTGCCGTAGCCTAGACACCAAGAAATTAAATTGTTCAAAAAAGACAATTTGCCAATATACAATTAAGTGTTATCGATGTCTAACCGTTATTGCTAAATAAAATTCTAGAATGAAATGCAAAGCAGAAATTAAACTTGTATTAACTATGCAACTACGAATGGGTTTTCTTTTTCTTTTTGAATTTTTTTATATATGCAAGCAAACAAAAATGCAAGGCAAATAAAATAATAGATATAACAAGCAAGCAGTTTATTTTATTTTAGCAAGCAGAGCGGAGCAATTATTTTGGCAGCAGTTCTTCTCCTTCTAAAATTCTGCTTTGGCAACCTGAAATAAAAACAGGATATATACAAGTTTTTTTTTATTTTTAATATAAGGATGAAACTTAAGAAAAACTTGAAACGAAACAAAACAAATTTACAACTAATTTTTTTAAGGATAAAGCAAAACTAACTAAAAATAAATTAAACAAAGAAAACTCTTTATTTTACAAGACAAAACAAATGAAACAAAACAAAATAACTCAATATAGACAACTAAAAAAAAGAAATAAAAAGGCTGTACTAATTGTTACAAGAAGCCCGGCACAAACTGAAATAAAATGATGACAGCCCTCGGCCCAAACATTCAAATTCTAAAACAAATCAGAGATAACATTCTCAAATACGAATCAACACTTGCAGAACGCTTCAAAATCAATCTTTTCAAGATATAAGTCAAAGTTCCCAAATATTTGACGTAAGTGATTCGGTGACGTAGGAAGACGAATTTGATTTGGGTTGATCTAGGCGAAGTGAGATAAGACGATGGTGAGGAAAATGGATTTGGGTTGCGGTGACGATTGCTGGCAATTTCGGCTTTGAGGGATTCGATGTAGACGCGATTGAATTTGGGGTTGGCGATCTGAGGTAAGTCAACTGGTGGGATTGTAAGTTCAATTGGTTTGCGATTGGAGGTGGGTTACAGTTGCGTAGTGATTGGCGAGAAAAGGCAAAGTTTTCTGGTTCGTGGGGTTGCGGTGCAGGCGATTGGGAGGTGAGGTGGAGTATTGCGGTGAGTTTCTGGTTGCGGTGAAGGTCAATGGATGCTGTGATGGGGATGTCAGGCCACGACTGATGGTTGCACTTGTAGGGATTTAGGCATTTGGCTGCTGTGCGAGGTGAAGGAGTGGTATGTGGGTATGTATATGAATAGCAGGCGCACCGCAGCAGTTTATGTGTTTGCTTGACGATGGTTTGTAGCACTTGAATTTGTGGTGATGATGTAAGTGAATTGTGAGTGAATTGTGGCTATGTAGTTGAGGGTTTGATGGCTTCAAGGCAGTTTTAGGTGGTCGAATTGGAGAAGGCGATGTTGTATACGTGAATGATGTTATGGTATGTAGACGGAACAGAAGTGCGGTTGGTTTTGATAGGGGAAATGAGGGTTGTTGTGTGCTTGTGACTGGTGGTTTCAGGGACTTTGGTTGTAGTCAGGGGACAAGTGGATGTTGATGGTGATTTTACTGCTGATAGAGAAGGTATGAAGTATGGGGGTATTTGATGTTGCAGGGTGGTTGAGCCTCTCTGGGGGTAGTTGAATGGTTGTAGTAAGGCAGTGGATGAAAGTGATTTGGATTGGAGTTATGTGCAGTGCACTGTTTGGATGGGAGGCAGTGGGGTGGTGCTTGGTGGAGGAAGAATGTCGTCCGATGTGTTGAAGGTGGTGAAGGCAGGAATGGTCAGGAAGTGATGTGCGAATTTGATGGCTTGGGCTGTTGCATGACTGCTGGTCACGGTGGTTGAAGATGTTTGACAGTCTGGTCAAGTTCAATGAAAAGTTATTGAAGTTTATGTGGGCAGGACAGTGAACAGCTCTGGTTAATGGTGGTGATAGGGGGACAGTATGGTGGTATTGCAAGTTGGAGGAGGTTTGTAGTGGAGCAATTTGGATGTTAGTCGTATCAGGTTGAGCAGGTGCACGGGGTTGTGAAGTAGTGTAGTTGTTTAAGATGGTGGAAGGTAGGTTCAGGCGAGTTGTTGATGGTCAGGATATTCGTAATGATGGTGCGGTTGTGAGTTGGATGGAGAATGGTCAATGGGTTGTTTGATGATGGTGATTCAGAAGTGGGACTAGTGATGGTAGGTATTTGAGAAGTTATGAGGAGATGATTTTGTTATGGTTTTGGTAAGGGTTGTGACTGGTTTGTGGTAGGACTTGTGGTGGAAAAATGTTGCAATGTTGTGTTGAGGAGACTGGGCAGTAGTCTATAGTGTGAAGTCAGTGAAGCAAAAACTGGGTATAGTTGATACGTGGTAGTGATTGCTTTTTGGTGGTTGAAGAGGGAATATATGGTGAATGTTATGGCGGGTTTGTGATGGTATTGGAAGGTGGATGAAGTATGGTAGACTGTAGCGTAATAGATAGGAGAAACTGCAGTTTTGTAACAGAGAGGAGAAACTGCAGTTTTAGGAAAGTTTTAACAAAATAGAAAAGAAAGTTGTTTGTATTTTTTTTTAAAGAAAAAAGAAAGTTGTAAATGAGCAAAAGAAAATGAATAAAAAGAAAATTATTTTTGGAATGAAACTGCGAATGCTATTTTTTTAAACAGAAAAATAGACATGCAAATGCAAAATGAAAAACTACAAACACACAAACAAATGAAGCACAAATCAAACACACGCAGCAATTTTTTTTAATGCACTCAACACACAAAACAAACACACAATATAATCAAAAGAAAATAATACGAAGAATAGAAAATAAAATCAAACAAATCCCCGGCAAATGCGCCAAAAACTTGTTCGTCGACGGAAATTCTATCGGTTTAGAAAACTGTCGAACGAATTTAAATTAAAAATAACCGCAAGCGCACGATGTGCGAATGTAGCACGTGGCGAATACGGGTCGATCCGCAGGGAATTGATGTTTTTAAAATTCTATTCAATCAAATTATACCGAAGTCGAGAGCAAATAGCTAGAAATGTAAGAAACTAACAAAAACTAGCAAAAGAAAATGATAAAAATATGAGAGTTAAATGACAATTTAGAGATAATTCCACTCTCTAGATCATACAGTTCAACAAATTATGAAATTATGATCTCTCTTTTTTTGGTCATAAGTGAATTTAAATGATGTGTTTATCATAAGTATGACTCATTTGTGCTATTAATTAGCTCAACATAAGCCATCAAACTATAATACAACCTTTAAATCACTTACTAACTCTCATAAAAATGACAACAAAGTTGAAAATGAAATCTATTTTAAGTATGGCCTATTAACTATTAATTAGAAATATAGATCATCAAATTTTAATTTCAAATAACTTTCTTATGCCATAATCATATTTTAATGAAGAGGCATTTGTGTTAGTGATTGTTTAAGCATAGCCTGTTCGGTGTCAAAAATATAGGCTATCAAATTCAAAGCAAAAAACAACAAATAAAACCACTTCAAGCATTGTCCTTAAACACAAAAAGAGAGCTATAATTATCAAAATGTTGAAGCTACATGATTAGAGGCTTCATTACCCCTAAATTGAAGGGATTAGCCTCTCATATTTGTTATTAAAACAACAAATATAGCTTGAAAAATTAAAGGAAAAGAAAAAGAAAAAGGGAACAAAGCAAAGAAACCAAACTAATCTACTTGCATGGAACAAGAGAGATCTACACTACTTGCATAAAAGGAAATGAACATGTAATTAAAAAGAAACAATAATTAGCATTGCATAAAATGAAAAGAAAATTATATAAAATAAAAAATGGCTAAGTAACCATGAAAAGAGAAAGAGAGCTTTCTTTTATTTTGAGCCTAAACTAATGAAGAGGAAGAGGGTAAGACGAGCTAAGAGAGAGGGGCTACATGAAATATAAGGGGTTATTCATACAAGCATGAAACCCTAATCCATAATTTGGGGAATGCCCAAAATACCCTTGAGAAAGTATGGAGGCCAAGTAATCATTAGCTTCTACTAATCATCATTTAAGTGTACATGAAGCCGTAAACTCCATAAGCATTTGCGTCAGCCTCTAATTTGTACATTAAGATGGTAGATAGGTGGGGTCCTCCATGATCTTCATTTTGAATTATTTCCATCTTCATTCTTTTATATCTTGTTTGTGCATGCATATTCCTTCATGAAACCTATAAATGTCATTTTCGAGATTTGAGGGTTTCTCATCGTTTTGAAAAGTTTGTTGTCCAAAATTCGAATCATTTAAAGAATAGTTGTCGTTAAAATATCCATACAAATTTGAAGTGAAATCATATGGATTATACTGATTTTCACAACTATTGTAAAATTCAAGTGAATATGGAAATTTAGACATTTTCAAGAATATGTTTGGTGTTCAAAAGGGAAATTGATTTTTGTTTTGTTTTTTTTCAAATTTTTTCTTTGTTTTTGAAAAGGTTTTATATATTTTTTGGGATTTTGGGTTTTCTAAATTTTTTTTTGAATTTTTGAAATTTCAAAGAAAAAGGATTTAAAAATTTCAAAAGAAAAGGAATATTTACAATTTTTTTAGTTTTGGATTATTATTTTTTTAATATACATGAACTAATGCAACTAAATTAATGCAATGTTTAATTATAGATGATTTTCCTAAGTTAATCCAAAATTGTATGATCACACATTGTCTTAAATCAACAAGACATTCTCAACCAGGTAACAGACATGATTTATCGGTGCGCCACGAATCACCGTAGCAATGCAGCCGAAGGTTTAAGTACCTTCAGAGAAACAATTCAGTATAATATTTACGAATCATCGTAATATTTATAACTGATTATTGTTCTGCCGTAGCCTAGACACCAAGAAATTAAATTGTTCAAAAAAGACAATTTGCCAATATACAATTAAGTGTTATCGATGTCTAACCGTTATTGCTAAATAAAATTCTAGAATGAAATGCAAAGCAGAAATTAAACTTGTATTAACTATGCAACTACGAATGGGTTTTCTTTTTCTTTTTGAATTTTTTTATATATGCAAGCAAACAAAAATGCAAGGCAAATAAAATAATAGATATAACAAGCAAGCAGTTTATTTTATTTTAGCAAGCAGAGCGGAGCAATTATTTTGGCAGCAGTTCTTCTCCTTCTAAAATTCTGCTTTGGCAACCTGAAATAAAAACAGGATATATACAAGTTTTTTTTTATTTTTAATATAAGGATGAAACTTAAGAAAAACTTGAAACGAAACAAAACAAATTTACAACTAATTTTTTTAAGGATAAAGCAAAACTAACTAAAAATAAATTAAACAAAGAAAACTCTTTATTTTACAAGACAAAACAAATGAAACAAAACAAAATAACTCAATATAGACAACTAAAAAAAAGAAATAAAAAGGCTGTACTAATTGTTACAAGAAGCCCGGCACAAACTGAAATAAAATGATGACAGCCCTCGGCCCAAACATTCAAATTCTAAAACAAATCAGAGATAACATTCTCAAATACGAATCAACACTTGCAGAACGCTTCAAAATCAATCTTTTCAAGATATAAGTCAAAGTTCCCAAATATTTGACGTAAGTGATTCGGTGACGTAGGAAGACGAATTTGATTTGGGTTGATCTAGGCGAAGTGAGATAAGACGATGGTGAGGAAAATGGATTTGGGTTGCGGTGACGATTGCTGGCAATTTCGGCTTTGAGGGATTCGATGTAGACGCGATTGAATTTGGGGTTGGCGATCTGAGGTAAGTCAACTGGTGGGATTGTAAGTTCAATTGGTTTGCGATTGGAGGTGGGTTACAGTTGCGTAGTGATTGGCGAGAAAAGGCAAAGTTTTCTGGTTCGTGGGGTTGCGGTGCAGGCGATTGGGAGGTGAGGTGGAGTATTGCGGTGAGTTTCTGGTTGCGGTGAAGGTCAATGGATGCTGTGATGGGGATGTCAGGCCACGACTGATGGTTGCACTTGTAGGGATTTAGGCATTTGGCTGCTGTGCGAGGTGAAGGAGTGGTATGTGGGTATGTATATGAATAGCAGGCGCACCGCAGCAGTTTATGTGTTTGCTTGACGATGGTTTGTAGCACTTGAATTTGTGGTGATGATGTAAGTGAATTGTGAGTGAATTGTGGCTATGTAGTTGAGGGTTTGATGGCTTCAAGGCAGTTTCAGGTGGTCGAATTGGAGAAGGCGATGTTGTATACGTGAATGATGTTATGGTATGTAGACGGAACAGAAGTGCGGTTGGTTTTGATAGGGGAAATGAGGGTTGTTGTGTGCTTGTGACTGGTGGTTTCAGGGACTTTGGTTGTAGTCAGGGGACAAGTGGATGTTGATGGTGATTTTACTGCTGATAGAGAAGGTATGAAGTGTGGGGGTATTTGATGTTGCAGGGTGGTTGAGCCTCTCTGGGGGTAGTTGAATGGTTGTAGTAAGGCAGTGGATGAAAGTGATTTGGATTGGAGTTATGTGCAGTGCACTGTTTGGATGGGAGGCAGTGGGGTGGTGCTTGGTGGAGGAAGAATGTCGTCCGATGTGTTGAAGGTGGTGAAGGCAGGAATGGTCAGGAAGTGATGTGCGAATTTGATGGCTTGGGCTGTTGCATGACTGCTGGTCACGGTGGTTGAAGATGTTTGACAGTCTGGTCAAGTTCAATGAAAAGTTATTGAAGTTTATGTGGGCAGGACAGTGAACAGCTCTGGTTAATGGTGGTGATAGGGGGACAGTATGGTGGTATTGCAAGTTGGAGGAGGTTTGTAGTGGAGCAATTTGGATGTTAGTCGTATCAGGTTGAGCAGGTGCACGGGGTTGTGAAGTAGTGTAGTTGTTTAAGATGGTGGAAGGAAGGTTCAGGCGAGTTGTTGATGGTCAAGATATTCGTAAGTGCGGTTGTGAGTTGGATGGAGAATGGTCAATGGGTTGTTTGATGATGGTGATTCAGAAGTGTGACTAGTGATGGTAGGTATTTGAGAAGTTATGAGGAGATGATTTGGTTATGGTTTTGGTAAGGGTTGTGACTGGTTTGTGGTAGGACTTGTGGTGGAAATGTTGCAATGTTGTGTTGAAGAGACTGGGCAGTAGTCTATAGTGTGAAGTCAGTGAAGCAAAAACTGGGTATAGTTGATACGTGGTAGTGATTGCTTTTTGGTGGTTGAAGAGGGAATATATGGTGAATGATATGGCGGGTTTGTGATGGTATTGGAAGGTGGATGAAGTATGGTAGACTGTAGCGTAATAGAGAGGAGAAACTGCAGTTTTGTAACAGAGAGGAGAAACTGCAGTTTTAGGAAAGTTTTAACAAAATAGAAAAGAAAGTTGTTTGTATTTTTTTTTAAAGAAAAAAGAAAGTTGTAAATGAGCAAAAGAAAATGAATAAAAAGAAAATTATTTTTGGAATGAAACTGCGAATGCTATTTTTTTAAACAGAAAAATAGACATGCAAATGCAAAATGAAAAACTACAAACACACAAACAAATGAAGCACAAATCAAACACACGCAGCAATTTTTTTTAATGCACTCAACACACAAAACAAACACACAATATAATCAAAAGAAAATAATACGAAGAATAGAAAATAAAATCAAACAAATCCCCGACAAATGCGCCAAAAACTTGTTCGTCGACGGAAATTCTATCGGTTTAGAAAACTGTCGAACGAATTTAAATTAAAAATAACCGCAAGCGCACGATGTGCGAATGTAGCACGTGGCGAATACAAGTCGATCCGTGGGGAATTGATGATTTTAAAATTCTATTCAATCAAATTATACCGAAGTCGAGAGCAAATAGCTAGAAATGTAAGAAACTAACAAAAACTAGCAAAAGAAAATGATAAAAATATGAGAGTTAAATGACAATTTAGAGATAATTCCACTCTCTAGATCATACAGTTCAACAAATTATGAAATTATGATTTCTCTTTTTTTGGTCATAAGTGAATTTAAATGATGTGTTTATCATAAGTATGACTCATTTGTGCTATTAATTAGCTCAACATAAGCCATCAAACTATAATACAACCTTTAAATCACTTACTAACTCTCATACAAATGACAACAAAGTTGAAAATGAAATCTATTTTAAGTATGGCCTATTAACTATTAATTAGAAATATAGATCATCAAATTTTAATTTCAAATAACTTTCTTATGCCATAATCATATTTTAATGAAGAGGCATTTGTGTTAGTGATTGTTTAAGCATAGCCTGTTCGGTGTCAAAAATATAGGCTATCAAATCCAAAGCAAAAAACAACAAATAAAACCACTTCAAGCATTGTCATTAAACACAAAAAGAGAGCTATAATTATCAAAATGTTGAAGCTACATGATTAGAGATTTCATTACCCCTAAATTGAAGGGATTAGCCTCTCATATTTGTTATCAAAACAACAAATATAGCTTGCAAAATTAAAGGAAAAGAAAAAGAAAAAGGGAACAAAGCAAAGAAACCAAACTAATCTACTTGCATGGAACAAGAGAGATCTACACTACTTGCATAAAAGGAAATGAACATGTAATTAAAAAGAAACAATAATTAGCATTGCATAAAATGAAAAGAAAATTATATAAAATAAAAAATGGCTAAGTAACCATGAAAAGAGAAAGAGAGCTTTCTTTTATTTTGAGCCTAAACTAATGAAGAGGAAGAGGGTAAGACGAGCTAAGAGAGAGGGGCTACATGAAATATAAGGGGTTATTCATACAAGCATGAAACCCTAATCCATAATTTGGGGAATGCCCAAAATACCCTTGAGAAAGTATGGAGGCCAAGTAATCATTAGCTTCTACTAATCATCATTTAAGTGTACATGACGCCGTAAACTCCATAAGCATTTGCGTCAGCCTCTAATTTGTACATTAAGGTGGTAGATAGGTGGGGTCCTCCATGATCTTCATTTTGAATTATTTCCATCTTCATTCTTTTATATCTTGTTTGTGCATGCATATTCCTTCATGAAACCACTCCTATCTGAGATCAAATTCCTACAAAAATATATATGAATTTCCAACTAATTTTTCTCAAAGAAATATATGCACAAAAATGACCGTTTTGCCCCTATATGAAGATGGATATGTGACAATTTGGAATTAATATCGATTTTGGTTAAAACAAGCTAAAATACCCAATATAATCATTTATTTAATTTAATTAGATTAAATATGGTGGTAAAAATATGCACATTTACGTGCACATCAAATACTTCCACACTTATCTTTTTATTCGTCCTCGAATAAGGAAAAACTAAGATAAATCCATTTTCGTAGGAAGTACAATTGTATTGAGCGTATGCAACAAGCCGTTAAACCTCTGGGTGTCCCCAGTAGGACGAGTTTTGTCTTGTGAGGGTTTTCAACGGATAATACCCACAAAATCCAAACGCAGGATGAAAATATTTACAAAATGCAAGATTTATTTACAAGGTGATGAATGCAAGTTTTTGAACATATTTAAAAACTTGTTAATCGACGGACTTTCTATCGAATTAGAAAACCGTCGAAAAATTTAGAAATAAAAATAAACGCAAGCGCATGGTGTACGAATGTAGCACATAGCGAATACGGGTCGATCCTTAGGGAATTAATGATTTTAAAATTCTATTCAATCAAATTAAACCAAAGTTGAAGAGAATGTTAAGCTAGAAAATTAGAAAGTTAGCTAACTAACTAAAAGAAAAGAGATGTAGATATAAGAGTTAAATGACAATTTAGATAATAAATCCACTCTCTAGATCACATAGTTCAACAAATGAAATCATCATCTCTCTTTTATGGTCATTAGTGCTTTAATTGATGTGTTTATCATGAGCATGACATATTTGTGCTATTGATTTGCCAACATAAGTCATCAAACTATAACACATCCCTTAAAACACTTACTAACTTTCATGAAACTTGACAAAGAAAATGAAAATGAAATCTATTTTAAGTATTGCCTATTAACTATTGATTAGAAATATAGACTATCAAATTTTAATTTCAAATCACTTTCTTTTGTCATAATCATATTTAGATGAAGAGGAAATTAGTGTTAGTGATCGTTTAATCATAGCCTATTTGGTGTCAACAATACAGGCTATCAAATTCAAAGCAAAAACAACTAATAAACCATTTCTATCATCATCATTAAGCACAAAAAGAGAGCATGAATCAACAAATAGTTGAAGCTACATAATTAGAGAGCTTCATTGCCTCGTAAATTGAAGGGGTTTAGCCTCTCATATTTGTTATCAAAATAGCAAATATAGCTTGCAAAATTAAATGATAAGAAAAAGAAAATGAGAGCAAAGCAAAGAAAGAAAACTAATCTACTTGCATGAAACAAGAGAGATCTACACTACTTGTGTAAAAGGAAATGAACATGTAATTAAAAAGAACCAATAATTAGCATTGCATAAAATGAAAAGAAAATTACATAAAATAAAAATGGCTAAGTAACCATGAAAAGAGAAAGAGAGCTTTCTTTTATTTTGAGCCTAAACTAATGAAGAGGAAGATGGTAAGAGGAGCTAAGAGAGAGAGGGGCTACATGAAATATAATGGGTTATTTATACAAGAATGAAACCCTAATCCATAATTTGAGTAATGCCCAAAATACCCTTGAGAAAGTGTGGAGGCCAAGTAATCATTAGCTTCTACTAATCATCATTTAAGTGTACATGAAGCTATAAACTCCATAAGCATGTGCATTAGCCTCTAATTTGTACATTAAGGTGGTGGGTAGGTGGGGCCCTCCATGATCTTCACTTTGAATTATTTCCATCTTCATTCTTTTATATCTTCTTTGTGCATGCATATTCCTTCATGAAACCACTCCTATTTGAGATCAAATTCCTACAAAAATATATATAAATTTCCAATTAATTTTTCTCAAAGAAATATATGCACACAAATGACCGTTTTGCCCCTATATGCAGATGGATATGTGACAATTTGAAATTAATATGGATTTTGGTTAAAACAAGCTAAAATACCCAATATAATCATTTATTTAATTTAATAGATTAAATATGGTGGTAAAAATATGCACATTTACGTGCACATAAAATACTCCCACACTTATCTTTTTATTCGTCCTCGAATAAAGAAAAACTAAGATAAATCCATTTTTGTAGGAAGCATGATTGCATTGAGCGTATGCAACAAGCCGTTAAACCTCTGGGTGTCCCCAGTAGGACGAGTGTTGTCTCGTGAGGGTTTTCAACGGATAATACCCACAAAATCCAAATGCATGATGAAAATATTTACAAAATGCAAGATTTATTTACAAAGAGATGAATGCAAGTTTTTGAACATATTTAAAAACTTGTTAATCGATGGAATTTCTATCGAATTAGAAAACCGTCGAAAATTTTAAAAATAAAAATAACCGCAAGCGCACGGTGTACGAATGTAGCACGTAGCGAATACGAGTCGATCCTCAGGGAATTGATGATTTTAAAATTCTATTCAATCAAATTAAACCAAAGTTGAAGATAATGTTAAGCTAGAAAATTATAAAATTAGCTAACTAACTAAAAGAAAAGAGATGTAGATATAAGAGTTAAGTGACAATTTAGAGAATAAATCCACTCTCTAGATCACATAGTTCAACACATGAAATCATGATCTCTTTTTTATGGTCATTAGTGCTTTAATTGATGTGTTTATCACAAGCATGACATATTTGTGCTATTGATTACCCTTAAAACACTTACTAACTTTCATGAAACTTGACAAAGAAAATGAAAATGAAATCTATTTTAAGTATGGCCTATTAACTATTGATTAGAAATATAGACTATCAAATTTTAATTTCAAATCACGTTCTTTTGTCATAATCATATTTTTGATGAAGAGGCAATTAGTGTTAGTCATTGTTTAATCATAGCCTATTTGGTGTCAACAATGTAGGCTATCAAATTCAAAGCAAAAACAACTAGTAAACCATTTCTATCATCATCATTAAGCACAAAAAGAGAGCATGAATCAACAAATAGTTGAAGCTACATAATTAGAGAGCTTCATTACCTCGTAAATTGAAGGGGTTTAGCCTCTCATATTTGTTATCAAAACAGCAAATATAGCTTGCAACATTAAAGGATAAGAAAAAGAAAAAGAGAGCAAAGCAAAGAAACAAAACTAATCTACTTGCATGAAACTAGAGAGATCTACACTACTTGTGTAAAAGGAAATGAACATGTAATTAAAAAGAACCAATAATTAGCATTGCATAAAATGAAAAGAAAATTACATAAAATAAAAATGAAGGTCTAGAGGAGTTGGAGGAAAATCTGGTGGTGGTAAACTTGCAGGGCTTAATATTGTGGTAATCACCAAACCTCTTCTATCAGGAAGTTCCAGAATTATCAGAGTACTGGATGGATTTTTACACTTTTTCTTGCAGATAATATTAGTACGTTGAATTTTAGCGTATTGTCTTCCATTCCTTCTACGTCTCTTCATGACTTTTATCTGTGTTAACACTCATAAGGTCTTCCTCATCAGACTTTGATTCAAGTATCGCTTTAAGCTGATTTTTTAATTCCCTTTTTGAAGAACTCATCATTAATTCTTTTAAAATTTCTGAAACATCTCTTTTGGGAGATTTAATCGCGGGGATTTAAAATTTCTGAAACATCTCTTATGGGCTGATCAAGCAATCTGGGTGGTTGAAGTTGGTCAGCGTATCGTCAACGACTGATAGGAGATGTCGTAGTTGATCGGAGGGCCTCCAATGCCATGTGCACGTGTACGCAGTTTCGTGTATATCGGTCATTTGTTTTGTGGTATTGCTTCGAGAAAGATAAGGGTTTTATCGTTGATGTCTTCATGTTCAAGCCTGTAGTTTGAGTTTGGACTGTTTGCTGATGATAAGAGGATGGGAGGAAGGGATTCGTTGTTTTCGTGGGTCTGGGTGTTGGTTGGGCTGGAGATAATGGGCCGGTTGGGGATAGAATTTAATGTATAAAAAAGGTATAAAAGATAGTTAAGGAAATAAGAGAAAGAATAAAATGAAGTAAAGGGTATTGGTAAGAATTGTTTTCAAAAATACTAGTTGTTAATTTGAGCATTAAGTTAGCTCAGGTGTTTTTAGGATTAGACCCGGGTATTTTAAGTCAAGGGTTTCAAAGTTCAAAATAATAAGTTAATTATATGATTTTATTTTTATGTGATTTCAAATGAAAATTTATGATGATCTAGTGGTTAAATTAAGATATTGGTCATCTTAGATCAATTAAGGTCTTGACTTTGATGGATAAATAATCAAAGTAATTAATTAAAGTCATTAATTAATATAAGTAATAAAAGGGTTTATTAATTAACTTAAGTAATTAAGGATAATTATTGTGATGAAAGTAATTAATTTAATTCATTTTAAATTAATTAAAGATGTAGTAATTAATTTAATTCATTTTAAATTAATTATAGATGGTGATTAATAAATCATTACTTATGTATGGATGGATGATATAGATTGCCTTGAATGGTTTGAGATCTCAGATTGAGATAAGTAATGTTGTGTGGTATGGTGCTTTGGTTGAAGTATGATGATAATGTGAATTATCTGTTTATGATGATAATGTGAATTATCTGTTTGTGATGATGATGTAAATTATCTATCTGTGTGTATATAGATAATAGAATTGAATTGTTTTGACTTTAAAACAACTTGGACCTAAAAGATGGCATTTTGGATTTCGATGAGACCGGGATCGGGTTTCCAGATTTGGATATCCGAAAACCACATCGATCCAAATTAACGATAGGTCATGAATCTCAAGTGAAGACGAAAGATTTAGACTGCAAGGGTTATTGTCGTTAACTCTGAGGGTGATTCCAAAATGAGTGTAACGAGATAATGACTTCTATTTCGTTTGAACCCGAAACGAACTTATATGGATTGAATGCTTTCAGAACATCGTCAGGTGGACGATGAGCATTCTAAGATAGATGTGTTATATAAAGGTAATCGTAGCCTCAAGCCTCATCAACCGGGAATGGCTAAAACATGGGAGGTGCAACAAGGCTAAGTGTGTCATGCCCAAGTAGGATGAGATGAACCCCTGTCTAGAGTCCCTTTTATTTCGGCTGTATGGGCGGTTGAATAGCTACAACCACTGGGGTTATCTTGTTCGAGACTGTCCAGTAAGGGATGGTTCCGGCCTTGTGTTACACGGGATTTAGGATGGATCCTCGGTACGGTGATCTAGGCCACGTACTGTGATGGGCGGTACCCCAGTAGCCCTGCCATTGATGGAAACCCATTCTTCCTACGTGCCCTTACGGTTTTGTTTGTATTACCCACTTTTGTGGCTAGTAGCTGGAATTTAATGAATGTAACAATTTCGGCTATTTTCTATTTATTTGAAAACCCTAGATCCTATTATAACGTCACTGGATTTCCTATCAAATGTTTTGGTTAGCGTAAGGTAAAAACTTACCCATGTTTATTGGTGGGAAGTCTTACGTTATACCTTTTCTTTCAAAGGTTTTTTAAGTTAAGCAAATTTAACCATTTACTCACACCAGATCCATGTCTGACCCGGAGTTTATTCTGTTTTTCATAAAATCTTGGGTACTCAAATTTTTACGAGTAGCCAAGGGATTCAAGTTAGGTTTGACAAATTCTGGAGGAGCAATGAAGCAGGAGGCTTCAGCGTGTAGATATATAGTAATCCTCAGTGTGTTCTCTGAGTTGTTTGTCTGTATTGTATATTAAGTTGTATAACTAGACAGGTGTTTATACTGTCTAGTATGTGTTGTATAAGATGTGTAACTCTGATGTATATGATACTATGTAATATATTATGTGATTAATATAATTTATTCGTTCCGCTGTTTAGATTTTGATGTTGTTTCTTATTTCTTCTCTATATTTTCTCTTTTCTTTCCCTTTCTTTCTTAATAATGATGCGTCATATTGTGGAGAATAAGGCGGGTCATTTCATTTGGTATCAGAGCATAGGTTGAGCGAATACCTAGGCTCTGTAGTGGTGTCTTTCTTGAGGGAGCATACTTGTAATATATATATATATATATATATATATATATATATTTCTACCTATCTATTGGATTACCTGTTCGGGTTTTCCAACATAATTTATAAAGGTAGATAGAGCACTTGTGTGTGTAACACGACTACCAATGGTTGAAGTTTGAGTGTTTGGGGTTGGAAGTGTATTTATCGAGACTGTAGACCTAATACCGTCTCAAGTGAGTTTTGCTATGGTGTAAGGATTTCATTGATCTCTGAAGAAAACCTGTTAAGGTTCGGAGTCCACCTTTGAAGTGTAAGTTGATCGCGCTCGTATGAGTGGATTTTCTAGAGTTTGGATCTATTGGTTGAGCAGAAGCAGGTGATGGTATCTTTGCAACTTCAGGATGGAGTAGTTGCGTGGTGAGACACAGTGACTATGGATGTCTTCGAAGATGTTTTCTTTGGAACAAGTATAAGGAAGTGTGTCTGCTTCAGTGCTGAGGCTGGGTTCAGCAGGATGTTTGTGTTTGATTTAGGGCCCGAGTTTCTTGAGGAGATGTCTACACATCTCAAGGTCCTGTGTGGGATTGGTTGATCTAGTTTTGAGGATCAAGGAGCTTGGATTAGGAAGTCTTTGGCATCTGTGTCTGCAGTGCAGCTCGGAGTGTTCTGTGTTCCAACAGGAAGATCTTTTTGCTTAGCGGTTTCCTAGAGGTGGAATTCAGAAGCAGTAAAGTGGACCCGTTTCTTCGATGGGTTGGTCGAGCATAAGCTGTTCTGATTTGTAAAGAAAGAGCAGTTTCTTTGGAATTAGGATTGGATAGGATCGCAAAAGTGGCTTGTGATAGTTTGAGTGTTCTCTTGAGTTATAGAAGTTGTCAGAGATTTCTCCGGATGAGTATAGGGAAGTTAGAGATTTGTTCGCATTGGAGTTTGAGTTCCATGTTGACTTGGTTCATGGAGCTACCGGTAATTCAGTTGGATAGAAAGATGGCTTCTAGAAAGAGGATTTGGTGAGGCAGCTCAGTATTTCTTGGAACTTCTGTGTTTCCTCTTTATGGATCTATTGAACCTTATTTCTGGGATGTGCTGTCTAGTCTATGCTCGTGTTCATCGACGACATCTCCATCTGCTCCAGATTAGAGTTGTGCAGCGGAAGCATGGTGGCAGCTATTCTAGAGTAGAAGCAAATGGAAGTTGCAGTGTTTTGGATTAGAGAGTTTCTACAGGAAATTTTTCAGGATCCAAGGCAAGTTGGCGAGTGATCCTGTTCTATCTTTTCCAAATAGGAGAAGTTGTTTTCTACTGTTGATAGTAGAGTTTGTTCTTGATTTGGGTAGATCTTGAGAGGATCTTTTTATTGGATTGTTTTTGGTCCAGTTGTTTCTTGAGGCATCAGCGAAGGTTGAGCTGATCAGAAAGGATGTAGGCAGCCCAGGATCGTCAGAAGAGTTTTGTGGTTAAGAGACGGAAGAATTTGGAATTCAAAGTTGGAGACTTCATTGTTATTTCTTCGGTAAAGGGACCAATATGTTTGGGTAGGACTGGGAAGTTGGCTCTATAATATAATGGATTCTTCTGAGTTTTTGTAAGGAATAAGTGTTTGGTCTGCAGGGTTGAATTGCCAGTTTGGAAGACAGGGATTCAAGGTATTTCACGTATCTCTGAGGGAGTACGTGTTTGATCCATCACTGCTTTTGGAACCAGTAGTTCTGTGAGGGTTTGGTTGTTGAGGCGAACTTGTGTATCGTCTGATAGCTTGTGTAGATGGTAGATCTAGATGAGTAGGAGCTCAATAGCTTAGTGGTGTAGATAGTTTGGATTTAGTAAAGCGAGTATTCCAGTGTCTATACCTGGGAAACTCGGGGAAATTTTAGGAAGCTTATCCGGATCTGTGTCCGAAGCCAGTGTTGTTCGTTGGATTGAATGTTTGTTTGGATGAAATTGTTTGTTTGGTTGTGTATGGCTGATATGTAAGCTTGAATTGTTTGAAATAAAATAAAAAATTTAGACTATCTTTTGTTTTGAATTTCGAGGAAGAAATTCCTTTAAGGGGGGAGGAATGTGATATCCTGGAATTTCAAGGAATTTAAAATGAGATAATCTACTAATTAAGTATTTAAAATTTGTAAAAAAAAGTTTTTATTTCAAACAATACTAAATATAATGTGTTGTTTTTAAATATAGTTATAAATAGATTTTTAAATGGAATAATAATTTACAAATTTAATTTGTGTTATTTTATAAATCTAGATTTTTAAATAGGCTTATTATTTTCAAAATTTAATAATGTGTTTGTTTCAAATTGATATTTATATTCAATTGAATTGATTTTAAATTAGATTTTGAATTTGATTTGAAATGGGATTTAAAATTTGAATTTAAAGGAAAATATATCTTGAAAAATAATAATGTAGTTTGGATTTAAAATATATGGATAAAAATTTTAGTTAAAAATAAGATTTGTTTTATATTATTTTCTTTAAAGGAAATTTATTTAGAGAAATTTGGAAAAGTATTCATTTAATAGGAATAAATACAAAAGCTTTTAAAATAGCATATAAAAATGAGTTTAAAATATTATATATGATTTTTTTATCATAATTGGTTTATATTCTATTTTGTTTAAATATTGTATTTATATAAAATTTAGAAAGCATTTATAAACTTATAAATGTATTTGTTTATTAGGAAATTTAATAAGAAAAGCTTTTAAAATCCTTTTTAAAATAAAAATAAATAAATAATGACAAGTGTAATGAAATTAAGAAGTTAAGTAACAAGTGTTTGATAACTAATAATGGTATGAGACAAGTGTCACCTTTTATTTTATTTTATTTTCTTTAAATTTTAATAAATCCTAAGTTTAATCTATAAAGGCTTCCACTTTCTTTCTTCATCCTTTTTCTTATCTTTTCTTCTTAAAAACAAAGAAAAAGCTTCACACGTAAAACTCTGTAAACTTGAAACCCTGAAAACTTCGTCAAGTTCAGATGCTAACACTTTCAAATCTGAAATTCCTCAAACCTATAAAACATTCCTCAGAAAAATACTTTCCAGAAATCAAACCTTGTGATCAAAACCCTGTAATACATTCCTCAAATTCAAATACAATCTAGAGGAGAATCAACCTGAAAGCATAAGCTCAAATTCAAAATCATCAAGCCTACAAATTTTCTTTCAAAAGTTGAATTTTAAAAAAAGAAAATGCAACCTGGAACATTTACTAAGTACTGCAGCCTGGAATCAAAGATGGAATCATCGTTATGTTCCAGTTAAGCAGTAAAGTTTCAAGGCTTTCCAGTATTAAAGTTTCAAGCAATACAAAGCTGTTCTGGAATCAAAACAACAATGATATTCAAATTTTAAAGTTTCCAGTTTTAGCAACCCAGTTTTAAAGTTCTCATTTTCCATGGTGAGTAAACTTTTAAATCAAAAATTTAAGTAAAAATATATGGTTGCTTGTGAAATTCTGTGATGATGCTTGCATGTTTATATATAGTTGTATTAGCTGCGTATACGAGTATGTATGACTATGCATGTTTATTTTGATAGTTCTTCTCTGTTTTTAAACTACAAAGAGTAGAAATAAAAAAGAAAAAAAATAAAATTTTCTTAACAGATCCTTGTTAGGTTTTAAGCTTCAAACATGATAGGTTTGTTTAAACACAAATTTGAGATTAAAATTTTATTTAAGTAAAATAAATGAGAAAATCTCCTCGAAATTAAAAGAATACAGTAGAAATTCTTTTATCATAATAAAATCAATAAATTAAATTTGCTGTTACAAGTTTACATCTTGAAACGTCATTGAAAGATAGGATTTTTGAAATCAAAATCAAAATTTTTATTGAAGTATTGAGCATGCAATCTGGAGATGACCAGAAATGGTATTTTTGGGTTTTTCTGGTGATTGCAACAACTTGAGTGGTCGTGGCTTCGATTGGAGAAGGTATGAATGAAGGGGAGTTCGGCAAAAATGGCAAAGAGGGTGATAGTTCACCGGGAAGTCGACGGCGTGGCGATCTAGGTTTTAAACCTAGTTTTGGGTCAAGCAGGAAGTTTGGGTCCGTGCCTCTCCACTGGTTGATCGAGTGGTTCGAGACGTGGGGTATAGCTGCATGGAAGGTTAGTGGTGATGTGGATGAAGTTTCAGACATTCATATGATCGGCAACGAGGGTTTGAGGCATTGTTCTGACATAGGTTTGGTTCCAGGATCTGTTGTGAAGCTCGATTTCGACTTAGGTTTGGTAGTGACGAATCGATGGTCGGAATTGATTCTAGGGCTCATCGTCAACTTGTTGAGGAGGATCAGAAGTGCCGAAGTTGTCGTCGACGATGGTGCAGGTGCACACGTGATTGAGTATGTGTCAGATAGTTGGGTAGTTAGATAAGGGAGGTGATCATCTCGAATTCACTCGAGTTTGTATTCAGGAGGTTTTGATTTTTGCTCGTAAATTTCGAAAGAAGACTCGGGTTATTAATTCTATTACAAGCTTTCAATTTGAAGGGAAAATTTATATTAGGTTTTAGAATTGAAAGAAAACCAAAGTTTAAAAGTTTAAAAGCAAAACCCAAAACAGTTTTCAAAAAGTTTAAAAGGTTTATATGAAACAAGTTTTCAATTAAAAAAATGTGGTTTAAATTTTAAAATGAATCTTGTTTTAAATTCTATTTTTTATAAATGTTTTCTTTAACATTTTATTAATAAGTTTGAAAATTTGTTTAAATAAAGGTAAAGTGATTTTTAAACTTAAGTAAAATGGAATTTTAAAGTCAAGTTTAAAATCTAAATTTAATTTAGTTTAAACCATTTTTGGATAAATGTTTAAGGTTATGTAAAAGAAGTTACGTTTTGTTAACTTTAAATTTGCCAAGTTAAATGTTTAATTTATTTTAAATCTTAATTAATGATTTAATTAAGTAAAATAAATTATTAAGATAAAATGGTTTAAAAATGTTTTAATGATAATTAAGGCATAATTAAGATAATGTTTTATCTTAAGGATAATTAAGATTTTTAATATCTTGGTATTATTCAAAATTAAATAAGGAAATTAAGTTTAAGTAATTAATTTAATTAATAATGATTAAGGATTAATTAAGGAATTAATTAAGAATAATTAATTGATTTATTTAATTTATTTAAAATTCACAATTAAGGATTATAAGTTAATTAATTAGAGGTTAATTAATTTATAATTAAGAATTGTTAATTAGATAATTAGAGATTATTAATTAATGATTAAAGATTAATTAATTAAGTAATTAAGGTTAATTAATTAGTAATAAAAAAATATACTTAATTTGTAATTAGGTTTTGTAAATTAATAATTAGGCCTATTTAATTAATAATTAAGAAATTATTAATCTATAATTAAAGTTAATTAAGGATTATTTAACTATTGTTTAGGGTTACTTAATTGTAATTAAGAATCGATTAACCGTTGATTAAGGATTAATTAAATTGTTATTAAGTTTTATTAATTAATAATTAAGGTTTATTAATTAATAATCAAGAATTAATTAATATATAATTAAAGATTAATTGATTTATTTAAGGAGGTAATTAAGGGATGAATTACCCAATTTTAATTAATCAAATAAGTGTGATTAATTTGGGTTAATCAATTGGGTTGATTAATTAAAGATAATTGTTTGGTGATTGATTAAGTATAATACTTAATGAGATTGAATAGTGTAATTACTTAAGGTAAGTAATTAATGTATAATTACAGGATGTAATTAATTTAAAGGAATTACTTGATGGGAAGTAATTAAAATTACTTAGTAGAAGTAATTAAGGGTTAATTACTTGGTCTAATTAATCAAAGGATTAGTATAATTAATTAAAGGAGTTAATTAATTAAGGTAAGTAATTACAGGATGGTAATTATTGTTTATGATTAATTAAAGTTGATTTATGGAAGTAAGTAGTTAAGGATCATTAATTAATGTAATTAATGAGAATAATTAAGGATTGATTAATTAAGATTAATTAATCAATAATAAGTGATTATAAGGTAATTAATTAATTAAGGATTAATGTAATTAATTATAATTAATGAAGTAATTAAGGTTAATTACTTAATGGTTTGTAGATAATTAATTTGTATAATTAATTAAGGGTTAATTACATAATGTAATTAAGGGATAATTAATCAAGGTTGATTATTTAAGATGATGATAATTAATTAGTTTAATTAATGAATAAATAAGCAAGATTTATTGTGATGAAAGTAATTAATTTAATTCATTTTAAATTAATTAAAGATGTAGTAATTAATTTAATTCATTTTGAATTAATTATAGATGTTGATTAATAAATCGTTACTTATGTATGGATGGATGATATAGATTGCCTTGAATGGTTTGAGATCTCAGATTGAGATAAGTAATGTTGTGTGATATGGATGCTTTGGTTGAAGTATGATGATAATGTGAATTATCTGTTTATGATGATAATGTGAATTATTTGTTTGTGATGATGATGTAAATTATCTATCTGTATGTATATAGATAATAGAATTGAATTGTTTTGATTTTAAAACAACTTGGACCTAAAAGATGGCATTTTGGATTTCGATGAGACCGGGATGGGGTTTCTAGATTTGGATATCCAAAAACCACATCGATCCAAATTAACGATAGGTCGTGAATCTCAAGTGAAAAGGAAGATTCAGAGCGCAAGGGTTATTGTCGTTAACTTTGAGAGTGATTCCAAAATGAGTGTAACGAGACAAAGCCTTCTGTTTCGTTCGAACTCGAAATGAACTTGTATGGATTGAATGCTTTCAGAACATTGTCAGGTGGACGATAAGCATTCTAAGATAGATGTGTTCTATAAAGGTAATCGTAGCCTCAAGCCTCATCAACCGGGAATGGCTAAAACGGGAGAGGTGCAGCAAGGCTAAGTGGGTCATGCCCAAGTAGGATGAGATGAACCCATGTCTAGATTCCCTTTTATTTTGGCTGCATGGGCATTTGAATAGCTGCAACCGTCGGGGTTGTCTTGTTCGGGATTGTCCAGTAAGGGATGGTTCCGGCCTTGTGTTGTAGGGGATTTAGGGTGGATCCTCGGTATGGTGATCTAGGCCACGTACTGTGACGGACGGTACCCCAGTAGCCCTGCCATTGATGGAAACTCATCCTTCCTACGTGCCCTTACGGTTTTGTTTGCATTACCCACTTTTGTGGCTAGTAACTGGAATTCAATGAATGTAACAATTTCGGCTATATTCTATTTATTTGAAAACCCTAGAGCCTGTTATAATATCACTGGATTTCCTATCAAATATTTTGGTTAGCGTAAGGTAAAAACTTACCCATGTTTATTGGTGGAAAGTCTTACGTGATACCTTTTCTTTCAAAGGTTTTAAAGTTAAGAAATTTTAACCATTTACTTACACCAGACTCATGTCTGACCCGGAGTTTATTCTGTTTTTCTTAAACTCTTGGGTACACAAATTTTTACGAGTAGCCAAGGGATTCAGGTTAGGTTTGACGAATTCTGGAGGAGCAATGAAGCAGGAGGCTTCAGCGTGTAGATATATAGTATTCCTCTGTGTATTTCTGAGTTGTTTGTTTGTATTGTATATTAAGTTTTATAACTAGACAGGTGTTTATAACTGTTTAGTATGTGTTGTATAAGCTGCGTGTAATTCTGATGTATATGATATTATGTAATATATTATGTGATTAATATAATTTATTCGTTCCGCTGTTTAGATTCTGACGTTGTTTCTTCTTTCTTCTCTATCTTTTCTCTTTTCTATCCCGTTCTTTCTTAATAATGATGCGTCTTATTGTGGAAAATAAGGCGGGTCGTTTCATCATGTCTCTATTCTTTGCCCTTATGCCAAATGCATTGTCATTTGTGTTCATTGTGGTCTTCATGTACATACATGCATGCATGTATGTGTATATGTGTGTGCTTCATTTTTGTGTTTATTAAAGAACTACCTGAAACTTTATATTGTCATTATGTTGAGTATATTTCTAGTGGAATGGTTTCATGAACAAATTGGTTCGATTTAAATTGGTCTGGTTCCATTGAAGTATGTATATGTGTATGCTGGGATGATAAACTTGGTGTTCATGTGCTGCTTTGACTTTGTTGCTTCTGACCATGTTTTGTGTACTTTCTGAATTGAATATTGTTTGCATTCTCCATTGTATTCATGCCTGAATGATTTTCTACATGCAATTGAGTTGAATCCAGTCTCGGTTTGGGTTTGACCTTATGCTCACCTGTCCCTGCAATTTTAACAAGCAAGTGTATATCAGTGTGCATGACCTTGTGGCATGCATAGTGATACACTGTGCATGTCACAAGTTGTTATTGTAAGATGAAAAATAAATAAATGATGACGAACAAGACAAATAACTAAGGCAAATAATATTTTCAAACTCACACTTTATTGTGCACAGCAAAATATTTCTTTTTCAATTTTACCACGTCAGTGTTTATTCTGCAGATAGATCAGATGCTAGAACAAAGTTGAAGATCAAAATACGAGTGAAGGGTGAATATATAGTGAGTGAAATATATATGAAAAATTATATATTGAAATTGTGTTTTAATTGAAATTGTATTGTAATTGAAAATGCGTAAATGTAGTGAGAGCTTAAATTTGTACTACTTGAATTTGTAATAAAATAATTGTTTAAATATGAATTCTAAGTTATTTATTTTATTCAACAAATATTTATTTAATCATGTGGAAAAATAAAATAGTATAATAACAAATACATTTAAATGAACATATATATATATATATATGTTTGTGTGTATGTGTGTGTTTATTATCATCAAACAAAAATCATAGGCTATTGTATTCTACAATCTCCTGCTTTTCATGATAACAATCGTATATTAAGATTTTGACTCTATTAAATGTATTTGGTCTTAATGAATTCCATTAGCTCCCATATTAGAATAGTCCCTCTAAAACAAAGCCTCCCTTCACATATGCATGAAAATAAATAAAAAATATGCAAATAAAAAACAATAAAAATGCAGTGAATCTAGATGAGAATATGCAAATAAAAAATTTGAAATTATTTGCCAAAATTTTAACTTCTCTCCCCTTTTGTTATCAGCAAAAGAGTAACAGTGTTAGAAAAGAGTGACAAAGTGATCGATATTAATACAAAATTAATACCTAATCGAATATAAATATTAAATTTCAAGAAAAATCAAACAAAAATCATAAATACTCTGTCAGGCGCATATTTTACTTTAGAGCGGTAGGGGTGATGTCGACATAGAAAACCATATAATCGTGTCCATTTAGGTTATATTTATGACAAAAAATTGAATACTTACTAACCATGCATAACCGATAGGACTTTTCAATGTGATTAGTAGTATTCCCAATTTTTTATTAAAAAATAAATCCAAGTATCTTCTAACCACGCATAACCGTGAGGCCTTTTAAATGGGGTTAGAATCAACTCGCCTATTAAATAATCAATTTTGATATGTGATCCATATGTTCATAACCGTAAGGACTTTTAAATGAGCATGAAAGCACATAATCTATGATTCCGAATAGTTCATCCATGCATAACCGGGAGGACTTTTAAATGAGAGTGAGTACTTTTGGATGATTTTATTGCTAATTAATTTAAAAAAATAAATAATTTCCTATTTAAATATCACATTTTAACATACTATATTAGATTTTGATGAGTGATTGTTGTAGAAATATGATAGGAATAGAGATGGTCATGGAATTTTTACCAACTAAAGTATTACAAATTTTGCCAATTTTTTTAAAGAAATTTACTCAATTTACTCTCTCAAGACATAAGGTATGATCAAGATCAACATTCATCACTTTTTTCAGTCACTGTTTATCTTTTCTATAATAAGTAGGGAGTAAAATTAGTTAACATAGGCATTTAAGATCAAATCCAAAAATATAAAATCAAATTTCTAAAATGTCTAAACTAAGACGAAGTTGAAAAAACTATTTTCTAGAATGGGTTTTGTAAAAATGTATGCCAATTGAAAATCAGTTGAAACGAAATTTACGCAAATGTTTTCTTTGGAAATTTTATGCAACTAACGACTGTCCCAACATAAAACACGTTCCACTAGTGCTTTTTCTATCACTAGACTACCATCATAATCTGCATCAGAATACCCTTTTAACTCAAAATTATCATTAGTTAGATACCATAGACCAAAACATGGGGTATGCAATGTATACTTTATAATCCTTTTTACAGCTTTTAAATGAGATTCTTTTGGATTTGATTTGATGTCGTGCACATAAAAAACATAGAATCTAATGTCTGGTCTAGATGCAGTAAGATAAAGAAGCATACCCACGTGTATCTAGAGTAATATCAACTAATACCAAACAATACCTCTTACCATCTAAGCTTGTAATATCGTTAGGTCCAAAGAGATCCATATGAACTTGTTCAAGGACTCTAGATGTACTTATAGTGTTCTTGGCATGAAAAGATATTTTTTTTTTAAAATTTTCCCAGTTGACCATTAGTTGGTTATGGTGCAGATTTTCAACATATAATACATCGCTGTTGCACATTATGACTCTGCTACCTTTGTATTTCTATATGCTAAGGAACTTAGATTTTTTGTCCGTCATTTGCCTGGAACAGCTAGAATCCAAGTACCATTTTTGTTGTTCCTTTGCCCATCAACACACCTACACGAGAAAAGATTCTTATGACCTATTTATTTTTATAGGTCCATGATTGTTAGTGACAAAAGATTTTGAAAAACAAGTTTGTATAGAACCAAGACAATCTATGTTTTTTCCTTTTGGCACCCAGATTTGTTTGACTTTAAGAGATTTTACATTCGTGCCTTTAGGAACCCAGATTGGTATGGTTTTCGTGTGTTTGGGTCTATACCAGCAATTGTTTTGATTGTGTCCAATTCTGCGACAAATCGTGCACTTGGAGTTTACGTGATTAGTTTCACTTCAAACTCTTTCATATTGAGTATACTCAAATTCTGTTCTAACAGAATTAACAGTTCGTTTTCCCTAATAGCATGTTTAGTGATCTTTCTCCTTTGGAGAATTTTCATAAGGTTGTCGACAATTGTTGGACCTGTGACTTGAGAGATTCATTTTCTTTTAATAACAGAGTGCACTTTTTAATACAATTTTCTCTCCTAGTAATTTTATTTTCATTCAAAATCATAATTTCATTTTCAAGCGATTTGATTTTAGTTTTTGATTCTTTTTATTTCCCCTTCAAATGATGGACACTTATCACACTTAGGGCACCTATTTCTATAGTTTTGAACCATTTGATTAAGCTGCATATTTAGTCCTACCAAACTATCCTTTTATGATTCAATTTTAGCATACTTCTCCTTATGTCTTTCAAAATAGCCATTTATTTCATGAAAATATACAAGTAATTAAGAATTAATATGTTTTGGTGCCTTGCTTGGCTCATCATCATCGTTGTCACTTATTTCTCCTCAAATACACAGATTTTTTTTTTCACTCTCACTGCAGTGCTATTATTATCTTCTTCGCTTTTACCCCAAGTAGCTGCAAAACATCAATTTCTTGGTTTCTTTCCTTTGCTGAATTGATTTTGAGGATAATTTGGTTTGATATGACTAGGTTTATTTCAGTTAAGACAAATGTTCTTCTGCTCTTCTGAGTTGTCTAAAACTTTGATGATTCTGTTCTTCAGTTGTTGATTTAGGGCAGGGTTTCCATATTTGTAGTTCCACCTTTTGAATCTCTTTATTATCAGTGCCAGTTCAGCTGCTCCTCCATCATCACCCTCAACTTCACTTTCCACCCACCGTTTCTTTAAGAGCTACAAATTTCTTTCAGGTATCTCCTCCTTCACATTCTACCTTTATTTTGATTCTAGCTCATAAGTGGTGAGGTTTCGGATGAGTTCTTCATCTTTAACTTGTTTCAGATCCTTTGATTCTTGGATGGCAGTCACCTTTGCTTCAAAATTTCATGGAAGAACTCGGAGGATCTTTCGGACTATTTCAGTTCTATGTATGGTCTTTCTAGAGCTTTTAATTCGTATACAAGATTTGAAACACGTCCATACATTTCTTTGACACTTTCATCTTTTGCCATTGTGAAGTTCTCATATTCACTACTAAGCATGTCAAGGCGAGATTCTTTAACCCGGTAGGTTTCTTCGTAAGCCACTTCAGGTGTGTGCCAAATTTTCACTGCAGTTAGACATTGACAGACTCAGTTAAATTCAATTTTATCTAATGGGCAAACAATAGGATTCATAGCTTTAACATTAGAAATTTGCAGTTTATTTCAAGATCTGTCCATTGATCCAAGGTTTATCAACTTCTTGGTTATCGACCATAACTGTTGGTGTGCTACATCCAGTTTCAACAATATTCCATGCATCTATGGTTTTGCAAAAAAAAATCATCCTAGCTTACCAATATGCATATCACCACTAAACATAGGTGGCCTAGCTATGGACTGGTCTTCAGCAAAAGCGTTATTAAAAGAAACAATTTTTAAAAAAATTGAATTTTTAAAATTTGAAAATAGTTTTTGTTCCTAGCTCTGATACCACTTGTAGGATAGCTTTCATCCTAGAGGGAGGGTGAATTGGATGATACTAAAAAATTAATGCGGAAATAAAAATATAAAACAGAAACTAATGTAGTAGAGATCACATACAGCTTTACCCATCTTCGACAATAACCCACCTACGTGCTGCCACAAAGGTTTCTACTAGAAATTAAGTAATCCGACGCTTACAAAACACGTAAACTTGCGACACCCGTTAACTTGGTTAATCTAATTCTAAGCTCAAAATCTGCCATTATTCAGCCATTGAGTTGCGAATTCTCGAACTATAAAACCGTAGTTCGTAACTATTTACACAACTAGAATTTAACTCAAATTTTAAAAGAAAGAAAATTAAAAATGAAATAAAACTATAAAACAAAACCCTATTTTAAAATTGAGGCCCGATACACAATAAACAACTGGCCCAAATAAAATTATAACGGCGAAGACTTGTCTCCCTTTTTCGTTTGAGTTATTTCTTTGGCCGTTCCTTTTGCTCTTAAAAATTATGGTTTTCAAATTGAGGCACCATTTCTGATATTGATCGATTGAAGTATGCTATTGCATTGATTGGCTTCGTCAATAGACTTCCTTGGCTTTGTTAGCTTACGGCTGCTCCAATTGTGTCGAGCTCGACTGGTATGAAATTGTTATGTGATTTTTTTCCCTTTACGATTTTTAATTACGCTCGACTTGTTAATTCTGCCGATGATGATAGTGGGAATTTATAGGGAACGAAAACCTATTTTATCGTTCGTATATTTTGATTTGAATTCGTTTATTTCTTTGCTTCGCCATATGATTTTTGACTCGTTCATTTGATCCTCGATTGAATATGTTTCTTATATATTTGTACCTTTTTAAGCACATTTGAATTTTTCCGTAGTTTACTCCTACGACCTATTCATCTTTCGCTTCCATCTTGCATTTGAATTTTAGACATATTTTGACTTCCAGATATACTGGCATATTTTCAAACCGGATTCTGACTTGTTCATCATGTTTTACCGTTCCATTTTCTGAAGTACTTTCCTTATGACCTCTGATTGAATTCATTTGACTTCGTTCAAAACTGTTGAATGCACTATTACTTCGAGTGCTTGCTTTCATATGTGTTCATATGTGTGATTTTCTTGTGTACCTTGCCCTGTACCTTGCACTGACCATACGAGCATATGCATTGCTTTCTGATGAACTTGTATTCTCTAGCATCAACTCTATCCTTGTGCACTTGTTTTCATATGTTCATCCCTTCTTTTTTGAACTGATTTTTCTATGACCATGATACATGTGTACACATATATATGCATATATGTATACATGTGTATATGTGACCATGATTTTTCTATGACCATGATTTTTCCTTTGATTATGTGTTGTCACCCTCAACTATTTGCTTTATGATTTTGTATTCTCTGTTGCATATGTAAATAAGTGTATGTGCTCTTATATCCCTAACCATATGCATTGATGCCACCTCATGTTCCACTACATAAGATTTTGCATTGAGTTCTATTTCCAGATGATTCGATTCATCCATGTTGAACTGCTGTGTTCATTCATGTATTCATGTGCTCACTTGTCCTTGTGCATTAGTGTTCTGTAAACTATTGTATTGGTTAAAGTCCCGTGTTCACTACTTGAAGTTTGATTCAATTTGATTCTAATTAGAGTGATGTAGTTGTTTTGCACTACGTCCACACATGTCAGGTTGCACCCCTTGTGTCCACCACTGTTTGTCTACACTGTTGTGTTATGGTTTGGGTTCTAACATTGTTGTATGTGTGTGTTCATTTTTGTCTCTGGTCTGGTTCATCTTGTTATTTCAGTTTGGTTTGGATGCTTGTTGCTTTGTACATGTCTGTTGCTATCCATGTTGAGTTCACATGTATGGTTCCACTTGAGTCTGGTTTGGCTCATGTCTCTGTTCTTTGCTCTTATGCCATATGCATTGTCATTTGTGTTCATTGTGGTATCCATGTGTATACATACATATATGTATGTATATGTGTATGTGCTTCATTTTTGCGTTGTTTTAGAGAACTGCCTGAAGCTTTATGTTTTCATTATGTTGATATATTCTGGTGGACTGGTTTCATGAACAAATTGCTTCGAGTTAAATTGGTTTGGTTGCATTGAAGTACGTATATGTGTATGCTGGGTTGATAAACTTAGTGTTCGTGTGTTGCTTTGACTTTGTTACTTCTGACCATATTTTGTGTATTTTCTGAACTGAATTTTATTTGCATGCTCCATTGTATTCATGCATGAATGATTTGATGCATGCACTTGAGTTGAACCTAGTCTCGGCTTGAGTTTGACCTTCTGCTTACCTGTCCCTGCAATTTTAACAAGGAAGTGTATATCAGTATGCACGACCGTATGGCATATGCAGTGATACACTGTACATGTCACAAGTTATTCGTGTAAGATGAAAAATAAAAAATGATAACGAACAACCTAAATAACCAAGGCAAATAATATTTTCAAGCGCAAATTTTATTATGTACTGCAAAATATTTCTTTTTAATTTTACCGCGTCAGTGTTTATTTTGTAGATAGTCCAGATGTTGGATGCAGGCTAGAACAAAGTTGAAGATCAAAATATGAGTGAAGAGTGAATCTGTAGTGAAATGAAATATGTACGCAAAATTGTGTACTGAAAATTATGTTGTAGTTGAAATTGTATTGTAATTGAAAATGTGTAAATGCAGTGAGAGCTCAAATTTGTACTATTTGAATTTGCCATAAAATATTTGTTTGAAAAAAATATTTGTTTATATATGAATTCTGAGTTATTTATTTTATTCAACAAACGTTTATTTAATTATGTGGAAAAATAAAATAATACAGTAACAAATGCATTTAAACGAATATATATATATATATATGTTTATTATCATCAAACAAAAATCATAGGCTATTGTATTATACAAAAAGGATAGCCTCTCAAATAAAAAAGTATGTAATCCATAGTTTTAGCTACGTATCATAACATGCATTTTATAGAAAGTGTGAATTCCTAGGGTTTGCTTGAAATATAGCACATAAGCATACACTCATCATTATTCTGGTCTGCTAGATATTAAGTCGAGTAATGACCCAGTCATATTATGATATGCTCAGCTGTCAACCTCTTTTCCAAAAAAAATTCCATGTTTTAGATGTAAACTTGTGCTCATTGGAGTTATTTTACTAGTTGAATTTTCGATTATGAATCATTTAACCAAACTTTTACAACATTTTTCTTGATAGATAAAGTATTTTTATTTAGCCATTTAACATGTAAACCAAGAAAATAGTAAAGTTCTCTTATATAAGACATTCCAAATTCATTTTCATAACATTTTAAAGTTTCATATATAATTTTTATTTGTGGATCTAACAACAATATCGTCCATGTATATTTCTACTATTAATAAATCAATTTTATTCTTTTTAGTAAACAAAGTAGAGTCAACTTTATCACTTCAAAACATGAGCTAAAAGATAAAAATTTAACATATCATACCAAGCACACGGTGCTTGTTTAAGACCGTAAAGTGCCTTTTTTATCTTATAAATGTACTAAGAGTGTTTTTCATGCTTAAGTAGGGGAGGTTGTTATACATAAATATTTTCTTTTATAAAACCATCTAAAAAAACACTTTTGATGTCCATGTGATAAAGTCTGACATTATGATGATAAGCAAAACTAATAAAAATCCTTGTGGCTTTGAGTCTCGTTACAAAAGCAAATGTCTCATCATAATCAATTCCCTCTTCTTGGTTATATCCATGCGCAACTTGTCTAGCTTTATTTCTGAAAATTTTATTATTCTCATCATTTTTATTTTTGTATACCTATTTAATTTCAATTATAGATTGATTATTAAGCTCTTGGAACTAATTCCCACGCATTGTTATGTTCAAATTGGTTGAATTCTTCTTACATAGCTAATATCCATCCTCATCTTTTGCGGCTTATTTGTAATTCTCCGATTCTAAAGTTTATGTAAAAGCAATATGACCCATTCCATTAAGTCGTCTTCCAGTTGAAACTTTAGTAGAATATTTTCAACTTTACGATCTCTCAAAATCCTCGGTGGTGATTTTGAAGTCTTATTATTCTGAATTTGATTATCATTATAATTTTCATTATTTTCAACAGTCCCATTATTTTGTAAAACATTTTGTTCAATGGATGTTGGTTGGTTAACAGATAAAGCTTCCAGTTCATCTTTAGTAAATTTAAAATTTTCATTAAAATTAACGCGTAGGTTTTTTTTAATAATATTATTTCTTCGATCACAAATTTTTTATACTTCCCTTCGAGTACCCAACAAAGACACCTTAATTGGCTTACGATTCTAATTGATCTTTTGTACGTATAAAACATTTTTCTTCAAAAATGTAAAATATTGTACTTTAGGTTTATTTCCATTAAAATCCCGCATGGGGTATTTTTGCCAATAGAATTATTGATACTCGTTTGAAAAAACCATGCAGTGGATACTGCTTTAGCCATAAATTCCATATTAAATCACTACTACTAAGTAATCTTTTGGTGCATTGTTTTGATGTTATTCTTTTTTCCCTTTCTATGACACCTAATTGTTGTGGTGCCCTAAGAAAAGAGAAAACATGGACATTAACCATTTTATCATACAATTCATTAAATTATTGTTTTCTAATTCATCACCATGATCGCTTATTAAATTTTTAATTTTCAAATTTTGACTTCTATCAACAAAAATCCTGAACATCTCAAAACTTTCACTTTTAAATTTCAAAAAAATGTCCATTATAGCGTAAAAGCATCAACTATCATGAAAATTATTCATTATGATTTATTATTTATTTATTTAAAAGATGATTTTCTAGGTATTTTTTTTTGTAATCATCACATAAATTATTAACTTTGAAATTTATTTTTGGTAAACACTTTACGATTTCGTTTTTGGCTAATTTTTTAACTATTTAAAGTTAATATTATGGAACCACTTTTGTCATAGCCATAGGTCGCTGAGATCTGCAAAAAAGTTGTTTCATTATTAACATTAAGATTTAAAACATAAATATTAAATTTTCTTACTCCTTTAAAATTTATCTTCTCATTTTTATTAGAAATATTGCATTTATTTTTTCAATACTGATTTAAAAACCCTTATCGCATAACTGACTTTACTTTATAGATTGTTATTTTAATGTTCTATTAATAAAATATTAGTTTTAAGAGGTGGATTAGGATTACCTAAGTTGCTTACTTTCCATTTTATGATGACATATGCTTTCGAATTATCATAGAAAGTAATGGTGCCTCAATCCCTATATTATATCTTTATAGGCACCTCCACATTGTCTGTCACGTGTTTGGAACATCCACTATTTAGAATTTATCTCTCCTTATCTTATTTTTGGATACCTATAAGAAATAAAGAATTTATATTGGTACCAACTTCCTATGTTAGGGTCCTGGGTGTTGAATTAAAGGTAATCATACCTTGGAGGGTTTGGTAGCACCTTTAAACATAACATTGCTATTTTCATGGACCTTAAAAAAAATTATCCGTTTACTTATTTATGATTAAAATAGTATTTGGTTTTTGGTAGCCATATTTTAATAGTTATATTATTTGGTTTTGACTAACCCTTATTGTGTTTTCTAAAATTAGTGTATAGCGAGTGAGGCACACTTTTTTGGATTTTGTTTAATATCACAAGAACTTTAAATCCTAGCCCATTTGTGTTATTGATGTCTTTGACATAATTATCAATTTGTATTAATTTTCTTGCCTTTCATTAGGTTTTGAAAATGATTAGTAAAGTTATAACCTGTTTTCTAATTGTTTGATTATATTTGGTGATATTTCTAAGGATGATTTTATATCATAGTATTATTTTGAGATTCCAATATTTCATCTTTGTAGGCTTTAATATCATTATTGTAAAATTTTAAGAAGTTAAACTCTCATGAGAATCTTGTGATTGTTGCAGTTCTTCTTTGAGAATTACCTTTCCATCTTTTGACATATTGATTTCCAACTCAACATGATCTAATTCAATTTTTAATTCCATATTTTCTTTTCTAATTACTCTAAATTTATCATCTAATTTAGAAGTTTTTTGTAATATATTTTTATATTAATTTTTTTTATTTTACCTCATCTGTAGCCATGAAGCAGATGTTTACTTGCTCAGCATCACTATCACCATCACCATCACTGTCGTTATCTGAAAATGATTATGAATCATCTCATGTGATTTGGAAGTATTTCTTCCTTTTTACTAAAAATTTTCTTTCTTGTAATTCTTAGTCTTCTTAGTGAGTTTAAAGCAGTCTTTCAATTTTTGAGCAAACCACATTCCTTTGTTATACGTCAGTATACTGATGAAAAACGGTTGGGAAAGCTTTAACCTTCTCATCTTGATAGACATAAGTGCAATTGAAATTCCTAGAGTGCAATGCGGTCAAATTTATCGCATATGAAACATTTCATCGTACATGATTTATTGATATAGCCAGATTTCTAATGTTTCTTCAATTTCTGAAGCTTTATAAATCTTGGCTACATAAGCAATATCGTCTTCATCAACATCCACATCGTTTCCTACTTGAAATGATATCATTCTTATTTCTTATGCCTTTTCGTTTCTGGCCTACAAATTCACTTCATACGATATTAAATTGCTTATTAATTCATCAACTTTGAGTTTGGGAAAGTTTACTGGCTTCTTTAATAGTGAATGCTTTCCTTTTCCATTCATTAGTTAATGAATTTAAATTTTTTGATACTATATCATAATCTATAAATTTTTCTCCTAGTTGCATGCGTGCGTGTTGTAATTGTATATACCATACATACATTCTAGTAATACTTTTACCATTTTTCATTCCAAAATTATGAAGATGATATTTAAGCATAGATACTTTGGTCTATTTTACCTTAATGGTTCCTTCATGTATCATTTTTAAAGTATTCCCAATATCATATGCAGTAGTGCGAACCATAACTTATGTAAATTCATTTTTGTCCAAGGCACGGTATAAAATAATCGTTGCTTTAGAATTATTTATGATTATTCCGTTTTTAACATTTGATGACGTATTAAACACAATAGTGGTAGCTATATACGATGTTTGAATAGCATCTGATATTTCAAGGTCATATGCTCCCATATAGATTTTCATTCATGTGGACTAGTATGCATAATTTGACCAAGCAAATAGTGGGGCTTGGACAGTGGATTATCCTTCTAGAAACGTAGAAAAATAACCATTGTCTATATTAAAGTCCGAAAATGGTGTTATTATATTAGAAAACAAATCTTTGATACCAAATGAAAGTCTATAGGATTAGATTGATATATACTGTCATGTAATTGACTACTTAAGTCAAAAAAATTATCTGAGGAACAAGTTAACTAGCTGAAATTAACTAAGTAGTAGTAACTAAGTAAATAAAAATGATCACACACATATATATTTATACTAGTTCGAACTCATGTCCTATGTCCAGTCCTATAACTCCATTATCTCACTATCTTAACCCTTACTCGATCCAAAGGGAGAGGTTTACAATGACCTCGCCTGAGCTATTAAACAAAACTTCACGAATCACCTGATGAATCCATAATAGAACTTCGACTTAAGTATAAAAAATGTATTTGTAGACTTCATGTATCTTGTTATATGGATGTCTTATTTTTAGTTCAATCTCATATAACCCATATAGTAAATCTCCAAGTTAACGGAAAAGAGTTGTAGAAGTGTTCTGAATATTATGAATATGGAAATTAGTGATCAAAGAATGATTGCTTTGTAAAATCTTATAGCAGTGACTGTACAAAGAAAAAATCCAGAGATAAAGACAAAATAGCAGAGTAAGATTTTCACGCTAATTTAGGAGAGAGTGATCCCTTACAAAAAAGATATATATATATGTTTTCGAGTGGTTGCATCCATATAAAACTAAAGAGTAGTGACTCCAGAACAAAAAGGAGAAGAGTCAAAGAAGAAATGCGACTATCAATATATAGGAGAATTTTCAAAGTTCCGCCAGGCGCTATACATAGTGTCTAATTCTTTTACACAAGTCGATATGTATATAACTGGCTTCGATTAGGACCTGCTAAATAAAATATTCGACTTTTGTACCAGCTTATTCATCTTTGAAAATTTCTTCTAAGTTGTGTTCGAGTGGATTTGCTAACTCCATTTATGTCATTAAATCCTTGCACACTATTGTAGATTTTTTTTATTTTTTTTATTTTGATATTATTGATACATTCGCCTTTAATGAACTTCTACTGATCACCAATATAACTCAACTTCTTTATCGGTGCTACTTCACCTGAGATGACTTAATAAAATCATCACTGGTGTTATCGTACGGTTGTTATCATCAAAACAATAGAATTGTGTTTCGATAATAAATTTCCAGGTTCAGTTTGTTTAAATTAACTTAGTAATGGAATAAATTAATAGTAAAAATTATTAACAATGTTACACTAAATTCTTTGTGGCTTTGAATTGTTTATTTAGGGCCTTAGAATTAATTACAATTTTATGTAATGTCATACATTAAAATAAGTAATTATATAGGCTTAAATGAATATCTAAATGATTAATATATATATATATATTATTAATTAGGTTTAACAAATATCCATGGAAGGAGGGTCGGAAATACATCGGAGGATAAGAGGTTTGAATGTTTCTCTTTGACTTAGCTCAGAGCTTGATTTTGGAAAGAAGAAATTATGGAGATATTGTGACATATACTGTCAATAAATAGCCTCACCTTCTCTAACTCTATACAAGGAAAAATAAAGCGGTAGCCCCTATTGAAACTAGCTGGCGCCTATAACTATGATTTGCTCACCAAGCCAAAAGGAATAAGGAGTCAAACATAAAAAGAAAAAGTTAGTAATGTGATGTGTCAACGATCAACTGGACTAAAGGTAACCTTCGATTTTGAATATAAATTACATATTGCATATTTTTGACCATTACTTAAAATAGTATTTTTAGAATTTAAGAGTGTGTGTTTGTGCATGTACATACAAATACATGTATTTGTTAAATTTAAATATAATATTTATAAAATGTGTATATATACATTAAAAATACTTTTGACCAACATATATTTTAGTAACATTTATACAATATAATATTATATATATACACATATATAAATATTTTTTAATATATTTTAAAATTAAATTAAATTGTCGTTATTTTATTCGATGAATTTTTTTGGATTTAAAACTATATATGTAGTTAGATCTATTCATATATGTATGTATGTGTGTGTATGTATATGTATATGTATATGTATATGTATATGTATATGTATATGTATATGTATATGTATATGTATATGTATATGTATATGTATATATGTATGCGTGTGTGTTAATGAGTTTTAAAACTTAAACAAGCATCATTCTTGTGTATGTATGTATGTGTATGTGTGTGTGTATATATTAATACACTAAACTAAACTAAAAAAACCAATTATTTTTTGGGCTATGAGCCATTTATGTAAAAAAATTGTATATATGGATATATATAAGAAAGAAAGCCTTTTGTTCAAAAATGACAACAATAAAATAATTTGTTTAACATAGCGAAATAATGAAGTTCACTTAAATAAAATAATTATTTATTTATTTTTGGTTGAAAATAAAATTATGAACATATATATATATAGATTAATATATGTGTGTGTGTGTTCCTATAAATGTACACAAATATATTAAGGAGATATTATATTATTTACTTGTAATGTGATTATAAAACCCAAAACCCTGAACACCCATTCAATTTATTCCATGATTAATTGTTTATATTATGAATATGAATTTCAAATAAATGAACTAAAAGAATAAAATTCAAAATTTAATTTAAATTAAATTTAAGAAAAAAGTATTATAACTTAGTTTAGTTAACAAATATTACAACCAAAGTTATAATTGAATTAATTCAAAATTTATACTCTTCTTTTTATCAAATACACACTAAATATGATTTACTGAATTTTTCACAGTAAAAAATAAAGATCTAGTGCGAAACTAATAAAAGGTTTATTTTAAAATTCCCCTTTTTTCCCACTATCATTGCACCTGATCTAACAGCATCGACCTTTTGTGAGCTCGTGGTTCCTTAGTAATTTGTATTGCCACATTGTTGTTACAATACATTAGCAGTTGACCCTTAATGCTTGGGGTCGCTCCTAGCTCTTTAATGAATTTACACATCACACTACATCTTTTTTCACATCATTTAAGGCAATGTCTCAGACTCCATGGTTGAATCCTCCTTAACTTCTTGATTAGAAAATTTCCAACTAACAGCCCCTCCATTGAGGGTAAATATGAATTTTGATACCGATTCACTATCATTGACATCAGTTTGAAAATTCAAGTCTGAGTACCCCTTCAAAAAGGATCTCATTGTTCATGTATATTAGAAACAGATCCTTAGTATTTCTAAAGTACTTTAGGATGACCTTTACCATTGTCCAATAATTTTCGCTCGAATTTGATTGATATAGACTAACTATGCCTAGTGCAAAAGTAACATATGGCCTAGTAAATAGCATAGCATACTTAATGTTACTGAAGCATAAGATACTAATACAATGACTTTTCTCATCCATAGATGAAGAGTCTTTCTTAGAATGTACAATTCTAGATCGCATTGGAACTACTTTATGCTTGGAATTTTCCTTGCTAATCCCTTTTATATGGTATCTATGTACATCAATTGGGACAATCCCAATATCCTTTTTGATATATCTTTATAGATATTTATACCAAGTATAAGGGATACCTCTCCCATATCTTTCATCAGAAATGATCAAATAATGAATCTTTCAATCACTGTAACAATGCTACATCGTAATCAATTAGTAGTAAATCATCAATGTATACAGCTAAAAATGCCACTGCCCCATTCTTTCCTATATACACCTACTTCCTTTATATTTTAAGTCAACTCATCTATTTAATTACTTTGTTAATACATTTACTCTAACTCCTTGATGTCTGTTTAAGACCACATATTAAAGTTATGAGTTTGCATGCCTTTTCGATGCTACCGCTAACTTTGAAAATCTTTGACTACGAACCTTAAATATATTCTTCTAAATTACCATTAAGAATTTTGGTTTTACGTCCATCTGCCATATTTCATGGTCATAATAAGCAGCACCCACAAGTATAATCTGAATCAATGTATGCATGGTGATTAGAGAAGATGTTTCATCATAATCAATACCTTGAATTCGATGGAAACATTTTGCTATCAACCTTGTCTTCTAGGTTTTGACATTTCCATCTACACTGATCTTTTTCTTAAAGATTCATTTGCAATCGATGTGTTTTACCCTTTAGGTACATTTACCGTAGTCTAGACTTTGCTCTTATACATAAAAGATATTTTGTATTCAATGCATTAAGCTTAATGTTTCCTGAAGATTTGACCAGGCAACTTAGTAATCGGCATACCAAGGGCATTCGGCCTTTAAGTGGTTCAGCGCCATTGTTCGGCCAAAGATAACGTTCGGCACAATTGCTCCACTCGGCATTCAGTACGTTCGGCCATATCATTCGGCCTCCCTGGCATGTTCGGCATCCCAAAGGATACTCGGCCTCGCAAGCACGTTCGGCCAAAGTGAACGTTCGGCCAAAGTGAACGTTCGGCCAAAGTGAACGTTCGGCATCCCAAAGGATACTTGGCTTCGCAAGCACGTTCGGCCAAGGCGAACATTCGGCCAAATTGAACGTTCAACCAAAGTAAACGTTCGGCCTACAAGGAACACTCGGCATAGAGTATGTTCGGCATCTCTGAACGTTCGGCCTGGAAAAGCAACATTTTATACTGCTCGGCATCACATTGTTCGGACAAAAGCGCATTTGGCCTCCCAAGAATGTTCGTTAATCAAAGGTGGTTCGGCCTTCTCCCCAACACGTCCGGCCTCGATTATCACTCGGCCTATTCCTCCCACGCAGCGAAGAATTTGTTCGGCATGGAAAGAAGGGTTCGGCCTTTAGCTATTCGGTCTGCTCGGTTTGGCGCACAGGGCATGTCCTACCTGGACCGAGTTATCTAGCCACGTGAACCACCAGAGAAGTCCAACCCACCTTCGTCTATAAATTTGGTTCGTTATAGAAAAAATGATGAGATTTGAGAGAACACTGGGGAGATTCTGCCATTTTCAAGACTCATTCCAGACTAATTTCTTTTACTTTGCAATTGTATTCTAGTAACTAAAAATGGATTGTATCTATAATCACCCATCAAGGAAATCAACTTCAAAGTGGATGTAGGCAGTTACGCCGAACCACTATAAATTTGGTGTTCTTGTTCTCTGCATTTAAATTTACACTCTATTCTCTTTTTTAATTTACTTTCTTCATTAATCTCTCTACACAATCTTTCTAAGGGTGTTAGTGACCAATTTTGGTGCTAACATTTTGGTGCTTTCACTGAGAATTGAATTCTCAGGCTATTAGGATCTACTTTGTAGCTACTGAATTGCATAAGTCCCTCGAAGGAGATCCATAATCATCCGTAGGCGTTTGCTGATTCAACTCAGAGTTACTACCAATAACTCTACCATGGGAAGACCACGGACAAGATCAACCTCTCAAAATGAAGATGCCCACGAAACTGCTAGTGTGCAACAACTCGGGCCTAGCAATCTGCAAGCTGCTTATGGTGTAGAACCCTCCAACCAAAACCGAGCAGAAGTTGTTTCCCGAGCGGAATTCAATGACTTGATAAGAGAACTTAAGGAGAGTAGAAAGCAGCTTGCTGAGCAAATGCAAGTCAATGCTGACCTCATAACTCAGCTTACTCAGCAGCAGCATCAGAATGCTGGAGGTAGTCCTGTCACTTATTCTGAAGATGATAGTTCGACTTCAGCTGATGAACCGCCTAAGCGTAGATGCCGCAAAGATGAAAATGCACAAGCAGGTGCCACTGATCGATCTACTAGAAATCAAGCCCGTGGAAAGGAACCCCAATTCCCTTCTTCTATACAAAACCCGGACTTGACAACTATGATCAGGCAGTTGATGAGAGAAAATCAAGGCTTGACTAATGAAGATTGGAGAGTGTCGAAAAGCCATACTCCCTTCACGGACCCCATTCTACAGGCTGAATATCCGAGAAAGTTCAGCATGCCCACCATTCCAGCCTATGAAGGGAAAACTGATCCTAGACAACATGTAATGAGGTATGGATGGATGATGGATTCAGCAAGAGCCAATGACGCAACCAAGTGCAGGTGCTTCCCGATTATTCTATCCGGAATTGCCACCATGTTGTTTAATCGACTTCCCCCACGATCAATATCCAGCTCCGACGAATTAGCAATGAAATTCATAGAATAATTCAGGATACACACCACCCGTCCAAAGGATGTGATGTCCTTGTCAAGTGTGATCCAAGCTCCAAGAGAGTCACTGAAAGCATACTTGTAGAGGTTTAATGTTGCTGCTACCGAAGTTAGCAATCCTAACGACCATGCAATTTTAATGGCAGTGATGCGTGGAGTGGATCCCGATTCTAAATTCGGAGACTGGTTGGTGGGAAAGCCCCCAGCCACACTGGAGCATTTTTATTCGAAAGCTCATCAGTTAATAAGGAGAGAAGAAGCTCGGTGGACAAGGAAAGACAAGGCACCAGGGCCCGTTCAGGAATCTGTAAAGAGCAACGTCGCCGTGAAGACAATTGGCAATAACCCTGGAAAGACTCAAGCCAGCGTCCAGAACAAGCCCGGGCAGTCTAAAGAATCCGGAGGTGGAAATCCCGGAAGGAAGAAGGAAACGAGGTGATGGAAGTCAAGAATCCCAACCTACAACGAATACACTCCATTGAATGCATCTCTTGAGAACATCTACTTATCAACCTGCAACACTTTTCAATACAGAAAACCATGCCCAAAGGAATCAACAGAGGAGCAGAAGCGGAATGGAAAGTATTGCCGCTTTCACGAGTCTTATGGGCACAACATAGAGGAGTGCAGGTATTTTCATGATGCTATTGAGAAATTGATTAGGCAGAAGAAGCTACAGGAATTTGTCAAAGACCCACAGGACGGAAGGCAAGAGACATCGGACCCTGGGCGAGGGCCAGCCCCACACCAACCACAACATCCTACTCGGACTGTGGGTAGATTGGTCATTAACACGATTGCTGGCGGACCTCACCCTGCGGATAAGAATTGGCGGGAGATGGAACGATATGCTAACACTCTGAGACATGCGGCTTATGAGTGATGCTCGAATGTGGAGGACGGAACTCCCGCAAAGCAGCAGCGCACGATGAATGATGACATCGTGTTCAGGAGCATAGATGCGGATAAGATAGAGTCCCCTACTATCGACCCAATGGTCATATCCACGACCATCGGGCCGACATTCGTAAAGAGAATTCTAATTGATTGCGGAAGTTCCGTTAACATAATCTTCCGGAAGGCATATGACCAAATGAAACTGGAAACCAAGGATTTGAAACCATCCAAAGCCAGGATCCATGGCTTTAACAGCGTGGCAACTGATGCAATGGGATATGTGGAATTACCCATCGAACTGGGGCAAGGTAAATGCAGGAGAGTGCGAATCCTACAATTCATAGTGCTGGAAGTCGATTCCCCATACAACGTGTTCCTAGGACGTCCGGCCCTAGCAGAATTCAGGGCAGCCATGGCCCTATGGTGTTTGACGTTAAAATTTCCCACAGACAAAGGAGTAGGAGTAGTGCACGGCGATCAGGCAATCGGTCGTGCATGCTATGTGGCTGAGCTCAGAGAGGCATAGCGTATGGGGAAAGGAAAGGTTGCGGACATCTCGGTCCGCATCCAAAACTCTGATGATTGACAACTAGTGCCCGAGCCCTGGCTCGGACGACAATCTCGGATCCATAGAGACATAGATCCGAGAGATGATGATGGGGAACCCAGGGAAACAAATGCACCGACTGAACTGACCATTGACATCTCAGTTAGCTGCAACGACCCATCACGAGTTCTTACAATAGGATCACAGCTAGACCCCGTAGCAGCTGAAAACCTCATTGATTTCCTCCGAGCGAACCTTGATGTTTTTGCTTGGACACATTCTGATATGTGCGGGATTTCACCTGCAATTGCGAGTCATATGTTGAACATAGACCCAAAACATGTCCCTGTGAAATAGAAAAGGAGGGGCATGGATCCAAAGAGGTCCGTAGCCCTCAAAGAGGAGGTGGACAAACTAAAAACCAACGGGTTCATCCGCGACGGCCTCTACCCTGAATAGGTATCTAACCCGGTGTTAGTGAAGAAAGCAAATGGAAAATGGAGAACTTGTGTCGATTACTTTGATTTAAACAAAGCATGCCCGAAGGATAGCTTTCCATTACCAAGGATTGGCCAACTGGTCGATTCAACGGCCGGACACGAGTTACTATCATTTATGGACGCATACTCTGGTTATAATCAAATTCCGATGCACATCCCGGACCAAGAACACACCAGCTTTGTCACCAACGTCGAGTTGTATTGCTACATAGTAATGCCCTTCGGATTAAAAAATGCAGGAGCAACTTATCAACATCTGGTAATTGAATGTTCAAAGATCAAATTGGGAAAACAATGGAAGTCTATATGGATGACATGCTTGTGAAGTCGCGGCAGTCAAACGACCACATCCGAGACTTAGCAGAGATGTTCGATATACTCAGGCACTACGGGATGAAGATCAATCCTCTGAAATCCTCATTTGGCGTGGCTTCAGGAAAGTTCTTGGGTTTCATTGTGAATGCGCGAGGGATTGAGGCTAACCCGGAGAAGATCCAGGCTATCCAAGATATACGGGTACCCAGAACCATAAAGCAGGTGCAAAGCCTGAATGGAAGAGTGGCTGTGCTAAGTCGATTCATATCCAGAGCTACAGATAAGTGTATTCCCTTCTTCGACGTTATAAAGAAAGGAAAGAGAAACTTCGAATGGACGTCCGACTGTGAGGAAGCATTTCGGGCTCTGGTAAGGCACTTAGAAAGTCCCTCGGTACTACCGAAACCAGTAGACCACGAGACATTGTACGTGTACTTGGCTATCTCCCAGCATGCCATCAGCACAGCCTTGGTCTGCGAGGAAGACCTAGTTCAAAAGCCAGTTTACTATGTTGGTAAACGCTTGACGGGGGCGGAAAGGAATTATCTAAAGATTGAGAAACTCTCCTATTGCTTGGTGATTGCATCACGCATGCTTCATCCCTACTTTCAAGCATATTCAATCGGTGTGTACATTGACCAACCCCTGCGATAAGTACTCCAACGACCAAAAACTTCCGGAAGGATGTTACAATGGAATATTGAGTTGAGCCAGGTCGACATTGACTACCTGCCACGAAGGGCCATACAAGGGCAAGAACTAGCTGACTTCATCTCTAAATTCACTCTGCCAGATGAACCGAGCCACCACAGGGTCATACCACCCGTTCGATGGAAGATGTACACCGATGGGGCATCTAACGACCATCACTCGAGGGCATGCATAGTCATCGTAACTCCGAAAGACCGATCAGTCTGCTACGCTTTGAAGCTTAAGTTTGCAGCAACAAATAACGAAGCCGAATATGAAGTATTGATTGCTGGCTTAAGACTCGTTATCGAACTGGGAGTGAAGTCGATTGAAATCTTCTGCGATTCACAGCTGGTAGTATACTAGGTGCGGGGAGACTATCAAGAAAAGGGACAGAGACTGGCTCCTTACCTCGCTCGGGCTCGAGAGTTACTGGCAGGACTCGAATATTACGCCATCTCCCATGTCCCAAGCGAACAGAATAGAGAAGCTGATTCGTTAGCAAAATTCGCAAGCACCGGCGATGCACAGCAAATGGGGTTGTTCCCTGTTGAGACCCTGCTTGCTCCAAGTATAGACACGATGGAGATAGATTTCGTGTCAGAAACCGAACTCGAAAGGGAATAGTGGTTGACCCCGATCAAACAGTACTTGCTACAAGGAGATTTTCCTGAAAAAAGGAGCGAAAGACGCCAAGTCCTTCGTAAGGCTGCGCGTTATGTAATACAGGACGGGATAATATATCGGAGGGGATTCTCGACCCCCTTACTCCGGTGCGTGGCCCATGACGAGATAAAACGGGCACTGAAAGAAGTCCATGAGGAAGAGTGTGGTGATCATACCGGGGGACAAACATTGGCAAAGAAAATCCTCTGTTATGGATACTTTTGGCCAACCGTGAATCGTGACGCTGCAGATTATGTGAGGAAATGTGAAAAATGACAGATATACGCGAAAATTCCAAGAGCTTTGCCGACGGAACTCACACAAATGGTTAGTCCCTAGCCGTTTGCAATGTGGGGAATTGACCCGATTGGTTCTTTACCCATAGCCAATGGAGGCGCGAAATGTGCAATAGTGGCAGTCGAATACTTGACCAAATGAGCAGAGGGAGAGCCTATGGCCACGATCACCACCAAGAAAGTCATTAATTTCATTGTACAAAATATCATATGCCGTTTTGGCCTTCCACAGACCATCATAACAGACAATGGAACTCAATTCAAAAGCAAGGAGTTCAACGAATTTTGTCAGAAATGTGGCACTGAGAAAAGGTTTGCAGCAGTTGCACACCCAAAGGCGAATGGATAGGTAGAAGCCGTAAACAAAATAATCAAATCCATATTAAAGAAGCGTTTGGAAAAGGCTAGAGGCAAGTGGGTAGATGAACTCCCGACGACGCTTTGGGCTTATAGAACTACCCACAAGACCGCGACTGGCCACACTCCAACGCATTGGCATATGGCACAGAAGCTGTCATACCCGTGGAACTTGAGGTTCCATCACATCGGGTAACTTATTACGACCCTGCAACGAACCAGGATCTCTTACTGGAATCATTGGACTTTATCGATGAAAAATGCGAAGAAGTTGATTTGAGATCGGCCTCATACAGACACCGAGTCGCTAGATATTATAATGGAAAAGTCCAACCAAGAACCTTTGATGTGGGAGATCTCATTTTGAAACGAGTCTTTCCAACTCCATCTCACATGAATCCCGCATGGGAAGGCCCATACGTCATCGAATGGAAGCTTGGAGAAGGAACTTTCAAGCTAGCGACCGTCGATGGTGCGACACTCCCCCGAGCATGGAACTGCGAGCACTTGCGGCATTATTACACCTAATCTGTTCCCTTCATGCAGTAATTGCATCTATTTCCAGTATGTTTTTATTCCTAGTTCTTGGCATGTAATAAAATAGCCTAGTGCTTTCATTAATAAAGGCTTGAAGCCATCCTTTTCATGAACGATTAATGTTTTTGCGTATGATAATCCTGTGACAAGCAATTACAATTATATCATTCTAGCTGGCATATGAACGTTCAAATCAGTTAAAAAATCTCCAAGTCGCCGGAGTGCGGACTGGAGTGCTCGAAGTCTCGGAGTGCGGACTCGAGTATAAACGAGTAAAAATCTCCAAGTCCCCGGAGTGTGGACTGGAGTGCTCGAAGTCCCTGGAGTGCAGACTCGAGTATAAACGAATAAAAATCTCCAAGTCCCCTGAGTACGGACTGGAGTGCTCGAAGTCCCTGGTGTGCAGACTCGAGTATAAACGAATAAAAATCCCTAAGTCCCTGGAGTGCGGACTGGAGTCCTCGAAGTCCCCAAAGTGCGGACTCGAGTATAAACGAATAAAAATCTCCAAGTCCCCGGAGTGCGGACTGGAGTGCTCGAAGTCCCCGGGGTGCGGACTCGAGTATAAACGAATAAAAATCTCCAAGTCCCCTGAGTGCGGATTGGAGTGCTCGAAGTCCCCGGAGTGCGGATTCAAGTATAAACGAGTAAAATTCTTCAAGTCCCCGGAGTGCGGACTGGAGTGCTCGAAGTCCCCGTAGTGCGAACTCGAGTATAAACGAATAAAAATCTCCAAGTCCCCGGAGTGCGGACTGGAGTCCTCGAAGTCCCCGGAGTGCGGACTCGAGTATAAACGAATAAAAATCTCCAAGTCCCCGTAGTGCGGACTGGAGTGCTCGAAGTCCCTGGAGTGCGGACTCAAGTATAAACGAATAAAAATCTCCAAGTCCCCGGAGTGCGGACTGGAGTGCTCGAAGTCCCCGGAGTGCGGACTCGAGTATAAACGAATAAAAATCTCCAAGTCCCTGGAGTGCGGACTGGAGTACACGAAGTCCCCGGAGTGCGGACTTGAGTATAAACGAATAAAAATCTCCAAGTCCCCGGAGTGCAGACTCGAGAATAAACGAATAAAAATCTCCAAGTCCTCGGAGTGCGGACTGGAGTTCTCAAAGTCCCCGGAGTTCGGACTCGAGTATAAACGAATAAAAATCTCCAAGTCCCTGGAGTGCGGAGTGGAGTGCTCGAAGTCCTCGGAGTGCGGACTCGAGTATAAACGAATAAAAATCTCAAAGTCCACGGAGTGCGGACTGGAGTGTTCGAAGTCCCCGGAGTGCGGACTCGAGTATAAACGAATAAAAATCTCCAAGTCCCCGCAGTGCGGACAAGAGTGCTCGAAGTCCCCGGAGTACGGACTCGAGTAGAAACGAATAAAAATCTCCAAGTCCCCGGGATGCGGACTGGAGACTCGAAGTCCCCGGAGTGCGGACTGGAGTACTCGAAGTCCCCGGAATGCGGACTCGAGTATAAACGAATAAAAATCTCCAAGTTCCCGGAGTGCGGACTGGAGTACTCAAAGTCTCCGGATTGCGGACTCGAGCATAAGCGAATAAAAAACTCTAAGTCGCCGGAGTGCGGACTTGAGTACTCTAAGTCCCCGGATCACGGACTCAAGTATAAACGACTTCAAAATCTTCAAGTCCCCGGAGTGCGGACTGGGATACTCTAAGTCGCCGAAACGCAAACTCGAGTCTAAACAGTAAAAATTCTCCAAGTCCCTAGAATGCGGACTGGAATATATCATAGTCGCAAGGAAAACTGAATAATAAGAATCTTTTGAAAAGACAGAAAAGGGAACTAAACATTACTTAGGAAAAGTTTTCTGCTACAAGCACTCCAAAATTCGGAGCCAACGGTCTATCTACAAAAATTATTACGTGACTTAAACTGACTCTCGTTAAACGAAGACAGTAGTCATTTCTTGTGCCTCTTCAGCTTCTTCCCAGACGACTCTTCCCCAGAGCATTTACCCTTGGAACCTTTGCTTGATGGAGGAGCAACCACTGAAGAAGTAGGGGGAACATCCAAGGGCTTGGACCTGCCGGGAAGGATGACCTTCAATGGTTTGTTCAAGGGATCATCTAGGTCCACTTCACGCGGCTAAATCTTGACCGTGACTGTATCTCTTTTCTCTTTCTCAAGCCGCTCCTTCATGCTCAATTCAGATGTATGCTCAGAGGCGCCTGTGACTTCTACTTCATAACTCCCAGAGGAAGAATCGGATTTGCCTTCGTCAAGCGCCCCGATCACTTGAGCATCTGGCCTGGGAACCTCACCAGCATGAGCACCACCACCGGACTGTTCCACCTCCTTGGCGACATCACTCCTCGGAGTGGGATCGTGGTCGGAACGACCTGCACAAAATCAGAAAAGCCGAGCATTAGAATGCAGTAGTACTTCACAAAGAATGACGACTTTCGAAATCTCAAAGTGGAAAGTTATCTACCAGGCCCTGGAAAACTCTCTGCCGTCAAAGGAGTTTCTCCCTCCGGGATAGGAGACAAAACATGAATGCCCAGGCCAAGGGCTTCCGGATCATAGCCAGTATGCTTTTCAAAGGGATCAAGTGTCGGCCGACCGGCCGGCTGGGAAGGCATGTGAACAGGAGACTCGGCCTCGGATGGGCCGGCAACAACTTCTTTCCCTTTCCTCGAGGGAGAGCCTTTGAAGTAAAGAGCCTTGGCCGCCGATAGGTCCGAAGGCTCATTTCCCTTCAGAAATTCCTTTATTAAATCCTCCTCGTTAACCTCCTTGACACTGTGTTCGGCCGTCCTGATCTGAATTAAAGTTTCCCACACCTCGGACAATGATTCAAGGTAGCCATCGCCCAAAAAAGTTAGGTCACGGTGCGTGAGCACGTGGGCGTTGAATTCGGCAATGAATGGGTCGAATTCAGTCTTGATCTCCTCTCTACCTTCCTCCCTGGCAGCCTCGAGGCGGGAATCGATATCCGTCAACGCTGTCCTCTTGCCCTCCTCACGGGTCTCACTCTTTAACATCTCCACCCTGGAGAGCTCGCCCTCGAGTTGTTCTTTTAAAAGTCGAGTGCGACGATCTCGTCACAGTATCGCTGTGACTCTTCCTGGGCAGTCGTTTTCTCCTCCCTCTCTCTACGGAGAAGCTCTTCAAGTTCCTTGACCCGAGCGTTGAGCGCATCCCTCTCCTTTTGAACGGAGTCCATATCCAAGGCCAAAGCCCTACATCGTTGGACCGCCTCGTCAAGCTCTTTCTTGTGAGTTGATTCCAAGCGAGTGACGGCCTCGGCAATATCCCTAGCACTCTGGCGGGCGGCCTCGAGTTCAGATTTATAAGTGGTGATTTCTTCATCCTAGGCCTTAATGATGTTTTTATCGTGGGTAGCCTCAAGTTTCAAGTGGTCTATTTCATGCTGGCGCTCCACAGAGACTTCGGAGAGTTTCTCGGTTAGGTGGATGAACGCGTCATGTTGAACATAGACGTCGTTGGTGCAGGCAATGGCGTTTTGCTTAACATCTCCGGGTATAGGATGAATCGTCGGAAGAAACTTCAACCCATCAAAGCAGATCTTGGAAAATGTAGCCTTGAGCTCGCTCAGTCTCTCTGATACTGTGGGATCCGGTGCAGGAGCAGGAGGAGACGACTTTGCAAGTTCGCTCCTTCTATGAGAATCTCGGGACTGTCGAGTGGAAGAAGAATCAAAACGTTGATCTCGGGGGATATCGGACTGCGACCCCTTGTAACCATGTTGATCCTTACTTTGCCCCGAATGAGAAGGGGGTGTCGGTGATGCTTGGGCTGGTAATACGGTTTCTTCCGAGATGATGAGTCCCAAGAATGACGGTCCCCACCACCATCACCATCTCTATCTCGACGTCTCTCGGTACCCGTATCCCGTCCGGACGGATGAAAAATAGAAGAGCCACGTAGGCGATCGAATCCGTGCGAGCGTCCCATGTCACCTGCACGAAATTCAAATAACAGCGAATTAGCAAGAGGAGTTATATAAAAAAAATCTAAGTTAGACTTGAGGTGGAAGTGTTCGTGTGTGTCCTAGTGTTTCCCCCCGACGGACCAGTAGCCTTGCTAATAGGGGTTTTCTCTCCCTGAATTTGGGACGGAATGCCCACATCGCCTCTGACAGGCGAATGGAATTTGAATGCCTCCGGATCGCCAAAGTCTTAGTTAAGCAGATCATCGGGGATGGAGATATTCGACAGGCCCTTTAAAGAACTTTCCACTCGCTGTGAAGAAGCCTCTTTCTCTGCCGAGATGAGCGTAACTTTGGAAGTTCCGCCAACCTTCTCCTTCCTTACCCTATACATCAACTTCTTTTTTCCCTTCGAAGGGGAAGATGTCGTCTCAATATCGTGCACCTCGACCAGTGGATCTGGAGTGGGACCCACATTCTCACCTTGTTTTTGAGGGGGCTCACCCTCTTTGATCTCCCCCTCCTCCTGTGCACCGGGGGTATGGCGTGATGATGATCCAGCCAACTGTTTCCCTTTACCAGATTTGGGCTTAGGAGCGGAGACGCCCTCTGGAAGACTCACCCGACGACCTTCGGCTAACAGCCCGAACCTCGACAACGACTCATTCGAGATGAGAGTTTGAATGTCTCGTTCTTCGACAGGAAGAGCCCTGATAGCTTCAGCAGTCTTAGAATGACCACGATCCTCAGGACGGGGACTGACATCTAGAAAGATAAAACAAGAGTTAGAAAAAGCATAGCATCGATAAAAACATGAGCACCATCCAAAGAAGAAGACTTACTTCCTTTAACCCATCTCCTCGCGAAGCCGGGAGGGCAGCGCACATAGAACCATTCCTGTTTGTACAGGGAAAACTTGGTCCACGCTCCGGTTAGAATTTGGCACTTGTGATACGGCTCGAGGAACACGAAAGAGGGGCTATCCTTCTGCTTCTTGATCATGTAAATATATCTGATGTCGTTGGGAGTTGGAGGTCTAGAGAAAACGGCCATGAAGAGGAGGTAAGTCCCATATATGAACGCGTGTCCGTTGGGTTGTAGTTGCGACGGGGCGACTTCGATATGTTGCAACACATCCCGAAGGAACAAATTGAACAGAGGCACGCTGCCCACCCAGCACATAAATTTATTGCAGGTGGTGTATCCAATTGAGGGCAGGTGTGGGCGATCACGGCCTGACGGAACCAACACGTCGGCGAAAGGGATTCCGTGAATCGAACATATCCGTCGGAGTGCGACTTCGTTAATCCTCGAAGCTTGTGAATCGATCGGATTTTCCAGGAGGATCGTTGACTCTAGGGATCAGGATAAAAATCATGAGCGGGGGAGGTCGACGGATTAGAAGTGTCTGCCCCCCTTGTTTGGAAGACGGCCCAGGCTTGTCTGAGATGGTGGCGGAGCTGGATCTTTTAGACATCTTCAATAAATAGAGGATCTGACAAAACACCTGTGCGAACTATACTTGAAAAATGATCGATGTCAGAACTGACAATACGAATAATCCCCCCACGTGGTGTGTGAACTAGTGCAATCAATCGTGTATAAGCATTGAAAATTTGGAAGTCGCAAGGTAACTAATATGAAACTAAGATTATAACCCTCGCCTTCAGAGACCGTCGTCGCTGACCGTCTCCAAAAGCCCGCCATACAGCGATTACATTTTCAAGTCCAGGGAGCGTTAGAGGAAGTTATCCGATTACGTCAAGTAAAGTTCAGATTTATGGCTACTGGAAGTAGGAGGTTATTAGTTCAAATCAGTTCGGTATGCTAGCATGTTAGGGTCATTGCCCTTGTTTTACGACCGTTCGGCATGCTTTATTCGGCACGTTTGTTCGGCATTTAAGTGTGTTTCGGTTAGGCATTGTTCGACACGTTTGTTCGGCATTTAAGTGTGGTTCGGCTATGCACTGTTCGGAGTGTTTCGTTCGACATTTATGCATCGCTCGGTGTAAGGTTGCTCAGCCTTGATATGGCTCGACATTGATGTTTGTTCGGCTATGCTATTGTTTGGAGAAGTTACCGCTCGGCCCACAACTCTCGTTCGGCCTAACTACATTTCGTACAGGGTAGCGCTCGGCAGGGTATCATTCGGCCAAAATACCATTCAGCCGAAACAACACTCAGCCTCCTCACTGACTCACGCTAACTCCCTAACCTTCCATCCCATCGTTCGGCCAATGATGTGCCGTGCCGAACCTAAGTTAGGCCGAGCTTCGACGCTCGGCACGGCCTTCAAATTTTCCTCTCCTCCACCTTTTCTATTTCCCAAAACTCATTCGATACAAGGGTGTCGTGCCGAACCACAGCATCTCTCCCAAACAACTAGACAACCCCTACAAGTGATCATCCCTAACCACTTCTCCCTACCTCACCTTGCTCGGCCTTGGAGATATCCTAATCGGATTTTGGGTCCTCCGCCCACGTAGCCCGTTCGACCACGATTCTGACCTAAGCTGATTGATCGAAACTTATCAGGGAAAGTAGTTGGATAAAGGGATTTTACCTAGTTCGTGGATCGAGCTTTAGGAAGGGTTGAGAAGTCCTTAGAATCTGATGACAGGGGTAGTTCGAAAGTTCAAAATTGCAAAAGTGAAAGTAAAGAAAAAGGAGGAAGAAGGAGAGGTTGGGTTTTATAAGGAAGGAGAGGAAGTTGAAGAGACTGTGACCAGTTCTATCGGTCAAAGCGATATCGTTCGGCTAACGTGGATCATTCGGCTAACGTGGATCGTTCGGAAAATATGGATCGTTCGGAATCTACACCACGTTCGACCAGGAGAGTCATGCGTCCCCCAAGAGTGATGACCAAGGTTCGAAGCGAAGCATGGAAGGCGAGTAATCCAAAGCGTATCGTGTTCGGTCACGTAACACACTTTGGGGGGGGGAAGTGTTTCCTGGAGATTTGACCATGCAACTTAGTACTCGGCATACCAAGGGCGTTCGGCCTTTAAGTGGTTCAGCACCATTGTTCGGCCAAAGATAACGTTCGGCACAATTGCTCCACTCGGCATTTAGTACGTTCGGCCATATCATTCGACCTCCCTGGCACGTTCGGCATCCCAAAGGATACTCGGCCTCACAAGCACGTTCGGCCAAAGTGAACGTTTGGCCAAAGTGAACGTTCGGTCAAAGTAAACGTTCGGCATCCCTAAGGTTACTCGGCCTCGCAAGCACATTCGGCCAAAGCGAACGTTCGGCCAAATTGAACGTTCGGCCAAAGTAAACGTTCGACCTACAAGGAACACTCGGCGTAGAGTATGTTTGTCATCTCTGAACGTTCGGCCTGGCAAACCAACATTTTATACTGCTCTGCATCGCATCGTTCAAACAAAAGCGCGTTTGGCCTCCCAAGAATGTTCGGTAATCAAAGGTGGTTCGGCCTTCTCCCCAGCACGTCCGTCCTCGATTATCGCTTGGCATGTTCCTCCCACACAATGCAGAAGTCGTTCGGCATGGAAAGAAGGGTTCGACCTTTAACCGTTCAGTCTGTTTGGTTCGGCGCACAGGGCACTTCCTACCTGGACCGAGTTATCCTGCTACCTGGCCCACCAGAGAAGTCCAACCTACCTTCGTCTATAAATAGAGGGGCAGGGGCACAGAAAAAGGATGAGATTTGAGAGAACACTGGGGAGATTCTTCCATTTTCAAGACTCATTCCAGACTTATTTCTTTTACTTTGCAATTGTATTCTAGTAACTAAAAACGGACTGTATCGGTAATCACCCATCAAGGAAATCAATGGAAATCAACTTCAAAGTGGATGTAGGCAGTTACGCCGAACCACTATAAATTTGGTGTTCTTGTTCTCTGCATTTAAATTTACACTCTATTCTCTGTTTTAATTTACTTTCTTCATTAATCTCTCTACACAATCTTTCTAAGGGTGTTAGTGACCAATTTTGGTGCTAAAAACTTAAGGAAAAGTTTTTACTCTCTAAGACTTGGTCGATATACGTGGGGATCATTATCATGGATGATGCAACCTTTTTTCTCTTTGTTAATTAGAAAACCTTAGCATCCCTCGAACATGTAAGATTCCTCATTAGACCTTCAAATAGGTTGTGCGTCTTCTACGAGTATTAAATTACTATCTATTTAATTTCCACTAGAGTTTATTGGATATCATCCAAGTCTATGTTACTACTAATTCTTGAGATAGAAATTCCTTAAAAACATGGCAAGTCTTAAAAGAAATAATTTTTGTTCCTTGGTATGATAAAATATGTGTAACGACCAGAAATTTTGAGCACTTCGTATTTAAATATATGAATTAATTAAATATTTGAACATCGAATTTATTATCATTAAAGTGATTTTATAACCTTTTTAACCCCTTTTTTATTAATAACCAACGATGTAAACTTGTTTTGAAAAGTGTTCACAAAAATAATAAGTTCAAAGAAATATCAATAATGTGACCGAAAATCATTTTATTGATAAACGACTTTTACTTGACAGAAATTATTTAAACTTGTTATGCATGCCTAATTAACTAATATTTCATTAATTAGCAACTAATTTGCATAATAAGAGCTTCTAGAAGGTTTTAGAAGATATTTACGAGTAGGGATAGTTTAGCAATTTACTAAGGAAGAGATGATATTTATTTTAGAAATGATGAGTGTAAAGCAAACACATGGGGGCAAGGTTTGGTTGGCCAAAGGTAAGGTAGGAGGTTTCTTTTGCTATTGTTAAAGCTCTTCTAACTTATCCCTTTTGGTATTTAATTACTATGCCCTAGTTTCTTGAAAAAAGACTAAGTATTCAAGCCTCTTCTCTCTTCGTTTTATCATATCAAATAACTCTACCCTCAAAAAAACTTTGGCAGGTTCTAACTCAACATGTAGCATGATCTAGTGAAGAAAAATGAAAAGTTTGGTGACATAAGGGAGGCCATAAGCAATGCAAAGAGGTAGAGGGATTTCTTGGCTTATGAAGGCTAAAGGTAGAAGCTTTGGCTTATGGATGATGATAGGAAGTGGTTCTTTGATTCTTTGTGCTTGAGCTTGGTGTAGACTTAGATTTGCGTGAGTTTATTTACCATTGAATGAATATATATTATGTAATATTGTATTGTGCTTAAATGTGAAGTTAAAGTATGAACTAAATGAAGTTATAATTTTAAACCACTTGCTTTTGAAAAAAAATTGAAAACTTTATAATGTATAACATCGCTTCTATTACGTTCTATAACATGTGGAATGGTCTTGAAATTTTATATGGTTGTTGGCTTGTATGTTGAATTGATGTTGGTATGAATGTGTTTGTATAGCGATAGTCACTATAAGTGCACTTTGAATCCCCTTGTGTTTAAACTTATTCAATGTGGTGATACGTTAATATACTATGACATAATATATCTTGGTTGTTCTCTAAACATATTTTGGTGTATTGGACAGCAAGGATTTGGTTTAGAAAGTTGTAGAACTTATGGAACAAAGTTGTGAAAGTTAGAAGTGAATTAGTCGCATAGACGAACTTTGAAGTTGCCTTGTATTCGACGATTTTTAAGTTAACTGTAGAAAAAATAGTTATGGAAGTGGTTTGAAAAATTTATAGAAGTGGGTAAATAAAATTACGAGAGTTGGAAGTGAATTATTTGCTATAAATGCACTTTGAAAAATAGCTTACCTTCAGAATTTGGAAGACGTCCTTAGGAGTTTCTTCTACTGTAAGTATGCTGCTTATTTTTTAACAAAATTAGATCAAAAATCATTTGTTTGAGTGGTTAAAACTAACTACAAAGGTAATGAATTTTCATGTTGTTCTTCTCTGTTCAGAAATTTAGATAGCACTTGTAAATGTTGTCTTTCATCTAATGCAGCACTCTTGGGCATGTTGCAATATTGTTTTATAATGTGACATTTTGTCTAGTTTTTCATGTTTTAAATGATTTATAATTTATTTTCTTTGGGAACCTTTTTAAGGAAGTCTAATAACATGGATTTGATTCTGAAAAAAGATTAGAAGTTATATTTAGCTCTAATGGAGTTGGTAGGGGTTCCCAGCTCCCTAGTAGAGGGAGTGGGCTCGAGTCTTAGTAGCTACATTTTAACAGCCCATTATTCATGGAGACATGCAATGTTCCCCGTTGAAAGGTATATGATTAAATAGTCATTTTGAAAGAAAAATGTTTCCTTTGCAGCATTTAAAATAATAGGTTTTTATAAATTATAAATTAGCTATTATTATGTAATATTTTACATAGATATTTAAAATTTATTTATAAGAACTTAAGTATGATAAGTTTAGAAAAGTTAAGTATTTTATAAAAGAATAAAAGAAGTTTTGGATTATAACACTTATGTTATAATAAATGGTTTTGCAAGTTAATTAAAAGTGTATTACCTTGTTTAATAAACGAAGATATACTTAGATCTTTAAAAGAAATATTTTAAGGAAACTGTTAAGTGTAAAAAAATTTGGGTTTATGGTAACAATTTTTTTAATAACATTTGTTTTCCACCTATTTATTATACTTTTGGAGTGTGAAATCTTATTTAAGATTTGTTAATATTCTTATACCATTTGCGATAATAATATGGACATATTTCTAAGTATTAAAAAGAGTAGAAATGAACAGTGAAATAATAGCATATATGTATATATCTTTTGTAAAGATATTTTAAATATATATATACACACACCAGTATTTACAAATAAGTTTAATTAATAAAAGAATTAATTAAATAATAAGGGGATTAGAAATCGCTTATGTGACTTAATCATGCTTTGTATGACTTAATCGTGCTTTTTGTGACTTAAGCGTGCTTTATATGTTTACTTGTTTATTGAAAGTGTTTAATCTTATACCTAGCAGTAAAAGCTAACAAAATAGATTTATTCTATATGAGAGTTAAGAATGATGTTCAAGTAGTTTATAGAAGCGGTAGTGCTCTAACCTACCGACTTTACTGCTGATCGCGGGATGGTATAAACTGAGAAAGTTAGAAACATAATAAATATAGGAGACTTGGTTTCCATATGTGACCATTTCTATTTTGTACTTGATAGTTGATCAGTCGACTATCGAGTTTGATTAAATTAGCTTGGGAAGTATATGCAAGCATCAGGTATTGATATGGTTTGAGATCCTCCAACGAGGACTCATTCGTACGAACCGTCTCTTGCTTTAAGAACATATCTATACGAGATCCCTTAAGGACAACTCCTTCATATCATTCTTTACTTCTTAAAGAATAGTGATGCAGCGGATAACTTCAAAAATGGATGAAACGATGTAAAGTTGAATCGATGGATTGAAAATACCCAAATGCCCAAATCCGTTGATCTCAAGAGATACCGGATTCTAGCTATCTCCAACATGTTGATCGCGCACGATACCGTGTCAAAAGATCTACGATTCTTCTACGTTGATCTCGCGCACGAGATTCCGTGAATCGGCTTGAAATCCGTTGATTCGAGCGCACTCGAATAACCGAAAATGGAGAAAGGAGACAACGCTCAGCTTCCAATTTTAAAGAGGCACAAAGCACTCAAACAAAAGTTTATTCAAAATCAACCCACCTTACAAGTGACACGACACCGGTATTTATAGAAGTTTACAACTCACTCAACTCAACACAGCAGAACGACCTAACATTCATGCGACCCAACAAGTTAACACAGGTCATTAACGACCTAACACATAATGACATAACGACCTAAAACCAATGAGTTAACAAACACGAGTTACAACAACATATACAACATACAACGTTACAACAGTAACAACATATGAGTTAACATATGCGACATAAGAGAAACGACCTATGACCTAATGCTTCAGCGGCATAAGGATATAGCACCTCTTCAAGAACTTGAGCGACCTACACTGGAGCGACTTAGGAAGGTCATTCGCGATCTAGCAACTTAAGGAGGCTCGCGACCTAAGGTAATGCGACATGCGTGAATGCGGCCTAGCTCGCTTAGGTCGTAACTCGGCAAAGTTAGCTCATTTCTCTTGCATTCCAAAAACTACACTAGGTCGTTTGAGCGACCTATCATCCCCTTGTTAGGTCGCTGGTGAGCTAAGAAACATGTAGCTTGCGCTGCATCATCCTCCCAAGGTTGGATAGAATTCGACCCCGAATTCTATCTTTTCTCTTCCTCGATAAGCTTGTACTCATGACACAGAATCAAATGTTTGACGTTGAAAACGTCAGCAGTATGAATATGATCCGGCAATCCTAACCGATAAGCATTATCATTGACCTTCTTCAAGATTTGTACTGGACCAATCTTTCGCACTTTCAATTTGTTGTAAGTTCCAACTGGAAAACGATCTTTCGTCAATACTGTGTAAACAAAATCACCTTCTTTGAAGTCCACACTCCTTCGCTTCTTATCCGCCAGTTGCTTATACTTCTCATTTGACTTAAGCAATCGTTCATGAACAATCCTGTGGCACTCCTGCAACTCATTCACGAAATCACAAGCTCGTTTAACAAATTCTTTCTGAAATGGAACTATCGACAAATCCAACGGTCCCTTCAGAATTGTTGAATACACTATTTGAAATGGACTGAATCCAGTACTTCGATTAACAGCATGATTGTGTGTGAACTCAGCTTGACATAACTTCACATCCCAGCTCTTCAAATTATCTTTCACAAGACATCTCAACAAGTTTCCCAAAGATCTGTTCACTACTTCCGTTTGCCCATCCGTTTGTGGATGATAGGCGCTACAAAAGTTCAGCTTAGTCCCAACCATCTTCCACAGACTCAACCAAAAATGACTTAGAAATCAAGTATCCTGGTCAGAAACAATGGTCTCAAGTAGCCCATGTAGTCGATAAACTTCTCTAAAGAACAATTGAGCAACATGGACTACATCGGCGGTCCTTTTACATGCTACGAAATGTGCCATCTTTGAAAATCTATCCACTACAACATATATGGAATCATTCCCTCGTTGAGTTCTTGGCAAACCCAAAACAAACTCCATGCTAATATCAACCCATGGTCTAGTAGGCACGGGCAATGACATATACAATCCAACATTTGTAGCCGTCCCTTTGGAAACTTGACATATGTAACATCGCTGCACAAATCTTTCAACTTCTTTCCTCATGGAAGGCCAAAAACATGACTGAGAAATCAACTGCAAAGTACGATCTCTTCCCACATGACCTTCTTCATGAAATTCCTTCACAATCTTCATTGTAAACTGCACTCTGGTATACACAAACGATTTCCTTTAAATAGAAAACCATCTACCAACACATACTCATCCATCTTCCCTTTCTCGACTTCATCTATAATCTTAGTAAAGTAAGGATCCTCAATAAACAATTCTGGAAGTACATCAAACCCCGTCACTTCAACTCTCATTATAGTCAACAAATGATTTCTTCTACTCAATGCATCTGCCAATCTATTTGTAACTCCCGACTTATGCTTTACAACAAATGTAAACTGCTGCAAGTATACGATCCATGAAGCATGCCTGGCTACAATCTTATCATGTCCCTGCAAATGCTTTAATGCTTCATGATCAGTATACAACACAAACTCCTTATAAAACAAATAGTGTCTCTAGTGCTTTATGGCTTGGACAATAGCATAGAATTCCAAGTCATAGGTACTGTATCTTGTCTTGGCTCCAGAAAGTTTCTCGCTAAAATAAGCAATTGACGACCCTTCTGACTTAATACTCCACCAATTCCAACCTTAGACGCATCAGTATCTAGCTCAAAAAGCAATTGAAAATCCGAGTATATAAGAATCGGCGTTGTAGCCAAGAGTATCTTGATCTGTTGGAAAGCAGAGCCTCTTCAGTCCACACAAACTGCTTTCCTTTCATACAATCTGTCACTGGTGCCATCACGCTACTGAAATGTGGAATAAACCTTCGGTAAAATGATGCCAACCCGTGAAAACTTCTTACTTCAGTTATAGTCCTGGGTTGTGGCCAATCCCTGATCGCTTCAACTTTACCTTGGTCCACATGGATCCCTTCCTTGGACAACACATGCCCCAAAAACAAAATACTGTGTGTCATGAACATGCACTTCATTGTTGCCGCGTAAAATTGCTCTTGACGAAGTATCATCAACACTTCCTGCAAGTATAGTAGATGTTCTTCTATGCTTCCACTGTATATTAATATACCATCAAAATATACCACTACGAACTTTCCAATAAACTGTCGAAAGATCTGATTCATCACCCGCCTAAAAGTACTAGGTGCATTCGAAAGACCAAACGGCATGACCAGCCACTCATACAACCCTTCACGTGTCTTGAATGCTGTCTTCCATTCATCACCTGGTCGAATTCGAATCTGATGATACCCACTCTTCAGATCAATCTTTGAAAAAATAGCAGCTCCATTCAACTGGTCTAACAAGTCATCCAATCTTGGCATCAGAAATCTGTACCTGACTATAATCTTGTTTAGTGCTCGACTATCTACACACATTCTCCAAGTTCCATCCTTCTTTGGTACTAACAATGCTGGTACTGCACAAGGACTTAAACTTTCTTGTACACGCCCTTGCTCAAGTAACTCCTCCACCTGCCTTCTCAACTCTTCGTTCTCCTTTGGACTCATTCTATAGTGTGGTCTATGTGGTAACACAGCTCCCGAAACAAGATCTATTTGGTGTTGTATGTCTCTCAATGGTGGTAACTCTTTCGGTAATTCATCAGGAAATACATCGTCAAATTCCTTCAACACTGGCTTAACTTCTTCAGGAATTTCAACCGTTTCACTACTTTCACGTCCAATCAATAGAAATACTTAAAGTTCATCCTCTACTTCCTCGATAAACTCCTTCAAAGATAACGGAGTTTTTAGCTCTTCAATCTCCTCCAACTTACTTTCACTCTGTTGTCGCTGTTTAGGAACTAAAGTGATTTTAGTGCCCTCGAACATGACACTATAACAGTTAGTCCTCCCATCATGTTGCACAGCTCTATCGTATTGCCACAGTCTAGCCAACAACAAATGACATACATCCGTATCCACAACATCACACCAAATTTCATCCTTATACTTTTTTCCGATGGAAAAAGTTACACAAGCTCTTCGACCAACCTTCACTTCCCCACCTTTCCTCAACCAAGCTAATTTGTAGGTTTTGGGATGCTTTTTTGTCTTTAATGCTAACTTCTTTACAGCTTCTGTAGAGATAATGTTATCACAACTTCCCGCATCGATAACAAACTTACAAACCCTTTCCAAAATAGTGCACGTTGAGTGAAAAATGTGACTCCTCAACCAACTAGTCTCCTCTTCCTGCTTTGGTGTCAAGCATGATCTCCTCATCATTAAAGAATATCCCTCGTCTCCCGCCAATAATTCTTCTTCCTCCTCAACTTGTGGTGAATTGGAACATTCTATTTCTGCATCCTCAACCTCGGCAACCATCGTTCGCTTCTTAGGCTTTGGACATTCATTGCTCTTATGACCAAACTCCTAACAGTTATAACACTTGAAATTGTTGTTGACCTTGGTCTTAGCAACTTCATTGACAACCGGTTTTCCAACAGCCTTGGAAACATTCGTATTGCTACTTGCCCCTTTCACTTGATTGTTGGAATTTGTAAACACACCGCCTCCTCTTCTACCTTGCCTCTCCCAAGCTAGAGCCTTCTAGTGTGCCTCAGCAACGGATCTTGGATCAAACATATTCACCATATCCTGAATTTGCATTCTCAACCCTCCAACAAATCTAGCTGTCAACTGCTCCTCCGTCTCCATGATATCATTTCTAGCAATCAGTTGATAAAACTCATCTGCATAATCATTTACCGACTTTATTCCCTGTCTCAAATTCTGTAAGCACTGATACATAAGAGATTGATAATTATAAGGCAAAAAAGTAGCCTTCATCAACTTCTTCATCTTCTCCCATGAAACTATCTTCGACTTTCCCATTCTTTCCTGTGTAAGCTTAGTTTGTTGCCACCATGCCATAGCTCTTCCCCTCAAACGTTAGCAACCAACTTAACTCTACGATGCTCAGGTACTTCCTTGAAGTCAAAAATTTCTTTAACATTTGATAACCAATCCAAAAACTCTTCCGCTATCATTCCCCCTTTGAATTCAGGAATCTCTGTTTTCATCCCCGACTCCCATTTACGATCATCTTCTACATACACATATTGATTTCGCACTTGGCCTCTATCTCGATAATGAATACCGCCTCGATCACGATCCTTATCAAAATCAAATGTACTTCGATATCTATCCCGTCCATCCACATCTCTATGATCATGCATGGTCCTTCTACCCTGTCTTTCAGTATCAGGATATGATTCATTTTCGAACCCACGTGGAATTCTTCTATCTTCATTTCGATACCCATGGTGTTCTCGCCTCATTGACACTGATGATTCTCTTCCATCTCGATAAGATTGTGGTGAAACCCTCCTCGCTACCGTAACCGATGGTGAAACTCTGTTTCCACCATGGTTCGAGATTGGTGACCTTCTCCTTTGACTTTGATTCATGTCATTCATCAATTCTCTAACTTTCCAATACCTTCATCAAACTGTTCATTGATTCGTTGTTCCATTTGCTCTGCTTCTTGTCTTCGATACACATCTTCAACATTTTGAAATCGATTAGCACGTCTCGAAGGCATTGTCAAATCTTCAACAAATCCAAACACACTTCAACTAGCACAACTTCTATATCTCTCGGCCTGCACTTACTCTCGGCCTGCACTTAGCTTGGCTCGGCTTTGATCAAACTATCAACAAACAATCTCCAATACTTCTATCTCGGCTCAAACTCCAACTTATAGCTCTCGGCTTTGATCGACAACTCTATACTCGGCTCCTAATAGGCTCGACTTAGCTATGATTTGCTAAGTCTAGCTCTGATACCAATTCGACACAGAGGATAACTTCAAAAATGGATGAAACGGTGAAAAGTTGAATCGATGGATTGAAAATACCCAAGTGCCCAAATACGTTGATCTCAAGAGATACCAGATTCTAACTATCTCCAACATGTTGAACGCGCACCATACCATGTTAAAAGATCTACGATTCTTCTACGTAGATCTCGCGCACGAGATTCCGTAAATTGGCTTCAAATTTGCTAATTCGAGCGCACTTGAATAACCGAAAATGGAGAAAGGAGACAACGCTCAACTTCCAATTTTAAAGAGGCACAGAGCACTCAAACAAAAGTTTATTCAAAATCAACCCACCTTACAAGCGACACAGCACCGGTATTTATAGAAGTTTACAACTCACTCAACTCAACACAGCAGAACGACCTAGCATTCATGCGACCCAACAAGTTAACACAAGTCGTTAACGACCTAACACATAATGACATAACGACCTAAAACCAGCGATTTAGCAAACATGATTTACAACAACAACATATACAACATACAACGTTACAACAGAAACAACATATGAGTTAACATATGCGACATAAGAGAAACGACCTACGACCTAACGCTTCAGCGGCATAAGGATATAGCACCTCTTCAAGAACTTGAGCGACCTATACTGGAGCGACTTAGGAAGGTCGTTCACGATCTAGCGACTTAAGGAGGCTCGTCACCTAAGGTAATGCGACATGTGTGAATGCGGCCTAGCTCGCTTAGGTCGTAACTCAACAAAGTTAGCTCGTTGCTCCTGCTTTCCAAAAACTTCACTAGGTCGTTTGGGCGACCTATCATCCCCTTGCTAGGTCGATGGTGAGCTAAGAAACACGTAGCTTGCGCTGCATCAAATAGGAATTGAGTTAAATGGAAATTCGTTGATTTAGTTTTGAAGAGTCAAAAATTAGATAAGTGTGATATCTACCGAAAACCTCTTTAAAACCGATATACAAGTTTTGTGTTTTGGAAGCGGTTGTAGAGTGGAATGCTAAAGAGTTGAACTGTCTATCCTAAGGTTAATTCCAAGAAAGAGGTCAGCGTTAGCATTCATTCGACGACTTATTCTGGTATCCATGGAGAGATTATTAAACTATTCGAGATATTGGATTCCAAAGAGCGATCCAGGATTTGTTTGAGTGATGAAGAATCGTGTGTTGAGATGTTGAACGTGACTTGACTATTGGTAAGGACAGAAAACATAGTACGAGTATAATTAGTGGGTTCAATAATCCAAGGGTACATCAACTCTAAACAACTAGAGATGCTTTAAGTTGAGGAACATGGGAGTTTTTGGTATTCGGTGTCACATGTTCGGGGATGGACTGGCTATGTTTACCTTTATAACGTATTTTATCTAGAGATATGTGTGGTTTTGAAAGGTAAATCTAACCCTTGTACAGGAGGCCGACTTTGGTTTACCGGGGAGACCAGCACAGAAATTATTATGTGATTGTAACTTAGCATTTTTAGTTATACTTCTAATATTGTTATGTTGTAAGATATAAGCAACATAGCTATTTTCTGAGTTATATTCTACAACCTAGACATTCTCTATCATATCATCTTATGTACTTATCAGATGGGTTTCGTTCTTGTGAGGGACTAACCACTACAGTACTAACGATTTCAAAATTACTATTATATATTAGCTATATATTTCTTGAGTTCCTCATAACAGACTTATGTCAGACTCATGATTTTATATTTTCCTTATTTTCATGGGTGCTCTTTCGAGTAGTTTGAGAAAGGCAGATTTATGTTGATATTCATTGAAGCTCGAGGAGACAAGCTAGAGGCTTTCACTTGCCATTATATTCTTATTTCGGCTACACTGCTATTATGTATATATCAGCGTTTGTGAGGAAATGTTGTTATAATTTCCATGCTAATGATAGTACTTAGGATTGTACCTCTAAAATATTATGTATCTTAGAGTAACATTTTGTACTGACTTTTGATATTATATGTTATCATTCCACTATGAGATTTTGACATTATGTTCTTTCTTCCCTATTCCTGTTCGTTTTCTTTTTACCTTAATAATTTATCTTTCTGGCACTTGAGTTCTTGACACGTGAACACCGTCAATATATTAGCATCAACATTTGGGGGTCGAAAAGGCGAGTCTTTGCACTTAGTATCAAAGATTAAGTTTAAGTGAGAACCTTGGCTTTGGTTGGGTATGACTCATTAAAGATAGGGCAAGTGACTTCCTATTATGAGTTTAGTGTATTATATATATGGAAGCACATTTGTATTTTTTATAAATGCATGTCTTAAGGGTAATTTTAACTACGAAATTAAATATCTTATATAAAGTAATTTATATATGTATAAGTATGAAGTATAGTCTAATTAATGTAGGGATTAAAGATAGCCATTCATTATCCCTTATTCATTAGCTTAGTCTTGCTCGAAATTTATGAGTATTATTATTGTTCATTGATTGATTAGTCCTGCTTGCTAGTTTATGAGCATTATTCTCATTTGTTGGTTTATTAGCTTAGTCATTCTTGACCAATTTATGAGCAGCATACCTTTTTAATATATGGATAAGTAGACAATATTTATGGGTATATTGTAATGAACTCCTTATGAATTGAGTTTCACATTTGACTATATGGAGTTCGATGATGATGTTGGGTTAGAAGTTTACCCTAATAGTAGAAATTAAGTATAAGTTTTCTAACTATAGCTTATAAAATATTGTTTATAAATGAAGAGGATTTAAACTGGTATTTTAAAAACTTAACTCCTAGTGTCTTTAAAAATGATTTCTATGATCTTAGAGAAAACAATAGCTGTATTTTTTGAAAGTTTTGGTGAATACTAATATTTTAAAAGAGTTTTAAATCGTGGTTACTCTTGAAATCAACAAATCGACTTAGGAACAAAGTATTATTATGTTATTTGGTTTGAGTGGCTCAAAAGTGACTAAAAATAGGCAAGAGATTTGTTTGTTTGGTAAGCACTTCTCATGGACATCACCCTTTTTAGTAAGGGAATATATGGTACAACTTCATAGGACTCGTTTCTGTGGTATCATTTTTGTGTTACTCGATTTATATGTATAATTTCTATAGATTTTAAAGTAATACTTAGAAATTTGGTTTATGAATTAAGTTCATGATATTTGGTACTATTATATGAAGTATTTGATACGACTTTGAAAGCGATTTTAGTTTGATCTCGAAATCATGATTTGATATACGGAAGTTATATGCATATATTATTATTTCAAAATGATTTGGAATAAAACTCGAAAATTTGGTTCTAAAGTTTTCTTTAAAGAAATTTGACATAAAATATAGAGTTGTTTAATATAGAGTTGTTTTGATAATATAGGTTCTGATAGGATCATTCAATATGGAAAAGATTTGTTTAATGTTATTGAGGATTCCCGTATGGTAGTGGCATAGCCTAATTTATTATAAAAACTTTTCTTCTTTTTATCTTTATAGTAAAATGTGTCTAATAAATAAGTGAAACTTTGTTTAGTTAATTTATTGATGCATACATCTATGCAACAGGACAGCATGGTATGTTTATCATATTATGATGTTTTTGCTTGGTAGTTTTTATTTGAAACATATTTTGGGAATTGGACAGTCTGAAACTTCCAGATCCGTATAAAGCTTAAAATTATGTGTTTTTAAGAATATAAAGATGAATTTTTATAGCTCTTGAATGGAGAATGTATGTGTGTACGGAAACTAGACTCTAGGCTCGAGTTTGTATACCAGCGTCTTGCTCTTCCTAGCTGCTTGCATAACCCGACAGTTAAAGAAGTCGAAGAGATTGACTCAGTTATAAGACCCAGAATTATTTTAGGCCTTCATTTGAATTTGGAAAGCAAAATGAATTTTCTATTTTGTATATACTCTTAGGATGCAGTAAAGTATTATATGAGTAATGACTTGAAGTATGTTTTTATGAAACTTTTATAAATAAAGTGATGTCTTTACAGAATGTTTATGAACTTCGATTAAGTTTTTACGAAGTGCTTTATAACTAGTTTTATTATTAAATATGACATGCTAATTGTGTAAATGAGTGTGATTTATAAAGATATCGGCGTAGTTTAGAAAAAATAGGATAAATATGCAAGTTGTACTTCAGTCATTCTATTCGCATGACAGTTCTTGATCCAGGATTCATGTAACACCCCTATTAAAATAACATTATATAGGAGATTTAATTAGATAAATAAAATAGAATAATGTATAGTGATAAGGAGATTGAGATTTTCTAATCAATTAGTGGTTGTGCTTACTAAAATGAGTGGGCTTATGAATGGATAAATGTTAATTAAATAATATGAGGGCATTAGAGTAAATAGCTGCCCCATATTATCCCTTCCTTATACTCATGTTAGCCTCATATTCATGTTCATTTTATCATAATAAAAACACAAACAAAAGAAAGGAGCAAGCCAGCCATTACTAGGAGAAGAAGAGAAATCAAAGTAAAAGCTTAGGATCAAGCTAAGGGGAACCAATCTCAAACAAATCACTAATTTCCTTATCCAATCTAAGGTGAATAATAATCCTAATCATCGTTATTTTGTTATCAATCATATATTTCTGGATTTAAAAATTAATCCATTTTATGATGATTTGAATGCTGGTATGCTTGGTGTTATAGTAGTTTGATTTAATATCAAATTGTTTAAATATGTATATGCACGGTTTTAAGGAAAAATCGATAGCAATTGATTTTAGAATACCATGGAAAAGTTATATATTATGGGAAACATGATTTTTTGGAGTTGGGTTACAATTTTTATAATTTCCAAGCCATGGAGAATTTAATATGAATTTTCAAAGGAAAATATGAATTATTGGTTTTAGAAATTTATTTTTGGTTATTATATGGTGAGTTTGGGTCTAAAAATTTATATATGTTAATTTTTATATGTAAGATAATCAAACTATTTTAAAAGGTTGAGCTAAATAGTTTATTTGTTGTTAATTGGGAATGGCTTATTTGTTAAAAGTTAACTTTATTTTAATCTGAGAAAATGTGAAAATTATCTGTGAAATAAATTGAAGTTTAAGGCAAATAATCAAGTATTTACACGAGGGAAATTTAGTTACAAAGAGATTACAGTATGTGGTTAAAATAGCCTTTTACTCAGAAAAGTGAGTTCCGCCTCCTTTGGAAGTAGCTTTCAATCTAGACACTTCGCCTTCGACCAGGTCGAAACTATAGAAACCGAAACCAATACACATGGTATAGCTAGTGCATAGTGGATTGGAGAAAGGGGGAAGGTGGGATTTTGAAAGGTGGCTTCCAATGGTGTCGGTGCAATGGTTTTGTTTTCTAAACAAAAACGCTTGCATGCTACTTTATATGCTTTCGAAGAGGTCGAGACCGATGCTTTTGAAAGTAGCTTTTAATTAGCTTTCGAAAAAGAGTTTCCACCTTATTAATTAAAATAGTAGCTTTCAAATAATCTACTTAGTTTTCAAAATTTAAGTGTTTGGAAGCGGTAGTTTCGGCCAAGTTGAAATCCTTTGCCGCTTTGTTTTCCGAAGGCATTGAAGATAATTGCTTTTGGAAGGTAACCCTTGTTTTAAATACCTAAGGTGCTTCCCATAGCTTTCGAAGGGGTTAGGGGTTTCGAAGGCAATGGTCTCGAAAGGGGTTCCAAATCCAATCTTCAAGTATTCTACCCAAAGGCTTATGCTTTTGAAGCGGTGGTGCCGATGCCATCAAGTTTTTCCTAAATGCTTTTATGTGATATAACAAGGTTTCGAGAGGGGTGCTTTCGTATGTGTTCATTTGAGCCAAAAGATATTTTTTAATATAAACCCAATGGTTTTGAAAAAGGGACTTTCAATTGGTTTTGATAGTATGCTTCTAAATGTTAAGTGCTAATGCTTTAACGCAATCGAAAGATTTCGAAGGAAAGTTTTAATGTGTTCGAAAGGCAGGGGCCTAATGTTCTAAAAATAGATTTTTATGCTTTTGACGGTGGGTATCTAATGAGCTCGAAAAAAACATTTCGAAGGATTCAAAAGGCATTGTTTTTCAAAACGAATAACCCAAACTAAATTTTTAAAGGAAAAACCCATGGTTGAATTTAAGGAGTTTTGTAATGGTTTTAAGAAGAGGCTTTCCTTGATAAAATATTAGGTTAAAGGGATTAACCATGTTTTTATGAAAATGATTTCACGAATATAAAACCCACAAGAGTAGTATTGTTATGCTATGCTGTTTGCTTCTTCAAATATTAATACATTCACATTATAATGGACCCATAGCTGCATTTTGGGGATAAAGTGCAGAAGAATTAGCTAGGTTGACCCAGTAGTGAATATAAATAGATTAAACTCTTGAATTAATAGAATTGCATCCAAGAGGTCAGGAAGACCAGAATATAGGATGCCTAAACATTGAAGTTGTCATGGAGACAGGTTCATAGTGCACACATGAAAACTATGATTAGGAAGTTATTGGAGTTACCAATAGGTTCATAATGATCCCATGAAAACTATATTATAAAGAGTGGTTGGCAGGGGCCAATTGGTTTGTAGTGCACCGATGAAAACTATATACAGATTAAGTTATTGACAGTTGGCAATAGATTCCTAGTCAGCCCATGAAAACTATGATAAGGGAGGAGCTATTGGAGTCACCAATAGGTTAAGGGGAACCCATAAATTAATTAACCCATAGGAATGGTGTTGATAGCTAATTGGCAGGGTCCAATAGGTTCATAGTGCATCCATGAAAACTAAGATAACGGACAGGGAGTCCAGAAATTAAATACAAGTTATTAGTAATCTCATGAAAACTAATAGGTTAATAATGACCTAGAAACTGTAAATATGACAAGGAGTCAATTAAATAAGGGATGGGAAATTTAGGTTGGTGTAACTTGAAATCACATCATCATAATATTCTGAAACGATTATCTTTGAATCTTATGTATGTAGGAGCACAGTATATGGTTTTATAAAAGGTTTTAATGTACTAGTAAGGGGAAAACCCATTCCACTAAGTGGCATGATCTCACTAGATATCTAAATGGTTGGAGATGTTAGATTACTAATCATACCAGGCTTTATGTTTGACTCAAAGTTTATTTTTTTTCCATTAAACTCTCGAGTACTCAATTTATTTTGAGTAGTTTGAGAGTTAAGGTTTTCAGCTATCTCATTAGATGAATGCAGCTTCCAGGGATGTGCAGGAGGCATGATAGCTATTTAGAGTTTCTTTTATTTGATTCCCATGTGTTGTTGGTAATGGCAAAGTTGTTATATTTCCTGTATATACTCTGATCATCCAAGGGGACATCTTCATATGTCACTCATGGCGTACGTTGTAATAAATATATTTTCTCTAAACGTGGTTGATGATTGTGGGATTATGTAATGAATTGGAAAAGTTTTGAAATGGAATGTGAGCTTGTTTGAGGTTTTAATAATTTTTCCATATTCATGTGTTTATGTGTATCAACAAATCTAACACCTCCGTAATTGGTCGCCAAGGATTATTTACTATGGATGACTGCGGCATCCATAGGTGTTAATTTTAGGCCTCCAAGTATGGGGATGTTACAAGTTACTATCAGAGCTTAGGTTTTTGAAACTTTAAAAGAAAGTTGAACTTAAAAGGTTTTTCAAAATATAATCCAATGAATCAGAAATATCATTGGGGTTTAGGATAACGCTATAGTGACATACTTGTATTTGGTATATTTATATATATAAGTATGTATTGCCCTCTCTCTTAGACCATTCTTCTTTATCTTACTAAGGCTCTTATGCATATTTACAAGAAAGAAGATATGGAAGTAGGAAACGTAAGAGGAAATCTTGGTGGAGGAAGCACCACATCTAATGAAAATGCTTGACCTAATACTCAAAGGAATCAAGGTCGATAGGCTAATGCCAACTAAAATGTGAAACCAATATGGGTGCTAGTAATCCGCTAGTAGATGCGTGGATGATGAATCAGTTCTTGGTTAATCTTATGCAAGCAGGAGTTGCTGCTGGCATTGCTGGAAATGTTGGAGGAGTTAAACATGTAGCTCCAGTTGGGAATAATTATGCTTAGTTAAGCAGAGACTACCCCAGTCTGGGTAGAAAGCTGTTTGTTGGAATGAAGGAAGCTATTGTAATTGATAATTGGTTAATGCACTATGAGAGAACCTTTACTGATCTAGGTTTGGATGATTGGAAAAGAGAAGGCTAGCTTCTAGGGTGATGCAACGAGTAGCGCTTCACGAGTGGAATAGTGTGACAATCGGGATTTCGGAGGAAGAGCTGACGTGGGCTGATTTCAGAAGGAGATTTGAGCAGAGAATTTTATCTGAGGTTGCTTAATCGGCATTGATGAGGAATATTGTGGATCTAGTTCAGGAAGAACTATCAGTAATCAAGTACGGTGCTACGTTTGACGAGTTGTCTCGATATGGATATGCTATTAAAGACATTGACATCAGAAGGAATGAGAGATTTATTTGGGGATTAAGGCCCGAGCTTGCTAGAGTGACCATGACCCATATCTGTGATCCTTGTAATGTGATGGTGGAGATGGCCATTCTCCATGAGATGCTGGCTGGTTATGCAAGAGAGAAGCCATTTGACTCCCAAGGTCTTTAGGGAAAGAAGAGGAAGTTCTTTAAGAAGAAGGGAGCCTACAAGGGAGATGATGCCAAGAAGGAAAATGCTGATTTAGTGTGCTTCAAGTGTGACATTAAGGGTCGTTATGCTAACGAGTGCCGGTCAGGCATGGGAAAGAAGCCTATAGAAAAGAATAATATGAAATGCTTCAACTGAGACCAAGTTGGGCATTATAAGAACAATTTTCCATAGCCAATCACGGCAGACAGAGGGAAGGTTTTTTGCTATTGGACCACCGTCTTCTTCTAGGCCTACTACTGCAGATAAAGGGAAAACTATGATGGAAGGTAGCTTTTGATTCATAGTACTCCAGTTAGGGTACTATAAGATACAGGTGCATCACATTCATTTATATCACAGTATTTGGTTGGTAGGGTATGCATAGAACCAGCATACCTTATTACTTCCTTAAGGGTTGCAAATACAATAGGATGGTATGCAACTCTAGGGATGAGATGTGACTAGTTAGAACTTGATTTGTTAGGTCACAAGTTTGCATGCAGTCTATATGTTTTTGAATTCGTTGAATTTAGAGTCATTTTGGATATGGATTGGTTGAGAAGGTACGTGGCCATGATACTTTGCTAGGATGGGGAGGTAACATTGAGACACCCTGATAGTCACAACCGAATTATATTCTCAGTAGAGAATTCTGATCAAAGTAGTTGTGCTTTATTAAGAGCAATGGAAGTAGGAGAAGATCTAAGTCAGGTTCAAGTAGCAAGAGAATTTGCAGATGTTTTTAAACCAGTTATAGGGCTACCACCAAAATAAGCTATCGAGTTTTAGATAGATCTTGTGCCGAGATCTAAATCGGTTAGTAGACCACCTAGGTGGATGACACCGACCGAGATGAAGAAATTGAAGGTGCAGCTAGTGGATCTAGAAGGAAGGAATTTTATTAGACCAAGCAGTTCGCCTTAGGGAGTGGCCATTGTGTTCGTGAAGAAACTAGATGGATTGTTAAGGATGTTTATTGACTATTGTAAGTTGAATGAGAGGACGATCAAGAATAAGTATCCATTGTCGAGAATAGATGATCTATTTGATCAGTTTAGTGGAGCCATAGTGTTTTCCTAATTGGATTCGACGACGGGTTTCCATCAGTTAAGAGTGGTAGAGGACAATATTCCTTTAACAACATTTTGGACTAGGTACGGATCATATGAGTGGTTAGTGATGCCATTCAGGTTGACGAATGCACCTTCTTTCTTCATAGACTTGGTGAACCGAGTCTTCCGAGAGTATTTGGATAGATTCTTGTTGGTGTTTATAGATGACATTTTGGTATAATCTAAGGGTGAAAGAGAGCATGAAGGTCATCTTAGAGTGGTGCCTGAGACATTGAGGTAGAATCAGCTAAAGATGAAGTTTCCATATGTCATTTTTAGAAGAAAAAGGCTAAGTTTTTTGTCACGTGGTTTTAGAGAAAGGGTTGTCAGTCGAACCGGTTAAGATCGAAGCTGTTAATGATTAGAGGAGACTAGAGACGGTGATCGAGTTCAGAAGATTTCTTGGACTTTCTGGCCACTACCGGTGATTCATTAAGGATTTCTTACGGATAGTAGCTCCTTTGACTAAGCTTACTAGAAAGGAGGTGAAGTTTGTTTGGTTCGACAAACGTGAGGAAGCATTCCTTAAGTCAAAAGCATTTGTTGACCAATGCACCATTGTTAGTAATTCCAGATGAAAACCAAGAGTTGGTGGTGTATATTGATGCCTGTGGAACTGGATTGGGAGTCGTGTTGATGCAGAAGGGTACAGTGATTGCCTATGCTTCATGACAGCTTACACCACATGAAGTGAGATACCCTAGCATGATTTAGAGTTGGCTGCGGTGATCTTTGCATTGAAGATTTGGAGACGTTATCTTTTAGGAGAGAGATTTGAGCAATACATAAATCATAAGTCTGTGGGGTACTTATTCTCTCAGAAGGAGCTGAATATGAGACAGCAGAGGCGACTGAAGTTTTTGGCTACTTATGATTTTGGTGTAGAGTATACACAAAGGAAAGGTAGTAAGGTAGCAGATGCTCTTAGCATAAGATACTAGAATGTGATGTTGGCTATTTTGGTAGAATGAACGGATCTAGAAGTTTTGGCCGGTTGTGGAGTGTAGTTAAGATCGTCTACTAGTTCTAGTCAGAGTACTGCCATGTTGTCCTGTTTAGAAGTTTGACCAGTGTTGATTGAAATAATTTCTTCTAAGTAGAAGGAGTATCTATTATTAGTAGAGAAGATCAAAAGGCATGAGGTTGGAACTAAGATCGATGATTTGAAATATTTTTGTCTTGACCAGAGAGGATGGTTGAGAAAAAAGGGAGATTATGTGTTATAGATGTTGAGAAATTAAGGAAAGAAGTGTTGAATATGCAAGTATATGATTTTTGTTTGATGATAATAAACATATATATTCATTTAAATGTATTTGTTAATGTACTATTTTATTCTTCACATAATTAAATAAATATTTGCTGAATAAAATAAATAATACAGAGTTTAAATTCAAATGTATATGTTATTCAAACAAATATTTATTACAATCTTGAATAGTACAAATTTGAGCTCTCACTATATACACAGTTTTCAAACAATATAATTTTGATTACATCATAATTTTTCATTTACAAATGTCCTCGCTACATATCGCTCATTCACTCGTATTTATCATCAACTATATTCCAGATCGAATCCAGCATCTAAGCAATCTGCAAAAATATACACTGGTGTAATAAACTTGAAAACAAAAATATTTTTGCAGTGCAAACTAATATGTGATTATGAAAATAATATTTGCCTCGGTTATTTGGGTTGTTCGTCATCATTTAATTTTGAATTCAACAAACATAAACAACTTGTGATATGCACAGTGTATCACTGTACATGCCACAAGGTCGTGCACACCGATATACACTTGATAAAATTATAGGGTCAAGTGAGCAAAAGGTCAAAGCCAAATCAAAAGCCAGGTTCAACTCAAGTGAAATAAATATAAAGTCGGGATATTATCACAAGGTCAAACCCGAGCTATTAGCTAGATTCAACACAGGTGCAATTCAAAATGCAAATAATTCTCGAGGGAAACAAAGGCCACGCAAGCTACATACAGTCTGAAGTGAAAGGATGGATAGTCCAACTAAACTGCTAATAAGGTTCAAATGTCATACAACAGCTGGTAGTAGTTTCAAATCCTGAATAAAACTCAAGTCTGGTCCCAACAAACTACAACAGAAGTGTAGTCATATGAAGCCTCCAAACAGACCACATGTACATATATATGGTGGACAACAGCTACAGCTCAAATACAAGTTATATGAAGAAGCAACTCATCATAATTCAAACTGCAACAGAGTGAGTTCAAGCATAATGCATATTGAAGCACTTGGGAAATGCAATTGACAAGTGCAGGCCGAGACAAGATCAAAGCACGGTAAACAAAACCAAGTATAAATCCAAGTGAAACACAGTACATGCTCAACTACAACCAAAGAGCATGCATATATGCGGTGACACACAGAGCATGTACACTTCGATACAAAGGCATCACTAAGACACGAGCATAATATACATGCAATATCGTCAACTGGACCACAAGCTATGATTTCAAGCATGCGAATACAGGAAAACCAAACTGCAATAATTCCCAACACAAATGTACACAGTGAAGACATGAATATATACATGAGTGGACACGAACATATATGTGAAGTGAAACCAGATCAAAATCAGTGGCTCGGCATGTACAAGCAACCAACCAAATACAATACAACATTTCAGAAACATGTACACAATGTCAAGATAAATGCCGAAGTCATGCAACAGCAGGTACAAGTCAAGTATGCTACAGAGATGAACAGAAGTGCCAAAGTCACGTATTACACAACATTAAATGACCGAAGTCAAGTGATGTCAAAAACTAATAAAAAAGGAACCAGAAAAACAATGCAGTGATGACCAAGGAAGTCGAACAGGTAAGAAATTAAGCCCTGTCAATCAAGAAACAAAATTATACGGAACTGAAGAAGTCAGAGATCAATCTCAAGCATCTATACAAAATCGAATGGCCAAAGCATAGCAAATGCAAAATTCAAATTAGTGAAATTATAAGAATTCGCTTCCTATTTAACCCGTAACATCATCAACCATAAAATGCATTCGGATTCAAGCAACAAAGAATAATCATTCAACTCGAATCAAAGTCAAGTATAATATAAATCGAAGAAGGAACGAACTTACCTAATTTTCATAATAGATAAACTCGACTAATATTGAAGCAGACGTGTGCAAAGAGAAGATAAAATCGATTGTCAAAGTAATCATGAGAATAACCCACCTGATCGATCAACAAAGTCGGCGCCTTTAATTTTAGAAAGCCCTAATTATCGATGAAAGAACTGAAAAGGACGAAGCCATTTTTTTTGACGCAAATACAAAGAACCGGTCGAACAACATAAAAGAGAAAAAGGGACAAATCTATTTACACTGTGTTATTGCGCCAGCTATATTGTTTTTGGGCTCTAGTATAATCCAACTAGGGTTTTATTTTTAAATTGTTTTAAATTTGTATTTTTCCTTTTAAGATTTTGTAAAATCTAGTCGTGTGACTAAGGTACGAACAGCGGTGGTGTAGTTCGAGAATTCGCAACTAGTGGCTGAACTGTAGCAGGGTTATGAGCGTAAAGTTAGGTTAGTCGATAGCGGGTGTCACAAGTTTACGTGTGTAAGCGTTTGACTACATAATTTCTAGTAGAAACCTTAGGGGGAACACGTAGACAGGGTTTTTTCGAAGCTAGGTAAATCTATGTTTTCTATTTCTGCATTTTTTTTATTCTGCTATTATCTATGCTACTGTTACACGACTATATCAGTGTTGTGAGTATGTTATATTCTTTTGTATAAAAATTTTATGATTAATAGTATCACCCTATTCACCCCTCCATCTAGGGTGAAATCGATCCTACAAGTTGTATCAGAGCTAGGAACAAAAACCATTTTTGTTTAAAAAGTTTGAATTTTCAAAGACCAATTTTTTTTACAAATTTGAATTTTTAAAATGGCTACTTTTGTTGAGGGTCGGTCCAGTATTATCCCTCCTATTTTTGATGGAACGGATTTTTTGAATTGGAACTAAAAATGGAATTTTATTTAAAATTTGTTAGCGTTAAATGTTGGGATATTATTGAAAATGGGTGTGATATAACAGACGAGAAAATTAGCTCGATTAATGCTCTTACTATGCATATATTATATTCTCATATTAATCAAGATAATTTTAACTTTATCTCTCATTGTGAAAATGCACAGGAAGTTTCCTTGGCCCCAAAGTTTTTCAGAAAAAGATGTTTCTTCTTTAATGGGGACCATTCCCAATTCAATCTTCCTTCCCGCCGTCCAATCTTTTCCCTCCACCTCTTATCAGTCTCGTCCTTCTTCCCATGGCTTTGTACCACCTTCTGTTGTTCCTACTTCGTCAACCATACCACCTTCTGATACATCGTCCTTTCACCCTACTACCACTGTCTCGTCTCCAACTTTTCCTGTTCAACCTTCTTCGTTGTCAGCCTTTCCCACTACCCTATCCTTACGTCCATTGACCAACCTTTAGTTCCTTCTTCTCTGCCCTTGTCACCAAACTTTCCGCCACCGCCATGCCCTCCAGTTGCCTGGTCATCCTTGTTTAAGTCCATGCCAAACAACGCTGGTAATTATGTACCGCGTGTTATCAAGTTGGTGTACGACCGAAATGCAATGGCCCCCCCTCCTGAAGTTGTACAAGCTGGCAACTTGATGTGGAAAGAGTATCTGGTGGGGTTCTTTCTTGATAATCCACTTCCCTACTCCATATTCCTTTATTTTCTTAAAAAAGCTTGGAAACTTCAAGCAACTATTAGTGTAAAATCTGATGGTTTTCTCTTTTTATTTAAGTTTTCAAATGAGGAAGACAAGAAAAGAATTGTTGCTTCTGATCCTATAGTTATGAAGAATAAGTTATTTATTGTTAAACCCTGGGATGAAAATGTTGGTAACTCCTGTAGCAGCATCAGAGCAGTTCCAGTGTGGATCAAGCTATCCAACATTCCATTATTTTCTTGGTCCACAGTTGGAATTAATTGGCTGGCTTCCAGGGTGGGGAAACTATTATGTTTGGATGCCTCAACTGAAAAATTTGAAAGAATCTTGTATGCAAAATGTATGGTTGAAGTTTCCCCACAAAATGAACTTCCAGATACCTTCTCTGTCAAGCTTCTTGATGGCACTGAGCAAATAGTTAAGGTGGATTATTTATGGAAACCGAAAATCTGTACTACTTGTAAGGAGTTTGGGCATACGAAAACGAGCTGCAACAAAATGGAAAGAACTGGTGAAGGGAATAACAGGAAGAGGGGCAGTTATGTTGAACTAAATCAGAGTGAGCAATTACAAAGCAAGGAAGCAAAAGGAAAAAAGCTGGAAAAGAAAAGTAAAGTAAAGCAAATATGGCAAAAAGTGAATAATTACAAAGGGAAAAAAAGAAATTTTACGGTGGAAGTCAACACAACTGCAATAAACAAGACCAGTGGAGAAGGAATTACAATACCAATTTTGGATAAAGAAGATAACAATACTTCTGTAGTTATAGTCTCACCCCAAAGTGATGGGTCCAGTGAACTAAAGCAATTTACTGACAACAACAAGTTTAGTTTGCTACGTCAAAATGAAGATGAACAAGGAATTACAGAGCAAGTGGATATAGAGGAAGGGGAGGTAACATATGATGTTAATACTCACGCAACAGAAGGCACACTGACGTTGTGTACTGGAAATTTTGTTGAAATCAACTCTGTAACAAATAATGAACAAAGGCAGACATTAAGTGGGAAGAAGCAACATAAACCTGAACAAGCTGTGCATGTGCACACTGTTGCATCAGATATTGAAGCAAAGTGGTGCCAGTCTTTTGAACAACAAATAAAGCAAGTTATCTTCAACATGCATCAATCAATTGTGGAAAAGCCTCTTGTTGCTGCTTATAACTTTACCATTGAAATTCCAGGTTGGCCTGACAACATACCCACTACTATACCACTTGCTTCACCAAATTCCCCTTCCACTATCCCAAAATCCTCTGATTCTTCCTCCCCTACTTCTCTCCACAAATCTCGAATGGAAACAAGATCTCTTTCAGCTAAGAGAGGAAACAAGATTCATCAATCTCTTTAATCAATCCATGTATAAAAAATTTGCAACCTGGAATGTAAGGGGCGCCCACTCGAATTTGAAACTTGATCAAGTCAAAAGCCTAATCAACATGTATGATATCTGCCTCTTTGGCATTCTTGAAACCAAACTCAACCTACCATTAACAATCAAAGCTGCTACATATCTTAATCCTCTGTGGGATTTTTATCACAATCTGGATGCAACATCCTATGGTAGAATCCTTGTTATTCATGACCCGACCGTCATGACCTTATCTCCTATCTTAACAACAAGACAATATATTCATTTCCACGTCCATCTCTCTCAAACTCAAACATCTTTCTACTTAACCCTAGTATATGCTGACAATACATCTCTTTCCAGAAAAACTCTATTCAACTCCCTCCCTCCTCTTCGCCAGAACACTCACCCCTGGGTTGTGCTTGGCGACTTTAACTCATGTTTTAGCCTGGATGATAAAATGGGAGGTTCTCCCCTCCTACCAAGTGACATAGCTCCTATCAACCTTGCTATTTCTGACTCTGACCTTCTTTTGGTCAACAAGTCTGGTGCAAAATTTTCTTGGAACAACCGCAGCCGTAGTGGTGTGCGTACTTTCACTACTATTGATCATGCATTTTGTAATGTTTCCTCTCTCAATCAATAGCCTTCCTTGTCTGTTTTCCTCCCCCTCCCAATTCTGTCAGACCACTCTCCCTTAATCCTTTCTCTTAATCCCCATTTAAGAAGAGACAAAAGAAGTTTTAAGTTTTTTAATGCATGGGCAAAACATGATGACTTTCTTCATTTAGTTACTATTGTACACACTTCCTTTTTCTGTTTTGGTAACCCTATGCATAAGTTTTGTAGGAAGTTGAAAACCATTAAGCAATCTCTCAAAACATGGGCTTCCTCTACCTTTGGGCATGGCAGTTTGCTCTCATCTTCTCTAATTGAAGAACTCAAAGCTAAACAGGAATACATGATGGAAAACCCTGAGGATGTCAATGCTGCCAATGAAGAAGGTCGTCTTTACATGGATGTGAATAAAGCTCTGCAGCTGGAAGCTAGTATGAAAAGCCAACAACTACGCAAAAAATGGTGTGATGAAGGTGAAAAGAACACTAAATTTTTCCATGACTCCCTTCGAGTCAAGCATGCTAGGGAAAATATTTACAATATTATGGATGATAATGGTACTGTCTACTCTTCTCCCGATTCTGTTGATAAAGCATTTGTTGATTATTTCACAAATATTTTTAGCAACTTGAATGGCTTCTCTCCTGACCTCAACCTTATTTCTTCCCTCCCTCTACCATGCATGTCTCTTCTAGAATCTGAAGCATTAATCAAACCTGTTACCGATGTTGAAATCAAGACTGCCCTTTTCTCCATGAACCAGCTTTCTTCGGTGGGTCCTGATGGTCTAAATGTCACCTTCTTCATTGCTACGTGGTCTGTGCTTGGTCATGAGTTTTGTCTTGCAATCCATAACTTTTTCAACAGGTGTAAAATGCTAGGAGAGATCAATGCTACGAATATTGTTTTAATTCCTAAGGTTTATCCCCCTGACAAAGTATCTTCTTTCAGGCCTATCTTGTGTTGCAATGTTCTGTACAAATGTATTTCAAAAATTCTTGCAACAAGACTTGTTTGTGTTCTGCCATCAATTGTGTCGCTTAACCAAGCAGCATTCATCCCATCCAGAAATATTCTAGATAATGTTCTCCTTGCCCAAGAATTGATGAAAGGTTATGGGAAAATTAATGCCACACCTGCTGATGCGATTAAAATAGATATCACTAAAGCATATGATTCCATTCACTGGGTTTCTATTGTGAGAATTATGGCTATGATGGGCTTCCCCAAAACCTTTGTTGCTTGGGTTTACACTTGTATTTCTACCCCGTCTTTCTCTGTTATTGTGAATGGTAGGCCTGTTGGCTACTTTGGTTGCCATAAAGGAATTAGGCAAGGTGACCCTATTTCTTCATATTTACTTCTTTTGGTTATGGAAGTGCTCAACGTTATTCTTCAGAACAAATACTCTACAAGGTTAATTAAGTACCATCCGAAGTGCTCTCTGCATCACATTACTTCCATCATGTTTGCTGATGATGTGATGATTTTTACAAGGCCTGAAGGTTCCTCTTTAAGTGAAATATTAAGTGCTCTGCATACATTTTACCTCATGATAGGTCTATCCATCAATAATTACAAATCCTCCTTGCTTATGGCAGGAGTCTCTGATGTACAAGCTGCCTGCTTGTATCAACATAGTGGATTCTCTAGTATGCATGCCAACATGAGGTATCTAGGTCTCCCCATTATCACCAAAATAATAACCATAGCTGACTGTATGCCCCTATTTAATAAGATTACATCTGTTATGCATGCATGGGAAAATAGAAGTATGTCACAATGTGGAAGGCTTGTTCTCATAAAATCTGTTGTTTTCCCTTCCTTGGTGTATTGGGCTTGCTCAGTTATTCTTCCATGCAAGCTTCTGCACCTTGTTTGCTCTGTCATGAACAGATTTTTCTGGACTGGCAGTATGTTCAACAAGAAGCTTTTGCCATGTTCATTTGCTAATTTTGAAACAACTTTACAATTGGGAGGTCTGGGTATTATAAATGTTAAAAAATGGAACACTGCAGCATACGTTAAACATTTCCATGATGTCATAAGCAAGAAAGATGGACTTTGGGTTAACTGGACTTGGACGTATAACATCAAGCATAGAAAGTTTTGGTCAATGGCCATAGCTCAAGGCAGTAGTTGGACTTGGAGGAATATACTTAAGCTCAGGGAAGTGTTCCTTCCCTTGATTCAGTGCCATGTCCACCAAAACTCTGATGCTAGTTTTTGGGACGATCCCTAGGTTAGTTCAGGTATGATTCTATCTACTGTTATTGATCATTCAACGATTGTTCAGTCTGGTATTCATCGTGAAGCTAAAGTCAGTGAGTACCTCAACAATGGTAGAATCCGGCTACCTTACAATAGTAGTTTAATAATTAGGCAACTTTGGAATTCCATTCAGAGTACTAGCTTCAGTTCTGAATAATCTTTAAATGTGACATGGAAAAAATAAGCCACATTGTGTTAAGATAGTGTATAAACATTTGATTGGTGACAGTGTCTTCCCTGCTGCTAAGTGGTTCAATATTCTCTGGAACAATGACTCGACTTCGAGAGAAAAATTTATGTTATGGAAGGTTGTTAGCAACGCTCTCCTCACCAGGCATGTTTTAATAAATTATGGGATTAGTAGTAGCCCTGAATGTTTGTTTTGTGAGAAGTATGTTGAAACAGTTGAGCATCTATTCTTCGATTGCCCTAGTCTGCATGCACTGATTGATAAGATTGTTAGTAGAATTCAAGGCACTGTTGCTGTCCCATTTTCTGTAATTAATTGGAACTTAATTTTTAAGGCTACGAGGTGGAAGACTAGCAGTTATAGAGTGTTGATCATATGCATCAAAATTTATATGGTAGTGATATGGAAAGAGAGAAATTATATAGTCTTTGAAAATAAAAGAAAGAGCCTCAGCAATCTTTGGTCTGAAATGAAGAACAGAACTTACATGCAGCTGAAAAGGAGGGAGTGCCATATCCCTGGCATTTTGATCAGCAGCTGGAGATGATGTTTGTTTGTTCTTGTGTTTTTCTTCTTTGTCTACTTTTTTTTTCCCTGTTTTTCATTTTCTTTTTTCTGATTCAAAGTGTGTTTTGAATCATTTTTATTGTGTTGCAATAAACTGGTAGGGGCCCAGCTAACCCCGCTGGCTTTGCCAAAAAATGCACAGGAAATCTGGAATACTTTTGATTCAATATATGGTGCAAAAGTCAACAGCAAGGAGAGGTTCTCCATAATCAACTCAGAAATGTGCTTGACAGGACTGGCAAAATGCAGCAATGATGAAGATTCAATAGCCAATGAGATAAGTGATTTTCCAGTCAATGATTTAGTTCTCTTGTGCCAAAAATTAGTTGGAAATAATAAAGCTCTTGAGTTAAAAATTAATAAGTTGGAAAGGGAACAAGCTAAACTTCATCAAAAAATAATGCTTTGGAAAACGAGCTTGAAAATATTAAGAAAAATAAAAGTTCTAATTGTGAAAGGTGTTTGAATCATGAAAAAGAATTTGTCCGTCTTCATGAAAAATTTCAAAAGTTAGAAAATGAAATTTCAATTCAAGAGAAAAAACAAACTGTTGATTTGTAAAAATAATATTTTGCAAAAAGGGTTGGATAGCTTTAAGAAGTCAGAATGTCCTAAAAGTATGAATTTTGAGAAGACGTTAAATGAGATCAACGAAAATTTCAAAACCCTTGAAAAAGAAAATGTGATTTTAAGCAAACTGGAAATTATTAGATTAAGTCACGAGTTTGAAAAGGAGACTGAAAAATTCAAGGATTTTGAAAAAATTGAATTTAAAAAACTCCAACTCTTTGAAATTAAGATCCTTGAAATTGAGAATAAAATTAGAGAGCTTAAAAAGGAAAACATATACTTGAAAATGAAGAATTTTGAAAAGAGAGGAAATAGCATTAGTTGTCGTTCGAAGCTAATAAATGAAAATAAACTTTTAAAATCCCAAATTAATAAACTTGAGTTGGTTACTCGGAAATTTCACACTAGAGATAAATCATTTAATATGCTCCTAGAAAATCAACTCTTCAAGAATAAAAGGAAAGGATTTGGATTTACGAAATGTCAAAATATAAACAAACGACTAATAACAATGTTAAAAGGAAAAGTGTGATACTCAAACACGTGAAAACAATTCCAATTTAGGTTCCAAAAGGCACAAATATAAAATCCCTTGAAGTTAAACAAATCTGGGTGCCAAAAGGAACATATGTAAATAGTTTTGGGTCTACACAAACATATTTTTCAAATACGTTGCCACTAATAACCATGGACCTATAAAAACAAATAGGTTACCAAAGTATTCTATCGTGTAGGTATAGTGGCAGGCTAAGGAACAACAACAGTGTATCTGGATTCTGGCTATTCTAGACTCACAACGGGCGACTAATAAAAGTTCCTTAGCTTATTATAAAGGTGACAGAATCACAATGGGCAACAACGAAAAATTATCATAAAGGTAAAACAGGTATTGATATATTTATTTTGAACGATATATTAAATGTGATAATCTGCACCGTAATCTGAACTAAATCAGCCAGTCATGTGATAATAAAATAAATGATTATTTTGATTCTAAATTATTGTGATATGTTCTTATTTGACTTGTTCTTGTTTTTGACTTTGATAGTTGGCCACTTATCTTTATATGCCGATAGTTTTTGGCTTAATGATATTGTAAGATTAGATGATAAGGGATATTGTCTTGTATTAACTTTTGATGATTCATGTGAATATATTTATAGATCTCACATGATGGTAACTGTTGGTAAATTTGCACGACTTCGAATTCAAATTCAAGAGAAATTCATTTAAAAGCCGTGAAAAATAATTTTAAGATAATTTGGTGCACATTTCATGGTCTGTTCTTTCAAATCCAACTAAAGATAATTTTGACTCAACAAGAAAATTCAGATGCAGATAACACTGGTAATTTTTGTAACAACCCGAGATTTGCATCACCAATTAATAAATAAAAGTTAGAATTTTTATTTATTTTAATGAAGCGTAAAAGGATTTGGAATAACAAATTTTTTTGAAAAAGGCTATTTTAATTAAATTGGGAAATATGGGATTTTAAAATGAGGATAAAATGTTATTTTTGGAAAGTAAATATTTTAGGATAGATTTTAAAACGGGTTTGGGTAAGAAAAATGAGTCTATAAACATACATGAACACTTAGAATTTTTTTAGAAACATTGTAAATAACCCTCTTCTTATTGGGTTACTAAACTTAACCCAATAACCCACCCTAAACCTCCTCTATATATTATCTCAAACTCTCCTAACCTCATTCATTCAACCCTAATCAAAACCCTAATCATTTCCTAAAGCTTTCTTAACAAAAATGGCCTCCATCTTCATCTCCTTCAAATTTTAGCTTATGCAAGTCGTTCTATGCAAAGGTAATGCAAATACCCACCTCAAATACATCTTTTATACCTCTCTAATTTCTGAAATAAGTTTGTTAACACATGTTTTATGTGTTTTTATGATCTTATAGCCTCCTAACCATCTTTTGCTAACTTGGGTTGATGCTATAATGGTCATTATTGCTTTCTAGAGAGGTATATTGCTAAAACCTCTTCTAATATGTGTTTAATCCTCTTTTGACTTCATAAATCATTTAGTAACACATGTTTTATTATGTAACATGTGAATCATAGCTCCTTGATCATCTTTGCTTTCATTTCGGGTGTGTACATAAGGTGTTTGTGATATTGCTTCATAAGGTAATGCTAAGCTTTGGCCCTTTGTTTCCTTTGATTTAGTATATTAATCATTATATGGTAGTTTGTGATTGTTATTAGTGAAATTTGAGGCCAAAAACTTGAAAAAAAACACCCCTAAAGCACTAAAGTCATCAATTTCAGCTGGCTGGAAATGCACAGCCTGAAAACAGGCTGAAAACATGGGTCTGGGTTGCACCCAGGCTGTAGCCCAGGCACAGCAAGCTAGCCTAGTTGGGCTAGCTAGGAGCAGACCAGCGCTAGTGGGGCTGGCCACAAGTCCCCAGCCCATGCGGGCTGGGGCGGGCCGCAAGACCCCAGCCCGAGTGGGCTGGGGCGGGTCCCCTGATCCCAGCCCGCAAGCGGCAGGGGCGGCCCCTTTTTACCAGCCCGCAAGGGGCTGGGTCGGCCCACGTGACCCCAGCCCGCAAGGGGCTGGGGCGGCCCCTTTTCCCCAGCCCGCAACGGGCTGGGGCGGCCCACGTTTCCCCAGCCCGCAATGGGCTGGGGCGGGCCGTTTTTCCCCCAGCCCATGCGGGCCGGGGCTGTTGTATCCCCACCCCCAAGCCCGAATGGGCTAGGGCGGGTTGGATTCCCCCCAGCCCGCATGGGCTGGGCGGCTGGGCTGTATTTCCCCCAGCCCATGCGGGCTGGGGCAGGCCGAGAAAATAATAATAATAATAATAATAATAATAATAAAAACTGATTAGTATCCTGTTTTCAGTTCCCTGTTTTTAGTTTTGGAACTGAAACTTTGTGACATCGCCACGGTCACATCCGTGGTCGAAATCCAACGTTTTTGGACTCGTTGGAAAGCTGGAGTTCTGAACTCCATCTCTAGAAAGTTTGATTAGTATTCGAGTTCATTTGACTCTTCGAAATTGCTGTCAAAGAGGGACCCGGATCTCAGCCAGAAACAGTGTATTCACTGTTTCCGGGTCCGACTTTGGAGCGTCACTGCGACTTCGTTTCAAGTCAGAATCGAGTAATTCTTTTTGTGTTCTGAAGTAGGAAGGTCGGACTACGTTCCTACCAATTTTCATGCCATTCGGATTTGGTTTGCTGGTCCGAATAATTTTTCGAATTTGGGTTCGTGTCAGTTTTGGACTATTTTCCAACACTTAGAATATTTTTAGTGATTTTCTGATTTATCGACTTCTTTGAGATTTGTCTTTGGATTTCGTACACGGGCCTTATAAAAAGGTTTTAAAAGAATTTTTCACTCCTAAATGGCTTTCGAAATTATTATATAATATTATTTTTAATTATTAAACTAATTACTCCATAATAGGAGAGTTTTCAAAAGCCGTTTTAAAGTGATTTCAAGATCAATTAAAAATCCGTTTCGCACCATTATTTTCTATAATAAAAATCTCACACTCACTTTTAGCACGTCGAGCGAAGTGGAAAGGTGCTTAAACGGTTAGGAAATCTCCGGCCTGTGAAACCGTGTGTATTTCCTTTCCGGTTAATCCCCGACCTATTCGATTGATCGTTTTGACCTTTGGGTCTAGTTAACGATGATACGAGGTGGACTTTTTATTATTTGGAGTGTGAGCATGCTATTGGTTAGTAAATCGTTTAGTGCGAACGTGGGGTATGGGACTCATTGTTAACACTTTACGGGTTCCTCTCCAAGAAGTTTGTGACACATTAGCCTCTGGGCGGCCAGTACTGGACCTCTGGGTCACTATGCCTCTGGGCAACCGTCTCTGGACACCTGCTCTATGGAGCAATTTTTCGGCGTGTGCCTCTGGGCTTTTATCCTTCTGGGAAGGATCTCGCCGTCTCGCGCGTTCCGCATCTGTGCGAGTGATCGATCACAACTCTACAGTACTTGGCAATAACGACTCCGGTCGGTGCACGTGCAATACTTGTATTATCTGATGATTTTTATATCCATTCGAGTACCGTCATTCGGTGTTGGTTCTATGGAACCATACGATGTAAGTGCGATTACTTTATGGATTTACAGTGTCTCTGGACACTACTTTTCAGTATTCGATTTCATTGACTTTTCAATATATCCCTATTGCTCTTTGGAGCATCGATCTTTGCTTGGGCATTGATTACAGACTCTGGTCACTCTTGGGATTATTGCCTATGGGCAACTTTATATAGCTTTTACTACGCCGATGATATGAGGCGATTTTATTTATTCCACACTTTGGTGTTGATATTCTCTTTGGAGATTTTTACTGTTTATTGATGATTAGGGATCGTCATTATATTCATGTGGTCCATTATATTCTTCTCTTTGGAGAAGTTCTGTTTTGTTTATATACCGCATTATTATATATCTCAGTTATTACTGATTATTTAGCTAGCCTGACCCGAGTGTTTTCGCTCGGGTCAGACCGAGTTGTTTCAGGTTAGGTCTCTGGACTTAGCTTTCTGTGCTTCCGCTTGGACATTATCTGCTATGCTGATAGATAGCTCTTTATATTTGTCCACTATCTTGATACTCTGACTATTCAGTCTCTTATGTACATATTTTTCACTCACATGTGAGCGGTGGCTTTGTATCCACATTTTGATATTTGGATCTGTATTGACGATATATTGTACCTATGTTCTGTGACGGTTATGTGACTGTTCTGTGATGATGATGTTATCATTTAGTATTATGTTTGTTCTGGACCTATTTTCCTTAGCCATTGTAATTTCGGTATAAATATCTATTGGATATGTCGAACCACTTGAGAAAAGAAAACCACCTATTCGACGTATTCAGTAGTTAGTTATAGCTTGATTACACATGGTCGCTTCCATTATACTCTATTCTCCGTTCTAGTATACGGTATTACTCCGTAATACTCTTTACTAGAGTGGGTCTCGGAGGGGGGCGTTACAATTTTGTTGATAGAAAAATTACTAGTGGAAGGTGATTTATGTTGAGACATTCATTAGCTGCATCACATTTATTTCAAAGAAAAAATCTGCATATTTTTCATTTCAAATAATATTCAAATTGCAAACATTTTTTCTTTTATAAAACCTCTTCTAGAAAAACATTTTTGTTAACCTTGTTTCAGATTAGTCATTTTGGAAAATTTGATTTTATAATTACTTTTGGATTTGATTTTAAATAACTACATTGACTAATCTGACTCCCTATTGGTTATCTAAAAGTTAAATAGTGATTGAAAAAGTTACGAGTGTTGATATTAATCATATATTATAATTTGAGACGGTATACTTAGTATATTTCTTTAGAAATTTAAACAAGAGTTATAAACACTTTTTGTTGGTAAAAATTCCACGATCGTTTCTATTTCTATCAAATTTCTATGGACTATCACTCATTATAATCCAATATGGTATGTCAATATGTGGTATTTTAAATAGGAAATTACGCGCTTTCATTTTATTATATTTTTAGCGATAAAAACATCCAAAGTATTCACTCTCATTTAAAAGACCTCACAGTTATGCATGGTTGAATTACTTAGGATTTTTGATTATGTGCTTCCATGCTCATTTAAAAGTCCTCACGGTTATGCATGTATGAAACACATATCAAAATTGTTTGATTTAATAGACAAGTTTATTCTAATCCTATTTATAAGTTCTCATGGTTATGCGTGGTTAGAATATACTTGAATTCATTTTTTAATAAAAATTTGGAATACTACTAATCTCATTTAAAAGTCTTAACGGTTATGCATGGTTAGTAGATATTATAATTCCTGATATAAATATACCACAAATAGACACAACTATATGGTTTTATATGATGATATCGTACCTATCATTCTAAAGTGGAATATGCATCAAACAGAGTATTTATGATTTTGTTTGATTTTTTATTGAAATTTAATATTTATACTCAACTATGTTTTAATGTTGTATTAATGTCTATCACTTTATCTCTATTTCGCTAACACTATTACTCTTTGTTGATAACAAAAGGGGGAAAGAAAAGTTAAGATTTTGGTAAATAAAGGTCAAATATTTTATTTTGTATTTTCTATATGCATCTAGGCACATTTGCATATTTTAATTTATTTTCATGCATATATGAAGGGGGGCTTTGTATAGAGAGGGAGCATTCAAATAGAGGGAGAAAATAGAATGATCAAATATGTTTAACAAACTCAAAATCTTAAATATATGTTTGTTATCATAAAAAGGGGGAGATTGTTGAATATGCAAGTATATGACTTTTGTTTGATGATAATAAACATATATATTCATTTAAATGTATTTGTTAATGTATTATTTTATTCTTCACATAATTAAATAAATATTTGCTGAATAAAATAAATAACGTAGATTTCAAATTCAAACGGATATTTTATTCAAACAAATATTTATTACAATCTTGAATAGTAAAATATGAGCTCTCGCTATATACACAATTTTCAAACAATACAATTGTGATTACATCACAATTTTTCATTTACAAATGTCCTCACTATATATCGCTCATTCACTTATATTTATCTTCAACTCTATTCCAGATTGAATCTAGCATCTGAGTAATTTGCAAAAATATACATTGGCACAGTAAAGTTGAAAATAAAATATTTTTACAATGTAAAATAAAATGTAATTTTGAAAATATTATTTGCCTCGGTTATTTGATCATTTAATTTTGAACTCATTAAACACAAGCAACTTGTGACATGCACAATGTATCACTGTACATGCCACAAGGTCTTGCACATCGATATACACTTGATAAAATTACATGATTAGGTAAGCATAAGTCAAACCCAAATCAAAAGTCGGGTTCAACTCAAGTGAAATAAATATAAAGTCATGATATTATCACAAGGTCAAACTCGAGCTATTAGCTAGATTCAACGCAGGTGCAATTCAAAATGCAAATAATCCTCGAGTGAAACAAAGGCCATGCAAGCTACATATAGTCTCAAGTGAAAGGCTGGACATTCTAACCAAATCGCTAATAAGGTTCAAATGTCATACAACAGCTGGTAGCATTTTCAAATCATGAATAAAACTCAAGTCTGGTCACAACAAACTATAATAGAAGTGTAGTCATATGAAGACTCCAAACAGACCACATGTACACATATATGATGAAAAGTAGCTACAACTCAAATACAAGCTATATGAAGAAGCAACTCATCATAATTCAAGTTGCAACAGAGTGAGTTCAAGCCAATGCACATTAAAGCACATGGAAAATGCAATGCACAAGTACAGGTCGAGACAAGATCAAAGTACTGAAAACAAAACCAAGTATAAATCCAATTGAAACAAAGTACAAGCTCAACTACAACCAAGAGGCATGCATATATGCAGTGACACACAGAGCACGTACACTTGGATATAAATGCATCACTGAGACACGAGTACAATATACATGTAGTATCGTCAACTGGACCACAGGCTACGACTTCAAGCATGCGAATACAGAAAAACCAAACTGCAACAATGCCCAACAAAAATTTACACAGTGAAGACATGAATATATACATGAGTGGACATGAACATATATGTGTAGTGAAACCAGATCAAAATTAGTAGCTCGGCATGTATAAGAAACCAACCAAATACAATACAACATTTAAGAAACATGTACAAATGTCAAGATAAACGACGAAGTCATGCAACAGCAGGTACAAGTCGAATATGCTACAGAGATGAATAGAAGTGCCAAAGTCACATATTATCACAGCATTGAATGACCGAAGTCAAATGATGTTAAAAACCAATCAAAAAGGAACCATAAAAACAATGCCGTGATGACCAAGGTATTCGAACAGGAAAGAAATCAAGCCGTGTCAATCAAGAAACGAAAATATACAAAATTGAAGAAGTCAATGATCCATCTCAAGCATCCATACAAAATCGAATGGCCAAAGCATAGCAAACGACAAATTCAAATAAACAAAACTATAGGAATTCGATTCCTATTTAACTCGTAACATCATCGACCATAAAATGCATTCGAGTTCAAACAACAAAGAATAATCATTCAACTCAAATCAAAGTAGAGTATAGTATATATTGAAGAAGGAACGAACGTACCAATTTTCACAACAGATAAACTCGACTCAGATTGAAGCAACCGTGTGCAAAGAGAAGATAAAATTGATCGTCAAAGCAATCACGAGAATAACCCACCTGATCGATAGACAAAGTTGGCCCATCAATTTTAGAAAGCCCTATTTATCAAAGAACGAACTAAAAAGGATAAAGCCATTTTTTCAACGCAAATACAAAGAACCTGTCGAACATCATAGAGGAGAAAAGGGACAAATCTATTTACACTCTGTTGCATCGGCTATATTGTTTTTGGGCTCTAGCATATTCCAATTAGGGTCTTTATTTTAAATTGTTTTAAATTTATATTTTTCCTTTTAAACTTTTGTAAAGTCCAGTCATGTGACTAGGAGATGAACTACAATGGTGTAGTTCGAGAATTTGCAACTCAATGGCTGAGTTGTGGCAGGATTTTGAGCGTAGAGTTAGGTTAGTCGATAGCAGGTGTCGCAAGTTTACATGTATAAGTGTCTGACTACTAAATTTCTAGTAGAAACCTTAGAGGCAGCATGTAGGTAAGGTTTTGCTAAAGCTGGTTAAATCTTTGTGTTCTATTTTTCATTTTTTATTCTGCTATTATTTGTGCTGTTGTTACACGACTATATCTGTATTGTGAATATTTTATATTCTTCCCTATAAAAAATTTATAATTAATAATATCACCCTATGCACCCCCCTCTAGGATGAAATCGATCCTACAAGAAGTGATTGGGGAATGTGATCGATCCAGGTTTAAAATTCATCCTGGAGGGACCAAGATGTATCAGGATATGAAGAGGGATTTTGGCTTGTGGGCTAGGCAGTGTGCAAACTGTCAACAAGTGAAAGCCGAACATTAAAAGTCGAATGGGTTGCTTTAGCCTTTAGAGATTCCAGTTTGGAAATGGTAATCGATATCCATAGATTTTATTGACAGGTTGCCTAGGTCGAATAGGGGAAATGAAAGCATATGGATTTAGTGGACAGGTTGACCAAGAGTTCCCATTTCGGTCCAGTCAAGTCAACCAGAACGACACCATTTTTGAAAAAGTTGTTCATGAAGAACACAGTTAGACTACATAGTGTTCCTAGTAGCATAGTCAGTGGCAGAGATGCTTTGTTCACTAGAGAATTTTGGAAAGTCTATATGATGTGTTAGGCACCAAGCTCAAGATGAGTACAGCATATCACCCTCAGACGGATGAACGGACAGAGAGAGTTAACAAGGTACTCGAGGATTTGTTGAGAGCTTGTGTACTGGATTTTGGTGGATCTTGGGAAGATCACATATACCTGGTTTATTTTTCCTATAATAATAGTAATCAGACTAGTATTGGAATGGCATCTTTTGTTGCTTTGTATGGAAGGCCATGCAAATCGCTAGCATGTTGGTTAGAGACTAGAGTCAGATTTGTCCTAGGTCCAAATATGATTAGAGAGGCGTTAGAGAAAATTGATTGATATGATCCGAGAACGGATGAAGAAAGCTCAATCCAGACAGATGGGTTACGTAGATAAGAGGCGTAAAGACCTAGATTTCTCGGCGGGAGTTGGTGTTTTCTTTAAGATGTCACTGATGAAGGGTGTGATATGATTTGAAAAGTCGAGATAGCTGGCCCTAAGATATGTTGGTCCATTTCAGATTATAGAGAGGATTGGTAAGCTTGTGTACAAAGTAGGGTTGCCGAGCAGTATGGCAGGTGTCCCTAATGTATTCCAAGTGTCTCCTCTTCACAATTTTGTGCATGATCCAGAGACTACTATTCCTTCAATAAGGTTGGAAGATTTGGTAGTAGAACCCAATTTGATAGTTGTTAGACAGCCAGTTCGGGCGGTAGCGAGGGATAGAAAAGATTGAGGTCCAAGATAGTCAAGTTGGTGAAAATTCCACTCAGTGGAGCGACAATGAGAAGGATTATACTTGGGAGACTGAAGACAAGATTCGAGATACTTATCCTGATTTGCTTCGATGGTATGTCTATGTTATCTTTATATTGAAAGTTGCTAGTTAGATAGGTTAGTGTGGTTGTTAAGGGTTGTTACATATGATTGCAATGTTTAGTATAAGTCCTTACTGAATTCCGAGGACGGAATTCTTTAAGGAGGGGAGACTGTATCATCCCTAATTTTAAATAACATTATTCAAGAGATTTAATTAGATAAATTAAATAACATAATGTAGAGTGATAAGGGGATTGAGATTTTCTAATCAATTAGTAGCCATGCTTACTAAATTGAATGGGCTTATGAATGGATAAATGTTAATTAATTAATATAAGGGCATTAGAGTAAATAGTCACCCCATATTACCCCTCCCTCATACTTACATTAGCCTCCTATTCACGTTAATTTTATCATAAGCAAAAACATAAACAAAAGAAAAGAGTAAGTCGGCCATTACTAGGAGGAGAAGAAGAAGAGAAATCAAAGTAAAAGTTTCGGATCAAGCTAAGGGGAATCAATCTCAAACAAATCTCTAATTTCCTTATCCATTCTAAGGTTAATAATAATTCTAATCATCTCTATTTTTTTTCAATCATACGTTTTTGGGTTTGTGAATTAATCCATTTTATGATGATTTGAATGATGATATGCTTGGTTTTATAATATGTTTGATTTAATATCAAGTTTTTTAAATATGTATATGCACGATTTTAAGGAAAAACCAATAGTAAATGATTTTAGAATGTCATGGAAAAATTACATGTTATGGGAAACATGATTTTGGAGTTAGCTTTTAATTTTTATAATTTTCCAAGCCGTGGAGAATTTAATACAAATTTTAAAAGGAAAATATGTATTATTGGATTTAGAAATTTATTTTTGGTTATTATATGGTCAATTTGGGTCTAAAAATTAATATATGTTAGATAATATATAAAAAGTGAATTTCTATGATTTTTGGAGATTTTTACTAAGAGGTTTATTATGGACATTAAATTATTTTAAAAGGAGGATCTAAATGATTTTATTGTTGTTAAATGGGCCGGGCATATTTGTTAAAGGTTAACCTTGTTTAGATCTGAGAAAATGCGACAATTATATGTGAAATAATTTGAAAAGTTTAAGGCAACAAATCAAGTGTTTACACTTGGGCAAGTTAGTTACAAAGAGATTACTTATCCTTTTACTCAAAAAAGTGAGTTCCGCCTTCTTTGGAAGTAGCTTTCGACCCAGAGCTTCCGCCTTTGACTAGGTTGAAAATATAGAAATCGAAACTAATACACTTGGTATCACTTAGTTGGTGTGTAGTGGATTAGAGAAAGGTGGAAGGTTAGGTGTCGAAACATGGCTTCCAATGGGATCGGTATAATGGTTTTGTTTTCTAAAGAAAAGTGCTTGCTCTGCTTCTTTATATGCTTCCAAAGGGGTCGAGATCGATGTTTTCAAAAATGACTTTTAACCAGCTATCAAGAGAGTGTTGCCACCTTATTAATTAAAGAAGTAGATTTCAAAGGACTACTTATTTTTCAAAACTTAAGTGTTTGGAAGGAGTAGTTTTGACCAAGTTGAAACCCTTCTGCCTCTTTTCCTTTCGAAGGCATTGAAGATATCATTGCTTTTGGAAGGTAACCTTTGTTTTAAAATGATAAGCGATTTCCCATATCTTTCATACGGGTTAGGGGTTTCGAAGGCAATGGTCTCGAAAGGGATTTAGAAGCCAACCTTCAAGTATTTCACCCAAATTACTTATGCTTTCGAAAGGGCGGTGCCGACGCCATCAAGTTTCCCCAAATGCTTTTATGTGATATAGAAAGATTTCAAGTCAGGTCCTTTCGTATGTGTTCACTTTGACCCAATAGATATTTTTAAATATAAACCCACTATTTTTGAAATAGGGACTTTCAATTGGTTTTGAACCTATGCTTCTAAATGTTAAATGCGAATGCTTTAATACATTCGAAAGGTTTTGAAGAAAAATTTTAAAGTGTTCAAAAGGCAGAGACCTAATGTTTTGAAAATAGATTTGTATGCTTTCAGATGAGGGTATCCAGTGAGGTCGAAAGCTAAGTTTCAAAGGAGTCGAAAGGCTTTTTTTCAAACGAATTACCTAAACTCGATTTTTAAAGGAAAAACCCATGGTTAAATTTAAGGATTTTTGTAATGGTTTTAAAAAGAGGCTTTCCTTGATAAAATATTAGGTTAAAGGACTAATCATGTTGGGGATAAAGGGCAGAAGAACTAGCTAGGTTGACCCAGTAGTGAATATAAATAGATTACACTCCTAAATGAGTAGAATTGCATCCAAGAGGTCAGGAAGACCAGAATATATGATTCCTAAATATAGAAGTTGTTAGGGAGATAGGTTCATAGTGCACCCATGAAAACTATGATTAGGAAGTTATTGGAGTTACCAATAGGTACATAGTGACCCCATGAAAACTATGTTATAAAGAGTGGTTGGCAATGTCCAATTGGTTTGTAGTGCACCCATGCAAACTATATCCGGATTAAGTTATTGATAGTTTTCAATAGGTTCCTAGTCAACCTATGAAAACTAGGATAAGAGAGTAGTTATTTGAGTCACCAATAGGTTCAGGGGAACCTATAAATTAATTAAACCCATAGGAGTGCTATTGATAGGTTAATTGATACGGGCCAATAGATTCATAGTGCACCCATGAAAACTATGATACTGGACAGAGATTCCAGAAATTAAATACAGGTTATTAGTAAGCTCATGAAAACTAATAGGTTAATAGTGACCCTAGAATATGTAAATATGACAAGGACTCAATTAAACAAGAGATGGGAAATCCAGACTGGTGTAACTTGAATTCACATCATCATAATATTTTGAAATGATTATCTTTTAACCATTGTGTATGCAGGAGCATAGTATATGATTTTATAAAAGGTTTTAAGATACTAGTGAGGGGAAAACATGTTCTGCTAAGCGACGTGGTCTCACTAGATATCTAAATGGTTGGAGATGCTTGATTATTATTCATACCAGGCTTAATGTCTAACTCGAAGTTTATGTTTTCCCCTTAAACTCTTGGATAATCAATTGATTTTGAGTAGTTTGAGAGTTGAGGTTTTCAGGCACCTCATTAGACGAATACAACTTTCGGAGACGTGCATGAGGCATGATAGCCATTTAGAATTCTCTTTTATTTGATTCCGTTTTGTAGTTTGTAATGGCATTGTTGTTATATTGCCTGTATATACTCTGGTCATCCAAGAGGGCATCTTCATATGTCGCTCTTGGCGTATGTTGTAATGAATATATTTTCTCTAAATGTGGTAGATGATTGTGGGATTATTTAATGAATTGGTTTGAAATGGAATGTGAGCTTGTTTGAGGATTTATCATATTCATGTTTTTCTGTATATCAATGAATCTAACACCGCCGTAGTTGGTCGTCGAGGATTAATAAATATGGATGACCGCGGCATCCGTAACCGTTAGTTTTGAGCCTCCAAGTCGGGAGATGTTACAATTTGAGTACATGGCGTACACATGTGCAAACAAGGATTTCCACTTGATTCTCGATGGCGAATGCTTGATACAGATTCTTGATATGATCCTAAAGTTTCTATCATAGTATATGGCCATGCAAGAAGAATGGAGGTACCTAATCAAGGAACCCAATTGGAGTCCGCACTAGAGAGATCAAGTCATCCATACAAGTTTGGAAGTGAAATTTTTATGATCAAGCAAGCGATTAGACCAGATATTGCGTATGGATGATCCATGTACATTGTACAGGCTTAAGTACGTATTTATACTATGTTGTGTTAGTTTATGGAGAGTTCAGGGAATGAATCTTCGACTTGTTCTAAGGCAGAATGAATAATCGTCTAAGTAATAACCTGAGGCTATTGAGCATAAGGTAAGCCAGATTGTTTATCATCCTTGTGCGATGAGAAGGTTTTTGAACCATAACATACCATAAGATTTATTTACTAGTAAATTTTGAACGTTATTATTATTTTTGCAAACTTATTTCTTTTGTTAATTGCTCGTGTTGGAATTTCGAGGATGAAATATTTTAAGTGGGGGAGAATGTAACGACCTGGAATTTCAAGCACTTCGTATTTAAATATCTGAAGTTTTTAAATATTTGAATCTTGGTTTAATGGATTATGTTTGCGCCAAAATTGGTCACAAACCCCAAGTATTGTGAAAGCACCAGTGTTGGAATACAAATCAGCAATATTCAAACACAAATCACAGATCTAAGCAAGCAACACGCAGCAATACAGAAATTGTGAACAAGAACACACGATTTATAGTGGTTCAGCTATCTCCGGCCTACGTCCACTTCAAAGGTTTTCCTTTTTATTGATTATCGTTGCTGATTACAATCAATTACAGCGACTATAGTGAAATAACTCGTTTACAACAATGATGGTTACGAGTAGAATCGAATCTGGCAGAGTCTGGACGTTCAATGGCGGAAGATCCGAAAAGATCCCCCTTTCTTTTGTCTCTGGGGCTCTATTTATAGGCGTTAGAGGCCCAGATCTCGCTCAAACTTTGGCAGACTTCTTCTGGCACGTGAGTGGGCCCACGCGACCGACCCCACCAAGTTTCGTCTCGATCTGACATCGATTCGAAGTGATTTCAAACCCATCAAGAAATGGTCCAATTGAGCTGAAACTTGGCAGGAACAATCTTTATCTTGTATGGAAGCTACTGTGAAAATTTCATTGCATTTGGACAAGTGGTTTAGGAGATACAATCGATTCGGATTGGAGTTTTTTGGTTGGCTGTGTTGTTCGAGTCGATCGCTTCGAACCCATGAGTTCGAACCCATGGACGCACGTGCTTCAGTGGTGACATGGCGCACGTCCTTCGAGTCGATCCGGTCTTCTCTCCGGGTTGAACGCTTCGTACCCATGTTCTTCGCCTCATTTGTATCTATGGCCGTTGCATAGTTTGAATCAATCAACTACTTAAGTCTCGTGTTGGCCTGCATCTACCTAGTTCGAATCGAGGAGAGGGGGCTTCTTTCGCACCGATGTTCAGTTCGCATCGATACATTGTGATGGATACGAACTGAAGCTCCGTGATGGGTTCGAACGCAATCTTCGAAGTACATGGTGGCTGATGGATTCGAGGCACGGCTATGTCTCGTGGGTTCGTACTACTGCTAGGATGATGGCTTCGAACTTCATGGGTTCGAAGCAAGGATACCGGATGGGTTCGGAGTAGATGGTTTCGAAGCAATGGGTTCGAACATAACCTCTGACCATCGATTCGAACCATGGGTACCTTATGGGTTCGAACCGAACAAGGGGCTATCTTTCTCAAATTGAAACCATCATATCTTGAGCATACGAACTTGGATTGACTTGAAACTTGAAACGCTGGCTTCTACAGCTTTGCTTGTCACATCTTATCAATTGTGGCCTGATCTGAACTCGGACAAAATTCATCGATATCCATGGTTATCCTGCAATGCATAGCTGATATTCAAGAATAATAACCATTGATTTTTAGTAAATTTTGGGTATCTCAACTTTGCCAAAAGTTGGGATAACACTTTGCCCCCCAAAACATGCCTTTTTGTAAAAGGTATTTTTGAACGGTCTTAAATCGAGTGTAGTAAATTCATGTTTCGTTGATAGCTGCAGTATTATCAATCAAGTTTGTGGCTGTTCGGAGTCGAATCGGCATTCATTCTTTTCGTAGAAGTTGAGAATGAAGTTCCGTAGTCTCTCGGGACTATTAATGGCTACTCTGAACCCTTACTAAGTCCATTCTAGACTTAGTGATTGAATAGAAAGATCCTATTGCACTCTGGCGTTGCCTTCTATCCCTTGCACTCTGGTCCCGGTAGGACGTATAGCGATGTCATGGTCGTTCTAGACCAATCATAGCCTCTCTGGGCTCTTGCTGGATCCCATCCTGTCACTCTCCGGTGAAGGGGAAACATCGCTTAAGTGAGTTGATCCTGTCGTTCTCCGACGAAGCAACCCACTTCTTACCCTCCGGACCCCGTCTCTCCGGGTAGGGTCATAAAGCGATCATGTTTATATTGGTATTTAATGTTCATTCTTTGACTCTCCAGTCAAAAGATTTGTTGTAAGAGATTCTAATTTATTTATTAAAATTTGAGTTCTAGATGTTCAATCTCAAACATTAGAAAAAGCTAAGCATTGCCTCTCCGGGCATATCGGTTTATCTCCATCTCAGAGCATGCCTAGGGATCTCTTCGGTTCCCGTACATGTGTAAGTGGAGTAACCGTTTATTCTGAAAACAAATCTAAATAAAATTATTTGATCAAAGTCCCAATCCTGGACTTGGCCCTTGCCATCTTCAATCAGTGGATGACGAGTCGTGATCCCGGTCCAGGATCGTTCCTGTTATTTGGAGGTGGTAGTTGTTCAGGTATTGCTGTCATTGTTCGTTCTCTGACAAATTGTGGCAATCTACCACTCCTGGCATGTTCTTCCACCTCATCCTTTAGGTGGCGGCACTCATCCGTGGTGTGCCCATCCAGCTCATGGAATAGGCAATATTTTCCAGTCCTGCGCTCCCGCTCAATGGGATCCCTTATAGGTGGCTTTCGTTAGGGGAGTTGCCCCCGAGTTTCAGTGTAGATTCTTTCTAGGCCTGCAGTCAGATTGGTGTACTGCCTGAATCTTGGTTCTCGGAATTTCTTCCGTTTATCAGGACCATCATATCTGTCATCCTGTTTCCTCTTTCCCTTGTCCGCTCTGGACTGTTCTCTGGAGATTCCTTCGCTCTGCGCAACATTTGTTTCCAGCCTCTCGGCTCGTGATTCTTCTAATCGGATGAACTTTTCAGCTTTATGAAAGAACTCTCCAAGATCTTGTGGTGGATCTTTAGTCAGAGAATCCTTAAATTTGGTACCTTCCGCGACTCCCGCTACCGCCGCCATTAAAATCATCGATGGATCCGGGCGATCTACAGAAGTCACTGTTACATTGAATCTTAGTAGATAATCTTTTATGGACTCTCCGGCCCTTTGCTTGATCGAAGCTAAAGTCATCACGCTCTTGGGTCGCGTCACATGGACCCTAAACTATCTCATGAAGCAGTCTACAAGCTCGCTCCATGTCCTAATTGATCTAGTCTCTAGTTGCCTGAACCAAAGCGCTGCCAAATCTGACAAATATAGAGGGAAGCATCGTGCCATCACTTCCTCGGATGCCCCCAGCACTTCCATGTGCCTAATATATCTGGTAATATGCACGGTCGGGTCTGACCTCCCATCATAAGGATCTAGCGTTGGTAGCTTAAACTTTGGAGGGTTCCTTGCATTTCGGATGTTTGGAGTAAACGGACTCCGACTGACTTCTTCCAGCCCTCCACTAGGCAATCCTCCTCTCATGATTCGTCGCACAGGCCAATCATTCTCTCGTCTCCGTCTAGGGGTTGGCCCCTTGTCAAGTTCCTATCCTGCCCCCCGAGCCTTGAAGGGAATTCTGGTACGTATTCTTCTGGTGGCTCGTTAGCATATGCATTGGATCTGGCTTTTTGAGCTCCGTCTATTGGTCTTCCAGTATCGGACCCTGAGGGTCTGCCCCCAAGCCCTTGTTGGTCACCTTCAACTCCGGCATTCTGGTCTTGAACCCGACCTTCATTAGCTTCTGCAATCCTGATTCCTTGTCCCGCACTTGCAGTCGTTGTAGTTGGTCCAAGGTTTTGCACGTTCGCTGCCCTCATTTGTTCGAGGAAATTTTGCAGCATCTCCTGTTGAGCCTTCATCATGCTTTCGCGTAATGAATTAGCCATAGCTTCCATCTTGTCTCTGGTGATGTAGATGGAAGCTTGTCCTTCTCCTGGTCTCGAGGATGCTTCTTGGCTTCCTCCTGGTTGGCTCCTATCAACCCTTTGTCTTGTTTGTCGAGTCATTGTCTCTGAACTGGAAGTCTTCAAACTCTTAAATCTGAATTCCGAATCTGATGTAGCGGGTGCTAGTTCCTTCTCAGTGAAAGCACCAAAGTGTTTGCGCCAAAATTGGTCACAAACCCCAAGTATTGTGAAAGCACCAGTGTTGGAATACAAATCACCAATATTCAAACACAAATCACAGATCTAAGCAAGCAACACGCATCAATACAGAAATTGTGAACAAGAACACACGATTTATAGTGGTTCGGCTATCTCCGGCCTACGTCCACTTCAAAGGTTTTCCGTTTTATTGATTATCGTTGCTGATTACAATCAATTACAGCGACTATAGTGAAATAACTCGTTTACAACAATGATGGTTACGAGTAGAATCGAATCTGGCAGAGTCTGGACGTTCAATGGCGGAAGATCCGAAAAGATCCCCCTTTCTGTTGTCTCTGGGGCTCTATTTATAGGCGTTGGACGCCTAGATCTCGCTCAAACTTTGGGAGACTTCTTCTGGCACGTGAGTGGGCCTACGCGACCGACCCCACCAAGTTTCGTCTCGATCTGACATCGATTCGAAGTGATTTCGAACCCATCAAGAAATGGTCCAATCGAGCTGAAACTTGGCAGAAACAATCTTTATCTTGTATGGAAGCTACTGTGAAAATTTCATTGCATTTGGATAAGTGGTTTAGGAGATACAATCGATTCAAATTGGAGTTTTTCGGTTGGCTGTGTTGTTCGAATCGATCGCTTCGAACCCATGAGTTCAAACCCATGGACGCACGTGGTTCATTGGTGACGTGGCGCACGTCCTTCGAGTCGATCCGGTCTTCTCTCCGGGTTGAACGCTTCGTACCCATGTTCTTCGCCTCATTTGTATCTATGGCCGTTGCATAATTTGAATCAATCAACTACTTAAGTCTCGTGTTGGCCTGCATCTACCTAGTTCGAATCGAGGAGAGGGGGCTTCTTTCGCACCGATGTTCAGTTCGCATCGATACATTGTGATGGATACGAACTGAAGCTCCGTGATGGGTTCGAACGCAATCTTCGAAGTACATGGTGGCTGATGGATTCGAGGCACGGCTATGTCTCGTGGGTTCGAACTTCTGCTAGGATGATGGCTTCGAACTTCATGGGTTCGAAGCAAGGATACCGGATGGGTTCGGAGTAGATGGTTTCGAAGCAATGGGTTCGAACATAACCTCTGACCGTCGATTCGAACCATGGGTACCCTATGGGTTCGAACCGAACAAGGGGCTATCTTTCTCAAATTGAAACCATCATATCTTGAGCATACGAACTTGGATTGACTTGAAACTTGAAACGCTGGCTTCTACAGCTTTGCTTGTCACGTCTTATCAATTGTGGCCTGATCTGAACTCGGACAAAATTCATCGATATCCATGGTTATCCTGCAATGCATAGCTGATATTCAAGAATAAAAATCATTGATTTTTAGTAAATTTTGGGTATCTCAACTTTGCCAAAAGTTGGGATAACAGATTAAAGTGATTTTGAAACCTTGTTAACTCCCTTTTTATTAATAACTAATGATGGTAGACTTGTTTTAGAAAAGTATTTACAAAAATAAATAGTTCGAAGAAATATCGATAATGTGACTGAAAATTGTTTTATTGATAAACGACTTTCTACTAGAAAGATGATGTACGAACTTGTTGTGCTTGTCTAATTGAACAATCTTTCATTGATAAGAAACTAAAAATAACTTTCCTAATTAAAGCTTCTAGAAGGTTTTAGAAGATATTTATAAAGAAGGGTAGTCTAGGAATTTACGAAGGAAGAGAAGTTATTTTTTGGAAATGGTGAGGTGTAAATCAAACACATGGGGGGCAAGGTTTGGTTGACCAACATAGGGGTAGGAGGCGTCTTTTTCCCTTTTCAAAGTCCTTGTAACTTATATCCTTTGGCTCATAATTATTTTACCTTGATTTTGTGAAAAAAGACCCAATATTCAAGCTTCTTCTCTTCATTTTCTCATATCAAATGAACTCTAAACTCAACTAAACTTTAGTAATGGATCTAACTCAACATGACAATATGGTTTAGCATCTCAAAAGTGAATAAAGTTGAAAAAATTTGGTGACAGATGGGAGGCCGTGAGCAATGGAAGGAGGTGAAGGGGTTAGCTTGGCTTGGTTTGTGAAGGCTAAAGGTGGAAGCTTTGGCTTATGAGTGATGGAAAGATGTGGTTCTTTGACTCTTGTATGCTTGAGCTTATTGTAGGCCTAGATTTGGGTGACTTTACTAACCATTGAATTAATATGTATTGTATTATATTGTTTTGTGCTTGAATGTAAATCTAAAGTTAAATATGAACTAATTAAAGTTATAACTTTGGACTCCCTTACTTTTAAAAACAAATGATAACTCTATAATGTATAACATCACTTCTATTACCTTCTATAACATGTGGAGTGGTGTTGACATTGTTATTATATGGTTGTTGGCTTATGTGTTGAACTGATGTGAATATGAAAGTGTTTGAATAACAATAGTCACTATCAATGCACTTTGAATCTCTTTGTGTTTAAACATGTTCAATGTAATGATACGTTAATATATTATGACATTATATTTTTTTGTTCTCTATACTTACTTTGGTGTATAGTATATCAAGGAGTTGGTTTAGAAAGTTTTAGAATTTGTGAAACAAAATTATGAACGTTAGAAGCGAATTAGTCCCTATGGATGCACTTTGAAATTACCTTGCGTTTGGCGATTTGTAAGTTAACTTTGGAAGACATCCTTAGTAGTTTCTTTATTCTTTTAACAAGTAAAATATGAGTACTTATTATTGTAAAATATCAAGGTTTAAAAAATTATAACAGTTCTTGAACAAGGTTGTGAAAGTCAGAAGTGAAATAGTCGCTATAAATGCACTTTGAAAAATAGCTTGTTTTTGGGAATTTTTATAATTAATTTGGAAGGTATTCTTAGGATTTCTTTCCATGGTTTTTAAGTACTCTAAGGGTATGTTCTTTTTTGAACTGAAAGAGGCAAAACAAAGGGACATGGGAAAGGGGAAGGGAAAGGGGTTGGTGCGCAAAATGGGAATGTGGCATGGGATGTAAAATAGGTGAGAAAAGGGAAAGGGGCAAATGAACCGTTCGTGCAAATTAGGCTGAGGAGAGGGGGCCCGCGTGGATGTGTCGGATACTTCAAACACGTTCGACATGGACGTAACTTTAACTATCCAGTCCGTGAAAAAAGGGCACCTAAGTATACTACTTGCCCTAAAAAATTGGATCAAAAATCATTTGTTTAGGTGAAACTTGACCACAAGATCATGCATTTTCATGTTGTAAATTCTATTTTTAGTCTATTGCGGCACTTCTGGACCTGTTGCAATATTTTGTTTTAATGAGACATTTTGACTAATTTTCAAATTTCAAATGGTTTATAATTCATTTTCTTTGTGGAATCTCTTTAGGAAAGTCTAGGCACATGGATTTGAGGATGAAAAAAGGATAAGAAGATTAAATATATTATTAGTAATTAAATATTAATTTTTAGACAAAAGATATCCTTTACAACATTAATATAAAAGGTTTTCAGTAAATTATAAATTAGTCATCTTTAAGTAGTGTTTTACATATATATTTAAAAACTATTTATGAGAATGTACACACACGCACATAACTTTGAAAAGGTTAAGTATTTTAAAAAAGAATAAAAGAAGTTTTGGACTATAACACTTATATTATAACGAATGGTTTTGAAAAGTTAATTATAATTATATTACCTTGTTTACTAATTGAATATATATACTTAGATTTTTAAAAGGAATATTTTAAAGATAATGTTAAATATAAAATGGTTTTGGGTTTATAGTAGTAATGTTTTTGATAATATTTATTTTTAACCCTTTTAATAATGCTTCTGGGAATATGAAATCCTGTTTATGATTTGTGAATATTATTATAACATTTGGGATAAGAATATGGATACATTTCTAAGTAGTGAATAGAGCAGAAATGAAAAGTGAAAGAGTAAAAAATGAATAGTGAAATAGCAGTACACAAGTATATATATCTTCTGCAAAGGTATTTTAATTATATATACACCAGTATTTACAAAGAAGTTTAATTATTAAAAGCATTATTTAAATAAAAAGTAGATTAGAAGTCACTTATGTAACATAATCATGCATTATGTGACTTAATCGTGCTTTGTGTCACTTAAGCATGCTATATTTGTTTACTTGTTTATGGAAAATATTTATTCTAACACTTAGCACTAAAAGATAACATAGTAGATTTATTCTATCTGTGATAGTTAAGGACAATGTTCAAGTAGGGTTTAGAAGCAATAGTGCTCTAATCTACTGACTTCACTCTTGACTGGTAGATGGTATAAATTGAGAAAGTTAGAAATATGACAAGTATATGAGACTTGGTTTCTATATGCATTCATATCTATTTTGTACTTGATTGTTGATTAGCCGGCTATCAAGTTTGACCAAATTAACTTTGGAAGTATATTTAACCATCACGTATTGATAAAGTTTGAGATCCTCCGGGGAGGACTCATTCACATGAATCATCTCTTACTTTAAGAATGTATATATACGAGATCCCAAATGGATGACTCCTTTATATCGTTCTTTTACTTCTTAAAGAACTGGAATTGAGTTAATTGGAAATTCATCGCTTTAGTTTTGAAGAGTTTAGGATTGGATAAGTGTATTACTTACCGAAAACCACTTCAAAACAAAAACACGAGTTCTATGTTCTGGAAGCAATTATGGAATCGAATGATATTGATTTGAACTATCTATCCTAAAATTAATTCCAAGAGAGAGGTTAACTTAAGCATTCCTCCGATAACTCATGTTGGGATCCATGGGGAGACTCATAATCTGTTCGAGTTACTGGAATCCAGAAAGAGATTCGAGATATGTTCAAGTGATGAAGACTTATATGTTGAGATGCTGAATGTGACTTCGCTACCAGTAATGGCATAAAATAGAGTAAGAGCATAGCCGGTGGGTTCAGCTAATCTAAAGGTACATCAACTTCAAACATCTAGAGATGCTTTCAATTGAGGAACGCGAGAGTTATTAGCATTCGGTGTTTCACGTTCGAGCAAGCAGCTATATTTACATTTATGACATATTTTATCTAGAGATATGTGTAGTTTCGAAAGGTAGATTCTAATCCTTGTGTAGAAGGCCGGCTTCAATTTACTAGGGAGACCTCCATGGAAATCCTTATGCAAACATACCTTAACAGTTTTAGTTGTACTTTTTGATATTGCTGTGTTGTGAGATATAAGTGGCATGACTATTTTTGATTTATATTCTGCAACCTAGACACTATCTATTATATCACCTTATGTACTTATTAGATGGATTTGGTTCATTTGGGGATAACCGTTACATTGATACGACTCAAAAGTATTATAATGTTGGCCACATATTTCTTGAGTTTCTTATACCAGACTTACGTCTGATTCATGGTTTCATATTTCTCTTATTTCCATGGGTGCTCTTTCTAGTAGTCTGAAAAGGCAAGTTTTCGTTGACTATTCTTTGGAGCTCGAATAAATGAGCTCGAGGCTTTCATCTATAGTAGTATTCTTATTTCCATAGCACTACTATTATGTATATATCAGCATTTGTGCAAATAGGCGGTTATAACTGTCCAGGCTGATGATAGTACTTAAGATTGTAACTTTAAAATGATGTGTATCTTAAAGTAACATTTGTACGGTCTTTCGATATTATGTGTCATCGTTCCGCAATGAGATTCTGGTATTATGTTCTTTCTTCACTGTTCTTTTTTATTTTCTTTTTATTTACCATAACATTTGTCTTTTGGGCACTTCAATGCTCCATACGTAAATATAGTGGATGTATTAGTGTCAACATTTGGGGATTGAAAAGGCTATTCATTACAATATGTATCCATGAGAATTTCTTCAATATCTATTGGTACAACTAAGGGTGTGCCTAAGGGAAAATCATATAATTTAATTATAAAACTTTACTTTTAAAGAGAATCTTGTACGAAATTGTTGACGCCAAAAATGGGCAACAACACCTAATAGAGTCTAGTGGAGATTAAATGAAAAATGAAATTAAAATAGAGCAAAAATCATAAATGAACACGCCGATTTTTAGAATGGTTCGGCAATCTTGGCCTATGTCCACTTCATATTTTTATTGATCTTGCACTTGATTATGATTACAAGAATGTTTGGATCAGCTCGAATCCATTAGTACAAGAATGAAGAATAAAAATGGAAGAGCCTTGGCAGCCGAAAGAAGGATCCCTTTTCTGATGCTATGCCTACTGCATTGATTGGAAAAGACATGCATAGATCAGGTTGAATTTTGATAGAAGAACCTCTAGGCCAAAACATGGCCACACAAGAATTTTGAAGCCCATTAGGCCCCACAATTAGGATCGACCTCGATCCTTATTTTGTCTCCAAATGGGATGTGATTCCTATGAGGGGTTCCTCATGATGTTAGCGACTTTCCTTAAAATTTTGTACCATTCTAACTTACTACTAATGAGACATCGCATTTTCCATGAAGTAGTGTTGCATGTATCTTGATTTCATCCAATCCCTTTAGAGGGGTAGAGGTCGATCCCTCCAAAATATCCTATTTGATGTGTGATCCTTATGGGGTGTTTCACATGTTGTAGTAAGCTTGTGCTCCAAGTTTCATGTCAATTGGATGAGTAGAACTTGAATTATTACTTAACCTATAGTGCAATGTGAGTTGTCTCCTGATAATAGCCAATCCCTATTGAGAGAAGAGGGTCGATCCCTCTCTTTTCATACTTTTAAGGTATGATTCTTAGGGTAGGCTCCCAAGGGTCCCCACATCTTCTTCCAAAAATTTCATATGCATTGGACTTATGGAACTTGAGATATTGATTGTTTTCCATTGATTTGTACTTGCTTGGCTGAAATATGTTGATCCCTTTTATACAATCTCTTTTATACCAATCCCTTTTATTCTGATCCCTTTATTAGGTGAAGTAATTTGCCCATAACATGAGTTCCAAATTACTTGAGATTTGAAATATAACCTCATGGGGCCTTCCTTGTCACTCTATATCAATCTTACCCAACATTTGAAAAAAATGAAGGAGATGTACTAATTTCCTAGGGGAAGTATTTACCGATCCCCTGCTTGGGGGAGGTACTAATCCATACATAGAATATTCTGGAGAGTCTATTTCTTGGTCTTGGTTGATCATTGCTTCATATCATTGCCTGCACTTGATTTCTAGACCTCACAATCATCGCTTTGGGCAATTGGCCTTGATGACAGTCGAGTCTAACTTGTCTAGTCAGTCTGAATATAGCCGGGCCAAAAAGCTGAGTGACATTTGCCCCCTCCCCCCAAGTACGACTTGTTGCATACATATGTGCTTTGAATTGTTGTAAGTTAGTGTCATTGGAAAGAAATCCATCCATTTATTTGAATAATCGCTATCCTTCCATTGAATTATTTTTCCAAAGTGTTGTATCTCTCTTTGATTGTCATGATGCCTAGTTGATTTCCAATAATATAAATTCAAGGTTTTATTCCATCAATTGTAATATGTGTCCAATTCTTCGAGGCAGGTAAGCTTTGGCTATCCAATTCAATTTTGTTTTTTAAAGCTTAAGGTCAGAATTCAAATTAGTTTCAAGAAATCAAATTTATGGGATGCACACATGCACGTTCATGTACATGTTCCTATTGTTAGCTCCCAAACGTGATTGTATGCTCATGGGTCATCTTTAATTCCTTATACTTTAATGCAATCGGGTTGCGATTCCTTATTTATAATTTTTGTAATGAAATAGGGCCATTATAAGCCATTCGAAGAGAAAGGACTTAAAGTTCACAGGGAAGACAGTCTTGAAGCCATAAGCAAAGATGAATGGTGTAAGGCCAGTTGTGGGCTTGTAGGTGGTTTCGTATGCCCACAATGTTGATGGGAGTTTGTCGACCAACTTGCCTCTATCCTTTTCCAAATGCTTCTTCAAATGGACTTTATGATTTTGGTAGCAGCTTTGACTTGTCCATTAGTTTGATGGTGAGTAAATGCCATGAACCTTTTTTCAATATGACGCCAATGGTAGAAGTCTTTGAATTCAACATTTTTTCATTGTGATCGCAGCTATAAGTTCAACTTCAGCCCATTTGGTTAAGTAATCCATTGTTATGATAGCGTATTTTGCACCACCTTTGGAAATCAGCGAGGAGCCGATGATGTCAACACCCCAAGTGGTGAATAGCTATGCACTAACCAATTAAGCAATTTCTATCGGTGGGGCTCTCAGAATTTATGCAAACATCTAGCAATTTTCACATTTTCTAGTGTGATCGGCTGCATCTCGATGGACAACTAGCTATTAATACCCATAGCAGTGTATTTTCATTGTTAGGGTTTATCCACCAGTATGATTATAGCATTCTCCTTCATGGACTTCTCTCAGGACTTGTTTGATTTCGTCATGGACAATACACTGGAGTAGGAGAATAGAAAAATACTTTCTGTACTTGACTCTTTATTGAATGATATATCATGAAGCTTTGCGGAGGATCTGTCATTATTCATTCCTCCATCTGGGAAGGATCCCCCTGTGCAGATAACCTTTAATCGGAGTCATCCACGACTACTTCTCAGGCTCCGCCTCTAGTACCCAGTTGATTTCCATCTGGTTTATGCTCAAAGCGTTTAGTACTTCGATTGGAACCAATCCCATTTGTTATGCATCCTAGTACTAGGAAACTTTGCCAATAAGTCGGCCTCTTTGTTTTGGTCATGAGGAATGTGCATGATGTCATAACACTCAAAGTTAGCCAATAGCTCTTGGACTCAGATAAGGTACGGAGCGAGTCTTTGTTCTTTAGCCTGGTAACCTCCCTTGACTTGGTATACCACCAACTAGGAATCACAAAAGATTTCAATGGATTGATTTTCATTCCATATTTCTGAAGAGTACAGAACATCTCCGCTAAGTCATTGATGTGGTCATTTCGTCGTATGTCACTTCACGAGCATATCATCCACATGTACTTCCATCGATCACCCAACTAGTCTTTGAACATCCAATTGACTAATCCCTGAAGAGTATCTCTAGCATTCTTTTGTCCAAATAGCATTAGAACATAGCAATATAGCCCTACATTGGTAATAAAGCTGGTGTACTCCTGGTCAGCGGCATGCATCGGGATCTTGTTATATCCAGAGTATGAATCCATAAATGAAAGCAGTTCATATCCAGCAGTTGAGTCTACCACTAGTTTGGTCCTCGAAAGTGGAAAGCTATCTTTCGAGAATGCCTTGTTCAGGTCAAAGTAAACGATGTATGTTCGCCACTTTCCATTAGCTTTTCTCATAAGAATTGGATTAGATACTCATTTCGGGTAAAGAGCATCGTAGATAAACCCATTGTTTCTGAGTTTATCCACCTCCTTTTTAAGTGCATTAGATCTCTCTGGATCCATGCCGTGTTGCTTTCGTTTTACTGAGACATTCCTCGAGTCGACATTCAATGCATGGCTCACGATAGTCGATGAGATCACACACATATCAAGATGGTCCAAGTGAACACATCAAGTTTCGTTCGAAGAAAAGTAGAAAATTCCGTCATCATCGTTGCATTGAGCCGTGATACAGTCTTCAGTACCCTTAATGGGTTTTAGATGCATTGAGTGATTGTCTTGGATGGTTGAAGATCAGGCTTAAAGGGCCGTTGAATCAAATATCGAGTAGAGTTTAGTATTTAGTTGCATGTGGATACATAGCTAGCTTTTGCTTTGAGTTTGAATCTACTTGTATATTCGAGTAACAAGCTTTCCATTCGATGTAATCTGGATCTGTTACTCGTCGTTTGGGTTGGAGTGATGGTCAGTTTCCTATGAGCTTAGGCATCGATTCTGTGGATCGATTTCACCCTCGAGGGGGGATGAATAGGGTGATGCTATTAACTATAACAATTAATGCAGAAGCTTATAAAATTATTTCAACACAAATATATCAAAATAATAGCAGCACAGATAATAGCAGAATAATAAATGCAGAAATATAACACAGAATTTACCCAGCTTCGGCAAAACCCTGCCTACGTGCTGCCCCCAAGGTTTCTACTAGAAATTAAGTAGTCACACGCTTACGCATGTAAACTCGCGACACCCGCTACTGACTAACCTAACACTACGCTCAAAACCCTGCCACAACTCAACCACTGAGTTGCGAATTCTCAAACTACGCCACGTAGTTTGTCCCCTAGTCACGCGACTAGAAATTACAATGGTTTAAAAAGAAAAATACAAATTTAAAAACAATTTAAAGTAAAAACCCTAATTGGAATATATACTAGAGCGCAAAAGCAATATAGCCGGCCCAACAACACAGTGTAAATAGATTTTTCCCTTTTTCTCTTTTATGTTGTTCGACCGATCCTTTGAGAAAAATGGCTTCGTCCTTTTAGTTCGTTCCTTAATAATTAGGGCTTTCGGAAATTGAAGGCACCGACTATTGTTCAATCAGAAGGGTTGTTCTCGCGATTGTTTTGACGATCGATTGTAGATCTCTTTGCTTTATACACGGCTGCCCTAATTTTTGATCGAGTTCAACTCCTGACTTCGGTATGTAATTTATGCTTCTTGCTTCTTCTGATTTGCTTGGTTGAACTTGATCGATGATTCGAGTTGAATGATTATTCTTTGTTTTGCTTGAACTCGATCGCATATGCTGATGATGATTGTGGGTTTTTACATGGATTCGATCTCCTTGTTTTTCGTTCGTCTGATAGTTGTATGATTTTCTCAAAAACTGTGCTTCGGCCACTAGATTATGTTTGGATGTTGATGATTTCTCTGACTTTATCAAATTCGTATAAATTGATACTTGCTTCTCACGGCTCCAATTCAGAACTGTTTGATTTTTTTTTGACTTGTTCATTTATACGGCTTGATGATTTCTAACTTGGTTCGAACTTGTTGCCTTGGTTATCACGGCACTGACTCTGGTTTGAAATCTGTAAATTTGAATATGATTGATTTGCGGCTTGATGGTCATATCCACATGCTGCTGTTGGTCTTCATGTGCCCAGTTGATGATTTTCTGGCTTAACTTTAATTTGTTTCATGTCTATACCTGACTTCGACATTACATTTTCTTTGTATATTGACTGCAGTTTCATGACTTTGGCATATAACTTGACTTTGTTTGAATTCATATATTTTTGTTCTGAAAAAGCATTATATTTTATTTGTTGCACTTGCTCGATCCATTTCAATGTTGCTGGCCTTCAATACACATGTATATATAAAGACCGTTTCAATTCACTGGTCTTGCATTGGAGTTGAGTCATGGTAGCAGTGACTTGAACTTTTCATTTTGTTTGTGGTTTGGTGCCTTTTGCTTCTGCACTGAGCCTTGCTCTTTGTTGTAACTGGACTTGTACACTTGGTACACTCGAGTCTGCATTTTGATGTACATTTGATATTTTTGGTTTGAGTTGATGTTGAAGTCACAGTGGTGCATTGTGGTGAGTTGCTTTGGTCGGTTGACTGTTGCATAAATGTTGCTTGATACGTTGGTTTGGTCTTGTACCTATAGTCTTCGTTGTTGTCGCTTTGAGCTTCACTGATGTATTTTGATATTGCATATGAGCTTGTGCATGCTTGTGACGAGTTGCACTGTGGTTTCTCAGAGCAGTCTTGTTGTGCATGATTGCATCTTTGAATCTGGTTAGCTTGTCACTATGTTGTTTGGATCTGGCCATTGGTTGATTTCTTTGTATTGCTGTTAGCTTTGGTTTCACTGACCACTCATGTACATGCTGAGCCTCGTGACATTATCTGATATGCATTTGCTTGATGGTCTGAATGGACTGTCTAACCTTTCACTTAAGACTGTATGTAGCTGTCTCGACCACTTGATTGCATTTTGATTTGTTTTTCGAATTACACCTGAGTTGAATCCAACTTGTAGCTCGGATTTGACCTTGTGCTGAAAATTGTGACATTATTTTATTGCACTTGAGTTGAACCCGGTGTTTTGGGTTTGACCTATGCTCACCTATCCCTGTAATTTTATCAAGTGTATATTTCGATGTGCACATCCTTGTGGCATATACAGTGATACACTGTGTATGTCACAAGTTGTTCATGTATGATGAATTGAAAATTAAATGATGACAAACAACCCAAATAACTGAGGCAAATATTATTTTCAAAATCCACATATTTTTTATATTGCAAAAATATTTCCTTTTTAATTTTACTGCCTCAATATTTATTTTGCAGATTGCTCAGATGCTGGATTCAATTAGGAGTGAAGTTGAAGATAAAATACGAGTTGAGTGAATGAGTGATATGTAGTGAGGTCAATTGTAAATGTGAATCATGATGTAATCGAAAATTATACTGTAATTGAAATTGTATATATATAGTGAGAGCTTGAACTTTGTACTATTCAAAGATTGTAATAAATATTTGTTTGAATAAAATTTCTGTTTGAATTCAAATTCTATGTTATTTATTTTTATTCAGCAAATATTTATTTAATCTAAAATAGTACATTAACAAATACATTTAAACGAATATACATATGCTTATTATCATCAAACAAAAATCATGTAATCGTATATTCAACAATCTCCCCCTTTTGATGATAACAAACATATATTTAAGATGTTGAATATGTTAAATGTATTTGATCATTGATATACTCTAATTGCTCCCCTAATTTAAATGCTTCCTCTCTACACAAAGCTCCCCCTACATATATGCATACAATTAAAAATATGCAAATGACCTTAGATGCAAATGGAAAATATTTGACCTTTGCTTGATTTTATTTGACAAAATCTTAACTTTTCTCTCCCCTTTTTGTTATCAGCAAAAGAGTAATAATGTTAGAGAAAGTAGAGATAAAGTGATCGATATTAATCCAACATTAAAATTCAATCGAATAAAAATATTAAATTTCAATAAAAAATCAAACAAAAATCATAAATACTTTGTTAGGCGCATATTCCACTTTTGGAATGATGGGAATGATGTCATCATATAAAACCATACAGTTGTGTCTATTTGTTGTATATTTATATTAGGAATTTGAATATCTACTAACCATGCATAACCGTTAGGACTTTTAAATAAGATTAATAGTATTCCAATTTTATTTTGAAAATGAATTTAATTATCTTCTAACCACGCATAACCGTGAGGACTTTTAAATGGGATTACAATCAACTAGTTTATTTTAAAAATCAATTTTGATATGCATTTCATACATGCATAAGCGTGAGGACTTTTAAATGAGCATGGAAGCACATAACAAATTCCAAGTAATTCACCCATGCATCACCGTGAGGACTTTTAAATGAGAGTGAATACTTTGGATTTTATTTTATTTTATTATTATTATTATTATTATTATTTATTATTTTAAAAAAATGTAAAATGAAAAACGAATGATTCTGGTTTAAAGTACCATATATTGACAAACTATATAGAATTTTGATGAGTGATGGTCGTTAGAAATATGATAGAAATAGAGATGGTCATGTAATTTTTACCAACAAAAAGTTTATAACTCTTGTTTAAATTTCTAAAGAAATTTACTAATTATACCGTCTTGAGTCATAGTATATGATAAATATCAACACTCATCACTTTTTGAATCACTATTTATCTTTTTGACAATTATTAGGGAGTCAGATTAGTCAAAATAGTCATTTAAAATCAAATTCAAAAATAATTATGAAATCAATTTTTCAAATGATCTGAAACATAGTCAAAAATGATTTTCTCGAAGGGGTTATATGAGAAAAATTTCTGCTATTTGAAAATTATTTGAAATGAAAAATATGCAGATATTTTCTTTGAAAAATGATGCAGTTACTAAATGTCTCTACAAAAATCACGTTCAACCAGTAATTTTTCTATCAACTAGATTACCACTGTAATCTGCATCTGAATTTCTTTTTCACTTAGAATTATCATTAATTGAATTTGATAGACCGGTCCATGAAGTGTGCAACAAAGTATCTCAAAATCAATTTTAACAGCTTTTTAAATGACATTCTCTTGAATTTGAATTGAAGCCGTGTAAATAATCAAAAACTGTGAACATCAAGTCAGCCGTAAGATAACCAAATGTATTATCATCCAATAAAACACTATTATTAATCCAAACTAATATATATGAAGTAATTCAAAGACTCTACAGATTTTTATAGTGTTCTTGGCATAAGAATATAATTGGCCAACAATATTGAATAAGTCAGAATCAAAATCATCATTATTTTGTCATCACATTATTGGCTGATTTAACTTAGATTATGGTGCAGATTATCACATTTAATATATCGTTTAAATAAATATAACATTACCTGTTTTACCTCTACGATATTTTTCGTTGTTGTCCATTGTGATTATGTCACCTTTGTACTAGGCTAAGGAACTTTGCTTTGTCGCCCGTTGTGTTTCTGGAACAGCTATATCCAGATAACACTGTTGTTGTTCCTTAGCCTGCCACCACACCTACACGACGAAAGATTTTTGTGACTTATTTGTTTTTATAGGTCCATGATTGTTAGTGGCAGAATATTTCAAAAAATAATTTTTTGGAGGCCCATAACTATTTATGTATGTTCCTTTTGGCACCCAGATTTGTTTAATTTTGAGAGATTTTATATTTGTGCCTGTTGGAACCCAAACTGGTATAGTTTTCACATGTTTGGGTCTATACCAACAACATTTTGATTGTGTCCATATTTTCTACAAATTGTGTACATAGAATTGACTTGATTAATTTTGTTTTTAACATTTTCAGATTGATTATATCCAAGTCCTTGTCTAACTGTATTAACAGTTTGCTTTCCTAATAGCATATTCAACGATTTTTCACTTTTTGAAAATTTATCTTAAGTCGTTGACAGTTGTTGGACTTGTGTTTTGAGAGATTCATTTTCGTTTAATAATTGTGTGCACTTTTTAATAGAGTTCTCTCTCCTCGTATTTTCACTTTCTTTCAAAATCAGAATTTCATTTTCAAGTGATTTTATACTAATTTCTGATTTTTTAATTTCTTCTTCAAATGTTGGACACTTATCACACTTAAGGATCCTACTTTGATAGTTTTTAACTAATTGGTCAAGTTGTTCATTTAATTCTATCGAAGTATCTTTTTTTTGATTCAATTTTAGCATATTTCCCCCTAAGTCGTTCAAAACAGCCATTTGCTTCATGGAAATATATAAGTAATTCCGAATGAGTGAGTTTTGATACCTCGCTTGGCTCGTCATCGTCGCTATCAGTTATATTTCCTTGAAGGCACATATCTGCTTTCTCACTTTCACTGCTAGAACTTTGATTATCTTCATCACTTGTATTCCACGTGGCTAAAAAAATTCTCCTTTTTGATTTCTTTTCAAGGTCATGTCAGTTTTGAGGACAATTGGACTTGACGTGTCGGGGTTGGTTGCACTTGTGACAAATGATCCCGTGTTCTTCTGAGTTGTCTAGTGCTTTGATTATTCTGCTTTTGAATTGTTGATTTGGAGCTGGATTTCCGTATTTGTGGTTCCACTTTTGAATCTCTTTATTAGTAGCGCCAGCTCAGCTGCTTCGTCATGGTCATCCTCATCACTACTGTTTCCTACCAACCCTGTTAAGCTCGTTTCTTTAACCGAGTCAATTGAGGATGATTTCTCATTGTTGTTGACTTTTGCACCATATATTGCATCAAAAGCATTCCAGATTTCCTATGCATTTTCACAATGAGAAATAAAGTTAAAATTATCTTGATTAATATGAGAATATAATATATGCATAGCAAGAGCTTTAATCGAGATAATTTTCTTGTGTGTTATATCACACCCATTTTCAATAATATTCCAACATTTAATATTAACAGATTTCAAATAAAATTCCATTTTTAATTTCCAATTCAAAAAATCTGTTCCATCAAAAATAGGAGGAATAATATTGGAATGACCCTCAGCAAAAGTAGCTATTTTAAAAATTCAAATTTTTAAAACAAAAATTGGTTTTTGTAAAATCAAATTTTTAAAACAAAAACGGTTTTTGCACCTAGCTCTGATACCACTTGTAGGATTGATTTCACCCTAGAGGGGGGTGAATAGGATGATGCTATTAATTATAACAATTAATGCGGAAGCTTATAAAATTATTTCAACACAAATATATCAAAATAATAGCAGCACAGATAATAGCAGAATAATAAATGCAGAAATAGAATGACACAGAATTTACCGAGCTTCGGCAAAACCCTGCCTACGTGCTGCCCCCAAGGTTTCTACTAGAAATTAAGTAGCCACACGCCTACACACGTAAACTCGCGACACCCGCTACTGACTAACCTAACTCTATGCTCAAAACCCTGCCACAACTTAGGAACTGAGTTGCGAATTCTTAAACTACGCCACGTAGTTTGTCCCCTAGTCACACGACTAGAAATTACAACGGTTTAAAAAGAAAAATACAAATTTAAAAACAATTTAAAGTAAAAATCCTAATTGGAATATATACTAGAGCGCAAAAGCAATATAGCCGGCCCAACAACATAGTGTAAATTTTTTTTTTCCCTTTTTCTCTTTTATGTTGTTCGACCGATCCTTTGAGAAAAATGGCTTCGTCCTTTTTAGTTCGTTCCTTAATAATTAGGGCTTTCGGAAATTGAAGGCACCGACTATTGTTCGATCAGAAGGGTTGTTCTCGCGATTGTTTTGATGATCGATTGTAGATCTCTTTGCTTTATACACGGCTGCCCTAATTTTTGATCGAGTTCAACTCCTGACTTCGGTATGTAATTTATGCTTCTTGCTTCTTCTGATTTGCTTGGTTGAACTCGATCGATGATTCGAGTTGAATGATTATTCTTTGTTTTGCTTGAACTCGATCGCATATGCTGATGATGATTGTGCATTTTTATATGGATTCGATCTCCTTGTTTTTCGTTCATCTGATAGTTGTATGATTTTGTCAAAAACTGTGCTTCGGCCACTAGATTATGTTTGGATGTTGATGACTTCTCTGACTTTATCAAATTCGTATAAATTGATACTTGCTTCTCACGGCACCAATTCTGAACTGTTTGATTTTTTTTGACTTGTTCATTTATACGGCTTGATGATTTCTAACTTGGTTCGACCTTGTTTCCTTGGTTATCACGGCACTGACTCTGGTTTGAAATCTGTAAATTTGAATATGATTGATTTGCGGCTTGATGGTCATATCCACTTGCTGCTGTTGGTCTTCATGTGCCCAGTTGATGATTTTCTGGCTTAACTTTAATTTGTTTCATGTCTATACCTGACTTCGACATTACATTTTCTTTGTATATTGGCTGCAGTTTCATGACTTCGGCATTTAACGTGACTTTGTTTGAATTCATATATTTTTGTTCTGAAAAAGCATTTTATTTTATTTATTGCACTTGCTCGATCTATTTCAATGTTGCTGGCCTTCAATACACATGTATATATAATGACCACTTCAATTCACTAGTCTTGCATGGGAGTTGAGTCATGGCAGCAGTGACTTGAACTTTGCATTTTGTTTGTGGTTTGGTGCCTTTTGCTTCTGCACTGAGCCTTGCTCTTTGTTGTAACTGGACTTGTACCCTTGGTACACTCGAGTCTGCATTTTGATGTACATTTGATATTTTTGGTTTGAGTCGATGCTGAAGTCACAGTGGTGCATTGTGGTGAGTTGCTCTGGTCGGTTGACTATTGCATACATGTTGCTTGATACGTTGGTTTGGTCTTGTACCTGTAGTCTTCGTTGTTGTCGCTTTGAGCTTCACTGATGTATTTTGATATTGCATATGAGCTTGTGCATGCTTGTGACGAGTTGCACTGTGGTTTCTTAGACTAGTCTTGTTGTGCATGATTGCATCTTTGAATCTGGTTAGCTTATCACTATGTTGTTTGGATCTGGCCATTGGTTGATTTCTTTGTATTGCTGTTAGCTTTGATTTCACTGACCACTCATGTACATGCTGAGTCTCGTGACATTATCTGATATGCATTTGCTTGATGGTCTGAATGGACTATCTAACCTTTCACTTGAGACTGTATGTAGCTGTCTCGACCACTTGATTGCATTTTGATTTGTTTTTTGAATTACACCTGAGTTGAATCCAGCTTGTAGCTCGGATTTGACCTTGTGCTGAAAATTGTGGCATTATTTTATTGCACTTGAGTTGAACCCAGTGTTTTGGGTTTGACCTGTGCTCACCTGTCCTTGTAATTTTATCAAGTGTATATTTCGGTGTGCACGGCCTTGTGGCATATACAGTGATACACTTTGTATGTCACAAGCTGTTCGTGTATGATGAATTGAAAATTAAATGATGGCGAACAACCCAAATAACTGAGGCAAATATTATTTTCAAAATCAACATTTTGTTTCGTACTGCAAAAATATTTCCTTTTCAATTTTACTGCGTCAATATTTATGTTTGCAGATTGCTCAGATGCTGGATTCAATTTGGAGTGAAGTTGAAGATAAAATACTAGTTGAGTGAATGAGTGATATGTAATGAGGTCAAATATAAATGTGAATCGTGATGTAATAAAAAGTTATACTGTAATTGAAATTGTATATATATAGTGAGAGCTTGAACTTTGTACTATTCAAAGATTGTAATAAATATTTGTTTGAATAAAATTTCTATTTGAATTCAAATTCTGTGTTATTTATTTTTATTCAGCAAATATTTATTAATCTAAAAAAGTACATTAAAAAATACATTTAAACGAATATATATATGTTTATTATCATCAAACAAAAATCATATAATCGCATATTCAACAGATTCGACGATTCTATCTCTAGGCATCCTTTCGGTCGTAACCTCGAGTCATCGTAAACATCAGGTATGGGTCTCAGTATTGAGCTATCGCAGTCAGTGTTCGGATGGTCACACATCTACCCCCAGTCTCGGCTAAATAAATATACTGCATGGACGGTCGAGTCTCGTCCTAGTCATGTTTATGCTCCCACCTAAACTCCAAAGGCCTAGAGTTGATCGATGGATGGTCGGTTCACATTCATCTTGTTTCTCGCTCGTCCCCCTAAGTCTGAGGCATATCGATAAGTAAGAAGAGAAGTCATGTCCACTTTAGCTTTATACTCTCTTTTTTTGAATCGTGGGATCAAGTTAGTTGATGGAAGATCGAGTCTTGCCTATCCTGGATTGTATTTTGGTTTTTCCTTCCAGGGGAATACTTCGATGCTCCGTCGGATTTCAGGCATGAGTTGGGTACTGGATGGTCAATCACGTCCACTTTTGGTGCAAATGTCGCCATACTCTGGGCAAGAACCTGAATAATAGATGGTCAAGTCACATCCAATCAATGACTGATGCTCTCCTCCCCAGATCAAGGGTAAGGATTAGTGTGCGGACAGTTGAGTCACGTCCGTTTTGTTTTTCTCTTCTATTTAGATCATGGTACGGTCAATGAATGAATAGTCGCGTCGCATTCATTCGAAGTTGGATGGTCAGTCGTGTCATTTTGATTCATATTCTCCTGCCATATTTAGAGATAGAATTGGCTCAGGTGTAGTCGAGTCATGCTCATTCGGTTTCATACTCCTCCTCGCGGAACGAAGGAGGGTGCTGGAGAATTAATGGTCAAGTTACACTGATTCGTATTTTATTCTCCACGCCGCACTCTGGTGATTGAAGTTTTTCAAAGGACATCTGATTCACATCCGTTTATGTTTGGTGTGGATTGATATTGACCTCGATCTAGCAGCATAATATGGAAGTTTGGATAGACATTGCCTGTCGACCCAGTGGTACGATATAGTCCGTTGCCCATAACTTGGGACGTAGTTTTGATTGGTTTTGTATTGAGGTCTCCTTGCAGTCGCTTCCTTCAATTGTAAAGATTACCAAGCCGGAGCTATAGTGAGATGTCGTATTTAGCTTGTAGTAGTTTGTACTCCTATTCCCATTATTGGGTCAATAGAATTATTTCATAGACATTCGAATTCCATCCATGGTGAGTTTATATTTTTCCTATCGGGTTCATGTCCAAGTTTATGGAATAATGAATGGTCGAACCACAATCATCTATTTGTTTATACTCATATCCACATTCTAGGGGGATGAGTTTGTTGGCGGGTGGTTGAACTGCAACCAATTTCTGTTTATACTCCAATCTGCACTAGGGGACTAGAGTTATTTGTTGGATTGTCAAACCGTGTCAATGTCTTGGTTTGGGTTTTGCTTTTTTCGAGCCTTGGGAATAAGATGAGGGTTCTTGCGAACTTCGAGCTTGAGCAGAAGAGCAGATGGTTAGATCGCATCCACTTTGAGTCATGAGTTTTCTCCTGAGTCATGGGCAAGAGTTGGAGAGCGGATGGTTGAGCCACATCTACTTTTTTGTGGTATATATATTCCAAACCATGGTGAGGGACCAGAGTTAATCGATGGATGATTGAACCGCATCCATCTTTTTTGATGTTTATACTCCGGTCCACACTAGGGGACCAGAGTTCGTACATGGATGGTCGAACTGCATCCATGTTTTGGTGTTTATACTCCAGTCTACACTCTAGGACCAGAGTTAGTAATTGGACGGTCGAAGCGCATCCATATTTTGGTGTTTATACTCCAGTCCATTCTCTGGGGATCAGAGTTAGTACAAGGATGGTCGAACCGGGTCCATGTTTCGGTGTTTATACTCCAGTCCATGCTCTGGGGACCCAAGTTGGTCGATAGACGTAGAACTGTGTCCATCATTTTGTGTTTATACTTCGATCCATAGTTCATGGACTAGAGTTTTAGATGGGTGGTCGGTCATACCCATTTTTATTTACACTCCCCCTGTCCGGTGTCTAGGACAAAAGTTGGCGAGTGGATGGTTGATTCACGTCCACTTAGTGATTAAGCGAGTGATGGTCAGACCACATTCCATAGTCCATACTTGGGTTGGACGATCAAGTATCATCCAATTTGCTTTGTAGTCCTTCGAGCAAGGTAAGGGAGAGAGTTGTTGGGTGGACAGTCAAGTCACGTTCTCCTTAAGTTGTAGTTGTGTCCCCATGTCAAGGATGGTACTGAGTAGACAGTCGGTCATGCCTACTTTAGGTCGAGCTCTTAAACCGCACCCTATGCCCAGGGCAGGTGTTGATGTATGGACGGTCAAATCATGTCCACTATAGTCGGAACCTAGTCTCGTTGAGCTTCAGGAGAGGCATAAGTATTTTGGCAAACTTCAAGTGCGTGTTGGGGAGTGGATGGTTGTATCACATCCATTCCAAGTCCTTCTTTGGTTTCCAAGTCAAGTGTAGAGGCTGTTGAGTGGACAGTCAGTCGTGTCCACTTTGTATTGGAAACTAACCTTTTTGGGCTTTGCGTAAGGCATAGATGTTCTATTAGAAGCACAGAGTAAGAAGTGGATAGTCGAGTCACACCCATATTCCATTTCGAGTCCCTGCCTCCAAGTCAGGGGCATATGATAGTTGACGAGTGGTTAAATCATGCTCCTCTTGATGATCCCCCAAAGGTCCGATCATGGTCGATGGAGGTTGGTTGGCGCCTAGTTCTAAATACTTGGTCACTTGCATCGTTTGAAAGTAGTTTAGTTCAAGTTGGTCATAGTTCACGACAAAATTGAAATTGAAATAAATCTTATTGATACGTGAAGAGCATCGTATGCTCGCTATTCCACTTCGCCCCAACGCTTCTCAGTTGGAAGTCGATCGTAGGTGGTCTAACTGATAATCAAAGTTCTGTATTGATAGGATGTTCCCTACCACCATTATGTGGGGTTGCATATATTATTGAAATTTTCTTCCGGATCAGCTTTCAGATCACATCTCGAATGTGTCTGCAATCGTCGGTATTATGACCGTATGTATTTTGAAATATACAACATTTCTTGGATTTCTTCTGGGTTTCGGTGGACTCTCTCGAGGCTGGTTTCCAGTACTGCTTCGGGTCATGAGTATCCAAATAGACATTTTCGACTGAATTGTTCAAAGGAGTATATGAGTCGGATTATGGGATTCCGGACCGTCTCCTAGAATCTATATCATCATCTAAGGCCTCAATGCTGCCCTCGATTTGAATTCATTTAGCCAATGGGCCTGCATCATTCTTTATCCTAGTTTGCTCTATCTCCTGCTTGCTTAGGTTTTGGTTCGCTTTGTAACAGAAGTGATTCAAGGTCATAGGAGGCTCTCCAACTTAATAGTAGCATAGTCTGTCTTGGGGTCGATACCCCTTATCAAAGCCATCAGGATGATATCCTCACTAGGATTACTCACTTTAGTTATGACAATGTTGAATCTTTACAAGAAATCTTTGAGTGGCTCGCTTGGCACCTGAATAAATTGGATAATGGCATCACATCCTTGGTGTGAGTCTCATGCATCCTGAATTGCTCGACAGACTTCTGATCTAGTTAATCGAATGAGGAGATAGACCCTGGTGGTAATAGTATAAACCATATAATCATTACCCTTTTATGGAATATGGGAAAAAATTTGTATTCGATGGCATCCGTCACTCTAGTGGAATCCATGTGCCACTCATACTTCACGAGATGTTGTCGAGGGTCTATATTCGTAAAACACGCTGACATGATCAGCATATTGAATGTCCTTGGATGTTCTGCATACTGAACGGCTTCAATAAACAGGTTTTGACTAGGGAAGATGCTCCAATCACAATTAGTACAATCCTTTTTCAAGTTACGGCTGCTTGTAATTCTTATGAACGTTGTATGCATGATTGTCGAATGTTTGATGGTTGAGAACGCCAATCGAATGGCGAATCAGTTAGGATGGGATCGCTGATGGGTGATGACCCCTACACTTTCACAAAACTAGTGGTGAAATCTACATAAGGCAGTGATAAAGCCTGTTGAGATTGCACACCAAGTTTCAGGTCATTTGGAATCCGTATGCTCGAGTTATGACTAAATAAGATGGATCGGTGTTGATGGATTGGTGATGATTCACTTGAAGTCCGACCTAAGAAAATTTTCTATTTGCTTGGAGTTATCCCCTACTTCGCTTAGAGTTGCTGAATTTGAAGTGCTGGGTTGGTGACGAACGGTGCTTGAGTCATGCTGGTGTTTGCTTGGAGAAAATCTTGTTTTTACCTGAGTTTGACCATAGGCCATAACTTCTTGGGTTTGCTTCGAGTCGAATGTGTGATTACTTCGAGTTTGACTTTGGATCAGTCTTGAAGGGAGTTTTCCAGCATACTTTTTGACAATTTTTGATGGTTTTTGACGACTACCACTCATGACTCGACGATGGAGGTTCCACAATGCTAAGCGGTGACTTTGATGATGGATAGCTATACTTTGAGATGGCAAAATAAGCGGTGTAGGGAAATCGTCACACAAGCCATCGTACCACAGCTGGTAAGTCAGGCGTTTGGATGCTGGTCGATTGAGAGTAGTCGTAATCTACCCTAGAAGCTTGATCTAGTATCCGATCCTAGTTCATGCCATATCACTTTGGTTCTCCAGCTTTGAGGTGTACCGCTTAAGTAGCATTTCCTTGTCCATTCTTTGGCTGCAATTCAGCAGCTGCCACTTGATCTCCTAAGCCTCAGTCAGTCACAAGATGTAAGAGAAGTGGACAGAATGCACTGTCTTTAAGTTGAGTCTCAAATTAAGAAAGCGGGGGCACTGCGCTATGGCAAGAAGGAAGGATCGGACACAATCCCTTTTTTCCCCGAAGAAGGAGCGTTCGGTTATGATCCCTTTTAGAATACGAAAGGGATCGACTAGAGGAATTGGTTTTATTTAAGAGTGGTGCAGGGATCGAATGAACAAGGGTTCGATTCTGGACGAACATGGCACCTAAGGATCGGTAATGGATAGACCAATTGATCATGACATGCCCGATATCTTAGCAATCGGTATTGAATGTTTTATGAGAGGAGTCGGTCATAAGGAGTATGGAGTGATCGGTCATGAAGGGGTCGGTCCTAGACCCCAAAAAGGAGGATCGTTCATACTGGCGTATAGAGGGATCAGTGGTGAATGTAGTACTTTGACAGAGGGATCGGGTATTTCTCTTGTTGTAGCTGAAATATACAGGATTTGAAATATGTAGTTGGACATGCTGATATTCTTTCTGTAGGTTATGGAAGGAATCGAGTTCAATCCCTTGTCACAAGCAGTTTCTTGAATTGGGCTTGCATGTAACCAACTTGAGCATTTTTTGCCAAATGAACACGAACACATAAGCAACTCCGAATAAGAACACTAGCATCATCATTTCGTTCACCTCCATGGGAAGTTGATTTAATTCTTTTAACCAAAGCTGTCAGCTTCCTTTAGATTTCCTTTAATTTTGAGTAGAATAGGACATTTGTTGGTAGATAACTGGATCTATCTTGCAAATATGAGAATCCACAAGCAGATGATGAGATGCAATCAAGTTGGCAATTCAATTCTCGGTGAACAAAAATCTTGTAGAGATTAAATGAAGAATGAAACTAAAATAGAGCAAAAATCGTAAATGAACACACATATTTTTATAGTGGTTTGGCAATCTTGGCCTACGTCCACTTCATATTTTTATTGATCTTGCACTTGATTATGATAACAAGAATGTTTAGATCAGCTGGGATCCATTGATATAAGAATGAAGAATAAAAATGAAAGAGCCTTGGAGGTCAAAAGAAGGATTCTTTTTCCGATGCTATGTCTATTGTATTTATAGGGAAGACATGCATGGATCGGGCTGAAATTTCGGCAGAAGAACATCTAGGCCAAGACAAGGCCACATATGAATTTTGAGACCCATTAGGGTCCATAATAGGAATCAGCCTTGATCCCTATTTTGGTGTCCAAATGGGGTAAGATCCCTCTGGGGTGTTCCCCGCGATATTAACTACTTGCCATCCAAATTTCATGCCATTTTGACTTATGATTTGTGAGACATCACATTTCTCGTTTCATGTCAATTGGATGAGTATAACTTGAGTTATAACTTGATCTTTGGTGCAATGTGAGTTCTCTCCTGATTCTAGGCGATTCCTATTGAGGGAAATGAGATGCTCCCTCTCTCTTCATCCTTTTATGGTGCGATCCCTAGAGTAGGCCCCCTATGATCCCCACATTTTGTTTCCAAAATTTCGTACAAATTTTCATATGCATTGGACGTATGGATCTTGAGATATTGATTATTTTCCATTGACTTGTACTTGCCTGGCTAAAATATGATGATCCCTTTTATACCAATCCCTTTTTATACCGATCCCTTTCTTAGGTGAAGTATTTTTTCCCATAAATTGAGCGTACAAACTCCGGACGACTTGAGATTGGAAATATAACCTCACGGGGCATTCCTTGTCACTTTATATCAATCTCACCCAACATCCGACAAAAATTGAGGATATGTACTGATCTCCTAGGGGATGGGATAGGTACCAATCCCCGGCCCAAGGGAGGTACTAATATGTACTTAGAATATTCTGGAAAGTCTATCTCATGGCCTCAGTTGATCATTGCTTCATTTCATTATCTGTACTGGATTTTTGTACCTCACAATCATCGCTCTAGGCAAGTTTCCTTGATGACAGTCGAGTCTAACTTGTCCAGTCAGTCTGAATATCGTCGGGCCAAAAGATCGGATAACAGAAATGAAGTATACTTTTGGTTTTATTTTTCTATTATATGTATTGTTATTTTCGATATATGTTATATTTCATATACATTAAAAAAATATAAGTAGAAAATCCTTATGAATTTTTTTAATTGATTGCAGTTGCAAATGGTCTACAACTATGAGTATTGGTTCATGTTTACTTATCATTAGATTGTTCTAGTCAAGACGTAACAAGGAACATATATCAATACTTCCATTGAGGCTAGTGTGTATAAAATCTCTATATGATGGGCCTTGAATTACACATGACTTATAGGGACATCAATGGATTTTGTACTTATGGTTGTTTTGAACAAACATAGAACTACTCAACAACAGTCTTCTATAGGTTAATACGACCGAGTCAAAAAGATGATCTTATGTAATGATGTAAAGTAGCCTTTAGACTTAAGTGTAGCTTGGATCTTATGTAATCAGATTGTACTTTGACTATGATTATTCACATGACATCATGATCATATTACAACTGAGTTGGTTATGCATGGAACTACTTGAAGTTAAATACTACTCAAGAAAGGATTCTCCTTCATTGTAGAAGTTAGCATCACTGTAAAGTCAATATATAGTCAAAATCTCTTTCCGGAGTAAGATAGTTAATTGATGTTTGTTTTTGGATAGGACCAAGGACTTCAAAGTAGTTTATGTAATTAACTGCGGATATCATTAGAGTTTTTAACCTTGACAAAATTTAGATATCTTAGTGATATAGCGATGATGAAAAGAAAACTTGCACAAAATATCATTACAAAGTGTATCTTAATAAAGATTAGATATCGTATTTTGCTTAAATGATTTATAACCGATCAAACTTCTTCTCAGTAGTGTACTTCAGCAAAGTCTATACATGCTTCGATATTTAAATTGTTTATATTAACTGAGGACTAAGTTTACATTGTGAGTCATGTTCACTATTTATAAGTTCAACTAATTCAAAATTAATTTATACATGTTATCAATTAATAATAAGACTAACATAAATATTGTATTAAATTTTTCTAGCATTTTAACTATTTATTTGAGGCCTTAAAATTAATTAAAATAATATGCCACTGTAATATATCGATTTAACTAAATATACAGGCTTAAATAATTAATATATGTGATATATTAATTAGGCCTAAAGTCTGATAGCCCAAGCATAGGGTATGGATGACAATAAATGAGCTAGAAGGGAAAAGATTTGGTATCTGAATCTGGAGAGAAAGGTTATATATATATATATATATATATATATATATATGATATCATGGTGGCTATAAATAGCTCACCCTCTTTTGTTTAAAAGATATGAAAAGTCAAAACCCTAGCCTCTATTAAAGAATTAGTCAAAGCCTATAGGTCAAGGTTTGCATGTTGTATTCAAGAACAGGGAACAAGGGATCCAAAGAGGAAATAGTGAGCAATCGATGTGTCAATAATCAGGGGACCAAGAAAAAGTACCTAGTCTTTTTAAATAATACACACACACACACACATATGATTTTATTCATGTTTATGTTCAAACGTGTTAAAAAAATTATTTTCAAAAAATAAAATAATAATACACATGTGTATAGGACATATTAATTTGTATTTAACATAAATTAATCATATATATAAATGTCTTTACACATTTAAAATAATTCTTTATTAATGCATACAAATAAATATATGTATAATAAATTTGTTTTCGGTTTTTATAAAATAATTTAAAATGGAATTTTTTGCTCACGGCTTTAAAATTAAGTTATTCTTGGTTTCAAACAAATTTCAATTTTTAAATATATATTATAAAACTAATTGGATCTCATATACATGACCATACAGAAATGGAGAAACAATATAACCAAAGAGATAAATAAAGATATCTGATCTAAGTCTTCTGGTGAGTAGTATGTAAAGTCATCCTAAGGATGGGTAGTATTCTATATAGCATATGTAGTGCTGAGTAAACTGAGGGCAAACCTAGTTTTTCATATGCGATAGTGAGACTACAATAAGTGCGAGTCCTTGCGTTAGAGCAAAAAGTAAAAAGGGATCCCATTCCAAGTCCCTAGCTGATTGGAGTTTCATAACACCTCCAAAGATAAACAATCGAGAATAGAAAACAAAACAAGCAAGTAGTAAAATAAAAGTGTTAATAATAAGTAAAGGATTGTCGAGAGGGTAGTGAGCATCCATCTTCGGGAGGTATGAATGCTAAAGTTAGATTCATAGGGTAAGGAATCTATTTAGAGGTCCAATGTATGGTTTAGCCATGAACACACTTAATAGCATTGGGTATAATACCTATAATTTTAGTGGTTCTAAAGCATTTTCTGTAGTGAATAAATCAATTTATGGCACACCATATATGTAAGCATATAAAGAGGAATAATGCGAAATAGGATGGATTGAGTAGACTTGCTTCTAGCATGATCCCACCAACGAACAAGGCAATTCCCCAAGATAGACAAGATTGGCCTTAGGTCCATCAAACCCTCAAAATATTTCCATACTATGAAAACATCGCTATAACCAAAGAGGTGGGGATAGGCTCAATCGAGCTATGCACACAACATACACACATATAAAGATATTCGCACGTACATAGACACACGCATACACACATACATACGTACACATACGTGTGTGTATGTCATATGTCATCAACAAGTTAAAACCATTGATATTGTTTTGTTAATTATAACCATAAACCGCAATGGATATTTCACCTATATGTTGACATTTATATTTATATACCTTAAGATAGTTTATTATATTTATGTTATTTGCATTATAAATGTGAACACTTAATAAATTAAATATGATAAATTAGAATCAAAATTGAACTAAAATAATATGTATATACAATATATTTATATATTTAGTTCACAATATATAAATGTATCTACATTAAATATTTAAAAAAAATAATGAATCAAAATTAAAACCATGTACACTTTTACTAATAATCACTAAATACAATTTAGAATAATTAAATTGTTCATGTAAATAAAAAATAAGATCTAGTGCAAATTAATAAAAGGAATTTTTTTTGAAATTTCCTTTTTCACCTCATTATCAATGCACCTGATCCAACACCTATAACTTAAATACAATGATCATGCCTTAAGTACACTATGGTTTACATTCTTAATGTAAGCCTGACAACCCCATACCTAAAAAGAATTAAGGTGGATCTTTTACCAGTCTAAAACTTATATGTTATATTAGGAGTAGATTTGATTGGTATAGAATTCAACATACATGTCATAGTTTCATAGGCATACCAAAAAAGGAAAAAGGCAACTCAATATCACTCATCATCGATCGGATCATGTCAAACATAGTTCGGTTTCTCCTTTCTAAATCGACTGTGTTAAGAGGCATAGAGATGAGTGACTTGAAAGAAAATCCCACCTCTTTTAGGTAACCTTGGAGTTCATATCCGATGTATTCACTACCTTGACCATATTGAAATTTTTGGATTTTCTTGCATATTTGATTTTCAACTTCGTTCCTATATTCTATGATGTTGTGGGCATTTTTATCCACGTCATGATGGATTGTAAATAATGTCGAATGACATGGAAATGGTTAGAAGGTTCGTAGCTTGATCACTATCACATGATTGAATGGGTATAAAAACGACAAGATGATCGAAGTCTAACTCGAAAAAAATTAGAAGAAGGAAAAATATTTAGCAAAATAAAGCAATCGGTCTAGTATGAAATAGTCTGGTGGTGGGCGCTACTGAACAAGGGAATGGCCTAGTAGTTGACAACTAGCGAATAAGAAAATAGTATGATAGTTGACAATTATCAAATAGGGAAAGTAGTTTGGTAGATCCCTTGCTGAACTTATCTCCTACGGAATCGTTCTCTACTAGGCAAAACACATCAAACATGGAAGGCGTCTACTTTATAGGGAACGCCGAATTGTTCTCTTTAAAACCATATGCCTATAAATACCCCGTGGATGAACAGTAATGACAAACAAATTTGAGAGCTCAAATACTACCGAAAAGAATTCCTTAAGTTGTGTTTGTCATTTCTTCCAATCGATGGATCATTTTATTTAGCTTTTTCGCATTGTAATCGTGGCTATAAGGAAATTAAAGATAATGCCAAGTGTATGTAGGAAAATTTCAACTGAACCACAATAATTTCTTTTCATACTTACTTTCTACACCATATATCTTATATTATCTGAAACTAATTAGCTCTCTAAAAATCACTATTTTGCAAACTATTAACAACTACAGGATAACCTCGGTACCTATAGTACTACGTGATTGCTAGAGGAATTTTTCCATTTTTTAAAGCAACCATTTTTGGTATTTTCATTGAGACCCTTCATAGTACGCCTCCTTAATTAGAAACTAGAGTTGGCACTGCTAGAGAGATGCTGGAAACACCAATGCGCCTAACATACTGACAAGTATCACAGTAAACATTCAAAAAGCACTCCTATACTTGCCATTGTTGTTTCTAGAGACGAGGTAGACAGGGTCATGGTTAAACTAATAGTCAATTGTTGCCCAACAACAAGCAATGGTGGACCAACTCTTAACATACCTGGGGAAGCGGCAAACCACCAGTCACAACACTTGGGAAGTTGAAAGATCTTGATCTAGAGAATGAAGAAGTAGAAGAAGATTATGTTGTGAAAGCGAATCCGATCATGGAAACCAAAGATAACGGTAAGGAAATAGTGGAGAAGAGATGGAGTGTGCAAGAGTTTAATCCATAGCTGAACTCGAGGAATGGTTCAGTAGCGGACTGAATCGATTCAGTGTCGAATAGGATCCAGTTGTGGTTAAGGCTTTACATTCTCGTTAAAAATATCTTATTCATATGGAATTTGTTACTGATAAAGGGATAAGAGGCCATCATTAGGGAGTCCTGACCATGCTCAGGAATGGCATTCTTACCGACATAGGGAGGAATGAAAGCGGTAATCCTTCCAACTAGAAAGAATCAAGGATCACACCCATCTATAGCAATATGTAGATGAAAATTTTCATCTTAAAAACATCTAAATATTTTTGAAGTAATCACATCGCTGAATGCTTACATGATTAGAAATCAGCAAAATTAACTAATGTTTAAATTTCTTTCAGAGGAAGTAATTATGCGTAATAGTGCTAACTCGATTATGATAAAAATATCCAAAATCTAATGACAGGTCTTTATCCAATTCGTTAAGCAAGATAGCATCAAAACAAAAAAAGTGAAATCGGGTGCTGAAAGCAATAAAGGTAATATAAAGAATTTCCATGGTTAAGTTGTTAATGAATCCTACGTCCTTGGGAAAATATCCTTTTCTTCCTATACGATCTTAGTACAAATAAACAATGGCAGAGAATACAGTTTTGATTTCAGTGTTTTTGAAAAGAGTAAATTCTAAAAACCCTCCCTTTCTCTGCTAAAATACCTTCATTTTTTATATTACAGAGAATTACCAATATTGTTTTTGCCACTCACACACGTTCCTGGTTCTAACTTCAGATCTTGCCATATGTCAATATCCATTTTGCTTGTTTAATATGCACAGATTGTGGAAGCGGTCTTCGGCTCTTGTGATTTCTGCCTTTCGATCTTGCCACATGTCGATCATACATTCTCTTGATTTACCATGCATGGTTTGCCAACATAGTCTTCAGTGGGAAAATGTGAATTGATTTGGTGAATTTTGATCTTAGGTAAGAAATTATAAATTGAAGCGAGAAACCCAATTTTAAATAGATCACGACTTTATGATTTTGTAATGCAACAGGCTAGTGGACTGCACACATGTGTAAATGAAGCTGCATGAGAAACTGCCCTCAATTTTAGGAAAAGCTACATCATTATTAGAACTTAGCTTTAGTCTACTGGGAATTGCACCTTCATTATATTCGGAGTAGTGGTATCATTTAGTTTTCGAACTGCTTCGACACTTTTGAAGCTATATTATATTATTCAATTTGAAACATCTATAAAGCGTAGTGTTGTAGACAGTTAAAATTGACTTGTATGGCTTAGTAGAAAAGTGTAATGGCCCATTTTTCCGTACCCTTTGAATCGACAATAAACCACATATGTCCAACTCAGATTGCACGAATAAGCGGATCATTAAGGGTAGAAAGAAAATAAAGACAGAACAGAATCTCACACGAATGGAATAACATATATTATTTCAATAATAATCTTTACAGCGGAAAATTTTAAAATATAATATTAGAGTCTAACCTAAATTCATCTTAGACAATTATAAACACATGTCCTTACAATTGCTGACAAACATCAAACAAATTACACTAAGTACAGCGGAAAATAGAATACGTCCAAACGATGATGAAGATCTCCAGCTCTCCTTTGGAAACTCCAGCTACCTTAAACTCAATCTGAAGCTACTCAGATCTGACCCAAGTATTAAAAATACCCGGATCAGGCTTGATAAACCAGCGTGAGATACTCGAACTTTAAAATGACTATGTTATCAAAACCTTTGAAAAGAAGGGTATCTTATAAGACCATGCCCACACATAAACACGCATGGGTTTTTACCTTATGATAACCAAAACACTTTTATATACCAAAACGTTTGATATTGTTTCTAATGACATTCTTTTGAAAGCATTTGCAAATAAACTTATTAAAATAAGGTACGAATATCTAGACTAAGTCTAAGGGAATATATCCAGACTGGGTCAACGGAATATACTGAACGGAATATATGATACCAGAAAGGGGTAACTGAAATGTTTGCAAGTCATTACAACTATTTTGGGAATACAATCAAAGCCATAAATCTCGTATTGGGATTGGATTTCCAACATGATAGGGAACTAGTGGAAAGATCAATCTGTATCCACGGCTTACGTCCATGACTCAGACGCCGTTATACAACAACACAAATGGATAAAAGTGGATGCAATCTGCGAATAACATCCAAGGACTTCGACTTCACGCATCCCTGCCATGAGGCCCAGACGTATCTGGTACTTGAGGCTTAGAACATCAGATAACCCAAATCACTACTATCTGAAATGTGAGCATACATCTGACCACATAGAATCCCTTCATAACCAGGGTGTGAGGCTCGCGAGGCTACGCTCAATTTCTTCAAAGCCACGTTTTTCATACAAAACCACGCTTTGATCATAACAGGTTCCGCTTTTAATTCCACATTGTCATTCCACGTCACATGACTGAATTCTAGAAAAGTATAACTTCCTGAGCTCGTATGTCTCGGGAAAGAGTGTTAAGCTAAAAGAAGTTGCCTTCTCCGCCACAAACTGATATACATTTATAGAAACCACTCAAATGTGATTTAGAATACAATGTCAGACAAATATCCATACAAGTTCATTCTGGGACTGCACGAAACCGAAGCACTTTCCTCGGCCATTACTAGGCGAGAAGTCCTTGCAATCCAAAAAATCTCCACAACGACGAGACCATTGCTATAAATAACTCTATAATGGGAGCGACACAGAGCATGATTAACAAGCAATCCTCACGCTATGAAGATCCACGGTCTTCAATAATCATCATCTTCTACATGTCTTCACTTTCGGAAGTATACATTGGTTCGAAGTGGTTTTCGGATAGGAATTACCCAAATCCAACTTCGGTTCCTTCGAAGCCAATTATCGATAAAAGATATTAAGTTCATATGTGGATATCGATCATTAATCAATTACTTCATCTTTCATTTAAATCAAATATCTTTCTTAGATATATTCTTTTCAATTTATTCCATTTTCTTTTCAAGAGTATATGGAATCATTTAGCCTCATTTATCAAACCATTTGATTTAAACCTTTCTTAAATCTTGGAATAATTCCAAATCATTTTCTCTTTTACTTAGGAAAACCTTTCCAAATCATTCATTAAATCTTAATCAAAGATTTTCTTTCTTAGCTTTTTATTCAGGGAAAATTTTCCCTTTTATAATATCACTTTCCAAAACATCCATTTAATTTAAAGGATTATTCACTGTCCAAAATCGCGAATATAATTCCTTTAATAAACTTTCACATTTGACTTATCAAATTAAATTGATTTTAGATTTACAAAATGGTATATATTAATTCGATTTATATTTTATAAACTTTCATATACAAAATTTCTTTACTAACAAATTCCATTTATATCTCACTTATAAGTCAAAATCCAATTATTATTTAATTACTTATAAAACTCTTATTTACAAATTCATTCCTTTCAAATCTTATTATTTATAAAATCCATTATAAATTCTTTTCTATATTTCAATTGCAAACCCATATATAAATTTGATTACAATCCCATTTAGTATTTATAAAACACTTTTATAATTCCATAACTTTTATTCATAAAATATCAATTTATAAATCTTATAAATAGACCATTCATAATAAATTGAAAGAATTTATTTTTTTTCCTTTATCTTAGAAAAACTTAATTATGATCTTTTAGAGCATCCGGGCTTTCCTTTCGGTATGTTCCACCCCTCGGCTAAGAAGAGAAAATATAGGCTAGGTAAGTTCAAAGCACTGGTTGCTCCATCCCTAACCTTAGTTAAACACCTTGTTTTATCTTCCCAGATCTCACAGGCGGGACAAATGTACTAGTCATTTCCGCATTTTCAGTTTGTTATTATATTCAATCTTCTTCACTTTTTGTTTAAGTGGTATAAACAATTCGTCTTAACCATTTATTCAAACTCTTATTAAAATTTCCAAATCATATTTACATTGCTTAATTATTCCTTTAAAATCATTCACAAAATATTTAGGAAAGAATTGTTAAGTTTAATCTCATATTCAAAATATTATAGAATTCATAGCATAAAAGTGTTGCGAAAAGTGCTATATAAGCTTATTTGGTTTAAACAAATTTTCAATATTCGAATATTCATATTTTCCATTTCAAATCTCTTTTAAACCATTTTAATAGATTTATCAAATTTATTTTATATTTTTAAATCATTTAAAAATATTGTTTATAAAGAAATCCCGTTTTGGATTCCAAACTGCAAAACCGTGATGTTTTTAGAAAATTGTTTTGCACATATTTCAAAATCTACTTAATGAAATCTTGATTTTATTTCTTCGTTGGAAAATTATGGATATAATAGACCGGAAAATTCTTATCTCGAAGAACTCTGAGTTATATTTCACTTTGTACACAAATTTACTTTTTACGGCACGAAATCGCGAACTACCGTTACGCGACGCGCATAGTTTTTACTTGTTTTTCAATTTCTTTTCAAACTTCTTGGAAACACATTTAAATGTTTATAAAACATTTCTAAATCATTTTAAACTCATTTTAAACAACATCTCCATCATTTCAAATTCAATTTTCATTTCATTTCATATTATAATATTATATTATTAAAATATCATTTTCAATCTTTTTAGATATTTTTTAAATCATTAAGAGGCTAAATAATTTACACACACACATTTATATGGATTTAATTCTTATTTAATTAACTATGGTTAATTACTAATTATTTCTCTTATCATTTATCAAACAACTTATCAACCAAAAAAACAATCACATAATAAACCAATTTGCAACCAATTTGCAGCCAATTATCAAAGATTCATTCAGCATATTTAAACTTTCAAATCATCATACTTGAAATAAGTTATGGATTTATTAGTAAATATGAGTACTCATGATTAGTTCCACTCCACCAATCTTTTATGTAGATTCCTGAATCGATTCCGGCAGCACTTCCTTCTCTTTTTCTCGCTCCGAAGCTTCCCGATCTCCTTCCTTCTTCTTGTGTGCTCAGCCTAGGCTAGACGAAGGTGGTTGGCTCGGGTTTTGAGGTGGAAGGGGGTGGACGTGGGAAGAAAAGAGGAAGAGAGGGGTTTTGAAGTTGAATACTTGTTTTTTTCTTTATTTTTTTATTTTATTTTCCAAAGGCATGGAAATCATTAGAGAAGCTTTTAGAAAGCTTGAGAAATGAAGAAGAAGATGTAGAAATGTGTAAAAGAAGGTGGAAGGAAGGTGGTTTGTTTATAGTTGAAGTTTGCTACACAAATTACCTTATTACCCTTAAACAAAAAGACCAAAATACCCTCCATATCAAATCAATTTTTGTCTCCTTTAAGTGCATTAAAACACTCTTTCCAATGCATGACTAAACATATATTAAATGTAGATTTGACATGAAAAGGAAGTATATAAATGTGATGTGAAGTTTATGTAATAATTATGTTTAAAGTAAGCATGGATTTGACATTCATTAATGGTGATTAGATGTTTAAGTAACTAAGTTTAAATCTTTTATTAGTCAAATCAAATCTTACATATTTACACATCAAATCAAATGATTTCTAACTTTATTTTACAAAAGTAAACCATTTTTGTCCTTTTTGCTTACTTTTTCTCTAGAATTTTCTAACCTTGTTTAGTAAAAGTAAACTTGATTAGTGAATTAATTAATACTTACACTATTTGAATATATGTTCTTATATAAGAAAATAAAGGTGCGACGACGTTGCGACAACTTTTAATCGACAAAACGTTGTTTTTCGACAAAATGTTTTACGGTCACATTTTGGCGTTTTAGTTAAACTATTTATTTATGTAAAACAAATTTAAAAATTAAATTTTTACTTATTTAAATAAATTAAAACACATCTCTTTATATTTAAAAATCATACTTAAATAATATCAAAATCTCTAATTTTACGGTGTATGTAAACCCAACAAAATGCGACAAAATTTGGTTATTTTTGTAAAAAGATTATTAACATATTTTTAAAATATAAATATACTTTTATTATCTTTATTAGATGTTTTCAATAAAATTTGTCTTTTTAAATAAATTTTTAAACCTGTTTATTTAAGCATTTATTTATTTTTAACGAAACTTAACTTTTGTTGATTTGTTCTAAATTACAAATTTATACTTTTTAAATTATCAACTATAAGAATAAATAATTTCTCTATTATTATCTATTATATTTAACTTATTTATTTAAGTTTTAAACCTTTTAAATTTAAAACAAACGAAACCTCTCATTTTTGAAGTAGCGAAATTACGGGTCGTTTCAAAAAGACTGTGCTGCTATTTTTTAAAGAGTGATCACCTTGTATGAACTCATTTCAAGCCATTCTCATGAATAGAGGACTGTGCCATTGCCCTTATTTTGAGCTAGGTTTAATGATCTTAGAGATGAAGTTATGATCTCTTGATTTGCCTTGGAGGAATAAAGCTCGACTCTTAGTTGCGAACTAGTCTGACCCTATCGCCTCATCCCTCGAGTCCTTATGTTTATGGAAAGTGTTTTTAGGATTGCTGCTTTGTTCTGTCACATCAGTGGCACATCCCTATTATTTTGATTTTGAAATAAGATTGCGGCATAACCCTTCTACATTAACGTTATTTTAAGATTATAGCACATCCCTACTGCATAAAATTGTTTTAGGGATGGTGTCGTAGTTCTATGTCATCATGGTTGCTATTTTTAGGACTATAACACAATCTTTTTTCTTTGTTGTTATTATAAAACTACACCATAGTTTTGACCCATGAAGGATTACTTTTGGAATCACAGCAAAACATTTGTATTTCATATTTGGTATTTGGGAGCAACATAATTTAAAGGTTATGCCCCAGTCCCGCCCCTTGATTATTAGGGTTGCAGATCGGTTCTTTCACTTTTGTGGCCATCTCGGGTTATTAGTAGTATTATTGCGTCATTACTATATTTGCCCAAATGGCATGGTTTCCGTGTATTTTCTATTGTCTTGAGGCTTTGTTATCGTCCTACCCAGGCTTTGTTCTTGCTTTCATTTCTTGGTCCAGCTTCTATCGTGGGGTAATTCTTTTAGCATGGCGCTTGCATCAGTTTATCTTAGATATAGTTAGGAAAATATGGATGTAACACTATCCCCTAGAAAGAAGGTCAAATGAGCCAAAGGATAGGATGGATAGAATAATAAGGGAATATATTTAGTGGAAATAAGTGGAACATGGAATTAGTGCTTGGGTGAGTAGTTTATTTACATTTGAGATGCGGATTTCTAGGAATTCCAAGGATTTTTGGATATTGATTATGGAACTGTATAAGGGGCAGTCTGACTTTATAGTGTATCTATGTTGTTATACTTAGCATATGCTAATAAGTGGAGCTATAAAGTAAGTTTTTTGTAAGTTTTTCCTTTCATACTAGCAGATCTAGCAACTATATGGTTTTGTCGCTCACCACTAGGATCGATAAATTCATGGGCAATCTTACATGAGAAGTTCATTTGTCAATTCTATGTGCATGTGGGAAAACCAAATGATGCTTACTCAGTTTTAGACGTTAAGAAAATGAGCGACGAGTCCTGATAATAATACCCAACTCTTTTCAATTCCATAGTAGCAAGTGCACAAAATGTAGATGAAAAGCTATTTTTAATGACTTTATGTGGTGGGATGCACTCAAAAATGAAGTTATCAAGGAAATTGATTATCAAAAAACCCACCACTCGTTAAGAGTTCTATTATAAAGCAGCGAAGTATATGTGATTAGAGGATGCTGCTTCTGATAGACGGCTTAATGGGGCAACCCGAATCTGAGAATGATCCAGTGTTAATTCTATGGCTAAAGGAAGTGGTGAGGCTTCATTGGAAAGAAGAATGGTAATAATCAAAATAAACTTAGCGAGAAGAAGATAGACGCAAGAGATGGAGATGGCGTTAAGGTTTGATGCTTAAATAGATCTAAATGATACCGTCGAAAACATCTACCTAGTTATGCAAGCGCAATTAAAATACAAAAGGCCGCCACCATAGAAAGAAATGGAAAAGGACCTAAATTTTAGGAAGTATTACCACTTCCACGAGAACCATGTACATAACACAAATGAATGTCATCACCAGCATGGTGTAATTGAAGAATATATTAGGAAAACAAAGCTATAGAGGTATCTTAAAGACCTAAATGTTGACCAATTCCCATTCTTCAACCAGCGAGGCAACTACCGCGTGTTGGTGGTGAGGAAGGTATCAATGTAATGCGTTGAAATAATGGAAGGATTGTGGTTAGCGTCATAACCAGAGGACCATATATAGCTGACAAAAGTTGGGATGACATGGAAAGGCATGCTAAATCATTGAAGAATGACAAGGAGTTCTTGTATGTTATGAATGAGCAATAAGACGCTAAAGCTCCTCGTCGGGACGGCACCGAGATTGCGTTTAGTGAGTAAGATTTACATGGAAAGCAATATCCCTATACTAATCCAATGGTAATCTCAGTATTGTTTGAACTTGTTAAATTAGGTGCATTAGTAATAGGATAAAGAGGGGAAATCTTAAAAAAGCATTCCTATTATTAATTTGCAATAGATCTTATTTTTTGTTTACATGAACAATTTTTTTTACACTAAATCGTATTTAATGATCATTAATAAAAGACTTTGTTGTTTTAATTTTAATTTCATTAATTTTGTCTTAAAACTTTGTGTGTCTTCGTGTGTGTATTTATATTATGATATATACATATATATTGTATATTTTATGTTATTTCAATTTTAATTTAATTTTTGCATTGATAATGCAAACATTGTTAATGTAGTAAATGAATATTGTATATAACATAGGGGATAAATATATAAATCTCAAACGTGTGTAAATAGCCACTAGGATTCATGGTTGTGATTAAAGGAAAATTATCAAGGGATAACGATTTTGTCATAAGTAATATCACATGTATACATGCATACGCACAACATATTTAATATAATAGTAATGTTTTTACGAAAATGTATAACATATATTTTTATATCAATTTTATATTACAATATGTGCATATGTATGTGTTGGACTTTAATAAAAATAATATCTTTTTTATTTTATAACATGTTATATATATATATATTTGATATATATATATATATATATATTTGATATATATATCTTAATACAATTGTTTTCTTTAAATTTTAAGTTTAAATAATTTTGACTTATTCATACATTACTAATACGTTAAAAAAAAGTTAATAATTTATTTAAAATTGTACATATAAAATACTTAAACAATTTTTTCCAAAATTTAAAACTGCAAATTTATAACTATATTTATATATATTACAAAATAAATAATGTTTCTTAAATCTGAGAAACAAAATAATTTTTCTCCAAGCCATGTATAATATATATATAGTATTAAATTAAAATCAAAACTATATATATATATATAAGCTATGAGTAAAAATAATATTTTCATTTTATCTTTAATTTTTATTTAAAACCAAATTAAATATATGTATGATTATATTTACATATATAACAATTTCAAACATTTATAATTATTAATTTTGATTTCAAATTTTTTTAAATATGTCATGGCCGAAAATACTTACAATAATTAAGAATAGTGTGATTTTCAATATGTAAAATAAACGTGTACCTTTTACTGATCCATCGGTTATTGACACATCGTCTGCTAAATGTATCCTCTTCAGATTATTTATTCCTGTCCTCGAAGGTAGTATGCAAATTCCCGCTTTAAGGCTTCAACCAATTCTCTAAAGTAGGCTAGAGTTTTGATTTTTTATGTAATTTGAATAAGAAATAAGACAATTTATAGCCACTATGATATCAAATATCTTCCACCTTTCTCTTTAGATCCAAACACCAAATCTTTAGCCCACTCCTAACAATATCTATGCATGGCCATGGGTTATTTGTGCTATTAGAATTCAAGCCTAATCGATATATCATATATATTATTCAACTAATTATTCAAGTCCATACATTTAATTAAATCAACATTTAACATTTATGTATCATTTTAGCTAATTTTAAAGTGTCAAAAAAATAATTAAACGACACAAAAATTCAATATAACATCTATATTAATTTTATTATTAATTTAAAACGTATAAAAATTAATTCCAAATTGGTTAAACTTGAAAATTAGCTAGCACAAAGTTATGTTGACCTCTAGTGTGAACTCAGTCCTCGATCAATATAAACGGTTTAAATACTGAAACCCGTACGGACTTTGTTGAAGTAGAGTATCGATACCAAGTTCAAGTGCTTATAGATCATGAAGAGAAATATAGTTACAAACTTTATTAAGCTACACCTCATAACGATATTTTATGCATGTTTTCTTTTCGTCGTCATTGTATCACTATATCATCCAGAATTTGTTCAATGGTCAAATACACTAATAATATTTATAGTTGATTGCATAAACCACTTTATAGTCCTTGGTTAAATCTAATAATATTAATTGATTAAATGTTTTACTTTAGCTAGAGATTTTGACTTTAAATTGAATAAAAATTATGGAGATACTAACCTTCTACAATGAAGGAGACAAATCCTCTCTTGAGTAATATATCACTTCAAGTAGTTCAACATATACCCAACTATGGTCGTAACATGATCACGATGTCATATGGCTGACTATAATCAAAATATAGTCTAGTTACTTTAGATCCACTGTACACTCAAGTTTGAAGACTACTGCACATTATTACATGAGATCTTCTATTTTGACCTAGTTGTACTAATCTATATAAGACTAATGTTGAACCGCTCTATGATTTTTCCAAAGTAACCACAAGTACTTAACTTCATAGTGCTCTTAATGATTATAAGTGATTCACCATCTACCGTATAGAGAGCATTACATGCTTTAGTCTCAATGGATGTAATAATATCATTTTTTTGATACATTTTGACTAGAAATATTTAAAGATAAGTATTTCAATATTGATTAAAGTCAAGGTTACTAACACATTTGCATCTGCAATCGATAGTATATTCTCCTAAGAAATTTCTACTTAAATATGTTTGAAGATTAATACCATTATTTATATCACAATATAACAACATATATAAAAGGAAATAAAATTAAAAGCATGTATATACTTTATCTCATAAAATATATTTTTACAAGAGTTAAGTAACATAACTATTTACATAATTGCCCGTTGGGAACATCCTTAACTCTATCAACCTCCCACTTGAATTTAAATCCAATTAGGGAGCATCATGCAGATACCTTCGATTAGTCTACCTGAATTAGACTAAGAAAGAGCCTTAAGAACGGATCAATGATGTTATATTTTTTTATTACTCTCTCGATTACTATCTTTCCAACATTGATAAATTATATTATCACGTGAACTGGCGAGGGATGTATCTAGACTTCTTAAAATCTCATGGTTCCATAGCAATTTGTGTTGTCATATTATTGTCATAATAGATCAGCGTTGAACCTTCAATGCTTGGTACCACTCGTAGCTATGTAGTGTATTTGCATACCCACATTTCTTCTTTTACGACTGTTAAGGCAATGTACTCAACCTCCATGGTTGAATTGACAATAACTTCTTGTTTGGAACTTTTTCAGCTGATAGCCCTTCTGTTGAGGGTAAATTTCAAATCTGAAACTAATTTTCTATCATCAAGATCATTTTGAAACAAGTTCATGTACCCCTTTATAAGGAGTTCATTGTTTCCAAGTACAACGAAATAATTCTTCATATTTCTTAAATACTCAAGCATGACTTAACCACAATCCAATGATTTTCACAAGGATTTGATTGATATTCGCTGACTACACCTATTGAAAAAGCGACATCTGGCATGGTATATTCGTAGTATACATGATGAATCATATTGTCGATGCATAAGGAATATTACTTATATGTTGTATCTCCTCATCCATAGATGGGGAGTCTATTTTAGACAAAATAATTCCATGCTGCTCTAGGATATTTGCATGCTTATAATTTTTCGTACTAAATCTTCTTAGTATAGTATCTATGTACATGGATTGGGACAATCCCAATAACAATTTAGATATATCTTTATAGTATAAGGGATAACTCTCACAAATCCTAAATTGAAATTTATTTGACAACCTAACTTCCACTTACTATAGCATTTGTACATTGTTGCTAACTAGTGGTAAATCAATAACATATAAAACTATGAACATAATTGCGTTGTTTTTCTTATAAATGCACTTTTCCTCTGTATTTCGACTGAAACCAAACTGCTTGATTACTTTGTCAAAACATTTATTCTAACTTCTAGATGTTTTCTCAAGACCATAAATTGAATTAAGAGTTTACATGCCTTATCGTCACTTCCATTAACCTTAAAACCCTATAACTGCAAAATATAAACCCTCTTTTAAATCATCATTAAGAAACGCTATTTTAATGCCCATCTTCTGTGGTCATAATGAGCAATGACTGTAAGTAGAATTCGAAAAGATTTAAGCATGGAATTGGAGAAAATGTTTCATTATAATCAACATCTTGAATTTGACGGAAACCTTTTGCTACTAACCTTGCTTTATAGGTTTCGAGCTTTCCATACGTGTCAATAATTTTCTTAAAGATCCATTTGCAACTATTGAGTTTCACCCCTTCAGGTGCATTTTCCAATGTCGTACTTTGTGCGATGACCTTCCTATACTACCAGCATCATTATTATATAAATAGTGCACTGCTTCGTGCCCGACCAATATATGATGATCATCATGGTTGAAATAAATAAATATAGCATATAATCCATTTTATATCTTACAGTGCATGAATAAAATATAATATCACGTATACAACAAAAGAGACAGTAATAACTACATGAATAGATCATCATCATCAGAGTATATATTCATTGAGTATACATGCAGAGTTTATACAACGAAAAACAAACTCAACAACTATCTCAAATACTAATGGTAAGCAGTCATTGCTAAGGCTTCCCAGTGCTGCACAGTAGAATAAGCGTAGACTCTGTATATTTATATAATATGAGATAGCCTCATCCTGCTCATCCTCCAAACAGCCACTACGTCACCTAGGCCTATTACTAGTCCACTCATTTAAGAGTATCCAAGATAATCAGAAAAAAGGCATAAATCCTTGGGTCAGAAAATAGTCTAGTGTGAGTATTAAATGGGTCTCATAGTACTATGCAGGTAAATATGATAAGGAACAAGAGTACATGAACCATACCTGACACGTCCCTGCAACCAAAGAGTTGGCATATACCACTATAATATGCGATTCTACAATATCATAAAGATAGACCACAAACCAAATAAAGGATATCAATCTTCCGGGTATTCTTATCTCTAATACCTACTTTCCTTAATACCTATGAGTGACAACCTACTAAAGAAAGAAACCATAGTATCCATCAAACAAACCTAACTCCATGTGCTCTGAATATATGATAACTCGTGTGACTCCAAGCCAAGGACTAATGGAAATTCCGATTCTTTATTGTACTCTCATATCCCGCAGTCCAAACCAGGATATGTCTGCAGTCCATAGCTAGACAACTAGAACCAAATCTACAGGTCCAATGTATATAGGCCCCTTCATTGACCCATGGGTGTCCCCACTTATAATTACCCAACTTCAAGTACAACTGAAAACTCTTCGAGCCTCAACGATTCCTTAGCACGTATACTCGAGCCCACCATTGCTCCATTTGGATATCAAGCCCTTATTTCCCAACATAGTTTATTATTCACAAGGGACCCTTCCACATTCCCTGATCATGCGGCTCCTTCCTTTATGAGTCACAATCTTTGGAACCTACTCCCAACGCGAACCAACATCCAAAGACCACAGCTTTTCATCATGTTATTATATCGTCATCCAATCTGATACGAATGAGCCAACATGATCTATAGAACCTCAATAATAGTCCCTAGAAGTTCCACTGCCATATCATTCACCGTGATAGCTCAGTACCGAGTTATAGGTATAACTCGGTGTCGAGTTATACATTAGCCAACAAATAGCTAATCTCTCTTCCATGTCTCTAGTGCTCCCCTTCCAATGCCTTGGACCCTAATTCATCCAATTTGATAACTCGACCCCCAACCCAAAGCCTATACTTAGCCAGTTTCCTTCACCTTATTATGGAACGTCCCATCTTGCCAAGCTCTATCCATCTATGCCAACTACCGAGTCAAGTCTCCTTCAGCATAACTCGATACCGAGTTATAGGCATAACCCAGTGTTGATTTATGTACTTAATACAATTTGAGTTGTAATTCATCGTGCCTCTTTCCACCATACTCTAGAGCATATCTGCCAAGTTTCGTCCAATTCCAACCAACCTTGCTTCTGACTTGCTCAATTCTCCAGCCTAACTATCTATGCAATTGCAACACTAGCAAACAACATCAAATCATATCATTCAAACATAGAATAAGAAGAAATTTGATCCAATCAAACTTGCAATCCATCAAAACGAGATAAACAAGGCAATTTCTAACATAGATCTACAAATAGCATGGACGTATAAACATGAATCAAGGTTATTTCTAATCAATCTTATCACATGGATTAAGATGTCATTAATGTTAAAAAGGGGATTTATGGTCATAATCAATTTAAAATATGTTAAATCCTATAATTCTAATATATATATAAACATGTGTAGTGTAGTGAGAAGGCATAAATTACTCATCAATTACTAAACCCAACCAATTAGTGTGTATATCTAATTTGGATAACAAAGAAAAGCACTCCAAATCAAGCAAATCATTGATCTATAGCTTCTAATTGAAGATCTAATCTTCAATTCGTAATTTAGTTTGATTTAGAGAGCAATTTAGGTGATTTTGGATGAAATTAGGATGGATCTAGGGTTAATTAGGGTATAGACCTAATTTAGAATGAAAGTGAAAAGTTTAGATTTGATTCTTCAGCCCTCTATTTATAGTAATGTCTAATTAGACTAATGAGCTCGCTAATGGGCTTAATTAGTTACACACTAATCCCAATCGGTAATTTATAAACTTAAAACAAACATAACTTTCTAACTGTTTGCCCCTTTTTTTATTATGACCACTCTACGGAATGGGAAACCATCATTCTGAAGAAATGGAACTAGTTTGAGACACTAATTTGACTCTTATCAAAAGTTATAGCCCAAAGAAGATTTTTAGGGTCAAAGTGGACACATAGAACTCGGGAAAAATCATAGGTGTGTAAAATGTCCCTAATAGTTATATCCTAAAGTATAGAATTATACAACCTCATGCGAATAAAATAAAAATATTTTACGATTCTTCGATATAAAAATATGGGTCGTTACACTTTGATTATGTACATGGAATCCATTTCAGATTTCGTTGCATAAAGCCATAAGTAGAGTCCTTACTCGTTATGGCTTGTCAGTATGTAAGGAAACCGTTGTCATGGATGACACAATTCTCATTCTCGCCATATACGAGAAGCAAATAGTATCTCCGAGCACTTGAGATTCTCTACTTAACCATCAAATAGCATGTGTATCTATTTAAGGTGTTGAATTACTATCTAGCTGTTTATTTTATATAAAAGTTTATTGGATATGATCCAAGCCTATCTTACTGCCACTAGTTTATCATGATAGAAATCCTACTTTTTAAAAGGTGGCATATCTTGAAACAAATGATTTTCCTTTCTGGGATGATAGATTATGCATCCATTACAGGATACCATATAAATTTATATAAAACTGATCTTGCCTTAAGCAAATTTGGTTTTACATTCCTAATGTAAGCCAAATAACCCTACACCTCAAGATAATTAAGATAGGGTTTCTTACCAATCTATTTCTCATACAACTGATTTAGATTGTACAGAATTAAATATATATGTCATGGTTTCAAGTGCATATCTCCAAAAGGAAAGAGGAAACTTGATATCACTCATAATCGATTATACTGTGTCTAACAAAGTTTGATACCTCCTTTTAAAAACCATTATGTTTAGTAGTATAGGAAGGAGTGATTTAAGAGAGAATCCCATTCTCTTTTAGGTACTATTGAAGTTCATATATAATGTACTAACTGCCTCAATCAGATCAAAGCATTTAAATTTTATTGCATATCTAGTTTTCAAAATCCTTCTTATATTCTATGAATTTATCGTGGACCTCTAATTTGTGTTTCATAAACATATCCATTTTTAGATAAATCAAAGCTAAATGTAACAAAGTAAAATGATCCACCTTTGGTAGTTGTATACATAGGACTACATACATCAGTATGTACTAGCCCTAACAGTTCAATAAATCTTTTTTTGCTCCCATTAAATGGTTTCTTAGCCATTTTACCTTCAGGATAAAATGTACAAGTATCGAAGATTCAGATCAAATGATGATAGAAACCTATGACGACCATCTTACACCTATGACACCTAAATATAATAAACAATGCACTGCCACGATACCCGATCGATGTACAACAGTGAAGGGGAAATAATAGCAATCCAAAGTAAAACCTAATATATATCTCACAGGGCATAGGAAAAAAAATATTTTCCAACATTGATATAAAATATGCAAGAAAGTAATATAAATAAATGAAACCAATAAAATCAGAGTGCGGTAGGTCCATCACAGTTGTACAAAACAACATGCAGTAGAGTTTATACGTTTGAATGATAAACTCCAAATAGAAAACTATCGCTAATAGATAAGTACTACAAATATAGCTCTGCATTATTACACGATGGAAATAAAGATAATAGTTGCAAAACATAGATATATGAAAGTGCTAGCTACCTGCTCGTCCTCCGTATATGTGACAACTGGCACCTCTTGACACATGGATCCAAAGCCTATGGTGACATTTAAAATCACATCATGCCAAGAAGTATGAGCTATCGATTTTTAAACATTAGAGAGACTAAGAATATAGGGATAAAATCTAAGGCATTCTACACTTTCAGATCCCATAGCGAAAGAGAGTGAAATATAAGTCCTGAAAATAGAAATTTTAGAAGAAAAAATAGTATAGAAAATACTTAATTCATATACACTATTTCCAAAGTACAATATAACTTTTATATACATTTAACAAAATAAATAACTACAAGAGGAAAAATAAAGAATAGTACCCCTAACGCTTAGCTCCTTCCTCTATGCATCGTGCCAATCAACTATAATCCTATTATCTTATGGTGGGGGAAAAGAAAGAAAAGGAGTGGGTCGGACAAAAGTCTGGTGAATGAGTTACATCATTAGTATATGGTAATCGTTTGCAGTTTAGTAATACTCGATATGACCTAGGATGTCCTAAAAGTGTCCGTGAATTACTTGTTTTCTTTATTTAGGGGATTTGCTTAAAACACGCGTAAGATAACAACTTGTCCAGACTCATACTTAGTGCGAAGACCGCCCTACACCACTTGCACCTAATAATGTGATAAGTTGCGCTGTAGCGGTTCCCAGTCGATGTAGGACGGCGTAAAGGTTGTAAGGTGAATAAAACATCACAGAACCTATCGTATATCTCATAGCACATCTAACAAAATATAATAGTAAACATCTTACATAAAACTAGGAAAAGCGGTAATAAATGAATGAATCATAGATATCAGAGTAAATAGATCCATACAGTATAAAACATAAGTGATAGAGTTATACGTCAAATAATAACTCATAAAAAATAGTCTCTAAGTAATAAAGGCACTAGCAAGCTCCGTAATGTTGTGGAGCAGAATGACAAATCATAATAAATGTAATAATACGAGAGTGTGATCTCCTGCTCATCCTCTGTCCAGCTCCCATGCTCATCAGACCCGATATCCTTAATCTAATCATTTAAGAGTGCCCAAAATAATAGGACGCAAAGCATAAAATCCTGAGTCAGACAAAATTCTAGTGTGAGCGTTAGAAGATCTCCAAATATTAATAAACCACTAAAATAGGGCAAATGGTATGGAGAATCATACATGAAATGTCACTACATCGACAGAATTAACACATACACAATATATACACTACTTTACATCGTTATCATTATGGGTTTACTATACATCAAAGTACTAAGGGTGTTTAAGTGTCTATATCGACAACATTGGCATCATGTGACATCCCTAAGGTGATAAGCAATTAAAGCAAATATAGAACCCATCATCCATCCCCATGTACACTCACTCGTGCGTTGGATACGTAATAACTCAAACCACCCGTTATGGTTAAAGACTACTCAACGTCCCGGGTTCCTCGGTACTTGAATCCATGCCCTTCAGTAGGCCAGGAACTAGATCTCTAATCATGGCTGATCTAGGGCAAAGATCGCCTATCATAGTGTTCAGGTCGTCTGTCAAGCAGATAAGATCGCTTGTCATGGAGATCAGGACACATCATGGTCTGAATCAGTATTCCATATTACCCTTGCTTTACGAGTACTCTTCAACCCCTAAGTTTCAACGATCCTTTTGCATGCATCATCTATTGTAGAGCTCATCCTGAAACTGATCTTATGATTCCCATCATAAAGTCTCCGCAGTTGGGACAACCTTCTACAATCATCATCAGTAGCATATCATCACTCTTCCTATAACCTTCCTCCAATAGTCCCCTTAATTCGACTCATAGTCCTCTACACTATGTCTCGACATATAGTTATCCCTCATCAAAGCCATCACTTCTCACCATGTAATCATCATCGTTGCATCATGCGTCGTCGTAGTCGAAATCTCCACCGAATTCATTATGGTTCGGTACCAGTCCAACACATGATCATATTTGACTAAGTGTTTGGGTTGGCTAAAGCTTGGGTAGTGCGCACATCCAAGACTAGAAATAATCCCCACCACATCTCGAAGTAAGTGTAGAAAGACTCGAAGCAGCCTTACAAACTTCCATCACCTAACCATGCAACCTTAAACCATCACCATCGATCCAAATCCACCAATCTCACACTTCAACTTAACTAAATCATGCTCTTCCATAGGAAGTCCTCCTTCAGAGATCCATCACTGCTACCGATCAATACTCCATAGATCGGTATCAATCCATGGCTATTGATCCCTTGCTTAGAGAAATTCCTTCAAAGTCAACTCCAAGTAAACCCTATGCCTAAGTCGAAGTACGCACTGATCCATCACTGATTGGCTTGAAGTAAGTATATCATCGATCCATCACTTAGAATTTTCACCCATCTCTTCACACAACTGACCCATGCAAGCTAGTAACCCAAGAAAAATCTTAAGGAACTCAAAGTGATGCATCTAATGACTCGTGCATGCCTCGAAGTAAGCTTCCACTGACCTATCCATAACTTGAGCAAACGAAATCCAAATGAATTGAAACTTGGAGCCCAGCCTAATGAGGCCTTCCTTATTACACCATATCGATCTCATATTATTTGGACCAATATTGATCTATCACTATCATCTATAAGTAATTCTTTAACTAAATCTCCATTCGATCAGCGTTTTCAACCAAGCAAAGATGATACATTCAAGAAATCGTTACATATAATATATCCTAACATGCACACATCCATACATATCAACGTGAATCCTAAATCTAAGGGTGGAACCATACTTACAAAGCAGATCCATAAGAACATTAATTGTACTTATCTTTTGAAAATCCTTTCAAATTTACTTATGTAGTTAAAAAGAGGTTTGAAACATGTTTCATAGTTTGAAAATAGTTTTAAAACATCAATAAACATCTAATAATGGTTAATTAGTGAGTATAGGCTTAAAATCACTCATCAAAATCCAAAGCAATCCTAGAAAGCATGAATACCAAGAATGAACAATCGCTCCAAGATATTCTCCAATAGCAAATCTTCAATTCAAAGTGCTAATCTTGTTAATCTTCCTCTAATGACAAGTTTTGGCTTTATGGAAACTGTTTGGCTAAGAAGTGATTAATGGGGATTATTCTCTATTTCTAGGAAGTGTGAAATGATGGAGTTATATCCCATCAGTCCCAACCTTACGCTAATCCTAAAATTGGCTTTGGGCCTACCAATTTACCCACTAATTACCTATTAAGCTGTTTAAAATCAAATGAAACTTCAAACAGCCATATCCCACTAATGATAAGTGCATTTTCCTATTACAACTACTGTACAAAAAGAGAAACCATCATCTTGATATAATAGAAGTGGATTTAGACCCCAATTCTGCTTCTATTAAAATTTATATGCCATATAAGATTTTTAAGCTAAAAATCGTTTGATAAATATCATAAGGATGGAAGATATTCTTTGTAATCATTTTCCTAAATCATAGAATCATACGACCTCGTATGAAAATAATATTAATATTCTACAATCCTCCGATATGTAGAATATGGGTCATTACATTCTCCCCCTTTAGGAATTTTGTTCCCGAAATCCCAAACAAAAATCAACAAGGTCGTTCTGCATGCCTAACTACCATATAAAACAATAGGAAACACTTAAAGATCACACATGCATACATAATAACAGATGAGAAAAGTAACGTCTAAGCTTATCCTAGCATGTAGGATATTACACAAAAGTATACTTCATTATATCATAAGTGAATGTAAAAGTGATAAATAAAAGGTCACATCAAGTAAAGAGCTCTGGATAAGCTATCTTCACGCCCTCCTCGGTCCTCCAAGTGCAGTCGCCTTCGTTTTCGCTCCATTAAACCTTCACCAACTTCACCGCCTTACTGCTAAGCTGCTTCATATCCTTTCTATTATATGAATTGACCGATGAGGTCTTGAAGCCTCTTTTTCAATCTTGATATCATCTAGTTGATCCGGTGCGATAGTTATGTCTAAGTCATGCATAAATTTTCGCAAGTGATAAAACTGGAAAACATTATGCACTCCTACCGTTCTTTGAGGTAAGTTAACTCTATAAGCAAGGTTCTCAATCCTATCTAGTATCAAAAAGGACCTACGAATCACAGTGCCAACTTCCCTTTACTACCAAACCAAATTACATTCTTTAATGAAGAGATCGTGACAAATACCATATCGTCAACAAAGAACTTTGGATCCCTACGCATTTGTCAATGTAGCTCTTCTATCTATATTGAATAGATTTCATTCATTGTCAAATGATCTTGAACTTCTTTTAGGTTTCTCTAATCATATCTAGCATACGTATCAGTTTTTTGCCTGCTTCCTACAAATATAAAGGAGCGTGGCACGGTTGGCCATATAATGCCTTGAATGGTGCCATTCGATGTTGGATTAATAAGTATTGTAGTATGTGAATTCAAATAGATGTAACTGATCATCCCATGAGCTTCAAAGTCGAGTATAAAGGCACGCAAGGGATCCTCTAAGGTATGATTTACTCTCTTAGTTTGGCCATCGATTTAAGGGTGTTGTGTTGTGTTGAGGTGCAGCTCTATTCCTAATGCCTCCTTTAAGCACTTTCAAAACTCACTAGTAAACAATGACTCCACAATGCTCTTCGACACATCATGGAATCATACTATCCACTTCCTGTACAACTCGGCTAGATTGTTTTTTGTTCTACTTGGCTTGACAGGTATAAATCTAGCACTCTTAGTCAATCGATTGGCTATGACCCAAATGTTGTCATACCCTGCTATAGTCCTTGGCAGTCCATCGATGAAATCCATCAAAATTTGTTCCTATTTCCACTAAAGAACCTCTAGATATTGCATCAAACCATAGACTTCTTTTTCTCTACCTTAACCAACTACAGTTCATACATTTTGAGACGAATGTCCTAACGTCTCTCTTTATACCTTCCCAATAGAAGGTTTGCCTCATATCACAGTGCATCTTATTACCGTCGGGATGAGTAGTCAGTCTCGAATGATGGTACTCTTCTAGCACCTTATCCTCAACCTATCGATATCAGGAACAAAGAATCCACCATATTTACAGGGCAAATTATCTCGGTCGAGTCCATACTATCTCTTCAGACTCTACATTAACTTCAATATTTTCAGTGATTTTGGCTAATCTGGCATCGTTCCTCTTGCAAGTGCTAATCCTCTCAATCAAAGTAGACCTGATGGTCAGGCTTGCCAATATCCATGATTGTAGCTCGTATCTCGGTGAAAATCATAACCAGCAATATATTCTAACTACGTCCACTCTAGAAACATAATTTCCAAGCTGGCATATCTCATACTCAATGCATCAGCAACTGCGTTCCCTTTTCCCGATATACATGCAATATCAAAGTTGTAGCAGGCTAGGAACTCTAACCATCGCTTCCGATGAAGGTTAAGTTCTTTCTACGAAAAGAGGTACTATAATGATTTATTGTCGGTGAATAGTTCGAACCTCTCTCCTAAAAGATAGTGCCTTTAAATCTTCAGTAAAACACAATTGCTTCTAACTCTAAATCATGGGTTGAGAATTTCTTCTCATGTGGCTTCAGTTGCCGACTAGCATATGCAATAACTTTACCCATCTGCTTCAATATTGCACCCAATCCGGTGTCACAAGCATCAGCATATATCATCATCTCTTCATTCCTACTCGAAATGGCCAATACTAGTCACTCGTCAACTTTTCCTTTAGACACACAAATGCATGTTCACATCGCACATCCCAAGTAAAGATTTGATTTTTTTTATCAATTAAGTCAATGGTGTGGCTACTTTGGGGAAGTCCTGAATGAATCATCTATAATGTCCATCTAACCCCAAGAAAATCCTCACATCCATAGCATTTTTAGGTCCAATCCAATCTTGAACTATTGCGACTTTTGCAAGATCCACAATAATGCCCTGCTTAGAAAAAACATGTCCAAAGGACCGCACTTCTCTCTTCCATAAGTGATAGTTCAAAAAATTTGCTTTCAGTTCGTGCTCTCTCGACACCTCAAGCACAATCATCAAACGCGTCTTACATTCTTCCTCTGTCTGTGGGTAGACAAGAATATCTTTGATGAACATAAGCTAGCTGACCCCTAAAAAATGTTCATGAGATCGAAAAGTATGTCGGTGCATTGGCTAACCCAAACGGTTTAACCAACCACTCATCGAAATCTAAAGGCGTATGAAATGCTATAACCCGCACACTTTCCTTCGCCATTCTTAGTTGGTGAAATCCCATCGCAAGATCCAACTAAGAAAATAATATAGCACCATGAAAATGATCAAATAAGTTATCCATGCATGGGAATGGATACTTATTCTTCCTCATCACTTCATTCAGCTCACGGTAATCAACACACAGTCTAAGGAAGCCGTCCTCCTTTTTAGCGAACGTTATGGGTGTTCCTCACTGAGATATACTTCTATGAATGAACCCTCATTGCAATAGCTCATTCACCTATACCTCAGGCTTTCGATACTCTCTAGGCCCCATCCTCCTCAAAGGCCTCACTATTGGTCTAGCGTCTTTAACTAAATTGATCTGAAACTCAATATCTATGTTAAGAAGAAGTCTGGTCACCTCCTCAAATACGTCAGGATGCTCTCTAGCAATAGGCAATGATGACAACTTGTCATGTGGGATACTGAGTGAATATAGAAGCTAATCATTACTTCATCATCTGGAAGGCAGCCTAACACTACCATGCGCCCATCATTTACTATTATTGTCATCACTGACTTCTCACAATCCACCAACACTTTGTATCTATGAAGATAGTCTACCAGAATAATATCAAACCCAATGAAACCAAAAATAAAGATAACATAATCAAAAGAACATCCATGATTCGACAAGACCAAATCACGACAAGCCATACATAGGCTAGTGGAGCCTCCAACAGAGTTCGTCACAACCAAAGGTCGATCAACAATTTTGAGTCTCGATCTCAATCTATCTATCAAGTTACTAGATATGAAGGAATGTGAAGCCTCGGTATCAAATAAAATATTTATGGAAACATCATGAATGGAAAGCATACCTTAAATAACGATGCATTTCCCTTTATCTTTTGTCGATGAGTATACAACGAAGTCGGAACGGCATTGATAGCATGTGTTTTCACTAGTTGATTATGCTTCAACGGCTCTGGATAGTACTTCTAAATGTGCCTAAGCATGTTGTGTTTGTAGCATTTCTTTCCCTCAACTTTACAATCTCGACTATAGTGAACACTTCTCTAAGAAATTGTAGCAAGTCTTTAATCTGAACTACTTCCTCTTATTCTTTCACTTCTTCTTGCCTCCCCTACCCAATGGAACCTTTAGCTCATCTTTGGGAACAATCATCTTCAGCTTTGGATAAAGACTCTCATGCCTCAAGGTCTTTTCGACCAACCTCTCAAAAATCTCGTTAATGTGGCCTATGAGTTTCTTTCCTAAGTAGTCATACAAGTCGATGATGAATTTCTCATTCTTCTTTGATGGAGTGTCGATGAAGGACATCCCACATTTCAATAAGGCGTGAACTCAGCAACTTACTCGAAGGTAGAAAAATCCCCTTGCTTAGATCTACAAAATTACGGAATAAGACCGATTTCTGTGTTGTCGATATAAACTTATCTTGGAATCTAGCTTTGAACTGGTCCCATGTAAACCGGTCATCGGCAGTAATGATTTTCACTGTATTCCATTAGTTCATGGATCGCCCTTAAAGCTGTTGGGAAGTATATCATGTCTATATCATCATTTAGCTCTAAGTGAACAAAAATCCTTGCGCAGGTGTCAAGCTAATCATGCTCTTCCGTCGTCGACTACATTCCCTGGAATGATTAGCCACCAAGACTAGCAACATCTTTGTTAACCTTAGCAAAATTTACTCTAGGCATCCAATTAGAGCATCACCATCAATAGAAGCATCTAGAGCAGCTACTTAGCATTTTGCAACATGTTCCACATCATGGTACTGAACATGGTCTACAAACTGGGATTAGCAACTCCCAAGCCAGCTCTTTCTTCGACCCTAGAGATGGAGTTTCTAGTAGCATTCCTTGTTTGACGACTCATCCTTAATCTATAATAAGGACGATCGGTCTCTCTATAAGGAATTCACTTAAGTGGTACTCATGTGTATAGTGTGACTTATATACTATATACTACTATATAGTTTTGAAAACCAAAATATATAACAAGTATGCGCTCTTGTATATATACATTCTCGATCTAGTCAAGGCGAGAACTCCTACCATAACTCTACTGGATCACGGTATCCCTTAGTTTAAAACTACGCAACCTAAGCTCTAATAACAAATATGATGACTGCCCTACACCACTAGCACCTAAGAATGTGATAAGTTGTGTTGTAGCGGTGCCTGGTCTATGTAGGATGACTATCAAGGTTGTATGGTAAATAAAAGATCACAGAACCTATCATATATCTCAAAGTGCATCAAATAAAATATAATAGTAAAAATCTTATACATAAAATGGGCGAGATTATTATAACTGGATGAATCAAAGAAATCATAGTAAATATATCCATACAGTATAAAACATAAGTGATAGAATTATACATCAAATAATAATTAATAATAATCAATCTCTAACTAATAAAGGCACTAGCAAGCTCTACAGTGTTGTGCAGTAGAATAGAAAATCATAATAAATGTAGTAATACAAGAATGTGATCTCCTGCTCAACTCTATCCAACTCCATGTGCTTACTAGACCTGATATCCCTAATTTATTCATTTAAGAGTACCCAAAATAATAGAAAGCAAAATAAGAAAAATATAAAATCTCGAGTTAGACAACAACCTGGTGTGAGCGGTAAAAAGTCTCCAAATACTAATAAACCACTAAAATAGGACAAATGGTTTGGAGAATCATGTCTGACATGTCCTTCCATCCACGAAGTTAGCACATACACAAGGTATACATTACTCTACATCATAGTCATCATGGGCGTACTATACATCAAAGTACTAAGAGTGTCAAAGTGTCTCTAACAACAACATCAGTATCATGTGACATCCCTAAAGAGATAAGCAATAAAAAAAGCATAACAACCATCATCCATCCTTACGTACACTCACTCCATGCGTTGGATATGTGATAACTCGAATGACCTGTTATCGTCAGAGCCATATGGTTATATTAGATAATATCGCCGATATATCGTCGATATATCTCATCCGCTCCTTAATCAATATTTTTTCCAAAATACGCTTAAAATTTTAGTATGGATACATCGTCCGATATTTGTCGATATATCACTTCAATATTTAGTGTAAAATCCCCGATATTTTTTAAGAATATCTTTCATTATTGGATGCCTTAAAGAAAATATATTTACAAAAAATTATCTTTACATTCTTAATATTTTCTTAGTATATGGTGAATGATAATACGTAGAAATCCCAATGCATTAATTTTTTAGTTCTAACCATAATTTTATAATCTATTATGTTCGTCGTTTAACAAAGAAAACTCTATTTATTCCACTATTTTATTCTGTGTGAAGACTTTACCACTAAAAACTAAATTGTTTAGGAGCAACTTCTCTTTTTAGTTTTATTTTGATTCACCATTTCTAATTGGTAGTTAGGTTATGAAAATTGATTTTATTCTTTGTTATCATGCACCAAAACTAAAACTTTGAAGAGTAGTAAAGTTGTATATTTGAAAAATCGATAAAGAAAAAGCTAGAAGTTGTAATCGATGTCAAATCAACATTACTTATTTGATGAATTAAGTGAACATGAAAACAAAGAAACTATAAATATGGAAAAAATTACAAATTATTTCAAATGATTACATGACTTAAAAAAAGAATGTGGTATAAAATGAATAAAATAATAAAGATGCACAATATAAATTTCTCAATGTTTATAAGTTTATTCTATTGTGTTTAATGGAATATCCCATAAGCATATAGTAATTTGTAAACTATATGCAACCACTCTTTAATAGTAATTGGGCAATGTTGATCCAAATTTTAAAAATATAACCTCATTATAACATTATAAATTAACACAATATGGTTCATAACATATTCTACACATGTCTGATATTTCACTGATATTATTAGATATAATCACGATATTATAAAATATCTCATGTTGATACTTGACTGATACGTACCCAATACCATTAATAACTACTCAAGGTCAAAGACTTCTCAACGTCCCGGCTCCTTAGTACTTGAGTCCATGCTAATTGCTAGTCCAAGACCTAGATCGACCATTATGGCAGATCCAGGGTAAGGATCACCCATCATGGAGATCTGATCGCCTATTATGTAGATCAGGACCTGACATGGTCCGAACGCATGCCCCAGTTTATCCTTGCTTTATGAGCACTCTCCGAACCCTTAAGTTTCAAAGACTCTTTTGCACACGTCATCTATAGCAGACCTCATGCTGAAAATGATCTTGCGACTCCCATCCTGAACTCATTGCGGTTGGGATAGTCCCTCTACAATCATCATTAGTAGAATAACGACACTCGTCCGTAACCTTCCTCCAACAATCCCCTCAATTTGACTTATAGTCCTCTATTTTATGTCTCTAAGTATAGCTATCCCTCATCAAATCCATCACTTCCCATTATGTAATCATCCTCGTCGCATCATGCATCGTCATAGTCGAAATCGCCACTGAACCCTACGGTTCGGTAACAATCCAACATTTGGACGTATTTGACTAAGTGTTTGTGTTCGCTGGAGCTTGGGGTGCACAGGCATCCAAGACTCAAATTAAACCCCACCATATCTCGAAGTAATTGTAGAAAGACACGAAGCTGCCCTACAAACTTCCATCATCGAACCATGCAATCCTGAACCATTCCCACTGATCCATAGCCACCAATCCCACACTTCAACTTAACTAAGCCATACTCCTCTACATAGAGTCTTCCTTAAGTGATCCATCAGAACTACCGATCGGTACCTTATGGATTGGTACCGATCCATGGCCACTGATCCCTCACTTAGGGAAATTTGTCTAAAGTCGATTCCAAGCAAACCCTATGCCTAACTCGAAGTATGCACCGGTCCATCACTCCTTGACTCGAAGCAAGTATGCTACCGATCCATCGCTTAAAATTTTCACTCATGTCTTCATGCAATCGATCCACGCGAACTAGCGACCCGAGCAAATGCTTAAGGAACTCAAAAGGATCCATTCCATGACTTGTGCACACATCAAAGTAAGCTTACACCTCAAAGTAAGCTTACACTGATCCATTTATAACTTGCGCAAATGAACTCCAAACAACTTGAAACCTAGAACGTAGCCTTATGTGGCCTACCTTACTGCCTCATACCGACCGTAAGTGATTTAGACCATTATCGATCCATCATTACCGATGTATAATGTATTTTGATTGCTAATTTTTTGTTTGATCAGCGTTTTAACCAGATAGCAATCATACATTCAAACAATCATTGCTTAATATATCTTAATAAGCACACACCCATACATATCGAAGTGAATCATAAATCCAAAAGTGAAACAATAAGAACAAATGAGAACCACAAGGACACTAATTTTGCAAATCTTTTCAAAATCGTTTCAAATTTACATATGTAGTTAAAAAAGGTTTAAAACATGTTTTAGAGTTCGAAAATCGTTTAAAAACATCATTAAAAATCTAACATTACAACTAATAGAGCCTATTACAACGTTTTTTTACAATGTTTATTTATAAAACGTTGTAAAAAATCCCTTTTACAACGTTTTTAAAGTAAATGTTGTAAAAACCCAGTTGTTTATAACGTTTTTGCAGCAAATGTTATAACATCTTTACTTTTTACAAGGTTTTTTCAGAAAACGTTGTAAAAACCTTATGTTTTACAACATCTTCGAAACAAACATTGTAAAAACTCTTGCTATTTACAATGTCTTTTTGCAAATGTCATAATCATACCTTTTTAACAACTTTTATTATAAAAGGTTGTAAAAAACGTTGCTTTTAACAACTTTATCCCCAAAAGTTGCAAATATTAATTTACTAAAAGAAAAGTAGTTTTGCTCATAGATTTGGAAAAATATTTGAGGAAACGTTCACTTAAAGAAATTGCCAAATCAACGTTAATTTTTTTGAATATATTTACTATTTTTTTAAATATTATAATAATTAGTAGTTTATAGTTAATAACAAATAATAAATACTTATTCAGTAATTTATAATTAATAATTATAAATGATTGCTTATATAGGTCATTGTTTATAATTTATTATAATTAATTATTATCAATTAGTAATTTATAATTATTTGTTATTATCTATAATCAATATTTATTTCACACATTTAATAATTATTATAGTTTTATATTTAATAATTAATATTATATAATTAATAATATTTAATTTATTATTTAATAATTTTACTTCTTAATAATTAATTAACTATTCTTAATAACAATATTCATAAAATTAAAAATTAAAATTCTGAAAAATTCTTAATATTCCAAAATGAGAATATAATTTTTTTAAGTAAATTTAAAATTTTACTAAATATTCAATATTTCAGAAAATTCCAAAATGTTAAAAAGAAATCAAAATTCGAAAAATATAAACATTAAATTGTAGATTGTTACTTCCATATGCATTTGGCATCCCATATAGAAAATGGTATCTCTCATTTATGTTTGAATTTGAATTCAGATTACAAATAGCTACAATAGTTTTATCATGATTTAAATTTTCCCTTATTTGAACAAAATATTAATTATCAAATAAATAATAAATAAATAAAAGTTTACAGTTAATTTTTGTATTAACGATATTCAATATTTAATGGTGACACTAATTTGCTATTGGACAAAAACAACTCGGACAAGTTGTTCATAATTGTTTTTATAATAATATTTAATAACTTATCTATTGTATTTATAATAATATCTAATAACTTATCTATTGAATTTCAAATAATAACATGCTATTGGTCAAAAACAACAATTAATATTACTAATAGTTGAAGAGATAATCACCACCATCAATCATTTGTTTAATCCAATTGGTGACATTAGCATTTTGTGCCTTCACTGAAAATTCTCCATCGTCCTTCCTTATCTTTCCATACCTTTCTCACTCCCTTAAAAAGTAGAAACCCTAAATTCATTTTCAAATCCCAAATCGAAGCAATGGAGATCGGGGGAAATTGAAGAAGGGTACTTTTACCGTCAAATGCCGCAAACATCCTTCTCGACCAAACGAAATCAAAAACCCTGGTCCACTATGACCACAAATCCATAAACGTCCCCTCGATCGCAACTACACCAACAAGATTCGAGTGTTAAGGACCGACAAGTAGAGGAGTGTTTGAGATTCACGAAGCTATCATACTTTGATGCTTTTTCGATGTCAAGATCTAAAACTCTAGGTACAAGGAACTCAACTTCACCTTAACCTACTACTTCAAGTTGGACACTATTATGAATTCATGTTTACAAGTCGAGAACTATATTACTTCTGGATAATAAGGTACGTCATACTCTTTTTGACTTATTTATTGATTTTACTTGATTGTTTGGGTGGTTGCTGAACGCTAATTCTGCACCAAATATTCACCAAGTATGGAGAAATATTCATTGTTTTATCCTTTTGTAAATAGAAATTACTAGCATTTAGATTGAGAAAAATATTTTGGTATCTCAAATGTATTTCACCTTTTTGTTAGTGTATATATATTTCACTAGTTTGTATTGGTTTGAATTGTTAGCCTTTTTTATGAATTGAATCATACATATTGAAGTGTTCATTTTTCACTAATATCTAAACTCGTAACAAAAGTTAGCCAAATAACAGAGACTGCATGCAAATGTTCATCATTTGTTGATGTAAGTATACAATGATAGTAGCCAGTATGATATGAAGTTATCATGTTTAGCTTTGTATTGAATGGTGGGCTGGTTTATTTGATTTTGTGTAAATGAACAATAGGTTGCATCAATTAAACTATGAAATTAAACTTTATTTTGGTTCTTTCACATACTGCTTCAGTTGATATTAAGCATCTATAAACTATTAATGCTGAGTTAACTCATAAGCTCTATCTCTACTAAGTTTATGCAAAATATATACATGTAAAAACAAAAATACTTATTTACAGGTCAAAACTTCAGAAGTACACAATATAGAGATGTTCTTTTATGTACCTGATTAAGGTGTAAGGACATATGTTTAAAGTACGATTCTTAGCTTAAATATTTAAGCTCAATATTATTGCAACGAAACATGTGTTTGTCAATTGATAACTTATGGCATGAAAATTGAGTTATGGTAATTATAGGCTTTGAGTTGCTGTAAGCAAAAATAATCGTTTTGTAATTGTAAGCTTTGAGTTGCAACACTGAGTTGTGGTAATCACACTACAAGAAAGCCTACATTTGTTTGCATTAAGTTGTAGCATTTGATCGCTAAGTGCAACCAATAATATTTTATCATATATTATAAATAAATAAATGTAACCAAATATTAAACGCCCATCCCGCCTTCTAAAAATTTCACGCCTTCAAATTTTTTTACCATTGTTCTGTCAAGTTTTCCTCCATCATCAATACTTAGAAATTTATTTTACCCTTCCCTTTATTCATCTTCAACACTTGAAAACATTTTCACTTCAGCAAAATTCACCTTGTTCTATGATTCCTCCATCGTCGTCGTCGTCGCACTAGGGCTCTCCGTCGTCATCGTTGCAGCATTAGATGAGACTGCAAAATGGGAACAAGAGGAGCTTCTTCGAATAATGGTAAAACTTTGAATTGCTCAATCTTTTCCTACATATGCAATTGAAGCATATAGGTTACAGCTTGCTCTTGTCCAAGCTAGAAGGAAGTCACTTAGATCTCTAAAGTGTAGATTGCAGGTTTGCTTTACGCTCTTTAAAAATGTTTTAATTACGAATCAGTGGGCTTGGCCCGTTCCCACATCTAATTTATAGAATTTGGTCAGGGCATTAAATCCATTATTATTTCACATAATAAGCCAACTGAATTGGTGAATGGTGCTCCGCCTATAGGACATGTCACAAAAATGCATATTTTTACCCCCACGGCCTAATTTTTGGACTTCTGTGGTAGGAAGCATTGGTCATGAAAGTGAATATTCTAAAAGGGGTAGAAAAGTAGCATGTTATCATTAATTTATTTATTTTATTTTTTAATATGGCTGCTGTTGCTGGTAGCCACTGCAGTCTGCAGCAACATATATCTGTAGGATCAATTTCACCCTAGAAGGGGGGTGAATAGGGTGATACTAATAATAATTCAAAATTAATGTGGAAATAGATAAAATAATTGCAGCACAAATAATAGCATAATAATAAAAGCAGAAATAGAAGAACACAGATTTACCCAGCTTTGGCAAAACCCTGCCTATGTGCCACCCCAATGTTTCTACTAGAAATTAAGTAGTCAAACGCTTACAACGTAAACTCGCAATACCCACTATTGACTAACCTAACTCTACGCTCAAAACTCTTCCACAATTCAGCCATTGAGTTGCGAATTCTCAAACCACACCCTATATTTTGTCCCTAGTCACACGACTAAACAATTTCAAAATTTTAAAAAAGAATTACAAATTAAATAACAACTCAAAACCTTATTTAATAAATTAAGACAAAAATATATTATAAGGTAATCGGCCCATTCAATCATATAAAAAATGTCCACTTTTCTTTTGTTTGGCCCGAATCCATCGTTTCGTGAAATTAATATCTGCCTCTTTTTCCTTTGCTTGAGAACGTTCATTCCTCTTTCAAAAAATTAAGGATTTGAGAAGAATTGGAGACGCCGCCTGTATTTGATCAATGGCAGTGGTTTTTTGCTTTGTTTGGCTTGGACATCGATACTTTGGCTGTGATATGATTTCGGTCGCTCCAATTTTATTGAGTTCGAATAACATGAAATTGGTCTGTGATTTATGCATTTTGCTTTATTGGCTAATTTGCTTGACCTCGATTCCGTGATCTTTGTCGATGATGTTAAGGGGATTTATATAGGGATCGATCCCCTTAATTTTCGTTGAAATATTTCGTTTGAATTCGTCTACTAAGTTTGCTTGGCTGTTCGATTTACTTGAATACACATGATTTCTTTAGACCGGTTCAATTCGAATATTTTCTAATGTGCTTTGCTTGATTACCATGGCTTTGATTCTGACTTGTTCGGTTCTACCTTGGTCACCATGGCTTTGATTCATTGACATTTTGAATTTTTTTGTTGGCTGCTGTTACATTTTCTATCGAACCCTAACTTTGTTACTACAACATGTTACATTGAAACTTCATGAGCATTGCACCTTGTACTCTGGTTGCATGAACATATTGCAGTATTCATCATACGCATACATCTCTAGTTTTCTTGCTTGAGTTATTTCTGTCACTTCTTTGTGGTGGTTCTATTGACATTTACCTTCATACATATTCATGTGGCCCAATCCAAGTCTTGACACTTCTGTGTTCACACTTGAAGTTTGGTTTAGCTGCTTTCCACTTATGTACATGTTGTGCATACTTGGTTCTTTGATTACTTGAGTTTGATACACTCCATTGGTTTCATGTGCATTTTGTATATTTCTAGTTTCACTTGAATTTTCACAATGCTTTGAGTCAAAATCCAGTTGCTTGCCTCTAAACTATTGTGTTACTGCCTTGACTTTTGACTGCACCTGACCATGCTTTTGTTAACAATTTCTTGTATTGAAGTTTGGTTTCCACTGCATATATTTATGTGCATTCATGCATGTACATATGTATGTTATGATGCCTTCACTTGTTCCTTTTGGAGTCTTTACTTGGTTGTTGTATAACTGCACCTGTTTGCTTGAGTTACATTGATGTTGTGTTCATTTGTTTGGAGCTTTTGTTTCACTGGTGGTTCACTTCTGTTGTATGTTCGGTTTTGATGTCTGACTGCATTTTGCTATTGCACATTTCCTTGAGTTTGGAGCTTGTTGTACATAGGACCAACCATGTGCATAATTATTTTGCTTTTGTTCATTGCATTCATGTTGCCAGGTCTGGTTATGTTCATATGTGTTCTGGTCTTCATGTGTATAATGAACTGAAATGCTATGCACTGTATATATATGTATACATGTGTGTATACCTATGTGTATATATGTATATATATATGGTGATGTTGATGTCTACGCATGCTCCATTTATTTTTTATTATTCACTACCTTAGTCTTGTTCATTTGATGGTCTGACTTGTATTCGGTTGGATTCATTCTGGACTGGTCTTTGTTGCTCCTTTTGAGTTGCAGTCTTTTTGTTTTTTACTTGCATTCTTATTTGCAGTCTTCATTTATGGGTTGAAATGTTAGTTGAACCTGTTATTGCTGGCTTCATGTGTACATCACTTTATACATGTGTTGTTTACAGTCTGAAGTTTTGTGTAACTTTCATCTGGATTTTTTTTTCGTATTGCACCTGACTTGAATCCAGCTTATAGCTCGGGTTTGACCTTGTGCTCACCTGTCCCTGCAATTTTAACAAGTGTATATCGGTGTGCATGACCTTGTGGCATTTACAGTGATACACCGTGCATGTCGCAGGTTGTTCATGTTTGATGAATTCAAAACGAACATGACGACGAACAACCCAAATATCTGAGGCAAATAATATTTTCAAAAACACACATTTTATTTTACACTTCAAAAGTATTTATTTTACAATTTTACTGCGCCAGTCCTTATTTTGCAGATAATTCAGATGCTGGATACAAATTGGAATATAGTTAAAGAGCAAATATGAGAACGAGTGACAGGTAGTGAGGTGCAAATGTAAATGAAAATTGTATAGTGAAAAATTGTGTAGTGATTTGAAATTGTATTGTAATTGAAATTTTGCATATATAGTAAGAGCATAAATTTTTCACTATTCAAAAATTGTAATAAAATATTTGTTTTGTGTTATTTATTTTATTCGACAAATATTTATTTAATTATGTGAAAATAAAATAGTAAAATAACAAATACATTTAAATGAATATATATTGCTTATTATCATCAAACAAAAATCATACACTGGTATATTCAACAATAGCTACATTTGCTAGTTTCATTTCTTTATCATTTAATTGCATCAGTTGGCAAATTTTATATTAGTAAAGTGTTGATTATTAGTATGTTAATGTAATGTCTATATGAGCCTACAACCGATTAATTGAATAATCTAATGTATGATTTTGCATGTAATGCGTATCACATCATGTTGAAGAGTTCCTGTGATTGTTATTACCAATATGACATCAAGTAGAGAATGACATTTGATACAACCTATCTTTTGATTTTTTATTTATTATTTTCTCAATTGATTACAGTAATTTATAGCAGCTACCTATTATATTATTATTATTGAATAACCATGAAAGTGTATATGTCCCGTTCTTTCTTTATAAATGTATAGGAATTATTGAAATTCAAATGAAGTTCAATTTTATTTGCATTCCGGAGCTTGTTTTGACCATAAAAATTACATCCGACGGGTAATTTTTAATTTTTTTCAGCATTTTTGTTGGTTGTACTAACTTTCCTTCTATTTATTTGTTTTCACTTCATACTAAGGTTGCAGCTTTGCTATCTAGCTTGGTATAAATTTTGCAACTGGGGATGTACAGTCTCAAGCTAGGAAAAAAATTATAACCTGTGTCGATTTTGGTGTAGTGTTGCAAACAAACAAGTAGCAGCATGACAGGGTAGGAACTGCCAATAGGGACAATTGGTGCTACAAATACTAAGTTGTGTTGTTAATACTTACTAAGCTTGATTGAATCCAAAAGGTATTAGTTTCTTGATTCATTTCTATTTTCTATAAATAGTACTAGTTTCTGAATTCAAGCATTATCTTTTAATCTGTTTAAAAGTTTAAATCTGGAATGTATTATTGTTAATTCATAGATTGGATCGGTTTTTTGAATGAAAATGTCATTCCTACTGACCAACTAAATTTAGCTATTTGGTACCAAACATTTACTCAAGTTCTAAACATTCGAGTAAGATTATTTATTTCTTTTTAAAAAAAAACCTAGTAGATTTTCAAATTCCTGAATAAGTCTTTAAACTCTGATTAGTCATTTTCTTATATTCTTTTTACCAAACACGTGTTTGGGCTTAATAGTTGTTCCGAGCAAGGGTAAAAAATAAATTAAAGCAAACCATGTCAATTATCTAAAATTGGCTATTTAACACTAGTACCAAACGTACGAGTATTGAAGCTATTTACTTGGTCATGGCATGGACCTCTAGAGTCATAGTAGTTTTTATTGATAATGATAGGATTTATGACGTTGTGTGTGACTATGTTCCAGAACATTATATTTTTAGCATATCCTTGGCCTCCCTGTAATATCTAATAGATCATTTATACCGGTACATATAGCTATGCAAACGTACTTATTGATTTTCATAATGCTATTACGCAAATTCAAAGAATATATTACCTGCCAGGTTCTAAATCGTACTCTATTTGTTCTACCGCAAAATGTAATCGTCTCCATAATCACATTGATTACTCCATTTATTATACTCTTCATTTTTATGTTTATGTTCACAACTCTGAATCATCTTTCTTTCTCACATTTAATTGAACTGAATAAATAAATAATTTTTTTCTATTAATCATTGTATTTTTTCCATATGGCTAATTGTTAAAAGAGTTTAAAGACGTTCATACTCAACTTATGGACTTCCAAAGCAGGGGAATAAGTAGGTTAGAACTATACGGGACTAAATTTGTAGATGATGAGCCTGTTATAGCTACTCCTAAATATTGTAGTACTGATTTTTCTAGATATTTTACATTGTCATTTTTTTTCTAATCCGATGCTAGCATTAACATTTTTAGAACCGCAGGTCCAAGGCTTGTTATTTCAATACTAGAGTTATGGTAGTCAATTTGAAGAGGTGCATGTATTCGAAAATTTCATTCATTTCACATTATTATGACTTCAGCTAGTGTCTCACTCTCAAATTTCTTAAAAGACGATAAAATATTATTTATAAACCCAAATATCTTATTGCAGCATTCATGTATAAACAAGTAGTATATACATAAAATATTCGTTAAAAAGAAGCTTGAGTTTAGCAAATATAATTTTATATCTTTCGCCTACAAAGATCGAAAAAGAGCTAAAAACTTCAAGAAAAATGTGTTAGCTATGAAGAATTAATTAACTTTGCACTAGTAATACAATAATTTTCTCTCTCTCTTTTAGGTTAACTAGGTGGAGGGAGAAAGACTACACAAATTCAATAAAGGAGTGGATGGAGCTACAAAAGAGAGTAAGAATATACGAATTGGGCTCCCTACCACCATATTTACAAGTGTTTGCAGGAGATGTAACACCCATCGAACCCAAATGGAATCAACATGGGTTGGTTAGAGACAATCATGAAGGGCAGTGCAAATGGCTACACCCATGCCCGACCAGTTTGATGCATTTGAGTAGGAGGGGGTAACCTTTGTGTGGTTGGCATGTTTTATCTTTTTGTTTGTATGTATATGGTTGGACATGTGTTAACTTTTGTGGAGTGTGCATTAGGATTGGTTGAGTTGAAACATGTTACATATTGTTTTGGTTGGAATGTTATACTTATTTTGAATGACAAGCAATTTGGAAAAGTGTTGTATGTTTGAATTGATAAATAATATTTATTTGAATTTCTGAAATTGTAATTATATAATAAAATTGATGGAAACAGCTAAAGCATGCATGCAACATTTAAAAAGTTGTAGAATATGTATTACAATGTTTAAAAAAGTTGCAACACATTTTTTTTACAACGTTTTATAATTGCTGTAAAAAGTATATTTCATAACGCTTTCAAGAAATGGCAAAAGAAATTTTAACAACAATGTAAAAGAGATAGTTTTTTACAACGTTCTACAACATCTAAACAAGTCGTGGTAGGCACCGACCCTATTATAACTTGGCCTGTAACGATGTTTGTATAAACGTTGTAAAATAGCTACTACAATGTTTTTTTGATGTTGTTAAATGGTATTTTTGTTGTAGTGTAATTATGGCTGATTAATAAATAAAGACTTAAAACCACTCACCTAAATCCTAAGCAATCCTAAAAAGCACGAATCCCAAATATGAATAGTAGCTCCAAGATGATCTCCAGTAGCAAATCTTTAATCCAAAGTGCCAATCTCGCTAATCTTCCTCTAATGAAAGTTTGGTCTATTAAAGTCGGGAATAGGGTAACTTTTTGGCTAAGAAGTGATTAATGGTGTTTCTCTCTATTTTTGGGAAGTGTGAAGTGATGGAGAGAAATCCTTTAGCCCTAACCTCATGCTAATCCTAGAATGGGCTTTGGACCTACCAATTAACCAACTAATTACCCATTTAAGTTGTTAAAAATCAAGTGAAACTTCAAATATACATATCTCCTTAAGGGTAGATCCATCTTATGACCATCTATGAAAAGAGAAACCATCATCTCAATCTAATGGAACTGGCTTCAGACCCCAATTCGATTACTTCCAAAAGGTATAGGTCATACAAGATTTCAAGGTCAAAATCGTGCAATAAAAAACCTAAGGATGGAAAACGTTCTTAGTAGTCATTTCCCAAAATCATGGAATCATACGACCTAATATAAAAATAAAACTAATATTCTATGATCCTCTAATGCGTAGAGCATGGGTTGTTACTTTTATGGTTGAACAACTAATTGAATCTTAATCAACTACTGATCGGCTAATGGCCACTGGAACTTTCCAATATAGGATTATCCTACAATTTCGACTATAGGACTACATTTCCCATAAATACAACTACACGTACCCCATTTAGACACCAAGGGGAGCCCACATTTTATCTCATTTAACTATCTCATCGTTGTTGCATATATGTCCACCTCTCAGTGGTAGCATAACCCCTTTTGCTACTCCCTGTCAGAATCCATCAACAAAATAACATCATGTCGTGTCGTTGAGAACACAAAGGAACACCCATTAGTGTTGAGCCATACACTCCATCATGCATCATCGTCAGTGTTGCACGTCCACCAGAGAACCTCCTATGAGTCAATTTGCAAAAGAATTGCTCCCATACCCTGTTGGATAAATAGTATTTCGCTGGTCCGCACCATCATGGTGTCTCTACATAGGAATCTAGCTTCCCTACTATATATATATAATATATACACACCTATAATTTATCTATAACTTGCGCCTTAGGCTGAGATTTTGTGACGACTCGGAATTTTGGGCAATGCAATTTGATAATCTTTACTAATAAGTATTTAAATTGGTTTAATAAATTCTCTTTTATAATAATTTAAATTGACAATTTATCTTTCAAAACTAATAAAAATGTTTTCTATTTATAATGTACATATACATTGGTATGTATATTGTAAATAGGAGTTCTTTGGTTTTAATTCAATAAAAGGTATGTTTTCAAATTATAATATATATGTAAGTATATATTGTGATTTGGAAAATTATGTTTGAATTTAATACAATACCTTCCGAAAGCTATTTAAAATTTAATTCTATATTTTCAATACGTAAGATAAAATTTATTTTAAAATATGATAGCATAAATAAGATTTAATAAAAGTTTTATCATGTTTTCTTTAATAAATACACTTAAACTAAGATGGTTTATAAATATATAGGTTTAAAATATTCTTTCTTTTTAGATATTTCATAGTAAATTTGTATATATATATATATATATATATATATAAATTAATATAAACATAACATATTAAAATGGATTTAGACATTTGTAAATATATAAGACAAGCTTTAGACATTTGTAAATTAATGGATTCATGCAAAATACATTTGTAACTGATGTGGCATGCAATAAAACAAGTGGCCAAATTCTCTTGATATTGAATTATAGATATAATGTTTTAAAGAAAATATGGTTATTCAATTCAATGCTTTCTCATCATTCTTCTTCCTTCATCTTTTCTAAAAAAAAATAAAAGAAACTGAAAATCAAAACTAAAACTAAAGCCTCAAATTCGACAAATCTGCAAACCAGATTCAGGATCAACTTCAACTATTTTCAAACTTCAACCTGAAGTAAATTCAAACTCAACAAGTAAATCAACTTCAATTCAAATCAAATACATCAATTCCTAGAATAAGAAACTTCTTCTCTGTTCTTGTTTTCCTATGAGTAAACTTTTACCTTAAAAACAGTTTAATCTATTCCATGTGATAAATTTATATGGATATGATGTAATATGTTTGCATGAATGATTCTTTTTTGAAATATAATTGAAACTGCCCTGTATATGCGGATGTATATGACTGTGTGTGTATACACACACACAAATATATATATATATATATATATATATATATATATATATATATATATATTGTCCCTGTTATTATCACAGACTCAAAAACTTCAAATAAAAATTCCTATCTTCCATTATAAGCCATTTTAGACTTTGATTTCTGAAGAGTAAATATTTAAAATGAGGTAACATATTTATAAAATTGATTTTGAGTTTAATGGTTGAGTATTTATCTCTAAAATGAAATTTATAGTGAAATCTTTGAAATTTAGAAAAAAATAAAATACGTTGATTTCATGTTTGGAATCCATAATCAGGTTTGTGTTTGTAAATGATGAATTTAGGTGATAAAATCATGATTTTAAGGTAAGAATTTGTTGAGATCATCTGAGTTGAACGAATTCGACATTTTTGTCGATTGCCAATGATCGGTAGTGAGGAGTGTGTCGAGGTTAGGTTGGGGGTAGCTAGGGCATTGACGATCTTAGGAAAATTAGTGAAGCAATTTATTAATGGTCGTGGTGGCCGGCCAGCATCGAACTAGGGTTCAAAGGTTTGTTTTGGTCGAGGTTATTTACGAGCTTCGTGCGACGTCGATAGATCATCAGAGGCGATCACATGTGATTGAATCGAAGCATGGCGACTTGAGGAATCTCTGGTGAGGTCAGCGGGAATTATCAAGGTTGGGATCGATGTTGAAGGGTGGTTTTTCGATCGGCGTTGTTCCAGGCTTAGTCGATTTGGGTTCGACTTTGATTCATTGGCGAATCGGAAAACCTGGGTGGTCGTGTGGGACGGTGGGGTGGTCGACGACTCGACGAGGGTCGGGAAGATGGTCGGAGAGGCATGACATCGCCGTGCACGTGCACGGTGCACTTTTGTGTATCTGGGTTTGTCGAGGTTTGAGGAAGAATGTTTTTCTCGGGGTCAAACTCGACTAGTTTTCGTGTGTGACTCGAGGAAGGAGAGAACGTGAGTGGATCGAAGCTTGGCTTTGGTTATTAGTGTAAAAGCTCGGAGTTTCTGGAAGGTTGGCTCGAATATTTGAGAGTATGGCCTGAGTTGTTTATTTTAAGCCACCAGGTTTTAAATTTTGAAAGAAAATATTTCCAAGATTTGAATTTTAAAGAAATCATAACCAGGTTTTAAAGGCAATAAGGAAATGAATTTTTTAATGAAAATGAAAATAAATGCAATGGTGAAACAAGTTTTAAACGAGTTTTTCAAATTGTATTAACTAAGTTTTTAAGCAAAGTTAATGTTAAACAAAGTTTCAAAGCCAAATAAACAAGTTTTCAAAGATAAGTTTTTCCAAAGTTTTGAAGTTATTAAAAATGATTAAGATTTTAAGCAATTTATTTAATCAAGTTTTTAAAATGGTTAAGTTTTTCAAAAGATTATGTAACAGCCCGCAAATCCGTACCCCTTGAGTCAACACTATTCTACCTAAATCAACTCAAGTTGTATAGAAATACGAACCATTTGGGTTAAAGAAGAAGAGGTAGAAGAAGAGAAAACAAAATCAACATCAGAATCTAACCATCGCAGCGAAATAAAATATAATAGATAGTAAATAATCTTTACTCAAAATCAAATATATCTGTTTACATACATTACATCATCAGAGTACATCAGTCACAGCTCACATCAATGTCATACAAATGGATACACAACAACTCAACACAGCGGAAATATATATATACACAAGTACGAGAGTACGTATCGTCATCCAGCTCGTCTCCTGAGCACCACGACATCAAAACCTGTATCCTATAATACCCGGTCTGACCCGAGCATTACAGTTAAATAACACCCGAGTCAGTCTGGAATACCAGCGTGAGGAAATCACACCCAATTGATAATTAAGGTTTCAAAAATCCTTTGAAAACAAAAGCATCTCGTAAGACCACGCCACAAATAAACATGTCGGGTTTTTACCTTACGATAGCTAAAACAATTTTTATAGAAATCCTCTGATATTATAATAGGGTCTATATACAAATACTTATAAAATAGCCGAAATTGTTACATTCATTAAATTCCAGCTACTAGCCACAAAAGTGGGTAATACAAACAAAACTCGTACAAGGCTCGTAGGGAGAATGGATTTCCAACAATGACTAGGCACTGGGGTACCACCTGTCATAGTACGGGGCCTAGATCACCGTACCGAGGATTACTCCCTTCATCCCCTGCAACACAAGGCTGGAACCATTCCTTACTGAACAGTCCCGAACAAGATAAACCCCGTGGTTGGCGCGACCAACCACCCACTAAGCCGAAATAATAAAGGGACATCTCGATAGGGGAAATATCTTGTCCTGCTTGGGCATGACCTACCTAACCTTGCTGCATATCCCCTGATTTTCAGTCATTCCCTGTTGATGAGGCTTGAGGCTAAGTGTTACCTTTTAAGAACGTTTCACTTAGAATGCCCATCGTCCACCTGACGATGTTTCGCAAGCATTCGTCCATACAAGTCCGTCCCGGGTTCGAACGGAACCAAAGGCACTATTCCTACTACATCCATTTTGGAAATATCCTCAGGATTAGTAGCGACTAGCCCTTGCACTTCATTGCTCCATCTTCGAATCCAAAATCATTTTCCACGAAACGTACAAATCGGATCGAAGTGGTTTTCGAGAAATAAATCTCGATCCCGGTCTCTTCGAAATGATCAACGCATTTGTCCAATATAGATAGTCGGTGATTTAACTATCAATTATATTCACAAAACAACCATCAACCAATAAATAATTTTCCAAATTATTTATTAATCTCAAAAATATCTTCACAAGATATATTTCTATTTTCAATCCTTTGAAAACAGTTTCAAACCATCTTTCTTCTCAGAATCAACTTTCCCAAATATTTTATATTCCCTCTGAAATCACCAAGCACAAAAAGAGATTTTTAAAATAATTTAAAACACTTTACTTTGAAAATATATACTTTTAAACATTTAAGTTAAATTGCTTCAATATTTTGTAAAATACATACTATATGAGTATTTGAAAATAAAGTTACTGAATATATAAAACTAGATTTTCACTTTTGAAAACAAAATACTAGGTCACTTTTTAAGTAATTACTACTATAATAGATTTAGGAAAATACTTTCTATTCAATTTAAATATTAGAAATAATAAATTTTCTAAAACTTGCTTTTTACAACAACTTTAAAACCTTTAAATTTATTTAAGAATTTACTTTAAACATGTACTTGGTTATCAAGAGTAAAATCCTAGCTTCAATCACTTAAATCAATTTCCCAAATTGATTTCCAATTTGTTTCCTTTAAATTCAGAATCTATTAATTTCAGATCTCATTTCTTGATTCCAATTTTTAGATTTCTCAATTTCTTCTTCGTTCCTTTAAATACATTTAAACTTTAAATTTTAAACTAATTCTTTATTTCTTTAATTGATATAACTTAAGTTTACTATTCATCAATTTCATTTTATTCAAAATTCCATTTCTCTTCATACTCGAAGTTATTTAGTATTATTTTCATATTACTTCTATTTCTTTTCAATTCATTCTTAATTTATTCAAACTTTCTATAATTATTTCGCTTACAAATTTACTTCTTTTTAATTTCTTTTCAACAATCCAATTCATATAATTTGGTAGTTCATTATACCCAAATATCCAATCGAACCATAACATTCAATATCCCAATATAACTCATCATAAGATATCAAATAATCACAACAGAGAATATTGAATGATTTAAATAAATGTGAGGGGTCCAGTTGGATCCCTCCAACCTGTTTTCCCTGCATCCACAAATGTTAGCACCATATAATATGCCAATTCCAAAATATCATACTATATCACATCAATCAATTCAGCCATTCAAACAATTATTTAAATTTAATCATTTAAATTTAAATTTAAACTGAGTGAGATTAACTCACCTTTTATTCTGTTGGCAATCCACTTCCATCTCGACTTATTTTCTTTTCGATTATAGACCTTGTAAAAGCATTAAATGATTTTATTAATATTTGAATAAACCGAACAATTTATTTCCACTTAGTTAACAAATCATTTAATTTATACAATTTTCCTTTAAACCATTTGGTAACTGAAATATTTTAAGTATGTTAAATAAACAAGTTAATCACTAAATCCATTGTTTAAAAATAAACTAGCAACTTTAAAACAGGTATATGTATATTAATTTATTGTTCTGAAACTGCATATACCTTTTATTTAAATTTATTTATATATAGGTCAAAATCTGATTTCCTATAAATTTTAATTTTCAGCTTACTAAAATGATTCATAACCACATCTAAAATCTCAATATACTTCCAGAATATTTCAGTAAATAATCAAAATAAATTACTACTGCAAAAATTTTATTTTATTTTCTCGCTTAAACAATATATATACATATTAAGATAAATTAAAGAATGCATTACCTAATCTGCCGAACACAGATCCACCAAAAACCCCAATCGACCCAACGCACAAGCCCATCTGCGGCAACCTCGAGTTCGCCGAGCCCTCCAATCCCTATCGAACGAAGTCTAACCCAGCTCGCCCATGAAGCCATCGCCAAAGGAGATCGATGACTCAACATGTCGGCCTCCATCGCACGACACCCTAAAGCCACGACCTTCCAGAGAATGCGCGGTTCGATGCTTCCCCCAACGCCACTCGCACACGGTCAAAGCCCATAACCTCCAAGACAAGCGCCTCCCACCCACGATGTCATCACCAGACCTCGCGCGCTCGAGCGTCGCGAATCAAAATGCGAGCAGATGGGGTTTTTTTTTTCTTTTTTTTTTAATCGAATGATTTCGAGTTTGTGCTGAAAGAAGGAAAGAGGAACTTGTGAACGAAATAAAGCGGTTCGGCCATTTTATTTTGATTTTCGAATTGGGGAATAAATTAGAATTAGGGAAAAAACTTGTTCATCTATTCTGCTGTGTTGATGAAGTAGGCAGGGAGCGATTGACAGTAAGGAAACGTGCAAAGGAAGCGTATAATGATTTTGACCAAGCGTACACAAGAAGCTTAATTAATTAAATTAAATTTCATTAGCTTGAAATCAATTAAATTTTCCGCCTTTATATATCGTAGGCTCACACACTGACTCCGATAAATACGAAATTTGAAATCCGATAATAATTCAATATTACGGACCCAATGGAGATGGTTTCGTCGAATTCCGAGACTGTGCCTCGGAAGGCTATTTTAAATTCAATTTAAACTTTAAAATTTCAAAACTGAACAGATTACTGTTAAATTAAATTTTAAAACTTCTATTATCCTTAGTATTATCAATATAAATTTTATAAGCTTTCAAATTATTTTTAATAGGCTTAAAATTATAGATTCAACATTTCAATCAATTTTAAATTATTAAATTTAATAATTAAATTATCAATTAATTGGTGATATTTGAATTCAAGTTAAAAACTAACTTTTAAATATTCAAAATCAATTGAATATTCCAATTTTAAATATTCAAAAATTCCGGGTTGTCACAGATTATAAACCAAGTTCCAATGATTTTTTTTTAAAATAAAGTTAATGATGTAATTAATTCCTTAATGCTTTTCAATTGAAATCTTTAAATGTATTTAAGATATAATTAAGGTAAGTGAATCAAACTTTAATTAAAGGGTTTCAAATGGTTTTTTATGATAATAAATAATTGTTTTCAAGCATTTAAATGAATAAGATTTAAATGAGTAATTAATTAAGAATAGAATTTATTTTTAATTAATTAAGGTGGTGGTTAATTAGGGATAATTAATTAGTGAAATTAATTAAAAGTTAATTACTTAATTTAATTAATAAGGGTTAATTAATTTAGGATAATAATCAAAGTATAATTACTTAATGAAAGTAATTAATGGATAGTTAATGAGTGAAATTAATCTAAGGATCATTAACTAGTGATTAAAAGATAATTAATAATGTGATAATTAATTAAATTAATTAAGAATAGTTAATTAGTTGATTAATTAAGGGCTAATTAATCTAATTAATTAAAGGTCAAATAATTGAAAAGTGATTAATTAATGGAAGTAATTAAAGGGATTAATTACTTAATGTAATTAATTAAATTAATTAATGTGATTTATTTAAGATAATTATTTGGTTTAAATTAATCAAGGATAATCACTTAATGAAATTGATTAAATAGAATTATTTAATGTAATTAATGAGGTGTAATTAATTAGTGAAGTAATTAATGGATAATTACTGAATGTAATTAATAGTGGATAATTACTTAGTGAAAGTAATTAAAAGGATAATTACTTAGTGAAAGTAATTAAAAGGATAATTACTTAGTGGAAGTAATTAAGGATTAATTACTCAATCTATAATTAAAGGATAAACTCACTAAGGTAATTAATTAAAAGGGTAGTTAATTAATGAATGCGATTAATTAAAAGATGATTAGTCAATGTAAGGGATTATAGGATAATTAATTAATGTAATTAATTAAGGATCAATGTAGTTAGTTATAGTTAATTAATTAATGGGAGTGATTAAAGTTTAATTAATGGGAATGGTTAAAGGATAATTAATTTGTGTAATTAATTAAAGATTAATTACTTAATGTAATAAAAGAATAATTAATCAAGGATGATAATTAAGATGGATAGTTAAGGGATGATTAATTAATTGGTTTATAATTAATTAATGTTAAGTATGTAATATTTAAAAGTAGTTAAAGTAATTAATTTAATTCATTGGTGCTTAATTAATTTAATAAGAGATGGTGTGGTTGATTAATCTTCTTTTTGAAGATTGAATGATATTGAATGCCTTGGATTATGTGATATCTTTGATACGTGATATGTGCTGCTTTGTGATATGAGATGTTTTGGTTGAATTGTGATAATATGGATTATCTATCTGTGATAATGTGAATGATCTATCTGTGTGAATATATTACCCTTAATATAAATAATAAATTAAATTGTTTAAACCCTTAAATAACTTGGACATTAAAACGGAATTTTGGATTTCGATGAGACCGGGATTGGATTTCCAAATTGGAATATCCGAAAACCACGTCGATCCAAATTAAACGATAGGTCGTGAAATCTCTAGTGAAGATCAAGATGAAGATTCGAAGTGTAAGGGCTATGTGTTGTTGAAACTCTGAGGGTGATTCGAAGATGAGTTTGACGGAGATAGTGCTTCCAGATTCGAGATGAAAATTCAAAGTGCAAGGGCTATTGTTGTTAATTTTGAGGGTGATTACAAAATGAGTGTAGCGAGATAGTGCCTTCGGGTTGTTAGAACCCGGAACGAACTTGTGTGGATGAATGCTTTCAGAACATTGTCATTGGAGGACGATGAGCATTCCAAGATATGTGTTCTAAAAAGGTAATCGTAGCCTCAAGCCTCATCAACTGGAAATGTTTAAAATAGGGGAGGTGCAGCAAGGCTAAGTGGGTAGCACCCAAGTAGGACAAGATTTTCCCCTATCTAGAGGCCCCTTTTTATTTGGCTTAGTGTGTGGTTGGTCGTGCCAACTACGGGGTTGTCTTGTTCGGGATTATCCAATAAGGGATGGTTTCAGCCTTGTGTTGCAGGGGATTAGGGTGGATTCTCGGTACGGTGATCTAGGCCACATACTGTGACGAGCGATACCCCAGTAGCCCTGCCATTGTATGGAACCCAATCTCCAATAAGTGTCGTACGTTTTGATTGTGCCCAACTATGTTGGAACATGAGATATAAGCATTCTAGCTATTTTTGTATTTTACTTGAGAACCCTAGACACTATTATAATATCATTGGATTTCCTATCAATGTTTTGGTTATCGTAAGAAAAAAACTTTTCCATGTTTATGTGTGGTGTGCCTTACAAGATACCTTTCTTTTCAAATGATTTTCGAAGTTAAGCAACTTTAACCCGTTTACTCACACCAGACCCATGTCTGACCCAGAGTTTATTTTTTGTTTTCTTAAACTCTTGGGTACTCAAATTTTTATGAGTAGCCAAGGGATTCAAGTTAGCTTTAATGAATTCTAGAGAAGATATGAAGCAGGAGGCTTCAGTGTATAAGATATTGTGGTTCCGCTGTGTTGATCTATGTGTTGTATTCTGAGTTGTATGATAGACAGGTCTTCTCGACTGTCTAAATTGTGATGTATTAAGCAGTGTAACTCTGTTGTATATAATACTATGTAATATCTTATGTGATATAATATAATTTATTCATTCCGCTATGAGATTCTGATATTGTTTAGTTCTTTCTTCTCTATCTATTCTCTTTTCCATCCCTTTCTTTCTTAATGATGATGCATCTTTCTATGGAATGTAAGGCGGGTCGTCACTGCTGGTATCAGAGCGCTAGGTTGAGAGAATACCTACACTTTGGAGTGATATCTGTCTTGAGAGAGCGTATTTGTATGTATGTATGTGTGTGTGTATATACATACATATATATATATATATATATATATATATATATATCCACCTGCTTTGTTGGGTCACATGTTCGGGTTTGCCAACATGAGTTCTAGAGGTGGGAGGGGTAGTGGTGTATGTAGCACGACTACCACAAATGGAAGAGGTCCGAGTGTTGAGGTTGGAAGAGTATCTGCTGAGGCTGTAGACCCAATATAGGATTATCCTACAATTTCGACTATAGGACTACATTTCCCATAAATACAACTACACGTACCCCATTTAGACACCAAGGGGAGCCCACATTTTATCTCATTTAACTATCTCATCGTTGTTGCATATATGTCCACCTCTCAGTGGTAGCATAACCCCTTTTTCTACTCCCTGTCAGAATCCATCAACAAAATAACATCATGTCGTGTCGTTGAGAACACAAAGGAACACCCATTAGTGTTGAGCCATACACTCCATCATGCATCATCGTCAGTGTTCCACGTCCACCAGAGAACCTCCTATGAGTCAATTTGCAAAAGAATTGCTCCCATACCCTGTTGGATAAATAGTATTTCGCTGGTCCGCACCATCATGGTGTCTCTACATAGGAATCTAGCTTCCCTACTATATATATATAATATATACACACCTATAATTTATCTATAACTTGCGCCTTAGGCTGAGATTTTGTGACGACTCGGAATTTTGGGCAATGCAATTTGATAATCTTTACTAATAAGTATTTAAATTGGTTTAATAAATTCTCTTTTATAATAATTTAAATTGACAATTTATCTTTCAAAACTAATAAAAATGTTTTCTATTTATAATGTACATATACATTGGTATGTATATTGTAAATAGGAGTTCTTTGGTTTTAATTCAATAAAAGGTATGTTTTCAAATTATAATATATATGTAAGTATATATTGTGATTTGGAAAATTATGTTTGAATTTAATACAATACCTTTCGAAAGCTATTTATTTTTAACTTTTCAAGTTATTTTCTAAGTTTAAGCTGGACAGAGTTAAAAACTGTTTATAATTGAATACCAATTGCGATAAGAATTAAAATGATAATCCAAATGAGGACTGAGGCAAATGTGAATAAGTGAATAGAAATAAAAAATGAATGTGAATAGAAAGGAGAAATTGATTTAGCTAATAATCAATGAAGAAAAATACGTATGATGTACATAAATTAGTCTATTCGCATAGTGATTTGATCCAGATTCAAACACAGAATTTCGAGATAGTATATCGATCCGAGTTGACAATTTTCACTCGATTTTCGATGGTGAACCTGGATATGGATTTTTGATTGGTTTTGGAAATTCTCTATCATAGCTATGGCTATACAAGGAGAATGACGGTTTACGATCAAGAAACCAGATCTGAGTCTGCACTAGAAAGTCTGGTGGACGATACTAGTTCGAAAGAGAAATTGTGTGATCGAGTGAGCGATCAGATTGATATAGCGTACAGATGATATGTGTACATCGTACAGGTTTGAATGAAATTATTATTGAAAATTTTGTGGATAAGAAATGTAAAATGGTTTTTGAATGAAGAGTATGTTTTGTGAAATATATTATGAAATAAAGTGGAAATTGAATATTTCTATGGTAAAAATTTACTTTATGGAAGTAAGTAATATGGTAAGTGACTTTATAGAGTAATAAGTTTGAATATTGATTTGGCATAAACAAAGTTATGTGTATATAATTGATAAACTCCCCTTATTGAACCTATTGCCAGAAGAAAAGGGTTTTTGAAAAGTATTTGAAGTATAAAAAGGGAATTTATACAAGTATGAAGTGATCCAAAGATTTTTCAAGATTTATATATCTATGTATATATAAAGGATTTTATAAGAATGATTTTGGGGAAAAGGTTTTGGAACCTCTGGATTTTGGAAAGGCTTCTGATTTTTGGGGAAAAATCAATTTTGGAAATTTGGAAATCCTAGTTTGAGAATTATCGATTCTGGGATAATCGATTTTAAGAAAGGAAGATTTATATGGGATTCATACTAGCTGTATGATTTAGAAGATACTATATGTGTATAGTATAAAGTGTTTTGAGAATGGCTTTGGAGAGAAAGGCGCTCTCTTGAAATGAACTTCTTAGCAGTACCAGAGATTGTACTGCCTTGAGCCCCAAGGGGGGAAGCTCTAAAGTTGATCCTGTGAGGAAGTCCAGACAAACTGAAGTTCTTGAGGATTATTAGGTAGCGAAAGTCGAGGGCGCTAATGCCTACAGAGGCATTTGGGTTATGCTGTAGCGACGGTGTAACTCGATGTCATTACGATCTACTGTGGACCATAGCAGAAATCGTGTGGAGGTGAGTGTCAACGTTCTATGGTTGATTTTGCCGAGAAGGCAACATAACATCGGTAGGCCGCGATCTATGGTCGAGTGGAGAAGTTTCATTCTTTTGGCAGCGAAATTCGAGGGCGCTGATGCCTACAGTTATATGGGTTTTGCTATGATAGCAACGTAGCCCCAGATGTAGCTACGATCTGTAGTGGGTTCCACGGCGTAATCGAAGGGCGTGGAATTCCTACAGTTATCTATGGATTTTACCGGGATGGCAACATAACCATCGGGTTAACTACGACCATGGAGGGGGTGATGATTTCCATAGCATACTCACCAAAGAGGTTTCCTCGATTTCAAAAATGTTTTTTATATTTTCAATAAAATTATTTTTCAAGTATTTTCGCTAGGTGTTGAAAATGGGTCTGCTAAGTATTTATATATTTTCACCAACTGTAAAATAGTTAAGTAGTTTTAAGATAGTTGTAAAATAGTTAGATAATTGCAAAATAGTTATAAAATAGTAAATATTTTATAAAACAGTTGAAAATTGTTGTAAAATAGTTAAATAGTTCCAAAGGTAATAAAAGATTTTTTTGGGTTTTAAAAAGAAAAGTTGTATAGTAGATAGCTAGGAAAAATAGATTTAAAAACAGTTATATTAAAACAATTTATTTGAAAAACATAGTTCAGAGCCAAACTGTTCAATTTCCCAATCTCTCATTCGAATCAATTCAATTTAAATGTAACGACTCGAAATTTCCGACTCCGAAACTTCCAGATTGTTAGAGAAAAGAAGAAAGAGATAGAAGAAGAAACAGAAACAAATCACAGATTCTCACGTTCGCAACGGCAAAATAAAATATCAAATAATAGCAATTATACAAAGAAAAACTGTATCGGTTAAATTACATTCAATACATCAGCTTTACAACCATTGCTCAAAATTGGACGGTTAAATTTAATTGTTCTAGAAATACAAACAATAATATACACAGCGGAAACTCCATACATTCCTGCCATCCAGCATGCCTCCTGAGCTCCAGAACGTCCCAACTTGAAAATCTGTAATACTTGGTCTGACCTGAGCATCACATCAAAGTAACACCAGGGTCAGGCTGGAAACCAAGATGAGTAAACCCATATAATTTGAAAACACTAAGTTATAACATATTTAAATTCTGAGGTAACTCGTAGTTCACTATGAGTTCTTAACTTGTTATAATCAACACTTATTGCACAAATCAATCTCTAAGTACCCTAACTTAGTTTCAAAGGTCCGGTTCATTTAAATTATTTCATTCTATCCTATTGATTATACATATCAAGTTTATAAAGAATTATAGTAGATTTCAAATCGAAGTGGTTTCGGGTATTTACTGATACCCGACCTCGATCTCTTCGAATCCAAAGTCATCTTAACCCAAGTTATTCAAGTGAAATATAATTAAAACTTTAAATACAGGGTGTCACCTTTACATAATAATTTATCATCGATAGATAACCACATTATCACAGTTTAAACCCAACATATCATATCACAAAGCATCACAAATCACATATCAGATATATCAACTAATCTAAGGCATACAATATTATTCAATCATTCATAAGCAAGATAAATTAGTCACACCATTTCTAATTAGTTTATTTCCATTAAATTAATTACTTTAATCATTTTTAATCCTGCTTACTTAATCATTAATTAATTACAAACCATTAATTAGTCATCCCTTGATTATCCTCTCTAATTACATTGAGTTATTAACCTTTAGTTAATTACCCAAATTAGTTTAACTATCACCCATTCATAATTAATTGCATTTATCATTAATTAATTACTCACATTAATTATTCAATAATCATTTACATTGATTAATTATCCTTTAATTAATCACACTCGTTAGTTAATTAATGCTTGGTGTAATTAATGTAGGATTGATTAATTAAGGATTAATTAAGGAAATTACACAAGAATTTAACCAAGGCATCCCATACTACTCCGTGAAATTCGAGTATTCGTTAATAGGCTAGTAAATTCCACTCAAATATTCTATTCAATGAGTTATACCATATTTGACGAAGATTTAATCGAAAGCATTTAATCCAATCGATGACACTAAGTCGATTATTAGTACTCCTCAAATTATAAAATTAAGGTTCTCAAAACATTTTTCTCTTTTGAGTTTATTATTTAAAAAGCTTATTATAATTTCCCATAAATCCATTTATTATTCAACTTTGTAAAAATATTCACAGATTTCTTAAAATATTCCATAACACTGAAGTTTTCAAGATTTATGTATGTACACAAAGTTGTCTCAAATTTCCATAAGGTTGTATTATTCACAAAACGATATTTTTAAAACCATATTTTATTACTCTTCTAAATCCATATTAAAATATAACCATTTTATTTAAAAATAAACTAAGTTTATACTTTTCAAACAATATTTCTAAATTCCATGAATCCTAAATTATTTATGTAACAAAACCATAATACTTATAGTCCAATTCCAAAATTATTTTTATGTAAAAATTGATTAGATTTGTATTCCAAAGTCATATTTCCATATCCATAAATATTTTACTAAACATGCTTAATATATAAAAAAAACTTGCTAAAAAAATGCATTTTTTAATATTTATTAACATAATTTAGAAACAATACTAAGATTTGAAATTTAATAACAATTCTCTTTCATTGACAAAGTAGCGACAAAGAAATGAATTTTTGACCATTTAAACTTCAAAATTATGCAATCTGTTTAAATTGATTCAATTTCAATTCAATTTAAATTAACTTCAATTCCTATTCCAAATTCAAATCAATTTCCATTTGAATTTTGTACTTATCCATCTTCAATCATACTTCTAAATTATTCAAATAAAATTTCAATTTGAAGTAACTTCACATTAAATCTCAACTTTAAACCATCTCGAATTATATAAATTCGAGTTAAATTTTTAATGTTGATTTAATCCCTTAAATCAAATTAACCCTTTACTTTTAAATCAAATCGACCTTTATTTTTAATTTAACAACTTAAATATTTAAAATATTTAATTTGGAATCTATAACTCGAAAATTCATCTTACAGTTCTTATCCATAAATTCCCAATATCAATTTCATTCAAACCCGTATGATGTACTCATATCATTCGTACGCAATATCAATCTGATTGCTTACTCGATCACACAAAATTCTAGATAGTTAGGAAAAAGAAGAAAAGAGATAGAAGAAGAAATAGAAAACAAGTCATAGAATCTCACATCCGTAGCGGATCAAAATATAATATTAAATAATAACAGTTATACAAAAGAAAACTGTATCTGTCACTTTACATTTATTTACATTAGAGTTACAACCTTTACAGAAACAGTGGACAATTAAAATTAACTTGTCCCATATAAACAATAATAATTCACAGCGGAATACTCCATATGTTCCTATCATCCAGATCGCCTCCTGAGCTCCAAAGCGTTCTAACCTGAAAATCTGTAATACTCGGTCTGACCCGAGCATTACATCAAAGTAACACCGTGTCAGGCTGGAAACCAGCGTGAGTAAAACCATCTAACATGAAATACAAAGATGTAAAACTTATTTGAAAAACCAAGGGTAACTCGTACCTTATTATGAGTTCTTAACTTTCCATAATCAAATACATCTTATATCATATCTAAGCATTATTACTGAGATAAAAGTAATGACCCGTCTTTATTCCACCGAATGACGTATCATAATTAAGAAAGAAAGGGATAGAAAAGAGAAAGGCAGAAAAGCAAGAACAAAACAATATCAAAATCTCAAAACGGAACGAATAAATATATTAATCACATAGTTATTACATAATATTCAACATTAATCAGAGTTACACAGCTTCGTATCACAATACATTAGACAGTTATAAAACCTGTCTATCATACATCTCAAGATTCAACACAGAGATCAACACGGTGGAACCACTATATATTTACCAACATTGAAGCCTCCTACTCCATATCTCCTGCAGAATTTCGTCAAAGCTAACCTAAATCCCTTAGCTACTCGTAAAAATTTGAGTACCTAAGAGTTTAAGAAAATCGAAAATAAACTCCGGGTCAGACATGGGTCTGGTGTGAGTAAACAGTTTAAAGTTGCTTAACTTTGAAAAACCTTTGTAAACAAAAGGTATCTCGTAAGACTTCCCACACATAAACACGGAAATGCTTTTACCTTACGATAACCAAAACATTTGACAGGACATCCATTGATATTATAATAGGGCCTAGGGTTTTCAAGTAAAATACAATAATAGCTGGAATGCTTACATCTCACGTTCCAACATAGTTGGGCACAATCAAAACGTACGACACTTATTGGAGATTGGATTCCATACAATGGCAGGGTTACTAGGGTACCGCCTGTCACAGTACGTGGCCTAGATCACCGTACCGAGGATCTACGCTAAATCCCCTACAACACAAGGCCGAAACCATCCCTTACTGGATAGTCCCGAACAAGACAATCCTGCAGTTGCAACCAACTGCCCACACAGCTGAATAAAAATGGACCTCTAGACAGGGGAAATCTCGTCCTACTTGGGTGCTACCCACTTAGCCTACCTGCACCTCCCTTGTTTTAGCCATTCCCGGTTGATGAGGCTTGAGGCAACGATTACCTTTTCAGAACATATAACTTAGAATGCTCATCGTTCTCCAATAACGATGTTCAGAAAGCATTCAATCCATACAAATTCGTTCCAGGTAATTCAATTTAAATTAACTTCAATTCCTATTCCAAATTCAAATCAATTTCCATTTTGAATTTAAACTTATTCAGTTTAAAATCAACTCAAATATATAAATATATATATACAGACATTTAAACGAACACAAATTCAATCTGAAAATAATAATTCTATTAAAATCTATTTATATCTATATACAAACAATCATTATTATTTGTTTTTAAAAGAAATATTTTGTAAATTTTAAGTAATTATATTAGGAGATTATCAAATAAATATTTATCTAGATATAAATTTTTATTATCACATATTTATTTGTTCAACTTATAAATCGGTGTTTCTACTGATTCAATCCAGTTAATTATCAATTTACAGATGCTCCGAAATCCAGGTTATCACATGTGATTTGGAAAATTATATTTGAATTTAATACAATACCTTTCAAAAGCTATTTAAAATTTAACTCTGTATTTTCAATACATAAGATAAAATTTAATTTAAAATATGATAGCTTAAATTAGATTTAATAAAAGTTTTATTATGTATTCTTTTAAAAAAATACTTAAACTAAGATGGTTTATAAATATATATATAGGTTTAAAATATTCTTTCTTTTTAGATATTTAATTGTAAATTTGTATAAATATATATAAAAATTAATATTAAAATAACATATTAAAATGGATTTAGACACTTGTAAATATATAAGACAAGCTTTAGACATTGTAAATTAATGGATTCGTGCAAAATACAATTGTAACCAATATGGCATGAAATAAAACAAGTGGCCAAATTCTCTTGATATTGAATTATAGATATAATATTTTAAAGAAAATATGGTTATTCAATTCAATGCTTTCTCATCATTCTTCTTCCTTCATCTTTTCTAAAAAATAAAAGAAACTGAAAATCAAAACTAAAACTAAAGGCTTCAAATTCAACAAATCGGCAAACCAGATTCAGGATCAACTTCAACTATTTTTAAACTTCAACCTTAAGAAAATTCAAACTCAACAAGTAAATCAACTTCAGTTCAAATCAAATACATCAATTCCTGGAACAAGAAACTGCTCCTCTATTCGTTTTTTCCTTAGAGTAAACTTTTACCTTAAAAACAGTTTGAATCTATTGCATGTGATAAATTTGTATGGTTATGATGTAATATGTTTGCATGAATGATTTTTCCTAAAATATGATTGAAACTGCCCTATATATATGGATGTATATGACTCTGTGTGTGTGTGTGTATCTTGTCCCTGTTATAATCACAGACTCAAAAACTTCTGTAACAACCCTGTATTTTCTAATTATTTTAATTGTATATTTTAATTATTTTAAATTGAATTCCTGATTTAAAAACTTTATTTTATTTATTAAAATGGGTAACTTTGTTAATTTAAATATAAATTTTGATTTTGATGTAAATTAGAATTCCAAACCAGAATAAATAGAATATTTTCTAGAAAATGTGAATTTTAGTCAATACGGTCAAAATTTGACTTTTAAATTTAAAATTTAAATATTTGAATTTTATCTTTTATTATGAAAATAAATTAAATTTCAAGAATACTGCTTTTTGTTTCGTTGAAATCCGATTTATATTGTGGAAGTTATGCTTTTTACAATATTGTGTGTTAATTGTTTTATTTAACAAAATTGTTTATTTTAAATAATATAAATAATATTTTTGTTTGTTTTAATTTGGTATATATGTATATATTACATGTTATATATTTATTTATATTTTTAAAACATTTTAAAAGTGTAGTTATAATTTTCCCATGTTCACTGTATTTTGTTTACAATTTTTTAATGCTAGTTTCGATATATTAGCTATTTTCTTAATTATTTTCTACTTTTTTCCTTCTAATAATTATTTATTTTTCCTTTTCACTTTATTTTGTTTTCATTTTTATTTTATTTACTGAATTTTATTTGCTTTATTTTTTTTAAAAGGAAAGGAAATTCCAATAGTCAAAGACCTTTCATTTTCCATTAACTTTTCATCTACTTGTCTCTTCATTTACTTGCCCTTTCACTTCCTAGCTTTTGGCCGTTCACTCCCTATCTCTTAGCCGTGTATTTCCCACCTCAATTCATGTGAGAAACTTTCTCACATCTGAAAAAAAAATCACGGCCAAAAGAAGAAAAAGAAAAAAAAATAGTTAATGGCTTCATCTCCTTTTTCTTGCAGCATTTTTCAATATTATGCCTAGATCTCTCTTCAACTTTGCTTGGCCTGTACCACCCATCATCACCACCATCCTCTCCACCATCGCCAGCAGCAGCAACCTACCCTTTTCCTCTGACCAAAGTCAATCCATGACCACTTGATGATGTTAGCACCACAAAAACATTGCAAAGCTCCACCAAAATTGCATAGCTGACCTTGTTAGCCACCATCACATTCATAGTTCACCTTGGCTGCCTCCTATTGCACCACCACCACCACGGTACCACCTCTGAACTTCAACTTCAGATATGTCCAAATCGGTACTAAGCATGAGCCAAGCCCAACTGACCCATAGGCCGAGCCAAAATGTGCATCCAAGTTGCCTTTTAGTCTTGTTTCTTTTGTATGCACCATGTTTCACCCTACCACTTCACATCTCCACTTGTAGCCGCACCATTTTGACGCCATACCTAACCTATAACACCTTCATAACTTAGCATATGAACCCTATGGCCAAGCAATTGGACTAATTGAAGCAAGGTCTAATCATCTTGTCCATTGTCGCTTTTTATTTCAATCAGTTTCAATGTTGTTTTGTATTGAATATTCATGTGTTACATTGTCTTGTTGTTTGTTGTATACAAGATTATCATCTTTGCTCTCCACTCACTTGAATTCAATATCGTGCTATATCGTGCGTGTCGTGCCTTTGGAATCGTTTTGTGTGTCGTAGTGGTCTTCAGCTTGAAAAGGTGAGTTTTTCTCACTCTGACATATTTACTTATGAAATCGTAGATTGATGACAAGTGTTTAGTAATTAAAATGTTTATGCAAGTTAATGATGATTATATGATATGTTATTTCATGTTATTTCCATGTTATTTTTGTTAATTATCACCTGACATATGATATATGACATTATATTGTGACATTGGCATTGTTTGTATTGTTTATGCATATATTCACACTGCAATTTCCCTGTTAGGATAGAATCACTATGGGTTGAAATGATATATACCCAAACGGACTTTAGAATAGGGAAAATGGTTATGGGCTAAAAGGATAGGCCTGAGTGATTTTTATTTATTTTTATTTACTTGGGATTGCGGGTTTGAAATGATAGAACCCGGTTTTCTTTGTAAACTGCAGATGGAAATGATTTATATCCGTACCACTTGACCTAGGTTGGAAAATTACATACAGACCCCGTGGAATATTTTTAAAATGATTTTTATATAGATATGTATTTTTAAAGTATGAAATTTTGATTTAAAAATGTATATTTTATGGTTTTAAGAAAGCTAAATATTAAGTTTTGAATTTGTGAATTTAAGTATGTAAATTTGAAGTAAATGTGATTTTGGCTTTAAATTATATTTTAAAATGTAAATAAATAATGGAAATTTAATTTAAAGTTTTGAAATGATATTTGAAGTCAAATGTTAATTTTTTGTTTAAATTTAATAAGTAAATAAACAGTGAAATTTTAACTTAACAAATGAATTGAATTTTTAATTAAATATTTGATTTTAAATTTTATTGTGATAAATCATATGGTAAAAAGTATTTAAAAGTGAAATTTTGAAGTCTAGAAATATAATTTGTAAACTTAAATAGAAATTTTTTGAATTTTTATTGTTTTTGAAAAGTTATAATAAAATATGAAATTTTATTAATAGCATTTCTAAAATGCTGTAGTTTTATGACAGCACTTAAAAATGCTGTTGTTTTAAACTTAACTATGTTTGAAATAACTAAATATCTTGTAACAACCCCCAATTTCGTACCATTCAAATCGACAATAATCCACACATGTCAGACTTGAATGATGCAAAATAACAGATTGTAAATAAATTTGGAGCAAATGAAATCAAATATACAGAATCACGGACACAGAACAAACAGAATAACTCGCAGCGGAATATAAAATAACATAGTAGTTCATGAAGCTACTATAACAGAGTCTCAAACCAAATACATAATATAGTCTGAAAAACAACAGAATAGAAATCTCAAATACATAGAAGTTCACTAATACATGAGATAAACTAATACAGCTGAAACAGAAGTAGATAAATATGTAGATAAGTAGAAACTCCAGTGAAAGACCAGCTCCAGGAAGAGAATCCAAAGCTGTGAATACTCAGGCTGACCCGAGCGTAAAGCAAAACACAAAACACTCGAGTCAGGACAATATATACTTATATAATGTAAACCAACTCAAGTGAACTGTAATAAAGATACAACTAACTTAAAGGATGCCTGGGACCGTCCATCCTCTAAGGATCTGTTAAACTATTTACTATATAGTAATATTTCGCTAATATACTAATGTCTACAGTAAAATAAACATACTTTTAAATAGCATTCCGGGCTACCCATATCACCCTTCACACATAATAGTCCCAGTAGTCCATCCAATATCATGCCATCTCCACTCCGGGTGACTGTCAGAGGATACCACACGGGCTACGGGAGAAAGACAAACTCGTAGTAAAGGCTCGGTATGGTAGGTGACACGGCAAACAAGGCAATGCCAGGGTAGATATACCAATTACGCACACGGGCTGGTGGTAACGCAGCAGCCACATACGCCCACCCCGAACAACACTCCAAAATCAAGGGGTGCACCCAATCGATCACAACAGTAATAGAATGGTATCGAAGAAGTGTGTTCAGCCAGAGGTGCTACCTCCTTTGGCCCGAGATCGCTCCTGTTTTAGCCACCTTATGCTAACTCATGGGAGTTAGGTTCACGAAATGTACCTTAGGAACGTCGTCACCATCCTACTTCATTCTGGAATCTCCACCGCGCACACAGTTGTTAAAGTGGTTTTCGGTATCGACAGAGAGTATGTCCATATCCGATCCCGGTCTCTTTAACAATCAATCTTTATTATACCCCGTAGTTATAATTTCAAAAATGGTGTTTATTTCTCAAAATCCAATATCATTTCAAATCCATTTCAAAATATCAACTTATCATTTCATTTGAAAAACATATTCATTTTTATTCAATTTAAAAATACCATTCACATTTCAAAATAGTTCAATTCCAACAAATTACTTCATTTAAATCCTTTACAAGTGAAGTTATTACATTTAATAATTAAATTATTAAACTTCCAAAGTTTTCAACTTTCAAATTTCATTCATTCACTTAATTTTATCAAAACAGTGAAAATTCAACTTTCGCAGCATTTGGAAATTGCTACAGAAAGTTATATTCAAAACAGTTAAATTTAACAAAGACGGCGTTTAAAATGCTGTAATAGTGTTACATTAGTTTCAAAGAAAAAAAACTTAGTTTAATCCAAAAATTATATTTTCTATAATTCACTTTTAACTTATAAAATCATATAATTTTACTTTTATAACCATCATTTAATTTTCTTTAATTTCATGATTTCATAAAGTTAAATTTCCATTCAAAAATTCATATTTAACACTAATTCACTTATTAATTTGCAGTGTCCAATTTTAAATTCATTACATTTAAATTTCAACCTAACACTTAAGTTAAAATTCTCAAATATAACTTAGTTTATATTTTTATTTACTTAATTAAAATTCACTTTTAAGTCAATTCCAAAAGTTCCAATTTTAGTTACAATTTAAAATTTCAACTTAAATATTCATTCATTTCACATTTCAACTTTATTAAAATCATTAGTATGACATAAAATCACTTTAAATTCCTTTAAATTCAAATTATCATAAATTTATCATGCTTTCATATTCTATTTAATTTCAAATTATAATTAAATCAAATTTCCCAAAATAGCTTACATTCAAAATTTTCTAACCTTTTTGTTAATTTATTTCACTTGTAATTATTCAGAAAATCAATAATATTTTACCAAAAATCATTTTTAATTAGGTTTAAATAAAAATATTTTAATATTTATATTTCTAAAATAATTTTAAAATTTTTAGAAAAATATATTAACTACGGGTGTGTATATAATTTTCTACACTAGGAAAAGTGATACGGGTAATATATCATTTCAACCCGTAATTTACAAAGAAAAATTTGGGTTTTATCATTTCAAACCCACAGTCCCAAGTAAATGAAATAAATTTGAAAATCATTCAGGCCTATCATTTCAGCCCATAATGATTTTCCCTTATTCTAAAGTCCGTTCGGGTATGTATCATTTCAACCCATAGTGATTCTAATCTAAAGGGAACTTGCAGCGTGATAAACGAATAAAATAACAGAACAGCATAATATAACAGTAATAAATGTCATAATAGGTGTTTAAGCATGGGTGAAAATCATATAATAGTGACATAGCAAATAATAATATAGTGATGCAGTTTACATATTCACAAGTGATCAATTTACTATTCATATAAGTATAAAACTGTCTGGTGAGAATAACTCACTGTTTTGAGCTGATGACACAACGACGAATTGCACAAACGGGATCTACACAAGCATAAAAGCACGACACAGATACGAATGGAGGAGCCAAGGATTAATTTCCTTGAATACCAATCAAACAAAACAATATAACAATTATAAGGTTTCAGACCAAAAATACGATAAACTATGCTAGAAATAACTTCATAAAACAAAGCTGAAATGCTTTGCACTTGCTTCCGACATCCCATAGGCTCGGCCAAAGGTGGATTACAGGTCTAAGGCAATGGTTTTGGGTCAGGTCTGGGTTGCTAAGGTCGGCCTAACATGAGTTTGTTGATGGCAAAAGTTATGGAGATGGAACAACAACACAACAAGGCGTAACTACTAACAACATCACAAGTTTCAAGCAAACAAAGCTCGGCCAAGGCTGCTGTGGTCATGGCCAGAGGAGTGGGGTCCACTGTGGTGATGTGGCAGAGGGTGTTGGAGGTGCTGGAGGTGGTGGTGGTCATGTAGGTGGCGGCCATGGGTGGTGGAAGTGGTGGATGTGAAGGCTTGTGCTTGGCTAGGTCAAGATGTTGGAGTTTGGTGAACTTGGTGAAGGAACTACCACCAAGGGTGGTACGGATGGGTAAGGTCAGTGAGGAGGAGGTGCTGGTGGCGTGCTCAGGTGGTGGTGGTGGTGGCAGGGGCTGGAGAGGGACATGGCCGATCCTATGATAAAGAAGATCAAGTGCAAATCAAACGAAAAATCAGCATAAGTGAACAAAAGGAGATAAAAGAAAAATAGAATTTTACCAACTTCTCAAACAAGTTATGGCCGAAATTATTTTTAATGAGATGGGAAATGATGTACGTGAATAAATAATGGAGGTAGGCAGCTGAAGTATGTGAGTTATTATGGCTAATTGATGGCAAAAGTAAGTTAAAAATGTGAAAAGGCGGGAAAATCAAAAGCCATTGGAAATAAAAAGTCACAAACCGTTTCAATTTACCTTTAATTATTTATAAAAGTTTATATATTCTGAAATAAAAATATTATCAGATAAAATTTCGAAACTTTAAAAAAATATAAAAATATATATACCATTTATTAATTATATAGAGTAAAATTAAGGAAAAATAGTTAAAACAGTGAACTAGACAAGAAAATTTAAAAGTAAATGAAATAAATAAAAATAAATTCATATGAGCTTGTAAAGTATTTTTAAACATAAATAATAACATAAAAAAAAATTTATTCACAAAATAAATATTTAAAATTTAATTTAAATATAATTTTTAATGCAGAAAATAGCAAAAAAGGGGAAAACAACCCTTAAAAATAGGAAATCAATACAGTAAATTTTGGAAAAATTCTATTATTATTTTAAAATATTTAGAGATGAAATTTCACAAATAAAACAAATTTAAAATAAAATAAAGAAATTTAAAATGAAGAAAATGGCAGAAAATTAGAAAACAGCCTTTAAAAATAGGAAATAAATACAGTAAATTTTGGAAAAATTACATTTTCATTTTAAGAATGTTTAGAAATGATATCACACAAATAAACAAATTTAAATTAATTTCAAAATGAAATAAAGTCAAATTTAAATATATAGTCAAAATCTAGGGTTGTTACACTCTCCCCCACTCAAATCTTTTCGTCCTCGAAAAGAACGGAAAGGAAAAATAAAGAGAAACAAGATAGAGAAACAAAATAGTACCTGAAATGAATAGTTCCAGATTTGAAGCACGATGCTCTCCTCCGTTTCCCAAGTACAATCTCGATCATCAGTACTCCACTGTACTTTGACCAGATTAACAGATTTTCTTCTGAGCTGCTTCGTATCTCTATCTACAATACGAAGTGGCTTCCTCTCAACAGTCAGGTTAGGCTCAATATCCAAACTATCAAGAGCAGAAGGCTGGACAATAAGAGATGGATCGTGGAGATGACGGCGAAGATGTGAGACATGGAATACATCATGCACTCCAGAAAGCTTCTCGGGCAAATCCAGATGATAAGCCAAAGAACCAACTCTTTCCATGATGCGGAAAGGACCAATGAACCTGGGAGAAAGCTTCCCTCTACGACCAAAGCGAATGACATTCCTCAAGGGAGAAACTTTAAGGAACACCTGATCACCAACAGCAAATTCCAAATTTCGCCTACGCCTATCAGCATATTTCTTCTGTCTATCCTGAGCGACTCTCAGCCTCTTCTTAATCTCCTCAACTTTCTCAGAAGCTTCCAAAATCACTTCAGGACCAAGAACCAAACGATTACCGGATTCAATCCAGCAAGAAGGAGATCTACAAGGTCGCCCGTATAAAGCAGCAAACAGAGACATTTTGAGACTAGCCTGAATGCAAAGATGGAATGAGATAGATAAAAAGATCAAGAATAGACTGAAAACAGAAGATAAGATAATACCTGATAGCTATTATTGTAGGTAAATTCGGCAAGATGGAGATAATCTTCCCAAGATCCTCCATAATCAAGCACAGAAGCACGAAGAAGATCCTCGAGAATCTGATTTACTCTTTCCGTCTGACCGTCGGTCTGAGGATGATAAGCAGTGCTCAGATTCAAACGAGTACCCAAAGATTCCTGAAAAGCCTTCCAGAACTGACTAGTAAAGATAGGGTCACGATCACAAACAATACTGAGAGGAACACCATGGAGACGAACGATCTCTCTCATGTAAATCTCAGATAAACTAAAAGAAAAACGAGTAGACTTGACCGGAATAAAATGAGCGGACTTGGTCAGTCTATCAACAATAACCCAGATACTCTCATTGCCTTTCCGAGTCCTCGGTAAACCATCGATGAAATCCATGGAAACCTGTTCCCACTTCCAATTAGGAATCTCGAGGGGCTGCAACAAACCAGGGGTCTTCTGGTGATCGGTTTTGACTTGCTGACAAGTCGCACACCGACTAACAAAGATAGAGATATCCCTCTTCATCCCCTTCCACCAATAAAGCCTCTTCATATCCTGATACATCTTCGACACACCAGGATGAATAGAAAGTCTGGATCTATGATTTTCCTGAAGCAACTCCTGTCTCAAACTATCAACCTTCGGAACACAAATCCTGCCGTTAATCCGCAAAATCCCTTTGTCATCAATCTGAGCTCCACTACTACCTCTACTACCACCAACTCTGCTACGAACACTCTCCTTCATCAATCTAAGCATCTCATCCTCATCCTGCTTAGCCCTAATCTGATCCAGAAGAGGAGAAGAAGAAACAACAAGCTGACATAACAAAGCCTTCTTCCGACTCAGAGCATCGGCCACAACATTAGCTTTACCGGGAGTATAGTTAATGTCGAGGTCGTAAGAAGCCAGAAACTCAAGCCAACGAACTTGCCTCTGATTCAGATCCTTCTGGGTGAAGATATATCTCAGAGACTGATGATCTGTGAAAAGCTCAAACTTGGTTCCAAGAAGATGATACCTCCAAAGTTTCAAAGTAAAGACAACAGCAAGTAACTCTAAATCATGTGCAGCATAATTTGCTTCGTGGGTCTTCAACTGACGGCTGGCATAGGCAATAACCCTACCATCCTGCATAAGAACAGCACCCAAACCCTCACGACTAGCATCAGTATAAACTGTAAATCCCTCACTCCCATACCGAACAGTAAGAACTGGTGCAGAAGTTAGCTTGCTCTTCAACTCACTGAATGCAGCCTTACACTTATCACTCCAGACAAATCTGGCATTCTTCCGAGTTAAAGCTGTGAGAGGTGCAACAATCCGAGCAAAATTCTCAATGAATCTCCGGTAGTAACCGGCAAGGCCCAGAAAACTATGAATATCAGATGGAGTCTTTGGAGTTTCCCAATCCTGGAAAAATCGGGGAAAAATAAAGCAATAGGAAAAAAATAGAATTATTAAAATGATAGAGAAAGAGAAAAAAGAAAGACTTACATTGATCGCAGCAATCTTAACTGGATCAACAGAGACTCCATTACTAGAAACAATATGCCCGAGATAATGGACTTCATCCTTCCAGAAATGGCATTTAGAAAATTTAGCCTTTAACTAATGATTTCTGAGAGTCTCAAGAACATATTTCGAATGCGACTTATGCTCATCCTTAGTCTTAGAGAAGACAAGGATATCATCAACAAAGACTAGCACAAATTTATTAAGCACATCACGAAAAACATGATTCATCAAATCAACAAAGAAAGCAGGAGCATTAGTCAAACCAAAAGGCATGACTAACCATTCAAAAAATTTCATTCTCAGTGCGGAAAGCAGTCTTGGGAATGCTATCCTCAGCAACCCTGAGCTGATGAAAACCTGTGGCAAGGTCAAGCTAAGAGAAAATAGTGGCACCATGAAGCTGATCAAACATATCATTGATACGAGGCATAGGATATCTGTTTTTCATAGTGAGCTTGTTCAGCTCCCTATAATCAACACACATCCGAAGTGAACCATCAGATTTGGTGACAAAAACTACCGCAGCTCCCCATTCAGAAAAACTGGGCCTAATCAGACCTTTGGAAGATAAGTCTTCAATTTGCTTTCCCATCTCAACCTTCTCGCGGGGTGCCATTCTTCTAGGAGGAAGAACAATAGGTCGAGCACCAGGAATAAGATCAATCCGAAAATCAATTTCCCGCTTCGGAGGTAAAGAAATGACTTCTCTAAATACATCGGGATATAATCTAACCACAGGGGTTGAATCAAGGTCACTGGAAGAAGAATCCAATTAAATAAAGTTGCCAGCAAAATCCTGAGGCATGCGGCACTGAATAATCAAGGAATTCCCTTGATCATCAACAAGCTGAACAGACCGGGATTTACAAGAGATATGAGCATTATGATTCACTAACCAATCCTGACCAAGCAATAAATCAAAAGCATCGAAGCCCAGAATATAAAAATCACCACTAAAGCGATGATCAGAATGGAGAAGTTTCACCTCTTGACAAATCCGATTAAGGTTAGCAGGACCCCCAATAGGATTTGAAACACATAATGGAACAGAAGTATACTCAGGAGAAAGGAGATGTTCAAACTTATCACACAAATCAACAGAAATAAAACTGTGTGAAGCACCAGTATCAAACAACACACGAACAGGATGATGAAATAAAGTAAATGAACCCTGGAGTGTACCTTGGTCATCACTAGGAGTAGGGGCAGGTGGAGGAAGTGGAGATGAGGCAGAAGTGACATCAAATATACCAGAAGGAGTACCCCTCTGCTGGGTAGGGCAATCCTTCTTAAAATGACCTGGCTGGAGACAGATATGGCAGAGATCACGTCTAGCCGACTTAGCAGGTGGAGGAACTGCAGCACCTGATAATGTGGGACAGCTATTGGCATAGTGCCCTCTCTGATCACACCTAAAACAAGTGATGGAGGAGAGATCAACTGGTTGCCTCTGAGCAGGGGCAGATGATGAAGATCCCAAACCAGGACGCTTCTGCCAATTCTTCTTCTGCTGCTGGAAATTTGGCTTACACTTCTTGGAAACTGCAAAGGAAGACTGAGCACCAGAAACAGCAGGACTTTTGGATGTGGGATTCTCATAGCGAATAGCCATATCCATAAGCTGGGTGAAAGAACCATGAACATGAGAAATAAGGCGACTATAATACTCTGGCCGAGCACCAGCAATAAATTTTTCATTCTTCTTAAGAGGAGTATCAATAAGGGTAGGACCGAACTTGGAAAGTTCATTGAATTTCCTCTCATACTCAGCAAAAGACATGGTACCCTGCTTCAGATCCATAAACTCACGATAAAGCTGAGATTTCCCTGCTTCTGGCATCCATTTTGCCACAAAAGCCTCCCTGGAAAAGAGATACAGAAAACAAGCTTAAGATAGATTCAAAGAAAGGAAAAATAGGAACAAAATTAAGATAACCCAAAGGATACCTAAACTGCTCCCAAGTGAGATCAGCCTCGACGGTGTTAGCCGTAACGGACTCCCACCAATCTAAAGCAGAATCATGCAACTGCCAGGCTGCAAGCTGACGCTTCTGAGCATCAGTAATGTCAAGACCAGTAAATATCCTCTCAAGACTCCGCAACCACTGCTGAGCCTCAATGATAGTCTCTGAACCGGTGAATGGGGTTCCACCAAGTTGAGAGAATTCCTTACAAAGAACAGTGAACCTGGCTGGAGCAACAGGTTGAGGAGCTGGGGCAATACCGTGACCCCTAACTCTGGCATTTCCCCGATTCATCCTGAAAAATATCAAGAATGAATTTAGGATAAGAATAAAGACAAGCCGAAGACAAATTAAGATAAGGCAAGATAATACACTTGGATGAATATCTTAAAGAAAGAAAAGATCCTAACAAGATAGATACGAAAGAAAGGAAAGTTAGAAAACATTTGAAAATCCTTTAAAAGAAAGAAAAATTTATATATCAAAATAATCTTTGAAAATCCTTTGAAAACATTTTGAAAATCATTTTATACTTTGAAAATACGTCTCTCACAAAGATATGATTCTGAGATTGATTTCACTCATTCTAGTGTGGAAATACCCTATCTCTAATGAGTTTTTGCTCCGCAGAGGCAATGGTTGCCAAAACCAAAGCTCTGATACCAACTGTAACAACCCCCAATTTCGTACCATTCAAATCGACAATAATCCACACATGTCAGACTTGAATGATGCGAAATAATAGATTGTAAATAAATTTGGAGCAAATGAAATCAAATATACAGAATCACAGACACAGAACAAACAGAATAACTCGCAGCGGAATATAAAATAACATAGTAGTTCATGAAGCTACTATAACAGAGTCTCAAACCAAATACATAATATAGTCTGAAAAACAACAGAATAGAAATCCCAAATACATAGAAGTTCACTAATACATGAGATAAACTAATACAGCTGAAACAGAAGTAGATAAATATGTAGATAAGTAGAAACTCCAGTGAAAGACCAGCTCCAGGAAAAGAATCCAAAGCTGTGAATACTCAGGCTGACCCGAGCGTAAAGCAAAACACAAAACACTCGAGTCAGGACAATATATACTTATATAATGTAAACCAACTCAAGTGAACTGTAATAAAGATACAACTAACTTAAAGGATGCCTGAGACCGCCCATCCTCTAAGGATCCGTTAAACTATTTACTATATAGTAATATTTCGCTATTATACTAATGTCTACAGTAAAATAAACATACTTTTAAATAGCGTTCCGGGATACCCATATCACCCTTCACACATAATAGTCCCAGTAGTCCATCCAATATCATGCCATCTCCACTCCGGGTGACTGTCAGAGGATACCACACGGGCTACGGGAGAAAGACAAACTCGTAGTAAAGGCTCGGTATGGTAGGTGACACGGCACACAAGGCAATGCCAGGGTAGATATACCAATTACGCACACGGGCTGGTGGTAACGCAGCAGCCACATACGCCCACCCCGAACAACACTCCAAAATCAAGGGGTGCACCCAATCGATCACAACAGTAATAGAATGGCATCGAAGAAGTGTGTTCAGCCAGAGGTGCTACCTCCTTTAGCCCGAGATCGCTCCTGTTTTAGCCACCTTATGCTAACTCACGGGAGTTAGGTTCACGAAATGTACCTTAGGAACGTCGTCACCATCCTACTTCATTCTGGAATCTCCACCGCGCACACAGTTGTTAAAGTGATTTTCGGTATCGACAGAGAGTATGTCCATATCCGATCCCGGTCTCTTTAACAACCAATCGTTATTATACCCCGTAGTTAATTTCAAAAATGGTATTTATTTCTCAAAATCCAATATCATTTCAAATCCATTTCAAAATATCAACTTATCATTTCATTTGAAAAACATATTCATTTTTATTCAATTTAAAAATACCATTCACATTTCAAAATAGTTCAATTCCAACAAATTACTTCATTTAAATCCTTTACAAGTGAGGTTATTACATTTAATAATTAAATTATTTAACTTCCAAAATTTTCAACTTTCAAAGTTCATTCATTCACTTAATTTTATCAAAACAGTGAAAATTCAACTTTTGCAGCATTTGGAAATTGCTACAGAAAGTTATATTCAAAACAGTTAAACTTAACAAAGACGGCGTTTAAAATGCTGTAATAGTGTTACATTAGTTTCAAAGAAAAAAAAACTTAGTTTAATCCAACAATTATATTTTCTATAATTCACTTTTAACTTATAAAATCACATAATTTTACTTTTATAACCATCATTTAATTTTCTTTAATTTCATGATTTCATAAAGTTAAATTTCCATTCAAAAATTCATATTTAACACTAATTCACTTATTAATTTGCAGTGTCCAATTTTAAATTCATTACATTTAAATTTAAACCTAACACTTAAGTTAAAATTCTCAAATATAACTTAGTTTATATTTTTATTTACTTAATTAAAATTCACTTTTAAGTCAATTCCAAAAGTTCCAATTTTAGTTACAATTTAAAATTTCAACTTAAATATTCATTCATTTCACATTTCAACTTTATTAAAATCATTAATATGATATAAAATCACTTTAAATTCCTTTAAATTCAAATTATCATAAATTTATCATGCTTTCATATTCTATTTAATTTCAAATTATAATTAAATCAAATTTCCCAAAATAGCTTACATTCAAAATTTTCTAACCTTTTCGTTAATTTATTTCACTTGTAATTATTCAGAAAATCAATAATATTTTACCAAAAATCATTTTTAATTAGGTTTAAATCAAAATATTTTAATATTTATATTTCTAAAATAATTTTAAAATTTTTAGAAAAATATATTAACTACGGGTCTGTATATTATTTTCTACACTAGGAAAAGTGATACGGGTAATATATCATTTCAACCCGTAATTTACAAAGAAAAATCCGGGTTTTATCATTTCAAACCCGCAGTCCCAAGTAAATGAAATAAATTTGAAAATCATTCAGGCCTATCATTTCAGCCCATAATGATTTTCCCTTATTCTAAAGTCCGTTCGGGTATGTATCATTTCAACCCATAGTGATTCTAATCTAAAGGGAACTTGCAGTGTGATAAACGAATAAAATAACAAAAGCATAATATAACAGTAATAAATGTCATAATAGGTGTTTAAGCATGGTGAACATCATATAATAGTGACATAGCAAATAATAATATAGTGATGCAGTTTACATATTCACAAGTGATCAATTTACTATTCATATAAGTATAAAACTGTCTGGTGAGAATAACTCACTGTTTTGAGCTGATGACACAACGACGAATTGCACAAACGGGATCTACACAAGCACAAAAGCACGACACAGATACGAATGGAGGAGCCAAGGATTAATTTCCTTGAATACCAATCAAACAAAACAATATAACAATTATAAGGTTTCAGACCAAAAATACGATAAACTATGCTAGAAATAACTTCATAAAACAAAGCTGAAATGCTTTGCACTTGCTTCCGACATCCCATAGGCTCGGCCAAAGGTGGAGTACAGGTCTAAGGCAATGGTTTTTGGTCAGGTCTGGGTTTCTAAGGTCGGCCTAACATGAGTTTGTTGATGGCAAAAGTTATGGAGATGGAACAACAACACAACAAGGCGTAACTACTAACAACATCACAAGTTTCAAGCAAACAAAGCTCGGCCAAGGCTACTGTGGTCACGGCCAGAGGAGTGGGGTCCACTGTGGTGACGTGGTAGAGGGTGCTGGAGGTGCTGGAGGTGGTGGTGGTCATGTAGGTGGCGGCCATGGGTGGTGGAAGTGGTGGATGTGAAGGCTTGTGCTTGGCTAGGTCAAGATGTTGGAGTTTGGTGAACTTGGTGAAGGAACTACCACCAAGGGTGGTACGGATGGGGATGGTCAGTGAGGAGGAGGTGCTGGTGGCGTGCTCAGGTGGTGGTGGTGGTGGCAGGGGCTGGAGAGGGGCATGGCCGATCCTATGATAAAGAAGATCAAGTGCAAATCAAACGAAAAATCAGCAAGAGTGAACAAAAGGAGATAAAAGAAAAATAGAATTTTACCAACTTCTCAAACAAGTTATGGCCGAAATTATTTTTAATGAGATGGGAAAACGTGAATAAATAATGGAGGTAGGCAGCTGAAGTATGTGAGTTATTATGGCTAATTGATGGCAAAAGTAAGTTAAAAATGTGAAAAGGCGGGAAAATCAAAAGCCATTGGAAATAAAAAATCACAAACCCTTTCAATTTACCTTTAATTATTTATAAAAGTTTATATATTCTGAAATAACAATATTATCAGATAAAATTTCGAAACTTTAAAAAAATATAAAAATATATATACCATTTATTAATTATATAGAGTAAAATTAAGGAAAAATAGTTAAAACAGTGAACTAGACAAGAAAATTTAAAAGTAAATGAAATAAATAAAAATAAATTCATATGAGCTTGTAAAGTATTTTTAAACATAAATAATAACATAAAACAAAATTTTATTCACAAAATAAATATTTAAAATTTAATTTAAATATAATTTTTAACGTAGAAAATAGCAAAAAAGGGGAAAACAGCCCTTAAAAATAGGAAATCAATACAGTAAATTTTGGAAAAATTCTATTATTATTTTTAAAATATTTAGAGATGAAATTTCACAAATAAAAAAAAATTAAAATAAAATAAAGAAATTTAAAATGAAGAAAATGGTAGAAAATTAGAAAACAGCCTTTAAAAATAGGAAATAAATACAGTAAATTTTGGAAAAAATACATTTTCATTTTAAGAATGTTTAGAAATGATATCACACAAATAAACAAATTTAAATTAATTTCAAAATGAAATAAAATCAAATTTAAATATATAGTCAAAATCTAGGGTTGTTACATATCTATTACGGCATTTTATAAAGGCCATTATTCTTGAACTAGACTGTTTTGGAAACTATAAGCTACGATATCACTTTATAAATGCTGTCGTTGCTATAATTTGTCAATATTTTGAAATGTGAGATTTTAACACTGTTTGAGTTATATTTTAAAGTGTTAAATGATTTAACTTTTGGAAATTGATTATTTGTGAAATATAAGGAGTCTTGAATATAATTTAATATTTAAATTTCAAATTTAAAGAATTTAAATTGAATTTAAATTTAAATAAGATTTACTTGGTTATGTGTTAAATGGAATGAAATGTAATAAGATAAATGAATTTTTGAATGAAATTTTGAAATGTGTTTTGTAATGATATTTGAAATAATAAATGAATGATTTACTTGATTTAAAAATGATATTTAAATTTGAATATTTGAATTTAAATTCAAATAATGATTCGATAATGAGGTTTTGAAAGGATATGATATTTTGATGATTGAAATGGTTTGGAAATGGTTTAATCTTTATTTTGATAAAGAATGTGAATTTGAAATGATATTTGATTTTGATATTTGAATAATTGAATTTTATATTAGTATGAAAGGATATTTGTTTTACTTGAAATTTGAGCTATTTAAATGATATTGGATTTATGAAATGAATATTTCAAAACCAAGTAATAATGAAACTAGATTTGAGATATATGAAATTATAAAATTTAGTTTTGAAATGTGGGTTATTAAAGCTTGAATTATATTAAAAATTGAATAGTTTATTTTGTGAATCAAATTTGTATTTGAAATATATAAGATTTGAAATGTTTTGTAAGGAAACTGAATTGAATTGAAACCGATGGTTTGAATTGAATTAAATTGGAAATTTGAAATTTCGGTTTAATTGAATAAATTTGTAAAATGTAAAGAATTAAAGGAATGTTTCATGATTTCAAATGTATGATTTTGAAATGTTATGATTTTCAAAGTATAAAGATTTTAAGTATTTTGGTTTCGAAAGAATTATAACTTTGAAAGTATTATGATTTTTGAAAGTGAATATATGTTGAAATGGAAATGATATCGTATTGATTTGGATATAGCTTTGTAATAAAATGGTTTTGGTTTCGAAGTATAAACTATTTTGAAAGTAATATAGTTTTGTGTAAAATGATTTGATTTTTAAGTATAAACTATTTTTAAATGACCATGGCATTATAATAATGTTTGGTTGTTAAAGAGACCGGGATCGGAAGTTGTCATACTCTCTGCCAACTCCGAAAACCACTTTAACAACTATGTACGCGGTGGAGATTCCAGAATGAAGTAGGGTGGTGGCGACGTTCTTGAGGTATATTACGTGGACCCAACTCTCGTGAGTTGGCATAAGGTGGCTTAAACAGGAGCGATCTCAGGCCAAGTGAGGTCATTCCTCCGATCGGATACATTCCTTCGATACTATACTCTTACTGGTGATTGATTAGATGGCCATCCACCGATTTTGATTAGGAGTGTGTTCCGAGTTGGGCATATGTGGTTGCTACGTTACCACCAGCCCGTGTGCGTAATTGATATATCTACCCTGGCATTGCCAGGTGTGCCATGTCACCTACCATAGTGAGCCTTACTACGAGTTTGTTTTTCTCCCGTAGCCCGTGGAGTATTTAGAGTAGTATCCCGATCTGGAGATATGCTGATACTGGATGGACTACTGGGACTATTACGTGTTGAGGGCTATATAGGTAACCCTTCAACGCTATTTAAAAGTAAGTTTATTTTACTGTAGACATTATTATAATAGCGCAATATTACTATATAGTAAATAGTTTAACGGATCCTTAAAGGATAGGCGATCCCAAGCATCCTTTAAGTTACTGATGTATTTTTGTTACTGTTCACTTGAGTTTATTTACAGTTCATAAGTATTTATGTCCTGACTCGGGTGTTTTGTGTTTTTCTTTACGCTTGAATCAGATTGAGTGATTCAGCATTCAAGATTCACCTTCATAGTTGGATCTTTTCTTGAAGATCCAGCCTTCTATTTTGCTTCTATATCCAGTGTTTCCCGTGATGCATTCTGATTTATACCTGATGTATCTTATACTCTTCTGTTGTATCTTGTTTAACTCCGATGTATGTTATTTCTTATATAGTAGCTTCATGAACTACTATCTCTTTTAATTCCGCTGTATTATTATTTACTCTGTGTCTGTAATCTATGACTACTTATTTACTGTATTTTTGAGATTTGCCAAATTTTATTTACAACGCGGTATTTTGAGCAATTCAAGTCCGACATGTGCGGATGCGAATGGTTGAAAATATCGGGTCGTTACATTTGGTATCGAGCTTCGATAGCTCTAGGAAAAACTCAGCATATGGAGTAAATGTATTTACAGAATCACTTTCATTCGAGTTTGAATCTCTTCCTTTTTGATTCGATTCCTTTGAATTTTGGAACGTTCCCTGCGGTTCCAAAATCCATTCGTGTCCCTCACTATTTATCTTCTTTTGATTCTGGAGTATCCCATAACTCCACTTCAAAAGATCTTTATAATCATTCGGCGGTCTCGCCAATCTCAAACTTATTTGTAAAGGGGGAAACTCCTTTACAACAACATTGATTCACCAGAGATTTTATATCCTCGATTTAGATGCTAGTATCTCTTATAATTCCGAACTCTATATCTTGAGATAGAATGTTGATTTACTCTAGAAATCCACATCGATCTTATTCTTTAAGTCACAGTTGACCCGATTAAGGTTGCCCACGATTTATATAAGCTTATCCATCTTTCTATTCTGTTATTTAATCTTCTCGTCTTTGTTTCCGATTTATCTTCAAATCATTCTTGAAGTGTATTTGTAAACTAATATTTAAAATGTTTTATATATTGTGTTGTTTGAGTTATTGATGTTGATTTTGGTTTCAGATCGATTCGTCTTATCAACGCCATCGATAAGATTTCCAAAACACTTGAATAGGCAAACTGACACAATATGTTTTTCAAATTTAGTAATGAAATAAATTTTGTAACTATATTTTAAATATTTTTCTGGATTTTATTGAATTGGTTGTTAAGAAATAATATTTGATTTACATATCATTATCTCTTGTTTCATATATAAATAATTGAACTATAAAACATGGTTATAAATTTATTTGGAAATTTAAAATGAATTTAAAACAAGAATTTGAGAATTTGATTTTCGATGGTTTCAAACCTTGTATTTAAAGTTTTAAAAGGATATACTATTTAAAGTATTTTCGAATAGAAATTTTTTTTCCAAGGAATTTTAAAGTTTAAAAATAGTGCTCTTCTCTTTGTCGCTGGAAAATAACTTCGGTGATGACTGCAGCATCATTGACATTCATTTTCGAGTTTCAAAGTGAAGAGACCGTTCTGTAGTCTTGCTACAGTTTTGTTTGGAAAATTTATTTAATTTGAATTTCTAAATAAGATTGATTTATAACATATGCTGATATATGATTTAAATTTGAATGGATATATATAGTATATGTGTGTTTATTTATCTCTATATAGATTGGAATTTATCGGAAATTTAATTCCAAATTTTTTTCTTGAAAGATAAATTTTAAGTATAATTTCAAGATTTGGATAAATATTCAAGCTTTAAATGATTAGATTAGAAAGTTTTATTTGTACGATACACAATTTCATTCCAATATAACTTACCCAAAATTATACAAAAGTTGAATATGTAATTGGATAGTATACAATATAAAAAGGATTTTATAAATAAAATTTGAGTGGTTATAATAAATGTTATACACTTAAATTTTAGTTATAAAAAGATTAATAGTGGTAAATAGAAAAAAAGGGTAATGGAATAATTTACAATATAAAATGATGTTAAGGAATGAAGAATAAATTTAAGGCAATTATAATTAGTGTAAATATATTTAACATAAGTGATAGAATATATTGAGAGGAATAAATTTAAATTTTTAATTAGGAATAAGGAAGGATTAATTTATTAAGTACATTTTGAGTATAATAAAGGATTTTTTTTCAAATCCATGAGTTTTTAAGATTTTTAATTTAAGATAATTTGATGATAAGATAACAAAATTTGAGATAGTTAAGATTCATTTAACTTATGTAAAATTAATTTTCAATTTAAGTTGAAATTTTCATGGTTTCAAATTTATTATCTTATTTTTTTTCTCAAACTATATTTGGTTATCCTTATTTCCCTTATCTTTCTACAGAATGGAGAGGCTATTGCTTATGCCAGTCTGTTTAGAAATCTTTCTATCATCTTGGATAATCTTTGGTACTCATCTTTGAATCTGAGCACTGCTTGTCATCCACAGACCGTCGGTCAAGCGGAAAGGGTGAATCAGATTCTAGAGGATCATTTTCGTGCTTGTGTGCTTTATTCCATCTCCACTTTGTTAAACTTACATATAACAATAGTTATTAGGTATAATTTCGATCTTCTTGTCATCTTGTCTTAATCCTATTTCATTCTATCTTTTTCTACGCTTTCCCCTACCTCATTCCTTTTCGGGAACGAAAATTTTTGAGTGGGGAGAGTGTAATAACCATGTATTTTCTGATTATTTTAATTGTATATTTTAATTATTTTAAATTGAATTCCTGATTTAAAAATTTTATTTTATTTATTAAAATGGATAACTTTGTTATTTTATATATAAATTTTAATTTCGATGTAAATTAGAATTCCAAACCTGAATAAATAGAATATTTTCCAGAAAATGTGAATTTTGGTCAATACGGTCAAACTTTGACTTTTAAATTTTTGAATTTTTGAATTTTATCTTTTATTATGAAAATAAATTAATTTCAAGAATACTGCTTTTCGTTTTGTTGAAAGCCGATTTATATTGTGAAAGTTATGCTTTTTACAATATTATGTGTAAATTGTTTTATTTAACAAAATTTATTTTAAGTTATACAAATAATATTTTTGTTTGTTCTAATTTGTGTATATATGTATATATGACATGTTATATATTTATATTTATTTTTAAAACATTTTAAAAGTGTAGTTATAATTTTCCAATGTTCATTGTATTTTGTTTACAATTTTTAAATGCTAGTTTCAATATATTAGCTATTTTCTTAATTATTTTCTATTTTTTTCCTCAAAATAATTATTTATTTTTCTTTTTCACTTTATTTTGTTTTCATTTTTATTTTATTTTCTTTATTTTATTTAAAAGAAAACGAAATTCCAATAGTCAAAAACCTTTCATTTTCTATTGACTTTTCATCTACTTGTCTCTTCATTTGCTTGCCCTTTCACTTCCTAGCTTTTGGCCGTTCACTCCTTATCTCTTAGCCATGTATTTCCCACCTCAATTCATGTGAGAAGCTTTCTCACATCTGAAAAAAAAAATCACGGCCAAAAGAAGAAAAAGAAAAAAAAAGTTAATGGCTTCATCTCCTTTTTCTTGCAGCATTTTTCAATATTTTGCCTAGATCTCTCTTCAACTTTGCTTGGCTTCTACCACCCATCATCACCACCATCCTCCCCACCATCACCAACAGCAGCAACCTACCCTTTTACTCTGACCAAAGTCAAGCCATGACCACTTCATGATGTTAGCACCACAAAAACATTGCAAAGCTCCACCAAAATTGCATAGCCGACCTTGTTTGCCACCATCTCCTTCATAGTTCACATTGGCTGCCTCTTATTGCTCCACCACCACCATGATACCACCTATGACCTTCAACTTCAGATATGTCTAGATCTGTACTAACATGAGCCAAGCCCAATTGACCGGTGGCCGAGCCAAAATGTACATCCAAGTTGCCTTTTTGTCTTGTTTTCTTTTGTATGCTTCATGTTTCACCCTACCACTTCACATCTCCACTTGTAGCCGCACCATTTTGATGCCATACCTGAACTATAGCACCTTCAGAGTTGATCATATGAATCCTATGGCCAAGCAATTGGAGTGATTAAAGTAAGGTCTAATCATCTTACCCATCGCCGCTTTTTATTTTAATCAGTTTCAATGTTGTTTTGTATTGAATATTCATGTATTACATTGTATCGTTGTTTGTTTTATACAAGATTATCATCTTGGCTCTCCACTCTCTTGAATCCAATATCGTGTTGTATCGTGCTTGTCGTGCCTTTGGAATCATTTTGTGTGTTGTAGTGGTCTTCAGCTTGAAAAGGTGAGTTTTTCTCACTCCGACATATTTGCTTATGAAATCTAAAATGGATGACAAGTGTTTAGTAATTAAAATGTTTATGCAAGTTAACGATGATTATATGATATGTTATTTCATGTTATTACCATGTTATCTCTGTTAATTATCACATGATATATGATATATGACATTACATTGTGACATTGACATTGTTTATATTGTTTATGCATATATTCACACTGCAAGTTCCCTGTTAGAATAGAATCACTATGAGTTGAAATGATATATACCCGAACGGATTTTAGAATAGGGAAAAATCGTTATGGGCTGAAATGATAAGCCTGAGCGATTTTTATTTACTTGGGATTGCGGGTTTGAAATGATAGAACCCGGTTTTCTTTGTAAACTGCGGATTGAAATGATATATATCTGTATCACTTGACCTAGGTTAGAAAATTATATACAGACCACGTGGTATATTTTTAAAATGATTTTCATATAGGTACGTATTTTTAAAGTATGAAATTTTGATTTAAAAATATATATATTGTGGTTTTAAGAAAGCTAAATATTAAGTTTTGAATTTGTGAATTTAAGTATGTAAATTTGAAGTAAATGTGATTTTAACTTTAAATTATATTTTAAAATGTAAATAAACAATGGAAATTTAATTTAAATTTTTGAAATGATATTTGAAGTAAATGCTAAGTTTTTGTTTAAATTTAATAAGTAAATAAACAATGAAATTTTGACTTAACAAATGAATTAATTTTTTAATTAGATATTTTATTTTAAATTTTATTGTGAGAAATCATATGTTAAAAGTATTTAAATGTGAAATTTTGAAGTCTAAAAATATAATTTATAAATTTAAATAGAAATTTTTTGAAGTGTTATTGTTTTTGAAAAGTTATAATAAAATCTGGAATTTTATTAATAGCATTTTTAAATGCTGTAGTTTTATGACAGCACTTAAAAATGCTGTTGTTTTGAACATAACTATGTTTGAAATAACTAAATATCTATTACGGCATTTTATAAAGGCCGTTATTCTTGAACTAGACTGTTTTGGAAACTATAAGCTATATAGCACTTTATAAATGCTGTTGTTGCTATAATTTGTCAATATTTTGAAATGTTATAGATTTTAACACTATTTGAGTTATATTTTAAAGTGTTAAATGATTTAACTTTTGGAAATTGATTATTTGTGAAATACAAGGAGTTTCGAATATAATTTAATATTTAAATTTGAAATTTAAGGAATTTAAATTGAATTTGAATTTAAATAAGGTTTACTTGGTTATGTGTGAAATGGAATGAAATGTAACAAGATAAATGAAATTTTGAATGAAATTTTGAAATGTGTTTTGTAATGATATTTGAAATAATAAATGAATGATTTACTTGATTTAAAAATGATATTTAAATTTGAGTGTTTGAATTTAAATTCAAGTAATGATTCAATAATGAGGTTTTGAAAGGATATGATATTTTGATGATTGAAAGGTTTGAAAATGATTTAATCTTTATTTTGATAAAGAATGTGAATTTGAAATGATATTTGATTTTGATATTTGAATAATTGAAGTTTATATTAGTATGAAAGGATATTTGGTTTACTTGAAATTTGAGTTATCTAAATGATATTGGATTTATGAAATAAATATTTCAAAACTAAGTAATCATGAAACTAGAGTTGAGATATATGAAATTATAAAATTTAGTTTTGAAATGTAGGATATTAAAGCTGAAATATATTAAAAATTGAATAGTTTATTTTGTGAATCAAATCTGTATTTGAAATTTATAAGATTTGAAATGTTTTGTAAGGAAACTGAATTGAATTGAAACTGATGGTTTGAATTGAATTAAATTGAAATTTTGAAATTTGGGTTTAATTGAATAAATTTATAAAATGTAAAGAATTAACGGAATGTTTCATGATTTCAAATGTAAGATTTTGAAATGTTATGATTTTCAAAATGTAATGATTTCTAGTATTTTGGCTTCGAAAGAATTATAACTTTGAAAGTATTATGATTTTTGAAAGTGAATATATGTTGAAATGGAAATGATATCGTATTGATTTGGATATACATTTGAAATAAAATGGTTTTGGTTTCGAAGTATAAACTATTTTGAAAGTAATATAGTTTTGAGTAAAATGATTTGATTTTTAAGTATAAACTATTTTGAAATGACCACAGCGTTATAATAACGTTTGGTTGTTAAAGAGGCCGGGATCAAAAGTTTTCATACTCTCTACCAACTCCGAAAACCACTTTAACAACTGTGTACGCGGTGTAGATTTGAGAATTTAGTAGGATGGTGGTGACGTTCTTGAGGCATATTACGTGGACCCAACTCCCGTGAGTTGGCATAAGGTGGCTAAAACAGGAGCGATCTCGGGCCAAATGAGGTCATTACTCCAATCGGACACATTCCTTTGATAATATACTCTTACTTGTGATTGATTAGATGGCCATCCTCCGATTTTGATTGGTAGTGTGTTCTAAGGTGGGCGTATGTGGCTGCTACGTTACCACCAACCCGTGTGCGTAATTGGTATATCTACCCTGGCATTGCCTCGTGTGCCATGTCACCTACCATAGCGAGCCTTACTACGAGTTTGTTTTTCTCCCGTAGCCCATGGAGTATTTAGGATAGTCTCCCGATCTGGAGATATGCTGATACTGGATGGACTACTAGGACTATTACGTGTTAGGGGCTATATAGGTAACCCTTCAACGCTATTTAAAAGTAAGTTTATTTTACTATAGATATTATTATAATAGCGCAATATTACTACATAGTAAATAGTTTAACGGATCCTTAAAGGATAGGCAATCCCAAGCATCCTTTAAGTTATTGATGTATTTTTGTTACTGTTCACTTGAGTTGATTTATAGTTCATAAGTATTTATGTCCTGGCTCGAGTGTTTTGTGTTTTGCTTTACGCTAGAGTCGGATTGAGTGATTCTGCATTCAAGATTCACCTTCGGAGTTGGAGCTTTTCTTGAAGATCCAGCCATCTATTTTGCTTCTATATCTAGTGTTTCCAGTGATGTATTCTAATTTATACCTGATGTATCTTACACTCTTCTGTTGTGTCTTGTTTAATTGTGATGTATCTTATATTTTTATATAGTAGCTTCATGAACTATTATATCTTTAAATTCCGCTGCATTATTACTTACTCTGTGTTTGTAATCTGTGATTATTTATTTGCTGTATATTCTGAGATTTGCCAAATTTTATTTACAACACGGTATTTTGAGCAATTCATGTCCGACATGTGCGGATGTAAATGGTTGAAAATATCGAATCGTAACAACTTCAAACAAAAATTCCTATCTTCCATTAGAAGCCATTTTAGACTTTGATTTCTGAAGAGTAAATATTTAAAATAAGGTAACATTATTTATAAAAATGATTTCGAGTTTAATGGTTGAGTATTTATCTCTAAAATGAAATTTACAGTGAAACTTTTGAAATTTATAAAAAAAACAAATACCTTGATTTCATGATTGAAATCCATAATCAGGTTTGTGTTTGAAAATGATGCATTTAGTTGGTAAAATCATGATTTTTAGGTAAGAATTTGTTGAGATAATCTGAGTTGAACAGATTCGACATTTTTGTTGATTGTCGATGATCGGCGGTGAGGTGTGTGTCGGGGTTACGTCTGGAGGTGGCCGGGGTGTTGACGATCTCAGGAAAATTGGTGAAGAATTTTATTGATGGCCGCGGTGGCCGTCCACCGTCGAACTAAAGTTCAAATGTTTGTTTTGGTCGAGGTTATTTGCGAGCTTCACGCGACGTCGATAGACCATCGGAGGCGATCGCATGTGATGGGATCGGTGCATGGCGACGTGAGTAATCTCTGGTGACGTCAGCGAGACTTATCGATGTCGGGATCGACGGTAAAGGGTGGTTTTTCGATCGGCATTGTTCCAGGCTTGGTCGATTTGGGTTCAATTTTGATTTGCGGGAGAATCGGCAAATCTGGGTGGTCATGTGGGACGGTGTGGTGGTCGACGACTCGACGAGGGTCGGGAAGCCGGTCGAAGGGGCATGACGTCGCCATGCACGTGCACGGTGCACTTTTGTGTATCTGGGTTTGTCGAGGTTTGGGGAAGAATGTTTTTCTCAGGGTCGAACTCGAGTAGTTTTCGTGTGTGGCTCGAAGAAGGAGTGAACGTGAGTTGATCGAAGCTTGGCTCGGGTTATTACTGTAAAAGCTCAGGGTTTCTGGTAGGTTGGCTCGAGTATTTAAGAGTATGGCCTGGGTTTATTATTTTAAGTTACTAAAGTTCTAAATTTTGAAAGAAAACATTTTCAGGTTTTGAAATTTTAAAGAAATCATGACCAGGTTTTAAATGCAATAAGGAAATGTAGTTTTTAATGCAAATGAAAATAAAAGGAACGGTGAAACAAGTTTTAAACAAGTTTTTCAAAGTGTATTAACTAAGTTTTTAAGCAAAGTTAATGTTAAACAAAGTTTCAAAGCCAAATAAATAAGTTTTCAAAGATAAGTTTGTCCATAGTTTTGAAGTTATTAAAAATGATTAAGATTTTAAGCAATTTATTTAATCAATTTTTTAAAATGAATAAGTTTTTCGAAAGATTATAAACCAAGTTCCAATGATTTTTTTAAAAAGATAAAGTTAATGATGTAATTAATTCCTTAATGATTTTCAAATGAAATCTTTAAATGTATTCAAGATATAATTAAGGTAAGTGAATCAAACTTTAATTAAAGGGTTTCAAATGGTTTTGTATGATAATAACAAATTGATTTCAAGCATTTAAATTAATAAGATTTAAATAAGTAATTAATTAAGAATAGAATTAAGAATAGAATTTATCTTTAATTAATTAAGGTGGTGGTTAACTGGGGATAATTAATTAGTGAAATTAATTAAAAGTAAATTACTTAATGTAACTAATAAGGGTTAGTTAATTTAGGATAATAATCAAATTATAATTATTTAATGAAAGTAATTAATGATAGTTAATGAGTGAAATTAATCTAAGGATCATTAATTAGTGATTAAGAGATAATTAATTAATGTGATAATTAATTAAATTAATTAAAAATAGTTAATTACTTAATTAATTATGGGTTAATTAATCTAATTAATTGAAGGTTAAATAATTAAAAAGTAATTAATTAATGGAAGTAATTAAAGGGATTAATTACTCAACGTAGTTAATTAAATTAATTAATGTGATTTATTTAAGATAATTATTTTGTTTTAATTAATTAAGAATAATCACTTGATGAAATTGACTAAATAGAATTACTTAATGTAATCAATAAAGTGTATTTACTTAGTGAAGTAATTAATGGATAGTTACTGAATGTAATTAATAAAGGATAATTACTTAGTGAAAGTAATTAAAGGGTTAATTACTTAGTGGAAGTTACTGAGGATTAATTACTTAGTGTAATTAATTAAAGGATTAATTAATTACTTTAATTAATTAAAAGTGTAGTTATTTAATGAATGTGATTAATTAAAAGATGATTAATCAATGTAAGGTATTATAGGATAATTAATTAATGTAATTAATTAAGGATCAACGTAATTAATTATAGCTAATTAATAAATGAGAGTAATTAAAGGTTAATTAATGGGAAGGTTAAAGGATAATTAATTTGTGTAATTAATTAAAGGTTAATTACTGTAACGACCCGTCGTTCACTCCATAGAAAGATGCATCATTATTAAGAAAGAAAGGGATGGAAAAGATAGAAAGAAAAGAACAAAACAATATCAGAATCTTACAGCGGAACGAATAAATTATATTACATCACATAAGATATTACATCATATCATATACATCAGAGATACACAACTTATACAACACAAATTAGACAGTTATAAACACCTGTCTAACATACAAATCGAAACATCATAGAGATGCAGACACATCGGAACCATTATATATCTACACGCTGAAGCTTCCTGCTCCAATTCTCCTCCAGAAATTCGTCAAAGCTAACCTGAATCCCTTGGCTACTCATAATAATTTGAGTACCCAAAAGTTTAATAAAACAGAAAATAAACTCTGAGTCAGACATGGGTCTGGTGTGAGTAAACGGGTTAAAGTTGTTTAACTTTGAAAAATATTTGAAAACAAAAGGTATCTCGTAAGACTTCCCGCACATAAATATGGAAAAGTTTTTGTCTTACGATAACTAAAACATTTGATAGGAAATCCAGTGATATTATAATAGGATCTAGAGTTTTCAAGTAAAATATAAAAATAGCTCGAATGTTTACATCTCATATTCCAACATAGTTGGGCACAATCAAAACGTACGAAACTTTTTGGAGATTGGATTCCATACAATGGCAGGGCTACTGGGGTACCACCTGTCACAACACGGGGCCTAGATCACCGTACCGAGGATCCACCCAAAATCCGGTGCAACACAAGGCCGGAACCATCCCTTACTGGATAGTCCTGAACAAGACAACCCCATGGTTGGCGCGACCAACCACACACTATGCCGAATAAAAAGGGACATCTAGACAGGGGAAAATCTCATCCTACTTGGGTGCTACCCACTTAACCTTGCTGCACCTCCCCTGTTTTAGCCATTCCCGGTTGATGAGGCTTGAGGCTAAGATTACCTTTATGGAACATATCTATCTTAGAATGCTCATCGTCCTCCATTGATAATGTTCTGAAAGCATTCAATCCATACAAGTTCGTTCCGGGTTCGAATGAAACCGAAGGCACTATCTCGTTACACTCATTTTGGAATCACCCTCAGAGTTAACGACAATAGCCCTTGCACTCTGAATCTCCATCTCAAACCTGAAAGTACTATCTCCATCAAACTCATCTTGGAATCACCCTCAGAGTTTTAGCGACGAATAGTTCTTACACTTCGAGTCTTCATCTTGAACTCCATTTGAGATTTCACGACCTAACGTTTAATTTGGATCGATGTGGTTTTTGGATATCCTAATTTGGAAATCTGATCCCGGACTCATTGAAATCTAAAATGCCGTTTTAATATTCAAGTTGTTTAAGGGTTTAAACAATTTAATTTATTATCTATATTCACACAGATAGATAATTCATATCAACCAAACATCTCACAAAGCAGCACATATCACATATCAAATATATCACATTCAAATCATTCAATCATCCATAGGCATGTTTGATTTACTCTTAATCAATTTAATTAATCTCTAATTAAATTAATTACTAACTTTTAATCACTTGGATTACCTTAATCCTGCTTACTTAACATTAAATAATTACAAATTAATTAATTTAATTACCATCTTAATTATCTATTTTAATTAATCATATTTGATTTATTATTCTTTAATTACATTAAGTAATTAGCCTTCGATTAATTAAACAAATTAATTATCCTTAACCATTTACAGTAATTAACCTTTAATTACTTTCATTACTTACATTAATTAATGACCCTCCATTTACTTCCATTAATTAATTAACTATAATTAATTACATTGATCCTTAATTAATTACATTAATTAATTATACTTTAATTAATCACTTTCATTAATCAACCTTAATTAATCATAAACAGTAATTAACTATCCTTAATTACTTAATTGATTAACTCCTCAATTAATTATATTAATCCGTTGATTAGTCACACTGATTAATTAATCCTTAATTACTTCCATTAATTAATTATTAATTAATTACTTTCATTAAACACTTTGAATTAATTACATTTAGTAATTAATCTTAAATTAATTGCATCCATTAACTTAAATCAATCATATTAATTAATTAAGTAAATTAATTACATTAAGTAATTAATCCTTAATTACTTCCATTAAGTAATTATCCTCTAATTACTTCATTAAGTAATTTCTCTTTAATTAATTATATTCAGTAATTATTCATTAATTACTTCTCTAAGTAACTATATTTAATTAATTCATAATTAATTAATTATCTTTAATTAACCAAACTAATTAATTTCTTTAGCTAATTATTTTAACTAATCATTCGAAATTAATTAAATAATTACCGAAGTCCTTATATTTAAATGACCTTAATAAATTAAGAAAAACATTTATCTTAATTAAACTCTTATCATCAATAAATTATTTACATCAACTAACTATTCTTTAATCATTAACAATAATTGATTAACCTTTATTATCTTCGCAAATTAATTATCTTATATTAATCAAAATCTTAATTACTTAATGATAAACTCTTTATTATAGTTGATTACTTAATTATATCATTAAACCTTATTTAAAATAAAACATTTAGAAATCAGTTATAATTAAAAACAATTTAAACATCTAATTTAACCTTTTAAATCTTTTAAATCTTTTTAAAGTTATTTAATAAATTTTAATACATAGTTATTTTGAAAACTTAATTATCATATCTTTTAAAACTTATCTATTTTAATATATATTTTAAAACTTGTTAAACATTTCTCTTTGAAACTAAATTAATATCCATAACTTTAAAACTTGACTTTGTTTTAAAATTTTAAACTCGATTTCTTTTACAAAATTTTACTTTAAAATAAACTGAATATCACCTCAGGACAAACCCGAGTCAAAACACTAAAGAACCAGAGCCAAAACACGAGATGTCCCCTGCGTCTACTACTTCGAGTCACACCATGATTCGCTCGAGCACAACACCGAGACAAAACACATCGTCCTAAATCTTCGACACAACCCAGATACACGAATACATTGTGCACGTGCACGGCAATTCAACGTCGCTCCGACCTAACGTTTGAGCGTCGACCAATCACCGATAGTCTCGCCATCCCTCTCATAAACCCAGATCGACGGAAGACTTCACGAAACAAGATTGAGCATTTCGATCAAAATAGGAGCAAACCCGATCGACCAAAGATGCCATCAACCACCACCTCCGACCATTAGATCGCCTGCCGACCTCACTATAGCTTCGTCGCACCTTCCAGTTCCGATTCCCCCTATCGCGAACTACTCCGGTGCATCACCGTCGCCATACAACCCAGATAAACAACTGCGACCAAAATCTACTACCAAACCATAAATCAACTATGCCCGACCACCATGGCCACCAAAAAATTATAAAACTATTTTTCCTACTATCGGCTACCCTCTAGCTAGCTTCGACCATGATCTCGACTCCATGTCGATCAACGACAATCAACCCAAATGCCCAAAACGTTCAATGCGAAAATTCCAATCGATTATCAAACTAAAAATTACGATACTCATATTAAAATTATGATTTTCTACTACGAATACATTCCTGCAATCCAAATTCGAATTTGAATTCATCGATTTTTGACATATGTATGTATTTCACTATTATTTTCAATTTTAAAATTATTTACTAAATTTAAATTCCTGAAACTATTTTTGTAATTAACATTATACCGTGACAATCAACTTTTATTCAAATATCAATGGTTAATATGGAATCAACTGGGAGATTTGAATTTTAGAAAGCAAAACAGGAACCTGTGAATCAATAGAGACCAGGATTTTTTGTGTGTGTGTATATATAGACATGCTCACAATACATATATATATTAATTCAAATGTATACAAGCTGAAAAACTTTCATGCAAACTAATATTGTCTCATAATTTATCACATGCATTAGAGTTAATCCCAAATTAAACTATTTTAGAAAAGGTTTACTCACCTTTTTATATAAGCAGGGAACAGGCTTTAAGTTTATCTATGGAATCTTGTTGGTTGAATTTGAATCTAGCTGTTGTTTGATTGAATTCGGGTTGAATCTTGCTTGTTGAAGCTTTAATGCTTGCATTGCTTAGTTCAGGTTGAAATATCTGTTGTTGTTAGCTTTGATTTTTGGTTTCCAATTTTGTATTTGTTTTCTTCCTCTGTTTTGAAAATAGAAGAAGATAGAAAAAGATTTGAAGAGAGGAAAAATGAACAGCCTGAATTCTATAAAATATTTTCATAAATTTCCAAATAAAAGATACCATTGCCACTTGTTGATTCAAATGATCCATATGTGACAAATGTATTTTTCATAAATTCCTTGATTGACAAGTGTTTAAACTTGTTTTATATATTAATTCCTTATGTTTATATTAATATGTAAAGATATACTTATATATAATCAAATTATATTTATGCAAGTTAAAATTAAAAAGAAAGTATATTAAAAATAAAAGAAATAAACCTTTAATTAAATCTTATTTGAGCAAAATGTCTTTTTAGACAAATAAACATTAACCTTAAATGTTTTGGAATGTATGGTTAAATTTTAAATAGCTTTTGAAACGTATTTAAATTCAAACAAAATTTACCAAATTACAATTTATATATTAAATTTGAAAACATGGTTTTATTTGTTAATTTCAAACTAAAGCTGTTATATTTACAACACATACAAATATATATATATTATAAATAAAAAATATATTTTAATGTTAGTTTTGAAAACTAATAGATTGAATTTTAAAACATCACTTCAAAATACAATATATGCATACATATATATTACAATTTGAAAACATATCTTTTTATTAAATTAAAACCAAAGGTTCCCTATTTATAACATATATACATATATATATATATATATATATATATATACACACACACACACATTATAAATAAAATATATTTTTATTAGCTTTGAAAAGAATAAATTTACCAAATTAAGTATTATTAGTTTTTGAAATGATTAATCTTGCCAAATTCAATTTTTATTAGTCTTTAAAAGAATAAACTTACTAATTTAAATTATTATAAAAGTATTATCAAGCCAATTTAATTATTAATAAAGATTATTAAATTGATATTGCCCAAAATTCCGCGTTATCACATTCCTCCAGCCTTAAAAGAATTTCGTCCCCGAAATTTAAAAGCAAAGATAATTTAATAATTCAGCAAAAAAATTAATTCTAAACAGCAAGCATACATATCAACCATACACTAACAATCATAGCAACCATTTTATTCTAACAAACAAATCTAACTATTCTGACAAAATTCAGAACATGCCTACCTAATACTATCTAGAGTTTTCCCAGTTACAAACAGTGGGATACTCGCTCTACGGAATCTTAACTAACTGCACTACTACTCCTAAGCTCCTTCCCACCTTGATCTACAATCAGATCAGGATATCAGACAACGCTCAAGTCCATCTCAACTACTAGATCTTTCTAAACTACAAATTCCATTAACCAGTGATGGATCTTACACGTACTCCCTCAGAGATACATGAAATACATTGAATTCCAGCCATCCGAACTAGCAATTCGATCCTATAGACAAAAGAACTTATTCTGTCAAGAACACAGATAAGTCCAATATATATCGGAGCCAACTTCCCAATCTTACCCCATCTTGTTACTCCATTGACCAGAGAAACCTTAACAACAACGAAGTCCCCAACTTCGAATTCCGAATTTGTCCATCTTATCCACATAACTCCTTCTGACAATCCTGGGCTACCAATCTTCTTTCTAGATCAGCTCAACCTTTGTTGATGCTTCTTGAAGCAAACTGGACCAAAAAATCCAATTTCTGGATCCAACTCAACAAAATGGTCCTTCCAAAATCCATCGAAATATAGAACACAAGCTCTACTCCCCAAGCATTAGAAGACTGAACTTACTTCTCCTATTCGGAACAGCCAAACAGGTGTACTCTATAACCTTGCCTTCAGATCCAAAATTTCTATATACTTAGGAGATCCATATAAACTTCTTATAGAATCGCGTTAATCCAAGAATACTACAAACTTCCATAGGAGTCTTCGGTTGCTTCCACTCTAGAATAGCTGTTACCTCGCTTCCGCTGCACAACTCTGATTCTGGAATAGATCAGAATACCGTTGATGAACATGAGCACAAACTTATCCAACATATCCCGGAAACTCTGTTCATCAGATCCACAAAATTTTAGTGACCCATCTGACTCGGTTACACAACCTTACAGCAGAATCCAAACTTGAAAACTAGATCTGACCAATTCATTTTCAGAAATTCCTGAGCTGCTACACCAACTCTTCTCTCTCTAAGAACCATCCTACTACCAGGCTAACTACTGGTATCGCTTCTAGAACCAAGTCGATACAGAGCTTAAACTCTAGATGCAGACAAACTTCTGACTTCCTTGAGGATTTTCAGAAAACCTCTGACTACTTCGATAGCTTCTACCTCCTTATGAGAAGCCTTAATCACAAACAAAATATTACCCAAGATGAACTCCCAAACTAATCGCAAGTTACTTTTGCGATCCTACCTAGTTCGGATTCCAAAGAAACTGTTCTCTCTTCACCAATTAGAACAGCCTCAAGCTTTTCCTACTAGAAGAATAAACTGATGGTTCATCTTCAAAACAAATATCCTACTCTGCTGAGCTTCCATAAGAAATGGACAAGCCTTCACCATCTGCCCGGACGGCTGATCGTAAAACCACAAAGATTTCTGAATCATCGAAGAAACGGGTCCACACTACTGCTTCCAAACTCCACCTTGATGATACTGATTAGCTAGACGACCTTTCTGATAGCACACAAAACATCTCCAAGCTGTACCACTACCACATCTAACCAAAGACTTCTTTATCCATAGGCTCCTCGAACCCCAAAGCCATCAACTAACTTCACAAAAGACCCTTCGAGATGGGCTGACATCCTGTAAAGAAACTCGGGCTCCAAACCAAGCATCAACATCTCGCTCTCCTTAAGGGGGTAACAATGAGACCATGTCTGAAGCGAAGCAACTCATCGACCTTAGTCTCATACTCCAATACAGACAAACTCCCTAGCTTGAGCTCTAGATAACTTCTATATAGCCGAGTATTCCCTACGGTAGGTATCGACTTCTCCTCAAAACTTCCTTATTGCTCTATGAGATATCATCTTCGAGAACTTCCATGGCCACTGCGTCTCACCATGCAACTGCTCCTTCCTGAAATTGCCAAGATATCATCACTCACTTCAGCTCATCTGAGAAATCCAAACTCTTGAAAATCCGCTCACTCGAGCGCAAAACAGCTCTCACTTCAATGATGGACTTCGTATCTTGAAAAGGCTTCCTCTGAGATCAATGAAATCCTTACACCAAGCTGCAAAGCTTACTCGAGGCATCATTATGTCTACAGCCTCCGCAAATACTCTTCCATTAGTGGTAGTGTGCTACACACACCACCACCCTATCTACCTCTAGAACTTATATTGGAAAACCCAGACAGGTAACCCAACAAAATAAGGTAGGTATATATAAATATATAAAAACTACAAGTACGCTCTCTCAAGAAAGATATCACTCCAAAGCCTAGGTATTCACTCAACGTAGCGCTCTGATACCACTATAACAACCGGCGTTCATTCCACAGAAAGACACATTATTATTAAGAAAGAAAGTGATAGAAAAGAGAAAAGATAGAAAGAAAAGAACTAAACGATATCAGAATCTTACAGTGGAACGAATAAATTATATTACATCACATAAGAGTTTAATAAAACAGAAAATAAACTCCGGGACAGACATGGGTCTGGTGTGAGTAAACGGGTTAAAGTTGTTTAACTTTGAAAAATCTTTGAAAACAAAAGGCATCTCATAGGACTTCCCGCACATAAACACGAAAAAGTTTATACCTTATGATAACCAAAACATTTGATAGGAAATCCAGTGATATTATAATAGGTTCTAGGGTTTTCAAGTAAAATACAGAAATAGTTGGAATGCTTACATCTCACGTTCCAACATAGTTGGGCACAATCAAAACGTACGATACTTATTGGAGATTAGATTCCATACAGTGGCAGGACTACTGGGGTACCGCCCGTCACAGTACAGAGCCGAGATCACCGTACCGAGGATCCACCCTAAATACCCAACAACACAAGGGTGGAACCATCTCTTACTGGATAGTCCCAAATAAGACAACCCCGTGGTTGGTGCGACCAACCACACACTAAGCCGAATAAAAAGGGACCTCTAAACAGAGGAAAATCTCGTCCTACTTGGGTGCTACCCACTTAACCTTGATGTACCTCCCCTATTTTAGCCATTTCCGGTTGATGAGGCTTGAGACTACGATTACCTTTATGGAACATGTCTATATTCGAATGCTCATCGTCCTCCATTAACGATGTTTTGAAAGCGTTCAATCCATACAAGTTCGTTCCGGGTTCGAACGAAACCGAAAGCACTATCTCGTTACACTCATTTTGGAATCACCCTCAGAGTTAACGACAATAGCCCTTACACTCTGAATCTCCATCTCGAACCTGAAAGTACTATCTCTATCAAACTCATCTTGGAATCACCCTTAGAGTGTTAACGGCGAATAGTTCTTACACTTCGAGTCTTCATCTTTTGAACTCCACTTGAGATTTCACGACCTAACGTTTAGTTTGGATCGATGTGGTTTTCGGATATCCAAATTTGAAAATCCGATCCCGGTCTCACCGAAATCCAAAATGTCATTTCAATGTTCAAGTTGTTTAAGGGTTTAAACAATTTAATTTATTATCTATATTTACACAGATAGATAATTCATATCAACCAAACATCTCACAAAGCAGCACATATCACATATCAGATATGTCACATTCAAATCATTCAATCATCAATAGGCAGGTTTGATTCACTCTTAATCAATTTAATTAATCTCTAATTAAATTAATTACTAACTTTTAATCACTTGGATTACCTTAATCCTGCTTACTTAACATTAATTAATTACAAATTAATTAATTTAATTATCATCTTAATTATCTATTTTAATTAACCATCCTTGATAAATTATTCTTTAATTACACTAAGTAATTAGCCTTTAATTAATTACACAAATTAATTATCCTTAACCATTTACAGTAATTAACCTTTAATTACTTTCATTAATTACATTAATTAATGACCCTCCATGTACTTCCATTAATTAATTAACTATGATTAATTACATTGATCCTTAATTAATTACATTAACTAATTATACTTTAATTAATCATTTTCATTAACCAACCTTAATTAGTCACAAATAGTAAGTAACTATCCTATGATTACTTACCTTAATTAATTAACTCTTTAATTAATTATATTAATCGTTTGATTAATCACACTGATTAATTAATCCTTAATTAATTACATTAATTAATTATTAATTAATTACATTAATTAATAATCCTTAGTTAATTACTTTGATTAATTAATCACACTTTAATTAATTACATTTAGTAATTAATCTTAAGTTAATCACATTCATTAACTTAAATCAATCACATTAATTAATTAACTAAATTAATTACACTAAGTAATTAATCCTTAATTACTTTCATTAAGTAATTATCCTCTAATTACTTCATTAAGTAATTTCTCTTCAATTAATTACATTCAGGAATTATCCATTAATTACTTCTCTAAGTAATTATACTTAATTAATTCATAACTAAATGATCATCTTTAATTAACCAAACTAATTAATTTCTTTAGTTAATTATTTTAACTAATCATTCAAAATTAATTAAATAATTACTGAACTCCTTATATTTAAAAGACCTTAATAAATTAAGAAAAAAACTTTAACTTAATTACACTCTTACTTATCAATAAATTATTTACATTAACTAACTATTCTTTAATCATTAACAATAATTGATTATCCTTTATTATCTTCATAAATTAATTATCTTAAATTAATCAAAATATAAATTACTTAAAGATGAACTCTTTATTATAATTGATTACTTAATTATATCATTAAACCTTATTTAAAATTAAACATTTAGAAATCACTTATAATTTAAAACAATTTAAACATCTAATTTAACCTTTTAAATCTTTGAAACCTTTTCAAAGTTATTTAATAAATTTTAATACATGGTTATTTTGAAAACTTAATTATCATATCTTTTAAAACTTATCTATTTTAATATATATTTTAAAACTTGTTAAACATTTCTCTTTGAAACTAAAATAATATCCATAACTTTAAAACTTGAATTACTTTGTTTTAAATTTTTAAACTTGATTTCTTTTACAAAATTTTACTTTAAAATAAACCAAAATATCACCTCAGGCCAAGCCCGAGTCAAAACACTAAAACACCCGAGCCAAAACACGAGATGTTCCCTGCGTCTACTACTTCGAGTCGCACCTTGATTCACTTGAGCACAACACCGAGGCAAAACGCATCGTCCCAAATCTTCGACACAGCCCAGATACATGAATACACCGTGCACGTGCACAGTAATTCAATGTCGCTCCAACCTAACGTCTAAACGTCGACCAATCACCGATAGTCTCGCCATTTCTCACACAAACCCAGATCGACGGAAGGCTTCACGAAACAAGATCGAGCATTTCAAACGAAACAGGAGCAAACCCGATCGGCCAAAGATGCCACTAGCCACCACCTCCGACCACTAGATTGCCTACCGACCTCACCATAGCTTCATCACTCCTTCCAACTCTGATTACCCCATCGCGAACCACTCCGTTGCATCACCGTCGCCATACGACACAGATAAACAACCGCGACTGAAATCTACCACCAAACCCTAAATCAACTCTGCCTGGCCACCATGGCCATCAGAAAAACATAAAACTATTTTTCCTACTATCGACAACCCTCCAGCTAGCTTCGATCATGATCTCGACTCCATCCTCCATGCCGATCAACGGAAATCAACCCAAATCCCCAAAACGTTCAAGTCGAAAATTCCAATCGATTATCAAACTAAAAATTATGATACTCATATTAAAAATCATGATTTTCTACCACGAATACATTCCTGCAATCCAAATCAGAAATTGAACTCATTGAATTTTCACATATTTATGTATTTTACTGTTATTTTCATTTTTAAAATTGTTTACTAAATTTAAATTCCTGAAACAATTTTTATAATTAACATTATACTACGACAATTAACTTTTATTCAAATATCAAAGGTTAATATGGAATCGATTGGGAGGTTTGAATTTTAGAAAGAAAAACAGGAACCTGTGAATCAACAAAGACCAGGATTTTGTATGTATATATACAGACATGCTCACAATATATATATATATATATATATATTAATTAAAATATACACAAGATGAAAAACTGTCATGCAAACCAATATTATCTCACAATTTATCACATGCATTAGAGTTAATCCCAAATTAAATTATTTTTAGAAAAGGTTTACTCACCTTTTCATATAAGCAGAGAACAGGCTTAAGTTTATCTCTGGAATCTTGTTGGTTGAATTTGAATCTAGCTATTGTTTGATTGAATTCGGGTTGAACCTTACTTGTTGAAGCTTTAATCCTTGCATCTTAGTTTAGGTTGAAATATTTGTTTTTGTTAGCTTTCATTTTTGGCTTCCAGTTTTGATTTTGTTTTCTTCTTTAGTTTTGAAAATAGAAGAAGATTGAAAAAGATTTGAAGAGAGGAAAAATGAACAGGCTAAATTCTATAAAATATTTTTATAAATTTCCAAATAAAAGATACATTGCCACTTGTTGACTCAAATGATCCATATGTGACAAATGTATTTTTCATAAATTCCTTAATTGATAAGTGTTTAAACTTGTTTTATATATTAATTCCATATTTTTATATTAATTTGTAAAGAATATACTTATATATTCAAATTATACTTATGCAAGTTAAAATTGAAAAGAAAGAATATTAAAGATAAAAGAAACAAACCTTTAATTAAATCTTATTTGAGAAAAATGTATTTTTAGACAAATAAACATTAACCTTAAATGTTTTGGAATGTATGGTTAAATTTTAAACAGCTTTTGAAAGGTATTTAAATTCAAACAAAATTTATCAAATCACAAATTTATATATTAAATTTGAAAACATGGTTTTATTTGTTAATTTCAAACTAAAGCTTTTCTATTTACAATATATACCAATATATATATATATATATATTATAAACAAAAAAAATTAATATTATTTTTGATAACTAATAGATTGAATTTTAAAACATCACTTCCAAATACATTATATACAGACATATATATTACAATTTGAAAACATATCTTTTTATTAAATTAAAACCAAAGTTTCCCTATTTATAACATATATACATATATACATTATAAATAGAATATATTTTTATTAGCTTTGAGAAGAATAAATTTACCAAATTAAGTATTATTAGTTTTTGAAATGATTAATTTTGCCAAATTCAATTTTATTAGACTTTAAAAGAATAAACTTACCAATTTAAATTATTATAAAAGAAAATTATCAAGCCAATTTAATTATTGATAAAGATTATTAAATTGATATTTCCCAAAATTCTAGGCCACCACAATTATTTATTGTAATTAAAGAATAATTAATCAAGGACGATTAATTAAGTTGGATAGTTAAGGAATGATTAATTAAATGGTTTGTAATTAGTTAATGTTAAGTATTCAAGATTTAAAAGTAACTAAAGTAATTAATTTAATTCATTGGTGCTTAATTAAATTAATTAGAGATGGTGTGGTTGATTAATCTTGCTTATGGATGATTGAATGATATTAAATGCCTTGAATTATGTGATATCTCTGATATGTGATATGTGATATGTGCTACTTTGTGATATGAGATGTTTTGTTTGAATTGTGATAATATGGGTTATCTATCTGTGATAATGTGAATGATCTATCTATGTGAATATATTACCCTTAATATAAATAATAAATTAAATTGTTTAAACCATTAAATAACTTGGACATTAAAATGGATTTTTGGATTTCGATGAGACCGGGATCGGATTTCCAAATTGGAATATCCGAAAACCACATCGATCCAAATTAAACGATAGGTCGTGAAATCTCTAATGAAGACCAAGATGAAGACTCGAAGTGTAAGGGCTATGTGTCGTTAAAACTCTGAGGGTGATTCCAAGATGAGTTTGACGGAGATAGTGCTTCCAGATTCGAGTTGAAGATTCAGAGTGCATGGGCTATTGTCGTTAACTCTGAGGGTGATTCCGAAATGAGTGTATCTAGATAGTGCCTTCGGTTTTGTTCGAACTCGGAACGAACTTGTATGGATGAATGCTTTCAGAACATCGTCATTAGAGGACGATGAGCATTCCAAGATACGTGTTCTAAAAAGGTAATCTTAACCTCAAGCCTCATCGACCGGGATTGGCTAAAACAAGGGAGGTGCAGCAAGGCTAAGTGGGTAGCACCCGAGTAGGATAAGATTTTCTCCTGTTTAGAGGTCCCTTTTTATTCGGCTTAGTTTGTGGTTGGTCATGCCAACTGTGGGGTTGTCTTGTTTAGGATTATCCGGAAAGGGATGGTTCCAGCCTTGTTTGCAGGGGATCATGGTGGATCCTTGGTACGGTCATCTAGGCCACGTACTGTGACGGGCGGTACCCTAGTAGCCCTGCCATTGTATGGAATCCAATCTCCAATAAGTGTCGTACGTTTTGATTGTGCCCAATTATGTTGGAATGAGATATGTAAGCATTCCAGCTATTTCTGTATTTTACTTGAAAGCCTTAGACACTATTATAATATCATTGGATTTCCTATCAATGTTTTGGTTATCATAAGGTAAAAACTTTTCCATGTTTATGCGTGGGAAGTCTTACAAGATACTTTTTTTTAAAATGATTTTCAAAGTTAAGAAACTTTAACCCGTTTACTAACACCAGACCCATGTCTGATCCAGAGTTTATTTTCTGTTTTCTTAAACTCTTGGGTACTCAAATTTTTACACGTAGCCAAGGGATTTAGGTTAGCTTTGATGAATTCTGGAGGAGATATGGAGCATGGGGCTTCAGCATATATAGATATTGTGGTTCCGCTGTGTTGATCTCTGTGTTGTATTCTAAGTTGTATGATAGACAGGTCCTCTCGACTGTCTAATTTGTGATGCATTAAGAAGTGTAACTCTGTTGTATATAATACTATGTAATATCTTATGTGATGTAATATAATTTATTCATTCCATTATGAGATTCTGATATTTTTTAGTTCTTTCTTCTTTACCTATTCCCTTTTCTATCCCTTTCTTTCTTAATGATATTGCGTCTTTTTGTGGAATGTAAGGCGGGTCGTCACTGATTTGTACTGTGCTTAGAAAATGTAACTATCGACCGCTTGCTCTTAAAGCGGTCACTAATTATGTCGACTGGCATTAGTGAGCAGTTGAAAGGTCAAGGTGTTAATTCATGCATTAATTTTAATTATCGTGTTCGATTTTTATTTATTATCGTCATTCTAAAGTAAGCTTACTGATTTTGATTTTATAACAAACCTAAGTACAATAAATCCAAATTTGTGAATCAATAGTTTATAACTATCCCAAAAACTTCATATTTAATTTAGGATTAAATTGACAGGCTATATCAACTCTTATTTAATTTCAATAATCAACTTGACCTAGGTGTAATATAAAAAAGTTATAAAAATTCATATATTTTTACTTCTTATTTGATTTTCCTGTCCTTCCTATGTATTACGTTTATAGTCTACAGGGATTTATTCTAAGTTCTACAAGTAAGTAAATACTCAAATATTTCAGTAGAGTAAACTTGGTCTATTCCTATTCTAACCTAACAATTAGTGTAAGATTCATGAAAAATTACCAAGTTTAATTTGGAACTTAAATTAATTTTTGTAAATAAATTATGAATTAATTAGATATTTCTAGGACAAATAAATATATTTTTTGATTATAAATAGAAATTTAATTTGAAATATAAGCATAAGTATCTAACAAATAAATATTGTATTTAGGAAAAATAAAATGTATTAAAAATAAAATAGAAATTAAAAGCCTTGAGATTAATAAAAAGATAACGACAGTTTGTTTTCTAAATTTTAAATTATATTAATATTTGGAAGGTGTAATAAATTTCAAAAGATTTATTTTTAAGATTTAATTCTCTTATATAAATAAATGTGACTATTTGTTAATATGAAATCAAAAATTTTAAATCCTTCTTTTCTTTTAAAAGTTGTACAAAAATAAATAATAAAGAAATGTATAAATGTAAATTTTATAAATATATATGTATATAAAATAGTGAACTAAATTAAAGCTTGCAATGTGAAAATTAATTGGGATAAAATTTTGTTTGTGTAAATATAAATATAAAAGGAAACATAAACATTTTACAAATGTAAACATTGAATTTGAATTTAAATTGCATAATTATATATATGAATATATAAATAGACATAAATAAATTTTTAATTCAAGTGAATTGGAAATTTGAATCTAAATTTAAAATAAATGTTTTAGAAAAATATTTGGTTTTTGAAAATCATTAAGGTGTAATTTATATTTTATATAATGTAAATATAAAGATTAAGTAGGAAAGGGGTATGTTTATTTATAAAATAAATATGATATAAAAATTTATTAAAAGAAAATTCTTTTGTCTTTGAAAGTTACAAATGATAAACATATACAAAAAAGATGGAGTAAAGCAATCAACATGCATTGAGGTTTCATAATCATTTTTTTTCATATGGCATCCAATATATTTAATTGAATAAAATAATGAAATTTAAAATTATAAAAACTTTTCATCTCCCCATGCTCAATCATATAGTATCTCAGCAAATCTAAGAAAAAAAAGTAACAATAGATTGAGTATCTAAAATCTCAACACCTAAGAAAAAAAGAAATGATGAGAAGAGTATAACCAGAAAAACAAAGATAGCAGAAAAAAAATCAAAACATTTCAAATCTGGAAATCACCTCAGCTAAATTCAAAAAAACCTAAAACAAAGCAAATCTGTGAAGCAAATTCAAGAATGCAAAAGTTTTCAACCTGGAAGCTGATCAAGTTCAGGGTCAGATGCAGTCCCAGGCCTTGCTTTTCTGTTCAGAGTCAAGTGAGCAAACTTCTGATCAACAGATTTAAATCAAATTGCAGATCAAAGCAGGTGTGAAAACAAACTAAAGAGAAATTAAACCTGGAAGTTTCAAATCTAAAGCAACGTTTCAGATAAAAATCAAAGCAAAAAGCTGGAAACAACTCAACATATTTAACAATCAAAATCATCAAACAAATTTCATTTTCAAATTTCAAGCTTGCTGGTTCTCTGTTCAACTTCATCATCAGGTGAGCAACTTTAATTTTTAAAACCAGTTCTTTGAATCCAATTCTTGTGAATCTGTGAGAAAACTTTTAAAACCAATTTTACTTTGGTTTGCATGTGATTGGTACTGAATGTTTATTGTGGAGTGTGTTTGCATGGATATAAACTTGCCTGAGTGTGTGTATGTAGGTTACTGTGTGTACAAACACTTCTCTGTTTCAAAGTTACATTTTTTTTTTAAAGAAACCAAATCTAAAAAAAAAACTTCTTCACATTTCAAAATTAACAAAGATGTAGATAATGATCTTCAAAAGGAAAGTGTTTATATTTCCCTGACTTAAATTTTCAAAACAGTATCAGGTTAAAAAAAATTGGTAAATAATTAGAAAAGGGGGAAATTACAGTGGAATCTTTTTTTTACAGAAAACCCAATGCATCCAATCTTGTATTTTGAATCCATAATTAGATTCGTGCTAGCAAACACGGATTTTTAAAAGTAAATTTATGATTTTTAGTTTGGTAGGCTGTGAGAAAATATGTGTTGAACAGAAAATATGTTTTGGTAAATTTTCGATGATTAACTTGCAATTGGGCCTTGGTTTAATATCAGAGGGGGTTTAGGCGATGAAGTTCATAGGAAAAATGGTGAATAAATTTTCTGATGGCCGTGGTAGTTGGTCGGTGTCGTAATAGGGTTTAAGGACGTGTTTTATTCGACGTCATTCTCGAATTTAATTCGTTGCCATGGATGGATCGGGGTGGAACGGTGTAGGGGGGATAGTGGTTGGAGGTCGAGACGAGGTTGTAATCGTGATGGTGCGGCGTTCAGATGGTCGAGGTTATCGGGCGAGGCGTTTTAAGAAGACTGGTTTTGTTCCAGTTAGACACTGACATGCTCGATTTTGAACCACGGTGATATCGGGGTTTCTGGGCGCTCAGGCAAGGCGAAGGGATCGTAGGTGACCCATGGGTGGTCGTGACAGTGACTGGAGGCGTTCGAAGCGATGGTGCACGTGCACCATGTGTCACATGTATCTGATGGAGTCTGGCTGGATTGTGATGGTTGGAAGAAGGAGGTGTCTCGAAGCATAGGTCGGAAAATTGTGTGATTGGCTCGAGCGTTGTTTCGAGCAAATTTTAGTTATACAAGTATTTAGATCAAAAGAAGAAAGAAAAAAATTCCTATATGTTTTAAAATAAGGGTTCGGGTAATGCTTAGGGGAAGACTCGAAGTTAATTAGCCTGTGTCTATGGTAATGCTCGGGAAGGACTCTGGGTGATTTAGGAACAGTTTTCAGGTTTTAAAATAATTTAGTTTAAACCTCTTTTTTATCAATTTCTTTTAGATATAATAAATATTTTATTTAAACATTTGATTTATGAAAGTTATATAAATTGTTTAACTTGAATTTGTAAGTTATCTTAAAAGGGAACGAAAAAAAAGTAAAATGTTTTTAGTTGTAAATTAACTTATGTTAATTTATGAAATAATAATAATTTTGTTTCAAAGAATAAAGGTTTAAGTATTAAATGTTTCAAAGAAAATTGAAAGTAATTAAGAATGGATAATCTATGATAAAAAAAAATTGATTAATCAAATGTTTAAAGGTTAATCAATTTAAAGAATAATTAATAAATGAGGTTAATTAATTAAGGTAATTAATTTGAGAATAATTAATTAAGTAAAGGTTAATTAATTAATGAAAGTAATCAAGGGACGATTATTAATTAAGGACTGATTAATTTTTGTAATTGATTTAAGATAATTAATGATTATTATAAGGTTAATTAATTTGTAATTAAGGATTAATTAATTAATAAAATTAATAAATGAAAATTAATAAATGAAAGCAATTAAAGGTAATTTGTTACTTACTTAATTAAAAGTAATTAATTAATGATTAAAGAAAATCAATCAAGAGATTAAGGGTTAATTACTTAATGCAATTAATTTAAGATTAATAAAGGATAATTTATTTTAAAGATAAATTTATTTATGGAAGTAAATACAGGGTAATTGCTTTGTGTAATCAAATGAAGGCTAATTACTTTGTGTAATTAAATAAAAAAATAATTCCTTAGTGAAATTAATAAAGGATAATTAATCAAGGGTTAATCTAGTAATTAAGATAATTAATTAAAAGGTGAGTTAAATAATTAAAGGTTAATCATTTTATAATTAAAGGTGGATGAATTATAATTAAGGGTTAATTAATATTATTATAAGTGGTTAATTAATAAATGATTTAAGAATAATTAATCAAAATGATTTGTGGTTTATTATTATAAATTAACCAAGATTAGTAAGTCATAAGTAATTAAATTTGATTTGAATTCATCAGACAATTAACTGATTTTACTTATGGTTGTTTAGATTCTATTAGGTGATTGAATTGTTTGATACCCTGATATGTTCTGTTTTGACTGGTGCTGTGTTTGATGTAATTTATTATCTGTGATATATACCTGTGATCTATGAATAAAAGATAAGCGTTATGGTTTATACCGCTTATCAAATATAAGCGTTATAGTTTATACCGCTTATCAAAATATATTGCTATATTTGAGTCTGTATTGATTGATGATGTGGCACTTTTATTGTGTAAAACCCCTGGACCACACTTATACACACACGAATATGGATTGCATGTGGAAATGGGTTAAGTCATAGATTTTGAAATAGTTTTAAAGATTGAATTTTTGAATCCAAAACAGTTTTGGAATTAGAATTAAAAGCTTTTGAAAATGAATTTCAAAAATAAAAGTTATTTTGAATAACTTGATTGAGTTTTGGAATTTAAATAATTTGATTTAAATTCGAATTCAATATTTGAAATTGAATTCTATGATTTGAAACTATCGTTTAAAAAGGGTATTCAACTTTTAAATGTGTTTATATGGGTTTTTAAACCATTTTAAAAGTGCTGTTTTGGGAACTTGAATTTAACCCAAAGATTAACTTGTATAAATGAAATCAGATTTTTTTTGAAACGAAAACTATTTATTTTCAAATAATGAAAGCTTTCACATAAGAAATGAACGTCCAATTTGTGTTAAAAAGATTTCAAGTTTAAAATTAAAATAGCTTTCCAAGTTATGAATAAATCTTTGGAAATGGGTTTGAAAGCTATAAGTTAAATCTTTGATTTAAAGTGTTAATGAGTTAATCCAATTGAAATGGAAATTGTTTTGGAAATCTATGAGTAGATCTTTGTGAAACTAGGTGAACTTTGTGAAATGAATCTTTTGGTTTAAAAGATTTAAAATGGTAATTTGTTTAAAACATTTAAAGGAAGATTTTGGGTTTTTAAAAGTTGTGACTTAACTAAAATCCCATATCCATATGTTTTGCATATTGCGCTCATTATTCGGTTTAGCTGGGAGAGAACCTTGTTGTAACAACCCGGGGTTTTGCACCATTTTATATCGTCATTAAACGATTAATTTGGCTACCTAATTGCTGTTTGGAGTTTTAATCGGTTGTATTCTTTTAAAATTCGTTAAGTGTTGGTGGGCTTCGAAAATTGAATATTGGCCCATGTTTTTCTTGGTGCCGTGTTATCTCGGGTTAATACCCAATCCCCCTCTCTTTTGATTCATTCGAAAAACCCTAAACCAAAACATACGAGAAAAATGGTGGTGGCTCATTCAATCTTCAAAAATTAGGGTTCGTCTCTGCTTCGATCGTTCGATCGTTGGCTTCGTGCTCGTCAAAGCAAGGTGAGTGATTTTTAAGTACTCACATCTAATTCAACTTCGTATATATGTGATTTGTGATTTCCATGGCTTTGAATGTGGTACTTTGACTTCGGTCATTTTAATTTTGTGATAGTATTTTGGCTTCGGCCTCTTTGTGCTTTGCGAACTCAATTTAGGGTTTTCATGTAATTGGTGGTAGCCGATTTTGTTCGATCGTTGCCTCTTGATATGCTTTCGGCTTCACTTGACTTTGGTTAATTTTTGTGTATTAGTTTTGATTGATTTCGTGGTCACCACGGTGTTGATTTTTGTTTGAATTTCCGGCTTTGATGATTTTTGATTTGAGTTAGACGATGTCGTTTTTGTTCGACTTTGGCTATATTGTTTACCGCCTTTGGTAGTACTTTCGACCTTGTTCGATTTTACTTGTTGTATCATGACTTCGGCCATTAACAGTTGCTTATGTCATCGGCCATTAACAGTTGACTTTGCGAATTCTTTGATCTTTGTATGTCATGGCTTGGGTTCTGATATTCGAGCTTGACATTGTTTAAAATTTTGGGTTGTGGTCATTCAATCACTGTCTTGCCATGTCGTTTTGACTTGGCCTGTTCATAGTGATGTTTCACAACTGCATTAAGTATTTGTGTGTTTGTGTCCATGACCATTCAGGTTGCTTGCATTGAGTTTGATCATCCTGTAGCATATTTTGAAAGAACCATTTCATTCCTGTATATGCATTTGAATCAGATACTTTTCGAAGTTTGTTCTGTCCGGTTTCAATTGAACTTAGTCGTATTTGCACATTTGATTTTTGTAGAGGCTGATGCAACTGACTTGAGTTGTTGCAGTGTTCATATATGGATATTTATAACCATTTCATTATAGAGGCTGTGTCACTGACGTTGACTTGAAATTGTCAATTGTTCGTTGTTGTTTAATTTGTGTACTGACTTGGGTTCCAGCCTTTTTCATGCTGTTGGATCATTGTAGTAGTTGTTGCTAGTGCCACTGTGTACATATCTTCATTGTGAGTATCTATCTTGCATTTGAGTCCAGGTAGCAGGGACTGGACCTTTGTAATATATTTGTGGTTTAGTGCCATTTGCTATTGATTTCATTGTTGTTGTACATGTGTACCTGGGGTTGTCATTCATTGGGTTCAGTAGCTTGTATCACTTTTTGAGATAGTTTGCATGTCTTGTACCACTTGTGCCTACACCTTGCTAACCTGTCTTATGCAGTTGCATTCTGGTCTTGCTTGCATTATTCATTTCTCTATTGCATGCATGTTGACTTCAAGTTGAAATATTTAATGCTCTGTAGCTTGTATACTTCATGTGGTGGTCGTAGTTTTTGTTGCAGTCTTTCCCTTGTGATCTTGTGGCGGCTGCAGTACTTGTTGCAGCTTTGCCCTTGTATTCTTGTGGTGGTTGCAGTTTAGATTGGGTCGTGCATTGCACTGACCACTGTATTCATTTGCATTTTGATGCTCTGAGCTTTTGTGTAATTCATCACTGTAGTGGCGAGGCAGTGCACGCGAGCGTGTACTGCAGCCACACAGTATTGATGTTTTTAAATGATATTTCATCTACTTGAATTGTTTTGTCCCATTCAATATTTTGAAATGGTATTTTGATTTCATTGATCAATTTTTTGTTGTCTAATTATCTTTTTGATAATTAGATTATGAGTTTCTAATTATTTATTTAATAATTAGATTTTGTTGTTAATTGCCGTTTAGGCAATTCTGTTATTTTCTTAAGTATCTTTATTGATAATCCTTTCATTTATCTTAGTTGATAATTTGAATTTGTTGTTTAACACTGTTACGTGTTATATTTATCGTTATCCGATTTCATTATTAAAGGATCGGATAGACGAGATTTATTTTGACTGTCGTCTATTTGGTAATTATTATTATTGCTTTGTGCATTAATAACTAAGTTTGAATTAGACTGACCCGTGTATTATTTTCTTTTGAATTTAATACTCGAGTCAGATAGAGTTATTACAGGTTGTAGATATCTTGCTTTGGGTTGCTGCTTGAGCTATGAAGTCTCTTTATATCATTTGGAGTAGTTGTTGTTATAGTATAGGATGTTATGTATTCATGTATATTATTCACGATAATGTACTTGTATATGTAACTTCCAGTGTCGACAGTTGTAGTTGTATCATATGTATTGTATCACATGTGTTGTAACTGACATCAGTTATATATATATATGAGAATTTTTATTATCTTTGTTCCGCATTTAGCTTATCCGTGTTATTATTATATGTATTGTCCTAAACTATTATGAACCATCGTAGTTCGTTTATACTGGAATTGGGTATGTCGATGGAGTAAATAAATAAGAGATGAAAAATAAAAATATATACCACTCCTATCGAGGTAACCAATACTAGTGTAAGGCCTAACTATGGATGGCCGCTCATATCCAGCCTTATTCTTTGCAATAACAGACAGTATTTCCTTTTAATACTCTTTGTTATTGTGAGCATAGAGGTGGGGCGTCACAGTTGGTATCAGAGTGAGGGGTTTATGGACATAATATAAAACATAACTTAGATGGAACATGTGTTACAACTATTTGTTGATGTTTTAGTTGTGCCTTGAGTCAAAACTAAAGTTTTGAAATTTTGATGAAATTTTTAAACATTTTATTTAAAAATAAAAGAGAAATTGTGTTTTGATGGTTGAGTAAATTTGTGTTCTGTTTATCAGAGTGCGCAGCGGAAACAGTGAGATTGTTTTCGCTGAGTATAGCTGATAACCGTTTCGATTTGAAAATGAAATAAATTTTATTGTGTTGTTATATAGATGTGTTTATTTCTGATTTCTTTGAAAATTTCGAATCCGATTTGGGTGTCCGAAGCGATTGCAGTTATGTGATTTTGTCGAGATTTTGCTGTTTTGAATTATCTTCACTGAAGATATATTCGAATGATTTCTTTGTTCATTTTGTGGTATACGTGCAAATTTATGTTGCACGTTACTGCATTAATTTTAAGTTGAACCGGTGTTTGGTTTAAACGTATTTTGTTGCCGTTATTTTTGTAACGAGATTTTTACACCGGTGCTAAATTTTTGAAGCACGATGTTTTGTTGACATTTTTAATGAATGAAAATTCACTGGTATTATATTTTGATGCGAATTAATTTGATGAGATTTTGACGTATGAAATTACTATCGCTCTGACTTCAGTAATCGTCAAATTTTAAAGTGGATTTTTAAACGGTTATCCCGCAATGCTGATTTTGAGATCCGTTTTTATGGTGTTTTGAGAAGTGCAATTTCCTTATCGAATTTGCTACGGATGTTTCTATTTTAATCACATATTTTAAAAATCGTTTTAAAATAAAAAAAATTCCAAAATTTTTTTACAGTTTGCACTTTCAAAAGAATAAGGAAGTGATTTAAACGTTTCAGCAAAATTGAGGACTATGAACCCTTACTTTTACTGATTCGCTTAATTCCAGACTTGTCCGTTTGAGAACGTAAAATGTTATTTTATGAATACACAATTTTTGCACTTTCAAGGAAACGATGAAGAGATTTAAACGATTTAGCAAAAGTACAGAGTATGGAACCATACTTTTACTATTTCGGTTAACTCCGGACTCGTTAATTGAAATATTTGTTGTTTGATGATTTTGATGATTTTGTGAGCTTTCGGGTCATATGTTGGACCTTCGGGTCAAATACCAGTACTAGACCGTCGGGTCATATGTTGGACCTTCGGGTCATATGTTGGGCGCCAAAATTATGTTGACAGTACTTGGTAGGCTTCGACCATACGTTGATGCATGTGCGGCGTAGCTTAGACTCGCCATATGATGGGATCGATCCACCTTTTATGTTGATTTTCTAGTCTTCTTAATTGATTTCTAGATATTTGTTATTTCTAATTATCTGCAGGTAATTAGATATTTGCTGTTATGAGATTTAATTATCGTATCGATAATTAGATATTTGCTGTTATGAGATTTAATTATCGTATCGATAATTAGATATTTGCTGTTATGAGATTTAATTATCGTATCGATAATTAGATACTTGCTGTTACGAGATTTAATTATCGTATCGATAGTTAGATATTTGCTATTATCGATAATTAGATATTTGCTGTTATCGATAATTAGATATTTGCTGTTATGAGATTTAATTATCGTATCGATAATTAGATATTTGCTGTTATGAGATTTAATTATCGTATCGATAATTAGATATTTGCTGTTATGAGATTTAATTATCGTATCGATAATTAGATATTTGCTGTTATGAGATTTAATTATCGTATATCGTATCGATAATTAGATATTTGTTGTTATGAGATTTGTGATTATTGTAACGATAATTAGATATTTGTTGATTTGAGATTTCTGATTATCGTTTTTGATAATTAGATATTTGTTGATTTGAGATTTCTGATTATCGTTTGTGATAATTAGATATTTGTTGATTTGAGATTTCAGATTATCGTTTTTGATAATTAGATATTTGTTGATTCGAGATTTTTGATTATCGTTTTAGATAATCGGATATTTGTTGATTTGAGATTTCTGATTATCGTTTTTGATAATAGGATATTTGTTGATTTGAGATTCCTGATTATCGTTTTTGATAATTAGATATTTGTTCATTTGAGGTTTCTGATTATCGTTTTTGATAATTGGATATTTGTTGATTTGAGATTTCTGATTATCGTTTTTGATAATCGGATATTTGTTGATTTGAGATTTCTGATTATCGTTTTTGATAATGAGATATTTGTTGATTAGAGATTTCTGATTATCGTTTTTGATAATCGGATATTTGTTGATTTGAGATTTCTGTTTATCGTTTTTGATAATCGGATATTTGTTGATTTGAGATTTCTGATAATCGTTTTTGATAATCGGATATTTGTTGATTTGAGATTTCTGATTATCGTTTTTGATAATCGGATATTTGTTGATTTGAGATTTATGTTTATCGTTTTTGATAATCGGATATTTGTTGATTTGAGATTTCTGATTATTGTTTTTGATAATCGGATATTTGTTGATTTGAGATTTCTGATTACCGTTTTTTATAATTGGATATTTGTTGATTTGAGATTTCTGATTATCGTTTTTGATAATCGGGTATTTGTTTATTTGAGATTTCTGATTATCGTTTTCGATAATCGGATATTTGTTGATTTGAGATTTCTGTTTATCGTTCTTGATAATTAGATTTTGTTGAGAATTTGTGAATTTCTTTTATTGGAATTAAAAGATTTCCATGGCGTTTGTATTCCCGACTTTTATTTTTCTAGCTTAACCAGTTTATGTTAGAAAAATAATTGTTATTGACGACTTTAACTATGAAAATTGCGGAGATGCAATTTTTATAAGGAGGGGAGTCTGTAACAACCCGGGGTTTTGCACCATTTTCTAATCGTCATTAAACGATTAATGTGGCTAGCTAATTGCCGTTTGGAGTTTTAATTGGTTGTATTCTTTTAAAATTCGTTAAGTGTTGGTGGGCTTCGAAAATTGAATATTGGCCCATGTTTTTCTTGGTGCCGTGTTATCTCGGGTTAATACCCGATCCCCCTCTCTTTTGATTCGTTCAAAAAAACCTAAACCAAAACATACGAGAAAAATGGTGGCGGCTCGTTCAATCTTCAAAATTAGGGTTCGTCTCTGCTTCGATTTCGATTATTCGATCGTTGGCTTCATGCTCGTCAAAGTAAGGTGAGTGATTTTTAATTACTCACATCTAATTCAACTTCATATATATGTGATTTGTGATTTCCACGGCTTTGAATCTGGTACTTTGACTTCGGTCATTTTAATTTTGTGATAGTATTTTGGCTTCGGCCTCCTTGTACTTTGCGAACTCAATTTAGGGTTTTCGTGTAATTGGTGGTAGCCAACTTTTATTCGATCGTTGCCACTTAATATGCTTTCGGCTTCACTTGACTTCGGTCATAGGAATTTTGTGTATCAGTTTTGATTGATTTCGTGGTCACCACGGTGTTGATTTTTGTTTGAATTTCCGGCTTTGGTGATTTTTGATTTTAGTTAGACGATGTCGTTTTTGTTCGACTTTGGCTATTTTTTTTACCGCCTTTGGTAGTACTTTCGACCTTGTTCGATTTTACTTCTTGTTTCATGACTTCGGCCATTAACAATTGCTTATGTCATCGGCCATTAACAGTTGACTTTGCGAATTCTTTGATCTTTGTATGTCATGGCTTGGGTTTTGATATTCGAGCTTGACATTGTTTAAAATTTTGGGTTGTGGTCATTCAATCACTGTCTTGCCATGTTGTTTTGACTTGGCCTGTTCATAGTGATGTTTCATAACTGCATTAAGTATTTGTGTGTTCGTATCCGTGACCATTCAGGTTGCTTGCATTGAGTTTGATCATCTTGTAGCATATTTTGAAAGAACCATTGCATTGCTGTATATGAATTTGAATCAGATACTTTTCGAAGTTTGTTCTGTCCAGTTTCAATTGAACTTGGTTGTATATGCACATTTGATTTTTGTAGATGCTGATGCAACTGACTTGAGTTGTTGCAGTGTTCATATATTGATATCTCTAGCCATTTCATTGTAGAGGCTGTGTCACTGACGTTGACTTGACATTGTCAATTGTTCATTATTGTTCAATTTGTGTACTGACTTGGGTTCCAGCCATTTTCATGCTGCTGGATCATTGTAGTAGTTGTTACTAGTGCCACTGTGTACATATCTTCATTGTGAGTATCTGTCTTGCATTTGAGTCCAGGTAGTAGGGACAAGACCTTTGTAATATATTTGTGGTTTAGTGCCATTTGCTATTGATTTCATGTTGTTGTACATGTGTACCTGGGGTTGTCATTCATTGGGTTCAGTGGCTTGTATCACTTTTTGAGATAGTTTGCATGTCTTGTACCACTTGTGCCTGCACCTTGCTAACCTGTCTTGTGCAGTTGCATTCTGGTCTTGCTTACATTATTCATTTCTCTGTTGCATGCATGTTGACTTCAAGTTGAAATATTTAAAGCTCTGTAGCTTATATACTTCATGTGGTGGTTGTAGTTTTTGTTGCAGTCTTGCCCATGTGATCTTGTGGTGGCTGCAGTACTTGTTGCAGCTTTGCCCTTGTAATCTTATGGTGGCTGCAGTTTAGATTGGGTCGTGCATTGCACTGACCACTGTATTCAATTGCATTTTGATGCTTTGAGCTTTTGTGTAATTCATCACTGTAGTGGCGAGGCAGTGCACGCGAGCGTGTACTGCAGCCACACATTATTAATGTTTTTGAGTGATATTTCAACTACTTGAATTGTTTTGTCCAATTCAATATTTTGAAATGGTATTTTGATTTGGTTTGATTTGATCAATGTGTTGTTGTCTAATTATCTTTTTTCTAATTAGATTATGAGTTTCTAATTATTTATTTAATAATTAGATTTTGTTGTTAATTGCCGCTTAGGCAATTCTGTTGATTTCTTAAGTATCTTCATTGATAATCCTTTCATTTATCTTAGTTGATAATTTGAATTTGTTGATTTGTTGTGTAACACTGTTATGTGTTATATTTATCGTTATCAGATTTCCTTATTAAAGGATTGGATAGACGAGATTAATTTTGACTGTCGTCTATTTGTTAATTATTATTATTATTATTGCTTCCGTGCATTAATAACTGAGTTTGAATTAGACTGACCCGTGTATTAGTTTCTTTTGAATTTAATACTCGGGTCAGACCGAGTTATTACAAGTTGTAGATATCTTGCTTTGGGTTGCTGCTTGAGCTATGAAGTCTCGTTATGTCATTTGGAGTATTCGTTGTCATAGTATAGGATGTTATGTATTCATGTATATTATTCACGATAATGTACTTGTATATGTAACTTCCAGTGTCGACAGTTGTAGTTGTATCATAAGTTGTATTGTATCACATGTATTGTAACTGACATCAGTTATATATATATATATATGACTTTTTATTATCTATGTTCCGCATTTAGCTTATCTGTGTTATTATTGTATATATTGTCCTAAACTATTATGAACCATCGTAGTTCGTTTATACTGGAATTGGTTATGTCGATGGGAGTAAATAAATAAGAGATGAAAAATAAAAATATATACCACTCCTATCGAGGTAACCAATACTAGTGTAAGGCCTAACTATGGATGGTCTCTCCTATCCAGCCTTATTCTTCACAATAACAGACAGTATTTCCTTTTAATACTCTTTGTTATTGTGAGCATAGAGGTGGGGCGTCACACTTGTATCATATAACACATTACGAATAGTGATACGACGTTATGGATTGCAATTGAAGACCGGTGTTGAAGACTGGGTGTCTACGAAAACGATAGGATTACCTATCGATTGTCTTTGCACCGAGTAGCTACGGTAAAGAGATTCCCTAAGTGATGGGAAGTATGATCGGGAATGTGGGTACCCGGATTGTGAGGGCTTCTTCCTTTATTGGATGAAGTGCCTTCGGTTCTGTTCGAACCTAGAACAGACTTGTATGGTCGTATGTCCGACATTACACTTTGAGAAATTAAACTGATTTCTATCAAATACATTTCTATTTGGTGGCGGAGAACTCTTAGTTTAACACCCTTCTCTGAGACGTACGAGCTCAGAGGTTATGTAGTTGATGGTTATCAGTCATATACTCCCAATTTGGTAGTGTGACATGTTGAGTGCAACTGTGTATCATTTGTTGATCAAAGCATGGCTTTCGTATAAAGCGTAGCTTTGTGGACGAGACTGCATCAGGACCTCACACCCCGGAAATGGTCGAAATAGGAAAGATGTGGCAAGGTTATGAAGGTCGCGCCCTTTAGGGTTTGTCATTCCCTTCTGGAAAAGGGTGGTATCATGGTATGGAGCCCAGCTATTTCACTCATGTGGTCACTGCAAATCTATTACTTTGTGATTGCTTTGTGATTGTTGGATTAGAGGTACCTCGGATAAAGGTCCCAAAGGACCGGGGGATGGCACGTTCATGTAGTAGTTACCTAGTTACAGAGGTAATTCGGCCTTGTGTTGGCAGAGAGCTGGTTAAGCTCTCGAGACATCCCGCCAGAGGCGTGCCCATGTGGCAGTAGGAAGTTTCTTAGCCTGACCATTTGTTGGAAAATCCAATCTTCAATACGCACCTTGTACGGTTTTAGTTGTAGAACCTGCCATTTAACTTGGCAGCTATAGTAGGCATAGTATCATGGTACCTATGCTGGCTAGGATTAATATTGTAATTTCAAAGGTTTTTCACTATGCACTAGTAATAATATCAAAGAATTTTTCTCGTATTAAGCATATTTGACTATCATAAGGGGAAATCTCCCCCAAGTGTGTGATTGCATTGTGTGTGTGCCGGGAGGCCTTATGGTAGTTTCATTTTCTAAAAAGCGTTGCGGATTTCAAATTTAAATTCTTTTGTTCTTTTTTTAAAGACCAACTATTTTTGTTTGCTCATACCAGTCCCACGACTGACTTGGAGTTTATTGTTCCTTTCCTAAACTCTGGGTGTCCACAATTTTTCCATAGGGTAGTCTAGAGTTGGGTTTTTCAGATAATCGAATAGTAGGTGTAGATTCGATAGCTTTCAGTCTTAGGATTTGGCAATCGCATTTGGATCGAGTTACTTCACTTCATCTTGATTGGGGTGTCCGAGCTACTTCTGGATTGGTGCCTTGGCGATGGAGATTACCGATACTGGAGTTCTCTTTTGAAGACCATATTGGAGATTTTGTTCCGTTGTTATTGTCTTGTATCATATCTGATGTATTTTGATATTCATTGTATCATCATTGTACCTGGATATTGTATCAATGTTGTATATTGATATATTCTTTTTCTTCCGCTATGTTGTACTTAATGTGTTATAAGCTCCGGCACGACTCGAATTTCAACGTTTGAATCTGCGACATTCAGGTACAAGTGGAGTACAGATATCGATTTTCGAACGCTAAAATTTAGACCGTGACATTTTGGTATTAGAGCTGAAGGTTGAAACTTTAGCTTAGGAGTATAACACATTAAGTAACTCATTAGAGATAGGGTGAAGTATACCCTAGAATGAGTATATCCCTAAGATATCCGTTCGAATGCCTTAGTAAATTCTCTTACTATCCACTGATAGTGAGTATGAGTGCGAGAAGGGGACGAGATAGGGAGCAGGGAAGTACCACTAAAACTGGTCAATACCCTGCAATAGCGGAAACAGCTTTCTCTACCAACCTCCTTTGATTTGTCTTTTCAATTCTTTCGATATCTTCGTGACAGCTCCAGAAAGTTGTTTCGGTGTGATGGTGGCCCTACAAATCATTGTAGAAATCCTTACTTCGTATCTTCATCGATTTCTTATCAGTTTTTCCATCTAAACCTTAATGAATTTGAAATTTGAAATTGAAAATTTTAAATAAACTGGAAATTTTAAACTGAGTTAAATTGGTTAATAGAATATGAAGCTAAATTTGAATTGAATCAATAAAACGATTTTGATTAAAAACCAAATTTGAAATTCTATTGTGATTTCTTGTGGGTATCAAAGTCCAAAGAGGGACAAGTTGGTATATACTTTGGAGTATTCCGACCTAAGTTCGTATCCATATCTAGTGTTAGAGAAATTATGGAAGATTAAATCTATCCATCTATCCTCTGGGATCCGATATATTCTATGAACGATTAGTTATCCCTTCGAACTAATCAATGCCTTTGCATACTCGTAGACCGGTGGACCTGAGTATCTTGTGAAATAATTGTATGAGTTTGTTCTCATATTGTTGATATTCTGATTTGGTAAACCGAATGCAGAATAAATATTTTGATCTGATCCGATCAATCATTTCCTTGTCTATCATCTATTCTTTCTCGTCTTCCTTGCAAATTTCGCGGACGAAATTTTTCTTAAGGGGGGGAATCTGTAACATTCCTGAAAATTCACCAAGTTTAATTTGGCAATTAAATTAATTTTTGAAAATAAATTGTGAATTAATTAGAGATTTCTACGATAAATAAATAATTTTTTGGATTATAAATAGAAATTAAATTTGAAATTTAAGCATAAATATCTTACAAATAAATATTATACTTAGGAAAAATAAAATGTGTTAAAAATAAAATAGAAATGAAAAGCCTTGAGATTAATAAAAAGATAATGGCAATTTGTTTTCTAAATTTTAAATTATATTAATATTTGGAAGGTGTAATAAATTTCAAAAGATTTATTTTTAAGATTCTCTTATATAAATAAATGTGACTATTTGTTAATCTGAAATCAAAATTTTAAATCCTTCTTTTCTTTTAAAAGTTGTACAAAAATAAATAATAAAGAAATGTATGGATGTAAATTGTATAAATATATATGTATATAAAAATAATGAACTAAATTAAAGCTTGCAATGTGAAAATTAATTGGGATAAAATTTTGTTTATGTAAATATAAATATAAAAGGAAACATAAACATTTTACAAATGCAAACATTGAATTTGAATTTAAATTGCATAATTATATGTACGAATATATAAATAGACATAAATAGATTTTTTAATTCAAGTGAACTGGAAATTTGAATCTAAATTTAAAATAAATGTTTTAGAAAAATATTTAGTTTTGAAAATCATTAAGGTGTAATTTATATTTTATATAATGTAAATATAAAGATTAAGTAGGAAAGGGGTATGTTTATTTATAAAATAAATATGATATAAAAATCTATTAAAAAAAACTTTTGTCTTCGAAAATTACAAATGATAAACATATACAAAAGAGATGGAGTAAAGCAATCAACATGCGTTGAGGTTTCATAATCATTTTTTTTCATATGGCATCAAATATATTTAATTGAATAAAATAATGAAATTTAAAATTTTAAAAAAAATTCATCTCCCCATGCTCAATCATACAGTATCTCAGCAAATATGAGAAAAAAAAGTAATAATAGATTGAGTATCTAAAATCTCAACACCTAAGAAAAAAAGAAATGATGAGAAGAGTATGACTAGAAAAACAAAGATAGCTGAAAGAAAAATCAAAACATCTCAAATCTGGAAATCACCTCTGCTAAATTAAAAAAACCTAAGACAAAGCAAATCTGTGAACCAAATTCAAGAATGCAAAAGTTTTCAACCTGGAAGCAGATCAAGTTCAGGGTCAGATGTAGTCCCAGGCCTTGCTTTTCTATTCAGAGTCAAGTGAGCAAACTTCTGATCAACAGATTTAAATCAAATTACAGATCAAAGCAGAAGTGAAAACAAACTAAAGAGAAAATAAATCTGGAAGTTTCAAATCTAAAGCAAGGTTTCAGATAAAAGTCAAAGGCAAAAGATGGAAACAACTCAACATATTTAACAATCAAAAACATCAAACAAATTTCAGTTTCAAATTTTAAGCTTGCTAGTTCTCTATTCAACTTCATCATTAGGTGAGCAACTTTAATTTTTAAAACCAGTTCTTTGAATCCAATGCCTGTGAATCTGTGAGCAAACTTTTAAAACCAATTTTACTTTGGTTTGCATGTGATTGGTATTGAATGTTCATTGTGGAATGTGTTTGCATGGATATAAACTTTCCTGAATGTGTGTATGTAGGTTACTGTGTGTACAAACACTTCTCTGTTTCAAGGTTACAGTTTTTTCTAAAAGAAACCAAATCCAAAAAAAAATCTTCACATCTCAAAATTAATAAAGGTTTAGATAATGATCTTCAAAAGTAAAGTGTTTATATTTCCCTGACTTAAATTTTCAAAATAGTATCAGGTTAAAAAAAATTGGTAAATAAACAGAAAAGGGGGAATTACAGTGGAATCTGTTTTTTATAGAAAACCCAATGCATCCAATCTTGTATTTTGAATCCATAATTAGATTCGTGCTAACAAACAAGGATTTTTAAAAGTAAATTTATGATTTTTAGTTTGGTAGGCTGTGAGAAAATATGAGTTGAACAGAAAATATGTTTTGGTAAATTTCCGACGATTAACATGGAATTGGACCTCGGGTTTGATATCAGAGGGGGTTTAGGCGATGAAGTTCATAGGAAAATGGTGAATAAATTTTTTGATGGCCGTGGTGGTTGGTCGGTGTCGTAATAGGGTTTAAGGACGTGTTTTATTCGACGGCATTCTCGAATTTAATTCTTTGCCATGGATGGATCGGGTGGACCGATGCAGGGGGGATAGTGGCTGGAGGTCGAGACGAGGTCGTAATCGTGGTGGCGGGCGTTCAGATGGTCGAGATGATCAGGCGAGGCGTTTTAAGGTGACTGGTTTTGTTCCAGTTAGACACTGATATGCTCGATTTTGAACCACAGTGATATCATGGTTTCTGGGCGCTCAGGCAAGGCGAAGGGATCGTGGGTGACCCATGGGTGGTCTCGATAGTGACTGGAGGCGTTCGAAGTGACGTTGTACGTGCACCATGTGTCACATGTATTTGATGGAGTCTGGGTGGATTGTGATGTTGGGAAGAAGGAGATGTCTCGAAGCATCGGTCGAAAAATTGTGTGACTGGATCGAGCATTGTTTCGAGCAAATTTTTGTTATACAGGTATTAAGATCAAAAGAAGAAAGAAAAAAATTTCCTGTAAGTTTTAAAATAAGGGTCCGGGTAATGCTCGGGGGAAGACTCGAAGTTAATTGGCATGTATCTCAGGTAATGCTCAGGAAGGACTCTGGGTAATTAAGGAAAAGTTTTCAGGTTTTAAAATAATTTAGTTTAAACCTCTTTTTTTATCAATTTCTTTTAGATATAATAAATATTTTATTTAAACATTTGATTTATGAAAGTTATATAAATTGTTTAACTTGAATTTATAAGTTATCTTAAAAGGGAACGAAAAAAAAGTAAAATGTTTTTAGTAGTAAATTAACTTAAGTTAATTTATGAAATAATAATAATTTTGTTTCAAAAAATAAAGGTTTAAGTATAAAATGTTTTCAAAGATAATTGAAAGTAATTAAGAATGGATAATCTATGATAAAAAAATTTATTAGTCAAATGTTTAAAGGTTAATCAATTTAAAGAATAACCAATAAATGAGGTCAATTAATTAAGGTAATTAATTTGAGAATAATTAATTAAGTAAAGGTTAATTAATTAATGAAAGTAATCAAGGGACGGTTATTAATTGAGGACTGATTAATTTTTGTAATTGATTTAGGACAATTAATCATTAATATAAGGTTAATTAATTTGTAATTAAGGATTAATTAATTAATGAAATTAATTAATGAAAATTAATAAATGAAAGCAATCAAAGGTAATTAGTTATTACTTAATTAAAAGTAATTAATTAATGATTAAAGAAAATCAATCAAGAGATAAAGGGTTAATTACTTAATGCAATTAATTTAAGATTAATAAAGGATAATTTATTTTAAAGATAAATTTATTTATGGAAGTAAATAAAAGATAATTACTTTGTGTAATCAAATGAAGGCTAATTACTTTGTGTGATTAAATAAAAAGATAATTCCTTAGTGAAATTAATAAAGGATAATTAATCAAGGGTTAATCTAGTAATTAAAGATAATTAATTAAAAGGTGAGTTAAATAATTAAAGGTTAATCATTTTACAATTAAAGGTGGATGAATTATAATTAAGGGTTAATTAATATTATTATAAATGGTTAATTAATAAATGATTTAAGAATAATTAATCAAAATGATTTGCGATTTATTAATATAAATTAACCAGGATTGGTAAGCCATAAGTAATTAAATCTGATTTGAATTAATCGGACAATTAACTGATTTTACTTATGGATGTTTGGATTCTATTGGGCAGTTGAATTCTTTGATACCCTGATATGTTCTGTTTTGGCTTGAGCTGTGTTTGATGTAATTTATTATCTGTGATATAAACCTGTGATCTGTGAATAAAAGATAAGCGTTATGGTTTATACCGCTTATCAAATATAAGTATTATAGTTTATACCGCTTATCAAAATATATTGCTATATTTGAATCGGTGCTGACTGATGATGTGGCACTTTTATTGTGTAAAACCCCTGGACCACACTTATACACACACGAATATGGATTGCACGTGGAAATGGTTTAAGTCATAGATTTTGAAATAGTTTTAAAGATTGAATTTTTGAATCCAAAACGATTTTGGAATTAAAATTGAAAGCTTTTGAAAATGAATTTCAAAAATAAAATTTATTTTGAATAACTTGATTGAGTTTTGGAATTTAAATAATTTGATTTAAATTCAATTTCAATATTTGAAATTGAATTCTATGATTTGAAACTATGGTTTTAAAAGGGTATTCAAATTATAAATGTGTTTATATGGGTTTTAAACCTTTTAAAAGTGTTGTTTTGGGAACTTGAATTTAACCCAAAGATTTTAACTTGTATAAATGAAATCAGATTTTTCCAAAACGAAAATTATTTGTGTTCAAATAAGGAAAGCCTTCACAAAAGAAATGAACATCCAATTCGTATTAAAAAGATTTCAAGTTTAAAATGAAAATAGTTTTCCAAGTTATGAATAAATCTTTGGAAATGGGTTTGAAAGCTATAGGTTAAATCTTTGATTTAAAGATTTAATGAGTTAATCCAGTTGAAATGGAAATTGTTTTGGAAATCTATGAGCAGATCTTTGTGAAACTAGGTGAACTTTGTGAAATGAATCTTTTGGTTTAAAAGATTTAAAATGGTAATTTGTTTAAAACATTTAAAGGAAGATTTAGGTTTTTAAAAGTTGTGACTTAACTAAAATCCCATGTCCATATGTTTTGAATATTGCGCTCATTATTCGGTTTAGCCGGCAGTGGACCTTGTGTCATATAGCCCATTCCGAATAGTGATACGATGTTATGGATTGCAATTGAAGACCGGTGTTGAAGGCCGGGTGTCTTCAAGAACGTTAGGATAACCTATCGATTGTCTCTGCATCGAGTAGCTACGGTATAGAGATTCCCTAAGTGATGGGAAGTCCGATCGGGATTGTGGATACCCGGATTGCAAGGGCTTCTTCCTTTATTGGACGAAGTGCCTTCGGTTCTGTTCGAACCCGAAACAGACTTGTATGGTCGTATGTCCGACACTACACTTTGAGATATTAAACTGATTTCTATCAAATACATTTTTGTTTGGTGGCGAAGAATTTATTCTCTTAGCTCAACACCCTTCTGAGACGTACGAGCTCAAAGGTTATGTAGTTGATGGTTATCAGTGATATACTTCCAATTTGGTAGTGTGACTTGCTGAGTGCTGATGTGTATCATTTGTTGATCAAAGCATGGCTTTCGTATAAAGCGTAGCTTTGTGGACGAGACTGCATCAGGACCTCACACCCCGGAAATGGTCGAAACTGGAAAGATGCGGCAAGGTTATGAGGGTCGCGCCCTTTAAGGTTTGTCATTCCCTTCTGGAAAAGGGTGGTATCATGGTATGGAGCTCAGATATTTAACTCATGTGGTCACTGCAAATCTATTACTTTGTGATTGCTTTATGTTTGTTGGATTAGAGGTACCTCGGATAAAGGTCCCAAAGGACCAAGGGATGGCATGCTCGTGTAGTAGTTACCTAGTTACAGAGGTAACCCGGCCTTATGTTGGCAGAGAGCTGGTTAAGCTCTCGGGATGTCCCACCAGAGGCATACCCATGTGACAGTAGGAAGTTCCTTAGCCTGACCATTTGTTGGAAAATCCAATCTTCAATACGCGCCTTGTACGGTTTTAGTTGTAGAACCTGCCATTTAACATGGCAGCTATAGTAGGCATAGTATCATGGTACCTATGCTGGCTAGGATTAATATTATATTTTCGAAAGGTTTTTCACAATGCACTAGTAATAATATCAAAGAATTTCTCGTATTAAGCATATTTGACTATCATAAGGGGAAATCTCCCCCAAGTGTGCGATTGCATTGTGTTTGTGCCGGGAGGCTTTATGGTAGTTTCATTGTCTAAAAAGCATTGCGGATTTCAATGTTGTATCATCATTGTACCTGGATATTGTATCAATGTTGTATATTGATATATTCTTTTTCTTCCGCTGTGTTGTACTTAATGTGTTATAAGCTCCGGCACGACTCGAATTTCAACGTTTGAATCTGCGGCATTCAGGTACAAGTGGGGTACGGATGTCGATTTTCGAACGCTGAAATTTGGACCGTGACAATTAGAATCCTAATTCTAAGTGAATTCCTAAATTTTAATGAAATTACAAACTAAATCTATTTTATCATTAATGGTAATCTCTTAAGCAAAAAATTGTTCATGTGCAATTGTAATGCAGCACAAACTATGTATCCTAAGTCGGTCCTTCATGAATTTCCTTAAGTAACCTTCTTTCAATCAGAGGGATGATTGACAAGAATTCTATTATCCTTTCCTCCAAATCTTACCAAAAATTATTTTCAAGTCTGACTTTTTATGAAAATCACCTTCGCATTCCCAATGCATGCAAAAAGCAATATCTTTTTCTTAACGAAAACTCAAAGCATTGAATTAGCCATTCCATGCACTAGCTTAACTCCAACTCCCTCTGGGATATCTTTTATAGTTTGAACTTCTAAAATTTAACCTTTCCCTAATGAAATCCCACCGATAGGACCTTTTCCCCAAATGTAACTTCTCATCATTTTATTTCAACTGTTTTATGCCAGGATAACTCTATATGGAATGGTGCCTTGCCATTTTAATTCAATATACATAATGACCAATACTTAACTAACACCGTACCTAAAAACTCGTCTGCGGGCATCTAAAATGGACAATGTCCTAACCTAGTAGACATCTTTTGGAATTCATGTCGCCTTATCCCCAATAACATAGTTGTAGTTGCAAGAACAACTCAAGTGCCAACTACTTTATAAATATCGCTATACAACGTATACTATAAGATGAAAACCTACTTACTGGTTACCTATAATTCGTTAAGCCAAAAACAACATGCGTAATTCTATAACTTCCCAAGCCAAAAGCAACTGTGTGCCGTAACATTACCCAAAATGTCGGATCAACGACACTCACCCAAAAATAATCCTAAACGTCTTCCTCTTCCGGCTATGTTCAAACAATTAATACTTTTAAGGACTTATAATATAAAACTAACTTGATCACCTCCAAGGCTTGAGAGCAAAACCATGGCTATCAACTCATGATCATGGGTTACAAAATCATTCTTGTGTAATTTCAACTGTTGATTAGTATAACATACAACTCTACCCTCCGGCATCAAAACAACTACCATCTTGTACCACGAGGATTGATATATACAGGAATTGCCTTCGAACTATTAGAGGGTACAAAAATAGGTGTACTAGTCAACAACTTCTTTATCTAACTAAAAGCTTGCTCATTTTCTGAGTTTATGAAAAATTAAATTCTTCTTACAACCGCCAACCATAGGGGAAAACTTATTATATCCATTGAATTCTTTGATACCATAAAACATCTTGGCTCACTTTTTCTTTACATTGAATATGTTTTATCCAAATCAACCTGTCCAAACTTCCTTCCATAAAGATTCTACAATTCTAACCATACTTGGGTAGAAAAAACAAAGTGGTGTTCACTCTTCACTATTACAGAAAGTTTAATCTAGTACTCTACCCTACCAATTCTTTCCTTTTCAAGTTTAGGTGATAGTCATAACTTCAATTTACATTTCAAATCAAAATCTTTTATTTTTAGCACCATCTTTACAAAACTAGTAAGTTTCTAAAACCATAAAACTTTCCATTCATTTTTAACCAAGGTTTCCTTTCGACAAAGATCCTGACATTTTCTTCAATTTAAATTAACAAAAATGGCTTAGTTTAATTTAGAAAATGTACTTAAAGCATATCATTTTAAAATTTTCCTTCATAAATAATTTTTTTTCACAAAAGTGCATTTTAAGAAAATGTTATGTTTTAACTTACTATTATTTTATTTTAAAATATGATAGAAACATGTATAAAAGACACTTTAGAGTACTGACCATTCTTATTTATAAAAGAGGTTCAAAAGCTAGGTCTTGCATACTTCTCAATTATTTTTTTCAAATGTTCTTTATTAAAAGGAAAGTACGCCTCTAGGATAAATGCAACAATGTGCCAAAAAAATAAAAGCTTTAAAGTAGTTGTTTAAATTTGCTTTCTGAAAAATTCATTTTCTTTTACCTTTTAAACAAATCTCATAAAGTTTGTTTGATCAATTTATAAAAAATTATATACCAACATATTTTCTTTTTAAAGTATCAAACATTTATTGTTTCTAACATTTAGAAAACATTTCTACTAATTTATCATTTAAATTGGAGTAGATTAAACCAACCTAATTTACACAAGCCCAATCATACCTAACACTGCTATAAGTGCATAGGTTTTTTACCTTCTTCTTTCAAAGACGGTTAACTCAATTTTATCTTCCAATATGGTGCCCAAATCTAATATAAAAGCACTCTAGCTATACAATTAAGTAAAAAGGGATATTTTGCAACTTCTACCAATATAAGAATAAGATTTCCACTTTAAGTGGGGAGATTTGCTCTAAGTTTGCGAAGTCTTTCTTCCAAATTTTGTTTTTCACCTTATCACTTCCCTCTCAACCTTATATCTCTAATTTACTTGCTAATACTAGTTGGTATAGGAGACTCCTACTAGAATTTCTTGATGGAGTAAATCATAATAACATAAAGGGTTTATTTTCCATCTCAACTATTATAATCTTAACATTTACTCTAACCCACAATTGTTTGTTTATATAAAGAATAAACCAACAACTACCTTATGAGCCAAAATGTATATTAATATACATGTTAGAAAAGTACAAATAAGCTCCCTTAGTCGGATTAGGCTCATCCTATCTTCTCGCTTGTAGATACTAGTGGGACGATATAAGGATGTTCATGTCCAAAATCTCAGCTGCCTCACTTGAGCCATTCCCGTCAACATTACTAATTCTCACTATTTGTGATTGGAAATTATTAGCAACTTTCCCATAGACGTACTAGCAAGAATAAGTGATAGCATTTTTTCTTGCTACACTTTCATATATGTAAAACCTTTGAAAAACTTTTTATCAATACAAATATATTTTCTAGAAACCCATTTTGAAAAACTTTTCAAAAACTTTAGGAAAACCCTTTTCTTTTTCAAAATATTCGAGCACATACTCTCAATATGAACCTAACTCCTAAGGAACCTTAAATCTAGGCTCCGATACTAAACATGACAACCCGCGCCTCGTGACACCTCAATCCAAAGCCTAAGGTGACTTTTTGACTCACGTTGGTGTCAAGAAGTATGAGTTATCGAAACATTACAAAGACTAAGAATATAATGATAAAATCTAAACCATTCTACACTTTCATATCTCATAGCGGAAGATGGTAGGATATAAGTACTAAAAATAGACATTTTTGAAAAATAATCTCTAAAATACATAATTCATGTACACTGTTTCCAAAATACAATAGAATTTTTATGTACATTTAGTAAAATAAATAACTATAAGAGGAACAACGAAAAATATTAACTCAATGCTTAGCTCCTTCCTCCACGCTTTCTGCTAGTCAACCACTGTCTTGTTATCATATGTTAGGGAAAAAGAAAGGAAAGGAGTGGGTTAGAAAAAAGTCTAGGGAATGAGTTACATCATTAATATATGGTGATCATATGCAATTGACTTTAATAATACTCTATATGACCTAGGATGTCCTACAAGCGTTCGCAAGTCACTTATTTTCTTTATTTAAGGGGTTTTTGCTCAATATACACCTTTACTAATGACTTGTGCAGCCTCATACTTAGGATTGAACAACTAATCGAACCTCAAACAATTAATGATCGGCAAATAGCTACTGGAACTTTTCAATATAGGATTATCCTACAATTTCAACCATGGGACTACATTTCCCATAACTACGACTGCGCATATCCTAGTTACACATCAAGGGGGAGTCCATAATGTCGATTGGTAGAAGAGTCTCATTATTGTTGCATCTGTGTCTGCATCTCAATGGTAACTGTCAGGACACGATTCTTCGTCTTCCGAAAATTCGACATCGACACTCACTTTATCGACTGCCGAGGAATCGAACGACGGAAAACCGAACACTGAGGGTTTTTAAAAAGAATTTAAGGAAAGAGAAAGAGAGAAAAAGGTAGAAGATGGAGGGAAAAGAAGATAGAAAATTTTAAAATAGAAAGAAAAGAGAATAGAGAAGAGATAGAAAATAGAACGAAACAGAAAACAACAGAACAACATCAGAATCTCACAATTCGCAGCGGAATAACATATAATAATAAATGAATAATCTTTAAACAAAGAACTATATCAGTTATTACATTACATTTCATTTCATTACATCATATCATCAGAGTGTACTACAACATACAACAAACAGTGCAGCGGAAAAAGAAATACTATATAAACTAGTAATACGCCATGCCATCCAGCTTGCCTCCAGCAACTCCAGAATATCCTGATAAACCTTAACTCTTGACTGCCCGTGTGGAAATTGGTGGGCACCCAGAGTTTAGGAAGGAAAACAATAAACTCCAAGTCAGTCATGTGACTGGTGTGAGAACTCAAAACAGTTTATTTATCTTTAAAATCAAAAACAGAGGAATATTTTTAAATCAATTCGCAATGCTTTTAAAAATGAGACTACCATAAGACCTCCTGCCACACACACAATGCAAACGCAGACTTGGAGAAGATTTCTCCTTATGATAGTCAAAGATGCTTGATACGCATTAAAATCAAATCAATTTTGATATTATTATTAGTGCATAGTGTAGAAGAAATTCATTTCGAAAGTAGAATATAAATCTTAGCCAACATAGGTACCATTATATTATGCCTACTAATAGCTACCATATTAGATGGCAGGTTCTACAACTAAAACCGTACAAGTCACGTATTGTTTCTTTGGATTTCCAACGAATGATCAGGCCAAGGAACTTCCCATTGCCACATGAGAATGCCTCTGGAAAGACATCCCCGAGAACCAAACCGGAACTCTGCCAACACAAGGCCGGGTTACCCCTAACTGGGTAACTACTGACACGAGCACGCCATTCCCCGATCGTAAACGACCTTTCTCACGGGATCCCGATAACCAACAACCACAAAGTAATAAATTCGCAGTAACCACATAGGTTAAATATCTGGGCTCCATACCATGATACCACCTCTATCCAAAAGGAAATGTACATACCCTAAAGGGAGCTACCCCTCATAACCTTGCCGCATCTTTCCTGTTTTGACCATTTCCGGGGTGTGAGGCTCGACGAAGTCACGTCCACAAAAACATACTTTATACAAAAGCCATGCTTTGGGTCAACAAATGATCAACACAATGATCACCAAGATAGACGATCAAATAAACGATCCTATCACAATAATCAACACAATGATCATTTACAGCAACACTCAGCATGTCACATTACCAAATTGGGAATATATCGCTGATAACTTCAACTATATAACCTCTGAGCTCGTACGTCTCAGAGAAGGGTGTTAAGCTAAAAGAATAAATTCTCCGCCACCAACAGAAATATATTTGAATGAAATCGGCTTTATATCTCAACTTGTAATGTCAGACACACAATCCATACAAGTCTGTTCCGGGATCGAACAAAACCGAAGGCACTTACAAAGAAGTCCTTGCAATCCGGATATTCACAATCCTGATCGGATTCACCATCACATATGGAGAACTCTATACCGGAGCTACTCGGTGCAGAGTAAATCGACAGGTCATCCTATCGCTCTCGCAAATACCGGGTCTTCAGCACCGATCTTCAATGCAATTATAACGACGTATCACATATTCGGAATGGGTTATACGACCCCATGGTCCTTTCCCGGTTAACCCGAATAGTGAGCGCTTATTCAAAAATAAGTGTAGCATTCACATTCAAACAAATCATATCAATTACCCATTCAAAGGGAAATATTGATAGTCGGTTATTGAACTATCACTGGATATGCACACATCACCAGTTTCCAAATAATTTTCCAAATTATTTATTTTCCAAAATATCTTCACTAGATATATAATTTCAATACTTCAAAAATAAATCAATATTTACTTTTAAACAAATTCTCCTTTCCTTTATAAATTCAATAGTGAATTTATATTTCACAATATCTATTGATATACGTTTTCAATTATCCATTTTCAATTTATCTTCAAAAAGATAAATTCTAAATATCACTTCATATTGGAAAACAATTCCATACTTATTTAATAAGTAATTCACAAATTTTATTTATTTTCCACACTTGGAAAATATTCAATATACTTAAATCGAAAATAAGTATATATTTCATTCTATAAGGAAATCATTCTCATAAACATATTTATTTGGGCCAAAACGAATGTTACGTAAAACATCGTTACGACAACCCAAAATCACTAGTATAGCGATTCGAAATTAAAATAGATATATAAATCCCAATACTATGCAAAACATTTCCTTTCGGAAATCATTTACTATAACAACAGTGTTATAGTCTACTATTTCCTTCTATTTCTCGAAAACGTCTATTTCAACAATAAATGTTGAAATCTATGGTTTCGAATCTCAACACAATTAAAACTTCGTTAGATCGTTTTAATTCTATTTCAAATATCACATTCAAAACAATTTCTTTAACATATTATTCACTATTCAAAAACGTGAATATACTACGTTAACAACTTTCATCACTTCTATTCATTTTATTTCAAAGGATTATTCACTATTCAAAAATGTGAATATAACTCCATTTATAGGTTTCAACAATTAACTTATCAAAATAAGTTGTTTGCGAATTTATAAACAACGTTTATAAATTCCATTTCTATTTATTTATAAAAACTTCCTTTTTATAAATTCTTTTATTAACCTATTCCAGTTTACAACTCAATTATAAACTAAAAGTTCATATTATAAGTTAAATGCTTATAAATTTATTCGTTTGCAAAATCGTTCCTTTAAAGACTTTCCAAACCATAAATCTTATAACTTATAAGATTCATTTATTTAACCAAATCTATTCTTCAAATAACTTCACAAATTTATAAATCTTACTATTTATAAATTTCATTTATAACTTCACCGTTTATAATTCTATAAATTTCATTCTTTAATGAAATTCATTTTCACTTCATTCAAACACTTATAAAAACTCGTTTTATAATTTCAATATCTCAATTTATAAATATCCATTTATAAATCTCTTATATAAATCAATTCATATTAATATTTTAAAAACGTCTTTAAACTCCTTTATAATTTCATCATTTTGATTTATAAAATAATCAAATTTTATAAATCCTATATTTAAACTTTTCACAATTATTTCAGAAATCCCAATTTAACTATTTTATAAAGTCATTAATTCCTTATTTTCAAAAATCAGCTTTTAACTATATTTCTTAAAAATCATAATTTTTATAACCTTAAAAATTATAACGTTTATTTATTTATAATGGATCAATTCCAAAATATAGTATATTCTCAAAAATCACTTTAAAAATCATTTTAAAATCCCAAAATCTGGGTCCAATGATGCTACATACCAAATAGTCAATCACGACAACAACGATATCATATATCGATATGAAAATCCATCAAATATCAAAATATCTGAAATCAAACAAAAACTGTTGAGGAATCCAGTTGGATCCCTCCAACCTGTTTTCCTGCATCCACAAACATTAGCACAATACCAATTTCGCTCCAATACGAAATTATCGCGGTATATGTTTTTATTAAATATTATCCGCTTAATAGACGGCGCAATAGGGTCTCATCCGCTAAACAAAAAAATGCGGGAAATCAATAACTCCAATATATACATATGCCAATATATATATATTGCTATTATATATAATACCAATTTCACTGTTTATGAAATATTCGCGGTATATGTTTTTAATAAATAACATCCGCTTACTAACGGCGTATAATGTCTATTTTAACAATCAATAGATATCAATCAACATTCAAACATGCATTCAAATATTTTAAATCTAACTATTTAAAATAAAATCGAAACTGATTCGATTGAGTGAGAAGTTCTCACCTTGATTTTATTTTCCGTTTTAACGATTTATTTCGAATAAAATTAAACGGACGTTTAATTTTACCCAAAATTCTCACTAACTCCAAATGACTCCAATCCAACTCCATAGCGTAGTGCTCGTCCATACGATTCCAACGCAACTGATTTCGCATTTTTTCGACCTCGTATGAAAAAGTTATGATTTTACGAAGTTTGTACACGATTTAACTATATAATTTACAACATATGTTAACAATTTCAAACCCACACATATACAGGCCGTCAGATCTACTGCCCCCCTCATCATCACCGCTCTTTTCTTTCTTCCTCTTCATGCGTTCTACAGGTATTTGGCCGAACAAAAGAACCCACCATGTTGAAATTAGGTTTTCACTTTGCAACTCCAACACTCGACGAAACCACATCAAATCACCGCCATCTCGAAGCCCTTCGCGAGAGCTACCTCCACCATCCCTAGCATGAAGCTCGGCCCCCCACATGAGCATGGAATTGCGTGCGAAATCTGCATGTTTCGGCCCCTTTTTCTCCTCCTACGCGACGTCGTTTCAGATCTCAACCGTATGGATCTAAAATACTCAAGACGCTTAACAACTTTCATGTTAAACACTTCTTCTAATTCTTGCTGGATTGAGAGTGATTGAGGGAGAAGTGAGATTAAATTCTGGCCATTGAATAGGGTAGTGGCGGCTATGCATATAGAATTAGGGTTAGGGTTTTTATTTTCAAAAAAATGGTGAATGGTTGGTCTATTTATAGAGTTTTGAACGACACTATTCATCCCGGAAATTCCGAACTCCGATTTACGCGCCGTAACTAGCGTTTTTAGGGTTTACCCCGCGTTCCGGATACAATGGAACAGGTTTCGAAAGCTAATTCGGACATCTGTGCGAGTTATGGCTGTAAACGCTCAATTTAAATTAAACCGATTTAAGCGATTTTCTAGGCGTTTTAATTTGTACCGGACAAACGGTAAATCCAATCGACTTGAAATTTGAAACCTTACAATAATATCACATTACGGATCCGATGAAACTGGTTTCGTCGAAATCCGAGATTTTTTGAAAAATGGCTATTTTCACTCGTCAAATTTAAATTAAAAACAATTCGATGCGTTTCGAGCTGCCACGCTCAAATGATAACTCCGATTGATACGAAAATTGAAATCCGGTAATAACTAACTATTACGGATCCAATGGAACTGGTTTCGTTCAATTCTGAGACTGTTCAAAAATTGACTATTTTCACTAGTCGATTTTAATATTAAAATATTCAATTTTCACAAATTAACTTCTAATTCGATTTTAAAAGTTCTAAAATATCGTTCTAACTCCCATATGATAAAATAAAATTTTACAAATCATTTTCAATCATATTTAACCCAATTTTCAATAATTTCCATAATTTAACATATTAAATTATCGATTTAATTATTCAGTTAAATCCAATAATTCAAATAAAAATTTATTTGACTTATAAATTCACTTATTAATATTTAAAATTAATTAAATATTAAAATTTTAATTACTAAAAATTCTGGGTCGTTACAATCTTCCCCGCTTAAAAGAATTTCGTCCTCGAAATTATAAGTAAGAAAGTTACAGAATCTATTAATTTTCCATAATTCATAGTTAAACTTCTTACAATCTTTACTAAGTTTTCAAAATCATACTTAGTTATCTTTTCAAAAACAACTACTATTGTTTAACTTTCAATTCAAAATCAAAGTTAAAGTTTTCAAAAAATTTCCAATTTTTTCTCAAAATTTTCTAACGCCTTAAATTTTCGGAAAAATTCGCCATAGTCTCCTTTGCGCGGCTCGATCCGAAAAAAAATGACAGTATATATATCACAAATATACATCTCATCAAGTAATGAGGCATCCCGCAGGGAAAAAATGTAAAAGTACGGTATGTAATCCGAGATATGTACCTTATATTTTATTAGCAAGCATATACGGCTAATATAGCGCGAAAGCGAGCTCCAAATGCGAAGCAAACGCGATCCGCACCTACTAATCACTCAACAAACAACATGAGAACATGCATGTAGACAATAGTATCGATATACAACATATAGCAACATAATTACTATATATGTCAACATAGCAAATGCAACTAAAGCAACAAATGCAAACATCAACCAACTATCATTCAACTAACATCCATAACCAATAAATATTCATTCATATTCTCATTAATATTTGATGAAATGGGTTTCAATTTAATCACATTTGATTCATTAACAGTGGATGTTCTTATTAACATTCATTTTCAATTAGTTTATGTTCACTAATTCATATTCAAGTTGGTTCACTTCCAATTTAAATTCAATTCTATTTAAGTTTCACTTAACTTCCAATTGAATTTCAATTACTTTAGCTTCCAATTTCATTAATTCTTAATGAATTATATACAATCATCTAACAACCATATAACAACCAACGTATATTAAATACAACCAAATTCCTTTGCTTACAATTGGTTTAATTAATTGATTTTCATTCAATTATTCAACTTTCTAATAACATTACATTTTAATGAATTAACACTTATATTCATTATTCCATATCAATTATTCACATTCAATTGATTACATTCAATCCATTCATTCAATTCAATTTCTAAAGTTGAATTTCATTTATATAACTCAAGTTCATCTTTATCACTTAACTTTATTAATTTACTTTGATATCAATATCAACTTCATTCAACATCTCTTAAGTTATATTCATATAGTTTCACTTCTTATATATATAAGTTTATTTCACAATTGTAAATTACTTTAATTATAATTCAATTCTTATAATTCTTTTGCTTATACAATTATTCTTCAATTTAGATTATACAAACATCTAAACAATCAACTTATATACTTTAATAATTCTGAAAAATTATTTCTTTATATATAAAATATAATCAAGGTAAAATTATTTCATTTACCCAATTTTTAAACAATATTATGTCGAATTGTTCTATTCAAGTGTTTAGAGATCCCTATCAACAACGTTAATTACTCGTATTAACCAGAATCTATATACCACTCAACAAACCAATCATCACAATATAAAACAATTTTATATATTCACTATCAAATACGCTCTCATAGCTATTATTACACTCAAATTCATTCTAGAGTACTGCTGACTCTATCTCTAACGAATAACACCCAACAGAACCATGGTTGTCGCTTAACCATAAGCTCTGATACCACATTGTCAGGACACGATTCTTCGCCTTCCGAAAATTCGACATCGACACTCACTTTATCGACTGCCGAGGAATCGAACGACGGAAAACCGAACACTGAGGGTTTTTAAAAAGAATTTAAGGAAAGAGAAAGAGAGAAAAAGGTAGAAGATGGAGGGAAAAGAAGATAGAAAATTTTAAAATAGAAAGAAAAGAGAATAGAGAAGAGATAGAAAATAGAACGGAACAGAAAACAACAGAACAACATCAGAATCTCACAATTCGCAGCGGAACAACATATAATAATAAATGAATAATCTTTAAACAAAGAACTATATCAGTTATTACATTACATTTCATTTCATTACATCATATCATCAGAGTGTACTACAACATACAACAAACAGTGCAGCGGAAAAAGAAATACTATATAAACTAGTAATACGCCATGCCATCCAGCTTGCCTCCAGCAACTCCAGAATATCCAGAATATCCTGATAAACCTTAACTCTTGACTGCCCGTGTGGAAATTGGTGGGCACCCAGAGTTTAGGAAGGAAAACAATAAACTCCAAGTCAGTCATGTGACTGGTGTGAGAACTCAAAACAGTTTATTTATCTTTAAAATCAAAAACAGAGGAATATTTTTAAATCAATTCGCAATGCTTTTAAAAATGAGACTACCATAAGACCTCCTGCCATACACACAATGCAAACGCAGACTTGGAGAAGATTTCTCCTTATGATAGTCAAAGATGTTTGATACGCATTAAAATCAAATCAATTTTGATATTATTATTAGTGCATAGTGTAGAAGAAATTCATTTCGAAAGTAGAATATAAATCTTAGCCAGCATAGGTACCATTATATTATGCCTACTAATAGCTACCATATTAGATGGCAGGTTCTACAACTAAAACCGTACAAGTCACGTATTGTTTCTTTGGATTTCCAACGAATGATCAGGCCAAGGAACTTCCCATTGCCACATGAGAATGCCTCTGGAAAGACATCCCCGAGAACCAAACCGGAACTATTCCAACACAAGGCCGGGTTACCCCTAACTGGGTAACTACTGACACGAGCACGCCATTCCCCGATCGTAAACGACCTTTCTCACGGGATCCCGATAACCAACAACCACAAAGTAATAAATTCGCAGTAACCACATAGGTTAAATATCTGGGCTCCATACCATGATACCACCTCTATCCAGAAGGAAATGTACATACCCTAAAGGGAGCTACCCCTCATAACATTGCCGCATCTTTCCTGTTTTGACCATTTCCGGGGTGTGAGGCTCGACGAAGTCACGTCCACAAAAACATACTTTATACAAAAGCCATGCTTTGGGTCAACAAATGATCAACATAACGATCACCAAGATAGACGATCAAATAAACGATCCTATCACAATAATCAACACAATGATCATTTACAGCAACACTCAGCATGTCACATTACCAAATTGGGAATATATCGCTGATAACTTCAACTATATAACCTCTGAGCTCGTACGTCTCAGAGAAGGGTGTTAAGCTAAAAGAATAAATTCTCCGCCACCAACAGAAATATATTTGAATGAAATCGGCTTTATATCTCAACTTGTAATGTCAGACACACAATCCATACAAGTCTGTTCCGGGATCGAACAAAACCGAAGGCACTTACAAAGAAGTCCTTGCAATCTGGATATTCACAATCCTGATCGGATTCACCATCACATATGGAGAATTCTATACCGGAGCTACTCGGTGCAGAGTAAATCGACAGGTCATCCTATCGCTCTCGCAAATACCGGGTCTTCAACACCGATCTTCAATGCAATTATAACGACGTATCACATATTCGGAATGGGTTATACGACCCCATGGTCCTTTTCCGGTTAACCCGAATAGTGAGCGCTTATTCAAAAATAAGTGTAGCATTCACATTCAAACAAATCATATCAATTACCCATTCAAAGGGAAATATTGATAGTCGGTTATTGAACTATCACTGGATATGCACACATCACCAGTTTCCAAATAATTTTTCAAATTATTTATTTTCCAAAATATCTTCACTAGATATATAATTTCAATACTTCAAAAATAAATCAATATTTACTTTTAAACAAATTCTCCTTTCCTTTATAAATTCAATAGTGAATTTATATTTCACAATATCTATTGATATACGTTTTCAATTATCCATTTTCAATTTATCTTCAAAAAGATAAATTCTAAATATCACTTCATATTGGAAAACAATTCCATACTTATTTAATAAGTAATTCACAAATTTTATTTATTTTCCACACTTGGAAAATATTCAATATACTTAAATCGAAAATAAGTATATATTTCATTCTATAAGGAAATCATTCTCATAAACATATTTATTTGGGCCAAAACGAATGTTACGTAAAACATCGTTACGACAACCCAAAATCACTAGTATAGGGATTCGAAATTAAAATAGATATATAAATCCCAATACTATGCAAAACATTTCCTTTCGGAAATCATTTACTATAACAACAGTGTTATAGTCTACTATTTCCTTCTATTTCTCGAAAACGTCTATTTCAACAATAAATGTTGAAATCTATGGTTTCGAATCTCAACACAATTAAAACTTCGTTAGATCGTTTTAATTCCATTTCAAATATCACATTCAAAACAATTTCTTTAACATATTATTCACTATTCAAAAACGTGAATATACTACGTTAACAACTTTCATCACTTCTATTCATTTTATTTCAAAGGATTATTCACTATTCAAAAATGTGAATATAACTCCATTTATAGGTTTCAACAATTAACTTATCAAAATAAGTTGTTTGCGAATTTATAAACAACGTTTATAAATTCCATTTCTATTTATTTATAAAAACTTCCTTTTTATAAATTCTTTTATTAACCTATTCCAGTTTACAACTCAATTATAAACTAAAAGTTCATACTATAAGTTAAATGCTTATAAATTTATTCGTTTGCAAAATCGTTCCTTTAAAGACTTTCCAAACCATAAATCTTATAACTTATAAGATTCATTTATTTAACCAAATCTATTCTTCAAATAACTTCACAAATTTATAAATCTTACTATTTATAAATTTCATTTATAACTTCACCGTTTATAATTCTATAAATTTCATTCTTTAATGAAATTCATTTTCACTTCATTCAAACACTTATAAAAACTCGTTTTATAATTTCAATATCTCAATTTATAAATATCCATTTATAAATCTCTTATATAAATCAATTCATATTAATATTTTAAAAACGTCTTTAAACTCCTTTATAATTTCATCATTTTGATTTATAAAATAATCAAATTTTATAAATCCTATATTTAAACTTTTCACAATTATTTCAGAAATCCCAATTTAACTATTTTATAAAGTCATTAATTCCTTATTTTCAAAAATCAGCTTTTAACTATATTTCTTAAAAATCATAATTTTTATAACCTTAAAAATTATAACGTTTATTTATTTATAATGGATCAATTCCAAAATATAGTATATTCTCAAAAATCACTTTAAAAATCATTTTAAAATCCCAAAATCTGGGTCCAATGATGCTACATACCAAATAGTCAATCACGACAACAACGATATCATATATCGATATGAAAATCCATCAAATATCAAAATATGTGAAATCAAATAAAAACTGTTGAGGAATCCAGTTGGATGCCTCCAACCTGTTTTCCTACATCCACAAACATTAGCACAATACCAATTTCGCTCCAGTACGAAATTATCGCGGTATATGTTTTTATTAAATATTATCCGTTTAATAGACGGCGCAATAGGGTCTCATCCGCTAAACAAAAAAATGCGGGAAATCAATAACTCTAATATATACATATGCCAATATATATATATTGCTATTATATATAATACCAATTTCACTGTTTATGAAATATTCGCGGTATATGTTTTTAATAAATAACATCCGTTTACTAACGGCGTATAATGTCTATTTTAACAATCAATAGATATCAATCAACATTCAAACATGCATTCAAATATTTTAAATCTAACTATTTAAAATAAAATCGAAACTGATTCGATTGAGTGAGAAGTTCTCACCTTGATTTTATTTTCCGTTTTAGCGATTTATTTCGAATAAAATTAAACGGACGTTTAATTTTACCCAAAATTCTCACTAACTCCAAACGACTCCAATCCAACTCCATAGCGTAGTGCTCATCCATACGATTCCAACGCAACTGGTTTCGCATTTTTTCGACCTCGTATGAAAAAGTTATGATTTTACGAAGTTTGTACACGATTTAACTATATAATTTACAACATATGTTAACAATTTCAAACCCACACATATACAGGCCGTCAGATCTACTGCCCCCCTCATCATCACCGCTCTTTTCTTTCTTCCTCTTCATGCGTTCTACAGGTATTTGGCCGAACAAAAGAACCCACCATGTTGAAATTAGGTTTTCACTTTGCAACTCCAACACTCGACGAAACCACATCAAACCACCGCCATCTCGAAGCCCTTCGCGAGAGCTACCTCCACCATCCCTAGCATGAAGCTCGGCCCCCCACATGAGCATGGAATTGCGTGCGAAATCTGCATGTTTCGGCCCCTTTTTCTCCTCCTACGCGACGTCGTTTCAGATCTCAACCGTATGGATCTAAAGTACTCAAGACGCTTAACAACTTTCATGTTAAACACTTCTTCTAATTCTTGCTGGATTGAGAGTGATTGAGGGAGAAGTGAGATTAAATTCTGTCCATTGAATAGGGTAGTGGCGGCTATGCATATAGAATTAGGGTTAGGGTTTTTATTTTCAAAAAAATGGTGAATGGTTGGTCTATTTATAGAGTTTTGAACGACACTATTCATCCCGGAAATTCCGAACTCCGATTTACGCGCCGTAACCAGCGTTTCTAGGGTTTACCCCGCGTTCCGGACACAATGGAACAGGTTTCGAAAGCTAATTCGGACATCTGTGCGAGTTATGGCTGTAAACGCTCAATTTAAATTAAACCGATTTAAGCGATTTTCTAGGCGTTTTAATTTGTACCGGACAAACGGTAAATCCAATCGACTTGAAATTTGAAACCTTACAATAATATCACATTACGGATCCGATGAAACTGGTTTCGTCGAAATCCGAGACTTTTTGAAAAATGGCTATTTTCACTCGTCAAATTTAAATTAAAAACAATTCGATGCGTTTCGAGCTGCCACGCTCAAATGATAACTCCGATTGATACGAAAATTGAAATCCGGTAATAACTAAATATTACGGATCCAATGGAACTGGTTTCGTTCAATTCTGAGACTGTTCAAAAATTGACTATTTTCACTAGTCGATTTTAATATTAAAATATTCAATTTTCACAAATTAACTTCTAATTCGATTTTAAAAGTTCTAAAATATCGTTCTAACTCCCATATGATAAAATAAAATTTTACAAATCATTTTCAATCATATTTAACCCAATTTTCAATTATTTCCATAATTTAACATATTAAATTATCGATTTAATTATTCAGTTAAATCCAATAATTCAAATAAAAATTTATTTGACTTATAAATTCACTTATTAATATTTAAAATTAATTAAATATTAAAATTTTAATTACTAAAAATTCTGGGTCGTTACAGTAACATAATGCCACTTATTGCACCCCATCGAGATTCACAACAATATAGCATCACATCGCATCATAGTAAATACCAAGGATCTCCCTTTAATATCGGACCACGCTCCATTAGGCATCATCGTTAGTGTTGCGCATCCATCATAAAACCTTTTGTGAGTGCATTTTGTGATAGAGTTTCCCTCGATTGAATATGTAACAACCCAAAATTTTGGTTATTAGATTTTAAACGTTTAATAAATTTTAGATATTTAAAATAATTGAATTTTGAAATTTAATACTTTATAATTCAAATATAGGGAATAATTAAATATTTGAATTATGAACAGAATGTGAATTAAATGGATTTAATAATTTTATTTAACTTCATTTATCCAATAAATAATATTGGTAAAATCAATTTGGAAATTTATTTACAAATATAAATAAAACGGAGTTAAATATAAATAAATTAAATATTTAAATCTATGAAGTTAGCCTTCCAGGGAACAGTCTTGGATTTCGATGAAACCAGTTTCATTGGATCTGTAATAGTGAATTATATTATGCTGTTAAATTTCGTAGCGATCCAACATACGGTTTGGTCGTGCGAGATAGAAACACGTAGAAATTTATATCAAAAATTTAATGTAATAACTAAGTCCAAAAACCTATCTTCTGCATACGATCGAATTAAGTCTTGAAACAAGTTTCATTGTGTACGAAATAGGGGTATAACATATAAAACACCAGGGAGCACGAGTCGTTTAGAGTTCGATATTTTCGGTATGTTTTGTGAATATTTAAAATTAAAATAATATGTAGATATGTGTACATATGCTCCATTCTGAAGCCCATACCCTTGCTTTTCAGGCCATACCCATGCCTATACCCCTCATGTACAAGACCATACCCTTTCCCCTTATAAAATGTTGCATGTAACTAGAAACGCATTTTCCCCTTTTGAATTCAAATTTCAAAAATTAAAATATAAGGTTATACTGAATTAAAAATCATGAAAGCACTTTTGAAAATCTTGTTTCATCTATATCTTCCATCCTATAACCAAGTTGTAGCTCGTGGTCATGTTTTGACTGTTGTCCTTTTTTGGCATGAGCTAGTGTTTGGGATTCATTGAGTTTTGGTAATCGGTTCATCGATAGGAGCTCGGATTTGGAATCGGGATGGAGTTTAGCACCTCGGAGTAATTTTCTTGTGGTTCAGCACTGTGTTTGGACACGCGACTTATAGCAGGTCAAGAGGGGGAAGGCTTATTCGCATTTTGGTTTTGAGGTGGAAGCATGGTTTGCAGGGTACCGTCGAGTGGAGATCGTGGTGAGATAGCCGCTGGCGAATTCAGAAGTGGATTTTGTCGAGGGGTTAGAGAGTTAGGCCATGCATGCGCAAGTTTGTGCATAGCCATGGCTGTGTATCTCTATGCATTTCTTATCTGGGGGAGAAAAAGGATGGAGAGGGGTATATTTGTAATTTATATCAAGTTGTTTAATTTTAATTTTTAAATATCATTAACTTATAAGATTCGTACCTCCTTCATATGAGGTCGGATTCGAACATCGTTTTTTACATTGGGTTCTTGTCATCGAGATCTTCGCGATGGAATTAGTTTGGTTAGATTTGGAGCAAATGAAAATCTAGGCTAGAATCGGGCGGCCGTTCGGTTTTAGTCTGAAACAAGACCGTTTCGGCGGAAACGAAAATCAATGTGAGTTTAACTCACATTAAATTGTATTATATCATATCAATGATGTTATAAACATTTATTGGTTGTTTGTATGTTAGTTAAATTATTCGATTGCTTGTTTGGTTGAATTTCCATTTGAAGATGGATGGCATATTAAATTGATCGTTATAAACCCATATGATTATCTATATATTATCCATAACCATTGTTTGCGGGAAAAATCTAGAGAGAGATCGAAAGGGGGTTTCTCAACCATAAATTATTTATTTACATCCATATGCAGGTATTAGTAGTTAATTGAAATTAATTTCTGATATTTCACTTAATAGTTTAAATATCGTTATAGCAATTTTCGCCATACAGTCGTTTATTAAATTTCATCCCCAGACCCTGTCATATGAACTTGAGCCTATGTTTCCACCAAAAAGAACATTAAAAATTTATTAATCGTTTTGATTAATGGTAATTTAAATTAACTAATCATTTTAATTAATTAATTTGAGATTAATTAACCAATTTAATAAATGATGTTTAAAATTGGTTTATCTTTATATTTAATTAATCATTTTAATCAATGATGTTTTATACTTAATTAATCGTTATAACTAATTATTGGAGTTTAATCAATTCTTCTAATTAATGATAATGAAGTTTATTTAATTTATTGAACTTAATTAATTATTTGAATTAATGATGAAGGAATTAAATTAATTATTTCAATTTATGATAATTGGAATTAATAATCATTTTAATTAACGATATTTAAATATAATCAACCATATAAATAATGATATATGAATTTTATTAATCATTTGCTTAACGATTGTTTTAAATTAAATTATTTTTTTAACTAATAATATTTGGAATTTAGTTAAATCATTTTAAATTATGATGTTTTATAGTTAAATGAGTCCTTTTAACAAAATGATGCTTAAATTAGTCATCGTAACTAATGATGATTTGAATTTAATTAATCCAGTTAAATTATGAGTATTGAAATTTAATTAATTGTTTAATTAATCGAGTTTAAAATTACTTACATTTTAATTAATGATTATTTGAATTTAATAAGTCTTTTTAATTAATAATATTTAAAGTCATTTAATTGATTTAATAAAAGTGATTAAATGTATAATACTTAATATGATAAAATTGCTTTAATAAACTAATTTAAAGTTAACAACTGATTTAATAAAGATTTTAAAGTTAATTTACTAGTGTTGTATAAATGTTTGGAAATAATTATCTATTTTATTATAGATAGTAGATTAGTTTAATTATTAAAAAAATTAAATGTGATTAATTATCTTTTGGAATAATTAATATTATCCAAAAGTTATAAAAATGAAATGGAACTCGATTATTGAGATAGCAAGTTGGATAACCTTCTAGGTGTTCGGTCTGGTGTTGGTTTAAGCCTTTGGGGTCGTGCACTTGGAAAATTTATTCTCTCAACATTTTAACAATCAGCAAATAATTCTAAAAGTGGTTTACCAAGTTTGAAATATGGAAATCTAAGCACAAGTTCAGTTCTTTTTCAAAAGAAATTTTTTGATTCATTTATGGAAACGATTTAGTTCCTGTAAAGTGAATCACTTATATGGAGACATTTATTTGTACAATTAGAACTAAACATCAAAGAAGTAAACTTTTAGCTATTTCAAAAGTTAAGAATAATCGTTGAATACGACTTTAAGGTAACACTACCTTGACTTATCCAGTATTATTATTTACCAAGAAAAGGTACAAGTTTGAATTCAATGAGTGATGATAAGTATACAAGATTTAATTTCCATATTCATATCCTCGATAATTTGTATCTAAACTATTGGTTACTTCAGCTACATTATTATTGTCATTCTAAGACAATTTATTGATCCATTGAGCGTTAATTATGCTTTCACCAAAATGATTAAACCTAAATCATGAAAGGATGTCCAGTAACATGGGATTGCTCCCATCAGAAGGGTATTTCACATCTTTTCAATATTTTTGTGTATCGTCACATGAAAATGGTTTGTATTTAGATATAAAATATTTGGATTCACGGTAAGGTATGGCAAGGTCCAGTTGGTACAATTTCGAGAAGTGTCACACAACATATTGCCGAGCTCAGGAATGTAATAACCCAAATTTTTCTGTCATTTAATTTTGAATATTTAAATGGTTTGAATATTGTATTTGGGATTATAATTTTGTTAGTAAGATTTTAAAATTGGTATTTCAACCGATTTTTCAATCTTTGAAATTGTCGATTTAGCCGACGTATTTGAAATAGCTATCCGGGGCATAGTCTCGGAGTTCGACGAAACCAATTCTATTGGATCTGTAATAGTGTATTATTATCGAATTTCAAGTTTTATAGCATTTGGTTTACCGTTTGGTCGTGCAATCTAAAACTCTTAGAAATAAATTAATTGAATTTAATTCAAATCGTCGATTTAAAAAGCTATCTTCCACGTACGATCGAATTGGAGCTCACGACTGGTTTCATTAGGTTTGAAATATCGATATAACATTATAAAAGCCAGGCGGCATTCCTCAATAGGAGTTTGAGATTTCCCTGTAAATAATACAGAATATTCAGAATAGATAAATAAGAAATAAAATCAAGTCAAAACCCTAACACCATCATCCCACACTAACCTGAACGAGACGACCTACCCTATTTGTCACCCTATTCATGAGTCGCCCTTCTCTGTTTTTAAAATGGAAAAATCCTCTTTCTCTTAAGTTCAAATTCCATGAATCGAACAAATAAAAAAAGAAGAAAGAATTGTTTGAAATCACGAAACAGAAAAATTAAAAAAAAGAGAGGGAAGTTCGCGTTCGATCAAGGAAGGGGGCGACGAGGGCGATGGCAGCCTGGAGCGATGGCGCACATGAATTAATGGTAGGAGGCGATTTTGAGTTCGAGCTTGAGTTGATGGCATTCAATTTTGGGGTTTGTATGTGTGTGGGATGGATGGAGGTTGCGATCGAGGTCATGCGAAGGAAGGAGATCCATTTGGCATTGTATGGTGGAGCTCGGCTATGGTATGGTGGTTATGACATATAAACGGTCGCGCGTGCAACTCTACGTCACGAATGTGTTGGAGTAATTAAGGCTTATTTCAAGGCCATGGTCGAACTCGTGGAGAGTGATTAGATAACTGGCCATGGGTGTGAAGGCGATCAGAGCTACGGAGTTGTAAGCGACTTATAGGGTAGATTCAAGGAAGGTAGATGCTGGAATCTGATCATGGGAAGTTGTGCATCGATTTTTTGGGATGATGAGGTTGAGTTCGAGATGAGAAATTGATTGGCAAAGGTTATTCATCGATCCGTGGTCTTGGGCACCATATTTTCGGTGATGTGCACGATGGTGAAGGACACTGGGTGCACGTATGGTTTGAGAAGAAAAATAAGGGCCGTTTTTTAAAGGTGTTTTTTTAAGGGTTAATTAAGTCTGAAATTAATTATTTATATTTTATCATTTGAATCCTTATAAATATCATATATTGCTTGTACGAGGTTAAATCAAGCGAAATCATTCGTTTGGGGTTCGTAGCCGTGGAATCTACGCAATAGAATTAGATTGGAACGATTAGCGATTTCGAAAATTAAGGTGAGTAAATCTCACTCATCTTGGATTAGTATTTTAATTATTGAGTATTAATTATTGAATGATTGGATGAATTTATAAATTATTATATGTTGGATGTGATATATATAGTAGTATATGTTAGTAGTTGGATATATTTTCCGCCGTTGGAGCGAATGAGACCCTTTGCATCCCGCATAATAACGGATGACCCTATCTTACCGCAATATCCACCTCGAAGTGGGATTGGTATTTTATGTTAACTAACATCTGTGGGAAATCTATGACAGATTATACTATGAATTTAAATTTTTGGATGTTATAGTTACACTGACCTTAATTTTGGTATTTAAAATATCATTTGTGAATTTGAAAGAATTAAAAGAAGAATTTGGATACAAAAATATTTATATTGTAATTTGGATTATTTTAAAGGAAATCGACTAGGATAAAATAATAATTGATTTTTGGGTTTGTACTTAACTATTTGAAAAATATTTTTAATAGAGATTTTAAAATAATTTATATAAGGGATTTTTAACCATGGATTTAAAAATGATGTTTTTGAAAATGTCGATAACATGTTTTAAACCGATACTTAAATAGACTGTAAAATAAATGGAATTTATAAAGAAAAGGATTTATAAATGAGATTATTTTTTAAAACAAAATAACTCAAAGGAGTTTATGGATTTATAAATGAAGTTTATAAAAAAAAGGGAAAATGATATTAGTTGATAAATTGAAAATATAAATTTACAATGTGAATTTATATCAAGTTATGGAAGTCGTTTTGGCAAAAAAATAGTGGAATCTATTTTTGGATATGAGAATGATTATGAAATTGAGATGTGGTCGATGTGATATGAATCGAGAGAGATTTATAAATTGGAATATGTAATATTGGATCTCAAAAAAACTAGATTTTTTCGAGATACTAAAATTGTTTTAAATTGGGATTTCTATTTAATAAACTATATAGTTAAAGCTGTTTAGTATTGAAATATTTCGGAATAATGGATTATTCAAATATTTAACATTTTTTGAAATGAATTCACATTTTTGTAATAAGCTTTGTAAACCAATTGGTTTTATTTAAAAAAATAAATTGGAAATGAATTATCGACGTTTATTCAAAAAATTTAAATATTTTAAATAATTACTTAAATATCTTTTTAAAAATAAATTATTATTCTTTAAAAATACTTATCATATATGTCGAGAGTTTTGAAGTGATTAAAATTTATTTATAAATTCTCTCGAGATTCATAAATGGGGTTTATAAAGTGGATATGATTTTGATAAAAGGAATTTTATAAGGGATTTAGAGAAAATGAAATTTCAAGAATGATGAATATGGGAACTTTGAAAATAAAATCCGAAATCATAAAAGAAGTTATAAATTGTTGGTTGGATTTATGAAAGGGTATAAATCGGTTTTGGAAATTGTAAGAGGAATTTATTAATAATTCCAGAGATTATGATATAAGTTATGAAATATTCTCCTAAGTATTGAAAAGAGGATTTTGAAAAATATTTTAAGTGTGAAATGATTTATATAGAAATATTTTTCTAAGTGTTGTAAATTGGATTCGAAAACATTTCTAAGTGTTGAAATGGTTCTAAAATATCCTGTTATGGATAGGTATTTGAAATGGTTTTAAAATATTGAAATACTAGAAGAGATTTGAATAGATATCTTCGGAAGGATATTTTGGAATGAATGTTTCGAAAATTTGTAAAATGGCCTAGTGACTATTTGTGGATCGTATTTGATAGTTAAATAACCAGCAATTAAATTTGGCCAAATTCGTTAATCGTTTCAAAGTGACTGGGATCATATTTAATTATCCGAAAACTACTTCGATCCGGTTTGAACGTTACGAAAGGTGATATCATGAAGATGGTGAAGACGGTGACTCGGTTTGTCCAGACCCGGGACAACTTATATGGACGAATGCTATCAGAACATCATCATTGGAGGATGATGAGCATTCTAAGTGAAATTATTCTTGAAAGGTAAACATAGCCTTAAGCCTCATCAACCGGTAATAACTAAAACATGCGAGATGCAGCAACGCTAAGTGGGTCGCACCCAATTAGGGTATCTTATCACTTTTCTAGACACCCTCGGATATACAAATTTTTTGGATATGGCTGTGCATGGAAAAGAGAGTGCTCGATAAGAATAGGAACACCCGGTGATAACATATTCGATACTATCCAGGTTATGGGTAGCCCGGTCTAGTGTTGGAGAAGATCCCGGCGAGGTCCTCGGTACATTTTTTCTAGAGGTGTACTGTGACGGACGGTAACTCAGTAGCCCAGTCATTGTATCAAATCCATTCTACAATAAGTGGCGTACGTTTTTCATTGTGCCCAACTATGTTGAAACGTGAGATGTAAGCATTTCAGCTATTTTCTAATTTATCTTCTATAGGCACTATTATAATATCAGATAATTTTTATGTCAAATGTTTTGGTTATCTTAAGGTAAAAACCCGTCGTGTTTATGTGTGGCGTGGTCTTACGAGATACCTTTGATTTTCAAAAGATTTTAAAAACTTTAATAATTCAAATTGAGCGTGTTTTCTCATGTTGATTTTCCGGGCGGACTCGGTGTTCAGTTCAATTCAAATCCAAATCAATTTATTTTAAAAATTATTTTAATTAACTTAAGCTGAATTCCACATAATTTCATTTCTCAACTTTTAGATTTTCCTTTCTTACCTATGCCATTTTCAAATTACAAGTTCATAAACTTATTCTCCTTGTAATTTCCACTTAATACTTGAATAACAACTTCAGAATTCAAACTCCCGATTTCATCTCAAATTATTTTGAAATCATATATATATATATATATGTGTATATATATATTTGTATATGTATGTATGTATTTCTGTACACAAAATCATACCCTTCAAATTTAAACCAAACCTCGTTTTTATCCAAACAATTCCTTTCGGGATTTCTAAAACAACACTTGTTTTTTCAAACAAAAAATATCCATATCAAATTATTGCGGTAGCAATCCGTCACTTAGAAACTCGAAAACGAATACTTATGATTCGGCCATCATCACCGGAATTATTTTCTAGCGACTGAAGTGAGTTTAGTGCCTTTATTTTTGAAAATTCATTGCACAAATTTTTATTTCAAAAATATTTGAAATTATTTATTATTCATTTCAAATACATTGGAAAACATTTCAAAAAATCTCCGGGATTTAATTTTCCAAATTTCTGGTTTGAGTAGATTTTTAGTTTTAACTCATTTGCAAAATTCATACTTATGTAATTTAATTTTGGATTTTATAAACCATTACCAATTTTATAATCTTGTTTTGATTAATAACATCCAACACATCAACATATTGTAGTAATTTCAGAAAATTATTTCCTTTATATAAAACTATATTTTGGGTAAAATTATTTCATTTGCTCGCTTCTAAAATCATACCGTATCAGTTTGCCTGGTTCAAGTATTTAAAAACTCCTATGAATTTAGTGGCATCTCGCTATTCGACCAGAATTTATATGTCACTTAACTGATAAACCAATATATAAAACAATTTATATTTACTAACAAATATGCGCTTATATCTATAATACACTCAGACTCATTCTAGGGAACTACTGACCATATCTTTAATGAGTAATCCCCATTAAAGCCAAGGTTCTCACTTAATCGTCAGCTCTGATACCAACTAAAAAGGCTCGCAAATCCATTGCCTTTGAGTTACCAATATATCACATGTGTCCTACTCAAATTGAACAGAAATGCAAATCATTAGGGGTGTAGAAGAAAAGGTAGAAGGAAAACAGAAAACAACAATAGAAAATCTCACAAACGTAGCGGAACAAAATATAATATATAACAGCAGATCCTTATATAAGAAAATCGTAACTGTTAGTGTATATATATACACGCACAATCATCAGAGTACAACAATCAATACATCAATGTGGACAGTTATTATAACTTATACTCACTAGTGTTGACTACATAGTCTACACACACAGCGGAATATAATCAAGTATGTGTAATACGTCTCTATCATCTAGGTCGTCTCCTGAGCTTTATATCATCGTAACCTGAATCAGTAATACTCGGTCTGACCTGAGCATTATAATAAAATAATTAATGAAATGCATTAATAAAGTAGGAATTAACTTAAGCAAAGTAAATGGAAGGAATAAATGAAGTGATGGTGATAATGGAAAGAATTAATGAATTAATTGAATGGATTTAATGTTAATTGGTTAAATACAACTAATAGAGTATTGACAATGATATCAATAAGGGAATACGTGTGAAAATTTTATTCTGGAATTAAAAATTTAACTTCAGTAAATTTAGATGGATTGAACAAAATGAAAATTTAACTTAAGCTAAGTTAAATAAGAATTTGATTGGATTTGAAACCATATCGAATTGAATAGAATATAAAATATGGGTAGCAGGATGATTATATAACTATAAGTTATATAATTTGAATGGAACAAAGATTTAAGTGGAATTTTTTTGGAATTGTAAATAAATAAGTTTGAATAGCTTACCAAATTAGAGTTAGTGGAACAAATATATATATATATATATATATATATATATTTAAGCTATAATATGATGTATATTGTTGAGAAAAATAAAATGGGAATATATTCGAGTATAGAATTGATGGAAACGTGAAAAAATAAGTTGTGTAACTTATACAATTGAAAAGTGAAATAGAGTACCCAAAATCAAAATGGTTTAATATTTTAGTGAAGAAAAAAATCCAAACTTGAATTATAAGATGAGTTTGAGCTCAAGTAAATTAATTGAAGTGTTTTTTGGAATTAAAAAGTAGCATATCTTGAAATTTAAAATTGAAGTGAACTAAGTAGATAAATTAATTAGTAAGGTGTATATAGAGAAGGAACTTAACTTTGTTAAGAAAAATAGTTGTGGATTAAATTTGAAATTGAATGTGGCTTTAGAATATTATTAAAATGAATCCGGGTATGGAATTGAGTATGAAGTGGAAATGTATCTTGGTGATGTATAAGAGGTTATAATACATCGCAATATTAAATTTATGAAATGATGTATAAATAAATCGGCATGGCATGAATTGTTGTTGAAAATAAATTGAGCGAATAAGGTTTTTGTGAATAAAAGTGAATGTGAATCAATAGAAATCGATAAATCGATTTAGAACCAATTTAAATGGTCTATAAGCCTAAATGACTATTTTATTTAAATGAATATCGACGAATTTGCATGGAAAAAATTTGACGTAAACGGAAGTAAATAAAATTATATGGATCAATGGGAAATGAATAAACTGATTTTTGAATCAACTTGGAATGCATATGAATTTGTTGGGTATGAATAATGAATTGAATGCAAATAATAAGGTCATAAATCATTTTGAATTGAATGATATATGGATCGATTGAAAGTAATTAAGTCAGTATCGAAACCATATAATTGCTTATAAATATATGTTAACGTGTTTGGTTATGAAATATTGTGTTTAACTAGTGAAATAAGTGAAATGATATTGAATTTTCATGTTTTGGTACTTACGTGTTTAAATTGAGTAAGTACTAGTACAAGAAGACTATTGGATAGATTTTGGTCGTGCAAATTGCATATAAAATAAGTCGGTTGCTTAAAACGCTAAATAGTGCTACATTTTTGGATTAAGTACCGCAAAGATATAAATATTAATATATATTCTATTTTTCGACCATGTGGGTTGATGTATATATTTTTAACTTTTGTCATGTTGCAAAAGGCTCTCTGTACAAATAAGACTCTGCCAAAAAAAAATTGGAAATTTAGGGTGTTTGAAATTTTTGAAATTTTTTGAAAATCTTTGTTTACCAAAGAAGTTGATTTTTGAATTGAAACTGAAATAAGGAGTTTTGAATTAGAAATGAAACTAAATTTTTGGATGAAACTAAAGGGTTAGGAAAGTGAACATCGAACTTAACTGATTGTGTTTTGTTAAGTTAATGGGTTTAGAGCATTTTTTTCTACCTTAACAATTTCGGGGACGAAATTATTTTAAGGGGGAGGAATGTAGCGACCAGATTTTTCTGTCATTTAATTTTGAATATTAGATTTGGGATTAAAATTTTGCTATTAAGATTTTAAAACCGATATTTCAACTGATTTTGTCAATTTTCGAAATTGTCGATTTAACCGACGCGTTTAAAGTAGCTATCCGGGGCACAGTCTTGGAATTCGACAGAACAGAATCCATTAAATCCATAGTAGCGTATTATTATCGGATTTTCAATTTTGTAATGTTAAGATTTACTATTTGTTCATGCAATCTGAAAGCTCCAAGAAATAAATTCATTGAATTTAATTTAAATAGTTGATTTAAAAAGTTATCTTCCGTATAAGATCGAATTGGAGCTCGAGACTGGTTCCATTGGGTTCGAAATAGTGTTATAACATTATAAACTCTAGGCAACATGCCTCAATAGGAGCTTGATATTTCCCTGTATATGAATATTCAGAATAGATAAATAAGAAATCAAATCAAGTAAAAACCCTATCACCATCAGCCTACCCTAACCTGAACGAGTCGACCTACCTATTAGCCACCCTATTCACGAGCCGCCCTTCTCTGTTTTTAAAATCATGAAATCCTCTTTCTCTTCAGTTTAAATTCCTTGAATCGAAAAAATAAAAAAAGTCGTTCGAAATCATAAAATAGAAAATATAAAAAAAGGGAAATTCACATTCAATCAAGGAAGAGGGTGACGAGGGCGGCGACGATGGCGGCCTAGAGCGATGGCGTACACAATTGATGGTAGGGGGCAAGTTCGAGCTTGAGTTGATGGCATTCAATTTAAGGGTTTGCGTGTGTGTGTGATGGCTGGAGGTTGCGATCGAGGGCAGGTAGAGAAAGGAGCTCCATTTGGCATTGTATGGTGGAGCTTGGCTGTGGTATGGGGGTTGCAACATTTAAATGGCCGCATGTGCAACTCTGGATCGCGAGTGTGTTGGAGGAATTAGTGCTTATTTCAAGGCCATGGTCGAACTCGTGGAGAGTGATTAGATAACTGGACATGGGTTTGAAGGCAATCAGAGCTCCAGAGTTGTAAGCGACCAGTAGGGTAGATTCGAGGAAGTTAGATGTTGGAATCTGATCGTGGGAAGTTGTGCAGCAATTTTCTGGGATGATGAGGTTAAGTTCGAGAAGTTTATTGGCGAGTGTTATACATTGATCCGTGGTCTGAGTCACCATATCTATAGTGATGTGCATGATGGTGAAGGATACTGGGTGCACGTATGGTTTGAGAAGAAAGATGAGGGTCGTTTTTTGAAGGTATTTTTTAAGGTTTAATTATGTCTGAAATTAATTAGTTATTTTAAATTTTGAATCCTTATAAATATCATATATTTCTTATATGAGGTTTCGAATGAAATCATTCGTGTGGGGTTCGTAGCTACGGAATCTTCGTATAGAACTAGATTGGAACGATTAGCGATTTCGAAATTCAAGGTGAGTAAAACTCACTCATCTTGGATTAATATGTGATGCCCCACCTCTATACTCACACTAGCCAAGGACGCTATGGAGTAATACCTTCGACTAATACGAAGAATAAGGCTGTTGAGGAGCGACCACCTGTGTAATTGCTTTGTGAGGGTACCGACATGCCAGGTAAGATATCACTTTCATTTCAAGAGGGAATCTAACATACCGATACAAACTCAAAACTACTACACATGGCTATGTAGCCTTCAGAAAAATATATAAAATAAGCATTACACAAATCAGTCCCAGATATTCATATCACTAAGCCGGAAACAGATATGAATATATAACATAAAAGTGTACATCAAAGTAGTGGTCATAAAGATCCACTATATCACAAAAGAATAGGTACAAGTGCTAGACAAAAGAATATGTATACATTAAGGAGTCTCCATCTCGAATGTATAAAAGAAAAAACTACTAAGCTAAGTAGTTAGCCAAAAGTCAAAAGCTAGTCCCAACTAAGAAGCCAAGTGGAAGCACATGAAATACCTCGGTCTAACCCGAGTATTATTTAAGAAGAAAAAAATAAACGGATTAATCTAGCTATAAATATCATATAAAATGAGATAGGATAAGAGATATGCAAAAAATGTATGACAACAATAATGCCATACTGTGATAAGTAAACATTAAAACAAAACAAAAATCATACTTTATCTCAAGAATCTCAAAAGACCAAAAAGAACATCATATTTTTAGCTTATTCACCAAACCACAAACATTGATAAAACTTATCAATGTAAATCAAAAAAATTGGTGAAACACAAATTCTAGAAGTCATCAATTATAAATCCAGAAATCACAAAGGGGGAGGCCTATCACAAACGGGAGCATGAAAACTCAACAACATGTGCATCACAAACGGAACGATATTCCATGGTTGCTAACCATCAAATTTGAGCCGAAGCTCCACAAACGGCCCGAAGACCTTTGATCTGAAGCTCCACAAACGGTCCAAAGACCTTTGAGCCGAGGCTCCACAAACGGTCTGAAGACCTTTGAGCCGAGGCTCCACAAACGGCCTGAAGACCTTTGAGCCGAGCTCCACAAACGGCCCAAAGACCTTTGAGCCGAGGCTCCACAAACGGCCCAAAGACCATTGGGTCGCTATCCCACCAAATTGAGCGAAAATCCACCGAATGATCATCATAGATCAACAAGTGTAAATTATACTAAGCTAGTAAATAAATGAGTTAGGCTTCATGTCCCATAACCACTGGCTTAACTTAATTATTTACGAACTTCCACTCGAAAATAAGTGTAAATTACACTAAGCTGGTAAATATATGAGGTAGGCTTCATGTCCCATAACCACTTAACAGCAAATCAAATCAAAAGCAATTGAACATGAAATAGAAGTTAGGAATTCATACTTAACAAGAATGAAATGTATAGATATAGATGTGAGTTTAAGAACTCACCTTTAAACTCAAATATAGAAATGAGAAGCTCTAAAACAAGCAAAGATTGATTTCTCTTCAACAATACCTCAAGAATCTTCAATCTATTATCAAATGAAATATATTTCAGGAATTTCTGAAAATTGAAGAGAGATTGAGATGGAGAAGATAAAGAGGATTCTTACCTAAGCTTCTCTTTGATTTATAACTTGAATTTGAATTCCTAAGAGAAATTAGGGCTTAGGAATTATAATTTCTTTTTCCCACCATTCTTTTTAGGCTTGAGAGTGTTAGGAAATGAGGAGTGAAATGAATGAAAATGAGTGGAGTTAGGGTATTTGATAGAGAAGTAGGTTTAGTGGGCTGAAACCCAAACCCAAAGCCCAATAGAAAAATACCAAAATTCTAATCAACTTCAAACATATTGATGTTTATACTCAAAAAGGTCACAAACGCCGTTTTGAACTCAATGGAAGTAGTCTCGAGTCCTAATTCGACTGTTTGTAAAAAGTGGCATTTCAGACTTTAATCCGACTAATGATGCTATATTTAAACAAAATATTTAAATATACAATCGTAAAATATGCGGATTGTTATAGGCTACCCTCCTTAAGGAAATTGCGTCCTCGCAATATTTAAGAAGAAAATAACGAGTAACAACCATAAAAGCATATCAACACAAAAAAATTGAAGTAAGAAGTTCACCTTAAAGAGCATAAGAAAGTAAGTCTGTATGTGTTCGCTCGATGAATTCGCTGTATTCCTAAGAGCAATCCTTAGGATTTGCGGACCATTGAACTTTCACAAGTGTAACATCTTTATTTCGAAGGCGTTTAACCTCCGTAGCAATGATGCGAATAGGATGTTACACATAAGTCAAATTAGGTGAAACTTCAATTTCTTCAATAACATTGGGCTCAAGAATAGAATCGGAATCCCTAAGGCATTTCCGTAGTGGAGAGACGTGGAAAACGTCATGAATAGCAGAAAATTAAGCCGGTAATAAAAGGCGATAAGCCATGAAACCAATACGTTCGGTGATGGGAAATGGACCAGCATATCAAGGTGCTAATTTTCCCGATCGACTGAAACACACAACACCCTTCATAGGTGAAATACGGCTGAACACCAAATCTCCCACAGAAAATTCTAATTTCCCTCTTCGGTTATCAGCATAGGATTTTTGTCTATTTGAGCTTCTTTCACCCCGTGATGAATAAGGTCAATCTTTTCTTTGGAATCACAAATAAAATCTGGATCTAAAACCAGCTTCTCACCGACTTCAAGCCAACACGAAGGAGATCGGCATAGCCGTCCATAGAGTGCCTCGAAAGGTGCCTTACCAATACCAGATTGGAAGCTATTATTATAGAAAAAAATCAATAAGAGAAATATGATCTTCCTAACTTCCACCAAAATCAAGATCACATACACGAAGAAGATCTTCAAGAGTTTGATTCACACGCTCTGTTTGTCCATCAGACTGAGGATGTAAGCGGTGCAAAAATTAAGCTTCGTTCCCAAAACTTTTTGAAGGCTCTACCAAAATCTACTAGTAAATAATGGTTCACGATTACTAACAATAGAAGTAGGAACTCCATGCAATTTAACAATTTCTTTAACATAAAGTTTGGCCAAAAGAGACACAGTCCGATTAGACCAAACGGGAATAAAATGGGTGGATTTTGTAAGTCTATCTAATATCACCCACAAACTGTCATGACCCGAACGAGATCGAGGAAGACCGTCAATGAATTCCATGGAGACTTGATCCCACTTCCAAACGGGAATGTCTAAAGGTTGCAATAACCCACCGGGCCTTTGATGCTCAGCCTTAATGATTTGGTAAGTCATGCAACGCTTAATGAAGTTAGCAATATCAAATTTCATTCCATCCCAATAATAAAGTTGTTTCATATCCACATACATTTTACTTCCGGGATGAATGGTAAATTTAGAACAATGAGAATCTTCTAAAATGTCTTTATGAAGATTACTAATATTTGCACAATAAGACTACCGAATTCTCGAATGGCACTACGAGTATCGATTTCAAAGTCTTTCAAACCATCAATATTACTATCCCTACAACTTTGGCTAAGATGAGCCAATTTGGAATCATGGTTTTGAGCTTCAAGAATGCGTTCTAAAAGAGAAGGATGAGCCCCAAGGCTACATAAAACAAGAGATGAGCATGAATTAGGTTCACGGTCTCGAATCCCACAAGTGGACAAAGTCTCAAGATCATTCTACTCGAATATCATCAAAGAAACAATGGCTTTTTGCTTATGACTAAGGGCATCGGCAACACGATTTCCCTTTCCAGCAGTATAAAGAATATCAAGATCATAAGATGCAAGGAACTTGAGCCAGCGTTATTGACACAAATTAAGTTCCTTCTGAGAAAATAAATACTTCAAAGATTTATGATAGGTGTAGAGAACAAATTTCTCTCCCAAAAGATATTGACGCCAAATTCTAAGGGAGAAAAAAATAGCCGCGAGCCCTAAATCATGAGTGGCATATCTAGTCTCGGCAGACTTTAATTGCCTAGAAGCATAAGCGATAGCGCATTCTCTTTTTGCATGAGAAAGACACCCAAACCAATATGACTAGCATCGGTACAAACAGTGAAGTTTTGGTTTCCTTCGGGAATCATAAGAATAGGAGCATCGGAAAGGAGTTCTTTTAAATGATCCTCTTTCCCGAAAAGCTTAAAACATTCGAAATTATCGTTAACTTTATGTAATCATCATTTTAGAAAATTTTACTTATTCCAAGTCAATTTACTGTGTCCGACTGTCTCATCATAGCATTTAGGAGATTTCTATCGATAACGTTGGTCGGGCGCATCAACCAAAATTCTTAAAGCACTCAATGGGAAATACAACGCAAAATCATCCTCTATATGATAAATATGTCTCTTAAAAACTTTATGAATATTCTTTGCTCGTTTTAAGAACAAAATCCAATTATACTTATAAATATCTTATAAATATCTTATAAAAAAGATTTGCAAATTTTAAATTGTTGTTTTCTTCCATAATTAATGAATACTCATCGAGATATTCGTAGAATACTTGGTTCATAAGATAGATGAAATAAGCTGGATGGTTCGTTAAACCAAATGGCATAACAAGCCATTCATAAGAATCACAATGAGTGCGGAATGCGGTTAGTGGAACGCTATCGTCCGCAACTCGTAGCTAATGAAAACTGGTGGAAAAGTCGAACTAAAAAGACCTTAGCACCTCTCAACAGATTGCTTAGGTGATAATCCTAAGATAAGCTCAAAGATACCAGGAAATTCACGAACTACTTGAACGCGAGAAATATCATTTTCCTTATCATGTAGGTTTAGAGAATATAAGGATGCCACCGAATTGGAATCAAAATCTTTAAGAATAATAGATATATGCTTAACATATTGAGAATGTCGAAGATGAATAGTTCTATTGGGATATAGGATATGGGCTTCATAATGATTAAGCCAATTCTTTCACAAAAATCAATTCTGAAACCTAAGTAGCACGTAACATACAAATCGGATCAGAAAGCATAATCTCATACAATAATCTCGACGTTTTTACAAAGTAAACTGAGTGTTGCGGAACCACCAACCAGATTCGCAATACTCGGTGTAGTCATCAAGCCCAAAATGTTTAAAGAAAAAAAATCAACAAGTTCTTTTGATATAAAATAATGAGATGAACCCATACCAAAAAGAACTCGAATAGGATAATCACAAAATAAATGTCATCAAAGACTGAATGAGAAATACCTTGACCAAGAGAAGTGTCACTAGGAGCTTGCACGACATTCAACTTTCCCTCTCTCCTACTTTAAAGTTTGGGACAAGAATATAAAAGATGACCAGAACTTTTGCAATAGCGGCAAGTAAAGGGTTTTGGACATTTATTTGCATAATGGTCCTTAGAACCATAATTGTAGCATTGTCCACGACTAGAGGAAGGAGTCTTTGCTACCGAAGTTGCCTGCTTTCTTTTTTGGGATTTGGGCTTTTGAATTTAATATGACTTTTCCTATTGTTATTAAGGCTCTTTTGGAACCTCCAACATCACTATCGCTTCCTTTATCGGCCTCTTCTAGTCGAAGAGTGATATCTACAAGCTGATCGAAAGGAACTTCTAGTTTTAAAGGTAAAATCTTTTTGGGGTTCTTACTCAAAGCACAGATAACCTTTTATTCTTTACAAGATCCAAAAGTTGTTGGGCTGACATGAATACACCATCCAGAGAAGGACTACTGGATTGACCAGCGCTAGGACTGCCAGATCTAACCATCTCTACTTCTTAAAGAAAGAAAGAAAGAATAGGAAAAAGGTTATTCTCGGAATAAATATCAAAGAAACTTGATTGATAAAACAAGGCATCATAAAAGAAATTAGGACAGAACGGGTCCTAAGACTCAGATAAATCCTAAGGCACGATTTCTAAGAAAGACGTAGGACAATAATCCATGTCATAATATTTTATATTGTTTTGAAGTTTGGCTCTTATACCAAGTTATGATGCCCTACCTCTATACTCACACTAGCCAAGGACACTATGGAGTAATGCCATCGACTAGTACGAAGAATAAGGCTGTTGAGGAGCGACCATCTGTGTAATTTCTCTGTGCGAGTACCGAAATGCCTGATAAAATAACACTTTCATTTCAAGAGGGAATCCGAAATACCGTTACAAACTCAAACCTACTACATGGTGGCTATGTGGCCTTCTAAAACAAATATAAAAATAAGCATAACACAAATCAGTCCTAGATATTCATATCACTAAGGTGAAAACAGATATTAATATATCACATAAAAGTGTACATCAAAGTAGTGGTCATACAAGATCCACTACATCACAAAAGAATAGGTACAAGTGCTAGACAAAAGAATATGTATACATCAAGGAGTCTCTATCTCGAATGTATAAAAGCAAAAACTACTAAGCTAAGTAGTTAGCCAAAAGTAAAAGGCTTGTCCCAGCTAAGAAGTCAAGTGGAAGCAGCTGAAATACCTTGGTCTGACCCGAGTATTATTTAAGAAGAAAATAGTAAACGGATCAGTCTAGCTACAAATATCATATAAAATGATATAGGATAATAGATATAACAAAAATGTATGATAACAATAATGCCATACTGTGACAAGTATACATCAAATAACAACAAAAATCATACTATATCTCAAGAGTCTCAAAACACCAAAAAGAACATCATATTCTTTAGCTTATTCACCAAACTACAAATATTGATAAAACTTATCAATGTAAATCACAAAAATTGGTGAAACACAAATTCTAGAAGTCATCAATTAGAAATCCAGAAATCACAAAGGGGGAGGCCTATCACAAACGGGAGCATGAAAACGCACCAACACGTGCATCACAAACGGAACACTATTCCATAGTCACTAACCATCAAATTTGAGCCTAAGCTCCACAAACGGCCCGAAGACCTTTGAGCCGAAGCTCCACAAATAATCTGAAGACCTTTGAGCCGAGGCTCCACAAACGGCCCGGAGACCTTTGAGTCAAGGCTCCACAAATGGCCCGAAGACCATGGGTCGCTACCCCACCAAATTGAGCCGAAACTCCACCGAATGATCATCATAGATCAACAAGTTTAAATTACACTAAGCTGGTAAATAAATGAGTTAGGCTTCATGTCCCATAACCGTTGGCCTTCCACCTAAAAATAAGTGTAAATTACACTAAGCTACTAAATATATGATTTAGGCTTCATGTCCCATAACCACTGGCCTAACTTAAATATTCACGAACAGATTGTAGATTTCCACTCAAAAATTGTCACTAGGTTTCAATCGAACAAGTCCAAGAATTAACCGACAAAGTAAACACAAGCATTTCATACCACTTGTTTTGATAAGTCATTTAATTAGGTTTCTCATAAGAATAAGGTAAAGGTTTGTATATACAAGTAGATTGGAAAACGGTTTTAAAAACGAGCTTTGTATTAAAAATAATGTTGAAATCATTTTTGTGAAAGAGTTTGAATATTTACTACTAATATAGAAACCTTTGTATTTAGAAGTGATAAATGGTAGAAATGATTGTAGAAACAATAAATCACCAAAAATTCACATATGAAAACGTGAATCAAATCCATAGAAATCCATATCAAATCCATCAAATGGATATTCCCAAAAATCCCGAAAAGAAGTCATCAAAGTCGATAATAAATGACAACAACCAATCGGATCAACAAAAATCGATTAAAAATTGGAAATCCACTCAAAAATAGCCAAAATAAACAACCAACCAGATGTCTGAACCTAGGTTCTGGAAAAATATATGCTTTTTCTCCTTTCTCTTTTTAATTCCAGAACCATTTCAGATGTTTGGATTTTTCAACCAGACGTCTGAATTTTATTCCAGACATCTGGATTTTCAACCTGACATCTGGATTTTGCCTCTGCCTTTTCCAAAACCCTTTCCAGACGTCTGGATTTTGTTTCAGACGTATGAATTTTGTTCTAGACGTCTGAATTTTTCTGCTAGGCAAAAAAACAAGCTAGCCCAAAAAGGTTAAATTCTAACCGAAATGCGATCGAACGAGCGATGGATGCTAAAGATTTATGCCAATCGACAACCCATCCCTATAAGCTCTTCGATACAACACCAAAAACACGTCCAAACATCCAAGATAGGATCTTTAAAGATTTTGACTTCAAACATCAAAATTGAAAAATTCACCAAATCAATTCAAATCAAAAGATATTGAACATAAAATAGATGTGAGGAATTCATACCTAACAACAATGAAATGTATAGACATAGATGTGAGTTCAAGAACTCACCTTTAAACTCAAATATAGAAATGAGAAGCTCTAAAAGAAGCAAAGATTAATTTCTCTTCAACAATACCTCTAGAATCTTCAATCTATTATCAAATGAAATGAATTTCCTAAGTTAAGTTACAGGAATTTCTGAAAATTGAAGAGAGATTGAGATGGAGAAGATGAAGAGGATTCTTACCTAAGCCTTCTCTTTGATTTATAACTTGAATTTGAATTCCTAAGAGAAACTAGGGCTTAGGAATTTTAATTTCCTCTTTCCACCATTCTTTCTAGGGCTTGAGAGTGTTAGAAAATGAGGAGTGAAATGAATGAAAATGAGTGGATTTATGGTATTTGATAGAGAAGTTGAGTTAGTGGGCTGAAACCCAAACCCAAAGCCCAATAGAAAAATACCAAAATTCTAATCAACTCCAAACATATCGATGTTTATACTCAAAAAGGTCGCAAACGCCGTTTTGAGCTTAATGGAAGTAGCCTCGAGTCTTAATTCGACTGTTTGCAAAAAGTAGCATTTCGGACTTTAATCCGACTAACAATGCTATATCTAAATAAAAGATTTAAATATACAATTGTAAAATATGCACGTTGTTATATATTATTTTAATTTTAATTATTGAGAATTAATTATTGAATGATTGGATGAATTTATAAATTATTATCTGTTGGATGTGATATATATAGTAGTATATGTTAGTAATTGGATATATTTCCCACCATTGGAGCGGATGAGACCCTATACATCCCGCATAATAGCGGATGACCATATATTACCGCAATATCCTCCTTGAAGTGAGATTGGTATTTTATGTTATCTAATGGATGCAGGGAAAACAGGTTGGAGGGATCCAACTGGATTCCTCAAACTAGATGTATTTTAATTTCGTATATAGTGATATATGATGTGTATGGAAAATCTATGATAGATTATACTGTGGTTTAAATTTTTGGATGCTATAGTAGCACTGGCCTTAATTTTGGTATTTAAAATACCATAATTATTATTTGTGAATTTGAAAGAATTAAAAGAAGAATTGGTTATAAAATACTTATATTGGATTTTGGATTATTTTGAAGGAAATCGAGTTGGATAAAATAATAATTGATTTTTGGGTTCGTATTAAAAATATTTGAAAAATATTTTTAATAGAGATTTTAAAATAATTTATATAAGGAATTTTTAACCATGGATTTAAAAAATGATGTTTTTGAAAATATGATAAGGTATTATTAATTGATATTTAAAATAGACAGTAAAATAAATGGAATTTATAAAGAAAAGGATTTGCACAATGAAATTTTATAAATGAGATTATTTTTATAAACAAGAATAACTCAAAGGAGTATATAGATTTATATATCGATTGATAAATTGGAAATATAAATTTACAATGTGAATTTATATTGAGTTATGGAAGTCGTTTTGGGAAAAAAGTAGTGGAATCTATTTTTGGATATAAGAATGATTATGAAACTGATATGTGGTCGATGTGATATGAATCGAGGGGGGTTTATAATTTGGAATAAGTAATATTGGATTTATAAAAAAAGATATTTTGAGAAATTAATATTTTTTAAATTGGGATTTCTATTTAATAAACGATATAGTTGAAGCTGTTTAAATTGAAATATTTCAAAATAATGGATTATTCAACTATTTAATATTTATTGAAATGAATTCATAGTTTTATAATAAGTTTTGTAAATCGATTGGTTCTATTTAAAAAAATAAATTAGAAATAAATTATCGATGTTTATTCAAAATGTTTTAATATCTTAAATATTTACTTAAATATTTTTTTAAAAATAAATTATTATTTTTTAAAAATACTTATCATATATACATATATATTTTTGAAGTGATTGAAATTTATATATAAATTCTATCGAGATTCGTAAATATGGTTTATAAAGTGGATATGATTTTGATAATAATTTATAAGGGATTTGAAGAAAATGAGATTTCAAAAATGTTGAATATGGGAACTTTGAAAATGAAATCTGAATTCATAAAAGAAGTTATAAATTATTGGTTGGATTTATAAAATAATATAAATTGGTTTTGGAAATTGTAAGAAGGAATTTATTAATAATTCCAGAGATTATTATATAAGTTATGAAATATTCTCCTAAGTATTGAAAAGAGGGGTTTGGAAAATATTTTAAGTGTGAAATGATTTACATAGAAATATTTTTCTAAGTGTTGTAAATTGGATTCAAAAATATTTCTAAGTGTTGAAATGGTTTGAAAATATCCTGTTATGGATAAGTATTTGAAACTGTTTTAAAATATTGAAATACTGGAAGAGACTTGAATAAATATCTTTGGAAGGATATTTTGGAATGAATGCTTCGAAAAAATTTAAAATCGCCTGGTGACTACTTATGTATATTATTTGATAGTCCGATTATCAAATTTAGCTAGATTCGTTAATCATTTCGAAGAGACCGGGATTGGATTTAATTATCTGAAAGCCACTTCGATCCGGTTTGAACGTTATGAATGGTGATATGGTGAAGACAATGAAGACATCGACTCGGTTTGTCTAGACCCAAGGGAACTTTTATGGATGAATGCTATCAGAACATCGTCATTGGAGGACGATGAGCATTCAAAGTGAAACTGTTCTTGAAAGTTAAACGTCCTCAAGCCTCATTAATCGAAAATGACTAAAACAGGGAAGATGCAGTAAGGCTAAGTAGGTCGCATCCAATCAGGGTATGTTATCACCTTTCTAGATACCATCGGATATATGAAATTTTGGATATGGTTGGGCATGGAAAAGAGAGCGCTAGATAAGGGTAGGAACACCCGGGGTGATAACAAATTTGACAATATCTAGTTTAGGGGTATGAAAGTCTTGTGTTGGCAGAGGATCCCGGGGAAGTCCTCGTTACATTTTTCTAGAGGTGTACTGTGATGGGTGGTACCCCAGTAGCCCAGTCATTGTGTGGAATCCGTTCTCCAATAAGGTTCGTACGGTTTTGATTATGCCCAACTATGCTGAAACGTGAGATGCAAGCATTTCATCTATTTTCTAATTTACCTTCTATAGACACTATTATAATATCAGATGATTTTTATATCAAATATTTTGGTTATCATAAGGTAAAAGCCATCGTGTTTATGTGTGGCATGGCCTTACAAGATACCTTTGATTTTCAAAGGATTTTGATTACTTTAATAATTCAAATTGAGTGTGTTTTCTCATGCTGGTTTTCCAGACTGACTCGGGTGTTATTTTATTATAATGCTTGGGTCAGACGGAGTATATAGATTCATGTTAGGATGTTATGGAGCTCAGGAGAAGAGCTGGATGATAGAGACGTATTACACGTACTTGATTATATTCTATAGTATGTGTAGATTGTATTGTCAACACTGGTGAGGACAAGTTATAATTACTGTCCATATTGATGTGTTGATCGTTGTACTTTGATGATTGTGTGTATATATACACTGACAGTTATAGTTTTCTTGTATAAGGATCTGCTGTTATATATTATATTTTGTTCCGCTGCGATTGTGAGATTATGTATTGTTGTTTTTTTTCTTCTACCTTTTCTTCTTTACCCCTAATGATTCGTATTTCTGTTCAATTTGACCCCGACACACGTGATATATTATTAGCTCAAAGGGTACGAATTTGCAGGCCTTTACAAGGAGTATATTACTAGAGGTATGCCTCAAGGGGTGTAACGACCCGCCATTTTGGACAGTTTAAACCGACGATCAAATACACATGTCGATTCCAAACCATTAAAAAGGGAAGATGTTTATTGGGGTAAATAAGAAAAGAAAAGAAAATGAAATAAAGGAAACGAAACAACACAGAATCTCGCAGCGGAACGATAAAATATAATAGTCAAATAAACAGTTCATGAAGCTGTTTACTATACTTTGACAATTATTTATACAACATTTATCAGAGTTTTACATATACAACAGAACAATTAAAATAATGCAGCAGATAGCATGATGCAAGAGTAATAATAGTAATAGTATACCAAATCTTCGTCTTCGTCCTTCAGAATAGATCTTCAATAAGCTGAAAAACTCAGGTCTGACCCGAGCGTAATGAAAAGACAAAACACTCAAGTCAGGACTAAATATCCTCATGAAGGTTAAATCAATCGTAAATAAATATGAGTGTAACGGCGTCGGAGATGTTTACGGGGTTTGACATCTCCTATCCAGTGTCAACGTGCGTGCAATAACTTAAGAGATGTTACGGGATTTTCCATCTCTCAAGGATCCATTAAACTATCTACTATGTAGTAATATACGCTAAGTAGATAATGTCTATCAGTAATATAAAGTATCAAAATAGCGTTAAGGCGTTACCATAATCCCCCTTAACACATTTTATATTCCCAAAAGCATATACAAGACCGTAGTTTCCCCAAAACCGGAAGTCACCAGAGGGCAATCCATATACTCAAGGTACGAATCAAAACGTAGTGGTCGCGAATAGGATAATCAGTATGACAAGGTACATGAGGCGATACCAACTAGGATACTAGTAGTTGCGTGATCCGGACTGATGTTGGGCATAGCCAGCAGCCACCCCAACACCGCGAAACAACACTCCCAAATCAAGGGGTGCACCCAAATCGCATCACAAATGTAATAGAAATGGTATCGAAGAAGTGTGTCCGCTAGAGGTGGCGAACCTCAATGGCCCGGTGCGGCTCCTGTTTTTGTCATATCAGGGGTCATCCAATATCGTTCTCTTTCTTCAGTCAACGCGTTCACCAAACCATCCACTTCATTCTGGATCAACACTCCGCGTATAATAGTTATTAAAGTGGTTTTCGGTATCGACAGAGACTATGTCCATATCCGATCCCGGTCTCTTTAATAACTACGTATTATTACACCGTTGGCTCTTTTATATTTCAAATCGATTCATAATTGATATCAAAATATCATATTCGCTTCAAAAATCAAATCCATTTCAAATAACATCGTACCTATTCAAATGTAAGATTCCGTTTCAAAAATCATTTTCGCATCAATATCTCATTTCGATTTCAAAATCATTTCGAATTTCAATTTAGGTTGCAACTTCATTTAACTCAATTCGTATTTACATTCAAGATTTAAACATAAACATTTCACCTTATTAACCAGTTTGGAATCTTAGAAAAATAGTTTTAAGTAGTTTAGAAGTAGTTTAAATAATTAAAATACTTAAAATACTTAAACTCTTAAAATGGATGTGAAATAGATAAATTTAGTTTAAAATAATTTAAATTGGGTTAAGTAGATTTAAATAGATTAAAATAGTTTAAGTATTCAAAATGGTTTATATAACCGAGTAATTTGAAAAACAAAATAAAACAGCTTCAAAACCAATCCATTTCAATTATAACTTCCCAATTCCAATCAATTTCAATTTCCATTCTACCGATTCAATTTCGATTTCAATTCAAAACAACGTCAACTTTAACTTCAAATCAATTCAATTCTACATTCACCTTCAATTTATTCAATTTCAATTTTTATCGATTTGGAGCTTGATTTCAAAATATCCATTTATAACACTTCACAAATTTTCCATCAATATTCAAGTTTAAATTCCAAATTTCAAATATGATTCAATTCCAAACTCGATTTCAAAATATCATTTTTATATCACTTTTACTTAGTAATATTCAAAGCTCGAATTAAGATTAAATCTTTAAACAAATCAATTTCGAAATTCAATCATATCCTGATTTTAAATTCCAAAGTCTCCACTTAATTTTCTTTTAACAATTTCTTTTAACCAAAATTTATTTCAACATTCCAAACTCAAAATTTTTGATAAATTCGATTTCTATAAATTGATTTCTGTTTATAACTTTTAAATCAAAACATTTAAACAAATTTCAAATCGACGATTTTTAAAATTATTAATTTAGCCAATTCGGTGTCCGTATATAATTTTCTATCCTATGGCCAAGTACTTATTTATTTCAATTAAATGTCAGGGATGAATATATATCACTTAAATTAAATCACAGTATCATATGTATGCATAACAGGATATATATAAGCAAATAAACATCCAAACATTCAAATATCAACCAATAGCATCCATCGAAATACATCATCCAATAGGCAATACAACTCATGGCAATTTCATAGTTATCGATGTCAGGTAATTAAATCGCAATTCAATTTCAATTTCAATTTAACTGTCAATTTAATTTTTCAACGGTTAATTCAAATAACAAGCTATATGAAAATTAAATTTATATCAAACAACGACAAATAAAATTCATAACACTTCATGATGTCAAATTAACTAGCATAAAGATATTTAGTACGTTGTGAGCGTTATAAAACACTCACCTTGATTTTACGATTTTTAAATCAAATCGAACAACGTTCGATTTAACTCAAAATTTTCTCAAGCTCCAAATGATTCCAATCCAGCTCCATTGCGTAGTGCTCGACAAAACGAAGCCAATGCAATTCGTTTCGTTGAATTCCGACCTCGTATACAAAAGTTAGAGCATTTTAAAGATTTGTACAAATTTTAATATAAACAATTTACATTTTCTTTTTATATTTTATAACCTTCAAACTCATCACAGCCGTTGATTTCACTTTGCTCCCGTCAGGCCCGTATGTGCCTTCTTCTCCTTCACGTTTCACACCTCCAGGTTATTCACGTTAACAAGAACCCATGATAGCCGCACTTAGGGTTTCGAACACACTCCACTACGCTCGCCTCTACATCGATCAACCACCACCATGGCGAAGAGCATTGCCAAACCCACCTTCGGATTGAACCCTACTGAACTCGTCCTCCCCAAGACATGGGAATTTGTGCACGAACAGCAGCCCTTTCCACCACTTTGCCGCAAATCCGTAGCTCCATCCTCGATCATCACCGTATGGAATTGAAGCTCTCGTCGAGCTCTTCGACTTTGTAGTTGAGAGCTTTTTGTAACAACGCATGGATTTGAAGAGATTAATGGAGAAAATACGAAATTTCTGGACATAGAACTGAGTGGCGGCGGCTACAAATAAGAAGCTAGGGTTTTGTGAATACGCGTATATATGAACGTATATATAATATTTTATTATTATTTATCGACTTTTTCAGACGAACTCCAAATGAAGCGTGCCGGCAGGCATTTCTAGGGTTTACCCCACGTTCCGAATACAATGGAACATGTTTCGGAAGCTAATTCGATCATATGTGAGAGTTATGGAAATAAATGATCGATTTTAAATTAAACCGATTAACTAAATTTCTATGCGTTTTGGCTTGCCCCGGATAAACGGTAATTCCGATTGACACGAAATTTGAAATCTTACAATAATATCACATTACAGATCCGATGAAACTAGTTTCGTCGAAATCCGAGACCGTTTGAAAAATGACTATTTTAACTCGCCAAATTAATATTAAAACAATTTCAACGCGTTTCGAGCTGCCACGGTCAAACGATAACTCCGATTGCTACGAAAATAGAAATCCGATAATAACTAACTATTACAGATCCAACGGAACTAGTTTCGTCAAATTCTGAGACTGTTCAAAATTTGGCTATTTTCCAGTCGATAATTAAATATTCAATTTTCACAAATTTACTTTTAATTCGATTTTAAAAGTTCTACAACATCATTCTAACTTAAGTATGATAAAATAAAATTTTACAAATCCTTTTATATCATATTAAACCCGTTATTCAATAAATTCCAAATATTAAATTTTAACAATTTAATTGTTTAATATTTGACGGATTTCAATATTGGAATTTTAAATAAAATTTCATTATCGGTCGGTTTACTATATTACTTCGAATCAATTACCTTTGACTACATATTATTTCAATTGATTTGGGATTTCATTCAATTCATAAATAATTAACTAGATAAATTTGTTGCATTTCATTCTAGTTATTATTATTCCAAACGACTTACAAATTTTTTTTTCTAACACCAAATCACGGAATCTTATTAAATTAGCTATTTTAATTATCGAAAATTTACGGGTCGTTACATTCTCCCCCACTCAAAAACTTTTCGTCCCCGAAAAGGAAAAAAAGAAGGGAAAAGAACTAAGTAAAGAATTCAACATTTGATATATTTTATTCAAATTTATCCACTTATAAAACAATGACATTCCATTTATAAATCGTTACCACACTTCCACTAACCTACTCCGAACGGCTTCTAAATTTAAAAGTTAGTTATCAAAATAAGTTATAAAATTTTAAACTTGAAAAATTTTCTAACACTTGGATTTACGAAAAATTTCGGCAGTCTCTTTTGCGCGGCTCGATCAGAAAAATTTTACAATTCAATATATAACACAAATATAACCAATATATAACAAATATACATCTCATCTCAATGATGAGGCATCCCAATCATGGGGAAACAATATATAATATCAAATACGATATGTAATACGGGTATGTACCTTTTATTTGTTATTAGCAAGCATATTTGAGCAATTTAGCATGAAACGAGCTCCATACGTGCCGCACGCCATCAATACCTACTAAATACTCAATAAATAGATGAGAACATATATATAAGAAGAAATATCAATATGAGACATCACAATCATAGCTTAAGAAGACAGCAACCTAAAATTTCACATTTTATGAATTCAGACCTGCTGCAAAGACTCAGGTTTTTGACACAGTAAATTCCGAAATCTGGGAATACTTATAAAAGAAAAGTTGTTCCACTCGTTCTAAGCTTTCCAGCGATATAAAGATCGTCAAAATCGGACTTACGGTTTGAAAGTTATGCTCAGTTTACTTTCAGCTTTCAACTTAGAAAATTTAGATAGGACAGGGAATGTCCATCCAGTTCAGACTCAGTTTAGGCTAATCAAATTACAAAATCTGTTAAAGTGATCCAAATAAGAATTTTATCTTACTGAAATAACTTTCATTTGCAAAAAATTTGGGCTCAATTGGATTTATAAATCTCAAGTTATCGTTGTTTTAGTACAGCACTTATGTGCAAATTTTTTTCCAACCAAAACTAGTGTAACGATTTTGATCTAGAAATTTGGTAACATCGATTTTCAAGTGGTTTTGGTTAATTCAAGTTTATATATAACTTTATTCATATCAAATTTCACATTTTTACCTTCATTTAACGCTGGACCTATTGGTAGAACATTTCTAAACTATTTTTCAAGTATACAATTATTTCATAGACATATCCATTTTATTTATACATTCTTTTGAGTATCCATTTTGTTTAAAAAATCAATTCACACTCTAACATTAAACAAATTTAAATATCAAACATTCCATTATTTTAGTTTCAACTTGTATAACATTCTATTACATATATACATCAACATTTCAACTTTTTTAAACAAAAGGCAAGTTATATATATACGTTTATATAAATGAAATTTTGAGTATTATACAAATCAATCTTATTAAATTTTGTTAACAAGAACGTTTGATGATTTAAACTTATTTGATTCCATTATATTCAATTTAAGAAGTTTAGGTTACTTTCCATATTTCACTTAACCATTTAGTTTCACCTTAAATTTCCATTTTGATCGTTTCATATTGAATTGATTTTTCATCCAATTCTCATTTACCTTTCTATTCAAATTCGTTACAAAGATATAATTGATTCACTATTTGTTTACTTCATTAGATTTGAATATACTTACACAAATATCTTATTCGATTAAGAATTTACAGTTTCTAGTTTGTTTCAAATTTTACTACATTCCAATTCTAAGAGTTTTAACTTTTATTTTATACTCATTTTATATTAATAACTTTTTATTACAGTAAACCTCATTTCAATTTTTGTCCATATCTCAATTTATTTAATCTTATTTATGTTAAATATTCATATCATTTTCATTCCATAAATTTAAATTCATTTTTAGCTTATTAATTCTCAATTAATTTAACACTTATTAAGTTAATCAGTTATCATCCATCTAACAACCAATGCATATCAACATTAACATCCCTCCAAGATCTACACTAAATCGATTATACATTTCCAAGTCAATTTTTTTAATTTCATACACTTCCAAGTTTATTGACATTTAGTTATATTCAAATTTAATTAGTTTCCATTTACAAGTTTTATTTTTCATTAATTTTAAATTTTATTCATTCATTTGTATATATCCTTCATTTTACAGCTTAAATTTCTTTTATTATTTACAACTATCAATAGATCTTCACATTTTATTATTCACTCTTACACTTGGTATATTATTCCTCTACTTATCCTTATTAGCATTTTAAACTTTTTAAGTATTTGGTAAGTTATATCTATGCTATAGAATGAAATTTAATACTATGCGAGTTTTACAGTTTCAATTTTTATTTTAAGTTCATAATTTCCTAATTCTAAGGATTTCTACTTCAATTGATATTTTCACTTAGCTCTTAGGTTCATTTCTCATTTCACAATTCAGAAGTTCCTTAATGATTCAAGTCTAAATTCATTTCAATCATTAAAAAAAAATCATTAATTATTAAAGAACTTAAGAATTCCAATCCCGGTTTCATTTCAAATCAATATACTTATATAATTTATATATCAAATCATACTGTAGAGAATAAAAAATAAAATAAATTTTGAATCAAAACAAGGTTTAGACAAGCTATTAAGTGGTCTCCCCACTCGGACTCTCGAAAATAAACGCCGATGATGCGTGCACTCATCACCGAAATCATTTTCTAGCGTCAAGAGAAGGGAATATAACACTTATCATTAAAAATAAAATCCTTCGAAAACAATTTCAACCCAAATATACTATCATATAATACTCATATTATATTTTCCAATTCCTTGTAAATCAATTTCAAACACCGGAATTTAAATTCCCAAATCCAAGTAAAAGTTCATTTATATTCATTATCAGTTGTGCTTATAAGATTTCATTTTCATGAATCCATTGTTATTTAATCAATTGTTGTAAATGTTGAATGATCAACAATATCGATAATAATCTAATATTATCATCTCCTAAAAATCAATTCAATCAAAATGAATAAATATTCGAATAATTCTTTTATATTAAAATATATTCCAAAACGATATTGTATTGGTTTGTCCTATTTGAGTGTTTAGAAATCCATATCGATGCCTTGGCGTCCCAAGTATCGACCAGAATTCATAAATACTCAACGGAACAAATTAACACAATAAAAAACCGTTTTATATCAAATAACAAGTACGCTCTCTCATATACACTCACTCATTCATATAGTCTACCTCTATTTCAATGAGTTATTCCCCACTAGAGCCAAGGTTTATCGCTAAACCAAAGCTCTGATACCAACTGTAACGACCCGCCATTTTGGACAGTTTAAACCGACGATCAAATACACATGTCTATTCCAAACCATTAAAAAGGGTAGATGTTTATTGGGGTAAATAAGAAAAGAAAAGAAAAGGAAATAAAGGAAACGAAACAACACAGAATCTCGCAGCGGAACGATAAAATATAATAGTCAAATAAACAGTTCATGAAGCTGTTTACTATACTTTGACAATTATTTATACAACATTTATCAGAGTTTTACATATACAACAGAACAATTAAAATAATGCAGCAGATAGCATGATGCAAGAGTAATAATAGTAATAGTATACCAAATCTTCGTCTTCGTCCTTCAGAATAGATCTTCAATAAGCTGAAAAACTCAGGTCTGACCCGAGCGTAATGAAAAGACAAAACACTCGAGTCAGGACTAAATATCCTCACGAAAGTTAAATCAATCGTAAATAAATATGAGTGTAACGGCATCGGAGATGTTTACGGGGTTTGACATCTCCTATCCAGTGTCAACGTGCGTGCAATAACTTAAGAGATGTTATGGGATTTTCCATCTCTCAAGGATCCGTTAAACTATCTACTATGTAGTAATATACGCTACGTAGATAATGTCTATCAGTAGTATAAAGTATCAAAATAGCGTTAAGGCGTTACCATAATCCCCCTTAACACATTTTATATTCCCAAAAGCATATACAAGACCGTAGTTTCCCCAAAACCGAAGGTCACCAGAGGGCAATCCATATACTCAAGGTACGAATCAAAATGTAGTGGTCGCGAATAGGATAATAAGTATGACAAGGTACATGAGGCGATATCAACTAGGATACTAGTAGTTGCGTGATCCGGACTGATGTTGGGCATAGCCAACAGCCACTCCAACACCGCGAAACAACACTCCCAAATCAAGGGGTGCACCCAAATCGCATCACAAATGTAATAGAAATGGTATCGAAGAAGCGTGTCCGCTAGAGGTGGCGAACCTCAATGGCCCGGCGCGGCTCCTGTTTTAGTCATATCAGGGGTCATCCAATATCGTTCTCTTTCTTCAGTCAACGCATTCACCAAACCATCCACTTCATTTTGGATCAACACTCCGCGTATAATAGTTATTAAAGTGGTTTTCGGTATCGACAGAGAGTATGTCCATATCCGATCCCGGTCTCTTTAATAACTACGTATTATTACACCGTTGGCTCTTTTATATTTCAAATCGATTCATAATTGATATCAAAATATCATATTCGCTTCAAAAATCAAATCCATTTCAAATAACATCGTATCTATTCAAATGTAAGATTCCGTTTCAAAAATCATTTTCGCATCAATATCTCATTTCGATTTCAAAATCATTTCGAATTTCAATTTAGGTTGCAACTTCATTTAACTCAATTCGTATTTACATTCAAGATTTAAACATAAACATTTCACCTTATTAACCAGATTGGAATCTTAGAAAAATAGTTTTAAGTAGTTTAGAAGTAGTTTAAATAATTAAAATACTTAAAATACTTAAACTCTTAAAATGGATGTGAAATAGATAAATTTAGTTTAAAATAATTTAAATTGGGTTAAGTAGATTTAAATAGATTAAAATAGTTTAAGTATTCAAAATGGTTTATATAACCGAGTAATTTGAAAAACAAAATAAAACAGCTTCAAAACCAATCCATTTCAATTATAACTTCCCAATTCCAATCAATTTCAATTTCCATTCTACCGATTCAATTTCGATTTCAATTCAAAACAACGTCAACTTTAACTTCAAATCAATTCAATTCTACATTCACCTTCAATTTATTCAATTTCAATTTTTATCGATTTGGAGCTTGATTTCAAAATATCCATTTATAACACTTCACAAATTTTCCATCAATATTCAAGTTTAAATTCCAAATTTCAAATATGATTCAATTCCAAACTCGATTTCAAAATATCATTTTTATATCACTTTTACTTAGTAATATTCAAAGCTCGAATTAAGATTAAATCTTTAAACAAATCAATTTCGAAATTCAATCATATCCTGATTTTAAATTCCAAAGTCTCCACTTAATTTTCTTTTAACAATTTCTTTTAACCAAAATTTATTTCAACATTCCAAACTCAAAATTTTTGATAAATTCGATTTCTATAAATTGATTTCTGTTTATAACTTTTAAATCAAAACATTTAAACAAATTTCAAATCGACGATTTTTAAAATTATTAATTTAGCCAATTCGGTGTCCGTATATAATTTTCTATCCTATGGCCAAGTACTTATTTATTTCAATTAAATGTCAGGGATGAATATATATCACTTAAATTAAATCACAGTATCATATGTATGCATAACAGGATATATATAAGCAAATAAACATCCAAACATTCAAATATCAACCAATAGCATCCATCGAAATACATCATCCAATAGGCAATACAACTCATGGCAATTTCATAGTTATCGATGTCAGGTAATTAAATCGCAATTCAATTTCAATTTCAATTTAACTGTCAATTTAATTTTTCAACGGTTAATTCAAATAACAAGCTATATGACAATTAAATTTATATCAAACAACGACAAATAAAATTCATAACACTTCATGATGTCAAATTAACTAGCATAAAGATATTTAGTACGTTGTGAGCGTTATAAAACACTCACCTTGATTTTACGATTTTTAAATCAAATCGAACAACGTTCGATTTAACTCAAAATTTTCTCAAGCTCCAAATGATTCCAATCCAGCTCCACTGCGTAGTGCTCGACAAAACGAAGCCAATGCAATTCGTTTCGTTGAATTCCGACCTCGTATACAAAAGTTAGAGCATTTTAAAGATTTGTACAAATTTTAATATAAACAATTTACATTTTCTTTTTATATTTTATAACCTTCAAACTCATCACAGCCGTTGATTTCACTTTGCTCCCATCAGGCCCGTACGTGCCTTCTTCTCCTTCACGTTTCACACCTCCAGGTTATTCACGTTAACAAGAACCCATGATAGCCGCACTTAGGGTTTCGAACACACTCCACTACGCTCGCCTCTACATCGATCAACCACCACCATGGCGAAGAGCATTGCCAAACCCACCTTCGGCTTGAACCCTACTGAACTCGGCCTCCCCAAGACATGGGAATTTGTGCACGAACAGCAGCCCTTTGCCACCACTTTGCCGCAAATCCGTAGCTCCATCCTCGATCATCACCGTATGGAATTGAAGCTCTCGTCGAGCTCTTCGACTTTGTAGTTGAGAGCTTTTTGTAACAACGCATGGATTTGAAGAGATTAATGGAGAAAATACGAAATTTCTGGACATAGAACTGAGTGGCGGCGGCTACAAATAAGAAGCTAGGGTTTTGTGAATACGCGTATATATGAACGTATATATAATATTTTATTATTATTTATCGACTTTTTCAGACGAACTCCAAATGAAGCGTGCCGGCAGGCATTTCTAGGGTTTACCCCACGTTCCGAATACAATGGAACATGTTTCGGTAGCTAATTCGATCATATGTGAGAGTTATGGAAATAAATGATCGATTTTAAATTAAACCGATTAACTAAATTTCTATGCGTTTTGGCTTGCCCCGGATAAACGGTAAATCCGATTGACACGAAATTTGAAATCTTACAATAATATCACATTACAGATCCGATGAAACTAGTTTCGTCGAAATCCGAGACCGTTTGAAAAATGACTATTTTAACTCGCCAAATTAATATTAAAACAATTTCAACGCGTTTCGAGCTGCCACGGTCAAACGACAACTCCGATTGCTACGAAAATGGAAATCCAATAATAACTAACTATTACAGATCCAATGGAACTAGTTTCGTCAAATTCTGAGACTGTTCAAAATTTGGCTATTTTCCAGTCGATAATTAAATATTCAATTTTCACAAATTTACTTTTAATTCGATTTTAAAAGTTCTACAACATCATTCTAACTTAAGTATGATAAAATAAAATTTTACAAATCCTTTTATATCATATTAAACCCGTTATTCAATAAATTCCAAATATTAAATTTTAACAATTTAATTGTTTAATATTTGACGGATTTCAATATTGGAATTTTAAATAAAATTTCATTATCGGTCGGTTTACTATATTACTTCGAATCAATTACCTTTGACTACATATTATTTCAATTGATTTGGGATTTCATTCAATTCATAAATAATTAACTAGATAAATTTGTTGCATTTCATTCTAGTTATTATTATTCCAAACGACTTACAAATTTTTTTTTCTAACACCAAATCACGAAATCTTATTAAATTAGCTATTTTAATTACCGAAAATTTACGGGTCGTTACAAGGGGGCTGCACCTTCCTTATCATTTGTTGGAAAATTTCCTTTCCTTGATTCGTATCTATAAATCTGTTTTAGCTTTGAAATTGACATGAGTAGTGCCAACTCCTCATTACAACATTAAAATGTTGATCTAATCCATTCTGTCAAGTTGGATTATTACCTTATTATATCCATTCTATCAAATTGGACGGTTACCTTATTTAGTATATTCTATCAAGTTGGACTGTTTTCCTTGTTCTATCCATTCTGTCCGGTTTGGGTATTACATGGTTTAATTCTGGTCTTTTAAGTCTGGTTTAATATTAATTATGCTCATTCTTACTTGGATTTGTTTCCTGATATTTATTTCTGCTCTTGCCTGTATGAATGTAATTCCTGTGAGGTGAAAACCTATTTCGCATTAGCGGCGTGGTCTCGCAGAACTTTTACAGATCTTAAGTTAAAGGGATTAAAGTAGGAGAAAAAAAATAAAGAAACTTGCAGGCCTTCACTCATCTCTGTTTTGAATTAGCTGTCAGGAAGCATTCTTATCTTCTGGGAAAAATGTGAGTGAACCCCATGCCTTCTTCATTTCTTTTTTCTCTTGTGTTTAAATGCTTGCATGAATGTGGTTAGTTTTAGCTTGTGAGTGGGTGCCATGCTTGAATTTTCTTTGCCTGGAAACATGATTTCTTCCTTTTTCTTTTTGCTATCTGTTTCCTGTAACACTTTGGGGTTTACAGTGAAAAACATTTGATCCTAACCTGATGCTGATGATCATTATGTGTGAATGTGGTTGCCTATGTTTATGTGTATGGATGCCATGGCTTTGAATTAAATGAACGGTATGCTTGTGTTTGAATTTCCTGGAAAACATTTGTTTCCTATTCCTGTTTTCTATAACATTTAGTTACAGGGAACTTAGAATCCTCTCTCCCATACTCTTTTGCAAGACAAATTAAAGTGTAGTTCAAAACTTACACTGTGCTTTAGAGTTAAATCAAAGCAAATTTTGTAGTTTTCTTTTAATGGAAAAAACTGTAAGCATGGTCATGCTCGAACCTCTGGTTCACAGAGTAAACTGTCTACAACTACAACTTCTTCTACCTTCTTTTTGCTTTGGGAAAAGATTTTTAAACAAGTTGAAAATGTTGCTTAACCTGTACTTTAATTCAGTAACAAATCGAAGCAAAGGGACTGGGATTATCTTCACTGGAAAATGTTAAACTCAGTAACAACCCAATAAGCAATAAATTCGAATATCACCGATTTGTATTTCAGAAATATTACTTGAATCCCCTTGGGAAATGATAATTTTTGAAACTGGAATCAAAATTTCTCATTAGCTTTTCACTGGATTATCTAGGATGATCTGTAAAAGGAAACTTCATCAAATTCTGTTGATCTAAGGAACTTTGGCCCTCGAGATCTTTGTGGCAGCATGATTCAATGTTCTAAATCATCAGAAAAATACTAGAGCAATTTATAAATTCACAAATCTTTAATTCGAAAGCAAAATAGGGTTTAAGACCCATTTTCTGTTCACGGTCGAAATGGAGTTGCTGCACCATCCATACACGACCGAACTTCGTGGCGACGGTGCAGATCGATGCGTCGCGTGATGGCGATGCCATGGTCCAAATTTGGTGGCCGATAGTGGACTGGGGAGGCGGCTCGAGGCGATTTGATGATGACGTTCCCTGATGGTTTTGGGTCGAATGTCGCGATTCATGTTTTCAAACTTTTTTCCAAATCTTGGTGTGCGTGGTGTCTTGGGGGATGGAGAGCGACGTATTGGTGGCCGAAGCTTCGACCTGCGGCGGCGATGGTAGCCGTGCACGTGCACGTGGAGCAGTGGGTGTCAGTATGATGGTTGGAGAAGAAGGGGGAGTTGCTCGAAGCACAGCGTGGGGAAATTGAGGGAGGACTCGAGGACGAGCTCGAGTCGTTTTGATGCGGTATCGGGTTGAATCTAAAACTTAAACAAATTTGTGAATAAAGTTTCTCTCACGGGTCGTTATAAAACTGTAAAAATTTTATCTTGAAATAATTATCTCATATAAACACCTGTAGCTATTTTTAAAAGTCATATTGTCTATATACATACATGTTTTATTTAAAGTTTCTAACCTAACAAGGTTCAAAAAAAGGGAATTTTGAATTTTTGTTTTATACAGGTTGAAACCTGTAGCATATGAACAGAGGCATGGTCTATATTTTTTTTCCTCTGCATGTACACTAACAATCTTTCATATGTATATACATGTATATATATAAAAGCATGAAAACACAATCGTTCAAGCATCATTCATATCATACTTTTAAAGGCAAAAACATAGCAGGGCTAAGGGGTTTGTTTTGAAAATTTTGTTAATATTTTCTTTTGGAAGTTAAATTTATATAACTTATTGAGTAATTAATTTTAAGAAATTAATTTACTCTAATTACTTACATTAAGTAATTTACTTCAAGTAAAAGATTTCTTAATCAATAAAATTTAACTTAATCTTGAAAAATAAATTAACAATTATAAAGCAAAGCTTCAGTTTGAAATGCAACTCCAGGTTTCACTGTGTTCGGTCTTCAACCTGTGAGCAAACTTCTTTTCCTTAAACTTGAACTTCTTCATTTCCTTGAATCTGTTTATTTTCCTTTTTTTGTTTGTGAGCAATCTCACTTGCCTCTATTCTTGTTTTGCTCTGATACCAAATGTGACGATCCTGAATCGACCTTCGAAAATCGGCACCGAATACGACACTCGTGTTCAAATTCCGCAGATCCAAACGCCGAATCTGGTTCGCCGGAGCTTATAACACATTAAGTATAACAACACAGCGGAAGAAAAAGAATAACATATATCATATATACATCATTGATACAACATCAGATACAATATGATACAACAGACGATACAATAGATACTATTATACATCAGAGATATGATACAAGATAACAGCAGCAGAAAAGAAAAGATAACACAGCAGCGGAACAAAAATCTCTAATATGGTCTTCAAGAAAGAACTCCAGCATCGGTAATCTCCATCTCCAAATCACCAATCCAGCGATAGCTCGGACTCTCAATAACGATGCACAAAACTAAGCAAGTGCAGTCCCGATCCAAAGACGGAACTAGCTCTAGATAATCTACTAAACCTGACTATCTGAAAAACCCAACTCTAGACTGCCCACTATTTTCCCACACGGGCAGTCTAGAGTTGGGTTTTTCAGATAGTCAGGTTTAGTAGATTATCTAGAGCTAGTTCCGTCTTTGGATCGGGACTGCACTTGCTTAGTTTTGTGCATCGTTATTGAGAGTCCGAGCTATCGCTGGATTGGTGATTTGGAGATGGAGATTACCGATGCTGGAGTTCTTTCTTGAAGACCATATTAGAGATTTTTGTTCCGCTGCTGTGTTATCTTTTCTTTTCTGCTGCTGTTATCTTGTATCATATCTCTGATGTATAATAGTATCTATTGTATCGTCTGTTGTATCATATTGTATCTGATGTTGTATCAATGATGTATATATGATATATGTTATTCTTTTTCTTCCGCTGTGTTGTTATACTTAATGTGTTATAAGCTCCGGCGAACCAGATTCGACGTTTGGATCTGCGGCATTTGAACACGAGTGTCGTATTCGGTGCCGATTTTCGAAGGTCGATTCAGGATCGTCACATTTTTTGAAATCTTAAACCTGAAATGTTCAATTAATTAGGAATAATAAATGTTGACTAAATTCTTTTAGCATTGAACATGTACATACATATACAAATGAATAAACAAATACATTTATATATATATATATATATATATACATATATTATATCTTAATAATTTTTTTTAAATGCTACTCATTTTTAAAACACTCATTTTAAATTTAAATTTCAATCTTAAACTTGAAATACAACATTTGTATTTATTTTACTTTTACAAAATTTTAAAAAGAAATGAATTATAACAATTTGTACACTCAACAAATAAATCACACATAAATATACATTTCTTAGTTTATGGTGCTTTTGTAAACTTATTTTATTACATCAATTTTATTACAATACATTTATTAAATTCCAAGAGGTAAGTATTTCATATTCATTCTTGTTTTTAAATTTTTAAACTCAAGTCATTGTACCAATCATATTTTTTTTTTATTAATTCATGAATTCTATTTTTAAATCTTTTAATTTAGCTCACATATTAATATAAATATATTTTATACATCTTATTTTTAAATTCAATATTTGTTTATAAAATACTTATTCATAAATCTTAAACCAATCCTACTTTATAAGCTAATTTTTTTTATTCTAGAAATTATCCAATTAATTCACAAATAAATTAGCAATTTATCTTCAAAAATTAATTTAATTGCCAATTTAAACTTGATAAATTTCAGAAATGTTACAGATTTCCCCCCTTAAAAGAATTTCGTCCTCGAAATTGCAAAGAAGACGACAAAGAATAGATAATAGATAAAGAAATGATTGAACAGATCAGATCGAAATATTTATTCTGCATTTGGTCTAACGACCCTGACTCGACCTTCGAAAATCGGCACCGAATACGACACTCGTATTCAAATGCCGCAGATCCAAACGTCGAACCTGGTTCGCCGGAGCTTATAACACATTAAGTATAACACAGCGGAAGAAAATGAATAATACATATCAATATACAACAGATGATACAAGAGATATCAACATACATCAGAGATACAAAGAATAGCAGCGGAAATAAAAAAATAACACAGCAGCGGAACAAAATCTCCAGTATGGTCTTCAAGAAAGAACTCCAGGACTGGTAATCTTCATCTCCAAGACATCAATCCAGAAATAGCTCAAACTCCCAAATCAAGATGAAGAGAAGCAACTCGATCCAAATGCGAATCATTAATAACAGTAATTTTTATTTTATTACTTACTGTTTGAATGTATAAAATAGAGAAGCCCCCCTTTTTTTTTTCTTTTCTGCAGTTTGAATACTAGAAATGGTTTTGTCTTTGATCTTCAATTTGCCTGCAACTCAGATTTGATGCAATTGCTAAAGTCTTTTGTTTTATTTATTCATTTCATAAATAAACAAAGTTTTAAATTTTCTTACTCACAGTATTGTTTTAAATGCAACAGAGAATAGGGTCTGCTGTTGCAAACCAAAAATTCATCTTGACTTGAACTTTATTTCATCCCTGCAACTGATATACAAGGTTGTTCAAAACTTTGTCTTATTTACTAATTTCAACATTAAACTCAGATTTTTTTAAAAAAAAGTTTCACTTGCCTTTACTTATTTCCAGAGTAAACTGTCTACAACTACAACTTCTTCTACCTTCTTTTTGCTTTGGGAAAAGATTTTTAAACAATTAAAAATTTGTGATTGCTTTATAATTAAAAGTTGACTTAATTAAAGGGTGAAAGTAATTAAGATTTACTTAATTATAAATTAAGGATTTATGAATTACGATAATTAATTAAGAAAAGTTAGTTGATAAAGTTAATTAGGATCGAACCAATTTATAGTTAAGAACAATTAATCGTTGATTTAAATTTTATGAAATAAATTGTGTGGTTAACACACTTAATCATATCCACCCTAATTAGAGTTGATTAACTATCATCAAATTGTTCTGTATTGGATTGATATTTTGTTGTGATGTTGTGATTGCTTTGTGATGGACTGTGATTTGTGATTTGTTCCTATATGTGTGTGAAACTCCTTTTGCCCGTAAAACGGCATTTGAATTTCGATGCGACAGGGAGTCGGATTTCAGTTTGTTATCCGAAACCCACATCGAATCGTATTAGTGAATCTTTGTGATTGATAGTTTAATTTACCTATGAATCTGTGAATATCGATAAGCGTTATGGGTTATACCGCTTATCAATATGATTATGATGTTGTGCACTATTGTGTTGAACCCCTGGACCACACTATACACACACAAATATGGGTTGCACGTGGAAATTTGGTTAAGTCACAAATTTTTGAAATTGTTTTAAAATTGACTTTTTCCCAAAATAGTTTTGGAATTAGAATTGAAGCTTTTGAAAATGAGTTTTCAAAAATAAAAAGTTATTTGAATAACTTGATTGAGTTTTGAAATTTAAATAATTGGATTTAAATTTGAATTCAATATTTGAAATTGAATTCTATGACTTGGAAACTAGGGTTTAAAAAGTTATTCAACTTACAAATGGGTTATATGGTTTTAAACCATTTTTGAAGGTGATGTTTTGAAATTTAAATTCAACTCAAGATTTCAACTTGTATAAATTTGATTTGCTTCTCATAAGAAATGGACTTCCAAGTTGTGTAAAAAGGATTTTTAAGTCTAAAAGGAAAATTGTTTTCCAAGTTATAGATAAATCTTTGGAAATGGGTTTGAAAGCTATAAATCTTTAATTTTAAAGATTTAATTTGGTTAATCCAAATTGAATGGGAATTGTTTTGAAATCTATGAATAGATCTTTGTGAAACTGGGTGAAACTTTATGAAATAAATCTTTTTGTTTAAAGATTTAAAAATGGTAATTTGTTTAACCATTTGAAAGAAAAGTTTTGGATTTTTATAAGTTGTGACTTAACTAAAATCCCATATCCATATGTTTAAAATATGGCGCTCACTATTCGGTTTAGCCGGGAGAGGACCTTGTGTCATATAGCCCATTCCGAATAGTGATACGACGTTATGGATAGCATTTGAAGACCGGTGGTGAAGACCGGGTATTTGTGAGAACGATAGGATAACCTGTCGATTGACTCTGCACTGAGTTGCTCCGGTATAGAGTTCTCCTTAGTGATGGGAAGTCCGATCGGGATTGTGGATACCCGGATTTGCAAGGGCTTCTTCGGAAGTGCCTTCGGTTCTGTTCGAACCCGGAACAGACTTGTATGGTTGTATGTCCGACATTACACTTTGTGATGTTAACTGATCTCTATCAAATACATTTCTGCTTGGTGGCGGAGAATTTATTCTCTTAGTTTAACACCCTTCTCTGAGACGTACGAGCTCAGAGGTTATGTAGTTGATATTTATCAGTGATATTCCCAATTTGGTAATGTGGCATGCTGAGTGCTGCTGTTGATGATCATTGGTTGATCATTTGTGATATGATCATCTGTTTGATCATTTATCTTTGTGATCATTGCTTTGGTCATCTGTTGACCCAAATCATGGCTTTGTTGCACAAAGCGTAGCTTTGTGGACGAGACTGCATCAGGACCTCACACCCCGGAAATGGTCGAAACAGGAAAGATGCGGCAAGGTTATGAGGGTCGCTCCCTTTAGGGTGTGTCATTCCCTTCTGGTAAAGGGTGGTATCATGGTATGGAGCCCAGATACTTACCTATGTGGATACTGCAGATCTATTACTTTGTGATACTTTGTGGTTGTTGTTGCGAGCGCTCGGATAAAGGTCCCAAAGGACCGGGGGATGACATATTCGTGTAGTAGTTACCTAGTTACAGAGGTAACCCGGCCTTGTGTTGGCAGAGATCTAACCGTAACGTTAGTTCTCGGGACGTCCCGCCAGAGGCGATCCCATGTGGCAGTAGGAAGTTCCTTAGCCTGACCATTTGTTGGAAATCCATTCATCCAATACGTGCCTTGTACGGTTTTAGTTGTATTACCTGCCATTCACTTATGGTGGTCACCACTGTTTGGATGGTAGCTATAGCAGGCATAGTTCGGAATGTCTATGATCGCTAGGATTTATATTCTACTTTCGAAATTGTTTTCCACACTTTGCACTTATAGTAATAATATCAAAGAAAACTTTCTCGTATTAAGCATATTTGACTATCATAAGGAGAAATCTCCTCCAATTCTGCGTTTGCATTGTGTGTGTGGCGGGAGGCCTTATGGTAGTTTCATTTTCTAAAAAGCATTGCGGATTTCAAATTTAAATTCTTTTGTTGTTTAAAAGATAAAATTGTTTTGTTTGCTCACACCAGTCCCACGACTGACCTGGAGTTTATTGTTCCTTTCCTAAACTCTGGGTGCCCACTATTTTCCACACGGGCAGTCTAGAGTTGGGGTTTTCAGATAATCAATAGTAGGTGTAGATTCAATAGCTTTCAGCCTTAGGATTTGGCAATCGCATTTGGATCGAGTTGCTTCTCTTCATCTTGATTTGGGAGTTCGAGCTATTTCTGGATTGATGTCTTGGAGATGAAGATTACCAGTCCTGGAGTTCTTTCTTGAAGACCATACTGGAGATTTTGTTCCGCTGCTGTGTTATTTTTTTATTTCCGCTGCTATTCTTTGTATCTCTGATGTATGTTGATATCTCTTGTATCATCTGTTGTATCAGTTATTGTATCAAATGTTGTATATTGATATGTATTATTCATTTTCTTCCGCTGTGTTATACTTAATGTGTTATAAGCTCCGGCAAACCAGGTTCGACGTTTGGATCTGCGGCATTTGAATACGAGTGTCGTATTCGGTGCCGATTTTCGAAGGTCGAGTCAGGGTCGTTATTTGATTGTTATTGAATGCTTTGTGATGGATTGATATATTTGATATATGATGTGATGCTATGTATTGCTTTGTGCTAAGCTGTTATATCTGTGATGATCATTGGTATCAGAGCTGAAGGTTAAAACTTTAGCTCAGGAGTATAACACATTAAGTAACTCATTAGAGATAGAGTGAAGTAAACCCTAGAATGAGTATATCCCTGAGATATCCGGCGACTCGAATTTGAACGATCGAATCTGCGGCATTCGAGTACAATGTGAAGTATGGATGTCGATTTTCGAACGCGAAAAATTCGGATCGTTACACTTGGTATATATGTTCCCCATTATTCGAGTTATCTCACGCTGGTATTTTTAGACTGATCCAGGTGTTATTTATCTATAATGCACGGGTCAGCCATAGTATTTTTCCTAAGATGTCTTTGAAGTTTTAGAGACCGTGGAGGGGAGATGAAGATTCACCTATCCTAGAATTTTAATTTTCCGCTGTATTGTATAGTATACCTATCGGCATTTGTAAGGTTGGAATTTTATAATTGTCTAGATGATAAGTTTTTTTTTACTCTGATATACTCTGTATGTTTGGAGTGACAGTTTGTACTATCCTTGTTATATTATACGTTGTCGATTCCGTTGTGAGATTCTATTTTTCTCCGTTCTCTTTTCTTTTTTTATTTACCCTAACAATATGCCTTTTTGTTCACATTGAGTTGGACGTGTGGGTTATTGTAGACTCAAAGGGTACGAAAAAACAGTTTGTTACATTTGGTATCAACGTGAGGTTAAGCGAGAACCTTGGCTTTGGTAGGGTTTGGCTCATTAGAGATAGGGTAAGCGACAACCTAGAATGAGTTCGAGAGTATTATATATTCAAGAGAGTGTTTGTTAATGTTATAAAAACGTATTATGTCGACCATTCTATTGAATTTTTATGAATTCTAGTCGAGACGTAGGACTCCATGTTATCGATAGGGTTTACTAAACACTTGACCAAGGTCAATGGACACGGTATTGAATTTTTGAAATTTTGGCAAATTAAATATTTTGCACAAGATTATATTTTATATATAAAGGAATAATTTTCAAAACTTTATATAGTTATAAATTATGTTGGTTTAAATGTAATAATATTTATATATTACCACTATTGTTTGCTCGGTTATGCTTAATTTATGTGAGAAGCAACGACTGTTGTTTGTTAAATAAATTATGCTCAGTTTATTTAGGAGCATTTATAGCTTTGATTTTAAACGAACTCGTTGTGAATTAATTTTCACAATTTGACTACAAAGGTGTTTGAAGAAAATGTTAGCTTGAAAATTAACCTTTTAAATAATGGTGGGGTTAAGGATTAAACTTTATAAAAAGTTGTTAATATAACCCAAATAGTGGGATAAGATATATAAAGAATAAATATTGAAGATAATTCTATTATAATAAAGAAGGACTATTATAATATGAAATGATTTTTATATAAAGTAAATTTTATATAATTTTAGTTTAAAAAAATATGTTTAAAAATAATTTATAAATCTAAATCTACGAATATTTGAAAATAATTTCAGAAAGGTTTTTGAGAAATGAAACAGCGGTACGTTAGAAAGAAATTGAAAGTAAGAATATGTAGGGAAGTAGGATTTTAAATGGAATGCATTTTCTTTGGGACAATTAGTAGGAAATTGTTTCGATCATTTTTGTAATAATCAGAATAATCCTCTAAGTGACGATCGGATGTTTGCTTAAGAGAACTTGTGGAATACTTAGTAAATTATTCTCATTATCATTGTGCATTCGAAATGAATTCAAATCAAAGTAAATCCAAAGTGAATTTTAATAAATAAATTAGTTGAAGTTATTTTATATAAAAGTATATGCAATATGCTTCCAAAGTTGAGTTTTGAAAATTAAAACCGAGTATCTAACTTTTAAGTTCCCTTAAACAGGAATTGTCTTCCAAGACAAAAAGGTATTTATAATAAGAGATAGTTTTGATAAGTAAGATTTTTCCCTTAGATAAGATATGAGATATTTTAACATAGGTTTAAGTTGGGTTAAATTAAATAAGAAGGTTTTGATAAACATTTTTTTATTAAAACCGTATATTTGTTTAAAAATCAAAGAGTACGAACTACTTGTTGATTGGGTCAACCCATAAATATTATTCATTTTAACACTCTAAATAAAAAAGGTTTAATGGGTTGGCTCGGGCTTAAGAAACCATAATTTGATTTGATCTCCATCCAGATCTTTGAAAAGGTAAAATAAAATATGTATGTATTCTCAGAATATAAAAGAATATCATATAAGTAAATAAAATGGAATAAGTTATGATTTGATGCTTTATAAAGAAAAAACTCTATAAAATATTTTAAATTTTGGTGAGAATTTTTTAAATAATTCATAAATAAATTTAGTATTGAATAAATATTAAGTGAAAATATAGTGAATTAGAAAAAATTTAATATAATTAAGAAACTAATAAAACTTAGAGTATAACTTTCCATTCTGTCCGAGTGAGCTTGGATCGTCTTCTAAGCAATAACTAAGGGATAATGCGCAAAATGGTATGCTTAGATAATTATCTATATTTTTGGACAATTAAGAAAGTTTTGAACCTAGGTTAAAATTTGTTTGTTAATCATTTTACATTTTGAAACTATGTGAAGTGATGAGTTTTTCCCTTCTGAAATTTGATTGACTATTAGTGTCAGTTTATTCCTTCATGGAATTTGATTGATTGGATTTGATTGAATTGAATTAATTGGCTGTGTGATTTCATATACCATTGTCTATAAAGTTTAAATTTACAAACAAAGGATTTTAAATTATTGTCAATAGGACCTAAATCCGCATGATTTTGAAAAAGGAAATTTTAGAAAATTTTGCAAGAGCAAAAGATATTTATATAATTTAGTTGATGTTTTTGGAGGAACGGGAATACCATTGATGCTCCATATTGTTTTGAACTGAGTTTCACCATAATTTATTTAGAGGAATTCCCTCCTTGTCATTTTGATTTTGATATTTGATTTTTATCGTTTGGGAAATTTGAAAAATAAAATTTTGAATTGAAAAACGCGGATATTTGGATCTAAATTTGCCATCTAAAAATTATTGGATGCATATCGTCTATTGTAGTATATCCTCTTGTTTTTCGCATATGATTAAGATATGGTTGTTGGTTGCATGTAGATTTATATAATGTTAGTTTTTGCATGTAGAGTTACATCACAATACTTTTGTCGGCCTAATTTTCTTTTAGATTTTTGTAAGCATAGGTATGCATGGGAGCTATTTGATTCTTGTGCACCTGCATTTACATAGAAGATAATAAATTACCTGCAAAAATATAAATCAAACGCAAAAAGGTACGTAACAAATTTTGAAAATTTTGTTTGGTTGATGATTTTATGCCCCAAATATGGAAGGACGCTTGGCTTTTGTTTTCTTTGATTGGTTAGGAGCTCATAGAGGCAATTTGTAATTGTACCAACGAGCAACGCAAAAGAGACGCTAGCGAAATTTTTTGAAAGTTTAAGAGTTAGAAAATTTATAAGAATTTTGGAAAAAAATTTATAGCTAAAATTTGAACTTTCAAGTTATATCTTGGAATATATGAATTTTTTTGTAGAGGTAAATGAATTTAAAAGATTTAATGATTTTGGAATCTATTCCGGCTAATTGGTTTGAAATGAGTTTAATAGCCCATTTTATTTAATGGTTTTAAACTTAAGGGTTTGGAAGCATTTTCTTCCATAGGAATTTTGGGGATGAAATTCATTCAATGGGGAAAGAATGTACGGCCCAAAATTTTGGTTATTAGATTTTATATGTTTAATTAATTTTGAATATTTAAAATAATTGAATTTTGGAATTTAAGACTTTATAATTCAAATATAGGGAATAATTAAATATTTGAATAGTGAACAAAATGTGAATTAAATGGATATAATAATTTTATTTAACTCCATTTAACCAATAAATAATATTGATAAGTTTAGTTTGTAAATTTATTTACAAACATAAATAAATCAGTTTTAAATATTAATAATTAAATATTTAAATTAGTGAAACTAGCCTTCTGGAGCATAGCCTTGCATTTCGACGAAACCAGTTTCACTAGATTCGTAATAGTGAAAAATATTACACCATCAAATTTCACAACGATCCAATGTATCGTTTGGTTGTGCGAGATCGAAACGCATAGAAGTTTATAAATTTAATGTAATAACTAGGTCTGAAAACCAATCTTCTGTATAAGATCGAATTAGGTCTCGAAACAAGTTCCGCTGTGTTCGAAATAGGGTTATAGCATATAGAACGCCAAACGGTGTGCCTCGTTTAGAGTTCGAGATTTTCGGGTATGTTTTGTGAATATTTAAAATTAAAATAATATGTAGATATGTGCACATATGCTCCATTCTCAAGCCCATACCCTTACTTTACAAGCTATACCCATGCCCATACCCCTCATGTACAAGACCATAACCTTTCCCCTTATAAAATGTTGCATGTAACAAGAAATGCATTTTTTTATTTTTGAATTCAAATTTCAAAAATTATAAGACAAGGTTATACTCAATTAAAAATCAAGAAACCACTTTTAGAAATCTTGTTTCAGCTTCCATCCTATACCCAAGTTGTAGCTCGCGGTCATGTTTTGACCGTTGCCTTTTGTTGGCGTGAGCTAGGGTTTGGGATTCGTTGAGTTTTGGTCATGATTCATCAATCAGAGCTCGGACTCGGAATCAGGATGGAGTTTATCGCCTTGGAGCAATTTTTCTTAAGGTTCAGCGCTCGGATTTAGTCATGTTTTAAATATTTATTTTAACTAATAATATTTGGAATTGAGTTAAATCATTTTAATTTATTATGTTAAATGAGTCCTTTTAATAAAATGATGTTTTAACTAATCATTGTAACTAATGAGGACTTAAATTTAATTAATCAGGTTAAATTGTGAGTATTGAAATTTAATTAATTGTTTAGTTAATGGAATTTAAAATTAATTATCATTTTAATTAATGACGTTTGAGATTAATTATTAATTTAATTAATGATTATCTGAATGTAATAAATCTTTTTAATTAATGATATTTAAAGTCAATTAATTGATTTAATAAAAGTGATTAAAAGTACATTAACTAATATAATAAAATTTCTTTAATAAACTGATTCAAAGTTAAGAAACTGATTTAATAAAGATTTTAAAGTTAATTTACCAATGTTATATAAATGTTTGGAAATAATTATCTATTTTATTATAGATAATAGATTTATTTATTTAAAAAAGATTTTAAATGTAACTAATTATCTTTCGAAATAATTAATATTGTTTAAAAGTTATAAAAAGGAATTGGAACTCGATTACTGGGATAGTAAATTGGATAACCTTTGAGGTGTTCGGTCTGATGTTGGTTAGGCCTTTGGGGTCGTGCACTTGGTAAAATTATTCTCTTAACATTTTGACAATTAAGAACTAACTCTAAAAGTGGTTTACCAAGTTGGAAATATGGAAATCAAGCACAAGTTCAGTTCATTTTTAAAAGAAATGTTTGATTCTTTTATGGATATGATTTGATTCCCGTAAAGCAAATCACTTATATAAAAACGATTTATTTGTATAATTAGCACTAAACATCGAAGAAGTAAACTTGTCGCCATTTCAAAAGTTAAGAATAATCGTTGCACACGACTTTGAGGTAACACTACCTTGACTTGTACAGTATTATTGTTAACCAAGAAAAAGCACAAGTTTGAATTCAATGAGTGGTGATAAGTATGCAAGAATTAATTTCCACATACGATCATTTTATATCCACGATAGTTGGTATCTCAACTATCGGTTACTTCAGCCACTTTATTGCTCCTTTGAGCATTAATTATCCTCTGCCTGAAATGACTAAACTAAAAGCACGAAGGGACATCTAGCTATGAGGGGTTGCTCCCATCAAAAGGATATTTCACATCTCATCTAGATTTTTGTGCACCATCACGTGGAAAACGGTTTGTATTTAGATGTGAAATATTCGGATTCCCGGTAAGGTCTGCAGGGTCCGGCTGGTACATTTCTGAGAAGTGTCACACAACATGTGGCCCAGCTCGGGAGTATATTACTAAAGTATACTTCAAGGGGGTGCACCTTCCTTGTCATTTGTTGGAAAATTTCCTTTCCTTATTTGATTCATATCTTTAAATCTGTTTTAGCTTTAAAATTGCCACAAGTAGAGCCAACTCCTCATCATGCATTTAAATATTGATTTAGTCCATTCTATCAAGTTGGATTGTTACCTTATTTTGTTCATTCTATCAAATTGGACATTACCTTATTTAGTCCATTCTATTAAGTTGGATTGTATTCCTTGTTCTATCCATCCTATCCAGTTTGGATTTTACTCGGTTTATTTTCAGTCTTTCAAGTCTAGTTTAATATTAATTATGCAAATTCTTATTTGGATTTGTTTCCTGATATTTATTTCTGTTCTTGGCTGGATGAATGTTATTATTGTGAGGTGAAATTCTATTCTGCGTTAGCAGCGTGGTCTCGTAGAACTTTTATATATGTTCCATATTATTCGAGTTATCTCACGCTGGTATTTCCAGACTGATCCGAGTGTTATTTATCTATAATGCTCGGGTTGGCCCGAGTATTTTTTTCCACGATTTCATTGAAGTTTTGGAGACAATGGAGGGGAGCTGGAGATTCACCTATCATAGAATTTTAATTTTCCACTGTGTTATATAGTATACCTATCGGCATTTGTATGGTCGAAATTATATAACTGTCCGGCTAATAAGGTTTTTTTTACTCTGATCTACTCTGCATGTTTGGAGTGACAATTTCTATTGTCCTTGTTATATAATATGTTGTCGATTAAGCTATAAGATCTATTTTTCTCCGTTCTCTTTTTTTTCTTTACCCTAAAAATCCACCTTTTCGTTCACTTTGAGTTGGACATGTGTGGGTTATTGTAAACTCAAAGGGTCTGGAAAAACGATTTGTTACAAAATATCAACCTTCTTGGATAAATAACATTTACCTAGTCCCGCAACGTCCTAGTCTCATCACATAGAGAACTGGCTTCCCTAATATACTATCATGTATATAATACATACACCGACTAACTACTTTATTTATAACCCGGGTCTCAAGCCGAGGCTTATCTTGTGCTCAAAAAACATTAACGGTCGACCACTTGTTCCTGGAGCGGTCGACTGCTTACTCCTGAGCGGTCGATTGGCACTAGTGAGCTTTCAACTGGTCGAGGTGTTAATTCGTGCATTAATTTTAACTATTGTTCTTAATTTTTTGTTAATTATCATCATTCATAAGTAAACTTATTGATTTTGATTTTATAGCAACCCTAATTACAGTAAATACAAATTCGTGAATATATTTTATGATTATCCTAGAAACTTCATATTCAATTTATGGTTAAATTGACAGGCTATTTAACTCTTATTAATCAACTTAACCTAGGTATAGCATAAAAAGGGTTGTAACAATTCATACCTATTTTAATAAAAAGGGTATAACTTGAATTAATTCTTATTTAACAGATTACGTCAACCAGATCTAGATTATAATCATCGTAAAGTCACAATCTACATAGTGTTTTCAGTTTAATTTTAAAAAATCCTAGATGAAATAGGGTATAATAATAAAATTAATTATATGTATTATCTTTCTAGCAACGAACCTACCTAGCTCAAACAAAAGCTATTCCCTCTATAATCTGCTTGGAATCTCCTCCGTTCACTGTAGATCTCTGCTTGATTTAATCTTCTTCAGTCTCTTACTTTTTTTTAATTTAGGTTTTCGAAAAAAGTTTTAATTGAGGAGAAAGGGAATTTTTTATAGAGTTTGGATGTACTATAATGAAATTAGTTTTCTGAAAATTAGCTTAGGGTTAAATTTATAGAGGCAGAATCTTATCTTAGCTGTCAGATTAGTTATTATCAAATCTAGGTCATTTGGTCGTCCAAAACCTCGTCCAAAATCAATGATCGATCAACCGCTTGACCTTAAGTGGTTAACCGCTAAGGGTCGACCGATCGCGGTGATGGTGTTAGTAGGTGGACCTTCTTAATTAATATATTGTCCTTTCCTTATTTATTTATTTTATTATTTTTTATTCCAATTTTTCAAACGTTAATAAATTTTTCATATCAGCTCCGTTTTCAAAACATTATACATGAAAGTTGTTTAGAAAATTGCTATCAGCGTAACAACGCAAGTTTCGTAGCTAGATTTGGATGTTTGTAAATATTTCAAGTTTTCCTTTGTTATATTTAAATGTACTTTTTTATTTAAATTCCCATTTTAAATTTTTGGGGTGTTATAATATAGTTCCATGTGCTATTTCATACCTCCTATCTCCAATCTACTCATTCAAGAATGCTAAAGACGATAAAAAAAAAAAAACCTCGAGTCAGACAAAATTCTGATATGGGTGATCTAAAATCTCAAAAATAAATATTATAGTTGACATATCATAAGTAGGAATATTTGATATGAAGGATCATATCCGACTTGTCCTTACATCTAATGAGTTAGCACATAATATCGGTATATGCTAATCTACTATCATCATACAGGTGTACTACATCTTAAAAACATATAGTACAGGATGAAGGATTCGGACCAGTCGGAAGCGGGTTAAATGAGTGAATTTCATAATTTTCTATTTTGAATCTTTATTGGGCTTAGAAGTCTAATTGATAATGGATTCAATCTAAAATTTATTTAAATAAAATCATTTTTACCAAATATATTTAAAGGGAGTTTTAATTTAAATGGGTATATTATAATGAGCGCATCAAATACATTCATACATGCATAGTGCAAATACAACATATAAATCGTGTACATGATCAATGTGTACGTTTATATGTGCTAAGATTTATGCTATAATGGACACGTTCTCCTTTATATACGCCTTCGTTGTCCATAATTTTATTTTGAAATAATATAAAATAAAATAAAAATATACATGGTTTACTTATATTTCTATATAATATGTTGCAAAATATTTTTAACACTTATAATTATATATAAACCTCACTATAAATACTTATTGCTTGACGTTATTCAACAACCACGACTATATGTATTAGTCTGTAGATTGTAAATAATTGGGAGAAAGAATATTCCAAATTCAAATTTTAAACCGACTTTTGGAATCGAGCTAGCCCGTAATGGAGTTAAAGGGCAAATTTCAAAGAAATCCATTTGGATGTTTACTAGGTGTATGTAGTCTAAATTCATTCAAAACTTTTCTAAATTTACTTCTAAATAAAATGTTAATCTTATTATAATTATTTAAAATTAGTTTGATTTAATTTTACATTTCAATTTTTATTATAATTTTTTATTTGATGGGCGCATCAAATACGCTCATGTGCGAATGTGTATGTGTTACATATAAAATGTATGTATAGCAAAAATGAATGTTTAAGTGTTGGGATTTATAGTACAACAGTCTCGTATCCCCTCCATATTTGAATTTGACATCCAAAGGAAAAAAAACCCTCTTTTTTAATGTGCATGTATATAGATGTAAATATATGTGCATGAAAGATATAGAAGGCAGTGTAAAATTGGCTTTACTTAAAATGGTAGTTCAAACATCATTACATTACTTTTAAAGCTAATTTTGTCAACATTAAAATTTATATGTATACACACACACATATTCATATGTGTGCATATATTTATATATATACAAAATTAATATTTGAAACAAAACAGCATAAGATTATATTTAACTGATTTGCAGTTCAAAACCATACTTTCAAAGCAATATATCTTTCCATAATTCCAAACATTAAATTAAGAAACAAATCAAAGGAAATTTAAAGGTTTCCTTTTTTCTTTTTTCCTTTTGGGAATATCATACGCAATTTAAACGCTGTTAATTTATATGTAAAAAATACACAAAATAATTCAAAAGATTTCTAAAACATCCTTCAATCCATAACTGTAATATGTAATATGATCAATTAATATAATAATTCCAAAATTTTATTCAAACAACGTTCTCCGAATTAAAAGAATTAGACAAATTAGGCATATATGAATTCATGACAATCAGATCTGGATCTAACTTACATGTATATATAATAATAAAATAGAAGAGAATAGAAGAGAATCTATGATTGATATTATTAATATCACATTGGTTGGATATATAAGAGGGAAATCAATTTAACATGATGACAAAATAAATAATTCAAAAGGTGGACTTTGATAATCATACATAACCCAAAAACCATAAAAGGAGAAGAAATAGAAGATGTGGAAAATTACAGGCATGTGAACATGATAATTTACATATAAATAAGATAAAATTACCATTCAGATGAAGCCTAGAGAATAGACCTGAATGAAGAAGAATTCTAAGATTCTACTAATCAATCTTTAGATCTGTATAAGGACAACCACTTTTTATCTTTTTTTTGTTTGAATTTTTTAGAGCCTTATACCTTGGATATTTCAACCTTGAGAAAAGAAGATAAGAATGAGAGAGTCCAAATGTGATGGAAAAAAATTTATTGAAGGAGGAAATAAATATGGCATTCAATATATGTCGATTCCTTCCTTTCAATAAGATTTTCTTTCCTTTTCAAATTAAAAGACCTCTCTTATTTCTCAAAGTTAGGCTATCCATTACATGGCTATTTGGGCTCCAAAACTTTCCAAAAACCAATTACTATATTATTTCTATTTAAATCAAGTTTAAATTTCCTATTGATATCGTATACCGATATGTGCGCTTATAACTGTTATACGCAAACTTTATTAAATACTAATGGAAATAAAAAAAATCAAATAAGAAAAATTTTAGCAACTAATATTTCAAAATATTAATTAATTTAATTTACTTAAAGCCCTTTTTAGTATTTTTTCTGTTTAAATCAAATTTAAACAATCTATCAATATCGTATATCAATGCACCTTTATAACGTTTATTTATGCACTTTACTAAATACTAATGGCATTCACATAAATTAAATAAAACTTTCTAATTAATATTTCATAATTATTAATTAACTAAATTAATTTTCAACTGTTAAAAATTAATTAAATCCCGTGGTTCATTCAGAATCTTCATGATTTTGGTTATGTGACTCATAGGTATGAATTCAATTAGTGACTAATATTGAACAATTCAAATATTAAACGTACACACATCACCTTTGTTAATGGTGTGACATTTTGGATAAATGTATCACCTGCATATCTTTCGGTAAAATTCAAATTTATTTATTATATGCATCACTTACTAGTGACAATTATTTACACTAATTCTCTTTGTCAAAACTATATCACTTTAGAATTAAGGAATTCGATAATGGTCAAAATTCCAATATAGTCCATATTCAACTTAATAGCCCAAACACAAAGTCCTTGGAACGGGAATAAAAATTATTATTAATCAAACTAATCTAATAGAGATTTTGACTTTGAGATGACTGTAGGTTATTATGATTCTAATTCCATATAACCGCGGAAACGAATCCTCTCATGAATTATGTTTCACTTTTAATACTTCTACTCGACCGAATTATAGTTGTTCGATGGACGCCATGCCACGGTTTAATTATAATCAAAGCAAAGCTTTCATATTGAAGATCAACGGTATCTCCAAGTCAAGAAACTGTGCAAATTAGTCACTTAGATATTTTCTGTTTGACCTTGGTTTTATTAACCAACAGAAAACTATCAAGGAGTCATTCCATAGTTATCCAATAACCATCAACATGTAATAGCTTGATGCCCCTAGTAACCATGAGTAATACACTATCCAACATTTGAAGAGTGTTATGTACTCTAATCTCAATGGATGCATCGATGTCCAATCTCAATATATCTTGGATAGGAATATTTAAAATGATTTGCTTATCATATTGTAATATAATACTCGTGCTCGTGGTTACAACTACTTGTAACTGTTATCATAAACACATCATTTAAGGAGTTTCTGGAATATATACTTGAATTAACTAATTAATTATTTATAACATTTTATAACAAGTATATAACCGAAAGGAAACACCTTTTACTTCGAATAAGATTGGTTATTGAGTTGGATTTATGTAACAAAATACATAATTGCATCTTGGGCATACCCTAACTCTAACAGTAATAATAATTAAGTGTTATCGATATTTTAAAGGAGATAAGTATAATATCTCATGACATCATAAAGAGTTAAGGAGTTCCCTAGAGGTAATTATGTAATTTTATTATATCGCCTAACTCTTATAACAAATCTTGTTTGAAATAAGATATCATGTTTTAAATACATTACATATATATAAGAAAAAATTTCTTTGGAAAATTATTTAATCGATTATAGTTACAAATGTGTTCTTAATTATGAGATGGATTGTATAGTATAAATGATTGCCCTTAAATATTCCTAATCGAGATGTATCAAGAATGAGATATAAATATATATATTGAGACTAGTGTATGTAACACTCTCATACGATGGATGATGAATTACACATGACTGTTACGAACACCAAGGAGTTATGTACGTGATATTTCCTAAAAAATTATAGAATGACTCACTAATAATCTTCTATAGGTTAAGTCAAATAAAAGATCTCACGTAATGATGGCGGTATTTTTGACTTGAGAATACTATGAACCTTAAGTGTCTTAAATGTACTTTGATTATGTTCAATCACATGACATCAATGATCTTATTAAGGCCATAGTTGGGTATAAGTTGAACCACTTGAAGTGAAACATATTTAAGAGAGGATTCACTTCCTTTGAATAGAAGGTCGGTATCACCATAATTGGTAGTTAACTTAAAGTCATTGTCTTTGGCTAAAGTAGGTCGGTTAACTGATAAATGTTATTGCAAACCATGGGCTTTAATGTTAGACTTCGTAATTAAATATGTATATTATTAGGGTTTTGACCATTGACTAAGCTCTATATATCTAAGTGATACAGTAACAACGAAGATAGAACATGCATAATATATTATTGCTTAATGGTGTTGCTTTAGATGAGAAGAAATTGGATTTCACTAAGATAATATGTAAGAAATTGAACTTGTGTCCACTATTATGCCTTAATAAAGTCTATATATGCTTTAGTACTTCAATTATTTTAATATATTAAGGGATAAGTTAGAGTAACATCATAGTAACTCTTAGCTTTCGACCAAAATTAAGTTTTTGAAATAATTTATATAAATTTTATCATGGATAAAATTGATATAATGTTATATTAGTTAATTTACTACCATTATTAACATTATTAAAGGTCTAAAGGTTAATTAATAAATGCATTTCTTATATATTTATTTAATTATAAATAGATAGAAATAATATTTAGTAACAATAAATATTTTTTATGATAGTTGAAATTATAAAAATTGATTAATAATTAGAGGGATGCCATATTGATTATAGCTAAATGGTTTATTTATGTGATGACCCGGAATTTCTGGATATTTGAAATTGAAATATTAAATTGATTTTAAATATTTGAAAGTTGGTTTAACCTGAATTCCAAATATCATTATTTATTTGGCAATTAAAAATTAATGAATTTAATTATTGGAGTTGGGTAAATTATTTGAATCTTCGGTTTATGGTTGTTAAAATATTTTAAAGGCTTAGAAAATTCATATTGATCATACTGAAGGTAATAGAATTTTAAAATTGAAATTGAAAGTGATTTGTTAAATTTTGAATTTATACTATTTAAATTGAATTTAAACATAGCCTTCCGAGACACAGTCTCGGAATTCAATGAAAATGGTTGCACTGGATCCGTAATAATGTATTATTATCGGATTTCAATTTCCGTAGTATTTGGAGTTGTCGTGTGATCGTATGGTAAGTAAACGCGCTGATATCTATATCGAAAATTCAACATAGTAACTGGTTCTAAAAAGCTATCTTCTCCATACGACCGAGTTAGGACTCAAAACCTTTTTCATTGTGTTCGGGATAGGGGTTTAACATTACAAACGTCGGGCAGCATGCTTCGCTAGGAGTTCGCGATTTTAAGATACGGAATTCGAGGCGATTTAAATTTAAATTTAAATGGTTTGACAGGTCAAATGTTCACATCAAACCTTTTCCTTTCATTTCACCATCACTGTAGCAAAGCAATTCCTTCACGCAACTTTCTTTTCACTTCGGTCCTTTAAAATACGTCGCCCCTAGTTTTTTTTAAAAACCACGGTTCCACCTCTATAAAACATCTCCTCTTCATTTCGAGGACCGAACTCAAATCTAAGAGAAAATAAATAAATAAGTATGGCCTCAGTGAATCAGTATTTCTTTTCCCAAATAAAACCAATCCCATAATTTAATCAACCACGTCGATTCCTTGTTGAGTGATGTGGAAGTTGTTGTTCACCTGGCCCTGTGGCCTCGCATCCATTGTTGAATCGTCGCTAGAAATATTCGTCGTCGCTTAAGAGACCGTCGCCTTCCATCTAAGGTTAACTAGAGGATGATTCAAGTGAGTGCTTGATTTCTTCTATTAGGATCTGCCATTCGCGTCTGATGTATTTATGCCCACTTGAGTGCCGGAGTTAATAAGCGAAGTTGAGTATGGTCGAGATTTGGAGTTGTTCTTTAATACTTGGTGCGACATAAGAGATCCTACTCTCAGGAAGTGTTGTCGAGGCTTGGGGTTTCAATGGTCTTTGGATCGGGGAGGGGCCGCATTATTAAAGAAGCCAGGGTGGAAGAAGAGTAGTGCGGGTTCGTTGTTTTGCTGGGAGTAGTGAGGTATCATATGTTTTTAATTTGACTTAATAATATATTTATACCTATACAGATATAAAACTATAAAGAGAAAAATATATATATATAGGATAGGTTCAGATATATATATATATATGTATGTATGTATGTATATATATATATGTATGTATATATATATATATTGCTACTGTTTAAATAAAAGAAAGAAACTTTAAAAATCATATTTTATTTTACAGAGGTATATGTAGATTTAAGAATTTATAGTTTCTTTAAAATTTATAGTTTTGGTTTTAAAAGGTTGAAACAAAAATTATATGCATGCGCAAGATTTTGGAAATAGAGGAGTTTATTTAAAAGCCAGATTTTTAAGCCTATATAATTTACTTCTATATGCAGTTTATAAAAACATATATATATATATATATATGCATTTTAAATCTACCAATATTTTAAAATAATGTATACTAGTGAGTAATTTGGTTTATAAACTTATTTAAATTATTTAGTTACCAAAAGATATTTTAAAGGGAAAATTGGTTTAAACTAAATTTATTAGTTGATTTAATTAATAAAAAGAAATTAATTGTTTGATTAGTTCAATATTAATAAATCATATAATTGTTATACAAGGTCTTAAATCACGAAGAGACCGAGTCGAAATTGAAGTGGATTGCAAAAATCAAATGTGAGTTAATCTCACTCATTTGGAATACCCATTAAATTTAAATAGTTAAACTTAAATGATTTGTTGAATGATTGAAATGTCTAGATGTGATAGTATATACATAGTAGTATATATAGTATATATTGGAGTGATGGATTTCCCGCATTATATAGCGGATGAGACCCTATGCGCCTCGCATAATAGCGGATGACCCTTTATATCGCGATATCCACTTCGATCTGGGATTGATATTTTATATTATTCTAATATATGTTGTGACGACCCGGAATTTTTAACAATTTAAAATGGAATAATGGATTAATTTTAAAATTTTAAAAGTTGATTTTAAACATGAATTTCGAATATTAATATTTTCTTGATAATTAAATCATTGAATTATATAGTTAAATGTTGAATTTAATAATTGAAATTAGGTAAATTGTTGAATCAGAAATTTCTAAGCCTGTTTAAAATAATTTGAAGGATTATAAAATCTATAATGATGATACTGGAGATAATAGGATGGTTGAAATTCAATTTAAAGGTAATTTTGTAACGCCCCACCTCTATACCCACACTAGCCAAGAACACTACGGTGTAGTGCTGTCAACTAGCACGGAGAATAAGGCTGTTGAGGAGCGACTGTAACGACCCGTATTTTACGTGTCGATGATATCGTAGAATTATTAGGTCGTTGGTATTGTTTATGTCGTCCAAAGCTTAAGTCATCCGGAGTTAGCTCGTGAGCGATTTAGTGAGGTAGAACGACCTAGGAGTTAGGTCGTGTAAAAGTTATGTCGTGTGAAAGATAGGTCGGGTGGAGCGACCTATAGAGGTAATGACCTAAGTATATTGAGCGACCTATAGGATTGGGCCGACCTAGGCGAGTTAACGACCTAAGAGCTATCGGGTTAGGGGTCCCAACGACCTAGTAGTGAGCGGCCTAAAGCGGAGTGTTGCGTAGAGTTAGGTCAAGTGTAGCGACCTAAGAAGGGTAGCGACCTAAGGAGGCTAGTTACGATTGGTTAGGTCGTAAACGACCTAAGTTAGAATGCTGTGTTTGTTAGGTCGCAGGAATGATAGGTCGCGTGAGTGATAGATCGTGGGGTTGCTTAACCCAGTTAGGTCGATCGGTCGCATGGATCGTTAGGTCGCGTGAGTACACCAGTTAGGTCGGGGAAGTGGCTAGGTTGTTAGGTCGTGATGTTTTAGGTCGTGGATGACCTAATAGTGAGCGACCTAAAACCGAGCGACCTAAAAACTGCCTATAAATACACGGCCATTTCCTCACTTTTTGGCACCGGATTTTGAAGCGACGAAGTGCTGCCATTTTGAGAGCTCGACTACAACATTTCTTCACTTCTTTTCTCTACTCTAATCTTGTGCTAACATCCATCCAAGATCGAAGATCAAGATCAAAGATCCAAGAGCCAAAGTTGAAGATCTTCATCCAACAAAGTGAGATTTCATCGTTTCAAGCGGGATTTCGACAAATCAAGCTTGAATCTTTGCTGTCCAGATCTGAAGCGTATTGCTTTTGGGTTGTTTTGGAGATTCGGTGAGTGGTAGTTATCTCTCACGCGGACCCAAAGGAGTATATTGGATTGGTGGCTTGTTTGAGTGTTAAAGTTAGAGATTTCATGCATTTTTCTTAGTTTCAAGACTAGATCCATTACTTTTGAAGATGTTTACCTAAGCAAGTTCAATTAACAAGTTATAGAGACAAAACCCATGTTTTATATTTGATAGATCTATACTAAAATCCATGATTTCATATATGTTAGACTTATGCTCATTTATTTACGAAATTGCCATTATAGTTGATATTGCTTGATTAGATCTCGTCTGAATGCTTGATTGTTTGGATGTATGATTGATTTGATTGTCTCGAGTTAGCTTGTAGTTGATTTGGAACAAGATGGTTGAAGATGATTCAAAAGCTAAGTGGAAAGACTCTTGAATGGTGAAAGCTGCTGTGGCATATGAAGCGGATGATGAAGCTCATATGGATGGGTTCGAGGACTTTGCTATAGTTAGAGGAAGCGAAGTATGATGACGAAATGGACTTTGCCATGATATGTTGAGGCGAAGTATGATGATGAGATGGACTTTGCTAAGATGCGTTGGAGCAAAGCATGATGTGGAAGCCTTGGTTTAATCTAGACGGGATCATCCCAAGCATGTTGATTACTCGATGATGCGGTTCGAGTTGGTGGATAATGGTGGGCTCGAGAGGTGCTTGAGCTATAATGGGAATAGTCGTCGAGGAGGATGACTAGAAGGCTGAGATCTTATCGTTATTGAAGGTTCTAGCAAGCTCAAAGCAAGAGTACGTTGGGTAGATCCGTTATACCCAGGCGCAGGTCATGATGACGTGCTAGTACTCTGGGAGATTCGTTATACCTAGGCACGGGTCACGATGACGTGCGGAGTTATGTCTAGAACCGGGGTTGCCATTAGCCCTTGACGAATGGTTGAAAGATGAGTTGGTCATTCAATTAACGATAAAATCAAGGCAATGATAACAGCGATAGCCAGAGTCATGGATGTTTGGTTGTATCATCATTCGGTCTCAAGAGCGGTGTTTTCTGGATGCTTATCTGATCTTGGTTTAGGCCTTGGGGGTTTGTATTTGGAAAACATCGACCTTGACTCGAGTGATTATTGCTTTACTTTAATTATCTGCTTTGCTATGCTTGCTTCTCCTTAGTGTGTGTCTGGGGGCTATCACTGTAGAAAGAGGTGGAGTGGGATGATTTGGGTTCCTATTCCTTTTATCCTTTATGTTCCTTTGGTATGTTTGATAGTTGATTTACTGCTCACTAAGACTGTTGTCTGACTCAAGGTTTTATGTCTCCTCTTATTACCTTGGGCTGTTCATCCATGTTTGGGATGGGCAGACTAGGTGACAGGTGGCAAGTGCTGATCTTAGTGGCTCACGCTGATGATGACGAAGACGAGCAGGAGGCTTTACATATTATTTTCATATTCTATGTACTGGATATTCCGCTGATTGTTGATTACTCTAAGTGCTATGTAGTGAGGCTTCTTGTATTCATGATTCAGACCTTGTATAAAGCTATTATGATTAGATGATGATATTCTGTTCTATGGGAGCTTCACTATATTATATTTCTCTATTGTATTTTATCCATGCGCTGTGAGTTTTACGATAGAGTCTGCGATGTTTTTACCTTACCCTGACAATCGTCCATGGCTGCCTGGCACACTTTCAGCGCACTATCTCCTTATTCGGTGCAGGAGTCATGGGCGGTCGTCACATTTGGTATCAGAACATTGGTTAATCGATTTTAACCAACGCTCGCTGACGTAACTACGTAAGAGAGACGTAATTGTATTTTGATGGATGATTACTATATATATAATATAGTAGTTTAGAAGGATTTGAACTCCTTATGCAGTTGTTCCTCAAGGTGTTCTAATCATTCCTTTTTATAGATATTAAGGATGAGTCGAAGAAGGAGACCAGCTGCCAGGGAAGGTCGTGTTGTTGATGGAGTTGCTGATTATGGAGCTATGTTCGAAGCGATGATGACTTCGATCATGAGAAGGATACGAACTCCAGGGTCAGCGGTAGATGTTGGAATTCAAGTTCAAGCTCCAAAGCCAGTGGATTTTGCTAAGTTGTGCAAGGATTATACTGCTCTTGGAGGAAAGGTTTTCTTGGGGACAGAATCTACTATTGAAGTCCAGAGATGGATAGATGCTTGTAGAAGGATCTTTGGTGACTTGGGAATTGATGATGCAACTAAAAGGAAGCTTGCATCAAGGTAGCTTCAAGGAAGGGCTTCTGATTGGTGGAACTCTATCACCATTGATACTCCAGAGGAAGAAATTACTTGGGTCTAGAGGAAGAAATTGCTGGCTATTGCCGGAGATTCATCAAGGATTTCTCGCAAATAGCAACACCTTTGACAAAGCTAACCAGGAAGCATGTGAAGTTTATCTTGTCCAAAATGTGAGGAACATTCTTTAAGTTAAAGCATTTGTTGACCAATGCACCTGTGTTAGTGGTTCCAGATAGACCAAGGGTTGATGATGTATACCGATGCATGTGGAACTGTATTAGGAGCTTTGCTGATGCAGAAGAGTAAAGTGATTGCCTATGCTTCACTATAGCTTAGACCTCATGAAGTGAGATATCCTACCCATGATTTGGAATTGGCTACGGTGATCTTCACATTGAAGATTTGGATACATTATCTCTTAGGGGAGAGATTCAATTTATACATAGATCATAAGTCTTTAAGGTACTTATTCTCTCAGAAGGAGGTGAATATAAGACAACAGAGGTGGTTGGAGTTTTTGGCTGCTTTGATTTGGTATAGAGTGTACTCTTGGGAAAGGAAATAAAGTAGTGGATGCTCTTAGCAGAAGACATCAGAATGTGGTGTTAGCTATGTTAGCCGAATGAAAGGATTTAGAGACTTTGATTAGTTGTAGTGTGTAGTTAAGATTGTAACGACCCGCCTTTTTGGACAGTTTAAACCGACGATCAAATACACATGTCGATTCCAAACCATTCAAAAGGGCAGATGGTTATTGGGGTAAATAAGAAAAGAAGAGGAAAGAGAAATAAAAGAAAGGAAACAACACTGAATCTTGCAGCGGAACGATAAAATATAATAATCAAATAAACAGTTCATGAAGTTGTTTACTATACTTTGATCATTATTTATACAACATTTATCAGAGTTACACATATTCAACAGAACAAATAAAATAATGCAGCAAATAGCATGATGCAAGGGTAATAATAGTAATAGTATACCAAATCTTCGTCTTCATCCTCCAGAATAGATCTTTAAAAATCTGAAAACTCAGGACTAACCCGAGCGAAATGAAAAGACAAAACACTCGAGTCAGGACTAAAATATCCTTATGAAAGTTAAATCAATCGTAAATAAATATGAGTGTAACGGCGTCAGAGATGTTTACGGGGTTTGACATCTCATATCCAGTGTCAACGTGCGTGCAATAACTCAAGGGATGTTACGGGATTTTCCATCTCTTAAGGATCCGTTAAACTATCTACTATGTAGTAATGTACGCTAAGTAGATAATGCCTATCAGTAATATAAAGTATCAAAATAGCGTTAAGGCGTTACCATAATCCCCCTTAACACGTTTTTATAATGCCATAGTCTATACAGCACCGTAAGCCCCACCATAAACTGGTGGTTATCAGAGGGTACCCCATAGGTATAACACAAAACAAAACGTAGTGGTCGCGAATAGGATAATCAGTATGACAAGGTACATGAGGCGATACCAACTAGGATACTAGTAGTTGCGTGATCCGGACTGATGTTGAGCATAGCCAGCAGCTACCCTAACACCGCGAAACAACACTCCCAAATCAAGGGGTGCACCCAAATCGAATCACAAATGTAATAGATATGGTATCGAAGAAGTGTGTCCGCTCGAGATGCGAACCTCAATGGCCCGGCGCGGCTCTTGTTTTAGTCATGTCAGGGGTCATCCAATATCGTTCTCTTTCTTCAGTCAACGCGTTCACCAAACCATCCACTTCATTCTGTATCAACACTCCGCGTATAATAGTTATTAAAGTGGTTTTCGGTATCGACAAAGAGTATGTCCACATCCGATCCCGGTCTCTTTAATAACTACGTATTATTACACCGTTGGCTCTTTACATTTCAAATCGATTCATAATTTATATCAAAATATCATATTCGCTTCAAAAATCAAATCCATTTCAAATATCATCGTATCTATTCAAATGTAAGATTTCGTTTCAAAAATCAATTTTCGTCTCAATATCTCATTTCGATTTTAAAATCATTTAGAAATTCAATTTAGGTTGCAACTTCATTTAATCCAACTCGTATTAAAATTCAAGATTTAAATATAAACATTTCACCTTATTGACCAGCTTAGAATTTTAGAAAATAGTTTTAAGTAGTTTAAAAATAGTTTAAATAATTAAAATAGTTAAAAATACTTAAAATCTTAAAATGGATTTAAAATAGATAAATTAGTTTAAAATGATTTAAATTGGGTTAAGTAGATTTAAAATAGATTAAAATAGTTTAAGTATTCAAAATGGTTTATATAACTGAGTAATTTGGAAAACCAAATAAAACAGCTTCAAAACCAGTCCATTTCAATTATAACTTCCCAATTCAAATCAATTTCAATTTCCATTCTACCGATTCAATTTTGATTTCAAATCAATGTCAACTTTGACTTCAAATTAATTCAATTTTACATTCAACTTCAATTAATTCAATTTCAATTTATATCGATTTGGAGCTTGATTTTCAAAATATCAATTTATAACACTTAACAAAATTATCCTTCAATATTCAAATTTAAATCCAAATTTCAAATATGATTCAATTCCAAGCTCAATTTCAAAATATCGTTTTTATGTCAATATTACTTAGTAATACTCAAAGCTCGAAATAATGTTCAATCTTTAAAACAAATAAATTTTCGAAATTTAATCATATCCCCATTTTTAATCTCAAAGTCTCAACTTAAATTATTTAACAATTTCCTTTAACCAAAATTTATTTCAACATTCCAAACTCAATTTTCCGATAAATTCGATTTCTATAAACTAATTTTATTTATAACTTTTAAATCAAAACATTTAAATAAATTTTTTATCAACGACTTTAAAATTTATTAATTTAGCCAATCCGGTGTCCGTATATAATTTTCTATCCTATGGCCAAGTGATTATTTATTTCAATTAAATGTCAGGGATGAATATATATCACTTAAATCAAAACACAGTTTCATATGTATGCATAACAGGATATATATAAGCAAATAAACATCCAAACATTTAAATATCAACCAATAGCATCCATCGAAATACATCATCCAATAGGCAATACAGTTCATGGCAATTTCATAGTTATCAATGTCAGGTAATTTAATCATAATTTAATTTTAATTTCAATTTAACTGTCAATTTAAATTTCAACGGTTAATTCAAATGACGATCTATATGACAATTAAATTTTATCAACCAACGACAAATAAAATCATAACACTTCATAATGTCAAATTTAACTAGCATAAAGATATTCAGTACGTTGTGAGCGTTATAAAACACTCACCTTGATTTCAATGTAGTTCCAGCGTTTTATTTCGAATAAAATTAAACGAGCGTTTAATTTTACCCAAAATTTTCACTAGTTCCAAATGACTCCAATCCAGTTCCATTGCGTAGTGCTCGTCAATACGATTCCAACGCAACTTGTTTCGTCCAAAACGGACCTCGTACGAAAAAGTTATGCTATTTTAAAGATTACACGAATTTAAATAAAACAATTTCAGCTTTTATTTTCTAATCTCAAACCCTACATCAGATCACGGCCGTTCATTCTTGTTTCTCCAGATCTGGGCCGCTATCATCTTCTTCCCATTCACGTTCAAAGCCGTGAGTTATGAAACCCAAAGCCGCCTCCTTCCATCAATTATCGCATGCGACTCGATTAGCTTGAAGACGATCAGAGACTCCCACCTTGTAGCCCACGTCGAACTCCACCTTCACCAGAGAACCGGCTCCACTCGGCCTCCCCTATGGCCTCGAATTGCGTGAAAAACGTAGCGACTTTGGACGCGATTTCCCGTCGATCCGAAGCTCCATTTCAGGTCATGACCGTTGGATTTGTAGATCTCGTCGAGATCTACAACTTTGTAGTTGGAGGTTTTTGCTAATTATCGATGGATTGTGAGATATTGGAGGAGAAAGGCGAATGATTTCTGGCCATAGAAATGGTGAACGGCGGCTGCACTAGAAACCCTAGCCTTTGTTTGCAAATTGTGAAATGGAGGACCTTTTATAGAAAATTGCAAAAACAATATTCACCGAAAATTTTCCGAACTCCAAACGAAGCGTGCCGGCAGGCGTTTCTAAGGTTTACCCCGCGTTTCGGACACAATGGAATTGGTTTCGGAGGCTAATTTAATCGTATGTGCGAGTTACGGAAATAAACGATCAAATTTAAATTAAACCGATTAAACGAATTTCTATGTTTTTGGCTTGCCCCGGACAAACGGTAAATCCGATTGACACGAAATTTGAAACCTTACAATAATATGACATTACGGATCCGATGAAACTAGTTTCGTCGAAATCCGAGACTGTTTGAAAAATGGCTATCTTAACTCGTCGATTTAATATTAAAATATTCAATTTTCACAAATTTACTTTTATTTCGATTTTAAAAGTTCTACAACATCATTCTAACTTTAATATGATAAAATAAAATTTTACAAATCATTTTTAATCATATTAAACCCGTTATTCAATTATTCAATAAGTTTTAAATATTTACTTTAAACAATTTACCTGTTCAATATTCAATTATTTGATTTTAAATAGAATTTACTTATCAATCAATTACTCTATTATACCCAATGAATTCAACATTTATTATCCTATCCAACTATTGATTGCAAAGGAATTCACTAAGTAGCATTTATTTTTCAATACTTATTACTATTTAAATCTTCGAAACCAATCTATTAAAAAATTTATTTCTACCTAAATAACTCACAATTCTTATTCACTTATTTACATTTGTTTTTTTCCATGTATTCCCTTATAACCAAGTTATAACATTTTAGTTAATTCAATTAGATTGGAACTCCATTCAATCTATAAATAATTACTTGGATAATTATTGTTGCAATTCATTCCAGTTATTATTATTCCAAACGAATTACAAATTTTTTCTAGCATTAAATCATGAAATCTTATTAAATTATCTATTTTAATTATCAAAAATTTACGGGTCGTTACAAAGATCGACTGCTTGCTCTAGTCACAGCACAGCCATATTGTCCTATTTAGAGGTCGATCAGTATTGATCGATAGGATTGCTTCTATGTATAAGGAGGATCCATTAATAGCTGAGAGTATTAGAAGGCTTGAGGTTGGAACTAAGATCGATGATCTAAAGGATTTTAGTCTTGACCAGAGAGGATGGTTGAGAAATAAGGGACAATTATGTGTTCCGAATGTTGAGGATTTAAGGAAAGAAATTCTTGGAGAATGTCATCGGCCCAAGTTTACGATACATCCTGGAGAGACCAAGATGTATTAAGATATGAAGAGGAGCTTCTATTGGGAAGGTATGAAAAGGGATGTTGGCTTGTGGGTTAGGCGGTGTGCAAACTGTCAACAAGTGAAGGTCGAACACCAGAAGCTGAGTAGGTTGCTTTAACCTTTAGAGATTCCAGTTTGGAAATGGGACGCTATCTATGGATTTTAAATGGGTTGCCAAGATCAAATAGGAGAAATGAAAGTATATGGTTCATAGTGGACAAGTTGACCAAGAGTGTTCATTTCATTCTAGTTAAGTCAACTAGGACGGCATCTGTTTTAGCTAAGTTATTCATGAAGAACATAGTTAGACTACATGAGATTTCTAGTAGTATAGTCAGCGATAGAGATGCTTTATTTACTAGTGAATTCTGAAAGAGTCTAAAAGATGTGTTAGGCACTAAGCTCAAGATGAGTACTGCATATTGTCATCAAATGGATGGGCAAACAGAGAGCGTCAATAAGGTACTCAAGGATTTGCTAAGAGCTTGTGTATTGGACTTTGGTGGATCCTGGGAAGATCGCCTACATTTGGTTGAGTTTCCTATAATAATAGTTATCGGACAAGTATAGGAATTGCTCCTTTTTAAGCTTTGTATGGAAGACCATGCAAATCACCAGCATGTTGGTTGGAGACTGGAGACAGGCTAGTCTTAGGTTCAGATTTGGTTAGGGTGGCATCAAAGAAGATTGAGTTGATCTGAGAAAGGATGAAGGAAGCTCGGTTCAGATAGAAAAGTTACATAGATAAGAGGCGTAAAGACTTAAAATTCTCAGTTGAAGATAAGGTTTTCATTAAGGTATCACCGATGAAGGATGTGGTACGGTTCGGGAGGTCACGGAAGCTAGCACTGAGATATGTTTGTCCATTTTAGATTACAGACTGTATTGGAAAGCTCGCATATAGAATAGAGTTGTCGAGCAGTATGGTAGGTGTCCATAATGTATTTCATGTGTCTCATCATCGCATGTATGTGCATGATCCAGATACTACTATTCCTCTAACATGGTCGGAAGATTTGATAGTAAAGCCTAATTTGACTTTTGTTAGACAACCAGTTCGGGTTGTAGCGAGAGATGAGAAAAGAATGAGGAACAAGATAGTCAAAAGTTCAGTGGAGCGGCAACAAGAGGCACTGTACTTAGGAGACAGAAGATCGGACTAGAGATACTTATCCTGATGTCCTATAAGGGTATGTCTATATTAGCTTTATATAGATAGTTTCTAGTTAGGTAGGCTAGTATAGTTGTTAGGAGTAGTTACAGATGATTGTTATGTATGGCATTTAGTCTTCACTGAATTTCGAGGACCAAATTCTATAAGCAGGGAAGCTTTTAACACCCCTAATTTTTAATAACATTATTCAGGAGATTTAATTAGATAAATTAAATAGAATAATGTAAATGTTAGAGTAATAAGGAGATTGAGATTTGAATAAACAATTAGAGGCCATGCTTAAATTAATTAAATGGGGTAAGAATGGTTTGTAAGCTAATTAAATCACACAAGGCCTTATTAGGGAATATCCGCACCTTATAACTCACATATCCTTTCATATGCACATTCACTTTTCATATCTCAAAATCAAACAAATGTAAACCTAAGGGAAGCTGGTCATTGCTAAGGAGAAAAAGAAGAAAAATTCAAATCAAGCTAAGGATTAAAGCTAAGGGAAATTATTCTACAACAAATTTCAAAGTCCTTATCTTAATCAAGGTGAATAATAATCTATATCATCTTCATTTGTTTTTATGATCTTTTTTTTTTATTTTCAGATTAAATCCATTTTTTTGATGATTCAGATGATGATATGCTTGGATCATAACATATTTTATTTAAACAAGATTGTTTAAATATGATTTTGTACAGTTTTAAGGGTAAAACCGATTGCAATGATTTTCGTATGCCATGAGGAATTATTTGTTACGTAAAACATGATTTTGGAGTTGGGTTTTAATTTTCATAATTTTTGAAGCTATGGAGGATTTATAATGAATTTTCAAAGGAAAATATAGTTAATTGGGTTTAGAAATTTATTTTGGAAATTATGTTGAGAATTTGGATCTGAAATTTAGATGTGTTAGATAACATGTTAAAAGTGAATTTCTGTGATTTTTGAGGATTTTTCCTAAGTGATTTACTATAAGAATTAAATTGTTTTGTTTAATGGAAGGGCTGAAATGTTGAGGCAACCAATCACATGTTTACAAGTAGGTATGTTAGTTAGAAAGTGTTTGCTTTAATTGGAATTAAATCAGTTTACCCAGAAAAGTAGATTCTGCCACCTTTAAAAGCCCTTTCAACCTTATGCTTTAGCTTCGACTAAGTCGAAACCAACCATGCCAAAACCCACTAAGTCGAAACAATACACAATGAATCACATTGAGTGGATTGGAGGAAGTCAGAAGGCATATGTCAAAACCTTATCTTCTAATGGGTTCGAGACCTTTGCTTTATTTTCAAATGTTAAGCGCATGCTTTGTTTTACTGAAAGCTTTTGATGTAGTCAAAACATATGCTTTTCGAAAGGGGTTTTCTAAATAGCTTTCGAAGAGAGTTGCCATCTTTCATTATGATGCTTTTGACTGAGTCCATTGTCTATAAAACAATGCTTTCAAGAATGATGGTTCCAATCTAGTCGAAACCCTGCTGCCGTTCTTTTGGCCTTTCGAATGTATTGAAGTCATCAATGCTTTTGATGGTTAACTTTCGTTTTAAACTCGTACTAAGCCACTTCCTAATGCTTTCGAAAGGGTTCAAGGGTTTCGAAGGCAATGGCTTCGGAAGAGGGTTTTGATGCTATATTACAAAGCATTGCTTAAAGGTTTTGAGCTTTCGAATGGATGGTTTCGACGCTCAAATTTTTTCCCAAACAAATAATTTTATAAAGATTAAAGGTTTCGAAAGAGATATTTCTGTATATATTCACTTTGACCCAAAAAATATTTTTAAAGGGTAAACCCAATGGTTTCGAAAGGGGTACTTTCATTGGTTTCAAAGCTATATTTCTATGAATTAATAAGAAATACTTTAGTACTTTCGAAAGGTATATTTTTGGTTTCTAAAGAGATGAATTAAAGAGATTAGAAAAGTATATTTTTAGTGTTTTGAAAAGAAGTTTTCTATGCTTTTGAAGAAGGTTATCCAGGGGTTTTGAAAGTGAAGTTGTAAGGTTTTAAAAGCCTTAGTTTTCAAAACAAAAAACCCAATCTCATTTGAAAGGAAACCCATGGCATAAATAAAGAGTTTTGAAATGATTTTAAGTATAGAGATTTTAAAGAAGTTTTCCTTGATTAATAGGTTAAAAGGATTAACCATATTTTACATAAAGAGATTTCAAGCATATTTGACCATTGGTGTCGGTATTATTATGTTCGCTTCTTTACATACACACACACACACATTGTAATGGACCCATGACCTTATTTTGAGGAAGGGTGGAATAACCAAATAGGTTGATCCAGTAGTGAATATAAATTAAGCTAACCCCTATATAAGTAGAATTGCATCTAGAAGGTCAGGAAGACCAGAATATAAGATGCTAAAATATTGATTAAAGAAGTTGTCAGGGAGACAGCCTCATAGTAAACCAATGAAAACTATGTATAAAAGAAGTTTTCAGGGAGACAGGTTCATAGTAAACCCATGAAAACTGTGTTTAGGAAAAGTTTTGGGCAGATGCCAATAGGTTCATACTAAACCCATGAAAATTACGATTACTATATTTTGGTTTTGATACCATATTTTTGACAAGGCTAACATTTCTTATGCATATTCCACCTTATTTTGAACCATATGAGACACTTCCCGAAAAGGAATAAAGTTTGGCACATGAAGAGGAACAGGAAATTCAACAAGAAGAAGAAGAAAAAGGCGATGATATGGATGTGGAAGAAGAAGAAGAGAAGAAGAAAGAAGTAGACGCTTCTTCTGAAATTTTTGACAAACCATCTCTCCTCTCCAACAAGAGTTCCTAAGGAACCATGAAAATTTTATTAAAAACCAAAAGAAGCTTATATGTTCATTTAGTAAAAAGTTCACTTCTCTTTCCAATAAAGTGGACAAATACTTTGTAAAGATCATTCACAAGCTAGGTGGAAATTCATCATCATATATATCTTTCTAAGCCTATCTATATTATTTCCTTATGATGTCTAGCTTTGTATTCCTTAGTATTGTGTTCTTTTAGTTTAAGTTCGTGTCATTTTCATGTATTTTTTCTCTAAAATCCATGTACCTATCAATTTTAAGTAAGTAAATATATTTCTTACTGTACTCTATTGTTTATTAGTCTCTAGAAGTTAAAATATATAATGGTATAAGATAAAAAAACAAAAACTATAACCAATACGCTAGTTTTTAAAATTTCAGGTACGTATGTGGACGTACATAAAATAGATATGTCGAAATACGACTGCCAATTGGAAAATTTATTTTGAAATTTCAAAATTAAAATAAATACCATTTATTTAATCATTCCAAGCAACTTTTTACTTTTATTTAAGTCTATTTCTTCTAGAAAAATCACTCATTATTTTACTCTCTTTTTATTCTCAAACATCTTTTTTACCAAATTTCTTCTCCACGCCAGAAATTATATGAAAACCTTGAACAAACTCTTCAATATTTCAAGGATATTCTCTCTTTTATCTTAAGAAATCAAAGACATTTAGAGTTAAATGCAGATGATCAAGGAACAATAAAAGCATTTCAACGCCCCTTGATTATGATTTCTTCCTTAATCAAAGATGAACCATTCAATAACCCAGAGTGCACTATTAACAAGGACAATGAAGATTGGAATGCCATCAAAGTGGATCCAATCTTTGGGTCTGACGGTTAGGCTGAAGTTCCATGAAACGTTTAGTGATAGGTTTTGATTTGATATTTAAATATATATATATATATATATATATGATTTGATCTTTTTTTTTTAAACTTGGTAAGATTTTTATTAAGGCAATTTCAGCATATGGTTGAGGCCCAATGCCGGCCCAAGCAAACATACAAACTTACAATATTAATATGTTTAGTCAGGATCATACAACTCATTTCACACCAAAAATAAAATACCGACAGCTAACTTCTTCTTCCTCTTGTTTCATGGCGGCCAGTGAGAGTAGCTTGTACTTGGGTTTCTTACCGATGGATTATTTAGATCCTCTACTCCAGTTCGTGCTTCATCTCGTCCCCGAAAGGTGAGATCTTGAATGCGACTTTGTACTAGTTTCAAGTCATTTACAGCTAGCTTACTAACTTCTGAAACTGTTCTTTGTTTGTGTTGAAATACTTGTCGATTTCTTTCCTTCCATACGTTCCAAACTGCTACAGTAATGGCGATGCTGCTCAGTTTGGATTCCATGTCTTCGCTGCCGCTTTTGTGAATCAGGTGATTTATTTTGTCTTCTAGTGTTTTTCCTTGCGCTGTTGAATTTATTGATAGTTTACACGCATTTAAAATCTTAGCTGAGTATTTACAAGTCAAAAGGAGGTGTTCGTGATTTTCTTCATCTCGTTCACATAACACATAATGCTTTTCGTTTGTAATCCCCCATTTTGAAAGTCGATCCTTTGTAGGTAGTCTTTTTAAAACTGCCTTGTACGTGACAAATGCCATTTTCGGGCAGTTTACTCGATTCCAAATGATTTAACACCAGTTCACTTTATTATCTCTGTGTCTGATCTCATTCCAAGCAGATTTAGTTGTAAATTCATTTCCAGTCTGTTTCCATACCCACTGGTCATGTTCTTGTCCACTAAATATCGGTATATATTAAATTTTTTCTTTGATTCCTTGATTTACTGGTATCACCGAGCAATTCCATTCATTATAATCTATTGCATCTGACACATTCTTATCTGGACAACCATAATCTGAGTATGTGTTAAGCCCTAGAATGTCAATCAAGGATTCTCCCAAAATCCAAGGATCTTTCCAGAGGTTCGTGTCTCTACCTGTAGCAATCTCCTTTGTACAGCATGATGCTAGTGTTTTTCGCTCTTTCATAATTGCTTTCCAGACAGAAGAAGCATTATTATCAATTTGCATACACCAGAAATTTCCTTTGATATATCTTTTCCTCATCCAATTTCCCCACAAACCCTTTCCTTTAATAATTCGCCAGGCTTGTTTCAGAGTGTAGACAAGTCTCATATCAGTAAGTCTTCTAAGTCCCACTCCCCCTTCTTCCTTAGGTCTACATAAGTTCTCATATTTGATCTTGTGTAGTCCTCCTTTCCATATAAAGTCTGCATAAGCTTTTTCTATTTTCTGTATTGATGCATCAGGTAGTTGGAATGTTTGTAGCCAGAAATTGATTTTGGAATGGATAACTGTGTGAACCAGTTCTATTCTGTCTGCTAGCGATAAGAGTCTGGAACTCCATCCTTGTAATCTGTCCCTTATCGAAGTGATTAAAACTGCGCATTCTCTGTCGGTTATCTTATTGGATGATAGAGGAACTCCTAGGTATTTGATAGGAAGTGTACCTTCTTTCACATTTAAATGCTCCAGGACTTCATGTCTATGTATGCATGTTTTATTAAAATAGCATTTGGTTTTTTGCTCATTCAATTTGAGACCGGAAAATTTCTCTAGTTTGCAGAAAATTTCCTTGACAGCTCTAGCTGATGTTTGACTGGATTTGATACATATGAGTAAATCATTTGCATGGAGTAAGTGAGTCACAATTGGCTGAAAAATGTAAATAGGCTGTATAAGTTTATTGTATGTAGTTAGCTCCATCTGTAGTGAAAAGTATTCCATGGCTATAGCAAACAAATATGGTGATAGAGGATTACCCTGCCCGATACCTCTGTTGGATCTTATAAAGCCTTTTGGTACGCCATTTATCAAGATTAAAAATGTCGGTGTAGTAATACATTCATTGACAATGTTTATGAATTTAGAAGGAAACCCCATAGCTTGTAGCATATGTATGATGAAACTTCTGTTTATTTTATCATATGCTTTATGAAGATCCACCATTAGACAGAATTTATCCGCACCTGGTTTGTTGAAGTTTCTTATCAATTCATGTGCCATCAGTGAGTTTTTGGTAATGCTTCTGCCCTTGATGAACGAACTTTGACATTCTGATATAAGATCAGGTAATATGAGTTTCATTCTGTTGCATAGAATCTTGCTTAGAATTTTGTAAACCACATTGCAACAGGCGATAAGTCGATAAATCTTCAATTTTTGATGGATTATCCTTTTTAGGAATAAGACAAATGAATGTGTGATTAATTTCTTTTACAAATTTTCCACTTTGAAAAATATCCTGCATTGCTGATGTAATTTCTACTTTAAGGTCTTCCCATTGAACCAGGAAGAATTTGGATCCCAGTCCATCTGGCCTTGGATTGGAGTCAACATGTATGGTGTGCAGGGCTTCCCAGACTTCTTTCATGGAAATATTTTTGGACAAGATTCTTCTCCCTTTGGCATTAATCAACCTTCTGCAGTGAATTTCTGGTAATTCATTACTGACTTCCCCATTGAACATGTTAGAATAAAATTTGATAGCTTCTGCTTCTATGTCTGAAATACTATTGGTTGTATTCCCTTCCTGATCCAGCAGTTTAATGTTATTATTTGTATTGTTTCTGACAGCCATTTTTGCGTAGAAAAATTTTGTGCATTCATCACCTTCTGTCAGCGATTTTTCTTTAGCCTTTTGCTTAAGTTCAACTGCTTTTGTTTTCAAAGTCTCTTTTAACTTGTTTTGTGCATAGTAGTATTGTCTCCATGTTTCATCTGTAGACATGCCCTTGATAGCAAACCTTCACACTGTTTTTGTAGAATGCAGACATGGTCTCCTTCTTTTTCCCTTTTTTGTTCCATTCTTTAAGTTTTGTCTTGGCCTTTTTAGGTAGATGTACGAGTTTGAAGCAATGTGTGCCCTCCTCTCGAGTTATATTTTTGATTTGAATGGCTTCTGTGTATCCTTCTATTTCATGCCAATGATTACAATATCTAAAAGACTTACCTTTCTCAATCATATTCTTTTCAACTAATTTTATAAGAATGGGAGAATGATCACTAGTTGAAGGGGGAGAACATTGATTGTAATGTTAGATAATTTATTAATACATGCTACATTAACTAGGGCTCTATCTAACCTATATGATATTTTCTTACATTCTCCACTTCTCCATGTGTATTTCAGGCCACAGTGGACAGGTTCTATCAGTCCAGCACTAATGATGCAATTGTTAAACTCCTCCAACTGGGATACTTTGACAGTAAGTCCTCCCTTTTTTTCCTCTGCTTTAAGAATAGAATTAAAATCTCCTATGACTACCCAAGGTTCATTTATCAATTTACTATTCTCTGTGATTACTCTCCAAAGTTTAGTTCGTTGGGATGCTAAGTGCTTGCATAAACGCAACTTAAGTTAAACTTAAGTCCTCCCAAGTTATTAACTTTTGCAGTTAATTGTTGTTCATCTTTGTTCATCAAGTTGACATTCCATATATTTCTATTCCAAAGGAGTAGTATTCTACATTTGTCACCAGCTTCAGAATTATGTATGTAGTCCCATTCCTGACCCAATGAGTCCATAAAGAATAAAAGATTTTCAGCAGTAAATTTATTCTCCAAGATACTTAGGATGGTAGGAGAATGCTTTCTCCTAAGATTTAAGAGGTCTAAACGTCTAGTTTCATTGTTTAGACCTCTTACATTCCAACTGATTATGGACATTTCGGTGTGGGAGGTCGACTCCTCAATTTCATAGGAGACACCTCGCGATTTGAAATCGCTTTTCCTTTTGTTTCTTTTCCTTTGAACTGGTTTGTATATTTCATATTATATTTAGTGTATTTATTTTTGTTTTCCCCATCAGATTCAGTGCCTGAATCCATGTTTTCAAGCTCCACATTGCTAATATCTTCCTCATTTTCTGACATTACAGGTGAACTCTCTGTTGTGCCCTCTTTCAAGCCATGGAGCAATGCCTTATCCACCTCCTCATTATCCACTGACTGGTCTGCCTCCTGTGGTGCCTCCACAGTTTCCTTATTATTATCCCCCTGGTCTGTAGTATGTGTTTTTTCTGCATCATTTTGTGTCGTTTTTAAGTTTTGATCTGTAGATATTTTTTGCCTCCATACTTGTTTGATGGGGGGTGACACAGTTTCACACTGTTCTAATGTATGACCAAAACATTTGCAATTACTGCATATTGGTGGTATGTGTTCATATTCAATCTGCTTGATGTAAGTATTGCCATTTCTATCCTTAGCTCTCACCTGTCTTTTAATATTGTCACTTACTTTGATTTTTACAAGAATTCTAGCATATTTCAATCTTCTAACATGTCTTGTATTATCATCCATGTCCAAAGGATTACCAATTAGACTAGCGATTTTACTGATTCCACGTGCATTCCATAGAGATAAGTCCAAATTTTTCAGTCTCACCCATACAGGGTGTGTTTCTAACATGTCTCTTTCAAGTCTTAGGTTTGGTTCCCATCTTTTTGTAAAAATAAGTTTACTATCTACGAACAAGGGACCCCCTTCTAAAACTTTATTGCAATCTGCTTCAGAACTAAATTTTATAAGATAGAACCCATTTTCTCGAGGGAATACATCCCATCTTCCAGAAGGTTTCCATTCTCTTTTGATAAATGCATTGAGATGAATATAATAAGGCTTCTTACCAGCTACGTACATGTATAATGAGGTGCCCCACATATTCCTTGCATTATCAAAGACTTCATCATCCAGATCTGCATATTCTCCTTCATCATCTTTCAAATCTTCGAACTTATTTATCCCCCCATCGATAACCGTGTTTCCAGAGATAGCATCTGCCCACGTTTTGACCCCACTACTGATGGTAGGCCCCGCCTTAGATAAATCAGTAGGGATCTTAATGAGATTTGGTTTTGTCTGTGCAAAATCCCTTTTTGTAGGTCCCGCATATGATGGAACCCTAGAAAGCTACTTTTGATCCCTAATTAGATTTCGTTTATTCTTGTATCGAACCTCTTTCCAACCCATGTCATCCTCCACAATTTCCACGGCGATAGGTTTATTTGGTATGAATTCAGTAGCAGCATCGTCCACCATTAAAAATTTAATATGAATCTTTTTTTTTTGATTTGATTTGATCTGGTTATATATATATATAAGATTTGTTTATAATTTACAGTTGTATTTTTTTGTTTTGAATGTTTGGATTTATTATATAAGATTGATTTTAAATTAATAAAAGCAGGTTTTGTTATACTATTGCATCATGTTTGATGTTTGGTATAAGGTAGTACAGTTTCTAAGTATATCATATAATCATCATATCTTATTTATCATATACATATCATAATCATCATATATATCATGTTTTTATATACTCAATCATTTCAGCACTTAATTATTGATTTTGACTCCATAGTTTCTATTATTTGATTTAGGGGGATTTTTTTTATTCTTTTCACCTAATTTTGTTGATGACAAAGAGGAGAAAAACTATAAAAATATACATATGCATATATTCAAGGGGAGTTATATCATATTTTATATCCAGGAATATTTAATGGTTGTCATCATCAAAAGGGGGAAGATTGTTAATACCCCGGTTATTGATTTCGATGATAACAATCTCGATAATACCAACATAAATTCATATAAAATATAGATAGTAATATTTTGCCAAGTTATAGTGTACGATATTATACTGGTGTTGAATTGAAAACTATATAGTATAAAGACTAAAGAAATGAATATAAAGACTCATGATTATAGAGACAAAGATATAAAGGTATAAGGACAATAATGTAGTGTATAGAGTCATAGAATTTTACAAAAATCCCTGATAGTAATCTTTAATCTCTATCCCCTATTTTCTTATATTTTATATTTTTTTAAAACAAAATAAATTCTCAAAATAAATTTCAAAATATTTTATAAGTTTTCAAAGCTCAAAATGTTTATAAACTACATACAAACTATTTTACAAAGTATAGGATTTTCAAAACATTTTAAAATAAATATGGTTTCAAAATACATATGCATATGTCGACGTAACGATAGATTGTATGTACACATATATGCTGCAAAACAGTTTTTCAAATTAACTCTTCGCGAACGAAAACATATGTTTATACATTGCATATAGGGGGTTTCAAATGAATTTTTTACAAATTATTTTCTTGTTTTCTTCCCTCTACTTACTCTTTTGAAAACTCCATTATAATTATACTCTTTTATCTTTAAAATCCAATAGAATCAATTCAAACTTCTTTGTATTGATTCAATATTACTTTCTTACTACGTTGAATTCATTTATCTCTCAAATTAAAGATCAAAGTGTTGTCATAGAGGCTACGGGATCCATTGTATCCAAAGTTCAAGAACTTGTCTTTGAAAAAACCATCAAACTCTATTTGTATTTGCTGGATATGATTATAGCTCGCTCAAATCAATTGGGTGTGCTTAGTAGCCCGGAAATCCGAGTGAGTATGCTTATAGCCTATCCAAATCAAGTGTGTGTACACTGAGCCTGAAAAATCAAAAGGGTGTATCTCATAGTCTTGGAATCGAGATTGTAATTGGCTTTACCTACTGTCCGTTGAAAGATTGGCATTTAAAAAGAAATATGTACAAGCAATTGTACGTGGCTGGATGTAGAAGAAATCAGAACCAGTATAAATCTCTGATGTCATCTCTCTAACACTCTACTTTACTTTATTGCTTTTATTTTTATCTGTAATTGCATTTGTGATTGATTATTGATATATCTCTATGGTGGAAATCTATGATTTAATACTAAACTTGAAAGAAATTTAAAAAGGTATACAAAAGTTAGAAAATACTATCCACCCCCTCTGATGTTTAATTAGCCTTAAGATCCATAATTTTGCAACCCACAAAAATTAACCTTATTTCAAATTATACATTTGTATCATATAAAAAAATTATTTTTAATCAAAGCCGAAAGGAATTTTTTTTAAAATCTAAGATATATATAATTACATGCATACGTATATAATTAAATAATATATATATATATATTGTTTTTTTGTTTTGGACGAGAGAAAAATGTTATATATATATATATGCACATAATATATATATATATATGAGTGTGTGTTTGTAATTATATTTTAAAATAATAATTTTATTTTCATTTTTTTGGTTGAAAATGAATTTTATATATGTATATAAAATAAGTAATTTTAAATTTAATGTTCACATTAGATCTTGCATGTTGTTTTGCTAGCTATTCCTTTTTTAGAGTGTGGTTCTTTCTTCCTTCTAGCTTGGTGTGTAAATCATAATTATGGACCCTAACTAATTTAACAGGGGCTACCGTTTATTTTTCTATGTTTAAAATGAGAAAGGGTGGTAGCATTCATAGCCACCAAATATCACAAATAACTTCACCTTTCCTCCTCTCTTTACTTCAGATTAAATCTTAGTTAAAGTGAAGTGCTCAAACTCCCTGCTACCTTTAGTATGGATGCCCCCTCTAAGGTATTTAATCCTATGATGTTGCACCTAGTTAAAACATATATTAATTAACTAATATTTATCTAAGCCCGTGTAATTAATTAAATTAGTATATAACAATTATATATAACCATAAATAATTTTAAGGCCCTAAATAAATAATTAAAAGCAATAAAAATTTACTACAATATCTGTACTAATTTTTTATTACTAATTTATAACATTTATAAATTATTTAAATAAGTTGAGTTCGTAAAATTGCTAACAACACTGTTGTGTTGACTCCCTATTGTGAACTTGATCCTCGGTAACATTTACATAATTTAAATACCGAAGCATGTACAGGCTTTGAATGCGCTATAGGACATCAAGGAGGAGAAGTGAGCAAATTTTTTAAAGTATAATATCGGACACGAGTTCAGTTGCTTGTAGATCATTTAAGTGAAATCCAATTTTTAATCTTTATTAAATTACGCCCTAAGTAATGATATTTTGTGCATGTTTTATTTTCATCATCATCATATCACTAAGTTATCCAGAGTTTGGTCAATGGTTAAGAACTTTGATAATATTTGTAACTGATAGCGTTGTATCACTTTAAAGCACTTAGTTCAATCTGGTAGCATTTATCGATTCATCGATTTACTCTGATCGAGGTTTTGACTTTAAGTTGACTACCAATTACAAGTGATACTAACCTTCTACAACAATGGAGACAAACCCTAGGTTAAATAGTTTACGTGTTTGCCCACTTTTGGTGTAACTAAAGTTTTTGGTGCACCTGTCTTCTCTTCGCTTAAACTAGAAAACTGGAGTTTGATTCTTTAGTAATTGCAATTTGAGAAAACATCAACCTTTTTGTATGAGTAAAATTTTATTAAGTTGGTCATTTTTATTTGGGAAGTTTGAGTATTTGAATGAAAAATAAAACCAATTATTCCGTCTTTGTGTATTCATGCTGGCATTTATGAACTCTAGGTTAAATAGCTAAAAAAGGAAGTTTTAACATATTATCCTTATGAAAAGGAGAAAGCATGCTCTTCACATGCATCAAGTACCACAACATTTCATTCAATAGTAGCATTTTTGTAGTTGACTTTTCACTTTAAGAGCATAATATAAAGCAAAGAATATTTGATTGTTATTTTCTCATCCAACTCGAAAACAACTTTAAGATAAGTTATACTCACTCATTGTTAGTTAACAATTACTAATGGTTCTAATGATTATATTATATGCTTAAATCTAACAGAAAATATTTTCATTAAATTGAATGAGGAGAAAGAAGACTGTGGTTTTGGTTTGGGTGAAACAAGGTTGGATCAAGTTTTATAAATCTAATACACAAAGAAAAATGGTTAGAAAAAAGTAAAAGAGATTTTCATAAAAGGCATTTTCTTTTACCTCCATGTTCCTTATGGTAACTAACAAGATTTATCTATATATTTTCATATTAATAGGAAAGAGCCTCTTTTTTTTCATATTATGAATATAATCACTAAAATTAACATACTTATCAGAGCAAAACTAAGTAACTTAAATCCTATGTTGTTTGAGGCAAAACGAAGCTCTGGGAGCTAGAATTTTCTTAAACTCTAAGTAGAAGCTAGGCTGAGCCTTAAGAGTTTGCCACATAATATGTTATAAATAAATTTTGCATTGAATAACTATAATAACAACAATTACATAAAGTAAAAAAAATCAATTAATTTGATTAGATATTTACTATCTATTATTTTAATATTAGTAATATGCATGTGCATCCCTCTAGTTTATCGTTAATAAATTTTAAAAAATAAATATAACACTATTATACTTTACAAATGTAATAAAATTTATACATAACAAAAGTTATGTTATGGGTATAATTAAATATATAAATACGATATCATAATTAATGGATAATTAATTTCTTTTATAATCAACCACGCTAGGTTATATTCCAAAAATACTTAAAATAGAAAGAGTAAATAAAACAACCGAGAAAAATGAAGAAACTACCGAAATCAAAATTTTGAAGAAATGAGAAGTTAATGATTAACTAATACTGCTATTTATTTTATCCCTTTGAATTGGAGAACTGATTAACAATATCAAGCGTGAAAACTACACGTTTATTTTGAATTATCGAAAAACAAACTATTTATTTAATGATTGTCAATCTATTTTGAAATGAAATATATAAAGTGTAACTGAATTTCGAAATCTATTAAATAATAGTAAAGTAGAAGAAATTCTAGCTCTCGTATTAATTCTAGCATTTCTCTCAACTCTACTTAACTTTCTCTGGATATTTATTAATATTTTATTTTAAAGACCCGATGCAATTTAATTTATTATTTTTGAATTGTTTATAATGCTATATTAATTTTACACTATCATTTTACATTCAAAACCTATACTTTCCGTTTTCTACTATTATTTTCAAAGTTCTCAATTTTCATGTACAAATTACATTTAAGTCTATATATTTAAATTGATTAAATGATTTAACTATAAACTATTTAAACAAAATTAATTAACCATTATTTATTGATTTGTCTAGTAAATAATACAGATAATAATGTCAACAAGTATATCACGCTCACTGTAACAAAATGGTATAAATTAAAATTTTCTTCAGATATAAAATAATATGGATCACATAAAAAGCAATAAGAACGACTTTAATCTCTAATTATTTATTTTAATAAATTAGCAGTTAAATGATAGAAAAGGTTTAAAAATTACAAATCATCTCAGTAATTATAAAAATTTCACCCCTTCCTTAATTCTCTTCGATTTTTGAAATCCATATAAATTATCATTTTATAATTATCAAAAATATTATGTTGATTTGCACCATGATTTTATAATCACATATTAAGATTTTATAATTTCTGCATTCATTTACTTCATTAATTTCCCTTATTATTTTACTTTCCAATCCATGTATTTAAACTAACCAAAAACTATAAATCCATACCATATAAATAAATTCAAGTAATTAATACTTATTAAGTTCTCTAATAATTTATCAATAAAATGACAGTTTCATTGTATAAACCGCATTAGTAGTAACAAAATGGTAAAACAGATATTGCTTTCAAATATAAAAATTTATGAATCACTTAACAAACATTATATGCATAAACAATAATAAAAAGTTAAATTTTGATAGATATATCAAAAAAATTATTTCAACAATATTTAAAGTATGAGTACCATGTTTTTACAACATTACAACAATGCATATGGTACGTTCTACTACTTATTATTTTTATTGTTGCTGTTGTTGTTATCTACAATTTTAGTAAATTAAAAAAAATTCCCTTAATTATCTTATATTACATTTAAAATTCTTATCGATGTCGATTTTGTAATTTAACATCTAAACCCCATCATCAATCACGAATTTACTTAATATTACCCCAGAAAGGAAAATATTACATTAATATTTTCTTTGAAATTTATTATATATATAAATACTTGCAATCATGTCACATAGATTTCTGAATTTCAAAATATAAATTAAACTTATTCTAAAATTTGATAAGAAATTTTAAAACACAAAATTTTGGAAACAATAATAATTTATCTTTATTTATTTACGTTTTTTAAACATATAAACTAATAAAATAATATGTTTAACATATAATTCCCTTAAACTTTAGAAATATTATTGTAAACTGGTTTGAAACAAAACATATCATTTTAAATGGTTAGAATATGAAAATAATGAATATACTATTATTTTTAACTATACGGAAATAATATTTTAGTAAATTTTACTATGAAAAACATAACATTTTAACATGTTAAAATCAAAAAATAATGATGATAATTTTTCTATAAATTCATCTGTATTTATTTAATAAATATAAATCAGCAAAATATTTTGTTGAATGCTACAAATTTCAAAATTATTTTATAATCCAAATGTATTATTTTAGATATTTACTATCTAAAAAATAAGTACTTATAATCTATTCTTTTAATATATTAAATTAATTAATATATATGTATGCATAAACAATAATAAAAAGTTTAATTTTGATAGATATATCAAATAATAGATTAAAAAAATTATTTCAACAATATTTAAAGTATGAGTATCATGTTTTACAACATTACAACAATGCATATGGTGCGCTCTACTACTTCATTGTTTTTATTGTTATTGTTGTTGTTGTTGTTATCTATAATTTTAGTAAATTAAAAAAATTCCCTTAATTATCTTATATTACATTTAAAATTCTTATCGATGCCGATTTTGTAATTTAACATGTAAAACCCATCATCATACACATGTGCTGGTGCATATGTGCATAAATACACAGGATCACGAATTTACTTAATACTACTTCAGAAAGGAAAATATTACATTAATATTTTCTTTGAATTTATTATATATATATATATATATATATAAATACTTGCAATCATGTCACATAGATTTCTGAATTTCAAAATTTAAATTAAACTTATTTTAAAATTTGATAAGATATTTTAAAACACAAAATTTTGGAAATAACAATAATTTTTCTTTATTTAATTAAATATATAAATTAATAAAATAATATTTTTAACATATAATTTCCTTAAACTTTAGAAATATTATTGTAAACTGGTTTGGAACAAAACATATCATTTTGAATGGTTATAATATGGAAATAATGAATATATGATTATTTTCAACTATACGGAAATAATATTTTAATAAACTTTACTATGAAAAACATAACATTTTAACATGTTAAAATCCAAAAATAATGATGATAATTTTTCTATAAATTCATCTGTGTTTATTTAATAAATATAAATCGGTGAAATATTTTGTTGAATGCTACAAATTTCAAAATTATTTTATAATCCAAATGTATTATTTTAGATATTTACTATCTAAAAAAAATAAGTACTTATAATCTATTCTTTTAATATATTAAATTAATTAATATATATGTTTGTCTAAATATTAATCTATTAATAAATAATAGTAAAATAGAACAAAGTATATTTGTCTCCTTAATTCTTTCCTTTTAAAATTTCTTCTTTATCTCTCTATTGATTTTTCGTTAAGCTTCTCACAATTTCAGTAAGTCAAAAACAAAATATTATCATCCTTGGTTATCTTTTATTTTATATATACGTATATGTATGTGTGTATATGTACGTACGTACGTATGTAATGTATGTACGTACGTTACAATTTTATACACTCATCTAAATTTAATCTGAATATTTTATGTAATCTAAATATACTTTAATATTACATTATTTTGAAATTAACTTAAAGCTATATATTTCACTATGAATATTTAAAATCAGAAAATAACAATATCTATAACTATTCAAACATATAAATTGTTTAAGTATGATACTCAAAATTTAACCGAATTAATTTGAGAAGTATCATTTAAATTATTTAACAACAACAAAAATATTATGTTAGCATGAAGATATCAAAGCAGCAATATAAATTCTCTATTAATATATTTTATACTAATTTACTATACATATGAATTAACTAAATATTATAATTAAAGTATAATTTATTTAAATTTTAAAAGCATATTTCTAGAATTATTTTAAATTCAAATGTATATATTTATAATCCAAGATACTAATAGATACAATTTTCGATAATTTATTCTTATGTAACTTAAATTATTGATAGAATGGTTATTAAATATATAATTATTAAATAATAGTAAGGTAGAAGGAGTTATATTTCACTTATGAATTTTTTGAATTAAGGTCTGTTATTATTTCGATTTTGTATTTTATATAAAGATCGCTATTTCTTATAGTATGATTTTTACGATTATTAATGGGTCTCTCCTTAATTTCGAACTACCATTTAGTCCAGGTACAAATTATATCATCGTTTAATTAACTTCAACTATTTTACATTCAGGTTTTATTATTTTCTTTCTTAAATGATATTCACTTATAACAAATATGCATAATAGTGAAGACTCTCTTTATTTTTTCTTATCACTTTATAGAAGTATAATTTACAAATTATTAAAAGTGTTCTCTTTAGTTTTATTTAACTAAGCTATAAGTAAGTTTATGTTGTCAATTTTCTTTCGAAATTGCTATTTTGGTATAGACTAACATATGCACAACAATTGAAACACATGACTTACACAATATATATGTTTAAAATTAGCATATTATATTATACGTCAACTATTTAACTATGTATATTTACTGATTTCTTTTACAACATTAACATGTGTAACGCACGGGTTATACACTAGTTAATTTAAAAGATAAAGACTTTCAATAAATAAACAAAGCAGTCATGTAAATATCTGTAAATATCTATAACATAGTCCAAAATAAAAATGAAATGTAGTACTGAAAATGTTTATTTAATGTAAAAAAAAAAAAAAAAACTTAACGCTTAAACGACGCCTCAAGCAAGGGAATGGATAAAACGTAGAGAACACCAAAATTGCTAAGTAAAGCCAAAATGGTAGTACACGATACCTTGTCAGATCCCTTGATAGCATATATCCTAAATCATAAATCCAAATGTAAATTCTTCATATTAACTCCAACAACGACAAAACCATGCCAGGTTGTTTGCACTATCCGAATTGAGATAAGCAATGAAGCAAATAAAACGGAACAAAGTGATAATATTTTGAATATTCGGTATTTATATATCATTTCTAAAAAAAAAAAATGAAACGACCAACCGAAGAATAACAAACAGACCGTTCATTCATGGAAGTGTAGGGTATCCCAATAAGCACTAGTCCTATGAACCACCACTACACCGGGTTATTTTATATCATTTCTAAGCCTGAAATATTTATGTCTATATTATCATGCAAGTTTTTAGCAATAATATACAAAATTAAAACCTTTACATGATTTGAATTATAATAATGCAAGGAACCTAATAAAAATCAAAACTAAACTAACAGATGCTTACGCTGTAAAAACGCAAGGTACAGTGATATCAATCAAAGTTGCAAAGAAAAAATAAACACTATGAACATTTTCTTTCATACAACATGTCATTTAACTACATGTCATTGTTTGGAGTAAAAGATACAATAAAGGTCACAAAAATTGTGTAAAATGGTATAAACTTGAATGTGATACGTTGGCACTAAGTAATACATAATAGACTAGTGCAGAAAAGCTTAAACCCCATGGAGTTAGCTGGTTGTCAACTAACAAAACCAACTAAAGTTCATGGGTTCGAACTTCACAACCAACATCTATTGTTATTCATCAGAAATTAGTCAAAGTATGCATCTCGGAGATTTGATAAATACTTCCTCAAAGTTTTCAGGTGTAAACTGGCGTGCGTGTATGTATGAGTGCGTGTATGTATGAAAAGAAAGAACATTTCCAGCAGGCTGAAAATGTTAGCATGCTAACAAAATAACAGTATAATAGTTACACTACAACTTCATAGACTGAAGCCAATACAAGTCAGATAAAGAAACTACACAGGCACAGGAAACAAAATAGATTTCATCCTAGTCTTCAAACCTCTACATCGCCTTCTCATAATTATAGATTTGGAACAACTACTGGTAACTGAAGTTTTACTTGATACCGCTTTCGATCTTCCTCCTATTAGAGCGAGATCTCTTTCCAGACGGCCTGCGTCCTTTGGATTCGGGATTAGAAGGCCCTGTTTGAGAAATAGGAATACGATGCTCGCGAGCCAAAACAGGGAACCCAACAGCAGGGATTCTGAAATTTAACACATCATAATTAATATAACAGGATTTGAATTAATAAAACGTATGCATACACACACAAACACATACGTATGTAAATGTATTGGAGCAGCTATTGGACAAAATTTCATACAAATATGGACCATTTGATTTGTTTGTCTTTGCTTGGAAGCCAGAAAGGAGGAAATCTATTGGTGAAGATTTCTTGAGTCAAATTTTGTATCCTGGTTTGTGTCCAAATAGAATTTCCATTATATGCATCTCTCAAAGAAGTCATTTAGAAGAAAAGAAAAGGAAAGAAAAATCGTAATTTCTTACATTTGGGGAACATACGAAATAGGGATGATCTGAGTATTAGTCACAATAAGAAATAGTACAAAATTTGGAAATTTGGGTCTGAAATAGAAGGGGAAATGGACTCTATGCTTGATCTGAGTAATGGAGTTTATATATGTTAATGGATGCAGACAATGCCATTAGGCACTCTGCTATGATTAACTGAACTTATTATATCTCTATATTTAACTATACAACTATGATTTCCTGAACTTGTTGTTTCTCTAAATCCTACTAAAGCGGCTTAACGGTACACTGATATTTAAACAATTAATTCAAGATGCTTGCCTAATATAGTAGATTGAAACTGAAATTAAACAATATCAATAGTACTTACAGATCTAAAATTCTGGAAATCAGGGTCGGTGACAATATATAAACAAGCTACACCATGATTAATTAATTTAATTCACAAGAAAGACAAAATGAAACAGGTATAACCCTAATTCACATCCTGCTTTATTGAATGTGAACTTCTGGCAATTGAAAATTCGATATACAAAACATTGTGATTATGACAAGTGTTATAACAATATTACAGAAATTGTGATTTATAGATTATAGTTAATCAAAAGGCATAAATAAATAAAAATGTATTGATTAGACATTACCCTGTTCATCTACAAGATTTAAGCAGAGTTGAGAATGTGGTGTGAAGAAAACAAAGGGGAAGTCGTGTAGGCAGGGACAGATCCATGGCCAGTGCAACCTGGGCTACAGCCCGGGTGAATCTTCGAAATTTTATTGTATATCACTTATAAAGAAGTCTGACTGCCCATTACTCTTAACTCTTTCAAAAGAGGCTAAATGTTCTCAGTAATAAACTATATTGTCAATCAAGTTTTTTCGTAATAAAGAAGTCTGACTGAAGGTTGAAGGCAAGTTGTGACGCGCCATACCACACGTTTTACTAAATCCTTTAATTCTCTTTCTCATACGTTCGAAGAGTACAAAAATGTGTATTTTATATAGAAAATATTTCGCTTTGAGAAAACTGGTTTTTAAAACAATTTTTGAAAACCATTTGCAAAACATTCCTTTGAAATTCTTATTATAGAGAATATATAATTTTAATAGCTTTAAAATAATTATAAATATTGTAAAATATTTATTTCAAAAGTTATTTTATTATAAAAAATCTTCTGAAAACAGTTTAGAAAACATGTGCACAGAAACAACAAAAATTCAATGAAATTATTCGTAAAATCGTCATACGAAAATCACCTAAAAGCTCACCAATCCGAAATACAGATTAGTGGTAATATTGGCTCTTCCATCTTCGGATCAAACCGATTAAAAACAACATCAAAATTTGCTACAGAAATCCATGTAAAACAATTCAAAAAATTTCAGCTAGAGCAAAACATGCTCTGATTCAAAGTTCCATACAAATATTCAACTAGTTACAGAGGTTTAAAAGCCTTAAAACTTTACAGGCATAGAGCTCAACAAATCCACTTTGAACAAGAAAAGAACGGATACAATCGGACAAGATACTGAAGAAATATAATGTCACAAACTTGAACTCACGATCAAATTTTCACAGTGAACTCATTGCCTAGTAAAAGCCTAACAGAAATGAAAATAGGACCCAACAGTCCATTAGGTAGTCTAATAGTCTGCCAAGTACCGTGTATAAGAGACCCAACAATCTCAATAGGACCCAACAGGCCATGATTAACCCAACAACTATATATACACATAGGATAAGATATCATTAATTCAATTATGGAATACTACGGAATAAAATATATTCCTAGACATATTCCAAACTGATATCTACCCAAAGGACACAAAAGGCTAAGGATACAATGATTAAGGGAAATGTAACTCTTATATTGTACCTTGATATATCAGTATATGTGTATATATATGTGTGTTTGATGTTTTGTGATGTGTTATACATTTTGTTGTTGTATTTTGTTCTGACAGATCCGTTAATCACTGTAGTTTTGTATTAAGCATTTATTGAATAGGTCGAACCACTTGAGAAAGAAAAAACATTAGAGCATTAAATCGACGTATTCAACAATGTTTAAGACAAAGCTATAGATGATCGCTTCTAACCAGCCATATTCTCCGCATTAACAGACAGTATTATCCAATAATATTTTTTGTTAATGTGGGTCTCGGAATGGGGCTTCACAGCTTACTGATACACATTTAATTTCCGACTGCTATTTCATTTCTACTTTCAGCCTATCAGGTTTTCTAATATATTCATAATTAGTCAAATTTCCTGCTATCCTACATAATTGGTCGAAGAATAATATTACATAGCCCTTGATGATTTGAAACCTTGGCTCCGTTCCTGCGTGTTGGTCAAACTTAAGAAAACAAAGTAAAAACTACACTTAATCGTTGTTACTGCTATTGTCCACCAATACAATTTTATTATGTTATTTTTTCTTGAAAAAAATCATGTACGATTATGGATACTATAAGGTATGAGTAAATATATAACCATGCCCAAATGTTAGAATATCTAAAATGATCTAAATCGGTTGTTTTCTTAAATTCGAAAGCAATCAAATACTCTGTTTGCATTTTCTTCGATAAGGTAGTAGAATGGACACAAGCGAACAATAACTTAAGGGTGTCTAATTAAGTCTATCAATAAATATCCAAAAAATCTCGAATCTGTCTGCATCCGTATCTAGTAAAGGGATAATATCCGATATGCAAAAAACAAACACAGATTTGGATACGAAAGCATCCGCATTCGAAAATTACTCGTTCTGTCTTTATCAAGATTATAGTTTATATTAAATTATGTGTATTTTATTACAATGAAATATATATTTTTATAATCTTATTAGTTTAATAGTTTATATTATATGTATTTAATGCATATTAACTACTCAAAACTATTTATTATCATCATATTTGTTGATCTGCGTATTTCATAAGTAGCTGGATTGAATTAAAAATTATGTTAAATCAAAATTTTCTATTTACGCTTCTTGGTTTACCGATCGTTAGCGGATAGAATAATAATCTGTCCGCATTCGCGAATGCAGATACTGCTCGAAAATGATTTCGAATGTGGATATGAATATAATTCTATCTACATCTGAAAGTATCCGTTAACAAATCTGAGTGTGTTTGCCAAATGGGCAACATGAGTATTTCAATGGAGTATTTGAGTAGAGTTGGAAAATGTAGTAGAAAAGAAGTTAGATGATTGACGTAAAGCGTCTGCAATATTTGAGCAAAGTAAAAAAGGCTGATCCTAAAGGAAGTAATTAATTATTGTTTGAAGAATAATTAACCGCATAAGATATTTTTGATATATAATTAACAATTTATTGATGTAACAAACTACAATATAATAATAATTGGATGATAATAAGGTTGAATATTCATTGACTACGCACACATAAATACCATACATTCATACATATATACACGCATGCACATACATATATATAAACCATGCATATCCAGAAAATGTTGCATGAGTGCAAGGTTCGATGGCTTCTTTGAGTCAATAGTTAATATCTTTTTTTCCTGTACTGTTAAGTTTTATCACTTGATTATTTTTACCACTTAATAATAAAATACATACATAACTATTATAGGGTTAGCATCTAATGAGAGACCAATGTCCAATTGCGTTCCTCACATCAAACGTATAAATACCACTTTCCTGGAACGGGCTTTTATCGATTGTTGTGTTCAATGCAAGCTTCGGGCCAAGCAGTGTTATCTACTTGATATCCAACACTGCATTTTGTAACTTGTCAAAACTGAATTAGGATGGGCATCAAATCATACAATGGACCGACGTTTCAAGCATGGATAACGATTTCGATAGAAAACCAAAATTCCGACGGTCGTAGTGATGATTGGGATGAAACCAATCTAAAGTCTGATTTCATTATAAATCATGATTTTAGTTTTCAAGTTCAAACGGTAAAATAAAAAAGTTTACAGCTCAAAATATTGATATTACTTTCAAATTCAAAAATTAATTGTACAATTTGCAAATTTACTTAAGCCTTGGCAAATCAAAGTGACATTGAATTGTATAAATTTCTTTGATCAATAGTAAATTAAGAAATAACTAAATGTCGTTTTGATTATTATAGTACAACTATTGTACTAGATTATGCTAATATTAACTTAGTTTAGAGTTATATATATTGAAGGACGATTCGTTCGAATTTTTACATAATTTCTACCAGCTAATTGTTAAGTTACGTTTTTAATATAGATTTCAAAAAAAAAATGAATTTTCTATTTGAAGTAAAAAAAACGATTTCTTAAAAAGCAACTTCCCGTTTTTTCTATATTTAAAAGTTTTTAAAACATCATTTTCGATTAAGTAGAACTTATTTTATATAGAACAATGCTACTAAATTTTAACATACTTTTAAATTTCTTCCAAACACAAAAATCCTAAAGTCAACTCCAACTGTAGTCTACATGTTATATTTACATTATTCATAAGTTTAAAATCTATAATGACCCGTATCAAGTTGAAATTTAGATTTTGATCATCCTTAACCAAACATACTCATTAAACGTATCTTTATTCACATGCATCACACATCTAAGTAGTAAATATTGGGTTAGTAAAATACTGAACAAGTACCAATATGTCATCAAAATTAATATGGAGTAAAATCGATACGTATAGTAGTAAGCTACAGAAAATATAATAATAACAACAAAAATGTAAATATTCTCATTTTAAGCATTTTTAATAGTTATAGTGAAATGAGTGTCATGTTTTGAGTTGAGAAAGTAATGTAATATAGAGAATGGCTTATATAATCTAAAGTTTTGTTGAATTATGAGTCGATCATGTATTTTTTATACAAAATTGGAATATTTGACTATCTTAAATAATATTTGCATCCATTATCAAGCTGATCTTATCAATCTATCGAAAAATATGATAATGACCTACTAAAAAACATTTCAATTGGTTTTATTCATAAAAATGTGGCTTGAAGTTGGTGATCTTATAGCCTACTTTACACTACACTAGCTATGTAGTTGCAAGTGCCTACTAGATTTCAAAATTTGTTTTGATGTGGCTTTTACACATCCAAATATAGAGTCCGGCTATTTTTTCTTCTTATTACATCTTAATTTTATTTGGAAACAATGAAGATACATTTACATATCTAAAAAAGTACGTTGATATTTGCATAAACCAATATGGATGGAACGAATTTTCTTGACTGTAACTTGAATTGAGTTTGAATCCAAAGTTGAGTTCTGATTTGAAAAAAAAAGGTAGGAAAAACAATTTGGAACCAGATTCAAAAATCATAATATTCCAACGTTTCTGTAGTCACGAACAGTGAATTTTAGAGGTGAAATCCACAAGGGTTGAAAGAAACAAGAAAAATACCCGGAACATAAATTTCTTACAGGATCATATATTTCCTCACATTAATCACAATTTGCGATGATTAGCATCTAAATATGAACAATGATTTTTTTGTAACAGGTACACATGCATCTAGACATGCTTGATTAGGCCTTTCAAGTATTTGTTTCCCAATCTATTAACCAAGTGACTAACTAAAAGTCATTGCTATTGACAAGCACCATTGTCCCAGTTTCAATAATAACTATCTAAATTCCTCTAATTTTCAAGGTAAGTTCAGCAATTCCTTTGTTCTATTGTAGTTGACAAAATATACGTTTCTCTTTATTTGTTATGGTTTTCGTTGAATTTTGATATTACTTGCTTGGCTTTTTTTTTCTCATCAAATTTGACTATTACCGAACAAGCAATAGTACAAGATCACGCATGTGTGTACTTTGGACAGAAATTAGTACAGGGCCATGGATTATGGGAGTTTAATGTGTCTAAATAAAGTAGTGGACTAATGGATCATCCGATTTCCATCAAAAACGTTGTTAACAATCTCTGTTTAGAATTTCCAGCGAACTCCATGTATTACATACCTAACATCTTCATTTAGGTTAATTACATAACCACATAATATGCTTCTAACATGTTCAAATAATGAAGGATAGGAATGACCCCCGCGGATTTCGTCGACTCAATTCTAAAGATTGTGGATGATTTAGAATGCCACTGAACAGTGCGAGATAACAAAATTAACTAACATTTTAAGCATGTTGGCTTCTACAGATGTATTGACTTCATGATCTGCCAAAGAAACTACATACAACTAATGTCTTCTAGATTTGACGGACATTGTCCAGCATGTTGTGAAACATAAAACGAAATCAACGTTCTTATTGGCGCAATTATAATTTATGGACTATGGATAGGATGTGACCAGCAAACTGTCTATATCAACATATAAGAAACATTTACCCATAATAAAATTAAGGATATATGATGTAAGTGAGTATGTTTTCGATGGATCAGATGGATGCTACAAGCTGACTGAGAAATATTATTTTTACGGTACTAACCAATGTTACAAAGTGAGTCCAATAATATTGGCAATAATTAGAAGATACTGAGTTGGTCTGACTTAAACAGGATTATACGTGTGTGCCTTCCTTTTTTCCTCATTTTCAAGTAAAGACAAAAAAATCCTACATTTTCTAAGAACTCGAACCATTCGATTATGAATCATTTTCAAATGAGACAATTACAGAAGTAAACCTCGAAAAAACTTATTTCACTAATAGGCCTCATCGGAAACTTAATATGAAAATATGCATGTATTTTGTTTTTGTACATGCGCATTTTGAAAATGTGCACGTAAAAAAAACAAAAAACAAAAACAAAAAACACCTATGTTCATAATAAGTTATTGATGAAGCCTATTATTGAATAAATTTTCTAAGGAAGCCTATTTTTAAAACGAACCCTTTTCAAACAGGATTTACGTGCATCATTCAAAAGAAAATAAACATGTATTAATACATATATTTGTGTCTGTGTGTGACTATATATGTATGTATAAGCATATAAGTCTTACCCAAGAGCACAGCAGACTCCTGTTTTTCGGCACAAGCACCACCCATAAGGAGGCGTTGGTGAAGAGAAAGATTCTCAGACATGTAAAAGCGCAGTGCGCTGTCTAGACGTCTGCACTCAGCCTCAAGATAGTTGCTCTTCATTTCAAGTTCCTTCACATACATTTTCCTTCTTTCTCTTGATTGCATAGCAGACTCTCTGTTCCTCAATTGCCTGTAACAAGCAATTGCTTAGGATAATACAAGCAAGGCAGTAAACAGTCCTTGCCACAAAATAAAAGTCTCCTGTTAATTACACGGATTTATGCCATGGGGCAGCCATACAATACATCTCCCAAGGTTTATTGCTGCGCCTTTCATAACAACAATAACTAAAAATCCCTAATCATTTTGTTCTTGGATACAAATTTTCAAATGCCTCAAACTTGACTTTTCTACATGTCATTGTGCAAAGTGCTTTTGCATTTGATAGGAGTAAGCATATTTCAGATTAAGGAAACAAATTTATGTATAACTCATGTTCCTACTACACTCTTTATATTAGACCCAATTACAAAATGAACACGCAATATGTACAAGTAATGTGGCTGATGCAAATTTTATTCTCGTTCAGTGTATATTATTTTAAAGTTGAATGACGTAATTTTACCCACAAACACCTAATTAATTGTATCAATGGTACCTTCTCCGCTTCTTCATTTGCTCCCCGTCTTCTAACTCTTCCACCACCTCCGCCGGGGCTTCAGCAACGGACTGTGGTGAAGGCACCTCACTCTTCCCACTCTCAGATCCGGATCCGGGTCCATCAACGATAAGATCCGACATAAACCTATTCACTTCAGTATCACAGTCCTTAATCAAAGCCTCTTCAGAATCATTATCATTCATCAATAACTTCTCGATCTCGACTATGTATCCAGATGGAGATTCTTTTGATTCTAAAGATTCCGACTCTTTCGTCGGCGGAGTCGAACCATCCGATTGTGAATTTGAAACCAATGAATCAAAGTCAAGATCGAAATCAAAATCGAAATCCTCCTGAAGAATATCGTCTAAATCTAGACATTCTTCATTAAAATTTGTAATTTGGGGCGAACTAAAAGCAGCGTCCGACTTCTCCATAGATAAGACAAGAATTAGCAAGTGCTTATATAGTTGCAGTTACTTTGAAGCGAAGGATTTGAAAGTTACCGTAGACCGCAGTTTCCACGTTGTGCACACCGCCATTGAAAATGGCTCTTTACTGTCTCCATTTGTAATCAACGTAATTGTCCGTGTGGGGATAAAGGCACCGCGAAACGTGCTGATGAATGAAATATATAAAATAATAATAAACACAGGAAAATTGAAATGCTAATAAAAAATCATTTCGGTAATCAACTACCGCACAAACCCATTTTGCACCACAAACAATCCTACTTTATACGGCCGTCAACTACCGAATTACTGTTGTTCGGTGGTTGATCGCCGTGGAAAATGATGTTGGTCGACATTGATTACCGTACAACAAGAATCAAAACTGATGTTTTCGATAGCCCTTTAAAAAGTCTAGTACTATGAAGAATGCAGTAAAATTGTATGGTATATTTTTAACAACGATATTCGTAAGCATTTTGTGAGATGCGCTTAGCATCACACTATTTTTTTTATTTTCAAAATTTTGAACTCTGAACATTCGATAAACTTTTGTCCGTGTATACCCGAAAATCTGAAATTCGTCTATATTCATATCTGAAAATTGATAAATTTCTAATATTCAAAAAAAAGGGATATAAATACGAAGACATACGCATTCGAAAATTATCTGTCTGTTTTTGTCAAGATTATAGTATATATTATATGTATTTTTGTACAATAATATATATATATATATATATATATATATATATTACTTAATTGATGGTTTATATAATATGCATTAATGCATACCAACTACTTAAAGCTATTTATTATCATCATATTTGTTTATTTTTCCCTCTTTTATAAACAATGGAATTGAAAAAAATTATGTTAACCGAATTTTTTTATTTATGTTTCTTGATTTATCGATCGTTAGATGATAGGATAATTATCCACTATTTGTCCATATCTACGGATGCGGATATCCGATATCTGAAAATGATTTTGGATGCGGATGTAGATATGGCATTATCCGCATTCGAAATTATCCATTGACAGACTTAATTTTGGACGATAATGGTTGAATGTTAAATTAAGGGAAATTCTACTGAGATACAAATTACTACCACAATCATAACACGCTAAATATGAATAATTGGATTGTCCCTTGATTTTAAACCGAAATTTAAATATAATGGGATCCAACTGTATATTAAAATCAAATAGTGAATTTTTGTTTAAAAATAAGCTTTGGACATAAAAATGATGTTAGAATGATTTATTGCATTTTATTACACAAGAAAATAATTTTTTTTCTAATTTTTAGAGTTAAAAATGGTGTTTTATGTAAATGTTTGTGTAAATTGGTTGTTTATTTAAAAATAAGAGTTTTTGATAATAAAAATATTTTGTAAATTATATAAGAGGCATTTTTATAGAAAATGATTTTTGTGTTGGATTGTCTCATCATAGCATTTAAGAAATTCCTATCGATAACGTTGATCAGGTGCATCGACTAAAAATTTTGTATTTTATTCCAATTTGGAATAATCACTTTGGATTCTAAACATCTGATCAAGATTATAAATTATGTTTTTTACGACAACAATGTTATTTATATCAATTAATTTAAATAATGATTATTAAACGGAGGAATTTTAAATTTATCTTGTAAAACACCATTGTTTCAAAATACACAATCGCACTTTATTAGAAACCGATTTCAAAAAATGCCTTTATTTTAAATTTCAACCAAATTGCAAGTATTTACTGTTTCTAAACCTGCAAAATGCAATGTAAACAACAAGTTTTTTGAATTGCAAATATTTGCAGTTTTGCAAAAGATTTGAAAAAAGTTCATTATTGGTCATATTAACCTTCGGTTTAACTACAGACTTGATTTCCGCAAAAATGAAAAAAGATCATTGAAATTAATTTTATGGGGTAATTTAAAATTAGTTTTCGAGAAAATTTTTCCATGTATCAAGCTAAAAAATAAAGGATTTAAATTTTAAATGTTTTGAACTACATAGAGTTTGAATTAAGAGAAATTGAATGCTAGAAAAATGTGAACTTTGAATGATTAAATTTTCAATAATATCAACTATGAATTTTTGGACTTTTAATTTTAATTTTTTTGGAATATTTACTTAAAATAAATAGTTTCCAAAAATTTAATTCCAAAAATTCAAATTGGAAAAAGAATCTTGAATTTTCAAAATTAGACTTTTCAAAAGCATGGATTTTAGTTGAATTTTGTAAATTTGACTTATTTTAAAAAAAAATCAATTTCAAGTGTTAATAGTAAAATTACAAATGTGCGGTATATTTAGAGATTTTGAGATTTTAATAAGCGTATGTTAGCCAAAAAGTTGGTCAACAGGCCAAAGTCAATCAAAAATTAAAATTAAAATGTAGGAATTCAAAAATAAGATTGAATTGACAAGAATTTTAAATGGTTGGCAAAATCTCGTACCTTCTCCATTATTCAATATTATTATTGATTCAATTTGCTAATACGATCAAATTACAGTGATTCTTAGATTCAAATTGATGAGTTTCGAATTTGACAGAGTTTCCTTGCAAAGGTATCAAAAGGTCATATTCTAATTGTACGATGTCTACTTAGAGATGAATTCAAGGATGAAAATCGCTATATTTGCTTTGAACGAGCAAATATCTCCAGATCCGAAGTTCGAGCAATAGAAATAGGTCAAAATGCGCATTTTTCAACAATTAACACTTTTTGGTATAGATTGATGTGGATTGGTACCAACCGATGTCTTTGACTTTTATTTCGCTTTCTTCTTTCAAACAGTTCAAATCTTTTAGCTCTGATGGTTAAATATCCAAATGACCATCATTCGGCACCAACCTGTATGGATTGATATCGACTGATGTCACATCTTGCACTTGTCTTTTCTCCATCTTCAAGCATCGAGTCTTAAACAAGCTAAATGGGCTCCATAAGTCTTTTAGGAGCGTTTGGTACCAACTTGTACGTATCGGTATCGACCGATAAAGATCTCCCTATAATTAGCCAAAACTTGGAGTTCTTCTATCTTAATATATTTTAAGCTTCTTGATCCACTCCTTCATCATTTCATAGTTCAGATCCATCAAAATATCGTTCGATTTAAATATCAAATAACACCTGTCCTCCAGAGTATTCTTCTGTGATAACGGAACATGCGTAGGATCGAGACATGTAATTAGATCCAGATCTGCAAAGGCGCTTCTTTTATCTGAACTTTTTTCGCAAAACATTATGTTTTCTTTGGGAATATCGGTACATTGTTCCAAATAGCCCTTGAATCTCATCTCTCTGGAAAATATAAATGTTGGAGTCTTCTGTTTGAAATCTTAAATTATATCTATGATTTTTGAAGGCTACTTCATTCCTTGGCCAAGATGATTGCTTTTTCCTTTTCTGTTCTTCCTTTTATAAAAGAAACCTATAATGTATATAGATTGGTACCAAAGGTTTGTAGAATGTTATATAAATATAATACTTAGAAAAAGTTTATAAGTTGCCTCATTTTCTTATTTCTATCTTCGAATATTTGAGTTCTTGCGACTTCATCTCCGCTGCCTTCAATCCTCCAATCTCCAGTGTCGCCGCCATCAGATCTCTCTCGAGTTTTTCGTTAACCTAATTCCTCCGTTAATGGGTAACATCCGACATAAAGCACCATCGAATGCCAGAGCTCATTTTCCAGCATGGTCGGGCTATCTACACATATTGCATCTCTACAACGTGTTAGGGATACAGGATAGACAGCATATAGACTAACACATAATACTACCCTTGGTCGGTATACATAATTCTGATTGGTCAACATATGTCAACATTCGTTGGGTCATATACATTAGCTACATGGGATTTAATCGAAGTAAATACTAGATTTAAATCATACTTAACCATGCCGGTATCTCAATTTTTAGCATGATACGGACCTTAGACGCTCACTGTGTATTTCGATTGCAGTCGCATGCCCTTCAGCACCAAACTCACTCCTATGACGGTAGGTACCTCTTCTGCTCTGGCTTCTACTTCAAGTATTTCCAGAGCTTGACAACCTTAACGTCAACTTACATAATATTTACATATTTATCCTTTCATGGGTATGGGGGAGCCTTACGAAAGCATTGCTCATGATGCCATTTTTTATGGTGTGATGATCCTTAACAACACTTGGATTTCCAAGCTTCGCAGTTAATCACCATAGATGTCGAAAGGATCTGCTAACATCTTGGCACCCCAAGAGGAGAATCTTGATCCAATGCCCCATCAAATAGCACATAATGCTCTAAAGGGCTATATAACTTGTAGCCACTGTACATGTCTCTTCGAAGTTGTTCCTCCTTTCAACCATTTCCTTCGGTTGACGATCCAACTCATGAGACTTGCTTGCTGAGTTAGGGGTATACCCCATGTAATATATTACATAAATCTAACTCGATAATCAATCCTATTCGAAATAAAAGGTGTTTCATTTCTATTATATACTTCTTATAAAATGTTAAAAATAATTAATTGGTTAATTTAAGTATATATGTAAGTCCTTAAATGATGTGTTTGTGATAACAGTTACAAATAGTTGTAACCATAAATATTATATCATAATATGATAAACATGTCTTTTAAATATTCCTCGTCAAAATGCATCGAGACTGGACATTAATGTATCCATTGACACTAGAGTACGCAATGCTCTCCAAACGTTGGGTAGTCTATTACTCATGGCTATTGGAGGCACCAAGGTATTACGTATTGATAGTTATTGGATAACTATGAAATGACTCACTCGATGGTTTTCCTGTTGGTCGATATAACTAAGGTCAAGTAGAAAATATCGAAGGGACTAATTTAAATGGTTCTTCTAACTTGAGAATACTATCGATCTTTGATATAAAAGCTCTGCTTTGATTATAATTAAATCATGGCATGACGACCATCGAATGAGTATAATTAGGTTGAGTGGAAGTATTAGAAGCGAAACACTATTCAAGAGAAGATCGTCTCCTCGGTTATATGGAATTAGTATCATAGCCAACTAAAGTCAATGAAAAGTCGAAATCTCTGGCCAGAGTAGTTCATTTAATAATAATTGTTATTATTAAGCTAAGGACTTTACTTTTTGGCTATAAAGTTGAATATGGACGATATTGGAATTTTGACCATTGCCAAATTCCATAAGCCCAAGGTGATGATGTGTGAACATTAATATTTGAATTATTCGATATTAATCGCCAACTAAATTACACCTTTGAGTCGCACAACCGAAATGATGAATACTATAAGTGAACCACACGATTTAATTAATTTATAACTATTGTAAATTAATAAAATTAATTAATATTTATGTAATATTGATTGTTAAAGCTTATTTGATTTGTTTAAATACCGTTAGTATTTAATAAAGTGTGTATATAAAAGTTATAAAAGTACATATGGACATATGATACAGTAGAATATTTAAATTGGATTTAAATAGAATAAACACTAAATGTGCTTTAATTAATATTTATGAAATATTATTACTTAATTTTTATTTGATTTGAACACCATTACCATTTAATAAAGTGCGTAAATAAAAGTTATAAATGCGCATATCGATATATGATATTGATAAATTATTTAAATTAGATTTAAATGGTACAAATGCCGAGTGGGTTTGGAATCTTTTAAGGCCCGTGTGGCATCTATGTTTGGTTGACCAAATGAAGGGAAAGAAAAGGGTTCAAATTGGATTTGTATGGGCAAGGGAGTAAATGAAAAAATTAAAAATAATTTCTAGCCTTAATTAAAAATTAATTGCCTTTATTATTCATTCATTCCTTTTTGTTATTCTCTCTTCCTCTCTCCCAATTGAGTCATGGCCAAAATTAACAAGGGAGCCATGGTTGAAAATTTTCCAAAAAAATAAAATAAAATCAAATTAACTTAGGAAAGGTGGTTTATCCCTTTTGATCTTTGCAAAATCTAGAAGTTGCTTTTTGAATCTTGGAGCTCTTGATTCATCATTCAAGTTGTGATCTTTTGGCATCTTCAAATGGTAATTTTTAATTGCTTTTAATTTATATTACAACATGTTTGAATGGCTTACATCCCCTCCTTATCTTGTCATCATCAAATAGTCGCATCTTGTTAATTTAGTTTGGATCTCACATCTTTTACAATAAATTTATATATGCTTGTGTTGTCCAATTTAATTATATATTGCTTTAGAAGCTAAAGTTTTAAAAAAAACTTTCAAACCTAGATCCAATTTTAATTAATTGAAATTTTTAGATACAGACACACACACATATATATTATGTAGATACAAGTGAAACACATGCATATTTGTTTGAAATCATTTATGAAATTAAGTATAAGTTTCATGTGCAATCTTGTTGGTTTGATTACCACGTGTTTTGTTTGTTTATTTCAATCAAAAAATATAAAAGGACTTCAAAATTATTGATTTAATGTTGTATTCATTCCAAAAGTAAAATTATATTATATTGTAAGTTAAAAACATATAAGATTGTACGTTTCATTTTGTATGTTATTTTAAATTAAATATGATTTGTTATTATTTACATACATATGTATATAAATACATACTTATATTATTTTAATTAAAAATCATAAAAGGACTTTAGTGGAAAGATTACAAATCTAATACTGAACTCTTTTATAAGTCAAAACCATCTTTCAAGTTATTTATTTTAAATGGTAATCATATAAAAATTCCATGTTTACATAAGTATGTTATTTTGAATTTAAAGTATATTTGATCATTATCTACATATGCTTGTGCACACACACACTTACATACATACGTGTACACACACACACACATATTATTGGTCAAAACTTGCCTAACAAAGACATGTGTAAATTTAATTATAAATGACATTTAATATGTTAAATGGTCTAATTAATGAGAGAGAGAGAAAAATGAAAGGTTTCTTTCTCTAAATTCATTTTCACGTGTTTTATTTACACACATGCACACTTCTTATATGTTGACTTACACAATAAACACTGTTAGTATTTTTGGAGTTATTCACTTTTCAGGTCATGTTTAAATTGATCATCAATGACATGTAATATATTATCATTCTAATCACATAAAAGAGAAATGATAGGTATCTCTCTCTTCACTTAATGTCGTTGTTTATTCCTTTAATTGATTTCACAAGTGTCATCCTTCTCAAATTAATTTTAATAAGTATCTGCTACACACATTAGTGTATTTAATAAACTCATTCATTTAATTTTATAGCAAAATTCAAACTCATTCAAACTAATCAAATAAATTAAAGGATTTTATTTAAAACGCCTTTTAGATTGGATCTAAAATCTCTTTAGATTTCATAGGCTAATAGATCCAAAGAAGAAAATTTTGAAATTTATCCTTTGACTCCACTGTTGGCCGACCCAGTTCCAATAATGATGTAAGAGTCTAATAGCCTATGTGGTCTAAATTAGTGATGTTATGCCTAACCATTTAAGCTTGCCTACTTAGTACACTATCCAGAAATGTAATATCTAGAATTGGAATTGGGTAATCAAGTACCATATCCTACCTGTTTATTAGCTTGGCCTAAAAGGTGAACTGAGCTAAAAGATTGCTGCTAACAGAAAATACCCAATTTGAATTAGGTCTTGGGCTAATTTTCAAAAAAATTTAAAAATTAAATAAAAGATTTCAAATTTAAAAGTTAAGTTTAAAATAAAAAACATGTTTACAATAAAAGTTATAATACAACATAAGTTTTCAAAATGTTTGAAAATAAAATGATATTTTCAAATGTTCAAAAATAATTAAATATTATTTCAAATTTAAAATTTATTAACAAGATTAATAAAATTAATTAATTAAATTAGCTAATTATTTAATAGATATTTGGACGTATTATGTATATTGATATATGTTTTATTGTTTTAAAATGTTTAAGATAACATAAGTATACATATATTCGTATAAAATACATTGTTTAAATTAATATAATATAATTAAATTTGTTTAATCAAATAAATTAACTAAAGATTAAATAAATAAATTAATTAAATGTTAATTAATTAAATAAATTAACTGAAGGTTTAATTAAATAAATAAATAAATTAAAGGTTAATTAGTTAAATAAACATACATATATATAAGATATATGTGTATTAGTATAAAGGTTATAGTGTGTGCATGTGTGTGTATTTAATATAATATGCTATAATTGAACAGTAAGAAACCCAATTAGACTTAAGGAATAGATATGTATGTATAGTATGTATACCGTGATTACCGATGTTTCCGACACTTGAATCATGATGGTATTTCAAAAACAAAAGTCCATAAGTCGATATCATTCAATTAAATACATGCTTTTGTGTGTGTTAATCAAATCTTGGACAACAAAGGCATATGTAAATTTAGTTATAAATGACATTTAATATATTGGTTGATCTAATTAATGAGAGAGAGAAATGAAAGGTTTCTATCTTTAAATTCATTTACACATATTTTATTACACATATGCACACTTCTTATACGTTGCACTTACACAATACGCAATGTTAGTATATTTGGATTTATTCACTTTTCATGTCACATTTAAATTGATCATCAATGAAATTTAACATATTATCAATCCAAACAGAAAGAGAAAAATGAAAAGTTTTCCTTTCTCCATTAATGTTGTTTATTCTCTTAATTGATTTCACAAGTAATAGAGAAGGAAACAAAGGTTTCCTTCTCGAATTAATTTTAATTAAATATCTGCTACAACCATTAGCGTATTTGACACACTCATTCATTTAATTTTATATGAAAATTCAAACTCTTTCAAACTAATCAAATAAAATAAAGATTTAAATTAAAACATCTTTTAGATTAGATCTAAAATCACTTCAGACTTCAAAGGCCCAACAAATCCAAAGAGAAAAGTTTCTAAATTTACTCTTTAACTCCACTCGGGGCTGACCAGTTCCATCTTTGCCCCTACCTAACTTTACCCAAACAGATATGGTGCACTCAATTACACCTACATGATCTCCATTAGGCATTTAGGAAAGATGCTTACTCTAAAGAGAATCTATACACTACTAGAATCGGCCCGTGTGGTGTCAAGGCCTTGCGTCGGCTAGAATCGGTTAGAAAACGCGGCCGATTCTAGCCGATTCTAGCCGACGCAATATCGCGTTACAGAAACCCAAAGCCGCAAACTCCTTCCTCATTCTCTTCCCTTTATTTTCTCTTCCAAAACCCTCCTCCCCGTCACCCGCCGTAGCTGCCTGCCGTCACCCCCCATCTTCCCTCACCATCTAGCCCCCGACGCTCTCCGACGCTCTCCAACGCTCTCCGGTATCTCCTTTCTTTCCGATTTCAGTTTGTTTGAGGTATGATTTAAACCCTAAATTTTGAAATTATTTGATAATAAATTATAAATTGACGATTGGTTGGTATTACTCGATGATATTACTGTTTTAGATTGGTTTGGAAATATAATATTGACATTGTAGGCTTGAAATTAAGAAATTAGGGAAAAGAGTTGATTATCAATTTGTAATTGTTGATTATCAATTTGTAATTATTGATTATTGCGTATGGGTTGATGTTAATGGTGTACATTAGGTGATGATAAAAGGTATTAGTTGATTTAGTATAAAAAAATCTATTTTTACTAATTATATGTGTGAACAACTTATTTTAGTTTACATAATCGGCAAATTAAAAATTAAAATAATTAAACGAAAGTTAAATTACGTTGTAAAATTTCAAATTTAGTTAATAAATATTTAAATAGTTGAATGAATATTGTCAATTATAAAAGTTTTATTTTTTAAACCTCTTAGAGAATTTTTGTCCCCGTCTGACAAGTATTGTATATGATCGTTATATAGCTGTTCGGTTTTTCACAGAACGGACATCTATATTCATCTGATACAATATTTGTCGGATTTGTCCCTGTATTGGACAAGTTACGTATACAATAAATATAATTACATTTTGTAAGCCATATCATTTTAAACGGTTCACAAAATTTCGATAGCACTTTCGTTTTGTTCTTTGTGTACACGTATTTGTGTACGATACAGGGAACAAAGGGGAAGTGCTGCCGAAATTTTATGAACCATTTAAAATGATATGATTTATGAAATGTAATTACGTTATTGTATTTGTAATGGGAAGTATGATGGTCGACCGTAAAAGTTAAAACAATAAAGCAAAATCAAAAAATAAATCGAATTGATTATTTAGATTAATAAACGATAACTTTATTGTGTTTCTAACATATATTTTCAAATCAGAAAAAATGTTCGATTATTTTCTCGACCGTAATTGGATGTATGAAGTCAGAACTGGTATGAAAGGTTCAATAAAGAAACATTTCTGTAACGGTGTACACGAATTTATTAGATTCGCTAAATCTAATAATCGTAATAACGAAGAACTTCGTTGCCCGTGTAGTAAGTGCAAACATTTGAAGCATTGGAAAGCAGATATAGTTGAAGTACATTTGTATAAAAATGGTATTGTGCCGAATTATTACTTGTGGGATCGTCATGGAGAACTTCTTGCACCCACACCTAATCCTGTAGCGTTAGATGACAATAATGTTATGACGAATCCAATAGAAAATATGGTGGAAGATGCACCATGATCAATGTTTCCAATGTTCGATCAAGGTGACGATGAAGATGTAAATGTCGAAGAAGAACCGAATGTAGGAGCTAAAAAATATATGATTTATTGGACTATGCTAAAAGGCCGTTATGAGATGGTTGTAAAAGTGGAACCGAATTATCAGTAACTGCCGAATACATTACTATGAAATCAGAATTCAACCTTACAGAAGCTGGATTTATAGCAGTTGTACAAGCAGCAAAACGACACATGCCATCCAATAATCTGATGTGCGATAGTCATTATAAAGTGAAAAAACTTATGCCCACTTTCGGTCTGCCGTACCAAAAGATAGATACATGTGTAAAAGGTTGCATGTTGTATTGAAAGATGACGTTGAGCTTAGAAAATGCAAAATATGTAACGAAGAAAGATACAAACCAAGAAAAAAAAAGTTCCATACAAGCGGATGCATTATTTACCCATCACTTTCCGACCTTAAAGTTTATATGCATCTTCTGCTACGGCATGTCATATGCGATGGCACAGGGTAAGAACACCGGAAGAAGGAACTTTGATACATCCATATGATGGAGAAGCATGCGAACATTTCGATAGGACTTTTCCCGCGTTTGCTGCCAAAAGCCATAATGTCAGACTCGGTTTATGTACGGATGGATTTGCACCATTCTCTCAGTTTGGTAGTAAATATTCATCATGACCTATTATCGTAACTCCTTATAATTTACCTCCATGGATGTGTATGAAAACTCCATATATTTTTCTCACTACTGCCATCCCTGGGCCTGATGATCCAACACAAGGAATCGATGTTTACTTACAACCATTGATCAAAGAGTTGAAAGCACTATGGAATGAAGGAGTTGTAACGTACGATATTTCGAGAAAAAAGAATTTTCGTATATTCGCTTCTTTGTTGTGGACTACTAGTTATTTTCCTACATACGAGATGCTTTCAGGTTGGAGTACGGCTGGTCGTCTAGCTTGTCCTTATTGCATGTAAGAAATACGGGCATTTTCGCTACGGTATGGAAAGAAAATTTCTTGGTTCGATTGTCATCGGTGTTTTATCCATCTCAAACCATCCTTTTAGCTAACAGAGAAGAGAGTATGCAACCACCAAAGATTTGATCAAGCGAAGAAATATATGAAATTGTAAAGAAGTATCCGAAGATACATGAAACTGGAGTGCAGACTGAAATTCTAGGTAAATCAGACATTCATAATTGGTGCAAACAAAGTATATTTTGGAAGTTACCCTACTGGAAAGATCTCCTACTCTGACATAATATTGACGTGATGCACAACGAAAAAAGTGTTTGATAATGTGTTTAATACAGTTATGAATGTAAAGGGGAAAACAAAAGACGATTTGAATTCAATACTTGATAAGCAAACTTTTGTAATCATCCCGAACTTCATATGAAACCCAATGACAATAAAAAAAACCCAAAGCATGCTATGAGCTAGACAGTAAGCAAGTAAAACTCGTGCTAAAGTGGATAGAAGCACTAAGATGTCCTGATGGGATTTCTTCTAATCTTCGTAAATGTGTTGACTTTAAAAACAATAAATTGAGTGGGATGAAAAGTCACGATTTCCATATCATGATGGAATATCTATTACCCGTGATTCTTAAAGAACTGTTGCCTATAAAAGTATGGAGCGTTATAACAGAATTAAGTTTTTTTATAAACAACTTTGTTCGACGACGTTAAAAGTCGACCTTATACGTAGACTTGAAGTAGAAATTCCTATACTGCTCTGTAAGCTGGAAAAAATATTTCCGCCAGGTTTCTTTAATGTAATGGAGCATCTGCATGTTCATCTTCCATCCGAAGCACTTCTTAGAGGTCCTGTTCAATATGGTTGGATGTATCCATTTGAGAGGTAATATTGACTATCGGCACTATTTATGTTAGTTTAAAATTCAGTTTTATATACCTAAATTTAAAATAAATTTGTAATAGGTACTTGAATCATTTGAAGAAGAAAAATTAGGCAAAAATCACGAGTTGAAGGTTCGATTTGCAAATCATATCTTAAAGAAGAAGCTTCATTCTTTTTCTCTCATTATTTTAGTCATTATATAAACTTATCGTTTGTAAGTGTTCCTCGTAATGAAGAAGTCGTTGAACATGATTCTTCTCAAGCAATGTTATCTATTTTTAGACAACATGGACGACATGCTGAAAAATGTGTGGAAATATGGTTAGACGATAAAGATCACCATGTAGCACACACATATGTTCTTCTAAATTGTCCAGAAGTTGCACCATTTGTCAGGTATTATAAATTCATATATAATTCAATTATACTTACATATTAATTATATTAAAACTTATTACATATTTGCAGTATATACGAATCACTGCATCCATCTAGCGATCTCAGTAAAGAATTTGCTAAATGGTTTTCAAATTCGTTTATGATCCAATAAACTGTGTCGTTGACGAAGGATTACGACATCTTGCAATCGGACCAAAAAGAAATGTCAAGACGTATCCAATATTCTTCGTCAATGGATTTAAATTCAACACCAAAGATTACGGTGCCGAAAAATTGACATATAATAGCGGTGTATTTGTCAAAAGTAGTAACGATCTAGATGAGCATATAAAATGTAACGACCCAGAATTTTTAATAATTTAATTTGAGAATATTTAATTAATTTTAAATATTTGAAGGATGGTTTGAATTGAATTTCAAATTATCAGAATGAATATAACGATTAAATTATAGAATTTAATCTGTTGAGAGTTGAATAAAAATTTGAATCTTCAATTTTAAGCCGATTAAAAATATTTCAAAGGCTTATAAAATTCATATTGATAATATTGAAGATAATAGAAGCTTCAGAATTTAATTTGGAAGTGAATTGTTCAGTTTTGAAATTAAATCGTTTGAATCGATATTTAAAAATAGCCGTCCGAGGCGCAGTCTCGGAATTCGACGAAACCAGTTCCATTGGGTCCGGAATATTGTATTATTGCCGGATTTCAATTTTCGTATTTTTCGGAGTTGGTATGTGATCACACGTTGAGTAAACACGCTGAAATAAAAATCGAATTCAAATTAAAATTTGAATTTAAATTGGTCAAACATGCTTCCTTTTCTCACGCCTAAATTCACGTGATTTTTTCTGCAAAAACACGATCCATTTCTCTACCTAGCACGTAATCATTTCCTTTAATAATAAGAACCGAACACCTCTCCCTCTCTTTAGTTTCGAATCAAAAAAAAAAAAAAAAATGGCCGCAGCCGCGATTTGGAGGCGCTAGGGCTCGGCGCTCGCGCGCGCGTGAGACGACAAGGGGGTAGGTGGCGACCGCGTGGTGGAAGGTATCGCGCGTGGGGGATCGCGACAGCGACGTGATGGTGCGCACGATTAGAGGCGATTCAAGGCGTGGGGACTGCGGCGCGACAGCGATGGCGACTTAGGGTTGACTTGCGTGCGGTGGTGATTCACGATTTGGGGCGTATCGGCAGCGCGCGTGCTCGCGCGTGAAGAAGCATGGCACGCAATCGACAGTAGGCGGCGCTGTCCTGGTGAGGCGACGAAGCGGCGGCGGCGTGGAGGATGTTGGTGGTGCGCGATCGATGCTCGCAATGTTGGTAGTGCGCGCGTGTTTGGGGATAATAGCAGTAAGGTATATTGTTTTTTATTTATTTTTATTTTTGATTTAATTTAATTTATATGCAGATAAAAAAAAGAGATTATTTGCAGTTTACAGTAAAAGAATTTTTTTTTTTAAGTCACAGTTGTTTTAATTTAAAATTTATAGATAGGCAGTAAACAGCAAATTTTATTTGGGATATATATACATACAGAAAAGTTTTTACAGTAAACATATGAATATAAGATTTATTTTTAAAGTATAGAAATTTTTAAAACAATATCGAGTTTATAAAGACTAGATTTTTAAAACAAAATAATTAGTTTAAAACTAATTTTTTAGTTAAACAAATTTATTAAAAGGAAATTTAGTTTAATTGGAAATTTCTAGTTAGAATTATTTTTAAAGGAAAATTAGTTTTAATAAATTATTAAAGAAGAAACTGGTTTAAATAAAACAATTGATTAATTAAACAATCAAGAACGAAAATTGAATAGTTCGATTTAATTCGAATATTAATAAAATTTTTGGCTAATTTAATTTACCTAATAGGAATTTAATTTATTGGATAAATAAATTAAAAGAATTCTAGTTTAGGATTTAAATCTTCAATTAGACAATTTTATTGAAAGTGAGTTTGGTTAATTTAAATTAAAATTTTAGTTAAAATAATTTATTAAACAAAGGAATTTTAAAAGATTTAAGAAAATTTATATAAGCAAGATGTTAGAATTATTTTAAAAAGAAAATCCGTTTGAATCTTTAATTTTTAGTTTAAAATAGAAATCATTAACTTGAGATTGAAATAATTAGTTGAATAAATTCAATTTAAGGATAAGTTAATTAAATCTATTTAAGACGAAAATTTAGTTTTAAAATTAAATTGTAGTTGAATAGAATTATTTAAAAGGAAAATTTATCTATAACAAATTTAATAGTTAAAACCAAAATTTGTTAGTTGATTTAATTTATAAAAGGAAATTTAAATTTTAGTTAAATAAAATTTTAAAGAAGAAATTGGTTTAAATAAAACCATCAGTTAATTTAACTATTAAAGTAAAAGCACCGATGAATCGAAATTATCAAATGAAAATTAACAGTTCGATTAATTCAAATATTAACAAACTGTATAATTATTTATACAAGGTATAAATGAAGAAAACAAGTTGAATTGGGAGTGGATTGCAAACTGGAATAAAGGTGAGAACTTCTCACTCAAAAGGAATTTTATTGTTTATTTAAATTTTAAATAGTTAGATTTAAAATTTGCTTGACTATGTTGATTGAATGATTGAATGATGATTGATATATATATTGGATGTGAATAGACCCTATACGCCGTTAGTAAGCGGAGGTTATTTATTACACACATATACCGCGATATTCCACCTTGAAGTGGAATTGGTATTATATTATATATATATAGCAATATATATATATTGGCATATGTATATATTGCAGTTGATTGATTTCCCGCATTTGTATAGCGGATGAGACCCTATGCGCCGTTAGTAAGCGGATATATATTTATAAAATCCCATATACCGCGATATTCCGTCTTGAAACGGAATTGGTATTGTGCTAATGTCTGTGGATGCAGGGAAACAGGTTGGAGGGATCCAACTGGATTCCTCACAAATATTTATTTGATTTCATATATTGTGATATTTGATTGTTATCATGGATGATATATAATGTTTGAAAGTTGTGATTGACTATTGATGTGTTGCATCATCGAATCCAATTTTTGAAGTTAAAACAACGATTTTGATTTCTAAAGTGATTTTTGGAAATATACGTTTATAAAATATTTTTGAAATTGATTCATCTTAAATAAATAAACGTTATAATTTTAATATTATAAAAATTATGATTTTTGAGAAATACAGTTAAAAGTTGATTTTTGAAAATATGGGATTAGTGATTTTATAAAATAGTTTGAACTGGGACTTCTGAATTTATTATAAGAAGTTTAGAAATAGGATTTATAAAAATTTTATTTTATAAATCAGAATGTTGAAATTATAAAAGAGTTTAAAGATGTTTAAAGTAATAATATAAATTGTTTTATATTAAAAGATTTATAAGTTGATATTTATAAATTTAGAATATCTTGAATTATTAAACGAGCTTTTATAGGTGATAGAATGATTTGTAAATGAATTTCATAAAGGAATGAAATCTATAGAATTTATGAAATTTGATTTTTTTATAAATTAAAATGATGAAATTATAAGGAGCTGAAAGACGTTTTAAAATAGTAATATAAATTGTTTTATATTAAAAGATTTATAAATTGATATTTATAAATTAAAAATATTGGAATTATAAAAGGAGTTTTTATAAGTATTAGAAAGAACTGTGAATGAATTTCACTAATGAATGAAACTTATAGAATTATAACGGTGAAGTTCTAAATAGAATTTTATAAATAAAATTTATAAAGTTATTTAGAAAATAGATGTGGATAAATAAATGAATCTTAGAAGTTATAAGATTTATAGATTTGGGAAGTTTGAAGGAATGATTTTGTAAATAAATAAATTATAAGTATTTGACTTATAATATGAATTTTTAGCATATCATTGTGATATGAATTGAGATAGGTTAATAAAGGAATTTATAAAAAGGAGTTGATATAAAATAAATAGAAATGGAATTTATAAATATTATTTTATAAATCCGCAATGACTTATTTTGATAAGTAAATTGTTGAAACCTATTTATGGAGTTATATTCACGTTTTGACTGTGAATAATCCTTTGAAATAAAATGAATAAAAGAATGAAATTTATTAACGTAGTATATTCACGTTTTTGAATAGTGAATAATATGTTAAAGAAAATGTTCAGAATGTGATATTTTAAACTAAATTAAAATGATCTAACGATGTTTTAAAATGTGTTAAGATTCGAAACCATAAATTTCAACATTGATTGTTGAAATAGACGTTTTCGAGAAATAAAAGGAAATGGTGGACTATAACACTGTTGTTATAGTAAATGATTTCCGAAAGGAAATGTTTTGTATAGTATTGGGATTTTTATATCTATTTTAATTTTGAATCCCTATACTAGTGATTTTGGGTTGTCGTAACAATGTTTTACGCAACATTCGTTTTGGCCCAAATAAATATGTTTAAGAGAATGATTTCCTTAAAGAATGAAATATATACTTAATCTCGATTTAAATATATTGAATATTTTCCAAGTGTTGAAAATAAAATTGGTGAATTACTTATTTAATAAGTATGGAAATGTTTTCCAATATAAAGTGAATATTAGAGAATTTATCTTTTTGAAGATAAATTGAAATGGATAATTGAAATCGAATATTCATAGATATTTTGGATTATAAATTCACTATGGAATTTATGAAAGAAAGTGGAATTTGATTAAAAATAAATGTTGATTTATTTTTTTGAAGTATTGAAATTATATATCTAGTGAAGATATTTTGGAAAATAAATAATTTGGAAAATTATTTGGAATCTGGTGATGTTGGCATATCTATTCATAGTTCAATAACCGACTATCAATATTTACCTTTAAATAGGTATTTGTTGTGAATTGCTTGAAATTGGATGCCACACTTATTTTTTTTAAAATAAGCGCTCACTATTCGGGTTAACCGGGAAAGGACCTTGGGGTCGTATAACCCATTCCGAATATGTGATACGTCGTTATGAATTGCATTCGAAGATCGGTGTTGAAGACCGGATATTTTCGAAAGCGAAAGGGTTTCTTGTTGATTGTCTCTGCACTGGCTGATCCCTGGTATTGAGATCTCCATATGTGATGGGAAATCCGAACGTGATTAGAGATTATTTGGATTGCAAGGACTTCTTTGTAAGTGCCTTCGGTTCTGTTCGAGCCCGGAACAGACTTGTATGGATTGTGTGTCTGACATTACAAATTGAGATGTAAAGCCGATTTCTTTCAAATATATTTCTGTTGGTGGCGGAGAATTTATTCTCTTAGCTTAACACCCTTCTCTGAGACGTACGAGCTCAAAGGTTATGTAGTTGAAGTTATCAGCAATATATTCCCAATTTGGTAATGTGACATGCTGAGTGTTGCTGAAATGATCATTGTGTTGATTATTTGTGATAGGATCATTTATTTGATCGTCTATCTTGGTGATCATTGTGTTGATCATTTGTTGACCCAAAGCATGGCTTTTGTATAAAGTATGTTTTTGTGGACGTGACTTCGTCGAGCCTCACACCCCGGAAATGGTCAAAACAGGAAAGATGCGGCAAGGTTATGAGGGGTAGCTCCCTTTAGGGTATGTGCATTTCCTTCTGGATAGAGGTGGTATCATGGTATGGAGCCCAGATATTTAACCTATGTGGTTACTACGAATTTATTACTTTGTGGTTGTTGGTTATCGGGATCCCGTGAGAAAGGTCGTTTACGATCGAGGAATGGCGTGCTCGTGTCAGTAGTTACCCAGTTAGGGGTAACCCGGCCTTGTGTTGGTAGAGTTCCGGTTTGGTTCTCGGGGATGTCTATCCAGAGGCATTCTCATGTGGCAATGGGAAGTTCCTTGGCCTGACCATTCGTTGGAAATCCAAAGAAACAATACGATCTTGTACGGTTTTAGTTGTAGAACCTGCTTCCTCAGGAGGTAGCTATAGTAGGCATAATATAATGGTACCTATGCTGGCTAAGATTTATATTCTACTTTTGAAATATTTTCTACACTATGCACTAGTAATAATATCAAATGTTTTATTTTAATGCGTATCAAGCATCTTTGACTAACATAAGAAGAAATCTCCTCCAAGTCTGCGTTTGCATTGTGTGTGTGGCAGGAGGTCTTATGGTAGTCTCATTTTTAAAAGCATTGTGAATTGAATAAAAAAAATTCCTCTATTTTGATTTTAAAGATAAATAAACTGTTTTGAGTTCTCACACCAGTCACATGACTGACTCGGAGTTTATTGTTTTCCTTCCTAAACTCTGGGTGCCCACCAATTTCCACACGGGCAGTAAAGAGTTAAGGTTTATCAGGATATTCTGGATATTCTGGAGTTGCTGGAGGCAAGATGGATGGCATGGCGTATTACTAGTTTATATAGTATTTCTTTTTCCGCTGCATTGTTTGTTGTTGTACACTCTGATGATGATATGATGTAAAGTATAAAATGTAATAAATGATATAGTTCTTTGTTTAAAGATTATTCATTTATTATTATATGTTGTTCCGCTGCGAATTGTGAGATTCTGTTATTGTTCTGTTGTTTTCTGTTCTGTTCTATGTTCTTTGTTTAAAGTATAAAATTTCTATTTTCTGTTTTTCTCTTCCCTCTATTTTTCTATTCTTTCTTCTCTCCATCTTCTACCTTCTTCTCTTCTTCTTCTTTTCTTTTTCTTAAACCCATAACATTTCGGTTTTTCGGCAACGAAAAATCGCAAACGTTACATAAAAGATTTTTACGGCGTCTTAACACAGGTTTTAGAGTTGACATATTACGTACGACCTGTAGAAAAAGTTTTTTTACTCAAATGCAACTGGTTTAGCAATGTTCCTGGTACTGGAATCAACATGCACAAAGATTATAAACTTATTGAAATAAAACATACCTCACATTACTATAAGTATGATCCTTTCGTATTGGCCAAGTAAGCGTTACAGGTTTATTTTGCTCTGTATCCATCCTTGAAAAGAGATCAAGCGGATTGGTCGGTTGTTTTTAAAACAAAGGCAAAATTTACATTTGACGGAAATAATATTCCAGACGAAACAGCGTATCAAGCGGTTCTTGAGTCAAATACTGAAGTAATAATAACCGATGACATTGATGTAGGGTTGTTGGATGATGAATCAAATGTTTTGGTAGATGCATTTGAAAGTGTTGAAGAAAACGATATCGACTACGAGAGTGAGTCTGAATTAGAGAATGACGAAGATTGATAATTTTAAATATTTGAATTGCATGTTGTATAATGTATTTTTGTGACATATGAATATAGCATATGTAAATATTTGAATTGCATGTTGTATAATGTATTTTTATGACATATGTAATACTTAAAATCTGAATCAAGTGGAATGTTTTATGCGATGATATGATATGATATGATATGTTCTGATATGATATACGATATATGATATGATATGTTTGTGGCAGATATGTCTTACAGAAGACACGACAATAGATCCGAGCCTTCTCCTTCTCCTGATGCAGGTGCCAGTGGCAGTGTGTCGGATTTACGCCCCGTTGCTGAGTTAGTTCCGAAGACGGCAGGGTAAGTATCAAATATATTTCAAGTATGTTATTTAAAATATATTAAATATGTACATCAAAATTTATACAGTGGCTTTGAGGTGGAGCCTTTAGATTTCATTTTACAAATGTCGAGACTGGTGTTTATGAGTAGGATGTCCGGCTGTTGGCCACGGTGGGACGACATCCGCAATATGTGCAGATTTGATGGTAATTAAGTATAAATTTTAATTTGATTTGAATGTCAATAGAATGTTTATAATTCAAGTTAATTCCAATATGCAGGCTGCCGTACGTGTTGAGCCCCAGGATCTGGATGTGTTTAGAAATCATTGGAATCAAAGAATGAGAAAAAATAATAGAAACACGTTAACTAAAGTAAAGAGTGTGGGAAAAAAAGCCAAGTTGGATGATCGCTAACGTATATAGTGAGTTTCTTCAGCTCTAGGATACTCCTGAATTCAAAGTAAGCTATCCACTTCGAATTGTAATTTAAATTTTTTAAGATTTCGTATATTAGTTGTATTAATATAGTTAACCTTGTGTTTAAAGGTATAGGAAATATCAGCATGGAATTACGAAAACAGGAATAAGAATCCTGCTGTACATCGTGGTGGCTCGAAATCTTTTCAGCAACATAAAAACGAATTGGTAAATTTATAAATTGTGTTTATAAATATCTGTAACATTATTTAATCATATTGGTAACATTGTTTGTTCATATGTATATTTTTAGTCTAAGAAGTACAATCGCGAGCCTACGATGGCTGAGTTGTTTACTGCCACACATGCGGTGGAGGCGACAGATGAGGAAGGAAATGTTTCGCATAGATGGATAGACGCCAAATCTTAATCCGTAATAGTAAACATGCTTATCTGTAATGATAGCGTTTGATAATACTTTATTTCACAGCTAAAAAATCGTAAATTAAATTTTTTTCGTGTCAAACTTTTATTTATAATCGCAGGAGTCATATGAAGCGAAGCGGACACGTGTGGCGCAGACCACCGGACGTGAGGAGTTGACCGTTGAGGAGTCAAACCATATTTAGGACGCCATTGTAGATCCGCCTACGCGAAATAGGCGATATAGTTATGGAAATATGGAGGTAAACTGCTTCATTAACTAATATATACATTTAATATGATATGAAGCATAAATTATAACTAGCTATTAACTATTTCACAGGCGATATCGTCCCAAAGGGCTTACAGGAGATCCCAGGCAGAGGAGGAGATAGCTTTGTTGCATTAGCAGACTGCGGAGATCAATGACTGGCGGAAGAGCACTGCTTTTGCACAGCAGCTCGATGCGCATATCGCGGCATATCTGGCATAGCATGGAAGAATGCCTGGAGAGGATGCGTCTGGAGATGATAAGTAGGTAAGGTTGTTTTGTGTTGAACTTAATGTGTTGTTTTGTGTTGAACTTATTGTTGTTTGATGTATGATGATGAGTAGGACAATGATCTATGATTTGTTTGATAGTACTTATATGTACTGTTGAGTACGATGTATATTAGTGGACGTTGTGTTTGAACGTTGTGTTTGATTGATGAGTTTTTGGATATAGTTGTTCTTTGATGGAAAATTGTGAATGTTATGTTTGATTGATGAGAGGTTGGTGTTATACTTGTGTTGGAAGATTGAATGTTGTTATAGTTCGACGGAAATTGTTTATATTGTGGTTTGAAGGTGCAAACAGCAGCTTTTTGTAAATAGATGAACTCAGGCTTGCGTCGGCTAGTGACGGCTAGTGATGGCTTTGTGGTTACAGGTTGGCGTCGGCTAGTGATGGCTTTGTGGTTACAGGATTGCGTTGGCTGGAATCGACTTGTTACGACAAACAGAATTTTAAAAAAATGGCCACGTGGATATAGTCGTCACTACCCGACACTAAAGGGGTGACGAAGCCGGCGCAAAAGCCGACTCGAATGCTTGGTGGTGACGTCTATTTTTGCATCGGTTTTTAGAATCGTCTTGCGTCGGCCGACGACGCCGGCGTCGATTTTCTACCAAGGCAAATGTCGGTTTTCTTTGTAGTGATATTTATATGATTCAAGAAAAGGTCTGATTCTTCCTCTTCAACTTTCTTGAAGTCATTCAAAGTGATGAAACTAGAGTGGTCGAAAGCAGGTGAAATAAGTGGATTTTCAAAATACTCTCCTATTTTGAATCATATCGAGCGTATAATGTCTAAAGGGTTACATTAGATCCAATCTAATTTATTTAACTAAATATCATGTTTTATTTAATTTTTTGATTTATTTAATTAATGAATTTAATTAATAAATATGTGTATGGTTAATGAGTATATAATTTTATACTCATATGTGTATTACATGCATATGCAACGTAATATAAGGTGTACATGGTAAAGTTTATAAATAGGTAGATGTTGGAATTTACATCTACTATGTATGTATTTGGCTTGTACGCATATGTCAACTGCCTTAATTAAAATTATAATATATATATATATATATGTGTGTGTGTGTGTGTGTATGTATACATATATTTGTATGTATATGTATGTATGTATCTATTATAAATATTAATTAAAATTATTTATAAATATATATATGACATTAAATTGGATAATCCTTAATTTAAAATTCAAAATTTAAAATATCTAGTTTGATTTAGTAAACAAGGTTCAAATTTAAAAAAGATCTAAAAATAGATTCCAAAATATCATACTACCAATATATATATATATATATATATATATATATATATATCCAAAAAAATTAATTAAAATTATTTACAAAATATCGATACAAAGTTTGACTACATGTTTAAATTTAAAATTTAAAATTTAAATATCCAATTTGATTTAGTAAATAATTTTAAAATTTAAAGCTAGGCATGAAATTTAAAAATTAAATTTTAAAAGATATCATAATTTGACTATTTTATATTTAAAACAATAAATATATATTGAATTATATGCAAACCCAAAAATAATTTTTTTAAATGTATAAACATTTATATTGATAAAATGATATGTATATATAAAAGTAGATAGTAGAGTATAAATACATGCAAATATATGTGTGTGTGTGTGTGTGTGTGTGGGTATGCATATATGTTTCGATAGAAAATGATTTCTATTTTTAAACCATTATTTATAAAATACATAATTAAACAAATATATTATTTATATAACATATATTATTATATTAAATTAATTCGATCGAAATATTTTTTAATTTCCAAAAACATTTTAATATAAAAAATATTTATTTACATAGTATTTTTACTTAATTTAATTTATAGACAAATCATTTAAATTACTAAACAATGTTCAAAATTAAATACACAATATTATACATATATTAAATTAATTTTAACCATAAAAAATTATTAATTTTTTAATTTCTAATAGAAACATGTTATGTGTGTGTATATAATTTTTCTTTCATTTATATCAATTGCTTATTATAACACCAAGATGATTCACATAGATTAAATATTGTATACATTAAACTATTATAAAATAACATGCAATAACGTATGTGTGTGTGTGTGTCTGTAGAAGGTGATCTAACAGATGCAATATATAGAAATCATTATATAATAAAGAATGACTTATACCTTATGAGATAAGGCTGTAAAAACATACTTTGATCTATTCTATCTCCTTAACTTGTCAAATTTGTACCAACTGCTGCAAAGAAGACGTGCCAATACCAAATTTACTAGTATTTAATTGTGTAGAAGTAATATGAAGTAAGAAAACTGGAGTAAAGGAGAGCGCTGCTTGCAGCCTAGAGGGAAGCTGTTCCTCAAAATTTTTGTAAATTAAAAAGATACTAATCAAGGTTTCTTATCTTAATCTGCTTTGGTCCAGGCCAGCTTAGACCTTGGTCAACCTGCCACGAGTTATCCGAGACTTAGAAACATCTCAGCAGGTCTTACTCGACTGCCATTCGGGTTAGTCCTATGTTAGCCTGTCCTCTCTATGACACTTAAGTTCGGCCCTCCAGCCAGTGCACCCTAAAGCAATCAACAACAGTCAACTCGTCAAGCAAAGTAAGTCATCCGAACTACTTAGCCCGACCCCTGTTGTCCATAACCCCTCTTATGACTAGCTGGCTCCCAAATAGGCCATCTACTCAAGAACCTCCCTTGGCCCGTCCACCAATCAACAGTTCTCTAGATTGCCTCTGGCGTGACCTATCATCAACCCCGCTCCAATGCATCCCTCACAAGCAATCCTATAGTTGGTCCTCCGTATCATTCCGAGTAGTGTGGCTAGACCTACGCAACTCGGTTTTCTCCTTCCATACTACCCATTGCAGTTTCCCACCTCTTTCCTTATCCTAGGGAAAGGGCTTACTTACCTGGTTTACCACGCCACATCAGCATACGGACAAGGCCGACAAAGAGGTACAACCAAGTGTTTCTTCTTCTGATATAGAACATGCTGTGCAACATGCTACCATTTTGCATGAACATCACCTGAACAATAATGGCAGGGGATGGTTTTCCTGTTGATGTTGACTACTACAGTCGACTCCCTTCACTTTGCCAGCTAGCCCTCGTTAATCATATCTATGATGCACTGCCTTTCCAGCCAGTTTTATGGATCATCTCAGCCATCCTAACATCAATATCAACCCCTATAAAAGTCCCATTTATGGCAACTTTAAAGGGATTGACGATCGCCACCCCCAAGGGTCAACTATTCAGTTGATGGTCGCCACTGTCAAGGATGGACTATTTGATTGATGGTTGTCCCTGGCCAAGGGACTACTATTCAATTTTTGGTTGCCACCCACTAAGGTTTGACTATTCGATTGTTGGTCGCTGCCCGCTAAGGGTCGACTATTTCCAAGGATTCATCAGTCACTAACGATCCTGCATCCTCTGCTTAGCATCAAGCAAAAATTCTCATAGTAGCTCATCATTTACAATTCTAAACTTAACAAGCCCTTAAGATTAGCAGTAGCATTAGTCTTGATCCCTTTTATCTTGTTGTATCTCCTGTAGTTCCTTATGATTATAAGAAAACCATATAATGAGAGGAATTTATAGTGGACGTAGGCAGCTTTACCGAACCACTCTATATTTTGTATCGTTTACCCATTGAATGCTCATTTTATCTCTTAAACTAGATGATTAGCAAATAACCTTTGCTTTTCATGGTGCAATTCCAAAATTGACGAAAAATATAATCCATATTTTGATGCTAGAAGGAGGGCTTGAACCTTCAGTCTTGTGATTAGTAGTCTCATATGCAATCTCCTTTTACACTTGGTATCCCACATTCGGTATGAAATATGGAAACTATGGGTATGGTCCCACCTTGACCCTTTGAACACTAGAAGGATCTGTAGGGAATGAACCCCCACTACTCCCCAAGCATGTCCCTATGAGATGCTTTGGTCGATCGGCCTCGTGATTAGATCCGAGGGCAGGATGACCATCACCGGTAATCTTGACCTTCGCCTCACTTGTAACACCCCATGATTTTTATGATAATTAATTTAAAAGAAATTACTTAATAAATAATAATGTCAAAAAACAGAGTTTTCATAAACATTAGAATTTGGCTACAAAACATGCACCATTGAGTTTGTGGGTGATTTTCTGATCAATTTTCATTTATAAAGTTACCAATCGAAATTCAGACAGAAAAGTTATTGATGTCTGAATTTTTTGAATCGAAAGTAATCATATATGTAATTAATGAAATAAATATAATTAAACAATGATGGTCATTAACGTTAATGAAAGGTCAAAAGAAATTTGTATTGAATGAACATATAAGGAATCAAATTATCAAACGTCAATGGCGCATGTTACTTAACAAAAAAAATAAAGGACCGATCGACCCCTAAATCGCATCAGTCGAGCGCTAGTGGTCGGCTGGTAAGGGGCAAGGGTCGACCGATTGAGATGTCAAATTTGAGATTTTAACGTGGTCAAACGGTCCGGATTTAAAATAAATTAATCCAACTCCTGGCATTAGTTCGAGCCCCTATACATATAGGCTTAACATCTTGTTTTTCTTCTAATATTTTCTAAAGCACAGCGAAGCTCTACCATTTTTTCTTCTTCAAAAAAATTTTAATTCTTAAAAAAATAGTTATAATTATACATATATACAAGTGGAGAATAATAGAGGATGATTGGGAAGAAGACTAGGGTCATATCAAATCGTCAATGCCAAGGTAAATTATAAATCTGGATCAAAAATTTAAATTAAATCCAAATCTTTTCTCTGATCTAAATTTCAGATAGAGGTGTGTGTGTGTGTGTATTTGCGGTGTATGTATTCAAACATGGAAGGGAGTCAAATTGAATTACAGGGATTAGATTTGGAGATTTGAAAAACTAAAAAAGTGAGTGGAAAATTATATATTTTTATATAATATTGGATTTATATAATTGTAAATCAATTCCTGTATGCCTAAAATGTAAATTGGAGTTGTAGGCTAAAATTAGTTTATGTGCAGTGAAATTATAAACCTTGCATATTATGTGATTGATAACATGAATTTTATATATTCTGCATGTATATGAATCTGGAAAATGTTGGGTGTTAGTAGTCCCTGAATTTTGTATTGTGTATTAGTAGTCCTTGGAACTTATAAATTATATGATTTGTTCCAGATTTGTAGCTTTAAATGATTGTTGCAAGTAAAACTGCAAATTAACTTATCAGAATAAATTATGAGGATTTAAGTGGTATTTTAATTCATTGGAATATAAGATGTTGCAATGTGAATTTCTATAGATTATCAAGTTTAGATTTATAAATAAAAGTGTAGTTTGAAACAATAAAGAATACACTTAAAAGGAAAAGATTTATAAATGAGGGTATTTACCGTATTTTGTACCGTCTACTTAAAAATTATGAAAAATATAATTTCTTGTAATTCCATATATAACACAAATTCCCCCTTTGGATATGATATAGAAATTTATAGTGTTAACCATTCCATTTGGAAGAGATGTAATTCCAATACATTAAAATATAGAAACCCTTAAGGATCAATTGAAGTATTATAAATGTGAAGATAATAACATAATAACAGAAGAATTAATATACATACAATATAAGCAAGTAAAAAAATAAATAAAAATGATGAAAAGGCAGGCAAGTAATAAATTAAAATAAAAGGGTATAGGAAGTCCTCTAAACAAAGGAGGGAAATAAAGGTTAAAAAAGGAAATAGATATAGAAAATTTAATATAGAGAAAAGGGAAGTAAATGGGAAAGGATATTTAGATCTTTAGAATGAAGCGGTAAATGACCTTAAATTAAATAGAATGTAAATGCATGAAGAAGTAAAGAAATGTTATTAACAGTTATCAGTGGAAGCGTAATAATAAAAAATATATGAATATATATATATATATATATATATAAACACACACATGTGTGTGTGTGTGTATAGACACACATATACCTATACATGTACATTTGTGTGTGTATAGACATGTGTAGTGTTAGTTATGCGTTTATGATGGGTGTAAATTTTTAAAGTTAGTAGGTAACTTAAATGGATAAGAATGACATAGTCGTTACAATGCGTTAGAATACGAGGTCAGTAGTATTACACAACAAAAGTCCGCCCACTATAAGAGGCTACTAGTAGTTGTGTATACATTACACTGATGTAGGATATATCAAACTTTAGGACCCGTAGAATTATATAATCTTGCATATAGGTGAAGGTAAAACACCAATAGGGTCTGCTTCAATTTTTTAGGACGGGTGTTTCATTGATTGTGTTAGGCAATTTAAATGGGATAGTGAGCAAAGATCGGTGCTGTGTGAGTGTGTTGGTACCATATTAGGGAGTAGGAGCTATACATAGGTCATGAACGTCATCATTCCTTAGCGGTCAGGCAGGAAAGACGAGGGTTGCACCTAAACGGGTAACACCTTCTACTAATGTAGGTCACGTTTGAGTCATGCACCACCATAGTTTTTTTTTTCTAGTTTATTTATTTGAGGCAAGGCTAGATATCCCTTAAGAGAAGTCTTTCAAAATGAATGGAGTAGTCCGTGGAGCTAAGTCCACAATAGTTCATGGAGCTGACTCCACAATAGTCCGAGGAGCTAAGTCATTTATAGTCCATGGAGCTGAGTCCACAATATTTCGTGGAATTGAGTCCATAATAGTCCAAGGAACTTTGTCCTCTACAGTTTGTGGAGCCGAGTCAAATATAGTCTGATGAGTCGAGTCCTCTATTGTTGGTGGAGTTGAGTCCATGATAGGAAGTTGATAAGTAGTAAATCACCAAGGTGAGTTAAAATACGGCTAAACTAGTGTGACGCCGTTATTAGGCACTACCGGGGTTCCTTGGTATGCATGACGACGAGAACGTAATACTACGTTGATGATGGATCCTAATGGATGTTAGGTTATGGATACTAGTGGGGATAATATCTTGGTCCAAAGCGGGACTATGATACTTATATTATATATATATATATATATATAAACACACATATATGTATGTAGTTATGGTCTACTTCTGATAGATGAGACACATCATGTACGTGATTTGAAACAACTAAGTAAAATAAAACGACATAACATGTGGTGGAAGTCAATCGGTATAAACTAAGTGCTATGTGTAAAACTTATAAGTTACCAGTCACCGGAACATTGTTTTGACCCCTTCTTCATTACAACTCACATGATAGCTTTAGTGGGATAGGAGCTGGTGCCAAGCAGAATACTGGAAGGACATGTTTCCTTATGCATGCTTGATGCTGACAAGGACACTAGGTATTGGAAGTATTAATCTTGGTCCTTAACTATATGACTAGGTTGAGACCCGTGCTTCGCACATGGGCAAGTGGTGGTACTTAGCAAGTGGATATTAATTTGAAGTATGTAAAAAAATGATATATTTTTTATGAGGGTGCATGTTTGATTTCAGTGTGAAGTTGTATTATCGCTACATAAGTATGTAATCCAGTTTTAGTACATGTCGACTCCCTCTCGTCGTCGTCGTAGGTAGAAATCAGTATCGTAGGGAATGAGTGGATATCAGTCATTGGATGTAACCATTGGAAAATCATACAGAAGAACCTTTTAACCATAAACAAGTAGTTCCATATTAAAACAATACCGCAATCCAATATTAGAGGAAAAAATGTTAATATGTAAGGTGCTCATCCAAAAGAACCATAAACGACATATATACAGTTTAAACAATACAAATGTTTTGCAATCAGTTCCCATAACAGTAGAAATACTATGACTATGAAAATGGGCACAATCATCAAGAGTAGTATAAATTTTCCTAGTTGGATTATAAACGCAAACTATACAGATGAAATATTTCTGCAGGAAAATGAGCTTTATGCTCAGTACATAATATCGGTACCATGAACAACAGTTTTTCCACATGATTCCGCAAAAACATACTGATATTGGAGAACTCTTCGCAACTTGATTCCTTAACCAAGATCCACAGTTTTTGGTTTTTAGTATTTGTATAATTTGGTTATAGTTAAAGCACATAAAATTGGATCAGTCTATGTACTACCATATAACATTTATTGCAATATTTAGCAATGATTCCATTGTTCAATCATTAAGCACATATGTACAATGACAACTAAAATACCCATATGAGCTTCGTTGTTGTATCTCTATTTGATGAATGTGATGTATTCTGTGTAGAAGCTCAAGAATTTGCACAAATTCCATATGAATTTGCAAATGACAAACATCCATGAACTTGTTCCATGTATTCGGTACGTGAGAGTTACAATGAACCCATATGTTTATATTACCCTAGAGCCATGTAAAAAAATGTTAATCAAAATGAATAGCTAATTGGAAGTTTTGCATGTTGGCTTCTGGGAACTTGAAATGGTATAAGGCAGTCAGAAGGAAAAATAATTTGCAAAAATTAAGGTAGACCGGTCAGTAAAATGAAAATAAAATAGTAATATACTGAGTACAAAGTATAGTTTAGTCATGCATACTAACTAAGATTATGGCGCATCAGTTAGTTTCATTGATTTTTTTGTAAAACTAGTCATGTAGGTGAATGAAAACAAAACAAATAAGCAGGAGAAATATATCATATCCCTATTGAATGCTAACAGATACATGAAAGTTTTTAAAAGAAAAAAACACAACACAAAGTAACAAATAACTGAAATGTAAGAATTGAAGTTAAACTACATGAAGAAGTCAAGCAATTCCAAAAAAACATTACTGCTTTAGATCATTAAACTATATAACATCAGTGTTCACTGCGGAAAAACATAGAGAAAAATAGTAATGTAACAAGGATATGCTAGAATATTGAGTTATATATTGAAAAATTAAACAGGTGATCGGAGTACAGACGGTAAAAATACAATTAAACTACCGCTTGGATAATAGGTAAAAAAAAAGTAACAACAGTGCCAACAAACATATAGCTATGAAAATCCCTTCTCCTCCTCCCTTTCTTGTAGGTGCTGAAGGAGGATGGCAACCGTTGTTCCCATTGCTTTCATAGTCTATAGCTTGTTTGTCAAAAAAAATTCTGAACACGAAAGCAGTGTGGGCACATAAGTTAGAGCATATACTTAGAACAGTGCTAAGGCAGAATACCAGTTTGTTTCCTTTGTAATCAGAGTCAGTCAGAGCGGTATCACTTGTTTAGGTTGGAACATTATCAGTGTTTATACTCTGTCCAGTCATAGTCATGGTCTGAAGCATGTTATATAAATTAGAGATAAATGAGAAAAAAGAGGGTGGGTGTTTTATCAGTTTAACTGTCCTAACAAATTAGTTTATATACCGGGAGAGAATAGTTTACCTGAGACATAGAAGAAAATGATAAAGAGCAAACATTTTTCTTGGTTATTCGTCGAGCTATGAAGAATGCATCTTTGTTATTCATTTCATAGTTGTTTGGCTTGAATTCAAAAGCAGCATCTACTCCTACTAATTCTTGGAATATGTTTTGCACCTTTAGTTGACCGTTTTCTTGAACAAACAGCAGTTAATATAAATAAATATCATAGACGAAAAAGTAAAAATCTATTGAAAAATGAATAGCCATGTAAAGATTTATATGTTAAATATGTATAACCAAAGAGACACTATTGAGTTTTTTCCACTAAGCATATAAATAAAAAGTAAAATATTTAGAAATTGCAGGGAAATACTTCAAAAAAGGATGTTGTACAATGTGTATATTAGGCACGTAGTCACATATAACCTTGTCAACTCAACGTGGAGCTATCTTTTGACCGACTGAGTTCCATCTTGTTTGTTAATTTGAAGAACATGAATAATAGCACATAGAATACTCCCACGTCTTCCCAGTTAAGACGGTGGATATTAACCATTCCACTTCAAAAAAATTCATTAACAAAATAAAAGGATGGAATAAAAGAGTAATATAGACAAACCTGTCAGCTAATTCTTCTTCTTAATCCGAGATGGAAATACGTCATCATCCACAAAGCTAAATTTGTAGCAAGGAATGTTGTCTGCATCTTCATGCACCTTCCTGACTTGAGTGTCCACCTTAATTACAATAGAGAATGCTTCATCAATAGCCATGAAAGTATTATCAGAGTCCTAGATGTTGAATCATGTAACCTTATACATGGACTGCTCCTAGAACAAATTTTCAAACTGATGCAAATTATGGTTATGTACGACTACCATTTTCTGATTTTCCTATGGAAGACAATCAAAGGAAATACATAAAATAACAGACGCGTTGTTATTCATAAAAGTAAAATAAGAGGTTACCTCTTTGTCCAAAAGTTGCAAGTTCAGGGAATAAGGCTCATTTGCCTTTTGGCTCACCAAAATCCATCGTCTTGCCACCCTAACTTTGATAGTGTCCAGTTAGTCCCGTAGACCAAGTTTAAAAGCAATTGAAAATTGTTGTTCATTGTACCTTCGTCAAATAGGCATAACAATGTTCTTCAACATGTGTATATTGTTAGCATAGTAAATATGCAGCTAAAAACAATATCCAGATAGGAAGATAATTAGTAAAAAACAAAGAGTACTTACCAGGAAAGTGCAGCAGAAATTTGAGTCGAATAGAATTTAACAAAAAAGAAAACAAAAGTGTTAGGCGATGGTACAGAGACAAACGGATAATGTAATAAAAGAACAACAGTTTCAGTAATGAAGAATGGAGAAAGTGAGTTTGTACCAGTTGACTAACTATTCTACCCACCAATATCACTAAAAGTATCTGGAATATAGGTATCTCATAATTTAAGGGTCGTATAAAACGGCCCGGAAAGGACGTTGAAGAAAAAATAAACAAATAGCTATTTCCTAACTGCAAACAAAGTGCATATGTGTACTAATTTTTCAATTGCAGTATTTTAGATGTGTAAACCACCGAGCCAATAAATCCAGTATTATTGTAGTGTAGTTTAAACTGAAACAACCATCCTTACCTGAATTTTTCTTTGTATTGTGCTAATGGAGCTTCACATTTTGATTTTCACAGGCATTAAACAATATGCACAATTCAATTTGACGTGACTACAAATATTCACAATTCCTCACTTAAATGAACTTATTTGACCAGTAAACAAAAATATAGATAAGTAATGTCATAACATAATGTGTGTTGATAAGAGACAATCCTAAGACTGCTAATTTTTAGCTACATTTCACAAATAAATTTAAATAAAAATTAGTTTTGTATAACAAATTTTAATTGCAAATAGAATAATTTTCCAAGAGTGCTTAATCAAACAACATAAGATCATATGTTCAAAAGCCCGATGTGGAACACCTTCCTAATCCAAGAGTTTAGTTGGATCCCAACCCCTGTAAGTCATACAATCATAATTCAGAACTCACCGAGTCCCCACATTTAATTTCGATTTCAATTTATACATCAGATGGAAACAAAACCAAAAGAGATTTAGTTCGGAATCACGAACTGAATTCAGCAATCAAAGTGAAAAAAGATGAGGGGTAAAAAGAAGCAGTAGCAAAGGCATACCTAAATCGAACCGTTTGTTCTATTATATTTTCTGATTGTTGTCTCTCCTCCGATATCTAATTTATGAGTATTAATCCCAAACCGCGACATGAAAAAGAAATTGACAGGTGGGACAACTAGTTGTAAGTGGTAAAATGGCTGAAATTTTGACGCCATTGAATTGGAGTTAGGGCTACTAACATTCACGGACAAAGACGTAGTCATTGGAACGATTTGGAAAAGTTACATAAAAGTAGATTTGAATTCGTAACATTTAGGGTTTTCTCGGAGGTGGTGCTGGATTAGGGATTTGTGTGGATGGAGCAGTTAAAAATGAATGAAGATTAAGGGTGTGGGAACGTGCAATTTTGTAGCATGGTCTAGATTTTTTATAAAAATAACGCGGCACTATTTTGACATGCTACGTTCTCAAACTGTCCAAGTCAGCTCTTATTTTCTGTAATCTATTATAGATAATAGATTTATTATATTTTACTATTTCGTTGGGATTTATATAGCTTTAATATGCATCTATTTATTTGTAATATACCAAATCGGCAATCCATACTTCGGTATAAGAATTGAGTTTTTATAAGAAAAACTTAGTAAATTGTTTGAGTAAAAATCTCAATTTTAAGACGTAGAAATCTTTGATGTTTAAAAAGGGATTTGAAGAAAAGGGAAAAGAACTTTTAAAAAATTTAATTGCAGTTTTAAAAGTTAAGACACAAAGTTATTTTTAAATTTAATAAAAAGTTTCTTAGTTTGTACCTTTAAAAATAAGAGTTTTGGATCAAGCACTTTAAAAATTTTGTAGTTTTAATTTTTGAAATAAAAAGAAATGGCGAAAATCAAACCAGAAAGTTAAGATGGAGAAGATAGGGATGACTACCTAGGTAAGATGGGTAAAAGATAAGGCTATGAAGGAAATAGCGATGGCTACTCATACAGTTGCAATAAGGAATCTGCATAGAATGTAAGGAATATTAGTGAGAACCTAGGAATATTTTTTTTAGATATGTATGCAAGCCATAAGAAAAACCCATAAAGAAATGAAATGGTATCAAAAGTATTATTCTACGAGTTCTAGAGTAAGCTCACAAGAAAGGTCAAGGATAAAGAGATAAAATACCAAAATTTTATGAATACTATCAAGAGATTTGGATTAAGAGAAGGTAGTAACCAAGGATAATAAGAAGCAAAACGCACACAAAGGATGTTGGTAGACCCAAAGTTAAGGAAAGCAAGATAGATGGTGGAAAAGTTATTTTATCAAGCCAATTTTCCAACGAGTTATTATAAACGTGCATAGTTTGTATTCTTTAACCCACTATTTCCTGGAAATGCACTTTTCCGCCTATAATTGGTGGTAGTAGTTAAAAGTAATGAGTGGACCTTATGTACTATAAGCCAGAAAGTGAATCAAGATAAGCGGGTTACGATACAATAACACGTTAGAAAGATCTATTTAATTTTAGTAAGATAGGGCCACAATATCATTGATGACAGTTGATGTTGAGGGAGGCTTTCAGCAATTATTTCTTTTAGGTTGGGGTCATAAGCGTTAGTTGTTTCTATTGTATAAAACGCGTATGATATCATGAGAAATGTTCCTTTTAAACACTGGTTTTTATGGATGGACCGCTACATTGATTGAAAACTGTGTAAGTAAGAAAATCACATATGGACACTTAACTAATGCAAAATAAATTAAAGGTTGAAGTTTATAAAATAAATTAGGGAATTTATTAAATTAACTACTAAAAGAAATGTCAAGTCAAGTCCCAAAATCCATAAAGTTTTGGAAAGATAAATTTTGGCGAGCGAATGACATTGAAAGTTTATTATGAAGCCTTAGAAGCTTAAATTTATAAATGAACTTGTGTATTGGTTATTATTTCAAATTAAAAGAAATTTTTAGAAACTTACATTTACCATGTAAAAGAATAAAATAGAGTCCATTACGGATGTTAAACTATTGGCTAAATCCGACTCCGTAGGATGCAGCATGAATTGTTTTGAAAGGAAAAAATAATACACTTTTGAGAATTTTTGTTCAAAATCCTTTATCTTAAAAATAAAATGTTTTTATTAAAAACTTTGAAAAAAAATGAATCTTTGAAGATTTTCCAATTATTTTGAAATTTTAGCTTAAATGTGGTTTGAACTGAAAAGAGGAATTTTTTTAATTTTGAAGCACCACATGCTTAATATAGGAAAGATGTTTATGAGTTAGGAAGTAGGAGTTTTATTGTGCAGCAGAAACAACAGTGAAATAAGATATAGTTGGTGATAAAAAGTTGTTATAGCTATGGAATTCTATCTCATTACCTTGTCGATAGGTAAACCGAACTTGGTTTAAAATATCTCTATTTTTTTAAAAAAGTAAACTTTCTTATGTGGAATGTACTTGGAAAATTTTGAAAAGACTGGGGCCAAAAGATAAGTTCCAAAGTATGATGTAAAATGGTACACAAGAGAACGATGAAAATATGGAATACTCCACCTAAACCCGCTTTCGACAAAAAAATATAGGTTTAGAAAACCAGATTTTTTCTAGAAATTTGGTTGTTAGCAATGGTGTGCTAGAATTTTGAATGGTTGGGATTGAATGAAAATTGGTTGTACTATACTTCTATTCGTAGAAGTGTGGAAAAATTTGGACGCGAAAATAGATATTTTGATTTTAAAAGTTTCAATACATATAGAATTGCCAGTATATATAGGTTGTTTGCATTATATTTTCAAAATTATTATAAAAAGATTCATTCATATAGGAGGCGCCGAGATATGCATATCATATATGTTATGAAACACTATGCATTTGTACATGATTGATTAATATATTGCTTCTACACAAATTGGTTGAATAGTTTAGAATGGTTACACGTTATGTTGTGTGATTTCGCCCTTAACAAATTTCACGAAAAATATTCTTTAAAGTGGGAAGAATATTATATCCTGTAATTTTTATGATAATTTACTTAAAGGAAATTAATCAATATTAACATCAAAAAATAGAGTTTTCGTAAACATCCAAATTTGGCTTTGCACTATTGGATTCGTGATGGTTTTCTGATCAATTTTCATATATAAAGTTTTCTATTTAGAATTCGTGCAGAAAATTTATTAACCTTTAAAGTTTTTGAATCAGAAATAATTATATATATAATTATGAAAATAAATGCAATTAAACAACGTTGGCCAGTTAAAATTTGAGTATGGTTAAATTAATAAAAAATAGAAAGAACTTTGTGTCGAACAAATGTATAAGGAATCAAACTACCAAACGTTAGCGGCGAAGATTACTTAACAAAAAATAAAGGACCGATCAACTCCTAAATCACGTCGGTTGACCGCTAGTGGTCAACCAGTAGGGGGTGTCGGTCAAATCATCAAATTAGAGATTTTAACATGGCCGAACAGTCTAAATTTAAAATAAACTAATCCAACGACTGACATTGATTCTAAACCCTATAAATACGGAACTTACACTTCACTTTTCTTCTCATATTTTCTAAAGTACATCGAAGCTCTGCCATTTTCTCTTCTCCAAAAAATTCGTAATTCTTAAAAAATAGTTATATTTATACACGCATACAAGCGGAGAATAGTAGAGGATGATTGAGAAGAAGAATAGGGTTGAATCAAATCGTCAAAGCCAAGGTAAATTACAAATACGAATTTAGAATTTAAATTAAATCCAAATCTCTTCTCTGATCTAGATTTTTGATTGGCATATTTATGCTTACGGTGTATGTATTCAAATAGGAAAAAAACGGAGTCAAATTAAATAATTGGGATTAGATCTGGAGATTTGGGGAGCTAAAAAAGTGAGTAGGAGATTATATATTTTTGTATAATATTAGATTTTTATCGTTGTAAATCTATTCATGCATGCTTGAAATGTAAATTGGAATTGTAAGCTAAAATTTGTTTTCGTGTAACAAAATTATAAACCCTGTCTATATATTCTACGATTGATAACTTAAAATATTTTTTTTGCAAGTACGTTAAGCTGGAAAATGTTAGGTGTTAGTAGTCTTCCAATTTTGAATTGGATAGTAGCATTCCCTAAAACTTATAAATTATGTGATAGTCGGATTTGTAGATTTGAATGAATGTTGCAAGTAAAATTCTAAATTAAGCTATCATGATAAATTATGGGATTTAAGTAGTAGTTTAATTGATTGGAATATAGGATATTGCAATGTGAATTTCTATAGATTATCAAGTTCTGATTTGTAAATAAAAGCGTATTGTTTGAAATAACAAGGAATACACCTAAAAGAAAGAGATGTAAAAAATAGGGATATTTACCGTATTTTCTATTGTTTATTTCAATAACTATGAAAAATATAATTTCTTGTAATTTCAAACGTAACACAAATTCCCCATTTAGACAAGATATTGAAATTTATAGCCTTAACCTTTTCGTTTGGGAGAGAGGTAATTCCAATACATCAAAATGCAGAAATCACTAAGGATTAATTGAAGAATTATAAATGCGATGATAATAACAGTCTAAGAAAAGAATACATGCAATATAAGTAAGACAAAAATTAAATAAAAATGATGGAAAGGTAGGAAAGTAATGATAGAGTTAGGGGTATGCCCTAGGGAGCAATTGTGTAATTTGTTACATATATCTAACTCGTCGATCAATTCTATTCAAAATATAGGTGTTTTATTTCTATTATATATTTGATATAATGTGGTTATATTAGTTAATTAATTTAACTAAAAGTATATTTAATAGACAATCCATAAATGGCATGTTTTATGATAGTAGTTACAAAGTATTGTAATCGTGGGTAATTTATCATAATGAAAAATATTTTAAATGTTACTAGTCAAGATGCATCGAGAATGGAAATCGGTGTATCCATTAAGACTAGAGTACGTAACGCTCTTTAAATGTTGGGTAGCTAATCACTCATGATTGTTGTGGGCACCTAGGGGTTACGTACTAATAGTTATCGGATAACTATGGAATGACTCATTCGATAGTTTTCCGTTGGTTAATATAACTACGGTCAAACAAAAAATATCGATGTGACTAATTTACATGGTTCTTTCGACTTGATAATTGTAACGACCTGCCTTTTTGGATGGTTTAAATCGAGGATAAACCACACACATCAGGCTTAAACCATTCAAAAGGACAAATTGTTATGGGGTAAATCAGAAAAAGTAGAGAAAGAAAGAAAAACAAATATAGAATCTCACAGCGGAATGATAAAATATAATAATCAAATAAACAGTTCATGAAGCTGTTTACAAATAACATTGATTAACTCTTTATAATGCAGATCATAGTTACATAAAACAAGAATAGATAATAAATAAATGTAGCGGAACAACATGATGCAATGGAATAAATATAATAAATAGTAATAGTACAAAATCTTCGTCTACATCCTCCACAAAGCAGTCTTCGATAAACTAAAAAGCTCAGTCTGACCCGAGCGAATTGAAAGCGGAACATTGATTAACTCTTTATAATGCAGATCATAGTTACATAAAACAAGAATAGATAATAAATAAATGTAGCGGAACAGCATGATGCAATGGAATAAATATAATAAATAGCAATAGTACAAAATCTTCATCTACATCCTCCAGAAAGCAGTCTTCGATAAACTAAAAAGCTCAGTCTGACCCGAGCGAATTGAAAAGTCATAACACTCGAGTCGGAACTAAAAGACCTTATGTAAGTTAAATTGACAGTACATAAATATGACTGTAATGGCATCAGAAATGTTTACGGGGTTTGACATCTTCTATCCAGTGTCAGCGTGAGTGCAATAACTTAAGATATGTTTGGGATTCACATCTCCTAAGGATCCGTTAAATTATCTACTATGTAGTATAATATGCTATTATAATAGTGTCTACAGTAAAGTATTAAAATAGCATTAAGGCGTTACCCATATCTCCCTTAACGCATTTTTATATATTCTCATAGTCTACACAGCACCGTAATTCCTTCGTACTGGAGGCTTTCAGTGGACACTCCATTGATATGGTACAAACCAAACTCGTAGAAGGCACAATAGGGCATGTGAACACTGCACTCGAAGCAATGCCACGATAAATATACCAATTACGGATCCGGACTGGTGGTAACACATAGCAGCTACTACCGCCTACCTTGGAACACACTCCCATAATCAAAATCGAGGGGTGACCACTAAATCATCACAAAGTCATAATATGGTATCAAAGAAATATGTCCGATCGAAGGTGCGACCTCACTCGGCCCAATGTGGCTCCTGCTATAGTCACATTTAAGCTGACCATGGGAGTCAGGGTCATGCAAATACCTCATGCAGAATCATTCGCCAAACCATCCAACTTCATTTCTGGAATCTCCACCACGTACAGAGTTGTTTAAAGTGGTTTTCCTTATTGGCGGAGAGTATGACAATATCCAATCCCGGTTTCTTTAACAACCAAACGCTTATTTCACACCGGATGGTCTTTTACATTTCAAAGTCAATTCAAATTGATTTCAAAATATCATATTCTCAAAACCATATCATTTTCGAAATCATATTTACTTTCAGAGTTATATCACATTTGAAATCATATAACTTTCGACTTCATATTTCCAAATAGACTAAATCCTCATTTAAAATCATCATATTCCTCAAATATGTCATTTAAATTCCAACTTATGTTATAACATCTTTTAAACGTGTTCTCCTTAAAATCAAGGATTTAAATATAAAACTTCCACTTTAGAAAACCTGAAATTTAGAAAATAGTTGGATAGTTCAAAATAGCATTTAAATGGTTAAAATAATTTATATATAGTTTAAATGGTTTTTAATAGTTTAAAATAGATTAAAATAGTTTAAATGAGTTTAATATAGTTTAAATTTAATTTAAAATAGATTAAATATATTAAATAGATTTAAAATGGATTAAATAGTCTTAAAATTGATTAAATAGATTCAAAATAGAATACATAAGTTAATTTAGGTTAAAATAGATTAAAATATGTTAAATTAGGTTAAATGGATAAAAATACGTTAAAATTAATTAAAACGGTTTAAATTGATTTAAAATAGTTGAAATTAGATTTAAATTAATTTAATAGTTTTGAAAACCTTAAAATCAGGATTTTAAAATAATAAATCTTTAAATCATTTGCATTAATATAATTAGTTTAGAATTAATATCAAAATTAAACCATTTCAAAAAATTTGGACCTTATCTCGATTTTAAATCAAAACCCAGTTCCAAATCTTAATATGTCAATTTTAAGCTATTCCAATTTCAATAGATTTCAAAGCTACAAATTTCAAACATTTCAAAGATTCAATTTCGATAAGTTTCTTTTATACTTCAAATTCAACTTTAGAATTTCAATTTAAACCCTCAAAGCAATTTACTTAATACAATTCCAAAATTTCAAATTTAATCTTTTAAACAATTCAGTTTATATAAATCAAATTCTATTCCAAAATATCATTTAGTTGAAGTCAAAATTCAAAGATTTAAAAATCATTTACTTTAACCAATCCGAGTCCGTATATAATTTTCTACCCTACGGTCAAATGATACAGATATTTATCATTTCAATCCGCAAATATTCAAATTTTACTGATATATATCATTTCAACCCGCAATCCTGGATTAATTACAAATTCATGAAATCGCTTGAGTCTATCATTTCAAATCATAATGATTCCTCCCTGATCTATCAGATCGTTCGGGTGTGTGTCATTTCAACCCATAGGGAACTTGCAGTGTTATCACAATATAGAAATATAACATTCAGTCATCCAATATCAACAAAACATCCATTACAATCATCATCCAATTAAATCAATAAACATCAATATATAACAGATTACGATTAACAATATATACTGGCAATTTAAAATTTAATATTAAATTAAATAACGATTAAATGCAATAAAATCCATATTTAACTAAAATGACAATTTAAACAGACTAAACATCATCAGTCAATTTCTAATCACATCATAAATTTAATTTAACTAACATAAGATAGTCTAGTAGTCGTGAGTGGGTTAAAACACCTACCTTTGATTTTAGCCTATAAAAATCCAAGTAGTAGCACAAAAACTCAACAGTCTCCAAATTCAACTAAATCAATTTCATGTTGTCTGGAATTTAAATATGATTCCAACAGAAGAAACCGCACGTGAATCAAAGTTTATATGCAAAAGATATTCACGCTATAGGAAATATTATTAAAACAATAATTAGTATGCATAAAACAAATAAAAAAATTATAATACTTACTATTTTCTCAGGACGAAGCTTAAGGAAAAGATTGAAGAACAACTAAGATGAGGACAGGACGTGTACGAAAAATGAAGAAAAAATCATGTTCAGAAAAGAAAGCTTTTAGATTTGCAAGAATAAGGGTTTTTGAATATGAGGTGTCAGGAGAAACAAAACGCAAATGAGAAAATAAGCTGCAGGTTATTTATAATTAGGAAATGAAGGTGGATGGACAAAAATAAATGTCACATTTTATTTTGAAAGCTTCACGCATTAATAATGCATAAGGAAATGTACGTAGAAATGGAAAAGTTTGCAAACAAAAGGAAAGTAAAATTTTGTATACGTGAAAATGAGGCGGTAAAAATTAAATACAACCTAAAAGTCTAGGCTTAGGTATTAAACAGAAGGAAAAATTAACGGAGTAAGTATTAATAATAAGGTAACTATTTTTAAACATTCATGCAACAATTAATAATAAAAGAAATGAAAGGACCATGTACATCGCACAACCTTTTGAAATTCAAATTTCTTTTTTGAAACGTAACCAAATTTACTTCATTAACTCGAATAATATTCAAATTTGTATGCACTTAGGTTTGTATCCACGCATATTAAAAAGAATTAAACCTACCTTCAAAATGAAAACGTTTAATTTGGTTTTCCCAAAATGATCTTTTATTTCCACTAAAACAACCTTTTTGTTTTACAAAAACATGTGTTTCTTTTATTAAATCTATTAGTTGCAATCAACGTTTTCTTTTCCTTTTAATTGAAATATTTCAGTTACATTAATTGCAATTACTTACAAAGTTAAATTTCAAAACAGACAACTAAAATGGATGAAAAATAGAACAATTGTTTATGTAAACACATTTATAAATTTGTTGTTTATACACAAGAGTAATAAATAACTTACTTAAATAGATTATTTTTTTATTCTTGTAACCAGTCTGTAAGCTAAAACACAGTTCAAATAAACATAAACTTCTTCTTTTAAAATCAATCATTCTATTCTTTATTTAATGAAATAAACCTACATTCACGAATGAAACATTCATTTTATTTTATGTAAATGTTCTTTTTATTAAGCCAAATTTCCCCTATATTTTTGCAAAACATAATCTATTTTTAGTTACACCAATTAATTTACAATTCAGTATTCTCTCTTCTATTAATTAAAAATTTTCAATTACATTAATTTCAGTTGATTAAGTTTCAAAATGGACTAAATGAATGTAATGAGAAGTAAAACAACTATTTCCTATCTAATAGTAATTTAAACATATTTATACACAATTAGATACAAACAAGTAATTAAACATTTCTTACTAAATAATAGTTTCTCATCTCTACAATCAATCTTTCAGCTACCAAACATTTCAGATAAATAAACATATGTTTACTCCTTTACTAAACTTATTCATTTTTATTCTTTTATTTGATTTACACTCCTACTATTAAATCAACCAATACCTTATGAAATTATTAACATAGGTTTCTATCTTATTATCCTCATTTTCCACAATTGACGTCTTCTCTTACATTAACCACAATATTTAATTACATTTAGTTCCAATTAATTATATTCTAATTCCAATAGATTGATTTAATTAGATTTCAATCTTTTTATTCAATCAATCATTACTTTATGGACATAGTTAACGTTGGTTTACATCTTGTTGCATTAATATTCTACAATTATCATATTTTACCATATTAGTTGCAATATTTCAATTTTTTTGAATTTTTGTCGATTTTTACATTAATCATAGTTTAAAATCCCAATAAATTAATTTATCTTTGTTTCACTCCTTTTTAGTAAATCAATTATTACCTTATGAATGTAACTGACATTTCTTTACATGTTGTTAAATTCACCTTTTCCAGCTATCCTCTTAACCCATGTTACATAACATTTAGTTTCATTTAATTATAATTGATTAAATAGATCTGTAACAAATAACAATTGTCACCTTTTCTACATTTAATAACATTTGTAAGTTTGTAATCTACATACAAATGTCGTAACTACTTATATAACAGTAATTTATTCCGGTTACAATTTATTACATATTATTTCATTAATTAATACCACATTTAAATTATCAATTGTTCTTTTAATCCAATTATCAATTAATACCCACCTTGCTACAAAATTTACAATCTATAATCAATTATAACTCTTTAGTCATTTCAATCAATTGGAATTACAATTAAAGAAGTTATCAATTACCTTAAATTAATACTATTACATTTCATTTCAGCTATATATTATCAAATCACAAATTTTTATTTCTTCCAACATTAAATCACAACACCTTATTAAATTAACTATTTTTAATTATCGAAAATTACGGGTCGTTACACTCTCCCCCACTCAAAACTATTCGTCCTCGAAAAGGAAAAAGAGCGGATAAGGGATTTATATATCTTATTCAAAATATTAAGTTTATAAACAATATTCAAAATATTAAAATTATAAACAATCAATTTACCTAATTAAGTAATTTAAATAAAATATATCAATTTAAAATAATTAAATCCTATTATATTCAAGCCAACAAAAGTTTGGAAAACATTTCACAAAATTTTCTAAGTCTTAAATTCATGGAAAATTTCGACAGAGTCTCCTTTATACGGAGAGGTCTGGGGATATAATAATATCAATAATAATAATATATATCATATATTTCAAAATAAAATATCCCAAACCACCGGTAAACAATACACTATCGCTAGAAAACCGTAATCCAAAAATATACCTATTTGTCAGGCAAACAAACGCTTATTTATGAAACCAAAAGCAGTAACTATTGATTCCATAACCTGTATTTCACTTGTATAATCCAAAGAAGTTAATAATTATATAAAAGAAAAAATATTTTAGTTGTTTCAATAAACAGCAAACAAAACATCACAATATAACAATAATCATTTGCAAACAACAGTATAAACATCATTTCAACCAAGAAATCAATCATCCATTCGTATCAAGCAAAACAAATGGTTTGTTCGAGTTCAGAACTTCTAATCATATAAAATGATAAATAAACTATGAAGTAAACCATACGCTCAATGGTCGTAGTTAAAACTTTATAGATTATTTATACATCTCTATACAAAATAGAAGTACGCTTTCCCAACCAATCCATAAGCCAAGCAAACAATAATTTCAATGTTATTTAGGTTTGTTCCCTTTTTTTTCTCATTTCACATCATTTACTGTTCTTTTCTCATTCATATAATGCTTAATTTCATTAATTTACATTCACTCTTACTTATAAAAGTTCATTTCTCATTTATTCATATAATGTAATTTTTCTTTCATTTTATTACTTTACATTCATTGCTTAAACAAGTTTTCTATTTCAATTATTAATTTATCCATTATTAGATAAGTTTCTTTACAGTTTAATTCACTATTAATAGATTATTTCTTTTCTCATTCATTCTTTCGTATATATAGTATTATTGAGTATTAAATCCATTTCTAAATCATTTCAATGTTTTCTAAAGTTATAATCATTCAATTAATATAGTACTCACTTTAATTATAAATGGCTTTAATATTTTATTAAGTTTATAATTATTTACGTACAGTATTCACCTATTACTATTCAATCTGATTATAAATAGCTAAAAATGTTAACGTAAGTTTACAGTCGTTTTTCTTACATAATTCACTTTTCTATTACATTTGATTAGTAATATCTCAAACTATTAACCTAAGTTTATAACAAGTTATAATATCAGAATTCTTGTTTGTAATAGCAATTCCATTAAGCACTTTCGTTTACTAAAGCTTACTTGTATAGTATTCTATTACATATTCCTATTTAACATTACAACTTTTTATATTTTGGTAAGCTATATATATATATATATATATATATATATATATGTCTTTTAGAATAAAATGGAATGTTACACAAGTTTATCTTATTCATTTAATAAATAAAATATTCAATAGTTATCATTTCTCATTTTCATATCCTTTTGATTTACAGTTTAAGTTTCCAATTGTCAAAATAGTCAAAATTTCATTTCGTTATAATAATCGAAATTTCAAATCTACAGAAACATTAGAACTAAATACCGAGTTCCATTTTCAAATCATTTCAAAATAAAAAATATATATGTAATCATATCTCTTATATATCCAAATCCTATTTAGAAATTTAAAATTAAGATTTGTTATCAAAACAAGTGTGTAGTAAAACTACTACAGTGGCCTTCCCACTTTGAAACTCAAAAATGAAGGTCGATGATGCGTGCACTCATCATCGAAATTATTTTTTAGCGACAGAGAAGGGAGTACATAACTGATTTCCTTTAAAAGTTCTTTTTAAAACTTTGTTTCAAATCACATTGAAATATTTATATCGGAAAATACTTCCAAATAATACTAATAATATATTCCAAAATCTTTCGAAAGAAATTTAAAAAATCCCAGAACTTAAGTTCTAAATTTCCAATTTTTATTTACTTTACTTTTTAATTCTATTTTACAATCAGTGTTTATAAAATTTCACTACCTAATAACCAAAATATTACATCCAACTATATCACTAATAAAATTATCCCTTTATACACAAAATATATACTAGGTAAAATTAATTATTTACCTATATTTAAAAAACAAATATTGTGTCGGTCTACCCTATTTAGTGTTTAGAAATCCCTATCAATGCCATAACGTCCTTTGTACCGACTGGAATTTATGAATTCTAAGCAGAACAAATAAACATAGTACAAAAACCTTTTATAACACTAACAAATACACTCTCTTATATACACACACACACACACACTCAATGACTCATTCTAGGGTATTACTACCCTATTTCTAATGAGTCAGACCACACAAAGCTAAGGTTATCGCTAAACCTCGCACTGATACCAACTGTAACGACCTGCCTTTTTTAACGGTTTAAATCGACGATAAAGCATACATGTCAGACTCAAACCATTCAAAATGGCAGATTGTTATGATGTAAACAAGAAATAATAGAGAATGAAAGAAAAATAAATATAGAATCTCGCAGTAGAATGATGAAATATAATAATCAAATAAACAGTTCATGAAGCTGTTTTAAAATAACATTGATTAAACCTTTACAATACAGATCAGAGTTACATAAAACAAGAGTAAATAGTAAATAAACACAGTGGAACAATATGATGCAATGGAATAAATATAATAAATAATAATAGTACAAAATTTTCATCTTCATCCTCTAGAAAGAAATCTTTGATAAATTGAAAAGCTTAGACTGACCCAAGTGAATTAAAGAGACAAAACACTCAAGTCGGAACTAAAATATGTTATGTAAGTTATATCAACAGTACATAAATATTAGTGTAATGGCGTCAGAGATGTTTACGAGGTTTGACATCTCCTATCCAATATCAACGTGAGTGCAATAACTTAAGAGATGTTCAAGATTCACATCTTCTAAAGATTCGTTAAATTATCTACTACGTAGTACAATACGCTATTATAATAGTATCTACAACAAATAAAGTATTAAAATATCGTTAAGGCGTTACCCATATCCCCCTTAACACATTTTTATATATTCCCATAGTCTATACAGTGCCGTAATTCCTCCATAAACTAAAGGGCTATCAAAGGGCACTCCATAGGTATGGTACAAACCAAACTTGTAGAAGGCGCGATAGAGCATGTGAACACGGCACTCGAAGCAATGTCATGGTAGATATACCTATTGCGGATTCAGACTGGTGGTAATGCATAACAACTATTACCGCCCATCTCGGAACATAGTCTCATAATCAAAATCAAGGAGTGGCCACCAAATCATCACAAAGTCATAATATGGTATCCAAGAAATGTGTCCGATTAAAGGTGCGGCCTCACTTGGCCCAGGCCCCTATTTTAGTCACATCTAAGTTGAATCACGGAGTCGGGGTCACGTAAATACCTCATATAGAATCGTTCGCCAAACGATCCTACTTAAATTTTGGAATCTCCACCACGTACACAGTTGTTAAAGTGATTTTCGGCATGTTATGTGATTCCACCTTAATAGATTTTGTGGAAAAAATTCTTCAAAGAGGGGAGAATATTATATCCTGTAATTTTTACGATAATTTATTTAAAGGAAATCAATAATTAATAACATCAAAAAATAGATTTTTCATAAACATTAAAATTTGGCTACGAAACTTGCACTATTAGGTTCGTGGTGAATCTTTGATCAATTTTCATATATAAAGTTTCCCATTTAGAATTCGAAAAGAAAATTTATTAATGTTTAAGTTTTTGAATCAGAAATAATTATATATATAATTATGAAAATAAATGCTATTAAACAATGTTGGCCAGTTAACATTTGAGTATGGTTAACACTAATAAAAAGTAGAAAGAAATTTGTGCTGAACGAATGTATAAGGAATCAAACTACCAAATGTTAACGGCGAAGATTACTTAACAAAATATAAAGGACCGATCAACTCCTAAATCACGTCGGTTGACCGCTAGTGATCGACCAGTAGGGGAGGCGGTCAGAACGCCAAATTTGAGATTTTGACATGGCCGAACAATCTGAATTTAAAATAAACTAATCCAACGACTGACATTGATTCTAAACCCTATAAACACGGAACTTACACTTCACTTTTCTTCTCATATTTTCTAAAGTACGTCGAAGCTCTGCCATTTTCTCTTCTCCAAAAAATTCACAATTCTTAAAAAATAGTTATATTTATACACGCATACAAGCGGAGAATAGTAGAGGATGATTGAGAAGAAGAATAGGGTTGAATCAAATCATCAAAGCCAAGGTAAATTACAAATACGAATTTAGAATTTAAATTAAATCAAAATCTCTTCTCTGATCTAGATTTTTGATTGGCATATTTATGCTTACGGTGTATGTATTCAAATAGGAAAAAAACGGAGTCAAATTGAATAATTGGGATTAGATCTGGAGATTTGGAGGGCAAAAAAAGTGAGTAGGAGATTATATATTTTTGTATAATATTAGATTTTTATCGTTGTAAATCTATTCTTGCATGCCTGAAATGTAAATTGGAATTGTAAGCTAAAATTTGTTTTCATGTAACAAAATTATAAACCCTGCCTATATATTCTACGATTGATAACTTAAAATATTTTTTTTGCAAGTACGTTAAGCTGGAAAATGTTAGGTGTTAGTAGTCTTCCAATTTTGAATTGGTAGTAGCATTCCCTAAAACTCATAAATTATGTGATAGTCGGATTTGTAGATTTGAATGAATGTTGCAAGTAAAATTCTAAATTAAGCTATCATGATAAATTATGGGATTTAAGTAGCAGTTTAATTGATTGGAATATAGGATATTGCAATGTGAATTTCTATAGATTATCAAGTTCTGATTTGTAAATAAAAGCGTATTGTTTGAAATAACAAGGAATACACCTAAAAGAAAGAGATGTAAAAAATAGGGATATTTACCGTATTTTCTATTGTTTATTTCAATAACTATGAAAATTATAATTTCTTGTAATTTCAAACGTAACACAAATTCCCCATTTAGATAAGATATTGAAATTTATAGCCTTAACCTTTTCGTTTGGGAGAAAGGTAATTCCAATACATTAAAATGCAGAAATCATGAAGGATTAAATAAAGAATTATAAATGTGATGATAATAACAGTCTAAGAGAGGAATACATGCAATATAAGCAAGACAGAAATTAAATAAAAATGAAGGAATGGTAGGAAAGTAATGATAGAGTTAAGTGAAGAGAGGAATACATGCATAATAAAAATGATGTAATTTGTTACATACATCTAACTCGTCAATCAATTCTATTCAAAATGTAGGTGTTTTATTTCTATTATATACTTGATATAATGTGGTTATATTAATTAATTAATTTAATTAAAAGTATATTTAATAGATAATCCATAAATGGTATGTTTTGTGATAGTAGTTACAATGTATTGTAATCGTGAGTAATTTATCACAATGAAACAAATATATCATTTTAAATGTTCCTAGTCAAGATGCATCGAGACTAGATATCAGTGTATCCGTTGACATTAGAGTACATAATACTTTCCAAATGTTAGATAGTGTATCACTTACGACTGTTGTGGGAACCTAGGGGTTACGTACTAATAGTTATCGGATAACTATGAAATGACTCACTCAATAGTTTTCTGTTGGTTAGTATAACTGTGGTCAAACATAAAATATCGATGTGACTAATTTACACAATTTTTTTGACTTGAGAATTGTAACAACCTACCTTTTTGGATGGTTTAAATCGACGATAAACCACATGTGTCAGACTCAGACCATTCAAAAGGGCAGATTGTTATAGGGTAAATAAGAAAACGTAGAGAAAGAAAGAAAAATAAATACAGAATCTCGCAATGGAATGATAAAATATAATAATCAAATAAACAGTTCATGAAGCTGTTTATAAATAACATTGATTAAATCTTTGTAATACATATCAGAGTTGCAATCAATAATAAATAATAAATAAATGCAGTGGAATAACATGATGCAATGGAATAAACATAATAAATAATAATAGTACAAAATCTTCGTCTTCATTCTCTAGAAAGCAGTCTTCGATAAACTAAAAAGCTTATGTAAGTTAAATCAAAAGTACATAAGTATGACTGGAATGACATCGGAGATGTTTACGGGGTTTGACATCTCCTATCTAGTGTCAACGTGAGCGCAATATCCAAAGATTCCCAAACCAAAAGCTTCCAAAATCTGACAGCTTCCAAAACCAAAGACTCCAAAAGATTTCCTAGATCCATATCTACTATCCAAGCTAGCACCAAAACACGGATAACCTGCTTCTAGGCTACCCATGTGGACAATTATGGACACACAGAGTTTAGGAAGGGAACAATAAATTCCGGATCAGCCATGGGACTGGTATGAGTAAACTAAAACAGTTGTTTGTACAAAAACAATTTATAAAAGAAATCCGTTATGATTTTTGGAAAATGAAACTACCATAAGGCCTCTCGCCACACACACAAAGCAATCGCACAATTGGAGGAGATTTCTCCTTATGATAGTCAAACATGCTTGATACGAGAAAATTCTTTTGATATTATTATTAGTGCATAGTGCAGAAAACATTTCGAAAGTATAATATTAAACTTAGCCAGCATACCACTATATGGTATACCTACTATAGCTACCATTTAAACGGCAGGTCACCACCATATGTAAATGCAGGTTATACAACTAAAACTGTATAGGGATTGTATTGTTTTGTTTGGATTTCCAACAAATGGTCAGGCTAAGGAACTTCCTACACCGAATGGGTGCGCCTCTGGAGGGACGCCCCAAGAACTTAACCAACTCTCTGCCAACACAAGGCCGGGTTATCTCTATAACTAGGTAACTATTGTCACGAGTATGCCATCCCCCGGTCGTAATCGACCTTTATCGAGGGCCCTCAACACCAACAAACACAAAGCAAATTATCTGGGCTCCATACCAGAATACCATTTATTATCCAAAAGAAAATGCACATACCCTAAAGGGCGTGACCCTCATAACCTTGCTGCATCCATTCTCGTTTCGACCATTTTCAGGGTATGAGGTTCGATGAAGTTCATCCCACAAAGCTATGCTTTTCACAAAAGCCATTCTTTTATCAACAAATGATCAACACTCAGCATGCCACCCTACCAAATTGGCAGTATATCACTAATAACCATCAACTACATAACCTCTAAGCTCGTACGTCTCAGAGAAGGGTGTTAAGCTAAGAGAATAAATTCTCCACCACCAAACAAAAATGTATTTGATAGAAATCAGCTTTATATCTCAAAATGTAATGTCACATATACAACCATACAAGTCCATGCTGGGTCTGAATGGAACCGAGGCACTTCGTCCAATAAAGGTAGAAGCCCTTGCAATCCGAGAATCCACAATCCCGATCGGACTCCCCATCACATATGGAGATCTCTATACCGGAGCAACTTAGTGCAGAGGCAATCGGCAGATAATCCTTTCATTCTCGAAAATACCCAGTCTTCACCACCGTCTTCAAATGCACTCCAATTTCGTCGTATCATTATTTAGAATGGATTTTATGACACAAAGTCCTCTCTCGGTTAATCCGAGTAATGAGCGTTTATTTTTAAAAACACGTGGATACACAAGTCATAAAGATTCACTATTAAGATTCGATGTGGGTTTCGGATAACCATTTGGAATCCGACTCCCTATCACATCAAAATTCAAATGCCATTTAAAGTGCAACAGTTTTCACATTCATATAGAAATACATCACAGATATCACAGTTCAATTTACAACAATTCACATCACAAATTATCAGAATTACATAACAGAGGTACCAATCAACTCAAGACATTCAATAATAATCAATTATCTACAAGTAAGATGAATTAACCGTATGATTACAATTAATTAATCACATAATTATTTTCATTAATTATCTTTAATTAATGATTAATTATTCTTAATTATAAATTAATTAGTCCTTAATTACTAACTAATTAATCTTAATCATTTTCATTAATTAAATATTTCTTAATTAATTACATTAATTAATTATAAATCGATCAATTAATCTTTAATTACTGATTAATTATACTTAATTATTAATTAATAAGCCTTAATTATTAATTAATAACCCTTAATTACAATTTAATTAATCCTTACTTACCAGTTAAGCAATCCTTAATTACCAATTAATTAATCTCTAATTACTTAATTGATCAACGCTTAATTACAACTTAATTAAGCTTTAATTACTTAACTAATTAATCTCTAATTTTAAATTAAATAATCTTAATTACTTATATAATTAATTCTTAATTATCAATTACTAATCTCTAACTAAATAATTATAACCCTTAATTATAAATTAATTAATCCCTAAAATTAATTAATTAAATTAATTAATTATTCTTTAATTATTATTAATTTAATTAATCATTAATCAACCTTAATTAACTTTAAGATAAATCATTATCTTTATTAATGACCTAATAACCATTTATATATAAATCTAAACATTTATTTTTTATTAACTACTTAATTTTATTCTAAATTAAGTTTTAAATTAACTTACAAATTCATGTTAAACACTTTACATAACTTACTCAAATCAATTACTTAAAACATTTATTTTATAAAGAATAGATTTATGAAAGTTTAAAACTAGATTCAATCTAAATTTAAAACATGCTTTTATAGAACTTTTTTTTCAAAAAAACTATTTAAATTTTACTTCGGGTCCAACCCGAATAACTCTTGAGTCCTAACCCGAGAAAAATCCATTTTTTTCTTTCTTTCCAAAACTTAGTTTAGTTTAAATCTGAAAATATGATTTAACACTCACGTATCAACTACCCGAATCTTCACTCGAGTCCCCTCCCACATTACCCGAGCTTTTTCCCAAGCCTAACTTCTTCCAAACCATTGACATCAACCGACACTTATGAACCTACACAGTTCAACGGTGACGCTCCGCTCACCCATGCTATCGCCGTTGAGTCGACGATGACCTACCCTTACGGTCTCGACCACCAAAAGATCACCACAAACTCAGAATTGAAATCGTGAAAACTAGAACAACCTGGAACCAGAAACCATCAACTAAAACTTTCTCGAACCCACAATGCAGACCACGAACCTTTGCCCAAAGGTTCGTTGACCAACCCTTCATCTTTTTCCCCCAGTCCGATGAACTCTAACCCACCAAAGACGCTGCAGCAACCCAGTTTCCAGCCTCGACCAAACTTAGGGTTTAAACTCTACTCCGACCAATTTCCGCTGCCACGATTGCTAAGAAAACCACCAACCATTTTTGCTGAGTTCGCCTTCACCCCGACCTCCTCCCGTGACGATCTCGACCTACCCGAGTTCCTCGATCGCCAGGAAAACCTCAAAACCCATTTTCTGGTCAACTTTGAATAACTCACTTGATCCCAAACTATAAATTGTGTTTTCACTTTTAAAAATCATGATTTTATATGGCGATTCGGATTATATAAGAAAATCATGGGATTGTGGTATTTGAATTTAAACATATTTCCAAAGTTCTTACTGGCATTTCCATTTCCATCTAATATTCAAACTTTTCATACTTAAATATATTTTTAAAACCTAGATTATGTTTAAACAAGCATATCTTGTTCGAAAACCAGAACCTATCAGAGAATGGATGAAGAGATTTGGAATTTTTTATCAAATTTAAACTCTGTAACTTTGAAACAGAGATGAACAGACATGCACAGTAAACATTCACACACACACACACACACACACACACACATATATATATATACACATTTGTACACATGCACCCAATTTTCAATTTAATTTAAACATGTTTTCAAACAGCAGGTTCAAATCCAGATTTTTAAAGAGTTTATGCACCTTTAAAAGAAGAAAACAGAGAGCGTGTAAACCTGAAGTTGATTTGTTCCTGAGTTTGAAAACCTGAGTTTGATCTTGTTGTTTTGATGATGAAAACTTCGATTTGTTTAACTAGTTAAGATGAACTTTGATATGCTTGTTTTTTGTTGTTGGAGATAATTTTCTTTGCTTTGAAATTTTGTTTGAAATTGTAAAAGAGATTTGATTTTCTTTGATGTTTTATGGTTTGAAAATTTAAGAGGTATTTTATTTTGATTTTTCTTTTGTTTGCTTAGATTTTTTTTCTTGTTTGATTACTTTTTTATAATTTTGATAAATAAGAGGAAAAATGATAAATAAGAAGTGAGGATAAATTTATAACCTACTTTTTTTCTTCATTCATTATTTTTAAAAATATAAGAGAATAATGACACTTGTTAATGTCATGCTTCATTAGTTAACACTTGTTAATCTATTTACTAAAATCTTATCACTTATTACCTTATGTCTTATAAATTAAACACTTGTCTTGTTGCATTTTTATATAATTTTGAATTATACTTTTCTATTTATATAATTACATTTCCTTTTATATTTATACAATTTTTAAAAGAAAATGTTTTAAAACTAAACTATACATTAATAAATAATCACATTCATATATTTATATTATTTTTTTAAATCCAAATTATTTTACTAAAATACTTATTTTTAAATTTTAAATTCAAATTCAATTTGCAATCTATTCCTATATATATATAGATATACAAATAAACAAATACAAATTTCATTTGTTTTGAAAAATTCAAATTTAATTCCAAAATCTATGTTAATTTCTGATTTTAAATTTGATAAAAATTGGGATGTTACATATTTCCCCCTTAAGAAAATTTCTTCCTTGAAATTTGAAAAAGAGAGAGAGACAAACGAAGAATATAAGAACACAGAAAAAGATAGAGAAATGACTTACCAGGTTAAGCCGGAATATCCACTCTGCAATTGGTATAGGACTTCTACATGATATCCTCTGTTTCCCAAGTATAGTCTTTTGGATCACCACTCCATTGCACTTTTACCAATTTTGCCACTTTATTTCTCAATTGCTTTTCATCTTGATCAACAATCTTTAACGGCTCTCTTTACTGCCAGATTTGATGTGATCTCCAAATCCTGCTGAACGGCCTCTTCAATTATACAATCTGGATCGTGTACATATTTTCGAAGGTTAGAAACATGAAATACTTTGTGTACGCTAGATAACCAATTGGGTAGCTGCACTCGATAAGCCAAAGGACCGATCCTCTTCAGTATAGGAAAAGGACGTATATATCATGGTGCCAGCTTGCCAGTCTTTCCAAATCTCAACACTCCACGCATTGGAGAAACCTTTAGGAAGACGGAATCTCCAACCTGGAATTCTAAATTTCTTCTTTTGCGGTCAGTATATTTTTGTGATGACTTTGAGTAGTTTTCAGTTTCTTTCGAATAAAATCAACTTTCTCAGTAGCTTCCTTTATCATATCTGGTCCAAGAACGAGCCTATCACCTGACTCAATCCAGCATACAGGTGATCGACACAGACGACCATATAATGCTTCGAAAGGAGCCATTTCAATATTGGCCTAACAGCTATTATATGAGAATTCAACCGATGCAAATGGTCCTCCCATGAACCTCCAAAGTCAAGAATACAAGAACGCAAAAGGTCTTTTAAGATTTGATTTATCCTTTCCATCTTCCCATCATACTATGGGTGGTAGGCAGTACTGAAGTTCAGCTTGGTTCCTAATGCGACTTGAAAAGCCTCCCAAAGTCTTCTAGTGAATATTGGATCACGATCACTCACTATACTACTCGGTATTCCATGGAGACGAATAATTTCTTTTATATACAACTTTCCCAAACTTGCCGCCGTTCGGGTAGGTTTTACGGGGATAAAGTGGGCAGTCTTAGTTAGACGATCCACGATAACCCAAATTGCCTCATTACCTTTCTAAGTTCGTGGAAACCCGTCTATGAAATCCATCGACACTTGATCCCACGTCCACTTAGGCACCTCCAATGATTGTAGTTAACCCGCCATCTTCTTCTGATCACTTTTTATTTGTTGACAAGTAGCACAATGGCTAACATAAATAGATATATCCCTTTTCATTGTTTTCCACCAGAAAGTTCTTTTGATATCTCGATACATCTTATTAACTCCTGGATGGATACTAAGCTTGGACTTGTGACACTCGTCCAAAACTTCATGTTTTAGATCCGGGATGTCTGTAACACACAACCTGCCTTTCAATCTTATACTTCCACTATGATTGGTTTCAAAGCTGGAATCTTCGCCTCAAATTTTTCTTCCATAAATCTCTCAAAGAAACTTGTCTTCTTTCTACTTGCTAGCGACTTTCTCAAGAAGAATAGGAGTGACAACAAGATGAGCAAGAATAACATGTCTTCTACTCAAAGCATTGGCTACCACGTTGGCTTTTCCGGGTGTATACTGAATATCTAGGTCGTATGACGCTAGAAATTCCAACTAACGTTGCTGCCTCAGATTCAAATCCTTCTGGGTAAAGAGATACTTCAAAGATTTATGGTCGGTGAACAATTCAAACTTTTCACCTAAAACAAGAAGGGTTTATTAAGTATAAATATTAAGTTAAACTTTAAATTTTTAGGAAATCAATAAGAGATTTTTACCCAGAAGATAATGATGCCAGATTTTTAGGGCAAAGATAACAGCCGCAAGCTCAAGATCGTGGGTTGGGTAGCTTTTCTCATGTGGCCACAATTGTCTACACGTGTAGGCAATTACTCTATCCTCCTGCATTAAAACAACACCCACACCCTCACCACAAGCGTCTGTATAAACAGATAAACCTTGATTTCCATTAATAATAGCCAGAACAGGAGCAGTAGTCAATCTCCTCTTCAACTCCTGGAACGCTTGTTCACACTTTGGAGTCCAATCAAACTTAGAATTTTTCATAGTCAGTTTAGTTAACGGACTGGCTATCTTGGAGAAATCCTAGACAAATTTTCTGTAATATCCGGCTAAACCCAGAAAACTTCTGACTTCTTTTGAAGTTGTAGGTTGCTTCTAGTCTAGAATAGCAGAAACCTTGCTCGGGTCTACAGAAGTTCCCTCTTCGGTGACAATATGTTTGAGAAATCTAACTTCCTTGACCCAACAATGACACTTAGAAAATTTGACGAACATAATGTTCTTGCTTAATATTTCCAAAACAATTCTCAACTGCGCAGCGCGCTCCTCTTCAGTTTTGGAGTAGATCAAAATATCATCAATAAACACAAGAAAAAATTTATTTAACACTTCTCGGAATACGTGGGTCATTAAGTCCATGAAATATGCGGGAGCATTGGTCAGTCTGAAAGTCATAACTAACCATTCGTAGAATGTGTCAGGACCCCTGAAAGCAGTTAAGTGAATACAGTCTTCAGCAATTCTTAGTTGATGGAATCCTTGGGCTAGATCCAACTTTGAAAAGAATCGAGCGCCGTGCGACTGATCGAATAGATTGTCGATTTTGGGTAAAGGAAAATTGTTTTTGAGAGTTAATTTTGAGATAGCGGTAGTCCACACATAATCTCAAGGATCTGTCAGACTTGGCTACGAAGACAACAGCTGAACCACAATTGGAAACACTGGGACGTATTAATCATTTCTCTAGCAAATCTCGGGTTTTTTTGACCGGCTCTATTCTTTCCCTTGGTTCCATCCTGTGGCTTGCATGAGCAACAGGACGAGCATTGGGAACTAAGTCGATTCTGAATTCAATTTCCCTGTGTGGAGGCAAAGATTTAACTTCTTCGAATACATCTGGAAATTCCTAAACAATAGGTATAGATTCCAGATTAGGTACGGGATACCCCCAAGTATATGTCAGCTTATCTCTCTTAGGACTCAGATCCTCACAAGAAATTTCAATAAAATCTAATCGAAATTGTTCAATTGTTACAATCTAACATAGCTTCATATTTTGTTAGCCAGTTCATTCCGAGTAAGATTTCAAATTTGTTAAAGTCAAGGACAAAGAGATTAATAGGAAATTGATGATGAGAATATGAGATAGGAACCTCTCTACAACATAGACAAAGGTTCGCAGGGCCACCAACCGGATTTTTCACACAAATGGGCTCGTCGACAAATTCGGGTTCAAGTTTTTATTCATTTACGATTTGTTGGGAGATTAAGCTATGTGGGGCTCACGTGTCGAACAAAACTCTAACAATTCTATCATAAATGAGAAGGTTACTTTCTAAAACTCCTTTTCCTTTATCCGCTTCAGAGGTTGAAGGTTTATCTTCGATCGTATACACCTTCGCTACTTGAGCTTGCTTCATTTTCGGACAATCTTTAACTTCGTGTCCTGGCTTATGACAGTAATAGCATTGTCTGGGTCTTGTCTTTATAGATTGATCCTTCTTTGGCTTCATACACCTACTTGAGTAATGGTCCTTCTCCAAACAATTAAAATAAGTAATGTCCTTTTCCTGGTTCTCCTGATTATTCTTCTTCTCTTTGCCTTGCCCCGGTTTTTTTCCTCCGAACTTCCTTTTCTTCCAATTCAGATTGCTTGCACTTCCTTTTTCCTTCGAAACTTCCTGCTTGTCCAGAGTAGCGTATCTATCACCCATATCTATCAAATTAGAAAAAGATTCATTCACATGGACACTCATTCTCTCATGGAATTTCTTGTTCATTCCTCGAATAAATCTTTCATTCTTCTTCAAAGGGGTGTTCACCAACTCCCGATCGAATCGAGATAGATTGTTAAACTTGTTTAAGTACTCTTCAAACAATAAACTTTCCTGCTTCAAGTCAGCGAACTCATGGTACATTCTAGAGATGCCAGCAGACGACATATAACGTTTCTCAAACACCTCTTTGAATCGACCCCAAGTAAACTCATCCTCCGGTTCATCCACTGTAATAGTCTCCCACTAGGCTAGAGCTTCCTCTTGGAGTTGCCAAGAAGCTATCAATCTCATTTGATCATCTTCCAACTTTAGTCCTCTATAAAATCTTTTGCATGATCGAATCCAGGCCTGTGCTTCAATAATAGACTCCTTGCTAGTGACTGGCTTTTCACCAAGTCTGGAAAAACTTCGATATTAATCAGCCAGATTCCGTTGAGGTTGAGTAAAAATAGCTGCTTCCATTGTTGTAGGGCCTTGACCATTTTAAGTGGTACTTCCTCGTATCCTACCTCGTCCTCTTCTAGTGCTCATTCTCACTATCTATAAATAGTAAGAAAACTTGATTTAGGCCATACAAACGAGATATCTTAGGGATATACTCATTCTAGGGTATTTCTAACCCTATCTCTAATGAGTCACCTAATGTGTTATACTCCATAGCTAAAGTTCTTATTTAACCTTCAGCTCTAACACCACTTGTCACGACCCGAAATCCAACGTTCAAAAATCGACATCAAATACCCCACTTGTATTCGACTGCTGGATATTCAAATGTTGAAATCCAGTTCGGTGGAGCTTATAACAACATTAGATGAATATAAAACAACAGAAAACAAAAGAAGATTTCACTTATCACAACATAGATACACCGTTGATGCAACAATAGAACACCATCATCAGAGTGCTATATATATAAGATACAACAACAAAATAAAACGCCACAGCGGAGAAACAACAGAGTCTTCAAAAGAAAGAGAGAGAGAATCCAACATAAGCACCTTCAAACCAAACTTCAAAGCATGCAAAAGATTCCCAAACCAAAAGCTTTCAAAATCTGACAGCTTCCAAAACCAAAGACTCCAAAAGCTTTCCTAGATCCAAATGTACTATGCAAGCTAGCCCCAAAACATGGATAACCTGCTTCTAGGCTGTCTGTATGGAAAATTAAGGGCACCCAAAGTTTAGGAAGGAAACAATAAACTCTGCGTCAGTTATGAGACTGGTATGAGTAAAAAATAAAATCAGTTGTTTGTATAAAAACAATTTATAAAAGAAATCCGTTATGCTTTTTGAAAATGAAACTACCATAAGGCCTCCCACCACACACACAATGCAATCGCACAATTGGAGGAGATTTCTCCTTATGACAGTCAACATGCTTGATACGAGAAAATTCTTTTGGTATTAGTTTTAGTGCATAGCGCAGAAAACATTTTGAAAGTATAATATTAATCTTGGCCAGCATACCACCATTATAGTATACCTACTATAGTTACCATTTAAACGGCAGGTCACCACCATAAGCAAATTGCAGGTTATACAACTAAAACCGTACAAGGTTCGTATTGTTTTGTTTGGATTTCCAACAAATGGTCAGGCTAAGGAACTTCCTACACCGAATGGGTACACCTCTTGAGGGACGCCCTGAGAACTTAACCAGCTCTCTACCAACACAAGGCCGGGTTACCTCTGTAACTAGGTAACTAACTGTCACGAGTATGCCATCCTTCGGTCATAACCGACCTTTATCGAAGGCCCTCAACACCAACAACCACGAAGCAAATTATCTGGGCTCCATACCAGAATACCACTTATTATCCAGAAGAAATTGCACATACCCTAAACGGCGCGATCATAATATTGTTGCATCCATTCCTATTTTGACTATTTTCGGGGTGTGAGGTTCGATGAAGTCTCGTCCCATAAAGCTACGCTTTTCACAAAAGCCATGCTATGATCAATAAAAGATCAGCACTCAGCATGCCACACTACCTAATTGGGAGTATATCACTAATAACCATCAATCTACATAACCTCTGAGCTCATACGTCTCAAAGAAGGGTGTCAAGCTAAGAGAATAAATTCTCCGCCATCAAACAAAAATGTATTTGATAGAAATTAGCTTTATATCTCAAAGTGTAATTTCAGATATACAACCATACAAGTCCATCCTGGGTCTGAATGGAACCGAAGGCACTTCGTCTAATAAAGGAAGAAGCCCTTGCAGTCCGGGAATCCACAATCCCGATCGGACTCCCCATCACATATGGAGATCTCTATACCGGAGCAACTCAGTGCAGAGACAATCAACAGGTAATCCTTTCATTCTCGAAAATACCCGGTCTTCACCATCGTCTTCAAATTCACTCCAATTTCATCGTACCATTATTCGAAATGGGTTTTATGATACAAAGTCCTCTCCTGGCTAATCCGAATGATAAGCTTTTATTTTAAAAACACGTGGATACATAAGTCATAAAGATTCACCATTAAGATTCGATGTGGGATTTGGACAACCATTTAGAATCTGACTCCCTGTCGCATCGAAATTCATATGCCATTTAAAGGTCAACAGTTTTCACATTCACACCGAAATACATCACAGATATCACACTTCAATTCACAGTAATTCACATCACAAAGTATCATAATTACATAACAGGGGTACTAATCAGCTCAAGGCATTCAATAATTATCAATCATCCACAAGTAAGATGAATTAACCGTGTGATTACAATTAATTAATCACATAATTATTTTCATTAATTATCTTTAATTAATGATTAATTATTCTTAATTGTAAATTAATTAGTCCTTAATTACTAATTAATTAAACTTAATCACTTTCATTAATTAAATATTTCTTAATTAATTACATTAATTAATTAATTATAAATCAATTAGTTAATCTTTAATTACTGATTAATTATACTTACTTATTAGTCAATAAACCTTAATTATTAATTAATAACCCATAATTACAATTTAATTGATCCTTAATTACCAGTTAATCAATCTTTAGTTACCAATTGATTAATCTCTAATTACTTAATTAATTAATGCTTAATTACAACTTAATTAATCTTTAATTACTTAATTAATCTCTAATTTTAAATTAATTAATCTTAATTACTTAGATAATTAATTCTTAATTATCAATTAATTAATCTCTCATTAATTAATTATAACCCTTAATTATTAATTAATTAATCTCTTTAAATTAATTAATTAAATTAATTAATTACTCTTTAATTGCTTTATTAATTTAATTAATCATTAATCATTATAAACCTTAATTAACTTTAAGATAAATCATTATCTTTATTAATGACTTAATTATCATTTACATATAAATCTAAACATTTATTTTTTTATTAACTACTTAATTTTATTCTAAATTAGTTTTAAAATAACTTACAAATTTTAACTTACAAATTCAAGTTAAACACTTTACATAACTTTCTCAAAATCAGTTACTTAGAACATTTATTTTATAAAGAATAGATTTATGAAAGTTTAAAACTAGATTCATTTTAAATATAGAACTTGCTTTTATAAAACTTAAAAAAAAAAACTATTTAAATTTTACTTCGGGTCCAACCCGAATAACTCTCGAGTCCTTACCCAAGAAAAATACATTTTTTTCTTTCTTTCCAAAACTTAGTTTAGCTTAAATCTGAAAACATGATTTAACACTCACGTATCAACTACCCAAGTCTTTACTCGAGTCTCCTCCTACATTACCCGAGCTTCTTCCCGAGCCTAACTTCTTCCCAAACCACCGACACTTACGCACTTGCACAGTTCAACGGAGACGCTCTTCTCACCCATGCTATCACCTACGAGTCGACGATGACCTACCTTTACGATCCCGACCACTAAAAGATCACCACAAACTCAGAATCGAAATCGCGAGAACTCGAACAACCTGGAACAAGAAACCATCAACTAAAACTTCCTCAAACCTACGACCCCGACCACTAGCGACCACAAACCTCTACCCAAAGGTTCGTCGACCAACCCTTTATCTTCCCCCCCGGTCTGATGAACTTTGATCCACCAGAAACGCCGCAACAGCCCAATTTCCAGCCTTGACCAAATTTAAACCCTACTCTGACCAATTTCCGTAGCCATGGTGGCTAAGAAAACGACCAACCATGTTTGCTGAGCTCGCCTTCACCTCGACCTCCTTCAGTGACGATCTCGACCTACCCGAGTTCCTTGATCGCCAGGAAAACCTCAAAACCCATTTCTGGTCAACTTTTAATAACCCACTCGATCCCAAACTATAAATTGTGTTTTCACTTTTAAAAATCATGATTTTAGATGGTGATTCAGATTATATAAGAAAATCAAAGGATTGTGGTATTTGAACTTTAACATATTTCCAAAGTTTTTACCGTCATTTCCATTTCCTACTGATATTCAAACTTTTCATACTTAAATATATTTTTAAAACCTAGATTATGTTTAAACAAACATATCATGTTTGAAAACCAGAACCAATCAGAGAATGGATGAAGAGATTTGGAATTTTTTTCCAAATTTAAACTCTATAACTCTGAAATAGAGATGAACAAACATGCACAGTTAACATTCACATACATATATACACATTACACAAATGCACCCAATTTTCAATTTACTTTAAACATGTTTTCGAACAATAGGTTCAAATCCAGATTTTTAAAGAGTTTACTCACCTTTAAAAGAAGAAAACAGAGAGCTTGTAAACCTGGAAGTTGATTTGTTCTCAAATTTGAAAACCTAAGTTTGATCTTGTTGTTTTGATGATGAAAACTTTGATTTGTCTAACTAGTTGAGATGAACTTTGATATGCTTGCTTCAGGTTGTTGCTGGAGATAATTTTCCTTGCTTTGAAATTTTGTTTGAAATTGTAAAAGAGATTTGATTTGCTTTGATGTTTTCTGGTTTGAAAATTTAAGAGGTACTTTGTTTTCATTTTTCTTTTGTTTGCTCATATTTTTTTCTGGTTTGACTACTTGTTTATAATTTTGATAAATAAGAGGAAAAATGAGAAAGAAGAAGTGGGGATAAATTTATAACCTGATTTTTTTCTTCATTTATTATTTTTAAAAATAAAGGAGAATAATGACACTTGTTAGTTTCATGCTTCATTAATTAGCACTTGTTAATCTATTTACTAAAAATTTAACACTTGTTAACGTATGTCTTATAAATTAAACACTTGTCTTGTTGCATTTTATATAATTTTGAATTATACTTTTGTATTATATAATCACATTTCCTTTGTTATATTTATACAATTTTTAAAAGAAAATGTTGTAAAACTAAACTATACATTAATATATAATCACATTCATATATTCATATTATTTTTTTAAATCCAAATTATTTTACAAAGATGTTTATTTTTAAATTTTTAATTGAAATTCAATTTACAATCTATTACTATATATAGATATACAAATAAACAAACACAATATCATTTGTTTTGAAAAATTCAAATTAATTTCAAATTTAATTCCAAAATTTATATAATTAATTTCTAATTTAAATTTGATAAAAATTGGGATGTTACATAATTGATATCAAAATATCATATTCTCAAAACCATATCATTTTCGAAATCATATTTACTTTCGAAATTATATCACATTTGAAATCATACCACTTTCGAATTCATATTTCCAAATAGACTAAATCCTCATTTAAAATCATCATATTCCTCAAATATGTCATTTAACTCCCAACTTATGTTATGACATCTTTTAAAGGTATTCTCCATAAAATCGAGGATTAAATATAAAACTTCCACTTTACAAACCAAAAATTTAGAAAATAGTTTGGATAGTTTAAAATAGCCTTTAAATGGTTAAAATACTTTATGTATAGTTTAAATGGTTTTTAATAGTTTAAAATAGAATAAAATAGTTTAAGTGGGTTTAAGATAGTTTAAATTTAATTTAAAATAGATTAAATAAATTTAAAATATGTTAACTAGTTTTAAAATAGATAAAATAGATTTAAAATAGATTACATAAGTTAATTAGATTAAAATGGGTTAAAATTAGTTAAATTAGGTTAAATAGATTAAAATTAATTAAAATAGTTTAAATTGATTTAAAATTGTTTAAAATAGCTGAAATTAGATTTAAATTAATTTAATAGTTTTGAAAACCTTAGAACAAGGATTTAAAAATAATAAATCTTTAAATCATTTACATTAAAATAATTAATTTGGAATTAATATCAAAATCAAACCATTTCTTCCATTTCAACAATTTGGACCTTATCTCGATTTCAAATCAAAACCCAATTCCGAATCTTAAAATATCAATTTTAAGCTATTCTAATTTCAATAGATTTCAAAATTAAAAATTTCAAATATTTCATTGACTTAAATTCGATAAGTTTCGTTTATACTTCAAATTCAACTTTAGAATTTAAATTTAAACCCTCCAAGAAATTTACTAATACAATTCCAACATTTCAAATTTTACCTTTTATTCATTTAGACAATCCAGTTTATATAAATCAAATTCTATTTAGAAATATCATCTAGTTGAAGTCAAAATTTAAAGATTAACCAATCAAGCGTCCGCATACAATTTTCTACCCTATGGTCAAGTGATACAGATATTTATCATTTCAATCCGCAAATATTTAAATTTTACGGGTATATATCATTTCAACCCACAATCCCGGATTAATTACAAATCCATAAAATCCCTTGAGTCTATCATTTCAACTTATAATGATTCCTCCCTAATCTGTCAAATCGTTCGGGTATGTATCATTTCAACCCATAGGAAACTTGTAGTGTTATCACAATATAGAAATATAACATCCAGTCATTCAATATCAACAATCAAACATCCATCACAATCATCCAATTAAATCAATAAACAATAAATGATTATCATTATTAAGTACAAAATGGTGAATTGAAATTTAGTATTAAATTAAATAATGATTAAATGCAATAAAAGCCATATTTAACTGGAATGGAATTTTAAACATACCAAACATCATTCTGTCAATTTCTAATCACATCATTAATTTGATTTAACTAACATAAGATAGTAAAAATCATGAGTGGGTTAAAAGACTTACCTTTGATTTTAGACCATAAAAATCCAAACAGAAGCTCAAAAGCTCAACAATCTCCAAATTCAACCGAATCAATTTCACATTGTCTGGAATTTAAATACGAATCCAATAGAAGAAATCACACGTGAATCAAAGTTTATATGCAAAAGATATTCATTTTGTAAGATATATTATTGAAATTATATTTAGTAAGCATTTAAAAAATTAAAAAAAATTAATGCTTACGTTTTTCTCAAGATGAAGCTTAAGGAAAAGATTAAAGAACAACTAAGATGAAGATAGGACGTGTACGAAAAATGAAAATAAAAAATCATGTTTCAGATAAGAAAGCTTTTGGATTTTCAAGAAAAAGGGCTTTTGAATATGAGGTGTCAGGAGAAACAAAATGCAAATGAAGAAATAAGTTGCAGGTTATTTATAATTAGAAAATGAAGGCGGAGGGACAAAAATAAATATTACATTTTATTTTGAAAGCTTCATGCTTTAATAATGCATAAGGAAATATACGTAGAAATGGAAAAATTTGCAAACCAAAGGAAAGTAAAATTTTGTATACGTGGAAATGAGGTGGCAAAAATTAAATACAGCCAAAAAGTCTAGGTTCATGTATTAAACAAAAGGAGAAATGAACGGATCAAGTATTAATAATAAGGTAACTATTTTAAAATGTTCATGCAATAATTAATAACAAAAGAAAAGAAAGGACCATGTACAATGCGTAACCTTATGAAATTCAATTTTTTTTTGAAACGTAACCAAATTAACTTCATTAACTCAAATAATATTCAAATTTGTATGCATACAGGTTTTCATCTACACATAATAAAAAAGTTAAACCTACTTTAAAAATGAAAACATTCAATTTGATTTTCCAAAAAACACCCTTTTTGTTTAACACAAAACGTGTGTTTCTTTTATTAAATCTATTAATTACAATCAATGTTTTCTTTCCCTTTTAATTGACATATTTCAATTACATTAATTGTAATTACTTAGAAGGTTAAATTTCAAAATAGACAACTAAAATGAATGAAAAATAGAACAATTTTTTATGTAAACACGTTTACTAATTTGTTGTTTATACACAAGAATAATAAATAACTTACTAAAATAGATTATTTTCCTATTCCTATAATCAATTTGTAAGCTAAAACACAGTTCAAATAAAACATATATTTCTTCCTTTAAAATCAATCATTCTATTCTCTATTTTAATGAAATTAAACCTACATTCACAATATGAAACATTCATTTTATTTGCTGTAAATATTCTTTTCGTTAAATCAAACCTCACTTATATTTTCACAAAACACAAGCTATTTTTAATTACACCTATTAATTTACAATTCAGTATTCTCTCTCCTATTAATTGAAAATTTTCAGTTACATTTATTTCAGTTGATTAAGTTTCAAAATGGACTAAATGAATGTAATGAGAAGTAGAACAATTATTTTCTATCTAATAGTAATTTAAACATATTTGTACACCATTGGATACAAACAAGTAATTATACATTTCTTGCTAAGTAATAGTTTCTCATCTCTACAATTAATTTTTCAGCTACCAAACATTTCAGATACATAAACATATGTTTAGTTCTTTACTAAACTTATTCATTTTTATTCTTTTATTTCGAATTGTACTACTACTATTAAATCAACCAATACATTATGAAATTATTAACATAGGTTTCTATCTTATTATCCTCATTTTCATCAATTGACACCTTTTCTTGCATTAACCATAATATTTAATTATATTTAGTTCCAATTAATTATATTCTAATTCCAATAGATTGATTTAATTAGATTTCAATTTTTTATTCAATCAATCATTACTTTATGGACATAGTTAACGTTGGTTTACATCTTGTTGCATTAGTATTCTACAATTATCATCTTTTACCATATTAGTTATAGAATCTCAATTATTTTTAATCTTTATTGATTTTCACATTAATTATCGTTTAAAATCACAATAAATTAATTATCTTAGTTTCACTCCTTTTTAGTAAATCAAATACTACCTTTTGAATGTAACTGACATTTCTGTACATCTTGATGCAATCACCTTTTTCAATTATCCTCTTAACCCATTTTACGTAACATTTAATTTAATTTAATTATAATTGATTAAATAAATTGGTAACAAATAACAATTGTCACTTCCTCATTTAATAACATTTTCATGCTTGTTATCTACACACAAATGTCATAACTACTTACTGTAACGACATGCTCTTCTCAACCCTTGAAAAAAAATCAACGCAAATACGCCACTATATAACATGTCGACGATCAAGTGCCGGGAAAAGAAAGATTATTGAGGAAAAAGAAAGAAGATAGAAGAAAGAAGGAACTAACAAAAACAGAATCTCACAATCGCAGCGGAACAAAATATAATAGATAATAACAGATCTTCACACAAAATGAAAACACATCAGCTTTATAGATTACATCATCAGAGTATATCACAAAAAAAACAATAATTACCAACCTGGCAGTTATAGTAGCCTGCCTCACAGCTTGCTGGCAAATTTCAACAAACACAGCAGTGGAAATACACAAGTACGGGTAATACGTCTTGATCTTCAGCTCCTCTCCTGAGCTCTCTAGCATCTTATTCTGTATTTTACAACACTCGGTTTGACCCAAGCACTATAATAAAATAACACCCGAGTCAGTTTGGAGTACCAGCGAGAAAAAATACATTCAAATTTATTTATTAAAGTTTCAAAAATCCTTTGAAAATCAAAAGCATCTCGTAAGACCACGCCACAAATAAACATGTTGGGTTTTTACCTTACGATAGCCAAAACATTTCTTTTCAACATCCTCTGATATTATAATAGTGTCTATATACAAATACTTATTCAAATAGCTGAAATTGTTACATGATTAAATTCTAGCATACTTGTGATAACTCGGATTTCGGGTATCTGACAGGATTAAAATTATTAAAATATTGATTTGTATGTTAAACAGATAAATTTTGATAATAAAAGATATTTGGATGTGTAAATGGATTAGAAAATATAAAATAAATAAATATTTGGATGTGTAAATGGATTAGAAAATATAAAATAAATAAATAAATAAATATAATAAAGGATATCTCTGATATTCCAGAAATTTCAAGCAAATTCAATTATGATAATCTCTTTTATAAATTATTTAAATTGGTAAAAAATATTATTTATTTCAAAACAAATAATAATCGATTGTTTATATGTATATAATATGAATAGAGAGAATCATTATTACAAGTTGGATTCTAAAATTTAAATTTAAAATTTTGATTTAAATTTGAAATTTAAAAGATTGATATCTTAAAAATATTTTGGATTTAAGGGTATATTATATATGATTTTTATTTAGAATATAATTGATTTATATTATTTTCTTCAAAAGATATTATTTATATAAATTAAGAAAAGAATTTATTAATTAGGAGATTTAATACAAAAAGTTTAATGAATTGTGTTAAAACTAATTTATACTTGCATATTTACAAGTGCATGAGTTCTAGCATAATTGAACAAGTGTTAAGATAATATCATGCCTTCAAAACCATTTGTAACAATTTTATTATGAGATAAAACAAGTGGCACTAACTCTTTTATTTTCAAATTTGGGAATAAATTTAGAAAAAAATTTAAGAATAGAACTAAATATATACATATCTCCACCCTTACTTATTTTCTTTTTCATATTCAAACAAAAGTAGCAAAGCCATACACAAAGATCTTTAAGTTAATACCTGAATTGAAATAAAAAAGAGGCAACAGTCAGATCATCTCAGTTTCAAAGAAAAATCCAAATCAGTAAGCAAGATCAGGGGCAAATTGAAGCAAAACAAAGATCAACTCAGTTTTTTTAAAATTAAGGCAGCAGTTTAAAATCTAGATTAGGAAGCAAATTCAGATATCCAGAGAAGATCCAGGCTTCTCTGATTCTTCCAAAGGTGAGTAAATGTTCCTTTAAAAGCTTAAACTTAATTTTATCATGATGAAGGTGATAGATTGTAGATTAATGTTATGGAACAGTTCCACATGGATGAATTAAGATGTTCATATGTATATAAATATGAGGAAAACTGTGCATGTCTAAATATAAGAAGATTCCAGCCTCTGTTTATTTTTTATAGACCAAATCAAATTTAAAAACTCAATCCTCTGTCTTCATTCTATTTCTGGATATGATCTCTGAATAAAAGGTGTTTGAATATATGAAACATCATTTTTAAAAATAGATTTGAGTAAAACTATTTTGTAAATATTTTAAAAATTGGATGTTCAGTGAAGAATCAACCAATGTCAGAAATTTGATTGTTAAATTTTCATGCTTCGGTTATATAATCTAACTCGTTATAAAAAATGACGAATTTTAAGACTAATATAGAGATTTTTAAGTTAACGATTGATAAAAATTTCGGGGTTGAACGCATATCGGTTTTTGATTAAATTTTGACAAACGGTGGAAGGGAATCCTGGTCAGTCTTTCCTGAAGCTTGTTAGATGGCCGTAAACCATGGGAACAATGGTATTTGATTTTTCTTAGTGTGGATCATCAGAATGAGTTGATTTTAGCGTTTGATCGCTTGTTTCATTTGGGTTAATTCGAGGGTAAGACCGGAGGATGGACGGCGATAGAGCGGTGCGCACTAAAGGGAAATGACAGGGCAGTTTGCAGCGGTGTTCTAGGCAAAGTTTGGTGAAGGCCGGAGGCGCGTGGTGGCGTATAAGGCAGGAATTGTTGTTCGTCTCTGATCATAGTTTGGGTCTCAGTTCAAGATTTCAATCTGGGTTCGAGCGTGGTGTTTTTAGTGGGTCATCGGGATGCGGAGGTGTTAGGCGATGGTTGTGGATGCTTAGGGGTAAGGCAGCGAACGTGGGTCATCGGGACACGTGCACAGTTTCCGGTGGGTGTGCACGAGGGTATGGTAAAGAAGAGGATTAAGGTAACAGAAGAAGGAGAAGAAGGATGGCTATGGGATAATGGTGTTTTTTCTTGGGTCGAACTCGAATCTGATCGAGTAGAATTGGAATTCGGGTAGAAGATGGGATGTGCGCGGGTCTGAACCGAAGTTTTTGAGTATAGTTGTTAGTAGATGGCTTTATAAGTTTAAAAGCACAGAATGATGGTTTTCAAAGTTGAGGAATGTTAGCGAGGTTTCAAGGTTAAATATTTGCACAAGTTTCAAATATAAACTACAAGTCAAATAAATATAAATTATTTGGTTTAAATTAATTTTGTAATAAGTTAATTATTTTATTTTATTTCTATGTGATCTCCAAATGAAATTTAATATTTATTAAGAAGTAAATTAAGATAGATGGATTATCTTAAAATCAATTAAGGATAATTAATCAGTGAATAAGATTAATTAAGTATAATTAATTAATGAATATGATTAATTAAGGATAATTGATTTAAGATTATTTGTTAAGTGAAATTAATTAAAGGATAATTAATTAAGGGAAGAGATTAGAGGATCATTAATTTATAGATTAATTAATTGAGGAGATTAATCAAAAGTTAATTAATGCGAATGGTCAAGGTTAATTTACCTATGTGGTAATTTAAGGTTAAATTAATCAATGATCCAGGTTAATTAATTGAGGATAATTAATCAATGAAATAATTACTTGATGAAAGTAATTAAAGGTAAATTACTTAAGGATTAATTAATTAAGTGTAATTAATTAAAGGATTGATAAATTAAGAAAATTAAATTTATGATTAGTTAAATAATGAGTATGATTAATTAAGAAATAATTGATCAATGAAGTAATTATAAGGTAATTAATTTGAGTCATTAATTGAGGATCAATGTAATTAGTATGGATGGGTAAAGCATAATTAATTTGTGTAATTAATTAAGAGTTAAATTACTTATTTTAATTAAGAATGATTAATCAAGGATGATTAATCAAGTTGAATAATTATGGGTTGATTGATAACTGAATATAATTCATTAGTGTTAAATAAGCAAGATTTATAATTAATAAAGTAATTAATTTAATTCATTGGTAGTTAATTAAATTAATTAGAAATGGTATGACAAATTTATCTTGCTTATGAATGATTGAATGATATTTGAATGCCTTGGATTATTTGTTATCCCTGATATGTGATTGTGATGTTTTATGAAATGAAATGTTTTTGTAATAGGATAAGTTGGGTTGAACAGAGATAACGTGGTTGTCTATGATGAATTGCTGTGTAAAAGTGACATCCAATATTTAAAATTTAATCACTTGAATAACTCGAGTTAAGATGACAATGGATTCGAAGAGACCGGAGTCGGGTATTAGTTAATACCCAAAACCACTTTCAATTCATTATAGATTGGTATGTGAAATCTATAGGCTGGAGTGGAATGATTTAAGTGAATTGGACCATTTAATCTAAGTTTTGGTACTTAGAAATTGATGTGTGAAATAAGTGATGCATATAACAAATTGTGAATTTGTAAATTGAAACGAGTTACCAAGGTTTTATGTAAGTTTTATGCTGTTGTATTCCATGTTTGATGGGTTTACTCGCGTTGGTTTCTAGCCCGACCCGGGTGTTTCTTTGATGTAATGCTTGGGTCAGACCGAGTATTACAGATTTTCAAGTAAGGACGTTCTGGAGCTCAGGAGGCGAGCTGGATGGCAAGAACGTATGGACTATTTCTGTTGTGATATATTGTTGTATATCTAAGTCATGTTGTTTTAACGTTCCAGTATTTGTGTAATGGTTGTAACTCTGATGTATTAAAAATGTAAATTGATAAATACAGTTTCTTTGTATAACTGTTATTATTTGATTTTACATTTTTATCTGTTGCGAATGTGAGATTCTATGACTTGTTTTATGTTTCTTCTTCTACCTCTTTCCTTCTTTTCCTAACTATCTGGAATTTTTGAGTTCGAAAATTCCGAGTCGTTACATTTGGTGTCAGAGTAGAAGGTTAAGCGAGAACCTTGGCTCTGGTGGGATACTCATTTAGGATAGGGTAAATGGTACCCTAAAATGAGTTGAGTATAATATATATGAGAGAGCGTACTTGTTATTTTCTTATATAAATTTTTTAAAATGGTTTTATATAGGATTATATTTTTATATATAATGCAATATTTCTTTCTAATAAATATTAAGGTAATTATTTGTTAAATTATTGGAATTAAATTAAGTGGTAATAGAAATACAACCAAATTGAAAGTAAATAAAGATAAGTTTGAAATGGATTCAAACTGAATTAAAATCTTGAATTGGGGAAGAGTTTCAGAATAAGATAACAATGAATTGGTTTCCAAATATGATAATCTTGGTTATTATCATAAATGGTTATTGTATTTAATAATGAAATATTTTAAGGAAGTAAAACATTTGGGTAAGTATGACTTATAAATTGTAACTGAAGATGATCCAAATTGTGAGTTTTAAATCTAGGTCCAGAAATTTGTAAATTGTTTCAAAGTGATAAAGAAATAATAAATAATATTATTTGGATGAAAGAGCTTGATTTAAACAAGAGTTGTTTGAAAATTTTAAAAGAAATTTGGTTTGAATTAAAAACCAAAGGTGGTTTAAAATTTAAAAGTAACCTGGTGTGTAAAGGAAATAAATATGAAATAAACTCTAAGGTTGAGTTTTAAATTTTCCTTGGAATGTGATGTGAAACCCAAAGTGAAGTAAGTTTTAAACTTAAGTGGGAAGGTTATTAATCTGAAGTTTAAAATTTGAATGGGAATTCAAATTGTGTAAATTTGACTGGATTAAGTAAATTGAATTTAACTTGGAAGAAGTTAAATAAGTTTGTATGATCAACCTGAATTGGAAATTTCAAGATGAAATTGGAACTTAACTTGGGAAGTTAAATGGTTGATTTGAATGGGGAGTTTGTGTGATCTCAAAATGGGTTTGAGATCTGGAAATTGAAAATGGATGGATATTTTAAAATAATTTGAATGATACCATCCTGTTGTTATTAATAATCTTTAAGCTGAAATTCGATTTGTTTAAATGAATAAAGAAATAGGGTGTGGTAATATATCCGTTACTAAGATAAAATGGAATTATTTTGGACTTAAGATTTGAATGTTTAAAATAAAACTACAAAAGTTTGGTTTCAAAATTTGAAATTGGTGATAAATTGAATTTCAAAGATTTAGTTGTTTAAAAAGGATTTGAATTATTATTTGAACTTTGAAATACGTTAAAATGGAATTTGGATTCAGAATTGAATGGTTTAAAGAGATAAGTTGATTTGATTTAAAAGACTAAATCAACATTAAAAAATTTAACTCGAATTTATGTGACGCCCCACCTCTATACCCACGCTAGACAAGAACATTACGGTGAATGCTGTCGACTAGCACGGAGAATAAGGCTGTTGAGGAGCGACCATCCATGTAATTTCTTTGCGCGAGCACCGATATGTCAGATAATATAACATGCATTCTATTTCAAGAGGAAATCCGACATACCGACACAAACTCAAAGCTACTACACGGTGGCTATAAAATCCTTCGGAAACAAATATAGAAATAAACATAACACAAATCAGTCACAGACAATTCATATCACAAAGGCGGAATAAAATATGAATATTACACTAGGAAGTGTACATCAGAGTAGTGGTCTAAAAAGATCCACAATATCACAAAAGAATAGTTACACGAACTACACAAAAGAATAAGTATACATTAAGGAGTCTATATCTCAAATGTATACAACAAAATAACTACTAATCTAAGTAGTTAACCCAAAAGTCAAGGAGTTAATCCCGGATGAGAAGTCAAGCAGAAGCACCTGTAACATCTCGGTCTGACCCGAGTATTATTTAATAAGAAAATAATAAACGGATCAGTCTAACTATAAATATCAGATGAAACGATATGCCAAGCTGTGATATATATATATATATACTTAGTTGATAATCATCAAGAGATTAATCAATGTCACCAAATCTACACAAGAATCAAAGAAGTGTCATACTCATTATTTCGTTCATCAAACCACAAATATAGACGATAATATCAATGTCAATCACCAAAGTCAAAGACGCACAAATTCCAGAAGACTACACAAGAAATCCAGAAATCACAAAAGTCAATGACACACAAATTCACCAATGCACAAATATTGATAAAACTTATCAATGGAAATCACGAAAATTGGTGAAACACAAATTCTAGAAATCTACACAAGAAATCCAGAAATCACAAAAATAGAGGGGGGGAGGCCTATCACAAACGGGAGCATAAAGCTCACCAACACGTGTACCACAAACGGAACGCTAATTCCATGGTCGCTAACCATCACAAATTGAGCCGAAGCTCCACAAACGGCCCGAAGACCATGGGTTGCTACCCCATCACAAATTGAGTCGAAACTCCACAAAACGGGGTTTAGTCTCCCTCGCAGACAAAGAGACATCGCACATTGCTAGTCTAAATCACAAAGATGATCGTCATGATCAACGAGAAGTGTCAATTACACTAAGCTAGTAAATATATGAGTTTAGCTTCATGTCCCATAACCACTTGCTTAACTTAAATATTTACGAACAAACTGTAAATCTCCACTAGAAAATTGTCACAAGAGGTTCAATCGAACAAGTCCAAGAATTAACCGACAAAGTAAACGCAAGCGTTTCATACCACTTGTTTTACTAAGCCGTTTAATTAGATTTCTCATACGAGTGAGGTAAAGGTTTGTATATACTAATAGATTGGAAAACGGTTTTATAAACGAATTTGGTATTAAAAGAGTATTGAAATCGTTTGAGTAAAGAGTTTTGATATTTACTACTAGTATAGGAAACCTTTATATTTTTAAAGTGACAAATCACGAAGAAGATTGTAAGAACAATCAATCACAAAAATTCACATACGAAGACGTGAATAAAATCCAACGAAATCGATAAAGGATCCATCGAAATGGATATTCAAAAATCCCTAAAAAGAGTCATCAAAGTCATAATAGATGATAACAACAAATAGGATTATCACGAATCGATTTAAATTAGGATTTCAATCCAAAAAGGCAAATTAGACTCAAACAGCAGGTTCAGTCGACTGAACAGAGATTTTCAGTCGACTGACCCTGTACATGGAAATTTTCCAGGTTCAGAAAACTTTCTGTTTCCAGTTTCAGTCGACTGTGCAGAGTTTTTCAGTCGACTGAATCATGCCTGGAAACTCTCGGGTTTCAGGTTCAGTCGACTGAAGAGTTTGCTCTTCATTTGAATAAGGCTGAAAAACAGCCCAGGCATGATTTCAGTCGACTGAATCATGCCTGGGCTGTTTTTCAGCCTTATTCAAATGAAGAGCAAACTCTTCCAAAATGCAATCGGACGAACATTGGCTCTAAGGGTTTATGCTAATCGGCAACCCGGCCCTATATGCTCCTCGATGCATCACCAAAAGCATGATCAAACATCCATAAAAGGATTTTACACAAATTTGACTTAAAAACCCAAAAATTGGAATATTTACAAAACCAATCCAAATCAAGAGCAAATTCTCATGAAGAAGTGTTAGGAATTCATACCTAACAACCAAAGATAATTATAGTCATAGATGTGAGATAAAAATCTCACCTTTTCACAAAATCGAACAAGAAGAAGCTTGAAAGCAAATGGAGAATCAACCTCTCTTCAATGACAACCCAAATGAGCTTGAATCTAAGCTCAAAACAAGAACATTCCCGAAATTAGGTTTAGAAAATTTCTGAAATTGAATGGAGAAAGAGTTGGAGAAGAAGAAGGAGATGCTTACCAAGGGGTTCTTCTTGAGTTTGGAGCAAGGAATTTGATTTGCAAGAGAAACTAGGGTTTTGGAATTTTAATCTCCAATCTCTCCCACCATTAACACTCTAAAAACTGAAATGAGAAGAGAATGAGGGTGAGTGGGGGAAGAGTGGCTCAGATTTGAGCATAAGTTAACATAGGGTTGAGCCCAAAAACCAAACCCAAAGTAAAAAGTAGCAAAAATCAACTTTCTCCAAACATATCGAAGCTTATACTCAAAAAGGTCGCAAACGGCATTTTAAACTCAATGGGAGTGGTCCCGAGCCCTAATTCGACCGTATGCAAAAAGTAGCTTTTCGGACTAAAATCCGACTAATGATAAAATATTTAAATAAAATATTTAAATATAAAATCGACAAATATGCGGGTTGTTACAGACTCCCCTCCTTAAAGAAATTGCGTCCTCGCAATGTTACAAGAAGAAGATATATAGTAACAACCATAGAAGCATATTCAACACAAAAGAAGTTTGAAATAAGAAGTTCACCTCAAAGAGCATGAGAAAGTAAGTCCGGATGTGTACGCTCGATGTACTCTCTAGATTCCCAAGAACAATCCTTAGGATTTGAAGACCATTGAACTTTAACAAGCGGAACATCTTTATTTCGAAGTCGTTTGACTTCCGAAGCAATGATACAAATAGGATGTTGCTCATAAGTTAAATTAGGCGAAACTTCAATCTCTTCCACAACACCGGGCTCAAGAATAGAATCGGAATCTCGAAGACATTTCCGAAGTTGAGAAACGTGAAACACGTCATGCATAGCAGAAAATTGAGCCGGTAATAAAAGGCGATAAGCCATGGAACCAATACGTTCGGTGATAGGAAATGGCCCAATATATCGAGGTGCAAGTTTTCCCGATCGACTGAAACGTACAACACCTTTCATTGGTGAAACACGAATAAACACAAGATCTCCCACAGAAAATTCTAACTTCCTTCTTCGGTTATCGGCATAGGATTTTTGTCTACTCTGGGCTTCTTTCATCCTATGACGAATAAGATCAATCTTTTCTGTGGAGTCACGAATAAGATCTGGACCAAAAACTAGCTTCTCACCGGCCTCAAGCCAACAAGAAGGAGATCGGCATGGCCTACCATAGAGTGCCTCGAAAGGTGCCATACCAATACTAGATTGGAAGCTATTATTATAGGAAAATTCAACAAGTGAAATATGATCTTCCCAACTTCCACCAAAATCAAGAACACAAGAACGAAGAAGATCTTCAAGAGTTTGATTCACACGCTAAGTTTGTCCATCGGACTGGGGATGATAAGCGGTGCTAAAATTAAGCTTCGTTCCCAAAGCTTTTTGAAGACTCTTCCAAAATCCACTAGTAAATAATGGATCACGATCATTAACAATTGAAGTAGGAACCCCATGCAATTTAACAATTTCTTTGATAAATATCTTGGCCAAAAGAGGAACAGTTCGGTTAGACCGAACGGGAATAAAATGGGCGGATTTAGTAAGCCTATCAACAATCACCCATAAGCTGTCATGACCCGAACGAGAACGGGGAAGGCCATCTATAAAATCCATGGAAATTTGCTCCCACTTCCAAACTGGAATTTCTAAAGGTTGCAATAACCCACCGGGCCTTTGATGTTCGGCCTTAACGAGTTGGCAAGTCATGCAACGTTTAACGAAGTTAGCGATGTCAAGTTTCATTCCCTCCCAATAATAAAGTCGCTTCATATCTGCGTACATTTTACTACTACCGGGATGAATGGTAAATTTAGAGTGATGAGAATCTTTTAAAATATCTTTACGAAGATCACCAATATTTGGCACGACAAGTCTACCAAATTTCCGAATGCCGCCACGAGAATCGATATCAAAGTCTTTCAAACCTTCAATATCCATTTTATCCCTAATATTTTGGCCAAGAAGAGCCAAGTCGGGATCTAGCCCTTGAGCTTCAAGAATGCGGTCTAAAAGAGAAGGACGAGCCTCAAGGCTACACAAAACAAATGATGAGCATAAATTGGAAACACGGTCTCGAATTTCGCAAGTGGATAAAATCTCGAGATCGTTCCATTCGGATATCATTATAGAAACAACAGCTTGTTGTTTTCGGCTAAGAGCATCGGCGATAAGATTACCCTTACCGGGAGTATAAAGAATATCAAGATCATATGGTGCAAGAAATTCGAGCCAACGCTGTTGACGCAAATTAAGTTCTTTTTGAGAGAATAAATATTTCAAAGACTTATGATCTGTGTAAAGAACAAAATTCTCTCCTAAAATATAATGACGCCAAATCCGAAGAGCAAAAACAATAGCCGCGAGCTCTAAATCATGAGTGGCATATCTAGTCTCAGCAAGCTTTAATTGCCTAGAAGCATAAGCAATAACGCGTTCCTTTTGCATAAGAACGGCACCCAAACCAATGCGACTAGCATCGGTATAAACAACGAAATCTTGATTCCCTTCAGGAATAACAAGAATAGGAGCATCAGAAAGAAGTTCTTTTAATTTCTGAAAAGAAGCTTCACATTTGTCCGACCAAATGTATTTAACACCTTTCTTCGTCAAGCTAGTGAGAGGCACGGCAATCTTAGAAAAGTCTTTAATAAAACGACGGTAATAGCCCGCCAATCCAAGAAAACTACGAATCTCTGTCACACTCTCCGGTCTCTTCCAATCTTGAATCGCTTCAATCTTTGAAGGATCCACGGAAATTCCGGATTCGGAAATGATGTGACCGAGAAACTTCACACGTGATTGCCAAAAATGGCATTTAGAAAATTTTGCCTTTAATTGATTACTCCTAAGAGTTTCCAACACAATTCAAAGATGTTTTTCATGCTCCTCCTCGGTTTTAGAATAAACAAGAATATCATCGATAAAGATGAGAACAAACCGGTCGAGAAAGTCTTTAAAAACTCGATTCATTAAGTCAACGAAATAAGCCGGGGCATTTGTTAACCCAAATGGCATAACAAGCCATTCATAAGATCCATACCGAGTGCGGAACGATGTCAAAGGAATGCTATCCTCTGCAATACGAAGCTGATGAAAACCGGTAGCCAAGTCCAATTGTGAAAAGACTCTAGCACCACTAAGTTGATCGAACAGATCATCAATCCGAGGTAAAGGATATTTATTTTTGATAGTAAGATCATTAAGCTTGCGATAGTCAACGCAAAGCCTAAGTGTACCATCAGATTTCTTCACAAAAATAGCTGAAGCTCCCCAAGGCGAGGAACTAGAGCGAATAAATTGCTTGGTCTCCTATTCTGATAATTGTTTACGCATCTCCTCGTTTTCTTTATTGGACATACGATAAGGAGGACGAGTGATAGGTTGAGCTCCCGAAATAAGATTAATTCTGAACTCAATTGCTCGTTTAGGTGGTAATCCTAAAACGGGCTCGAATATGTCGGAAAATTCACAAACGACGTGAATAAGAGAAATAATATCACCCTCATCATCATCATCGTCATCACGAGGATTTAAATAATATAAAGATGCAACCAAAGCAGAATCTGAATCTTTAAGAATAATAGAAACCTGATTAACAGATTGAGGATGTCGAAGATGAATAGTCCGCTCAGGACATAGGATATGAGCTTCATAACGGTTAAGCCAATCCATTCCCAAAATCATTCCAAAGCCTAAATAACGCATGACATGCTAATCGGCTCGGAAAGATAAATCACACAAAATAATCTCGACATCTTTACACAATAAACTGATTGTTGCGGATCCACCAACCGGATTCGCAATTCTCAAAGAAGTCATTAAACACAAAACATCCAAAGAAAAAGTATCAACAAGTTCTTTTGATATAAAAGAATGGGACGCACCCGTATCAAAAAGAAATCGAATAGGATGATCACGAAACAAAATAATTCCATCTAGAATAGAATGAGAAATACCTTGGCCACGAGATGTGTTGCCAGGGGCTTGAGCAACATTTAACTTTCCCCCTTTCCCGCCCTGAAGCTTGGGGCATGAAGATATAACATGACCGGGAACTTTGCAGTAGCGACAAGAAAGAGACTTTGGGCACTTGCTCGCATAATGGTCCTTCGAACCACAATTATAGCATTCCCCACGACCAAAGGAAGAAGTCTTTGTCACGGAGGTTGCTTGCTTCCCTTTCTTATTGGGATAAGGGCCTTTAGACTTGTTTGGCCTCTTTTTGTTGTTGAAGTCTGGTTTGGAACCCACCACTTCAACGTCATTCTCTCTATCCGCCTCTTCAAGACGAAGAGCGATATCAACGAGTTGGTCGAAAGAAACTTCTAACTTTAGAAGTAATGGCTTCTTGAGACTTTTGTTTAAGCCATAGACGAATCTCTGATTCTTCTTAAGAGGGGTGTTGATGTATTCAACCCCATATTTGGAAAGCGACTCGAAGGAGGCGACGTAATTAGTCATGGAGGACTCACCTTGAACAAGGTCTATAAATCGTCGAGCCAATGTCACTTTCTCAGCTTCCGGTACGAATTTCAACTCGAAGCGTTCTCGGAATTTCTCCCAAGTGAGATCCGCTTCATTAGTTTCAGAAATAAGAAGCTCATACCAGTCCAATGCTCTTTCTCGGAGCATACTTGAGGCCACCTGAACTCGGTGAAGGTCAATAAGATTCATGCGCGAAAAGATGCGATCGCATGTTCTTAGCCAAGCCTGTACTTCAATAACAGTTTCGGAACCCCAGAATGGCTCCCCACCCAAATTAGTGTAATCGCTACACAAGCGCGCAAATCCCGACTTTGGGTGAGTAGGTTCCGGGTTAGCTCCAGCCGCTTGAGCATTTGTTACCAAATCAAGAAGCTGTTGAGCAGTCATAAAAACTCCATCCTGGGGCGGAGTGCTAGATGGCACGGCTCTGGGGCGGCCTGGTCTAGACATTTCTCTTCCTTAAGAAAGAAAGAAGGAAGAAGAAGAAGGTTATTCACAAATGAATATCAAGCAATCTTGATAGATAAAACAAGGAATCATAAAGAAAATAGGATAGAACGGTACGGAGACCCGAATAAAATCCTAAAGCACAACTCCTAAGATGGACTTAGGACGATGATCCTTGTTATAATACTCCATATTGTTCCGAAGTTTGGCTCTGATACCAAGCTGTGACGCCCCACCTCTATACCCACGCTAGACAAGAACATTACGGTGAATGCTGTCGACTAGCACGGAGAATAAGGCTGTTGAGGAGCGACCATCCATGTAATTTCTTTGCGCGAGCACCGATATGTCAGATAATATAACATGCATTCTATTTCAAGAGGAAATCTGACATACCGACACAAACTCAAAGCTACTACACGGTGGCTATAAAATCCTTCGGAAACAAATATAGAAATAAACATAACACAAATCAGTCACAGACAATTCATATCACAAAGGCGGAATAAGATATGAATATTACACTAGGAAGTGTACATCAGAGTAGTGGTCTAAAAAGATCCACAATATCACAAAAGAATAGTTACACGAACTACACAAAAGAATAAGTATACATTAAGGAGTCTATATCTCAAATGTATACAACAAAATAACTACTAATCTAAGTAGTTAACCCAAAAGTCAAGGAGTTAATCCCGGATGAGAAGTCAAGCAGAAGCACCTGTAACATCTCGGTCTGACCCGAGTATTATTTAATAAGAAAATAATAAACGGATCAGTCTAACTGTAAATATCAGATGAAACGATATAGAATAAGAGATATGACTAAACACGTAATAATCACAATGCCAAGCTGTGATATATATATATATATATACTTAGTTGATAATCATCAAGAGATTAATCAATGTCACCAAATCTACACAAGAATCAAAGAAGTGTCATACTCATTATTTCGTTCATCAAACCACAAATATTGACGATAATATCAATGTCAATCACCAAAGTCAAAGACGCACAAATTCCAGAAGACTACACAAGAAATCCAGAAATCAAAAAAGTCAATGACACACAAATTCACCAATGCACAAATATTGATAAAACTTATCAATGGAAATCACGAAAATTGGTGAAACACAAATTCTAGAAATCTACACAAGAAATCCAGAAATCACAAAAATAGAGGGGGGGAGGCCTATCACAAACGGGAGCATAAAGCTCACCAACACGTGTATCACAAACGGAACGCTAATTCCATGGTCGCTAACCATCACAAATTGAGCCGAAGCTCCACAAACGGCCCGAAGACCATGGGTTGCTACCCCATCACAAATTGAGTCGAAACTCCACAAAACGGGGTTTAGTCTCCCTCGCAGACAAAGAGACATCGCACATTGCTAGTCTAAATCACAAAGATGATCGTCATGATCAACGAGAAGTGTCAATTACACTAAGCTAGTAAATATATGAGTTTAGCTTCATGTCCCATAACCACTTGCTTAACTTAAATATTTACGAACAAACTGTAAATCTCCACTAGAAAATTGTCACAAGAGGTTCAATCGAACAAGTCCAAGAATTAACCGACAAAGTAAACGCAAGCGTTTCATACCACTTGTTTTACTAAGCCGTTTAATTAGATTTCTCATACGAGTGAGGTAAAGGTTTGTATATACTAATAGATTGGAAAACGGTTTTATAAACGAATTTGGTATTAAAAGAGTATTGAAATCGTTTGAGTAAAGAGTTTTGATATTTACTACTAGTATAGGAAACCTTTATATTTTTAAAGTGACAAATCACGAAGAAGATTGTAAGAACAATCAATCACAAAAATTCACATACGAAGACGTGAATAAAATCCAACGAAATCGATAAAGGATCCATCGAAATGGATATTCAAAAATCCCTAAAAAGAGTCATCAAAGTCATAATAGATGATAACAACAAATAGGATTATCACGAATCGATTTAAATTAGGATTTCAATCCAAAAAGGCAAATTAGACTCAAACAGCAGGTTCAGTCGACCGAACAGAGATTTTCAGTCGACTGACCCTGTACATGGAAATTTTCCAGGTTCAGAAAACTTTCTGTTTCCAGTTTCAGTCGACTGTGCAGAGTTTTTCAGTCGACTGAATCATGCCTGGAAACTCTCGGGTTTCAGGTTCAGTCGACTGAACAGAGATTTCAGTCGACTGAATCATGCCTGGGCTGTTTTTCAGCCTTATTCAAATGAAGAGCAAACTCTTCCAAAATGCAATCGGACGAACATTGGCTCTAAGGGTTTATGCTAATCGGCAACCCGGCCCTATATGCTCCTCGATGCATCACCAAAAGCATGATCAAACATCCATAAAAGGATTTTACACAAATTTGACTTAAAAACCCAAAAATTGGAATATTTACAAAACCAATCCAAATCAAGAGCAAATTCTCATGAAGAAGTGTTAGGAATTCATACCTAACAACCAAAGATAATTATAGTCATAGATGTGAGATAAAAATCTCACCTTTTCACAAAATCGAACAAGAAGAAGCTTGAAAGCAAATGGAGAATCAACCTCTCTTCAATGACAACCCAAATGAGCTTGAATCTAAGCTCAAAATAAGAACATTCCCGAAATTAGGTTTAGGAAATTTCTGAAATTGAATGGAGAAAGAGTTGGAGAAGAAGAAGGAGATGCTTACCAAGGGGTTCTTCTTGAGTTTGGAGCAAGGAATTTGATTTGCAAGAGAAACTAGGGTTTTGGAATTTTAATCTCCAATCTCTCCCACCATTAACACTCTAAAAACTGAAATGAGAAGAGAATGAGGGTGAGTGGGGGAAGAGTGGCTCAGATTTGAGCATAAGTTAACATAGGGTTGAGCCCAAAAACCAAACCCAAAGTAAAAAGTAGCAGAAATCAACTTTCTTCAAACATATCGAAGCTTATACTCAAAAAGGTCGCAAACGGCATTTTAAACTCAATGGGAGTGGTCCCGAGCCCTAATTCGACCGTATGCAAAAAGTAGCTTTTCGGACTAAAATCCGACTAACGATAAAATATTTAAATAAAATATTTAAATATAAAATCGACAAATATGCGGGTTGTTACAATTTATATAATTCAGGATGGTTTAAATTTGAAATTTGAATTGAATTAGTTCAAATTAAATTTTATTTGAATTAATTAGAATTTTCATTGAGGATGGATAAGTTTAAAAAATTCAAATGGAAAATTTGAATTGGATTAATTTGAAATGAAATTAAAGTTGAATGAGTTCAAATTCAAATGGGAATTGGGATTAATTCAAACTGGAATTGATATGAATTGAAATTGATTCAAGTTGAAATTTATTTGAATTAATTGAAATTGTGATTAAAGTTGAATAAGTAAGTTCAAATGGAATTTGATTTGAATTTAGAAAAGAAACTGAGGATTAATTCAACTTGAATCGGGGATAAATCAAGTTCAAGGGAAATTGAAGTTATTCAAATTGGAATTGAGTCAATTTAAATGGAAGTGGAAATTTAAATTGAATTGATGGAAATGGAGATTGGGAATTGAACAGTTTGGCTCTGAACTATTTTCAAAATAAATTGTTTTAATATTAATCTATCTTTCCAAGATATTTACTATATACAACCTTTCTTTTTAAAGCCAAACTATTTTATACTTATTTTATAATTATTTTTTGAACTATTTAACTATTTTACAATTGTTTTATAAACTAATTACTGTTTTTCAACTACTTTATAACTAATTACTATTTTACAACTATTTTGCATTTATTTAAAATTTCTACAACTATTCGACTATTTTCCAACTATTTTACAATTACTTGACTATTTTGTAGCTATTTTACAAGCTAACAATTATTTTTCAACTACTTATCTATTTTTAAACTTTCAAATTATTTTCTAAATTTATGCTGGACAGAGTTCAAACTGTTTATGATTAAATATCCATTTGAGATAAGGATTAAAGTGATAATTCAAATGAAATTGTGGCAAATGTGAATAAGTAAATAGAAATCAAAGTGGATGTGAATAGAAATGGAGATTGATTTGACTAATAACCAATAAAGATAAATACATTGGGTGTACGTATGTTATTCTATTCACATAGTGATTTGATCCAGATTCGAGCATATAATTTCGAGATAATATATCGATCTGAGTTGGGATTTTTTTTACTCAATTTTTTACGGCGAACATGGATATGGATTTTTGATTGGTTATGGATATTCTCTATCATAGTTAGGCTATGCAAGGAGAATGATGGTTTTTGATCAAGAAACCAGATCCGAGTCCGCACTAGGAAGTCGAGTGGATGATACTAGTTCGGAAGTGAAACTATGTAATCGAGTGAGCGATCAGATTGGTATAGCGTACGGATGATATGTGTACATCGTACGGATTTGAATGAAATTGATATTGGGAATTTGTGGATAAGAAATGTGAAATGGTTTTTGAAATGAAGGGTATATTTTGTGAAATATATGATGAAGTAAAGTGGAAATTGGATATTTCTATGGTAAAAATTTACTTTATGGAAGTAAGTAAACTGGTAAGTGACTTTATAGAGTAATCAAATTTGAATATTTGATTTGGAATAAATAAAGTTATATATCTTTGTTATATAAGATAAATCTCCCCTTGTTGAATCAAAAGACAGAAGAAAGGGTTTTGAAAATGTTTGAAGTACAAAAGGAGTTTTATACAAGTTTTAAATGAACCAAAGTTTTTAAAAATTATATATATATATAAAGGATCTTATGAGGATTTTGGAAAAAGGTTTTTGGAACCTATGGACTTTGGAAGGCTTTTGATTTTTGGAAAAAATCAATATTGGAATTTGAAAAGCCTAATTTGAGAATTATCGATTTTAGGATAATCGATTTTGAGAAAGGAGATTTATATGGGATTCATACTAGGTGTAGGATTTGGAAGATACTATATGTGTATAGTATAAAGTGTTTTGAAAATGGCTCTGGAGAAAAAGGCGCTCCCTTAGAATGAACTTCTCAGAAGTACCATAGGTTGGTATTGCCTTGAAACCTAAGGGGGTTCTAAAGTTGATCATGTAAGGAGTCCGGAAAAAACTAGTTCCTGAGGATTATGAGTAGTGTGTAGCGAAAGTCGAGGGCACTGATGCCTACAGAGGCATTTGACTTATGATGTGACGACAGTTTAACTCGATGTCACTGCGATCTACTGCAGACCATAGCGAAAGTCGTGTGTGCTGCTGAGAGCCAACAGTCTACGTTTGATTTTATATCGGTGGACTGCGACGTATGGTGACATAGCGAAAGTCGTGTGTGCTGCTCAGAGCCAACAGTCTATGTTTGATTTTACATCGGTAGACTGCGACCTATGTAGGAGTGGAGAAGTTTCATTTTTTGGCAGCGAAAATCAAAGGCGCGGATGCCTATAGTTACATGGACTTTTGCTGTGATGGCAACGTAACTCTGGAATGTAACTGCGATTTGTTGCGAGTTCCATGGTGTAATCGAGGGGCGCGGACTGCCTACAGTTACATGGACTTTTTCTGCGATGGCAACGTAACTCAGGGTGTAACTGCGACCATGGATGAGGGTGATGATTTCTAGAGCATTCTCACCAAAGATATTTCCTCGATTTCAAAAATGTTTTCTATATTTTCAGTAAAATTATTTTCCAAGTATTTTCACTAGATGTTGAAATGGGTTTACCAAGTACTTATAAATTTTCAGTCCTACACCTGGTCAACGTATGACCGAATTTCTATGAGAACGAGGACGGACTTGTTGAGACATCGAGTTATAAAAAAATATTTTTATAAAACTATTTTTATAATATTATATAGATTTTTAAAAGATGTTTTAAAAATGATCAAAGAAAATTTATCCGATTTTAAGTATTGAACATTCTGGCTTCGTTTCTTTTCGAGGACGAAAAGATTCAAAGGGGAAGGAATGTGATAACCCGGATTTTCGGGTATCTGACAGGATTAAAATTATTAAAATATTGATTTGTATGTTAAACAGATAAACTCCGATAATAAAAGATATTTGGATGTGTAAATGGATTAGAAAATATAAATAAATAAATATAATGAAGGATATCTGTGATATCCCGGAAATTTCAAGCAAATTCAATTATGATAATCTCTTTTATATTTAAATTGATAAAAATTGTTATTTATCTCAAAACGAATAATAATTGATTGTTTATATGTATATAAATATGAATAGATAGAATTATTATTACAAGTTGGATTTTAAAATTTAAATTTAAAATTTTGATCTAAATTTGAAATTTAAAAAATTGACATCTTAAAAATATTTTGATTTAAGGGTATATTATATATGATTTTTATTTAGAATATAATTGATTTATATTATTTTCTTCAAAAGATCTTATTTATATAAATTAAGAAAAGAATTTTTTATTAGGAGATTTAATATAAAAAGTTTTATGAATTATGTTAAAATTAATTTACACATGCATATTTACAAGTGCATGAGTTCTAGCATAATTGAACAAGTGTTAAGATATTATCATGCCTTCAAAACCATTTGTAGTAATTTTATTATGAGATAAAACAAGTGGCACTAGCTCTTTTATTTTCAAATTTAGGAATAAATTTAGCAAAAAATTTAAGAATAAAACTAAATATATACATATCTCCACCCTTACCTATTTTCTTTTTCATATTCAAACAAAAGTAGCAAAGCCATAAACATAGATCTGTAAATTAAAACCTGAATTGAAATAAAAAAGAGACAACAGTCAGATCATCTCAGTTTCAAAGAAAAATCCAAATCAGTAAGCAAGATCAGGGGCAAGTTGAAGCAAAACAAAGATTAACTCAGTTTTTTTAAATTAAGGCTGTAGTTTAAAATCTAGATTAGGAAGCAAATTCAGATTTCCAAAGAAGATCCAGGCTTCTCCTATTCTTCCAGAGGTGAGTAAATATTCCTTTAAAAGCTTAAACTTGTTTTTATAACGATGAAGGTGATAGATTGTAGATTTAATGTTATGTAGCAGTTTTGCATGGATGAATTAAGATGTTCATATGTATATAAATATGAGGAAAACTGTGCATGTCTGAATATAAAAAGAATCCAACCTCTGTTTATTTTTTTATAGACCAAATCAAATTTAAAAACTCAATCCTCTGTCTTCATTTTATTTCTGGATATGATTTCTGAATAAACGGTGTTTGAATATGTGAAACATAATTTATAAAAATAGATTTGAGTAAAACTATTTTGTAAATATTTCAAAAATTGGATATTCAGTGAAGAATCAACCAATGCCAGAATTTGATTGTTAAATTTTTCATGCTTTGGTTATATAATCTAACTCGTTATCGAAAACGACGAACTTTAAGATTAATATAGAGATTTTTAAGTTAATGATTGATAAGAATTTCTGGGTTGAACGCATATCGGTTTTTGGTCATACTCTGACAAATGGTGGAAGAGAATTGTGGTCAGTCTTTCTTGAAGCTTGTTAGATGGTCGTAGACCATGGGAATAATGGTATTTGATTTTTCTTATGTGTGGATGATCGGAATGATTTGATTATAGGGTTTTGGTCGCCTGTTTCATTTGGGTTAATTCGAGGGTAAAACTGGAGGATGGACGACGATAGAGCGGTGCGCCCCAAAGGAAAATGAAAGGGTAGGTTGCGGCGGTGTTTTAGGCAAAATTCGGTGAAGGCCGGAGGCGCGTGGTGGTGTAAAAGGCAGGAATTGTGGTGCGTCTCTGATCATGGTTTGGGTCTCAATTCAAGATTTCGATCTGGGTTCGAGCGTGGTGTTTTTAGTGGGTCATCGGGACGCGGAGGTGTTAGGCGGTGGTCGTGGATGCTCAGGGATAAGGCGGCGATCGTGAGTCATTGGGACACGTGCACAGTTTCCAGTGTGTGTGCACAAGTGTATGGTGAAGAAGAGGATTAAGGTAACAGAAGAAGGAGAAGAAGGATGGCTTCGGTATAATGGTGTTTATTTCTTGGGTCGAACTCGAATCAGATCGAGTAGAATTGGAATTGTATCGCTCGGGTAGAAGATGGGATGTGCACGGGTCTGAACCGAAGTTTTTGAGTATAGTTGTTAGTAGATGGTTTATAAGTTTAAAATCAAAGAATGATGGTTTTCGTAAAGGAATGTTAGCGAGGTTTCAAGGTTAAATATTTGAACAAGTTTCAAATATAAAACTTCAAGTCAAATAATTTGAATATAAATTGTTTGGTTTAAATTAATTGTGTAATAAGTTAATTATTTTATTATATTTCTATGTGATTTCCAAATGAAATTTAGTATTGATTAAGAAGTTAATTAAGATAAATGGATTATCTTAAAATCAATTAAGGATAATTAATCAATGAATAAGATTAATTAAGTATAATTAATTAATGAATATGATTAATTAAAGATAATTGATTAAAGATTATTTCTTAAGTGAAATTAATTAAAGGATAATTAATTAAGGGAAGAGATTAGAGGATCATTAATTTATAGATTAATTAATTAAGGAGATTAATTAAAAGTTAATTAATGAGATGGTCAAGGTTAATTTACCTATGTGGTAATTTAAGGTTAAATTAATTAATGATCAAGGTTAATTAACCGAGGATAATTGACCAATGGACTAATTACTTGATGAAAGTAATTAAAGGTAAATTACTTGAGTGAAGTAATTAAGGATTAATTAATTAAGTGTAATTAATTAAAGGATTGATAAATTAAGGAAATTAAATTTATGATTAGTTAAATAATGAGTATGATTAATTAAGGGATAATTGATCAATGAAGTAATTATGAGATAATTAATTTGAGTCATTAATTAAGGATTAATGTAATTAGTATGGATGGGTAAAGTATAATTAATTTTTGTAATTAATTAAGAGTTAATCAAGGATGATTAATCAAGATGAATAATTAAGGGTTGATTGATTAACTGAATATAATTAATTAATGTTAAATAAGCAAGATTTATAAGTAATAAAGTAGTTAATTTGATTCATTGGTAGTTAATTAAATTAATTAGAAATGGTATGACTAATTTATCTTGCTTATGAATGATATTTGAATGCCTTGGATTATTTGTTATCCTTGATATGTGATTGTAATGTTTTGTGAAATGAAATGTTTTTTTAATAGGATAAGTTGGGTTGAGCAGAGATAATGTGGTTATCTATGATGAATTGCTATGTAAAAGTAACATCCAGTATTTAAAATTTAATCACTTGAATAACCGAGTTAAGATGACATTGTATTCGAAGAGGCCAGAGTCGGGTATTAGTTAATACCCGAAACCACTTCGATTCATCATAGATTGATATGTAAAATCAATAGGCTGAAATGGGATGATTTATGTAAATTGGACCATTTAATCTAAGCTTTGGTACTTAGAAATTGATGTGTCAATAACAAATTGTGAATTTGTAAATTGAAACGAGTTACCCCAGGTTTTATGTAATTTTTATGCTATTGTATTCCATGTTAGATGGGTTTACTCACGCTGGTTTCCAGCCTGACCCGGGTGTTACTTTGACGTAATGCTCGGGTCAGACCGAGTATTACAGATTTTCAGGTAAGGACGTTGTGGAGCTCAGGAGGCGAGCTGGATGGCAGGAACGTATGGAGTGTTTCCGCTGTGATATATTTTTATATATCTATGTCATGTTGTTTTAACTATCCAGTATTTTTGTAATGGTTGTAACTCTGATGTATTAAAAATATAAATTGATAATTACAGTTTCTTTGTATAACTGTTATTATTTGATATATATTTTGATCCGTTGTGAATGTGAGATTCTGTGACTTGTTTTATATTTTTTCTTCTATCTCTTTTCTTCTTTTCCTAACTATCTGGAATTTTCGAGATCGAAAATTCCGGGTCGTTAAAATACTAGCCAGAAAGTGTGTTCTACAATTAAAACCGTAAAAGGCACGTAGGAAGAATGGATTTCCAACGAATGACTAGGCACTGGGGTACCACCTATCACAGTACCTGGACTAGATCAGCGTACCGAGGGTCCACCCTAAATCCCTTACAACAAAAGACCGAAACTACCCTTTACTGGATAATCCCGAAAAAGATCACCCCGCGGTTGGGATCAGCAACAGCACCACACCTCCGGAATAAAAGGGACATCCATACAGGGATGACCTTACCCTAATGGGCGCGACCCATTTAGCCTTGCTGCATAACCCCTGGTTTTCATTCATTCCCGGTTAATGAGGCTTGAGGCTAAGCGTTACCTTTTTATAACATTTCACTTAGAATGCTCACGGTCCTCTTGACGATGTTTTGAAAGCATTCACCCATACAAGTCCATTTTGAGTTTGAACGGAACCGATGACACTACTCCTACTACATCCATTTTGGAATCACCCTCAGGATTAGTAGCGATTAGCCCTTGCACTTCAATGCTCCATCATCAACTCCAAGCTCTTATCTTCAGCACGAAAACGTACTCGTTGGATCGCAGTGGTTTTCGAATCACAAATCCGATCCCGATCTCTTTGAAACAATGTTCGTTATCCTGGTTAACTCAACCAGAGTTCTTTAGGAAATACATAGTTGAAGATAAGATCGGTGTTCACCTCCTAACCGTTAGTGGCCGAATCTCCTTACCAACGTCCTAGAAGAACGAATGAGTTTATACGTACAATATAGCACCTTGAACGGTAAATGTAACATATAATTCTCATACCTCTTTTAGATATTTCCAAAGTTATATTTGGGTCCAGATTTGATAGTTGGTTATTTAACTATCAAATAAACAAACAATTTCAACAAATTATTTCATTTCCACTAAAAACACCAAGTTTCTTAAAACTTAGATTTTTATAATTTGAATCACGTTTCTCAAAAGTATATACTTAAAACATTTAAAAATAAAACTGCTTAAGTCTCTTTACTCAAAATAATAATTATTAAATTCTACAATAAATTTCCAAGTAAAATTTAAGCCACAAAACTATTTTTAAAATAAAAGTTTTATATAAAATATAAATATTAGAAAATTTTCTTTAAAAACATAAAGCCAATTTAACCTTTAAAATAATTACTATTAAAAATTATTTTGAATAAATTTACTTTTCTCTTAAAAATAATAAAAAAAATAATTTTTCTAAAACATTCCAAAACACGTTTTTGAACTTCTAGCTTATACTTTGAAAGCTTTTCTTAAAAACATACTTAGTTTTCCAGGAAAAATACACTTTCCATCTTTTAAAAATAATCTCACTACTAATTTTAAAATAATTTGCACCTTCTTACAGAAATTTCCACGGGAAATTTATACTTTCAAATTTATCCACTGATAAATATTCCACTTCATTTATAAACCCAGTTTATAAATTTTCATTCCTCATTTCCTTCCCAATCACAGTTTCAAAAACACTTAACAAATTCCAAACCAATTTTCCAAATTTAATTCCCTTAAATTCATTACTTAAAAATTCCTTTTCATTTCCTTTTAATCCCAATTCATTTTATTTATATTTTAAAATACCAGATTATACTTATCCAACCATAGCACAGCACAACGAAATTCCCAAATTAATCTATCACAAGATATCGACAAAATACATCATAGATTATGAAGATAATTTCTATATTGTGAGGAATCCAGTTGGATCTCCCAGACCTGTTTCCCTACATCTACAGATGTTAGCACGCAAATAAATATCGATCCAATCTGATAAATTTTTTCACATTCAACCAATCAATCAATCATTTAAATATTAACTATTTAAATTAAATGGCATCCAGATGCGAGTGAGATTAACCCCCCTTGAGATTCGTCGAACGTTTAAATTTTGAATTAAATCGACGGCGATCGATTTAACCCAAAAATTCCGCTAGCTTCGATCGTCTCCAAATTTGCACTACTACGTAGATCGCGTCGCTGCGATTCCGGCATTTCTTGTTTTGTCAAAATCTGATAATATATGCAAAATATATGGATTTATAAAGTTTGAATACATAATTAAACAAATTTTCTTTAAATTTTAATTATAATTTCAAAGCTAGGCTCCGACCATTCGATCAAAATCAAGGCCGAAGTCAACCTTCACTCTCACGCTCGCGTTATAGGTTCAAATCGAACCCATCACGCAACGAACGAGCGACGTCTCCCCCTTCACCGACGACCGGACCAAGATCTAGAACCATCACAACCCGCAGCCAGACATGCTCCAACCACGGCCCAAAAATGACAAGGCTCGGCACTCCCCAGGTCCCAAACTTTGAGTTCGAACGCGTGTGCTTCTCGGCAGAATTCTGGCCATCTCCTTGAGCTTCGTGCTGACCCACCGTACAGATGTAAAGCCAGCGCCGTGCTCTTCGATCTTTATATTGGAGATTTGTGAAATAAACAAACGGATATAGAGAAAGATTGAGAAGAAGTTGGGATATTTTCGGCCACAGGAAGTATGAATGCCGACCGAGGAATGGAGCTAGGGTTCTCTCTTACGCGTGAATATATATATATATATATATATATATATATATATATATATAATAATAATAATTTAGTAATAAATCCTCAAATTATTTAACTTTTCAAGCGAATTCAATTGAAATGTACCGACAGGCGTTTATAAGGTTTTACCCGCATTCCGAACCCAATGGAACGTGTATTAGAGACTAATTCAATCATATGTGGATGATAGCTTTTTTAATCGATTTGAAATATTAGATTATCGATCTAATTTCAACGCGTTTCTCACCCGTACGAACAAACGGAAACTCCAAACGCTATGAAATTTGAAATCCAATAATAATACACTATTACGGATCCAATGGAGCTGGTTTCGTCGAATTCCGAAACTGTGTCCCGGAAGACTGTTTTAACTCGTCGATTAATTCGAACGATTCCCAAAATCGTCGAAATCACTTAAAATTTCACTAACTTAATTATTAATCATATAGAATCTACAATCACATTAGAAATCATTCTGATTCATTTCGAATCAAAAACTGATTATTTGCATTGTTATTATATATATTAATTTCCATTATTAAATTAATATAAAAATTCCGAATTTAACTTATCAACTTTTGATTCCATCCAAAAGTCCAATGTTATCATTCAAATTCAACTAGACTTTAAATCAATTTAGAAATTATTTCCATAACCATTTATTCCCAAATTTACTAATTATCCCAATTTCAAATAATAATTAATATTATTCATATTCAATTGAAATGCCATATTTGAAAATTTTGACTAATTTTATTGGTTTAACCAAAATTTTCTTATTTCAAATCAAATTATAATTCACATTCAACATTTAAAATGAATTAAATGTTCAAAATCTAACGACCAAAATTCTGGGTCTACATTCCTTCCCTTTTGTAAAAATTTCGTCCCCGAAATTTGTTAAGGTAAGAAAATGCTTCCAAGCTCATTTACTTACCCAAACTTACTTAGTTAAAAATTTACATTCACATCACCAGAACTTTTAGTTCAATTCTAAAATCATTCGTTTTATTTTATCTCAAAAGTTTTGTTTACAACATCATTTCAAAAACCAACTTTTTTAGTTAATCCAAAATTCTCAAAATCCCCAAAAAATTCTAACTTCCAAAATTTTTGAAATTTTTTGACAGCGTCTCCTTTGTATGGAGAGCGTTTCACAATATCACAATAGACATAAATATATATACATCGACTCACATGGTCGGAAAACAAAATATACCACAATATATTATCATTTCCAATTTTATTGCGTAGGCGTACATTTTTTAGCATTTTAAAAGCAAGCGGCTAATTTATTTTGCATTTACAAGCTCCAAACTCTATCGATTACCTCCTGCACTTGTACTTACTCAAACAAGCACATAGGTTTTCAATAATATTAAATATTAACAACCTTCCATTCATTAAACTAAATTACATAGCCCAAACAACAAATTTCCATAATCCTACATATTAATCATCTTTATAAGCAACCCCAAGTTCCAACACTATTTTAATTCCCCTTTACAAATCCAAACTTCACTTTATTTCACTCTAATGATTTACATTCAAATTTACTACATTCAATTCATATTTGTACCAATTAATCTCATATTCACAACAAATTGGTTTATAAGCCTTACTTTCATAAATTTCACCCTTTCCAATTCCAAATTGATTAATTTGCATCATATTCATAATTCACTTTCATTTATATGCAAATCCACTTAATTAAATTCCAACACATTCCAATATATCCAAAAACCAACTTTATTTACTTCTAATTTACTTCCATTTACGACAAAATGACTAATTTCAATGCAAGTTTGATGTTATTCACGTAAATAACAATTAATTACATTTTATACCCATTTTAAATTAATTCCAACACAATCTATATTAATTTAATTCCATTAGGAATTAATCACAACCCAAACATTCTTATTTCATTACATTTATTAAATTAAGTCTCTGCTCTTACATTTAAATTTCATTATCCATACGAGTTTATTCAAGACCATTTCATAAGTTTGACAACAATCATTTCATAATCTTCTTAAGTTATTTCAATTCCATAATATCTCAATTTCTTCTTACATTAATTTTATTTCCATTTTAATTTGATACTCATCTAATCAAATTCTAATCCATTTACAAATTTTAATCCAATTAGTTTACTTACTCAGTCCATGTTAAAATTTAATTCACCTTCAAATTCGTTCTGAATTTATTTTATAACATGACTATTCCAATTATTCTATACCAGAACTGGGTTTTATTTTACTTTTCAAAATTTTACAAGCTACCAAAATTTTATTCATTCCAATAAAAATTACATTTAATTTAGCTTACGCTAAATTCATCTTCATACTATTCTTTTGAATTTAGTTGAGTGAAAATTTGTTCATTCAATATCATTTCAACTAAATTAAATTTTCTTTCAATTCAATTCTTTTCCAAATTTAATTCAAGTTCAACAAAATTTTATTTAGCCAACTTAAATTCATTCCATTTCCTTTACTAATTTAAGTAAGAATTAATTCCATTCCATATTATCTATAACACAATTGAATTTTGATTTTTACTTCAATCCAAATTTAACTCAATTCCTTTAATTTAAGTTAAATCCAATTCAACCCAATTTTTATTTCTCCATTCAATTTAAATTTTTTATTTTCTAATATATAAGTCCAAAAAACTTATTTACCAACCTAAGTCCATTCACCCTTTTATATTTCACTTTGCCTTACCTTACTTCACATTTCATTTAGGATTTAAATTCTGAATTTCCCATATAATGTCAACCATTTTATTTTGGTTTTACACTTCATTTCTCTATTCATAAGTTCCCTAACTTATTTACTCAAAAGCTTATATTGCTCATTTTAGTCCATTTACATCTTATAATCACAATTCCAGATTATGTATGTAACACTTAATAGCTTAAGGGTATAAATTTTCATTACATAATTATAACCCACAACTATATTATCATTTTATATTTCAACTTTATATCTAATTTAGTTCAATTCCAATTTCAATTTTATTTTAACTTATCTCAAGTTAAATTCAAATATATTATATTCAATTCCATACACTCAAGTCAAATTTTAATTCCAGGATTAAAATTTCCATTTTCCTTCTTAATTAGATCAACTTCACTTTGAGTTTGACAGTTGATTTGTCTTAACTTTTCGCATTATTAAAACAGAATTCTCAGAATTCAATTGCCCGGTTTTTTATTTCAAAACCATTTTGAAATCATAAACAACACATACCTACTTGGTATATTAAATCAAACATCCGGATTCCCAAAACAATTTAACCTTTTGAAATTTCTAAAACAACTTGTATACGCAACAAGTCCAAACAAATATCATAACCAATCTCCACGGTAGCAATCCATCACTTTAGAAACTCAAAAATGAATATTGATGATGTGGCCATCATCATCAGGATTATTTTCCAACGACTGAAGTGAGTTCAGTGCTTCCTTACTACCACAAATTCCCTTTCGAAAACAATTTCGATTCAAAAATATTTCCCAAAATAATATTCCATTATTGTCTTCAAACACTTAGGAAAACATTTTAAACATTCACAAGATTTTAAATTCCCAAACACTTTGTTTAAATTTATTTAAAACACCTTTCAAAATTTTTGGGATTTAAATTCTGGTTTAAATCAAATTTTAGTTATACTTATAGAATTCTATTTGGTTATAAACCATTTCAAATTTAAGATCAAAATTTAGACTCTTATTTGATTATAGTATTAACACCAAACATCCAAATATATATATAATAATTTAGAAAATCATTTCTTTCATATCAAAATATAATTTTGGGTAAAATTATTTCATTTACCCACTTTAAAAATAATACTATGTCGGTTTATCTTGTTTAAGAGTTTAGAAACCCCTATCGCTACGGTTGTACTTCCCGTACCAATCAGAATTCATAAACAGTCAACCGATAAGTCAACATGGTTTAAAAACAGTTTTATATTCACTAACAAATACGCTCTCATATCTATTTATACACTCAAACTCATTCTAGAGTACTTCCAACTCTATTTAATGAGTAATCCCCACCAGAGCCAAGGTTATTGCCAACCTGGTTCTGATACCACTGTAACGACCCGCTCTTCTCGACCTTCGAAATAATCAACACAAGTACGCCACTATATAATATGTCGACGATCAAGAGCCGGGAAAAGATAGATTGTTGAGGAAAAAGAAAGAAGATAGAAGAAAGAAGGAACTAACAAAAACAGAATCTCACAATCGCACCGGAACAAATAAAATAGATAATAACAGATCTTTAGACAAAATGAAAACATATCTGTTTTATAAATTACATCATCAGAGTACATCACAAACAAAACAACAACAGCTTGCTGGCAAATTTCAACAAACATAGCAGCGGAAATACACAAGTACGGGTAATACGTCTCGATCTCCAGCTCCTCTCCTGAGCTCCCAAGCATCCTATTCTATAATTTATAATACTCGGTCCAACCAGAGCATTATAATAAAATAACACCCGAGTCAGTCTAGAATACTAGCGAGAGAAAATACACTCAAATTTATTTATTAAAGTTACAGAAATCCTTTGAAAATCAAAAGCATCTCGTAAGACTACGCCATAAATAAACATGTTGAGTTTTTACCTTACGATAGCCAAAACATTTCTTATCAACATCCTCTGATATTATAATAGTGTCTATACATAAATACTTATTCAAATAGCTGAAATTATTACATAATTAAATTCCAGCATACTAGCCACAAAGTGGGTTTGTAACGCCCCACCTATGTACTCACGCTAGCCAAGGACACTACGAAGTAATGCCGTCAACTAGCACGAAGAATAAGGTTGTTGAGGAGCTATCATCCATGAAATTGCTTTGTGCGAGTACCGATATGTCAGATAGTATAACATTACAAACGCAAAGCTACTACACGGTGGCTATGTGATCTTCGGCAACAAATATAGAAATAAGCATAACTTAAATCAGTCATAGATATCCATATCACAAAGGCGGAAACTAATATGAATATATCATATAAAAGTATACGTCAAAGTAGTGGTCATGCAAGAACCACTACATCACAAAAGAATAGGTACAAGTGCTAGATAAAAGAATATGTGTACATCAAGGAGTCTCTATCTTGAATGTATAATGACAAAACTAAGTAGTTAAGCCAAAGTCAGATGATGGTCCCAGATAAGTAGTCAAGCAGAAGCATCTGTAACATCTGGGTCTAACCCAAGGATTATTTAATAAGAAAATAATAAACGGATCAGTCTAGCTATAAATATCAGATAAAAATAGATATAATAAGAGATATGACAAAAACATATGATAACAATAATGCCATACTATGAAAAGTAATCATTTAACAACAACAAAAATCATACAATATCTCAAGAATCTCAGAGGTCAAAAAGAATGTCATATTCTTTATTTTATTCACCAAACCACAAATATTGACAGATATGTCAATGCCAATCGCAAAATTGGTGAAACACAGATTCTAGAAATCATCAAATAGAAATCCAGAAATCACAAAAAGGGGGAGAAGGCCTATCACAAATGGGAGCATGAAAACTCACCAAAACGTGCATCACAAACGAGACGCTATCCCATGGTCGCTAACCATAGAGCCGGTGCAACGACGAATACAATAACGGTACGCCCGAGGAACCTGAAACTCAAATAATTCAGAACAATGACATAATACAATAATGGTACATCTGATGAGCCGAACTCCATAAAAGAACATGGGTCGCTAGCCCATAAAAATGAGTCAAAACTCCAAAGAACCCATAGGTCGTTAGCCTATAAAAGAAATGAGGCGAAGCTCAATAAAACCAGGTATTGTAACAACCCGAAATTTCGATCCCGAAAATTCCAGGTAGTTAGGAAAAGAAGAAAAGAGATAGAAGAAGAAGAAACAAAAAACCAAACTTAGAATCTCACATTCGCAGCGGATGAAATATGATATCAAATAATATTCTTTACACAAAGAAAGCGGTATCAGTCATTTACATTTTAATACATCAGAGTTACAACATTTGACAATCACTGGACAATTAAAATAACTTTTTCTAGATATACAACAGTATAACACAACGCAAACACTCCATACGTTCCTGCCATCCAGCTCGCCTCCTGAGCTCCAGAACGTCCTTACCTGGAAATCTGTAATACTCGGTCTGACCGGAGCATTACATCAAAGTAACACTGGGTCAAGCTGGAAACCAGCGTGAGTAAACCCATCTAACATGGAATACAACAACATAAAACTTACATAAAACCCCGGGTAACACGTTCATCACTACAAGTTCACAACTTGTTATAGTAAATACTTATATTCACAAATAAATTCCTAAGTACCTTTCTTAGTTTTAAATGGTCCGGTCATTTGAATTATCCCATTTCAACCTATTTATTTCACATATCAATCTATTAAGAATCATAGTATGATACAAATCGAAGTGGGTTCGGGTATTTACTGATACCCGACCCTGGTCTCTTTGAATTCATTACCATCTTAACTCAAGTTATTCAAGTGAAACACAATTCAACTTTAAATACAAGATGTCATTTTTTACACAGCAATGCAGCATCATTAAATAACCACATTATAAATGTCCACCCAAACATATCATACCACAAAAACATTTCATATCATAGAATATCATAGCATATCATCCAATAGATATCAACCAATTCAGATATTCTATTTAAACAATCGTCCATAAGCAACCATTGTTAATCCCTATTATAATTAATTTAATTAACTTAAATTAAATCAATTACTTAAGAATTAATCACATAACTTTGCTTAATCAACCATTAATTAATTACAACCTTTTAATTAATCAATCATTCTTCAAATATCCATCTTAATTAATTACCTTGATTAATTATCTTCAATTACATAGAGTAATTATCCTTCATTTAATTTCACAAATTGATTATCCTTAACCATTTACAGTAACTAACCTTTAATTACTCTCATTAATTACATTAATTAATGATCCTTAATTAATTAATTATTTCCAATAATTAATTAATTATAATTAAATTATGTTTATCCTTAATTAATTACATTAATTAATTATACTTTAATTATTCACTTCCATTAATCAATCTCAATTAATCATAATCAGTAATTACCTTTCTGTAATTACCTACTTAATTAATTAACTCCTTAATTAATTATATTAATTCTTTGATTAATTACACTAAGTAATTAATCCTAAATTACTTATACTAAGTAATTATTCTTTAATTACTCCTCATTGAGTATTTTCCTTTAATTAATTACATCCAGTAATTATACATTAATTACTCCACTAAGTAACTACACTAATAAATCTCATTAAGTATTTACTTAATTAGTTTCAAATCATTAAAACCATAATTATCTTAAGATAAAATCATATCTTATTCATGCCTAAATTATCATTTAAAACATTATATTTTAAAAATAACTTTACTCAATTAAATCATTAATTAAGTTTTAAAAATACTTATTCAACTTGATAAATTAAAAGTTTCAAAAGACAACTTACTTTTAAATGCTTTAAAAATATTATCAGGTGGAAGTTTAAAATCTGGTTTCAATTTAAATTAATAAGCTTGCTTTTATAAAATCTTTAAAATTCGTTTCTACTTAAATTTAAAAATAACTTTAACTTAATTTAACAAAATTTTAAATTAAATAAAGTGTCAAAACTTCATAAACAATGCTAAAGAAACAACTATTACATAAGTAATTTATATAATAAAGTTTAAATTACTCTTATTTTAAAATTTCAGAAACCAAGTTTAAAAACTTTTTTTTAAACTTGCCTAATACTTGCTTCGGGACAAGCCAGAAGTTCACTCGGGTTTAGCCCGAGTCCCCTTTCATTTCAAAAATTTAGATTTATATTTAATTTAAGTTTAAATTATAAAACCTGTAGGCTAAACCCACAGAAGCCACTCGAGTTTACACTCGAGTCACAACCCAAAATCCCCGATCCCTTCTTTGAGACCAAACCAAACTCGAACCGGCTGTCACGAGGACCACTTCATGCACATGCACCATCACCAACGACTTCTCCGATCATCTACGGCAACCTCGACACAACGACAATCGATGCTTCAACTCATTCGGACCACCAAACCAACTTCACAGGCCATGATTCAAAATTTAGCATTCCAGAAGAAACTAGAACAAAACAATCGCCAGAAAACAACTCGAATCGGCCAACGACGATCACCAAAGTGCCAGGAACTCTGGCGATCTCTTCTAAATCCTTCCACGCTGCTACTCCCCAAAAACTATGCAACTCAACCACCTGAGGACGACGCAACGATCACAAATCTGACCACAACAAAAACTATGTTTAAAACCTATTTCGACCTGCCGCCACCGCCACGGCGAACGGTCGCCACTTCCTCCATTTTTCCCAACATCACTGATCACCCGCCCAGCTTCAGACAAAAACCCGAGACTTCTCTACCCCTAGATCGCTAGAGATTGCCTCAAATACAATTTCCAGTTAAACCCAAATTGCATACTCAATGCAACATTTAAAATTTTGATTTTAGTTTTAAAAATCCTAACTTTCCAAGTGAATTCGAACTACAATCTTGAAACAACAAAATTTAATGTTTGGAATTTGACATATTTTAAATTTTGACTGTAATTTCCAAATTTCCAGAGAAACTTTGCTTTGATTTACTTAAAACTATTTTTTAAATTTAAATCTTGTTAAAACTAACATCTTTTGTTTAGAAACTATTGTCTAAAGTGAATCAGAGGGATGAGAAATGATTTTTAAACAAATCAAAGGCCTGTAAGCCTGGAAATTTTTTCATATGTCCGATACTCAGACATGCACAACAACTACATACATATAAACATGTTTCAGAGTCTTAAAACCATCATGCAATCCCATTTTCAAACATACATTACTAGCTTACTTCAACCATTTAGCATATGCATCAAATTTAAAGTGATTCATGTTTACAGATAAAAAAAAGCAGAGGCTCAAACTAAGATCAGAGATGTTTTTTTCCTTCTAAAATCAACAGAAATACCACAGGCATTCATACATACAAATATGCAAAGAAATCTTCACACAGTATTTCACTAGTTACTTAAGTTTAACATCTAAAAGTTTACTTACCTGTAAAATGAAACAGAGAAACCAAGGCCTTGAGAAACCTAGAAATACATTAATCTTGTCACAATGTTTGAATCCTAGCTTGGATCTGATGTCATTGAGTTGATCTTGGGATTCGGGTTGTAGATTGTTATGAGCTGAATTTTGGTTGATTACCAGATTTTGCTTGCTGTTGAATTCTTTGATTTTGTTCACTGGTTTTATTTTTGATTCAGGCTTTGATTTTCTAGGTTTGAACATCAACAGGATTGATTTTCTAGGTTTAAATGTTTGATTTACTTTAAAAAAAATTTTGCCTCAGATTTTATTTTTACGTGGCTCTGCTTTCTTTGGTTTGGAAGTGGGAAGATAGAAAAAGAGATGAAGAGAAAGGATTAGATGTTTTATATAGACTGAATTTGAGTTATTCAAAAAAAAAAAAGTGACACATGTTTAAAATCTTTACATTTGTCATTCACTTTAATTTATTAATCAACACTTGTAATTAAGTAATTTATATTTAATTTTGAAATGTTAATAAAAGCCTTTACTTAATTCATTTGTTCTTATGTAATTATATATATAAATTTCTTTTTAAAGAAAATGTAATAAAAAAAATTATATATAAATGAAAGCTTATACATATATTTTAAATCCAAATATTTTAAAATTTCTATGTTTTGAATTACTTAATAAATCCAAATTCATATTCAAATTAAATTTGAAAATCTAATTTAAAATCAAGTCAACATACATATATATTTTAAACAAACCCAAATTCAATTTGTAATTAATAGTTCTATTTAATTTTTTTTAATCTATATTTAAAAACAACCCATTATCATTATTGTTTGGAAATAACAATTTTCATCAAATTAAAATAATTTAAAAAGGGAATTATCACATTTAATTTGCTTGAAATTTTCGAGATATCATAGGTACAGTCCCCCACGTGGACAAAGAGACATCGCATATCGCTAGTCTAAATCACAAAAATGATCATCATTTATCAATAAGTGTAAATTACACTAAGCTAGTAAATAAATGAGTTAGGCTTCATGTCCCATAACCACTGGCTTAACTTAATTATTTACGAACCAATTGTAGACTTCCAGTCGAAAGTATATGTAAATTACACTAAGCTAGTAAATATATGAGTCTAGCTTCATGTCCCATAACCATTGGCTTAACTTAATTATTTACGAACAAATTGTAGACTTCCACTCGAAAATAAGTGTAAATTACATTAAGGCAGTAAACATATGAGTTTAGCTTCATGTCCCATAACCACTAGCTTAACTTAAATATTTACGAACCAATTGTAGATTCCCACTCGAAAATTGTCACAAGAGTTTCAATCGAACTAGTCTAAGAATTGACCGACAAAGTAAACGCAAGCGTTTCATACCACTTGTTTTGCTATGTCGTTTAATCGGATTTTTCGAATGAATGCGGAAATGGTTTGTATATACTAATAGTTTGGAAAACGATTTTTATAAACGAGCTTTGTATAAAAATTAGAGTTGAAATCATCTTTGTGAAAGAGTTTGAATATTTACTACTAATATAGAAACCTTTGTATTTCAAAGTGACAAACAAAAAAAATGATTGTAAATATAATCAATCACCAAAATTCACATATTGTACGTGAATCTAATCCATAGAAATCGTAATCAAATCCATCAAAGATGGATATTTCCAAAATCCCGAAAAAGAAGCCATCAAAGTCAAAAAAAGTGATAACAACTAATCGGATCAACAAGAATCGACTTAAAAATAGGAAATTCACACAAAAAGGAAAAATTGGCTGATAGAAGCAGATTCAATCGACTGAACCAGGGTAATCAGTCGACTGAACTATGCCTGGAAACTTTCGGTTTCCAATTTCAGTCGACTGGACCGGAGTGGTTAGTCGATTGATACTAGTACATGAATTTTATGTTCCCGGGTTCAGTCGACTGATGCTGGCTCAGGAAATTTCCTGGGTCCTGGTTCAGTCGACTGGCCTCCTGGTTCAGTCGACTGAACTAGTATTTCCAATATTCTCAGCCTATACTCGAAAAGGGAAAAATTCTATCCGGGAGCTATCGAACGAGCAACGACGACTAGGGATTTATGCCACGCGACAACCCAGCCTTATAGGCTCTTTGACACACCCCAAAAACATGTTCGAACATTAAAGCTAGTATTTTTAAAGATTTGACTTCAAAACGCCAAAAATTGGAATATTCGTAAAACCAATTCAATCCAAAGCAAATGGACAAGGAATAAATGTTAGGAATCACTACCTAACAACTATCAAAAATATAAACATAGATGTAAGTTCAAAAACTCACCTTTTAGACCCAAAAACTCAAGTGAGAAGCTATAAAACAATGCAAGATGAACCACTCTTCCATTTCAACACAAGAAGCTTCAATCTAAGCTCATAAGAAAATATTTCCTATGTTAGGGTTTAGGAATTTCTAAAAATGGAAGAGGGATTGAGATGGAGAAAATAGAGAGGATGCTTGCCTATGCTTCTCTTGGATTTTGAACTTGAACTTGAGCTTCCTAATCAAAGCTAGGTCTTAGGAATTTCAATTTCCAATCTTTTCCCCCATTTTTCTCTTGAGCTTGAATGTTAGGAAATGAGGAATGAAATGAATGAAGAGGAGTTGGGCTAGAGTGTTTGATAAAGGAGTTGGGTTCTCATATTGGGTTAGTGGACTGAAACCCAAACCCAAAGCCCTAAATGAAAATTTCAAAGTTCTAGCAAACTCTAAACATATCGATGTTTATACTTAAAAAGGTCGCAAACATCGTTTTGAACTCAATGGAAGTGGTCTCAAGTCCCAATTCGGCTGTTTGCAAAAAGTAGCATTTTGGATTTTAATCCGACTAATGATGCTATATTTAAATATACAATCAAAAAATATGCGGGCTGTTACAGGATTCTACAATCAAAACCGTAAAAGGCATGTAGGAAGAATGGATTTCCAACGAAGGAATAGGCATTGGGGTACCACCTATCACAGTACTTGGTCTAGATCATCGTTCCGAGGATCCACCCTAAATCCTCTGCAACACAAGAATGGAACTACCCCTTACTGGATAATCCCAAATAGGATCACCCCAATGTTGGGATCGACAACCACACCACACAGCCGAAATAAAAGGGATATCTAGACAGGGATGACTTTACCTTAATAGACGCGACCCACTTAGCCTTGCTGCATAACCCCTGATTTTTAGTCATTCCCGGTTGATGAGGCTCGAGACTAAGTGTTACCTTTTTATAATATTTCACTTAGAATGTTCACCATCCTCCTGACGATGTTCTGAAAGCATTCACCCATATAAGTCCGTTTCAGGTTCGTACAGAACCGAAGGCACTACTCCTACTACATCCATTTTGGAATCACCCTTAAGATTAGTAGCGTTTAGCCTTTGCATTTCATTGCTCCATATTCAACTCCAAGCTCTTGACTTCATCACGAAAACGTACTCGTTGGATCGAAGTGGTTTTCGGATCACAAATCTGATCCCGGTCTCTTCGAAACAACGTTCGCTATTTCTCGGTTAACTCAACCCCGGTTCTTTAGAAAATACACAGTCGAAGATACGATCGGAGTTCACCTCCTAACCGTTAGTGGACGGATTTCCTTACCAACGTCCTAGAAGAACGAACGAGTTTATATGTACAATATAGCACCTCGAACGGTAATTGTACCATATAATTCTCATACCCCTTTTAGATATTTCCAAAGTTATATTTGAGTCCAGATTTGATAGTCGATTATTTAACTATCAAATAAACAAACGGATTTGGAGAAAGATCAAGATGAAGTTAGGAGATTTTCGGCCATAGAAAGTATGAATGGCGACTGAGGAAAGGAACTAGGATTCTCTCTTGCGCGTGAATATATATATATATATATATATATATATATATATATATATAACAATTAAATAATAAATCCTCAAATTATTTAACTTTTCAAACAAATTCCAATTGAAACGTGTCGAGAAGCATTTATGAGGTTTACCCACATTCCGAATATAATGGAACGTGTTTCGGAGGCTAATTCTATCATACGTGGAAGATAGCTTTTTGAATCGATTTAAAATATTAAATTATCGATTTAAATTTCAACGTGTTTCTCACCCGTACGAACAAACGAAAACTCCAAACGCTACGAAATTTGAAATTCGATAATAATACACTATTACGGATCCAATGAAACAAGTTTCTTCGAATTCCGAGACTGTGCCCCGGAAGGCTATTTTAATTCGTCGATTAATTCGAACGATTTTCAAAATCGTCGAAATCACTTAAAATTTCACTTCTAAAATTTTACTAACTTAATTATAAATCATGTAGAATCTATAATCAGTTTAGAAATCATACTGATTCATTTAAAATCAAAAACTGATTATTTGCATTATTATTATATATAAAATTTCCATTATTAAATTAATATAAAAATTCCAAATTTAACTTATCGACTTTTGATTCCATCCAAAAGTCCAATATTATAATTCAAATTCAACTAGACTTTAAATCAATTTAGAAATTATTTCCATAACATTTATTCCTAGATTTAGTAATTATCCCAATTTCAAATAATAAATAATATTATTCAAATTCAATTGGATTGCCATATTTCAAAATTTTGACTAATTTTGTTAATTTAACCAAAATTTTCTTATTTCAAATCAAATTATAATTCACATTCAACATTTAAAATTAATTAATGTTCAAAATGTAACGACCCACAATGTAACGGTCTAGGCTTTTCAACCATTGACAACGGCCACTCTCCGCCGTGGCATACAGTGATACCTCGAATTTGCTTTTATGGCCAGCCTCTCGACTTGCATCCAACACAAGGCCTTATACTACCTCAAAGGGACATGTAGGGGTAAGAGTTCCCTATTCGCCACCAAACGAAAGCGAGAAACCCCTATCATGTTGTACTGAAGCAAATCCGATCCTGGTCCCTTTGAAACAACGTTTGCTATTTCCCGGTTAACTCAACTCCGGTTCTTTAGGAAATACACAGTCGAAGATAAGATCAGAGTTCACCTCCAAACCGTTAGTGGACGGATTTCCTTACCAACTTCTTAGAAGACCGAACGAGTTTATATGTACAGTATAGCACCTCGAACGGTAACTGTACCATATAATTCATACCTCTTCTATATATTTCCAAAGTTATATTTGGATGCAGATTTGATAGTCGGTTATTAAACAATCAAATAAACAAACAATTTCAACCAATTATTTCATTTCCACTGAAGACACCAAGTTTCTTAAAACTTAGATTTTTATAATTTAAATCACTTTTCTCAAAAGTTTATACTTAAAACATTTAAAAATAAAACTACTTAAGTCACTTTACTCAAAATAATAGTTATGAAATTCTACATTAAATTTCCAAGTAAAATTTAAGCCACAAAACTATTTTTAAAATAATTTTTTTATATAAAGTATAAATATCAGAAAATTTCTTTAAAAACATAATGCCAATTTAACCTTTAAAATAATTACTATTAAAAATTAATTTGAAAAGATTTACTTTTCCCTTGAAAATAATAATTTTTCTAAAACATTCCAAAACACATTTTTAAACTTCTAGATTATACTTTGAAAGCTTTTCTTTGAAAACATACTTAGTTTTCTAGGAAAAATACACTTCCCATTTTTTAAAAATAATCTCACTACTACTTTTAAAACAGTTTGCACCTTCTTATTGAAATTTCCACCGGAAATTTGTACTTTCAGATTTATCCACTGATAAATATTCCACTTCATTTATAAACCCAGTTTTGAAAACACTTAACAAATTCCAAACCAATTTTTCGAATTTAATTCCCTTAAATTCATTACTTAAAAATTCATTTTCATTTCCCTTTTAATCCCATTTCATTTTATTTATATTTTAAAATACCAGATTATACTTATCCAACCATAGCACAGCAAAACGAAATTCCCAAATAAATCTATCACAGGATATCGATAAAATACATCACAGATTATGAAGATAATTTCTATATTGTGACGAATCCAGTTGGATCCCGCCGACCTGTTTCCCTGCATCCACAGATGTTACCACACAAATAAGTATCGATCCAATCTGATAAAATTTTCACATTCGACCAATCAATCATTTAAATATTAACTATTTAAATTAAATGGCATCCAGATGTGAGTGAGATTAACTCACCTTGACATTCGTCGAATGTTTAAATTTTGAATTAAATCGACTGCGATCGATTTAACCCAAAAATTTCGCTAGCTCCGACCGTCTCCAAATTTGCACTACAGTGTAGATCTCGCCGCTGCGATTCTGGCATTTCTTGTTTGGTCGGAATCTGATAATATATGCAAAATATATGGATTTATAAAGTTTGAATATATAATTATACAAATTTTCTTTAAATTTTAATTTTAATTTCAAAGCTAGGCTCTAACCATTCGATCAAAATCAAGGTCGAAGTCAACCTTCTCTCTTATGCTCGCGTTATAGGTTCAAATCGAACCAATCACGCAACGAACGAGCGTCGTCTTCCCCTCTTCACCGACGACCAGACTAAGATTTGGAACCATCACAAAGCGCGGCCAGACACGCTCCACCCACGGCCTAAAAATGACAAGGCTCGGCACTCCCTAGGTCCCAAACATCGAGTTCGAACGGGCGTGCCTCTCGGTAGAATTCTAGCCATCTCCTCGAGCTTCGTGCCAGCCCACCGTACGGATGTGAAGCCGGCGGTGTGCTCTTCGATCTTTATGTTGGAGATTTGTGAAATAAACAAACAGATTTGGAGAAAGATCGAGATGAATTTGGGAGATTTTCGGCCATAGAAAGTATGAATGGCGGCTGAGGAAAGGAACTAGGGTTCTCTCTTGCGCGTGAATATATATATATATATATATATATATATATATATATATATATAATTTAATAATAAATCCTCAAATTATTTAACTTTTCAAACGAATTCCAATTGAAACATGTTGATAGGCGTTTATAAGGTTTTACCTGCATTTCGAACACAATGGAATGTGTTTCGGAGGTTAATTCAATCATATGTGGAAGATAGCTTTTTGAATCGATTTAAAATATTAAATTATCGATTTAAATTTCAATGTGTTTCTCACCCGTATGAATAAATGGAAACTCCAAACGCTACGAAATTTGAAATTTGATAATAATACATTATTACGAGTCCAATGGAACGGGTTTCATCGGATTCCGAGACTGTGCCCTGGTAAGCTATTTTAACTCGTCGATTAATTCGAACGATTCTCAAAATCGTCGAAATCACTTAAAATTTCACTTTTAAAATTTTAATAACTTAATTATAAATCATATAGAATCTATAATCACATTAGAAATCATTATGATTCATTTCGAATCAAAAACTGATTATTTGCATTATTATTATATATATTAATTTCCATTATTAAAATAATATGAAAATTCCAAATTTAACTTATCGACTTTCGATTCCATCTAAAAGTCCAATATTATAAGTCAAATTCAACTAGACTTTAAATCAATTTAGAAATTGTTTCCATAACCATTTATTCCTAGATTTACCAATTATCCCAATTTCAATTAATAATTAATATTATTCAAATTCAATTGAATTGCCATATTTGAAAATTTTGACTAATTTTTTTGATTTAACCAAAATTTTCTTATTTCAAATCAAATTATAATTCACATTCAACATTTAAAATGAATTAAATGTTCAAAATCTAACGATCAAAATTCTAGGTCGTTACACTAACATAACACTAATTTCATCCAGTTACAATTTATTACATATTATTTCATTATTTAATACCATATTTAAATTACCAATTATTCTTTTAATCCAATTATCAATTAATACCCACCTTATTACAAAATTTACAATTTATAACCAATTATAACTCTTTAATCATTTTAATTAATTACAATTAAAGCAGTTATCAATTACCTTAAATTAATACTTTTACATTTCATTACAGTTATATTCTTATTATTAAATCATAAAATTTTATTTCTTACAACATTAAATCATAAAACCTTATTAAATTACCTATTTTTAATTATCGAAAATTACGGGTCATTACAAGAATACTATGAATCTTCAATATGAAAGCTCCGCTTTTACTATATTCAAATCATGGCATGACGTCCATCGAGTGATTATAGTAGGGTCGAGTGGAATCATTGGAAATGAAGCATTATTCAAAAAAGGAATCGTCTCCTCTGTTATATACGGTTAGTATCACGGCCAACTCAAGTCAACCCAAATTCAAAATCTCTAGTTAAAGCACTTCAGTTGATAATAATTATTATTGAACCAAGGACTTTATGTTTGGGTTATAGAGTTGAATGTAGATGATGTTGGAATTTTGACCTTACCATATCCAGCAAGTCCAAGGTGATATAGTTTTGACGAAGAGAATTGGTGTAAATAATTATCTTAATTGGATAATGCTTATTAAATTTAAACGATGTTTTTTCTAAAATGACTAAGTGATAAATTTTGTCATAATATCACCACCTGCTAAGTGAATTGTGAACGTTAATGTTCAAAGAGTTCGACGTTAATTGCAAACCGAATTTACATCCAAGAGTCACACAATCAAAACGATGAATTTTCTTTAGACCAAACAATTAAATTAGTTCACAATTATTATTAATTAATTAAATAAATTAATATTTATGAATTATTAACAATGAATTTTCAATGTGATTAAATAAATGAAATTGTTGCATATATTTATAAAAGTTACGAATATATTTATCGATATGAGATATCGATAACAAAATATGTTAAATACGATTGTACATGTTTAATTTAGTTTAAATGGGCTCACAACTCATGAGATTTGGAGAGGATAGGCATTGGTTTGGATAAAGATAGGAGGTGTCTATAATATATGTGATTAGGTTTTGAAATGTGTGGTTGAGATCATTATTTGCTCCCTTGTCTTATCCATATAAAAGCCAATTTCAAAACCCTAATTACAAGCTAATTCATTTTTGAGCCGCCACTTTCTTCTTCCTCGCCCTCATTTTAATGGTAACAACTTTCCTCTAAAATCATCCCTAATATTCTTAAATCCAATTCGAAATTAAAAATGCTAATTTGTAGCAGAAGGTCTCAAATCCCTTATTAGTAACCTGATAGATCGTGAATTGTTCTTAGAAGAGAAATCATTGTTCAATGTGGACTCAAAGGCTATAACATCCCTTATCTAGAGGCCAAAACCTAAGCGCTACAGATGCTGCAGTCATCAATAGTATTAAATTCTGGTGACAAAATACAGTAATTCTAATGGTATCTATAATATTAGAAGCACTTGAATATGAACAAATTTGTAGATTTTCCAAAACAACATTTTATCGATTACATTTCAAAACAAATTCATTTCCGAGTTACATAATCCTATAATCATTTCCCTGGCAAAAATCAATTATAATTACAATAATATGCCAAGAGCAATATATGACAATGCCCCATTGGTTGATCATAGTCAATATAGTCATATTTGACTTAATATACACAGTGGAAACAAAGCGAAATAAACTATAACTCCAATTAGCTATCCATCAGCCACCTACTCATCTCCGGAAGCTTTATTCGCCAAGATGACTAAACCTAAAACCTCAACCCTCAGCCTACTCAAATCAATTTTGAGCATCAAGCGTTTAAGGGAAAAACAAAAACTACGAGTCAAACATAAAGCCTGGTGTGAATAATACTATTACATTTTGGTTTATTGATATTAAGTGAGAGCACGCCCCTTAGCGAAACAGGCTTTCCCTCACTAATATCCTCTTTAAAACATGTATTTTGCAAATCCTTTCCTACAACCAAACTAGTTAATCAAAGTGATGTAATGATGATAATAATAGCTAAGTCCGTTAAGCTAAATCAGGCAACTAATGGACTATCCGCCCATAAATAGTAAATGGACTATCTGTCCGAAAACTAGGCTGACTACCTGCAAACTAGACTAACTGTCCACAAACTAGAATAACTTTCCGAATCAAAATGGACTATCCATCCGAATTATTTTCTTAGGGTTAACTACCCCTCATCTTATTCCTTGAAAACCTTTTCAAAATGATTTAACCTTTTAAACCATATTTAAAATATAATCTTAGCTTTACTCTAAGCTACTTTTCCATGTTATATATACGTTACTCAAAATAATGTTGATGAATTTTAACGAGGATTGACTATCCTTCCAAAACAAGTTAAAATCTTTTTAACTTGAAAACATTTAGGCCATATTGCCTACCTAATACATTCGAAAACATTATTTAAAACCTTTAAACAACCCCTTCGAAACCCTTGAAAGTAACCCTTTCGAAACCAAGCAAAACCCTATACTTAACCTAGGCCGAAAGGCCAAGTCTTCCCTTTGAAAGAAAAAAAAACCTTCCCATTGAAAGCTTTTAAAATCTTAGACATCCTTCTTTTAAAACCTCTAAATATTGCCTTTCGAAAACATAGAAAAAAACCTTTTCTTTCAACCGTTTTGAAACCCTAGGGAACTACCCGTTTAAAACTATTTATTAAAACCTTTCGAAGGCAACAAAACCTACCTTTCAAAAGCACTTGGGTTTAATTTAAAACATGTGAAAACCTTTTAAATCATTCAAAAATTTACTCCCTCGTAACCTTTGAAAACCTTTTTGGTCGAAACCATTTAGATTATGCCTTTAAGTAGAGAAAAAAGGATCGGAAACCCATTAAAGTCGAAAGCACCATTAAAGTCGAAAGCGCTTCTTTCAAAATCATTAAAACTGTCATTTTCGAAACCATTTGGGTTATATTTCAATCATAGAAAAAGGGTATTTAAAACATTTAAGTCGAAAGCATCTATTTCGAAAGCATTTCCTAAATAAAGAAGTGATGGTGTCGAAACCATACATTCGAAAGCATTGGAGAAGTAGCCATATTTTAAAAACAAAGCAACCCCTTTGAAACCATCTTCGTCGAAAAGTAGATAGTGTTAGCATAAGGTTTCGACTTAGTTGAAGCAGTTATTTAAAACAAAGGCGCAATCCAATCGAAACCATTTCTTTAAATCCATTTGACCTAGATGAAAGCTACTTAGTCGAAAGTAAGCAGGCGCATTTTCTTTTAAAAGCAAAGTAATGCCTCAACCCCTTTGGAACCCCTGGTTTCGACTCTATACCTTCCGCCTACATTCAATTCACTAAGTAACAGTTTATTGATACTATGTGCATTGGTGTCGACCGTGTCGGAGGTGAAGCTAAGGAGGCAGAATCTGGTGCCGAAAGCAACGAAACAGTGAAAAACATGTGTATTTGAACTTTTAAACTATTTCTTTTGTACCTAACCTGCCTTGTTTGTCTAAATCTGATTGGTTGCCAATTTCTTTATTGAAAAGTTCTGCCGACTTTCCAAAATTAACAAATTTATTTATTTACAAAAGCATCTTATCCTTCTTAATAATATAAAACATTTAAGTCCCATATCTTAAATAATTTTTTATAACCATCAAAACACTTAGGAAAATTCTACAAAAATTCTAGAAAATCTCTTTTAATATTCTTTCCAACATAAAAAAATTTCAAACCCAAACCTTTTATTATTTAACCGTAAATAATTTATAATCCAAATTAATATTTTCTTTACTAGAAAATTCTTATAAATTCCACAAAAATTCAAAAATTCTGAAAATTGAAACTCATCGCAAAAATAATATTTCTGGTCTGTATAAAAATTCGCAAGGCATTTGGACACTATTTTACAAGGTTTTCATACCAAAACATGTCATGTGAACAACCATAAATCATCAACAAGTATATATAATCATTCCACCAACCAAAAACATGGCAAATCTATTCAAAACATTTCGGATTTCATCTTAAACCGAAAACAAAAGAAATATGAGATGAAACATTACTCATCTTAGCTTTAGAGATTAAAGAGAATGAGATGTAAATGGATTTGATTTGAATTAGCTTCTTCCTTAGCTTTTCTTACTCTTCTTCCTCTATTTCATTTTAATTCTTATTTTAATTCATTGTTCAAATGGCACGACTATCCCTTAATTAAAATCAAAACTCAATCCTCTAATCAACACATTATTTTATTTTATTTAACTAATTAAATAACCTAAATAATGTTACCAAAAATACGAGGTGTTACAAACTACCCTCCTTAAACAATTTTGTCCTCGAAACTATGATAAGTTACGCATCACATCAATCAAAGAGGTAAAACATACCATTAAATAATTCAGGATAAGTATATTTAATTCCGCTCTTAATCTCAAGATAGTCCCTATAATCATCACTCCACTGGACTTGGACTAATCCAACCGTCTTGGTTCTAAGCCTCTTCTCATCTCTCGCAACAATACGAATATGCTTCCTCACTATAGTCAAATCTGATTCTACTACTAAGTCATCTAGCAAAGTTGGTGTAGTAGGAGTCTCTGGGTCTCTAACACACTTTCTGAGATGAGAAACATGGAAAACATCATGGACTCCTGCCAAACTTCTCGGTAACTCAACTCTATATGCGAATTTCCCAATCCTCTCAACAATAGGAAAAGTTCCAACGAATCTTGGTGCTAACTTTATTGATTTTCCAAATCTAATCACACCCTTCGTTGGTGACACTTTGACGAAAACCTGGTCTCCAACTAAGAACTCTAAATCTTTCCGTCTTTTATCTGCATAACTCTTTTGCTTAGACCGAGCCTCCTTCATTCTAGCTCGAATGACCTCAATCTTTTCTATGACTTCCTTAACCAAATCTGGACCAAGAACCAACCTATCCCCTGCCTTTAACCAACATAAGGGAGATTTGGATGGCCTTCCATACGAAGCTTCAAACGGCGCCATTCCAATACTAGTCTGGTAATTGTTGTTATACGAAAATTCGACTAAATGCAGATAGTCTTCTCATGATCCCCCAAAATCTATAACACAAACTCTTAACAAATCTTTCAAGACTTTGTTAACTCTTTTCGTTTTCCCATCTGTTTGGGGATGGTAGGCGGTGCTCATCTTGAGCTTGGTTCCCAAAACTTCCCGTAGACTCTTCCAGAACTCATTAGTGAATAAGGAAGCTCTACCACTAACCGTACTATTAGAAATTCATTGCCCCCTAACTAAATTCTTCATAAACAACTTCGTTAATACAGGTGCCATTCTGGTTGACTTAACATGAAAGAAATGGACACTCTTGGTCAATCTGTCCACTATAACCCATATACTTTTATTTCCTCTGTTCGACCTAAGCAACTCGTCAATAAAATCCATGGAAATAGAATCCCATTTCCAAACTGGAATATCTAATGGCTGAAGCAATCCACTTGGCTTATGGTGTTCCACCTTTGCCTGTTGGAAAATCAAGTACCGCTTTACCCATAAGCCACTATCCGCTTTATACCTTCCCATAAGAAACTCCTCCCCATATCTTGACAAATATTAATTCCTCCTGGATGAATAGAGAACTTTGAGTGATGGCATTCTTCCAAGACTTATTTCCTTATGTTTCCTACACTCGGAACACATAATCTTCCTTTCTTTCTCAACCTCCCATTCTGGTCAAGACTGAAATCTTTCAAGTCAACACTCTCGGTTCCATCTCTTAACTTCATGATCCGTTAAGCAAATCCGGATCTTCCTCCTGTTTAGAATTAATCCTCTTGATCATAACTGGTCGAACTTCCAAACAAGGTAACACTACCGTTTCTCCGCTAGACCCAGCCTCAGATCTCCGTTGCACTCTGCGATCTGCTAATGCTTCCAAATCTTTCCACTCAGCATTCATTTCCAACATTGCATTCTGATGTTTCTTGCTAAGTGCATCTGCAACTTTGTTGTTTTCCCCGATGTGTAATCGATCCTAAATCATAAGCAACAATAAATTCTAACCACCTCTGTTGTCTCATGTTCAACTCCTTCTGGAAGAATAAATACTTTAGCGACTTACGATTTGTATATAACTCAAACCTCTCTCCCAAAAGGTAATGTCTCCACACTTTCAATGCAAAAGTCAGTGCTTCCGATTCCAAATCATGCATCAGATACATGACCTCATGCGGTCTAAGCTTTCTAGAAGCATAGGCAATCACTTTACCTCTTTGCATCAGCACTACTCCTAATCCTGTTCCACATGCATTCGTATGAACCATCAAATTCTGATTCCCTTTTGGAACAACCAACACAGATACATGGGTCAATAAGTGTTTCAAGCTATGGAATGCTTCCTCACACCTATCGGTCCCCACAAACTTCACATCCTTTATTATTAGTTTGGTCATCGGTGTTGCTATCTGTGAAAAATCCTTAATGAATCTTCGATAATAACCAGATAATCCAAGGAAACTCTATATATCCATCACTATCTCGTATCTCTTCCAACTATTCACCACTTCAATCTTAATCAGATCTATTGACAATCCTTTCTCTGAGACTACATGACCCACAAACTTCAATCCATTCTTCTAGAAATGACACCTCAAAAACTTCACCTTCAGCCGATGCTGCCTCAGCATCTCAAGCACCACTCTAAGATGAACTTCATGCTTTCTTTCATTCTTAGAGTATATCAAGATATCATTTATGAAAATCAATACGAACCTATCCAAGTGTCCTCGGAAAACCCGGTTCGTCAAATTCACAAAGAATGTTGGCGCATTAGTCAGTCCGAACGGCATAACTAACCATTCGTATGACCCATATCTGGTCCTAAACGCTGTCAAAGGTATACTATCCTCTGCTACTTTGAGCTGATGGAAATCAATAGCCAAATCTGTCTAGAAAAACACTTTGGCTCCACTCAACCTGTCGAACAAATCGTCAATCCTCGGCTATGGATATCGATTCTTTACTCTCCTCTCATTAAACTTATGATAATCGATGTTAACGTGAAAATCTGAACGCTAACACCCCGGTGTATGTAAAGTTAATGTGAAAGCACCACCCGTTAATACGGGAATCAGAGTTAAGCAGTAAAATCACAGAAAAGCAGTAAAAGACACAATTTTTATAGTGGTTCGGCTTAAGATCGAGCCTACGTCCACTTCAATCTTCTTTATTGCTCATTTGATTACAACTCTACACAACTTTCTTCAATTACAATACACTTTGGACTAGTAGCTCAAACTTCAAAGAAGTATAATCTCTCGAATTCATGTTGAATGATGTTGATTCTCTTTTGAAGTTCGTTGTAGCGTCCTTGATGATAGAAATGCTTGAAGTGTTGTTTGAGTTGAGAATGCAGCAGAGTAATGGCGTCCTCCAAGAATCCCCAGAAGATCCTTTGAATGATGGAGCTAGTGGCGTATTTATAGGGGTTTCTGAACAGGTCTTAGGTCGTGACCGACTTAAGGTAAGTCGTAGGTCGGCCGTTGCGACTTATCATAGGTCGTGGGTCTCTTCTGAGCGAGCTAACAAGTTATGGACGACTTAGGGATAAGTCGGCTAGGATAGGTCGGCTATAACTTAGGTCGTGGGAGACCTAAGGAATGGCAGGGGAGAGAGATGCGACCTACCAAATACGGCCTAAAGGAACTGCTCCGACCTACTTAGGTCGCGAGCGACTTAGTGATACTTAGGTCGCGAGCGACTTAGTGATACTTAGGTCGCGAGCGACTTAGTGATTCTTAGGTCGCGGAGTACTTAGGTCGTTACCTGTTAAGTCGCGTCTCCTGTTAGCTCGTTAACTCGGTTGACCCGCTTTATGCATTAAGTCGCTGAGTTGCTTAACTCGCTAAGTCGCGATGCCTTTTAAGTCGGTAGGTCGTGCCACTTGTTAGGTCGGCAACCTTATTAAGTCGGCAACCTTGTTAAGTCGGTAACCCACTTCAGAAGTTAAGTCGCTTGGCCCGCTTCATGTGTTAGGTCGTTGACTTCGTGTAGAAGATAGGTCGCTCCATTCTCTAAGTCGTATACCGTTTTGGACGGGGCGCTGCCCCTGGACCCCTGCGACCTGACCGGGCAGGTCGATCACCGTAGCGGTGGCCTTGCCCCCGCACCCCCACCTTGGGGGGTTGGCACCCCCTGGACCCCCCTCCGTAGGGGATCTTATCTGAAAAGCCATTCAACAGAACTTGCTTTGTTGGGATGCTGAGTTGACTGTTCTTCGATACGAACTATCATTGGTTTCTCGGTCGATTTTTGATATCACGGCCTTGCTGAAAAAGTGGAGTTAACAATCGATACATAGCCTCAATGATCCGTACGACTTCTTAATAAACACTATGGATGCTCCTCAAGGCTAACTACTTAGCCTGATAATGCTCTTGACTTCCAAATCCACCAACTTCACCTTTAACTCCCTCATCTCTGTAGGGGTCATCCTGCTTGGTGGCCTACTCATTAGTTCTGCTCCCAAAACCAAATCTTTTTGAAATTCAATGTCTCGTTTTGGTGGCAATCCAACTACAGGCTCAAAAACATCTGCGAATTCTCTAACTACGAAAATTCGACTCAACTCATCTTCCAACTTCATAACACCCAACAAAACGTTCACCTCACCATTAGAACCTTCTACGGTATAAACTATCTGATCACTACAATCAGGGTGTCTAGGTGATATTTTCCTATCTTGGAAAATTATCCTAGCATTATACCCACTTAACCAATCCATCCTAATAATAATCTGAAACCGCACAAAATCAAACATGTGCTAACTGCAAACAAAGGTATGAACTGACAAGTCAAAATCTAACTGGTCACATTTCAACCCTAGAGTTGCATACCCTCCTATTGGATTCGCAACCCGTAAGGAAGTAACTAAATATGTGGGTTCTAGATTAAGCTTATCAATCAAACATCTAGATATAAAAGAATGTGATGCACCAATATCAAATAGAACGCTAATAGACATATCATGAATTTGTATTGTACCTCCCAAAACTGCCTTTCCTTTCTCTTGAGCTATTGGATTCGAAGCAGCAGGTTCCAATGCAAACACCTTGCCCTTTCCATCTTTAGCGAGCTCCTGGCACTGGTTCTTATAATGGCCAATATGGTCACAATTGAAGTACCTGGAATTATTCTTCCCGACTACCTCCTTTGCCTTTCCAGCACGACACTCATTAGCAAAATACCCCTTCTTGTCGCACTTGAAGCAAACAATCTCAGAATTCTCTTTCTTGGCTGCTCCACCCTTCTGAGCACCCTTCTTAGGAAAGAACTTTCTTTTCCAACTCTGCCCAACTTGGACCTCCTTAGCCTTACTCTTCTATAGAGAATCGAGAATCTTCTTATGCATTAAGGCCATCTCTACAACAAAATCAGATGGATCTCTAACATGAGGTAATGTAGCCCTTGCTAACTCAGGCTTCAACCTCTGGATAAACCTCTCATTCCTCTTCATCACTATATCCACTGAACCATACTAATATCTATCTAACTCCTCAAACCTTCTAGCATATTCTAAAATGGACATCTCTCCCCACTCTAATTTAGGAAAATTTCTGATCAGTGCTGACTATGCTATCGCAGACATGAACCTCTCCTGGAACCACCCTTTGAAATCTACCCATGTCAAAGTTTCCTCATCCACGCTGGCCATCACGGTGTTCCACCAAAACAAAGCTGCTCCTTGGAGCTTTCTCGAAGCAACCCTCTTATTCTTCTCATCATTGAGCCCTAAATCTGCAAAGATTCTCTCACAGTGCAGCAACCAATTTTCCACCTCTATAGCATCCTTTTTTCCCAGAAATGGCTTCCCCCAAGCTTAGCATAATCTCTGCTCAGCTTAGCATAATGGTTACTAGCGAAAATTTCTACTTCTGCGGCATTTCCTGCTACCACTCCAGCTGCAATTCCAGCTTGTATCATATTTACAAAAAACCGATACATAGCTCCCATGTCACTTGCGGGACTCCAACACCTATATTCTCTACCTGTGCCTAACCTTGGGTTCTCCTCACATTAGGTCTAGCGTTCCTATCAGTTCCCTTCCTTCCTAGGTAACTCTTCTTCTTCTACCAACCATATCTATATTCAAACCTCATGAGATACAAAAAAATAACCTAACAAAGATAAGAGACTAGAGATAAAACATATACTTATGTATAGCAAATACAAGTACGTTACTATAGCCTTATACCGTACCCCAATCTTTCTCTAATTCCTAAGGATTATGTTTTAAAAACCATTTTTTAGTTTAAAGTTTTTCATAAACCTACACTCTAATGCCAAGTTGTAACATCCCGTATCTAGAGGCTAAAAGCTAAGCGCTACAGATGCTACGGTCATTCATAGTATTAACTTCTAGTGGAAAAATATAGTAATGCTAATGGTATCCATAATATCAGAAGCATTTGAATACGAAAAAATTCACAGATTTCCAAAATCAACATTTTACAGATTACATTTCAAAAAAAATTCATATCCAAATTACATAATCCCATAATCGTTTCCCAGGTAAAGATCAATTACAATAATACACCAAAAGCGACATATGACAATGCCCCCTTGGTTGATCAGAGTCAATATAGTCATATTTGACTTAATATACACAGCGGAATCAAAGTGAAATAAATTATAACTCATAGTTAGCTATCCATCAGCCACCTACTCATCTTTGGAATCTAACTCACCAAGATGACTAAAACCTCAGTACTCGGCCTACTCAAATCAATTTTGAGCACCGAAGAGTTTAAGGGGAAAATAAAACCTTTGAGTCGGACATAAAGCCTGGTGTGAATAATACTATTACATCTCAGTCTACTGATATTATATGAGACCACACCGCTTAGTGGAACGGGCTTTCTCTTACTAATATCCTCTTTATAACATATATTTTGCAAATTCTTTCCTAAAATCAAACTGGTTAATCAAACTGATATAATAATGATAATAATATCTAAGTCCGTTAAGCTATAATCGAGTAACTAATGGACTATCTTTCCATAAGTAGTAAATGGGTTATCTGTCCATAAGTAGTAAATGGACCATCCATTTGAAAACTGGGCTGACTACTTGCAAACTGGACATCTATCCGCAAACTGGACTAATTGTTCGTGTCAAAATGGACTAACTATCTGAATCAAAATGAACTATCTGCATGAGTCAATTTCATAGAGTTAACTACCCTTCATCTTTTTCCTTGATAACCTTTTCAAAATGATTTAACCTTTTAAATCATACTTGTACAAGGAAAATATTTTCTTAGCTTTACTTTAAGCTACTTTGCCATGTTATATATACTTCACTGAGAATAATGCTGATGAATTTTAATGAGGATTGGCTATCTTTCCAAAACAAGTTAAAACTCTTTTTAACTTGAAAACACTTAGGCTATATTGACTAGTTAATACATTTGAAACCTTTGTTCAAAACCTTTAAATAACCCCTCGAAACCCCTTGAAAGTAACCCTTTTGAAATCAAGAAAAATCCTTTACTTAACCCAGGCCGAAAGGCCAAGTCTTCCTTTTTGAAAGCACAAAAACCTTCCTTTTGAAAGCTTTTAAAATTTAAGACGTCCTTCTTTTAAAACCTTTAAATACCACCTTTCAAAAACATAGGAAAAACCTTTCCTTTCAAACTTCTCAAAACCCTGGGGAACCACCCCTTCGAAACCATTCATTAAAACCTTTCGAATGCGTCAGAACCTACCTTTCGAAAGCATTTGGGTTTAATTTAAAAAATATGGAAACCTTTCGAAACCATTAAAAAATTTACTTCCTCGAAACCGTTGAAAATTATCTCAGTTGAAGCCATTTGGATTATGCTTTTAAGTAGAGAAAAAAGGATCAGAAACCCATTAAAGTCGAAAGAACTTATTTTGAAATCATTAAAACTGCCTCTTTCGAAACCATTTGGGTTATACTTCAATCATAGAAAAAAGGTCTTTAAAACATTTAAGTTGAATGCATCTATATCGAAACCATTTCCTAAGTAAAGAAGTGATGGTGTCGAAACCATCCCTTCGAAAGCAATTGAGAAGTGGCCATATTTTAAAAACAAAGCAACCCCTTCGAAACCATCTGGGTCGAAAGGTAGAAAGCGACAGCATAAGGTTTCGACTTAGTCGAAAGCATTTATTTAAAACAAATGTGCAATCCAACCGAAACCATTTCTTTAAATCCATTTGGCCTAGACGAAAGCTACTTAGTCGAAAGAAAGCATGCGCATTTTCTTTTAAAAGCAAAGTAATGCCTCAAACCCTTCGGAACCTCTGGTTCTGCCTACATACCTTTCGCCTACATCCAATTCACTACGTACCAATTTCCTGATACCATGTGCATTAGTTTATTCTATGTCGAAGGCGAAGCTAAGGAGGCAGAACCTGGTGCCGAAAGCATCAAAACAGTGAAAAACATGTTTATTTTTACTTTTACACTATTTCTTTTATGTCTAACCTGCCTTGTTTGTCTAAATCTAATTAGTTGCCAATTTCTATTTTCAACAGTGCTGCCAACTTTTCAGAATTAACAAATTTATTTATTTACAAAAAGCCTCTTCTCCTTCCTTAATTGTATAAAACATTTAAATCCCATACCTTAAATAATTTTATATAATTATTAAAACACTTAGGAAAATTATATAAAAATTTCAGAAAATTTCTTTTAATATGTTTTCCATCATATAAAAATTTCAGACACAAACCTTTTATTGTTTAACCGTAAATAATTTAAAATCCAAACTAACATTTTCTTTACTAGAAAATTCATATAAATTCCTTTATCATTTATATATTAATAGATTACTTGTGTACTCCTTAGTTTTTGAGCTTCCCTCAATCTAAGGATGTTATGTGTAGTAGTACTATTAATATATTGAATGGATCAGGTAAGATAACGATACATATTATTTGAGCTTTCCTTAAGATACGTGCATTATACTTAGGGCTTTGCAAAATGATAGGTTCGAGTGAATAGTCCCACTTTACTTGTTGAGCTTTCCTCAAGATAAAGGCGGGATAATGATAAGGTACCAAATGTTAGGAGTTGTATGTGATACAAATGATGAAGAGTTATCCATTATATGTGGACCTACGATTTGTTGAGCTTTCCTTAAGATCAGAATCCCAAGTAATACAAGTCCTAACATCCTCTAGTAAAGTTAAAAGACTTCTATGTTTCGCTTAGGGTTTGGTGAAACATAAAATATTGCTGGGAGCCTTGTTAGAAATATGAAATGATAACATTTAACCTTTCTAATATTGTAAGAACACATGCTAAATAATGTTATAATTATCTATAATGATAAATTTGTGCATTCATTAAGATTGATAAAATGTTTATCAATTAACATATACAAATGAACTAAATTGAAAGTTGACAAATGGAAATATAGTACACACTATTAAATTCCTATTGCATGTTAACGTTTTCTACACCCATGCAAGTGCCCTATTTTTACAACTACTTAATACATTTGTAAAATGATTACTTATGTGTTTATTTGCTTTAGGCCGTACATTGCATTTTACGAATTTCAAACTCTAAAAGTAATACAAGACTATGGATGGGTATTTGATTCGTATACCATCACATATAAATATTATATGATGAATGGTCATAGTTCATAATGTACGGTACTTCAATAAATATAGTTCATTCAAAATAAGCCAATAAACTGTACTGTGAGATCGAGTATTCAATTTGATTGATTACATAAAAGGTCATATTGTGTTAATTGTAGCACAAGACCAAAACGACAAGATAAATATAAGAACTTGATCACTGAAATGTCACTTTAATTAGTTTATGTAAAGAGCAACATATTTGATGCCTTAAATGTTGAGGATAATCAAATGCGCTTTCGCAAAGAGTTCATTATGATATTAAGTAAGGGCTTTCTTTTGAATGGTTTGACCATTTAGAAAGGAAAATGAATGTATAAGTGTAAATGTGATTTAATGTACACTTGGGATGGAGAGAGTGAGTAATCATTTCTTCTTCACAATAAACAAAGGAGACGAGAACTGTAACAGTAGTGATTGACACTTAACATTGGAATGAGAAATATAATTTCTATTGCGAAATGTATTTTCATATAGAAAATTGTTTTTAATGAAATTTGTTTCTTTGAGTTTAAGATTTTGATAAAAGAACTCTCCATTTTAAACTTATTGCAGTATATGAAATAAATAAATCTATATTAAGTGAATGATGTACCTCTGAATTTAGTGCACTGTTATAGTAATGGCGGAAATAGTGAAAGCATGTCATATAGAACTTATTGATTGCATCAACTTACGAAAAGTATTTTCATAAAACGCACTGAACATTATTGATGAAATAATGACTATTTTTTGTTATCGACTGAAAAAAAACATTGCTATGTTTCTATGAATATTATGAATATTCGTTATGAAATAAAACTATAACATATTATTTATTTTCATAACAAAAGCAATGCACTAGAAAATATAGAAGTGTATAATATTATTTATAGTTATTCTGGAATTATAAACTAAGTCGTAGTTTTGAGAAAATAATTCTGTTATATGATTTTGAGTCATATGATACTTGTTAATTATATCTCAAATAATAAAGGATTATGCACCCATTTAGTGGGAGCATCATAAGAGTTGACGAACTCTTCGGATTGATACATATAGATCTATGCAATAATAGTTATATAAATACCAAAATGATTCCACATAATTCGTCATATTCACTGATGAGTCATCATCGTCATGGACATGTATAATTGATACACATGTAGTATGTCTATAGTATACTCTTTGAATATAAGAAAAAGTAAAAATAACATGCGGTAGAAATGATTCGATTTTATTGAATGAGTGAGTATATTGGAAAGAGTTCCAAACATTCCTAAAATGAATAAAGATTCGATCTCAAAATAACCCCTTCATGTGATACATAATGATGCACCGATATGGAGTAATCGAACTTTGTTGGACAATGTACGATTAATTATGAGTGATGTTGAGTTAGTTTCTTTCTATAAGGTAATATACTTAGGAGTAGCACACAAGGTTAATATTATTTCATCTCAAATAATAGTTTACAAAGTCATACAAGATAAAGGTTTATTAGAAACTCCATCATGTCCTAAAACAAGAAGTTGGCAGGTTATGTGAGTCGAAAAATTACATGTAATAATTGTTTATGAGGGATCTGGCATGAATCTCTCCAAAGGATTTTGAAAAGGACTGTCATTGAATGACATATTCATGTTTTGAACATAACTTTTGTAAAATAAACCGAATCAGTTTTATAAATAAAGAAATCCATAAGGCGTTTATGAATCTCTATTCTACTTACATTGGGAAACAATTGTTGTTTCAAGATATACCAACTTCATTGTCCAGGAATTTCTTTGAGGAATTATTAGTAGTTAAATAGAATTGGATATGATCCATAGATAGAACTGAATATATAAGATGAAATGAAATTAACTAACCTAAATGAACACATAGCATTAGAACACATAATAGGTATTATCATACATCGAAGAGAAGCTATGAGTTTCTTATTATTTTTGAAATTATATAATCCTCGGTTGTTTAATTAAAACATTAAGAGTGTTGACTCTATATGGTATAATGCGCAAATTTGAAAGAATTTCAAATACGCTATCAAAATGTGATTTTGGTGGTCGTAACCAAAGGGATGGGATCCATCGGCCACGACTGTGTCTTTATGAGAAAGACTAATGCAGTTGGAATTAAATGAGCAACGTTGATAAGAATAATATCGCAAATTTCAATTGTTGAAATTAGCATAATAGATTTAGTATCAACATGCTTAAGTTAATTCGAATTCACTTACAAAATTATCGCTTGATAGGACTTAGTGTTTTGGTACATATGTATTGAAACAGAAAATTCTAAATAACGATTTAGAGTAAGATGTTTATACATATTAACCAAAAATGTCTCGAAGTCAATGGGAGCGATATTGAGCTTGTGCGTATTTGGATATGATCTAAGAAATGATACAAAAGTATCATTTTATAAGCATCAAGATTAAATTAAAACTTTTATAGAAATCATATAGTTCGATTTTCAATCAAAGTGCAGAGGAAGCATGTGTTCAAAAGGAAGAATGTTAAAATGTACATTGATATTTCTAAACCGTAAGCAAATAACACGTTGTTGATTTTAAAAGTGTACTTGTGTTGAAATCATCCTTAGTTGTTTTAATACACTACTTCCGATTGTAAATGATATCTTTTATAGCGAGTACAAAAGATTTTGGGAATGTCACAAATCGATATGTAAATACACTTTATTAAATTATTTAATACGGAACATTTGAGTTCCTTATGCATTAGCAATATAAATTATCATACATTTTATGTTGGTTACAATATTGTTATTTGTTTATGTATTTGATACATAAAGCAAATATCAAATCCAAATTGAGATCACCGAATGATTGTTTGAAGTGTTCTTGTGCGTTTATGAAATACTAGGGAATTGTTTACCGAAACAAAAACTCCTTATGAAAGAGTGTTCGGACTCAAACATCATAAGTGATATTGAGTATAATATGTCAATAATAAATTCAAGCTAAGAATCTTTAAGTTGGAAATGTTCTAAATGAAAGATCATGGCTGGTTCAATGAAAAAGGCTAAGTATATCGTCTTGAATACCACCGTAATAAAAACAATGTATATAAATATATAAGTGCACAAATTTATAACTAAGCCGATTCCAAATGTCAAGAATCTCGTAACATTGTTTTATGATAAAAATGTTGTGATATAGTTTGTAACAGAGCTTAGAGCTTACTAGAAGTCGAAAGACATACTCCAAATTGTTCCACGTGATAAAACAGTTTATTATCGTCGAAGAGTGTTAATTGATGGAGAAGATAATTGAAACAAAATAGCATACCGTTAACAAAGGGAATAACCTAATTGGTTTTTAGAAAATCGATTAGAGAAGTTGTAATAAGATTCCATAATTGAACCCAAGTGCAAGTGGGAGATTGATAGAGTTAAGGGCATGCCCTAGGGGGCAATTATGTAATTTGTTACATATATCTAACTCATTGACCAAATTTCAAAATAAAGGTGTTTTCTTTTTATTATATACTTGATATAATGTGATTATATTAATTAATTGGTTTAAAAGTATATGTAATAGAAAATCCATAAATGATATGTTTTGTGATAGTAGTTACAAAGTGCTGTAACAGTGAGTAATTTATCACAATAAAACAAATATATCATTTTATTTGTTCCTAGTCAAGATGCATCGGGATTGGAGATCGATGTGTTCATTGAGACTAGAGCACATGACGCTCTCTAAATATTAGGTAGTGTATTACTCATGATTTCTAGGGCACCAAGAAGTTACGTAATAATAGTTATTGGATAAATATGGAAGGATTCACTCGGTAGTTTTCTGTTGGTTAATATAACTAAGATGAAACAGAAAATATCGATGTGACTAATTTACATAGTTCTTTAGACTTAAGAATACTGTAAATGTTCAATATGAAAGATCCACTTTGATTATTGTCAAATCATGGCATAATGTCCATCGAGTGACCATTGTTGGGTCAAGTGGATGTATTGGAGGTGAAACACTTTTCAAGAGAGGATTCGTTTCCTCGGTTATATGGGGTTAGTATCATGATCAACTCAAGTCAACCTAAGGACAAAAATCTCTAGCCAAAGTAGTTCAGTTGACAATATTTGTTATTATTGAACCAAGGATATTGTGTTTGGATTATAGAGTTAAATGTGGATGATGTTGGAATTTTGATCCTTGCTAAATTTAGCACGTCTAAAGTGATATAGTTATGACAAAGAGAATTGATGTAAATAATTGTCATAGCTGGGTAACAATTATTAAATTAAAATGAGACTTTGAAAAAAATGAGTAAGCAATAAATTTGTCCATAATATCACACCACCTACAAAGTGAAGGGTGAACGTTAATGTTCAAATAGTTCGACGTTAATCGCTTATCACATTCACATCCAAGAGTTACACAACCAAAACAATGAATCCTCTTTAGACCAAACAATTTAATTAGTTTATAATTTCTATAAGTTAATTAAATAAATAAGTATTTATGAAATATTAATTATGAATTTTGAATGTTACTTGAGAAATAAAATTGTTGCATATATTTATAAAAGTTATGAATATATTGATCGATATGAGTATTGACAAAATATATTAAATATGATTGTACATATTTAATTTGGATTAAATGGGCTAACAACCCTTAAGATTTTGAGAGGATAAACATTGATTTGGAGAAAGATAGGAGGTGGCTACAACATATGTGATTAGATTTTGAGATGTGCGGTTGAGATCATTGGTTGCTCTTTTTTCCTATCCATATAAAAGCCAATCACAAAACCCTAATTACAAGTTAATTCATTTTTCAACTGTAATAACCCGGATTTTTGGGCATTATAATTAATAATATAATTGGATTAATCAAATAAATTGTGACAGCCCGCAAATCCGTACCCCTTGAGTCAACACTATTCAAAACAACAATTTACTCAAGTGGAACAGAGATACGAACCATTAGGGTTAAAGAAGAAGAGATAGAAGAAGAAGAAAACTAAACAATATTAGAATCTCACAGTCGCAGCGGAATAAACTATAATAGTAAATAATATATCTTTACACAAAATGAATTCATACATATCATCAGAGTATCTCATATAAACAACATTTACCAATCAGACATTACCTTATAATCATAACAGCGGATATATATATATATATATATATATATATATAAATACGGATAATACGTCTCGGATTCTAGCTCCTCTCCACCTCCATAGCATCCTGCCCTGAACATATAATACTTGGTCTGACCCGAGCATTATAATGAAATAACACCCGAGTCAGTCTGGAATACCAGCTGATAATAATGCACCCAAATTGATTATTAAAGTTTTCAAAAAAATCCTTTTGAAAACAAAAGCATCTCGTCAGACCACGCCACAAATAAACATGTCGGGTTTTTACCTTACGATAGCTAAAACACATTTTATAGAAATCCTCTGATATTATTATAAGGTCTCTATACAAATACTTATAAAATAGCCGAAATTGTTACATGATTAAATTCCAGCTACTAGCCACAGAGTGGGTAATACAAATAAAACTCGTAAAAGGCTCGTAGGGAGAATGGATTTCCAACAATGACTAGGCACTGGGGTACCACCTGTCACAGTACGTGGTCTAGATCACAGTACCGAGGAGTACGCCCGCTCTCCTACAACACAAGACCGGAACCATCCCTTACTGGAAAGTTCCGAATAAGATCACCCCGCGGTTGGGATCAGCAACCGCACCACTAAGCCGAAAAAAAGGCACATCTAGACAAGGGTGACCTTACTCTCAAGTGGGGGCTACCCACGAAGCCTTGCTGCATATCCCCTGATTTTCAGTCATTCCCGGTTGATGAGGCTTGAGGCTAAGCGTTACCTTTTAGAACGTTTCAATTAGAATGCCCATCGCCCACCTGACGATATTCCGAAAGCATTCGTCCATACAAGTCCGTCCCAGGTTCGAACGGAACCGAAGGCACTATTCCTACTACATCCATTTTGGAAATATCCTTAGGATTAGTAGCAACTAGCCCTTGCACTTCACTGCTCCATCTTCGACTCTGAACGCATTTTTCCACGAAACATACAAACCGGATCGAAGTGGTTTTCGAGAAATAAATCTCAATCCCGGTCTCTTCGAAATGATCAACGTATTGTCCAATATTGATAGTCGGTGATTTAACTATCAATTAATATTCACAACCATCCATCACACAATATATAATCTCCCACATTATTTATTTCCTCAAAAATATCCTTTCAAGATAAATTACATTTCAAAACCCCTTTGAAACACTTCCAAATCCAATTCTTATCATGGAATAGATTTCCAAATCTTTACTTCCCTTGAAAACATCCAAGTACCAATATTTAAGGTTTAAAATAATTTAAATACTTTATTTTTGAAAATACGTTAAAGCATTTATATAAAATCTATTTACATACTCAAGTTAAAAAAAATATTCTTTTATAAATATATTTCGAATAAAACTGTTTTATAAAATATAAACTATTATCTTTAACATAAGTTAAGTTATATTAGATCTTGAAATCGATCTATGAAATTCTAGACAAGTTTTTAAATAAAACTTTAATTAATTATCCTTAAAATAGACCATTTTACAAAGTATAAATAATTATAATATTCTTTAAAACATATCTCTAATTATCGTTTTTAAAAATAATTACTTCTATATCTACTTTGATAAATGTTTACTTTTAAAATTCTTATAATTTAAAACTTTTCTTGAAACCATCTTTTAATAAAATTTCTAAACTCCTAACTTTTCAGAAATCAGCTTTTAAAAAAAAGTAATTGGCATCTCAGGGAAAATATACTTCCATTTTAGAATAACCAAAGAATTCTTTCTATCAATCCAACACATTTTACCCCAATTCAATTTTACGTTCATCCTGTAAGATCACTTCCATACTTTAAAAATAGCTCCCTTTTGTTTTAAAGTCATTGCTATTTCCTGGAAATCATTTCAAATATACGTTTAAAATATTTAAATAAAACTTCTGGAAATCATTTAATTGAAAATAATACTTAAAGAAATATATAGGGTTTCCTAAGTACTTTAAGTCAAATTTAGTTTTAAAAATAAAGTTATTAAATTAAATATTTATATTATAATTTCCTTTTGAGAACTTAATGCTACTTTACCCTTTTTAAAATAATTAATTACCATAATTACTTAAATAAATATTTACACTTTAAAACATTTAAAATAATACTTCTTTCTAAAATATTCTAAAAATATTTAAACTGCAAATTTATATTTTGAAAACTTTTCTTAAAACAAAATAAAATTTCCAGGAGAAAGCACATTTTCCCTTCTTAAAAATAAATCTCGCTATTATTTAAAACAATCCACCTTTCCCTTATTAAACCAAATTTCATACCCTTCAAATTTACTATCCAATTCCTTGAATTTAGTTCCTTTTAGATTCTTTACTTAGAAATTTCTTTTATATCCTTTAACCTGATTCATATATTTATATTTAGAATTTCAGGTTGCAGCACAACACAATTTAAATTTCAATTTAATTCATTTCAGTATATAAATAAAACGCAGCATAACAAGTTCTAAGCAAATTATCACAGAGTAATAAATAAGACATATCACATAATATAAATTAATTTCTATTTGTGAGGGATCCAGTTGGATCCATTCAACCTGTTTCCCTGCACCCACAGATATTAGCACAATAATATATCAATTCAATTTGATAATAATTATCATATTCAACCAATCAAGCAATCATTAATTAATGACTATTTAAATTAACTAATATTGCAGATGTGAGTGTGTTAAACTCACCTTGGGTTTTTGGCGAGAGTTCAAATTTAAATTAAATCGAACGACGTTAGATTTAACCTAAATTTTTACTTGCTCCGAACGATCCCAGAATTGCACCACTGCGTAGAACTCGTCTCTGCGATTCCGACGTTTCTCGTTTCGTCGAAATCTGATAACAAACGCACGAGATATGAATTTTTAAAGCTAGAATATAAATCTTAAACAAATTTTTCACTTTTATTTTATTACCAAAATCAAAGCCATTCAAAAAAATTAGCAAATCTCGGCCGCTGATGTTCTTCCCCCCTCACGCGATCGTTCCAGATGAAAACGAACCCAACACACGCTAGCCAACCAAGATTGCCGCACCTTCATCGATCGTCTAGAGGATGATCAGCATATGCCCTCACGTGCGCCTCGCTTCCACATGTCATCGCCCCCGATCCGGTCGCCTAACTCGCTGCTGACCACCCAGAAATCGACGATAAAAGTCGCATCTTCCTTCCTAGATTCCGGTGAATATAGTGCCCCGTCCTCAATCATGGCCGTTGATATTGAAGAGCGCCTCGAGCTCTTCGATTTTCTTTCAGAAGCTGAAGCTTAAAATCGAGTGGACTACGAGAAAACTGAGGAAGAATGGAATTGCTTTTCGGACATTCATTGCATAGAACGGCGGCAGGAATGAGCAACTAGGGTTTTGAGAAAAGAATTGAGTTTATATATATATAATATTATTTTAATATCGTTCTTCAAATTTAACAACTTATACAAACGAACTCCAAATCTCACGTACCAATAGGCGTTTCTAGGGTTTTTACACATTCCGGACACAATGGAACATGTTTCATAGGCTAATTCGGTCATATATGCGAGTTACGGAAATAAACGATCAATTCTAAATTAAATCGGCTAAAACGATTTCTATACGTTTTGAGCTGCCACGGTCAAACGACAAATCCGATTGCCAAGGGAACTTGAAATCCGATAATAACTAACTATTACGGTTCCAATAGAAATGGTTTCGTCGAATTCTGAGACTGTACCCCGGAAGGCTATTTTCACTCGTCGATAAATTCGAGCAATTTCCAAAATCGTCGAAATCGTCTAAAATTTCACCTTTAAAATTTTATCAACTTTATTATAAATCATATAGAATTTAAAATCACATTAGAAATTATTTTGATCCATTTCGAATCGAAATCTGATTATTTGCATTATTATAATATTAAATTCCATTATTAAATTAATATAAAATTCCAAATTCAATTTATCAACTTCTAATTTCATCCAACAGTCCAATATTACTATTTAAATCAAAATAAACTTAAATAAATTTTTAGAAACCATTTTTATATTTATTTACTCTCAGATTCACCCATTTAACCCAATTCTAATATTAAACTATTATTATTCAAGTTTTCAATTTCATTCCCGTAGTTGAAATTTAACTAATTTTATTAACTTAACCAAAGTCTTTATTCCAAAATTCAAATTATAATCCATATTCAGCATTTAAAATGAATTAAATGTTCAAATTTAGCGACCCAAAATTTCGAGTCGTTACATTCCTTCCTCCTTATAGAAATTTCGTCCCCGAAATTTGCTAAGGTAGAAAGAATGTTTCCAACTCAATAGCAAAACTTACTTAGTGAAATCTCAATTTCACTTTGCTCAAATTCTTAAGTTACAAATCGAAACTACTAGTTTCCATTCCTATCTAAAACCCTTTTTTTATTTTCAATTGTGATTTGAAATCAACTTTGTTATTAATGAAACATTTCAAATTTTTTTCAAAAATTTTCTAACTCCCAAAATTTCCGAAATTTTTTGGCAGAGTCTCCCCTGTACGGAGGAGCTTTTGCGATATCGCGATACAGATAAATATATATACATCGACCCACACGGTCGGAAACCAAAATATCTCACAATATATATATCATTTCCCAATTATATTTGTGTAGACGTACCTTATTAGCATTTTAAAAGCAAGCGGCTAATATATAATGCATATACTCACTCCAACTCTATCCATTGCCTCCCATACTTGTACTTACTTAAACAAACACATCAGTTTCCAATGATATGAGCGTTTATCAACATTCTTTTCATGAAACTAGCCCAAACACATCAATTACAAAGTTTAAACAAGCAAACTTCATAATTTATCAATGTTAACCATATTTTACCCGCCATTCAAATACTTCAATCACCCTTTTAAATTTCTTATACAAGTCCAAAATTCATTTTGTTTCACTTGAACAATTTATATTCAAGTTCACTATATACCATTCATATTTATTACAACCAATTGATTGTTGTACCAAATAAGCACATATCCACATCATTTTGGTTTAACACGTGTATTACTAACATTAATTTACTTCAATTCAATTCCAAATTGATTCACAACCAAATTTTACTTTCAATTTGAAGTATTTGTATTTCTTTTATGATCCATTTTCATTCATATGCAAAAATCACTTAAATTTCAATCCATTCCAATTGATTCAAAAACAATTTTATTTGCTTCTTTAAACCAGCTTAATTCCGAATACAACAAAACAACCAATTCTCATGCAAATTTTCATGTCATTCAAGCCAATAATCATCGTTTAAGCTTATAACCATTTAAAATTAATTCCAACTTAGATTTATATTGATTCTATTCAATTCTGCATGGCTCATAATCCAAGCATTCTTATTCCACTTCAAATAATTAAATCAATCCTTATTCTCACTTCAAATTCACCATTCTACTTAAGTTTTAAATTAATAACATCCCATTCTAAATTATTTACAATTCACACATCTTCAATTCATACATTCTTATTTCATCACAATAATTAATAAAAACCATTTCACTTGCAATTCAATTTCACTATCTAAACAAATTTATCCAAGATCACATTATAAGCTCGATCACAATTATATTTTTTTTCCGATTTGATTAAGTTCTTCCACAATATTTTCATTACCTTCTCATATCAATTTTATTTTATTTTCATTTGATTCTCATCCAACCCAATTCCCATTTCATTTACAAATTTTAATTCAATTTGTTTATTTGTTCTATCCATTTGAAATTTTAATTCATCTCCTTTATTTATTCTGAATTTTGTTGATAACATGACCACTTTTAAATTATTCCTCACATTTGAATTTATTTATAATTCAAACCATCATTATTATAATCTAATTCCATAATTCATTTTCCAACTTCTTTTTATTTAATTTAGCTTACGCTAAATTCATTCTCAAACAAATCCTTTGAATTTGGTTGAGTTAAAACTTTATTCAGACAATATCATTCTTACTTCTCTAAATTGCATTTCCTTTCAATTTAATTCTTTTCCAATTCTAATTAAAGTTCAACCAAATTTATTTAGACATCTTGAATTTATGCTATTTCCTTTACTATCTTAAATAAGAATTTAATTACATTCATTTTTATTCATAACACAACTGAATATTAATTTATTCCAAATTCAGCTTAATTCTATTTAATCGAAGTTAAATCCAATTTTAGTTCTCCATATACAAGTTCAAAATTTTATTTACTGACTTAAGTTCATTTATATCTTTTATATTTTCTTTACTTTGCTTCAATTCACATTCCAAATTTTTATATATATGTATATAACTGAATTTTTAAAGATACAAATTTTATTTCACTTTACTTCTCTGCACAATTTTAAATCCACAATTTAAGATTATAAGTATAATACTTAATAGCTTATGGGTACAATTTATTATACAATGACCCATGATTACCAAGTTATTTTACATTTCAATTTAATCCAAATCAATTTAATTCTAAGTTCAATTTATTTAACTTATCCCAAGTTAAATTCAAATTTCCTATTCACTTCAATATATTTTATTCACTTCCATTTACTCAAGTTAAATTTTATTTCCAAGATTAAAATTTTCATTTCCTTCTTATAAATATCAACTTCACCAAATTGTCCAATAGTTGATTCATTTTAATTTTACACATTATTTAAATAGAATTTTCCAGAATTCAATTGCCCGGTTTTATTTCAAAACCATTTTGAAATAATAATCTACTCATACCTACATGGTATACCGAACCAAATCTCCAGATTTCCAAACAACTTGTTTGTACCAAAACAATTTCCCCATTTGAAGCTTCTAAAACCACTTGTTTCTCAAACAAGCCCCACAAATATCACAATCACTCACATAGTAGCAATCCATCACTTTAGAAACTCGAAAATGAATTCTGATGATGTGGCCAGCATCATCAGGATTATTTTCCAGCGACTGAAGTGAGTTCAGTGCTTCTTACTTTCCCAAATTCATTCTAAACAGTTTCCATTCAAACATATTACCCAAAACAATATTCCATCATTACCTTCAAACACCTTAGCAAACATTTCAAACTTTCCTAGGATTTTAATATTTCCAAACTTTTATTTTCATTATATTTAAAATCCTTTCCAAAACTTTCGGGACTTAAATTCTGGTTTAGTTTAAATTTAGTTATTCTTCTTTTGTATAATTAATACTCATAGAATTTTATTTGATTATAACCATTTCAAATTTTAGATCCTTATTTTAGATTCTTATTTGATTATAGAATTAACAACCAATCATCCAAATATATATAATAATTTCAGAAAATTATTTCTTTTATATCAAAATATAATTTTAGGTAAAATTATTTCATTTATCCACTTTAAAAACAATACTATGTCGGTTTATCTTGTTTAAGAGTTTAGAAAACCCTATCGATACGGTTGTACTTTCCGTGCCGACTAGAATTCATAAACACTCAACCAATAAGTCAACACAGTATAAAAATAATTTTATATTCACTAACAAGTATGATCTCATATCTATTAATATGCTCAGCTCATTATAGAGTACTATTGATTCTGTTTAATGAGTAATTTCCCCACCAAAGCCTAGGTTGTCTCCAACCTAAGCTCTGATACCAAGTGTGACAGCCCACAAATCCGTACCCCTTGAGTCAACACTATTCTACAACAATTTACTCAAATGGAACAGAGATACGAACCATTAGGGTTAAAGAAGAAGAGATAAAAGAAGAAGAAAACTAAACAATATCAGAATCTCACAGTCGCAGCGGAATAAACTATAATAGTAAATAATATATCTTTACACAAAATGAATTCATACATATCATCAGAGTATCTCATACAAACAACATTTACCAATCAGACATTACCGTACAATCATAGCAGCGGATATATATATATATATATATATATATATATATATATATAGGATAATACGTCCCGGACTCCAGCTCATCTCCTGCTCCATAGCATCCTGCCCTGAACATATAATACTTGGTCGGACCCGAGCATATAATGAAATAACACCCGAGTCAGTCTGGAATACCAGCTGGTAATAATGCATCAAAATTGATTATTAAAGTTTTCAAAAAAATACTTTTGAAAACAAAAGCATCTCGTAAGACCACGCCACAAATAAACATGTCGGATTTTCACCTTACGATAGCTAAAACAATTTTTAGAGAAATCCTCTGATATTATAATAGGGTCTATATACAAATACTTATAAAATAGCCGAAATTGTTACATGATTAAATTCCAGCTACTAACCACAGAGTGGGTAATACAAACAAAACTTGTAAAAGGCTCGTAGGAAGAATGGATTTCCAACAATGACTAGGCACTGGGGTACCACCTGTCACAGTACGTGGTCTAGATCACAGTACCAAGGAGTACGCCCGTTCCCCTGAAACACAAGACTGAAATCATCCCTTACTGGACAGTTCCGAATAAGATCACCCCCGGTTAGGATCAACAACCGCACCACTAAGCGAAAAAAAGGGACATCTAGATAGGGATGACCTTACTCTCAAGTGTGGGCTACCCACGAAGCCTTGCTGCATATCCCCTGATTTTCAGTCATTCCCGGTTGATGAGGCTTGAGGCTAAGCTTTACCTTTTAGAACGTTTCACTTAGAATGCCCATCGCCCACCTGACGATATTCCGAAAGCATTCGTCCATACAAGTCCGTCCCGGGTTCGAACGGAACCGAAGGCACTATTCCAACTACATCCATTTTGGAAATATCCTCAGGATTAGTAGCGACTAGCCCTTGCACTTCACTGCTCCATCTTCGACTCCGAACGCGTTTTTCCATAAAACGTACAAACCGGATCGAAGTGGTTTTTGAGAAATAAATCTCGATAATGGTCTCTTCGAAACGATCAACGCATTGTCCAATATTGATAGTAAATGATTTAGCTATCAATTAATATTCAACCATCCATCACACAATAAATTATCTCCCACATTATTTATTTCCTCAAAAATATCCTTTCAAGATAAATCCCATTTCAAAACCCCTTTGAAACACTCCAAATCCAATTCTTATCATGGAATAGATTTCCAAATCTTTACTTCCCTTGAAAACATCCAAGTACCAATATTAAAGGTTTAAAATAATTTAAATACTTTATTTTTGAAAATACTTTAAAGCATTTATATAAAATCTATTTACATACTCAAGTTAAAAAAAATATTCTTTTATAAATATATTTCGAATAAAACTGTTTTATAAAATATAAACTATTATCTTTAACATAAGTTAAGTTATACTAGATCTTGAAATAGAGCTATGAAATTTTAGACAAGTTTTTAAATAAAAATTTAATTAATTATCCTTAAAATAGACCATTTTACAAAGTATAAATAATTATCATATTCTTTAAAACATATCTCTAATTATCCTTTTTAAAAATAATTACTTCTATATCTACTTTGATAAATGTTTACTTTTAAAATTCTTACAATTTAAAACTTTTCTTGAACCATCTTTTAATAAAATTTCTAAACTCCTAACTTTTCAGAAATCAGCTTTTAAAAAAAAGTAATTGGCATCTCAGGGAAAATATACTTCCATTTTAGAATAACCAAAGAATTCTTTCTATCAATCCAACACATTTTACCCTAATTCAATTTTACGTTCATCCCGTAAAATCACTTCCATACTTTAAAAATAGCTTCCTTTTAATTTAAAGACATTGCTATTTCCTGGAAATCATTTCAAATATACATTTAAAATATTTAAATAAAACTTCTGGAAATCATTTAATTGAAAATAATACTTAAGGAAATATATAGGGTTTCCTAAGTACTTTATGTCAAATTTAGTTTTAAAAATAAAGTTATTAAATTAAATATTTATATTATAATTTCCTTTTGAGAACTTAATGCTACTTTACCCTTTTTAAAATAATTAATTACCATAATTACTTAAATAAATATTTACTTACACTTTAAAACATATAAAATAATACTTCTTTCTAAAATATTCTAAACATGTTTAAACTGCAAATTTATATTTTGAAAACTTTTCTTAAAACAAAATAAATTTTCCAGGAGAAAGCACATTTTCCCTTCTTAAAAATAAATCTCGCTATTATTTAAAACAATCCACCTTTCCCTTATTAAACCAAATTTCATACCCTTCAAATTTACCATCCAATTCCTTGAATTTAATTCCTTTTAAATTCTTTATTTAGGAATTTCTTTTATATCCTTTAACCCAATTCATCTATTTATATTTAGAATTTTCAGGTTGTATTCACCCGATCACAGCACAACATAATTTAAATTTTAATTTAATTCATTTCAGCATATAAATAAAACGCAGCATAACAAGATTTAAGCAAATTATCACAGAATAATAAATAAGACATATCACATAATATAAATTAATTTCTATTTGTGAGGGATCCAGTTGGATCCCTCCAACCTGTTTCCCTACACCCATAGATAGTAGAACAATAATATATATCGATTCAATTTGATAATAATTATCATATTCAACCAATCAAGCAATCATCAATTAATGACTATTTAAATTAACTAATATTCCAAATGTGAGTGAGTTAAACTCACCTTGGGTTTTCGGCGAGCGTTCAAATTTAAATTAAATCGAACGACGTTAGATTTAACCTAAATTTTTACTTGCTCCGAACGATCCCAGAATTGCACCACTGTGTAGAACTCGTCTCTGCGATTCCGGCGTTTCTCGTTTCGCCGAAATCTTATAACAAACGCACGAGATATGAATTTTTAAAGCTAGAATATAAATTTTAAACTAATTTTTCACTGTTATTTTATTACCAAAATCAAAGCCATTCAAAACAATTAGCAAATCTCGGCCGCTGATGTTCTTCCCCCCTCACGTGATCGTTCCAGATGAAAACGAACCCAACACACGCTAGCCAACCAAGATTGCCGCACCTTCATCGATCGTCTTGAGGATGATCCGCATATGCCCTCACGTGCGCCTCGCTTCCACATGTCATCGCCCCAGATCCGGTCGTCTAACTCGCTGCTGACCACCCAGAAATCAACGATAAAAGTCGCATCTTCCTTCCTAGATTCCAGTGAATATAGTGCCCCGTCCTCAATCATGGCCATTGATATTGAAGAGCTCCTCGAGCTCTTCGATTTTCTTTTAGAAGCTAAAGCTTAAAATCGAGTGGATTACGAGAAAACTGAGGAAGAATGGAATTGCTTTTCGGCCATTCATTGCATAGAATGGCGGCTGGAACGAGCAACTAGGGTTTTGAGAAAAGAATTGAATTTATATATATATATATATAATATTATTTTAATATCGTTCTTCAAACTTAATAACTTATACAAACAAACTCCAAATCTCACGTACCAATAGGCGTTTCTAGGGTTTTTCCGCATTCCGGACACAATGGAACATGTTTCGTAGGCTAATTCGATCATATGTGTGAGTTACGGAAAGAAACGATCAATTCTAATTAAATCGGTTAAAACGATTTCTATACGTTTTGAGCTGCCACGATCAAACGACAAATCCAATTGCTACGAAAATTGAAATTCGATAATAACTAACTATTACGGGTCCAATAGAACTGGTTTCATCGAACTCCGAGAGTATACCCCGGAAGGCTATTTTCACTCGTCGATAAATTCGAGGGATTTCCAAAATCGTCGAAATCGTCTAAAATTTTACCTTTAAAATTTCACCTTTAAAATTTAAAAGCTTTTAAAAAAATGCATAATTACAAATGTTAATAGATTAATTCATATTGTAACATATGTAACATGCTTCAAATTTGCAATTGACAAATGTCAAGGAAATTTAACAAGTGTCAAATATTTAGGCTATTTTCTTTATATTTAAATAAATCTTAAATTAATCTATATATGCATCTTTCCTTTTGCTTCAAATCTTTTCCTATTCTTCATTTCAAAACAAAGGAGAAAAAAATCAATCAAACCTGTAAAATAAAAAAATTAGCAATCCTGGAAGTTTTAAGCAACCACCTTCTCAACCTAAATCATCAAATCAAAATCATTGCAAAATTAAAGCCAAGGATTTAAAAGTTGCAATCAACTTCATTTTCAACCTGGGAGGCTTCAGATTCAACTCAGCCTAAAAGCAAATGCAAAGAATCCACTCAAATAGAAGATGTAATTCAATCATCAGCAAGCTAACTGCAGTACATCAACTCAAGTAAATTCTTAAGCAGGCTAGGCAAATTCAAAACTGCAATTCGAAACAGGAATCCTGATTAACTAATCTCTGTTATCTTCTTCTAACATGTGAGTAAACATTTAGATTTAAAACTTAAATAACTCGTGAAAAACTGTGTGATGACTTCTCTGCATTTTTGTATGCATGAATGCTTATGGTATTTCTGTTGATTTTAAAATATCTCCGATCTTAGTTGAGCCTCTGCTTTTTATCTGTTAACATGAATCACTTTAAATTTAATTCGTATGCCAAATGGTTGAAGTAAAATAGTAGTGTATGTCTAAAATGGGATTGCATGATGGTTTTCAGAGTCTGAAACATATTTACATGTAAAATGTTATGCATGTCTGAAAAATCAGACATATGAATTTGTTTTCCAGGCTACAGGCATTTTAATCTGTTCAAAAATCATATCTTATCCCGCTGATTCATTTTAGAAAATTGTTTCTGGACAAGAGATGTTGGTTTAACAAGATTTAAAATTTAAAACAGTTTGAAGTAAATCAAAGCAAGTTTCTATGGAAATATGGGGGATTACAGTCAAGATTCAAAATAAGACAAATTTTCAAACATCATAATTTGATGTTTCAAGATTATAACTTTAACCTGTTTAGAAAGTTATGATTTTTATAACAAAAATCATAATTTTTAATAATGCATTGGGTTTGTATTTTGGGTTTGACTGGAGTTTGTTCATGAGGCAATCCCTGACAATCTAAGGGTTGAGAGGTCTCGAGGTTCGTCCAGATGATGGGGAAGGGTTAGTAGAAGCTGGGAAAAATCATCGTTGGAGATGAAATGCATGGTGGAGGTTGCGGCAGTAGAATTCTTTTTAGAACCCTAGTTTTAGTTAGGTTTGGGAATTCGATCATTTTGTGTTATTCAGTGGATCGAGAGCTTCAAGCTTTTGGGTGATGGATGTTTGGATGTAGAAGAGGGTTTGGCCGAAGTGTCAATGACTACGGTGGTCGGAATTGGGCTGGCGAGGCGATTTCAGGTTTGGGTAGGGGTGACTGCACATGTTGTTTCCAAGTTTGGTTTAAATAACTCGAATTCCATTTCGAGTTGAGATGGAGGAATATGGTAATTGGGTTTGGATGTGGGAATGCAAGTCGACGTGGGAAGATAATCGTTGATGGTCGGAGTTAGTCGCCATGCTGGTGCAGGTGCACAGGGCACTGTGTCATGGTGAGGTAGCTTGGCACTGTCTCGTATTCGAGAGATTATGATTGGATCGAAGGGAATTGATGGGTTGCTCGAAGTATCTTGTTGGTGGACTCGAAGTAATTGAGGAGTTTGCTCGAGTCAATTGTCTGTTTCAGGTTTTTGTTAAACCTGACAGTAATTGTTTTTTTACATAAAATAAAAAAATAAAAAAATACAAACTTAAATGAAATTTAATTTTGAATACTAAGATTTAAACAAAGTTTAAATCCAAGTTGAAGTGTGGATTCAAATTTATATTTGAATTCTAATTTGAAATAAAATAAAAGTTTTAAATATTTAAAATGGGTTTTCAGTTTTTAAGGAAGAAACCTGACAGTTTTTTTCTAGAATTTGAGTTCTTATTTTTAATCTGAATCATAATTTAAAACAGTGTTTAAATTCAAAGGCTAAGCTTAGTTTTCAAAAAGCTTTTAAATCTTAAGGTTTTAAAATGAAATTTGGATATTAAATGAAGAATTTTAAATCAGGGTTAATACACGTTTAAATCAAGTTTAAATCAAATGTTTTAAACAAATAGTGGATTCAAGTATCTTGAATTCAAATCTTGATGTATTTAAAAGTTAAATGATTTGTTAACTTGAGTTTGGAAGTTAAATAGTGATGTATTTAAAAGTTTAAATTTTAAATAAAATTAAGTAAATTATTTAAAGGCTTTTCTTATATAAGTTTCAAATGTAAATAATAAATGTTTTTACATTTGTTTAAAAGAATTATAAATTGAATTTAAATCTGGTCAATGTTTAAATAAATATCATTTTGAATCTCAAATTCAAAATGGAATATGAATATAAATTTAAAATGAAATGTTCTAAATACACTTGAATATTAACGAAATCATCAATGAGAAATGGATTTTCTTAGAGATTATTAAAGTATTAAAATGATTAAATGAATAAGATAACCGAGGAATGTTTTATTTATTTAATTTATATATTAACAATTTAGATTAATTTATAATTAGAAGCTAATTAAGAAAAGCAATTAAAGAAAGATTAATAGTTAAAGAAGGTCATTAACTGAGGATTATTTAACAATTAATTAGTGTGATTAATTTAAATAACTAATTAGATTAATTAATTAAATGATAATAAATTGTGGAGTTTATTTAAGTTTAAATTACTTAATGAATGTAATTAGTTACTTAATGTAATTAATGGTGTTTGGTGTGATTAGTTTAAATTAATTAATTAAGTTTAATTAATTTTAAATCACTTGATGATCTGATAATAATTACTTAATGTAATTGATGAAGTATAATTACTTAGTGAAGTAATTAATGATGATTACTGGATGTAGTTAGTGGAAGATGGAAGTGTGAATATAATTTGGATTAAATTATTTTGTATAATAAATCAAGGGATTAATTAGAGATAATTAAGGAGTAATTAATTTATTTGATGAAGTAATTAAGGGTAGTTAATTACTGATGTTATTAATCAAGGGTGATTAATGATTATGGTTAGCAATTAATTAATGAAATAATTAAAGGTTAATTATCGTATTGGGTTAAGGATAATTAATTTGTGAAATTAATTATGGGTTAATTACTTAAATGTAATTAAAGGATAAATATAACGATATTGGAAGTCTTTGATTAATTGTTATTCCTAATATGTGGTTTGTGATGCTATGTGATAAGATATGTTTGATTTAAATTGTGATGATGTGGTTATCTATTGTTGATGAATTAGGTGACATCCTGTATTTAAAATTGGGTTGTATTTCACTTGAATAATTTAAGCTAAGATGATATTGGTTTCGAAGAGACCAAGTCGGGTATTAGTAAATACCCGAAACCACTTCGATTCTTTATAAATTGCTATGTGAAATCAATATGCTGAAATGAAATGATTTAAGTGAATTGAACCATTTAATCTAAGTTTTGGTACTTAGAAATTGATGTGTGAAATAAGTGATGCCTATAACAGCTCGTGAAGTTGTAAATTGATATAAGTTACCCCGGGTTTTTTTTAAGTTGTATGCTTTTGTCATTCATGTTAGATGGGTTTACTCACGCTGGTTTCCAGCCTGACCCGGGTGTTACTTTGTGACGCCCTACCTCTATACCCACGCTAGCCAAGAACGCTACGGTATAGTGCTGTCAACTAGCACGGAGAATAAGGCTGTTGAGGAGCGACCATCTATGTGATTGCTTATCACACGGTGGCTATAAATAATCTTCGGAAACAAACATAGAAATAAGCATAACACAAATCAGTCACAGACATCCATATCACAAAGGCGGAAGAAGATATGAATATATAACTAACACATGAAAGTGTACATCAGATTAGTGGTCAAAAAGATCCACAATAATAGAAAAGAATAGCAACATGTGCTATATAAAAGAATACAACTATGAGTCTATGTCTCAAGTGTATATAACAAAAACTGCTAATCTAAACAAGTAGCCAAAAGTCTGTGTAGTGAATCAGTGGGGGAGAAGTCAAGCAGAAGCACCTGTAACATCTCGGTCTGACACAAGTATTATTTATAAGAAAATAATAAACGGATCAGTCTAGCCATAAATATCAGACTACATGATATAAAATAAGAGAAATGGCATATGCGAATAATATCCATAACATCATACTACTATAAGTATGTAAATGATAATCAACAAGAGATTAATGAATATCACAAGAATCTTCTCAAAGATCCAAAAGGGTATCATACCCAAAACTTGTACTCATAACAAGTCAATGACATAAATTTCGGAAATCAACACAAGAAATCGAGAAAATCATGAAAAAGAAAGAGGCCTATCACATGATAGTCCGAAGACCATGGGGAGCTACCCCATATGTGTGAGTCGAAATCACACAGATGAGGTCTAGACTAACCAAAAATCAAAAAGGTATGTGTGAGTGAAATCACACAAGTGGTGTCTAGTTTAACCTCGCAAACAAAAACGTATGTGTGAGTGAAATCACACAAGTGGTGTCTAGACTAACCAAGAAGGTAAAAAGGTATGTGTGAATGAAATCACACAAGTGGTGTCTAGTCTAACCAAGCAAACAAGAGACATCGCACAATTTCTAGTCTAAATCATAAGAATGATCGTCATGATCAACGAGAAGTGTCAATTACACTAAGCTAGTAAATATAAAAGTTTAGCTTCATGTCCCATAACCACTTTCTTAACTTAAATATTTACGAACAAACTGTAAATCTTCACTAGAAAATTGTCACAAGAGGTTCAATCGAACGAGTCCAAGAATTAACCGACAAAGCAAACGCAAGCGTTTCATACCACTTGTTTTACTAGTCCGTTTAATTAGATTTCTCATCCGAGTGAGGTAAAGGTTTGTATATACTAATAGATTGGAAAACGGGTTAAGAAAAGAGCTTAGTTATTAAAAATAGAGTTGAAATCATTTTATAGAAAGAGTTTTGATATTTACTACTAGTATTGAAACCTTTATATTTTAAAGTGACAAATCACAGAAGCGATTGTAGAAACAATCAATCACAAAAATCACATTCGAAGATGTGATAAAAATCCAAGGGAATCAGCTCAACAAGTTCTGTTGAATGTTTTTCAGATAAGATCCCCTACGGAGGGGGGGTCCGGGGGGGTGGCAACCCCCCCAAGGTGGGGGTGCGGGGGCAACGCCACCGCTACGGGGTTCGACCTGCCCGGTCAGGTCGCGGGGCTCCAGGGGGCAGCGCCCCGTCCAAAACGGTACGACCTAGTGAAGTCTTAAGGGAGGATATGATCGAGCGACATAAGGGAGACGAGCGACTTAAGGAACTCGCGGGTTAGAAGAGGCGAGCGACCTAACAGAGGCGAGCGACTTAAGGGACTCGCGACCTAACATGTACGCGACCTAATGCGGCCGAGCTAAGGTGTGGTGCGACTCAACCAGGTGAGCGACCTAAGGGAGGCGAGCGACTTAACAGAGGCGAGCGACTTAAGGGAGGTGAGCGACTTAAGGGACTTGCGACCTAACATGTACGCGACCTAATGCGGCCGAGCTAAGGTATGGTGCGACCCAACCAGGTGAGCGACCTAACACGGTCATGCGACCTAAGTGGTCAGGCGACCTAAAATGGTGAATGGTCGAGCGACCTAATGGTGCCACGACCTAATGGCGCGACCTAGGTCCAACGACCTAGTGCAGAACAAGCCAAGGCCAAATGACCTAAGGCCTAAAGTGGAGCGACGTAGGCCGAGCGACCTACGACCTAACGACTCAAAGACCATGCGACCTAAGGGAGTGGGCGTAAGGCAAAAGGGGAACAACCCAGTATCTCGCGACCTAACGACGTAGTGGCGAGCAACCTACGACCTAAGCCCTAACGACCCACGACCCACGACCTAGCGACCTAACTCCGAAGTGACGTTTCCAGGCAGTGCGACCTAATTGCAGAAAATCCACCAAAACGCTAAAAATTGGAGTTTTTCGCCAATCCAATCCAAACCAAATGCAAATATACATGCAAAAGTGATAGGAAATCATTCCCAACAGTCCAATATAGTTATAGGCTAGAATTGTGAGATAAAAATCTCACCTTTGCACTAAAATTTATGAAGATGAAGCTTGAAAGCAAGGAGAAGCAATCCAAAGCTTGAATCCAATATCTTCTACTTGAATTTGGAGTTGAATGTTGGAGTTGCAATTGAATTTGAGCTTGGAGTTATAACTTCCCGTTCTCTTCACCATTAATGCCAAAGCTTGGGTTAGTTAGGAAATTTATGAAGAGTGAGGAGAAGGGGGTTGGAACTTGGGCTTAATAGGCTAAACTAACCCAAAGTCCAAAGCGGGAAAAGTTAGTGAAATTTCACTAACTCCAAACCTATCGATGTTTATACTTAAAAAAGTTGTAAACGGCATTTCGAACTCAATGGAAGTGGTCTCGAGTCCTAATTTGACCGTTTGCAAAAAGTAGCTTTTCGGACCAAAATCTGATTAACGATTTAATATTTAAATAAAATATTTAAATATAAACTCGATAAATATGCGGGTTGTTACATACTTTGATGTAATGTTTGGGTCAGACCGAGTATTACAGATTTGCAGGTAAGGACGTTCTGGAGCTCAGGAGGAGAGCCGAAGGACAGGAACATATAGAGTGTTTATCCGTTGTGATATATATATATTGTTATTTATCTAGGACATGTTTGTTTAAAACTGTCCAGTGTTATGAAATTCTTGTAGCTCTGATGTAAAAATGTAAATGTACTGATACAGTTCTTCTTTGTAAACTGTTATTTTATTTGCTACTATAATTTTATCCGCTGCGAATGTGAGATTATGAGTTTGAGTTTTCTGTTTCTTCTTCTTTCTCTTTCTTCTTTCCACTAACTATCTGGAAATTTCGAGATCGAAATTTTCGGGTCATTGCATTTGGTATCAAAGCTGAAGGTTAAGCGAGAAGCTTGACTCTGGTGGGGGGATACTCATTAAGGTTAGGGTAAGTGGTACCCTAGAATGAGTTGAGTGTGTGTGTGTGTCTATATATATGAGAGCGTACTTGTTATTTTCTTATATAAAGATTTTAAATGATTTTATATAAGATTGTATTTTGATATATAAAGAAGTATATCTTTCTAACAAATAGTAAAGGAATTGGTTGTTGAATTATTGAGTTAAATTAAGAAGTTATAGAAATACAACCAAACTGTAATTAAATCTTGAATTTGGGAAAGGTTTTAGGATAAGGATAAACAATTAATTTATGTAATTAGTTAAACTTTATTTAATGAGATTAATTAATGAATAATAATTGGAAATGATAAATTAAGAGGAAGTTATTTATTGGAGTAACTGGAGGAAAGTAATTTAAAGGACAATTACTTAATGAAGGTAATTAAGAAATAAGTTAATTACCGAATGTGATTAATTGGAATTAATTAATGACGTAATTGATTTAAAGAAATAGTAAATAATATTATTTAATGCATTTGAATGAAATGGTCCTATTTCGAACAAGAGTTGTTTAAAAATTTAAAAGAAATTTGTTTTGAATTAAAAACCAAAGGTGATTTAAAACTTTAAAGTATAACTTGGTATGTAAAAGAAATTAATATGTATATATGTGGATATACATAATATCAAAGGTGGTTTGAAATAAACTCTAAATGGTGAGTTTTAAATTTGGAATAGGATATGATACCCAAAGTGATAAGTTTTTGAACTTATAAGTGGGAAAGTATTTTGAAAATTTGAATTGGAGAATTCAAATTTGAGTAAGGTTAGACGGGATTGATTGAATTTAACTCGAAGGAAGTTAAATAAGTTTGAATGAACAATCTGATTTGGAAATTTCAAGATGAAATTGGGATTTAACTTGGAAAGTTAAATGGTTGATTTGAATTAGGGAGTTTGAGTGATCTCAAAAGGGGTTTGAGATCCGAAAATTGGAAATGGATGGATGTTTTAAAATAATTTGAATGATACCATTCTGTTGTTACTAATAATTTGTCAAGATGAAATTGGATTTGATAAATAGAGAAATGGAACCACTTTGGATTTGAGATTTGGGTGTTTAAAATAGAGTTTCAACTGAAATTGTTGGAAATTGGGTTTAAGGTTGAATTTGGATAATAAATTGATTTTTGAAAGATTAAAAATGAAATTCTGGAGTGTGGACTTAAGTTTGAAAATTTAACTCGAATTTATATAATTCGAGATGGTTTAAATTTGGAATTTGAATTAAAATTAGTTCAAATTGAATTTGATTTGAGTTAATTGAAATTGTGATTGAAATGTGTAAGTATAAAATTCAAATGGAAATTTTGAATTGAATTTGGAAAGAAATCAAGAATAATTCAACTTGACTTGGAAATGGAATTTGAAATGGGGATAAATTCAAACTGGAATTGGGTCAATTTAAATGAAGAGAAAATTTAAATTGAATTGATGGTAATGGAGATTGGGAATTGAACAGTTTTGACTCTGGATTATTTTTAATATAAATTGTTTTAATATAAACCTATTTTTCCAAGCTATTCATTATATATATAACCTTTCTTTTAAAAGCCAAACTATCTTATACTTGTTTACAATTGTTTTTGAAATTGTTTAACAATTTTCCAACTGTTTATAAACAAATTAATATATTTCAACTATTTTACAAAACTAATACTATCTTACTCTTATTTTGCAATTATCTAAAATTTCTATAATTATTTTAACTATTTTACACCTATTTTACAATCTAGTAATTATTTTCCAACTACTTATCTATTTTTAAATTTTTTTAAAGTTATTTTCTAAATAAACTGGTCGGAGTTCAAACTGTTATTAGTTAAATACCCAATCGAGATAAGAATAGAGGTGATGATCCAGATGGATTGAAGTAATTGTGAGTAAGTGAATGAAAATCAAAGTGAATGTGAATAGAAATGGAATTGATTTGGCTAATAACCAATAAAGATAAATAGGTAGGGTGTACGTATGTTATTCTATTCGCATAGTGATTTGATCCAGATTCGAACATAGAATTTCGAGATAGTATGTCGATTCGAGTTGAGATTTTTCACTCGATTTTCGACGGCGAACCTGGATATGGATTGTTGATTGGTTCTCGATATTCTCTATCATAGTTATGACTATGCAAGGAGAATGACGGTTTCTGATCAAGAAACCAGATCTATGTCCGCACTAGGAAGTCGGGTGGACAATACTAGTTCGAAAGTGAAATTGCGTGATCGAGTGAGCGATCAGATTGGTATAGCGTACAGATGATATGTGTACATCGTACGGATTTAAATGAAAATGATATTGAAACAAGTAATCAAATTTGAATATTTGATTTTGAGTAAACAAAGTTAAATATCTTTATTTTATAAAATGAAACTCCCCTTATTGAATCTATTGCTAGAAGAAAAGGATTTTTGAAGGTGTTTTGAAGTATAAAAGGAGTTTTATACAAGTTTGAAATGATCCAAAGTTTTAAAGATTATATATATCTGTATATATATATATAAAGGATCTTATGAGGATTTCGGAAAAAGGTTTTGGGAACCTGGATTTGGAAAGGCTTTTGATTTTTGGATAAAATCAATATTGAATTTGGAAAGCCTAGTTTGAGAATTATCGATTTTGGGATAATCGTTTTTGTGTAAAGGAGCTTTGTATGAGATCATACTAGGTGTATGATTTGAAAGATACCATATGTGTATAGTATAAAATGTTTTGATGATGGCTCTGGGGAAAAAGGCGCTCCCTTGAAATGAACTTCTCAGGAGTACCACCGAGTGGTGCTGCCTTGAGCCCTAGGGGGGGGTTTCTAAAGTTGATCCTGTGAGCAGTCCGGACAAAACTAGTTCATGGGGATTATGAGTAGAGTATAACATAGCGAAAGTCGTGTGTGCCGCTGAGAGCCAACAGTCTACGTTTGATTTTATATCGGTAGACTGCGACCTATGTAGCAGCGGAGAAGTTTCATTTTGACAGCGAAAATCAGAGCCCGTTGAGAGTCTGCAGTTACATGGACTTTTGCTGCGATGGCAATGCAACCTTGGATGTAACTGTGATCTGTTGTGTGGGTTCCATGGCGTAATCGAGAGGCCGCAGAGAGCCTGCAGTTACATGGACTTTTGCTGTGACGGCAACGTAACCCTAGAATGTAACTGTGACCATGGATGAGGGTGATGATTTCCAGAGCATTCTCACCAAAGATATATCCTATATTTTCAAAAACCGTTTTCTATATTTTCAATAAAAATTATTTTCCAAGTATTTTTAACTGGGTGTTGAAAATGGGTCTGCTAAGTACTTATAGATTTTCAGTCCTACGCCTGATCAACGTATGACCGAATTTCTATGAGAACAAGGATGGACTGGTTGAAACATCGAGTTATAAAAGTATTTTTATAAAAACTATTTTGGAAGTATCATACAGATTTTAAAAAAAGTGTTTTAAAAATGATCAAGGAAAATTTATATGATTTTAATCATTTTAATAAATTATGGCTTCGTTCCTTTTCGAGGACGAAAAGATTCTAAGGGGGAAGGAATGTAATAACCTGGATTTTTGGGCATTATAATTAATAATATAATTGGATTAATCAATAGAAATACTAAATTTATAGATTGAACAAATGAATCTGATCAAATAAATATTTATATTTGAAATTGTTTTGTATATATATATGCATATATTTTAAATAAAATTTTTGATTACAAATTTGATTTGTGTTGCTTACATATAGTTGTGTTGATTCCAAAATTGGACTTTAAATTGAACTTGAATTTGAATTTGGATTTAAATTTAAATCTAAAAGATAATTATTCTAAATATTTTAGGTTTAAAATATATGAATAAGAATTGTTTTACATTTATTTTCCTTAAAGAACTTTATTTACAAAATTAAGGAAGTATTTATTAAATAGGAAAAATAAAATTTAAAAGCTTTAAAAAATGCATAATTACAAATGTTAATAGATTAATTCATATTGTAACATGTGTAACATGCTTCAAATTTGTAATTGACAAATGTCAAGGAAATTTAACAACTATCTAATATTTAGGCTATTTTCTTTTATATTTAAATAAATCTTAAATTAATCTATATATTCATCTTTCCTTTTGCTTCAAATCTTTTCCTATTCTTTATTTCAAAACAAAGGAGAAAAAAATCAATCAAACCTGTAAAATAAAAAAATTAGCAATCCTGGAAGTTTTAAGCAACCACCTTCTCAACCTAAATCATCAAATCAAAATCATTACAAAATTAAAGCCAAGGATTTAAAAGTTGCAAATCAACTTCATTTTCAACCTGGGAGGCTTCAGATTCAACTCGGCCTAAAAACAAATGCAAAGAATCCACTCAAATAGAAGATGTAATTCAATCATCAGCAAGCTAACTGCAGTACATCAACTCAAATAAATTCTTAAGCAGGCTAGGCAAATTCAAAACTGCAATTTGAAATAGGAATCCTGATCAATTGATCTCTATTATCTTCTTCTAACATGTGAGTAAACATTTAGATTTAAAACTAAAATAACTTGTGAAAAACTGTGTGATGGCTTCTCTGCTTTATTGTATGCATGAATGCTTATGGTATTTCTGTTGATTTTAAAATATCTCCGATCTTAGTTAAACCTCTGCGTTTTATTTGTAAACATGAACCACTTTAAATTTAATTCATATGCTAAATGGTTGAAGTAAACTAGTAGTGTATGTCTAAAATGGGATTGCATGATGGTTTTTAGAGTTTGAAACATGTTTACATGTATAAAAATGTTGTGCATGTCTGAAAAATCAGACATATGAATTTGTTTTCCACGCTACAAGCATTTTAATCTGTTCAAAAATCATATCTCATCCCGCTGATTCATTTTAGAAAATTGTTTCTGGACAAGAGATGTTGGTTTAACAAGATTTAAAATTTAAAACAGTTTGAAGTAAATCAAAGCAAGTTTCTATGGAAATTCGGGGGATTACAGTCAGGATTCAAAATAAGTCAAATTTTCAAACATTATAATTTGATGTTTCAAGATTATAACCTTAACCTGTTTAGAAAGTTATGATTTTTATAACTAAAATCAGAATTTTTAATAATGCATTGGGTTTGTATTTTGGGTTTGACTGGAGTTTGTTTATGAGGCAATCCCTGACGATCTAAGGGTTGAGAGGTCTCGGGGTTCGTCCAGGTGATGGGGAAGGGTTAGTAGAAGATGGGAAAAAGCATCGTTGGAGATGAAACTCATGCTGGAGGTTGCGGCCGTAGAATTCTTTCTAGAAACCTAGTTTTAGTTAGGTTTGGGAATTCGATCATTTCGGGTTATTCAGTGGATCGAGAGCTTCAAGCTTTTAGGTGATGGATGTTTAGATGTAGAAGAGGGTTCGGCCAAAGTGTCAATGACTACGGTGGTCGGAATTGGGCTGGCGAGGCGATTTCAGGTTTGGGTAGGGGTGACTGCACATGTTGTTTCCAGTTTTGGTTTAAATAACTCGAATTCCATTTCGAGTTGAGATGGAGGAATCTGGTAATTGGGTTTGGTTGTGGGGATGCTAGTCGACGTGGGAAGATAATCGTTGATGGTCGGAGTTAGTCGCCGTGCTGGTGCAGGTGCATAGAGCACTGTGTCGTGGTGAGGTAGCTTGGCACTGTCTCGTATTCGAGAGATTGTGATTGACTCAAAGGGAATTGATGGATTGCTCGAAGTGTCTTGTTGGTGTGCTCGAAGTAATTGAGGAGTTTGCTTGAGTCAATTGTCTGTTTCAGGTTTTTGTTAAACCTAACAGTAATTTTTTTATATAAAATAAAAAAATAAAAAAATACAAACTTAAATGAAATTTAAATTTGAATACTAAGATTTAAACAAAGTTTAAATCCAAGTTGAAGTGTGGATTAAAATTTATATTTGAATTCTAATTTGAAATAAAATAAAAGTTTTAAATATTTAAAATGGGTTTTCAGTTTTTAAAGGAAGAAACCTGACAGTTTTTTTTCTAGAATTTGAGTTCTTATTTTTAATCTGAATCATAATTTAAAATAGTGTTTAAATTCAAAGGCTAAGCTCAGTTTTCAAAAAGCTTTTGAATCTTAAGTTTTAAAATGAAATTTGGATATTAAATAAAGAATTTTAAATCAGGGTTAATACAAGTTTAAATCAAATGTTTTAAATAAATAGTGGATTCAAGTATCTTGAATTCAAATCTTGATATTTGAATAAGTTTTTAAATGCTGAATGTTTTCGAAACAATTTTAAATTAAATGGCTTGTTAAAAGTAAATTTGTTTTCAAACAAATATTTAAACTTGATTTTTGAATGAAGTTCTTTATAAAGGGTTTATAAATGGAAGTTAAATGATTTGTTAACTTGAGTTTGCAAGTTAAATAGTAATGTATTTAAAAGTTTAAATTTTAAATAAAATTAAGTAAATTATTTAAAGGCTTTTCTTATATAAGTTTCAAATGTAAATAATAAATGTTATTTACATTTTTTTAAAAGAATTATAAATTGAATTTAAATTTGGTCAATGTTTAAATAAATACATTTTGAATCTCAAATTCAAAATGGAATATGAATATAAGTTTAAAATGAAATGTTCTAAATAAACTTGAATATTAATGAAATCATCAATAAGAAATGGATTTTCTTAGAGATTATTAAAGTATTAAAATGATTAAATGAATAAGATAACCGAGGAATGTTTTATTTATTTAATTTATAAATTAACAATTTAGATTAATTTATAATTAGAAGTTAATTTAGAAAATTAATTAAAGAAAGATTAATAGTTAAAGAAGGTCATTAACTAAGGATTATTTAACAATTAATTAGTGTGATTAATTTAAATAATTAATTAGATTAGTTAATTAAATGATAATCAATTGTGGAGTTTATTTAAGTTTAAATTACTTAATGAAAGTAATTAATTACTTAATGTAATTAATGGTGTTTAGTGTGATTAGTTTAAATTAATTAATTAAGTTTAATTAATTTTAAATCACTTGATGATCTGATAATAATTACTTAATGTAATTGATGAAGTATAATTACTTAGTGAAGTAATTAATGATGATTACTTGATGTAATTAGTGGAAGATGGAAGTGTGAAAGTAATTTGGATTAAATTATTTTGTATAATAAATCAAGGGATTAATTAGAGATAATTAAGGAGTAATTTATTTATTTGATGATGTAATTAAGGGTAGTTAATTACTGATGTTATTAATCAAGGGTGATTAATGATTATGGTTAGCAATTAATAAATGAAATAATTAAAGGTTAATTACCGTATTGGTTTAAGGATAATTAATTTGTGAAATTAATTAAGGGTTAATTACTTAAATGTAATTAAAGGATAAATAGAACGATATTGGAAGTCTTTGATTAATTGTTATTCCTAATATGTGGTTTGTGATGTTATGTGATAAGATATGTTTGATTTAAATTATGATGATGTGGTTATCTATTGTTGATGAATTAGGTGACATCCTGTATTTAAAATTGAGTTGTATTTCACTTGAATAATTTAAGTTAAGATGATATTGGTTTCGAAGAGACCGAAGTCGGGTATTAGTAAATATCCGAAACCACTTCGATTCTTTATAAATTGCTATGTGAAATCAATATGCTGAAATGAAATGATTTAAGTGAATTGAACCATTTAATCTAAGTTTTGGTACTTAGAAATTGATGTGTGAAATAAGTGATGCCTATAACAGCTCGTGAAGTTGTAAATTGATATAAGTTACCCCGGGTTTTATTTAAGTTGTATGCTTTTGTCGTTCATGTTAGATGGGTTTATTCACGCTGGTTTCCAGCCTGACCTGGGTGTTACTTTGATGTAATGCTCGGGTCAGACCGAGTATTACAGATTTGCAGGTAAGGACGTTCTGGAGCTCAGGAGGAGAGCCGAAGGACAGGAACGTATAGAGTGTTTATCCGCTGTGATATATATATATATATATATATATATATATTGTTATTTATCTAGGACATGTTTGTTTAAAACTGTCCAGTGTTATGAAATTGTTCTAACTCTGATGTAAAAATGTAAATGTACTAATACAGTTCTTCTTTGTAAACTGTTATTTTATTTGCTATTATAATTTTATCCGCTGCGAATGTGAGATTCTGAGTTTGAGTTTTCTGTTTCTTCTTCTTTCTCTTTCTTCTTTCCACTAACTATCTGGAAATTTTGGGATCGAAATTTCCGAGTCGTTACATCAACCGTCATTTTGTTCTTCCTCTTCCTCATTTTAATGGCTTCAAATTTCCTCTGAAATCATCCCTAAAGTTCTCGAATCCAATTAAAAACTGAAAATACTAATTTGTAGTAGAAGGTCTCCAATCCTGGATTAGCAACCTGACGGATTGTGAATTGTTCTCAGAAGAGATATCATTGTTCAATGTGAACTCAAAGGCTTCATTAGGAGGTGCACTTTTATTTATTATCATTGTTTCAATTTTAAGTTTATCATATAAAAGTTGGTTTATATTCAAATCCTCCATTTACATTTAAATATGTTTATTATTTAGGTTAGGTGAGATATTTGTGGGTACATGTGTTTGTTACAATTAGATTGGTTATGTGCTTATTATAATATATTTTTATTGATTTATTATTGTATTAATTTTATAAAAAAGGTTTTAATTTTGATATATATATATATATATATTAAATGTGTGTAGATCTGCAAATTATGAATATGTACAATTGTATATGTTATTATCTATATCATATTTATTTAATCTTAAAATTTTCTTATGATGATTTATACCTATTATGAATCATAAAATATAAAAATATTTTTATAATTACGTATATATATTTTATTACTATTTTATGATTTATTGAATTGTTTATTGAGATTAAAATAATTAATGGTTCAAAATTACAATTTTTTTACTTTCTTCAACATGCAATAAGATTAAAGTAAAATTTTCATATTTTTTTAAACTTATTTCTTTAAATTGATTTACTTTGAGCCTGAAATCTGTTATATAATTAAAAATATAATTTCAACTAATAAAATTCTAGAAATTTTTCTTAAGGCTTAAATATGTATCTAAAACTTCAAAAAAAGGATCGGGTTTTTATAAATTAATTTATTAATTTTTTGAATTAATTTATTTTCGAAATGAAATTAAAGATATAATTTCAGTTGAGAAAATTTCAAAAAAATTTCCTAGGCCCAAATTATGTCTTAATACCTTCATAAATTATTTTAGAACTTTTCAGCTTGATTTCCTTTTTTTAAGAATTAATTTGACTATAGGCTATTATCGATTATTTAATAATAAGTATTATTTTAATTGTAAAAAAGTCCATAAATTAATCTTAAGCCCAAACCGTGTTCCCAGATTTTTTTAAAATATTATAAACTTGCATTATTATCATATAATTATTTTCATTCATTTGTTATTGCAAAAAATATTTTATTCAATAAATTATATATATACACACACACACGCACACACACACACATCTTAGTGTTTTGTTTTAACATATTATATAAGCACATATTTGGACAAATTACAATACATACAAAATGAGCTAATGTGTTTGGTGCAGTGTAAATCCCAACGTCTATATACGAGCACAATATAACCTTCATGGATTATAATGTTACACATGCAAACACACACACATATATATCTGTGTGTGTGTGAGTGTATGCATATGATATATATATGCATGTATGTATACTTGTATAAATTAAATTAAATTAATCTCAAACTACAAATTGTACAGTTAGAATACATATGGACATAGTAATAAATGTTGCCAGGAATAAATTCTTAATAATGACATTTAATGAATCGGTCAATTCAAATTAAAGAGGGAAAATGAAATGTTTCTCTCTCCATTTAATACAATTAATGCTATCAATTAATTCTTGTTTTAAGAAAAAAAATGAATGGTTTCAATCCCCATACGTTAACACTTACAAATAAATTTTAGGTGTATTTGATACACTATAGATTGAAAATTAAATTTATTTAAACTTCCCTTTAACTATTTCAAATAGAGTACATGATTTTATTTAAACCAAATTTAGAAAGTTCTAAATGAAATTTAGACTTCGTAGGCCCATTAAAGTCCAAAATGGTAATTTTATTTGAAATTCACGCGTTTTTTCTGCTGCGGGTTGGCCAAGTTCCATCAAATAATAATTTAAAATAAAAGGGTATGGGAAGTCCTCTTAACAAGGAAGAGAAATAAAGGTTAAAAAGGAAATTTAAGGTAGAAAATTTAATATAGAGAAATGGAAAGTAAATGGGTAAGGATATTTAGATATTTTAAATGAAGTGGTAAATGACCTTAAATTAAATAGAATGTAAACGAATGAAGAAGTAAGGAAGTGTTATCAACAGTGAAAAACGAAGGCGTAATGATCAAACAAGTATGAATATATAAACACATACATACATATATACGTAGCCTCGGTTATGTGTTTATGAAGGGTGTGATTATTAAAGTTGGTAAATAAATTAAATAGATAAGAATGACATAATCATTAGAATGAGTAGGAATACGAGGTCAATAGTGTTACACAACAGAAGTATGGACACCGCAAGGTGCTACCAACAGTTATGTATACATTATACTGATGTGGGACATATCAGACTGTAGAACTCTTGGAATTATATACGCTTGCATATAGGTGAAGGGAATACCCCAATAGGGTCTGCTTTAATCTTTTATGAGGGGTATTGCCTTGATTGTGTTAGGTAATTTAAACACGACAACAAGCAAAGAATGGTGCTATGTCAGTTTGTTAGTACCATTTTAGGGAGTAGGAGCTGTACGTAGGTGGAGAACATCATTGGCCCTTAGCGATCAGCGGAAAAGATGAGGGTTACACCTAAATAGGTTACACCTCCTACTGGTGTAAGTCACATTTCGGTCATGCACCGCCATGATTGTTTCCTAGTATTTTTGTTAGGGACAAGGCTAGATAACCCTTAAGAGAGGCCTTTCAAAATGACTGGGGTAGTCTGTAGAGCTAAGTCCATAATAATGTATGAAGTAGAGTCCACAATAGTCCAAGAAGATGAGTCCTTTATAGTTCATGGAGCTAAGTCCACTATAGTCCGTAGAGCTAAGTCCATAATAGCCCAAGGAGCTGAGTCCACTATAGTCTGAGGAGGTGAGTCCTCTATAGTTCGTGGAGTTGGGTCCACAATAGGAAGCAGACAAGTAGTAAATAACCAAGGCGAGATAAATATGGCTAAACTAGTGTGATGCTTTTATTAGGCACTACAAGGGTTCTTTGGTTTGCACGATGATGAGGATGTAATACTGCGTTGATGATGGATCTAGATGGGGTGTTGGCTTATGGATACCATCGGGGATAGTATATTGGTCCAAAGAGGGACCATGGTACATGTATGATACATACATACATACATATAGTTATGGTCTACTTTGGGTCAACTGGGCATATAGTACACGCAAGTGGAGACGAGACGACTAAGTAAATAAAAGAACGTAACATTTGATGGAAGACTAGTAGCATAAACTAGCATTATATGTAAAATGTTAGATTTACCAATCATCAGAACATTGTTCTGACCCCTTCCTCATTACAACCCACATGATAGCTACAGATGGACAGATACTGGTGCTAAGCTGGAACATTGGAAGGACATGTTTCCTTATGCATGCTCGATATTGTCAAGGACACGAGGCACTGGAAATGTCAACCTTGATCAGTGACTACATGTTTTATTATATTTTACTATTCCACTGTGAGTTATATCGATCGTGCTCTGATATGCATTTATTTATTTTTAGGATACCAAATTAACGATCCATACATTGGTGGACTTTGGTTTTCGATTTAAAGAAAATTCAAGTCCACTGGGGTAAGTTTTTACATTGCTCCTCCTTGGAAAATCCTTAAGACTTGGCACTTATGTCAATCTAAAGCAGCCCCCTAGGCTATTGAGCGAATCCCTCCTCCATTTTTTCCATCTAAGGTTACCAAGAGTAGATGCCTGTCTACATATCTGGTGGCATTCGAGATCAGCAGCTAATGACTCTCTCAAGCTTTCTCCTGAGCCACTGCCTCTTGTGAATGGAGCGTTGAAATCTTCAAAGCCCACACTATTTAGCACTACTACCAAGGCTATCCAATGAGGCATGTACTCCTTACCTTGTTCTTGGATCATTACTCAAGACCGCATGAGCGGTCGCTTCCCTCCTGGCTGATAGGCTATCTAATGATGATGAGTTTTCATGTGCTAATTATCTTGTTTGGGGACCATTGTCCATTGCCATTGAGGACCGTACGAGCTATCCCTCCCCTCCTAGCCGACAAGCTATCAATGAGGATGAGTTTTCATGTACTCATTACCTTGCTTGAGGACCCTCACCCTTTGCCGCCTAGGTCCGTGCAAGCTATCGCTCCCCTCCTAACCAAACAAGATATCCACAAGAATTAATTACCGAGAACTCATTTCCTTATCGAGGATTGTCCAGGCTATTTAACGAGGATGAGTTTTCATGTGCTCGTTATTTTATTTGGGGACCGCCACCCTACGCCGCCCAGGACCATGCAAGCTATGACGATTGTCGTACACCACTGGCACCTAATATAACTAAATAGTGTGCTGATGTAGTGCCTAATCAATATAGGACGATTGTCAAGGGTTGAAATGGAACACAACATCACAAAAAGGATGGATTCTCGCTACACACCTCTGTTCCCACGGAATGATTCTCTTGCACTCTATCCCACCTAGTTCAGTCGGGACTACTGATACACTAGAGCAAGAACTATACCTCTATTCCCAATCGCTCCCTCCTGTTGGTTGTGAATTGGAAACTAAGCAGTTGTAATTATAAAGATCCACCGTAGAAAAATATAGATGCCTCCTACATTATCCATAATATGTGGAAGTATCGATGTAATTTCATAGAATTATTTGGTTTGAATGCCACATGAAGAACATAAGCCAGATGATGTAAAATTACCAAAGAGGAAAATGATTTATTTGATATTATGGATGACCGTTTACGGAGGGACCGTTTTGTTTTTGTAGGCTGTTTCGGCCTATTGCTTTTTTCTTATGCATATTTTACGGCCTTGATCAATTAGAGGTAACTAAAAAAAGGTTGTAGCTAGGGTGAGCGCTTCCTTCCTTCGTCTATCGTAGACCCAAACCAAGGAGGAAGTCTCATTGGTGCCTGTGCCGACTACAGTTACAACGCATCGAATAAAATATAATAATCATCATAGATATAAAACATGAGAGATAATAATATAAAAGTGAACCAAATATTTGAACACAGATCCACAGAGTTATACAACATTGTAATAGAGTTTATACAAATAAAAATAAACTCAAATAAACTGTCACATAGAAAACCAAATACTACATAGTCTCCATAATGTTGTATAATGGAATAAGCAATAATATATCCATATATAATATAAGAAAGCTCAATCCAGCTCATCCTCTGCACAGCCATCGTTTATCACCTAGTCCTACTATCAAGTCTACTAATTTAAGTGTACCCAACATAATAAGAAGTAAATCATAAAACCTTGAGCCTGACAAAAGTTTGGTATGAGCGATGAATGAATCTCGAAATACCATATGAGTCAATATAGTTAGGAATAAGGGTATAGGAACTATACCTGACATATCCCTGCAATTAAGAGTTAGCACATAACGAACATAATATGCTACTCTACAAACATCATACGGGTGTACTGCAACCTAAGTAAAATGATGGGTGTCCAGGTTCCCTATCCATAATACCGATCTTAAGTGACATCCCAGAGTGACAAATTATGGGAGAGAACAACCAAAGTAAACACAACATCCATCAAGCATTTCTCACTATCACTCAATGTGCCCTAGATATATGATAACTCGTATGACTATTCCTCTGCTAGGGATTACTAGATAAATATCGATTTTTGGTGCACTTGCTTACAACCCGAAGCTGAATACTAGATACATTCCGCTGGTTCACGGTATACATATCCATTCTACTGATCTAAGGTCACCATTCCACATACACAGCCACCATTCTCATAATATCACAGCTTTTGAATACAGTAGAAAACACTCTAAGTATCAACGATCCCTTAGCGGGTATATCCAAGTCATTTCCTTGCTCCATCTAGTTTCCATTACCTTCAAGGAACCATTACACTTTCCTTTTTCCATGATAGATCGTTCAACATTCTATCCACTGGTCACGCTTCTTAGAACCCGCCTTTAGTGGACAATTATTCCTACGACTCCTTTCAACATCGAGCCACCTTCGTCAGAACCTAACTCCATTCACCATCGAGTTACCATCATCTTGAAGCTATAATCCTTCATCGTGCTATTATATCGCCATCGAACCCTAAACAAACAACCAAACACCTTTAGCACGACATATAGAGCCAACACTTTACCTCCTGGAAGTTTCATCACCCAAGGCCCTTTAATTTCATGTCGATACTGACCAAAAGAGGACAGGTTCGATGTGATTCCCATCATGAATACTTAGTTAAAAAATTTCTAAGTATTTTCCACCTCTATGCCTAGAAATTCATGCTTTATTCCCTAAGCACCCCAAGCTATAAGCTTCAACCAGACACCGAAAAATTTACTCGGTACTGATCAAAAGTGATCAGTTTCGACCATTATATTTAGCCAATTTTCATTTTTGGGTTTCTACACCTCTTCTTAACTTCAACCTGAAGTCTTCTCCAAAGTTTTATAGCATAAGTCCCAAAAGCTTGGCTTCTCGCCAAATAGATCTGCAAACACTCCACTCAGCAATCATCCCATCACCGACTTGAATATATAACCCAAATTTCATGCAATTTGAACCATGGGCTTTTCCCTTGCTCTAGAGCCCCCGTCCAAGTTTCATCCAATTTTGCCACTTTTACCTTCGATTTTCTCAATTTGACGATCTTTTTTTCTAACTACCTAAAGCATTAGCAAATCATATCAACGCACAACATACCAAACTGAAATAGCATCCATATATATCAATATGCACATGCAATTCATCAAAACACAATTATCATACAAGTCCTAGTCTAGATTTAACTTTTACACTAGCATGTCAATGTGAGAAAAAGAGTTGCAAAACCATTTAAAAACCATTTTAAATCCTTTTAATTTCGACTACAAACATGTATAGATATGTGGTTAAAGTTACAAAATGATTTTAAGATCAAAATTATGTTAAAACATCTATTTACCTACATGAACATGCATATGATAGTGAGAGGTGATGAACCACTCAACAAATACCCACTTTTCTCCAAGATCCGAGATGAACAATAAGAATCATGAATTTCCAAGCATTAAAATGGTGAATCTATGATCCCCTTATCTAGTTACCCTTCTAATGATGAATTTGGCTAAGATTAGTAAATAAAAGATAAACGTTTTGCTAGAATTAGGGCTAATTGAGGTTTTGATCTAATTTGGAAAGCAGAGAAATAATTTAGGGGCTATTGCTTCAACCACTATTGGCATAAATCCTGACTTGGACCTTGGGCTTAGCCTCTAAACCTCTATGATTACCCATTAATATGTCCAGCAGCAAGCAGATTCTATCATGGCCATATCTCCTAAACTATAAGTCATTTTTCTATTATGGCCACTCTACGAAAAGAGAAACCTTAAGCCCAATTTAATTAAAGTGGTTTTAGACCCTAATTCAATCCCTATAAAATTACATATCTTATAAGAATTTCTGGGTCCGAAATGTCTGATGAAAATTCCAAAGGTGAAAAATGTTTCTATTAGTCATTTCCTAAAGTTTTAGAGTCATGCAACCCTATATGAATTAAATAATAATATTTATAATCCTCCAATAGTTAAGTATGGGTCATTACACTCTCCTCTTCAGGAATTTTATCTCTAAAATCCTAAAAAAAATCAAAGAATAGTCAACCACAGTTACCCTGCATGCCTAACAATCATATATAACCATGAAACATGTCTAACAGGCAACCATGCAATAATAGTACAGGTAAACCTATCCTGGCATATGAGATACTAAATTATCCTATATGATATCATGGATGAAATTAAATACGATAAACACTAGGCCTTACCATGCGAAGAGCTCTAGATATGCAACCCTAACGCACTCCTTTGTTTCCCTCTTGCAATCGTCTTCACTTTCGCCCCATTGACCCTTTACTAACTCCACCGTCTTCCTCTTAAGCTGTTTCGTATCACATCTGACAATAAGAATTGACCTACAAGGTCTAGAAGCTTTTGGTTCAATTTCAATATCATTAAGTCGATCCGATATAATCGTCATGCTTTAGTCGTGCACAAACTTCCACAAATGAGAGACATAGAAGACGTTGTGCATGCCCGCCATCTTTTGAGGAAAATCTACCCTACATGTTAGGTTCCCAATCCTCTCTACTATTAGGAAAGGACCTACAAATCCAATGCCAACTTCTCCTTATTACCGAATCGAATAATGTTCTTTAACAGAGAAATCTTTATAAACACTATATCGCTGATAGAGAACTACAAATCTCGATGTCTCTTATCAGTGTAGCTCTTCTGCCTATCCCGAGAAGCTTTTATTTGTCACTAAATGATTTCAATCTTCTTTGAGGTTTCTATCATTATATCTGGTTCAAATATTATTTTCTTTCCCACTTCCCACCTACATGAAGGAGCATTACATGGTCGGCCATATAATGCTTCGTACGGTGTCATACCAATGTTACATCGATAAATATTGTTGTATGTGAACTCTACCACATGCAGATGATCATCCCACAAATTTCCAAAGTTGAGCATGCAAGCTCATAAGAGATATTCCAATCTTGGTTGCTTAATGGTTTGTGGATGATAAGTCGTACTAAGATGCAACTCTATACCTAACGCCTCTTGTAGGCTCTTCCAAACCCCACTATTGAATAAAGGGTCTCGATCGCGTACAATGTTCTTCGACACACCATGGAATCACATGACCTAGTTCATATACAACTCGGCCGATTTAGATGCCGTTATGCTATACTTAACGAGTATGAATCGGCACTCTTTGTCAATTTATTGACTATGACCCAAATGCTACCGTGCGTTGCTTCGGTCCTTGATGATCCATCAATGAAATCCATCGAGACTTGCTTCCATATCCACTCAGGAACTTTAGGTGGTTGCATCTACCCACTTGGCTTCTTCTACGCTCCTTTACCAACTGGCAGTTCATACACTTCGAGATGAATGTCCCAACATCCTTCTCCATCCCCTTCCAATAATAGTTCCACTTCATGTCATGGTGCATCTATTACCCTCAGGATGTACAGTAAATCTGGAGTGATGGAACTTTGGTAGCACCTCATCTCATAATTCATCAACATTGAGAACAAACAATCTCACATCTGTACAGAGCCAACCATCTCGATCGAGTATGCACTGCTTCATTTTCTCAGATTCTACTCCTATTCTCGCCACGACCTCAACTCGTCTTGTGTCTCACCTCTAACTAGAACCGATCCGCTCAATCAAGGTAGGTCCAATGGTCAAACTCATCAACTTCTCTGGCTCTGGCTTGAAATGAGGTCTGAAGCCATAACCAACAATATACTCCAACTGCTTCCACTCTAAGAGTATTACTTCCAAACTAGCATGTCTTCTACTTAATGCATCGGCGATTATATTTCCCTTATCGGGTAAATGTCAAAGTCATAGGAGGCCAAGAATTATAACCATTGATGTTGGCAAAGGTTGAATCCTTTCGAGAGAATGGGTACTTCAAGAATTTGTGACCTGTGAACAGCATAGAACTTTCTCCTAATAGATAATGCCTTCAAAACTTCAAAGCAAATACTATCACCACCAACTCCAAATCATCATTCAGATACTTCTTTTTGTGCAGCTTCAGTTGTTGACTAGCATAAGCGACAACTTTTCCCTCTGCATTAACACTGCACCTAGTCCAGTACCATAGGCATATGTGTACGTTGTCAATTCCTCATTCCCAATCAGAATAGTCAATTATGATGTGGTCATCAACCTCTCCTTCAGACTCATAAACGCATGCTCACACTTTGCGTCACAAACAAGTCCGATTTTTCTTTTTCAAATTGGTCAACGACGCTGTTACTTCGGAGAATTCCTTTATGAAACGTCTATAATATCCAGCCAATCTTAGGAAAATCCTCACACCGATAGAATTCTGGGTTAGTTCCAATTCCGAACCGCTACCACCTTGGCAGGATCTATTATGATGCCCTGCTTAGAGATGACATGACTCAAGAATCTCACTTCACTCCTCTAGAAGTGAAACTTCGAAAACTTTTCTTTCAACTTGTGTTTACTCAACATTTCAAGCATAATCCTCAAGCACGTCTTATGTTCCTCCTTTGTCTTAGAATATATCATAAAAACTTCATTGAACAAAAGCATGAACTTGTTCAGCTAATCCTTGAAGACACAGTTCATGAGATCAACAAAGTATGCCATAACATTGATTAGCCTGAACCGCATAACCGACAATCATAGAGACCAGATGGCACACCCTTCGCCACTCATAGTTGGTGAAATCCTATCACAAGATCCAACTGAGAGCACACCTTCGCACGATGTAGCTAATTGAACAAGGCATCCATATGCAGGAGAGGATACTTATTCTTCCTCATCACCTTATTCAACTCATGGTAATCTACACACAACCTCAAAGAGCCATCAGCCTTAATGGCAAATACTATAGGTGGGCCCTACTTAGGTATGCTCCTATAAATGAATGCTTGCTTCATCAAGTCATTCGCTTACACCTCTAACTCCTTCTGCTCTCTAGGTTCCATACACCTCAAAGTCAACTATCGGTTTGGCATCCTTCACTAAGTCTATGCGGAACTCAATCTCTCAGTGTGGCGATAAATCGATCATCTCCTAAAACATGTCCGATTACTCTCTATTAATAGGCACAGATGAACTCATCATGTGGTACCGTGAGAAAATATAGAAAGCTAACCTTAACCCCACCCTCTAGTAGGCAGCCATCACCATCGTCCACCGCTCCACGACCCCAATCATAACCAACAGCTTCTCGGAATTCACCACTATCGCATACTTCCTTGGCCAGTCCATTCATAGGATAACCCCGAACCCAACAAAGTTCCCAAAAAGCAATCACAAACAAAAGAGCATCCATGACCGGATAAGCTCAAACCATGAAAAACCATACATAGGTTGGTGGAGCTACTAATAGTGTCCCTCACAATCAAGATTGGTTAACTATTTCGGGTTTCTCAATCCCAAAATATTTACTAGGTCGCTAGATATGAAGGAATGCAAAGCCATGGCATCAAACAAAACAAGTATGAGAACATCAAAATGGAAAGCATACCTTCGATAGTGATACTCTTCCTCTTCTCCTTTGTCGAGCGGAACACTCGATGAAGTCGGGACAACATCCAAAGCGCATGCCTTTATTACTTGCTTCTGCTACACTGGTTTTGGGTAATTCTTCTACATATATCTAAACTTGCCGTAGTTGTAACAATTCTTATTTCCATTAGCTTTATAGCCTCTAATAAAGTGACCCTTCTTTCCAAAGCCATAACAGACATGATCCCACTTTACCTTATTTAGAGCATTCTTTCCCCGAAACTGCTTCCTCTTACCATTCCATTTCTTCTTGCCTCTACTGCTTTGTTGCCATTTTGGATCTTCTTTAATCATAACAACTTATTTGGACTTAGGGTATAAACTCTTATGATGAAGGGCTTTCTCGACAAGTCTCTTATAATCGATGCGACTCACTAACTTCTCCCGTAAATAATCATCCAAATCCATAAGAAACTTCTCATTATTCCTTTGAGGAGTGTCAATGAAAGACATCCCATATTTCGATAGGGCATCGAAGTCAGCAAATTATTCGAAGACATAAATGTCTCCCTGCTTTGGATCAGCAAACTTCCTAAATGGCACTGACTTTTGAGCAACTCCAATAAACTTCTCCTCGAACCAAGTTTTAAATTGGTCCCAAGTAAACTGATCCTCGAAAGTAGCAAATCCAAAAGCTTTCCACCAGTTAATAGCTCTTCCTTGAAGCTATTGGGAAGCCACCGTTCTCTTTATAGCATCATCCAGTTCAAGGTCATCAAAAATCCTTTTGCAGGTGTCTATTCGGTCCTGTAATTCCATAGCTAATTCCATTCCTTAGAATGGTTGTCCTTCAAGATAGGCAAAATCCTTATTCATCTTAGCAAAATCAACTCTAGGCATCTGCACTTGAGCACCACCACCATAGCAACTTTTGAAGTGGCTTGGGTATCTTGCAATATGTTCGCGATCATCGTATTGAACATTGCTTGCAAGTTAGGGTTAGCAACCTCTGAACCCCTTCCTTCCTCATCTCCAAAGATGGAGTTCCTTACAGTGTTTCTTGTATGTCAATTATTTTTTGACCTGTAATAAGAATGATTAGTCTCTCATAAAGAAAACTGCATCAGTGGTACTCATGTGTGCGTGCGACATATATACATACATATATATATATATATATTAATATGGTTTTGAAAACAAAAAAATAGCAAGTTTGCTCTCTTATACACACACACACTGTCTGTCTCTCTCTCTCTCTCTCGATCCAGTTTAGGGCGATAACTCCTTCCCCATCCATAGTGGGCTATGGTATCGACTCAGGTTAATCATGTAACCTAAGCTTTGATACTAAATGTGACGATCGCCCTATACCACTTACACCTAATATAACTAAATAGTACGCTACTGCAATGTCGACCGATATAGGACGATTGTTAAAGGTTGAAATGGAATAAAACATCACAGAACCTCATAGCACATCACATAGAATATAATAATAATCATAAATATAAAATAGGAGAGACGGTGACAACTAAGTGAACAAAATATCAAAGCACATATCTATAGAGTTATTCAACAAAGTAATAGAGTTTATACAAATGGAAATAAACTCAGATAAACTGTCTTACAGAAAAGCAAACACTGCTTAGGTTTCACGGTGCTGCACAGCGGAATAAGTAATCGTCCATCCATATATAATATGTGAAAGTTCCATCCAGCTCATTCTCTACAAAGCCACCGCATACCACATAGACATGCTATATAGTCTACATATTTAAGAGTACTCGAGATAATAAGAAGTAAAGCATAAACCTCAAGTCAGATAGTAGTTTTGTGTGTGTGATAAATTAATCTCAAAATACTATACAAGTTAATATAGTAAGGAACAACGATATACGAACTATACCTGACATGTCCCTACAACCAAAGAGTTAACACATAACAAACATAATATGCTACTTTACAAACATCATATGGGTGTGCTGCAACCTAAGTGCAATGATCAGTGTCCAGGTATCCCTATCCACAATGCCTATCTCAAGTGACATCCCTAAAGTGATAGACTATGGGAAAAACAATTACAACATCCATCAAGCAATCCTCACTACCACTAAATATGCCTCGGATATGTGCCTCAGATATATGATAACTCGTATGACCACTCCTCTGCCAAGGATTAATGGATAAATCCTGGTTTTTAATGTACTCGCTCATAGCCTAAAGTTGAATACTAGGTCCATTCCATCGGTCTAGGGTATACATATCCATTCCATTGATCTAGGGTCACCATACCACATTCCCAGTGAGCGTCCTCACAAAACACCTGCTTTTAAGTATAACATAATACACTTTGAGTATCAACCATCCCTTAGCATGTGTATCCAAGCCATTTTCTTGCTCCATCTAATTTCCATTAACTTTAAGGAACTGTTCTACAATCCTACTTTCCATAATAAAACCATTTAACATTATATCAATAGGCCGCCTTTCCTAGAACCCACTCTTTATGGACATTCATTCCTAGAATCCTTTCAACATAGAGTTGCCATCATTGAAACCTAAATCTATTCACCATCGAATTACCATCATCGAATTCCCAAAGCAATAATCCTTCATGGTGCTAGTACATTTTCATTGAACCCCAAAAAAATGAACAAACACCTTTATTATGACCTATAGAGCCAACACTTCCACTCTTGGAAATTTCAATCCTCAAGCTCCCCAAGCTTTAAGCTTCAACCAGATGCCAGAAAATCTACTTGGTACTATCAAATGTGATCGGTACCGACCATACTTAGCTGATTTTCCAACTTCAAGTTTCTAAACCTCTTCCTACCCTTAACCCGGCCTTCTCTAAAGTTTTGTGGCCTAGGTCCCGCAGGCTTGCCTTCTTGCCGAATGGATCTACAAACACTCCACTTAGCAATTATCTCTTCCCCGATTCGAATCATATGATTTAACTTCATGCGACTTAAACCATGGGTTTCTCCCTTACTTTAGAGCCCCTCCACTAAGTTTCATCTTATTCCGGCCATTTTACGTTCAATTTGCCCAATTCAGTGATCTCTTTTCCTAAATACCTAATGCGCTAGCAAATCATATCAAAGTACAACATAGCAAACTGAAATGTCATCCATACATCCATACATACATGCAATTCTTCAAAACATGATTATCATTACAAGTCCTACTAAGTTTTACACAAGCATGTCAATATGGTCAAAAAGGATTGCAAAACCATATGAAATCTTTTTTATTTCGACCATAAACATGAATAGAGATGTGTAGAGAATGTTTTTAAGATCAAAATCATGTTAAAACATTTTAACTATATGAACATGCATAATATTGTAAGATGTCAAGAACCACTCGCCAAATACCTAAAATACCTACTTTTCTCACCAGGTTTATGATAAACAGCAAGAATCAGGAATTTCCAAGCAACAAAATGATGAATCTATGATCATTTTTTCTAATTACCCTTCTAATGATGAATTTGGCTAAGATTAGTAAGGAAAAGATAAGGTTTTTAATGAAATTAGGCTGATGGAGGTTTTGACCTAATTTGAGAAGAAGAGAAATGATTCAGGGGTTGTTGCTTTAGCCACTATTAGCACAAATCCTGAATTGGGCCTTGGGCTTAGCACCTATACCTCTTTAGTTACCCATCGGTAGAGATTAGATTTTAAAATAGCCATATCTTCTGCATGACAATTCTGTTTTTCTATTATGACCACCCTACGGAAAGGTAAACCACAAGCCCAATATAATAGAAATGGGTTCAATCCCTATGAAAAGTTATAGGCCTTATTGACAAGCACCATTGTCCTAGTGGTTAAGTGATTTGGCTTTGGTGTGAGAGGTCATAAGTTTGAAACTTGTGTAGTGTGATTCGAACGTTTATTGACATGTGATATGTTGTCACAGTAATTTGTTGTATATAAAGTACCATTTCAAAAAAAAAAGCTATAGGCCTTACAAGTAATACTTGGTTCGAAAGATTCGATAAAACTTTGAAGTTGTAAAATGTTCCTATTAGTCATTTTTTAAATTTTTAGAGTCATATGACCTCATATGAATTAAATAGTAATATTTTATGAACCTCGAATACATTAAATACAGTTCATTACACGAGCTATCACTCCCCTCCTAGCCGGTAGGCAATCCATGAGGATGAATTGCTAAGAATTCATTTTCATGTTGGGGAATTCCCAGGCTATCCAACGAGGATGAGTTTTCATATGCTCATTACCTTATTTGGGGACCGCTGACCTTTGCCGCCTAGAACCATGTGAGTCGTTGCTCCCCTCCTGGTCGGCAGGCAATCTAGGAGGATGAATTACCAAGAAATCATTTCCTTATCAGCGACAGCCAGGAAATATAGCAAAGTTGAATTATTATGCATTCGTTTCTTTGTTTGGGGACTAACCTTCCCCAGGGTTCTTGGTAAGACATCTCTTCCCTGTACACCGGGGCACATCGACGATTGGATGCAAGGCCATATGGTCCGTACCTCTTGTGTATGTTGTTGCTCATCCTTCGAACAGGATAGGACACTATTATTTGGACCAGTGTTGCTACCTCGAGTGACATCGACGTCTGCCATCCATAGGGTTCCAAATGAGAATAAGGCAGGTCAGCTTTCTCTTGTGGCATATCACCTAAGGGAACTTCTAGGTTGCTTAGTGCTTAGGTTTAAACTGAGACCACCTACTATTAAAGCAATGAACAAGTAAGTAACTTTTACCAATTTCCATTTTCTAAGTTCTTTTGAACGATGATTCTAGACATCCTTCTCACCATTATCACTGCATCATACAAGGGTGCTCGAGCAAGCCATGCACCCTTAATTGGACTAGGACATGCTATCCTCTATGCAATAGGCGATGTGCCACCTTATAGAACTCTCGATCCCTACATACTCCAGTTCGATCTAGGACGTGTACCACTATGCACATGATTTCTTATCACTTAAGAGAAACCCATTGTCAAGCATGTGCTCCCACTCAACACCGAGGCCACCTACTACTTAACGCTGGGCAGATACTCGGCTCGTATCGACAAACAACTAGGCTCAGCCTGCCACGTGACAATCGTGCAACTTAGCACATTTTAAATAGTGTTTTTTCCTAAAAATAATACAGAAACACCTCGAGTAGCATGGCACCAAAGATAATATCTAAGCCCCACAGCGCTTACGTTCGAACATGGATCACCCTTCTGCAAAGTAACCAATGAGTCTCAACCGTCGCACACCAAAAGTAATTCCTAGCAAGCAACCGGGTGGTAAGGTCAACACTCACTTTTAAGTCCCTCAACCATCATGGGGATGCAACCGAAGAAGTTTGATCAAACCATCACAAAGGACTGCTAGCTTTTCGAGAAATAGTACACTACAAGTTGAAAGCAAGAGCAAACTTTTATCACCATCTTGAAAACACCCAATAGGGTACATGATCAAGAACCTTAAGAAGAAAACTGAGAAAGCTTCCATCTTCGAAGCACCTTGATGCTTTGACCAATCTAAACCTTATTGAAGAAGGTGTGTGTTGCCGCTACCAATGCCTTCAACATTGATTCGCACAAGTTGTCAAGGAGCAGACCAAGGCCTCAGCTGTAACATTCAAATCTGAGGCACCAGCCCCAACTCCTTTCAAAGTGGCATAAAAGCTTCCAAACTGACTTGAGGTCGAGAAAATAGGCTATCAAAGTAAGGAAGTGTCCTAGCCAAACCCGAATCTATAGCTCGAGATCGACGTTCGATCAATATCAAAACATTGGCTAAAGGACTCAGGTCCAACCAAAGGCAAGTCCATTTAAAGTAGCCAAAATCTAGAAGCAACAGTTTAAACCACCATTAGAAAATGTAGTTCGGTATCTAAGAAGGCTACCATGTCTCTAAACCTTACTAAATCCAAGAAAATTCCCAAACAAGTTTGACAGAAAGCAAAATGTTCAAGTGCAATGGGAAAGAAAGAAGAAGCTGTTTGTTTTTTTACAAAGAGAAAACCGTGCGAAATCCAAATATACAGAATAAACTATAAGAACAAAGCTCCGTAGATTTAAAGTGGAAGGGGAAGGGGGTATTTATATGACTCTGCCTTCAGTTGGGGTCGCAATAATTGATAAGGCAAAAGAAATCTCGACCATCAAAGGTGATAAGCGCTATGTCATACCATGCCCAAGAGCGAAGAGACAAATTTCTACCACATCTTGAGAACCAAAATCATCATGACTAATGGCAAAGGCCACGTAGATAGTGCACTAATTGCACGATAAAACCATCAGTCGATAGAAGTCTTCTAGATTTTACGAGCCCGAACCCATTCACGGACACATGCTTGAGGGGGAAAATGTTACTCTAATTTTTCATAAATAAGAAGATAACTTTCTTAGCTTAATCCGCTTCGGTCTGGCCGACTTAGGTCCAGGTAAGCGTACCATAAGCTACTCGAGACTTAGAAATAGCCCAGCAGGTATTCCTCAACTACCATCTGGATTAGACCCCTGTCAACCCGTCCTCTCCATGGCATTTTAAATTGAGCCCCAAGCCAATGCACCTCGAAGTAACGACCAGCAGTCAGCTCTTCAAGCAAAGCAAGGCATCTGTACTGCTAGACCGGTCTGGACTTTCTACTAAGATCAGCTAGCTCCCATATAGCTCATTTACTCGAGCACCTCACTCGGCATGTTTGCCAATCAATGCGTCTCTATGTTACCTCAGGCACAGTCTATCATCAACTCGGCTCCAATGCAACCCCTACAACTAGTCCTACAGTTGGTCATCAATATCATTCTAGTAGTGCAACCAGACCTACCTGGACCGGTCCACTCTTTCAGCACTACCACTTGCAGTTTTCCACCTCTTTCTATATCCTTGGGAAAGGACAGGATTGTCTAGTCTGCCTTAGAAACTAGCATATGGACAAGGCTGACAAGGAAGTACAACCAAATGTGTCCTCTTCTAACACAAAAATGCTATGCAACATGCTGCCACTATGCATGAACATTACCTGAACTGTAAGAGCTTGGCATGGTTTTCCCTATTGATGTTGACCTCCACCGTTAACTCCCTTCACTTCACCAGATGTCCTTTGTTAATCAAATCTGCAGTGCAATGCCTTTCTATCTGATTTTATGGCACCATCCAAACCATCCTAGTTTGATTTCAACCAATATAAATACCTCATGCATTGAAACTTCAAAGGGGTTGATCATCGTCACCCGCTAAGGGTTGACTGTTCCATTGATTGTCGCCACTTATCAAGGGCCGACTATTGGGTTAATGGTCACCATCCATTAAGGGGTCGTCTATTCGGTTGTTGGAACCACCTATCAAGGGTCAACTATTCAGTTGTTGGTCGCCACTCACCATTGGTCGACTATTCAATTATTTATCGTTACCTGCTAATGGTTAGTTATTTCGAAGGATCCATCTGCCACTCACGATCCCACGTCTTCAACTTAGCATCAAGTAATAAATTTTGATAGTAGCTCACTATCTATAGTTCTAAGCACAGCAAGCCATTAAGATTAGAAGTAATATTAGTCTTGAGCCACCCCTTTTATCTTGTTGTATCTCTGTAATTCCTTAAAACTGTAAGAAAGCCATATAATGAGAAGAATTAGCTATGCACGTAGGCAGCTTTTCCGAACAACTCTATATCTGGTGTCATTTACTCATTCAATGTTATTTTTCGCTCTTAAACCAGACGATTAGCAAGTATGAGGTTATTGAAAGATACAGTCAACATAAGCCAAAAGGTAACCTTGAAAGTGGAGGCTAAAGTCTAAATATACAGTGAGGTTCAGAGAGAAATATCTACATGATCCTCTCTTACCAATTCACATACAAAGATCTTCCTTTCCTTTATCCCTAGCGGACTTAGAAAAGATCTATAATGGACCCAAAAATCAATCAACCTATTTAATAATTTATTCAATTTAAAACCTCGTTTGATATGCACGAATGTAACTTTTACATACATATCCAATAAATTACTAGCACTCAAACAATTCTATAAGCTGTATACACTACAACAAGACCTCTCATAGCGTTTTGAAGATCACTGTCTAACAATAAGGTACGATAGGGTCAGGATATATCATAGCATTTTTGAAACGCCGCTAAAAAGTACCACACTACAGCCTCTTACATTTTTGCTATAGCTTATTATTGGACAACGTTCTTCAAATGGCTATAAAAGTGTTTCATGCATTTTAAAAATGCCGAGAAAGCTCTTTTTCAAAGCATAGATGAAATACTATAGAAATTTATATATTTTTCTATTAATTTTCTAGAGCGCACGTTAATTATGTTGTAATATCATAGAAATATCTTTATGTATATATTTCAGTTACCAATATATAAAACATATTTGTACCAAAAATGGGCACAACACTCATCGGATGTAATTGAAAAGATTATAACGAAGAAATAAAATGGAAAATGAGGCTAATCTAATAATCACACCAAGAAAATAAGCAGTAACAGGGAGAAAACAAGAATTTGTAGTGGTTCGGTGTTATAGCCTATGTCCACTTTGAAGGATTTGACATTTATTGTTGGTTATAAACTGAATTTCAACAGTACAATGACTAACACTTGAATTACAATGGAGTATAACCCGAGCAGCAATATAAAAGTCCTTTTTTAGTTGTAGTATAGGTGCTATTTATAGGTGTAGTGCAGGAAATATCTGCCTTGAATCTCGTAATACCCTTTCTCATGCGTAGATGGGCCCACGTAATCGATTTGGAACTGTTTGGGATCGATTCTGATCGATCCATGTCGGTTTCGTATCGATTAAGAATGGCTTCAATTGAGCTACGATAGATCATGGACGTTCCTGAGACGATATGCAACCTTCTATGAAAATTTCATGGCATTTGGAATTGTCATTTGGGAGATATGATTGATCCAAGATTGAGTTTTCTAATGAGGCTGAAGCCTTCGTATCGATACATTTTGTATTGATCTTTTCGTGTCGATGATGTGGCACGCACGCTTTATGGAGATCTATATTTACGCTTAGAGACCATTTCCTTTCGGTTGGCAGCTCCTTTCATATCCATCCTATATTTTTTTCTCGTATCGATGCTCTACTCCTTCCTTCGTATCAATCTCTGGTCCTTCTCTTTGTATCGATCAAGTAGGTGATCGATATGAAACATGTAGCTGCTAGTCGAATGAAGTGCGATTGATCTAGGAAGTGTCAAAGCCCATCGATACAAGTTCGAACCCGATGGATACGAATGATGGATGCCGAGTGATGGGGATATGTCTACTTCGTATCGATGGTGATGGATACGAAATGATGGATGCCGATGGATGGATACAAAATGAAAATGTTCCACATAGACCTTGATCGATTCATAAATTGAGCATACTAGCTCTGATTGACCTGGAATTTGGAACGTTTCCTTTCGTAGCTTTGCTTATCATATCATACTAGCTGTAGCTCGATCCAGACTTGGGCCAAGTTTGCCTGTATCCATCGTGAATCTGTAGATAACCGATTTTCGAAGCGAATTGTCTTTAGTCTCTAGTCAATTCCTTGGTATCATAGCCTTGCCAAAAGGCGAGATAACATTTACCCTCCAAAGTACATCTTGTGTGAACTTGATGTGCTTTGAAAAGCTACAATCTTCATTGTTAAAAGGTTCTATTCGATTTTCTGAACAGTTGTCGTCCTTTCATCACGTGATGTGACCTTTGGTAGAATTCTAGTAGTATAAATGTTGAGTTGTAGACTGCCAACGATCATGCAATTTTTGTTGTAATTGAAGGTCGAGTGCTAGCAATTTATTGTTTATTGTTCTGGCTATCACGAGGTAAGCATTTAATTCTTGTTAATGTTGAATATCGAATGTTAGTATAGCATACATGCACGTATTTCAACCTGACTCCCATTCGTGCTTATACATTCATGGGTCGTTGTCAAGTTTCTTTTTGAATTGAGTTCGTATCAATCCTCTCCTGGATTGATGTGAAATTCAAGTTGCAACAACTATCGATGGTTGTTTGGATCCCTTTCTTTGTATTCCTCTCCTGGATTGATCTGAGATGCATTAAGGTAGACTTCATATCGATGTTTATCGATACAAGATGAACTTACATAAGGTGTGCTTCGTATCGTTGGATACAAAATTTACAAGCGTTAACTCATGGGATAACTTTGTATTAATGGATACAAAATGTTGGGCCTTAGAGCGACTCTCATCGATGGATATGAAATATTGGGATCTGAATTGCCTCACGTTGATGGATACGAAAGTTGTGCTCTGTATCGATGGATACGAACGATCCAGACATAATCATGCAGTGCTCTTCGTAATGATGTGGATGTTGACCGCTTCAATCGGTTACGTAACTAGCATACGAATCATATTTTCCTTCGGTACGAAGGAGTATAAATATTTTTTGGACTCAGAATATTTTCTCACTTGGTTTCTATTGCAATTTCGTACGCTTAGAGAAAAAATAAGAAGTGCAGAACCTTCGTTCCCAAACACTAGTCCGTTAAACCTTAACCTAAATTCTTCAAGCTAGGTAATTAATCAATAGATCTACATTTAAAGTGATAAGACTCAAGCTTCGTGTTATTCCATTTATGGCAACGACCATCTCTAGCGTCGTTGGAGCTGAAGTGCGGCTAGAGTGAGGTTGAGGGCATGGTTAATGGTGACTTAGAGGTTTTGAGAAGAAAGAGGGTGGCCGGGAAGAGTTGATAGAGTCACTAACTCCAGATCCATTTTTAACTCGTATCGATGCGAGATGAATATGGAATCGATTAGAACACTGTGGAGATGTTTGAAGATAGCCCTTGTGATCGAGGCAAAGTGCAGTGGTTTAATGATCGATCTAAAGTGGAGCAGTTCGCTCGATGTGGATTGGAGGCCCTATGATCATACAAAGTTTGGCTTTAGGGGAACGATCCAATAGAAACAAATTCCATTGCTTTTTGCATACTCAAACACTTAATCCCGACGAGCTTAGCCTTGCATATTCGGACTTGATCGTAGACTTCATATATGACTATCCTTCAAAGCTCATCGATGGAACTACAACTTATTAATCATAACTAATTTTAACATGGATCGTTCTCCGAAGTCAGAATGGTACGGTTGAGATGGTCAACGATGGTGGTCGCTTCGGTCAAATCTCGAAGTCTTCTCCGTTTACCATCTTTTAAACTTCTAGAAATTTAGAGTATTGTGTAGCACTTCACCACACAACACGATCGCTCACTTTGCACCAGGGGGGCCAGAGTTTCTCACCATCTAATAATGGTTTTTATTGAGTTCAATAGCTATGGATCCCGGAAATTCGAAGCATCAAGAAGTCCAAAGTCCTTCATTTCCTAGAATTGAAAGGTCGGATGTCATGGTAGGTACAGTGTATCCTGCTCCAGATGAATTGCCGGATGCGGTGTTGATTATGAATCTAAAAGATTCTGTTCGGTTCAAGATTTCAGAGGAAACGCTGGGCAGAATTTGTCTTAGGCATAGACTGTCTTTGGAGGAATTTTGATTACCATGGCTATAAGATAGAACGCAAAATCCCCTAGAAGGGATTACCACATGCAATAGATTCATGTGCTTGGCTGGAACATTGCCCCTATTCAACCATTTTATTCGGGACATGCTATTTTTTCTAAGGATCATGCCTTCTCAGCTTCATCCTAATGGATAGATGCTTCTCAACAGCCTATACATTATATTTATGGAGCATCTCCTCCATCCCCCGACTGTTGATAAGATCAGACTTTTATTCAATATGCACGTGAAGCTTTAGTCTCTGAGTTGAACTTGAGTCTGGTCTTTAAGTCCTGAGGTCATGGCCTCAAGCCATAACCAAACATTGAGTCGAGTTCCAATGTTGTGCTGTCTCGGTCAGTGATTGGAACTTTAGTTATTCCCCCAGTTCTGGGGAGAATTAAAGTAGTTAGTTGGCGGTCGTCCTCCGCCTTCACCAACTTTGATTTAACTTAGTCGGAACAAAGTTAAAATGACATAAGTTTGAGTGGTCGGATCACATTCACTCACTTGCTACTATTTGCATCCACATTCTAGGGACTTAGACTTGTATGCCGACTGTCGGTCATGCCCGCTTATTGTTTAGAATCATATCCATACTCCGGGGACATAAGATATTTTATAGGCGATCGGTGGCAACCGTTTAAATATTAGGATCTTATTCGCACTCTAGGAATAAGGAGTTGATCAAGATTTTGGATGGTCGGATCACATCTTCCTTGATCCGATAAGCGAAGTCGTAGATGGACGAATCCATCTTCTTCAAGTTTGAAAAAAGAAGGCAAGGTCGTGGGCGGATAGGTCCACCCTCCTTGAACTTTGAAAATGAGCGAGGTCGTGGATGGACAGATCCATCCTCCTCGATATTTGGAAATAAGCAAGGTCGTGGATGGACGGATCCATCATCCTCGAGCTTTGGAAGCAAGCGAGGTCATGGATGGACAGATCCATCTTCCTCGAGCTTTGGAAATAAACGAGGTCATGGATGGACGGATCCATCCTCCTTGAGCTTGGAAAAAAGTGAGGTCGTGGATAGACGGATCCATCCTCCTCGAGCTTGGATCGTTGATTCACATCCTAATTTTGGAGTTTGCACTTCAGCTCGCGCTTTGGGAGCTGAAGTTTATTATAGGGTTGTCATGTGTTAATTCTCTTTTGATTGATTATTGTTTGCCCCTCGAGCTTGAGGTTTCATCTAGCGAGTGATCGGTCGTGTCCCGATCACTCTCTATTTGAACAAGTCCCGCCATAATATGGAACTCAGCTCTTTGTGCATCATAGCGGTTGCATGATGCATCTAGGAATCATTAACTTGTCTTTATGAGTCTAAGCTTTATTGCTGAAATAAGAAATCATGGGAAAATCAGTTCCCTTATTATAAATGCAAATTCTCAAATTGCATAAACAAACTAGGAAGGGAAATCATACTAAATGAATGAAAGCTTGTCATATGTAATAACGACGGAGACTCGTTGTTCCACGCTCTCGGCAGAGTGAGACCATCAATGGTTGATAGCTTGACTGTGCCTTCTCCAAGCCTCTGTTCGATGACATACGGTCCTTCCCATGTCAGTTTCAAGTCTGAAGAGATCGGATACACCAGCTTGAGTATGAGATCGCCAACTTCAAAGTTCTAGGCCGGACCTTAGTATTGTATAATTAGGCAACTCGATTGTGATGTGCGGCTGTCCTCAAATTAGCCTCTTCACGCTTCCCATCCAGTAAATCCAGAGATTCTGCAAGTAGGATGGCATTCGTCTTTGGATCGTAATAAGTCATATGGTGAGAAGTTACCTCTAGCTCAACTGAAATAATGGCTTCAAAGCCATAGGAAAGCGCAAATGGGATATGGCCGGTCGTGGACTTTTGGGTAGTTCGATATTCCTATAAAGCCATGGGGAACTCATCGACCCACTTACATTCAACCTTCTCCAGTCGTTTCATCAAAGTGGACTTGATGAATTTGTTGACAGCTTCGACTTGTCCATTCACTTGAGGGTGAGCTACAACCGATAATTTCTTCTTGATGTGATAGCGTTGGTAGAAATTCTTAAACTCGGCACTACCAAATTAGGCCTCGTTGTCAGTTACAATTGTTTATAGAAGGCCAAAATGACAGACAATGTTGTACACAAAAAAGTTTATTACTTACTTCATCATAATGGTAGCAAAGGGCTCACCTTCTACCCGTTTAGTAAAGTAGTCTGCAACAACAATGGCGTACTTCGTACCACCTTTGGCTAGAGGCAAAGATCCTATTATATCAATGCCCCATATGGCAAACGACCATGGGCTGACCATCTGAGTAATTTTGGCTGGCGAGGCTCTTGGAATTCTAGCATGTTTCTGGCACCTTCCACATCTCTTAGCATAATCTGATGTGTCTTGGTTTACGGTTGGCCAGAAATATCCGTACCTGAGTATCTTTTTTGCAAGGGCTTGCGCTCCAGTGTGACCGCTACACTCTCCCTCGTGCACATCATGCAACATTCGTTTGATCTCATCGTAGACGTTACACTGAAGTAAAGGAACAGAATATCCCCTTCTGTATAGGACACCATCCTGGATGACAAATTGCGAAGCCTTTTATATAACCTGTCTTTTTTCACTACTGCATTCGGGTAATGTTCCGTGCTCAATGTAATTTCTGATCGGACTCATCCATGACTCTGTCTCAGGTGTTACCTCATGCACCTAGTCTATCTCCATCTGATCGATACTTGGAGCAGTGAGTGTTTTCACAAGCACAAGTCCCATCCGTTGTGCTTTGCCAGTGCTAGCCAGTCTTGCGAAAGAATCGGCTTTTTTGATTTTGCCCTCGGGGTACACAGTGGATAGTATAATAGTCAAACTAGTTCAATACTTCCTGGACCCGCATAATTAAGGAGACCAACCTTTGATCTTTGGCTTGATACTCTCCTCGAACCTGCCACACCACCAGTTGCGAATTATAGTAAATTTCCACTGTGACAACTCCCACATCCTTGGTAAGCCTTAGTCCAGCGAGTATGGCTTTGTACTCAGCTTCATTGTTAGTTTCACAGAAGTCAAATTTCAGAGCATACCATACAGATCGCCCCTCTGGGGTTTAAAGCACCACTGCGGTGCCTAAGCATCGGTCGTTTGATGCGCCATTTGTGTACAACTTCCATATATTAGGAACTGGAGATGGTTGTTTGGGTGACAACAACCTTTGTAACTTATTTTATTATAACTTATATACTAACACTATTGTTTAGATAGATATAAATATTATTATGCAGGATATATATAACGACCCTAACTCGACCTTCGAAAATCGGCACTCAAATACATCACCCGTATTAGAATGCCACAGATCCAAACGTCGAATCTGGTTCGCCGGAGCTTATAACACATTAAGTACAATAACACAGCGGAAGAAAAAGAATATATATCATTGAAACATAACAGTTGATTACAACAATGATACAATTGAGATATTAGAGATACAAAAATAACTGCGGAAGAAAGTCTTCGACAAAGGAACACCAACATTAACTTCAATAGAAAGAGAGGGAAAGAGAGAGCTTGAGAATCGAATATTGCATCTCCATTCCAATGCTCCAAAGATCTTCAAGCCACAAGCTTGAATCCACCATCAACTTGCAATGAAGCAAACTAGTTAATCGTTAAAGTGAAACAAATGCTATTGTCGAAATCCAAAGGCTGGATGCTATCGAATCTACACCTACTATTTGATTATCTGAAAAACCCAACTCTAGACTGCCCGTGTACAAAAATTCTAGGCATCCAGAGTTTAGAAAGGGAACAATAAACTCCAGGTCAGTCATGGGACTAGTGTGAGCAAACAAAAATAGTTTTCTTTAAACAAAACAAACAAAAGGAATTTAAAAAGAAATCTGCAATACTTTTTGGAAAATGAAACAATCATAAGGCCTCCCACCGCGCACATAATGCAAACGTAGAATTGGAGGAGATTTCTCCTTATGATACTCAAACATGCTTGACATGCGAAAACCATTTTAATATTATTATTAGTGCATAGTGGAAAACATTTGCAAGTATAATATTAATCTTAACCAGCATACCACATTTTGTCGTATGCCTACTATAGCTACCATGTTCAATAGTAGGTTACCGCCACATTCCATGGCAGGTTATACAACTAAAACCGTACAGGGCGCGTATTATTTCTTTGGATTTCCAACAAATGGTCAGGCAAAGGAACTTCCTATTGTCACATGGGTACGCCTCCGAAGGGACGCCTCGAGAACTTACCCAGCTCTCTGCCAACACAAGGTCGGGTTACCTCTGCCCGAAAGTAACACCTACAAGTATGCCATCCCTGGATGTTAGCGACCTTTATCCGAGGATCCTCAACCACAAAGAAACAACCAAAAAGTAATAAATTTGCAGCAACCACATAGGTTACATATCTGGTCTCTATACCATGGTACTACCTTTTTCAAAAGAAATGGACATACTCTAGGGGCGAGACCCCTAATAACCTTGCTGCAGCTTTCCTGTTTCGACCATTTTCGGGTTGTGAGGTCCGACGAGGTCACATCCACAAAGCTACGCTTTTCACAAAAGCCATGCTTCGATCAACACATGATCAACAACACTTCATATGCCACATTACCAAATTAGGAATGTATCACTAGTAACCATCAACTACATAACCTCTAAGCTCGTACGTCTTAGAGAAGGGTGTTAAGCTAAGAGAATGAATTGTCCGCCACCAAACAGAAATGTATTTGATAGAAAACAGCTTTACATCACAAAATGTAACGTTACACATACATCCATACAAGTCTGTTTCGGGTTCGAACAGAACCGAAGGCACTTCACAAAGAAGCCCTTGCAATTCGGGTATTTACAATACCGATTGGACTCCCCATCACATATGAAGATCTCTATACCGTAGCTACTCAGTGCAGAGTCATTCGATGGGTAATCCTTTCGTTCTCGAAAATACCCGGCCTTCACCACGGTCTTCGAATGCTATCCATATTGTTATATCATTATTCGAAATGGGTTATATGACACAAGGTCCTCTCCCAGCTAAACCGAATAATGAGCACAATATTTAAAAACATATGGATATATGGGATCTTAGTTAAGTCATAATTTAAAGCCTAACAACTTTCTTAAAATGGTTTAAACAAATTACCATTTTCAAACATTTTATACAAAAGATACGCCTTTAAGATCCTCTTCACTTTCAAAACAAAGTTTAACAATCTTTCACAAGGATTCATCCATAGCTTTCAAAATAATTCTATTTCAAATATTTTATACAAAAGATACACCTTTAAGATCCTCTTCAACTTCAAAACAAAGTTTAACAATCTTTCACAAAGATTCATTCATCCACGGACCATCCCCATCGTCTCCACCCCGTAGGAACTACGAGATCGCCCCAAGGACGCCTTCGGCATCCAAGGGTTACGGACCGACCATAGACCCTGTTCAATAAGTGGAATGCATTAGCTGTCCGCTCTCCGGTTGGGCATAGCTTTCAAACTATTCCATTTCAAACTTGAAATCTTTTCAAAAACTGGAAGTTCTTTCGTTTTATAAAAGCCATTATCATTTGAAACCAAATACTTTTCGTTTCGAAAAATCCGATCAAACATACACAAGTTATAGTCTTTAAAGTATAAATTTGGGTTAATTTTAAATTCCCAAAATAATACTTTTAAATTACGTTAAAAATGGTTCGAAAAAACCATATATATATATATTATATAACTTGTATCACCACTTTTCAAACCATATTATCCAAAATGATTTTCAAATCTTAAACAAGATATATTCTATTCGAACTAAATTAAATTTAAAATTTCCCTTTCCAAAAGCCTTCCATATTCAGTTCAATTCCTTTTACCAAAACCATTTGGATTCAACATTCATCTTTTAAACTTTTCACCATTTGAATAAAATAATATTAAATTCAAAATATCTGCGACTTAACCGATTTCCTATGAAATCCATATTTGTGTGTGCTTGGTGTAGTCCAGGGGTTTTACACAATAGTGCAACAACATCAATCATCACAGATTCAATCATATCAATATCGATAAGTGATATATTCTATAATGCTTATCTTCATTCACAGATTCACAGATAAAATAAATTTATTACAGATAAATAAATTACATTCATCATGGATAATTACATTCATCTTAGCTCAAATCAAAATAGGGCATCTCACATCAGGGATATCAAACAATTCAAACATTCAATAGAATTCAAACATCCATAAATAAGTTAAATTAATTTATGTGATCAATTTTAATCAGATTAATCACTAATCCTAGTTAATGGACATTAATTAATTACAAACATTTAGATTAATTATCCTTTAATCATTTATTAATTAACCTTTGATAATAAATTAATTAACCTTTAATTATTAATTAATCAACCTTAATTAAAAATTTAATTGTCCTTTAATCATTAAATAATTAACCTTTAATTATTTAATTATCCCTTAATTAATTACCTTTAATTAATTAATTAACCCTTAATTAATAAATCATTCCTTAATTACCTTCATTAATTAATTAACCTTTAATTGACTAGTTATACTTAATTAACTAATTATCCTTAATTAATCACATTGATTAATTAGCCCTTAATTAATTATCATTCAATTACTTAAAATTTTAATAAATCAAAAATAAACCCCTTTATCTTAATTAAGTACTTAAACATTATTTAAATCTTATTAAATTTAATTGCTTAGAAATAATTATATAAATTATTTAAGAACATTGATTAATTAAGTTTAAAACACAATTCTTTATTACTTCTCAATTTAATATCATCTTATTGTATTCTGAAACACTTAGGAATCCAATTTTACCTAATTAATTCAATATGTAATTATTTTTAAGAAAAACAAATTTAACAAATGGAATCTTTGAAAACACTTAGAAATTGATTCCAAAAGTACCTAATTATAAAAATTATTTTAAAACAAAACAGATTCAAAAATTTAACTTTAAAACTTAACAATATTTTTCTTTCATTCATTTTAAAATCAGATTAATCAAGCTTCCACAAACCCGAGCAAGTTAGAAAATTTCCCAAGCCCAACATCCAAATTCCCAAGCAAACCCAGTTTCTAATTTCTTCGAGTAAATCACAAAACAATCTCGCGTTGCACTCGAGTAACCTTTCTGCCCCACATCCTTAAACCCAAAATCAGATACAACGGATTATCATGCATGTGTACGTCTAAACCCGTCACCTTCGACCATCGTCGATCCCCACAACAAACTACCGATGACGCCTATGAGCCTCCTGAGCACCCAGATCACACGATTTCGTCGTCGATCAAAATCGAATGACTTCGACTCAAAATTGGAACAAAGCCGACCCCCCAAAATGCCTCGCTCTAATCATCTCGACCACCTGACACCACGTGACCATGACCCAAGCTTTGCCACACTACTATGTGTCGTTTCCCCCTAGTCCGGTCCATTGCGATCCACAATTGACCATAAAATTGATCGAGAATATCGTCGATAAAACCATACCCTTAAACCCTATTTCGTCGATCCCAAGTCTATTTGATCATTTGGAAAATTTCGCACCATTTTTCCATCAATTTATAATGCTCGAGCCACCTTCAACGTAAAGCTCGACCCACAAAATTTCATCGTTGATCTGATCTTGACAAAAATGTAATTTCTGTTCAATCTAATATTTCTCGATGATTACATACTTAAAAATCATGAAATGATTTTTAAAAATCATATCTTTCTAGTACGAATCGAGTTATGGTATCCAAACAAGAAATCACGATCATTGATTTTTAGACTTATATAGGATTATCTCTGTATTTTATCATTTTTGAAACAAATATTTAACTTGATCACTTGAAATTATTTTTAAAATTTATATTACATTGTTGCAAATATTTCACCTTTAGAAATTAGGGCCTAAATTCGATTGTAAAATGAGCAATTGAATTTATTTTGATGAGTTGGAGCCTGTAGTTTGACAGAGGTATGTGAACATACATAAACCCAGACATGCATACACACATATATCTTTCATTTATATATATCATATATTATAATTAAAAGACAAATTTTATTCATTTTAAAATATAGAGCATTCAAATTCAATTTATCTTCTAAGATATTTATTCTTGAATTTCAAATTTCAAACTTAATTTAAAATCAATTTCAAACATATATATAAATAAATAAACAAATATCTTATTTAATTTCAAAAAATTCAAATAAATTCACAATTTAAATCCAAAAATTTATTTAAATTACCAATTTAAATTTGACTCATGAACAGGATCGTTGCAGATTTCCCCTTAAGAAAATTTCGTCCCTGAAATTTGCTAGACAGAGAGACAACAAAAGATGGATACACAACGATAGAGAATCGACTCATCAATCAAGCTGAATATCTACTCTGTATTTGGCTGGCCAAATCAGAATATTATCAATAGATACGAGGTCAAACTCATTCAATACTACACAAGATACTCGGGTCACCAGATCTACGAAATATGCAGGGGTACTGGTTAATTCGAAGGAATAACTAACCATTCATAGAACATCTGGACCCAACAGAACAAATAATGGATACTTAATCCAGGTTGGACTATCCCAAAGTATACACCAACTTGTCCCTCATCGGACTTTGATCTCACAAGAAATCACAACAAAACTTTCCAAAGTTTGGTTTTAACCGAAATCATTTTATCAATACAATTCAATTTAATTTCTTCTTTTGTTAACCATTTTATTACAATTACAATTACAATTTCAATTTGAAATTTGAAATTTATTAAAGTTAAAATAGGAAGCTGAGGGAAGCTGATGATTAGAATATGAAATAGGAATTAGAACCTTTTCTACAGTGATTCGCAGTGCTACCACCATACCGAAGCTTCTTCCTGCAGCTGCCATGAAACAATCAAAGAATTGAAATTGGCCAATGATCAAAAGAGATTGATAGAGAAAGTTGTTTCTGTTGTTGCAGGGTATTGACCATTTGAAGTGGTATTTCCACATCCCCTATCTCGTCCTCTTCTTGCACTCATACTTACTATTAGTGGATAGTAAGAGGATTATTGAGGCATACGGACGGATATCTTAGGGATATACTCATTCTACAGCATACTACACCCTATCTCTAATGAGTTACCTAATGTTGTCATGCTCCTGAGCTAAAGTTCAATCTTCAGCTCTGATACCACTTATAACGACCCTTACTCAACCTTCGAAAATCGGCACTCAAATACATCACCCGTATTCGAATACCGTAGATCCAAACGTCGAATCTAGTTCGTTAAAGCTTATTAAGTACAACAACACAGCGGAAGAAAAAGAATATATATCATTGATACATAAAAGCTGATTACAGCAATGATACAATTGAGATATCAGAGATACAAGAATAACAGTGGAAAAAAGTCTTCGACAAAGGAATACCAACATTAACTTTAATAGAAAGAGAGAGAGCTTGAGAATCAAATATTGCATCTCCATTCCAATGCTCCAAAGATCTTCAAGCCACAAGCTTGAATCCACCATCAATTTGTAATGAAGCAAACTAGGTAACCGTTGAAGTGAAACAAATGCTATTGCCAGAATCCAAAGGCTAGATGCTATCGAATCTACACCTACTATTTAATTATCTGAAAAACCCAACTTTAGACTGCCCGTGTGGAAAATTGTAGGCACCTAGAGTTTACAAAGGGAATAATAAGCTCCAGGTCAGTCATAGGACTGATGTGAGCAAACAAAACAGTTTTCTTTAAACAAAACGAAAAAAAGAATTTAAAATAAATCCGCAATGCTTTTTGGAAAATGAAACTGCCATAAGGCCTCCCATCGCACACACAATGCAAAAGCAGAATTGGAGGAGATTTCTCCTTATGATAGTCAAACATGCTTGATACGCGAGAACCATTTTGATATTATTATTATTAGTGCATAGTGGAAAATATTTGCAAGTACAATATTAACCTTAGCCAGCATACCACATTTCGTCATATGCCTACTATAGCTACCATGTTCAATAGCAGGTTACCGCCACATTCCATGGCAGGTTATACGACTAAAACCGTACAGGGCACGTATTGTTTCTTTGGATTTCCAAACAAATGGTTAGGCAAAGGAACTTCCTATTGCCACATGGGTACGCCTCTGGAGGGATGCACCGAGAACTTACCCAGCTCTTTGCCAACACAAGGCCGAATTACCCCTGCCCGAAAGTAACACCTACAAGTATGTCATCCCCGGTCGTTACCAACCTTTATCCGAGGATCCTCAACCACAAAGCAAAAACCACAAAGTAATAAATTTGCAGCAACCACATAGGTTAAATATCTGGGGTCCATACCATGATACCAACATTTTCCAGAAGAAATGGACATACTCTAGGGGCACGACCCCTAATAACCTTGCTGCATCATTCCTGTTTCGACCATTTTTGGGTTAGGAGGTCCGACGAGGTCACATCCACAAAGCAATGGTTTTCATAAAAGCCATGATTCGATCAACAAATGATCAGCAGCACTTCGTATGCCGCATTACCAAATTGGGAATGTATCACTAGTAACCATCAACTACATAACCTCTGAGCTCATACGTCTAAGAGAAGGGTGTTAAGCTAAGAGAATAAATTCTCCACCACCAAACAGAAATGTATTTGATAGAAACCGACTTTACATCTCAAAGTGTAACTTCAGACATACATCCATACAAGTCTGTTCTAGGTTCGAACAGAACCGAAGGCACTTCACAAAGAAGCGCTTGCAATCCGGGTATTCACAATCTCGATCGGACTCCCCATCACATTTGGAGATCTCTATACCACAGCAACTCAGTGCAGGGTCATTCGACGGGTAATCCTTTCATTCTCAAATATACCCGGTCTTCACCACCAGTCTTCAAATGCTATCCATATTGTCGTATCATTATTCAAAATGGGTTAAATGACACAAGGTCCTCTTCCGGCTAAATCGAATAATGAGCGCAATATTTAAAAACATATGGATATTGGGATCTTAGTTAAGTCACAACTTAAAGCCCAAAAACTTTCTTCAAATGGTTTAAACAAATTACCATTTTCAAATCTTTTATACAAAAGATACACCTACAAGATCCTCTTCACTTTCAAAACAAAGTTTAACAATCTTTCACAAGGATTCATTCATAGCTTTCAAAACAATTCCATTTCAAATCTTTTATACAAAAGATACACCTTTAAGATCCTGTTCAATTTCAAAACAAATTTTAACAATCTTTTACAAAGATTCATTCGTAGCTTTCAAACTATTCCATTTCAAACTTGAAATCTTTTCAAAAACTGGAAGTTCCTTCGTTGTTTGAAAGCCATTATCATTTTAAAATAAATACTTTTCATTTTGGAAAATCCGATCAAATATACACAAGTTATAGTCTTTCAAGTATAAACTTGGGTTAATTTTAAATTCCCAAAATAGTACTTTTAAAATACTTTAAAAATGGTTTAAAAAAACCATATATATATTATATAACTTGTATCACCACTTTTCAAACCATATTATCCAAAATAATTTTCAAATCTTAAACAAGATATATTCTATTCAAACTAAATTAAATTTCAAATTTCCCTTTCCAAAAGCTTTCCATATTCAGTTCAATTTCTTTTTCCAAAACCATTTGGATTCAAAATTCATATTTTAAACTTTCACCATTTGAATAAAATAATATTGGATTCAAAATATCTGTGACTTAACCGATTTCCCATGAAATCCATATTTGTGTGTATAATGTTGTCCAGGTGTTTTACACAATAGTGCAACAACATCAATCATCACAGATTCAATCATATCAATATCGATAAGCGGTATAATCTATAATGCTTATCTTCATTCACAGATTTACAGATAAAATAAATTTGTCACAGATAAATAAATTACATTCATCACAGATAATTACATTCATCATGGAAAACTACATTCATCACAGCTCAAATCAAAACAGAGCATCACACATTAGGGATATCAAACAATTCAAACATTCAATAGAATCCAAACATCCATAAATAAGATTAATTAATTTATCTGATCAATTTAAATCAGATTAATCACTAATCTTGGTTAATTAACATTAATTAATTACAAACCATTTTGATTAATTATCCTTTAATCATTTTTAATTAACCTTTGATAATAAATTAATTAACCTTTAATTATTAATTAATCAACCTTAATTAAAATTTAATCGACCTTTAATCATTAAATAATTAACCTTTAATTATTTAATTATCCCTTAATTAATTACCTTTGATTGAGTAATTAACCCTTAATTAATAAATCATTCCTTAATCACCTTCATTAATTAATTAACCTTTAATTAATTAATTATCCTTAATTAATCAAATTAATTAGCCCTTAACTAATTATCATTCAGTTACTTAAAAATTTAATAAATCAAAAATAAACACTTTTATCTTAATTAAGTACTTAAACGTTATTTAAATATTATTAAATTTAATTGCTTGGAAACAATTATATAAATTATTTAAGAACATTGAATAATTAAGTTTAAAACACAATTCTTAATTACTTCTCAATTTAATATCATCTTATTGTATCTTGAAACACTTACGAATCCAATTTTACGTAATTATTAAAAAAAAACAAATTTAACATTTCGAATCTTTGAAAATAATTAGAAATTGATTCCAAAAGTACCTAATTATAAAAATTATTTTAAAACAAAACATATTCAAAACATTTAACTTAAAACTTAACAATGTTTTTCTTTCTTTCATTTTAAAATCTGATTAATCAAGTTTCCACAAAAATCGAGCAAGTTTGAAAATTTCCCGAGCCCAACATCCGAATTCCCGAGCAAACCTAGATTCTAATTTCTTTAAGGCAATCACAAAACAATCTCGCGTTGCACCCGAGTAACCTTTCTTCCCCAAATCCTTAAACCCGAAATTAGATACAACGGACATATCGTGCATAGGTACGCCCAAACCCGTCATCTCTGATCATCAAAGATCCCCACAACAAACCGCCGACGACACCCATGAGCCTCCTAAGCACCCATATCACATGATTTTGTCGTCGATCAAAATTGAACGACTTCGACTCAAAAATGGAACAAAGCCGACCCCCCAAAATGCCTCGCTCTGATCATCTCAACCACCTGATGCCAGGCGACCTCGACCCAAGCTTCGCCACACTACTATGCATCGTTTCCCTCCTGTCCGGTCCACCGCGATCCATGATTGACCACAAAATCGATTCGAGAATAACGTCGATAAAACCATTCCCTTTAACCCTATTTCGTCGAACCTAAGTCTATTTGATCATCTGGAAAATTTCGTACCATTTTTCCATCGATCTACAATGCTTGAGCCACCTTCGACGTAAGGCTTGACCCACAAAACTTCGTCGTTGATCTGATCTTCACTAAAATGTAATTTCTGTTCAACCTAAAATTTCTTGATGATTATATACTTAAAAATCATGAATTGATTTTTAAAAATCATATATTTCTTGAACGAATCGAGTTATAGTACCCAAACAAGAAATCATGACCATTGATTTTTAGACTTATATAGGATTGTCTCTGTATTTTATTATTTTTGAAACAAATATTTAACTTGATACGTTGAAATTATTTTTAAAACTTATATTACATTGTTGCAAATAATTCACCTTTAGAAATCAGGGCCTAAATTCGATTGTAAAATGAGCAACTGAATTTATTTTGATGAGTTGGATCCTGTAGTTTAACAAAGGTATGTGAACATACATAAACCCAGACATGCATACACACATATATCTTTCTATATACATACAATATATTATTATCTATACAACACATTTTACAACGTTATCAACCTCATTCATCATCACAGAGCACATATCAAGATAAAAGATTGGGTTTAAAATGGAGTTTACTCACCTAGGAGATTTGAATAGAGCACAGGTACTATTCTTTTAATTTGATATGTTTTATTTTCTAGTTGGATTTGGAGCTTGCATTTTATTTGAAAACTGATCTGAGCTTTGATATATTTGAGTTGAGCTTCCAACCATTGCTTGCCTTGATATGGAATTACTTGATTATGCTCTAAGATCAGATCTTAATTTCAAATTGAAGCTTCTAGGTTTGAGTTTATTTGGGTTTTTTTACCAGGTTTTGATTTTGAAAAGAAGTTGCTGATCTTATCTTAGTTTCTTTTCTCGGATTTGATTTTAGAGAAGACGAAAAATTTTGATTATGTTTTTTTTCCTGATACAAGCTTACAGGTTTAAAACTAAGAATACTTTGGTTTACAGGTTTTAATCCCTTAGGTTTTGAAATCTTGTTTTTTTAGTTTTAAAGTGTATGGAAAAAATGAGAAGGGAGGGAGTAGATGCGTTTATATGACTTATCTTTCTCTTATTTTTTTTGAAAATAAAAATTTAAAATCATGACACTTGTTCATTTTGTTAACACTTGTTAAATTCATGCTTTTAAATTTTTACACTTGTTTATTTGTTTTACTATTTTGCTTACACATGTTTTAATGCATGAAATCCTTCTTTTACAAATGTCAAACTAAATGTTTTTATGTTTAAATCTTTATTCCATTATCTTCTTATATATATATATATATATATATATATATATATATATATATTGATTTATACATTTTCTTTTCATAAATGTTTTTATCATATTTTCAATTTAGTTTTAAACATTTATATATGTCTTATATTATTATTAATACAATCTTATTATTTAAAGTAATGCATCTCCTTTTTTATAAATATTTGTAACTTTAAAGAAAATGATTTTAAAACTAATTATTCATTTACTATATTAATTTCAAAATATAACTTTCATATATATATATATATATATATATATATATCATATATTATAATTAGAAGACAAATTTTATTCATTTTAAAATATAGAGCATTCAAATTCAATTTATCTTCCAAGATATTTATTCCTGAGTTTTAAATTTAAAATTTAATTTAAAATCAATTGCATACACATATATTTAAATAAACAAACAAATAAATTCACAATTTAAATACAAAATTTTATTTAAATTACCGATTTAAATTCGACTCAAAAATGGGATTGTTACAATATATATAAGGCATGCATTGATTATTGAAGACTTAAGTATAAAGATAAAGAATGAAGAAATCAAGTTTGAAGACTCATGAATATCAAGATTTCAAGATAAGTGTCTAGCTTTTGTCAAAACTTCATAATAGCACAAAAATCTTCATTCCGAATTTCATTTGGGATGGAACCCATTTCTACCATCTTAGTGGCCTACAAACCCACGACAAGTGGCTTACAGACCCATGAACATCCTGGTTTTGTACAAGTTCTCGAGTCCTGATGTGATGAGATATTTTGCAGGAAGAATCTTGCAAAACTACTTCAAAATGATTTTCAAAACTGTTTTTCAAAATATTTTGGCCTTAAAATTATCTTTTCAAATGATTTTTAAAAAGATGTTTTAGCCTTAAAAATATTATTTGTTTTTTTAAAATAAACTCTTGTTTTAAACTTCATTTTCAAAACAAATTTTACGTTGTTTTTTAACTATGGATGTCGACATCATAGGGCACCCCATGTCGACATGGTGGCCGTTGAATTCAAAAGTTTCAATTTTCAAAAGAAGTGTCTATTCGTTTAAATCTCTTCATGAATGGTTATGATCCTTGGTGCATTATAAATAGCTTTCACAAATGAATTTTTGAACTAATTATTTTCTTATTTTCTTCACTTCTTCTTCTCCACAAATCCACATTCTAAATTTTCATATTTTTAAGATCGTGTCGAAATTCTGCCGAATTCTAAAGTGAATCAAATTAGAATCTCATTCCTATTTGATTTTCTACCCTCTCTCGAAGATCAAATTGCTATTCAGAGTTATAGGATCGGTTTGTAATCAAAAGTTTATCGACTCTATCTATAAAGTGTGGTATGCCTGGAAATCAATTGGGCGATCTTGAGTCCCATAAATCAAGAGAGTTTCCCGGACTCATGAGACAGGAGGGTACCTCAATTACGCTAAGTAGATAGTTTAACGGATCCTTAAGAGATGGAAAATCCCGTAACATCTCTTGAGTTATTGCACGCACGTTGACACTGGATATGAGATGTCAAAACCCCGTAAACATCTCTGACGCCGTTACACTCATATTTATTTACGATTGATTTAACTTTCATAAGGATATTTTAGTCCTGACTCGAGTGTTTTGTCTTTTCATTACGCTCGGGTCAGTCCTGAGTTTTTCAGATTTTGAAGATCTATTCTGGAGGATGAAGACGAAAATTTGGTATACTATTACTATTATTACCCTTGCATCATGCTATCTGCTGCATTATTTTAATTGTTCTGTTGTATATGTATAACTCTGATAAATGTTGTATAAATAATGACCAAAGTATAGTAAACAACTTCATGAACTGTTTATTTGATTATTATATTTTATCGTTCCGCTGCAAGATTTTGTGTTGTTTCTTTTCTTTTATTTCTCTTTCCTCTTATTTTCTTATTTACCCCAATAACCATCTGCCTTTTGAATGGTTTGGAATCGACGTGTGTATTTGATCGTCGGTTTAAACTGTCCAAAAAGGCGGGTCCTTACAGTACCTCAAGGCCTTTAAAAAATGAGGATTGTAATCTCGACATTGGTATAATAAAAATCTGTATGAGGGGGTTTTCCTTGGTACAGGACTGGATGTAGGTTACTCCGAACTAGTATAAAATCTTGTGTGTTTTTTAACTTTACTACTTTTTATTTACTTTCTGCATCTACGTTTGATTCTGTGATTGTTCTGTAATTAAGTTATGCATTTGTTTATATCATAATTTTTAAATTAGTTCATATAAGTCTTAGAATCCATTAAACACTATTCATCCCCCTCTAGTGTTAAATTAGCCTTAAGATCCTTAACTCGCACTCCCTTTCAATTGGTATCAGAGTATAGGTTTTCGTAGTTTTCATAATCTGAAACTTGAAAAGTTAAAAATGGCATTTTTAGGAAATTTTGTTAATACTAGTTTGATTTTATGCATTTCATCAAAGTATCATAAATATGCATATATATATATATATATATATATATATATATATATATATATATTTTATGATAAATCAAGTTATCTACCGAGTTGGTTTATTATCAGGAAGAGACATGTTACATGGCTTTTGAAGAATCAACAACCATGTGCAAATTGAGAAAGATAAATGGATACTTGATAGTGGTTGTTCAAGGCATATGATTGGATATCCCGAGATACTCAATGACATTATGTATCAAGATGGTGGATTGTTCAACTTTGGAGATAACTCAAAAGGATATGTGATTGGCATCGGTAATGTCTGTAATTCTAAAACTCCTCTTATTTCTGACATTTTACTAGTTAGGAATTTAAAACATAATCTGTTTAGTATAAATCAACTACGTGATAAAGGATTTAAAATTAAATTTGGAAAAGATAAGTGTCACATCGAAGATGAAAAGTCAAATATTATCTTTGAAGGAATTAGGAAGAAAAACATTTACATCCTTAGTATGAAAGTTTCAAATGATAACTTATATCTTTTGGCTACTTGGATTTGGCATAAAAGATTTAGTTATTTAAGTTTCAAACTGTTACCTAGGTTATCAAAACTTGACTTAGTTAGAGGTCTTCCCACGTTAAACTTTAAAGTAGATAATATATGTGATGTTGCCAATTAGGAAAACCTAAGAAAATTTCATTTAAATTAATAGATATGATTTCTACTTCTAAACCTCTAGAATTACTCCATTTAGATTCATTTAGTCCATCTCAAGTTCAATCAATTAATCACAATAAATATGTTTTTGTAATTGTAGATGATTATTCCAGATATACTTGGATAATTTTTCTTAAACTTAAAAGTGATGCTTTTGAATTATTTAAGAATTTTGCTAAAAGAATTCAAAATCAACTTTCTTTAAGAATAAAAACTATTCATAGTGATCACAGTGGAGAATTTAAAAATGAAAATTTTGAGAATTTTTGTAATCAAAAAGGAATTACTCATAATTTCTCTTTTCCAATAACTCCACCACAAAATGGAGTGGTAGAACATAAGAATGGAACGATTCAAGAGTGTGCTAGAACAATGCTTTCTAATAGTAACTTACCTAAAAACTTTTGGGCCGAAGTAGTCGCTACAGCTTGTTATATATCAAATGGGATTTTAATTAGACCATTAACTAATAAAACATCATATGAATTATTTTACAATAAGAAACCCATAGTAGCTTATTTTAAATTTTTTGGTAGTAAGTGTTTTATTCTTAATACAAAAGATAATTTAGATGAATTTGAACCTAAATCCAACATAGGTATCTTCATCAGATATTCTAATAGAAGTAAAGCATTTAGAGTTTACAATTTAAGAACTAACACTACTGAAGAAACAATGCATATATCTTTTAATGAAAATTTTAAAGATTCTATACAAATGGAAGATGGCGAATATTTTGTAACTTTAAATAATCAACCTAATGAAAGTAATTGTGAAATTATTCAACCTAATAAAAGAATTAGGCTATTAAAAGATCATCCTGTAGAAAATATACCAAGAAATATTGAATCTTTAGTTAAACAAGAAATCAACTAAATAGTATGAGTAATGTTGCTATTGAACCTAAAAATCCAAAGGAAGCATCATCTGATGATTCATGGATTTTTTCTATGCAAGAAGAATTGAATCACTTCACTAGAAATGATATTTCGGAACTTGTTCGTAGTCCTGAGGATAAAAGTATAATTTGAACAAAATGGGTTTACAAAAATAAAATGAATGAACTTGGTGAGGTCGTGTGAAATAAATCTAATTTAGTCGCGCAAGGTTATTTTCAAGAAAAGGGAATTGATAATGACAAAACCTTTACACCCGTAGCAAGACTAGAAGCTATCAGGATTCTACTTGCTTTCGCAAACTACCATAATTTCATATTATACCAAATGGATGTTAAAAGTGCTTTTCTAAATGCTTTTGTAAAAGAAGATGTTTATGTTGAACAACCTCAACTTTTTGAAGACGATAAAATTTCAAACCATGTATATAAATTAAAGAAAGCTTTGTATGGTCTAAAACAAGCTCCTAGAGCCTGGTATGAAAGACTAAGATCTTATTTACTACAATCTGGTTTTGAAATTGGTAAACAGATACAACTCTTTTTATTAAAAGAAATAAAAATGATATTCAATTAGTACAAATATATGTAGATGATATAATATTTGGATCAACTAATAACATAATGAATAAAAAAAATTCAGATATAATGACTAAAGAATTTGAAATGGGTCATATAGGAGAACTAAGTTTCTTCTTAGGACTTCAAATCAAACAATTAGATAAAGGAATTTTCAATAGTCAAGAAAAATATGCTAAGGATTTAATTAATAAATTTGGATTGACCACTTCTAGTGGAAAATCAACTCCAATGACAACTAATGTAGCTTTAAGTAAAGAAGATAAATCAAAAGATGTTGATCAAAAATTATATAAAGGAATGATTGGTTCGCTGCTTTATATAATAGCAAGTCATCCTGACATCATGCATAGTGTTTGTCTTTATGCAAGATACCAATCTAAACCTAAAGAAACTCACTTAAAAGCTGTTAAAAGAATTTTAAGATATATAAAACATACTTTAGATTATGGATTATTTTACCCTAAAAACGATGTATTTGATTTAATTTCATATTGTGATACTGATTGCGCTGGCTGTAAATCAGACCGAAAAAGTACAAGTGGAACTTGTCACTTTCTAGGACATTCTTTGGTTTTCTGGTTTAGTAAGAAGCACAACATTGCATCCTTATCAACAACTAAAGCAGAATAGATATCTGCTGCTTTGGCTTGTTCTCAAGTTATATATATGCAACAAACTTTAAAAGATTTTGGATTAACTATAACTAAATCACCAATTCATGTGATAGTACTAGTTCAATAAATCTATCTAAGATTCCAACTCATCATGCTATAACAAATCATATTGATATTAGACATCATTTTATTAGAGATAATATTAGTAAAGAAGTCATAACTCTTGAATTTATTAATACTGAAAAACAAATTGCTGATATATTAACCAAACCATTGAATGAACAAAACTTTACTAAATTTAGAAGAGAATTAGGCATATGTTCATTAACTGAAATATAAATTATAAATAATACAAGTATAGTTAATAATAAATAAAAATAAAAATTTCTCGAAAATTGAACTGGACATGTGACACGACCCATCCCCCTATGTCGACATACAGGCCGAAATTTTCAAATTTAATTTTTTCTTTAAAAATTAGTTATTAAGTTATATATTTTGACTTTTACTCCTTTTCTCTATTCTATTCTCTGTAATAAACTTTTGAAATGGTAAATTAATGGCTTCCTCTTCTAATAATGAACCTTCTTCACCCACTTCTCCTCATTCTGGTCCTTTTCAATGTACCACACACGTACAAGTCATCAAATTAAAAGAGAAGATGAAAGATTTGCTTCAAATAATGAGGAGATTCAAGTGAGTCAACTGCAAATGGCTAGAGAACAAGATAGGCAAGGCATAATCCTTAGGAATTTACAAAACTTCATTATGGATAACCATGCCAATCCCATTGCCATCGAAGAATCATCAAGCCATGAATTCCGTAGAAGAAGAGCCTCTAGAAGAACTACAAGAAGATCAAGAAGAAGAATATCCTGTGCCGAATCCGGATGTTCATATGACGAAGACGATGGCATGATTTGCGTTGGAGAGGTCCTTTTGATGCTAATGGGAACTTGGTCGAACAACGCGGGAACTTTTGTCTCCACTATCCAAATTGTTCAGTCCATAAATCACCAATAGTGAAGGGTCCTCATTAAAGCGTTTTTCATTTTTTTTCTTTCTTGATTATATTTTGGTTTGTTAATTTGTATATAAGTGTTGTCTTAATTGATGTTCTTCTATAAACAGTCTTGGTGAATACAAACATGAATTCCAATTAGGATGTTATATTTCATATGTTATTGTTCTTATATCATATGTTTGTTTATCGCATTTTCTATTAAGTTCAAGGTTTATAGGTTATTTTTGTTAATGACAAAGGGGGATAAGTTATGTAGAATAATAGGCTTGGAGGAAGGGGGAGTTGTTGATGTAAGATTAAGTTATATAAAATAACAGGCTTGGAGTAAGGGAGAGTTGTTGGTGTAAGGGGGAGTTATGGTATGATCAAAGTGGTAAGTATATTTTATTAGGTTATCATCATCGAAAAGGGAGGATTGTTAGGAACTGGAGATAGTGGTTTTGACGACGACGACCTTTGTAACTTAATTTATTCTAATTTATATACTAACACTATTGTCCATATGTATATATATATATAGATGAATGTTATTATGCAGATATATATAAGGCAGGTACTGATTATTGAAGACCGTACAGTATAAAGATCAAGAATGAAGAAATCAAGTTTAAAGATTCATGAGTATCAAGAGCAAGATTTCAAGATATGTGTTTAGTTTTTGTTAAAACTTCATAATAGCGTGGAATTCTTCATTCCGAATTTCATTTGGAATGGAACTCATTTCTACCTTCTTAGTGGCTTACAAAACCACGACAAGTAGCTTACAAACCTACGACAAGCGGCTTACAAACCCATGAACATCTTGGTTTTGTACAAGTTCTCAAGTCCTGATGTGATGAGATATTCTGCAGGAAGAAGCTTGCAAAACTACTTCAATATGATTTTTCAAAATGATTTTCAAAATGATTTTCAAAACTATTTTTCAAAATATTTTAGCCTTAAAATTTTCTTTTCAAATGATTTTCAAAAAGATGTTTTAGCCTTAAAAATATTATTTATTTTTGTTTTGAAATAAACTCTTTTTTTAAACTTCATTTTCAAAACAAATTTTACAATTTTTTAACTAGGGATGTCGACATCATGAGATACCCCATGTCGACATGGCGGCCGTCGAATTCAAAAGTTTTAATTTTCAAAAGAAGTGTCTATTCGTTTAAATTTGTTCATGAATGGTTATGACCGTTGGTGCTTTATAAATAGCCTTCACAATCGAATTTTTTAACTAACTATTTTCTTGTTTTCTTCACTTCTTATTCTCCATAAATCCATATTCTAAAATTTTCATATTTTTAAGATCGTGCCGAAATTCTGTCGAATTCTCAAGTGAATCAAATTAGGATCTCATTCTGGTTAATTCTCTGCTCTCTCTCGAAGATCAAATGCTATTCAGATTTAGAGGATGTAATCAAAAGTTTATCGAATCTCTCTATAAGATGTGGTTGTACCTGGAAATTAACTGGGTGATCTTGAGTCCCATAAATCAAGAGAGTTTGCCCCGGACTCGTGAGACAGGAGGGTACCTCAAGGCCTTTAGAAATTAAGGATTGTAATCATGACATTGGTATAATAAAAATCTATATGAAGTAGTTTGCCTTGGTACATGACTGGATGTAGGGCAACTCCGAACCAGTATAAAATCCAGTGCGTTCTTTCCCTTTACCGCTTTTTATTTACTTTCTGCATCTGTGTTTGATTCCGTGATTGTTCTGTAATTAAGTTCTGCATTTGTTCATATCATAATTTTTAAATTAGTTCATATAAGTCTTAGAATCCATTAAACACTAGTCACCTCCCTCTAGTGTTAAATTAGCCTTAAGATCCTTAATCCGCACTCCCTTTCACCATATACAGTTGGGAGATTCGTTGCCTCGGGCAAATCCTTTGGTATGGTGAATTCAGCTATGAAGTCCGCCAAAACATGCCTTTAAATAGCTTGCCTTGGTGTATAAGTGATATTAAATTGACTTTGCTAGATGTTCCACTTGAGCAACCTACCAGACATCCTAGGTCGTGCCAGGATCTGTCTAACAACTTGTTGGTGTAAAGGATGATTGGATGAGCTTCGAAATATGGGCGGAGTTTTCTTGAGGCTACAACATGACAATAAGCCAGTTTCTCTATCCTCAGGTAGTTTCTTTCTGCCCTCGTCAATATTTTCTAGCATAGTAGACTGGTCGTGGGATCCGATCCTCTTCTCGAACTAGTGCGGTAGTGATTGCGTTTGCCGAAACCGCCAAATAGACATACAACTTCTCGTGATCAACCGGTTTCGACAAGATGGGAGGTGTTGCTAGATGTTGTACTAGTGCCCTGAATGCGCCCTCGCACTCCTTTGTCCATTAGAAATTCCATTTCCCATTTCTGGTTAGATCGAATAAGGGAATACACTTGTCCGTGGATTTGGAAATGAATCCGCTCAAAACCGCCACCTTCCAATTAAGACTTTGCACCTGATTTATAGTTCTGGGAGTTTCAAGATTTCAAATCACCCAGATCTTCTCGGGATTAGCTTCGATTCCTCTGGCGTTGATAATAAACCCAAGAAACTTTCTAGATGCAACTTTGAAATGACACTTCGATGGATCGAGCTTCAATTCATACAATCAAAGTATGTTGAACATCGCCTCTAAACACCGATATGGTTGCTGGATAGTCGCGACTTCATGAGCATGTGGTCTATGTAAACCTCTATGGTGTTCCGATCTGGTTTGCAAACATTCGGTTCACGATCCTTTGATAAGTTGCTCCAGTGTTTTTGAGTCCAAACGGCATCAACTTGTAATGATAATGCCCCAGATAGTGTGCTCCTGGTCAGGAAGGTGCATCGAGATTTGGTTATAGCCGGAGTATGCGTCCATGAAAGATAAGAGCTCATGTCTGGCTATTTAATCCACCAGTTTATCGATTCTAGGAAGTGGGAAACTATCGTTGGGGCATGTTTTGTTCATATCTGAATAGCCCACACATATCCACCATTTTCCATTCAACTTTCTAAAAAGTACTGGATTAGATACCCACTCTAGGGATAAAGTATCATGAACAAACTCATTAGCCTTGAGTATATCCACTTCTTCCTTCAGGGCGGCAGATCTCTCTAGATCCATACAGCGCCGTTTTTGTTTCACCGGGACGTGTCGCGGGTCGATATTTAATGCATGGCTTGCGATATTTGGTGAAATCCCACACATTTCCAAATGAGACCAGGCAAACACATCGAGGTCTTCCTGGACGATACCAACCAGTTCCTGTCCCATTTGTGGGCTGAGCTGAGATCCGATCTTTACCACTTTAGGATCATCATTATTGTTGACCGGGACATCAATTGTCAACTCTGTTAAGGAAGCCTGGTGTTCTCTGACTTCCCCTCCATCGTCGTTGTCTCTAAGATAAAGATCTTTAGGAAATTGATCATGACGCCTAAGCCTTGGCTCAAGCGCTGGTGTTAATCCTCCATAGAGCAGACGTAGTGAGATTCCTCCACGCCCTTACCTTTCTCCTTTCGCTGCGCACCCCGTAGTTCCACAACATAACAGGCGCGTCCAGCTACCTGTTCACCATGTACCACACCAGCTCCATTATCAATAGGGAACTTCAGGATTAAACAATAAGAGGCAATCGCTGCTCGGAACTCCACAAGGGTCGTTCAGCCTAGGAAGGCATTATAAGGAGAATGAATATCCAACACAACAAATTGTAATATCTGGATTCTCTGGCGATCACAAACACCCAACTCAACAGGTAACTCTACCATCCCAGTTAGAATGGTTGCATTGCAATTGAAACCATGTATACGCGACTGGCAGTTTCAGATCTTTCGCTTCCATCAGCATTTGATCGTAAGCACGTTTGAAAAGTATGTTTATCGAACTTCCGCTATCAACTAAGATCCTCTTCATCCAAGCAGGACCTATTTGGGCAGAAATAACCAACGGATCAATAGTGGGGGCCTCAAATCTGTCCGCATCATGGTTTCTAGAAACGATGTCATCTATCATCGTCCTCTATTGCTTTGCCAGGCCCCCTTAGTCGGTACTACTACAACATTCGAAGTCTACATGCCTAATCGAACTAGCATATGACTCCATTTCCTTCCATCTTCGATCGGTTGGATGAGGACTAACATTCATAGTATCAATCACCAGCCTCCCGCCAGTACATGCGGGTTCTTCGGGCCCAGCCTAGCCTTGTCCCTGGTTGGGATTAGATGGACCCGCTCTGCTATCCTACGAAGTCCGGACAAACTACTTTAACTTTCTTTCTCTGGTAAACTTTTCAATAATATCCTACAGATGACGGCATTCATTAGTTTATGAACCTAATAATCATGGAATCTACAGGACTTTCCGATCTGAATCTGCTTCTCTGACAATGGTTTTGGTGCTGATTTCTTGTACTTCCCTGTATTACAGGTTTGAAAATAAACATTCTACAGTGACATGTTCAAAGGAGTATATCGATCGAACATATGAGCTCTAGGTCTCTCACGATGAGGGTCTCTCTTCTTTCCTTGACCTCCATCACCCTTCTGCTGACTTTGCTTACTCTGAATATTCAACTGTACTTTATTGGAACTCTACCCAGTCTGCTTCACTACAACATTATTTTAGATACCTTCACTACTGGGCCCTACGGCGTCCTGCTTCCTAGACCGTCTAACATCTTCTCTCCTCAAAAACCGAGTTGCCTTTGCATACAAATGGTCCAACGAAGCGGGAGGTTTCCTAGCCAACCAATCACCAAGTTTGAAATCAAGATCGATCCCTTTAATCAATGCCATCAGAATAGAGTTGTCGTTGGGATTGCTGACTTCGACACAAGAAGCGTGGAACCTTTCCAAATAATGCCTTAGAGTCTCTCCTGGAGCTTGAGTAACATTGGATAAGGTGTTGGTATCCTTCGATCTTGCAGCATGCATATAGAACTGCTCAACAAACTTAGTAGCTAATTGGCCAAAACATGAGATGGATCTAGCTGGTAGATGGGTGAACTACATAGTTGCAATGCCTCCCAAGGAGATAGGGAAGCTTCTACACTTAATGGCATCATCAACTCGGGCAACATTCGTAAGCCATTCATATTTCACAATGTATTGGTTGGGATCTGAATTTCCTTCATACATTGGTAAGGTCGGCATCATGAACCGACGTGGCGGCTCCGCATAGAGAATGTCATTAGTGAACGGGTTGTGACTTCTAGAAATTCTGCAATCAAGGCCTTGACTTTCCTTAATCATCTGGCTTATCATGTTTGGAATATTAGGCATCTGGGGATTTGGGGCCAAGGCATAGTCAGGTTCCACATCAGAAGAATGGTCCGGTCGCTGTCTACAGTCCATTCCACATCTCCTTGGCTCCTGGCTTCAAGGAAGTAAGGATGCTGAGCATGAATGTGGTGACGAGGGGTTAGATTTGGTTGATTCTGGATCTCCGCATCCAAAGCTATAGCAGCAACTACTGTGTGGTCATGAGTAGTGTTGTAAGGAAGTGTCCCTCCATGAGAGGAGGGGGCAGCTTGATGCCCCATGGAAGGACCTATCTTGGCCTGTCCGGGATTCGTAGCAACCGGTTCTCGAAGGATTTCGCGTAATTCCCATCTAGTCGGTGGTATGTAGATCTATGATTGAAGGAAGATGACGTCGAGCTTTCAGACAAGGAATAAGAGGCTTGCTCCCTTCTAGATCTCCCTCGCCTTTCATCATTCAATTGGTTGACAAGTTTCGTGTTAGCACGGATCTATTGAGTGAGCTCTTGACGGCTTTGAGTGAGCTCCTACATAAGGATCTGGAATTCCTCTCTAGTTACAAGACCATGTATATCTGGAACTCCAGCTGATGTTTGGCCTGCCATGGTCAGCTGTGTGGGATTTTTCCTATCCCTTCCTTCCGGATCAACAACATTAGAAGTGGTTCTAGTAGTGCGCACCATGTTGAATGTAGTTCTTCTTAGATCTGGAAAATTTTGAATTGAATAGAAAGAACCTCTGGAAGATGGATCTAGATCTCCTCCTCAGATTTTAGCAATCCAACAACGGTAGGGAATCCACAGAATCGGAGAAAAGCAAAGTGTTCTCAGTGAAAGCACCAAAGTGTTTGTAGCAAAAATGGGCACAACACTCGTCAGATGTAATTGAAGAGATTACAATGAAGAAATAAAATGGAAAAAGAGGCTAATCTAACAATCACACCAAGAAGATAAGCAGTAAAAGGGAGAAAACAAGAATTTATAGTGGTTTGGCGTTATAACCTACGCTCACTTTGAAGAATTTGACGTTTATTGCTGGTTACAAACTGAATTACAATAGTACAACGACTAACACTCAAATTACAGTGGAGTATAACCCGAGCAGCATTATAAAGTCCTTTTTGGTTGTAGTGGATGTGCTATTTATAGGCGTAGAGCTTGAAATATCTACCTTGGATCTTGGAATACCCTTTCTCATGCGTAGGTGGACCCACGTAATCGATTTGAAACTGTTTGGGATCGATCCTAATTGATCCATGTCAGTTTTGTATCGATCAAGAATGGCTCCAATTGAAATGCAATCGATCATGGATGTTCCTGAGACGATATGCAACCTTCTATGTAAATTTCATGGCATTTGAAATTGTGATTTAAGAGATATGATCGATCCAAGATTGAGTTTTCTAGTGAGGCTGAAGCCTTCGTATCGACATGTTTCATATCGATCTTCTCGTGTCGATGACGTGGCGCGCACACTTCGTGGAGATCCATATTTTATGCTTAGAGACCGCTTCCTTTGGGCTGACTGCTCTTTTCGTATCCATCCCATACTTTGTTTTCTCGTATCGATGCTCTACTCCTTCCTTCGTATCGATCAAGTAGGTGATCGATACAAAACATGCAGCTATTGATCGAATGAAGTGTGATCGATCCAGGGAGTGTTGAAGTCTATCGATACAAGTTCGAACCCAATGGATACAAATGATGGATGGTGAGTGATGGGGATATGTCTACTTCATATCGGTGGCGATGGATACAAAATGATGGATGCCGATGGATGGACACAAAATGAAAATGTTCCACATGGACCTTGATCGATTCATAATTTGATCATACAAGCTCTGATTGACCTAAAAATTGAAATGTTGCCTTTCAGAGCTTTGCTTGTCATATCATGCTAATTGTAGCTCGATCCAGATTGGGACCAAGTTTGCATGTATCCTTCTTGAATCTGCAGATAACCGATTTCTGGAGCGAACTGTTTTCAGTCTCTAGTCAAGTCCTTGGTATCACGGCCTTGCCAAAAGGCGGGATAACTATATTGCAATATCATAGAGATATCTTTATGTATTTTCTTCCATTAACCAATATATAAAATATATTCAAATAAAACTTAAACAATAATCATATAAACACATTTAAATATTTCAGCACATTACATATAATAAACATATCTAGATTTGCACAATACCTGTAAATCAAGTTTGCACAATATCGATAAGTTAAATTACACAAATACTACCTAATGACAAAATGCATAAAGCCAAAAAAAATTATACACTTACCATGCCAAAAGGAACTTCAATTGTGCAACATATGCTAATTTTTTGCTCTAAAAGTCTTTAGTTACCTATAATATCGATCAATGACTAAAATATGAATTTAAAATGAAAAGTTGTTATATGCAATATTAATTTGAGTATGTAACTAGCAAAACTTTGTTGATGATGACTTGGGTACCCTAATATTATTATGGTCAAAAGTAGCATGTATGAATGAAATATACGTACAAATTAATGAACACCGTTGTAATTCAATCATTGTAAGTATTAGATGGAACATGCATAGCAGTACAACTATTAATTGGGGGTTTTAGAGAACATATTCATAAACACTTACAAATGGATTGCTAATAAATTTTATTGCGCAATTTTACCGACAGAAAACATGTCTGAGCAGCGAAAGAAAAATTTACTACCCAAAACTATTGGGCACCAAAATTAAATATAATTTATAATTTAGTACTATTATTGTTCTTGTTGCTACAAACTAAGTTAATTTTTATAAAAAATTATTAATATTATTATTTATAAAACTTAGTTAACTTAGTCATATTATTATAAATTTAGTTAATTTTTATAAAACTTGGTTAACTTACTTAATATTTTATAATTTATTATCATTATCATTATTATTATAAACTTAGTCAGTTATTATTATTATTATCATAAACTTGTTAATTTTTATAAAACTTAGTTAACTTAGCCATAATTTTATAATACATAGTCAATTTTTTAAAACTTATTTGATTTGATAAATCTTAATTAATTTTTGTAAAATTTAGTTAACTTAGTTAAATTATTATTATTATTATTATTATTATTATATATAAAATTAATTGATTATTTATAAAACTTAGTTAAATCATTATTATTACAAATTTATTTATTTATATAAAACTTAGTTAACTTGGTTAATATTTTACAATTTGTTATTATTATTATAAACTTGTTAATTTTTATAAAACTTAGTTGACTTGATTAATATTTTATAATTTATTATTATTATTATAAACTTAGTTAAACATTATTATTTTTGTAAACTTGTTAATTATTATTTTTATTATTTTAAACTTGTTAATAAACTTGTTGTTGTTATTATTATAATAAACTTATTAATAAAGTTGTTGTTATTATTATTATAAACTTGTTGTTATTATTTTATAAAACTTGTCATTGTTATTATTTTTTATAAGGAAATCAAGTTACATATAGAACCAAACTTTACACACGCACATAACGATAGATGATAGATTTTGATCATTAGACAGTTAATGAGAACATTAGAAATTCTTCTATTTTGCTTTGTTTTACTTTATATATGTATATTGTATGTATACGCACGCTTCTCTTTTGCTGCACCTCATTATATACCTATACGGTTTCATAATTCTGTCAAGTACTTTAGATGGATCAATATAACATATGCTCTAAATTAATCATGTGAGTGAATCTCAATCTTAAAATAAAGGGAAAAAAATAAATCTAAGTTTACCAAAAACTTGTGCTTAAAAACACATGTTCAAATATTTAAAACTGCATTCTCTTTCGGCTTAAGCAAGCATTTAGGACTCTGGAAAATATCCAAACATTCAATAATGGTGCTTTGACTACTGGTATTTCTTAAATGGTACAGTAAAAAAAGAGGGTGACATAATGGTATTCAAAATTGCTATTGTATAAGCATATATTCCAGAAAAGATCATATTTATTCATTATTATTTATAACCAGAGTTGGATATTATCGTTACAAGGTTTCATTTTGCAATAAATAATTCAATTTCCCCGTGTCTGATAATTGAGATGCACACTATTATTAAACAAATGCATCATCACAAACTTTGCATGTAAAACATACATGTCCAATATGCACCATATCAGATGTGGCTTCAAGGACTCATTGTATGTAGCGATTGTTCAATGAGTTAAATTGTAATCACTTGAAATTCTATCAAGATCGATAACTTCGAAATAGCCACTCTTCCTATCATACTTGATCAAATTGTTGCTAGTAGTAGAATAGATCTGCAATTTCCATACATACAATAAGATCAAAAAGAAATATTAGTACAAGTACTTAGAAAGACAGAATACGTGGCCAAAAATAAACTACTTGTTATTTTTAAAAAAAGGAAAAAAGAATTTAGGCACAAACCTAATACCAGTGGTAGCATTCAAGAAATATGAATTTCTTAGAAACCTGAACCTGCCAGTATATATTAACAAAACATTACACTGGAAAAAATAGTCTACAAAATGTTAAGAAGTTGGTTTATTGATTAATCAATCACCATGCTATGGGTATGTGAAAATGAAGATTTAGTCATCCAAACAACATTATTTCTCTTGGATAAAATGTAAAAGCTCAAGTGATAAATACTCATTATTGTGAAATCAACTGTAAAATTTCAAAATAATGACTTGCACCCATAGTTGAAAAAATTTCAAGCCTTGATTTTACTAAGGAGCTTTTAGTTACCAACTTGTTGAATGAAGACCATCGAACCAAACGTAGCATATAATGAATTGGAACTTCTAGCAAAACACCAATATTTAAATTTTTAACAATACGATAAAAAAACATAAAAAAATAAACTATAGCATGTTAACAGCATGCAAGCACTGATTAATGCACGATGTATATAAACAACGATGTAATATGGAAATCCCAATCAGTAAATGCGAAAGGGAAGCGATGTGAATGATTTTTACCTTAAATTTGTATTGAGCGTTAATTTCAGCTACCTCTTTAAATCTGTCGTTCAACCATGCAGTCCTCAAACAATTCTTCACCTTCCAAATTTCCAATTTGTAAGTCTAAATGAGATACGATATGCCATGCTTTTAAATAATTTCTAATTCTTCACCTGCCACTTTAAATCCTTCATTCAAGCTATTATGCAGTAATTTTCAAATGCTTTGAGATTCATATTGAATCACTTAAACCTAAAATGATCTGACGATCTAGAAGCTGCTCTTCATCAGATGCTTCTAATCCTACTTCTAAGGAACCAATGGTTGTTTCAACTTAAACAGAGTGTATATGCCTTCTTAGTAAATTAATAATCACATGCAAAGTTGTTTGAGTTTGGCTAAGTCACTCTTTAATCTGATCAAGATCATTTTCTTGTTGAAAAATTTCTTAGACTTAGTTAGCTAGTATACAATTTGTTGATGTACTCCCATACCTCATGCTATTTGAGGTTCATATAGTTTATTACACAGTACAAACAAGAGTATGCTTTATTGTACTTGCTAATAAAAATTTCAAATGGTATGTGTTATGTGAGAAATAATAAACATTGTCAAAAATTAGTATAACAAACTACTATGCTTAACAAATAAAATAAACACATGTTTTATTAAACATGAATGTAATATTATACATATAAATACTATATTTGTTGGAGCTTCTATTTTATTACTACATGTTTTTAGTTACTTACTGACCTTAGGACTTGGTGTTTTATTTCCTGTTGTTTAGTAACAAGATCCTAGTTATTGGGAAACAACTTTACCACGAGTTGGTCACGTGATAGTTGTTTTTTGTTTTGTACAGCTGTTATATAAAGCCATAGTTTGTTTACTTAATAAAAGATTAGACAAAAGCTTCTTTCCTCCATTATTAGTTTTTTTGTTATTTCAAATAGCTCCAAAGATCATGATTGATGAGAGGTTTGGAGCAAGGGAGGAAAATAAGTTTAGAGGAAGAGGTAGAGCTCATGGAATTTATAGAGGTAGAGGAAGAGGCTGTGGTATACAAGCACTCGACAGGGCTCTTATCGAGTGCTACAAGTGTCATAGGTTAGGGAATTTCCAATATGAATGTCATATATGGGAGAAGAATACTAACTATGCAAAATTGGATGAAGAAGAAGAGATGCTTCTTATGTCCCATGTCGAGCTTCAAAACTCAAAAAGAGAAGAGATTTGGTTTTTGGACTCTGGTTGCAGCAATCACATGAGTGGTAATAAATTTTCTCTTTCAGAACTGGACGAAGGATTTAGACATCATGTAAACTTGAAATGATGCTAAGATGGTTGTAATGGGTAAAGGGACTATTAGGATGGATGTTAGTGGAATAACTCAAGTAATCAGTGAAGTTTTTTACATTCCTGATCTCAGAAACAATTTACTGAGTATAGGACAATTGCAAGCAAAGGGGTTAGACATACTAATTCATAAAGGAATGTACAAGATATTTCATCCTAGTCGAGGTCTAATATCTCAAACTGCAATGACAACTAACCGAATGTTTGTGATATTCTCCAAACTTCCAACAAGAGATTCAACTTGCTTTAACGCCACAAATGACGATGAAGCACAACTATGGCGCCGTGGGTTTCGTCATCTCAGCTTCAAAAGATTGAGAAGTCTAATTTCTAAAAGGATGGTGAAGGGGCTACCTCAAATACAAGCTCGAAGAAGTTATGTGAACACTGCTTAGTTAGGACGCAACACATGGAGCATATTACTAAGAAGAACATTTGGAGAGCAACTCAAAGATTACAACTTATCCATGCAGATCTATGTGGACCTGTAAGGCCGAAATCAAACAGCAACAAAAGGTATACGCTTACTTTCATTGATTACTATACTAGAAAGTGTTGGGTGTATTTTTTATCGAGAGGAGTGAGACTTTTCTTTGTTTAAGAGGTTCAAAGTACTTGTTGAAAAAGAAGCTGGAGCATACGTGCATTGTTTGCGTACATATAGGGGTGGTGAATTAACTTCGAGTGAGTTTAATGAATTCTGTGTTGCTAATGGCATTAAAAGACAGTTGGCTACTGCCTTTAACCCTCATCAAAATCGGGTTGTCGAAAGGAAAAATAGAACTATTATGAATCTCGGAGGTGTATTTTGTTTGAAAAGAAAATGCCCAAAGAGTTTTAGCATGATGCAGTCAATTGGATAGTTCAAGTCCTTAATCGATGTCTGACACAAGCTGTTAGCGATGTGACTCCTAAGGAGGCATGGACTAAGAACAAACCAAATATGGAGCACTTTTGAGTTTTTGGGTACATAAAGCATGTTCATATTCATGATAACAACAAACCCAAACTAGAAGATAAGAGTATGAAATGTGGGCTGCTCGGTTTAAGCAAGTGTTTAAAAGCATATAAATTGTTTAACCCAGTAACAAAGAGACTATGGTTAGTAGAGATGTAACTTTTGAAGAAAATGAAAGGTGGGATTGGAATAGAAGTGAGGAGGAAGAGAAGAATAATGTACTCAGTTGGGGTGATGATGAACAATTTGAAAAATATGATATGCATGGTGATAGTGAAGAAGAAAGTGGACAAGCTTCTCAAGATGAAAACAGTTGTTCATCTTTAAATGGTTTTGCTGATGCACCAGTCCAACATGAAAAGAGGACGTAAGACAACCAAATTGGATGGAAGATTATATCACTGGTGAAGGATTATCAGAGGAAGAAGAAATGAAAATTTTTCTCTTTTACACTTCATCTGGTGATCCCAAGTTCTTATGAGGAAGCATCAAAGAGTGTGCACTGGAGAAAAGCAATCGAAAATGAAATGAAGTCAATTGAAAAGAATGATACATGGAGCCTAACTAATCTACCAACTGTAGCTTGAAAAATCGAAGTAAAATGGATCTAGAAAACAAATCTTAATGAGAAGGGAGATTAAGGCCCAACTTGTAGCAAAATGGATATGCGCAACAACATGGAATCAACTATAATGAAGTATTTGCACCGGTTGCTTGGTGGGAGACAATTAGAATGATCTTAGCCTTAGCTGCACAAAGAGAATGGAGAGTTTTTCAACTATATATGAAAAGTGCATTCTTACATGGAAAGCTAGAAGAGGATATGTTTGTTGATCAACTTGAAGGATATGTGAAGAAGGGAGAGGAGGAGAAAGTTTACAAGTTAAAGAAAGCGTTATAGGGGCTGAAGCAAGCTCCATGAGCTTGCTTCAGCAAAATCGAGGCATACTTTATTACAAAAGGTTTTGAACGATGTCCGTATAAGCATAATTTTTTCATTAAGTCTAAAGGAGAAGATAATATGTTAATAGTGAGTCTGTATGTAGATGATCTGATATTTAAGGGAAGTAATGCTAAGATGTTCAAAGAGTTTAAAGCTTTTATGATGGTAGAGTTTGAGATAACAGATTTGGGCAAGATGAAGTATTTTCTTGGCATTGAGATTGTGCAAAACAATGAAGGGATTTACTTAAGCCAGAGGAAGTATGCAAATGAGTTTCTAGAAAAGTTTGATATGAACAACTCCAATCCAGTACAAAATCCGATTATGCTAGGTTTCAATCTAGCTAAGGTGAGTGTTCTCCACTCATCAATCTATGTTTTAAATGCTTAATTGTATGTTTTTTTGAAGTGTTTAAAGTTATTTTCTCACCAATTGTAGAAGAATCCATTTGTGATAATCTTCTTGATTACAATTTTGTGTGATATTTGTTAGGAATTAAAATGTTGGTTTTGATGACAAAAACCTTTTTAAATCATCTTATTGTAAAATATATACTAATAGAGTAATAGTTTCAGGGGGAGTTATATAGTTTGGAGTTATCTAGTTTAGATAAAGTTTTTGTTGATGACAAAAGGGGAGAAATATAAAATAGGATAGCTAGGTATCGATTAAGGGGAGTTATTGTAATAGAAATAATATTTTATAAACAAAGGTTGTCATCATCAAAAAGGGGGAGATTGTTAGTTCGTGAGATGATGGTTTTGATGACAACAACCTTAGAATAGATTATAAAATATAATATTAACATTATAAGTTTAGATATATTTGTATATGCAAGATTTAACCATGCAGGTACTAAGAATGAAGATTGTACAGTATAGAGATTCAAGATATCAACATAAAATATCAAGATAGAAGACTCATGAGTATCGAGACTATCAAGAGTTCAAGATTTCAAGGATAAGTATTTTCTATTATTATTATTATTAGGAATTTTTGTTAAAACCCGTAGAAAAGCACTGGCATTTTAAAATCCAATTTATTCGTGGAATAGAATCCACTTCGAGCCCGTTAAAGGGATGGAACCCTAAGTTGGATGGAACCTACGAAAAATCTAGTGGAACATTATTTTGTATCCGCTAACTTTTATTCAAAATGATTTTTCAAAATTATATCCTGTTTTCAAAATGTTTTCAAAACTTTCCTTTTAAAAGATTCAAAACCCTCGATCCTGATTTTAAATAATTTTAGCCTCAAAAACATCTTTAATTTCAAAGTCAAATTACTCCTGATTTTAAACTATCTTTTCAAATAATATATTTAACTTTTAAATATTTATACTTAGATTTAAATATAAAATTATAGTTAAATTATATATATATATATATATTTCTTTATATTTACTTATGAATTCCAACCGTAGTCAAGTACATTTACAAAGTTTAAAATAGTTTTAATATAAGATAAAGGTTATTTTCAAAAAAATTCAAAACATCATAAAATGCTTTGGGATGTCGACATGCCTATGGGTACCATGTCGACATGGTAACAACTTGGTTTAAAAATTCAAATTTCAAAAGAAGTGTCTATTCCCATAACTCTTCATGAATGGTCATGGCTGTTGTTCTTCTATAAATAGAGGTCAGTTTCAACGAATTTTTAATCACTTTTTTTTGGTTTTCACTCCTCTTCTTCTTCCTCATTTCTTAATACACATTCTTATCATTACTCTGCCGAAATCAACATTGGATCATACTCGATTACTTCTAGTTTGATTCTCTATCACTATCTCTACAAGATTCTCAGTGCCATTCAGTGTTATAGACTTCTTTGTAATCTATTAAGCGAGAAAATGTGTGATTGTAGCCTTGGAAATCAATCAAAAGGGAAAAGGTGTGGTTGTAGCCTTGGTAAATCAATTGGGTAAACTTGTGGCCAGAAAATCAAGTATCTCTACCCAGATGTTCGAAATTCTGGAGGGTGTACCTCGTAGCCTTGAAACCGAGGGTGTAATTGTACAATTGCTTTTGAAAGAAAATGCATACTTGTGTTGCGGGACTGGATGTAGGGTAACTCCGAACCAGTATAAAATCCGGTGTGTTCTTTCCTTTACTGCTTTTATTTTATTTCTACATCTGTGATTGTTTCTGTGATCATATCTGTGTCTGTATATTGCATACTTTTGTGTCTAAATTAACACAAATAGAAAAAGATTTAGTAATTCTTTATTAACACTATTAACCCCCCCTCTAGTGTTAATCTTAGCCTTAAGACCCCTAATCTGCATTTCTCACAATTGGTATCAGAGCAAGGTTTTCAAAGTTTCATAATCTGGTTTTTGAATTTTTTTTAAAATGGCTATATTCGTTAATACTAATTTAGAAGTATTCAAATCATCATTATTTCATAAGTATGCATATAATCAATATTCAAATTCAAGTTATCTACCAAAATTGTTTGATGTGCAGGAATCATGCTTAATGGGTGTTGAGGAATCAATCCACAACGGACAAATTGTGTAGATCAGAAAGAACAAATGGATACTTGATAGTGGATGTTCTAGACACATGACTGGCAGTCTAGATATACTGAATGATATAATATACAAAGACGGAGGATTGGTTAACTTTGGAGACAATTCAAAAGGATATGTGATTGGCATCGGCAAATTGGTAATTGTGAAACTCCTACTATTACTAATGTTTTGCTAGTTAAGAATCTGAAATATAATCTGCTAAGTATAAGTCAACTATGTGATAAAGGTTATAAAATTAAATTTTAAAAAGATAAATGTCACATTGAAGATAATAATTCAACCATTATATTTGAGGGAGTCAGGAAAAAGAATATATATATTCTTAGTATGGATGTTTCAAATGATAACCTATGTCTGTTGACAAATACAAGTGACCCTTGGATTTGGCATAAGATATTTGGGCATTTGAATTTCAAACTCCTATCTAGACTGTCAAAACATGATCTAGTAAGAGGTCTCCCTAAAATGAATTTTAAAGTAGATAGTTTATGTGATGCTTGTCAATTTGGAAAACTTAGAAAAATTCTTTTGAATTAAAAGATATGATTTCAACTTCAAAACCTATTGAATTACTACATCTTGATTTATTTGGTCCATCTCAAATTCTATCAATAAATCATAGTAGATATGTATTTATAATTATAGATGATTATTCTAGATTTACATGGACAATATTTTTGAAACATAAAAGTGATACTTTTGAATGTTTTAAGACATTTTCAAAAAGAATTCAAAAACAATTTTCTCTAAAAATTATAATTATTCGAAGTGATCACGGTGGTGAATTTGAAAATGAAAGGTTTGAGGAATTCTGCAATAAAAAGGGAATAACTCATAATTTTTCATTTCCAAGAACTCCACAACAAAATGGAGTAGTATAATGTAAAAATAGGACGATTCAAGAGTGTGCGAGAACTATGCTTACAGATAGTAATTTACCAAAGAATTTTTGGGTAGAAGCAGTTGCTACCGCCTGTTATATTTTGAATAGAACTTTAACTAGACCTCTAACTTATAAGACATCTTATGAACTTCTTTATTCAAAGAAACCAAAGGTATCTTATTTCAGAATTTTTGGAAGTAAATGCTTTATTTTAAATACAAAAGATAAATTAGATAAATTTGGTCCTAAATCTGACAAAGGTATCTTTATCAGATATTATAATAGAAGTAAAGCGTACAGAGTGTTTAATTTAAAAATAATACAATAGGAGAAACAATGCATGTTTCATTTGATGAAAATTTCAAAATTTTTGAAGATACAAATGATGAAGAGGATTTAATCACTCAAAATCAAGAACCAGTTGAAACTAATAATGAAATTGATCATCCTAATAAAAGGACAAAACTTTTAAAAGATCACCTATAGAAAATATACTGGGAGATATGCAATTTGTTGTTAAAACTAGAAATCAACTAAGTCAAATGAGAAATGTAGCTTTTATATCAACTATTGAACCCAAAAATCCAACGGAAGCATCAATTGATGATTCATGGATTTTGGCTATGCAAGAAGAACTAAATCAATTTTCTAGAAATGATGTTTGGGAACTTGTTCCTAGACCATAAAATAAAACTATAATTGGAACTAAATGGGTTTATAAAAATTAAAAGAATGAACAAGGAGAGGTAGTTAAAAATAAAGCTCGTTTAGTCGCTCAAGGTTATTGTCAAGAAGAAGGAATAGATTTTGATAAAACCTTTGCTCCCGTAGCAAGATTAGAAGCCATTAGGATTCTATTTTCTTTCGTAAATCATAATAATTTCAAATTATTTCAAATGGATGTTAAAAGCGCTTTTTTAAATGGATTTGTAAAAGAAGAAGTATATGTCGAACAACCACCACATTTTGAAAATGATAAATTACCAAATTATGTTTATAAACTTAAAAAGGCACTATATGGTCTAAAACAAGCTCCTAGAGCCTGGTATGATAGGCTAAGATCTTACTTATTGCAATCTAATTTTGAAATTGGTAAAGTAGATAATACTCTTTTTATTAAAAGAAATAAAAATGATTTTCAACAAGTACAAGTTTACGTAGATGATATCATTTTTGGTTCAACTAATTTTGAAATGAATAAAGAATTTTCTGAAATAATAAAAGAAGAATTTGAGATGAGTCATATGGGTGAATTAAATTTCTTTTTAGGATTACAAATAAAACAATTAGATAATGGTATCTTTATTAGTCAAGAAAAATATGCTAAAGACCTAATTAGTAAATTTGGTTTGACTACTGCGAGTGGAAAACCCACTCCCATGATAACAAATGAGCACCTTAGTAAAGAAGATCTCTCGAAAGATGTAGATCAAAAATTATATAGAGGAATGATTGGTTCATTACTCTATATTACTGCTAGTAGACCTGATATCATGCATAGTGTCTGTCTCTGTGCCAGATATCAATCCCAACCTAAAGAGACTCAGTTAAAAGCCGTAAAACGAATCATAAGATTGTTAAACACACGTCTGATTATGGTTTATTCTACCCTAAAAATGATTCTTTTGATTTAATATCTTACTGTGATGCCGACTATGCTGGTTGTAAATCAGACTGAAAAAGTACAAGTGGGACTTGTCACTTTTTGGGGCATTCTCTGATTTCTTGGCTTGGTAAAAAGAAAAACACAGTTTGTTTATCAACAACTGAAGCAGAGTATATTTCTGCTGCTTTGGCTTGTTCTCAAGTAATATATATGCAACAAACCTAAAAGATTTTGGTTTAAAATTTTCAAAATCACCAATTTATTGTGACAATACGAGTGCGATAAATTTATCCAAAAATACTACTCAACATGCTTGAACTAAACATATTGATATCAGACATCATTTTCTCAGAGATAATATAAGTAAGGAAGTAGTTACTCTCGAGTATATCAATTCTGAGAATCAAATTGCTGATATCTTAACAAAGCCCTTAAATGAATCAATATTTACTAAATTAAGAAGCGAATTAAGCATTTGTTCTATAACTGAAATATAAAATATAAATAACAAGTATAATTAATAATTAATAATAAAATAATTCAAAAAGTTAAATTTTAAAAAGACCATGTCGACATCCCATAGGTATACATGTTGACATATAACGTTTTTGATATTTTTAAAATTTTCCCACCAAAATTCAAAAATCTAGTTATATATTCTTCTCAATTTTGACTTTTCATTCATTCTCTCTGTTTTCTCTTCATTCTCCCTTCTGAAATAAATAAAATCATGGCTTCATCCTCAAATTCAAACATAAAATCAACTTTCTCATTTCCCTCTCCTACTTCTGGTCCATTCCAATGCACTACTCTTGCTCGTGTAACGAAAATAGAGGAGTCTATGATTGATGTACTTCAGATGTTAACTGAAATTCAAGTGACTCAACTTCGTATGGCAAAGGAACAGGAAAGGTAAGGCAAGATTCATAGGAATTTGCAAAAATTCATTATAGATAACTAGGCCAACCCAATCTTGATTGATGAAGACTCTTTACTCAATCAAGAACAAGAGGCCAGCGAGGAAGAAGAAGAAGAAGAAGAACCCATGGAAGAAGCGCACGAGGAGGATGATGACCAAGTAGTGTGTGTTGGAGAAGTGTGTTTCGACAAATATGGGAATCTTGTCGAACAACGTGAAAATTTCTTTTTCCACTATCCAAACTGTTCGATTCATAGATCTCCTATGTTCAGAAACACACATTAGTTTCTTCTCTTTCCTTCCGTTGTTGTTTGTGTTTTTATGTTTTAAAAGGCAAATGTAAATACAACCATATATGTAATAAATAACTCGTGTTCTTATATGTGTTTTTATTATAAGTATTATTCTGAATTCTTAGTTAGGATAGTTAATAGTTTAGGACTATGTTTTAGTATTAGACTTTAAGTGTTGATCATTTATGATAACACAATCATTATAATCACATGTCATAGAGTAATAGTTTTAGGGGGAGTTATATAGTTTGGAGTTATCTAGTTTAGATAAAGTTTTTGTTGATGACAAAGGGGGAGAAATATAAAATAGGATAGTTAGATATCGATTAAGGGGGAGTTGTTAGTTTTAGGGAGAGTTAGTGGAATAGAAATAATATTTTATAAACAAAGGTTGTCGTCATCAAAAGGGGGAGATTGTTAGTCCGTGAGATGATGGATTTGATGACAACAACCTTAGAATAGATTATAAAATATAAGTACTAACATTATAAGTTTAGATATATATGTATATGCAGGATTTAACCATGCAGGTACTAAGAATGAAGACTGTACAGTATAGAGATTCAAGATATCAATATAGAAGACTCATGAGTATCGAGACTATCAAGAGTTCAAGATTTCAAGGATAAGTATTTTCTATTATTATTATTATTAGGAATTTAGGTTAAAACTCATAGAAAAGCACTGGCATCATAAAATCCAATTTATTCGTGGAATGGAATCCACTTCGAGCCCGTTAAAGGGATGGAACCCTAAGTAGGATGGAACCTACGAAAAATCTAATGGAACATTGTTCTATATCCGCTAACTTTTATTCAAAATGATTTTTCAAAATTATATCATGTTTTCAAAATGTTTTCAAAACTTTCCTTTTAAAAGATTCAAAACCCACGATCCTGATTTTAAATAATTTTAGCCTCAAAAACATCTTTAATTTCAAAGTCAAATTACTCCTGATTTTAAACTATCTTTTCAAATTATATATTTAACTTTTAAATATTTATACTTAGATTTAAATATAAAATTATAGTTAAATTCTATATATATATATATATATATATTTCTTTATATTTACTTATGAATTTCAACTATAGTCAAGTATATTTATAAAGTTTAAAATAGTTTTAATATAAGATAAATGTTATTTTCAAAGAAATTCAAAACATCATAAAATGTTTTGGGATGTCGACATGCCTATGGGTACCATGTCGACATGGTGACAGTTTGGTTCAAAAATTCAAATTTCAAAAGAAGTGTCTATTCGCCATAACTCTTCATGAATGGTCATGGCTGTTGTTCTTCTATAAATAGGGGTCAGTTTCAACGAATTTTTAATCACTTTTTTTTGTTTTCACTCCACTTCTTCTTCCTCATTTCTTAATAACTATTCTTATCTTTACTCTGCCGAAATCAACATTGAATCATACACGATTACTTCTAGTTTGATTCTCTATCACTATCTCTACAAGATTCTCAGTGCTATTCAGAGTTACAGTTTGTAATCTATTAAGCGAGAAAAGGTGTGATTGTAGCCTTGGAAATCAATCAAAAGGGAAAAGGTGTGATTGTAGCCTTGGTAAATCAATTGGGTAAACTTGTTGCCCGAAAATCAAGTATCTCTACCCAGAGGATCGAAATTCTGGAGGGTGTACCTCGTAGCCTTGAAACCGAGGGTGTAACTGTACTATTGCTTTTGGAAGGAAATCCGTACTTGTGTTGCGGGACTGGACGTAGGGTAACTCTGAACCACTATAAAATCCGGTATGTTCTTTCCTTTACTGCTTTTATTTTATTTCTGCATCTGTGATTGTTTCTGTGATCATATCTGTGTCTGTATATTGCGTACTTTTGTGTCTAAATTAACACAAATAGAAAAAGAATTCGTAACTCTTTATTAACACTATTCACCCCCCTCTAGTGTTAATCTTAGCCTTAAGATTCGTAATCCGCATTTCTCACAATGAGATATTCTACAAGAATAAGCTTGCAAAACTACTTCAAAATGGTTTTTCAAAATGATTTTCAAAACCGCTTTTGAAAATGGTTTAGCCTTAAAATTATCTTTTCAAATGATTTTTAAAAAGATGTCTTAGCCTTAAAATATTATCTGTTTTTGTTTTAAAATAAGCACTTGTTTTAAACTTCATTTTCGAAAACAAATTTTACATTGTTTTTGCATAAGGATGTCGACATCATGGGATACCCCATGTCGACATGGTGGCCGTTGAATTCAAAAGTTTCAATTTTCAAAAGAAGTGTCTATTGGTTTAAATCTCTTCACAAATGGTTATGGCCGTTGGTGCTTTATAAATAGGCTTCACAAACGAATTTTTTAATCATCTATTTTCATATTTTCTTCACTTCTTCTCCCCAAATCCATATTCTATAATTTTCATATTGCTAAGATCGTGTCGAAATTCTGCCGAATTCTTATGTGAATCAAATTAGAATCTCATTCTTGTTTGATTCTCTACCCTCTCTCGAAGATCAAAGTTCTATTCAGAGTTATAGGATCAATTTGTAATCAAAAGTTTATCGAGTCTCTCTATAAGGTGTGGTGTGCCTGAAAATCAATTGGGTAAACCTGTGGCCTGTAAATCAAGAGAGTTTGCCCCAGACTCGTGAGACGGGAGGGTACCTCACGGCCTTTAGAAATTGAGAAATCGAAACTGGTATAATAAAAATATGTATGAGGTGGTTTGCCTTGGCACAGGACTTGATGTAGGGTAACTCCGAACCAGTATAAAATCCGGTGTGTTCTTTCCCTTTACTGTTTTTTATTTACTTTCTGCATCTATGTTTGATTCTGTAATTGTTCTGTGATTAAGTTTTGCATTTGTTTGTGTCATAATTTTAAGTTAGTTCATATAAGTGTTAGAATCCATTAAACACTATTCACCCCCCTCTAGTGTTAAATTAGCCTTAAGATCCTTAATCCGCACTCCCTTTCAATTGGTATGAGAGCATAAATTTTCATAGTTTTCATAATCTGAAACTTGAAAATTGTTTAATGGCTACCAACACTGGTAATGTCAACTCTGGCACAAGTTCTGTTATCATTAAAACTAGTTCATCTGTAGAAGGTCAGTCTACTATCAGGCTACCATTTTTCAATGGAAGTAATTGTGCAATTGGGCTTGTAGATTGAAAATTTATTTATAATATGTAGAATTAGACACTTGGAATATCACACAAACTGAGCATATTGAACCAACTACAAATTTTTCCCAATGGACTGCTGAGCAAAAGGGTGTTGCACAAAATAACTCAAAGGCTATGAATATATTATTTTGTTCATTAGATCGTAGTGAGTTTAATATAGTGTCTTTTTGTAAGTCTACATTTGAAATCTGGAAAACTTTGCAAGTTACTCATGAAGGAACAAGCAAAGTTAAATAAACTAAAATTTAATCAGTTTCATTTGTTTAAAATGCATGCAAATGAGTCCATTTCTGACATGTATTATCGATTTCAAGATATTGTTCATTCACTAATTGCATTGGGAAAAAGCTTTACGGAGGAAGACCAAGTCAAAAAAATTCTAAATTCACTCACTCCAGAATGGGATCAAAAGACACTTGCAATCGAAGAAGCAAATGATATCAGTCTCATGAAAATAGAAGAATTGATTGGGAATCTGATGTCTTATGAAGTTCAACTGCAAGGAAGAAGAGCAAACAAGGCTACAAAAAAAAGTTATTAGCATTCAATGCAACAACTGAAGATTCAAAACCAGACAGTGATTAGGAGATTGCCTACAAGACAAGAAACTTTCGAAAATTCCTAAAATAAATAAAAATGAATAATTACAAAAGAAATGATCAAAGGAATTCCAGGAATAAAATGGAGAATGTCAACAATGACAGATGCTACAATTTCAATAAGGTCGGGAATTATAGAAAAGATAGTCTATATCCAAATAAACAGTTATTCCTTCCAAACAATAACTCGTCAAGGAAAAGAAAGAAAGCATCCACATCAACTCTTGATGACTCAGACTCATTATCTAGTGACGATGAAAAGAAGATGGATAAATTAAATCTGTTTTTCACTGCTATTCATGAATCATATGATGATAGGAGTATGGATCTAAAAATAGGTATGCATTTACATTATTTTTTTCTTCTTTGAGTGGATGCTTGTTTGTTTGCTTTAATTTTTTTTAAAATTCCTTGAATTTTTAAATTCAAATTTACCCCTTGAAATTTGAATTTTAAACTCAAAAATAATATTATGTTAATAATATTTTAAATATTAAATTACTAATATTTAAGTATTATTATATTTAATGTTATCATAGGAATTATATAATTAGAATATAGGATATAATATATATATTTATTAGGAATTAGGAATAGAAACTTGTCCTTTGATTCAAGAGGCACATGTCGACATACCCGAATATCCCATGTCGACATGCCCCTTAGAATTTGATTTCAAAATTTGAATTTAAACTTTGGAATTTTCCTCCATCTTTTCACTAATTTCAATGCTCTAGAAAGATGTCTCTTGACCAGAGAACATGTCTATAGAATCTCTATTTATCTGACTCTCTTTATCATCACTTTTCACTTTTCACTTTTATTTCAAATTTCAAAATTATCTTCTTTATCTTCAACTCCTCTCAAACATCTTCAATGGCCTCTTCAAACACTCCTAACACCATTAGGCTTCCAAAATTTGTCAAATACTTTCTTTTTAATGACCCAGAAGTTATCAAAGCTTACATCAACTATGTAAACTTTGGTAAAATTCATACGGAAAAATTTGCTTTTTTTGAAGATTTTCCTTCTTATGAAATTGAAAATCTTTTTCAACAATGTTCTATTCTTAATTTAGTTGATAACAAAAAAATGATTTTGTATGTTATCCAAATCTTAATAAGATGTTTTATGCATTGTGGTTTTTATGGTGGGGAAGAAGGACAAATTTGGAGTAGTGTTAAAGGAACACAAATTGTTTTGGATTGTGAAATTTTGGAAAATATTTTAGGATGTAAGTATACCGTAATGAATCTCTCGGCATTTACAATCAATGAACATGATCGAGAGACATTTCATCACATCTTTGAAGGGGATGACAATTTCAAATTCAAAAATCGTTATTTTCGTCCAAAAGCAAGAATTGTTAATCTTCTTATCCAACACACTCTTATACCAAGATCGAGAAACTACAACAACCCGACTTTAAAAGTTTGCAAAGCTCATTTTGCAATTTTTGGAAATTATGATATTAATTGGGTTCAAGTTATTTTGGGTGAGTTAAGGCCTAAGAATTTTACTATGGGTGAAAACACATTATATCATGGAATTTATCTCACCGAATTTTTAATCACCTTTGAGTTGATTTCAAATGGGAAGAATTTATAACTAGAAAAGTGTTCAACCATGGAAACATTTCCCTTATGCAAATTCCATTAGTGTTTCAACCATATGAAAAACTTATGGAAAAGGAAGAAAGAATTACTCATGAAGAAATGGAAGAATGGAGGAAGAAGAAGAAGAAGAGGAAGAGGAAGAGGAAGGAGTGGAAATTTAAGAGGAGGAAGAGGAAGATCAAGAAACCTCCTTAAAGAGTATTAAATATCCTACTAATCCCGCTAATCCATCCAACAGGACCATGCTCAATAATCAAAGAATTATAGTGAAAAATTCAAAAGACACTCAAAAGATCAATGAGTAAGAAAATGGATAAGATTTCCACTAAAATCGACAAGTTCTGCGGAAAAATTAGTAGAAAGCTTGGACTACCATCTTCTTCGTCTTCATCTAACTATTTTAGTTCATGTTATCTTAAGTTCTATCTTTGTATTTCCTTTATTTTAGTTAATATTATATTATCTTATGTAATGTTGACTAGAATTATTAATGCAATCTTTCATTTCCTATTATTCAACTTCACTTGTCTCTGTAATTGCTTGTTTTTATATTATATAAATTTTAGTTTAACAAATTTTTTCGTAATATTCAAAACAAAGAAAAATGTCATTTTAAGCAGAGGCATGTCGACATACATTATCCCCCCATATCGACATCCAATGGGCAGAAAATAGTTGCATTTCAAATTTCATTTTCATGTAACTAGCTTGTGTCTATTGATTTCAAACGACTTTCTACCCCTATTTATATCTTTTTTTTCCAGAATAAATTGTAAAACTTCATCTCTAATCACTTTCTATCATAATTCTTTCTATTTCTTGAATTATGGATTCTCCGATTAAGAATCTAAGTGATAATCTTGAAGAAACCCTCACTTCCTTCAAGAATATTCTTACATTCATACTTCGTAATCAGTGTCACTTAGAATTGAGTCAAATGCAGATGAACAAGGGCAAGAGAGACATTTCGATGCCCTTCGTTGGATGATCTCAGCCCTTAACAAGGACGACCTCGAAAGAAATCCATCGGTCACTCTCGACAAAGATAAAGAAGAATGGGATGCCATCAAAGCAGAACCTATCTTTGGAGAAGATGGATGGATGGAAGTACCAAGGAATGTCTAGTCATTCTGTATGTTATTTGTTTGATTTGATTGGTGTGTTTTAAAATTGATTTACTTAACTTATTTGGTATGGTTTGTATATATGTTTTGATTGTAATTACTATAAATTTGATTGGTTGATAATTGATTTACTTTTTGGATTACACTTATGATCACCCTTAGCACTTATTACACTTATATATGGTTTACCATATTTTATTATCGTTGATTATCTTATAACAAGTTCAGGGATTTTGAAGAAGTTTTTGTTGATAACAAAGGAGGAGGAGTTATAAAATTATAGTTGGCTTGGAGTAAGCGGGAGTTATGGAGTAAGGGGGAGTTATGATAGGAGTTATGGTATGATAAGTATGTTTTATAAATATAGGTTATCATCATCAAAAAGAGGGAGATTGTTTGGAACTGAGATGTTGGTTTTGATGACAACAACCTTTTTAACTTATCTTATTATAAATTATATATACTAACATTATTGTCTAGATAGATATGTATATGCAGGATATATATATATATATACACACACACAGGTATTGATTACCGAAGACTGATCAGTATAAAGACTCAAGACTTAAGATTGAAGACTCTGGAGTATCAAGATCTAGATTTCAAGATATGTGTATAGTTTTTTGTTAAAGCTTCATAGTAGCATGGAAATCTTCATTTCGAATTTCATTTGGGATGGAATCCATTTCTACCTTCTTAATAGCTTACAAACCCATGACAAGTAGCTTACAAACCTACGACAAGTGGCTTACAAAACCACGAACATCCTGGTTTTGTACAGGTTCTCGAGTCCTGATGTGATGAGATATTCTGCAGGAATAAGCTTGCAAAACTACTTCAAAATAGTTTTTCGAAATGATTTTCAAAACTGCTTTTCAAATTATTTTAGCCTTAAAATTATCTTTTCAAATGATTTTTAAAAAAAGATGTTTAAGCCTTAAAATATTATTTGTTTTTGTTTTAAAATAAACTCTTGTTTTAAACTTCATTTTCAAAAACAAATTTTACATTTTTTTTTACATAAGGATGTCGACATCATGGGATACCCCATGTCGACATGATGGCCGTTGAATTCAAAAGTTTCAATTTTCAAAGAAGTGTCTATTCGTTTAAATCTCTTCACGAATGGTTATGACCGTTGGTGCTTTATAAATAGGCTTCACAAACGAATTTTTTGATCATCTATTTTCGTATTTTCTTCACTTCTTCTTCTCGACAAATCCATATTCTATAATTTTCATATTGTTAAGATCCTGTCAAAATTTTGCCGAATTCTTAAGTGAATCAAATTATAAACTCATTCTTGTTTGATTTTCTACCCTCTCTCGAAGGTCAAAGTGCTATTCGAAGTTATATGATCAATTTGTAATCAAAAGTTTATCGATTCTCTCTATAAGGTGTGGTTGTGCCTGGAAATCAATTGGGTAATCTTGTGGCCCGTAAATCAAGAGAGTTTGCCCCGAACTCATCAGACAGGAGGGTACCTCAAGGCCTTTGGAAATTAAGGAATGTAATCTCGACATTGGTATAATAAAAATCTGTATGTGGTGGTTTTCCTTAGTACAGGACTGGATGTTGGGTAACTTCGAACCAATATAAAATCTGTTCTATTCTTTCCCTTCACTATTTTTTATTTACTTTTTGCATCTATGTTTGATTATGTAATTGTTCTGTGATTAAGTTTTGCATTTGTTTGTGTCATAATTTTTAGCCAATTCATATAATTCTTAGAATCCATTAACACTATTCACCCCCCTCTAGTGTTAAATTAGCCTTAAGATCCTTGATCCGCGCTCCCTTTCAATATTGATTGTGATGTAGTTGCTAGAATGTTGTGTAGTTGATGGAGTCAAAATAATGTTCAGGTGGATGGGTAAAGATGGCCAGAGTCATCGAGGTTGTCACATGGCCTGGAAAAACCAACACTCCGGGCCATGACCAGTGGACTGGTCAAGGGTTTACCGGGGCACTAATGCATACCCTGGACATGGTTCTAGGCTTATGCATGTGCTGTTGGTTTGTTTAAAAAAATCACATTTATTGAAAATTAAATAAAAAATGTATTCGATTCTGAAAAAAGAGATTCAATGCATTAACAGTATGAAATTAATTTCATGAATTTTTTTATTTAAATTAATAATAAGTATATTATAGAAGCAATTAATTTATCAAAGGAAAATTTTATTTTTGACTTCAAATAATTATTCAAAACTCCTATGAAATTTAAAAAATATATGAAATGGTTTAATTATTATTATTTTATGGATTTTAAAGTGTATTTTATGATTTAGCAGTATAAATAAGAGTTTTTTTTATGGATTTGAAATATGTGGAAATTTGTCTAGAGTTAATAAATTCAATTAAAAAATCATATTTAACTACAAGAAATTATGGAATGAACTTTATATGTAATATTTAGTTATATAAGAGATGTCTAAGATTTTGAAATATAGGAAAGAGTTTTGCGGGTTATTCGTAAGGATTAAAACGCTTATTTCTAGTTTTGTATAAATGAAAAAACTAGTATTTTAAATTTAAACATGTACAAAGGCTTTTGAAATAATTGAAATATTTTCTATAAATCAAACTTCTTTCCTAAATGATTTGTGTGTTATGTTTGATTATATTTTATATGTGATGAGAATATTGAAAAAACAGAGTTATATTACCATCCGGTATCAGACTTTCAATAATATTTATCTAGTTATTCTTTTGACTTGTTACATAGAATATTACTGTGTGTAATTAGTGTAGTTTTTGAGCATTAAGTAAATTAGTGAATAACACCAGGTTATATGAGAAACTTATGTTGATATTTGTTCCATTATTTTTTGTAAGTTAATATCACTTTTTTAGCTTGGGTTATGAATTTATGGTATCACCTAGAGGTGACTCTTTTATAAAGATCATATTCGAGAGTCTTCTTGTTTCCAAGGGCCACAAGTTGGAATATGTTGGGATTTTCATATTTATCCGCTAAGGACTAACTAGTCGGGTATTATTATTTACTCTTACGGCTAGTAGTCGAGGATTTGTTACCTTGATATGCTCTCATTAGGACTTTTAGAGTTGAGAGTATTTAATGGGAATCTAAACCATTGGGTTCATACCATTATGAAGATTACATGATTAGGATTCATTAAATAGGTTAGTATCTATCCTAGTGGCCTGGATTGCTGGGTTGGGCCCCAAACCTGCGATGTCACATAGATGAGGATAATGAGATAGAGGCTGAGAGTTACTACTCTTATCAGAGCTATTTCCTATATGTCACTTAAGGGCCAACAGTCTGTTACCAAGGTAAAATAGGAGTCGCGACCAATGCACTTCATAGCCTTGCAGCATGTTTATGACATGCAATGGATATGAGTGCCACGATTTTGGGAGTAACAAAGGGTTTATAGAAAATAGGCTGCGGCCATTAGCATTTTCTGGAGCAATGCTGTGATACATCAGTATCCCATCTGGATGACTTAGGTTACCCATTTCTTATGAGTTATTTGGTGTTATCAACTTACTAGAGATGATGATTATACGATAGTAGAGACTTGTCATGTGCTCGTCTATCGTCTGAGGTGGCCTAACTAATGACAACATGAGTTCATCTTTCTATATGACATTGGAGACTAGCGATGTGCTTGTCTGTCATTCCCTTTTAGAGCCTTTTTTTAAATATTTTTTGACATGATTTATCATATTTATCCCTTAGGACTACTCAGTCAATATTTGTTGTCTCTCATTGGGATAGTTGGTTAGAATGGATCATTGTGTTATTTTTGTATGTTATTTTGAGTCTGCATATTCTATAGTTAATATATCTCTAAGGAACATGCAATCGAGAGTTCTTGTCCCTTATTAGGGCTGGCGGTCGAGATATACATTACAAAATATTATGTCTGTATGCTTTTAGTTATTTGGATGATGTTTCACTCTTCATTCATGTGACATTTTATATGATGATATATTATTCTTTACTACACTGATAGTATATGTGCATGGTTTTGGTTGATGTTAATACACTAAAAACGTTCATTTCCATTATAAGATAGACTTATTTATACCATGCTAGTTACCGTTATATATTTATATTACCTTCTAGACATTGTCTAACTCATGTTTTATCCATATGATACTCGGGTCAGTCCGAGACAGTTCAGGTTCAGGACGAAGTGACTAGCTTGCGATTGTTGGGCATAGATGGAGACTAGTGATTAGTAAATTGATGTATTATTCTGCACTTCTTTAGCCTTTCTCATATTTTTGATTGGATTCATGTAACAAACGTTGATCAATATCTAAATTATAATGAGCATTTTACCCTATTTTCTATTACATTTTATCGTTGCATTAATTGATCTATGTCCTATGTTTACTATTATATATTGTGCACTATATAATCCTAGAAAGCATGTGTTTGTTACTTTTTGCCAATATTAAGTAAATTAAGTGAGCATTTTGTGATTTTTTTAAAGTACATACTGATGCTAGTCCAAGGGAATTCAATGTTATAGTCCAATATTGAATTATTCTCCATATTACCATACAATATTACCTAGTAATACGCTTTGGTAGTTTGGATATAGAGGAGGGATGTTACAGTTGGTATCAAAGCAGATTCAAAATGATGCATCATATATTTACGACATGAGTCTTGACCTTAGATGAGACTTAAAGTCTCTGTCCCTTTGGGTGTGTTGGGTAGTTACCCGATAGTAAGGAATAATAGGAGCATACGATGATTACTAGAGTAACCATCGAGGAGCTTATTTGTATTTTCTTTCTATGTAATTGTTATCTCTTCTACCTTTGAGAGCTAAACTCTGTACGAGGTACAGAGTAGTTGATAAGGGTTATGAAGATAGAAGTAAATATCCGATATGTGGTGTCAACGCTAGTAATGAATATTAGACCTCTATGTGGCTTTGAATGGAGTAATTGGTTTCATTAGGATCGGAGTGCGCATAGGAAATCGATAGACTGCTTTTTCGCTAAGCAAATGGTTATTTAGCTCTATCGATTGGTTGGATGATATTTAGATTTCATTATGTGAACGTATTGATAGACTGGCTATGGTTGGATCGAACTTGAGTATGGAATTCAAGTTGAGCTATCGCTCAAGGTGAGTGTCCCACTTAAGTTTCAATATTTAGAACCTTGTGATGTCTTCGATAGTGAACTTACCACAAGGGATAATGGAAAATCACTTCTCTTATAAAGTAGTATAACATAGTATTTCAGAATGTTCAGATGAAATTCTAATTGAAAGCGTGCTTGTTTTTATACATGTATGGTTAATGAGTGACTGCTTTGGTGGTTGGAAATGACTTATTATTTATTTGATTTATGAAGATCATTTTATAGATGTTTAATGCAAGTACGCGTATGTTTTAACTAAAAATCTCTTTGGTTTAAATATATCAGTATATATGAGATTCAAAAATGTTTAATATAGCAAGCAGTTATTTTCATAAAGCAATTTTATTAAAGTACATATATGTAAATATTTAAAGGAATCTTCGAAGATTGATTTTGTGTTAGTTTGTCCATTGAGTGCTTTAAGAATTTTGGTCGACGCACCGGATCAGCATTATCAGTAAGAATTCATAATACTAAGAAAAGACACTTGGACATAATGTTTTGCAGGGAAATATAATGTTTTAAAAGGAGTAAGTTATTTTGAGTACTACTAAATTAATGTTTTAAATGTTTCTAACTTGAGAATATGTGTGTGTGTGTGTGTGTGTGTGTGTGTATACATGAGTTCAATGGAGTAAATTATTATTTTGAATTTGTAGTTATTTTTGAATTTGAAATTGTATGGTGTGTAATGTTGTGATTATATGCCTACCATGTTCTATGATTGGTTGTGACTTGGTTGAATGTTATGGAAATGTTTATGATGTAATATACTATGATATAAAAGAATATTTTGGGACGTCGAGCTTTGGAATTAAAAGATTATTTGGAAGATATTTTGTAATCTTATTTGAAATAAAGTGAAATTGAATTTAAAGGGAATTAAATTTTGAATGGAATTTTGAAGTTTGAATTTTCAACACTATGTTAAAACAATTATAACTTTGATTCTATGTTTAGACTTTGGATAATCTTTATTTACTATGAAAGATGTACCCATAAAGATCAAATTTTATGTTAATCAAATTTTGAGGTTTTAAAATATTGTAAATATTAGAAAAATTATGAGTTTAAATTTTAAATTTATTGATTACAATTTTAAACCGTAATATGTTTTGTTGGTTTGTGATTTTATGGAAGTTATGATTGTAAGCCACAAATTTCTTTCAAGCGATTTATAAAATTTTCAATTTTTTTGTGAAATCAAGATTTAAAGATGAAGACATGTTTTATAAAGATAAGAGTTTTTCCAAAATTTGAAGTTTTAAGATTTGTGAATATTTTTGGGTCCTCTATATTATATATATGTATTGAAAAAGCTTTGAAAATTAATAAATAAATGGATGTTTTAACACCTTGAGGTTGATTAAAAGACTTTGCATTTATAAACATAAAGATGTTTGTGATGTGTTTTTGTGTTATGGATTCTTGGAATACACTTCGTGCCATAGAGATTCCTTTGATGTTTTTTGAAATTCCAACACTTGAAGTGTATTTTTTGTTCTGAGATTTTGGTATCGTCCTAATTGAGTGGTTCGACTCATAAACCATAGCCACGGACAATGGCAAATAAAAATAATCCATTGTTATAAGAAGTCGTCGAAGAGTCTAAGAATTATTATTGTACCAAACAAGCTTTGTATAAGACGTTTTTGATCGATTTGGTTGACTGTATGTTTGCTTTAATTCTAGATAGGTGTGTTAAAGCTAGAAATATTAGCCCGTTATCGATTTTCTCTACAGGAAATTACGAGGATGCAATTTCCTTAAGTGGGAGTCTATAACAACCTAATGTTGAGAAACAATTAACTAAAATTAATAATAATGTTATAAATGATTAAATGTGTTTTAATGATAAAAGTGTGAATAATTTGGGATCTATAATTTGGAAATATAGAATTTATTCAGGATTTAATAATGAAGTATTTTGTGAGGATGAGAATTGACTTGAGAAATTATTTATTGGCGAGATTTGGTAAAAATATGATTTATTCGGTGATATTTATTTATATAGGGAGAAATTATTTGTTAAAATGATCATGAAATGAATTATTGTAGTGTTAAATATCTACGAAGTTATGAATCGGTAAAAAATGATGATTTTGATTATTTTGAAGTACTATTGATTTACTATTGATTTTTTAACTTTAGAATGATTTTAAAATAAACATTAAAAAGTGGTTTACTAAATTTATAAATTTAAATAAATAAAAGAGTTTTGGAATTTATTATAGTAAAGAATGAATTTAGATTTAATAAGTTACAATTATTTAATTAAATGGGAAAAGTATTGTAATTTAGGAGTAACTATTTTTGAAATGAGTTAATCTGTGGATATAGTATTTTAGTAATAATATAAAATACGAGGAAAATACAATTATTGAATAAATGAGTTTTTTTAAGTTAAAGTTTGGTGTTATTATGATTTGATAAAGCAAATTATTTATAAAAGAGAAAGGTAGTTAAGTATATTTGCATTTTATTTCATTTCATTTTTGAGCCCATTAGGCCCACAACTCACACTTAGGATATTTCCCCATTCCCTAATTCTCTTGAGAAGCATATAACCTTCTCATTAGCATACAAAATTACTTTCCTTATTGTTATCAAGATTTAAGATGAATGAGCTCTCAAATAAATATGGACATTAGGGTAAAGACAGAGTGGTTTAAGGACTTGTAAGTATGCTTGGAATGGCAGTGGAAGAGGCTTTAGAGAATAAGAGAGCAAAGTTATGCTAAAGGAGTGACTCATACCGACCTCTTTTTAGTTCAGTGTCGATAAGTTTCTAGCACTTTGGTAGATTCTAGAGCTATGGTCAGAGGATTATTGGTTAAAGTGATCGTCATGAAGCCTATTTCTGAAGGAGTAAGTGAGTACTCCAAAATTTTTTGCAGAAAAGGTCAAGTATTGGACATATCAGAACATCTTGGTAACAACCTAATTTTTGACGCAAAAGTGCTCGAAACTTGACAAATCGATGCTAGAAGATGGAATAGAAGTAGATTGTATGGTTTGCACCTAGTATATTATATTGGTACCGACCTGATCACATCTGCACATATATGATTTTATGGCATAGAGGACCTTGTCTCCCCTCATACTTTCTCAGATCGGGAGTTTGAACTGGTATTCCATGATCTAACGACTTCGCTAGGCGATTCCTCTATAAATAGCAGGCCTTCAACAACTTAGAGAAGGCTTTTTTGGTGCCATTCTATTTTTCATATTCTTTCTGGACTTGAGTTTGTCATGAAGGAGGCTACCATTTACTGCTCTTGGTTGTTTTGCACTGTAAATCCCTTGCGCTTGTGACAAAAACATTCCATGGTGAGATTAAATTGGACGTAAGCCATAGATTTGCAGAGCCACTGTAAAATTCATGTGTTTTCTACCATTTATTAGCATATTATAGTTAGATTTATTCTTTTTAACTCGAATTAAGGGTGTTGTGTCATATTTTGGCCTAACATTTTTGGTGCTTTCACTGAGAACATAACTTATTAGGCATAGATCTAGCTTTCTATTGTTGATTAAAGTGTCCAAAAGTTAGATCCATAAGGATTTTATCTTAAACCTGAAGGAATTCATATTGGAGCTAATGGCCTCAAGAAAATCTAGTAGATCCGGAGTAGTTGCTGGTGAAGTTTATGAAGCTTCCCACTATAACAAGGAGACTAAAAAACCAACGGCCATGTTGCTGGGACCATCTACCCCATAGGAGATGGTGACAAAGGTGGAGTTTGTCAAGCTGAAAGCGGAGCTGAATCAAAGAATGATAGATAGTCAAAAAGTTGTTCTTGACAAGATGTTGCTAGCATTGCCTTGTTGACCCAGTAGTCTCAAAGGCGTAGGAGAAGGAGAAGCGAGCATACCTTCTTGTTATGTAGAGGAAGATTCGTCTGCTTCTTGTCAAAACAGAAGGAATAGAAAATATAAGATGAAGGAGCAGACTACTCGAGAAGTAAGGAGGAACACTACCTGCAAAGGGAATTCATCTTGATACCAACCAGAATCAGGTGCATACTGATATGAAATTGAGGAGCTCAGAGGCGCTATAATCTAAAGCTGTCAATTTGGAAAATTACAAGGACGATTTGCAGGACACTAGCAATGAAGTTAGATCAAAGGTTAGAGTTCACGAAGTTGTTATTCAAATGAACGTTACAGATCCAACTAGACATCAAAGAAGGTCAAAAGTAGTGGTTCTGCCAAGTACTGGGAAAACGAGACGTCGGTGAAAAAACTAAAATCATTTGTGGATTCAAACACTCGGCGCTGCTCCTGATAGTCATTTTTTGATCATCAGGCCAGTGAGAAGCATATTTCGATACGATAAAGTGGTAGATGGAAGAAAACCATTGGAGAAAGAACGACGATTGGGGTTATGTGCCTAACGTAACTCCAGTCACAGAGAACATCTTGTGGGAAGAATATCCTAGGAAGTTTACAATACCTTCAAGGCCACCGTACAAAGGGATGACTGGCCCTAGAAAATATTTATTCAAACATGAATGGGACTTGATGGCGCCAGGGCAATGGATGCGGTTAGATGTAGATATTTTCCCATCTTCTTAGATGAGGTTTTGTCAGTGTGGTTTACTCTGCTTGCGTCGAAATCCATTACAACATTTGATGAATTAGCAAAGAAGTTTTTGAAGTAGTTCAGGTTACACACTACTTGACCCAAGGATGTGATGTACTTGTCGGGCATTTCTCAGGGACCTGAAAAGTTGTTGAAGGGTTTTTTGAGCAGATTTAATATTACATCAATAGAAGTAAATAATCTAAATAAGGATATGATTTTGATGGCTTTGGTCTAGGGATACATCCAGACATGGATTTTGGAAAGTGGCTGAGGTTGAAGTGGCCAACTACTGTATAGGACTTCTATAGAAAGGCTAACCAGTTCTTATGCTTGGAAGAGGAAAGCCGAGTTGGCGGAAAGACTGGTGGTGGACAGTCAAAGGAAATTAATCAAAGCGATATAGCCATTAAATAGACAAATGGGGGCATCGGTAACGTAGTTGTGAATGTATGGAATTCTACTAACCAGAGAAATAGGAATTAGGAGACTGGCGGCAAGACGAATGATGCCAAAAAACATCCTAGGAATATAAGACCAGAGGAGTACATGCCTTTGAACGATACCCTCGAAAAATTATACATTGCCACTCATGGCACAAAAAGGTATAAAAAGCTGCCTAGGAAAGAGGGATTAAGGCAAAAAAGAACTCTGGGAAGTATTGTCACTTCCATCGAACTCATATGCATAATGCAAATGAGTGCAGACATCTTAGAGATTTTATTGAAAAGTTGATACGGAAAAGGAAATTAGAACAACGTGTTAGAAAGTCGTAGGATGGTGGATAAAATGTTAGACTCCAAGGGTCGAGCATCCAATGAAATCAGTCCAAACCCAGTGGAGATGGGCCATAGCAGCATGAGGGAAGGATTGCTATTAAATCACAACCAGAGGACCTCATCCAGTAGGAAAAGATGGAATGAAATGGAGTGGCATGTAAATTTTTTGAAGCATGTACCATTGGAGAGTTGCTTTGCCATTAAGGACGGAGCTCCGACTAAGCCGTAGAGGTTAATGACTGATGACGAGTCTTTCATAATAGGGATTTCGATGGGGTTGGAGCTCCAACCTTTGTTCTCGTGGTGATAACGGCCATTGTAGGTCCTGCTACTACGCAACGAGTTTTAGTGGATTGTGGAAGTTTAGCGAATGTTCTTTTCAAAAGGAATTTTGATCAAATAAAATTAAGTTCAAAGGACATTAATCCTCATAGATCTAGGATTCAAAGATTTACTAGAGAGACGAAGGAACCCATAAGGATATTGATTTGTTTGCGGAATTGGGAGATGAAGACCACAAGATAGTGCTGGTTCAAAAGTTTGTGATTATGGATGACTTTTTGGCAGATATGGATTCTTGGGCCAACAACCCTTGCTTGTTTTAGGGTAGCACTAGCTCTATGGTTCTTAATTATGGAGTTCCTTCAAAGAATGGGGTTGGATCAATTTGATGTGACCAGAGCGTTGGTCGAAAAATGTTACATTATTGAGCATAAAGAGGCAAAGCGATGAGAGAAAGAGAAAAGTGCATGGAAATCTCTTTATGTCAAGAATGCAGACATGTAGCAATTATTGCCTAATCCCTGGCTCAAAAACCATAAAAAATTATTTAACTTTATGGATCCTAGGAAGTAGTCAAACGAAGTGCACGCAATGCCAGCTAAGCTAACGATTAATGTTTTGATTGACATGGATGATCCTATCCGCTCCTTAAGACTTAATCTCAACTCAACATCGGATTAAGGAAGGAACTGGTCGGTTTTCTCCAAGAAAACCTAGAAGTATTTGCTTGAACATATTCAGATATCTATGGGATGTTACTAGAGATAGCGTTCTATGCAATGAATATAGGCCCGAAATATCTCTCGGTAAAGCAGAACAGACGCAGTCTGGGTCCAGAGCGATCTGCCGGATTGAAGGAAAACTAGATAAGTTGAATGCAAAAAATGGATAAGCTGAAGGCAAACGGCTTTATCCACAACACTTTATATCATGAATGGGTATCGAACCCCGTGTTGGTCAAGAAAGCAAATTGGAAATGGCAGACGTGCATTGACTACTTGTACCTGACTAAAGCATGCTCGAAGGACAACTTCCCGTTGCCCAGAATCCACCAGATGGTAGATGGGAATGCCAGACACAAGTTACTTTCTTTTGTGGATGGTTACTCCGACTTTAACCAGATATTAATGCATGTTCTGAACTAGGAGCACAGGAGTTTTATAATAGACTTAGGACTATGATGCTAGTTAATGATACCGTTTAATTTGAAGAAAGTAGGAGCTACTTAACAAAGATTGGTGAATTCTATGTTTAAGGACCAGATCGGATGGATAATGAAAGTGTATGTGGATGATATTCTCATAAAGTAACGTCTATCAATGAACCACACAGATGATCTTTTGGAAATATTTGACATGTTGAGGAGGTATCTGATTAGATTATACCCATTAAACTGTTTCTTTAGAGTCGCAATATGCAAATTTTTTGGGACTTATTATGAATTTAAGGGGTGTTGTGGGTAATAAAGGGCAGACTGATGCCTTGAAACATGCAACTGCACTATACATGAGGAGTGAGAAGTAGAGTTTGAATGGGAAGGTTGTCACCCTGAGTTAGTTCATCTCAAAGGCAACTGATAAGTGTATATCATTCTTCGATGCCTTTAAAACCGAGAAAGGAAAATTTGTCTAAATAAAGGAATATCAGGACACCTTTGAGGTATTGCTGAGGAATATGGAAAGACTACCGATCCTTTCCAAGCCTTTTGATGGAAAGGATAGTTTATCTATTTGGTAGTGTCTGCTCACGCACTAAGCACATTATTGGTACATGAGGAGGCAAGGATTCAGAGGCCAGTGTATTGCATTAGCAAGAGATTTACTAGAGCCGAAAAGAACTATTAGAAACTGAAGAATCTTGCCTATTTCTTATTTATTGCATCGAGGAAGTTGCGACCATACTTTCAGGCCCACCTAATAAAGGTGCCGTCGAATTAACCCTTAAAACAAGTACTGCACCGACCTGAGATTCGGGAAGGTTATTGAAGTGGAACATCGAACTGAGCTAGTGTGACATTAATTACCATCCAAGAAGGGCGACAAGAGGACAACTGGTGGTGGATTTCATCATTGAATTTACGGTCCGAGATGAAGAAGAGGAAGATGATATAATCCTACTTTCTCAATTGAAATTTTTCATAGATGGAGCTTCCAATGAACGTAATTCTAGGCCAGGAGTGGTACTCGTGACAGTAGAAGGATGGCCAATTTTCTATGCATTAAAGCTAGAGTTCCTTGCAGCAAATAACAATGCTGAGTATGAACCGTTGATAGCGGGACTCAGGATAGTGAAGAAGTTGCGGGTACGGATACTGCATATATTTAGTAACTCCAGGTTAGTGGCAACTAGGTAAAAAAGGAATTCAAGACTAAGGATGCGCGACTTTCCTCTCACCTGACGAAGATGCTAGAACCGTTGAAAGATATAGGGAATTGCATGATTATTCATGTCCCTAGAGAGGAGAATACAAAGACCAATTCACTAGCCAAGCTTTTCGGCAGTGGCATATCCACAAGCGAATAGATATGTGTAGGTGGTGAATAAAATCAAATCCATCCTAAAAAAGCGGTTAACTAAAGATAGGGGTAACTAAGTCGATGTTCTTCCACTTGCATTATGGGCCTATGGGAGACCCATAAGCCCTTGACTGGCATACTCCATTCGCTCTGGCCATTGGAGAAGAGGCCATGATTCTAATAGAAATGGAAGTCCCTTCTTATTGGAAAAGGAACCATGACCCTATGGTCAATGAGGAACTCTTTCTTGAATCCCTCGTTTTGGTTGATAAAAAGCGAAAAGAGGCTGAATTAAGGGTAGATGCTTATAAGAAAAGAGTAGCATGACATTTCAACACCAAGTTCCAAAGCCATATCTTCGATGTGGGTGACTCATTTTCAAATGAGTTCTCCTTGGTATAGGGGCACTTAGTGCGAATTAGGAAGGTCCCTATGCAATGGAACAAAAGCTTGTAGATGGAACTTTCCAGCTGGCCACTGTAGATGGAATCCCGATTCCATAGGCATGGAAATACAATCTACTACGATGCTTTTCACTTAGATTTGTTTAATTTATTTTTTGAAAATAAGCAACCCTAGTGAACTAGGGGCGATGTTTTAAGGTAGGACTTGCCACTTCTTTTATTTATAAACAAAGTTAGCTTTTGAACTAATAGAACCATGTTCTTGTAAGTAAAACTTTGTGCTACATGATTAGCAGCACAATCGGGTGCTCGAAGATAGGTGCCGACTCCTTTGACCTAGGATCAGAACAATGAAGTATAATGACAAGGGTCGATCGGATAATTAGTCCTTATTCCTCCGATATTGATAATACTTGAAGAAAGGCAAAGTCAATAAGGGATGCCCGGAACTAGGCAACTAAAGCAATGGTTCCAAAGATAGAAACTGGTGCATAATCAAAGTTTTAATAACAATGCTTGTAGCCTGGCTAGATATGCTCGATCGAGGATAAGCAAGGATGGTCAAAGGATATTCTTAATCAAGACTAAGAGATAGGTGAGACCAAGAGCGGTTGCTTAGAGGTAGGCGTATGATGTACTAATTCCAAGAGATCGGCCTAGCCGGACATGCTCGATGGAGGATAAGCGAGAATGGTCGATGAATTTTCTCAATCAATGCTTGAAGATAGGTGACATCGAAAGCATAAGCCTAAAAATAGGTGCCTAGAACACTAATTCCTTTAGACAAGAATCGACGTATAATTGGAATTTCTACGACCATGTTTGTTTCTCGGTAGGACATGCCTGACTGAGGATAAAATAATTATGGTCAAGATGCTATTTTGATCAATGCCCAGAGATTGGAAAGGTCAAACGCTAATGCTTTGAGATAAGCATCTAAACCATTGCTCTACGAAGATAGGATCAATGACTAATTGGACTATCACTTACCGATCGATGAGATATGCCTAGTCGATGGCAATCGATAAGGATTAATGAACAATTTCGATCAACGCCCAAAGCCAGGCGAGATCGAAAAATGGTGTCCAAAGACAAACACTCGGAATATCACTTCCTAAAGATAGGAAATGACATGAAGTCAAACCTTCATGCACTTATGACTTTGTTCACAGTCGAATAAAACTCGACCGAGAATAAACAAAGGAAGCTATGAAGATGTCCAAATGAATAACAAGTTCCATTTTTCCAAATTGGAAATATTTTGACAATGGTAAATAGTACTATACAATGGAATATAACAGTGCAATCACCAAAAAAATACCTATATGTATAGAGCTACCATAAGTAATAGAACTACATAGACACAAGCATAATAATATAAGTAAATCACATTACATGTAGTTATATTATATATGTAGGCAGTTATACATGGGTAAGTAAAGTAAAAGTGTAGTAATATAAATACGAAAAAATATTGTATAGAAAACAATAGTATCTATCTATAGTCATTTTTATACGAGTGATGCAGGGGTCAGTCCCTCACAAACTCGACATATATGTAAAAGGAAACTAAATACATCAAAAAGAAGACCAAAAGAAGATGCCTTTGAAGTACATCAAAAGGCACTGAAGCTGCTTTTGTAATATTCAAATAGGAGGCCTACTTCTTCCCTCATGTGCTGCTACCCTGGTGATTGTTCTTTACCGCTTCTTCAAATCCATGGATTTTGCTTTTCTAAGTTCCCCAGTCCTGGAGGTACCACCGTCAAAGTGTGTGGTCTCTCCTTCGATGATAATGATGATAGGATCTTTGGCCTTATCAATGGTAGGGCCAGAATATTTCAAGGAGCTGCTAGTACCACTACCCTTCGGGGGCTTGATTTTGAGGGAAGGAATCTTTATGCTAGGATCTGAGTGTCCTACGTAGATGGATTTTTTGGCCCTAATTTCTTCCTTGATTTTTATTTTTGACAGGTCTAGCTTCCATTTCTTTTCCATGGAAATGGGTTCGGTTAGGCTCGTAGCGCTGGTGATTGTGATGTCTTCCCTTAGGGATTAAGATTTATTGTCCAATCCCTTCAAAGCCATGATCTTCTCTGAATCAGGACTGGGGTAGATTTGGAGGGAAGAACCGATGCGATTAGTACCATTGTGACCGAGGTTGACTTGATGGAAGTAGTAATGGTAACTAAGCCTTGAGTATGGCAAAGGAGGAGGAGGAAGCGACGGAGGACTTGTAAGTTTACAAACAATGAAGCAAAAGTTAGTGACAATTTCGAACAAGAACTGAAGCTTCTCAAACACTAGAGAAATAAAAGAAATATCATCATTAGTCGGAGTTTCTTTAGCTGGGGAAGCAGCGGCATTACCCTTTTATGTTGATGATTGGATGGGTTGAGAAATAGAAATAGGAATATAAGGATTGTCAATGGTCAAGGTGAGAGAAAAAAGAGTTATAATAAGGATGGCCTCAGACTTAGCCCTCAAAAAAGTTGGAATATTAGTTGTAGGCTCTTTGGATTTAGGAGATGATGGTTCTACTTGGCCTAATGTACTAGGAGCTGTAGGAGCCGCGACTAAAGCTTTAGTTGCAACCACATCCTCTTCTGTCAGGATTACCTTGTCTTTCTCGAAGGCTATGATGTCATTGCATCCAAGTATTTGGCATTTAATTAGTCTTTAATGAGGCCTTCACCAGACGTAGCCACATGCTGAGATTTCTTCCCATGGATCAGCCAGAGTCACATAATGGTTACTTCCCAACCACTTTCGGTTTTTTTCTTCGATGATGTTTGCAAAGAATTTTGTAGGGTGGTATTCATCTCTTCTTTCCCCTTGGCCGCTTAGTCATTGTCTGACTTATTTCAATAAAAACCCCACCAAGCTCGACCTTAGCTTTAACTTCCGACTCTATTTCGGCCTTCATATAGGCCATAAGTTATTCAAATTTAGCCTAAAGTGTTTGAAGTTGAGTGTCATTAGCGTATAGTGCTACCTACTTCTCTTTATGTTCCTTATCTTTCCCTAATAAATGAACCGATTGTTCTCACAATATGCCAACCAGTACTGGTTATTCATCACATTGAGGGCTAGATTATGTGTATCAGACATCTCCTAGATGAGGGTCTTAGCTTTTCAATAAACGTCTGAGTTCGTCCTTTTATTTTTTGAGCTCGTTCAACTCTCTTTTGTAATTATCTATGGTATTGTTATAACTTTTCCTCTTTGACTCAAATGATTGGATGTCTATCTGATTGATTCAGTTAACATCAAAGAGGGCGAAAATGAGTTTCTTCTAATGAAATAACTGGTTGACGATCCCAATAATCCCTCTAACTTAATCGTTAGCATGTTCTCCAGAAATATCCTTAATACCATGATCTATATTCGCCCTATCAAGTAGAGGATAGGAAAAGTGGTCTGCATCTTGGTCATCATGGCCTTTAACGAGCCTAGAGGAGGTAGGGGTGGAACTTGACGAATGGAAGCCTCCTTGTATCTATGGGTGGTTAATGTTGTAGTGACTAGAGGTTAGATCATTAGAACTTGTTGAGAAGAAAGTATAGGTTGAAAGCATAGTTGAGAAGAGCCAGAGAGAGGATCGTGAAGGTCGTAAGAATCACAAGACTTCTTCCTTAAGTCATAGTTCCCTTCCATTAGCTTATCATTTCCTCCTTTCCTTATCCTCATAGTATTCTTTCTCCCTTTTCCTCCACCTTTCTACTTCAGTCTCTCGCTGTGAGGAGAAGTAGTGAGGATAAAGATCGAGGGTAGTTTCTTTGCATTCACTAATGGAAAAGCATATATAATGGAATCGATCTCTTCTAATTATACCTAAAATGAAAGAAAATGATTGTTTTAGTTTCAAAACATTAAAGTAAGGACAAATTAAGTATAACCTTGTGGAGGATTGAGTGCCAGCTGAGCAACCGTTGGTAGCAAAATGTCACTCTTTGGGATTCTATGTTAAATGCATATAGTTTGGAGAGACTTGGAATTTTGGACTATTGGCATCTGCTCTAAGGATCATCTAAACCCTTAAACTGACATGTCCATTGGGAGGAGGAGATGGGTACTGAATTGGAGCTAACAGTATCATTGTCCCTCAACTATGATTGAGTGTCTAGTCCTAGAGGGCATGGATGTCGAGGCCTAAGTCGTGGTAGACTAGACTTTATAAGGAGTTGACGGTCCAGTGCCAATGTCTAAGCGGAGAGAATGTTGAGTCATTCTGGACTGAAAAACTTAATGGTGAACATATTAAGGTATGTTTTATTTCGAAATTTTATTTTAATTTAACCTATGTGACCAACACCCAAAATCCCATAGAAGTCAATGTGCGTCGACCAATCGGATATTGAATGTCGATCGAGGTAATTGGAAGTGTCAATCTATGCAATGTGTGTCTAGTTCCTATACACCATGAATAGAGCATTCTCTATAGATAGCCCACTTGTGCTAGAAAAGGGTCTCGTCGTAGTTGGAACTATGTGTCGAGTCTTACCTGTTATTGTTAATCGATAACAAAACCATTTCCTAAAGCGATGAGAAGCATTATTTGCATATACACAGGAATGTGTAGAAGATGGAAGTTTGTATGTTGAAATTACTCGAATGCCAAGGTGCATTTTGATGAGACTGTCCTTTGGAAGAGAACCTCCCACCGAAATTTAAAGTGGTTACTTGTGGTCGACGATGATTTGGAAAAGTTCGCTAATGCATCTTGAATGGGTAAGTACTTTAGGCTATCGTAGAATGGAAAAGCCCTAAGCTAAGTGAAGGAAAACCCAAATCAGGGTTATGGGAAACCCAAAGTGGACATTAGAGAAGCAAGAAATCGTTCTTACTCGAGTTATTGCTGTGTTAACTCTAGGTCATGCTTAGGGTCATTTCAAGAAGATATTCTTATTTGCAATGGCCAAGGACAGAGCAAGGTTGGATCATAAATTCCAAGTACCAAAGGTTCATCATCCACGAATAACCCTCGACCATGCCCGATGATGACGCCATAACCACTACAGCAGCCAAGGAACCCACCTTAGGATATTAAAACTGGATCTGGACTTGGATGAAGTAAAGGTTGAGATTTTTAGATGATATTATGGTTGTCGATGAAGGAATGAAGCAGTAGTGGTAGCTTAAGGAAGGTAGCGACGGTTTTCATGCACTCATCAATAGGCGTGCCTACTAAGGAAATTGCGTCGCAAAAATTCGGGACCTAAAAGCTAAAGACGAGGAAGTATGGAAAAGTGATGTGAACAATACTAAGTGTTAGTACTTAAAGGCCTTCTATGACTCAACATTTCATGTTGGTACAGACATGAAGATCAAGTTGGTAACATGAATTATTGACTCCATATATAAAATATGGAAGTATAGAGAAAAGAAAAGAAGTTATCGATTGGTCAGGGTATGGAACGATCTTTGGATTAGTGTAGATCTTGAACTTGGAACCACTACAAGAAAATTTGCTTTTTGCAGCACCATACTGCAGCATTTTAAAGCAAAGTGCAATCATAAACATAGTCAAACACAAGGAATAAATAAAATAAAAATAGAAATGCTGCCTCATCCAAAGGCGGTAAAAAAAAAAATTTGCCGCCCTTCAGCTACACCAGACAAATTTGTGTTTCTCTTTTCCCAAATTTCATCCCTTCAAGATATTCATACAATAACCCTAATTTTTCATTCCTTTGCCTTGTTTTCTCTAGCAATTTCTCTCCTGGATAAGGTGTCCTCTGTGGTAGCCCCCTCCACAAAAACTTCTGGTCCGTGAATAATTCCTTTTCCTAAACGCGTCACATCAAGCATTGACCGCATATGTCATTCTATTTTTCCACTGCAGTTCATCAGCTGCTTGGCTGTTACATCGTAGTTTAGCACTATTTGCTAGCTATCTGCCTTCTCCTTTAGTCACACTACTGTAGATTTTACCATTGCATCCAAGCTCCATCTCTCGTTAGACCTATGGTAAGTTAAAACTGAAACTGTGAGTTTTTCATTTGTTACTCTACATAAACCACTCAACTTACTACCATCGTTATAGATAATTTATTTATGTTATTATTGAATTGATTGTCTGATGCTAAACTGCTTTGCTGAATTGATTATCATTAATCTCTCAATTTTGTTACCTTTTGAATATATTGGAACATTAATTGATTAATGTAGTAATTAGTAGTCATATTAGCATACCTATGACAGTGTGGAGTTAGTTTCCTATATTAACATATTTAATTCATCAAAACCAGTGCATGTTTTTTTTAATTTCTTGCTATGTATGGAAATGATATAATTGGATCATTTTGTTCATCATATTGCACTTAAGATTAATGTGCTTGCACTTAGAACACATGAATGCAATTTTTAATGGGAAGATGACTGAACAGAGGTGTAAATTTGCATTTTTACTTTATTTTCTTTTCTTTTCTTTTTCAATGAACAACGTAGACTATCAAATAAGCGGACAAAAGAATGTACACATTTTGTCTTTTATTATCTTGTCTGATATTAATAAAAAGTAAATTATAGTAGGAACGTTATCTAACAGGAGTGCTATTCTTATTTTTCTTTCTATGCCTCGAAGGACCTAAATCCGTCGGCATGAACAAAGGGCCCGACCAAATGGAAGCAGACTACCCTTTATGGTAGGAGATAGAGCGAAAAATGAAGAAGAGTCGTGTAGGTCAAATATTTGGTCCATGTGGTTTGGAACTCCGAGCGGGTGTCCGCGAGCGCCTCCATCTTGATTTGGAGGCATAAAAACTTTTCACTCTTGCTTTTCCCATTGGCTTTATAATAAATTTTTGCGAACATGATTGTTATTAACTGATTTAGTTTGTTCTGTTGATTGTAAATTTTAGTATTTTGTAACACAGTCGACATATAATTCTCTTGTTGCTAGTTGAAAAGGACAATGAATGTAACTAGTTGACATCTAACTAAGAATCAGATAATCTAGTACTTCATCCCACCTTATTTTCTACTTCCCTCTCTTTAATTTTGGCACATGTTAAATACCACTCTCCTTTCGAATGGCTTTGTTTATTGTGCATGTAAAAGGGGACATGTTATTTTGTTATCACAGCAATGTTCCATGATGATGAATATTTCCTAATCTTTTTTATTAGGGATGTTTCGTATGCATTGAATTTATCTTACTAGTCGTTTAAAATTTTGTAGGTCCTGCAATTGGACATTTGTTGTAAAATTTTCAAATTTGTTTTGGGGCTTTGGTTTTTTGTTTGGAAGAGAAGAAGAAAAGAAGAAAGAAGAGATAAATCCCACATGTTAGAAAATCTAGAGCTATATTTGTATAAATAAAGTTTTCTCATGTGGATGTTGGGGCCTTGGGGCTCCCACATGTTTGCTTTGTTGTGAGGAGAGAAGTCATGCAACAACACATGCGTGCCGCCGCCGTCCGTCCGTCCGACCGAACCGAAATGGGTCGTTCGGATCTGAAAATATTTTTGGATCATATGTGAACAGTAACGGGCCATATTTCAGCCCGTTAAGGACCCAAAACCCGAATTTCTAAAATTGAATAAAAGGCGGGAAATTGCAACAGTTCTCTGAACATTGCAAAATATGAAAGGACGCGACGTTTAAATTGAATCCGTTTGTAACAGTTGTCAACCGTTGCAAACGGTTGTGACGCTTCGCGAATAGACACCTCTCCACATCTTTGAATAGCAACGCTTAGAAAACATTACAAACGGTCCCGAATCTTCTTCTTCTTCGCAGAGCAGTTCTGCGATGCCCAGAAACCATTGCTCTGTTTTGTGACGCCTCCAAGGTGTTGCAAATTCAGAAACCGTTGCAGAATTGTTCTCTTCTTCCTCTTCGTTTCTTTCTCTACAAATTGCATCTTCAGAAACCGTTCTCAAGTGTTCTTGGTCGGATCAAAGTCGTACAAACTTTGAATCCGATTATGCTGTTAAAGGGCTTCATTGAATCCTGAAAGTCGTTAGTTTGATAATCCATTTGTACCTGGTGGGTTGAACTATTATCTGAAAGACTCCATTCCATAGATCCTTGAAGTCGGAAGTACAGCATTGTCTTCATCGCCATCGCCATCAATTCGTTTCAAACTGCAAAATATCTAACAAATTTCAGACAATATACTTCAACCATGGAAGGTTCGAGCCCTCTACAAGTTATGAATCAGCATCTAACTCGATTGAAGCATTTTGATGGCGACAATTTCACTTGTTGGCAAGAGACGATGAAATTTTTCCTGGTCACCGTTAGGTTGTTCTACATTTTGGAAGATAACTTGGAAGAAATCCCGAGGGAAACTGATAAAGATGATGATGCTCTATAGGCTAAACGTGCAAAGCGCAAAGAGGACGATTTCCTATGCATAGGCCATATTCTGAATGCGCTATCTACCCCGGTTTACAATGCTCATAGGACCTTGGAAACAGTGAAGGCACTCTGGAAAAGTAATAAAAAGTTTCTTATTTCCAAATTTATGGATTTCAAAATGGTCACCAATAAGTCCATAATTGGACAAGCGAAATCTTACTGTTGGTGAATCAACTTAAAGATGCTGGAATTGATCTTCCTGAATCTTTTGTTGTCGGAGTTATAATTTCTAGACTTACGCATAGTTGGAATGATTATAAGAAAAAGATGAAACATTCGGAAACGGATTATAATTTAGACAGTTTGCAACTTCATCTTCGTATTGACGAAGACTCTCGCAAACGCGATGTAGATGATAATCCACAAACTGAGTCCCATTATAAGGCAAATATTGTTGAAATTACTGATAAATTAAAGCCAAAGAATGAGACACAGTTTAAGAAGAAAAATCATTTCAAAACAAACAACAAAAAGAAATGTGCTTGTTGTTTTTGTAACAAGCCCGGCCACTATGCCCGAGACTGCCGTCTGCGGAAGAAACAACAAAAAGTGAATGTGGTCGAAGACTCGCTTATGGCTATAGTGTGAGAGGTGAACTCCATTAGTGTAAACGATAATGATTGGTGGTTCGATACTGGAGCAACCATTCAAATTTGCAAGGACCGTAATCTTTTCAAGAGTTACAAAGAAAATAAAGGAGACGCCGACGAAGTTACTGGAGCAAATAAGGTTCCAAGCAAAGTTCTGGAAAAGGCCACAATAGAACTTCCTCTCACCTGTGGAAAAGTTCTTACATTAGTCAATGTATTTTATGTACCTGATATGTGTAAGAATTTGGTCTCTGGATACCTTCTTAACAAAGGAGGATTCAAGATGGTGTATGAGTCTGATAGTCTAGTGTTGTCTAAGAATGGTAAATTCATTGGACAGGGATACTCTTGTAACGGCGTGATTAAGTTGAATCTAATAAAGAAATCTTCTGTTTATATTATTGATTCTATTAATTTATGGCACGGTAGATTAGGACATGTTAATTTTAAATCCATTAGAAATATGAATAAATTATGATTGATTTCTGATTGTGATTTCGGTATCATCTCTAAATGTGAAATATGTGTTCAAGCAAAAATACACCGGAAATCCTTCAAATCCGTAGAAAGGAAAACTAGTTTGCTTGATTTGGTATATAGTGATGTGGGTGGCTTAAAAAGTCATATCGCCTATGGTGGTAACCAATACTATATAACATTCATTGATGATTATACTAGATATGCATATGTATATCTAATGAAAACTAAACATAAGGCTTTTGATAAATTCAAAATTTACAAAGCAGAGGTCGAAACACAATTATGAGTTAAAATTAAAATATTACATTCAGATCGTAGTGGTGAATATTTCTCAAATGAATTCACCTTGTTTTGTAAACAACAAGGTATAGTTCACCAATGTACTGCCCTATATACACCACAACAAAATGGTGTTGCTGAAAGAAAAAATAGAACTTTAGTAGAAATGGTTAATGCCATGCTCATAAGTTCTAATTTACCTCATAACCTATAGGGTGATGCTATGTTATCTGCATGTTATATTTTAAATAGAGTATCACTTAAAAAGAATAATATTTCCCCTTATGAATTATGGTTTAATATGAAACCTAACCTAACTAGACTTAAAGTTTGGGGTTGCTTAGCATGTTAGAAAACCAGACCCTAAACGACCAAAGTTAGGAAATAGAGCATGTAAATGTGTTTTCATAAGATATTCACTTAATAGTATAACTTATAGATTCCTTAGTCTTGACACCCTAGAAGTTATAGAATCTGTAGATGTAGAATTTTTGGAAATCAAACTGTTGAGATCGCATTGAGACATCTAGTCCAGAACCTAGTATGACTAATGATATCAATGACGATGATTATGCTCCTGCTCAAAACAGCAAGGAAGTGTCAGTACCGGATAATAGTACTGAACAACGAAGAAGTAAAAGAGAAAGAATAGAGAAGGACTCTGGTCCTGACATACAGAATGACTATGGTCCTGATTTCATTACATATCTTGTAGAAGGCAGTAAGGACGAAGTCCTTAATGTGACTAAATATGTAATGAACGTCAATGAAGATCCCAAAACTTATTCTGAGGCTATGAGTTCCAGAGATTCCAATTTCTGTAAAGAAGCTATCAATGATGAAATGAATTCCATACTGTTAAACCAAACTTGGGTTTTAACTGATTTACCTCCTAGTGCTAAACCTATAGGATGTAAATAGATATTCAAGAAAAAGTTGAATATAAATGGATCCATTGATAAGTTTAAAGCCAGATTAGTTGCTAAGGGATATAAGCAAAGACATGGAGTAGATTACTTTGATACATATGCTCCAGTTGCTCGCATATCTTCTATACATTGTTTAATTGCACTTGCATCAATTCATAAATTAGTCATACATCAAATAGATGTAAAGACTGCTTTTCTAAATGGAGATTTAGAAGAAGATATATATATATATATATATATATATATATATATGGAACAACCTGAAGGTTTCAAAACCCTAGGCCAAGAAAAGAAAGTTTGCAAATTAGTGAAATCTCTTTATGGCATGAAGCAAGCTCCCATGCAATGACATGAGAAGTTTGATAAAGTTGCACCGTCATATGGATTCATTGTTAATGATGCTGATAAATATATTTATAGCAAATCGGATAACAACGGTATCGTTATAATACGTTTATACGTTGATGACATGCTAATATTTGGTTCCAATATATCCTGTGTGAATGAAACTAAAAAGTTTCTGTCTTCTAAATTCGATATGAAAGATCTAGGAGAGGCTGATGTAATTTTGGGAATTAAAATTATTAGGAAAGAGGGGGAGTTATTACTAACTCAATCTCATTACATAGAGAAATTCCTACAAAAGTATGGTCATTACGATGACAAACAAGCACCAACTCCTTTAGATCCTATTATTAAATTAGAAAAGAACACTGAACGTATTATCTCTCAACTAGAGTATTACAGTGTTATTGGGAGTCTTATGTATGCTATGCATTGCACTAGACCAAACATCGCACATGCTATAAGTGTATTGTTTCGATTTACGAGTAATCTAGGTTTCGAACATTGGAAAGCTATTTCCAAAGTTTTAGCTTATTTGAAAAGAACCATTCAATATGGTTTATCTTATAAAGGATACCCTGCTGTAATAGAAGGATATAGTGATGCAACCTGGAACAATGTAGAATCCAAATCCAAGTCTCCGACTGGATGGATCTTTACATTAGGTGGCGCTGCTATGTCTTGGGATTGCAAGAAGCAGAACTGTATTTCTGACTCAACAATTTTGTCAGAATTGATTGCATTAGCAGATGCATGTAAAGAAGCGGAATGGCTTAGGAATTTATTAATGGAAATCCCTTTATGGAAGAAGTCATCCCCAACAGTCTTGATTAACTGTGATAATCAAGCAACGATATACAATGTGTCTAATAAGACATATAATGGAAAGTCTAGACATGTGAGTCTAAGACATCAAATGGTGAGACAGTTACTCAAGAGAGGAATTATAACTGTTTACTACATAGAAACAAAGAAAAACTTGGCTGACCCACTTACAAAGAGTCTTCCAAAGACAATGGTTTCTATAATGTCATAAGAAATAAGACTAAGGTCTGTGAATGAAGGTTGATCATCCTTAACAGAAACTCAACTTATGTCTTGAAATGGATAGACAAAGTTCAATAGGTACCAACAAGTTAAGAAAATGATTATGAAACACTAAATTGATAATCCCTTAATATTTAGTGCTGGATTCTGCAAGAACAAAGGATGGATATATATACTTAATAAGTCTAGAAACCTTAAAAGGTGTATCGCAAAAACACCTTAAGAGACTTACCTATATGAGTATGGAGATCAGGCCATTTCCAAGGAAAGTAAGGCTGCTTTCTAAGTAGACTCATGAACTAAGATTTAAGCACATGGCCATTAATGTGCTGAGCAATACAGAACACTTTACCTAAGGAAATCAACATGTGTGATTGTTCCGGTTTTATCATTAGGGATACTTGGTTCAAGATTCGTTCACCATAAAATCTCGATAAGGTTTTGAATGGTTTACACCAAAGGTTCAAATCCAAAAGATACCTTTTATTTATGTGTTGGTTTTCATGATGATGCAAAACTTGATCTTATTACTACATAGGCTTGATCCCACTTGGGTATGTAGGAAGTCACTCTAGTGATGCAGCCATCATATTTATTTATTTTGAAAACTGTGGGAGATTGTTGTAAAATTTTCAAATTTGTTTTGGGGCTTTGGGTTTTTTGTTTGGAAGAGAAGAAGAAAAGAAGGAAGAAGAGATAAGTCCCACAAGCTAGAAAATCTAGAACTATATTTGTATAAATAAAGTTTTCTCATATGGATGTTGGGGCCATGTGGCTCTCACATGTTTGCTTTGTTGTGAAGAGAGAAGTCTTGCAACAACACACGCGCGCTGTCGTCCGTCCATTCGACCGAATCGGGTACGGATTTCGGATCCATTATTTTGGATCATATGTGAACAGTAACGGGCTATATTTCAGCCCGTTAAGGACCCAGAACCCGAATTTCTGAAATTGAATAAAGGGCGGGAAATTGCAACGGTTTTCTGAACGTTGCAAGATATGAAAGGACGCGACGTTTAAATTGAATCCGTTTGTAACAATTGCGAACCGTTGCAAACGGTTGTGACGCTTCGCGAATAGACACCTCTCCGCATCTATAAATAGCAATGCCTAGAAAACATTACAAACGGTCCCGAATCTTCTTCTTCTTCCCAGAGCAGTTCTGTGACGTCCAGAAACCATTGCTCTATTTTGTGACGTCTTCAAAGTGTTGCAAATTCAGAAATCGTTGCAGAATTGTTCTCTTCTTCCTCTTCGTTCCTTTATCTACAAATTGCATCTTCAGAAACCGTTCTAAAGTGTTTTTGGTCAGATCAAAGTCGTACAAACTTTGAATCCGATTACGTTGTTATAGGGCTTCATTGAATCATGAAAGTCGATAGTTCGATAACTCATTTGTACCTGTTGAGTTGAACTATTGTTTGAAAGAATCTATTCCATAGATCTTTGAAGTCGGAAGTACAACATTGTCTTCATCGCCATCGCCATCAAATTCGTTTCGAACCGCAAAATACCCAACAACATTCAATGAAATTTTTAATGCATAGTTCGTGTTTTGCATCTTAGAAGTTATTATGAGATGATTTAAGGAAATATACTCACTGGCAGCAATTTGATTATAACATGGTATTCATTTGATAGGTAAATTTCAAAAGCCCTTTGAAAATTTTGTTCTATGTCATTGTTAAAATTCATGTTAACTATTTCGATGTTAACTTTTGTTAGTATAAAAGAACATTTTTAACCATCCAAGACCAAGGAAATCATACTTCCTATCACCCCAAATCGACATGAATTTTAACATGTATGTTTTCCCCAAAGTGTTTGACATTTTAAAAATGCATAGTTGCCATTATATATTTGCAGTTTCATATGACTAGGTTTTCCCCTGAAACATAAAGCGTGTGTGTGTCCTATAGGCTATAATGGTCTTCCTTTGAAAGTACTAAATGGTGTTTCTTAAAAATGATTTATAATTTATAGTCTTGGAGGTCTAGTAAATAGGAAAAACCAGTGACTTAGTGTAGCAAATCAAACCATTAAGATACAATACTGCTCAAGAAATGTAAGAGTGGGCAAGGCCATTTACATGACTTAGAAAATACAAACACCAACTGTGTTTTACATGCCAATCCTCCACTTGTAAGAATGGGCAAGGCAAGATCACGCACCATGTATTCAAACACTTAGTACAAGCTGCATGTCATTCTCCTTGTGACTAGACCTTCTAACATTGCAACATTTCGATGATCTAAATACCTTGATCTGGGGATTTTACATGCCAAGAATTTAATACTTTCTGGCTCCAAATTGCCAAATCTGACCTTCTAGTGTGCCTCTTGCCTTGTATACATTACAGTAGGTATCTTGCACAATTTTATTGACCTTCTCAAAGCTATCAGCTTGACACGCCTTCCACCCTCTAATAGCCTTGCCTGCCACCACCTCCAGCTATGTCGGCCATCCTTCTCAATCTTAGTAGCTCTCCCATCAGGATATTGCTCCTCTGTCTCCTCTTAGTTTCCTTCTCGCCTACCACAACCATGCACCCACACTCTCTGACACAACATCACCCTCCACCTCCATTATCGACGGTTGGGATCTCTTTGAGTGTTGGTCGCTCCACCTCTCCGTCAATGATGATGAATACCATCGAGTACCAATGACCTTTGTTTCAAGTAAAAAATGTTGCCTAAAAACAAGATGAAAATTCAGGAGAAAATGAGTACAGTGATGTATGTTGTAACTCACTAAAGAAATGTCAACTTACTTGGTCAGTGGTATGATCATAATTACTTGTGAATCCGTGCATTTTTAAAACTTTTTTTGCCTCTAAAATAGTTATCACCAGTATGTTTCTAGTTCTATTTTACTGAATCGTGTACTAAATAAGTCTTTTTGGTGCTGCTATATGTTTGATAGATTTCTTACATATTTTTTTAGTAAAAAAGGTTATTGTATTAGTTAAGTTGAATGTTGTTGATTATTTTTTCAGGGATATGTGACATAACACCCACAATAAGCTTTATTTGGATGCTGATTGTAAGGGAGATAATTATGTATTTTGCAAGGTTAAGGTTGCCATATAGTATACCTACATATCAAAAAAGAGTTTTGGTCGAAATAACCATTATTGAAATGGGTTTGCAAGCTAGATTGGTTGAAAGAACCACGATTGCTTTTCTGGGATGAACCGATTAGCGGTCTAGATAGGTATACATGTTATTATTTTCTTACCATCTTTTTGTACCTCTGTTCGTAATAAAAATATGAATTATGCTATCACCTAATTTTCATTGGGCTTGAAATTTATATGAGTCATGTTATATCACATATACAAAAAAACATTTAATTATGTTAATATTTGAGTTGAAAGTTGATCATATGTTTATAAAAATTTATAAAAATTGATTATTTTTATGAAAATTTAACTAAGTCGGGCAAGTTTTATAGAAATTAACTAAGTTTAGCTGCTTGGTTTCACGTGCATAGCTAAAGTAGATATGTGAAGTAATATCATTATTTTCCATTTGGAGTCCTTCATATAATTGTTTAGAATTTGATATTGTTTTCTACCACTATTTTTGAGAACTTCTGACAGTTTTTAATATTTGCAGAAAGTTAACAGAGTGGATTGCCAAGGAATTGAATTTTTCGTTATTCTTCAACTTGCTGCTTATAATCTGGCTGAAAGATCCGAGAATTATTATATTTAAAATGTACGTTCGTTATTTCCCCTTCATCTTTGTATAATTTAACTATTATTGGTGTATAATCACTTAGTGAATAACAACAATAACATACATTTATCGTACCATATCTTACCCATGTCATTAGAAGAAAGACGTTCTTTCACCATTCGCCTCCCAAAACATTCTTTCCTATTCTGAAACCATAACTTACACATGACAATTCTTCAGCATTATCATTTGATCTTGAAACATGTGATAAAAGGATATAAATGAACAGTTAATCACATGCATGGTCATCAGTTGCTTTTCGCCATCCAGCTAGGTTCAATATACAAGCACTTGATCCAGCATTGAAATCCTTTCTAAATTCTGACCTAATGGAAGAGTGGAGAGTTCTACAAAAGTGTGGACAGGACATGGAAGAGAGGGTACCTCCTCTATAGCCCACTAGTGTCTGGCAAGTCTTCCCTCATTACAGCCATCGTTAACCACTTAAAGTACGTCGTTTATGATCTAGAACTTACTCGAGTTTCTAACAACTCCGACTTAAGATCTTTGCTCGTACAAACTACAAAGGGGTATGTCATTGCTATTGAAGACAGGCTGTTCCTTGCATCTTACAGGTAATCGTACACTCAAGAAGAAGCACAGAAACGATGCAAACTATGATGGTGACAGTGATAATGAAGATAAGAATTAAAATGGAAGAGTGACATTATCAGGGCTGCTAAACTTCATAGATGGACTGTGGTCATGCTGTGGGGAGGAAAAGGTGATGATGTTCACTACAAACTACAACGATGGAACCAGTGAAGCATTGCTAAGGGCAGGAAGGATGGATTTGCATGTTAAACTAGGAGAGTGTGGAGTGCATATATTGAGAGAGATGATTAGGAGATATGTTGAAGTTGTTGGAGATGATGTTCATGATTTGGTAGAGATGGTAGAGAAATATGTAAAGGCGAGGGCAGGAATGGCGATGGCTGAGGGAGGGGAGGTGTTGAAGAAGAATAGAGGAGGTAAGGTTATTGCAGTTAAAGAGCTGGTGAAGGAGCTGAAGATGAGAGTTGATGCAGAAATGGGTGACTATGAGAACTTAAAGTTCACTAGAGAGTAAGGGTAAGAGCAAGACGTGGGAAGGGAAGATACTAGTTTTGGGAGGGTTGAGGAGTTTAACCAAAACCGACTTCGAGAGGAGTGGTGTGTGACCAGAGGACTAGCTAGCACCTCAAAGTTTAATGCTGAAGAATTGACATGGGTAAGACATGGTTTTAGAATAGGAAAAGAATGTTTTGGGAGGCGAATGGTTAAAAAATGTTCATGGCATATTTCATTGTGGTTACCCTTCTGTGCAGGCAGAATAGTAGTACACTACATACCTAATATTGTTTTAGAATCTCATTGGTTGTCAAAATAGCCAAATATTGTTTGCACTTTGCATTTCCAATATGAGAAATCAGATCAACGTTAACAGCAATATCTTCTTATCATTAAAAAAAAACTTTTTCAAAAAATAAACCTAGTATTATAAAAATATAAATACAACTAGATCTATCTATAATAATAATAAAAAAAAATTAGCTAAGTTAACTAAATTTTATAAAAATCAACCAAGATCTATAAAAATTAAATAAGTATAAAAATTAACTGAGTATTATAAAAATTTAACTAAGTTAACTAGCTTTTATAAACAATAACGTGTTTATATGCTTATAATGATAATGATAATAAATTATAAAATATTAACCAAGTTTTATAAACATCAGCTAACTTTATAATAATAATAATTATTATAAATTATAAAATACTAACCATGTCAACCAAATTTTATAAAAATTAACTAAATTTAGGATAATAAAAAATTATAATTATAATTATTTAACTAAGTTAACTAAGTTTTATAAATAATAATAATAATAATAATAATAATAATAATAATAATAAACTAAGTTTTATAATAGTAGTAGTAGTAAATAACAATAATAATATATTATAAAATAATAATAATAATGATTAACTAAGTTTATAATAATGATGATGATGATTAACTAAGTTTATAAAAATGATGATGATGATGATGATAAATTTTGAATATTAACAAGTTAACTAAGTTTTATAAAAATTAACTAAATTTATAATAATAATAATAATAATAACTTAAATAAGTTAACACAGCTATATAAATAATAATAATAAAATTAACTAAGTTTATAGTAGTAGTAATAAACTAAGTTTTATAAAAATTAACAAATTATAATAATATTAACTAAGTTTATCATAATATAAATTATAAAATATTAACAAGTTAACAATGTTGTATAAAAATTAACCACATTTATAATAATAATAATAATAATAACAACAACAACAAAAATTATAAAATATTAACCAAGTTAACTAAATTTCATAAGCTTTATTTTTTTAATTTCATTTCATTCTGAAAAACTAAGATGTTATGAATTTGGCGCACAATGTAGCCATGATAAAGTTTTTTTTCTTTCAGAATGAAACCACTCTAGCTTGGTTCTCAAGAGAAAATGAAAAATAACTAAAATATTAATTTTTCTCCATACACTACATTGTATATACGTTTCAATATATTGATTATTAAAACAACCATGTAACTATGATATAAGAGATATATCGATCTATCTCGTGGATACAACATCTTCCTGACTCTTTGCTCCTCTATTTGCATTCACCCTCAAGCTTATAAATAACATATATACATGTGATAAAGAAGAAAAATGTTTCAACTATGTCTGGACTATACCTTGCCCTCTACACTACGGCAATAGGCTCGATAACTATTGCATAGAAAAAGACTACCTGCGTACATCTTTTGGAGGATCAAGCTCATGTAGTTCTATTTCCTGCTCTTCTCATGCATCCAAATACTTGTTAGTACATGACAATCAAAGCATCCATGCAACCATTACAACCAATGCAACTAATACAACCATTATGACCAATGCGTTGAATAATAATAGTAGAAGTAGAAATCAACATTCCTACTTATCCATCGTAATAAATCATCTTACATGGCAATCATAAAAATAAAACATAGCCATCAAACACGAGCAACATCCAATGTCAATCCAATTCATCAAATAAGGAAACAACAACATAAGTTTACTTACATACATTATTAATTATCAACAATAATATAACATCACCAATGTAAGTATAAATCACCCATTGTATACTAATTGCTTCACAAGAGTAACTCAAAATCAACATTATCAAATGTGTATTAATCTAACCAACATTAGTAACATAACGTCCTTCATCAAGTAAATAAAATTAACTATCATTGTTTAGTAGTAATAATGGTAAGATGTCACACACTCATCCAAATGTTGCACCGTCAAACATGAAATATCTGTGATAATTACGTCAATAATTAATCAATCATCCGAATAATATATTTGCATCCATTATCCATTTAAGTAAAAACATCATTTAATTATTGTTTATTCTAAAAGCGCCTTTTATTTATCTCAAAGCAATAATAATCCTTTAGAACATAATATACTTCAAAATAGTTCGTTGTAATCTCATTACTTCTAATTTTCTAAACACCATATTTTTATATCAAAAATACCTTCCAAGCAAAGTATTGCTATTTAACGTCAAAATAATAATAAACATATTAAATCTCTTTAATGTTCTACAAAACTCGTTTGTTACTATTTATCTCAAAATAGTGTAATTTTCACAAAAACCATATTATCATTTATGAAATCTCATTGTATTTAGATAATAATAATAGTCTTTTCAATTTTAGTTTAAAATATATTTTCATTATTATTCATGAAATTCCATAAAAATTCGTGAATTATTGCCGTATTATATTTCTTCCATTAATTTCATTTAATTGGCTATTATTTACCAACATCATAAAAACCATAAATAATCACATCTATCCTTTACTGATTTAATCTTCCCATTATTATCTACATTATTTCAATTAACTAGTTTTAAATTCAAACTAATAATTAATTATAATTAAACACCTAACAGCACAACATCAACAATAATTATCCAATTTAGACATAATTCATCCAAAATATTATAATAACCATACTGTCATCCATAAAACTCAACATATACGAACAAATATTATGTTTCATAATTAGTTAAATTAAATTAAATCAAATACACCATACCAATGTGATTTTTTTCAATAGTCTCCAAACTTAGCAAATCCAGTGTCATGTCGTTGTAATTTCATTACGAATACAACAGAAGAAACCGCTTATGAACCGGAGCTCATATGAGAAATATATAAAGGTCAGAAGTTATATAGTTTAAATTATATTAAATAAGATTTAAGGGTCTTAACAAAAAAAATTACCACCTTCTTCCAAGCAATCTACTACCCCCGTATCGTATGATCAAAAAATTTGACCGCCAAATTTTCCATACTCTAGCCACATGTGACAGCTCACCGCCCTCATTAAACTCTCCACCTCATGCTCCACTCCATTACATTTCCACGACTGCTTAAAACGCGGCATGTCTTAGCCAAGTTTAGGGTTTGTCGAACCTTAGTTGGAAAATTTCCACCACCAAAAATGACATTGACGCTACCTCGTAATTTGCCTTAATTTAGAAATGCCTAATTCAATGCCTTAGGTTCGCTGATTGGCTAATAATTTTGATCGAGTCGAGCATTTTTTCCAAAAACGAACCTTTTTCGTTGAAACTGTCCGTCGAGGGCTTCATAATGATAAATATTTGATAGGGTATGGACACTTTAATTTTTAATCATTTTTTAATTAATTTGCAAATCACAATTATTGAGCTATTAAGGTGATTTCAGGATTATAAAAGAAATGGAAGATAGAGGTGGTAACTAGGGTTTCATGGCCTCACTTATATAGTGGTTAGACTAGGCTATGGGCTCTGTATCAAATTTGGTCCGAAACAACTACGTACGCTATTTAAACACTATAACATCTCTATTTCACAAATTGTAACTCCAAATATATCAAAATTATACATCAAACTGATAAGCTCGTAAAAACCTTCTGAACTTTTATAAATACTACACCCAACTTAGTTATACCCCAAATTTTTATATCATAGTTAAATAATAATAAATAAATAAATACATCTGCAATTAAAGTGGAGGATAATTTGGTAAATTTCAATATAAGGGAAAATAGAAATTTTTACAAATAGTTGAATTTACTGATGAAAGTTTCACCATTGCGTAGCTCTCATTTTTATGGTTGAGATGAGGTATTCATTTATTTAAATCGGACATCGTATGAGTGAAGTATCGAAATTTTAATGGAATGGGTTGAGGATGTGTGCGGATAGCAGGCTGATTTGGACCAGTTTGAGAATTTGAACTTAAAAATATAACTACCATTCATTTTCTCTCCGAAATCAGTTTGAAAACTACTTTTCAAATTTCGTTTTCTTTTTCATTTTTTTTGAAAATCGGCAACTCCTTCTTGCTCCTTCAATCAACCACCAGATTCTCGTTTCTCAACGAGAATTGATGAAACAAAGTGCATTTAAATCTAGCGGAGTTTTTTTTCATCTGAATCAAAAATCAACGGCTATTACAGAGATTTGAATTTCTGGAATTATGGGACAACAGATGAAATTGGGTTCTATGGCTTGATTTTGGTGAGTGTTGCTTCTCTACTTCTTATATAATGATATGATAATGTTATAAGATGGTTTATGGCTAATCTAGGGTTAAATTATGATGAAATTTGAAAGAAATTGAAAATATGTACTTTATTTAAGAAACTTCAGAAAACCTAATTTGACTTCAATTTGAATTAGAAACTTATAGAAACTATAATTTGACGATGTGAATGTGTTAGGAACCTAGAAACATAGTAAATATTGTACATATATGATATAGAATCACCAAACTAAAGAATGAAATAGTTAATTGGAACTTAGAAATAAACATGTATAAAACATGAAGAAACTCTTGTATATGTGTTGCGCACTGTGCACTAGTGGGTGCACACCGATCGTCTGGTGTACAATTTGGTTCTAGGAAGTTCGGGCTTTTGAATGCCCAAATCTATATGCATTGTTTCGACTTTTGCATTGTGTTCTCTAGCAAATCCATAGTGATAACTCGACTTGAATCATTGTTGTTTAGATGTTGAGAATGCTATTTTAAAATGATAAGAAAATATTTAAATCGTTTATGGATTTGTAGTTTGATATTGACGATGTATAAAGGTGGTGTATATAGTTCTAGAAAAATATATGAATACATGGGACTTGGCGATAATATATAAATACGATTGTGGTATAAGTGTGTGGGGGGCTTTAGATCGTGTAGTTCGATGATGTGGTACGCGGGTGTGTGTGTAGGGTATTGAAACGATGAATGAATACTTGAATCTTGCAGTGCACGCAATGGGTCCTTGATTCATGGTACTGACCAGTGTTCCCTGCAGAGCACGGGGTTGGTCCAGAAGGTTTTGATGTGGAAATTTTTTGACTAGTAGCGCATGAGGAAGGACCAGGAATGAGTCCATTTCATACTATCCTTTACCGTTAGTGGTGAGGTCAGATAATGGTTGGAGACGGTTAATTATTTACCGTGGGTGGTGAGACAAGATTACGGAGATATGAAATCCTTTATCCTAAGTGGCAAGACCGGATTACATATAGGAGATCCTTTATTGTAGGTATTGGAGATCGGATCAATTTTAGATAGTATAATATTGGCCTGTAGCATGGCACAGGCAGGTCTAGAAGATATTATACTTGGACTTAAATCATGTCATACCATTGTCACAATGGTATACAAGTTTTAGATTGACTTTACTCATTCAGATATATGTCTGGCCCACTCCTATATTTTCCATCTATATTATTTAGGTTGATGGAGTTTAGAGATGTAATGGACAAAGAGGCATGAATTTGTACGTATTGTAAGTATTAATATATAAATGTTGTGTATAATATGTATCTTAAAAATATGATGTGATAGAGTGTGTGGGGAGCTGATTTGGTTTGGATTGTATAGATTATGTTATGGTATTAGATAAAAAATTATGCACACACACAGATATATATATATATATATATATATATATATATATAGTTGTGTATATGATATTTTGAGTGACCATTCTCTATGAAACCATGAAAGTTATCAGTTAGTTTATTTTTTTTCCTTATGCTCTCTCTGCATTTCAATGTATCATCACCTTAACGACTCATCATTTTAGAATTTCGCTGTATGGTTACGGGGTTCTGAAAAGGTATGTTTTTACATTTGTTATAGAATTAGAGATGTATTATGAGAGCGTACTTGTCTATTTTATAAAATATAAGAATAAATATGAATTGAATATGTTTATAGCTATTCCAGTTAAGTTGTCTATCTATTAGGAAGTTGTTAATGAATCCTATTTACGGATAGCAGAGGATGAGTAAGTTAATGAAGAGAGAAACTAGATTAAAGATGGATACCGATGGGGTAATACTAAAGCTAGAACGGTACTAGAGTCAATCATTGGGATATTATGGTACGAACGTCCATGTTCGGTTCCACTAATATATGTAAGCGATGAGTCATTCCAATGTAAACTCCATAGTATCTGCATTTGGTATATGAGAAGTTGTTCTTAGTATTATGTTGGAATTGAACCACAATTAATAATTAGGACGTGGCTAAGCACTTGTGAGAATAGTTGTAAACATTTAGATTTGAATGTATTGATGTACTGGATAGTTAGTTAATAAGTGGAAATGGAGAATTAATTCTAGAAGCAGGGAAACATTTAAGAGTAAAGATTTAAAGAAATTTCTTAAAGGGGAATTAATTACGAAATTATAATTTATAATTTTTGTTAATCAATGAGTAAGAACTGATATATATTTATATAAGATTATGGATATTTGAAGGATTTGAGAAATAATTTTTTGAATATATTAATATATGATACAAGGTTATGAAAAAGATTTTCTAAATTGATATCAATATAGTCCATCGCAAAAGAGGATTTAAAAATGTATTTCCATATATATAGGATGTGTTATTTAAAAGTATTGGTAATTTCCTATTTATGAAGAAACTAATGTATACACACACACATATATATTATAAAATGACTATTAATTTATTTTAAATTATGTTTTGAAATAATGAAAAAGTTTTTAGAAGACAACCATAGTTAATTCAAAATTTAAATATATTTTTAGGTGGTTAATATTAAATTATTGAAGGTAAAGAAGTAACTAGTGTTGGAGTTAAATTATAAAGGAGAAGTAAATGTTTGATGAAAATATTTTATCTTATGGTTTTAAGTGTTACCTGGCCACTTGGCCTGGCTGCAAGATGATAGTCCTAGAGGTTTTGATTTGGTCGTGACTAGACTTAAGCCAGTAAGGGGTGGGAGATGTGTGGAATGGGTCTAATCTGTGTGGTTCGGTCTATATACATTGTTCGGCCTGTATGCATGGTTCGGCCGAGGGAGGAGAGACGTGTGTCACACGGTCTTGTGAGATAATGTATGTTGCTCGACCAAAGAAAGATGTTGGTCGGAACTCCATATATATCGCTCGGCTTAGAGGAGAACATTCGTCGCTCGGTCGAGGGAGATATTATTTCGTTCGATCTTGGGAAGTTCTGTTTGAATATCATTTGGCCAGAGAGCAAGTAGTTCGGCCAGGATGGTCCAGCAAGAATCGTTCGGTCAAGTTTGGTCAACCCTTGTCGCTCGGTCGAGGCTGGTTCGACACAAGTGTTCGGTATATCAGTTTTAGTGCAAGGTGGGGGAGTTAGCTTATTCTTGGAAGTTAACACGAAGTGAGGGGCTTATTCTTGGAAGTTAACACGAAGTGAGGGATTCGGCATTGCTTCACTTCTAGATCCATTACCGATCGCTCCAAGTCTTTTGAGACCTTACTTCGAGTCACTTGCCAAATGACCATTGGTCGGTTATACATCGTTCGGCCCAGGGAGTTAGCGAATTTTCAACTGGACAATGTGGTCAGTTTTTCTCTACTTCGGGTTGCATTGCTAGCTGCTTCGAGTCATGGGGGACTTTGCTTTGAATCATACACGAAGAAGTCGTGGTTCGGCCAAAGAGGCTCGGGGTTACCGGCTCGGTGAAAGTGGCTTGGCCTGATTTTTTCGGTCAACATTGACTTACAACAATGGGCTGAGCTACCTTGTTCTTGGGCTTACATAGGGGATCCTACCTATCTTTGTCTATAAATAGAGAGGCAGGGGCACAGGTTTAAGGAAACCTTTTTTTGGGAACTCCAGGGAGACTCTACCATTTAGAAGACTCGTCTATTTTTGATCCAAACTTGTAATCAAGTTATTAGTGAACGGATTGTATCTGTATTCAATGATTTGAAGAAGCAATAAAGATCACATCCAACGTGGACGTAGGTAGTTACCACAAACCACTATAATTTTGGTGTTCCCGTTTTTTACTGTTCTGATTGCATTCTATTGTGATATTCCTCTGTTTTAATTTACCTTCTTCATTAATCTCACTACACAATCCTACTTAAGGGAATTAGTGACTAGTTTTGGTGCTTTCACTGAGAATAGCATTCTCAGGCCGTTAGCATCTACTTTATCGCCACTGGATTAATGAAATCCCTCAAAGAAGATCCAAGTTCGTTCACCAGAAGTTCATAGATTGCACTCAGAGTTCTTACCAATAACTCTACAATGGCAAGACCGCGTACTAGATCAGCCTCCCATAATGTGGATGTCAACGAGACTACTAGTGTCCAACAAGTAGGACCTAGCAATCAACAAGCTAATTTTGACGAGGGGACTGGCACCGTCCTAAACCAAATAAAAGTTGTCACCAAAACAGAGTTCAATGAGCTGATGGGAGAACCTACGGAAAGCAAGAGATAGCTTAATGATAAGATTCAAGCTAACGCCAATCTCATGACTCAGCTTACTCAACAACAGCATCACAATGCTGGAGGAAGTCCCGATGCCTACTCCTTGTCTGACAGCTCCGCTTCGTTTGATGAACCACCCAAGCATAGACGTCATAGAATTGAAACAACGAAAACAAGTGCAACTGAATGATCCACCAGGGATGGTCCAAGTTCCCTACCTAGAGCCACGACTCCTCACTTACACCAGGTAATCATACTCAAGTTGGAACAGGAAACTTGGGATCCGAAGCACGAGTGGAAGCTGGACGACCGAATCACCAAGGTCACAATGAAGCAGGTCTTCGGGACACACATTTGGTAGATCGCCAACCGAGGAGGCACCAACCGGAAGGTCCTGTAGGACAGATTCCAACTTGCCACCTTCCATACAAACCCCAGACCTATCAGCTATGGTCAAACATCTGATGAGGGAAAATCAAGGCTTATCTAATGATGATTGGGACTTTTTTAGGAGCCACACTCCATTCACAGATGTTATCCTACAGGTTGAGTACCACAGAAAGTTCAATATGCCGACTATTTCGGCCTACGAAGGGAAGACTGATCCTCGACAACATATAATGAGATATGAGTGGATGATGGATTCAGCTAGGGCAAACGATGCAACTAAATGTAGATGATTTCCAATAACTTTACCTGGAATCGCTATCATGTGGTTCACCTGACTTTCTCCGCGATCTATATCCAACTTTGATGAGTTAGGGATGAAATTTATGGAGCAGTTCAGGATTCATGCCACTTGTCCCAAGGACGTGATGTCCTTGTCCAGTGTGATTCAGGCTCCAGGGGAGTCGTTAAAGGAGTACTTACAAAGATTTCACATTGCTGCTACTAAATTTAGCAACCTAAATGACCATGCTATTCTAGTGGCCAAGATGCGAGGAGTAGATCTTGATTCGGAGTTTGGTGATTGGTTGGCAGGAAAACCTCCAGCTACACTGGAACATTTTTATTCAAAGGCGCATCAATTTAGAAGAAGAGAGGAAGCCAGGTGGACGAGGCAAGACAATGCACCAGGGCCTAGCAAGGAGACTATGTAGAGCAATATTGTTGTAAAAAATCCAATGATAACTCTAGAAAGGTCCAGGTCAATGTTCAAAATAAGTCAGAGCAATCTAAAGGATCTGGAGGAGGAAATCCTGGAAAGAAAAGGAAGGCAGACATGGGACATCCGACCACAATCGCGGGCAGACACCACGTCGATATAAGGAACTGGTTAGGACTGGAGGTAGATTAGTCATAAACACGATAGTTGTTGGGCCTCACCCTACAGATAAGAATTGGCAAGAAATGGAGCGTTATGCTAATTCCCTAAAGCATGCAGATGTTGAATGTTGTTCAAACATGGAAGATGGGACCCCAGCTAAACAACAACGAATGATGATTGACGATATAGTGTTCAGGAGCAGAGATGTATGTCAAGTAGAGGCACCTACCATTGATCCGATGATCATCTTGGCCACTATTGGGCCAGCGTTTGTGAGAAGAATACTGATTGACTACAGAAGTTCTATTAACATTATCTTTAAAAAAGTATATGACCAGATGAAGATGGAGACAAAGGATCTAAAACCATCTAAAGCCCATAGTCACGGCTTTAATTGTGCGGCTACAAATGCAGTGGGTTTTGTTGAATTACTAGTTGAACTTAGGGAAGGTGAATGTAGGAGGGTGCAGATCCTACCGTTCATTGTTTTGGATGTCGATTCTCCGCATAATGTGTTTCTGGATCGACCGGCCCTGGCGGAGTTTAGGGCAGCTTTGGCCCCGTGGTGTCTAACTTTGAAATTTTCGATAGATAAAGGACATGGTGTAGTGCATGGCGATCAGGCAACTGGTCGTGCATGTTATGTGGCTGAGCTAAGAGAGGCCCAATGAAGAGAGAAGGGAAAGGTTATGGACAACTCAGTCCGTATCCAAGCTACCGACGATTAACATTCCAGTTAGCCACGATGACCCATCACGGGTACTTAAGATTGGATCATAGCTCAACTCCTCGTTGATCGAGGATCTTACTGATTTCCTCCGAACAAATATGGATGCTTTCTCTTGGACACATTCCGATATGTGCGGGATTTTTCCTACCATTGCGAGTCATATGTTGAACATAGACCAGAGGTACATGCCAATGAAGCAATAAAGGAGACACATGGACCTGGAGAGGTCCGCTGAACTCAGAGAGAAGGTGGACAAACTCAAAGCCAATGGGTTTTTCCACGACGCCCTCTACCCTGAATGGGCGTCTAACCCCGTGCTGGTGAGAAAAGCGAATAGGAAATGGAGGACCTGTTTTGACTACTCAGATCCAAACAAGGCATGCCCCAAGGATAGCTTCCCTTTACCCAGAATTGACTAGCTAGTCGACTCAACGTCAAGACACGAGTCATTGTCATTCATGGATGCGTATTTGGGATAATTAGATCCCGATGCACATTCCAGATCAGGAACATACTAGTTTTGTCATAGACTTTGGACTGTATTGTTATGTGGTGATCCCCTTTGGGCTGAAAAATGCAGGTGCGACTTATCGGCGCTTGGCAAATTGGATGATTAAAGACCAAGTTGGTAGAACAATGGAAGTCTATATGGACGACATGCTCGTGAAGTCACGGCAGTTAAACGACCACATTCGAGACTTGGCAGAAATGTTTGATATACTCAGGTACTACGGAAAGAAAATCAATCCACTGAAATTTTCCTTTGGCGTTGCGACGGGAAAGTTTTTGGGTTTTATTGTTAATGCATGGAGAATTGAGGCTAACCCAAAAAAGATTCAGGCTATTTGAGACATATAAGTGCCAAGAATTATAAAGCAAGTATAAAGCCTGAACATAAAAGTGGCCGAGTTGAGTCGATCCATATCCAAAGCGATAGACAAGTGTATTCCTTTCATCGATGTGATAAAGAAAGGGAAGAGAAATTTCCAATGGACGCCCAACTGTGAGGATGCATTCCGAGCTTTGGTAAGACATTTGGAAAGTCCCCCGGTGCTGTCAAAGCCTATAGACCATGAACTATTGTATCTGTACTTGGCCATATCTCAACATGCCATCAGCACGGCCTTGGTTCACGAGGAGGACCAAGTCCAAAAGACGGTGTACTATGTCAGTAAACGTTTAACAGGGGCAGAGATAAATTATCCTAAAATTGAGAAGCTAGCCTACTACTTGGCGGTTGCATCATGGAAGCTTCGTCCATACTTTCAAGCACACCCGATTATTGTTTATACTGATCAACCTCTGTGATAGGTGCTCCAACGACCAAAAACCACTAGAAGGTTGCTAAAGTAGAACATTGAATTGAGTCAATTCGATATCACCTATCTACCATGGAGGGCTATCCAAGGGCAGGCGCTAGCGGACTTCATTGTAGAATTCACCATATATGATGAGCCAACCAGTGAGGATGTTATTCCCCTCATTCGATGAAAACTATACACCGATGGGGAATCCAACGATCGTTGTTCTGGGGCTGCTGTAATTCTTGTAACTACCGAAAACCGATCAATTTGTTATGCTTTGAAGCTCAATTTCCCATCTACAAATAATGAAGCTGAGTATGAAGTATTGATTGCTGGCTTGAAACTTATCGGGGAACTTGGAGTAAAATTGGTCAAAATCTTTTATGACTCATAATTGGTGGTGTACTAGGTGCGGGGAGACTGTCAAGCAAAGGGGCATAGACTTTCTCCATACCTTGCTCAGATTTAAGAGCTATTGGCAGACCTTGAATATTACGATATTTCACACATCCTACGTGAAAAAAAGGGGGAAGCCGATTCATTGGCAAAATTTGCGAGTACTGGTGATGCACATCAGGTGGGATTAGTTCCCGTCGAAATCTTACATGCTCCGAGTATAATTGAGATTGAAGTAGATTTTATGTTAGAAACAGAAATCGAGAAGAAGTCATGGATAACCCCATTCAAGCAATACCTGCTATATGGGGTTTTGCCCAAAAGAAAGAATGAAAGACGACAAGTCATTCGCAAAGATCGTGATATGTAATGCAGGATGGAGTAATGCATCGAAAGGGATTCTCGGTTCCCTTACTTTGGCGCATTGCCAATGACGAAATAAAGCGAGTCTTGAAAGAGGTTCATGAAGGAGAATGTAGTGACCATATAGGGGAATAGACATTAGCGAAAATGATCCTTCGCTATGAATACTATTGGCCAACCGTGAATTGGGACGCCACGGACTATGTTCGAAGATGCGACAAATGACAAAAATATACAAAAATCCTGAGAGCTCCGCCGACAGAACTCACACAAATGGTTAGCCTTTGGCCATTTGCAATATAGGAAATCGGTATAATCGGCTCCTTGCCAGTCTCCAAAGGTGGTGCCAAATACACAATATTTGTAGTCAATTACTTTACCAAGTAGGCGGAAGCAGAGCCCTTAGTTACAATCACCACCAAAAAGGTCACTAGTTTCGTTGTGCGAATCGTTTTGGCCTCCCACGAACTATCATCACGGACAATGGAACTCAGTTCGAAAGTAGGGAGTTCAAAAATTTTGTCAAATATATGGCATTAAGAAAAGGTTTGCAACAGTTTCTCATCCAAAAGCCAATGGACAAGCAGAAGCCGTAAACAAAATAATCAAATCCATACTGAAAAAACATTTGGGGAAGGCTAGAGGCAAGTGGATGAATGAGTTTTTGACAGCACTTTGGGCTTAAAGAACCACCCACAAGTCTGTGACAGGCCACACTCCATTTAAATTGGCATATGGCATGGAAGCAGTTGTACCCATGGAACTTGAAGTTCCTTCACATCGGGTAACTCATTATGGCCCTAAGACGAATCGGGATCTCTTGCTGGAATCACTGGACTTTGTTGATGAAAACCGTAAAGAAGAAGCTGATTTAAGGGCGGCTTCATATTGGCATCGAGTTGCTCGATATTATAAAGAGAAGGTCCGACCAAGAATCTTAGATGTAGGCGATCTCATTTTGAAGCGAGTTTTTTCGATCCCATCGCATATGAATCCCAAATAGGAAGGTCCATACGTCATTGAACGGAAGCTTGGAGAAGGAACTTCCAAGCTAGCGACCGTCGATGGCGCGACACTTCTCCGAGCATGGAATAGTGAGCATCTGCGACGTTATTACACTTAGTTGTTTCCTTTGCATTTTAGTAGCAATTGTTTCCAATAAGTTATTCTTTTGTTTTCGGCATGTAATAAAGCAGATCAGTTGTTCCTGTTTGATTATTGATAATAAAGGCTTGAAGCCACTTTTCTATGAACTATCGATGTTCCGTGTGTTGTAATTCCATGAAAAAAACTAAATCATATTATTATGTCCGGCGTATGAATGCACGCGCAAAATTAAAAATCAAACGAATTAAAATCTCTATGTCCCCAGAGTGTGGACTGGAGTACTCTGAGTCCCCAGAGTGTGGACTGGAGTACAAACGACTTAAAAATTTATAAGTCCCTAGAGTGCAGACTGGAGTACTCTGAGTCCCCAGAGCAAGGACTAGAGTATAAATGACTTAAAAATCTCCAAGTCCCCAGAGTGCGGACTGGAGTACTTTGAGTCCCCAGAGCACGGACTAGGCTATAAATGACTTAAAAATCTCTAAGTCCACACGGTGCGGAGTGGAGTACTCTGAGTCCCTAGAGCATGGACTAGAGTATAAATGACTTAAAAATCTCTAAGTCCCCAAACTACGGACTGGAGTACTTTGAGTCCCCAGAGCACGGAGTAGAGTATAAACGACTTAAAAATCTCTAAGTGCCCAAAGTGCGGACTGGAGTACTCTGAGTCCCCAGAGCGCGGACTAGGGTATAGACGACTTAAAAATCTCTAAGTCCCCAAAGTGCAGGGTACTCTGAGTCCCTAGAGCATGGACTAGAGTATAAACGACTAAAAAATCTCTAAGTCTCTGGAGTGCGGACTAAAAGTATTCTAAGTTATCAGAGCGTGGACTAGAGGATCTACGATTCCAAAAATTTCTGAGTTATATGGAAGTGAACTGGAGCTTCTGTAACTCACAAGATTTTGAATTTCGGCTACAAATTATACAATAAGCTGAACAACAAAAATCATCAAAAGTAAAGAAACAAAGTTTTATTCATTAATCCAGAATAAAGTTCCATGACAACTTCTCCTAAACTCGGAGCAAAAAGTCTACTTACAACGACTATGAAAATAAACAGAAATAATTACATGATCCAGGCTTATTCACGTTGAATGAGGCATGATAGATACGTTTTCGACTTCTTTTCCTTCCTCGCTTTTTCTGAAGATTCCTCCCCTAGGCATTTTCTCTTGGACTCCTTACTTGTTAGAGAAGCAGTACCCGGCGAAGGGAGAGGAATTTTCAGTGGTGAAGTCCCATCGGGAGAATAACCTTTAGGGGCCTATTCAGTGGATTGTCAAGTTCCACCACCTGAGTTCAACCTTAATATCAGCCTTCTTCTTCCCCTCTTCCATGATTTGCTCCTCCATGATCAATTTTAAAGTGTCTTCAGAGGCGCCCCTAATTTCAACTTCATCGTGTTCTTCTACGGGCGATGGATTTTTGGACTTGTTTGCATCAAGTGCCTCGATCACTTGAGCGTCAGGTCCGGGAGTCTCCCCTTTGAATTGCTGCTCTCACTTTCTCCTCCCTCTCCATGGATGGCCTATATGAAGTCATGAAATGCAAATGTTAGAATGCATCTATTACATGCCAGAAGCGATTATCTTTTGAACTCTAGGAAGAAAAACTACGCACCGATTTTCGGTTGGCTCTCAACCGTTTTAGGAGTTTTTCCCTTTGGAATAGGAGATAGAGCATGAATATTAAGTCCAGGCTTCTCTGGGTCATAGCCAGTATGCTGCTAGAAAGGATCAAGTGATGAGCAACCAGTCAGCTTAATAAGAGGAAGAACTTGAGACTCGGTTCCGGATAGACCAGTAGTGTCATTCTTTCCTTTTGATGAGGAAGAGTTTCTTTCGTGTTGGACGTAGACATCATTATTGCAAGAAATGACACTTTGTTTAACATGACCTTTGAATAGGATGGATCACAGGAAGGAATTTTAATCTGTCAAAGCATATTTTTAGAAATGTGGCTTTTAGCTCAGCTAGCATTTCTGTTATCGATGGATCGTGAGCAGGGGTTGAAGAAGTTAGTCTAGCCAAAACCACGTACTTCTTGTGAGGCTCACAAGATTGCCTAGTGCTAGATGAACCAGAGTATTGGTCGCAAGGAGCTTCAGATTGAGATCTCATTTGAGCAGATTTCTCTCTGCTTTGTTCTGGTTGAGGAGGAGAATCATTGGGGTATGAAGAATGGTTGTAAGTTTTCCTTTGAGCCGATAACGAATCTCGAGGACGATAGTCTCTATCATTGTCGTCGTCTCTTTATCGACGTCTATCGGACCCCGAGTCTCTACTGGAGTGATGAGAGATAGAAGACCCACGAAGGCGATCGAATCCATGAGTACACCCCATATCACCTGCATAGAAATTAAGTGAGGACAAGTTAGCAAGAATAACATGATGGCTGAAGTTTAAGTGCAAGGTGAAGTGTAAGTGCTCGTGTGTGTCCTAGTGATTCCCCTGGACGAACCAGTTTCTTTCGCTTTACTGATTGGGGTTAACTCTCCATATCGATCGGTCGAATCGCCTACATCGCCTCTCGAGGATGAATTAAGCCCCATATCCCCTGGGTCGTTAAAACCATAATTCAGCAGGTCATCGGGGATGGTCAGGTCTGAAAGACCTTTAAGTGAACCCTCTAGATGTTGGGGAGAGGATTTTTTCTCGACCGAGGTGATGGTAACTTTAGGAGTCCCGCCAACTGTTTTCTTCTTCAATTTATAGGCTAATCTTTTTTGCCTCTTCGAAGGGAGAAGCAATTTGGTGACGTCAGGTACGTCAGTTATAGGCGCAATATTAGAGCCTAAGTTCTCATAGGTCGTTTTCGACGCCTCAGCCTCCTTTATTTCACCATTTTTAGATACATCGAGGATCCCTCCTGTGGAAGGCATCGAAGGCCTAGCTTGCCTTTTGTCTTTTTCCAAGGTAGGTCCGGTTGTAGTGGCGCTCTGTGTGAGACTTGTTCGACGATCTTCCGCTAACAATTCGAACTTTGAAAGCGATTCACAAGAAATGACGGATTTGATTTTTTGGTCTCCCATAGGAACAACCCGAATGGCCTCGACGGCCTTAGAATACCCTGTGCTTTCTGGATGTGGGCTGATATGTGTAAAAATCGAATGAAATTTAGAAAGAATGCACTTTATGCCACAGACGAATATTGATCCGAGAAAGGAACTTACTCCCTTCCAGCCATCTTCTTGCAAAGTCGGGGGAAGCGTATGTAAAACCATTCCTGTTTATATTGGGAGAATTTACTCCATGCCCCGTCAGGATCTGATATTTGAAGTGTGGCTCGAGGAATATGAAAGGTGGACTGTCAGACCATCTCTTGAAATGATAGAAATAACGGATATCACCTGGAGTGGGGAGCCTGAATAGGATGCTCATGAAGGGAATACAAGTGTTATAGATGAACGCGTGACTATTGGGATGTAGCTGTGCCGGGGCGATCCCGATGTACTATAACACATTATGGAGAAAGGAGTTGAAAGGAGGCACGCTACCAACCCAGCACATGAATTTGTTGCAAGTTGTATATCTAGCTGGGGGCAGGTGAGGTCGATCTTGCCCTAATGGAAATAAAACGTCGTCGAAAGGGATTTCATGAATTTTGCCAATCGAAGAAGACCGGCTTCATCGATTTTTGAAGCTTGGGAATCAATAGGATTATCTAGAATAACCGCTCCGTCTATCACATCAGGAGTCGGACCAATAATTTCAGCCAATGGATTTGGGATATCCTGTGCAAGAGTTATCGATGGATTCGAAGTTTCCACTACTTCCTACTAAGAACTTGGCTCAGGTTTGCCTGAAACTGTGGCGGAGTTCGACTTTTTAGGCATCCCTAACAAGCGTCAAATTTGGATAGATACCTGTTTGAACTATATGTGAAAGACAATCGTATTAGATATGACAACAAAAATGTTCCCCCATGTAGTGTGTGGACTAGGGCAATCGTCCAATTATAAGCATGACAGAATTAAAGATTTAAAGACTAATGAAGTGTGATTGAGCATTGAAATGTCATCTTCGAAGACCATCATCGCTGACCATCTCCGAGAGCTTATCCTATGTTCGGCAGTCCACGTCCTGAAATTGGACATTAGCATCGTATGTTGAAGGCTGTTATTTTCTTTTATTAAGGTAAAATCGTGTTTATAGTTGTTAGAGCTGGGGAGATATCTGTCCAAACCAGCGCAATATACTCATGTCCCTAAGTTTTTTATCATTGTTCTATGGTTAAGCATGGAAGTATATGACCTTGGCATGTGTTATACTTGATTGGAGGCGATTTTGATTATCAATGTCGATCTTAGGACCTGAGGCCGAACGACACTCTGCACAAGAGACACTGATCCACTCGCTCTCCTCCATCTCACTTCCTAATATCACCTAAACACTCTCCTAGGTGCCCACCGAACAACACTCTCACTCATACACTACTCCCACAAGGGACTTACCGATTAGTAGACTTCCACCCAACCTACTGACTCGGCATTCACACTCAGCCAACACCTTCTAAACTTACTAACTCCCTCCAACCCACTTCCTTCTCCCTCGTTCCCTATTAGCCGAAAGACTTCGTACCAGACCACTAATTTAACTCTACTTCAATGACCTTACAACCACGCTCCCTCGCTCAGCGGCCCAACATAAGCCTACGTCCTAGAGACCATTGGTATCCTTTTCCTTTCCCCTCTCCATCTCACCAGCCTCGAAATCAATTAAAGTTGTATCGAGTTCCAACCCTAAGGCATGTTCTAACCTCAGATTCGTCTTCCTCATCTACAACGGCTCGTACCATCCATAATCTGAAGAAAATTCATGAATTTGAATTTCATACAAAACCCCTAATTTGGGAAAGTCAATCAAATGAGAAATTCATACCTAAGAGAATGAATCGAAGCTTAGGGTACTGTTAGATTTGGGACTGAAGTTAGTTTAGACTCGTTATCAGAGGGAGTTGCGAACCAAATGTAATGGATTCAGGATGAGAAAGGAAGGTTGAGGCGGTAGACGAAGTTCGGGGGAAGGTAAATTAAAAGTTCCTATAGAGTTGAAGTGGAAGTAAAGGAATGAATATGAGAAGTTTCGGCTTTTATATGAAGAAGGGGAGGTGAACAGGCATTACCCTATGGAACCGATCTGACCACTATAGTGGGTTCGGTGAGTGAAAGTAGCCAAATGACACCGAGTAGACTGAATGCATAGCTCGGTGTTCGTACATCGAGCCATCCATTTATAAAAATAAATAAGAAAAAAAAAGAGAAAGGGAATATAGCCATGTTTCGAATTTCGTGAGATCGTAGACGTTCGACTTTTGAAAGCAAGAACTGATGATTGATTCAAAGCGTGTCGTGTTGTTTCACAGACATATTTTAGGGGGCAAATGTTACCCAGCCACTTGACTCGGCTACAAGATGATAGTCCTAGAGGTTTTGATTTGGTCGAGACCAGATCAAGCCGGTAAGGGGTTGGAGATGTATGAAATGGGTCCAATCTGTGTGGTTCGGCCTATATACACGGTTCGGCCTGTATGCATGGTTCGGTTGAGGAAGGAGAAACGTGCGTCACACGGTCTTGTGAGATAATGTATGTCGCTCGACCAAAGAAAGATGTTGGTAGGAACTCCATATATATCGCTCGGCTTAAATGAGAACTTTCGTTGCTTGGTTGAGGGAGATATTATCTCGTTCGGTCTCAGGAAGTTCGGTTCGAATATCGTTCGACTAGAGAACAAGTCATTCGGCCAGAATGGTCCAACAAGTATTGTTCGGTCAAGTATGGGCAGCCCTTGTCGCTCGGTCAGGGCTGGTTCGACACAAGTGTTCGGTATATCTGTTTCAGCGCAAGGTGGGCGAGTTAGCTTATTCTTGAAAGTTAACATCGAGATGAGGGGTTCGACATTGCTTCACTTCAAGATCCATTAGCAGTCGCTCCGAGTCCCTTAAGACCTTACTTAGAGTCACTTGCTACTTGCTAAATGACCACTAATTGGTCATGCATCGTTCGGCCCAGGGAGTTAGCGAATTTTCAACAAGACAATGTGGTCGGATTTTCTCTACTTCGGGTCGCATTGCTAGCTGCTCCATGTTATGGAGGACTTCACTTCGAGTCAGACAAAAGAAGTTGTGGTTCGGTCAGATAGGCTCAGGGATTACCGGTTTGGTGAAAGTGGCTCGGCCTGACTTGTTCGGTCAACATTGACTTATAACTATGGGCTGAGTTGCCTTGTTCTTGGGCCTACGCAGGGGATCCTACCTATCTTTGTCTATAAATAGAGAGGCAGGGGCATAGTTTAAGGGAATCTTTTTTCGTGAACTCCGGGGAGACTCTTCCATTTCGAAGAATCATCTATTTTCGATCCAAACTTGTAATCAAGTTTTTAGTGTACGGATTGTATATGTATTCAATATTTTGAAGAAGTAATAAAGATCACATTCAAAATGGACGTAAGTAGTTATGCAAACCACTATAATTTTGGTGTTTCCGTTTTTTACTATTCTAATTGTATTCTATTGTGATATTTTCTACTATTTTAATTTACCTTCTTCATTAATCTCTCTACACATTCCTACTCAAGGGCGTTAGTGACCAATTTTGGTGCTAACATTAAGTGAGATTTTTTGCTAAAGCAATATTTTGAAAAGTGGTGATGTATTTTAAAAACTGAATGAAAGTTTTAAACTTGGATACCATAATAAGTTTGCAACATCAAATCTTTTACATTAACTATTAAGTATAAAAGGAGTATTAAATGGTCAAATGTGTATTAATGGTACAATTTCTTTATTGTTTGATGGGTTAGAAAGAAAATAAAAAAGAGAAAGCTTGTGGAAGTGGCCCTAGTGCAAATATGCCATCATTGACCATAAAGAAGGGAGAAGAGATCACGAGTTGAAAGTGAGTTATGATTCTGGATAAGAAATGTGATGGTAAGTAGTTTAAGATTAATACTCACTTAGTGCATAAATCGATTGATTTTGAATTAGATTGAATGATTCATTAGAAGATCTTAGATGAAGATAGAAATGTGGCTTGGATAAGAACTAGAGTACTGGGCATGATTTTGTCATATGTCATGATCTCAATAGTTACATGGAATTTAATAGAGATAGAAAGACTGTGGTTATAATTTGAAAGAGACAAGGTATACCAAATTATCATGTTAAAGCAAAATAGAGGGAAGACAATTATCCGATAAGAAAATAAATTGGTTAAAATTCATACAAAAGAGATTTGGGACAAAGTTATATTTATCTGATATTGGGAAATATTTGAATATATATCTGAAGTAAAGTTGACTCAGGAAAAATTTGGTAGTAAAAGATAAATGAATGTTATTAGGGGTTCAATTGATTATATCCCATTAACCAATTAATTGAAAATATTTTAAGATTATATGGAGAATTTGGTTGAACGGTTTGCAGTTTATTTAGGATAAGGTCTCAGTGACCTAATGATGCTACTATGCGATCTAACTCGTTGATCAGTCCATAGTGCAAAAATTTTAATAATTGATATTTACATTCTTTTTTTCTATGTCATTTCTATAATGATCGAAGGGAAAAGCGAATGATATTTAGATTACTTTGTTGTTTGAGAATGCCGTAAAGGTAGGTTGTTTGAGTAGATTAGAGGATGGGTATACCATAGTATAGGTTGTTGATAGATAACTAAAAAAATTCATACTGATAAACAATTCAAAGATAGAACTATGTGTTTTAGGCTAGGTGTTCATACAGATAAATGATATAAAGATAGAACTGTGTGTTTTGGGTTAGGTGCTCATAATATTGAAATTGTCGATTAGGAGAACTATGTGTTATGAGCGAAACTCTTATAAAAACTGTGTGTTAAGAACTATGTATTCGTTGCCATGTGCATATAATTATTTATATAATCATATGAGACTATTTGGGATGGTTCAATAAAAGCTAATTTATAAAAAGCAAAGGTTTGATAATGAAGTACAAAAGTTAGGATGTTAAGATAGGTCATATTATTTTATCCACTTTGGATATGTGATGATGGCTTAGATATTAGGAAGAATGGTAGTATCCTTGCTATTTAGCAATGAACGGCTTAAAGGGAAGAAATTAAGAAAAGAATGGAGTAATATTAGAAATCATTGACATTTGTTGTAGTAAACATGAAGTTATTAGAATTTTAATTATGCTAGTGTTTTGTTGATTTGATCGTTATGACGAGGTACAGTCCTTATTGAGTTTTCTCATCATAATATAGAGGAGTGGAAAGTCAGTAAAATGATATATGGAAAAGAATTCTTAGGTTAGTTATTATTACAAAATAAGTTGAGCTTGGATTTTTGTTGTAAAGGATATTAGGTGTGAATTATCAATTTAAAAGATTTTATGGATTAGAACTGGTATGAAACTATACGAGGACAGGTATTTTTATATACTAGATGAGTTTGTAAAAGTACTCAAATATGGATGGACGTTAAGATAATATGGGTTTCTATTATTTATGGATGGAATGAAATACTTGGAATTTTATTGATAGATAAGATTTAGAGAATAAAGAATTATAGGTAGTTGCAAATTATGTTTGTAAAAGATATTCCAATTTAGAGTAGTGACGAGGATTATATTTTGATTAGTATTGATAAAGGATTTCGATAATAGATTTTGAGCTATTAGGATAAAAATCTGATTTGAGGAATTTAAGAAAATATGTTCTATATAGAATGGATACTAAAGTAAAATAAAGAAGTATATGGAATGGTGTATGAATTCAAGTGTTTCGTGGTGATTAAAGAAGAATTTATTTAAAAGACTAAAGAGAGAGTGCATGGTTTGCATGCATAGAAGATGCGGAGGCGATTTTATGGAAAATGGAACTTGAAAGTTCAGATATGATTTTGAGTGAGGAGCAGATGGAATCTTTTCAATCATCCATCGGATTGAATTCAAAGAAACTTTTTTGGAATATCAATTTAAAGGTGCAAATTTTACATTGCATATGCATGTAAACAATGTATTATATAGTTAATCATTTTAAACTATCTCTATCTTAGGTTAGAATTTTACATAGATTTAGGATTTTGATTTTTATGGTTTTATCGACTGAATAGAATAGGCTTTCGCTTGTTTGGATGCCTGCTTAGTTATAGGACTTTGGATGGAATGTTTGAATGATTGAAGAGGTGATACTTTGAGTATAAAGATTAATGGATATTGCGAAAAGTGATATCATATGTGGAATGATACTACTCAAGTTAAGTTTGAGATTTTGATGGTATATTTGTTATGTTTACCAGGTAAAGCCATCAATCATTTGGATGTTCTTAGGTTAATGAAGTAATACTATGGTGATTTAGGTTTTTCAGATTTGTTTAGGTAAGACACCATCCACATTGAGTTATCTTACCTTAACGATCTGAAATATTAATTTACGGAACTACTACTGGGCAATTTTGGTGTTAAGTATGTGCACTTATGGATGACATAAGAGATCATAGTTATATATGGGCATTTTTTGCTAAGGCTACCCATTGTTATGTATTATGGAGTTAAGGATTTGAGATGGTAGCAGGGATTGTAGAAGTTATAGACATGCATATATGTATGTAGTTAGAATGAGTATATGCCAGCAGTAGAATTTGCTAGATTATGTCAAGGGGGAATGATTTGGTTATGGACAGTTGAAAATTGGGGCAGCAGGTCTAAACTTTTCAATTCGATTTCTTTCCAAAGAATTTTCCATTTGATTGGTTATTAGTTTAGTTAATATCTAGGTTTGTCTGAATTAATGCATGAATCTATTGTTGTTTTTATTTATGTATGGATTTGTTATTATCTTGATATATTTTGTATGTCATGGCTTTATGATTTACTACCATACATATATTCACCTTGTGATATGTTAGTTTTGTTAGTTATGCATGCATATATAGTTTATATGATCACTCTAGCATGCTTGCATCATGCTTTAAATCTTAGACCATTTCATTTATATAGGAAGGTAGAAATGTTAGATATTTGCATATACAATGTATAATAACTTGGATTTTCGAACACTTCATATTTGAATATCTAAATTATTTAAATATTTAAATCTTGGATTTAATGGGAATAAATTGGTTTAATAACCTTGTTAACCCCTTTTTATTAATAACTAGTGATGGTAAACTTTTTCTTGAAAAATGTTTACAAAAATAAACAGTTTGAAGAATATCGATAATGTGATTGAAAATCCTTTTATCGATAAATAGCTTTTTATTCAACAATTGTCATTCGAAGTTGTTTTGCTTTCCTAATATATTAATGTGTAATTAATTAGCAACCAAAAACATTTTCTTTGATATGACTAACTAAATGCGAATTGTAAAAAGAGATTAGCAAATGGATTAAGGAAGAAGATATTTTGATGAATAGTGCTTTAGATATTTGTCTTAGGAAATGAAGTGTAAAGGTGGCATATAAGGGGGAGGCTCCATTGTGACCTTGACTGAAGGGTAGAAGGTGAGGATGACCTCTTGTTTAAGCCTATAAATATAACCTTAGAAAAATAATAATCACTTTTTTTAAATAAAAAAAGGTAGAAATAATTAGTGCTAATCCATTCTTATCTTCACTAATCTTTCTCTAATCAAAGAAAATCAACTCCAAACATCACCAAACTTGGGCTAGAGGCTTAAGGAAACAAGAAGCAAGAATATAAGTTTAAAGTGGAAGAAAGGACACAAAAATAGGGTACTTGAGTTTTGCCGTGAGGAACATGGAGGTGAAGGGGGTGTTGTCTTGTCATATAAAGGCTAGAGCTTGGATCTTTAAAGGTCTGGTGATGGTAGGAAGTTGGTTATGTGTTATTAGTGCTTGAGCTTGTGTCTTGTATTGTCTTGGTTATGATGTGAGTATACTCAACATTTGATTGTATATATTGTGTTATATATGTTGCATAAATATAAAGTTACGTAGTTAACTAATTAAAGTTATAACTTTGGACCCTTTGCTTTTGAAAGCAAATGACAACTCTTTACTATATAACATCACTTCTATTACCTTCTATAACATGTGGCATAGTCTTGACATTGTGCTTATATGGTTGGTTGGCTTATGTTTTGAATTGATGTGAATACGCAAGTTTTTGTATAGCGATAGTCGCTATATGTGCACTTTGAATCCCCTTGTGTTTAAACTTATTCAATATGGTTATTTATAAATATATTATAACGTAATGTATTTTGATTATTCTCTACACATATATTGGTGTATGGTAAAATAAATAATTTGTTTGGAAAGTTGTTGAATTTGTGAAAATAGTTGTGAAAGTTAGAAGCAAATTAGTCACTATTGATGCACTTTGAAATCGCATTATTTTCAGTGATTTTTAAGTTAACTTTGGAAGACATCCTTGGATGTTTCTTTGTTGTTTTAATAAGTAAAATATGGGTGCTTATTACTATAAAAATATCAATGTTTAAAAATTTATACAAGTGGTTGAACAAAATTGAAAAACATTGAGGCAAAATAGTCGTTATAAATGCACTTTGAAATATACCTTATTTTAAGGAGTTTTTATAATTAATTTGGAAGATATCCATAGGGGTTTCTTTTCATGGTTTTAAAGTTTTCCCATACTTATACTAAAATAGTTGGATCAATAATCATTTTTTTAAGTGGTTAAAACCGGCTACAAAGATCATGCGTTTGCATATTTTTCTCTCTCCAGAACGTTAGATAACACTTATAAATGATGTCTATGATCAACTGTGGCACTTCTAGGTTTGTTGCAATGTGTCTTAATGCGGCATTTTGACTAGTTTTTCAAGTTTTAAATGGTTTCTAATTTATTTTCTTTATGGAATCTTTTTAGGGAAGTCTAATAACATGGATTTGAGAATGAAAAAAGAATAAAATTTTAAATATGTTTTTTATAATTAAATACTAATTTTTAAATAAAATGATTTCTTTTGCAGCAATTAAAATGAATAGTTTTGTAAATTATAAATTATTTATATTTGCAAAATATTTTACATAGATATTTAAAACATATTTATCGGTATTTTTAAAGTATTTGTACTATATAGTTTTGGAAATGTAAGTTAAGTATTTTGCAAAAGAATAAAAGAAGTTTTGGTTTATAATACTTATGTTATAAATGGTTTTGTAAAGTTCATTAAAAGCATATTACCTTGTTTATCAAGTGTTGTTATACCTAGATCTATAAAAAGACGTTTTTTAAAGATAATGACAAGTATAAAATGGTTTTAGGTTTATAGTATCAATGTTTTAATAACATTTGTTTTTAACCCATTTAATTATAATTTTGGAAATGTGAAATCTTGTTTAAGATTTCTGAATATTCTTATACCATTTGGATAAGAAAATGAATACATTTCTAAGTATTAAAAAAGTAGAAATGAATAGTAAAAGAGTAGAAATGAATAGTGAAATAGCAGTATACATGTATATACCTTTGTAAAGGTATTTTAAACATATATAAAAGTATTTACATGGAAGTTTTAATTAATAAAAGAACTAATTAAATAAAAAGAGGATTTGAAGTTGCTTCTATGTCTTGATCGTACTTTATGTGAATTAATCATGCTTTGTGTGACTTAAGCATGCTTTGTTAGTTTACTTGTATATGTAAAGTATCTAATCCTATGCTTAGCACTAAAAACCGAAAAGTATATATATTCCATCCGCGAGAGTAATGAATGATGTTCGAGTAGTGTTAAGAAGGAAACAGTGCTCTAACCTACCGGCTTCACTCTTGATCGAGGGATGGTATAAGTTGAGAAAGTCAGAAATGTGATAGGTGTACAAGACTTGGTTTCTACATGCGATTGTTCTATTTTGCACTTGATAGTTGATTAGTCGACTATCGAGATTGATCAAATTAACTTTGAGAACATATGTAAGCATCACGTATTGATATGGTTTGAGATACCCCTAGGCGGACTCATTTATATGAATTGGCTCTTGCTTTAAGAACATACATATACATGGAATTCCCTAGGAGGACTCCTTTTTATCTTCCATTTACTTCTTAAACAATCGAAATTGAGTTAACCGAAAATTCATCGATTAGTTTTGAAGAGATCAGGATCAGATAAGTGTTTTACTTATCGAAAACCACTTCAAAAATGATATAAGAGTTCTATGTTTTGGAAACGGTTATGGAGTGGAACGCTACAGAGTTGAACTATCATCCTAATTCAAGGGAGAGGTTAATGTTTGCATTCGTTGAGTGACTTGTGCAGGAATCCATGGAGAGATTGAGGAACTATTTGAAAGATGATGGTTCAAAGATGTTGGAATCCGGAGAGAGATTAGAGATCTGTTCGAGTGATAGAGGCTCGTGTGTCGAGATGCTGAAAATGATTTCACCATCGAAAATGATTAATGGTAGAGTAGATTACACAACCTGAGTGTTTAGCTAATCTAAGTGGAATATCAACTCCATATCCAGAGATGCTTATCGATGTTGCTAACAGGAATTCATGATACTTGGCATCACATGTTCGGGCATGGTCCAGTGGCGTTTACCTTGAGGTATATTTTATCTAGAGATATACGATACTTGGAAGGTAGTTTCAGACCCTTATTATAGAGGCCGGCTTTAGTTTAATGAGGAGACCTCGACGAAAATCCATATGCGAACATACTTTAGCAGTTTTAGTTATACTTCAATATTATTATGTTGTGAGATGCAAGTAGCATGACTATTTTTTAATTTATATTCTACATCCTAGGCATTATCTATTATATCAACTTATTTACTTTTCGAATGGTTTGGTTTCTTTTGAAGGGAAAACCATTTTGGTGATTTGAATGGCCTCAAAAGTACTATTATATGTTGATTTTATATTTCTTAAGTTTCTCGCACTAGACGTAGGTCTAACTTGTAGTTTTATATTTCCCTTAATTCTATGGGTGCTCTTTCGAGTAGTCCGAGAAAGGCGGGTCTCCGTTGATGTTCTATGGAGCTTCAAAAGATGAGCTAGATGCTTTCATTCACCTACAGTAGTATTTATTTCCGCTGCACTACTATAATATATATCAGTATTTGTGAGGACATATTGTTATAACTGTCTAGATTGATAATAGTACTTAGGATTGTAACTCTGAAATGCTATGTATCTTAAAGTGATAGCTTATACTTTCTTTTGATATTCGATGTTATCTTCACTTTGAGATTCTGATGTTCTCTTCTGTCTTTTTCGTTTTCTTTTTATTTTTATTTTACCCTATAAAATTTTCTTTCTGACACTTGAGTTCTCGACAAGTGAATACTATGGATGTACTATTGTCGATATTTAGGGGTCGAAAAAGCGAATCATCATATAATTTCATATGTTTATCTACATACTTATCATGATATTATGTTATTGGTTACATTTCATAAAGTACATAAGCACCACAATATGTATATGTGGATATACAGATGTACATTGATGTTTTAATTTCGTGGGCTATTTATGGATGCTTGGTTTAATTTGTTTCTTTGTTGTTTGAATGACTGTTTAGACGAATGGTTGGATGGTTGACTCTGTATGCTTATATATTTGTTTGATATGAGAGAGTGTGATGCATTCTTTGTCACTTAGAAATTTCGGAGACGAAATTCTTTTAAAGGGAGTAGAATGTAATACCCTAAAATATTTATATCGAACTTAAATAATAATAATGAATTTAAATTAGAGGATATTAAGATAATTTCAGTAGAAGGGAAAAATGATAATTTTTATAGACATTTGAATTTGCTTACGAGAGTACACATTGCGTAGCCCTCATTTTTCCAGTCAAGATAGGGTATTCATTTGTTTAAATCAAACATCGTATGAGTGAGATACCGGAATTTTAATGTAACGGGTAGAAGCTATGTGTGGATAGCGGGCTGATTTGGGCCGGCTTGAGAATTTGAATTCAAAAATATAACTACCATTCATTTTCGCTCTTAAATCGGTTTTAAAACTATGTACATTTTCATTTCGTGTTTCCTTTTTCATTTTTTTTGAAAACCGACAACTCCTTCCTCCTTCAATCAACCAAACACGAATCCTCACTTCTCAACGAAAGTTGATGAGCCAAAGTAAGTTAAAATTGTAGTAGAGTTCTCTATTATCGGGATTAAGAATAAAAGGCTATTTTAGAGATTTGAATTTCTTGAATTATGGGATAAAAGAAGAATCTAGGTTCTTCAGCTTGATTTTGGTGATTGCGGCTTCTTTGATTCTTGTATAATGCTATAATAATGTTATATGATCATTCAAGGCTATTCTGCAGTTAAAAAATATGGAACTATGAAATTGAAAATACATACTTTGTTTTAAGAAACTTCAGAAAACCAAATTTGACTTCAATTTGAATTAGAAACATATAGAATCTATAACTTTACGATATGAACATGTTAGGACCCTAGAAACATTGTGAATATTACCTATATATGATATAGAATCACCAAAATAAAGAATGAAATAATTAATCAGAACCTAGAAATTAAAATACATAAAGCAGGAAGAAAATTTTGTATCAGTGTTATGCAAATGTGCACCGATGGGTGCACACTAATCGATCGATGTACAACCCAGTTAGGGGAAATTTGGGCTTTTGAATGCCTAGATCTATATGCATTGTTTTGATCATTTGCGTGGTGTTCTTTAGTGACTCCATGATGATACTCGACTTGAATCACTATTGTTTTGATGTATAATTGAAGGTAGGAATGATGTATGGATGTTGAAAATGTAATTTTGGAATGATAAGCAAAAATTTGAACCGTGTATGGATTTGTAGCTTGATAATGACGATGTAAGAAGGTGGTGTATGTAGTTCAGGATAAATATACGAATACAAAGGACATGCTTATAATGGAGAAATATGATTGTATTGTGTACATGTAAGGCTTTAGATCATGTAGTTAGATAAAGTGTGCATGTGCGTGTATGTCTATATATATATATATATGTATGTATGTATGTATGTATGTATGTATGTATGTATGTATGTATGTATGTATGTATGTATGTATGTATGTATGTATGTATGTATGTATGTATGTATCTGTGTGTGTGTACGTATGTATAAATGGATATATTTGAAATTTTATACACTTTATTTCATAAAGTAGAGGCTACGAAGTACAATAATATATACTATAACCCTACTTAAAAGTATTACCTTAAACAAATAAAAAACAAGATATAACACGGCTTAAAAAACATTTGGAAAAACCTGGCCCACAAGAAATTCCAACCCGCTTTGTCTTCATAGGAACTTTTTCCATTACCACGTATGGTAACCCTCTACCTGCATTTGATGTATAGCTGCAACGAACAGGATTTTTGACCCTCGAAAATCGACGCTAATACACCCACTATATTATGTGCCAAGCATTCAAGTGCCCGAAAAACCGATTATTAAGGGTAAAAGAAAACCAAGACAGAATAGAATCTCACAAGAATGGAATAATATATATTATTTCAATAGTCTTTACAGCGAAAAAACTTTAAAATACATATATCAGAGTCTATCCTAAGCTCAGCCTGTATAGTTATAAATACAAGTTCTTACAAATGTTGAAAAATAACAAATATAGCTGAAAAGTAAACTACTTTCATACGTTGATGAAGATCTCCAGCTCTCTTCTAGAAACTCCAAGCGTCTTCAGCTAATGCTAAAACTGCTCAGATATGACCTGAGTATGAAAAATACCCAGATCAGGCTTGGCAAACCAGTGTGAGACACAAATTATATATATATATATATATATATATATGTATGTATGTATGTATGTATGTATGTATGTATGTATGTATGACAGTGTCATGGATCAACTTTGTTGTCAAATAAAACCTTTGGAAAGAAGAGTATCTCATAAGACCATGGTCGCATATATACACAAACAGGTTTTAGCTTATGATAACTAAAATATTTTTATCAAATCATTTGATAGTATTTCTAAATATATGAAAACACTTTACAAATAACATATTAAAATAGCCAGAATTGTTACATTTGTTAAATTTGATAGCAATTTAGGTATGCAATCAAGTCCGTAAAGGTGTGTGTTGGAGAATGGAATCCAACAATGACAAGGTAAGGGATTATCTTTCGACGATACATCTCTAGAGGAAGTATCGAGGCACATCCCCACTACCCTCCACAAACTCAAAACCTGCCTACCTCTACCATAAATAGTACCGAATATGTCATCACCCCGGTCATTCCTGATCTATCGGTGGCCACTGCTTACACAACAAACTGGATATATAGAGAGAAATCTAGAAGGGTGATGATCATCTCCGAATAGGTGCGACCCCATATAACCCTGCTACATCTACTTCGTTTTTGCCATTACCGATGTGTGAGGCATGAGATAACGTTTTACCTTCCTCAAAACAATAAATACCACTTTAAATGCCACATTGTCATTTCCGATGACACATTAATTGCTTTCCATAAAATTCAAACCTCCAAATTCATACGCCTCAGGGAAGAGTGTTAAGTATAATAGGAGTTACCTCCTACATCACCAAACAGATGTATGTTTGTAAAAATCAATGTATGTGGTCTTAGAAATGCAATTTCAGACACTCATTCATACAAATTGTGCAGGGACAGGACAAACCGAAGGTACTCCTACTACATTCAGTCAGGAATCACCACTTGGATTAGTAGTTAGCAGTCCTTGCATCGAAGATTTCAAAATAAAGGTACTACTCCCACCATATATATATATATATATATATATATATATATGTATGTATATGTATATATAAAATATGGTAATCACCTTAGAGGTTAGAGATAAACAACCCTACATTATGAAGATCTCCAATCTTCAAAATCATTTCTTCAACATGTCTTCACTTTCAAACGTGTATATTGATTCGAAATGGTTTTCGGATAAGAATCATCTAAATTCGATCCCAGTCACTTCGAACCAATTATCGATAGAAGATGTGTATATGCATATACGAAAATATTATACCACTTTTCTTTAGATTATCTTTTTTCTTTTACTCAAAATATTATTTAACTTTGAAGATGTCTTTTTATCCAATAAAATATCTTTTAGAGATAAATATCTTTAAACTATTTCTGTTTTTGGGATATACAGAATTATTAAACCTCCTTTTGATTTTAAAGACACCAAATCATTTCCTTTTAATTATTTTAGGAAAATATTACCATATTCTATTACTAGCATAATTAATAAATATTTTTTTTTCCGAAACAAGTTTTAAACGGGTCAAAAACAATGTAATTTAAGACATCGTTTGCTGTAAACCCATATCATTTAGTATTGAGTAAAAAGGATTCATAGATTTTGAATTAATTATACTCAATAATAATTTCTGTATTCAACATGTACTATTCATCGAATAACGGTGAAATCATCTTTTAAATTCATGCGGATAGTACAAGTTCCATTCCCGGAGTTTAATATAGAGTTTAACTAGAATGTTCTTTTTACCATCAAAATCCAATTTTAAATCTTATTTAAACTTTTTGGATAACTCCAAATCTCTTTTATTTTATCATAAAAAATGTGATTTGAGTAAATCAAATTAACTATCTCCTCTGTCGGGCCAATCCATATAGCTAGAGGGAGCAAGCAACTGGTTTTCCAAACTTCAGCCTAGACACTATCTCTCTGTCACCCATAAGACAGTCAAGTTATTTGATCGAATTTAAACTTTTAAAAGTATTTAATTTATCTTCTAAAAAACATTTAAAAAGATTTGGGAAGAAAACCTAAGTTCAAATCATTTATTCAACGGATATAAAATTCCATTGCTAAACTGTCGATGAATAGTAGTTTTAAAGCTTTATAGATTAAAACACCAATTTCACTGCATAAATGCCCATTTTTATAATTCAAATTCTTTTTATACCTTTTTAATACATTTATAAAATTTATGTCATATTTTTAAAGATTTAAAAACGTTCATTTTAAAGAGTGGAAAACAATATTTACGAATTACCAAAATGTGACGATTTTGAAAACCTGATTTAGACATACTCGAGCTTTACCAAATGAAATCTTGAATTATTTTTATTTGAAAACCATACTAATAAGGTTTGAAATTTTTTATTTCAATAAATTAGAACTTATATTTCATTTGGCACATTGATTTAACTTTTTATGGCACGAAAACGCGAACTGCCGCTACCCGACGAGCTCATTTTTACTCAATTTTCCAATTTTTTCACATTTTGTTGAAATGGTTTTAATGTTTATAAAACATTTTTTAAACCATTTTTATCCATTTTTAAAGAGGTTAACAATACTATATACACCATTATAATTTATAAAGGGAAGTGATTCCTTTGTGTAAATTCGATATGTATTTTACCGTGAATCATTCCCATATCAAGCAAGCATATTATCAACCAATCATCCAATAATTAACCATTTTAGCATCCATACTATACTAATAAACCATGTATATTGCATAGCATAAACATAGATAAATTTAAATAAGATGGAAATAGTGTTCTCACTTCATTGCTATCTGACTCTATGTGTTTTTAATCGACGAAGCTTATGGAACTTACCCTTGGACCTCAGTGATGCTCGGCAAAGCTTGTGTGGAGGTGGAAGCTCGACTTTGAGGTGGTGGTGGTGTGGGCCATGCACTTTAGTGAGGAAGAGGTGGAGTTTGGCTAGATTTCTAAAGCTATTTGATATCGTATGTGCATGGAAACAATTTTAGCAGAACTTCAACGAGGTGTTGAAATATTTTTACTACTTAGAAATCCATTGAAGAAGAGCTACCAGAGAGCTCGAAAAGAAGAAGAAGAGAAGTGAAGTGAATTTGTGAAGAAAGGAAGAGGATTTGCATGTGTATTTATTGGGTAGAAATTCTTATGCATGGAATTACCAAAATACCCCTCTCCTTCCATCACAACTTTGGTCGAACAGGGCCATGTGCCTTCCATCACTTCATGGTGTCTTAGGTTTGTAGATGTATAAGTGATGGCGAGTTGATTTTAAGTTTGCTTTTTCATTTTAACTTTCATGAAAATATCTTCCTTAATTACTTTTACTAATAACACTTCGTTTCAATTAATTATGGTTAATTTATATGTTATTAATTTTTTATATGTGCATTCATATGTCATTTTAACTTTCAACATTGCAGCATTCAAATATAACTTTTATTTGTTAAACCGTTGAAAATACAAAATTCGAATCCCGGTCATATTTTCAGTTTTTAATCAAACTATTATTTATGTAAACAAAGCTTGAAAATAAATTTATTATCATCTTTAAACAATTAAAACAAGATTATTTAATCTATAAACCTATTATAAAAATCCATTCACAAAAATATGACGTCGAACTGCCAAAATGCGATGAAGTTTATATATCTTTATGAAATAATTTTATATATTTATAAAACCATTATAAATCACTTACTATCATTATATAATAATTAAAGTGAATTATTCATCATTTAAAACGATTATCTAAATATTCCAATTCGAATTGATAAAATTACGGATCATTCCATTCTTCTATCCTTAAAATAATTTCGTTCTCGAAATTTAACCACAACCCAAAACCCAAAAGAGTTTATCCAAAATATTATTTTTAAGCTTAATTTCGTATGATATACGTAGATCATCCGTAATATTTGACTCGATTTTTAACTCAAATAAAAACTTTATTTCCAAACTAGTATTGATCCCTTAATCCTCTATTGCGGACTCTGATCAGGCTTTATGATCAGAAACCATCGCTTCCCATACATAGCACCAAATTTTGATAAAATATGCAAGTATCCAACCATAAATCCTCATCAATGTTCATTGTAAAAAACGAGTGATAAATCCTTATTCGGACTGGTGTAAACACTTTAAAATTTCGTACTCGAATCTTAGATCAGAATTGTGTGATGAAATAATTTATATATCTCATATGTACTTAGTTATATCAAATTCCTTTTTCCAAACTAAAAACACTTCATATAATCCTATCCATATACTAAAATCTTCTACCAAGTTTAACTTATCAAAATCTCATTTACCAAACCATTTATTTGTTAAAACATCTAATTTTCAAAAGTAACTTCTATTTTGAATCAACATTCTTAAGAATACAAAGACCGATTTGATTATTTTAAAATATCACCATATATCATTTATTTAAAAAAAATTATAAAGATATAGTTTTAATTCATAAAGGAAATTATTAAAGAAGTGAAATTCGTATACTTTTTTTTTTCATGTTTTGCTTTTCTAAGTCGTTTAAACATGGGATAAGAGAATCCTTAATAAGGATCATGCATTTATTTATATATATATGTATGTATGTATGTATGTATATGTATGTATATATATAGACACACACACACACACATATCATAATTCGAACTATTATATTTGTCAATCAACCATACTTAAATCATAAGTAATTGTTTCACATGCCATGAAAATTACATTAACATATTCCTAATATACTTAGGGTATCCAAAATATTATTACTCCCTAGCAACTTCGAACACTACTAAAACACATATCAAATCAATTGGACTCGGAGGTCAATGGATCATTCGAATCTAAGAACATTATCACTTCAAACTTTCTTCCTCGTGTCCATTATCTGCTTCATTTTCGTCATCTTCTTCGTCCTCAAGGTTTTCTCATACAGAATGCCTGGGTTGTCCCACAGGAACCCAAGGTTGAGCAACAGGGTTTCTCAAAAGGATGTATGGAACCTCTTTTTCCTCATTCACTATCATTCCTTCCCAATCAATACTTAAAACGTGCGTCTCTCCTTAGATATGGGAATGCCCATCTCCCAGATAATGTGATTGTCATTGCTATCTTCAGATTTGTTGGGATTGTTGTCCATCCATGCACCATATGCTGTAGAATCTAGGTTGTTCCTTTCTGCCATCATACTGAGGTTTTCTTTTGGAACTTCTTCAGGTTTTGATTCTTCTGGATCTATTACCCACATCATTTTGTCTTGTGATCCCTTACTTACTTCTACGTCATCTTTTATTTAGATCACTTCTTTGTCACTAGACAATAATACTAGCTCCAGAGTCTTAGGTTCTACTAGCATCGTAGCCATGGGATACCCGTCCTCATCGCAACTGTTATGTTCATCAAACTCTTCCTTTGTCTGTGGTATATGTTTTTCAGGTGACCTTTATTTTATTCCCTCATCATCGTTAGAAAGGATTATTAATTCATCATTTTCTCCCCAATTTGCTCTTGAGGATTCTCCTTTGGAGTAATTCCTACTGTAATTGAAAGGCTTTATAGTAGACAACAAAATACTTAGGAACATATACTAAGCTTTTAACTATTCAAATCTGAATCTAATATCATATTTTAATAAGTATCTTACTAACTTAACTTCTTAAACTATCATCTTTATGAAACATCTTATAATCAAACCGTGACACTCTAATCACAAGATATTCCTATACAAATTTATGTCTTTGAACCAACCCATGGTAATAACTAAAAATTATTATCCCATAATTATTTATATCTTTTGAAAAGATGACCCTTTTATATTCAAAATATAATCCTAGGTAAAATTATTTCATTTATCAATTTTTCAAAGTAAAAATCGTCTTACATAACATTAACAAATATGCACTCATATTTAATATGCTCAAACTCATTTTAGGGTTTCACTTACTTTATCTCTCATGAGTAACTCAGCATAGGGTGTTACTAATCCTATCTATGATGACTCTTACACTTACTAGGCTTCAAAGTTCGCTCAACCAAATCTTTGATACCAAAGGTAACGAATGGGGTTTTCAATCCTCGAAAGTGATATGCCTATGTGTTGCATGCCGAGCATTCAAGTACTCGAAAAACTGATTGTTAAGGGTAAAAGAAAATCAAGATAGAACAGAATCTCAAATGAATGGAATAACATATATTATTTCAATAATCTTTATAGCGAAAAAAAATTAAATACATATATCAGAGTCAATCCTAAGCTCGGCCTACACAGTTATAAATACATGTCCTTACAAATGCTTAAAAGCAACAAACACGACAAAAAAGTGAACTACGTTCATAAGTTTACGAAGATCTCCAGCTCTCCTTTGGAAACTCCAAGCGTCTTCTGCTAATCCTAAAATTACTCGGATCTGACCCGAGTATTAAAAATACCCGGATCACACTTGGCAAATCAGTGTGAGACGTAAATTATAAATATATATGGCAGTGTCATAGATCGACTTTGATGTCAAACAAAGCCTTTGGAAAGAAGAGATCTCATACTGATGGGTTTTTAACTCATGATGACTAAAACATTTTTATCAAATCATTTGATATTATTTCTAATGACATTGCTTTGAAAACACTTTTTAAATAACATATTAAGATAGTCGAAATTGTTATATTTGTTAAATTCGAAAACGTATTTAGGTATACAATCAAGTTCGCAAAGGTACGTATTAAGAATAGATTCCAACGATGACAAAGTAAGGGACTAACATCTGACAATACATCTTCAGGGGAATGTGCCAAGGCATAGCCCCACTACCCTCTACCAACACAGAACGTACCTACCTCTATCATAGATAGTACTGAATATTTCATCACCTCGGTTATTCCCGACTTATCCATGGCCACAGCATACACAACAAACGCGATATATAAAGGAAAATCTAGAAAGGTGATGATCATCTCCTAATGGGTGTAACCAACGTAGCATTGCTACATCTAACCTGTTTTTTCCATTACCAATGCGTGAGGCTTCAGGCAATGGTTAACCTTTCTCAAAATAGCAAATCCCATATTGAATGTCATATTGCCATTTTGACGACATACTAATTGGTTTCCACAAAAGTACAACCCCTAAGTTCATACGCCTCAGGAAAAGGGTAAAGTATCACTACAAGAAAAAAGAGCTTTTGCAGCGTTTTAATAATACTTCCAAAATCATTCGCAGCGTTTCGAAAAATGCTGTCATATGTCATGCTCCATTAGAGTTTGGGAGTACTGCAGCGTTTCTAAAATGTTGCTAAAAAAGGCTATTGAAGCATTTGCAAAACGATGCAGTAAATAAATTTGCAGCATTTTTGAAAATGCATTTTAATAGCGTGTTTCAAATAGAAGTAGTAATATACAGCATTTTTGGAACTCTGCAAAAATATTTTACATCGTTTTCATTTTGCTTTAATTTGATTTTTTGCAGCATTTTGTTACTTCTAGAATTGCAGCTCTTTTTAAACGCTACGGTATATCAACAATTTTGCTCTGTTTTACAACTACTACGTCAGTTTTAAAACAATTATAAAAGCCATGAATAATGTCTTCAAAAACAAATTGCTCAATTTATAAAACACTAATATATATAATTTGATATTATAAGTAGTTATAAAAGTTAAACATAATCAAATCTACATCAATTTCGTACACCATAAAGTTTAGTCATATACAACATATGTTTTGACCACAAATGTTAATTATATAAAGTCTTACAAAAAGTGCTTGCTAAAAGAGAAAATATAAATCGTGGAAAGTCAAGCCCACCGCTTCTATATGCTATAAAAAATGCAACTAAAGATTAGCAATAGAGAACAAAAATGGTAGAATGTGGAATTTTTGAAATGTTATCCATTTAACTGTAATGAAGGGTATATCAGTGATTCATATACACAACAATAACATTTATTTCACTGGCAACACCTTCCTTCAACTATATTTCAAAAGTCTATGTTCATTTGCAGTTGGCATTTTCAAGTTGATCATTCTCTATTAAGTTGCTATTACATTTCATCTGCTCTCCTTCAACTACAACTTGCATTGCATTTCCTCAATAACAACAACATCCTTATCAACAACAACACTGCACCCTTCCAAAACCATCAAACTCCATCAAATACCCCAATCACAACCATCCACTTCACCTTGTTACACTAACAGGCAACATCCTCTATCAATCGGGAAGCTTACCAGCCTCCCTTCGCTTATACACCAATGAGAAACTTATAGGCATAATACCAAAGTCCATATGTAAGTTACACAGGCTTAATCATCTAGACTTGTCTAGTTATAGTTTGCATAGGACTATTCCTATCTGCTTATGGAAAAACTTACATATTAGATATAGTTTCTTTTGGTTATCTATTCTGAATGTCAGTTATAGGTAATATCATAGTATAATTTAAACCAAAAGATCACTAATTTTCCTAATTTAAGAAAATATATATGCATATCTTCCAAAATAAAGATGTTCATCAACGAAAATAACTACGAGGATAGTAACAATAATGATAGCTAGAAGATCAAACATGGCTGCAAAATGAGGACCTTTTCGACATGCACCATGACTGCAGTAAATTGTAACTTTAGATCCCATTACTCCCTGAACTATACAGTAAGGTATTAGCATTTGCTTGATGATGAACAATATGTGATGCTATTTAATTTTCTCTTAGTAAGGTTTCTAAACCATGAAACTACCCATGAATGCAAGTATATAATAAAGAATTTGATGCAAACAACTTACTGCATATGTGCAACACAGTAGCTTAGATGAAGAATTCAGTTTCCATGAAATTAGGTTCCACGAAGAAAGTGAAACCTGCAAACCACAATGAACCTAATATACATATCCATTTTGATTTAGATAATGGATCAAGATAATTTCTGCATATCAGCGCCTGTTCATCAAATAATTAATTATATAGTTTATAATTTGCACCTTCTCCGACATAAGAAAATGTCTAACAATGAAGTGATTTTATTTAATTTAAGATATGTGAGTGTATGCTAAAACATATTAGGCTTTAATCTCATATTTGTATATTTCTAAATCATCCAATTGTTGATGAAACTTGAAACCTAATATAGGAATGGGCATAGAAAAAGTACCTGCAAAATCAACCAAAGAGCCCAACAACAATAGCTACTAACGAGATAGAGGCACCCTAATATCCAGTTATCCTGCAAATTAACGCTTATTAACATTTGACCTTCGAATAGTCTAATTGATGTATGAAACGACCCGCTTTATTCTCCACAATAAGACGCATCATTTTTAAGAAAGAAAGGAATAGAAAAGAGAAAGATAGAGAAGAAAGAAGAAACAACAACAGAATCTCAACAGCGGAACGAATAAATTATATTAATCACATAAATATTACATAATATCATATACATCAGAGTTATACAGCTTATACAACACATACTAGACAGTTATAAACACCTATCTGGTTATACAACTCAATATACAATACAGATACCAACACAGAGATCAACACAGCGGAACTACTATCTATCTACAACGCTGAAGCCTCCAGCTTCATATCTCTTCTAGAATTCGTCAAAGCTAACCTAAACCCCTTGACTGCGCGTAAAAATTTGAGTACCCAAGAGTTTAATAAAACAGAAATAAACTCCGGATTAGACATGGGTCTGGTGTGAGTAAACGGTTAAAGTTGCTTAACTTTAAAAATCTTTGAAAAGAAAAGATATCACGTAAGACTTCCCACACATAAACATGGGTAAGTTTTTACCTTACGCTAACCAAAACCTTTGATATAAGTAATAACCGAAATTGTTACGTTTATTAAATTCCAGCTACATAGGTATACCATCAAAACCATAAGAGCACGTAGGAAGAATGGGTTTCCATCAATGGCAGGGCTACGGGGGTACCGCCCATCATAGTACGTGACCTAGATTAACGTATCGAGGATTACTCATAATTCCCTACAACACAAGGCCGGAACCATCTCTTACTGGACAGTCCCAAAAAAGACAACCCTGACAGTTGAAGCTCAACAATTGTCCACACAGAATAAAAGGAACCTCTAGAAAGGGGAAAATCTCGTCCTACTTGGGTGCTACCCACTTAGCCTTGCTGCACCTCCCCTGTTGTAGTCATTCCCGGTTGATGAGGCTTGAGGCTACGATTACCTTTAGATAACACAACTCTCAAAATGTTCATCGTCCACCTGACGATGTTCTGAAAGCATTCAATCCATACAAGTTCGTTCCGGGTTCGAACGAAACCGAAGGCATTATCTCGTTACACTCATACTGGAATCACCCTCAGAGTTAACGACAATAATCCTTGCACTTCAAAACTCCATCTCAATCTTCATTTTGAGATGTCACGACCTAACGTTAATTTGGATCGATATGGTTTTCGGATATCCAAATCCGAAAACCCGATCCCGGTCTTATCGAAATCCAAAACGCCATTTTTTGGTCCAAGTTGTTTAAAGGTTTAAACAATTCAATTCAACTCAATACTTGAATTCACATAGCATCAACACAGATAAATATCACATATTTATCAATGATATATCAAATATCATATCATAGAATATCACAGCATATCATCCAATTCATATATTCTACTCAAACAATTATCCATAAGCAACAATTATTAATCCCTATTATAATTAATTTAATTAACTTAAATTAAATCAATTACTTAAGAATTAATCACCTAACTTTGCTTAATCATTAATTAATTAATTTTTAATTAATTAACCATCCTCAAATATCCATCTTAATTAATCACCTTGATTAATTATACTTCAATTACATAAAGTAATTATCCTTCAATTAATTTCACAAATTAATTATCCTTAATCATTACAGTAATTAACCTTTAATTACTCTCATTAATTACATTAATTAATGATCCTTCATTAACTATTTCCATAATTAATTAATTATAATTAATTACATTGATCCTTAATTAATTACATTAATTAATTATACTTAATTAATTACTTACATTAATCAACCTCAATTAATAATAAGCAGTAATTACTCTTCTGTAATTACTTATTTAATTAATTAATTCCTTATTTAATTACATAAATCCTTTGATTAATTACACTAAGTAATTAATCCTTATTTACTTCTACGAAGTAATTATCCTTTAATTACTTCTCATTAAGTAATTCCTTTAACTAATTACATCCAGTAATTATACATTAATTAGTTCACTAAGTAATTACACTTATTAATCTCATTAAGTATCTATACTTAATTAATCACCAAGAGATTATCTTTAATTAATTAACAAATTAATTACAATTGGGTAATTCATCCCTTAATTACCCTTAAACAAATTAATTAAATCTTAATTACAGATTAATTAATTCTTTAACCATTAATTAATAAACCTTAATTATTAATTAATACAACTTAATTACAAAATAAGTACTTCTTAATTACCATTTAATCAATCCTATTAATAGTTCATTAATCCTTAATTAATCTTTAATTAAGATTAATTATCTCTTAATTATTAATTAATAAAACTTAATTATTAATTAATAAACTTAATTAAGTATTTCTTAATTACCAATTAATCAACCTCTAATTATTTGATTGAATAATTTGTAATTATAAATTAATTTACCTTTAAGTACTTAATTAATAATCCTCAATTACAATTAATTAAACTTTAATTGATTAATTATAATCCTCAATTATAAATTAATTAAATCCTTAATCATTAGTCAATTAAATTAATTAATGATACTTAAATAATTACTTAATTAACCCTTTATACTTAATTAATTAAGTTAATTAATTGCGCTTAAATTTCTAAATTAACTTAATTAATCTCAAATAAATAAAACTTAAATCCTCTTAAGATAAACCATAATTATCTTAAGATAAAACCTTAATTATCATTAAAAACATTTTATTTTAAAAATTAACTTTACTTAATTAAATCATTAATTAAGTTTAAAAATAATTATTCAACTTGATAAATTAAAGTTACAAATCACATCATACCTTTAAATGCTTTAAAATATTATCAAGTAATGTTTTTAAATCTAGTTTCAATTTAAATTAAATAGCTTGCTTTATAAAATCTCTAAATTTCATTTCTATTTAAGTTTTTAAAATAACTTTAACTTTATTTAATAAAATTTAAATTAAACAAAGTTTCAAACTACTTAAAAAAAACCCAAAGAAAACAATCTATTATATAAGTAATTTATATAAGCAAGTTTAAACTAATTTCACTTCACATTTCAAAAACCAAGTTTAAATTATTTTTTCTTTAAATTTTCTTAACACTTACTTCGGGTAAAACCCGAAGATCCCTCAGGTCTAACCCGAGTTCCTTTTCCCATTCAAAATTTTAGTTTTAGTTTAAGTTTTAAATTTTTAAAAACCTGCTAGCAACTAAAATTGATAATAGGCTAAACTTCATCATCTACTCGAGTTTAAACTCGAGCCAATATCACACAGTCTCGAGCTTCAACCCGAGATAAAACCTTCATCATCATTCCAGATATGCCTGTGCACGTGTGCACCTACATCAGTGACCAACGGCGCTCCGACCATCGACGCCAACCCCAACACCTCGCCGGTGAACCTCACAACCACACTCGATCACCAATTTACTCGATTCGATCGTGAAACGAAATCGACCCTAAAGTCCAAATCTGCAAAATCATTCTCATTGGAAATTCACCCAACTCCGGCGATCCCTGCTTCGAGAAGCCTTGCCATCTTCGCCGCAGCTCAGCCTCGTCTTCCAGCTCCTACATCACACCTCGCGGTCGCCACCGATCAAATCCCGATGTAGCACTTTCTTTAGAAAGAACGATAACACAACCTGGATGCTAAACCCTACTTGGTCGTCGCATGGCCACTCCAGTCGCCTGAAAATTCAAGCACCATTTTTGCCAAATACCATTCATCCAACTAGCTTCAACAGGAAACCTGATCATCCAAACCCTTTTGATCACCAGAAATCTCGCAAAAACCCATTCCCTGTCATTCTTGAATTGCTCATCCAATTCAATGTTAAAATCAAGATTCTGGTGTTAAAAATCCTAGTTTGGAAAAGGAATTCAGGTTTTATATGTGAATTAACAGATCATTGAATTTGATTTTTAACATTACTTAAGCTCCTCTATGTTTTTTCTCAGATAATATATCTTTCTGTTATTCTTAAAAAAAAATTTAAAACTTAATTAAGTTTTAAACAAAAAATCTTTGTTTAAATACTTATGCCTAAAAGAGATTAGAGTGTGAAGAATTGAAATTTAATCTAAGGTTTTAATCTCTGAAACTTAAAACAGAGAAGTATGACAATATCCACGCATTCACACAGCATCTATAAACATGTTTTCAGAATCATAAAACCATCATGCAATCACATTTTCAAACATACATCACTAGTTAACTTCAACTATATGTCACATGCATCAAATCTGGAGGTGTTTCATATTCACAGTTTAAAACAGAGGCCTAAACTAAGAACTGAGATGTTTTAAAATCAACAGGAATACACAAGGCTCCATACATTCAAATATGCAAAGCAATCATCACACAGCAATTCACATATTACTTAAGTTTTAAATTTAAAAAGTTTACTCACCTTTTAACCAAAATGCAGAGATGATTTAAAACTGAGATGAAGCTTTGAAAACTTTGAATGCTTTGAAAAACTGGGTTGAAGCCTTGAATTATTGAAATGCTTTAAACTGAAATGCTGATGCGGGTTGAAGCTAAATTTTGCTGATAGCTTGAAAATCCAGATTGCATTATCAATTTGAAACTGTATCTTGGTTTACAATTTTGCTTTGAGAACTTGTTTACAGGTTTGCTTTGAAAGCTTATTACATAATATGGTCTCAGATCAAAAAGATGGATTACAGGTTAAATCTTTTGATTGAGAAATGAAGTACAGGGATTTTGGTCTGAGTTGTGATTTATTTAGAGGTATGGTTTCAGGCTTGCTTTTGAAAATTTGTTGACAGGTTTTGTTTTTTTGAATTGGAAGATGAATTTACAGATTTGCTTTGGAACTGGGTTACAGGCTTGCTTATTGATTTGTGAAATGAGTACAGGTTTGATTTTGAGATGAGAAAAGAGGTACAGATTTTGTTTTGATTTGTGAAAGTGTTTTACAGATTTTCAGTTTTGATCTGGGTTATGCTTTGTTTTCTTTGTTTAGAAATGAGATTAGAAAGAAAAATAGAAATAAAAGATGTTTGCTTATATAATCTAGTTTATGATTTTATAAAAATTAAGAAAAATAAATACAAGGGGCGACACTTGTCTTCCATCCTATTTAATATCTTGACACATGTTATCAAGTGAGTTTATAAATTAACACGTGTATTCATTCATTTTTTATATATATATTTAAAATGAGATAAAAAGCTTTTATATAAATTTCCTAATGACTTAATATATTTCTAATTTAATAAATGCCTCTTCTACATTTATAAAAATAAAACTTTTAAATGAAAATAAAAATAAAACCAATCATATTTTAAATAAAATCATACATGGTGTATTCAATCCATTTATAAATGTAAATATTAAACTTTCGTATTTATTTACTATTTTAAATAAATACTTTCTAAATTTATATAAATAAAATCTTTAAGAAAAAAGAATATAAAACAAATTATATTCTGATGGAAACTTTATTCATATATTTTATATCTAAACTACTTCAAGATAATTATTCTTCAAATTCAAATTTAAATCCAAATATTAAATACAAATTCAAATTCAAATTTAAAAATCCAATTTAAAATCAACTTAAACATATATATATGTATTAGTCCAAATAAACACACTATTAAATTTGAAAATAACAATCGTATTTTAAAATTAACTTAAATAAATATATATACATATACATTTAAACAATACTCATTTAAAATAATAAGTCTATTAAAAATCTATTTATATAAACAATCAAATTAAATTTGTAAAAATAATTATTCCATTTAAAAATCTATTTATACTATCATTAAAAATCATCACATTATATTGATCAAAATAATAATTTGCCAATTTTAATTAATTAAATCAAGGAGATTATCATATTTAAATTGCTTAAAATTCTGGGATATCACAATACAACTCCTCTAACATAAATGATTATGCCGATTATCCAGCTAATTGCTAGGTGAATTTTGTAACATCTAATCGAATGAAGGATAAAGTACATTTTTTAAAAATTTCCACAAAGATAAGAGCATCTGTTCAATGTAACATTGAATTTAGCTTCATAATATATCCTTAAGGAATATGTTATAATTATAATAATAATAAGTTAACGTATGATGTATTAAATTCATTATTTATAGTGAGAATGAGGATGTTTATAATATTATTATTATTTTGTTAGGGATGTGTTTTGCTGTGTTTACTAATATATATTTTCAGATTTACTAGTGTGTGTTTAGGGGTTAACTTAACAAAGCCGATGTTTCATCATATATTTTAATAAATTAATTGAACACAAACCATGAACGAAACCTCAGATTGTGCAAGAACATCAGCGGCCGATATGGCACCGGACCGATCCACCTCAAGTTTCTCAAATTCCTGCATCAGAAGTGCAATATCCTCCTATTTGATTTTCCTCCTCTCCTTTAACTTGTATATACATTAAGGCATACGAGTAGATATTGACTTTCTTGATAATACTTCTAAATGGAGAAAACTAGTAGGGAAACTGTAACCAAGGTGGAAGCAAATGTAATTGTCATGAGGCTATGATCACACCTTTGATTTTTATCACAATATACCACTGTCAATTTCGACCATATCTTAGTCAGTTTTTTGACCCTATCCCACCCTGATCCATTCTAATAGTGGCTAATTTTATGTATTTTTCTTGTTTCTATACATCATATTTTATAGAACATGATATCTGTATTAGAATTAAATTGATTAAAATACATAATTAAAGTACCTTTGAAAATAATGCAGAATCAGTAAACAATGACTGGCAATAACAAATGCAAATTCTTGAGTTCAAACTCATTTCTTTGCTACATCATCGTGGTCTTCATGCAAATATTTTTCAGTGCTTCATTTAGTTATCAGCTTCAAGCAGAATAATTGCATAGCCTTACTTAAAGAACTAAACCTATACATGTCGACTGGTAATACTATGTTTGATTCTTCTTTGTATTGTAATTCTAATTTCCCACCTCTTGAAGATGCCTACAACTTTTTGATTTTATTGAAAAATTTATTTATACAAGTGAATTGAAACTTCAGTTAAAGATAAACGCATTTGATTCAATTGAATTTATATTAGTGAAACTTTTACATGCTATATTTTGAACTATGTAATATACCTGATAAACAATAAGATTCCACTTTCCAAAAAAATTACCCTAGTTAGGGGCTAAGACACAATGTATGCTTCCTGTTATCAGGTCCTGCGGAAAAAAAAATTAAATAAAAACCTTTACATGCTAGATCAAAAGCAGAGAACTACTAGAGCTGATTATCATCAACTGTGCAAAACATGGCAGCGTGGAAGAAAAAGGTACTAGATGGTAAAATAGAGAATGAAAATTTTCTTTCAGTCAACAATTAGGGAAGCTATTTAGAAGCAAACAGATAAAGCACATGATTAACTATACCTCGTTTATTCTAATTTTCAGGAAAAAGTAATTAGTAAAGAAATCAAATTTAGATCCAAGAGGAGCAAGTCCATGAGAATTAGACCCATTCCCTAACATTTTTCTATCTCACCAAAATTTGGCTGTATTTTTAAAAGATCCTCCTTGGAAGAAAGTTCAACCTGCATATGCACAAAATGCTCAAGCAGTCAAGCGATATTGCAAGTTATTAAAGGTGAATACAATATAGGTCCTCTTAAATAAAAAATACAGAATAATGAATGTGTACGACACAATTAATTAGCTATATGATAATAATACAGAAAATGATGGTTACACCCTTTTGCTGTACATAGCTATCTCTCTATGTTGTATAGTCATATTTATTAAAAAAATAAGCTTCTAGCTCATATCATAAATTCTGTTACTAACTAGTTAGCGACTGTAAATAGCATCATAGAAAATAAGCATGTACATGACCAGTCCATGAACGTGTTGCAAATTAGAAATAAAAGATGCCAAAAAGTATAACATGCATACAATTAGTTCTTCATTTGGTGTAGTTTTCAACATATTGATCATGGAAAAACCATTCAGAGTAACAGCAATTGACGGAATCTCTATAGGTCCACATTTACTCAATGATACCATGGGAAAGTCCAATTCAATTGTAAAGGATCCATGTGCAGCATTGATATGTGACCGAGAATTGCCTGCCTTCTTCCATTTATTTATCTTCTTGGCAATCAAAACTCTAGATTTTGTCACAAATTCAATCACAGCGGCATTTGATATTACAGATGAAAAGAGATAATGTGCAGCAGCTATAGTACCATGTCTACAGAGGTTAATCTATAAACGAACTCCATAATTTCAGTATTGCAAAGATAAATGTATTACTGATAGTTTAAATTTAACAAAAAGAATTGCACCAAATAATAAAAAATAATCATAAATGTGACTACTTCAACTAAATTTTCAAATATGTTCATTATTAATACAAGGGTATGAGGAACCTCCAACATGTTCAGATACTCAAGGATATCCATTTTATCATGACAAGTGCTGACTGCAATTTCTTAATCAGTATCTATGTTACCGCAACTCACATGTTTTCTACCTTATTTTAAATCTCAATTATCATTATAATTTAATGTTGTCTACATACATTTATAAATTCTCCATTTATACTTATTTTAAAGAGTTAACGTTGAAAAATATTGTTGTGCACTAATTACCAAATATTTTAAAGAAATGCGTTGTGCTGAAATAAATAATCAAATATCTTTAAGAGTTAATGTTGGGACTCACCTTGTTATCTTACTGTGCACTAGTTCCTGCGAAGTCTTAGTGCTAAGATTTTGACAATTTTCTTGCACTCTTAAGCGACCACGTAGTGTTCAATACACCTTCAAAAGAAAACAATAAATGTTTAGCTCGACTTTTTGATTTTTTTTTCACTGCTAAAACAAAATATCGTTTCATCCTACATTTTTGAAAAATAAAAGCAAGTATAAATAACAAAATGGAACCAAATCCACATGATATTTTACTAAATAAGAAACTATATTTAACTATCTTTGGTCTATCTAACATGATACATGCTGAACTACCATGATGTTTACTGAATCTTACCTCAGAAATATTGGTTGGCTCCTTGTTTTCAATCTTCTTAATTGAATCAATAGCATAACCAGTCTACTGCCTAAGAGATATGGTCCATCAGTTTGTCTTTAAGGCTTCATTTTCTCCTTGTTTCTTCATCATTGAGTTAAACATAGAAATGCCTTTATACGGACTTTATCAATAAATAGCGGTTGTTGGCATCCTTTGCTTATGTTTGGGAATGATAGAGTTTCTTATGTTGCTAGATTTGGTGAAGGCAGTGCAAAGCATTGGTTCCATGTTTTCGAATGGAATGCATAGTTATCTGCTTGAAATTTGACACTAGGAGATGCATCTCTTGTATTTATAAGTTATATCAGCACAACAAGAAGTAATGAACACTTATTAAGAATTAGCACTTTGAAATGGTGAAAAATCAAATGCATGAAACACAGCATTTGCATCAGTTTGGTGAAAAATCAGATGCCCGGATCACAGCATCTGCATCAAGATACGTAAGTGACAGAAAGCATAACTGTTGGACAATATCTGGAAGTATTTTTTTTTTCGTTTCCCATGATTTACGAAGAAATTAAAAACAAATCATATTCGCAAACAACCGTAAGATAACTGGATAGTAATTGGAAGTAAGATAATAAAATTCAACTATTAACACTCAAGACTAAACAATTCATATTGGACGTAATATTTTATTTGGCATGAAGTTGATACTACAAATTGCCTCACTCTTTGAAAACATTCCTTATTGGTTATCATCATATTAGACCATATGTAATTACTAGGATTTGGAAATAAACCAAAACAAATTAGCCATTTAATGAAATGGAGCAATCAATACAATATGCCAAAACATTTTGAACAATTTCCTTATCATCAATGTTGTATCATGATGATCAAGAATTTATAAATAAATTAACTAATAACATTTAACCATTTAATCAATGGAGCAATTAGAAGAATTGTCAAAGATCTTGAAAACCTTATATATCATCAATGTCATACCATAATCAATTGGATTTAGATATTGGATAAATACAAAATGGTCATTGAAGACAAACACCATTGTCCCAGTGGTTAAGTGATTCGACTTTGGTGTGAGAAGTCACAATTTCGAAAATTCCAAAATTAAGTAAATATATCAAAAATTCCAAAAATATTCCTTATCATCAATGGTACACCATAATTATCTACATTTATAAATTAACAAACAAAAGTTGACCATTAAATTCAACGGTGCAATTAACAGAACATGCCAAATATTCTCAAAATTTTCATATCATCAATGTTGTGTCATGATGATTAGGATCTAAATGCTAACAAATAAAACATGCCCATTTATTTCAATGAAGCAATTTACATAATATGTCTAAAAATTTAAAAATTTCCCTTATCGTCAATTTTGTATCATGATTATCAAGATTTACCAGAGTAAGTTTTAACTTCTTAAGACAGTTGCAAGTTATTGTGTATAAAGAAAAGGTGCACAATGCACCCATGCCTCCAAATTAAGTAAAGCTTGTTGTTCCTTTCAATAACCTACGCCTTTGTAAATGCAGATTTTTCATTTTAACTAGTTTTAGAAGCAGATTTCTTCATCTAATTTTAGTAAACAACAAAAACAAATAAATATACAATACCTTATATTCACAAAGAATTAAATAAAATCCAGTCTGCTTAATTATAATTGGAATGTCAATGTTAACATACACTTTATTTTCATAATCTTCCCCGTCATGAGTATCTACATTTAATTTGTAGGAATAACTGGAATGTCAAAGAAATACAATTAATGAATATGAGTTTTAAAATGAAAGTTCATTTGTTGTTCATCAGTTTTCAATGCTTATCACATTATTAAATTCAATTTCTACAAAATTCAAATCTTAAGTTAATACACTTAGAACTTATTAGCATTCGACAACCGAATTTCATAAATAAACACAACCATATATTTCCTCCGTTAATTGTAATTCTTTCTGTCCCTACTGTCATTTGTATTCTTTCTAAATATGGTTGCTTTTTTATAATGTCATATTTTACAAAACCAAATCGTTGATTGGTTTTTTTCAATAAATAATCCTCAGCCTTTTGGTGTGTTGGAAACGGATATTAACTATGTCCCCCATGAATAGTTTTCAAGAAGCAATTATTTTGCTTTTAGCAATAGTCAAAAAGTAATTTTGATTTGAATAATAAAAGACTGTTGTGTGATTTTACTTGAAAGAAAATATTTCAACTAACCGATGACATTGACGAGTTAATTAAGTTGAATGCAGCTATCAATAACCATAAAGTTGTTTATTACTTTTGTTCAAAAATTGACTGACTTTCCAGATCCAAATTGGTTATCTATAGACTCCTGATCACCACATTTAATTTGTAAGAACCTTCTTAACTAAGGATTAACACGTTTGAACAATCAAATGTTATGAATCCCACAAAAGGAGAAGTGAGTAAAGAATGAATTACCACCATCAATTTTCTAGCTGTAATATTAGGATCACTTAAATGAAAAGACCATCTATTGATATAGTTTTTAATGTTAGAAAATTATTAATTCATAGCTATTGCAGACAATAAATAATTAACTATTTAGTAAATAAATTGAAAGTCGAAGTTAAATGATAAAATGTGGCGAATGTTATAAAAAACTATCATCTAATAATTTAATATTTGTATGCACGTAAATTCACAACATACATGGTGCACGCATTTAAGCAAGGAACATGCATGTCATGTTGGCTAATGTGCTATTTCAATTTTGTGGTACACTTATTATTAAGTAAACATGTTCTACTTTTTAACGGTTCGAACAATTGTTTTGAAATTTACAATAATTTCTTTTACACATCTACATTTATGAACATGCATACAGTCGTTCAAATGAGTGCCATAAAAACTAGAGCAAAGGCAGTAGAATTTATATATGATTATTATACAAAAGTCTTAAAGTACAAGATAAGGCATAGCCATACAAACTTAATTAATCTTTTGGCTTCAATTGTAATAAAAAAAGCACGGGCACTTTAAGCGGGTACAGTTTCAGTTTAACTTCCTACAGCTTGATAAGTTGAGAAAAAGGCTTGGGTGGAATCGGCAGGCTTTCCAAACTTACAATTAAAAACTGAAGTACTTTCATCATAGTAGGGCGATCTTTTTTTTTGTACAGCCAGATTACTATTTTCTACAACAACCAAATGATATATGAATGCCACTAATCTGGTTTACCACTTAATAGTTTTTGATACTTTTGCATATAATTAATGTATTAAATGACTATGATTTTAGTAGAAAATTGGATGCAGCATATAGACTATTTAGCTTTCAAACTGAATTAAACCCTAATTACTTGCTAAAGTATTATTTACACTCATGGACCTTTTTTTAAAATTATTTACAAAATAATTTAATAATTTCCCCGAAAAGGAACATAACTCCAAATATCAATTTACAAACTATGCTTAGGTGTAAGCGCACTGAAAAGTGATCTAGAAATAGTTTGCACACTTTGAAGAGAGGGTAACTGGGAATATCAAAGTAGCAATTGGGGTTTACTACATACGATTTTTTTTTTACAACTTTCTTTCTAACAAGTTCACGGTAAATTAAACACTATCATAATAGCCTCCATAAACTTAATAAGAAGTTGAAGATCTTAAAATTAAAACAATCGGTAAATAAGTCACCATCTTGAACTTTAGCAACAATATCCCAAAAGAATCCAAAAACATAAATTGAGCCTCTCCCTCCTTTCACCTTCTGAAACTGCGGTAGTGGAACAACAACAGGCGGGTGAGAAAACACCTTCACAGATGGGGTTGGCTTAAGGTAGCGTTACGGAGCATCAGTGGTGGTGTTGGGAGATCGTGCGGAACTGGGGAGAAGCTAGAAGGTAAGTGGTGGTGGTCTCAGGGTGTACGCCGGCGACTATAGCAATGTTAGGGTTTTCTCATTTCAGGCTTCATTGGGATTGACTATGGAGCAGTGGACATGGGAAAGAGGGAATTGTTGAGCGCAATGGAGAGGTAGGTTAGATTTTTTAATTAAATTAAGGAAAAGGAAAGGAGATATGTGTGGAAGATAGAATGAGAGTAGACGTGGATGAAAGCGCGGAAAATTTTCATTTCCCTCGTGTTTATTCAAGGTGGCGTTTCATACATTGTTCTTTGTTTTTTTAATGATCATATCGATAATCGCAGCCTATTTAGTAAAACGCTGCTAGACTATGCTGCTAAATTGTATATTCTTGTAGTGTATAAGAGGAGTTACCACATATACCACCAAGCATATGTACGTTAGTAAAAATAAATGTACGTCTAAGAAATCCAATGTCAAACATTCATTCATACAAGTTGTCTAGGAACAGAACATGCCGAAGGTACTTTTACTACATCCTATTTGGCAATCACCTCATGGAATAGCAGCGAGCAGTCATTGCATCGAAGATTTAAGAATGAAGGTATTACTACCACCATATATATATATATGTGTGTGTGTGTAGGAATCACTCTAGTAGTTATTGGTAAGAAGCCCTACATTATAAGGATCTCTGGTCTTCAAAATCATTTCTTCATTAGGTCTTCACTTTTGAATGCGTATATTGGTTCGAAGTGGTTTGCAAATAGGAATCACTCAAATCCGATCATGGTCTCTCCAAACCAATTATCGATAAAAAGATGTGTATATGTGTATATAAAAATGTTAAGCCACTGTCGTTAAGTCCACTTTTCTTCCTTGACTCAAATATTATTTAACTTTGAAGATATCTTTTTATCCAATTAAATATCTTTAAGAGATATATATCTTTAAGAGATATATATCTTTAAACCATTTCTGTTTTAGGATATACAGAATTATTAAACCTCGTTTTAACTTTGGAAATACCAAATCAATTCCTTTTAATTACCTTGGAAAAATATTTCGATATTCTATTATTAACATAATTAATAAATATTTTATTTTTTTGAAACATGTGACGACCTGGAATTTTTAAGCATTTAAAATTGAAATATTTAAATTATTTGAAATATTTAAAAGTTAATTTTGAACTTGAATTTCAAATATAAACATTTATTGGATAATTAATTTTTGAATTTAATTATCGGAAATTAGGTAAATTATTGAATTTGGAGTTTTAAGCCTGTTAAAAATATAATTTGAAGGCTTATAACATTTATATTGATAATACTGAAGAGAATAGAAATGATGAAATCAAATTTAAAAATGGTTTGTTAAGTTTTGAAATTTTATAGTTTAAATTGAATTTAAAAATAGCCTTCCGCGCAGTCTCGGAATTTGACGAAACCAGTTCCATTGGATCCGTAATATTGTATTATTATCGGATTTCAAATTTCGTAGCGTTCGGAGTCATCGTGTGATCGTACGAGATAAAAACGCTTAGACAATAATTTACCGTTTTAATTTAAATATAATATACTTTGTCTCAAATCAGATCATAGCCGCCCTACGTTTCTTTTACCGACCTATTCTCCTCTGTCTTCTAAAGCAAGCCGATAATTACCTTTATTAAATCACGTATTGTCACCTCTTTCTTTCCAAATCAAATCTCCAGAAGAAAATCTCATTCCAGTAAATGAAACAAACAAAATCAAAGTAATGGCCGAAGCCTGGAATCGATCCTCACATAAATTTTATCGTTCAAATCAAAACTTCCCTTCCTTCCTCACTTCATCTCAATCAAAACAAAACAAAAATGCTGGCCGTCTTCTTATTCAAACCAAGTCGACTCGATGTAGAGAGGAACTTAATCGCGATGGTAAGGAGGAACGGCGGCTGCAAGGAGGTCGACTTCAATGCCGACAGTGTGGTGTTGCAGGTGAACTGCATCGATTCGCGTAAAGGCAGTCGCGGCGAGGAAATTCGAGGCTAGCGGCGGCAACTCGAGGCGATCAATCGATGGTCTCGATTCACGGCGGGATGGTCGAACTAGGGTTGTGATGTTTGTTTCGATCTGGGCAGTGAGGTATAAAGCAATTTCTCGGTATTTCTATTTTTCAGTTTCCAATTCTGATGAGCTAAGCATAGGCATGTTATATATATGAAAGAAATCAAATTTATATATAAAAAAATGTATTAAGTTAGGGATAGCTGTGGTTTTGTTGTTTTTAAAACATATATGTATATATTATAGAGGATAGAAAAAGTAAAGGTTTTAAAATTAGGTCCTTACTTTTATAAAAATATAAATATATAGATCTGTGTCTATAATTTTACAGTAAGGTATGTTCAGTTTAAAATTGAAGATATATGTATGGATAGGAATAGAAAAATAGTTTATAAAGGGGAAATTATGTTAAATAAAATTTGTTGGATTAAATTAAATTTGTTAAACGAAATTAATTAACCGATTAGTTCAAATGTTAATAAATTAATAAACTATCAATTGTGTATTCAAGGTCAAAAAAAAAATCGAGAAAGCTAAGGCAACATTGAAGTGGACTGCAAATATTAGCAAAGGTGAGTTAATCTCACTCAGTTAAATTTCAAATTTAAATGATTAAATTTAAATAAATGTTCGAATGGTTGAATTGATTGATGTGCTACAGTATGGTATATTTTGGGGATTGATATTTATGTTGTGCTAACATCTGTGGATGCAGGGAAAACAGGTTGGAGGGATCCAACTGGATCCCTCAACATTTACTTTAATTATTTAATACCCTATGATGTGATTATTTTATATTTTGCGATGAATATTATTGATAATTAGAATATTAGATGTTATGGTTTACCTGAATATATTCCGGTGCACTAAGTTATCAAGATATATATAGAATTGGATTTTGGAAATAAAACGAAGAGAATTTGGAAGTAAAATAATTATAGAAATTTGAATAAATTTAAGAATCAATTGGAAAAGAAATAAAGTGCCCTTTAAAATTCTAATAAATAAATCTTAAGTTAGTAAGGGAAATTTGAATAATCAGAAGATTAATGAATTTTAAACTTTAGTGTTATTATAAAACATTTATTTAAAATTTAAGATTCAATTTATTGAAAAGAATAAAGAAGAAATTTGGAAGAAGCTGAAATTGGTATATTTCAGTTAAATGGTATAAAATCAAACGGAAAATAATAATAATAAATATAAAGTCCATAATTAATGAATTTTGAGATAAACTGATAAGTAGAGAAATTTATTTCAAATGGAATAAATTGGGAATCAATTTGAAAAATTGATTTAAGTGATTGAAGTTGGAATTCTTCCTGGAAAACCAAGTACGTTTGCAAAGTAAATTTTAAATATATAAGTTACTAGTTTTAAAATTGTTTTTTTAAGGTATGTTTTGAAAAATTTATTATTTCTAATATTTAAAGTCTAAAGTAAGTATTTCCTTTTAATTTATTATAGCAGTAATTGTTTAAAAAGTGATTTGGTGTTTTGTTTTGTAAAAGTGAAAATCTAGTTTTTAAGTAACTTTATTTTCAAATATTCATATAGTATGTATTTTTAACAAAGTACTAAAGTAGTTTTAATTTAAATGTTTGAAAAGTATATTTCAAAGTATAGTGTTTTAAATTTATTTTTAAAATCTAGTTTTGTGCTTGGTAATTTCAGAGGAGATAGAAAATATTGGGAAGTTTATTCTGGAAAGAAAGATGGTTTGGACACTGTTTTCAAAGGGTTGAAAATAGAAAAAAGTTATTTGGGAAGATATTTTGAGATAAATAAATAATTTGGGAAATTATTTATTGTTTGATGAATGTTTGTGAATATTAATTGATAGTTAAATAACCAACTATCAATATTGGCCAACTGCGTTGATCGTTTCGAAGAGACCGGGATCGAGATTTATTTCTCAAAAACCATTTCGATCCGGTTTGTACGTTTCGTGAAACATGTTCGGAGTCGAAGATGGAGCTATGAAGTACAAGGGCTAGTCGCTACTAATCCTGAGGATATTTCCGAAATGGATGTAGTAGGAATAGTGCCTTCGGTTCCGTTCGAACCCGGGACGGACTTGTATGGATGAATGCTTGCGAAACATCATCAGGTGGACGATGAGCATTCTAAGAGATATATTCTAAAAAGGTAACGCTTAGCCTCAAGCCTCATCAAATGGGAATGGCTGAAAATCAGGGGATATGCAGCAAGGCTTCATGGGTAGCCCCTATTGGAGGGTGAGGTCATCCCTGTCTAGATGTTCCTTTTATTTCGGCTTAGTGGGCGGTTGCTGGTCCCAACCACGGGGTGATCTTACTCGGGACTGTCCAGTAAGGGATGGTTTCGGTCTTGTGTTGCAGGGGAGTTAGGGTGGCTCCTCGGTACGCTGATCTAGGCCAGGTACTGTGACAGGTGGTACCCCAGTGCCTAGCCATTAGTTGGAATCCATTTTCCCTACGCGCCCGTACGGTTTTGTTTGTGCCCAACTATTGCTGAAACGTGAGATGCAAGCATTTCAGATAGATTCTATTTTACTTTCTATAGACATATTATAATATCAGAGAATTTTAATAAAAAAAATGTTTTTAGCAATCGTAAGGTAAAGACCCGACATGTTTATTTGTGGCGTGGTCTTACGAGATGCTTTTGTTTTCAAGGGATTTTGAAACTTTAATAGTCAAATTAGATGTGATTTTCTCACGATGGTATTCCAGACTGGCTCGGGTGTTATTTCACTGTAATACTTGGGTCAGACCGTGTATTATAGGATACAGGAGATGCTGTGGAGCTCAGGAGACGAGCTGGTTGTCGATACGTACTCTCGTACTTGCTCTTATATATATTCCGCTGTGTTGAGTTGTTGTGTATCCACGTGTATGATATTGATGAGCTGTGATTGATGTACTCAGACGATGTAATATATAAACAGATATATTTGATTTTGAGTAAAGATCATTGTTATCTATTATATTTTATTCCGTTGTGATGGTTAGATTCTGATGTTGTTTCCTATTTTCTTCTTCTACCTCTTCTTCTTTAACCCAGATGGTTCGTATTTCTGTACAACTTGAGTTGATTGACGTAGAATAGTATTGACTCAAAGGGTACGGATTTGCGGGTCGTTGCACTCGGTATCGGAGCTTAGGTTGGAGATAACCTTGGCTCTGGAGGGAACTACTCATTTAAATTAGAGTCCGTAGTACTCTAGAATGAGTTTGAGCGTATTTATAGATATGAGAGCGTATTTGTTAGTGAATATAAAATGATTTTATATTGTGTTGATTCGTTTATTGAGTAGTTTATGGATTCTGGTGAATACGAGTAATTAACGTTATTGATAGGAATCTCTAAACACTTGAATAGAACAATTCGACACAGTATTGTTTTAACAAAGGGTAAATGAAATAATTTAACCCAAATTACTTTTGTATATGGACAAAAAAATTTTTTTATAAATTATTATAGTATTTAGATGCTTGGTTGTTAAGGAGTGATAATATTAGATTATCATCATTTAAGTGTAAAATTGAATAAGAAATCGAGTTATAGCCAAAGTTAAGGAAATAAATTCAGATAACAAAATGAAACTTGAATTATAGATTATAAATGAGTTTTATGAATTGAAATAAACTTCATATATAAATGAGATTATAATTTTGAAAAAGAATTCCAAAGAATATTTGAAAATAAATTATGACAAAAATTCCAGGGTAAGGTTGGAATATAAATTGGATGGATTTCGAATTTGGAATTTTGGGAAAGGGGTTTAAATTCCTTTAGATTTGGAAGTGATTTTCGAAAGGTTTTGGAGAAATAATAATGGAATTGTTTCGGGAATATTTTTGAATTGGAATTGAATATGGAGAGATTTGGAATCTAAAAATATTTGAAAGGGATTTTTAAGAGATAAAAGCACCTAATTCTCTTTCGGTCGCTGGAAAATTACGTCTGTGATGACTGCAGCACCATAGATGTTCATTTTCGAGTTTCTAAAAGAGAAATTGCTACCAAATTGTATTAAATTGTTGTTTGTGAACTGGGTTTGGTTTTGAAATTCAAAGGGATAATTGAATTTGTCAAAGAATTTTGGATATAGTTGAATTTTAAGGTGATATTGAAATTTTGGGAAAATTGGTTAAACTCTGGAATTTTGTTTAACATGTTATGGAATAATAGAAATATATATATACTTGACCAAATAAATGTATAATTCCAAAGTAAAGTGTAAAAGGTAAATGAGACTGATTGTAAATAGATGAAAGTATGGAAAATAAATAAGTTTGTGACTTATAAAATTTAGAAGTGGGATAAATAAGCCAAAATAAAATTGATTTGAATTGTGAGAAGTGAATGAAAATTCAAAACTTAAACTATAAAATAAATTGACCTCCAGTAAAATAGTTAAAGTGGTTTTGAGATAAAAAAAATTAAATATTGGGAATAAACCTTGAATAAACAAATTAATAATTAATTGGTAATGAAATATGGAGATGGAACTTGAATTGGTTAAATGAAAGTCAAATACCAGTTTAATGTGGCAAATGTTTAGTTTGCAAATAAATTATGAAATGAGTATATGATGTAACCAATATGAAATGTTCCAAGATTAATAAATGGTTTTGAATAAATTGAATGTAAGCAATGAAGTGTAAATGAATTCAGCTTGGATTGTTGGTGAATTGAATATAATTGGAAGTATGAAATTCAAAATGGTTGACTGAATAAACTAATTTAAATTAGTTAGTAGATGAGATTGGTTTGGAAATTTGAAAATCAAATTAAGGGTTTAAATTGGAAAGTGCTTGTAAAATATATGTAGCTTGAGTTTTCAAGTTGAAATAACTTGAATGGGAGTGGGAAAAAGGTAATAAGTGTATGACTTATAAAAGTCTGCAAGAAAAGTATTAAGCCTGAGTAAATTTGTTGGGTATTTTGGAATTGAAATAAAAATCCAAACCTAAGAGATAAAATAAGATTGGATAATAATAGTAATGGTTTGAAGTGCAAATAAAACTAAAATGAGTAGAAATAAATTGAAAATGGCCTTGCATTAATAAAATTTTAATTAGTCTTGTTATTAGTGAATAAGTTTAGAAATAAATTGAGAAGGTAAATTAAGATTTAAAATGGATAAAGAGTATGGACAAAATGAATTAGATGGAATTTGATGAGAATCAAATAAGATGGAAATGAAACTTAAGTTATGAAATTGAAATGATTTGAAGTAAATTAACTTAAGTTTAAAGTTAATAGAAGTTTGGCTTCGAGCAAAAGTGAAAGACCATAAAAGTCTGGGTCAAATTAATTTGGGAAATGGTTATAAATTTATATGTATTGAATGTGCCCAACTTAATACATTGTTTTTGAATGGAACAATTATGGAAATGAAATGCAAGTGAAGGGTTGTGAATAAATTAGAAATGAGATGAAATTAAATATAATAATGGATCGGGATTTAAATTGACATAGTTGTCAACTAAAATGGAAAGGAAGTAAATAGAAAGGAAATTGATATAATTGATTGTGGAAGTTATTTAAACTGCTTTTCTTTAGCATTGATGTGTTGTGGATGTTTAAATAAGAGAAAAGTTATACATTTCATATATATTTAGCACTTACTTGTTTAAATTTGAGTAAGTACAGGTTGTCGGAAGCCGTTTGACTGGTTTTGCCCGCGCTAAATGCTAAATAAATAGCTGCTTGCTTTAAAATGCTAAATAAGGTACGCCTACGCAATACAAATAGGAAATATGAACTGTTTTTCTGTTTTCCGACGGTGTGGGTCGATGTATATATATTTATCTCTTTTGTCAAATTGCAAAAGCTCCTCCGTACAAGGGAGACTCTGCCAAAATTTTCCGAATATTTTGGGAGTTAGAATTTTTTTTGAATCTTTTGAAAATTTTCACTAACGACAAATGAATTAAAATCTGTTAAGCAAATAGAATTATAACTGAATATTGAAATCTATTTTAACTGTGAATGTAAAGTAAGTGGAATCGAAAGGACTAAAGAAAGTAAAGTTTACAAATAAACATTTAGTGTGAGATTTAAATTAATTAGTAAGTGAAACTAATTCGATATTCAAAGTGGAAGTCAAATTGAATTTAAATGGAATTGTCAGGGCAAAGTGAATGGTAATGAATATAAACTTCAATGGTAAAGTAAAAATAAATGTAAGAAGTATGTAAAATATTTATATTAAACCTAAGAAATGGAAAAATGAAATTCTTAAGTAAATATGGTATTGAGAAAATTATTCCAAGTGAATAATTGAATGGAAATTAAACTGAAGGTTGTGAATTTGTATGGTTGTGAATAAGTGAATGAAAATCAAAATGAATATGAATAAAAGAGAATTGGCATAGCTAAAAATTAATTGGGCTAATTACGTAGGATGTACGTATATTATTTTATTCGCATAGCCATTTGATTCAGATTCGAACACAGAATTTCGAGATAATTTTATCGATCCGAGTTAGAATTTTTCCGCTCGATTTTCAACGGCGAACCCTGGATATGGATTGTTGATTGATTTTGGAAATTCTCTATCATAGTTTACGGCTATGCAAGGAGAATGACGGTTTCTAATCAGGAAACTAGATCTGAGTCCGCACTAGGAAGTCGGGTGGACGATACTAGTTCGGAAGTGAAATTGTGTGATCGAGTAGGTGATCGAACTCGGTATTGCGTACGAATAATATGGGTACATCGTACGGGCTTAAATGGAATGAACATTGAAATTTTGGAAAGAAGTCAAATAAAATGTTTTTGAATGTTGTGATTGTATATTATTATTAAACAGGATATGCAGGTATGAAAAAGGGGAAGAAAAATTGGTTTTTGATTTGAGATAATAAATTAGAATTGCTCGACAAAAAGGTATGTGTTCAAAATTCTATATGGAATTTGATTGGGATTTTGAATTGAGCCACTTGGCCTTTTGTTTTCTTTTTGGATTTGGGAGGCCGTAGAGCCATTTTGTAGTTGTACCGAGCTAGCCGCGCAAAGGAGACGCTGGCGAAATTTTTCGGAAATTTAAAGAGTTAGAAAAATTTTGAGAAAATTCTGATAATTTTTAAATTTGATTTAAAATTTAAATTTGTAAGTAATATTGTTAGAAACTATGGGAAAGTTGGGAAAGATTAGTAAAAAAAATGGTAGGGGGTCTTTTATAATAAAGGATAGTGGATAGAGTGTTGAACAGTTTGGTTTTGGAAAATAATAACGGATATTGGATCATTTTTCCTAACCAGTAATTTCGAAGACGAAATTCTTTTAAGGGGGAAGGAATGTGACGACCCGGAATTTTTAAGCATTTAAAATCGAAATATTTAAATTATTTGAAATATTTAAAAGTTAATTTTGAACTTGAATTTCAAATATAAACATTTATTGGATAATTAATTTTTGAATTTAATTATCGGAAATTAGGTAAATTATTGAATTTGGAGTTTTAAGCCTGTTAAAAATATAAGGCTTATAACATTTGTATTGATAATACTGAAGAGAATAGAAGTGATGAAATCAAGTTTAAAAATGGTTTGTTAAGTTTTGAAATTTTATAGTTTAAATTGAATTTAAAAATAGCCTTCCGAGGCGCAGTCTCGGAATTTGACGAAACCAGTTCCATTGGATCCGTAATATTGTATTATTGTCGGATTTCAAATTTTGTAGCGTTCGGAGTCATCGTGTGATCGTACGAGATAAAAACGCTTAGACAATAATTTACCGTTTTAATTTAAATATAATATACTTTGTCTCAAATCAGATCATAGCTGCCCAACGTTTCTTTTGCCGACCTATTCTCCTCTGTCTTCTGAAGCAAGCCGATAATTACCTTTATTAAATCGCGTATTGTCACCTCTTTCTTTCCAAATCAAATCTCCAGAAGAAAATCTCGTTCCAGTAAATGAAACAAACAAAATCAAAGTAATGGCCGAAGCATGGAATTGATCCTCACATAAATTTTATCGTTCAAATCAAAACTTCCCTTCCTTCCTCACTTCAGCTCAATCAAAACAAAAACAAAAAAAAATGTCGGTCGTCTTCTTATTCAAACCAAGTCGACTCGATGTAGAGAGGAACTTAATCGCGATGGTAAGGAGGAACGGCGGCTGCGAGGAGGTCGACTTCAATGCCGACAGTGTGGTGTTGTAGGCGAACTGCATCGACTCGCGTGAAGGCAGTCGCGGCGAGGAAATTCGAGGCTAGCGGCGGCAACTCGAGGCGATCAATCGATGGTCTCGATTCACGGCGGGATGGTCGAACTAGGGTTGTGATGTTTGTTTCGATCTGGGCAGTGAGGTATAAAGCAATTTCTTGGTATTTCTATTTTTCAGTTTCCAATTCTGATGAGATAAGTATAGGCATGTTATATATATGAAAGAAATTAAATTTATATAATAAAAAATGTATTAAGTTAGGGATAGCTGCAGTTTTGTTGTTTTTAAAACATATATGTATATATTATAGAGGATAGAAAAAGTAAAGGTTTTAAAATTAGGTCCTTATTTTTACAAAAATATAAATATATGGATCTGTGTCTATAATTTTACAGTAAGGTATGTTTAGTTTAAAATTGAAGATATATGTATGGATAGGAATAGAAAAATAGTTTATAAAGGGGAAATTATGTTAAATAAAATTTGTTGGATTAAATTAAATTTGTTAAACGAAATTAATTAACCGATTAGTTCAAATGTTAATAAATTAATAAACTATCAATTGTGTATTCAAGGTCAAAAAAAAATCGAGAAAGCTAAGGCAACATTGAAGTGGACTGCAAATATTAGCAAAGGTGAGTTAATCTCACTCAGTTAAACTTAAAATTTAAATGATTAAATTTAAATAATTGTTTGAATGGTTGAATTGATTGATGTGCTACGGTATGGTATATTTTGGGGATTGGTATTTATGTTGTGCTAACATCTGTGGATGCAGGGAAAACAGGTTGGAGGGATCCAACAAGATCCCTCAACATTTACTTTAATTATTTAATTCCCTCTGATGTGATTATTTTATATTTTGTGATGAATATTATTGATAATTGGAATATTGGATGTTATGGTTTGCCTGAATATATTCCGGTACACTAAGTTATCAAGATATATATAGAATTGGATTTTGGAAATAAAACGAAGAGAATTTGTAAGTAAAATAATTATAGAAATTTGAATAAATTTAAGAATCAATTGGAAAAGAAATAAAGTGCCCTTTAAAATTCTAATAAATAAATCTTAAGTTAGTAAGGGAAATTTGAATAATCAGAAGATTAATGAATTTTAAATTTTAGTGTTATTATAAAACATTTATTTAAAATTTAAGATTCAATTTATTAAAAAGAATAAAGAAGAAATTTGGAAGAAGCTGAAATTGGTATATTTCAGTTAAATGGTATAAAATCAAACGGAAAATAATAATAATAAATATAAAGTCCATAATTAATGAATTTTGAGATAAACTGATAAGTAGAGAAATTTATTTCAAATGGAATAAATTGGGAATCAATTTGTAAAATTGATTTAACTGATTGAAGTTGGAATTCTTCCTGGAAAACCAAGTACGTTTGCAAAGTAAATTTTAAATATATAAGTTACTAGTTTTAAAATTGTTTTTTTAAGGTATGTTTTGAAAAATTTATTATTTCTAATATTTAAAGTCTAAAGTAAGTATTTCCTTTTAATTTATTATAGCAGTAATTGTTTAAATAGTGATTCGGTGTTTTGTTTTGTAAAAGTGAAAGTCTAGTTTTTAAGTAACTTTATTTTCAAATATTCATATAGTATGTATTTTTAACAAAGTACTAAAGTAGTTTTAATTTAAATGTTTGAAAAGTATATTTAAAAGTATAGTGTTTTAAATTTATTTTTAAAATCTAGTTTTGTGCTTGGTAATTTCAGAGGAGATAGAAAATATTAGGATGTTTATTCTGGAAAGAAAGATGGTTTGGAAACTGTTTTCAAAGGGTTGAAAATAGAAAAAAAAATATTTGGGTAGATATTTTGAGATAAATAAATAATTTGGGAAATTATTTATTGTTTGATGAATGTTTGTGAATATTAATTGATAGTTAAATAACCGACTATCAATATTGGCCAACTGCGTTGATCGTTTCGAAGAGACCGGGATCGAGATTTATTTCTCGAAAACCACTTCGATCCGGTTTGTACGGTTCGTGAAACGTGTTCGGAGTCGAAGATGGAGCTATGAAGTACAAGGGTTAGTCGCTACTAATCCTGAGGATATTTCCAAAATGGATGTAGTAGGAATAGTGCCTTCGGTTCCGTTCTAACCCGGGACGGACTTGTATGGATGAATGCTTGCGAAACATCGTCAGGTGGACGATGAGCATTCTAAGGGATATATTCTAAAAAGGTAACGCTTAGCCTCAAGCTTCATCAAATGGGAATGGCTGAAAATTAGGGGATATGCAGCAAGGCTTCGTGGGTAGCCCCCATTGGAGGGTGAGGTCATCCCTGTCTAGATGTCCCTTTTATTTCGGCTTAGTGGGCGGTTGCTGATCCCAACCGCGGGGTGATCTTGCTCGGTACTATCCAGTAAGGGATTGTTCCGGTCTTGTGTTGCAGGGGAGTTAGGATGGCTCCTCGGTACGCTGATCTAGACCAGGTACTGTGACAGGTGGTACCCCAGTGCCTAGCCATTAGTTGGAATCCATTTTCCCTACGCGCCCATACGGTTTTGATTGTGCCCAACTATTGCTGAAACGTGAGATGCAAGCATTTCAGTTAGATTCTATTTTACTTTCTATAGACACTATTATAATATCAGAGAATTTTAATAAAAAAATGTTTTTAGCTATCGTAAGGTAAAAACCCGACATGTTTATTTGTGGCGTGGTCTTACGAGATGCTTTTGTTTTCAAAGGATTTTGAAACTTTAATAATCAAATTGGGTGTGATTTTCTCACGCTAATATTCCAGACTGACTCGGGTGTTATTTCACTGTAATGCTCGGGTCAGACCGAGTATTATAGGATACAGGAGATGCTGTGGAGCTCAGGAGGCGAGCTGGTTGTCGATACGTACTCTCGTACTTGCTCTTATATATATATTCCGCTGTGTTGAGTTGTTGTGTATCCATGTGTATGACATTGATGAGCTGTGATTGATGTACTCTGATGATGTAATATATAAACAGATATATTTGATTTTGAGTAAAGATCATTATTATCTATTATATTTTATTCCGTTGCGATGGTTAGATTCTGATGTTGTTTTCTATTTTCTTCTTCTACCTCTTCTTCTTTAACCCAGATGGTTCGTATTTCTGTACAACTTGAGTTGATTGACGTAGAATAGTATTGACTCAAAGGGTACAGATTTGCGGGTCGTTACAAAACATGTTTTTAATGGGTCAAAAACAATGTTATTTACGACATCGTTTACTGTATACCCAAATCACTTAGTATTGAGTATAAGGATTCATAGATTTTAGAGTAATTATACTCCATACCATTTTCCATATTCAACATGTACTATTCATAGAATAACGGTGAAATCTCCTTTTAAATTCATGCGGATAGTACAAGTTCCCTTCTCGGAATTTAATATAAAGTTTAACTAGAATGTTTTATGTACCATCAAAATCCTATTATAAATCTTGTTTAACCTTTTTGGATAATTCCAAAACTCTTTTATTTTATTTTAGAAAAATGCGATCTGAGTAAATCAAAATAATTATATCGTCCGTCGGGCCAGTCCGGATAGCCAGGAGGAGCAGGCAATTGATTTTCCAATCTCCAGCCTAGTAACTATCTCTCTGTTGCCCGTAAGGCAGTCAAGCTATTTTATCGACTTTAAAATTTAAAAATATTTGATTTATCTTTTGAAAAACATAAAACGATTCGGGAAGAAAACCCGAGTTCAAATCATTTATTCAACGGTTATCAAATTTCATTGCTAAATTATCGATGAATATTGATTTTCAAGCTTTATAGATCAAAATACTAATTCAATATATACATGCCCACTTTTATAATTCAAATTCCTTTTAAATAATTTTAACATATTTATAGAATTTATTTCATATTTTTAAAGATTTTAAAACATCCATTTTAAAGAGTTGAAAATAATATTTTACGAACTGCTATAATGCGACGATTTTGAAAACTTTATTTTGACATATCGCTAACTTTACAAGACGAAATCTTGATTTTTCTTTCTTATTTGAAAACCATACCTACCAGGGTTTGGAGAATTCTTATTTCAATAGATTCCGATTATATTTGATTTAACTTTTTATGGTGTGAAATTGTAAACTGCTACTACGCAACGAGCTCATTTTTACTTAATTTTCCAATCTTTTCAAACTTTGTTGAAATGAGTTTTAATGTTTAAACATTTGTAAACCATTTTAAACCATTTCTATCTTTTTTTAAAGAGGTTGAAAATGCTATATATACCATTATAATTTATAAAATGAAGTGATTCCTTCGTGTAAATTCGGTGTGAATTTTATCATGAATCATTATTATATCAAGCAAGCATATTACCAATCAATCATACAATAATCAATCATTTTAGCATCCAAACTATGCTAATCAACCAAGTATACTTGCATAGCATAATAATTTTAAGATAAATTTAAATGTGATGGAAGTAGCGTTCTCATTTTCATGTTGTCCAACTCAATGTGTTTTAATCGACGAAACGATTCCTTTCTCTACACCAAAGCTTAAGAAACTTTCCCCCCGACCGTAGTGATGCTCGCTCAAGTTTGTATAGAGGTGGAAGCTTGGCTTTTGAGATGGTGCTGGTGTGGACCGTGCACTTTAATGAGGAAGTGGTGGAGTTTTGACTAATTTTTTGAAGCGGTTTGATTGTATGTGTATGGAAACAATTTTAGTAGAACTTCGGTGCGGTGTTGAAATATTTTAACTATTTAAGGTTCATTAAAGAAGAGCTATTAGAGAGCTCAAGAAGAAGAAGAGAAGTGAAATGAATTTGTGAAGAAAGGAAAAGGATATGCATGTGTGTTTATAGGGCAGAAATTCTTGTGCATGGAATTACCAAAATAACCCTCCCCTCCCATCATAACTTCGTCCGAACCCCTTCCCCTTCCATGTGCCTTCCATCACTTCGTGATGTCTTAGATGTGTAGGTATGTAAGTGATGGTGAGTTGATTTTGAGTTTACTTTTCCATTTTAATTTTTGCAAAATTTATCTTCCTTCCTTACTTTTACTAATAACACTTAGTTTTAATTAATTATGGTTAAATCATATGTTATTAATTTGTTATATGTTCATATATATATATATATATATATATATATCATTTTAAATTTCAATATTTCAACATTCAAATATAACTTTTATTTGTTAAACCGTTGAAAATCCGAAATTCGAATTTCAGTCATATTTTCAGTTTTCAATCAAACTATTTATTTATGTAACCAAAATTTGAAAATAAATTTCTTGTCATATAAAAACAATCAAAACAAGATTATTTAAGCTATAAAAATATTATAAAAATCCATTTATAAAAATACCACGTCGAACTGCCAAAATACGACGAAGTTTATATATCTTTATAAAATAAATTTATATAATTATAAAACAATTACAAATCACTTACTATCATTATATAATGATTAAAGTGAATTATTCATCATTTAAAACAATTAACTGAATATTTAAAATTAATTAAATATTTCAATTCAAAGTGATAAAATTACGAGCCGTTACACTAGGCCTATTAATGGTATGGGTTTCAACCCGAGATCGGCCCAAACCTGCCTTATTAATACGAGTACATATGCATGCCCAGGTGGGCCTGCATTTAATCACAATATGCATGCATTTTTAATTGTATCTGTGGAAGTAGATTTGATAGTAGCATCTCCATACTTGAACTCCGTCTAGGCAGAAGCCTCTATTTTTTGTCTAGGCTGCAATAACTTCTTCATACTAATTCGGAATCAGACAAGACTTCGACATTGAACTCCCATCTAAACAACAGACAATAAGACTCAAATACTTCATCTAGTGAATGTATACCATAGTTCTCCATGGTAACTAATAGTTGTACTTAAAAATTAACAGGCTACATCCCCATGTTTGAACTCCGCCTAGGCAGAAGCTGCTATTTTTTTGTTCATCTACAATAACTTCTTCATACTAAATTGGAATCGGGCAAAAATAAACCAATGAACTTCCACCTAAATTATGGACAATATAGAACTGTAACGACCCGTAATTTCGCTACTTCGAAAATGAGAGATTTTATTTGTTTTAAATTTAAAAAGTTTTAAAACTTAAATAAATAAGTTAAATATAATATATAATAATATGGAAATTATTTATTTTTATAGTTGATAATTTAAAAATATAAATTTGGATTTTAGAACAAATCAACAAAAGTTAAGTTTTGTTAAAATTAAATAAATGCTTAAAAAAATAGGTTTAAATGTTTATTTAAAAGATAAATATCATTGAAAACATCTAATAAAGATAATAAAAGTATATTAAAATGTTTAAAAGTATGTTAGTAATCAATTAATAAAAATAACCAAATTTCGTCGTATTTTGTCAGTTTTATATACACCGTAAAATTAGAGATTTTGATATTATTTAAATATGATTTTAAAATATAAAGAGACGTGTTTTAATTTATTTAAATAAGTAAAAAGTTCATTTTTAAATTTGGTTTACATAAATAAATATTTTAACTAAAACGTCAAAATGTGACCGTAAAATATTTTGTCGAAAAACGATGTTTTGTCGATTAAAAGTTGTCGCAACGTCGTCGCACCTTTATTTTCTTATATAGGAACATATATTCAAATAGTGTAAGTATTAAATAATTCACTAATAAAATTTACTTTAACTAAATAAGGTAAGAAACTTCTAGAAAACAATTAAGAAAAAGTAAGCACAAATAGACAAAAATGTCATTTCAAAGAAAAAGTAAAACATTAAATCAAAGAAACATAATTATTACTTACTTTATTTAATATCCAAATGAAAATGGCATAAAGTAATGATTTGAAATGTGATGTTAAGTGTTGAAAAAAAATAAGATTACTTTAGAAGTAAGTAAGGTTATTTTGGTAATTTGGTAAAGGGTAATTTTGGTAATTTACCACTTTATTTCTTTTTCTATAAATATCAACCACTTTCTCACTTTTTTCACACTTTTCATTCTTCTTTTTCTTCCTTTTCCAAGCTTTTTTCTACCTCTTTAATGGCTTCTTCTTCTCTTTCAAATGCTTACTAACTTTTTAAAACCATATCAAATCAACTCCAAACACCACCAAATTTTACCAAAGACCTTAAAATACCATTTAAACATGCTTTAGCCTCTAAGAAGTGAAGAAATGATGGAGGAAGGCAAGGAATAGGGCATGGCCGAACCTATGGAGGAAGAGGAGCAAGTCGTGAAGCTCCGGAGCAAGAAAAAGAGAAGGAAATGCCGCCAATTTCATTCCAAGGAGCTAGGAGCAAATTCAAGGTGCTGCGGAAGCTCTACAGGATTTTCAGAAGTTTGAAATAAGAGGTCGATGGCATAAAGCAAAAGAAATGGAGTGAAGTTGATTAGTTGAAGTTTAAGTGCAGTGTTGTTTCAAATGAATGTTGGTAGAAAGAATTGGTTAAGTTAAAGGTGAGTACTCCTGTTTTCTAATAAATCCATAAATTAATTCAAGAATAATGATTTAAAAGTTTAGTATATAATTGATGATTTAGTGGATGATAACTTGGTTGATATTATGGTTTATTATATGTTTGAGATATGGATGATAACTTGGTTTGATAAATGATAAGAAAAATGATTAGTAATTAAGCAAAGTTAATTAAATAAGAATTAAATCCATACAAATATGTCCATGGAAGTTACTTAGCCTTTTAATGATTTTAAATGAGTTAAAATAGTTTAAATATGGTTTAAAACAAATTTGAAGTGTTTTGGACAAATGATTTATAAGTCGGATCTCTTCGAAATAAAAATTCTTTGGTCCATAATGACAATAGTTTTCCAATGGAGAAAGAAAATCAAGATTTCATCAAGCAGATTTTCAAATATTTCGAATTTTTTTCTAAAAACATCGCGGCTTTGCAATTCGGAATTCAAAAAGGGATTTCTTTATAAATGGTATTTTTAAATGATTAAAAATATGAAATAAATTTATAAATCTATTAAAACGGTTTAAAAGATATTTGGAATGGAAAATATGAATTTCAAATATTAAAAAGTTGTTTAAATCAAATAAGCCCACATAGCACTTTCCGTAGTACTTTTATGCTGCGAATACTATAGCATTCTGAATATGGGTTTAAACGTAACGATATTTTCTAGAATCAGTTTTGAATGTTTTTAAAAGAATAATTAAGTATTTTAAATGATTATTTGGGAGTTTAATAAATTATTTCTAAAATGAAGATTAATAACTGAGTATGCGGAAACGACTAGTACATTTGTCCCACCTGTGAGATTTGGAAAGATAAAACAAGGTGTTTATTTAAGGTTAGGGATGGAGCGACCAGTGCCCTGAACTTACCTGGCCTATGTTTTCTCTTTTTAGGCGAGGGGTGGAATAGATCGAAAGGAAAGCCCGGATGCTCTAAAAGATCATATTTAAGTTTTTCCAAGATAAAAAAACAAATAAATTCTTTGAATGTTAAATAACCACTTAACATCTTTTATTCGATGATTTGTACAAAGGAATCGATATCGGATTTGGGCGATTCCTATCCAAAAACCCCTCCAAAATAATTTTCGAAATAAAATATATTGAAGACGATGACCATTGATGAGAAAGATCTTCATAATGTAGGATTACTTGCTATTAGTCCCTAGAGGTGAAACTTGTCGTTAGTCCCCGGAGGTGAAACTTGCCATTAGTCCCTAGAGGTAAATTTACCACATCTAAGATGGCAATAGTGCTCTATTATGTAAATCTTCGATTTGCAAGAATATGAATTGAAGTTAAGAAATAAATCTTTAGTTAAGATTTAATGAATGGTTCGGGAATATTTTTCCTAAGTTAAAAGTTATAACTTGAATATAAGAAATCTTTGATTGAGATTTAATGAATGAATTGGAAAGGTTTTCCTAAGTAAAAGAGAAAATGATTATGATTTAAGAAAGGTTTAAATAAACCAAATGATTTGATAAATGAGGCTTACTGATTCCATATACAATTGAAAAGAAAATGGAATTACTTCAAAAGAATATATCTAAGAAAGATATTTGATTAGATAAAAGATGAAGTAATTGGTTAATGATTGATATCCATATATGAACTTAACATCTTTTTAAAAGCAATGATTGGTTTCGAAGGAACCAGAGTCGGATTTGGATTATTCCTATCTGAAAATCACTTCGAACCAATATATACGTTCGAAAGTGAAGACATGTTGAAGTTGATGATTATTGAAGACCGTGGATCTCTATAGCGTGAAGATTTCTTGTTGAACATGCTCTGGTTGGCCACCATTATAGAGTTATTTGTAGCGGTGGTCACCTCGTGATGGAGAATTTTTAGATTGCAAGGGCTTGTCGTCTAGTAATGGCCGAGGAAAGTACCTTCGGTTTCGTTTAGTCTCAGAACGAACTTGTATGAATGTTTGTCTGACATTGTATTCTAAAGCACAATTGAGTGATTTCTATAAACATATATCAGTTGGTGGCGGAGAATGCAACTACTCATAGCTTAACACCCTTTACCGAGACATACGGGCTCAAGAAGTTATACTTTTCTAGAAATCGGTCGTGTGACGTGGAATGGCTGTGTGTCATTCAAAGTGGAGCCTATTATGATAAAAGCGTGGTTTTGTATGAAAAACGTGGCTTTGAAGAAATTAATCGTAGCCTCACGATCCTCACACCTCGGTTATGATGAGATTCTATGTGGTCAGATGTATGCTCGCATTTCGGATAGTAGTGATTTGGGTTATTAGATGTTCTGAGCCCTAGGTACCAGATACATCTAGGCCTCAAGGCATTTATTACCTCATGTGGATAAAGTGGTTAGCTTGAGAAAAGCAGGAAACTACCGGTTATCAGTTGTAGTGTAGCAAGTATAGTTCCAAGTGACTAGTTTGAGAAAAGCGATTAAGGCACCATGGGAACTATGTTTGTTATGCGTGGATCGAAGAAAAGGTCACTGGTTTCCTATCATGTTGGAAATCCAATCCCAATACGAGATTTACGGTTTTGATTGTATTCCCAAAATAGCTGTAATGACTTGCAAACATTTCAGCTACCCCCTTTCTGGTATCATATATTCCGTTGGTATATTCCGTTGATCTAGTCCGGATATATTACCTTAGACTTAGTCCAGGTATTGATACCTTATTTGAATAATTTTATTTGAAAAGTGTTTTCAAAGAGATGTCATTAAAAATAATATCAAGTGTATTTTGGTATAAAAATGTTTTGGTTATCATAAGGTAAAAACCCGTCCATGTTTATGTGTAGGCGTGGTCTTATGAGATACCCTTCTTTTCAAGATTTTGATGACATGGTCATTTAAAAGTTCGAATATCTCATGCTGGTTTATCAAGCCTGATCCGGGTATTTTTAATACTCGGGTCAGATCCGAGTAGTTTCAGGTTGAGTTGATGATGGTTGGAGTTTCCAGAGGAAAGCTGGAGATCTTCATCATCGTATGGACATATTCTATTATCCGCTTTGCTTAGTGAGGTTCATACATGATAGGGTGTTCCCGCTTCTTGTTAGGTAGCAAACCGATGGCTCGTGCTCCTACATGTCCCTGAGATCGAGTATCGAAGGGTTGGTTTGAGTCGAGAGGCTGGCTATAAAAGCAAAGCGTAAGGTACCAGTGTAAGCTACGGCGGAAAGTGGCCATTGTCAATGGTTGAAAAGCCTAGATCATTACATTTGGTATCAGAGCTGAAAGTTAAGCGAGAACCTTGGCTTTGTTGGGCTAAAGTCTCATCAAAGATAGGGTTAACAATACCCTAGGATGAGTGACTCATTAAAGATAGGGTTAGTAACACTCTAGAATGAGTTTGACTGTATTATATATGAGCGCATATTTGTTAGTGACTAATAAATTATTTTCTGTTGATTTATCTGTTGAGTGATTTATGGATTTTGATCGATGCGTCTGATCACCGTTATCGATGAGGGTTCCTAAACACTTAAATAAGGCGAATCGACACACTGATATTGAAAAAATTGGTAAATGAAATAATTTTACCTAGGATTATATTTTGAATATAAAGTATATATTTTGAAAAGATGTATAGTTAGAAATCAGGATTAGTGAAATTTAAATATGAACATCTTGTGATTAGAATTTCACAGTTTGACTATAGGGTGTTCTATAAAGATAGTCGATAAGTAAGAAATCTGATGAGGTAATCAAGATCTTTAATACTTATTCCAAAAATAATAAATTAAGAAATGATAATGTTAAGTTACTACCATAAAGTGATCAATTGTTTGATTTAAAAGTTTAAGTATAAATACCTTGTGAACTAAGTTTCACAGTTTGACTATAAGGTATTCGATAATAAGATTTGTTTAAGGGATGAACATATAAGATGAAAATATATTTAAATAATAGAAAATGATTTTGTAAAAGTTGTATATAAAAAGGAATAAGAATTTAAATTCGAGTAATTTAAAACAGTTGTGGTAACTTAAATGAAGTTAATTAACATAAGATAAAATGAAGTTATAAGATAGGTTTTACAAAGTAATCTCTAAAGGATTTTGAAAATGGTATTATTTCAAATATAAAAAGTATTTATGATAACTAATTCGAATAGCTCGAAAATAAACTAAAAAATGGGCAAGTGATGCGTTCGGATGGTAAGCACTTCACTTAAGTATTACTCTTCTTGTTAAGAGGATACATGATATTATTGGTAGTACCCAGTTCCTTGGATTTTTTGGAGTTACTCGATTTATTTAATTTTCTTAAGTTAAAGAAATAATGTGAATCGTTGATTAATAATCTTTATAAAAGTGTTTTAAACTAAAGATAAATTGGGATCGCTAATTGATAAGATAAAGCGGGATTCTCGACGATTTTGGATAGTCGAAAATTTCCGAATCATACCTAACTCGGGGCTAAGGAATTTACGAAAACTAAATGATTGTGAAATATTTTGAGTAAATGAAATTGGATAAGTATAATTTATAAATGTGATTATAAACAAAAAAAGGAAATTATATCCTAGAAAATGTTTTATTAATGAATTCTAGTATTAAATAAGATTGGACTTAAGTCTTTAAAAGCGATTGATTTATATAAGTTATAAGATGTAATAAACTTAAGCGATAGTTTTACGAAATGATTCGTAAATAACATTGGTGTTAAAGGAAATATACCGAGTTAAAAGATGTGGGAAGACTCTTTTAAAGATAAATTATCTTTTGAAAATTGGTTTCTTTGGAATATTTTCCTTTAATAAAAATATTTGTAAATAAATAATCAAAGGGATTATATAAAGAAGCATCTTTATAAAGTGTTTTATCTTAAGATAAAGTTTTTATGCAAAGTTTTTGAAATTTAATAAATACATATATTATATGTAGATCATTTCGTCACACAAATATTGGTCTAAGATTCGAGTTAGGAACTTTGAGGTATTTACACCAATCCGAAAAAGGATTTATCACTCGATTCTTAACGGCGAACATTGATTAGGGTTTATGATTGGGTACTTGAGTTTTCTATCATAGTTGAGAGCTACGCAAGGAAAGCAAAGGTTTCTGAGCAGAAAGCCCGATTAAAGTCTACAATAGAGGATCGGGGGATCGATACTAGTTCGGAAATGAAGTTGTGTATTCGAATAGGAGATCGAATAAGATATTTCATATGGATGATCAGTGTATATTATATGGATTTAAGTTTAAAGATAAATGTTTTGGGCAAACTTTTGTTTGGGTAATTTCGAGGACGAAATTCCTTTAAGCAGGGGAGAATGTAACGACCCATAATTTCGCTGCCTCAAAAATGAGAGATTTCATTTGTTTTAAGTTTAAAAAGGTTTAAAACTTAAATAATAAGTTAAATATAATAGATAATAATAGTGAAATTATTTATTCTTATAGTTAATAATTTAAAAGTACAAATTTGGATTTTAGGACAAATCAACAAAAGTTAAGTTTTGTTAAAAATAAATAAATGCTTAAATAAATAGGTTTAAATGTTTATTTAAAAAGATAAATATCATTGAAAACATCTAATAAAGATAATAAAAGTATATTAAAATGTTTAAAGTATGTTAATAATCATTTAACAAAATAACCAAATTTTATCGCATTTTGTCAGTTTTACATACACCGCAAAATTAGAGATTTTGATATTATTTAAATATGATTTTAAAATATAAAGAGACGTGTTTTAATTTATTAAGTAAAAAGTTCATTTTTAAATTTGGTTTACATAAATAAATAGTTTAACTAAAATGTCAAAATGCGACCGTAAAACATTTTGTCGAAAAACAATGTTTTGTCGATTAAAAGTTGTCGTAACGTCATCGCACTTTTATTTTCTTATATAGGAATATATGTTCTAGTGTAAGTATTAAATGATTCACTAATAAAGTTTACTTTTACTTTTACTAAATAAGGTTAGAAACTTCAAGAAAACAATTAAGAAAAAGTAAGCACAAAATGACAAAAATGTCATTTCAAAGAAAAAGTAAAACACCAAATCAAAGAAACATAATTATTACTTACTTTACTTAATATCTAAGTGAAAATGACATAAAGTAATGATTTGAAATGTGATGTCAAGTGTTGAAAAAAATAAGATTACTTTAGAAGTAAGTAAGGTTATTTTGGTAATTTGGTAAAGGGATATTTTGGTAATTTACCACTTCATTTCTTTTTCTATAAATACCAATCACTTTCTCACTTTTCATTCTTCTTCTTCTTCCTTTTCTAAGCTTTTCTCTACCTCTTTAATGACATCTTATTCTCTTCCAAATGCTTACTAGCTTTTTCAAAACCATATCAAATCAACTTCAAACACCACCAAACTTTGCCAAAGACCTTAGAATACCATTTAAACATGGTTTAGCATCTAATAAGTGAATAAATGATGGAGGAACGCAAGGAATAGGGCGTGGCTGGACCTATGGAGGAAGAGGAGCAAGTCGTAAAGTTCCGAAGCAAGAAAAAGAGAAGAAAGTGCCGCCGATTTCATTCCAAGGAGCTAGGAGCAAATTCAATGTGCTGCGGAAGTATTGTTGGATTTTCTGGAGTTTGAGAGAAGAGGTCGATGGCATAAAGCAAAAGAAATGGAGTAGAAGTTGACTAGTTGAAGTTTAAGTGAAGTGTTGTTGCAAATGAATGTTGGTAGGAAGAATTGGTTAAGTTAAAGGTGAGTACTCTTATTTTCTAATAAATCCATAAATTATTTCAAGAATAATGATTAAAAGTTTAGTATATAATGGATGATTTAGTGGATGATAACTTGGTTGATATTATGGTTGATTATACGTTTGTGATATGGATGATAACTTGGTTTGATAAATGATAAGAAAAATGATTAGTAATTAAGTAAAGATGATTAAATGAGAATTAAATCCATACAAATATTTCCATGGAAGTTATTTAGCCTTTTAATGATTTTAAATGAGTTAAAATAGTTTAAATATGGTTTAGAACATATTTGAAGTGTTTCGGACAAGTTTCGAAGCAATTCACAAAACGCGACAAAATCGATTTTGTCGCGTAGTGGAAGTTCGTAAATTTCGACCGGTAACTTCAAATCGACGTAGAGAGTGATTTATAAGTCGGATTTCTTCGAAATAAAAAATTTTTGGTCCAGAATGACAATAGTTTTCCAATAAAGAAAGAAAATCAAGATTTCATTAAGTATATTTTGAAATATGTCCAAAACAATTTTCTAAAAACATCGCGGTTTTGCAGTTCGGAATCCAAAAAGGGATTTTTTTTGTATAAGTGATATTTTTAAATGATTAAAAATATGAAATAAATTTGATAAATCTATTAAAATGGTTTAAAAGATAATTGGAATTGAAAATATGAATTTCAAATATTAAAAAGTTGTTTAAATCAAATAAGCTTATATAGTACTTTCTGTAGTACTTTTATGCTGCGAATTCTATAGCATCTTGAATATGAGTTTAAACGTAACGATATTTTCTACAATCAGTTATGAATGTTTTTAAAAGAAAAATTAGGTGTTTTAAATGATTATTTGGAAGTTTAATAAATTATTTCTAAAATGAAGATTAATAATTGAGTATGCGGAAACGACTAGTACATTTGTCCCGCCTGTGAGATTTGGAAAGATAAAACAAGGTGTTTAGCTAATGTTAGGGATGGAGCAACCAGTGCCCTGAACTTACCTGGCCTATGTTTTCTCTTTTTAGGAGAGGGGTGGAATAGATCGAAAGGAAAGCCCGGATGCTCTAAAAGATCATATTTAAGTTTTTCCAAGATAAAAGATAAGAAATAAATTCTTTGAATGTTAAATAACCACTTAACATCTTTTATTTGATGATTTGTACAAAGGAACCGAGATCGGATTTGGGCGATTCCTATCCGAAAACCCGTTCAAACTAATTTTTGAAATAAAATATATTGAAGACAATGACCATTAATGAGAAAGATCTTCATAATGTAGGATTAATTGTCATTAGTTCCTGGAGGTGAAACTTTCCATTAGTCCCCGGAGGTGAAACTTGCCATTAGTCCCTGGAGGTAAATTTACCACATCTAAGATGGCAATAGTGCTCTATTATGAAAATCTTCGATTTGCAAAAATATGATTTGAAGTTAAGAAATAAATCTTTAATTAATATTTAATGAATGATTTGGGAATATTTTCCCTAAGTTAAAAGCTATAACTTGAATATAAAAAATATTTGATTAAGATTAAATGAATGATTTGGAAAGGTTTTCCTAAGTAAAAGAGAAAATGATTAGGATTTAAGAAAGGTTTAAATAAACCAAATGATTTGATAAATGAGGCTTAATGATTCCATATACATTTGAAAAGAAAATGGAATTACTTGAAAAGAATATATCTAAGAAAGATATTTGATTAGATAAAAGATGAAGTAATTGATTGATGATTGATATCCACATATGAACTTAACATCTTTTTAAAAGCGATGATTGGTTTCGAAGGAACCGGAGTTGGAATTGGATTATTCCTATCCGAAAACCACTTTGAACCAATGTATACTTTCAAAAGTGGAGACATGTTGAAAATGATGATTATTGAAGACCGTGGATCTTTATAGCGTGAAGATTGCTTGTTGAACATGATCTAGTTGGCCCCCATTATAGAGTTATTTATAGCAGTGGTCTCCTCGTGATGGAGATTTTTCGGATTGCAAGGGCTTCTCGTCTAGTAATAGCCGAGGAAAGTACCTTCGGTTTCGTTCAGTCCCAGTATGAACTTGTATGGATGTTTGTCTGACATTGTATTCTAAATCACAATTGAGTGGTTTCTATAAATGTATATCAGTTGGTGGCGGAGAATGCAACTTCTCTTAGCTTAACACCCTTTCCCAAGACATACGAGCTCAGGAAGTCATACTTTTCTAGAAATCAGTCATGTGACATGGAATGGCAGTGTGGCATTCAAAGTGGAACCTATTATGATCAAAGTGTGGTTTTGTATGAAAACGTGGCTTTGAAGAAATTAAGCGTAGCCTCACGAGCCTCATACCCGGTTATGATGGGATTCTATGTGGTCAGATGTATGCATGCATTTCGGATAGTAGTGATTTGGGTTATCAGATGTTCTGAGCCCTAGGTACCAGATACGTATGGGCCTCAAGGCATTTATTGCCCCATGTGGATAAAGTGGTTAGCTTGAGAAAAGCAGGGAACTACTGGTTGTGAGTTGTAGTGTAGCAAGTATAGTTCTAAGTGACTAGTTTGAGAAAAGCGATTAAGGCACCGTGGGAACTATGTTTGTTATGCGTGGATTGGAGAAAAGGTCACTTGTTTCCTATCATGTTGGAAATCCAATCCCAATACGAGATTTACGGTTTTGATTGTATTCCCAAAATAGCTGTAATGACTTGCAAACATTTCAGCTACCCCCTTTCTGGTATCATATATTCCGTTGGTATATTCCATTGACCTAGTCCGGATATATTACCTCGACTTAGTCCAGGTATTGATACCTTATTTGAATAAATTTATTTGAAAATTGTTTTCAAAGAGATGTCATTAAAAATAATATCAAGTGTATTTTGGTATAAACATGTTTTGGTTATCATAAGGTAAAAACCCATCCGTGTTTATGTGTGGGCATGGTCTTATGAGATACCTTTCTTTTAAAGATTTTGATGTCATGGTCATTTTAAAAGTTCGAGTATCTCACGCTGGTTTATCAAGCCTAATCCAGGTATTTTCAATATTCGGGTCAAATCCGAGTAGTTTCAAGTTGAGTTGAAGACGGTTGAAGTTTCCAAAGGAGAGATGGAGATCTTCATCATCGTATGGACATATTCTATTATCTGCTGTACTTAGTGTAATTTGTTTGATGTTTGTCAGCAATTGTAAGGACAGGTGTTTATAATTGTCCAAGCTGAATTTTGGTTAGACTCTGATATTGTAATTAAAATTTTCCGTTGTAAAGATTATTATTGAAATAATATATGTTATTCCATTCGTGTGAGATTCTGTTCTATCTTTATTTTTCTTTCTACCCTTAATGATCCGCTTATTCATATAATTTGAGTTTGACATGTGTGGTTTATTGTCGATTCAAAGGTACGGAAAAACGGGTCGTTACAAGAACACTCGAATACTTCAGCTTATGAACTTGTACCATAGTTCTCCTTGGTGATTAACAGTTGTACCTAGAAAATAAAACGCTAAATCCCTACTTCAACGCTCACTGTAGTTCTCCATGGTGACTAATAGTTGTACTTAGAAAATAACAGGCTATATTCTCATATTTATACTCCGCCTAGGCAGAAGCAGCTAATTTTTTCTTTTTCTTGCAAAAAAATTCTTCATACTAACTTGGAATCAGACAAAATTTCGACCGATGAACTCCCACCTAAATTACGGACAATATGGTGCTCTTGGATACTTTATTTAGTTAACATATATAGTAGTTCTGCATGATGACTAACAATTATACTTAAAAATAACAGGTTATATCCCTGTATTTGAACTCCGCCTGGGCAGAAGCTGCTAGTTTTTTTGTTTATACTACAATAACTTCTTCGTACTAACTCAGAATCGGGCGAAACTTTGACCTATGAACTCCCATCCAAATTACAGACAATATGGTACACTCGGATACTTCGTCTTGTGAATGCACATTGTAGTTCCCCATGGTGACTGACGGTTGTACTTAGAAACTAAATGGCTATATCCCCACTTCAACACTCGTTGTAGTTCTCCATGGTGACTAATAGTTGTACTTAGAAAATAACATACCGCTTCCTCATATTTGAACTCCGTCTAGGCAAAAGCCACTATTTTTTTCTTCAGACTGCAATAACTTCTTCATATTAACCCGGAATCAGGAAAAACTTCAACCGATGAACTCCTACCTAAATTACGAACAATATGGTACACTTGGATACTTCATCTTGTGAACGCGCATTGTGGTTCTCCATGGTGACTAATAGTTATGCTTCGAAATAACAGGATACATCCATGTATTTGAACTCCATCTAGGCAGAATCCACTATTTTTTTATTCATACTGCAATAACTTCTTCATACTAATTCGAAATCAGACGAAGCATCGATCGATGAACTCTCACCTAAATTACGAACAATATGGTACACTCGGATACTTCACCTTGTGAACGCACACTGTAATTCTTTATGGCGACTAACAGCTGTACTTAGAAAGTAATAGGCTATATCCCTACTTCAACACTCACTGTAGTTCTCGATGGTGGCTAATAGTTGTGTTTAGAAGATAATAGGCTACATCCTCATATTTAAACTCCGCTATGAAGAAGCCGCTATTTTTTTCTTTAGATTGCAATAACTTCTTCATACTGATTCGGAATCAGGCAAAACTTTGATATATGAACTCTCATCTAAATTACGAACAATATGGTACACTCAGATACTTCATCTTGTGAATGCACACTGTAGTTCTCCATGGGGAATGACAGTTTACTTAGAAAATAACATGCTACCACATGCCTATATTTGAACTTTGCCTTGTGCAAAAGCCGCTAATTTTTTGTTCAGATTGCAATAACTTCTTCATACTAATTCGAAATCCGACGAGACTTGACCAATTAACTCCCTTCTAAATTACGGACAATATGGAACACTTAGATACTTTATCTTGTGAATGCACACTATAGTTCTCCAAAGGGACTGGCAATTTTACTCGGAAAATAATAGGTTAGCACATCCCTATATTTGAACTCCTCTAGAGCAGAAACTGCTAATTTTTTATTTAGACTGCAATAACTTCTTTACACCAACTCGGAATTTGGCAAAATTTAAACCGATGAACTCCCACCTAAATTACGTACAATATGGTATGCTTGGATACTTCATCTTATGAGCGTGCACTGTAGTTCTCCATGGTGACTAATAGTTGTAATTAGAAAATAACAGGTTGTATCCCAACTTTAATGCTCATTGTAGTTCTCCATGGGACTAATAGTTGTACATAGAAAATAATAGGCTACATCCTTATATTTGAACTCTGTCTCGGTAGAAGGCGCTATTTTTTATTCAGACTGCAATAACTTCTTCATACTAAACGGAAATAGGAAAAACTTTAATCGATGAACTCCTACCTAAATTACGAACAATATGGTACACTCGAATATTTCATCTTGTGAACGTACATTTAGTTCTCCATGGGGACTGACAGTTTATTTAAAAAATAACATGCTACCACATCCCTATATTTGAACTCTGCCTAGCGTAGAAGCCGCTATTTTTAGTCCAAACTGTAATAACTTCTTCATACTAATTCGAAGTCCGGCGAGACTTCGATCGACTAACTCCTACCTAAATTATAGACAATATGGAACACTTAGATATTTCATCTTGTGAATGCACACTGTAGTTTTCCATGGGGCTGACAGTTGTACTTAGAAAATAACAGGCTACCACATCCTCATATTTGAACTCTGCATAGTGCAGAAGCCGTTATTTTTTTGTTTAGGCTGCAATAAATTCTTTATATTAACTCAGAATTAGGAAAAACTTCGACCGATGAACTCCTACCTAGAATACAGACAATATGGCACACTCGGATACTTCTTCTGGTGAATGCACACTATAGTTCTCCATGGTGACTAATAGTTATACTTAGAAAATAACAGGCTATATCTCCATGTTTGAATACTATTTTATATGAGATGTAAAAGGGTATATTTGAAATTTCAAAAAAGACATCGAGTAAATATATTCAATGAATTCATTTTACTAGTAGAAAGGATGAGTATGAGTTTTGTCCTAATTACCCAGATCTGATTCAAGCTTGATCCAGGCACGCCCTAATTACTATTAGGGCCACGTACGGTTTTATCAAAACCCGATCTGGTTTGGACCCGACCTGATTATTAATTTTTCATACTATTAAAACATGAGTTTTTATGTTATTTGCTTTCGATTTTTCTTACTTGCATGTAGATATTTTTGCTTATGTATATTTGAACTTGGATGTGTCACCATCAAGTTTGTATGTTAACATTATTTGTGTATAAATTTTACAAAAATTGAAAGTTTAAAGTATGACTTTAACATAAATATAATGAGCTTAGTATACGGATATTAACCAACGGGATTGAAAAGCCCAATGGCCGAGCTCGGGTATCAATTTTGAAATACCTTATGGGTTCGGGCCATTTATATGCCTAGATTTAATCTTGCATGCACGATCTCTCATGTATGTTTACCATAACCTCCCGCCTACTATTGCTTACGGCTACCCTAACTACCCACATGATGAGCGACATTAACAACTGCTTCCTTCATCACCATATTTTCCACTTCCATCTGCCCCTTTAGTTCACTCACCTAGTGCTGTCGCATTGATGGTTTTCCACCACTTATACATCATCTTGGTTACTTAAACATACAACGGCCTTACAGACTATGTAGAAACTATTACACGCAGACATTTCAGCAAATACCTTGTCAACATCAACTAGGGGATGCATTTCATCAAACATGTTGGGAAAACTTGGCTAATTCATCCTTCCATCATTATGGATTCAAGATGGAGGTTTTTGAAGACTTAATGGAGAGTCGGAGTCAAGAAGAAGTCGGCAATAACAAGTAATTGAAGAGGGATGAAGGATGTGCACCATGTGCACATGTGCACGTGCACAACTGAAGACAACTAGTTTGTTTGATTGCTTAATTTTGTTGAGTTGTTAATCACAACGGCTAGTTTGATTGTATCTGTCATGAGAATGTATAAATATGAATCAAATCATATGTTCATGTATGAAGAAAAGTGAATAAAAATATCAGTTTCCTTCTCTTTACCTGTATGTGCATTTTTCTTACTGTTGTTTCTTGTTTCACCTACTTCTCTTCTATTATCCGAACCCACCACATTCCTAGCTATTGTTTTATCACCACCTTCTCTTTCCTCAGCTTGTACTCTTCTTAAACCATTCAGTCACCTGAACCACCATTATCACCCACTCCACCATGACTCAAACTCGAGCACATACCCAAAAAGAAAATGAGCCCACTACTTTGGTATCAGGGCCACTTGGTGAGCAAGATTCTGACCCTCACTAAGTTGATCTTTCTCTACATTCATATGCAAATAAGGATGATTCTTCCTCCATTGAGTCTCCAAATACTGAGAATCTTCCTGAATTGTGGCAGAGGCAAGATTTAATCAGCAGTCAAACTACGTTGTCATTGAAAAGATTGGAGAGAACCACTTAAGATCTATCAACTACCACTCTAACCCTAACTAAGAATAGCCAAGAAACCAGTGAGAAATTGGACAGCATGCAAGAAATTATGCAAAAAAATTCTCTGAGCTAAAAGAAATCAAGAACAAAAAATTACCTGAGGGAAGACTTAAACTACACAATAACAAGTCATCTTCCTTTCCACAAACTTCAGCTCATAATCATAGATCAAATATTGATGTACCACCTAATAATAGTCACCGGTATTGCCTAGACCTGATCCTATCAATCTTGACCATTCCCCTTCAAGACATTTTGACGATTCTCAACACCATTCAAAGGACATGGCCAAAGCTTAATATTAAAATAGACTTTCCCACATTCTCTAGTGAAGACAGGGTTATTGACTAGCTTTGGAAAGTTGAGAAAATTTTCAGATATATAATCACACAGATATTCAAGAATGGGTTCACATATGCTTTTTTCATCTCAAGAAGGAAGCTTTACACTGGTTTTATAGGTATTCTCATAGTGTTTTAATTATGATCAATGGTCAGTATCCAGTAAGGCCATTCAGGTACATTTTAATCTTAATGAAAAAGAAAGACCACATGATACTTTTTCATCTCTTAAACAAACTTCACCTGTCATGCATTATGTAAATCAGTTTGAACAACTTAAGGGCATGATTGAGAAAATAACCAATATTCACCTTTTACAAAAATTCTTGGGTGGTTTAAAAGAAGAAATTAAATTTGCTGTTATAGCTGCAAATCCATCAGATTTTGATGCAGCTATTGCCTTGGACAAAACATTTGAAACCAAGTGGTTATCAGTTAATAAAAGCAACAGAAAAAAAATTATGTCAAAAATAATTCACCTTCTTTTCACAATTCTTAGAGAACAATAGAAATTATTCTACACAAAAATTTCCTTCTAATAATTATGATATGCTTTCCAAGATTAAATAACTCACCCTTGAAGAATTATTAGAAAAGAAAATGAAGAATATATGCTATGGTTGTAATGAAAATATCATTATGGTCAAAAATACAAAACAAAACAAATTCATATTACGGAAAGAATTATTGATTTATCTGATCAAAATGATTCATCTGATCAAGTTGATGATAATGAGAATCATCTACAACTCGCTGTTCCGGACCCTAATCACGACAATGACCATATTCTTTTATCAATTTCTATCAATGCTTTGTTGGCTATCCCTACTTTACATACAATGAAAATTAAGGGTATGATTAATCATAAGTCAGTTGTTTTTCTTATTGATTCTAGTTCAACACATAGTTTTATTGATGATTCTTTAGCAAAAAAAATTAAAGTTACAAAGGAGCCGGGCAAGAAACTTCGAAGTGCAAGTAGCTAATGGCCAAAAATTATAAGGCAAAGAGATTTGTTCTCAAGTTTTGCTAACATGCCAAGGATGCAAAATACCAACTGATTTATTAGTGCTTTTAATAGAAGGATGTCAAGTTGTTCTAGGAGCACAATGGATGAAAGAATTAGACGGAATATGATTTAATTTTAAAAAGTTGCATGTATGGTTTTATTACAAGGAAAAGGAGTATAAATGGCAAGGACTACTTCAGCATGATGTTCAACCTATTGATGATAAACAAGATACAAAGGAATTCAACTCTGCACATCTTAAATTTATGCTCTTATCAACTTCAACAATAGTAGTCTCTTCTCTATCTCCAATACACTCGGATATCCTAGAATTTTTATATATGTTTCCTACAGTTACATCTTCAACACATACACTGCCTCCTACAAGAGAATGTGATCATAGGATACCTTTCTTGCAAGGCTCTAAACTAGTTTGACCAAAACCCTATAGATATTCTCATCATATGAAAAATGAATTAAACAAACTAACTAATGAAATGTTATCATCTAGTATTATTAGAAATAGTTCTTGTGCATTTTCTACTCCGATTGTTATGGTTATAAAAAAGATGCCTCTTGGAGATTATGTGTAGACTATAAGGCACTAAATAAACAAACAATTAAAAATAAATTTCCTATACCATTGATAGATGATAGTTAGATGAGCTACATGGTTCTAATTTTTTTACTAAATTAGATTTAAAATCTGGGTATCATCAAATTAGCATGCATAAAGTTGATATTCATAAAATAGCTTTTTGAACACATGATGGTCACTAAGAGTTTTTGATAATGCCCTTAGTTTAACAAATGCACCTTCTACATTTCAATCTCTCATGAATAACATTTAAAAAAAATATTGAAGGCATTTTATTTTGCTATTCTTTGATGATATATTGGTTTAAAACAGAAATTGGACCGATCATTTTAATACATTTAAAAACTACACTGCAAATCCTTCAAGACAATAAATTGGTTATTAATAGATCCAAAATTTCATTTGCTGAAGACAATATAAATTATCTTGGACACATCATGTAACACCCCATATTTTTAGTAACATTATATAGGATATTTAATTAGCTAAATTAAATGAAAATGTGTTGATTAAGGGATTGAGATTTGATTTTAATTAAGGGGTAACTGTGCCATTTAACCAATGAATTAAAAGAAGAGTTTAAAATAAAGTAGAGGAGGGGTAAAATAGGAAAGAGACCATTTCTACATCCATAAAACTTGGCCATGTATCACTATACACATTCACTTTCATTTTTTCTAGATTTTAAAAGCTTAAGGCCGGCCACCATTAACAACACTATGAGAAAGAAAGATAAAGGAGAAGCTTAATCAGCATCAAATTCATTCAAATATCACATCCTTAATCTCTAAGGCTAAGATGAATAATGTTTACATCTCTTATTTTTTTAGTTTTAAGTTTGAAGAGGAAATTCAAACATATTTGCATGTTTTGCCATGTTTTTAAACAATGGAATGATATTATATACTTGTTTATGATTTATGCATGTTCATATTAATTTTATGATACGTTTAAGGAGAAAACCCTATTAAATGACATTTAAATGCCTTGTAAATTTTTATATAGACCGGAAATGATATTTTAGAGACGGATTTCAATTTTTAGAATTTTCTGAATCTATGTGAAGTTTAGATGAATATTCTAGTAAAGAAAATGTTAATTGGGTTACAAATTATTTACAATTAAATAATAAAGGTTTGGGTCCAAAAATTTATATGTTGGAAATATATTAAAAGAGATTTTTTTGGAATTTTTATATAATTTTCCTAAGTGTTTTAATGGGTATATAAAATTATTTAAGATATTTGACTTAAATGTTTTATATATTTATGAAAGGAGAAGGGTTTTTTTGTAAATAAATTCAAATTATTAATTCTGGAAAGTCGGTAATACTTTTGGAAAAGAAAACTTGCAACTAATCATAACAAGACAAACAGGGCAGGTAAAGTACAAAGAAATAGTTTAAAAGTATAAAAAAACATGTTTTTTACTATTTTGATGCTTTCAGCACCAGGTTCCGCCTCCTTAACTTTTCCTTTGACACTGTTGAAACTAATGCACATTGTATAAGGGAACTGGTATGTAGTGAATTGGATGTAGGCGGGAGGTATAGGGTCGAAACCATGGGTTTCGAATGGGTAGAGGCAATATTTTACTTTTAAATAAAATGCGCCTGCTTACTTTTGACTAAGTGGCTTTGGATTTGGTTAACTTTCGATTATGTCAAATGGATTTAAAGAAATGGTTTCGATTGGATTGCGCCTTTGTTTTTAAATAATTTCCTTTGACTGAGTCGAAACCCTTAGCCGTCGCTTTTTACCTTTCGACCCAAAGGGTTTCAAAGGTGTTATTTTTTCCCCAAAATTTGCCCACTTCTATAATGCTTTCAAATGATTGGTTTTGACACCATCACTTCTTTACTTAGGAGTGCTTTCAAAAGATAGGATTTCAACTTAAATGATTTTAATGATCCTTTTTCTCTAATTGAGGTATAACCCTAATGGTTTTAAAGGACATGGTTTAAAAGGTTTTGAAAAGAGTTTTTCCACTTGTTTTAAATTGAACCCAAGTGCTTTCGAAAGGTTTATATTTATCAAGGTTTGATGCTTTCAACGGGTATTAAAGGATGGTTTCAAAGGAGTGGCTCTCCAATGGTTTCGAAGGAGCCAAAAGGGAATGTTTTTCTGGTTGTTTTGAAAGGATTAAAAGGAAAGGTTTTCCAAAGGTTTCGAATGGCAATGTTTAAAGGTTTAAGAGAAGGATGTCTAAGGTTTTATATCTTTCGAAAGGATAGTTTTTTAGTGGTTTCGAAAGGGCTTGAGAATGGTTTTGAAAGGATGGTTTTGGCCTTTCAGCCTAGATTAAATAAATTAGGGTTTTACTTGATTTAGAAAGAGGTACTTTCATTGGATTCAAAAGAGACACTTTTAATAGATTTGAAGGGGACTTTCAAAGGTTTAAATGTTTTCATCAACTAAGATTTGGGAAAGCATAGAGATTAGATATTTTTCTTGATTGAGTTCGATTTTAAGGTTTTATATCATCTTGAAAAGGTTTTCTAGGAAGGAAAGATTTCCCTAAGTAAAATGACTCAGATATTAGAATACGATATGAGACTGGTATAGGGTCATGCCCGATACATTAACTACTAGCTTCGGCTAATTTAGTCCAAAATTCTAGTGTGTAGGGTTTTGTCATAGATAAATCTAAAATTATGAATACACATAAAAAGGAATATATGTTTGTATACGTATAGGTTACTAGTGAGCCAGCAAAACCATTAGGATCAGGTGACCATAGAAGATGATAAGTTAGGTACAGACCGTCTAGAAGAGAAATATTTAACAGATAGTTAAGGACAGATTGTCCAGAAGATGAGTGTCAAATAGATATTAGATAAATTTTAATATATTGTCAGGTAGGCCCGAGTCAGCCAAAGGTTAATAGTTGGATAAACAAAACTAAAGTGTTTGAATAGACAGTTCATTTATTAACCGATATGTATGTTTACATAGTGACGCTTTACAGATTTTAACCTGTTTGGTTGCAGGGAAAGATTTGCAAAAGATGTGTTTTAAAAGTAGGAAAACTCATTCCGCTAAGTGGCATGGTCTCACTTAACTTAAATTCGAGATGTAACGGTATTATTTACACCAGCCTTTATGTCTAACTTGATGTTTTTGTTTCCCCTTATACTTTTGGGTGCTCAAAATTGATTTGAGCAGGCTGAGGGCTGAGGTTTTTAGGTTTTAGAAATTTTGGCGAATAAAGCTTTTAGAGACGAGCAGGTGGCTGACCATTAGCTAAATAGGAGTTACAGGTGTTCTGTTGATTCCGCTATGTTAAGTCGAATATAACTATATTGACTCTAATCAACCAAGGGGCGTGGTCATATGTACTTCTTGGCGTATTTTGTAATTGATATATTTTATCAACTTTTGGGAAACGTTAAGGGATTGTGTAACTTGGATATGAATTATTTTTTGAAATTAAATCAGTAAAATGTTGTTTTTTAAATCTGTGATTTTGTTCGTATTCAAATTCTTATGATATTATGGATACCAATAGCATTACCGTATTTTATCGCCAGAAGTTAATATTATATATGATTGCAGTATCTGTAACGCTTAGCTTTTGGCCTCTAAATATAGGATGTTACAACTTGGTATCAGAGCATAGGTTTATGAAAAATTTAAACCAAAAATGGTTTTTAATACATAATCCTAAGGAACTAGAGTAAGATTGGGGGTATGGCATAATGCTATAGTAATGTACTTATATTTATTATATATAAGTACATGCTTTATCTCTAGTCTCCTATCCTTGTCATGTTATTTTTCAATATCTCATGAGGCTTGAATACAGATATGGATGGTAGAAGAGGAAGAGTTAACTCTGGAGGGGAAGGCACCGATAGGAATGCCAGATCTAATATGAGGAGAACCCAAGGTCAGGCACAATCAGAGCATGTGGGTGCTCGAATCCCCTGGGTTGGAATGGAAGCTATGTATTAGTTTTTCATGAATATGGTGCATGCGGATGTTGCTGCTGGAGTAGTGGGAGGAGGAGCTCCAGAAGCTCCTATTGTCAATGACTATGCTAAGATGAATGGAGATTATATTAAGCTTAGAGGGAAGCCATTTATTGGAATTGAGGATGCTATCGAGGTGGAAAATTGGTTGTTGTGCTGCGAGAGAATATTTGTAGATTTAGGGATCAATGATGATAAGAAGAGGAGGTTGGCGTTAAGACAGCTTCCAGAAGTAGTTTTATTTTGGTGGAATAGTGTGAATGTGGCAATGGATGAGGAGACTATGACATGGGCCAAGTTTAAAAGGAGGTTCCGAGAGAGGTTCATGTCGATGATGGCACAGTTTGTTTTGATCCGGAAGTTTGCTGAGCTAGAACCTAGAGAGATGATTGTTCTAAAGTATGCTAGTAGATTTGAAGAACTAGCCAGATATGGTTATGCTGCTGTGGACATAGTGATGAAGAGGAATGAGAAGTTTATAAGGGGATTGAAGCCTAAGTTAGCCAGGGCTAATTTACCGCATATTAGAAATCCCATTGATGTGGTTGTGGAGATGGCTTTGAGACATGAAGAGATACTTGCTTGTCAGGTGAAGAATAAGGTGAAGGAGGTCCAGGTTGGGCAAGGCTAGAAGAGGAAGTTCTTCCACAAGAAGGGTGCTCAGAAGGGTAGAGCAGCTAAGAAGGGAAAGTCTGAGATTTCCTTTTATAACTGCCACAAGAAGGGCCATTATGCCAATGAGTGGCATACTAGGAAGGTGAAAGAAGTGATTGGGAAGAAGAACATTAGGTGCTTCAACTGCAATCAGATAGGCCACTATAAGAATCAATGCAAGGAGCCCGCTAAGAATGGAAAGGGCAAGGTATATGCATTGGAGCATGCTACTTCAAAGCCGACAGCTCAGGAGAAAGGAAAGTCAGTTTTGGGAGGTATGCTGCAAATCCATGGTATGTCTGTTAGCATTCTATTTGATACTAGTGCATCATATTCTTTTATATCCAGATGTTTGATAGATATGCTTAACTTAGAACCCACATATTTAGTTATTTCCTTATGGGTTGTGAATCCAATAGGAGGGTATACAACTCTAGGGTTGAGATGTGACCAGTTAGAGTTTGACTTGTTAGGTCATACTTTTGTTTGAAGTTTGCATGTGTTTGATTTTATGGGGTCCGGAGTTATTCCTGATATTGATTGGTTAAGTGAGTACGATGCTGGGATATTTTTCCACGATAGAAAAATATTGCGTAGGCACCCTGATTGTAGCGTCATGATTGTTTATGCCGTAAGGAGCCTTAGCAGTGAAGTGAATGACTTATTGGGTGTTGTGGAGTTAGAAGATGAGATGAATCTAGTTTTCATGGTTAGAGAATTCGCAGATGTTTTTGAGCCTATAGTAGGAATTCGACCGAAACAATCCATTGAGTTTTGGATAGATTTGGTTCAAGAAGCCAAACCAGTGAATATGTCACCAAGTAGAACGACCCTTATAGAGATGAGGGAGTTGAAGGTGCGGTTGGTGGATTTGGAAGGCAAGAGCTTTATCAAGTCAAGTAGTTCACCATGGGGAGCAGTCCTAGTGTTTGCTAAGAAGTCGGATGGATCATTATGACTATGTAACGACTATCATAAGTTGAATGAGATAACGATGAGGAATCGATTTCCATTGCTGAGAATTGATGATTTTTTTGACCAGTTGAGTGGAGCCAAGGTATTTTTTCAGTTAGATTTGGTGAAAGGTTTCTATCGGCTCAGAATAGTAGAGGATAGTATACCTTTGACGGCGTTTAGGACCAGATATGGATCGTACGAATGGTTAGTTATGCCATTTGGACTAACTAATGTGTCGGCATTCTTTGTGGATTTGATGAACAGAGTTTTCTGAGAGCAACTGGATACGTTTATATTGGTTTTCATAAATGATATTATTATATACTCTAAGGATGAAAAAGAGCATGATATTCATCTTAGAGTGGTGCTTGAGACACTAAGCTAGCATCAGATGAAGACAAAGTTTTCGAAGTGTCATTTCTGGAAGAAGGAAGTGAAGTTTCTTGGTCATGTAGTCTCAAAAAAAGGGTTGTCAGTAGATCTGAATAAGATAGAAGCAGTAAATATTGGAAGAGACCCGAGAGAGTGATTGTAATAAAAAGTTTCCTTGGATTAGCTGGTTATTATCGGAGGTTTATAAAGGATTTTTCGTGGAAAGCAACACCGATGACGAAGCTAACGAAAAAGGATGTTAAGTTTGTGTGGACTGATAAATGTGAGGAAGCATTCCAGAGTTTGAAATGCCTATTGACCCAAGCATCTATGTTGGTTTTTTCGAAAGGGAATCAGGATTTGGTTGTTTATACAGATGTGTGTGGAACATGATTAGGAGCAGTGTTGATGCAGAAAGGTAAATTGATTGCATATGATTCTAGACAGCTTAAACCGCATGAGGTTAGATATCAGACGCATGATTTGGAGTTGGCTGTAGTGATTTTTGCTATGAAGGTGTGGAGACATTACCTTTTGGAAGAGAGGTTTGAGTTATATATAGATCATAGACGTTGAAGTATTTGTTCTCTCAAAAGAAGCTGAACATGAGACAGCGGAGGTGGTTAGAGTTTATTGCTGCTTATGATTTTGGGATTGAGTACACACTAGGAGAATAAACTAAGGTGGCTAATGCACTTAGCAGGAAACATCAAATGCAGTATTGGCAATGATTGCTGAGTGGAAAGATTTAGAAGCTTTGGAAGATTGCAGAGGTCAGTGGAGATCCGAAGCTAGATCTACTGGAGAGACTGCTATATTATGTTTGGAAGTTCGACCAGTGACGATCGAAAAGATTCTAAATAGGAGAAGGATCCAATATTAGCTAAACGGATCAGGAAGTTGAGAGATTGAATCGAGAATGTTGACTTGAAGGATATCAGCATTGACCAGAATGGGCAGTTGAGAAAGAAAGGGAGACTATGTGTTCCTATGTAGGACACATAAGGAAAGGAGTCTTGGAGGAATGTCATTGTTTGAAGTTCACTATTCATCTAGGAGAAACTAACATGTATCATGATATGAAGATAAGTTTCTTCTGGAAAGGTATGAAGCATGATATTGGCTTATGGGTAAAACTGTGCTTGATTTTCCATCAGGCAAAAGCCGAACACCAGAACAAAGTGGATTGCTTCAGCCATTGGAGATTCGGTATGGAAATGGGATTCTATTTCTATGGATTTTATTGACATGATGCCAAGATCAAACAGAGGAAATGAAAGAATATGAGTCATAGTGGACAGATTAACCAAGAGGGCCCGCTTCGTTCCATTTAATCAACCAGAACGGCACCTATTTTAGCGAAGTTATTCATGAGGAATGTGGTTATACTGCACGGAATTCCTATTAGTATTGCTAGTGATAGAGATTCCTGGTTCATCAGTGAGTTACGGAAGAGTCTGCATGAGGTTTTGGGAACCAAACTCAAGATGAGTACCGCTTACCATCCATAGATAGATGGGCATACAGAAAGAGTTAATAAGATCTTGGAGAATTTGTTAAGAGCTTGTGTACTAGATTTCGGGGGCTTTTGGGAAGACCATCTGCGTTTAGTTGAGCTTATAATAACGGTTATAAGACTAGTATTAGATGACACCGTTTGAAGCTTTGTATGGAAGGACATGCAAATCTCCCGTTTGTTCGTTGGAGACTTCGGATAGGATGGTTCTTGAACCTGATTTAGTAAGAGAAGTTGCAAAACAGATTGAGGTCATTCGGGCTAGAATGAAGCTTAGTCTAGACAGAAATGTTATGCATATAAGAAATGAAAATATTTAGACTTCTTAGTTGGAGATCAAGGTTTCGCTAAGGTGTCACCGATGAAGGGTGTAATTAGATTTGAGAAATCAGGGAAATTGACACCAAGGTTCATTGGAACTTTTCCTATTGTTGAGAGGATCAGGAAACTCGCAAATAGAATAGAGTTACCAAGCAGTTGGCAGGAGTCCATGATGTTTTCCATGTTTGTCATCTCAGAAAATGCATTAGACACCCGTAGACTATTATAGCACCGACTTTGTTAGAGGATTTAGTAGTAGAACCGGACTTGACCATAGTTAGATAGCCAACCGATATAGTTGCAAAAATGAGAAGAGGCTTAGGAACAAGACATTCAGATTAGTCAAAGTCCAGTGGAGCGACGATGAGAGAGACTATACATGGAAGACAGAGAGCAGGATTAGAGATGCTTATCCAGACTTGTTTGATGGTATGTTTTACTTTTTAAATTGATTTGTTATGTACCTTACCATAATTTCGAGGACGAAATTCTTTAAGGATGAGAGTCTGCAACACCCCATATTTTTAGTAACATTATTTAAAATATTTAATTAGCTAAATTAAATAAAATAATTTGTTGATTAAGATATTGAGAAATTATTTTAATTAAGGGGTAGCCGTGTCAATTAACCAATGAATTTAAAGAAGAGTTTAAAATGAAGTAGAGGAGGGATAAAATAGGAAAGAGTCCATATATCTCTACACACGTTTACATTCATTTTTTCTAAATTTTAAAAGCTTAAGACCAGCTACCATTAACAAGAGTAAGAGAAAGAAAGATAAATGAGAAGCGTAAACAACATCAAAATCATTCAAATCTCATATCCGTAATCTCTAAGGCTAAGGTGAATAATGTTTACATCTCTTTTTTGTTTAGTTTTCAGTTTGAAGAGGAAATCCAAACCTATTTGCAAAGTTTTTCCATGTTTTTGAATGATGGAATGATATTATATACTTGTTGAGGATTTATGCATGTTCATATTGATTTTATGATATATTTTAAGAAGAAAACCCAATTAAATGGCATATAAATGCCTTGCAAATTTTTATGTGGAGCATAAATAATATTTTAGAAATAGGTTTCAATTTTTAGAATTTTCTAAATTAATGTCGATTTTATAAGACTTTTATAGTAAAGAAAATGTTAATTTGGGTTATAAATTATTTACGGTTAAATAATAAAAAGTTTGGGTCAAAAAATTTATATGTCGGAAAATATAATAAAAGTGATTTTTTTAATTTTTTGTAGAATTTTCCTAAGTGTTTTAATGGGTATATAAGATTATTTAAGGTATGAGACATGAATGTTTTATATATTTATGAAAGGAAAAGGGGCTTTTTGTAAATAAATTCAAATTTTTAATCTGGAAAGTCGAAAGTACTTTTAGAAAAGAGAAACTTAAAACCAATCACAATTAAACAAACAAGGCAGGTAGGGTACAAAGAAATAGTTTAAAAGGAAAAATAAGCATGGTTTTCACTATTACAATGCTTTCAGCACTAGGTTCCTCCTCCTTACCTTCGCCTTTGACACTGTTGAAACCAATGCACATTGTATCAAGGAACTGTTACAATGTGAACTGGATGTAGGCAAGAGGTATAGGGTCGAAACCATGGGTTTTGAAGGGGTAAAGGAAATACTTTGCTTTTAAATGGAAATGCGCCTGCTTACTTTCGACTAATTAGCTTTCGACTTGGTTAGCTTTCGACTAGGTCAAATGGATTTAAAGAAATGGTTTCGATTGGGTTGCGCCTTTTTTTAAAATAATTTCAATTGACTAAGTCAAAATCTTTAGCTGCCGCTCTTTACCTTCGACCCAAAGGGTTTCGAAAGGGTCGTTTTATTTACCAAAATTTGGCCACTTCTACAATGCTTTCGAAGGGAGGTTTCGACACCATCACTGCTTTACTTAGGAATGCTTTTGAAAGATAGGCTTTCGACTTAAATGGTTTTAATGAACCATTTTCTCTAATTGAAGTATAACCCAAATGGTTTCGAAGGAGATGATTTAAAAGGTTTCGAAAGATTTTTTTTCCACTTGTTTTAAATTGAACCCAAGTGCTTTCGAAAAGTTTATGCTTATCAAGGTTTGATGCTTTCGAAAGGTTTTAAAGGATGATTTTGAAGGGTTGGTTTCCCATATGGTTTCAAAGAAGTCGAAAGGGAAGGTTTTTCTAGTTGTTTTGAAAGGATTAAAAGGAAAGGTTTTCTAAAATTTTTGAGAGACAATGTTCAAAGGTTTTAAGAAAAGGATGTATAAGGTTTTAAAGCTTTCGAAAGGAAAATTTTTCAGTGGTTTTGAAAGGGTTTGAGAATGGTTTCGAATGGATGGTTTTGTCCTTTTGTCCTAGGTTAAATAAAGTGTTTTACTTGGTTTAGAAAGAGGTACTTTCAATGGTTTCAAAAGAGGTACTTTCAGTAGATTTGAAAGAGGGACTTTTAAAGGTTTAAATGTTTTTTTATGGTAAGGCTAGCCAGTTTTATAGTGGACCGCTTTTTATTATGAACATAATAAAAACTTGAAATACAGGAGTAAGGTAAAAGCACCTCAACACTAAGAAAAGGGAAAATACATCACAGGATTATGACTAAAATGCCACAGCTATAATAAATTTCACCTAGACTAGGCCTCCTCAGGAGAGGAAGAATCACCAACGTCCGCTAACACCTGGGAAGATACCATAGGTGCATTCCCAAAAAGACCAGCAAAGAGGCGGAAAATGATAGCAAGACAAAGGTTATAATCCATAGAATCAGAAGTGTATATAAAAGATCGATCCCAGGTAGAATCAGCTAGCAAGACATAATTCGACCTTGCATACGACCGACCATATCGAGAATTAAGGAATCACTAGAAGGTCTGTAATGAAGCCACCTAAGATCCATATGATCATCGGAAACAAATCTAAAAAAGGAATCATCCAAGGGGTTATATATGATATCAGATTTGAGATCAACCCAACGCCTCTCGGACTCAACCCAAACAATAGGCAAACACGATGAAATAGGATCTGGAGCAGCTATAGGAATAGCTGAAACATCACAAGGGACCACAGAGGCAGTAGGGGAGGCAGTAGGGGAGGCAGAACTAGCAACAGAACATGCAGGCGGGCCCGGGACAGAAAAAGGAACAGCTGGAGGAGGGGGAAACGGAGATTCAGAGGAAGAAACCTTAGGAACCCATTTCCTGAGCGGGAGGCGAGGCAGAGGGATCTTAGGAGCAGCCTCAGAGACAATAGAATGCATGCAAGAGATAGCCAGGTGGCCAAAGGAGTGACAGGAGGAACAAATATCTGGAACCTAACCATAACGAACACGGACTTCCACTGCATGCCTTATAGCAAGATGAACAGAAATAGAGGAAGGGAGAGGCTTAAAGGGGGAAATCTCAATTAGAGCCTTAGCATACACCAATTTTTCACGTGCAACAGTATTAGAGTCAAAACATTTCAATTTTCGTACAGTACAAGCTAGCCAATTCAAACCAAGTAAAGGTTGTAGAGCAGTGGGAATTTGCGAAAAGTAAATCCAAATGGGGATAGAAAGAACTTGTTCACGAGCACTAGCCACTATTGGAGACCAAGGAGTACTAATAAAAGGTCTCCCATCAAAAAAAGAAGGCTCAGCATCAAGAACAAGCCGACGTTCCTCGAAGGAGAAAAACTTAAGGAATACATGGAGTCAACCAGCTTAACATGTAAATCACCACGAAGCTTCCAAGCCCTTCGACAAACTGTAGTCGCATCAAGAAGACGGTGATTTGGTTCCAAAAAAAAACCAACCAAATATTATGACCAATAGTCCAAACCGGCTTACATTAGAACCAAATATTTTTTTGACCATCACTCCATCAAAAAAAAGGTTTAAATGTTTTCATCAACTAAGAATTGGGTAAAGTGTGTGTATATATACATATACATATACACACACACACACACACATACATATATATATATGCACGTCCAGGTAGTCCTACATCTAATCAATGCGTTAATTCAACAATGTGCTTGTATAGAATCTTTCAAAGCATGTGTATCATTTTGTTTACAAACATAGTATGTACTTTCCCCACTTGTTGTTATAGTGTCCATAAATTTTGTTTGTTTAGCCATGAACCATGTCTAGACATTATGAATCATTAATGAGCATAAGGCTATATGGTAGTCTCATCGTAATTAAATAACGGCTTATTACATATTTTATTTTCACATATGAAACCAGAATGCAATTGTTTTGTAAATGAACATTTTGAAATAAATACTTGTAAATATAAAAAACGTTATCCCCAAATGTGTTTTTGTAGTCCTCATCAAAACCATTTTAAGGATTTCGCTTAAAGCATACACACAAAAAATGGACTGAAATAAATAGGAAAACACAAAAACAAAATTAGAGTTAGCATAAGAGTATAATATCAAACGGGGCAGTGGAATAACAATATGCCTAAAGATATATTCTATTTGTGATATGTGATTATTACATGTTTTGCCGACCGTATTATATGTTTTATATTAAGCTATGACTTACAATCTTCTTAGGGTGCTCACTATTGCTCAATATAACACAATTACATTATAGAAATCCATCCATAACCCATACTCTACATTATTTAATTTCATGCAACAGTAATTTGGTAATGCGTCCTCATCCTAATAAACCCTTCTCTATGTCTAAAAGTCTTTATAAGAATTGATGCTAACAAAAAAGTCCATATTTTGTTTTAAAAGTGCTACACCAACAGTTGGTTGCACAGCTACCACATCTTTACTATCATATATCTCTTTTGTAAATTCTCCTTAGATAACTCATTGAATTCACACGTAGAAATTCAATTCATCATTGAATTTCCACCTAGGGTAGAAAATTACATAAGATGGAAATCAAAAGTAAAATTTCTTTAGTAAAATACAAAAATATGGGTACAATATTTAAGGTTTCATACTGAACCCTAAACTCACAAACAACCCTAATCACACTAAAACTTTGCTTTATCCCATTTTGTAAAACACGGTTGAGATGAAATTGTTTATACTTAGCATGCATTCATCATCATCATGCAGTTGTCCTCCTTGCATCGTTGAGTATAACTATCATTATTGTATGCATAAACCGCTTAAACCATTAATTGTTCCAAACCACAAGCTGCATACCCTATAAATTATATATCTGTCAATTAATTATGAATATTAAATATTCACTGATTCTTGTTTTTGCTATAACTATAGCTTGATTAATTTTTCAACGTTTAATTAGCATGCTTTATATTATTTCTTGCTTCTAGATTGATTTTATCACATAATTAATTAAGAAAGTAGGAGTAGTAGCCGTGCCTGGTTGTGGCTTTTTCACACACCATTGAGTGGTGAAAAGTATCATAACAGGCATGTGAGGTTTGCATTTTGCAAAATTTATACAACTCTTAATGTTGCTGCTGAATTATTAAATCGTATCGTACGAAGGTATATGTATCGTATGGTACCTTCTATAGAAGTTTGTACAACATTAATATTGGCATTTTTTATAGAAATAGCATTTTGTGCAATTTTAAGGAATCAATCTAAAACCAAATTCACACATTATTAATTTTACCAAAAAATTAACTTGACCGTAGTGAAAACCAAGAATTGCTTGACCATTGCAAACTGCACAAAACACATGCGAAAAATCATTTCTACATGAAAAAAAATCCCCGATCGAGTTGAGATAATGATCTTGTATGCAGTGGATAGACTGATAGAGAATGAGTAGTGCCATATTATGTACAGTATTTGCCGAGTCAAAAGTTGGTGCATTGTCTTAGCTATAGGTATCCTATTTGAAGATTCAGGGATTGAGTAGATTTGATTTCATACATTCATAATTATTGAATGACGTCTAAGAAACATATGTATTTCCCTAATAAAGAACTATATAGTGAAAAAATAATTGGTGAATTTAATATGCCTAAATCTAGTATTATATATGTACATGATTCAATTTCTATTACAAAGCTAAACCGTCGGCTTTACTTGATTTAATCTCCATTGTAATGACTATGGACAAAAATTTATAAATCCAAAGCCAGCTGGCAGATGTAAAACATGATCCCAAAATGTAAATATTGTAGTGAAAGCAAACTACAGAAAATTTTAACATAATTGTTTAATAAAATCTAGAGTTTAGTGCGATTTGCAGCAGTGTTGATAGGGCGTGATGTTAAAAAATACGTATGTGGTGGTTGAAGATCGAGATAGAATCAACATCTGCCCAACGATTAGTGGTTTGGGAAGTGGAGTAATTGAAGCAGAGTCAAGTAAACCTAGTTTTTACAAAATCCTTCGATTTCAGACTCTAGTCGATGGAGTAGGTGTAATGTCCACCACGCATCGGATTTGTTGATAAGTTAGCATACTGAATGAGTGACGCCGATGATGGATTGCCGACGATGGATGCATAAGTTGGGGTGGTTAGGAAATTTTACGGTGTTGTGAAATGGGAAATGTGAAGTGGGCAATGAAACTAAAAGGTGGAAAAAAAGAAGGCAAAAGGGTATTTTTGGAAATCCACAAAGACACCATTGAAAATAGTTCATTGAATTCTCATTATAACTAGTAAAGACTAATAAAGATATATAACTGGCAAGGTGATTTTTGAGTAAAGCATAAAGATTATATATTTTCCTTGATTGAGCTTGATTTAAAGGTCTTAAATCATTTTGAAAAGGTTTTCAAGGAAAATTTTGGGAAGATTTCCCTAAGTAAAATGACTCAGATATCAGATGGGACTGGTATAGAGTCACGCCCTATACATTAGCTATGAGCCCCAGCTAATTTTATCCAAAATTTCAATGTGTAGGGATTTGTCACAGGTAAGACTAAAATTAACAATACACACATGAAGGAATATATGTTTGTATAATGATAGGTCGTTGGTGAGCCTGGAAAACAATTACGATCGAGTAACCCTAGGAGATGATAGGTTAGGGACAGACCGTCTAGAAGAGAAATATTTAAGAGATACTTAAGGATAGATCATCCAGAAGATGAGTGTCTAATAGATGTTAGATAAATTTTTATATATTGTTTAGTTGGCCCGAGTCAGCCAAAGGTTAATAGTTAGCCAAACAAAACTAAAGTGTTTGAGTAGATAGTTCCTTTATTACCTTATATGTATGTTAATATAATGATGCTTTACAAATTTTAACCAATTTTGGTTGCAGGGAAAGATTTGTAAAAGATATGTTTTAAAAGGATGTTAGTGTGGGGAAACCCGTTCCGCTAAGTGGCGTGGTCTAAATTTACATAAAACATCCGAGATGTAACAGTATTATTCACACAAGGCTTTATGTTTGACTTGAAGTTTATATTTCCCTTTATACTCTCTTGCATACAAAATTGATTTGAGCAGGCCGAGGGTTGAGGTTTTCAGGTTTTAGAAATTTTGATGAATAAAGCTTTCGGAGACGAGCAGGTGGCTGACGATTACTAAAGAGAAGTTACAGTTGTTTTGTTGATTCCACTGTGTATATTAAGTCAAATATAACTATATTGACTCTGATCAACCAAGGGGCATCGTCATATGTCGCTCTTCGCGTATTTTGTAATTGATATATTTTATCATTACTTGAGAAACGTTAAGGGATTACGTAACTTGGATATGAATTATTTTTTTTGAAATGTAATTAGTAAAATGTTGTTTTTGAAATCTATGATTTTGTTCATATTCAAATGCTTATGATATTATGGATACCATCAGCATTACCATATTTTTTCACCAGAAGTTAATACTATGGATGAATGTAGCATCTATAGTGCTTAACTTTTGGCCTCCAGATACAGGGTGCTACACATCATATCAGAACATGGCATTGTTGCAGACAGAGAAAAGACTAAAGCAATCATGGAATGGCCACAATCGCAAAACATCAAATCACTTAGAGGATTCGTAGTCTTGTTGGCTATTACAGGAAATTCAACAAAGGATATGGTTTAGTTGCGAAACCATTAACTACTATGCTAAAGAAAAATTCTTTTATTTGGTCTCAGGAAGCAACTGACGCTTTTTATAAATCAAAGTCATGCCTCATCAGCCCACCCATCTTATCAATGCTAGATTTTACTAAGGAATTTATCACAGAGTGTGATACGACTGGCTCTGGAATAGATGCAGTACTTTTACAAAACAGCAAGCCTATTGCATATATAAGTCAAGCTCTACAAGGAAGAAATCTACATTTGCATGCCTATGAAAAAAATTTCTAGCATTGATTTTTTGCAACCAAAAAGTGGTCTCAATATTTACTAGGTAGGAAATTCATCATTAGAACTGATCATCAAAGCCTACATCATCTGTTATCTCAAAAATTAACCACCGGAATTCAGGGGAAATGGTTGGCTAAATTGCATGGATAAGTTGTACATAAAAAAGGCAAAGAAAATATTACTGTTGATACCTTATCCAAAGTTCATGAGTAACCAGAAATCAAAGCAATCACAATAGTACAATCTGATTGGATTTTTGAGCTTAGACAATAAGCGAATAAATCTCCATTTTATAAGATTAAAAAAGGGCAGATTCTACAAGGCACTTTAGACTCAAATAAATATCAGCTCGTCGATGATTTGATCTTTTATAAAGGAAGAATTCTCCAAGATCCTACTAATACTTCATTATTACATATCATTCTTTTTGAGTTTCATTCCTCGTCACTAAGGGTCATTCTGGAGTAAAGAAAACACTGAAGGAAATCAAGAGAGTTTTATTTTGGAGACATATAAAGAATCAATTGAAGATTATATAAAAATTATGATAATCACCAAAGAGCCAAATCTGAATATGTAGCATACCTGGTCTTTTACAACCACTTCCTACCCTTGACAATGTTTGGACAGATTTAACTATGGATTTTATCACTCATCTACCAAAAAGTAATAATGCTATTGTTATTTATGTAGTGGTGGATCGATTATCAAAATATGCACAATTTTTCTCCCTCCAACATCCTTATACTACAAAGCAAAAAAATTGATGGGGTATTTAAATTATATGGCATGCCTAAAATAATTATTAGTGATAGAGATTCTATCTTCTTAAGAAATTTCTGGAAAGAGTTATTTAGTCTCCAAGGGTGCACTCTTAAATATATTTCAGCCTACCATCCCCAAACAGATGGTCAAACCGAAGTTACAAACAAGATTTTGGAAACATACCTGAGGTGTTTTGTATCACATCATCCCAGTGAGTGGACAAATTGTTTAACTTTAGCTAAATTCTGGTTTAATACTTCTTGGAAGGAGTCTACCAAGTTAACTCCATATGAAGTCTTGTATGGAAAAAAACCACCTACTCTCTTGTTATATATTCCACACATTACAAAGGTTGAACAAGCTGATCCACAGCTTTTCTCTTGAGATGTTGTATTACAGTTTTTAAAAGACAATTTGAATCATGCTTAGGAAAGAACGCAAAAATTTGCTAATCAAAAGAGACCCAAAAGATCTTTTTCAATTAATGATTGGGTCTACCTTAAGCTGCAACAATATAGACAAATCTCAGTTAGCGCTACAAAGACAACAAAGTTATACCAAAAATATTATGGCTCATTCATGATAATTAAATGTATTGGTGAAGTTGCATATAAATTAGACTTAACTACTGATATACAATTTCACCCTGTCTTTCACATTTCCCAGTTGAAAAAGAAACTAGGTTCACGTATTAACCTACAACAAGGAATAACATCTTACAAATAAGAATTAATCGATGAACCTAAACAAATACTTGATCGAAGATTAATACATGGAACAACAGGCCGGTGGCACAAGCATTAATCAAGTGGAAAAACAAACCTACATCAGATTCCACTTGGAAAGATTATTGGGATGTTGTTAAGCGATTTTCAACCTTAAACCTCGAAGCAAGGTCCCTCTTTAAAGGGAGGGGAGATGTTACACGCTGATATTTCAGCAAACACCTTGTCAACATCAACTGAGGGATACATTTCATCAAACAAGTTGGGAAAACTTGGCCAATTCATCCTTCCATCATTATGGATTCAACATGGAGGTTTCTGAAGACTTAATGAAGACTCGGAGTCATAAAGAAGTTAGAAATAACAAGTAATTGAAGAGGGATGGAGGATGTGCGCCATGTGCACATGTGCACGTGCACAACTGAAGACAACTAGTTTATTTGATTGATTAATTTGTAATCAGATTGTGTGTGTTGTTAATCACGACGGCTAGTTTGAATGTTTTAGTCATGAGAATGTATAAATATGAATCAAGTCATATGTTCATATATAGAGAAAAGTTAATAAAAATATCATATGTCTTCTCTTTACCTGTATATGCAAATTTCTTACTGTTGTTTCTTGTTCACCTACTTCTCTTGTATTATCTAAATCCACCACATCTCTAGCTACAGTGTTATCAACACCTTCTCTTCCCTCGGCCTGTTCTCTTCTTGAACCATTCAGTCACCTTAACCACCATTATCACCCACTCCATCATGAAGAAAAAGAGCCCACCAAAAACTCAGATCTGACTCTGAACTGTGAATTAGATTGCAATCATTCAATTCGAGATCTGAAAGTTGACCATACTATTTTTGGCGATTTTGTGAATTTTGAGTGCTACGTTAGAGGAAAACTAATCAATATCGAAAATTAGGATTTTGTAGAAACCAATCAATATCGAAAATTAGGATTTTGTAGAAGCCATATCATTAGGCTTTAGCAATAACTTTAATAGCATTTTGAACATTCTTTTCCTCTCTTTTGAAATCTAGTAATCATGGCATAGTTATCTAACCAGATATTTAAATTATTATAGCTTGTCTTGATTTTGGCGCTCGATATTGCGAGATTCCTGACGGAGCCTCTGTTGCCAATCTATGAGCTACTGTTGTGGGTTTTGCCTTGGCATTTTTGATCTTTTCCATTAGTTATGACTGTATCGCTGAATTATTTTGCTGTTATAATGTTCTTTTCCTTTGAGAAACTATATTTTTCTTTGTTGCTTTTTGCATGAAACATTATTGCTATCAGTGTCGAACTCTTTTGTAGCTATGCCCATGCTTTTCCTCTTAGAGCCTGTATCCTTCTATGTTGCATTGGCACCTTGTATTTTGTTATGCACCATCTTTTTGACATGGATCTAGTGATCATAAGGGGATGATATATGGAGGTTGGGTATTTTGATCTCAAACATTACATCACAAAATCATTAACAGATCACAATATTTAAGCCCATAAAACTCAACTCCTTAACCTGCTTCAAGCCTCTGGCCCAGACCTGTGCCCGTGTGCACATGTGCATGTGCACACATCAAGGAGGCGTAACTGAAGGTAGTTCGAGGTTCAAGGTTGGTCGCCAGATCAAGCTGGTTGTTTTGGTGCTGGTGTTTTGTCTGTTCACCCTCTGGATCGTCGGCGGTGGCTGTAGAAGGACTTCGAACCAAACTGTTTGTGTAATTGCCTTCCTCTTCTGCTTATGTACATATGATTGATGACCCTTACAATCTTCTCCTTCTCCTCCATGTCTACAGCAATGGCTGCGCTCCTAACATCCCCTCCCCCATCAAAATTTAACCTTGTCTCAAGGTCAAATGTCAGAAATCATTTGATTGATTCCCAATAGTCCTCCCATGTTGATTCTTCTATATATTTTTGCTTCCATTTCACTAAGACCTGTGTGATAGCTCGATTGTGTTTGGGCACCATCCTCTTATCCAATATGAACTCTAGCTCATCAACAACTTCTTCAAAAGAAAACACATGCTTCATGTTAAATGACTATATTTCTACCAACCATTCTTCTTGAGTTGTGAAACATGAAACATCGGGTGTATTTTTGCTGCTGGTGGTAATTCAAGCTTGCAGGCAACCTCCTCGATTTTTGAATGATGTGGTAAGGCCCATAAAATTTTGGGGAAAGCTTAGTGTCTTAAGGTTACTGTCAGTAATTTGTCTATAGGGATGGTGTTTTATATACAACTAATCTCCCTTTTTAAAATGCCTCTCAATCCTCCTAAGATCATCATATCTCTTCATTCTCCTTGATTCAAGGAGCCATCTTTAAGCAATTGTAAAAAAAATCACATGAATATAACTCTTGTTCAACTTTTGGAGTTGTAGGTGTGTCGGGAACATAAGTTAAGAGTGTGGGAGGTGGTATGCCATAAATAGCAGCAAATGGTGTTGTATTTATAGAACTTTGCCAACTTGAGTTATACCAAAATTCAACCACTATTAACCACTAAGACCATTTCTGAGGCTTATGACATACAAAGCATCTGAGCTATCCTTCAAATATTTTGTTTACAGCCTCTGTTTGACAATATGATTGTGGGTGATGCGCTGAGCTTAAGTTCAGAACACAGCCTTGCAATTTGAAGAGTTCTTGCCAAAGTGCACTTGTAAAAATTGCATCTTTATCACTCGCTATATCTTTTGGCATGCCATGGTACTTGAATACCCCATTGAAGAATATTCTTGCTACATTCTTTTCCTGTATAGGGGTGTTGTAAAGGAAAGAAACGTGAATATTTCGAAAGCTGATCAACCACTACATATATAACAGTATTTATGACTTTTAGGTGGATCTATAATGAAATCCATTGAAATATCACTCCAAATTCTATCAAGGATCGGAAGAGGTTGTGGCAGACCAAGTATTGGGACATTTTCATGTCTATTTTTTTGACATATATCACATTCTCTTATATAAGCTTCTATATCTTCCTTCATCCCCTTCAAATAAAAAACCTTCTTGATTTTGTTATTGGTCTTTTTAAATCGTGCATAGCCACCCAGTGGAGTTAAATGATATTCGGTGAGTAAATTTTTTATCATTTCCTTACGTTGAAAATCAAAATAGATCCTTCTCTTATAAAAAAATGTTGCCATCCACTATCTTGTATTTCTGTAGCTTGACCTTTCCTTCATTAGTTTGTTGTATTAATTGCTTATAGCCTTCTGAGTTTTGTATGTGATGTCATAACTGATGCAACCAACTATTTCTATTATTGAAATTGCATGCCAACATGGTTGTTCCTTTGGCAACCTAGAGAGAAAATCTACAACCTTATTTTCCTTTCCTTTTCTGTACTTAGCCCTATAATCAACGCCATGCAATTTGGCTAGCCATCTCCTTTGAATGCCTGTAGTTAATCTTTGAGATAGTAGGTGTCTCAAATTTTGGTGGTCAGTTTTGATGATGAACCTCCTTCAAATTAAATATTGGGGCCATTTTTTTGTAGCCAAAATCAAAGCTAGGAGCTCCTTTTCATTAGTACACAACAATAAGTTTTTTCCATTCAATGCTTGACTTAAGTATGTTGTGGGTTTGCCATCTTGAGTTAGCATAGCCCTAATACCTACTCCACTAGCATCACATTCAATGATAAACTCTTTGCTGAAATCAGGTGGATTCATCAAGCTGTGCTTTAGTGTTTCAAAGGCTTTTGTAGCTTGGTCATTCCATAAAAATGCATTTTTCTTGAGTAGATCAGTCATAGGCTTGGCTATGGACCCATAATTTTTTTATGATTTTGCTATATTAGCCTCTGAGTTCCAAAAAACCTCTCAAACCCTTAATATTTTTTTGGCTGTGGCCACTGCTTGATTACCTTAACCGTATCCAGTACCACAGCTATGCCATTCTTTGAGATGACATGTCCTAAGTAGGTAACTTGATTTTCAGCAAAGGTGCATTTTGTAAGCTTAATAACCAATTGGTTGCTTTGCGGAACCTGCAAAGTAAGTTTAATATGCCATATATGCCCAGACCATGCCCGGCTATAGGTTAGGATTTCATCAAAAAAAACTAACACAAATTTCCTTAATTATGGTATCAAAATATCATTCATCGAAACTTAAAATGTTGAGGATGCATTTGAAAGTCCAAATGGCATTACAATAAACTCATAATGCCCTTTATGGGTTCTAAAGGCTTTTTTGTGGAAATCTGAAGTATGCATATGAATTTGGTGACAACCAGACTTCAAATTAAGCTTATTATAATAATTTAAACCATATAATTCATTTAACAAATCATTAACTAATGGAATTGGAAACTTTCTTTGATTGTTTGGTTATTAAGTGACCTGTAATCTATACACATTCGTCATGTCTCATCCTTCTTTCTAACCATGACTACAGGTGAAGAGTATTCGCCGATGCTAGGTTAGATGATTCCAGATTCTTACATTTCCTTGATAACCTTTTCCAATTCATTTTTTTACATAGTAGGGTTTCCTATATGGTCTGAGGAAAACATGCTTGGCATTTGGTACGAGTAGTATTTAATGGTCATAATTTCTCTTTGGTGGTAGTGGAGGAGTAGTATTAGTAACAGAAGGAAATTATTGTAGTAAATTTTGAATTTCGGGGTGTAACTTGTTTGTGGATGAACAAGCAGCAGGTACTTGCAGCTCCTTTGAATATAAAAGCAATGTAAGTTGACCCCTTGTGCTTTCCTTTGATATGTCTTTGTCAGTGGTCGCCTTGCTGCTACCTTTAATACCCTGCCAAACATATTAAGTATTTTTGAATTGAAATTTAATTTGCAATTTTGCAAAATTAAGGGATACATCCCCTAATTCCTTTATCCACTGTGCACCAAGAACAATTTGACAACCTTATAGTAGTATTACCAACAAGTCTAGAGGCATAGTACCCCCCTTGACATTTGAAAATAACTTCCTTCAAATCCCTTGACCTTTGATTTTTTTTCCATTGGCTATCTGTACGGAATATGGCATGGTCTCTTGAACCTTTAGACTTAGCTTTTTAATAATTCAGAATTCACAAAACTATGAGTGGGCCCTGAGTCTATCAAAACAGCAATGGGTTTACCATTGATTGGACCTTGCACTTTTGTAGTCTACAGGGTAGGTATACTGCACATAGCATTAAGGATGATAGCATAAAACTCTTCCTTGTTTTCCTCTAGTGTGGAGGCCTCATTAATTTCATTGTTGTTAGCATCCTTGTTATCCTCTGGCTATATACCTTCTTCATCATCTTGTAGCGTCAAAATTGGTCACTAACACCCAAATCTATGCAAAAGCACCAAATCACTGTCACAGCTCACAGACAGAATATATGTAGAGATTAATAATGTGAAGAACGGTCAAAATTAAAAAGAAAGCAGTAAAAACACAGAATTTATAGTGGTTCGGCTGACTCCGTTCTACGTCCAAAAATTTCCTTTTATTTCTATAACAATCGATTACAGTTACAAGATGGTAGAGTAGCCTCAGCCTTGGAAAATAGATAGTCGGAGAGCCGAAAGAAGATCCCTTTTTCGAAGCCCTACATGCTGTGTTTATAGGCAAATCCCAAGTTACTAGGCTTCCTGAGTAGTCCGGTCCCATTAGGACCATAACCGAGCCAACATCCTTCATCATGGTACGAGCGACTTCCTGTAGCGACTTCCGGTAGCGACTTCCTGTAGGAGAGTGAAGTATGCCGAGCGACATTTGACAAGTGAGGTACGTCGAGCGGAATATGCTAAGTAAGGTATGCAAGGGGCATATGCTAAGTGAGGTATGCCGAGCGGCACCATGACGAGTGAAGTATGCCGAGCGGCATATGCTGAGTGAGGTATGCCGAGGGGCACCCATGACGAGTGAAGTATGCCGAGCGGCATATGCTGAGTGAGGCATGCCGAGCGGCATGGGCCGAGTGAAGTATGCCGAGCGACATGCGTTGAGTGATGTATGTCGAGCGACATTTGTTGAGTGAGGTATGATGAGCGACATGTGCTGAGTGAAGTATGCCGAACGGCGTATGCTGAGTGACACCTATGACGAGCGACAATGTCGATCGCCCTTACTTCCAGGCCGAATGAAATATCCAAGTAGACGTCATCCTTTTAAACCAAATCCATCATATTCTAGCCTCGTTAATCGTGAAGTTGGTTTGGTTGAATCTGCCTGTTTATGGCCTTGTAAAAAGGCGGGTTAACAATAACACCCTCCTTGATATATACCCGTTCATTTTCACAAACATGAACGGGGTACCACTTATCATTACACCCATAAGAGATTCTTTCTCCATCTATTAATAATTTATTATAGGGTTAACCTTTATTCTTGGCAGAAGCTTCTTTGGAAATTCTTTCAGTAATACCTTTCTTTATTTGTTTTATTTTGCAATTGATTTCTTGATGAATTAATGAACTTTCTTTTCTTTTTTTGGTCTTTTTACACTCAAATACTTTTTCCAAGCTCACAGCTTCTTTGAAAACCACAGGATGTAGGACCATAACATCAATTCTGACTCTTCTTTAAGCTAATCAATGAATTTCTCAAGCAAGAACTGGTCTGGTAGTGCATCACACAACCTTTGCAACTCCTCAAACTTGGTGAGATAAGCTCTAACAGTGGTGGTTTGTTTGATATTGGATATTTCTCCATAAGGATTTTGTAAATCTTCAGTTGCAAACCTCACAATTAACTCCTCTTTAAAAATTATCCATTGCTCATAATTTCTTACTGTCTTGGAATTTATAGAGTTCACTAGGCATGTATTTAAAAATTACATCACCAAAATCATTAACAGATTATAATATTTAAGCCCACAAAACTCAACTCCTCAACCTGCTTCAAGCCTCTTGCCCAAACCCGTGCAAATGTGCAAGTGCACAAATCAAAGAGATAGATCTAAAGGTAGTTCGAGGTGCAGGATTAGTTGCAAGGTCAAGCTGGTTGTTTTGGTGCCGGCGTTTTGTCAGTTCACCCCTGGATAGTCGGCGGTAGTCATGGAAGGACTTCGAACCAAACTGTTTGAGTTATTGCCTTCATCTTCTGCTTGTGTACATGTGTTTGAAAAATATCCCTTACAGTCTTCTCCTTCTCCTCCATATCTACATCAATTGCTGCATTCCTAACATTTTCGCACTGAAAGTTTAGTTTTGCATGAACGTTGTTGTATTACATATTGGATGCTTTTTACGTAACATCATGGAGTTGAAAATCGAAAGAATTATCGCAGCCTTCTACCATTGTTTCATGAAACTAAAATTAAAAAAATTATCACAGCCCTCTGCCACTGTTTTAGGAGTTCCTCTCTAAGAGTAGAGTTCTATAAACACATATATACATATATATATCATTTTGGAATGATGAACGAATGCCTAAATCTTGTAGCACAGGCGATGGGTCCTTGATTCATGATATTGACGCGTGTTCTCCCATGAAGCAACAGAGGTGGCTCGGGAGGTTTGGTGTGGACAAAAGTCAAATTGTAGCTCATAATGGCCGGACAAGGCATGAGTCCAGTTTGTACTATCCTTTACCGTAGGTGGCGATACCGAATAGTGGTTGTAGATGTGTAATTCTTTATCGCAGGTGGCGAGACCAGATTATGTAGACGTGTAATCCTTTACCGTAGGTAGCGTGAGTGGTTTCGTATAGAATATCATTTACCTTAGGTGTTCAAGATCAGATTATTTTAGATAGTATAATATCGATCTATAGCGCGATGCAGGCGGGTCTAGAAGATATTATACTTAGGCCTAAATCATATTATACCACTGTCACTATGGTCGTAAGTTTTAGATTGGCTATACCCATTCAGACATATGTCTGACATACTTATATATTTTCCATCTATATTATTCATGTTGATGCAGTCTGGAGATGTGACGGACAAGGAGGCATGAATTTGTATATATTATAAATATTAAATATATAAATGTTGTGTATGATCTATATCTTAAAACATGATGTGACTATGTGTACGGAATTGTTTTGGTTTGGACGGTACAAACATATGTTATGGTGTCAAACATGTAATTAGACATATATATTTGTGCATATGAAATTATTTGTAAACATTTGCTGTGAAACTTTGAAAGTTCTTGATTAGTTTAGTTTTTGTCTTATGCTCTCCTTGTATACCAATGTATCATCACCCTAACGACTCGCCATTTTGGGACTTCATGGTGTGATTATGAGGTCCTAAAAGGGCGAGTTGTTACAAACTCACTCTTCCATTAAAAATTCATTGTTCATTGCATTAACATTTAAAACATAAAATTTTCATGTTGTTACATTCTTTCCTTTTTAAAAGAATCGCGTCCTCGTAATTCCGCAAATACAACTTTCAATCAAAATTAATAAATTATTACTCTAGTTGCAGAATATGGGGAAATAAACCAGTCATAAGTTAATTGATTATAAAGTACTATGTAATGGCTACATAACATTAACTATTATACAGCCAAATTCATCCATAAACTGCATTTAAATTTTCACCCATGTACACCATGGTAACACAGACTTTCTTAACCATGCACTCCAAAATATAGTATGTAAAATAACATTTCATTAATAAGGGTGAAACAATATCAATCATAAACTAATTTATCTCATGCATTTCAATAATTCAACCATGATTGACTATAGCTAAATTCCATAACAAAACATAAGTTGATTCAAATAGGTATGTACAATTAAATGAATATAAATTAACGGTCATCATAACCCAAAATAAGCACACATTCAAAAATAATATGGTACTATCACTACATTATCCCATCAACCAATAACACGTATGTGTTAATTTCTATATTGAGTACACATTCTTTGTATTATGCATATCCTCCAATTGTTAATGAACTTCCTTATAATCTCGTCCTCAAGATAACTAGTGTACCATCTCATATCTACAACATCCAAATATATCGTGTGCATCTACTTATGGTCACATCCTCAAAATAATATGAGTCTGGTCATGGCTACACTTTTCAAATGATTTGATTATCCACTTGTGTTGCAAAAGCATTGATCTTTGCATCTGCAGCGATCCGTAAATTAGAACACTTTGCCTTCAAATATTGAAACGTTTTAAAATATAATTAGGTGTTATAAATATGATTTTATATCCTTGTTAAAAATTATTTAATTAATATACAATAACAATAAGAAACTTATTTTTGAAAACTATTTACAAAAATATATTCTTCGAAGAAAAATCGATAATATGACCGAAAATTGGTTTATCGATAAATAACTTTTTGATTGATAAGTTGTTCGAACTCTTTCGCACTCGTCTAATGATCAAATGAACACACTAACAGCTAATCAACATACACTCCTCTTCATAAAGCAATGGAAGGTTCTGGAAGCTACCAAGTGGATTAGACATTATCATGAGAAGGGTATAAGAGTATTTAGCTAACAGAGAAATGATGTAAAGGAGAAGTGATGGAAGGTGAGTCTTCCATGGCATGGTAGAAGGGTAAGAACAAGGCTAAGCAACACTAAGCTTATATAAGGATGGGCATACCCATGTCAATAAATCATAAATTCACAAAGCATGTCTTCTTGTTCTCTAAATTTCTAAAAGAAAATAGTTGCAAATTTTGTCCAAATCAACTCAAACTTGGAGTGGAGCTTTGGGACAACATAACAATACCTTCTACCTAGTTTGTTTTGGGAAAAGTGAATCACATCTCCCCCCTCTTAATAGGTCATGAGCAATTTATTGAAAGGGAAGACAAAAGGAAGTGAAGCAAGGACGAGGAAGGGAAGGAAATGTGGTTGCAAGGTTGAGGTTAGACTTAGATTGTTTGATCTTGGTTGTTTGTTGGATTAAAGGTGAGCTAACTTACTACTTGGATTGAAAACATAACTCATATTTGTTTGTGTTTGATTGTGTTTAAGTGGTTTGAATTGATGTTGAAATTAGTTGAAACTTTGATTTTGATTCTTGCTTTGAAAGCAAGTGGTATATGTACGGACTTGGACGGATTTGAACGAACTTGAATGCACTTGTATACCCAGTGGCAGAACCTTTGAACAAATGGCATTGGTTGTAGTTGAAATTTGAGGCAGATTGAACTCGGATTTGAAAGTGTACCATAGCGATAGTCGCTATGGATGCACTTAGAAATTACTTTGTTTTTGTTGATTTTATGGAACTTTTTAGAGAAGTCCTTAGGGCTATCTCGCGCTATTTATAATGTTTTATACATATGTTTGTTTCCATAAAAAGTTCGGATAGTAAAAGTCGACATCTCGAAAAGCGACCAAAACATCACCTGTAAAAACTAGCCCATTTAGGCTTGATTTTTGGACTTTAAAAGTTTGAAAAGATATTTAAATTTAAGCATTTTATTACATTCTTTTTACAAGTATTTACTAACTAACATTAGAGTATTTCAAAAGTGGTTTGAGATATTATGAATTTTTAAAATTTAGTTATGAATTTTAAAGAAGATGTTTTTACAAGAAAACTTGTTTTTTCTAGTTTTTAAGTAAATTATAAAGTTGTTATTTTAACAAGTTAATAAATAAACTGTAAATTATATAAATAAATTTATTTAAACATTAATAACAAATAAATATTTTAATCAATAAAAATAAATTAAAATATTAAAACCGTTTTATTAATCAAAATACTAAATTTGATTTAGTATAAATAAATATATATTTACTATTGCACTTGATCCAATGCAATCTAAATTACAAATAAAGTATAATCAAAATATTTCAAACATGTCATATTTAACTGTGATTTGCTTCAAATTATGTACAAGTGACGTTGTTAACAAATAGAAGTTATGCGCAAAATAATTGTTCAATTCGCACAAAAGCAGAGAATGGATTAGACTAATCAACAAGGGCAGAATGTTGATTCTTACATTCAAGTTCTGTCAATTAATTCTGAGTTGACTACATCTTCATATTACGCCCTTTCCTTTACGCCTTGATCATGAAATGAAATCGAACTTTACAAACATGTTTTTATACAATCAAAGATCATATCCACGAAAATTTAGCGTGTTCCACCAATTGTTATATTTTCAAAAATAAATTCGAAGGTCAAATTCAATGGTTAAGGCTTATTTAATAATTCGGACATACTAAAAGTCCGAAAACGAGATGCTTAGATACAATATATCACTGAGACAACATAACACAACTCACATTTTAATATATGTTGGAATTACGCTACGTGCCCTAAAGTCGAATCAATTTCTTTATATGATGTTTATATTGCAAATCAAACGTTCTTGAAGTTTCACTTGATTATATATTGTGTACCTCTAAAAGCATAGGGATGTAGATAAATTATAAAGAAATTGTATTACAGCGGACCCTTGCCCTTAAAAGTATAGCAAAAAGAAACATGCAAATTCAATTCATAAACATGAAAAACTATTAGACAAGAATTACATTTCCTTTTAAGTGCATTCATGCACTTCTCGAGTTGTAGCTCATCTAACTTTAAAGTGTACCACCACACATAAAATATATTGAAAAGAATCACAGCATACTTGAGGGTTTATCAAAAAGCTTACGAAGCCACGTGTGTCAGAAATTAAGTTGACTACAGTTTGAATTTCAAGAAATGTCTAAGTGGAACGTATGATTAATTGGTTCAAGATCTGCCAAGCTCAACTTTATTTGGTGCGTTTATTTGTAAGGATTATTTTTTGATGATGCCCGTTTTACACTTATCATGCATACTGAACAATTTATAAGCTAGCTACAATTATAAGCTAATTACAAATATAAGTCAGATTTAACCACATCAGCTTCGAGCTTTTGCCTTTTAATTTTTTAACCATAGTAGTCGTCAACCATGTTTTGATTTAGAAATAGAATAGAGAGATGGTTGGGTTTTTATAACTATTTTTAGAAGTCATCCTTATGTTTTAAAACCACAATATATTTGACGACTTTTGAAATGTCGACAGCTATAGCTAAAAAATAAAACACTACGGGTAACTTTTTAAAAGTCATCCATATATTTTAAACCGAAATATAGTTAGCAACTTTTGAAAGGTTGCCAAACATGATTAAAAAATAAAACACTACATATGACCTTTTTAATTAGTTTACAAGCCGATCTATATTTGTAATTAGTTTGCAAACTGGTCTATATGTGTGAAAGGTTTGCAAAATCTGTCAAAATCGAAAAAAGTTCCTATTTGCAATTGTGCTTCTAGTTGTACATCTCGGTTTAAATTTCCTACTCGTTAAATTATTATTTTCTTCTTTTATTGTTATTTTAAGTCTTATATGACTCTACATTTGTATTGTAGGGAATGATATACATACATACATATATATGTATATGTATATAAGCATTTGAATATCTAGTAGCACAAAAATTGCAATTTAATACGTATAAGATGTACACTAAATTAGCATTTGAGTATAATACTAACAAATAATATTTTTTGATGGAGTAAAATTTTTTTTGTCAATAATTAAAAAATTAAACATTTTCAACGGGTAAAGTTTGTTTTTCTTTCTAGTGAACCAATTACTAAAGTATAACAGTATCATAAATTCTGATAACATAATAAAAATAAAGTGAATTCTGTTAATCCAATAATCAGAACAATAATTTATAAACCGAATTCAAATTGTTATAATTTCATAATTAAACAACCTAATTAAAATAAACCGGTTTGATTGGTCAAACTTTCAAAATTATAAATATTTACCAATATGGACATCATTCTCAATTTTAAAATTAGAGTTCGACGCTTGGGAGCAAAAATTTAAACTATTATAGTAGCAGTCCCAACACGAAAACAAAGTTCAAGAAACCAGGAAAAGAGAAAGTAAGCCGCAGAGTACTTTCTTCTTTTGAATCCTGAACAACTCTTTCTTCCCAAAATCATCTTTCAATGGCTATAAATCTTGCATCAAAACCCCTCATTTTTCCTCTGTTACTAACCCTACTATCAGCAACAAGCGCCTTCGTTACAGAGGAAGAAGAAGAGTGGAGATCAGCTACAGCAGCACACATCAAGTCCACCGACTCCTCCATTACCGCAGGCGGCGCATGCGGGTACAGAAACCCAACAAAGTACAACTACAGCGACAAAGTCGCAGCCGTAAGCGGAGCCATCTTCGGCCACGGCGAAGCATGCGGAGCATGCTTCGCCGTCCGCTGCGTGGACCACCCACTATGGTGCAGACCCGGAAGCCCTTCCGTTATCGTCACGGCCACCGACTACTGCGCGCCGAACTACGCCCTACCCAGCGACTACGGCGGGTGGTGCAACCACCCTCTCCGCCACTTCGCCATGTCCACGCCCGCCTTCGCTGCGATTTCCGAAGTGCAGGCCGATGTCGTGCCGGTTCAGTACAGGAGGGTGAGGTGCGAGAGGGTTAACAGTGGGGGGATGAGGTTTACGGTGAGGGGGAAGGGGCACTTTGTGCAGGTGATGGTGACGAACGTGGGGTGGGATGGGGTGGTGGGTGGGGTGAGGGTGAAAGGGAGGAGGGCGGGGTGGGTGGAGATGGGTAGGAACTGGGGGCAGAACTGGCAGTGTAACGCGGAGTTGAGGGGCCAGGCGTTGAGTTTTGAGGTGAGGGATGGAGAGGGGAGGAGCGTCGCTTCTTATGGTGTGGCTCCGGCGAATTGGAGGTTTGGACTGACGTACGAAGGCAAGCAGTTCCAGCGGTAGATTTGTTACGTTTGTATTTATAAAATAAGCTTTATGAAAGGGGGAAAATTAACCGTGATGAAAGTGGGAGATGTTACTGATTACGTCGTAAAAGAGAACACGATGAAACGTTTTGTGATATTGTATTCCCTTGTAATTTTATCAAAAAATTAAGTCAGAATGTTTTCGAAAAGTTTTGATTTTGTGTTTCGTTCATGTTGCTTTCCAAAACTCAAGTTTTATGCAAGTTGGCCAATGCGTCAGGTGATAAACTGAGGTTTAGAGTCTGTCTGGTAAACATTCCTGATAAAAAATAGAACAATTTTTTTTTTTTTTTTTTTTTTTGAAATTTACCATTCCAGTCATCCCCCTTAAACATCATCAATAAACCACTCATGACCTCCTTTGAATAATGTTTATTCCCGCAATCAAGAACAATTCCTTCATCCTCAATATTAATATGGTTATGTGCTTAATCTAATTTAGCGGCTTCAACTGATTTGACAGTTTAGCATGCAGTTTAGTTTGATGAACAAAAACATTTTCGTGCCGAAGTCCCCATCGGGATTGCCAGAAATCGGTGATGCAACATGTATCATTTTTTTATGAAGACCATGTCGTGGGACATTATCTCGGGTTCTATAGTGTTGATTTGGGTACTTAACCCGCCTATCTACCTGGTTATGTGAACTGGGTACATAGTCCGAAGACCCCCTAGGTAATAAAAGGTCCCCGAACCTAGGTTACTGTGGGTGAGTTTAGTGTGTAACCTTAGGGAACCCGGATCTAACATTTATATGGTCGCTTAGGTTCGAGATTGGGAATCGACGTTCATATTGGATTTGGATCGCAGAGTTCATCGACTTGATCCGAGAATGTTGGTTGGGTGGTTTTCGGTGAACTACCTCTTCTAAATGTCCAGTATTAAAACCGAGTCTATTCATTGCCAATACAAACTGATTATAACCAGCAATGGCACCCCCAAGTTCATTCTCATGATCATCTGCAATATATGTTTTCAGAAAAGAGAGGGTGAGAGAGAAGAAAGAAGAAGAGAAGATCATGAGAAAGAAAAGAGAGGGTGAGAGAGAAGAAAGAAGAAGAGAAGAGAAGAAAATGAGAGAAGGAGAACCAAAACAATACAGAATCTCACATCGCAGCGGAAAACATATATTATAGATCAGAAATCTTTATAAAGGAAAATTGTAAGATACATAAATCAATATCAGAGTACACAATAAGTAATCATTAGCTTTGACAGTTATAATGAGATGTCCTCACAAATGCAGCGGAAAAATAAACAAATACGTGTATATGACATGAAGATCTCCAGCCCGCCCACTGAAGCTTCAAAAGCGCCAAATCTGAACCTGTAAATATACTCGGTCTAACCCGAGCAATGAAAGGGAAAAACGTCCAGATCAGTCTGGTAAACCAGCGTGAGAAAACACATCTCAAATGAATTTTAAAGTTACCAAAAAGTTTCCTTTATCTAAACAAAAGGTATCGGTATCTTGTAAGACCGAGTCGCAAATAAATACCGACAAGATTTTTACCTTACAATAACCAAAACGTCTCATATCAAATTCTCTTATATTATAATAATGTTTATTGCACACAAATAATATTAAAATAGCTGAAATTGTTACATTATTAAATTCCAACACACACCTTGTAATACAAGACTTTCTACACTAGAAACTGCCACACACGTATTGGATTTTGGATTTCCATACAAATGACTAGGTAAATAGACTACCTTTTCAAACACTCGGTACACCTCTAGAGGGATGTACATAGGGTCGAGGTACTCGACACTTAAACCAACACAAGACCGGCCTACCCCTTCCTGAATATTACTGAATATGTCATCACTCCGGTCGTTACCGACCTAAAACCTGTGGGCACAAGCATACACAACAATTATTAGATACACGACATCATAGCATGTAAAGATATATGCAGAAGAGTGATGACATCTCCTAATAGGAACGACCCATTTTAGTTTTGCCGCTTCTATACCTATTTCTGTCATTTTTCGTGGAGTGAGGCCAAAGAGGTATTGATCACCTTTCACATATCATATGTCATATCATCGTTGAATGCCACATTGCTATTTCCGTTGACTACTAATTGCCTTCCACAAAAATACAACTCTTGAGCTCGTACGTCTCAAGGAGGATGTTAAGCTAAGAGAAGTTGTCTTCTCCGCCACCACTGATGTATGTTTGTAAAAACCAATGTACGTAATCTGCAATGTCAGACACTTGTCCATACAAGTTGTCCAGGAATAGGACAAACCGAGGTACTTTCCTATCAAATCCTATCGGGAAATCCCTAGGATTACTAGCGAATTCTCCTTACATTGGATATTTCATAACAAAGAGACTACTGCTACTATATGCATATCGGGATTTTAACCCCAAACGATCAACAAGCAGTCCTTCACTATGAAAATCTAAAATCTCAATGTCATCGACCAACCTGCACAATCGTCGCATATACATTGGTCCGAAGTGGTTTTTAGATAAATCTGATCCCAGTCTCTTCGCATCAACAACGCAAAAGCGTTTCTCAACCTCATATGGAAACCAAGTCTCGTAGACTTATCACGTTTTCAACTTTGAACTTTCTATCCTTCGGCCAATAAGGAAGCTCGACGGATAGGAGTAATCACTCCGCACTACCGAATCAACATTCCTAACACAAACGATAATCAAGCCTACACAGATGGCTACGTACTAAGTGCACGCTAAATAGTTCCACATCAAGTTAAGAAACTAAAATGACCAAATTTGATAGTCGGTTATTTAACTATCAAAACAACAAAGTCTAGCACATAAACAGTCACCGAGTCTGATTTTATTAATCGTTTATAGATCGCTTTTCCAAATCATTTAATTCAAATTATCTTTAAAAATGTAATATTCAAAACCATTTCACTTATTGGATATTTGAAAAACATTTTCATATACTTTTTTTATAATAAGTAAATTTACAAATCATTTTATTTTCAAACCATTTAAACTCCATTTTATATATTACTTTCCAAAACATTCATTTTATTTAAAGGATTATTCACTGTCCAAAATCGTGAATATAACTCCCACACCAAATTCATTACTTCTACACATTTAGTTTAAAGGATTATTCATTGTCCAACATCGTGAATATAATTCCCATACCAAATTCATTACTTCTACACATTTAGTTTAAAGGATTATTCACTGTCCAAAATCGTGAATATAATTCCTTTCATAAACATCCACATTTAGCTTATCAAATTAAATTGATTTCACATTTATAAAACAATATTTATAATTCACATTTCTATTTTATAAAAACTTCCATTTATGAAAACCCTTTATTAACAAATTTCTCGTTTATCTCATTTACATGTCAAAATCCCATTAAAAGTTTATTTACTTATAAATTGCTTTATTTACCAATTTATTCTATTTTAATCACATTATTTCTAAATTCCATTATAAATTCATTCCTAAATTATAATTACAAATCCATTAAAAAATTGATTATAAAACCAATTCTAATATTTATAAAACAACGTTTCTAAAATTCCACTTCATTAAATCTTATTTACTTATAATCTTTCATTTATAACTTCATTTTAACTATTATAAAACATGTTTATAATTCCTTTACTTTATTTATAAAATACCGATATTATACATCTTATATATAAACCATTTAAAATAAATTCAAAGAATTTGTTTTCTTTCTTTTATCTTGGAAAAAACTTAATTATGATCTTTTAGAGCATCCGGGCTTTTCTTTCGATCTGTTCTATCCCCCGTCTAAAAGATAAAATAAAGGCCGGGTAAGTTCAAGGCATTGGTTGCTCATTCCTAACCTTAGTTACACACCTTATTTTACCGTTTAGATCCCACAAGCGGAGCAAATATACTAGTCTTTCTGCATACCACTTTCACTTTTAGAAATGATTTATAAAACTTCCAAATCATTATTTAAAACACATATTCATTTATTTAATCATTCCATAAATCCTTCAAGTCACCCTTAGAATACTCTATTAATCATTTAAGAACCTTTACAAAAGATTTGGAAAAGAACGTTTGTGCTAAAACTATATTTCAAAAGTTATTGGAAAGTGCTTCGAAAAAGTGCTACGGAAAGTATTTTTTAAAGCTATATTGATTAAAACGACTTTTTTATTTGAAAATCTATTTTTATTACTTAAATAATTTTTAAAACATTTTAAAATATTTATAAGATTTATTTCATATTTTAAATAATTTTAAAATATCATTTTCAAAGAAATACAGTTTTGGATTCCGAATGGCAAAACCGCGATTTTTCCAAAAACATGTTTTACTCATGTCTCAAAATCTACTTATTGAAATCTCGATTTTCTGTCTTCTTGGAAAACTATGGATATAGTAGTTTGGTAATTTCTTACCTCGAAGAATTTCGAGCTATATTCCAACTTTTACATTTTTTTGACTTTTATGACGCGAAGTCGCGAACTACCGTTACGCGACGCATCTATTTTTGACTAAATTTTCAATTTCTTTTCAAACTTCATGAAAACACTTTTAAATGTTTATAAAATATATTTAAATCATTTTAAACTCATTTTAAACAATATTTTTCATATTTTAAATCCATTTTCCATTTCCTTTCATATTATAGTACTATATCATTTTCAATCTTCTTAGATATTTTGATTTCATTAAGAGGCTAAATAATTTCCGTACACATATTTATATGAATTTATATTCTTGTAAAATTAATTATGATTACTAACCATTTTTCTTATCATTTATCAAACCAAGTTATCATTTATATCACAAACATGTAATTGACCATCATATCAACCAAGTTATCATTCATTAAATCATCCAACATATACTAAACATTTCATGTTGTTAACTTGGAAATATTTTTAAAAATTAGTAACTTTGAATATGAGTACCCCCCTTTAACCAAATCGATTAAATTCCTACCAACATTCATTTAATCCGACACTTTATTATTGTTTTCAACTTCAACCAACTTTGAAAAATTCGGTAGAGCTTACGCAACACCTTGAATTTAGTCCTATCTTTTTGGAATGAAATCGACGGTACTTCCTTCTCTTTTTCTTGCTCCGGAGCTTCCCGAACTTGCTTTCTTCCTTCCAAATGGTTTGGCCTCCAAGGGTTCCAACCTCCCCTCCATAATTTCTTCCATTCTTAGATGCTAAACCATGTTTTAATGGTATTCTATGGTCTTTGGTAAAGTTTGATTGTGTTTGAAGGTAATTTGATATGATTTTGAAAAGGTTAGTAAAGAAAAGAGAGAAGAAAAGGTCATTAAGAAAAGCTTCAAGGAGGAGGAAGAAGGTAGAAATGGTGTGAAAAAGGTAAGAAAGTGGTTGCCATTTATAAAAAAAATGAAGTGGTAAGTTACCAAAATATCCCTTTACAAATTACCAAAATAATCTTACTTGCTTTTTAAGCAACTTATTTTTTTTCAACAATTAATATCACATTTCAAATCATTACTTTATGTCATCTTCACTTAAATATTTAGTAAAGAAAGTAATAATTACGTTTGTTTGATTTGATGTTTTACTTTTTGACTTCTGTACTTTTTTGTCTTTTTATGCTTACTTTTTGTTAATTATATTTTATAATTTTCTTAGTGTGTTAGTAAAAATAAACGTAATTAGTGAATTAATTAATACTTATACTATTTGAATATATGTTTCTATATAAGAAAATAAAGGAGAGACAATGTTGAGATAACTTTTAATCGACAAAATGTTGATTTTCGACAAAAAAATTTACGTTCACATTTTGACGTTTTAGTTAAACTATTTATTTATGTAAACCAAATTTAAAAATAAATTTGTATATTTCTATCTAAAAATATAAACACTCATAAATTATTTTAAAAAATTTATTTAACCATCGAAACTTACTTTTTTGAAATCAACATTTTGTCACTTTTGTCGATATAGGCAAATGTTACTAGTTTTGTATATACTTCTCTTTCCAAATCATGTTTAATATTTTTTTGAATCATATAACATTACATATTTTATATTTAAAATCTCTTTAAATAGTATATTTTAAAGTGGTCAAATTCAGGTTCGTTACATTCTCCTCTACTTAAAAGAATTTCATCCTTGAAATTACTCAAAATAAAAGTTTGCCCAAAACATTTATCTTTAAACTTATTTCCGTATAATATACACAAATCATCTGTATGAAATATCTTATTCGATCTCATATTTGAATACACAACTTTATTTCAGAACTAGTATCGGTCCCCTGATCCTCTAATACGGAATCTGATCAGGCTTCTAGATCAGAAACCTTTGCTTTCCTTGCATAGTTCCGTACTATGATAGAAAACTCAAGTACCTAACCAAAAACCCTTATCAATGTTCGCCGTAAAAAATCAGTGATAAACCCTTTTTCGGACCAGTGTAAACACCTTAAAGCCCCGAACTCGAATCTTAGATCAAAATTTATGTGATGAAATAATCTACATATAATATATGTATTTATTAACTTTCAAAAACTTTTCATAAAACTTTTATCTGAAGTTCAAACATTTTATAAATGTGCTTCTTTATATAATCTCATCAATTATTTATTTTCAAATATTTTTACTGAAGGAAAATATTCCAAAGGAACCATTTTTCACTCAAAAGGTAATTTATCTTTAGTTTAAACATTTTTATAAATATTACTTATCAATTTATCAATTAATGATTCTCATTATCTCTTTAACTTAAGAAAATTATACAGATCGAGTAACTCCAAAATAATACCAGGGAACTGGGTGCTACCAATAATATCTTATATCCTCTTAACAAGAAGAGTAATGCTTAAGAGAAGTGTTTACCATTTCAACGCATCTCTTACCCTTTTTAGTTTATTTTCGAGTGACTCGTACTAGTTACCATAAAATACCCTGTTTTTTATTTAAACTAATACCATTTTAAATCCTTTAGAGATTACTTTTGTTTATAAAACCTTTTTTATAAATTCATCTTATATTAATTAAGTTCATTTAAATTTCCATAACTATTTTAGATTACTCGAATTTAAATTCTCATTCCTTTTACATTTATCTTTTACATAATCATTTTCTGTTTGTTAAATAAATTTTTATCTTATATGTTCATTTCTCAAACAAATCTTATTATCAAACACCTTATAGTCAAATCATGAAACTTAATTCACAAGGTATTTGAACTTAAACTTTTAAATTAAACAAATCATCAATTTATGATAGTAATCTAACATTATCTTTTCTTAATTTGTTATTTAGGAATAAATATTAAAGATCTTAATAACCTTATCAGATTTCTTACTTATCGATTATCTTTATGAGACATCTTATAGTCAAACTGTGAAATTCTAACCACAATATGTTCATATTTAAATTTCACTACTATATAACCTTTTAAAATATATTCGAAACATAATCCTAGGAAAAATTATTTCATTAACCAATTTTTCAAAATCAGTGTATCGGTTCACCTTGTTTAAATGTTTAGGAACCCTCATCGATAACGGTGATCGAAAGCATCGATCAAATCCATAAATTACTCAACAAATAAATCAACACAAAATAATTTATTAGTTATTAATAAATACACACTCATATATAATGCACTCAAACTCATTCTAGGATGTTACTAACCCTATCTCTGATGAGCTAATCATTCTAGGGTATAACTAGCCCTATCTCTAATGAGTCTTTACCCGAACAAAGCCAAGGTTCTCGCTTAACCTTCAGCTCTGATACCACACTGTGACGACCCACACTCGGCACCCTCTGAATCCAACAATAAACCACACATGTCCAAACCATAGTGCACCGATTACAGATCATCATTAGAAAGAAAAGAGAGGGTGAGAAGAAAAAGAGAAGAAAGAAGAAGAGAAGAGAAGAAAACGAGAGAAGCAGAACCAAAACATTACAAAATCTCACATCATAGCGGAAAACATATAATATAGATCGATAATTTTTACAAAGAGAAACTATATTATACATAAATCAATATCAGAGTACACAATAAGTAATCATTAGCTTGGACAGTTATAATGACCTGTCCTCGCAAATGCAGCGGAAAAATGAATAGGTACGTGTATACGAGATGAAGATCTCCAGCTCGCCTGCTGAAGCTTCAAAAGCACGAAATCTAAACCTGCAAATATACTTGTTCTGACCCGAGCATTGAAAGGGAAGAATGCCCAGATCAGTCTAATAAACCAGCGTGAGAAAACACATCTCAGCTGAATTTTAAAGTTACCAAAACTTCTCCTTTATCAAAACAAAAGATATCCGTATCTCGTAAAACCGAGTTGCAAATAAATACCGATAAGGTTTTTACCTTACAATAACCTAAACATCTCATATCAAATTCTCTTATATTATAATAGTGTCTATTCCAAACAAATAATATTAAAATAGCTAAAATTGTTACATTATTAAATTCCACCATACACCTTGTAATACAAGACTTTCTACACTAGAAAATGGAAGACACGTATTAGATTTCGGATTTCCATACAAATGACTAGGTAAAGGGACTACCTTTTCGAAAACTCGGTACATCTCTAGAGGGATGTAACTAGGGTCGAGATACTCGGTGCCTAAACAAACACAAGACCGACCTACCTCTTCCTGGATAGTACCGAACATCACTCCGGTAATTACCGACCTAAAATTCGTGGCCACAAGCATACACAATAATAATCATATATACGATGTCATAGCATGTAAAGATTTATGTAGAAGAGTGATGACATCTCCTAATGGAAGCGACCTATTTTAGCCTTGCTACTCTATCTCTGCTTCGGTCATATTTCGGAGAGCAAGGCCAAAAAGGTATCAACTACCTTTCACATATCACATATCACATCATCTTTGAACGTCACATTGCCATTTCCATTGACTACTAATTGCCTTTCACAAAAATACCTCTTGAGTTCGTACGTCTCAAGGAGGGTGTTAAGCTAAGAGAAGTTGTCTTCTCCACCACCACTGATGTACGTTTGCAAAAACCAATGTACGTAATCTTAGAAATGAAATGTCAGAAACACGTCCATACAAGTTGTCCAGAAATAGGACAAACTGAAGGTACTTTCCTACCACATCATGTCGGGAAATCCCTAGGATTAGTAGCAAACAGTCCTTGCATTGAATATTTCATAATGAAGAGACGACTACTACTATATGCTTATCGGGATTTTAAGCCCAAACGATCAACAAGTAGTCCTTCACTATGAAAATCTAAAATCTCAATATCACCAACCAACGTGCACAATCGTCGCACATATGTTGGTCCGAAGTGGTTTTTAGATAAATCTGATCCCGGTCTCTTCGCATCAACAACGCAAAAGCGTTTCTCAACCTCATATAGAAACCCAAGTCCCGTAGACTTATCATATTTTTCAACTTTCAACTTGCTATCCTTCGGTGAAGAAGGAAGCTCGGTAGATAGGAGTAATCACTACGCACTACCGAATCAACATTCTTAACACAAACGATAATCAAGCTTACACGGATGGTTACGGATGGTTACGTACTAAGTGTACGACTAAATAGTTTCCACATCAAGTCGAAAAACAAAAATGCTAAATTTGATAGTCGGTTATTTAACCATCAAAGCAACAAACAAAATCTAGCACATAAGCGGTCACTGGGTCTGATTTTATTAATCGTTGATAGATCGCTTTTCCAAATCATTTAATTCAAATTATCTTTAAAAAGATAATATTCAAAAGTATTTCACTTATTGGATATTTGGAAAACATTTTCATATACTTTTTTTAAAATAAGTAAATTTAAAAATCATTTTATTTTCAAACCATTTAAACTCCATTTTATAATATCACTTTCCAAAACATTCATTTTATTTAAAGGATTATTCCTGTCCAAAATCGTGAATATAAGTCCTATACCAAATTCATTACTTCTATATATTTAATTTACAGGATTATCCACTGTCCAAAATCGTGAATATAATTCCCATACCAAATTCATTACTTCTACACATTTATTTTGAAGAATTATTCACTGTCCAAAATCGTGAACATAAAAATCCATATTTAGCTTATCAAATTAAATTGACTTCAAATTTATAAAACGGTGTTTATAATACACATTTCTATTTTATAAAAGTTCCATTTATAAAATCCCTTTATTAACAAATTTCCCGTTTATCTCATTTATGTCAAAATCCCATATAAGTTTATTTACTTATAAATTGCTTTATTTACCAATTTATTCTTTTTTAATCACATTATTAATAAAGTCCATTATAAATTCGTTTCTAAATTGTAATTACAACTCCATTAAAAATTTGATTATAAAACAATTCTAATATTTATAAAACAACATTTCTAAAATTCAACTTCATTAAATCTTATTTACTTATAATGTTTCATTTATAACTTCATTTTAATTCTTATAAAACTCATTTATAATTCCATTACTTTTATTTATAAAATATCGATATTATATATCTTATACATAAACCATTTAAAATAAATTCAAAGAATTTGTTTCTTTTCTTTTATCTTGGAAAAAACTTAATTATGGTCTTTTAGAGCATCCGGGCTTTTCTTTCGATCTGTTCTAACACTCATTTAAAACACATATTTAAAACACATATTCATTTATTTAACCATTCTTATAAATCCTTCAAATCACCCTTAGAATACTCTATTAATCATTTAAGAACCTTTACAATAGATTTGAAAAAGAACGGTTGTGCTAAAACTATATTTCAAAAAATTGAAAAGTGCTGCGAAAAGTGCTTTTTAAAGCTATATTGATTAAAACGACTTTTTATTATTTGAAAATCTATTTTTATTAATTAAATCACTTTTGAAACATTTTAAAAGATTTATCAAATTTATCAAATTTATTTCATATTTTTAAACAATTTTAAAACGTCATTTTCAAAGAAATCCAATTTTGGATTCCGAACTGCAAAACCGTGATTTTCCCAAAAACTTGTTTTACTCATATCTTAAAATATACTTATCAAAATCTCAATTTTCCTTCTTCGTTGGAAAACTATGCATATAATAGTTTGAAAATTTCTCGTCTCGAAGAATTCTGAGCTATGTTTCAACTTTTACAATTGTTTGACTTTTATGGCGCGAAATCGTGAACTACTGTTACGCGACGCGCCTATTTTTGATTAAATTTTAAATTTCTTTTCAAACTTCATGAAAACACTTTTAAATGTTTATAAAACATTTCTAAACCATTTTAAACAATATTTTTCATATTTCAAATCCATTTTTCATTTCATTTCATATTATAGTATTATATCATTTTCAATCTTCTTAGATATTTTGATTTTATTAAGATGCTAAATTATTACCATATACATATTTATATGGATTTAATTTCTTATTAAATTAACTATGCTTACTAACCATTTTTCTTATCATTTATCATTATCATCCATATCACAAACATATAATCAACCATCATATCAATCAAGTTATCATCCACTAAATCATCCAACATATACTAAACTTTTCATATTATTAACTTCAAATACTTTTAGAAATTAGTTACTTTAAATATGAGTGCTCATCTTTAACCAAATCGATTAACTTTATATCAACGTTCATTTAATCAAACATTTCACTATTGTTTTCAATTTCAACCAACTTCGAAAAATTCGGTAGAATTTCCACAGCACCTTGAATTTGATCCTAACTCTTTGGAATGAAATCGGCGGTACGCTCTTCTCTTTTTCTTGCTCCGGAGCTTCCCGAACTTGCTTTCTTCCTTCCAAATGGTTCGGCCTCCATGGATTCCAACATCTCCTCCATCATTTTTTCCATTCTTAGATGCTAAACCATGTTTTAATGGTATTCTAAAGTCTTTGGCAAAGTTTGGTTGCATTTGAAGTTGATTTGATATGATTTTGAAAATGTAGTAAGGAAAAGAGAGAAGAAAAAACCATTAAAGAGAGCTTCAAGAGGAAGAATAAGGTAGAAATGGTGTGAAAAAAGGTGAGAAAGTGGTTGGTATTTATAAAAAATGAATTGGTAAGTTACCAAAATATCCCTTTACCAAATTACCGAAATAACCTTACTTGCTTTTTAAGCAATTTTTTTTTTCAATACTTAACATCACATTTCAAATCCTTACTTTACGTCATTTTCACTTAATTATTAAATAAAGAAAGTAACAATTATGTTTGTTTGATTTGATGTTTTACTTTTTGACTTTTGTACTTTTTGTCTTTTTATGCTTACTTTTTATTAATTATATTCTAGAATTTAACAAGTATATTTAGTAAAGTAAACTTGATTAGTGAATTAATTAATATTTATACTATTTGAATATATGTTCCTTTATAAGAAAATAAAGGAGCGACAACATTATGACAGTTTTTAATCGATAAAACGTTGATTTTCGACAAAATGTTTTACGTTCACATTTTGACGTTTTAGTTAAACTATTTGTTTATGTAAATCAAATTTAAAAATAAATTTGTATATTTCTATTTAAAAATATAAACACTCATAAATTAATTAAAAAATTATTTAACCATTAAAACTTACTTTTCTAAAATCAACATTTTGTCATTTTTTTTGATATAGGCAAATGTTACTATTTTTGGTACACTTATCTTTCCAAATCCTATCTAATATTGTTTGAATCATATAAAATTACATATTTTATAAATCACTTTAAATATTATATTTTAAAATGGTCAAATTCTGGATCATTACAATAGCACTTTCTAGTAAAAAGGAGGCCGGGAAATGTTCCCCTGGTTGACTCAAAATGTTCATTATTACCAACCTTATCTAAGCAACACTCCACCTTGCATCCCCTCTCGACAATCGTATTACCATTCCATTGGCTACAACAACATTAATACTACCACCAAGTCGTCCTTATCGATAGGATATTCAATTACTGTAACATCCTCCATTTCGAGACTTGAAAATATACGTCGATAATATTGTAACTACCATTAGAGTTATTTTCAAGCGGTAAAATTGGATCATTTCTCCTCAAAAAAATTAACTAAACATGACAACTAAATAAGTTTCCATTGCATAAATTGTCTTCACATTTTACATATCCTAATATATGACCGAACAAGGGTGCATTTAATAAAACGTAGATAATAGTGTTGTGTCAGATATATAAAGATGCCGATATGAACATTGAACCAGCTATACAATCTGGTTTTACAAAAAGAAATCAAAATAAACTTTATTATCTACTAACCTCTATGATTATTGTATGATTTGCTTTTACTTTATGAAAGCGTATGATGGAAAGGTGTGCGATTCTATATACTCTTGTGATTTTAGTTGTTTTCGACTTTTTGTTTCATTCATTTTGCTTAATAAAACAAAACTCCCAAGTATTACGTCAAATTAAAAAACCCTTCCATGTATGTGAATCTGCTGCTGCCCTCGTCCACTGGGTCTACTGGATAAGCCATAAGATCAAAATGTATTTTTTTTGATTTATCATCTCTGTTTCTTTTATTGAAACTGGACCAACATGTAGTGAGTTAAATGAGTAAATATCAAAAAAATTATTCCATTTGTATCTTTATTGGGCCTATGAAGTCTAAATTTAGAACTTTTTCAAATTTTCTAAATAAAATCATATTCTATTTAATACATAACTAATGTTTTATTTTATATTGTTTTATTTTGTAATATGTGTGTATGTACACGTGCAACATAATATAATGTACATGGTTTGACGTGCCATATATAGATGCTATGATTTACGCCGCAACAGACATATTAGCCCCTTTATATACATGTGTTGTGTGTGTACGTATATTGTAACGTCACACAAACTAAACGATAATTAATTTAAAACAACTTAATTAATTATTATTATAGCTGGAAATGGAAATTTCACAAATGTCAGAGTTTGACTTCAAAACTTGCATCCTTGTGTTCTGGTGGTATTCCAATCATCTTTCATATATAAAGTTTTGTAATCGGAGTTCAAACGAAAAGGTTATTAAATTTTAAAGTTGTCAGATCGAAAATAATTATATATGTATTTAAGAAAATAAATATAATTAATTAATGTTCATTAATATTAATAGTTACTTAACGTTTAAGCAAGATTAACATTAATCAAAGTAGAAAGAAATCATTTGTATAAGGAATTAAATTAATGAAAAAGGGATTAAGCGAAATAGTGGATATTAATTAACATAAACAAAGTAACCAATCGACCTCTTTATTAGCACCATTCGACCACTAGCGGTCGACCGGTGGCGTTAGAGCGGTCGATTGGTGGTTACCAATGGTTGTGTATTAAACCTAGGACGACCGACCATGATTTGATATAATCTAATCTAACGGTTGGAATTTATTCGAACCCTTATAAATACAGGCCTAGCTCCTTACTTTTCTTCTCATATTTTCTGAAGTAATGGCGAAGCTCTACCATTTTATTTTCTCCAAATTTTTTAAATATATATATATAAGTGGAGAATAGTGGAAGATTATAGAGAAGAAGAATATGGTCGAATTGAGTAACCAAAGCCAGGGTAAATTGTAAATGTCAATCCAAATCTGAATTAAATTCAAATCTCTTCATGGATCTAAATTTCTAATAAATATGTATATGCTTTCAGTAAGAAGAAAATAGACTCAAACTGAAATAACATGATTTAGATCTGGAGATTTGGAAGCTTAGAGATGAGTGATAAATTATATATTTTTATATAATATATTGGATTTGTATCATTATAAATCTTTTCGTTGTATGCCTAAATATAATTTTGGAGTTGTAGGCTTAACTATATACATGTAATGAATTTGAAAATCATGCCTGCATATTCTGTGAATTGTTAACTTTGATTAAATATTACAGACACTTGAATTTGGAAGGTAAGGTGAGAATAGTCCCTAAATTTATAATATTGGGTAATAATAACATGAATTGGAAGTTATTATAATTTGGATTGGGGTTTAAGTGGTATTTTAACTGGAATGAAGTGCGCTGCAATGTAAATTTCTATAAATTATTTGGTTTTATAAATATGGATAAAAGTGTGTCATTTGAAATAACTAAAAATATGCCTAAAGGAACAGATGTATGAAATGTGGATGTTTATCGTGTTTTATACCGTTTATTTTAGTAAGAACGGAAAAGATAATTTCTTATAATTCCAAACATAATACAAGTCCTCTTTTAGATAACTTATAGGAAATAAATGACATTAAATTGGCGTTATGAAACAAGAAGTAAGATGAGTAAAATAACTAAATACCAATAGTTGAACATAGGAGGCGTAGTAACTAAACAAATTTATGTAGCTTCAAGTATGTTTTTATGATGGGTGTGAGTTATTGAATTTAGTAAATAACTTAGATTAATTAAAAATGACCTAGTCATAAGTACGGGTTGGAATGTGAGGTCAGTAGTGTTGCACAACCGAAGTCTTCCTTCTAAAAGGGGCTACCGGACTTTGTGTATAAACTATGACGATGTGAGACATCTTCAACCGTAGGACCCGTGGGATTGTATGCATATAGGTGAAGGGAATATACCAAAGTAGGGTTCGCCTTGGTTGAAGTATCTAAGGGTCAAGTAGGGTCTGCTTTAATAGTTAGTAGGTATGTATTAAGTAACTTAGTGGCATTTCGTTAATTGCATTAGGCAAGCTAAATGGGACGGTGATTGTAGGCTCTATGCTATATCAGCAAAAGTTGGTACTATAAGTGTGAGGAGTAGGGTTATACACAAAGGTTGAGAGCGTCATTGGTCCTAAGGCAATCGGTGGAAGACGAGGCTTACGTCTAAACAGACTACACCTTCTACTAGTGTAGATCAAGTTTAGGACATGCACCATCTCACAATTGTTTATTAGTTAGTTTGTTGTTAGGAGGCAAGACTAGATAACTCTTAGTTGAGGTCTTTCAAGAAAATTCGATACTCAGAGGAGCTGAGTACATAATAGTCCCTAGATTTGAGTCCATGATTAGTCCAAGGAACGGGGTCATCAATATGAAGCGAGTAGTATACGACTAATAGTTGTAATGCCATTATTATGCACTAACGAAAAGATCTTTGGTATACATGGACAATTTGATCTAGACATAGATGGCGGATACCTAGTGCAAATACAGAATTATGGATATTAGCTGGGAAAATATCCTAGTCAAAGGGGGACTGTGATACTTGTATACATACATACATGTTATTGTATACCTCTAGTAGGTAGGGCTTATCGTACATAAATGAAGTCAAGGCGATTAAGTTATAATAGTAGACATAAGATGTAATAGAAGACAATCAGTATAAACTAGTGTTATCCACAAAGTATGTGATTTATCACTCACCAGAACCTTGTTATGACCCTCTACTCATTACAACCTATAGGATAGACTTAGATGGACATGTACTGGTACAAGGCGGGATGGTGAATGGACATGAATGTTCGACACTGACAAAGGCACCAGATATCAGAAGTATTAGCCTTGGTTAATAATTTTATGTTTAGTATAATTTACTATTCCACTGCTAATTTATATCGATGGTGCTCTAATATGCTTTTATTATTTACATGATACTGTAACACCCCTCAAAATGGGAATAATAGTCTCGCATCATGAAAAAACGCTATGAAGTGGGTGCTTATATACCAAAGCCTTCACCTTGTAATAACGTCGAGGCCTTTGGAGGAACAAACCCCACAACTTGGTTTGGTCCTTGAGGCAGAGGTGATTAAGTTGGGAACAATATCTGCATTAAGTGAGAAGCAAGCTGTTATAATTGGTATCATAGAAATACCTAACCGGAATGGTGGACTGTACATGTTACAACCACAACACCTGGGTGGAGATGTGTTCATGAGCCAATTAGGGCGTTAGGCTCTAAAAGGGGAGAGGCTGCAACACCGCTCAAAAATAGAATAATAGTCCTACATTGCGTAAAAACACTATGAAGTGAGTGCTTATAGACCAAGGTTCAAAGCCTCTCTTGTACACACTTCTCGTGAAAAATAGAACTCAAAGAAGTTTATCGATCTATCGGGGTCTCTTGAGTATGGAAAAAAACAAATTCTTCTCCTACTTTAGAATATCCCAAATGAGCATTAAGACTCATTATTTAAAATAATAGTCCTTTGTGCATTCAGATATTTGTGCATGTCACACATCAAGGGTTTGCATTCCAACTCTGTGGTTAGTGAACCCATCTAGCTGATTGGTTATTAAAACGGTATACTGTTTGCCATTTTAATTAAACAAAAAGATATTTGCTGATTCAATAAAACAACAAAGAATGTCATTTTAACTTAAGTATTTAATATCAATATCGATAAGATATTGGTTAAGAAGCGATATGTGATATTTTAGATAATATTGACAAAAATCTAAATAATATCAGCATGTTTATTAGCAAGTTATACAAATTATCCCAATGACAACAAATGAAAGTATACACTTCTAGACACTTTAAATAATTTTTCAAATGATTGGAGATATATCTATATAACGTATATGCATATACAGTGTAGATTTTTATTGCTATATGAAATATTCATATACTTTTTCTACCTAATTGTAATATTTAACTACTTTACCGATATTTATGTCAAATATTGTTGCGTTATCGTCGGTATATTGGAAAATATTAGTTATATAATATCTTATACCAACTACTTAGATTTTAACCTTTAGCTCCTATAACTACTACAACGGCTGCTTTCTTCCCCAGCCTCTATAAACTCCATCACCATCACCACGGTACCACGATAGCATTCTCCTTCTACTTTTCTTCCAATACTCAACTCTTTCAAACAGAAAATAATGTCGTCGCGAGGGAAGAAATCCCCAGGTAATAAAATAAAGTCAAGAGAAACGTTATGCCACCTTCACCTCAAACATCACCAATAAACCACTCATGCTCTCCTCTAAATATCATGATGTTTATCCTCATAATCAAGAACAATTCCTACATCCTCAATATTAATACGATTATGTACTATATCAAAATATTCATTGTTACCAACCTTTATCTCCACAACACTCCACCTTGCATCCCTTCTCGACGGTTGTATTACTGTTCTACTGGTCATAACAACATCAATACTACCACTAAACCACCCTTATAGAACGATCTTCAATTACTGTAACGTCCTCCATTTCGAGATCCGAAAATGTACGTCGATGATGTTGTAATCATCACTAGAATTATTTTTCAAACAATAAAATAGGATCATTTTTTCTCAACAACATTAAGTAAACATTACAACTAAATAAGTTTCCATTACATAAATTGTCTTTAAATTTACATATCCTAATACGTGACCACATGGAGTACATTTAATAAAACATAAATAATAGTGTCGTGTTTGATATATGAAGATGCCAACATAAATACTGAACTAGTTATACAATCTGGTTTTACAAAATGAAATCAAAACAAACTTTATTATCTACGAAGCCCCTACGATTATTATACAACCTGATTTTACTTTATGAGAATGTATGATGGAAAGGTGTGTAATTCTATATACTCTTGTGATTTTAGATGTTTTTGACTTTTTTCCATTCATTTTTCTTGACAAAACAGAACTCCCAAGTTTTATGTCAAATTAAAATATGTTCCATGTATAAGACTTTGCCGCTGCCTTCGTCCACTGGGTCTGCTGGACAAGCCATAGGATCAAAATGTATTTTTTTTGATTGATCATCTCTGTTTCTTTTGTTGGAACTAGACTGGCACACAGTGGTTTAAATGGGTAAGTTTTATAAAAATTATTCCATTTGTATCTTTTTTGGGCCTTTGAAGTCTAAATTTATCTAGAACTTTTCTAAATTTTCTATTTAGATAAACTCAATATTTTATTTAATCCATAATTAATGTTTTTTTGTATAGTTTGTATTTTGTAATATATGTGTATCACATACGGAGATGTGTGCACATGCAACATAATATAATGTACATGGTTTAACATACTCATATATAGATGTTGGAATTTACACCACAACGGACATGTTAGCCCCTCTATATACGTGTATGTTGTGTGCGTGTCTATGTATGTATATATGTATGTATGTAAATTGTAAAATCTAGTAAATTGAATGATAATTAATAATTATTATAGGTGAAATGGAATTTTAACAAATCTGGCTAGTCAGTAAACCGAGGGTAAGATCGGAAGTTAGTAAGTAAATAAGGTTAGAATGCTTAAACCCAAAACTTGTAGAGTATCACCATTTACCCTGAATGTGATAAGTTGTATAGAGATGTAAAGAGAATTTTCTAATTGGTCAAGGATAAAGAGAGAGAGAGTGGCTGAATTTCTTTTCAGATGTTTGACATGCCAAAGTGTAAAAGCTAAACAAGGCAAGCCCGGAGGGTTGTTGTTACAATTGGAGATTCCAACTTGGAAATGGAAGCATATATCGATGAACTTTAGATATGGGTTGCCTAGAGGCAATGATACTATTTATGTTATAGTAGATTAGCTCGTTTTACTTTCGTTGGAAGTAGTAGGACCACAGATCTCTAGCATAGATTTATGTTAAGAAAATGGTACGACCGCATGGAGTACCAGTTAGTATTTTTATGATAGAGACCCTCGTTCACTAGTGAATTAGGAGGAGTTCGTAATCGGCTTTGGGTACGAATTTGAATTTTAGAAAATTTGCTGAGAGCTTGCATCATGAATTTTGGAGGATCCTGGAGAAGGTAGAAGTGTTTAGGCAGTGAATAAAGACTGCACTGGACCGTAAGGAGCTCTGGGATAACAGGTGAAGATAAGAACAAAGGTTTTTAGTTGGGGACATGATATTCATCAATATTTCTCCTTTTAAAAAGGTTATGAGGTTTGGTATATCTAAGAAGTTGGCATCTAGATTCGTTGGGCCTTTCCTGATTTTAAAGAGGATGAAGGAAACTTGCTTATTAGATGGAGCTTCCGGACTAGTTAGCGAGAGTTTGTGACATCTTTCATGTTCCACATTTGAGAAAATGTCTACATGAAATTGCCTTTGTAGTAGAGCTTGATCAGTTAATTGATGTTGAAGCGGATCCCATCGCCCCCTCGCAGCATATAAAAGGCTTCATCACGAAGAAAATTGGGTTGGTTCGAGTAGATGAGGAGATAACTCAGCAGAAAGCACATGGAAAACCGATAAAGATGAATGTTTCTGATCCCGAGCTTTTCTTTGGCAAACTTTTCTCTCTTGAAATATAGGTATTTGGTAGCTTATGGTTGCTAGATTGGATGGCAGTAGATGGTTGCCACTCTTTTTACTGTTATTTCTACACTCATATAGAATATTATGTATATTTAGGATGTTTTCTTACATGCCTATATGTCATGATCTTGCATTCACGCAAGGATTGAGGTTATTTATTATATATAATAATAAAGGAGAGGAATTTAAAGCTTTCTTATTAATTCTATAAAAAAAATTGTAACGACCTGATAAATTCAACCATTCACATCCGAACATGTCGGAATTGAATTACTCAAAATACCAGAATGTAAGTTTATATTTGGTAAAACTGAACATATACAGCAAATAAATAATCACAGAATCACAGACACAGAGTAATTACAATATGCAGCGGAAACAAAATGAATTGTAGTTCATGAAGCTGCTATATATATAACAGAGTTAAATAAGTTACAACAGAAGTCTCGAATACAATAGTCAAATACAAGAATCAGAATACATCACTAGAAACAACTGAATATTTGAAAGCAGCATATATAGCTGGATCTCCAAGCGAAGCTCCAACTCCAAAGGTGATTCTCAAATACCGATACACTCAGTATGATCCGAGCGTAAAGCAAAACACAAAACACTCGAGTCAAGTTTAACATTCTTGTATCAATAAATCCAACTCAAGTGAAATAACAGCTGGAAATACAAGTAACTCAAAAGACGTTTGGGATAACCATCCTCTAAGGATCCGGTAAACATTTATATGTACGTTAAGTAGATAATGCCTATCAGTAATATAAAGTATCAAAATAGTGTTAAGGAGTTACTATTATCCCCCTTAACACATTTTATATAAGCGTCATAGTTTATACAGCACTGTAAACTCCACCGTAAACTAGTGGGCTATCAGGGAGTACTCCATAGGTATAACACAAAACAAATCATAGTGGTCGCGCATAGAGATCCGAGTATGACAAGGCACATGAGGCAATACCCAAGGTAGTGAAACTACCGTTTGCCTGATCCGGACTGGTGAGAATGCATCTCCGCAACGATCGCAACACCACGAAACAACACTCCCAATTCAAGGGTGCGCACCAATCAAAAACAAGTAATGAGTAGTTTACAAAGAAGTGTGTTCGCTTAGAGGTGGCTAACCTCATTTGGCCCGACACGGCTTCTGTTTTAGTCATTTCCAATTTGACACAAGTATCAAGGCTATCCATTATCGTTCTCTTTCTTCAAATCCAGCAACGTCATCATTCCAACCACTTCATTCTAGATCACACTCCGCGTATAATAGTTATTAAAGAGGTTTTCGGTTTAGACAAAGAGTATGCCCCTAACCGATCCCGGACACTTCAATAACTACGTAATTGATACACCGATTGGTCATTTAATAAACTTTCAAAATAATTTATATTTTTAAACTAAAATATCATTACCATTTCAAAACCATATCAATACAATATCACTTCCATTTCAAAACCATATACGATATCATTTTCCATTTTAAATATATCCATCTCAAATATATTCATTTACAAGATCTCATTACTTCAAAGTTATAACACTTTCTAAATCAAACACTTTGGAAATCATAATACTTTGAAAATCAAAATTTAGAAATCATAATGCTTTGGAAATCAAAATTTAGAAATCATAATGCTTTGGAATCATAACACTTCCCACTTAACCGTTTAAATATAAATAATAGTATATATGATAAAATAGTTTATAATTTAAAAATAGTTTATAAAAAAATTATATTAAAATAGTTTATATGAAATAAATTTATAAAGTAACATATATAAATAGTTTTAAATATAATTTCAAAATCACTTTATATAATAAAATAGCTTCCTCAAATTTCACAAATCGATTCAAATCAACTCAAATTCCAAAATTCAGATTAAATCAAATCTCAAATCATCAATTTTAATTTATTTCAGTTTCTCAATAACCATTTCAAATTATATCGATTTCAAATACGGATTTTTAACCACAAAATAAACCATTTCAATTTCATATATTCCAAAGCTTTAAATATTTCCCAATCTCAAAACTAAATTTGATAATTTCATGTATATCTTAATTTAACTTTATTATTATTTAGTTTGAAATATACACTTAATAAATCTAATATTATTTAAATAAAACACCAAATTACAAATAACTAAATATCTTCTTTAACTTATTTAAACTTTAAATATTCATTTAAATCACCTTAGCCAAAATCAAGTTATAAAATTATATCCTTTAAAAAATCTCAAATTCAATAAGTTCCAAATCGATTTCTAATCACATATATTTCTTAATTAAATAAAATTTCAAATCAATTTCAAATCTGTCTTCTCAACCTTAATTTATCATTATAAACTCTATATCAAAATATAATTTAAATAAATAGTTAACCATATTATATTTTAATAAAATCAAACATTATTATTAAGCTTATTTTATATTAAAACAAATTTATACAAAGCTTAAAATCAAGAATTCAACTATATATAAAATAAAAAAATTATAATATCTAAAATCAATATTTATATAAAACTATATATTTCTTTCCATAACTATAATAATCATTTCAAATTATTTATATACAGACCAACGATGTCTGTATATGTGACGACCCGGAATTTTGAGCAATATCAATTTAATAATCTTGATAATAATTAAATTGATTTGATCATTTTATATTATAAATTGACAAGTTAAATTTATTTTAAAGATTAATAATAATAATTAGTTAATATCTATAAACATTTTCTTAACAATATAAATAAGTAAGATTAAATTCTTTTGAAATTTATAATAATTTGATTTTTGAAATATTTATGTTGGTAAATAAGAAGTTTTTAATGTAATAAAACTTTATATTCAAATTGTGATATATATAAATGTATATATTGTGATTTGATATTTGTTTTAAAATTTAATATGGAAATTAACAAATTTAATGATTTTTCTATTTGAAATGTTTATATATATTTGTATATATATTTGAAATAGGAAAATTATTAATTTGAAGTTAATAAGAGTTTTCAAACTTTAATATATTTAGTTTTGAAATTTTAAATGATAATTTGATTTAATGTCTTTGAAAAGATATTTGAAATTTAAATTTTAAATAATAGAGTTAATTTCTTATTTTATAAACATATAGTTTAGCTTTTGTTTTTCATAAGATAAAATTGTTTTAAAAATTTATATAAGGAGTTAAAATCAATTTCTCAAGTTTATAAACATATATTATATAATATAAATCAAAACTATAAGTTATTTGTATTCACATGCATATTTATTAAAAGATAAGTTCATAATATTACATAATTACTTACATATAACTTAAATAAATTTATAAATAAGAAGATAACATTTAAAAGAAAATTTAATAACACTTATAAAAACCACATGTAAGTATATTAAAATTGTTAATAACACTTGTAAACATTTTTAAATGGGTTAAAGACAAGTGTAAGATCCTTAAGGCATTAACATGACAAATGTCTCTTCCTTGTAAAATTAAATTTAAAATGTAAATTGTAAAATTGAAAGAAGAAATTAATCTTCAGTAAAAAAAAATTCTTTCTTCTTTCCACAATAATGCAAAACAAAGATTAGGGAGATGAATACAAATCTGAATGAAAGAAAAAGAAAATGGAAACTGTAAATCTGGAAAATGCAAATGCAAGGTTTTCAAATGAAGCTAGAGGCATGCAAACTAGAATAATTCAAGTAATTCAAATAATACTGGAATCAAATAATTCAGGATTAAAATCAATATGCAACTAATGTTAATCAAGCAGCAAGTTCAGGAAGGAATGTAGAAAATTTTAAAAGCCTGGAAAGAAGAAAATGCAGTTCTGTCTTCTTCCATCTAAGGTGAGTAAACGCAAATTTTAAAAACAGTTTTGATTCTAAATTTCATCTTGATATTGTGTTGATCACCATGATGTTAATGAATTATTTGAATATAAACTGGATGCATGTCTGAGTATTTGTGTTAGAATACTGTAAGGTTAAATTTGTTACTGTGAGATATAAAACAGGTTTCATCTTCTCTATAAATTCAATAACTTCATTCTGAATCTGAATTAGACCTTGATGTGTAAATGAAAGCTAGTTGAAATAAAGAAAGCTATCATTTAAAAATAATTACAAGTTGTAAAAATGAAAAATTGATTCTAAATTTTTGAATTTGCAGTAAAACTTAAAATTTGGACAAATCCTTATCAATTAAATTTTAAGTTTTGATTCTATAATTGGTTTACAGTTAGGAAATCATGAATTTTAGTGGTTGAAACATGATTTCTACATTGGTAGTTAAAGAGAATTATGGGATTTTCAGTTTTGGGTATTTTGGTTGATTGGTGGCGATCGGCGGCAAACTGGTTGGCGTGGATGAGCACGAGGGTCGAGGGGACGTAGGAGATCATCAGAAAAATGGATATGGAATTTATTAATGAAGGGGTTGAATGGAAATCGAGGATATAGGGTTTTATCACCTGTTTTTCGTCGACGTGTTCATCTGAGCTTCACGGCGTCGTGAGGGTACCGGAGTTGACCGCGTATGGTTCTGGAGATGGTGGGAAGAGAGGCGTAGCTTCTGGAAGGAGGACGTGGCATCTCAGGTGATGGGTCATCGGCGGCAGCCATTTTCTGGTGGGGTGTGTTTTGCAGTATTGGGTTTCAGGGTGTCAATTTTTGGGTCTCTATTGCATCGTGATTTTTGATTTTGGCGTAGAGATGTAGTGGTCGAGGACGACTTGTCGAAGTTAGGGTGAAGGTCGTCGGTGGTCAGGGTGATGGTGCACGATGCACGCGTGAAGGTGTATCAGTGACAATTGGGTTGGGAAGAAGATGGATTGATACTCGAAGAGGCTTCGCGTTTTCGTCATTCTGGCTTGAAGCAGTGGGTAGGTGGGGGAACTCAGGGTGTTTTCTTGTTTTACTCGGGGTAGGCACGGGTTGTTAGCAGGGTTTACTCGGGTATTAAGTATTCAGGAAGAAGAACGAGTTGTTTAGTTGTTAATGTAAAGAAATTTGGTTTTAGGAATAAAGTTTTTAAAATAAAGATAAACTAGTTTCAAACTTAAATTTGTTTCAAAGCTATGTTTTAAATGAGTTTTATGTTTTGAAATATAAAAGTTTTTAAAGATGAAATAAGTGAAATTGTAATAATATGTTTGTAAATAATTTTATTAAATAACTTTGAAAGTTCAAACATTTTTAATTTTTGAATGTTTCAATTGTTTTAGTTAAAATTGATTTCTAAAATATTTTATTTTAATCGGATAAATAATAAAGATTTAGAGATCAATAAAAATAAAGATTATCTTTAGTTATTTTGAATTTTGATTTAACTAAAGATAATTAAATTTTAAAAGGTAATTAGGATAATTAAATTATTAACCATTTAAAAGTTATTGGTTAATATAAAGGTATTAATCAAGATAATAGTTTCTTGTTTAAGAATCTTTTTAATATAGTAAATTAAAGAATCATTTAATGATTAAGTTAAATTATTAATTTAATAATTAATTTGTAAGATAATCATTATGGGTTAATCTTATATAATTACTTGGGAAATAATTAAGTAATTAAGTGGTTAATCATTTTAGGTAATTAAGTAAGAGTTGATTACTTTATGAAAGTAATTATGTAAATGTGATTAAGAGATAATCGCTTTAGTCATTAATTAAAGACTTAATTAATAATTAGTTAAAGGCCTAAATTATTTGATTAATGATTAATTAATAAAAGGGATTAAGAGTAATTAATTAAGTGATTAATTACTTGTTAAAGTAATTAACTAAGAAAGGATTTTAATTAATGAAGTAATCATTAATTAATGGAAATGATTAATTAATTAATAATTAATAATTTAAGAATAATTAATTTATAATTTAGTTTTAAATACTAAAGTAGTTAAAAGTAATTAATCAAAAGTGATTAATTGAAAATAATTAATTAAGTATGATTAATTAAGAGTAGATTAATTAAAGTGATTAATCAGGTGTAATTAATTAAGGATAATTAAGGAATAATTATCAGAATAATTAGAGAATAATTAATCTAGATTGATTCATTTTAAAAGGTAATTAAGAGGTAATTACTTAGTATAATTTGGAGTAATTAATCAGGATGATTAATTAATATGGTAATTAAATGAGAATTACTTAAAGTAATTAAGTGATAATTAATCAAGGAAGATTAATTGAAATGGAATTAAGTAATGTTAGTTAATTAATTAATTTGTAATTAATTAATGAATAGTAAAATGGATTGGAGATAATCCAAGTGTTTAAGTAAGGATTAATTTAATTTAAGGATTAATTAAATTAATCAAGTTTGAATCAAACTTGTTTATGAATGATTAATGATTGGATGATATATCATTGGATGAGTTAATGATATTGGTTGTTGTTGGATGACATTGATTGATGGGTGATGATGTGAATAGGTTATATCTGAAATGTGATATATATGCTGCTTTGTGATGTGTATAGATGCATGTGATAATAGATGCTTATCTATCCGTGTTGTGAATACACCCATTTATGTTAAGTGATATTTCTAAGTATCTATTGTTTAAATCCTTAAGTATAACTTGGACATTAAAATGGCGTTTGGTTTCAGTGAGACCGGGATCGGGTTTGCTTCATTACAGCGTGATAGGGGGTTCTCGCTTCGCGTTAGGTGGCGAACGGGAGACTCTTACCCCTACATGTCCCTTTTGGGTAGTATAAGTCCCTGGCTTGGTTGCGAGTCGAGAGGCTGGCCGTAAAAGCAAACCCGAGGTATCACTGTCAGCCACGGTGGGGCAGGGATGGTTGAAAAGCCTACTAGTCGAGTGGGCCGCTTCCCGATGGTTGAAAAGCCTAAGGACTTGACAGCTGGTATCAGAGCATTAGGTTGAGTGAATACCTAGGCTCTGGAGTGGTGTCTATCTTGAAAGAGCGTACTTGTAATTTATATATATATATATATTTATATAACTACCTAATCTGTTGGGTTATCTGTTCGGATTTTCCAACATAGGTTATAAGGGTAGATAAGGTAGGAGTGTGGGGAACACAACTACCATTAATGGAAGAGGTTTATATGTTGTGGTTGGAGGTGTTTATCGAGATTGTAGACCTAATTCCCTCTCGAATAAGTTTTGAAGATTGGTGAAAGGATTTCTTTGAGTCCGGACGAAGTATTTTCAAGAATTGGTGTATATTCTTGAAGTGTGAGGTTGATTTTCTCTCGGGTGAGCGGGATTTCCAAAAGTTGAGATATCCGCTAAGGAGAAGCAAGTGGTGGTATCTTGATAGCTTCAGGAAGGAATAGCTATATGGTGGAATGCAGTTTCCATAGATGGTTCTGAAGATGATTCTTTTGGAGCCAGATTTAGATGGTGTTGGAAGAGCATTGATGCCTACTGCAATGAAGATTCGAATGTTTAGAGATTATCTAGATCTCAAGTAAGGATGTATTGTCCATATTGAAGTTTGAGACTAAGGTCGATGAGTTACCTCATTTTGGACAAGGTCTCATTTGTTTTTTTAAAGAAGATAAGTGGTTGGTAATTGATTTGGAGCTGAGTTTCTTGAGAAGATGTCGACTCGTCTTAAGGATTTTTGGCAAAATTGGGTGATAATTTTGAGTTTCAGGAATTGGTGGTTAAGGAAGATCTTGTGGCTTAGCTGTATCATTGAGGTGAATTTTGGAAGCAGCAGCATGACCTATTTCTTCGATGATTCTGAAATCTTTGGGATCCTATTATCGGCAGACCAGGCAGATGGTGAAGGCTTATTCTTTTCTTTTGGGAGGCTCAGCAGAGCGGGATATCTGTTGGAAGTGATCTATCAGATTCCTGATAGGTAAGCCATTCTTGAAGATTGGACTTGGATAGGAAAAGCTGTTGGGGAGACAGTTCATTAGAAATCTGAGTGGGATCGCAAAAGTGACTTGCGATTAGTTGGGAAATCTTTGTGTATTCTTTGGTTTGAGATTGAGGCATCTCAAGTGGGGGTGAAAGCTTTGGATGTAGTCAGAGATTTTCTTGATGTTTTTGAGAAAATCAGAAGTTGACCCGAAGCGGAGATTGAGTTTTCTTATCAACTTGGAATTCAGGAGTAATTTTGATGGTTCAAACCTTGTAGTAGGATGACTCCTGGAGCGAGAAGAGTTTAGTGAGGAAGCTCAAGATTCTTTGGGTTGATCATCTTATTTTAAGTTAAGATTCTGTTGAGATGTTTTGACCAAGCGGAATGGTCACTAAGATTTTTATGGGTTGGATTAACTGTGTATGAAGAAAGATTGTGCTTGTGTTCTTCAATAGCATTCTTATCTACTCTAGATCAGAGTTGGGCAGCGGAAGCGAGTTGGCAGTTATTCTAGAATTGGAGCAACCGGATGTTGCAGTAAAGAAATTTCTACAGGAAATTCAAGTATAAAGGAATTTTCTGGATTTGAGGATAAGGTTGTCTAGTGCAACTATTTGGATATTCCAGACAAGAGAGATAGGTTTGAAGCCCATTGATGCTTGTGGTATAAAGTCGTGTTTTGGATTTTAGCGAATTATTTTTGGGAGAGCCATTTTGTTGAGTAGGACCTGGAGATTTGGTTTGAGCTGGTGCTGTTGTTTCTCGAAGCAATCAGCAAGGGTTAAGCTAATCAGGAATATTGGAGGAGACTCAGAGCATCTGAAGAGTTGTGCAGTCAAGAATTGAGGAGATTTGGAATGTGAATCTGGAATTTGGATATTACTTTAGTTTTATCCAATCAAAGGAATTATAAGAGATTGCGTAAAACTGGAAAGTTAGCTGTGAAGGTATTTTGAGTTTTATCTGTGTTCTCTGGAGATTAGATTTTAATCTGCATGATGGAATTGCCAGTTTGGATAGCTGGAATTCATTGAATTTCACATATCTCTAAAGAATATGTGTATGATTCTTTGAGTGATAGAATCAGCAGTTTAGAAGAATCTGGTGGTTGAGTTGGTTTTGAGTTTAGTCTATTATCTTGTTCAGATTTGAAGAATCAGATGAGGGAGTTCTTTGTTTTAATAGTGTAGTTACTTAAGAATTGTAGAGAGAGTATTCCAGTATAGGTATTTGGAAACTCTTAATAATATTAGGAAGTTCTATTCAGAATTTTTCTGGATAGATAAAATTGTTTGTTTGAATGGGCTGCTATGATTGATGGTGTGAATTGCTGTTTGAAATTTAAATTCTTTAGCTGGGTTATTAAATTATCTTTGCTTTTAAATTTCAGGGACGAAATTCTTTTAGGGGGGAGGAATGTGACGACCCGGAATTTTGAGCAATATCAATTTAATAATCTTGATAATAATTAAATTGATTTGATCATTTTATATTATAAATTGACAAGTTAAATTTATTTTAAAGATTAATAATAATAATTAGTTAACATCTATAAACATTTTCTTAACAATATAAATAAGTAAGATTAAATTCTTTTGAAATTTATAATAATTTGATTTTTGAAATATTTATGTTGGTAAATAAGAAGTTTTTAATGTAATAAAACTTTATATTCAAATTGTGATATATATAAATGTATATATTGTGATTTGATATTTGTTTTAAAATTTAATATGAAAATTAACAAATTTAATGATTTATCTATTTGAAATGTGTATATATATTTGAAATAGGAAAATTATTAATTTGAAGTTAATAAGAGTTTTCAAACTTTAATATATTTAGTTTTGAAATTTTAAATGATAATTTGATTTAATGTCTTTGAAAAGATATTTGAAATTTAAATTTTAAATAATAGAGTTAATTTCTTATTTTATAAACATATAGTTTAGCTTTTGTTTTTAATAAGATAAAATTGTTTTAAAAATTTATATAAGGAGTTAAAATCAATTTCTCAAGTTTATAAACATATATTATATAATATAAATCAAAACTATAAGTTATTTGTATTCACATGCATATTTATTAAAAGATAAGTTCATAATATTACATAATTACTTACATATAACTTAAATAAATTTATAAATAAGAAGATAACATTTAAAGGAAAATTTAATAATACTTATAAAAACCACATGTAAGTATGTTAAAATTGTTAATAACACTTGTAAACATTTTAAAATGGGTTAAAGACAAGTGTAAGATCCTTAAGGCATTAACATTACAAATGTCTCTTCCTTGTAAAATTAAATTTAAAATGTAAATTGTAAAATTGAAAGAAGAAATTAATCTTCAGTAAAAAAAATTCTTTCTTCTTTCCACAATAATGCAAAACAAAGATCAGGGAGATGAATACAAATCTGAATGAAAGAAAAAGAAAATGGAAACTATAAATCTGGAAAATGCAAGGTTTTCAAATGAAGCTAGAGGCATGCAAACTAGAATAATTCAAGTAATTCCAGTAATACTGGAATCAAATAATTCAGGATTAAAATCAATATGCAACTAATGTTAATCAAGCAGCAAGTTCAGGAAGGAATGCAGAAAATTTTAAAAGCCTGGAAAGAAGAAAATGCAGTTCTGTCTTCTTCCATCTAAGGTGAGTAAACGCAAATTTTAAAAACAGTTTTGATTCCAAATTTCATCTTGATATTGTGTTGATCACCGTGATGTTAATGAATTATTTGAATATAAACTGGATGCATGTCTGAGTATTTGTGTTAGAATACTGTAAGGTTAAATTTGTTACCGTGAGATATAAAACAGGTTTCATCTTCTCTATAAATTCAATAACTTCATTCTGAATCTGAATTAGACCTTGATGTGTAAATGAAAGCTAGTTGAAATAAAGAAAGCTATCATTTAAAAATAATTACAAGTTGTAAAAATGAAAAATTGATTCTAAATTTTTGAATTTGCAGTAAAACTTAAAATTTGGACAAATCCTTATCAATTAAATTTTAAGTTTTGATTCTATAATTGGTTTACAGTTAGGAAATCATGAATTTTAGTGGTTGAAACATGATTTCTACATTGGTAGTTAAAGAGAATTATGGGATTTTCAGTTTTGGGCATTTTGGTTGATTGGTGGAGATCGGCGGCAAACTGGTTGGCGTGGATAAGCACGAGGGTCGAGGGGACGTAGGAGATCATCAGAAAAATGGATATGGATTTATTAATGAAGGGTTTGATGGAAATCGAGGATATAGGGTTTTATCACCTGTTTTTCGTCGACGTGTTCATCTGAGCTTCACGTCGTCGTGAGGGTACCGGAGTTGACCGCGTATGGTTATGGAGATGGTGGGAAGAGAGACGTAGCTTCTGGAAGGAGGACGTGGCATCTCAGGTGATGGGTCATCGGCGGCAGCCATTTTTTGGTGGGGTGTGTTTTGCAGTATTGGGTTTCAGGGTGTCAATTTTTGGGTCTCTATTGCATCGTGATTTTTGATTTTGGCGTACAGATGTAGTGGTCGAGGACGACTTGTCGAAGTCAGGGTGAAGGTCGTCGGTGGTCAGGGTGATGGTGCACGATGCACGCGTGAAGGTGTATCAGTGACAATTGGGTTGGGAAGAAGATGGATTGATACTCGAAGTAGGCTTCGCGTTTTCGTCGTTCTGGCTCGAAGCAGTGGGTAGGTGGGGAAACTCGGGGTGTTTTCTTGTTTTACTCGAGGTAGGCACGGGTTGTTAGCAGGGTTTACTCAGGTATTAAGTATTCAGGAAGAAGAACGAGTTGTTTAGTTGTTAATGTAAAGAAATTTGGTTTTAGGAATAAAGTTTTTAAAATAAAGATAAACTAGTTTCAAACTTAAATTTGTTTCAAAGCTATGTTTTAAACGAGTTTTATGTTTTGAAATATAAAAGTTTTTAAAGATGAAATAAGTGAAATTGTAATAATATGTTTGTAAATAATTTTATTAAATAACTTTGAAAGTTCAAACATTTTTAATTTTTGAATGTTTCAATTGTTTTAGTCAAAATTGATTTCTAAAATATTTTATTTTAATAGGATAAATAATAAAGATTTAGAGATCAATAAAAATAAAGATTATCTTTAGTTATTTTGAATTTTGATTTAACTAAAGATAATTAAATTTTAAAAGGTAATTAGGATAATTAAATTATTAACCATTTAAAAGTTATTGGTTAATATAAAGGTATTAATCAAGATAATAGTTTCTTGTTTAAGAATCTTTTTAATATAGTAAATTAAAGAATCATTTAATGATTAAGTTAAATAATTAATTTAATAATTAATTTGTAAGATAATCATTATGGGTTAATCTTATATAATTACTTGGGAAATAATTAAGTAATTAAGTGGTTAATCATTTTAGGTAATTAAGTAAGAGTTGATTACTTTATGAAAGTAATTAAGTAAATGTGATTAAGAGATAATCACTTTAGTTAGTAATTAAAGACTTAATTAATAATTAGTTAAAGGCCTAAATTATTTGATTAATGATTAATTAATAAAAGGGATTAAGAGTAATTAATTAAGTGATTAATTACTTGTTAAAGTAATTAATTAAGAAAGATTTTAATTAATGAAGTAATCATTAATTAATGGAAATGATTAATTAATTAATAATTAATAATTTAAGAATAATTAATTTATAATTTAGTTTTAAATACTAAAGTAGTTAAAAGTAATTAATCAAAAGTGATTAATTGAAAATAATTAATTAAGTATGATTAATTAAGAGTAATTAATCAAGTGTGATTAATTAAAGTGATTAATCAGGTGTAATTAATTAAGGATAATTAAGGAATAATTATCAGAATAATTAGAGAATAATTAATCTAGATTGATTAATTTTAAAAGGTAATTAAGAGGTAATTACTTAGTATAATTTGGAGTAATTAATCAGGATGATTAATTAATATGGTAATTAAATGAGAATTACTTAAAGTAATTAAGTGATAATTAATCAAGGAAGATTAATTGAAATGGAATTAAGTAATGTTAGTTAATTAATTAATTTGTAATTAATTAATGAATAGTAAAATGGATTGGAGATAATCCAAGTGTTAAATTAAGGATTAATTTAATTTAAGGATTAATTAAATTAATCAAGTTTGAATCAAACTTGTTTATGAATGATTAATGATTGGATGATATATCATTGGATGAGTTAATGATATGGTTGTTGTTGGATGACATTGATTGATGGGTGATGATGTGAATAGGTTATATCTGAAATGTGATATATATGCTGCTTTGTGATATGTATAGATGCATGTGATAATAGATGCTTATCTATCCGTGTTGTGAATACACCCATTTATGTTAAGTGATATTTCTAAGTATCTATTGTTTAAATCCCTTAAGTATAACTTGGACATTAAAATGGCGTTTGGTTTCGGTGAGACCGGGATCGGTTTTCCATATTTGGATATCCGAAAACCACATCGATTCCAATTAAACGTAGGTCGTTAATCCAAGTGGAGCAAGTGAAGACTCGAGGTGTAAGGGCTATACGTCAGTATAACTCTGTGGGTGATTCCGTAATGATTTTGACGGAATAGTGCTTATAGATTCGAGATGGTGAATCAGAGTGCAAGGGCTATGGTCGTTGACTCTGAGGGTGATTCCAAAATGAGTGCAACGAGATAGTGCCTTCGGTTTCGTTCGAACCCGAAACGAACTTGTATGGATTGAATGTTTTCAGCACATCGTCAGGCGGACGATGAGCATTCTAAGATAATTGGTCCTGTAAAGGTAATCGCAGCCTCATGCCTCATCAACAGGGAATGGCTAAAACAGGGGAGGTGCAGCAAGGCTTCGTGGGTCGCTCCCACTGGAGAGCAAGATACATCCCTGTCTAGAAGTCCCTTATTATATATTCGGTTGTGTGGGCAGTTGTTGGCCACAACTGCGGGGTGGTCTTGTTCGGGACTGTTCAGTAAGGAATGGTTCCGGCCTTGTGTGGCAGGGGATGAAGGGAGTAATCCTCGGTACGGTGATCTAGGCCACGTACTGTGACCGGCGGTACCCCAGTAGATCTGCCATTGATGGAAACCCATTTTCCCTACGAGACCCTACGGTTTTGTTTGTATTACCCACTTTTGTGGCTAGTAGCTGGAATTTAATAGATGTAACAATTTCGGCTATTTTCATATTTACTTGAAAACCCTAGACACTATTATAATATCACTGGATTTCCTATCAAATGTTTTGGTTAGCGTAAGGTAAAAACTTTTCCATGTTTATGTGTGGGAAGTCTTACGTGATACCTTTTCCTTTCAAAGGTTTTCTAAAGTTAAGCAATCTTAAACCGTTTACTCACACCAGACCCCTGTCTGACCCGAGTGTTTATTTTCTGTTTTATTAAACTCTTGGGTACTCATATTATATATGAGTAGTCAAGTGATTCAGGTTATCTCTTGACGAATCTGGAGGAGCTTGGAGCAGGAGGCTTCAGCGTGTAGATATATAGTTAAAGTTTCTGTTGTGTGTTATTCTGTGCTGATGTCTTGTATTGTATTAGACAGAAATGTTATAACTGTCTAAATTGAAATGTATAGTTGTGTACTCTGATGTATATGATACTATGTATATGTTCTATATTATATTTAAATCATTCCGCTGTAAGATTCTGATGTGTTGTTTTCTCTTTCTTCTCTTTCTTTTCTTCGTCTATCCCTTCTTTCTTAATTAGTGATGCGATTTTCCGGGAGTGGAAAGTCGGGTCGCTACAGTATATAATTTTCTATCCTATGGTCAAGTGATACGGATATTTATCATTTCAATCCACAATTTAAATATATACGTGTGTGTGTGTGTGTGTGTGTGTGTGTGTGTGTGTATCATTTCAACCCGTAATCCCAAATTCAATTCAATGAAAATCGCTTGGGCTTACCATTTCAACCTATAACGATTTCCTCCTATTCTAAAGTTCGTACGGGTATGTATCATTTCAACCCATAGTGAATTTTATGCTAACAGGGAACTTGCAGAGTGATAACAGATACGATAATAATATAATGGGCATATATCATCAATATAAATAATAGATAATGGTGTCAGATGTCATAGGTGAACAGGTATGGGTAATAGCACATATATAACAATGTAAATAACTAACAACAACATATTTCAATTGTCATTTCAATTGAAATCAATTTAATATATATATATATATATATATATATATATATAAGAACGTAAATCGTGAGTGATTGCTCACCTTTCGAGGCTGGAGATGGACGAGAGTAAGATGAATTACAAATCCAAGCACAAATTTTGAAGCAACGCACGATGGAAACAATTTCGACGGACAAAGCTGATAAATAGGAATTGATAGACACAAATCGGACTAGTTTGATATAAACTGAAGATATATACATTATCATTATAATTTCAATATTTTAATTGAAGATAAATATTAAATAAATAAAGATATATATATATATATATATATAATCGTTGTTTTAAATTAAAACATATGTATTAAAATCAAATATAAATGTTTTGAAATAAATACATATATATGCAACGGATCCAAGTCATATGTAGACATAATCGGATATACAACCTATATAAAAAAATCTTTAACTTAAACGCATATTAGAAATGTAAATCATATACATTTAATCATAATATAACTATAACAAATTCAAATATATGCATATTAGTGTAACACAGAGCAAAGCCACTTTTCACAAAGCTTAAAAACATACGTATATGACCGATCACATTATAAATATTATAAATTATTACCATTATAAATATATGTGTATATTTACATATATATAGGTAAGCCAACCAATCAGGTATCACTCATATAATACAAACAGCTACTGTATATGTAAACAACTTATAACTATATTTGTATAATAATTATTCTCTAAACAGAACACAGACTAAACTTAACACAAATTATATTAGATACTACCTCTACAATAAAAATCAAAGTGTATATGTTACATGTTATGTTTCAAACTGGCTATACTTTAAATCAAAGCACATACGTGCACTATCATATTCTTTCCATCGAGAATATGAATGCAGCAGTACACAAAAAATCTTTTGAGCACTAACGTATATAAACCTTTATATATATGCAACATAGGTATAAACTGCTATATTTATAACTTACCTTTTTTTTCCTCAGATATGAAAACTTGAATTAATATAATATACTTTCTAAAAAAATAATGGAAAGAAGGAAAATGAAAACAGACGAAAATATGAATATGAAAACTTTCAAACCTTTGAATATATACATACACTAACTATAATAATTTACACACACACACACACACACACACAGAGATATGGATAAACATCAATACGTGAACCACTTATATTTTATATTATACATCAAACATATTATAAAGTCTTGTATAACACATATATACAACTTACTTTAGCACACACACACACACACACACACACACACACACACACACACACACACACATATATATATATATGCAGACTATAACCATTATTTCCAAAACAAATATATTAAACTAGTATGTAATCCCACCCATCAAACAAGTGTAACTTGTACTCTATAATAACAGAGCATGGATATCATAAAACTAATTATACAAACATATATCTTGTATGTAAAGTATGAATAAAAAAAACTGTTCTATACAAATATATATACTCATGTTAACCATAGGCGGCTACAAAGGAACTAGAGCGGAGGCTCGGCTTGCGAAGAAAGCTCGGCTATAGAGACAAAGGAGGAAGACAACCTGGTCTCGGTGGCTAGAGGAGTGGTGGAGGGAGACTGCTTCGGCAGCAAAGGCTGGGTGGTTTGGCTATCGGGATTCGTGAGGGGATAGCTGCCACGGAGAGGAGGGTGGCGCAGCTCGAAGGTTAATGAATCAGGGGCAATGGCCGAGCTTCAGAGCGGCTGCCACGTTTGATAGGGGAGAGACTAGGCTCGGCATGGATTAGGAGGTGGAAGTAGATTTATATGGCTTGGAGAATATGGAGCTACAGCTTGCAAAATATGAATAGGATCACGTTTTATATATTAGTATATTTCCTATGTGATAGCACGTGAACCAAAACTGAAATTTGAAGGGAATATATTGGGAATAAAGAAATGGCAAAAGTCGTATGAATTCAGAGATTCATGAAATGTGAATAACTGTTGGTATGAATTCAGAGATTCAGAGATTCATGAATGGACAAAAGAAACCAAAAGTCTCAAAAATGCAGAATCGATACAAAATCGTTTCGTAGATTTCCACTATCACGGGACTTCGAAACACACAAACGAATATACTGCAGAGATCAGCACGGCGAGACGATCAAAACGGTATATGGATATCAGTGATACGATTGAATTATAAAAATTCGAATTTTCTACTAGCGGAAAATGCAGCAAAAAAGCAGAAAAATAAGATCGATGGAGCTAAAGAAGTCCGAATTTGAAAAAAACGAAAAATGACGTCTCAGTCAGAAGATGATTTAGAATTTTTCTATGTAAAAATATTCAGTTTTGAAAAATATTTTATTATCAACAATTATTAACTGACTTGAATTTAATAGAATTTCACAATAAAATAAACTTTCATAAAATCAGATGAAAATTTACCATCTTCTATATTTAAATATACGTATTCCAAATATAAAAATTTAATTTCAAATTTTATTATTTAAAATTTTTCTAAAATTTAGTTAAATACGTTAATAAAACCATTAAAATTTTACGGGTTGTTACACTCTCCCCCGCTCAAAACTTTTCGTCCCCGAAAAGGAAGGAGGTAGGAGAATAGAAACAACCAGAAAGAAATATGTTGAAAACAAAATAAACAATTAGTTCATACCATATAAATTTCAATTTAAATAAATTTATATTCAACGATTGGTTTTTTTTCAAGGTTTCCATTTATTTAATTTCTCATTTATCAATGTTAGATACAAAAAGGTTTCTTTCAAAAAAAATTCAATTTAAATTAATTAGTATTCAATAATTGATTTAAATTCAAGATTTTTCATTAAGTTGATTTTATTGTTAATTTATTGATTTCTTCAAAGCAAAAATTTATTTAATTTATCTTATTTATTCATTATCTTATTATTTAGTTATCTTCTATTAATAATTTCCTATAATCATAAACTTGAATAGTCATTTATTACAATCATATTTTATTCAACAAATTTAATTCTTCTTTATTCCAAATTCTTATTGAATTCATTCCACTTAATATATCTTATCACATATATTAAGTATACGTACACTTATTATAACCACTCAAATTTATTTATAAATTCTTTTGATATCATTTTATATTGTATAATATTCAATTACATGGTAACTTTTGAAAATTTTGGTAAGTTATATAAAATACAATCGAGTATCATCCAAATAAAATTTTACAATACACTTATTTCAAATTTAGTATTTAGTTAAAAAAATTGGCTCCATTGAAAATCATCCTTGAATCAAAATTTTAAGAATTAATTTTCGATTGAGTTCAAACCATTTTATAAATAAATATACATATACTATATATATCAAATCAAATCTATAATCATATACTTATATATATAATATGTATTATAAATCAAGTCATTCTTAAGAAGTTCAAATTAAATCCATTCTCCAAACAAAAGAGTAGCAAAGCTACCGAATGGTCTCTCCACTTCGAAACTCGAAAATGAATGTCGATGATGCAGCCGCCATCACCGAAATTATTTTCCAGCGACAAAGAGAAGAGCACTGATTTAAACATTTTAAAATTCTTTGGAAACGATTTCCATTCGAAATTACTTTATATAATATGCATTTTAAAATTTAAACCCAAAGTTTGAAAAAATCGGAAATGAAATTCTCAAATTATTTATTTAAATTCATTTCAAACTCTAAATCAATTTATAAACCATACTTTATAACTTACCTTTATTTATATGTTGAAAAAATCAGTAGTTTACAAAACAATAAATGAAAATCAAATATTATCATTTTAAAAACCAATTCAGTTAACAATTCAATTTCAGAAATTTATACTTACATATATATATAATATAACCATACAAAAATTTATTTTATTAACCAAATTTGAAAACAATATTATGTCAGTTCGCTCTATTCAAGTGTTTTGGAATTCCTATCGATAGCGTTGATCAGACAATCAATCGAAAATCCAAATCAACATCAACAACTCAAACAACACCATATATATTAAACCATTTTAATATTAATTTACAAATACACTTCCTCACTCGGCGATAAAAGAATGGATTTCAATGCAAGGATCGAGTTTCAATTTTGATGGACTCAAATCAAGGGGAATTTTGATTCGAAGATAGGTTCGAAACAAAGATAAGGTGATTAAATAACAAAATAGGAAGATGGATAAGTTTATATAAATTGCGGGCAACCTTAACTGGATCGAGAGTGACTTCAAGAATGAGATCGATGTAGAATTCCGAAGTAAATCGACATTCGATCTCAAGAGATAGAATTCAAGCATAACAGAAGATAGATAGTATCGTAAACAGAGGATACAGAAATCTTCGGTAAATCGATGTCTATTGTAAAGGAGTTTCACCCCTTTACAAATCATATCATGGAGTTATGGGATGCTCTAGAATTTAGAAGAATACGGATAGTGAGGAACAAGAATGAATTTCGAAACTGAGGGAATGTTCCAAAAATTCAAAGGAAGTTCAAATCAAAGATGAAAGATTCAAGCACGAACGAAAGTGGTTCTGTAAATAAATTAACATGTATGCTAAGTTTTGCCTAGAGCCAAAGCTTTGATACCAAATGTAACAACCTGATATTTTCAACCATTCACATCCGAACATGCCAGAATTGAATTGCTCAAAATACTAGATTTTAAGTTTATATTTGGCAAAACTCAGCATATACGGTAAATAAATAATCATAGAATCACAGACACAGAGTAATATACAATATGCAGTGGAAACAAAATGAATAGTAGTTCATGAAGCTACTATATATATGTATAAAAGAGTTAAATAAGTTACAACAGAAGTCTCAAATACAATATTCAAATATAAGAATCAGAATACATCACTAGAAACAATTGAATATCTAAAAGCTGGATCTTTAAGCGAAGCTCCAACTCTAAAGGCGAGTCTCGAATACTGGTACACTCAGTCTGACCCGAGCGTAAAGCAAAATACAAAACACTCGAATCGAGATTAACATTCTTATATCAATAAATTCAACTCAAGTGAAATAACAGCTGAAAATACAAGTAACTCAAAAGATGTTTGGGATAACCATCCTCTAAGGATCCGTTAAACATTTATATGTACACTAAGTAGATAATGCCTATCAGTAATATAAAGTATCAAAATAGTGTTAAGGCGTTACCATTATCCCCCTTAACACATTTTATATAAGCGTCATAGTCTATACAACACTGTAAACTCCACCGTAAACTAGTGGCCTATCAGGGAGTACTCCATAGGTATAACAAAAAACAAATCGTAGTGGTCGCGCATAGGGATCCGAGTATGACAAGGCACATGAGGCAATACCCAAGGTAGTGAAACTACCGTTTTCCTGATCCGGACAGGTGAGTACGCATCGCCGCAACGATCGCAACACCGCGAAACAACACTCCCAATTCAAGGGTGAGCACCAATCAAAAACAAGTAATGAGTAGTTGCCGAAGAAGTGTGTTCGCTTAGAGGTGGCTAACCTCATTAGCCCGGCACGACTCCTGTTTTAGTCATTTCCAATTTGACACAATTGTCAAGACTATCCATTATCATTCTCTTTCTTCAAATCCAGCAATGTCATCATTCCAACCACTTCATTCTGGATCACACTCCGCGTATAATAGTTATTAAAGTGGTTTTCGGTTTAGACAGAGAGTATGCCCCTAACCGATCCCAGACTCTTCAATAACTACGTAACTGTTACACCGATTGGTCATTTAATAAACTTTCAAAATAATTTATATTTCAAAACTAAAATATCATTACCATTTCAAAACCATATTAATACCATATCACTTCCATTTCAAAACCAAATACGATATCATTTTCCATTTTAAATATATCCATCTCAAATATATCCATTTACAAAATCTCACTACTTCAAAGTTATAACACTTTCTATACCAAACACTTTGGAAATCATAATTCTTTGGAAATCAAAATTTAGAAATCATAATGCTTTGGAAATCAAAATTTAGAAATCATAATGCTTTGGAATCATAACACTTCCCACTTAACTGTTTAAATATAAATAATAGCATATATGATAAAATAGTTTATAATTTAAAATAGTTTATAAAAATTATATTAAAATAGTTTATATGAAATAAATTTATAAAGTAACATATATAATTAGTTTTAAATATAATTTCCAAAACACTTTATATAATAAAATAGCTTCCTCAAATTTCACAAATCGACTCAAATCAACTCAAATTCCAAAATTCAGATTAAATCAAATCTCAAATCATCAATTTTAATTTATTTCAGTTTCTCGATAACCATTTCAAATTATATCGATTTCAAATACGGATTTTTAACCACAAAATAAACCATTTCAATTTCGATATATTCCAAAGCTTTAAATATTTCACAATCTCAAAACTAAATTTGATAATTTCATATATGTCTTAATTTAACTTTATTATTATTTAGTTTGAAATATACACTTAATAAATCCAATATTATTTAAATAAAACCCCAAATTACAAATAATTAAATATCTTCTTCAACTTATTTAAACTTTAAATATTCATTTAAATCACCTTAGCCAAAATCAAGTTATAAAATTATATCCTTTAAAAAATCTCAAATTCAATAAGTTCCAAATCGTTTCTAATTACATATATTTTTTAATATAATACAATTTCAAATCAATTTTCAAATCTATCTTCTCAGCCTTAAGTTATCATTATAAACTCTATATCAAAATATAATTTAAATAAATACTTAACCATATTATATTTGAATAAAATCAAACATTACTATTAAGCTTATTTTATATTAAAACAAATTTATACAAAGCTTAAAATCAAGAATTCAACTATATATAAAATAAAAAAATTATAATATCTAAAATCAATATTTATATAAAACTATATATTTCTTTCCATAACCATAGTAATCATTTCAAATTATTTATATATAGACCAACGGTGTCTGTATATAATTTTCTATCCTATGGTCAAGTGATACGGATATTTATCATTTCATTCCACAATTTAAATATATACGTGTGTGTGTATATATATATATATCATTTCAACCCGTAATCCCAAATTCAATTCAATGAAAATCGCTTGGGCTTACCATTTCAACCCATAACGATTTCCTCCTATTCTAAAGTCCGTACGGGTATGTATCATTTCAACCCATAGTGAATTTTATACTAACAGGGAACTTGCAGAGTGATAACAGATACGATAATAATATAATGGGCATATATCATCAATATAAATAATAGATAATGGTGTCAGATGTCATAGGTGAACAGATACAGGTAATAGCACATATATAACAATGTAAATAACTAACAACAACATATTTCAATTGTCATTTCAATTGAAATCAATTGAATATATATATAAGAACGTAAATCGTGAGTGATTGCTCACCTTTCGAGGCTGGAGATGGACGAGAGTAAGATGAATTACAAATCCGAGCACAAATTTCGAAGCAACGCACGATGGAAACAATTTCGACGGACAAAGCTGATAAATAGGAAGTGATAGACACAAATCGGACCAGTTTGATATAAACTGAAGATATATACATTATCATTATAATTTCAATATTTTAATTGAAGATAAATATTAAATAAATAAAGATATATATATATATATATATATATATATATCTGTAAATAAAATCGTTGTTTTAAATTAAAACATATGTATTAAAATCAAATATAAATGTTTTGAAATAAATACATATATATGCAATAGATCCAAGTCATATGTAGACATAATCGGATATACAACCTATATAAAAAAATCTTTAACTTAAACGCATATTAGAAATGTAAATCATATACATTTAATCATAATATAACTATAACACATTCAAATATATGCGTATTAGTGTAACACAGAGCAAAGCCACTTTTCACAAAGCTTAAAAACATACGTATATGACCGATCTCATTATAAATATTATAAATTATTACCATTATAAATATATATATATATATATATATATATATAGGTGAGCCAACCAATCAGGTGTCACTCATATAATACAAACAACTACTGTATATGTAAACAACTTATAACTATATTTGTATAATAATTCTTCTCTAAACAGAACACAAACAAAACTTAACACAAATTATATTAGATACTACCTCTACAATAAAAATCAAAATGTATATGTTACATGTTATGTCTCAAACTGCCTATATTTTAAATCAAAGCACTTATGTACACTATCATATTCACTCCATCGAGAATATGAATGCAGCAGTACACATAAAAAATCTTTTGAACACTAACGTATATAAACCTTTGTATATATGCAACATATGTATAAACAGCTATATTTATAACTTACCTTTTTTCCTTAGATATGAAAACTTGAATTAATATAATATAATTTCTAAAAAAATAATGGAAAGAAGGAAAATGAAAACAGACGAAAATATGAATATGCAAACTTTCAAACCTTTGAATACATACATATACTGACTATAATAATTTACATACATACATACATACATACATATATATATATATATATATATATATATATATATATATATATATATATATATATATATATGGATAAACATCAATACGTGAACCACTTATATTTATTATATTATACATCAAACATATTATAAAGTCATGTATAACACATATATAAAACTTACTTTAGCACATATATATGCAGACTATAACCATTATTTCCAAAACAAATATATTAAACTAGTATGTAAGCCCACCCATCGAACTAGTATAACTTGTACTTTATAACAACAGAGCATGGATATCATAAAACTAATTATACAAACATATATCTTGTATGTAAAGTATGAATAAAAAAGATTGTTATATACAAATATATATACTCACGTTAACCATAGGCGGCTACAAAGGAGCTAGCGTGGAGGCTCGACTTGCGGAGAAAGCTCGGCTATAGAGACAAAGGAGGAAGACAAGCTGATCTCGGCGGCTAGAGGAGTGGCGGAGGGAGACTGCTTCGGCAGCAAAGGCTGGGTGGTTCGGCTATCGGGATTCGTGAGGGGATGGCTGCCGCGGAGAGAAGTGTGGCGCAGATCGAAGGTTGATGAATCAGGGGCAACGGCGGAGCTTCGGAGCGGCTGCCGCGTTTGATAGGGGAGAGACTGGGCTCGGCATGGATTAAGAGGTGGAAGTGGATTTCTATGGCTTGGAGAAGATGGAGCTACAGCTTGCAAAATATGAATAGGCTCACGTTTTATATATTAGTATATTTCCTATGTGATAGCACGTGAACCAAAACTGAAATTTGAACGGAATATATTGGGAACAAAGAAATGGCAAAAGTCGTATGAATTCAGAGATTCATTAAATGTGAATAACTGTTGGTATGATATAGTGGGTAAGTTTGTAAATGAATGGACAAAAGAAACCAAAAAGCTCAAAAATGCGGAACCGATGCAATGTTGTTTCGTAGATTTCCACTATCACTAGGACTTCGAAACACACAAACGAATATACCGCCGAGATCAGCACAACGAGACGATCAAAACAGTATATGGATATTAGTGATACGATTGAATTATAAAAAATCGAATTTTCTACTAGCAGAAAATGCAGCAAAAACGCAGAAAAATAAGATCGACGGAGCTAATAATCCGAATTTGGAAAAATGAAAACTGACGTCTTAGTCGGAAGATGATTTTGAATTTTTCTATGTAAAAATATTCAGGTTTGAAAAATATTTTATTATCAACAATTATTAACTGACTTGAATTTAATAGAATTTCACAATAAAATAAACTTTCATAAAATCAGATGAAAATCTACCATCTTCTATATTTAAATATACGTATTCTGAATATAAAAAATTTAATTTTAAATTTTATTATTTAAAATTTCTTCAAAATTCAGTTAACTACGTTAATAAAACCATTAAAATTTTACGGGTCGTTACACCTCTCTCCTTAACTTTCCCTATATATTTTATCTTCACATTCTCACGATTAATTATTATTATAATGATTACAATATTTCTATAGGTTCTCTCTTCTATCGCTAAAGTTTAATACTAATTTTTACAATTATTTACAAATTTCTTCCTAGTATTTTCTGTTATTTTACGTTTAAATCCATATATATTAAATTTAGTTAGGTGATCTTAAATTTAAGCTTTTTAAATAAATATAATTAACGAGTATTCATTAATTCATCTAATAAATTTTTAAAAATGACAATTCAATATGCATACCGCATTCATATTGACAAAAATGGTAAAAGCCAATTTTTCATTCAAGTCCAGATAGTTTTAAATTTCCACAATTATATACAAATTATTACAATGTTCTACTAATACTCTTCTATCATTTTGCATTTCAATGCCAACATTTAGTAATTTTTACAATTATTTACAAATTTCTCCTAAGTTTTCTTATACTATTTTACATTCAAGTCCATATATTTAAATTTATTAATTGATCTTGAATTTAATTTTTTTTAACTAAATCGAATTAACAAATATTTATTAATTAATTTAATAAATCGTAAAAAATGATAATTTTATGTATATACCGTATTTATACTGACATAAATGGTAAAACTATATTTTCATTTAAGTCCATATAATTTAATATTTTCACAATTATATACAAATATTTTTACATTTTTTAACATTGAAGTTCATAAAATTCTTTCTTTATAAAATTAGTTATTTAACATAAAGAAATATTTACAAAATTTTTCTTTCTAAATTTGGTAATTCATTGCAAACACATATATACAAAAAAATTGTTTTCAAAATTGGTAAATCATTTCAAACATATATAACGTTTTTCCTTCTTAATATTGGTACATCAAATTGACTCTTTATCATTATTAAATTATATTTTGTTAAGACGAACATTACAATTAATGATAAGTGATGGATATTTGTGTCGTGTAATATTGAAAAATAGTATAAACATTTTCAATTTGTACGTTATTATACAAAAAGTTACATTTTAATTATTTATATTTGTAATCTGAGTTAATCAATGGACAAAAAATATATAATATTTTGATTATAATATTGTGTTTTCATGTTTTATTATCTTTTTTACATAAATATTAAACATTTTTTGAAAAGTTTTGTTAGAAAATAAAAATAGCAATATGAAACAATGGATTAAAAATTATTTTTTTACATAAGTAAAACGACAATCTTATTTGTAACAGTTCGGGTCTTATTTTCACTTAATATTTCTTTTAATAGTTAAATAAATATATTTTTTATCACTCTGATAATATCATACAATTATTTTGATAAATACGTGCTGCAAGAATTATAAATGCATATAAATACATTGAGTCTTTAGGATCACATTTCTATTTTTAGGCATTTGTTGTCGTTCTCTCAAGTAATATTTGAAATTTAATGTATAAATCATTTATCTTTTAGACAAATTTATCAAAACCTAATTTCCAATTTCAGAATATATGTACATGGATATTTATTTATGAAATTTAAAAAAAAATTAAAATTTATTAAGAATACTTATTTTCATTTATTTGATTGATAAATAATGAATCCTATAAAATAATAAATCGATATATAACTCATTTTTATCAATAAAAAAGATAATTTAATTCTTTTTAAAATCTAAAAATATACAAATCTCATAACAAAAATACACACTTATAAATATTGTAATTTCAAGTTATAATTTATTTATCCTAACTAAATTGATCAGATATTGTATAATAAATTAGATTTTTTAAAATAGTTATAATATTATTTTTCTACAATGCATCATGTGCAACGCATAGGTTACACACTAGTATATAGTATGTTTGCATGCACAATCACATTACATTTTTGGTTGAGCATATGGTTGTGTAGATTATTATAAAAAAAAGTGGTTATATAACATGTTGTTAAGTGCGCGTTACACTATCTTCCTTTGATGATTTCGAGGGTGAAATCCTTTTTAAGGAGGGAAGAATGTAACTCCCCATAAAATTTAATAAGAAATTAAGTAATTAAACTAAAGTTTAAAATGGAAATTTTGTAAAATAAGAATCTGGTTACAGAAGTTGCACCATTACATCCGTGGTGATTTTTCAATCAATTTTCGTATATAATATGTTAAAATCGAAGCTCAAAAGGAGAAGTTATGGGAGTTTAAAGTTTCCAAAATTAAAATAATTCAAACGAGTTTAAATTTAAAATTTAAGTATTTGAATTTGAATTGGAAAGTTAACGTGAGAAGCTTAAGGGTTAAGCCTGGTTAACGTTAATGTGTAATTAGTTAAGGAATTAATAAAAATAAATAATAAATAAAATGAAACGAAACGAAAACTAATTAATATACGGTCCAAATAAGACCCGTAGACCTCTAATGGTCGGTCGCTTATGGCCAACGGCCGACTGGTTCTAAGTGATTGGCGGCTAGGTTTTGATGTAAATGAACGCTCCAGATTTAACTATTTTAATTCGATGGTTATGGTTCCTTCTTACCTTTATAAATAGATCCCTAAACCACCCCCCTCGCTTTTTCTCGTAAAATTATATAGAAAAGGCGAAGCTCTATCATTTTCTTTCCCCTTATATTTTCAAAAATAGTAAACTTTCTGGGAAAGATCTTTCAAAGAATTAGGAGCAATGTAAATCAGACCTCTTCTTCTTCTTTAGATTTCATAATCGTTTAGGATTTTCAGGTAAGAGGTTTGGATGTTCAATTCTTTTAATTTTTGATTCCATTCCTCTCCAATTTCTGATTTTAAATCTAATTCTACATACAATTCACTTTGTTTTATATTCCAGAAGAGGGAGATCTAAAAGGAATTTAGGCATGGTGGAATCAAATCTAGCTATGAAGCAAATAATTCGTTGGGAGTGGAAATATTAAGTTTTTCACTTTTTTGTAGTTGAATGGTATTTATTTGGATTTGATGTATGCCTTAAGAAATTTTGGTAAACGAAAACATAACATCCAAAATACCCAGATTTTTTTTAAATAAATGCCAATCTTTAAATATGTTGGAATTTCAATTATTTCGTCTAATATAATAGAATCATATACGTGTTGAGATTTAAGCAATTTATAATCTATTCCACTTCATCTCTTCTGATTTCTCTTGTAGTATTAAAGGATTCTAAAGGTAAATAAAATTAGAAATGATGTGCGAAGTATGATTTTTGATTATCTATAGTTTGCACTGTCTATTTCTATAAATTAAATTACGTATGAATCTCTTTTTCACTGCAAGGTGGTAATTGCAAAATTTGGATAGAACATAATAGGTTTGAATTATAAAGTTTGTTCTTTAAATAGAGGAGTTGATTCTATTATATTAATACGAGATAAGTTTGGTATTATTCCTTTTTGTTTACAAGTCATGTTGTTGGCTAATGATATTAGTTGTCTTTTTGTTTGGGGTTTGAGACTTATATGAGTTTGACATTTAAATTTATTATATGAGTTTGACATTTAAATTAATTAGCATTTTCTTTGCATATGATTGGAATATTTTATTCGAATCCCGTGTATGTGTGTGTATAATATTAACATGATTATTTATGTTAATAATAACGTAATAATTATAACATATTGAACATATTGATTAGAATTAATAGGGCAGTAAATAATATTGACTTTATAGGAAGGTAATTAATGTTAATTGTGGGAATTAGTCCACAATTAAAGATGTAATAAAGGGTTACCTTATATGGCATTAATTATTAATTATGTAGGATAGTGTATATATACAGTTGGTATGTATACGAAGGATGACTAAGTTATAGGGATGCGAGGTCAGTCTAAAGTACGTAGAAGTCTACCTGGTTAAATCTGGCTATAAGCAATGTAACTATAGGGACTGATGTGGGACATCACATATAATAAATAACTTCAGTGGACACGAGCGTAGTTCCAATTCTGTAGGGTAGGTCTGCCCAGTCAATCTAGCTACCAGTACCTGTTAATAGTCGGACTAATGTGGGACGTCATGTTTTGGGTTATGGGTCATTAGTTAATCTATTGATACAGTAGGATAAATCTTTAGTAAGGGTCTGCTTCATGTTAGAGGTATAAAGTGGCTATGGTAGGATTCGCCTCTATCAAAGTGAAGTATTAAGTGACCTGATGGGATTTCTTATAATGACAGTTAGTGAGAACCATGTAGGGACCCGCCTTGGGTTAGATCTTGAATGATGGGAACTTGCCTATTTTATAGATCTTAAATGGCTAGAGTCTGCTTAAATTCCCAGAAAAGAGGTATTAAGTGGTTTGGAGGTTCTCGCTCTTGCATCATTAACTATAGTTGCGTTAGAATTTGTAAATGGATTAGTTATTAGGTGGTGGAGACCTACCTATTTTATACCTATTGAATGGTTAGAATCTGCATAATCTCCAATAAAGGCTATTTATTGGTTTTGGTGCTTTCTCTTACATCATTGGTGTTGGTTGTGTTGGAGTTTTTGGAATTGGACTGGAAAGGTCTTTGGGCTTACAATTAAAGTTTTTAGTATGCTATAGTTTTAAATACGTAAGAAATATTCCTTATCTAAATAATACTTCCCAAGTATAATTATGGTGAATCTTGAGATTTTCACTTCATCGAACAATTGTAATTCTGACCCACTCCTCATTACAACACACAGGTTAGAGGAGACCATGTAGATTTAGGAGATGAAGGTGGAGATGAAGACTTGTAGCAGTTATCTATTTATTTATGCTTTTTAATTTTTTATTGTACCCACTTCAGACAGTTAGGTTATTTTGGAATATTGTGCTATGGAGGCCTTATGTAGACATGTTGCAATATTTAACATGTTATGTTTCTGAAATGGTTTTCTTTTATGAAATGGGTACTTGCTTTGCTATTATATTTTTATCCATTCTGGTATGAGATTCTGAAAGTATAGATAGATAGCTCTGTATATTAAGTATTGTTTTATGTTATCAACTTAACAACTCGTTTTGAGATGGTCCTATGGTTCGACAGGATTTTATTAGGTCGAAATTAAGTCCGTTTCGTTGCGAGTTGTTACAGCTGGTATTAGAGCTTAGGTTACCCGATCAATAGGTATAGGTATACGCATGACTGATGTACTTGTTATATTTGAAAGTAATTTTAAAAAATCTACTATACATAAATATACACTTAATTTGAATCTACTCTATAAATTTTGACTATAGAAGTAGTCGCGACCATATTCTGAAAGGATAGGCGATGCAATTATGGGTTAAAAAGATAAATAGAGTAAGTGACAAAGGTCGTATCGTAGCAAATATAAATGGAAAATATTGTAACTCTAAAATTAAGAGGGCACTAAGTGTGCAATAAATAGGGAGTTCCAATAATTTAATAAGGATATAAATAAACTAATTAAAGAGATTACTACAAAAATTATGGAGAGGCAAAGAAGTTTTGATAGGAAAAGTGTTATGAATAGTTAAATGTCTTTAGCAATTGTCTAGCTAAAATAATAATCATTTAGTACGGACGATCAATATTTATAAAAATACTAAATAAGTATGCTAGGCAGTAATAAGATTCTAGGAGGTAGTATAGTTGTAAACATTTGGAAGTAAGGGACGATAGAAGAAGAAAATGCAATAGAGAGGACAATCAAAATCAATTTCTAAAATCCAACCTCATGTGAAAAGAATTTGATAAAAAGATTTTCTTTGGAAGCTTCCTTGAACTGTTTTGAAAGATTTTTTCAAAAGATTTATTTAAGAGTTATTGTTTTGAAAAAGTAAAGAAATCTGGAAAATCATAACTTAAAACGAAGTTGTGGAGTCAAAAGTTCTAATTAAAAGGTTTTTGGGTAAAAAGGTTTTTCGTTTTTGAAACCATTGGTTTAAAATTTTGGTTGGGCAAAAAGTTTTGGTTTAAAGATTTTATATAGAGGGATTTTTCTTTTTGAAATAAATGTATAATAAAGCGGAAGTTGGACTTGATGATTTTTCTTATTTCAAAAATTTGGAAGTTCTTTTAAAATTCTTCTTTTAAAATGGAAATAGAACTTGATTAAGAAGATGTAGAAGCAATTTAAGTTGGAGAAATATAATAGAGACAATATGGAAGGTTTGGATAGGAATTGCTTTAGAAAATTATAAAATAGGGTTAGTAATCTAGTTAGAGACGATGTAGAAGAGAAGTGAGGAAAATAGAATGGGAAAATAATATGATAGAAGTTATCTTTGACTATTCTTTTTTTACTATTTAAAGTTGTAGAAGATGTATTTTAATATTTCAAATTAAAAGATCAATTTTTAAAGGAACAAATATTTGATGTAGAAGTTTCTAAAGAAAGAAAATTAATTTGCTCCTCTTTGGGATTAAGCAATCCTTTTTGAAATATTTGATGGTCTGATTTAACAATTAGGTTTTTGAATGTTCGGGTTAAAGACCACTTTTAAAGAAGTAAGTCTTTGAAGTAAAACTATTAGAAAAGGGAAATTATTTTATGAAGCAATTTTAGAATCTTTTGAATTGTGGTTAAGAATAAAGTGGTAAATGTTTTGAAAAATGTGAAAAGTTGGGTTCAAATATTTTTGGAAGGCTTTGTCCAAATGTTTAATAAAAATTAGATAAATATATGGAATAAAATAAAATACAATGTTTAGATGTTTTTAAGAATTCAATTCCCCAAACTGTTTTTGGAAGTCAAAAAGTATTTTGAATATTATGCTTAAAAATTTCTTCCGAGATGTGGAAATTCTTTTGCGAGTTTGAATTTCAAATGTCGGTAACTAGTATAATGTGGATTTCTAAGTTTATATTTTATGGAGTAGATAGGGATCACAATTTAGGAAAGAAAGGTTAAAGGTTTCAGGATATGAATAAAATAAGAATAGTATGTACAACCTGATTCTGAAAATTTGTAATCAATCCCAAGCATTTATTGGTAGAATGTTGGTAATGTTTAAAGGTATTTCAGATCTATAATTAGGTTGTAGGTAATGCTTCCCTTAGAATATGAATTTTTTTGATTTATTGGGAGCAGACTCCATGTAATTTTCATAAATTTCCTAATTCCTTAAATGCATAAAATGAGGCGTTTGAGTTGACAAGAGATATTAAAAAAGGGAGAAAGAGAAGTGTAAGATATGGATAATTTTTTCTATAGTTTACTGTCTATTTCAATAAAAAAATCCCTTTTAATCTCAGATAAAGCAAAAACAACACTTGTTGGTAATGTATGGAAATTTTTAATGATAATCATACATGGAAGGATGGCTATGATAAAATAAAATATGGAAAGTAATGTTTTAGTTTAGTGATTAATAATTGGCAATAAGAAATATATAAATAACTTAATTAACAATAATATTCGTATTAATCATAAACAACATAATATTATAGGATTATAATTGATAGACATTAATTACATATTTAATGGGCAATAATTTTGTAATTAATAGAGAATAAATAGAAATTAAATTGGGGACTGGTTAAGGAATCGAATATGGTATTTGTGGAGGAATTGAGTACTCATAATAAATATGTTTGGAACCAGTAAGAGATTGAAAGAGATTAAATAAGGATTAATTAAAAACTATCAATTTTGACATTAATGACCAGTTATTGTGGGTTGTGGATATTTTTTAGAACTAAGAAGGGAATTAAGGAAGGTGGGTGATGGTGGAATAACATTCTATGAAGTCCATCTTAAACTGGTAAAGAGCATTAGGACCCAAACATCATTAACACCAGTTGATGATTAATGACAGCTTCCAGCAAAATTTTCTTTTAAAGTTTTGAGTTGTAATCGCTAGTTATCTCGTTTAGAAAAGGTGTTTGATATGGTATAAGGCATGTTTCTATTTTGTCACTATGTTGATTTTAGGGATGGGATTGGACCGCTAAACAAGTGCATACATTGAGGAACATCGTAAATAGGGAAATTGCACAAGGACATAACTAGCGATAAACCGAGGGTAAGACTGGAAGTTAGTAAGAAAATTAGGTTAGAATGCTTCAAATTCTAAACTTCTGGAGTATCACCATTCAGCGCGTGTGATATATTGTATAGGGATACGAAAAGAATGTTCTTCTTGGACAAGGATGAGGAGAGAGTCATTGAACTTGTTTTCAGATATTTGACATGCCAAAGGGTAAAAGCTAAAAAAGGCAAGCCGAGATGGTTGTTGTTACCATTGAAGATTCTTACTTGAAAATGGGAGCATACATCGATGGACCTTATAGATGATTTACTTAAAGGCAATGATGCTATTTATGTTATAGTAGATTAGCTCATGTTACTTCCTTTGGAAGTCATATGACTGCAACATCTCTAGCACAGATTTATGTCAAGAAAGTGGTACGGCCACATGGAGTTCCGGTTAGCATTTTTGTGATATAGACCCTCGTTCACTAGCGAATTGGGAGGAGTTCGCAATCGGCTTTGGGAACAACTTTGAATTTTAGAAGATTTGTTGAAAGATTGTATCATGGATTTTAAAGGACCTTGGTAGAAGTGTTTAGAAGGCGAATGAAGACTGCACAGAATGGTTAGGAGTCCTAGGTTGACAGGCGAAGATAGAATATGAGTTTCTAGTGGGGAACGTAATATCCATCAAGGTTTTTCCTCTTAAAATGGTATGATATTTGGTATATATTGGAAGTTAGCACCTAGGTTCGTTGGGCCTTTCCCGATTTTAGAGGGGGTGTATGAAACTTGCTTATTAGGTGGAGCTTTTCGTAGTAGTTATCGGGAGTCCATAACGTCTTCCATGTTCCACACTTCAAGAAATGTCTACATGACATTCCTTTTGTAGTAGTGCCCTATCGATTAATTGATGTTGAAATGGAGCCCATGCACCCCCTGGGCATCACGCACATTGTGGAGCATGGTATTAAGAGACATCGTAATAAAGAAAATTCGGTTGGTTTGAGTAGAAATGGAGATAACCCAACAGAAAATACATAGGAAACCTAAGAAATGATGAATGTTTCTCATCCTGAGCTTTTGTTTGGTAAACTTTTCTCTCCAAAAGTATAGGTGTTTGGTTGCATTGTAGTTGCTAGATTGGATGCTAGGAGATGGTTACCACACCTTTTACCATTATTTATACACTTACATGGAATTTTATGTATAGTTAGGATGTTTGCATACATGCCTATATGTCACTATCTTGTATTCATGCTAGGATTGAGCTCACATATAGTATGTTTGCATACATAATCACATTGCAATTTTTGTTAAGCAAATGGTTGTGTATATTATTGTAAAAAAAATTGGTTATATAACATGGTTTTTGAGTGCGAATTATACTATCTTCCTTTGATGATTTCGGGGGTAAAATCCACTTTAAAGGAGGAAGTATGTAGCACCTCATAAAATCTAATAAGAAATGAAGTAATTAAAATAAGTTAAAAGTGGAAATTCTGTAAATGTCAGAATTTAGTCATGGAACTTGCACCATTGCATCCGTGGTGATTTTTCGATCAAGTTTTATATATAATATCTTGAAATCAGAGTTCAAACGGAGAAGTTATGGATGTTTGAAGTTTTCGAAATTAAATAATTCAAATGAGTTTAAATTTAAAACCGAAGTATCTGAATTTGAATTTGAATTGGAAGTTAACATGGAAAGGTTAAGGGTTAAGCTTGGTTAACGTTAATAGTAATTAATTAAGGAATTAATAATAATTAGGTAATAAATAAAACGAAATGGAAACAAATTAACATAGGGTCCAAAACAAAGACCGATCAACCGCCTATGTGCAAGTGGTTGACTGTTTATGGTCCGCGATCGACAGGTTCTGAGTGGTTGGCGGCTAGGGTTTTGATGTAAATGAAAGTTCTGGACTTAAACATTTTAATTTGAAGGTTTTGGTTCCTCCCTACCTCTATAAATAGACCACTAGACCCTCCACTTTTCCTCATAAAATTATGTAGCAACGACGAAGATCTGTCAAATTCTTTCCCCTTATGCTTTCAGAAACTGTAAACTTTCTGGGGAAGGTCTAACAGAGAATTAGAAGTGGTATAAATCAGATCTTATCTTCTTCTTCTTTATATTCCAGGATCGGTTAGGATTTTCAGATAAGAGTTTCATATGTTTGATTTTTTTGATTTTTGATTCTATTCCTCTCTAGTTTCTGATTCTAAATCTAATTCTATATAATTCACTTTATTGTATATTCCAAAAGAGAAAGATCTAAAAGGAATTTAGGCATGATGGAATCAAATCTAGTTAGGAAGCAAACAATTTTCTGTGAGTGGAAATATCAAGTTTTTCATATATTTTTTTAATTAAATAGTACTTATTTAGATTTGATGTATACGTGGAGAAATTTTAGTAAATGAAAGCATAACATCTGAAACCTCCAAAATTTCCTTAAATAATGTCAATCTTCGAATATGTTGGAATTTCAATTGTGTTGTATCAATATAGATCAGATCTGTGTTGAGCTTTAAGTAATTTATAATCTGTTCCACTTCATCTCTTTTGATTCCTTTTGTAGCGTTAAAGGATTTTCAAAATAAACAAATTTATAAATAGTGTGCAAAGTACAATTTTTGATTTTTTTTGTAGTTTGCATCACCTATTTTTGTAAAGTAAAATAAGTATGAATCTTTTTTTCACTCTAAGGTGGTAATTGCAAAAGTTGGATAGAATATAAAAGGTTTAAATTATAAAGTTTTTTTCTTAAATAGAGGAGTTAACTCTATTATATTAATAAAAGATAAGTTTGGTTATTCCGTTCCGTTTACAAGTCAAATTGTCAACTAAGGAGATTAGCTATTCTTTTGTTTGGAGTTTGGGACTTGTATGATTTTGATGTTTAAATTAATTAGAGTTTTCTTTGCGTGTGACTGAAAATATTTTATTCGAATCTCATGCGTATGTGTGTGTATATGTTAATATTAACGTATTGATTATTAAAGCAAATAATAAAGTAATAATTATAGCGTATTGAATGTGTTGATTAGAATTAATAGGGTAGTAAATAATATTAATTTTATTGGAAGGTAGTTAATGCTTATTATGGGAATTGATCCATAATTAAAGGTTTAATAGGGGGTTACATTATATGGTCTTAATTATTAATTGTGTAGGATAGTTTATATATACAGTTGGTGTATATAAAGGATGGCTAAGTTATAGGGATGCAAGGTCAGTCTAAAGTTACATAAAAGTCTGCCCAGTTAAATTTAGCCATCAGTAGTGTAACTTTACGGACTAATATGGGAACCTATGATAAATAACCTTAGTGGACGTGAGGTTTGTCCTAATTCTACAGAGTAAGACTGCCCTGTCAATATAGCTAACAGTTCCTATGAATAGTTGGACTTATGTGAGACATCGCTGTTTGGATTATGGGAAAGTTACACTATTGATGCGGTAGGAGAAATCTTTTGTAGGGGTCTGCTTTGGGTTAGAGGTATTAAGTGCTATGTTAGGGTTCGCCTCTTTCTTAGGAGAAGTATTAAGTGATCTAATGGGATTTCTTACGATGTTAGTTAGTGAGAACCATGTAGAGACCCGCCCTGGGTTAGGTCTTAAATGATGGGCACATGCTTATTTTACAAGTCTTATATGGTCATAGTTTACATAAGTTCCCTGGAAAGAGGTATTAAGTTGTTCAGAGGTTCTCACATCATTAACGGCAGTTGCATTAGAATTTGGAAATGGATTAGGTATTAAGTTACAGGACCTACCTATTTTATAGGTATTAAATAGTTAGAATTTGTGTAATCTCCAATAAAGGGTATTTATTGGTTTGGGTGTTTTCTCTTGTATCATTAGTGTTAGTTGCATTGGAGTTTTGGAATTGAACTGGAAAGACCTTTGGGCTTACGGTTAAAGTTATTAATATGGTATAGTTTTACATACATAAGATATATTCCTTATGTAAATAATACTGCCCAAGCACAATTAGGTAAAGCTTGAGATTTTCATTTCACCAGACATTTGTTATTCTGACCTACTCCTCATTGTAACATACAAGTTAGATGAGACAATGCCGATTTAAGAGACGAAGGTAGAGATGAAGACTTATGGTAGTTATTTATCTATTTATGCTTTTGAAATATTTTTATTTTACCCAGTTCAGACAGTTATATTATTTTGGAATATTTTACTATGGAGGCCTTATGTAGACATGTCATAATATTCAACATGTTATGTTTCTAAATGGTTTTCTTTTATGAAATGGATACTTGTTTCTGATATTATATTTTATCCACTCCACTGTGAGATTCTGAAAGTATAGATAGATAGCTTTGTCTGCTATGTATTGTTTATTTTTTTTCAACTTTACAACCCGCCTTGAGATGGGCCTAAGGTTCAATGAACTTTTATTGGATTGAAATCAGTTCTGTTTGGAGCAGGTTATTACAATAAGCATCATTTCAAAAGTAGGTTCCAACATCAAATGCTATGGATGTGTCTTGTGGAAGGTAAGTGGTTTGCCTTATGCATATATGCTTACAGATTTTAAATTAACATATTATTATATTCCTTTCGATGCCATTGACTCTTTTTGGAAATAACTAACTTATACACCTTTATCATTACATCGTGCCACTCTTAGCTTTACTAAATTACCCTATGTAACGATGCATATTTTATGTACCAAATGATCGTAAAATATTTTATTTATATGAGGTAGTATGACTCAATTTTAGGAAGTAACTCTTAGGAACATTTTCCATATCTTTAATTTTTGTCAAATTTCTATGTGATCATTTTGACCGTGAAAATCTTGTTTGCTATAACTTTTGATGGCAGCCAACTTAGGGTCTCAAACCAATTTCATTGCTTCAGGACGATGGTTTCTCATTCTGTAGAGTGATCATAATAGATAACGGGCATACCATTTGAAACTTATGACTATTTTATGTTTTGGTTATTATTGGACTACATTAGTGGGTAATTGACTATGCCCATGCTTAGGCCCACTAATCCATCTTAAAAATTGTGCTATGTGGAGGCTATATGAACTAATCAAAGTCATTTTCATCTTCCTTAAAATAGCTTTAAACCTCCATTAACCTTAATTTCATCAAAAAGCCTACCTTTTTCTTGCTAATCTTAACCAAATTATCAACTAGAGTAGTAATTAGCATATAAAAGCTTAAGATTATCATTTTAGTTGATTTACATTTCTCTTCCTTGCTGTCCACTTTAGGTCTAAGGGTATACTTGGTAATTTAGGTATTTGATGAGTGATGACCTCTCACTATACTATTCATAGTTGTATAGTGAAAATTGGTGCTTTTAACATGATTTTGATCCTAAAACTTTTTCTAACTTTAATCACATTCTAATACTTGTTTATGGCATAAATCAAAGGTTTTAAGGTGATTTTAAATGGTTATCAACTCCTTTTTTTCATATTTATATGCTAATGTAAAAAGTTAGATTTTGATTAGGATTTTCTTAACTATAATGTTCTTATGTATTTCTTGTATGAATGGATGTATATGTATGATATTCCATATTTGTATGTCGTGCTTTGATGTGGTTTACTCGTGTTTTTAAGCAGTTAGGAAATGAGTCGTTGATTTGGAAAACTGGAAGCAAAGATGGTTGAAATTGGATATAACTTGGAGGGAAAGCTCTGGAGGATAAAAGAGCTCAAGATTCAATTCGTACAAAGTTTGGAGCTAAGTAAAGGAGTCGGCGCTGAGAGCTTTCGTGTCGGTACCGAGAGCTTTTTGTTCGTGAAAACCACTCAGTGGTGGGATGGTTCTTTAAGTAGAGGCTTAGGGTGATAAATAGAAGACATGTGTAAGAATTTGGCTAAGTGTTGGACTTGATACCGAGAGCATTAGAGGGAATGGAATCGTGAGCTTTTGTATTATCACCAAGAGCTTTGGAGTTGATGTCAGGAGCTTTGTGGAAAATCTTCACGGTTCAAGCACTTAGGAGATGGAGCCTTAAAAAGATGGAACAAAACTTTACCAAAATTGGTTAAGTAGACCTTTTGGTACCGAAAGGTCCTGTCGGTACCAAGAGGTCCAAATTATTGCTTTTAGAATGGCACTTCTAGGAGGGGGAGTAGAGGCTCTATAGGTCATGCTAAAGGTGTTTGTTTGTTTGCTTGAGGTTTGATGGTGATGTAGTAGCACGATGATAGATTCGAGACTTCAGTGATGGCAACTCGATGGTGAATGGAGTTCGTTTTGATTGTGATGGATCGATATAGAAAGGAGTCGTGAGAATGTTTGTCCACAAAAAGGCGGGTTCTAGGAAGGGTGGCCCATGTATAAAACGTGAGAATGGTTCTACCGTGGAATGGTTCCTCGAGAATAATGGAAATTAGATGGGGTAAGGATAGGGCTCGGATACGCATGCTAAGGGATCATTGATACTCGGGGTGTTTTTTGATGTATTCAAAAGGAGGGATATTATGAGTGCACTCATGGGTACATTGAAAGGCTACCCCAGATCGAAGGTGTGGATCCATATAATCCAGACGGGTGGATTTGGGTCTATTATCAGCTTCGAGCTAAAGATGAGTGCACTAAAAAACGGGATTTCCATTAGTCTCTGGTATGGGAAAGGCCATACGAGTTATCATATATCTAGAGCACATTGAGTGATAGTGAGGATTGTTTAATGGATAGTATGGTTGCGTTGCTTATTTCTTCCATAGTCTATCCCTCTAAGGATGTTAACGGAGATAGGTATTGGGGATAGGGATACATGGACACCCGTCATAATACTTAGTTTGCAACGTACCTTTATGACATTAGTAGAGTAGCATATCATGTTTGTTATGTGCTAACTCTTTGGTTGCAGGGACATGTCAGGTATGGTTCATATACCCTTGATCCTTAATATAGCAACTTGTACAGTATTTTAAGATTCATTTACCACTCACACCGGATTGTTGTCTAACTTATGATTTGCTTCTTATTATCTCGGACACTTTTAAATGAGTAGACTGGATAACAAGTGTAGGTGTAACGTAGCAGCTGTGCAGCAGACGAGCTGGATGGAGCTATCTCGTATTATATATGGATTTCTATGCTTATTCCTCTGAGCAAAACTATGGAACCGTGATAGTGCTTGCTTACTACTATTACTATGAGAAAGCTATTTGAGTTTATTTATGTTTTGTATAAACTCCATTACTTATTGTATAAATTTGTGAATTTGTACTCTTATATTTGGAACAACTATTTATTACCATTTCTCCTGTTTTATATCTACGATATATATTATATTTTATTCCATGTGCTGTGATATTTATGACAGGTTCTGTATGATTGTTTTATTTTCTTTTAAACCTTAACGATCATCCTACGTTGATCGGGCACATCATCAGTGCACTATATAGTTATATTGGGCACCGGTGATGCAGGGCGGTCGTCACACCCAAAGTTCAAGCCTTCCAATCTAGTTATGATGCGTCACCTGGTAATGAACGAGTCATTATGCAAAGTGATTTGAAAGTATTGGATTTTCTATCAAGAATAAAAATATTTGAACGTCTCATTGTGACAATAAAAAATGTAGACCTTCTATAAAGCAAGCTAACAAAGATAAATCAACCAAAGAGATTCTTCTTATTCCGAGCATGTTGAAGCTTATTTGTCATGTGCTTCTAATCTTACTCCTATTCGAAGGTATAAAGCTCGAAGTAAGAAGAAAATTGAAGCTGAAAACATTCATAGGTGTTTACCATTTGATGCAAATGTCAAATGTTATGAAGTTGTATAAAATCAGATTAGAAGATATGTCAAAAAATGGTTATTAAGGTTATTGGGTCATCGTGAATTAGTTACAACTTTATAGTAAAAGGCATGAAAATCCATGCAAATATTTTCAAAAATGTACGACCGACTCCCATCGTCCATAACAAGTAATAAGCAAACATAATTAACTCGAGAGCTTCAGATAAAAGGCATTTTTTAAAAAAAAAAATATAGCAGACCCCCATCGTCTGGAACACATATTAAGCAAACTCAATTAACCCGAGTGCTTATGGTGATGGGTCGTCGTATTGTCTTAGTTTGTATGGTCGACCCTACCGTTTGAGCTAATAACATAATTTTCCAAGAGTTTATGAAAACAACACAAATATGAGTTATACAACATTGTGTACATACTATAGCATCAGACAGAAAATAAGATGTTCCATTCCACATACAATCATCAAACATATATAGTAGCATCATCCTAAAAATATTAAGTTTTAATACATCATCCCATCCACAAAATAGCAAGTTTTAATACATTAACATAACCACAAAATATCAAGTCTTCTCCGCAAACGTAAGTGCAACAAGCTTCACCTCTTCTCCCCGGTCATCGCAACCCACAATTCACGACTCCTTCGGATTTTGTTTTATTTACTCATTTTATCTAATATGTTTGATTTGTTTAATTTGTTTACTGCGTTTAGGTTAATTAGTAGATATGAAATCTAATTTTGATATGAGTGTTTAAACTGATTCAAATTTAAATTGTTTAAATTACCGTAGTTGCTTCAACTATAAATTAGATTATTAGTTTATAAGTTTAATAAAGGTTTTATTAGTTATCTTATGTATTGTAGATTTTCCTGTATATTTAAAAGACCATATGATGAGGTTGGATCTTCTGGAAATTCTGATTCTAATGGTATCGCATACAATGATACTCAAAAATATTATAGTTCCAAACTTAGTAACTCGAAGTCACAGTCAAGTGGATTTTGTCGGATCTTCCATCCGATCAAAGTTTACTGCATCAAGTCTAAAACTATAATCTAAATGATCAAGACACTGTTTGAAGTGCATATGTACATAAAGGTCTTTATCAACCATCTTTGCAAATCTTTCCTTAAATATTGATTGATGGAAAAGCTCGCCGCTTTAATCAATGAAGAGAATACCACATTTCCAAAAAAAATATTTGATTAATAATTTGGTAAACCTTACCAGCGCATCATGCAAGCACCAAGACATTCTTAGAGAGAAATAAGCAAAAATAAAATTTATCAGTTAGAAAGTGGTGAACTATCAAACATTCAGGGTTAAATAAAGAGAATAATTTGAAAAAACCGAGAGATACACATTGGGGTTCACATTATGGTACATTAATTAATTTGATTGTTATGTTTCCTTCAATTATTGATGTGCTTAGGAATTTTTTAGAAGATATGTCAAATGATAAAAGGGGAACTATTGAATTTGATAAAACTGTTGTAATCTTATGATTTATCTTTATTTTGCATTTGATGAAGAATACAATTGCAATTATTAATGTTCTTTCTAAAGCACTACAACGGAAAGATCAAGATATCATTAATGCTTTGATATCGGTAAAGGTATTTAACGAATGTCCAATACAAAATGATAGATGATGGACGTGATGCTCTTTTGAATGAGGTTAAAATTTACATCATTATGAGTTGATTTGTTCCAACTTTGTTAAGATAAAAAAGTTATTGACCTTAATAATCGCTTTAATAAGGTAAATTCAGAATTACTTCTTTGTATGTCAGCACACCATCTAGTTGAGTTATTTACTGCTTTTGATGAAGTAAAGTAGGTTCATTTATTTGAATTTTATTCCGATGAGTTTTCTAAAGCAAAACGTATGGGTCTTTGTAATCAGCTGGAGATGTAGGAGATTGACATGAAATATATTGATGCATTGAAGGGCATTGGTGATTTGGCTAAGACAATGGTGTTGAAGAAAGAAAAAATCATATATGGTTTGGTTTACAAGCTTACAATTTTGTCACTTATCTTACCAGTTTCAACCGCAACTATGAAGAGCATTTTCTGCTATAATAGTGAAAAACAATTTATGAAATTGAACGAGAGATGAATGGTTGAATAATAATTGTATTGCATACATTGAGAATGATATATTTAGTCAAAATAACAATGATGCAATTACCTATCACTTTCAAAACATGATAACTTGACGTAAACAACTTTAGACAATTATTTACTATGCTATTGTTGTTAGGCTAGAAAAGATCTAAAAAAGATCATTTTTGTATTGTAATATTGTTGTATGATAATTACTTTTGGTTGTTTAATGGTTGATTATGAGAACTTTTTACTACTAGATACACACATACAAAGACGCATAGACACATTCCATGAAAGTTATTACAACACCAAACACATTGTCAAAATTATATATATATATATATATATATATATATATATATATATATATAAAATATATATATACAGACACACACGCACGCATGCACAAAACATATATCTATATATGGCGGAATAGGGCAATGTGGAGGGAACGGTTACAGCCACAGAAATTCCGCCCAAACCACCAGATATCGCACTGTTCCCATCGCTAGAGGAGGCTGCAGGAACATATTAGGCAGCGAACCAAATACCATCGGCTGAGGGGCAAAACTAGAAAATGTGGCCCGGATCATGTGTGAATATGGTCAAGGATTTTAGATTGACAAGGAGGAGAAAAATGCTGATTTAACTCATTACTCACCAATATTGAAAACGAACAGAATGAGGGGGCAACTACCTAAATCAGTATTCTCTACCTCTAAAGATAAATGGAGGAACACACCAGTGGGTTATATTTTGGGAAGAAGGCTATTGTATAACAATTTCAAAGGATTTGTAGACAAAATTTGGCAACCAAGTGGTTCATAAGAAATGTATTACAAAAAGAATGTTTTCATCTTTATCAAGCTCTACAATTCTGAAGATTGTGAAAAAATCATTAAAGAAGGCCTATACACCAATGGATCACGAATTTTGATCATCGAAAAATGGAAACTAGGTATGAGTACTAAAAAGGATCTATTTTCCACTGTTCCTATATGTTAAGATTTACATATTTAAAACTTGAATATTGGAATAATGAAGGCAAAGTAGGATCGCTAGTGTACGATGGAAACCAGACCTAATTTTAGGCGCGTTTTAGTTGAAGTTGATGTACAATTCACTTATCTTACTGAAATAGACATAGAGTCATACAATGGGGATGTTGAACTATTCAGATTGAATATGAACAGAAAATAAGACCATGCTCTATATGTAATGTTTATGGACATAACGATGCTAACTTTATTATTATGATGACTAAACATGGCGACCAAAGAAATAAAGCATATCTGAAAGTCCCAATATAAATCCAGTTTCAACGAATGTTTCTAATTATGTTGCTGACCCTCGTTTACAAGCGGATTTACAACAAAATAATAGTATAACCGCTTACCAACCGAATAACAAGGGCAAAAAGTTATTGCAACATTAGAGTACTATCATTGAGCAGTAACCTGTTCCAACTCAGAATGTATTTTTAGTTTAAGAAGATATACTAGAGACCTCCTTACCCGACTCGCCTTAAACAAGTGAAAATGTAGCGATCTGTCAATGTGGATCATAAACAACTAGCATAAAGGGGCATGTAATAGCTGAAGATATAGAAACCAGTTCAGAATGCAGTGACAACGACTCAGAAAACATAACCACAAATCAAGACTTCATAAGCATATAGCAACTAAAATTCAGGAAGTTGGTTGTCAGAACAAATGCGAACGAAATGTCCCCTACCCCCTTTCCCATGATTTCGACAAACCCTAACTACAAGAAGAAGCATGAGGCAATGACCTATGATGCAGGGGAATCGTCGAGAGGCCGTTGAGTACCGGTTAGGCATTGTTTTGCAATAACCCCGTCCTTTTATAATAGTGCTTTATTGCGCTCATTTTCTATGGCGTCGTTTGTGCATTGAGCTTTTCTTAAAGCGCCAAAAAATAAACCTTTTTAGTATAAATTTATATTTTACTTGGATAAATTAAATACACTTAGAACAAAATCATCCAATTACTTTATTTATAATAAATAACGAGAATTCTTCTTTATATTCAAAAGCAAACGTTACTCTATAATTTCTCACTATTTTGAAATTTGGCTTTACTAAATGTTGAATTTGTACGATTCAAATATTTTTTAAAGAGGAAAGAAATTGATTAATTGATTCAACCAAATCAATTAATTTGGCTGATATATGGAAGGATATTTTAAAGGAAACTAATTAATTAGTCAATATATATGAAGAAATAAATGATTAGGCATGGAGAATAAAGGAAAGATATGGAAACGAAGATTACGCCATCTATTTGTACTAAAATCAAATCATGCAAATTGGAACGATATCTGGATAATCGGGAAATTGATTTGCTTAATCTCCAAGCAACCATTCATTATCAAGTCTATTTAAATGAAGGAATTTCATCTTCATATGTACACGCAAGTGTAGTATCCACAATTATTCTTTCATCCCACTTTTTTACTCCTTTCTTTAGTGAAATAAAAAGTTGTTGGGTCTTCGTAGACGTAGGATATTCATATCCGAACCACGTTAAATCTTCTGTGTCTCTTATTTTTGTTATTTTTCTATGAGACTGCATAATTCTTTTTAAGTGTCATTGATATCTAAATAGACAATGCTAGATTCTGAACAAATAAACCGCTTCCACTCAAAATTAAAACAAAATTCATTACAGTTTGGTATCAAAGCTAGTGTTATTGTTCCTGTTTGGATATTAATGGCTACTTCTAGTAAGTCTGTTGGTAGATCTGGTGTCAATTATGGAGTAACACGTTTTGATGGAAAAGGAGATTTTGGTACTTGGAAGATGAAGACGGAGGCTGTATTGAAGAAGGAGAAGACTTACAAGATTATTTCTGTGCCTGAGAAATTGAAAGGTATTGATGCAGCTGATTTAGAAGAGATGAAAGATGAAGCTCTCACAACAATTCAGTTGAGCCTTAATTCTCTCAGAAGAAGACGATGAAGGAACTATGCAATGCATTATCGGATGCATATCAAGACAAGTCGCTCACTAATCGGATTATTCTTCAGCAACAACTCTATTCGTTCAAGATGAAGCCTGGAGCTGATCTCATGGAGCATGTAGATGCTTTGACGACTTTGATTATGAATCTGAAGGCAGCGGAAGTTGATATTACCGATGAGGCTCAAGCTGTGATCCTTTTATATTCCTTGCCTAAGGAGTATACTGCTTTTGTTAATTCCATGATTTATGGTCGCAGTAAAATTAGCCTGTCTGATGTAAAGGCTGGTCTTCATAATGAAGTATTAAGAGGTAGATTGGTGAGCACTAGCTTGGATAGTGATACCGAAGGCTTATCTGTTCAGAGAGGTAGAGGCCAAAGCATGAAGAAGAAAGGTGGAGGACGGAATTATTCATGGTCTCGGTCTAGGGTGCCTAAGAATTTGACTTGTCATTATTGTAAGAAATCAGGGCACTTCATAGCACAATGTCCCAAACTTGAAGGTAGAAGAAAAGATCCAAAGCAAGCCCCAGCTTCTACAGCAGAGAAATCAGATACAGAAAGTGACACCGGTGTATTTACAGCTTTTGGCTCTTCTGGGAAGAGCAACTTATGGCTGATTGATTCTGGCGCATCCTATCATATGAAACCTGATAGGAACTGTTTTTCCACTTACCGTGAAATTGATGGAGGAGAAGTTCTGACGGGTAATGATGCTTCTTGCCATATGGTGGGTTTTGGTAGCGCGATGATTAGGATGTTTGATGGTGTTATTCGTACGATCACCGATGTTAGACATGTACCTGATTTGAGGAGGAGCTTGATCTCTGTTGGGGCATTGAGTAGACTTGGCTTGAAGATTGTAGTGGAAGGAGAGAAAATGAAGATATCGAAGGGTTCCATGATTGTTATGAGAGGTGTGGGGGCAGGAAATCTTTGTCTATTAAAGGGCACTATTATAATTGGTGAATCGGCTTCTGTTACATTTGTTGATTCGGATTCTTTCAGATTATGGCACTTGCAGATGGGTCACATGGGTAAGCGCATCATGGATGAGTCGAGAAAACAAGGATTGATTGATGCAGCTCATCATTCAAAACTTGGTTTTTGTAAAGAGTGTGTTCTTGGAAAGCAGACGAAGATTTCTTTTGGTATAGGAGAGCATAAAGCAAAAGCTGTCTTGGAGTATGTTCATACAGATGTCGAAGGTCCCTCCCCTTGTCAGTCTTTGGGTGGAGCCAGATATTTCGTTTTATTTATAGATGATTTCTCTCGTAAAGAATGGGTATACTTTCTTCAGTCGAAGAGTGAAACGTTTACCAAGTTTCAGAAGTGGAAATCTATGGTTGAGAAGCAGTCAAGGAAGAAATTGAAAGTTCTTCGTTCAGATAATGGCGGTGAATTTGTATCATAGGAATTCATCGATTATTGTGAGTCTGAAGGGATTAAGAGGCATTACACCACACCAGGCGACCACCAGTCTAGTGGAGTTGCAGAAAGGATGGATCAGACATTATTGGAGAGAACAAGATGCCTTAGACTGACTGCTAAATTGAAGAAAGGATTTTAGGATGAAGCTTTATCTATGGCTGCTTTTCTCATCAACCGCACACCATCCACTGCCATAGATATGAAGATCCCTGAAGAAGTATGGAAAGGAGAGCCTGTTAGCTATTCATTTCTTAGAGTGTTTGGTTGCCCAGCTTATGTGCAAGAGAGAAAAGGGTAGCTGGAACCTAGAGCTCGCAAGTGTATTTTTCTAGTTTATAGGACAGGAGTGATGTGATATAGGTTATGGTGTTCTATTAGAAAGAAGATCGTTATGAGCAGGCATGTGACTTTTGATAAGAAGGCTATGTTGAAGGTGGAGCCTTCCTTATCGGATGACAATGAGAGGACATGTGAAGAATACCAGACACAAAGCAAGTCATCTGTTGATTCTTTCCATAGACGTTCAAATGGTGTTTCCGATGACACCTTGGTTGATAAGGATAATACCAATGTTGGTACAGAGAATCAAACTCAAGGTGGAGCTCATTCAGAACCTAGGCCTGTCAGACAAAGAAGAAAGCCTAAGTGGCTTGATGAGTTTGTTGGATTGAGCATCGAAGATATTAACTTCGATGATATGGCAACATATGCTTTGAATGTTGTCCATGATGATCCCTGTGATTATAGAGAAGCTATCGCATCAGTTAACAGTTCCAGTTGGTTAGTTGCTATAGAGGAGGAGATTGAATCATTGCAGATAAATCATACTTTGGATTTGGTGCCTCTTCCCACCGACAAGAGAGCTATTGGATGCAAGTGGATTATAGAGTGAAAGACGGTGAAAAATGGTAATCTCAGATACAAGGCAAAGTTAGTCGCAAAGGGATATGTTTAGAAGAAAGGGGTAGAGTATCATGATATCTTTGCTCCAGTGGTTATGCATACTTCAATCCGCATTCTTTTGGCATTAGCTGCTCATTATGATATGGAATTAGAGCAACTAGATGTCAAAACTGCATTCTTGCACGGTGATCTGGACGAGGAGATTTATTTAAAGCAGCCGGAAGGGTTCACTGATAGTAGCAGGCCAGACTATGTTTGCAAACTCAACAAATCTCTATATGGACTGAAGTAGTCTCCTAGACTATGGTACAAGAGGTTTCATAAGGTTATGCTTTAACAGGGATACTCCAGAAGTTTCAAAGACCAATGTGTTTATTTTAGGAGATGTGATGGTGATACGATTTACTTGTTGTTATATGTTAATATGCTGATTGCATCTCGAAGTATGGTCAAAATTAAGGAGTTGAAAGCGGCGCTCAGTAGAGAGTTTGACATGAAGGATGTGGAAAAGGAACAAAGAATATTGGGTATAGAGATAAGCAGAGATAGGAAGCGGAGAGAGTTAAAGCTCACTCAAGCGCAGTACATCGAGAAGGTCCTCACTCGATTTGGAATGGAGAAAGCTAAACCGGATGGCACTCCTTTAGGCTCTCATTTTAATTTGTCAAAAGAATTATCTCCCTCATCGGAAGAAGACAAGAGGTATATGGCTAATATACTTTATTCTAGTGATGTTGGTAGTCTTATGTATGCGATGGTGTGCACAAGACCAAATTTTTTAAAACTTATTGCAATTTGCATATATAATTTTTCTACCGCAAGTTTTTTTTGGTTACATAAATGATTATACCCAATACCCAGCTACTAATTTTGTTTGCCCAAATTCATCCCTGGTTTCTACAAAAATCTAACTAGGAAGATACCACAAAAGCATTTAAATACCTTCTACTAAGTTTGTGAACTTATGGCAGCACATGACATTCTAAAATTTCTAATTTATCAAGAAGACCGAGGTAATGATTTTAAAAGCTTAGGCCTGTTTGGTTTGAAAACGGAATTTTGAGTTTTGCGTTTTCAATATGTATTCAAAAAGATGTGGAATAGGAAGACGGCGTAGGAAGGGGTGGAGGGCGTGGAGGACGTAGACGACGTGGGAAGGGGAAAAAAGAAGAGGAAGGAAAATGCGAGAAACCAAAAAAAATCGTTTTCAATTTTATATGCTAAAACCATTTTCCGGATTTATCATTTTTTGAAATTCAATGCATTTTATCGTATGAAAATCCAGAAATGAAAATTACAAACCAAACGGGCCCTTAATTTTTTACAGACATTCAAAGCATCGTTCAGAACTACTTCCACTACCGACCATTTGTTTTAGTTCATCACTAAGCTTAAACATTCAAAAGTTTCATCCCATCGATATTGAACATCACACCTCCTTTTTTCTCAGTTAAAAATCGAGGTAGGCCAAAATTATTGTCCCATTTTACTTCATTCAATATGATTCTCGTTTTAGGTATCGGTGCCTTTTCTTTGAACAATCTAAGTGAGAATTGGTAAAGGAATCAAAACTGCTAGCTAATGTCTTCTGCTTCCTTTCTGAAAACGTTGATTAAATAAAATAATTGAAGATTCCCATTTTATAAACCTATCATCATCATTTTATCATTGTTGATCGCTTTATTCATACTAGAAATTTTTTTGGGAAATTTCTAACTATTTCTTGCTTGACATATTACTTCATGATATGCTATAATAACCGTTTCATGCCTGCTAGTGTTTTACAGGAAGAATTAACTAAAATGGTGGGCAATCTGGAAGGCATAAGCATCATATATTGCATGACACTTTTGTCATTTCATGTTGTATACTAACGAGTGCTCTAAAACCAGATGATGTGATACATCTAATAGATAATATTTGTGTTTTACGTTCTTTAACACAAAAAATTATCAACTCATGGTAATTTTTGTTCCCTGTTGCTTTATTTTATTGCTAAGAAAATGAATTGTCCTTTCTTTTTACCATCTCCTTTAATGTGTTGACTAATAATTTTATGCCCGCAAAATTTCTGTTTTAACTGCTTATTAAATAATTCATATTTTAGCAACTATATGCACAAAGTTTTCAACCTGTTCATTGATGCAAAACTTATAGGATCAAAATAGTGTGCTTACCGTTAGTTCACTTTAAATCATCAAATAAGTTTACGTTAAATAGAACTCATGAGTTATGTTCTATTATCTATTGGTCAAAATAGCCTTACAATATTCCTTTGTATACAGTTTAATGAAGAAATTGAAAACTTTAGATTTACAAAATACTAAATTGTAAATTTACAAAACTATCAAATTAAAATTATTGAAAACAAAACAACACTTAGATCTACAATTTGAGAAATCATTTTTCATTTCTTATGAGTTTAAATGTTTAAAAACATCAATATTTAAGAAAATTTTGTTACGAAAGTTTAAAACTTCTAGAAATTCATCTTTAATACCATAAAGTTCTCCATAATTTTTCAAAACTATAAATTTGACATTTTATTATTTATTAGGATGGTTATCTTTTTTTTCCTAAAAGGGTAAACTATGTTATTTATTAGTTTAGCGAAGGGAAAAGATACATTTACTTCATTCCCCACACCAATTTATTTTTCCCCCTACACAAATATACAAACAGTTCCCTTTATCTAAAACTCCTTTTGTTTTAACAATCCACAACATTTATAGCAGCATTTGTGTGCTAACATTGATGTAAAAGATTTTTTATGCTTTGTCTGTTTCAAGATTACTTGAAAACATTTATCAACAAACATTTATTAATAGTTTCAAGAAAAGATTTATTTGAATAAATTAGGATCCACAAATATATGCTTTCACTTTATCCATCTAAAATAACTACAAATGAAAAATTAAATTAAATTATTTGGTGAAATCCGTGTGCGTAACATGGGTTCACACTAGTAATAATAATAATAAGTTGTGGAGAAAAGTGGAAGGAGCATGGGTGACTTTATTATGAAAATGGGCAGGCCGAATCTTTGATTACTATAAAAAGGTTAGGATTTGTTAAAAGGCCCATGAAAAAAGGGTTCGGGCTAAAAAAAGAAACAAATAAAGAAACAAAAGGAAAAGGAAAAAATAAGAGAGTTGAAGAGGATTGGACCGTGAATTATGTGCACTACAATTGGGAGTAGAGTCTATGAAGCATCAGTATTGAACAATCAAGACAATTGTGCATGACGAACCAACTCTGTAAGTGTTCAATTTTATTTTAATTATATATATTTCTTGTGTTCGTTTTAAATTTAGGTTCAAAAAAATGTTTAAATATCAGTGTAATGAATTCTCGTCAAATGTTTATCTAAAAAAACATTAAGGAAGTTACTTTACGGCAATAACCAAAGTCAAAATTTAAAAAATGATAGAAATTCTGATTTTATCCAAATTTTAATAATTTTGATTATGCGCCTAATCTACATTAAAATAATTTTGAACCCAGAAGAATTATTTCTTAAAATCAATGTGTTTATGAAAATCACTTTGAACATAATTTAGATAGTGGAAGACACTTTGGTTATAGTACAAACAGGTTTCAAAGCGGACAAAACTTTCAGAACAATTCAAGTCAATATTTTGAAGATAACCAAAATTATAATTTTTCTTCTAACATTAACAATTTTGGTTATGAACCTAATTCTTACATCAAAATGATTTTCATTATCAAAACAATAATTTTTATGTTTAAAATGATTTTCAACATCAATACAATTTTTATGAAAATGGAAATGAAATCAAATCAATCTAAAAATAATTTTGATAGGTGGGATGATTTGGATTATAATACTGAGAATAATTTTTATCATAAAAAGCCTTCAAAAAGATTTCAACTAGAAGATTTGAAATACGATAAAAAAAGTTATACAGAACTCTTGCTCAAAACTGTCACGATTTCATTGAAAAAAGAAAGAAAACCATCATATAAATGAATCAAAAAAATAAATTTTCTGAAAATCAATATGGGTACAAAAATCATTTTGAAAATGATTCCCCATGGGAACAATATTTTCAAATTGAAAATAATATTGATCATGAAAACGACTTGGATTATAATCTTGAAAATAACTCTTACCAAGAAAACTATTTAAAAATGATAAAACCGAAAATCGTGAATGTGATTTTTATGAGGGACTAAATAAGTTGGACAAAAAACAGGATGATTTCATAAAGCCACTTGAAATCTTTTGAAATAGCATGAAAAAATTCAAGACATGCAATAAATAAAGCCATAGTCCAAATTTGGCTCACATTTGTAATTTCCAAATAACAACTTTTGAAATTGAAAGCAATAATCTTAATGAAGTTGTTCAAGATTTACGAATTAAATTAGATTCTAATTCTTTAAAAGAAAATGATTTAAGTTTGAATTTTGACCTCCTTTTTTCTGACATGGACAAACTAGAAACATCAATTTTTTAGGATGAAAATTACAAAGATAATAAAGATGTTAAGGACTTGGCTAAAGAAAACGAATTTAGTGAAAATGAAGTTTTTGGACTGCTCGGGAATGAGTTGTCTCACGAGGATGCGTTAAATTCTCCCTTAGGAATTTTACCCATCCGCCGGCCTCTCCTGAGTATAATTCAATAAAAGATGAGTTAAGTTTAAATCATCAACCTAATTTTGAAAATTTTAATTTTGAAGAAATCAACGTCGATGAAAACCATGAAACTTTTGATTATGAAAATGAAATGTTACTTAACGAAATTGGTGGTGAATGTGAATCCAAGCTTGATTCAAAACTTTATGAAAATTTTGAAATGTCAACTAACAGGACCACTGACATTGAACATAAGCTTGAACTACATCTTCTAAAAGAAGAATTTAATCCAAATAAATTATTAGATGACACTCGATATATTGATTTTACTGTTTAAACTATACTTGTGCACGATCACTTATTTTTAAAGAACTACACTAATAAATTTATCGAGCGCATGAATCACATCGTGCACAAAACTTGGATGGAAAAACTTCTACTTACAAGATACCTAACTTAATTGACTACAGATCTAGATATAAAGATGAAATGTTGATAAAAAATAAATTTGTTTATTAGAAAACATACTTAAGCATGAAATATAAAGTTAAAACCAGATGCGAAAGAAAAAGATGATGGCATTCTCAACATCGCTTGTCATAAGCGCGCGCACACACACACACACACACACACACACACACACATATATATATTTTCAATTCAACATATTGTTAAAATACATTTTATATTACCAACCATTTTGCATCGCATCCATTTGTGGGTACTTTGAAAATATTTTGAACGGTGAGGACTCTATCAAATTTAAGTGTATGGGGAGACTTGTGTTGCATTCATTTCTTTAATTTTGCATTTTTTCCTAAAATTTCACCCTTTTTTCGAAATTGCGTTCAGTTTTACACGTACATTTCTTTAAGGCATATGCTTTTAGGACATAGCAATTTTCCTGTACATTTATTAAAATTAGTTCAAATTGGATTATTTTAAAGAGGAATGACAATGCATTTCCGTAGTCATTCGAACGAAAGTTTTTTGTAAATCACTAGTTTCAAGTGGAAAATAAAATAAAAATTTTAAACTACAAGCGATAATAGTGAAGCTATATAGATTGATTGATAAGTGACGACTATGCAGTTTGTTGAAATTTTTTGTTATTGTTTAAAAGTAGGATGCTAAAGTACATGCATTAACAATTTTCAAATATTAATAACTAAGAGGTGTTAAGATGATTTTGCATTACTCTATTTTCTCTCTACGAAAAACTAGTGATTATGATGATAATAATAATAAAACTAAGAGTATCCAACGTTGCTAGTGTTAGGTGTGGCTCGCATTGTATTAGAGTGGGATCGTAGATTGGATTGTGATTAGTCCCACATCGCAAGATATTCTAAAAGAGATCAACATATATATGTGTGTGTGTGTGTGTGTGTGTGTGTGTGTGATTGGTAGCTTGTAAAACGAGGGATTCCTTTTGTTACAAATAAATGTTGCCATGAAAATATAGTGCTCTTGGGGATGTATGGATATCAGTCATGATACTGACACCAAAAGAGCTTCGTTCAGTGGTCTTGCCTATTCTACACTAAATGAAGTGCGCGCATAGCGGAAGATGTGAGGGGTGTCGAAAATTTCAACATGGTATCAGAGCCGATGGTTTGATGGGAACAATATGATGCAGAGTTGACCTGAAAATGATCCAATATGTGGCTTGAGTTCGGGATTCTCATTAAGGTGGAGTTATAACTTAGAACACAGCCTGCTCCAACCGTGGAAAAGAGAACTCTTTGTGAAACAGTTTGGCCCAACCACTGGAGGTGGTAGCGACCTAATCAAAATTACTGAAGGTGTTAGCGACCTTATCCAAGTGTTTGAGGACTCTGTATAACTTCAAGTTGAATTGAGAAAATGCTCGCCAAGGTGGAGATCTGTAAGATGTGGCACACATTGTATTGGAGTGGGTGCGTAGATTTGATTATGATTAGTACCACGTCGTAAGATATTCTAAAAGAAATCAGCATATATATGTGATTAGTAACATGTAACAACAAGGGATTCCTTTTGTTACAAATAAATGTTGCCATGAAAATATATGTGCTTTGGTGGATGTATGGATATCCAATAATGACGCTGTCACCAAAAGAGCTTCGTTCAGTAGTCTTGCCTCTTCTATCCTAAATGAAGTGCGCACATAGCGGAAGATGCGAGGGGGTGCCAAAAATTACAACATGGTAACAGATCCGTTAATTCGATGGGACCAATATGATGCAGTGTTGACTTGAAAATGCTCTAATATGTGGCTTGAGTTTGGGATTCTCATTAAGGTGGAGTTATAACTTAGAACACGGCCTGCACCAACCGTGGAAAAGAGAACTCTTTGTGAAACAGCTTGGCCCAACTGCTGGAGGTGGTAGAGACCTAATCTGAATTGCTGGCGGTGTTAGCGACCTTATCCAAGTGTTTGAGAACTCTATATAACTTCTAGTTGAATTGAGAAAATGCTCTTCAAGGTGGAGATCTGTTAGGTGTGGCTCGCATTGTATTAGAGTGGGTGCGTAGATTGGATTGTGATTAGTCCCACATCACAAGATATTCTAAAGGAGATCAGCATAAATATGGGATTGGTAGCTTGTAACAACAAAGGATTCCTTTTATTACAAATAAATGTTGCCATGAAAATATATGTGCTCTGGGGATGTAGAGATATTCAATCATGACGCTGGCACCAAAAGAGCTTCGTTCAGTGGTCTTGCCTCATCTACACTAAATGAAGTGCGCGCATAGCGGAAGATGCGGGGGGTGCCGAAAAAATTACAACAGCTAGTACATGTCGCATTGGTGTGCACACCTGCCAAGCCCTGTCCCACTCTAACGTAATCCCGAAGGGCAGTGTATGTGTGATATACCGTGGTCTCAGTTATGAGTTAGGCACCTAAGGATCACCGACCTATACTGACATTATCAGAGCCGGTTTGGACAATCTGCCACAATTTCACTCTCATGTAGGCCCGAAATGTAGTGCATAGGTGATATACTTTGTTATGTGGTTAGATGTATGCATAGAAAAAAAACAAGAAAAGAAATAATAATAATAATAATAATAATAATAATAATAATAATAATAAGAGGGTAAGTGATCGAATTCGAGGCATTCTCTTTACTTTTATGTATTTGAATATGCGGTGCAAGTGGAAATAGAAATACAACTTTGCAGCTTTGATAATCATATAAAAAACTAATTTCGTAGTTGCACTATATTTTCATCTGAAACAACTAGCAAGGTAGAGTCAGGTGTGATGAGAACTTGATTTTTACTTGAAGTTTTTGACTAGGCGATGAAGTTAGATTTTAGATTTTGACTAAAACATGTGCACACTGCAATGTTGTAACAACATGTGTACACTGCAATGTTGTAACTATTTAAAAAATAGACCGATTTATTAAATTTCATAACCTTTTGCATTCATATAGCTGCTTTAGAATCATAACATGTTGCATTTGGATTTTGTAGGGAGTATCCATTGAGAACCCTCACGAGACACAACTCGTCCTATTAGAGACATCTAAGGGTTTAAAGACTTGTTGCATACGCTAAATGCAATTGTATTTCCCTATGAAAGTGTGACCAATAAATCCAATTAGGTTTTATTCGAGGATGAATAAAGGTTTGTGTGGGAGAATTTGATGAACGTCAAATTATGTATATTTTAAACTGCTTATTTATGCATTTTAATATTCATAAGGCAGTACTGCCGGTATTTTTGTTGTGTTTATCGTAGATTCTTTATTTTTAAGGAATGAAATTATTGAGGAATTTCTAATAAATAAACAGTTCAACCCTAAAGCTCTGTTATAAGAAATCAATTGTCATATATGCACAAAGTAGTTATAGGAAGGTGATTTTGAAGATGTACATTTTCTAGTGGTTCATATCACGTATCGCACATATTTTTTGAAACCAGTTACATCTCTTAGATCTAGACACTTTTGAAACATACCAAATCAAGAAGCTTTTGGAGTACGTTGGGGAAAGAGGTTTCTAAAGCACAATGGAATACACAAAATAAAGAAGCGTACAAAGATGAACCGAGTCAAGAAGTTCTAGAATATTCAAATTTTTACCAAGTGTTAGATCTAGAAGTAAAGAGCACTATCAATACCTTCACTTAATCACATTTGAGATGATCTTGTCATTTATGAATTTATTTTAGTTTTTTTCATTGTTTTGTTTCTTTAGATTAAGCTAGGATTATAAAAAAAAAAAAATCTTCCTTCCTTTTACACTTCTTTTTATTTAGTAATAAATATCACTATTAGTTTTTTTATTGTTTGATTCGTAGTTTATAAATTTAGTTTCAGTCTTATCTGACAATTTTTTCTTCCTTTTATTGCATTTTTATTTAAATGTTATTTCAGTCTATTACTCTGCACTTACATTCGAGATCTACTAGTTTGCCAATAGGCCATTCGATCTCTTCAATTGTTTCGTTATAGCACTTGATTTCCATGAATCAATCAAGTAGTTCTTTTCATTATTTCTTATAATTCCATATTTATGTAGTTTTATTAATGTCCTAGATTAAATTAGTCATATCCAAACCTTAATTTTTTCTAACATGCCTAGAAATTAAATAAACATTGGTAATTAAATAACTCATTGGATTCGACCGTATTCGCACAAATATTACAACAGACTACGTGTGCTTGCAGTTAAATAAATTGTGGTTTTTGTTTACATCAAAAATCATCGATAAAGAGCTTTAGAGGATATAGTCATGTACCCTCATAGATGCAACCCCACGATACTTTCACACGGGTAATACTAATTTAGAATATCCTTATATATTCCTCTTATAGTAAGATATTAGTATTATTAAGAATATTAATTGGCCCTAATCATTTTGCGGATAACACATGTCAACAATTATAGGAATGAGTAATTTGTCTGTTTTTCTTGAGATTTCCCTAACTAATTTTCCTATAGAACCTAGACCATGAGATATCCAATTTTCTACGTTATGTTTCCACTAAGTTATGTCCCATTGCATTATGTTTAAACCATTCCCCTCAATGTAAATAATATTTTCTCTTTACATAGCCCTTTAGTCAAAGTGTCGACTATATTCTCCTTTGAGTTGACATAATATATTGATATTACGCCACTTTCAAGCAAGTCTTTAATAGTTTCGTGCCTTCTTCATACATGCCTAGACTTACCATTGTAAATTTTTTTATTTGGCCCTTGTGATTGATGTCATGCTATCATAATGAATACAAACAACAATCACAGGCTTAGACCACAATGGAATATCTTCAAGAAAATTTCATAGCCATTCCGCTTCTTCAACATCTTTATCTAAGGCTTTGAATTTTCTTCCATTATAAAGCGTGCGATCGCAGTCTATTTTAATAACTTCCAATACACTGCTGCTCCACCAATTGTTAATACATATCCGCTTGTGGACTTGCCATTTGTGTTAGCAGATATCCTCACAATATCCCTTCAAAACATAGTGACATTTTGTGTAGTATAATCCATAATTAATTGTATGCTTTAAGTATCTTAATACCCTAACCTAAGAATTCCAATGATCTTTATTAGGATAACCTGAATAGTTGCTTAATCAGCTAACGGAATATGCCAAATCAGATCTTGTACAATTCATAATGTACATCAAGCTTTCTAAAATTTTAACCATGACAAACTCTCGCCCTTATTTTTCATAAGGTGAAATTGTGGATCAAATGTTATTGTTATAGGTTTACAATCATAGTGTCCAAATTTCCTTAATACTTCCTCTATATAATGGGATTGTCTAATAACATGTCCATTATAGTTTCTTTATATGATAACAATAAGTATTATATCTACTAATCTTATATCTTACATATCAAAAGTGGAATTTATCATTTATTTTATGGAATTGATCACATCTCTATTTGTTTTCATTATAAGCATGTTGTCTACGTATGGGCAAACAACGACATGTTCGTGCTGAAATTATTTTACATATACACATTTGTCGCATCCATTAATTTTGAATTCACGTGACAACATAGTAAAATTGAACTTCTCATGCCATTGTTTAGGTGCTTATTTGAGTCTATGTAAAGACTTAACTAATTTGCAAACTTCATTTTCTTGCCTTTTACAATAGAAATTTTGGTTGATTCTGTTGAATTTATATGATTCAAAATTTTACAAAGAAGACAAGAAAATAATTAATTGATTCATACAATCAATTAATTAGGCTATATATGGAAAGATAAAGAGGAAGGATATGTGTGATATCTTTTAGAGAAGGAAACTAATAATTAGCCAATCAATTAATTAGTCAATGCATTTGTTATATGAAGAAATAAATTATTAGACATGGAGAATCAATCAATCAAAGGAAAGATAAGAAAACCAAGATTATGCCATCTATTTATACTAAAATCAAATCATACAATTTGAAAAGATATCTGGGTAATCAGGAAATTGATTTTCTTAATTTCTAAGCAACCTTCATTGTCAAATCTATTTAAATGAAGGAATTTCATCTTCATATGTATGAGAGTGTGAGAAAGCATCCATATTATCCTCTTCTTCAGGAAACCCTAATTCATTCAGTCAATCAATTAGGGGTTTTGACCATAAACAAGTCTTTAAATAAATTGGTTATTCAATTTATAATTATAGGTTAGTCTATCCACTTTTCAACGTATAATTTTGTAATCTCTCTCTTTTTTGTACTCTCTTTCTTCAGTGAAATAAAGAATAGTTGTTGGGTCCGTGGACATAGGCAATCTAGCTGAACCACGTTAAATCTTTGTGTTCTCCGCTCTTCTATTTCTCTTTGTTTGGTGATTATTTTTCATTGAATTTGTGTTTGATAATTAATCGACAAGCTAGATCCATCTTTTGATTGTTTCTGCGCTTTAGTATTCCGCTGTAGTTTGGAAGTTAGTGCAAATCAATTGAATTTCCACACAACAGTTTAGTATCACAGCTAGTTGTCTTGTTTTGGATTAGTTATCAATGGCAAATTCTTTTAGCAGTACTATGAAAAATTATGCCATCACCAAATTTGTCAGAAAAAGAGTTTTTGGGACATAGAAGGTGAAGAATAATGACGGTGCTTCAGCAACAACTTCATTCGTTTAGAGAAAGAGATAAAAGCCAGAAGCACCTTGGAGGTAGAAGAGATATGTGTAGGTCTCATTTCATGGGTCCTAGATGGGGTGCTTGCTATTATTGTAAGAAGAATGAGCATTTCATATGGGATTGTCTAGCTCTTAGCAAGAAGAGAGAAAAGAAGGAGAAAGCTTCAGTTTTTCCAGTAGTTAGATCAGATGTGGATAGAAGTGATAGTAATACATCATTATTTTCAGCCAGTATTTCACCTTTAGAGCGTAATAATTGGGTGATTGATTCTGAAGCCTCTTATCATATGATGCCAGATAGAAACTGTTTTATTAGTTATAAGAAAATTGATGGCGGAGTAGTTCATGTGGAAAATGACGCATCATATCATGTTGTATGCATTGAAAGTGTAAGGTTTAGGATGCATGATGGTGTTGTTAGGACTATCACAGATGTTAGACATGTTCCGATGCTACATAGAAGTTTGTTATTAGTTGGAGCTTTAAGTAGACTTGGTATGAGGATAATAGCTGTACAAGGTATTTTCCTTAGTGCAGGACTGGATGCAGGGTAACTCCGAACCAGTATAAACTCCGGCATGTTCTTTTTTTTTACTTCTTTTTATTTACTTTCTACATCTGTGTTTGATTATTTGATTATTCTATGATTAAGTTCTGCATTTATTTATATCAAAATTTTAAATTAGTCCATATAAGTCTTAGAATCCATTAAACACTATTCATCCCCCCTCTAGTGTTAAATTAGCCTTAAGATTCTTAATCCGCACTCCCTTTCAATTGGTATCAGAGCATAGATTTTCATAGTTTTCATAATCTGAAACTTGAAAAGTTAAAAATGGCATTTTTAGGGAATTTTGTTAATACTAGTTTGAATTTATGCATATCATCAAAGTATCATAAGTCTGCATATAATTTTTATGAGAAATCAAGTTATCTATCGAATTGGTTTGTTATGCAGGAATAGACATGTTATATGGCTTTTGAAAAATCAACAACCAATGGACAAACTGTGCAAACTGAGAAAGATAAATGGATACTTGATAGTGGCTGTTCAAGGCATATGACTGGAAATCCCGAGATACTCAATGACATTATATATCAAGATGGTGGATTGGTCAACTTTGGAGATAACTCAAAAGGATATGTGATTGGCATCGGCAATGTCGGTAGTTCTAAAACTCCTCTTATTTCTGATATTTTTCTGGTTAAGAATTTAAAACATAATTTGCTTAATATAAGTCAACTATGTGATAAAGGATTTAAAAATAAATTTGGATAAGACAAGTGTCACACCGAAGATAATAAGTCAAATATTATCTTTGGAGGAATTAGGAAGAAAAACATTTACATCCTTAGTACGAAAGTTTCAAATGATAACTTATGTCTTTTGGCTAATACAAGTGACCCTTGGATTTGGCATAAAAGATTTGGTCATTTAAATTTCAAACTGCTATCTAGGTTATCAAAACTTGACTTAGTTAGAGGTTTTCCCAAGTTAAACTTTAAAGTAGATAGTATATGTGACGCTTGCCAATTATTAAAACTTAAGAAAAGTTCATTTAAATTAAAAGATATGATTTCTACTTCTAAACCTCTAGAATTACTTCATTTAGATTTATTTAGTCCATCTCAAGTTTAATAAATTAATCATAACAAATATGTTTTTGTAATTGCAGATGATTATTCTAGATATACTTGGACAATTTTTCTTAAACTTAAAACTAATGCTTTTGAATTATTTAAAAATTTTGCTAAAAGAATTCAAAATCAACTTTCTTTAAAAATAAAAACTGTTCGTAGCGATCACGGTGGAGAATTTGAAAATGAAAATTTTGAGAATTTTTGTAATAAAAAAGGAATTACTCACAATTTATCTTTTCCAAAAATTCCACAACAAAACGGAGTGGTGGAACGTAAGAATAGAACTATTTAAGAATGTGCTAGAACAATGCTTTCTGATGGTAACTTACCTAAAAACTTTTGGACCGAAGCAGCCGCTACAGCGTGTTATATATTAAATAGGATTTTAATTGGACCATTAACTAATAAAACAACATATGAATTACTTTACAATAAGAAATCCATAGTAGCTTATTCTAAAGTTTTTGGTAGTAAGTGTTTTACTCTTAATACAAAAGATAATTTAGATAAATTTGAACCTAAATCCGTCAAAGGTATCTTCATCTGATATTCTAATAGAAGTAAAGCATTTAGAGTTTACAATTTAAGAACTAACACTATTAAAGAAACAATGCATGTATCTTTTGATGAAAATTTTAAAGATACTGTAAAAATAGAAGATGAAGAAGATTTTGTAACTTTAAATAATGAACCTAATGAAACTAATTGTGAAATCATTCAACCTAATACAAGAATTAGGCTATTAAAAGATCTTCCTGTAGAAAATATACTAGAAAATTTTGAATCTATAGTTAAAACAAGAATCAACTAAATAGTATGAGTAATGTAGTTTTTATATCAACTATTGAACCTAAAAATCCAAAGGAAACATCATCTGATGATTCTTGGATTCTTGCTATGTAAGAAGAATTGAAATCAGTTCACCAGAAATGATGTTTGGGAACTTGTTCCTAGACTTGAGGATAAAAGTATAATTGGAACAAAATGGGTTCATAAAAATAAAATGAATGAACTTGGTGAGGTCGTGAGAAATAAAGCTCGTTTAGTTGTGCAAGGTTATTGTCAAGAAGAAGGAATTGAAAATGATGAAACATTTGCACTCGTAGCAAAGACTAGAAGCTATCAGGATTCTATTTGCTTTCGCAAACTACAATAATTTCAAGTTATATCAAATGAATGTTAAAAGTGCTTTTCTAAATGGTTTTGTAAAAGAAGATGTTTATGTTGAATAACCTCCATTTTTTGAATATAATAAAATTTTCAAATCATGTATATAAATTAAAAGCTTTATATGGTCTGAAACAAGCTCCTAGAGCCTGGTATGAAAGACTAAGATCTTATTTACTACAATCTAGTTTTGAAATTGGTAAAATAGATACAACTCTTTTTATTAAAAGAAACAAAAATGATATTCAACTAGTACAAATGTATGTAGATGATATAATATTTGGATCAACTAATAACATAATGAATAAATAATTTTCAGATATAAAGACTAAAAAATTTGAAATGAGTCATATGTGAGAACTAAGTTTCTTTATAGGACTTCAAATCAAACAACTAGATAAAGGAATCTTCATTAGCGAAGAAAAATATGCTAATGATTTAATTAATAAATTTGGATTGACCACTTCTTGTAGGAAACCAAGTCCAATGACGACTAGTGTAGCTTTAAGTAAAGAAGATAAATCAAGAGATGTTGATCAAAAATTATATAGAGGAATGATTGGTTCGCTGCTTTATATAACAGCAAGTCGTCCTGACATCATGCATAGTGTCTGTCTCTGTGCAAGATACCAATCCCAACCTAAAGAAACTCACTTAAAAGCTGTTAAAATAATTTTAAGACATGTAAAACATACTTTAGATTATGGTTTCTTTTACCCTAAAAACGTTGTATTTTATTTAACTTCATATTGTGATGTTGGTTACGCTGGTTGTAAATCAGGCAGAAAAAGTACAAGTGGAACTTGTCACTTTCTAGGAAGTTCTCTGGTTTTCTAGTTTAGTAAGAAGCAAAACACTGTATCATTGTCAACAACTGAAGCAGAATATATATATGTTGCTTTGGCTTGTTCTCAAGTTATATATATGCAACAAACTTTAAAAGATTTTGGATTAATTATAACTAAATCACCAATTTATTATGATAGTTCTAGTGCAATAAACCTATCTAAGAATCCAATTCATCATGCAAGAACAAAACATATTGATATTAGACATCATTTTCTTAGAGATAATATAAGTAAAGAAGTCATAACTCTTGAATATATTAATACTGAAAAAAAAATTGTTGATATATTAACCAAACCATTAAATGAACAAAACTTAACTAAATTTAGAAGAGAATTAGGTATATGTTCATTAACCGAAATATAAATTATGAATAATACAAGTATAGTTAATAATTAATATAAATAAAATTTTCTCAAAAATTGAACTGGGCATGTCGACATGACCCATCCCCCAATGTCGACATACAGGCCGAGATTTCAAACTTAAATTTCCCTCTAAAATTAGTTATTAAGTTATATATTTATATATTTCGACTTTTACTCCTTTTCTCTATTCTGTTCTCTGTAATAAACTTCTAAAACAATAAATTAATGGATTTCTCTTCTAATAATGAACCTTCTTCACCCACTTCTCCTCATTCTGGTCCTTTTCTACATTCCACATATGTATGAGTCATCAGATTACATGAGAAGATGAAAGATTTGCTTCAAATGATGATGGAAATTCAAGTATATAATTGATGTTCTTCTAAAAACAATCTTTGGCGTATAAAATCTTGAATTCCATTTAACTTAGGATGCTATATTTCACTCATACATAGTTATTATTCTTATGTCATATGTTTATTTATCTCACTTTCTATTAAGTTAAAGGTTTATAGGTTATTTTTTGTTGATGACAAAGGGGGAGAAGTTATATAAAATAGTAGGCTTGGAGTAAGGGGAGTTGTTGGTGTAAGGGGGAGTTATGGTATGATCGAAGTGGTAAGTATATTTTATAAGGTTGCCATCATCAAAAAGGGGGAGATTGTTAGGAACTGGAGATAGTGGTTTTGATGACAACAACCTTTGTAACTTATTTTATTATAACTTATATACTAGCACTATTGTCTAGATATATATGAATATTATTATGCAGGATATATATAAGGCAGGTACTAATTATTGAAGACTGTACAATATAAAGATCAAGAATAAAGAAATCAAGTTTGAAGACTCATGAGTATCAGGATTAAAATTTCAAGATAAGTGTCTAGTTTTGTTAAAACTTCATAATAGCATGAAAATCTTCATTCAAATTTCATTTAGGATGGAACCCATTTCTACCTTCTTAGTGGCTTACAAACCCACAAACATCCTGGTTTTGTACAAGTTCTCGAGTCCTGATGTGATGAAATATTCTGCAAAAAGAAGCATGCAAATCTACTTCAAAATGTTTTTTCAAAATGATTTTCAAAACTACCTTTCAAAATTTTTTAGCCTTAAAAATTATCTTTCCAAATGATTTTCAAAATGTTTTAGCCTTAAAAATTATCTTTTCAAATGATTTTCAAAAAGATGTATTAGCCTTAAAATATTCTTTGTTTTTGTTTTTAAATAAATTCTTGTTTTAAACTTCATTTGTTTTTTAAAATTGTCTTTTGATTTTTAAATATTCTTTATAATATATATATATACACACACACAACTTGAGATTTAAAATCAAATTTATATATACATTCTAAAAATATATTTTTCTACTCTTCTTTATTTTAAAACATAGGAAAATTAGTTTATTTTACTCCAGAATCATTTTATCTTGTTTTCCTTTCAATACCATTTTCAAAACAAATTTTACATTTTTTTAACAAAGGAATGTCGACATCATGGGATACCCCATGTCGACATGATGGCAGTTAAATTCAAAAGTTTCAATTTTCAAAAGAAGTGTCTATTCGTTTAAATCTCTTCACGAATGGTATGACCGTTATTGGTCTATAAATAGCCTTCACAGACGAATTTTTTAACTAACTATTTTCTTATTTTCTTCACTCCTTCTTCTCCACAAATCCATATTCTAAAAAAATTCATATTTTTAAGATCGTGCCGAAATTCAGTCGAGAATCAAATTAGAATCTCATTCTTGTTTGATTCTCTGCCCTCTCTCGAAGATCAAAGTGTTATTCAGAGTTATAGGATCAATTTGAAATCAAAAGTTTATCGAGTCTCTCTATAGGGTGTGGTTGTGCCTGGAAATCAATTGGGTGATCTTGTATCCTGTAAATCAAAAGAGTTTGCCCCGGACTTGAAGACAAAATGGTACCTCAAGGCCTTTAGAAATTGAGGATTGTAATCACGACATTGGTATAATAAAAATCTGTACGAGGTGTTTGCCTTGGTGCAAGACTGAATGTAGGGTAACTCCGAACCAATATAAACTCCGGTGTTTTCTTTCCTTTTACTGCTTTTTATTTACTTTCTGCATCTGTGTTTGATTCTATGATTGTTTTGTGATTAAGTTATGCATTTGTTTATATCATAATTTTTAAATTAGTCCATATAAGTCTTAGATTCCATTAAACACTAGTTACCCCCATCTAGTGTTAAATTAGTCTTAAGATCCTTAATCCGTGCTTCCTTTCAATAACTTCCACTATGGGCAAACTCAGTTCGAACACTCTAGACTTGTAAATACTGTCAATCTTTAATATGAAAGCTTCACTTCGAGTATACTCAAATCATGGCTCAACGCCCATCGAGTGACTATAGTTGGGCCAAGTGGAAGTATTAGAAGTGAAGCACTATTAAAAAGAGAATTTGTCTTCTCGGTTATATAGGGTTAATATTACGGTCTACTTAAAATCTCTAGCCAGATCATTTCAATTAATAATAATTGTTATTATTGAACTAAGGACTTTATGTTTGGACATAGAGTTGAATATGCATGATATTGGAATTTTTACCATTACCACATTCTATAAGTCTAGAGTAATATCGCTTAGATGAAGCAAATTGGTGTAAATAATAGTCACAACCGGGAAATGCTTAATAAAGCAAAGTAGATTTTATCGAAACTAATAAGCGGTAAATTAGGCCAAAATGTCACACCGTCTGCTGAGTAATGTGTGAACGTTAATACTTGAATAGTGTGATATTAATCGCTCACCAAATTTACACTGATGAGTCACAAACTGAATGATGAATTCTCCTTTGACCAAATAATTTTTTAATTTATAATTGTTATAAATTAATTAAATAAAATAATATTTATGAATTAAAAAACACTTTGATTTGATAAGTGAATATTAAACATATTTATAAAAGTTATAAATATATTAATCGATGTACGATATATATATATATATATATATATATATACACACACACACACACATACATACACACACACATACACACATAAGTGTTTTAAGTTAGATTTAAAATGCAAAATATTCATTCGGGATCTAAATGGCTTTATGCCCATCGTGGGGATGAGAAGATCGGATGAAACATGAGGCTAGGGGCTGCTAATAGATAGGCAAAAGAGGGATAAATATGGATAGGTGAGATGGAAGGAGATTGAGTAAAAGATAAGATCCTAAAATCTCTCTTTTCCCTCCTCTATTTAAACATCTCTTCCTCCATTTGATAGGGATCTTTAGAGCCTCCATCCTCATTCCTTCATTGGCTTATCTTCCCCCTTCTATCTATCTGCTATCTCAGGATCAAATCAAATCAATTTGGCTACTACCTAATAGTTGGTGGTCAACGATTCAAGGACTAACACTTTTTTGGATCAGAAATCATTCCTAAGAGCTTACATCATTGTTTGAAGGTGTGCATACGGGACTTGGCTATAAGGTATTTATCTAATTATCTATAAACATTAATTTATATTTATAACGCACATTATATATATATATATATATATATATATATATTCTGAAAATATGTGTGTGTATTATTGTTGGTCAGGTGACGATTCCAATATGTAGATTTTTTGTTGCAATTTAGATTGGTTAAATATATATGTATATATATGTTTATAAATAAAAGAAAACTATATAATAACTCATCCCTACATAGCATGGCTCAAAAGTTAAAAAAACATTTTTTTGATTATTTATATGATTTAATATATAATATACCCATATATTAATCTAGTTTATAATTTAAATACTATATTATAGTAATGTAAAATATGAAGATAAAATTTTATATGTGATGTTAAATAAGTATATTATTTTCGACAAAATTCTTTTATATTTATATAAATTATTTTTAAATAATATTTAAATCACTTTATCATATAAATAATTATATAAACCAATGTATATATTATGAAATATATTTAAAATTTTATAAATTCATATTACATATATTGAACTCACGGAAGAAAATAAAAACATTTTATATATTTTTTAAAAATATAACAAAAATCAAAAATTAAAAAATGGCTTTTTTTAATTATATTAAATTATAAAATTATATAATAAATTTCAAACCATAAACCATTAGTCTAAAAATTAGCTGGAATTTTAAAATTAAATTTAGATTCAAATAAAATAATTTTCCAAATTTTTAAATAGCTATTTTTGATTTTATTAATATATATATATACACATATAATTTAAAAATTTAAAAATTCCTGATTTGGGCGCAAAACCAAATCAATAAATATATATTTAACTAAAAAATTATTTTATAATTTTTTATATTAATATATATATGTTTATTTATTATTATACATACATATATATATATAATATTTAATATCATTTGTATGTTTATAAATATATATAAAAAGTTATGTATTTATATATATATACACACCATTTCTGATATTACAGCAAAAGAAAGAGAAAATTATTTATTATATTTTAAATGACATAACCATATTTATATAGTAATATATATATATTCACATTTTGTTAATATTACATATTTTTTAGCAAAGCCATTAACATTTTATTAATATTATATATTTATATTCATATATAAATATTTATAAGTTTGTATAAAAATATAAATAAATAAATTTTAACATATATATGTATATGTATGTATTGAAATATTTTATTATAATAGCAAAAGTGTATGTATATAGAAACATGCATTCAGATAATACATTTACATATTAGATGAGCTAACATGTCTTTTGATATTTAAATCCCATCATCTATATACAGGCATGTTATACCTTGCACAGATTAATATGTTATAGATGCACACACATATATTTAATTTCATATAAAATTAAATAGTAAAATATCATTTTATAAATTTAAATAAAGTAGAATATTTTATTTACATAAAATTTAGAAATGTTTCAAATAAATTAGACTTTATAGGCCCAATAATGATCCAACATAGGAATTTTTTTAAAATTCATCCATAACTTTCGCTACGGCCTGACCTAGTTCTAACAATGGTATCAAAGTCTAATAGCTTATGTGGTCAAAATTAGATGTGTTGGAGTTAACTAATTAAGCTCATATCCCAATTAGTAGGGTATATAGAAAGGTAGTGTTCAGGATTAGGTTTGGCTAATCCAGTACTCTGTCCTACCTGGCTACCAGCCTGATCGAAACAGATAAGTAAGCCCAAAGGTTGTCCCCAATAGAAAGACCAAATTTGAATTGAGCCTTAGGCTAATTTTCAACATTGTTTGAAAATAAAAAATATAAGATTTTATAATTAAAAGGTTAAATTTGATACGACCTGCCCTCCATAGCTTCTATTCGTGCTCTGTCCTTCCGATCCCGCTTCGTCCTACTTCTGTTATGCCTTTCTCTCCCTTACTTCCGTCCCTACCCGTTGCCCCATCTTCTTCGCCCTTGTCTTCTCGATCTGGTAGGTCTTTTAGGAATCCAGCGCCCTTGTGTTCCTTGCCGCCGAAGCTATCTGTCTCCGAGTTTCCACCTTTGCCAACCGTCAACACTTCAGTTCGTGCTGATGTTGATTGCTCTTTTGAGCGTTATGTGTTATTGAGTTCTGAGGTTGGTAATGTTAGTCGATCAGTTTGTGGATCTGTGGCTAAGTTTGTTAATGATGATGTTGTCTCTGGTGCGTCTGGTGAGGATATTGGTGTGATTGGTAGTGAGCTTCGCTCTGTTGCTGCTGAAAATAGGAATTTTGCACGATGCACTTCAGGTGTTTGTCCAAATGGTTATGAGAATGAAATTCCCAATTCCTGTTTATTAAGCTCTGATGATTATTTGCTTGCGGCCTCCTCCCCTGCTGTCTCCAATCCTATGCTTGCGGCCTCTGTAGGTGTTCCCATTGTGGAGGAGATCCCTCCTGCTGCGCCTACCCCCGCTGTTCCCAAAACATGGTCTTCTCTCTTCACATCTCTGCCCCGTAACGCGGGTGTATATGAACCAGTGGAATTTGATATTGTTGAGGAAAATGGCGTGATGATCCCTCCGCCGAATGTTATGCAAGCCGGTAAGGACTTTTGGTCAGAATATTTGATTGGATTCTTTTTGGACCCAAAACAACGCCTTCATGATGCGTCTTCAGTTTGTTGTAGGGCTTGGAGGCTACGTGGGAATCTTCGTGTAAAGCTGGTTGACACAATGTATTTCCTGTTGTTCTCCTCCTCTAAGGATCGCAGTCGAGTTCTTGAGGCTGAGCCTTCTTTTTTTGATGGGAAACCATTTATTATTACTCCGTGGTCTCTTACAGTCGCTAGTGCTCGTGAACAAGTACGTTCTATCCTCGTTTGAGTTTATTTTTCTCAAATTCCTTCTGCTTTACAACCGCTGCTTGGTTTGAATTGGCTTGCATGCAATGTTGGAAAATTGAAATGTTTTGACGTTGATACTGTTGCGCGTGATAAGCTGGTGTACGCTAAGGCTCTGATTGAGATTTCCCCCTGCAAGCCTCTCCCTACCTCTATTCCTGTTCAGCTAGCTGTTGGCCATGTGGTGGAAGTCCGTGTTCGATATGGTTGCGTCCCGGACATTTGTTCCTCCTGTCTCTCTTTTGGCCACTTAGTTTCTACTTGCACGCATTCTGCTATTTCCGCTGTTGCGCTTAAGATTCCACTCCCTCGGCCTCCGCTCAAGAAATGGGTTCCCAAAGTCCCTCTGGGTGCTCCTCCTCCTGATCCTCCATTACCTGTTCCTTGTTCGACTTCTTCACTAGCTCGGCCTACATCTCCATCTGTATCCATTGTCCTTGGTGATGTTTCTGTGGATTCCATTGCAGCTCAGGATCTTGCTCCGTCTCAGTTGCCTGTTGTTTGGGTTGAATCTGAGAGATGTTGGGTTGATTGTCGGTCTGATTTGCGATTTAAACCCGTGGATGATTCATATTTTAGATTTGTATCTGAATATCTAATGGACCTACGATGCCTTTATTATCGACCTTTTGGTGATTCCTTGGTTCTTGACTTGGATGGTACGTATGCTGAGGTTAATTCTGTCTTGCTTGCTGATACTACCTGGGATCGATCTTTTATTTACTCTTCTGATGCTGAGATTTATGATCCGTCTCTTGCTCTCTTATTTCTCCCCTATTTTGGTCTTCTTGGGAACGCTACTTTGGTTTCTTCCCAGGTTGGAGATGATGTACGTCTTGCTATCTCTTCGGAGGAGTCTTAGTTTGATAGTTGTTAGCTATAGCTATGATATGTCTGTCACACTCCTGTGCTGTATTTTCTTATTTATTTGTAGTTAAGGTGCCTCTACCTTACTCCAATACTTCATGTTTTTATTACGTTCGTAATAAAAAATGGACGGTCCACTATAAAACCGGCTGGCCTTACCCAAAAAAAGGTTAAATTTAGAATAGGATGTACATATATTATTAAAGTTATAATATAATAATTTTTTAAATTGTTTAAAAATTAATATATAATTTTTTATTTTTTTATTTATTAGTAAGATCAATATAATTAATTAATTAATTAATTAATTAATTAATCGACTTAATTAATAAAAATATACACATGTATTATATATTTTTGATATATGTTGTGATATTTTAAAATGTTTAAGATACAATAAACATTATATAATATGAGTTTTTTAAATTAATATAATTTAAATAAAAATTTTTAAATAAATAAATTAATTAAAGGTTAAATAAATAAATAAATAAAAGGTTAAGTAGTTAAATAAATTAATATATATGATATATGTGTTATATTATAAAGGTTGTAATATATAATAATTATTAAATATAAATGTTTATTAAGTTAATATAAAATTAATTGAAACATTAATTAATAAAAATTAATAAAATACGATTTAATAATATAATATTATACGTAAGACTATTATAAACGTAATATAAAATATAAAAGTTATATAATAATAAAAAATATAATATGAATGTATAAACTAAAGGCGTAACATCAAAGAAACCCAAATGGACTTAAGGAATAAATATATACGTAAATGTACATATATTGTGATTTCCAATATGCTTGACACTTGAATCACGAGAGTAATTCATAAGAATTATATTATTTTGAAAATCGATATTACTCAATATAAACTATATATTAAAGATTATGAATCTTCAATATAATATTGTCCCCTACCATATATTAATATATTATTTGCATGCTTCTTAGTTATTAAGCAAACTCAAGTTAGGGATGTTATGTATAGTATTATTAATATGTTGAGTAGACAAGGTAATATAACTAGATGTATTTGTTGAGAAAACTCAAGGTATGTGTACTATACTTGGACCGTCGCGATATGTTAGGTATGAGTGAACAATTTAGTTTTGATTTGTTAAGCAAACGCACAGTTGAAGTGAAATTAGGACAGGGCACAAGGGTAAGGATTCGTATATGATACAACTAATAAGGAGTTATCTATTATCCATGGAGTTATCGCTTATTGAGCAAACTCAAGGTCAGAATCCCAAAACTGATGACTCTTAGCACCCACTAGTGAAGTTGAAAGACTTTTATATTTCGCTTAGGGTTTGGTGAAACATAAATTACTGGTAGAAGCCTTATTAGAAAATAAAATAATAACATTTAACCTTTCTAAATTGTAAGAACACATGCTATATAATGTTATAAAAATCTACATTGATAAATTTGTACCTTGATTGCAAGCTGAAACTATTTTGTCTCAATAGAAATTAATTACTTCTTTTAATTTGATGGCAGCGCACCAAATCTCATCTTTTTTTGAGATTACCTCTTTGATATTCTCAGAAATATGGACTTTCTAATACGATTGATAAAACATTTATCAATTAAGACATCCAAATGAACTGAATGGAAGATTGGCAAATAGAAATATAACATATAGTTATTAATAAATGCTTCTTGCATGTTAAGGTTTCAATACCCATGCAAGAACCTGATTTTAGAACTATTAAATACGTTCTTACATGATTATTTGGTGGACACCATGTATTGCATTCAATGAGTTCCAAATTCAAAAGCAATATATGACTATGAATATTTGATCCATATATTATCACATATAAGTGTTGTATGGTGAATGGTCACAGTTCGTATTGTATGATGCTTTGATGAAATTAGTTCATTTGAAGAAAACAAACAAATTGTACTGTGAGATCGAGTATTCAATTTGATCGATTACAATAAAGATCATATTTTATTAAATGTAACACTAGATCAAAACTAAATATTAAGTGCAACATGCAAAGTGCAACATATTTTATGTCCTTTATGTCCTTAAATTTGATCAGTTTACGCAAAGTGCAACATATTTTATGTCCTTAAATATTAAGGATGTTTGAGTGTGCTTTTGTAAAGAATTCATTATGATGTTGTAGTAATAACATTCTTTAGAATGGTTAAAGCATTTAGAAAGAAAAACAAATGTATAATGGAAGATGTAATTTAAGGTACAAATGGGATAAAGAGAGTGAACAGTCACATCTGCTTCATAAAGAAACAACAAAATAATTTTTAAATAATAATAGATACTTAATATTGGAATAAGAAATATAATTTCTATTCTGAATGTATTTTCATATATAAAATTGTTTTCTATTAGATTTATTTCCTTAAGTTCAAGATACTTAATCAAAGTACTCTCCGCTATAAACATAGTTGCAGTATATGAAATAAATAATCTATATTATGTGAATGATGGACCTTTGAATTTAGTATGTTTTCATAGTAATGACGGAAATAATGGGAGCATGCCATATAGCACCTTTTGATTCAAATTACGAAAATTGTTTCCGTAAAACATAGCGAACATTATTTATGAAATAATGACTATTTTCAGCACTGATTGAAAAACAGACATAGTTATATTTCAATGTGAATATTATGAATATTAGTTATGAAATAAAACTATAATGCGGTATTTGTTTTCATAACAAAATTGATGCATTCGAAAATAATGAAGTATCTAAAATTATTTACAATTATTTTGGAATTATAGAGTAACTTTAGTTTTGATAAGTAATTTTTATTATATGATTATGAACCAAAAGATGTTAGTTAATTGTATCTCAAATAATTAAGGGTTATGCACCCATTTAGTGAGAGTATCATAAGAGTTGATGAACTCAACGGATTGACATATTCAGATGTACACAATCATAAGTCTATTTATATCAAAACGGTTCCACATACTTCATTATATTCACCAATGAGTTACCATAGACATGGACATGTGTATCTGATACGCATGTACAAGTGTATGATAAGTTCATAGAGTTTAAAACGGAAGTAAATAATATAACAAGTGGCAGAATGAGTCGATTTGATCAAGTGAGTGAGTATGTTGAAAAGAGTTCTGTATGTACCTAATATGAATAAAGATTCAATCTCAAAAGTGACTCCTCTCTATAATACAAAATGAGGTATTGATAAGGAGCTATCGAACTTTGTTGGAAAAAACATGATTAGTGATGAGTAAATTTAAGTTAAACACTTTCTATAAGGTGGGTACTTAAGGTTAAAATTAATATCATCCAATGCATAATTTACAAAACCATATGAGATAAGGGTTTATAAGAAACCCCTGCATATACTATGCCAAGGAGTTGATAGGTTGTTTGAGTCGAAAGATTGCACGTAATGGCTATATGCAAAGGATCTTATATGAATATTCCCAAGAGAATTTTGGGATCAAAAGTCAGTAGGTGACTAATTTCATGTTGTGAACATAAATATTGTGAACTAGTGTAAAATCGGTTTTTAAATGGTAACTCATAAAATGTTTGTAAATGCTCATTTCGTTGCACCGGAAAAACAACTATTGTTTCAAGAACTACCAACTTTATAGTGAAGGAATTTCTTTAAGAAATTATTGTTTTAAAATGAATATGGATACAATCCAAGGATAAAACTGACTACAATGGATGAAATGAAATTTATCAAACCTAATGAACACAATACATTAGAACGCCTAATGAGTATACCTGTACATTAAAAAGAAACTGTGAGTTTTCTTGTCAGTGTCAAGAATAAATAATCCTTAGTAGTTTAATTAAACCATTAAGAGTATAAACTCCATGATATGGCACTATGCTCTGACCTAAAATTAATTCCTAGTACATTATCAAAATATGATTATGGTAGTTGTACCCAAAGGGATATGACCCATTAGTGAAAAATGTGTCTTTAAGAGAGAGACAGATGCAATTGGAATATAGTGAGCCTTAATGGAAAGCATAATATCATGAATTTCAATTGTTGAAATTAATGTAATAGATTCATTATTCGATGTGCTCAAGTTGGTTTGGATTTACTCACAAAATTGTTGATTAGTATAACTCTATGTTTTGGTTTGTTGAACCAAAAATTCTAAATAATGATTTAGAGTAAACTATTTACACATTATAACCAATGTGCCTTAAATTCAGTGAGAACGATGTTGAGTTTATGGTTTACGGATACAACCTAAGAACAAAGACGAAAGTGTCGTCTAATAAGCATCAAAATTAAACAAGTATTTTGATAGAAATATAAAATAGTATGATTATCAATCAAAATTCAGAGGAAGTGTGTGTTTACAAGAAAGAATATTAAAAGGTACATAGATATTTCTAAGTCATAAGTAAATAGCACACTGTTGATTGCTAATGATGTGCATGTATTAAAATTAATTTTAGTTGTTTTAATACTCTACTTTGGATTTGTAAATGATGTCGTTTATAGTAATTATAGATGATATTAGGAATGTCCCAAACAATATGAAAGGACACCTTATTAAAGTGTTTAATACACAATATGTAAGATGGATTCCTTATGCACCGACGGTAGGAATTATCATACATGTTATATTGTCTACAATATCGTAATTTGTTTATGTATTTGATATATGAAGTAAATATCAAATCCAAATTGATACCACTAAATGGTTGTTTGAGGTGTTCTCCTCTATTTGTAAAATATTAGAGAATTGTTTACAGAAATAACAACTCCTTATAAAGGAGTGTTTTGGCTCAAACTTTCATAAATAATATTGAGTATAATTTGTCAATAATAAATTCAAGTTAAGAATTTTTAAGTTGGAAATAGTTCAAATGAATGATTGTGGTTGATTCAATGGAAAAGATTGCCTTGAATAATGCTCCAATAAAAGCAATATATGTAAATATAAATGCACAAATTTATAACCGAGCCAAGAATGATTCCAAATGTTGAGAATCCCATAGCATTGTTATATGATAACAATGTCATGTTATAGTTCGTAACAGAACTTTGAGCTCACTAAATCATAAAATATACACCGAATTGTTCCACATGATAAAACAGTTTATCAACATCGGTTGGAAATGACTAATATAGTAGATAATTAAAGCATAATAGCAAACCCATTCAATTAGGGACTGACCCAATTGGTTTTGAGAAAACCGATTGGAAAAGTTGGAGTAAGATTCCATAATTGACCCCAAGTGCAAGCGAAGATTAATAGAGTTAGGGGCAATTATGTAATTTCTTACATATACCTTACTCGTTAATCAATCTTGTTCGAAATAAAAGTTGTTCTCTTTCTATCATGTACGTGATATAATGTGTTATATTAATTAATTAATTTAATTAAAAGTATATTTATTAGAAATCCGTAAATGATATGTTTCGTGATAGTAGTTACAAATTGGCATAACCATGAGCAATTCATCACAATAAAAATAAATATATCATTTTAAATATTCCTAGTCAAGATGCATTGAGATTGGATATCAATACATCTGTGGAGACTAGAGTGCATGATGCTCTATAAATGTTGAGCAATGTATTACTCTTGGCTGTTGGGGATGCTAAGGAGTTATGTACTAATATTTATTGGATAACCATGCAACGACTCACTAGATAGTTTTCTGTTGGTTAATATAACTAAGGTCAAACATAAATTATCGATGTGACAAATTTACATGGTTCTCTTAACTTGAGAATGTTGTCGATCTTCAATATGAAACATCTGCTTTGATTATAGTCAAATCATAGCATGACATCCATCAAGTGACTATAGTTGGGTCGAGTGGAAGTACTAGAAGTGAAGCACTTTTCAAGAGAGGATTCGTCTCCTTAGTTATATGGGGTTGATATTATGGTTAAAGTCAAAGTCTCTAGCCAGAGCATTTTAGTTAGTAGTAATTGTTACTAATGAACCAAGGACTTTATGTTTGGACTATAGAGTTGAATATGGATGAAATTGGAAAAAATTTCATTACCGAATTGCATAAGCCCAAAGTGATACACTATACCATACTGTCCATTTTGTCATTCTCCAACACATAAAAATTACCATAGTTTTGCGTCGATGCAATTTTATCACGGTGTTGAGCCGTGGTAAAGTAGCAAATTCACCGTGATTATGGACCATTCCAATATTACCAAAAAAATTCACCCTCCGATTCCATCTCAATAACCCTCGCTTCTGTGCTTAAAAAAAAAGAACGCCTTAATTTCAATAATGCGCCCTAATTTCATAGTTTTCTCCAATCACGCTTCTTCTTCCTCACAGTTACAAAGACGCCAAGATGTTAATATAGATCGAGCACTGATTTGATTCTAATCCCATTTGTTAACAGCACATAACCGTAGAGATTTTGTGGTCGAACATTTTAAGTTGAAGAAAGTATTCGGTTAATTTGGGTATAATTGTAAATTGCGTTGAGGTCAGTATCTTTCTTATCCCATTTTTCACGTTTATGCTTCTAAGGTTGGTTTTTTTAAACTATCTAGGCCTGTTAAGAAAACTGACTTAAAACATCATACAGTTCTTTGCTAAAATTGAATATTCTCATAAACTTCCAAATTCTATTATTACGTCGCTTAGTTCATCAATCGCTTATGAAATTGAAAAATAACAGTAATAATTTGCAGTTTGTTTCTATTACATTTTCTGCAACACAAATTGAATTTGCATCTTCATACGTATGTTTTATTTATAATTAATTTACCGTTCTTTTGGCAAGTGCATTTGAAAATATTTGAAACATGGATAATTCTAAATGTACAAACTAGTTAAAACACAAAATGAATTTTGTTTTATGCATATGCATCATTTTACAAAATGTTAGGAACAGATATAACGCTTGGGGAGCTTCTGAAAAGGAAGTCGAAAGAAGGGATAAGGATTTTCCTTCTTGTTTGGGATGATCCAACTTCTAGAAGTCTTTTGGGTTATAAATTGGAAATCCCTTTGCTTTTTGATTAATTTAGTATGCTTAAAAAGCATATAAATTTATTTTATGTTCAATACTTTCCAGAAGGGCACATAGAGGTGAAAGAACACATGTGGTATACAAGTGGATGGACTTTATTATGAGAACTTTATGATACTTGCTAAAAATATTAGTGTAGTATGAATATACTGTAAGGTGATTGAATTATCAACTTAAGTAGCAATTGGAATGTATCATCTAGTTTTGATTGACTGTAGAGCTTAGAAAGTGGTCGATCAGTATTGAAAAAACACCCTACTATTGTAATGTTTGCTTCGACAATATTGTATTACTAGCTTCAATTATCATTCCACTTACTAACTATATTGACTTGTAATTTTTCAAACATTCTTCTGTTAAAGTTCTGCTTTGCCCTCATTCTGCTGAGCAAAGGCATAGTTGGGCAAAACAGCAGGGGGGTGTGTGTGTGTGTGTGTGTGTGTAAACTTTTTCTTTTTAGGTTGTTCTTCTCTATTATGTTATGTGCATTTGTTTTCCTTGATTATGATACTCTTAATGTCATTGCACTTGTTATCTTCGTTTCCTACCTTTTATTTCAACATAGCATTGAAATATATTATACAATAAATGCATGTATATGCCATTTCTACCAGGATTAGCCAATTTTATGTCTGCCATCTCAGATACACAACTCTGTTTCTGTTATTTTTATTATTATCAAAACCAGTCATCTTGTATCAAAGTGGTGATTTGTAGACCTTGGTCGATGTTGTGTAGGCTAAAAGCATCATATGCGAGTCATGTAATTTGTGAAGAAGTTGATTTACAATTTGCTAAACTAAGAAGCTAATTAGTGATGATACTTAATATTCAGTGAATAAAAATAGAGCCAGTAAACACAAGAGACTAGATTGGGACAAAGAAGTGATTATGGATTTATTTCAGGTTAGAAAGTAAATACCATGCAAATGTTCTAAAATTGTCCAACATGTTATTGAAGTATTGAAGTGCTGGCTTTGTAACCACATAGGCAACTATAAATCTTCTATGTGAAATTTGTAATTCCCTTTTTTTATATGAAGGAGTAAGGTATTTGACAGACTTATAAATTATTCAAAGGTATCTAAGGTTAAATAAAGCTTCTGCCTTATGTTCATCCAAAATCTTGCATAACAGGAAACTGTTATATTTACTCATCGTCAAAAACAGTTATTTTTATGTCGATGCCGGTAATTATAGAAGAAAAATAACTGCATTTGTTGGCGGACTTGATTTATGTGGGTGGAGATATGATACTCCTCAGCACCCTTTATTTAGGACACTAAAGATGCAGCATAAAGACGATTTTCACCAGCCTAACTTTGCAGTAAGCTTAATTATGAGTAATTTATGTCCATGTTTTTAATTTTGATGGTGATGTTTTTTTTAAGAGATATATAAAAGTCCTTTGAATCCATGAAAATTAACCATAAACTAGTACTCATTTATTTAACAGATAATTTTGTGAAAATATTTTTTTTATCCACACCAACAATTTTTCTGTTAAGCCAACGTAAATTTCATTTTCTTTGGTATCAATTTTTCTTCACAAATTTATCTACAATTTCTCCTTTTTTTGGTGCGTTATTACCGCTTCATGGAACTGTTTGATTTACAATTAACATATCTCTAAATCAGGGACCTGTAGCAAATGGTCCAAGAGAACCATGGCATGATTTGCATAGTAGAATCGATGGTCCAGCTGCTTATGATGTACTAACAAATTTTGAAGAACAATGGCAAAAGGCTGCTAAACGCAATGGGATACATAAATTAAAAAAATCTTTTGATGATGCATTGCTTCAAATTGATATAATTGAAGAAATTCTAGGTATTCACGAGTCACTGTATTCAAACGATAACATGAATCCAGAGACTTGGCACGTGAAGGTGTATATAGTGTAGATTTTATTTGAATTTACGATTCACTTTAAATTCCTGGTTTAACATTTTCAAATTTTTTGCTCCAATGATTCAAATTCTGCTAAAGGATTTCTAAAGGATCCAAAGATTGCTTTTAGCAAGGCATAGCTGAGGCTCTGATTTAATTTTCTTTACTGTTTATTATTTCAGTTTATTATCATAACTTAACTGGTTTACTTTTTTTTATATAGAATCATGTTTGTGGGAAAAACGTATTGATTGACATGAGCATACATACAGCATATGTTAAGTCCATAAGTGCTGCGCAACATTTTATTTACATCAAAACCAGTACTTTCCAGGATCTTCATATTCAAACAAAGATTTAGGTAAGCAAAACGTTCATATTTATTTATTTTCTTCTAAAATTAATTTTTCACAGATCCCCTTATTGGTTTGCTGAAATGAACGTAATACTCTTTCAATGATTTGTTATCATATTAGATTACCTGAAAACGATTATAATTAGATTTCAGTTGTGAACTTTGCATTATATAAGAGCTTCTCTGGAATCATTGCCCCTTTTATCATGATGATATGCATATATATGAATGAATTTTATGATAACTAAAATCATCCATAAGTAAGCTTACAGCAAACCTATTTTTTAAACACGAGGTTGAAAAATTGTATCTCGAAATAGTGCTAATATGATGTTGTGCATTTCTACCATTAAAACAAGTAGTTATTAATAGTTTTTTATAAAAACATATAAAATATACATGCATGGTAGAAAATATCAATTTCCTAAATACATATGGTCGACCTTTAGCTCATTTCCTAAGAGCTACAACCAATGTTCCTGATGTTCAAATCATAACCAATCATCCTGCTCTAAAGTTTGTCCTTGCAATTTTCTTTTCCTTTTGTGCATGCATAAAACTTTGAACATAAGCCAGTTCTAATGTATTTTGCAAGGTAGGAGTTGTATTTTATGGTGGACAATCACGAGGAGGACACAACATAATTTAGGGTCCCTATGATGCTATTAAAGCGCACAATTCTCAGAGCACTTTTCTTGGATTTGTTGGCAAAAAGAAAAACATATTATTGCTTATTATTTTTATTCAGTGCACATTCTAAATTTCATTTTATGTCATGCTGTAAAATTGCATCTGCTTTGTAGGCGCAACTGAGGATTTATTTGCACAGAAAGCACTTAAAATAACAGATGACATTCTTTCTTCTTACAAAAATTTAGGTTCTTAAAACCCAATTTAATAACAATCTTTTATTAGTTAGCATCATTTTTCATAGTTTCTGTTCCTTATGAAGGTGGATATATATGATCTACTTGGCTGTACAGAGAACCAAATCAAAACAACTGAACAGGTTAATGCTGCTTTAAAGACAAGCCAAGACTTAAAATTAGGTGGTCTTGTAATCATTGGAGGTAAATGTTGTTGATATTACCCATTAAAGTTCCTAATGTTTCATTGATATTTTGTACCATGCATGTGCATTTTTTTTCTTCTTCTTTGCAGGAGTTACATCTAACATAGATGCTGCTCAACATGGAGAAAATGGATTGTTGGTAACAAGAGCTGAAGTTTCTACAAGCAAGGATAACTCTTTCAGCACATTTTATGTCACAACTGTTAATGAAGAAATGCCTGTGACTCGTATAATCGATTCAGTTCGATAAAGGTTAGGGGATGATTGTCTGGTGGTTAAAGAAGAAAATGTTAGAAGAACTTATTTAATAGAAAAGAAGATAAGGAGGTAAATAGAAGTGGAGTTAGTTTGTTCTATATTGGGAACTTGTTCCTTAGGAATTTATATTACATGGGACTGATCAAGTCTTGTTCTTAGGTTGTTTCTTTATGTTATGAATGTACATAATAGAGTTGTTTGCTTTGGTGCATTTATGTTCAATGTTTTTTATGTTGAATGCTATAGATTTCAGTACGGTTTATTTCTTGTTTTGTTATAAAAAATTGTCTCTATACCTATGTTTTGTGTGCTATTCTTTGTTTAGCAAAATGAAGTTGTTGGCAAAGATTATTTGTAATTTTTTATAGGCAATAAAAGAATAAATCCATTACTAAAATCAATTAGGATTTGGGACGTTTCTTCCAGTTTTCAACGTTAAGATAACGTAAGAAAGTTATATATAAATCTATGATATTGCTTGATCTACAAACATATAGAAAGTCATAAAAAAATACATAAACAAAGTTTAATTTGAAATGTACGTTTTTTTGTAGCAAAACTTTAATTTGCCACGGCTCAGAACCGTGGCAAAAAATTTACCACTGCCAATTTTGTCACGGCTCAGAACCGTGACAAATGACCTTTTTGGTGTAGTGATATTGTTTTGACGAAGAGAAGTGTAAATAACAGTCACAACCGAGTAACGCTTAACAAAGTAAAATTAGATGTTACCAAAACCAAATAAGTGATAAATTTAGCCAAAATATCACACCACCTGCTAAGTGACGTGTGAATGTTAATATTCGAATAGTTTGAAATTAATTGCTGACCAAATTTACATCTAGCGAAAATGATGAATTCTCCTTTGACCAAATGATTTAATTAATTTATAATTGTTATAAATCAATTAAATTAAATAATATTTAAAATTTATTATTTTAAAAAATTGATTTTGATTTGATAAATGAATATTAAACGTATTTATAAAAGTTATAAATAAATTAATTGATATACGATATCAACAAGCATTTTAAATTAGATTTAAAATGCAAAATATTCATTCGGGCTCTAAATGGGTTTATGGACCATCATAGGGCTGATAGGATCAACTGGAACATAAGGCTAGGGGTGGCTCATAAGTGGACAAAAGATGGACAAAGATGGATGGTGGAGATGAAAGGAGATCGAGTAAAAGATACGATCTTAAAATCTCTCCTTTCTTTCTTCCATTTAAACATCTCTTCCTCCATTTGATAGGGACATTTGGAGACTTCATCCCCATTCCTTTGTCAGCCGATCTCACCCCTATCTCTCTAGTTTCTGAATATCAAATCAAATCAATTCAGCTGAATCCAACAGCTGGTGGTCAATGCTTCAAGGACTAGCGCTCTATTGGATCAGAAATCATTTCTAGAAGCTTACATCATTGTTTCAAGGTGTGCTTAAGAGATTTGGCTGTAAAATATGTTTTTAATTAACCGCAAACATTAATTTATATGTATATATATGTATATATACAATGCTCATTATATACATATATTATTGTTAGTTAGGTGACAATTCCTATATAAAGATGTACTGTTACAATTTGGATTTGTTGAATGTATATGCATGTATATGTTTATAAAAAATTATCCGATAATTCATCCATATGTAGTACGGCTCAGAAGTAAAAAAACATTTTTTGTTTATTTAAATGGTTTAATATATAATACACACATATACTTTTATGGTTTATAATTTAAATACCATATTATTATTATGTAAAGTATGAAAATAAACTTTTATATATAATGTTTAATATGTATATTATCTACAATATAATTTTTTACTTATATATATCGATATATATTATTTTTAAATAATATTTAAATTATTATCATGTAAGAACTTATATAAATTAATATATATTATAAAATATGTTTTAAATTTTATAAAACCATACTAATACATATTGAAATCATGGCAAAAATATAAAAAAATTATACATTTTAAATATTTAATTATAATTGGAAATTAAAAGATAGGATTTTTTTTAATTGTATTAAAATATAAAACTATACAATAAATTTCAAACCATAAATCTTTCATCCAAAAATTTGCTGGAAGATTAAAATTAAATTTAGATTCAAATAGGATATTTTTCCTCATTTTTATATAATTATTTTCGGTTATATCTATATTTAAAATTTTAAATTTGAATAAAAAAGTTCTTAGTGTGCAAGACCAGATCAATAAATATACATATTTAAATAAAAAAAATATTTTATAATTTTATGTATACTAATATATACAGATATGTATGTATATATATACTATATATATTTAATATATTCATTTATATGTATATTGATATATAATGAATTTTTTAATATATTTGTATAAGTATCATTTTTGACATTAGAGAAAAAGAATTATTTATTATATTTTAATTGGTATAAACATACTTATATAGTAATTAATATACGTACAAATTTTGTTAATATTACATATTTATATTCATGTATAAATATTGATATGTTTATACAAATTATAAATAAATAAATTTTAAATATATATATAGAAATATTTTATTATAAAAGAAAATGTATGTATATACATATTTTTGGACCATAGATTTACATATTGGATGAGCTAACATGTCTTTTGCAATGCAAATTCCAATATACATATATGGTCATGTTATACCTTGCACGGATTGATATGTTATACATACACACACTTATGTATGTGTATGTGATACACACATATATTTAAGATAATGTAAAATTAAATAACATAATTGTTACCTGGCTATAAGACGATAGTTGCAGAGGCTATGGTTGGACATAGATGAGACTCAAGCCAACAAAGGGTTGGAAGTGTATAGGATCGGTATGACTATATTGGGTCAACCTATTTATATGGTTCATCATATTTGGCACTGGGTCGGCATGCTTGAGAGGTATCAAAGTTGGGAGTGGTTCGGTATTAGAATATGGATATGGTTCGGTCAAGGTAGGTCGGCTATAATGGAAGACTACATTGGGATCGACCTTAATATGGTCAGCGTATGTGGATCGACATATGTGGATTGGCTAGAGTTGTTTAACCGATGTGGATCGGTTGCGAGTACTTGTTGCTGGCTATTTGTGTTAGGTCGTAAGAATCTGGGAACGGCAACTTGGGCTCCTTCACAACGGTTCAGCAAAACAGAGGTCGGTGCATCTCATGGGAGTTAGTAGGTTATCAGGTCCACGACAGAGTGATGCGGTCGGCATTTCTTCACTTCGAGTCACACTACTAACTGCTCCGAGTCACTTAAAAGTTTGTTTTGAGTCATCTATGAGGTAATCCTGGATCGGCATGGGTGGGTCGACAATAGATGGGTCGGTCATGAAGGGTCGACGTACCCGGTTCGGTCTACTTGACTTGCCAACTACGGGCCAAGATCTCTTGCTCATGGGCCTGGACAGGGAAGCCAGGCTAACTTCATCTATAAATAGAGGGGCAAGGGTCTAGTTTAAGGGATCTTTTTTAGAAATGAGAAGATTGATTCTACCGTTTCTTGTAATCATTTCTTTTCCATTCAAAACTGAATTCAAGTTGTTCTTTGCGGATTGTATCTGTACTCAAGTGATTAAAATAGCAATGAAGATAATATTCAAAGTGGATGTAGGCAGTTATGCCGAACCACTATAATTCTGGTGTTCTTGCACTTTGTTGTTGTTGCTACTGGATTAAAGAAATCCCCTGAAGGAGATCCAAGTTTATTCTCAGGAGTTTACAGATTCTATACAGAGTTAGGTAACTTTAAGATGGCAAAGCCACGTACCAGATCCGCTTCCCACAATGTCGATGCTAATGAAACTTCTAGTGTCCAGCAAGTAGGACCAAGCAATCAACCAGCTCATGCAGGTATGGAACCCGCCGTCGTCCATAACCAAGCAGAGGCTATCACCAAGGCCAAGTTCAATGATCTGATGATGGAGCTCACGGAGAGCAGGAGATAGCTTAATGAGCTTATCCAAGCAAATGCCAAGTTGATGAACCAGATCGCTTAGCATCAACATCAGAATGCAAGTGGAAGCCCCATTTCCTGCTCATCATCCGATGGCTCAACTTTATCAGATTAATGCCATAGGCGTAGACGCCACAGGATTGAAATGGCATAAACCGAAGCAACAGAGCAATTTTTTACAAGTCGCCGCGGACAATCCAACAGAGCTGATCCAGACCCCATGATTGGGACAGTGGCACCTCAGCTACACCTGGGAAATCACGTTCAACCTGGAATGATAAACTTAGGCTCTGGAGCATGCGTAGAAGTTGGTCAACTGCCTCGCCAGGGTGATAATGAAGCAGGTCCTCAGGATGCACACTTAGATGATCACCGGCCGAGAAGGCGTCAACTGGAACAATCGCTCAGGACGGATACCAACTTAGCACCTCCCATTCAGATTCCGGATTTGTCGGCTATGATTAGGCAGCTGATGAGGGAGAATCAAGGCTTGACCAATGAGGATTAAGGAGTATCAAGAGTCATACTCTGTTTACTGATAACATCTTACAAGCTGAGTACCCCCCGGAGGTTTAGCATGCTAGCTATACCCACGTATGAAGGGAAGATCGACCTTCGACAACACATAATGAGGTACGAGTGGATGATGGACTCGGCTAGGGCGAACTATGCAACCAAATGCAAATGCTTCCCAATAATCTTGTCCGGAATAGCTACCATGTGGTTTACATGACTCCCCCTGTGGTCAATCTCCAGATTTGATGAGTCGGCGATGAAATTTGTGGAGCAGTTCAGGATCCACTCTACTCATCTGAAAAAAGTGATGTCATTTTCTAGTATGATTCAAGCTCCAGGTGAATCGCTAAAGGACTATTTGCGAAGATTCCATGTTCTGCTATCGAAGTCAGTAATCCGAATGACCATGCCATTCTTATGGCCGTGATGCGAGGTGTTGACCCGGAATCTGAGTTTGATGACTGGCTAGTAGGAAAACAGCCAACCACCTTGGAATATTTTTATTTAAAGGCGAATCAGTTCATGAGAAAGGAGGAGGCCAGGTTGTCGAGAAGGGGCAGCACTGCGGGATCCAACACGGAAGCGGTGCAGAGCAATATTGGCGAAAGCTCGGGAAAGGTCTAAGTTAACGTTCAAAATAAACCAGAAAAACCTAAAGGACCCGAAGGAGGAAATCCTGGACGTAGGAGGGAAGCAGGAAAGTGGAAGCTAAGGACCCCGACTTATAATGAATATACACCACTGAACACATCCTTGGAAAATATTTATTTGTCCACTTGTAATACTTTCCAGTACCAAAACCACGCCCAAAGTAATCAATGAAGAACAAAAACAAACCGAAAAGTATTGCGGTTCCACAAGACCTATGGGTACAACACTGATGAGTGTTGACACCTCCACGACGCTATAGAAAAGTTGATTTGCTAGAAGAAGTTGTAGCAGTTTGTTAAGAATCCGCAGGAAGGCGGACAGAGGACGTCTGATCCCAGTCGAGGACAAGCTCCACGTCGACCCGGCGAGTCCGCTCAAACCGGTGGAAGATTGGTGATGACACGATAGTTGGTAGGCCTCATCCTGCAGATAAGAGTTAGTAGGAAATGGAGTGTTATGCTAGTTCTTTGAGGAATGCGAGTTTTGAGTGTTGCTCGAACGCGGAGGCTGGGACTCCGACAAAATAGCAGCGAATGATGATGGATGATATAGTATTCATAAGTAGGGATGCCGATCAAGTGGAGGCACCTACCACTGATCCGATGGTTATCTCAACTATGATCAGACCGGTGCTTGTGAGAAGAATATTGATCGATTATGGAGTTCTGTTAATATTATCTTTAAGAAGGCATATTATTAAATGAAGATGGAGGCTAAGGACCTGAAACCATCTACGACCCGTATTCATGGCTTTAATGGTGCAGCTACTAAAGCAGTTGGGTTTGTTGAATTGCCAGTTGAGTTAGGAGAAGGTGAACGTAGGAGGGTACGGATCCTGCCGTTCATTGTTTTGAATGTTGATTCCCCATATAATGTTTTTGCGGGCCTACCAACCTTGGCAGAGTTTAGGGAGGCTTTGGCCCCGCGGTGCCTGACTTTGAAATTTTTGACTAATAATGGAGTTGGTATAGTGCATGGCGATCAAGTAACTGGTCGTGCTTGTTATGTGGCTGAGATGAGAGAGGCTCGACGAAGGGAGAAGGTAAAGGGTGTGGACAAGTCCGTCCGCATCCATGTTGCTAAAAGTTGACAAGTAGCGCCTGAGACTTAGCTCAAGCAACACAGTCAGATCTATAGAGACATGGATCCGAGGGATGATGACGAAGAACTCAAGGAGGCCAAGGCTGCGCCGGTTGAATTGACGATTGATATCATAGTCAGTCCCGATAACCTTTCGAAGGTATTGAAAATAGGATCGCAACTCAGCCTCCCGATAATTAGGGATCTTACAGATTTTCTCCGGGCGAATCTCGATGTTTTCACTTGGTCCCATTCTGATATGTGTGGAATTTCTCCCACCATCGCAAGTCATACGTTGAACATTGGGCCAAAGTATGTAACAGTAAAACAAAAAAGACAAGGCATGGACTTGGAGAGATCTATTGCTCTCAATGCGAAAGTGGATAAACTCAGAGCCAATGGGTTTATCCGCGACATCCTCTATCCTGAATGAGTATCCAACCCTGTATTGGTGAGGAAGGAAAATGAAAATGGGAGGACCTGTGTTGATTATTTGGACCTGAAAAGGGCATGCCTGGAGTATATCCTTTGCCCAGAATTGATCAACGGGTTGACTCGATGGCGGGACATGAGTTGTTGTCATTTATGGATGCGTACTCGGAATACAATCAAATCTCGATGCACATTCCGGATCAGAAGCACACCAATTTTTTCACTGATGTCAGATTATACTATTATGCGGTAATGTCGTTTGGGTTAAAGAATGAAGGAGCAACCTATCAGTGTCTGGTGAATCGGATGTTTAAGGACCAAATTGGCAGAAAGACGGAAGTCTATGTGGATGATATGCTCGTGAAGTCACTATAGTCAAACAACCACATTCGGGACTTGGATGAGATGTTTGATATACTCAGATTTTATGTCATGAAAATCAATCCATTGAAGTGCTCCTTTAGCATGAATTGGGGAAGTTTTTGGGCTTCATTGTCAATGCACGAGAGATTGAAGTGAACTCAAAAAAGATTCAGGCCATTCGAGATATACAGGACCCAGAATTATAAAATAAGTGCAGAGCCTGAACGGAAAGGTCGCTGCATTGAGTCGATTTATATCCAGAGCAACCAACAAATGTATTCCCTTCTTTGATCTGATAATGAAAGGGAAGAGAAATTTTGAATGGATGCCGGATTGTGAGGACGCGTTCAGAGCTCTACTGAGTCACTTGGAGAGGCTCCCTATTCTGTCGAGGCCCGTAGATCATGAGGAGTTGTATGCTTACTTAGTCGTATCCCAACATGCCATTAGTGCAGCTTTGATCCGTGAGGAGGACCGAATCCAAAAGCAAGTGTACTATGTTAGAAAAGTGTTTAACGGGGGTAGAGAGGAATTAGCCCAAGATATAAAAGCTGGCTTACTATTTGGCGATCGTTTCGCGCAAACTTCGCCCGTATTTCCAGGCACATCCAGTCAGTGTCTATACCGATCAACCCTTACGGGAGGTGCTTCAACAACTAGGGACTTCTAGAAGATTACTTAAATGGAGCATCAAGCTTAGTCAGTTCGACATCGTTTACCTATCTCGGAGGGTTATCCAAGCCAAGCATTGGCGGATTTTATTACAGAGTTCACTGTGCGGAACGAACCGAATGGAAGTGATGCGATTCCCATTGCACGATGGAAGTTATATACCGATGGAACATCCAACGATCATTGTTCTAGGGATGGTGTTGCTCCTGTAACACCCGAGAATCGATCGACTTGTTATGCTTTGAAGATCGATTTCCCCACTATGAACAATGAAACCGAGTAAGAAGCGTTGATCACTGGACTGAAGCTCGCCAAAGAACTTGGAGTGAAATCGGTTGAAATCTTTTGTGACTCGCAACTGCTGGTATACCAAGTCCGGGGAGACTATCAGGCAAAGGGATAGAGGCTTGCTCTGTACCTTCCTCAGGTCCAGGAATTGTTGGTGAACATCAAATACTATGATATTTCGCACATCCCATGTGAGCAAAACAGGGAAGCATATTCCTTGGCAAAATTCACAAGCACCGGCAACGTGCAGCGGATGGGTTTAGTTCCCGTCGAAATTCTACCTGCCCCAAGTGCAGACGCAATGGAAATTGATCATGTATCTGAGACGGAGACCGAAAGGGAGTCATGGATGTCGCCTTTCAAAGAATACTTGTTACGTGGAACTTTGCCTGAGAGAAGAAATGAAAGGCGACAAGTCATTCGCAAAGCCTTGCGGTATATCGTATGAGATGGGATTATGTATCGAAAGGGATTCTCTGTTCCCTTGCTCAGGTGCATCACCCACGATGAGATAAAACGAGCTTTGAGGAAGGTCCATAAAGGATAATGTATTGACCATACTAGGGGGCAGACATTAGCCAAAAAGATACTCCGCTATGGATACTATTGGACGACCATGAATCGAGACGCCGTAGACTATGTAAAGAGATGTGACAAATACTTGAAATATGAAAAAATCCCCAGAGCACCGCCAATGGAAATCATGCAAATGGTTAATCCATGGCCATTTGCAATATGGAGAATTGACATTATAGGCTCATTGCCAATCTCCAAAGGTGGTGCAAAATACACAATTGTCGCGGTCGACTACTTCGCAAAATGGGCGGAAGCGGAGCCATTAGCTACAATCACCACCAAAAAGGTCATTAATTTTGTCATGCGGAACATTATATGCCGCTATGGTCTCCTATGAACTATCATTACTAACAATGGAACTCAATTTGAGAGTAAGTAATTTAAAGAGTTTTGTCAGAGCATCACATTGAGAAGAGGTTTGCAGCAGTCGCTCACCCCAAAGCGAATGGGTAAGTTGAAGCCGCAAATAGGATAATCGAGTAAGGTTTGGAGAAGGCTAGAGGCAAATGGGTGGATGAGCTTCCAACGGCACTCTGGGGATACAGAACCACCCACAAGTCCGCAACTGGCCATACTCCCTTCGCCTTGGCGTATGACACCGAAGCAGTTATACCCGTGGAACTTGAAATCCCTTCCCATTGGGTAACTTATTACAATCCTAGAACAAACCAAGATCTTTTAGTGGAATTGTTGGACTTTGTCGACGAGAAGCGCGAGAAAGCTGATATAAGGGCAGCCACATATTGTCACCGAGTCTCCTGATATTATAATGAAAAAGTTCGACCAAGAATTTTCGATGTGGGCGACCTTTTTTTGAAGTGATTTTTTACTATCCCATCACATATGAATCCCACATGGGAAGGTCCTTACATCATCAAACAGAGGCTTGGAGAAGGAACCTTCAAGCTAATGACCATCGATGGGCGACCCTCCCTAGAGCATGGAATAGTGAGCATTTGCACCATCATTATACCTAGTTTGTTTCTTTTCTGCTTCAATAGCAGTTGCTTTTAGTATTTAGTTTCCTTTGTTATTCTCTATTTTCCATATGTAATAAGAAAATTCAGTTTGTACCCATTTTCGGTAATCAATAAAAGCTTGAAGCTATTTTTTTGTGAATTGTAAATGTTCTATGCTGTTTAATTACATGACTAGGCTATTTAGCACTAACACATATGATGCACGAATGCACATATAAAATTCAAAAATGACCGGCTATGCACATAAAATCTCTAAGTCCTCAGAGTATGGATTAGAGTACCATGAGTCTCCAGAGCGCAGACTAGAGTACAAGCGATTTCAAAAATCTCTAAATCCCTGAAGCGGATTAGGGTACTTTGAGTTCCTGGAGCGGACAAGAGTATAAACGATTTCAAAAATCTCTAAATCCCTGAAGTGGATTAGCGTACTCTGAGTCCCCGAAGTGCATATTAGAGTATAAATGATCTCAAAAACCTCTAAATCCCTGAAGCGGATTAGAGTACTCTGAGTCTCCAAAGTGCGGACAAGAGTATAAACGATTTCAAAAATCTCTAAATACATGAAGTGGATTAGAGTACTCTGAGTCCGCAGAGTGCGAACCAAACAAATTAAAAATCTTTAAGTCCTCGGAGTGCGGATTAAAGTGCTCTAAGTCCCCAGAGCGGGGACTAGAATGTCAGCGATTTCAAAAAAAATCTTAAGTCCTAGTATGTGGACAGAAGAACTCTAACTTTGTCGAAAGCGGACTGGATAAATGACTCGTGAATCCTTGAATTTCAGTTGCAAATTGAATTATAAGTGATGTGATGAAAACCTGTAAATGCAAAGGAACAAAATTTTATTTACTTCTCAACAAAAATTCCTTACAACTTCTCTGAAAGTTCGGAGGCCAAGTCTATCTACAACGGCTACTGACAAAAGAAAGAGAAAAGAAAAACAACTACGAGATTTTAACTTATTTAAGCTAAACAAGATATGGCAAGATGAGGGATATTTCCTTGGTTTCGGCTTCTCTGAAGTCTTCTCAGCTAAGCGCCTTTTCCTGACTCTTTGCTTCCTAGTGACGTGGTATCTGAAGGAGGAGAAGGAACTTCCAAGGGTGTGGTCCCACCAGGGAGAGTGACTTTCAACGGCCTATTCAGGGGATCGTCTAGCTCCACCACCTTGGGTTCTATCTTTACCTTAATTCTCTCTTTCTCCTCCTCAAGTTGCCCCCTTCATGCTAAGCTTGGAAGTGTGCTTGGAAGCGCCCCAGCTGAAGGGTCTTCGGGTTTATCCTCATCTAGCGCCCCTATTACTTAAGCATCAGGACCAAGGGTATCTCTGGTATGAGGTGCCTTAGCTTCTTTTTCTTCCCGCTCCGTGACGACATCGCTCCTTGGAGTCGGTTCAGGACCAGAGTGACATGTATGAATTCATGAAAAGCAGATGTTAGAATGCATCTTTTATCCGTCAAAAGCGGTGACTTCCTAAAACTTAGAAGGTGAAGTTGCATACCAGCTTCCAACTGACTTTCGATGGTCCTTGAAGTATCACCCTCGGGGATTGGGGATAAGATGTGAATGCCGAATCCGGGCTTCTTTGGGTCCTAACCAACATGCTTCTCGGGTGGTTTAAGAGACGAAATCTTAGCCGATTGAACAGGAGGAGGAATTTGGGGGTCAGTGCTGGACGGGCCAGCAATATCTTATTTCTCCTTCGATGTTGGAGAATCTCTTCCAAAGAGGGCTTTCACCGTAGATAAGTCTGAAGGCTCATTTCCTCGGAGCACTTCCCTCACGAAAGTCTCTTCATCTATCTCTTCGACACACAAATCCAGTTTCTTAATTTTTATCAAAGTATCACGTGCTTCAGCTAGCGATTCGAGACAACCATCGCCCAAGAAAGATAAGTCACGGTGCACGAGGACCCTTGCATTGTACTCGGTGACACGTGAGTCAAATAAGAATTTAACCTCTTTCCTGTGAGCCTCGGTTGCTGCCTCAATTTAAGAATCGGCCTCAGTGAGTGTTGCATTTTTGCCTTCTTCACGAGCTGTATTTTCGCGCTTCGATCTGAGATAATTCCTCGTCAAGCTTTGATTTTGGGTTTCTGGTTTCAACAATCTCTTCGCAGTATTTATGCGATTCCTCCCATGCTACTATTTTTTCCTCCTTTTTCCTTAGAAAGCAGCTCTTCCAACTCTTTGACTCGGGTAGCTAGAGTTGCTTTCTCTTTTTGCAGGGAATCTTTTCCAACGCCAAGGCACCGCTGCATTGACACGCTTCTTCTAATTCCTTTTTATCGTTGGTCACTGCAAGAATAATCGCCTCAGTTGTTTCCTTGGCATCCTTTTTTGCGGTCTCCAAATGGGTTTTGTATGATAGTACTTCGTCATCCAAGCTCTTTATAATTTCTTTGTCGTGAACGACTTCTAGCTTGAGGCGGTCGATCTCATATTGACGCTCAACGGAGACCTCTGAAACTTTTTCGACCAGGTGCAAAAACGCATCATGTTGAATATACACATCATTTGTGCATGTGAGAGCATCTGCTTTGATATTTTCGGGGATAGGATGAATGAAAGGTAGGAATTTCAGCCCGTCGAAGCATATCTTTGGAAACGTAGCCTTGAGCTCGGCTAACTTATCCGTCATAGTCGGTTCATGAGCGGAAGCTGGAGGAGTTTTTCTTGATGAAGTTAGAGATTTCTTGTAATGCTCACGAGATTGCTTGGTGCTCGAAGCGCAAGAATACTGATCACGGGAGCATCAGACTGGGGGCCTTGATAAGTGAACTTGTCTCCTCCATGTGTTAGGGGATCTGTAGGTTCACTTAGATGTGAAGAGTGCCCATAAGTTCTCCTCTTAGAGGATGAAGATGGTTCTCTAGAATGATAATCTCTGTCTCCGCCTTCGTCCCTATCTCTTCGTCTGCCATATTCCGAATCTCGACCTGAACGATGAAAGATGGAAGATCGCAAAGGTGGTCGAAACCGTGCAAGCAAGTCATCTCACCTATGAATGAGGTTAAATGAGAACGAATTATTGGAAATCACATGAAAAACTGAATGGAAATTGGTGGTGAAGTGTAAGCGTTTGTGTGTGTCCTAATGCATCCCCCCTAATGGACCAGTAATTTTTGCTTTACCAATTGGAGGTTTTTCTCCCTGAGTATGAAGTTGTACGCCTTCACCGCTTCTCACAGTCGAGCTGAGCCCCATGGCACTACGATTAGCGAAGTCATAATTCAATATATCATCAGGAATGGATAGGTCCGAGATTCCCTTCAACGAACTTCCTATTTTTTCGGGAGACGATCCTTTCTCGGTAGGAGTTGTCATGATTTTTGGGGTCCCCCCAACTTTACTTTTTTTAAATTTATATGCTAACTATTTTTCTTCCTTGGTGAAGGCTGTGGTTGGTTAGTGCAGGGACATTGGCTGTTGGCTCCTGTCCGGAGCTTGTGTTCTCATTTAATGGCGTTGGAGTCTCTTTTTCTTTAATCTCATCTTCCTCGGTGGTATCATAAGCCCTTTCGACGAGGGTATTGAAGGACCGGCTTGTTCTCTACTTACTTAGCAGTTGTTCTTACGATCGTGGTGTTACTCGAAAGGCCAATCCTGCGACCCTCTTTTAATAATCCGGACAGTGAGAGAAACTTGTCGGTAACAATCAATTCTATGTCCCTCTCTTCTACTGGGGTAGCTCGAATGGCCCTGACTGCTTCGGAGTATCTAGTGCCTTCGAGCTATGGGAAAATACCTAGGAGGATTAAAAACGTTCAACCATCAAGAAAGATGTGATTTAAGTCCTAAAATGAAGGGTGAGATAAGGATGAGACTTTCGTCCTTCCAGCTATCTTCTCGCAAAGTCGGGAGGACGGCGACGTAGAACCACTCCTTCTTGAATTTGGAGAGCTTGTTCCATGCATCCATTTGAACTTGGCATTTAGGGTACGGTTCGAGGAATAAATAAGATGGGCTATCAGCACGTCTCTTGAAGCGGTAAATGTAGCGGATATACTCAGGGGTTGGAGGTCTGAATAGAATGCTCATGAAGAGCAGGTACTACCGTGTATAAATGTGTGGCTATAGGGATGCATATGTGTAGGAGCGATCCATATATAATTTAACACCTCATGGATAAAAGGATTGAAGGGTAGCATACATCTGGCCCAAAATATGAATTTGTTGCATGCAATGTATCCGGTTGGGGGCGGATGGGGTCGATGTTACCCCGACGGAACTAAAACCTCTTCGAAGGGGATTCTGTAAATGGAATACAGTCTACGAAGAGCGATGTTAACCCGCCTTTTACAAGGCCATGGACAGGCTGATTTAACCAAATCGACTATTCATTTATCGAAATTGGAATACAATTGACTGGAACCAGTTGGATGGATAGACGGTCGGTCAGGAATGGGTTCGATGTGCATAGTTCGGCGCTGAGGAGAGTAGGTTGGATCGGCATTGATTGTCGCTCGGCATAAGGCATGGATCGGCATTGATTGCCGCTCGGCATAAGGCATGGGTCGGCATTGATTGCGTTTCGACATAAGGCATGGATCGGCATCGGTGGATTGTTCGGCATTGGACCTCTCTCGGCCCTGGACATCGTTCGGCATGGTGGATCGTTCGGCATGGTGGGTCGTTCGGCAAGATGGGTCGTTCGGCATGATGGATGGTTCGGCATGATGGATGGTTCGGCATGGTGGTCATGGTTGGACGTTCGGCATGGTGGGTCGTTCGGCTTGATGGGTTGTTCGGCTTGATGTGTTATTCGGCATCAGGTGCGGCTCGGCATTGGGGAGAGCCTGTTGTGACTCGATATTGTGATTCGGCATGGGCCATTCGGCCTTGATGGGCTCGGGTTATTCAGAGAGCCCAATAACTACCTGGACATGTCTATAAATACAACATGTAGGAGTTCAGAAAAAGGATCTCTCTATATCTTCTCTTCTGCTCTCTGACTTTCTACTTTCTAAGACTAATGCTAGTCCGCCACTTTGTAAGTATAATCAATTGTTACATCAATAAAAGAAAACTTCTGGAGTGGGCATAGGTCGGAGTTAGCCAAACCACTATTAAAACCTGTTGTTCTTTACTGCTTAATTTCTATTCTGACTGTTCTCCATATTATTACTCTCTGCACACACTTTATCTATTATCAGTGACTGTTAGTTGATGCTTTCATTTACATTTGGGTGTTAGTGACCAAATTTGGCGCTAACATTTTCGTGCTTTCACTGAGAACGCAAGCACTCGGGAATTTTGGAGTTAGGAACTTGGATTCTAAGGAGCAATGGCTAGGCCATTAACAAGGAAGCAATTGACAGGAAGAAGCAAGCAAGAGGGAAGTCAAGAGGCTTCCTCTGAAAATGGAGCAGGTCAAACATCCGTCTACATCACCAGAGAGGAGATGGAAGCGATGATGAAATGGCAAGAGGAAATGATGCAAGCTCTTCTTAGGCAATTTGGACAATCAGGAACTGCAGGTACTCAAGGTCTTGGGGCTGGACCAAAGGAACTCAATCAGCAGGTTGATGGAGTGACTCAACAGGGGGCAACCCCCAATCGGCAGACAACTATCAATCTGGAAGGACCTGGGCTGGAGGGCACACCACCAGGAAATGCTGGACCAATTCATGGAGGGATTCCAGTTAGCACTACACAACAAGATGCTAGCAGGAATGTAGGAGCGCGGGATGAAGAGTATGTACCAGAATTCCCTTGAGGACTCGGGGGGCAACCCTTGACGGACGATGCTGGATTAGCCGAGATCATTAGGCGAACAATGCGCGGAGGTTTGACCAATAGAGATCTGGAAGGAGTAAACAAGAGTCCGTTCACTCGTGAAATCAGGATAGCTCGGAATCCGCCAGATTTCAAGCTACCTAACATGGAAATGTACAGTGGCAAAGCCAATCCAATAGATCACTTGATGAGATATACAAGACACATAGAGGTGCTGGGGGGCATTAGAAGAAGTTATGGCACGATGTTTCCCTTTATTCTTGACGGACATAGCTGCTATGTGGTTCAGGCAGCTGGAAGAAGGATCTATCTGGACATGGACAGAGTTGGTGGACAGGTTTCTAAAGCAGTTTCGGGTACATATCAAAAGGCCAAAGAATGTAATGACGTTGACATCGGTAAAATAGAGGACAGACGAATCACTCGAAGCTTTCTTAACTCGGTTCAATGCAGAGGTTGCTTTGATGGATCGGTCGGATCCATCGATGGTTTTAATGACGGCGTGTCAGGAGTTAGAGAAAATTCAGATTTCAAAGTGTCACTGATACGGGACCCTCCAATGGACCTCGGGGAATTCTTTCACGAAGCTGAGAGATTCCTTCGGCAGGAAGATGCATGCTCAGATATGAAGTTAAAGGAGGTGAACGCGGCTGAGGATGGAAGGTCATCTAGTGAAGACTTGGAAAAAGATAAAGATAAAGGAAAAAGGAAGCTGGATGACGAATTAGAAAAGGCTAGGAAGCGGTGGAGAGAGCAAAAATTCTCCACCTACACAGGATTGAACGAGACGCTGGAACGGATTTATTTGGAGACTCGAAATCACCTTCCCTATCGAAGGCCGGTTAGGAGAGAACCCACCGAACGTGAGAGGGCATCAGGAAGACACTGCCTCTTCCACGATTTGGATGGGCATGATACCAGCAGCTGCAGGCACTTAAAGGACATAATTGAGGAGCATGTAAGGAATGGACAGTTGCGACAATACGTCGAAGCTCGGAATGCAGCGGTGGGGCAGGAGCAATCACCGTCTACCTCACACAGTGATGGTGTGAGGCACAGGAATGATGGTCGATTGGTCATCAATTGACTGGAATATTATGAAATAAGTAGCAAACTACGGCAAATGGCTAAGTCACTTACTCATGTACGGGGACGGAGATAGCCCCTAGGCATGCTCTGAGATGATGATAAACCACGACGCTCTAGTTTGTGAAATCTGCTTTCTCTTTTTTAGCTTGGACACTTTCTTTTTTCTGATTTGGTTTGAACTTCTGGTTTTGTTTGTTTCTTGGTTTGGACTTTTATTTGGATGATTGTTTTCTGGTTTGGATATTGGTTTGGATTTTCGATATGGATTTTTTGTTTTCTGATTTGATCGGGATTTTGGATTGGCTTTCGATTGGATTTTTTATCTGGTTTTTGGTAAATGGACGTCAGGTATGGATTATACCTGAAAAGGGGTAAGTTGCTTTGTCCAAGCATGACAAATCAAATTATTCAGGTCATCGAGTATGGACTATGCTCGGCAAGAGTCCGGAGAGACCAGGATTCGGCCTAGGACTTAGGCCCTATATTATTGGTTACTATTTCAGTTTGTCGAGTATGGACATGCTCGGCAAGGGTCCGGAGAGACCAGGATTCGGCCTAGGACTTAGGCCCTGTGTTATTAATTATTATTTCAGGTCGTCGGGTACAGATTATACTCGACAAGGGTCCGGAGTGACCAGGATTCGGCTTAGGACTTAAGCCATGGCATTACTTAACGTTCAGGGGCACTGGACCACGGTCGTCAGATATGGATTGCATTTGGCGAGAACCCGGAGAGGTTATAGATAAGAACATCGGCTATGAACGGTGAAGGATTTGGATATTGACTCGGAGAGGTCCTGGATTCCGTTATTGAATATGAATGAAATATGGACTTTGGATATTGTATTTGAGACTATTCAAAACACACCTTCCAACGGCAAGGCATGTTTTAGGGGGCAAGTGTTAACTCGCCTTTTTATAAGGCCACGGACAGGCGGATTTAACCAAATATACTATTCATTTGTCGAAACTGGAATACAATTGATTGCAACCAGTTGGATGGATAGATGGTCGGTCAGGAATGGGTTCGATGTGCATAGTTCGGCATTGAGGAGAGTAGGTTGGATCGGCATTGATTGCCGCTCGGCATAAGGCATGGATCGGCATTGATTGCCGCTCGGCATAAGGCATGGGTCGACATTGATTGCGGCAAGGCATAAGGCATGGATCGACATCGGTGGATTGTTCGGCATTGGACCTCGCTCGGCCCTGGACATCGTTCGGCATGGTGGATCGTTCGGCATGGTGGATCGTTCGGCATGATGGGTCATTCGGCATGATGGGTCGTTCGGCATGATGGGTGGTTTAGCATGATTGGTGGTTCGGCATGATGGATGGTTTGGCATGGTGGGACGTTCGGCACGGTGGGTCGTTCGACATGGTGGGACGTTCGGCATGGTGGGTCATTCAGCTTGATGGGTTGTTCGGCATCAGGTGTGGCTCGGCATTGGGGAGAGCCTGTTGTGACTTGATATTGTGATTCAGCATGGGCCATTCGGCATTGATGGTCTTGGGTTATTCAAAGAGCCCAACAACTACCTGGACATGTCTATAAATACGAGGTGTAGGAGTTCAGAAAGAGGATCTCTCTGGATCTTCTCTTCTGCTCTCTGACTTTCTACTTTCTAAGACTAAGGCTAGTCCACCACTTTGTAAGTATAATCAATTGTTACATCAATAAAAGAAAACTTCTGGAGTGGGCGTAGGTCGGAGTTAGCCGAACCACTATAAAAACATGTTGTTCTTTACTGCTTAATTTCTATTCTAATTGTTCTCCATATTATTACTCTCTATACACACTTTATCTATTATCAGTGACTGATAGTTGGTGCTTTCGTTTACATTTGGGTGTTAGTGATCAATTTTGGCGCTAACAAGCGGCTTCATCGATTTTTTAGGCTTGTAAATCGATGGGGTTATCCAAAACAACGACCTCCTATGCAACATCGGGAGCCGGATCTGTAACCTTGGCAGGAAGGACCGGAATGTTTGGAATGGGTACAAATGGCGGGCTCGATGTCTCTACTACCTCTTACCGTGAACTTGGTCTAGGCTTGTCAAATTTAGTAGTGGAGCTTGATTTCTTTGACATTTCGGGAAGACGCTTGAAGCGATTAAATACCAGTTAAAGTTATACTCGAAGGATAATCGATATTAGACATAACAATAATATATTCCCCTATGTTGTGTGTGAATTAGTGTGCCGAACAAATGTGGCATAATGAGGTTTTTAATTATCGCCCTAGAGACCGTCAACGCTGACCATTTCCAGCAATTTGTCATATGGTCGGTGATGGGAGTCTTGGAATCGAGCATTGGCACCATAGATTGTGAAGGTTGTTACTTGCATTGGTTGGGATAGATTCACGTTTAAAATTACTTAAGCCGTGGAGTTGTTAGTCCGGATTAAGTCCATAGGCTTGCATGCTTTAGTCCTTGTCGTTGTTCATTATTTTATGCTTAGGCACGGAGGTGTATAGTCATGATGTATGCGTTGATCAAATTGGGATGGTCCTGATTGCCAATACCGACACCAACACTTAGTACCGACCCTATGCCTAACTTCTAAAACCGACCCGATCGTCCCTCTAAGCTGGAATGACTAACTCACTTCATAACACCAACCTCACCCTTAACTTCCTATGTCGGTCATTCCTATACACTAGGACGACCGGCCTACTCACTCTCAAGTCATCGAATGGCCTTACCATGTCATATACCAACCCACTCTGCTGCTAAGATCCTACCGACCCAACCTTATAAACTCCTCTACTGATCGGCTACTATTGGAATATTCCGACCTTACTCTCCTTTAAGGGTCGGCCTACAAAGGCCAACGACCGGGTTTTCTATTCCTCAAGCACAAATTTACCTTCCAAAAACCGCTTATGATAGCTCCTCTCGAACCGGTGCCAACCCATGCCAGACACACCACTGTCCTTAACCATACTCTCACTCCCACTATCTCTCTCGTCTCTTCCTCACCAAAAAGGGCCGAATACGTGTATGGCTCGGATCCAGGACGAGTTCGAGGAGGCATGGCCTAAGAGCTTAAAGAAAAGCACGGATCCTTACCTATGCGGTAATTTGGAATTGGGGCAAGTGGTTCCTGAAGCTTGAAGTTGAGACTGATGGGGAACATGTTTAGGAGGATGGTTGAATGGAGGATGACAACAATTCAGTGGAGAGAGAGAGGGCTTAGGTCTTGAGCATAGCAGGAGGAAGTAAGCTACAATGTGAAATCGAAAAGAAGAAAGTAGGTACGTGGGCTTTTATATGGAGAAAAGGAGGTAAACTGGCATCTTCCTGATGACCCAATTACCATGTTTCGGTGGATCGGCAAGTCGACATACCGACCCAGCCTAGTAAAAATCAAGGGTGATTGCACGATGGAAAATGAATGTTGTTGGATAATTAGGGAAGTATGGGTCTGAGAAACCCACAGTGATTCAACCTTCGAAAGGTTGCATACATCTAGCTTTTGAAAAGTTGAAACAGGATTTCAAGAATCTCTTTGAGACTGAACTATTACGTTCAGACGACGCAAAGCTTCTTCGAAGGCCAATGAAAAAGTGACAGCCAGTTATCGTTTTGAACGAGCTAGCCTTTGGAAACAGGGATTACTTGCTGATTCAAAGTGCGTCAGCTTGATTCACAAAACACACTTTAGGGGGAAAATGTTACCCGGCTGCTTGGCCCGGCTATAAGGCGATAGTTGCAAAGGCTATGGCTGGACATAGATGAGACTTAAGCCAAGAAAGGGTTGGAAGTGTATAGGATCGGTATGACTAGATTGGGTCGGTCTATTTATATGGTTCAGCATATTTGGCACTAGGTCGGCCTATTTATATGGTTCGGCATATTTGGCATTGGGTCAGCATGCTTGAGTGGTATCAAAGTTGGGAGTGGCCTGGTGTTGGAGTATAGATATGGTTCGGTCATGGTAGGTCGACTATAATGGAAGACTACATTGGGATCTATCTTGATATGGTCATCATAGGTGGATCAACATATGTGGATCGGCTAGAGGTTTTTAGTCGAAGTGGATTGGCTGAGAGTACTGTTGGTGGCTATTTGTGTTAGGTCGTAAGAATTTGGGATCGACAACTTGGGGTCGGTCACAATGGTTCGGCAAAACAGAGGTCGGTGCATCTCAGGGGAGTTAGCAGGTTAACAGGTCCACAACAGAGTGATGCGGTCAACATTTCCTCACTTCGAGTCATACTACTAACTGCTTCGAGTCACTTGAGAGTTTGCTTTGAGTCATCTATGAGGTAACCCCAGGTCGGCATAAGTGGGTCGGCATGAGTGGGTCAGTCATGAAGGGTCGGCATACTCGGTTCGGTCTACTTGACTTTTCAACTATGGGCCAAGCTCTCTTGGTCATGGACCTAGACAGGGAAGCCAGGCTTGAGGGATATTTTTTAGAAACGAGGGGATAGACTCTGTCATTTCTTGTACTCATTTGTTTTCCATTCAAAACTGAATTCAAGTAGCTCTTTTGCGGATTGTATATGTACTCAAGCGATTGAAATAGCAATAAAGATAATATTCAAAGTTGACGTAGGCAATTACGCTGAACCATTATAATTCAGGTGTTCTTGTTTTTTGCTATTGTTTTTGCATTCTGCTGAGTATTCCTCTGTTTTAATTTACTATCTTCATTAATCTCTCTACACAAATCTATTCAAGGGTGTTAGTGGCCAATTCTGATGCTAACAGTAATATCATTTTATAGATTGAAATAAAATAAAATATTTTATTTAAATAAAATTTAGAAATATTCTAAATAAATTAGACTTCATATGTTCAATAAAGATTCGATTAAAGAAAAAAATGAAATTCACTGACCCAGTTCTAACAGATTATAGCATGTGTGTGTGAGTATTCAATATAATATGTTATAATTGAATAATATTGTACTTAATTAAAGTGTTAATTAATTAATTTAATTCAATATGGTATAATCAATATAATTTTATAAGTAAGATAATTATGTAAAATAATTAAAATATAAAAGGTTATATAATAATAAAACTTATGTAATATGAACGTATAAACTAAAGGCAGAACATAAAAAAACCCAACTAGACATAAGGAATAGATACATACATATAATACATGTACCATAATTTTTGATGTGTCTGATACTTGAATCGCAAGGGTATTTCAAAGAAATACATTATTCCATAAGTTGATATTACTCAACATAATATATTAAAGATTATGAATCTTTAACATAATGTTGTCCTCTACCATTTACATATTAATAAATTACTTGCATACTCTCTAGTTAGTAAGAGAAATCAAGCTAAAAATGTTATAAGTAGTATTATTAATATATTGACTAAATGAGGTAAGATAATTAAATATATTTGTTGAGCAAACTTAAGATACATATAATGTACTTAGGTCGCTGTGAAATGATAGGTACGAATGAATAATTTCTTTCAATTTGTTGAGCAAACTCAATGTCGAAATGAGATTAGGCTAACGAGCTAAGGGTTAGAAGTTGTATATAATAAAACCAATAAAGAGTTATCCCATGTTTATAGGGATATGACTTGTTGAGCAAACTCAAGGTCAGAATCCCAAGGCAGATGAGTTCTAACACCCACTAGTGAAGTTGAAAGACTTATATATTTCATCTTAGGGTTTGGAGAAACATAAAAGACAAGCAGGAGCCTTGTTAGAAAATTGAAATGTTTGTAAGAACACCTCCTATATAAAATTATAATAATCTACAGATTCTACACTGATAAATTATGCAATAAATATAATTAATAAATTGTTTATCAATTAAAGTATACAAATGAACTAAATTAATATTGACAAATAGAAATATAAAATATAATTGCCAATAAATTTTTGCATTTGGCCTATGCATGTGCCTAATTATACAACGACTAAATACGATTGTAACTTTGTCACTTACAAGTTTACTTATCCAAGACTGTGTATTGTCTTCAATGAGTTTCGAACCCTAGTAGCAAAACAAAAATATGGATATCTGATCCATATATAATCACATATAAATGTTATATGGGTGAGCAATCACAATTTGTAATGTACAAAACCTCGGTAAAAATAGTTCATTGAGATAAGCAGGTAACTGAAGTGTGAGATCGTATATTGAATATAATTGACTACAATAATGATTTTGTTGTGCTAAATGTAACACTAGACCAATAGGCTACAAGATAGATCTAAGAATTCGATTATTGAAATGTTATTTTGATCAATTACATAAAGTATAATTTATTTAAAATCCCTAAAAGTTAAGAACAATCAAATGCACTTTTGAAAGAGTTCGTTATGATATTGTAGTAAGAATTTTCTTTGAATGGCTCAACCATTTAGAAAGAAAATCGAACGTATAAGAGTGGATGTAATCTAAGGCACAGTTGGGATTTAGAGAGGGAATGATCACTTCTGCTTCATAGAGAAGCATTGAAAATGAAAATTGTAAAATAATAACCGATAATTAAAATTGAAATGAGAAATGTGATTTCTATTTCGAAAAGTATTTTCACATAGAAAATTATTTTCTATTATATTATTTCTTTAAATTTAAGTTACTTGATCTAAACATTCTCGATTATAAACTAGATATAATGAATGAAATAAATAGCCAATATTTAGTGGTTGAATGAAACGTTGTATTTCATATGCTATTATGTAATAACGGAAATAGTGGGGCATGGCATATGACACTTGTTGGTTGCATCAAGTTGCCAATTTTTTTCGTAAAACGTACCAAATATTATTTATGAAATAATAATAATTTTTCAGTATTGATTAAAAAACATATTTCTATTCCAATATGAATATTTTGAATATTCGTTATAAAATAGAATTATAGTACATGTATTTGTGATGCATTGGAAACTACAGATGTATCTAAATATAATCGTAATTATTTTTGCATTATGGACTAAGCCATAGTTTTGAGAAATAATTTTGATTATATATTATGAATCATATGGTACTAACAATATTATCTCAGACAATTAAAGGTAATACGTCCATTCTGCGATGACCGTCCTACATCTTTGGTACCCAATAAACCCGTAGAGTGCATTGTAGCGGTATCCAGCCGAGGCATGATAGTAGCCAAGGGTGAAAGCAATAAAAAACCATGGATAGAACTTGTAGAAATCTCATAGTGCACAGACAGAATATAATATAATAACATAGATGTAAAATATGTGAGGCGGTGATATAATCAAATGAACCATAAATAAGAATATTATAGTGCATCAGGTTTATAGACTATATAAAAACTGAAAAAAGAATTAATACAACCAAAATTTCCAGAATAAACTTGAAAACTATATCCCAAAATACAAGTACTGACATAGCTCCATAGTACTGCATATCGGAACATAAACGATAGTAAGCTCCAAACTATCGATATATGAATGTGTGGCCCCCTGCTCGTACTCCATATAGCTCCATGCACTATCCAGACTATTATTCCTAATCTACTCATTTAAGAGTACTCAAGATAGTAAGAATTAATGCATAAAACCTCGGATCAGACAATAGCCTGGTGTAAGCAATACATCATCTCAAAATAGTATAAAAACCATATAGAGTACATAGAAGTATAGATATGAAGAATCATACCTGACATATCCCTACAACCAAAGAGTTAGCACATAACGAACATAATATGCTACTCTACAAATGTCATAAAGGCATACTGCAACTAAGTATGATGGCTGGTGTCCTGGTATCCCTATCCCCAATACCTATCTCCCATGACATCCCCAAAGTGATAGACCATGGAAGAAAACAGTCAAAGCAACCATAACATCCATCAAACAATCCTCACTATCAGTCATTGTGCTCTAGATATATGATAACTCGTATGGTCTTTCCCATTCTAGGGACTAATGGAAATCCTGGCCTTCAATGTACTCATCTTTCGCCTGAAGCTGATACAAGCTCTTTCCCCTAGTCCAGGGTATACGGATCCAAAAAGCTTATCCGGGGTAACCTAAAAAAATACTCACGAGCGTCCTATTAATACCCCTTCTTTCAAGTATATCAGAAAACACTTCGAATAGCAATGGTCCTTTAACATGCATATCAATGCCATTTCCTTGCTCCATCTAGTTTTCATTATCTTTAAGGAACCATTCCATAATAGAACCATTCAACATTCTACCCACGGATCACCCTCCTTAGATCCCAACCATTGTAGATAACCACTATCATGACTCCTTTCGACATTGAGTTGCTATCATTGAAAGTTAAATCCATTAACCGTCGCTTTGCTATCACCGAAGTCCTAAAGCTATCCTGCAGTCAATCATCCTTGTCATTTGGAGTTGCCTACTTCACTCCACATCACCCCTAAGAACCTCGAAATATGCCATGAAGAAATTTCCAAAGTCTCGTCGCACCATGATGAAGATTCCTCTACTTCGGTATTCTGTTCGGTAATGCCGAGCTAAGCTTGAAGACACCGAAGCCAAAGCTTAAAGCACCCTCTACACGCCAAATAGCTAAACTTGTTTGGGGTGGACCGAAGTAGTCTCTACTTTTCCTAAGCCAAGCCTGAAGCCACCCACCAAACCGATCTCCATGTCCGGCCCTCAAACCAACTCACCCATCGAATCAATCTCTGTGTCCGGCCCTTGAACCAACACCACCATTGATAGTTTCCACTGGCAAACCTGAACCACTCCACCACTAAACAACAATTCTTGCTTGGCTTCGGTCTCACTCCTGCCTCACTTTGAGCCATGCCTAGCACCGACCAAAACTCCCCTCGAACCGAAGTGCTGCAGAAACTCCAACTTTCACGATCGCATTGATTTCACCACTACGCTCCGTTCTTTGACCTATGTGCCTTCCACATGCTTCTATATGACTCATAACATCCTCGAGTTCATCTATCGTAGTCTAGTTTCATGATTTCTACCTAGTTCGCTTTGACGAGCATGTTCAACTATACAAGCATACAAACAAACATCATACATGCTCCAAACAACATTCAAACATGAAAATATATAACAATTCATGGTAAGTCATCCTATAATATATCTCTAACATAGCATAACACATGTCAAGGCAACCATACATTAAATTAACATGATTAGAACAATTTAAAATATTTTAAATTCGTTTTTACTTTATGTTTCACTTTAAAACTGTCTCAAAACTTGATTTTGATTTTAAAAATGAGTTTAAAACATGTCAAAACTATATATACATATATAGTAAGGTGAGAGATGATAAATCACTCACCAAACAACCAAAAAGTAAAGATTTGCATGCAAATTGAGAAGAATTCGAGAATCAACAATAAAGATTTGATTTTTCCTTCCTAAATATGTAGATTTAAAGACCCCTAATGAATCGCCTTGCTAATCTATCCGTAATCTATGATTTAGACTTGATTTGGAGGAGAAAAGTTTTGTGTGGAGAATGAGTTAATGGACGCATAGATCTATTTACAAAGTGATAAAAGTGATTTTGGGATGATTTTTCAGCATAATATAGCTTTCAAACCTAAATAGTTCAATGGACTTGCCCACAAACTTGATAATTACCCACTAAGATACTTCAAGAACTATAAATGTTCAAACAACAATATCTCTTAGCTAGAAAGTTGAATTGTTATAATGACCACTCTACGGAAAGGGGTACCATCAAATCTTTCCAACGGAAGTAGTCTCGAATGTAATTCAAATTTTATCAAAAGTTATAGCCGTAACAAGTTTTCAGGGGTAAAATCGTTTGGAAAAATGATAAAGATAGTAAATATCACTAATAGACATTTTCCAAAGTAATAGAGTTATACAACCTTGTATGAATTAAAAAAAATTATAATCCTCCAATACGTAAAATACAGGTCGTTACACTCTCCCTCTTTAGGAATCTCGCCTTCGAAATCCCAGCACAAACATGGCTAAATCAAACATAGCTACCCCGTATGACTAACATCCATGAGCAAACATATCAAACATGCACACAGAAGTAAGAAATGATATCTGCACTTACCCTATCATGCAGGATACTAAATTACCATATATGGTATTGAATGCGATAGTAAGTGCGATAAGTATAAGTCTCACTAAGTAAAGAGCTCCGGATAAGCGGTCCCTATGCTCTCCTCGATCTTCCAAGTACAACCATCTTCCCTCTCACTCTGTTGAAGCATCACCAAATTGCCTTCCTCCTAAGCTGCTTCATATCACGTCAAACAATACGAGTAGGACTACGAGGTCTCAACACTTTTGGTTCAAATTCGATATCATCAAGCTGATCGGTTGAACTACAATGCTGAAGTCATGCACAAACATCCACAATTGAGAAACGTGGAAAATATCGCGCACGCCCACCATCCGCTGGGCTAAGTCGACTCTATATGCTAAATTTCCAATCCCCACAAGTAACCAAAAAGGACCAATGAATCTCGGCTTCAACTCCTCCTTAGTACCAAATCGAACAACATTCTTCAGCAGAGAGATCTTGAAAAATACCATATCGCTAATAGAGAACTCTAAATCACATCTTCTCCTATCAACATAGCCCTTTTACCTATCCTGAGCTGCTTTTATTTGTTGTCAAATGATCTCAATCTTCTCCGAAGTCTCTCTAATCATATCTACCTAAGTATTAATTTCTCGTCTACTTCCCACCAACATGAAGAAGCATTGCATGGTAGGTCGTGTAAGGCCTCAAATGGTGCTATGATAATGCTAGACTGATAGCTTTTGTTGTATGTAAACTCTACTAAGCGTAGATGAGTGTCCCACAGGCCACCAAAATCAAGAATGCAAGCCCGCAAGAGATCCTCCAGGATACGATTCACACTCTTAGTTTATCCATTTGTTTGTGGGTGATAAGATGTACTAAGATGCAGCTCCATCCCCAATGCCTCTTGTAAGCTCTTCCAAAACCCATTATTGAACAGAAGGTCTTAGTCGCTTACAGTTATCTTTGACATGGCATGGAATTGCATAACGTACTTTACATATAACTTGTCCAATTTGAATGTCGTTCTACTAGACTTTATGGGTATAAATCTAGCGCTCTTCGTCAGTCCATCAACTATGACCCAAATGTTATCATACCATCCTATGGTCCTGGCAATCCATCAATGAAGTTCGTCAAAATTTGTTCCTATTTCCACTCAGGAATCTCGAGCGATTATAGCAAACCACACAGCTTCTTCACTCTGTCTTTGCCAACTAACGGTTCATGCACTTCGAGATGAATGTCCCAACGTACTTCATCATCCCCTCCCAATAATAGGTCTGCTTCATATCACAGTATATTCTATTACTATCAGGATGTATAGTCAACCTAGAATGGTGGAACTCTCATAGCACCTCGTCTTGTAATCCATCAACTTCAGGGACCAACAATCTCCAATTCTTATGGAGAAAACCTTCTCGGTCAAGTCTGTATTGTTTCATATCTTCGGACTCTATCCTCCTTCTATTTTCTCCATAATCTTTACTGGTCTAGCATCTCGCCTCTGACTAGTGTCGATCTGCTCAATCAAGGTAGGTCTGACCATCAAATTTGTTAAACATCTCTAGCACTAACTCGTAATGAAGTCTAAAGTCATAGCTAGCAATATACTCCAACCGCTTCCACTTTAGGAACATCGCTCCCAAATCAGCATGTCTTTTACTCAATGCATCACGACCACATTTCCCTTACCAAACGTATAGGTAATGTCAAAAGTAATGTAGGAGGCTAAAAATTCCAACCATCACTGCTGGCGAAGGTTGAGATCCGTCTAGGAGAGAAGTGCTTTAAAAATTTGTGGCTCGTATACAACTCGAACATCTTCCTAAGAAAATAATGCCTGCGTGTTTTTAAATGAGTGCTATCGTCGCCAACTTTAAATCATAAGCAATATACTTTCACTTGTTCTGTTTCAGCTGTCAATTGGCATAGGCAACAACTTTTTCCCTCTACGTCAATATCGCACCTAACCCAGTACTGTAACACCCCTTCAAAATGGGAATAACAGTCTCACATCGTGGAAAAACACTATAAAGTGGGTGCTTATATACCAAAAGTCTTCACCTTATAACAACGTCGAGACCTTTTGAGGAACAAAACCCCACACCTTGGCTTAGCCTATGAGGCAGACGTGACTAAGTTGGGGACAATATCTGCGTTAAGTGAGGTGCGGGCTGTCACATTGGTATTAGAGCCATACCTAGCCAGAATTGTGGTCTATACGTGTTATAACCACGACGCCTGGATGGTGTTGTGTTCATGAGCTAACGAGGACGTTGGGCTCTAAAAGGGGGAGATTGTAACACCCCTTCAAAATGGGAATAATAGTCCCACATCGCAGAAAAACACTATGAAGTGGATGCTTATATACCAAAGCCTTCACCTCATAATAACGTCGATGCCTTTTGAGGAACAAAACCCCATACCTTGGCTTGGCCCATGAGGTGGAGGTGACTAAGTTGGGGACAATATCTGCGTTAAGTGAGGTGCGGGCTGTTACAAGTACCAAAGGCATATGTGTATATTGTTAGCTCCTTGCTCCCACTCGGAATGACTAACACTAGTGTACCCATCAACTTCTCCCACAGACTCACGCTTGCGTGCCCACACCTTGCGTCCCAAATAAAAATCTGATTCTTCTTTGTCAAGTTGGTTAACGGCAATGGTACCTTACAGAAGCCCTTGATAAAATGTCTATAGTATCCTGCCAAACCAAGGAAACTCCTCATATCTATAGTAGTCTTGGATTGATCCTAGTCTTGTACTACTACTACCTTCGCAGGATCTACAGCAATAACATGCTTATGAACAATGTAGCCCGAAAATCACACTTCTCTCCTCCAGAAGTGATACTTTGAAAACTTCATCTTCAATTGGTGCTTCCTCAGCAGCTCGAGCATAATCCACAAATGCTCCTTGTGCTCTTTCTCTATCCTCGAATAATAAGGATATTGTCCACGAACACATGTACGAACTTGTTTAGTTAATCCTAAATATTTTGTTCATGAGATCAACAAAGTATGTTGGAGCATTGGTTAGCCCAAATGGCATAACCAACCACAAAAACCAGATGCATATAAAAAGCAACGATCGAAACACTCTCCTTTGCTACTCTCAACTAGTGAAATCCCATTACCAAATCCAAACGGGGGAATACCTTTGCGTCATGGAGCCATCAAACAAGTCGTCAATGTATTGGAGTGGATACTTTTTCTTATTTGTCATCTTATTCAGCTTATTATAATATACACACAACCTCAAAGAGCCATCTGCCTATTGGCGAATACTATAGGGGAGCCCTACTCAGATGTTTTCCTACGAATGAACCTTCTCTTCAACAAGTCATTTACTTGCACCTCCAACTCCTTTTGGTCTCTAGGTGCCATATGCCTCATAAGCATAATTATCAATTTAACATCCTTTGCTAAGTCTATATAAAACTCAAATCTCTCATTGCGGCAGTAATCTGATCACCTCCTCAAACATTTTCGAATATTCCCTAATGATAGGCATAGATGACAACCCATTATGAGGAACCTCGAGCTAATATAGAAAGCTAACTATGACCCTATCCATTGGCAGGCAGCCAATCACTACCTTTCGCCCCTCTACAGCACCAATCATCACCAACAACCTCTCACAATCCACTACTACCACATACTTCCTCAGCCAGTCCATCCCTAAGATAATCCCTAACCAAAAGAAATCCAAAATAAAGTATTCACAAAAAAAGAGCATCCATGAAGCTCGCCTGCCGAATTGAATCTTGGGTATTAGTATATAGAAAGATATACTCCAAGGTATCTTGCAATGTTGACTTTAAAATTGAGTATAAAACCAAACATTGTATGGTTTGTAGATCACATGATAAATTGAAGACACAATAATAACCAAGAAGTCAACAACATGCCTTGTATGCGTAAGTTAATCCCATGATGAGCTTGCATACTGAAGGAGAAAATGTTTTACAAATTAGAATTCAGAAGTAAGATATAGAAATAAGGAACATGCAAACAGAACAAACATTTGAATGTGTTCTTACTTGTTTTTTTTTGCATGCCATAGTTCAAATTTAGCAAACTGGATTTCACATATTCTCCATTGCCAAATGAACATTACTTATGATGTAATAATAGGCGATAAAAGGGTAAATTTGAAATTTGGGAGATTGACAATCAAATTGATTAGAACATAGAAGATATGGTAGGAAAAAAATCACATATAGAGTTGCATATTGATGAATGTAAAAAATATGACTAAAACCGCTCAAATGGAAATTCGAGGCACCTAATGTACCTACCAAAAGAAAATGAATTAATTTTTAAGACCTAAAAAAAGATGAAAAAAAGGAAATTTTCCAATTGTTTAATGGAAAAATGCTCACATGATTTTCTTGTAGGGTTTTGAGATTTTTGTTGTGACACTCAATGATACTTAGCCAATAATTGCTTTGAGATGAATTTCCAGATGAATGACAGTTTCCTTTAAGCATGCTAACTCTACTTATTTTTGGCGCCTTAAATTCCATGAAAAGGCAAAAGCTAGTATCAAATATTGTAAAATTCACTACATATAAACCAAACATGTAGCATCCTCCCTTCTTATCATTCCATAATGGTCCTACCATGTTGATACGCAATAATTCCATCTCCTCACCACCAAACTATAAGCATAAAAAGAGTGACCAATTGGTACGCATACATAAAATAATATTATAGGTTTTGGAATTTTTTATCATATAGTTCAATCAAGTGGAGTATCTTACTAAAAATTATATATTTAACCTTGGACATAACATGTAATAGTTTGTTTGACAGTATCGATCTATTAGGGATGGACATTAAATTTTACATTTTCTTAACTACTTTCCAAGAACTAAAAGCAAGTATTAAATTTGCTAATTTGATTTCCAATAGATTATACTAAATTACCAGATGCTTATAGCTTATTATTGAGCCTAAAAATTGCATAATACCCAAAAAGGAATAGAAGTCTAGATATATAGCAAGAAGAGTGAATAAAACAGAGAGAACACTAAAGATTTTACTGTGTTCGGCAAATTTATGGCATATTTCCACTTTATTTTTATCTATTATAGATTATTGGTCACTAATACATGGGTTAACAAATTCTAAAAGCCTAAAACAACTAAGAATTGCTTCCTTAGTGGCTATGATGGAGGAGAGATAGAAGATGAAGAAAGCCAAGTGTCAAAATTCCTTTTCCAGTTGCCATAGGTGTTGTATTTATAGGGAAATCATCCAGCGAAGTTGCCAGATATCAATATACTAAGTTTAACTTCAGATCCGAGAATGCAGCAGGGAAAGACGAATCTCTAAAGCCATAAAAACAGCTCTGTACCGACCAGAAGTGGTCGGTGCCAACCTTATTTTTAGAGGAGAAGTTACTCCTTCTTCCCCCTTTTGGTCTTCTATCTTTGATCCATTGTACTCCAAGCACTTTTCCTTAGAAATCATGTTGTGTCTGAGAGATTTTGACATCACTTGTAGTTGTCTTCTTTCCTTTTGCACTCCCTTGGATTAGCTTACCTAATCCTTCAAGCACGCACCTTGAGACGATCACACAAGCTAACTATCCGCATGCCATAGCTCTATGCCCCTAAAGGAAGTATAAAAGGTGATCAGTACCGACCAGAAAGAAGTCGGTACCGAGCATTCCACTTAGCTCATACCTTACTACAACTTATCGAGCCCATTCCTATCTACCTTCCAAGCATGTCCCTAAGTCCTCAAATCATTTTTTTCTTTATTCGAACGTCCATATTCGTTCGAAAGATGCATGGTTAAAAAGTTGGATAACACTTGCCCCCCTACCAGAGTATGCCTTTATTATAACCAAAGCATGCTCTGGATAAGATAGGCGTTTACCATTGGTCATGCATGTCGATTAGCTATCCTAGAGTTGCCTCAAAGCATTGTCTCCTTTTCGTGGATATCCATTTCATTACTTTAAGTGATAGTAGAAATTCCATTCTCGATGCCAAGGACAAAATCTACACGTTGAAGATCATTCCCCCTCTGCTGGGTGAGAGCCCTTTTTTTTAGTATCATGCCAGTACCAACCACTTTAAGTCAATACCGTGTTGTTTTTCTTCATGTTCTTAGGCATATAAGTACTTCTATACTTAGAAAATTTTCACCACTTCACATTTTCCACTTCCTGCCTATTCATGCTCAGGTACTTGTCTTCATCGACCTTTTTAACTTTGATTCCTTAAGCCAAATCCATTACCGATGTCCATCCAAGATCATCACCACCTCCTTGCAATCGCCGCTACGAACTACCTCCATCTTGACAAACGATGCTTTATTAAAAGAGCACCATTTCTAGATCCGACTTTTCCTACACCAAGACGGGTAATGATGGTGGTTATAGTCATTGCTTGGTGGCTGATATGAGTGACATGGGTTTAGATAGCCATGAGAATATGATTGGCTGTGACAAATCCTAGGTCCTCCTTGGGCTCTCTCGAGTCTAACTTTTGATTCTACTCGGTTCTGACCTTAAGTAGTCCCACTCTGTGCCACTATCAATCCGTGGCTAACTCCTATCATCACTTAATCGATTATATATCGCTATTTGAATGCCAATAAGATGGTTCTCTTCCAAAGAGCAGCCACATTGAATATGTTCGATACTCGAACAACCCCGTCGTATAATGTTTTAAATCACAACATTTTCGATGTTCCTACAAAAGAAATGCTCTATGTCACTATAGACTGTAGTTCTGTTATCGATTATCCAATGATAATAGGTAAAGTCCAACGTATAGTTCCTTTGTATGACATGGCTCATTTTCCTAGCACGAGCGAGCTATCTACATAGGATGGTCTATTCATCGCATACAAGATATAGGAATCACACTGCATAGATAAACACTTTCGCTTGCCCTGGTTGACGTTCAGAATCTGATTGGCCAACGTACGTCGATATCCGCTGGATTTTGGGTGCTGGTTACACAGCTTAACATTAAAATAAAATTCCTTAATAAAGCATACAGGACCGTGTCGGACGCCAAGTTCTCCTGTCTAGAAGGACTCGTCACTCTCTTAGATTCAACGTTGGCGTTGGGTCTTTAATTCTTCCTAAAGATAGATCAACCATTACTCAGACTTCAATTTCTATGCCTTCAGGACCTAGGTGTTCAATTACCGCTGAACTTTATAGAATGATAGTGCCAATACTACTACGCATGATCCACCTCTTCCCATCAATGTTTATGTGGGCTGAAGAGTTTTGGATGATCCTTCAAAGAAAATGCCAACAATTCTCACCTCATAGACACTCTGAAGTATATGTTAGCAATATTGGACTCCTAAGGATGATGTCCTACTCACAACGTAAATCTAGCGAGCACATGATCCCTCAATGGGTTATACGGCGTGCAATAGATATGCGTGCTTTGGCAACGATGTGCCACCTTTCAATCCATTCTTATGCATGTTCCTTCGAGAGCGAGAGCTAGCTCCATCCCAATTATATCCTAATGGACATGCACTACTGAGCTTCTTGTATATTTATTTATGAAACTGTTCCAGCGACCTCTAAACTTCAAAGAGTTAACTCACAACCCGAGCTTCAAACAATGACGTGATTTTCCATCTTGCATGATCATTGAGGCTTGGTATCGATACAAGGTCATTGAAAAGCTTCATAGTAAAAGTTCGTATTTCAAGAACAAGTACTTCTTTGTTCGATGCACGTACAGCTTCAAAGGGCCTTGGCTTTCCAGTAGTAAGATCCTTTTTTCTTCATTTTTCCTATACATGGATTTCTGCCATCCAAGAATTTAACTTGTTATCCAATTCCTTTACAGATATTCCTGCTCAAGACATAAGTGAAGAGCATATTGAAAACCTTGAAAATTCTCAAGAGAGTTAGCTCTCTACATTGCACCACCGCTTACCTTCTGACGAATGAGAATCTTTGTCGGTGCAACCTATTACATCCTGAATGCTTCGTCGTTCCTGCAAATGCTCCTCCAAGCAGTTCTAGAATGCCTACCCAATCTCTGGCCTGCACTCGTAGCTATGGTGACAATCTCCAGTGGAAATTTGAAGGTCCATATAGTACAGCAAACATTGATGATCCAGTTGATAGAGCATTAGAAGAGCATGTTGCCGATGAAGCTTTAGGAGAAGAAGATAAGGAAGTGAAAATCCAAAAAATTCAAGAAGAAAATGACGGATAAGGAAGAGTAGAGGGAAAAGAGGAGGAGTAAGAAGAAGAAGAAGAAGAAGAAGAAGAAAGCGATGATGGAGGCGACGATAACTGACATCAGTCAAGATGAAGAGGAATCATGTAGGGAGACGTCTCCCGAAGGCACCGAACTTCCTACCTTGCCTCATCTGAAGCGTATCATAATTAAAACTCCAAAGTGCATCGTAGAACTAAGCACAGTGCCAACAATCAAGATGACTCCTTTGGTTGGCTCTTTTGATGATATCTTCGCCTCTATGAGTGACTTCAATATTCCAATTGTCAATCTTCTTAAGGAGGGCTCTCCAAGCTTCAGATTCTGACCTAGGGGAATCCAAGCTAAAGGATGCAATACTTAGACTTTAATTTCTTGCAAACGTGGTCCATAGAATACTTAGAGGAACACAGCACTCCACACAATTTTAGGATCACGAACACACATTTCTTTCATTCATTTACTTTTTGACGTTTTGAACTTGACATGCCTTTTTCTTTTATTTTAGGTACCATGGACAAAGACAGATTCAATAAGCTCCAGCATGGACCCAATCAATTTCCCCCCACTCCAGTTATCCTAAGGAGAGGAAATTGAAAGAAGAGAGAATTTGAAGAATATAACGATAGGCGGAAGAATTTCGTTGGGATGAGAGGGAACAAAAGAAGAGGCAGGTTGATGAGAGGTAGCCTTATGAATATGGAAAAATGTATAAGGACTCACATGATCATCGTGGTTCCTTCTTTAACATTCCTTCACCCTAATCTAACCTGCAATTTTCTACACACCGACACTTTCTGACATCTCATTCCTAGACTACTTCTGTTTCTCCTTGTTCCAAAGGAATCATTGCTCTTGTAACTCCTATTCAAACTTCGTCAACCCGCATGCAAGTTGCCTTTCCTGATCCATCCTTAACTGGTGTCATGCTTGATCGTGACCTCAAGAACATTCCTAAGAAAGAGGCAAACCGCAAGGTTGGATGGGTCCAGGAACTTGTCGACCAAGGATATGAGTGGAAGAAGCTCTGTTTTGTTCTCTCTGATGTCAACCAAATCAACCAAATAAACAACCAGTCATTTGATTTCGAGAAGAAAACCTATGTCAGCCTCGTAGAGGGGTAAAAGAAGGGAAAAGATGGTAAAAGAGGGAGAGATGAAGCCATGGAATTCGAGAAGAAGGCTAAGAAATTGGTTGTCGGAGACGTCATAAACAAGAAGAGATTGTAATGAAAGACTTGTTAAAGATAGCTTGCGAGGATAATGCTACTCTAAAGACACAAATTGCTGAGAAAGACTTAGCCAAACCGCAAAAGGATGAAACTATCTAGCCAAAGGATAAAATCGTTTAGGACCAGGCAAATGAAATCCAAAATCTCCATGTCAAAAAAGAGAAGCTTGAATCCGAATTGCTTTTAGTAAAGATTGAGAAATTAGAGGTCGAAGTCGACTACACTACAACAATGCGTGATCTAAATGAGCTCAAAGTGCGGAAAGGAAAAGAGAGAGAGAAGAACTCAACACCACTCTTCAGTAATTCTTTTTTAACGTAATCCAATATAAGAATTTGATGTGATTAAGGAGTACATGTGCTATTACCATTGTCGATGCCAAGGAAAAAGTGCTTTGACTTGCAGAAGCATTTGGTGTAGGCCTCACCGAAGATGAGCATAAGGCCAAGTACCTTGATGCTAAAGACAACCTTAAACTTAAGGAGGGAAAAGCCATCTTGGCCATGGAAGGTGCTGCTACTAAGACAATCGTTGAAGCTCCTACTGACCAATAGGCATCCAGTCAAGTAGAACCAGCAACTTCCAAATCTCAAGAGCTTACAGTAACTATACCAATACCTAAGGGGGTTAGCTCTAAGACCGCCCAAGTTATCCCAACTCCCACAACAATCACTTCTATTGGACCTTACATTCCCCCTTCGTTGATCCAGCAACTCAGCATTCACTTGAAGAGGCGAAAATCTCATCTTGTTCAGCAATCGAGCCCAGACGATGGTACCCCTTGTTTCTCTAGTAATCAAAGTCCTTCAGTTCTCGTCTGAGATTATAACTATCCTTTGCTTCTCCGTTTGTGAAGTTATAAGTCATCCTTGTCTTCCTCCTCCTCCACTTTCGATTACTCAAAGCTCGGGCCCTGCTATAATCACTACCGACTCGACCTCTATAACAATGGGAGGTCGCTCCAAGCCTCCCCTTCTACTATATACATGAACCGATTCAGAGAAAATCGCTGCCTTAGAGGGATTGGATGACGCTTCCCAATCCCCGAGGGAAGACATCACTATAACCAGCGCCTCTAGCCTTACTGAATCTATTTCAACGGCAAAAAAGTGAAAAATTGACATGTCCAAGGTCAAGATTAAAACCGAGCCTGGTCTTGGGAAGCCTACAATCATCGAAGAGCCAAAATCTTCTTCTCGTATCCTTCCTATAACATCCATCTTCCAAAAAGTGGCAGATTGACGCTGCTATGAAGACTTCTGAGCCTCCTATCAATTGTCCTGAAGATCCTACCATCATTATTTTCGATAGTGGCATCACCCTTTTGAAGGTAGTACACCAAAAGATGACAAGGGCCAGTAGAAGTCCCATGATAGCTCAGGCAACAAGGCTGGGCAGAAAAAGAGGAAAGATCGTAATATATAATTTCCTCAGTGATCATCTAGTAACTTCGACACAGTTTCTAATTGTCTCCTTTTGGGTTGTGCGTTTTGTCTTTCCATTTTGTTGAAAGGGGCATTTGTGCAGGAGCGACCCTCGAAAACATTGATGTATATAAAAAGTGATGTAACGAAAGGCTATTTTTCCTTTGCAATCTTTTTTGTTCCATTAGATTTCGCATTTTTGTATATTATAACTGCCAATATAAAACTATTTGCATATATAATATAATTACTTGTAATGAAATTCATCCATATTCTACATGCTTGTTTCTGCACAATGCTTCTATGTAATGAAACTTTGTACATGTAAACAAAATTCCTGCAATTGCTTTAGTTATATTCAATTATATAACCCTGTTTATAGTTGCCAAAGTGTTTTGCTTGGCTAAACAAAAACTATAATTTAACTAAGTCAATGGTTATTCCCGTGTGCTTTAGGTCGAGTTTCCTTCGACCATTAACGAGTCATAAATAACCCAAGTTCCATGCCATTCCCTATCTTTAAGGAATAATGGTTTGAACGTCTATCTCCTGATTCCCTCAATCTCACCAATAATCGGGCATGATCAGTGTTATCCATATGTTTACACTGCTAAACATTGGCCAAGCATATCCTACTAAGTCATGAGTGAAACCTTAACTTCGACATTATTCTATCACATAGCGAGTCCTGTTTCTAGGACTTTAGCTAAAAATGATAAAATCTGGGTATTTTCACTAGCCTTGAATATTTTTAGGCATTAATCGGTGATTAATCATATGAGGAAAATTATCTGATTGTCCCAGTCCGATTATACTCCTCTGATCCTAATCCTAGACCGAGGAGTCTTGTAGTTCCTATCTTCAACCTTCAATGACTATCCTTGCTTATCCTTGGATGAGCATGTCCTGCTAGGCCATAAGCACAGTCTTAAAGGTCCTCACCGAACAGTAGTTTGAATATCTAAGTACATGTGCCTTTGGACACCTATCTTTGGTCATCCGCTCCCAGTCCCACCTATATTCAGGCATTGACCGAGAGTATTAGTTGACCGTCCTTGCTTATCTTGGGCCTAGTGTATCCTTTCAAGCTACAAGCGTGGTCGTTTGAATCATAACCGCACACCGATCTGTATCTCCAGAAATTGGTGTTTTAAATACCATGTTCTAGGCATGTCCTTCTGAACTCACTTATTTCTAGGAAACGGTCAATGCTTGAAGAATAGGGTCGAATTATTCGATCTACCCCTATGATTATACTCCTCGGTCCCAATCATGGACCAAACGAGTTGGTACTGTTTTGGACTACCTAAATGTACTACTAATTGCGCAACATGAGGTTTTGCTTACAAGAACATGGTTCCATTGGTTCAAGAATCTAACTTTTTTTTGTAATCGGAAAAAGCGACGAATTTCGCCTTATTACATTGCCTCAAGAATTCTTGGGCGGATTATTTGCAAAAGATAAACCGAACAAAACTAAATGAAATAGTATCTATGAAAATCGCTATTCCATGCCCGTGAAATCGAGATTCCATAAACAATTGCCAGCTTGAAAGTTCCATCTCCAAGCTTTTGTTCAATTACTTAAGGACCTTCCCAATTCGGACCATGTGGCTGCGGACCCGGAGGAACTCATTTCAAAAGGAGATCCCTTACCTCAAAGGTATGACTTCAGACTTTGGTGTTAAAGCGTGTGCTACTCTTTTCTAGTAAGCAGTATCCCTTAAGTCTTCTTCCTCCCTCTTCTCATCAACCAAATCAAAGGACTCAAGCAAGAGTTCATCATTTATCTTGGGATTGTAACATCTTTTATGATGAGAAGGTACTTCCAATTACATCAATATCATAGCCTTTGATCAATAGGCCAAGGCAAACGACATGTGCCTAGTCGTAGACTTGTGGGCCATCTTATAAGCCCATAATGCCAATAGAAGCTCATTGACCCAGTTTCATCTGGGTTTAGTTAACTGTTTCTTTAAGATGGATTTGATGATTTTATTCATCGCCTCCACTTGTCCATTCGTCTGTGGGAGTAATACAGTTAAAAAGCTCTTTCCAATCTTATATCAGCTGTAAAAATCCTTTAACTCGGTACTTTCGACTTGGGTTCCATTACCCCTTATGATCTTCTGAACTACTCTAAACCTGTAGGTGATGTTCTTTGTCACAAAGTTGATCACTTTTATCATTTTGATTGTGGAATGTGGTTCGGATTTGGCCCACTTCGTGAAGTAATCCACTGCAATTATAGCGTACATAGATCCTCCTTTCGCCATTGGCAGCACACCGATAATATCAATTCCCCAAATAGCAAATAGCCACATGCTGACCATTTTCATAAGCTCTATTATGAGGATCTGGTATCTTTACAAATCTCTAACAACGGTCGCATCGTTTGGTGTAATCAATTGCATATCATTTATTGTTGGCTTAAAATATCCAGAGCGAAGTACCTTTTTTGATAACGTATGCCCTTGGTGTGATCACTACAGCTATCCTCATGGATCTCTATAAGGATATTCCTAGTTTCATGCTTGGTTACACACCTAAGCAATGGGTAGAGAATCCTTTTCTGTACAGTATTCCTTCTTGCATCATGAACCGTAGTGCTTTTCGAAGGAGTTTCTTCCATTATTCCTTTCTTTTTGGAGAATTCCCTTGACTAAATAACCTTTGATTGGAGTCATTCACAACTCCTCTTTCTGTACATTCTCCAAAATCTACTCAACATCCACTAGTTGATACTCGGAGTCATCAAATATCTACTGGAACCAAACCCATCGAATGTGCTTCCCCAGAAGTAGCTAGCTTAGCTAATGAATCAACCTTTGCATTCTTCTCTCTGAGCATTCTATATATCATCCAACAGTTCCAGTGCCTTTGTCGGGTAAGGATCAAGTCTCACACCCTTAGCCTGATATTCCTTTCTTACTAGACAAACCACCAAATGGGAATCACTGAATATATGCAAAGTTCTTATCCATAACTCCTTTTTCTATTTTAAGTCCTTCTATCAACGCCTTGTACTCAGTCTTATTATTAGTCACTGAAAATTCCAATTTCAATGCATAAAAAATTGATCCTCCTTCCAGAGTTATAAGCACCACTACTGCGCTAGAACTACGTTCGTTCGAAGCTCTGTCTACAAACAGTTTCTAATGATAAATTATGACCATATCGTCTTCTTCTTTACCATGTCATGCAGTAAACTCGACGATGAAGTCCGCCAACACCTACCTGCTTAATGCTCTCCTCGGACGGTAAGTAATATCATACTAACTTAGTTCAACATTCCATTTCAGGAGCATTCTCATAGTCCCAGTTGGTACAACACCTACTTTAAAGGTTGATCCATTAGCACTTTGATCTGATGAGCCTGAAATTATAGTTGTGGCTTCCTCGATGTAATAAGCAAGCAATAGGCAAGTTTTTCTTACTTTGGGTAATTTTTTTCAGCTCTTGTAAACTACTTACTGATATAATAAACTTCCCTTTGAATCCTCACCTCCATACATACCAATGCTGCATTTAGTGCATGACCAGAAATTGCCAAATCGACCAATAAGTTTTCTTCTTCTAATGGTTTGAATAGAACCAATGGTGTTTCCATGTGCCTTAGTACCTTCTCAAAGGCATTCTGACGTTCTATCATTTATTTGAAGTTTTTCTTTTCCTTTTTGAGGGCGTCGAAGAACGATATGCAAGTATCCATTGCCTTTAAGATGAACCAACTCAATACGACAAACTTCCCATTCAAGCTCAACAACTCCTTCATAGTCAGGGTCCTCACATTCCTCAAGGCATTAATCTACTCCGGATTAGCCTCAATGTCACTTGAATTTACAATAACTCCTAGAAATTTACCTGATGCAACTACAAAAGAGTTCTTAATGGATTCGACTTCATTCTATACTTCCACGACGCCTCAAAAATCTCCGAGAGGTCATCCATGCGATTCCTTGATAGTCATGACGCCACGAGCACAACTTCTATGTACACTTCCATCATTTGTCCAATTTGTTTTTTGAACATAGAATTCACCAATCTCAAATATGTCGCTCTTGCATTCTTCAAACCGAACAATATCACTTGGTAATAATGCGATGTTGAATTCGTTATGAAGCTTGTGTGCTCTTAATCTGACACATACATCAGTATCTAATTATAACCAGAATAAGCATTCGCAAAAGAGAGAAACTCATGTTCTATGATCTCGTATACCAATTGATCAATCTTAGGAAAATGAAATCTATCCTTCGGGCGTGCTTTAATCAAGTCTGAATTGTCAATATATGTCTACCACTTCTGTTTGACTTCTTGACCAAGACAGGTACCCATTTGTGGTATAAAGCATCGCGAATAAAATTGTTCGCTTTCAACTTGTCTACTTCCTCCTTCAACGCAACGGATCGCTCTGGACTAAGCTGTGTCTCTTCTGCTTCACAAGTGGAAACTTTGGGACTATATTCATTGAGGGGCATGCTATCTTCGATGATATCCCATCATATTCGAATGCGTCCAAGTAAACACATCCAAATTTCCTTATGGAAAATTGACCAACTCTTTCCTCGCTCCCACATTAAGTTGTGATCTGATCTCAAGAGCCTAAGTGGGATCGTCCACATCGATTGAAACATTGACCACCAGCTCACACGGTGCTGCCTGCACTTTCTCTAACTTCTTCCTAGGATCTATAGACTTATCAAACCTATTATGGTTCCTAAGCTAAGGCTTGGACTTTAATTTCTATGCTTTCGAGTTCTTAATGCAGAGAGCCCTCTCTATATTCTTTCCTTTTTCTCATCACTTTGCCTCTCTTGGATCAAAGACATAACAATCCATGCCTATGGTATGGTGTCCTCTAACTAATCTGAACCTATTCCCCATAAGGACCTTCATCATTAAGCACCAAGGAACTAGTGCTATCCTAAAATCAACCACGTTTGGCTGGTCCAAATAGGAGTTGTACGTCGAATATTCGTCTACTATAAAAAAAACTTTTGAATCTCCACCACCTTGTAGTACTCGTCATCTAACTCCACGAATAGGTCAATTTTCCTAATTGTTTATTTCATCTCGCCTATAACTCCTTGAATCTTGGATTTACAATGCTTAACACCCTTCACACCAATCTTCATTTGATCGAATGTTTTTTTTAAAAAATTATTTACATAACTTCCAATGTCCGCTAAGATCCAATGTATTATAGCCAGACCAATAACAACTGTAATCACCATGGGGTCGAAGGTTGGCATTTGACTCCATCATAATTGCTACTGCCAAACATAATATCGTCTGTTACCATCCTTTATTACTTAGTCAAAGCTCCATCCTCTATAGCAATGCAATTAACCTATGGTATATGTCTTAATGAGCTCGTATACAGCTCTATCTCCCTCCAGCTTTTCTCTGCTAGATGAGGTTCTCCTATTATAGTATTTATGACCATTATTCCATCAGTATGCCTGGGACTCTCTCCACTAGGTCCAGGTTGGTTTCCTGGGTATTCGGCCCTTCGGGTCTATTATTTTTCCCGCCATCCTACAGCTTCCTCTTGTATTTTTGCAACCTTTTCTTCCTTATCAATTCCTTTATAAAATCCCTAAGATGTCACAATCATTCATGTTGCGTAAATGAGTTTCATGGAAATGGCGCGTCGCTCTTCCTCGATTTCCTCCTTCCTAATCGGCCTTTTATATTGTTTCATCCCTTGCGTAGCAAGGTATATATTCTCCAATATATCATTCAGAGGCATATATTCATCCGAACTCATATTCCTTAGGCGCTTCTTGGCTTCATTTCGCCAACCACCAGAGTCCTGATTTCTCTTTTTTTATTGGACTTACCAACAATCATTGCCAAATTACCAAAGCTTTCTCCAGTTTGCTAAATCACCACGTTACTTTGAATTACCTTCTTCGATTTTCCATTGTCGGTCTTTCTAACAACCTAACTTGCTTCTTCCAAATGCAATAATTGATTAGCTTTTCAATGGAAATCCTCTATAGTCATCGGCTATTTCATCTTTAACCATTTTCCAAAAGTCGATGTCGGGATGTATGACCCAAACCAATGCTAAAAAACCAAATCTAACTTTAGGTTATTAAACAGTGTAGTTGCAATGTTGAACCTATTCAAGAATCCCTTTAATGATTCCTTAGGTCCTTGTGAAAGGCTCGACAAGGACATTACATCCTTGGGCTGAGCAACATGGAGCCTGAACTGCTCCATAAATTTCTTAGCCAAATCATCGAAAGTCGATATGGTTTCGAAGCGAGCTGAGTAAATCATATCGATGCAACACCTTTTAGAAAAATAGAAAAACACCTACAGTGTCTACCACTTTGTCACCAACTCCATTCATATTTAAACAAGTGCCATTGACATCGATAGTCCCATTATGCGTTGGCATTGTTGGCATCGTAAACCTCCTGGGATACTCCTTCCTTAGAATATTCTCTACGAATGGAGTTCTATTTAGCACGGAACCCCAAGCCTTATTGTTTCTTCATTTATTTTCTTCCACCGACCACTTAACTATATTCGCTATGTACACCTCAATAGCTTGGAACTCTAAAGGTCGACCGTCAAGAGCTGAGTTAGGCATTTGACCTGATGATGGTCTTGGTTTGCTCGTTGACGTCTATGTTTTCCAGTCTCTAAGATAACCACTCCTTCGTGCTTTCTTGATGCCTGATTGGCTCCTTAGCGGTTGTTTGCACTTTAGCATCCTAAGCTTTAACATCTTGGACTCCTACGTTAAGCTCATAAATATCATCATCATGAACTATGTCGTCTTCAAATATCTCCTCGTTCCTCTAAGGGTCCAAGATTACCAATTTGATTACGGTCGGTACTAAGTTAAATCCCCTTAGACAGAGCCTTCCTATTTCCTTCAATAACTCCTCTAGGTGACCTTATAGCGTTTTCCTTCTGCTTTTGTTTTCCATCTCGCCTATTTTGAAAAGAAGCAGATGAGTTCTCCTCTTCAGATTTGGCAGGTGAAGTCTACCTCATGCTCCTTCTAGTTCTCTAGAACTGCTGGGTTAGCAAAGCTATGTTAATAACCATCTTATCTAATAGAACCTTTTGATTGTCAATCACCCTTTGATTCAGCTCATGTACCATCTTATTAAACTATGTCCTTGTGACCATCTTCTAAGGAGCAGATGATCATAGTAATAGTACTACCAGTCGATTAGGCACCTCATCATGGTGAGCAGCTCCTTTATCTGCACCAATGATTGCTCCAATTGATCTTCTAGATCTCCTAGGATTCATTGATTCCTATATGAAAATTCTTCAAATTTTTAATGAAAATCTTATGAATCTAACCACTGGACATCTAATTCAAAATAGAATGTTAGATCTACGCTTGAGAATTGTCTTTTTTGGTGAACGCACCAAAATGTTGAGCCTAAAATGGCACAACACCCAAAACGAGTAGAAATCTAGCAAGAAAAGTGAATAAAATAGAGGGAACACCAAAGTCTTTATAGTGATTCAGTAAATCTATAGACTACGTCCCTTGTATTTTTATTGATTATGATTATTAGTCACTAGTACAATGGTTTGACAAGCTCTAACAACTAAGAACGACCAAAAGTAGCTTCCTAAGTGACTGTGGTTGGGAAGAGACGGACAATGAAGAAAGCAAAGTATCAAAAGTTCTTTCTCAATTGTCATGGGAGTTGTATTTACAGGGAAATCATCCAACGAAGTTGCTAAATATCAACATACTAAGTCTAACTTTAGATCCGAGAATCAGGAGGGGAAGATGGAGTCCTCAGAGCCATAAAATCTTCTTGGTATCGACTAAAAGTGGTCAATATTGACTTGAATTTTAGAGGGGAAGTTACTTGCTCCTTTGGTCTTCTATCTTCGATCCATTGTACTCTGAGCACTTTTCCTTAGAAATTACATTATTTCTGACAGGTTTTGACATCACTTGTACTTGCTTACTTTCCTTCGATACTCCCTTGGAGTTTCTTACCTATTTCCTTCAAAAATGCCCTTCGAGATGATCACACAAGCCAACTATCCACATGATGTAGCTCTTCTCCCACAAGGGAAGTATAAAAGGTGATCAGTGTTGACCAGAAAATGGTCGGCATCGAGCACTCTACTTAGCTCCAAACTTGTTGCAAATTTTCGAGCCCATTCCTATCATCCTTCCAACCATGTCTTTAAGTCCTCGAATCATTTCATCTTCATCCCAATGTCCATATTCGTTCGAAAGCTGCTTGGTTAAAAAGCCGGATAACATTTACATTATATAATTTTACAAAGGATTCATAAGATAAGATTATTTAAACAAAATGAAGATCTAAATTCGGCCTACCCTCCTTTAAGCCTACATGCGTTAGGTCCGCATTCAGTCCTAGTCCAGCTCCAATACATGCTTCTCTAACCCTTTAACCAACTTGGTCAAAACTTTGCTTACAGTGCCTAAAATAGTAGCTTCTATGTTTGAAAGATTAACCTGTACGCCAAAATATATAAGATAAGCTTCCTATGGGTCTTTATAAAAAAATATTTATATCAATATGATTGCTATTATACATGTTGCTACTGACAATGACATTATCATGCCTAATAGAAACTACAAATGTGAAAACAGTGAAAATGCAACATATGAGCAACTCATCATTTTTTTTAAAAGAATTACATGCCAATGAGATACTAATTACAAATTAGCATGGGAACTTTTGTCTGTAAATAAAAAGCTGAAGGATAATGAACTCGAAAGATAATGTAGCGACCTAAATACAATTGACCATACCACCAGTTTGGGATTGTATGGTTTGTAGAATCAATATGTCTAGGCAACTCAATATATACCATATAGGTAATACTTTATATTCACAAAAATGTTATCTCTATATGCAAAGTGGACTCGATAGATATGCCAAAACAAAAATCCTATCAAGTGCAAAGCAAATCATTTTGGAAGCTTGAAATTATCAAGTGCAATACCAAATTATTTTGTGTCTATCAAAATACTTACTAGTTAGAAGCATATTGTAAGTTTAAGCACAATTTGATCCATAATAAGTGCATAAAAAATAAGTTATGGAGTATGACATTGCAAGTATAAAATTGGTTAACTAATAACCGGTTAGTTATATATCTTCCAAAATAATAATGATCAAGTCAAGAGCTTTATCAATATAGGATAACTATATTTATAATTTTTTATAAATCAGTTTTTAATAACTACATTTTACATATAAAAATTATGTAAAACAAGCCTCAACTCTTTCAAATCCTAAAAATCATCTAAACTTGAAAATCTTATAAAATATCAATAATTTCCTTATATAGTAAATAAACATATATAATATATGTCGAGATGCGCATAGCATTTAACTGCTACCGCATCGTATTATATGTAAGAAATGGAACATTAAAGGTTGATGAAATTCTAAGGAACTTCTCAATTAAGAAGCTACTTTCACGATTAAATCAACAACAGCCAATTTTATTAAAGGCAGTGAAAACTCATAGCAAAATATTACTCGCTCAGAACCATAACATATTGACACTAACATGGTACCGATTACCAAACATTAGTAAAACAACATCAAAATTTATTTTTATTTTAATGTTTGTAAACATGTCAAACCATAGTGTATTATCATATTATATTGGATATATTGATCTTTTGTAGCATAGCTAGTGATTATAATATCCAAAGCACTTATTATTATCTTTCCCACTATTCATTTTAAAATTTATATAGCAACAAAATATGTAGCAAGGTATTTTAAACAGAACACGTAGCTCATGTCAATTCAAAACAAAGGAAAGGAATCATATCATGCTAAACATCATTGACATCATTAACCATCATAATCCCTTGTAGGTACAAAAACCAGTGAAAGAAATAATAACGAAGCTACTTTCTACTTATCTTTGAATTTCAAATCATAGAAATATATTAAATAGTCTTATAAAAATAAAAAAAGAACTCTTACAATTTAATGCATGTACACACATACATATACATACATACATATATAACATGGAACATAAAATTTGCAGAACAATTCTCACCATAAAATAGAAATTAGACTAGTAAAGAATTCGTTAAGGAAAGCTGACTGATTGAAAACATGTATAAGGGCACCAAATCATACGAAAATGCATTCACATGCGTGTCCGTTATAAAACTAAATTTTTGTGGATAAAAAAGTTCTTTGCACTGGTATCTCCATTGAACTAGTTGAAAAAAACATTCAACAAAAGTTGCAAAATTATGTACAAACGGAAGAGAATTCAAAGTTGATCAATTTGGTGGAGTAAAATATGGGATAAGAGACTCCTTGGAGATAACGGGCTACTACAAAAAGAGCCTTTGACCCTAATTCAAAGATAAATCAATGTCGAGGTTCCAAAACCAATACGCAATTACAATAAGTTATACCTCACTAAAGAATTCTTAGATTCTAACCCAAAGTTCTCACAACACTGTTAGTGTTAGAATTTGACACCGTAATTCAACCAGAGGAAGAAGCGATGTTGCAAAAGCAGTCGACGAAGGTGAAACCGTAGATTTGGATGAAGCAGTGGCCTTGCCGAATGAAGAGAAGGAAACCAAGAAGAGGAGGAAGCCATGAAGTTCTAGTTCGATAAAATAAAAAAGCTGGAATGAGTTTCGTTCGGTAAAATGGAAGTGCCGAACGACAAATCTCGTCCGATGATTATGGAGAGGCATTTGGCATGCCGAACGAAGTCTTATTTTTCAAACGAAATGATTGGAGCGGTGAATTGGAGCGGCATTACCTTTTGCCAAACCAGATTTTTCATTCGGCATTTTGATGTCGGTCCAAATTTTTCGCTCGGCGTTTTGCCAAACCAAACCAGATGCACGCCGAACCAAACCCCAGGGCTGCTATATAGCAGCTACCCCTCCTTATTTCTTCACTCTATAAATACTAGAAGTTCTAGACAACAATTGCGACCATCCTAGAGTGCCGAAACCCTACATAATTTTGTCTGTATTGTAAATTCTTCTTATGTATAGCCTACAAAAGTGAATCAATCTTGTAACTCTAATCTTTCGGTGATTAATAAAATCTCTTCTCCCCTAGTGGGCGTACATTGTCTCGTGATAGTGGAACCACTATAAATACTGATTTTATTTATTTTTCTGCATTGCATAAATCTGTGACTGTCTGTTCTGGTGTTTATCGCTATTTGTATCGTCTCACTACAATCACAATCCTGTTGTTTTTCGTCGCATTAGGTTTTTATTCCCTTAGACTGATCATCTGACCCAACAATCTAGTACCAAAGCTGCAAGGTTGATTAAGGAGTGTTATACACTATGGTAAGAGATGAATCGACTCCGGTTGTTACAAAATCCTATACTAGAGGGAAGTATATCGCGTCAGGATCACAGTTGGCGATTGAGAAATGGAATGGGGATAAAGACTTTGAGAAGTGACAATGAAGGATGAAGGTTGTTCTAATGAGGAATGATGTCCGTCCAGTAGTGTTTGCTTCTGAGGAGTTGACGGCTATCATCTCAGTTGCGGAAAGAAAGGATATAGAGAAATGGGCATTTACTACTTTACAACTAGCAATGGAAGAGAATGTCACCTCAGATATTAGCAGTGAGACCGTTGCTAGGGGCATTTAAACCAATGTAAAAAATCCATACTTGAAGAAATATCTGACTAACCATCTGATATTGTTGAAGACGTCTTTCACCATGCAGATGATAGGGAGTACTTCAGTGAAGAAACATCTTAATTTCTTTGATGGTCTCGTGATGAAGATGAAGATTGTTGACTTGAAGATGGATGAGGAGAAAATGGTAATGATTCTTTTGTGTTCTCTTTTGGAGCGATACACATGTTTCTCTAACAGCCTTATCTTCGCTAGAGACACGTTGACAGTGGAAGATGTGAAGTTAGGCCTTCTGTATGACGACTTGAGTGATCATATGAAGAAGATAAGTAAGGAAGTAGAGGTGGAAGTAGTAATCACGGCCTATTTGTTGAAATAGGTAGAGAAGATAAGAAGAATTGGCACTCTAGATGGTGTTCCAAGTCTAGAAAGCCCGGTAATGGCAGGAGAGGAAAGTCTAAGGACAGGAAGTGCTTTATTTGCAAGATACTTGGTCATAGAAAAAAGAATTTTCTAGATTTGAAGAAGAAGGAAGAAGGAAGATCGTCGCCATTTGCAGTGGAGAAGCTTGTATCTGACGATGTGTTGTTTGCAACAGTGTCGGATATCTTAGACCATTGGGTGCTGGACTCGGGGGCGTCTTTCCATATGACGCCTAATAACGATTACTTCAGTTCTTTCGTTGGACGAGAGGGAAGCTCTATTCTTATAGATAATGATGCTAGCTATAGAGCAATAGGTGTAGGTACTATGAGGATCGGGATGTTTGACGGAGTGATACGCACTTTGACAGGTGTCTGGTATGTTTCAAGTCTTCGGAAGTCCTTAATTTCTTTAGGACAATTGGTATCTTTGGAATGCAAGATAACTACCAATAAGGATGGTTTAAAGGTTTCAAGAGGTACACTAGTTCTTATGAAAGGAGATGTATTTCAAAATCTGTATTTGCTGGAAAAAACCACGGTTCTTGGAGAGTCGTGTGTTGGAGTACGCAGTTCTCATGCTTTGATGCCATAAAGCTTTAGCATCTCAGGTTGAGTCATATTTTAGAGAAGGGCTTAGAGTTGCTTCAGGGAAGGAAGATGATCAAAGGAGAAAATTTCAACAAGATGGACTTTTGCTAGGTTGGGCAAGCAAACTAAAGTATCTTTTGGAGTTGGACTTCACAGATTGAGGCGAGTATTTGAGTATGTGCATACAGATTTTTGGAGACCGTTTGCTGCTCCTCCAAGGAGCAAAGTATTTTATATCTTTCATGGATGACTTTTCTCGGATAGTATGGGTGTATGTGATGAAGGCCAAATCAGAAAGTTTTGAGAAGTCAAAGATTGAAAAGTGCTTTTTGAGAACTAATCTGGTTCTAGGTTGAAGGTACTAAGATCTTATAATGACGGTGAATTTATCTCTAGAAAATTCCCCTTCTTTTGTAGACAGCATGACATTTAGAGACATTTCACTACATCCAATGATCCAATCCAATGGGGTTGCAAAAGGATGAACAAGACTCTATTAGAGAACGCTCGTTGCTTGAGATTGATAACGGGCTTGTCTAGAGGCTTTTGGGCTGAAGCATTGTCAACTGCGGTGCATATCATAAATCGAATTCCGTGTTCAACCATAGATGGGAAGATTCCAGAAGAAAAGTGGAGAGGTAAAGTAGTATATCTTGGATACTTTCTAATTTTTGGTTGTCCTGTGTACGTTCACTATATAGGTGATGATAAGTTGAAGATAAAGCATATAAGGATATACTAATGGGATACATCGATGGTATCAAAGGGTATCGAATTTGGAACCCTGTTGATCGGAAGATTTTTTATTCCAGACATGTTACTTTTGATGAGTCTGATATGTTCAATCCAAAGGAGAAGCTACCTGCCACATCAAAAGATTTTGATAGGCCTAAGGAGATGGAAGAAGTTCTTGTGTTCCAGCCAAATAGTAGAGTTATTTTTGATGCTGTCAAAGAAAACGCAGTTGATGAAAACTCACAGGATAGTCCACGGGTACCTTCTGGTAGTGCTAGTAATGTGCATGAATTTAGATCAAGTTCAGTTCAAGGTGGAGCTGAAAGGAGTTTAGGCGAAGCAGTACCTACCTGGGTCAGTCGTAAGACTATTAGGCTACCCGAAAGGTATGGTGATTGGTAGTTTGCGAACCTTAGCCTTGGTCATCAGTTTGACTATGTCCTATATGTGGTTCATGAGGAGCCGCTTGACCTTGATGAAACTTTGAAGTTACGTGATAGTTCGAAGTGGTTGTGCGCTATGGAAGAGGAGTTAGAGTCGTTGAAGAAGAACAAAACTTGGGATTTGATACCACCTCCTCAAGGAAGCCGATTCATAGGTTGTAAATGGGTGTTCAAGGTGAATGATGATGGGATATATAAGGCTAGACTAGTTGCTAAAAGTTTATCACAAAGAAGGGATTGGTGTATGACGAGATATTCTCTCCAGTAGTGTGGCATACATCCATCCACATTTTGCTCGCTATTGTTGTAGCTCATGACTTAGAGCTTGAGCAGCTGGACGTGAAAACTACTTTCTTACACGAAGACATGGATGATACCATCTACATGAAGCAGCCAGAAGGATTTGTTGTAGATGCGAAAGAAAATTGGGTTTGCAAATTGAAGAAGCCATTGTATAGGCTTAAGCAGTCGTCTAGACAATGGTACAAAAGGTTTAACTCTTTTATTCTTTCACTTGGTTTTGATCGTAGCATCAAAGACGTTTGTGTGTACTTCAAGTATTTAAATAATGGTAGATGGGTGTACCTACTCTTGTATGTGGATGATCTGTTGATTGCTTCCAAGGATAAGATTTAGATCGATAGTCTGAAGCGAAAACTAAAAGCGGAATTCGAAATGAAGGACCTTGGAGAAGCAAAGAAAATTTTGGGTATGCAAATCCAAAGGGATAGAAAGGTAGAACATTTAAGCCTCACTCAAAAGGAATGTATTCGAAAGGTGCTTGCTCGGTTTAGCATGGAAGGGGCAAAGGCAATCAGCACACTCATGCCTTTGCACATACAGCTTTCTAGTAAAGGCCCTCCGATCTTGGAAAAGAACAAGGCTTATATGATGAAGCTCTCATATGCAAGTATAGTTGGTAACTTGATGTATGCCATGGTCTGCACTAGGCCTGACATTGTACAGGCTGTTGGATTGGTGAGTAGAGTCATGGCAAATATAGGGAAGATGCATTGGGAAGCAGTGAAGTGTACTTTCAGATAACTTAGAGGAACTCTAAACCATGGACTTGTCTTTGGCGGCAGAGTAAGAGATTTCAGCTTGGTTGGATTTTATGATTTCGACTATACTGGTGATAGAGATAGAAGAAAGTCAACCTCCGAATATGTGTTCGCCATTGGTGGGACAGTGATCAGTTGGAGATCGAAGTTGTAGACGATTGTGGCTTAGTCTACTACAGAGGAAGAGCTCATAGCTGTGGTTGAAGCAGCTAAGGAGGCGCTTTATTTGGCGCGATTGTTGCGTGATTTGGGCTTCTTATATGAAGGAGTGGATGTGTATTGTGATAATCATAGTGCAATTCACTTAGCTGAAAATCTGGCATTCAGCTCGAGGACGAAGCATATTGAGGTGAGAAAGTCGTTCCTTATCTCAATTCATGAAGAGAAGCTAGTTCGTCTTCAGAAAGTTCACACAAAGGAGAATGCAGCGGACATGTTTACCAAGTCGTGGTCTGTTGCTAAGTTCGAGAATTGCTTAGACGTGATTCAATGAATGAAGTGTTAGGTGTCACGGGGTGCCACTTGGGGAGAGTTGAGATGGTTCATGGAGACGTTTGTTTTCATGGTGGAGATTGATAGTTCTACATGGACTGGGTACTTCAAACACTTTGTTGACGGGCGGTGGCCTTGCCGGAGTTCGTTGACAGAGTGTAATAGGTGATGACATTGCCGAAGCTCATTGGGTAAGTATCCATTGCTTGGAGCATGAAGGTGTAGATGAAGTTGGAAGGCTTGTATGGAATTCTCTATCAAGGTGGAGATTGTTAGAATTTGATACCGTAATTCAATCAGGGGAAGAAGCAATGCTGCAGAAGTAGTCGACGAAGGTGAAACCTTAGATTTGGATGAAGTGGTGGCCTTTACAAATAAAGATAAGGAAACCAAGAAGAGGAGGAAGCCACGAAGTTTTCGTTTGGTAAAATAAAGAAGCTGGAGTGAGTTTCATTCGTTAAAAACGAAGTGTCGAATGACAAATCTCGTCCCGTGATTATGGCGAGACATTTGGCATGCCGAATTTGCCAAACAAAATGATTGGAGCGATGAATCAGAGCGGCATTAGCTTTTGCCGAACTAGATTTTTCGTTCGTTATTTTGACGCCGGTCCAAATTTTTCGCTCGGTATTTTTCCAAACCAAATACATGCCGAACCAAACCCCAAGGCTACTATATAGCAGCTATCCCTTCTCATTTCTTCACTCTATAAATAGTGGAGCTTTTGGAAAATAATGGTGGTCATCGTAGAGAGCTGAAACTCTGCAGAATTTTGTCTGTATTGTAAATTCTTCTTATGTATAGCCTTCAAAAGTGAATTAGTCTTGTAACTCTAATCTTTTAGTGATTAATAAAATCCCCTCTCCCCAAGTGGACGTATACTGCTTCGCGGTAGTGGAACCATTATAAATTCTAATGTTATTTATTTTTCTACATTGCATAGATTTGTGATTGTCTGTTCTGGTGTTTATCTTTGTTTGTATCATCTCATTACAATTACGATCTAGTTGTTTTCCGCTGTGTTGGGTTTTTTATTCCCTTAGACTGATCATCTGAAGGGATTTTCCCCAATAGTTAGAAGCTATTTAAATAAAGAAAATAATATATGCAATGATATCAATAATATTATTGTAGCACGTAAAAATGAGAATTACTATAATGGGAATCACTTCAAATAGACATAAAATATATATGCAAGCCTATGAAAGTGAAAGTGCTGCTTGAAAAATGAGGATGTTTTGAAATATACATACAAGAATCAAATTTAAATACATATAACCATACGATTGAAGGTTTAGTGAGATGATTTTGGATTTCTCGTTTTGCTTATGTATAGGAAACAAGGAAATAGTAATATATATACACACAAAAATCTACATAAGTACCTCACATAACTATGGAAAGGCTTAAATTATAATTTTTTACATTCATGTCAACATTAACTACTAACCAATACATTGGATTAAACTACAATAGTCATCCTATAACACGAATTATAACCAAAGGTAGTCAAATTTGTTAACTTTAGAAAATGAATTCATTATTTTAAAAAAATTAACTAGTGCATTGAAGAAACTGGTGGTGAGAAGCTGAATTTACATCAATTCAGTTACAACAATTTGAAGTTCGCAAAGCAACTTTTGATTTTAACAACCGTTTGATTGAACAATGGAGATGAACTAATTAATTCAGGTTTTTGAAAATTTGGTTTACAGATGTTTTAGAAAATTAGGCTTAGAAGATTAGGTAAGGAATTTGGAAATAGATTTGAGGGAAGGAGAAGTGAAAGCATGAACTGTGGGCACCTGTGGGAAAAGAATATGGAGTCAGACATGGCTTTCAAACAATGAGAAGTGGGGAGGAAAAAAATGAAAGGAAAAAAAGGAGAGGGAGGGAAGCATGGAAATCTTAGAGAAAAGATGGGTGTATTATTTTCCTTTTCTTGGCTTTAGTATTTGATATTGGCTTGGGCAAACCTCTTTGCAGTTGGTTTGATGAGTATTAAAAGTCATTTCTTTGAACGCAATCGATGGTACCTTGTTCGCTCAATAGTTTCACTTAGCATGTCATCATACATCATGTCGTGGGTGTTTCCACCTAAGAAGTGATAGATGTAGGTTAGTTAAGCTAAAATAAAAATAGTTGAGGTGCGTGTGCTATAAAGGATGCGAATCTTATGGATAACTCTAATTGAAGAAGGCAAGAAGCTTGGGAAGTAAAGTATGTGGAAACATCGGAGAAAAGGTAAGGCAACCCTGGCACACTGGTCAAGTAGGTAAGCTATCGGACAAAAATTCCTATCTAGTAGGCACACTGCCAAACAGGAATTACTATTTGATAACATAAACATTAAACAAGAATTCTTTTCCAGTAGGTAGGCCACATGGTCAGATTTAAAGTCTGGTATATAAGGAGTTGTCTCACCAAAGAGGTGTGGGAACAGAACGTGGCCAGGAAAACATCTAGGTCCACTCACCGAGCAAAATTTCATTAAACCATACTTCAAACACTGGACTGAATAAGATATTTAAGAAAAGGAAATCTTGAATATATGAAAGTTCTGGATTATATTTTCTATATATGGAAATTGATGAACTGAGCATATTATATGAGGAAACTACCTAATTTATTGGTTTGACCTCCCTACCTCTTCACTTTTATAAACATCTAATCTTCCAACAGCAATGGAGACAATTTTTGAGAGCTACCAAACACTACCAAACAGAATATATTGAATAGGCTATTATAACGACATATTTCACTAAAAGTAGTTGTATTTTACACTCAAATCATTGTAAAACCGATATATAAAGATGGTAATAAAAATGAGCAGTTGATGTAGGCACATTCGGGTTGAACCACTATAAATATATGTGTATTTTACTTTGCATTATTTTTTGCTTTTTTGCTACTGCAGATCGATTGGAGGTGTATATCCACTTTCTGCGCAAATATTTCTGGGAGAGCCTAATTATCAACATGCCTCTAAAATCGAAAAACAAGGCAGGTGCTAGTAGTGGGAATGTTAACCAAACTACTACCAATCAAGATAACTATTCATCCCACACTCTAGGATCAGAAACTATAACCAGAGATGGCTGGGATATAGTTGTGGTTGAACTGGATACCCAGTTTGCTACCCAACTGCAAGATATTATGGATCAGATCATGCCATGTTTATGGTAGACGCAGACCAGCAGACACAACATTGAAGAACAAGGATGATCCTAATCTAGGGGATTCAAGAGTCAAAGGAGGTTGTATTTTGATAGAGGATATGATTAGGAGAATTGGAGAATAAGAAGAGTAAAGCTGAGGAGGTGGATTGGGTATGGTTCAGCCCGAAGTCATGCTCGTGGAATGATTTGGTACCAAACCAACCAGGGGAGGCGTTGAGCCAGGGCTAGCTATGGTTGATCCTTCTCAATCCAGACAACGCTACCCTCCCTTAGCTGAAATTGCAACTGATGGAAGAAGAACTTACCGCCATGAACTGTCTTGAAGTCAGGATCGAGATCAAGACCGAAGTACAAGTTATTACAGAAGAAGCGAGAGAATTCATTCACCCCAAAAGGAGAAATCAACATATCTCGGCCCATTGGACAAACCAAAAGATCGAATGGCATGGATCATTAGAGAATGTGTGTGGCGTTAGAAAGTAGAACAAGACATTGAGGCAAGAGTTGACAGCCAATTCTTTATAGAAATAGAGACTACGTAGAACCATAGAGCTTTCGAATGCCCACCATGAATCCTTCTCAAGATTTGAACGACCCTATAGTATATCTGCAATGGTACATGCAACATATGCTAATGAGTGGAGCAACAAAGGAAGTTTTGTACAACTGCTCTCCCTTATTCTTGACAGACCTAACAACGATGTGGTTTTGCCGCCTTCCTCCTAGCTCAAACCACTTATGGAAGATGTCAAAGAAAAAGTTTAACCGCCAATTTCGGGCCACATGAAACCACCTGAGTCATCTAGAGTAGCAGTAAATGCACGCTTCCATTTCTTTGCTGGTTCAATATTCATAGGAGGATTCTGCCTTTCTGGATACGGACAGTCTCTTTTGAAGTGGTCTGGTTTATCACAGTTGTAACACTTGTCATTATTTGGCACTATATTCTGATTTTCAGAATTCTTATAGTTGTTTCTCTTGAGATTATTCATCTTTCTGTATTTCAGGAATCTCCTAAAATTTCTGGTCATAAAGGCTATCTCTTCATCATTATCGCTGTTTGAGTCTGATCCATCGGTCAATGCATTGAATGCCATTGATTTCTTTTCAGATGCTTTACTTTCTCTTCTCCCGATCATTTGAACTTCATACGATATTAGATTTCCAATTAATTCTTCTATCTTCAAAATACTGATGTCATTTTCCTCTTCGATCGCAAGTGTCTTTCGATCCCATTCAGGAGTTAGAGAATTTAAAATTTTTCTGACTTGATCTTCTTCAAAAAATTCCTTTCCCAAAGATATTAGAGAATGAACAATATCCTGAAATCTACTGTACATATCTGAAATAGACTCATTAGCATTCATTTTAAATAATTGAAACTGATTTGTGAGCATGGAAATTTTGGTCTGTTTAAGTTTGCTTGTTCCTTCGTGAGTAACTTGCAAAGTTTTCCAGATTTCATATGCAGACTTACAAACTGACACTCTATTGAATTCATTTCTATCTAGTAAACAAAACAGAATATTCATTGCCTTAGAATTATTTTGTGCAACAGTGTTTTGCTCAGCAGTCCACTGTGCAAAATCAATTGTGGGTTCAGAATATTCAGTTTGTGTGATATTCCAAGTGTCTAATCCTATAGATTGTAAATATATTTTCATCCTACATGCCCAATATGCATAGTTACTGCCATTAAAAAGTGGTGGTCTGACAGTAGACTGACCCTCTACAAATGAACTAGTGACAGGGATACTAGTGTTAATAACAGTAGCAGTGTTGGTAGCCATTTTGAAAACTTTTCAAAAATCAGATTATGAAACTTTTGAAAACCTTGCTCTGATACCAATTGTGAGAAATGCGGATTACGGATCTTAAGGCTAAGATTAACACTAGAGGGGGTTGAATAGTGTTAATAAAGAATTACTAATTCTTTTTAATTTATGTTAATCTAGACACAAAAGTATGCAATACACAGACACAGATGTGATCACAGAAACAATCACAGATGCAGAAATAAAATAAAAGCGGTAAAGGAAAGAACACACCAGATTTTATACTGGTTCGGAGTTACCCTACATCCAGTCCCTCAACACAAGTACGGATTTCCTTTCAAAAGCAATTGTACAATTACACCCTCGGTTTCAAGGCTACGAGGTACACCCTCCAGAATTTCGATCCTCTGGGTAGAGATACTTGATTTCCGAGCCACAAGTTTACCCAATTGATTTACCAAGGCTACAATCACACCTTTTCCCTTTTGATTGATCTCTAAGGCTACAATCCCACCTTTTCTCTTTTGATTGATTTCCAAGGCTACAATCACACCTTTTCTCGCTTAATAGATTGCAAAGAAGTCTATAACTCTGAATAGCACTGAGAATCTTATAGAGATAGTGATAGAGAATCAAACTAGAAGTAATCGAGTATGATTCAATGTTGATTTCGGCAGAGTAATGATAAGAATATGTATTAAGAAATGAGGAAGAAGAAGAGGAGTGAAAACCAGAAAATTATGATTGAAAATTCGTTGAAACTAACCCCTATTTATAGAAGAACAACAGCCATGACCATTCATGAAGAGTTATGGTGAATAGACACTTCTTTTGAAATTTGAATTTTTGAATCAAACTGTCACCATGTCGACATGGTCATGCTAGGCATGTCGACATCCCGAAGGATTTTTTGGTGTTTTTGATTTTCTTTGAAAATAACCTTTATCTTATATAAAAACTATTTTGAACTTTATAAACATACTTGACTATAGTTAAAATTCATAAGTAAATATAAAGAATAATATATATATATATATATATATATTTTAACTATACTTTTATATTTAAATCTAAGTATAAATATTTAAAAGTTAAATATATTATTTAAAAAGATAGTTTAAAATCAGGAGTAATTTGACTTTGAAAATAAAGATGTTTTTGAGGCTAAAATTATTTAAAATCAGGATCAAGGGTTTTGAATCTTTTAAAAGGAAAGTTTTGAAAACAATTTGAAAGTAGGATATAATTTTGAAAAATCATTTTGAATAAAAGTTAGCGGATACAAAACAATGTTCCACTAGATTTTTCGTAGGTTCCATCCTACTTAGGGTTCTATCCCTTTGATGGGCTCGAAGTGGATTCCATTCCACGAATAAATTGGATTTTAAGATGCCAGTGATTTTCTACGAGTTTTAACAAAAATTCCTAATAATAATAAATAAATACTTATCCTTGAAATCTTGAACTCTTGATAGTATCGATACTCATGAGTCTTCTATCTTGATATTTTATCTTGGTATCTTGAATCTCTATACTGTACAGTCTTCATTCTTAGTACCTACATGGTTAAATCCTGCATATACATGTATATCTAAACTTATAATGTTAGTATTTATATTTTATAATCTATTCTAAGGTTGTTGTCATCAAAACCATCATCTCACGGACTAACAGGACTGAAGTTCGATGTTTACATTGACCTAAATGATACTGCAAAAAAACATCTATCTTACAATGCAAACGGAACTTGTACAACAGGCCTTAGCCGAAAAAGGGACTAAAGCAGACATAAACACGAAAAAGTACTATAGATTTCACGAATCTCACATACACAACACGAATGAATGTCACCGCTTACGAGACATTATAGAGGAATACATCAGAAAGAAGAAGTTAGAGCAGTACATCAGAAATCCTAACACTCCCCCTTTCCTATGCGACAGACCCCAAAGTAGACTTCGCTAGGAAGTAAAGAAGAGGGAACCAGTGTTAATCGTGAGAAGGAAAGGAAATTGGTGATTAACACCATAACTGGAGGACCTTGTGCAGTTGACAGAAGTTGGGATCAAACGGAAAGGTATGCATAGTCCCTAAAGAACGAATTTTGTATACACCATAAGTGAGAAGCGTAAGTCTAAAGCCCCTTGTTGGGAGCAGGATGAGATAATCATCAACGATGGCGACTTGCATAGGAAGTAGTACATGCATGCAGACTCTATGGTGATTTCAATGATGCTTGGCCCAACAGAAGTAGACCGGATTTTAGTGGGAAATGATAGTTCAGTTAAAATCCTATTCAAGGATGCATTTGACATAATGGAATTATCAATGAATGACATTAGGCCTTGCAACCAACAACTACATGACTTCACGAAAGAAGGCAAAATGTTCTTAGGAAAGCTGAGTTTATTTGTCGAGCTAGGAGGCCATCCACGATCAGCTATATAAAAGCAAACTCTCGTTTTGGCGGATAAATTCTCTACATATTCCTAGGACGGCCCACTTTATTAGATTTCCATGCAGTGGTAGCCCGGTGATGTTTGACTATGAAGTTCCCTACATCACATGGAGTGGGGTAGCAAGGGAAAACCAGGATGTTGCCTAGGAATGTTGTGTGGAAGAGCTCCGAGAGAATAAATGTCTGGAAAAAGTGATGATTACAGAGGTTGCACTCTATTCCAAAAAGGCAATCATATAGCAATTTAAGGAGGTCCCCTGCTCGAGTTTACAAGTGATCCCTATAATAAACTTGACCCGAGAAACAAAGGAGAGGGGTCGCAGCAGAGCCAGGAGAGGTCGTAGAATTTATGGAAATAGATAGTAATGACACAATAAAGTTGATGAAGATCAAATTCAGGCTAGAGGGAGATCTGAAATTCCAACTGATAGGATTTTTACGAGAAAATTAAAATGTGTTTGGCTAGTCCCATGCAGACATGTGCGAAATTGCCCACTCAACTGCATGTCATGCCTTGAATATCGACCCAAGGAAGCCATTGGTGAAACAAAAGGAAAGGAGTAACCTAAATGGTCTGCAGCCTTTAATGAAAGGTAGCAACTTTATTGAAAAATTGGTTTATCAGGGAATCCCACAACCCAGAATGGATAGCTAACCCGGTCTTAATGAAAAATAAAATGAAAAATGGCGAACATATATTGACTTTTCTAAATTGAATGGCGTGTGTCCTAACGATTGTTTCTGTATTTGAGGATCAACCAACTAGTAAATGGAACTGCGGAACATGAGATTTTATCTTTTATGAACGCATATTTTTAGGTACAATCAGATTACTGTGTATGTCTTAGACCAGGAATGCACTAGTTTTATTATTGACATGGGACTCTATTGTCAAAAATTTATTTCATTTGTACTCAAGAATGTAAGAACAACATACCAACACTTAGTCAATAAGATGTTTGCTAGTGGGAATGGGAGAACCAGGGAGGTATATGTCAATGACATGTTGGTAAAATCAAAGAAGGATGAGGACTACATTACTCACTTAGATAAGTTGTTTCAAGTCTTATGGGAGTTTAGGATGAAGTTGAATCCATTAAAATATTCCTTTGGGGTTTCGTTTGAAAAACTGCTGGTATTTATCGTACATGCCAAAGGAATCGAAGCTAACTCAAAGTAAGTACAAGCTTTAAAGGACATCAAGATTCCTGAAATATGAAAGGACGTGCACAAAAATGGCAAAGTGGCAATATTGAGCAGGTTTATATCTAAGGCTGCTGATAATTGTGTTATGTTCTTCAAAGCATTAAAGAAGGAGAAAGGTAATTTTACCCAGATAGATTAGTGTCTGGCTTCATTCCTTAATATAATTGAGCACTTACAGAAGCATCCAGTTCTCGCTACGCTAGTGGAAGAGGAATATGTATATACATATATACACACATGCATGAAAACACGTTTAGCGGTGTTAACACACGCCTTAAGTGTGGCACTGGTTTGGGAAAAAGATCAGGTGCAGTGACCGGTGTATTATGTGGGCAAACACTTCACCAGACCGAAGTCCAGATATCCTAGTGGAAAAGTTGGCATATAGTCTCCTAATAGCATTCCAAAAACTAAGGCACTGTTTCTAATCTCATCCTTTTCTAGTGCTGACAGATCAACCATTGAGGTAGGTCTTACATTGGCCTGGTACCTCAAGAAGGTTGATGAAGTGGAGTATTGAGCTAAGCTAGTATGAGATTAATTATCATCCTTAGACAGCGGTCAAAGGGCTGGCTTTAGCAGACTTTATTATTGAGTTTACTATTAGAGATGATAAAGTTGAATCCCAAGAGGAGGAAGCTCTTAAATGGCGAATGTATGTGGATAGAGCTTCGAATAAGCATGACTCTAGCGTTACAATAATGTTTTTAACACCCAAAGGGCGAAAGATGATCTATGCAGTGCGGTTGGGTTTCAGGGTAATGAACAATAAGGCGAATATGAGGTGTTGATAGCAGGATTGGATATAACTAAAGAGTTGGGAATAAGATCATTATGCAAGCACATTAACTCCAGTTGGTCGTAAACCAAGTGCTAGAGAAACTAAAAGGGAATTGGCATCCTATATGAGAAAGGTGAAGACAATGTTTAACAAGATGAGAACTATGTAATTAAACACATTCCACGAGAAGAGAATCAGGATGTGGATGAACTGGTAAAATTGATAAATTTAAGAGATAGGTCATTATTAGGATTAATACCAATGATGACCATACATAGACTTAGCTTTGAGGAGGTGAATACGGTTGCGACTGTTTATAGGGATGAAACTTGGATGACATTGAGTATAAGGTATTTAAGCGAGAAGGCTAACCAAAAAAAGAAATGAAATCAAGAAGTTCTTGTAGAAGGTACCTTGTTTCATCATTTAAGATGGTATGTTGAACCAAAGGGGATTATCTAATCCATTGTTAATGTGTGTGTAGCGAAAGGGAAGCCCAATAGGTGCTAGATAATATACATTGGGGCAGCTACGGAGATCACACCAAGTAGGTAAACTCTAGAAAAGAAGGTGTTGCGATATGAATACATTTGACCAACCTTAATTCATGATGCAATGGAACATGCAATGAGGTGTGATAAATGCAGTGATTTGCAAATATGCCAAGGTTACCCTTGACTGAACTGACATATATGGTTAGCTCTTGGTCTTTTATAGTCTGGTGAATAGCTCAGATCAATGAACTTCCCTTGACCAGGGGTGGTGCCAAGTATGTCATAGTGATAGTCGACTACTTTACTAAGCGAGTCAAAGTCAAACCACTTGCTAAGGTGTTGTCGGCCAAGGTTATAAATTCTTTTTTCAGGATTGTGATATGCTGGTACATAATTCCACTTCAGATCATCTCATACAATGGATTACAATTTGATAGTGACGAATTTACTGAGTTTTGCCAACATCATGGAATAAAGAAGAGTTTTTCTATAGTATCATACCAACAAGCTAATGGATAGGTGGAAGAGATTAACAAGGTTTTAAAGACCCTCATAAAGAAGCGGTTTTATAAGGCAAAAGGCCCATGAGTGGATGAACCCCCTCTAGCACTGTGCTTATCGCACTTCTTTCAAAACGGCAGCAGGACATACTCCATTTTCCATAGCCTATGGGTCAGAGGCGAAGAAACTGTAGTGCAATCCTGTAAGAGGATTTATTATGACCTAAATGAGAATGAGGAGCTAATGAATATGTCATTTGATTTAGTTGACGATAGGCATAATGAAGTCGCTTTGAAAGCCGTAGAATATAAGCAAAGGATAGCCAAGTAATATAATTCCAAGGTCAAATGCCACTCTCTCAAGGAAGGGGTTTAGTGTTGAAGAGGATATTCCCTATATCGGAGGCACTTGACCTGATCTGGGAGGGACCATACGCCATTCATAAAGATCTAAACAATGGAGCATACATTGTTAGCACAGTAGATAGGGCTATGTTCAGAAAAGTTTGGAATGCACAAAACCTTTGTCGTTATTTCATTTAATCTGTATTGTCTTTCTTATTTTCTATTCAAGTACTACTATTGTGTAATTAAGATAATTATGAAATAATTATTAATAAAATGTGTGTTCCTTGAAATCTTGTTGTGTCATGTGTCTCTTGATTATATACGGATTATTGTGAGCGCCTAAGCTAAGGAATAGGATGCAGTCGTTAACTTCGACTAACTTAATATTTGTTTACAAGTGATGGTTATAGAGTTAAGCAACCTAAAATTGTCTAATTTGCATTCGTACAAACCGAGCATTATAGAAGCTTTAAGAGATGAATTCTCTGCTCGGGGGAAGGTTGCATCATAATGATATGGAACTTATCCTTAGAAAAACTCTAACCAGCAATGGCAAACCGGATTTACCCTTGGTTAGGACATTACTGCCGACTGGGTAGTTCATTATTGACGATCGACCCTAAAATGTTTTGGCTAGCAATGGCAGACGGGACATATCCATGGTCAGGACATGACCATCGATAAGGCAGTTCCCCGTTGACAATCAACCCTATCTCTTTGTCCAGCAATGGAAAATCGAACTTACCCATGGTCAGGACATGACCCTCGACTGGTAGTTCACCATTGATAATTGGCCATAAACTTTGCTTGATAGTGATAAATTAGACTTGTCCATGGTCAGGACATGACCACCAGATTGTTAGAACTTTATATTTTGATTGATAGTGATAAATATAGAAGTATATATTGCATATACTAACCACTTTTGTAGGAAATATCAATTTTACAAAAAGACAACTATATCAAAATGAAGACCAAATTAACGCTACAAAGTACTATCAGTCATAATGTCTACGACTAGAGGTATAAAGTTTTTAAAATCTCTTCTATGTGGTATATACACACAAACAATTTATTAGAATTTGAATTTTTTAAAAAACATCACAAAAATTTGAAATTCAAAATTTCAAAATTTTCAAAATTTAAAACATTAGAAGTGACTACGGTAGTGAGTTTGATAATGATTTATTTGAAAATTACTGTAAAAAGAAAGGAATTTTTTATAATTTTTCATTTCTAAGAAATCCACAATAAAAGGGAGTTATAGAAAGGAAAAATAGAGCACTAAAGAATGTGCTAGAACTTTACTCGGCAGTTGTAATTTGCCAAAACATTTTTGGGCAGAAGCTGTAGCAACTGCCTACTATGTTCTAAATCGTGTCTCTATTCATCACAAAAACTTGAAATTCAACTAAGAAAATTCGATCCAAAATCCGATGAAGGGATATTTATTAGATATTCGAAACGAAGTAAAGCATATAGAGTATACAATAAAAGAACAAAAATAATAGAAGAAACACTACATGTTTCTTTTGATGAAAATTAAAAATGGATATATAATTCACAGGTTACAAATCCAAGGAGATATTAAACTCTCAAAATATTTCGAACAATAGAAATGAATTATATATAAGAAAAAAATGAGTATAAACGAAATAAGTACTCTCAAATGAAAAAAAGGCCTTCCCAAGAGAATTCGGCGTATTCATCCACTGAATTCAGTTCACCCTCTACCGCACCATCCAATAACTCAACTCCTATATATATTCCCATATGCATTACATCTTCTCCAAATCATCACACTGGCTATTCTCCAATTGGAAAACGAGTTAGAAGGAACATATATTTTGGTTCACCATCTACACAACATCAAATATATGATATACATCATTTTCAACAAAAAATAATTGGTGTTCAACGCGAAATTTACTATGAACAAAAAATCAAGGAGCTCGTTTGGGTTTCCTCGAGAAATTTGCTCTTAATATTTTTGATCATTCTCCTACAAGTAATAGCATTCAGAGACAATCACCTCGTCGCACAGAAGCGTCGTCTTGCAATTCATGGGAAAAAGGTCCATCGACCAAACTCAACCCTATTCGTAAAAAAAATTTGTCCTCTCCCAAACCTTTGAAGGAGAAGAAAAAAATCAAACCAGATTCATTCGAAGGCTGCTCATCATAAGAATCTGTGTCTTTTAAAAATAAATAAATTCCTATACGCTGGAAGTATCTACATAATATATATACGGTTTTATACAAAGAATAAAATTTATTGAATAAAATAAAGATCTTATATAATAATCTGATTATATTTCGATATAAGCCTTTTTTTTACAAAGATAGTAGATTAAGCCAGCTAAACTCCTAAATTCAGACGGCTGAATCTTCTAAAAAAACCAATCAATTTTCCAGTATTCAGCCCACTAAACCCAAAAATTCAGACGGTTGAGTCAATACGTTTGTAACGAACCACTTTTCTGTACAGTCTAAGCTGATAATAAACTGCACATGTCAACTCAAAGTAAACAAAAAGGCGGATTGTTGGGGTGAAGAAGAAGGAAGAAGATAAGAATAAAAATTAAACAACATAGAATCTCACAATGGAACGGATAATCTATAATGTACCATAATCTTTACACAAAAGATGAAACTGTAATATATACATATAGACATCAATCGGTGTATACCAACCTATTTCAGCCTGGACAGTTATAACAGTCTGTCCTCACAATTGCTGATAATACACCAATGAATACATCGAAAAATATAACCATCTACGTAAATACGTCTCTGGTCTCCAACTCGTCTCTTGAAGCTCCAAGCATCCAACTAATATGTAATACACTCGGTCTGACCCGAGCGTTATAATAAAATAACACATGAGTTGATTTGGAAAACCAGCATGAGAAAACACACCCAATTTGATTTAAAGTTATAAGAGAATCTTTGAAATCAAAAGGTATCTCGTAAGGCCACGCCACACATAAACCCGACGGGCTTTTACCTTACAATAACCAAAACACTTTACTATAAAAATCAGCTGATATTATAATAGTTTCTATAGAAAATAATCTATAAAATAGCTGAAATGCTTTCATCTCACATTTTAACATAGTTGGGCACAATCAAAACCGTACGGCGCTTATTAGAGTATGGATTCCATACGATGACTAGGTAAGAAACCACCTCTGATGGGTACATTTATAGATAAATGCACCCGGTCTTAAAAGAACATCTTGTACCCTGCCACACAGAACCTGCCTAGGACTTGACTACTAGTCAACATCTCGGTCTTCCAATAGTAATCGAGATCTCTCATGCACAACCAAATCCATAAATATAGGGTAATCTAGAAAGATGATGACATATCCTAATGAAAGTGACCTACTTAGCCCTGTTGCATGCCCTATTTTATTCATTTTTAGGTTGATGAGGCTTGAGGCTACGATTACCAAAAAATTTACACGTAGAATGCTCATTGCCCTCCAATGACAATGTGCAGATAGCATTCATCCATACAAGTTGTCCAAGGTATGAACAAACCGAATCTCCAAAATCACAATCTTTATTATCTTCATGATATCACAATTCACGACGCTCAAATCGGATCAAAGTGGTTTTTGGATGATTAAATCTGATCCCGATCGTTTCGAAACAATCAACGAAATTGGCCAGATTTAATAGTCGATTATTTAACTATCAAATCACATACATAAGCGGTCACTATGTCATATTATAAATCTTTAAAATATTCATCTCGAAATATCTTTACAAAGGTATATATATTCAAATCTCTTTCAATTTTCAGTATTTAGAAACAATTTCAAAGTTTTTATATCCATAACAGGATATTTCCAAACCACATCAGCACTTAGAAATAATTTCAAACCAACTTATAATTCATTACTTAGAAAAACATCTCTATATAAATCATTTCGTCGCTAAAATATCTCCAAAAACCTTAATTCCAATACTTAGGAAAGTATTACAAGTCTGTTGCCCAAAATCATTTCTAATATCCATACTTAGGAAATATTCCATACTTATCCCATGAATCTCCGGAATTTTTATTAATCCTCTTTTTACAATTTCCCAAAAATTATCGATTATACTTATTTATAATCCAACTTAACAATTTATAACTCTTCTGATGAATTCAGATTCATTCTCAAAGTTCTCGTATCCAACCAATTTGGAAATTCACATTTTCTCAAATTGCTTAAGTTTCCAAATCGCATTAAAAGATTTTCTTTTATAAGATCACTTCCATTAAATAAAACCCCATTTACAAATCTCGAGAGCATTTACAAATAAATTACAATCACTTACTTTTAAACTATATATACATAATAATAATAATAATAATAATAATAATAATAATAAATTTCAAAACATGGATAAATAATTATTTAAAATATCAAAGCACTTTTAAAATAAACGTCAATAACTAATTTCAATTCTTCTATAAAATTCCTAATCGATTTACAAAAACTTGTTTATAAAACTTAAAATTTATTTCAACAAATTTAAATATTTAAATAATTAACTTTCTAAAATATTTCAATGCTAAAACTGTTTTCAATTGCATAGTTTAGTAACTAAAAATCCTCTTTTTAAAACAAATCTAACTTCTCGATAAAAGAAATATTTTTTCAGATTACAATATAACCAATTTCAGTTTATAATCTCTCTCGATTCTTAACACATTAACCAAATTCCCAATTTCATAACCTTTTCCACATTCCAAAAAATAGAATCTAACATTTCTTTTAAAACCGATTATCATATCACATTATAAATTCTCACCGTGAATTCATATTTCCAATTTATCAAATGATAATCATTTCACTTTATTTATATACGTTGTTTATAAATTCCATAATCTCATTTCCAATTATAACATGTTCATATCACTAAGATCCATGTAAAAATCGATTTCTAGTTAAAATTCCATTTATAAAACTATTTCTTAAATAATCCAGACTATATTTCAAAACCATTCAAAACTCTATTTCAACTTCCATTTCGTATTTTTAAAAACCGTTTTTAAAATTCATTTGTTTTAAAATCCTCAATTTAAAATTCTCTATTTGAAATCATTTTATAAAATAGCTACATAATATCCAAAATCCAATCATTTATTTTTCCAATTTAATCCCATTTAAATAAATCCCAAAACACAATATAAATAATTTCATTTCCAAAATCACCTTTTTGAATTCTCTTTTTAAAATCAGAAATATTATTTATGGTATTTATAATACCAAAATTAAGGTCAGTGCAACTATAGCACCCAATAAATTCAAATCACACAACAATCCATAACAGATTATTCAATCACATCATATATCACTATATATATATATATATATATATATATATGTATATATGTATGTATGTATGTATGTATGTATGTGAAAACAATCAATATATTTAAGGAATCCAGTTGGATTCATCCAACCTGTTTCCCCGCAACCACGAATGTTATATAACATAAAACACCAATCCCGCTTTGAGACGGGATGTCGCGGTAATATAAGGTCATCCGCAATTATCAGGGGCGCAAGTTTCTCATCCGTTCCAATCGATGGGAAGATTCAATCCAACCACTAAATTATATAATATAACATCCAATTGATAATAAATATAGTAATTCATCCAAACAATCATTAAACAAATTTTTATCAATTATAAACCAAACTAGCTATCCAAAAAGATGAGATTAACTCACTTTGATTCCAGTTGTCGCTTCTATTTTCTGATTTTGACTAAATTCGAACAGCGTTTGTATTTAACTAAAAATCTTGGAACCTCTAAAGTCTGCCGAACAAATCCCATGTTGAAGATTTCGTTAACATAAATCCAACGCGAGTGACCGCGTTGGATTTGGACCTAAAACGAACGGGTTATGAAATTTATAAAAATTGGAATTTATTCAAATCAATTTAAATAACTTGATCACCATTTAAAATTTCATTACCCAGACACCAACCCAGCCCAACAAGCAACCTGACCCGTCCCTTTTCCTTATTCCTCTAGGCTACAGTCTTTCACGCAACCACTTTCTTTTTCATGCAATCGATCGCTCCCCCGCAACTTCGCTCGCACGCCAGCAACCGACGTCGCTCTCCACCGCACTCGACGCCACACATTTGCCATAGCGTGCACAAAAACAACCAACCGTATGCGCTCCCTGGCTGCCTTGTTTAGGCAAAAACTTCCATGTCTAGCCACCTTCCATTGGGCGCTACTACCCGTTCCCAAATCAGTCGTACTTTCTTCTTCATAAAATTTCTTTCCCTTCTTTCCTTCTTTCTGGTATGACCGTTCGATTTTGCAGACAAGGGCAAGAAGCATAGTTTTTAAAACCGTGCCGTTCCTCGAACCGCGATGATTGAAGGCTTAAGGTTTTGATGGTTCAACCGGTTGAACCGTCGAAACCGTGATTTATTTTTTTGAAAATTTTGCTCGCTTGACTACAAACTATACACAAAATTTATGAAATAATAATGCTATGTACACAGGTTTTGAATGATCTTCAAGGTGTGCAACAGAAGTTGTATTTTGTTACAGTGCACAACTACAACTTTGTATATAATAGAGTAGTGCACAACGATAGATGTTTAATGACGACAAACTTGACGAGTCTTATAATGGTATTAGAGAAATTTGTAGCAGTGAAGAACAAAGTGATGAAGTTAGTAGCTTAGACCTTGGAACGATTATGATTTTTAAAATATATATATTTACTTATTTTCTTCAAAACAATGCAAAAGATGAAAATGAGAGAGAATTACACGATGTGAAAGTAGGAAAAAAACAAAAGAACCGTGGTTCAACAGGATAAAATTGATGGTTGGACCGTCGGTTTGAATGTCCGACCAAGGTTTTTGAATGAATGAGGTCCGATTGAGTTCCGGACCGTGATGGTTCAAGGTTCAAGGTTTTTTGAGGTCGGACCGAGGTAGGGTACGGTTTTTAAAACACTGTCAAGAAGTGAAAAAGAGAATCGGGTTATAATTTGGGGTAAGCGGTATCATGGAGAGGAGAAAACGGGTTCGGATTTAAGACAGTCTTGGCCTTCTATAAAGTTAATTTTTAATCACTTCCATTTATTTTTCTTGTCTGAGGACTATTTTTAAATGAGAGGGAAGATAGGAGACACGTAAATTAGGTAGGGTGGCTGGAATTGAAGAATAGGGCGGTTGGAATTGAAGAATGGAGGTTGAGTCAAATCATATATATATATATATATATATACACACACACACGAGTAGTTTGGCACGTGCGATGCACGTGCGCAGAAGGAATTGGTGTTAAGAAACAATGTGTATGAGAGTTGTTGAATGCGATAAAATCAAGAATGTGCAGTTCGACCTCCTGGAAGAGCAAGAGAAGTAATTCCAGAAGTAGCGACTGCAATTGCAATATGACCTTGAATTCGCAAATGTGCTAAGATTGCTCTATATAAATATGTTTTTCCTGTACCTCCAGGACCGTCTATGAAATATATAGCATTAGCTCCACTTTGAACAGAAGACATTATCGTGTCGAATGCCTTCTTTTGTTTGGAGTTCAAGTTATCTACAGAATTGATATCATTATTGGGTATTTCTATGCATTGCTTTTCTGAAATAAGAGTGCATGTGTTTATGTGAGTAAAGTGGTTGAAATTAGTATGTGGAATGTCATGGTCAAAAATTGTTTTGTTATATTGTTTGAGAAGGTTGTCGAGGTCAGACAGACATTGAATTACTGAAAATGAATTGGTCAATATAAGTACTGAAAGTGGTAAATATCAGGCTGTCGATGGCAACTGCAAAATCTATAGGCGAATGATGTAACTAATTTTATCAACCTATTGAAAATCAACATACTGAAATAAAATATTAATTAGAAGTAAGTTAAGAAGCTATATGCCATTCATAGCACACAATTTATGTTAGTCTATTTGTTAGTTAAAAGCATTGTGTAGTAAATAATTAGCAAGAATATTAAAAGAAATACACGAAAACCCAAATCCTTGTCTTAACCTAAAAAACTCATCATATTTCATGTATATCAAGCATAACTCCTCCAGATAAGTGATTTATAGTATTACTACAAATGGATATGGAAAAACTTATGACATAACAAAATTTTCAAAACAATGGTAAAATTCAATATTTATACCTTTTACATGATTAGATTCATAGATTCGTCCATCTCCCTTTGTACCGTTTGTATCCCTTATCGTGTCAACCGAAGTAGTAACAGATTGTACTGGTCTTTATGGCTTACGGTATGGAAGCGAGTTATGATCTCCGTATTTTTTATATAGGCTAAGGCCGTAGTAACGGTGGAGCCAGTTAAGCCTGAAAACAAAAGTTGGATTGTGAAGAAAGATGAACGATTAACGAAGTAAAACATATAAAATCAATGAAAAAAACGGAAGATTAAAGTTCAAAGAAGATAAAGAGAAAAAATAATGAGCAGTACCTTTCTTCATCTCTATTATTTCAGCTTCATATCGTCCATTTTTTCTTCAACATGATCCACTTCACCATCCATGTGTTTCCTATATAAATAGAAAAGAGTAATTAGTCAAATGCAAGAGCGACAACCGAATTAAATCAGTAAACCAATTACGTATAGCGAACACTGTAGTTTTTCCCATCAGTTTACAGATTGAAAACAGTCGGCCAGTTGGAATGCTAGCAGTGAAGAAAATGTTCTTAAAAAGCTGAACTGTCTGTATATAAAACCTAAATTGACAGTTAAAGTATGAATCGTTAAATAAAGATAAACTGAGCAACTTAACATATAAATTTCTAAAATACAGTGGGAAAATTGTACTAATTAAATCCATCACACGATTCAAATATGAAACCATACATGGCAATCAATATCCAGAGAGCGCCATGCATCCCAGAAATCGTGGCCTCGGAGAAATGGATCAAATCACGAACGAAACACCGATTTCTGCAATAAAGCTTCAGAGAACTAACAATGCAATAAATTGAAACAACTCATTTGCATAGCAATTGAAAGATTAAGACATACCGAATTGGAAACGGCCCAGAACCGTGATTGTTAGTTATTTTGTAGGATTTTTCTTTTCAGGGCTTGCCATCAGCATATGTCCTGTCTTCATGGGTTGGATGCGACCGAGAACGACATCTCCTTTGCCAGTTCCGTCTCCTTTATCTGCGTCAATGGTGAAGGCCTAACATTAATGGACATATTACTTGATAAGACACAGAAAGGAAGGCACTGTAAGTGAGTAGTTAGATGAATTTTGCAAGTCAAAACTGTGAACACAAATTCAATCTCCAATTATCACCCCTATCATACACAAACTAACCTAAATGCATGACTTAGCTGTCAACCTAAACTCTCTTTCTATCCACTTCAACTCATCATCGCCATCTCCATATCCATGCACGCTTCTTACAATTCTACATCCAGAGAAAGAGAACATAGAACAGGTAAATACTTTAAGATGTTAACAACTTAATAATTGTGTTAGTAACTAATAATTTATACGGTAGTGAGAAAAAGTAGACCTTGATTGTACAATATCGAAACAAAATATGTATTGTTTGCATAAGTTGTTGGTCCTCACCATGTCACCAGGATATCTACATTTGTCATGATCAATCACAGATGAATCTTCATCAAAACCTTCATTTTCTACTTCTGGTCGATCCTGCATAAATTGACTATCATAAGCAAACAATTCTGCAGGTTTCCTCTTTGGAGATTGAAAACACATATTTTGAATCGATTATTGATCAAATTAGCAAATTAAATTGAATGTAGGTATAAAAAGAGTTGCAGAAGCAAAATCAAAACATCAAACTGTGAATTATCAGTATGTACCTCACTACATACCTAATAATGACAGTAATCAAGGAATATCAATTAAAGCCAATAACAAATCACCTTGTCTAAAAACTGGCCTAAACCACATCACATGATGTTGTATCTTGAATTCTAGACCTTCAACAATGAAAAGGGAAAAAGAAGAGGAGTAGGAAGAAACTGCGGCGGCATACCTGAGTAAAAGAATCTTGGATTCCCAGAAGCTCTCCCATTCGTCGCCCCCATCTCAGTCGAATAGTCATCAAGGCCATCCTTTTCTACTTCTAGTTGATCCTGCATAAAATTGACTATCATAAGCAAACGATTCTGCAGTTTTTCTCGTTCGAGATTGAAAACGCATATTTTGTAATCATAAACTGTTGCTGAAAAGAAATTTACTAAAGCTAAGCATGAAATAATAAGTTAATGAAATAACATCCTTACAATACTCTAAAAAATTAAAAAGATTGCATTCACAGATTGAGAATTTCCACCTACTATCTGATTGAGAATTAACAGATTGCAAAATTTTGTGCTGTTGTAGAGGATTGAAATGATTTGTTTTTTTGATGGTTTAACCATTTCGATTTGATCCACAGAACATGTTATTTTCGTGAGAACGGGAGAGGAAGGGGAGGAAGTTGAGGAAGAAGTGGGGTTCAGAAGAAATGGGGAGCAAACGTGGGGGGGAAAGACAAATATACCCTCTCAAAAACATGTTGACGGAAGTTTTAAAAAAAATTGTAAACAATGGGCAATTTTGACACTTCCAAAAAGGCTTCACCCACTAAAGTATTTGCTTTATATATAAGATATACACACACACAATTTGAAATTCCAAAATATCTAGCTATAAATTTCGGATCTCAATCGGGGAATGCCGCTTGGCGTTTCAAACGTTATATCCCTATTACAAACGCAATGAAACAAGTTTCAGAGCCTAATTTGATCGTATGGAGGAGCTAGCTTTTTGAACCCAATTATAATATTAAATTTCCGATATTAATTCCAATGCGTTTCTATCCCGTACGACCAAAGGTTCATCTGATTGCTACGAAATTTGACGACGTGTTATAATTCATTATTATGGATTCAATGACACTAGTTTCGTTAAAATCCGAGACTATGCCCCAAAAGGCTATTTTTATATGTTAATTAAAATGAGTTATTTTTAAAATCGAGTAAATCACTTTTAAATCCAATTTAAAAAATTTATTATCTTCCTTCTTATTAATATAATTTTAATAAGCATTTAAAATAATTTTTATCTAACTTAAAACTCAAAATCCCATTATTTAACCTATTTCAATTATTAAATTTAACAATTAAATTATCCAATAAAACGTTATAATTGAAATTCGCGTTATTAAATTCATAAAATTAACTTCTAAATATTTAAAATCAATTAAATATTCCAATTTAAAATAACCAAAATTTTGGGTCGTTACATTTCCTCTCCCCTTAAAAGAATTTCGTCCCCGAAATTTCCAAGGTGGGAAAAATGCCCAACCCTTTTCTGAAACAAATTAGTTGAAATAACTTCCCAAAACCAATTGAAACCTTAGTATTACTTTTAATAATTTCCATATTCATCTATATATTCCAAATAATATTATCCATTCAATCATTTCATATTCTAACTCAAATCCAATTTAGTTACTAAAACTTTCTTCAAAATTTCTAACCCTTTAAATTTTTGAAAAGTTTTGCTAGTGTCTCCTTTGCGTGGCTAAATCGGTACAACTACAAATCGACACTATGGGCCCAAATAAACAAAAAAACAAAAGCCAAGTGGCTCAATCATAAAACCATTAAATTAAACAACAATATAAACATGTACCTTTTTGTTGGGCAAAACCAATTTTCTTATGATATCAGAGGCATAAATTAGCTCTTGCTTTTAAATACCTACATCTTATTTACCAATAATATCCAATCATATAATTCAGAATCATTTTATTTTGCATTTCAGTTTCTAATATTTACTTTACTTCAGCCCATACGATGTACATAAATCATCTGTACGCAATAGCAAATCTGATCGTTCACCCGATCACACAATTTCACTTCTGAACTAGTATCATTCACATGACCACTCTAGTGCAGAAATAGATCTGGTTCCTTGACTAGAAACCGTTATTATCTTTGCATATCCAAATACTATGATAGAGATTCCTGGAACCTGTAAAAAATCCGTATCCAGTGTTCGTCGTCGAGAATCGAACGAAAAATCCCAACTCGGATCGATATAAATTATCATAAAATTCTGTGCTCGAATCTAGATCAAACCGTTATGCAAATAAGGTAATATACGTACAGCTTATGTATTAATATTTCCAATTGATTCTTAGCTATAACAAATTCCCTTTATTCGCATTCATTTCATTTACATTCAAATATTTACTTAGTGTACTTCTTTCCATGCTAATCTCACTTAAGAATTTATTCCATCAAACTCCATGCTTAACTCATTTCACTCCATATTAATTCATTTGTGGATCATTTCATAAACCTTACTTAAGTTTATAAACATTTTATACAACTTCTTATGTTTATTACACTTCACAACTTAAGTCTATATCCATTTTAAATCAATTTCAATTCCATCTGATTCAATTCATTTGTTTCAGTTTCAATATCCAATTCTATTAACCAACATTCCAATCAACTCGTTAATTTATTCAATTAGTTCATTCCTTAATTCATTTCAAATCTCAATCAATTTCACTATCAACAATTACTTTATCCAACCTAACTTAGGCTAAATTTCCAGAATTCACTATATTTAACTTACTTTAAGTTAAATTTCATTCCATAGTTCAATTTCAATATATATTTTTCTTGCATTCATATTCTACACTTTTAAACATTGCTTTAACGTTCTAATTTTCAAATTTTATAAGTTATCAAACTTATTTTCTCATATTTCCAGTAAACCTGGAAATCCCAACGTTTAAATGCCTTGTTTGAAAGTATTTCAAAACATTTTTTTAAATCTTGTGTATATATGTATGTATGTATGTATGTATGTATATATACACACAAAATCCCTAGGTATATCAAATCATTCTTTAATTTCAAAATCGAAACTAGCTTTACCAAAACAAAACTCTAAATGGTAGAAATTCCTCTTTAGGAAACTCAAAAATGAACGTCGATGATACTGCAGTCATCACCAAAATTATTTTCTAGTAACCGAAATGAGTTCAGTGCTTTTATTTTCTATAAAATCCTTTTAAAAATATTTCAAAAATATTTCCCAATTGATATCTATATGATCTTTCCAAAATCTTTTAAAAACAAATTTCAAAACCAACAGGAATTAAATACCAAATTTCTAGCCTTTAAATCCTTTATAAATCGTTTTTATAACCCATATTTCTATAATATACATCAGAAATTCAATTTCCTTTCAGTTTATGAAAGGTTGTATCTACATAATTTCATTTGGTTATATAAAATCAATTCTAAATTGTAAATCTCGCTTACATTATAATATCAACTATTTTACTAAGACACAAAAACAACAACAAATGATAATCAAATATTATCATTCGCTAACATCCAAGCACACCATGTAATAATTAATTTCTGAAAAGTTATTTCTTTATATATAAATATAATCAAGGTAAAATTATTTCATTTACCCAATTCAAAACAATACCATGTCGAGTTTCCCTACTCAAATGTTTAGAGATTCCTATTAATGACGTTAATTACTTGTATTGACCAGAATCCGTAAGCCACTCGATAGATTTACCAACACCGTATAAAATAATTTTTATATCACTAACAAATACGTGCTAATCTATATATACACTCAAATTCATTCTAGGGTGCAACTGACCCTATCTCTAGTGAGTTCCCCTACCAAAGCCAAAGTTCTCGCTCAATTTTCAACTTTGATACCATGTTGTAACAACCCACTTTTATGTACAGTCTAAGCTGACTATAAATTGCACATGTCAACTCAAATTGAACAAAAAGACGGATTGTTAGGGGTGAAGAAGAAGGAAGAAGATAAGAAGAAAAAATAAACAACATAGAATCTCACAGCGGAACGGATAATCTATAATATATTACATTTTACATATCTAAGTAAGCGCTCACACGGGGTAGGTATAATAAAAACATATATAATGGTGTCGTGTTGGACGTATAAAGACATTGACACAAACACTTAACCGGTTATACAACCTGTTTTTACTCTAATAAAGTGTATGATGGAAGGATTTGTGGTTCCATACACTCTCATGTTTTTAGATGTCTTTGAATTTTTGTTTCATTCATTTTGCTTAATAAAACAATCATCACCAGTTTTATGTCAAATTAAGAACTGTTCCATGTACATGACATCACTGCTGCCTTCATTCATTGGGTCAGTTGGATAAGCCATAGAATCAAAATGTATTTTTTGGTTGAGCATCTTTGTTCATCACACTTTGCTGAGCACCACCTCCACTTATGTAAAAGCGTAGTTTCACTTGAAGAGAAAGCGATGGAAACCTATAAAGTTGAGCAATTGATATACTTGAAGAATGAATATGTGTATATAGATATTCGTGTAATATATACATACGTATATATGTATATATGTGTGTGTGGTATGTGTATATGTATATATATGTATATGTATATATGTGTGTGTATGTATGTGTGTGTATGTATATACCTTTATTAATAGTTGGCTTGGAAGCATAAACTTTTGGTCCGACCGCGAACTTTCAAAATTGCTTATTAAAGGTTGTAACATATTTAGCGTCGCATTTTTTTGATGTCGGCGTGAAATACCAAAAATTTCTTTTTACAGATATTTCAAGATATAGTATAATTTAAAAATAGGATCTTACAATTAAGCTTCCTTTACAGATTCAAATTTTCCTCTATAAATGTTACCAAGTCTTCATATTACTTAAAAATAGGATCTAACAAATAAACTACATTACAAATTTGTTTTTTATAAATTAATAATGTAAATAAAATTTTAAACTAACAAAAAATTAGATATTTCAACTTAGAAATAAAAATTCAAATTAATACGTATGATTCAGCACAAACATATGGCTAAATATTTATGGAAAACATTTTCTTTAAAACGTATTAAACAAATACAATTTGTACGAAAACAATTCAGGTGTCTTCATTATGTCGCGAAGCGCGTGCCGTAATGCTCGTATATATTTAGATATGTACACACACACATATATTCAAGGATAAAATTTTATTTTAGACCATGCATTTTTAGAATGCGCATGTGTATTTAAAACAAAAATTGTAAAATGGCATAGATATTCTTTTAAAAAGTAAATTGTACATGACGCATTCTTAAATACACGTGTACAAATACCCTGCATAATGAAAAGGAGAGAAGTTTTTCTCGAATGCCTAAAATGAAAATTTGTTCTATCTTAGACTTAAAACAAATGTTTCAGGAAGTTCCCTGTTAAATACTACTCGACTTTCTCATGTTTATCGCATCTATACTAGGGCTGTCAATGGATACTCGAAAAATCCAAAATTCGTCCACATTCGCATCCGAAAGCTAATAAATATCTGATATCCGAAAAAATGGATGCACGTACGGATACGAAGACATTCGGATCCGCAAATTATCTATCCGGTTTTTGTCAAGATTACAGTTCAAATTATGTGTAATTCAGTGCAATGAAAGATATTCGTTTATTATTTTATCAAGTTACAAATTTATATTACATGTATTTAATACTTATTAACTGTTCGAAACTATTTATTATCATCATATTTTTTAATTTTTAACACTTTTATAGTCAATGGAATTGAAAAATATTTATGTTAGAACTAAAATTTTCATTTTATAATTCTAGATTTATCGACCGTTAGCGGATAGGATAATTATTCGATATCCGTCCGTATTCGTGGATGCGGATATCAAAATGATTTCGGATGTGGATGTGGATATGACACTATCCACATTCGATGCCAGATCTAATCTATACTTCACATGCACGATGGGCACATCCATCATACATTAGCAAATAAATAAGGATTTTTTTTTCAATTTAGCCCCCTTTTTAAACTAATTATCGCAAACATTCCACTTTAAAAACTGATATCAACTTTAGCCCTGTTTTGGCCAGCTCAGCTTTGAGCTAGCCAAAACGTACTGGCGACTTTTGAAAGTCGTCGGTATAAAATAAATTCCAAAAACATGTAAGCGACTTTTGAGAAGTCGCCCACTACCGACTTCCCAAAAATCGCCTACATGTTTAAAAAAATTGGGCAACTTCTCAAAAGTCGCCAGTGGTCGACTTCTCAAAAGTCGTCCAAACGGGATTCTGTTATAAAACCAGAACCTCAATTTCTTTCTCCTTCACTTTCCTCTTCATCTCCAAAAAAACAAAAATCCCCCAAATCTGAAATTTTCGTCCAAAGCCTAAAACATATAGCATTTTGTTTAACAAATTAGAAGATGGCAAGCTCTTCAACGCGGGATTCGTCTGTGGGTATGGATAAACCAAAATTCTTTCAATTTAGGGTTTTGAAGAAAATCGCAATATATTGGTTTTTTGGATTTGTAAGCAATCATTGATTGTTGAAATATCTTAGTATGGATGAAATTATTGTTAAATTGTTGAAAAACAATGCCTAATTCCTAGTGTTGATGTTGGAAAAATAAATTTGAAAATCTTGTTAACTTTATATTTGTAGATTACTCCAAGATGCTACCCGGACCCATCGATGGATCTGTCCTATATTTGCAACAACGGCATCGAACGAATAATACGGAATTCCACGCGGTAAAATTATAAGTTTTCAAAATGTACAAATATTGAATGATATTGTACGGTACATGTTGATAATAATTTTGTGATATTTTGATAGACAATACTGCAGATGAAAGCATAGATCATTCATCTAAAATGAATAGAGTAACATCTGCTCATCCAGGCGTTATATAGTTGATAGACAAAGTCGGATTTAGACTCGTTTTTAGGGTGGGGCACATCCAGTTGGATCATCATCTTATCACCACATGGTGATGTTGTGTGCTTACTTGGCATGCACATAGACGGTGCTCTGTTGACCAACCTCGATCCAGTTGATTGCTTTAGTTTATGCCAAGAGCTCCTAGGTTTAACTCCTCCACCAGAGGAGTGGTGGGAAAACGAAATGATACAAACAAGATGATTTAGGCAACAATTTATGGACGACATACCAGCAGACACCACGGAGATTCAGATTCAGCAATGAGCCAGACCCGTTATATTGCATATCATTTGCTCGAGGTTGATATGCGATCATTCGAAGACACGGATATGGCTTAGATGGCTTCCATTTTTAGAAAACTTTGATGTTTTTCGCCAGTATTCTTAGGGTAGTGCAGTTCTAGCGTATACGTACTGCGAGTTGACAAGGATTGCTTTGCAAGAGAGCGCAAGCATTGGTGGTTGTGTGAGTCTAGTACAGGTATTTCCATTATTTACTTTCGTCGACAGTTATTTCATATTCTCTTATCCAACTAAAATCATGTGTCTAATATTATTTACAGCTTTGGTATTGGACTTATCTACCTGTAGGTTGAATAACCATGAGGAGTAGGACGACGATTGATTTATCATTGTCATACGGTGCCAGGTATAATTAATTCTGTAGTATAGTACGTATAGTTGTTCGAATTTGATAAGTTACAATTTTATATTTCTACAGGTTGGTAGGACCTAAAAGCACCGTTTCATCGTCGAGGCGTCATGTTGCCTTCTACCGTAATGAGTTCGATGTGTTAGACTATCATTCTATGACTTGGACCCCATACGCAGATGTGCTTAGAGATCTGCCAAACTTATGTACCACTACCATTCAGCTGTGGACTGCTCGTGTTCCTCTCATTTTCTTTAATGATGTCTCCTATCATCTTCCCGCCCGAGTGATGAGGTAGTTTGGTATATCCCAGCATTTACCAGAAGAGCCAATGTATTATAGGATTGATATTGAAGGGAATATGCTATGGCGTTTGAGACATGCACCGAGCGCTACATGCACACGCAACAGGAATGCGAGTTCACATTATCCGAAGAAGAATATCTGTCTTGGTACTGAAACATCACACGTCGATATGCTCTTCGTGCCATCGAGCCACCTACAGCGCCTCCCTTTGTTGCAGACCCTTACACTCGCAGAGCACCTCTTGAAAGGAATGTGGTACGTAATACGTACAATCTTTATTCAAATATTTGAAATTTATACTTTTCAATGTACTTTATGTTATGGCAGGCAGATGGCATTTACCGTGTGATCGAGATTATAGACAAGCTTACACAAGACGTTCCTGAAAAGTCGCAGGGGAAATGCTTTAGTGTAAAATGCATCTTAGAATCTATTTCGGAGAGGAACAAATTAACAAGACCAAGACCGCCTCCACCGCCTCTTCCACCTTCACCACACGCGCTCATTGAACATGCCATAGAAGCCCACGGCGTTCCTCCTGCTACTCGTACATATCAGCGATGAAGACATCGAAAAGGCGCTTCTTCATCTCAAGAAACACAGTTTGAAGTTGCTCTCGGCCCTTCACAGCCTATAGATCCTACGCAAGCAAGTGAACAGGAGGATTCACCGGATGAAATTCCACTATCTATGGGGAAACCAAGACGAACTCCACTATAACTTCGTAGGTTGAAGTAGTGAGGATGGTATAGTTGTTGATATGCTTTGTCCGGTTTTGTTTTGTTTAATAAATTGTTGAAATATTGGGATTAGTTGTTTTGTTGAATTGTTGGATGTCGGAATTGGAACGCAATTCTTGAATTGTAGGATGTTGGATTTTGAATTCAATTGTTGAATTGGTGGATGTTGTAATTTGAGTTGTTGGATTTTGGATGTTTGAATTTGATTGAAATGTTGAATTTTGATTATAGTGAAGTTTAGTGTATTGTTGAAAACGGTGATGCAGGGTTTCTGTTTTGAAACCCTGCACACTTCTAGGACGACTTTTCAAAAGCCGCCAGAAGGCGACTTTTCAAAAGTCGCCAACGTAGTGCGTAGAGTTTCAAACTAGAAATATTTCCCTTCAACGTTCCTCATATTTCACTTTATCAAATACCGAAAGAAAAAACCTAAAACCTAAGCCACGTCTCTCTTCCACAATTTCAATATTTCTCGACGAAAACGAATATCTTTTAGAGATTTTGAGACACAACAAGAATGTAAGTTCCATAAGCACTATTAAATTTGTTTAATCTTTTGCAATTAAGGCTAATTCCAACATTGATATTTTCAAGAAAAAAGGTTGTTGAAAATGGACAATTGGGAGCTTGACGACGAGACGATCATGAAAATGTATCACGAATTTGTACAACAACAAGGCTTTACGTCGGATAATGAAGAAAATGTTGAGGTTGATTTCGTCCCTAAGACGCAGGTTGAAAACGTGCCCCTCTCTAAGGGTGGCGGTACATCAACATTGGCCGTGGTTTGTGGTGAATCAATACAACAGTCACTTCATGGAAAATTAATGGATGTGCTAGCTCATCGTAAGCCTAACAATGCTAGTTCAAGTCGAGGACCGCCTCGGATACTTTGTTATTACGGAGATGAATGTGAAGTGGTTGTGTGTCGGAATGAAAGGAATACGGGCCGTCGTTTTTACCATTGTGAATCGTACAATGATAATAAGTTACGGCCTAATGATGTTGAATGTCGTAACCTTTTAAATGAAAAAATCCGGAAATGTGTTCGAGGGGAGTTGCATATACCCTTGAGATGAAAGTAGAAAATGCCCGTTTTGGAGAAGTTAAACTTACAATATCGCAACGCACTGGAATAAGGGCGTACCGTTCGATAAGTTGAGTCCTCGTAGATTGTGGGAGGAGAAGTAAATAGAAATTTGGGTGTCCATTTTTATGTAATTGAATTATGTACCGTTGAACATGTATTATGACGATTCATGTATCACTAGCTTACATTTGCATCTGTTTACGTATCACTTAGCAGTTATTATTTCTCAACTTACTTTCAGTGGAGTAATCCAATTCCAACAAATAACATTCATCCTCTCAAACGAATATGGTACATGAAATAAATATATAATTTGTTCTTACATAAACAACATACGGCTTACAAATATCAAACCAACAATAACACGCATACGAAAACTAAGAAATAGAATTACAACAACTCCTTTTATGACCGTGCATACCACATTTACTGCATCTATTCGGCCTTGGAAGCTGCATCTCGTCCATACTGACATTAATTCTAGTAGACTTAGGCCTTCCTGGAGCTTGCCTTGCAAGGGGCGGAAGTATCATTTGACCTTCGTGTGGAGACAAATACCTTTTATCGCGTGATGAAATTCTGTAGAGTATGCCGCTAAATTATGATGAGCTTTGTTTGCACCATTGACCACTGACGAACAAGCAGCCATCGCATGGGCGTAGGGGAGATGCTGCAGTAATGAGATGTTATATGTACATGAACAAGTATCACCATCGATTATAACTTTGAATTCATCTCCAAGTAATGAATCACTTGCCATTCAATTTGACTGAAATGGACAATCCGACAACGTCTTGCTTCGCTCGCTTTCTCTGCTATTTTTGCTTTCCATTTTGGCGTGACACGAAGTGTGAAATTCTTAGCTAAATCTCTTCTTTGGCAAAAGTAATCAACGGATCGATAGAAGGTACGTGCAACAAGTGCTCTAATAGGCAAAGATCTTGCACTTCTAAGTACACCATTAAAACTTTCTGACGCAATAGTCGTCATAACATGATAACGACCACCATCATCTTTACATAATGCCAATTTTCCTCCTTCCACCTAAACTTCTCTCTATCCAGTTGTGTGCTCTTATACTGATGGTTTTAATTTCCTCACGAATCTTTAAATGCTCAATCTCCTCAGAGGCACAAGCAGCAGCGTAGAATAAATCGGTCAAAATCGTTTGTCTTTGAAACCCGCTGCTTGAAAATTAGCTTTCAAATGCCTGGCACGGTATTTTTTTTATGTGGGGCTAAACATTTGCTCTCCAACGCTGTAGGTATTCCTTTCACTCTATCAGAAATGAAAGTAATACGACGATTGTTCACGCTGTGAATGAACCTTTGTATGCACATAAAAAACCAACCCCAACTATCAACGGATTCGGACTCAACAATGGCAAATGCCAAGAGATATAGCTGATCATTTGCATCAACGGCGGTTGCAATAAGTAAGATACATTTGTATTTACCATATAGATGTGTACCATCTATGCAATGCAAAGGTCGACAATGGAAAAATCCATCAACACATGGCCAAATGACCAAAATGCACGATCAAAAACTTCGTACTCATCAGTAGTCACATGTCCTATGCTTCCAGGATTTGTTTTGCATATTTCACCGAAGTATTGTCGTAGGTTGGAATATGACTTTGCCCAATCATCGTATATTCTTTCAATTGCCTTGCTCAATGCTCTTCATGCTTTCATATAGCTAATTTTGATAAATAATCGTTCCTCCATTAGAACTTGCACCGTTCAGGCCATAATGTTCAAATCGGTTTTCATGAAAGGCATAATCTTCGATACCATAAAAGATGATATAGCTTGCCTATGATTTGAGTTCATGTAGGGTTAACGCATGTATGATCATTAGTATATTTTTTAGTAACCCATCATCCAGCTTCTGTCTGTTTTGAGTCAATAGCGTGTATTCTCCAAGGACAACTGTCATCGACGTTGCAAATAGCGGTGTATTTTGCTTTGTTCAACCTTATTGGCTTAAAGGACACCGTATGTAAGATTGACCATTCTGATATTTATTGCAGAAATTTAGCTTTGCTCTCAAACACCATGCCAACTTTGAAACCGATTTGTATGCTGGAAGATGAAAATAATTCGTTGTTGAAGTTTACATTTGCTACAATTGACCTAGCCATAATTTGAGCACTACACAAATCATCATCCAACGGTATCTCCATTTCCGTTTCATCGTTGCCCACACAATCTGGTTCTGTACCTCCAAAATCGTAATCTAGTGGATCATTGTTTACTTGCATATTTTCCATCCAGGTTGTATCAACCTCTGGTATTGACACAACAACAAACGTACTATCAAGTGCAGAAACATCTTCATCTACATCCTTATCATCGTTGCATATAATTTGATCCGCTGGTTCATTCGGTGGTTGAACGTATGACTGTGTAGTAGTGTTGTTTGTTGCGAAGCTGCAGTAAATAAATACATCAATTTTAGTTTATTTCTATATAACAATGATTTTGCAACATACTGCAATATTTAACTTACTTTGGCTTTAATGGTAAAATTCGGACGGAGTTGGCTGCATTTGTCCAGATGTACAGCTACCCGATGCTCTAGCACTTCTTTGAGTGGAATTCTAAACTGGAATAAAGCTGCACGGGAATACAAATTTAGTATAATAATCAAATCAATTCAATATGTCAGATCTGTATGTTATAATGGCTAAATGATACCTCTGACTCATTCGTGGATAGCTGTCATGCGTCAAATGGGATAGGTAAATTGGACATTTGACTGCAAATTCATGAATGGATGAAAACCATTACACATTTGTTGTCGCCCGTATTGCGATATGTGTTGAGTCGGATGAATAAAACTAGGTGATGAAATTCATTGCCACGTACTCATGTTCCCCACCATTCTAGAATATTCTTCAATGCCAAAATTGGTTGTGGGTGCTGGTGTTGGTTGTTCTGCAACCGATCTTATATTTTTCCCAACAAACAACTCAATAGATTTAGTCGCGGCAGCAAACATTAATTCAATATCATCGTCGTCAACAATTTTGACTGCTTTTGATCCAGAATATGTTGGCCAATTGCAAACTATATCAATATCGTACTCTTCCGGTTTTATCTTTGTTGCTTTGTAAACCGACTCTTTCAACTGCTCAAAAGTAGAACCTCTTCGAACTTTATCCGGTTTGTAAGATCCATCAAGATATTTCACACATTAAATCTTTAATAACCAATTCACCGTCATAATAGCAAAAACTATGAGTCATTCTTCATCAATCACAAAAAAATAAGTCTACAAACTAATTTGAAAACTTAGGGTTTCTGCTGCATAACTAGATAGGATATGAGCGGATGATAGTTTGCTGTACTTGAGGTACATCTTTGAAATCTAATGCTTTTAAGGAGATTAAATGAAATTTAATCAGGTTTTAAAAAGAAATTAAGGTAAAGGGTTTTGGGCTTTTTGGAGATGAAGATGAAAGTGAAGGAGGAAGTGGGGTTGTAACAGAACCTCATTTGGATGACTTTTAAGAAGTCGCCCACTGACGATTTTCCAAAAGTCGTCCAATTTTTTTTTGTAAACATGTAGGCAACTTTTGAAAAGTCGTCATGTTTTTGACAAAAAATTATGCTGGCGACTTTTGAAAAGTCGTCGGTATATTTTGGCCAGTTCAAAGCTAAGCTGGCCAAAACAAAGCTAAAGTTGATATTAGTTTTTAAAGTGTGCTGTTTGCGATAGTTAGTTTTAAAAGGGGGTTAAATTGAAAAAAAAAAAATCCAATAAATAATTTTGATGGATCGAGTACTCTTTACCCTTCAAAATTTTAGTAGATTCAATTGGGTTTAATAATTCATAACAAATCGGATGATGAGACAAGAATTACATGGGTAAAATCAAGAACAGCGAGGACAACCGATTTAGGATGTTCTCGGATCAAGATTTGCCCATTTAAGGTAAAAACGGACTCGGTTCATTCACTTTCAAAGTTAATGCAATTTTCATTATAAATTAATAATAACAGATTTTTCAAACGCCAATAAGAAACATGAATCTCTGTCAAATATACTATATACCAAAAAAAAATTCAGATATGCGTACTATTTGAACTAAAGAATGCAATCATTGACTGTTGCAAATGAACACACAACCATACAGTCAGGACGAACCATACTGGATCATAAAAGAGAAGCATCACTGCACTGACTGTCGCAATCATGCAAGTGCAAAAATCATGGTGATAAAACCCGTAAAAAAGCATAATGTCTAAATAAAAGAGACTCTTTCAAAATATAGCACTTTTTGATCCTTCACTTCGAACAAAGAACCGTCACCATTGAAATTCACTTGTGGCATTTACACATGAAATGAACAGTTTCTTTAAGTGCAAACAAAAGAAAAAAGAAAAAAAAAACACCTAGAGAGAGACCTTCAGTTAATTTAGGCAGTTAACTGACCATACATCTGACTAGATGCAAAAATGCCTAACTAGCATGGCTCGCTATCATGGATCAGATTGTTCAAAGGGTGCACGTACAAACAGCTGACCATGGAGTGTTACCACTGCTGAAGTTTGATGTGGATCTACTCTTGATGGCAATGTAATAACCTACACACAAATATTAGTCATTTTCTCTGCATCTCAATATTTTTTCATTATGTTAAGGAAAATTCTTCAAACAGAAACTTAATACAAATTTAGGCTACTTTTGGTCAATGCCGGCATTAAGTCGGTAATTCATCAAAAAAGAAGAAAGTCAACACTGCATTTATCTAAATAGTGTTTTTTTTAATTGAGTACTTAGTTGGTAATGCATGATTGTATTGATAGTCTTAGATAGAATATAGTATACTACAAGTCAACATATGTCAAGTGGTTTAAATCAGGCTGCGCTGAATTCGAACACGTGACCTCCAAGGACCAAAGCCGTAGAGTCTACTGCACAAAATCATGCCAATGTTATTATGGAAAGAAAAAAAATACACTGGCATGATATTGTTGGCATGGTCAAAAATGACCTAAGTTTTTAATATAGGAAATTAGGGAGAATGACAAACTTTGGGGGGAAAAAAATAGACTGAAAGACATCAAGTTTTATTTTTAGGCTAAAGGACAAACTTCAAGAAAAAATTAGACTGAAGGACAATGCTAGTTATAAGTAGTATTATATTCAGTTTTTACACTATACAAATTGCTAGTTATAACTAGCATTATTTCATTTTTACACTGTACAAAATGCTAGCTACAATTAGCATTGTCCTTCAGTCTAATTTTTTTCAAAGTTTGTCCTTCAGTCCAAAAATGAAACTTGTTGTCCTTCGGCCTAAATTTTTTTCAAAGTTTATCATTGCGTCTATTTTCCACTTTGTAATAAAATTCTGTAGTGATACGTTTTTTGTTATTCCTTTCTTTTCCTTTTTTTTTTCCTTTTTGCTGAAATGGGCCTATTTGAAGGGATTTTACTTGTGTTGTTTATGCTTGTAGTTAACGAAATAGAAATAATACCTTTTTAAAGGGTGTAACACCCCAAGGATTATCAGGCTGGTCCGGTTCACCAGATATTATTAAGTGGCCTGCTGGATCTGACTGAACATGCACCTACATTCACAAGCCAAACATGGAATTTGCTTGTTGATGCATACAAAAAGATAAGATTACAAGTATATTTGGCAATTAAAGCAAAAAATGCTTAATGCCTTTTTGACTTAGGTCAATATTTTAAAATGTTGTCTTTAAAATAAAGTCAAAAGGTAACATAATTAATGGTTTAATTTTTGTGTCAAGTTGACTTTTTGATTTTTGCTCTTAAAAAAGAAAATTGGAAGTTGCTTTCTGAAAGCTATCCAGCTTTCTGAAAGCTATCCAAATATAAGGATGTTTCGATGCATTCATGACAAAATAAATAAAGAAAGAAAGAAAGAAAGAAAAAACCTAATTCGGTTATGATTTGGATGGGTGAAAGGTAAGTAATAAAGTACTTCCATACCAATTAACTATTCTTACCAGAAAGGTCATAAACATTCAATTCACTTGATTCTTAATGACACCTTTGAATTTCACATTATATTACCCCAACTAAGCACCGAGTAGTAATAACTTCTCCATCACATTGCTATAACTTCTCCATGACTTCTGAACTTTGTCCATAGATACAGCAATGACAGTGACCGTCTTCTAACCATCGGTCATGCAGTAAAAAGAATTCAGTCACTGGGATCATGTTGTTCATGGAGTTGAATCGTTTTTAGATTTTTTTTTACTTACCTTTTGGGATCAATTTTAACATTTTACTTTGTTATGGTCATTAATGAATCAAGCATCTGTTTATGTACTATATTCTTATTATTCAATATATATATTTACAAGCTATCTCCTTCTTCTTTTTTGTCTTTAAAAGATTAATCGAGAACAACAAGAACCAAAAAATACCAATAGTTGACCTAAGATTGTCAAGGATGCTTACTTTACTCTGTTGGGATGATATACATATTCATGGTACATTAGAACAATGCAAGGAAAAGGATGTAGTGATGAGAGATTTTTTGCATTTGTCACCATTTACAGTCTTCCACCCAATAAAAAACAGGCCTCAAGGTCACTAGCTGAGTAAATAGACAGTTGCATGGTGGACAAAATTACTAGATTCGAATACAATTTTTTCTAATCTAAAACATATACTGTTCGCTAGATCTCAAAAACCATTCATGCTAATTTATGTTAAATAGTTTTTTTTTTTTTTTTTTTTTTTTAAACATGTACTCAAGATATTGTTATACGGATGAATGCATGATGAAAAAAGATATGTTGTGACTAATAACTTTTGATTTCAATTATTATTTTCACTGATACTTTCAATCATTTCAGCTCTATTAAATGGCCCCAAATTGGCCAGAAACTTTCAAGTACAATTTGGCTATGAATTTTAATTTTATTTAAGAAAAATATATCGTTTCAAATAAGATTAAAATACAATAAAAATGAAAGTTATAAAAATATTTGTTTTCAAAAAATCAATATGATTTACAATTCAAATGGAAACATTTTTCTTAAATTAACACCGAAAAAAAAATGTATAAAAATCAAATTATGAGATCTACACAATATAAATCGAAACAAAGTTGAAAAAAAAATTGAAATCAAGTAAAAAAGCATATTGAAATAAAATAATTAAAACCAAATTAAGTGTACCCTTAAAAATTGCCAACGGTCAAATAATAAAAAATTATACAAATAAGAGTAAATTTTAACAAGATATCAAACTAGAAAACATAAATTATTTTGTAAATAAGTTAAAGATTTTCATAAAATAATTTGGTCAAAAAACATGGAACTGTAGCTATTAGTTCTGGTTCCTAGCATAATATTGAATGAAGAAAAGTATATTATTTGTGGTTGAGTGTATGTTTTAGATTAATTCACTTTTTCTTATACCATTTATCCATTTATTTATCTTTAATTTCTCAATATATACATCGCACATGTTACAAAAGAAGAAAATATGTGACACCTAACCCATATTGTAAGACTGAAGTCACGAGAATATTAAATTATTGAAAGAAAAAAAAAACATATTCAATCAAAAATATCAAAAGGTGGATTTTATGAAATAAGAAGAAAAAAAATGAAACAACTTCCAAGATTTTAAACAAATTACAAAATTGAAAGAAGAGGAATGATGAAATATTTTTCAGACAATGAACTGTTAATTTTATATTTTATTGACAAGTAAATAATAAATTTTGCTACTATATTTCTTTGGCACACGCATGCGATAAATGAGGTTATAATAAAATGTACTTTCAACAAGCAAAAACAGAATCAGATTCCAAATCCAGTATTTCCTGCAATATTTGATTTGAAATTGCATAATAGTGATAACCAAGCATATTGTTCATAGTGACTTTAGGATTTGCTTTTTTTTAAGCAATATAACCATAAAAATATAACTGAGACTTCGAAATTTCAGAATGAAAAACCAGTTAACTATTAATAGTTTTCAATAGGTGAACATTTATGCAATAAGATAGAGAATAAAATATGATGTGTGAAATAAAGTGTGAAAATAAATATTCTACAAAGGACAGGAATAATAATGAGAACTGGAAATACATGTGGAAAAAATAGAAAACAGATATAAATTTTACCATTATCAGTATTTAGACTCCTGCCAAATTTATTAATGATTATAAATTTTTGGGTATGTGAATCATCTCATGTGGTACACTACATTTGTATCTAATAGTGGTAAAAGGATATTTTAATAAATTTGCATCTACACCGATAAATTTATGACACCAAAAGCAGTAAAACTATATAGTAAAGATTTCAATCACCTCGTCGCGTAGAAGTCCAGGAACTAAAGCATACACTTCAAAACAATCTTTCTGCACGCACAAACATGTACAAGTCAATGCTTTGCCGAAAGATGCATTCGGTAGACATATCAGCAGTAGAAAATGGGATTCAATTATTTCTCTTCAAGAAGCACCGAGTTATATGATAAAAATAGGCAATAATATGAAACTTACAGTTTTTTTAACACTTATTTTCACCCAATCAGCTGGTTCCCCAACATCAACAACCATTGCTTCCACTCTGGAACAAAATAGACCAAAATATATTTTTTACTTGGAACATTGATGGGTTGGAAAAATGAATCAAGTAATAGCTTTTTCATAATAAAAAAACCAGTACCAACCTCCACCCCACCCAAACCCACAACCACACCACCAAAAAAACAAAACTGGAGAAGCCAAGAGTTTTTACCATGCAATCAAAATAATTTAACCCCTACAGAATCAGTCTAAAATTATCTCCTTTGATGATAAACATTTAAAAGACGGTTCATTTAGTATAGAAAGGGGGTAGGGGAATTAAAAATATATAAGCATTTCTTTTTAAAGGGGAACTTATATTTAGTTACGTGAACATTTAAAAAGAGACAAAAAAAATCTAGTCTCAAGGGATGGATACAGAAAATACATGGCAAAAAAAATGTACAAAACAATCTTACTGCGGCTTCAAAGCTTTCTTTTGAGAACCCTTCATAACACTGTCTAGGCCAGATGTCTTTTTCCTCTTTATTGTACCTATAATAAAATTAAATTCATATTAAACCCATAGAAGCAAAGTCTGTGAAACAGCGTTGATTACCAGGAAGGATGCATACCAATGCCTTTCTGATACTTTTCCCGCTTCAGAATAATACGAAGAAAAAAGATTAATAAAGTACGTTAAAAGAAGAAGATAATCATGCATTTAGCAAAGATGATAACGTTTACCCTAATGATTGGATCACCAACATCAGAATTATTAAGGAGTTTTTGAGAATGCCATCCCTGCATGGCACGCTCAGCAGCATCCCTCCTAGCTCTACCAGGACCCGATGCAGGGCTTCCAAACTATAATTAAATACATGTTAGATGCTTGCATGAAATTTATTCATATTTAGATGATATGTCTTGCTAATACCCAGCATATCGCAGCATGATATTTGACATTCCTATTTGTAATTCAATCATGATCGGATTGCAACATAAAGCTAAGTTACCATAAGTTAGCAAATTCCCAAGAACTGCTGCTAATATTGCTCAATTCCCTTAGTTTTTATGATAATGTTTCACACAACACATGCAATTCCCCGATACATACGTAGGGTTAAGATCATGGTGAAATACAAAGTGGCTAACTTATTCTAATATAAAATTACACAAGAGATAGAAGGAAAGGAATATGTGCTGAAAAAGAGGATTGGATGTGGTCAAACCCAGTGCACAAGGCTCCCGCACGATAGCGGGCTCTAAGGAGGTCGATAATGTACGCAGCATTTCCCTCGCATTGCGAAAAGGCTGTTTCCGGTTTGGATAATTGGGTAAAATGGTTAAGAAAATAGTGGTTTAAAAACCATGATAAGCACAATGTTACCAAAAGCACAGTACTCAAATGATATAATCCGTCTGCATTACAAATATTTCAAAATGAAATAGGCTTACCTCAACAGCTATAGGTTTCTGAAGTGAAGGTATAGGTAAACGAAGCTTTCCAGTAAGAATTTTATGTTTTTCATACTCTAGCAATGCCTGTAAAAATAAAAATTAATAAATAAATAAAAGAATTAAAAAGGCAAACCACTCGCTACCAAATACCAATAAGCTATATTTTTTAGAAAGCCAGCAAATATATAGAGATACAGAAATACTCGGTAACAAGTGCATGAGTTTGCAATCAATAATTTAGACTTCTAGTACATTTTCTAGCAGTAGTGGAATTCTGATATAATTCTTCAGAGACAATTAAAAGAGTAGATATTTGTCCTGTAAGCACAATGTTTCCTAGTGTGAAATGAAAACTGTCCCATAAAGGTGGTCCTGGATAGTCCAAATCCTTCTCCGACTTAAAGAGCAAAAAGAATTCAAGAAGAGTCTTTCGAAACTAGAAAAACAGTTTACTTCTGTGCTCAAGCTTCATGAAGCAATGAGGTAGTTGGCTTGCTTGCTCTTATCAGAAAGAAGGGGACGCATCTCCGTGGATGGAACTAAAAGCTTACATGAGGTGGAACAAAACTTGTTTTGAGAGTGTAAACCTAAGAATCTATCGCCAAAACCGACAATGAAACTTGATTGTCTAGATTTATTCAACTATATATTTTTTTATTACATGAAAGCTCTGCAAAGTAAATAATTAAATCATGGCACAATTGACATAAATAAATGTCAAATATCTGGTTTAGTTCTAAATGTATACGATACTGGAAAGACAATATCTACGGTGAGCTTTGACACAGTATACCTAGGCACGATTAACAATAAAGGTGTTTAAAATAGAATGAAATAATGATAAAAGTATATATCAGCAAGCATATCCACTAAACAGGGATTATTTCTTGCAAGCTGAGATTCCAGGTTAAATTCTTATCCAAGGATTAAGAGAATCCCTCCACAAGCACACATATATTAATAAGGGAGTATTTCACATGTGAAAAAAAAAAAAGAGGCTAGCTCTCATAGGAATTCAATCAGACTCCAAGATACTTTGCATTGGGTTAAAATACTTTTAATAATTGATTATGATTCCATATAATGAACTATCAAAACTTGTTTCAAAGGATGCCATCTAGTACCTGGATTTGGTCGGGCAGCTCCCATCTTTAATGATATATTTTGATTGGCTAAAGATACAGTAGAATTTATCTAATTAATGCTGAATTGTAAACCAAAGACTTAGCATATGACGCAAAATATAGACAGTAGATATACTAGCTAGCATTCTGGCACCACAAGTTGATTCGAAACATATAAAACGGGGGAAGAATAATGAAAGGGAACACAGAGTCAGCCATTTGAACCATGGTACCAGGTTTCAGCCGGTACCCCGGTATTCCGGTGGTACCGGACCGGTTTCGGCATCCTCCGATCCGAAACCAGCGACAAAATTCGATTCGGACCACAGCAGTAAAAAAAAAAGGGTGAAAATCGATTTGGAGTAAATTGAGAAGACATACCTACATCTGCAGATACTCGTTGAACCCTAAATAAAAGCGACGAAAAACTCGAACTGATTTGTAAAAATCCACTTCTCAAAGGTCAACAAACGCTATATATATGCCATTTGATATGGTTTTAAAGCTGCACGATTTTGATTTTTTCTGAGACTCTGCGGAGTTTGTTTCGAGAGGGCTGCGCTATTTAGTTTTGAGGAGGCTGCGTTATTTTGTTTCAAAGGGGTGACTGCGTTGTGTTTTGATTAGGGTTTAAAGAATATATTTATTGGGCTGGGCTGGCTGTAGGAATGGAGGGGCTACTGATTTCACATAGTTTTTTACATTTGCTAGAACAAAATTAATGTGGGTTGGGTTGCTTTATTTGATTTGATTCAGCATAATTTCAATTTAATTTTTTTAATTTAATTTATATTTTAGTTACAAAGTTTATTATTATATTTTCATTGACAAAACATTAAAAACCGAAATTGGGACCGAAACCGAAACCAAAACCGAAATTTCCGAAATTTTCGAAATCGTCCGAAACTAAGAAAATTTCAAATGCCCGAAACCGAGTTCTCGAACCTTGATTTGAACACAACAAAGAACAGAGAAATAGCGAAATATGTAACTGATACATTATGCAATGAACATATCAAAATGATAGGGAAAAAATATATACTTCTGGAGTATAACAACAAATGCAATAATTTCACATCAATCCAGTTTACAAAAACATCACAGCTCGTTATAGATTTAATCAGTTATTCCTTGCTTCACAAAATCCCATTTAATCTTGTAGATAAATTAACCATCTGTCTAGCATCTTAATAAACAGTAAGATGAAAGAAAACGGAGTTCAAACGGAGTTGACCAATGTTTTTGGTCAAAAGATAAGGTGAAGGGGAGCTATAACCCAGGCAAATCTTCAAAGATTACATACTAGTTATAAGGCTAAACTGGGAAGCTTACAAATCCTTAAGTATGAAAAATTACCTTTTCATAGAAACTTCGAAATGACCAAGAGATAGTAGTGCAAGTCCTGGAAAGATAAATTTGTCAAGCTAATATTTGATCAGCAAATAATATGAAAAGAATTATATATCGAAATCAAACATATAGTGTTAGCGTATCAGGTCAATTTGGAAGAGTGATAGTGCAACCATGACAAAATTGTTAACACAGCCTTAATAGAAATAAAATATGGAGACTCGGAGAGTTCAAGGTCTATATGACCATAACAAAACTACCATTATTATTTTTTACAAAGATGCTCTGCAAAGTTAAAACCAGACAAACATTACTCTTAAGGTAAAAGACATGTTTTCGCTGCAAATGATAACAATCATATCATATAGCCTGAATCAGATCACAAACAACCACATGGCAACAGTACAAAATATCCTTGTAAATATATTTATAAAAAAAGGAATTGTATGAAGTAACACATGATCATTGAGGTATTAGACTAAATCCCATGCTCATCTTCTAAGACTTCACCCTAGGTTTCATATTTTGTACTACCACTAATAATAATATACATATATATGTGAGTGTGTGTCAGAGAGGGAGGGAGGAAGGGAGAGATGAGTGCTACTATACTCTTATCTGTACCACCAATACAAACTCAAGGACATTATTGTAATCTAATCTGTACTATGTAAATTACAGTAACATCCCTAAGTTCTGTACAGGTGGTACAGAGAAGAGTACGGTATCACTACATATTCATTTAGCTCAATATGTCATATGGTTTATCTCATCAAAACTAACCCAAATAAAATTTACTTCGTTTCAGTTGAAGCTTTTATACCCAATTTTTACTCTTAATAAAAAATCAATTATTTTCAACTAACAACCAAAAAGTTAAGGATCACTAGCTTGATTAGTTTGTGGTAAGACGTTCTAGACAAAGGTTCTCCAGGTCATGTATTCGAACCTCTAAGGCATCAAAATGAGTACTCTGCTTAAGTAAAATGACACTCTTACTATCAAAAAACTAACAAAAATAAATAGATTTTAATTTTCCTCTAACCAAAAAAGTGATATATTTTCATATAACAATTTTAACCATGGTCAAAATTCCATCCGGCATATGAAAAATTCATCTAATTCGTCCTGGTTTTAGAGAGGAACAAAATGGAATTTTGCACTTTCCATATCTGTTACCAACGGTTAAAAAACAAAAATAAATTCATGTTTACCAAAGAAAATGCGACTAAAAGATTAATGACTTTGAATCTTACACAATAAGTTAGCAATTAATCATTTAGATGTAGAAATTAAGCACATAATCAAACCCTTTTTCAACTCAAATTTAACTTTTATTCAAAGATATGCACTCAAACACTTAAATCAAATACATGCTCAAACACTTAAACCAAATAATTGAATCCACTTTAAGATGTCTACAAAAGAAAAGGAAAGATTTACAGAAAAATAAACGCAAGAAAATAGAGAGAAAATAACACAATAATATTAGTTTAGAATCGATGATTATTAAAAATATACCTCAGAAAACATACTATTAATTATATTAACAAACAAACACCAAAAACTCACTTCAAAATAAAAGCACTCGGTATACTAGCTAACTATTTTATTAATAATTACATTTGTAATGTTCATTGATGTGATTATACAGAAAAAAGAACTGAGAAGTACCAAACTTTAGAGAGGAACTGAAATTGAATTCCCAAAATTTTTGACAAGGACACAAAATTTACAAAGGCCCGAAACAGAACCAGAATTTCAAACCTCAATTTCAACATATCTCACATGTAAAGTTTGATTTTATAATTTTCACATGAATACACATTCGATATTTTATTATAACAACCATAAATATTTGAAATTACCACACTGCGTTTTTACATTTATTACGTTAACCATCCTATTTTATAAGGTGTTCAACTAAATAGCATGCATTTTGAAGTTTACTATGCATTAGTTATATATTATAAGCATTATAGTAGTAAAAGTAGTGCTATGACACCTAGCGAAGCGCAACAGTAGTGCTTTTTTCTCTTATGATGACATGGGCACACGTGAAAGTATATGCAATGTTGCACATCACGAACAATGCAAAAAAAAATTCCTTGCATTGAACTATTTCTTAAAAAGACATGCTTTCCATTTTTTTTTAAAGATCTAAGAAGCATATTAAAAATGTGATTGTAATATGACCATAGTTAGGTCTTTTTTCTTCTAAAGAATGTAAAACAAAATCCTAAATTCCCTTTGATTAAAAAAGAAGAGTAGTCTCAAATCAATGCTATATATTTAATTGTTTTTTTCATGTAATACATCATGTATAAACAACCTCTTGCATTATTGAAATCTTTTTAACTTGAGATATTTTATTCGCATTATGCTTTTCATGTTGTTTTTGCTTAGAAAGGGCTTTGAACCTTAAATTTTCCTATTTAACATCATATTTGATAATATCTTTGTGAAGGGATCTAAAAAAAATTATTGGATACGTTTTATTTCAAAATATATTACTTTTACACTACTTATGTTTGTAAGTTTGTAATGTATAACATAAGTTAAATTATATACAATTGTCCATACATCCTTATTTCACAAAAAATATTTTTACACTCCTTTCATTTCACATCTCCACTAAAGGTTTCTTGAAATTATTAAATTTTAAGCATTAACAAATGATCATCAAAGAAGCTAATTTTGACATAGTTTGTGTGCAATTTGATTAAAGGAGTTGATTGGTGCTGGAACTTGATCGGAACCTCGCTTTAGCTAATCAAATCAAGGTTTCAATCAATGTCACAAAAATTAGAGTTTTGGTAGAGGCGGTCAAAGAAATTGAGGTTGGTATTGTTAGGTGTGAAATTTGACGTGGAGTTGATTGATAACAGATGGAGACGTGGTTGTAGTTGTAGCAACGGCGAAGTTCAGTCAAAGCTAACACTAGGACAATGGGGCAATTGCAGGCAATGCTAATAATTGCACCTTGAGCAATTGCAATACAACATTTTCAGGAGATATTAGTGTTGTTGCCAACAACTATGTAGTTCAAGGTGAAGTGAGGCTCTAGACGCTAAGAATGGTCATAAAGTCCAGTCGAAATCTAGGTAAATGAAAATAAGTGTTCATCACATAATTCGATACAAATAAATTTTGCATTACATAACTATTATAACAATAAATATATATTGCATGGAATTCAATTGATTTTGGTTAGATCCTTGTTACTTATTACTGTACTATAAATCATATTTATATACACACGCTTATTTGATTTGTCAAATAAATTTTGAAATAAACCAAATAGTATTATAATTTAAAGAGGTAACAAATTTTATACAATACAAATCATGTCATGACTATAATTAAGTATTATATTAAATAATCATGAAACTGCAAAGTCAAAAATACAATAAAATGAATAATTCATTTTACATTTACAATAGATTGCCTAAGGTTATATTCCAAAAATCTTTATTAACGGTTGTAAATTTGTAATAGTTTTGTTGTCACATGTTTTTTGTCTAATTGCAGACTTTTCAAAATACCCTTATGTTCATAATTAAAAAAACTTAAGGATTAAAAAAAAGATTTTATAATAATTGAGAAATTCAAAAAATTAAATTTAACATCATTTTGAACTTCAATTTATAAATACAAGAGCGACTTGATTTACGTAATTATACGGGAACGATGTAAGACTAAGCTTTCTTAAACGGATTTCGACCAAAATGACCTTATATAATTTTTATTTGAATAAACATGCAACATTTCAAAAATAGTGATATCGTATTTCGCAATGTGTTGAGGATTCAAGTGTTATTTGTGCGTATTTGCATCACGCACCATAAGTAAATATCATTTGCATGCAAATTTTTAGAATTGAAATAAGGAATCATAATGATATCATAGTTACAAAAAGGTATACGAACGAAAGTTGTTAAAAAGTCATCTTTAAAAGACATTAACTTTCGCTAACACAAACACTTTACAAAGAAACAGAAAAGAAATCTCACATATAATTATCGTAATAACTCAACTTCGTATAACTTATCCCAAAAAACTACGAAGTAAACTATAGCTTTATGAAATTTTGCATCTTTCAATCTTGAATATTCATCAAATAAGTTTTCAAGGATATTTTATTTTCTTCATGGGCTAATACTTTCAAAAAAAAAGGTTAATACTAACTTAGCTTTTTAATCAAAGAACAAGGTGGATTTAATTATTGGGGCATGGCAATTAGTATCCAAAACGTTGCTTAAAAAGACTTCTTAATTTGTGATATATATATATGTATGTATATAGATATATGTGTGTGTGTATGTGTGTGTATGTAGATATGTGTGTGTGTGTGTATATCTATATATGTGTGTGTATAGATATATATGTGTGTGTATGTTAAAGGCATCATTTTAGTGTCATAGTTGATGAAAGAAGGTAGATTGTTAAATTATAAAATGGCTTCGTGGGTATTTATGTCATATTCTCGATGTAGTTATAAGAAAAGTCTCTACGACAATGTGTGTGTAAATAAGTTCTTTGTTTTTAAAAGTAGATTATTTTATATGTCCACTAATGGGCATAATGCAAGGAAAAGTTAAGTGGAATGCACAAAAAATTAAAGTTGAAAAAAAACTATATATAATTATTGGTGTTATGAAAATAAAATTTTAACAAAAATAATGGGAAAAAATCAGGATTAAGAGTACATAATATATTGAACATGGACTTCTTGTATTACTACGTTAAAAATATGAATATAGGAGTCATTCCTTGTAAAATTATTTTAGTTGGATATGATTCAAACTTCAAGCCCTCAAATCGTAAGGGAGTGTAATTAAACACCCTCGCAACTAGGTAGATGTAAAATGAGACCCCACACAAATTATACAAAAAGTTTTTCTCCAACATTTTATCCATTTCTAGGATTTTTATAAAATAAAAAAATTTCCCTCAATCTTTTAGTAGCTTTCCATTACATGCATCTGTATTTTTGAAATGTTCAACTGATTGTCAAGTAACACTATTTTTCCACAGGTGCTCAATAGTAGTAGAATATCAATTGGTATGTTAGTTATCAAAATGTCCTTCCATAGAATGTCTGTCTAAACTCTGGATCAGAAAACAGTAACTAGCCATCACCGAAAAGCTAAAACCCTACACCAAATGTTTGTCGCTGCAATTTTATACTGTTATCCCTGAATTATTTTTGCCTAGGTATTATAAGCAGGACATGGGGAATAGGATAGGAAAATAAGTAGTAAATTTTATGCCTTTTAATGGTATATTAGAAATATTCCTTTGGACATCACAAGCAATTGACATGCAATTGAACATCACAAAACATGAGCAATAATATCACAAAAGCTTTGCAAATGACTAGAAAATCTTACTTTGGGGGATTAAAAGATTCTCCTACTTGACGCCATAATTTGCATGCGGTTACCTAGTAAAAGATTATGCATTTGTTAGGCCAATGGCACAAAATGCATCAGAATTAACATTCACATGTCTAATCTCAGAATAAAGATTAATTAATATTAGTGCACCGCTCTAATACATATTTGGGAAGTAAATTGATATGAACCAAAAATTGTAACAAGCAACATACCCGTTCATAACCTCCCAATCTAATAACTGCTCTCCACAATCTGTGTAAACAGTAAAATAGTACATAAGTTAATTGGCATGTATTTACATGACAGAACAGACTAATAAGCCATAAAAGGTTGCCCGTGATTTATGTAAATCATGTGCAAGCTGAGTCAAAAATGCATAAAAAGGGAATAATTAATTGCTTTGCGAGCATATTCTTACGAAATTTTAAAGGGATGGCGGCTGCTATATGATAGAAAGAATAAATAAAATATTGGGCAAAAGCTATTTGGATATGATACGTTTCACAAAAAAGTGTTCCACAATAAACTAGGCAAAATATGTAATGACGAAGGTGCAGTGCTAAAGGCACCGCCTTGTTTGCTTGGGGCACCACGGCCGGCGGTAAACCGCCGGCCACACACTGTTTGGTCGGCAGTTGACCGCCGGCCTCAGTGTAATAAAATATGGTCGGCAATAAGACACTGAACATGGTTCCCCAAGCCCAAGCACAAATGGATGTGCCTTTAGCACTACACTAAAAAAATTGTTGACGAATTGAAAAATATGACAACTTACTTTAAACAATTGAGTCCTACACCGTAAAATTTTGGAGGTTTGTACTCCAATCTCATTTCCCTATGAAAAGTCTCAAGCTCCCTCATAAAGGCAGCCTGCTCTTCTTCGGTCCCATCATCATCACCTTCAAGAAATAGATCAAAGTCATCTTCTTCTTCATCAGCATCCTCCCCATTTCCACCATTTTCGACATTTTTCCCTTTCCCATTGGAAGGAGTCTCTTCAATCTTATCATTCTCTTCGTAATCAACTTCTTTTATGTTTCCAAGTTTAACGTTTTTCTCCATCTTATTTCCATTTTCTTCCCCGTTCTCTTCCAATTTACTTCCTTCTTGAATAATCTTCACACTAGATAAATCCTTCCGGTTCATCTCACTAGCCACAAGAGTAGTTTCAGCACTTGCTTTGAATTTTGATTCTAACCCAGGATCCATTTTACCAATTTCAAAAGACCCATTGTTCTCTAAAAGAGATTTTGGGTTTTCCTCTTTTATACTTGAAACTAGTTTTTCCTGATTTTCTTCAACAGGATCCATTTCTTGCTCAGAATCAATATTATTATCATTTTTTCCACTCATTATCAAATGATATAAACTTCTGATTCAGCCGCGGGTTTCTTTCAAGGTATTGATTAGAAATGCGAACGATACAATAACCCTAAGTTTCTAGTAACGCAGGTTGTCGAAAATAATTAACAAAAATAAAACTTATCTCGATCCAGACGTTTTTGCAATGCATTAATGATCTTCAAGAGAAATTGAGTAGTGCTTTAGGGTTTTCTCTACAAATTTCACTGTAAATTTCACAGCAAGGGGAAAAGGGAACGATAATAGTAATAGTAATTAAAAACCTATGGCATTGCATTAGTGGGCCAGAGATTACTTGGGCTATTATCTGTAAGAGCCCGATTGCCAAACTATTTGAAGTTGGCTTATGACCATTTCAAATAGCTGTCGATCGCATCTCCTTGACAAACGTAAATTTTCCAGCTGGAGTATTCGATCATCGCTGAAAATCTCTGAATGATATTTCATTTTTTGGCTAGAGGTTGATTTCCATTTTGTTTTTCATTATACCGTCATCACCGTTTCATCTTTTACACACACACGAGCTAGTATCGATCTATATGAATAGATACCGATTAATTGTAAAGCTTTCATGTTTATACACTACTTAGAACTTTTCACATCCTAGCTTTCATTTCAAGCGTTGCGTGCTTTATCTTCTTGAGCTCCCTTGCGACTCCGTCTTCCTCAAGCAAACTCACATCTTCAGCCACTGCCACATCACCATCGATCAACTACCGCAGCCAACCCAAAAGAACTAGAATGTCACTGAACCATTTGAACTCAACCCTCCCTCTCGAGTTATCATTCAATCTTGTTACCGTTGTTCTTGTTCAAAATCTCAACTTGAAAGTGGGCGTTGCCTTGACTTATCGACCAGAGAGCCACCGCCATCTCTTGATGCCTCCAATCATGCCACCACCAGTCCACACCGATTCTTCCATCGCTCCTTGTTACTGCCTTCCTCATTACCGAGTAAATTATCGTGCTCTTCTTTAGGTGGATGCAATGATGGGTGGATACATACTCTCTTTGGATCGAGTTTGAGATGGATAAGTGCCTTGATTCATAGCAGAGATGAATGATTCAAGAACTTAACTTTCAAGTGCACCCCAACACTTATCGAATTCAAGGAGTTGATATATTCTTGGACAGTCACCCAATCGACTCTCGAAATCGAATCACACGTCTACAATCCTGCAAAAAAGAGCCATGTACCACTTAAAGGGTCATCCGGTTTTGTTAACGTAAATCATACATTAATGGATAACATCCAACAAATGGTTCCATCGTGTGCCCAAGCTCATTTGCCAGTAAAGCGGACTATCTACATAGAATGCATTCGTTCACGTGCCAAGGACACAGGACATACACCACGTAAACTGAATCATATACCATTACCCTGGTCGAAGTATAGAACCTGATAGGTCAATACATATCGACATGAGTTGGATTCTCTACATCGGGTACATGGGACTCAATTAAAGTAAATACTAAAATTAAATCATACTTGTATAACAACCTGTAATCTATGATTAAATTAACTAATTAATTAAAATGCCAAGACAAACTAAATAAGATGAAAATGGGTAATGAATTAATGAAAAGAGTGTGAGGCCCAAGCCCAAGTGGGACAATAAATATTACATTTACCATTCACTCATTATATTCTGCTAAAAACAAAATAAAAGCTTGAAAGGAACATTAATGGTGATGGTCTAAAGAGAGCAAATAAAGAGAAGATAAAGGAATGCAAACTAAAGAGAGAGTCAGAAGACTAAAGCAAGACATTTCAAAGATTTAGGTGAGTAATACTAATCTTATGTTGTTGAGACCAATTATTTGGTTGTAGTATGATTTTGTATACTTCATATATGATCAGATTCATATGATTTATATGGAACAACTAAAATGTTTAACGGATGTTTTAGGAAAATAGTTGAACACGGGATGTTTAGATATATTTCCCTACCCTAACGATTTCTAAATGCTATGAAAGTTTTATAGGAAGTTTTAATCATGACTTTAGAAACTGGTTTTTGGTTTGAAAGGTTTATGATGTGAAAATAATTTACTATGAATTATCAAAGAAGAATACCTAGAAAATAAAAAGGTAAATACCTGAAAAAATCTAAATCAAGAATAAAGTATATTAGAACAGTTGTTCATGATTTTTTTGTGATTTTATTAAGGTTTTCTATAAAGAAAACAAGCTAATATAAGGTGGATACTACGCTGGGAAAAGGGAACTGCACGGACGAAAGTAAAATTAAATTGATATGGCAAAGCAAGTGTTAGATAAACAACAGACAAGAGCCATATAAAAGCTGAAAAGGAAAATAAAGGACATTGTCACTAATAGAAGGTGAAATTGTGACAAGTTAGATAGTGACACGTATAAAGATGGTGTCAGATATGTTAGACTTTGTCAAGTATGGAGCTGAGGTGGTGGCCTAATGTGGTATAGGTAAACTTCAGTTACGAGGATGGGGTAGTGATTTGCCAAGGGAATCTAGAGACTTTCAAGGAAAAATATATATGTGCCGCAATATGTAAAAGACATGCTACGTCGCAAAACTATAAAGTTGAAAGAAACTGAACTGCGCTGCCATGTGCAAAAGGCATATTGCGCTGCAATATGGAAACATTCCTTAATGAAGGGTGTATTGCGCTAATGGTTGGAGAAGGGTGGTTTTGCATCGGGGAAAGGTAGGAACGAAACCTAATTTTAAAAAATTAGGTAGGACTCGAGGAGGTTCCTGGGCTATTAAGGGGAAGAACTCCTGCGCTAGAGGTAAGATTGGAAAGGCTATTGATGCCATGATGGGACGCTCACTCGAATGCATGCCCATGATAGGTGAGAAGAGGTATTCAACTTCCAAGAAACTGTAGTGGGCTGATTTTATGTAGTTTCGAACTAAATAAATATTTGAGGACTTCGAGTGGTTGTTACACAGTAGTCCAGAATTTTATTAAGTAAGGATTGGATGTGATTATTTCTTTGTGGTCCAAAGCTTAAGTCAATGAATGAAATTAAAAGAATACTATAGGAGGCTAAGTTTTTGTATTCAAGCGTAACAAATGAATCCAATGGATACTACAGGGGACAGGTTCTAGGCAGTATCAGACTAAAGACCAATTACAAATGGAAACTATGAGGAGACTACGTTGGGTGCGCATTTTTAAATGGAAATCGCATAAGTGGGCATAATGCGCAGAAGTATTAGAAAATTGAATAAAAGCGCATAAGGCGCAGAAGTAAATGTGAATTATGAACACTATGATTGTTTCATTTATGATGTTGCGGATAGTGAAGGGAAAAACCTATTGTATGTTGTACAACGTGGTCTTGCTATATATTTATTTTGAGTTACGTATTATTCACATCAGATTTTATGCATGATCCGTGTTTCTATTATTGTTTTCATCATAGACTCATGAGTACTTATTTGAGTAAATTGAGTTTATGACATAGACAGGTTTAAATTACATGTCGCGGTACACAAATTAAAGGTGAAGTAGGAGGCTTTGTTAGTAAATAATGATGTCGTTTTCGCTATTTTAATGAGTTTAGGCCGCATCATCGTATGTTGACTCGACTCTTTACTGTGTTATTTTCTATTATAATTTGACCCCTGTGTGGGCAAGACTTTAGGATTATTTTTGGGGAAGATGTACGTAATAAATATTAAGATTGTTACTATGTGATGGAAATATTTAGCTGGTCTATTTACTTAGGCTGTATTTCAATATACGGGACTCACTTCTGTCGTTGGAAGGTAATTTTGATGATGACTGCAACATTATAGACATTCAACTTCGAGTCTCGAAAAGTGAAAGACATTACAAGTTGGTATCAAAACATAAGTTAGAAGACAATATCTTACTTATATGTTGCGGTATAGATGTAACACCCCATACAAATGAATAAGAAATTAACTAACAAGGAAAGAATTAATTAATAATAAGGATAAAAATGAAAATTCTGCAAATGTTAGAATTTGACCATGAAAGTTGTGTTATTGCGTTCATAGCCATTTTTCGATTAGTTTTCATATATAAATTCTACAATCAGAGCTCAAATGAAAAAGTTATGGACGTTTGAAGTTTTCATGTTCAAAATAATTTAAATGAAATTCAAAACAAATATATAATTAGTTCTTAAATTTGAAATTTAAAAAGTAACAGTAATTAGACTTAAGCGTTAAGTAGATGTTAAAATAAATGTTGATTGATAATTAAGGAATTAAATAAATATACAACTGTAACAATTAAACGGTTTCAGAATAAGTGAATCGGCCGACCGCTCTCTGGAACTAACTGTGAGCAAAAATCTTTGTCTTTCTTATTTTAGTAATTGCACGGTATAATTTGGATTTGGTATATGTCTTTGGGGAATTTGGTTTACGAAAACATCACACTAAACCCTTGAATTCCCCCAAAGCGAAATGTCAATTCTTAAGTTAGAATCTCAATTACTCAGTATTAAAATAATGGAATTGTGTAAATGTTGCAATTTTAATGTTTACATTTCATTTCACTTATCTTTTTCTTTGGACTTGATTAAAGGTTTTGAAATGAATAAATTAGAAAATGGTGTGTAAGGTACGAGTTCTTTTATTCGTAGTTTACGCTGTCTATTTCTATAATTTAAATAGAAATTCCTTTTTCAATTTTATACAAAGAAGTTGGAAGAGCGCAAAAGTATTTGAATTGTAAGTTTCTACTAATGTTGATTCCACTATTTTAGTATAAAAATAAGTTTGGTATGGATTCTAATTTACACAAGCCTATAGATTGAATTGTTGATATAGAATATATAGTATATTTGTTGATTAAGAATTGGACTGTATAAATTTGAAATTTTGACATTTAAACATTTGTTTAGGGTGCAATCTTCTCACGCTTAGAAATATTCTAGGTGGTATTTATGTGTGTGTGCGTGTTTGTGTTTTAGCGTAAATAATGTATAATTATAACGTATTAATTACATAGCTAATAGATTGTTAATTATCATCAAATTTCCCTTAAGGAAGTTAATTGTAAAGACGAAATAAGAGTTTTATTATAAGGCCTTGATATGGAATACGGTGAGATGTGTGATAATATGTTAAGAGAGTGATGTAAATTATGACTAAGTTATAGAGATACAGGACCAATCAAAAGCACATAAAAGTTTTTCCAGCTAACCTGGCTACCAACAGTGTGACGTTAGAGTAGCATGAGACATCTCATATAATAAGTATCCATGGAGGATGCAAGGTTAGTCTCAAATTTTACAGGGTAAACTTGTCTGGTTAGTCTAACTATCAGTGCCCACGAATAGTCGGACTAATGTGAGTCATCAAGGTTGGGTTATGGGTTATAATACAAAAGACCTGCTTCAGTGTTGAAGGTATTAAGTGGCTAGCTAAGGGTCTGCCTCTTTCCTACGAAAGAAGTATTAAATGGTCAAGGTTAGCCATTAAGCATGGTAGATGATAACATGGGAAGGGTCTGTTTTAGATTTTAAGTATTAAGTGGCCTAAAAGATTTTGTGCAATGTTAGCTAGATATTACCGGAGAGGTGTTCGTCTTGGAATAGGTATTAAATAACGGGAACCTGCCTTAAGTGAGGTATTAAATGGTCAAAGTCTACCTAGTTTACATTAAAAAGGTATTAAGTGACCTCAATGCTATCTCTTACATTGTAGGACATTATTGACGATGGATCTGAGTCATTAGGTTGAAAGAATAATGGTTATGGAATTGGTCTAGCAAAGTCTTAAGGCTTATGGTTGGAAGACTTATAATCTGGTTAAGATACATAAGACGTATTCTTTTTTAAATTATAATGTCCAAGTACTTCATAGAATGACTCGAGATTTTATTCACCAAATATTATCGTTCTGACTCCCTTCTCATTACAATATAGGTTAGAGATGATGATGTAGATTTTCGGAGATGGTGGCGGAGATGTAGACTTATGGCAATTGTTTAGCTATTTATGTTATTTTTTTATTTCTGATGTACCCGTTGAAACATGATGTATTTTAAGATATTGTACCATGAATATTTGACGTTGTTATATGGAATTATGTTGTTATTTTTTACTATCAAATTTTTTAACGAACGAGTACTATTTTGATATTATATTTTAACCTTCCACTACAAGATTCTAAATGTGTAGATATATAGCTATGTGTATTGTTTTTCAAATAAATTTTACCAACCGATAACCAGCTTTGGAATGGGTCTAAGGTTCGATGGGCCTTTTCTGTGTCAAAAATTAGGCTGTTTTGACGAGGGTTGTTACAATAGATATATAGGAAGATATATCTACCCTTCTTTTTTGTTTTGCTCTATTTCTCCTCGTTTCCAATAAAGACTTACTTAGTATAAAAGGCAAAATGGATTTGAGAAATGGGCAAGTTCTGATAGAAGGGGCAACTGCAAGGAGGAAGGCTGAAAGTACCCCTACCAATTTAAAGAATATGGGGGAAGTTCCAGAGCAGCAGGGGAGGAAACTGCACAGCCGACAATTATTGCCAACATGGATGTGAATGCTTTATTTAGGGTGTTTATGTTCCCCACGATGAGGGAGAATTGGATAGAGAGGTAGTTAGGTCTATACCTGGAATGGTGAGAGATGACTTCCCAAAGAAGAACAAAGACTATATACATTTGGAAGTAAAGACGTTTATAAAGAAGTAGCCTGCAATTGAAGTGTTAAACCGGCTAAGGATTTGTGAGCGCATATTTGGAGACTTGTGGTTGGATGATACACTGAAGAGGAGGCTAGCATCGAGGCAGTTTTAAGAAGACGTGCTAGACTAGTGGCGGACAATAATTGTAGAGTCCCCAAGGAGGATATTACTTAGGAGTAGTTTAAAGAGAGGTTTGAGGCTAGCTTCATATTGGAGTCTCGGTAGAGTGTGCTATTAGGAAAGTTAATTAATCTAAAACAGAATGATCTTATAGTGGAGGGGTACGTTCAAAATTTTAACTCTTTGGCTAAATTTAGCAGGAAGATCATTAACACTCCAAGAAGAATGAGAAGTTCATTAGAGTTTGGAGCAAGGTCTTAACCATAAGGTAATGGCTCACTTAGCATCTCCTTTTGAGCTTGTAGTTAACATGGCTCGAAGATATGTTGGCGGGAGTATAGAAGAGTGGAGACGAGATCCAAAGCAGAACAAAAGAAAAAGTTCACCTTGTATACCAAGGGCAAGAAGGAAGTGCCTAGTGTTGAATTGATCCAGCCTGCAACAGAAGTTTTGGATGAGTTTCGAACTTTTTTACCATACCAGATCTCTATTGGGCATATGAAGTTAATAAATTTAGAAATTTCTAAATTTATTTTAAATAAAATCATTATTTTATTTAAATTTATAAAAGCAATTTTATTTTATGTATTAATCTATGTAATTAATATGAAATAATATCGTTGCTATATCTCAAATCGCTCATTAACCAGAATTTTTTCCAAAATATCACTTAAAATATCATTATCGATATATTATCCAACATTTGCTGATATATCGCTCTGATATTTAATATAAAATCCCCGATATTTTTTGAGAATATCGTTCATTATTTTATTCCTTGGAGAAAATAAATTTAAATATCTTCACATTCTCAATGTTTGTTTTTAGTATATAGTGAATGCCAATATGTAGAAATCGCAATGCACAAATTTTTTAAGTTTTAACCATAATTTTTTTAGTCTACTTCAATCATTTTTTAACAAAGAAAACTCTATTTATTCCCTTATTTTATTTTGTTTCGTTTCATGCGAAGACTTTAACACTAAAAACTAGATCATTTAAGAGCTACTTCTCTTTTTAGTTATGTTTTGGTTCACCATTTCTAATTAGTAAGTTAGATTATGAAAATTAGTTTTATTACCTATTATAGAATTTTAAACAATAGTAAAGTTATATATTTGAAAAATAGATAAAGAACAGGCTAGAAGTTGCAATCGATGTCAAATTAACATTACTTATTTGAAAAATTAAGTGAAAACGAAAACGAAGAAATTATAAATGTGGGAAAAATTATAGATTAATATAGATGATTAAATGACTTTAAAAACGATTATATTATAAAAATGAATAAAGTAATAAAGATGCACATTATACGAATTTTTCGATTTTTATAAGCTTGTTCTACGATTGTGTTTAATATGCTGGCAAACATATTGTAATCTGTAAACTATATGCAGTTAGTCTTTAATAGTAATTTGTCAATACTGATCCAAATATTTAAAAACATAACCTCGGTGTAACATTATAAAATGGTACAATATGGTTTATAACATGTTCTGCATATGTTCGATATATCATCGATATTATCACGATATTTTAAAATATTTCATATCGATACTTGCCCAACACATATCCGATAATGATATTAACTACTTAGATATTAATAGTATATTATATAAATATATATGTATCATACACACGTATGCATGTGTGTGCATTTGTAACATCGCAAACCGTGAGGTATAACATGCCCTTGTACAAGTGCTGTGATTTACAATGCAACGGACAAGTTAGCTCATTTAGTATACAAATATATCATCTCAATGTATGTTTATACACTTTAATTTATGTATATAAAATAGTACGATTATACACACACACACACACTTTATTTTGAATGTTTATAATATTTATATATGTGTGTGTGTGTGTGTGGAATTCATAAAATGTGTGTGTGTGTATAATTATGTAAATATAACATTTAAATTATGATAGAAAATTTAATCATTATTTTTAACTGAAAACAAATTTTTTTATTATAATATATATATATACATATTCTTATAAATGGTTTAATAATAAATATATGTATGTATGTATGAATAATATATATATATATATAATATATTAAAATACACACACGCTCTTACTTCATGATGCCTCATGGAAAAAATAGATTTTTTTAATTAATTTAAAATTTCTGATTTGAAATAAAACATAACATTGTATATAAAATCATGTTTTGAATTATAAATACGTTTTTAGTGTTTTATAAAAAAATCTAGATGATAGTTTAGCATCTGAATATTTCAAAATATATTTTTTAATTTAAAAGCAAATCTAAAATTAAATTTTAAAATTTGGCATTTATATTGATATTTGATTAATATATACATACACACACACACACATGTTGATGTCAAAAATGGGAATCAACGCCCAATAGATTCTAGTAGAGATTAAATGAAGAATGAAATTAAAACAGAGCGAAAATCATAAATGGACACAAAGATTTTTATACTATTTCGGCAATCTTGGCATACGTCCACTTTATATTTTTATTAATCTTACACTTGATTATGATGACAAGAATGTTTGGATCGGTTCGGATCTATTAGCACAAGAACAAAGAATGAAAATGGAAGTGCCTTTCAGTAGAAAGAAGAAGCCCCCTTTCTGACACCATGCTTGCTGTATTTATAAGGAAAGACGTACATGGACCGGCCTGAAGTTTCGGCAGAAGAACCTCCAGGCCAAGGCGAATCCATACAAGAATTTTAAGGCCCATTTTGGCCCACAATAAGGATCATCACCGATCCCTATTTTGGTTCCCAAATAGGGTGTGATACCTCTAGTGGGTCGCCTATGATGCTAGCTACTTGCCCTCCAAATTTCATGCCATTCCAACCAACCGTTTGTGAGATATGGCAATTTCTATAAAATTTTGTTGCATGCATTCTGATTTCGACCGATCCTTATAGAGGAATAGAGATCGATCCATCCAGTCTCCTTTGATTGAGATGTGATCCCTATGGGTGTTCTTCATATTGTAATGTGCATATACTCCAAGTTGCATGTTGACAACATCCATAGATTTGAAGTTATTGACCGATCATTGTTGAAATATGTAGTGAAAGCTGAATATGGTCGATCCTTTTTATACAGATCCCTTTTATACGATTCCTTTTATACCGATCCCTTTTTATAGGTGAAGTAATTTGCCCATAATTTGAGCATATGAACTCCAAATGACTTGAAACTTTAAACGTAGACTCATGAGGTCTTCCTTGTCACTTCATATCAATCTCACCTAGTTTGGGACAAAAATTGAGGATGGATACCGATCCACTAGGGAAAGTGATATGCATTGATCCCCCGCCTAGAGGAGGTATTATTCGATACTTAGAATATTCTAAAGAGTCTATCTCTTGCTCCCGGTTGATCGTCGTTTCATATCATTGCCTACGGTTGATCTCTGAGCCTAATACTCATCTCTTCGGACCATCTTTCTCGATGATCGTCCAGTCTAACTTGTCCAGTTAGTCTGAATATAGCCTGGCTAAAAGGCCGAATAACATTTTCCCCTCAAAGTACGTCTTATTGTGTATATGGTGTGCTTTAAATTGATTCCAAGTTAGGGTCATCGTAGAGGATTCCACTTGGTGTCTCGAATGGTTATATTACCTCCATCGCATTGAGCTGCTTTGTAGAGAGTCAAATCGCTCTTTGTTCGTCGTGATGCTTGGTCATTATCAAACGTTGTAAAATATGTAGAATTTGTTGGTAATCGTCTACACTTAGTTCCATTGAGCTGATTAGTTGAGTTAATATGCCTTGGCTATCTGACCCAATTCTTTCTCTAATTTCCCCATGCGAGAATCCAATTTCTGTCAATTTAAAGAAATCGAATTTTATGGATGTACATGTGCACGTTCATGTACTCATTTTTGTTGTTAGCTCCAAGATGCGTTTATACGCCCATGGGTTGTTGCAATTTTGGTGGAATGCAATTCAATCATTTGAAATTTTTTATCCATCGATCCTTCTCGCTCTAAATCTTTGTGGATACGGGATGAAGGGATTGGAGAAGTTGATGTTGAAGAGATCGATGTTAATGATCGATTATGGGCTTGAAGCATATGGGTCGGTCTTGAGGTTGAATGTGGCTTACTGCATTTGATCACCTAGGAGATGAAATAAGGGGCGGTTAAAATCAATTGCAGGCATGGTTGGGCTTGGGTATTGATGGCATGAGGAATGGTGTTTCTTCAAAATGAATTTGGGTCTCAATATTCTTCTGATTTTGTCGTGGATAATTCACCGAAGAAGGGGAACAGATAAACCCTTCCTATACATGGTTCCTTCTCAAATGATGTAGCGTGAAGCTTTGTGGAGGATCTATCGTTTTTCATACCTCGTTCAGGAAGGATTCCCTATTGAAGATAGTCTTTCATAGGAGTCATGCATGACTCCTTGCTCGCTCCATCTCTAAGATTTAATTGATCTCCGTCTAGTCAATGCTTGAAGCATTAAGTACTTTGACTAGGACCATTTGCTGCACATTCCCTGAACCGGCATACTACTAGCTAGAAATTGCAAAAGATCTACATGGTTTTTACTCCTAATTCTTTAGTAAGCTTGAGCTTGGTAACCAACTCTTCATATTCCTTTTCATTATTTATCACAAGGCAATCGAGTTTCAGGGCATAGTAAATCGATCATTCATCACAAGTTGCTAACACAACTCCAGCGCTAGAACATTGGTCATTGGATGCTCCATCCGTTTACATCACCTACCAAATGGTCGGTTTTACACTGCTACCTGGAGAGTCATTTTGTGCAGTAAATTCGACTATGAAGTCCGCCAATGTATATCCCCAAATAGCTCTCCTAGGGAGATAAGTAATGTTAAATTGGCTTAATTCAATGTTTCACTTGAGTAGTCTTCCAGACATCTTAGGTCGTCGTATGATCTATCGTCATGGCTAGCTGGCATAGACGTTAATGGTGTGAGCCTATCAATATCTTACTTACATAATATACTGATTTTTGGATCTGGTTATCTTCGCGTAGAATTATGGCGCTTATGGCATGTACCGACATGGCTAAATGGACATGTAAATCTTTACGATCTGGTGGCTTGGATGGGATGAGAGGTCTTTTTAAGTGATCTACCAGAGCTTGAAATGTGTCAACACAATCTTGCATCCATTCAAAGTTACTTTTCTATTTCTTGATCGAAGAAAAGAGTACGCTTGTCAGTGGCTTTGGAGATGAATCAATTTAGGGCGATGACCTTCCTATTTAGGCTATATACCTGCTTGATTTTCTTCGGTACCTAGATGTCTCAGATTGCTTGAATCTTCTTGGGATTGGCTTCAATTTTTGAAGATTTGAGCATTAGACCCAGGAACTTCCCTGATGCAACGCTGAAAGAGCATTATAAGGGACTGAGTTTCATTCCATATCTTCGGATAAAACTGAATATCTCTTCCAAGTCATCGACGTGGTTGTTTGATTGCGTGACTTCACAAGCATATAATCCACATATACCTCAATTGAGCGCCTGATGTGGTCTTTGAACATCCGGTTGAACAGTCTCTGGTAAGTAGCTCCAACATTCTTTAGTCCAAACGGCATCACAACATAAGGATATAGCCCTAGATCGGTAATGAAGTTGGTGTGTTCCTAGTCAAGGACGTGCATTGGTATCTGGTTGTTTCCAGAGTACACATCCATAAACAAAAGCAGTTTATATCTAGTGGTTGAGTCTACCAGCTGGTCGACCCTCAGAAGTGGAAAGCTGTCATTCTGGCATGCCTCGCTCAGGTCTGAGTAGATGACGCACATCTGTCACTGTCCATTATCTTTTCTCACAAGAATTGGATTGGATACCCATTTTGGGTAGAGGGCGTCATGGATAAACCCATTGTTTTGAGTTCATCGACCTCTTCTTTAAGCGTAGCAGATCTCTTCGGATCCATGCTACATTGCTTTTGTTTCACCGAGACATGCCTCTGGTCGATATTCAATGCATGGCTTACGATAAATGGCGAGATCCCACACATGCCAGAATGGATCTAAGTGAACACACCAAGATTTTGCATTAGGTAAAGCCAGCTACTTCCTTCATCATCATTGCACCGAACTATGATCCAATCTTTAGGACCCATGATGAGTCATCGTGACTGACAATAATGTTGATCGTCAATTCCGCGGATGCGGCCTTGGATTCTTTGGGCTTCTCTTCTTCATCTCTCAGGTCTATATCTTTATAAAACCGACTATGATGTTGTTGCTTGATATTAGCCTTATGTTGTGAGCTGAAAAATGCTTAAATGGATTTCCCCAAGCAATGGGATCAGTTTTGATCCCTTGTATAAATGGGACTTAAGAGTAGTTATTGGTTTGACGTGAACATATTAGATCGTATGAACTCGAAATCGAACAATGGGATATGTCGTATATGACTTGCATATTCGAACTAGCATGTAGTCTCGAACCAGATGTTTACCGCTTCAGACTTGGATAGATTAGCATATTTGTACTTGTACGGATTGTAAATATGTGCCTTGAGTGAACTTTAATATGAATGTCAGATTTATATATGTCGATAGACGATCCTTGAGTTCAAATGTAACTGTTTTGCGTAACAATCAACCTGAAATCCGATTGGGACGGTCAATTATGACGGTCATACCGGTCAAATTCCAGAGGCTTGTCATAAGATGTTGAGTCTTATTGAATCAAACACCAAACAAAGTTTAGTCTTATTTATTCAAGACATGCGCTTTCCATTCAATATATTTACGGTATGTTACTCGTCGTTCGAGTTAGAGTGATGGTCAGTTGCTAATGAGCTTGGGCATCGATTTGATAATTCTATCTCTAGGCATCCTTTCGGTCGTTCCTCGAGTCATCGTTAATACTAGGTATGAGTCACAGTATTTGGCTACCGCGGCAAGTCTTTGGATGATCACACTTCTTCCCTCTGTCTTAGGTTGATAAATGTATGGCATGGACAATCGAGTCTCATCCTAGTTGTGTTTATACTCCTACCAAAGCTCTAAGGACTTGGAGTCGATCGATGAATGGTTGGTTCACATTCATCTTGTTTCTCCCTCGTGTCCTCGAGTCTAGGGCATGCGTTAATAAGTAGGAAGGCAAGTCATGTCCAATCAGTGATTGATGCTCTCCCTACCAGACCAAGGGCAAGGATCAGTGTGCGGACGGTCGAGTCATGTCTGTTTTGTATTGCTCTTCTAATCGGATCATGGTAAGAGTCAATGAATGAATGGTCATGTCACATTCATTTGGAGTTAGACGGTCAGTCGCGTCCATTTTGATTCATATGCTCCCACCAGATCTAGAAATAGAGTTGGATCATGCGTAGTTGGGTCATGCTAATCTATTTTCTTACTCCTCTTGATGGATTGAAGGAGGGTGCTGGAGAATTGATGATCAAGTCACACTCATTCTTAGTTAATCTCATATCTGCACTTTGGTGATCAAAGTTTTTTGGAGGACATCCGGGTCACATCTGTTTGTGTTTGGTGTGGATCGATATTAACCATCGACCCAGCGAGACAATATGGAAAGCTTGGATCGACATTGCTTGTCGACTGGGTGGTACGGTATAGTCGGTCTCCCATAACTTCAAACATTGTCTCGATTGGTCTTGTATTAAAGCCTCCTTCCAATCGTTGCCATAAGTTGTAAAGATTACCAAGCTGGAGCTATTGTGCGATGTCATACTAAGCTTATAGTAGCTTATACTCTCGTTCCTATTCATGGGTTAGTAGAACTAGATCTTGGACAGTCAAATTATATTTTTGGTGAATATATACTCCTCTCATTGAGTTTAGGTTGGAGTTTATGGAATATTTAGGGGACGAATCGCACTCATCTATTTGTTTATACTCATATTCGCACTCTGGGGATAAGAGTTTATCGGGGAGTGGTCAAACCACACCCAATTTGTGTTTATACTCCAATCCACACTGGAGGACTAGAGTTATTTGTTGGACGGTTGAACCACGTCCATGTCTTTGTTTGGATATTGGGTTTGCCGATGTTCTGGCAAGGCTTCGATTGTTCGCCATACCACAAGCGCAAACAAGGTCATGGATGAGCGTATCACATTTTCTTTGGATTGGATGGTCGAACCACGTTCAATTTAGGCTTGGGCTCTCAAACTTCCCCTGCATCCAGGGCAGGAGTCGATGTGTAGATGGTCGTACCACGTCCATTTCCATTTGGATCCTGCTTCTTTCAAATTCTGGGAGTAAGATAAGTGTTCTGAAGAACTTTGAGCTCGAGCGGGGGAGGAGATGGTCAGATCACATCCACTTTAAGTCGTGTGTTTGCCCTCAAGTCAAGGGCAAGAGTTGAGGAGTGGATGTTGAACCACACTCATCTATTTGTGTTTATACTCCAGGGACCAGAGTTTTATAATGGGTAGTTTGTTACGCCCATTTGGTGTTCATACTTTAACTCACACTCTAGGAGCTAGAGTTATCGATGGATGGTTGAACCACGTCTAGCTTCTTAACATATGTCCCCTTTGTCGGACTGAGAGTGAGAGATAGTGAGCGGATGGTTGAACCACATCCACTTGTAAATTTATAATCCATCTGTCATGGCATAGATTAGAGTTGACGAATGAACGATCATGTTGTATCCGCTTTATATCGGATGGTCGGGTCGCTTTCGATTTTGTTGCTTGTACTCTAGTCCGTTCTAAAGGAACTACATTTGTTGACAGGCAGTCGGATTGCACCGGTTTAGAGTTTATACTCCAGTTCACGCTTTGGGAACTAGAGTTGGCCGATGGGTTGAAAGCACACCCATTTGGTGTTTATACTCCAGTCCACGTTTTGGGGATTAGAGTTGGTTAATGAATAGTCAGTTATACCCATCTGGTATTTATACTCCAGTCCACACTCTGGGGATCAAAGTTGGTTAATGGGTGGTCAGTCATACCCATTTGGTGTTTATATTCCAGTCCATGCTCTAGGGACCAGAGTTGGTTTATGGATGGTTGTACCACATCCATCTTTTTGATGTTTATACTTCGGTCCACACCCTAGGGATCGTAGTTAGTCAATGGGTGGTTATTCACACCCATTTTTGAGTTATACTCCAATTGTCAAGTCGAGGTAAGCGTTGTTGAATGAACGGTCGAACCATGTTCATCTATGGAATGGAATTCTGCCCCCAGCATCAAGGACGAAACTTGACAAATGGATGGTCGATTTACGTCCACTTGGTGATTGTAGATCCTCCAATCAAGTCGAGGAATGGAGTAAATGATGGATGGCTAGGTCATATCCATGCTTGTATTGGATGGTCAGGTCTTGTCCAATTTGCTTAGTATTCCTCCTAACAAGTCGAGGGAGAGAGTTGTCGAGTGGACAATCAAGTCGCATCCACCTCAAGTTGCAGTCATATCCATGTGGTGGTTGATAAATGGGTGGTTAGTCGAGTCCACTTTGTATTGGATTCTGACCTTATTGGGCTCTGAGTAAGGCATAGACATTCTGTTAGAATTGAAGCACATGGTAGGAAGTGGATGGTTGAGTTACACCCACTTTCCATTTCGAGTTGTTGCTCCCAAGTCAAGTGTATGTGGTAGCTGATAAGCGGTTGAATTACGTTCGTCTTGGTTATCCTCTAAAGGTCCAATTATGGTCCGTGGAGGTTGGTTGGCACCCAACTCTAAGTACTTAGTCACCTACATCATTTGGAAATAGTTTATTTCAAGTCAGTCGTAGTTCACAACATAATTGAAATTGAAATAAATCTTATTAATAAGTGAATCAACGTCGTATGCTCGTTATTCCACTTCGCCCCAGCCTTTCTCAGTTGGAAGTCGATCGTAGGTGGTCTAATTGATATTCAAAGTTCTTTATTGATAGGCATCGAATGTTCCCTGGTTTCTTTTCTACGGGGTTCGCATATATTTTCAATGCTTTCCTTTCCAGATAAGCTTTTCGATCACATCTCGGAGGTGTCTGCAATCACTGGTGTTATGACAGTGTGTATCTTGAAATATACAACATTTCCCAAAAAGGTTTATATTTCGATGGACTCTCTCGAGGCTGGTTTCAAATATTGCTTCGAGTCATGAGTCTCCAAGTAAATGTTTTTGATTAAATCATTCAAAGGAGTATATGATTTGAATTTTAGGACTCTACGTTGCCTCCTAGAATTCGAGTCCTCGTTTAGGGCATCATTATTACTCTTATTTTGAACCCCTCCGGCCATCAGTTTACATTATTTCCTGTCAATATTTAATCTTGCATCCTCCTTGTGTAAGCATTGATTTGCTTTGTAATAGAAATGATACAAGGTCGAAGGAGGTTTTCTAGCTAACTTCAGTGACGACGGCGCTGAATTCATGCAAGAAGTCTATGAGTGGCTTGCATGACATTTGGAATAAGCTAGGTAGTGATATTTCATACTTAGATATTCTGCTCATAGAACGACTTTGGTGAATGGATTCCGATGGGGGAAGATGCTCTGATCATCGTTGGTTTGATCTTGGTTCTCTCTAACATGCTCTCATACCATAGCTACCAAGTTAGGTGTTTGGAAGTTGGTAAGTTAAGGGCAGTCACAATCTACTCTGGGAGCTTGAATCAGTAACTGATCCTAATTTGAGTCATATTGTCTTAGTTCCCTTGCCACCGGGAGTACCATTTGAGCAGTAGATCCTTGTCCATTCCTTGGCTGTAATTCAGTAGCCACCATTTGATCCTTTATGCCCTGGTCAGCCACAAGACGTAAGAGAAGTGGATAGGATGCACTATCTTTAAGTTGAGTTCCGAATCCAAAATGCAGAGGCACGTGTTTGGGTGTCAATTTTTATAGAGCTATTTTTTTAAAATGGATCATACCTGATCCATATTTTTTATGTATGTATACCGATCCCCTTTATTTCTTCATTGGACTGCATTGGTTTTTGGAAGGTTTGGTCGCAAGCATATTGGAGATGATTGAGCCAAATGAAGGATCAGTTTATTGAATTTGCAGAGGGAATAATATATACACCTTATAGAGGAATTGGTATATATACACTGTAGAGGGATCAGTATATATACCTTGTACAGGATCGGTATATACACCTAACAAAGGGATCAGTATATCCGCTTTGCAAAGGGATCGGTATATATACCTTGCAGAAGGATCCGTATATACACCTTGCAGAGGGATTGATATGTATACTTTTAGAGCGGTCAGTATATATGTTGGAGGGATCGGTATACATATATGCTGGAGGGATCCATATTGACGTCTTTGAAGGGATCAATATTGAGCATGTATATGTATTTACGGAACGGTTACAATGGCATGGTGTCGAATTCACATAAGACCATGTTGTGTAAGGAAGACTTAACACTTTCTAGCTATATGGAACATTTGCATCCAACGAAGTTGGCAATGAGCCATAAATTGCAGTCCTCAAGCTTGAACATACATGCAGATGGATGAACATGCGATCTATTGCCTTGAACGTGGATTAGAATCAAACTTGAATTGCCAACACTATAATCCCGTAGGCCGATGTCAAATCTTGGTTCCTATGTGAAATTTGCAATTGGTCGACGTGAATGCCGGTTAAGCGTTCTGCTTACCTCGTCAAACGCTAACATCATCAGAACTCTAACAACTTGGAAAGTAGACTTAGTTCCTCTAACCATTGCTATCGAATTCCTTTAGATTTCCTTCAAATCTAAGTAGAATAGGAAGTTTGTCGGCAAATAACCAGATTTATCTTATGAATATGGAAATCCACAAGTAGATGATGAGATCCGACAAGCTGAGAATTCAATTCATAGTGAAAGCACTAAAATGTTGATGCAAAAATGGGCATCCACACTCGATAGAATCGAGTAGAGATTAAATGAGAAATGAAATTAACACAGAGAAAAAAAATCATAAATGAACACACATATTTTATAGTGATTCGGCAATCTTGGCCTGCGTCCACTTTATATTTTTATTAATCTTGTACTTGATTATGGTTGTAAGAATGTTTGGATTAGTTAGGATCCATTAGTACAAGACTAAAGAATAAAAATGGAATAGCCTTTGTAGCAGAAAGAAGGAGCCCCTTTTCTGACTCTATGCTTGCTGTATTTATAGGGAAAAACATGCATGGATCGAGCTGAAATTTCGGCGGAAGAACCTCCAGGCTAAGACGAGGCTATACAAAAATTTTGAGGCCCATTGGGCCCACAATAAGGATCGGTACCAATTCTTATTTTGGTGTTAAAATGGGGTACGATCCATCTATTAGGTCCTCCATGATGTTAGCTACTTGCCCTTCAAATTTCATGTTATTCCAACTTGTAAGATATCGCGTTTTCTGTGAAGTTGTGTTGCATGCATTCTAAATTAAGCGATCTCTCCAATTTTCTCTAATTGGGATGCAATCCCTAAGAGGTATTCTCCATGTTGTATTATGCTTATACTCCAAGTTTCATGTTGATAGCATGTGTTGATTTTGAGTTATCGAACGATCATTGTTGAAATACGTAGTGAAAGCTGAATATGGCCGATCTCTTTTATACCTACCCCTTTTATACTGATCCCTTTTATAGGTGAAGTAGTTTGCCTATAACTTGAGCATACGAAATCCATATGACTTGAAACTTGAAATGCAGCCTCATGAGGCCTTCCTTATCACTTCATATCGATCTCACTAGTTTAGGACAAAATTGAGGATAAATACCGATCCCTTAGGGAAAGAGATAAGCATCGATTCTCCGCCTAAGCGAGGCATTATTCCATACTTAGAATAATCTGGAGAGTCTATCTCTTAGTCTCGGTTGATCTCCAATTCATATCATTGCCTACGCTTGATCTCTGAGGCTAATATTCATCTCTCCAGGCTGTCTTCCATAATGATCGTCGGGTCTAACTTGTCCAGTTAGTCTAAATATAGCCGGGCCAAAAGGCGGACAACAATGTACTATTATTATTACTATTATTATTATTTCATTCAAAAATTTATTAGGTACAAAAATAATTTTATAAAATTTAAATTATACTTTATAAAATATGATTATTCATTTAAAGATATATTTAAGCGATTTGAACTAAATAATATTTAATTATATATATATATATATATATATATTAACAATTTATTTTTATACCAAAAATTGTATCATATATTATACTAGTTGAATGTAATTTTAAAACATATTTTGCATAGTATAAAGTTTAGTATTTAATTGTAGAATTTGTGTTATCTAAATAATGCATGTTAAATTCATTTAAATAATAAAAAATCAAAAAATAATAATCTTAACTCATGAGCATCATGGCATGTATTTGTCAAAAAAACTTAAAATATATATAACAATATAAACAAACAGCCATCTTGAATGTGGATATACTGATATACTAGAATCGTCACATAACCAACAAAAAAAAAGATATGCTAATTATTTAAATATTATAATATAATCATAGATTAAATAATTACCTTTCACCAATGCTAAAGTACCACATCTTGAAGTGTTGAAATAAATTCCTGAAACAAATTCCAATTCTGAAGGTGTTATCTCCTGAGTCATGGATCACCGGCTATCAAACAACGTTTATTTTATTTTATTTTATGTTATTCCAATTCTGAAGGTGTATTTGGACTTATGAAATTTGAAAATGGTCAAAATTCCAATATTGTCCACATTCAACTCTATAGTCCAAACACAAAGTCCTTTGTTTAATAATAACAATTATTATTAACCAAAATGCTTTGGCCAGAGCCTTTGACTTTGAGCTCACTTCACTTGACGTGATACTAACCTCATATAACCGAGGAGACGAATCCTATCTTGAATAGTACTTCACTTCCAATACTTCCACTTGATCCAACTATAGTCACTTGATGGTTGTCATACCATGATTTAACTATAATCAAAGTGGAGCTTTCATATTGAAGATCGATGGTATTCTTAAATTAAGAGAATTATGTAATTTTGTCATATTAATATTTTCTATTTGACCTTAGTTATATTGAATAATAGAAAACTATAGAGTGAGTCATTCCAAAATTATTCAATAACTATTAATACGTAAACCCTTGGTGCTCCCAATAACCATAAGTAATACAGTGCCTGCCATTTGGAGGGCGTTACGTACTTTAGTCTCAACGGATGAATTGATATCCGGTCTCGATACATATTGACTAGGAATATTAAAAATGGCATATTTATTTTCACTACGATAAATTACAACACATTATAATTACTATTACAAAACATATCATTTATGGATTCTATTAAATATTCTTTTAATTAAATTAATTAATTAATATAGCACATTATACAAGTATATATAATAGAAAGCAAGCACCTTTTATTTCGAACAAGATTGGTTATCGCGTTAGACATGTGTAACAAATTACATAATTGCCCCTATGACATGCCCCCCACTTGCACTTGGGGTCAATTGTGGAATCTTATTCCAACTTCTCAATTAGTTTTCGCGAAAAAAAAAAACCAGGTCAGTCCCTCAGTGAGCGGGTGTGCTATTAAGCTTCAATTATCTACTCTGTAAATCAACTCTTCCAAATGTTTATAAGCTGTTTTATCATGTGGAACAATTCAAAGTATGTCTTTTAACTTCTAATGAGCTTTGAGGTCTGTTATAAACTATATTGCGACATTATTACCATAATGTTATGGGATTTTAACATTTGGAATTACCCTTGGTTCAACTATAAATTTATGCATTTATTATATGTATATACATACATATATGTGTATATGTATATAAGTGTGTATGTATGTATGTATTACTTTTATTATGACACTACTCAAGTCAACATGCTTAGCCTTTTCATTGAATCAACCATAATCTCTTCTAATTGGAACATTTATAATTTAAAGATTCTTCACTTGAATTTGTTATTGACATATTATACTTAATGTCATTTATGATGTTTGAGTCCAAACACTTCTTCATAAGGAGTTCATTGTTTCTGCAAATAGTCCTCTAGTATTTCATAAATACATGACACCACAAACAACTTAATGATATCTATTTGGATTTGATATTTGCTTTATATAGCAAATACATAAACCAATAACGATATCGTAGACAACATAACATGTATGTTAATTCTTATTGCTAATGCATAAGGAGTCAGTCTCATATGTTCCATATTAAACATTTAAATAAGATGTCCTTGTATATTGTTTGAGACATTCCCAATATCTTTTATACTTACTATAAAAGACGTCATTTACAAATCCAACATAAAACACCTAAAGCTGATTTTAAGATAGGTACATCATTAACAATAAGAAGTATGTTATTCTTTATGGTTTAAAAATATTAATTTATTTTTAACGTTCTTTCTTATAAGCACATGCTCCCCCCTGCATTTTGATTGACAACCAAACTATTTAATATTTCTATCAAAACACATGTTCAATTTTGATGCTTGTCGAACGATACTTTAGTATCAGTTTTGGATTATATCTAAGATCTCACAAATCAATATCGCTTCCACCGACTTCAAGACACTTTGGTTACTATGTGTATAATGAGCGTTCATGTAAAGTCATGTCATGCGATAATTTTGTGAGTAATATCTAAAACAACTTGAGCACATTGAATGGTAAATCTATTACGTTTATTTCAATAATTGAAATTTATAGTATTATTCTTATCAATGTGGCTCATTATATTCCAACTGTATTTGTCTTTCTCTTAAAGACACTTGCAACCAATGGATCATATCCTTCTAAAAAAACCATCAAAATCATATTTTGATAATTTATGTGGAATCTATGCGATCGTACTATATTATAGAGTCAATACTCTTAATGGTTTAATTAAACAACCGAGGATTTTTTATTCTTGACATTGAAGAGAAACTCACAGTTTCTCTTTAATGTACATGAACGCTCATTATACATTTTTATGTATTTGTGTTCATTTAGGTTTGGTCAATTTCATTTCATCCCTTGTAATCTATTTTATCATTGGATCATATCTAGAGTCATTTATACCAATAATTTCTTAAAGAAATTCCTTCACTGCGAAGTTAGTATATCTTAAAACAACATTTGTTTCTTAGTTCTACATAATGGGAATGCATAAACATTTTATGAATTGCCTTATATAAAACTCATTTTGCATTATTTACAATATATTTATATTCACAACATAAATTATCCATCTAATGACTATCGTTCTCAAATTCCTTTTGGTGGTGATTTATAAAATATTCCTCACAAATAAGTATTACATGTAGTCTTTCGACCCGCATAACCTGCCACCTCTTTAGCTTAGGGTATGTTAGGGTTTCTTATAAAACCTTATTTTGTATGGTTTTTGTGAACTATTATTTGGATGATATTAATTTTAATCTTGTGTATTACTCTAAAACACACACCTTATAGAAAGAATTTAACTCGGATTCATTCATAATTAATCGTGATTTATTCAACAAAATTTGATTACTCGTTATCGATACATCATTATATATTATAGGGGGAAGTGACCGTTGAGATTGACTCTTTATGCATATTAGGTACATATGTAACTCTTTCAAGTACACTCACTAATTTGATCAAATTGTATTATTTATGTTGCATATATTATTTTATTTACTTCCATTTTATATTATACGAGCTTATCATGGACATATACGTCTATGCCAAATAAATATGTTCACATCAGTGATAACTTATCGGTGAATATATCGAAGTACATGGAACTATTTTTGTATTGGTAGATTTGTGATTACATACGTCTATATGTATTGTTCGTGTCAAAATTGGCCACTAACACCCAAATGTAAATGAAAGTACCAACTAACAGTCACAGATAACAGATAGAGTGTATGTAGGAGTATAAATATGAAGAACAGTGAAAATTAAAAAGAAAGAAATAAAGAACAACATATTTTATAGTGGTTCGGCTAACTCCGGCCTACGTCCACTCCAGAAGTTTCCTTTTTATTCCTGTAATAACCGATTACAGTTACAAAATGGTAGAGCAGCCTTGGCCTTATAAAAGATAAAGTGAGAAAGCCGAAAAGCAGTTCCTTTTTCTGAAGCCCTATATGCTTTATTTATAGGCAAATCCCGAGTTACTGGGCTTCCTGAGTAGTCCGGGCCCATCAGTACCATAGCCGAGCAAACATCCTTCATCATAGGTACGAGCGACTAGCGACTTCCTATAGCGACTTCCCATGCCGAGGGACTTCCTGTGTCGAGCGACTTCCTGTGCCGAGCGACTTCCTATATCGAGCGACTTCCTATGCCGAGCAACGTCTTGTGCCGAGCGACTTCCTGTGCCGAGCGACTTCTTGTGTCGAGTGACTTCCAATGCCGAGCCATATATGATCGATCATCTATCCATCCAACTAGCTCAAGGCCATCATATTCCAATCTTGACAAACGTGTAGTCAATTTAGTTAAATCCGCTTGTTTACGGCCTTGCCAAAAGGAGGAATAACACCTTGCCCCTCAAAACATGCTTTTTGGTAACAGCCGTGTTTTGAATGGCTTCGAATCCAATATAGTGAGTCCCTATTTTATTAATAGCTATAGTATACTTGATCAAGTTCGTGGCTGTTCGAAGTCGAATCGGTATTCATTTCCACTTATGGAAGTCAAGAATTAAATTCTACAGCCTCTTCGGACTATCGATGGTCACTTTGGATCCTTGCCAAGTCCATTCCAAACTCGACTGTCGAATAGAAAGATCCTATTGCGCTCCAGCGTTGCTTTCTATCCCTTGCACTCTGACCCCAGCAAGGGCATATAGCGATGTCTTGGTCTTTCTAGACCGATCATAGCCTCTTCGGGCTCTTACCGGATCCCATCCTATCACACTTCGGTAAAGGGGAAACGGTGTCGAGTGAGCCGATCCTGTCGCTCTCTGGCGAAGCGGCAACACCCCCTGCACTCCGGTTCAGTGTCCCTGAACATTAAGCGATGTCATGGCCTAAATCCTAAGCCGATCATAGCCACTCCGGGCTCTTATCGAACCTCGATCCAATCACTCTCCGGTGAATGGGGAATGACGTTAAGTGAGTTGAACCTGTCGCTCTTTGACGAAGCAACTCACTTCTTGCACTCTAGATCCTGTCTCTACGGGTAGGGTCATAAAGCGATCAATTTCAAATCAATTTTCAATATTCATCCTTTAACCCTCTGGTCAAGGGTTTATTTAATGAAATTCAAGTTCATTTATTAAATTCTAGTTCTAGTATTCAATCACAAAAAAAGGAAGAAACTAAATATTGCCTCTTCGGGCATAGCGGTCTATTGCCATCTTAGAGCATGCCTGGGGATCGCTCCGGTTCCGGTACATGTATAAGCGGAATAGTCGTTTTATTTTGAAATCAAATCTAAGAAATTTAAATGATCAACCAAAGTTCAAGTCCTGAACTTGGCCCTTGCCATCATGATCAATTGATGACGAGCCATGATCCTGATCCAGGGTTAATTCTGTTGGGTGGAGGTGGTAGTTGCTAGGTCCTACGGTCGCCATCCGATCTTTGGTGTATTGTGGCAATCTACCACTTCTGACATGTTCTTCTACCTCATCGTTCAGATGGAGATATTCATCGGTAGTATGCCCTTCCAGCTTATGGAATAGGCAGTACTTTCCACTTCTACATTCCCGTTCTGTGGGATCTCTCTTGGGTGGTTTTCGATCGGGGAGCTGCCCTTGAGTCTCCGCGTAAATCCGATCCAGGTTTGCCGTCAAGTCCGTATACTGTCTGAATCTGGGTTGTCGGAATTTCTTCCATTTGTCAGGACCATTATATCTGTCGTTCTGCTTTCGTTTTCTTTTGTTTGCTTCGGATTGTTCTTTGGAGGTTCCTTCTCCTTGCACAACGTTTGTTTCTCTCCTCTCGGCGCGTGAATCTTCTAGCTGAATGAATCTTTCAGCTTCATGATAAAATTCTCCAAGGTCTTGCGGGGATCTCTTGCTAAAGAATCCTTGAACTCTGTACCTTCCGTAACTCCTGCTACCGCCGCCATCAAAATCATAGATGGATTGGGGCAATCTACTAAAGCCACGGTTGCATTGAATCATAAAAAAAAATTATGGACTCTTTGGCCCTCTACTTTATCGATGCTAAGGTCATCACACTCTTGGGTCGCATCACGTGGACCCTAAACTGCCTCATGAAGCATTCCACTAGTTCGTCTCATGCTCTGATTGAACCATTCTCTAGCTGCCTAAACCAAAGCGCAACCAAATCTGATAAATATGGAGGGAAACATCGTGCCATCACTTCCTTGGATGCCCCCCAGCACTTCCATATGCCTGATATATATATATATATATATATATATATATATATATATATTCATGGTTGGGTCTGATTTTCCATCATAAGGGTCTAGCGCAGGTAATTGAATTTTGGAGGATTCCTTGCATTTTTGATATTCGGAGTGAACGGACTCCGACTGACTTCCTCTAAGACCCCGCTCGACAATCCACCCCTCATTATCCATCGCACTAGTCCGTCCATTCTTTCGTCTCCATCTAGGGGTTGTCTCCTTAGAATATTTCCATCCCACCCCTCAGGTTTCGAAGGGTATTTTGGGTAATATTCTTCCTATGGCCCGTTCATGTTGACGTTGGTTCTAGCCCACTGAGCTCCATCTATGGGTCTTCCAATATCAGAACCCGAGGGTCTGCCCCCAGGTCCTTGTTGATTGCCTTCAGGTTCTTCGTTCTGACCTTGGATCTGACCTCGTCGGTCTCAGTGACTCAGCTCCATGTCCTGTGTTTGCAGCCACTACAGTCGGTCCAAGGTTCTATGCTCCGGCTACTCTCATCTGCTCGAAGAAGCTTCGCATCGTTTCCTGTTGGCTCTTCAACAATCTTTCTGAATTGAATCCACCATAGCCTCCATCTCGTTCCTGGTGATGTAGATGGATGCATGATCCGCTACAATTCCAGAAGTGGCTGTTTGACTTCCCTCCTGGTTGCTTCTTTCAGTTGCTTGCTTTCTTGTTGGTGGTCTAGCCATTGCTTTCTAGAATCTAAGTTTCAAAATCCCTGAGTGCTAGCTTTCTCAGTGAAAGCACCAAAATGTGTCAATCCAAAGTACATGGAACTATTTTTGTATTGATAGACTTGTGATTACATACGTCTATATGTATCAATCCTAAAGTTCATCAACTCTTATGACACTCCTACCTAATGGGTGCATAGCCCTTAATTGTTTAAGATATAATTAACCAGTATCATATGATTCATAATCATATAATAAAATTATTTCTCAAAACTATACCTTAGTTCGTACTTTCAAAATAATTATAAATTTAGATACTTTAGTATTTTCCAATATACCACTTTTGTTTTGAAAACAAATATCACATTATAATTTTAGTTCATCAACGAATATTCACAATATTCAAATTGAATATAACAATGTCTTTTTTTAGTCGACTCTGAAAAATAGTCATTATTTCATAAATAATGTTCGGTATATTTTACAAAAATAATTTTTGTAATTTGATGCAATCAATCAGTGCTATATGGCATGCTCCCACTATTTCTGCTTATACTATAATAGCACACCGAATTCGAAGGTCTATCATTCACTTAATATAGATTATTTATTTCATATATTGTAACTAGCTTATAGTGGAGAGTTTTTTGATCAAATATCTTGAACTAAAAGAAACATTCTCATAGAGAGATAAAATTCCGTGTAAAAATACATTTTGAATTAGAAATCACATTTCTTATTTTGATGTTAAGTATCAAATATTATTGTTAAAATTCTCATTTTTCGACGTTTCTTTATAAAGCAGAAGTGATTATTCACTCTCTTCATCCTTACTTTAAATCACATCTACTCCTGTACATTTGTTATTCTTTCTAAACACTCGAACCATTCAAAAAGTATCCCTTACTGATCGTGTTCTTAGATCTCTCTTGCAGTTTTAGTCTAGTGATACATTTGACACAATACGATCTATATAGTGATCATTTGTAACGGCCCGATATTTTCAACCATTCGCGTCTGCACATATCCGACTTGAATTGCTCAAAATACTGAATTATAAAATAAATTTGGCAAAACACAACATAAACAGTAAACAAATAAATCACAGATCACAGACATAGAGTAATAAATGCAGCGGAAGTAAAGAAATAGTAGTTTATGAAGCTACTATATAAATACATCAGAGTCAAACAAGATACAACAGAGATAACAAGATACAACGGAGGTCTCAACATGGTAACCAGGTATGAATCATAATACATCACTGGAACCAACCGGATAACTGGAATCAACTGGATAACCGAAAGTGAAATTGATAGCTGGATCTTCAAGCAAAGCTTCCAACTTCGAAGGTGAGTCTAAAATGATGTATCACTCAGTCTGACCCGAGCGTAAAGAAAACACAAAACACTCGAGTCAGGACATACATACTTATACAATGTAAACCAACTCAAGTGAACTGTAATATAAGGTACAAGTAACTTTAAGGATGCTTGGGACCTCCCATCCTCTAAGGATCCGTTAAACTATTTACTATGTAGTAATATTTCGCTATTATAATAATGTCTATAGTAAAATAAACATACTTTTAAATAACATTAAGGCTTTACATTTTCCACCTTAACACGTAATAGTCCCAGTAGTCCATCTAATATCATAGTCCCTCCTGATCAGGAAGCCACCAGAGGATACCACACGGGCTATGGGAGAAATCTAAACTCGTACAAGGCATGATAGGGTAGGTGACACGGCATAACTAGGCAATGCCAGGATAGATATACCAATTACGCTTCCGGGTCGGTGGTAACGCGTAGTGCGCAGCTACCGCCCACCTCGAGCCACACCCCCAAATAAAAAAATCAAAAGTGGCCACCGAATCAATCCAAAAGTCAAAGTATAATATCGAAGGGATGTGTCCGATCAAAGGTGCTACCTCATTAACCCGTCGATCGCTCCTGTTTTAGCCACCTTATGCCAACTCACGGGAGTTGGGTCCACGTATTTACCTCAAAGGAAACGCTGCCACCATCCTACTTCATTCTGGAATCTCCACTGCGTACACGGTTGTTAGTGGTTTTCGGAGTTGGCAGAGAGTTTGACAACTTTCGATCCCGGTCTCTTTAACAACCAAACGTTATTTATATCCCATGGATATTTATTTCAAAATCATTTATACTTTTAAACCAAACTAGCATATCCATTTCAAAATCATATTATTTCTTTCAAAATAGTATATATTTTCAAAAAATATCATACTCATTTCAAAACCATATCACAATAGTATCATTTCCATTTCAAAACTAATTCAACAATATATCATTTAAATAAAACCCAAATTTCCAAATCACTGAATATTTCCTTCGATTTATTAAACTTGAAATATTCCTTTAATTTATCATAGCATTTTATAAATGTTACCTTAAGGAATCATAACATTTTTGGAATGTAATACTTTCCACTTTAACATTTTATAAAATCAAAGTATTTATATGCTTACAAATTTAACATGGTCATTTTATCATAGCCTTATAGTTAAATAAACTTTGTTACTGTAATATCCAATTTAAAGCTGAAATTCTTATGTTAAGTTAAAAGTACCTTATTAACTTACATTATTATTACAATAAATAAACTTTATTATTTTAATCATTTAAAGTATGCCATTTACATAAATTAAAACTTGCATATCAAATGTACATTATCAACTTACATTTTATTATTACAGTAAGTAACATTTATCATTTTAATCAATTTAAAATACATCATTACATTGATTACATTTATTATAATAAAGAGCATTTATCATTTTTCAATATTACACTAATTAAAACTTACATTATCAAATGTACGTTTTAAATTTACATTCCTATTACAGTAAAGAGCATTTATTAATTTAATTAATACCACACTAATTAAAACTTTACATGTTTCTTTCATTGATTAAAACTTTACATGTTTCTTGCATTTATTAAAAACTTTACATGTTCTCTCATTAATTAGGACTTTACATGTTTCTTTCATTAATTAAAAAGTTACACGTTTCTTTCATTAATTAAAACTTACACGTTTCTTTCATTAATTAAAACTTACACTTTTCTTTCATTAATTAAAACTTACATGTTTCTTGCATTAATTAAAACTTACACTTTTTTTTCATTAATTACGACTTACACTTTTCTTTCATTAATTGAAACTTACATGTTTCTTGCATTAATTAAAAACTTACACGTTTCTTTCATTAACTAAAACTTTACATGTTTCTTGCATTAATTAAAAACTTACACATTTCTTTCATTAATTAAAACTTACACTTTTCTTTCATTAATTAAAACTTACACTTTTCTTTCATTAATTAGGAATTTACATGTTTCTTTCATTAATTAGAGCTTTACATGTTTCTTGCATTAATTAAAAACTTTATATGTTCTCTCATTAATTTGGACTTTACACGTTTTTTTCATTAATTAAAAACTTTACACTCTTCTTTCAGTAATTAAACTTTACATGTTTCTTCAATATAAAATACCTTATTTTCTTAACTTAAAATCTCCATTTGGAAACCAATTTCCAATCATCAAGTTAAGTCATATATATAAATTACATTTTATACATTAACTTATACAACTTAACGTAGAAAATCACTGTAAACCTATTTATACAAACATATCCGCTTCATGGAATAAAATTCATTCCAACTACTAGGCTAGATTTAGAATTCCATATTAAATCAAATTTCATTATTAAGTTGTTTATTATATTCCAAATCTTCAAATTACAAATTTAAAACCAAATAAAGATTTTTTTCATTATAATTAAAAACCAAAATCAACTTATAAAACCTTAACTTATTGAAAACCAATATCTCTATATATTCTAAATCTTTAAATCAATTTTTTTTATTTCCGTATATTTATAAATTCAAAATACTTAATGATTTTAGGAAACTATTATAATTTTTTTATCCATGTGCCTGTATAAAATTTTCTAACCTAGGTCAAGTAATACGGATATGTATCATTTCAATCCGTAATTTAAAAAGAAAAATCCTGCTTCTATTATTTCAAACCCGCAATCCTAAGTAAATAAATGCAGTAAAAAATCATTTCAGCCTATCATTTCAGCCCATAGTGATAGGGAACTTGCAGTGAGAGATACAGTATATAAAATGAATAGTATAACATATAAATACATATTAGATGATGCAACAAATATATAAACAACATTTAACATCATATAACATATCACAGACATGTATGAATGACATATTAATTTATACAGATCCACTTGTCATTATTCCACAATAATATAAGGACATATGTCTAGAGTGATAAAAACTCACCTTTTAAAAGCTAGAATCAAATTCACAATACAAAATTGAAACTCCACAAAGCACGACAAGGCATGACCAAACTTTTGAGTAGATGGAGAGTCAAGATCCATATCTTGTATATAACAAATACACAAATCATAAGAATAAGATTCAACACAACAAAAGATGGATTAAACCATGCAATTACGAATCAAAGAACATAACCTTGCTTTCAACCACCAAGTGGGCTTGGCCATGGTCTAATGGTGAGGAGGAGGTGATGTTATGGTGGTGGAGGCCGAGCTATGCAAGGAGAAAACAAAAAGAAAAAGAGAGAGAGGAAAAAAAAAAAGTGGAGAAAGAAGAGAGAAGGAAGCCATGGATCTAGACTTTTTCCTTCCTCACGCAAATGATACAATGAGAAACCTTTTTTTTCTCCACGTGAATGATAAGCGGCGGCTAGGTTTAAAAAGATTTGAATGACTAAAGTTTAGGAATAGTTAGAAAATAAAAAGGCAAGGAAATTTAAAAAGGCACAATTTAAGTAGGGAAAAGATCTTGTATATATTTATCTTAAACAAATGAAAAGAGGAGTTTGATAACTTTGTACGTGATTGAAAAGGAGAAAATCACGTCTATGCATTTATGAATGGATATGGTAGAAGATTAAAAGGTGGGAAATATATAAAGGTAAGAAATAAATTAAGAAACGTATGCCTACATTTAAAACATATCTTAACTGATCTGTTACTTATCCAATAAATATAGATGTACATACACAAAAGAAACCTTCACTAAATAAATAAAGTTTATACACACCATAAAGTAAATAAGAAGATGGAAATAGAAATATAAAAAATGAAACGCATAAATTAATTATAAATTTAAAAAGGCACAATTTAAGTAGGAAAAAATCTTGTATATATTTATCTTAAACAAATGAAAAGAGGAGTTTGATAACTTTGTACGTGATTGAAAAGGAGAAAATCACATCTATGCATTTATGAATAGATATGGTAGAAGATTAAATGGTGGAAAATATATAAAGGCAATAAATAAATTAAGAAACGTATGCCTATATTTAAAACGTATCTTAATTGATCTATTACTTATCCAATAAATATAGATGTATACACACAAAAGAAACCTTCACTAAATAAATATTATATACACCATAGAAGTAAATAAGAAGATGGAGGCTGAGCCTAGTTTGAAGGAAGACAAAGAAAATAAATAAAAAAAATAGAAGAGAAAAAAAATAGAAAAATAAAAGAAAAAGAAGCCATTACTTACAAGAAAATTTCTCACGTGAAGATGCAAATGAAAATGAGATGTGGTGAAGAGTTTTTGTATGTGAATTAAAATTTTCTAGGGGAGTTATTCACGCCAAATCAAGTGCAACGAATTTGGCAAGTAATCAAGTGCTTAAATGGCTAGAGATTTGAAGGGATTTATTTCCTATTAAATAAAAAGAAATAATGGAACAAAATGGGGTAAATTACTTGCTTTTTCATGTGAATTGATAGGGTATGAATGGCTAAAGTTTTAGGTAGGCACGGCTAGAAATTAATTAAGGAGGTAGGAAATAAAAGATAGGCAAATAAAGAGGCAGGAAATAAAACAAATGTAACGTATGCCAATTAAAATAGATAAATCAAATAAATATAATCTAAGTTTATACAATTAAAATAAAAATAAAATAAAAATTAAAGAAACAAACATAGGGAAATAAAATATGAAATATATATATATATATATATATATATATATATATATATATAATGAAAACAAATAAATTTATTGCGCGTAAAACGCTGTAATTTATCCAAATCTAAAAGTATAAATCGGAATTTCATGAAACGAAAAGCAAGATAAATATTAAAATAAAATACATTTACAAAGAAAAAGATTAAAATTTAAAAATTCAATTTTTTTTTAAACTGAAAATTCAAATTTTGACCAAAATATAAAATTTTAAAAAATTGTTTATTTATTGCATTTGAAAAATAAATTACAAACAAATTCCAAACTTACATTGGAAAAATTCTAAAATTCACTTTAATTAAGTCTATTACTACTCTACAAACCTAATTAACCATTCATTCCTTAATATACTCCAATTTAACAACTTTTAAACATTGTATTACATTTCACACAAATGTGACTTTTGTTTATATTTATTAAAAATTGACTTCTCATTTCAATTTAATAGAATAAATAAACATGTAACACATAAAAATTATCACTATTTACTTTTAACTACATTTATAAGTTTATTGCCTACAGACCAAATTACAATTACTCATAGGGCCATGGTCTTACTCAATTTCCATTCATTATATTAAACCACATTCTTAAATCTCCTTCAATCTATCAAAAATTTAGCTTTAATTAACTTTTTTTTACCATTCAATTTAGTTATTACATCCACATTAAATAACCAATTTCTATTTCTTTTAATATTTTAATTACATAATCTTATTAAGTCAACTATTTTTAATTACCCCAAAATTTACGGATTGTTACATCATTCAAATTGAATACTCGATCTCACGGTATGGTTTATTTTCTTATTTCAAATGGACTAATTTCATTAGAATATCATACACTACGAATTATGGTCGTTTATCATATAAAAATTATGATTTTATATGGATCAAATATCTATAGTATTGTATTGCTATTGAGTTCGAAACTCGTAGAATGCTTATACAGTCTTGGCCGAATAAACATTTAAGCGACCAAATTACAAACGTATTTAGTAGCTGTAGAATCGGGCGCTTGCATGGGTGTTGGACATTTACATGCAATAAGCGTTTATTAGTAAGTATATGTTATATTTCTATTTGTCAATCTTTAATTCAGTTCATTTGTATATCTTAAATGGTAAACGTTTTATCAATTATATTAAATGCACAAATTTATTAATGTAGATTATTATAACACTATATACCATAGTTTTTAGCATATGTCCTTATAATATTCTAAAGGTTAGATATTATCATTTCGTTTTTCTAACAGAGCTCCCACTAGTCTTTTATGTTTCACCAAACCCTAAGTCGAAACACAAAAGTCTTTCGACTTCACTAGTGGGTGTCAGGAGTCGTCCATCTTGGAATTTGAGTTTGCTCAACAAATCATAATTCCATGGATGATGGATAACTCCTTATCGGTTTGTATCATATACAACTCCTAACCCTTAACACCTTGTCCTAATTTCACTTCAACCTTGAGTGTTCTCAGAAAATCGAAAGGAAGTTATTCACTTGTACCTATCATACCGCAATGGCCTAAGTATAGTATATATACATTAAGTTTGCTCAACAAATACATATAGATATCTTGTCTCATCTATTCAATATATTAATAATATTACACATAACATCCCTAGCTTGAGTTTGAAAAACAACTAAGGAGTATGCGAATAATTTAATAATATATATGGTAGTGGACAACATTATATTGAGTGATATCGACTTGTAAAATAATGTATTTCTTTTGAAATATCCTTATAATTCAAGTGTCGAACACATAGTAAATCATAGTATATACACATTTACACGTGTATTTATTCCTTAAGTCTATTTAAAGGTTTCTTAATGTTCCATTTTTTTTATTGCTTAAGTCGATTGGGCTTAAGAAGTCTGGTTTAATTAGAACATTTCTAAATTTTATTTAAATCAAATCTTTTATTTCATTTAAATTCATAAATTGATGTAGTTTTATTTAATTTATGTTATGATATATGTGTTTGTATGTGTGTGTGTGTGTGTATATATATATATATATATCTGTGTGTAAACCGTTCATATATATGTGAGTGCACGTGTAATATATCAATCCGTATAAGGTATAACATGCCTATGTAGAGATGTTGTGCCTACGTATAGATGTTGAGATTTACATTGCAACAGACACATTAGCTCATCCAATATGAAAATACACACACGCACACACACACATATTTACATATATATTATTTATATATAAATATTATACATGTATGTATGTATATTAAAGTTTTTTATAATGTTGTATAAGCGCGCGCATACACATATATAGTCATATGAATAAAATATTAATATTCTACATACATATTATATAATACATATATTTGAACATAAAGAAATTATTTATGAATATTAATTTTATTTCATAAAATCGTAAGTTTATTATATATATTCACACATATGCATACATATAAATATATTAATGAATTTTTGCTATTACCTATATTTTTATTCGAATGTGTATACACTAATATATGCATAATAAAAAAATATAAATAAAATACTTAAATTATTTTTGATAAATATGAAAGGCCAGGTCTTGCGCATAACTCAATAAAATATTTTTTTATTTTTTATTTTAAAGTAAATTTTAATTAAATATCTACTTGAAAATTAATAAAACATTCACTAAAAATTAATTTCGAAACTTTATTTCAAATTTTAAATTTCTATTAAATCATAAATGATATTTTATGCTTTGAAAAAAATTTACATACTTTTTTCGATATGAAATTAATTTTAAAATCATTTTCTATTTTCTGATATAATTTAAATTAATTTTAAAATTAAAAAAATTAATCTTTTTGAGAGTTTTTTTACCGATAATATTATTGAGATATAATTTTCCTAACTTATTTGAATTAGTATAATTTATTTATGTGATAAATTGATTTAAATAATAAGAAACTATTATAGCCGAAAATTATAATTGCTTTAATTCTTCACATATAAAATTATATGACTATTTTTTCTTAAATTATTATGTTATATTTAATTATAAACTATATATTTAATAAAATGTGAACAATTATATTTTTTATTTTGAGCCATACTGACCCGATGTATATCTATTATCCGGCATTTTGGTTCGGCTATATCCGAACTGACTGGACAAGTTAAACTCAACTATCATCAAGGTCAGTATCTTAGAGCGATGATTGTAAGGTTTAGAAATCAAGTGCAGGCAATGATATGAAGCGACAATCAATCGAGTAGAAGAGATGGACTCTCTAGACTATTCTAAGTATGGATTAGTAACCCCCCCAGGCGGGGATCAGTACATATCCTCAATTTTTGTCCCAAACTGGTTGAGATCGATATAGAGTGGTAAGGATGGCTCCACGAAGGTACATTTCAAATCTCAAGTCATTTGGAGTTTGTATGCTCAAGTTATATGCAAATTACTTCACTAAGAAAAGGATCGTATAAAAGGAATCGTACAAAAGAGATCAGAATAAATGGATCAGCTTAAACGGGTCGCGTACAACACAACTCAATGACGATCCCTCCATAACTCAACAACCACAAGGTGGATTGAAGTGAAACTTTGGAAATAAGAAGAGGGGCCCTAGGGAGTCCATCCTAGGAATCGCACCCCAAAAGGAACAAGTAAGAGGAATCAGTCCTCTTCCCTCTAGAGGGATCGACCTAAATCAAACAACATCATATGTTACAAAAAAGATTGATCAATGACTCAAGTTCTACTAATCCAATTAGCATGAAACTTGAAGGTTAAACATAATACAACATGGAGAAGCTCATGTAGGGATTGCACCCCTAAAATCAACAATCATAGGGATCAGCCTCGATTACTATTTCTTGGGATTTAGGCCATGTGATCTATCATGTGGGCCCCTATGGATCTGGATAGCCTTCTGCCGAATTTTCAAGGAGATATTTCGCCGTCTTCCTCTATATATACAGGCTTGATTTTCATTTTCGAGGATTGGATGTTGGTTGTTGCTTTGTACTCTTTTATAACCAAGGATTTTCATTCGATCCTCATTGTACTTAGTTTACAAAGTAATTAGCAAAGCTATCTCTTCAAAGTGGACGTAGGCAAACAACATCAAACCGCTATAAATTGTCGTGTATCTATTATTTGCTAAATTCTTATTATTTGATTGCCATATTCTCTCTAATTACATTTAATATTCTTTATATACTCCTCTACAAATCTTTATTGGGTATTTGTGCTAAATTTTGGTGCAAACATTTTGGTGCTTTAACTAAGAATTGAATTCTTAGCTTGATTGGATCTCATCATCTACTAGTGGATTCTCATATTTACAATATAGATCCAGCTTTCTACCGACAAGTTTCTTATTCTACTCAAATTTGAAAGAGATCTATAAGCAGATTATCAACCAAGGTTAGAGAAACCAAGTCTACTTCCCGTGTTGTTGAAGGAAATGATGATGCGAGTATACTTGTTCGGAGTTGTTCATGTGTTCATGTTGATTTTCAAGGGATTGGATTCACTTATATATGCAAGTCTATAGGGTCAGATGCTGAAGTTCATAGTCAAGTTAGTAGAGAAAAAAATAGCCAAGTATGCCTAGATGGAGAAAATCACATTTGATCCCTCACCAAGGCAATTCAGCCTTGTGGGGATCCCATCACTTTGTCACAGTTCCTCCACCAGCATCATTCGACCTATCCCTATACCATCGATCCCCTGCAACCGAATCCTAGTCAATCCCTAGACGATCCCTTTATATCAACATAGTCGATCCCTCTTTATACTCTAAAATAACCGATCCCTCCTTCTTGGGGTCTAGAGCCAACCCCTTCATGACTGACCCCTCCAAGCCTATCAACGATTGATCCCTAAGCCAATACTAATCGGTTACAAGGGATCGACAGCTAAATAAAATGTGAAGAAGGAAGAGATTGCTTAATTAGAAAAAATCTCTAAAACAAGTGCCATAGTGCAGTGCCCTCACATTTTGGATTCAGATTCAACTTAAAGACGGTGCATTCTATCCACTTCCCTTACGTCCTGTGACTGATCGGGGCATAGGGGATTAAGTGGTAGCTGCTGAATTGTAACCGAGGAGTGGACAAGGAACTGCTACTCAATTGGTACTCCCAAAAGTAGGAGAACCAAGGTGATATGACACGAACTGGCATCGTTTACTAGATCGAGCTTCTAAAGTAGATTACGACCGCTCTCAGCTGACCGACTTCCAAACACTTGATTTGGCTGCTAAGGTATGATGACTTGTGATAATTTCCCTACACCACTTATTACGCCATCTCGAAATGTGCCATCCTTCATCAAAGTCATCACTTACCATTATGGAACCTCCATCGTCTAGTCACGAGTGGTAGTTCTCGAAAACCATTAAAGATCGTCGAATCATTTATCAAAAAACTCCCTTCAAGGCAGACCTAAAGTCATATCTGAAGTAATCACTTACATGACTTGAAGTAGACTCTATATGTTCTGACTCTAAGTTGAACTCGGGTAATCACCCATTCGACCTAAAGCAAACCCAGGAAATTCTAGCCCGAGGTCAAACTGGATTAAAAAAAACCCAGTAATTCAAATTCAATGACTCCAAGCGAACCAGGAGCTGAATCCAAGCAAATAGCAAATTTTCTTAAGTTAAACTCCATGTAAATTATTACTAATCTGTTAATATCGGTCCATCTTGTTTTGGTCATAACTCGGGCTTATGGACTCCAAATGACTTAAAACTTGGTGTGCAACATCAATAGGCCTTCATTACTACCTTATTTGGATCTCACCCCAGTTGTGTGAAAGTTTAGGGATCATCAACGATCCACAGCACCATCCTAACCGATTTTCCATTCGATCCGCGTTCTCAACCATCAAATGTTGGATAATTATGCATACAACATTCACAAGCATTACAAGCAGCCGTGACTTGAAAACGGACCAGAATGACAACAATTAGAACATCTGCCCCCGTTGAAACCTATTCATCAAAGCCGTTCAGTGTGCATAATATTTGAGGAGATTCAATGTGCCAACCATGCTAGAGTATTCTATAAATATAGACCCACACAACATATCGTGAAGTATGATTGTCGCATGGATCTCGCCAGTGCGACAAATGCCATCGAATGAAGATGTTTTCTCATATCCTTGAAGGAACAATGATCGTGTGGTTTATGTAGCTACCACCCAGGTCCATCTCCTCATCCGATCAACCAGATCAGATGTTTGTCAAGCAATTCAAGATGCATGTGACTCACACTAAGGATGTGATGTCGTTATCTAATTTATTCCACGTGCTAAACCAGCCGCTCAAAGACTCCATGTAGAGATTCAACATCTTCATCACTAAAGTGAGCAATCCTAATGAGAATATCATACCGATGGCGTTGATAAAGGGAATCGAACCCAAGATAGACTTTGGCAACTGGAAAGTTGGAGAGCCTCCTATGAGCTTGGATTATTTCCGTTACAAAGTGCACCGGAGCCTAAGCAAGGAGGAAGTAGAGTAGACTGGGAGAATGTATGATGTAGGCCCGTAAGGCTGAAGGAATTCAAAGCAAGGGCAGCATTGAGGCTTTAGATGAGGACTCAGATTCTAAGAGACGAACCAGAATCCTAAAATTTGACTTATATACTCCTTTGAATGATTCAATCGATAACATCACTTGAAGGCAATGACTCGAAGCAGTGTTGGAACCAACTTCGAGAGAGTCCGCTGAAACTCAAAAGAAATTCGAGAAATTTTGTATATTTTAAAATATACATGGTCATAACACCGGCAATTGCAGACACCTTCGAGATGTGATCGAAAAGCTGATCCAAAAACGTACCAAGTGCTTTTAGTTAGGCGCCAACCAACCTTCAAAGACCATGATCAGACCTTTAGAGGATCGTCAAGATATGTGTAATTCAATTGCTCATCGGCTACCATATTCCCCTGACTTAAGGGCAAGGACTTGTAGCAGAAAAGACCGACAAGGTCAGAATCCAATACAAAGTGGGCATGACTGACCATCCACTCATCAACCTCTATGCTTGATTTGAAGACCGGAGAAACACTTAGAGTGGATGCAACCCGACCATCCACTCCTTAACTTATACTTGAAGTTTACCAAAATACTTATGTCTTTCTCAAAGCTTATCAAGACCGAGGTCCAATTAAAGTGGGCGTGATTTGACCATCGACACATTAACTCCTACCCTAGACACAGATGGCAGTCTGGGAGCTCGACTTAAAGTAGGCATGATTGACCGTTTTCTCATCAACCGCCACCCTTGACACGAGGACACAGCTGCAACATGAGGTGGATGTGACTTGACCATCCACCCAACAACTCTCTCCCTTTACATGCTAATAAGAGTATGAAGCAAATTGCACGAGAACTGACCGCCCATCACAAGCATGGACCATAGATGTGGTCCGACCATCAATTGCTTAATCACCATGTGGACATGAATCAACCGTCCACTAGCCAACTTTTGTCCTCGACACTAGACGTAGAATTCCTTCCTACGAATGAACATGACTTGACTATTCATTTGACAACTCTTACCTTGACCTGACAGGTGGAGTATAAATCAAAAATAGGTGTGAATTACCACCCATCATAAAGCTCTAGTCCTCGGAGCATGTACGGGGGTATAAACACAAAAAGATGGACGTGGTTCGAAAATTACTGATCAACTCTAGTCCCCAACACGACTGAAGTATAAACATTAAAAAATGGACGTGGTTCGACCATCCGCTCCTTAACTCTTTCCCTTAACTTGGAAGCAAACAGATGACTCAAAGTGGTTGCAGTCCAACCATCCGCTCTCCTACTTGAGCTTGAAGTTCTTCAGATCACTCATCTTACTCCTAAAGCTAAGCAGAAACAGGATTCAAATGGAAGTGGATTTGGTAGGACCATCCCCGCATCGACCCCTACCCTGGATGTAGGGGCAGTTTGAGAGCCTAAGCCTAAATTGAAAGCGATTTGACCATCCGATCCAAAGAAGATGTGACGCGTCTATCCACAACCTTGTTCGTGTGTGAAGTACGATGAACTATTCAAGCCTTTCTTAGACATCGGCAAGCCCAAAATCCAGACTAAGACATGGACATGATTCGACCATCTAGCAAATAACTTTGGTCCCTTAGTGCGGATTAAAGTATAAACACCAAATGGGCACGACTGACCGCCCATCAACAAACTCTAGTCCCCAAGCATGGATAAGAGTATACATATAAAATGGACGTGGTTCGACCATTCATCCATTAAATCTCCCCTATAAACCGACAGACTGGGTATAAAACTTAGAACGGACATGACTTGACCATCTTCTAATCTACTCCTCCCCACGATTCGACGTGAAGAACTCTAAGTAAGAATGAATGTGATACGACCGACCACTCTTCGACTTTCGCCCTTGACTTGGGGTCAGAAGAATTGACTAAGGAAAATGTAGTTCGACCATTTTTCGAAATAACTCTAAGTTCCTAGTGTATGGACAAGAGTATAAACATAAATTAGGTTCGGTTTGACCATCCGTCAACAAATTATTATCCTTATAGTGTGGACATGAGCATAAAAAAATAGATGAGTGTGGTTCGAGCGCTCTCTATTCTATAAACTCTGACATGAACTTGACAGGAGGAGTATAAACTCACTACGGATGGAATTTGACCATCTAGGAACTAACTCCGCTAACCTAAGACTGGATGCGGGATTATATACTACTGTAAGCTAAATAAGACAGCTCACTATAGCACTGACTTGATATTCTTTATGACACATGGTAAAGGCCATAAGGATGCCTTAACACAAAACCAGTCAGAATGACATCCGAAGTTATGGGTGACTGACTATATCATGCCATTGGATTGAGGGTCAATATCGATCCATACCAACCACAAATGGATGTAACCTGAATGTCCATCGAGTAGCCTCGGTAACTAGAGCATGGATAGGATAATAAACCATGAATGAATGTGACTTGACCATTCATTCTCCATCACCTTCCTTTGATCCTTCAAGAGGAGTATGAAACCAGATGAGCATGGCTCTACTTCTCCTGAATTAATTTTATCCTTTGGTCTAACAGGAGAACATAGATCAAAATAGACATGACTAACCGTCCAGCTCCAAATGAATGCGACACGACCATTCATTTGCTAGCTCTGACAATGATTCAACTAGAATAGAAGTTCAAAACGAACTAAAAGAGAAGTTCGAAACGGACGTGACTTGACCGTCCGCATATTGATCCTTGCTCTTTATTCGACAGAGGGAGAACAATCACAAATTGGATATGATAACCATCCATTCTTTGGTCCTTATCTAGAGTATGATGACATATGCATCAAAAGTGGACGTGATAGACAGTTTAGTACTTAGCTCATTCCCGAAATCTGATGGGGCATCGAAGTCTTTTCTCGGGAAGGAAAAGTTAGAGTACAATCCAGAATAGGCGTGGCTCATCCTTTCATCGACTAAATAGATCCCATGAATTGATGGTAAAGAGTGTAAAGCCAAAATAGATGTGACATGCCCGTCCACTTATTGACATTTACCCCTGACTTAGGGGACACGAGTGAGAATCAACATGAATGTGAATCAAGCATTCGTCGGTCAACTCAAAGTCTTCGGAGCTTAGGTAGGAGTATAAACATGACTAAGACAAGACTCGACCATCCATGTAGTTCATTTATCAACCATAGACCGAGGGTAGAAGTGTGATCATCAAAAAACTGACTATGATAGCTAAATACTGTGACTCATACCTAGTATTTATAATGACTCTAGGCTATAGGATGCTAAGAGATAGAATCATCGGATCAATGCCCAGGCTTATGGGCGATTGACTATCATCCTAACCTGAATGATGAGAAATAAATTGCAAAAAAAATGAATTGAAAGCGCGTTACTTGAATACACTAGCGGATTTAAACTCAAAGCAGAGCCAGCTATGCATCTACATGCAACACAAAGCTAAACCCTACTCGATATTTGGTTCGATGTGCTTCTAAGTCGGATCTTTAGCCATTGTAGATAGTCATTCAAAGCATCTATAACCCATCACTATCAGACTTACAGGCTCATGGTGAGATCTGAAAGTGCAACCTTAGAGACTGCCATAACATGTCGTCCTAACTGGCTATCATGCCATTGACTATGCATTAAAAAAATGCTCAAACATAGGGATCGACATCACATCCAACGGTCGTTCTCAACGCCTACATACACTACCAAAGCGTTGAGGTTACAAGACTTGCCCAGGAAAGGGGCCGACACTGATCCCATCGCCTATGCGACATTGCAAACCCAATTCAGACATCTCCTGTGTTAAGTATAGTTTAGGGAGACACAATGCAGTTCTGTACAAGTACAAATATGCTAATCTATTCAAGTCTAAAGTGGTAAACTTCTGATTCAAGGCCATATGCTAGTTCAAGTATGCAAGTTATATATGGCATGGCCCATTATTCGATTTTGAGTTTACCTAGCTAATATGTGCACGTCAAACCAAAAACTGCTTACGTCCCACTAATACAAGGAATTGGAACCTATTCTACTGCTTGGGCAAATCCACTTAAGCATTTTTCAACTCACAATATAAGGCCAATGTCAAGCAACAATAGCAAAGTGGTTCTATAAAGATAGTCCCAAGAGATGAAGAGGAGGAGCCCAAAGAATCTAAGGCTACACCCATTGAGCTAATGATCGACGGTACCGTCAGCAATGACGACTCATTACAGTTCTTGAAGATCGGATCATAGCTCAGTGTAATGATGATAAAGGAATTGGCTGGCTTTCTCCAAACTAACATTGATGTGTTCGCTTGGACCCATTCTGACACGTGTGTGATCTCACCAACTATCGCAAGCCATGCACTGAATATTGACCCAAGGCATGTCCCGGTGGAACAAAAGCAAAGCGAATGGATCTGGAGGTATTTGCTGCACTTAAAGTGAGGTGGATAAACTAAAAAACAGTGGGTTTATCCGCCATGCTCTTCCAGAAATAGGCATCCAATCCAGTTCTTATGAGAAAAGCTAATGGAAAGTGGTAGACATGCATGGATATGGTGCTTTCATTTATGGATTCGTACTTCGGATAAAACTACATCCCGATGCGCATCTCCGACCAGGAGCACACCAGCTTCATTACCGATCCGGGGCTATATTGTTATATTGTGATGCCACTTGAACTAAATAATGTTGAAGCTACTTACCAAGGACTTGTCAACTGGATGTTTAAAGATCAGGTCGGGCTATCGATGAAAGTCTATGTAGATGATATGTGTGACGACCCAGATTTTTAGGCCAATCATAATCGCCAAAAACTCATTTGTTCTAAAATTACGAATGAAAACTACCAACATAATGCACAGTATTAGATAAATATTCAACACTATTAGTGTATATGATACAATTTCAAATTTACAAGTTATCCGAGTAATCAATTTAATCTACTAGGTGTGCTTTAATATATACTAAATACCAATACAAATAAATCTACTGCTGCATAACTCTGATGAAAGTGACAGTAATAGCCATTCCTGGAAAGTCAATAAACATGTCAAATACGGAATAAAATAGCAAGCAGGAAAAGTACATCAATACACGATATATGGCAAACAATAAACAGAAAAATATTATGTTATTACTGGGACTACATCACTGCCACTTGTGACTGCCTACGTACCCCTATCTAATTGTGTACCCAATTAGATACCGAATCAAGCCATCGTAGTTCTCCTACCGCAAATAGGACTCATGGAGCCTACGATGCACAAATAATATGCAATTCCCAAAACTATCCACTTAGGCTTAATCTTTAATTTTAGGTTTAAAATCTAATTAACTTTACAAAAATTATCTCTTTGGACTTTATTCCTAAATTCTTATTTCAAAACTTTTGAAATATATATATGTATGTATGTGTATATATATATCTTTAATATTCAAACTAGTCTTTTACTTCAGTATATGAAAACAAATCACCTTTTGAAACGATATTAAAATACAAGCATACAAAACTATATGCTACCTAATCGGGAGGTTTCTAGCCATAACAAGGTAACTAGGTCCCAGCCTTTCGAAAAATAAATATAGATTATAATTAGCAAGAGCAAATCTTTCTTTAATGAAAGAATTGTCGCAATCACTATCTGATATTTGAATTGAAGGCGAACTATGAACTTGAAAGCTCACTCTCACTGTTGCTAACGGCTTGCAATCTTAGACGCGGTGTACATAATATGGGCACGGTAAGCTCAATTTTTATCTTAGGACCAGGAACAGATTTGATAGTTTGGGAAATATTCATATTCTATTTACCAAACCTTTGCTCTTGAATCGACATAGTTTGTTCTGTTCCTATTAGGAACCCAGTTTGTATTGGGTTGGTAAATAGGAATAGTACATGATGGAGCTCGAGCAAAACGTATTGATTCATTTATCGGGGGGGGGGGGGGGGCGAATTTAGGGTTAGTAACAATTAATAAATTAGACTACTTTGTTAAGTATATCCTCAATATAGAAATTAAATTTATAAAAAAAAGGTGAATTTCTTTTTTATTCAACTAGCTATTGTTCTTGAGAAATGACCAGGTCTCGCTTCACTCCCTTAGCCTTCCCAATTAATATACTGGCGCTCCCGTCCCAATTAATATACTGGATGTTAGAGCTATGCTACCTCACTCCGGTCGTCTGGCTAGTCAGGTTTTTTTTCCTAGGGCCTTGGAATTCAACCTAGTACGAGAGGAACCGTTGATTCACACATTTGGTCAGTCAGAAGCTTTCTGTGAAGTCTTTCTCTTGATGCGGTTCGCCGTGGAAATAGATCCTTTTCAATCAAATCGAGACAAGGAAGTGGACCCAGAAATGAGACATTGGAAGAATCTTTTTGGTCTTCCAATATCAATAGATTGATTGTTTCACTCCTGTATCTTCCAAAACAGAAAAATTAAATGCTATTGATTTTAGGAGGACTATAATGAGGAGGACGACAGACCCACTCACGATCTACTAAAGGGCAAGTAGCTTGATTGGTTCGAATCCAATTCGTGAGTAGATGAGAAATAGTTGCACCGTGGACTCTGATTCAGTAGCGGCAGCAAATCCTTCTATATTCTACGATCTGATCTTGTCTGTTGAAAATCATCGGTATCAATTCGTTCAGCTGCATAATTCAAGGACATGCGGACTACCTGGTAAAGCCATCCCATACAAATAGTTTACCTGTAACTATTCAATATCCTTATGAAAAATCGATCACATCAGAACGGTCGAATTCATTGTAGGATTCCCAATCAGTTCTTTTGTTCCATGACTGGTTTGTTTCACAGAAGTCATCGAATCGAAGAAGGGTAGCGGGTTCCGACTTGCTTGGCGTAGATGTTGTGAGGCTTCGCCGATTGAGAATAGAGGAGCGGAAAGCCTTAAGAGTTCACAGAGTGGGACAGAGTGAAAGAGAACCTTACATGGTGAGTTAGCCCTGCCCGGAGGATAAGGGCCTTCCTCCTACTTCTGTTGCATAGCCGGCCAAATGACTACATGATCATCGGTCTACTCTACCTCAATTCACCATTTCGAACCTTATACAGAAGGTTTTTCCGTACCATCTCCTTCTACCTATACCGCAGTTGAAGCACCTAAAGGAGAATTTGGTGTCTTTCTTGTCAGTAATGGAAGCAATCGTCCCTACCGTCGTAAAATAAGAGCACCTGGCTCTGCCCATTCACAAGGACTCGATTCCTTACGCGAGCTTCTCGAGCTATAGTCAGAAGCTCTCCGTCGCTGTGCTATGAGAAGCCTAGGAGTTCTTCTCTTTACCTTCTTGGATCTATTATTCGAATTTCTATTTCTATACCAGTAAATGGGCTGGGGGCGGATTTCTAGATAAGAAGCGCTACCCAATATTGAGCATGTGTCGGTAAAGGAAATCACAAATGAAAGGAAGTGAGGCCTCCTAGGGATTTCGAAGAAGCAGATAGAACAAAGGCCTCCTCTTTCTGTCCGCTCTGGAATTTCATGTAGAGACAGCAGACTAGTTAGAGGAATGGACAAGTAGTAACTTCCGGAGTGAATGAGTGCAGCAAAGTATCTTATCTTCCCACGCACGGAGCGGTAACTAGTCTTTCCTACAGTATAAACATTGGTCTTAGACAACTAACATCTTGCTTGCTCACTGCCCCGCTGCTAGTTCCTCATCTATCTCTTTCTAGCCTTGTTACTCTTTTTTTTAAACGATTGAAGAGGCGGGTTGAACGACTATTGTTTCGACCTGGTCAGCGAACATCCGGTTAACCAAACGTTGGTAAGTTGCTCCGGCGTTCTTTAATCCGAAGGTCGCGCTCATACAATGAGCCTCAGGGCTTTCTAATAAGAAAAGGGCTTACCTGATAGTGGTGCTTTTGGCAATAAGCGCTCTTAGCCTATCCGTAGCAGTAGGATTCAACACTAGTTTCTTTCAAGGTACTTTATTTGTTTCGGTATATACCCTCAGGAAATATTAGATGGTTTATATCGCAACGGCTATAAACAGTTTCTTCCTTTATGTTGTTGCCAGCGCCGGGCCGAGCCGGAATTCTTCACTGCGAACCAGGTTCTTCTAACTCAAGCTATGAAATTAGGGCGAATTTGCGGTCTCTTTGGGGACACGAAATACGCTTCAATCGTGATCGGGTCGGTGTACTCGTGCACGAGGTTATTATCTCATCTTCCGAAGTTCTAAATCTAGATTCAATTCATCATCTATTGGATAGACTCTCTTATGATGCCTATCTTACTCTAAGATAGTGCCCTTGAATGAACCAAGGTCCCCCATCCAGGACGTGTAGATAAGACTTACTATAGTAGTCCGTCCGGCTGCTCTTGCTTAAGGGGGGTTAATGGGGTCCGCTCCGTTAGCGGAAGCAAGCGCCAGTAAATTAATTTGCTTAGCTTGACCAAGAATTGCTTTTTAATCAGTAGTGAGATTGAGAAGGCATTCAATTTCTACTTGAACCAGAAACAATTGAGAAATAGAACGATTCATTCTCAATAGCCATGAGATGTAAATGGCAGTCCGGGTTAACAAGGTACTCCGAGCTGAAAGATTCTTCTCTTTAACAAATTTCTCTTTAAGTTTGAAAATTGGTAGACACGCGAGACTCAAAATCTCGTGCTAAATAGCGTGGAGGTTCGAGTCCTCTTCAAGGCATAATATTGAGAATGCTCATTGAATGAGCAATTTAATAACAGATTTCGGATCTAATCAATATTGATATACCGAGTATCTTATCTGGAGCTCGTCCATTCGTTGGGTGATCCCTTGCTCTCACGTTCGAGTGTTTGCTCGTCGTTTAGGCCGGTGAGTGACATTTCTGCTTACGTTAGCTGCATTCCCAGTTGGCCCTTGAAAGAACATAATTTGCATTAGGTCAGATAGTGAAGAAAGACGCTTAAAAGCCCCTTCATCGTCTTCCTTCCCTAAGCGCAATAGCCCCTTGAATAAAGCCGATTTTTCATAATCAAAAGAAGAAAAAGCGAAGCCCTGAAAGATCCTAGGTTTCGGCTAGATCCATGTCACGATAGATGAAGTTCTCATTCCAGTCGGGAGAAGAGAAGAATGGAAATCACCACTCTTTACGTGTTTGAGAATAAAAAAACATATTTTTTTGGAGAGAGACTATTTCACCAACCTTTTTTAAGAATAGACGTATATTTCGTGATCACTCCTCTAAGAAGCATAGTAGGCACCAAGTCGCAGTGACAACGCCTTTCTGCGTTGGTCCTCCGGTAATCAAGCAAGAACAAACAATCATTCATCGGAGGGAGCTTGGATTTCCAGTGCTATCAAGTAAGGCGAGAAGGTGCCAGAAGTTGCTTCTCAAGTGCCTATTCTACTGGTATCTCATTGAATATATACCTGGTAGTACGGGATTCTTTGCTTCTTCTCCGGCTGCTATCTCTTTAGCATTATTTTAGCTCGGTGGAAACTAAATCAAATTCTAAGCGCTATGCCGGGGCGAGGTGGTGCATACCGGAAAAGAAACTGCTCCGAAGAAAGATATTGGGGTTCCCAATGCTTCTACACGCCCAACGAGATGCGCCAACCTCGGGATGCTTTACTCCTAACCCTCCCTGGAGAAAGACTACCCTCTTTCTCGATATCCCAATTCTAGCGTTCATTAGCAGAAGTCAAGGCCCTATTACAGACCTTTCGGGAAGGGAGAAAGAACCAAACACAAGTGCAGCTCGAGAGGAATTCGTTGCCTTATGTTGGAAACAAAGGATGCTGTCGGATGGATCGGAGACTTCAAATGGGACTAGCCGGATTCCTCGGCATAGATTCTATGTCTATCTTTCCCACTGGTCGAAGTGTCATATTTCTTATTCCGGTTATTGCGCAAGTCGGGATTGGAAAGCCCCTTTTCTCTCGCTTCATCGAACAGGATATCACTACGGCTTGAAAGAAAGACGAGAATCTAGATGAACAGCGAAGACAGGAACGACCAAGGGGAGTGGAAGAAATGCGGTGACTGAACAGTTTCCACTCTTATCGCTACGCTCGTTTAGTCTTTCTTGTTCCAATAGGTCACTTGAAAGATCGTTTCCCAATGTTTATACTGGCTGGGCTGCTGTAAGTAGATCGAGAGGTCGTTCCGCCCCTTGTCCCCGAAGATGGGTAATATATTCTCATACAATGTTGCTCCAACTTTCTTCTAGAGGAAATATCTTGGAGAGGTCTCCTCCCTTAGGTATCATCATCATCCGGAAAAGGAGTCTTAGCAAGCACCTTGTTTGATACTCCTCTGCCGTCGCAAGCACCTTCGGTTTCATCCGGGGAAGGATAGGGATGTAGAACTAAATATTCAAAAGGGATGAAAAAAGAACCACGAGTTTCTTTATCTCTAGACAAATACGTAACTATTTATGGAAGCGTACGTAGTTTCTACGGTGCACTGCTCAACTATTAGTTTCGTTTCGTTTAGTAGAGCCATAGGAGGCTTCCTTCCTCAACTCCTGAGATGATGCATGATTTGAGATCAACCAGAGAGGTCTTCGTGCACCATCAATATCGATGAACCTTGAAAGTAGTCTTGGCAAGAGAGATTCTATTTCATGGTCCCAAAGGCAACCGGAGAGAGGGGAATTTAAGGTCTTCAACCCCAGATCCAGTAACGGGAAAAATCTTACGCACCTGAGATAGATCAATCTCTTAGGTATTGCTACGAGCATGGGCACGCACCTGGAGTCTGCTTGAGTGCTTATTCCTTCTCTCAGGATATACGCATCCGCATACTAAGCCTCCGCATACCCAATTGGTAACCTTCCACTTCTTCTTCTTCCTCGGGGCGGTCTTTTAAGGGCTTAGACTTTAGATAGCGAAGAGACTCTATCGCTCTCTATTTCTTATGGGGCATCTATCATTTTCACTATTTTGAGGCGCTAATCGCTATATATTCTATGGGAGGCGCCCGCTGTCTATAATTGCGGAACGAAATCTATCGAAATTCTCACTTTGCTTCTTGCTACATATTAGGTACTCAGTACAATTTTGAATACTTTTTTTAAGGCAAGGCTTTGCAAAACAATTAATAAAGAATTGATACAGTTGGATTGATCCGCCTTACTAAAAGTGTCCTTAATCGAATGCCTAACTAATAGATAGAACGCCATGCCAGTTGACTGGTCGAGACGAAGCTGCTGCGCTTTGCTGCCTTCGAAAGAGTGGTTTCAGCTCGCGCTCTCCCCCCGTCTGTCTCTCCTTTTAGTCTCCCGCTTGGTATTAATTAACGAGCGACGATATCCATATTGATGATAGTGACGATATTGATGATGACCTTCGACTTCTGCAGCGAATCTTGATTCTACCAGGGATTTAGTTAATCTTGATTCTACCAGCCCCAAGAAGTTAGCCCAGGCATTAGTTGCTGAAGCTTGGACGGACTCCATGAGTGACTCATCCTTGTTTCTCACCACCCAGTCAACAAGGCATACTTGCTCACTGCTCCCAAAAAAAAAAGAGCAGACCCCATTGAAGACGGGAGTGAGGTACAACAAGGCCATTTCTGTCCACCTTCTCACGGAGCCGTACGTGGGCGTTACCACTCATACAGCTCCCAGCCAGCAAGCAGTTCGCTTTCCTCTGCCGAAGTATACTGGACCTCCCTGGAACAACGGCCTCTTTAACGGCTTATTCAGTTGATTCGGGTAGTCATTCTATTCTTTGATTCTTCCTTAATATGATTTGGAACTGGCTAGCTCAAATGTTCAATCGGTCCCTAGGCCCCATTGCTGGAAAGGCTCGGCTTCAAAACCGTACATGGAGCTTACGCCTCATACGGCTCCTCTAGGGATGGAGATAGGCCCAGCCCCTAGCTTTCGTCTCTCAGTGTCAGTGTCGGCCCAGCAGAGTGCTTTCGCCATTGGAGAGGGAGAAGAAACGACAGAAATTGGAACAGAAATGCTGTTGCCTTAGCATGTAGTCCTAATATTGATTCCCGTAACCTATTGAAATGATTGATCTGCATTCGTCAATTAGCCCGGTTCTTTTCATAGCACCGTACACTTTTCTATTCGTTTTCTACCAAATGGAATCAAAAGAATAGCGGACTACCAGTCCTGCTACCCCTAGCTTATTTCTCTCTAAAACTTCATAATCGTCCGCCTCCCTTCGTCCCCTGAGTAGATTGGAACTCCGCTCCTTCCTTCGTCCCTTATCACTTTTGTGGCACAGACTTAGATTTATTGGTTTCTGTAAGTGAGTTGGTATACTATTTATTCACTTACAGTTATTGGTTTGTTCTTTTCAAAGTTTGTTTGACATCTTGAACCATGTTTGTTTATACCAAGCGGGAGACTAAAAGGAGAGACCGATCATTGGGTTCTTATTTTTATATATCGCCCAATTAATATACTCTGCCCCAGTAGAACTGGAAGATCAGCTCTCCCCTTGCCTTTTCCCTTTCTCTATCTCTAGGCTGCTGCTATTGGCTTAACTGGCTCTAAACCCTCCCACCCGATAAAGGAATGGAATTTCAAGTAGTCGTCTACACTTAAAAGCTTTCTTGTCTTCACTGATCAGCATTTAGTTTGGCCTAAGATTATTAACCAATTATCTGGTAGAGAATATAAGTGAATCTGAGGGTATCGAATGTTAATCTTTCCAGGGGAAAAGGTGCTTTGACCGGCTTCGTCTTCCTCAGTATATTAATTGCGAGCGAAGGGAGACCGAGATGAAACAAAACTAGTTAATCCCGAGTTGTTCTACCGGAACTCCCGCTACTAGTTAGCTAGTAACATAATTTAAATGCAATAATTTGTCCTCTAAAAAAGGAAAAATGGAATGAATTGATCGTAAATTATGATATTTTGGTATTTCTTTTTTTTTGGGCACTAGGCAGTAATAACTGGTAAGGTTAGTACGGACCCGGTCACTAGAGCGGCGACCGTAAACTAGCATTCTTCATTAAGAAAACAGGCCACGAACCTTCGAACTCGGCGATCTCGTTTTTTACAAACTAATTGCCTAATTGGTCTTTATATCATTGCATTATCTAGCAGTGTTTACAACGATGTCTCCGAGGGACAGTTGAACGAGCGACTCATGAATGCAGCCGGGTCGGACGAGCCAATAACTCGAACGCGTTCGGTCCGTTTTTTGAGCAAGAATCACAGCGCCTTCACCATGATACGGACTCCAAGTTCTTATGGCGCACCTTCTAAAGGAACTATTACATAAGAAAGACATTGAATCGCAAAAAGTCTTCTGATTGATAAGGATTTTCTGCTAGCATTACGGGTAGGTAAACTACTATAGACTATAGCAACAATAGCATTACTCATAAGTCATAAGCTTACTTCAAGCATCGTGCCGGTCCGCAGCAGCAGAGTCAGCCTTCCCTTTACACTTAGCCACTTGACCCCGGGAGGGTCTTCCTTTTGTTTGCAATTTCCAGAAAGGTGCCATTAGTGCGATTCTTGAGCAGGGGATTTTCGACAGTCGGCTAGCTACGGGAACGAAGGTAGTAAGCTGCTTATGCGGTGCGCAGAAATTTCACCTCTTCCATCAATAGGTTTAGCCAGAGCATTTATAACTATCAATTTGAATTTCAAAAATATTCCACGTTTCCGTTATGAGTGCGCGCGACATGGCTCTTATTCTCTGGATGATGATGATACCTAAGGGAGGAGACCTCTCCAAGATATTTCGACCGAAGGACGACTGCCTTTGATTTTAAAAGTGGTTTATCTTAGCGTGCTAGACGGTACATCTTTGAACAAGAAGGTACGACTTTGGTGGTTCAAATCCAGTCCCTGTGCAGTCTCATATTAAAATGAAACCTACTATTCGAGATGAGCCCAGTGCATTGGACCAATGGATAAGAGAACTGAGCTGGCCCAAAAAGCGCTTGGGCGCTCTACATACGATGTAGACTTCTTCCGTTTTGAGAGTTATTTGTGGGGTTCATACGGTATCCGCGATCTCTATTGATTTGTAGTAAAATTCAACCGTCTCAATTCCCGAGCAATCGCGCCAAAAAGTCGAGTTCCTTTTGGATTTCCTTCTTGATCAACTCGTACCGTTAACCGTCGCTACGCACCTATGATGCCAGAAGTCCCAAAGAAACGGAACCCGAGTGCTACTAGAACCAGAACAGAGAAAGCATCTTCCTAAGCCGACTAGTGTCAACACTTCCCATATATCTCTCTCTGGTGCTTGCGACCATTTGCCAAGGTGGGTATGGCCCAATTAATATACTGGCATTCCCGGAGCCACGCAACTTAATATACTGGATTCGTCTCTTTACCTATTTCCAGGGGATTGACTAAGCGTGCCCAAGTGGTTGACGACTCCGCTCCCAATCTATGGTACGTGAGGAGACCAGTATATTAATTGGGGACCGATCCATTCTATTGACCGAAGGAAGGACCCAGGTACGCTCTGTTGACCGATTTTTAAATGATGCTGGTAACCTTAAGCGAGTGCATTTTCTTATACTTCGGGTTAGAAGTAGTTGTTTACAATATATTTTCGTATACGACATTTGTATAAAATGATTGCAGCATAGAGAGGTCTACATGACCAAATTGATACACACTTATTCACGTGCCTAATTACCTGTCGGGTTTTACGATCCATGACGGCTGTCCGTGGCCAACGGAATCTTTAGGCACATTTCAGCCCCGGCAGTGTTTGTATCAAACTGCGTCGTATCTTCCCCGAAATAGAATCTAGAATTAGATTCCCCCCAGAACTACATTTTCTTTCAGACCCTTCAACCAATCAATACGCCTCCGTAGAGCAGCTTTTGCTAAAACTCTAGCAGTTTCTTGAAAACTTGCTTCAGATCCTGGGTCGCGAACGGTGATTCGATTGATGATGAAGAAAGAGAATTCTTGGTTCAGTTCTCCACCTTAATGACAAAAAAAGGATTGATCAAATTCTATTAAGCAAGCACCTTGTTTGATACTCCTCTGCCGTCGCAAGCACCTTCGGTTTCATCCGGGGAAGGATAGGGATGTAGAACTAAATATTCAAAAGGGATGAAAAAAGAACGGAATCGGCTATGGCTTTAAGGCAGGTATGTCCCTTATCTCCCTATTTAGTCATCCCAAGTTACTGTTATTTCGCTACGCACCTTGAACTGAACTTAAGAGACGGCAGATGGAAGCTTCCTTATATGGTTACCGGCCTTCTCCTCTCGCCTACCCCACCACTCACCTTCTTTTCGCCGACGACTGCTTATTGAGCTGGGGTAGAGGATTGTGAAGCTTTCAAGAGCGCCTTGGAGTTCTAAGCAATCTGGGAGTGAATCTGCATAAGTCTGCTGTCTATTTCAGCCCGAAGCGACTCATCCGGCTCAAGTAGTTATACCAAATAAAGAAGGGAGTTTTTTTTTACTTTAGTTCGATAAAAAGAAAAATGAGTCCCAGTATATTAATTGGCAAACTATTGTATCAAAAAACATGTCTTATTTTATCAATAAGTAATATTTGTAGCAAGCTATTGGCTAAGCCCAGGCAGAGATATAGGATGCCGGTTGCTGGGTTAAGGAGGAACTTATTAAGGGCACCTCTTCTTTTAGGTAATTGCTTCTTTGTTCTTGTTCCAAAGCGTGTTCCCTTGCCTGTACTTCGCGCCTCAGCCAGAGAAATTAAGATTTCGCCGTTGCAGGAGAAAGGCCTATTGCATATCCGATTCTCCATTTCGTGGTGAGATCACTTCCGCAGAGCTTGATCTTTCTGAGGGTACAGTGCTCCTGTCAGATAACTTGTCTAATTCCCCATTCTTGCCTGGATGGGCTACTTCTTTGTGGTGAGAACCCAGAGAATCAAAACGATCATTTATTTATTTACAAAATGGTTGTCGCGAGGTAACCCCCGCCTCCCCTATCAATCGTTCGAAAATGAGTGGATTTCGTCATGTGCCCAAAGCGGAGGGTGCCCATTGCCGTGAAAGTTTTGAACTCTTTTTTCTTTTTCGAAAACAAAGGGAAAAAATAATGCCTAAACTCTAAACTAAAGTAAAAAAATAGAAGCACGGATCAGCTTTGTTGCTCCTTGGTCAGCGAAGGGGGAATGCGGAATCTATAGACGCGCTGGCTTCGGTTGCTCAATGAACCAGCTTGGAAGCAGCATTTGGTCCTTAAGCAAAAGAATCTTTTTTTGCTCCGAAATGCCTATCCACTGATTATTCCTCGCGAATGGAACGATCGATCGAGAGATGTAATGACTGACCGACTTCTCTAGGTTTTTTTTCCTTATGCCGGGAAGTGAATCTGAGTAGCCTGGCACGTAACATCTCTCTCTGTAGGAGTCTGTTTACACCTTGACTCGCCACACCTTTCATAGAGAAAGGAGACCTGTCCAGTATACTTAGACCAATGCTAGGATACAATGCCCCTGACTCGCTAGTTACGGATGTGCTCCCATTTAGGGGCGGTGGAAGCTCGACTAGGAAGGTTTGGAGGGAAAGAGAATAATAGATCGACTTAGAGAGGTAAGCTTATTCTCTGGAGGCGGGGGAGGCGACCTCTAGTAAGCTTCAGGCCAGTATATTAATTAGGGCCGGTTTACACCCAGTATATTAATTATCGCTTCGAAACCTGAGGATATTTTTTTATTTTTTGCCCAGGCAAATACGTCTAGATTTGCCCGGAGAAATTCAACCAATTCCTGTTGTGTCTCTTGGCTCAACTGAGACCCAACCTTCAACATTCTCGAATCATCATCATCGTCACCATCGATTGGAACATCAATCGTCAGCTCAGCCGGTCAGGTTCTGATGAAATTAATAGTTTGGACTTGGTATACTAGGCTAAGAATAGTTTGGATCACTATAGTAATCCCTCTTCACGAAGGCAGGACTAAGGCACCGGTTTCGGTATACGTGCGATTGCTCAGGGTCGGGGGAAGACTGATAAACATCAGCGGATCTAGGGCAGAAAGAGCAAAAAGGTTCACAAGTTATAATTCATATTGGATTCCCAAATTTATTAATAGAGGGCCGAACACGAGGAATCGAAGAATTACAGATGATAGGGTCAGCCATTTTCCATGAATACCGATTTCTCGGGAAGATTTGATTGATTCTTAATTTCATTAAAAAATGAAGAATTGAATGAAAGGGCTCGCTTTGACCATTAGCGGTTGTTTGAACAGTTCGACTACCGAGGATAATATATGGCAAAGTGCTTTAGAGCCCAGGGACAAAGAGAATAAGGGAGGTGCGTCAATTGTAGAGTACAAAATAACATAAAAACAGAAACATTCTTGTGTACCTTCTGTTCAAATTTGACTTTTTTGACAAAGAAAGATGGTTTTGAATCAGATTGAACCTTTACCAGATGCACTTCTCTACCCTAGAAATTGAGAATGAGAAGCAAACTAAGATTAAGCTGAAGGGGAAGAACATTATATCCCTTCCCGGCCCCATCGAGAAATAGAACTAACTAATCCTAAGGCAAACGGTCGAGAAACTCAACGCCACTATTCTTGAACAACTTGGAGCCGGGGGTCACCGTCGCTGACGTTCGTCAAAGAGGCCACGTGGATTGGCCTGGGTCTTCTTCGGCTAATGAGACCTCGATCCCGAAGCCTTCGGAGTATCTTTTTGATAGGCGCCTCTATCTGTATGGGAAATTCGCTGCTAAAAGATCCCGCCCAGTGTCCCCCTCTTTCCCCCGCCGCCTTCCGACTCGTGGGAGTATCCAATGAAAACTTCCAGATACTCATGCCTGATCGTGAGACTGCCTGTTGAACGTCCGATGGCACGTTGCTCCGACCTGAGCTATGCAACAACGAGATCTCCCTTGATCCTTGCCGGATGTGATCACTCGATAATTTCCACAAGCACAAATTCCACTTTTTATGGGTCCAGAGATTCTTTCACAAAACAATCCATTACAAGGGTAATTAATATTTTTGGCATTAAAAGATATTTTGGACCGGTCTTCTTCTTATCTATTACTTTCTTCCATTGCAAGCAATGGTGAGGGCTTAGAGTTCCTTGTAAAAGAAAAAAAGTGCCTCCTCGTTCATCCCGCAGTTTCCGTTGTCACGAAGCAGAAGTCTTTCCCCGGTGCCCCGCCCTAGCTCTTTCCGAGGGTGCGGGTCCTGGTCATCGCTGCCCCCTGATGCTGTCTCGGGGAGTTGAGTTGGGGGCTTTGGCTTTCTCTTCTGGTTGCTTCTAGGACCGATCCAAACTATTAAACATTGGGGAGGTATATTAATTGGGAGGGAGAATGGGACTTGGTTGCAAGAGGAGCCCGCAACCTTCCGGCCGCCCAACGACCTATAACGCTAGTCACTACTCCCACTGGGGCTAGGAAGTAAGCCCCACAACCCAAAGCGGCGAAGAACAAATAGAATTTGCTACAACTGTACAATAATCGATTTAAACTGCCTGGTCAACGCTCATCCCGCTATGCACCTCTATTCTGAATAATAATAGACGACCAAGCGAGAACACAGTGGATAGAACACATCTTGATTGGCGGGAACAACTGGTAACCTAACAAATCTCGAAATTCCAAACTACCCGTTATCCAATAAAATCCTAAAATTCCTAATAATAAAACTGGACAAGAAAAAGTGTTAGCTCAGTCATAACTCAGAACTCAAATCTTCTAATTCAGAAAGAACTTATTCGCCCAGTATAAACATTCTCTTCCGCTTTGATAAGGAAACCAGTAAACTCATTCTTACGTTTCCATATTAAAGTGAAGTATAGTACTTCAATTTTTTCTTTAATTTAATGCCCACTGGTGTTCCAAAAGTACCTTTTCGGAGTCCTGGAGAGGAAGATGCAGTTTGGGTTGACGTATAGTGCGACTTGTCAGACATATTGGGTCATATGGAATTTCCCCATTTTCTCCCCCGTTTAGGTATTAATTAACGAGAGGGGGGATAAGAGGATGACTGAAAGAAAAGAAAGAAATTAGTTATTCATTAAAGTTTAATTTGATTCAATGACCAGAGTTAGACTTCTTCGATCCCTCAGCCTTAGGGCTTCTGGCTTCTTTCTGCATTCTTCTTCCCAGGCGTAAATGCTGCAATTGAGGGGCATAGATGAGTTCCAAAAGAGTTCATTCGAATCCGAGAGAGCACTTATTACCCTAGTAGGGAAATCAATCACTTAGCAGGGTACTCCTTCACTTGAAGTGAAATAGGAGCAACGATGGATCAAAGTCTACCCATTACTTGCTGAATCTCCTTGTTAAAGATGCTATCTCTCCCTTTCTTCACAAATGAACTTCTTCTCTACCAGCATAGAGCTCATCATCTATCAATCACTTCTCGGACGTAATTAGCTACCTTAGTTAGCACATACAGATATTAAATAATATAATATAAAAAATGAAACACACATATGTTATAGGGCTCGTGGGGTCGGTGGAAAGTGCAGGCCGGGCCAGTTTTTTCCTAAAAACCCCAACCCCAACTTTAGCAATAGCTGCTGGAGAAAGAAGCGACTCACCCAGAGGGTTAATTAATTTAATAAAAAATGCCAAATTTCATTAATAATGAATACTTTGAAGTATTCAAATAAAAAAACATGTTGATTATATCAAAATTAAGAAGTACCAATAATTATAAAAACCATAAATAAATAAGGATCGAAATAAACAGATCTATTTATCTACGATCGAATTATATTTGTTCGACACACCATTGTCAATATGAATAAATTGTTGAGAAAAAATGAGATCAATTAAATAAAAACCCCCAAAGCCCAAGACTGCAGAGGAAATTAAGTGAAGTACTCCAGATACAAAGTATGGAAAGGTGTCTATAACTTCTCCCCCCGGACCTATCCCCTAACCTAGAGTAGCTAGGTGTGGAAGTAAAATCAATCCTTGTTCATACATGGGTTTCTCTGGTGTTATGGCCTCGTAACTATTAGACTTGAAAGAAACGAGAAAGATCCGTTTCAAAAAAACAACTGGACCAGCATTCAATGCAGGTCGAAGCATATGGTTACCCGGTTGGTATTCTTCTGTGGATGGCAGTCTCGAAGTGCAATGATTACCGGGTACTAGACCTCTATTCTTTGATATTGGAAGAACGGGCAAAGGGTGGATCGCGGTCTCACGCACTAATCCCTATAGGTGCCCATAGTAGGCCGACCGCCCTACCTAAACCAATCATCATATCGGTGGCTCTATTACGTGTGCTCGGGGTAGAAGTTTTGTATAAATGTATCGCCGTGTTATTAAGTATTTTGCTTTAAGTTTGGCTGACTAATACTCTTTCAAGGTCGAGGACCAATACTGCTACCCAAAACGAAGAACCAGACCATAGGCAACCCCAGTATCTTAATTAGAGGTCCAGTTCACTCCGACCTCCAGCTGACTCCGCCTATTGTTTGATCCTTCTTTCACGGGAGTGAACATCATTAGAAGCGTGCCAGAACGCCAGAAACACCATTGGGTTCGGTATGTGGGAAGAAATTAAGTCCGCTTAGATCATCAGATGCAAGTTCATCTCGATTGGAAACTAGAGCACATAATCAAACTTATCTATGCTATGTATTTTCAATCTCTTTCGAATAAATCACTCTCTTGCCTATCACTTTTCGTCTCATATAGCTGGTAAAGGAAATTCGCTGATCCCTAGGGCTCGGGTGCATTAAACGACAGTTCATAACGCTTGTGCTTTGACGGATCTCCCCCGAGTAGGCGGGTCGAGGTCCCCAGTATATTAATTGGGTACCCACTACTCGGATATCAAAACTATACCGGTTTTCAAGACCGGAGCTATCAACCACTCAGCCACCTCTCCCAGTAGTGGTTGACGAAGGAGTGGGGAACGAGGGGTTACTACAACAGGTTATGTATCACAAGCACCTCTCTTTATCGTCTACTGGGCACGATCCCACCCCTGGCAGAGAAGCTCCGTTTACTCAATGAATGACTCCCCTCTAAAACTTTTTGTTTGTCTACTACTTCTTATTTCTTATGTTTTGAATAAATCATCTTCTATCTTTTGCGGGTCGAGGGCCCAAGTAATATAATTCTAGATTTCTTATTCCCGGTATTGGATGAATTAATATACTAGATTTTCGTTGATCTCCCAGTTTGTTTTATTTTAGTAGTACAATAATTTTAACAGTGACTTGGGTCTTTAACCATTACCCTAGGAAGTATCATACATGTAATGATAATAGTCGTGATTGTTACTCTTAGACCTACTACTCAAATAACTGGAAAAAAAAGTTTTGAATTCGCTCAGAAAAATACTATTATTGTCAATCTCAAAAATATGATTTTCAATGTCAAAATATACAGAATAACTATCACCATTGGTGTCCCTAACCGCTTTAACCAGTCAGCCATGGATGCTTAACAGGGCTCATTGTACATCGTGAATAACCAAATTCCAATTGAAATGAAATCTTTAGGAGGAATCAATGAAAATCTTTAAGCATCTAAACTATAAGACAAGTAAGCCTCCATACAAATGCCCGCTTTGCTTTCGTTCATTTGGCTAAGACCTATAGCACTACTTTGATGTAAGAATCCACAGTGAATTATGTCCTTCAAGTCACTCTATTTATGAACATGGAGAGAGCTCCAATACCCGGAATCATGAACATAGAGAGACCTCCAATACCAGGAATCATGAACATAGAGAGACCGACTGGCTTATAGTAGTGTCCGACTGGCCTCTTCTCTTACTCTTTCCCCGCGGCTTCTGCTACTAGTGAAATAGGATTCTGTTTTCACTGTTCACTGTTCTCAAGGTATCTCTTGACTCGAGGGTGAGAACGAGAATCGAATCGATTGAATCACAAAGATCTATTCACTTATTTGAAGCAGCATCGGAAAAGAAGCGGATGGTTCATGTAGCAGTGGAAGAGGCAGTTGCCTTTTATGAAGTCTGGGCACGATCCCTTGTGGAAAAAAAAGAATTTGTTGAGAAGGAAATCCAGGTATCAGATTCCTACCAAGATAACTAGAAATTCCAACCACTAAAAATCCTAGTGAACCTAGAAAAAGAATAAAGGCCCAGAAAAAATTACTTGCTTTTCGAGACCTTATCCCACATACTTATTTATAGTATGGATTCATTTCTTCTGCATCGACCTCGATCTGAAAGTTTTGCAATTATTGTGGAAATTCCATTTTCCTTGCGATTAGTATCTTATTTAGAAAAAAAAAGAAATACCAAAAATTTCCCTTTCTAGGGCGATACGATGTCATTACTCTCCCAAAAAAAAAGAGTAGACCCCATTGAGCTCGAACGAGCTCGGGCTCGTTTACGGAAAGTGGAAATGGAAGCAGAGGAATATCGAATAAATGGATACTCTGAGATAGAACGAGAAAAAGTAAATTTGATTAATGCGACTTCTGAGAGTTTGGAATAATTAGAAAATTACAAAAATGAAACCCTTCATTTTGAACAACAAAGAGCATTGTTGGAGTTGGAGGAATACACGATGCTAGAATGGCTATTTCTTTAAGGGCTAGTAGAAGGATCCAACACTCGGTGGAATAGGGTAAATATAAGATGATACCGAAAAAAGAATTGATTGCTGAGCCGTATGAGGTAGGAAACTCTCAAGTACGGTTCTAAGGGAAGGAATTGAACCACCTATTCCAACCGCGGAGAACAGGCCATTCTACAGGGTGATTCTGAAGTGCTTATCATACTTGAAGTGAAACATTGTAGTAATAGTTCTCTGATCTTTCATTACCAAGTTTCTTCGGTTCGTATTAGACTTGAGAGAGCAGATAGGCGTCAGTATATTAATTGGGGGAACCACTCAACCTGCTTCGACCGCCTGAGAATCTTGTTACCAACAAGCCTGCTGAACTGCGCTTTGAATTACGAGTTGACGGCCAAGTTTCTTTTAAACAAAGCAATCCAGATGGCATGGTGAGTGGATAAGCAAGCTGTGGATTGGAACTGCAGAGTCTGGGACAATGTACACATGAAAGATAGAATCACTTACGGAATCAAATGTATTAGGGGCAATCGGCCTGGTATAAACATTCGGGAGCTTAACTCACTCATTCTCGTCGCGACGGTCAGAAAGGTAATGCAGCTAACCTATGGCGAAGCAAACACGATGGATAAGCTCCAGAAGATCAAGAGCGGGGTGCTTAAATGATAGATTCTTGGCTCACTCAATGCTTGGATGGATGGATGAACAAGCAAAGGAAAAGGAGGCATGCTCCTTCTGTTGAATCAAACCTTGAGGATAGCAAACGAATCCATTAGTTCTCTTGCATCAGGCTGCCAGTGATCGAATTTCTTCCATTCGGATTCCGCCCTCGAAGACGCCACAATGAAGAAGCAGCGCTACGCTCATCGAGCAGTTAGTTCTCTCTGACCTCGGAGTACCGAAAAAAGAATGCATGTTGACGGGTGGGACCAAAGGGCGCAGCGGACGTGTCGATAGGATTCTTACGTGTAGTAAGCATCCGATGAAGTCGAATATGAAGGCTTCCAAAAAAGGAATGCCTGTTATTGTTGACCATTTGTCCGTTAAATTATCAACGGGGTCGATCACTGACACAATGCCTTACTCAATATGCGTGGGGAAATGGGAACATACTTCTTCTTTCTATGATCTTTTTCTCTTGCAGAATGGAACTGGCAGCGGAGCGGGGCATTTTCGGGGAGTAGCCCGCTAGAAACTTCCATACATTAAGATTTTAGATTAAGGGAGTCCTTGACTTATCTATTTTGCCTAACGAGCGTACAACGTATATACGTACATAGGCTCATTCGCTGGTTTTTAGGAAAAAACTGGCCCTTCCCTGTACTGGACGTCATGTGTTTCGCATCTGGCTTTCGGTTTCTGATTCCACTCAAAAACCTCTCCGAGCCGTTCCCATTGCACGGACTACTCGATGGAGGACTCACAAAGACATTTCGGAGCAAAAAAAGATTCTTTCGCTTAAGGACCAAATGCTGCTTCCAAGCTGGTTCATTGAGCAACCGAAGCTCGAGTGGTGCTTGTTTGGGGGGTGCGCCGCCAGAAATCGGGCTTGAAGCTCTCACCTTACCAACGAGCCAGAGGTACTAAATACAACTCCATGAATGAGCAAAATGAAGGTTGCGTTAATGATAAAGATCTCTGGGGAAACCGCTAAAAAAAGATTGAACATGTGGTGCGTAGCGAGAGATAACGAATTCTGCTGCTACCATCTGATTAGGCTCTTCTTATTCTTCTGGGAAGTTAAGCTCTTCATCTGAGTCGCTCCCGAAGCCAACCATGTTACAGGTGCTGGGTTCTGCGCGTAAAAGATTTTTTATAAATTTGGAACAAGGACCCTGATTATCGATATCTATATGCAGCGGCCGCAACACAAACCTAGGAGCCCAGAGCATGAGGAGTGGACAATACTAAGGCTACATAACATATGCACCTCCCTTGCCCACCTTTTTAGTTATGGGTTACTCGAACCATCGATAACATAATAAATTACTTTATATCTCGAAGTGGCAAAATCATTTACACTAATAACTACAAATATTTCTTATCTACAATAATTTCCATTTCCAAATCCATTCAAAAATCATCTTAAAATGATCGGGTTTAGTCCTCGAAATTCTTTCCGTTTTATAAAAATGTTTTTATAACACTATTTTTTATACAAATCAATATAACTTCAAAATATTCATTTCTAGATAATTCTATTTATTTAAACGTTTTATAAACTTTTATTTATGAAAATCAACTTTGAAAACAATTCCATTAACATCATATTAATATAACTAATTATAACAATGTAAATGTACCAATATTATCGCTAAAACCCTTTTAGTAAAATCATGAAATAAATAACAAGGTGTTAGCCGCAGTTATTTTATATCCAGCCCATACATATGGATAATTAATTGCCCATAAAATGGTTGAGCAAAGTCGACTATCAATAAATAATAATCGGTGCTCATAAACTGGTCAACCCTAATTCAAACAATCAATCAATAAAATAAGCACAACAATAAATGAAAATCAATGCTTTATTCTATCGAATATTTATAACAATTTATTTTATCTTGGGTTAAAACGGTTTGATAGTTATTTTTGGAGCATCTGGGGTTTCCCTTCGACATGTTCCGTCCCTTGCCCAAGTCTTCTTTGGATCTCACAGATGAAACACGTGTTACCCTGACTGTTGGTGAAGGCTGGGATATCAACAAATTGGTTGAAAATGATGGATATCAGGATTGGAGATCGATTGGAAACAAGGATATGATCGATACCGTCAAAATTGCACCAGGCTCCAATTAAGGTAGGATCGATTGGGAATGATGAACAAGGCTTAGAGAATCTACATTTCAAATTTCGGGTCAAACAGGGTCCGTATGTTTGAGTTATGGATGGATCAAGTTTCATGGGAAACTGGCCCATATCAATAGATTTGTATCGATCAAGGATGGGCATGGAAACATACTTCGGATCGATGGCTATAGTATCGATACAATGCGCATCGAATTGGTTGGACACGGTACAAGTTTGGCAACATACTTCGTATCGATCAAGCTGGGATCGACACGAAGAACGGAACAGTGTCACAGGGAGTCTGGATGAGCATCTCGTATCGATCAAGTATTGATCGATACGAAGACACAGTTTGTGTCGGTCTTATTCGTATCGATCCATAACAAATCTTGGATCGATACAAACAATATGGATATGAAGAAGGGTTGGTCGATGTATACAAACAGCACATGTCGATGGATACGAAGCATTGATGGATACGAAGGCTCTGTACTTTGTATCGATGGACACTAAGGAAGCGATCAAGGTGGAGTGAAGGATGTGGATCATAGCGTGTGAATTTTGGACCGGTGCGACGGCTAAGGCTATGGATATGGGGACCGATAGATAATTGGATGATGGATATGAAGGTGATCGAGACGATCGATACGAACTAGTTTCGATACGTACACTTCAGCCACTTGCAAAACACCAACTTGGATCAGTCATAGCTCTCATTCTACAAATCCAAATACGATGAAATTTTCACAGAAGCTTCCTTATGCACTCAAGAACAACTATGATCAATCTCATCTCAATTGGACTACTTTTTGATCGATACAAATTGTACATGGATCAATCCAAAATACCATGGATCGATCTGGCGAGCCTATCTATGCACGTGAAGAGGTATTCCTGGTTTTGAGGTGGATATTTTCGAATCTACGCCTATATATATCAGTCTTATGGTAACTAAAAAGGGATCTTCTTATTTTTTCTAGGCTAAACTCTACCATTTTGTTTACTGATTCCAAAGTCTTGTAATTGTAACTATAATATAAAAAGAAATAAAAGGATTGGTTCTAAGTGGATGTAGGCCGGAGATAGCCGAACCTATATAAACTTTGTGTTCTTTCTTGCTTTCTTTCATTTTAACTTTGCTATTTCTTTATTTTTATTCTCTACATTAGTCGGATCTGAGATCTATGTTAAGATATTGAGGATTTGTGTGTAAACACTGGTGCTTTCACTACATCTGGAGTTTGTGACTACTTTTGGTGCAAATATTTTGGTGCTTTCACTGGGAAGGATTAGTGCCCGCTATATCAGATTTGGAGTTTAGATTTGAAAAGCTTAAGGATCGGATCTGGTAGGGACCATGGTTAGGCAATCAACTAGAAGGATATTACCAAAAAGGAGTCAGCACGAAGGGAGTCAAGAGGCTTCCTCAGGAGCGAATCAGGCCTCAATTTTCATCATCAGAGATGAGATGGGGAGTATAATTGGAGATATGCAGGAAGAATTGTTGAATAGGCAGGAGGAAATGATGCAAAACCTTCTCAAATAGTTTGGACAAGTAGGAACAGCTGGAGATTCAGGAGTTCAGATCCACGGAGCTGGAATAAAAGGACCCAACATGCAATCAAATGTAGCTGCTCAACAGTCCGCAACCCCTAATCAGCACACAGTTACCAATTTGGATGGATCCAGACTTGGGGGCACATTACCATTCAATGATAGACCAATTCATGGAAGGATTCCAGGTGACACCATACAACAGGATGCCGGCAGGAGCATAAGAGTACGTGATGAAGAGTATGTACCAGAATTCCCTCGGGGGCTCGGGGGGTAACCCTTGGTAGACAACACTGGATTAGCTAAGATTATCAAGCGAACTATGTGTGGAGGTTTAGCAAACAGAGATCAGAAAGGGGTAAATAGAAGTTCGTTTACCCATGACATCAAAATGGCTCGGAATCCACCTGAGTTCAAGCTACCTACTCTAGAGTTATACAATGTCACGGCTGATCCTACCGATCATTTGATGAGGTACATGAGACACATGGAAGTGCTGGGGGCATCGGAGGAAGTTATGGTCCAGTGTTTCCCTCAATACTTGACTGATATAGCTGCTATGTGGTTTAGGCAGTTGGAAGATGGATCTGTTAGGACATGGATAGAATTTGTGGATAGGTTTTAAAGAAGTTTCAGGTTCATATCAAAAGGCCGAAGAATGTGATGACACTGACATCAATAAAGCAAAGAACAAGGGAATCGCTCAGGGCTTTCTTAACTCGGTTCGATGTGGTAGTTGCTTCGGTGGATCTGTCAAATCCATCAATGGTTCTAATGGCGGCAGTGTAAGGAGTCAGGGATAACTCAGATTTCAAAGTATGATTGATACGTGATCCACCGATGCATCTCGGGGAATTCTTTCACAAGGCCGGAAGATTTCTTCGACAGAAGGACACGAGTCTGGATTTGAAACTAAAGGAAGTAAATGTGGTCAAGGATGGAGAAGCATCGGTGAAAGCTCCAGTAAGGATAAGGATAAAGGAAAGAGGAAGTCGGATGACAACTTTGGCTGGGCAAGGGAATGTTGGGGGGAGCCAAAATTCTCCACTTACACAGGATTGAATGAAATATTGGAGTGAATATTCATGGAGACTTGGGATCACCTTCATTTCCGAAGGCTGGTAAGGAGGAACCCTCGAAATGCTAGAGGGCATCCGAAAGGCAATGTCTCTTTCGTGATCTGGATGAACATGATATCAACAACCGCAGGTCATCTATAGGGCTAATCGAGGCGCTTGTAAGGAGCGGTCAGTTGCGACAATATGTCGAAATCGGGAATACGGTGGTAGAACAGAAGCAACCACCGTCTACTTCAAATGACGATGGCACGAGGCCTAAGAATGATGGTCGATTGGTTATCGACATACATGGATGATATGGAATAAGTAGCAAATTCTGGGCAAACGGCTAAGTCACTTACTCATGTACATGGATGGAGATTTCCCCTAGGAATGCTCTAGGATGATGATAAACTAGATGCACTAGTTTGTGAAATCTGCTTTTTCTTTTTTGGTTTGGACATTTGCTTTTTTCTGGTTTGGTTTGAACTCCTAGTTTTATTTGATTTCTGGTTTGGACTTTGGTTTGGATGCTTGTTTTTCGGTTTGGATATTGGTTTGGATTTCTAGTATGGATTTTTGGTTTTTTGATTTAATCTAGTTTTCGGATTGGATTTTGATTGGATTTTTATCTAATTTTTAGTAAATAGTTGTCGGGTATGGATTATGCCCGGCAAGGGGTAAGTCGCTTCGTTCGAACATGGCGAATCAGCTTATTCAAGTCATCGAGTATGGACTATTCTCGGCAAGGGTCTGGAGAGACTAGGATTCGGCCTAGGACTTAGGCCCTATATTATTGGTTACCTTTTTAGGTCGTCGGGTATGGACTATACTTGGCAAGGGTCTGCAGTGACCAAGATTCAGCTTAGGACTTAAGCCATGACATTACTCAACATTCATGGACACTGAACCAAGAACACTAAGGCATTACTTAGTACAGGTCGTCAAGCATGGATTGCGCTTGGTAAGAACCCAAAGAGGTTATGGATTTCAACATTGGCTATGAGCCTCTAAGGAGTTGGACAAGGGCTTGGAGTGATCGCGGATTCAGATGTCGACCCGTAGGGGTCATGGATTTAGTTATCGGTTATTGGATATGGATGGAATATGGACTTCGAATGCCAGATTAGGAGCTATTCAAAACACGCCTTCTTACCACAAGGTATGTTTTAGGGGACAAATGTTACCTTGCCTTTTGGTCAAGGCTGGGATATCAACAAATTGGCTGGAAAGGATGGATATCATGATTGGAGATCGATTGGAAACAAGGATATAATTGATACCATCAAAATTGGACCAAGCTCCAATCGAGATGGGATCGATTGGGAATGATGGATAAGGCTTGGAGAAGCTAAGTTTCAAATTTTGGGTCAAACGGGATCCATATGCTCAAGTTATGGATGGATGAAGGTTCATGGGAAACTGGTCTGTATCGATAGATTCGTATCGATCAAGGATGGGCATGGAGACATACTTCGGATTGATGGCTTTAGTATCGATACAATGCGCATCGATTTGGTTGGATACGGTACAAGTTTGGAAACATATTTCATATCGATCAAGCTGGGTCGACACGAAGAACGAAACAATGGTCACAGGGAGTCTGGTTGGGCATCTCGTATTGATCAAGTATTGATCGATACGAAGGACATACACGGGGGATGAATACGAAGACACAGTTCATGTCGATCTTGTTCGTATAGTTCCATAACAAAGCTTGGATCGATATGGACAACATGGATCCAAAGGAGGGTTGGTCGATGGATACGAACAACACATGCCTATGGATATGAAGCATTGATGGATATGAAGGCTCTGTGCTTTGTATCAAGGGATACTAAGGAAGTGGTCGAGGTGGAGCGAAGGATATGGATTAGAGTACGTGAAGTACAGATCGATGCGAAGGCTACGGCTATGGATATAGGGACCGTTCGATAATTGGATGATGGATATGAAGGCGATCGAGACGATCAATACGAACTACTATCTATACGTACAATTCAGCCACTTGCAAAACACCAACTTGGATCGATCATAACTCTCATTCTAGTCCAAATGCGATGAAATTTTCACAGGGGCTTCCTTATGCACTCAAGAACATCCATGATCGACGTGAATTGTACGTGGATCGATCCAAAATCACCATGGATCGATCTGGCGGCCCACCAGCACACGAGAAGAGGTATTCTCTATTTTGAGGTGGATATTTTCGGATCTACATATATAAATAGCAGTCCTATAGAAACTAAAAAGTGATATTCTTCTTCTTTCCTAGGCTAAACTCTACCATTTTGTTTACTGATTCCAAAGTCTTATAACTGTAACTACATTATAAAAAGGAATAAAAGAATTGATTCTATGTGGACGTAAATGGTAGATAGCCGAACCACTATAAACCTTGTATTCTTTCTTGCTCTCTTTCATTTTAATTTTGCTATTTCTTCATTTTTATTCTCTACATTATCTAGATTTGAGATTCGTGTTAAGATATTGAGGATTTGTATATAAACGCTGGTGCTTTCACTACATCCGGGGTTTGTGACCAATTTTGGCGCAAACAACACATGTACTAGTTGTTTCCGATGCACCATTAAGTATTCAACTTCTAAATTTTAAAATACTTAATTAACCATCCAAATAGTCAAACAAGGAAATAAAACCATTATTTTAGCAAACAAAGTAAACAAGCATTCAACAAGGGTATTCAAACAACACTTAACACTTGAAGTTTCTTCAACTTAGCAATGATTTTAAAGAACTTAAAGGAAGAAATAGCTCACTTTGGACTCCACTCCATCGAACTTTAAGGCAAGATACTCCAAATCTAAACCATACTTCCTACCAATTTTGCTAACTTTATCACTATAGATTTGAGTGTAGCTTCGCTACTATTTTCTGAAACTTCTTGAAATCCGGCTATAGCTCCGCTATCCTATAATTGAGATGAAAAGATATGGAGATGGCTTCTAGGTGGGCATGGCCTTGGATGGATGAATGGAACTTATTAGCTGGAACTTGACTTAAGTGGTATACTTTTCTTCTCGATAATTTTAGCCATAACTTTGTTACGCTTTTGGATTTTTTTGAGAGGCATGGAAGCCATTATAGAGTGGAAGAAGAGCTTGAAAATGGAGAAGAATGGTGTGAAAAAAAGTGAGAAAGTGTGTTGGCGTTTATAGGAATTTTTTTGGATTAAATAATATTTGGTAAAAAGACCAAAATACCTTTTACTTATACTTTAAGCAAACTAATTTTTTCAACACTTAACATCACATTTCAAATCATTACTTTATGTCATTTTCACTTAAGTATCAAGACAAAAATATAACAAATATGTTTGTTTATTTGATGTATACTTTTTGGCTTTTATAACACTTTTTGTCTTATGCTTGATTTTTGTTAATTACATTCTAGAATTTCTAAGTATATTTAGTAAAAGCAAACTTGATTAGTGAGTTAATTGATACTTACACTATGTGAATATATATTCATACATAAGAAAATAAAGGTGCAACAACATTGCGACATCTTTAATCGATAAAACGTTAATTTTCGATAAAATGTTTTACGGTCACATTTTGACGTTTTAGTTAAACTATTTATTTATGTAAACCAACTTTAAAAATAAATTTGTATAGTGTTATCTAAAAATATAAGCACCCATAAATTAATTAAAATAATTTATTTAATCGTTGAAACTTACTTCTTTGAAATCAGGATTTTGTCACTTTGTTGATATATGCAATTATTCCTATTTTTGCATATATTTCTCTTTGCAAATCCTATCTAATATTATTTAAATCACAAAATGTTATATATTTTATATTTGAAATCACTTTAAATAGTATATTTTAAAGTGGTCAAATTCTGGGTCGTTACATTCTCCCCTACTTAAAAGAATTTCGTCCTTGAAATTACAAAGACGGAAAAATATAACAAAAAACAACAATTAACGAAAGTTAAGCACACCAAAAATAAATTATCACCCATAACCCTGGCCATTTTGTCGAAAATTAATGTTTTATCGATTAAAATTGTTGCAATGTTGTTTTACCTTTATTTTCTTATATATGAATATATACTAACATAGTATAAGTATTAATTAATTCATTAATCACGTTTACTTTTACTAAACATACTTAGGAATTCTAGAATGTAATTAACAAAAATAAGCATAAGACAAAAAGTGTTATAAAGGTCAAAAAGTATACATCAAATCAAACAAACATAATTATTATATTCTTGACTTAATACTTAAGTGAAAATGACATAAAGTAATGTTTTGAAATGTGATGTTAAGTGTTGAAAAAATTAGTTTGTTTAAAGTATAAGTAAAAGGTATTTTGGTCTTTTTACGGAATATTATTTTAATCCAAAAAATTTCCTATAAATGCCAACACACTTTCTCACTTTTCTTCACACCTTTCTACTCCATTTTCAAGCTCTTCTTCCACTCTTTTATGGCTTTCATTCCTCTTAAAAAAAATCCAAAAGCGTAATAAAGTTATGGCTAAAATTGTTGACAAGAAAAGTATATCACTTAAGTCAAGTCCAAGCTAGTAAGTTCCATCCATCCATCCAAGGCCATGCCCACCTAGAAGCCATCTCCACATTTTTCATCTCAACATATAGGATAGCGGAGCTATAGCCTGATTTCAAGAAGTTTCAGAAAATAGTAGCAAAGTTATAGTCAAATCTATAGTGACAAAGTTAGCAAAATTGGTAGGAATTATGGTTTGGGTTTCGAGTTCCTTGCCTGAAAGTTCGACGGAGTGGAATCCACAGTGGATTATTTCTTCCTTTAAGTTATTTAAAATCATTGCTAAGTTGAAGGAACTTTAAGTGTTAAGTGTTGTTCGGATACCTTATCGAATACTAGTTTACTTTGTTCGCTAAAATAATGGTTTTATTTCCTTGTTTGACTATTTGGATGGTTAATTAAGCACTTTAAAATTTAAAAGTTGAATACTTAATGGAGTATGCGAAAATTACTAGTACACGTGTTTCATCTGTGAGATCCAAGAAGACTTGGGCGAGGGACAACATGTCGAAGGGAAAGCCCGGATGCTCCAAAAATAAATATCAAACCGTTTTAACCCAAGATAAAATAAAGTGTTATAAATATTTGATAGAATGAAGCAATGATTTTCATTTATTGTTGTTTATATTTTATTAATCGATTGTTTGAATTAGGCTCAATTAGTTTATGAGCACAAACTATTATTAATTGATTGTCGATTTCGCTCGACTAGTTTATGAGCAATTATTTATCCACATACATGGGCTGGGTAGAAAATAATTGTTGGCTAACACCTTGTGATTTATTTCATGATTTGACTAAAAGGCGCTTAGCGATAATATCGGTTCATTTAAATCGTTATAATTAGTTATAATAATTTAACATCAATGGAATTGTTTTCAAAGTTGGTTTTCATAAATAAAAGTTTATAAAAGGTTTAAATAAATAGAAATATTTGGAAATGAATATTTTGAAGTTATGTTGATTTATATAAAGAATGGTTTTATAAAAACGTTTTATAAAACATAAAGAATTTCGAGGACTAAACCCGATCATTTTAAGATGATTTTTAAAAGGATTTGGAAATGGAAATTATTATAGATAAGAAGCATTTGTAATTATTATTGTAAATGATTTTTCCACTTCGATTTATAAAGTAGTTTGTTATGTTACCGATGATTTGGGTAACCCATAACTAAAAAGGTGGGCAAGGAGGTACAGATGTTCTATAGCCTTAGTATAGTCCGCTCTCGTTAAAGAGGGATATCCATATCTATATTTAATTTTAGAAAGCTGGGATCCAGTTGCCTTGTTATGGCTAGAAACCTCCTGATCAGGTAGCGTATAGTATTGTATGCTTGTATTTTGATATCGTTCAAAAAGGTGATTTGTTTTCAAATCCAGAAGTAAAGGACTAGATTGAATATTAAAGATATATATAGACACACACACATGCATATACATATACATACATACATACATACATACATATATATAAATTTCAAAAGTTTTGAAATAAGAATTAAGGAATAAAGTACAAAGAGATAATTTCTGTTACGTTAATTATATTTTAAATCTAAAATTGAAGATTAAGCCTAAGTGGATAGTTTTGGGAATTGCATATTGTTTGTGCATGGTAGGCTCCATGAGTCCTATTTACAGTAGGAGAACTATGTTGGCTTGATCCTGTATCTAATTGGGTACCCAATTAGATAGGGATACGTAGGCAGTCATAAGTGATAGTGATGCAGCCCCAATAATAACATAACATTTTTCTGTTTATTGTTAGCTATATATCGTGTATTGATGTACTTTTCCTGCAGCGGTAGATTTATTTGTCACTATAGATTTGACTATAACTTTGCTACTATTAATGGAAAGGTCGCCGCCTTAAGCAAATTCATCTCTAGGGCCACCAATGTGTGTATTCCCTTCTTTGATTCGGTTTGGAGAGGGAAGTGGAACCTTGAATGGACACAGGATTGCATAGATTCATTTCAAGCTCTGGTAGATCACCTAGAGAGACCTCCTATCCTATCCAAGCCACTGGATCGAGAAGACTTATACATCTATTTAGAGGTATCGGTACACGTCATAAGTGGCGCACTATTATGCGAAGAGGATCGGATCCAAGGCCCTTATATTATGTTAGCTAACGATTGACAGGTGCTGTAAGAAACTACTCAAAGCTGGAAAAGCTCGCGTACTATTTCATAATGAAAACTTCGCCTATACTTCCGGACTCACCCCATCAATATCTACACCGAACAGCCGTTACAACGGGTCCTACAATGTCCTGAGACTTCCATAAGGTTGCTCAAATGGAATACTGAGCTAAGATGATTCAATATCGCTTGTCTCCATCAGAGAGCTATCTAAGGACATAAGTGGTGGACTTCATAGCTAAATTTATTGCACCAGATGACTCTTCGAAGAGTAGTTGAGAACCGTCCAACCTATGGAAAACGTACATGGATGGAGCATCTAATGATCGATGTTCTAGCATTAAAGACGTGTTAGTGACTCCTAAGGAACGATCGATCTATTATGCTCTAAAACTTGACTTCCTTGCAACAAATAACAAAGTTGAGTATGAAGCCTTGATCATCGGGCTCAAACTTGCCAAAGAACTGGAAGTGAAAACTTTACAAATTTTTTGTGGTTCCCGATTAGTAGTATGCTAAATCAGGGGAGATTATTAGGCTAGGGGGCAGCAAATTGCTCCTTATCTCGGTCGGGTCCAAGAGCTACCAGTAGACTTTGAATATGACACCATTACACACACCTTAGAGAAAAAAAGAGAAAGCCAACTCACTTGCCAAGCTGGCCAGTTTTAGGGAGGCGCAACAAATGGGCTTAGTGACGGTTGAAGTACTAAATGCTCCCAGCATCGACCAGACGGAGATTGATTGGGTTTTGGAGATGGATCCGGAAAGGGAGTCGTGGATGATCCTGTCAAAGGTTATCTACAATGAGAGTCCTTCCTGAAGGGAGGAATGAAAAATGATAGATCCTCCTCAATGCTTCACGCTGCATTGTCCAAGAACGAGTCATATATAGAAAGGGTTTCTCCGTTCCCCTGCTTCGGTGTATCTCCTATGATGAAATTAAATGAGTCTTGAGAGATATCCATAAAGGAGAATGCGATGATCACATTAGGGGGTAAACCTTGACAAAGTAAATTTCCCACTATGGGTATTACTGGCCAAATGTCAATCGAGATGTAGCCGATCATGCTAGACAATACAACGAGTTCTAGATTTTGCAAAAATTCTGAGATCCCTGCTGATGAAAATTACTTAAATGGTCAGTCTATGGCCATTTTCCACTTGAGGTATTGACATCATCAGCTCCTTACTGATTTTTAAATATGGTGCAAAATACGCCATTGTAATAGTTGATTACTTCACCAAATAGAGTGAAACTTAACCTTTCGCCACAATCACAATGGAAAATGGTAATAAACTTTTTTGATCGAAACATCTTCTATCAATTTGGTCTTCCCCGAACAATTGTAACTGAAAGTGGGACCCAACTCGACAGTGCTGAATTCAAAGACTTCTGTCGTCGGCATCATATTATGAAAAGATTCATGACATTTGCTCACCTTCAAGCTGATGGACAAGTCGAAGCTGTTAAGGAAATCATAAAGTCCATTCTGAAGAAGCATTTGGAAAAGGCTATAGACAAGTGGGTCGATGAACTCCCATCAGCATTATGGGTATACAGAACCACCCACAAGTCTGCAACTAGCTGTACTCCATTTGCCCTTGCTTACGTCTCTGAGGCCGTCATCCCTATAGAACTTGAAGTCCCTTCTCATCGAGTAACTTACTATGACCTCTATTTCATTATAATAAAAAATAAATAAGGAATTGCAATCCAATTACAATTATACTATAAAGAATTGGTGATGACTCACGAGTGTACAAATGCATCCGGGAGCCAACAACAAAGACATGTACCTGAATATGCACATTTATATTCTAAAAATTTAAATTTTTAAATAGATAGAAATTGAATTCTAACCTGAAGCTTTCAAAAATGAAACTGAATCGGATAGCCAAACCTTACTAGCACCGTAAAACCGGTCATAGATAACAACCGATGGAATACAATCCTGAATTTATATTATTGCAAATCGACCAAGCATCATGACGATCAAAGAGAGACACGACTCTTTAGGAAAATAATTCAACGGAAGGATACCGAATATTCAAAAAAATGAATGGATTTCTTTCCAGCAACTCTAACTTGCTTCGATTCAGAGCACGTCATGTTCGATACAAGACATACCTTAGGGGCAAGTGTTATCTTGCTTTTAACCCAGCTATATCCAACTAACTGGACAAGTTAAACTCGACTGTTATTAAGGCAGTAGCCTGAAGCGATGATTGTGAGCATCAAAAATCAAGTGCAGGCAATGATATGAAGTGACGATCAACCGAGACCAAGAGATAGACTCTTTAGAATATTCTAAGTACAGATTAGTACCTCTCCTAAATAGGGGATCGGTATCTATCCCTTTCCTTAAGGGATCGGTTAGTATCCTCAATTTTTGTCCCAAACTGGGTGAGACGATAGAGTGACAAAGAAGGCCCCATAAAGGTACTTTTCAAATCTCAAGTAGTCTGGAGTTTGTATGCTTAAGTTACAGGCAAATTACTTCCCCTAAGAAAAGGATCGAATAAAAGGGATCGTATAAAAAGTGATTGTATAAAAGAGATCAGATTAAACAGGATGCACATAACACAACTCCAGGATGATCGCTCAATAACTTAATAACCACAAGATGAATTAAAGTGAAACTTTGGAAACAAGAAGAAGGAACCATACTGAGTTCATTTTAGGGATCACGCCCCAAAAGGAACAAGCAAGAGTGATTGGCTATCTTCCCTCTAGAGGGATCAACCTAAATTAGACAACATCACATATTGCAACAAAGATTGATCAGTAACTCAAGTTCTACTAATCCAATTGGCACGAAACTTGGAGGCTAAGCGTAATACAACAGAGAAGCTCCCATAGGGATCGTACCCCACAAATAATCAGTCGTAGGGATCGGCCCTGATCCCTAGTTCTTGGGATTTGTTCCACACGATCCTTCCAGTGGGCCCCATGGATCTGGAGAGCCTTCTGTCGAATTTTCAGGGTGATATTTCACCGTCTTCCTATATAAATGCAGACTTAATTGTTCATTTTCGGGGGCTGGATGCTGCTTGTTGCTTTGTAATCTTCTGTAACTAAGGATTTTCATCTGATCCCTGTTGTGCTCATTTTACAAAATGATTAATAAAGATATCTCTTCAAAGTTGATGTAGGCAAACAACGTCAAACCACTATAAACTGCTGTGTCTATTACTTACTGAATTCTTTTTGCCTTATTGCCATATTCTCTCTGTCTGCATTTAATATTCTTCATTTACTCCTCTATAAAACCTCTATTGGGTGTTTGTGCCAAATTTTGGTGCAAACAATATCTAATATTTTTTAAAGTATACACACACATATACACATACAACCAAATAACTTTCTAACAATATTACTTGCATATCAGACTTGTCACCTAACTAACAATGCAATATACATATATAATAAAATATTATACTAGTGTATCAATAGTTGTATTTTGATTAAAACCATATCTTAATTTCAAAGCCTTAAAGTCCACCTTGAAATGATGATATCTTCTCCTTGAAACTATTTTTGATCTAATAGAGTGCTAGTCCATAAATTGTTGACCACCGGCTACCGAATATAGACTGATTTAATTTGAACCTGAATAAATTGAGGAAGGAGAAAGGTAGTTTCGACCAGATCCAGGACTATTTTGGAGACTTCTAAAAGTCCTCTAAAGGTTGAGGATAAAGATGCTTATATAGCGGAGAAATTGGAGATATTTTAGGATAACATCCTACATTAACTCTTACCAATTTTCTTCCATCTTAGCCCTCCATCGCAAAGCCTTTGTTACACCATCTTATGGATGTATCCTCTCGTTATTATGTCCAATTTTCCATCCTCTTTCATGGGATTTAAACCCATTTAAAGCCCGAATAAAATGTTATGCAATTAAATCCAATTTAATTCTTATCGATATGTATATCGACTAATATATTTATAACTGTTTTAAATATATTTAATAATATTTATCCATCAAATCAAAACAATTTATATTTAATATTTCATAAAATTAATGAATGAATGAATTAATAACAATTACAAATTAGTTAAATCATTTCAAAGGAGTATCATCATTTCTATTGTGTGACTCTTAGGAGTAAACTTGGTTAGCGATCAATATCTAACTATTTAAATATTAACGTTCACATGTCACTTGGCATGTGGTATGACATTTTGGCCAAGTTTATTGCCTATTTATTTTCGGTAAAATCCATTTTTACCTTGTTAAGTGTTACACCATTATGACTGTTATTTATACCAATTATCGTCATCAAAATTATATCACTTTGAACTTTTGGAATTTGGTAATGGTTAATTCCAATACCATCCATATTCAACTCTATATTCCAATCACAAAGTCCTTGATTCAATAAATGATTATTATTAAAAGAAATGCTTTGGTCGGAAACTTTGACTTTGAGTGACCATGGTACTAACCTATATAACCGAGAAGATGAATCTTCTCTTGAATGGTGCTCACATCCAGTACTTCCACTCAACCCAACTATAGTTAGTTGATGGACGCCATGTCATGATTTGTCTATAAGAAAAGCACTGCTTTCATATTGAACATCATAGTATTCTCAAGTCGAGAGAACTGTGCAAATCAATCATATCGGTATTTTCTGTTTGACCTTAGTTATATTTGTTATCCCACCTTTTGGTCAAGGCTAGAATATCAACAAATTGGCAAGGAAGAATGGATATCAGGATTGGAGATTGATTGGAAACAAGGCTGCAATCGATGTCGCTAAAATTTGGCCGAGCTCCGACCAGGACGGAATCGATTGGAGATGATGATCAAGGCTAGGGGAAGCTACATTTCAAATTTCAGGTTAAACAGAGTTCATATGTTCAAGGTATGGATGGATCAATGTTAAAGGTGGCTGGTTTGGTATCGATACTGTTCGCATCCATCTGTTTCGTATCGATACCCATGGTTGCGAACAGTACGTTCGTGTCGATCAAGTCAGATCACGGTAGTAGACTTCGAATCGATACTATTCGTATCGATCAACATGGACTCGACATGATGGTTTCGTATCAATCAGGATGGAAAGAGGTGGCATATATCGAATCGATCCTCTCGTATCGATAGTAGAAGGATTTGGCACTTCGTTCCATGGGAGACTATCGGAGTTTGTATCCATCAGGTAAAGCTTTGTTCATATCCATCAGGTAAAGCTTTGTTCATATCCATTAGGTAAGGTCTCGCTCGTATCCATCCTAAGGAGGAGATTCTTATCCATTATTCACGACCACTTCGTATCGATACCCCCATGCTCATTTCGTATCGATCAACGCATATGGGATCGATACGAAATGTACTCCTGGAATCTATGCGAAGAAGGACACGAATTGATGGGTGCGAACGTACCATGTCATGAATACGAACAGGCATGAAACGCGGATGCAAGCGAAGAACATCCACGAATCAAGGGAGGAAGCATTCAAAACGACGAGGAAAATGGATCGAGCCTTGGAAATAGCACCATGTCATCGATGTGCACGTGCTGGGAATCGACGCGAAGGGACATCGATACGAATTGATCAGTGCGAACCGGACGACATTGAGAAACCACAATTTGTATCGATCATATCTTGAGTTCTACAAGTCCAAATGCCATGAAATTTTCACAGGAGCTTACATATAAGCTAAAGAACATCCCTGCCAAGTTTCAGCTCGATTGGACCATTTCTTGATCGATACGAAATTGATTCGTATCGATCACGGATCGAGTCGAAACTTGGTGGGATCGGTCGCGTGGGCCCACTCACGTGCCAGAAGGAGTCTCCCGAAGTTTGGGCGCGATATCAGCCTCCTACACCTATGAATAGCTCCCTGAAGCCTACAGAAAGGGGATCTTAGGGCTATTCAACGTCCAGACTCTGCCGGATTCAATTCTACACCTTACCATCACTGTTGTACTCAAATTACTTTATTGTAATCGCTATAATCATCTGTAACCAACAAGGAAAATCAATAAAGGATTACTATTCAAAGTGGACGTAGGCCGGAGATAGCCGAACCACTATAAATCTTGTGTTTCTGTTTGCTATTTCTGAATTGTTGTTTGTTGTTAGCGTAGATCTGTGACTTGTGCTTAAACATTGTTGATTAATATTCATATATTGGTGCTTTAACGATACTTGGGGTTTGTGACCAATTTTGGCACAAACACTTTGGTGCTTTCACTGAGAAGGACTAGCACCCGCTACATCGATTTGAAGTTCAGATTTGAAGTTCAGATTTGAAAAGCTTGAAGAGTTCAGATTTGAAATACAATGACTCGACAGACAAGTGAAGACAGAGAGCTGAGAGAAGCCAACATGAAGGAAGTCAAGAAGCATTCTCCGGAGCTGGAGAAGGACAAGCTTTGATCTACATCACTAGGGATGAAATGGAAGCTATGGCAAATTCGATGCATGAAAGAATGATGAAGAGTCAACAGGAGATGCTGCAGAACTTCTTCGAATATATGAGAGCAGCAAATGTATAAAATCTTTGACCAACTACCGCAACTACGAATATGGAACGAGGAGCAAGGGTCGCAGAACCCAATGGAGGACATAATACAGAACCAGAAGGCAATCAACAAAGGCTTGGGGACAGGCCCACAGGATCTAACACTAGAAGGCCTTTGGATGGAGCTCAACAGGCTAGAGCGAGCGCTAACGTTAACGAACCGCGTAAGGAATATGTACCAGAACTCCCTCGGGGGCATAGGGGACAACCTTTGGCAGATAATGCTGGATTAGCTGAGATTATTAGGAGAACTATGCATAGAGGTTTGACCAATAGAGATTTGGAAGAAGTGAACAAGAGTCCGTTTACTCGAGAAATCAGGACGGCTCGGAATCCACCCGAGTTCAAGCTACCTAGCATGGAAGTATGCAATGGCAAGGCTGACCCAACCAATCACTTGATGAGATACACAAGACACATGGAAGTGCTGGGGGCATTGGAGGAAGTTATAGCCCGATGTTTCCCCCTATACCTAACAGATATAGCGGTGATGTGGTTTAGGCAACTGGAGGAAGGATCTATCAGAACATGGACAGAGTTGGTGGATAGGTTTCTGAGGCAATTTCGGGTTCATATTAAGAGGCCTAAGAACGTGATGACGCTAACGTCGGTAAAGCAAAGAATGGATGAGTCGCTTAGAGCTTTTTTAACTCGATTCAATGCGGCGGTTGCTTCGGTGGATCGGCTGGATCCATCGATGGTTTTGATGGCGGCAGTGTCAGGAGTCAGAGAGGATTCAGATTTTAAAGTATCTCTGATACGGGACCCACCACTGGATCTCGGAGATTTCTTGCACGAAGCTGAGAGATTCCTTCGGCAAGAAGATGCATGTACAGTTCTGAAGTTAAAGGAGGTGAATGCAGCTGAGGATGGAGGACCATCCAGTGGAAGCTAAAAATAAAGGAAACAGGAAGCTGGATGACGATTCAGGAAAAGCCAGGAAGCGATGGAAGGATCCAAAGTTTTCCACATACACAATATTAAACGAGACGCTGGAGCGGATATATAAGGAAACCTGGAATCGCCTTCCCTACCGAATGCCATCTAGGAGAGAACCATCTGAATGTGAAAGGGCCTTGGGAAGGCACTGTCTCTTCCATGATTTGGAGGGATATGATACCAACAGCTGCAGGCACTTGAATGACATAATTGAGGAGCATGTGAGGAATGGGCAAAGGCAGTCTGTTAGGGCATGGAATACAGCGGTGGAGCAGGAGCAACCACCTTCTACCTCAAACCATGATGGTGTGAGGCCTAGGAATGATGGTCGATTGGTTATCAATTGACCGGGATAATATGAAATAAGTAGCAAGCTACTGGCAAACGACAAAGTCATTTACTCATGTACGGGGACGGAGATAGCCCCTAGGCATGCTCTGAATGATGATAAACCGTGATGCAATGGTTTGTGAAATCTGTCTTTTGTTTTCGGATTGGACAATTGTTTTTCTAGTTTAGTTTTGGAGTTTGGTTTGAACTCCTGATTTTGTTTGCCTTCTGGTTTGGATTCTCGTTTAGGTGATTATTTTCTATTTTGGATGTTGGTTTAGATTTCTGATTTTCTGATTTGATTTGGACTTCGGATTGGATTTCGATTGGATTTTTATCTGGTTTTTGATAAATGGTCGTCAGGTATGAATTATATCTGGCAAGGGGTAAGTCTCTTCGTCCGCATGTGGTGAATTGGCTTATTCAGGTCGTTGAGTATGGACTATGCTCAACAAGGGTCCGGAGTGACCAGGATTCGGTCTAGGACTTAGGCCCCATATTATTGATTACTGTTTCAAGTCGTTGAGCATGGACTATGCTCAGCAAGGGTCCAGAGAGACCAGGATTCGGTCTAGGACTTAGGCCCTACATTATCGGCTAATGTTTCAGGTCGTCGAGTATGGACTATGCTCAACAAGGGTCCCGAGTGACCAGGATTTGGTTTAGGACTTAAGCCATGGCATTATACAACGTCCAGGGACACTGGACCACGGTCGTCAAGTGTGGATTGCGCTTGGCAAGAACCCGGAGAGGTTAGCTCAACGTCCAGGGACACTGGACCACGGTCGTCGGGTCTGGATTGCGCTTAGCAAGAACTCAGAGAGGTTACGGAATTGGATATCGACCCGGAGAGGTCCTAGATTCGGTTATTGGCTACTAGATAAGGATGGAATAGGACTCGTTTGTCGAGTTTGAATGGATATGGAATTGACTAAGGCTTTGGTTATTGGATTTGGAATTGGACATCGACTCGGAGCAGTCAAGGATGATGTACTCTGATGATATGGCTATGGACTTCGGATATCGGATTCGGAACTTTTCAAAACACGCCTTATTATCACAAGGCATGTTTTAGGGGGCAAATGTTATCCCACCTTTTGGTCAAGGCTGTAATATCAACAAATTGGCAAGGAAGAATGGATATCAAGATTGGAGATCGATTGGAAACAAGGCTGCAATCTATGTCGCTAAAATTTGGCCGAGCTCCGACCAGGACGGAATCGATTGGAGATAATGATCAAGGATAGGGGAAGCTACATTTCCAATTTCAGGTTAAACAGAGTTCATCTATTCAAGGTATGGATGGATCAATGTTAAAGGTGGCTGGTTAGGTATCGATACTGTTCGCATCCATCTGTTTCGTATCGATACCCATGGATGCGAACAGTACGTTCATGTCGATCAAGTCAGATCACGGCAGTAGACTTCGATTCGATACTATTCGTATTGATCAACATGGACTCGACACGATGGTTTCGTATCGATCAGGATGGAAAGAGGTGGCATATCTCGAATCGATCCTCTCGTATCGATAGTAGAAGGATTTGGCACTTTCGTATCCATGGTAGACTATTGGAGTTCGTATCCATCAGGTAAAGCTTTGTTCGTATCCATCAGGTAAAGCTTTGTTCGTATCCATTAGGTAAGGTCTCGCTCGTATCCACCCTAAGGATGAGATTCTTGTCCATTATTCACGACCACTTCGTATCGATACCCCCCATGCTCATTTCGTATCGATCAGCGCATATGGGATCAATACGAAATGTACTCCTGGAATCTATATGAAGAAGGACACGAATTGATGGGTGCGAACGTACCATGTTATGAATACGAACATGCATGAAACGCGGATGCGAGCGAAGAACATCCACGAATCAAGGGAGGAAGCGTTCAAAATGGCGAGGAAAATGGATCGAGCCTTGAAAATAGCGCCATGTCATCGATGCGCACGTGCTGGGAATCGACGCGAAGGGACATTGATACGAATTGATCAGTGCGAACTGGACGGCATTGGGAAACCACAATTCGTATCGATCATATCTTGAGTTCTACAAGTCCAAATGCTATGAAATTTTCGCTGGAGCTTACGTACAAGCTAAAGAACATCCCTGCCAAGTTTCAGCTCAATTGGACCATTTCTTGATCGATACGAAATTGATTCGTATCGATCACAGATCGAGTCAAAACTTGGTGTGATCGGTCGCGTGGGCCCACTCACGTGCCAGAAGGAGTCTCTTGAAGTATGAGCGCGATATCAGCCTCCTACACCTATAAATAGTCCCCTAAAGCCTACAGAAATGGGATCTTTGGGCTATTCAACGTCCAGACTCTACCGAATTCAATTCTACACCTTACTATCGCTGTTGTACTCAAATTACTTCATTGTAATCGCTGTAATCATCTGTAACCAGCAAGGAAGATCAATAAAGGATTACTATTCAAAGTGGATGTAGGCCGGAGATAGCCGAACCACTATAAATCTTGTGTTTCTGTTCGCTATTTCGAAATTGTTTTTTGTTGTTAGCGTAGATATGTGACTTGTGCTCAAACATTGTTGATTAATATTTATGTATTGGTGCTTTAACGATACTTGGAGTTTGTGACCAATTTTGGCGCAAACAATATTAACCAATATAAAACTATCAAGTGGGTCATTCCATATTTATCTAATAACTATTAGTACGTAACCTCTTGGTTCCCCTAGTAGTCATAAGTAATACACCACCCAACAATTGAAGAGTGTTACGTACTCCAATCTCAATGAATGTCTCGATATCCAGTCTCGATACATCTTAACTAGGAATATGTAAAATGACATATTTATTTTCATTTTGATAAATTACTCACAATCGCAACACTTTGTAAGTACTATTGCAAAATATACCATTTATGGATTTTCAATTAAATATACCTTTAATTAAATTAATTAATTAATATAACACATTATACCAAATATATAATAGAAATAAAACACCTTTTATTTCGAAAAAATTGGTTATCAAGTTAGATATATATAACAAATTACATAATTGCCCTTACGGTATACCCCTAGCTCTACCAGCCTATGTGTCACTGAGGCCAACAATCTGCTACTTAGAAGGGCAAGGGCAGGGTCATGACATAGGCCAACAATTTGTTACCTTATATGATTATGAGTACCTAGGCATATAATTATAATTAGGCTTGTAAATGGATACTTTCATATATTAATAGTGCCATGTCTGCATTTGCATCCAAAATCATTTTTAGATATTGAGAAATTATTATATCCGTTAACAATCGATAAATTAAGAAATATTAAAAAAACATTTAGCATAGTTTGTTTAGATCCTATTGATTATAAAAGTGTAAAAAATAACAAATTGAATGATAATAAATAATTTTAGGCAATTAATATGCATTAAATTCATATAATACAAATCATTAGTTTAAAAAAATAAACATATGTCTGTTGTGCTAAAATACATAAAATATTAACTATACTCTTGACAAAAATCAAACGAATATTTTTCAGACACGAATTCTTCATATTAGATATTTATCCGTTTTTCGATACAAATGTGGACTGATTTTGAATATTTTTCGTAAACATTGATAGGCCTAGTTATAATTACCTAATAATGGAGTGTTAGTACGTATATACATTCACATGTATTTGAAATATGGGATTAAATGGTAAAAACATACCACCTTAATAATATACACACACATATACATACATACATTTTTTTATTGAATTATTAACATATCTTATTTATGATCATTATTAATATATCATTATAGACATAGTCTGACCCATGTATTATTATAATGCTCGGGTCATAATTCGAAAGTATTACAAGTGCAGGTACATAGTAGCATCTACAGACTTATAGACCTTTTGAAGGCTAGTAGCCACATTAGGATGATACATTCCTTAGTGTATTTTGTAGCCTTGTTGTATATTTATATGTTTATGTTATGATGTGATGCAATGTGGTAGTGATGTATGTATAATGTGGGTCAGTGTCCATCATTTTTGAACCCACTGGACTATATATGTGATATGTTATATTTTATCTGATGCATTCCATTTCTATGTGATCTATTTATATTCTAAGATTGTGTATTGCTCTATCCTAAAAGCATACAGTTTATTGCTTTGTACTGAGACCATGTAACTTTATAGTGAGTATAATATGATTTCAGATTTGTACCAATGTTAGTCTTGGGAAATGCACGTGTGTACCTTATATAGCATCATTCTTTAGTTATATAATTGTATTAATTTGAAATATACTCTTCTATGGTATGGTTATAGAGGTAGGGTGTTTCAGTATCAAAGCAAGGGCTAGACAGTACACAACATAAAGAGACATGAGTTCCTAATCCTTGGGTATTAGGTATACACACACATACACACATGTTAGTCCTTGAGATGATAGTTTTAATGACAACAACCTTAGGACTTGTTATAAAATATAAATACTAACAATATAGTTTAGATATATATATATCTGTGTGTATGCAGGATATAACCATGTAGGGACCAAGAATGAAGACTGTATAGTACAGAGATTCAAGATTGAAGATATCAAGATTGAAAACTTATGAGTATCAAGATATTAAGAGTTCATGATTTCAAAGTACAAGATAAGTATTGAGTCTAGAATTATGTTAAAACTTCATGAAACCACTTACATCTTTATTCGAAATTTATTCGTGGAATGGAATCCATTTCGAGCCTGTTAAAGGGATGGAACCCTAGTGGGATGGAACCCACGACAATATCTAGTGGAACATATAGTGGTCCTATTTTGATTCCACTAATTTTATGAAAATGCTTTTAAAAAATATATCTCTTATTTTAAATGTTTTCAAAACCTTCTTTTCAAAAAGACACCTCTCTTGTTTGGAATATTTTAGCATCAAAATTATCTTTGTCATTTTTAATATTTGATTTCAAAATTGTCCTTGATTTAAACTGTCTCTTATTTTAAATATTTAGCTTTAAATTATTTATATACTCAGATTTTAAATCACTTTATAAATTAAGATTATATATTAAAAATTACTTTTATATGTTTAAACTACATTCAAATATATTTACAAAGTTTAGAAATTATTTTACCAAATTATAGAAACCAATTTTAATAAGAAAATCAAAATCACCAATTTTTGCCTAGAGCATGTCGACATCCTTCTACCCCCATGCCGATATGGTGCCCGTTAATTTCAAATTTCAATTTTTCAAAAGAAGCGTATGTTCGTCGTATCCTTTCACGAATAGATATGGTTGTTGATCTCTATAAATGCCGGTATGTTCTAAACGATTTTTTTACCAGATTTTCAATTATTTTATCTCCTCTTCATCTTCATCATTTATTCTAAAGAATCCAAAAATATACTCTGCCGAAATACCAAGTGAATCAAACTTGGTTATCTCTTGTTTGATTCTCTACCACTCTCCCCATAAGATCTCAGTGCTATTCAGAGTTATAGGATCACTTGTAAATCAAATTGTTGAGTAAAAGGTGCGGTTGAGCCTTGAAATCAATTGGGTGTGATCTTTGCCTTGGAAATCGATTAGGTGATCTTGTGGCCTGGTTAAATCAAGAGAGTTTTCCAGGACTTAAATATAGGAGGGTGTACCTCGTAGCCTTGAAACCGAGGGTGTAATCTGGGAGATTATTTTAAAAAGAAATCTGTATGATTGTGCAGGACTAGATGTAGGGTAACTCCAAACCAGTATAAAATCCTTGCGTGTTCTTTCCTTTACTGCTTTTATTTGGTATTCGCATCTGTGTCTGATTCTGCGATTATATCTATGTCTGTGAATTGCATTTGTTGGTGATTAAATTACATAAGTTTCAAAAAGATTTAGAAAATCCATAAAACAATATTCACCCCCCTCTAGTGTTATTCCAGCCTTAAGATATGTAATCTGCATTTCTCACAACACATACGATGACTGCTGGGTAGTCATCTAGGTGCATATTTGTTAGTGGTATGCTTGGTTGTGTATATATATATATATATGTATATATGGGTTCTAGATTATTATTAATTTGAATCTCACTTCCTTTAGTAGTGAGTATGGCCAGACCTTGCCCTGGTCGAGTTGACCTCGATTAGTCTAGTGGAACTAGGGCTGTATATACATGATGACATAGCATATGATGGAGTTAGTGAGGTGCATCCAGCAGTCCAATGCTTCAATAACTCCTAATCCTCCCACTCCTCGTTTTGATTTTGCCAGGCTGTGTAGTGATTGTGCTAGTCACAGTGAAAAGGCTTTTAAATGAATCGAAGGAGTGATTGTTGTCCAGGCATAGCTAAAATGTATTAGCGTTTTTTCACATGTATGGGAATTACAGACTGGTAGAAAGTTTAGAATGCCTCAAGCCAGTTATCGGAAAGAACGTTAGCCTGGAAAGAGCTGTTAATAGCAAAGGTAGATGAAGTTGAATAAACTCAAGATCAATTCAAGATCTGATTTGAGCAGAAATTTCTATTAGAGGTTGAGAGCAGATCAATGGTTCAAAAATTTATATATCGAAAGCAAGCTCGTATGGCAGCAGCTAAATACGTTGCAACATTCCAATCATTATCAAAGTATGGGATCGATTTGTTTAATAAACCACTAAAGAAGAACCAAAAGTTTGTCTATGGGTTAAATAAAGCCTTGAGGAAAGCTCTTCTTCTATAGTTAGATGATGCTTTTAAGAAGTTGGTTAATAAAATGCTTAGGCTAGGAGTAGAGAGAGAAAGTGAAAAGGAGGAATCAAAGAGCAAAACCAACCATGCACAGAAGTGGAAATTCCTATTCGTGAAACAAAAACCAAAGTTTCTCAGCAAGAAGCAGGTACAGAGTAGTGTAGCAGGAGATAATATGTGTCTTAAAGATCATCAAATATGTTATAATTATGAGGAAAAAGATCACTACTCTAAGGAATGCACCAAGCTACGATCTTCACAACCTAGATGCAATGTTTGTAAGGAACTTGGACATTATGGATATATGTGTTCGAAGAAACCTAGCAAGCTAAATGCTCTTGGAACTACTAATGAGCAGTCCCAGGCCAAAGGGAAAGAAACAGCTATTTTGGAAGGTATGATCTTATTTAGAAATTTACCTATTAGAATTCAGTTTGATGCAGGAGCATCTCATTCTATTATCTTGAAGAAATCAGTTGATAAGATATGTAACAACCCGCATATTTTACGATTGTGTATTTAAATATTTTATTTAAATACAGCATCGTTAGTCGGATTATAGTCCGTAGTGCTACTTTTTACATGCGGTCAAATTAGGACTCGTGACCACTCCCATTGAGTTCAAAACTCCATTTGCGACCTTTTTGGGTATAAACTTCGATATGTTTGGAGCTAGCTAAAATTTGACCTATGCACTTTGGACTTTGGGTTTGGGTTAGCCTAAACTATTACTCTAGCTCCACCCCCACTTCTCTTCATTCACTTTCATTTCCTAATACCTTCAAGATTTCATAAAATGGGGAAAGAGAAAGAGAATTAGAATTCCTAAGCCCTAGTTCCATTTCAAATTCAAGTTCTAACTCCAAATTCAAAGTGAAGCTATTGGTAAGCATCCTCTTCTTCTTCTCCAACTCATTCTACCTTCAATTTCAGAAATTCCTAAAGTCTAACTTAGGAAATGTTTTTCTTTTAAGCTTAGATTCAAGCATCTTGGGTTGGAATTGAGAAGTGATTGTTTTTACCTTGCTCTATAGCTTCTTCTTCCTTGTTTTTGTGCAAAAGGTGAGATTTATATCTCACATCTAGGTCTATAACTATCTTTGGTTGTTAGGTATGAATTCCTAACTTCTATTCCATGTTCATTGGCTTTGGATTGAATTGGTTTTATGAATGTTCTAATTTTTAGTGTTTTGAAGTCAAATCTTTAAAAATCCTAGCTTTGTTGTTTGAACATGTTTTTGGTGATGCATTGAAGAGCCTACAGGGCTGAGTTGTCGATTGACATAATCCCCTAGTGCTCATTGCTCGTCCGATCGTGAATTGGCTTGTGATTGCTATTCATTTGATAGGCTGAAAAACAGCCCCAGTGCCAGTCAGTCGACAGACCTTTGCAGTCAGTCGACTGGCTGTAGCAAATGAGGGTTCCTGGGACTGTTTGCAGAGGCTGGAAGTCTCTGTTTCCTGCAATCAGTCGACTAGCCTCTATAATCAGTCGACTGAATGCAGGAAATGAAACTTCCATGTTTCTGGATCAGTCGACTGGCCTTTGCAGTCGGTCAACTGACCTGCTTGCTTTTTCCTATTTAGCCCATTTTGTTTGAAACTCCAATTTCTATCGATTCATGGTTTTCTGATTTGTTATCATTTATTATCGACCTTGATGACTTCTATTTTGGAATTTTTGGGTATATCCATTTTGATGGGTTTGAAATCGATTTCTTTGGATTTAATTCACGTCTTTGATCGTGAAATTTTGGTGATTGATTGTTCTTACAATCATCTTTATGGTTTGTCACTTTAAAACGCAAAGGTTTCTATACTAGTAGTAAATATTCAAACTCTTTCTCAGAAGAAGATTTCAACTCTATTTTTAATACAAAGTCCTTTATAAAACCATTTTTCAATCTATTAGTATATACAAACCGTTATCTCATTTGTTTGAGAAATCCAATTAAACGACTTTGCAAAACAAGTGGTATGAAATGCTTGCGTTTACTTTGTCGGTCAATTTTTAGACTCGTTCGATTGAAACTTTTGTGACAACCTTCGAGTGGAGACTTACAATTTGTTCGTAAATACTTAAGTTAAGCAAGTGGTTATGAGACATGAAGCTAAACTCATCTATTTACTAGCTTAGTGTAATTGACACTTCTTGATGATCGATGATGATCATTTTGTGATTTAGACTAGCAATGTATGATGTCTCTTTGTTTGCGAGGGAGACTAAACCCCGTTTATGTGGAGCTTCGGCTCAAAATTGGTGGGGTAGCAACCCATGGTCTTCGGACCGTTTTGTGGAGCTTCGGCTCAACATAAATGGTTAGCAACCATGGAATAGCGTTCCATTTTATGATACACGTGTTGGTGAGTTTTCATGCTCCCGTTTTGTGATAGGCCTCCCCCTTTTTGTGATTTCTGGGTTTCTATTGATGATTTCTAGAATTTGTGTTTCACCAATTTTTGTGATTACATTGATAAGTTCGATCAATATTTGTGCATTGGTGAATTTGAGTTTCAACAACTTTTACAATTGGCATTGAGAGGTTTGCCAATATTTATGACTTGGTGAATAAAAATAAAGACTATGACATTCTTTTTTATCTTTGAGAAGATTCTTGTGATATTGATTAATCTCTGGTTGGTTTTCAATTACATACTTATCATAGTATGGCTTTATAGTTATCATACTTTTTGACATATATCTTATTCTATATCACTTTATCTGATATTTATAGCTAGACTGATCCATTTATTATTTTCTTATTAAATAATACTTGGGTCAGACCGAGATGTTACATGTGCTTCTGCTTGACTCCTTATCTGGGATCATCATTATCTGACTTTTGCCGAACTACATTAGATTGGTAGTTTTTGTTGCTATACACTCGAGATGTAGACTCCTTGATGTATACATATTCTTTTTTCTAGCACTTGTATCTATTCTTTTGTTATACTGTGGATCTTGTTTGACCATTACACTGATAAACACTTCTAAGTGTTATATATTCATATCTATTTACGCCTTTGTGATATGGATATTTGTGATTGACTGTGTAATGCTTATTTCTATATTTGTTTTCGAAGATCATATATAACCACTGTGTAGATGCTTTGAGTTTGTATCGGTGTGTCGGATTTCCTCTTGTTATATTATCTGACATACCGTTGCTCGCACAAGGCAATTACACGGATGGTCGCTCCTCAACCGCCTTATTCTTCGCGCTAGTTGACGGCGTTACTCCGTAGTGTCCTTGGCTAGCGTGAGTATAGAGGTGGGGCGTCACAGCTTGGTATCAGAGCCAAACTTCGAAATAATGTAGAATAATTTAACAAGGATCATCGTCCTAAGTCGATCTTAGGAGTCGTGCCTTAGGATTTTATTCGAGTCATTGGACCCATTCTATCCTATTTTCTTTGTGATGCCTTGTTTTATCAATCAAGATTTGTTTGATATTCATTCTTAGATTAACCTTTTTCTTCTTTCTTTCTTTCTTTCTTTCTTATGGTTAGACTAGGCCGTCCCAGCAACGGTCAATCTAGTGCTACTCCTTAGGATGGAGTATTTATGTCTGCCCAATAGCTTCTTGATCTTGTAAAGAATGCTCAAGCTGCCGGACCCATTCCAGAGCCTACTCAACCTAAATTTGGGTTTGCACGTTTGTGCAGTGATTATACCATCTTGGGTGGGAAGCCGTTCAAGGGTACCGAAAACATCATTGAAGTTCAAGCTTGGCTTAGAACCTACGATCGCATCTTTACTCGCATGAATCTTATTGATCTTCATCGAGTTCAAGTGGCTTCTAGTATGCTCCAGGAGAGAGCATTAGATTGGTATGAACTTCTGATTTCTGAAATTATTGAAGCGGATCTTACTTGGGGGCAATTCCAGGAAAGATTTCAATCGAAGTTTGTACCAGAAGCTGAGAAAGTGACTTTAGCCCGCCGTTTTATAGACCTTGTTCCAGGTGAATCTTTTGTGGCAGAATATGTCGCATCTTTTGAATCTCTCTCTAATTATGGGGTCGAGTATATAAATACCCCATTGAAGAAAAATCAAAGATTTGTCTATGGCTCGAATAAGAATTTCAAGAAGCCATTACTTCTGAAATTGGAGGTTGCTTTCGATCAGCTTGTTGATATCGCTCTTGGACTTGAAGAGGCTGATAAAGAGAGTGATGTTGAAGTTGTGGGTGCCAAACTGAACTTCAACAACAACAAGAATATGCCTAACAAGTTCAAAGTTCGTTATCCCAATAAGAAAGGGAAGCAAGTAACTCCGATAGCAAAGACTTCTACCTCTAGTGGTGGGCAATGCTACAATTGTGGTTTTAAGGACCATTATGCTAATAAGTGTTCAAAGCCCCTTGCTTGTCGCTATTGCAAAAGTTCGGGTCATTATATATCTACATGTCTCAAAATTCAGGGCAAGAAGGAGGAAAATCTAAATGTGGTGCAAACTCCTAGTAACACTTCTCGTGGTCAAGGTATTTCCCATTCTATCCTTGATGGCATCATTATGTTTCGTGATAAACCTATTCGAGTTCTTTTTAATACGGGTGCATCCCATTCTTTTATATCAAAAGAACTTGTTGATACTTTTTCTTTAAGTGTTACGGCTTTAATGACTTCTTTGAGAATTGCGAATCTGGTCGGTGGATCCGTAACACTTAGTTTGTTTTGTAAAGATGTCGAGATTATTTTGTGTGATTTTCCTTTCCAAGCCGATTTGCATGTCATGCCTTACTTGGGCTTCGGAATGACTTTGGGAATGAATTGGCTTAACCGTTATGAAGCCCATATCCTATATCCTGAGGGGACTATTCATCTTCGACATTCTCAATCTGTTAAGCAGATTTCTATTGTTCTTAAAGATTTGGATTCCAACCTGGCAGCATCTTTATATTCTTAAACCCTCATGATGACGATAATGATGATGAGGAAGATGTCATTTCTCTTATTCACGTTGTTCGTGAATTTTCCGACATATTTGAGCCTGTTTTAGGATTACCACCTAAGCAAGCAATTGAGTTCAGAATTAATCTAATTCTTGGAGCTTTGCCCATTACTCGTCCTCCTTATCGTATGTTCAATAAGGAAAATGAGGAGATGCACAAACAATTATCCGAATTGGAGACGAAGCAATTTGTTCATTCTAGTTCCTCTCCTTGGAGAGCTTCTGCTATTTTTGTAAAGAAATCTGATGGTACACTTAGGCTTTGCATTGACTACCGCAAGCTTAATGATTTTACTATCAAGAATAAATATCTTTTACCTCGGATTGATGATCTATTTGATCAACTTAGTGGTGCTAGAGCCTTTTCGCAGTTAGACTTAGCAACCAGTTTTCATCAGCTTCGTATTGCAGAGGATAACATTCCTTTGACATCATTCCGTACTCGTTATGGATCGTATGAATGGCTTGTTATGCCATTTGGTTTAACGAATGCTCCGGCTTATTTCGTTGACCTTATGAATCGAATTTTCAAAGACTTCTTTGATCGATTTGTTCTCATCTTTATAGATGATATTCTTGTGTATTCTAAAACCGAGGAGGAGCATGAAAAGCATCTTCCGATTGTGTTGGAAACTCTTAGGAGTAATCAATTGAAAGCAAAATTTTCTAAATGCCACTTTTGGTAATCTCGTGTGAAATTTCTCGGCCATATTATTTCTGAATCCGGAATTTCCGTGGATCCTTCAAAGATTAAAGCAATATAAAATTGGAAGAGACCGGAGAGTGTGACGGAAATCCGTAGTTTTCTTGGATTGGCGGGCTATTACCGTCGTTTTATCAAAGACTTTTCTAAAATTTCCGTGCCTCTTACTAGCTTGACAAAGAAAGGAGTTAAATACATTTGGTCAGACAAATATGAAGCTTCTTTTCAGAAATTAAAAGAACTCCTTTTCGATGCTCCTATTCTTGTGATTCCCGAAGGGAACCAAGATTTTATTGTTTATACTGATGCTAGTCGGGTTGGTTTGGGTGCCGTTCTTATGCAAAGTGAACGTGTTATTGCTTATGCTTCTAAGAAATTGAAGCCTGCCGAGACTAGATATGTCACTCATGTTTAGAGCTCGCGGCTATTGTTTTCGCCCTTCATGTTTGGCGTCATTATCTTTTGGGAGAGAAATTGTTCTCTATACCGATTACAAATCTTCACTACTACAAAACAGGCCATTTGCATCGGTTGTTTACCCCCTCTTGCATCAGTTCAACAACCGATGCATATGCAACCGATGCAACAGGCTTAACACTTTTGCGTCAGTTCTGAAACCGATGCAAAAAGGTCCTTTTTGCATCGGTTGTTACTAACAACTGATGCAAAATATCATGGTTGGTTGATTGAACACAGCCCCCATGTTGCATCGGTTGTAATGAAAACCGATGCAACAAAGGAACTTGTTGCATCGGTTGTTGTTGAAAACCGATGCAAACTAATCCCTATATTGCATCGGTGTTTTATAATAACCGATGCAAACTATTCCCTCAGAAACCATTATTACAGTACTCAAATAGACTATATATATATTATTAATAATCTTTATATATATATATATATATATAAAGAAAAAACATACACAACAAATTAAAAAAAAAGAGATTATTTCATTATCATTTACAAATTCTGCTTGGTTTACAAATTTTCACCTTCCGAACCATCACAAATTTACAAATTCCATTATCATTTACAAACACTGTCTAACTTCCCAAACCATCACAACCATAATTCAAACCATCCCTCATCACCTCTACATTGTCCATCAGCACCCACTGCACTTCACAATAAGCCTTCATCTGACCACTAACTTACATTTCACAACAGACATATCTGCTTACTGCTGTACTGCACTTCCCTTCTCCATTTATCTACAATAATCTGATACGAAAATTTTAAAACTCTGAAAGTCAACTAACATTGATCTGAAAACTTACTCTTAATTTAGTAGATGGAATACTGCGTCACATCGATTCTCTGCATTATTTACAGCTGCAATGTTACAAATACATAGACATTGGCTCTTTGATTTTGATACTTGTAGCACGAAATCCTTAAATATGTAACTGCAGCGCCATCTATTTTTTATACGAAGTTCTCTGTATGTTTTTCTCTTTTTTCGGCCTGGTATCTTGGTTCAACTATGTTTTCTCTCTAACTAAGCTTTTTCAATTCTAACAGCTTCCCTGTATGTTGTGTTGATAGAACTTTTATGAATTTATGTTATAGGTCCCAATTTTAGAGCAGCTATGAAATACGTTATACAAGCTAGAAGCAATGATGATATACTCAAGACAACGGCACCAAATGCAAGTTATATCACCCAAAGGCATCTCCTGTCATAAACATTGATTGCCAGTTTGTTGTTTTCAAGGTTTTAATGGTTAGGAAACCCATATTAACAAACATTGTTGCTATATACTACTTTGATTTTTCTTAATTTTAATGCATCTACTCCTGATTGTAACATACTATTTTAAATGATATACTATTTTCCTACACCAACTGTATTATTAAACTGTCAGAGAATGTAATATGGTGTTTTCCTAAATCAAACACTCCATGCTTTGTTGACTGAATTGCTACGTAGTGCACATTTAAAATGAAATCATGGCCGCTCATGTGACTAATGTATTTTTTGTTTCTTATATGTGATAAAATTGCCATGATTGTGCCCTATCAAAGATGTTTATCTACATCTATTTTTGATACGCTTTTATGGAACCACCATTCCAACCTGAACTTCTACATCTATTACACTACTTCAAGCATTTTAAACTTGCACAAGAGATTAAACAATGCACCTTTTCAATGTTTTATCCATCATTGTCCCAGTTTCTTTTGTAACGGGTCTTCTCTCCCTTGTTTTGTGTATTTAATTAAAATAATTGCTATATTATTCATCTGATTGTTAAAGGACTAAAAGTTAGGTTTTTGGTTTTCCTATAGTTAAAAAGTTGCACCTTATTTGCCCAGCAAGGTGTCGATAGTACCACGGTTCCCATTTCATACAGCACGACCTAAGTTGGAAACCATCTCTGCAGCCATCATCAATGCAAGCCACATATCTGCCCATCGTATACTGTGCTTGTCCAAAGCTTGCTGCATCTTTGCTTTTTGTTCAATGTCTCCATACTATAAGTATTTGGTTGTTTCCTTTCTTTCCCATTTAGAATCTTCATTCTGCTAGAAATTTTCCATGACATCATCAATTTGCGGAATGCTATGGTAGATAATTAGTTGGAAGACAATAACATAAAACAACACATCAGAGTTGAATTAATGCAGCATCATATGCAGCCTTATGTGAGTTCATGACAAACAGAATATGCCGGGCAAAAATGTTGCCTACTATGTTGTTCCAAAAAGAAACTACAAAACAGTCAATCAAAGTGGGACATCTGATTCTTTAATTCCAGACATTATGTATTATGATTCAGAAATCTTTTTAAGCATATACGCAAAATTATCTTAACATGAACTCATATAATTGCAGCTCGGACAAGCAGTTTGTTATTTATTATTATTTTCCTATTTTCATCAAGTCGATGTACATAAGGTTTGAGCACATGTAGTTATTAGATGATATAATCATATTCACATAGATACCCATGCAAACATGGAGCTTGGTAATTTCTCCCTTATTATGTTCACTTGCTTCAAGTCCACTTGTACATAAAAGTCCATATTTCATAAAATTCAATAGAAGCAACTGATTGCCAGTAAGCTAGCATGAGATTGTTGTAAAAGAAATTATGCCATCATGTTTCTAGATTTAGAAAATTTAAAAATTTACCTCATAATGACGCCGACTCAGTCTAAGAAACAAACTATAATAGGTTTTTTCGTTTAAGTAATGGACGATCTTGCTTTTCTTTATACCCTGTACTCTCATGTTCTGCATTGTGCATTACCTGCACAAAATTTAAAATATTTGATGAAATGTTTTGATGTAATAAGTCTTTTAGTAACTCAAAGAGTTAACACACTACATACTAAGTACAATCAATAGAATCCTTAAACAGAATTAAAATTAAATCACAGCTGCTATATTGAAATCACATAGTATATAACATTAAAACCAAACCATGGCAAAATTTAGCAAAACTGGAAAGTTAGCTAAAGGTGAACAAAAAATGAGACATGAAGGAACTCGCAGTATCATATTTTGAAACCTGTAGCTAGCTACAGGTGAACACAAATGGGAAAGCTAGCTACATATGAATACAAAATTCTATAATGGTTAAGCTTGTAATGCTTATAAGGTTCTAGCATTGGCTATAATAAATTTGAATTGATCAGCAGTCAAAAAGCAACCTGGAAACAAAAAAAATGTACCAACCTGTTCTGGGCTGGCGACAAAAATATTGGAAAGGAGTTGCTTGCATTCAATTGATATGCGCACATAATCTGGAATATATATTGCACACTTAGTATCCTCTGCAAATATGCACATATTTTTATTGCTTTAGTTCAATGTGAAAGAATTGTATAGGTACTGATATTGCTGCTGCTGCTGCTTACCCCAATAGTCTTCTTGAAATTTCTTGGATCATCCGAGTCTTCAAATGGATACGCTCCAACCAGCATTACATATAATGTCACTCCACATGACCAAACATCTGCAGTCTATACGTACATACAAACATAGGTTCATTGTAAAATTTCATGACAAAGAAATATATAATGCATTATAAGTTTTCATTTTCAAGAATTAATAAACCACTTCTATGTATTTAGGAGAACAAATTAGAAGCTTTCCTTTCCATCGTATTCATTTCTGGATAAAACCTCAAGAGCTATGTAGGATGGTGTTCCCACAATTGATTTTGGTTGTGAATGTAGCTTAGATGACTGAAAATAATAATAATAATAATAGATTATTCCATTTTAGCGCAGTACTAGCTAGACTTGTCAATCATTGAAAATTAACTAGTGTGAATAATTGCACAGTTTAAGTTCAATCAGTCACATGCCTGGTATGAATGAATGATAACATTTTGCATTAATAGAAAAGCAATTCTACCCTCGAGTAGCCAAAATCGAAAATTTTAAGGCGATGAGATGTGCTTCCATCCAAAAGAGTGTTTTCTAGCTTCAGATCTCTATGACAAATTTGCTGCATTATAAAAAATCATAACAAATATCTAAACTAATTCAATGATGCATGTTATAAATACTTTTACTTGGGCAGGAATACACAGTGCTTCTGCAGGTTAAAGTATCTTGATCAGAGATTCTATGACACCATAAGAAAATTAATTACCATGGAATGACAATAGCCGACTCATGATATTAATTGTTGAAAGTAAAACCTTGCCGTCACACATCATATAAATACATATTCATTAATATTTCAAAGAAATGAATATAATTTGATAAGTTTAGTTCAATATCATTATTGTGTTTCTACCTTATCTTCACTGAATCTTCCAGCAGTGCATATTCTCTCAAAAAGTTCACCACCAGCGGCGTACTCCATTACTATTGCAAGATGTGTAGGGGCTAATAACACCTGAATATTATATTTTTCATATTTATTAAGCACGTCAAATTGTAGCCAATTTCTTAAGTTAAAACACACTTCAGACTTAAAGTTCAAACCACAGCTTAATTATAATAATAAACAGTTGTTCCAACTTGTTATAACTTGAATGATTCCTATATAAAATTTAATGTCAAAATAGTTGCTCTGGAAATGTTTTAGTTTATATAACTAACTTTGATAACGACTAGTCGACTTCAGCTATTTGCTAATGTCTCATACCGTATCTATGCAAATGGAAACCAATAATTGATGATTTTGCCAACCGCTCTTTTTGTCATGTGGGGAAACAAGGTTAGAAGATTGATGGTTATTCTATGTTACTAACATACATTGATTGTATCAAGTATTTTTGATTCACTACTATAATCCGTGGCATGAAGCAATGATAACAAAGTGATTTATATATTTAACAGATATGTCTCCATAGGGATCAGTAGAAAATGGAAATGATAACTTAAAATATTCCCAGTAAAAGAAGCCACCTGAACATTTTGGAGATGATCAAATCTGAAATTGAAGTCGTGTTTTCCTTTCTCTCCATCAACTAAACAGGTTTAATTCTAGTCTTCCGCAATTAAACCTGTTGAGGGCGAACGGTTCAAACAGATCGAGGAAGAATGGGTCGATAACGTTGCTCCTTTGTCCGAAGATGCGAGGAATTAGGGCAATTTGTGATTAGAAACTTGCATGTAGCTTGCATCACTTTTCAGATCATCGTGCATTACCTCACAAAGCTTGTAGCTTTCTCCTACCTTCTAGTCACCATGCAGCTGCATGCTATGTAATCTTATTATTGTACTTCATGAAAATGCATTGCATTATTGATCCACTATATTGCCTCAATGTTGTACCGCATACATTTTACATCAGTTCAGCTTTGTAATCAGGTTACAACATGTTGATCCATTGCACTGCGGTACTTAATTAATATGTACATCTAGCATATCCTTGAAACATGTCAAATGAAATTGAGAAACAACATAACTGATAAAGATATCCCAAAAGCATAAAATCGACTGAAAATCCTATGTATAGGTTACCTTAGAAATTATACTTTATCATGACAGAAATTTTGATAACTCATAGTGCACTTGAGAGCAGAGACAAAAAATGAATGCTAAATTGCTTATTACAGATAAATTTTGGATTTTTTTTAAAGATTTTTTCATAGCAAAGAAAATGATTGCAAAAGAAAAAAAAGTTCACGACTTCCATCAGAAATTTCAAATCACGGTAAAAAAATCCAGATTTCCAATTGCTTTTTACATCCAAAGTTGATGTTTAATGAACAAATCTGAAATTGAACTCCTGAATATACAAAAGGCTGCTAGCAATTCTTGTACATCTTCAAAATTGACACAAATAATCAGATGTTTGATTGAACATGTTGATGGAAGACGAGCCGGTACATCGCCTACAGCCAGATGCTATAGAATAGCAAAAATATAAAGTTATTAGCATTATAAACTCCTATACGCAACAATATTCTTCTAGAATAACATGCTTTACCTGCAAAGCAAATTCATGAAATTCAAGTCTCCGAACCCACGTACAAACCACGACAACCCAATCTCCTCCAAACTGCAATCGCCAACATCTCGAACCCAATGCCCAAGTCTTCCTTGCCAAGTTGCCGCGAACCACCTCGTAAACCCAAATCACCCAAAGCGACTACCATCGTGGAATCGCTCTCGAATACGAACTGTGGAATCTTTATAAATTGATGGTTAACGGTGATTTGGTAGGCCAATCTAATCCACGAAATAACGAACGGTGACAATCAATTTTAGGGTTTTTTTCGTTGCTGGTCGAATTATTTGAGGAAAAGAATGGGTGCGGGGAAAAAAATTAGAAAGGCGGGATGTAATACGTGAGCAACGAATAACCTAAATAATATTGCATCGCCTGTGCAAGGGAACCGATGCAAAAATTATTATTTTGGACGTAGTTGCATCGGTTGACTTTAAAATCGATGCGACTAAAACTATTTGCATCGACGTATTTGCATCGGTTGTTGGTGACAACTGATGCAAATTTGATTTTTTATTACCTATTGCTTTCCACGTACCAATTGCATCGGTTATTAAGACAGAACTGATGCAAATAGTTCTATTTGCATCAGTTTTTACTTCAACCGATTCAAATGAGGCGATGCAAATGGCCTGTTTTGTAGTAGTGCTTTAAAGTATTTGTTTTCTCAAAAGTAACATAATTTGCGTCAACAACGTTGGCTCGAATTCCTTGCATCTTATGACCTTGATATTCTTTATACTCTCGGAAAGGGAAATCGTGTTGCCGATGCATTTAGTCATAAGCAACAAACGGTTGTTTCTATGATGATATCCGAGTGGAATGATCTCGAAACTTTATCCACTTATGAGATTCGAGATCTTGAATCCAACTTATGTGCATCTCTTGTTTTATGTAGCCTTGAGGCTCATCCTTCTCTTTTTGGCCGCATCCTTGAAGCTTAAAAGCTAGATCCCGAATTGGCCTTTCTTAGCCAAAACTTTAGGGATAAAATTGATATTGAAGGTTTGAAAGACTTTGATATTGATTCTCGTGGTAATATTCAAAAATTTGGTAGGCTTATCGTGCCAAATATTATCGATCTTCGTAAAGATATTTTAGAAGATTCTCATCGTTCTAAATTCACTATTCATCCCGTTAATAGTAAAATGTATGCGGATATGAAGCGAGTTTATTATTGGGATGGATGAAATCTGATATTGCTAACTTTGTTAGGCGTTGCATGACTTGCCAACTAGTTAAAGCCGAGCACCAAAGGCCCGGTGGGTTATTGCAACCTTTGGACATTCCAATTTGGAAGTGGGACCAAATTTCCATGGATTTTATTGACGGTCTTCCTCGTTCTCATTCGGGTGATGATAGCTTATGGGTGATAGTTGATAGACTTACAAAATCAGCCCATTTTATTCCCGTTCGGTCCAATCGAACCGCACCTCTTTTGGCTAAACTCTTTATTAAAGAAATTTTTAGATTACATGGAGTTCCTGCTTCTATTGTTAGCGATCATGATCCATTATTTACTAGTGGATTTTGAAAGAGTCTTCAAAAAGCTTTGGAAACGAAGCTTAATTTTAGCACCGCTTATCACCCTCAGTCCGATGGACAAACCAACCATGTGAATCAAACTCTTGAAGATCTTCTTCGTGCATGTGTTCTTGATTTTGGTGGAAGATGGGAAGGTCATATTTCTCTTGTTGATTTTTCCTATAATAATAGCTTCCAATCAAGTATTGGTATGTCACCTTTTGAGGCACTCTATGGAAGGCCATGCCAATCTCCTTCTTGTTGGCTTGAGGCCGGTGAGAAGCTGGTTTTAGGTCCAGATATTATTCGTAATTCCACATAAAATATTGACCTTATTCGTCATAGGATGAAAAAAGCTCAAAGTAGGTAAAAATGCTATACCGATAACCGAAGAAGGAAACTAGAATTTTTTTGTGGGAGATTTTGTGTTTATTCGTGTTTCACCTATGAAGGGTGTTGTGCATTTCAGTCGATCGGGAAAATTAACACCTCGATATATTGGTCTATTTCCCATCACCGAACGTATTGGTACCGTGGCTTATCGCCTTTTATTACCGGCTCAGTTTTCTGCTATTCATGACGTGTTTCATGTTTCTCAATTACGGAAATGCCTTCAAGATTCCGATTCTATTATTGAGCCTAGTGTTGTGGAATAAATTGAAGTTTTTCCTAATTTGACTTATGAGCAACATCTTATTCGTATTATTGCATCGGAGGTTAAACGCCTTCAAAATAAAGATGTCCCTCTTTGAAGGTTCAATGGTCCTCAAACCTAAGGATTGTTCTTGGGAATCTAGAGAATTCATCAAGCGAACACATCCTTACTTTCTTTCTCGTGCTCTTTGAGGTGAACTTTTTATTTCAAATTTCTTTTGTGTTGATATGCTTTTATGGTTGTTACTTTTTATTTTCTTCTTAAATATTACGATGACGCAATTTCTTTAAGGAGGGGAGTCTGTAACAACCCGCATATTTTACGATTGTGTATTTAAATATTTTATTTAAATACAGCATCGTTAGTCGGATTATAGTCCAAAATGCTACTTTTTGCATGCGATCGAGTTAGGACTCGGGACCACTCTCATTGAGTTCAAAACGCCGTTTGCGACCTTTTTGAGTATAAACTTCGATATGTTTGGAGCTAGCTAAAATTTGACCTATGCACTTTAGACTTTGGGTTTGGGTTAGCCTAAACTATTAACTCAAGCTCCACCCCCACTTCTCTTCATTCACTTTCATTTCCTAATACCTTCAAGCTTTCATAAAAATGGGAAAAGAGAAAGAGAATTAGAATTCCTAAGCCCTAGTTCCATTGCAAATCCAAGTTCTAAAGAGAAAGAGAATTAGAATTCCTAAGCCCTAGTTCCATTGTAAATCCAAGTTCTAACTCCAAATTCAAAGTGAAGCTATTAGTAAGCATCATCTTCTTCTTCTCCAACTCATTTTACCTTCAATTTCAGAAATTCCTAAAGTCTAACTTAGGAAATGTTTTTCTTTTAAGCTTAGATTCAAGCTTCTTGGGTTGGAATTGAGGAGTGATTGTTTTTACCTTGCTCTATAGCTTCTTCTTCCTTGTTTTTGTGCAAAAGGTGAGATTTATATCTCACATCTAGGTCTATAACTATCTTTGGTTATTAGGTATGAATTCCTAACTTCTATTCCGTGTTCATTGGCTTTGGATTGAATTGGTTTTATGAATGTTCCAATTTTTGGTGTTTTGAAGTCAAATCTTTAAAAATCCTAGCTTTGTTGCTTGAACATGTTTTTAGTGATGCATCGAAGAGCCTAAAGGGCTGGGTTGTCTATTGACATAAACCCCTAGCGCCCATTGCTCGTCCGATCATGAATTGGCTTGTGATTGCTATTCATTTGATAGGGTGAAAGACAACCCCAGTGCCAGTCAGTCGACTGACCTTTGCAGTCAGTCGACTGGCTGTAGAAAATGAGGGTTCCTAGGACTGTTTGCAGAGGCTGGAAGTCTTTGTTTCCTGTAATCAGTCGACTGGCCTCTGTAATCAGTCGACTGACTGCAGGAAATGAAACTTCCAAGTTTCTGGATCTGTCGACTGGCCTTTGCAGTCAGTCGACTAACCTGCTTGCTTTTGCCTATTTAGCCTATTTTGTTTGAAATTCCAATTTCTATCGATTCGTGGTTTTCCGATTTGTTGTTATCATTTATTATCGACCTTGATGACTTCTATTTTGGAATTTTTGGGTATATCCATTTTGATGTGTTTGGAATTGATTTCTTTGGATTTAATTCACGTCTTTGATCGTGAAATTTTGGTGATTGATTGTTCTTACAATCATCTTTATGGTTTGTCACTTTAAAACGCAAAGGTTTCTATACTAGTAGTAAATATTCAAACTCTTTCTCAAAAGACGATTGCAACTCTATTTTTAATACAAAGCCCTTTATAAAACCATTTTTCAATCTATTAGTATATACAAACCTTTACTCATTCGTTCGAGAAATCCAATTAAACAACTTTGCAAAACAAGTGGTATGAAACGCTTGCGTTTACTTTGTCGATTAATTCTTAGATTCGTTCGATTGAAACTTTTGTGACAACCTTCGAGTGGAGACTTATATTTTGTTCGTAAATACTTAAGTTAAGCAAGTGATTATGGGACATGAATCTAAACTGATCTATTTACTAGCTTAGTGTAATTGACACTTCTTGATGATCGATGATGATCATTTTGCGATTTAGACTAGCAATGTGCGATGTCTCTTTGTTTGCGAGGGAGACTAAACCCCGTTTCTGTGGAGCTTCGGCTCAAAATTTGGTGGGGTAGCGACCCATAATCTTCGGACCGTTTTGTGGAGCTTCGGCTCAAAATAAATGGTTGGCAACCATGGAATAGCGTTCCATTTTGTGATACACGTGTTGGTGAGTTTTCATGCTCCCATTTTGTGATAGGCCTCCCCCTTTTTGTGATTTCTGGATTTCTATTGATGATTTCTAGAATTTGTGTTTCATCCATTTTTGTGATTACATTGATAAGTTCTATCAATATTTGCGCACTGGTGAATTTGAGTTTCAATAACTTTTACAATTGGCATTGAGAGGTTTGCCAATATTTGTGACTTGGTGAATAAAAATAAAGAGTATGACATTCTTTTTTATCTTTGAAAAGATTCTTGTGATATTGACTAATCTCTGGTTGGTTTTCAATTACATACTTATCATAGTATGGCTTTATAGTTATCATATGTTTTTTCATATCTCTTATTCTATATCACTTTATCTGATATTTATAGATAGACTGATTCGTTTATTATTTTCTTATTAAATAATACTCGAGTCAGACCGAGATGTTACATGTGCTTCTGCTTGACTCCTTATCTGGGATCATCATTATCTGACTTTTGCCTAACTACATTAGATTGGTAGTTTTTGTTGCTATACACTCGAGATGTAGACTCCTTGATGTATACATATTCTTTTGTCTAGCACTTGTATCTATTCTTTTGTTATAATGTGGATCTTGTTTGACCACTACTCTGATAAACACTTCTAAGTGTTATATATTCATATCTATTTCCGCCTTTGTGATATGGATATCTGTGAATGATTGTGTTATGCTTATTTCTATATTTGTTTCTGAAGATTATATATAGCCAATGTATAGATGTTTTGAGTTTGTATCAGTGTGTTAGATTTCGTCTTGTTATATTATCTGACATACTGTTGCTCGCACAAGGCAATTACACGGATGGTCGCTCCTCAACAGCCTTATTCTTCATGCTAGTTAACGGCATTACTCCGTAGTGTCCTTGGCTAGCGTGAGTATAGAGGTGGGGCGTCACAAGATAATAAGGAAGTTATGTATATGATTACATCTTAAGGATATTTAATCCTATCAGAGCATAAGAAACCCTTCGAATGATGTGTAAGGATGCTGAATTAGTATCATGTAGCTTATAATTTTATTGCAATGTGTATGTATTTGAATATTTAGTGTTTGACTTCATCCTTGGTGTGGATTGGCTACATTGATACGAGGAACATTTTTTCAGCCTTAAAAGAATCGTAACTCTCAGCCATCCAGATTCAGTGGAACATGTTAGTTTAGCTCTTGGGAATATTAATGAGAATTCAAGTGGATCTTTATGCTCTCTAGAAGCCCGATATGAGGATGAGATTACTTGATTCTAGTTGTTAGAGAATACCTAGATATCTTTCAACCTATCACCGATCTTCCTCCTAAGTAGGTGAGTGTGTTCAGAATTGACCATGTTCTTGGAGCTCAACTGGTTAGTTGACCTTCAATTAGGATGCCCGTAAAGGAAAATGAAGATCTTAAGAAGTAACTATCGAATTTGGAGTCTAAGCACTTTTTTGCACCGACTAGTTGTCCTTGGGTGTAGCAGCAATATTCGTGAAGAAGGCAGATGGATCTCTTAGATTATGCATAATTATCAGAAGTTAAACGAGCTAACCATTAAGAATAAATATCCTCTGCCAAGGATAGATGATATACTTGATCAGCTAAGTGAAGCTAAGATATTTTCACAACTTGATTCAGCAACTAGTTTCCATCAACTTCAAAATGTAGAAGATAATATTCTTTTGACAACATTTCAAACTAGATATAGATCTTATGAATGGCTTTTTATGCCACTTGGGTTGACAAACGGTCGTGCATATTTGTTGACTTGATTAAGAAAGTCTTTAGCAAATATGTTGACAAATTTATTCTTTTTTTTTTAGACGATACTTTGGTATATTATAATTCCGAAGAGGAACATAAGAAGCATCTTAGGACTGTCTTAGAAACTTTGAGGCAGAATAAGTTGAAGGCCAAGTTTTCTAAGTGACGTTTTTGGTAGAAGCATGTTAAGTCTTAGGCCACGGCGTTTTATAAGCTAGGGTTTCTGGGGACCAGGCCAAAGTTGAGGATATTCAGAACTGGAAGCAGCCTGAGATAATTTTAAAGATCAAGGATTCTGGGATAGTTGGCTACTATCGACGATTCATTAAATATTTCTTGAAGATTGCTCAACAACTTATGAATCTCGCGTGGAAAGGAGTTAAATTTTAATAGAAACCTACATGTGAAGAGGCGTATCAAAAGTTGAAGGGGTTATTCACAAATGCACCAGTGCTTACAATTCTAGAAGGCAACCAACATGTGGTTCTGGATTAGGTGTAGTGCTTATGCAAAAGGGTAAAGTAGTGGCATATGCATCAAGACAATTAAGGCTTAGTGAGACTCGATATGCTACTCATGATCCAAAATTAGCTACTACAGTTTTCGCACTCAAGATCTGGCATCACTAATTACTTAGAGAGGGATTTGTGTTATAAATTGATCATAAGTCACCGAAATACCTGTTTTCTAAAAGGATCTCAATATGAGACAGTAGCGATGGTTCAAGTTTTTAGCTGCATACCATTTTAAGATTTATTATACATCTAGGAAAGGTAGTCGCATGGCTGATGCACTAAGTAGGAAACTCCAAGCAGTAATCTCGATGATGATTGCCGAATGGAAGGATCTTAAGACACTTTCTATATGCGAGATTTATCTCAAAGAGTTTACAGAAAATTTAGGAGCAATGCTACTAATCTTGTGGCCAGAACTTCTCTGATGGATCTGATCACTAAAGCATAAAGGAAAGATCTGGTTGTTCAAGCACTTATCTTGAGATTGGAACCGGGAGATGAAGGTTAAGATTTGGTTGAATATTCTCTTTATTCACATGGTTATTTATGGAGGAGAAATAGATTCGTAGCACTGATATAAATGGTCGTTGTAGAGAAGTAATGGATGAATGTCATTGATCAGGTTATACTATTCACCCAGGTGGATATGAAATGTTTCTAATACTAGGATGGAATGAAACATGATATTGGTAGATATGTGATGGAATGTATAACATGCCAGTTAGTAAAAGCTGAACATCAGAAACCTAATGGCTTACTTCAACCACCAGAGGTTCCTTAATGGAAATGGGACAAAGTATGAGTAAATTCAACATTTGATAATAACGATTTATTTACACAAATCTCTACGAAAATATTATATGAATGCAGGTATCCATGGTTTTTATTAATGAGCTACCTCATTTACGAAGTGGACACGATAGTATATGGATAACAGTCGATCTTTTGACTAAATCGGCACATCCATACTAGTGAAGTCAAACAGAACCATACCATATTTGGCAAAGCTATATGTGAAGGAAGTGGTAAGACTTCATGGAGTTCCTAACTCGATTGTTTGCGATCATGATCCTTTATTCACTAATAGATTCTGGAAAGTCTTTAATCAGCTTTGGGAACAATGCTAAATTTCAGTACAACATATCACCTAAAGATAGATGGTGAAACAAGCGGGTGAATTAGATTCTTAAAGACTTACTTTGATCTTTATACTTGACTTTGTGGCAATTGGGAAAATCACCTTTGTCTAGTCGAGTATGCTTATAATAATAGCTATCAATCCACTATTAGAATGGCTCTGTTTGAATCCATGTATGGAAGACCGTGTCTTTCACCATCTTGTTAGCTAGAAACTAGAGATAAGTTTGTTTTGGGTCCCGATTCGACCAGAGAAGCATCAGAGAAGGTTGAGACAATCAAGTAAAGAATGAAGGAAGCTCAGGATCGTTAATTTTTTTACACTGATCGAAGAAGAAAAGAGTCAACCTTTAAAATTAAAGATCTTGTGTATGTGAAGATATCCCCTTTTAAAGGAGTAATGATATTTAGTAAGCGGGAAGTTAATGCCTCTTATATTGGCCCACATCTGATAATCGAACGAGTTGGAAAAGTTTCCTACAGAGTAGCACTTCCAAATTATTTTATAGGAATACATGATATGTTTCATGTATCTTAACTAAGTAAGTGTCTATGAGATTTGGAGATTGTTGTAGAGCCATGAGAGATACATGAGCTCGAGATATCTCCAAATTTGAGTTACATGCAACATCTTGTTTGGATAATTGATTCAAAAGTCCGACGGCTTAGAAGAAAGAGAGTTTCCTTGGTAAAGGTACAATGGTATGATCTATTGGATTGTATGTGGGAGACTCAAGAGCACATGAAACAAGATTACCATAAGATATTCTCAAATCCACATGAGTCAGGTATATATCTTAATTCTTTAACAATTATAAATAAATGGTATAATTTAGCTAGAATTTAACTAACTAGTTATAGATTTTCTTCTAAAAGGAATTGTGATGACATAATTTTCTTAAGGGTGAAAGTCTAAAATAACCTGATGTCAGAAAGTTAATAAGATATGAATAATCAAATTAATTTTCTAAACTGATAAATATAGAATTGTAGTGAATGGTTGAGAAATATGATGAAAAATATAAATTTTATATGGTGAAAGGAATTTTAATTAATGATATTTGATGGTTAATTTATTTGAATAATAAATATTTATAAATAATGAATTCTTTTGATAAGAAGAGAAATGATTTATTAAATAAAGAATAATAATTGAAATAAATAAGCGCAGAAAGTTATTCTTAGAAACGAAATATAATTTAATTAATAAAGGAAACTGAAATAGTTTTATATAAACAAAATTTAAATAATATTTAGAGAGAGAATAAACTTAAAATATAAATTTAAACCTAAAGCTTAATTAGCCCAAATCCCTATTTGCCTAAGTCCAAATCCAAGTAACTTAAATATTTAAATTTCTAGAGTTTTCCAAATCCAAAATTTTCTCATCATGTCATAAATATGAGATTACATACCATGGAAGAAGCATCCTGTAGCTTAAATCCTTTTTGTTTATATTGTCTAATACCCTACTTCCTCTTCAAAATTAAAAATAAAATCTAATAAATTACCAAAAATTCCAAAATCCAAATATGAGCTTTCTGACATCATTCTTTACAAATAGCTAGTGGGAAAATTCAACTTTTGGTCTTCAATAGTTGTAATTGTTAAATTACAGTGAGGAGAAAGCAAGGAGAAAGAGGAGTTAGAACAAGTAGTTGAAGCTCTACATCTTTTAGGTGAGCTTACAAACTCACATCTATGTCTATAGTGAATATAACTTATGTGGAATGTCACCTTTTAGCTTGTGCGATCTTGAAATTCCGGTTCACAAACATAGAAATCTGCCATACCAGTGATGATATTGAATTTTATGTTACGTTTGAATGTGTATGGGCTTGAATATATTGAAATAAGAAGATGGATTAATGTGTGCATCAATTTGTTGGCGGAAGGTTGAACTTAATCAAAGAAGAACAAAAGGGAGCATCAGGCATTTTAACACCGGAAGAGGTCGGTCGATCACTTGTCGACCGTTGACCGTTGGTCAATCCGGTGGCCGTAAGCTATAAAAATAATAATAATAAAATAAATAAAATTAAAGTTAAAATAACTAAAATATAAATACATAAATAAGTAGATATATATATATATATATAAAGATTTAAAAACAATGTTGAAGTTGCATTTTTATGTTAATGTTAAATTATATATATATATATATATATATATATTTAACATTAACATAAAAATGCAACTTGCATTCAACATTGTTTTTAAATCTTTATTTATATATATATCTGCTATTTATGTATTTATATTTTAGTTATTTTAACTTTAATATATATATATATATAAATATAGCTAAGAGTGTAGTGATTAATATTTATACATTAGAAATTCAGAATGTAAAATAAAAATAATAATGATTAATACTATAAAATTTAAGTTTAATAAGACATATACATACATATATAATAGAAGGAAGATTAAGTAATTGATTATGGAGTCAATAAATTTATTCAATATAATTAATATGAGATATACTCTTTATTTAAATAAACTAATGCCGTATAAATTGGATATATATTGGATTGTTCCATAGTATGATGAATTTTCAATAAACAGAGTTATTATACTATCTGGGATGAGGTTTTTGGTCATATTTCTCCAGTTAAACACAAGACTTGTGGCATAGGTGTAGTGGAGATTGAGTGCAATTTATAAGCATTGAGTAAACGATTGAGTGTCCCATATTGGGATGTGATACCGATGTGATATTTATTCAGTTATTCATTGCAAGTAGATGACACTCGAGTGACAAGATAGTGAGATCGGGATAGAGTTTACGCGAAGGAGCTCATAGAGTTACGTTAGGCTTTATGCTTATAATAAGTGAGCTAGGCTTTGTGCCTGTATTATAAATTCTATGTGTTGTCTATGGTGATGTACTTCTTTAATTCATGTAGAAGAAGACTAGATTAGGCTACCATCCACCCTAGCAAGCTGATCTAGGGTAGTACCCAAGATCCGTGACACCTTATATTTATATAGCTCTATACCTTCCTTGGGTGCGTTCACCCTTGTGTCACATAGGCCAACAGTCTGTTACTGTAACGACCTGATATTTTGGATCATTCAAATCAACAATAATCCACACATGTCAGACTTGAATTGATTAAAATATCAGATTGTTAATTTAAAATTTGGCAAAGATCGGCAAATACAGTAAATAAATCAATCACAGCAGAGTAATATAATGCAGCGGAATAGATAAATAATAGTTCATGAAGCTACTATATAAACATCAGAGTAAGAAATAAAATATAGCAGGATAACTCAAATACACTGAAGCCTCGAATATAGAAACAGATGACATTTTTGAACCAATCAACTGGAAAAAATAAAAGCTGAATCGATAGTTGGATCTCCAAATGAGCTTCAAACTCCAAAGGTGAGTCTCAAATGCTGTATCACTCGGTCTGACCCGAGCGCAAAACAAAACCCAAAACACACGAGTCAGGATTAACATCCTTATATCAATAAATCCAACTCAAGTGAAATATTAACTAAAATACAATTAACTTAAAGGATGTTTGGGATAACCATCCTCAAAGGATCCATGGAACTATCTACAATGCAGAAAATATACACTATAACACTGCCATTTCCATTAAATATATATATTTCCTCAATTTCACAAATAGATTCCAATCAATTCAAGTTCCAAATTCACATTTAATTCAATTTAGATTTATCCATTATAATTCAATTCAGTTTCTAAATAACAAATTCAAATTTTATTGATTTCAAATACAGATCTGGATCAAAAATAAACCATTTAAATTCCAGCATTTCAAAGCTTTAGTGTTCAACATTTTCAAAGTTCAATTTAACGGTTTCATATAGATCTCGATTTAACTCATTATTATTTAGTCTAGAAATATCCACTTAATAAATTCAGTATTATTTAAATAACCTTAATTTACCCTTAAACTAAATGTTCCTTTCGATTTGTTTAAACTAGAAATATCCATTCAGTCACTTTGAATCAAAAATCAAATTATAAAATCAATCTTAAACTTCAACTTCAATAGTTCAAATCGATTAAATTTAGTAGAATTCTTAATTAAATACAATCTCAATTAATTCAGCTTTATCTTCTCAACCTTAACTTATTTAAATTATTACAACAATCTATTTTGATATATAGATTTAAATAAATACTTAATCATATTACATGTATTAAATCAATCTCAATAATATTATTATTAACTCTTTATATAAAATTACCATATATGTATATAATATCCTAAGAACCAATATTTATTAAAAACCACATATTTCTTTTCAAAACCATAGAAATTATTTTTAAACATTTATATATGGACCAACGGTGTCTGTATATATTTTTCTATCCTATGGTCAAGTGATATGGATATTTAGCATTTCAATCCGTAATATATACAGGTAGATATCATTTCGACCCGCAATCCCAAATTCAATTCAATGAAAATCGCTTGGGTTTATCATTTCAACCCATAACGATTTTCTCCTATTCTAAAGTCCATTCCGGTATGTATCATTTCAACCCATAGTGAATTCGATACTAACAAGGAACTTGTAGAGTGATAACATATAATATAAATATAACAACAGGCATATATCATCAATAACAATATAATATGAACAACAGGATATGGTGTCATATCCCACATGTGAACGGTTATAGATAATAGCATATATAACAATTTAAATAACTACAGTAGCATATTTCAATTGTCGTTTCAATCGAAATCAAATTTAATAAATATAAGAACGTTAATCGTGAGTGATTGCTCACCTTTCGAGGCTAGATTGATTTGACAAAGAAACGAGCTATGAATCCAGGCATGAATTTCAAAGCAAAGCAGGAGTGAACACAAATTCAATGATCAAAGCTGAAAATGATAAGTCGATGAGAAAATCAATCAGTTTAATATATACAATATATATATATATATATTATAAAAATCAATATCTTAATTTTAGAAAAATATTAAAAAATATGTGTATATATACATAGACACAATTAAATCACTATCTTAAAACACATATTTTTAAAAATTATATAACCAAAATCTTTTATATATATATTTAAACTATATATAATACAGTATATATGCAGACCCATATTTTAATAAATATATGTAGTGCGAATATACATATATGCATAACAAAAGAAGAGAAAGCTTTATATTCAATATACAAATATGCATAGATATTAAAGCTACATACTTTACTGTATCCTAAACATATACTATATGTATATAATATGGGAAAAAAATCTAAACACATTATATGTAGCAGCAATTAAAAATAAAACAGAAGAATCAAAACAGCCTAAAATTCACATATTTATGAATATATAAGTTGCTGCTATAAATTCTCATATACCCTAACACGACGTATTATATAACTCTTTAATATAAATACTATAAGCAAATTTTTATTACACATATAAATAACTCACAGATTTATGCATATATGCTTTTACATAAATGAATAATGAATGATATAAACTTATATAGTATATGCAATATATATATATATATATATATATATATATGTATGTATATATATAATATCAATACCAAAATCTGCTATAATACAACCTATCATAAAATGCAAATATTTGAAACACAAATATAGTAAAATTATACACTTTGAAACAGCTTTAGATACATATATGTTGTATATATCCTGAAACCACCTACCAAATATATAAAAAAAAAATTCACAAAAATCTTTAGATCTGACTTAAATAAAATCAAGTGACTCATTTTATTAAAGCTTATATCCATTAACCGATCCAATACCAACTTATAAAATTTATGTACTTTAAAACAATAATGTAAAGCATAGATTGACAGAGAAATATATATACATAAACCCATTATAATTTTACACATACCTCTATATATATACACATAGAGAAACACGGCAAGGACAGATGTGGAGGATGGCACGGTACACGATGAGATGGTTAGGCGGAGAAGGTGGTGGTGATTGAGGCCGAGCTAAACAAGAGGAAGCAAGGCAAAACAAATGGAAAAATCAATAGAAAAATGAAGAGAGAAAGTAAAATTGGAGGAAGCCATTACCTATTTTCTTTTGTGGCCGTGAGAAATGAAGATGAGAAGTAAACTTTTTCACGTGAAAAAGTGATATAGGCGGCTAGGGTTAAGGAATGTACGACAAAATTTGTGGAGAAGTTATGATAGGAAATCAAGTGGGTGGAAAGATATAAAGGCAAGAAATCAAACATAACGTATGCCTATAATTAAAACAGGCAACGTATCTTAATTGATGCGTTTCCAATATATTAAAGAAAGATGTATACAAAAAGCTTCAATAACAAGTAAATACAATAACGTTTAATAATTACATTTTAAAAGATATGCCCTTTAAGGCAATAACGTATATCTATTTGAAATTTCTTTCCAAGAAATAAATAAGGAATCTAAACACTTAACCATTTAATTAATAAATGAATGTCTAAATAGAAAAACAAGGTAGAGATAGATATTGTGAAAAATAAACAAATAGTTTTAGGAAAAGTAGGAAATAAATAAAGAAAATACTTTATTTAATGGAAACTAGAATTAAAAATTGTAAACAAAATTCAACTGACTTTGCAAAATTTCAACAACACTTCTAAACAAATAAAAGTCAAGTAAATAAAATAAACAGGAAATTTTCCTCAAGGACAATTTTTAGGGCTTTTTTAGATTTAGGACAGCCCGCTACTTGTTGTCTCACAGGGACACACGCACGTATTTTCCTTTCAGCCACTTTCACGCGCTTCTTCTTCTTCTTCTTCGTTTCGATCAAATTTTTCTGTCGCGATCCAATTTACTCTCGCAATCAAAATATCGATCAAGCTTGTTTGGTCATTTCAATTTCATTCTTTTGAAAATTATAGTTCATCTATTATATTTTTCTCATGCGCGTTTGTCGACCTCTTTCTTTTCATATTTCTACCGTGATCTCGTTTTTTTTCAAAGTTTTGACATAAAGTTGTTTGGGTTGTATATAAAGTTGTGATAGAGTTGATGTAACGACCCGTAGATTTTAATAGTTTTTAATTGGTTTTATAACGTATTTAATTTGGATTTTGAGAAATTTTAATAATAATATTTTGAAATAAAGTTTTAATATTTGGTTTACGTATAATTAAATATAGCAAATGGTAAATTTTCAATTAATTTTATGAAAGTTTATTTATTTTGTGAAATTCTATTAAATTCATGCTGACTTGCTAATGATATGTAATCTAAATTTTAATAAAAGGATCTGCAACATCATAGCTGTAAATTAAGAATGTTATTGTTTATAATCATACATGTAACTCTAATGATACGATTTTAATAACAAATTCCGTGTTCAAGATATGGATTTCATAATAGTATTTTCTTAATATCCTTAGCTTTCAACAATAATCAATTAGCGACCTTAATCTTAATAGGATTTGAAAATCATCAACATTCGGATAAGTCAAATGATATTCTAAATGTTAATAATAATCTTGAAAAAAAAAACTTTATCAGAAGAACATTTTAAGTACACATAAATTTTTATGGGATTATGTTAATATGTATTCACTAGGCATATGCTAACAACCGCTCAAACAAGAGATAATCACTAATACACAGTGTTAATTGTTAAAAACTCAAACTATCTATATTTATCACGCAAAAATGCAAAATCATAAAGGTCATTAGTGAAATTATGCAATCTTAACATGTGCGTAGAAGGCACATGCTGATATTTTCCGATTTTGTGCACTGCACTAAGAATTATTGGATCCTACATCGTTAATTTGCTACCATTTCACGACTTTGACCACCACCTTAATTTGTTGAATGCCACGAATGCCAAAATGATGAATGATGTTGCAAGTCAAAAGAAAATGCATGCTCCTATATGCGTTTTTGCGTTAAATGACATTAGATGCCAACAATATTATTATGCATTTTCATTATCTTAATTCTTTTATCAATTAACCTCTCCACTTTTCTTTCCAATCTGATTTATAACCTGCCTAATTACTTTTCTTACCATATTTATTATTTGCTAGAATCTAGCCGTTTCATAATTCCCTTTTTCAGCATTTGATGTGTCTTCTCTAAATCTAAGCGGAAAATCTAGCTTACCCCTTTTATTCATTTACATTTTTTTCTGTTTCAAATTTCATCGTGACTGACACGCAACCTTACTTTAATCACTGCGTCAATCAAGTATCCATCTATTAATTTTCATTTATTTTATATTTATTGCCAACGTTATAAATTTGAAAGATCACTTGCTTCTCTTGTCTCTCTGATTTCACGTCTCTGTGCCTATCCTTTTGAGTTTCTTACTTTTATATTCTATTATTTGCCTAAACGTGCATTTTGACTGTTGCCATCCCCGTATTTATTTCTTTCCTTTTTGAAATTAAAACGTATACGTTTTACATTTATTTATTTCTAAACCATTCATTGCCTTTCCTTTAAATCAATCCATTCTCTTCTTATTTGTTTTAATTTATTTCCTTTTTTCACCAACACTCAATCTTTATACATATTTGTTTTAATTCATTTTCTCTATACATGTGCATTCAATCTTTATACATATTTGTTTTAATTTATTTTCTCTTTTCACCAGCATTCAATGTTTATATACATATTTGTTTCATTTTATTTCCTTTGTTCACCAGCATTTAATCTTTATATATTTGTTTTAATTTATTTCCTCTTTTTTTTTTACTTCTCCTTAATTTATAGGAATAAATTCTTAAATTTCCTCTAGCCATTACTATCTTTATTTCTTGCCACTTTAAACAAAATTTCTTTCCACTTTATCAATGTGAGGCTTCTCTTATAAATACAAATCACTCGTACATACCCTACTCCATATCAATAGACCTTCATCTCCTCTCTTGCGTGTGAAGCTTCTTCTGTAGGTAAATGGCTGCACTAATTTTTTTTTTCTTCTTATTTCTTTTCGTTTTCTTCTTCTTTTTCATCCTTTTCTTTTGTTTTATTTTTGTTTATATTGCTTTTGCTTTTCCTTTATTTTAAGCATAACATGCTTCAAGTATATATTTTACATTATAAGTATGTTTATATAGTGCAGCGCAAGTATACATTAAATTTAAAGTTATAAACATTTGCATTTGTTCTATGGTTAGTTTTATATGAGTATTTATTGAAATTTGTATAGTCTGACTTTTGAATATACATTGGGTTATTTCATACGGTTTATATATAATATAAGATGTTTAGCAGTCTGCATATATGTTACAGTATGTAAGATTTTTATATAAAAAAAAGAAAGGTGTTAATTTTATATTGTATTGTTTATAAAAAGGTGTTAATTTTATAATATATATATTGTGGGACAGTATACATTTATAAACATATTAATATACAGTAAGTTATAAAACATAAGTTTGATATATAGGTAGAGTTTGCATGGGTTTAAATTTTCCTTCTGTTGTTTAAAATATAGTTGTAGAGTTATAAAATTTTGGGGAGAATATATAGTATAATATATTTTAAGTTAGTTTGTGTGTCTGTCCAGAGATGAATTATTATGCAAATACAGTTTTATAAGATCTAAGATCTGTTGTTTTAAAATGTAAGTTTATACTAGTGATTATATGGGTTAAAATTTGACATTCATATTTTTAAGATGATAAAGAAAGTTTAATGTAAGTGTTAACATGTAAGAAATGTCTGAAGCCTATTTTAATATTAAAGAAAATACTGGAATTTAAATTGTTAAATTAAGTTGGAGCTGTGCTCTCGCCCTTCTCTTTCTTATAAATATTTTGCAAAAGGTAAATTTATATCAAGTATAAGGTGTGTAGTGTTTCAGCAAATCAAGGAAAGTCGATATTGGTCTTAACAATAATAATGTGGAATGTTGACTTGAATGTTGATTTAAATATGATTATAAAAAAATATATGTTAATATTGGTTTTAAACATAGTTTTGCAGTTTTCTATTATTTGCATTTGTTTGAAAACGTATGTATGTATATGTAATTTTAATGCGTTTCAAAACTAATATTGGTTAAGAGAGTAATATAATAGAATAATATTTGTATTTCATTTCGGTCTACATAAAGCAGTTTCTGATCTATTTTCATCGATCTCTATTTATCAGTTGTCCATCGTATTCGTGCCAATCTTGCTTCGCTTTGAAAATTTTGTTTGGATTTGTTCGATGTCTAGATCGTGATCCAGCGTAGCTCAATTCTTTGTCCAATCCATCTAGCCTCGAAAGGTGAGCAATCACTCACGATTTAACATTCTTATATCTATTAAATTTGATTTCAATTGAAACGACAATTGAAATATGTTGTTATTAGTTATTTAAATTGTTTATATGCTATTATTTGTAACTGTTCACCTGTGGGATGTGACACCATATCCTGTTGTTTATATTATACTGTTATTGATGATATATGCCTGTTATATTATTATTATATGTTATCACTCTGCAAGTTCCCTGTAGTTTAGAATTCACTATGGGTTGAAATGATACATACCCGAACGGACTTTAGAATAGGAGAATTTCGTTATGAGTTGAAATGATAGACCCAAGCGATTTTCATTTAATTGAATTTGGGATTACGGGTTGAAATGATATCCACTCGTATATATTTAGTGTACGGTTTGAAATGATAAATATCCGTAGCACTTGACCATATGATAGGAAATATATACAGACTCCGTTGGTCCATATATATAAAAATATTTTGAAATAAATTCATTGTTTTGGAAAGAAATATATGGTCTTAATAAATATTATCTTAAATTATTATATATAAAGGGTAATGATATATATATATATATAGATTTAATAATATTTAATTCAATTAAGATTGATTTAATACATAAATTATGTTAATTATTTAGGTAAATTATAGTTCAAATAGATTTTTGCAATAATTGGGATAAATTAAGATTGGGAGATAAATTTGAGTTTATTAAAAATGGTATTTAAATAAGGATTTATTTAATTAAATCAATTTGAAATTTTGAATGGGAAATTTAAGGGTATGATTTTGTAACTGGATTTTTGATGTAAGTGATTTAATGAATATTTCACGTTTAAATATATTAAAGAAAATATTGAGTAAAATGTAATTAAGGTTACTTAAATGATATTGAATCTAATAAGGGAGTATTTCAAGACTAAATAATAATGAGGTTAAATCGAGATCTATATGAAACTGTTATATTGAACTTTTAAATATTAAAGCCTTGAACTATATTGGAATTTAAATGGTTTATTTTGAGATTCGGATCTGTATTTGAAATAAATATAGTTGAATTCGTTATTTAGAAACTAAATTGAATTTAAATTGATAAATTAAGATTGGATTTAATTTGAATAGGAAGGTCGGTTGATGTTGAAACATTTTGTTAAGTTGAGGAAATTGAAAATACTTTACTCTAAATTATTTAATATATATATAAATACTATTTTGGGAAATATAGAGATATTTGAAGTGAAAATGATATTTGGTTTTGAAGCATAAATTAAGCTGAAAGGACTACGGTGTTATAGTGTCTATTTCTACCTTGTAGATAGTTCTATGGACCCTTAGAGGATGGTTATCCCAAACATCCTTTAAGTTAATTGTATTTCAGTTGATATTTCACTTGAGTTGGATTTATTTAGATAAGAATGTTAATCCTGACTCGAGTGTTTTGTGTTTTGCTTTACGCTCGGGTCAGACTGAGTGATACAGCATTTGAGAGTCACCTTCGAAGTTGGAGTTTGCTTGAAGATCCAGCTATCTATCCTTTCAGTCATCCAGTTGATTGGTCCAGAGAAGTCTTCCGCACGTACTGGAGACTTCACTGTATCTGAGATATTCTATTGTACTTTATCTCTAACTCTGATTTTTTTATAGTAGCTTCATGAACTACTATCTATTTATTCCACTGCGTATTTTTGTACTACTCTGTATCTGTAATTCTGTGTTTGATTTATTTACTGTATATGTTGGGTTTTGCCAAATTTTAATTAACAATCTGATATTTTGAGCAATTCAAGTCCGACATCTGTGGATGCGAATGGTTGAAAATAGCAGGTCGTTACAGTTGAAAAGTATCATATTTCATGTTCAGTTTTTGAGTTTCATTTTTATTTTTTCTTATTATCATTTTTTTATTATCAGTAACTGGGTATCGGTTTTGTATACGGTAGGTATCAGTTTTGTGAAATTGAATAATTAATGTTCTACATTGAACATACTTTTACTAATGTTTATATTTTATTTTTTTGGCTGTGGGGATAACAGTCTTCTTTGTCTGTTTGTGTTGAATTATAACACTTTTAGCAATCGATCGTCTATTGATTGCTCTTTATATGATTTGAAGAATGAGATATAAGCTTGTTATGATTGGAAAAGTATTATTGATTGGGTTGTATATAAACTTGTGATAGAGTGGAAAAGTATCATATCTTAGGATCAGTTTTCTGGTATCATTTTTATTCTTCTTAGTATAAATTTTTTTTGATTATCAGTAACTAGATATCAGTTTTGTATACCTTAGGTATCGGTTTTATGAAATGGAAAAATTAATGTTCTAAACTGAACATGTTTTTACTAATGATTTTTTTGGCAATGGTGATAATGTGGCGCAGGTAGACCATCAGCTAAGTCTAAAGGAGGATTTTCATATTTTCAGAACAAGCATAACAGATGTGGCGAGTGCAAAGCAGCTTGGTCATAATAAATGGAATTGTCAAGCTTCGAAGAGGATATGATTTGATTTTTCATTTTGAATTTGTTCAGATTAATAAGTGGATGTGTGACTTGTTTTGGTAGTTTATTGTAATTGAACCTTTTGTTATTACTTTGTATTCAGTATATCATGGAATTTGTTATAAATGGAATTTATTGTTAATTTGTGTTCAGTTTATTGTAAGTGGATGTATTCAGTTTTAGTATCAGTTAAATGTTTTTACAGTATTAGTTATAGTGTGTGTTTTTACAAGTAAGAGCAGCTTTGTTTTAAGAACATAACATCATTACTTCATAAGTATCAAATTGCAACAGAACATCATTACTTCACAAGTACAAATTTCAACAGAATTACATTACTTTACAACTATCAAATTTAATTGTGAAACATCAAATTTAATGGTACAAGCATATAGTATGCTTTGAATTAAAATATTCAATATTTTTACTAGCACACTTAGTATAGATTTGTGTATGAATTTTTTCGTTTGTAGCTATTACTTTAAGACATATTTGCTAAATATTTTGTTTTATTTTTTATTATGTAGTTATCTTTTTTGTTTTTGTAGGTGTCAGTTTTGTTTCTGTAGGTATCGGTTTCTTTTATGTAGGTATCAATTTTGTTTTCGTAGGTATCAGTTTCTCTTATGTGGGTATCAGTTTTGTTTCTGTAGGTATCAGTTTCTTTTATGTAGGTATCAATTTTCTTCCTATAGTAACTGTTTATTTTTGAACTAGATGTTTTTGAAATTGAGAGATAATATTTTTCAATATTTTGTTATGAATCATTTTTTTTCAAGTACGTTGCTCCACCTTTCTGCATATACAACAAATTGCTTCTCTGACTTCACTTCCCAAAAACTCAACTCATCTGCAATGGCCAGACTCCAATCCACCTTCCTCGACTAACACAATTATTGCCAACAATTCGCAACCTCAACCTCGACCAAATCGCGACCTAATCAAAATTTTCTCCTCACCGCCTCCTGCAAAACACCAACCACAACTACGACATCAAACACAGACTCAAAGAAATTGGAAATTGTAATTTTGGTTTTGTGAAAGTAATTTTGGTTTTGGGGAGACTGTGGAAATTGATTTTGCTTTGAGCAATTGAATGAGAAATCGATTTGTTTTGATTTAATTTTATTTTTAAAAGAAAGTTCGTCGATTTCTGAGTGAAAGCGAGAAGGAGGAGACGAGCATAATTCTTTGTCTTTGTTTTAATTTGTATCTGAGCTTGGGCTTTGTCCTTACGGTAAAAGTTTTTTGCGCGTGTCCTTCTGAGCATTTATTTACTTTAATTTGTCCTTTAAAATTATTTCCCTTAAAATAAATGCTGAACAAAATAAAGTGTAAATGAAAAAAATAAGGTCTTAAGGAAATAGAAAAATAAATAAATAACAGGAAATTATTGTCAAGGACAAAATTTCACAGCTTTTTTGCCTCAAGGACAGACCTTCAATATTTTATCCTGGAGGACAACTTTCTGTAGGTATCGGCTTTTAGTTATTGATAGTAGTTTTTAGGTATCAGTTTGTAGTTATTGATAGCAGTTTTTAGGTATCAGTTTTAACTCGGTAGCAGTTTTGTTGTCCTTATGAATAATTTTGGAAAATGTTTGTCCTTATGAATAATTTTTAGAAGAATATTTGTCCTTGTGGTAAAAATATTGAGGTCGTGTACTTGAGGCAAAAAATATACAAATTTTTGTCCTTTAAATTAATTCCCCCAATAAATAATTACTTTAATGGTTTGAAACTAGAAATTAAAAATTGTAAACAAAATACGACTAACATTGGAAAATTTCAATTACACTTTTAAAAATGTTTTTAAAACTAAAATATATACATCACATGTCATGTTACACATGTAAACCTAAATTAGAACATGACATGACAAACAAAAATATTATTTATATAAAAATAAAACAAACAATTTTGTTAAATACAACAAATTACATCCAATAGTGCAAAAAGCATAACTTTTACAATATTAATCAGATTTCAACGAAACGAAAAGAAATCCTTAGAATTTCATTTACTTTCATAAAATAAAGATAAAATTCAAAATTTTAAATTTTAAATTTTTTTAAAATTAAAGTCAAAGTTTGACCATATTGACCAAAATTCTCCTTTTTGGAAAATATTCTATTTATTCATGTTTGGAATCCTAATTCACATTTAAATCAAAATTCAATTTAAAATAATTAAAATATACGATTAACACAATCACAAAATACAGGGTTGTTACACTCTCCCCCACTCAAAACATTTCATCCCTGAAAAGGAATGAGGTACGGGAAAACACAGAAAGGATAAAAATGGAATAAGATTCAGACAAGATGACAAGAAGATTGAAATTATACCTGATAGCTGTGGTTATAGGTAAGTTTATAAAGGTGGAGAATAGGAACAGCTAGAAGGGAAAACAGGAGAATAGGAATATATAGGAAGGAAAATAGGTTGAAAGACAAGGAAGAACCATTATTTTAAAACTATATAATTTCAATTAGAATTTTTAATATTTAAAACAATTTATAATATAATGAATAGTCATTTTCAAATTTCTTAATTTGAAGTAAACAATATTTAAAACATTTTAATTTATTTAGAAAGGTAAAATAAATGATCAAAATATCCTTTATATAATACTTTTATAACTCGATGTCTTAACAAGTTTATCCTTGTTCCTGTAGGCTCTGGCTATGCGTTGATCAGGCGCAAAGCTAGAATTCTCTAGGTAGTTAGTAGACTTGTTTCAACACCCAGTGAAAATACTAGAAAAACTTAAAAAAAAAACAGATATGGAAAGTACAATCCAAACAAAACAACCAAAACCTTTGTCTAACCATGCATCGCAGATACACAATGGTTACGCCTGGATCCCCTAGAAACAATCCATATTCATAAGCTTTCTCAGCCCCGCGAATTACGCCATGATGACTAGTAGACCGCAGATATATGATGGTTATGCCTGGATCCCTCAGGAAACAATCCATATCCGTAAGCTTTCTCAGCCCTGTGGATTTCGCTACTAATACGAACTACATAGATCGCAGGATACACAATGGTTACGCCTGGATCCTCTAGGAAACAATCCGTACTCGTAGGCCATCTTAGCCAAGCGAATTGCGCTATGCAATCGCGCTCAAAAGACCATGGGTTACGCCATGGTAGGACACTCGAGTATCACATCCGTAAAACCAAAACCAGAGAGAATAATATCGATAGAATGAATCCACAATGTGGCCACAGAGTGGATATCAAGCAGAAGGCACTTCCCATATCTTTACTTTGAAAATATATATCATATAGTACCTTTCAAATCAATTTCAAATACCATACTTATATAAAGTCCATTATATATAAGATTTCATTTTCAAATCGAGTACTTTCCAAAATCAATAGTATATCAAATCACTTCATACTTATACAAATCACCTTAATATAAGTTCGATAACTTCCAAATCAAGCATTTAATAAAACAAGGTTCTCAATTCCAATTCCTTTCAGTATCGGTACAGTTTTCAAAAGGAAAAACATATACGATTTCACCAAATCATTTCTTCCAAATCAATTATCTTCAGTTTCAAGTTTCCAAAATAATAAGTTCAGAAAATAATCCAAATCAACCTAATTTTTGTCAAACAAATCTGTTTCCAAAAAATCATCATAAATATACTGGGTTTTGAAATTTCAATCTATTTTCGAAACCAAATCTTTTCCTCAAGAATCACTTATCCTCAAAACGATTACAATTCTATACCTTTGAAAATTATTATTATTGTTATAATATATAGTTTTATAAAATATGCTATTAAGTTAAAACATTTAAACTAAATTTTATTCAAAATATTTTGAAAACTAAATTTTTCTTAAAAACGTTTCAAAACTAAATTTCATATTAGTATAACTCAAAATAGTTTATTCATTTCTTAACAAACCAGTTTCAAACTTATTTAAATCATATTACTTCATACTTAAACGTACAAAACTATACTTATATACTTTATCAAATAATTTATACTTTTCAAAATTACTTTGCTTTGAAAAGTTTACGTTGATTTGGAAGTGCTCGAACCTTCAAAATAGTCAAAGAAATCATATTTTCAATCCAAGAGTTGGAAATCACCAACAACTCAGTAAATCAATTTCAAAAGATAGGGTTATATCAATCAAATTCGTAACTCAAGAACTGAACATTGGCTCATTTCAAAACTGTGTCATATATATATATATATATATATATATATATATATATATATGCATATCTTTTCGAAAATCAAATTATACTTCGGTATTTGAAATCAAAATTGGTTTCGCAAATCAATCGCATAGCAAAACTACCGAAGTGGCCACTCCCCCACTCAGAAACTCGAAAATCAATGTTGATGATGCATGCATTCGTCACCGAAATTATTTTCCAACGACATAATTGGGTTCTGGACTTCTATTTTCTCGAAGACTTCTTTTGATTTTTTTTTTGAAATCATTGGAATTCATTTGAAGTCATTTGAAACATTTCTTATGCAGAAAATACTTTTAAATTGTATTATTATATATTTTCCAAAATCTTAAAACCAATTTCAAAACACCGGAATTCAATATCTCGAATTTCAAATTAAAACCCTTCCGTTATAATAATTTTTATATAAATCCATTTCTTATGTAAAATCTTCAAAATTTCAAGTCCTTTCGAAATTTCAAATTCTCGTTTTTAAAAGGTATATAATCCTTGTCGAAAACATTTTTGCTTTTATATATAAAATAAAATCATACTTATCAAAATAATAATTCGATATATAAAATAATTTCTAAAATACAAACAAACCTGATTTTGAAAGGATGATTCAAGAATGGATTTCCAAAAAAATATAGGATCATCCGAACCAAGGGTATAGAATTCTTCGGTGAATCAATGCCAATTGTAAAGGAGTTTAACCCCTTTACAAATCATTCAAAGATTTGCGGGATCGCCTATTCTTATAGAGATCATTCGAAGTGGAGTTATGAGATACTCCAGAATCAAGAAACACGAATAAGGAGAGAAGATAATGGATTTTGGAACCGCATGTCACGTTCCAAAGTCCAAAGGAAAAAAAATCAAATCAAGAGGAAGAAATTCAAGCTCGAACGAAAGTGATTCTGCAAATAAATTTACTGTATATGCTAAGTTTGCCTAGAGCCAAAGCTCTGATACCAACTGTAATGACCTGACATTTTGGACCATTCAAATCGACAATAATCCACACATGTCAGACTTGAATTGCTCAAAATATCATATTGTTAATTTAAAATTTGGCAAAGCTCAGCATATACAGTGAATAAATCAATCACAGAATCACAGACACAGAGTAACATAATGCAACGGAATAGATAAATAGGAGTTCATGAAGCTACTATATAAACATCAGAGTTAGAAATAAAATACAACAGGATAACTCAAATACACTAAAGTCTCGAATACAAACAGATGACATCTTTGAACCAATCAACTGGAAAAACTGAAAGCTGAATAGATAGTAGGATCTCCAAATGAGCTCCAAACTCCAAAGATGAGCCTCAAATGCTGTATCACTCGGTCTGACCCGAGCATTAAAACAAAACCCAAAACACTTGAGTCAGCATTAACATTCTTATATCAATAAATCCAACTCAAGTGAAATATCAACTGAAATACAATTAACTTAAAGGATGTTTGGGATAACCATCCTCTAAGGATCCGTGAAACTATCTACAATGCAGAAAATATGCACTATAACATCGTGGTCATTTCAATAAATTTATACTTCAAAACCAAATTGTCATTTCCATTAAATATATATATTTCCTCACAAATAGATTCCAATCAATTCGAGTTCCAAATTCACATTTAATTCAATTTAGATTTATCCATTTTAATTCAATTCAGTTTCTAAATAACAAATTCAAATTTTATTGATTTCAAATACAGATCTGGATCACAAATAAACCATTTAAATTCCAGCATTTCAAGATTTAGTATTCAACATTTTCAAAGTTTAATTTAACGGTTTCATATAGATCTCGATTTAACTCATTATTATTTAGTCTAGAAATATCCACTTAATAAATTCAGTATTATTTAAATAACCTTAATTTACCCTTAAACTAAATGTTCCTTTCGATTTGTTTAAACTAGAAATATCCATTCGATCACTTTGAATCAAAAATCAAATTATAAAATCAATCTTAAACTTCAACTTCAATAGTTCGAACCAATTAAATTTAGTAGAATTCTTAATTAAATACAATCTCAATTAATTCAGCTTTATCTTCTCAACCTTAACTTATTTAAATTATTACAACAGTCTATTTTGATATATAGATTTAAATAAATACTTAATCGTATTACATGTATTAAATCAATCTCAATAATATTATTATTAACTCTTTATATAAAATTACCATATATGTATATAATATTCTAAGAACCAATATTTATTAAAAACCACATATTTCTTTTCAAAACCATAGAAATTATTTTTAAACATTTATATATGGACCAACGGTGTCTGTATATATTTTTCTATCCAATGGTCAAGTGATATGGATATTTATCATTTCAATCTGTAATATATACAGGTAGATATCATTTCGACCCGCAATCCCAAATTCAATTCAATGAAAATCGCTTGAGTTTATCATTTCAACCCATAACGATTTTCTCCTATTCTAAAGTCCGTTCTGGTATGTATCATTTCAACCCATAGTGAATTCGATACTAATAGGGAACTTGCAGAGTGATAACAGATAATATAAACATAACAACAGGCATATATCATCAATAACAATATAATATAAACAACGAGATATGGTGTCATATCCCACATGTGAACGGTTACAGATAATAGCATATATAACAATTTAAATAACTACAGTAGCATATTTCAAGTGTCGTTTCAATCGAAATCAAATTTAATAAATATAAGAACGTTAATCGTGAGTGATTGCTCACCTTTCGAAACAAGCTATGAATCCATGCATGAATTTCAAAGCAAAGCACGATTGAACACAAATTCAACGATCAAAGCTGAAAATGATAAGTTGATGAGAAAATCAATCAGTTTAATATATACAATATATGTATGTATATATATATATATATATATTATAAAAATCAATATCTTAATTTTAGAAAAATATTAAAAAATATGTGTATATATACATAGACACAATTAAATCACCCTTAAACTAAATGTTCCTTTTGATTTGTTTAAACTTGAAATACCCATTTAGTCACTTTGAATCAAAAATCAAATTATAAAATCAATCTTATGCTTCAGCTTCAATAGTTCAAATCGATTAAATTTAGTAGAATTCTTAATTAAATACAATCTCAATTAATTCAGCTTTATCTTCTCAACCTTAACTTATTCAAATTATTACAACAATCTATTTTGATATATAGATTTAAATAAATACTTAATCATATTATATGTATTAAATCAATCTCAAGAATATTATTATTAACTCTTTATATAAAATTACCATACATATATAATATTCTAAGAACCACAACCACATATTTCTTTTCAAAACCATAGAAATTATTTTTAAACATTTATATATGGACCAACGGTGTCTGTATATATTTTCCTATCCTATGGTCAAGTGATACCGATATTTATCATTTCATCCGTAATATATACGGGTAGATATCATTTCGACCCGCAATCCCAAATTCAATTCAATGAAAATTGCTTGGGTTTATCATTTCAATCCATAACAATTTTCTCCTATTCTAAAGTCCGTTCGGGTATGTATCATTCCAACCCATAGTGAGTTCTATACTAACAGGGAACTTGCAGAGTGATAACAGATAATATAAATATAACAACAGACATATATCATCAACAACAATATAATATAAACAACAGGATACATTGTCATATCCCATATGTGAACGGTTACAGATAATAGCATATATAACAATTTAAATAACTACAACAGCATATTACAATTGTCGTTTCAATTGAAATCAAATTTAATAAATATAAGAACGTTAATCGTGAGTGATTGCTCACCTTTTGAGGCTAGATAGATTTGACAAAGAAACGAGCTATGAATCTAGGCACGAATTTCAAAGCAAAGCACGATTGAACACAAATTCAACGATCAAAGCTGAAAATGAGAAATCGATGAGAAAATCAATCAGTTTAGTATATACAGAATATATATATTATTATTATTTTATAAAAATCAATATCTTAATTTCAGAAAAATATTAAAAAAAAATGTATATATATATATACACAATTAAATCACTATCCTTAAAACACATAATTTTTAAATATTATAACCAAAATCTTATATATATATATATATATATATTCAAACTATATATAGTACAATATATATGCAGACCCATATTTTAATAAATATATGTAGTGCGAATATACATATATGCATAACAAAAGAAGAGAAAACTTTATATTCAATATACAAATATGCATAGATATTAGAGCTACATACTTTACTGTATCCTAAACATATAATATATGTATATAATATGGGAAAAATCTAAACACATTATATGTAGCAGCAATTAAAAATAAAACAGAAGAACCAAAACAGCCTATAACTCACATACTTATGAATATATAAGTTGCTGATATAAATTCTCAAATACCCTAACACGACGTGTTATATAACTCTTTAATATAAATACTCTAAGCAAATTTTTATTTCACGTATAAATAACTCACAGATTTATGCGTATAGGCTTTTACATAAATGAATAATGAATGGTATAAACTTATATAGTATATGCAAACTATATATATATAATATCAATACCAAAATCCGCTATAATACAACCTATCATAAAATGCAAATATTTGAAACACAAATATAGTAAAATTATACACTTTGAAACAACTTTAGATACATATATGCGGTATATATCCTGAAACCACCTACCAAATATATAACACAAAAATCACAAAAATCTTCAGATCTGACTTAAATAAAATCAAGTAACTCATTTTATTAAAGCTTATATCCATTAACCGATCCAATACCAACTTATAAAATTTATATACTTTAAAACAATAATTTAAAGCATAGATTGATAGAGAAATATATATACATAAACCCATTATAATTTTACACATACCTCTCTATACACACACACACACACACACACACACAAGAGAAACACGGCAAGGACAGATGTGGAGGATGGCATGGCGCACGAGGAGATGGGTAGGCGGAGAAGGTGGTGGTGCTTGAGGCCGAGCTAAACAAGAGGAAGCAAGGCAAAACAAATGGAAAAATCAATGGAAAAATGAAGAGAAAAGGTAAAATTGGAAGAAGCCATTACCTATTTTCTTTTATGGCCATGAGAAATGGAGATGGGAAGTAAAAAATTTCATGTGAAAAAGTGATATAGGCCGCTAGGGTTAAGGAATGTACGGCAAAATTTGTGGAGAAGTTATGGTAGGAAATCAAAGGGGTGGAAAGATATAAAGGCAAGAAATCAAACATAACGTATGCCTACAATTAAAACAGGTAATATATCTTAATTGATGCGTTTCCTATATGTTAAAGAAAGATGTATACAAAAAGCTTCACTAAATAAGTAAATAGAATAACGTTTAATAAATACATTTTAAAAGATATCCCCTTTAAGGCAATAACGTATATCTATTTGAAATTTCTTTCCAAGAAATAAATAAGGAATCTAAACACTTAACCATTTAATTAATAAATGAATGTCTAAATAGAAAAATAAGGTAGAGATAGATATTATGAAAATAAACAAATAGTTTTAGGAAAAGTAGGAAATAAATAAAGAAAATATTTATTTAATGGAAACTAGAATTAAAAATTATAAATAAAATTCAACCGACTTTGGAAAATTTAAACAACACTTTTAAACAAATAAAAGTCAAGTAAATAAAAAAATGCTGAACAAAAGAAAATTTAAATGAAAATAAAATAATGTATTAATAAAAAAATAAATAAATAAAGAATTACTTTAATTAATTGAAACTAGAAATTAAAATTTGTAAACAAAATACGACTAACATTGGAAAATTTCAATAACACTTTTAAAAATGTTTTTAAAAATAAAGTATATACATCACATGTCATGTTACACATGTAAACCTAAATTAGAACATGACATGACAAATAAAAATATTATTTATATAAAAATAAAACAAACAATTTTGTTAAATACAACAAATTACATCAAATAGTGTAAAAAGCATAACTTTCACAATATTAATCAGATTTCAACGAAACGAAAAGCAGTATCCTTAGAATTTTATTTACTTCCATAAAATAAAGATAAAATTCAAATTTTCAAAATTCATTTTTTTAAAAATTAAAGTCAAAGGTTGACTATATTGACCGAAATTCACCTTTTTGTAAAATATTCAATTTATTCATGTTTGGAATCCTAATTCACATTTAAATCAAAATTCCATTTAAAATAATTAAAATATATAATTAACATAATCACAAAATACAGGGTTGTTACAGTTACCTATAGGGGTAAGTGTAGGGTCATGACTTAAGCTTCGCATAAATAAGTAACCGGTGGATACATGTCATGATGACCGTTAAGGTAACCATAGGTTGTATAGTCTGCATGACTCTAGAGTTGGCTCTTTGCTATCAGTATCCCATCTGATTCTGACGGAGTGATAAATATGCATATGCTGTTCACACCCTCACCTGGTATAGTTATGGTCTAGGAGGCCTACACGCATAAATATACATACACACACACACACACACACACATACATTTATATATGACTCTACTGGGGACCTTGAGTCCGTGACACAGTCACCACTCGTCACTAGTTATTATTATGACATACACACACACGCACACTATTATGAGTACTTGGACATGTATTTTAATTGCCTAATGATAGAGTGTTAATACATTCATACGTACATACGTACGTGCATACGTACATACATACATACACACACACATTCACATATAGAAATATGAGATTAAATGGTAAAAACATGACCTTAATAATAAACACACACACACACACATATATATTTATATATATCTTTATTGAATTATTAACATATCAAATTTGTGATCATTATTGATATGTCGTTACAGACATATAGTAATAGGTTACATTCCCAAGCTATTATAGGTGTAGGTACTTGGTAGCGTTTACGGACTTGTGGACTTTTTGGAGGCTAGTAGTCACATTAGGATGATACATTCCCTAGTGTATTTTGTTGCCTCGTTTTATATGTATATGTATATGTTGTAATGAGATGTAGTGAGGTGGTGATGTATGTATAATGTGGGTCAAAATCTATCATTTTGTAACCCACTGGACTATGTATCTGTGATATATTATATTTTATATCGTAGAAGCACATGTGTTTATTGCTTTGCACTGAGACTATGTACATTTATGGTAAGTATGATGTGATTTGAGATTTGACCCATGTTAGTTCAAGGAAATATTCATATGTGTACCCCCCATATAGCCTCATTCTCCGCATTATCTGAAAATATTACTTTGTAATACTTTTGGATAGTATAGGTATAGAGGTTGGGTGTTTCATACTCCTATCCAAGCCTTTTCCTTGCCGTACTTGGATTAATTCGATTTCTCCATTTTTATGCCATATCACCTCAAGATCTAAGATGTGAATATGACTTCGTCTTTGCACTCACCTTATCAAGCTGAGTGGGCTTTATTATAGCCACTAAATCATCAACGTACTTTCGCAAATGAGATAAACATAATGCATGTAAACACTACAGCACCAAAACGTATTTTTGGTGGCAAACAAAAAATGCTATCATAACTTACGATAGTGTTTTAGAGAACGTCACGTAACAAAAAAATATAACTTTCCATTACATTTTCATAAATGTTACCCAAAAAGTAACATATTGCAGCGTTTTAAAAACGCAACCATAATTTTTTATCATTGTAATATATAGACGCACCAAAAATATTGTTGACGCTACTATAAAATATTATAGCGTTTTTTGCCTACCGGCATACATATTTTGCTAAGTTTAATAAAGGATGCTAAAAGTTATAGATTTTTAATGCATTTTCCCTTGCTATGGTAGTTTGTTTAGCTTCTATTCACAACATAGTAACAGTTAGCATATTTCCATATGAAACCAACAATCACTTATATAGTTATTACATTAAAACAACTAAAAAACACATAAATTGCGTAATGAAATACGATGTACAAACAATTCGATATTATATTTTAAACAAAATAACAACATTCTCATAAAATCCATAATCATATAGATACAGTAGTTTCAAGACAATCAAGTTTACATAGCTAGTGCTAACAATAACGTAACATTATAAAAAGAGCAATTCGAAAGCTTTTTCTCCCATCGTCAAACCAATATGAAATGATGCACATGCCGGTAGAGGTCTTCTTGTAAAAACTATACACGAAGACGACAAGTTATTTTCCCCTTTGAGTGTGAAATTCTACGTGAATATTAAATAATCCAACAAAAACATGTACTCTATTAGAAAAATACTCACATTGAACATAAACATCATCACTTTCTTGAAATTGTTAATGTTCGCCAACCTAATCTAAGTTGTACAAGCATGACACAAAATCAACTGCTCTAAGCTATATATATTATCAATTAAAACAGTCAACTCTTAAAAAAATTCCTAACATTATTCGAGGTGGGAAGTTTTCTGAATTAATTTCCTCTAATGGATTTTTATTTCCGTGTAAACTTTGGTGAATTTTAGATGTCAAATAAATGGAGAAGTGATAAAAATATCACATAAATGCAGTCTTAACAACATGGGAGAAAGTGACTCCGCCAACTCTGAGAATTGCTCTTATGTTCTCCATGCTCTGCAAATCACAAATGAAACAAGTAAGTCAACTAATAGTATGTTGTAACATGTATATAGACTTTCACTTGACCAATTTCTTATTTTATTTACTTGACGAGTTCGTTTTTCCATGTCTGTTGAAATGATTTCTCCTGACTACATATATATTTCATTCAAGAGCATAGTTTGTTATATTAAGTTGTAATTGGACATGCACAACAATATATCATATATTTAAGCAAAGTAAATATGATCTCTACCATTTATCACAATAATATATCATAAACTCTAAGAGCCTGTACATAATCTCCTGACAGTGGTGGTGCCTTGTCTGTATGAATCTTTCTTCTTAAAGTTGTCAATCATTTTTGTTGTCACACATTTAAGGAAGAAGAAAATAAATACACTATGAGTGGTTCAAAATAATGAATTACTCTTGCCTTTAATTAATTCACTGGTAATTAGCTAAGACAGAAATAACAATAATGCAATTTACTATGGATACCCTAAGTACATAATCAAATTATATTTATCTTTGTCGCAATCGATAAAGATTAGCAATTGGTTCATCATGCTTAACTCTAAACATTTAAAGACATCTTTTTATTGTGTTTTAGGCTTTTAGCATTATCTGGGACAAATTGTTAGTCTTATTATCTGGAAAGAAATATGAAAAATGAATATCGTGTTCATATGGATATTCTCTTTTGATCGAGCTAGTTTTATAGAGACCGTGTGATTTATAATTAAGAAGACAAAAAAATAATTCATTTTCATTTGTTTGATTTATATGAATGTATTCACTCATATTTGGTGTCACGTGTGATCAATTAATAAGAATCCGTGCCTACTTAAAGTAGAAACTTGTATATATGTATAAAAGCACAAATGGTTAATTGCAAAATTAGAAGAGGAAATGCCAGGATCAATAGGACAAATGCCAATTTTATTTTGATTATATAATAGAAAAATGGAACATATATAAAAATATTAGTTGTAGGCTCTTGTGTTACTTTTTCATCAATAACTTACCTCGGTAGTTGTGATAGTTATTCACCCCTTTTAGTGCTTGAGTTTGCATCCATTACCGTTTCCTTCTGGTTGCTAGATTCAAAGCTTGCGTCAATTAAACTTGGTCCTTCTAGCTTTGCAACCACACAAGCTCGACTGTGTATGAACCTGCCTATGCAGCTCACACATTCCTTTCACTCATCAATTATTCAACTAGTGGTAAATGAATCAATTCGTGTCTTTGCAAATAATTCCTCAGCTCACATAGCCGCAAGCTGCATCAAAAGTCTTGTTTTGTACTTAATATAAAATAATGTTATATGTATGTAGATATTATTGATTTTTGTATTCCGTAAGATACTTTAGATTAGGTTTCTTCATACTTGCTGATCATGTTAAATCAACAATTCATATGTGTGCTTTACTTGAAAGATTCAAGCATGTATTGTGATGTCAATATGTGCAGTTAAGTATAATATACAAAATCACCATAAGCATGTGTTTGATTTACTTGTTTACTAAAATGATAGGAACCCTGAAATTGAAAACATGCAGAGATCAATCGTTTCATCTTGGGAAATAGTTTCTCGTCGACCCTTCAGCGCCATCGAGGTAGCAATTCTGTTTCAAGGAAACGGTTTCACTGGACTCGGACAAAATCCAACGGTAATCTGTTTACCAGTATTGCATATATTTGCAACAGTTTTATCAATGTAATTGCAACAGTTTCGCAACGTTTTTGTAACATAACTATAATACTCCCTATTTACAGTTTAGTAGCACTTTTCTGACGTTTGTAAAATAAAAATTTGTAACACCTTTCTGACATTACGACTAACAATCTTGAAACAGAGTTTTGTATTTTGTTTGTCACTGTTTGGAATCACTATATTTCAACGGCAATGGCCCAAGACGGTAATACATCGGCAATCAAACCAACTGTGGCCACCACTGAGAATAGAACCATAGTTCCAACAACCACTATCGCTTTTTCACATGGTGAGAGGCCAGGAAAATTTGCTCGAGTAGATTTCAAACGCTGGCAACAGAAAATACTGTTTTACTTTACTATTTTTAACCTTGCGCAATTTCTCACTGAGGATACTCCGAAAGTGCACGAACTAGAGATCGATGCAACTAAAGTTGACGCACTCAACATATGGAACGGTTAAGACTTTATATGCAAAAATTATGTATTAAATGGACATGATAACAGTCTGTATAATGTGTATTGCTCAATAAAGACTTCGAAACATTGGGCTTCCCTGGATAAAAAGTATAAAAAGGAGGATGCTGGAGTGAAAAAGTTCATTGTCGGAAAGTTCCTCGATTTCAAAATGATAGATGCCAAAACCATCAAATCCAGGAGTTATAGGTAATAATACACGAAATTCATGATGAAGTGATGTCCTTGAGCGAATCATTTCAAGTGGCTTCCACCATCGAAAAGCTACCCCCATCATGGAAACATTTCAAGAATTATCTAAAACATAAGCGCAAAAAGTGACCATGAAAGATCTTGTAATTCAACTTAGAATCAAAGAGTACAACAGGAAATTAGAAAAGAAAACCACTAATGCAATAGTGGCAAAAGAAAATGTAGTCGAGACTGAGAAAAACAACAAGCGGAAATGGGAATACAATCCAAACACAAAGAAACCAAAGAAGTTCAAAGGAAACTGTCACAACTGCGGGAAGAAAGGACATAAGGCCTGCGATTGCCGAGGTCCAAAGAAAAAGAAAGAACAAGAAATATCTCCGAATGCGAGAAACTCTCTAACGACATTTCTGAAATGAACTTGTCGGTGGTGATTTCTGAATGCAACTTAATTGGCAACTCCAGTGACTGGTTTGTGCACACTGATGCCACAAATATTCTCTAAATATAAACCGGTGACACAAGAATAACAAATGTTTATGGGAAATTCCTCCACATCAAAGGTAGAATGAAAAGGAAGAATTGTGCTAAAGATGACCTCTAGAAAAGAACTTATGCTGAATGAATTTTTGCACATCCCGAACATTCGAAATAATTTGGTTTCTGGTTCACTACTTAGCAAAAACGGCTTCAAGTTAGTCTTTATATCTGATAACTTTGTTTTACTAAAGAACGAAGTTCATGTTGGGAAAAGATATATGAGTAATGGCTTGTTTAAAATGAATGTAATGACTTTTGTACTAAAAGATTGTGATAATAAAGTTACTTCTTCTATTTATATTGCCGAATCCTCTAATATATAACATTCAGATTAGGCCATGTTAATTTTGATACATTACAAAAAATGATTAACTTAGATTTTATACCTAAGTTTTCAACCGATCCAAGTTACAAATGTGAAACTTGTGTTGAAGCAAAATGGACTAGAGCCTCATTTCATCATGTTGAAAGAGAAATCGAACCTCTGGACTTAATACACAAAGAAGTATATGACTTAAAAATGTGTCAAACTAGAGGAGGAAAAAGGTACTTCATCACTTTCATTGATGATTGTAAGGTACTGTTATGCGTATCTCCTTAGAAGCAAGGACGAGGCATTTAATATGTTTAAGCAGTATAAAGAAGAAGTTGAAAATCAACTCAACAAGAAAATAAAAACTTTAAGAAGTGATAGAGGATGAGAATGTGAATTTCCCTTTGAGGAATTCTACGCTGAGCATGATATTATAAACCAAACTACAGCCTCATATTCACCTCAATCCAACGGTATAGCCAATGGGAAAATAGAACTCTTAAGGAAATGATGAATGCCTTACTAATTAGTTCTGGTTTGCCAGATAACTTCTAGGAAGAAGCTATTCTTTTTACAAATCATATTTTAAATAAAATATCACGAAAGAAAACATCTAAATCTCCCTATGAACTTTTGAAAAATAGACCACCATCCTACAAATACTTAAAGTGTGGGGGTGTCTTGCTAAAATATATGTACCTAAACCAAAGAAGGTCAAAATTGGACCAAAAACCATCGATCGTATATTCACTGGATATACACAAAATAGTGTAGCTTATCAACTTTTGGTATAGAAATCTGAAGTTGATGATATTTATGTAAATACCATCATTGAGTCGAGAAATGCAAGATTTTTGAACACATATATCCTTTAAAATAGAATACTGAAAATTATACTCAAAAGAGACTAAGGGAAACTAAAAACTCTAATTCTCTTGAGGATGTTGTACAAAATATTGATAATTTTGGGCAAAATATTACAAATCAACAAGTAGAGGAACCAAGAAGAAGCAAAAGGTCACGAACCTCAAGAACCTTCAGACCAGACTTCTACACATTTATCATAGAAGACGATCCATTAACATACAAACAAGACATGTCCTCCATCGATTCCCCTTACTAAAAGGAGGCCATTAACTCTGAGATCGAATCCATTATGGCTAACCATACATGTGAGTTAGTTGATTTACCTTGAGGATGCAAGACCTTAGGTAATAAATGGACATTTAAGAAGAAATTGAAACCTGATGGTTCAATAGACAAGTATAAAGATCGTCTAGTAGTCCAAGAATTCAGTCAAAAGGAAGACCTGGATTATTTTGATATAAACTCACCAATAATTAGAATAACATCAATCAAGATGCTTATTGCAGTCGCATCCATACTTGATTTGAAAATACATCAAATGCATGTAAAAACTGCATTTTTGAATGGTGAATTAGAAGAAGAAATATACATGAAGCAACCTGTAGGGTTTTTGAGCCCAGGAAATGAGAATAGGGTGTGCAAGTTAGTAAAATCACTTTATGGCCTTAAACAAGTTTCAAAACAATGGCACGAGAAATTTGATGAAACTATGATATCAAATGGATTCAAAATAAATGAATCAGGTAAATGTGTTTATGTAAAACATATAAATATTGGATATGACATTGTTTGTCTGTATGTTGATGATTTATTAGTCCTAGGTAATAATGAGGCCATAATAAAGTCAACAAAGGATATGTTATCCTCTAGATTCGACATGAAAGACCTAGGAATAGCTGATGTAATTTTGGGCGTTAAAATTTTGAAAATATTGTAAGGATATGCATTATCTCAATCACATTACATTTTCAAAATACTTGAAAGGTTAAACAACATAATATAACTATTGCAAAATAACCAATAGATATGAATCAAAATTGGGTAAAGAACACTAGTGATGGTATCTATCAACTTGAATACTCCCGTATACTAGAAAGTATCATGTATATCATGAACTACACTAGGCCAAATAATGCATATGTTGTAAGCCGAGTAGGTATACCAGCAATCCTTGTATAAAACATTGGAAAGCGATAATTAGAGTTCTAGGATATCTAAAGTATACACAAAACTATGGATTATACTATACTAAATATCATCCAGTAGTGGAAGGATACAGTGATGCAAATTGAATAACTGGTTCAAATGACACAAAATCCACAAATGGATATGGATTCACATTAGAAAATGGAGCAATTTCGTGGAAATCATCCAAACAGACTTGCATAGCAAGGTCAACAATGGAATCAAAATTTATTGATAAAGTCACAGAAGAAGCAGACTGGCTTCGAAGTTTTTTGGAAGACATTCCAAATTGGAACAAACCGTGCCTCCAATATGCATACATTATGATAGTCAATCAGCTATTGAAAGAGCTAATAGTACACTATACAATGGCAAATCTAGGCACATTCGTCGTAGACATGAAACCGTAAACAACTTCTCTCTAGTGGAGTTATCACTATATACTATGTAAGGCAAAAGATAACATTGTGGATCCACTAACAAAAGGCTTGCCTAGAGAGAAAGTTCAAACCTTATAGATGGGAATGGGATTACGGCCCATAAACTAAAAGTTTCACTAAAATGAAAACCCTACCAAGTTGATTGGGGATCCCAAGATCTTGGTTCAAAGGGAAAACTAAGTTTAAGATAAATTTAATAGCATTGGTATACACTAAAACCATTCATATGATAAGTCAGTGCATTACTTGCTGGAGCATAGGATAAGTTTTGATACTTTTAACTATGTCTGTACTTGGTAATACTAAAGGATTTTCGCCTACGTGGGTGTGAAGGCACCACTCTAAGGAGAATTATAAGGCTAAATTCTCTAAGCACTCATCAGACCAAGCTGGTGTTCATAGTAAAAACAAACACAAACAGAGAACCAAGGAAGATAAGAAACACTTGTTGTGTGTTATCTATTTTGGATTTACACAAAAAGGCTTACAGTTCAAAGACAACCTAGTCTACTGATTCGTCAGTAAGTCAAAAGGATAAACACCAGGGAAGTTCAAGGCCTACATGCTACTTTAACCGGTACGATAAATGTTTCGCATAATTTTAAGAACAAATTGGACAGATAATCGTTCATTGGAGGATTATTAGAAATGAATGAGTTGTATTGGGGAATGTGAAGGCATTAATTGCCTTGGAAGTTGAATAGTCCTACATATTAGAATATAATAAAATATTTTTGTTTATATACTAGAAGTAGACATCATGATAATTCATATAGACAAAGAGAGACACAAGCTAGGACGGCGTGGGCGAATGGACGTTTGAGGCGTATTAGAAGCACTTTCCAACAGTCGCAACCTTTTCAACAGTCATGACCGTTCAAACAGACACCTTCCCTTCGAATAGGCACCTCCCCGTGCCTATATATAAGCAGAATGAAAATCAAAAATAGAAAAATAATTTTGTGCATTTCTTTCTCCTCCAAACTCTGTTCTTAAAATCCTCTCTTAAGTTCGTTGTTGCTCTGTAATTGCAAGCACAACACTGCAGAGATCGGCCTATTTCATCTTGGAAAATAGTTGCTCGTCAACCCTTCAACGCCATTGAGGGAGCAATTCTATTTCAAGCAAATAATTTCACTGGACTCGGACAAAATTCAACGATAATCTATTTACCAGTATTGCATATATTTGTAACAATTTTATCAACGTAATTGCAACAGTTTCGCAATGCTTTTGTAACACTATTATACTACCACCTATATACAGTTTAGTAGCACTTTTCTGACGTTACTAAAAAAACAATTTTGTAACATCTTTCTGATGTTACGGCTAACACTTGATGCACCAATTTCTAAATGAATCTTGGTAATTACATGTCTTATCATGCACCCATGCCAAATTCTTAATGAATCTTAGTAGCTACATCATGATGCACCGATTTAATTGCCTAATCCATCTTCATTTTTCTTAAAATATAAAGCATGGTTAGTAATCAATATATTAAATGACTACAGTAATATCTATTAACTTTTTATTTACCACAAGCCATATAGAAATATTCAAAGTTTTTTCTTCAGTAACGATTTCACAATAATTTTGCGCATTACCTTGCTATACATAGAAGCCCTACCAGCTATAACATGTATGTGCATCTATACTTCATGATTTTGAAATTATAAGGGGATGTATAGGTGAAATGTTTGCTTACTATAAAACTACTAAGGTTTAGCAAATTTGGAGCAGGCGTACCTCTGTTTCTCTTCTTTCAATAGTTGCTTGCAAACACTAAATCACTCTCTACCTCACCGCTTCCAAACTTACTGGTGTTGGAAATGTTTTTGTTTATAAAGTGAAGTACTAAAGAATTAAATAAAAAAAACAGGTTAGAGGTAATTTATTTATGAACCATTATTATAATTGAGTCATTGAAAGTTTATAACGGTAATATATTTATGAACCATTATTATAATTAAGCCGTTGCAAGTTTATAACGGTAATATATTTATGAATCATCATTACAATTGAGCAGTTACACTTGCACAACGATAATATATTTATGTGACATTATTATTGAGCCATTACAAAAGCTAATGGTATTGCAATATTGTTTTAAATAAGAATAAATTAAAATTCATTAACATTCTACCACTTTAGTAACATATACAATTTCCATTCTGCCTATTTAAATGATAGATAGATGGAAGAAAAATAAAAAGAACGATAGACATTTTTCTTTTTCTTCTTCCTTCAACAAAACTAAACATTTTGAGCAATATTTCAGAATGCAAATCAGAATCAACTTTGTTAGTGCAAACAGGTTGATATTTTTTCAGATTAGAGAGGCTATTTTATCCTAGAGGGGGCGCCGTTTGTTTTTTAGAATTGTTTTGCACCTTCGAGTAGAACGTCGAAACGTCTTCAAGAGAGTGACAACGTACACGACTCATCCGAAGTTCATTGTTTCCAACATGAATTATACTTTAGTCAAGATATAATCAGTTTGGCTTTACACATGTACCTCCACTAAGCCACACTATCTTGTCTGGCCAAAAAGTGAATTCTAGTTTCCCCACCATCAGCAATACCCAATTTTTTTTTTTTACATAATTTCTCATAGAACCTGACAAAGCCACATATCCATATCAAATGCTAAAAGTGGCATTTGCTCAAAAAGACAAACGAAAATAAATCATGATATATTTGTCACTTGATTAACTACAATATTAAGACCAACACATAATTAATTGCACTTCATTAAACCATAATCTGTTACTGGATTGATTCTTGATTATTGATTAAAATGAACAAAGAAAAATAAAAAATTCTCGCATAATATATTAACATTTGATTAACTATACAAAAATTACATGCACATCGTTGATATTTAAAAAAGCTTCATGACTAAGAGTTTAGTTGGATGAAGAAAATTGCAGTCAATGCAGCTTTGGAAAGCTAGCTCATTAAAACAGTCCTCCCAATCTCCGTACAAAAATCTTGTTTCGTGCCTATCGACATTCGAGAATTGAGTAGGTAGATCTATCAAATATTGTATAAACTAAATAACATACAATTACGTTGCTTCATTCTTTAATCAATCATTAACCAAATATTGGTTGATGAAAGCACTAAACACTACCATATAAGTTCTTCAATGTAGATCAATCATGTGGCTTATAATAATAGTATTACCTTGAAATCACCTGTAGAAATGAACATATTTTGAAAATTATTTCCATATATATATATCCAATGACATAGATTATAGGAATTGAACGACCAAAAGTTCCAACAAATCACTGTATGGACTATTCATTGTCAACATAATAATATATGACAACTACAACGAACTAAAGGTACGATTTAGCTATTCTATATGGTATTGCTTAGATCTTAAAATGAATCGTTTGCATTGTCAAGATACAACGAACATGCTACATAGTTTAAATTTTTGTGTGTTTTAAAACACTAGGATAATTAAAATTAAAGGCTGTGGAATTACTTTAAAATTCAAAAACTAAATTAGACACCGGAAGTATGTGTGGATTAGGTTTATGATATTTGGTTATTTACTTACGACTTCAAATTGTCGAATCTCTTTAATTTCAATAATAGGATTTTCCATGTATCAAATCACAATATAAAATAATTGGCAAAATGGGAACTTAATTAGTAAGTTGAGGTTTTATGCCATATGCCTAACTTTTGGTTAAGGGTGTAGAGGCAGATGGACAGTAGTGTAAAAACATAGGAGTTGGAAGTTCCATATAGGAAGTTTGGGGATGAAAGATTCATCGAGAATGGTTTAAACTATAATTTTGGAGCTTAACATTTCATATCGGTTAGCAAATAAGAAACAATGTCGATTATAGTTATTTGCAATGGGTTTTCCCAACATGCTCAGTAGTGACATATACTAATGAAGCATAAAGCGTTTGCAGTAAAGGAGTTTGGGTGAGAAGGACAAAAATAAATGCTGATAGTATAGGTGCGTATGGGAAAAGGACCTTGGGGTATTAAGTTCGAAAATAAACGCAGATGGCCTAATTCCCCTAAAATAGAGAAACTTTCAGCTAATTAAGACAAACTTAAATCTAAATAAAGATAAGCTACTGAATATGATACAGTTTCTTTAATTGGTAGCATATTTTTTTATCCAGCATGAAGAGAAGTTATTGACAGAAATCGTCTAAAACAAACTATTGTACATTTAAGTCGAAATCATGTAGTCGAAAAATGTCGGGCAAGTGATAAAACAGAAAAAACATTATCATCTACATTCATACAGACAGGTCAGATCCAAATGATGTGAATAAATTCCAATTCATAGATCGATGACGTCCTGTTTAGTTGGTAAATTTAAATCAGAAGAACAAATACGTAGAGCTAAAGTAGCATCTGAGAAACAACCATACATAAGTGTGACCCGACCCCCATTCGCCAATTCAGACCTTAGACCTGACAGGGAAGAATATCACTTTATAAAGACGATACATGATCGTTCATGTACTAATCTCATTGACCTCGGACCGGAGGCAAAGGAATATCATCATCTTATAGCTGAACACGAAAGCTCAATGCTGTGACCTGTGCCTAGTGTTCAATGCTACTTAAGGTTATGACCTAAAAGATGCCCCAGAATGGGACAATCAGGATCATTCGATCAATTACTTATAGTTAGAATTCACAATGTCATGACCAGCCACATCAACAACACTTACCATTTCATCTTCCTCAACATTGTCCTGAGCCTCCTTGACCTCTTGATTAAGGATTGGGGGAATGATTAGAACCAAACATCCTAGAATAGGATGTTGAACAGATAAATCAAGTAGGAATTGCTTCGGTTAGCAACCATAATTAGTCGCCTTGACGATTGGCCTTCATCAAACTAGTTCGAAAACAAATTGTGATTACAATCCAGCAAAACTTGGCAACGACCCATAGGCATACGAACGTGCTTGGGAGCCAACGACATACCCAACATATAATTTCTAGAATGGACGAAAATCAAATTCTTACTTGATACTTTTAGAAAAGAAACTGATTTAGATAACTAAGATCTACTATTTCAACTAACTAGCTTAATGGAATTAATCACATATAATTATCGAGGGAATACATTCCAATTTACAATGTCAGATATCGACCAAGCATCACAGCTGACAGTTAGAAAGATGACTCTTCATGAAATCCACTCGACGAAAGGGTAACAACAATTCGAGGAACTGAGTGAAATCCATTCCTACAATCCTAACTTGTCATGATTCAAAGCACATCATGTTTGAAGCAAGATGTACTTTGAGAGGAAAATGTTATCTAGCCTTTTGACTGGTCAGTATTTGAATAGACTTAAGCAATCGACTTGTATGAGCAAACGATAGAGAAATGACCCAGAGACTTGGCGAATATCATAAAAAGGCAAAAAAAAAAGAAATATCAAAAAATGAGCGAGAAAAGTTAGAAATTTGAAAATTCAAGTTTTTGGAAGGTTTGACTCTATGCAAACCCACAAAATTCTCAGGTCGGACTCGAAGCATGATGGCCTTGGAAAAAGCTCCGAGCGTGATCCGAAGCAATCCACAAAAAAACCCCAAGTGAGGGGTCAGTACCGAGTCCTATTTGGGGATCGGTACGACCCCTAAAAACTCGAGTCAAACACTCAAAAAACTTATGTCTGACTCCAAGCACGACTAGGTACCGACTCTTAGGCATGACTTCGTACCAACTCCTGATGACTCGAAGCAAATAGTCAAAGGTTTGACTCCAAGCAAGCAAAGAGAAACTCAAAACATAAAATTCTTAAAAATATTCAGGCTGAACCCCAATCAAACGTTCAAATTTCTTGGGTCCGACTCCAAGCAAGTTCAACCAAATCCAAAACAAGCCAAATCAAGACAACATAATAATGGGATTTCCCAAGTTAGGGATCGATACCGGTTCTTACATAGGGGTCGGTGCCGACTCCCAATCATAGCTTGGATGGACCTCATCTCACTACAACAGAAAAGACCTTTTGAACCGTTTAAAAATGTTGTACTCATTCGCGGCGTTTCGAAGAATGCTGTCAAATATCATGCTGCAATAGATATAGAGATATCGCAGCGTTTTCAGAAATGTTGCTAAAAAAAGGGATACTGTAGCTTTTATAAAACGTTGCTGTAAATTATTAGTGCAGCATTTCTTAAACGTTGCCAACTCATTTAGCAGCGCTTTATAGAATGTAGACTAATGCCAAGCTTCAATAGACCAGTCCTATAACGGCATTTTTGAAACGTTGCAAAAGGTATTATAGTAGCATATTAGATACTAGTTTTAATAGTTGCAGCTTTTCCATTTTGCCGCGGCTTGTTTCTCTTCAACATTTTGCAGAACTTTCATAAATGCTGTGTTATATTAATGTTTTTCCAACATTTAACAACTAATGCAACAGTTTTAAAACAGTTATATTAACCATGAAAAATGTATTTGAAAACAAAATGCTTAATTCAAAAAACACCAATAAATATAATATAAGCAATTATAAAGATTAAACATAATCAAAGCTACATTAATTTCATACACAAAAAAATTTAGTCATATACAATATTTCATGAGCAATGTTTTAAGAAAAAAGTTAACAACATAATTTAATAAAAAGAGCTTGCTAAAAGAGTAAATAAACCATGGAAAGTCCAAGCCTGTCTTCTTCAAGAGTCCAATATGCCTATAAAAAAATGCAACTAGAAAGCGGTAGAAGAAAGTAAATATGAATTTATTTAGCATCAAATATTTCAAGTTTGAGTTCAAGTTAATTTGATATAGATCTTGAAATACTATTCCATTTCATCTCATTATTTTTTGATGTTTCTTATCAAAATTTAGCAGGAACTAAAACTCTTGTTGTAAACAGTCAAATATAGAACTGCTTATCACTTTTATCAGGTAACTCTCATTATTTGTATTTCAAATAAGCATTGGTAAACAAGTTAATTTATCATTATTATCATTATTATAATTATTATATTGTTATTATTATAGACTCGTTTAATTATAATAATAATAATTATTATTATACCTAGTTAATTTTTCATAAAATTTATTTTTATTATTTAGTTATATTTTTGTAATAACTATTTTATAAACTTATTGAATTTTTATAAAATTTGGTTAATTTTTATAAATTTGGTTAATTTATTATTATTATTATTATAAATCTTAGTAAATTTTATAAAATTATTTGTTTATTATTATTATACCTAGTTAATTTTTCATAAAATTTATTAATCTTGTTGTATCATTATATTTTTATAATACTCGGTTCATTTTATAACTCATTGAATTTTTATAAAACTTAGTTAATTTATTATTATTATATTGTTATTATTATGGACTTGTTTAATTATTATTATTATTATACCTAGTTAATTTTTCATAAAACTTATTATTATTATTTAGTTATATTTTTGTAATACTTAGTTAGTTTTATGAACTTATTATTGAATTTTAATAAAACTTAGTTAATTTTTATAAACTTGGTTAATTTTATTATCATCGTCATCATTTTTTTTGCAGACTCGTTTAATTATTATTATTATTATTATAAATCTTAGTTAACATATTATTATTATAAATCTTAGTTAACTTTTATAATTTTTTTTATTATACTTAGTTAATTTTTCATACAATTTATTATCCTTGTTGTATAATTATATTTTATAATATTTATTTAATTTTATAACTTACTGAATTTTTATGAAACTTAGTTAATTTTTATAAACTTAGTTAATTTAGCATTATTGTTATTATTATAGACTCGTTTAATTATTATTATTATTATTATTATTATTATACCTAGTTAATTTTTCATAAAATTTATTGTTATTATTTAGTTATATTTTTGTAATACATAGTTAATTTTATAATATATTGAATTTTTATAAAACTTAGTTAATTTCTATCAACTTGGTTAATTCATCATTATTATTATTATTGTAAACTCATTTAATTATTATTATTATTATTATTATAAATCTTAGTTAACATATTATTATTATAAATCTTAGTTAATTTTTATAAAATTATTTATTATTATTATATTTAGTTAATTTTTCATAAAATTTATTATTCTTGCTGTATAATTATATTTTATAATACTTAGTTAATTTTATAACTTATTGAATTTTTATGAAACTTAGTTAATTTTTATAAACTTAGTTAATTTGGCATTATTGTTATTATTATAGACTCGTTTAATTATTATTATTATACCTAGTTAATATTTCATAAAATTTATTATTATTATTTAGTTATATTTTTGTAATGCATAGTTAATTTTCTAATTTATTGAATTTTTATAAAACTTAGTTAATTTCTATAAACTTGGTTTTATTATTATTATTATTATTATTATTATTATTATTATTATTGTAGACTCGTTTAATTATTATTATTATTATTAAATAAATCTTAATTAACATATTATTATTATTAATTTTAGTTAATTTTTATAAAATTATTTATTATTATTATAATTTGTCAATTTTTCATAAAACTTATTATTCTTCTTGTATAATTATATTTTATAATACTAGGTTAATTTTATAACTTATTGAATTTTTATAAAACTTAGTTAATTTTTATAAACTTAGTTAATTTATTATTATTATATTGTTATTATTATACCTAGTCAATTTTTCATAAAACTTATTATTATATTTAGCTATAATTTTGTAATACTTAGTTAATTTTATAAACTTATTGAATTTTTATAAAACTTAGTTAATTTTTATAAACTTGGTTAATTTATTATTATTATTATTATTATTATTATTATTATTATTATTATTATAATTATTATTATTGTTATTGTAGACTCATTTAATTATTATTACTATTATATTTATAAATCTAGTTAACATATTATTATTATAAATCTTAGTTAATTTCTATAAAATTATTTTTTATTATTATTATACTTAGTTAATTTTTCATTAAATTTATTATTCTTGATGTGTAATTATATTTTTATAATACTTAGTTAATTTTATAATTTATTGAACTTTTATAAAACTTAGTTAATTTTTATAAACTTCGTTAGTTTATTATTATCATTATATTATTATTATTATTATATTGTTATTATTATAGACTCATTTAATTATTATTATTATTATACCTAGTTAATTTTTCATAAAATTTGTTGTTATTATTATTTAGTTATATTTTTATAATACTTAGTTAATTTTATAAACTTATTGAATTTTTATGAAACTTAGTTAATTTTTATAAACTTGGTTAATTTTTATTATTGTTGTTGTTGTTATTATTGTTGTTATAGACTCGTTTAATTTTTATAAAACATAGTTAACTAGTTATTTACAAACTTATTATAATTGGATGCTCTTACAAGTGCAAATTTATAAACTACAATATTATGGCCATACTGGGTGATACTTGACAACTATGGAAAAAAGGTAGGAATGTTCTACATTGCAAGGAAAAAAAGAACAAAGAAAGAAAGAAACAAAAGACCTGGAATTGAAATCAACGCTCACAACACTAGATGTCAATGACATGATCTCAAATTTGTCATTGCTGAATTTGTTGATAAAGTAGTCCAGAAAAGATAATGGAGTCACTGCTTGCATTCTTCATTTAATAGTGCTAAGGACTAGAATTTCCATTCTTTGCACATTCGTAGATTCAAATAAATATTTTTCTTAACCTAACCGTTTCATCAAATTCAAATAACCAGTCAACAAAGAATGTCATATAGAAATAAGAATAAATAGTATAGAAATAAGTATAAAAAGCATCACTGATTAGGTTTTATCTATGGTCATTACCGGTAAATCTATAAGAAGGGGAACTTCAGTCTCCTCCATTTTGGCAGCTAAAGTTAGTAATTGCATCATCCATTCTTTTCCTTTTTGATTATATGAGGCAGAGATTGAATTAAAGGCATTTAGTTAGTTGTTGTTATTTAAATTTATACAGATTCAATTCAAATTAATGTACTGGGAGTTCACAATAGGAAAGGAACCTATCCAAGTAGTTAATAGATCAAAAGACAGTCAAAGACTCGAAATTGAATTGAGCTTGAACCTATCAAGTTCAAGGTCAATGAGAATTAGTAGGAGATACATGAAATAGAATGATGAACAATTCACACATAAAGAATGCTCTTGTAATTATAAATTGCAAGCAGTACGTCAAACTATGAATTAACAATATATTAGTATGGTTTTGTGTACTGTATAGGTCTAAGAATTTGGATTTCTCGGTATTAAACGGTATTTCCATGAGAGCTGCTAGTGTGAATGCAGCCTTCTTTTGTTTACTTTTGTGTTCGTAGACATAATCTTTATGAAGTTCACAAACTGTAAAATAATTTGAATTGTGTTAGTAAACAAAATATCATTTGTGTATGGCTCTATCTTCAGCAAATAAAATTTGGAATACAAATACAAAAGACACAACCATATCAATATATATTATAAATGTCATCAGTTATATGAACTAACATTCATGTACATAGGTACATATATTGATTTCAACGTATACATTTTATTGTTACAAAAGTTGATTTACTTGAATATTATCAATTCACGTTGAGGTATGCAGTCATCAATATATATTTAGGAAGTAGTTGTGTCATTTGTGTGTGAATGTAGTCGGGTTTCTTCGTGGGAGAGCACAAGCTGCACAATGATCATTTTCTCAGTTGTACTCCGCTGAACTCTGCTTTCTGATTCAAATATTCTCACTGACACTATAAAATAATGAATTCACATAATCACACAATGTGCTATTGACAAAGCTATATGTATTTTCACTTCAGAGATACGGGATAGATATCTACGTGCATTTATATTCATCTAGTTAAAGCTCATTTTAGATAACAATTAAAGCACTCTTAAATCAAGCAGATGGCTTGATGTCTACATGCATTCTCAACTTGTTGTGGCCGATATATTACACTGCCACTGTCTTCAGATTAATATATGCCTTTTATACCACTTTATTTATATTGTTTGACCATAGAAAAATTTATGATATGAATCAGGAGGTACCTCCACTATTATATTTATTTGTACATGTATATGCATATATATATACACTATAGTAATAATAATGGAAATGTCAGTAAACATTTATCTCAGGAAATATAAACACGAAAGCACGGTGAAGTCATTATGTGAAGTTAATGGGATTGGACATTGACAGTATACTAATGAAGCTAATGTGAATGTATCTATAAATTATTTGTTGAGCTAGCAACATATGAAGGCAACTGAGCTGTAGTGTGTATCTACTCTTTCACACAGAAATTAATGTCAACGCTAAATGAGTATGTCTGCATCCAACTATTTTGTGACTACTTACACACTACATATTGTTATCTGCCCTTCACTTCTCATAGATGCATCACCAAAACCTAAATATTATTATTAAATATGTCTTGAATTTATAAGAATACACAAATAATGCTACTTGAGAACAAATAAAATACAATTAATAACACAAAAGATCTGGATCGTTGGATTTTTTTTCAAGAAAGGGAGTTTAAGAGGAGTTTCAAGAAGGGGAGTTTCAACTAATACCCTTCACTGCCTAAGAATACTGCCACAAACCTGCTAAATAGTTTCAATTGAAGAAAAAGGAGTTTCAAGAAGGGGAAAATTACAAACCTGCTAAATAGTTCTAATATAATTGGTACAAAATAAGAAAGAACCATTAACATTAAAGTTTTAAACTTTAAAAACTAATTTTTATAGTTTAATCTTTCGATCTATGATTCAATTCGGTGGCAATTTATAGTACAAACATGACATGGTTCCAGATAGAAATCATTGTGATGTTAGCATGAGAATGGATTGGGCTATTGGAGATTTGAAATGTGAAAAAGAAAAGCATGAAAATGTATACATATGTGGAGAAAACATCATGTCTGTTGATGCTAAGAGAACACTGGTTATTTGTGTGAATACTTGGATGGATATAAAGGGAACACTTATCTTAATCGCTTTATTGGATCATGATTAAAAAATAAACTAGATATAGAGGGAATCATAATTAAAAAATAAAGAAAGCAGGAAAAAAACTTTAATAAATAAAATACATAGCGCAATACTAAAATAATGTTCAAAGTTGGTTATTAAAATTCAAAAGCATAACAAATGCAATTGAGATGTAAGCAAACAAAAAATCTCATCAAGGATTATTTTAATCAATTATTATCATTAAAGGAACATCAAGCCTAAAATTAGAACCAATGTTGATCTTTTCGACATAAAAAATAATATGCACTTGTTAAAATCAGACCTGGAAGAAATTAGAATTAATGAACTTTTAGTTAGTTTAGTACTCTCATGTTGGGAGGAATAAAAATGAATAATACTCCAAGTTAATTATCTACCTAAGTCATCTATGTAACTCCTCGTGTTAAAGAGATGAATCCAGGTTATATAGATAAAAAAATTAAAGGGGCATTTCATCAGAAGGACAAACTTTGCAGTCCAATTAGTTTATAGGACACACATCAGAAATAATTACTTTCAAGACCAAAGTCAGTAGAATAATTACTTTCAAGGACAAAGTCAGTTGTCCAATTAATTTCATAGGTTTTTAGGCCCTAGAAACTAATTATTTTGCGTATTGTCCTTAAAAGTAATTATTTTAGTTGTGTGTCCTAAAAATTAATTTCGCTTGCTAAAGAGGCCCTTGTGGCTAATTCCCACTAATTTAAATATATGCGAATATTTTCTTATGGGGAAAATAAAGGGCAAATCTCCACAAATAATGACCATGATCAACTAAAACTCTTCAATCGGCATAAAGAGTTGGACAATTTCCCAATGTTTAAAAAAAATAGAAAAAAAAATCCTTGAATGAAAACAAGTGAATTAATTTTGCACCGATAAGAGTAAAAAAAATAAAGTTTTAGACCTTTCGCTGAAATTCACTACATGTAAAGCAAAATATTGATCTGCTATGATAAGTTTCTCTCTCAATTATGACAAGTTTTCTAGGCTTATGCTCATTAAAACTGTTGTATATATTCGATTTTTTTATATTTTCTAGAAGTTTGTGGACATTTCCAAAATTTAGATCAATTAATTCATAACATAATAAGGCCTTGTGGAAGATTTCGGTTATGAAGTTACTTTACCTTATTACCACTAAGTTTTTATTTTGATTAATATCCACCGTTGATACAATTTCTATCAGCTGTTTATTTCCTTTGGTTTACTTTTATGGACCAACAGAGTTCATCGTAATATAATTTTCATTATTGTTTTCTAGCAAGTTAGTTTCTTATCACCATTTCTTTTTTCACACATGAAATGTATTTGCCAATGCACCATTCTGAAGAAAATTTATCTATTGTTTCAGGCATCAACGGTGTTAAGGAATGCTACCTGGACTCTATCCGATTTTTATAGTGGAAAGCCTTAACCTCCCTTAAAGTAGGTAAAACCTACTTTATTTTCAAATATTATGATGGACATGGTAGATGATATTACTATCTTGTATGTAGTTGCTTATGCTTACAGTCCCATCCTGCACTTGAGCAATTAATTCATTTAGACGACAATGAAGTTCTTACGGATCCATGTTGCTCTTTCTTATTTATTCGATGGTACTAATGATATAATTCAAGCTGTTACTGAATCTAGAGTCTGACCAAGGCTTCTGGAGCTCTTGTAGTGTGTATTAACCTCTTAAAATTTATGTTGCATTTATATGTTGAAAAAAAATATTCACTGAATATCCATGTTATTTCCATAGTAAACTAATTAAACTTTCCCTCTTCATGAACTAAAATATGAGCAAAAAATGATAAAAACTATAACCTAAAAACATATTTTGCTAGTTTGTGAATCATCAACTGCTTTCAGAGTTGAATTACTGATTTAATGACAAATGAAATAATCAACAAAACTATTTTCAGAAACAAATGATTACACATTTTGATTTAACCCAAATCAATGGATCCAAAATTCAGTTGTGAAACTTATAGTGATTTATAGTAGAGTATTAGTTTTAATTTTTAAATAGACAATACTAGTATACTTCAACTTTTCATGATCGTGTACTTCAACTTTTTATAAACTCAGTTAATTTATTATTATTATTATTATAGACTTGTTTAATTATTATTATTATTATAAACCTTAGTTAGCTTATTATTATTATTCTAAGTCTTGGTTAATTTTTATAAATCTATTTATTATTATTATTATTATTATTACGCTTAGCTAATTTTTCATAAATTTATTATTATCATACTAATTTAGTTATATTCTAAATCAGTCATTCTGCCACAAAATTATCAAATCAGAAGCTATATGTGTAATCTATGATTGATGAATAATACACTTACTCAATAAAAAGTAGCCAGTGATAGACTGTTCAACCTATCTCTTTTATGAATTAATCCTACTAAACAACCGAAATACAATGTATTCCTGTTTAAGTACTAGTTTTAAGTAATAAAGTGCACATAACCAGCAATAAAAATCAAAAAGAAAAAAAGAATAAGCGGACGAAAAACAAATTATAACAAGCGACATACGTGCAAGAATCACCCACATTACCACCGCATTGATAAAACAACATAACAACGTGCACCTTCAAACTGATTTCAGCGCACATATTCATCAAAGCTTCATAGCCGGCCTAATTATACTCCTCAGGCTTCTCCCTCTTGACCAATCCCTGCCACACATCCACCATTACCCCCTCCACACCCGCACTCTTCAACGCAATCAAAATCACATGCATTGCCTTCCTCCTATTCAACAGGCTGTACATATTGAACAGACGTGACACTGGGTATAGTTGAACACATATAGATTAAACTTGTACAGAGTTGAGCTCTTGAGAAATTAGGCGCTCTAGAACACCAATTGACCATGAACACCAAGGAAGCAAACCCCTTTGAAAGCTTGAAGTCTGAAACGACATGGCGACTTTGACCTTCTTGATAACTGAAAGACTACTGAAATTTTGAAGACTTCTAAGGGCAGGGAGATTTCTGAAAGCTAGAAAGCTGTCGAGGATGAAAAACTCCTTAGATGAGTTAAGTGTTGAGTGGATGAACAGTGTTCGTATGTGGAGGAAAAGAAGAGAAACGTTGAGAGAAGGAAAAAGAAAAGGATTGCCATCACTGGTTTTGGAGAAAGAAAATAAGGTATTTGAGGGGGAAAAATTAGGGAAAAAGTGGAAGCGAGAGGGAAAAGAAATTTGGGAGGGAAAAATAAAGTGGGGAAACCGAAAGAGTGCATGGGCATAAAAAAGCACGTAGACAATGTATTTTTGGACCTAGCAGCGTTCTAGTTAAAATTAATATGATTTGAGATATAATAATCTGCATTTTATATAAAACAATGCCATTTGAAGCTGCTAAAAATGATTTTTCTTGTACTATCTTCTGCCTACATGCCTAACTTGATGCCAAAAGCTTATCTCCGAAATTGTTTTGTTGTTTCAATATGATTCTCTAGCAATCTCCACAAACTCCCAAAGGATAACTCCCAAATGACGACTCCCAAATAACGATTCCAAATGACGGCTCCCAACCGACAAATCCTGGTTATTGATGATGAAGTGTTAACCCCGTTCCAGCATACGAGCTAAAAGGCCTACGAGTTAGAGGCGTCAACGGGTTAAGACTTGAAACGACCTACGACTTAAGGTGCCTAACGACTTAGGAAACCTCACAACTTAAGGAAAGGACCGACTCAAAGAATCCCCGACTCAACTATTATGCGACTCATGGGAGTTTCTAAACTCAGCGACTCACGACTTAAGGAGCCTAATAAGTTAAAGCATTAGCGACTCATTGGAACTACGACTCAGGAAAAGTCCACAACTCAACAGGCTAACGACTCAAGAAACCTACGACCTAAGGAACCTGGCGAGTTAAGGAGATTCTATGAGTTAAGGATGGCACGACTCAGGGAGGTTTACGACTCAAAAGATAAGTCGACGCACGACACAAGACTCAGAGGCAAGTTCAGAGTCATGCTGCAAAGGGGTGACTCGTAGATGACTCACGACTCATCATGAGTCGGTCACGACTCATCATGAGTCGGTCACGACTCATAACTTGACAGTTTCAGCCTAACATTTTGCCTATAAATACATGGCCATATTCAACATTTGGGGGACTTTTGGGGCTCATTCTCTTCAAGCGCCATTACTCTGCTGAATTCCAGACGACTTCAAAGCTTTTTAGATCCAACAAACTTCTAAAGGAACTCCATGAAGGAATCATCCACATTCACCATGGATTTGAAGATGATTGTCAACATCAAAGCTTGAGCTACTTGTTTCACATATCCTATCACTTGAAGTGTGTTGTAATTGAAAGATCTTGTAAAGAATTGTAATCAAACTAGTGATAAAAAGATTAAAGTGGACGTAGGCTGGATTATAAGCCGAACCACTATAAATACTGTGTCTCTTACCGTTTTTCTACATACTTTCTGCTTATTTCTGTTTCCCGTACAAACGGGTGGTGCTTTCACAATCACATCTTATACACCAGGGTGTTAGCGTTTAAATTTTTTCGTTAACATTTTGGTGCTTTCACTGAGAATTGAACTCAGGACATCTATCATCATTGTTTCAGAAAGATTTGTAGATAGAGTTTCTTTAAGAACCAGAAGTCTATCCGAAATCATGGCTCCTGGAAGGAAAAGTAAATCTGTGAGATCTGCAAACATTCAAGAGGGAACCTCCACTTCCCCAACACCAAATCAAGCCACTCCAGCTGTTGGAGTTTCAAAAGCGGAATTGGACGCTGCTATCTTTGGGTTGAATCAGCAAATAAATGCCCAGAACGCGCAATTGGAAGCTCAGAATGCTCAGAATGCTCTGATTCTGAATAGGTTAAACGATCTGCTCGGGGCAAACCGTCAACCTGCGAATAATGAAAGGAACTTTGTCGGTAATGTCCATGATGCTGAAACTAGAAACATTCCCGAAAGGGCTGCTAGCCCCTTTGAACAGACATTGCCTGAGGCTGGAGGATCCAGAAATAGGAATGACGAAGAATATCTTTCTGGTATGGTTCGACAGATTATGAAAGAAAGTATGCAAAGGGTCGAAGATGAGAAAGAGTGGGGTTTCGCTCCGAGCAAGACTCCGTTTACTGAAAAGATCCTAAAAGCTGAATTCCCAAGGAAGTTCGTCCCTCCGACCATTCCAGCTTACAAAGGGACAAGTGATCCAAATGAGTTCCTGTACAAATATGATTGGCACATGACAGGTGCCAGAGCTTCTGACGAGATAAAATGCCGCTATTTTCCTGTGTATTTGGAAGGGGTAGCTCTGCTTTGGTTCACAAAACTACCTGTCCGGTCCATCGATCAGTTTTCAGACCTAACCAGGAAATTTAAAGAGCAATTTAGGCTATATGCTTCAAAGGCAAAAGACATCATGTCGTTATCCGGTTTGGAACAGAATCCGGGGGAAACTATCAAGTCTTTTTTAAATCGCTTTAATATAGCGTTAGCTGAGGTGGATAATGCAGAACCCCGCATGGTCTTGACCTATTTGATGAGAGCTATTGATAAGTCAAGTGAATTCGGAAAGTGGCTGAACATGAAGGAGCCAAATTCTCTGGAAAAGTTCTACAAAAAGGCGGATGAATTCATGCGTTTGGAAAGCCGTCCTGTCCCGGCAAAGGCAACAGTAGAGAAAGCTGAAGACAACACTGCTGCGCCACGTAAGAATGAATCTGTGGGACAGAAAAGAGAAAATAATGATGGAGGGAAACAACACAATTCGAAGAAGCCTCGATCCTTCAAGCCATCAGAATATACTCCTTTGTTAGAAACACCAGAGCGCATCTACCTGGCTACAAAAGATTCTTTTGAGTATCCCAAACCTCCTGTTCTCAGAACCGGAAGAAAAGCTGTACAAAGTGGGAAGTTCTGTCGCTTCCATAATCAGCCTGGTCATGACACAGACGACTGCCGTCAATTGAAAAATATAATCGAAGAATTGCTAAGAGAAAATAAGCTGCAGCAATTTGTGAAGAAGAGTGGTAATGATCCTGCTTCGTCAAGTCAGGGGCAACAAGCTCTTGCTCATCAGCCCAGGACAAATGAGAAGGCCGCAGGACATGAATCTGGAAGGCCAGTTATTAATGTCATCACAGGAGGACCCCACCCAGCAGGCAGAAGCTGGGGTGAAATGGAGAGGTACACTCGAGCTCTGAAACATATGCCAACTGAAGAGAATGTCTTTGTTTTAGAGGACTCTACACCCCTGAAACAACAAAGGACTTTTAATGATGATATTGTGTTCAGGGCTAGAGATTCCACGGGCATTGAGGCCCCTACTTTGGACCCGTTAGTCATCTCGGCCGGTATTGGACCGGCTATTGTCAGAAGAGTTCTTATTGATTGCGGCGCATCTTGCAACATCCTCTTCAAGAAAACGTTTGACCAGATGAGAATCCCGATGGCGGATGTGCAAGCCTCATCTCAGAAGATTGTTGGCTTCACTGGGGAGCCAAAGCAACCAGTAGGAACCATTGACTTGCTTGTGGAACTCGGAGAAGGAGAAAGAAAAGTAGTTCGCAAGCAGACTTTTGTGATAGTAGATGAATTTTCTGCTTATAATGCTTTCTTTGGTCGACCTATTCTTGCTGCATTCAAAGCTGTCCTTGCCCCATGGTGTCTTACTATTAAATTCCCTACAGACAATGGGGTAGGAGTTATTAAAGGAGACCAGAACGCTGGGCGAGAATGTTATATGACAGAGCTGCGAGAAACAAGGAAGAGAGAAATGGGGAAAGATGCGGCAACCCCAATCCGCATCAAAACACCAACCCTATAGCAACTACAGGGCGGACCCTGCACTGGCGAGCATAGCGGGGCACGAAAAGTGATCGATCCTGGGTAATGGGAAGCAGTCTTTGGGACAGGCCTTGTTTAGATCTGAAAAGTCGATAAACTACCACTTGCACTATGGGCATACAGAACTACTCACAAAACTGCAACTGGGCATACTCCTTTTTCGTTAGCATACGGATCGGAAGCAATGATCCCGGTTGAAACAGAGGTCCCTTCACACAGAAGAATCCATTTCAATCAAGCAGAAAATGAAAAGCTGCAACTTGAAGCGCTGGATCTCCTTGATGAAAAAAGAGATGAAGCTAACCTCAGAGTTGCAGCTCATCAGCAAAGGATAGCCAGACATTTCAATTCCAAAGTTCGTCAACGCAGCTTTGAAATTGGAGATCTAGTCCTAAAAAGAATTATGACTGCGACAGGTGTGTTTGGGCCAAATTGGGAAGGACCGTATGTGATAGGTCAGAAACTTCTTGACGGCACATTCAAGCTCACCACAGTTGATGGAGATCAAATTCCAAGGGCATGGAACAGCAATCACTTGCGTCCATACTTTACTTGAAAATTTTGTTGAAAAATTGTAAAAAGAATTATGGATGTATGATTCTTGTAATTGAAAGCAATTGTGAAACTGATGCAAGTAAATAATAAAAAAAATATAAAGTGGATGTAGGCCCAATTTCATGGCCGAACCACTATAAATCTTGTGTTCCTTATTATCATTATATGCTTGCTTTGTTTTCGATATAAAAATACATAAGATGTATTGCTAAAATGTCAATTTAAATTTTTGCAGACCATGGAAATAAAACTTGCGCATAATAAGACTGAGCGATTCTCACCATCATTCAACAAACAAATTTCAAGTCACAAAGACCCCGAATTCAAATCCTAGATAGGAAATACTTCAATTGAACGGCTAATGATTTCGATAGAAACGAGCCCTTGCTGATAAATTGAGATCGTTTGAACAAACAAACATCCAATTAGGAAGCTAGTGCCCGTTCTCACGAACTTGCCTGGCAATGAAGTACATTTCCTTGGATTAAACAAGCCACTTGTGAGAGAAAGGGGAATGAAAACTTGAAAAAAAAAAAAAAAAAGAGGATCGCTGAAAAGGCATAAGCAAGTGAACAGAGGAACAACCAAAGCTACCATCAGCGGCACAAGTCCTCTTCGGAGGCGCAACTCTTCGGAGGATAAAAGACCTCTAATGGGTCATACGCCACAAAAAAGAAAGTTCTCTACTCAACAAAAAAGATTGGAGGAGTCATGACCCTCCAACCATGAGAGAGTAACTTCCAGGCGATGAAAACCCTCTCTGAGGCACATTTCACCAGGAGTTGAAGTGTTATAACCGCTCTTCGGGATTTCACTTCACCAGAGTTGAAATGTAAACAAAATAAAAGCCCTCTTCAGAGGCCCATTTCACCAGGAGTTGAAGTGTTATAACCGCTCTTCGGGATTTCACTTCACCAGAGTTGAAATGTAAACAAAATAAAAGCCCTCTTCGGAGGCACATTTCGCCAGGAGTTGAAGTGTAGCAACCGCTCTTCGGAATTTCACTTCACCAAAGTTGAAATGCAAAAACAAAGACCTTCTTGAAAGCACACGTTTCACCGAGATTGAAATAAAACTTCCAAGTGTTGAAACGTAAAAAGGCTTTCTTCAAAGGCACAACTCTTTGGGGGTACACGTTTCACCAAGATTGAAATAAAACTTCCAAGTGTTGGAACGTGAGAAATCCCTCCTCAGAGGTACAACCCCCTCCCGGGGACACAATTAAGAAGAAAGACCTCTTCAGAAACCCACGTTTCACCGAGATTGAAATAAAACTTCCAAGTGTTGAAACGTGAAAAGGATTTCTAAGGCATAACTCTTTGGAGGTACACGTTTCACCGAGATTGAAATAAAACTTCCAAGTGTTGAAACGTGAAAAAATCCCTCCTTAGAGGTACAACTTTCTATATATAAAAAAAAATCCTCATCAAAAGCGTACTTTAACTTTCAAAGGAAAAGTAATTTGCCTACTATGGGAAATGATCGTAAAAAGAAAAGAAGTTAAAGTACCCTTTAGAGGTCCGCTTTACCACATAGAGGAATTCACTTGGTGAAATATGCACGTAAGCAAAAGAAAAAAGTGATTTCTTCGGACGACAAAGCGTAAAAACTTATACGAAGGGATTTGTACTCTATAAAATTTTTTTCTTTAAAGAATAAAATAATTATTCTTTAGCAAATAAGAGTGCAAGTCCCCTCGAAGTGTAAAATATTGCAGCAAGCTTAAGGTATGGGGGCAACATGGTATAGTAGTATAGATGCATCAGTAGAGTAATACTCAAGCAACATACCATAAGCCCGCTGCAACACTATATAAACAAACTTGTGCAAAAATAAATAGTAAATGCATTCTCAAATTCAAACAGAAGTTTGTACAGACGAAGAATCATTTTATTCAACTATAATGCAGATACAGGTTTTCAAAATAAAAGCGGGCGCCGGTACCCGCACAACTCTCGGCCAGTTCATACAAAAGGCAAAAAACTAAAATCTTCACTTTTTCTTCCCTCCTTTGGACCCTTTGCTCGGTCGAATAACCAGCTTTTCAGGTCGGCCAGTGGGTATAAGGGAAGTAGGAGAGGCAGGTGTAACCGGTTCAACTTCCGGCTCCTCTTCAGTGGCGGTGATTTTCTTCCCCCTCCTTTTTGATGTCCCACGCTTCTCTCTCCTTTGTGAGGAAGACTCACTCCCCGGAGTGACAAGTTTTGATAGAACAATGTCGTCAGAAGGAGTCCGTTCCGGGGAAATGTCACCTCCCTCAGGTCTCTCATCTTTCTGCTCTTGCGAAGTGATGGGATCATCCAAGCCGTGAAGAGCCTCTATTTGTTCCTCCTGTGATCCAGGTTGCGAGGCAGAAGGAGGCACCGCCTGAAGAGATGAAGGAAGGATGACCGGAGGAGTAGAAGTTTGAGCAGTGCTTGGTACTTTCTCTACAGAAGAAAAAAGGTTAAAGTCAGTAAAAAGAGGAGATGAGGGTTCACCAATGAAGTCAGTAAAGAGAGGAGATGAAGGCTCGTCAAGGTTGAGAAAATAGCCAAGGAGCTCGTGAAACTCATGAGAAATAAACGAGTAACCAGCTTGAGCAGAATTGACAGTAGCAAGATTAACAGTGAAATTACCTGGAGAAGCTGGTTTCCTGATATCGACTTCATAAGCTTGCGCATCAGCGCTCTCTTCACCCTCGTCTCCACCTTGTGTGCTTGTAATATCAGCGGTAACTTTGGTGGGAGATGCGAGATGGGAACTGGAACCAATAATGTCGACTTCAGACGAAGAAGGTGGCTGGACTAGAGTAGTTGAAGTGGTTTTCCCCAGCTGGTCCCCTTCCGTGACTTCGGTTCTTAGTTTGGCAAGTTGTTCCTTTCCCCTGGCGAGAGCAGCGCGAGCGTCTTCATCAAAATAATGCCTTTCCAGGGCTGGCTCGTCATAACCAGCACCTTCAGCACCAAGCATATCGAGGGCGGCCTCCCACACTTCAGCTAAAGTGATCTCATACTTGGGACCAAGAAAGGCGAGGCTTCCACGCCCCAAGACGCTATGCAAGTAGAAGTCGAATAATGTTGAGCCGAAGCTGTTTTTGGTCGCCTCATGAGACTCTTCGGCTGCGATTTTGCCGGCGACAGCCTCATCGCGCTCCCTTTCAGTTCTGGCAAGCTGAAGCTTAAGCATTTGTATCTCCGCCTCCTGGGAGTTGTTTTTCTTTCGAAGCTCAGCAATATCAGAGACATAGCCGTCACTGATTCTTTTTTGTACTTCAAGCCTGTCCTCAGCGTCTCTCTGACTGGCATGAGCATCTCTAACTTGTCTGAGAAGCACTTCTTCTTTTTGAGAGTATGAAGTAGAGGAAGCAGCAAGCTCATCTTTCAACTTCTCAACCTTTGCTTCGAGCTCCTCGTTGTAGGAAGTAATACTTCTCATCTCAGTATCATGCTGCTCAAGGACCTTTTGCCACTCAGCCTTATCGTTTTCCATGGTGAGCATAGCCTCTAAGTTGGCACGGTTAACTCGTTGAAGCTCATCAACAAGCTTCTGCCAGTTTGACATCCTCTCGATATCAAGTTTAACGGCGTCAAGATTTCGTAGCATAGCAGGCTTGTCAATAGGGACTAGGTCGAGATCGAACCTCACACCCTTTAAACACCACTGCGGAAAACGACTTTGTAAAGTGGCTGGGCCCGGTCCCACTTGAAATTTAGGCCTACTTATTATTGTCTGGATGTCCTCCTTCCCAAGAGCAGGAGAGTCAGAAGTAATGTCAAGAGGGGCAGGGGCAGTAGGCTTTTCGGGAATAGTGGAAGTATGTCTCTCACCATGTCGGGCTCGTTTGCCTGAATCTTCAGTTACATGACCTTTTCCCCGGTCGTCGTAAGATTTCCTTTTGTGAGAGTCGTCACTCCTTTGCAGAGAATCATGGTAATCATCCCTATCCCTTCTGTCATGACGCTCTTCTGCATCCCTCCTTTCACGAGCCTTTCGAGCAGCCCTCTCTTCGTCAGACTCTCTATAAGAGGGAAAGTAACGCCGATAATCATATTGACCACGCCCCCCGTAGCGTTGGAAATCCTGATAATACGATCCGCCGCGTGTCATTGAAGAATCTGAAATAAGAAAAGATAAGCTTTAGAAATCTCTAAAGTATAAGAAGATAAGTGCATAAATGTGCTGGAAAATCCTTAGTTGTGTGTGAAGTGCAAGCTACTCGCGTTGGACTAACGAACCACTCCTCTGTTGGGGGGAAGTGATAGATTTCACTGTTGATGACAATTCTTGAGATGAAGGAGTAAGAGTCTGTTGGAGGGCAGATGTTGCTTCAATCGTCGGAGGTATAGCTTTACCATGAGCAGGGTCTTCTTTAAAGAGCTCTTGGGAAGTAATAATTATGTCGCTTAAATCCCCAAAGACGTCATCACCGGCATGCCCAACCTGATTCCCTCCATCATCTCCTTTGTCAGCACTCTCCCTGGTTTGGGAAAGGGGCTCCTCTTCTTCTTCAATAATGGGAGCAAGTGCGGGCTTTTCGGAGGGTCCCGTATCGTCTCTGGGAGTAGAGCACTTTACTAATAAGGTTTCTGCAGAAATTTCTCCTCGTATGTGCTCTTTAGTGGAGATCGGAAGATCAGGAGTTTTCACCGGAGAGTCAGGAACCTCCGTTGGAGCTTCACGAGGCCGAGTAAAGCGAGAGAGATGGAGGAGTCCGTATTGATGTAAAAGTTCATCGTTTAGCAGAAACTTTATGCTCCTCTCTTCTACCGGCACGGCACTTAATCTTTCAAAAATTTGCTTGAGACTTGGGTCCCTAGCAGGGGGTGGTAGTGCTAAAAACAGAGAAAGAATGAAATTAGCAGCTGAGAGTTCAGATCTCGAGAAAGTTTCAAAACGGAAAAAGTAGAGACAGGAAATCTTACTTCCCACTCTCCAGATGGCATAAAACCCTGGAGGGCAGCGAACGAAGAAAAACTGATTCAAAAATCCGTGAGCGCTTTCGGAGAGATCAGTAATAAGTTTGCGATTTCGAGCGCTTCTTACAACCACAATGGAGGGATGGTCTTTAGTTTTCGTGAATGAGCAAAAATAGCAGATCTCCTCGAAGCTTGGTAACCGATCCAAAACTCTCCTGAATAGAACACATAACCCCATCAAAATGGCATAGCCATTGGGGTGTAATTGGAATGGAGAGATAGACAACCGAAGCAGAAGCTGTTGGAGAAAGCCGTTAAAAGGAGGAATCGCCCCACTTAAGCACATTTGGCGATTGACTGCAACAAAGCCGTAGGGAGGATTGTCAGCAGTGTCATTTGGCCCCGGAAATAAGGTGCCAGCATCATCAATGCCAAACTGAATGCGCAGTTGGTTAAACACCCGCTGATTCAAAGTTGTGGGTGTTCTCTCCGGAGGGTTGTCTATAGGGATGGCTACTGGAAAGACATCTTCAGCCTGACCCATCGGCTCTTCTTGATGAGAGGTCATTCTACACAAGCAACTGGATGTTCAAATGCGAAGGTGCACGTTTCCTAAAAAGTGTGAAGTGTCGTGCAAAGCTAATAAAATAATAATAATAACAAGTAAAAATAACTGGAATTAAACTGGTTGACGATTGATTGACTATGGTAATTTCGGAACTTGTTATTTAAAGCTCAAGCACAATATTAATGCGGGCTGGTCAGTTTCAATTGACTAATCCAGTGCTGCTTTAATATTCCACTTGAAATTGGTAGCACTTCATTCACACGATTTATTTAAGTTAATTATATATCATTAACTAATCTGTCGTTCGATGTGGACAATCAATGACAGTATATTCGTCCCAGTTTTCTGTGAATGTTGTATTAACAGATTATTAGCTTACAAGTTGAAGTAATCAGTCAAAGAATGCAGCAGTATAGCAGTTCAGAGTCCATGCAATAATTCGAAGTTCAAACAAAATTTACAAGTACTAAGTCGAAAACGACTCAAGGATTCTTTGTACGGGTTAAGCTAAGTCGTTGGCTATTTAGGTGGCTCGACTACGACCTAAGGAAAGTGAGGCGAGTTAAGTTAGGTTACTCCAACTCTAAACCGCTGATGTTATAAGTCGGCAGCACTATGAGTCGTAAGTCAAAGAACGGGAGGAAGGCTCCAGATCAAAGCAATAAGAAACCTTCTAAGTTCTAACCCGGTCACGACTCATGGATTTTGTCGTAAAATTTGCTAAGTCGGATTAAAGTCGATAGTAAAGGCTACTGGGTCGCATGGAAGCCACTGAGTCGTACACGGCTTATAGTTTAAGTCGTGCACGGTTTAAGGGATAAGTCACGGGAAAGTAGCAAGTACTGAGTCGTGCACGGCTTATGGCTTAAGTCGTTCACGACTTATAGCTTGAGTCGTTTGTGGTTTATGGCTAAAAGCATTAAGTCGTGTACGGTTGTGATTGCAAGGTATTTCAGAATCAGTGGCCGAAAAGCAAAACCAACTAAGTCGTGAGATCCTAAGTCGTTTCCTCAACCAATCAACCCCTTTCTAACCCGTTAACCCGTTAAGAACTTCCTCATCTCCTCCGAACCCACGGGCCAGTCAAATCAAGACATTGTAATTCATCATCTTCTCCTCACATCATCAGAAAGCACCCAAAAAACCAATTCGAATCGCTTCAAGTGTACGGCGAATCAAACGCGATGCTATAATCTAGAGGATCACAACAACAACGTAGCCAACAATGATCAGAATCGTTCACAACTCAAATCAAAGCCCAAGTGAGACATGCGGCGGTGATTTGGGAACAGGAAGCGAAAATTTGTGCCCTAGCAATGGACGTTGTTGGATTGAAGTTCGAAATCACTTACGCAATGTAGTGGAAAGGATGGATTGATGATCAATTAACTTGGATTCGCCTTCGAAAGGTTGAAAGGTCTCTAATGGCAGATGCGACTCTGGGATAAGTAATAAGAAGTGAGAAAGAGGAGAAGCGACTCAAGCATTTTTATACCTGGAAATGTTGGGACTCGATTCGGCACGGGTCATGATGAGTCGAAGCACACGACTTACGACTTAAGCGTGTGCTTCGAGGGGCAAATGTTAACCCCATTCCAACATACGAGCTAAAAGGCCTACGAGTTAGAGGCGTCAACGGGTTAAGACTTGAAACGACCTACGACTTAAGGTGCCTAACGACTTAGGAAACCTCACAACTTAAGGAAAGGACCGACTCAAAGAATCCCCGACTCAACTATTATGCGACTCATGGGAGTTTCTAAACTCAGCGACTCACGACTTAAGGAGCCTAATAAGTTAAAGCATTAGCGACTCATTGGAACTACGACTCAGGAAAAGTCCACAACTCAACAGGCTAACGACTCAAGAAACCTACGACCTAAGGAACCTGGCGAGTTAAGGAGATTCTATGAGTTAAGGATGGCACGACTCAGGGAGGTTTACGACTCAAAAGATAAGTCGACGCACGACACAAGACTCAGAGGCAAGTTCAGAGTCATGCTGCAAAGGGGTGACTCGTAGATGACTCACGACTCATCATGAGTCGGTCACGACTCATCATGAGTCGGTCACGACTCATAACTTGACAGTTTCAGCCTAACATTTTGCCTATAAATACATGGCCATATTCAACATTTGGGGGACTTTTGGGGCTCATTCTCTTCAAGCGCCATTACTCTGCTGAATTCCAGACGACTTCAAAGCTTTTTAGATCCAACAAACTTCTAAAGGAACTCCATGAAGGAATCATCCACATTCACCATGGATTTGAAGATGATTGTCAACATCAAAGCTTGAGCTACTTGTTTCACATATCCTATCACTTGAAGTGTGTTGTAATTGAAAGATCTTGTAAAGAATTGTAATCAAACTAGTGATAAAAAGATTAAAGTGGACGTAGGCTGGATTATAAGCCGAACCACTATAAATACTGTGTCTCTTACCGTTTTTCTACATACTTTCTGCTTATTTCTGTTTCCCGTACAAACGGGTGGTGCTTTCACAATCACATCTTATACACCAGGGTGTTAGCGTTTAAATTTTTTCGTTAACATGAAGCATCTACTTTTTGGGGAAAACAGGTCTAAATTATGGCTAATGGCTAGGAGATATTTGGTGTGAGATTTTAGGCTCCCCACCTCTATAAATAGGAAGATATGACTCATATTTAAGGATTTTTTGGTTCCAGTTCCATTATTTCTTATATTCTTATAACTTTGAGATTTTAAGTTCTAGAGTTGTACCGAGTCTCAAGAACTTATGCCCCCAAGTTGTAAATCAGCAATAAAACTTAAATTGGACATAGACCTTGCTTTATCGAACCACCATAAACCTTGCATGTTTAGTATTTGCTTGTTTCTCGCTCATTTTTCATTTACTGCCTCACTTTTACTCTCTATTTAAATCTTTGAATGTTTATGTCATTTTTGGTTCAAATGTATAAGACCGTATAAATATATAACGATGCACAATACTACTAATAACCTAGCCTCTAATTAAGCCTAACAAACACAAGTTAGTCTCTTCATCCCTGAACCTGAAATGTCTCAGATCGACCCAAGTAATATACAAATAACACACGGGTTAGACAATGTCTAGAATATAGATGTTAACAATAATAGCAACCGGCATGGTGTACATAAGTATATCACAAACAACATAAACATCTCAAGTATATTCACATCATCCAAAATCATGCAAATAAAATGCCACCCGTAGAAATGAACAATCAATCATCACATCACATGGCATAAGATTGAAATGGGTGAAAATCATCCTATAATCAAAGATCCAACAACTGCAACAATCTAATTGTACATCTCGACCATCGACCATAGTGAGTGACAATAACTCTTGAATGCATGGCCTTAAGAGATATAAAAATAATATATATGCAAACTCATAATATCTCTACTATAAATATGAGAATTCAATCCATTAGTTTCAACCGTGTATTTTTGAAATTCCAAAAAATCCCATTGCATTAATAAAGATTGGAAAGCATTTCTATCATTTTTCAACTACTATGCGATCAACTTGACTTCATTTACCCTTCCCAAAACATCACAATTTTATAAGTTCTACATAACAGGACATCTTACTATTTTCTCTCTTAGGTTATATACACCAACAATTAAGATGTTTTAGGTAATGTGGGACTAATTAAAATTAATTAGTTTCCATGTAAAACTATTAATTTGTTCAATGCTTTTGCACTTTACTGGTATATCTGGAAAAAAATTAGTCAAGAGCCCAACCAACTACGGGCGTTCTACCAAAACACGGCTATTTAAACAAACAAATCCCCTTCTCTCTTTTTAAAACACAACTCGCTCCCTAAAAAACTTATTTTGCGAATTGAAACTACAGCTGAAAACGCGATTGAGATTATCAAAGGTCGCAAAATGAAAATCCCATTATAAGCAACCAGTGTTGTCAATTTGCATTGGTCTTAGGCGATTTGGGGATCAAATTGGGCTTCGTTATTTAACTGTTGTGCATGGGTTTGTGGAGGAATTCGTGAATTGCAGTGGTCTAAGGGAGGTGAATAGAAGGGAGAATGAAGTAGTTGGAATGGTGGTTTTTTTTGTACAGGGAATGGTTGATGGAAAGAGGATGGTAGTAGAGAAAATGGAGGTTGACAAAGGAACAGAGATGTAGTAATGTTGAGCAGCAAGGCAGTAAGGGGTTGAAGGGGATATGTAGTAGTGGAAAGTGGTGACAAATTGTTTCTTGTCTGATGATGGCAACAGAGGGTGGGGTTGTTTTTTAGAAGTGGGAAAGGTAGTGGCTCGGTTTTTGAAGTATATGGTTGTTTACAAGTGGGCAAATGCAAGTAGAAGATGGTTTCTGGTAATGTTTTGGCAGAAGTGTGGGAAGAGATGGTTGTTTGTTGAGGAGGCAGTAAAAAGTGGTTTGGCTAGAAGGTAATGACAGTGCAAGTTGTATCAATGAAGGCAGGGGTATGTGGATGCAAAACTGAGTAGTTATGGATGGTGATAGAGATGACCAGTGACATCAGCAGTAAATGGATATGTGTTGGGTTATTGGTGAGAAGAATGGTTATGAAGTTTGGTGGACTATTTGGTGATATGGTAGTGTTTGTGATGTTGTATATAAATGAAGTTAAACATGTTGAATGATGAAGTGGTTTAGAGTGTTGTGGAGAAGTTTGTTTGGTCGAAGTGTTTGTTGACAGGATTTTTGAACCATGATGGTTGTTGTATGGTAGGGTAAGTGGTGAACTGTAGGGCGGTAAGTGTGAACTGTGGAGGTTTCAGGTGATATGGTGAAGATGGGAGATGGTATGGTTTGTTTTTTGAATGTGGTAAGTTTGACTGAAGGCAGAGGGGAGTGGTAGAGGTGCGACTGATGGTTGATGGGAGAGTTATTGATAGAGGTGATGTATGTGAAGTAGTTGTGGAAACTGTAGTGGTGTAGTTGAGCTAGCAGAGGTGGATGGCCAGGGGTTGTGCAAAGGCAGTGATTAGTGTAGTGATGTAGCAATATGGTCATGGTATGCATGGTTTTATGTCTGTGCAGGGGTTGTAAATGATGGTGTATTTGTTAGGGCAGTGCAGTGGTTAGGCAGCAATTATGGCAGTAGCAGAGGTAGATGAGTAGATAAGCTGGTCAGTTGATGTTGTAAAGGGAGGTGCTTTGTGGAGATTCAATAAAGATTCAAATCTCATAGTAACTAGCTTTGTGGAGAGTTTAGTACCCCTTGTAGGATATGCTATGAATTAAAAGTCTACTTTTATGCAACATATTTTTGAATTATGCAGGTCTACTATTTTCATCTTTTTTCCTTTCTTTTTCAGAACTTAGGTCTATTATTATAAGACTGTTTCAGTTAGTATGACTGTTCTCATGATATTTCTTTGGACTCAACAAATGGCTTAATCTTATTTGAGTTATGGCAGTTCTGAATAATTTTGGACGTGCTTAGTTGAGTGAGTTTTGAATAATATTGCACTTCATATGTAAATGGTGTAGCCTGAGTTGATTTAACCGTGTATGGTGTTATTCTACGGAACCATTCTAGGTTTGAATATCCATTTATGCATTGATTAGTATCATACTCCTTAGAAGGAGAATTACATACATTTTAAATTAAAGTTCCCATTTTTTCTTTTGATTCAAAAATGGTTTTGCGATTTTTATTATCATGGTATACACACGTATGTATCCAACTATTTGATTTTCTTTTATTTGAATGTTATGTTGCATGAGTGACCACTTTCTCAAATCATAATCAGAACATTTGTCAAAGAATAAATCACGAGGACATGCACACAAATTCTGTGTCTGGACAATTCTAAACACCAGCGATTACTTAACTAATTAGAGGCAAGAAGCATCATTATTAAGCTTTCAATTTTTTTGATTGTGGCTATAGTTTGTTCAGTGTAAAGGCACGTTATTATTACAATATTTCAATAGTTCATAATACATGAATTCTTAATACAATTTGTATTTCAAAATAGAGTTTGATTGTTTAGGGTTTTATTCATAGTTTATCTGAAATAGATTGGGTCCAAAAGTAATGCAAATGGATTCCCATTTGAAGGTTGATGATTATTATTAATATAACCCAGTAGTCATTATTTAATAGAGCAACCAACAATTATTTGTCATTATGTTGCTGCTATAATAAATTAATCAAAGACTTGGTTAGGAACCTTTTAAGTTGGCAGAAAAGTATCAACTATCCTATTTGAATTAACCAATAAAGATTTACGTTTTTTAACTGATTACTGAACGAGAGGACCAATATAGTAAACGTTGATACATGCATAATTTTTTATTCTGCAGTATAATAAGGGTTGATACAATAGAGAAAGCATTGAAAAAATAGTTTGATGTAAGTTCATGTAGAAAATATTTTGATAAAATAATTGGTTTAAACTAAAAGGGTATATAGAACATTATTGTTTATTGTTACGACACGGATCTTACTTTTCAACGTACATCGAACGCATTCATGAGTCGATTCAAAGGCATTTTGGCTATATTTGAACGTGATGACGTGGAGTATACTGATTTTATTGTCATTGTATTTTAATAGCCAGAAAAAAATATGGCTCAATGGTCAAATGCAAGTCCACCTGGACGTGCCTATATACTCGTAACATATAAACATAGCACAACACACAATTAAACACAATGATCTTTGTCGACCAACAGTTTTAATTAGAGAAAGTACCATCAACTGAATGGACCTAAGAGATACATAAATATGCAATACAATAATATACATCTCAACCTGACACCCTAAGAGAGAATGATATACAAGCATACATCAAGTTTCCAATGTCATAGATGGACAATACACAATTGTTTCGGGTTAGGCTATCTCAAATAACAAATGAGCATGGGACCAATCTCTAATATCATATAACCATTGTCTCTGGTGAGGTAATAACACCTATTGTCTCATGAATAATTGATCTACCTAAGTCATCCAAATGGAAGACTGGCGTGTCATAGCACTACTCCAGGAAATGCTAGCAACCGCAGCCCGTTTCCTATAGTCTTTTAGTTAATCTCAGAGCCATGATACGCATATCCATCGCATGTCATAAACACGCTGCAAGTCTACGTTGTGCATTTGTCATGATTCCTATTTGCCCTTGGTAATGGATTGTTAATTCTTAAGTTATGTTTGGGCAATGGCTATAATGAGAGTAATATCGTTCAACCTCATCCTCCTCATCTCATCAAATTGACATCATGGATCCAGGATGCGACGCCATAATTAACAATGCTAGGATGGATACTAGCCTATTTGGCAGGTCCTAACCACGTGCTCTCCACGGTGGCATAAACCCTATAATGTAGATTCCCAATACATACCCTCGACTCTAGAAGTCCTAGTGAGAGCCACTCAACGTAGTAAATCCTCGTCTGCCATCCCTAAAAGTAGATAATAATACTCGACTAATTAGTCCTTGGAGGATAAATTTGTAGGTTTCAACACAACTCCAATATGCGGCCCTTGTAGAGTGATATACTCTCTCGACCACTAATCTTTATTAAAGAGCTACGTCTAGATGGTATCATTAATTCCTAACCAGCAAACTTTCACTTACAAAAAGGAATTTAAGAAATATCATCAGACGTCCTATTCCATCCGGTATTACTCTCTCGATTACTCAATACTCATAAACTAAACTCGATAATATCTTATGCAACAAGTCTAGAGAATAAGCGGAGAGATATTACCGAAAGTCTCATACCATGCAGCATTATAATTCCGTTTATTAAATATTCTTATCATATAGAGATATAATCAACCATAACACACAATTCTTTTTAAAAAAAAGTAAGTTTTATTTACAGAAAATAACTTAAGCCATTATATATAATAAAAAATCAAAATAGTCTACATCAAACAACGATATTGTATTTAAAATTAGAACAGACAGTAAGAATATTCTGCATGTTCCAATTGTACCTAATTAGAAACGTGTATAAATTGGCATTAATTTACTAGATATAATAAATTAGCATTTCTTATCATATACCGATACAATGATTTAAATCAAATCAGTCATTGAAGTTACTATGCATCCTAAATTCCTACCTATTTATAATTCTCTAAAATTGACAACATTTTTTTGTATGTAGTAAACTATGTTATAGAAGATTAATGGCAGCCATAAATTTTTACTTATTTCTAACATGTCAACTCTAGATGTTGATGTGCAGTATGACAACAAACTTAATTAAATATACTAGCATAGCACATACTTACAATACGCTTATGTTTATTTTTAAAATTTGTACAAGAAGTTTGACTTCTTTACAAAGTATTTCAAGGTCTGGGTTTGGAAGGTCATTTATGATTCATTTCAAAGTTGAGTAAAAACATGTAAATGTAATGATCACTAATCTTCATTTATTTGGTTTGTGTTTTCTTATACATCGGTGAAATGCTATTACGAGAAAATATGCAACCAATACGTACACGTGCTAAAGCACAACATATGCATGATTGTAAATTATGATTGGTTTTTACTCATGTCCAAAGTACTTGGTCATGCAAGATTATATGAAATCATTCTCCAAGTTCTCATATTTTGCAGATTAAGTCTGGTTTTTCAGTACTAGAAATGCTTTCTAGTTTAGTAGGTTATACCCATAGTTAAACAAACGTTATGTATGAACAGGAGTAAGACATATAAGAGCGCATTCTATGCATTGTTGCTTCAACTATAAACATTTTGTTTGTGTCAGGTTACATTTAAATAAATACCCATCGATTTTGTCATAAATGAACTAGTTAAAATGCCATATATAATAGGGTAGCAGAGTGTAGTGAGGTAACAATGTACAATATATTGTTTGATTTCAATTACTTTTTGTTCTACTTGAGTACAGGGTAACAGTTTTAAGCCTATCTTTTCATTGCGATATGTGAAATTAGTTAACGTTAAATTTTTATTTCTTTCCCAAATTGAGACTCAGCTGCTACTTGTTCCCTCATTCGAAACCCTATTTTGATTGTTATACGGCATTTGTATTTGTTTGGTTATGCTTGGTATGTTTGTTGAATGATTTGGACACAGTTGTTGGTGCTTAATAGCTTTGTTTGCTCCTAATTTCTGAATAGCGATAGTAGAAGATTTTGTCTCTATGAAATGATGACCCACGTCATCAAACAACTGTATTTAAAAAAAAATCAAACTGAATAACTAAATTAGCCACTTTCAAATCTACAAATGAACACACATGACATTGCTTTGTATTTACTTCCTAATTTGTTTTTAAGGTTGAATTACATGGTCGGACAAATGCATTTAACATATGGCAAATCATTAGTAGTCATCATAAAATGATATTATATTTTAAATCAAACTGGACAATTAAATTACTCTACATCATACATTACTACATACTTACAATTCTGTTAAAATTGGAAGAAATATTCTATACTTACTAAGGCTGCGTTTGTTTTTAAGAAAAAAAGGGCTTAATGCTTAACTAAATAAGTGATAAGAGCCTGTTGGATTGTTTGTTTTTAAATAAGTGCTTTCATTAAGCTCTTTTATTCACTTAATTGAATAAGCAAAAATTTAATGCTTATTGTAAGTGCTGATCACTTATTGCACCGCAATTTTCAATTATACCCATATGCGACGTAACATATAACTATTTTATAAAGTTATTTCTAATTATATCAAACAGTTAGAAAAGCTCACGTATAACATCAATTTTGTATTTAGTTCTATCCCGTTCTATGGTGAGGTAATTTTTTCTCATTTTGTTTTGATTTTAATTTTATAATATAGTTTTCAATCAGTAGAAATATACTAAAAACCAGTGATAAAAAAAATTAATAACATCCTAGCAACGTTTGCATATAATTGGAAGTTGAAATATGATAATTTATAAATTGTTTAATAAGAATGAAAAAGAAAAAAAATGAAATATGTAATACAAGTGTGAAAAAATATAAATAAATAATTTCGACAAGCTGAACATTACCGATTTATATTAAGATATATGAAAACTTCAATAATTATGAAAAGTTGGACAAAATCGTTTGATGTTTTTATAATAATTTATTTTGATACGTTTAACATATATGTATATATATACACACGTACATACATACATACGTATATACACACACACACACACACACATAAATATATATATATATGTATATAATGCTGAAAACATTAATTAATAATCCAAACACACTACAAGCTTTAAATTTATTATAATAAAATATTTTCTTCTCGACCAAACTTTTATAAAATATATCTACGTCATCCAATTTACTATTTTCGATATGTTCTGTAGATGTGATAGTAACAATATATGTGAGCATTTGTTTTTATGTAAAATATAAGGTATAAAATAAGATAATTTAGTGTGCTTTGTATGGCAGTTACATGAAAGAATAATTAATTTTATGTTTGAGGGGTAATATTGTCAAAGTATTAAGTTATGTTCAAAAAACAAATTTCTAAGCAAACAATATTTTAAGTATTCAGCTATCAGCATTCAGCAATTGTTATTCAGCATTCAGTATTCAGCCTTCAGTATTCAGCATTCAGCATTTTAAACAAACGATACCTAAATTGCGTCGTAAAATATTGAGGGAACCTTACTTTTTATTTATTTTTAATCCCAATTTGAAATGTTGATGTTTAATATCACAATAGCCTTAGCTTAGTATATCATCACGGTACATATTTATGATATGCTTTTGTTTATTTTTATTTTTTCTAAATGATGGTTGACATCCTTTTCAGATTGTCCGACCATCTGGGTTTGAAAGATCATTGACATTCATTTCAAAGTTAGAGTAAACATAGGTATATGCACTGATCGCATTTCTCTACATGTCTATTTTGCATGTTGTTTACATCGATATAACACAGTTATGGGAAAACTTACAATTTATACATACACGTTCTACATTAGACTGTGCACTTTGATTTGAAATTGTTACCTTATATTTACCCAAGATTAAAGTATGTTTTCATGCACGAAAATTAACCATCTTGTTGTAGTTCTCAAGCTCTGTAGATTAAAACTGCTTCTCCAGTAGTATAAGTGTATTTTATTTTAGTAGGTTAAAACAATAGGCGAACCGACATTATAGATGAATAGGACTACGAAACATATCATATTCATTTGCTTTGTTCGGAATCTATTTATTGTTTGCATTTGTCAACTGAGCATGTTACAAGTTGAAAAAACTGCACAAAATATGTATATTATAGATTCAAGAAGAAATATGTATGCCATACATATATTCATTGTACTATTTACCTGCTTTTATTGCAACAATTCATATTTTACGTACCAGATGATCCTAAAATATTATTATTTAAATCACATGAGGTCGTATGGCTCTATAATTTTGAAAATGACTAAAAAGGACATATTTTTTTCCTTAAAATTTTTATCAGATTATTTAGATTCAGAAATTATTGTAAAGCCTATAACTTTAGATAGGAGTTGAATCATGGATTAAAACCACTTCTATTGGATCAGAATAATGGTTTCTCTTTCCATAGAGTGGTCTTAAAAGAAAAAAAGATTTACCATTTAGGAGATATGGTCATTTTAAGTTCAGATTACTTTTGACCAGTTTAGTGAGTAATCAATAAGACAAAAATTAAGCCCGCTAATCCATTCCAGGTTATATCTTAACTGAGTCTGATGGGACATATCCAAATTATTTCCCACTTCCTAGAAACAAGTCTAAACCTCCATTAACCCAAATTCCATCAAAAAGCTTCTCCTCTTCACACTAAATCTATTCTAAACCATCATTAAAAGGGTGATTAGCAAAGGGTATTATAGATTTATCATTTTGGTGGCTTTGAAATTCGATTTCTTTTTATCCATTTCAGATTTGAAGGGAAATTGGTATTTTGGCTATTAGGTAAGTGATTTATGATTTCTCCCTATCCTATGCATGTGTATATATTTAAAAATGACGTTTTTATATGATTTTGATATTAAAAAGTTTTAAACTTTATTCTAACCTTTATGGCCAAATTTGTAAAGATAGAATTGGATTTTAAAACGGTTTTACATCCTTTTATGACCAATGTTGTCATTTTTGCATAGAATTAAATCAAGGGAAATATATATTTGTAATCATGTTTGGATGAATTAAATATGTTGTTTGGATACGTATGAATGATGTTTGTTCTTTGATGTATTGTTTTGATATGTTTGTTAGTGCTTTTAGTGTAGTTAGGATGTAGTAGTTGATTTGAGGAAAATGAAGTCAAAAGAGCTTAAAATCGATTGCAACTTGGATATAATTTTGAAGGGAGTTTTGGGGATCCTACAGTTTTAATCATTGGTCAATTGGAGGTGATTCAGGTGGTTAAAATCATGTCGGTGGAGATTTGGAAAGTGCTCGGTAGAAGTTGCAGTTTTGTATCGGGGGAAGGAGTGCTTCGGGATTTAGGCTTAGAAATTTCAAGGAAGATTTCGAGATGCGGTAAGAAATAAGTTTAAAGATTTAACTTCAAATTTATGTGAAATTATCAACTTAGTACCGAGCTTTTCTAGTCGGTACCAACCTCTTTTGCAGCTGAATGATGGAGGCTATGGACCTATGGGTTTATGGCATGAAAAGAGGGAGCTTCAGGCAAGCAAAGTAGTAAGTAATCGGGGTGTGAAGTACTTAACTAATTTTTTGGAAAAGTAGTTCATATTGACACAGACCTGAATGGGTTATTTCGGTAGAATAGGAATTGTCAATCTAGGCCCAAACTTCCAAGGGATGCTGAATAGGTTATATAGGTGTGCTGAACGTGTTCGTTCATTCGACGTTCGGTTGCAATGTGCTGAAGTTATCACTCTAGGTTGGATCGAAAGTATATATGAAAGAAAGAGTGAACTTGTTATATATTTTAGTTTTCAAAACTATATAATAGTATGTATATATATAGTGTATAAGTTGCATTGCACACACGGGTACCATTGATGCAGTTTTCTTTATGAGAGACTAATCTTTCTTGTTACAGATCAAGAACGAACGGGCATACAAGAACTATAACACCTAGTAAAATTAATAAGAATTTATTAATTAATAATAAGGCTAAAAATAGAAATTTAGCAAATGCTGGAATTCGGCCATGAAAGTTACACCATAGTGTTCGTGCTAATTTTCCGATTAAATTATATATATAAAGTTTGTGATTGGAGCTCAAATGAAAAAGTTAATAACGTTTGAAGTTTTCGAATTTAAAATAATTCGAACGAAATAAATTTTAAATTTTATGGACATTAGTATTTAAAATAAAGATAGTAAATATTTTAACCTTAAGGTGTTCTTAATTTTTAAGGAAAAAGTTAACGGCAATAGGCGAAAATGGGAAAGAAATAATTAAAACTAAGTTTTAAAGATGCAAGGTCAGTCAAAAGCATACAGAAGTTTGCCCAGCTAATCTAGCTACTAGCATTGTAGTTTTGGGACTGATGTGAGACATCACTTATATAAGAACGCATAGTGGATGCCTAGCTCATCTGGCTACCAGCACATATGAATAGTCGAAATAATGTGATATGCCACAGTTTGTGTACCGGATCATACGACGGATATCCCATTAAGGGTCTACTTCTGGGTTAGGGATATTAAGTGGCTATTATAGGGATCGCTTCCCTCTTACTCAAAAAGTATTAAATGGTTGGGATTATCTTATAGGTGCGGTGGTAAAAATCATTGGTAGGGGTCCACTTTGTGGTTAAGGTATTTAGTGGATATTGTAGGGTCCACATCTTCCAATAAAAGAAGTATTAAGTGATATGGTGAGATTTCTTACGAAGTTAGTTAGCGAGTACCAAAGAGGGCTCTACCATGGGTTTGGGTATTAAATGGTAGGGATCTGCTTGGGGTATAGGTATTATATGGTTAGAGTCTTCCTACGTCTCATTAAAGAGATATTAAGTGGTTCAGGTGCTTTCTCTAGCATTGTCAGACCTAATTGATAGTAGTGAGTTGCACCCTCATTAGAGTTACGGAATTGGACTGGAAGAGCCTTTAGGCTTACAATTAGAGGTATACTTGGTAGGATATATTATAGGATGTGGAAGACATATTACTTACCTAAACGATAATGCCCAAATACTGTTGTGGTAAGACTTAAGATTTTTATTCATCGGACATGATTGTTTTGACTCCCTCCTCATTACAACCCATAGGTTAGGGGGAAACGATGATGATGATGAAGATGAAGGTGACGATAAAGATTTGTGGTAATTTATCTATTTACTATGTTTTTGATATATTCTGAGGTACCCAGTTTCAAACATATTGAGGTTTATTTAGAGACATTGTATTATGGATATTTTGATATGTATTTCCGAGATTTGATTTTATAAAATCGGTACTTATTTTTGTTAATATATTTTATTCCTTCCGCTATGAGATTCTAAAAGCATAGATGATAGTTCAGTATACTGTTCATTGTATTAATTTTAGTAACTAAAATCCTAAGTGATCGCTCCTAACGTTGTTAGTGGTGGTTCTCAAGTGCAGGTGCCCAAATTCAATTTCGTGAAGTTAAATAAGAACTTTGTCGATCTTGGTGGCAATAGTTCTAAGGAACGGAACTGACTATGGAATGTAGGACTGATTGGCACCTACGAGAGGATTTTTGATGTCTTCGAGTTGGATGATGCAATTCTTAGTTCTTGAGATGATGGTTTTGATGACAACAACCTTAGAACTTGTTATAAAATATAAATACTAACATTATAGTTTAGATATATATATATATATATATATGCAGGATATAAACATGCAGGTACCAACAATAAAGACTGTACAGTATAAAGATTCAAGACTGAGGATATCAAGATTGAAGATTCATGAGTATCAAGATATCAAGAGTTCAAGATTTCAATAGTACAAGATAAGTATTGAGTCTAAAATTATGTTAAAACTTCTTGAAAGCACTTACATCTTTATTCGAAATTTATTCGTGGAATGGAATGCACTTTGAGCCTGTTAAAGGAATGAAACCCAGGACAATATCTAGTGGAACATATAGTGGTCCTATTTTGATATCCACTAATTATATAAAAATGTTTTCAAAAATATATCTCTTGTTTTTAAAAAATGTTTTCAAAACTTTCTTTTCATAAAGACATCTCTCTTGTTTGAAATATTTTTCAAAACTATTTTTATCATTTTTAATATTTTGATTTCAAAATTGTCTTTGTTTTTAAACCATCTCTTGTTTTAAATATTTAGCTTTAAAATATTTAAATACTTAGATTTTAAATCACTTTATAGAATAAGATTATATATATTAAAAATTACTTTCTAAACTCTTTTATATGTTTAAACTATATTCAAATATGTTTACAAAGTTTAGAAATTGTTTTGACAAATCATAGAAACCAATTTTAATAAGAAGATCAAAACATCAATTTTGCCTTGAGCATGTTGACGTCCCTCAACCCCCCATGTCGACATGGTGTCCGTTATTTTCAAATTTCAATTTTCAAAAGAAGTGTTTATTCATCTTACCCTTTCACGAATAGATATGGTTGTTGCTCTACTATAAATATCAGTAAGTTCTAAACGAATTTTTTACCAGATTTCATTTATTTTCTCTCCTCTTCATCTTCCACATTTATTCTAAAGAATCCTAAACTATAATCTGCCAAAATACCAAATGAATCGAACTTGATTATTTCTTGTTTGATTCTCTGCCACTCTCTCCATAAGGTCTCAGTGCTATTCAGAGTTATAGAATCTTTTGTAAATCAAACTATTAAGTAAAATGTGCGGTTGAGCCTTGAAATCAATTGGGTGTGATTGTAGCCCCGGAAATCAATTAGGTGATCTTATAGTCTGGCTAAATCAAGAGAGTTTGCCCTAGACTCGAATATAGGAGGGTGTGCCTCGTAGCCTTGTAACCGAGGGTGTAATCTGCGAGATTATTTTGATAAGAAATCTGTACGATTGTACGGGACTAGATAAAGGGTAACTCCGAACCAGTATAAAATCCTGGAGTGTTCTTTCCTTTACTGCTTTTATTTAGTATTTGCATCTGTGTCTGATTCTGTAATTATATCTGTGTCTATGAATTGCATTTGTTGGTGATTAAATTACATAAGTTTCAAAAAGCTTTTCTAAATCCAAAAAACACTATTCATACCCTACTTGTGTTATTCTAACCTTAAAATCCGTAATCTGCATTTCTCACATTTGGTATCAGAGCATTGGTTTTTAAATTTTTCATAATTTGAATTTTGAAAATGTTTAAAATGGCAATTTTATTTTATTTTGGTAAAATTATTAACACTATTTTCAAATGAATATGTCACAGAATCGTCATGATATCGTTGTTTAAAACTACATTTAGTTATTTTGAAAAGTCTTTTGATTCTTTAAAAAGTTATGTTGTTTTGCAGGAGAAGGGTTATGTCTAATGACTGTTGTTTAAAACATACCAGATAATCATTCATCGATCAAGAAAACAAATGGATATATAATGGCAATCGATAATGAAATGGGTACCAGATCAATATAAAACTTTCAAATCACGTCTACAACTTGATTTGATATTGTACTTCTCTCTATCTACTTTGAAATGGCACTAGTTTCATGCGAATCCGTCAATAAATGATCAATTTATGGTTAAATCAAGTTTTGGTGAATAAAGAGAAAAAGAAAGCAAAACTGTCAATTGTTCTTCAAATTTCATCCAAAGATTTGAATATTTTGTACCAAATTCTTTTCTTGATTGTAGTTCTTGTTCTCATGGTTGTTTTAATGGGTGGACCATCAAATTTCGATCAAAATTGAGTGAGATATGACAATTTGAAGTTGGCTATCCAAAACTGAAAACCGTGTACGGGATTTTCTGCATTTCTTTTACTATTCGGCCTGTTGCACCATAATACCATTCAAATTCATCACCATCCTATTACTTAATCGTAGCCCTTGCCTTACTCTTCAATTTGCTGCTGGTTTCATCCAATTCCGTTAAGAAGCGAAGGAGATATGCCTTCTGTAAGTTTGATAGTAAATAGAAAAACGGGAAGTATAAGAAGAAAAACTTTTATGAAAAGTGGTGACTGCTGAACCTATTTATATGGTTGAAGTGTCTATTGATTCGAAATTCGAAATCAATGTTTTGGCGCCAAGTTGGTAAATCTACTAGACTATCTGTATCTTTCTCATACGGTGATCAGGATTAGCAAACGAATATACAACGATGATCAAAAAACAAGTCCGTCACAATAGAACATATCTCACCGTTAAATTTTGAAAGATATAAATGTGTACTTCACGATAATGGTAGAATAACAAGTGTAGAAAGATGGAGGAGTGTAAAAAGTGATACGCTTTACTATTGTTTTATCTTTATTATTGCATTTGGGAATATATATTTATGCATTTAATTAGGGATAGACATTTATCTCTTTTATAAGTTTTAATATTTTGGTCCATATATCGACACACCATAGTATACATATCGATACACCAGTCTAAATTTTTTTAAAGTCTTTTAAAAAGTGTTTCCTTTCAAATGAAATCTTACTACTGATTTATTACAGCTATACCAAGTAGAAAAGCATACCTTCATTCATGATTTCAACTTTTCTAATATTGTTTTTACTTCTCGTACTCTACTTCTTTTAAGATACTAATTTTATGTCTTTAAGATATTAATAGAATGAATTTAGAATATTAGAATATGGCTCTATTTATAGATTTCTTCATTAATAAGATTGTGCTATATGACACTTGTCATATAAATAGATAGTGATATACATGCAAAATGACACGTGTCATTACACTTGTTCTTTAATAAAAGCATTTTTACATGCATAATGTCAAGTGCCTTTACACATGTATTTTCATTATTTTTATGTTTTTCAAGTATTTTAATTATACTAACTACTTAAAAAAAATTGGATCAAAAATCAGATATTTACATATCAAAATCTAGTCATAAAATTAGTGCAAAATCATGTTAAAAAAAGGTCCAGAACTTTAGAGCATTTTCGAAATGCTGTCTTTTCTTCTGCAATCTTTTTTAGGCGCTACAAATTCGTTTTTTCTAGCATTTCAGTGTTTCGAAACGCTATAGTGTTTCAGAAATTTTTTACAGCATTTGGTAGATGCTGCAAATTCTGTTTTATAATGTTTTGAATATATTTTATTACAAAATTTTTTTATAGTATTATTTAAATGCTGTCTTTTCTATTTCAAACTTTAAATTATGAAAAAAACGATATTTAAACTAAGTATTTTTCTCTATTTTTTTAAGAGTTATTTCTAACTTATATTAGAATATTTTAAAATTAATTTCACATTTAAATATTTTTTAATAATTTATTTAATTTTTTAATGTAAGAGGCCTTAATATAACACGTGTTATTTTAGTTTACAATCTTTACTATATCATACTTCATTATGATATATTTCCTAAACTAAAAGGTGTTTAAACATGTTTCTAAATATTTTGATCAATAATAATGTAATATATAGGTTTTAATTAGTAAGTTGAGTATTTTATAAACATGGAAGTTTGGATTCTTAAAAAACAATTAAGTCAAAAAAATCATTTTAAAAGAATTAAATAAGGAGGGTATTAATTTTTATAAAAACCATATTTGATCATATATAGTTTAAGTCCATATTTCTTGGCATTTGATTTTGATATTAAGTTTGATTACTACCTTTCATGATTATGTTATAGTTTTAATATCATTTGTTACCTTTAAATTGTTGTCTTTACTACTCTTTCAGTCCCATTCATTAGTTTCCCAACCCAAATCTAGTAATTGGTGTGTATTACCTTTGTTTGGTTGAAGTGATTTATAATAAATAGTTTGATATATGTATACATACATACATACATACATACATACATACATACATACATATATATATATACATATATGCCTGTCAATAAGATATTACTTATCTCTCATGTTTATCTTATAATCTGAATATCTCTTACTGTAATATATATATCATCGTATCATTCTGCATATTATAATTTTTTTACTTCGTTATCATTTTATTTCATATTACATATCATTATGCATCCTATTTCATATCACATATCATTGATATTGCATCATAAATTGCAATGCATGAAATATCATAATAATTTGCATCACAAGTTGCACTTCATTCTGCATATCATCTCATGCTACATTGCATATGTCATACATTTCATTATACATTAAAAACTACATGTTGCATACATGTACACATAACAAGTGCATCTTATTTAGGAGGAGTTTGTATCATTGTCTTATAATATAGGATTATTAGTTTTTGATTTTTTGGTATGTTTTGATTGACTTGTTTGATTGGATTGACTTGTTTTACTTGATTAACTTGTTTTACTTGATTGATTTGATTAACTTGTTTGACTTGATTGATTTGTTTGACTTGTCTGACATGATCGGATTTGATGTGTGTGTTGATTGGATTGTCTGAAATATACTTATACATATTTGTGTATTGAATAATTATTATACAATTATGTTAATGTCTTTCACATTCCATTTACTATACTTTGTTCTAGTATTAGTTTAAGGGGGAGTTTTATAGTTATATTAGTTTAGGATAAGGTTTTTGTTGATGACAAACGGGGGAGAAATATAAAATAGAGTAGTAAGAGTAGTTAGGCTTAGATTAAGGGGGAGTTATTAGTTTTAGGGGAAGTTATTGTGAAGGAGAAGTATATTTTATAAACAAAGGTTGTCGTCATCAAAATGGGGGAGACTGTTAGTCCTTGAGATGATGGTTTTGATGACAACAACCTTAGGACTTGTTATAAAATATAAATATAACATTATAGTTTAGATATATATGTATATGCAGGATATAAACATGCAGGTACCAAGAATGAAGACTATACAGTATAGAGATTCAAGACTGAAGATATCAAGATTGAAGACTCATGAGTATCAAAATATCAAGAGTTCAAGATTTCAATAATACAAGATAAGTATTGAATATAGAATTATGTTAAAACTTCCTTAAAGAACTTACATCTTTATTCAAAATTTATTCGTGGAATGAGATCCACTTCGAGCCTGTTAAAGGGATGAAACCCTAGTGGGATGGAATCCACGACAAATCTAGTGGAACATATAGTGGTCCTATTTTGATATCCACTAATTTTATAGAAATGTTTTACAAAAATATATCTCTTGTTTTCAAAAAATGTTTCAAAACTTTACTTTTGAAAAGACATCTCTCTTGTTTGAAATATTTTAGCCTCAAAACTATTTTCGTCATTTTTAATATTTTGATTTCAAAATTGTCCTTATTTTTAAACCATCTCTTGTTTTAAATATTTAGCTTTAAAATATTTATACACTCAGATTTTAAATCACTTTACAGACTAAAATTGTATATTAAAAATTACTTTCTAAACTCTGTTATATGTTTAAACTATATTCAAATATATTTACAAAGTTTAGAAATTGTTTTGACAAATTATAGAAACCAATTTTAATAAGAAAATCAAAACATCAATTTTTCCTTGAGCATGTCGACAACCCTCAACCCCCCATGTCGACATGGTGACGTTATTTTCAAATTTCAATTTTCAATTTTCAAAAGAAGTGTCTATTCGTCGTATCCTTTCACGAATTGATATAGATGTTGCTCTACTATAAAAAAGTAAGCTATAAATGAATTTTTTACCAGATTTCATTTATATTCTCTCCTCTTCATCTTCCACATTTGTTCTAAAGAATCTTAAGCTATACTCTACCAAAATACCAAGTGAATCAAACTTGATTATCTCTTGTTTGATTCTCTGCCACTCTCTCTATAAGATCTCAGTGCTATTCAGAGTTATAGAATCTTTTGTAAATCAAACTGTTAAGTAAAAGGTGTGGTTGAGCCTTGAAATCAATTAGGTGTGATTGCAGCCACAGAAATCAATTAGGTGATCTTGTAGCCTGGTTAAATCAAGAGAATTTGCCCTGGACTCAGAAACAGGAGGGTGTACCTCGTAGCCTTGAAACCGAGGGTGTAATCTGGAAGATTATTTTGATAAGAAATCCGTACGATTGTACGGGACTGGATGTAGGGTAACCCCGAATCAATATAAAATCCTGGTGTGTTCTTTCCTTTACTGCTTTTATTTAGTATTTACATCTGTGTCTAATGCTGTGATTATATCTATGTCCGTGAATTGCATTTGTTGGCGATTAAATTATATAAGTTTCAAAAAGATTTAGAAAATCCACAAAACTCTATTCACCCCTCTCTAGTGTTATTCTAGCCTTAAGATCCGTAATCCGCATTTCTCATAGCAATGAGGAGGAGATGGTTTCTCGATTGCTCCAACGTAGGGCTATGAACATGTGGAACGTTGTTAAAGATCCTACTATCAAGGATTGGTTTAATTGGGATAAGTTCAAAACAAGATTTGTAGATGAGTTCATACCGACTACCAGAAGTCAGTGTTGTTTAGGAAGTTTGTAGACATGGAGTAAGGGGACATGTCTATCTTCGAATATGTAGTTGAGTTTGATGCCTTATCGAAGTATGGAATGTCTTTCATCGACACTCTATCGAGGAAGAATGAAAACTTATTATGGGATTGGATGATCAATTGAGAGAGAAGCTTGTAGGGCATATTGATGAGCCATTCGAAAACGTAGTTAAGAAATCCCTCCAACTTGAGAGTTTGTACCCTAAACCCAAGTCTTCCATTATTGCAAAGGAAGATCCAAAGCCATAACACGGTGGTGGATGCAAGAATAAATGGAATGGTAAGAGGAAGTAGTCCCAAGTGAAGGATGTTAAAAAGAAGGCAAATTGGAACTCTGTTTGCTATAGCTGTGGTGATTTGGGTCAATTGAGTAGGGATTGAAAATCTAAGGAATAGAAATGTTATATCCATCGTAGGACTGGACATATGCAAAAGAGTTTCTTATAACCGTTTAAGCAGAAGCCGATGGTGAAGGCATATGTTTTGGATGTTGTCGCGACTACCTTGAGTGCTCCCTTGGTGAAGGAGAAAGGAAAAGGTATCGCTATTCAAGGTATGCTTCCTATTTATGGTGTTTCCATACATATTTTATTCGATATCAGGGTTTCACATTCCTTTATATGTTGTGACATGTTAAATAGAGTGGTATTGAGGCCCAAAATAGTTGGCCGACGTTTAGTAGTCATGAACTCAGTTGGAGGCCGGACTAGTCTTTGTATGGTAGTTTGGTACTATCGAGTCATGGATGCTCTTCTGTTTATGGTTGCTTCGTTTCTACCTTCGTTAGGTTTGAAATTATCTTAGAGATGGATTGGCTGAGGAAATGTGTGGTAGTGGTGGATTGTGAGAAGCTATTGGTGACAATTACGGTTGAGGAGGTGAAGAAGGTAGAGTTTGCCTACCTACTAGAGGATGAGGTTATAGTTAGCTTTCTATATTCACTAAAAGTCCCATAGGATGAGTTGTCATCTATGCTTATCGTTAGAGAGTATCCGAACATATTCGAAGAGATGACTGATTAGCACCACACCAAGAGATTGAGTTTCGCAAACCCTAAGGGATATAAAAACAATGTACATGCAGACTCATAATATAACGTATAATCATAACATGACCATAATTAAACATAAAGATCTACCTTAACCAACTGTTATAATAATAGAAAGTACTCCCAGTTGAATGGCCCTAAAAGATATATGAATATGCAGTACAGCAATAGATTTCTTAGCCTAGGACTCTAAGAGGGAATGACAAACAAGCATACAATAATTCTTTAATGTTATAGATAGACAACAAGAAATTGTCTCGGGTTAGGCTATCTCAAACGACAAATGAGCACACAGCCAGTCTCTAATTCCAAATATTCATCGTCTATAGTGAGGTGATAACTTCCAATGCTTCATAAGTAATGTATCTACCTAAGTCATCCGAATGGAAGACTAATGTACCACAACACCATATAGGAAACACTAATGACCGCAGCTCGTTTCGTACAGTCCCTTAGTTACTCTCTGAATCGTGATATTCATATCCATCGCATGTCATAAACACGCTCAATTCCACATTGTGCATTGGTCACGACTCCTACATGCCCTTGATAACGGACTGTTGGTCCGTAGGTGAAGTCTGGGCAATGGCTCTAATGATAGTATTATCTCTCAGCCTCACTCTCCTCAACTCATCAAATTGACATCACAAATCTGAGGCGCAATCTCGCAATCAGGACTACTAGGTTGATACTAGCCTATCTGGTGGGTTCTAATCAAGCGTTCTCCATAGTAGCTTGAACTATATAACATAGATTCCCATTAAATACTCTCAACTCTAATAGGCCTAACAAGAGCCTTTCAACGCAGTAAATCTTCAACTATCAGCCCTAAGAGTAAATAATAATACTTGACTAGTTAGTCCTTAGAGGATAAATCTGTAGGTACCAACATAGCTCCAACATGTAGCCTTCGAAGAGTAAAAATCTCTCGACTACTAATCTCTATAAAAGAGTCACCTCTAGATTATATCATCAATTCATAACCCACAATACAAAAAAAAGCGAAATTACTTATAAAAAGTAATCGAACAAATATCAACTTAGGCATCTCATTCCATATGGTGTTACTCGCTCGTTTACTCAATGCTTATAAACTACACTCGATAATATTCTATGCAACAAGACTAATAACTAAAAAAAGAGATATTGCGGAAAGTCTCATCTCAAATGGTATTATAACTCCACTTATTCAATTAATATTCCCATCACATATAAATATAATCAACTAGCGTATAATTCATTTAGAAAAGAAGTTTTATTTATAGAAAATAACTTAAGCCTTTGTATATAATAAAAATTAAAATATTATTTTCATTTCCTATTTATATAAAACTAGAAAATAAGGATTTTAATCCTTCCAAACCTTTTTATATATTTTCATATTTTTAGAAACCACTTATATAACTAAATATTATTTATAACAACCATTCCATAATTTACTGTAATTAAAAATACAACTTATAAATGGATTTATAAACTCTAAATCACTTTCCTTCTATTCCAAATACATAGAATATATTTTTCAAAACACTTATTTATGCTCATAAATCATGAATTGCTCTTTAAAAATCACATAATATTAATTAGAAACTATTCCATATTTTCTAGAATTTAATATGATTTTTAAATAATTATTTAAATTCAAAAATTGATTTTTCTTTAAATAATTAATATCTTTAGTAACTTAGTTAATATAAGTTTTTAAAAAATTTCTCATTAAAATAATTTCATATTCAAAATGCATTAAATCCCTACTTTCACGATCAAAGTTTATTTAATAAATTGCATAGATGAAAAAATATATAAATATTTTTATTTTATTTTTTGCTTTAACTTATGCACACATAGGTGCATGCCTAGAACACGTCCAAGCAAGGTGTTGGTGCACAACACACCGATGGACTGGTCGTGACTTGGAACGTGAATTGTTTCAGGTTGTGTGACCACTTTTCGATGATTTTGACCGCCCGATGCTCCTCCACCTGATCTTTACTCCAACAATACACACTATACTACATTCTAGCATTTCAAACTGCACCATATCGCACAAATTCAGTAAAAAAATGAATTACAATGGGTTCATGAAGAGCAAGCAACACAAAATTCAAACGCTTCAATCATTCAACATAAATCATACATATATATGGACATAGATTATGAGTAGAAATTACTCACCTTAGCTTAAAGAGGCACCAAACATCCCATTTCCCTTCATAGCATCAGGAAAAACTCAAATTTCCCTCTTTTTTAAAAATGCAACAAGACATCCAACTCGCTCAACAACTATGAAGGTTCCTAGAGGTGTTGTATCATGTCTGGAAGCTTAGTTTCAAGTTTCGTGATTTATTGAAATTTATTTGATTTTATGCTGAATTTAGGAGAAGAGTATTAGGGTTTTCATTATTAGGATTAAGGGGATGGAAGATTAAAATGTATATAGGAAGTGAATTTTGTAGCCAAAAGGTGATTCAAGGCTTATCCTGAAATGCAAAGGAAGAGGATGTTTTCTTTAAGTGTAGAGATGGGCCAAATAGGCTTACTTATCTACTTGTATTCATTCTTTTTCATTTCTTTTTCCTTTGCTTATCTGTTTTTTCAACATGACAAATTAGCCCAAATCTCCAAATAAAGTTCACATTCATTCTCAATATAAAAAAATATTACCTGCTGCCGCAAAATTTTGTCTACACCAACACCCCGAGATCTGGAGGTATAGTTTTGGAAGCTGGTTAGATTATTGAACCCAGCAAAGGATTACCGAGATATGATGCAATCAAGCTTAGGTTACAAGACGTTGAACTGTAGAGTCGCAATAGCCAACGAATAGAAGGTAAAGTATAAAGCAAATAACACTGAGACTTTTATAGTGGTTTGGGCTGAAAGTCCCCATGTCCACTGTTCTTTTCTTATTTAATCACTCTTACCTAGCCGAGAGGCTTATTACATTGAGTCTATGCATTTCTGGCGTTAATGACTTTATAAAAAGGTCTCTGATGTAGGACAATACAATATGACTTTATATTTCAATTTATTTTTAGTGCCAGCTCTTTTACTGAGCAGATGGTTCTCTATTTGTAGCAAATTTAAGGTTCTTTCATTAATGTAGGTGCTTTCTCTTGATTGATGACCTGGCTTGCTATGCACGGCTTAGATTTGAATGCTTGTCATCATCTGGTTGAGTGCATTTTGACATTGATTGTTAATGTGATGCTTCTATATATAGCTTCTTAGTTATCTTCCGTTTATCTTGACTATTGGTCTCGGCCTTGGCTATCTAAGCCATTGATTGTTGATATTTGCTGAAATGCTTTTGGTTCAAGCAACTACTGCCCTCGACCAAGCTTCTTGTATTAGATAGATAATGATCTTGACCTTGGATGACACTTTGACTCATGCTCTCAGATTACGTGCTCTCGGCAACTGGATTCGATGCTCAAGCTCTTGTTGGTAACCAAATAATGGATCTCGTAATTAAAAACTAAGGAACCTTCCTTTTGAATATTTGTAATTTGTAGTTTGTAGAAATTATGGTGTAACACATGCCCCCCAAAATACACTTCATATATTAGATATAGAGTGGACTGTGGTATTGCTGAGTGTAGTTTATCTTCCTCAATTATCTTTCGAGTTTGGTCTATAGTATGTGTATAAAAGGGGAGGTGCGATATTGATTCCTAGTAGAGTGACTTGAACATTGAAAGGAGAAATCTCAACTTAGGTTAGAAAACTAGATTATCTCACTTGAAATAAAATTTTAATTTTAGGCCAGAAGGCATGCTCTTAATCCGAACCACGAAGTCTAAATTTTCGAAATTATGCTTGTCACTTAAAGCCATCAAGGCTAAGTGATACGCGCAATTGTTTGAATGCCAAGAGGCAAAATCTATTTTGGGACCGTGAATGTGACGACCCGACTTTCTACTCCCAGAAAATCGCATCATCAATTAAGAAAGAAAGGGATAGAAGAAGAAAAGAAAGAAGAGAAAAAATAAACAACACAAAAATCTCAACAGCGGAACGAATAAATTATATTAATAACATAAGTATGTACATAATATACAATATTAATCAGAGATATACAACATACACATCACATATGCTAGACACTTATAAACACATGTCTAGTATTTACAACTTAATGCAATCACAACACAGAGAACACACAGCGGAACTATATATCTACAACGCAGAAGCCTCCTGCTCCATTGCTCCTCCATTATACGTCAAAGCTAACCTGAATCCCTTGGCTACTCGTAAAAATTTGAGTACCCAAGAGTTTAAGAAAACAAAGATAAACTCCGGGTCAGACATGGGTCTGGTGTGAGTAGCAGGTTAAGGTTGCTTAACTTTAAAAACCTTTGTAAAGAAAGGTATCACGTAAGACTTCCCATACATAAACATGGAAAAGTTTTTACCTTGCGCTAACCAAAACATTTGATAGGAAATCTGATGATATTATATTAGTGTCTAGGGTTTTCAAGTAAAATACAGAAATAGCTGGAATGCTTACATCTCAAGTTCCAACATAGTTGGGCACAACTAATATGTACGTCACTTATTGGATTTTGGATTCCATACAATGGTAGGGCTACTGGGGTACCGCCCGTCACAGTACGTGGCCTAGATCACTGTACCGAGGAGTACTCCGACTCCGCTGCAACATAAGGCCGGAACCATTCCTTACTGAACAGTTCCAAACAAGACAACCCCGGCAGTTGTTGCAATCAACTGCCCACACAGCCGAATATAAAGGGACCTCTAGACAGGGATCAATCTCGCTCTCCAGTGGGAGCTACCCACGAAGCCTTGCTGCACCTCCCCTGTTTTAGCCATTCCCGGTTGATGAGGCTTGAGGCTACGATTACCTTTAGAGAACAAATCTCTTAGAAGGCTCATCGTCCACCTGACGATGGTCTGAAAGCATTCAATCCATACAAGTTCGTTCTGGGTTCGAACGAAACCGAAGGCATTATCTCGTTACACTCATTTTGGAATCACCCTCAGAGTTAACGATGGTAACCCTTGCACTCTGAATCTTCATCTCGAACTTATAAGAACTAGTTCCATCAAACTCATCATGGAATCACCCCTAGAGTTATACTGACGTATAGTCCTTACACCTCGAGTCTTCACTTTTCACATAAGATTCACGACCTATCGTTAATTTGGATTGATGTGGTTTTCGGATATCCAAATATGGAAACCCGATCCCGGTCTCATCGAAATCCAAAGCATGTCTTTTAGGTCCAAGTTGTTTTAAAGTTTTAATTCAATTCAATATGATCTATATATACACAGATAGATAATACACAACATCACAATAGATAATCAATATTATCATCACATCAGATAATCTATATCATCAACTCAAACAGATAATTCATATTATCAACTCAATGCAACCATAACATCCAAATCACACAACACCATTTATCTCATATCTGAGATCTCAATCATTCAGGGTAATAAATATCAATCATCATTCAAAAGCAATGACTTATTAATTCATCATTCTATAATTAATTTAAAATGAATTAAATTAGTTACTTCTTCCTTAATTAATTTAAAATAAATTAATTAATTACTTATCCATATAAATCTTGCTTACATCAATTAATTACTCTTAACAAGTTACCCTAATTAATCCTCTTGATTAATTACCCTTTGATTATATTCAAGTAATTATCCTCTAATTAATTTCACAAACTAATTATTCCAAACCAAACCTGTAATTAACCTGTAATTACTTCATTAATTAACCCTTAATTAATTACATAAATTAATTCCTTCATTGATTAATTGTTCTTAATTAATCAAATCCTTAATTATATCATTAATTAAATAAATTAATGATCCCAAATTGTTTTATTTAAAATATCTCCATTAAATAAATTATCAATTATCTCTATTGATTAATCACTCTTAATCAATCACATTAAGTAATTAACTTAATCAATTTTATTTTAATCATCTTTAAATAACTTAATTATCAAACCCAAAATTAATTACATTAAATAGTTTATTATGAATTACTTATCTTAAGTAATTAAACATACTAATAATAATTACACAAAGTAATTAATTCCAAAAACTCCTCCATCAATCAGTATCCTTTAATTAAATTACATCCAGTAATTTATCTTCTTAATTACTTCACTAAGTAATTTTTAATTTTTAATTACATTGGTAATTATTCCTCAAATCATCCAGTGATTAAATTAAATTAATTAAACTTAATTAATTAACTTAATTAATCAACAACTTAATTAATTACAATTCAGTAATTAATTTCCTTAATTACTTTCATTAAGTAATTATAATTAAATAATTATCAAATGATTATTTTTAAACTAATTAATACAATTAATTATTAAAATTAATTACATTAATTAATTACTAAATAATATTTAGTTAATGACCTTTATTAATCAATAACAAATCTTTAATTACTTTTCTAAATTAATTAATTGAATTAATCAATATTAATTCTTAATTTATTTATACAACTCATTAATTAATTTCTAATTATTGAATTAATCAAGTGATAATTAAAAACTTAATTAATTATTCATTACTTGATTAATAATTCAATTCATTAATTAAATTAATCAAATCTCATTTAATTAATTTCTAAATCTCACTTTAATCAAGTTTAATTAACTTCTTAATCCTTTTAATTAATTAAATAAAACCCTTAATTATTTAATTAATTAAGCCAACTATTAATTAATTAAATTAATTATAAACTTAATTACCTTAATCAGTTAATAAATTATTAAGTTCAAAACAATTAAATGAAAATCATTAATCTCATTAATGATTAAATTATCATTATTAAAGTAATTTAAAAATAAATTGCTTTTAAATTTTTCTAAATTCCATGAAATCAAGTTTAAACCTAAACAAGGTTTAAGTATTCCAAAACCTTTTAAATTTCAGTTTAAAGAATTACCTAAGGTAAAATTTAAAAATGGTTTATAAATTTAAAATCTTGTTTTAGATTTCATTTCAGATTTATACAACATATGTTATAAAATACTAAAATCTTCAAGCTTAATTATAACATTAGAATTTATAAACTTATTCCTTTTCAAATCCTAAAATTTAAATTCAAATTTGAATTCAGATTTACCATTCAGATTTATAAACTTAAATCTAAAATCCTGTTTTAAATCTCATTTTTTTCAGATTTTTAAAACACCTTATAAAATACTGTACATATCTTAGTTGTTAAACATTTCATTTTATAAAGTTTATTTATTTTGAAACAAGAATTTAAATTCATTTTGAATTCATATTTAAACTCATTCAAACTCCAGTTCAAATCTTGCTTCCTTTTAATTTAAATTCAGTTTAAATTTTGCAGAAACCTGAAACAGTCAGGTTTTAGAGACAAAACCTAGAACTAGCAAACTACTCGAGCCAGGAACCAATTTCTTCGAGTCATCTTCCTCCTATCTTCGAGTAAACTTTCAAATAACTCAAGCATTTACTCGAATAGAACTCTCCCCTTCAACCCAGGTATCAGTAGATACACCAATGCACCGTACACCTTGCACCATCCACGACGAAGCTCCGACCGTCGCCAATGCTCCCCACACTTCCACGAACAACATCGAACACGAACTCAATCATCAGCACTTCACCATCTACTCATAATCAAAATCCAGTCTCTACTCCCAAACCTGGAAACACCGAGCTTTCCCAAACGCAAACCTGTCAACGGCCCAAACTCCGACCCCTAACCACAGTTAGTGCTGAAATTCCGACCAAACCCTAGTCATTGACCTAACTACCCATGCTCAAAGTCCAATCACGCTCGATCAATCCTAGAGACCGAGGTGATCAACTTCCTTACTTATTGAAAACTTAGGGTTACAGAACAATTTTGAACACCGCTGACTCCCTATCAATTTAATCACCATTCAAGTAATTTTCCATGATTCACTGACTATCCATCTTCCTTCCTATAGAAATACAACCTCCATATCCATTTGAATCAACAGAGACACCCTTAAAACCCAATTCTGACCAACCCCATTTGCATAATCAAGCCCAGCTTAGAACTTATGATTTTATTCTTAAAAATCATAAATTTGTCTAAGGTTTTGATTTGTATAACTGAATTGCACAATCAACAAGTTTGAATTTCAAAAGTGACATGATTTTTACCTCTAAACTTGATTTACAGAGAAGGTTATAGTTTCTATTTAAGTAAATCAATTTTTTTATAATTTAGTTCTTAGCTTAAACAAACAATATTTCCTAAATCCTAAGTTCTAAATATTAATGTCACAATCTCAATTCATTAAACTAAGGAATTACATTTTTAAACACAATCATGTTTCAGCACATTTTAATTTCCAGAGAAGTTTTGATTTCAATTTACCTTATTTTAAATTCTTACGCTTCATATTTATTTTTAACAAACAGATTTGTTTGTAATCCATTTCTCAATAATGGTTAAGTTATGAAACTACTAAAATTTGAATTTAAAACTTAAGTTAAGAACACAAAAGTTCTGATACTAACAGAGTCTACACACCTATTTAAGTACAAAGTAATTTCCAGAACTCATATACATACAGCAATAGCTTCAATATTATCTTGCATATAAATTCATTCCAGATATAATAACATGCAACCAGATTTTGTTAAAAGAAATTTAGAAGTTACTCACCAGAAACCTGAAGAACAGAGCCTTCTTTTGTTATCATTCATGAATGCAGGCTTGCAATTTTAAAACTATGACCCATTTTATATGCATGCGGGCCATGATAAAAATGCAGGCTTCATTTTGATTTTGCTCAAATTTTCAGAGATGAATTGCAAAGAATCTTCAGGTTGTAAAATGCAGACTTCATTATGCTTTGCAGTAGCTTTAAAATTGCATGTTGATGTTCTTGTTACAAGTTTTGGTTTTGAGAGGAGTTACAGATCCTAGAGTTTGCTTTTGAAATGAATATGCAGATTTGAATTGAAAACCTTGTTACAGGCTATTGATTTGTAATTACAATTTGAGGAGTGAAGTTTCAGATCTTGCTTTTGAGAAGTTTGACTTTTCAGATTTTTTTTTTAAGTGAAATGTTTCTTTGATTCACTAACATTTGATTTTTAAAAGATAATAAGAAAAATGAAAATGTTTTTAAAAGAGGGCTGAAATAAATTTGACAAAATGAATAAAAGAAAATAGAAATTTAATGACACTTGTCATTTTGTTTGATTTACAATTTACACATGTTGCTTGGATTTGTTAAATACTTAACACTTGTCTTTATTTAATTAAGTTATATTTTTAAATGTTTAAAAAGAGATTTCCTTAATTTATTTTATGTTTGAATGAATATATATGATTTTCTTAATTTAAGAAAATGTAAATAAACATTCTATAAATTAAAACTTACACAAATATTTTAAAGAATCAATTAATTTGAATTTTAAAAACAATTTCAATTCAATTTAATCCTTTGAGTCCCAAATTAAAATTAATTAATTTAATTTAAAATGATAATACTATTTCCTTATTTTAATTTCTTTTATATTTATGGGAAAAGTAGTATATTTATTAGTATGGCTTAAAATAACAATTAACAAATTTTATATGATTTATAAAGAAATTATAAATCACTTTTATATTTAAATGAACTTAAATCATAGGCTATTTTATATCTAGACTTATATAAAATATACTCAAATCATATTACTCAAATAATATTTAAAAAGAAATAAAATCTAGTTTTATTTAAATTTAAAACAAAAATTAAACTAAGACAAATTTTAAACAATATAACATTTATTATTAATATTACAAACCATATAATCACTAATTTAAATAGATTTTTAAAAGCTTAATATTAATTTAAAACATAATTTCCTAATTACTCAATATTTTATTAGAATTTAAAAACAACACTTCATTTATTTATTTTCATGTAAGTTAAATTCCAAACAAAGATAAACTAATATATATATATATATATACAAATATATATATACGTTATAATTTAAACATTTATTTTAGCTTTTTAAAAGACAAATCACAAATTAAGTATTTATTTATTCAGATTATTAAACCAAATCATATTATTTTTAATTAATATTGTCAATATCAATTTAATTTTATATAAAGATTATTAAATTGATATTGTTAAAAATTCCAGGATATCACATTCCTTCCCCGTTAAAAGAATTTCGTCCCCGAAATTTAAAACAAAGGTAATTTAATAACCTATTTAAGATTTTTAAATTTTAAAACCAATCATATATCAAACATATGCTAACAACCATAGTAATCAATTCATCCAATCAAACAAAATCTAACTATCCAGACAAAATTCTGGACAGAGTATCCTCGAGTTTCCCAAGTAAACACCGGGATACCCGCTCTATAAAACCCAAAAAATCAACACTACTGAGTTATAGAACTCCTACACATCTAGATCTATAACCGAGCAAGATATCAGACTACAGAAAAGTCTGACTCATCCACCAAATCTTCCAGAACAGATGATTCCAAAACCGGAAATAGATCATACACGTACTCCCTTAGAGATACGTGAAACACATCGAATTCCAGATGTCCAAACTGGCAATTCAATCTAGAAAATTAAACACTTATCCAAAACAGAACACAGAAGAAATACAAAACATCTGGGAGGTAGCTTACCCAACCTTACCAAAATTTATAGCTCCTAAAACTGAAAAACTTATCCAAAACCAGACTTCAGATCCTCAAAACCCTTCAGACGATCTTAGGCTGCCTACCTCCTACCTGATCAGCTTAATCCTTGCTGATGTCTCAAGAAATAAACTAGGCCAAACTCAATCCATCAGAATGATCCTCCCCGATCAATCAAGATTAAGAACAACTCTACTCACAACCATCAGAAGAAAACAACTTCTCCTATCCGGAAAAGAAAGGCGGATACACTCTCAAACTGCTTCCACTGCACAACTCTGATCTGGAGTAGAAAAGAATGCTGAAAAAGAACACAAGTATATCTAGACAGCAAAACCAAGAAGATCTCTAATAACCCAGAGAAAATTCAGAAGTTCCTCAAAACCTGAGTTGTTACAACAAACTCCATCTCAAAAAACCAACCTTCAACTAGTTGAGCCACGGGTATCACTGAATCTCTAGATGAAGATAAACTCCGACTTTCCTGAAAATATTCAGAAAAATCTCCAACAATTCAAGAGAACACTCAACTATCACAAGTCACTTTTGCGATCAACTCAATCTAATTCCAAAGAAAACCGTTCTCTCTCTACCAATTAGAACAGCTTATGCTGGTCTTGCCAACCCATCGAAGAAATGGATTCTACTCCTCCGCTTCTGAACTCCATCTCCAGAAAATCACTAAGCCAGAAAATTCTGCCGACACACAGAACACTCCGAGCTGTACTGCTGACACCAATGCCAAAGAATTCCTATTCCAAAATTCTTCGAGAAACTCGAAACTCAAACCAAACAGAAACATCCTGCTGAACTCAGTCACAACACCGGAGCAGACTCACTTCCTTAAACTTTTTCCAAAGAAATTATCTTCGGAAACATCCATAGTCACTGCATCTCATCAAGCAGCTACTACTTCCTTAGGTATCAAGATATCATCATTCACTTCTGCTCAGCCAACAGATCCAAACTCTACTCATCCAACTTCAAAGATAAACTCCGAACCTTAACAGGTTAGCTTCAGAGATTAATGAAGTCCCACACCACTTCAAAGTTTACTCGAGACGGTATTAGGTCTACAGTCTCGACAGATACACTTCCAACCACAAACATACAAATTCCAACCAATCGGTAGTTGTGTTACACACACCACTACCTCAATCTACCTTTATAACTTATATTGGAAAACCCGAACAGGTAACCCAATAGATAGGTAGAAATAAAATAAATATATATTAATATAATAAAAATTACAAATACGCTCTCTCAACATAGACACCACTCCAGAGCCTAGGTATTCACTCAATCTAATGCTCTGATACCACCTGCGACGACCCGACTTTCCACTCCCAGAAAATCGCATCATCAATTAAGAAAGAAAGGGATAGAAGAAGAAAAGAAAGAAGAGAAAGAAGAAACAACACAAAAATCTCAACAGTGGAACGAGTAAATTATATTAATAACATAAGTATTTACGTAATATACAATATCAATCAGAGATACACAACATACACATCACATATACTAGACAGTTATAAACACCTGTCTAGTATTTACAACTCAGTACAATCACAACACAGAGAACACACAGCGGAACTATATATCTACAACGCAGAAGCCTCCTGCTCCATTGCTTCTCTAGTATACGTCAAAGCTAACCTGAATCCCTTGGCTACTCGTAAAAATTTGAGTACCCAAGAGTTTAAGAAAACAAAGATAAACTCCAGGTCAGACATGGGTCTGGTGTGAGTAGCAGGTTAAGGTTGCTTAACTTTAAAAACCTTTTGAAAGAAAGGTATCACGTAAGACTTCCCACACATAAACATGGAAAAAAATTTACCTTACGCTAATCAAAACATTTGATAGGAAATCCGATGGTATTATATTAATGTCTAGGGTTTTCAAGTAAAATACAGAAATAGCTGGAATGCTTACATCTCATGTTCCAACATAGTTGGGAACAACTAATACGTCGGCACTTATTGGATTTTGGATTCCATACAATGGCAGGGCTACTGGGGTACCGCCCGTCACAGTACGTGGCCTAAATCACCGTTCCGAGGAGTACTCCCACTCCCCTGCAACACAAGGCCGGAACCATTCCTTACTGAACAGTTCCAAACAAGACAACCCCGACAGTTGTTGCAACCAGATTTTGTTAAAAGAAATTTAGAAGTTATTCACCAGAAATCTGAAGAACAGAGCCTTCTTTTGTTATCATTCATGAATGCAGGCTTGCAATTTTAAAACTCTGACCCATTTTATATGCATGCGGGCCATGATAAAAATGCAGGCTTCATTTTGATTTTGCTCAAATTTTCAGAGATGAATTGCAAAGAATCTTCAGGTTGTAAAATGCAGACTTCATTATGCTTTGCAGTAGCTTTAAAATTGCATGTTGATGTTCTTGTTACAGGTTTTGGTTTTGAGAGGAGTTACAGATCCTAGAGTTTGCTTTTGAAATGAATATGCAGATTTGAATTGAAAAACTTGTTACAGGCTATTGATTTGTAATTACAATTTGAGGAGTGAAGTTTCAGATCTTGTTTTTGAGAAGCTTTGAGTTTTCAGATTTTTTTTTAAGTGAAATATTTCTTTGATTCGCTAGCATTTGATTTTTAAAAGATAATAAGAAAAATGAAAATGTTTTTAAAAGAGGGCTGAAATAAATTTGACAAAATAAATAAAAGAAAACAGAAATTTAATGATACTTGTCATTTTGTTTGATTTACAATTTACACATGTTGCTTGGATTTGTTAAATACTTAACACTTGTCTTTATTTAATTAAGTTATATTTTTAAATGTTTAAAAAGAGATTTCCTTAATTTATTTTATGTTTGAATGAATATATATGATTTTCTTAATTTAAGAAAATGTAAATAAACAATCTATAAATTAAAACTTACACAAATATTTTAAAGAATCAATTAATTTGAATTTTAAAAACAATTTCAATTCAATTTAATCCTTTGAATCCCAAATTAAAATTAATTTAATTAATTTAAAATGATAATACTATTTCCTTGTTTTAATTCCTTTTATATTTATGGGAAAAATAGTATATTTATTAGTATGGCTTAAAATAACAATTAACAAATTTTATATGATTTATAAAGAAATTATAAATCACTTTTGTATTTACATGAATTAAAATCATAGGCTATTTTATATCTAGACTTATATAAAATATACTCAAATCATATTACTCAAATAATATTTAAAAAGAAATAAAATCAACTTTTATTTAAATTTAAAACAAAAATTAAACTAAGACAAATTTTAAACAATATAACATTTATTAATAATATTACAAACCATATAATCACTAATTTAAATAGATTTTTAAAAGCTTAATAGTAATTTAAAACATAATTTCCTAATTACTCAATATTTTATTAGAATTTAAAAACAACACTTCATTTATTTATTTTCATGTAAGTTAAATTCCAAATAAAGATAAACTAATATATATATACAAATATATATACATTATAATTTAAACATTTATTTTAGCTTTTTAAAAGACAAATCACAAATTAAATATTTATTTATTCAGATTATTAAACCAAATCACATTATTTTAATTAATATTGTCAATATCAATTTAATTTCATATAAAGATTATTAAATTGATATTGTCAAAAATTCCGGGATATCACACTGACGTAAAAGTTTTAGAAACTATACTTGCGACTTGAAGCCATCTAGTCTAACTGATAAGCGAAGTACTTTTAACATTGAGAGGAAAAGATTAATCTGAGACCACGAGGTCAAGATGGTACTTGCAGCATGGAATTTGTAAGTGATCATTTGAGACGGGACCTTTGAAGGGACGAATTCTGAATTTGCATTAATTGTGAGTCCAGATGTTGGTGGTTGATTGGTTATCTTCAAAAAGCATCCCTCTTTTCATGTGCAAGAATGTTTTGGCATCCGATAAGGAAATCTCTTGAATTCCTCTTACGAGCAGCTGTTAAATGGGATACATAGTGAAAAAAATTTCTCCCTTCAATCCACATCATTCCTTATTAATTTAAACATTATTTCTTTTTTCTTTCCACTCTTCGCCTATTAAAACTGTAAAACTGCCACTGGTATTTTCAATCTCTCTTCAATCCTTCCTTTGGCATTTATTCTTAAACCAACAAGTTCTATTCAGTTCTATTATTCTTATTAAGATTGTCAATATTATCATCGATACTCTTCCTTTTCTTGCTTAACCAAGAATTAGATTTAGGTTCTTACCAACTTTAACCTGTTTAATCCTTATAACACCAATTTTTCTTGTAATAATTAGAAATCTTTCTCCCTTTTTCTTAGGTTAAAAATGGATGCTCCTAACAAAATTTAGCAGGATCTCGATAAAGTTTTGTTTTTCTATAGGATCACAAGAGTCCAGACAATCGCTCCTGGCTTCGAGATGCATTTTAGTAACCCTCCAACACGGTATTTTATATGGTCCATTAAATATTTAGAAGATGGAATCTTCTTGCCTCTAACCCCTTTATTTGTTGAGGTCATGGAATTTTTCCACACTAACCCCTTTAAATCTTGGCTACTTCCTATTATCCGCATTTTTAACCTGTCAGAATCTAAAAGATGGCAGAACAAATTGATCAAGCCAGAATAACTCAGAAGCCATCCAAAAGGACTAGAGCAATAAGCCAAAGGGAGCCAAGGAAAGAGAACGAGAAAATACGCTAAGGGAATGGATCGCTAACTATCCATGGGATTAACCCATGAGTTCACTGAGCCTCTTGCATCATGATTTAATCGTTATGATAGGAGAAATGATCAAGTCTAACGAGGTTCCGAGTCAGTTAAACCAAGAAGACAAGCATTCATCTAGTCCAATCAACGGTCAAATACAACTGGTGAGCAAACCATCATCAAAATAAGGCGACATGCTACGAAACTACATAGACAACATCAACACAAGACGAAAAAGGAAATCCAATAAGCAAAGTTCAAAAATAGACTAACTGTATGGATCGCTAGCGATCCATAAAACTTCATCAAGTGGCTGTGAGTTTATGGGATGAGACAAAGGATATATGCCAAGGAGTCGGCTAGCATACGAGCTAACATAATGGATCGTTGGCGATCCATGATTTTGGCTCGGGTCGCTATGAAAACTCTATTACACCTTCTTGTAATCTTCTGCAAGCGTCTAGCAAATGGGCTTGGATTAGTAACTCGCCAATCTCTACAAAACTATGTACCTGCAACACAGACGGGATCCGAAAGGCTAGTGGCTGAAACTCTGCTGGAAGCTTTCTTCACTCTTCATCTACCTTACAACATTCTTCAAAGGGATTCAATGTGATTCTTCAATGGATCCCAACCTTGGAGATTCAATCTAGCTAAGGATATTCAAGAGCTTTGTAATCAAATACATGTTGTAACAACGATTAGTCTATAGTAGAAACTATAAAGTGGACGTAGGCTTCATTAACAGTCGAACCACTATAAAAATCTTCTTGTATCCTTTCTATTTCTGCTTTCTTTTTATATCCGTTATCCATATTATTTTCCTGTGAGAATAGGGCTGGTTCTTTCACATTCAAACCAAGGTGTTGATCCATTTTTTGGGTTAACATTTTGGTGCTTTCACTGAGAACACCAACACAAGGTTAAGATCTAGCTATCTACTTTGGATCAGATAGGTCCAGAAGTTAGATCCTCAATCTTTGCTTGAAAAATCTTTTGCTTGGAATCAATGGCTCCAGGAAGAAAGAGAATTGCCTCTGGAAGGTCCATAGGAGCAGTAGTAGCTGGAGATGATATGAATCATCAACAAACTGAAGTAAATGGTGCCTATGAAGGAAATCAGGTGCCTGCATCCTCAAATCAACGTGAAGTTGTTACAAGAGATGAGTTGAACAAAATGGTTGATGAAACCAACCAAAAATGGAAAGTAGTCAGAGACTCTAATGGATAAGCTCAATGCTCTCTTAACCCTACAGTCAAATCCTGCTCCAAGAACCATGGTTGAACTTGTAGCAGCCATAGAGCAAGAAAATTCTTTCGTTTTTGGCTTTGACAGGAGAAACGGGAAGCAACCACAGAAAAGGATGACAATAGGAACTATGGGAATCAATGCAGAAGGAAATATAAGTACTCCACTCATCGTAAGGAAACCAACTGTGAACTTTAATCAAGAGGTGAAAACCTCATGAGATGATATAGCCATGGACCTCTCTGATTCGAAGGATAGAGAACAATTTAATGATGATAAGTTGGAAGAGAATGCTAATGTGTTCGATAATGCTGGAAATGTCAAAACCGCCCAAGCCAGAACAACCGCATGCCAATAGGACCCGAGGGAGTGGTTTTCCCAAAGACAAGATAGCCTAGGCTTTAGCCCACTCGCCAAGACTGTTTGCAAAGTCTAATACTTTGTGTCATGACTGAGAACCGTCCCCTGGATTACCGGACATCAGAGGCATTTATCACGGATATGCATAAGCAATTGATGCACAAAAATAAAAGCAGAAGAGTGGGGATCCACACCAAGTCGGACTCCCTTCACTGATGATATCTTGAATGAGCGATATCCGAAAAAGTTCACGATGCCAACTATTCCATCCTATGATGGAATAAAGGACCCAAGACCCCGTTTGTACAAGTACAGTTGGTACATGGATGGAGAAAACGCTCCAGAAGGTGTTCGGTGTAGATGTTTTCCTATTTTCTTGGAAGGAATTGCTTCCACGTGGTTCGCTAGGATTTTTCCAAAATCCATCTCTACTTTCGATCAACTAGCCATAAGATTCCTCGATCAGTTCAGGCTCAATACCACACAACCTAAAGATGTGTTGACCCTTTCCGGATTATTCCAGGGATGAAGCTAATCACTGAAGTCTTTTATAAACTGGTTCAATACCTCTATGACGGAGGTCAAAAATCCAAACGAGGACGTGGTTTTCATGGCTCTAGTCCGAGCCATTCATCCTAAAACAAAGTTCGAAAAGTGGATCAAGATGAAGTAACCCACTACAATAAAGGATTTCAATCGCAAAGCAGGCTAATACTTGAGATTGGAAGAGGCACAAGAGCTGGAAAGCAAGTCTACTGGCATGCAACTATTGAACGTTAGACAGCGTGAGGTGGCAATTAATTAGAATACAAACGCTTGAAGGAACCATAGGAAAAGGGGGAAATCAAAAAAAGGAAGAACTAGAATTCCAATAAGAAAAATGGTAACCATAAATGCCTTAAAGGCTTTAGGCCTGAAGATCACACCCTTCTCAACGAAACTCCAGAAAACATTTATCTCACGACACAAGGGAATGAGGAATATAATAAACCCCCTAAGAAGGATGTGACCAAACAACAAAAGTGTTCAGGGAAGTTTTGCCACTTCCACGAGACACATCGTAATAACCCAATGAATGCCGCCACCTAAAGAACTTAATCGAAGAACTGATCCAGGAAAACAAGCTTCGGCAATACATGAAAAAGTCATAGAATCCGGATCAGCTTGCTGCTCCTCAAGCTCCTGGAAATCGAAGAAACCAAGCCGAAACCAGTGAATAGGGATCAAAGAGAACTGACTAGAGACTCATTATCATAACGATATCTGGAGGCCCACGTCCTGCACAGAGAAGTTTGGGAGAGATGGAACGGTATGCAATTCATTAAAGCACGCTTCAAAGGAATCACATCTCACAATAGAAGATGGGGCTATAATCAAGCAGTAGAAAACTTTGAATGATGATATTGTATTCAAAAACCAAGATACCGAAGGATCAAAGCTCCAACTCTCGATTCGATGGTGGTGACGGTAGGAATCAGCCCTGCTGTGGTTCAATGAGTATTGGTCGATAGCGGTAGTTCTATCAATATACTTTTCAAACGTACCTTTGACCAGATGAAGACGGCATGAAAAGTGTGTCTGGATGCTAAACAAAAATCCAAGGGTTTACTGGCGAACCCAAACAACCTGTAGGGACAATTGACTTGCCAGTGGAGCTTGGAGAGGGTGATTGAAAAGTTACCCTTGTTCAGACCTTTGTATTGTGGATGAAACTTCTACGGATAACACCTTCTTAGGATGACCCGCCTTAGCTAATTCTCGAGTCGCTTTGGCCTAATGGTTTCTTATTATGAAGTTGCTAAATGCAAACAAAATCGAAGTGGTCAAAGCAGATCAGTGTGCCGCAAGAGAATGTTACATTATAGAGTTACGTGAATCTAGAAGAAGGGAAAAGGGGGAGGATGTGTGGATAACTCTCCACATTCATGAACCTTCTGAATAGCAACTACAGAGCTGTCCCTTGTTTGGGGTCCATAGTCGATTCGATAAGGCTTTGGACCCTAGAAAGAAGAGTTAAAGGGAGGATCGGGCAGCACCAGCAGAATTGACAATGTATATCCCAATCGATGTGGACGACCCAACCAAAGTCTTGAAAATTGGATCGCACCTTGGAAACAAGATGGGATTGGAACTTACTAATTTCTTCGTGCCAATTTGGATGTGTTCGCTCCGACGAACTATGATATGTGTGGGGTATCACAGGAAATCACATGCCATGCGCTCAACATTGACCCCAAGTTGACTCCAGTAAAGCAAGTGGCGCAGCCTGGGTCCTGAATGGTACAAGGCGTTAAGAGAAGAGGTAGATAAGCTAATGTCCAATGGTTTTATCCATGACGTAACTTACCCTAAATGGGTATCTAACCCGGTTTTAGTCAAAAAGTCCAATGGGAAATGGCGAACCTATATTGACTATTCGGACTTAAAAAAAGCTTTCTTGAAAGATAACTTCCCTCTACCCAGAATCGATTAGCTTATGGATGGAACGGTGAGGCATGAACTGCTATCAATCATGGATGCATGCTTAAGGTACAGCCAGATCCTGGTGCACGAACCCAATCAAGAGAACACCAGCTTCATCACCGATCTAGGACTATATTACTATAGGGTAATGTCATTCGCTCTAAAGAATGCTTGGGAAACATACCAAAGATCAGTGAATACAATGTTTAAGCACTAGATCGGGAGGACTATGAAGGTTTACGTGAACGACAAGTTGGTCAAATCACGAGTAGCTGCCAATTACCTGGATAGCCTCGCTGAATGTTCGAAATACTTCGATAGTACGGAATGAAACACAATCCATTTAAATGTCACTTTCGAGTAGCCTCCGGAAAGTTTTTAGGATTCATCGTAAGTGCTAGCGGCATTGAAGCGAATCCAGAGAAAATAACGGTCCTATGAGAAGTACTAGCCCCAAAGAACAAGAAAGAATTGCAAATCTTAAATGGGAAGTTTGCAACTTTAAGCCAATTTATCTCGAAAGCCACCGACAAATGCATCCCGTTCTTTGATGCGTTAAAGAAAGTAAAGTAAAACTTGGAATGGAGTTGTCAAACTACATTTCAAGAATTATTACGGCACATAGAATCCCCACCAATCCTATCAAAGCCAGCGGACGGAGAGGACCTATTCATTTACCTAGCAATCTCACCTCATGCATTAAGCGCTGCCTTGTGCATGAAGAAGCAAAAACCAGCGACCCGTATACTACATTAGCAAGAAGTTTACCAGAGCCTAGAAAATTACCCAAAGCTAGAAAAGCTAGTGTATTGCCAACGAATCACATCTAGGAAGTTACAACCGTATTTCCAAGCACATCTAATCAAAGTACTGACTGATCAGCCCTTGAAGAAAGTACTATAGCAACCCAAAACTTTCAAAGACTTCTCAAGTGGAGCATAGAACTAAGCCAATATGATATTACTTACCATATGAGAAAGGCAATCAATGGGCAAGTGTTGGTAGATTTCATCGTCGAGTTTACCGTACGGGATGATGAAGAAAAACACCATTAGAAGTGGAGATACAATGGAAACTCTTTGTTGATGGCGCATCTAACAACCACTATTCAGGGGTGGGTGTAGTGCTTGAAACCCTCGAAGAACGAGTCATTTGCTGCGCCTTATGCTTGGAATTTCCTACAACAAATAACGAAGCAGAACACAAAGCATTAATAGCAGGGTTGACAGTTGTGAAAGAACTCGAAATAAAGTCCATCCACATCTATAGCGACTCCCAATTAATCGTCTACCAAGTAAAACGTGAGTACCAGGCTCGAGGGGAGAACCTCACGCCATATCTGTCTAAAGTACAAGAGTTACTAATCGAAATCGAACATTATACCACAATTCATATTCCGTAGGAGAAAAGCACTAACGCCGATCACTTAGCTAAATTGGAAAGCTCTGGAGAAGCTCAATCCTTGAGACTAGTCTCAGTTAAGACCCTAACCCCTCGAGTATAGACGAAATGGATGTCGATTGGATTGTCAAGACCGCCACCGAACCAAAAACTTGGATGACGCCGGTCAAGAACTACTTACTTACAGGGACCCTCACTACAAGAAAAGTTATTTTTGATAATGCCAATTGATAACTCCAATTTCTATAGTGTTATTGTTTATGTTGATTTGTTTGATATAAAGCAGGAAATTAACATGTAACGCTTTCAGAAAACCAGACCCTTCAATTATTTTGATGGCCGCCAATTCTTTCAATTATTTCCCTCTTTTTTTCGTTCCCTTTCTTCCCCTCTCTCTCCCCCAAACCAGAAGAAATTGTTCTCTCTGCCTTACAATCCCTAAATCACTCATTCGTAAACCCTTATTATCAAACAATAGATCCGTCTGTTTCCTGTCGGTCTCCTTCGTTAATTTCTGAATCCCTCATCGAATTCCCTTCTTTGGTTGCTCGTTGTTGAGGTTAAAATGAACAATTACGAATCTATAGACTATAATTACGAAACTGAATTGCAAGCAGGAATTTTCTCTTTTTTTTATTTAAGCTCGCGTTTGATTTTCTTTATATATTTTTTCTGAAGGTCGTGTTTTTTTTTGTTGTTGAATCAGTAGAGAAAAAGAGAAGGGTATAGAAAGTTGATTTGAGCAGTTCCTACTCGGGCTTATGGGTAGAGAAGGGTTTACGATTCCGATTTAGGTGATCGAATTAGGGTTCGATTGTGGTTGCGATTGCAAATATGGGGATGTTCGGCTGTGAGGTTTGATTTTGAAAAGGAGGTTGACTGGTGATGAAATAGTGGATGACAGTATGGCTGGAAGCAGGCTGGAAGTAGAGTGATTGTGAGTGGTGGTTGTGCTTACTTGGAGGTTTGTGTAGGTGTTTGCTATTGTATTGGTGGCAAGGCAGTGTAACAGAGCAGTGGGTATGCTGTGGGAGGGATTTGTAAATGTGGATGAGTGGATGTATGATGGAGTAGCAATTTTTGGTTAGTGATAATGTTTGGTTTGTGATGATGTTTTGGTTGGTTATAATGGAGTAGCAGAAAATGTTTGGTTGGTGATGATGTGCACTGTTGTGTTGTGTTGTGGTAGTTGGTAGCGAGTGATGGTAGAAGCAGTAAGGAGAGGTTGATGGATAAGATGATGTTTCTGGCTGAAATGCAGGAAGGTTTGGTGGATGTATACACAGAACTGGTGGCAACGATAAGTGTTATGTTACTGGGAAGGATGTAGTAAGGTAAGTATGTGCAGTTTTCACGTTTGTATTTGCAGGGTTGGGCTGTATGGTTGTAAGCGAATGCACTGTGATGTCTTTGTGCACTTGCATTGTGCACAGGAATAAGGGGTTGCACTGTAATATGAAGTGGTGAAGGCTAGTGATAGTTTTTATGGTGAAGGGGTGATGACTGACCGTAGGGTGGTACGTAGAGTGACAGAGGCTGTGAACTGGTAGTGGGTTGTATGCAGCAGATATGGTTTGATGTGTTGACAATGGGAGAATGTCAAGGCAAGGCATTGGGAATTAATGTGTGCAAGGTTGTGCACAGGGTGGTTGTGTACAGGGTGTATGGTTGCTGCAGAGGGTTTGTTCAAGTGGTTATTAAGTGGTTGATGGATGGTAATAGAGATGGTTTGGTTGATGATGAAGAACTGTGACAGTGGGGTAAAATGTAGACAAAGGAGGATGAGGTGATTGTCAGGTGGAGGAAGTATGGTGGTGGTTCTGGTATTGACTGTGGTGGTATAGAATGGGGTTGTAGCAAGGGCAGATGAACAAATGAATATGAAGTAAATCTGAAGTTTGTGAAGTGGTGTGGGATGGAGTTGATGAAATATTGGTGAAGTGTGTCTGCAGTGATGTTGAGCAGTTAAATGAAGATGGCAGGGGTGTGCAATGTAGGCAAAGGCAATAGTTTTGGTTAATGGTGTAAAGGGGTGTGTGGAATTATGGTTAACAGTTGTTTGGTATGGTTTAGGTGGAAGCGTGTAGCTGCAGTAGTTTGGTTTGAATCAAACATAGTTCTTAAGGTATTAGTTTGTAGTAATCTTTTTTTCCCATTTATATGCATCATTCGTTCACTATTTATTCATTTATCTATTATGTTTGAAGGGTAATGTAACCATTACTGCAAAACCTGGAGCGAAGTTGGAAATCCCTGATGGTGTTGTCCTTGCTAATAAGGTAAGAAAACTTGCAAACTTGCTGTCAATGTTCAGCTATGGATTTTCATTTTGGTCTAATTTTCAGGTTATCAATTATTGATCCAACTATAGGCTTCTTACTAGATAGAATGGATAAACTTAGCAGTTAGTTTGCAAATATGTTGCATGTATTCTTTTTATTTTATGTAACAACGGTGAAGTTTATAATACATAATTGTTACAACATGCACAAGATTTCTTTGAAGTTCTATTTTTTTTACCATAATAGATTTCAAACGCAGGTTACCTTCTGGTTCTCAATACAGAATGTGGTTCAGATAAGAAGCACGCTGAGTACTGATTTAGGTAGTCCTAGTTAATGTTCTTCTTTGATTCATATGTGCAATACATTACTAAACTTTTTCCAGTTTGTAATTTGTATACTCCACTGTTATTCTGTGACAAGAAAAATGATTGTCCTACATTATGTTTTTGACTTGGCAATCATTGTAATTTAATTCTATTAGATTAATTTCAAATTAAGTTTCAATTTAATATTACTTTCACATGGTTAAAACTATAGACCTTGATTGGTTAATCAATTGAGTATATGTAGAAGAATATTGTTAATTTCTTTTCTGCTACTGGTTTGAGTTATATAACGGAATGATTTAGCTTACAAGACAAGCTTAAAAATTGTGTTCGGAATAAGGAAGTTCAATTAGTATCGTCTTTAGCTAGATTAATTGTAAGCTATACTTGATTTAACATCACCTATCTCTTTGGTGCAAAGGGCTTAACTTTCTAGTTTACAACTTTAAATTTTCTAATTGACACAACATACTAAACTTTTCTAATCTCAATGTATATATGTGAAAACTTCATATACTCTTTTACTTGATAACCATGCACCGTATTCTAATATTTTTCTTCTTTTGGAAATCATTTAAAGAACAAATTTTTGTATAATATATTCAAGCCGTCAGTGAACGTGGTAGTCTGATGCTTTTGTGCTCGATGGTTGATGATATGTTTGGCTTATACACAGGCTAGTACATATATCCAGGAATTTGTTTATGAAGATCTTGGGCATATTAGTTGTATGAATTAATTTACCTGCTTATGTCATATGCATCTTGAATATGTGAACCACTTTTTGGTTTATTTTTTCTTCATTTAAATCTATTAACCAATTTTGCCAACCAATTTCGAGTTTTCTACGGTACAGTAGTTGCTCTTAGTTTGTAAATTTATTTATTTTATCGTGTTAAGTTTTCACATCCTAGACAATCATGTACGTTGTCAAGGTGATTGGCGAAGTGACAGAGAAGAATACAGAGGATCTTCTCGTGCTGGTCAAGGTGATTTCGTTGGAGAAAGGCTGCTGCTCCATTTGAATATCAACCTGGGTTCAGGGTAAGTTCATTCTATACAATTGAGATTTATTATTGGACTATATGTAAAATTGATTGTAAATTAGAAATTATCGTTTGTCACCAAATTGGAGAACATAATTTCTATTTTCAATAATATGGAAACTTCCTTTATGGAACACATGCTCATGCATAAAATTATTCTGAATTCATTCTTTATCCATTATGTTCTGGGATCCATTGTCGATGAAGAATGAGTGAATGGTTGTATTTGACAGCGGTACTATTAAATTTTTCTGTTCAGCAAATTGGACATCAATTACTTAGATTAGTAAATAGGACACAGTGGAAAATTATTAGATTTGATATATTGGAATCTAGTATTTAGTGATAAATTTATAGCCTATGGATCATGCTTTTGAAATATGGACAATGTATGTTGTTTGTACAATTTTGATTATGGGAACCAATAACTTGCTAACATACTGATACTCCATCATTATTTCGATATTTTTCTTAATATCAAGAAGTCCTTGACCAACATTTGGATGTTAATGGGATTAACAACACTTAAGTTAGACATGTGTTCAAAATCAGGAGATGTGTTGGGTGCTATTTCATTGTATGAGTTTGCTTTACAAGAAGGTATAAATTTAGAACTGTATCATTATAATATGCTTCTTTACTTATGTTCTTCTGCTTCTATTGGTACAATCTACCCTACAAAAAGCGGCAATAATAGCAACAGTAATAGCAATTCCAGCAATGATGAAGCAAATAATGATAGTTGCTTCTCTATACAAGTGACTGATGAAGTTAGATTATTTGCAAGAGAAAGAGGATTTGAAATATACGAACAAATGTGTTTGCGTAAAGTCCCTTTGACTGAAGCGGCATTAACATCAGTTGCTCAAATGGCTATGTCGATGAATAATGGAGACATGGCTTTTGACGTAGTCAAGCAAATGATATCGATGAATATAACACCAAGATTGAGATCGTATGACCCTGCATTATTTGCATTTTGCAACAATGGAGATATTGATAAAGCATTTGAGGTAGAAAAAAGCGTGTTAAAACATGGGGTTTTGCTCGAAGAGCCTGGACTCGAAGCCCTTTTAAAAGCTAGTGTTAATGCGTGTAAAGGAGATAAAGTTTATTATTTGCTTCACAAGCTTAGGACAAATGTGAGGCAAGTATCAAAATCAATTAGTGATATAATCGAGCAATGGTTTAAGAGCTCGAATGCTTCTAGAGTAGGAAAGAGGAAGGTCAACGAGAATGTGGTGGAGGACAAAATGGTAAATAGTGGTGGTGGTTGGCATGGTTTAGGCTGGTTAGGTAAAGGTAAATGGAAAGTAGAAAGAAGCAGTGTTGATGACCATGGTGTTTGTTTATGTTGTGGTGAGCAATTGATTACTATTGATCTTGATCCCATTGAGACTGAAAATTTTGCTAAGTCTATCGCATCTATAGCTAATAAGAGGGAGAGGAACTCAAATTTTGAAAAATTTCAGGTAATTCTATTGTAATTAATTTTACATACTTTAAATGTCAAAATAAACTAAAAACTGGTCAGATGAGCAATAGGGTGTCCATTTCATATCATTTTTCTGTATATATTTTCATAAGATTTGAACTCTGAACTGATTTTGATGCATGTAGCGATGTTTAGACTACTATGGTCCTTTTGAGGCTTTTGTTGATGCTGCTAATGTGGGACTTTTTAGCCAAAGGCAATTCTCTTTGATGAAGGTTTGACAAGTAAATTGTACAGAGATTGGTGTCATGCTTTGGTTTGCATTTTTCTGAAAAAATAGAAGTAGATGTGTTTTCTTAGTTGATAATGTGTATTTTTGACGTAGGTTAATGCAGTTGTGAATGCTATAAGGCAAAAACTTCCAACAAAGAAATGGCCACTTATCATTGTGCATAATAGGCGATTGATGGGGCACAAGATGAGTCAATCTTTAAATGAGAAGTTGATAGAGAAATGGAAAAATGCCGATGCAATTTATGCAACTCCTACAGGATCTAATGATGATTGGTAAGCTTTTGTTAAGTATAAGAGAAAAAAATCTCTAGCCTTTCTCGTTTTCTGCTTTTCTACTAACTATTTTTATCCATTTCTAGGTATTTTGGTTGTTCCCTATATGTAAAATAAAATTAACCTAGTTCAAGTCAGTTGTAGCTGACACGAAATATTCTTGAATTGCAGAAATAGGGTTAGTTTACAGGTAGAAATGAATTTGTAGAAATATTCTTGATTTGTAGTTATCTTGTTTTTCTTTCCTACATCGTGCTGGGTATTTGATAGAATGATCAAGGATTTGGGTTTTCAGGGTAAATAATTAGAAGGGTAGAAAAACATGGTGTAAACATAGGATAAAAGGAACATGCAAATATGAACATATATGTAATGAAAAAATCTTTATTAACACAAGGAATGGTATCGTTACTTATCGGTTTCTTTCTAGAAGCTACTTTTATTGTGAAATGCAACATGAAATGAAATAAGGAAATAACATATGGTTCAGGTACTGGTTATATGCAGTTATATGCAACTATCAGGCATCATGCATGTGAAACCATCCATCATTCTTCTATTGTTTAACTAGTTTTCCAATAAGGTAATTAAACTTGATTTCATATGTTAATGGTCTTTTAGCTGCTGTAAACATCCATATCAGATCTCTATATTTTTTTATATCATGTATAGTTGTTCTTCTATACTTGTAGTAATGATCAACTGATTTTGCAACTTCGCAGGCTTATTTGGAAGGAAGCAAGGTCCTTAGTACGCAACTAGATCAGATCTTGCATGTTGGAACTATGTAATGTTTGTACTCTGTTATAATTGGATAGGATTTCTTTAATGTTTGTACTCTGTAATGCTTGTACACTTATTAAACTGACATTATTTTCTGTTTCTCTGTGTTAACTTGGCTGCAGGCTTATGTTTTATTCAATGGTTATACACTTGCTTTAATGTTTGTACACTGTAATGAAAAATATATCACATTTCTTTCTGAGCATGCTCTTGTGTTATATTTGTTGATTATAATCTTTATTCGTTTATGAAGATTTAGTTTGATTGCTATTATTAAAATGTTATAAAGATTTCCAATTCCATTGAGATTTAGCTGTATTATAGCGGCCACAATGAGCTATTGAATAAATATTTTATAGCGGCAAAATGGTGTTATAAAGATTTCCATTTCCATTGAGATTTAGCTGTATTATAGCGGCTATAATGAGCTATTGAATTAACGTACCATAGCCGCGAATTTGCGTTATAAAACTAATCTCAACCATAGCGGCGTATTTTGTGTTATAAATATTCAACAGTTTTTTGTAACATGTCGATATACAGCACTTATCAAACCGTTATGGCTGTGATTAATAGCGGTTATATGCCGCTATGAAAGACACTTTTTGTTGTAGTGCCTTCCAGCTGACTGAAATCAATGGAAAAAGCTTCTTTGGAAAGCGCCGCGATTCGCAATACAGGATGGAATACTTTACCGAAGAGGATTCTTAACCCCCATTCTTTGATATGTTGCCAAGGATGAAGCTCGACAGATCCTGAAGGAAGTACACGAAGGTGAATGCGGAGACCATATTGGGTGGAAAACTCTTGCAAAGAAAGTTCATTGGTATGGGTATTTCTGGTCGACAATAACCACGATGCACAGATTATGCCAGACGATGTGATCATTGCCAAAGATTTGGCAACATTAAAAGAACTCCCTCAATAGATTTAACACAAATAGTCAGCCCATAGCCGTTTGTGATATGGGGAATCGACTTAATTGGTGTACTACCAATAGCTAAAAGAGGGGCCAAATACACTATAGTTGCCATTGACTATTTCACGAAATGGGTCAAAGCGGAACCGTTGGCCACAATTACTACAAAGGAAGTCAATAATTTAGTTACTAAAAACATTATTTGCAGGTTTGGTGTGCCATAAAAAATCATCACTGATAATGGACCCAATTCGAAAGCGCTAAATTCAAAGACTTCAGCAGATGCTTCCGAATTGAGAAGAGATTTTCCACAGTTGCTCATCCACAAGCAAACGGGTAAGTGGAGACAATAAATAAGATTATAAAGTCCACTATCAAAAAGCGACTAAATAAAGAAAAAGGAAACCGAGTTAATGAACTTTCACTTGCACTATGGGCTTACAAGACAACTCACAAAGCGGCAACTGGACACACTCTGTTTGCCCTGGCATATGGTTCAGAAGCAATGATTCTCGTCGAACTAAAAGTCCCTTCTCACCGAAGGCCAAACTTTAATCAAAAGCAAAACGAGCAGCTCCTATTCGAATCACTAGATATGATTGACGAAATAAGGGAAGAAGCCTTGTAATTAGTATCAACTTACATTTCTGAGAAGAGATAAGTGGTTTAACTTTCGAAAATTCGCAAAGATTATTCATTAAGTCAACCTTGTAACTGTATGCTAATCTCATAACTGTACATTCTACACTAAGTTAACGTTTTTGTGCACATTTCAAACATGCGTATGTTACATACTACGCAGAATCGCATAAAAATATAAGTCGTAAAACTAGTAAAAGGAAAAAATCGAATTGTAACATAGTCAAATTCCAAGTTTTGATATGCAAACTTTCGAACCATAAGGTGTCGGTTGTTTGTTAAGTGTTTGAAGTAAACTGCCCTGTGAACTGTGGGGCATACACCGACGCTTAAATAAAAATTCTACGCTTAAAAAAAGTTCTGTTACTCCAAACGAAGAATTTCGACAGTAATCATAGGACTATACAAAGTAAAATGCAAGTAAATAAAATAGACATGAGTGCATAGAACACATATGAGCTAATAAGTGAAGGTACAATCAAAATATCAACAACGTATTACTTATAACTTTCTTTTATACAAGATCAAAATATGGAGGCCGTACCCAAACAATATCGGCGATCATCTCAGATTACACAATGTTTGTGTCTGGCTGCGAACTAGACACAGACACGGCAACCGAAGCTAGTATAGAAATGAGCACGGAAGCAATAAAGACAATAACAGGTTCAGACATCGAGGAAATCGGTGGATCGACAGATAAGGAGGATGGACCTATAAGATCAAAAACGAAAGCGTTAAATTCGTCCTGCTCTTGCATTGTGAGTTGAAAGTTCTCGAACTCGGGAGAAATAAGTAAATAACCTACGCCCGAAGAATGACCTAGAATATCAACTTCGTATTCACCGCCTTCACCTTCTTCAATAGCTCCATAATCCGAGGGGAAGCTTCAAGCCCAGAACTTGTTAACGGATTGTGGGGCTGCCCCGTTGGTTTGTCATCCCTAGAAATAAAAGACTTCGGAAGTGCTTCGGTAGTAGCTATTATGGTAGCATCGGTAGCCTCCTTCTTCCTTTTAATTGGAAAAATCTCCCAGCTTTCTGGTAATGCTTTCTTTGATTCTTCATTGAGGTAAATGTTCTCTAGCTCTCGCTTGGTATAAAAATCCCTACTATCACGGAAGCGGGTTAAGGTCTCTTCCCAAATCACAGTAAGAGTGCGCTGGAATTTAGGGCCCAAGTAAATGAGACTCCTCTGATGCAGTAGGGAGTTGACATAAAAGTTTAATATGGTCTCATCCATCTTCTCCATTTTTCTCTCGAAGGCGTTTTGAAGCTCCAAATAATCCACCATTATGGCGGCCTTCTCAGCTCTAGCACGAGCTTTGTCGACCCTAATTTGTGCAACTCGTTCCTGGAGCACGGCAATCGTCTCAGCCTGGTCAAAGATGGTTTTATAGTCAAAGATGGTTTTATCATGAGATTTCATAGCTTCTCTATATTCCACAATCGTTTTGTTACGCCCCTTCACGATAAGGTCATGGCCGAAAATGGTCTTCTTTTGGGGCTCAATGTCGTGCTGCAAGCTGCCACCTCATCTTTTAACTTGGCTTCTTCCACATGAGCCTTCTTAATTTCATCCCTGTAGACGATCTCTATTCTCGTATGAGCCACTTTCAGCTCTTTCAGCAAGTTAGCACTATTCTTGCTTTCTTAAAGCACCACACCCTTTTCTTCTTCCAGTTGTTTGATTCTGGCATCACATTCCACCAACACATTTTTGAAATCATACTTCTCTGATTCAAAGGAAAGGATTTCTTGATAGTTGTTGCGGTTCGTGTCTGCCGGCTGTTTGCATAATTTTTCCAACCCTTTAGCCTATTCTAAATCATTCTGAATTGCTTGAAGGTGGGGCATGTATGTATCTCTACGAACTGGATGAAGATCACAATCAAATTTAACCCCCCATAAAAACCTCCAAGGGAGCATTGCTTCAAGCCTAAGAGGACCGGATGGAAGAACGTAGGTGGATCTACAGTGGGGCCATGAAGAACCAGGGGCAAGAGCTACGTGAGATGACAGAACCTGAGTTGAAGATGGAATGTGGACAGAAGAAACCAGGATTTCAAGACCGATTGAGGCAGGGGCTGGAACAAAGGCCCGTTGCTCTGCAGAATGAGAGCTGCGATTGAATTTGGACTTTAGGAGGCTCCCCTTGCTCATCACAAGTCTTTCTTTTCTCATACCCACCTTTGTATACTCGGCTCCATTCCTGCTCGTCTCGACGATGAATTTCAGACTCTAAATCTTAAGGTCGCGTCCCCTCATGGTACTTGACATAAAGAATAAATAAAGGGCCTTAGAAGCGGAAGATAAACATGCAAAATATGTGTATAAGTGATTATAACCCTAGTGAAATGTGTTTGGGGGAGAGCTTAAAACGACATCACAAACTAGGTTGGGCGGGCGTCGTGGAAGGAATCGAACGGACTTCAGGCACAACATGGCTTGGATGAGGAGGCGCCTCCTCAAATCTGAAGTATTCCCCTGTGAGTGCGTCAAAATCAACGTAAACATTGCTCAAATCTCCAAAGTCTACGCTAACATCTTTAATCGGAGAATCCTGACGTCCTCTAACTTTTGGAGCATTATCTTTACCACTCATGTCCAGGGGAGGCGAGTTTGAAACAATGGGGCTTATCCTCGGAGTCTCGTCGCATGATTCAGGACCTCCATCATCAGATTCTGCATAAAGATCATCCTCGTCACTGAAGGAGAGCTCATCGCTACTGCTGCCAACTTCACCCTCCTCATTTTCTATGTTTATCGTGGCTTTGCCTTCTCTTTGTTTAAACTCCTCTTATCCTTCTTTCGGAATCGAAGGCATTTTGACTAGGCAACTGACTCGGGTCGCGGCAGCGTTCTTTTCCTCACGAGTCTCTTTAACCGACTCGTCGAATAAGCCTTCCTATTCTTGAAAAGCACCCTCTTCGGAATTGTAAGATGAGGAGGTGGATCATGTGCATACCCTGGATTGAGAAGGGGATGGGACTTCAACTGGAACTGTGGGTCTCCCCAGATGCAGCAGTCCGTATCGAAGAAAGTTTTCATCAATCAACAAGACTTTAATGGATCTTTTCCCAGCATCGATTGCCTTTAGGGTGCGAAAAGTTTCATCGAGAGACAAGTCCATGTTCGGCCTTGGAATAACTATATGAAGTATTCGACTTGTTAGAAATTCCCTAGGGACACATCGGAACCCAATGCATAAGAAAGGGAACTTACCCTTATTGTCAAAACACAGTTGAAACCCTCAGGACCATCTGACAAAGAAGTATTGGGTCTTGAATTGAGATAAGTTGCTCTACAATTGCAATACAATCTTACGATTCCTTTGGGCCTCGATTATGACCAAGGAAGGACAATCAGTACTTCTTTTAAATTTAAAAAGGTATCTCAACTCATTAAAGCTTGGGGCATAGTTAAAAGTTCGCATGAAAAGGACGTGCAGACAAGTTAAGATGGCGTATCCATTAGGGTGAATCTGAAATGGAGTGATTCCTAAGTTCGAGAGGGTATTGTTCCATTTAGGCACATATACCGATGACAAACAGCATATCCCGGAGGCAGCAAATGAGCAAATTCTACGTCTCAGGGAGGCGCATGTATTCCCTTGGAATGCCATTCTATAGGTAGATGTTGTGCAATACTTCGGCGGAAATCATGAAGGAGGCTCTCTCCGATGGATTGAAAAGAGCTCAAAAGTTAGGAGGAACTCGATCCACGACCGGACCAATTGAAACTAGCCGGCTATATTCAACCTATGAAGTAGAAGAAGGAGGGGAGATGGATAACGACTCGGCCTCCGAAAGCGTATAACTTCCTCTACTAGACTTGCGGTGAGAAGATGGGTACTTCATTCTAAACAGCGGGATTTGCGTCCGAAATGGTCAAGTAATTCCATTCTAAGCTAAGAGTTCCCCTACAACACTTGCATTCCAAAGAGATGTTGATTCATGCCGACATATTGGATTTCAAGTATGTATCGGGGCAAGTGCAGTGTATTGTATATAGGGGGTGAGCTCGGTGTCTTGAGCATTGCAAATGCTATATCCCATGTACATAGTTCGCTCGTAGTGAAAAAAGAAAAGGACTTCCCATATCATTTTCTTTTTGTTTTTATGCTTTCTACACTTACCTGTTATCGATCAACGATCGATGATGGATCCGTTGTCCGAAGCGACACGAAAGTTCTTCTCGATACAGGAACACCAAACGTGCAAGAGGAAACAAGATTGGTCCAAGTCCTTTGAAAAGACAAAGGCTAATTCACTGTGCATTGTACTATATTGTACATGTAACTCTGTACATTTCGATTTTGAATCTATGGACGAAGATAGCAAAACGTGCCAAGCGCCGAGGCGAGGCTCTAATGTTATTCCGTGAAGAACTCAATACATAATCTACTATCTTCATCCATAAAATCACGAACAATTTGGACTTTCCACGACTGTCATCATGAATAGGACTCCATCGCCAAAACAATAAACAACATCATAATCATCAAACCTACCTTGAATCAGTAATTAAAAGGCATGGAAGGTTGAAGTTCTCGATCTAGCGATCTAAACAGTGGATTGGTGACGACCTATGCAAGTCGGCGAGCAAAAAATGGATCGGTGACGACCTATGCAAGTCGGCGAGCTAAAAATGGATCGGAGGCAAAAATGTACTGAAAGCAATAGTGAAGAGACGACGGTGAAGCTATAAACTCGAGGTAAGATGATCGATGGTGGAGCTGAAAGGCTGGAGGAACTTAGGGATTGATCGGAGAATGGATCGAAGCATTGAGGAAAGTAAGTCGGCCTGCTGAAGGATGCTCTAATCGCTGGAGGAAGTCGAAGGCTTGAGTCGTGAAACAGGAATGGGGAAGGTCAGCTTAATAGCTTAAATAGGAAGAGGAAATATGAAGAAAAATTCTAAGTAGTCAGGTTGCTAGCGATCCATCAGTTATGGATCGCTAGGGATCCATAAGGTTGCATGCTTTTTATTTCGAATTTTCCTAGAAACATCCGTATGCTACTTTGAGACATGTTGGGAAGTTATAGAGTAAAGTTCGATCTTCTATGACATGCAATGACAGTCCAGGGGTAAACTTAGCAAGTGACAGTCTAGTCTAATTCAAATTCGTGTAACCCTAACATGACTACTTGAAATTCAAAAAGTAGGGACTAAAAAGCGATTACTTCTAAAGCACGCCTTGTTTTCAATGAAGACGTACTCTGCGTGGCAAATGTTATCCGAATTTTTAACCTGTTAGAATCTAAAAGATGGCATAATAAATTGATCAAGCCAGAATAACTCAGAAGCTAACTAAAAGGACTAGAGCAACAAGCTGAAGGGAGCCAAGGAAAGAGAATATGGAAATACGCTAAGGACATGGATCGCTAGCGATCCGTGGGATTAACACGTGAGTTCACTGAGCCTCTTGCATCATAATTTAATCAATATGATAGGAGCAATGACCAAGTTTGATGAGGTTCTGAGCCAGTTAAATCAAGAAGACAAGCGCTCGTCTAGTCCAATACAATAGGTAAGTAAATCGTCAAAACAAGGCAACGTGCTACGAAACTACATGGACAACATCAACACAAGACGACAAAGGCAATCCGGTAAGCAAAGTTCAAAAATAGACTAACTGTATGGATTGTTAGTGATCCATATAACTTCATCAAGTGGCTACGAGTTTCGTAGGATGAGACAAAGGATAGATGCCAAGGAGTCGGCTAGCATATGAGTTAACACTATGGATCGCCAGCGATCCATGATTTTGGCTTGGGTCACTACAAAAACTCCAGTACACCTTCCTGTAATCTTGCAAGCATCTAGCAAATGGGCTTCGCCCTGTAACTCTTCAACCTCTATAAATACTATCCTGCCTGCAACATAGACGAGATCCGAAAGATTGGTAGTTGAAACTCTACCGGTAGCTTTCTTCACTCTTCATCTCCCTTACAACAATCTTCAAAGGGGTTCACTGTGATTCTCTAGTGGATCCCGGCCTTTGAGATTCAATCTTGGTAAGAATATTCAAGAGCTTTGTAATCAAATACATCTTGTAACAACAATCAGTCTATAATAAAAACTATAAAATAGACATAGGCTTCGTTAACAGTCGAACCACTGTAAAACTCTTCTTATCTCCTTTCTATTTCTACTTTCTTTTCATATCCATTATCCATATTATTGTCCGGTGAGAACAGGGTTGGTGCTTTCACACTCAGACTAGGGTGTTAATCCATTTTTTGGGTTAACACTTCCTATTCAACTTTATATGCTAGATGATTCTATACTCCAAAAAAGGTTATCAGGATGTATTTACGGAGATCAATTATATGTTCAACCTGCTAGAGCCTAAGTCCGGGGAATTTCCCATGTATTTCCTAGAAATTTTAAGGCCATCCTTCTAAAGGATCCATTCAGCAAAATAACGCTACATCAATGGTTCTTATTAAGGCCCCTTCCGACCAGTTAGCTGCCTCTTTCAATAATGCAAGTATGTCCTTGGATATTTTGTCTTCTTTTAATCTTATCCGTATTTTAGGTCGTGTTTTTCTTATTTTATTAAATCATAAACAGTGAGACCTAAGAAGAGTGATAACCTGGCTGTCACCAATCGGTTTAAGGATATGTACAAGGAAGTCATGAAGATTCCATCTTTATAGCGATATCGACACTTGATTCTTACCAAAAGAAAACTGAAAGTTCAAGGTCTGCTACTTTCTTCTGCTTAATTTGCTAGACTTAAGCCCTTTAGGAAGTATTAGAAAGCTTCTGTCATAGTTAGTGATAGTAGAGAAGAAACCTAATCAAATTCTAGGGAAAATATGACCCATGGTTTCCCCTTTAACCATTAGAATAGCTTATTTTATGATCTTGGTAAAACTTAGTCTTAATTTTGATTTCAACCTTATCCCTTTCTCCTTGTTGTAGTGACCTCCTCTTCTAAGAAGTCTGACTCCCTAGATAATGGAAAGGGGGCTAAGAAAAGGTCCAAGTTTTTGCTTCCTGACAAAGATACTCTTGGCTCGATGAAACAAAAGGTCTCCAGATCCTCTAAAGTTGAAAGTTCCAAGGGAAAGGATTTGGATCTTCTTACTGGGGAAAAAAAAGCAAGAAATAGAAATCACATGGGCTGCCTTTGAAGGTGTCCTTTTCCATGCCATCACCAAAGCACATGCTAGAACTCCAATCTCTGCCTCAGTAATTCGGAGGGCAATCGAATATAACCCCTAGGAGAGCATCAAGGCAGGAATGATTTTTTTTTTTCATGTGTGGGTTTATGATTCAAACATTTTTTCTTACTTCGTCGCATCTTTCTAGACTGGGGTAGAAATCTCCATCCCTTAATATGAGTGCTTGAAAATAGAGGAGAGGGTGGCTACCGTCGAGGCAACAAATAAGGGGTTTCTAGTATTCAAAATTAATTTTCAAGAGATGAATACTCAAGTAGAAGAATCAGGTAGGAATATTGGAGCGAGGGATTGTAAGATTGAGACTCTTGAGAAAGCCTTAAAGGAAAGAGACAAGAGGTTGAGAAAGCCAATGGCGGGGTGGTTGATAAGGAATATTATATTGCTAAAGAAGAGCATGAGAAGGAAGCCAGCAGACGGGCCTTCCAAGTCTTATTTGATGCTTATGCTCACCACAAAGACCAAAACATAGTTTTTTTCTCTAGCCTATCTTGGAAAAAAATGCTACTACAGTAGAAGCTAACTTTGCTAAATGGTATAAGGAACATAAGTAGGAAAAGGAAATCAATACCATTATGGAGCATGAAGCCGAGCCTTTGGTAGAGGAGGAAGAAGAAGACGCTTCTATCGATAAGGAGGTACAAGAAGATACTCTTGATATTACGCTTGCTAAAGAAAACACACTACAACTTGTCTTTGTAACAATATGACTTCTATAACCTTTGGTTTGTATAATTTTCTGAATGAAACTTTCTTGATGAATTTATAATATTTAGATTACCATTCGTCCTTCTATGATGCGATTGTCACATAATATCCCAAACTAGAGTAGCCGACGGGGAGTTCTTCTTTATTTCCTATCTTTTCTCTTTACTAGTCATAAGTTGATGTTCCTTAGGGAGTATCCTGCCTAAATTGTTCAAAAACTCAGTGAGACTATGCTTCTCCTTACCAATTTTATGAGGACAAGGTAGCTGAACTTCAAAGCTAAACGTAACACTTATGGCCTTTGAGATTAAAAGCAATTTGCTCGAGTCAAAGCTAGGTCTAAAAATCAGCAGCTGCTTTACCTTGGAGAAGGGTGAGCCGTAAATTAATATTTAACCATGGGAATGACATTGCAATCCCTTCTAAATGGAAGGAGGAAAGAAGGCTAAAGATGATGTTGCTAATTAATTCCTACCAAGATTTTGAAACTAAGATTGTTTTAGAGAGCTTTGACTTGCCACCCTGGCTTGCTCATCTGGAAGGATCTCCTCCCTTTATTTTTATACTTTATTCTCTGATGCTTTTGATTTTGTAACCCGGCTTTTGTAATATTATTTCTTCATGAATTAGGCATTCTTCTCGACCAATTCCTTGTAACACTTTCTAGGACTAACTATCATAACTGTAAATTACAAATTTTTTACATCCATATAGAGATAAAGTAAATTCATTCTTTTCGATTTCATTTCTTATGTGGTCACTTTGCTTGAGTGTGCTTTATAATCTTCTCTTTATGGGGTATTTATTGCCCCTAGTATACTCTTGTCGAAACAGTATCTTGGATCCAATCATGTTTTATTACTAGATCCTTGTTTGGAGCCAGCTTAGTGGCACAATTAGGAGTTTCGTCTTATATCAATTCTATTCTCTCTTTTACCTCTTCTCTGTTTACTGAGAATCTATTTGACACCTTAACTCAGGTACTTTTCCCTAGCATTATTTCCTTATTAAGAATACCCAATTCTAGTCTTATGCATGGTACTACTTGACCACGGTTCACTATTATTAGGGATCTACCCAACATTCTAATCTAATGCATAGTACTACTTGACCACAGCTCACTATTATTGAGAATCTATCTAATATTCTAATCTAATTGGGAATCTACCCAATGCATGGTGCTACCTAACCATGGCTTACTATTTAGTGGGATTCTACACAATATTCTAATCTAATTGCGAATCTACCCAATGCATGGTACTACTTGACCATGGCTTACTATCAACGCGCATCTATTTTTCGACATCTTTTTAAACCCAAGTTATATGACCTTAGAGTTTGTAGTGCATCACTGTAGGGGTGCTCTTATGGGGAGGTCTACCAACTTATTGTTGGATCCAAATCTACAACTGCTTTTGGTGGGCTTCGGCCATCTACAACCGCTTTTAGCACGTGTCAGCCATTAAAACTATTTTAAGTTAACGGTCATACAGAACGCTAGTTGTAACTTGGTAAAGGGAAATGTGAATCCCAGGTGCTTTCGAACTATTTTGTAAAAGACTTTTGAAATCATATAGTTTATAAATTACATTATTCGATAAAATATTTGATCCAAGTTTGAGAAGGAAAACTATTGATAGAATCGATATTTTTAGAAAAAGTGAAAGTATCTATTGATCTTATCATATTAATGGAAGCGCTTCAGTCCTTAAACTCTAAATGCAGGTATGATATGCAAATGTTCTAAAGGAGAGAGGACATACCGAAAGAGATATCATAGATGACGGGAGTTGTATGCACCCTCCAAGTAAAGACTCGGTGGGCAGGGTTATGCCAAAGAAGGATGCATCGAAAACGAGTGAAGGCTTTCTGATTAAACTTTAAGGACTCTGAGACCATGAGATTCCTCTTAGACTTGAAAATTTTGCAGAAGAGGTTATAATTGAGAAGAGCATATTATAAAACTAGTATCTTTCGTTGATCGTGGGAATTCGATTTGTAAAACGAATTCTTCTTTCAATTTCATCTTTGTAGAAAAGTTCCATATGCATTCGTTTCCCAGGAGTTACATGGAATTCTCCTGGCGACACAGAAACAGAACAAAGTGAATAATTCCAAAACAAGAAATTCAAACTAACGTCGTTTAATAAATTTGGTTAACTTCCCTTTTCGTATGAGTTTCCCGACATGTAAGAAAGATTTTGGTATCCATCCATCTTGTGCCCATTTGTCAAATGATAGATACAAGACTCCTCACTGTTCAGGTCTTCTTTCTTTAATAAAGGGTAATCCAAGTAAGTGAAGTCTTCATGAGTTTTTAGGAATATCCGAGAAAGCTTTGGTTAAGTAGAGTGAGAACCTGATCCTGCTTTAATTTCTTTCGAGGCTCACCATTTTGAGTGATTATGAGAGCTCTCTTATCAGAAGAAACCAAATCCTCATATTTCAATAATTAAGTGGAAAGTTTCCTAACTTCACAATTCAAGGTCTTAACCATCTTTCGGAGTTGGGCCAATTATTGGAGGGATCCTTGAAGATATTCTTAAAGCCTCCTAGTCTGAGAAGCTTGAAGCTCATAGATAGGATCATATTCTTTGCCATTATTTTTATTTGAAATGCAGATGGCCAAGCTCTCGTTGTTGTCTTCTTCAATGAGCTGAATGCAAAGGTTGAGAGGTAGCTCTAAGATGACTTCTTTATTTTCAAAACTAGACATAAATGACTAGAAAGATCTATTGTATTTCTGAGAGGAAACAAGGGGTAGAGGTTGGACCCTCTTTCTAGCACCAAAAATGTTGGTGCAAAATTTCTTCTACACCAACACTCTAAGATCTGGAGGTATAGTTCAAGAAACGGGTTCGATTATTGAATCCAGCAAAGAGATTACCGAGACATGACAAAATCAAGCTTAGGTTATGAGATGTTGAACCGTAGAGTCGTAATAGCCAATGCAGAGAAGGTAAAGTACATAAAGTAAATAACACCAAGATTTTTATTGTGATTTGGGCTGAAAGTCCCTATGTCCACTGCCCTTTTCTTATTTAGTCATTCTTACCTAGCCGAGAGGCTTATTACATCGAGTCTATACATTTTTGTCATTAATGAGTGTGTAAAGAGAGCTCTAATATAGGAAAGTGTAATATGATTTTATATTTCAACCTTTTAAGTGGAAGCCCTTTGCTATAGTAAGTGGTCCTCTATTTATAGCAAATTTAAGGTTTTTCCATAATTGTAGGTGCTTTCTCTTGGACTGATGACCTAGCTTGCTATGTGCAGCTTAAGTTTTAATGCTTTCATTATCTAATTAAGTGCATTTTGACATACATTTTTGACGTGATGCTTCTATGTATAGCTTCTTTGATATCTTTCATTTATCCCGACCGTTGATCTCCGCCTAGGCTATCTGAGATGTTGATTATTAATACTTGCTGAAATACTTTTGGTTCTTGCAACTTCTACCTTCGACTAAGCTTCTTGTCTTAGTTGGATAATGATCTTGATATTAGTTGACGCTTTGACTCACGCTCAAACTATGTGCTCTCGGATACTAAGGCCGGTGCTTAAGCACTCGTGGGAAACCGAACAATGGGTCTCAAAATTACAAGCCGAGGAACCTTCCTTTCGAATATTCGTAATTGTACCTTGTGGAAATTATGGTATGATAGAGCTAGGGGTACGTCCTAGAGATAATTACATAATTTGTTACATGCATCTGACTCGTTGACCAATCTTGTTCGAAGTAAAGGTATTTTCTTTCTGTTATATACTTGATATAATGTGGTTATATTAATTAATCAACTTAATTAAAAGTATATTTAATAGAAAATCCATATATGGCGTGTTTTGTGACATTAATTACAGTGTTGTAACCATGAGTAACTTACCACAATAAAACAAATATACCATTTTAAATATTCCTAGTCAAGATGTATTGAGACTGGATATAGATACATCCGTTGTGACTAAAGTACGTAACACTCTCTAAATGTTGGGCAGTGTATTACTCATGACTGCTAGGGGCACCAAGGGGTTACGTATGGATAGGTATTGAATAACTATGGAGTTATTCACTTGATAGTTTTCTGTTGGTTAATATAACTAAGGTCAAGCAGAGAATATCAATATGACTAATTTACACAGTTCTCTCAACTTGATAATACTATTGATCTTCAATGTGGAGACACCACTTTGATTATAGTTAAATCGTGGTATGGCGTACATCGAACGACTATAGTTAGGTCGAGAAAAAGCATTGGAAGTGAAACATTATTCAACATAGGATTCATCTCCTCAGTTATATGAGGTTAGTATCATAGTCAACTGAAGTCAACTCAATGTCAAAGTCTTTGGACAGAGCACTTCGGTTAATATTAACTGTTATTATTGAACCAACGACTTTGTGTTTGGACTATAAAGATGAATGTGGACGATATTAGAATTTGGACCATTACCAAATTCCATAAATCCTAATGTGATATAGTTTTGATGAAGATAATTGGTGTAAATAATTGTCACTATTAGGTACCGCTTATAATAAGTAAAATTGGACTTTACCAAAATTGTGTAAGCGATAAATTCAGCCAAAATGTCACACCACCGCTAGGAAACGCGTGAACGTTAATGTTCGAATAGTTTGATATGAATCGCAAACTGAATTTACACCTTTGAGTCGCACTACTGTAATAGTGAATTCTTTGAAAACCCATATTATTTAATTAATTTATAAAATGTAGTAAACTGATTAAATTAACTAATGTTTAAAAAATATTAATTATTTTTTATTTGATGTTTGGTAGTTGTTTGTAATTATTTTAATGCATTTATAAAAGTTATATCTACGTGCATTGATATACAATATCGATGTAATTTAAAGATAATCGCATGAAATAATTTATGGAAATTTTATGTCATTTGATGACATGATTAGTAGAGATTTTATGTTATTTAATGACATATCATGTGAAAAGTAAGGATTGGAGAAAGAAAAACAACCAACGGAATTAGTTAGGGAAGTTTTAATTAAAGAATGAGAAAGGTTTCATTCTTTCAATTAAGACTTATTTTCCAATTCATTATGTACGTATATTTCATTTTCTTTCTCATTCATTCATTCTCTTTCACTCTGCCTAAATTTTCATGGGGAAAACAAAAAAGAAGAGTAAAAAGAATTTCCAAAATCTATCAACTCCAAATAAAAAGAACAAATAAAATAAAACAAAAGCAGTTCATCCATATCTTACAAGGATGAGATGGGGATCTTAAAGATCTGAGGAGATATCATTATTCAAGGTGTGACTTCTAGACAACATACTAAGGGGAGTCCATTTTCAAGATGTGCTTCAAGGTTTTAGGTAATAAGGTATGTTTTTCTTTAGTAGATAATGATATTTGATGTAATGTTTATCTAAAGAGAAATTTAAATATCATAATTTATATGTACATATCATTGCCTCATTTTATTTGATAATTGTTTATGTTGCTTGAATTATTAGTTGAATGACCTAGTGGTGTTTTATGTTTATAAATCAAAACTAATATTTGTGTATGTTTAAATAAAATTTCCTTTTTGGAACTATATTCTAAACATTCATTATTAAGGTATAATTTTTAGATTAGAAATTTTGTATGTTCAATTTATTAATTGGGTTCTTATTTTGTAAAATTAAAATTAAAATTAAAATTTGTATATGTTTGAATGTAATGTTTTATTATAGATCTATATTATAAACATTCGATTCAAAGCATAATCCTTTAGTTCTAAAATTTTGTATGTTCATATCGTTTTGATTGGATTTTACTTCAAAAAATTAAGCTAAAATTTGTGTATGAACGTTACAGTAATTTTATTGAAGATCCATGTTTTAAATCATATAAAAGAAAATGTAATTTTAGATTCGAAAGTTTAAATGAATGTTTTTGTGTTTGTTTGTTTTAGAAATTAAAATAAAATAAAATAAAAGATGTTTTGGCATCTAAATTTTAATTTGATTACTATAAGTCTCTAATTTGTATTAATTAGACATATTTTATTGAATCTTACATACACATAGTTAATGTTTGATAATAAATTTACTTTTGAACTGATTGCAATAAATCTCTAATTTTTATTAATTAGAAGACTTGATTTAATCTTATATATACATAATAATTTTATACGTATGTTTGTATATATAAAATTTATTATATGTATTTCTTAATTTCATAGCATGATTAGATTTCTTTTCAAAAGGAGGAAACAATTTAAATGAGGCATAATATATACATACATTTATATTTGACTTTTTATATCCTTATATTATGACACCTATTAATTGTCATCTATATATTACATTAATTAAGTTTGCGAAATGGGAAATTGAATCAATCATTCTTATTATCCTTTATTTATTTTCCACTATTCCTTTATGTGATGTGATTAACTATCATTTAATTTTGTTTATATGTCTACACCTTATCATCAATTGATAGCACCAATCATATGGTGCGCTTACAAAATTTACACTATAATATTTTTTTTTATACTTACATTCATGCCATATACATGTTGCTAATTAATGACATTCATATAATCAATCAATTTAATTAAAAAGAGAGAAATAAAAGGTTTCTCTCTCCATCTAAATAAATTTACACCCTGTGACAATCTGCCTTTCTTGCACCCAAAGACGACACTTAATACATCTTCAGTATTCATGTGTCGATCATCTAAGTGTTTGAAAGATAGATCGTGGGGTAAATAAAAAAAGGAAACAAATACAGATTTTTCTCACAAACGACAGAGTTACATATACATCATCACAGAATATTACACATGGTTACTCCAAAATATTACATCAAGGTTACAAGAATTACTTCTAATACATAATATATAGTCACAGTGGAAATATAGACAACTATGAGATGATGAAGAAAGCTCTAACTCCATATTGCTTCCCAAATTGCTCCAAAGGAATCTAACTACTTGGCTACTCGTAAAAATTTGAGTACCCAAGAGTTTAAGAGAAAGAAATAAAACTCTGGATCAGACATGGGTCTGGTGTGAGTAAAGTATAAGTTTAATTTTATAAAAACCTTCAAATTAAAGGTATCACATAAGACCACGCTGCACAAAAATATGGATGATTTTTTACCTTACGATAACCAAAACATTTCTATATAAAATCATTTATATCATAATGTCTAGGTTTAAAATAAATATGGAATCATAGCAGAAACCTTTTGTGACGACCCGGAATTTTTGAGCATTTGAAATTGGAATATTTAATGGATTTTTAATGTTTAAAAGTTAATTTTTAACTTGAATTCAAATATTATTATTATTTAGCAATTCAGTTATTGGATTTAATAAACTGAAAGTTGATAAATTATTGAATCTTCAGTTTTAAGCTGTTAAAAATAATTTGAAGACTTGTAAAATTTATATTGATAATACTGGAGATAGTAAAAGTGTTAAAATTGAATTTAAAGGTCATTTGTTCAGTTTTGAAAATATATCGTTTAAATCGATATTTAAAAAATAGCCTTCCGAGGCACAGTCTCGGAATTCGACGAAACCAGTTCCATTGGATCCGTAATATTATATTATTATTGGATTTCAATTTTCATAGTGTTTAGAGTTGTTGTGTGAGCATACGACATATAAACGCGCTTAAATCTATATCAAATTCAATATAATAACTGAGTCCAAAAGCTATCTTCTCCATACGATCGAATTAGGACTCGTAACCTTTTCTATCGCATTCAGAATATGGGTATAACATTATAAACGCCTAGCGGCACACCTCGATAGGTGTTTAAAATTTTAAGTTGCATTTGAATTTAAATTTGAACCTTATAAATATATATATATATATATATATATATATATATTAATCGTTGATTGACATATATACTCATAACAGTTGCCTTCTTTACCATCAACTTACTGTAGCTAGATTTTTCAAACACGCTTCCTCTGCCTTCTCGAACACGCTTTCCTCCTTTTATTTTCGTCCTTATTCATTTCTTAAAGGATATAGCTGAGCTTCCCTTATCCTCTTCAAATCCAGATGACTCAAGATCAAAGAAAAATGGCTGAAGCCTTCTTCTCAAAAAAAAAGGGGAAATCGTGGTTTCATCCTTTCTTTGTCCGAAACCAAGCCGAACCCCCCTCTTTCAAAATCGAGCAGATCAAATTCTTTCGACCACAAAAGATACGCATCTCCATCTTCGAATACAAATGAAATCCCTCTTCCCTCTTCTCGGTTTCAATCATTCAAAAGAATCGACAAGCCAATTTCGTGATTTGAATTTCGTGTTCGAATAGGCCGGGGGTTCATCGCGAGTCAGTCGCGACAGCGTGGGCGAGTGGGGTTAACGCGTGCGTACGCATGGTCTTGGGCAAAGTCGGGGGCCGATGGTGTTCGCATAAAGGCTAGGTGGCGCCACGAAGCTCGAACGGGGTTGGCGTTTAGGGGTAAGGTTGGTGATGTTGGCGGGGTCGAGATAAGGAAGGGCAGATGGATTATGGATAGCTGAGGCATCGCGGACAATGGAGTGAGCATCGAGTTAGATCTCGTGCAAAGCTTAGTGCATGAGTTCATTGTTGAGGTTCTCTCGTCGAGTAGGTAACGTGATTTTAGCTTTTTAATTTAAAATCTACTTAAGTTTAAAAAATGGCAAATGAACTCTGCTGATTTATTTGTAAATTTGGAGATTTATAAATTTTAGTTTAGTTAGAATCAGTAACAAAAAAAACAAAAAGAGATTTAAAACAATAAGGTTAACAGTTCTGCTTTTAAATTAGTGTTTTAATTTAAGGTTAAGTAAGTTAAAACTTTTAGTTTAATTTGGTTATCAAGAATCATTTTCAACAATAAAGTAAAATTTATAATTTTATTTACCCAATAGATTTAAATTTAAAATGAGAATATTATTGGTATGTTAAATCATGGAAATTGTTAATAAATTTGGAAAATTTCATTTATACAAGGTCCAAAGTTGTGAACAAAGTAGTCATGGTGGAAGTGGGCTGCAAGCAAAATGAAGGTTAGGAAATCTCACTCATCTGGGTAATATTTAAATTTAACTAGTTAAATTTAAACAATTGGTTGATCGATTGATTTGATTGAATGTGCTATATGATATATAGTAGTATATAGTATATATTGGAATGGTTAATTTTCCGCATTATATAGCGGATGAAACCCTATGCGCCGCATAATAGTGGATGATTTTTTATTTGAAACCCATATAGCGCGATACTCCACCTCGAAGTGGAATTGGTATTTTATGCTGTGCTAACATCTATGGATGCAGGGAAATAGGTTGGAGGGATCAACTGGATTCCTCAAAATTATTTATATTGTTTAATATTCTCTATTATGAATATTCGATATTCTGTGATGAATATTATTGATAATTGGAATATTAAATGCTATGGTTTACTTGAATATATTTCGGTACACTGAGTTATCAAAATATATAGAATTGGATTTTTGGAAAGAAAATAAAAAGGAAGAGAATTTGTAAGTGAAATAATTATAGAGAATTTAAATAAATTTAAGAATGAACCGGATAAGAATAATAGTGGTTTTAAAATTATAATAAATAAATCCCGTATATGAAAAGGGGATTTTGAATAAACAGGAAGATAATGAATTTTAAACTTCAGCGTTATTATTTAAAAGAATAAAGCATTTATTTTAAATTTAAGATTTAAATTATTGAAAAGAATAAAGAAGAAATTTAGAAAATCTGAAATTGGTATGTTTCAGTTAAAAGATTTAAAATCAAAACGAATGAAAATAATAATAAAGTCTATAATTAATGGATTTTGAAATGAATTAAGTAGGTAAAGAAATTTATTTCAAAAATGAAGTAAATTGGAAATCAATTTAGAGATTGATTTAACTGCGTAAAACCAGGATTTTTTTTTTAGAAAAAAAAAGAAAAGTGAGACTTTGGAATTTATAAACGGGTTTTATAAAGGAGAAGTAATATATCAATGGATATTTGAAGAATAAATTCACGATGGAAAGTTATTAAAGGAATGAGAAATTTTGTTTAAAAATAAATAGTGATTTATTTTTAATGGATGTGAAGAGAAGTGTATTTCCCTGGATAGCCAAGTACGTTTTCAAAGTAAACTTTTAAATATAAGTTAAAGGCTTTAACGTCGTTTTAAAATGCATGTTTTAGAAGATTTATTATTTCTAAACATTTAAATTCTAAAGTAAGTATTTTCTTTTAATCTATTATAGCAGTAATTATTTGAAAGTGACTTGGTATTTGTTTTAAAGAGAAAATCTAGTTTTATATTATATAAAGTAGCCTCATTTTAAATATTCCTAATATATATATTTTTAATAAAGTATTGAAATATTTTTCAATCTAAATGTTAAAATATATTTTATAATAAAGTGTTTTAAAGTTATTTCAAAAATCTAAAGCTTTGTACTTGGTATTTTCAGGAGAAATAAATATTTGGGAATTTATTCCATGAGAAGAGTATGGGTTGAAAACAGTTTTCAAAAGGGTTGAAAATGGAAATATATCTTGTGAAGATATTTTGAGATTAATAAATAATTTGGTGAAATTATTTATGGTTGATGGTTGTTTGTGAATGTTAATTAATAGTTAAATAACCGACTATCAATATTGGACAATGCGCTGATCGTTTCGAAGAGACCGGGATCGGGATTAATTTCTCGAAAACCACTTCGATCTGGTTTGTACGTTTTCATGGAAAAATGAGTTTGGATTCGAAGATGGAGCAGTGAAGTGAAAGGGCTAGTCGCTACTAATCTTGAGGTGATTCCAAAAGGGATGTAGTAGGAGTAGTGCCTTCGGTTCCGTTCGAACCCGGGACAGACTTGTATGGATGAATGCTTTCAGAACATCGTCAGGTGGAAGATAAGCATTCTAAGTGAAACGTTCTAAAAGGTAACGCTTAGCCTCAATCCTCATTAACCGGGAATGACTGAAAATCAGGGGTTATGCAGCAAGGCTAAGGGGGTAGCACCCATTTCAAGGTGAGGCCATCCCTGTCTAGATGTCCCTTTTATTTCGGCTTAGTGGTATGGTTACTAATCCCAACCGTGAGGTGATCTTACTTGGGATTATCCAGTAAGAGGTAGTCCCGGCCTTGTGTTGTAGGGGGTCAGGAGTGATCCTCGGTACGCTGATCTAGACCAGGTACCGTGAGAGGTGGTACCCCAGTGCCTAGTCATTAGTTGGATATCCATTTTCCCTACACGCCTGTACGGTTTTGATTGTGCCCAACTATTGCTGAATCGTGAGATGCAAGCATTTCAACTAGATTCTATTTTACTTTCTTTAGACACTATTATAATATCAGAGAATTTAAAAAAAAAGTATTTTAGCTGTCGTAAGGTAAAAACTCGACATGTTTATTTGTAGCGTGGTCTTACGAGATGCTTTTATTTTCAAAAGGATTTTGGAACTTTAATAATCAATTTGAGTGTAATTTCTCACGCTGGTAATCCAGACTGACTCGGGTGTTATTTAACTATAATGCTCGGGTCAGACCGAGTATTAAAGAATACAGATATGATGCTGTGGAGCTCAGGAGAGGAGCTAGATGGCGATACGTACTTCCGTATTTTATTATTGTTCCGTTGTGTATCCAGTTGTGTGTTATTAATGTTGAACTCTTATGATGTACTCTGATGATGTATGTATAAACAGATATAGTTTTTCTTTTGTCTAAAGATCTATTATTATCTATTATATTTATTCCGCTGCGATGGATAGATTCCGATGTTGTTTCCTATTTTCTTCTTCTACCTCTTCTTCTTTAACCCAAATGGTTTGTATTTTTCGTTCATCTTGAGTAGATTGATGTAGAATAGTGTTGACTCAAGGGGTACGGATTTGCGGGTCATTACACTTTCACTTTATTAAATTCCAGCATAATAGGTATACAATCAAGTCCGAAGGCTCGTGTTGGAAAATGGATTCCAATAGTGATAAGGTAAGGACTACCTTCCATATAGTATGTTGAATATGCGATTATATGATTTTTGTTTGATGATAATAAACATATATATATTCATTTAAATGTATTTGTTAATGTACTATTTTATTTTTCATAGATTAAATAAATATTTGCTGAACAAAAATAAATAACATAGAATTTGAATTCAAACAGAAATTTTATTCAAACAAATGTTTATTACAATTTTTGAATAGTACAAATTTCAAGCTCTCACTATATATATACAATTTCAATTACAGCACAATTTTGATTACATCATGATTCACATTTACATTTGACCTCACTACATATCACTCATTCACTCAACTCGTATTTTATCTCCGACTTCACTCCAAATTGAATCCAGCATCTGAGAAATCTGCAAAAATAAATATTGACGCAGTAAAATTGAAAAGGAAATATTTTTGTAGTATAAAATAAAACATGGATGTTGATAATAATATTTGCCTCAGTTATTTGGGTCGTTCGTCATCATTTAATTTTGAATCCATCATACATGAACAGTTTGTGACATACACAGTGTATCACTGGATATGCCACAAGGTCGGGTACACCGATATATACACTTGATAGAATTACAGGGACGGATGAGCACAGGTCAAACCCAAAACTTCGGGTTCAACTCAAGTGCAATAAAAATAATGTACAATATCAGCACAAGGTCAAACCCGAGCTCCAAAGCTGGATTCAACACAGGTGCAAGTTCATGAAAATGGTCAAGATCAAAGAAGAAAATAAAGTGGCACATGTATATACAGTACATAGCATCATCAATAGAACCATAAGCATGGGACAAAGCCGCACTCAAACAAATGTACACAAGTGAAGGCAAACTGCAAATATAAGTGCAGACAAGCTACATACAGTCTCAAGTGAAAGGCTAGACAGCCCATTCAGACCATCATGCAAATGCATATCAGACGATGTCAACGAGACTCGGCATGTACATGAAGGCAGCAAAAACTCAAACTAACAAAACAGATACAACATAATGCTACAGGTCCGAAACTCCAAGGCAAGCACAACTAGAAGTATACATGAAGTATATAAATGACCAAATTCAATGAAACAGGAACTTGACACAGTTACAAGCTAGAATGAACACTCCAACAGGTCAAGGATGTGCACCAAACAAAAGAACAACACAAAAGTTCCCAAGTCAAATTCATTGCAGCAACACCGAGTAGAAGTTAACAAACACAAATGTATAAAATCAGACTACAAGTACAAAGCATCAAGCAACACCAAGCAGAGTGTCACGAAACAAATATGCAAATTGCCTCGAATGTTTTTTTTACAAAGACTGCAACACTACGGAAATTACAAGTGATAGCGGTGTGAAAACTAAGACCACAAGTGGTGCACACATCAAATACAAATACAACATTTCAATAAGACATATGTATGTATCAATGAAGTAGTGCAGAAGCAAATGGCACCAACTCGAGATCAAGTTCAAGTTATACAACTCAAACTCAACTAGGCAGTGCCATCACAATGAACACAAATACTCAATGCAACATTACATAAAACAGTGATGCACCATTTCATGTCAAACTTAATGAAGTACATCAAACCAAAGGCTAAAAGTTCAAATCACTGCTACCATGACTCGAAGCATATACATGAATGCAACAGTAAAACACAGTGACCAAGTGCAAATGAATATCAGGTTTGAACAAGATAGTGAAGCATGAAGCAGTTCAATATCCAAGCAAGGTCAGAAATCATCACATAAACAAGTTAATGCTAAAGCGTCAAAGTCTGGTAATATCAAAAATCTAGTTGAAGCCATGAGCAACTAACAGGAGTCAAAGGAAACAAAGATCGAAATCAACATCGAACAAGTTAGAATCGAAGCCGTGGCAATCAAGGAATCGAGCGAAGTCAAAATCAAAACTGTGTCAATCAAGTAAACCAAATTACTCAATATGACAAAGTCAGATAAATCATCAACATCAAAAAATAATCAAATGGCCGAGACGAAGTCAAGAAAACTATTAGACGAACGAAAAATAAGGAGATCAAACTATATATAAACCCATAATCATCATCGACTAAAGGACAATCGAGTTCAAGCAAGCATAACAGAAAAGCAAAAAGGAATAAATCACATACCAAATCACTGAACTCGATCGAGAAGGAGCAACCGTATTCAAAGTACAATCGATCGTCAAGCAATCACGAAGAACAATCCACCTAATCGAAGTAATTAAAATTGGCTTCTTCAATTTTATACAAAGCCCTAATTTGCAAGCAAAGGAACGAGCCGCCATTATACAGAACAAGGAAGGAACGGACCAAATACATAAGAAAAGAAATAAAGGAGGTCGTGTTTTGCTTAATTAAATTGGGCCGGCCCCTTTTTCTTTAATATTGGATTAAAAGTTTAAAATAAGGGTTTTGTAGTTTTTAAGTGTTTTTAAATTATCGTCCTTTGTATTTTCTTTTGAAAATTGTGTAATTACTAGTCGTGTGACTAGGGGACAAACTACGTGGCGTAGTTTGAGAATTCGCAACTCAATGGCTGAGTTGTGGCAGGGTTTTGAGCGTAGAGTTAGGTTAGTCAGTAGCGGGTGTCGCAAGTTTATGTGTGTAAGCGTATGACTACTTAATTTCTAGTAGAAACCTTGGGGGCAGCACGTAGGCAGGGTTTTGCCGAAGCTGGGTAAATTTTGTGTCGTTCTATTTCTGCATTTATTAATCTGCTATTATCTATGCTGCTATAATTTCGATATATCTATGTTGAAATAATTTTATAAGCTTCCGTAACAATTTTTATAATTAACAGCATCACCCCCCTCTAGGGTGAAATCGATCCTACAAGTGGTATCAGAGCTAGGAATAGAAGTCAACTTTTCTTTTTAAAAATTCATTTTTCAAAAATCAATCTTTATTTTAAAATTTTGAATTTTTAAAATGGCTTCTTTTAATAATGCTTTTGCTGAGGGTCAGTCCATAGTTAGACCAACAATGTTCAACGATGAATATGCCTACTGGAAAATAGAATGAAATTTTTTCTGAAAACCATTGACGCTTGGAATATTGTTGAGACAGGTTATAGAGCACCAACTATAATTGTACATAATCAGGAAATAGAGAAATCAAAGGATCAATGGACAAAACTAGGAAATAAATTACAAAATGCTAATGCTAAAGCTATGAATTATATTATCTGTTCATTAGATCAATTTGAATTTAATCGTGTCTCACATTGTCTAACTACGCAAGAAATATGGCGCACACTAGAAGTGACTCATGAAGGAACATCTCAAATCAAAGAATCTCGTCTTGCCATGCTAAGCAGCGAATATGAGAACTTCACAATGGCGAAGGAAGAAAATGTCAAAGAGATGTATGGATGACTTTCCAATATCGTATACAAATCAAAAGCGCTTGGAAAATCATACACAGAGTTGGAGATAGTCCGAAAAATCCTCAGAGTACTTCCACGAAGTTTTGAAGCCTAGGTGACTGCCATTCAAGAATCAAAAGATTTAAAAAAGATGAAAGTTGAAGAACTCATCGGAAATCTCACCACTTATGAGCTAGAAATGAAATTCAAGGAAGAGCGTGAAGGAGGTGACACTCGAAAGAAATCAATAGCTCTTAAAGGAATAACAGAAAGTGATGGTGATGATGATGATGATGGAACAGCAGAATTGGAGCTGATAATAAAGAAATTCAAAAGGTAGAATTACAAATACGGAAATCCAGCTCGAAATCAAAAATTGAAAAGCAGAATAGCCAAAATATTAGACTACTCAGAAGAACAGAAGATCATATGTCATAAGTGCAACCAACCCGGACACATCAAGCCCAATTGTCCTCAAAATCGACGCGACTTTGAAAAGAAATCAAAAAGGAGAAGTTTTGCAGCCACGTGCAGTACAAGTGATGAAGATAATCAAAGTACTAGCAGTGAGAGTGAGAAAGCAGATGTGTGCCTTCAAGGAAATATAACTGATAGCGATGATGACGAGCCAAGCGAGGTATCAAAACTCACTCACTCAGAATTACTTATATATTTCCACGAAGTAAATGGCTGTTTTGAACAACTTAGGGAGAAGTATGCCAAACTTGAATCACAAAAAGACAATTTGATAGAATTAAATGAACAACTTGACCAATTAGTTAAAACCTATCAAAGTAGGATCCCGAAATGTGATAAGTGTCCAACATTTGAAGAAGAAATTAAAAATCAAAAATTAATATAAAATCACTTTAAAATGAAATTCTGATTTTGAAAGAAAGTGAAAATACTAGGAGAGAAAATTCTATTAAAAAGTGCACACAATTGTTAAACGAAAATGAATCTCTCAAAACACAAGTCCAACAATTGTCAACAACTTTAGATAAATTCTCCAAAAGTGAAAAATCATTTAATATGCTCTTAGGGAGACAAACTATTAATACAGTTAGACAAGGACTTGGATATAATCAATCTAAAAATATTAGAAATGAGATCAATCAAGTAAATTCTATGTGCACAATTTGTAGAAAATATGCACACAATCACAATAGTTGCTGGTATAGACCTAAACACGTGAAAACTATACCAATTTGGGTTCCAAAAGGCACAACTATAAAATCTCTCAAAGTTAAACAAATTTGGGTGCCGAAAGGAACATATATAAATAGTTTTGGGTCTCCACAAAATTTTTTTTCAAAATATTCTGCCACTAACAATCATGGACCTACAAAAACAAATTGGTCACAAAAATCTTTCATCGTGTAGGTGTGGTGGCAAGCTAAGGAACAACAATAGTGTTACTTGGATTTTGGCTGTTCCAAGGACACAACGAGCGACAAAGAAAAGTTCCTTAGCTTAGTGTAAAGGTGACATAATCACAATGGACAACAATGAAAAATATCGTAAAGGTAAAACGGGTAATGGTATATTTATTTGAACGATATATTAAATGTGATAATTTGCACCGTAATCTGAGTTAAATCAGCCAATAATAAGATGATGAAATAATGATGATTTTGATTCTGACTTATTCAAAATTGTTGGCCAATTATATTCTTATGCCAAGAGCAATATAAACATCTGTAGTCGTTGAATTACTTCATATATATTAGTTTGGATTAATAATAGTGTTTTATTGGATGATAATACATTTGGTTATTTTACGGCTAACACTACATTCACGATTTTTGATTATTTATATGGTTTCAATTAAAATTCAAGAGAATGTCACTTAAAAAAGCTGTCGCACACTTCATGGTCTGGTCTATTAATTTCAATTAATGATAATTTTGAGTGAAAGAGAAATTCAGATGCAGATTACACCGGTAATCTAGTTGATAAAAAAATTACTAGTTGAACTTAATTTTTGTTGAGACATTTAGTAACTGCATCGTTTTTCAAAGAAAATATCTGCATATTTTTCATTTCAAATAATTTTCAAATAGTAGAAACTTTTCTCATATAACCCCTTCGAGAAAATCATTTTTGACCATGTTTTCAGATCAGTCATTTTGAAAAATTAATTTTATAATTATTTTTGAATTTGATTTTAAATGACTATTTTGACTAATCGGACTCTCTAATAATTATCAAAAAGATAAATAGTGATTGAAAAAGTGATGATTGTTGATATTTATCATATACTATGACTCGAGACGGTATAATTAGTAAATTTCTTTAGAAATTTAAACAAGAGTTATAAAACTTTTTTGTTGGTAAAAATTCCATGACCATCTATGTTTCTATCATATGTCTAACGACCATCGCTCATCAAAATTCTATATACTTTGTCAACATGTGGTACTTTAAACCGGAATCATTCGTTTTTCATTTTACATTTTTTAATAAAATAAAATAATAGTAGATAAAATAATAATAAAATAAAATAAAATCCAAAGTATTCACTCTCATTTAAAAGTCCTCACGGTTATGCATGGGTGAATTACTTAGAATTTGTTATGTGCTTCCATGCTCAATTAAAAGTCCTCACGGTTATGCATGTATGGAACGCATATCAAAATTGATTTTTAAAATAAACAAGTTGATTCTAATCCTATTTAAAAGTCCTCACGGTTGTGCGTGGTTAGAAGATACTTGAATTCATTTTTAAAAATAAAATAAAATTGGAATACGATTAATCTCATTTAAAAGTCCTAACGGTTATGCATGGTTGGTAGATATTCAAATTCCTGATATAAATAAACCACAAATAGACACAACTGTATGGTTTTATATGATGACATCATTCCCATCATTCTAAAAGTGGAATATGCGCCTAACAAAGTATTTATGATTTTTATTTGATTTTTTATTGAAATTTAATATTTATATTCGATGGAGTTTTAATGTTGGATTAATATCGATCACTTTATCTCTACTTTCTCTAATACTATTACTCTTTTGCTGATAACAAAAGGGGGAGAGAAAAGTTAAGATTTTGTCAACAAAATCAAGCAAAGGTTAAATATTTTTTATTTGCATCTAGATGCATATTTTTAATTGCATTCATATATGAAGGGGGTGTTTTGTGTAGAGAGGAAGCATGTAAATAGGGAGAGCAATTAGAGTATATCAATGATCAAATACATTTAACATATTCAAAATCTTAAATATATGTTTGTTATCATCAAAAGGGGGAGATTGTCGAGTATGCGATTTTATGATTTTCGTTTGATGATAATAAACATGTATATATTCATTTAAATGTATTTGTTAATGTACTATTTTATTTTTCATAGATTAAATAAATATTTTCTGAATAAAAATAAATAACACAGAATTTGAATTCAAACGGAAATTTTATTCAAACAAATGTGTATTACAATTTTTGAATAGTACAAATTTCAAGCTCTCACTATATATATACAATTTCAATTACAGTACAATTTTGATTACATCACGATTCACACTTACATTTGACCTCACTACATATCACTCATTCACTCAACTCGTATTTTATCTTCAACTTCACTCCAAATTGAATCCAGCATCTAAGCAATCTGCAAAAATAAATATTGACGCGGTAAAATTAAAAAGGAAATATTTTTGCAGTATAAAATAAAATGTGGATGTTGATAATAATATTTGTCTCGGTTATTTGAGTTGTTCGTCATCATTTAATTTTGAATCCATCATACACGAACAGCTTGTGACATACACAGTGTATCACTGGATATGCCATAAGGCCGTGCACACCGATATATACACTTGATAGAATTACAAGGACAGGTGAGCACAGGTCAAACCCAAAACGTCAGGTTCAACTCAATTGCAATAAAAATAATGTCACAATATCAGCACAAGGTCAAACCCGAGCTCCGAAGCTGGATTCAACACAGGTGCAAGTTCATGAAAATGGTCAAGACCAGAGAAGAAAATAAAATGGCACATGTATATACAGTGCATAGCATCATCAATAGAACCATAAGCATAGGAAAAAGCCGCACTCAAACAAATGTACACAAGTGAATGCAAACTGCAAATATAAGTGCAGACAAGCTACATAAAGTCTCAAGTGAAAGGTTAGACAGTCCATTCAGACCATCAAGCAAATGCATATCAGACGATGTGGACTCAGCATGTACATGAAGGTAGCAAAAACTCAAACCAGCAAAAATAGATACAACATAATGCTACAGGTCTGAAACTCCAAGGAAAGCACAATTGGAAGTATACATGAAGTATATAAATGACCAAACTCAATGAAACAGCAACTTGACATAGTTACAAGCTAGAATGAACACTGCAACAGGCCAAGGATGTGCACCAAAAAAAAGCACAACACAAAAATTCTCAAGTCAAATTCAATGCAGCAACACCATGTAGAAGTTAACAAACACAAATGCACAAAATCAGACTACAAGTACAAAGCATAAAGCAACACCAAGCAGAGTGTCACGAAACAAATATGCAAACTGCATCGAATGTTTTTTTTACAAAGACTGCAACACTGCGACAATTACAAGTGCCAGCAGTGTGAAAACGAAGACCACAAGTGTGCACACATCAAATACAAATACAACATTTCAACAAGACATATGTATGTATCAATGAAGCGGTGCAGAAGCAAATGGCACCAACTCGAGATCAAGTTCAAGTTATACAACTCAAACTCAACTGGACAGTGCCATCACAATAAACACAAATACTCAATGTAACATTACATAAAACAGTGATGGACCATTTCATGTCAAACTCAATGAAGTACATCAAATCAAAGGCTAAAAGTTCATACTACGTGGACTAAGGGACAAACTACGTGGCGTACTTTGAGAATTCGCAACTCAGTGGCTGAGTTGTAGTAGGGTTTTGAGCATAGAGTTAGGTTAGTCAGTAGCGGGTGTCGCGAGTTTACGTGTGTAAGCGCGTGACTACTTGATTTCTAGTAGAAACCTGGGGGCAGCACGTAGGCAGGGTTTTGCCGAAGTTGGGTAAATTCTGTGTCATTCTATTTCTACATTATTATTTTGCTATTATCTGTGCTGCTATAATTTCGATATATCTGTGTTGAAATAATTTTATAAGCTTCCGTAACAATTTTTATAATTTACAGCATCACCCTATTCACCCCCTCTTTATGGTGAAATCGATCCTAAATAGTACACCTCTAGATATAATGTATCTGTGGTCAGACCCTAAACTTGGCCTACCCCTGCTAACAAAGAATCGGCATACCCCTAAACTTGGATAGTACCGAATATGATCACCCCTTAGTTGCGATCAACAACCATAAAGGGATCCCGAAGCATACATAAACCAAAGATATCACTCTATATCTGGTGATGAACATACCCTAATGGGCATGACTCATATAAACCAGCTGCATTTATCATATTTTAGCCACCTTCGATTTGTGATGCTTAAGGCTACGCATTTACCTTCCCTCTAGCAGACCATCTTGGAATGCTAACAATGCCCTCCAGCCATCCAATGCAATGATAGTATTCATCCATAAAAATTGCTTCGGGATCGAACAAGCCTTCAACATTTACTATCTTCTATTTTGGAATCAACCTCGGGAAGAATAGTATAGCTCCATCACATAATTTTATAACAATCCATCATGAACGTTATTGGTTTGGAGTGGTCTGGATAAAGTATTCTTACCCGAAACCGGTGTCTCCAAACTAGGCGATAATTTTCAGCTAACTCAATTCTAATTCTTTTAGAAGTATGTAACCAGTATTCAAGCCCTCACTGGGGAACTATAATATACATAACATACTTTTTGAGTTAAAACAGGTCAAGTAATAAATAGCAGACAATCCGCTACTTAGGGTAATTATACAGAGTTCGCATATGAATAATCATATACTTAATTTTGAACAATGACCCATTGATAGGAATTAACGCTCCCATATATACCACGTTTTCAATATTTTAACCTTATTCTCCCTCGCCTAGAAATAAACTCTAGATCTCACAGATAGAGGATCAGCCTACTCGTCCGCTTTTAGTGCTAACTATGGGATGACTTGCTTCCCATAAATGTGCCACTGCACTAACTTTGGTTTCATATTTGTTTGAGGTTACTTAAGAGTAATCGACGAAGAAATCCCTTGATTAAAACATTTTTGAAAAAAAAAACATTTTAAACAAAACCAATATTTTTAAAACAAAGCGGTTTTAAGCCCTTATTATTAATTAAATAATAAATTAAACCTTTGTTAAATAATAATTAAATCTCAGTTTAGCCTTAATTACAATCCTAATTAAATTTAAATAAATCGGTAATTAATTAATAATAAATTAATAATTAATATTTAATAAATAATTACAAAATAATTAACTCTTAATTATTAGTTAAATAATAATTAACTTTAGTTAATTAACTAACTAAAATTAACTTCATTGGTTAACACTTAGATATTAATTACTTTTATTAACTAATGGTTGACTACTAATTACTTAATTAATTAATTAAAAATTAAATAATTAATTAAATAATAATGACCTTTTTGATTACTTAATATAAGTTCTAAAACATTTTCCAAAAAGATTTCTAAGTGAAAGCATTTTTAGATTTTGAAAAGAGTTTGTTTTAACGAACTGCACTTATACCGACTATCGCTACACGACCCGAAATTTCCAAACTTGAAATTTGTTTTCTAAGTCTTCTTTAAAACTTTAACTTTTGAAAACATTACTACTTTATAAACATAAATATGCTAGTTTTGAATGTAAACAATTTTTAAACTTAAATATATTTAAGTCCAAAGTTCAAACCATTCAAAAAGGGATTTCATAAGTCGCTTAAGTTAGCAAAAATGCTAACTTTATTAGCATGAAAAACATATACCTAGATCATAACCAATATCACAACCACGTCATAATAACATGATTCCAAACATAAGCAAGATCATACCTTACTAATTTACTACACTTAACTTCCGATTTCAAGTTTATATAACACCACATACAAGCATACTTATATACAACCAAATCAACACCATTTCCAAGTATATTTATGCATAACCAATTCAACATCATAACTACTCAAACAAGCATCGTATTTAACCAAAAAATATACATCATTTGCAAAGTTTCTAACTTTGAAATAAGAGCGAGCTTTACTTGCCGAATTCAATGAAATCTTTTTAACCTTTTGCAAAATGCTTAGGATTTTTGAATCTTATGGAAAATACTTAATCTTGCTTTGAAACTTTGGAAATAGAATTAGCCTATACACCATATGGCATGGCTATAGGGGACTATGTGTACGGCCTTGAAATTTTTTGGTGGATGCGTGCTTGTATTTGGAAGAAAAGGTGAAAAAGTGGATGCAGAAGTATTCTAACAAGTTTCAAAGAGGATTTAAAGTAGAAAGCTACGATTTTTTATAGTTAGAAATACTTTAGGAAACCATAGAATGTTTACTTAAGCTTAATAAAGGTTTTAGTAAGTGGAAAATGAAATAGAAAATGAGAAAAATTTGAGAAACCGGAATACATACAAGGTGCATTTATAAAATTACCAAAATACCACCAAGTACATGCCCATCACTATCCTCATGACACATGATCTTCCTTGTCCCCTCCTTACAAACATGCTACAACATGTTTAAACATGTTTTAGTACTTCATGTACTTTATGTTTGCTAATGAAACGACATTTTCTTTAAACTTTTTTTTATTTATAAATAATGCATAAAAGGTCACATCACCTTTATATTTATTTAAGTTAAATGTGTGTGTATATATATATATATATCAAAATATATATATATCTAACTTATTTTTAAATGTGGATATGTTAATTCAAATGTGCATAATGTTTTTCGACAACTTTTAGCTGACGAAAAGTCGAAAAACGAATTTCGGTCACATTTTCAATTTTTCTTCGAACTAAATATTTTTGTAAAAAAATTTAAAAATTATTTCACTATCGGTTGCTATTATTTAAAAGAGTTTTATTTTCATTATAATATCTATTATTTGAATATTTAAAATTAATTAAATATTCAAAAATCAAAGCAGTGAAATTCTGGGTCGTTACAAAAAATATTTCACCATCTTTAGTTATTATTTAAAAGATGTTTATTTGAGTTATAAAATACATTAATTAGGTAATAAAAATATATTTAAATATTCATTATTAAGGTAATTAAATTCTGAGTCATTACACTTTCCCCCTCGAAGAATTTCGTCCTGAAATTAGCAAACAAACAGATAACTCATAACTACTCAAAAGGTCTTATATTATATGTCATGAAATCCATACAAAGGACATATACTTAGCATCTATAACACAGTAGTGCATATACTATGCATACAACAATGGTTATCCCAACATCAATTCTGGATAGGCTTCCCTCATATGATCTATCATCTCCCAAGTACAATCTTGAAGATCCTCACTTCACTGAATCTTTACTAACTTCACCACCTTATTTCACGACCTCTTCTCATCTACAATATGAACTGGATGTCTAATCACCGTCAGGTTTGGTTGTATCTCCAAATCATCTTAAACCAACGATTCTACAATCAACGAAGGGTCGAACATATTTTCTCAAATGCGATACGTGAAAAACATTATGGACCCTCGAAAACCTTTCTAGTAGTTCAACCTTATAGGCGAGTGGTCCAATCTTTTCAATAATCTTAAAAGGTCCAATATACCTGGGTGTCAAATTATTAGCCCTTCTGAATCGAACAACTCCTCTGAATCGAGCAATCTTTACAAATACGGAGTCTCCGACTTCAAAATCCAAATCTCTTCTCCTATTATCTGCATAATTCTTTTATCGATCCTAGGCTTCCTTCATTCTTCTCTTTATCATTGCAACCTTTTCAGTAGCTTCCGGATCACAAGTGGTCCAAGTACTAGCTGTCTCCAATCTCTACCCAATATGCTAGTGACTTGCATGGATGTCCATAAAGAGCTTCATAGGGTGCTATGTCGATGCTTGCTTGTAGCCATTATTGTAGGAAAATTTTGCTAAGTGGAGATGGCATTCCCATAATCCTTAAAATCTAGAATACATGCGCTCAGAAAGATCTTTTAGAAACCAGTTCACCCTTTCCATTTGTCCATCCGTTTGAGGGTGATATGTTATGCTCAATCTTAGCTTTGTTCCTAGAGCTACTTGCAACGCCTCCCAAAACTGACTAGCGAAGATGGGATCTCGATCACTTACAATACTCACTAGGAATCCATGTAATTGAACAACCTCCCTCACATAAATTTCCACCAAAGAAGCTGCAGTTCTTGTTGGCTCTACTGGGATAAAATGAGCGTTCCTAGTTAGCCAATCCACGATAACCCACATACCTTCACTTCCTTTTCTGGTTTTGGGTAAACCATCGACAAAATCCATTCATATCATCTCCTATTTCCAATTTAGGATTTCCAAAGGTTGGAGTAATCTAGCCGTCTTCTGATGATCGCCCTTTATCTGTTGACAGTTCAAGCATCTGCTGACAAATATTGAGACATCCCTCTACATTCCAGGCGACCAAAATACTCGTTTCATATATACATGCATCTTAGAAACACCCGGGTGGATACTTAATTTGGATCGATGACATTCCGATAAAACTTCTTGTCTAAGGCCACTGACATTAGGGATGCAGATCCTTCCATTCATACGTAATATACTATATTTATCTAACTCGAAACTCGAATATTTCCCTCTCCCTCACATCCTGGATGATCTTCCCAAAATGCTCATCCTTCCTTTGCTTACTAGCGATCCTTTCTAAAAGAGTTGGATTAACTTCCAAGAGTGCCAAAACTGTATTCCTACTAATAGCGTCTACCACAACATTTGCTTTTCTTGGCATGTAGAGAATAAGTCGTCGGCTGCCAAGAACTCCAACCACTGCTGCAGCCATAGGTTCAGATCCATTTGAGTGAAAAGGTACTTCAAGGACTTCTGATCCATGAAGAGCTCAAATTTTTCACCTATTTAAAGAAGGAAATTACTAACTTGGATCCCTAAAGATTAGAAATAAACAAAGGAAGGAAAGAAGGATTTTTGCCCAGCGATTAATGCTTCCATATCTTTAACGCAAATACTATTGCAAACAGCTCCAAGTCATGCGTTGAATAATTCTTCTCGTAAGGCTTTAACAATCTACTTTCATAGGATATAACCATTCCATGTTGCATCAAAGCTGCACCCAAACCAACTCTACATGTGTCCATATAAACAGTTAACCCTTCTCCTCCATCAATAATAGCCAAAACAAGGGCACCAGTCAATCTCCCTTTTAACTCTAGAAATTCACTCTCACGCTTCGGAGTCCACTCGAATTTAACATTCTTGTTTATTAAATTGGTTAGGTGAGAAGCGATTTTGGAGTAATCCTTTATGAACTTTCTATAATAAGCGGCCATCCCTAAAATCCTTCTCGCCTCGGTAGGATTTTGGGTCACTTGAAATCTTGCACGGCAACTATCTTAGCCAGATCAACTAAGATGCCATCACCCGATACAATATGTCCTAGGTATCTCATTTCTGATTGCCAAAAGTGGCACTTATAAAACTTTGCTTTAAGAATGTTTTACCTTAATGTTTCCAACACCAACTCCAAATGGTATTTGTGCTCTTCCTCAATCTTTGGGCAGATAAGAATGTTGTCGATGAAAACCAACACGAACTTATTCAACACATCCTAAAAACTCGATTCATAAGCAATGAAAAATGCAGGTGCATTGGTCAGTCCAAAAGGCATAACCAACCACTCATAGAATAAGTCCAGTCCTTTAAAAGCAATTAAGGGTATATTATCCTCTGCTACCCTTAACTGATGGAAACTCATAATAAGGTCTATTTTGGAAATACTCTAGCCCTGTGAAATTGGTCATACATATCATCTATTCGGCGTAACAGGTGCCTCTTTCGAATGGTTTGCTTGTTAAGTTCCCTATAATCCATTGCATAATCCTAACAAACATTCGGACTTAGCTACAAAAACTACTGTTGATCCCCATCTTGAACAGCTCGGCCTAATCAATCCTCTTCTCAACAAATCATCGGTTTGATCCTTTAATTCATATTTCTTTCTAGGGTCCATTTTACGCAGTGGTTGAATAATATGTCTCGCACTAGGAACTAGGTCAATATGAAATTCAATTTTCCGATGGGGAGGCAAACTCATAATCGGCTCAAAAATATCAGGGAAATCTTTAACAGCTTCTGTCAATCCTAGCTCTTCCTAGGATGATTCTAAGGCATACGAGAAACTATGAAATAATTTTCTAGACTTATCACAAGGCACCACCGCCAAACTTCCTAGTTTGGTTACCAAAGATATGGTTCTTCTATCACAATCCACAATGGCTCTATTCTTTGCTAGCCAATCCATACCAGGTTAAATATCAAATCCCTTAAAATCTAAAACAAACAAGTTGCATGAAAAGTAGTGGTAAGGTATGAAGCTTGCACATCTTTGCGAACCACACAAAGATTAGTCACTCCACTTATGGGGTTTGACACACAGAGAGGGTTTTCTACAATTTGAGGGGAAAGTTGAAATTTTCTAACTAAATCCAGAGAAATAAAACTGTAGGAAGCCCCAGTATCAAACAAAACTTTAAAAACTCCATTAATAATTAAAGTACCTTCCAAGACTCCCTTCCCTTTCAAAGCCCCCAAAGTCGAGGGTTCATCCTTGATTGCATAAACTTTGGCTTGTTGTCCTTTCTTTAATAGTGGCAGTCCTTAACCATGTGCCCTAGCTGTTGACAATTATAACAAAGCGTCTTCTGAACCATCAACGAGATAGGTCATGTCTGTCGACAAAATTTAAAAGTACGACCCTTCTGTTTGCAGTTAAAACATTCAATATCTTTGAAATGGTTTCCTTGATCTCCTCCTATAGGTTTTCCCTTTCCCTACTTATTTTTCCAGTTTAGATTAAACTTCGTTTTATGTGGGTTAATTTTATCTCCACTGGTTGCTGCTGCTGGCTTTTTCTTCAAAAGCATTTCATACCTTAAGGCCATATCAACTAAATCCACAAATGATTCCTTCACATGAGTCATCATCTTTTCATGGAACCCTTCTCTTATACCTAATAAGAACATCTTGTTTTTCATTAATGGTGTATCAATAAGTCTAGGGACGAAACGAGATAATTCATTAAACTTGGACCCGTATTCAGCTATCGACATGTCTTCTTAGATCCATGAAACTTCTATATAATTGAGTTTTGCCCGCAGCTAGCATGAATTGGTCTTCGAATACTTCTTCGAATATAGCCCATGAGAACTCATCTTCTGAAACATTTGTAGTGACAGAATCCCACTACGCAACTGCACCCTCTTGCAATTCCCATGATACCAAGAACCATTTTTGATTATTTTAGAAATGTCCAAACCTTTAAATATCTTCTCATATGACCGTAGCCAAGGTTGTACTTCAATGATGGATTCAGTACCCTTGAAAGGTTTTCCTCCTAACTTCGTGTAGTACTTGTGTAGAGTTGCGAAGTTTACCTGAGGCTGTACCAGAGCTACTTCCTCAACAGCTATTCCACACCTTCTAAAATTCGAGGTTCTTCCATTTGTGGTTGTTGTGCTACTATTTCCCTTCCTCGTCCCTTTCTCGTACTTATTCTTACTACCTGAATAAAGTAAGATATCTTTAGAACACATGGACATTATTATTCAAGGAAACGGAGCATAAAACAAAACATATAGTTGTTGATCAAAGCCATATGGAAACACACTCTCAAAGACTGAACTCATTCTAGGGTATTGCTAACCCTATCTCTAATGAGTTGGCCTCCAACCAAGGCCTAAGTGTTCACTCAACCTGCTCTGGTACCAAGTGTGACGATGTGCGTTTCTTACATCTAAAGACGACACTTAATACATCCTTGGTATTTATGTTCCGATCATCTAAGTGTTCGAAGGACAGGTCGTGGGTAAAGAAATTAATAACAAAGGAAACAAATACATATTTTTCTCACAAATGATAGAATTGCATATACATCATCGCATAATAGTACATATGCTTACTCTAAAATGTTACACCAAGGTTACAACAAGTAATTCTAATACATAATATACAGTCATAGTGGAAATATTGACAACTACGAGATGATGAAGAAAGCTCTTACTCCATACTGCTTCCCAAAATGCTCCAAAGGAACCTGACTACTTGGCTACTCATAAAAATTTGAGTACCCAAGAGTTTAAGAGAAAGAAATAAAACTTCGAATCAGACATGGGTTAGGTGTGAGTAAAGCATAAGTTTAACTTTATAGAAACCTTCAAATTAAAGGTATCTCATAAGACCATACCGCATATAAACATGGAAAGGTTTTACCTTACGATAACCAAAATATTTCTATATAAAATCGTCTGATATTATCATAATGTCTAGGTTTAAAATAAATATGGAATCATAGCCGAAATTGTTACATTATTAAATTCCAATATAACAATCAAGTCCAAAGGCTCGTATTGGAAAATGGATACCAACAGTGACAACATAAAGGACTACCTTGCGTATAGTATACCTCTAGATAAAATGTACATGAGGTCAGACTCTAAACTCGGCCTACCACTACTAACATAGAACGGCCTACCTTTGAAATTGGATAGTACCGAATATGACCACCCTTGGTTGCGACAACAACCATAAATGTGTTGAGATTTGGTTTTGATTCATGACACGAAGCTATCACTGCAACATACAGATTCAACGACTATTACAACAAAAAGAGAATATATACTGTATGGAGAAAAGACATCAAAATCGGTGCATCAATTTTTTATTTTGTTTTGAGCCTTAAGTCAATTTTGTTAAGATCTCTCCTCGTTTACGTATATATTAGCTTATATATAATCATCTTATTTCAAATGATTTATACATATATAAGCATATAATATATACATATATATATATATATTGTCAAAGTTTTGTTAAAATCATATATAATATATATATAAACCTGTAAAACTGTGCAAATTGCATAGAAATCACCAGGTCAGTCGACTGACCTCTAGTTTCTGTACGACATGCATAGGTGCACAAATATACAAATATATATTTAAAAAGTTCGTTTGAATATTTAGTCGACAGACCAAGAGGCTCAGTTGATTGAATTTCTATAACAACTATATTTTTTGAAAAGACACGATCATTTGTGAAGAGTTACGGATCTCTATGAAGAGATTTGGATGCAACGCTTCAACCAGAACTCTTCGCCAATGGTCGCTGCTATTTGACAACTATAAATATATATCCTAACTTGATTCTAAATCACTGAATCTACTTATCTCTCTTATCTAACTTTCTTGAATATACTTACAACTATACTCCCAAATATTCAGCGATATATCGTATTCTAAACAATACTATTCCTTTCTAATCTTCATAAACTTTAAATATACATATATACTCAAGGAGAAGATCATATGAAGGGTGTACAATAAACAGACTTATCCGTGTTAACAGAACACAAAAAGTCAAATAATATTTTGTATTTAGTGAAGTCCTGTTCTACTGCTCAGGCATGTGAATCCCTCTTCGGCTGCTGAGGCAAAATCCTATTCCAGAAGGATTCCGGGACTAGAGGTAGGACAGAGCTCCGAACCAGTATAAAAATCTCTGGTGTCGTTTTTATTATACTGCTTTTATATTCCGTACTATTTACTGTATCTCTATCACCATTACTCTCTGTATTATCGTATATCCATATTACACGATCCATAGCACACTTTCATTTGGTATCATAGCTTGGAATTCTATCGATCGTCACAACATCGTAGAATAATGGCCAAAAAAAGATCCGTTCGAAATACAACAAGCAAAAAGCCTAAAACTATCAGAGCAACGACCAATGAGGACTATAAAAAGGTACTTTCTGATTTACAAATTTCAGTAAATGAGAATAATGAATTAGTTAGTATAAGCGATAAGATCTCAAAGCCTAATTTTCTTATTTTATAAAAGATGAAATCAATCAAACTTGAAAATGAGAAATTAGATTTAGAAAAACAACAAGGTGTTTTGAAAAGTAATTTTTAGGCTCTTAAAGATTTTCTAAACGAACAAAATACTATATTTGAAAAAGAAAAAGAAATTTTTTCAAAAGAAATTACGGATTTGAAAAGACAAAATGATTTATTGCGATCATCTTTAGGTAATTCAGAATCTCAAATTTTTCTTCTCGAAAATGAGAATTGTACGTTAAAAGGGAGAATTCTGAATTAAACAAGAAAATTGATATTTGAAAAACAGTAATACTTCTTTTGAAAATAATAATTGTGACTTTAAAGCTAAATTTGAAAAACTTAACACTGAAGTCACAAAATTTAATAAAGGTCAAAACGATTTAAAAATGATTTTATCTAGTTCTAGACCATTATATGATAAAAGTGGTTTAGGATATAATAAAACTGATCATACAAATAGCACTAGATAAGCTTTCATGTATAGTAAATATGTTAATACTTGTACTAGATAACGAGTAAAGTTTAAATCCAATTTTTATAAAAATTCAAATATTGTTGTGGCCAATAATGTTTATAATTTTTTTAGCAGTACAAAATCATTGACGGGAGATACAAATAAAAATTATCTAAGTATTTGGGTTCCTATTAATTGGAAAAATAGAGAAAAATACATTGATGGTTATTTTGATATGGTAGTCAATGACGAAAATTATACTATTAAAGGTTCAACCGCACCCAAATGGGTATGGTTTCCTAAAAATTAGGAAATTATAAGAACCTTGGGTATCGCATGCTTTAAATGTTAATTTTTTCTGATACCTTACATTATAAGTAGTAGTTATTTTGTTCTATATTATTCATGTTCTTTGTTCCTTTTTATCGATGACAAAGAGGGAGAAAATTATCACTAACATTAAGAATGCAGGATACATATCGTCAAAGATTCAGGGGGAGTAAGTATTCATATTATATTATATATAGTCGAAATCTATATCTATTTACAGGTTGTCATCAATCAAAAAGGGAAAGATTGTTGAGATTTGGTATTGATTCATGAAACGAAGCTATCACTGTAACATATAGATTGGACGACTATTACAAAAAAAAGAGAGAATATATACTACATGGATACAAGACATCAAAATCAATGCATCAATTTTTATTTTGTTTTGAGTCTTAAGTCAATTTTGTTAAGATCTCTCCTCGATTACGTATATATTAGCTTGTATATATAATCTTCTTATTTTCAAATGATTTATACATATATAAGCATGTAAAATATATATACATATATATTGTCAAAGTTTTGTTAAAGTCATATAATATATATGTATGTATGTATGTATATATGTATAAACATGTGAAAACTGTGCAAATTGCAAAGAAATTACCAGGTTAGTTGAGTGACCTGCTAGTTTCTGTGCAGCATGCACAGTGCACAAATATACAAATATATATTTAAAAAATTCGTTTGAATATTTAGTCGACTGACGTGGAGGCTCAGTCGATAGAATTTATATAACAGCTGTATTTTTTGAAAAGACGCGATCATTTATGAAGAATTATGAATCTCTATGAAAAGATTTGGATGCAACGCTTCAACTAGAACTCTTCGCCAATGGTTGCTGCTATTTAACAACTATAAATGCATATCCTAACATGATTCCAAATCACTGAATCCGGTTATCTCTCTTATCTAACTTTCTTGAATATTCTTGCAACTATACTCTCAAATATTCAGCGATATAGCATATTCTAAAAAATAATATTCCTTTCTAATCTTCATAAACTTCAAATATACATATTTATACTCGAGGAGAAGATCATAGGAAGGGTGTACTATAAATGGACTTATCCGTGTTATCAGAACACAAAAGGTCAAACAATATTTTGTATTTGTTGAAGTCCTGTCATGCTGCTCAGGCGTGTGAAGTCCTCTTCGGCTGCTGAGGCGAAATCCTGTTCCGCTGCTCAGCTCCATATTCGGCTGCTCAGGGGTTGTATAGATCTATTCCTTCAGGTGAAGTGAGGGTTGTTGTTTAAGTGAAATTCTAGAAGGAGTCTAGGATTGGATGTAGGATAGAGCTCCGAACCAGTATAAAAATCTCTGGTGTCATTTTTATTATACTACTTTTATATTCCACACTATTTATTGTATAGCTATCATCACTATTATCTGTATTATTGTATATCCATATTACACGATCCATAGAACACTTTCATAATGGATTCCGATGCATACATAAACCATAGATATCTCTCTAGATTTAGCGATAATCATACCCTAATAGGCGCGACCCACATAGCCGTACTCTATGCAGTTAATGTCCCGCTATAATCCTGCTATATTTCATGGCGGATTACAACCGCTACAATTTTTTAATATAGTCCCAAATATAGCCCTTCCGCTTTAAGACTCGCTATTTGCGCTATATCCCAGTGTTCCCGCTATATTCCGCTATTTCCTCTATATCTTCTTCAAAAGAAATGAATTGAGAAAACGACATTTATACATTATAAAAATTATGAAATTAATTTATTTAATTGAATTTTAATATATTTTTAGAAATGAAAATACTATAATATTCTATTAAATAACAGTTTTACGTTTATTTATAGTATATTCGCACATATTTTTATTTAATATTATTTATGCATTAATTATAATTCAACTGAGTGTTAATTTTTCATTTAATTATCATTTATATATTTGTAATAACGTTCAGTATGAGTTTTATATGTTATTTTAGAGTCATCTGCTATATCCCGCTATATCCCCGTTGTATCTTTGCTGTGACTTTTTGCACCTCCGCTGCAATGAATCTACCGAGCGCTTTAACTGCACAGGCCCTACTACATATACCATGTTTTAGCTACCCTTTGGGTTATGAGGCTTGAGGCTACGCATTTACCTTCCCTCTAGCAGACCATCTTGGAACGTTAGCGTTTCCCTCTAGGCATCCAATGCAATGATAGCATTCATTCATACAAGTTGTCCTGAGATCGAACAAACCTTCAACATTTACTATCTTCCATTTTGGAATCACCCTCGGGAAGAATTTTATAGCTCCATTACATACTTCATAATAATCTATCATGAAGGTTATTAGTTTGGAGTGGTTTGGATAAATTATATTTACTCGGAACCTATGTTTTCAAACTAAGCGATAATTTCCGGCTGACTCAATTCTGGTTTTTTGGAATTATGTTACCCGTATTCGAGTCCTCATCGAGGAACTCTAGTATACACAACATACTTCCTAAGTCAAAAGCGGTCAAGTTATAAATAACGGACAATCTTTTATGTAGGGTAATTATAAAGAGTTAGCATATGAATAACCATATACTTAATTTTGAACAATGATCCTTTGATGGGAATTAACCCTCCCATATTTATCACATTTCTGATATTTCGACCTTCCTCTATTCCTCGCTTAGAAATAAACTCTAGGTCTCGTAGATAAAGGATCGGTATACTCATCGGCTTTTAGTGCTAACTACTAGATGACTTACTTCCATAAATATGCCACCACATTAACTTTGGATTCATATTTGTTTGAGGTTACTTAAGTATAAGGGACAAAGAAATCCCTTGATTTAAAACATTTTTGAAAAGAAAAATAGTTTAAAGAAAACCAATATTTTAAAAACAAAGTGATTCTAAACCCTATTATTAATTATATAATAAATTAAACCCTTATTATTAATTAACTAATAAATTAAACCCTTATTATTTATTACCTAATAAATTAAACCCTTATTAAATAATAATTAAATATTAATTAAGTCTTAATTACAATCCTAGCTAAATTTAAATAAATTAGTAATTAATTAATAACTAATTAAACCTTTTTTTATAAGTAATTAATTGATAATTAATCTTTAATAAATAAATAAAAATAATTAACTATTAATTATTAGTTAAATAGTAATTAAATTAAATTAATTAACTAATTAAAATTAACTAATTAAAATTAACTTCATTGGTTAACACTTAGATATTAATTGCTTTTATCGACTAATAATTAAGTACTGATTACTTAATTAATTAAATAAATAAATAAATAAATAAATACCTATTTAATTACTCAATATAAATTATAAAACATTTTCCAAAAAGATATCTAAGTGAAAGCATTTTTAGATTTTGAAAAGAGTTCGTTTTCACGAACTGCACTTATAGCGACTATCGCTATACGACCCGAAATTTCCGAACTTGAAATTTGTTTTTTAAGTCTTCTTTAAAACTTTAACTTTTGGAAACATTACTAATTTGCAAACATAAATATGTGGGTTTTGAAACTAAACAAGTTTTAAACTTACATATATTTAAGTCCGAAGTTCAAACCTTTCAAAAAGAGATTTCATAAGTCGCTTAAGTTAGCAAAAATGCTAACTTTATTAGCATGAAAAACATATACCAAGATCATAACCAATATCAAAACCACATCACAACAACATGATTCCAAACATAAGCAAGAACATACCTTACTAATTTACTATACTTAACTTCCAATTTCAAGTTTATACAGCACCACATACAAGCATACTTATGTACAACCAAATCAACACCATTTTCAAGTATACTTACACACAACCAATCCAACATCATAACTACTCAAACAAGCATCATATGTAACTAAAAATATACATCATTTGCAAAGTTACTAACTTTGAAATAAGAGCGATCTTTACTCTCTGAATTCAACAAAATCTTTTTATCCTTTTGCAAAATGCTTAGAATTTTCGAATCTTATGGAAAAGACTCAATCTTGATTTAAAACTTTAGAAATATGCATAGCCTAAGCACTATATGGCTCGGCTATAGGGGACTATGGGTACGGCCTTGAAGGTTTTTGGTGGATGTGTGCTTATATTTGGTAGAAATGGTGAAGAAGTGAATGCAGAAGTATTATAGCAAGTTTCGAATAGGATTTAAAGTAAAAAGCTATGATTTTTTATACTTAGAAACACTTTAGGAAACCCTGGAATATTTCCTTAAGCTTAATGTGGGTTTTAGGAAGTGTAAAATGAAATGGAAAATGAGATTTTTTTTTTTGAGAAATTAGTGTATATATATATATACAAGGTGCATTTATAAAATTACCAAAATACCCCCAAAGTACATGCCCTCCACTACTATCATGACACATCATCCTCCTTGTCCATTCCTTACAAACATGCTCCAAAATGTCAAAACATGTTTTAGTACTTCATGCACTTTATGTGTGCTAATGAAATGACATTTTCTTTTAACTTCTTTTCTTATTTATAAATAATGCATAAAAGGTTAGATCACCTTTATATTTATTTAAGTTAATAAATGTGTGTATGTGTATTAAAATATATATATATCTAACTTATTTGTAAATGTGAATATGTTAATTCAAATATGCATAACGTTTTCGACAACTTTTAGCTGACGAAAAGTCGAAAATTCGGAAAATAAATTTCAATCACATTTTCGATTTTCTTTCCAGCTGAATATTTTTGTAAACAAAATTTGAAAATGATTTCACTATCATTGGTTATTATTTAAAAGAATTTTATTTTCGTTATAATATTTATTATTCAAATATTTAAAATTAATTAAATATTCGCAATCAAGGCATTGAAATTCCAAGCCGTTACAAAACTATTTTCACCATGTTTAGTTATTATTAAAGAGGAGTTTATTTGAGTTATAAAATCCATAAATAAGTCAATAAAAATATATTTAAATATTCATTATTAAGGTAATTAAATTTGAGGTCATTACATACCCCGTCATTAATTGAAGAAGTTAAGTAAATGGAAATGAAAAGTTTCCTTCTCTAAATAAATTTTTGCCCCATCATTAATTGAATAAGTTAAGAAATGAAATGAAAAGTTCATTCTCTAAATAAACTTAATATGTAACCTTCGCACATAGATATTTATATAAGAGTTTATGTGATATACTCTAATTTATATTCACACTAAATTAAACTTTATTAATGAAACTATATAAAATATTGATTTTATTTGAAAGAAACTTAGAAATTTTTTAAGCGTACGTAGACTTCACAGTGCCTATTAGAGATCCAAAATGGCTAAACTTTTGAAATTCACTCATTTCTTATGCTGTAGGCTCAACAATGATATTAGAGAAAGTTGGTTGAGGCGTTCACCTAGCACATTGGATGCCCTGAGTTTGATCTCTACAACTAGCATGATAGGGGGTTCTCACATTATGATATGTGACGAACATTGCCTCTTGCCCCTACATGTCCTATGATGGTTGTGCTAGTCGAGAGGTTACATGTAAACCTCCCCTATGAGGTACCTAATTGTGTCACCCCAAAGGAGATTGGGCAGAAGCAACAATGGTATCGGAGCTCAATAGCCTATGCAGTCTAAATTAGTCATATTAAGGGTAACCTATTAAGCTTGCACTTAGTACGGTGTCTAGAAAAGTAATGCCTAGGATTGAAATTGGGTAATCAAGTACTCTATCCTACCTGGTTACCAACCTGGCCTAAAAGGTAAAGTGAGACCAAAGGTTTCCCCTAATAGAAAAGGCCCAAATTTGAATTGGACCTTAGATTAGTTTTCAAAATAGTTTTGAAAATTAAGAAAAGATTTTAAATTTAAAAGTTTAATTAAATTAAAAAGACGTTTATTATAAAAGGTTATAGTATAACATAAATTTTCAAAATGTTTGAAAAGGTAATGAAAATTTCAAAAATTCTAAAACTATTTAAATATTGATTTCAAATTTTAATTTTTTAATAAGATTAATAAAATAAATTAATTAAATGAGTTAATTAACTACTACTTATATGCATTTATTATATATTTGATATATGTTATGTTATTTAAAAGTGTTTAAGATAACATAAGTATACATGTATGTATGTAAGATAAATTTTGAAATTGATATAATTAAAATTATTTAATCAATTGAATTAATTAAAGGTTAATTAATTAAATAAAAATACACATATATAAGATATATGTGTTACAGTATAAAGGTTATCGTATGCACTGTAAAAGTTATAGTAGATATGTCCAATATAATTAAAATTAATAAATTAACATTTAATTAATGAAATATTATGTAAAAGACTATCATATAAGTAATATGAAATAAAAAATTATATAACAACAAAACTTATATGATATGAATATATAAACTAAATGTGGAACATTAAAGAAATCCAAATAGATCTAAGGAATAAATACATACACAAATGTATGTATACCTGATTTCTTATGTATTTGATACCTGAATCGTAGGGGTATTTCATAAGGAATATAATATTCCAAAGTCAATATCACTCAATATAATATATTGAAGATCATGAATCTTTAATATAATGTTGTCATCTACCATATATATATATATATATATATATATATTAATAAATTACTTGAATACTCCTTAGTTGTTGAGCAAGCTCAAGCTAGGGATGTATATGTAGTATTATTAATATATTGAATTGATGAGGTAAGATAACTATATGTATTTGTTGAGCAAATTTAAGGTCGAAATGAGGTTAGGACACTGAAACATAGGTTGCGAGTTATATGTGATACAACCGATAAAGAGTTATCCATCGTTTGTGGGGTAATGATTTGTTGAGCAAACTCAAGGTCAGAATACCAAGACAGACGGGTCTTAGCACCCACTAGTGAAGTCGAAAGGCTTCTATGTTTCATCTTTGGTTTTTGAGAAACATAAAAGCTAGTAGGAGCCTTATTAGAAAAATGAAATGATAATATTTAACCTTTCTAATATTGTAAGAACATATGCTAAGTAATGTTATAATTATTTACAATCATAAATCTGTTCATTTAATACGATTGATAAAACCTTTATCAATTAATATATACAAATGAACTGAATTGAAAATTGACTAATAGAAATATAACATATACTCACTATTAAATGTCTATTGCATGTTAATGTTTTCTATATCAATGCAAATGCCTAATTTTATAACTATTTAATACATTCATATTTTGATCACTTACATGTTTATTTGGTCAAGACCCTTTATTGCATTTTATGGGTTTCAAACTCTAAAAGCAATACAAGACTATGAATATTTGATCCAAATACTTCACATATAAATGTTATAAGGTGAACAATCATAGTTCGTAATGTACAATACTTCAACGAATATAATTTATTCGAAAAAAGCCAATAAACAGTACTATGAGATTAAGTATTCAATTTGACTGATACCTAAAGGATCATATTGTGTTAATTGTAACTTAATGCCAAAACTACAGCATAAATCTAAGAACTTGATCGCTGAAATGTCGATTTGATCAATTTACGTAAAGTGCAATACATTTGATGTTCTTAAATGTTAAGGATAATTGAATGCACTTTGTAAAAGGTTTGTTATAATATTGTAGTAAGGGTTTTCTTTTGAATGGCTTGACCATTTGGAAAGGAAAATGAATGTATGAGTGTAAATGTGACTTAAGGTGCAGTTGGGATGAAGAGGGTGAATAATCATGTCTGCTTCATAAAAAAAATGGAAACGAGAATTGTAATAATATTGATCGATACTTAATATTGGAATAAGAAATGTGATTTCTATTCCAAAATTACATTTCGTATAGAAAATTATTTTCAGTGAGATTTATTTCTTTGAGTTTGGGATAATTGATCAAAGAACTTTCCGTTGTAAACTAGTTGTAGTAAATGAAATAAATAAACTATATTAAGTGAATGATGGACCTCCACATTTTGTACGCTATTTATTATTTTAATGGCAGAAATAATCAAAGTATGTCATATAACATTTATTTATTGCATCATATTATGAAAATCGTTTTCGTAAAGCCTACCGAACATTATCTGTGAAATAATGACTATTTTTTGATATTGATTGAGCAATAGACATAGCTATATTTTAATATGAATATTATGAATATTCGTTATGAAATAAAACTGTAACGTGGTATTTGTTTTCATAACAAAAGTGATGCACTGGAAAATGTAGAAGTTATTATATTATTTATAGTTATTTTGGAATTATAGACTAAGCTATAGTTTTGATAAAATAATTTTATCATATGATTTTAAATCATATGATACTGATTAATTATATCTCAGATAATTAAAGACTATGCACCCATTCAGAGAGAGCATCTAAAGACTTGGTGAACTCTTCGGATTGATACACATAGATGTATGCAATTGTAAGTCTATTAATACCAAAACATCCCACGTACTTCGTCATATTCACCGGTGAGTTATCACCGACGTGTACATGTGTATTTGATACATGTGTAGTACGTTTATGGTAAACTCATAGAGTATAAAATAGAAGTAAATAAAATAACATGCAATAGAAATGATTCAATTTGATCAAATGAGTGAGTATGTTTGAAAAAGTTTCGAATAATACCTAAAAATGAATAAAGACACAATCTCAAAAGTCACTCCTCCATGTGATACATAATGATGAATCGATAAGGAGTAATCGAACTTTGTCAGACAATGTGTGATTAATTGTGAGTGAAGTTGAGGTGGTTACTTTCTATAAGGTTATGTACTTAAGAGTAGTACACAAGGTTAATATTATTTCATCTAGATAACAGTTTACAAAATCACACAAGGTAAGGGTTATAAGAAACCCTAACATATCTTAGGCCAATGTGTTTGCCGGTTATGCGAGTCGAAAGATTGCACGTAATAATTATTCATAAAGGATCTTGTATGAATCTCCCAAAAATAATTTTTGAAAGTATGTCATTAGACGACATATTTATACTTAAGTTTTGTAAACTAAAACCAAATTAGTTTTATAAATAAAGAAATTCATAAAAAATTTATGAACACATATTCTATCGCACTGAGAAACAATTGTTGTTTCAAGAAATACTAACTTCATTGTGAAGAAATTTCTTTGAGAAATTATTGGTAGTAATATAGAATTAGATAGATCCATAGATAGAACTGATTAGATGAAATGAAATGAAATTAACCAACCAAAACGAACATAATGCATCAGAGCATCTAATGATTATTCTCGCACGTTGAAGAGAAACTATTAGTTTCTTATCAATGTCGATAATATATAATCCTCGATTGTTTAAACCATCAAGAGTGTTGACTGTATGATATGATACGATGCGCGAATCCAATGAATTCTAATTATGTTATCAAAATATGACTTTGATGGTCATAACATAATGGATGTGATCCATTGATCCTGATTGTGCCTTTATGAGTAAGACTAATGTAGTTGGAATTAAATGAGCAATATTGATAAGAATAATATCACAAATTTCAATTGTCGACATTGGCGTAGTCTTAAGCTAATTTGGATTTATTCACAAAATTACCGTTTGATATGACATTATGTTTGGTATGTATGTATTGAAATAGAAAATTCTAAATAATGATTTAGAGCAAAACTATTTACACATAATAACCAAAACGTCTTGAAGTCAGTGGGAGCAATATTGAGTTTGTGAGTCTCTGGATATGATCCAAGAAATGATAGAAAGTATCGTTCTATAAGCTCAACATTCAACAAATATTTTGATAGAAATATCAAGTAGTTTAATTACAATCAAAATGCAGAGAAAGCGTGTGTTCATAAGAAAGAACGTTAAAAGGTGCATTAATATTTCTAAACTATAATTAAACAGCACGTTATTGATTTTAAACGTTGTACTTCTATCAAAATCAACCTTAGTTGTTTTAATGCTCAATTTTGGATTGTAAATGATGTCTTTTATGGTGAGTATTAAAGATTCTGGGAATGTCTCAAATCGATAGCAAAGGCACCTTATTAAATTGTTTATATGGAACATGCGAGATGAGTTCCTTATGCATTGGCTATAGGAATTATCATACATGTTATTTTGTTTACGAAATCGTGATTTTTTTGTGTATTCAATACATGTAGCAAATATCAAATCCAAAATGATATCATTAAATGGTTGTTTGAAGTGTTCACATGTATTTATGAAATACCAAAGAATTATTTACAGAAAACAATACCTTATAAAGGAATGTTCATACTCAAACTTCATAAATGATATAAGCATAGTATGTCAATAATAAATTCAAGTTAAGAATCGTTAGTTGGAAGTGTTCCAAATGAAAAACCATGACCGATTCAATGAAAAGGCTAAGTACATCGCTTGAATATTGCCGCAATAAAAATAATGTATATAATATTATAGGTGCACAAATTTATAACTAAGCCGATTCCACATGTTGAGAATCTCATGATATAGTTATATGATAACGATGTTGCAATATAGTTCGCAGCGGAACTTAATGCTCACTTGAAGTCGAGGCACATACTCCGAACGGTTCCACATGATAAAATAGTTTATCACCGTTGGAGAGAGTTGATTGACATAGTACATAATTGAAACATGATAGCATACCCATTCAAAGAGGGACAAGCCCAATTAATTTTGAGAAAATAGTTTGGAGAAGTTGAAATAAGATTCCATAATTGACCCTAAGTGCAAGTGGGAGATTGATAAGGTTAGGGGTATTCCCTAAGGGAATCTATATAATTTGTTACTTATATCTAACTCGTTGACCAATTCTATTTGAAATGAAGGTATTTTCTTTCTGTCATATACTTGATATAAGGTGGTTATATTATTTAATCAATTTAATTAAAAGTATGTTTAATAGAAAATTCATAAATGGTATGTTTTGTGATGGTAGTTACAAAGTGTTGTAACCGTGAGTAATTTATCACAATGAAACAAATATATAATTTTAAATATTCCTAGTCAAGATGTATCGAGACTGAATGTCGATATATCCGTTGAGAATAAAGTACGCAACGCTCTCCAAATGTTGGACGGTGTATTACTCATGACTGCTAGAAGAACCAAAGGGTTACATACTAATAATTATTGGATAAATATGATATGACTTGCTTGATAGTTTTCTATTGGTTAATATAGCTATGATCAAGCAGAGAATATCGATATGACTAATTTATATAGTTCTCTCGACTTGAGAATACTATTGATCTTCAATATGGAAGCTCCACGTTAATTATAGTTAAATCGTGGCATGATGTCCATCGAACGACCATAGTTGGGTCGAGCGAAAGCATTGGAAGTGAAACACTATCCAAGAGAGGAAATGAGGTTAGTATCACGGTCAATTAAAGTCAACTCAAAGTCCAAGTCTCTGGCCAAAACATTTCGGTTAATAGTAATTGTTATTATTGAATCAAGGACTTTGTGTTTGAACTATAAAGTTGAATGTGGATGATACTGGAATTTTAATCATAACCAAATTCCATAAGTCCTAATGTGATATAGTTTTGACGAAGAAAATTGGTATAAATAATTATCACTATTGGGTATCGCTTATTATAAGTAAAATTGGATTTTATCAAAAGATGTGCAAGCGATAAATTTAGCCAAAATGTCACACTTCCTACTAAATGACGTGTGAATGTTAATACTCAAATAGTTCGATATTAACCACTAGCTGAATTTACACCTTTGTGTTGCACAACCATGATGATGAATTCTCTGAAAAACCATGTGATTTAATTAATTTATAAAATATTGTAAATTAATTAATATTTAAGAAATATTAATTATTATTTTGTTTGATGTTCAGAAGTTGTTCATAATTATTTTAATGCATTTATAAAACTTATATCTACGCACATTGATATACGATATCGTAATTTAAAGATAATTGCATGAAATGATTTATGAAAATTTTATGTCATTTGATGACATGACTTGTGGAGATTTTATGTTATTTGATGACATTATCATGTAAAAAGTAAGGAGTGGAGAGAGAGAGAGAGAGAGATAATCAAGAGAATTAATTAGGGAAGTTTTAATTAAATAATGAGAAAGGTTTCATGCTTTCAATTAAAACTTATTTTCTAATTCATTATGTATGTCAAATTCATTTTCTTTCTCATTCATTCTTTCTCTTTCTTTTCTCCTAACTTTTCATGGTAAAAAAAAGAAAAAGAAAATAAATTTCCAAAATATTTCAACTCCAAATAAAAAGATCAAATCAAATAGAACAAAAGTGGTTCATTCATCTCTTGTAAAGATAAGATGTGGATCTTGAAGATCTGAGAAGATATCATCATTCAAGATGTGACTTCTAGGTAACATCCCAAGGGGAGTCCATTTTCAAGATGTGCTTCAAGGCTTTAGGTAATAAGGTATGTTTTTCTTTAATAGATAATGATATTTGATGTAATGCTTATTGAAAAAGAAATTTAATTATCATAATTTGTATGTACATATCACCGCCTAGTTTAATTTGCAAATTGTTTATGTAGCTTGAATTGTTTGTTGAATGAATCGAATAGTGTTCTATTTAATACATCAGAACAAATATTTGTATATGTTTAAATACAATATTTTTTGAAACTATGTTCTAAACATTCAATTTAAAATCTAATTTTTAGATCAGAAATTTTGTATGTTCAATTTATTTTTGACTGTTTATATCTTTATATTATGATGCTTATAATTGTCATTTATATGGTGCATTAATTAAGTTTACGAAATGGAAAATTGAATCAATCATTCTTGTTACCCTTTATTTATTTCCCATTATTCCTTTATGCGATTAGCTATCTATTTAATTTTGTTTATATGTATATACCTTGTCATCAATTGATAGCACCTATTATATGTGTAACGATCCACCTTTCTTACTAAAGACGACACTTAATACATCCTCGATATTCGTGTCCCGATCATTTAAGTGTCCGAAAGATGGGTCATTTGGGGTGAAGGAAGAAAAACAGAACAAAATTCACATTCTGACGAGTAATATATAATATAAACATATCTTTACAAAAGAAATCATCTTTGTTATATACAACATCAGAGTACACAAAACTATTTTCTAACTGGACAGTTATAACACCCCATCCTTATAATTTTAGATAAATATAGACTAAAACAAAGCAACAGCAGCAGAAAAATATAAGATATTTAAATACGTCTTGGAGAATCTAGCTCATCTCCTGAAGCTCCAAAGGATCTAGCAAAATCTGGAAAATATGCTCAGGTTGACTCGAGCATTATAGAACAACGCCCGGGTCAGTCTCATGAGAAAAACTCAAACATAACATATGGATTACTATATTAGAAAACCTTTTCAAATAAAATGTATTTCGTAAGACCATGCCACACATAAACACGGACAAGTTTTTACCTTACGATAAATAAAACATTTTATTATAAAATCCAACGATATTATATTAATGTCTAAGGGTTCAAAGTAAATGTATAAAATAGCTGAAATGCTTGCATCTCACAATTCAATATAGTTGGGCACAATCAAAATTGTAATGGCTCGTATTGGAGATTGGATTCCATACTATAGTAAGGTTAGGGACTACCTTCCAATGATACATCTCTAGAAAATGAACCTGAGGGCTACATACGCATCTGCCCCTATACTACACAGAGCTGACCTGTCCCTTTAACATGACAAGTAGGATTACCTCACCCCTTTGACGCCGACGCCTTTTACTACCATGGTTCCTGCGCGTAAACCAACTCCAAGAGGGACAATCTAGAATGGGATGATGGCTCCTAAAGGTAGCTAACCACATGGCTCTGTTGTATGCCCTGTTTTTGCCATCTTTCCAAGTTTTAAGGCTTGTAAGGTCACGCTTTTACCTCTTCTACTATCATATCATCATGGAATGCTAAAACTGCCCTTCAAGCAGAGATGTAATGCTAGCATTCATCCATACAAGTTGTTCCGGGACCGAACAAGCATTCAAAATTTTACTATCTTCCATTTTGGAATCACCCTTAGGAAGAATAGTATAGCTCTATATCATACTTTATCACGAATGTTATTAGTTTGGAGTGGTTCAGATAAATTCGAATACTAGTGTCTCTAAACTAAGCAGAAATTTTCGGCTGACTCAATTCTAGTTTTTTGGAAGTATGAAATAAGTATTGGAGTCCTCGCCGGAGAACTCGAATATACAATCATACTTCCTGAGTCAAAACAGGTCAAGATTTGGTAGTCGATTATTTAACTATCAAATAAACAAACAACAATAATTCAGAGATTTAATTATCCATAGAAACCACTAAGCCTCAAAATAATTCTTTCATTTATTAAAATCTCTTTCCAAAAGTGTTTTATTAAAAATATCCACATACTTATCTCACAGACATAAGTAGATTCACAAAACATTTGTGAAAGGTTTCTCATTTACTGTTGCTAAGAAAAAGGTAGAACCATAAATACTATCCGAAATTATGGAGGGTGCTTGGTAATATTCCATTCCTTGAAATCCAATGGATACTAGAGCCAGTGAAACGATAGCTATTAAAGCAAATCATATCAAAAAGAAGCAAATTGCTTCAAATACCTTTAATAAAATAATTGCCTAATTATTCTTTAAATATTTTTAAACGTAATAACTTTAAACCATTATCAAAGGGATAAAATGAAATATTGGATTTCACAAGTTTTGAAAAAGGTCTTAGTGACCACAATGATTCTTATTTAATTGAGTTTAACTCACCAAGTTATAATATGGGTATCTACATAAAAGAAGGTATGTAAAGGGAAACAACACATAACAGCCAATCACATATTGGAAAATATCCAAGTTACTATAATAGCAGACAGGGGTTTGTTATGCTAAACACATGTCAAAGTTAGTATAATAGTAGAATGGTGTTTGGTTCTGCTAACAGATGCCAAATATAACTTAACTAGCAGAATAGTGATTTATTCTACTAAACAAATGTTATTGAGTTTCATATCCAATGAAATTACTTAAAAACAAATGTTATTGAGTTTCATATCCAATGAAATTACTTAAAGGTGACCGAGAAAGAAATCCCTTGGATTTTGAAATACTCTTTGAAAGGGAGTTACTTAAAAAAAAATCCGATCTTTGGAAATGAAATGGTTTTAAACCTTTAAACTTTTATTTAAAATAATTAAATAACATTTAAACTCTTTATTAAATAACGATTGACCTTTAAATAATTAAACAATAATTAAGAATTAAATAAATAATTAAATAATAGTTATCCTTAATTAAATAATTAAATAATATTTAGCTTTTATATAGGTAATTAAACTATAAATAAATCTTTAATTAATTATTAAATAATAACTTAAACTTTTAAATAATATTAAATATTAATTAACTTTAATTAATTAAATAATCGTTAATTAAAACTCAAATAATAAATAAAATTTAATTTAAAATAATTGAAACATAATTAAGTTTTGAATTAAATCTTAACTTAATTTAACTTGATTACAAATTAATTAATAATTAAATACTTTCTTAAATAAATAAATAATTTAATCTTAATTAAATAATAATTAATGATTAAGCACTAATTACCTTAACTAATTTAGTTAATCAATCATTAAATAAATAAATAATTAACTAATAAACGCTTAAATATTTAAAATATGTTTGAAAATACTTTCCGAAAAGATTCTTAAGTTAAAACATATTAACTTCAAAAAGAGTTCATTTTTCACGAACTGCATTTACAGCGATTATCGCTATACGACCTAAATTTTAGAATCTTGTTTTATACTCAAATAGCTTTCAAAACACTATCCTTTATGATTAAATTACTCTTATAAACTATAAAAACATAGATAAGATTTTTAAAACTTTTATAAACCATTTCAATGAAATAAATTTAGAAAACAAGCTTTTGAATCAAGGATCTCGATGTTGAAATTTAATAACTCAACATACTAACTTTCCATGTTACATAACTATTAGGGCATGAACGCAACACACACACACACGCAAAAGGAGATTTTTCTCATCAAAAGTCGATTAAATCAATGAAACTTTCTTTCGAACTTGAATATGACTTAGAACTATGCTTTGACTTTGGAAAAATGTGATTTTTGGAGATCTTTAAGTCTTATGATGGTTTGACCTTGAGGAAATATAGCTCGGCCTTGAATGTCTTTGGAGGAACTAGGCTTGCTTTTTGAGAAAATTAATTAAAGAAGTTGTTATAGTAAAGGAGAATGATTTAAACAAATGTTTTAAGTATTTGGAAGCAAAGAAAATAAGATTATTTAACTTAATAATTAAGAGTGGAAGCCACGGAAGAGTATAGGAAGAAGATGGAAGATTTCATGATAATGGAAATGAATAAATGAAAAATAAATTAAGAAATTTGGTTTATATAAAATGTATAAAGTAAATTACCAAAATACCAATGTACTTTTCCCTTCATTTCCTTTGCTCCACTTCACCACGCCCTTCCTCCACCCTAGAATTTCGCCCATCACTTTGTCTCCCCCTTGTACCTTACTCCAGCATGTAATAAATGCAACCTTGTACTTGGTTTAGACATATTTTTCACCTTAGGTCTTTTCATGTTTCCATGAGCATCTTTATATTACATACTTAAACATATATATATATATATATATATATATGTATGTATGTATGTATGTATGTATGTATAGTGTATGTTTAATGTTATAAAACTCCAACTACATAAATGTTTGTGTATAGTTATATCATAGTGACACGCTAATGTTACAACAATTTCGACAACTTTTAGTTGACGAAAAGTCGAAAATATAGAAAATGAATTCCGGTTACATATCTGATTTTTCTTAGAACTAAACATTTTTGTAAAAAAATTTGAAAAATATTTCACCATCATTATTTATTATTTAAAAGAGTCTTATTTTAATTATAAAATCTATTATTTGAATATTTAAAGTTAATTAAATTTCCCGAATTAATGCAGTGAAATCCCGGGTCGTTACAGTATGTTACGCTTACAGAATTTACACTATAATATATATATATATATATATATTTGTTTATACTTACATTGATGCCATATACATATTGCTAATTAATGACATTCATATAATCAATCAATCTAATTAAAGAGAGAGAGGGAAAAATAAATGGTTTCTCTCTCCTCTAAATAACTTTATACCCCGTCATTAATTGAATAAGTTAAGTAGAAGGAAATGAAAATTTTTCTTCTCCAAATAAATTTATGCCTCATCCTTAATTGAATAAGTTAAGAGAAAGGAAATGAAAAGTTTCATTCTCTAAATTAATTCAACATGCAACCTTCACACACAGATAATTATATAAGAGTTTATGTGATATACTCTCTTCGCATTAGATTAAACTTTATTAATGAAATTAAATTAAATATTGATTTTATTTAAAAGAAGCTTAGAAAAGTTCTAAGTATATTTATACTTCATACGCCAATTAAAGATCGAAAATAGCTATTTTTTTAAATTCACTCATTTCTTCTATGGCAGGCTAGCCCAGTTCTAACATAGTGTGACAATACCTTTCATAATTCTCCAATAATTTATACTAGTTAAACAGTTATTGTCATATCTACCATTTAATGCCTAATTTCAATCATAAATTTATAATCTTCTTTTATACGTGAAATAAAATTCAATTTCATTAAAAATAATTTCCTTATCTACTTTACTTTTAATATTTAACTTTACAAAGATTATTAACGCTTTTAGTTATAATTCAAAAATCATTTTGACCCTTAAAATGTCCAAATTCATTTTAAAATCAAAATTTGCTTTAATAAATTATTTTTTTACTTTATGAAACATTTTCACATAAACTCATTTAATTAGTTAAATCTTCATTATTAATTTAATTAATCGCTTCTAAATGTCAGGTTGTTACATGATATATAATAATCAGCTACACACCCATAGAGATAAGGAGTCCAATGAAAGGGACGGCGGATTAAGGATCTTAAGGCTAATTTAACACCAGAAGGGGGTGAATAGTGTTTAATGAATTCTAAGACTTATATGAACTAAATTGAAATTATGACGCAAACAAATGCAGAACTTAAACATAGAACAATCATAGAATCAAACACAGATGCAGAAAGTAAATTAAAAGCAGTAAAGGAAAAGAACACACTGAATTTTATACTGGTTCGGAGTTACCCTACATCCAGTCCTGTACCAAGGCAAACCACCTCATACATATTTGTATTAAACCAGTGTTGAGATTACATTCCTTAATTTATAAAGGCCTTAAGGTACCCTCCTGTCTCACGGGTCCGGGGAAAACTCTCTTGATTTACAGGCCACAAGATTACCCAATTGATTTCCAGACGCAACCACATCTTATAGAGAGACTCGATAAACTTTTGATTACAAATTGATCATATAACTCTGAATAGCACTTTGATTTCGAAAGAGGGCAGAGAATCAAAAAAGAATGAACTTCTAATTTGATTCACTTGAGAATTTGGAAAAAATTTGGCACGATCTTAAAAATATGATAATTATAGAACATGGATTTATGGAGAAGAAGAAGAGAAGAAAATATGAGAATAGTATATTAAGAAATTCGTTTGAGAAGGCTATTTATAAAGCGCCAATGATCATAACCATTCGTGAAGAGATTTAAACGAATAGACACATCTTTTGAAAATTGAAACTTTTGAACCCAACGGCCACCATGTTGACATGGGGTATCCCATGATGTCGACATCCCTATGTTAGAAATAGTATAAAATTTGTTTCAAAAATGATATTGAAAAGAAAACAAAATGAAATGATTTTGGAGTAAAATAAACTAATTTTACTATGTTTTAAAACACAAAAACAAAGAATATTTTAAGGCTAAAGCATCTTTTTGAAAAGATAGTTTTAAGGCTAAAATATTTTGAAAATCAGTTTTAAAAAACCATTTTGAAGTAGTTTTGCAAGCTTCTTCTTGCAGAATATCTCATCACATCAGGACTCGAGAACTTGTACAAAACCAGGATGTTCGTAGGTTTGTAAGCCACTTGTCGAAGGTTTGTAAGCTACTTGTCGTGGGTTTGTAAGCCACTAAGAAGGTAGAAATGGGTTCCATCCCAAATGAAATTCGAAATGAAGATTTCCATGCTATTATGAAGTTTAACAAAAACTAGACACATATCTTAAAATCTTGGTCTTGACACTCATGAGTCTTCAAACTTGATTTCTTCATTCTTGATCTTTATACTGTACAGTCTTCAATAATCAGTACATGTCTTATATATATCCTGCATAACAACATTCATATATATCTAGACAATTATGTTAGTATATAAGTTATAATAAAATAAGTTACAAAGGTTGTTGTCATCAAAACCATTATTTCCAGTTCCTAACAATCTCCCCCTTTATGATGATGACAACCTTATAAAATATATTTACCATTTCGATCATATCATAACTCCCCCTTACACCAACAACTCCTCCTTACTCCAAGCTTACTGTTTTACATAACTTATCTTCCCCTTTGTCATCAATAAAAATAACATATAAACCTTGAACTTAATAGAAAAAGTGATAAACAAACATATGGCATATGAGTGAAATATAGCATCCCAAGTTAAATAGAATTTAAAATCCTATACACCAATGATTGTTAAAAGAACATTAATTAAAATACCAATTATATACAAATTTACAAACCAATATACAATCAAGAAAACTAAAAAGGCCTAACGAGGACCCTTAACTATCGGTGATTTATGGACCGAAAAATTTGGATAGTGAAGACAAAATTGTCCACGTTGTTCAACCAAGTTCCTATTAGCATAAAAAAGGACCTCTCCAACACAAATCACACCATCGTCTTCGTCCATATGAAGATCCGGATTCGACAGAGGATGTTCTTCTTCTTGATCCTCTTATGGTTCTTCTAGAGGCTCTTCTTTATCAGGATCCATGGCGTGTGATGATTCTTCGATGATAATAGGATTGGCATGGTTATCCATAAGAAATTTTTCTAAATTCCTAAGGATTTTTCCTTGCCTATCTTGTTCTCTAGCCATTCGCAGTTGACTTACTTGAATTTCCACTATCATTTAAAGTAAATCATTCATCTTTTCTTGCAGTTTGATGACTCGTGCATGTGTGAAACGTTGAAAAGGGTTAGAACGAGGAGAAGTGGATGAAAAAGGTTCATTATTAGAGGAGGAAGCCATTATTTTACTATTTTAGAAGTTTATTACAGAGAGGAGACGGAGAAAAGGAGTAAAAGTCGAAATATATAAATATATAACCAATTAACTAATTTTAGAGGGAAAATTAAATTTGAAAATTTCGACCTACATGTCGACATAGGGGGATGGGTCATGTCGACATGCCCAGTTCAATTTTTGAGAAATTTTCTATTTATATTAATTATTAACTGTACTTGTATTATTTATAATTTATATTTCAGTTAATGAACATATACTAATTCTCTTTTAAATTTAGTAAATTTTAGTTCATTTAATGGTTTGGTTAATATATCAACAATTTTTTTTCAGTATTAATATATTCAAGAATTATAACTTCTTTACTCATATTATCTCTAAGAAAATGATGTCTAATATCAGTATGTTTTGTTCTAGCATGATGAGTTGGATTCTTAGGTAAGTTTATTGCACTAGTATTATCACAATGAATTGGTGATTTAGCTACAGTTAAACCAAAATCTTTTAAAGTTTGTTGCATATATATAACTTGAGAACAAGCCAAAGCAGCAGATATATATTCTGCTTCAGTTGTTGATAAGGATACAGTGTTTTGCTTCTTACTAAACCAGGAAACTAGAGAGTGTCCTAAAAAGTGACAAGTTCCACTTGTACTTTTTCGGTCTGTTTTACAACCAGTGTAATCAGCATCACGGTATGAAATTAAATCAAATACATCCTTTTTAGGGTAAAATAAACCATAATCTAAAGTATGTTTTACATATCTTAAAATTCTCTTAACCGCTTTTAAGTGAGTTTCTTTAAGTTGAGATTGGTATCTTGCACAGAGACAGACATTATACATGATGTGAGGATGACTTGTTGTTATATAAAGCACCGAACCAATCATTCTCCTATATAATTCTTGATCAACATCTTTTGATCTATCTTCTTTACTTGATGCTACATTAGTTGTCATTGGAGTTGGTTTCCCACCAAAAGTGGTCAATCCAAATTTATTAATTAAATTTTTAGCATATTTTTCCTGACAAAGAAAAATTCCTTTATCTAATTGTTTGATTTGAAGTCCTAAGAAGAAACTTAGTTCTCCCATATGACTCATTTCAAATTCTTTAGTCATTGTATCTGAAATTTTTTTATTCATTATGTTATTAGTTGATCCAAATATTATATCATCTACATATATTTGTACTAATTGAATATCATTTTGGTTTCTTTTAATAAAAAGAGTTGTGTCTATTTTTACCAATTTCAAAACCAGATTATAGTAAAAAGATCTTAGTCTTTCATACCAGGCTCTAGGAGCTTGTTTCAGACCATATAAAGCTTTCTTTAATTTATATACATGATTTGGAAATTTATTATCGTCAAAAAGTGGAAGGTTGTTCTACATAAACATCTTCTTTTACAAAACCATTTATAAAAGCACTTTGAACATCCATTTGAAATAACTTGAAATTATTGTAGTTTGCAAAAGCAAGTAGAATTCTGATAGCGTTTAGTCTTGCTACGGGTGCAAAGGTTTCATCATAATCAATTCCTTCTTCTTAACAATAACCTTGCGCGACTAAACGAGCTTTATTTCTTACGATCTCACCAAGTTCATTCATTTTATTTTTATAAACCCATTTTGTTCCAATTATGCTTTTATCCTCGGGTCGAGGAACAAGTTCCCAAACATCATTTCTGGTGAGCTGATTCAATTCTTCTTGCATAGCAAGAATCCATGAATCATCAGATGATGCTTCCTTTGTATTTTTAGGTTCAATAGTTGATATAAAAGCAACATTACTCATACAATTTAGTTGATTTCTTGTTTTAACTATAGATTCAATATTTCCTAGTATATTTTCTATCGGATGATCTTGTAATAGCCTAATTCTTTTATTAAGTTGAATGATTTCACAATTAGTTTCATTAGATTCATTATTTAAAGTTATAAAATCTTCTTCGTCTTCTATTTCTACAGTATCTTTAAAATTTTCATCAAAAGATACATATATTGTTCCTTCAATAGTGTTAGTTCTCAAATTATAAACTCTAAATGCTTTACTTCTATTAGAATATCCGATGAACATACCTTTATCAGATTTAGGTTCAAATTTATCTAAATTGTCTTTTGTATTACAAAAAACTTTAAAATAAGTTACTATGGGTTTCTTATTGTAAAGTAATTCATATGGTGTTTTATTAGTCAATGGTCTAATTAAATTTCTATTTAATATATAACAAGCTATAGCGACTGCTTCAGCCCAAAAAATTTTAGGTAAGTTACTATCAAAAAGCATTGTTCTATCACACTCTTGAATCGTTCTATTCTGACGTTCTACCACTCGGTTTGTTGTGGAGTTCTTGGAAAAGAGAAATTATGAGTAATTCCTTTTTTATTACAGAAATTCTCAAAATTTTCATTTTCAAATTCTCCACCCTGATCATTACGAACATTTTTTATTTTTAAAGAAAGTTGATTTTGAATTCTTTTAGCAAAATTCTTAAATAATTCAAAAGCATCACTTTTAAGTTTAAGAAAAATTGTCCAAGTATATCCAGAATAATCATCTGCAATTACAAAAACATATTTATTGTGATTAATTGATTGAACTTGAGATGGACCAAATAAATCTAAATGAAGTAATTCTAGAGGTTTAGAAGTAGAAATCATATCTTTTAATTTAAATGAACTTTTCTTAAGTTTTCCTAATTGGCAAGCATCGCATATACTATCTACTTTAAAGTTTAACTTGGGAAGACCTCTAATTAAGTCAAGTTTCGATAACGTAGATAATAGTTTGAAATTCAAATGACCAAATCTTTTATGCCAAATCGAAGGGTCGCTTGTATTAGCCAAAAGACATAAGTTATCATTTGTAACTTTCGTACTAAGGATGTAAATGTTTTTCTTCCTAATTCCTTCAAAGATAATATTTGACTTATTATCTTCGATGTGACACTTATCTTTTTCAATTTTAATTTTAAATCCTTTATCGCATAGTTGACTTATACTAAGCAGATTATGTTTTAAATTCCTAACTAGCAAAATATCATAAATAAGAGGAGTTTTAGAATTACCGACATTGTTGATGCCAATCACATATCCTTTTGAGTTATCTCCAAAGTTGACCAATCCACCAACTTGATATATAATGTCATTGAATATCCCGGGATTTCCAGTCACATGCCTTGAACAGTCACTATCAAGTATCCATTTATCTTTCTCAATTCACACAGTTTGCCCATTGGTTGCTGACTCTCCAAAAGACATATAACATGTCTGTTCTTGCATAACAAACCAATTCGGTAGATAAATTGAGTTTTCATAAAAACTATATGCATACTTATGATACTTTGATGAAATGCATAAATTCAAACTAGTGTTAACAAAATTTTCTAAAAATGCCATTTTTAACTTTTCAAGTTTCAGATTATGAAAACTATGAAAACTAATGCTCTGATACCAATTGAAAGGGATAGCGGATTAAGGATCTTAAGGCTAATTTAACACTAGAGGTGGGGTGAATAATGTTTAACGAATTCTAAGACATATATGAACTAAATTGAAATTGTGACACAAACAAATGCGGAACTTAATCACAGAACAGTCACAGAATCAAACACAGATGCAGAAAGTAAATAAAAAGCAGTAAAGGGAAAGAATAGACCGAATTTTATACTAATTCGGAGTTACCCTACATCCATTCCTATACCAAGGCAAACCACCTCATACAGATTTTTATTAAACCAGTGTCGAGATTACACTCCTCAATTTATAAAGGCCTTGAGGTACCCTCCTGTCTCACGAGTCCGGGGCAAACTCTCTTAATTTACGGGCCACAAGATTACCCAATTGATTTCCAGGCACAACCACACCTTATAAAGAGACTCGATAAACTTTTGATTACAAATTGATCCTATAACTCTGAATAACACTTTGATCTTCGAGAGATGGCAGAGAATCAAACAAGAATGAACTTCTAATTTGATTCACTTGAGAATTTGGCAGAATTTCGGCACGGTCTTAAAAATATGATAATTATAGAACATGGATTTGCGGAGAAGAAGAAGAGATGAAAATATGAGAATAGTATATTAAAAAGTTCATTTGAGAAGGTTATTTATAAAGCACCAAAGGTCATAACCATTCGTGAAGAGATTTAAATGAATAGACACTTCTTTTGAAAATTGAAACTTTTGAACTCAACGGCCACCATATCGACATGGGGTATCCCATGATGTCGACATCCCTATGTTAGAAATAGTATAAAATTTGTTTTAAAAATGATATTGAAATGAGAATAAAATGAAATGATTTTGGAGTAAATTAAACTAATTTTACTATGTTTTAAAACACAAAAACAAAGAATATTTTAAGGCTAAAACATCCTTTTGAAAATCATTTGAAAAAATAGTTTTAAGGCTAAAACATTTTGAAGATCAGTTTTGAAAAACCATTTTGAAGTAGTTTTGCAAGCTTCTTCCTGCATAATATCTCATCACATCATGACTCGAGAACTTATACAAAACCAGGATGTTCGTAGGTTTGTAAGCCACTTATCGTAGGTTTGTAAGCTACTTGTCGTAGGTTTGTAAGCCACTAAGAAGGTAGAAATGAGTTCCATCCCAAATGAAATTCGGAATGAAGATTTTCATGCTATTATGAAGTTTTAACAAAAAACAGACACATATCTTGAAATCTTGATCTTGATACTCATGAGTCTTCAAACTTGATTTCTTCATTCTTGATCTTTATATTGTACAGTCTTCAATAATCAGTACCTGTTGTATGAATATGCGCTTATATGTTTTTGTTTGATGATAATAAACATGTATATTCATTTAAATGTATTTGATAATGTGCTATTTTGTTTTTCATATATTAAATAAATAATTGTTGAATAAAATAAATTACACAGAATTTGAATTCAAACAGAACAAGTTACACAGAATTTGAATTCAAACATAAATTTTATTCAAACAAATATTTATTACAATCTTGAATAGTACAAATTCATGCTCTCACTATACATATACATTTTTTGAATACATCACAATTATTTTTACATTAATAACCTCACTACATATCACTCACACTCGTATTTTGTCTTCAACTGCATTCCAGTTTGAATCCAACATCTGAGCAATCCACAAAAATATTCACTAACGCAGCAAAATTGAAAAAGAAATGTTTTTGCAATATAAAATAAAATATGATTTTTGAAAATATGGTTTGCCTCAGTTATTTGGGTTGTTCGTCATCATTCACACTTGAATTCATCACACACGAACAGTGTGACATGCACAGTGTATCACTGTACATGCCACAAGGCCGTGCACATCGATATACACTTGATAATATTACAGGGACAGGTGTGCACAAGGTCAAACCCAAACATAAAGACAGGTTCAACTCAGGTGCAATATAAATGAAATCTCGTCATCGGCACAAGGTCAAACCCGAGTTTTAAAACTGGGTTCAACACAAGGCACAATAAACTGAATGCAAAGGGTACAAAAACAAGTCCAGCAGCATGAACAATGTAAACTGCAGACGCAAACTACAAATGTGATACATGAATAAGTCAGCAGATACAATGACTACAAAATCAAGTTCAGTAAGACAATGCACTAATGGCAAGTCATGGAGTCGCAGTCTCAATGAAACTGCAGTGGAATACTTGCAACAGAAAATCAAAGCATCATGAACATACACCAATGACCAAGCTACAAGTATAGCAGCGAAACTCAAACAATGCAGACCACAAAGAAAAGCCACCAAGATCACAAGCATACAACAACAAGCAGTGTACAGTAAATGCACAAGCATGATACAAATACCAGAGATACAAATGCAACTCGGTGGCAACGTCAAGTTCAGGCCAGAAGCTCAAGTTCAATGTCAACAGCAATGGAATCACAAAGACTTGTCACCAGCATAAGCAGAAATAAAAAGGGAAGACCACTATAAATTCATGGAATCACTCGAACAACCAGTTACAACTACAGAAACCAGAGAAATGCACAGTGGAATGAACAAGTGGTGCACATGGTATGGCAATCACAAATGCTTGAAGACTACAGAACACCAAGATGAATCAAACAAATTCGATCAATATCAATAACCAAGGTCACAGTGAAATTAACATCATTAGAGAAGATGGCCGAAGCAGTGACAATCAACTAAAGCCGTAATTCACAGTAAAACCGAAGTCAGAGTGGACAAAATCAGATGACCAAGTCAAAAGTTCAAATTCGTATCTTTGAAAAAGTCAAAACAAATAAAAGGGAAAGTTTCTGCCATAACAATCAAGAGAAAATCGAACGTTCTCAAGTTAATGCCGTGAGCATCAAGTAGTAAATATATCAGGAAAGAACAAATTGGGAAAGTATCAAATTGATACGAACGAAAACAAGTGATTCGAATTCATATAAATACCAAACCCCAATTGTCATCGTCGGCATCGAGTTTGAGTTCGAAAATCACAAAAGCACAAACAAGCAAAGAGATTACATACCGCAACAGTGAACTCGATCAAAAGAAGCAGTTGCAAACAATTTGCAATCTCGAAGAATCAATTATCAGAGAACAAGCGACGCAAGCCATCGGTCATCAGAGAACGAGCATGAGAAAGATCAACACAAGTCAGAGAATCAATCATCAGAACAAAGCCCCAAATTTCACAGAAGAGCCGAAGCCCTAATTTGAAAAAGAAGATCGGCCGCAAATATTTCACAAGCAAAAGAAAAAGGATCGGCCGCATTTTTCTTCACAGTGGATCGGGTGAAAAATAACAAGGGGCCGGCCTTGTTTATTACAAAGGATATTTAGTTTATAAAGGGGGTTTTAGTTTTAAACTTGTTTTTTATTTTGAGCAAAAATTGTAGAGTCAAAGTTCGTATTTTAATTTTTGCTCCTGGTTTTAATTTTGAAGTCTGTTTTTCTTTTCAAGTCAAAGAATTTGTAAATCACCACCTAGGTTGTAGGTAGTGTCAGATTGTCTAGTTAGAATTAGTTCAGTGAGCAGGGTGTGCGAGTTTGCAAAACTCTATAGGCGGGAGCAGAGTTTGCGAGTAAACGAAACTCTATAGGCGGAGCAGGGTGTGCGAGTCTAGTAGAGTGTCTGCGAGCGGGAGCAAAGGTTTGCGAGTCTAGTAGAGTGTTTGTAAGCGGGATACTGTTTAATTCTAATAGAAATCCGGGAATGCAGCAGTAGGCAGGGGTTGCCGAAGCTGGGTAAATTTTGTGTGTGATTTACTTTTCAGCATATTTATTTGTGTAGTTTGTTTTTACGTTTAAATCGAGAAAATTTGCTATAACCCTATTCACCCCCCCTCTAGGGTTAATCTAGATCCTACAAGTGGTATCAAAGCACGGTATTTTTCTTTAACTCTAGAGTCATGAATTCATCAAATAATGCTTTTTCTGAGGGGCAATCTATTGTTAGGCCACCCATGTTTAACGGGAATGATTATGCTTATTGGAAAGTTAGGATGAGTATTTACCTTAGTTCCGTTGATTATGATGTTTGAGATATTATTGAAACTGGCTATAAACCTCCTACTATAACTGTTGGTGGTACTGAGATTCCTAAACCTAAGGATAGGTGGGATGCTAACGATAAGAAATTAAAAACTACAAATGCCAAAGCAATGAACGCTTTGATCTGTGCTCTTGATAAAAATGAATTTAATAGAATTTCTCATTGTACAACAGCATAGGAAATTTGGCACACTTTGGAGGTGACACACGAAGGAACTTCTCAAGTCAAGGAGTCTCGTCTAGCCCTATTCAGCAATGAATACGAGAACTTTGTGATGGACAAAGGCGAGAGCATAAAGGACATGTTTGGATGCTTTTCAACTTTGGTATACAACGCTAGAGCGCTCGGGAAGGTGTTCACTGAGGTAGAGCTTGTGAGGACGGTGCTACGAGTTTTACCAATGAACTTTGAGGCAAAAGTCACGACAATCCAAGAATCGAAAGACTTGAGTAAACTAAGCATGGAGGAATTGATTGGCAACTTGATGACATATGAGCTTGAGCTAAAAGAAAAGGAGGAACGCAACAACTCCGAACCAAAGAAGAAGACGATTGCCTTAAAGAGCAAAGAAGAGAGCGATGAAGAAGATCTGATTGAAGAGCTTGCAATGAATGTCAATAATCTTAGAAAATGGTCAAGATTCAATCCACGCAAGAAGAAAACTTCTGGTAATAGGTCAAGAGAATCTAACAATTCCGATAATGAATTGACGTGTTATAACTGCAACAAGTCTGGCCACTTCAAACAAGAATGCCCACTTCTCAAATACAACAAAGGAAAGAAAAAGACGAAGAAGGTCTTTGCAGCAACTTGGGATGATGAAGAAGGAGAGGAAGTTTCGGATAGCAGCTCAGAGGAGGCTAACTTGTGTTGTATGGCAAAATCAGAATCAGAAGCAAGCTCCGAGGAATCTAGTGAGGCAGGTGAGTATTCCTATAGAGATCTCGTTTTTATGTGTCATGATCTCACTAAAGTAGTTGATGCTCTTGAATCTAAAATTGAAAAACTGAAATCTGATAGGAGAGAACTTGCTCATGAAAATTTTAGGCTAGAAACTGAACTTGAAAATATTCAAAACCTAGACTGTAAAAATTGTAAGATTTTAGATTCAGAATTATCAAAACTTAGGAATAACTTTGAGAATCTTGAAAAAGAAAACTTGAATCTTAGGGAAACCATCGACACTAGGAAAAAGGATTTTATAAATTGATGCACCTCACTTGTCACTGAAAACACAACACTAAAAACCAAAGTCCAAAACCTTGAGAAATCTCTGAATAACTTTTCAAGAGGCGAAAAATCTTTCAACATGCTATTGGGAAATCAAATTTTTGCTAACAACAGAAAAGGACTAGGTTTTGGGAAAACACAAGTTGAGGATAATGCAAAAGGTAAGAGTGTCTTTGATAGATGTGACATCGTGTTGAAAATTGTAGTCATAGGAACAAGAACACAAAATTTATACAAGTTTGGGTTCCTAAGAATTCTACAAACAAATTTCATGTCTGTTGGAACAAGAATAAAAGGACTAAACAAGTTTGGGTTCCAAAGGGTTTGTTTATTCATAATGCTTCTGCCACTAACAATCATGGACCTATAAATAAGTCACAAAAATCTTTCATCGTGTAGGTATGGTGGCAGGCTAAGGAACAACAATAGTGTTCTCTGGATTTTGTCTGTTCCAGAAACACAACGGGCAACAAAGAAAAGTTCCTTAGCCTAGTATAAAGGTGACAGAATCACAATGGACAACAACGAAAAATTATCGTAAAGGTAAAACAGGTAAATTTGTTATGAACGATATATTAAATGTGATAATCTGCACCGTAATCTGAATTAAATCAGCCAGTAATGTGATGATGAAATGAATGATGTCTTATTCTTAATTGATATTTTTTTTGACTTGTTCTTACTTTGATTTGTGCTTAAATGATGACCAATCAGATTTTCATCTTTGAACTAATCCATATAAATTTGTACGGTCAAATGATGGTATTTTATTGATCTTTGATTACTCATGCTACACGTAGATATATTTGTTTTGACATTTTGGTCACTGCTTGTAAATTTGCACAATTCCAAATTTCATGTGAAAGCTGTTAAAAAGGATTTTAAGAAATTGTTGAAACTTCAAGAAATTGTTTTTGAAATAATTATGATGTTGATTGACTGTTGATTACTCATGAATATAACTGTTTATCCTACGGTTTCTGAAATTAACACTATGATATTTGTTTGAGTGTTAACATGGCTTCATTTCAAATTTCATTCTGAGATAGTTTGTTGAAATTTCACAAATCTGGTCTTTGACATCCAACGAGTGAATATTGAGTGAAATTTAAATTCAGATGCAGATTACACTGGTAATATAGTTGATAGAAAAATTACTAGTTGAACGTGATTTTTGAGACATTTAGTAACCGCATCGTTTTTCATAGAAAATATCTGCATATTTTTCAGTTTAAATAATTTTCATTTAGCAGAATTTTTTCTCTCTCATATAACCCCTTCAAGAAAATAATTGTTTGACCATATTTTCAGATTAGTCATCTTATTTGATTTTAAATGACAAATTTTGACTAATCCGACTCCCTACAAATTATCAAAAAGATAAATAGTGATTGAAAAGGTGATAAGTGTTGATATTTAACATACATTACTCAAGAGAGTATATTTGGAAAATTTCTTTAGGAATTAAAACAAGAATTATAAAACTTTTTGTTGGGTAAAGATTCCATGACCATTTCTATATCTATCATTATTTCTATCGACCATGGTTTATCAAATATTCAATATAGTTTGTCGATATGTGGTACTATATTCAGGGATTGTTTGTTTTTCATTTCACATTTTTTTGGAAAAAAATAAATAAATATCCAAAGTATTCACTCTCATTTAAAAGTCCTCACAGTTATGCATGGGTGAATTACTTGGATTTTTGATTATGTGCTTCCATGCTCATTTAAAAGTCCTTACGGTTATGCATGTATGGAACGCATATCAAAATTAATTGATAGACAAGTTGATTCTAATCCCATTTAAAAGTCCTCACGGTCATGCGTGGTTAGAAGATACTTGATTTTATTTTTAAAAAATAAATAAATTGGAATACTACTAATCTCATTTAAAAGTCCTAACGGTTATGCATGATTAGTAGATATTCAAATTCCTGATATAAATGTACCACAAGTTGATACATCTGTATGATTTTATATGAGAATACCATTTCCATCATTCTAAAAGTGGAATATGCGCCTAATAAGGGTAGTTATGATTTTTGTTTGATTTTTATTGAAGTTTAATATTTATATTCAATTTGAGTTTAATGTTGGATTAATATTGATCACTTAATCTCTATTTTTCTCTAACACTATTATTCTTTTGCTGATAATAAAAGGGGGAGAGAAAAGTTAAGATTTTGTCAAATAGAATCAAGCGAAGGTCAAATAATTTTCCATTTGCATCTAGGCTTATTTGAATATTTCTATTTGTATGCATATATGTAGGGGGAGCATCATGTAGAGAGGAAGCATTTAAATAGGGGGAGCAAGTAGAGTATATAATTGGTCAAATACATTTAACACGGTCAAAATCTTAAATATATGTTTGTTATCATCAAAAGGGGGAGATTGTATGAATATGCGCTTATATGTTTTTGTTTGATGATAATAAACATATATATTCATTTAAATGTATTTGGTAATGTACTATTTTGTTTTTCATAGATTAAATAAATATTTGTTGAATAAAATAAATTACACAGAATTTGAATTCAAACAGAACAAGTTACACATAATTTGAATTCAAACAGAAATTTTATTCAAACAAATATTTATTACAATCTTGAATAGTACATATTCATGCTCTCACTATACATATACATTTTTTGAATACATCACAATTATTTTTACATTAATAACCTCACTACATATCACTCACACTCGTATTTTGTCTTCAACTGCATTCCAGTTTGAATCCAGCATCTGAGCAATCTGCAAAAATATTCACTAACGCAGTAAAATTGAAAAAGAAATGTTTTTGCAATATAAAATAAAATATGATTTTTGAAAATATGGTTTGCCTCAGTTATTTGGGTTGTTCGTCATCATTCACACTTGAATTCATCACACACGAACAGTGTGACATGCACAGTGTATCACTGTACATGCCACAAGGCCGTGCACATCGATATACACTTGATAATATTACAGGGACAGGTGTGCACAAGGTCAAACCCAAACATAAAGACAGGTTCAACTCAGGTGCAATATAAATGAAATCTCGTCATCAGCACAAGGTCAAACCCGAGTTTTAAAACTGGGTTCAACACAAGGCACAATAAACTGAATGCAAAGGGTACAAAAAACAAGTCCAGCAGCATGAACAATGTAAACTGCAGACGCAAACTACAAATGTGATACATGAATAAGTCAGCAGATACAATGACTACAGAATTAAGTTCAGTAAGACAATGCACTAATGGCAAGTCATGGAGTCGCAGTCTCAATGAAACTGCAGTGGAATACTTGCAACAGAAAATCAAAGCATCATGAACATACACCAATGACCAAGCTACAAGTATGGCAGTGAAACTCAAACAAGGCAGACCACAAAGAAAAGCCACCAAGACCACAAGTATACAACAACAAGAGTGTACAGTAAATGCACAAGTGTAACGACCCGCCTTTTTGGACAGTTTAAACCGACGATCAAATACCCATGTCGATTCCAAACCATTAAAAGGGCAGATAGTTATTGGGGTAATTAAGAAAAGAAAAGGAAGGGAAATAAAGGAAATGAAACAACACAGAATCTCACAGCGGAAGGCTAAAGTATAATAATAAAATAACAGTTCATGAAGCTGTTAATTAAATGAATACATTTGAAATGAATACATTTGATTATTATTATACAACATTTATCAGAGTTACATACACAACAAATATCATACAACAATGCAGCGGAATGGAATGAATATAATAGTAGTAGATAATATACCAAATCTTTGTCTCCGTCCTCCAAGGAAATGATCTTCAACCTAAACTGAAAACTCAGGACTGACCCGAGCGTAATGAAAAGACAAAACACTCGAGTCAGGACTAAAATATCCTTATGAGAGTTAAATCAATCGTAAATAAATATGAGTGTAACGGCGTCAGAGATGTTTACGGGGTTTGACATCTCATATCCAGTGTCAACGTGCGTGCAATAACTTAAGAGATGTTACAGGATTTTCCATCTCTCAAGGATCCGTGAAACTATCTACTATGTAGTAATATACGCTAAGTAGATAATGTCTATCAGTAATATAAAGTATCAAAATAGCGTTAAGGCGTTACCATAATCCCCCTTAACACATTTTATATTCCCAAAAGCATATACAAGACCGTAGTTTCCCCAAAACCGGAAGTCACCAGAGGGCAATCCATATACTCAAGGTACAAATCAAAACGTAGTGGTCGCGAATAGGATAATCAGTATGACAAGGTACATGAGGCGATACCAACTAGGATACTAGTAGTTGCGTGATCCGGACTGATGTTGGGCATAGCCAGCAGCTACCCCAACACCGCGAAACAACACTCCGAAATCAAGGGGTGCACCCAAATCGCATCACAAATGTAATAGATATGGTATCGAAGAAGTGTGTCCGCTAGAGGTGGCGAACCTCAATGGCCCGGCGCGGCTCCTGTTTTAGTCATGTCAGGGTCATCCAATAATCGTTCTCTTTCTTCAGTCAACGCGTTCACCAAACCATCCACTTCATTCTGGATCAACACTCCGCGTATAATAGTTATTAAAGTGGTTTTCGGTATCGACAGAGAGTATGTCCATATCCGATCCCGGTCTCTTTAATAACTACGTATTATTACACCGTTGGCTCTTTTACATTTCGAATCGATTCATGATTGATATCAAATGTCATATTCACTTCAAAATCAAATCCATTTCAAATATCGACATAGCCATTCAAAATATAAGGTTCCTTTTCAAAAATCATTTTGCGTCTCAATATCTTATTTCGGTTTCAAAATCATTCCGAATTTAAATTTTATGTTGCAACTTCATTTAACCCAATTCGTATTTAAATTCAAGATTTAAACATAAACATTCCACCTTATTAACCAGCTTGAAATTTTAGAAAATAGTTTTAAGTAGTTTAAAAGTAGTTTAAATAATTAAAATAGTTAAAAATAATTAAAATCTTGAAATGGATTTAAAATAGATAAATTAGTTTAAAATAATTTAAATTGGGTTAAGTAGATTAAAAATAGATTAAAATAGTTTAAGTATTCAAAATGGTTTATATAACAGAGTAATTTGGAAACAAATTAAAACAGCTTCAAAACCAATCCATTTCAATTACAACTTCCCAATTTCCAATCAATCTCAATTTCCATTTTACCGATTCAATTTCGATTTCAATTCAAAACAACGTCAACTTTAACTTCAAATCAATTCAATTCTACATTCACCTTCAATTTATTCAATTTCAATTTTTTTTATCGATTTGGAGCTTGATTTCAAAATATCCACTTATAACACTTAACAAATTTTCCATCAATATTCAAGTCTAAATTCCAATTTCAAATATGATTCAATTCCAAACTCGATTTCAAAATATCATTTTTATATCACTTTTACTTAATAATATTCAAAGCTCGATTTAAGGTTCAATCCCTTAAACGAATAAATTTTCGAACTTCAATCATAACCAAATTTTAAATTTCAAAGTCTCAACTTAATTCTTTAACAAAATTCCTTTAACCAAATTTTATTTCAACATTCCAAACTCAATTTTTCGATGAATTCAATTTCTATAAATCGGTTTCTGTTTATAACTTTTAAATCAAAACATTTAAATAAATTCAAATCGACGATTTCAAAAACTATTAATTTAACCAATTCGGTGTCCATATATAATTTTCTATCCTATGGCCAAGTAGTTATTTATTTCAATTAGATGTCAAGGATGAGTATATATTATTTCAATTAAATCACAGTATCATATGTATGCATAACAGGATCTATATAAGCAAATAAACATCCAAACATTCAATTATCAACCAATAGCATCCATCAAAATACATCATCCAATAAGCAATACAATTCATGGCAGTTTCATAGTTATCAATGTCAGGTAATTTATTCGCAATTCAATTTTAATTTCAATTTAACTGTCAATTTAATTTTTCAACAGTTAATGCAAATGACAAGCTATATGACAATTAAATTTTTATCAAACAACAATAAATAAAATCATAACACTTCATAATATCAAATTTAACTAGCATAAAAATATTTAGTACGGTGTGAGCGTTATAAAACACTCACCTTGAATTTCAATTTCAAATCAAATCAAACGACGTTCAATTTGATCTAAAATTTTAACAGGCTTTAAACATCTCCAAATCGATCCCAGAGCATAGTGCTTGTCGCCACGATCCCATTGCCGCTTGTTTCATCCGATTCCGATCTCGTACGAAGGAGATATACCGGTTATAAGTTGATCGAAAATTTAATTTAAAATAATTTAACTAACACTTTAAACAACCCATACCCAAAATTTGGCCCGGCCCAACGTAAAGCTTCCTCCCCAAACATCACGCGCGAGCTCATCAGGTAGCCGAAACCCATCACCAAAACTAGGGCTCCATACCACGTCGCCAACACCCAACCGGAACCCGATCCACCGTCGCCACGATGAGCGCCATTGTCGTCTCCACTCACGGCCCCAATAGCTCGAAGCTCGGCACCATAAATTTGTCGAACGACGTGCGCGACGCGAAGCCGAACGCGGCCCCCTAGCGCTTCCAAATGACAACGATTCACGCAAACAACCGTATGGATTTGAAGTTCGTGATGTCCTCTACAAATCTCCAGTTGAAAGTTTCTTGAAATATCGTATGGATTGTGAGAGATTAACGGAAGAAGGTCGGCAAAATTTCGGCCATTAATCAGAAAGAGGCGGCCACGAAACCCCTTAGGGTTTCACTGTGCAAACGTTTATATAAGATTTTATATATTATTTTATTATTAGTTCCAAAATTTACATGCTCTTTCAAACGATCTCCAAACGAAACGCGGTGACCGACGTTTCTAGGGTTTACCCCGTGTTCCGGACACAATGGAATAGGTTTCGGAAGCTAATTCGATCATATGTGAGAGTTACGGAAATAAACGACCAATTTTAAATTAAACCGATTAAACGATTTTCTATGCGTTTTGGCTTGCCCCGGACAAACGGTAAATCCGTTTGACTTGAAATTTGAAAACTTACAATAATATCACATTACGGATCCAATGAAACTAGTTTCATCGAAATCCGAGACCGTTTGAAAAATGACTATTTTTAACTCGCAAAATTAATATTAAACAATTTCAACGCGTTTCGAGCTGCCACGGTCAAACGACAACTCCGATTGCTACGAAAATTGAAATCCGATAATAACTAACTATTACGGATCCAATGGAACTAGTTTTGTCCAATTCTGAGACTGTTCAAAAATTGGCTATTTTCCAGTCGATAATTAAATATTAAAATATTCAATTTTCACAAACAAATTTTAAATTCAGTTTTAAAAGTTCTACAACATCATTCTAACTTTCATATGATAAAATAAAATTTTACAAATCATTTTTAATCATAGTAAACCCATTATTCAATTTATCCAATAAATTCCAATTTTAAAATCTTATTAACTCTATTAAAATCCAAATATAACTTACATTCACTTTGTAAACCAATTTGAATCATATTAAATCAAATTTCAATTATTCACTCTATTTTCGTATATTAAATTTCAATATCAAATTAATCATATCAAATTCGGAATTTAATTTATTCAAACATTCGTAATATTAAATTTAACAAATTTGATTATTCTTAAATCACTATCTTTTGAAATATTCAAAATGAACTTATAAAATTTAACTTTTGAAACGAATTAAAATTATAGAACAACTATTTCCATTATACGGTTATTTAATTCCCATTATTAAATTATTGAATAATTTCCAAATATTTAATTTAAAATATTTTACCGGTTCAATAGTCAATATTTGATTTTAAATAGATTTTACTTATCAATCAATTACTCTATTATACCCAATGAATTTCAACATTTATTATCCTATTCAACTATTGATTTCAAAGGCATTCACTAAGTAGCATTTATTTTTCATTACTTGGATAATTGTTGTCGAAATTCATTCCATTTATTATTATTCCAAACGACTTATAAATTTTTTTCTAACACTAAAATCACGAAAACTTATTAAATTAGCTATTTTAATTATCGGAAATTTACGGGTCGTTACATTCTCCCCCACTCAAAACTTTTCGTCCCCGAAAAGGAAAAAGAAGGGAAAAGGAACTAAGTAAAGAATTCAACATTAGATGTATTATATTCGAAATTATCTACTTATAAAATAATGAAATTCCATTTATAAAGTCATTACTACGCTTTTACTAAGTTATTCCAAACGCCTTTTAACTTTAAAAGTTAGTTATCAAAACAAGTTATAAAAAAATTTAAATCTTGAAAAATTTTCTAACACCCGGATTTACGGAAAATTTCGGCAGCACCTCCTTTGCGCGGCTAGGACCGAAAAAATTTCACAGTGGTAAAAATTGCATGATGTACATCTCATTACAAGAATGAGGCATCCCAAAACATGGGGAACACAATAATATACCAAAACATAAACCGAAATCCGAGAACGTACCTTTTATTAAGCGTTTATTAGCAATTTAACTTACATTTTGCATTTTAGCGCAGAAGCGAGCTCCACAAGCGAAGCGCAACCCCTTTGCTACCTACTAAAATGCTCAATAACCAAGTTAGAACCATGCATATAAAGATAGATCAATATACTTAGCATAAACAACATACATATAACATGTTTAGCTCCAAAACTTAAATTCCAATTCCAGGACAGCAACGAATCTCAGTTTTTTGGTCAGCAAAACGATAAAGTTTGACAATGGAATGTACACAAAGGTTGTTGCATTCGTTTCAGGCTTTCCGGAATGTCCAAAATTATCAAATTCGGACCATCCGTCCAAAAGTTACGGCCGTTTTACTAAAATGATACGCTTCAGCCCCGAGCAATTAGTGCAGGCCTGAAATGTAATTTCAGATTTTCGACCTCTTAAATGACAGAAATAAGAAAAGCTTATAAAATAAAAGTTGGAGCTTAGGTTCTAAGCTTTCCAGAAAGTGCAAGATCGTCAAAATCCGATATACCAGTAAAAAGTTATGGTGAGAATACTAAGGTGCTTTAGATTTCTACTTCGCCCAGGCCAGCGACTAATATTGGTGTTTTAAGCCTAGTGGATGAAGGTATTTATCAAAACATTCTAAACAAAAGATGTAGCACAGTTTCTAGGGTTTCCGAAAAGTCCGAGATCGTCGTATTCCGTTAAGCCATTTAAAAGTTATGGTTGTTTTCGTTTCAGCATATACTGGACAATTTTGGTTTTTTTTTTTTTTCAAATTTTCTTTTATTATTTCAAAGTACAAACCATCAAAACTTCAAATTTTCTAAAGAACAATCTTAACCACAAAGTCATTTATTTTCTTATTCATTCATGCAATATGTTTACATTCAAATTTTTTTTTTCCCGATTTATTCTAGTTTGTTTCATTCACATTTTTAAATTCAAGTCAATTTGCTTCAATTTAAATTGAATTCAATTATATTTAATTTCACTTTGCTTCAAATTTGAATTTAATTATTTTACAATTTTATTCCGTTTATTCAATTCCATTAACACTAATGAATTCTACTTAATCAATTACCATCCATCTAACAACCAATGCATATCAAACATTAACATCCATCCAAAATCTACACAAAATCAATTATACATATCCAAGTCAAATTTTAATTTCACACACTTCCAAGTTTATTAACATTTAGTTATATTCAAATTTAATTATTTTCCATTTAAAATTTTATATTTCATTAATTTTAAACTTTTTTTTTTCATACACTTGTATATATCATTCATTTTACAGCTTAAATTTCTTTTATATTTACAACTATCAATAGATCTTCACATTTTATTATTTACTCTCTCACTGGTATATTATTCCTCTACTTATCCTTATTAGCACTTTAAACTTTTAAAATATTTGGTAAGTTATAGTTATGCAAATAGAATGTAGTTAAACAACATACAACTTTTTTTTTTTATATTCAGAGTTGAATTTTCAATTAATTAATTCTTTAGTCATTACCTAAATTTCACTATAATTTAATTTTACATTTACATTCACATATAGTATTTCCATTTTATATTCATCATAATTTTGAATCACCTTTAATGTCATTTAAATTCCAATTATTTACTAACAATTTTATTTATATTTGCAAACCATTAATTAAATGCATATTTCATTATTCAAACTTATTCGTGTATATTATCCAATTAACAATTCATATAACATTTTTGAACTTAAATATTTTGGTAAGTTATATCTATGCTATAGAATGAAATTTAATACTATGTGAGTTTTACAGTTTCAATTTTATTTTTAACTTCATAGTTTCCTAATTTTGAGGATTTCTACTTCAATTGATATTTCACTTAGCTCTTAGGTTTATTTCTCATTTCACAATTCAGAAGTTCCTTAATGATTTAAGTATTAATTCATTACAATTATAAATTAAAAAAAAAAATCATTAATTATTAAAGAACTTAAGAATTCCAATCCCGGTTTCATTTCAAATCAAGTTTTGAAATAATATATACTTATATAATTTATATATCAAATCATACTATAGAGAACACAAAATAAAATTCAATTTGAATCAAACAAGGTTTAGACAAGCTAGTAAGTGGTCTCCCCCACTCGGACTCTCGAAAATAAACGCCGATGATGCGTGCACTCATCACCGAAATCATTTTCTAGCGTCAAGAGAAGGGAATATAACACTTATCATAAAAAAAAAAATCCTTCGAAAACAATTTCAACTCAAATATACTATCATATAATACTCATATTATATTTTCAAGTTCTTGTAAGTCAATTTCAAACACCGGAATTTAAATTCCCAAATCCAAGTTAAAATTCATTTATATTCATTATCAATTGTGTTTACAAGATTTCATTTTCCTAAATCCATTGTTATTTAATCAATTGTTGTAAATATTGACTAATCAAACAATAACGATAATAATCTAATATTATCACCTCCTAACAATCAATTCAATCAAAATAAATAAATATTCGAAAAATTCTTTTATATAAAGATATATTCCAAAACGATATTGTGTTGGTTTGTCCTATTCGAGTATTTAGAAATTCCTATCGACGCCTTGGCGTCCCAAGTATCGACCAGAATTCATAAATACTCAACGGAACAAATTAACACAATATAAAACCATTTTATATCAAATAACAAGTACGCTCTCTCATATACACTCAACTCATTCATATAGTTTATCTCTATTTCAATGAGTTATTCCCCACTAGAGCCAAGGTTTATCGCTAAACCAAAGCTCTGATACCAACTGTAACGACCCGCCTTTTTGGACAGTTTAAACCGACGATCAAATACCCATGTCGATTCCAAACCATTAAAAGGGCAGATAGTTATTGGGGTAATTAAGAAAAGAAAAGGAAGGGAAATAAAGGAAATGAAACAACACAGAATCTCACAGCGGAAGGCTAAAGTATAATAATAAAATAACAGTTCATGAAGCTGTTAATTAAATGAATACATTTGAAATGAATACATTTGATTATTATTATACAACATTTATCAGAGTTACATACACAACAAATATCATACAACAATGCAGCGGAATGGAATGAATATAATAGTAGTAGATAATATACCAAATCTTTGTCTCCGTCCTCCAAGGAAATGATCTTCAACCTAAACTGAAAACTCAGGACTGACCCGAGCGTAATGAAAAGACAAAACACTCGAGTCAGGACTAAAATATCCTTATGAGAGTTAAATCAATCGTAAATAAATATGAGTGTAACGGCGTCAGAGATGTTTACGGGGTTTGACATCTCATATCCAGTGTCAACGTGCGTGCAATAACTTAAGAGATGTTACAGGATTTTCCATCTCTCAAGGATCCGTGAAACTATCTACTATGTAGTAATATACGCTAAGTAGATAATGTCTATCAGTAATATAAAGTATCAAAATAGCGTTAAGGCGTTACCATAATCCCCCTTAACACATTTTATATTCCCAAAAGCATATACAAGACCGTAGTTTCCCCAAAACCGGAAGTCACCAGAGGGCAATCCATATACTCAAGGTACAAATCAAAACGTAGTGGTCGCGAATAGGATAATCAGTATGACAAGGTACATGAGGCGATACCAACTAGGATACTAGTAGTTGCGTGATCCGGACTGATGTTGGGCATAGCCAGCAGCTACCCCAACACCGCGAAACAACACTCCGAAATCAAGGGGTGCACCCAAATCGCATCACAAATGTAATAGATATGGTATCGAAGAAGTGTGTCCGCTAGAGGTGGCGAACCTCAATGGCCCGGCGCGGCTCCTGTTTTAGTCATGTCAGGGTCATCCAATAATCGTTCTCTTTCTTCAGTCAACGCGTTCACCAAACCATCCACTTCATTCTGGATCAACACTCCGCGTATAATAGTTATTAAAGTGGTTTTCGGTATCGACAGAGAGTATGTCCATATCCGATCCCGGTCTCTTTAATAACTACGTATTATTACACCGTTGGCTCTTTTACATTTCGAATCGATTCATGATTGATATCAAATGTCATATTCACTTCAAAATCAAATCCATTTCAAATATCGACATAGCCATTCAAAATATAAGGTTCCTTTTCAAAAATCATTTTGCGTCTCAATATCTTATTTCGGTTTCAAAATCATTCCGAATTTAAATTTTATGTTGCAACTTCATTTAACCCAATTCGTATTTAAATTCAAGATTTAAACATAAACATTCCACCTTATTAACCAGCTTGAAATTTTAGAAAATAGTTTTAAGTAGTTTAAAAGTAGTTTAAATAATTAAAATAGTTAAAAATAATTAAAATCTTGAAATGGATTTAAAATAGATAAATTAGTTTAAAATAATTTAAATTGGGTTAAGTAGATTAAAAATAGATTAAAATAGTTTAAGTATTCAAAATGGTTTATATAACAGAGTAATTTGGAAACAAATTAAAACAGCTTCAAAACCAATCCATTTCAATTACAACTTCCCAATTTCCAATCAATCTCAATTTCCATTTTACCGATTCAATTTCGATTTCAATTCAAAACAACGTCAACTTTAACTTCAAATCAATTCAATTCTACATTCACCTTCAATTTATTCAATTTCAATTTTTTTTATCGATTTGGAGCTTGATTTCAAAATATCCACTTATAACACTTAACAAATTTTCCATCAATATTCAAGTCTAAATTCCAATTTCAAATATGATTCAATTCCAAACTCGATTTCAAAATATCATTTTTATATCACTTTTACTTAATAATATTCAAAGCTCGATTTAAGGTTCAATCCCTTAAACGAATAAATTTTCGAACTTCAATCATAACCAAATTTTAAATTTCAAAGTCTCAACTTAATTCTTTAACAAAATTCCTTTAACCAAATTTTATTTCAACATTCCAAACTCAATTTTTCGATGAATTCAATTTCTATAAATCGGTTTCTGTTTATAACTTTTAAATCAAAACATTTAAATAAATTCAAATCGACGATTTCAAAAACTATTAATTTAACCAATTCGGTGTCCATATATAATTTTCTATCCTATGGCCAAGTAGTTATTTATTTCAATTAGATGTCAAGGATGAGTATATATTATTTCAATTAAATCACAGTATCATATGTATGCATAACAGGATCTATATAAGCAAATAAACATCCAAACATTCAATTATCAACCAATAGCATCCATCAAAATACATCATCCAATAAGCAATACAATTCATGGCAGTTTCATAGTTATCAATGTCAGGTAATTTATTCGCAATTCAATTTTAATTTCAATTTAACTGTCAATTTAATTTTTCAACAGTTAATGCAAATGACAAGCTATATGACAATTAAATTTTTATCAAACAACAATAAATAAAATCATAACACTTCATAATATCAAATTTAACTAGCATAAAAATATTTAGTACGGTGTGAGCGTTATAAAACACTCACCTTGAATTTCAATTTCAAATCAAATCAAACGACGTTCAATTTGATCTAAAATTTTAACAGGCTTTAAACATCTCCAAATCGATCCCAGAGCATAGTGCTTGTCGCCACGATCCCATTGCCGCTTGTTTCATCCGATTCCGATCTCGTACGAAGGAGATATACCGGTTATAAGTTGATCGAAAATTTAATTTAAAATAATTTAACTAACACTTTAAACAACCCATACCCAAAATTTGGCCCGGCCCAACGTAAAGCTTCCTCCCCAAACATCACGCGCGAGCTCATCAGGTAGCCGAAACCCATCACCAAAACTAGGGCTCCATACCACGTCGCCAACACCCAACCGGAACCCGATCCACCGTCGCCACGATGAGCGCCATTGTCGTCTCCACTCACGGCCCCAATAGCTCGAAGCTCGGCACCATAAATTTGTCGAACGACGTGCGCGACGCGAAGCCGAACGCGGCCCCCTAGCGCTTCCAAATGACAACGATTCACGCAAACAACCGTATGGATTTGAAGTTCGTGATGTCCTCTACAAATCTCCAGTTGAAAGTTTCTTGAAATATCGTATGGATTGTGAGAGATTAACGGAAGAAGGTCGGCAAAATTTCGGCCATTAATCAGAAAGAGGCGGCCACGAAACCCCTTAGGGTTTCACTGTGCAAACGTTTATATAAGATTTTATATATTATTTTATTATTAGTTCCAAAATTTACATGCTCTTTCAAACGATCTCCAAACGAAACGCGGTGACCGACGTTTCTAGGGTTTACCCCGTGTTCCGGACACAATGGAATAGGTTTCGGAAGCTAATTCGATCATATGTGAGAGTTACGGAAATAAACGACCAATTTTAAATTAAACCGATTAAACGATTTTCTATGCGTTTTGGCTTGCCCCGGACAAACGGTAAATCCGTTTGACTTGAAATTTGAAAACTTACAATAATATCACATTACGGATCCAATGAAACTAGTTTCATCGAAATCCGAGACCGTTTGAAAAATGACTATTTTTAACTCGCAAAATTAATATTAAACAATTTCAACGCGTTTCGAGCTGCCACGGTCAAACGACAACTCCGATTGCTACGAAAATTGAAATCCGATAATAACTAACTATTACGGATCCAATGGAACTAGTTTTGTCCAATTCTGAGACTGTTCAAAAATTGGCTATTTTCCAGTCGATAATTAAATATTAAAATATTCAATTTTCACAAACAAATTTTAAATTCAGTTTTAAAAGTTCTACAACATCATTCTAACTTTCATATGATAAAATAAAATTTTACAAATCATTTTTAATCATAGTAAACCCATTATTCAATTTATCCAATAAATTCCAATTTTAAAATCTTATTAACTCTATTAAAATCCAAATATAACTTACATTCACTTTGTAAACCAATTTGAATCATATTAAATCAAATTTCAATTATTCACTCTATTTTCGTATATTAAATTTCAATATCAAATTAATCATATCAAATTCGGAATTTAATTTATTCAAACATTCGTAATATTAAATTTAACAAATTTGATTATTCTTAAATCACTATCTTTTGAAATATTCAAAATGAACTTATAAAATTTAACTTTTGAAACGAATTAAAATTATAGAACAACTATTTCCATTATACGGTTATTTAATTCCCATTATTAAATTATTGAATAATTTCCAAATATTTAATTTAAAATATTTTACCGGTTCAATAGTCAATATTTGATTTTAAATAGATTTTACTTATCAATCAATTACTCTATTATACCCAATGAATTTCAACATTTATTATCCTATTCAACTATTGATTTCAAAGGCATTCACTAAGTAGCATTTATTTTTCATTACTTGGATAATTGTTGTCGAAATTCATTCCATTTATTATTATTCCAAACGACTTATAAATTTTTTTCTAACACTAAAATCACGAAAACTTATTAAATTAGCTATTTTAATTATCGGAAATTTACGGGTCGTTACAACAAGCATGATACAAATACCAGAGATACAAATGCAACACAGTGGCAACGTCAAGTTCAGGCCAGAAGCTCAAGTTCAATGTCAACAGCAATGGAATCACAAAGACTTGTCACCAGCATAAGCAGAAATAAAAAGGGAAGACCACTATGCATTCATGGAATCACATAAACAAGTTCGAACAACCAGTTACAACTACAGAAACCAAAGAAATGCATAGTGGAATGAACAAGTGGTGCACATGGTATGGCAATCACAAATGCTTGAAGACTACAGAACACCAAGATGAATCAAACAAATTCGATCAATATCAATAACCAAGGTCACAGTGAAATTAACATCATTAGAGAAGATGGCCGAAGCAGTGACAATTAACTAAAGCCGTAATTCACAGTAAAACCGAAGTCTGAGTGGACAAAATCAGATGACCAAGTCCAAAGTTCAAATTCGAATCTTTGAAAAAGTCAAAACAAATAAAAGGGAAAGTTTCTGCCATAACAATCAAGAGAAAATCGAACGTTCTCAAGTTAATGCCGTGAGCATCAAGTAGTAAATATATCAGGAAAGAACAAATTGGGAAAGTATCAAATTGATACGAACGAAAACAAGTGATTCGAATTCATATAAATACCAAACACCAATTGTCATCATCGGCATCGAGTTTGAGTTCGAAAATCACAAAAGCACAAACAAGCAAAGAGATTACATACCGCAACAGTGAACTCGATCAAAAGAAGCAGTTGCAAACAATTTGCAATCTCGAAGAATCAATTATCAAAGAACAAGCGACGCAAGCCATCGGTCATCAGAGAACGAGCGTGAGAAAGATCAACACAAGTCAGAGAATCAATCATCAGAACAAAGCCCCAAATTTCACAGAAGAGCCGAAGCCCTAATTTGAAAAAGAAGATCGGCCGCAAATATTTCACAAGCAAAAGAAAAAGGATCGGCCGCATTTTTCTTCACAGTAGATCGGGTGAAAAATAACAAGGGGCCGGCCTTGTTTATTACAAAGGAGATTTAGTTTATAAAGGGGGTTTTAGTTTTAAATTTGTTTTTTATTTTGAGCAAAAATTGTAGAGTCAAAGTTCGTATTTTAATTTTTGCTCCTGGTTTTAATTTTGAAGTCTGTTTTTCTTTTCGAGTCAAAGAATTTGTAAATCGCCACCTAGGTTGTAGGTAGTGTCAGATTGTCTAGTTAGAATTAGTTCAGTGAGCAGGGTGTGCAAGTTTGCAAAACTCTATAGGCGGGAGCAGAGTTTGCGAGTAAACGAAACTCTATAGGCGGAGCAGGGTGTGCGAGTCTAGTAGAGTGTTTGTGAGCGGGAGCAAAGGTTTGCGAGTCTAGTAGAGTGTTTGTAAGCGGGATACTGTTTAATTCTAATAGAAATCTGGGAATGCAGCAGTAGGCAGGGGTTTCCGAAGCTGGGTAAATTTTGTGTGTGATTTACTTTTTAGCATATTTATTTCTGCAGTTTGTTTTTACGTTTAAATCGAGAAAATTTGCTATAACCCTATTCATCCCCCCCCTCTAGGGTTAATCTAGATCCTACACCTGTCTTATATATATCCTGCATAACAACATATATATATATACACACACACAATAGTGTTAGTATACAAGTTATAATAAAATAAGTTGCAAAGATTGTTATCATCAAAACCATTATCTCCAGTTTCTAACATCCAAGTCTCATCTAAGGACAAGATTCGTGTTTTAAATATATAATGTATTGTTCTAAACTTGCTCTGCTGGCAACTGTAACGCACCGCCTTTATACCCACACTACCAAAGAGTATTACTGGGTAATACTTTATGATAATAAAAAGAGTAAGGCGATATTGGACTGTTACACATGAATATTCCATTGGCCTAACACCGGCAAATATTTAAAATCTCATATAACACATCTGCACGTACTTGGTATCGACACAAAGCAATAAACACATGCAATTCCAAGAAAGAATAATATATTATATAAAACAAGAAATAGAGAACATGGAGTCATCAACGCAGCGATAATACATAATGAATAATATATACAAGTACTAATGAGTCAATCTATAAAAAGAGTCATTTAAATACAAGGTACATCCAATATATACAATCCATATACATAAATAAAACCATATAAAAATATAACGATGCACAATACAGCTAATAACCTAGCCTCCAATTAAGCCCAACAATTACAAGTTGATTTTTTCATCCCCAAACCTGAAATGTCTCGGACTGACCCAAGTATTATATAAATAACACATAGGTTAAATATGTCTAGAATGTATTTGTCAATAATAATAGCAACTGGCATGGTGTACATAAGGGTATCACAAATAACATAAGTATAATGTAATCACGTCATCCAAAATCATGCACATAAAATGCTACCCACCTAAATGAACAATCATTCATCACATCACATGGCATAAGATAGAAATGGGTGAAGCATCATCCTATAATCGAAGATCTATCAACTACAACAATCTATGATGTACATCTCGACTACCAGCCCCAGTGAGAGACAATAACTCTCGAATGCATGGCACTGAGAGATATAAAAACAACATATATGCAACCTCATAATATAACATAGAAACATAACATAACACACAAAAATATATCTCGACTAACAGTTCTAATAAGTGAAAGTACCCTCAATTGAATGGCCCTAAGAGATACATAAATATGCAGTACAACAATATATCTCTCAACCTAAAACCCTAAGAGAGAATGGAAGACAAGCACACAACAAGTCTCCAAAGTCATATATGGACAACATGCAATAGTCTCGAGTTAGGCTATCCCAAACGACAAATGAGAATGAAGCCAATCTCTAATGTCAGATAACCATTGTCTCTAGTGAGGTGATAACATTCAATGTCTCATAAATAATGGATCTACCTAAGCTATCCAAATGGAAAACTGACGTAACACAAACTGCTCCAGGAAACGCTAGCGACCACACTCTATTTGCTATAGTCCCTTAGTTACTTCTGGAACCATGACACTCATATCCATTGCATGTCATAAACACATTGCAAGTCTACGCCATGCATTGGCTATGATTCCTACTTTCCGTTGGTAATAGACTATCACTTCTTAAGTGACATCAGGGTAATGGCTCTAATGAAAGTAATATCTCTCAACCTCATCCTCCTAAACTCATCTAATTGACGTCATGGATCTGGGGCGTGACCCTAATATCAAGAATGCTAGGATGGATACTATCCTATTTGGTGGGTCCTAATCAAGTGCTCTCCACGGTGGTGTGAGCCTTATGATGCAGACTCCCAATAAATACTCTCGACTCTAGAAGTCCTAATGAGAGCCGCTAAACATGGTACATCCATGACCGTCGGCTTTGAGAGTAAGTAATAATACTCGACTAACTAGTCCTTGGAGGATAAATTCATAGGTCCCAACATAACTCCAATATGTATCCCTTGGACAGTAGCAAACTCTAGACTACTAATCTTTATAAAAGAGTCACGTCTAGACAATATTAACCCACGAATTTTCACTTACAAAAAGTAATTGAATAAATATCAAATCAGGCGTTCCATTTTACCTGGTGCTACTCACTTGATTACTCAATGCTCGTAAACTACACTCGATATATTCTATGCAACAAGTCCAAAGAATAAGCAGAGAGATATCAATGAAAGTCCCATACCAGACCGTATTATAACTCCATTTATTAATTATTCTCATCACATAGAGTTATAATCAACCATAGCACATAATTAATTTAGAATAGAAGTATTATTTATAGAAAATAACTTAAGCCTTTATATACATTAAAAATCAAAATAGTATTATTTTTTCTTCCCATTTGTGGAGGATTTTAATCCTTCCAAAACCCTTTTTATATTTTTAAAATCATACAAACCTCTATATAACTAAATATTATTTATAAAAATCATTCCATAACTTACGCAATCAAGATTACAATTTTTAATTGAATTTATAAACTCTAAACTACTTTCCTTGTATTCCAAATCTGTAGAATATATTTTCAAAAACTCTTATTTATACTCGTAAATCATGAAATGCTCTTTAGAAACCAAATAATATTAATTAAAACCCATCCATATTCTGGAATTTTATAGGATTTTAAAATAAATATTTAAAGTCAAAAATAATTTTTTATTAATTAATTAATATTAATAATTTAGTTGATATAGGCTTTTGATAAATCTTTTCACAAAAATAATTTCATATTTACAATGCGTTAAATCCCTATTTTCGCAATCAAGGTTTATTTAATAAATTCCAAAAATGCAAATATATATAAATATTTTAATTTTTAATTTTTGTTTAACTTTCACATACACAAGCACAAGTCTGGAACACGTCAGGCCATGCATCGGCACCGATGGACTTATCGCGTCTTGAAACATGAATTATACCAAATCGTGTGACCTCTTTCAAGCGACTCCAGTTGTCTGATGCTCCTCCGCCCGATCTTTACTTCAATACTTCATACTATACTATATTCTAACAATTCAAATTACAACATTATCACACAATTTCAATCAAAGAAATAAATTACGATGGGTTCATGAAGAGCTAGCAACAAATATTTCAAACATTTCAATCATTTAACATAAATCACATACATATAGAAAGAAATTACCCACCTTATCTTAGGATAGCACCAAACAACCTATTTTCCTTCATAGCATCGCCAAAAACCAATTTCCCTCTTTTCTAAAAATGCGACAGGATAACAACTTACTCAAATATAACTTTGAAGGTTCCTAGAGGTGTAGTATCATGTAAAGAAGCTTGATTTCGGGTTTTATGGTTTATTGAAATTTATTTGATTTTATATTGAATTTAGAAGAAGAGGATTTGGGTTTTCATTATTAGGATTAAGAAGATGGAAGATAGAAATGTATACTAGAAGTGAATTTTGTAGCCAAAAAATAATTCTAAACCTATCATGAAATGCAAGGAAGACTTTATTTTCTCCAAGTGTAGAGATGGGCCAAATGGTCTTACTTATCTACTTGTATACTTTTCTTTTCTTTTCCTTTTCATTTGCTTATATCTTTTCCTAGATGGCAAAATTTCCCGAATCTCCAAATAGAATTCACATTCATTCTCCATAAATGTTTTACCACCCTTTCATAATGTTCCACTAATCATTTTCTAAAATATACACTAATTAAATAATTATTGCATTATCTATCATTTAAAGCCTAATGTCAATAATAAATTTATAATCTTCTTTTATAAGTGAAATAAAATTCACTTTCTTTGAAAATAAGCTCCTTACCTACTTTACTTTTAATATTTAACCTTAAAAAATTATTTACCCTTTTAATTATAATTTAAAAATCATTTTGACCCTTAAAACGTCAAGACACATTTTAAAATCAAAATTTGCTCAAAATATTATTTTCTTACTTTATGAAATATTTTCCCATATAATTTTTCCCAAATATTAAAAACTCATTTAATTAATTAAATCTCCATTATTAATTTAGTTAATTGCTTCTCCAAGTTAGGTTGTTACATGAGTCGAACACAAAGCATGCATCTGATAGCACACGAAGGGGAGGAGGAGATAGGTCTTTCAAACGATCCTCCCCCGATTAACATCACTGGCTTCGACTTGGACTTCTATAATCTTGATGCATGTGAGTGTTCTTAAGGGAAGTAATATTATGGCATACACATACCAAATAAGGGTGATGTCATTCCCTCTAAGCTTAACACATCACTTCGTCTGTAAGACATATAAAATTGCATTGTAGTATGCACTTTGAACTACATTCACACATCAGCATGCCAGCATCTTCCATATTTTCCTTGCATGTATGCTTCTTCTAACTTCATTTTCTTCTTAATAAGTAGATGATAAAGGATGATTAAAGACTTCCACTCCTCCTCAGGCTCTATTTGACCCGCGAAAATTACCCCTAACAATTAAAATCCATTACTTAAACAAGAAATCAGGAACCATGCATTGCTTACGTGTAACCCAGATTTTACTCTATTTTGAAATACTCGAACTGTGTGCATCCTTTTTCATTCGAATCTTTCGCAAGTACTTTTTCCCCTACTTACCTAAACAATATTAAACCGCCCTGCTTCAAATTTCTTCTCTGATACCTAAACTATCATCAACCATCCTGTATCAAATTTCTTCTCTAATTTCTCTTACATCCTAACCGAGCAATTACTACCTTAATTCGAGTTCAATATTCTCTTCTGATGAAATTTTATGATCGCATAATCATTTTTCCATTCCACTATATAATCTTTTCCAAATTGACAGAACAAACATGAGTTAAATGAGGCCAGCCTTGCTTGCACGCGATATTAGGGTTATCATCGACGATGGTTTTATTTCGTCTATTTTCTGCTTGATCTGGGAATAGGTTAATATTTTAACTTAGCTTCTAATTGCATGACAATAGGTTAATACTAACTACGTTCCTACCTATTTATAATTCTGTAAAATTGATAACATTTATTGTATGTAGTAATCTATATATGTTTTAGAAGATTAATGGCAGCCATAAACTTTTTCTTTTTTCTGCCATGTCAACTCTTGATGTTGATATGCGGTATGACAACAAACTTAATTAAATACATTGGCATAGCACGTACTACAATATCCTCATGTTTACTTTTGAACATTTTAAAAGTAGTTTGACATGTTGACAGACTGTTTCATGGTCTGGGTTTGAAAGGTCATTTATGATTCATTTCAAAGTTGAGTAAAAATAGGTAAACGTAATGATCACTAATCTTCATTTGTTTGGTTTGTGTTTTCTTATACGATTGGTGCAACGCTGTTACAAGAAAATATGCAACCTATACATACACATGCTACAGCACAACATGTGCATGATTTTTAATTGTGATCGTCTTTTACTTATGTCTAAAGTACTTGGTCATGCAAGATTTATGAAGTCTTCTCAAAGTTCTCATATTTTGCAGATTAAGACCAATTCTTTAGTACTAGAAATGTTTTTAGTTTAGTAGGTTATACCCAAGGTTAAACGGATGTTATGTTCATACGCTATGTATGAACAGGACTAAGACATATGAGATTGCATTCTATGCATTGTCGCTTCTACTATAAACATTTTGTTTGCATCGGAATTGATTACATTTAAATAGATTGTGTGCACATGCAGATATTACCTACTGATTATGTCATATATGAACTTGTTAAAATGCCAAGTTAAAGTTTGAGAAGATTTGTGTTTGAATGATTTGATGAATTGAAGAACTGTAATTGAAGGCTTGATGTATGAAAAAGACTGAAAGAATTCTCATATTTAGATATGCAGTGAATACTGCAATTTATATACAGAGTTTATAACTTTGGGCTAAACAAAACAACTCGGCCTAATACTGAATAAAAAGGTACATTATGTTTATACAGTCACATGTATACACGATATTGATATTCCTCTTTTACCCCCCCCCCCCCTCAAACCAAAGTTAGGGTTAGGGCATGGCGACTTCTCTTTCTTCGTTGTGCTTCAAATCTTGAAAAAGGAAGAAAAAATCCAGTCTTTATTGTTGAATCTGAATCAGAGAGAGTAAATCTAGCTATCTCTTGTCTGGATCTAAGCTAATTCGAAGACAAATAAACCCATAGTTGCTGAGAATAGAAATCAGGTCGAGCTCTTATCTGGATCAGAGAGTAGATCAGAAATTTCTTTAATCCTTGAGATGCTTTTAGATCTGACGAAGTATTGAGTTTATTATACCTCTGTGAATACAAATGTTTGCTGAAGTAAACTCAAATTTGCAACGAGTCAGAAATTAGAGATGATGTATGTATTGAAGGTACTCAAATCAGTCAGTAACTCTCCTTGTATCTTCTGGAATTTCTTCAACTTTTAAGTCACTTCGAAATCTGATGAAATTTCGAGCAGACAGAGCCTTTGTGAGTGTATCAGCTCGCTGGTAAGGTGCAGGTACATAATGTATATGTATATTTCCCTTTAACACATGCTCTCGAACAAAATGAAGATCAATTTCTATATGCTTTGTCTTTGAATGTTGTATAGGATTTGCTGTCATGTATATAGCACTTTGATTATCACACCACAAAGTTAGTTTGGCATGTAGCTTTAGATTTAGTTCACTTAAAAGTGATTGAACCCAAATCATTTCTGCTGTAGTACTGGCCACACTGCGATATTCAGCTTCTGTGCTAGATCTGGATATCGTAGTCTGCTTCTTTGAACACCATGATATAGGATTTGTGCCAAGATAAATACAATATCCTGTTACAGACCTTCTGTCATCTAAATCAGTAGCCCAATCTGCATCTGAATATCCAGTTAAAGTAAAAAAGTTGCAATCCTTTAGTAGTAGACCATAATTTGCAGTCCCTTTTAGATATCTCAGAATTCGTTTGACTGCTTTCCAATGATTATCTAGAGGTTCCTGCATAAATTGACAAACTTTATTCACGCTAAAAGATGTGTCAGGTCTAGTAATTGTTACATATTGCAAAGCCCCAACAACACTTCTATATTGTTTGATATTAGTTATGGGTTCTCCTCTGTTTTTAGACAGCTGTTGACTGCTTATCATAGGTGTTGGTTGTGGCTTTGCTTTATCCATTTTTGTCTTGGATAGCAACTCTAAAATATACTTCTGTTGACTTAAATACATTACTGTATTTGATTTCTTTTTAACTTCAATACCCAAAAAATAATTTAGTTCACCAAGATCCTTAATTGAAAATTGTTCATCAAGATATTGAGTAAGTTTGTTGATTTCATTCACATCATCCCCTGTAATAATTAAATCATCAACATATATTAAAATGTATATACTTGAATTTCTATTGATCTTGATGAATAAAGAATGATCTGATTTGGTAGATTGATAGCCTAATGTAGATAATGTGGCTTTCAACCTATCAAACCAGACTCTTGGAGCCTGTTTAAGACCATATATGGCCTTATTCAATTAACAAACAAGATTCATATCTTGTTCATACCCTTGAGGCTGCTCCATAAATATTTCTTCCTGCAATGAGCCATTCAAAAAAGCATTATTGACGTCAAGTTGCCTAATATTCCAATGTTTATATAATGCAATAGTCAAAATAATTCTTATAGTTGTAGGTTTGACTACAGGAGAGAATGTCTCATTGTAGTCAAATCCATACTCCTGTGTATAACCTTTGGCCACTAGTCTGGCTTTATGTCTAGCAACTGTTCCATCTGGATTTTTCTTTAATTTGAAAATCCATTTGCACCCAATTATATTCTTATTTTCTGGAGGATATACTAAACTCCATGTTTTGTTTTTCATGAGTGCATTATACCCCTCATCCATAGCTGCTTTCCAGTTCTTATCAACAATAGCTTGCTCAAAGGTTTCAGGCTCTTCACTACTGCTTACTGCAGTATATAACTTTGGTTTGAAAATACCACTTTTTGCTCTTGTGATCATGGGATGACCTGTTGTAGCTTGTGGTTGTTCTCCTTCACTTGTGTTACTATTTTCTGATTGTTCTCCTTGATTTTCTGTATTATTTTCACTTACTTGTTGTGATTGCCAATTTGTATTTGCAGGAGATTGACTGTGATAGTTGAACTGCTCAGGTGATTCATGACCTGATTGATCCATGTGTTGTGAATCATCAGCACCAACAGTCCTTTCATTCTTCCAAGTTTGCAGATCATCAGAATAGATAGGTATATCAGGTATGAAAACTTTTGGATTATATATTTTTCTGCTTGTTTTTATTGTGGGATTGCTGAAAGGAAATACCTGCTCATTAAAAACAACATGCCTACTAACATATATTCTTCCATTATCATCAAGACATTTATAACCCTTTTGATTGGTTCCATATCCTAAAAATGTACATGGTCTTGATCTAAAATCTAATTTATTACTATTATAAGATCTTAAGTAAGGAAAACATAAACACCCAAATGTTCTCAAGTATTGATAATCAGGTTTTATTCCAAATAATTTTTCCATAGGAGATATTCCCTTGAGAACCTTTGTTGGCAATCTATTAATTAAATACACAGCTGTATTAAAAGACTCAGGCCAAAATTTCAGTGGCAAAGATGCTTGAGCTAGTAAAGTAAGACCTGTCTCAACAATATGTCTATGTTTTCTTTCTATTAACTCATTTTGTTCTGAAGTATAGGGACAAGTAATTCTATGAAATATTCCCTTTTTATTGAAATAATTACTGAGTGGCTTATATTCAGTCCCACCATCAGTTTGCATAATTTTCACCTGACATTCAGTTTGTTTCTCTGCTAGAGATATAAAATGAGTAACAACTTTGCATGTTTCAGATTTAGATTTCAAAAAATATATCCATGTATGCCTTGAGAATGCATCAATAAATGATATATAGTACCTGTATCCATAATCTGAATATATTGGAGCTGGGCCCCATAAATCTGTTGCAACTAACTCCAATGGTTTTGAATATACAGTTAAAGAATCATTAAATGCTAATTTGTGACTCTTACCCATTTGACAATAAGAACATACATATGGCAATGATATATCAACAGAACAAATTTTATTTTCATTGAGAACTTGTTTAACAATATTTGCATTAGGATGACCAAGTTTATAATGCCAAAGATTAAACACATCTTTATTTTTCTCTGTCTGTCTAACTTCAGCAATATTGCAACTTTGATGATTTCTCGCAAACTTTCCTGAACTAATTACATTGAATCTGTACAGACCCCTCACTGCATTACCCTGTAATAAAATTTCTTTAGTCAGAATGTCTCTAACTAAACAATAATTTGGGTAAAATTCAAAATAAACATTATTGTCTCTAGCAAATTGAGAGACACTCATAAGATTTTTCTTTATTTTTGGCACTCTCAACAAATTATTCAAAAATAACTGTCTTGCACCTTTAATAGATGCATTACCAGTATGAGTAATATTAATAGACTCACCATTTCCCATGCAAATTGTTTGTTTACCTCTGTACTCTCTATTGCCAAGATTTAAATTGTCAAGATTGCTTGTAATGTGATTAGTAGCTCCTGAATCTGGATACCAGCTTTCATCATGAACATGTTCTGACCTTGCTGTTGTATCTTGATTGATTCCATTGCTATTATCAGATAAACTGCTTTTGTCAGATTGCACTTGTGCTATGTTGATGTTTGGATTATCATTTCTCTGAGTATTTTGATTTTGATTTGGCATGTAGTTTGCATTGAATCTGAAATAGCACTTCATTGCTGTATGTCCCAATTTCTCACATATTTGACATCTTGGTCTATTGTTGTTGTTATTCCCCCACCTTCCTCTGCCTCTGGATCTATTTGAATTACCCCCTCTTTGATAAGATTGACTTTGTTTGTTGATGCTTGAGCCTCTGTTTTTATTATTAGCAGCATAATTAATTGACAGATCTGAATCTTGAGGTTTCTTTTGATCCAGTCTTGCTTCATGAGCAAGTAATGTTGATTGAACATACTCAATAGATGGTAAGGTGGGTTGAGATGACAATACTGCAACTACAGCCTCATACTCATCACTGAGACCATTCAGTATAGACAATACATGTTCTGTTTCAGAAATCTTAAGCCCTGCAGCTTCTAACATGTTGCATATGTTGTTAATTTGTGCCAAATAATCTCTCATAAGTTGATTATCCTTTCTGGCATTCTGAAGTTGTCTCTTATAATGCATAATCTTTGCTGCTGATTGAGTATTGAATATTCTCTCTAATGTAATCCATATTTCATTAGCTGTTTTACAACCTATAACCTGTAATAACAGCTTTGTATTGATAGAAGATAGCAACCAAGAACTTATTAATCTATCTTGCCTGTAATATCTTGTGTATTCTTCATTGCTAACTGTTTTTCCTTGTGTATCAGTAATGAATCTTGGGGGTATTGGATTGGTACCAAGAATAAAACTCTCAAGACCATACCCTTGTATGGCAGTTTCAACTTGAAGCTTCCATAGAAGATAATTATCTTCTTCTAGATGAATGGTAACAAGCTGACTTTGTGGGCTAATGACAGTTTTGATCAATTTCTCTGCTGCATCAATTGTCTGCTGCTGAGAATTATGATTAGAACCTGATGTTGCTGATGAGTTATCTCCTTCAGCCATGAAGAAATCAGTGATAAAGAATTCAAAAAAGAAAAACACAGAGCAAATCTATAAACTTGCAAACTCAAGAAAGTCTTGATTGCAGATCCACCAGGTAAGTTGCAGCCGAATCCAATGATGATTACAAAAATCTGATGGATTCTTGGCAAGGCAATGATTATCTTTCTGCTAATGATTGCTTTCTTGATTTCAGAAAACTGATTTTCTATGATGTTTCTTGCAACTGAATTTGCACTCCTTTTCTATAAAACTTGCTGCAGCCAGAAATTTGGCACGGCACCTGTTTTATATGCAAATTCAACTTTATAAACCCAAACGATGAAATATACCTGATGGGTTTCAAGAAATCAGATGATGATATTTCTCTGATGATTTCTTGACTATCAACAACCTTCTGATATGAAACAAATCTTCACAGAACTTCAAGTTCTGTTATCTTTGAAATGAAAGATAAAACTGCAGTTTTGAGGATTTGCTTCTGGAATGCCGTTAGGCTTGACGTATGGCTCTGATGCCAAGTTAAAGTTTGAGAAGATTTGTGTTTGAATGATTTGATGAATTGAAGAACTGTAATTGAAGGCTTGATGTATGAAAAAGACTGAAAGAATTCTCATATTCAGATATGCAGTGAATACTGCAATTTATATACAGAGTTTATAACTTTGGGCTAAACAAAACAACTCGGCCCAATACTGAATAAAAAGGTACATTATGTTTATACAGTCACATGTATACACGATATTGATATTCCTCTTTTATGCCATATATATTCCATTATATAAGAAAGCTAATGTATGGTTGACTTTGTCCTTGCACCTAATTTGTTCTCATATCTATTCCTTCATTCTTAGTCATTTGAAATACATTTTTCATTTTAGCCACCCAAAATGAAGATATTCTACGATTTCAGTCCTTAAATATTAAATAATACTTAATTCTACCACTTTAATCGCCTACGTTACGACCGGTTGAGCTTTCCCTAAATTAGTTTCTCTTCCTAATGGAGGCAGTGTATATGGCTGGTTATTTACAGATTAAACCATTGTCCTCCATCTACCTATATATTCCTCATCATACCAACAGATTTCTTTCCATCTTCTTTGTGGCATCTCCATCAACATTAGGTAATGATTTTGCTGTTGGTTCCTTCTCCTTATTTCCTTTGGTTAGTGCTAATTTATTTTAAAGCATCCTTTTCTATTCGTCATTTTACATTGATAACAATTTGGATGCCGCCTCAACTGTTCAAGTATGCCTTTTCCATTCTTCCTATTTTGACGCTAATTTCATTGATTTTGTTTCTGTCTCTATTACTTATATATGACTTTTTGTTCAAAAGCGATTATTTACTATACATGTTTGTTCTTCTGAATTAAGGCTGATTACCTTGATTCTATTGTTAACCTCTGCAGGTCCTGAGTTTGTGCTCCCTTTGACAAGTCAAAGGTAGGAATAAGTGAATGAACGATCAAGTCCCATTCATTCCATGTTTTTGTTTTGGTGAAGCCATGAAAAATAGAGTCGATGGATGAATGGTCAGATCACATTCATCTTGGCTAGATGGTTATGTCACATCTGTTTTGAATTTGAATTTATCCTTGTTGGATCATAGGTAGAAGTTAGGAGGCGGACGGTTGGGTAATGTCCGCTCCAAGGTTGGCAATGGACGATCAAGTCATGACCATCTTGGAATTCGTACCTCCACCTTTGGGTTAAAAGAAAGAGTCGTTCACATCCGCTTATTTATTGGTTATGCTTCCTATGTCGAGTTAAGGGAAAGATTTAGGTTGATGCACGGTCAGTCACATCCATTTTGGTTTGAACTCTTCCTATCGATTTAAAGGAAAGAGTTAGGGGATGGACGATCAGTCACATCCATCTCGGATTATGTTTTATACCCCCTGTCGGATCAAGGAAAAGGGCAAGAGATGGACGATCAGTCACATCCGTCTCGGATTATGTTTTGTGCTCCCTCTTGTCGGGTCAAGGGAAATGGCCAGGAGACGAATGGTCAGTTATCCAACTCAGATTATGTGTTGTGTCCCCTGTCGGGTCAAGGGAAAGGGCTAGGAGATGGGCGGTTAGTCACATTCATTTTGGATTAAGTTTCGTGCTCCCTTTGTCGGGTCAAGAAAAAGGGTAGGTCGGTCACATCCATCTCAGATTATGTTTTGTGCCCCTCCGTCCTCGGTCAGGTCAAGGGAAAGGACTAGGAGATGGCCAGCCAGTCACATCTATCTCGGATTATGTTTCGTGCCCCCTGTCAGGTCAAGTGAAAGGGTTAGGAGATGGATGATCAGTCATATCCATCTCAGATTATGAGCTTACCCTTGAGTCAAGGGCGAGAGTTGGCTAAGGAGCAGTTGAATCATGCTCGTCTCGGTAGAGCTCTAATGGTCAGACCATGGATCGTGGAGGTTTGGTAGGCACCTAACTTTGGCACCTAATCACATGCATTGTTCATATGAAGTTTCATTCGAGTCATTCGCATCTCACAACACATATGGTACATAAAGACAAGGTTGCATGATTGAAAACAAAATTCATTAAAAATAGAAAATAAAAAAGTGTGTCTTATGAAAAGGTTAAAAGCAAGTAAGAAAAAGAGTTTATTCTAGGATGAAATGACGTCGTCATGCTTTCCATTCCGTTTTGATCCAACTCTTCTCAGCTGGATGATGACCATCTACGGTCTAGTTTATAACCAGTCTTTCTTTAGGCCACTTAGGTCCGTCAGCACTAGGAACGGTCTGTCCTCGTTAAGGGTTGGATGTCCCATACCAACCTGTGGGATTTTCAAGAACTGTTGGAGCCTTTTATTTCGGATCGGCTCTTTGATCTTATCTCGAAGGTGTCTGCATTCGTCTGTGTCATGACTATGGGTCTCGTGAAATTAAAAAAAAATTCCAAACTAGGGCTAAGTAGATGTTTTTAGTTGAATCATTCAGGGTGTTTAGGTGCCAAATCTCATGTAACAAACCCGGTTAGGAGATTACCGCTAATATTAAATTATAATGATGACTATAATTTAATATTGGAATTAATTAAATTAATTAGAGGTAAAATGGTGAAAATATTGTTTATTTAATATAAACAATGAAGCTGAGTAAATTGAGCTAATGAAATTAAGAAAATAAAGTTAATCACTTTATTTGAGTCTTGGGATAGGTTGTAAATTTATTTGGGTTTAATAAAATGATATTGGTAATTTAAGACCAATAATCCATTTTTATTTTAAAATAAAATATGGAGAATAAAGAAGAAATAATTTTGTTGAGGATGAAAATGTTGGACATGTGTGAAATAAAGTGTTACTTTATTTCATGAGTTTTTAAATGTAGTTGTATAACTATATTCGAGTAAAAATGTTAATTTTGGCAATATTGTATTTTTTTTGTCAATCTGCCTTTTATTGATCAAATGCAAGAGAAATGGTTAATAAGTTAATTAAACATAATAAAAATGATATATAATAGTGTATTAATGTTTTAAAAGTGTTAAAACATTTATTTACACTTTATTGGTTGGAAAATATAGTTTTATTTTGCAAAATATGTCCAAATTTGCATATTTTGTCAAAATATGCAAATTTGTAGAAAATGAGAGTTAGTGCTAAAATAACATCTAAATTGGTGGAAAATAATGATTTATTTACTTTAATAAAATTCTAGACGAAATAACGATTCCAACGCATTTAATTTTGTTGAAATCGGATTGATAATGCAAAAGTTATAAATTGTTAATGATTGAATATGTGAGTAATTAGGGAAAAATAACATTTCTAAAAATTTCATAAGGCATATTGGGTTTGGGTTGGATCCAGTACCCAAAAGAGGCTTCTGGTAGGTGAAGAAGACATCGTACAGGCTTCTCATCTTTCTCCTTCCACCAGAAATTAACACAGAAGCTTCAAAACTCTTAAAAATGGCTTCCTCTCCTATATCTCTAATCAAAATTCTCAATTAATTAGCGAATTAGAAAGATTTCCTAGCTCAAAACATAAATAAGGTAATCTATCATCCCTTAAATCCCAAATCCTTGAGAGATTGCAATTTTCTATTTACTGTAATCTCATTTTGTTGATGATTTCTTTTTGCATGTCTCTTCTTAAGCTTCTGCAGGTCCTGCACGAGCGTGAATTCGCCTAAAGCTTTGCCTTTGCTGCCTAAAATCATCATCTTTTGCTGCAAATTGTAAGTATATAACTTACAGCAACTAAATTGAAAGCCTGTGCAAAATCTGTAGCTTTTTGTTGCAAATTCGTACTAGTTTCTTAAGTTTTTCGTATATCTCGTTTTGCTGTAAATGCATCATAGTAAAATGGTCATAACTTTCACGTTTCTTGTCCGTTTTACCTCAAATTTTTTTTGTTGGAAACTGCATTCGATAAGAAACAATTTATTTTCAGATCGTATCCTGAGATTTTGCAGTTTTAATGACCGAAAATGAGTTTGATGTCAGAAGCCTGATTCTGCCTTTAACAAATCAGGCTTAGTTTGTATTTGTTAGCAAAACAGCCATAACTTTTGACAAACAAATTGGATTTTGATAATATTGACCTTTTCGGAAATCTTATATCATATACTACAACTTTCATTTGTTGAGTTCTGTTATTTTGAGGTTAGCTATGACAAAATTGAAATTTTTTACTGCTAACCCGAGAGAAAGACTAGAAATTCTCTGTTGTTGAATCTGAAACGGAATCGGCCATAACTTTTTCATTTTTAAGCCGAATTCGATATTCTTAAATGATCTGGAAAGCTCGTTTTATAAGCTACAACTTTATATTTAGTCATATTGCCAGATTCGAATGTTTACTATGCTGAAATTGTGAATATTTGTCTCAGTCCTGTCAATATATGCATACACACTATATGCTACAGGCTTTGTATAAGATTTTTAGTAAAAAGATCATAACTTTTAGACCGCTGATCGGTATTCAATGATCTTGATCATTCTGAAAAGCTTAGAAACTAAGCTACAACTTTGTTTTTAATTGCATTGCCAAATTTGTAGGATCTAGATTAACCCTAGAGGGGGGGTGAATAGGGTTATAGCAAATTTTCTCGATTTAAACACAGAAATAAACTGCAGAAATAAATATGCTGAAAAGTAAATCACACACAAAATTTACCCAGCTTCGGCAACCCCTGCCTACTGCTGCATTCACAGATTTCTATTAGAATTAAACAGTATCACGCTTACAAACGCTCTACTAGACTCGCAGACATTTGCTCCCGCTCACAAACACTCTACTAGACTCGCAAACATTTGCTCCCGCTCACAAACATTCTACTAGACTCGCACACCCTACTCCCGCCTATAGAGTTTCGTTTACTCGCAAACTCTGCTCCCGCCTACAATAGAACTTTGCTTACTCGCAAACTCTGCTCCCGCCTACAATAGAACTTTACAAACTCGCACACCCTGCTCACTGAACTAATTCTAAACAGACAATCTGACACTACCTAAACCTAGGTGGTGATTTACAACTCCTTTGACTTGAAAAGAAAAACAACTTCAGAAATACAACCAGGAGCAAAAATTAAAATACGAACTTTGGACACGTGATTTTTGCTCAAAATAAAAACTAAAAACCCCTATTATAAAATTAAAAACTAAAACCCCCTTTTAATAATAAGGCCGGCCCCTTTATCTTTCAATCCGATCCACTGTCTTCTCTTATTCTTTGACCCGATCCACTCTTTTGCTCAGTGGAGAAAAAAAATGCGGCCGATTCTCTTTGCCACTAATTTAGGGCTTCTGTCTTTGATTCAAAATTGGGGCTTTCTGATGTTCGGTGCTCTGACTTGCGTTGCTCTTGCTCACGCTCGTTCTCTGATGATTTATGCTTGTTGCTCGCTCGATCGAGTTGTTGATGATTTCGGTATGTAGTTTCTTTTGTTGCTCGTTTGATTGCTTGCTTCGATTGAACTTGATTTTAACTCGATGCCGATGATGTAAATTGGGTTTGATATTTATATGAATTCAAATCAATTGATTCGTTCGTATTCACTTTGATACTTTCCCAATTTTGTTGCAACTTGATGCGCACGGCTTCTATTCTGTAGCGTTCGATCTAGTATTGATGCTTGAGATTTGTTCTGACTTTGTCACTATCGTATTCTTGGTATTACTTGGTTGACACGGTGTTGATTCATTGCTTGGTCAATACGGTTTTGAATTGTGACTTTGTCAATTTGCTTGGTTATCACGGTGAACGCTTGATTGACTTTGACAATACTGATTTCGTGAATTTTTACTTTGTTAACTTGTTCAACATTGAATTGGCGATTCAATGTCACTTCGGCCTTGATACTGAGTGTTTACTTCGGCCATTTGATTTTCTAACCTTCTGGATATTGTGGCATGTGGTCTTTGCTGTTATGTTGATGCATTGTGCCTTTGTGGTTGTAACTGGACAGTTCATATTGCTTTGCTTCATCATTTGTGTCCACTGCATTCTTCGTTTGGTCTACTTGCATTGTCTCTGTTCTTTGTATTCTGGTCAGTGGTGTTCATTGTAGTTGCACTGCACTTTGATGGCTATTCATTTGTATACATACATTCTTGTATGTATATATGTGTATAGCCACTGCACTCTGTAATCTTGAGTTTGTTTACTTGGTGGCGTGCTTTTTTTTTTGTGATCTGCCTTGTTGCTTGGCCTGTCTGATCTCTGTTGCTTACTGTTACTTACTTTGTGCATTGCCTTACTGACTCGATTCATTTCATGTTTGTTGCCACTTTACCTTGTATTACTGCTTCCATTTTGACTTGGTCTTTGTTGAACATGTCATCTTCACTGTGTTCTCTTCATGCCTGACTTGATGCTGCATACATGTTTGTTGCAGTCCCTTTTTGATCACTTGATTATTGTTTGATTTTCCTGTTGAGACCTCTGCACTGTGCCTTGAACTTGTGGTCTGCCTTGAGTTGAATCCCGTGTGTTATTTGGGTTTGACCTTTTGTTGTTCATTTGGGCTGCTGGACTTGTTGTACATTGCATAGTGCATTGCCTTGTTTGTTGTAGTTGTGCTTGCACACTTGCTATTGTTGGCTGCACACACGAGTTGGCGAGGCAGTGCACACGTGTATGAATGTACACGTGTGTATTGCAGCCACTTATGGTTACATGTCCCTGTAATATCTATATGCACGACTTTGTGATGAAAACAAGTGTGAATTATGACGAACAACCAAAATAACCGAGGCAAACCATATTTTCAAAAATCGTATTTTATTTTATATTGCAAAAATATTTCTTTTTCAATTTTACTGCGTTAGTGAATATTTTTGCAGATTGCTCAGATGCTGGATTCAAACTGGAATGAAGTTGAAGATTAAAATACGAGTGTGAGTGATATGTAGTGAGGTGAATATGTAAAATAGTGATGTAATTAGAAATTGTAATTGAGAATGTATAGTGAATAGTGAGAGCTTGAAATTGTACTATTCAAAATTGTAATAAATATTTATTTGAATAAAATATCTGTTTGAATTCAAATTCTGTGTAATTTATTTTATTCAACAAATATTTATTTAAACTGAAAAATAGAATAGTATATTAACAAATACATTTAAACGAATGTATATATGTTTATTATCATCAAACAAAAATCATATAAGCGCAAAGCGCATATTCAACAATCTCCCCCTTTGATGATAACAAACATATATTTAAGATTTTGAATGTATTAAATGTATTTGATCGTTCAATTTGCTCCCCCTATTTGAATGCTCCCTCTCTACACAATACTCTCCCTCTCTACACAATACTCCCCCTGCATATATGCATACAAATAGAAATATATAAATGAGCCTATATGCAAAGTGAAAATTATTTGACCTTTGCTTGATTCTATTTGACAAAATCTTAACTTTTCTCTCCCCCTTTTGTTATCAGCAAAAGAATAATAGTGTTATAAAAATAGGGATGAAGTGATAGACATGAATCAAATATTTAACTCAATTGAATATAAATATTAAATGTTAATAAAACTCAAACAAAAATCATAATTACCCTTGTCAAGCGCATATTCCACTTTCAGAAGTGATGGGGATAAAATCATCAAAAATCATACAATTCTGTCTATTTGTGGTATATTTATTTCAGGAAATTTGAATATCTACTAACCATGCATAACCGTTAGGACTTTTAAATGAGATTAGTAGTATTCACAATTTTTATTTAAAAATGAAATCTAGTATCTTCTAACCACGCATGACCGTGAGGACTTTTAAATGGGATTAGAATCAACTTGTCTATTTGAATCAATTAATTTTGATATGCGTTCCATACATGCATAACCGTGAGGACTTTTAAATGAGCATGGAAGCACATAATCAAAAATCCAAGTAATTCACCCATGCATAACCGTGAGGACTTTTAAATGAGAGTGAATACTTTGGATATTTATTTTTATTGCTAAATATAATAAGTTGAAGCACAAATAATTTCCTTCACAGATTTAAAGATATTGAAGAACAAATGATTTCCTTTGTAAACTACCACAAATTTACATACTAAATATGATCTTGATGAGTGATGGTCGATAGAAAGATGATAGAAATAGAAATGGTCATGGAATTTTTACCCAACAAAAAGTTTTTATAACTCTTGTTATGAAATTCTAAAGAAATTTTCTAATTATACTTTCTCGAGTTATAATATATGATAAATATCAACACTCATCTCTTTTTCAATCACTATTCATCTTTTCGATAATCAAAGGGAGTCAGATTAGTCAAAATTTGTCATTTAAAATCAAATTCAAAAATTATAAAATCAATTTTTCAAAAATGATTAATCTGTAAATATGGTCAAACAAGATTTTCTCGAGGGGATTTTATAAGAAAATTTTCTGCTATTTGAAAATTATTTCAAGTGAAAAATATGCAGATATTTTCTTTGAGAAACGATGCAGCAAATGAATGTTTCAAGAATTAATCACGTTACACTAATAATTTTTCTATCAACTATATTACCAGTGTAATCTGCATCTGAATTTAAATTTCACTCAATATTCACTCGTTGAATCAAACCATGAAATGTGCACCAAGAATTTCAAACTTAACATCAGTTTAAATGACATTCTTTTGAATTTGAATTGAAGCCGTGTTAACACTCAAACACATATCATGGTGTTAATTTCAGAAACCATAGGATAAACAATTATATTCATGAGTAATCAACAGTCAATCAACATCATAATTATTTCAAAAACAATTTCTTGAAGTTTCAACAATTTCATAAAGTTTCAACAATCTCAAAAAAAAGAAATCCTTTTTAACAGCTTTCACATGAAATTTGAAATCGTGTAAATTTACAAGCAGTGACCAAAATATATCTACGTGTAGCATGAGTAATCAAATACCATCATTTGACCGAACAAATTTACATGGATTGGTTCAAAGTTGAAAATCTGATTGGTCATCAATTAAGCACAAAACAATGTCATAAATAAGAACAAGTCAAAAAATCATATCAATTAAGTCCGAATCAGTCAACCATCATAATTACTCCAAGTAATTCTATTTAAAGATGGTTGGTCAATATTTTGAAAAAAAATCATAGCATCAAAATCATCATCTTTTGTACATCTCAATATTGGCTGATTTTAATTTAGAGTATGGTGCAGATAATCACATTCAATATATCGTTAAAAATAATTTTACCTGTTTTACCTTTACGATAATTTTTTCGTGATTGCCCATTGTGATTCTGTCACCTTTATACTAGGCTAAGGAACTTTGCTTTGACGCCCATTGTGTTTCTGGAACAGCCAAAATCCAGAGAACACCGTTGTCGTTCCTTAGCCTGCCACCACACCTACACGATGAAAGATTTTTGTGACCTATTTGTTTTTATAGGTCCATGATTGTTAGTGGCAGAATATGAAACATATGTTTGTGGAGACCCAAAACTATTTATATATGTTCCTTTTGACATCCAAATTTGTTTGACTTTCAAAGATTTTATATTTGTGCCTTTTGGAACCCAAATTGGTATAGTTTTCATGTGTTTGGGTCTATACCAACAATTATTTAGATTATGTCCAAATTTTCTACAAATCATGCACATTAAATTGTCTTGATTAAATTTTGTGTTCCGATGACTATGATTTTCAACATGATGTCCAATTATTTCAGATCGAGCAAAAACACTTTTACCTTTTGCATTATCATCATTTTGTGATTTCACAAAACCTAGTCCTTTTCTATTGTTAGCAAAAATTTGATTTTCCAATAACATTTTGAAAGATTTTTCTCCTTTTGAAAAGTTATTCAGGGATTTCTCAAGATTTTGGACTTTGGTTTTTAATGTTGAGTTTTCAGTGACAAGTGAGGTGCATCGATTTATAAAATCATTTTTCCTAGTGTCGATTGTTTCCTTAAGATTCAAGTTTTCTTTTTCAAGGCTCTCAAAGTTATTCCTAATTTTTGATAGTTCCGAATCAAAAATTTTACATTGGTTACATTCTAGGTTTTGAATATTTTCAAGTTCAGTTTCTAACCTAGAATTTTCATGGGCAAGTTTCCTCCTTTCAGATTTCAGTTTTTCAATTTTAGATTCAAGCGTATCAACTACTTTAGTAAGATCAGAACACATAAAAACAAGTTCTTTATAAGAAAACTCACCTGCCTCACTAGATTCGTCGGAGCTTGCTTCTGAATTTGATTTTGCCATAAGACACAAATTAGCCTCCTCTGAGCTGCTATCTGAAACTTCTTCTCCTTCTTCATCATCCCAAGTTGCTGCAAAGGCCCTCTTTTTCTTTTTCTTTCCTTTGTTGTTTTTGAGAAGTGGGCATTTTGGTTTGATATGGCCAGGCTTGTTGCAGTTATAACACGTCAGTTCATCATCGGAATTTTCAGAATCTTTTGGCCTATTACAACTTGTTTTCTTCTTGTGTGGCTTGAATCTCGACCATTTTCTAAGATTATTGACAGCCATTGCAAGCTCTTCAATTGGATCTTTTTCATCTTCATCGCTCTCTTCTTTGCTCTTTAAGGCAATCGTCTTCTTCTTTGGTTCGGAGTTATTGCGTTCTTCCTTTGCTTTTAGCTCAAGCTCATATGTCATCAAGTTACCAATCAACTCCTCCATGCTTAGCTTACTCAGATCTTTCGATTCTTGTATTGCTGTGACTTTTGCCTCAAAGTTCATTGGTAAAACTCGTAGTATCTTCCGCACAAGCTCTACCTCAGTGAATACCTTCCCAAGCGCTCTAGTGTTGTACACCAAAGTTGAAAAGCGTCCAAACATGTCCTTTATGCTCTCGCCTTTGTCCATCACAAAGTTTTCGTATTCATTGCTGAATAGGGCTAGACGAGATTCCTTGACTTGAGAAGTTCCTTCGTGTGTCACCTCCAAAGTGTGCCAAATTTCCTGTGCTGTTGTACAATGAGAAATTCTATTAAATTCGTTTTTATCAAGAGCACATATCAAAGCATTCATGGGTTTAGCATTTGTCGTTTTCAATTTCTTATCGTTGGCATCCCACCTATCCTTAGGTTTAGGAATCTCAGTACCACCAACAATTATAGTGGGAGGTTTATAGCCAGTTTCAATAATATCCCAAACATCATAATCAACGGAACTAAGGTAAATACTCATCCTAACTTTCCAATAAGCATAATCATTCCCGTTAAACATGGGTGGCCTAACAATAGATTGCCCCTCAGAAAAAGCATTATTTGATGAATTCATGACTCTAGAGTTAAATAAAAATACCAGGCTCTGATACCACTTGTAGGATCTAGATTAACCCTAGAGGGGGGTGAATAGGGTTATAGCAAATTTTCTCGATTTAAACACAGAAATAAACTGCAGAAATAAATATGTTGAAAGGTAAATCACACACAAAATTTACCCAGCTTCGGCAACCCCTGCCTACTGCTGCATTCACAGATTTCTATTAGAATTAAACAGTATCACGCTTACAAACGCTCTACTAGACTCGCAGACATTTGCTCCCGCTCATAAACACTCTACTAGACTCGCAAACATTTGCTCCCGCTCACAAACACTCTACCAGACTCGCACACCCTGCTCCCGCCTATAGAGTTTCGTTTACTCGCAAACTCTGCTCCCGCCTACAATAGAACTTTGCTTACTCGCAAACTCTGCTCCCGCCTACAATAGAACTTTGCAAACTCGCACACCCTGCTCACTGAACTAATTCTAAACAGACAATCTGACACTACCTAAACCTAGGTGGTGATTTACAACTCCTTTGACTTGAAAAGAAAAACAACTTCAGAAATACAACCAGGAGCAAAAATTAAAATACGAACTTTGGACACGTGATTTTTGCTCAAAATAAAAACTAAAAACCCCTATTATAAAATTAAAAACTAAAACCCCCTTTTAATAATAAGGCCGGCCCCTTTATCTTTCAACCCGATCCACTGTCTTCTCTTATTCTTTGACCCAATCCACTCTTTTGCTCAGTGGAGAAAAAAAATGCGGCCGATTCTCTTTGCCACTAATTTAGGGCTTCTGTCTTTGATTCAAAATTGGGGCTTTCTGATGTTCGGTGCTCTGACTTGCGTTGCTCTTGCTCACGCTCGTTCTTTGATGATTTATGCTTGTTGCTCGCTCGATCATGTTGTTGATGATTTCGGTATGTAGTTTCTTTTGTTGCTCGTTTGATTGCTTGCTTCGATTGAACTTGATTTTAACTCGATGCCGATGATGTAAATTGGGTTTGATATTTATATGAATTCAAATCAATTGATTCGTTCGTATTCACTTTGATACTTTCCCAATTTTGTTGCAACTTGATGCGCACGGCTTCTATTCTGTAGCGTTCGATCTGGTATTGATGCTTGAGATTTGTTCTGACTTTGTCACTATCGTATTCTTGGTATTACTTGGTTGACACGGTGTTGATTCATTGCTTGGTCAATACGGTTTTGAATTGTGACTTTGTCAATTTGCTTGGTTATCACGGTGAATGCTTGATTGACTTTGACAATACTGATTTCGTGAATTTTTACTTTGTTAACTTGTTCAACATTGAATTGGCGATTCAATGTCACTTCGGCCTTGATACTGAGTGTTTACTTCGGCCATTTGACTTTCTAAACTTCTGAATATTGTGGCATGTGGTCTTTGCTGTTATGTTGATGCATTGTGCCTTTGTGGTTGTAACTGGACAGTTCATATTGCTTTGCTTCATCGTTTGTGTCCACTGCATTCTTCGTTTGGTCTACTTGCATTGTCTCTGTTCTTTGTATTCTGGTCAGTGGTGTTCATTGTAGTTGCACTGCACTTTGATGGCTGTTCATTTGTATACATACATTCTTGTATGTATATATGTGTATAGCCACTGCACTCTGTAAGCTTGAGTTTGTTTACTTGGTGGCATGCATTTTTTTTTGTGATCTGCCTTGTTGCTTGGCCTGTCTGATCTCTGTTGCTTACTGTTACTTACTTTGTGCATTGCCTTACTGACTCGATTCATTTCATGTTTGTTGCCACTTTACCTTGTATTACTGCTTCCATTTTGACTTGGTCTTTGTTGAACATGTCATCTTCACTGTGTTCTCTTCATGCCTGACTTGATGCTGCATACATGTTTGTTGCAGTCCCTTTTTGATCACTTGATTATTGTTTGATTTTCCTGTTGAGACCTCTGCACTGTGCCTTGAACTTGTGGTCTGCCTTGAGTTGAATCCCGTGTGTTATTTGGGTTTGACCTTTTGTCGTTCATTTGGGCTGCTGGACTTGTTGTACATTGCATAGTGCATTGCCTTGTTTGTTGTAGTTGTGCTTGCACACTTGCTATTGTTGGCTGCGCACACGAGTTGGCGAGGCAGTGCACACGTGTATGAATGTACACGTGTTTATTGCAGCCACTTATGGTTACATGTCCCTGTAATATCTATATGCACGACTTTGTGATGAAAACAAGTGTGAATTATGACGAACAACCCAAATAACTGAGGCAAACCATATTTTCAAAAATCGTATTTTATTTTATACTGCAAAAATATTTCTTTTTCAATTTTACCGCGTTAGTGAATATTTTTGCAGATTGCTCAGATGCTGGATTCAAACTGAAATGAAGTTGAAGATTAAAATACGAGTGTGAGTGATATGTAGTGAGGTGAATATGAAAATAGTGATGTAATTAGAAATTGTAATTGAGAATGTATAGTGAATAGTGAGAGCTTGAAATTGTACTATTCAAAATCGTAATAAATATTTATTTGAATAAAATATCTGTTTGAATTCAAATTCTGTGTAATTTATTTTATTCAACAAATATTTATTTAAACTGAAAAATAGAATAGTATATTAACAAATACATTTAAACGAATGTATATATGTTTATTATCATCAAACAAAAATCATATAAGCGCAAAGCGCATATTCAACAAAATTTTGGCGTTTTCTATTCTGAAATCATAAATGTTTTTAAGCATTTTTAAGGGTTTTTAAAACAAATATTCCTTATTTCCAAGGCTTTTATAAATCATCAAAAAAAAAAACCCCCTTTTTCTATGAAAAATATTTTGTAAATAATTTTATTTATTTTAATCATTTTTATGTTATTCGGGTGTATATTTGACGTTTTGATTGTGTTTGAAGCTTTTTATCATATTAGTCTATTTGACTAATATTATGCAGATATGGTCCGATGACTCGTATATTCGATAGAGGACCATATGGATGTAGATTTACATTTGTCGAGGATATGAGGCGAGATTATTTATTATTATGATACTTGTCGATGAAAGGAGACAAGTGTGGTAGTCACATTGAACTCGTCATCGTACGAAATACGATGAGTTGGAATTTTCTACATTTTGCCGATGAAATGAGGTGATGTATGTTTTTTTAATAGGCTTTGATGTTAATTTATGATTACTTTACGATGTGGTATCGACCGGCGATTAGTAAACCATTAGGTGCTGACACATGGTATGGGACGTGTGTTAATACCTTTTGGGTTCCTAGTCGTAAAGTTGAGACACATGGAAGTTTGGACTAGTACTACGGACCTCGAGTGGAGTGGGGTTGCAGATTAGTAGTCAACCCCGAAGCATTATGATATTATTATTACTCGGGTCTTTTGACGTCACCGATTGGGATGGAGGAAATTATAGGCTACGTAGTCGTGTGCATAGGCAGGATAGGTAGAAATGAAGGTGATCCCAATCCTATGATGTATGGTACCGAAGTACAGTACTAGTGGAAGTAAATAGCACGTGCAAAGTATTCTTTTTATTGATGATTTTGATGTTAATCTTTTTGGGTGATGTTTATGTTTTGAATAGCCTCGAGTAAGAATGAGGCGACATGGTCCATGATGTTTCGACCATATTATTACTACTTGTTTGAGATTATGTGAATTATGAAGTTTGACGATCTCTATGATTGATTTGAAGTACTTCGAAATAATTTCCCTTCTTATGATATAAGAATGATCCTTGATGATTCTCATAGATGTATATTCATGATGAACCTTATATTCATTCCATTGGGAACAACGAAATGATTATCTCATTATCACTTATCATCATTGAGGCCCTTATCTACTGATGAGTTTAGTTGCCCGACCCGTGTGTTTTTCACTCGGGTCAGACCGAGTTGCAGGCTAGCATGGACAGCTTCTCTTTTTGGATCAGCTTATCACCTTTTGTGGGACTTATCGATTTGGCTAGCTTTTATCTTTAGACCGTTTTGTTGACTATCATGATGTATATTCTTTTTGTGGGATGGTTGTATGTGATTATCAGTACCCTTTTTTTGGCACTCGTGTATGATGTAATATGTGGGCATGTATGGTGGTGTATGTGTATATATATATCTGGTCTGGGTTCACTGTTATGTGACTGTTATTTACTTTCCGCATATATGTATATTACATTAGTTCTGAAATGTTTGTAAGCCGCCATAGTGTGCAATAGTTATGGACTAGACATGTCAACCACATATGAGGTAAATGAAAAATAAAAATGATGACACTACTTGACATGTTTAGTTCTTAGCTAGTGTACGCTATGTTGGTCGCCCTTATCCAACCCTATTCTCTGCGTTAGTAGACAGAATTACTCGTTAATTTCCTTTACTAACGTGGGCCTCGGGGTGGGGCGTCACAACTTGGTATCAGAGCTTCGTTTCAGAATATAATGTGATATATACAGAACAGTACACGAGATACCATACATCAAGTATAATACATCTACATGTATCATACCATAATCATGATTCGGTTCACCTTACTTTTAATTTTGTCCTTACCCATATTTTGACCCGTGTCCCTTTTCGATTCCTTTGGGGTAGATAGAAAGGAATACGTCTAGGAATGTTCAGTATATTTCATAGTATTCCTTATTTTCTGTATTTGAATTTTTAATATAACTATTTACCTTGCGAATGATCCTTTTAATCTTTTCTCTCAGCTATTTCTCATCGAGGTAGAGGACGCCATTCAGCGGCGGGACCGTCCAGTGGTTCTCGCCCTGAAGGTGTATATATGTCCACTGATCAAATTCTTGAGTTAGTGCAGAGCATTCAGCCTCCCACTACTACTACTCCTACCTCTTCTCGCCGATCAGCTTTTGCACGTATGTGCAGTGATTTCACTCATCTCGGTGGCAAGGCCTTTAAAGGCACCGAGTCTGTTCTTGATGTTGAGGCCTGGCTCAGTTCTTGTGAGCGTATTTTTGGCTGTATGGAGATATCTAGCCATCACCGTGTTCTTGTAGCATCCAGTATGTTGCAAGAACGAGCTCTTCATTGGTATGACCTTCTGATTGCTGAGATTGATGAGTCCACACTTGAGTGGGATCAGTTTCGTGAGCGGTCTGAGCTCAAGTTTATTCCTGATTCTGAGAGAGCTACTCTAGCTCGTCGCTTCCTTGAGCTCAAGCAAGGAAAGCTTTCTGTTTCTGAGTATGTTGCTTCGTTTGAGGGTCTTTCTAAGTATGGGCTTGAACATATTCTTACTCCATACAAGAAGAATCTTAGGTTCATTTCCGGACTTAAGAAGTATTTGAAGAAGGCCCTTATGCTTCGCCTTGAGCTTACTTTTGAGAAGCTTGTTGATATGGCCCTTCAGCTTGAAGCGGTCGAGAAGGAAGAGGATAGTGATGATGATGTTAGGGGTCGGGCCAACCCGAATAAGAAGAAGTTCTTTCGCAAGTCTAGGCCCTTTCCTCCTAAGAAGAAGAAGAAGCATGGTGGTTCTTCTTCTCAGCCTCAGTCTACTCCTTCAGCGAAGCCTTTTGCATGCTTCAATTGTGGCTCCCCTATCACCCTGTTAGAGAGTGTCCCAAACCCAAGCGTTGCCTCCACTGCAAGTAAGAGGGACACTTAGTTGCTGCTTGCCCCATTAAGGGGAAAGGTTCACGCCAGGGTCAGCTTAATGTGGCTTCTACCTCTGGTGATGCTTCTCAGCCTAGAGGTACACACTCTTCCGTTTTAGAAGGTTCCTTATTATTTCATGATCGTATTATCCGAGTGATTTTCGATACAGGTGCTTCTCACTCATTCGTATCGAAGGAACTCATAGATGCTTTGCAGTTGGATGTTTCTTGCTTGCTTACTTCATTGCGAATTGCTAATCCTATTGGAGGATCCGCCACCCTTAGCTTACTTTATGATGACGTTGAGATCATGATTTGTGGTTTTCCTTTCCGTGCGAATCTACACGTGATTCCTTCGCTTGGTTTTGATATGATATTTGGTATGGACTGGCTAGTTCGATACGATGCCAAGATTCTTTGTTCTGATAGAGTCATTTATCTCCGCCATCCAGACTCGCCTTCGCAGTTATCTCTTATGCTTCGGGATACAGATTGTGATTCCGTAGCATCCTTATATGCTCTTGATTCTCGAGATGATGAAGATGATGTGTCTCGAATTCCGATCGTTTGTGACTTTGCTGATATTTTTGAGCCTGTTTCGGGGTTGCCACCCAAGCGGGCCATAGAGTTTCGTATTGATCTCATTCCTGGTGCTCATCCAGCTAGTCGTCCTCCCACGAGGATGTCTACTAAGGAGAACGAGGAACTTAAGAAGCAACTCCTCGAGCTCGAAGCTAAGCACTTCATTCGATCTAGCTCTTCACCGTGGGGTGCCGCGGTGGTATTTGTAAAGAAGTCCGATGGGACTCTTAGGCTTTGCGTCGACTATCGCAAGCTTAATGAGTTAACCATCAAGAATCGTTACCCTTTACCGAGGATCGACGACATGTTCGATCAGTTAAGTGGTGCTAGAGTCTTTTCACAGTTAGACCTTGCCGTTGGTTTTCATCAGCTCCGAGTTGCGGAAGATAGTATTCCTCTCACCGCATTCCGCACTCGCTATGGTTCTTTTGAGTGGCTCGTCATGCCGTTCGGATTGACGAATGCACCTGCCTACTTTGTCGATCTTATGAATCGAGTATTCCGGGAATATCTCGATAAATTCGTGCTTGTATTCATCGATGATATCTTAGTATATTCCAAGTCCGAAGAGGACCATGCTCGACATCTTAGAATTGTTTTGAGTACTCTCCGAAAGCATAAACTCAAAGCAAAACTTTCTAAATGTCACTTCTGGGAAAAGCAAGTGAAGTTCTTAGGCCATGTTGTATCTTCAGAAGGTATTTCCGTTGATCCTTCTAAGATCGAGGCTATTCAAAATTGGAAGAGGCCTGAGAATGTTCATGAGATTCGTAGCTTTTTGGGATTGGCCGGTTATTATCGTCGCTTTATTAAGGATTTTTCTCGTATCGTGCTTCCTCTTACAAACCTTACCAGGAAGGGTGTTCGTTTTCTCTGGTCTGACAAGTGTGAGGCTGCCTTCCAGCGATTGAAGGAGCTTCTCACACATGCTCCTGTGCTTGTGGTTCCTGAAGGGAACCAAGATCTCATTGTTTATACTGATGCAAGCCACAGTGGGCTTGGTGCGGTTCTTATGCAGAAGGATCGGTTTGTTGCCTATGCTTCAAGGCAATTACGTCCGAACGAGGTTCGGTACGCGACCCATGATTTAGAGCTTGCAGCCATCGTCTTCGCCTTGAAGATATGGCGTCATTATCTCCTTGGTGAGCATTTCGTCCTTTATACCGATCATAAGTCTCTCAAGTACCTCTTTTCGCAGAAGGAATTGAATATGAGGCAACAACGATAGTTAGAGTTCCTCGCCTCATATGATTTCGATATCGAGTATACCCCAGGGAAGGGTAATCGTGTAGCTGATGCGCTTAGCTGCAAGCATTCGACAGTTGTTTCTATGATGTTAGCCGAATGGGATGTTCTTGAGACGTTATCCAGCTTCGACATTCGTGATCGAACACCATCATCTGATTCACCAGTCTTATTATTCAGTATGGTGGCTCGACCTTCTCTTCTTGATCGTATCTCTAAGGCCCAGAGACGTGATGCTTATATTATGCGCCTCATTCAGTCTTGCTCATCTGAGTCCTGTGATGAGGAGTTACGGGATTATTCGATTGATTCTCATGGTTGCCTTCGTTTGAGGAACCGTATAGTTGTTCCAACTGATTCATCACTTAGGCGTGACATACTTGATGATTGTCATCGCTCTAAGTACACCATTCATCCGGGTAGCAGTAAGATGTATGCGGATATGCATAGAATTTATTATTGGGAAGGCATGAAGCGTGACATTGCAAGTTATGTAAGCAATTGCATGACGTGTCAGCTTGTCAAGGCCGAGCATCAGCGGCCATCTGGTCTTCTTCAGCCTCTAGAGGTTCCACTGTGGAAGTGGGACCAAGTTTCGATGGACTTTGTTGACGGCCTACCTCGTTCGAGGTCGGGTCATTTGAGCATTTGGGTAATTGTTGATCGCCTCACGAAGTCAGCTCATTTCATTCCTATTAAGTCTAATAGGAATGCTCCTCTTTTGGCAAAGCTCTATATTAAGGAAATTGTTCGATTGCATGGTGTTCCTTCATCGATCGTTTGTGACCGTAATCCTCTATTTACCAGTCATTTCTGGTCCAGCTTTCAGCAAGCTTTGGGAACAAAGCTGAATCTTTCAACTGCTTATCATCCTCAGTCTGATGGACAGACAGAGAGGGTGAATCGTATTCTTGAGGACCTACTACGTGCATGCATTCTTGATTTTGGTGGTTCTTGGGAGGATTACCTTCCATTGGTAGAATTCTCCTATAACAACAGCTTTCAGTCTAGTATCCGTATGGCACCATTCGAGGCACTTTATGGTAGACCGTGCCGTTCTCCATCTTATTGGGTAGAATCTGGCGAGAAGTTTATTCTTGGGCCGGATTCGATTCGTGATTCTTCGGAGAAGATTTCCCTTATTAGACAGAGAATGAAAGAGGCACAGAGCCGTCAGAAATCCTACGCGGACAACCGTAGGAAGCCTCTTGAATTCTTCGTCGGTGACCATGTGTTCATTCGTATATCTCCGATGAAGGGAGTGATGCGCTTTAGCTCCACAGGGAAATTGGCTCCTCGCTTTATAGGACCATTTCCGATTACCGAGCGCATCGGTCCAGTTGCTTATACAGTGTCACTTCCGCCTCATTTATCTGATATTCATGATGTTTTCCACGTCTCTCAGCTTAAGAAGTGCATTCGAGGTTCTGATTCCGTTGTTGATCCTTCCGAGCAGCTAGAGCTTGAGATCTCACCGAGTTTATCCACCGTTCAGCGGCCTATTCGTGTGCTTGATTCATAGGTGAGGCGCCTTCGAAGCAAGAACGTTCCTCTTGTTAAGATTCAATGGTCGGAGAATCTCAATGATTGCACTTGGGAAACTAGAGAATCTATCGAGCATTCTTTTCCGGGTTTTCTATCTTCATTTGAGGATGGTGAGAACTATTATCTCAAGCTATTTCTTTTTCCTTTTGGGTTAAATTGTTATATTTGTTACGGTTTCCCTAGAAATTGCGAGGACGCAATTTTGTTAAGGAGGGGAGTGCGACACAAACCCGGTTAGGAGATTACCGCTAATATTAAATTATAATGATGACTATAATTTAATATTGGAATTAATTAAATTAATTAGAGGTAAAATGGTGAAAATATTGTTTATTTAATATAAACAATGAAGCTGAGTAAATTGAGCTAATGAAATTAAGAAAATAAAGTTAATCACTTTATTTGAGTCTTGGGATAGGTTGTAAATTTATTTGGGTTTAATAAAATGATATTGGTAATTTAAGACCAATAATCCATTTTTATTTTAAAATAAAATATGGAGAATAAAGAAGAAATAATTTTGTTGAGGATGAAAATGTTGGACATGTGTGAAATAAAGTGGTATTGGTTGGAAAATATAGTTTTATTTTGCAAAATATGTCCAAATTTGCATATTTTGTCAAAATATGCAAATTTGTAGAAAATGAGAGTTAGTGCTAAAATAACATCTAAATTGGTGGAAAATAACGATTTATTTACTTTAATAAAATTCTAGACGAAATAACGATTCCAACGCATTTAATTTTGTTGAAATCGGATTGATAATGCAAAAGTTATAAATTGTTAATGATTGAATATGTGAGTAATTAGGGAAAAATAACATTTCTAAAAATTTCATAAGGCATATTGGGTTTGGGTTGGATCCAGTACCCAAAAGAGGCTTCTGGTAGGTGAAGGAGACATCGTACTGGCTTCTCATCTTTCTCCTTCCACCAGAAATTAACACAGAAGCTTCAAAACTCTTAAAAATGGCTTCCTCTCCTATATCTCTAATCAAAATTCTCAATTAATTAGCGAATTAGAAAGATTTCCTAGCTCAAAACATAAATAAGGTAATCTATCATCCCTTAAATCCCAAATCCTTGAGAGATTGCAATTTTCTATTTACTGTAATCTCATTTTGTTGATGATTTCTTTTTGCATGTCTCTTCTTAAGCTTCTACAGGTCCTGCACGAGCGTGAATTCGCCTAAAGCTTTGCCTTTGCTGCCTAAAATCATCTTTTGCTGCAAATTGTAAGTATATAACTTACAGCAACTAAATTGAAAGCCTGTGCAAAATCTGTAGCTTTTTGTTGCAAATTCGTACTAGTTCCTTAAGTTTTTCGTATATCTCGTTTTGCTGTAAATGCATCATAGTAAAATGGTCATAACTTTCACGTTTCTTGTCCGTTTTACCTTAAAAAAAATTTGTTGGAAACTGCATTCGATAAGAAACAATTTATTTTCAGATCGTATCCTGAGATTTTGCAGTTTTAATGACCGAAAATGAGTTTGATGTCAGAAGCCTGATTCTGCCTTTAACAAATCAGGCTTAGTTTGTATTTGTTAGCAAAACAGCCATAACTTTTGACAAACAAATCGGATTTTGATAATCTTGACCTTTTCGGAAATCTTATATCATATACTACAACTTTCATTTGTTGAGTTTTCTGTTATTTTGAGGTTAGCTATGACAAAATTGAAAATTTTTACTGCTAACCCGAGAGAAAGACTAGAAATTCTCTGTTGTTGAATCTGAAACGGAATCGGCCATAACTTTTTCGTTTTTAAGCCGAATTCGATATTCTTAGATGATCTGGAAAGCTCGTTTTATAAGCTACAACTTTTTCTTTAGTCATATTGCCAGATTCGAATGTTTACTATGCTGAAATTGTGAATATTTGTCTCAGTCCTGTCAATATATGCATACACACTATATGCTACAGGCTTTGTATAAGATTTTTAGTAAAAAGATCATAACTTTTAGACCGCTGATCGGTATTCAATGATCTTGATCATTCTGAAAAGCTTAGAAACTAAGCTACAACTTTGTTTTTAATTGCATTGCCAAATTTTGGCGTTTTCTATGCTGAAATCATAAATGTTTTTAAGCATTTTTAAGGGTTTTTAAAACAAATATTCCTTATTTCCAAGGCTTTTATAAATCATCAACAAAAAAAAACCCCTTTTTCTATGAAAAATATTTTGTAAATAATTTTATTTATTTTAATCATTTTTATGTTATTCGGGTGTATATTTGACGTTTTGATTGTGTTTGAAGCTTTTTATCATATTAGTCTATTTGACTAATATTATGCAGATATGGTCCGATGACTCGTATATTCGATAGAGGACCATATGGATGTAGATTTACATTTGCCGAGGATATGAGGCGAGATTATTTATTATTATGATACTTGTCGATGAAAGGAGACAAGTGTGGTAGTCACATTGAACTCGTCATCGTACGAAATACGATGAGTTGGAATTTTCTACATTTTGCCGATGAAATGAGGTGATGTATGTTTTTTTTAATAGGCTTTGATGTTAATTTATGATTACTTTACGATGTGGTATCGACCGGCGATTAGTAAACCATTAGGTGCTGACACATGGTATGGGACGTGTGTTAATACCTTTTGGGTTCCTAGTCGTAAAGTTGAGACACATGGAAGTTTGGACTAGTACTACGGACCTCGAGTGGAGTGGGGTTGCAGATTAGTAGTCAACCCCGAAGCATTATGATATTATTATTACTCGGGTCTTTTGACGTCACCGATTGGGATGGAGGAAATTATAGGCTACGTAGTCGTGTGCATAGGCAGGATAGGTAGAAATGAAGGTGATCCCAATCCTATGATGTATGGTACCAAAGTACAGTACTAGTGGAAGTAAATAGCACGTGCAAAGTATTCTTTTTATTGATGATTTTGATGTTAATCTTTTTGGGTGATGTTTATGTTTTGAATAGCCTCGAGTAAGAATGAGGCGACATGGTCCATGATGTTTCGACCATATTATTACTACTTGTTTGAGATTATGTGAATTATGAAGTTTGACGATCTCTATGATTGATTTGAAGTACTTCGAAATAATTTCCCTTCTTATGATATAAGAATGATCCTTGATGATTCTCATAGATGTATATTCATGATGAACCTTATATTCATTCCGTTGGGAACAACGAAATGATTATCTCATTATCACTTATCATCATTGAGGCCCTTATCTACTGATGAGTTTAGTTGCCCGACCCGTGTGTTTTTCACTCGGGTCAGACCGAGTTGCAGGCTAGCATGGACAGCTTCTCTTTTTGGATCAGCTTATCACCTTTTGTGGGACTTATCGATTTGGCTAGCTTTTATCTTTAGACCGTTTTGTTGACTATCATGATGTATATTCTTTTTGTGGGATGGTTGTATGTGATTATCAGTACCCTTTTTTTGGCACTCGTGTATGATGTAATATGTGGGCATGTATGGTGGTGTATGTGTATATATATATCTGGTCTGGGTTCACTGTTATGTGACTGTTATTTACTTTCCGCATATATGTATATTACATTAGTTCTGAAATGTTTGTAAGCCGCCATAGTGTGCAATAGTTATGGACTAGACATGTCAACCACATATGAGGTAAATGAAAAATAAAAATGATGACACTACTTGACATGTTTAGTTCTTAGCTAGTGTACGCTATGTTGGTCGCCCTTATCCAACTCTATTCTCTGCGTTAGTAGACAGAATTACTCGTTAATTTCCTTTACTAACGTGGGCCTCAGGGTGGGGCATCACATCTCAGGATTCTCAGTCGTCTCCTAAAATCTAGATTCTCATATGGGGCCCCACTTCGGCTCTTGTCCTAATCACTGCTCTTTTAGCTTTGGAGGAATCGTTTGCCTAACAAATCCATATTCATTTCTTTGGGGCAATTCAACGGCAAACTCCTGACTTCAGTGCCATAGTCGGTCACAGTGCATGCACGCTACATACCATCACAAAGTCGAAGACCCGAACCTTAGCAAACATAAAGGTGGGGTCGGTACCGACTCGCGCACCTTGGTTGGGGTCGGTTCTTAACTTCCTGCCTTTACATCCCTACTTCATGTGTACCTATCTGTTGCCTTCTTCTCCTTCGAAAATAGTCAAATGATAAGGAACTTTCTGATTCCGAGCATGGAGGAGTTGGCTCTCTCCTAGCTCTTCTACATCAAGTGTTCAACTGGTTCATCATGTTTTAGTTTTCTTGGATTTTCTGGTTCAGCTATATATGGATGTCATGTAGTTCTTCCATCATCCTTTCAAAGTCAATCCTGGTAATGTGATCTGAGGGATTCTTGGTATCCATGGGATCCTACTGTGGAGCTTTGTCCAAAATTTGATGGCCAGCGATCTCTATTCCATCTGTAACTCTTGAGGAGGCGGCAGCTTTGTCTTTCCTAGGGGCCATTGAAGATGGCTTCCTATAAACTTTGTTCAAACCTGAGTAGTAGGGAAACTAGTTAAGAAGTAATTAGATATCTTTCTTAGAGTTTAGCCAATCCAATACTAGACAAGGATCTAAATAGCCCGAGAGTCGGTTTCTCAGTGCAAAATACCAAAATGTTTGAACCAAAAATGACACAAACACCCAAAGATTTAAGCGAAAAATGAGCGAGAAATAAGTAAATACTGAACGCACTTGGTTTACAATGGTTCAGGAAAGCAAGGCCAATGTCCACTTTAAAATTTTATTGCTGATTTACAACTTGGGGGCAGAATTTCTTGGGACTCGGTACAATTCCAACACTTAGAATCTCAGAGTTCCAAGAATATAAGAAACAATGGAACTAGAGCCAAAAGATCCTCAAAAATGAACCCTACCTTCCTATTTATAGAGGTAAGGAGCTTAAAATATCACACCAAATGTATCCTAGCCTTTAGCCATAGTTTAGACCAGTTCTCTCCAAAACGTAGGCGCCACATCATTAGTAACAAGGTGTCATCAGTTGGGAGTTGTCATTTGGGAGTTGTCCTTTAGGAGTTTGTGGATATCGTTAGAGAATCATATTGAAACAACAAAACAACTTTGGAAATAGGATTTAGGCATCGAGCTAGGCATGTAGGCAAAAGATGAGGTCCACCTAAGCTATATTTGGGAGTTGGTGCGGCTCCTTAGAGTCGGTAGCGATCCCCAAATTGAGAAATCCTATTATTATGTTGTATTGATTTGGGTTGTTTTGGGTTTGGTTGAACTTGGTTAGAGTCCGACCCGAGAAATTTTAGTGTTTGCTTGGGGTTTGACCTGAAGATTTTTTGAGATTTTTGTGTTTTGAGTTTCCCTTCGCCTGCTTGGAGTCAAACCCGAGTTTTTGATTGTTTTCTTCGAGTCATCAGGAGTCGATACCAAGTCGTGCTTAAGAGTAAGTACCGAGTCGCGCTTGGAGTCAGACTTGAGTTTTTAGTGTTTAACTCGAGTTTACAGGAGTCGGTGCCGATCTGCAAGCAGGACGCGATACCGACTGACTTGGGGTTTTTCGTGGATTACTTTGGGTCGCACTTGGAGTTTTTTCCAAGGGCATCCTGCTTGGAGTCCGACCTAAGGATTTTGTGGGTTTGCTTCGAGTCAACCCTTCTAAAAACTTGAAATTTCAACTTTTCTCGCTCATTTTTTGGCATTTCTCTTTTTGTTGCCTCTTTATGATATTCGCAAAGTCCTTGGGTCGTTTCTCCGCTGTTCGCTCATCCGAGTCGATTACTTTTAAGTCTATTCAAATACTATCTTGTTAAAAGGCTGGATAACAGTATGTATATGGATTATGTATAGTGGACGTATTTTGTATTTATTTGACTCTTTTATATATTGACCAATTGGTACTTGTATATATTATTCGTTGTACATTATCGCTACATTGATGACTCCATATTCTCTACTTTCTTTTTTATTTTATTTATTATTCTATCCTGGAATTGCTAGTGTTTATTGTCTTGTGTCGATACCGAATATGTGAGGATGTGTTATATAAGATTTTAAATACATGTTGGTGTTAGCCAAAGGGAATATTAATGTGCGACAGCCCAATATCGCTTTATTCTCCATATTAACATACAGTATTATCTAGTAATACACTTTAAGCATATGCGTATAAAGGTGGGTTGTTATAGTTGGTAGCAAAGCAGGTTTATAACAATACATTATATATTTAAGGAACAAGTCTTGTCCTTAGATGAGACTTTGAGTCCCTATCTCTGTGGGTGTGTGGTAGATTATTATATATCATGTAACAACCTAACATTGGGAAGCAACTAATTAAATTAATAATGAAGATTTCACTAATTAAATGATTTTTTAATAATTGGAAAATTATAAGGGAAAATGTTTCACAAAGTAAGAAAATAACTTATTTGAGCATATTTTGTTTTTAAAATGATTTTGGACATTTTTAAAGGTCAAAATGATTTTTAAATTATAACTAAAAAGATAATTTTTCTTTAAAGTTGAATATTAAAAGTAAAGTTGATAAGGAACTTACTTTAAAGAAAGTAAATTTTATTTCTCTTATAAAAAAGGTTATAAATTTATTGTTGAAATTGGGCTTTAAATGGTAGATAAGATAATAATTATTTAACTATTATAAATTATAGAAAATAATTGTTGGAAAACTATGAAAGTGTAGTAAAACATTTTTCGAGAATGAATGTGAATTTTACTTGGAGATTTAGGCTAACTTGTCATGTTAGAAAAATAGATAAGCAAAGGAAAAGGAAATGAAAAAGAATGAATATAAGTAGATAAGTAAGCCGATTTGGCCCATCTCTGCACTTAGAGAAAATATCCACTTCCCTTGCATTTAATGATAGATCTAGAATCATCTTTTGGCTTCAAAATTAACTTCCAGTATACATTTATATCTTCTATCTCCTTAATCCCAATTATGAAAAACCTATTCGTCTTCTTCTAAAATCAATATAAAATCAAATAAATTTCAATTAATCATGAAACTTGAAACTAAGCTTCTCTACATGATACTACAACTCTACGAACCTTTATAGCTGTTAGGCAAGTTGGGGTCTTGTTGCAATTTTAGAAAAGAGGGAAAATTGAGTTTTCCTGATGCTATGAAGGGAAATTGAATGTTTGGTGCTTCCCTAAGCTAAGCAAGTAATTTATTCTCACAATATATGTCTATATGTATGTGATTTATGTTGAATGATTGAAATGTTTGAATTTGTGTTGCTTGCTCTTTATGAACCCATTGCGATTCATTTCTTTTACTGAATTTTTGTGATATAGATGTACTTCGAAATGCTGGAATGTAGTATAGTCTATAGTGTTAGAGTAGAGATCGGGTGAAAGAGCATCGGGCAGCCAGCGTCGTCGGTAAGAGGCTACACGACCTGAAACAATTCATGTTCCAGGTCGCAATCGGTTCACCGGTGTATAGCACTCCAATGTTGGAACCTACAGATTAGTAATCGAGAGTTCATTAAGATCATTTAGAGGTGAATCTTTTATAGAGATTAGTGATCGAGAGTATATTACTTTCCAAAGGTTACATGTTGTAGTTATTTTGGAACCTACAGATTTATCTTCCAAGGACTAACTAGTCAAGTATTATTATTTACTCTTAGGCCCGACAGTCGAGGATTCACTATGTTGAAAGGCTCTTATTAGGTCTTTTAGAGTCGATAGTATTTATTATGAATCTATGTATGCTAACATGAAGAATACGTGATTAGGACCCGTCGAATATGCTAGTATCCATCCTAGTGGTCCTGATTGCGGGATAGTGGCGTAGATTCGTGATGTCAATTTGATGAGCTGAGAAGGACGAGGCCGAGAGATATTACTCTCATTAGAGCCATTGCCCAAACATCACTTAAGGACTAATAGTTTGTTACCAAGGGGAAGTAGGAGTCATGACCAATGCACAATGTAGACTTGTAACGTGTTTATGACATGTGATGGATATGACTATCACGATTTTAGTAGTAACTAAGGGACTTTACGAAACAGGCTGTAGATGTTAGCGTTTCTTGTAGTAATGTTGTGGTACATCAATGTCCCATCTAGATAACCTAGGTAGATCCATTATCCATGAGACATTGGATGTTATCACCATATTATAGACGATGATTATTTGACATTAGAGACTGGATGCATGCTCATTTGTCATTTGAGATAGCCTAACCTGAGACAGCTGTGTGTTATCTATCCATGAGATTGAAGACTTGTACAATTTCCTGTCATTCTCCCTTAGAGTCTCAGGTTGAGAAATCTACTATTGTACTACATATATATAGATACACACACACACACACATATATATACATATATATATATATATAAACATACACACATGTACACACACACACATATGCCACTCAGTTGAGAGTACTTTCACTTATTATAACCGTTGGTCGAGATAAATCTTTGTGTTTAATTGTGGTTTTGTTATGTTTATATGTTATATTACGAGTCTGCATATATATTATGTTTATATTCCTTAGGGCTATGCAGTCGAGAATTATTGTTTTTCATTGGGCCTGGTGGTCGAGATGTACATTATAGATTGTTGTGGTTGTTAGATGTTTGATTATTGGCTAATGTTTTACCCATTTCATTCTTATGCTATGTGATGTGATGATTGATTGTTCGTTTCAGTGGGTGGCATTTTATGTGCATGATTTTGGATGACGTGAGTACACTTGAGATACTTATTTTATTTGTGATAAACTTATGTACAACATGCCAGTTATTATTATTATTATTGACATCTACATTCTAAACATAGTCTGATTCGTGTGTTATTTATATAATTCTCGGGTCAGTTCGAGACACTTTAGGTTCAGGGATGAAGAGACTAGCTTATGATTATGGGGCTTGGTTATTAGCATTGTTGTGCATTGTTATATATTTGTATGGTCTTATGTATGTATATGGATTGTATGTATTGGACATATCATGTATTTATTTAAGAGATAGTATTTATTGAGTCTTATTATATATTGACCTACCAGTACTTGTATATGTTATTCATTGTATATTGCTGTGTTGATGACTCTGTGTTCCTTATTTTTTTTTAATATTATGTATTATTTTAACCTGGAATCTCACGTGTGGAACACCCCACCTCTATAACCATACTATCTAAGAGTATTAATAAGTAATATTATCAGATAATTTCTACTACTAATAAAGAAATTTCCTTGAACTAATTTACTCGGGGTCGTTTTGAAATTCCAAAAATGCACTTGCTTTTCGGCGCTCAAACAAAATATCAACGTATCCCATAACACAAACAGCCTGTGTGCGAAGCACGGGCACGTACTAATATGAAGAATGAGAATATATGGGTACACGTGTGAATATTCCATTGGACTAACGTCGGTATGAATCACAAATCACATAATAATCAACATAATTGTACGCGATCGTAGTATAAAGCAATAAACACGTGTGTCTTCAAGACAAAACAATACATAACACAAAATAAAGAATACAACACACAAAGTCAGAACACGATAGATAAAATACGATATGTCACATATACATAGTCCAGTAGGTTACAAAATGTTGGACTCCAGCCCACTTCATACATATACCAAAATATCGCATCATTACATATACTCAACGAGGCTATAAAATACGTAAGGGAATGTATCATCCTAATGTACCTATTAGACTCCAAAAAGTCCGTAAGTCCATAAAAGATACCACGTACCTATATCTAAAATACCTTGGATTAACCCGAGCATCATAAAAATACACGGTCTATAATGATATATCAATGGTAATAATGAATGGGACATATATAAGGACATGAGAATAAGGGTATATGAATATATTACCATGTGATGTTATTACTACTTTATCCTTATTTAAGTATATTTAGATTTCATTCTTATGAGAATTTTAAATCAGCATAATCATACATATATGTATATCTCAATATAAGTAGTAACACGGAAATGACTATATGATAGGCAAATGGTCCCTAGTAGAGTCATAGATATAAATACGAGGACTACCTAACCCATATCTATATTCAAGTGAGGGGCACACTTAGTATGTCCTTATCTATCACTCCATTGGAACCAGATGGCAGACTAATAACATGGAGCCTGCTCCAAAGTCACACGATCTAGACAATCTTTAGTTACCTCGATGGTCATCGTGACATGTATCCATTAGTAGCTCGTCTATGTGAAGCATTTAGTCACAACCCTACATTTTGCCTATATAGGTAACATAATGTTGGCCTAGGTAACACATGGGCGGACGCACACAACAAAAGCACATAGGTACATAAGAAAAAAGGTGTCACGGATCTGATGAAAGGAGTAAATCGTGACACCTTTTTTCTAGTCCTCCGAACGCCAATGAAAGGAGTAAATCGTGACAGACGACGCATAATATCTATAATATATGCACAAATCCTAGCTCACGAAATATAGGCATAGAGCCTTGTATATCACAATGAGCTCCTCCTAACATCACTACTACCACGATTATCGCTATCCTATTACTAAAGTGCCATCTACTTACAATAAATAATCGAATAAATATCACAATGACGTCCATACCACCGTGTGATACTTAAATATGTATTCACCACTCATAAACTGCACTCTATCATCACAATTATTAATGTGACAAGTTCGATGAATAACCAAAGAAATACTACTGAAAGTCTAATACCAGACCGTACTATAGCTCTATTCATTACAAATTCCTCATAGCATAGAATATTTAATATATATATATATATATATATATATATATATATATATGATTCATAAATGTTGATTAGTTAGAATATCTCATTTAATTATATCGATTACATTACTAAATTGTTAACATCAAAATTAATTCTTTTATTGATGAATTAACAATTGAATTATTCCTCATATTATATTATATATATGTTAAATAAACTTAGGTTTGTTAAATATATTTCATTTTCAGTTATAAAGTTTAAACTAAACATGGATCGAATATTTAAGTACATTAGTTGTATAATAAATGTATATTTATATTATATCATTAATTTAATTATTAATATTCTTATTAAATTTAATTTTTATACATCATTACTTTGTATATATATGTGTATATTTCCTTTGTTTACATTGTTCTTTTAATTTATTTAATATATATATATATGTATATATACTATACATATTATTTTATTATATATATATATATTTAAATGTTGCATGGCACTAGTGAAATCATCGTCGACTACAAAGGGTCGACTAATAGGTGGTCGACAGTGGTCGACCTATCTCCACCAGTGTTACATCGCTTCATGCCTTATTTTGCACTTCTCTGAACAACTTCAGGATTTACTATTTCAAGTTTCGGCCTACTATTCGACGTGCACTCCAATACTCATTCATACTTCAATCCATGCATGCTTAAATTCATTCAAATAGAATATAGAATCCAAGGATATCAATAATAAAGCAAAGTTCCATTTATAGTAAACAAAACTACATGATTGCATAAACATACATATAATACTTCAACTATGTTAATATCAAAACATACATAGATGTGAATTAGATTATCCATCAAAAGATGAAGAACTTCAGTTACACCCTATAGCCTTTCCTCTTCCTTGCTTGCACTCTACTGTAATTTTCCCACTTCGGCTGTGAGTGAAGAATGATGTATGGAGGCACATAATTAAATTTGGAGACTTTTAGTAATTTGTTGGATTGATTTTGATTTTTGGAAGAGGAGGTAGGGTTTGATAATAATTTGAACAAGAGGGGTTTAAGCATGCTTCTTCCAAAATATGTGATCTTATATTTATAATTAGTGAGAAAAATACGGACATCGGAAAACTCTGGAAATTAATAAAATGAAGGTTTAAACTTAAGTTATATGGATTTAGGTTTAATTAAAACCTAAACTTCAATTTATTTTCCAATTCTATTTTCTATTTTATATATCTTTTATCAAAGCTATTATACAAATTTGTAATTCACTAATCAATCAAATAAATTCATATTCAAGTCCCTTAACTCACAAGTAACATCACTCATATTATATAAAATTACTTGGAACTATGCCAGTCTATTTATATATGTTGTTTCAAATACCTTTATTAATTGAAATAACATTTCCAATTATCATTAAAATAAAATTATAAATTCATTTATTTCAACAATTATCATTATAAAATTTATTCAATCATTTCTGTTTCATATTATTTATTTATTTTTAGTACTCAAATGACTAAATTAATTTCTAAATTAATATTTTTCACTTTTTAAAACTCTTTCCATTTTATCTCAAATATTTACATCTAATTTCCAAATTACCTTATAATTCTACATTTATTATATTAAAATATATTAAATTAGTTAATCTTTTACTATCAAGTTCCAAATTAAATACCTCTCGATTATGGGTTGTTACAATGTTTTTATTGCTTTGTGCTAATTCGAGTACGTATGTATGTGTTACATGAGATTTCAAACACGTGCTGATGTTAGTCTAATGGAATACTCATGTGTCATAGCTCAATATCGCCTCATTCTTTGTATTATCAAACAGTATTATCTAGTAATACCCTTTAGTAGTATAAAGGTGGGGTATTACAACTCATATCAGTTCCACGAGTAGTATAGTTGGCCCATTTTCTAAGCTGGTTAAACCAAGAGGCTAGGATCTCAACGTTGTAGTCGTCCTTTCAACATTGTTCCATGTAAAATGTCACTGCATCTTAGAATTGACCTACTTATCCTCCTTCTCCTACTATATCTTCTTATTCCACTTATATTACATGTTCTCTTTCGCGTGGAACTGATAATTAACCTCCTATCTTGATCTCTAGAGGTGGAAACTTATGGTGAGTTTACCTTTCAGCTTATGTATGTTGACATTCTGTTAACCTCACATATGTACGGAGATAGGAACCTCAACGTTCGACCTTTGGGATAGCCATCAACTGAGTGATCATGGAATGCAAAGCAATATTTTTAACTCTGGACACCTATAGAGAAAGATTACATGTTAGAGAGGTACAGTAATGGAAGAATGTAGTTCGAAACACTAAATACAAAGGTAAACACATACGTCCAGAGTACAAGTTGCGGAGACAACTAGGCTGGTCTCCTATAAATAAGTAAAAGTCTTCGAAGGTTTTGTGCTTGTTGTGGACATTCAAAATGATATAGTAGGAGTAACGAGCCTCAAAGAAAAGAAAAGAGAAGCCCCTACTTGGGCGCTTGAAGTGGTCTAGCAAGCATAGATCCCTCACGTTTGGCTTGCGACCAAATTGCCATTTGAAAAACATATATATGCACAACAAGACTCAGTAAGAATTAGAGTGCAACTGAGTGGAGCCACTGTAAGAGCAGTTAGGAAATGGTGAATGAATGGAAAAAATGGACGAACAACATTCGTTAAGCACATAAATTGGTTGCAAATGGTAAAACCAACAGGTGGCATATAGGCTCTCTTCTGGGCCGCGGGAGTATGACCTAACTCTTTAAAATGTCACGTCTTTGGAAGATACGCAAGAGATCTGCATCGGTGAACCTACTAAGGAAAAATCCAATGGATTATCCAGAATAAACATGTTTTTCAAATTCCATCTAGGGTGTGGTACTTCCTATGAAGGAGGGTGACCTCCAACAATAGAGACTGTAGTGGTGGAGGTACTAATGCTAATGGAAGGAGTAACAACAGAAGTGCCGATGCGGAAGTTGACATAGAAGCTGAGATTGTTATAAGAATAGTGGTTGAGGTAGAATTTGGCATGGTATCCCATGCTACGATAGGAGAAGAGGAAGGTGACGAGGCATCCATAATAATAACAATCCTAGTTGATTGTCGTATGGAAGCCATACCCGATATCTAAAAAACTAAAAACATACTTATGATGAGACACATCATAAAAGGTATGCTTTACGTTAAATACATCATATTATAAATGTAATAAAATAGTTGTCTTGGTCCTCTTAAAGTGTAGTAGCTACTTGATGTTAGCATGTGTCAATCGATGAGATACTACACATTGACTGGTGTAAAATGGTGTCCTAAATGTGTGTATGCAAAGCATGATATGCAATGACATGGAATTTAAAATGATTATCACGAAAAACATAAAATGAAAAGTGGATGAACACACACTTCCAGTATGGACTTATCTACCAAACACATGATGGAAGTGTTTATATAATCTTGTAAACATAGAATGCATGTTATAATTGCTTTAAAACACTGAACTAATGGAAATAGGCAAGAAGATGTGTCACTGATCATTTTTTCCCCATGAGGGGTTAGTTTGACAGGAAATAAGAATATTGGAGTCAATGGTAATGAATTGCAATGTAATACATGAATTTCAGCGCAATACATACACCTAAATCTCTCGTATGTTAAAGTAGCAACATTGAACGAGAGTTCATATTGATCGACATTACAAGGGTTATGGTTTTGAGAAAAATCTTCCCAGATCAACGCAAAGTGGCATGGAATCAATGTGGTGCAATATAATAGAGTCATTCAACACATATAAATCAACAAATCGATTAATTTCCCAAATGCATGGATCTGATAATTAAGGCATAATTGAAAATAATGTGAAATCAAAGGATCTAAGCATGGATGAGTATAAAATGTGATAAAAAAATACCAACTGATTTGTATCGTGAGATTTGGAAGAGGTTGAAGTAGATTTGATCGAAAATCAAACATGGATTTGTAAGGATAGATATTAGCCGAAGCATTAGAATGAGGAACATTTTCTAAATGTTGAATATATGAGAAGGTGCTTCGATCAGTGCCAATCAATACACCATGGGTCGGTATAAATCGATCTTATATTGCATTGTTTTGATGTTTTTTTCTTTAGGTTTGTCTATCTTGAAGACTTAAGGCTTTAACGCTTCTCTTAAACCAAAGCACGTTTTGTATCCACAGAAGCTTGCTTTAGTGGGGGGGAAGAAGTTAACGATATTGGACATCAAAAGGAAGAAGAAATGAGTGAAAAATTTATGAATGGTCAAGTATAAGAGATAATGAACATGACCAATGGAAGAAACAAAAGACTAAGTATGGATATCTCTATCGATCGATACTAATCCTAATATCGATCAGTGATGATCCATAAGATGACGTTGGAAGCTAAGTCTCAACAGGATTGATTAACAAAGTTACAAATAGCATAATACAAAGGTTGATAAATCAATATCGATTAATGGGCATGGATCAGTACCAATTGATACAGACACAACCATAAGAGTTGAGTCAAGTCTACATATTCTTTAGCTTAAACAAGTGGATCTGGACCTGTTCTTTCCCTTTTGAATATTATGATATGTTTTACATAATTTTTAACATTTGGCAGCCCCAACTACATATATAACCATTGAATAAAGGGATATATTCTTATTTCATCCATAGGAAACTCTACCAAAATTTCTACTCACGTTCTTTGTGATTTCAAGTGAAATACTTCGTGTTATGTTTAAAAATTCATGAAACATAAATAAGAATCATATAAAGTGGATGTGGGCATAGTCGAACCTCTATAAATATTGTGTTTTTGTCTTTCTCATTTTTTGATGTACTTGTTGTTCTGTGGAAACGGATGGTACTCAAATGATATAGCCGAGGTTTTTATTCCACAATCAAACACAAATAAGTGCTTATATTCTATATCACTAGTTCACCATAATCCTGTTTTGGCCAAATTTTGGGCTAACAGCAAGTACATGTTTATTGTTTTTGTAAATTATTCTAAATGATAAAAAAAATGAAAAGTAACCAAATATGTTTTCTTATTCTTACATTGGCTGTGAAATATTAATTGAGGAAATAACATAAATGAAAATCTCTTATTGTATTGTATGAGAATTTAACGATCGTGTATATTTCTTGTCTGTAACGAAATACCAAATTTTTGAAGGGAAAAAAGTAAAATATGGACTTGAATGTAAAATAGTATGAGAGAGCTGAGGAAAGCATTATAAAACAATAAACATAAACTATAACCGAGATCTGAAATGAAGGTAAAATAATTAGAGAGAAAATTGAAAGAATCAACAAAAGAATTGCTGAAAGTTATTTTGGTTTACTATTATGTAATAAGTTTAACAGATAAATTAGAGCAAATACTGAAGGTGACTGGTCAAGATTATGAATGTACTGAACAATGAACACAAGCAAGAAGGAACCATATGAGCAAGGCCGGTTTAAGGCAAGGCCCAAGAGGAACTGACCTGACCCTAAATTCGTGATACTCCTGCACATCAACACACATTGAGTCCTCGACATAGGACGCAGGCCTGACCCTTGATCATGACCCATCAGGCGACCGAATCGGCCCCCGATAAAGAAAATATATATATATATATAATATATTAAAAAGACAAAAGCAAAAACACGATTGTTCTTCCCAGCATCGCTTTACTTGCTTCTCCTTCTCTACAATCCTAAATTTGCAGTCGCTCCACTTTATCAATTGCCGTGCTTCGAAAACTAAATTTTCAAACTGTAATGATTGATTATGAAACAGTGAAAGATATTACCCTTTCTTTTATAATTTTCGTTTGGGATTTTTCTGTATACAATCTCTTGATTGTGATTTTCTTTATACAATTTTGATTGAAATCTTATATGAAGTGCTGATGAGATCGCCTTTTCTTATTTGCGTCTCCTAATGTTTCTAAATGAGAAATTATTAGAAAAAAGAAACGTTACTTCTTCAAAATGGATTGAATAAAAAAAATTACCGCTTTAATAAGAAAAAAAAACACATGTTTAGAAAAAAAAACACTTTTTTCACCTTCAATGGATATTTATTTGTTGATATTTATTGACTAAATTTAGGTTATGGTCATAGAACGAGTGAATTCATTAAGAAACAATAATCTCCTAGATTATCTAAAATGAGATTGATTGGTTATTTGATTTTAATAGCTCGTTATGGATTATTTTGTTAAAATAATAAATATTACTCTATGAATTAATTGTTTTAATTTAATTCAAAAATAAAGCTTTTCCATTATTTGAAGTGTATGGAATATGACAAAGAACGAATATGATAAAAATTGGAGCTGGTTTCGGAAATAAAACTTTAGAGCTTACAATAGAAAAGTTAAGAAAAAAAGACGAACTCAGGACACCTCTTGTCGATTAAATTCATAATTTGTTTGTTGCAATTTTTTTTTGAAATTCTCAACCGCTAACTTCAAGTATAGTTGAACAAATTAGTGATGAATACGAGGACATCGACAAGAATGTTGAGACTCGTGAAGTGTTGATGAGTGGAAATGTTGACATAGTTAAAATTTGATAAAGTAGATAAAAGAAGTTGATGCTAATGAAAGTCAATCTTTGATAGATAAATTTAGAGCCACTTCCTTTCTTCACATAATAGATCAAGCTCTAACTTCACTTAAGAGCCGATTTAAGCCTTTTGAAGAGATTTTTGGATGTTTGATGGATGTGAAATCTACTTTTGATGACAAACAGTTGAAAGAGAATTGTATGAACCATGAAAGATTTTTGAAGCACAATCGAGAGAGTGATACTTGTGGAAAAAGATTATTTTTTGAACTTAAACAATTGAAAATGATTTTACTATCGGACTAACAACATCAATGGGCATTTTTAGTTTTTTAAAGTCTTGTCGTGATGTTAATGGATTTCTAAGCATGTGCCGCATATTGAATATTGTTGATCATAGCGTAGTCAAGAGGTACGTTGAGACGCAAAAAATTGGATCCTTTCAACAACAAAACTCCAAAACGACACAAAGGCACAGAAGTGCGATTTTTGATTATTCTGAAAGAATTAATGCTGTGTATGGTTTGCCTTTTTAGTTTTGGCTTTTCGTCCATACAAAAATGCACAAGACGTATGCATATTGTTAAAAACGATCAATTTAAAAAACGGAATTAACATACATACATAAATGCTATAACGAGATACTCCTCAGTGTAATACAAAACACAACTATATAGATCGACGTATCCAATAGATGTTCAAGACAAACCTACAGATGATCGTTCCTAACTAGTCATATTCTTCGCATCAGTAGACAATATTATCTAGTAATACTATTTGTTAACGTGATTTCAGGATGGGCGTCACAGCTTGGTAAAATAGAATACAACCTTTTTTATTTCTCGTGTTTTGAAAAATAATATAAACACGAGCAATCTATCCTTTCATCACCTTCGTCATCCCTCCATTTTTGTTCTATCATCTTCGTCGTGAATTGACTCCATTCTTTTTGGCATACTTATGTGAAAATAGAAAAGCAAATTTCGTTTTTTAGTGAATAGTCCATTATCACCAATTAAGCCCAAAATCGTATCCAACAAAAAAACCTAACACCCAAAATCAGAAAAGACCCTTAAAACCTCATCTCGACCTGCCGCGTGATCTCGCCAGTGCCGCCCGCCGTCGCCTCCTGCCGTCGATCTCACCTGCCGTCGATCTCGCCTGCCGTCGATCTCGCCTGCCGTCGATCGCCTACATCTTCCGTCGATTCGCCTACGTCTTCCGTCGATTCGCCTGTGCCTGCCGTCAACCTTGCCTGCCCCTTTCGTCGACCTTGCCTGCCGTCGACACTTCTCAGCCTTCTGCCGTCAGTCAACCTTGAGCTTCTCAGTGGTATGTGCTTTTTTTTAATCTTTGATTTTAATTTTAATTTCATTAAGTTTATAGTTCAATAATATTAGAAATGATCTGTGTTAAATTTGTTTGAAATTTTATAAACCGATTTATTTAAAACTTCAAAATTAAAAATTGTCATAAGGTTAAAAAATAAATAGAACCGATCTAATTTGTAATGTTAATGTTTAAAATTTGCTTAAAATTAAAAATTTTAAATAAAACATTTTATTTTGAAAATAGTTTAAAGTTAGTTTTTACATAACATTTTTATTTTGAAGTAATTTTTTTTTAACATAATATGTCCAATCTAATTTGAAGTAATTTAAAAAAAAGTAAAAGTTTAAACAAATCTGATTTGATTGAAACTAATTTAAAAAAGTTTTATTACGAAATTTTGAATCATTTTGGTTTGTGATGTGAACTTATGAAGTTTTATTCTCTGAATTGCACCTATATGTGGTATTTTATTGTCAAGATCGCATATTTAGTAGGAGTTTTAGCTTCAATTTTGATAGCGTGGCAGCAGGAGAAAAAGCATCTAAGGTGCACAGAAAAGCGCAAGGCGCATGCCTTTACTACACTATTTGACCATTCTGGTTATGAGTGAAGCTTTTCCAAATTGAAGTAAATTAAAACCCATCTTCGAAGAACACTGTCACAAGAAAGCTTAAGTGGATTAACGATAATTTTGATTGATAATGAATATTTGGATATGCGTAAATATGACGACATAATTGAGGAGTTTGCTTCAAAGAATGAAATAAGAAGTTTTCTCAATTGAAGTTTGATGTGTTATGCTAAAATGTTTGATATAAATGATGGTTTATTGTCATACATGTTTAATTTTTTGGCATAATCTATTATGTACTTAAGAAAATTTTGTTTTTTCTATATGTACTAAGAAACATATATGTTATAATATTAACTTTGATTTTGTTGTTTTTGTATAAAAGGCAACAAATATTATACTCACCTTGATCAACCCAATTGATCGGGCCGGCCTTGATTCGACATCAACAGACCGCACACCCCTATTGCACCAACTGCTGCACCACCATCAAAACAACTGCGCCGTTAGGCCCACCGCTCGTCTGTGAAGACGTCACTCTAAATCATCCATTGACGGTTGATCATCAACAGACTCCACACAACAGGTTTGTTCAATAGCAGTCTAAATTATGAGATCTTTGTTTACTAAATCTGAATAACATAGAGATTTAGACATTAAACTGAAAAAATAATTAAATGTTGGTATAATTAATTACACAAAATATGGACGATAGGAATATAGGATCAGACCGGAAGCAATGTTCTATTATTGATTTATTATAAGTTTAATAGGGTTTAAAATTGGTTTAGTCATAAACTCATAATGTGGTAAAAGAATATCGAATTGTGATGTTTTATTGGTTCACTGTTGATTTAAAATTGAATATCAAGAAGTTTTTATTTATAATTCGTAAAAGACTCAATAAATTACAACGAGTTGAATAAGTTGGCAAGTCATAAAATGTTTATAAGAGTTTCTACTTTAATAAAATAAAAACGCATTAGAAATATGACGAAGAATAAAGATCTAAAAATCGAGTTAGATCGGAGTCAAAATTGTGAAGCTTACAGCTGAAGAGTTAAACAAAAGAAAGACGAGCTAGAAAAAAAAAACTCGTTGTTTGATTTCTAAGTTGTATCAAGCTATAAAATTCAGTGAGCTCAATCTTCAGCTTCACTTGAAAAGGTTAGCGTTGAAATGAAAATATTAATGAGAATGTTGAGATCGATTTTAAAGATATCTTAACATGTTTTCATTGAAAAAAATACACTTGAATATGGTAAAATATGATGATAAAATCGATGAGTTTGTGTGAAAATGTGAGGAGTTGTTTTCATTGATTATATTAGCATTAAAGATAATTTATTTATAGTTTTGGCCCTACATATCATGTATTTTGACCGTGTTTGGTTATAAATGTAAACTTAATGAAAACATTAAAATATTAGTTTTGAAATTTTGATTTCAAAGGCAACAACTTTAATCTTGAACAAGGCAACCCAAAAGTTAGAACCGCATGAGCACGAGAGAAGGGAATTAAGATAACAATAGTAAACTATTAGAGAGAAGGCGAAGGGGATCTTATTATCATCCACACACTTTATATCTAAGTATTTATTTACAATTTTCTTTGTAAGTGATAATTGTTGAAGTTTCGACCCCCTCTCGCTTCTATTTATGCGTGCGCTTCATTGTTGGTAGAGCAGAATCACTAAATGAAGCTCTTTTGGTGCCGGTGTCATGATTGAATGTTCTGATATCGCCTCCCAGTGGGTATATACTTGGTCTTAGCAAGATATATTGTATCAAAAGGAATTTCCCAAAGTGGCATGCTACCATTTTCATATATATACACCATGCTTGTTCCATACTTCTTACGACGTGAGGCTCCTGCTTCAAATTCAATCCACGGACCCTTTCTTAAAACCATATATCCTTTGTTGGCTAATAAATGTAGCAAATTATATCCTGTCAGTGCAGATAAATTTAAGATATTGAACGTATGTCATCAGCAACAATGACTGACCAAGTTTTGCTATTTGATGACCACTTAGCAATCATCCTTACTCTGCAATGCTGCTGCATTATTGTGTATATACTCCAAATTCTTATTATAAATCTTTGATTATTCGATGCATGCAAACTCAGATTATGAATCAACCCGAGAAGTCACATGGGTTTTTGTTCAGAATACTTATTTATTGTACTTTAATTCTCAGTTTCAAATCTATTATATGCATGACAGTGCAAAAAAGTAAAATAAAAATAAAAATAAATAAATGAAATAAATTAAAAAGAGCCGTGCTATCATCATTTTTTATAACTTTTGAACTTCCCTAACTGACAAGTATAATTCATTTTTTTAGAAATGCTCAAAGGTGGAGCAATAATAGTGGTATGTTGTGATTGTACATTACTTCTTACTGATTGCTGATAATTTTGTTCTATAAATATAGGCACTCTTGCTCCCATACCTTCTCATGTTACACATTTTTTAAGTGAGCTACCTTTTGGGAATGTATCTTTTTTATCATTAACCAAGTCAGTTGCCGTGAATGCGTGTCACTATAACATACACTTATGTCTTCAAAGATTAATCAACATATTTACTGATTGCCTTTTCAATTTTTTTTTTTACCTATTTGTTCATATCTTTATGGAATGGAGTTTAGCTCTCGTATTTCCTACAATCGATAATTATCACCCGTGCATATCCATCATGCATCCATGTGCAAAGCACGGGTTCCATCCTAGCAGAGATTAACTTTAGAATATAGAGAGCTATTTCCAGAGTTTTTTAGCCACTGTCCCTGTTTAGTAAACTAGTTATTTTTTCACATTAAAGATTAAATTAGCTCTGCCCAATGGCAACACCACTTGGTCCGGCTATCACATCCGCGTTAAAAATGGCCCAACCTCCGTCAACTCCTGCTGTTAATCTAGATACTCCATCAACTGCTTCTGTCAAATCTGATACTACAAAGGAAGTGACGGCACCTAATCCGGTCTCTCGGTCACCGGATATATCTTCTCCTTCCAAGACCTCATACACTATTACTATCCCCAGCTTTTCTGGTAATCATTTATTTTATTTTTAACCTTCTCTTGCCCTCCCCTTTTAAATAGATTTTATTGATTAATTATGTGTCTTCTAGGCTGGTTTTCATATGATAAGATCCATGAAACTGAGAGGAGGCTTCTTCCTGAGTTTTTTGATGGCAAATCTGCTTCAAGGTAAAAAAGAAAAAGAAAAAGGGTCGAGTGTTATTGTGCGTAATTACATTTATTCAATTGTATATGTTTTCAACATTTGTTCACATATTTCAGTTTGAAAGGATATACTTTGTTATGGGTAACGATTACATTCTTAGAAACATGCACCAACAAATTAGATCAGTTGGCTAACCACATTGTCTGTGTTGATTTTTAGAACACCGGATAATATTTTGTAGGACGAGCAAGTTATATGGTGTATTTTGTGTTGAATAAAGGCAAAGAAATGTAATACCCATTTCCCTATTATCAGTGATTAGTTTTAATCTTCCTGTCGGGATTGCAAACTTCGTAGTATAATTTTGTCCACAGTATGCACACCGTAGTTCGGTATTGAAATGTCTCCAAAGTTAAGTGAAACCTTACCAAATAAATTATAGTTAGGCGGGTCAATACATTTAGAGTTGACTACAGTTTTGGCGGACACTCTCTTAGATGATATGACATAGAATTGTGCTATGGAATGTGAGCAAATTTGTGCTATGGAGATAAAGAACCACAGGTGTCAAATTAAGTTGTGATCACAATCATGAGTTAATTAATGCACCAAAATATTTTTCACAATTATCAGTCTACATAAACAATGTTGACGCCGAGCAAGAAAAACAATGGCACTGAAATTGAGAAACTGGGTAAGATCAACTGAATATATTCAAGCAGCTCAGTATAAAGTGACAAGGAAATCGAGTAACAAGAAAATGAGAGTTCCTGAACATGTATCTGTTAGATTTTGCTTGCTCATGTCACCTATTAATCCTGTAATGGTCTTTAGGTTATTTCCGTTTCTCGCTGAGCAAGTACGTTTTGATATTGTACTGTGCATTAAAAATGGTTTAATAAACACAAATTTTGGCTTTGTTCGGTAATAAATTTGTTTTGATGTCATGTCGTGCACTGGAAATGGTTCGATAAGTGCAATTTTCTGTTTGGTTCCACCTGCTGGTAAATTAATATTCGTTTGAAATATGAATAGATGCATACACGACTAAATCTATGAACTCATCTTGGATGAGTATTATTATAATATTATATCATCGTTGATATCATTTCCATGTCATTCTTTTATTTTTTTTTATTTTTTATTTTTTATTTAGGTTTACAGTTTTTTTTGCTTACCAGTTCTATTCTCCTTCCAGGAATCCTAAAGTCTACAAGTACATTAGGGACACAATTATCAAAAGGTTCAGAGCAAACCCATCTAAGAAGATCACATTTTCTAAAGTTCGAAGAAGTTTAGTTTGTGATGTGGGGTCCATCAGAAGGGTTTTTGAATTTCTTGAAATTTGGGGATTAATCAACTACACACCTTCTAAGTCTTCTGCAAAGGAGAAGAAAGAAGCTGTAGAGAATGTAGAGAAAAAAGAGAGTCCAAAGAAGCTATGCAGCAGTTGCAAAACAGTGTGCAGCTTGGTTTGTTTTGGCACTGATAAGGTCAAAGATTTTGATATCAATAGTTTGTTCATTTATTGTTATAGTTTCTCATATTCATATTTCTCTTAGTTTTTCTTTATGGCCTCAAATAGTATTGTGTTGTAACCTTTAAAAAAATATCACCTTCTACATGTTTTGTTTAAAAAATGAAATCCCTGCAAGGGTTGAAATTCAGATTGGTATACATATACAAGTGATGAAAACATCTTCAGCAGAGAGATGTATAATCTAAACGGGACAGAAATTAATTGGGCAATCAGTTCTCGTCACGTTTTATACTTACCAGCAGTGTTCTGTCTTTCCTTTTTAATAATATACGTGGTAGTTTTGGATAATCTGGATGAACTGGTTTGTCTTTTGCTTATCTGAAGTATGAACATTTTTTGCCGCACATTATTCCGTACATCCATATGTTCAACACAATACCCCTGAAGTATAAACCTTTTCTATTGATCTCAAAAATATTAAATTCTAAAATTTGAATACCGTTTCAAATCTCTATTTTTTAGGTTCGATTCGCAAGATCCGATTCATAATCCATTCCGCAATCGATAAAATCGTTAGTGCATGCGAAAATAGAAAATATCAAGATACTAGTTTGATTCTACAGTTCAAATTTAAGGTTTTCAAATCATAATAAAGATGAAACATGAGGGTGCAGTAAGCATTAGGCTTAGATATAGAAGCATCAACATGAAGTGAAATTTATGATTTGAAGACCTTGATCGTTGTTCCATCAACCTTTCCAATTTTTTTATCTCATAGTTTTTCTAGTAAAATTTCCTTGACGCTTCCAATGTTTCAACTTCCTCGATCTTTTTGTTTAACAAATCTTCATACATACATATGTACATGTGCATACACACACGTGTGTGTATGTATATGCATGTATGTATACGTATGTGTGTGTATATAATTTGAAAGGGGCAAAAGTTTTGCAAAGATCCCCTCTAGAAAGATATGCACACAAAAGTAACTCAGTTTGATGCTATTTGAAATGAAAAACTCAAAAGGGAGGATATTAAGGGAATATAACATGTGGGATATAGAGACCTTTCCATGTACACACACTGCATATATATGCATATGTGTATGTGTGCATATAATTTCATGATGTTTTGTTAATTATGAATTAGTTTAGCTTTAGTTAAGTAAGTAGGAGTTATTTAAGTAAATTACTTATGCCTTTAAGTATAGATTAGTTAATTAATCAGTTAAATAGGAATTCAAGTGCAAGTATTCAAAAGAAAGATAGTATGAAATCTTTGTGGATAGTGTACTGCTGAAAATTTATACCTCTACAGTAAAATAAATTTGTTGCATGTGCTATGAAATAAATTATCAATCACTTTCTTTCTCACTTGCGTAAAGAACTCTTGATTATTTGTTTTCTCCACTTATTTTTTGCTCTTTGTGCTTTTGATAGAGTGAAACGCTAGATGTCAAGGACAAACCTAGAATCTGGGTAAAAGTCCAAGTAGAGCTACACTATTTTCATCGTAGTATATGTATTAACTATGGTAATGAAATAACTACGAAGAAGAGAAAAATTCCGTTAAACTCAACCAATAAAATTATGTACCATATATAAATTTACGAATTATTTAAGTACGTAAGCATATGTAAAAATATTAACGATACAACTTACAACTTTATAGATAATACATCCATCAATTGTCCACCAGTGTAGAGTTTCAAATCTTTTTTTATTTCATTTTCACGCTAAGGTGAAACAAAACTTCAAATGTATAACTTTTATCTTGTTTGACACTCCTCTCACCCGAGATATTAAGATTTAACCAGGGATATGAGCAAAAATATCAGTCCGAGATCTCATCTCAAATTAGAATTTTTAAAGCTTGACCTAATGCATTCAATAATGTGCTATTATGTCCAACAATATGATGTAAATTCACATTAAATACTGTGCATGTTTATCAAAAACATGAATAGATAAATAAAGCATCTAAAATCTTCCAAGATTGTCCAGGAGCGCTCGTTAGCTCCCATGAGCAGGCAGATAGAGTTTTGGAAATAAATTGTAACCGAATGGTGATATTAAAAAATGGATCATTCTAAAAAACAAAAGGAACTCCCTCTACGACCTCCAGACTACAACTGTAAGAACATAGCGTGCTCTGGCTTACTGATGGAAGCATTCTCACTCAAACAAGAGAACAATAAGAGAAATAAATGATCATTCCCAACTAGAATTTTCATTGATGAAGTTGGTTTAACCAAGTTTTCAGATCTTGGATTTCGGTCACGTTTCGTCTCGGATTTCCACACTAGATGTCTTGTATTAGAGGAGATTTCAGATGAGACGAGGATATCTTGGGTGTACATCTCTTATCTTAAAGTGCATCTTAGGACATTCTAGGAGTTATAATGGATATTTAAAAAATACTTAATTTTAAAATTGATGTTATAATGATTTCTTAAACAATTACGTGTGTACAAAATTGATGTTACGATGATTTCTTAAATAATCATCATTCAAAAAAAAAAAAAAACATAACATACTTTGTTAGTCTATAAAAAGAGTTGAAATATATGTTTTGGAGAAGAAAGGAAGCTTGGTTAGTTGGATTGATTTGGTAATTGTTGAGTAATATCCTCTTCAAATATTGAAACGAGATGAAGTAGTTTATTTTGACTCAGAGACAAAAGGTTAAAATAATATACCTAGGGGTAGATAAATAGTAATTGTATCGAGTAGCTTTTCCCGAATCTATAAGAAAAGCAAAAAATGATAGGTAAAAGGAGAAACTATGTGATATCGGATGAGATCTTGGATTGAAACGTCGATCTATATTTTGGGAGAGATTTGAATATTTTGGACGAGATGAGTGTCGGATGACATGAATAACATCTTGCCTAAGTGTGAAAATGAGATCTCAGAGGAGATCTTAGGCGAGATATAAGAGATTTAAGACCATGAGTCTAACAGTGAATATCATTAATGAATTGGAACCATCCACAAGTATCATGGGTATATGTCATCTTACAATATGGAGAAGTGATTTTGTCCCTTTTCTTTGCATTGTATAGGCCATCCATAATTGTTGGTCCCATTCATTTTCCTCCACCACAGTCTTCACACTCAAAACTATTTAAAACTTCACCACTGAGACAATTCTTCCTCACACTCAATGTGCTTCCCGTACCTCAACTTCCCATTCACTTTTCAATGAATCCATTGGAGTTGGTCTTAGAATAGTTTAGTCCTCCCACCTTATTCTCTTTCAATAGCTTATATGTGGTATAATTAACTATCTTCGTATTGGTTAACTCATTCTTTCATATTTCTAATGGTTAATGAATCATTTCTTCTAGCTTATAGCATCTTTTGACGGCAATATTTCACATATAAACTTGCGCTGTAGGAACTCCAAGTAAATCTGTTTCTTTGTTAGCTACACTTGTGCTAACAGAAGCTTCATTTGGTCCTGTTGAAACGCAGTACTAGTTATCCTTTTCCATATATTTATTCAGTTTGTTGTGGAAAAGCTACCAGCACATGTATATTTGCTAAACTGTATGTTAATTCTGATGTTCAACAGGATATTAACAGGAAATAATATCAGTACTTATAGTTACAATAAGGTTACAATAAAATATTGCAGGAAACCGAGAGGATATTATCGGTAAAGAGAGTGTGTTTCAAAACCGAAATTCGGATACAAATTACTACCAAGTTTCAGGTTTTTTTAAACCACTATTTCTCCAAAAGGCATCATATCAGATCTTAAAAATGAGATTTATGTTTTTCTTTGTTCATTTCACGAAATTAGATTGATTCAGATATGCTACAATTGTGCATTTAGGCTATCTAAACTTGTGATTCATATTTTCAAGATTAGAGAATATGTCTTGCTGCTTGACCTTGCATATAAGGCTCATCATACTATTATACTGTATCGTTCAAATTTACGTCTAATACTTATTCTACGCCGTAACTATGTTTCTTTGCTACGAGATTTACTTTGTTTTTAATGCTTTGGGCAGTTGGATATCTAAACATTGTGATTGATATTCTGAAAATAAGAGAACATGTCTTGATGCTTGACCTTGCATATATGGCTCATTATACTGCTGTACTGTATAGTTCAAACTTACATCTTTGCTTATTTTACGTCATAGACTAATATTTGCTTCTTCGCTATGAAATTTACTTTAATTTTTTATGCTTTGGACAGTCAGATATTATTCTATGTGCAAGATGCTTTGTTCGTGGGAACTATCGACCTGGTCTTAATTCAACAGATTTCAAACGGGTTGATATTGGTGAAGAAAAAAAATCCGATTGGACTGAAAAAGATACTCTGCATCTTCTAGAAGCTATCAATCATTACAACGATGACTGGAAAAAAGTAGCAGAACATGTTGGTGGCCGAACTGTAAAAGAATGTGTTGCTAAATTCATCAGTTTACCTTTTGGAGAGCAGTATATTGGCTCAACCAACGAGAACGGTGATTCAATGGGTGCTGAATATGGCCAAGAGAGTGAAATGGAATCTCTTGATGCAAAGAGAAAGCATCTCACACCATTAGCAGACTCTAGCAACCCAATCATGGCACAGGTGTGTATGTACGAATTTATGTTGAAGACATATATGTCTCTCTGCCATATATACATGTTAGCAAGATCGTATTTACAATATTTAGAATCATTTCAAAACTATCAGCCTCTTCGAAACTATTAGCCTCTTCAAAGTCGCAAGTGAGAAATAACTTTGAAGCGGTTAAAAGTTAATCCAAAATGGTTCAAAATTTTGTCAAGATGATCTCTCTAACAAAACGAACATTATCTTTCCTCAGAAACTCCGATTAGGAGAGGAATATATCTTAATTTAGTCCATCATTTTGCTGTTCAAGGTGAAACTACCTTGTTCAAAATTTATTGCTATTATCTCTGAATTTTGCCACAGTATTTTGTTTATCACTCCATCCGTTTATTTTCTCTTTTTATAACTACTATTGTTGATTGCAATCAATAGAAGATCATTCGTAAATAATGTAGATGTAAATGATTTAGAAATATTGTTGGAGGTCTTCTAACCCCCAGGTATACATACCAAGTACTAACCAAGCTTTAAAAGAAGCATAACTGAATAATCAAGTCTTGCTGATGGTTTTGTTCGGAAATAAGTATGTTACATGTAGTCTTTAATTCGAGGTTGCAATCTACAATATCTCACAAAGTTTCTGACAACTATTATACATACTCATCTGTAGTTCAACAAACAATATCAAAGCTTATGTGATGAAACCTTAATGCTCCACTGTTCTAGTTTATATCATTTTTATTCCAGTCACTTCATCTCTTGGAGACATAAATTTACTCATCGTCATGGTTATATAAGCTCTCCTGGCTTACATGCTTAGTGCTAACATCTAAGATGTTACAGAGTCTAATTGTTATGGCCCACTTCTTACCTGCGACCACCCATTAGAATGTGGTCATCTTCGCACTATTGATGCCACATTTTGGCTGCAATGTTACATGTTGCTTTCAAGCAGCGGCTTATAGACTGTTACAGATGGAACATGCATTTTAGTAGAGTGGATTCCATTGAAATATTTGTAAAGCTCATTGTTCATAATATGAAACTCTGCTAAACCCTTGCACAATTGATGCCACGTCATTGCAATCATAGTTATCAAGGCGCGCGACTAGGCGCGCCTAAGCTCAAAAAAGGCTCAGGCGCACGTTGTGCGCCTTTTTGCAAAATTCAAAATTTAGTTTGCAAAATAGTGAAATGAAAAATTTAAAAAGTTAAATAAACTATAAAATATGGTTTAAAATTAAAATTTAAATAATAGAATATTTAAATAGTCGAATGAATTATAAAATATGGTTAAAATTTAATTTGTAGTTAGTAAAATAGTAGATCAAACTTGTATAAAAGGCACGCAAAAAGGCCACAGGCTCAAAAAAGCCCAAGGCTCAAGGCTTGCGTCTTTTTGCGCCTTAGCGCCTTAACTACTATGATTGCAACGGGGAATGTTGCTTTCAAGCAGCGGCCTGTAAGGCATTTCAGATTTCTGATGCAACATGCATTTTAGTTGAGGAATTCCAGTGGGATTTTCATAAAGCTCATCGTTCCTAGACTCCATGCCTATATGCCAGTACTAACATCTAAGATGCTAGCAGACTAGCAGAGTCTTAAGGTTATGCCCCAGTTCTATACCTGCAGCCATCCATTAGAATTTTAAACCCTTGCACAATTGATGGTGCATCGTGGCTGCAGTGTGGCATGTTTCTCTCAAGCAACAGTCTATAAATCATTACACAACTGATTTAACATGCATTATAGCTGACCGCTTCCCAACGGGATTTTAATGAAAGCCCATCTTCACATTTTGAAACCATATCTTAATCCAAAAGACGACCGGAAGTTGTTCTTACCACATGTCTCTCCTACTCTTTGTTTTCTTCTTATGTATCTTGTTTTCTCATGTAAGCCTGATTTTAAAATTTCAATATTTTTTTTTGGAAAACACAATTAAAGTTTAATCACTAGATATTGCAAAATGCGCACACACATTCTCTCTTTTTCCCTGCATGCACACTTTAATTTTTAGCTTATTTGCAGCCTCTTCATTTTAGTCACCGGACTTCCTAGGTCAATGATTGGATGTGATGATGTAAGAGAGGGAAATAATGAAGTATAAGAGAGGTTCATGAAATCCAATCATTTATTTAGAAAATTAACGACTAATATAAACAGGCTATCAAAAGACTAAAACTAACGGGGATATGAATCTCTCTCTATATGTATACACACACATTACACACACATAACACATACACACATAGCTTTACTCTTACGGTGCCTTTTTGTTTGCGACACGAAATATGCACACGAAATGGTCATTTGAGTGGGACACGGTTCGCAAAGGGGTGCGTTTTTGTGTACAAAAGAGGCATTTCAATCGGTTTGTAATAAATAATTAATTTTGTTATTGTATTTTTTTTTTAATTATGTAGTTAAATAATACAATTAAACAAGATAACTTTCATTGATCATCGTATGTTGAAATACAAATGTAAATAAAACTAAATACAATGGATTACATGTGGGAAGGCAGGTGGACGTCCCATCATAAACTGTTGCTATCTGATTGTATATTACAAACATTCTATCTTCAACCCAAACTAATTTCGGACTTCGTCATCTTCCAAATTAAAAGAAGGTTCTATGGTTTTTTGAACCTTTAGTGATACGGTTTCGAAAAGATGAATATTTTTAAATTTCCTCACACGATTAATGACATCCTCGAAGACCATAGACGGACAAGCCGATATACACTTGAACAAGGATTGTGGGAAGTAGTAGTATATTGGAAGGGGCTATTTGTTTCAGAACGAGATCTCTTCAAATTTCTTTGAAATATCATATTAATAATATTGTTTATCTTCTCGTCATTCTCATTTCGCCTTCTCTTACCATGAGCTTTGGAAGATGAACCCCCATCATGCGCTGCTGTAGTCTATTGTAACGTTGCGTGTTAATGTATTCAAGTGAAGTGGGAAATCCGTCAATTCCCCATGTTGCATCGAACGGTATTTCAATGGTTTGTTTTGGAGGAGGAGAATGTACTTGAACTTCCGTGACACAAAACGTGAATACATCCGTTCTCGTTGCAATAGTACCTTGAAAAATTTATTGCAGTAACTCCATATGGATTATTGGGTGTTCCCTATACTTCAGAATTGTGGATCCGAAATGCTGAAATCAAAAGAAAAGAGAAACAAAAGTTAGTACTAACCCATAAACAAAAGAAAATATGACAAATTTACCTTCATACGATCGATCCACCATTGCTCGCTATCGCTAACCGTTCCCCTCATTGAATCCCAGAGCATGTTTTGTTATCAATCTTTACCATACCGACCATTGTTTCTCAAATCCATTGTATTCATAGTGAATTTAATTGTCCGTTATTGATATTTCTTTCGGAATAGTCGTCAAAACCTCATTCAATGCATCTGCAATTTTCATATGGATGCATTTTTTGTTGTTCCACTAGCTCCATGTGCATTGGCGGCGCAACGCAGGATAGCTTGTTCTGACCAATTCTTTGGACTTCGAGAGCTTTTCTAAACAGCTTCGACCATTTTGTAACTAAAAATAAACTCAAAAAAATCAGATATAATATGTAAAGCAAACAGAAAGAGATTGAGTTGATTATATCAAAAATTACTTTAAAAACGCGATTGTCTTTTGTGAATTTTTTAGGTTGAAGTTGAGGGTGATTTTGGTAAGTAGAAAAAAGAGAGAAGCCTGGTAATATGTAGGGGTAAGAATATGATCGTTGGGGGTTTACCAATAAAGTTTAACCATTGATGCCCGTCGTCAACGGTTGATTTTCTAACAGTTGGCTTAAACGGTTCATTTGGTAGGTTCCATGTCATATGCATCAGATGCATCTGTATTGACGCAAACGTCGAAGTGTCAAAAATTGCCTCCGAATGCACTCTTAGTTGTGAGAAGTGGAAAAACAACGAAATATCGAAATGTGAGTCTGAGTGCGAGATATAGGTTGAATCCTTTGTTCATTAATAGACTGTCATAATTTAGGCACAGTGTTTTTTCGGTCTCTTTTCTATGTTCTTTTTTGGCCTTCCTCTTTTCTTAGAGGTGCATAGCGAAAGCATTATTTATATTCAGTCTTATATATATATATATATATATATATATGATCTAAGAATCCACCACACCTCCCTTTAGTTACACCTCTACAATTGTCAGTGCTATACTATTCAAAATCCGCTGAAACATTGGAATGTTCAATCTATGCAATGAACATTTTGTCTACAACAAATAAGATCATTTAAAAATTTCTAATATGTTCAAAAATGTTTAGTCATTATCAGTCGCTGAAATATTTAATTCTAATGGTTGATTTGAAATATTATTTTAAATATGCTAGAATTATTTAGTTTAATCAAAATTTGTGAAGATGATTTTAAGGTATTTTACACATCGATATATTTTCGTTTGATTTTGAATTGTGTAATTTAAAAAATCACAGGGGTATAAATGTGGTGTAGTGGAACCCTTTCTGTATATGTATGTAGGAATGTGTGTGTACGTGTGTGCACACGTGTATATAAACAAGTAGCTTCAATGATACATCTTATCTTTTTTTTTCTTCATTGTACCTTAATTTTGTCCATCGGTTTCGTATAATCAACATTTATCAACATCGATGTATGTGCATTAATTGTCATTATTAACTATTGTCATGTCAGAATTGTTAACCTTCACTGATTTAATCAATCTAGTTCCAATGTACCTCAATTATATGAAACTGAGATGCTGTCTTAGTAACGCAGTTAGATTTAGCTCGTGTAAAAACAACAAAATCAGTTGGCCAAATTTTAGACGACCAATCTTTTAAATACAAGATGACCAAATTTAAATATTAATCTATTGTAATCGTGTGCGCACGCGTGCACGCATAGGCGTGCGACGAAGCAAATAAATTCAAATACATATATATATATAAACAGGTTTTGATTACTCATGATCCTAATCAAACCATAAAACGTATTTTTCTAACCACGTATCGATGGAGAAGGTAAAACAAATGAGGATTATTATTGATCATATATCATTAATTTTTTTGAACATACTTGTGATAATTTAATTCAAATAAAGATTTGAGTTAAATTTAGAGAGTAGGATAAAGTAGAAATGAGTTAGCATTTGTAATAAGTAAACAATTGGTTGTTTTCCATGATATAACAATATTATTAGGGGAAAATTTGGCACAGTTTCGGAGTTGACTCAAACAATTTGGAAATTGTGCTTAAGGTTGAGACGCACATCTAGGTCGAAGCCACATCTATATTCGAGTTACAGATTGAAGATATAATCATTTTAAAATCGGCCCACTACCTAACTGATTTGGGTCCACCTTAAATACCTACTATCTACTTCACCGAAACGGAGCATCGAAGAGCATTGGAGTGTTTTATTCGAGGATACGAAGATATTGGTACAAACTCCATCAATTCCGACTTGAAATGAAGTTATCATACGAAGATCGGTTCGAAACAGAAAACCACGAATGGTCTGATAGTGTTGCCGAAACAACCCCTACCGAACCATTCTACTTATAGCGAACTGAATCATTTATATTGAACCGAACCAACTGGGCCATATACACTCCTTCACATAGTCATACCTCTAAATACTCAATGGACGAACAACAATGACGGACAAATTGGAAGCCCTGGATACTACCGAGCCAGACGAACCGAGTTATTGAAGCACCACAACAAGGAATCATTTAGACCTTATCTAGTTACCTTCTATCATCAAATCCACCATTCAATATCGAGTTGTGGCGGATCATACTCAAGACCTACGACATCAACGCTTTGCCAATCACAAATCTAGTAACCCATAATTGTTATTACCGATCCAGAGAGAACTAGCAAACATTGTGACAATTGTAAATCGAAGAATCATAATAAAAAAAAACAAATGGACGTAGGTCACAGATTGTTGAACCATTTTAAAAGTTCTGTATCTTTATTTTTTTGCATTACTTCTTGCTTTCTAGCATATCTGCTTGTGAATTATGATTTAAATTAGAGTAAAAACTTAACATATTTGACGACTAGAGATACCACCTTTTAAAAATTAACTCTAAGATCACATTCAGTATCATAGGCTTTACCGGATCTTTGTTTTGGGTTTGATCATTTTCGACGCAAACATTTTGGTGATTTCACTGAAAACTCAATTTAGATCATGAGCCACTAGCAATAAAACAAGGATCGAAGAGGACACTGTTGGATGAAGAGCAATCTGCCCATGAAGGTAGTCAGGAAGCATCGTATGATACAAGTCAACAAGTCAGCTACCTTACCAGGAAGGATGTACAAACAATGATGACAAATACCAATACTTCCTTCTTAGCTATGCAACAGGAGATGGCGTACGTATTCCTTAGGCACATGAAGCAAGCATCACCAACGCAGGTCCACAGATATCGAATCAGGTTTTCTAGTGGCAACCCATCAGGAATGAATGCAAGAGAGTAAGGCGTATGTAGATTTTCACACAACCAAATCAGATAGGACCCAAATCAAATTGGCTCGATACCAAACCGATTGGTATTGAACCAATCGACACTAGAACGAACGATGTAGCCTATGCCAGACCAAAGGAGGACGTCTTACGAAAAATCAATGCTGATTCTGAAACCACACACTTGACTGTCGAAATGGAACCGACAAGTCCGCATGTAGTTGATCCATTGTACATGGGGAATGGAGTGGCCCATCAAGCAACCCAATGAAGCACTCTAATAGCAGAGTAGCAAGTCGTTGATATAACACGTCGAGTGTTATGCGAGAAGAACAAGAGACCAGATATTGATGAGATGAGATGAACCAAAGTTTGTTAAGTCAACACATTCGATTACTATAGCAAGAGTGCCACGGACTCAATTTCGCTGGCCCTCGATGGAACCAAGTGTTTGCGAAGGAAGAATATAAACCATGTGTGGAGGCATGGTATTGGATCCACCATGGACATCAGAGCATGTCCTTTTATTACTAAGCATCCGGAGACAGATGTGCATGCAAATTATGAAGAATGTAATAGCCATAAGTCATTTCCATTTGACAAGTGATTGGAGGAGTTTACCAGACGCTTCTCGATTTTAAAAACACAAGCCCCTTTTGTCGATGAGCGAATGGTTGGACTTGTCGGATGCTTTCTGACTTAGAAGCCGTGAATCCCTTTCACCCCGAACTGCTTGAAATAACCCATCGATTGTTTCCTAACTCGGTCGATAATGATGAAATATACTTATTTAACTCTGCCAGAGACATCGGAGTATGAACTAAAATAATTATACCGGAGACGGTGTGTAACAATCTGTCCTTTTTTACCCTCAAAATTCACCATCAATACATCCACGGTATTCACGTGCTGAATATCCGAGTCCCCAAAAACAGATTGTTGAGGTGAAAGAAAAGAAAAGACAGAACATAATCTCACAACGTGACGAACAATATATAATATACCAATTATGTTTACAAAGAAAATTGTGATATACATATATCAATCAGAGTAACTAACCTATCTTCAGTCTAGACAGTTATAAGTTCTTACAACTTCTGATAAATATAAACAAGAAGATACATCGAAAATAAAGAAAATACAGAAATATGTCTTGGAAGCATCCAACTCGTCTTCTGAAACTTCAAAGCATCCATAACTAAATCTGCAAATATGCTCGGGCTGATCTGAAAGTAACGGCCGGATCAGACTGGTAAACTAGCGTGAGAAATACAAATTATATGGATTGTTATATCTTATAAAATTTTTCAAAAATAAAAGTATCTCGTTAGACCACAACGTACATAAATACGAACAGATTTTTAGCTTACGATAACCTAACCATTTTAAATAGAAAACCTTATGATATTATAATCTATTTATAGACCATATTCGAAAAGAATTTACAAAATATCTAGAATAGTTAGCCTTTAATATTTCATTAAAAACGAAGATTTATAAATGTATCCATAGCAACTTATCGCTATATGGACCATAACTTTTAAATCTTGTTTTGTAAATCAAATAGTTTTTAAATTCCAATTTCTTTTTATATTTAAACCACTGTAAGTATTGAAAACTTTCTACTTCAAATTGTTATAGAAGTTGAAGTTAATTAAAAACTCATAATTTTTCAAATTTGAAAAAAGGCTTAACGACCATTATGCTGTTTAAACAAACTACCATTTTTTTAATTTTTTTATATTCAACTTTCCAAGTCATATCTCTAGTATTTTCATAAGCAAGCACATATATGTAAATAAAATCAACAGTTAACAATCACTATCTAACACATCACTTATTCGATATTAATTAATCAACATATTAATTAGCTTAAAAATAATCTTTTGCCTTGCAAGCACATAACGTGGATTTATTCTGCTCAATAGATGTCCAAAATAATCAATTAAATTTAATTATAGCAGAACGGTGTTTTATTCTACCAAATAGATATCACAAACGAAGTGATTGAATTTAATTAAATTGAATTTTGCAAGCACAGAACGGTGTTTGTGATATATATGTGGCAGAATAAAACACCATTCTGCTATAATTAAATTGAATACATTATTTTGGACATCTATTAAGCAGAATAAATCTGCGTTCTGTGCTTGCAAAGAAAAAGAATTTTTTCGAGTTAATTAATATATGGGTTAATTCATGGATAAGTGATGTGTTAGATGGTGATTGTTAATTGTCGATTTTATTTACATATATGCTTACTTGTGAAAATACCAGTGATATGACTTGGAAAATTGAATACAAAAATAAAAATAAACGGTAGCTTGTTTGAATAGCATAGTGGTCGCTAAGCCTCTTTCCAAATTTGAAAAGTTATGGATTTTCAATTAATTTCAACTTTGTAACAATTTGAAGTAAAAAGTTTTCAATACTTACAGTGGTTTAAATATAAAAAGAAATTGGAGTTTAAAAACTATTTGATTTACAAAACAAGATATAAAAGTTATGGTCCATATAGCAATAGTCGCTAAATACAGTTGTAAATTTACAATTTTAATAAAATATAAAAGCTATCTATTCTAGATATTTTGTAAATTCTTTTCGAATATGAATTGTAAATGTTTCGGAGATTTGAAATTTAAATGATTTAATTTGAGGCATTTAAACAAGTGGTTTATTTAAAGCAAATCTGTGTGTTTTTCAAAGTCAAACTCTCTTTGTAAAATGGTTACTTTTAAGTATGTTTTGAATGGAAATTTAAAGTGTTTAAAAGAGATTTTGAAAATTGGAAAGGAGTTTTATAAATAGATTTGAAGATTTGTAGAAAGGAAATTGTAAACATAAAAGAGATATATAAAAAAGGAATTTATAAAAAGGAGATGAGATCTGATTTTCGTAAATGATCTTTATAATTATGGTGGTATGGAAAACATCCTTTTATACTTAGGAAAAAAAAAATCTTTCTTAACGTTTTATAAATATATTATACCGCTGAGATAAATATATGGATGTTTTTTCAAGTATTGAAAAGAGTATAGGGTTCGTGAATATATCTTTTGTAAATATATTTTAAATACAAGTATTTGTAAAGTGATTTTAATCAATGAAAAGATGAATTAAAGATGCTTAGTGGTTTTCACATGAAATTAAATTTCTGATTGATTGTGTAACATCACCCTACTTGAAGGCTTAAAACTAATGGCTACGGATGTTGTAGTCATCCATAGTTATTAATCTTCGGCTACCAAATACGACGATATTAGATCCATTGATACACAGAAACACAAGAGTATGAAAAACTTTTAAACAGCAAACAAATTCCACATTCCATTTTAAAATATTCCAAATTGCTTAAATAATGCCAGTTCGCAGACAACGTTCAGATAACATATAATTATCACACAATACAACAAGAGCGACAGGTGAAGATGTCCCCTTGGATGATTGGAGAATAATAATAAGGCACTAAAACAGTTTTGCATTTACAAACAAACATACAACGGAAATAAAAGAACTCTAATAATCAGTATGCCTCGTGCACGTCTTTGGAAGCTTTATTCGGTTAAAAAACACCTGAAAACCTTAACTCTCAAACTATTCAAAATCATTTGAGTACCCGAGAGTTTAAGGGGAAAACAAAAACTTCGAGTCAGACATAAAGCTTGATATGAATAATAATTTATCATCTCAAACCATTTAGAAATCTAGTGAAACCGTACCGCTTAGTGGAATGAGTTTCCATTCACTAGTATCCTAAAACATTTATGAAACCATATAATGTGCTCCTGCCTCCATAATAGTTAAAACATATTATTTTAAACATTAAAATAATATGCAAAACATGTAAATCAAACCTGGATTACCCATCCTCATTTATTCTATCTGTCTCAATTATAGTTTCAAGGAATACTAATAACCTGTTAAAAGTTAAGAACTATCTGTCCAATTACTTAATTTTCTTGAGATCACTAAGAACCTATTGGTAACTCCAATATCTTATTTCTTATCCTAATTTTCATAGGCTAACTACAAACTTACCGGCTTCTGCCGGTATCAAATCATAGTTTTCATGGGCTGACTATGAACCTATTGGCCTCTGCCAATATCATACAGTTTTCATCGGCTTTTACTGTAAACCTATTGGTCCCCGCCAATATCATAATTAACATTTTAACATCTGTTAAGTTATATATTTACTACTGGATCAACCTAACCGGTTATTCTGCCATTTTCTTAAAGTATAGTTATGGGTTAGTAACAAAGTGAATAACATTAAAAACCTTTACTTATTTATGCTATGGTTTTTCCTTAAAAATAAGAATGAGTTATTTATTTTAAACCTTTAAACATCACTTTCGGAACCCTTGGATGACCTCCTTCGAAGGCTTAGAAATCCTCTTTTCAAAACTCTAAGTATAAATATATAGACACCTTTCGAAACCAATAAAACTTTTCGACGGTATCAAGAAAATGTTCTTTAAAATATAGGTTTTGAAACAAATGAAGTACCTTTTCGAAAGCATTGGTTTTCTCTTAAAACGTAATTTAGGTCAAGATGGTTGTACGCGAAAGTATCTCTTTCGAAACCAACAAAAACTAATTTGAGGAAAAATGATGATGTCGGAGCCATCTAGTTTGAAAGCAAAAAAAATTAAAAATCAAAACTTCGAAGATCTGGGTTGAAACCCCCTTTCGACTTCATCTCCATCGAAACCCCAACCCCTTTCGAAAGCACTTAAAAAAAATGTTTGCTTTAAGGTTAAAACAAAGACGACTTTTTGAAAGCATAATTGGACAACATGGTCGAAAGCTAGAGTAGTGGCTAAGCTCCGACTAGGTTGAAACCAACCCCTCTCGAAAGCTTCTATTTAAAGAAAAAGAGTTCCCTTCGAAAGCTAGCACTTTAGTAATAACGTGACAACCTGCTTCGAAAGCTAAACAAACAACTCTTCGAAACAACCGTTTCGACTAAGTCGAAAGCTTTTAAATAAACCACGGCAAGAATTTAACTTATGAAAACAAGACTGGGTTTCGATCCCATCTGAAGCTTACCCTTCGACACAAAAGCTTCCGCCCATCTTCCAAACCCTTATATATCTTCCAGGAAATACTATATGGATTGGTTTCGATTATGAAGATTTCGACTATGATGGTTTCGACCATGATGGGGCGGAATCAAAGGGGTAAGAAGGTACCTTCTATTAAAGGCGAAACACCTTTTTCTGATTAAATGTTGAATTATAGCAACTTTAAGTAATCTCTTTTTAACAACTTGCCTATTTGTAAAATATTGAATGATTGACATAAAAACTTTTTAGATACTTTACCTTTATAACAGCCGCATTTATATAATATTATGACTATTAAAATGCAACGTTTTAGCCCTTCCATATGCTAAAATCAATTATTTTAGAAAACTCATTTTCAAATAATTTATTTTCCTTAATAAACTAATTAGGAAAAATCCTCAAAAATTACAGAAATTCAATTTCATCATGAAATTAAACATACTAAAATTTTAGACTCAATTTCTTTCTGAAATTCTCGAAATCAATATTTAATCCAATCGCATCAATATTTCCGTCAAAAATTCATATTAAAATTTCCATAGCTCGAAAAATTCTGAAAATTAACTCTGTTAACAAGCACGACTCTATATAATTTATTCAAATTTCAATCTCCTTACTATCATTATTCTATTTTTTTGAAATGATACTAAGATACAACTATTAGAAATGCGGATTACGGATCTTAAGGCTAGAATGACACTAGAGGGGGTGAATAGTGTTTTGTGGATTTAATAAATCTTTTTCAAACTTATGTAATTTAATCACCAGCAAATGCAATATACGGACACAGATATAATCACAGAATCAGACACAGATGCAAATAATAAGTAAAAGCAGTAAAGGAAAGAACACACCAGGATTTTATACTGGTTCGGAGTTACCCTACATCCAGTCCCGCACAATTGTACGAATTTCTTTTCAAAATAGTCTCCCAGATTGCACCCTTCTGTATTCGAGTCCGGGGCAAACTCTCTTGATTTACCACCTAATCGATTTCCGGGGCAACAATCACACCCAATTGATTTCAAGGCTCAATCGCACATTTTACTCAACAGTTTGATTTACAAATAATCCTATAACTTTGAATAGCACGGAGATCTTATGGAGAGAGTGACAGAGAATCAAACAAGAGATATTCAAGTTTGATTCACTTGGTATTTCGGCAGAGTATAGTTTTGAGATTCTTTAGAATAAATGAGGAAGATGAAGAGGAGAGAAAATAATTGAAAATTTAATTAAAAATTCGTTTAGAACTACTGGTATTTATAGAAGATCAACATGCATATCTATTCGTGAAAGGATACGACGAATAGGCACTTCTTTTAAAAATTTGAATTTTGAATTTAATGGGCACCATGTCGACATGGGGGTGGGGGTATGTCGACATGCCCAAGGAAAAAATTTGATGTTTTGATATTTCTTATTAAAATTGGTTTTATTAATTTGTCAAAACAATTTCTAAACTTTTGTAAATATATTTGAATATAGTTTAAACATATAAAAGAGTTTAGAAAGTAATTTTTAATATATATAGTCTTAATCTATAAAATGATTTAAAATCTGAGTATATAAATATTTAAAAGCTAAATATTAAAACAAGAGAGAGTTTAAAATCAAGGACAATTATGAAATAAAAAAATTAAAAATGATAAAGATAATTTTGAGGCTAAAATATTTCAAACAAGAGAGATGTCTTTTTGAAAAGAAGGTTTTGAAAACATTTAAAATAAGAGATATTTTTGAAAAGCATTTTCATAAAATTAGTGGATATCAAAATAGAACCACTGTATGTTCCACTAGATATTGACGTGGGTTTCATCCCACTAGGGTTCCATTCCTTTATCAGGCTCGAAGTGGATTCTATTCCATGAATAATTTTCGAATAAAAATGCAAGTGCTTTCAAAAAGTTTTAACATAATTCTAGACTCAATACTTATCTTGTACTTTGAAATCTTGAACTCTTGATATCTTGATACTCATGAGTCTTCAATCTTGATATATTCAATCTTGAATCTCTATGCTGTACAGTCTTCATTCTTGATACCTATATGTTTATATTCTGCATATGTATATACACATGTATCTAGGCTATAATGTTAGTATTTATATTTTATAATAAGTCCTAAGGTTGTTGTCATCAAAACCATCATCTCAAGGACTAACAATCTTTCCCTTTTTAATGACGACAACCTATGTTTATAAAATATACTTCACCTTCACAATAACTCCCCATAAAACTAATAATTCCCTCTTAATCTAATAACTCCTCCTTAATCTAAGCCTAACTACTCTAACTACTCTATTTTATGTTTCTCCCCCTTTGTCATCAACAAAAACTTGTCCTAAACTAATATAACTATAAAGCCCCCTTTAAACTAATACTAGAACAAAGTATTGTAAATGGAATGTGAAAGACATTATCATAATTATTCAATACATAAATATGATCTCAGACAATCCAATCAACACATACATCAAATCTAATTATGTCAACCAAGTCAATCAAGTCAATCAAAACATACCAAACAAATCAAAAACTAATGATCCTATACTATAAGACAATACTACAAACTCCCCCTAAATAAAATACACTTATAATGTGTACATGTATGCAATATGTAGCTTGTAATGCAGCATGAAATGTATGACATATGCAATGTAGCATGAGATGATATGCAGAATAAAGTGCAACTTGTGATGCAAATGATTATGATATTTCATGCACTGTAATCTATGATGTAATATGCAATGAAATGTGATATAAAATAGAATGCACAATGATATGTAATATAAAATAAAATGATAATTAAGTAAAAAAAAGCAGAATGATACGATGATATATAGACTACGGTAAGAGATATTCAGATTATAAGATAAACATGAGTGATAAGTAATATCTAATTGACAGACATACACACACACACACATATGTAAGTATGTATACGTATGTCAAACTATTTATTAAAAAGTACTTCAACCAAACAAAGGTAATACACACCAATTACTGGACTTAGGTTAAGGAAACTAATGAATGCGATTGAAAGAGTAGTAAAGACAAGAGTTTAAAGGTAATAAATGGAATTAAAACTATAACATAATCATGAAAGGTAGGAATCAAATTCAATATCAAAATTAAATTGCTAATAAAAATGAATTTAAACTGTATATATATGATCAAATATGGTTTTTATAAAATACCCTCCTTATTCAATTTTTTTTAAATAATTTTTTTAACTTTATTGTTTATTTTTACGAATCCAAACTTTTATGTTTATAAAATATTTAACTTACAAGTTAAAACCTATTGTTTAAATATTTAGAAACATGTTTAAACACCTTTTAATTTTAAAAAAAAATATCACAATGAAATATTGAATAAAATAACAAAGATTGAAAAACTAAAATAAACATGTGTTATATTAAGGCCTCTTTCATTTAAAATTTTAATTAATTACTAAAAAATATCTAAACATTAATTTTAAAATATTCTAATAAGTTAGAAAATAACTTCTAAAAAGAATAGAGAAAAATACTTAATTTAAATATTATTTTTTCATAGTTTAAATTTTCGAATAGAAAAGACAGCATTTACAGAATGCTATAAAGAGTTTTTGCATAAAATATATTCAAAACGTTATAAACAGAAATTGCAGCATTTACCAAATGCTGGGAAAAGTTTCTAAAACACTAGTGTTTCAAAGCACAGAGATAAAAAACGAATTTGCAGCACTTAAGAAACGTTCCAGAAGAAAAGACAGCATTTCAGATATATTATCTATTGTTCCAGGTCTGATTTTAACATGATTTTGCGCAAATTTTACGACTAGATATTGACATGTAAATAATTGATTTTTTACCCAATTTTTATAGTATTTAATATAATTAAAGTACTTAAAAACATAAAAATAATAATGAGAAAACATGTGTAAAAACACTTGGCATTATGCATGTAAAAATACTTTTCTTAAAGACAAAGTGTAATGACATGTGTCATTTTGCATGTATGATATGGCAAAATCTTATTAATTGAAGAAATCTATAAGTAGACCATTATTCTAACATTCTAAATTCCTTCTATTAACTTCTTAAAATATAAAATTAGTATCTTAAAAGAAATAGAGTACGATAAATAGAACCAACATTAGAAAAGTTGAAATCATGAATGATGGTATGCTTTTCTATTTAGTATAGTTGTAATTAATTAGTAGTGAGATTTTATTTGAAAGGATATATATTTTAAAAGATTTTTTTTTTGAAATTTAGACTGGTATATCGATATGTATACTATGGTGTGATGATATATGGACCAAAATATCAAAACTTATAAAAGAGATAAATTTCTATACCTAACTAGATGCAACAATAAAGATGAAATAATAGTAAAGCGTACCACTTTTTGTACTCCTCCATCTTTCTAACTTTGTTGTTCTTCCATTGTCGTGAACCACACATTTATATCTTTCAGAATTTGATGACGAGATCTGCTCTATTGCGACGGACTTGTTTTTCTGATCATCGAGTATATTTATTTGCTGAATTTGAAAACCGTATGAGAAAGATATAAATGATTTAGTATATTGGCCAACTTGACGTCAAAACTTTGAATTCGAATTTTGAATAAATGGACACTTCAACCACTATAAATAAGCCCAATAGTCATCACTTTCATAAAAATTTCTCTTCTTTTTTTTCCTGTTTTTCTATTTACTATCAAACTTCTAGAAGACACATCTCCTTCGTTTCTTAACGAAATTGGATGAAACCAGCGGCAAATCGAAGTGGAAGGCAAGAGCTACGATCCAGTAATAGTTTGGTGACGAATTTGGAAAGTATTGTGGTGCAACATGCCAAACAGTAAGAGAAATGCAGGAAATCCCGTACACACTTTTCAGTTTTGGATAGCCAACTTCAAACTGTCATATCTCACTCAATTTTGATGATCCACCCATTAAAATGACCGTGAGAACAAGAACTACAATCTGAAAAAGAAGTGGGAACAAAATACTCAAATCTCTAGATGCAATTTGAAGAATACCATTGACAGTTTTGCTTTCTTTTTCTCTTTGTTTATCAAAACTTCATTTGACCATAACTTGGTCATTTCTTGACAGATTCGCACGAAACCAGTGACATTGCGAAGTATATGGAGAGAAGTACAGTATCATATCAAGTTGTAGATGAGAATCAAAAGCTTTATATTATTTGGTGTCCATTTCATTGTCGATTGCCATTATATATCCATTTGTTCTTCTTGATCGATGAATGATTATTTGGTATCTTTTAACCCACAGTCATGAGACATAATTCTTCTCCTGTAAAACAACATAACCTTTTAAAGAATCAAGTGACTTTTCTAAATAACTAAATATAGTTTTAAACAACAATATCATGATGATTCTGTTACATATTCACATGAAAATAGTGTTAATAAAATCCCCAAAATAGCCATTTTAAAAACTTTTTCAAAATTCAGATTATGAAAACTTTGAAAACCAATGTTCTGATGTCAAATGTTAGAAATGCGGATTACGGATCTTAAAGCTAGAATAACACTAGGAGGGGGTGAACAATGTTTTGTGGATTTAATAAATCTTTTTCAAACTTATGTAATTTAATCACCAACAAATGCAATATACAGACGTAGATATGATCACAGAACCAGACACAGATAAGTAAAAGCAGTAAAGGAAAGAACACACCAAGATTTTATACTGGTTTGGAGTTACCTTACATCCAGTCCCGTACAATTGTACGGATTTCTTTTCAAAATAGCCTCCGAGATTACATCCTCGATTTCAAGGCCACGAGGTACATCTTTCTGTATTCGAGTCCGGGGCAAACTCTCTTGATTTACCAGGCCACAAGATCACCTAATCGATTTTCGGGGCAACAATCACACCCAATTGATTTCAAGGCTCATGCTCATCTTTTACTCAGCAGTTTGATTTACAAATAATCCTATAACTTTGAATAGCACTGAGATCTTATGGAGAGAGTGGCAGAGAATCAAACAAGAGATATTCAAGTTTGATTCACTTAGTATTTCGACAGAGTATAGTTTTGGGATTCTTTAGAATGAACGAGGAAGATGAAGAGAGAAAATAATTGAAAATCTGGTTAAAAATTCGTTTAGAACGAGTGGTATTTATAGAAGATCAACAACCATATCTATCCGTGAAAGGATACGACGAATAGACACTTCTTTTAAAAATTTGAATTTTGAATTTAATGGGCACCATGTCGACGGGGATAGGGGTATGTCGACATGCTCAAGGCAAAAATTGATGTTTTGATTTTTCTTATTAAAATTGGTTTTTATAATTTGTCAAAACAATTTTTAAACTTTTGTAAATATATTTGAATATAGTTTAAACATATAAAAGAGTTTAGAAAGTAATTTTTAATATATATAGTCTTAATCTATAAAGTGATTTAAAATCTGAGTATATAAATATTTAAAAGCTAAATATTAAAACAAGAGGGAGTTTAAAATCAAGGACAATTATGAAATTAAAAATTAAAAATGATAAAGATAATTTTGAGGCTAAAATATTTCAAACAAGAGAGATGTCTTTGAAAAGAAGGTTTTGAAAACATTTAAAATAAGAGATATTTTTGAAAAGCATTTTCATAAATTAGTGGATATCAAAATAGGACCACTGTATGTTCCACTAGATATTGGCGTGTGTTCCATCCCACTAGGGTTCCATCCCTTTAACAGGCTCGAAGTGGATTCCATTCCACGAATAAATTTCGAATAAAGATGCAAGTGCATTCAAAAAGTTTTAACATAATTCTGGACTCAATACTTATCTTGTACTCTTGAAATCTTGATATCTTGATACTCATAAGTCTTCAATCTTGATATATTCAATCTTGAATCTCTATACTGTACAGTCTTCATTCTTGGTACCTGCGTGTTTATATCCTGTATATATATACACACATATTTATCGAAACTATAATGTTAGTATTTATATTTTATAATAAGTCTTAAGGTTGTTGTCATCAAAATCATCATCTCAAGGACTAACAACAACGTTTCACCGAGACAACATATCACAACTCATATGTCAATAAATGTTCGAATCACGCTACGCAAGTTTCGAACTTGTGGCCTCTTGCACCAAAGTCGAATCACTTAACCACAGGGACAATGGTGCTTGTCATCATTATTCTATTTAATTTCTATAATTAAATTTCTTAAATAATGTTATCAAAATTAGGGACGTTAAAGATTATTTTGTTTAGTGACAGTTAAATAACTGATTATCAAATATAACTCTGGAAATATATAGAAGAAACACAAGAATTATATGGTATAAATATTCTTGGTGATGTTATATTGTACGTTTAAACACGTCGTGTTCTTTTAGGATAAATGATAAAGAAATCCGTTCGCTTAAACGGTTAGGTGATGATCTCCGCTCTTATGTATTGTCTATTTATTTTCAAAAGAACCATAGTTGAGTTTATCGGAATGTATCGATTGGTTTTTAAGTGTCCTGTAAGCGGGAGAGTATACTTATACGAGGATTCGAAATCGTAATCACTCCAAAACCATATACGTGTTCTCGAAGATGAAATTCTTTGAAGAGTGTTAGCGTCAAAATTAGTCACTAACACCCAAATGTAAATGAAAGCATCAACTAACAGTCATAGATAACAGATATGATATATGTAGAGAGTAATAATATGAAGAACAGTCAAAATTAAAATGAAAGCAGTAAAGAACAACAGATTTATAGTGGTTCGGCTAACTCCGGCCTACGTTCACTGCACAATTTTTTCTTTTTATTGATGTTCGAATCAATTACAGTTACAAGATAGCAGAGTAACCTCAACGTTACAAAATAGAAAACTAAAGAGCCCTCCAAAAGAAGATCCCCCATTTGGAGACCCACATGCTGTATTTATAGACAAAACCAGGTTGTTGGGCCTCCTGAGTAGTTTGGGCCCTTTAAGGCCATTGCCGAACCATGTACATCCTTCGTCCCGATCGAGCGGCATTTGCCGAGCCACCTAGGCCGAGCCGTATCCTCTCAATGCCGAGCCACTTGATGCCGATCAACACATGCCGAACGACAATCAAGGCCAAACCACAACGCCGAGCGATGTCTAATGCCGAGCGACCCGCAATGCCGAACGACCCTCGATGCCGAGCGATGTTCAATGCCGAGCGAGGTATAATGCCGAGCGAGGTACGATGCCGAACGATATTCAATGCCGAGCGACTTCCGATGCCGAGCGACTTCCGATGCCGAGCGACATCCGATGCCGAGCGAGGTACGATGCCGAACGACATTCAATGCCGAGCGACTTTCGATGCCGAGCGAGGTACGATGCCGAACGACATTCAATGCCGAACGACTTCCAATGCCGAGCGAGGTACGAACGACATCCAATGCCGAACGACTTCCAATGCCGAGCGAGGTACGATGCCGAACGACATCCAATTCCGAGCGACTTCCAATGCCGAGCGAGGTACGGTGCCGAACGGCATCCAATGCCGAGCGACTTCCAATGCCGAGCGAGGTACGATGCCGAACGACATTCAATTCCGAGCGACTTCCAATGTCGAGCGAGGTATGGTGCCGAATGACATCCAATGCTGAGCGGCAATGCCGAGCCGCAACCAAACGATCTTCCTGAACTTTCATACCTCGACCGGATATTGCCATGCCGAACGGCCGAGCCACAAGGTCGAATTCCAAACACTTCGAACAACTTCATTTCGACCAAACGACCTATCATCTATCCAAGTGAACACCATCCATTTGAACCGAATCCATCATATTTCAGCCTCGATAATCGTGAAATTATTTTAGTTTAATCCGCATGTCCGTGGCCTTGCCGAAAGGCGGGTTAACACTTGCTCCGCAAAACATGCCTTGCTATTGGAAGGTGTGTTTTGAACAGCCTCAAATCCGATATCCGAAGTCCATATCCTGTTCATAACCATATTATTAAGTCCATGACCTATCCGGGTTTAACCTTGAATCCGTAGACCTCGCTGGGTCGCGTTATCCTGTTCCAACCTCGACTTTCCCATAAGGGCTTGTATGTTCTCCGGCCTCGACTCTCCGGTCAGGGACTTTTTATATTCATCGGCCTCGGCACTCCGGTCAGGGACTTTGATATTCACTGGTCTCGGCACTCCGGCCAAGGACTTTGATATTCACCGGCCTCGGCACTCCTGCCAAGGATTTTTTATATTTTTGTCCGACTCCATTCCATCGCTCTTCGGCAAAGGGACTCGTGACTCGCGATCACTGCCCCGTCTCTCCGCTCGGGACAGTAACCTCAAAACCTGAACTGTTTATACAATGATCCGCATTCAATCAGAAAATCAGAAATCCATATCAAAAATCCTACTCAAAATCCAAATCAAAAATCAAACATCCAAACCAAAACGACGAACCAAAAAACCAACCAAACTGGGAGTTCAGTCCAAACTCTAAAACCGTACCAAAGAAAAGTAAATGTCCAAATTACGAAAGAGGAAACCAAAGTCTGTAGATAAATAGAATGAAAGTAGGATTTCATAGACTCAAGTAGTACGGTTTTTCATCATCTCAGAGCACGCCTAGGGACCGTCCTCGATCTCGTACGTGTGTAAGTGACCTAGCTGTATTACTTTGAGTTCTATTACTTATTCAAAACCATAAATCTGTTTAGTTGATAATGAGCTGACGTTGCCCAGGTCCAGTGCCACCTTCGTTTAAGGTAGGCGGTGGTCGCTCTCGTCCCACTGCCACAGCTCGATTCCTGACATACTACTGTGGATGACCATTTCTTACATGCTCCTCAATGATATCCCTCAATGCCTGCAGTCGTTTGTCTTGTGTCCATCCAACTCATGGAATATGCAATGCTTTTCCGATGTCCGTTCGTATTCTGAAGGCTCTCTCTTTGCCGGCCTTCGATATTGGAGGCGTCCTCGAGTATCCAAGTAAGTCCTTTCTAGAGTCTCATTTAAATCTGTGTAAGAAGAAAACTTCGACTCCCTTCGAGGCCTCTTCGAAGTGCCACTGTTGCCATTCGTTTTCCTTTATCCTTTATCATCTTTACTTGGATCCTCCCTGGATGGACCTCCACCCCTCACTGCATAAGCTTCAGCCTCTCTCCCTACTCTCTCAGCTTGCGCATCCTCCTGTCTTAGAGACCTTTTCGCCTCATGATAGAACTCCCCGAGGTCCTTCGGTGGGTCCCGTTCCAGTGATATCTTGAAATCTGAATTATCTGAGATTCCTAAGACTGCTGCCATCAAAACCATTGACGGATCAGGTTGATCCACTGATGCTACTGCCGCGTTAAATCTGGTTAAGAAGTTCCAGAGTGACTCTCTTCCATTGCTTCATCGATGTCAGGATCATTACGTTTTTGGGTCTGACTATATGGATCCTAAACTGTCTCATAAACTTTTCAATCAGCTCCATCCATGTTCCTATAGAACCACTATCCAGTTGTCTGAACCACATAGTTGCGATATCTGTCAAATACAATGGAAAGCATCGAGCCATGACTTCATCCGTGCCCCCAGTACCTCCATATGTCTCATGTACCTTGTCAGGTGAATGGTGGGATCCGTTCTCCCATCATATATGTCCAACATTGTTTGCTTAAAGTCCGGTGGATTTCTAGCTTGCCTAATATTAGGAGTAAATGAACTCTTATTCACATCCTCCAAGTCTTTGTTTACCAATCCACCTCTCACAGCCCGTCTGACCATCTTCGTTAATCTGTCGTTGTCCCCGAGTTGTAATCCTTCTCCGCTGCCTTCGGTCTGCCCCCCGAGTTCACGAGGGAACTTCGGCACATACTCCTCATCTCGTACTCCTGCACTCCTATTGGTGTCGGGTTGCATAGCGTCATCTGGTATCCCCCTATGGATTGGTCCAACGTTTCCTGGTGGTATGCCCCCTACTCTAGATCCATCCAGGTTGATAGCCGTCTGCTGATTGGGGGCTGCCCCCTGCTGAGCCATTCCCTCAGCTTGCTGATTGAGCGCTTCCGATCCAGCTCCACGGATCTGAGCTTCTGCATTTTCTGCTCGTGTAAATTGTTTGAGAAGAGTGCATCATCTACTTTTGTCTTTTCAACATTGCTTCCATCTCGTCTCTGGTGATGTTGATGGATGATTGACCTGCTCCAGCTTCAGAGGAAGCCTCTTAACTTCCTTCCTGATTGTTCCTTTCTGTCACTTGCTTCCTTGCTGATGGCCTAGCCATTGCCTCCTAAGATCCGAGTTCCTTGCTTCAAGATTTCTGAGTTCAATTATCAGTGAAAGCATCAAAATGTTAGCGTCAAAATTGGTCACTAACACCCAAATGTAAATGAAAGCACCAACTACAGACACATATAACAGATAGGGTATATGTAGAGAGTAATAATGTGAAGAACAGTCAAAATTAAAATGAAAGCAGTAAAGAACAGATTTATAGTGGTTCGACTAACTCCGGCCTATGTCCACTCCAGAAGCTTTTCTTTTTATTGATGTTTGAATCAATTACGGTTACAAGATGACAGAGTAACCTCAGCGTTAGAAAATAAAAAACTAGAGAGCCCTCCAAAAGATCCCATCTGGAGACCCACATGCTGTATTTATACACAAAACCAGGTTGTTGGGCCTTCCGAGTAGTTTGGGCCCATTAAGGCCATTGCCGAACCATGTACATCCTTCGTCCCCGACCGAGCGGCATTTGTCGAGCCACCTAGGCCGAGCCGTATCCCGTCAATGCCGAGCCACTTGATGTCGACCCACACATGCCGAACGGAAATGAGGCCAAACCACAACGCTGAGCGATGTCTAATGCCGATCAACCCGCAATGCCGAACGACCCTCGATGCCAGTGATGTTCAATGCCGAACGAGGTACAATGCCGAGCGAGATACGATGCCGAACGACATCCAATGCCTGACGAGGTACGATGCCGAACGACATCCAATGCCGAGCGACTTCCAATGCCGAGGGAGGTACGATGCCAAACGACATCCAATGCCGAGTGACTTTCACTGTCGAGCGAGGTATGATGCCGAACGATATCCGATGCCGAACGATATCCAATGCCGAGTGACTTCCAATGCCGAGCGAGGTATGGTGCCGAATGACATCCAATGCCGAGCGGCAATGCCGAGCCGCAACCAAACGATCTTCCTGAACTTCCATACCTCGATCGGATATTGCCATGCCGAACGGCTGAGCCACAAAGTCGAATTCCAAACTCTTCGAACCACTTCATTCTGACCGAACGACCTATCATCTATCCAAGTGAACACCATCCACTTAAACCGAATCCATCATATTTCAGCCTTGATAATCGTGAAGTTGTTTTAGTTAAATCCGCCTGTTCGTGGCCTTGTCGAAAGGCGGGTTAACAAAGCAAAAACTATTTGCTACTAATCCTAAGGGCGATTCCAAAAAGGTTGTAGTAGAAGTAGTGCCTTTGGTTTGTTCATATCCTGAACAATTTGTATGAATAAATACTGGCATTGTATTGTTGCTTGAAGGGCAGTGTTAGAATTTCAAGTGAGATTTGCTAAGGGAGGAAAAAGGTAATCGTGACCTCACAAGCCTCACAACCTGGAACGACTAAAATATGGGATATGCCTCCGGGCTTGCGGTTTGCTCCATTAGGAGCATCATTTTTCGATCTAAAATCAATATTTATGGATTTGGTATGCATGAGCATAGAAAAATGGGGACAGGGGCAATAGGTTTGCAGCTTGGCGCCCGAGGGAATGTTGTAATTCGGTATGTCATGTTAAAGGGGGCAGCCAACTCTGATTTGCTAGAGGTCCATGTGAGGCCCTGGTACATTGTCTAGAGATGTATTGTGGTAGACGTATCCCATAGCCTTGTTATTGATGAAATCCATTCACCATTCCATGTCTTACGGACATAATTGTGCTCAACTATTGGTATGTGAGATGCAAGCATTTCAGTTATGTTATACATTTATTTTAAACACTGGTATTATACATTATCATAAGATTTTTATTTAAAATATTCTGGCCATCGTAATGTAACAATCAATTTGTGTTTACGTGCAGCATAGTCTTACGAGATATCTTTATTTTTGAAAAGTTTTATAAGATATAATAATCCATATGATTTGTTTTTCTCACGCCGGTTCACCATACCGATCCTGACGTTATTTTCTTATAATGCTTGGGTCGTCGGAGCATATTTGTAGATTTAGTTATGGATGCTTTGAAGTTTCAGGAGACGAGCTGGATGCTTTCAAGACGTATTCTCGTATTTCTACATTTACTCTATTTTCTTGTTTGTATTTATCAACAGTTGTAAGGACGTGCTGTTATAACTGTTCAGGCCGATGATATGTTAGTTGCTCTGATTGATGTACGTATATCATAGTTTTATTTGTAAAGATCACTGATATGTTATATAGGGGTTTTAGACATAGGGAAGAAGTTGATTTTTTTTTAATCTCAGGGACAACAAGTTTGTTTTTTAGTCTGAATGACACTTTATAGTGCAAATCACAGAATGATAGTTGCAACTATCGTTCTGTGATTTGCACTATAAAGTGTCTTGCAACTATCATTCTGTGATTTACACTATAAAGTGTCTTTCAGACTAAAAAACAAACTTGCTGTCCCTGATACTAAACCTTTTTGTAACTTTTTCCCTGTGCATATTTTTCTAATATTACTCGTCACGCTGTGAGATTCTATTCAGTTTTTTCTTTGCTTTTACCTAACAATCTGTTTTTTGGACACTCGAATGCTCGGTACATGAATACCGTGGATGTATTAGTGTCGTTTTTTGAGGATCGAAAATGCGGGTTGTCTTTCACAAACTATGTCAAAGACAACAGAGTATAAACTTATTCAACTCTGACAAAGACTGCAGAGTATGAACTAACCAACTCTGCCCGAGACAATGTAATATAAACTTCATAGCCCTTGAAATAGGATCTAACTCCATTAGAGACAGTGAAGTATAATGTTGCTTAAATTAAGAGACAAGGCATATTTTTGGTCAGAGAAAGTGAAGTATCAAGTTGTTCGTCCTAAAAAACTAGGCTCACTTCGACAATAGATAGTGGAGTGCAATTCTGACCACTCCTGGAGACGTGATGACTCCACTAGAGACAGTGGTTGTAGTCTTTCAAAAAACCCAGAGACATAGTCAACTTCATCTCTGAGTGTGAAGTTTGATACTTCAGAAATTTAGTACCCTTGTAGAATATGGGGACCGCAATGCAAATATATGACCTACTTTTATGAACCAATTTCGGGAGATATTTAGTAGAAATATTTGAGGGCATAATAGCACATTACCACTCATATATGCAAAAACCATGAAAATGAGAGATGAGATTGATGATTGGGCAAAGGCAGATGTTCTTGACCCTGCAGATAAGATATGCCTTTTGATTTATAGGCTAGACGAATGGCCACACCTAAGCATTGTGGAACTCTTGCCTCGGCTGTATTATTCCTTCACTACGATAAGGTCTCAAGCAAAGCACGCTTCGTATGCACAAAGCATACATTGAAGGGCAAAGTATTAGGAAAGATATCTAATAGTCTTGGAACAGACTCAAACCAGTTGAAAAATGTGTTTTAACTCAAACCAGTTGGAAAATGTGTTTTAACTCAGGACATGCACTTAGGATGAAACTGCATCTCAATCTGAGCTATAGATCGAAGGATATGGTCATCTTAAAATCGGTTTACTACATAACTGTTTTAAGCACCACCTTGGAGAGCTGCCATCCACTTCATCCAAACGGAACATCCAAGAGCATTGGAGTGTTCTATTCGAGGACTTGAAATGAAGAAATTATGACACAGAAGCTCGATTTGAAATAAATCATCAATGAGGTCTAGTAAGAAATGGTCTATAAAGTAGTACCAAGCAGGAAAAATGGTTCGGTAGTGTATTGCCGACAAACCCTTAATGAACAATTTTATTCCTACCGAACTAGGATCGTCGGTGGATATTCGAAAAATTTGAAATCCATCTGCATCGGTATTTGAAAAGTGGATAAATATCCGATATCTGAAAAACGAATGTGGATACGAAAACATCCGCATCTAAAGATTATTCGTTCGGTTTTTGCAAGATTATAGTTCAAATTATGTGTATTTAAGTACAATGAAAGATATTTATTTATTATTTTATTAAGTTAGAAGTTATTATACATATTTAATGCATATTAACCGTTTAAAATTATTTATTATCATCATATTTGTTTATTTCTAACACCTCAACCATCAATGGGATTGAAATTTTTTTATATTAATCTGAAAATTTTCATTTATGTTTTTTAATTTATAGGCCATTAACGGATATGATAATTATCCGATATTCGTCCGTATATGCGGCTATGAATATTTGATATCAGAAAATGATTTCGGATGCGGATGTGGATATGGACACTATATGCATCCGAGTGTATCTGACAGACCTATATCGAACCGAACCAACTAGGCCATATACACTGCACATTTTCATACCTATAAATACCCCAACATCGAGTTGTGGTCGATCATTCAAGATCCACGACATTGGAGATGTAGCAACCCACAATTGTTGTAACCCGTACAAAGAGATCTAACAAGAGTTCTAGCTATAGTAAATCGAAGAATCATAACAAAAGAAATGAAGCGGACGTAAGTCAGAGATCGCCGAACTAATATGAAAATTATATGTTTTTACATTTTCTACATCACTTCTTACTTTCAGCATATCTGCATATGATCTTTGATTTTACTTAGACTGAAAACTTAACATATTTGACGATTAGAGATCCCATCTTCTAAACACCTGCTCTAGGGTCACATTCAAGATCCTAGGTTCTACCAGATCTACGTTCTGCGTGTTTTGTCATTTTTATCGCAAACAAATAGTACTATTGTTGACTGTAAAGTGTAATGGTAGTCCTGTTATTGACTGTTACATGCAGTACTCCACATGCTCCTTTATCTGTAATTGTTTCTAAAAGCTCATAATTCATCTCTTCATGGATATTTTAAACGTTGTCATATTTTTAGGTTGTGTATGTTTGCATGCATATATTAGTTGACTGATAGTTCAAAATTTGAGATGATTTTACTGTAATTTTGTGCTTAACCGATATTTTCATGCCCTTGGTAAGATCATATCCTCTGATGTTAAGAGAATAACTAGTTTCTGCAGTTTTCTCCCAAACAATGTCAGATTTGTTATGGCTTTAACACCAACATGTTATTATCTTCAGGTAGCTTTCTTATCTGCTTTAGTGGGTTCTGATGCTGCAGAAGCTGCGGCTCAATCTGCCGTTTCTGCTCTGCATGAAGAAAAACATTACAGTGGTATGAGCTGTATTACACATGTAATCTGCTATCTTATTCGAGATTACATTTTAAATTCATTTTGTGTTTATTTGCAAGTTCCTGCATGATACGTGACAACTGCATGAAACCACTTGTTCTATATTTGAAATTCTATTCCCATCCATGCATGATATACCCAAACTTAAAGTTGTTGAACAGATGATTGGGCGACCATGGTGTTTGGTCTTGCTTTAGTAATACATGATTATGCATCATCAACGGTAGAGAACTCATTTTGAATACTATCAAAGTTGTTGGATTTTTTGTTGTGTTAAGCGTATTGTATATTGAAACTATTCAGTGTTTAGGTATATTACAGTATAAATTTGTATATTTTTCTTTCAATACACATGCACATTAGGATTTTAATTTACTCCCTCTCATTCTAAACATAAACCCATATAAAACATAAAACAACAGACTACTTTTTTCTCCAAAAATGCTTGAACACCCGCTTTTCTTTTTGTCAAAATCTGAGGAAAGAGACATGAAATTCGGATGTCCCCATCTCAAATTCATACGAAATTACCAAATTGCCCCCATTTTGTATTGCTTCACACATTTTACCTGGTTTTCCAGGTGGGAAAAGTTGCATCGTCCTTTTTTTTCCTCGTCTTAACCTTAATAATAAGTGGTTAACTGGATGAAGATTTGACTTTTAACTCAACATACAAACAAAACATTTTGTAAACCGTTTGATATCGTGTAAAAATCAGAATCTTAGGATTGAAAAATAATCAAATATTTTTGTGTGGATTTACATGCTTTTGGATGAATTTTGAAATGTGGGGTTTTGAATTGTCCAGAGAGAGATAGAAGAATGGTGTCAGAAGGGAGTTTTTGTTGGAAAACCGTCGATACAAACGAGCCTCAAATAGCAGTGTCTTTATCCAAATATTGTAATAGTATTTCCTCAATCCAATTAAGTGGGTGCTAATACTAAGGGTGTGTTGGCTGCGAATCTGAACAACCATTTGAGCGAGATGTATTGGAGTGGAAGAGATGGCGTTCTTGTGCAAATGAGTGGAACATAAAAGAAATAATTTTTTTGATGGGTATTCTTTGTTTAGTTATATCGTAATATTTACATAGGTAAAATAATACCAATAAAATAGCTAATAAAATACAGGAAAATAGACAAAAAGACAAATTTTGAAAACAAAATTAGGTTGAAAGACATCAAATTTATTTTTGGCTGAAGGACAATGCTAGTTTTTCATAGTGTAAACTGAATTTAATAAAATTAGCATGTCGTCGGTCTATTTTTTTTAGTTTGTCTTCAGCATAAATTATAACTAACTAACATTTGTCTTTCATCTTAAAAATAAAACTTGATATCCTTCTTAATTTTTTTTTTCCAAAGTTTGTCTTTTTCCTAATTCCCCCGTAAGAGCAGCAATAACGTTCAAAAGAAATAACGATTCATTCATTAAATAAAACACAGAACTCAGAGTACGAAAACTAATTACATAACTAATAACGTGACTTGAAATTTTGGGCTGCATGCATTTGGAAACCTTTAAATAATGTCATTTGAATTGTACCATCAATATATAATTGTACCTAGAAGTTCCTAGGTTGATCACTTAGACATACATAAAAACTAATGTTCATTTCTGTTTTGTTTTCCAAAATCGTTTGAAGGGTTGTTTGTTTGATCAAAATATTGATCCACCAGATAAGAGGTGCAGTGGTCAATTTCCAGCAACCTTAGGATTCTTATGGACAAAACGCGATTAAATAAACCCTAGAAGAAATATATGATGTATCCTTCTACGCGCTAAATTGTGTGTCAATTTCTTATATTGTATTTTACTAGGTCGTGTTATAATCATAATGTTTCAAATCTCAAATTTCGACCGCGTCTTAGAATTTTAACACACGATACTTTATATCGAGTGATATCTTGGACAAGATAAGTGTGTTTTAGGTGTATTTCTCAAATTGATATGTTGGGTCTATACGAGACGCCATTCTTGGAGTTACGAATGTAAAATTGGCCTTTTTTTTATCAACTCTTATCTAAAAAAATAAAAATAAGAACTGTAACATATGTGATTTGCGTAAAAAGACAATTGATGCACTAAAAAAATATTAAATTTTCTTTTTTGGAGGAGAGTAGTAGCTTTGATTAGTTTGATAGTAATTGAAAAATTCTCGTCATTTAAAGTTGTTGAAAAAAAATATGAAGTAATTTGTTGTAACCTACCCAAATTAAAAGCAAATAATTGGATTAGAGGAATTATGAAATCATAGTCTGGTATTTAGCAATAACAATTAAGTCGGTAATACAGATGATTGTGCGACAAATGGACAGTCTACAATAAAGGAAGCGAAAACTCAACTGATGAAAGAACAGCTAGAACTTGAACAATCCATCACTAACATAGTTGAAGTCGAGGTAACTTTCTGTGTTTTCTTTACTTCAGTTTAACTTTATACTCATTTCCCACTTTTTCCTTGGCAATTCACAACGTTGAAATTACATATCCAGATGAAAGAAATTCAAGAAAAAATCATGGAATTCGAGAACTTGGAGTTGCAGATGGAGAAAGAGCGGCAGCAGTTGCGATACATGAAAGATTTGTTCTTTGCTGATCAGTTAGGGTTCATGCAACACAAGCTGAGAGGCGAAACTGTGAAGAAGGTCAAAACTAGTGAAGCTTCATGAATATGGGAAAGCTTAAACTTTGGTGTTAGTTGAAGAACATGGTAGCTATTTTATGTGCAGTTAATTAGTCGATGTTAATTGATGTTGGTAATTAAAGTAGAGGTTATGGAGATACGTTTGTAATGTAAGTTTGATAGATTCAATGCTATCAAGTAAAATTAGAATCAAAAATCCAAAATCCACTAACCGTCGCTTGCCCAGCACACGTGACTCTGAGGTTGTGACTCTTGAGGTTGTGTAGCTTAGTTTACGGCCTGTTATTTCCTTCCTCAACAGGGTGGAGAGCCGTTGCAGAAAAGCTACCCATCTGCTTAGTTCGGAGATGGCATCCTTGAACTGTCTGGTTTTGGCTGGAACGTTGTGCTAACATTGGGACGATCAATACCCACTTAAATCGAATAATGTTGAAATCTCTCTAATAAAAAAAGAAATTAAGAAAGAGTGCTGCTACATAATTTGCAAGTGGAAGTCATATTTACATGACAAAAAGTAAAAAAGAAAAAAGAAAAAGAAATACTTTCTTCTTTGGAATACATGAATCAAACTCAAACATGCCCATAGCATTCTTCCTGATCGAGGATCGATCCAGCTCAATATTGCCAACATACTCCAAGGAGTCGACCAAAAAAAAATTGTCGTCCTGCCATCTTTGGATTCGAGCGCTGCCCTCCAAATCCTTACTATCAACAGAAAGCTCAAGGTCTTTCGGATAACTCCACGTCGTCCCTACATTAGATGACTTGCTTGCAGCAAGAGAGCCTCGTCTTTCGCATCTGCGTCCGCATAGTCGTCTTTTCTGGCTCTGGTCGTCCAACCTCTACGATTCGTCTTACTTTGTCGTGACGCAACAGACATCTAACAAAAACGTCTGATCGCCTCTGCATAGAGAAAAGACGATCCTATATTGTTCGCCTGACAAGATCAACAATAAACAATGTTGTTCATATTTCAAAAACGTTACTGTGCAGCAGCAACCCTATATACTTCAGAATCCACGTGGAAGCGACATTACTGTTTATCAACAGCTCACGGCCTCATGCCACCTTTCTAACATAAGCATGCCAGGGTATGACCTACCAGTTGGCCTTCATCCGTACCGTTCTCTCCACCCAGTGTCCTACCTGGCCAGCATTTGAACCCTCTGTCATCATCAATGGCCACAAAGAAACTTAGGGTCCGAAGCTTCAGTCTGAGCCCCTTCGATGCATTATCTAAACAACTATAAATAAAGAGTCAGATGCATTTATACAAAGAGAAAATTTTCTAATCTGACGTGCAACATAATTTAGCTCAACGTTCTTAATAATTCTTTTGCAACCTTGTAACCAAAAACATCAAGCAATAAAACTAACAACCATAGTGGATGAAGATCTTTAGCAAGATCGAATCATCCTATAGCTTGTGTTATTGTCTTTATTAGCTTAGATATAATTCTCATCATTTTACAATTTTTTCTACAACATAAGTCAATTATCTTTGCTAATACATACCATTAATTATCATTTTGATGTTGGCTTGAAATCTAGTCAACATTTTGGCGCTTGACGAAGGACCTTCCCTGAAAGCTCTCAACTTTCATTACCTTTCTACTCGTCAAAAACTCCGTTCCATTCAAAAAAGTTCAATGTAAGCTTACGATGAGAATGAGGCTGATAATTCTAATTGTCACAACATTATCGACGACATAGGAGCCAACACCCCATTTTGGGCATGAGTAACAACATGTTGCTTGACCTAGTTCATGGCCTCATGAGCATCAGCGAAATGATCCACGACCTGAATTAACTCCAAGCTAGGGTGGACGCTCAAGAAACCATCAATTAAGGTATAAGAGTCCCAGCTGTAGCGGACATAACCCCCATCCAGCTCACTATTCCTAGTACTTTTAACATTATGCATTATACCTATGAATGGGTCATGCAAGAAACCCCCGTTTGGGCTGTTCCTGCAACAAGGATGTGCATGTTGCGCATGCTCAAGACTTCACCCATGAAATTCCCATGCTCGAACCCGTCCCACATGAAGGAACTCATGCTGCTCGGTGCTCCCCCTCATACGAAAGCCTTTTGCCATAAAATGACTTTAGAAGCGAGGGGGGGGGGGGGCATGATATGCTTTTCTACTGACTAAACGATAAAGGGCAAGGAGCAATGAGCATTAAGAATGCTCTATCCACTTCCAACCTCAACGGAAAATCCCTAACTCTTGCTCTCGTGAGAGGCGAGGTCCAAACTCCAAATCTTCTTTGGTGAACAGAAATAGAAGGTCGCCTATTCATCCTCCATTGTCGCTCGCCATCCCTGTAACAATGCCATATGGCCCTTTCTCAAGTAATACATCGAAGAAGCCCCTCCCAACAAAGGCCTCGAGTCATCCTTAGGAAGCGGAGGCGGGCTTTTGGGAGGAAATGGTAGCATTTAGGCAATAGATGCTTATCTTCCAGAATATAAATCACGGCAGCAAGGGCATGTCTGATGATGAGAACAAAGAGTCTTTTTTTAGGAAATATTGAGAATGTACATACATGGGAGGTATGGTTTACCTCCCATCGAGAAGTACGATGAAAGCACTGATCTTTCCTACCATGTGACTTTCAATTCCATCATCCGAGCCAGTCAGCTCTCCAGCAATGCAAAGCGCCTCATATTCTCCTCCATCTTGATCGAACTAACCTCCCATCGATTCTTGTATCTACTACAAGCAGGTAATATTGACTCTTGGAGTTAGCCGTGCATTGATTTCAAAATTCGATTCTCTGCCTTGCGAACTAGATACATGATGGTTAGCGAATTATGCAGCGTACGATAAGGACTGACTAAGTCGCTCTGCTCCTACATTAATCGCTTCAATAAAGAGTCAACCCATACAAGAGTAGAGGACAAGAGCAACCTAGTAGTCAACCTTTGATCTAGAATAGGCATCATTCCAAAATGATGAAGGAACCACATAAAAAGTTTTCCTTGTTCTTAATCGACTTCTTCCAAAGAGCCCAACGATATCATGCAAATGGAAGAAACCGATTTTCTAACAAGGACGTGGAGGGAAGGCGAGACAACAAAAACAACTTGTGCGAGTAGACCAGCCATAGGAATAATGACCATTAGGAGCATAGTAAAAAGTGCCTCAGGGACGACTCAAAATTTAAACCTAGGTACGTCAACTATGCCTCATTAAATCGCAACATGGAAACCATCTACCTCGCTCCTAAGGATCATACCCCATACTAAGCACCCCTCTCATCTGTTCAGGGTGAAAGAAGGAACCACACAATGACGGAAAATATTGAGAGTTCCATGAATTTAATTGTCACTCCACTAATGAGTGCCGCCACCTAAAAGACGTGATAGAGCAGTTGGTCAAGGAAGGTGTACTTGTGCAATATATAATATAATAAGTTGAGAAAAGAAACGAATGTCAAAACCTTCCCACCTCAACTCAATAGGTGGATGGAAACAATGTGGCCATGATTAACATTTTAAATCCTATCCATCTATAGTGGCTATACATGGTTGAGAGTAGCAGAGGGCTTAAGCTTAATATAGAAGGGAGCTCGCCCTCGAACACTAAATATATCCAGTAGAGCTTCGGGCACTTGATGCTTTGAGAGTGGGAGAAGGTGAGGCACACATCACCTTCTCAATCGAAGATAAGAGAGGGGTTAGCTACTCTCACCATGACCCCACGTTCATCTCAATCAACATTTACAATGCTAAAGTGCACCGGGTCTTTATTGAAGGGGGTAGCTCGGTAAATGTCGTGTTTAGGAATTTCTTCGATTGGATGAAAATTTCGCCATCCAACCTCACTCCTTATGCTTTGCCCATCCACGGCTTGAGTGAGGTTAGGATTGTCCCTCAAGGTTCGACCTCGCATGTGGTCACTTTCGGCGAGAAACCCCGCTCAACCAAAATCGAGGTAAATTTTATAGCAATGGATTACCCATCTTCTTATAACATTCTTACAAGTAGGACGGCACTAGCTGAATTGGATGTGGTCGTAGCGTATCAATGGATCACTATGAAGTTCCCCATCAAGGGAGGTATTGGCTACGTAGTAATCAACAAGCCACTCGGGACCGCTACAACACCGCCTTACAACAAGCTAAGAAAGAAGTACTCATGCTCCAACAAAGGTGGAAACCCTCATCAATGGCCAACCCGAGAGGGTATGAGAGCATCCCATTCCTCCTCCTTATGCCGATGGCAAGCCCTATTCTTTCTACTCTTAAGAGAGCATGAGAACAACATTACGGTCTCATTCGTTTCAGAGTCAACAATCATAGGGAAATTTTTAAGAGAGTGCGTGAACCCCTAGAGATTACCATTCGCGAGCAATAGCAAACATTTCCCCTTACCATAGTGTGCCCATAAGAGAGCGACATTATGCTCCCATTTGTACTGGGGTCATAAATTTTGAAGATAAGATATCCTTAGCTAGCCCTGATAGAACTTGGGAACTAATTACTACCTAGAACCAACCAGTCTATCCTCACTAGCAAGCAAGAGCAAGTAACATGACAACCACTTCCCTCTCAACGTCGAAGGAATCATTTATGAGAGTTGGGGAGCATCCAAATTTTTCACGCATAGGCATCCGTCCTGACCGAGGACCTAATTGAGTGCATAATCTATAACCTAGTTGGCGCAAACTAGACCTCGATGCAAAATACGATAATGACAACCCCTGGACCCCTATATGAGAGATATCATCCTAAATGGCATCCCAACTACCCCACTTGAAACCACCATGATAGGCCATAATGAATCCAACAGCGTCCAAATCGGCATGGAACTCGACCTATCTAATGGTGCTGATAACTTTCCTTAAGCAAATCATAGATGTGTTCGCATGAGGACACAAGGATATGACCGGCATAAAACCCTGCGTTTTATGCCATACCTTTAAAATCGACCTAGAAGCTCACCCCGTCCACCGAAAGAGAAGACCGCTCAATCTAGAGAGATATAAAACATTAAAAGAGGAAGTAGAGAAGCTTCTTAGCAATGGTTTATCCAAGAATAGAATACCCCGTATCAGTGGCCAATCTTGTACTAGTTTGGAAACCCAATAGGGCTTGGAGAATGTGATCTGATTTTTCCTACCTCAACAAGGCGCGCCTAAAAGATAGTTTCTCTCTGCAGCACATCGACTAATTTATGGATGTAACTAGCAAACATGAGTTACTAACACTTATGGATGCCTACTCTGGGTGTTTTAAAAATTTCCATGCATGGCCCCTTCTAGGAGCATATGTTGTTTGTAACCAATATTGGACTCTATTACTATCGAGCAATGTCGTTCTGGCTTAGAAACATGGGGGAAACCTATTAAAGGCTCGTCAACAAAATGTTTGCGATGTGAATTGGGAATTCATGGAGTCTGTGTTGACGATATAATAGTCAAATATGAGAAAGCAGGTGGACACGTACTTAGATTTACCGAAACCTTTGATTTCCTCCTCAAGTATAAAATGAAGTTGGATCTAAAAAATGCTCCTTTGTGGTTTGCTTAACAAGTGCAAAATCCAAATAGGATGGTTGCTGCGCTCAACTATTTCATATCCCAAGCAACTGACTAGTGTGTACCATTTTTTTGACCTCATAAAGAAAGAGAGTCTTTTACATCGATCGATGAGTGCACTAAAGAATTTGAAGAGTTAAAACATTATCTAACAACATCCTGGTCCTCTCCAAACCCATAGATGGGGAGGACCTTTAACTTTACCATGTAATCACTACCATGCAATTGATGCTGCATTGGTATGGAACGAAGATAGGTATAGTTACCACTATAATAATCAGTAAAAAGTTATCAGGCTTGAAAACAAGATACTCGAGGCTATAAAGAGGCTGACATTATATATGTTCATGGTTGCCCACAATTTTTCCCTTACTTCTTGGCCTACTTCATCAATATTCTCACAAACCAGTCTTTAAAGAAAGTATTGAGCTGACCCGACACAGTGGGCCACCTCCTAAAATATGTCGTCTACTTGGTCAGCATCACATCACTTTCCACTTTCACATCTCCATAAAATGCTAAGTACCATGGAATGTTCTAGCCAGGACAATGACGATAAAGAGTCCTGCTAATCAATGCTCTTAGAAGTTATATGTTGATGGGTTGTCCAACGAAAAGGGTGGGGGACCAGCATAGTCCTTGTTATTCCTGATGAGTAGGACATCTACCTCACCGTAAGACTGAAATTCAAAGAAACCAACAAAGAAGCCAAGTATGAAGCCGTTCACCTGGTCTCAAGACAGTGAGAGAACTTAAGATAAAAGAAATCCAAATATATAGTTATTCCTTGCTGATCATCAATCAAATCAACGAGCGTTTCCAAGTGAAGGGAAAAATTATGACCCTATAGTTACCGAAGCCAAGAAGCTCATCAGCACCTTCTCCGACTTTATGCTAGAGCAAATACCCAGGGAATATAACACTAAGGTCATTCCCATGGCCATGATGATAAGTAACCTAGAAGAAACCAACCTTAGGTCCCGTTGGAAGTCTGGTTCGCCATGTGTTTCGAGTAGGGGTAGCTTCCATGGAAATCAACATCGAGTAGCATGAAGTTAGGAAACCCTTCTCTTAAAGTATATAGTGAGCGGGGAATTATTCAAGAACAGAAGGAAGACAGAAAAACCCTCTACTGGGCACTCCACTACACAATGATGGATGACAAACTCTACCAAAGGGTTACTCTACCCCTCTCCAGTACTGCATAACCAAGGGGTAAGCTGATCAAGTCCTCAAAAAGCTACACGAGGTATTCTATGGAGACCATGTCAAGGGAAAAATCCTAGCCAAGAAGGCTACATAGAAAGGGTATTACTGGCCAAAAATGCTAAAAAAATCCATGGATTATGTCAAAAAATATGATTTCCACCAATGTTTTGCTAAGATCCCAAGGGCTACCCCAACATGTTAACTCCCATGACATCCCCATAGCCTTTCAACATAGGGGGATTGATCTCGTTTAAAAAATTTTGAATGCGAAGGGAGGATATATTAACGTCATAGTTGTCATCGATACTTCACTAAATAGGTCTATGTCGAACCCCTCACTGGGGTCACCGTGCCTAAGGTCCTTAACTTCATCATCAAAAACATCATTTGCCGTTTTGAATACCGCAAGATGATCATTACCGACAATGGCATCTAATTTTAGAGTGGTCAGTTCCTTGGATTCTGTGAAATGAAAGGAATTGAAAAATGCTTCTCATCCATCACCTACCCTTAAGTAAATGGACAGGTGGATGCGGTCAACAAAACCACTAAGTCAACCTTAAAGAAGCGCTTCACCAAAGACAAAGGAAATTGGACTGAAGATCCATCGTTCATATAATGTTCGTACAGAACCTCTTGAAAGACTACAATAGCGCACTCCTCCTTCTTCTTAGTCTACAAATACAAAGCCATGGTGCCCATAAAAGTTGGCTTCCCCTCTCCAGGAAGCCTCACTTATAATGCCGAACAAGATGAAGAGTTTTCACAAGTGAGCCTCGACACCTTGGACAAGCGGAGAGCGGAAGCTGAGTTCAATCCGAGGCTTATAAAGGAAAGCACGCCAAATACTACAATGCAAGGGTCAAATAGAGAAACTTCACTATGGATGACCTTGTCCAGTAGTGATTCTTTGTGAGCACAAAAAACCCACCCGAAGGGTGAGGTACCCAATTAGGAAGGGCCATATTTAATCAGTGCCTCCCTAGCCATCGAAGCATACCTCCTCCTTACCCACCTAGATGACACCAACATCCCTTGGATGTGGAACTCGAAGCACCTCCAAGCTTATTATGCTTAGTTATATCTTGTAAGCTAAAATTATATGATGTGATGAAATATGTACGACATGCTATAATACGATCAACTTTTTGCAATATCATTTGTATGAAATAAACTGGATACTCCATTCTCGCAACTCTATCAATTTATCAGATAATGGATATACGAGCTGCTACCCCAAGAGCGTATGAGCACATAATGCCTCTAATCATACTGAAGGTGAGCTATGACAACAAGGCCATCCTATGTGGATGCGCAAATATATTGATGTTGCAATCTGCGCCTAGGATACCGATGCATAGGTGGTGAGACCGCCCATGTTCTAGTCCCAATTCATGAGTTCATGGTATACTGCTCCGTTAGGATGCCTGAGTCTAACAATGCTCCCATCAATGCTATGAATACCAATGCATAGATGGAGTGACCACCCTATATTGTGGTCTTGATTCATTGCATCCATGGTGTACTACACCATAAGGATGAGAGAGCCTAATAATTCTCTCATCCATGTCGAGGACACTTATGTATAGATGTTGTAGTCTTGATTCATGCATTTATGGTGTAGTGCTCTATGAGGATGTATGAGCCAAAGAATTCTCATGTCCATGTTAGAATCATCGACAAACCAATGACGCAACCACCCACGTAGCGATCTTGATTCCTTTGTCCGTGATGTTACCCATTCCCCAAAGAATGGAATAGGGCATTGGTGCAAAAATAAACACGATTACCCTTGTAGTAATCTTGATTATTGCATCTGTAGTGCTTCCGCTCCAACCAAATGGAGTGGCCATACCTCGACAAGGTCGGCCGCCTAAAATCTTGCGTGTTATCTCCACTATAGGGGTCGCGACATCAATGAATGTGTACATTGACATAGGAAAACATATGTGTAAAATACAATCCAACGGGGATAATATGCTTGGACAACACGCCCGACCACTTGAGGCGCATACATTCGAGCATAAGACATAACTTGTTAATTATCTCGCCTACCAAAGATGGGATAACTACAAAGCTAAGTCCAAAACCTTACCTCTATTTTTATCATAACGTTTTGAAATTGTGTAAAGATGCCCTAGTCCAAGTATTTTTTGTCAAATTAGAGTTGGTAAACAACTTTATGTCCCTCATAGGTAGTGATGGCAATATGGAGGGTCTAGGGTCCAAACCCGGTAGACCCATCCATATTTTGAACCACTAAGTCCTACCCTATGGGGCCATCGGGACGGTAGACCCATGACCCATTCTTGAGAGCTCGGGTTTAGGTTGGATCAGTGCTCAACTGGCCTGCCCCAACCAGATCCATACTACTTAGATCTTGTTAAATCGCTTTATTACTATTATAACGATTCGTTAATCTTTTTAGATTTAAGCGATTATAAAGGTAACTGGCCTTCTTCTCCATCTCTTTCATCCAATCTCGCCCCTCTCCCTCCTCCCCTCCTCCAATACCCTCACTTTTACCTTCTTAGTGCTGCACTTCTTCAACACAACTATCTTTTGCCAAATCTAGATGACATAGGATATAGTCTTTGAAAGGAACAATTAGGAACAAAAACAAAATAAAAACATTTACGATCATTGTTAATATGGGTTTCCCTAGGAAAGCCTCCTAAAGGTTCACGCCCAAAACTAATTTCAACTAATTTCTAGGCCACCTAGACTTAGGATGGTGCACTTGCTCCATCACTTCAACGGCAGTTCCAACAAGCATTCAGAGCAACCCATTCAGCCCTGCCTCGTCGATCCCTTGTGTGATGGCAAGGCTGGCCACCTCCACCGAGTTCTATTGCTTGTCCTACAACCCAGCTTCCTTGGAAAAAAGAACAAGTGTGATGGTCCCCTGCTTAAACCCTCTAGTTCCTCACCCATCCTCACCCACTTACGAAGAGAACTAAGTTGGGCCCAATAGCAAATTTGGGGGGAGTAGCGTGTGAATATCCATGTGTTTTTGCAATGGGAGGATAAATGAAAGGATGAAAATGGTCCCCACAGAGCGATTAATGGAAAAATCTTCCTCTAAGAAGCTATGACGGTCGGTTGCTGCTAAGGGATCTAGGCGTCTTACAACAACGGGACCTATATAGGAGAAGTGTCACCCTGGGGAGCAGCGTCCAAGACAACAATATTAAGTTGAACCAGTATAAAAGAAAGAATAGAGAAAAAGTCAATCAACTGTTAGAAAACTAAGTAATGGGACTACGTTAAAGAACATATTTAAGCCACCAAAAGACGACTAGTAAGGATGATTTATCTACCCTTAGGCTGGACCTGGTAGAGTTAGGTGTACACCCTAAAGGAAATTATGTAATTTTTTACATATACCTAACTCGATAATTAATCTTGTTCAAAATAAAAGGTAACTTTTTTCTATTATATACTTGTTATATTTGATATAATTAATTAAGTAATTAGTTTATAGTACATTAAATTGAAAAACCTTAAATAATATGTTATTTGATAGTTAGTAGAATGCATTGTAATCGTCAGAAATTTTTTGCATTTCAAATTACATATTATTCTAAATATTCATACTCAAGATGTTTCGTGATGGGATATCAATACATCCATTGAGACTAGAGTGCGTAACGCTCTTCAATTGTTAGACATTGTATTACTCATAGTTGTTGGGGGCAGAAAAGGCTTGTGCATCAATAGATATTGGATGAATATAGAATGGCTCGCTTTAGAGCTTTTTGTTGGTTAATATAATTAAGGTCAAATAGAGAATCTTGAAGTAATGATGTTACATTGTTCTCTTGACTTGAGATTACTGTGGAACTCCAGTGTTGCAACGACCCACAATTTGATCTCTTTAAAATATACTATTTAAAGTGATTTTAAATAAAAAATTATAAGGTTATATTATTCAAAAAATATTATATAGGATTTGGAAAGAGAAATATAGACAAAAATAGTAACATTTGCCTATATCGACAAAAGTGACAAAATACCGATTTTAGAAAAGTAAGTTTCAATGGTTAAATAAATTATTTTAATTAATTTAGGAGTGTTTATATTTTTAAATTACATTATACAAATTTATTTTTAAATTTGGTTTACATAAATATATCTTTTAACTAAAACGTCAAAATGTGACCGTAAAATATTTGTCGAAAATCAACGTTTTGTCGATTAAAAGTTATCGCAACGTCGTCACACCTTTATTTTCTTATATAGAAACATATATTCAAATAGTGTAAGTATTAATTAATTCATTAATCAAGTTTACTTTTACTAAACATACTTAGAAAATTCTAGAATATAATTAAGAAAAAATATGCACAAAAATACAAACATGTCATTTCAAAGCAAAAAGTAAAGGTAAAATCAAACCAAACATAATTATTATATTCCTAACTTATTTCTTAAGTGAAAATGACATAAAGTAATGATATGAAATGTGATGTTAAGTGTTGAAAAAATAAGGTTGCTTAAAAGGTAAGTAAAGAGTATTTTGGTCTTTTTACAAAAGATTATTTTAATCCAAAACTTTTTCTATAAATAAGTATCAGCTTTCTCACTTTTTTACACTTCTTCTTCTTTCTTATTCAAGCTTTTTTTTCCACTCCCTAATGGCTTCTTATCTTCTCTTTCCTTACTAACTTTTCTTAAAATCATATCAAATCAACTCTAAGCACACTAAACTTTGCCAAAGACCTTAGAATACCATTAAAACACGGTTTAACATCTAAAAATGAAAGAAATGATGAAGGAGAGGTTGGAACCCATGGAGGCCAAGCACAACAAGAAGGAGAAGCAAGTTCAAGTAGCTCTGGAGCAGGAAAAAGAGAAGGAAGTGCTGCTGAAATCGATTCAGGAATCTACATAAAAGATTGGTGGAATGAAACTAATCGTGAGCACTCATATTTTAAGTTACTTATTCTTAAAAGATATTTCTAGTTAGTTATACGAAAATTTTGTTATATGTTGGATGATTTAATGTTTGATAACTTGGTTTATATTACGATTTATTATATGTTTGTGATATGGACGATAACTTGGTTTGATAAATAATAAGAGAAATGGTTAGTAAGTATAGTTAATTCAACGGAAATTAAATCCGTAAAAATGTGTGTATGGAAATTATTTAGCCTCTTAATGATTTCAAAATATCTAAAATGATTTGAAATGATATTATAGTAATATAATATTATATTATGAAATGAATTGAAAAATGAGTTTGAAATGATGAAAATACTGTTTTAAATGAGTTAAAATAGTTTAAATGCGGTTTAAAAACAAATTTGAAGTGTTTCAGACAAGTTTCGAAGGAATTCACAAAATTGGTTAAAATCAATCTCGTCGCGTAGTAGTTCGTAAATTTTGACCCGTTACTTCAAACTATTGTAGAGAATGATTTATAAGTTGGATTTATTTGAAATAAAAATTCTTTGGTCCAAAATGATAATAATTTTCAAAGGAAGAAAGAAAATAAAGATTTCATCAGGTAGATTTTGAAATATGTCCAAAACAATTTTCTAAAAACATCGCGATTTTGCAGTTCGGAATTCAAAAAGAGTTTTCTCTGTAAATGATATCTTTAAACGATTAAAAATATTAAATAAATTTTATAAATCTATTTAAATGGTTTAAAAGAGATTTGGAATGGAAAATATGAATTTTCAAATATTAAAAAGTTGTTTAAATCAAATAAGCTTATATAACACTTTCCGCAACACTTTTATGCTGCGAATTCTATAACATTTTGAATATGAGTTTAATATTAACAATTCTTTCATAAATCTTTTGTGAATGATTTTAAAGGAAAATTTAAGTAATTTAAAGATGATTTGGTTGTTTATACCACTTAAACAAAAAGTGAAGAATATTGAATATAACAACAAACCGGGTATGCGGAAACAACTAGTTAATTTGTCCTACCTGTGAGATCTAGAAAGAAAAAATAAGGTGTTGAACTAAGGTTAGGAATGGAGCAACCAATTTCCTAAACTTACCTGGCCTATATTTTCTCTTCTTAGGCGAGGGGTGAAACAAATCGAGAGGAAAACTCGGATGCTCTAAAAGATCATATTTAAGTCTTTTTCAAGATAAGAGATATAAAACAAATTCTTTGAACGTTAATTAACTACTTAACATTTTTTATTCGATGATTGGTACGTAAGGACCAGGATCGGATCTAGGTGATTCCTATCCGAAGAACCGGGATTAGATTTTGCTGATTTCTATCCGAAAATCACTTCAAACTAATTTTCGAAACCCCATATGAACCCAACATCTTTTTATAGATGATTAGCACAAAGGAACCAGGATCGGATTTGGGTGATTCCTATCCAAAATACCGGAATCAGATTTGGATGATTCCTATCCGAAAACCTCTTCAAACTAATTTTGAAAAATATAATATATTGAAGACAATGGTCATCGATGATAAAGATCTTCATGATGTAGGATTACTTGCCACTAGTCCCTGGAGGTGAAATTTACCATATCTAAGGTGGCAGTATTACTCTATCATAAAAATCTTCGATTTGTAAGAATATGATTTGTAATTAAGAAAGAAATCTTTGATTAAGATTTAACGAATGATTCAGGAATATTTTCCCTAAGTTAAAGTATAACTTGAATATAAGAAATCTTTGATTAAGATTTAATGTATGATTTGGAAAGATTTTCCTATGTATATGAGAAAATTATTTAGAGTTATTCCAGCATTTAAGAAAGGTTTAAATAAATCAAATGATTTAGTAAATGAGGCTTAATGATTTCATATATTCTTGAAAAGAAAATGAAATAAATTGAAAAGAATATTTCTAAGAAAGATATTTGATTTAAATGAAAGATGAACTAATTGGTTGATGATTGATATCCACATATGAACTAGACATCCTTTTATCGATAATTGGCTTCGAATGAGTTAGTCGGATTTGGGTAATTTTTATCCGAAAACCACTTCGAACCAATGTATATGTTCGAAAGTGAAGACATGTTGAAGATGATGATTATTGAAGACCGTGGATCTTTATAGCGTGAGGACTGCTTGTTGACATGCTTTGGGTCACTCTCATTATAGAGTTATTTATAGCAGTGGTTTCCTCGTTGTGGAGATTTTTTTGGATTGTAAGGGCTTCTCGGCTAGTAATGGCCGAGGAAAGTGCCTTCGGTTTCGTTCAGTCCCAGAACGAACTTGTATGGACGAATGTTTGACATTGCATTTCTAAGATACAATGTTTGACTTTTACAAATGTACATCTTCTTGGTGGCGGAGAAGACAACTTCTCTTAGCTTAACACCCTTCTTTGAGACATACGAGCTCAGAGGTTTTATGCTTGTGGGAGTCAAATAGTGACCAAAGGAATGGTAATGTGGAATTCAAAGTGGAACTTATTATGATCAAAGCGTGATTTTGTATGAAAAGCATGGCTTTGAAGAAATTGAGCGTAGCCTTGCGAGCCTCACACCCCAGTTATGATGGGATTCTATGTGGTCAGATGTATGTTCGCATTTTGGATAGTAGTGATTTGGATTATTAGATGTTCTGAGCCCTAGGTACCAGATATGTTTGGGCCTCACGGCAGGGATGCGCAAAGTCCGATTCCTTGGATGTTATTCGTAGATTACATCCACTTTTAGCCATTTGTGTTGTTGTATAACTGAGTCTTGGACGTAAGCCGTGGATACAGATGGATCTTTCCACTAGTTTCCTATCTTGTTGAAAATCCAATCCCAATACGAGATTTATGGTTTTTATTGTAGTCACCAAATAGCTATAATGATTTGCAAACATTTCATCTATCCCGTTTCTGGTATCATATATTCCATTCGGTATATTCCGTTGACCTAATCCGGATATATTACCTTAGACTTAGTTCAGATATTGTTACCTTATTTGAATAAGTTTATTTGAAAAGCGTTTTCAAAAGAATGTCATTAAAAATAATATAAAGTACATTTTAATATAAAAGTGTTTTGGTTATCATAAAGTGAAAACCCATCCGTGTTTATGTGTAGGCGTGGTCTTATGAGATCTCCTTCTCTTCAAAGGTTTTGATAATATAGTCATTTTAAATTTTGAGTATCTCACGTTGGTTTGTCAAGCGTGATCCAGGTATTTTTACTCGGCTCTGATCCGAGTAGTTTCAGGTTGAGTTGAAGACGGTTGGAGTTTCTAGAGGAGAGATGGAGATCTTCATCACTGTATGGACGTATTCTATTATCGGATGCATCCATTTCATTTGTTTTGTTGTTTTTCAGCATTTGTAAGGGTAGGTGTTATAATTGTCCAGGCTGAATATAGGTTAGACGCTGATATTGTATTTTAAAATTTTCAGCTGTAAAGATTATTATTGAAATAATATATGTTATTCCATTCCTCTGAGATTCTGTTCTATCTTTATTTTCTTTCTACCCTTAATGATCCGCTTATTTATGAAATTTGAGTTGGACATTTGTGGTTTATTATCGATTCAAAGAGTATGGAAAAACCCATCGTTACATACGTGGACACTCCACTTTCATTATAGTTAAATTATTGCATGATGTCCAACTCACGATATACAGTTGGGTCTAAGTTGAAGCTTTGAAAGTGAAACATTATTCAAAAGAGAATTTTGAGAAATTTTGAGAAATTGATTATGGTGAAGGTGTTGGAATGGGATTTAAAAAGGCGGATAATCAAAGGTGATGAGGATTTTTGGAAAAGAGCGAGAGAACACGGTATTACATTTCTAAATCATTTAGGAAATCATCACCTTACGGTTGGGTGATGATTGATTTTTTACTTAATGTACACTGCACTAGGGGCTTTTATCCATTCGACGGCAAAGTTGAGTTCATGCTTCCTCCATATCTCAGTTATGAAGTCTCCATGCATTTTGTCGGTCTGATGAGCGAAGTGAGTACGAAGGATATTATAGTTGCTCTTGATGGTGCTGAATATTTGGTTTTCACGAATTATCATTCACTCCAAATCTAGCATTACAAACCCAGTGTCAACATTCTCTTTTTCACCACTGTCCTAACCGATAGTTCAAGCGCCCTGTTATTGCTGGACCTTATGCTTGTGCCCCATCTCCTGCTTCATTTCCTATGCCCATAGTGGCAAGAAGCTACGAGAGTACCGAATGATTCCCAACAGTTATCGATAGAAGAATTATGCTGCTTACTTTTTGAGTACTCCAGACAAAATGGAGTTTGCTATGTCGATGCTATAGTTTAGAATTGAGCTATTTTTCATTATCGTAGAAAATAAGCTGGATCCATGATTTTTTATATTAGGAGTTTGAATTTGTAGTAGATTACTGAATTTGAATTTATAGTAGTATTATAAATATTAAATATTGTTATTAAACATAACTATTAAAAAAATTATGCAATGATTTTTATTTAACAAATTTTACCTATCGCCTCTTATTCATTTCAATTTTCCTTTAAAACATATTTTCTCTTATTCATTTTATTCCTCTCTACAGACAATTCGGATTCCATCATTTTACTTCCTCGTAATTAGCTTATGACCGAAATTTTAATGGTCCAAAAATTTAATGGTTCCATAACCATTAAAATTCCTATGAAAAAATCAAATTAAAATAAAAATAAATAAAAGCTGTTTGTTATCTCTTGATTTCTGCAAAATAAGGAGCTTGATTTGAGAATCTAGGAGCTATTATTCATCATTCAAGGTGCTACTTTTTGGCCACATCCTAAGGTTATTTTCAGTTCCATTTAATTGTATATTAACCATGTTCATATGCTTTGAATGACTTACAGGTTGTACATTAATCTATATCTCAACTAATTATTGTTAATACAATTTGTATCCACCATTTTGCTATTCCTCAATTAATTATATAAAAACATATTAATGTAGTTTAGAACCTTCATCTCAAACGATTATTTATTCATATTTTTTCATATAGTTTGGTATTGGATCATTTATAATGAATTCATGTATGCCTAAGTTATCCGATCTAATTCAATTGTTGTTTAGAAATCATTTTGATTAAATTCCCTTTAATCAAATATATGCACGTTATATGGTTGTATTAATTTTTGCTTGAAAATAACTTTGATTAACTGAAACTAAAATTTTAATTGAATACACTTCTTTATTGAATGAACTTTAATTACTCGAACTTACTTTTAAAATGAAAACATGCATTGCATAGTAGATGTTTGAATAATTTGTTTAGTTATTATTTGCGCAATCTTAAGAGTTATTTCAATTTAAAACACATAAGTTGACTTTCGTGTAAAGTATTGATTTAATTTATTCCCTCCCTCAATTGAAATTAGATTTAAAACTATCAACTTTAGATTCATATATGTATATTAAATTGCAATCTTCAAATATACATGTTTTTTATATAAAAGACATTGTTTACAAATAAGAATATGTATGTATATCATTTTTAACTTCAATTTTAAAATATACTTTTATGTAAAACTATAAAATTTATTATAAACCATTCCTTAATTAAACATATATGTATGTTTGTGTGTGCACGCACATATGTTTTGTTAACTAAAACCTTTAGCAATAAAGACATGTGTAAATTTAGCCATAAATGTCATTTAATAAATCAATCAATCTAATTATAGGGAGAGAGAAATAAAAGGTTTATCTCTGTATATATAAAGCCATATCTTCCTTCAATCAATTGTATATGTTAAGAAAGAGAAACTATATGTTTCCTTTTCTATATTCTTTTTGCATGTTACTGTTACACGTTACCCACTGCTTATATGTTGCACTAACACTTTACACATACGAATGTTTTAGATATATTCATTATAATAAAATATAATTAAATTTAAAATTTATAACTCCATTTTAACAATTTTAATAAAATTAGATTTTATTAATTTTTTTATTTTAGATCGGAACTAAAATCCACTTAGGCTTCATATACTTAACTAAGATAAAAAATTACTTTTTTTTTTGAAATTCATCCATTTAACCTACTTCCGACTAGCACGATTCCAACAAGACCTACTACCTCCTAATCAGAAGCGAGTAGGAGGACTCAGCACCTCTATCACTACAAAATTCCACTTCATATGGGCGCATGCTAGAGGCATGTCTGTGTAGTGGTCAGGTCATATAGCGAACCCAAGTGGCGAGGGACTTCGTTGGAGGAGTCCATGCTCTCTAGAGTGTTCGTGTTTCATGCCCAAGCTCCCTTCCTCTCCATCTCTAATATCTCTATTGTGCTTGTATAGTTAGATGACTACGAGACACTACATTTAGCTTCCTTGACTGCCATCTATAGTCCTTTCTGACCGGAGTCAGCCCTCTTTACTTCCTTCTTAACATATTTATACAAGCTTGGGTCATATGTTTCTCATCCACCAATATCAGTTTGGCCATATTCCACTGGTCGGTCCTTGCATCCATGTCTGGTTAGCACCCATCATATCTATTTCTTCCCCCATCATGCAGGGCTCGTTCTCCACTTCTGCCCCGGTTTCCACAGCCGCCACCCCTTCCCTTCTTGGGCTTTGGAGTCATTGTCTTCTTCTAGAGCATGGTCTGGCTGGGGCCTAATAACCGGACCTGGCATATGTTGTCGTTAGTTGGAAGCATGATTATGTTCCATTGGTTATCCACCAACTTGCAAATGTGGTCTGCCCTATTGACAAGCTGCGTCTTGCCCTCCTCGAATTCCAGCAAAGCCACTTTAATGGAAGCACAAAGTTAAACGATGCAATATAGCTAAATTATTCAATGGAAAGATAAGGAAGGAAGTTATACCTAGCAATTGGGACTCTCGCACTTAGAGGGTGGGGTTGACAACTGCCTCCACAAAGAAGTAACAATCTTGATACCTGGCAACCTTAACAAGAATGCCAAAGAATAATGCCAAGATGACGTGGATATGGAGGTAGTAATACCAACCATCTAGAGAGTTGGTATGCTTAGAAAGCTTTAACATCTGCTGAGCGAAGAACAATAAAGGCTCCTAGAGGCCTAAGTAATGGCAGATGATGTAGAAGGACGCGAGTAGGCTATAACTACTAGATGCAAGCTGCCAACCACCACCTGGTGCGCACCTTGGAATCAGATACAATGGTGGTGAAGGGGAAGTGCCAGCCCACACTTCATGTAAAGCATAGCTTAGGTGAAATACCTTGATGGGATCATGTTCGCTCTTTTTTCGAGGGAGGGGGTACATGGGTCTACTCTTATGGTGTTGTGCTTTGCTTGAGCCAGGCTAACTTGTCTTGGTCCTTCACACCTTGATAGGATGCTTTCAATGGGACGACCGCTTTCGAAGGCACCCTATGTTATGACTTTCTTTGCCATGTCCAAATGCAATAGACAATACATAGGCAACCCAGTTACTGAACCGCCTCGATGAGAGCTATAGCACAGGCTAAACTCAAGGAAGGAACACTTCCATATAGGATAAAGAGTGACCCAAACTTCGACGCACCCTAAAGAGGCGCCCCACAAGCAAAATGTAACAACCCGTAAATTTCGACAATTTAATTTGTTTATTTAATAGGATTTTTGTAATTTATTTTAGTAGAAACAATAAAGGGGATAAATAAATATTAAAACGAGGGCTAAATAAATTATGTAAATGGGGACTTAAAACCTATTTATAGGAATTTGAATAAAATCCAAAATGAATTAAGTAGAAAAAGGATTCTTACCTGGATATAAAATTTAATATGAGAAATTAATGAAAATATTAAATTGATTTAATGCAATAAAAGAGTGTAAACGGTAATTGGAATAAGTTAAGGAATCATGTTATTGCAAGTTAATAATTTACGACTTGAATGAAATTCCAATTCATTAAAATCATTTAAATGTATGATTTGATTTAAATGGAATATGAGAAAAACAAATGTAAGGATTTGATTAATATATATGTTACTTATTCAGGATATTGAATAAAATTGGGAATCCAATTGTAATTAGTGGTAATAATGTTGGTATTAGCTAATAAATTAAATTTCAATGCAATACCCATAAATGAATGGAATGAAATGAATGTATGTAAATGTATACTAGGTTATTTATCAAATAGAAGGAAAGAAAAGTAAATATCGAATTGATTGATGAATAAATATGCATTGAATAGTAATTTAATGTAAAGTTATGGTAATTGTACAAAATCAATATAAGATAATGAATTGCAATAATTGTGGGTTGATAATAAGGTGTGAATGGGAAAGTGATTGTATGGTAAATGAATGGAATTCAAATTTATTGAAAAAAATAAATGGGTACTTAGTAATAAATTTAAACGGACTTAAAAATGGAATTTATTTAATTAATAGATATAACGGATAAGGATATACTTATAAATGTGGGATTGAGAGTTTTACCACAACTATATGAGTTATATGCTTAGTTCGTTCAATTAAATCAGAAACCATTGCAATAAATATAAATTTAATGTTATGCAATTGAGATAAACAATTGGAAAACGTTAAAGTATCTGGATATATATACTAAAATAAATGATACCCAGGATGGTATTATGATAAATAGTGAATTTAAGAATAGGAATCAGGATTTATTTATTTATATGGGAACTTAAAGTCTAATAATTGAATTTAATTGCAATTAAATGAGATTGAATATAGTTAAATAATTCGTTATTTGAAATAAAGATAATGTGAGAAATTTGTGTGATAATTTGGAATCCAATATTTAATCCATCTGTTAGACAGGAATGAATGGAATACTAATTAATTTTATTTAACTAAACGTAATTTTAGGATATTATTTATAATTTGTGAATTTAATGAAATTAAGGATTTATATTGAAATTTATCAATTTACCTTCTTTAATTTGACATCTAAACTTGTTGGAATTTTGTAAATGATTAAGAATTTTTTGAAAAGTGAAAATGGGTCAATTTTAGAATCTAAATATAAAAATTGGATTTTATTTATTTATTTTGAATTTATTTAATTAATATACAAATAGACATTTTGGTCACGGAATCAGATTTCGACGAAACTAGTTTCATCGGATCCGTATCAGTGAATTATTGTAGGGTTTCAAGTTTCGTAGCAATCAGACTTGTCGTTTGATCGTACGAACGCGAAACGCCTTGAAATCGATTTAATTGAAATCAATTTGAAATATTGATTTCAGCATAACTTCTTCATACGGTCGAATTTGGACGTGAAACTTTTTCCATCGCGTTCAGAATATTTTAAAACACCTATTTGGATACATGGGTTTACCCAATTTCGTTCCGGGTTCAGAACAGACTTTTTGGGCCAATTATCGTTCAGCACGTATGTTTATCGGATCCATTTACTCTATTTTCTAGCCTATCTATATAATCCCAGTTATAAACCCTAGCCTCCATCTATCTTCATTTCTTTGTGTGTTCATTTCCCTCAGCTCCTCCTTTCCAATGGCTGCAAACCCTAGATCCAGTTTCAATCCAAATCAAAAGTCAAAAATTCAAATTTTTCAGAAAAATCTCAAAAAAATATATGTTAATGCTCTCGACGAGCGGAATTTAATGGTGTAATTTGTTTTTCAATTCGTTGCATCATTGGCTCTGAAATTCATGTTAAACCTCGGCCGTTCGTTTTGATTTTGGGGAGTTCGACGGCGGATCGTCAACGGTTCGACGATCAGAGGGCATGGTCGTGGAGAGAGTTTCGAGGCAAGTCCATCTATACGGTCACTCTGTGTTGTAGTTCATCGGAATAGCCGCGAATTGGGTGAAGCCGTGTACGGCGCCGGTGGAGATGAAGGTGGCCGGAGACCTTGGCGTGGTCGCCATGGGGACGTCCTGAGGCAGCGAGTACGGGGGTGGGCTCTGATGTTGATGTGGGCAAGTGTATGATGCGAAGAAGGTGGCGGCGCGTTTCAGTTCAGGCCGTGGACGAAAGCAAGGGGTTTCGCGATTTTAGGGTTCGGCTTTTTTGTTCTTGATGACGTGTAAGAGAATAGCTATGTTATTTTTATTTAATTTTAAATTTAATTTCAATGTTAAAAATCTTAATAACTTTCACATACGAACTCCGATTGACGCTCGATTTTTTTGTTAGGATCATAATTAAATTCTAGATCTTTTGACGCTGGTTTGGACAGATTTGGAGACCGTTGAATTTTTGGGTTTAAATCGGAGTTAAATTCGATTTAAATTCAAAAGGTGAGTGTTTTAACCCACTCACAATTTCTAAAATTTCCTATGTCTTTTAAATTGATTTTAGATATGAGTAGAAATTTATTTATGACTGTTTGGCATGTTTTATTCATCATCTCTATTAAATCGCATTTATTTAATATAACTGTTAATTAATTTTATTATTGCATATAAATTGACAGTTAAATTTATTTATTTGCATATAAACTGATAGTTAAACAGTTAATAAATTTATTTTGAATATAAACTGTTAGTTAATAACTGTCATTTATTTCCTGTTATATTGTATATGCCATATATTGATGTTTGTTTAAATTGATGATGATTGAAATAAATTGATGATGATTGAAATAAATTTGCTGATGACTGATATTGGATGAATGGATGATGTGTTCTATCTTATATAAACTTCAAGTTATCATGCATTTCTTTTCATTCGGGATTATGGTTTGAAATGATACACAACCGCATTTTATTTTTAAATTGCGGATTGAAATGATAAATATCCGTATCACTTGACCATAGGATAGAAAATTATATACAGGCACCGCAATATATATATATATATATATATTATTTTGAAATGGTTTTCTATGGTTTTGGAAAGGAAATACGGTTTAATAAATACTTATTTTGACGTTATTTAAATGTTACTTTATATGTATATATATATAGTTAAATTCTTAAATTTAAGCTATGTATAAAAGGATTAATAAAATGGGTTTAATAAGGAAGTTGATTTCTTTTATATAAAGTGGTAAGTGTCTATTTAAACTCTATTGTATATATTAAGTTTAAATGACTTAAATGAAATTAAGTTAGAAGGTAAATATGGGATGGGTTTTAAATTGATTTATTTCAGAATTGAACTTGAATTAAAGTATTTAAGAATTTTCCTCGAAATTGGTTTAAAATATAAACAAATTAAGATTTAAAAGGTATGATTAATAACTTTATTTTGATTTGAGGATTTAAATTAATATTAGATTGATTGGAAGAATATTATCAAGTTAATTTAATTGAAAGAATATCCTGTTATTCAAAGTTTAAATTTTTACGTAATTGATATTTGATTTATCAAGTAAGTATTTCAAAACTAAATAATAGTAAGGTGAATTTAATATATATAGGTATGAATAAAAATTTTAGTTTTGAAATGATGGAATATTTAAACTTTGAAATATATGAAATATAAATGGTTTATTTGGGAATTTAAATCTGATTTGGAATTGATTTGAGAATTTGAAAGCTAATTTACTTTATTAAGTAATTTATTATTAAACCATTTAAGTATTTAAAATTCATGTTTCGAAGCTATGGGTTTAGGGAATATATATATCTGAAAGTACTATGATTTTTGAAAAAAAAAGATATACTTGAAATAAAAGTGATATCATATTGATTTGGTTTTAAAAGAAGAAATGATATCGAAACATTATGGTTTTGAAATGAATATATATTTTGGTTTTAACATATAAATTATTTGGAAATAACCGCGGTGTTATAATAACGTTTGGTTGTTGAAGTGACCGGGATCGGAAGTTGTCATACTCTCTGCCAACTCCGAAAACCACTTTAACAACCGTGTACGCGGTGGAGATTCAGAATGAAGTAGGTTGGCGGCGGCGTTTCCTGTAAGGTAAATACGTGGACCCAACTCCCGTGAGTTGGCCTAAGGCGGCTAAAACAGGAGCGATTGACGGGTTAATAAGGTAGCATCTTTGATCAGACACATCCCTTCGATATTATACTTTGACCTTTGGATTGATTCGGTGGCCACTTTTGATTTTATTTGGGGGTGTGGCTCGAGGTGGGTGGTAGCTGCGCGCTACGCGTTACCACCGACCCGGAAGCGTAATTGGTATATCTACCCAGGCATTGCCTAGTTGTGCCGTGTCACCTACCCTATCGCGCCTTGTACGAGTTTGGATTTCTCCCGTAGCCCATGTGGTATCCTCTGGTGGCTTCCCGATCAGGAGGGACTATGATATTGGATGGACTACTGGGACTATTACGTGTTAAGGTGGAAAATGTAAAGCCTTAATGCTATTTAAAAGTAAGTTTATTTTACAATTAGACACTATTATAATAGCGCAATATACTACATAGTAAATAGTTTAACGGATCCTTAAGAGATGTAAATCCCGAGCATCTTTTGAGTTACTACCCTCATATTTATTTCTGTTATTTTAACTTACATAAGATCTTTTAGTTCTGGCTCGAGTGTTTTGTCTTTTCAATTCGCTCGGGTCAGTCCGAGCGTTTCAGGATTTGAAGACTTTATTTCTGGAGGAAGAAGACGAAGATTTTATTATTATTATTAACTATATTCCACTACACTATTTAATTCCGCTGCATTGATTATGATTGGTATGTGAATTCTGATATTTATTATATAAAGAAGAATCAAATGTTTATAAACAGTTTATGAACTGTACATTTATTATTATATTTTATCCTTCCGCTGTGAGATTCTACTTTGTTTTTCTTTCCCTGTTTTTCTCTTATTTACCCCATAACAATCCGCCCTTCCGTATGGTTTGAATTGGCACGTGTGTCGGTTTAAAGCGCGCGAAAAGGCGGGATGTTACACAAAAAATCGGCCGCCACATTTAAGTGTTTTTATATAATCTATTGTCTACTTGTGCCATGTGGCATACTCACTTAGAACATGCGTTTTTTATTACTAGCTACAACTTATATCTAAACATCTTCTTCCTAAGGGATAGGGTTGTTTTGTAATTTAATGTCTTTTTTGAGTTTGATTTTCAAGAAATGGTCGGAATAGTTCAATGTTGTAAATCAATGTGAACCATTAACGCCTATCGACTAACATCCCATTTAGGGAGGTTATGAGTCTAAAGGTCAATGGGTGCAAATTCAATACAAAAAACATGAATTTTTTTGATTTTTCTAAAAATGGAGAAGAAATCAAACTGAACAAATAGCGAGTAAAGATGCCTACCAATGATGTTTGCAGTGTAAATTTGAAGAAAGTCGTTAAATACTAAAAGGTTGAAAGCTCAAGACAATCTCTAACGGTGGGTTTGCAAAGGCTCAATAAAGAGAAGAAGAATGTGTGTTACCTTTTATAGATTTAGTTACAAATCTCAACCTAGGATGAAGTGGGAAGGAATTGATCTCAGTCATCGAGGTCTAATTGAGTTTGTCATTACATAAAACATTACATTTTTGAATTCATCTCGAATAATGAAGTGTCATAACCAATAAGCATGCATCATGTGTTAATCGTATTAATTGCATATAAGATTAAGCATGCCTACGACCACAAAAGCAAACTTGGGGGGTAAAAATTTTCTCTGTTAACTTGCAAAACACTAATGCAGCTCGTTAGTTAAGGCCGGGAAAAACAAACCCTTAACATTCTTCCTAATAAAGGACCAATCCGACTCAATGTTGCTTGCATACTTCCAAGGGCTTGACCCTCAAATATATGGCCACCCCGCTATCTGTTAAATCCATCCACCAACCTACCAAATTCTCACTAATCATAGAAAGACTAGGGACTTCCAGACAACTCTGCCTTGTTCTATCATTATATCACCCAATCACAACATGAGACCCTCATCTTTCACATCTCCGTCCATGCCCTTGTCTTTTCTTAACTGTCATTTAACTGGTTGCCAAATCACTCCGACCCACATTACTTTGTCATGACATGGAAGGCATCTGACAAAAGTATCTGATTTCCTTTACATAAAGAAATGATTACCCCGTATGGTTTCTATGGCAAGATCAATGTAAAATGACACAATTCATCTAACAGAAACTTCATTATGGTGAAACAACCCTCCATACTTCACAGCCTACATGTAGTGGCACCACATTTCATCAACAATTCTCTACGTCATGCTACTTTTCTAATATAAGCATGATAGTGTATGGGCCACTAGCTTGCCTTTATTAGAAATGTTCTCTCAACATGACATTCTAGTTGGTAGGCGTCTGAAATGTCTATCATCGTCAAAGGTTATAAGTAAACATAGAGTCCAAAATTTCAGTCTAATCCCTTCGATACATGATCTCAATAACTATGAATAGAAAGTCATATGTACTTGTACATAGATTGATTTTCTAATCTTACATGCAACATAACTTAGCTCAAAGTTCATCAATTAATTTTCTTGTAACAAAAAAGACTAGTTAAAAGCCGAAGGCCTTCCAGATAAATCTGCCACATCCCATTATTAGACTATTCGATCGTTGCAAAAAAGCCTCGTCTTTCACTCTTCATTTGTGCCCCTATCTTTCCTAGCCCATCATTTGACTTGTCATCCAACCTCTTCAAGTAGCCTTACTTTGCTGTGAAATGACCATAACAAATGCATCTGGTCAACTCTGCATAAAGAAACGACGACCATGTACTATTCCACCAACAAGATCAACATGAAATGACACCATCCACTCGGAAAAAGCTTCACCATGCTGCAAATTCCCTCTTGTTTCATAGTCCACAAGGTAGTGGCACCATTGTTCATCAACAACTCTCTACCATATGTCACTATCTGACACAAAGGAGATCAACTACGAAGGGTTGTAGAAAAAAGCTTGAGATTGGCCCATTCCATGGATCAGTACCGATCCACCAAAGGGTCAAAAACTCCATGGAACGACTTATACCCCACTGCTATATCCATATTATTAAAGAACGTTATAAACAATGTCATCTAATGATACGCAGAATATGGCTTGTTAAGAGAGACCAAATGTGAATATATTTTTAAACTAAAAATGAAACGTCATACTTACCATTTTACTTAATCTCTAGAATAAAATTCAATGTGTTCAGTCTTAGTTCAAAATAATAAACACATCAGTTTCTCAGAATCAGAACAATATAGCATATAAACTATAGTCACAGATCACATCAGAATAAAATATATCTTACACAAATACATGTTGTAAGTCTATAAAGAAAATACTAGACTCACATAATATACACCCAATACAAATCACTATCATAAGTGTACTTTGCATATACATTAATAAAAATCCTAAATGTGTTAAAATAAAAAGTCAAATTGTTTGTCCCCTAGCTATCATATGCATCCAAATATCTACTTGTCTTCTAACCTGAAAAATCTCAACCTAACCCGAGTATTATAAAATAAACGGGTCATACTATGATATCCAAAATGGTAAGAACAATATATAACACAAGGATATATGATATATAGATAAATACAGGTGTCACACGTACACAACAAGTCAAGGGAATATCCAATTCTAGTGACATTTTAAGACACAAGAATACTGAAAAATAACAAAAGTAATAATCACAATCATCAAATCCATCATAAGACACAGAAATATTTGAATCACAAAACATAGAATAAATCAAAAACCCAGAAATTTCAAATCAAAGAAGAATATATCAAAGTCCAAGAAAACCAAATACAGAATGATATCAATGATCGTAGCATACCATAGGAAAACAAAAGGTGGTAGCACTCATACCGATCAGATACCAATGATTATCTATACCATGAAAACAGAATCTCAAATCCGTGAAAACCAGACCATAGAAGATATAACTCATTTTGATCACAAGGATCGAATAAAAATCCTGGATACACTTCTTGATGATCTACCAACTCCCAGCCAAACACCAAAAAGAGTAAACTCTAAAGTGCCAAAATACTTTCACTTTTAGCAATTACAAGAACTTAACCAAAACTACCTATATCGCCTGGTGAAATTCAAGTATTTACTAGAAGCTAGTAAATCTCACTTATCAAGGATACTACTGGGAAACCTAAACTATATTCCCTTAAGGATCTATCAGTCCCACTGAACGCCAGAAGAGAATACAACTCTAAAGCAATAAATATTTCTAAAAGAAATCACAATAACTTTACCAAGGCATCTCTTACTACTCGATGAAATTCAAGTATTCTCAAGCTAGTAAGTATTAATCAAACATTCTATTCAGTGAGTTGTACAATATTCGATGGAGCGTTATTTGAAAGCATTTAAACTAATTAGTTTGATTATTATTATTCCCTAAATTGTAGAATTAAGGTTCTCAACACATTTTTTAAAGTCTTCTCCAAATCCAAAAGCCATATAAAATTACCAAAATGGCATTTAAATTACTAAGTATTAAATCCAATAAAAATCCGATAAGAGTTTATGGTTTTGAAAATAATTAATATAATTTAATATATAGAAAATGATTTCTAAAACCCTTTATTTATATAATTACTTTCAAACTATTCATTTTCAAAAATTCCATAAACTCAATTATTTCTCAACTATATGTATATATATCCTTAGATAAAATAATCCATAATTATAATTTTTAAATCAAATTACTTCTATATATAATTATTTCGTATCGCTATTTAAAAATCCATAGTTCACAAATCTTATTCCAAAAGCCATATATGTATATATAAGTCTATTTAATGTATATAAACCACAAATACTTATATTTCCAAACCTATATAGATATTTAACCATTTGATTATATATATAAATACTGGATAAATATATCTATACTTTCAAATATTCCTTATAAAAGAAATAATTTTATACTTAAAAAGGTTTAGAGAAACCGATTTGATTTTAAAGTTATCCCTTTTAAAACTCTAGTTAAAAGTGTACGATAAAAATTGTGTTATACCATGAACCCATGGAACCACCTCATGGTATAAACTCCAAAATGAATTCACAAATTCCTAAACACAAATCAAATAATAACATTGAAATCGATATGAAATAAGACATCAAAACAAGCAATTATCAATAAGGAAACAAACGGGAAAATAGAAGAGCGAACGGGTGCGAACGAGGGCTAAGCGGCATGACCTAGGACTCAGCCCAGGCCGAACCGGTCCATCGGTGGCAGTGCCCGAGCAGAGCCCCAAGCGATGCAGGTGGCCTTACGTCGATCCATTGGTGCTCGTTTCTCCAGCATTCGTCAATGTAACTACGGAGCACTGATTTAGCCAGTATTCAAGCATATAAACAACTGCAATTAGATGTATTCAAGATCAAATGATGTGGGTTTTTACCAAATAGAAAATCAAAGTCCATATGACAAAAAATTTGTAACGCCTCTAATTTTTAATAACATTATTCAGGAGATTTAATTAGTAAATTAAATAGAATAATGTAAAGAGTAGAGAGATAAGGAGATTGAGATTTCAAATAAACTTAGAGGCCGAGCTTAATAACTTAAATGGGCTTAAGAATAGTTTCTATGTTAATTAATTTACATAAGGGCATATTGGGAATTAGCCGCATTTGTTACCATAACCCTTATATATTTTCGTTCCTTATGCCATTCACGTTCATTTCTTATATTTCACAAAAATAAAATGCAAACCAATAGAGGAGCCGACCATTAACAAAGAAAGAAAAGAGGAATTCAATCACAAGCTAGGGATTCAAGCTTAGTGGAAATTATTCTCAATCCGATCTCCTTATCCTAATCAAGGTGAATAATAATTTACACAATCTCTATTTTGTTTATGATCATATGTTTTGGATTTAAGATTAAATTCATTTTTATGATATTTTGGATGATGATATGTGTGAATTATAAAATATTTGATTTAAATTAAAATATTTAAGGGTTTATATGGTTTTTGGGAAAAATCAATTGTCAGTTATTTTCTAATGCCATGGAAAAATTATATGATATATAAATACGATGTTGGATATGGGTTTCAATTTTTGTTATTTTTCGAGCTATGGAAAATTTAATATGAATTTTCAAAAATATATATGTATGATTGGGTTTAAATTTTATTTCGATTAATTCAGGAAGAATTTGGCTTTGGAATTTTTGTATGTTAGATAACATGATGAAAGTGAATTCATGTAATTTTTAGGTATTTTTCCTAAGAGACTTGCTAAGGAAATTAAATTATTTTTATAAAGAAGGACTTATTTGCATAATTGGTTTAGCTTAACGGAAGGACTTGATTGCTAAATTAATCTTGATTTAGATCTGAACTTACGTGGCAGTTATTTTTATAAAAAAATTGAAAAGTTGAGGCAACCAATTAAATGTTTACAACTCAGTAGGTTAGTTACAAAAGTTTGCTTTTATTAGCATTAAATCAGATTTACCTAGAAAAGTGGGTTCTGCCTCTATTAAAAGCACCTTTCGATTCATAGCTTCTGCCTTCAATCAAGTCAAAACCAAATAGGTCAAAACCAACTAAACCGAAGCCAATACGCATGGTATTAACTACGTTGGTACGCAGTGGATTGGAGGAAGGTGGAAGGCAAAGTGTTGAAAGAAAAGCTTCCGATGGGATCAAAACCTTTCTCTTATTTCCAAAAGATAAGCATCTGCTTTGTTTTACTAAGAGTTTCCGATGGAGTCTAAACATGTACATTCGAAAGGGGTTTTCTAAATAGATTTCGAAGGAGGTTGCCATCTTATGTTTTAAAGTATAAACATTTGAAGGAGTTACCTTATTTATAAAACGAAGTTTTTGAAATAAGTGGTTCAAACCTGTTCGAAACCTTGTTGCCATTTTTTTACCTTTCGAGTACATTGAAATCATCAATGCTTTCAAAGAGTAGCTTTTGTTTAAACTTATACTAAGTCACTTCGTAAATGCTTTCAAATGGGTTCAAGGGTTTTGAAGTCAATATGTCAAAATGGTGTTTCGACATTGTCCTTCAACTATTTTACTTAGATATTTTAAGCTTCCGAATGGATGGTGCCAAAGCCATCTGTTTTTCCCCAAACTCTTTTTAATGGTTTCGAAAGGGGTTACTTTCGCATATGTTCACTTAGACTTAATAAGATATTTTTTAAATTAAACCAAATGGTTTTGGAAGAGAGGCTCTCAGATGGTTTCAAAAGGGGGATACCCCAATGTTTTTGAAAGGTCTTTATGAAGGTTTCGAAGGGAAGTTACCCCAATGTTTTTGAAAGGTATATTTAAGGTATTTTGAAAAGAGAATTTTATTGCTTTCGAAGCAGGCTATCCAATGGTTTCGAAAGACTTAGTTTTCAAAACAAATAACCCAACTCAATTTTGAAAGGAAAACCATGGCGTAAATAAAGGAGTTTTGAGTATAAATTTTTGAAGAAGCTTTCCTTGATATAGTGATAAGTTGAAGGGATTAGCCATGTTTTATATAAAAATGGCTTCAAGGATATTAAACCATAGATGTTGGTACTATTATGTTATTATGTTTGCTTCTTCATATATATATATATATTCACTTTAATATGGACCCGTAACTGTATTTGGGGATAAAAGTGAAGAATAATCAGCTAGGTTGATTTAGTAGTGAAAATAATTTGATTAACTCCTAAATGAGTAGAATTGCATCCAGGAGGTCAGATCGACCAGAATATAGGATGCCTAAATACTGATGAAAGAAGTTGTCAAATAGACAGGTTCATATTGCACCCATGAAAACTTTACTTAGAGAAAGTTACTGACAGGGGCCAGTATGTTCATAGTAAACCCATGAAAACTATGTATAGATAGAATTATTGACAAGGGCCAGTAGGTTCATAGTATACCCATGAAAACTATGATTAGGGAGTGGTGGCAAGGTCCAATTGGTTTGTAGTGAACCAATGAATACTATATCCGAATTAAGTTATTGACAAATATCAATAGGTTCTTAATCAACCCATGAAAACTAGGATAAGAGGTAGTTATTGGAGTTACCAATAGGTTCAGTGAGAATCCATGAAACAGTAAAGTTATTGGTAGGGGCCAATAGGTTCTTAGTGGTCCCTTAAAAACTATGAAATCGGACAGAGAGTCCATAAATTTAAATAGGTTAACAGTAAGCCCATGAAAACTATGAACTGGACAAGGAGTCCATAACTATTAAGCAGGTTATTAGTCAGCCTGTGAAAACTAATGGGTTAATGGTGACTCTAGACACTATAAATATGACAGATAGTCAATTAAATAGGAGATGGGAAATCCAGAATGTTTTAATTTGTATGCATATCATCATATTATTTTGAATTGTTTTAACCACTGTTGATGTAGAAGCATAATATATGGTTTTATAAAGTTTTAGAATACTAATGAGGAGAAAATCCATTCCGCTAGGCGGTGTGGGCTCATTAGATGTCTAAATGATTTGAGATGGTAGATTATTATTAATACCATGCTTTATGTCTGACTCGAAGTTTATGTTTTTCCCTTAAACTCTCGGGTGCTCAATTGATTTTGAGTAGTTTGAGGTTTAAGGTTTTCAGGTTCTCTTTTTGATGAATAAAGCTTCCAAAGTCATGTAGGAGGCAAGCTAGTTAATAAGAGACCATTCATTCCGCTTTGTTTTGGTTGTATTAGCAAAGATGTTTACTTGGCTTATTATATATTCTGATCAACCAAGGAGGCATCTTCATATTTTTCTCTTGGCATATGTGCAATAGTTATATTTTTTTATGAATGTGGATACAATTGAGGATTATGTAATGAATCTGAAATATGGATTTGAAATATATTGAAAATTTTGTTTTTCAATTAGTGTTTTATTTCATATCCATGTGTATTTGCTGTATCGATGAATCTAACAGTACCGTATTTTGTCACCAAAAGTTAACAGTATAGATGACTGCAGTATCTGTAACGCTTAGCTTATGGCCTCAAGGTATGGGTGTTACAAAAATCAACATAAAAATTGAAATTACATTCACTATAGATACAAGCTATTCGACCAACAATCGCATGCATCCAATATGAATTTAGAGATAAGTTGTGTGAGTGCTAACTCACCTTTATAGACTTGAATTGAAGCTAAGAACTTGAATTCATCTAGGCTAATACCTTTCAACAATTAGACGTAGGTTGATTTCAGAAATTGGCAAAATCATAATTGCTAACTAAGAAGAAAACTTAGGTTAAAACAAAATTAGATGCAACATAGGGTGGTAGAGATTACCTTCTCTAATTATTAATCAAAATCCCTTTGCTTTGATTCAAATTTGTGGATTATTTTCTTTTTTATGTTTTTGAAATAAGGAGCTAAAAACGTCAAATTTTAGGTGTTGGCTGAAAATGAAAAAGAGATGGGAGAAAACGAACCTATATGTTTTCTCCTTCTTATAATAACATTACTACATGGGCCATATGGGTATTGTGAACCCAATAAGGGAACACATTATTATTTTCCTCTTGATTCTCTTCATTTTTATACATATTAAACACCAAGTTATACTTAATGATTGATTTACAAAATTATAACTTGATTTCCAAATTTAATAAAACAATTCCCATGCAATAACTCCTTTTCCATTGAATTTAGAATATTTCTGTAAAATCCAATCCAGCTCTTAAAATTGAAAGTTATTCTTTGATCATAATATAAAAGAAATCAATTATTACTTACAAATATCATTTTTAAATAACAAATCTAAATTTTGACACTTACTAAATTTTACAACATTGCTTGAAATAATTTCAGAAGAAAAATAATTTTATCACAAATCTCCACTTATAGTGAATATAACTTTATAATTCACATTTTTAAATTACAAATTATGTTCATATATTTAATTATCAAATTTTTAAAAATTATTCCAATATTATCTTATACAAGAATTATTTCAAAAAAGGATATTCACTGAATTTCTAATTTATTTAATCCCAAATCCATTCTAATTGCAAATTATAACTAATAAAATTCCCATTTTTAACTCAAGATTAATTAAGATAAATTAAGTCATATTTTCATGTTTAATTCCAGGTAATATCAACCAGGGTTGTTACATGTACTATGGATCTATGTGATATTTTGAAGAATAACACAAAATTTTAAGATGGGATGAATCAACATTGATCCATTTAAGTTACAATTTTTCCCTGAAAGACTAAAACTTCAAGACATAAATAGTTTTGGATGAAAGAAGAAAATTTTGGACCATGGTCGGTGCTTTACCATCCATCAAATCTAGGAATTTTGGCTAAGTTGACTCATTCTTCCTTCTAAGATCTTGGATCTGACTATTTGATGAATTCATATAAATAGCAAGCTTCATCAATTGGAAAAAGATTTTTTGCAAATCTATTCAACTTTTGATCTTTTTGCTAAGAAAACTCTACTAAATTTGAAATCAATCATTGTAATCTTAGAGTCTAAGTGTAGTTTGATTGTAATTGCAAAAAGTAACCAATAAAAGCTATAATGTGGATGTAGGCTAGAGTTAGCCGAAACAATATAAAAAGATTGTGTGTTCACTCTCTATTATTGATTAATTTTTGTTCATTTTAACCATATTTCAAACATTTGAGGGTGTTAGCTCATTTCGAAGGCTAAAACTTTTAGTGCTTTTGCTGAGGGCAAAACTTAAGAATGGATCTGTGATTGCTGCTAGGATTTGAGTAAAATCTCTAGCAAGATCAAAAAGAAATAGTTTTAGAAAAATACTACACGTAAATTGGTGATAAAAGAAGGTAGGAGGGTTGAAGTGCATCATAAAGAGATTCAGGAAGAAATTGTAACTAACCCAGATCTTGTGATGAAGTAGGAATTTGATAGGATTATGACTAATGTAGATAAGAAGATGCAATTATCTCATTATGCCATCATAGTGGAAATTAAGAAGCAATTTTCTTCTATCTAGTGTCTCCTTCAAGGAAAGCGATCTCATCCTAAACATTGCAATGAAAGAGAGGATTCTTCATCCAAATCGAGTGTGGAAAGTTCTACGGTCAGCACAGAACTGGGTAGGAAAAAACTCGAAAGCAGGTGCTGGGGAACCCAGGAGGCAAAAAGACAAGTTGGGGATGAAGACCGAACTCATCGATGGATCGGTATCGACCTGTCAAGGGGTTGTGATAGTGATGTTGGTGAGTTTGGGCAGGAAGATGACAAAGATGGCCATGATGAGTCCATTAAGATGGAAATACTGGGAGAAATACATCTGGAAATGCTCAAAGAGGATGCAACTTGACTAGGCTTCACAAAAAATCTAAATGAATGGTCTCCCCAGAGTTAGGGAGACCTTAACTTCATCAATATAATCATGATCATTCATGGAGTCAAACACATGGTAATGCATGCGATGGCCTCTAATCAAAGCAGGAAGGAAATGATGAATTAATTAATGAAACAATCCTGAGATTGCTTCAACAAAATCATTAGTGGGATGATAGTTGCGAGACTACTACTAGTAGGAATCCTTTCACCAAGGAGTTAAGAGTAGCTCGACACACTAGGAAGTTCATTTGCAACAATGCCTGGTTACAATGGGTTGACTAATCTGATGCATCATTTGATGGACATATGGATGGTGCTGGAGTTGATGATAACATGAAATACTTGTATTTACCTATTTCTAGGAGGGATGGTGACGTTGTAGTTCTACAGGTTGGAATCTAGATCCATATTGTCTTATGAAGAATCAGCAAAATGTTTTAAAATCAATTCTTAGTTCATTTGGTTCGACCTATGGATTCAATGTCATTGGCCAACATCAATCAACGATTTAGAGAAAGTGTGGAAAGCATTTTGAAAAGGTTTGATGTCGCAATGATAAAGTTGAAGAACCATGGAATAAGTATTGTGTTGATGGCGCTTTTAGGAGCTATGAGCAAAAGAAGTGATTTTAGACAATGTTGAAAATGAAGAAGCTAACCACATCGAAAGATTTCTATATAGAGGCTAACCAATTTCTATGCTTGGAAGAGGCAGATTTGATGGAGAATTTTAGCGATGGCACTCAGGTTGGATCGAGCAGTGTTGTGAAGACTAATGTGACTTTAATGTAGCATGGTGGCAACAGAGATGCGAATGTTGGAAATGGCAATAAGTGGAAGGACTAAAATGCTGGAGGAAAAAAGCATGATCTAAGAAGGTGTTTGTGACAACCTGGCGATTTGACCCTTGGAAATCGATACCAATACGTCCACTGTACTGCTGCCGACCTTCAAGTGTCGAAAAACATGAACGTTAAGGGTAAAAGGAAAAATATACATAGAACAGAATCGTACACGAATGGGATAACATATATTATTTCAGTATATAAAATCTTTATAGTGGAAATTTAAAATACATTTGTTAGAGATAAATGTGGACAGTTATAAATCTCTGTCCGCACAAATGCAGAATGCAATAATTCACAAGTTTGGTGGAAAAGAGGTAACGGTCGATTGAAGAATCTTCTAACTCCATGCTCTGAGATCTTCCAAGTTATTTTCTAATTAAACTTGACTACTTGGCTACCTGAAAAAATAGGGCACCCAGAGTTTAAGGAAAGAAAAATAAAATATGGTCCAGTCATAGGACTGGGGTGAGAAACTCAATTACGAGTGTTTGAAAACAAAGGTATCTTATAAGACCACTCTGTACATAAACATAGGACGGGTCTTTACCTTACGATTATCCAAAAAGATTTATGTGAAAATTTGGTAATATTATATTTAACAACACTCTTTTGAAAACATTTGCAAGTAAACCTATAAATCTTAGCCAAAATTGTTACCATATTAAATTCCGGACCTAATCATTTAAGGTTTTACAAAAAAAATCGAAGGCACCTATTGGAGTTTGAATTTCCAACTAAATAGCGAGGTAAGGGACTACCTTCCATATAGTGCATTTCCAGAGGAATACACCAGAGTCCCCTATGTTGGTCCTCATGCGAATTAAGACCGGCCTATCCAAAAATTACACGAATCGCACCGAGTATTACACCACCCGGCCATTACTGACCTAACCGAGACGTCTCATAGCATACCCCACTTAATTTAAAGCTAATGTTATAGTAGGTAGAATTTTTGTAGATCTAGAAGCTGATTTCATACCTTAATGGTTGCAATCCATGTAGCCTTAAAGCATCCTCGGTTTCACCATTCCTGGGTGTGAGGCTTTGAGGTAACGATTACCTTTCATGTATAATATATTCCACATTGAATGCCACTTTTCCATTTCACAATCACATAACTAATTTCTATGAAAGTATAACTCGTAAGCTCGTACGTCCGAGGAAAAGGTATTGAGCTAAGAGAAGTTGCCTTCTTGGCCACCAAAAAGATGATACGTTTATAGAGATCAATCAATATAATTTGGAAATGCAACGTCAGGCATTCGTCCATACTAGTTGTTTAGGAATAGGACAAACGGAAGGTACGTTCCTACCATATTTTATCGGGAATTGCCCCTAGGATTACTAGCTAATAGTTCTCGTGTTTCAAAGATGTTCAGAATTAAGGTACTGCTGCTATTTATTTATCTTGAGAGCTAGCCAGAGATTATACACAAGCAGTCCTTTAGAAATGAAGATCCTCTAATTTCCTAAATTATGGTCTTCAATGTATATACCTTTATTTTTAAACGCGTAAATTAGTTCGAAGTGGTTCTCGGATATGAATTACCCGAATCCGATATTGGCTTTAATGAACTAGTCATCGATAAAAAGTAGTTTTATAAATTAGTGATTAATATTACATTAATTTATATCTTTTTATCTAAAATATCCCTTAGAGATATTTATCTTTTGAAAACTATTTCTTTTAGCATATATAGAATTCATTAAAGCCCTCTTTGTTAAATTTTTTGTTTAATTAAACTCTTTTTACAAAATAAGGAATAATTCCAAATCATTTTACTTAAATTCTAACAAAAGTTTCTCAATCCCAAAACATAACTTTTTTATAAGTTGAAACCATGTTATATAAGATGGTAAATCCAAATTAGTTAATAATTGAATGAAACGGATCAGTAGAAATCATTCAAATTATACTTGATGTTAATTTCCGTATTCAACAAGTACCATCCATCGAATAATGGTGAAATCACCTTTTAAATTCATATGACTAATACGAGTTCCCTCCTTGGAATTTGATATCAATTATGAGAAGATATTTCTATACAACCCAAGTTGTTTAAATTTGAGAAAATTTAATATTTTATACTTAACTCATTTCCAAAATTTCAACCACATCTATCCTCTGCCTAGGTGAGGATAGATGAGCCAGGGTGGTTGCTTCTAAACATCTCCTTAGTTTAAGCACCTCAACTAGATATCACGGATAGAAAAATCAGGTGTACTCGTCAGCTTATTAGAGCAAAGATTAAAACAATTGCTTATAACAGATTTTCTTTCATTCATTTATTTAAATTCTTTTAAATAAATTATAAAATCTTATAATATTATTTAAAATACTTAATTATTAATTTAAAAATATCTATAAAATGTTTGTGAAAGAATTGTTAAGTTTAAAGTAATATTTCAAAAATTATTAAAAACTGCTGCAAATAGTGCTACGAATAGTGTTTTTAAAGTTATATTGACCAAAATGATTTTTCTATCATTTTAAATTTATTTATACAACTCAAATATTTTCAAAAATGTTTCAAAAGACTTATAAAGATTTTTCCATATTTTTAAAGTATTTAAAAAATAATAAATTTTAAGAAATTCATTTTTTGGATTCCCAACTGCAAAACCTCGAGACAAGTTTATATGTTTATAAAGCATTTCCAAATCAATTTCAAATCATTTTAAAGAGTTTTAATGATTCCATATTATTTTTATAATTTAATTTGAAAAGTGGTTTCCTTATATAATACCGACGTGTATTTTACATGACATTTTTATATATCCAAACAACAATATTTTCACAACGTCTAAATATTATTATAAACAATCATAGCCAAACATCATCCAATATATATGGTATATATAAATAGAGTTCTTACCTTCATCCAAATCGATACTTCCTACCAACATTCAAACAAATCCACACTTCACTAAACCATCTCCAAACACCCAGAGCTCATGGTCATGCCTCCTCTCACTTGCTAATCATGCTTCTCATGATGTCTTAGGCCAAATACTAGAGTTTAGAAAGGATTAGAGAAGATTTCGTTAACTTTTGAAAAGTCAGAGAGTATTCGGTGGGTTAATGCTTAAGTACTTCCACTATTTTTAACCCTCCTAAGTCTCAATTTTTTTAGATTAAAGAAAAGGCCTTTTAAGAATCCATTAGAGAGCATTTAGAAGCTCATGAATGAAGAAAATGAGCGAGAAGGTTGGGTGGTATTTATAGGAAAAGCAAGAAAATATCTTGAAGTAAAATTATCACCATACCTTCACCTACCCAAGAAAATGCCTCCCCCTCCATCCATCATGGCACACGACAGCCCTCTCATGTGGACGAGGTGTAGGTGACGGTGGTGATGATGGTGGAGGTGGTGATGTGATGTGGTATAAGGTTGATTTGATGTCTGGTTTCTAAAGTAATATTGAATTTTATATGTTTATTCCTTTACCTTATGTAAATATATACTTACTATTATCATGTGTACATGTCTATGTATATGATAATGTGTGTATGTGCATGTCACAAATGTATGCTAGTCATTTGAACAATGTCATATAACTTATATACGTCAAACCGTTACGAATTTAGATTCTGATCTTCGGTAATATTTTAATCTATTAATTAATGTATATATATATATTTGTAAACAAAGTTTGGAAACTATTTTCTTATTATTATCCACGAATTAAAATGATCTTATTTGATTTATAAAACCATATAAATAAATATTAAACAACTTTTTACAAAATGTGTTATTATATCGATAAATGGATATCGATTTTCCTTAAATTTCAAATCTTATTTATAAATTTATAAAACTGCCGTATTTGATTTATTATCACTTTATTAATATTATAAATGAGGTATTATCATTTTAAAACTATTATTTGAATACTTATAATAATCTTAAATCTCCATTTAAAATCATAAATAAATTATTATATATACTAGCATCACTAATGATGTCATTAGTCAATTAAATCTTTGTTAATATATTTTTAAACACGTTTACCATTTTTATTTATGGTTCAAAACATTATTATTGGGGTTATAAATCCTTATATTTTAATATCTCAAAAATAGTCTTAATTTATTAAAGTGATGAATTTCCGGGTCGCTACAGTATTTTAGATTTAACTACAATGGAAAGTAAATGAATTTAATTAATGTTATGGAGAATATATACCTTGCAATGTAAGGAACTATCAGCTATAAAAAGCTTACCCAAGGGAGGCCATTGATAATGAGAAATATTTGGGCAAATATTATAGGTTCCAGGAAATAGATGGCTATAATATGAAGGCATGTCATCACTTGATGGATATAAAAGAGGAGCCAATAAGGATGAAGTAGCTTCAATAGTATGTTAGAAATCCACAAGGAGGCAGGCAAGGAAAATCTCAACCGCCGATGCAGGCCTCATGGGGTAATAGTAAAGGGACCATTAATGAGGGTCTAAGGTGCAACTTATGATAGACATACTATTTATAGAGGTATGCATTCCAGTTTGGTTTTTTGAAATGAGATGGAAAAGTAAGAGTGCTTGTTAAATCATTCTCAGCAGGAGATGTTCTACACTATAAGGGGAGGGTGCATCCATAAAGTAACAATTTGGGATCGACGATGACATTGCCTTCCTCTATAGGAATGCTGATAGGGTTTAAGCTTTGACATTTGGCCCGATAGTAATAGCAGCCGTGATTGGGCCTGCAATTGTTTGTCGAGTGCTAATAGACGACAAAAGCACGATGACTATACTTTTTAAATGAGCATTAAAAAAGATGCTTCCCAATGAAATGGATATTCCATCTTGTACATCCCAATTTCATGGATTTACCAAAAGAGCTAATAACTCTATTGGTTGCATCAAGTTGACTGTCCAACTTGGAGATGGACTCCATTAGGATACAAGGGTTGATAATTTTGCTATGGTGGACGTATTTTCCGCTTACAATGTATTTCTGGGACAGACGTCCCTATTTGATTTTTGGATTACACTCACTACATAATGCTTAATGATAAAGTTTCAATGTGTAATAGAGTTGGGGTAGTTCAAAGTGACTGAAGCATAGATGAAGATTGCTACATCATGGAGTTATTGAAGCACGTCATAAGGAGAGAGGGAAAATATAGAGAAGGCTCTCTATATTAAAAGCCAAAAAGCATAACAACTGCCTTTTGAGCGTTATCTTGGGTACGTTGGTAACAAATATAAATATATGGATCTGCAGAAAGAGTCAAATGAGGCAAGGAAAGGAACAATGGAGCATATGGACAAGATCATCCCATGGAGATTCTCATAATTAGATTTCAAATCAGCTTGAGGATTAAGAAGGAACTAATTGAATTTTTGAGAGTGAACAAGGATGTGTTCACATGGACTCACTCTGATGTATATGGGATTTTGCTTGAAGTTGCATGCCACACACTGAATATTATCCCAACATTTGTTCCCTTAAAAATGAAATGGCACGGCTTGAAACTGGAGCAATCCATTGCATTGAAGAAGGAAGTGGATAAGCTATTAGAAAATGACTTTAACCAAGATGCACTCTACCTAGGTAGCTAATACTGTGATCGTTAGGAAGGATAAAAGAAACCGCGGACATGCATTGGCTATTCTGACTTGAATAAGACACGTCCGAAGGACCTCTTTCTGCTTTCGTGGTTTGACCAACTCATGGATGGAACTGTTGGACATTAATATTTATCGTGCATAATCTAGCTATAATTAGATTGCAATGAAAGTCCCTGATTAAGAGCGTACATGCTTTATCACAGACTTAGGACTGTATTGCAAGAAAGTCATGTTGTTTGATTTGAAGAACGCTGGAGCTACCTAGCAAAGTTTGATCAACAAGATGCTTGAAGAGCAAATTGGATGGATGGATTATGGAAGTCTATGTGTATGATATGCCAGTAAAGTCATGAAAATCAATATACCACACAGGCGGCCTCTTGGTTATGTTTGATGTGCTTCAGAAGTATGGAATGAAACTAAATCCATTGATGTGTTCTTTTATAGTCACATCAAACAATTTTTTAGGGTTCACTATGAACTCTAGGAGCATTGAAGCTAACCCAAATAAGATTTCCTGAGGACAAGGTAGGAAATGTTAGGTTTAAATGGTAAATTTCCGCATTGAGCAATTTATCTCAAAGGGGACTGGTAAATGCATACCATTTTTGATGCCCTTAAGAAAGAAACGTGGAAGTTCTAATGGACATTTGAATGTGGAGCTGCTTTTAAGAATTTACTAGAATATCTCTGCAATGACCCGCCATTTAAGATGCCTGAATCAATGCTAGACAACCGCATGTGATTGAAAAATCCACAAGCGACAAACCATCAGGGTAAATTAAAAAAAACCATCTCACTAGATGTATCGATATGATCCCATAGTAGAATAATAAAATAAATTATATCAACAAATACATATGTATAAAAGAAGAGAGGCATTCTATACAAGGCATGGTATGAGAATGAAACTGATATAACAATATAATCAAAATACACTATCTCAATACAAGTTGAGTACTGAATTATAAATCGAATATTGTACATGGCCCCATATAAAAATAATGTTTGGGTTATATAAAATAATACACTGATAACTAGAGATCATAGCCCTAAAGATCACAATGTCCCTTCTTCTAAAGATCCAGCTATCCTGCTAGCATGCCCGCCCAATACCTAACTGTAGGCCTACTAGTAAGAGTAACCAAAAGTTGTCCCAAAAGGAAAAATAGAGAAAACAAGGCCAGACTGAAGTTCGGCGATGGGGTTGTCTTTAAGTACTATATATATATGCAACCCATATAAATCTAATAAAGAGCAAGAATCTATAGGTAATACTATTCATACCTTGTCCCGCTTTATCCATACGTAAGTCAGAATAATGCATACTAGTGGTTCTATTATGAAATAATATATACTATAACAAATTATGCCACTGAATATGACAAACGAGTGAAGGGTTAATGCTACACTTATAAGCAACGATGTCATTGACCTCTAAATCCCAATAGAAGTATCTAAACTGCAAAAGAAATACAAAGATAACAATGCTACATAACCAAGCATCACCATACCTAGAACCCCCACAAAAATCGCATAGGAGTAGTATCTAGCTTAATGCCATTGAATATTGTAGATTGATGCCTGTATGATGAACTGCCACTAGCCATTAGCCACTAGCCACCATAGAGAATACTTTAGAGATAAATTATACAGTTGACTCCGAATCACCACTGACTCGTGTAGGTCTCATCTTAACACCTAGAGCTATGGATAGTATATCATCCATTCTAGAATGGCATCCCATTCTATATACGCCCTTGCTCTAGGATCTCGTCTACAGGTCATGCCCTCTCTATGATGCAATGGATTCCATCACTAGCGTCCTTTCCTTCCAGTTGTTTACACCAACATACCGAAATCGCATGTAAAAGTTAAACCCCATGTACATCCTTTCCATGTACATACATCAATGTATTATCGTCCCATGTTGATCTTGATTCATTCTTGAAGTGCCTCGCACTACCTAGTTGCCCTAAGTCAGACATACTAAAATTATATATATAAATCGCCTTAACTACAGATCTATCACTATAAGTATAAAAATCACTTAAACCTATTATTTATACATCTATATAATATATTTCATCTACCAATCAGTAACTCTAAGTTGGATATATTGAATTATACATATGCTTAACTTAGTATCAATAAATATACCTACCCATGCACCAGTTAGTAGCCCCAAGTCGAACATATTGAAACTATATATAAATTATTTAAACCATGTGTATATATACATATAATATTTCGTGCATCTCCTAGTAGCTATAAGTTGGACATACCAAAATTTTATTTATAAATGTAGACATTTAAAAATTGCATAAACTGTATGAAGGAATATATATACATATACGTACGTACGTAAGTACATACATACATACATATATATTAACACAACTAGCCCAATTATATAGAACTAACAAACATGTATCATATATGTTAACATGCACGTAGATAATCAACAACCAAAGTAGCTAATCTATCATCTCAATATCAACAGCAATTCACAAATATAATCATATAAACAATTCAACCAATTATCAACAAAGGAATGTGCACATATTTCTAAACCATGTACTCAACATCTATCTACGATCCTAAATAACTATCCTATGTCAAATTGGTCCATGCCAAACCCAAACATCTATATAGGTAATATACACATCATTATATAATCAAAACTCATAACACAACATAAATGAATATTGGGATTATACACACATGTCAGGTAGAAAGTGCTATTCCCACTCACCTTATCAGCATTTACCAATAGGCCAAACCTTAATGAAAGCTACAACATCTCATAAAAAAATCTCAATATGCTCGCAGCAACGAAAAGCGCGTTTTAATTGGACCTTGTATGCAAAAGATATGAATTTTTTAAAATAGAAATTATATAAATTAATAAATTACTTAATTGTCATATTCAATTAATAATCAGGTTAATTATGCCACCAATCAACCATCTCCTCAAATTTCATACTCTCTCTTAAACCTGTCCTCAAATTCACTACCACCCTCACCCACGCCACTTCCAACCATGAAACCACCTCCTAATGCCATTGGCATTCATCTCTCCATGAGCTAACCCAATGACACTATCGCCTCAAATATTGGCCCCCTTAATCAAAATCGACATCTCCTCCTTTTAAGCCCAAGCCGATATCACACCTCGCCAATGACCAAACAACCTCTGATCACCCTAACTTAATTCGGCATCGCACTAAAGCCCAAACACATCCCCTTTTGTCACATCCGATCAAATATGTATGTACGTACTTATGTATATATATTCTTAGCTAAAATTATGTGTTGATATGTTGCAGATGTCAGTCACTATAATATTAACGCGGGTTACTAAAAAAAAAGGGTGGTGTGTGATGATGAGCCAATAAGGATGTTGGATTCTTTAAGAGGGTATTTTGTGGCATCCTTTTTAAGAATATTGACATAAAGATCTTTTATCATAGTGATTAGTCCATGGTGTTTCTTTCGGTGACTTCGGGACGACTATTAAAATGGAACATCAAGATGAGTCAATATGAAATCATTTGCAATCATAGAAACCCAAATCGGCGATAAGCTTTGGTGGATTTCATTTCCAAATTCACCATCTGGGATGACAAGACGGAAGAAGGACTAGTCACACTTTCTCAATAGAAACTATACATTGATGGAGCATCTAACGAGTACGATTTCGATGCGGGAGTATATTTGACTACCTCAGAAGGTAGGTAGGTGTGTTATGAATTAAAGCTTGAGATCCATGCCATGAACAACAAACTGGTGTATGAAGCATTGATAAGGGGCTCAAGTTAATGAAGGAGTTGGAAATGCAGAGACTACACATCTTCAGTGACTCGCAATTGGTGGTTTGCCAGGTCAAGAGGGAATTTCAAGCTAAGGGTGCGTGGCTTGCACATTACCTTTCAAAAATGTTAAAATTACTGAACGATATAGAACACTACACAATAAAACCACCCTAAGAGGAGAATATGATTGTATATTCATTAGCCGTATTGGCAAGCTATGGTGATGCTTAGCTATTATGGATCATTCCAATTGAAATGTTAAAATCTTTGAATACAAATGAAATAGACATTGACCGCGTCTTGGAAATTGAGGAGAAAGGGTTATGGATGATTCTATTTAAGAATTATTGGCTAAGGGAACTCTCTTGGAGAACAGAAATGAAAAAAGGAGGCTCTTACATAATGCACCTTATACATTATGCAAAAAGTAGTCTTGTATATGAAAGAATATACTGCGTATGTCAAGGTTGTCGACAAGGATGAAGCTACCAATATCCCAGCAAATGTTCACAAAGGAAGCTTTGGAGATCACACTGGGGTTTAGTATTTAGCAAAGATGGTTCTTCGATATTGATAATTTTGGTAAAGTATCAACCAAGAGTGCAATTGAATACTCAAGGAAATGTGACAAGTGTCACAGATTTGCAAATATATCAAGAGCACCATCCAACATGCTTATGCAAATGTTTAGCTCATGACCATTTGCGATTTGGTAATTGATATTATTGGAGAACTACCAGTGTCATGCGAAGGAAAATATATGCAATTGTAGCGGTAGACTACTTAACAAAATGGATTGAAGCGGAGCCGCTTACTATAATCACTTCGTCGAAAGTGGTTAATTTCATTATCAAGAACATTTGGAGTGCCACTAAAGATCATAATGGATAATGGAACCTAATTTTAAAGTGAAGGGTTCTATGAATTCTATGATTGATATCGAATTTAGAAGATTTTTTCGGTGGTAGCATGTCTGTAAACAAGTGGACAGGTGTAGGCGTTGAACAAGATCATCAAATCTAAAGAAATACCTGATATCAGCTAAGGGTATTGGATTAAGAAACCAAAAGAATAATACTTATTGAAGCCATAGTCCCTTCTCAAGGATGGATGCATTACGACCCCAAGATGAATGAGGAGCTATCACTAGAGACTTCGTAGAGGAAAAGCGAGAAGTGGCGAATCTGAGGGTAGCCCCTCACCAGCATAAAGTTGGAAGGAAGTTCGACACCGTGGTTCGAAACCGTACTTCTGAGATTAGCGACCTCGTTTTGGAATGGGTATTTCCAAGTATGGAGGCACTTGGTCCGAATTGGGAAGGACCCTATGTGATAGACAAATGTTTGGAGATGGCACTTTCAAAGTATCAGTAGCTGATGGGACCCACTTCCATGGGCGTAGCATAATGAGCACTAGCTCCGCAATTGCACTTGATTTCATTATTTTTAATGTGCATTTTTTCATTTGGATTGGTAGTAATAAAGTCAAATTCGCTATTGGATATTGAAATAAAGTCAGCTATCTAGATCAATGAAACTGTATTCATTGAGTCTGCCTTTGTGCTACAAGATTAGTAGCACAAATATGTTCTGTGTTTTGAAAATCAAATCTTTAGGTATCAAAAGACACCGACGGACCCCTTTAACCATGATCAGTTCTTAGAGTATAATCAGCTGGGTGTAGATCGAATAATTTTCCCTATGAAGCTTATGTTTGACAATGCTTGAGGTTAGGCGAGGTTAGAAGGAGATGCCTTGAGATAGACATCATAGACATCAATACCGAAGATAGGTGTTGATGTGTAATCAAATATTTTAGGTAACACTGCAGTTGTATTGGTTCTCTTATGGACACAAGGGGAAGCTGCATAATTTTAGTCAGAGCATGATAACGTAGTTTTATTTATATTTGAACATGATATGTTTGATAGATAATTAATAAAATAGAGTAAAGGAATAACACTATCTAATTGTGGAAATTTATGTGTATGTGTAGAGTTATAGTAAATGAATGTGCCGCTCAAATTCTCACGATTATAATTAGAAAATTTAGCATAGCCCAACCCATACACCCAAGCTCGGCTAGTTCTTATTAGCCCAGACTTAGTCTGGTTTGAAGTTAGCCCCTCTACTTAGCAAGATTCTGGGTCTATTGTCGTCCTGCTCAACTCAAGGCGACTTTAACTGCCAACTCATCAGACAAGGTCCAGCTCAAGGATAACCCATCTTTGGCCCAACTTCTAATCGATCCTAATTGGCCCGTTTCGTCATCCCACATGTAAGCCGACACATCTCTTGCAAATTCTTCCGTCACGACATTCAGCTTTCCACGACAAGCTTAGGCAGCAAAAATTCGGCCAACACAGCCTAACAGAAGCTACCTATTTGCCCTGCTATATAGAATGTAAAAGTAAACGACAGGTTGCACATCCAGCCATTCAAGGTATGGTTGCAAATCTGCCAAAAGCATACCTACTCCTGTAGCATGCCAGTAGCAATAATTACGCATTAAATGCAAGACATGTGCCCGATATGGAGGATAATTAACATATTTCTCAACCACACATTCCTTTCCATGATTCTAGCTGTCTTCCATTAGCTCTTGCGACTAGATCAAAAATTATGCTCGTTTCCTTCTTTGATCACAACCATCTATCATCCACTTACTACATCAAAGGGGTTGATTTCTTATTATTCTCTCACAGCGCAAACATTCTCACAACAACTTAAAGCCCTGAGCTTTCGAAGTTAGTAACTTTTTAGCATTAAGTGTTACATATTTCTTATCATTCTCTTATACTTCCTTGTAATTATAAGAGAGAAGCATAATAAGAGATCTTTACAGTAGATGTAGGAAAACTTGACCGAACCACTCTACATCTTGGCATCATTTACTTTAATTTGTTTATTTTCTTCCTATTTTACATTTTTAAGCCTAGCGTTAGTAAGTAACCTTTGTTTTAATAAATACATTAGTCAAATTCTGAGGTTGGATAATTTATTAGTCGACATTTTAGCACTAGAAGGAGGGCCTCCCTTGAAAGCTCTTATATTTTCCTTCCCTATACACTCTTTTCACATTTCACCATGTCAAATCCTAATGGTGAGAACAAACTCATTAACTCTAATGAACATGAAACTAATGGTAACATGATCGCCAGTGCTACCAGTCCCATCCCCTAGCTCAGCTGTAACGACCCGAAAATTTCGTGCATTTAATTTGGTTGAATTAATGAGTTTGTAATTTAATTTAGTATAAATAAAAACTTTATAAACAAATATTGAAATGAACGCTAAATTAAAAATATATAAATGGTGACTTAAAACCTATTTACTAGCAATTTGAATAAATTTCAATAAACGAAATGGGGTAAGTAATATACTTGGATATAAATTCGTTTAAAGGGAATCAATTAATATGTTAATGTAAATTAAGAAAATATTATAATAAATGATAATTCCATTCGTACTTGTAAGCTGTTACTATAAGTTGCGTGTTGAAGAGGGTTGATTGAATTGAAATTTATAATTAATTTAAATGGAAATATTAAAGGCTTACAATAACGGAAAATTTAGGTAATAAAAGTTAGCACAAGTGAATAAATAATAACCATATAAGGGAATAGCATTAATATAAATTAAGTTGGAACAAATTGGATGTAGAGAAATAAATGTAAGCATTTAATATATTAATTAATGTTGGTTTGATGATAACGTTACTTGGTGATTAATTATATAGTAACGGAAGTGTGAACGTAAAGTAAATAAAGAATAGATTTATGTTAAGTAATAATTTGTGTATACATGGGATTTTAAACAGTGATTGTTAAGTAATAAACCTATAAAGGCATGTAAGGAAATGGGTAACAATCTATATGTTGTTTATTTTATTTAGTATGATAAATAAAGGTAGGAATTCAAATCACAATTAAAGGAGAGTAGGTAGTACGTTATTAGGAAGTAAATATAAGGGTAGATAACAACTATTATAAATTCCCTAATTAATTGGTCGATAAATTTATTTGAAATAACGATCATTTGAATGTGAGTAATTACAATGTCGTTATTGATTATAAGCGTTATTTTATTAATTATGATTAATTGAGAAATTAATACGAGAAGTATGCAAATAACTATGAAAGTAATACGTTATGAATTGATTATAACCTAGACTTATGTGTAAGTTTGAAATTGAATCTAATCCGTTTAATTGGAGACTTATTAAAATAAATTGGATTCAAAGTGTAATAAAAGGATTATTTTAAGAAATTGAAATAAATACTATAATTGGTGAAATAATTTACACTTAAAAATTTGAGATGGGAATTTGTCTAAGGAATTATAAATTAATAAGAAATACAAGATGATAAGATTTATGAATTTTAGAATTTGAATTTTTAATAGTGAGATAATTGATTTAATTTATAAAAATTGGATTTATTGAAAATGAATAAGATCAAATATTTAACTATTACGTTAATATGAAAATTAAGTTGAAATTGGATAATATTTGTAATAAATTTAAATCCAATGGTAAACCTTTCTATTTTAAATTTTGAATAGAATAATTAGGGTAGAATTTAATTTAATAGAAATATAGAAATTTATCTATAATATGGAATTTTATGAAATTGAAGATGTATATTTATTTATCTTCAGTAAATTGACATTTAATTTTTTTTTAAAATCATTGTAAATGTTGACAAATTTTTAAGTGACAAAGATTGCAAATTTCGGAAATTTAACGCGAAATTTGATTTAATTAATTTATTTTAAACTTATTTAATTAATATAAAAATAGCCATTTTGGTCACGGACTCGGATTTCAACGAAACCAGTTTCATCGGATCCGTAACAGTGAATTATTGTAGGGTTTCAAGTTTCGTAGCTATCAGACTAGCCGTTTGATCGTACGTACGCGAAACGCCTTGAAATCGATATAATTGAAATCAATTTGAAATTATTGATTTCAGCATAACTTCTTCATACGATGGAATTTGGACGTGAAACTTTTTCCATCGCGTTCAGAATATTTTAAAACACCTATTTCGACATATGGGTTTACCCAATTTCGTTCCGGGGTCAGAACGGGCTTTTGGGCCACGTAGCCGTAGCACGTTTGTTTATCGGATTCATCTTCTCTATCTCTAACCTACCTATATAAACCCAGTTATAAACCCTAGCCTCTATCTATTCTCATTTGGTTGTGCATACATTTCTTCAGTTCCTCCTCTTCCCATTGGCTGCAAACCCTAGATCGATTACAGTCCAAAATCAAAAGTCAAAAATTCAAAGTCCCTAGAAAATTCCAAAAAAAAATATATGTTGAAGCTCTCGACGAGCGTAATTCGATGGTGTAATTCGTTTTTCAAAATGATTCACCGTCTACCCAGAAATCACAGATCATTCTCGGCCGTCGTATGTTTGTGTTTTGATTCAACGGCGGATCTTCAACGTGGGCTCGATCGGGTCTCATGGGGGTGTAGAGGAAGACGAGGAATGACGATCCAACGGTTTGGTTCGCGTCGAAGCTCACCAAAGTCGCCAGAACCAGCTGTTATAACCAGCGGCGGCGCGTCTTTGGAGGGGGCACCGGAGATGGCCGATCGGCCGTGGTAGGGGCGGCTCGTGGAGGGTTGTTCGATAGCGGTGTCAGATCGAGTTGAAGTTGGCTGGGGTTGCCGCCAAAATTGAAAGTAGGGTTCGAGCAAATGGCGGCTTTGGCTATTCGAGGGGACGAAGGAGGGTTTCACTGGTTACTGTGGTTGTTGACGTGGCAAAAGGGAATTGGGTTTGTTTTATTATTTTCTTTTATTCTAATTTGATTTGCAACTCGTTCTAACCTCCTTAACTCTTTCATACGGAATCCATTTCACGTGAGATTTTTTTTGTTAGGATTGTATTAAAATTGAAAATTTTAAGGTATGATATTTATAACTAGATTTATGAATAATTCTAGTATAAAAAAATGGAAGGAAATAATTAGTGTTAATAAATTTAGTTTATTTTAAATGGTTATGGATTTATCATGTAAACCTTTCAAACTAAATAATAGGAAAATGAATTGTTGATTTGAAATTCCCAACCTTAGTTTTGAAATTCATTAAATACTCAAAGTTTGAGAATATTGAAATCGAAGTGTTTTATTCAAACTGAAAGTGAATCTAAAAGTTATGGGTTTAGACTAAATTTAAAGTGAATAAAAATTTGTGAAGGTGTGGAAATTATTTACTTTTATTTTTTTTTTAAATTCAACTGTTTTATTTTATATACTGTTGAATATCCAAACCATTTAAGTTTGAAAGTTATGGTTTTAAAACTATGGATTTCGAAGTATTATGCTGAAAGTTAAAATTCAAATATTTGGTTTCCAAATATTATAAATTTTAAGCAGTATGATCTTGGAAAAGAAATATATTTGGAATAAAAATGATACTATTGATTTGGGTTTTATAAAAGTAATATCGAAATGAGTTGTTTTCGAAATGGGAATGATATCGTATTTATGGGTTTTGAAATGGATAATTATTTGTAGTTTTAAAGTATAAACTATTTTAAAGACCGCGGTGTGATAATAACGTTTGGTTTTTGAAGAGACCGGGATCGGAAGTTGTCATACTCTCTGCCAACCCCGAAAACCACTTTAACAACCGTGTACGCTGTGGAGATTCCAGAATGAAGTAGGATGGTGGTGGCGGCGTTTCCTTTAAGGTAAATACGTGGACCCGACTCCCGTGAATTGGCATAAGGTGGCTAAAACATGAGCGATCGACGGGTTAATAGGGTAGCACCTTTGATCGGACACATCCCTTCGATATTATACTTTGACTTTGGATTGATTCGGTGGCCACTTTTGATTTTATTTGGGGGTGTTGTTCGAGGTGGGCGGTAGCTGCGCGCTACGCGTTACTACCGACCCGGAAGCGTAATTGGTATATCTACCCTGGCATTGCCTAGTTGTGCTGTGTCACCTACCCTATCGCGCCTTATACGAGTTTGGATTTCTACCGTAGCCCGTGTGGTATCCTCTGGTGGCTTCGCGATCAGGAGGGACTATGATATTGGATGGACTACTGGGACTATTACGTGTTAAGGGTTATATGGGTAACCCCTTAATGCTAAGAAAAAAGTAAGTTTATTTTATAAATAGACACTATTATAATAGCGAAATATACTACATAGTAAATAGTTTAACGGATCCTTAAGAGATGTGAATCCCGAGCATCTCTTGAGTTACTGCACTCATATTTATTTCTATTAATTTAATTTACATAAGAACTTTTAGTTCTGACTCGAGAGTTTTGTCTTTTCAATTCGCTCGGGTCAGTCCGAGCGTTTCAGGATTTGAAGATTTTATTCTAGAGGACGAAGACGAAGATTTGCAGTATTACTATCTACTATATTATTCCACTACACTATTTAATTCCACTGCATTGATATTATTGGTATGTGGACTCTGATATTTATTGTATAAAGAAGAATCAAATGTTTGCAAACAGTTTTATGAACTGTATATTTACTATTATATTTTATCCTTCCGCTGTGAGATTCTGTTTAGTTTTTTTCTCTTCTCTGTTTTTCTTATTTACCCCATAACAATCCGCCCTTCCGTATGGTTTTGAATTGGCACGTGTGTCGATTTAAAGTGTGATAAAAGGCGGGATGTTACATCTGGTATCAGAGCTTTGGTTTAGCGATAAACCTTAGCTTTGTGGGGTTTGACTCTTTATCAATGGGATAGTAATACCCTATGGGAGTCACTGAGTGTATACATATAACAGAGCGTATTTGTTAGTGTTATAAAAAGTTTTTAAGATTGTGGTAATCTGCTCTGTTTTGTATTTATAAATTCTGGTTGATGCATGGGACACTATGACATCAATAGGGATTTCTAAACACTTAAGAGGACAGACTGACATAATATTTGTTTTTAATATAGGTGAATGAAATAATTTTGCCTATTATATTTTCTATATAAAATGAAAATTTTCAAATGATATCTATATTTGGCTGCAATAGATTGGTTGTTGGTAATAAAGTGTATAAATAATAATAGAGATAAGGTTGAAAAATAAAATAAATGAAATTTGGAAATTTAGAACTTAAGATCCGGGGTTTTGAAATTTTCTCGAATAAATTTTGGAATATAATAATATTGTTTTTAAGTATTTTCTGATATAAATATTTAATATAATTCGGAAGAATTGTTTTAAAGAAGATTTTAGAGAAAATAAGTTTCGTACTTTCCTCTCTGTCGCTGGAAAATAATTTCGGTGATGGCGGCCGCATCATCGACTTTCATTTTCGAGTTTCGAAGTGGGAATGCCACTGTAGAAGTTTTACTACAGATTCATTTTTGATTATATATATATATACACACACACACACACAAATTTTGAATTGTTTAAAATAAAATTAGAGATATATAAGTTGTAAGAATATATTTATCTATTATTTTAAAATAAATTGAAATTTAACCCGGTATTAAATTCTTAAATTTCCATTAATTAATTATTTCAATTAGTATAGTGAAATGAAAGGTAAGTAATTAATAAATTGAAACCTCTAATTTAGGTAAGAGATTTAAGGCTAAGTTAAAAAGGAAGTTGAAATTGTGACTTATAAGGAAAAGGTAAAAATTTATTGAATAATGAATTAATTAAAAGAAATGGGAAAACTTGTATAACTTCTGAATTACATCCTTAAATAACATATACATATAACTTACTAAATATTAAAAGTTGAAATGTTTAATGAGATTGTAATAGAATATTATATAAGTAGAAATTTGAAATAATGAAAGTATTCAATGAAATTGCTGTTAAATGAGAATTTAATGTTATAAACTTAAGTTATAATTATTTTACCAAGTAAATATAATTAAAGGTAAGTATGACAAAGAGATGATTATAAACTTAAGTAATTAAAGGGTAAATAAATGAGGTCATGCAATAATAAATGAACGAATAATTATAGTGAAAAAGGGGGATACTGGCATGACCTGAGTTAATGGAAATGAATAATAGTAAGTAATAAGTGAAAATAAATGAAACAAACATTGAATGAGTAAATGAAATTTAAAGTTTGTTAGAAATAAATGTAAAGTATTAAAGGAAAATTTATGTGGTATGAATAAAAAGAGAAATTAAACAACAAATGTATGAATGAAAATTAATAAGGATAAACAAAATTTGTTGTTCAAATTGGTTGTTGTTTGTTTGGATTTTAGTTGTTTGGATTTGTTGTTGTTTAGTTAATGGTTGTTTGGGTAAGGATACTTTAAATTTGGATTTGAGGTGAATGAATAATCTATTTAGTTTATCTAAGACTGTTGAGTAAATGATGCGCTAGTAGTATATTCTTCATTCCGTACAATTTAAAGTTTTGAACCCGAACAACTAAATGTTTGATTGAATGGTTGTTTTGTATTTGTTGTGTATGCTGTTTGTTGAAATTGATGGTTGTTGAATTGATTTATTGTTAGTAATTGAAACCACTTAAATATTTCACTTTAAATAAATTGTTAACCCTTTGGGTTTTATAAGTGAAATGCAGATTATGGAAGAAATTGCTACTGCTTTTGGTTCCATAAATTGAGCGTAAATTGCCCGACAAATAGGTACGTTTCGGATTACGGGTTATAGCGCTATTTTATATTTTTCTTTGGTCTGGGATATTATATTTTGGATAATATATGTAATATAATTGTTATATTTTGATATTATATTTTCTCCCAAGCCTCTCCGTACAAGGGAGACTCTGTCGAAATTTTTTGAAAATTTTTGGGCCTAGAAATTTTTGAAATATTTTTCCAAACTTTATTTATTCTAGTATAAAAAGATATAATGATTATAAATGGGTATATTTATTTAAAGTAATAAATTTTGTAAATTATTGTTTATAAGTTACTATTTTGAATAAGATGTGTTGTTTATTTAATTCTTCCTTCTCCCTTCTTTTTCCTTTTCGAGGACGAAAAGTTTTGAGTGGGGAGAGTGTAACGACCTGTAAATTTCGTGCATTTAATTTGGTTGAACTAATGAGTTTTGTAATTTAATTTAGTATAAATAAAAACTTTATAAACAAATATTGAAATGAACGCTAAATTAAAAATATATAAATGGTGACTTAAAACCTATTTACTAGCAATTTGAATAAATTTCAATAAACGAAATGGGGTAAGTAATATACCTGGATATAAATTCATTTAAAGGGAATCAATTAATATGTTAATGTAAATTAAGAAAATATTATAATAAATGATAATTCCATTCGTACTTGTAAGTTGTTACTATAAGTTGCGTGTTGAAGAGGGTTGATTGAATTGAAATTTATATTTAATTTAAATGGAAATATTAAAGGCTTACAATAACGGAAAATTTAGGCAATAAATGTTAGCACAAGTGAATAAATAATAACCATATAAGGGAATAACATTAATATAAATTAAGTTGGAACAAATTGGATGTAGAGAAATAAATGTAAGCATTTAATATATTAATCAATGTTGGTTTGATGATAACTTTACTTGGTGATTAATTATATAGTAACGGAAGTGTGAACGTAAAGTAAATAAAGAATAGATTTATGTTAAGTAATAATTTGTGTATACACGGGATTTTAAACGGTGATTGTTAAGTAATAAACCTATAAAGGCATGTAAGGAAATGGGTAACAATCTATATGTTGTTTATTTTATTTAGTATGATAAGTAAAGGTTGGAATTCAAATCACAATTAAAGGAGAGTAGGTAGTACGTTATTAGGAAGTAAATATAAGGGTAGATAACAACTATTATAAATTCCCTAATTAATTGGTCGATAAATTTATTTGAAATAACGATCATTTGAATGTGAGTAATTACAATGTCGTTATTGATTATAAACATTATTTTATTAATTATGATTAATTGAGAAATTAATACGAGAAGTATGTAAATAACTATGAAAGTAATACGTTATGAATTGATTATAACCTAGACTTATGTGTAAGTTTGAAATTGAATCTAATTCGTTTAATTGGAGACTTATTAAAATAAATTGGATTCAAAGTGTAATAAAAGGATTATTTTAAGAAATTGAAATAAATACTATAATTGGTGAAATAATTTACACTTAAAAATTTGAGATGGGAATTTGTCTAAGGAATTATAAATTAATAAGAAATACAAGATGATAAGATTTATGAATTTTAGAATTTGAATTTTTAATAGTGAGATAATTAATTTAATTTATAAAAATTGGATTTATTGAAAATGAATAAGATCAAATATTTAACTATTACGTTAATATAAAAATTAAGTTGAAATTGGATAATATTTTATAATAAATTTAAATCCAATGGTAAACCTTTCTATTTGAAATTTTGAATAGAATAATTAGGGTAGAATTTAATTTAATAGAAATATAGAAATTTATCTATAATATGGAATTTTATGAAATTGAAGATGTATATTTATTTATCTTCAGTAAATTGACATTTAATTTTTTTTTTAAAAATCATTGTAAATGCTGACAAATTTTTAAGTGATAAAGATTGCAAATTTCGGAATTTTAACGCGAAATTTGATTTAATTTATTTATTTTAAAATTATTTAATTAATATAAAAATAGCCATTTTGGTCACGGATCGGATTTCAACGAAACCAGTTTCATCGGATCCGTAACAGTGAATTATTGTAGGGTTTCAAGTTTCGTAGCGATCGGACTAACCGTTTGATCGTACGTACGCGAAACGCCTTGAAATCGATTTAATTGAAATCAATTTGAAATCAATTTGAAATTATTGATTTCAGCATAACTTCTTCATACGATAGAATTTGGACGTGAAACTTTTTCCATCGCGTTCAGAATATTTTAAAACATCTATTTTGACATATGGGTTTACCCAATTTCGTTCCGGGGTCAGAACGAGCTTTTGGGCCACGTAGCGGTAGCACGTTTGTTTATCGGATTCATCTTCTCTATCTCTAACCTACCTACATAAACCCAGTTATAAACCCTAGCCTCCATCTATTCTCATTTGGTTGTGCGCACATTTCTTCAGTTCCTCCTCTTCCCAATAGCTGCAAACCCTAGATCCAATTACAGTCCAAAATCAAAAGTCAAAAATTCAAAGTCCCAGAAAATTCCAAAAAATATACATGTTGAAGCTCTCGACGAGCGTAATTCGATGGTGTAATTCGTTTTTCAAAACGATTCACCGTTTACCCAGAAATCGTAAATCATTCTCGGCTGTCGTATATTTGTGTTGTGATTCAACGGCGGATCTTCAACGTGGGCTCGATCGGGTCTCATAGGGGTGTAGAGGAAGACGAGGCATGACGATCCAACGGTTTGGCTCGCGTCGAAGCTCACCAAAATCGCCAGAACCAGCTGTTATAACCAGCGGCGGTGCGTCTTTTGAGGGGGCACCGGAGGTAGCCGATCGGTCGTGGTAGGGGCGGCTCGTGGAGGGTTTTTCGATAGCGGTGTCAGATCGAGTTGAAGTTGGCTGGGGTAGCGGCGAAAATTGAAAGTAGGGTTCGAGCAAGTGGCGGCTTCGGCTGTTCGAGGGGACGAAGGAGGGTTTCACTGGTTACTGTGGTTGTTGACGTGGCAAAAGGGAATTGGGTTTGTTTTATTATTTTATTTTATTCTAATTTGATTTGCAACTCGTTCTAACCTCTATAACTCTTTCATACGGACTCCGTTTCACGCGAGATTTTTTTTGTTAGGATCGTATTAAAATTGGAAATTTTAAGGTATGATATTTATAACTGGATTTATGAATAATTCTAGTATAAAAAAAATGGAAGGAAATAATTAATGTTAATAAATTTAGTTTATTTTAAATGGTTATGGATTTATTATGTAAACCTTTCAAACTAAATAATAGGAAAATGAATTGTTGATTTGAAATTCCCAATCTTAGTTTTGAAATTCATTAAATACTCAAAGTTTGAGAATATTGAAATCGAAGTGTTTTATTCAAACTGAAAGTGAATCTAAAAGTTATGGGTTTAGACTGAATTTAAAGTGAATAAAAATTTGTGAAGGTGTGGAAATTATTTACTTTTAGAGAAATTTTAAATTCAACTGTTTTATTTTATATACTGTTGAATATCCAAACCATTTATGTTTGAAAGTTATGGTTTTAAAACTATGGATTTCGAAGTATTATGTTGAAAGTTAAAATTCAAATATTTGGTTTCCAGATATTGTAAATTTTAAGCAGTATGATCTTGGAAAAGAAATATATTTGGAATAAAAATGATATTATTGATTTGGTTTTTATAAAAATAATATCGTAATGAGTTGTTTTCGAAATGGGAACGATATCATATTTCTGGGTTTTGAAATGGATAATTATTTCTAGTTTTAAAGTATAAACTATTTTAAAGACCGCGGTGTTATAATAACGTTTGGTTGTTGAAGAGACCGGGATCAGAAGTTGTCATACTCTCTGCCAACCCCGAAAACCACTTTAACAACCGTGTACGCGGTGGAGATTCCAGAATGAAGTAGGATGGTGGTGGCGTTTCCTTTAAGGTAAACACGTGGACCCGACTCCCGTGAGTTGGCATAAGGTGGCTAAAACAGAAGAGATCGACGGGTCAATAAGGTAGCACCTTTGATCGGAGACATCCCTTCGATATTATACTTTGACTTTGGATTGATTTGGTGGCCACTTTTGATTCTATTTGGGGGTGTTGTTCGAGGTGGGCGGTAGCTGCGCGCTACGCGTTACCACCGACCCGGAAGCGTAATTGGTATATCTACCCTGGCATTGCCTAGTTGTGCCGTGTCACCTACCCTATTGCGCCTTATACGAGTTTGGATTTCTCCCGTAGCCCGCGGGGTATCCTATGGTGGCTTCCCGATCAGGAGGGACTATGATATTGGATGGACTACTGGGATTATTACGTGTTAAGGGCTATATGGGTAACCCCTTAATGCTAAGAAAAAAGTAAGTTTATTTTATAAATAGACACTATTATAATAGCGAAATATACTATATAGTAAATAGTTTAACGGATCCTTAAGAGTGTGAATCCCGAGCATCTCTTGAGTTGCCGCAGTCATATTTATTTCTATTAATTTAATTTACATAAGATCTTTTATTTCTGACTCGAGTTTTTTGTCTTTTCAATTCGCTCGGGTCAGTCCGAGCGTTTCAGGATTTGAAGATTTTATTCTTGAGGACGAAGACGAAGATTTGCAGTATTACTATCTACTATATTATTCCACTACACTATTTAATTCCACTGCATTGATATTATTGGTATGTGAACTCTGATATTTATTGTATAAAGAAGAATCAAATGTTTGTAAACAGTTTTATGAACTGTATATTTACTATTATATTTTATCCTTCCGCTATGAGATTCTGTTTAGTTTTTTTTCTCTTTTCTGTTTTTCATATTTACCCCATAACAATCCGCCCTTCCGTATGGTTTTGAATTGGCACGTGTGTCGATTTAAAGTGCGAGAAAAGGCGGGATGTTACATCTGGTATCAGAGATTTGGTTTAGCGATAAACCTTAGCTTTGTGGGGTTTGACTCTTTATCAATGGGGTAGTAATACCCTATGGGAGTCGCTGAGTGTATATATATATATAACAGAGCGTATTTGTTAGTGTTATAAAAAGTTTTTAATATTGTGGTAATCTGTTCCGTTTTGTATTTATAAATTCTGGTTGATGCATGGGGCACTATGACATCAATAGGGATTTCTAAACACTTAATAGGGAGACCGACATAATATTTGTTTTTAATATAGGTGAATGAAATAATTTTGCCTATTATATTTTCTATATAAAATAAAATTTTTCAAATGATATCTATATTGGCTGCAATAGATTGGTTGCTAGGTAATAAAGTGTATAAATAGTAATAGAAATAAGATTGAAAAATAAAATAAATGAAATTTGGAAATTTAGAACTTAAGATCCGGGGTTTTGAAATTTTCTCGAATAAATTTTGGAATATAATAATATTGTTTATAAGTATTTTCTGATATAAATATTTAATATAATTTGGAAGAATTGTTTTAAAGAAGATTTTGGAGAAATTAAGTTTCGTACTTTCCTCTCTGTCGCTGGAAAATAATTTCGGTGATGGCGGCCGCATCATCGACTTTCATTTTCGAGTTTCGAAGTGGGAAGGCCACTGTAGAAGTTTTACTACAGATTCATTTTTGATAATATACACACACACAAATTTTGAATTGTTTAAAATAAAATTAGAGATATATAGGTTGTAAGAATATATTTATCTATTATTTTAAAATAAATTGAAATTTAACCCGGTATTAAATTCTTAAATTTCCATTAATTAATTATTTCAATAGTATAGTGAAATGAAAGGTAAGTAATTAATAAATTGAGATCTCTAATTTAGGTAAGAGATTTAAGGCTAAGTTAAAAAGAAAGTTGATTTTTGTAACTTATAAGGAAAAGGTAAAAATTTATTGAACAATGAATTAATTAAAAGAAATGGGAAAACTTGTATAACTTCTGAATTACATCCTTAAATAACATATACATATAACTTACTAAATATTAAAAGTTGAAATGTTTAATGAGAGATTGTAATAGAATATTATATAAGTAGAAATTTGAAATAATGAAAGTATTCAATGAAATTGTTGTTAAATGAGAATTTAATGTTATAAACTTAAGTTATAATTATTTTACCAAGTAAATATAATTAAAGGTAAGTATGACAAAGAGATGATTATAAACTTAAGTAATTAAAGGGTAAATAAATGAGGTCATGCAATAATAAATGAACGAATAATTATAGTGAAAAAGGTGGAAACTGGCATGACCTGAGTTAATGGAAATGAATAATAGTAAGTATGAGTTTTTATGCTATTTTAGAAGCATACGCTATATCCACTATATCCTCGGTGTATCCCCGCTATGACTTTTTGCACCTCCGCCGCATTGAATCTACCGAGTGCTTTAACTGCACGGCTTCAAAGTACCATGTTATGATGGCTAGCGAGCTAGGTAACATCAGATAGGGGCCAATCGAGATTCTTAAATCATATGTCAATAATTTAGTGACAAAGAATCCACTCGGGCAAGGGGGGCTGACATGAATAGTCGGGCTATGGCCTCAATTTGAGGGTCTGGTATAAATCGAGAATGTAGAGGGAGCTCCAAAAATAACCGACTACTTCCTAAACTAACTTCTATCGATGCGCAAATGACATCATAAGGATAGAGGATGTAGACCTTTCAAATAGTGACGATGAAACCCGACAAACCTCTCAAGCCAGTCCTTTCGATAATGCTGATAAGGCAATGGTTGATAAAACAACACCAAGAGGCATGCAGAAACCATCACCCAATACTAGCCCAGATACACTACTATGATACTTTGAATAAGGATATAGAGATAATATATCTCACAACCCCGGACCGGATGCAATTTCAAAGATCGAACGCCACCAGAGATAGAAGAAGGAGGACCTCTTAACAATGAAAAATACTACCATATCCATCAAATTAGCACCCACTCCACCAACAAATGTCAGGTGCTCAAAGTTGAGATTAAAAGACTTATCCAGAAAGGGACGCTTTAGAGTTTGCAAATAATCAAGTGGACAAAGGACCAGCTGCAACCACTAACCGTTTCCACCCTGACAACCCAAAAGCAACATCATGGTCATAACTGATGCCTTGAACGTATGCGGAGACCAACATGTGGCTGGCAGCAACCAGGGGCATAGTATTGGTATCAAAGAAAAGTGGGTTCAGTCGACCAAGTATACTCTTTAGAGCGACAAGCATCTAAAATACCCAGGCTGCAATCATATCAAACCATCACTTTCACTACCGTGGACAGAGAAGCAGTTTCTTACCCCCACCATGATCCTATAGTCAATGTTATGTTTAGACATGTTTTTGAGCCTGCCAAGCTTCCTTTCAGCCTCACCCCCTTTTCCCTACCTATTTAAGGCTTTGGGTTATAGACATTGTTCCAATGGGTACCACCTTGTTTATGGAAATATTCGGCCAAGAACCCCTTATTGTAAATGTTCAATTTTTTTATAGTGGTTGATTTCCCTTCTACTTCCAATCTTTTGATAGGATGACCGATGCTTGCTAAAAAGGATGCCATTGTTTTCTACAACCTGCTCATTATGAAGTTTCCTGTCCACAGCAGGATCGGCGGGATCTGGGGAAATAAAAATAAGGCTAAGGTATGTTACGGGACCTCCCTCAAATAAGTGAAGAAGGGTGTTCCTATTGTTTAATGAGAACTTGCAAAACTCAACCACAAATCACTCGAGAGAACCATCAAGCCAATCAATGCTCTGGTTCAAGATGAGACTGACCCTACCTCTAAAGCATCAACATCAATATATCCTCCCGCCAACAATGTCTACTTGATAATGTCAGCAGAACCAATGGTGTGTTACCTGAGAGTATCCTCGAGTCTAACAACGCTAAGGGTCATGTTGGGACCATTCTTGCCCTTTATGATACAGATATCGACGGTGTGTTATTCGAGAATACCCTCAATCTTAGCAATGTTCAGGGTCATGCCGGGACTACCCTCAGACATGAAGCTTCATCAACTAGCAGCATTTCACCCTAGAGTATCCTCGAGCCTAGCAATGCCAGGACTACCCTATACAATGAAGACTGGTTGGCTGGGATCCTATCTCCTTGGCCATTCCTCCATAGAACTAAATAACTCATCCTAACATAGGATGGGCAAATTGGACCCTGCTAGCATGTTGGGACATTCTGCACAACAACTCCGACCTCTTAACGTCGACAGACTTATCTATGAGAGCTATGGGAAACATCAACATCCCAACTTGAGCACGTAAATCTATTTCCCCAAGGACATCATAGAGCTCATGATTTATGTGCTAGTACAATGTGACTTGGAAACAAACCTTGATCTTGATGGTGACCCGCTCGATCCTTTCATGGAGATCCAAACATTAAGGGTAGGCCAGCTACTTTACTAGAATCAATATCCATATATAATGCCAATATAGAAAAGTTGTTCAAATCGACACTTGAGCATTAGAGATAAGCTAATCAAATTCCTATAGTGAAGCAAAGATGTATTTACATGACGCATGCTGACATGACTAACATTGATCCTAGTATTATTTTTCATGCACTCAATATTGATCCCAAAGCCACCTCATCCGTCAAAAGCATCAACTACTCAACCTAAAGAGCTATTGAGCTCTTAAAGAAGTGGTACAAAAAATGATAGCCAACTCCTTCATTCAGGAAGCAGAGTACTTAATCTAGGTAGCTAACCTTTTTGCGAGTTAGAAAACTAAGTGGGTCTTCTAGGACTTCCATTGACTTACCGACCTCAACAAAGCCCGCCCCAAAGATAGCTGATCAACCGGTAGGTTCAAGTAGTGGACACAAGCTCTTCACTTTCATGGATGCCTATTCTAGATATAATCAAATAACCATGAAAGCGCCGAGCCAAGAGCATACTTCTTTCATCACAAATGTCGACCTATACTACTATCACGCCATGCCTTTTGGGTAAGAAATGCAGGACCCACCTATCATCGCCTCATCAATCGAGATTTCTTTGAACAAATAGGTCGGTCTACGACGGTGTATGTGGACATCATGCTGGTAAAGTTTAAAACATCTAGGGGCCCATATAGAACCTAACCTTAAACTTTCAACATACTACGCTAATACAAAATGAAGATGTACCGAAAGAAGTGCTCTTTTGCTGTCAAGTCTAGCAAATTCCTTAGTCCTCAAAGATATGCAAGTCCCCAGAATTGGGAAACAAGTACAAAGTTTGAATATGATGGTTGTAGCATTGAGCCCGTTCATGTTAAAGATATCTCCCTTTCTTCAACGTCATCAAGTCCCTTTCTTCAATGTCATCAAGAAGGGAATATATTTTACTTGTAATAATGAATTCACCAAGGTATTCAAGAAGCTAAAGAAGCATTTGGCCACTCCTCTAGTATTGCCCTAGCCCATCGATGGTGAGGATTTATATCAATATCTGGTTGTGACTGACCACGCGATCAATGCTGCATTGATCAAAGAAGACAAGAAGGTCTAGCAGTCGAACTATTATGCCAACAAGAGATTGTCAGGCCTAGAAACAAGATATATAAGGTTGAAGAAACTTTCCTTCTTCTTGCTTATGGTAGCCCAGAAACTCCGACCGTACTTTCAGGCTCATCCTATCATGGTCAATGACCAACCAACTTCTGAAGCAAGTCCTTAGCTAACTCGATATAATGAGCTGGTTATTGAATTGGCCATCGATCTTGAGATATGTCACATCTCATTCTAGCTTGCACTTCCATCAAGGGCCAGGCCGTCATAGAGTGTCCCAGCCCGAACATCGACGAAAGGGAGACCTTTACTAGTCAACAAATTCGTTGCCTATATATGGATGGGGAATCAATAAAAAGGAGCAGGCCTGACATGGTCCTTGTCATCCCTGAAGGAAAAGGACTACGTTTTACGGTCTGCCTCTCCACTAAAGTAGTTGGTGATGAAGCTTAGTATGAGGCTATACTGGCTGGCCTCAGTATGGCAAAAGAGTTATAGGTAGATTCCATCTTTATTTTCAGTAAGTCATCACCAGCCATTAGTTAAATCGACGAGCATTTTCAAATTTAGAGTGACACACAACCTTGTATATTGCTAAGACCAAGAAAATAATCAATAAGTTCACCGAGTTCAAGTTAAAGTAGACACCTAGGGAGCAGAATGCCAAAGCCAATCAGTTGGTTGGCAGCAAGCAACCCAAAGGAAGTCGCTCCTTCGGTTTCTTTAGAAATTCGAAGCACCCTTTTTTATGAGCTAGGACAAAATGATGGAAATAGATGCTTTATCCATAGATAATTAATTGAAACCCCTTATCAAGTACTTAACAGTGAGGAACTTCCTGCTGACAATAAGGAAGCCAGATAGATTCTCTATCAAGGTCCCTAATACACGATCGTAGATCAGAAGCTCCATAAATAGGGGTACCCCATGCTACTTTAGTAGTGCATATTTGAAGACAAAGCCAACCAAATCCTAGAAGAGATGCATGAATGGTTTTGTTAGGATCAAGCCAGGGGGTAAAGCCTAGCAAAAAAGGCTACCCGACATGGCTACTATTGGCCTGCTACGATCAAAGATCCTATGGAATACATTAAGAAATGCGGCTGATGCAAGCGATCTTCCAAGATCCCTAAAACCTCTCCAACCCTTTTACCCCTATGAATTTCTCATGATCATTTAAGGGGAATTGATAGGAAAATTTCCTAGTGCTAAGAAGGATACAATTATACCATAGTTACCATCGACTAATTTACTGAATTGGTCGAGGCCGAGCCCCTTACAGTGGTCACCATCCCTAAATCTTGAACTTCGTCATAAAGAACATCATTTGCCGTTTTGGCCTACTAACATGTGTACATGCATATGCAACATATTCAGTGTTTATAGTTTAACATGCTCATATATAGGTGCTAGAATTTACACCATTATGGACAAGTTTGCTCCTTTGTATACACATGTGTTATCTAAAATACAGACACACACACATATAAGGATAAGTTCAATTTTTTAAAATATCACATCTAGAACTTGATATCAAATCTAGTTAAACTTACCAAAACTTATTTAAATGCAGATAGTTATCTTTTATATTTGTAGTTATCTAAATAAGTAACCATTAAGCATAGAAAGATATCATTTTATAGATGGATATTATTCTGTCAAATCTAGATCTTAATGTATACGGTTAAGTATGATATTAAATCTACATCTTGTTATCAAAATATTTTTAGTTTCAAAATTAATCGATAAATTAATATCACATTAAAAATATACACACATATGCGAAAATAATTTATATTTGTCAAAAAAATTATAGCCTAAAAAATATGTAAGATTATTTAAATGTATATATAAAGATTATAATTAAAATAACATATATGTTTAGATTTAATGTTAACAAATGTAATTCAATTTTTGACTTAGGTAAGAAATAAAATCCTATAACTTCGCATAAAAGGCAACCTATCAATTTTAGAACAAAGGAAACCTTTTTATTTTATAAAAAGAGAATAATTTTAAATTTGGATCTTCAAAATATATGTATATTTTTTAACCAAAGAAGCTTTATAATATATGTGTTTGTGTATAATTTTACGTTTATTAAATATATATATAAGTAGGTATTTCATTTAAAATACATATATATTAAAGTTATACATTATATATATATCTTCAAAACATTCATATGTATATATGCACACATGAAATTTTAATTCCCTTAAATTTAAAAATAATACACACACACACACACATCATTTGAAAAAATATATACACATACCGTATACTTTGTACTTATGTAAATTAAAATCGTCTTATTTAAAGTGTCATCCAAACATCATCACTATTTTGAAAATTAAAGGAAAATGATATATCCAAACCCACACACACACACACACACACACACACATATATGTATACATGTATGTATGTATATAAGAAAATTTTAACCATAACATATACACATATTTATATATTTATATCTTATGTTGACAACACACATATATAGAGATTCTTGATAATGGAATAATTTAACTTTACATAAAACATATGATGATCAAATACATACATATATAAACACACACCCACACACACATATGATTTAACAAAATATATATGCATATTATATACTTTGTACTTATGTAAGTTTAAATCAATTTTATTTTAAGCCCTTTTCAAACATAGCCAATATATTGAAAATTGAAGGAAAATTTAGTTTAATTCCATGGTGCAAACACACACGCATGCTCGCACGCATACACACACTTACGCACACACACATATAAGAAAATTTTAACCATAGTATGTATGCATATTTTATATATTTACATCTCATGTTGACAACATACATATATAAGGGTTCATGATAATGGAATTAATCTTGCTATACATAAAACATACAATGATTAAATACACACATATATAAATTATAAGTACGAATATTACCTTGAAGTTGCCTAGAAAATACATCTTGAATATTAAGTCTAAGAATTCCGCTTGAGTTTCTATTCAACACTTCCAAAAGGTACAATCCAATTGTGAAAGCTACATACCGTTGTCTAAATTTTAATTGAATTTATGTTTTGTTCCTTAAATCAATGGAGAGATGGAAATGGATTTTCATCTAGGTATGGGGAAGGGTAATGATAGCTCAAAACCTAAAATAACATATAGAAATGAGTGGCTAAAGGTGTTTTAATCGCATAAGAAAGAAGGGGTTTAAAGATGGAAGCGTATCTTTTCTTTCCTTTGACATTTCACACCCTTTTGGGATCGTATTTCAAAGCCTTCTCCCTTAGTAATAGCCGGCCATACATGCCCCATTTTTGGGCCTAAAACTTCTTTAAGCCAGATTAGATAATTCACATTTCAATCAAATTTAAAAGTACGTTGATATCGTATATCGTTAAGTGTGTATACAACTTTAATATACGTACTACTTTCAATACTGATTAACACAAATCAAATAATTTTTTTAATTTGTAATTAAAAATATCAATCAATTTACCTAATTAATAAAAATTATAATTTGATTAAATCAGGTGGTAGACAGAGGATTTAACATTGTGGTAGTGTTAAATCTTTAGGTGTAAATTTAGTCATCAAATAATATCGAACATTAAAGTTCACACTTAAATTTGGCTAGTGGTGTGACATATGGCCAAATTTATCACCGACAAAGCTTCGATAAAATCTAGTTTTACTTACTTTAAGCATTATCATGTATTGACAACAAATTACACCAATTCTCTTCATCAAACTATATGGCATTTGGACATCTGAAATTTAGTGGTGGTAAAAATTCCAATATCATTCATATTCAACTTTATAGTCCAAACAGAAAGTCCTAGATTCAATAATAATTATTATTATTAGGCATACTATTCTGGCCAAAGACTTCGATTTTAAGTTGATTTAAGTTGACCCTGTGATACTAACCTCATATAAATAAGGAGATGTATTCTCTCATGAATACTGTTTCACTTTCAATGCTTCCACTCGACCCAACAATAGTCGATGGTAGACGCCATGCCATGTTTTATCTATAATCAAAACAAAGTTACCACATTGAAGCCTAATTGTATTCTTATGTCGAGTGAAATACGTAATATTTTTGCATCAATATTTTTTGTTTGACCTTAGTTATATTAACTAATAAAAAACTATCAGGTGAGTCATTCCATATTCGTTTAATATTAACTGTTACGAAACCCCTTGGTGCCCACAATGGCTATGGATAATGCACTGCCCAATATTTAGAGTGCGTTACATACTCTAGTCTCAACGAATGTATCAATATCTAGTCTCAATACATCTTGATTAGGAATATTTAAAATGGTTTGTTTATTATATTATGGTAAATTACTCACGATTACAACGTATTATAACTACTATAATAAAACAAACCATTTATCAATTTTCTATCAATTATACTCTTAATTAAATTAATAATTAATACAACACATTATATCAAGTATATATAATATAAAGAAAACACCTAATATTTTGAACAAGATAGTTTATCAAGTTAGATATACGCAACAAATTACATAATTCCCTTTAGGGCATACCTCTAACTATGTCAAGAAGATTATCTCTGACAACAACACTCAAGTTAGGAGCAGCCTCTTTCAAGACTGCTGCTCAAGGAATGGAACCGAGATATTATTCTCTCTGGTTGCTCATTCTCAAGCCAATGGATAAATTAAGACTGTCAATAAGATAATCAAGTCAACACTTAAAAAATGCTTCGCATGGGCCAAGGGAAACTGGGCCAAAGAACAGCCGCTAGTTCTTTGATCCTATTGAACTTCCATCCGCACTTCAACCAATCATACTCCATTTCCACTTCCTTATAGGTATAAAGCCATGCTTCCATAAAAGTAAATGTACCCTCACTTCGACATCTAACCGATGAGCTCGAGCAAAACGACGGGCTACTCTAGCTCGTACTCGACACGATAGAAGAACGAAGAGTCAAAGTCGAACTCTACACTAAAACCTATAAGAGGAAGATAGCCAAGCACTACAACTCAAGGGTAAAGCTTTAACAATGCATTGTTGGCAACCAGATTCTGCCTAGTTGTTTGTAAATAATAAGAACCTGGCCTAAGTGAGTGCTTGGCTTGAACTAGGAATGGCCATATGTATTAAGCATTGTTTAACAAATGGTGCTTATCACCTTTCTCATCTTTACAGAATCCATATTTCCCACATTTGGAACATCGTGCACCTCTAGGCCTATCATACATAAGAGCTAGCCATAATTATAAGGTAGTGTAATACATCTTTCATAAAGAATGCATCGAAGACTTCAGAGCCAACTTTGTTCAACGTTTTCACCAAGGCTATCCAATAAGGATGAGTTTTTATGTGCTCATTACCATGTTTGGGGACTGTCGACCTATGCCGCCAAGGATGAAACGAGCCTCAAGTCTTTTCCTTCTCAATCGGATATCCATAAGGGTGAATCAGCTTTAATTCACTTCTTTGTTTAGGATTACTAGACTATCCAGTAGGAACGAACCACCATACATTCACTTCCTTGCTCGGGGATTGCTTACTGCCCTATGGTTTGGGTGGGATGTCTCTCCCTATCGGTTAAGGCGCATTGACGAATTGAGACGCGACCGTGACAATGCAGTATCTATCACCCTTAATGTCGACGGCCCCTCTTGCAGGGTGGGGCATTGATGTCGAGATTGGCGCTGTTACCTTAAGGATGCCGAAGTTCAGCATCTCTAGTGCACTAACATAAAAATAAGCCAAGCCCATTAATCGTGTGCCATCCAGTAGAACCACCAAGCTACTCAACACTCTGTTCATGCAGGGACCTCCTACCACACAATCTTACCGTGTTTCACCCAAGAGAACCATCGAGGCACTTAGCGCTTAGATTCATATAGGGACTGCTTACCACTCGTTCTTGTCACGCATCACCTTAGAGAACCCTCGAGCCACTTATCACTTAGGTTCATGCAAGGACCGCCTAAGAACAAAACAACACAGAGAGGCCAGACTATCATATGCCAGCCTCGATGCTTGATAAACAATCGGGTGGCACAGACAATGCTCACTGTATCAGCTACTTAAAGAATGCTACACTACAAGCTACGCACAGACATGCAAGAGCATATAAAGCAGTAAAATACTTCGACAAATTTTTCAAAAACAATAGTAGACACCCTTGTCAATTCATAAACGCTTGATGCCTAAGCATCCCGTTAGGTCTAGAAAAAGTGAATCGTCATACCAAAAAAAAGCACCACATATGACACATGTTAGCCTCTCGATAGGATCTCTATGATTTGATAAGCTCACCTTTATTCATAGAGACATGCTTGAGGGGGGGGGGCAAAATGTTGCTCAAATTACTCGCAAGTATAAATAGTAAGTCGATTAAGCATGGCCTAGCCTGGTCCATGCCCTCCTAGCACATTTAAACCTGACCAGTCTATACCTACACAAACTTAGTCTAGTCCAAGCCAGCCCATGTACTAAGTAACCTTCCTAATCTAGTGCCGTATAACCCAACTCAAGGCGGCTTGAAAAGCAGACAAGGCCGACTCAAGCGAGACCCGTCTTTGCCCCAACTTCATCACAACCCACCTTCGACTAGTCCCAAGTGACCCTTCTCGTTATCCCATAGCCAGCCGAACACACCCTTTACAACTTATTTCATAGCAACATTCTGCTTTCCCCAGCTAGCTTCGGTAGTAAATAGCTAGCCAGCATAGCCTAGAAGAAGTTAGTTGTCCGCTCTGCCACATAGACAAGCAAAAGTAAATAACAAGTTATACAACCAGTCATACGAGGTAATACAGAAAATCTTTCAAAGCATACCGAATCATGTAGCATGCTACGAACATTAAATGCAAGACACACGCTTTGTATGGAGGGACAATTGGCATTCTTCTCAGCCACTCATTCTCTTCCATCTTTATAACTGTCTTCCATCATCCCATGCTACCAGATCAATGACTAGACATGCTTCTCGCATGTTTTACTGTGCAATCCCAATCATCCGTTATCCATCTCAACCACTAAATATGTAACATCCCGTATCTGGAGGCCAAAGCTAAGTGATATAGATCGTGCAGTCATCTATAGTATTAACTTCTGGTGACAAAATACGGTAATGCTAATGGTATCCATAATATCAGAAGCACATGAATATGAAATAAAATCACAGATTTCAAAAACAATATTTCCTGATTACATTTCATAAAACATGTTTAATATCCAGATTACATAATCCCATAATCGTTTTCCAGGTTCAGATTTAATATAATTATTACATAAATACGCTAAGAGCGACATATGAATATACCTACATGGTTGTCCAGAGTAATACATAGTCATAATTGACTTAATACAACACAGCAGAAAAAATAAAAATAGCAACTCCTAAATAATTATCCGTTAGCCACCAACTCATCTCCGAAAGCTTTATTCACTAACCTACTAAAACTTGCAAACCTCAATCCTCAGCCTACTCAAATCAATTTTGAGCACCCGAGAGTTTAAGAGGAAAAACATAAACTTCGAGTCAGGCATTTCCCAGTGTGAATAATACTATACATCTCGGTTATTTGATATTAAGTAAGACCATGCCGCTAGCGGAACGGGTTTCCCCTCACTAATATCCTTTTAAAACATTTCTTTTGAGAATCATAATCCTACAACCAAAACTGGTGAAAACAATAAAGCAACATCATGTATATATACGAACTAGGTAACAAATGGACTATTTGTCAGAATAATATAGTTTTGTTTGGCTAACTACTAACCTTTGGCTGATTGGACCAACTATACAAAATCAAAAAATAATCTAACTTCTGTTAGATACTCCTCTTTTGAATGGTATGTCTTTCTCCCAAGGCTCACTAATAACCTATCTCTTCTCTATAGATTCCTTTCTGCGTGTAACATCATTTTAGTCTTTCCTGTGACAATGCCCTACACACTGAAATTTTGGATTAAATTAGCTAGGGGATAATAGCTAATGTATAGGGCGCGACCCTATAGCTGTCCCATCTGGTATTCTAATATCTGAGTCATTTTACTTAGGGTTAATTACCCATAAATTTTCCTTGAAAACCTTTTCTTTGAAAATGATTTAATCCTTTTAAATCATACTTAAGCAAGGAAAATACTCTATGCTTTACTCAAAACACCTTGCCATGTTACATATACTTTTCCTAAAACTTTGTTGATGTAAACATTTAAACCTGTGAAAGTACCCATTTCGAACCCATTGAAAGTACCCCTTTCGATCAAAGTAAAACCTTAGGCCGAAAGCCGAAACATACCCTTCAAAAAATTTTATAACCCTTTCGAAAACATTGAAAACTGTTCTTTTGAAAGCCTTAAACCTTAGACATCCTTTTTTTTAAACTCTTTAAACCTGCCTTTCGAAACCATAGGAAACCTTCCTTTAAAACCTTTCGAAAGCATTTGGGAACCACCCCTTCGAAACCTTCTTTTTAAACCTTTCGAAAGAATGAAACCCTTTATACAAATCAAAACCTTTCGTAAGCATTTGGGTTTAAGTAAAACATGTGGAATAACCTTTCGAAGCCATTTAAAACTTCTTCCTTCAAGACCTTTGGTTACTACCTTCAACAGAACAAAAGGGTCATAAATTAGGTGCTGAAAGTGGTAAAACATGTAAAAAGCATGTTTAAACTGATTTTTAGCCTTTTATAGTAATCTTTTCAACTAACCTACCTTGTTTGTCAATATGTTATTTGTTGCTAATTTTTTTTCAAAAGTGCTGCCAAAATTTTACAAGTAAGTAATCTAAATAATTTACAAAATGTCCCTTCTCCTTTATGAATATGTAAAACATTTATGTCTCATACCTTAAATAATTTTATATATTCATTAAAACACTTAGAAATATTCTATAAAAATTCCTGTATATCACTTTTAAAATATTTTCCAACATATATAAATTTCGGACCCAAAACATATATTATTTAGCCGTGACTAATTTAAACCCAAAAAAATCATTCACTAGAAAATTAATATGAAATCCACATTAATTCAGAAAATTATGAATATTGAAATCCGTCTCTAAAATATCATTTCTGATATTATACCAAAATTGCAAGGCATTTGGATGTCATTTAATTGGGTTTTCACATTAAAACATATCATAAAATCTGTATGAATTAGCATAAATCATCAACAAGCATATATTCATTTTATCAATCAAAACATGGCAATTAACTTTGCAAATTAGCTCGGATTTTATCTAAAACCGAAATCAATTAATGAAATGTACTTATCATTCACCTTAGCTTTGAGATTAAGGAGTTGAGATTTGATCTTGTATTTAATTGTATAATCTTCCTTCCTTATATTTCTTTATCTTCTTCTTGTTTTTCCTTTAATTATGGCTGGCCTCTTGTATTTAATTTTTGCAAATGAATGTATGAAATGAAGATACATGAGGGTTTAGAGTATTATAATGTGTATTTTCCTAATTTACCCTCACCTATTACCCTTTCTTATTCTATTTTAGATCTCCTTTTTACTTCATTTGTTTATGGCATGGTTACCCCTTATTAGTCACAAATCTCATTCCCCTAATCATCACTTTATTTTATTTTGTTTAACAAATTCAATATCCTAAATAATTTAACTAAAATTAGGGTCGTTGCATACTTTCCTCCTTAAAGAATTTTTCCTTGAAATTACGATAACGTACACACAACAATGAAACATAAAGGTAAAACGTACCATCAAAGAAATCAGGATAAATTTCTCTAATCCTGCTCTCAGTTTTCCAAGTACAATCTCTCTCATCGTCAATCCATTGGACCTTAACTTATCCGAGTCTTGTTCCTTAGCCTCTTCTCATATCTCGCGACTATATGAATTGGCTTTCTAACTATAGTCAAGTTCGGCTCTACAACTAAGTCCTCTATCACCGTCGGTGCAATAGTAGTCTCTGGATCTCTAACACACTTCCTTAGATGATAAACTTGAAAAACATCATGGACTCATGCCAAACCACTCGGTAAATCTACTCTATATGCGAGTTTCCTGATCCTATCTACTATCAAAAATGGTCCAACGAATATTAGTGCTAACTTCCATGATTTCCTGAATCGAATTACACTTTTCATAGGTGACCTCATAATGAACAGATGATCTCCAACAACGAATTCTACGTCTTTCCGTCTTCTATCTTCGTAACTCTTCTGCCTAGACCGTGCTTCCTTCATTCTAAATCGAATCAACTCAATCTTATCTGCAGTTCTCTAACTAAATCTGGACCAAGAACCAACCTATCCTCGATCTCTAACTAATAAACTAGGGATTTGCATGGCCTTCCATACAAAGCTTTAAATGGTGCCATCCCTATATTAGCCTGATAACTATTGTTATATGAAAACTCAACTAAGTGCAGATGGTCTTCCCATGATCCTCCAGAATCTAATACACAAGCTCGTAATAAATCTTCTAAGACTTTATTAACTCTTTCCATTTTCCCATCGGTCTGTGGATGGTAAGCGATACTCATCTTGAGCTTGGTACTTAAAGTATCCTATAGGATCTTCCAGAACTCACTAGTGAATCTATCACTTACTATGCTACTAGGAATTCCATGCAGTCTAACTACATTCTTCATAAATAACTTAGCTAAAATAGTTGCCGTCGGAGTTGACTTAACTGGAATGAAATGGGCACTCTTGGTCAACCTATCCACTATGACCCATATATTTCATTTCCTCTGTTTCACCTTAGCAACCCGTCTATAAAATCCATTGAGATAGAATTCCATTTCTATAGGTGAACATCTAAAGGCTATAGAAACCCACTTGGCTTCTGATGTTCGACTTTTACCTTCTGGTAGTTCAAACACTACTTCACCCATAAGCCTATATCCCTCTTCATACCTTTCTATAAGAAACTTTTCTTCATGTCCTGATACATCTTAGTCCCTTCCAGATGAATGGTGAACTTCCAATAATGGAATTTCTCAAGAACTTCCTTCCTAAGGTTTCCTACATTCGGAACACAAAATCTTCCTTTCTTTCTCAACCATCCATTCTGGTCAAGAATAAAATCCTTCATGTCATCGCTCTCCATTCCATCCTTTATCCTTCTAATCCGTTCAACAAACACTGGATCCTCCATCTATTTAGAAGCAATCTTTTTGATCATTATCGGTCGAACTTCCAAACATGATAACATTACAGTTGCTCCACTAGATCCATCTTTGTATCTCTACTGTACGCTACACGCCATCAACGCTTCTAAAAATTTCAACTCAGCTATCATCACTACCACTGCATTCTAATGTTTCCTACTAAGTGCATCTACAAACTTGTAGCCTTTCCCTAGTGTGTACTCAATTCCAAAGTCAAAAGAGGCTAAAGACTCTAACCACCTCTGTCAACTCCTTCTAAGAGAATAAATACATTAGTGACTTATAGTCCATATATAACTCGAATTTTTCTTCCAAAAGATAATGTCTCCAAATCTTCAATGCGAAAATCACCGTTGCCAAATCCAAATCATAAGTAGGGTATCTTATATCGTGCGGTTTAAGCTGTCGTGATGCATAGGCAATCACTCTTCCTCTTTGCATTAACGCAACTCCTAACCCAGTCCCACATCAATGTATACCACAAAATCCTAATTACCTTCTAGAACAACCAACATTGGTGTGTTCGCCAATAATTGTTTCAGCTTCTGGAATGCCTCCTTACACTTATCGGTCCAAACAAACTTCACATCCTTTCATGTTAGCTTGGTCATCCATGCTGCTATCCATGAAAAATCCTAAATAAATCCTCGATAATACCCAGCTAATCCAAGGAAACTCTTTATCTCAGTTGCTATCTAGGGTCTTTTCCAATCATTCACCGCTTCAATCTTAGTTGGATCTACAGACAACCCTTTCTTTGAGACTACACGACCAAGAAACTTCACTTTCTTCTTCCAAAAATGACACTTTGAAAACTTCGCCTTCCGCTGATGCTGCCTCAGCATCTCAAGCACTACTCTAAGATGAAGTTCATGCTCTATCTCATCCTTAGAATAAATCAAAATATCATATATGAACACCAACATGAACCTGTCTAAGCGCTCTCAGAAAATCTGGCTCATTAAGTCTACAAAGAGTACTGGCACATTAGTCAGCCTGAATGACATCATTAAGCATTCATACGATCCATATCTAGTTCTAAACACTGTCAAAGGAATACTATCCTCTGCTACTCTAAGCTGATGGAAACCTACGCTAAATCCAACTAGGAAAACACTTTGGCTCCACTCAATTGATCAAACAAATCACCAATTCTAGGTAGCGGATATCGATTCTTTGTCGTCTTCCCATTTAACTTACGATAATCGGTACACAATCTTTACGATCCGTCCGACTTCTTAGCAAATACTGTGCCTACTCCCCAAGGCGAATGGCTTGCTCTAATAAAATTCTTACATTCCAAATCCACCAACTACACCTTTATCTTCCTCATCTCAGTAGGCGTCATCCTGCTTGGTCGTCTACTCATGGGTTCTGCTCTGGGTACTAAATCTATCCATAACTCAATGGCACGTTTCGGTAGTAGTCCTACTATAGGCTCAAAAACATCAGCAAATTCTTTAACAATGAAAACTCGATTCAACTCATCTTATACCTCCACAACATCCAACAAAGCATTCACCTCACAACTAGGGTTTTATATGGCATATACAACTCAATCCATACAGTCAGGGTGTCTAAGTGATATTTTCCTATCATGGCAAAATATCCTAGCATCATACTTACTTAACCAATCCATACCTAAAATAATTCCGGACCCTATGAAATCAAACATATGAAAACATCAAACAAAGGTATGACTTAACAAATCGAACTCTAGGTGGTCACACTTCATCCCAAGTGTCGCATACCCTCCTATCAGATTTACAACCTTTAAGGAAGTAACTAAACCTCCAACTTCCCCTTTTTCGTAGCTCTGACCTTCTGAACTCCTTTCTTATGGTAGAACTTTCTTTTCTGACTCTGCCCCAGTGGACTTCCTTTACCTTGTTTTTCTCCAAAAAAGCATGCATCTCCTTAAGTCTCAATGCCATCTATAATACAACAATACATGGATCCCTGATGTGAGATAACATAGCCCTAGCATGCTCAGGCTTCAACCCCCTAATGAACTTCTCATTTCTCTTAATCACGGTATCAATCGTAGCATAGCCATGCCTTGCTAGTTCCTCAAATCTCCTCCCATGCTCAAGTGCAGTCATATTCCCCTGCTCCAACTCAGTAAATTTCCTAAGTAGAGTGGACTTCACGATCTCAGACATAAACCTCTCCTTAAATCTCTTTTTGAACTCAGTCCATGTCATGGCCCCCGCATTAACTCCAACTGTAATGCTATTCCACCAGTACAACGCTTGCTTCCTGAAGCTGTCTAGAAGCAAGCCTTCTCTTCTGCTCATCATTGAGCCCTAGATCTATAAAACCCTCTAATAGTGCAACAACCAGTTCTCCACCTCAATGGCGTCTTCAGTACCAATAAACTGCTTTCCTCCCAGCCGAGCATAATCTCTATTCAGAATAGCATAATTGTTGACCATAGAATCATCTTGATTTCCTCCTCCAACTACTCCAGTAGCAACCCCTGCTTGTATCAAAGAACTAAAACATTGATCCCATATCAACTTGCAGAACTCTAGAACCCACATTTCTAGCTTATGCCTGACCTTGGTTCCTTCTCGTATTTGGTCTAGCATTTCCATTTGCAGTGATGCTTCCCCTTTTAAGATTAACTCTTTCACTTCTAGCATCCATATCTGTATTCGAACCTTGTAAGATACAAAAGAATAGCATAATAGAGATAAGAGACCGGAGATAAAGCGCATACTTATGTATAGAAAATACAAATAGTAACTATAGCGTTATCCCATACCCCGATTTTACCTCTAATTCCTTAGGATTATGTTTTCAATATCATTTTTTGTTAAGTTTTTCATAAACCTATGCTCTAATACCAAGTTGTAACATCCCGTATCTAGAGGCCAAATGCTAAGTGCTATAGATGTTGCTTTCATCTATTGTATTAAATTCTGGTGAAAAAACATGGTAATGCTAATGGTATCCATAATATCAGAAGCTCTTGAATATGAAATAAAATCACAGATTTCAAAAATAATATTTTCTGATTACATTTCATAAAACATGTTTCATATCCAGATTATACAATCCCATGATCTTTTTCCAGGTTCAAATCGAATATGGTTATTACATAAATACGCCAAGAGCGACATATGAAGGTGCCTTCTTGGTTGACCAGAGTACTATGTAGTCATAATTGACTTAATTCAACATAGCAGAATAAACAAAAATAAAAACACCTAAATAGCTATCTGTCAGCAACCTGCTCGTCTCTAGATGCTTTATTGGCCAACCTACTAAAACTTGCAAACCTCAACCCTCAGCCTACCCAAATAAATTTTGAGCACCCGAGAGTTTAATGGAAAAACATAAACTTTGACTCAGATATAAAGTCTGGCGTGAATAATACTATACATCTCGGTTATTTGATATAATGTGAGACCACGCCGCTTAGCGGAATGAGTTTCACCTCACTAATATCCTTTTAAAACATTTTTTTTTGAACTGGTACTTTATATACAACAAATCAGTGGGACAACATATCCCATGTCGAATAAACGTTCGAAAGCAAGTTTCGAACTTGTGACATCCTGCACCAAGCCGATTCAATTAACCACTTGGACAATGGTGCTTGTCATCCTTTTAAAACATTTCTTTTGCGAATCTTAATCCTGCAACCAAAATAGGTTAAAACTATAAAGCAATATCATGTATATATACAAATCAGGTAACAATTGGACTACATGTCCATACAATATAGTTTTGTTCGTCTAACTACTAACCTTTGGCTGACTGGGCCTGCCAGACAAAATCAAGAAATAATCTAACTTCTATTAGATATTCCTCTTCTCGATGGTATGTCCCTGACTTATTTCTCCCAGGATTAACTGATCCTTAAGTTTTTATGAGCTCACCAATAATCTGTCTCTTCTTTATAGATTCCTTTCTATGCGTAACATTATTTTAGTCTTACCTGTGACAAAGCTGGAATTTTGGACTAAATTAGCTAGGGGCTAATAGCTAATCTATAAGGCGTGACCCTATACCAGTCCCATATGGTATTCTAATATCCGAGTCATTTTACTTAGGATTAATGCCTATAAACCTTCCTCGAAAACCTTTTCTTTCAAAACGATTTAATCTTTTTTAATCGTACTTAAATAAGGAAAATACACTATGCTTTACTCAAAACACTTGCCATGTTACATATAATTTTAACCAAAATTTTATTGATGAAAACATTAAACCTTCGAAAGTAACCATTCGAACCCATTGAAAGTACCACTTTCGATCCAAGTAAAACCTTTGGTCGAAGGCCAAAACATACCCTTTGAAACCATTCTATTATAAATATTTCGAAAACATTTAAAAACCTTTCTTTAGAAAGCTTTAAACCATTGACATCCTTCTTTCATAACTCTTTAAACCTATCGTTCGAAACCATTGGAAACCTTTCTTTAAAACCTTTCCAAAACATTGGGAACCACCCTTTCGAAACCTTCTTGTTAAACCTTTCGAAAACATGAAACCCTTTACACAAATCAAAACCTTTCGAAAGCATTTGATTTCAGGTAAAACATGTGAAACAACCTTTCGAACCGTTTAAAACTACCTCCTTCGAAACCCTTGGGTTCTACCTTCAACAAAACAAAAAGGTCATAAACTAACAAAGTCGAAAGCATTCTTTCGAAAGCAATTCCTAATAAAGAAGCGATGGTGCCAAAACCAACCCTTCAAAAGCATTGGAGAAGCGACTTGGTTTTTAAGAAATAGAAGCCCATTCGAAGGAATTGCTTCGAAAGGAAAAAGGCGGCAGTAAAGGGATTTCGACCCGTTCGAAACCATTCCTTAAATCGAATTGACCCAGTCGAAAGCCTACCAAGTCCAAAGCATTCCTTTCAAAAGCGCAGCAGCATTTTCATTTAAAAGTAAAGTAACGCTTTGACCCCATCGAAACCCCTTGTTTCGACCCAATACCTTCTGCCTATGTCCAATTCGCTGCATACCAAGTCTTTAATATGATGCGCATTTGTTTCGGTCAGAAAAGGGGTGGATATTCATTAAAACATTTAAGTCCCATACCTTAAATGATTTTATATATTCATTAAAACACTTAGGAAAATTCTATAAAATTCTTGTAAATCACTTTTAATATGTTTTCCGATATATATAAATTTTTGACCCACAACATATATTATTTAGTCGTAAATAATGTTAAACCCAAATAATCATTTGCTTTACTAGAAAATAAGTATTAAATCCGCATTAATTCAGAAAATTATAGAAATTGAAACTCATGTCTATTATTTCCAATCTTATTCTAAAATCGTAAGTCACTTAGATGTCATTTAATAAGGTTTCCACATTAAACATATCATAAAATGTATATGAATTAGCATAAATCATCAACAAGCATATATCCATTTTATCAATGAAAACATGGCAATTAACTTTACAAGTCAGCTCAAATTTTATCTAAAACGAAAATCAATTAAAAACATGAGATGTATTTATTATTCACCTTAGCTTTGAGATTAAGGAGTTGAGATTTGATCTTGGATTTGATTGCTTAATCTTCCTTCCTTTGATTTCTTTATCTTCTTCTTATTTTTCCTTTAATGGTGGCCGACTTCTTATATTTAATTTTTGCAAATGAACATATAAATGAAGATACATGAGGGTTTAGGGTATTAAAACGTGTCTTTCCTATTTTACCATCACCCGTTACCCTTTCTTATTTTATTTAAATCCCATTTTAGTTCTTTTGTTTATGGCATGACTGCCTCTTATTAGTCACAAATATCAATCCCCTAATCATCATATTATTTTATTTAATTTAACTAATTAAATATCCTAAATAATGTTAACCAAAATTAGGGTCGTTACGAAATACCCTATGCCTTACTACATCAAAGGGACCGAATTCTCATTATTCTCTCATAGCACAAACATTCTCACAACAAATTTGTGACGACCCGACCAAATCCGCACAATTCAAGCTGACAATAAAACACACATGTCTAACCCAAGTTGAACGAAAAGACAGATAGTTATGAGAAAGAAAGAAGAAAAAAGAAGAGATGAAGAAGAAAAGGAAGTTGAAAACAACGTAGAATCTTACAATCGCAGTGTAACAATATATAATATAATACAGTATCATTGATCTTATTAAAGAAATAGTTATATACTTACGTTAATTAGAATACAACAACAAATCACAATCCTATACCCAGATAGTTATAACAATCTATCCTCACAAATATGATGATTTCGACACAAAAGCAGCGAAAAATGAACATATAAGTGAATACGACTTGGAGACCTCCAACTTTTCTTCTGAGCTCCAATGCATCCAAAGAAATCTGTAAATATGCTAAGTCTAACCCAAGCATTACAATAAAATAACACCTGAGTCAGTTTGGAAAAACAGCCTGAGAAAACACACCCAACTGTAAAGAAGTACCCACAATCCCTATATTATTGATACTTGGAAAAATATCTATATATTTATCTTCAACATTATTATAAATAATAATAATTAATTTTAAACCTTATTGATAACTAATTTTATTTAATTTCAAACCATATTAATAACTTAAATAATTAACTTTTCAAAAAATTAAAATATTTATAAACAACTTTTAAAATAATATGAACATAAATAAACAACCTTTAAACTTAAATATATTTACTTCATAAAAATCCATACTTAAATTTCAACATAATCATTTCCATAGTTATAAAAGAACTATAATTAATAATCTCTTTCTATTTTATAACATATCGTTTAACATCTCTAAATCTATCCTCGCTTTCAATTTCCAAAATAAAATCAACTATTTCCTTAACCACATTCCACATCTTATAATAAATCCATCGTTTGATTTATTTATCCAATCTATTAAATGATAATAGTTTCCTTTTAATTTATAAAACACCATTTATAATCTATCCCTTTATTAATAGAATCTGATTAAAAATCTTCACTTTATTTATAAAATGTCTTACTTATACATCATCCCATTTATAAACTACCACATTCATAAATTAACCCTAATATACATATGTGCATATATTTATCACTTTATATAAAATAGTTAATAAATATTTATACCAAAACTATTCCTATCATTTTTTTAAAACCATATCCCTTAATTGAAAAAATCTTTACTTTATAGTTTAAAAATCTCCATTGAAAATATTTCATAAAGCTATTAATTTACATTATCTAAAAATCATACATTTTATTTTAAAATAATTTCTTTTTTAAATAATTCAAGAATAATTGTTAAACATATAAAATTTCCAAAATCACTTTGATATCTCGTTTAAATCAAATCATTATTTTATATTATTTTAAAATACCAACAATAAGGTCCAGTGCTACTAAAGCACTAAATAAGCAAAATCATATGCATATCATCAATATGGCATCCAACAAGTCATATATCATAATATATGCAAAAAGTTGCATCGATAGAGTGAGGAATCCCGTTGGATTCTCCAAAATATCCCCTTGCATCACATACAGTATATAATTATAAAATATAAATCAACTACTTTCAGGCGGAATCATATACAAAGAGTCATCCGCTTTTACACATGAATGTAATAAGGTCTCATCCGCTCTAGAGGCGGGAATATATCCAAAACAATAATATAAAATAGTAAATCATCCAAACATTTAATCAACAGTTTTTATTAATTATATATTATTTCTGATTAACCAAAAAGCCGATTTTCTCACCTTGATCTTAATAGTTGCCAAAGCGTTCCATTTTGAATTAAAATTGAACGGATGTTCAATTTTAATCTAAATTTCTATAATCTCCAAATCTATCCAATCCAACTTCATAGTATAGTATTCGCTAATACAGACACAACGCAATTTGTTGCGTTCAATTTGGACTTCGTATGAAAAAGTTATGAATTTACCAGCATTTGAAATAATTAAATTAAAATTAACTTTAAATTAATAATCTATTAGCATAATTACCCTTCCTTCTCATTCTTGCATATGCTCGCTCTAAAAAAGAAAACACGACTTCGACCACCAATCATTGTCGTGTCATTGTGCCACTCATCGCGCGCCGCCTCGCCCGTGCTTGCACCACCATCGTCGAAGTCCAGCTCGCCGCCGATCGTCACTATTTCAACCAAAACTGCTGCAACACCCAATGATAATTTGCCGCCACGTCGAGTTGAATTAGCCAAATTTGACCGTCCACATCGTGCATCTCATTGTCATCGTCAACTTGGACCTTTGGCCAATTTTACCTTGATTGGCTCCAACCAATTCGAGCCGTTGGATTGGACGAGGGGAATTTAAAAAAAACAACCAAACTCTCTAATTCAAACATATTATATACAAGAGGGATAGTATGGCTTGAACAATGCAGATTATGGAGGGGGTATGGCCCAAAGTATGAACTAACATATATTATTTAATTTCAAATATCAAGTTTTAAATGTCCGAAAATCTTGAACTCCTATCGAGACATGTTGCATGACGCTCTATATGTAACACCCCTATTTTGAACTGAATGAAACTAGTATCGAGTCCTACTTCGATCATGTACAGAAGATAGCTTTTCAAACTCAGTGTAACAACCCATGTTTTTAACTATTTTAAATTATTAAATTTAGTATGGTTATTGAATAAAAATTGTAAAAAATATAAATTTAATGATTTTGAATGTAAGTTACTGGATATGAACCTGAACGAAATTTTGAAATAAACTAAATTTTGAAGATTTATGTAATGACAAGTATTGAAAGATAATGCTGTCTTGGATTGTGTTTACAATCAATAGTTAGATCAAATAATAAATGTGTACTCAGTTGATGGAAATAAAGCAAATGATGGTTGACAAAAATTTAACTGAAATCAAATATTGAAATTTGTTTAATATTGACTAATTAAATTGTTTAATTTAATATTAAAAATCGTTTGGATAATTTAATTATGGACTAAATAAGATTTCTAAGGTGAATTAAGATTCCATTAGTGTTATAAATGTAATTCTGGACATTTGATTGGAATTAAATGTTGAGTCAAGATTTTTATAGAGTTTTGATTTCTGACAAAGGAATAAGCCGTGATCGACAAAAAGAAGTTATTCATTTAAGAAACACAAAGAGCTCCATATATTAGAGGTTGATTATTTGGTATGTTAGTAATTTATGTTAAAATCTATCCTCAAATAATCATATAACTTCAATCTTTCAATATATATACATATGCACATTAACTGTGCAAATTGGACTAAACCGGTCGACCGGTTGAAAATAAGGTGGTCGACCGTTTTTGCCCAGAATGCACAGATAACATGCACACATGCACATAACGTATATATATTTGAATTCCTGTCTACCGGTCCATTTTTGACCTGTCGACCGTTTTTAAACAGAAAGCAACTTTTCCAAAAGACACTTCTCTTCTCCAAAGGTTGCATCTCCTATCTTTCATCAATGATCATAACTCTTAATGGCAACTGTTCACAAAGAGTTACAACTATTTTTCTCTATATATACTCATCTAAATCATTGATTCAAACACAAGTTTTTACACGATCATTTATGCTCTCTAATCTAATCTCTAACACTCCTGCATTCTAAAAATTAATTTAGCTTATTGAATCATTGAAATTATTTCATATCTTTTGATTCAATAAGTAAATACCTTCTTTAATCTTTACAAAACATCATTAATATTCTTTGAGGATAAGATTATAGGAAGGGTGTACTGCTAGTGACAAATCCGTGTTTTCAAGAACACAAGTTGTCAACAACAATTGTATTTGTTTTTGTTGAAGTCCTCGTGTTGTAAGAGGCAAGTGTTGAAGTCCTCGGTGTTGTAAGAGGCAAGTGTTGAAGTCCTCAGTGTATTAGAGGCGTGAAATCCCGTTCGGCTGTTCGGGTATTGTAAACCTGTTCCTCCGGGCGAAGTGAGGGTGATAGTTAGTTGAAATTCCAGAAGGAGTCTGGGACTGGAAGTAGGACTGGAGGTCCGAACCAGTATAAAATTTTTGCTGTGATTGCTTCTTGCTTTACTTTGTATTCGCGCTGCTATTATATTTATATTGCTGCTGCTGTGATTACTGCACTTCAACTCTGTATCTATATATTTGGCCATCATCGATCCAGTGCATAGTGACTTTCAATTGGTATCAGAGCCTGGTTTTCTAGAGATCGTAACAACATCCTAGAATAAATGGCTACAAAGAGATCTAGTCAAGGCAATAAGAAGAGGAAGAGCAATAAAGAACAATCAAAGGAGCAAACAAACAAATGCTTCATGGCAAAAGATAACGAGGTTAGTGATCTAACTTTTGATGATATGATAGAAATAAATTCAGAACTTCTAGACACTTTAAAAAGTCTCAAAAGAAAATATAAGGAAGCTCTGGAAAATCAGAAGAAAGCAGAATTCGAAAGAGATATGCTTAAAGACGAGAAGAGAATATTAGAAGAAGAACTTGAGAAAATTCAAGATTCAGACAATTCTCAACTCGCTCTATTAAGTCAAGAAATAGAAGCTCAAAAAGAAAAGAATAATGCTCTAGCTTCTGAAAATCATGAGTTAAAAACAAAAATTAAAATTGTTGAGTTAGATAACACTAGTCTCAAAACTAAGCTTGATGACATTACTAAAAATATTTCCAATTTTAATAAAGGGAGAGAAAATTTATGCAGGATTATTGAAAATTCTCAACCTGCTTCAAATAAGAAGGGATTAGGTTATGTTAAGAATTCAAAAGCTCGCAATGATAGAAGTGGTGTAGGCTATAAACAAGCTAAAAGTAAAAATAGTACTAGATATGCATTCATGTATACTAACTCTAGTGCTAGTACTAGTAATCAAGATAGTTTTAAAACCAGTTATAGTCATAATAGTACTTTGTTTAGAAATGATAGAAATTATTCTTCAAGTACTAAGCTAATGACTAATAGTATTAAGATATGGATTCCAGCTAATATGATTGATCATGATAAACAACTTTATATTAGCAACTATTATAAGAATGTAATTTGTAATGAAAATTATATTTATAAGGGTTCAACCACACCCAAATGGGTATGGTTTCCAAAGACCTAACCCCCCGGACCCTAACATAGTAAGTGGGTACCGAAAATTATTATTATTTTTTACAGGTACTCAGAGAAACAAAAGGAAAAGGATAGATTTTGGAATTTCAAAGAATGTTCCATATGTTTAATAGAATTACGTGCTTACAATAAAATATGGACTTCGGTAAATATGGTAAAATTTATTTTACTTTTCCTTCATAATTAGTAATGAGTTTATCTCGTTATATACAAGATATTTTATAATTTTATATATATTTCCTCATTCTTTTTGATAATGACAAAGGGGGAGAAATTCATATGCATATAAATAGAGGGAGATATTATACTTAGGAGGAGATGTTATACTTAGGTGGAGCTTTAAAGACATTATCTGGCACTTGTGTGAATGTTACTCTTGATCTGTGATAGTGGTTTTATGTTGCCTATAATTTGTTTTACATCTTCCATTTAACAACTCCTTTTTGTCGATGACAAAGGGGGAGAAAGTGCTAACAATTATTTGCAGGAATATATATATATAGAATATATATATATAGAATACAAACAAAATCTCAGGGGGAGATCACATTTTCAGGGGGAGATTCAGAACTTCAGATATATGTTGTCATCAATCAAAAAGAGGGAGAATGTTGAGTCAAGATTTTTATAGAGTTTTGATTTCTGACAAAGGAATAAGCCGTGATCGACAAAAAGAAGTTATTCATTTAAGAAACACAAAGAGCTCCATATATTAGAGGTTGATTATTTGGTATGTTAGTAATTTATGTTAAAATCTATCCTCAAATAATCATATAACTTCAATCTTTCAATATATATACATATGCACATTAACTGTGCAAATTGGACTAAACCGGTCGACCGGTTGAAAATAAGGTGGTCGACCGTTTTTGCCCAGAATGCACAGATAACATGCACACATGCACATAACGTATATATATTTGAATTCCTGTCTACCGGTCCATTTTTGACCTGTCGACCGTTTTTAAACAGAAAGCAACTTTTCCAAAAGACACTTCTCTTCTCCAAAGGTTGCATCTCCTATCTTTCATCAATGATCATAACTCTTAATGGCAACTGTTCACAAAGAGTTACAACTATTTTTCTCTATATATACTCATCTAAATCATTGATTCAAACACAAGTTTTTACACGATCATTTATGCTCTCTAATCTAATCTCTAACACTCCTGCATTCTAAAAATTAATTTAGCTTATTGAATCATTGAAATTATTTCATATCTTTTGATTCAATAAGTAAATACCTTCTTTAATCTTTACAAAACATCATTAATATTCTTTGAGGATAAGATTATAGGAAGGGTGTACTGCTAGTGACAAATCCGTGTTTTCAAGAACACAAGTTGTCAACAACAATTGTATTTGTTTTTGTTGAAGTCCTCGTGTTGTAAGAGGCAAGTGTTGAAGTCCTCGGTGTTGTAAGAGGCAAGTGTTGAAGTCCTCAGTGTATTAGAGGCGTGAAATCCCGTTCGGCTGTTCGGGTATTGTAAACCTGTTCCTCCGGGTGAAGCGAGGTAGTTAATAGTGAATATCCAGATAGGAGTCTGGGACTGGACGTAGGACGGTGCTCCGAACCAGTATAAAAATCTCTGGTGTGATTTTTCTATTTTTATTTTTTTGCTTTGCTACTATCATCTATTTTCCGCATTTATATTATAGTCCATATTACACGATCCGTGTGTACTATATTAGTACGTGCATTAGTATACACACCGCACTTTCATTTGGTATCAGAGCATAGTTACTTTCATTAAATTCGATAAGTTAAAATGAATTTTTTTATATATTAATTTAATACTGAAATTTAATATGTGAAAATAGTATGAATAATAAAATTTTGATTTAGTATGATTCGAATTGGTTTCCAATATGAATGTAAATTCTATATGATTTATAATTGAGTTAGTAAGCTTTTAAAAATTGAAATTTAAGCAATTCTGTAAATTTTGAAAAAGCCGTCGATCTAATCGACGAGTTAAAATACCCTTCTGGGGGACAGTCTCGAAATTCGATGAAACTAGTTTCATTAGACCCGTAATAGTTTATCATTATCGAATTTAAAATTTTGCAGCAATCGGAGTTGTCGTTTGACCGTGGAAGCTGAAAACGCTTAGAAATTAATTTAATCGATTTAGTTTAAAATTGATCATTTATTTCTGTAACTCACGCATACGATCGAATTAGGTCCTAAAACATATTCCATTGTGTTTGGAACGTGGGTAAAACATTACAAATGGCGGCATGTCTCATTTGGAGTTCGTTTGAAAAAGCTTGAAATTTTTGGAAAATAATATTATAATAATTGGTTTATACGTATATATACACACAACACAGTGAAACCCTAGCTATCTCATACGTAGCCGCCACTTAACAGTTTTAATGGCTAAAACATTGCGATCTTCTTCTCAAATTTTCTTTGAATCCGTTAGCTATTAGTCAAGGTCACCAACTTGACAATTGTAAATCTTAGTGAGATCTTCACGTTCATACGGTGGAGTGGCACGAAATTCGACGAGAAGGCCATAAATCGTCAATAAAGGGGCAGGTTTGTTCACGTTTTCGAGCAGTAGGGGGCGCCAAGCTTCGCCTAACTCTGGCCATGGATGTGGCGGAGGAAGGCTCACGATGTGATGGTCATGGATCGATCTTTAGGCGATCGAGGAGAGGCGTCGGTCGAGCCCTAAGCGGCGACGTATTGGGTTTCAACCAGGTACCGTGCGTGAAAGAGATATAGAAGTTGCGGCCTGGATTTCATTGAGCAAATGTACGGACAGGATCTCTTAGGGTTAAAATAAAATAATAATAATTTAATCTGTTTGTATTTTAATTCGTGAAATCTTTTAAATTGCGTAACTTTTGCATACATTGTCAGAATTGGATGAGCAAAGCAGCGTTGGAATCGTGGCAATGAGCACTACATTTAGAACAGATTCGGGGTTGTTTGGAGCTCATTAAAATTTTAGATTAAATCGAACATCGTTCGATTTGATTTAAAATTGAAAACTCAAGGTGAGTGTTTTATAGCGCTCACACATTAGAATATTTTTTATGCTAGTTAAATTTGACATTATGAAGTGATATGAATTTATTGGCCATTGTTTGGTAAATTTAATTATCTTCTAGATTGTCATTGAATTATTGTTAAAAGTTGAAATCGACCGACAAATTGATATTGGAATTAAATTGGAATTAACTTACCTATTATTGATAACTAAGAAATTGCCGTGAATTAAATTTTCTGTTTGTATGATTGATTGTGATGGATGCAGGTTGGTTGATATTTGGATGGTTAGATGTTATTTGTTTTATATACACAGCTTGTTATCATCCTGTAATTTATGTACAATATATAGAACTATAAATTGAATTATTTCGAATAAATTAAGAAATGGATTGAAATGATATATACCTATGGCATTGTGATTTAGATTGAAATGATATATATCCATCCCTGAAATTAAGTTGAAATAACTGATCACTGGGCTATAGGATAAAAACTTATACACGGATATCAGATTGGTTAAATTAAATGATTTCAAAAATATTTGATTTGAAACTATTTAAATGGGTTGATTTTAAAGAATTAAATGTAAAATTTATGGAAACCAAACTATTTTCGAACTTGAGCTCGGAATTGAATTATATTTGAAAATCGACTTTTTACACTGAATATTGAAGGTAAATTCGATTAAGTGTTTTGAATCGATATTCGAAAATGGAGATCGAAATCAGTACGAATTGAATTTATTGATTTGATAATGGAATTGAATTAACTTGAAATCGAAGTTGAAATCGATTTGAATTGGTATCGAAATTGATTCGATTGAATGAAAATCGAAATTAATTTGAATTGGAAAGTTGAAATTGGACCGGTTTGACTTTGGAACTATTTTTAAATAAATTATCTTAGTATAATTTGTTGAAAATCTATATTCTTTAAATCTTTAAATTATTTTGGTTTTATAAGTATTTTACTATAGAAACCATTTTATACTAAACTATTTTATATTAAACTATTTTACTATTAAAACAATTTTAACAATTTTCATTAAACTATTTTAACTACTTTAATTACTTAAACTATTTTAAAAGTATTCAGATATTTTTCAAAAACTCAAACAGGTCGAGAGTGGAATGTTTAAATTTAAATCTTGGATATAAATACGAATTGGATTTAATTGAAGTTATAAATCAAATCAGAACTTGAAACAATTTTGGAATCGAAGTTGAGATATTGAGGTGAACACGATTAGGAATTGAAATTGTATATTTTGAGTAAATATGATAACTTTGAAATGGATTTGATTTTGAAGTGAATATGATATTTTGATATCAAGTACGAACTATTTTTGAAATGTAAGAGAACAACTGGTGTGTAAAACGTCGTTTGGTTGTTAAACAGACCGGGGCCGGATATGGGCATACTCTTTGTCGATACCGGAACCACTTTGACAACTGTGCACGCGGAGTGATGATCCAGAACGAAGTGGTTGGATTTGATGTCATTTACTAGATTTAAAGAAAGAGAATGATGATGGATTGACCTGGTACTTGTGCCAATTTTAAATGACAAAAACAGGGTCTGTACCGGCCAAGGGGTTAGCTACCCTAAGTGGACACACTTCTTCGTATTAATATCATATTTTGTGATTGATTGGTGTGCACCCTTCGAATTTGAATGGGAGTGTTGGAAGCGGTAGGCGATCATGGCTATGATGCGTTACCATCTGCAGGGAAGGGTAAACTGGTAGTATCCTACCTTGGGCATTGCCTCATGTTTATACTTTTATCCCAAAACCAGACCCATATGATTTTGATTTAGTGTTGTCATATCACTGCGTATCCCTATCCACCGACCGTTTAACTGGTGTTTTATATGCAAACCGTGTGACAATGCTTAAAAACACGTTAATGGGGATTAATGTAAAGCCTTAATGCTATCTTAATATTTATTTTATTGATTAGACATTATACATATATATAGTGTATTCTACTACATATAAATATTTTGACAGATCCTTAAGAGATTGAAAATCCCGTAACAGCTTTTGAGTTATTGCACGCACGTTATACACTAGATAGGATATGTGAAAACCCATAAAAATCTCTGATGCTATCACACTCATGTTTATGCGATATTGATTTGACTTACATAAGGATATTTTAGTCCTGACTTGTGTGTTTTGTCTTTTTATTATGCTCGGGTCAGTCCTAAGTTTTTCAGCTTACTGAAGATCTATTCTGGAGGACGAAGATGAAGATTTGGTATATCATCGCTACTATTATTATTCCTGCATCATGCTGTCTGCTGCATTATCCATTTATTTCTTATGTATGTATAACTCTAATAAATGTTATACAAATAATAATCAAAAGTATAGTAAACAGCTTCATGAAATGTTCATTTGATTGTTATATTTTATCATTCCGCTGTGAGATTCTACGTTTGTTTCTTCTTTTGTTCTAATTCTTCTTAATTAACCCCATTAACAATCCTCCCTTTTGAATGGTTTGAGTTGACAGATGTGGTTTTATTGTCGATTTAAACTGTCCAAAAAGGTGGGTCGTTACACTTGGTATCAGAGCTTTGGTTTAGCGATAACCTTAGCTTTATGGGGGTTTACATTAGAGATAGGGTAGTAATACCCTAGGATGAGTCCGTTGAGTGTATATATGAGAGCAAGTATTTGTTAGTGAATATGAAATGTTTTATAAAGTTTCTGTTTATCAGTTGAGTTTTTATGAATTCTGGTCGATACGAGAAGTACAACCGTGTCGTTTGGTATTTCTAAACTCTTAAACAGGTAAACCGACACGGTATTGTTTTGAAATTGGGTAGATGAAATAAATTTACCCTGATTATATTTCATATGTAAAGGAATGAATTTTAGAAATGTTTTTGTATATACAGTGTGAATAGGTTGTTAGAAATGATAATATTGATCATTATCTTTTATTGTTTGAATAGTTAATATTCCTAAGCTATTGGCTATTATATAATTATAAGAAAACGAAATTGTATAAGTGTCATTTATAAAATATAAACTGCAAGTAAAATGGATGTAAAATGAGAATCTGAAGATTTTAAATTTCGGTGTTTCTGAAAAGGTTTTCAAGGTTTGGAAAATAATATTAGTATTGTTCAAAAAGTATTTACAAATACAAATTGTTTCCAAATAAATTTTTAAAAAGGAATGAATTCGGTACTCCTCTCTTCTGTCGTTGGAAAATAATTTCGGTGATGACTGCGCAGCATCATCGACATTCATTTTCAAGTCTCGGGGGAGACTTCTAAGAAGCATTGTTTTGGAATTGTTTTGACAAATGGATTTTGGTTTAAACTCCAAAAGTTCGATTGATATATAAGATTTAGGTGTACATACTTATTTCAAATGATTTGACACAAACCGGGTATTTGGAATTTTGAAGTTCTGTTAATCAACAATCTTCAAAATATTTAAATGAAATGAAATATTTGAATAACCAGAGCTTATAAAAATAAGAGAATTAGGAAACCTGGGCTTAGACCTTAGAGTTGAAGTTTGCAACTCTAAAATTTAAAGTAAAGGGAATTTTAAACGAGTTGAAATAGTGAACATTCTAATTAAGTTAAATGAAACAGATAGATTTGTATGGTATCAAATTGCTTTCTAATAACATATAATAAGACATACCAAATGATAAAGTTAAAAAGATGTTTTGGATATGTAATGGGATATTATACAAGTATACCAACCCTAAAAGTAATCGAAATATACATAAATTGAAATTTAATTGTAATAGTAAGGGCTATATATTAAGTATACGGTGAATGATTAAATGGAATAAGTAAGTGAACTTAAGAAAGCAGACAAATGAATCAACTAATATCTTTGTATGTTTGTTATAGAATCAAATATAAATTTGCAGAGGAATTGTGGAATTGAATTTATGACTTTTGAGATAATTATAAACATAGATGAAGTCCAACTTCTTATATATGGCTTTTATAGAATGATTATAAACTAAAGTGATGATTAATAAAATGTTCCAACAATATATTTTTTATTTAACTGAAATTATGAAAATGAAGTAAATGTAAGCAAAAGAATTTGGTATAGCTAAGAATCAATGGAAAGGAAATTGAATTCAAATGAATTGTATAGAATGTTTAAAAATGAACTTGAATAAGCAAATTCTATAGGATGATGTTTGAGAAATGATAGTATTGAAGAATAAGCTATATAAAGAAATGGATATACTATGTAAATAAGAGATATGGATAATGCATTGTGAATAATTACTTATAAATGAAACGTAGGTAAGTAAAATAATTTAGTATAGATAAATTGGACAAAACTTTATTGAAAGGTAATATGTAAGTTGTACGTATACTATTTTATTCGCATAATGATCCAGATTTGAGCACAGAAATTCAAGATAATTTATATCGATCCAAGTTAGGATTTTTCAATTGATTCTTGACGGCGAACTCTAAATATGGATTTTGATTTAATTTTGGTATTATCTATCATAGTATATGTCTATGCAAGGAAAATTATGGTTTTCGATCAAGGAATCAAATCTGAGTCCGCACTAGAGAGTCGTGTGAACGATACAAGTTTGGAAGTGAAATTGTGTGATCGAATGAGTGATCAGATTGATTCTGCGTACGGATAATATATGTACTTCGTACAGGTTTAAGTAAAGCTAATATTGAAAAGTGAAAATGTTAAATATAAAATGATTTTAAATTATATGATTGGATATCATTGATTAATAAGATGAAGGTATTTATATCAAGGAAATTTGGACTGCCCGACAAAAAGGTACATATTTATTTTGTCTTTAGATTTGGTGATTATCTTCGATTGAGACACTCGGCTTTTGGTTTCTTTTGTTGGTTTGGGGCCATGGAGGCTTTTTGTAGTTGTACCGATCGAGTCGCTCAAAGGAGACTCTGTCGAAATTTTCCGGACCAGATGTTAGAAAATTTTGAGGTTTTAAATTTTTATAACTTGTTTTGATAACAAAAATTGTACTTCCATAAGCCGGTCGGAGTAGCTTAGTAGAGGCGTAGTGATGGTTTTATGAATGAAATTTTATTGCTTTATGGCTCGATAATTTTGAATAAATAAAATCAAAATTTTAAATTCTCTACCTAGTTCCTTTTCGGGGACGAAAAGTTTTGAGTGGGGGAGAATTTAATGACCCGTATTTTTAACTATTTTAAATTATAAAATTTAATATGATTATTGAGTACAAATGGTAAAAAATATAAATTTAATGATTTTGAATGTAAGTTATTGGATATGAACTTGAATGAAATTTTGAAATAAACTAAAATTTGAAGATTTAAATAATAATAAGTATTGTAAGATAATACTATGTATTGGATTGTGTTTACAATCCATAATTAGATTAAATAATAAATGTTTACTCAGTAGATGGAAATAAAGCAAATGATGGTTGACAAAAATATAAGTGAAATCTAATATTGAAATTTATTTAACATTGACTAATTAAATTGTTTAATTTAATATTGAAAATTGTTTGGATAATTTAATTATGGACTTAATGAGATTTCTAAGGTGAATTAAGATTCCATTGGAGTTAGAAATGTAATACTAGACATTTGAATGGAATTAAAATTCGATAAGTTAAAATGAATTTTTTTATGCATTAATTTAATATTGAAATTTAATATAGGGAAATAGTGTGAATAATAAAATTTTGATTTAATATGATTCGAATTGGTTTTCAATATGAATATAAATTCTATATGATTTATACTTGAGTTAGTAAGCTTTTAAAAATTGAAATTTTAAGCAATTCTGTAAATTTTGAAAAAACCGTCGATTTAAAATAGCCTTTCAGGTGATAGTCTTGGAATTCGACAAAACTAGTTTCATTGGATCCGTAATAGTTTATTATTATCAGACTTCAAATTTCGCAGCAATCGGAGTTGTCGTTTGACCGTGGAAGCTGAAAACGCTTAGAAACTAATTTAATCGATTTAATTTAAAATTGATCGTTTATTTCTGTAACTCATGCATACGATCGAATTAGGCCCCAAAACATGTTCCATTGTGTTCGAAATGGGGGGAAAACATTACAAACGTCCGGTGGCTAGTCTTCTTTGGAGTTCGTTTGAAAAAGCTTGAAATTTTTAGAAAATAATATTATAATAATTGGTTTATATGTGTATATATATACATAGCACAGTGAAACCCTATCTATCTCATATGCAGCCGCCACTTAATAGTTTTAATGGTCAAACCGTTGTGATCTTCTCCTCAAATTTTCTTCGAATTCGTTAGCTATTAGTCAAGGTCACCAACTTGGCAATTGTAGATCTTAGTGAGATCTACACGTTCATACGGTGGAGTGGCACGAAATTCGAAGAGATGGCCAGAAATCATCAACAAAGGGGCAGCGTTTGTTCGCGTTTTTTGAGTGGTAGAGGGCGTCGAGCTTCGCCTAACTCTGGCCGTGGGTGTGTCAGAGGATGGCGCACGGGCGTGATTGTCCTGGATCGATCTCTAGGCGATCGAGGAGAGGCGTCGGTCGAGCTCTAAGCGGTAACGTGTTAGGTTTCAACCTGGTATCACGCGTGAAAGAGAAATAGAAGTTGCGGTCTGGATTTCGTTGAGCAAATGTACTACCAAGATAACTTAGATTTGAAAGAAAATAATAATAATTTAATCTGTTTATATTTTAATTTGTGAAAATTTTAAATTGCATAACTTTAGCATATGTTGTCGGAATTGGACGAGCAACGCGGTTGGAATCGTGGCAACAAGCATTATGTTCTGGAACAGATCCGGGGTTGTTTGGAGCTTGTTAAAATTTAAGGTTAAATCGAATATCATTCAATTTGATTTAAAATTGAAAACTCAAGGTGAGTGGTTTATAACGCTCACACGTACTAGAATATTTTTTTATGCTAGTTAAATTTGACATTATGAAGTAATATGATTTTATTGGCCATTGTTTGGTAAATTTAATTGTCATCTAAATTGTCATTGAATTTACTTTTAAAAGTTGAAATCGACTGACAAATTGAAATTGGAATTAAAGTGGAATTAAATTACCTGTTATTGATAACTAAGAAATTGCCGTGAATTATATTTTCTGTTTGTATGATTGATCGTAGTGGATGCAAATTGGTTGATATTTGAATGTTTGGATGTTATTTGTTTTATATACACAACTTGTTATCACCCTGTAATTAATGTACAGTATATAGAACTATAAATTGAATTATTTCGAATAAATTAAGAAATAGGATGAAATGATATATACCTATAACATTGTGATTTGGATTGAAATGATAGATATCCATCCCTAAAATTAAGTTGAAATAACTAATCACTTGACCATAGGATAGAAAATTATATACGGACACTGGATTGGTTAAATTAAACGATTGTAAAAATATTTGATTTGATACTATTTAAATGGTTTGATTTAAAAGAAATAAATGTAAAATTTATGGAAATCAAACTATATTCGAACTTGAGCTCGGAATTGAATTATATTTGGAAATTGGATTTTTGCACTGAATATTGAAGGTAAATTCGATTAAATGTTTTGAATCGATATTTGAAAATCGAGCTCGAAATCGATATAAATTGAATTGATTCATTTGATAATGGAATTCAATTAACTTGAAATCGAAGTTGAAATTGATTTGAATTGGTATCGAAATTGAATCGATTGAATGAAAATCGAAATTGATTTGAATTGGAAAGTTGAAATTGGACCGGTTTAACTTTGGAACTATTTTTTTAAGTAAAGTATCTTAGTCTAATTTATTACAAATCTATAGTCTTTAAATCTTTAAATTATTTTGGTTTTCCAAGTATTTTACTATATAAACCATTTTATATTAAACTATTTTACTATTTTAACAATTTTACATTAAACTAATTTAACTATTTTAATTACTTAAACTATTTTAAAAGTATTCAAACTATTTTTCAAAAACTCAAACGGGTCAAGAGTGAAATGTTATATTTAAATCTTGGATTTAAATACGTATCGGATTTAAGTGAAGTTATAAATCAAATCGGAAATTGAAATAATTTTGGAATCGAAGTTGAGATATTGTGAGGAACACGATTATGAATTGAAATTGTATATGTTGAATAAATGTGATGACTTTAAAATGGGTTTGATTTTGAAGCGAATATGATATTTTGATATCAAGTATGAACTGTTTTTGAAATGTAAAAGACCAACCGGTGTGTAAAACGACGTTTGGTTGTTACAGAGACCAGAGCCGGATATGGGCATACCTTCTGTCGATACCGGTACTACTTTGACAACTTTGTACATGGAGTGACGATTTAGAACGAAGTGGTTGGATTTGGCATCGTTTACTGGATTTGAAGAAAGAGAATGATGATGGATTGACCTGGCACTTATGCCAATTTGAAATGACTAAAACGGAAGCCATACCGGCCAAGGGTTAGCTCCCTAAGCGGACACACTTCTCCGTATTAATATCATATTTTCTGATTGATTAGTGTGCACCCTCCGAATTTGAATGGGAGTGTTGGACGCGGTGGGCGATCATGGCTATGATGCGTTACCAACAGCCGGAAAGGGTAAACTGATAGTATCCTACCTTGGGCATTGCCTTCTATGCCTTATCATATTTTTGTCCCTAAACGAGACCCATACGATTTTAGTTTAGTGTTGTCGTATCAAGGCGCATACCTATCCACCGACCGTTTAACTGGTGTTTTATATGCAAACTGTACGACAATGCTTTTAAACGCGTTAAGGTGGATTAATTTAAAGCCCTAACGCTATCTTAATATTTATTTTACTGATTAGACAATATATATATATAGCGTATTCTACTACATATAAATATTTTGACGGATCCTTAAGAGATGGAAAATCCCGTAACATCTCTTGAGTTATTGCACGCACGTTATATACTGGATAGGAGACGTGAAAACCAGTAAACATCTCTGACACCGTTACACTCATGTTTATGCGATATCGATTTGACTTACATAAGGATATTTTAGTCCTGACTCGAGTGTTTTGTCTTTTCATTACGCTCGGGTCAGTCCTGAGTTTTTCAGCATACTAAAGATCTATTCTAGAGGACAAAAACGAAGATTTAGTATATCATGACTACTATTATTATTCCTGCATCATGCTGTCTTTTGCACTGTTCATTTATTTCTGATGTTTGTATAACTGATAAATGTTATACAAATGATAATCAAAATATAGTAAACAGCTTCATGAACTGTTTATTTGATTATTATATTTTATCGTTCCTCTGCGAGATTCTGTGTTTGTTTCTCCTTTTGTTTTAATTCTTCTTAGTTAACCCCATTAACAATCCTCCCTTTTGAATGGTTTGACTTTACAGATGTGGTATTATTGTCGATTTAAACTGTCCAAAATTGTTACACTAAGTTATATTATATTAATTCCTGAAATTAATTTATACGCATTTCGATTTTGCACGCCCAAACGATACATCCATTTGCCATAAAATTCGATAGCATACTATAATTCACTATTACGGATCCAACGGAATTGGTTTCGTCCAATTTCGAGACAATGCCCCAGAAGCCTGTCTTCACTCGTTAATTAAAATGAATTTTACTAAAATACTAAAGATCACTTTTAATTCAATTTTAAAAGTTAGCTATCTTCATTCTTATTCGGAAAGAATTTAAATCAACTTTCGAAATCATTCTTATTCACATTAAATTCAAGATTTAATAATTCACGTAATTCCAGTTATTCGAATAACCCTTATATTTGAAAGTCGGGTTGTTTAACTTATAAAAATTAACCTTTTAATAATTAAAATCAACAAAATATTCCAAATTTAAATGACTAAAATTCTAGATCGTTACATTTTTCTCCGATGAAAGAATTTCGTCCTCGAAATTAGCATGGTAAGAAAAATGCTCAAACCCACTAATTTTCAAAACTAATTTGCTGAAATAGATTATAATTTCTAAGGCTTTTAGATTCACCCACCCATACCCACTAATTTCCTTTCATTCATTTATTTGTAGTTATAACTCAAAATCAAATTTTAATCATCAAAAAATTCCTCTAAAAATTCTCAAATTTTTTCTAACACCTTAAATTCACAGATAATTTCACCAGCATCTCTTTTGCATGGCACTATCGAAAATTTTTGTACTATATATAATCACAAATAAACTTCTCATCTTCAAGGATGAGGCATCCCGTAGAGAAATATAAAAATACAGAGATGTTTATCGTTTAATAGTATTAGCTAGTAATGGAAACCCATAAAATGCGGAAGTGAGCTCCAAATGCGAAACATACGCCATCCTCACATAATAATCACTCCACAACCAATAAGAACATGTATATAGAGAGTAATATCAATATATAACATATACTAATACCATATGTGCAAATGTAACAAGAGAAACCATCCCATAATTAATATCCATCAATTTATTTATCATCGTATCAATTTGCATTTTTAAATGCCAACATTATATTTATACACTTTCATTTCTCATTAACATTCAATTGATTCATTTTCAATTAATTTACATTCAATTAATTTACATTCTATTTATTCCAACTCAATTGATACACATTCAATTTCATTTAAATTTAATTTATTTTCATTCTCTTTACTTACATTCGCTTTAAATTCAATTTATGTTTAATAGCATTTCATTGCATACTAATTTTATTCACGAACCATTTCATACAATAATCACTCAGTTTTATTCCAAACATTTCATACTACACCACAAATGTTTATTATCACTTCAATACTTAAGTTCATATTCAATTCAAAGAAACCACATTCCAAAACAATATTCAATTAATTTTACAACTTCAGTTGAATTTCATTCTATAATTCAAATTCATATGTAGTCTATCACTTAGAAACCCAAAAATGAATGCTGATGATGCTGCAGTCACCACCGGAATTATTTTCCAACGATCAAAGTGAGTTCAATTCTTTCTTATCTCATTTAATTACCTTTCAAAATATTTCTTACCCAAATATTTTCAAAATAATACTACTATTATTCATCCAAAATCTTTGAAAACAATTTTCAAAATCAATAGGATTTAAATTATCAAATTTCTTGTTTTAAATCCATTTTTATTTACAAATCATGTTTACAAATATACTTATACAATTTTATTTCCTTTCCATTTATAAATCATAATTATAAATCATATTTACATAATCCCACTTCGTATGTAATATCGGTTTATAAATGTTGATTATTCAAATCATAATCAATACTTTATAATTCACACTTATAAATTTAATTTCCAATATAAATCATTTTACAAATGTCTATCTTTGTTTAAATTATAATAATAACAATTTTGATTAGAACGACAAACAATAAATGATAATGAAAAATTGTTTTTTTATATTAAAAGTATAATTGTAGGTAAGATTATTTCATTCACCAATTCTCAAAATAATATTGTGTCGATTTTCCTGGTTTAAGTGTTTAGAAACCCCTATCGATATCGAGGGGTCCCACTTACCCACCATAATTCATAAGTCACTCAGATAAATTAACACAATATAAAATAATTTTATAATCACTAACAAATATGCTCTCATATATATACACTCGGTACTCAGAATAAGGCATTCCATTACCTTATCCCTTATGAGTTGCCCATCAAATCCAAGTTTCTCGCTTAACCTTGCGCTCTATACCAAGTGTGACAACCCCGCCAAATCCGCACAATTCAAGCTGACAGTAAATCACACATGTCCGACCCAAATTGAACAGTAAGACAGATTGTTATGGGAAAGAAAGAAGAAAGAAGTAGAGAAGACGAAAATCGAAAATAACACAGAACCTCAAAATCGCAGTGAAATAACATATAATATAATATCAATGATTTTTACAGAAAAAGAAACTGTCATATATGTACATCAATTAGAGTACAACAATAAATCACAATCATTAGCCTGGACACTTATTACAATATATCCTCACAAATGCTGATGATTTCGACAACAAAGCATCAAAAAATGAAAATATACGTGAATACGACTTGAAGACCTCCATCTCGTCAACTGAATTCCAATGCATCCAAAGCAATTTGTAAATATGCTCGGTCTGACCTGAGCATTATAATAAACGACACCCAAGTTAGTCTAGAAAACCAGAGTGAGAACCAACTGAATTATAAAGTTATTGAAAACCTTTGAAAATCAAAAGTATCTCATAAGACCACGCTGCACATAAACACAGACGGATTTTTACCTTACAATAACCAAACCATTTTGTATGAAATTCTCTGATATTATAATAGTGTCTAAGATACAAATACTTATTAATCATATTCGAAATTGTTACATTAACTAAATTCCAACAAAATAGGTAAACAACTAAAACCGTAAATGTATGTATTGGAGAATTGATTCCATACAATGACTGGGCTATTGGGGTACTACCCGTCACGGATCATCTCTAGGTAAAATAACACCGAAGACCTTGCCAATGTATAAAATTTGGATTACGGATCTTAAGGTTGGATTAACACTAGAGGGAAGTGAATAGTGTTTCAATGGATTTTGTTGAAATTTTGAAATCATTTCAAATTAAACACAAAAAGATGCAATTCATAAACATTGAGATAATTATAGAACCAAACACAGATACAAATAGTAAATAAAAGCAGTAAAGGAAAGAAGACACTGGAATTTTATACTGGTTCGGAGTTACCCTACATCCAATCCCATACAATTTCATTTTTATATTTCTTTCCAAATATAATGTCGATATTACAACCTCGATTTCAAGGCCACGAGATACACCCTCCTGTCTCTAAGTCTAGGGAATTTTTTTTTTGATTTAACTAGGCTACAAGATCACCTTATTGATTTACGGGCCACAATCACACCATTTCCAATCACACTTCGATAGAGAAAGACTCGATACATTTTTTTGATTACAAATGATCCTATAACTCTGAATAGCACTAAGATCTTTGAGAGAGAGTGGTAGGGAATCAAAATAGAGATGATCGAGTTTGATTCACTTAGAAATTCAAGAGAGTTTTGTTAAAGCATTTGAAACATAAGAGAATATTTGAGTGGAGAAGAAAGAGTGAAGGAAAGAAGAAAAACTAACTTAAAATTCGTTGAAAACAACTGGTATTTGTAGGAGAACAACGATCATGTCCATTCGCGAAAGGTTATGACGAATAGGCACTTCCTTTGAAATTTGAATTTTAAATTCTATGGCTACCATGTCGGCGTAGGGGGATGAGGGATGTTGACATGCCTATGTTAGTTTTGAAAATAGATTTTTCTTTAAAATGATTTCTATTCTAAAAAAATTTCAAGACAATTTCTAAACTTCGTATTGAATATAGTTTAAATTTATAAAAGAGTTTTAGAAAGTAATCTTAAAATATATAATATATAATACAAAAGTAATATTAAAAACTAAGTATAGATTTCTTTAAAATATATTGAAGCTAAAATATTAAAATCAAGAGATAGTTTGAAAAATAAGACATGATTTTCAAATTAATATGATTAAAAATATTTTTTGAATTAAGGCAAAAATATTTATATTGATAGAGATGACTTTAGAATGATAGTTTTGGAAAAATAAATCATTTTGAAAATTTCATGCATTCCATTCCACTAGGGAGGATCGGGGGTTCCACCCCACTAAAGACGTCGTGGATTCCATCTCACTATTAAAGTGAGAAGGTGGATTCCATTCCATAATTAAAATCCGGTAAAGATTTTAGTGCTATTATGAAGTTTTAACATAAATCTAGACTCTATTACTTATCTTGATATCTTGAACTCTTGAACTCTTGATACTCATTAGTCTTCAGTCTTGATTTCTTTAATCTTGAATTCGTCAATCTTGAATCTCTATACTCTGTCTTAAATCTTTATACTGTAAGTCATCATTCTTAGTACCTACATATATATATATATCCTACATATACATAGGTATATATATACAGACAAAAATATTAGTATTTATATTTTACATCAAGTCCTAAGGTTGTTTTCATCAAAACCATCATCTCAGGAACTAACAATATCCCCCGTTTTGATGATGACAACCTTTGCTTCTAAAATCTACTCCAACACCCCTTTATTCCAACAACTCCCCCTTAGTCAACTAACTCCCCCTTAATCAAAGCCTACCTAACCTATTTTATAATTCTCCCTCTTTGTCATAGCCAAAACTAATCCTAAACTATAAAACTCCCCCTAAATCTTATACTATAGCACTACATAGGATAATAACGCAGTATAGTAGAATATAAACGAGACAGATAATAATATAAATAAAATATAGTAAGGTAAACATGAGAGATGAAAATTTCAAAAATAATCAATCAATATATAAATTATGTTCTTATCAAACCACATCATGTTTAATCATATATTACATACCATATTCAAATCAATCCAAACCATGTCAAATCAAATCAAATCAAACCAAACAATTCAGACAAAATCAAAGTAAATCAAACCACATATGTGAAATCAAACATTTCTTGGAATTTGAACCCATCCTTCTTCACCGAAGATAGGATCTGCCTTCATAGCATCCCATTCTTAATTATCTTTGTTCAGAGTTCCTTCTGGATTCGCTTCAAGTTCTTCATCGAGGACTGAGATCGTCCATCGAAATGCCTTTCTTGTTCTTTTATCATCTGCATTTGGCTTAATTCTAAGTGACGTTGATTACGAAGGATAAAAGTAAGTATGTTCTTGAAGAATTTGAGAGTTTCTTCAAGATTCTCACCTAGATTATGAATAGGAGAGGCTATTCTTTGATAAAAATATAAAGAAATCCAGTAAAAAATAAAGAGAATTGAAAGTATGCATTTTTCTGGAAGAAACTAGTATTGAAAGAGCTAGAAAGTCGTTTGAAATGAAAAGACAAAAGGTAGTTGTATCAATTTTAATTTCAAAACAAAAACAATTTTCTGGCCATTACATGTCGACATGAGGGTAAGGGATGTCGACACGTCCCTGTCAATTTTGGCAATTTGCTTTGTTTCTTTATATTATATAAAATTATATATAAAAACTTATATAATATAATAACAAGCATTCTAGATATATTTTAGAGCTTATAAGAAGAAATAAAAGATTTTCATTGATAAACTTAGTTTAACATTATATAAATGATATATAACATTGACTAAAGAGAGATACAAGATAATATAACATGAAATGAAACTTATATTAGTTAGAGGATGATGATGATGATAATCCAAGCTTGTGACTCACTTTCCTAAAGAACTTTTTCATTTTGGTGGAAATCTTGTCCAACTTTTTACTAACGGATCTTTTGAGAATCAGTTAGTTTTCCACGACAAATCTTTTGATTCTTGAGAAGCGTTTTGTTGGATGGATTGTTAGGAGTGAGAGGGTATTCAATGATTTCCAATGAAGTCTCTTCCTCCTCCTCTCCTTCTTTTTCAATTTCCATCTCATCTCTTTCTTCTTCTCCCCTCTTCTTCTTCCATTTCTTCATGAGCCAAACTCTCCTCCTTTTCGGTAAGTGTTTCATATGGTTGAAACACAAATGGAATTTTCATGAGAGAGATGTTAGCATGGTTAAACACTTTCCTAGAAACGAACTCCTCCTTCTTATAATCAACACCAATGTAGTTAAAAATACGAGTGAGATAAATCCTATGATATAAAGTGTTTTCACCTAAAGTAAAATTTTTGGGACAAAGTTCACCCAAAATCACTTGCACCCAATTAATGTCATAGTGCCCATAAATAGAAAAAAGAACCTTACAATATTTTAAAGCAGGGCGATTGAAATTTCCTAATCTTGGAGTTATGGTATGTTGCAAAAGAAGGTTTATAATTCTAGCTTTAGGATAGAAATTTTGGTTTATAAACTCAAAGTTATCATCTCCTTCAAAAATGTGATGAAGTATCTCACGATCATGTTTATCAATTTGAAAATCCGAAAGATCCATTCTGTAACATCCCGCCTTTTCGCACACTTTAAATCGACACACGTGCCAGTTCAAACCATACGGAAGGGCGGATTGTTATGGGGTAAATAAGAAAAACAGAGAAGAAATAAAAACAAAACAGAATCTCACAGCGGAAGGATAAAATATAATAATCAATATACAGTTCATGATAACTGTTTACAAAATATTTATTTTACTTATACAATGAATATCAGAGTTACACATACCAATACAATCAATGCAGCGGAAGTTTAGAGTGTGGTGAAATACTATAAATAATATAATACGGATTCTTCGTCTTCGTCCTCCAAAGCTAAAATCTTCGATCCTGAAACGCTCGGACTGACCCGAGCGAATTTGAAAAGACAAAAACACTCGAGTCAGACTAAAAGATATTATGTGAGTTAAATTAACAGAAATAAATATGAGTACAGTAACTCAAGAGATGTTCGGGATTTACATCTCCTAAGGATCCGTTAAACTATTTACTATGTAGTATATTGCGCTATCATAATAGTGTCTATTTATAAAATAAACTTACTTTTTAATAGCGTTAAGGGGTTACCCATATAGCCCTTAACACAAATAATGCCAATAGTCTATACAGTACCGTAATACCTCCTGATCGGGAAGCTACCAGAGGATACTCCATAGGTACGACACAAATAGAAACTCGTAGTAAAGGCTCGGTATGGTAGGTGACACGGCACAACTAGGCAATGCCAGGGTAGATATACCAATTGCTATCCAGGCTGGTGGAAACGCATAGCCGCAGTTACCGCCCACCTCGGACTAACTCCCCAAAATCAAAATATAGAAGTGGCCACTGAATCAATCCAAAATCAAAGTATAATATCGAAGAGAAGGGTCCGATCAGAGGAATGACCTCATTGGCCTGAGAATCGCTCCTGTTTTAGCCACCTTATGCCAACTCACGGGAGTCGGGTCCACGTATTTACCTTACAGGAAACGTCGCCACCACCTACTTCATTCTGGAATCTCCACCGCGTACACGGTTAGTCAAAGTGGTTTTCGGTATCGACAGAGAGTATGTCCATATCCGATCCCGGTCTCTTTGCCAACCCATCGTTATTATAACACCGCGGTCATTTAAAAATAGGTTATACTTTAAAATCAGAATAAACATTCCATTTCATAACCATGAATACGATATCATTTCAAAACCCAAAACCATATTTTATCACTTATCCCAAATATAATTCTTTTCCAAATCATAATGCTTTAACTTCATAACGTCTGAAAATCAAATATTTCAAAGCATAATATTTTGAAAATCATAATTTAAAACCATAACTTCTAAAAACTTGAATGGTTTGGACATTCAACGGTGTATGAATTAAATGGTTTAACTTAAATGTTACTTTGTAAAGAAAATAGTTCTCATGGCTTTACAAATACATTTCTTTATTAAAGTCTAAACCAAAATTTATATTATCTCTCTCAAGTTTCAAAACCACTTCAATTTATTTATATATACGTATATCCATTTTGAGTATCAATATTTCAAACTAAAGTCGGATTTTATGCTTTCAACAAATCAATTGTTCTATTAATTAGTCTTGAATATTCATATAAAATCCATAAATAATAAGACTTCAATTTCTAGTAATAAAATATATATATTTTTCCCAATTCAAATTATACTAGAATATTCATTTCAATTTATTTTGGGAAAAATCCAATTATAAATATCATATCTTAAAATTTCCAAACTTAACATTTAAACATATGATATAAATTATTAAACTCCATTATCTTAATTTTCTTCCATTTTTAATAAAGATTTTTATACACCTTTTAATTTCAAAATTTTCAACTTCATATGTATATATATATGGAAGAAAAATATTTATACAATATAAAATTTAAGATTATTATAAACCGTATTCCATCCAAACCATAGAAATCACATAAAAATAGTTATAGACCGCGGTGCCTGTATAAAATTTTCTATCGTATGGTCAAGTGATAAAGATATTTATCATTTCAATCCGCAATTTAAAAGATATAAAAATTTGCGGTTATATATCATTTCAAACCACAATCCCGAATGAAATGAAATATGCATGATAATTTGTAATTTAATGATATCCAATAAACATCCATTCATCAACATCATCCATTATCCAAAACGCAATCATCAATCAATATCAATCAATAACAATATTATTTTTGGTACTACATAACAGGTAATACTGGCAATTTTATTCAAATTAAATTTAACAGCTATTAATCTACAGTCTATATTCAGAAATAAATTATATAACTGTTAACTAACAGTTCATATACACACAAATAAATTTTAACTGTAAATTTATACGCAATAAATGAATTAAATTAACAGTTAAATTTAATAAATGCATTTCAACAAATATGAGTGAAATAAACATGCCAAATACTCATAAATAAATTTCTATTCATTTCTAAAATTAATTTAACAAACATAAAAGCTTCTAGTGGTTGTGAGTGGGTTTAAACACTCACCTTTGGAATTTAAATCGAAATTAAATCCAATTTAAACTCAAAATTTGGACAGTCTCCAAATTCATCCAAACTCATGCCAAAACGTCAGAAATTCCGATACGATCCTAGCAAAACAAACCGCGTGTGAATCCGAGCTCGTATGCAAAAGTTATGAAAATTTGAAAAAGGGAAAATTCTGGTCCTGGGTCGACTTCGGGTTCGACTTCAGTGCGCCGCCTCAATTCCCCGGTGCTTGCTTGGAGTTTTCGCCAAAACGACCCGGATCGACCAGAGTCATTTTCTTCCTGACCCGAAGTTGCTCTAGGGTTTTCTCCCCTGAAACCCGAAGCGCGACCAGAAGCTGCTGCAGATCCGAAATTTTTTTTTTTTTTTTTTTAAAATTTGATTTTTTTTTTGAACTGACTGGATCTAGGATTAGCCCCCATTGAAGAAGAAAAGAAGATTGAAGAAGATGAATGTACAGCAAATAGACAATAGAATGAAGCTAGGGTTTATAACTGTATATTTATAGGTAGGGTTGGGTTAGAGTAGATAGACTAGATAGATGAACGTACGAAACAAACTAAGGCCCAAAAAGCCCGTTCCGACCCCGGAACGAAATTTGTCAAACCCATATATCCAGATAGGTATTTTAAAATATTCTGAACGCGATGGAAAAAGTTTCACGTCCAAATTTGATCGTATGAAGAAGTTATGCTGAAAACAAAATTTCCAAATTGATTTTATTAAAATTGATTTCAAGGCGTTTCACGCCCGTACGATCAAACGACAAGTCCGATCGATACGAAACTTGAAACCCTATAATAATTCACCGATACGGATCCGATGAAACTGGTTTCGTCGAAATCCGAGTCCGTGGCCAAAATGGCTATTTTTAATATTCATTAAATAAATTAAATAAATTATAAAAATCAAAATTTTTATATTATATTCTAAAATTGTCCAAATTTTATTACTTATATAATTTAATCAATTTCAAATGATTTAACAAGCTTGGATGTGAATTAAAATTATAAGTATATTAATTTGCAGTGTAAATTTCTGCACTTTCCTATATTTAAGAATTATAAAATTAAATGCTCAAAACCCCATATATTAGATTTTAACTTTTATATACTCATTCTTTATCCAAATAGGGATGCCACATACTTTGGTTCATGATTCAAAGTATTATTCTTAAAGTCCATTTTAAATTTCAGTAACGTAGTATTCAACGTTAAATTTAATAAATCCTGTTATTTAATAATTATTGCTTAGAACCTGATTTTAATCTTCCCATTATCTATTTAATTCCTTCTAGAATCATAGCTAATATTTGTCATCCCTTCATTACCCAAATGTTCTTATCCCATCAAATTTTAAGTTATCGAAATATTAAATGTCAATTTCTTTAATTGCACTAAATTTATCTATTAAAGGTTGCACTTAACCCAATTACATAAAACTTACCCAATTTCTTCTTAAATCAATAACCTTCATATACAAATATGTTTATCATAAATTTTATCTACTCTTCCTTTTTAGGTAATGTCCTATATATTAGATTTCCATGTAATTTGCAATAAATCATACTCGTAGTTATATCACATTAAATGAATAAATAAGTGTTGACTCTATTCTTTTGATTCAACATTGGTTTATGTTATATTTCATTAATATCTCTACATACATCAGGATTTTTAAAAATGGTTGTAACGTGAAATCTCGTCTACTTCCCATTTTATATTTAAGGCTTCTAAAACCGATTCATATCATTTCTCTAGTCCAAATTTTATTAATATAACTTTAAATTTAATTTATTCCTATCGATGTAATGGTTAAACACAAATTTCACTTATTTGCAATAAATCCACAAATTGGATTTCAAATTTTCATATAAATAAATAAATTTTAGTTTATCACTTCTTAAATACCCAAACGTCAATGCCTTAATTTAAACTGCATTTATTACATTTTATAAAAATCCTCCATCTTAAGTGACAAATCAAAACTAGCCTAACTACACAATTTATGGTAATTAATTCCAATTGCTTTTCCATTAAACTACATAAATTGTCCAATTGCAACCTACGTAGAATGTTTATTTATTTACAATCCTACTGTTTAAATGAATTGATCCTTTACGGTATAATTCACATTTGACTTGATTTCTCATTTATTTTGCAAAACAGTACATTTCAATTGCTACCAACATTATATTTAATATTAAATTTCCAATTAATTCTATTGGAATCAATATATCTTTATATATATATACTTTACGTATAAATATCTAAATTACCAAATCAAGTACATTTATTAGAGACAACATTCAATAAAATTACTTATCACACTTATTGCATTGATTTATTCCAACGGACACTTTTATTTAGTCACTATTTATTATTACAACCAAATGTACAATCTCCACTATTTTTTATATTAAATGAATTCCATTCTAGTAAATATTTTTATTAATATTCACTGATTCACATTTATATTGGTTTCTTATATTTAACTTATAACAAGGTGTGCAAATTTACATAGTTCAAATCTATTTCCATGTAACTATTAAATTGTTACATTAAATTCCAATTACTATAACAAATTACTACATTTTCTCAAATAAAAATCTTAAGACTTTTATTTTATTCTAAATTAGGTTAGAAATCGTATTAAATTAATTCATTAAATATCATCAAATTTAACGGGTCGTTACACTCTCCCCCACTCAAAACTTTTCGTCCCCGAAAAGGAAAAAGAAGGGAGAAGGAAGAATAAACAGTACATCTTATTTCAAATATTAACTTATAAACAATAATTTACTGGATTAATTTCCTTTAATGAAATATACCCGTTTATAATCATTACAACTGTTTATACTTAAATCATTAAAGTTTGGAAAATATTCAACAAAATTCTAAGTCCAAAATTTACGAAATTTTTTGGTAGAGTCTCCTTTGTACGGTGAGGCTCGGGAGAAAGTATAATATCAAAATATACAAATATATTACATATATTATCAAAATATTATATCCCAACACGGGAAAAATAGCGCTTTAAACGTAATCCGAAAACGTACCTATTTGTCGGGCAATATACGCTTATTATTTTGGAACCAAAAGCAGTAGCAGTTGCTTCCATCACCTGTATTCACTTATATAATCTAAAAGGTTAAATATTTATTTTAAAGTGAACTATTCAAGTGGATTCAATCATTAATCAACCAAACAATTCAACAACCATCAACCTTACAAACAACATACATACACAAACGAAGCAACCATTTAATCCATCAAACAAATAGTTGTTTGGGTTCAAATTTGAAATTTGTATGAAATGAAATTAACTATCAAGTGCATCCTTTACTCAACAGTCTTAGATGGAACAAAGATAGATACTTATTCATTTAACCACTTCAAATTTCTTACCCAACAACATAAATCAAACAACACAATTCAAACCAACACCCAAATTTATTTATTATACATTTATCTCATGCTTCAATGGTTTGATTTTCTTTCTTTCATTTATGGAGTGATTTCTTTATTTCTTACAAATTTTCATTTTCCATTTATCACAAAATTCATTATATTTGTATTCCAATTTATTTACTAAAGTTTCTATCATCTATTTATACTACTTACTTTTACTTATAGTAGAATTTCCAATTTAACTTAAGTCTATACAATTAATTCTCATTAATAATAGCAAATTAATAGAATACCTTTATTACCTTACTCTTCACTTGTAAGATTTCCCTTTACATTTTCCTACTAACATTGCAACTTTTTATTATATGGTAAGTTATGTATGTTTTAAGAATGTAACTGAAAATTTACAAGTTTCTTCTCCATTCCTTTAATTAATATATATTTGTTTTATAAATTACAATTTCGACTTACCTTTAATCTCATTCATTCATTTAATGTTGAAGTTTCCATTATATTTAATTACAGTAACCCTCTACTTACACTTAATTTATTAACCTTATAACTTGCATTCCTATAAGTGAAAGATTTTACTCATTCATTAACTATGGATTGCAGTCATTTATATTTTTCCTACTTTCCATTATATTAGAATAGGGGAAATTAAGGCGTACTTAAGTTAATAACCCTACAATCAAACTTTATAAATTAAGGAATTTCATTTTTTTTTTACTTTCTTAAGGTTAAAATCACCTATTAATAATACAACCTTTAATTTTAGTAAAATTCCAATCATCACTTAAGTTAATACCATTAAATTCTTATTTATAACAGTAATTTATTGAATACTTCATTATTTCCAAAAATTCTACTTGCATAATATTATATTCCACTCTTAATTTACATTTCAACTTTTTATACTTGGTAAGTTATTTATGTTAAAGAAAAAGCAAAAGAACTTATACAAGTTTAATCTCAATTCTTTTAATTCATTGATTTTCCAATAAATCTTTACCATTATTTATAATTTAAATTTTTAACTTCCTTTATACTTAGCATTAATTCTCTTACTTATTAGAGGTTTTCAATCCATTTATTACTTACTTTTTTTTATTCCACTAAAATTTAACAATTAATTAATGGAAAATTTTAGAATTAAATTCCGAGTCAGATTTCAATTTATTTTGAAATAATAGATAATTAGTTTCCTACAACTTTATATCTCAATTATATTTAAAACAAACAAATTCAGATATTTCCAACATAAATCTGCAGTAGAATTTACTACAGTGGCCTTTCCCTTCGAAACTCGAAAATGAAAGTCGATGATGCGGCCGTCATCACCGAAATTATTTTCCAGCGACAGAGAGGAAAGTACAAACTTATTTTCTTCAAAATCCTCTTTAAACCAATTCTTTCGAATTATTCTAAATATTTATATAAGAAAATATTTATAAACCAAATCATTATATTTCATAAATCCTTTGAAAGAAGATTTTCAAAATCCTGGACTTAAGTTCTAAAATCTCCAATTTGATTTATTGTAATTTCAACTTAGCTTCAATTGTTATAAATATTTTTATTTCCTAACACCCAATCTATAGCAACCAAAATATATCTTTATAAAAATATTTTTATATATAGAAAATATAATAGGCAAAATTATTTCATTCACCCATGTTAAAACAAATATTATGTCGGTCTGTCCTATTAAGTGTTTAGAAATCCCTATTGATGTCATAGCGTCCCATGCATCAACCAGAATTTATAAATACAAAGCGGAACAGATTAACACAATATCAAAATCCTTTATTAATACTAATAAATACGCTCTCTCATATATATATATACACTCAACGACTCCCATAGGGTATTACTACCCTATTAACAAAGAGTCAAACCCCACAAAACCAAGGTTTATCGCTAAACCAAAGCTTTGATACCAACTGTAACATCCCGCCTTTTCGCACACTTTAAACCGACACACGTGCCAGTTCAAACCATACGGAAGGGCGGATTGTTATGGGGTAAATAAGAAAAACAGAGAAGAAATAAAAACAAAACAGAATCTCACAGCGGAAGGATAAAATATAATAATCAATATACAGTTCATGATAACTGTTTACAAAATATTTATTTTACTTATACAATGAATATCAGAGTTACACATACCAATACAATCAATGCAGCGGAAGTTTAGAGTGTGGTGCAATACTATAAATAATATAATACGGATTCTTCGTCTTCGTCCTCCAAAGCTAAAATCTTGGATCCTGAAACGCTCGGACTGACCCGAGCGAATTTGAAAAGACAAAAACACTCGAGTCAGACTAAAAGATCTTATGTGAGTTAAATTAACAGAAATAAATATGAGTACAGTAACTCAAGAGATGTTCGGGATTTACATCTCCTAAGGATCCGTTAAACTATTTACTATGTAGTATATTGCGCTATCATAATAGTGTCTATTTATAAAATAAACTTACTTTTTAATAGCGTTAAGGGGTTACCCATATAGCCCTTAACACAAATAATGCCAATAGTCTATACAGTACCGTAATACCTCCTGATCGGGAAGCTACCAGAGGATACTCCATAGGTACGACACAAATAGAAACTCGTAGTAAAGGCTCGGTATGGTAGGTGACACGGCACAACAAGGCAATGCCAGGGTAGATATACCAATTGCTATCCAGGCTGGTGGAAACGCATAGCCGCAGTTACCGCCCACCTCAGACTAACTCCCCAAAATCAAAATATAGAAGTGGCCACTGAATCAATCCAAAATCAAAGTATAATATCGAAGAGGAGGGTCCGATCAGAGGAATGACCTCATTGGCCTGAGAATCGCTCCTGTTTTAGCCACCTTATGCCAACTCACGGGAGTCGGGTCCACGTATTTACCTTACAGGAAACGTCGCCACCACCTACTTCATTCTGGAATCTCCACCGCGTACACGGTTAGTCAAAGTGGTTTTCGGTATCGACAGAGAGTATGTCCATATCCGATCCCGGTCTCTTTGCCAACCCATCGTTATTATAACACCGCGGTCATTTAAAAATAGGTTATACTTTAAAAATCAGAATAAACATTCCATTTCATAACCATGAATACGATATCATTTCAAAACCCAAAACCATATTTTATCACTTATCCCAAATATAATTCTTTTCCAAAATCATAATGCTTTAACTTCATAACGTCTGAAATTCAAATATTTCAAAGCATAATATTTTGAAAATCATAATTTAAAACCATAACTTCTAAAAACTTAAATGGTTTGGACATTCAACGGTGTATGAATTAAATGGTTTAACTTAAATGTTACTTTGTAAAGAAAATAGTTCTCATGGCTTTACAAATACATTTCTTTATTAAAGTCTAAACCAAAATTTATATTATCTCTCTCAAGTTCCAAAACCACTTCAATTTATTTATATATACGTATATCCATTTTGAGTATCAATATTTCAAACTAAAGTCGGATTTTATGCTTTCAACAAATCAATTGTTCTATTAATTAGTCTTGAATATTCATATAAAATCCATAAATAATAAGACTTCAATTTCTAGTAATAAAATATATATATTTTTCCCAATTCAAATTATACTAGAATATTCATTTCAATTTATTTTGGGAAAAATCCAATTATAAATATCATATCTTAAAATTTCCAAACTTAACATTTAAACATATGATATAAATTATTAAACTCCATTTTCTTAATTTTCTTCCATTTTTAATAAAGATTTTTATACACCTTTTAATTTCAAAATTTTCAACTTCATATGTATATATATATGGCAGAAAAATATTTATACAATATAAAATTTAAGATTATTATAAACCGTATTCCATCCAAACCATAGAAATCACATAAAAATAGTTATAGACCGCGGTGCCTGTATAAAATTTTCTATCCTATGGTCAAGTGATACGGATATTTATCATTTCAATCCGTAATTTAAAAGATATAAAAATTTGCGGTTATATATCATTTCAAACCACAATCCCGAATGAAATGAAATATGCATGATAATTTGTAATTTAATGATATCCAATAAACATCCATTCATCAACATCATCCATCATCCAAAACGCAATCATCAATCAATATCAATCAATAACAATATTATTTTTGGTACTACATAACAGTAATACTGGAAATTTTATTCAAATTAAATTTAACAGCTATTAATCTACAGTCTATATTCAGAAATAAATTATATAACTGTTAACTAGCAGTTCATATACAAACAAATAAATTTTAACTGTAAATTTATACGCAATAAATGAATTAAATTAACAGTTAAATTTAATAAATGCATTTCAACAAATATGAGTGAAATAAACATGCCAAATACTCATAAATAAATTTCTATTCATTTCTAAAATTAATTTAACAAACATAAAAGCTTCTAGTAGTTGTGAGTGGGTTTAAACACTCACCTTTGGAATTTAAATCGAAATTAAATCCAATTTAAACTCAAAATTTGGACAGTCTCCAAATTCATCCAAACTCATGCCAAAACGTCAGAAATTCCGATACGATCCCAGCAAAACAAACCGCGCGTGAATCCGAGCTCGTATGCAAAAGTTATGAAAATTTGAAAAATGGAAAATTCTGGTCCTGGGTCGACTTCGGGTTCGACTTCGGTGCGCCGCCTCACTTCCCCGGTGCTTGCTTGGAGTTTTCGCCAAAACGACCCGGATCGACCAGAGTCGTTTTCTTCCTGACCTGAAGTTGCTCTAGGGTTTTCTCCCCTGAAACCCGAAGCGCGACCAGAAGCTGCTGCAGATCCGATTTTTTTTTTTTTTTTTTTTTTAAATTTGAATTTTTTTTTTTGAACTGACTGGATCTAGGGTTAGCCCCCATTGAAGAAGAAAAGAAGCTTGAAGAAGATGAACGTACAGCAAATAGACAATAGAATGAAGCTAGGGTTTATAACTGTATATTTATAGGTAGGGTTGGGTTAGAGTAGATAGACTAGATAGATGAACGTACGAAACAAACTAAGGCCCAAAAAGCCCGTTCCGACCCCGGAACGAAATTTGTCAAACCCATATATCCAGATAGGTATTTTAAAATATTCTGAACGCGATGGAAAAAGTTTCACGTCCAAATTTGATCGTATGAAGAAGTTATGCTGAAAACAAAATTTCCAAATTGATTTCAAATTGATTTTATTAAAATTGATTTCAAGGCGTTTCACGCCCGTACGATCAAATGACAAGTCCGATCGATACAAAACTTGAAATCCTATAATAATTCACCGATACGGATCCGATGAAACTGGTTTCGTCGAAATCCGAGTCCGTGGCCAAAATGGCTATTTTTAATATTCATTAAATAAATTAAATAAATTATAAAAATCCAAATTTTTATATTATATTCTAAAATTGTCCAAATTTTATTACTTATATAATTTAATCAATTTCAAATGATTTAACAAGCTTGGATGTGAATTAAAATTATAAATATATTAATTTGCAGTGTAAATTTCTGCACTTTCCTATATTTAAGAATTATAAAATTAAATGCTCAAAACCCCATATATTAGATTTTAACTTTTATATACTCATTCTTTATCCAAATAGGGATGCCACATACTTTGGTTCATGATTCAAAGTATTATTCTTAAAGTCCATTTTAAATTTCAGTAACGTAGTATTCAACGTTAAATTTAATAAATCCTGTTATTTAATAATTATTGCTTAGAACCTGATTTTAATCTTCCCATTATCTATTTAATTCCTTCTAGAATCATAGCTAATATTTGTCATCCCTTCATTACCCAAATGTTCTTATCCCATCAAATTTTAAGTTATCGAAATATTAAATGTCAATTTCTTTAATTGCACTAAATTTATCTATTAAAGGTTGCACTTAACCCAATTACATAAAACTTACCCAATTGCTTCTTAAATCAATAACCTTCATATACAAATATGTTTATCATAAATTTTATCTACTCTTCCTTTTTAGGTAATGTCCTATATATTAGATTTCCATGTAATTTGCAATAAATCATACTCGTAGTTATATCACATTAAATGAATAAATAAGTGTTGACTCTATTCTTTTGATTCAACATTGGTTTACATTATATTTCATTAATATCTCTACATACATCAGGATTTTTAAAAATGGTTGTAACGTGAAATCTCGTCTACTTCCCATTTTATATTTAAGGCTTCTAAAACCGATTCATATCATTTCTCTAGTCCAAATTTTATTAATATAGCCTTAAATTTAATTTATTCCTATCGATGTAATGGTTAAACACAAATTTCACTTATTTGCAATAAATCCGCAAATTGGATTTCAAATTTTCAAATAAATAAATAAATTTTAGTTTATCACTTCTTAAATACCCAAACGTCAATGCCTTAATTTAAACTGCATTTATTACATTTTATAAAAATCCTCCATCTTAAGTGACAAATCAAAACTACCCTAACTACACAATTTATGGTAATTAATTCCAATTGCTTTTCCATTAAACTACATAAATTGTCCAATTGCAACCTACGTAGAATGTTTATTTATTTACAATCCTACTGTTTAAATGAATTGATCCTTTACGGTATAATTCACATTTGACTTGATTTCTCATTTATTTTGCAAAACAGTAAATTTCAATTGCTACCAACATTATATTTAATATTAGATTTCCAATTAATTCTATTGGAATCAATATATCTTTATATATATATATACTTTATGTATAAATATCTAAATTACCAAATCAAGTACATTTATTAGAGACAACATTCAATAAAATTACTTATCACACTTATTGCATTGATTTATTCCAACGGACACTTTTATTTAGTCACTATTTATTATTACAACCAAATGTACAATCTCCACTATTTTTTATATTAAATGAATTCCATTCTAGTAAATATTTTTATTAATATTCACTGATTCACATTTATATTGGTTTCTTATATTTAACTTATAACAAGGTGTGCAAATTTACATAGTTCAAATCTATTTCCATGTAACTATTAAATTGTTACATTAAATTCCAATTACTATAACAAATTACTACATTTTCTCAAATAAAAATCTTAAGACTTTTATTTTATTCTAAATTAGGTTAGAAATCGTATTAAATTAATTCATTAAATATCATCAAATTTAACGGGTCGTTACACATTCCCGTATACTTACAACCAAGATTGTTACCTAAAATCTCACTATTTAAACAATACGTGTTTCTTTAATGCTACTCCACAATTCCCCTTCATTTCCTTCATAAAATCCACGATTCAAATTTGCATAAAACATTTTGGCAAGATTCGGATAACAAAAAAAAATCATTTTAAGAATCATTAATTAAGCTAAGAATTTGATTCTCTTCAAAAAGAACATTGATTTAATAAGAAGAAAAATCATTAAAGACCCGTATGGACCTTTCCAAAGTTTACATACCTATGTAAGCCTCGATAGCTTCTGGATCATTGTAGAGGAACTCTTTGGTAGCCTTGGACAATCTAATGGTGGATAGAGTGCTTGACGAAGCCATTTTTGAAGAAAGTAGAAAGCTTGAGAGTTTGAAAGAGAGTTTGAATTTTAAAATGAAAGTGAAAAATAGGATAATGTAAGAAGATAATTAGATATCTAAGAGCCATGTTATCTGGTCAAGAGACACCTTTTCAGAGCTTTGGAGTTTGTAAAAAGGTGGAGGAAAATTCAAATTTTTGAATTCAAATTTTAATTTTTAATTTCTAGAGGGATATCGACATGGAAGGTAGGGTCATGTCGACATGGGTCTCTAAAATCATATGACTTATTTTTTGTTATTTTATTTAATATCTATATATATATATCCTATAATCTAATTTATATTTTGTCCGAAATAATATTAAATATAATAACATTTTAGTATTAATATTAAAATATTATTAAAATAATATTATTTTTAAACAAGCAATTTGAAAACATGCAAACAATCAAATATTCAAACAAGCAATTTTAATCAATATAATTTAAATGGGTATCTATTTTTAGATCCATATTTCCGAGATCATCAGAATCATGAATGAATGTAAAGCACATGTTTGAATTTTCCATCTCTCGATCTTCATCACTAGAGGATGAGTCTGAATCGTCCAATGTAGCAGTCTATCCTCTCTTTCTTTTCTTTGATGAATCATTACTTGGAGAAAATTTTCTGTCTGTACAAATGCAGACAATCTCTATTTAAGTGGCCCGGCTCATCACGATTGTAGCATCTGCTGTTGTTTTGTGTTTCATTATTATTTCTAGAATTATTATGATCATTTCTATTGTAATTGTTCATCTTTCTGTATTTCAGAAACGTTCTAAAATTCCTTGACATCAAGGCCATTTCTTCATCGTCGTCACTGTTTGAGTTTGAACCATCTGTTATTGAATTGAACGTTACTGACTTCTTTTCCGAGGCCTTACTTTCTCTTCTCCCTTGCATTTGTACTTCAAACGACATCAAATTACCAATCAATTCTTTGATTTTCAGAGTACTAATATCATTAGCCTCTTCAATTGCTAGATTCTTCTGATCCCATTTCGGAGTGAGTGAATTCAGAATTTTTGTAACTTGATCTTCTTCAGGAAAGTTCTTTCCTAATGCAATTAGCGAGTGCACAATTTCTTGAAACCTACAGTACATGTATAAAATAGACTCATTTGGATTCATTTTGAATTGAAATTGATTGGTCAATAGATATTTTGATCTGTTTAACTTTGCTTGTTCCTTCATGAATAACTTGTAAAGTTTCCAGACCTCATATGCAGACATGCAGACAGACACTCTATTAAACTCATTCCTATCAAGTGAGCAGAATAGAATATTCATGGCTTTGGAAATTTTTTGTGCAACAGTCTTTCGCTCAACAGTCCACTGTGCAAAATCAGTTGTGGGTTCAATGTACTCAGTTTGTGTGATATTCCAAATGTCTAGTCCTATTGATTGTAAATAGATTTTCATCCTACATGCCCGGCATGCATAGTTACTGCCATTAAAAAATGGTGGTCTGGTAGTAGACTGACCCTCTACAAATGAACTAGCGATAGTGTTGGCATTACCAATGTTGGCAGCCATTTGAAAACTTTGAAAACCAATGCTCTGATCCAAATGCAGGAAATGCGAACTATGGATCTTAAGGCTAGATTAACACTAGAGGGGGGTGAATAGTGTTTAATGAATTTTATGGAATTTTTGAAATCTTTTCAAACTTAACACAAACAGATGTAATTCAGAAATACAGAGACAATCGCAAAACTAGACACAGATGCAAATAATAAATAAAAGTAGTAATGGAAAGAACACACCAGAATTTTATACTGATTCAGAGTTACCCTACATCCAGCCCTACAAATTTTCTTGTGCAGATTTCTTTTCAAATATAATGTCGATATTACAACCATGGTTTCAAGGCCATGTGATAACCCTCTTGTCTCCGAGTCTAGAGCAAACTCTCTTGATTTAACTATGCTACAACATCACGTAATTGATTTACGGGCTACAATCACACCCAATTGATTTACAAGACACAAGCACACCATTTCAAATCACACTTTAATAAAGAGAGACTCGATACACTTCTTTGATTACAAATGATCCTATAACTCCGAATAGCACTAAGATCATTGAAAAAGAGTGGCAGAGAATCAAACTAGATATGATCGAGTTTGATTCACTTAGAATTTCGACAGAGTTTTGTTAAAGCATTTGAAATATAAGAGAATATTTGAGTGGAGAAGAAGGAGTGAAGAAATGAAGAAAAACTAACTTAAAATTCGTTGAAAACAACTGGTATTTATAGGAGAACAATGGTAATGTCCATTCGCGAAAGGTTATGACGAACAGACACTTCTTTCGAAAATCTAAATTTTAAATTCTACGGCTATCATGTCGACATGGGGGAATGAGGGATGCTGACATGCCTATGTTAATTTTGAAAATAGATTTTGTTTCAAAATGATTTTTATTCTAAAGCTTGTCAAGACAACTTCTAAACTTTGTAAACTATTTTGAATATAGTTTAAATTTTTAAAAGAGTTTTAGAAAGTAATCATAAAACATATAATCTATAATATAAAAGTAATATTAAAGCTAAAATATTAAAATCTAGAGATAGTTTAAAAAACAAGAGATGATTTTGAAATTAATATGATTAAAAATAGTTTTTGAATTAAGGCTAAAATATTTAAATTGATAGAGATGACTTTAGAAAGATAGTTTTGAAAAAATAAATCATTTTGAAAATTTCATGGATTCCATTCCACTAGAGAAGATCGTGGGTTCTATCCCATTAAAAAGGTCGTGGGTTCCATCCTACTATTTAAGCGAGAAGGTGGATTCCATTCCACAATAAAATCCAAATAAAGATTTTAATGCTATCAGGAAAGTTTTAACATAAATCTAGATTCTATAACTTATCTTGATATCTTGAACTCTTGAACTCTTGATACTCATGAGTTTTCAGTCTTGATTTCTTCAGTCTTAAATTCATCAGTCTTGAATCTTTATACTCAGTCTTGAATCTTTATATTGTATAGTCTTCATTCTCAGTACCTGCATATATTTATCCTGCATTTACATATATATATCTAGACAATAATATTAGTATTTATATTTTATAACTAGTCCTAAGGTTGTTGTCATCAAAATCATCATATCCAGAACTAAAGCCAGGATCCCTTACCAACACAGGACCGGCCTACCACTTGACTAGTAGTACCAGATATGATCATCCCTCTGTTAATGGGCCCCAATGCATACAAATAAGAGGCAATTTGACTATAGATAGGGATGATCATACCATACTTAGGAGTGACCCGCTTAGCCCTATTGCATCTCCCCTATTATGGTCATTCTGAGTTGATGAGGCTTGAGGCTACGTTTTACCTTTATATAGCACTTCCTACTTGGAATGCTAACACTGCCCTCTGAGCATTAATGCAATGCCAGCATTCATCCATTCAAGTTTGTTCTGGGACTGAACGAAACGCTTGGGAGCTCTGTCTTTAATTCCATCGTCTTCAAACATCTTCACTTCGAAATGCTTGAGTTGGATCGAAGTGGTTTTCGGATAACATATTTGATCCCGATCTCTTCGAAACAACGTTCGATAATTTTAGTTAAACTCAATTTTGGAAATAAACGGTAAAAAATAAGTGCGAAGATCATCACCTGACCATTAATGGACGAATTTCCTCATCGTTTGTCCTAGAAGAACGAAATGATATTTATACGCACAGTACATCATCAATGGAGATGACCGTGCTTTCTAACTCATATGTTTCTCCTAAATATTTCCGAAGTTACATTTTGAGTCCAAGTTTGATAATCGGTTATTTAACTATCGAATAACAAACATTCACCTCGGGATTTATTTCAGAAGAGAAAACCAACACAAGCAACCACTAACCTCTTTAATTAATCTTTTCACTAAATAAAATCACTTGTAAAATAGTTGTATAAAAATATCTTTACCAAGATATACCCACAATCCCTATATTTTCTATACTTGGAAATATATCTATACATTTATCTAAACGGTATAGTATATTCACAGAACAGAGGAAAAATATTCTAATTTTACACATCCTAGAACAATTTATAAATTCTTTTATAATGTGTAGACCCATATATAACCCCATTCATTCATCTCTGAAATCAATTATAAAACCCCTTTTATACATTCCTAAAATCATTAATAAATCCTTCATAATAAACTACTTTCGTAAATCCACAAACCTATTTCCAAAATTCTGTTATAATATCTAAAAACATTTATAAAGCTCTTTTACCCCTTAGTTAATCTTCCTTTAAGTTTTCCAAACTACGTTATAAGATTCCTCTTATAATACCCATATTTGTTTATAAACCCAATTTACAAACCTTGAAAACATTTAGGAAATAAATTCAAATCATTTACTTTACAACATTATTATATAATAACAAATAATAATTAATAATTTCATAACATTCTTAATAAAGCAATAATAATTTATCTTCAATACATTATAAATAATAATAACTGATTTCCAAACCTTATTGATAACTAATTTTAATTATTCTCAAACCATATTAATAATTTAAATAATTAACTTTTTAAAATATTAAAATATTTATAAAAAACTTTTAAAACTATATCGATATAAATAAATAACCTTTAAAGATAAATTTATTTCCTTGATAAAAATCCATACTTAGATTTAAACATAATCATTTTCATATTTATAAAAAAACAATATTTAATAATCTCTTCCTATTCTATAACATAACATGTCCAAATCTATCCTCATATTCAGTTCCCAAAATAGAATCGACTATTTTCTAAACCACATTCCACATCTTATAATAAATCCACAATTTGATTTATTTCTCTAATCTATTAAATGATAATAGTTTCCTTTTAATTTACAAAACACTGTTTATAATCTATCTCTTTATTTATAAAATATGATTTTACAAATCTTCACTTTATTTGTAAATGTCCTATTTATACATTATCCCATTTATAAATTTTCCACATTTATAAATTAACTAATACGGACACACACACATATATATCACTTTATATAACGGTTAATAAATATTTATACCAAAACTATTCCTATCTTCTTTTTTGAAAAACATTTGCCTTAATTTAAAAACACGGACTTATTTTTAATATTTAAAAAAAATCTTTACTTTATAGTTCAAAAGTCTTTATTTAAAATATTTCATAAAACTATTAATTTATAATATCTAAAAATCACACTTTTTATTTTAAAATAATTTCATCTTTAAATAATTCAAGAATAATTATTAAAACAAATAAAATTTCCTAAATCACTTTAAAATCCCTTTTTAAATCAAATCATTATTTTATTGTATTTTAAAATACCAAAAATAAGGCCCAGTGCTACTAAAGTGATAAATAAGCAAAATCATATCCATGTCATCCGTATGACATCCAATGAGTCATATATCAAAATATATGTGAAAAGTAAAATCAACAGTGTGAGAAATCCTATTAGACCCCTCTAACATGTCCCTCTGCATCACATACAGTATATAATCATAAAATATAAATCAACATCTTCGAGGTGGGATCATATATAAAGGGTCATGTGTTATTACACGGGAACGTTATTGGGTTTCATCCGCTCTAGTGGCGAGAATATATCCAAACCAACAATATAAAATAGTAAATCATCCAAACACTCAATCGGCAATTTTTATCAACTATATATCATTTCTTGTTAACCAAAAAGATGACTTTAACTCACCTTGATTTTAGTAGTCGCCAAAGCGTTCCGTTTTGAATTAAAATTGAATGGACATTCAATTTTAACTCAAATTTCAATGATATCCAAATCTATCCATAACAACTCCATAGCGTAGTATTCGCTGACATGAGAGCAACGCAACTTGTCGTTAGACATCTATGAAAAAGTCATGAATTTATAAGCATTTGAAATAATTAAATAAAAATTAACTTTAAATTAATAAACTATTAACTTAATTACCCTTCCCTCTCATTCTCGCATATGCTCGCTCTAGAAAAGAAAATGCGACTTTGACCACTAATCACCACTACACCACCGTGTCGCTCGTCATGTGCCATCCAGCTCCGCCTCATCTGTACTTGCGCCACCATCGCCGAAGCCTAGCTTGCCACTAATCGTCGCTATGTCACCTGAAATCATCGCGACATCCATCGAGAATTTGCCATCGCCTCGAGTCAAATTAGCCAAATTCGACCATCCACATTGTTTATCTCATCGTCACCGTCAACTTTGTAGTTGGGGCCTTTGGCCAATTCTGCCTTTGTTGGCTTCAGTCGATTCGAGTTATTGGATTGGAGGAGGGGAATTTATAAAACAAACAAAAAACAACCAGACTCTTTGATTCAAATGTAACATATACAAGAGGGATATTATGGCTTGAATAGTGCAGAATATGGAGCGGGCATGGCTTAGGGTATGGGACTAAGTATGGACTAATATATATTATTTAATTTCAAATATCAAGTTTTAAACGTCAAAAAATCTCGAAATATTATCAAGACATACCACCTATGTTCTATATATAATACCCCTATTCCAAACTCAATGGAACTAGTTTTGAGTCCTACTTCGACCATATACAGAAGATGGCTTTTCAAACATAGTTATATTATATTAATCCTTGAAATCTTGCATGCCCAAACGATACATCCAATCACTGCGAAATCCGACGGCTTACTATAATTCACTATTTACGGATCCTATGGAACTAGTTTCATCCAATTCCAAGACAGAGCCTGGTAGGCTATCTTCACTCGTTAATTAAAATGAATTTTTACTAAATACTAAATCACTTTTAATTCAAATTTAAAAGTTTACTATATTTATTCTTATTCAAATAGAATTTAAATCAACTATTGAAATCATTCTCATTCACGTTAAATTCAAGATTTAATAATTTAAACAATTTTGATAATTCAAATAACCTTTATATTTGAAATTCAAGTTATCTAACCTATAAAAATTAAATTTTTAATATTTAAAATTAATTAAATATTTCAAATTTAAATGAGTGAAATTATGGGTCGTTACAAATTTAAAGCCCTAAGCTTTCAAGAGTAGCAATTTTTTAGTCCTAATTCCTATATTTTTTATCGTTCTCTTGTTATTCCTTGTTATTATAAGAGAGAAGCATAGTAAGAGACCTTCACAGTGGACGGAGACAAGCGTGGCTGAATCATTCTACATCTTTGCATTATTTATTTTAATTTACTTGTTTTTCATCATTTTATATTTTAAGCCTAGTGTTAGCAAGAAACCTTTGCTGTCAAAAACACATTAGCCTTATTATAAGGTTAGCTAATTTATTAGTCGACATAATGCAGTACATGGATCATAGACATAAGCAAGTTTAATATGTAAGCAATTCATTGTTGATAATTAAATATTATACACATGAACGAACGATACATATGTGCATAATATATAGGTAGTAATTAAAGTAAAAGGAACTAGATTTGAATCAAAAATCTTTCACTACTTCATCTCTTCTACACAATAGTCAGGGGTCGAACTCATATAAATCTCATCCTATGTACATGGAAAGAAAAGAGACATCCAAAATCTTAAATAGTCTTTAGGTGATTGAAGCTTTCACTTTTTGCTTCCCTTGCCACCCTTGCCACCATTTTTGGCTTTTTTCCATATCTCTTCTGATGCTTAGTCTTTGAATTGGTACTCCCTTCAGCGGCATGACAACTTCTTTGGTGGTTGAAGGGTCATCAGTTGGAATAAGATGGTTGCACTTAGATGAATGAATTGCTCTAAAGGCAGGAGAACATGTTGATAGCATATAAGTAATAGTAAACTCAGTTTATAGCTTCTTGGTGTTCTCGACAAGGTCGGCCACCATAGAAGGTTCGGACCATAAATGTGAGTAATAATAACTTCTTCATTATCGTCTAGAAAAGTACTCGGTTCGTCCATCTCATTTAGAGCTTCTATATTTTCGGCATCAAAGGTGGGTCTAGACCTAGCCTAGGAGGTAACAATGGTGAATGAGGATGTAATGACTATTGCCATGGTAGTGGAAGCTTCAGCTGAAAATCCTGGATCATAGACAACTGCAAGAAGCCATGCATTTGTAGATAAGCAAGATATGTTTATAAAGATTAGCAATCTAGTTGGTGGACATTTGAAGTCCCTTAAGTACTTGAGTGTTGAGAGGTATACCTTAAGATGGAGGAGTGAGCTATGTAGAAACTAGAATTATCTTCCCAAATTGTGGAACTAAAGACAACATGGAAGTATTAAGGGAAGATGGAAAAATGATGGGGGAGCTATGAATTGTATCCTTTAGATGCAGTAATAGATGGTACAAAAGTCTTAGATGTTGGAGTGGCAAGCTCAGAGCCAGTCGCCATAGTAGCAGAAATTTTCCATCCGGGGATCTTGATTAGTAGAAGCAAGAGCATCTTCGGTTGACTCCTTCGAGAGAGGTTCAATGAAAATCCAATTGGGCTTCAGTGATGCATTCCAAGCATTGAGCTGTTACCTAATTATCGATACAGCTTCCATGTCCTCATCATTAAACAAAGCGACGATGATTTTGTCTTTATTGAATTCTTACCCTTTTCTTTAGCTCCCCCTTCTCTTACCTTAGCACCACATCATACACATCAACAGCTATGCATGGCCTATGTGTTTCCAAGCCATTTTAAGAACATAGATTTGAGCACATTATAGTTAAACCGGAAGATTGTGTGTTCAATCTCTTTCCCATGATCCTCATCTTTCTTGGTTATTTGAGTTGGTTAACCTTTCAATCTACAACATTGTCTTCAAGCATTCGGTTTTTCTCTCTCGATAAGGTGGTTTCCTCGACCTTTGACTCAATAGACTTTTCGCTTCAGGTTCTTATCTTTTGATCAACTACTTAAGCCGAGCTATCTCTATTTCAGCAATGGTGAGCTGTAAAGTAGTGACATCAACACTAGCCTTAAGTAGATTCATTTCTTTGCATGGACTTGCTCCACTTGCTCCTGAATCATAAAGACTTTATTATTTAATGCTTAGATTACACCTTGGTGATCTTTTTTTTCTTCTCAATGGCCTCTTATTTCTCGTTTAGATCCTTTTTTTCCTTGTCTAGCCGATTGACCAGATTGATTCTGATTCATTGTCATCCTTAACTTCCTTCTCTGTCGCCGCAAGGAGAATGCGTTTTTTTATTGATCTTAGATAAGCAATTTTCCAGCTTCATCCTTGCCTTGTAGTGGCCCACTAAAACTTATAGATGACCTTTCCTTTCTATAGGTCTTCATCAAAGACATCATTGAGAATATAATTAAACTGAACCTAGTTAGGTCCATGTTGGGATGCCTTAGTTCCATGGGCGAAGGGGGATCAAGAGAAGGTGCCATTGGTGGTATAGTGGTGGTGGTAAAAGGAATTTCCTTCCCAAGTCTTTAAGGATATTTGGCAGAAGATGTCACCTACGCAAAATAAGAAGTCCTTAACCATTAAGATTTTAGGCATGGGGAATGATTGGGTGGTCTTGCCCCAAGAAGTGGGGACAACAGAAGAAGAGGTCGGAATAGAGCTCATGATTCAAGTCTAAGTAGAAGGAGGTAGTAATGGAGTATGCTTAGAGGGAGAACAAGTTCTACAAAAGAGAGGGCCTTTTTAGTATCTAGAAGGAGATTACTACTTAGTGTGATGGGAGAAGGAGCCTCTCGGATGTTGTTAGCGTTTTCTTTCATCATGTTTACGATCACAGTGCTCTTTCTCGCACTGGTATTCCTCCTCTTCTCTCGTCTTTCTTTCATCCATTTCTCTCTTTTCCTTCCTGGCTCATCTCTCATCTCTCTCCTTTGAGACTCGCTGGTGGAATGATAGTGATGGTGAGAGCTAGGCTAATATACTAGGACATTCTGACCACCTTTCTAGCTTTGGTCTCCGTAAAGACTGCATCTTCTTAATATACCTGAAATGAAGAAAGAGCATGACTATTGATAAGAATTTGATAGAAGAGAATGCAAAGTGCATGTGCTTATGGTACTAAGTGTAGTGGTGCTATGTACTATTTATCATATAAACCATGCTTGTTGGTGGTGTTATGCAGGTGGCTACACCCTTGGTTGGAAGGGCATATTGCTCCACTCACTGAAAAAATCCATGACTCTTGACTATTGAAGTTGAGCCTTTGCAAGACTGTAGTTATTATTTTGGGAGTGAGCTAAAAACATCGTCGTATGCTAGAGCCTGAAATGATTCCCCAGTCCAACTTTGGCTTGCCTAAGGGATTTTTTTCGAAAAGCCCTCGTTATGATGCTTCATCTAGAGAATCAGAGTCGAAATCCCTTCCTCTTCGATGTTCTCCCAACTCAACTCGTTTCCTTCTCTTCTTCTATTTCTTCTTCTTCTTCTTCTGCTTCTTCTTTACTTTCTTCTTCATCCTCTTTGTCTGAAGTAATGTATATAGGTTCCTCCTCCTCACCAATGACTCCATAATGAGCCATGAATGAAGGAGATATCTCAGCCTATGGGATGGCATGCAAAGCAACTTGTGGGGCACTGGAAGGAGTTACACGAAGTGTAATCTTTTTCCATTGTATGGAGGTAGTGTTAACGAAGATGAAGGTAGCAAGCAAGTAAGTTACCCTTCGCTCATTCTCGAGGACAACCTGAAGCTGCCTCACCATTTGCCTCAGGTCATGATCCTTAATTCTTAGGGGGATAATTGCATTATTAATAGAGGTGGATTACCTATTTGATGAAGTATAATAGGATAAAATAAGATTTGGAGTAGATAATGTAGGACTTACATCCGAACAACTACTTCTATGAGAAGCCAATAGGGTATCGAATGAAGAAGTATTCGTCCTTGAAGTAGCTCTACTTATTGTATAGATTGATCACAACCTTAAAGCCTTGGAAAGCTTCATAGAAGGTTAAAAAGGGGTATTAGATTGTCTCTTAGAAATTATATAAGTATTGGGAGGGGTCCTTTCCTAAATGTCTCGTAAAGATCATATAAAAAGCAAGCAGTACTTCATGGGCGTTTAGATGGAGTTGAGTAAGGGTAAGCCTCATGGATTAGAGGATGTGTCTAAGAAAAGGGTTGAATGGAGGCACCATCCTAGAGAGACACATATATCAGTTACAAGCTATGTAATCGATCAAAGGAGTATGATCATTGTGATAAGGTTCAAGCTACATCACTTTATCTAATAGAATGTCATGCCTTGCATATTTCCTATGGACTTCAACTAATGTAGGTTTGGAAGTCGGGGAGCCAAAAGGATTGTTTAGGACCATGATTCCAGTTAGGTTAGCATCGATAGAAACTTTGTTATGTGGCTTCTCATCTATCACTAATAAAACTACAATGGTTGGGAGTGTGTAAAAATGTCAAGGCCTGTAGGTATTTGGAGTATCGAGAATGGAAGTTGGCGTAGAGTTGGAATTCGCCGCCGAAGGATTTAATCTAGGGGTGGCCAATTCTATAACTAAGTTGCACTAAGAGCATTTGTGTGATTCACTTAGGTATCTAAAGCTTGGAGGACAAGCATGGTTAGGTGATTTTAAATTCTAATTTTTACATGAATGAATCATTCGTCGTGTATAATTGATGTATAGTGTCCAATGACTATCGACGTATGTTGACCTATCTAATTTTTTTACATCGACTAGGGTAGTGTTATGTCTTATGTAGTGTGTATATCTTGTGTCCTTAGCAAAATATACAAAAAGCACTATATGTGGATTGATTACTCATTCTGGAAAATGAGCTCTGGCACATGATGGATAACCCATTAACATAAATTTATTGATGAAACTAGAGGGAATCCAAAGTGGTATGGAACTTTATATCGAGGCTGGGTGGTGCCAGAGAGATGGTGCTATCTTTGTAAATAGAGGAACTTTGATGGATGAATACAAGTGCCAATGGGATTAACATTTTGGGACATGTTGGTGCTTGGATTCTTTGAAAAGTAGAGAGAAATCCTGGAGTTGTCGGATTATCCTAAGTGTCAATTGCAAGCCATCCATAGCCATTGTCGTTCATGGAAATTTCCCCTTTATAAAAAATCATCACCTAGGATCCATGCAATGGCTCATTGACTATGGTCGCAATTTTGAGTTATTGGGCTGCACTATAATGACAGGAATCAAATGGATTGACAGTGACAAAATAATGGTGATGGGTAAAAGGCGGCTGCATGGCTACGAATGCAACGATGGAAGTGGAAAATCAAAAAGCCCTACCTTTGTATAATTCGTTGGAGTTGATCGACAGTTGAAGTTGAAACTGGATGGATCAGCTATGTTTTCTTGATAGGTTAAGTTCAAAAAGAAATCAAAGTGGATGCCTGTGGAGTTGAACTTGTAGTCGACGATGGTGTCAGTTGAAAGCTTAAAGGCAAAGGGAAGTCTGGATACTAAAGGAAAAAAGTTGCAAAGTGAAAAAAATTTCTAAGTCCAGAAATATAAATACTTTTTAAATTTAATGGATTAGTACTAAATCATGGATTGGTACCGATCCATTAATTTATGGATTTTGTGATTTCGCCAGCCAATAGCGGAAGTTGTAGGTGAATTTCAAATTTTTTTACCCTATAGGATCTTTATTGGGCCTCTTAAGTCTAATTTATTTAGAAAATTTCTAAATTTGATTTAAACAAAATCATATATTTCATTTAAATATTAATTAATTTAATTAATTTTCAATTAATTTATAAATATACATATGTATCATATACATATGTGTATGCGTATCCATGTGTACCATGATATTCTGTGAAAGGTGTCACATGCCCATATATAGATGCTGCGATTTGCATCGCAATAAACATGTTAGCTCATTCTATATGTAATGTATGTTGTCCAAATATGTGTATATATTTATGCTTATTATATGTAAAACTAAGAGTGTGAGTGTGTATGTGTATATGTATGTATATATACGTATATACATGCATGTGTGTGTGCGGGTGGGTGTATATGAAAATGAGTTCCGTTTATTGCTTTTACATACCTAAAATTACAAATTGAAACACACAATAGCCAAAGGAAACAAGACTACAATCTACTTGCAAACCATAAATATATACATCTGAGTACATAAAATATATTATCCTTATAACAAAAGTCTATTATTCATTTCACTGCATATGTCATCCCACATCTCTGTAAATAAAGAGCTTCAGCCTAGTAGCAAATATGCATAAGTTTGTGGGCTTTGTGATTATACTCTTCTTCAGACATCAAAAACATGCTTGTCTGAAAATGTGTAACTGTCTAACATGCTTCCTCTAACCGCATCTCTTCACTTCGCCTATCATGTGACGAATACAACAACCCCTCAGTTCGACTGCTCCTCCCTAACCTAGTAAAAGATTGAAATTTATGAAAAGGGTATGTAAAGCCCAATCTTACCCTACTTGAGACAATCACTTTGATTGTCAAACCCAAAAATTGATCATATCATTAGGAATCTGCAGTCTGTAGACACACACATGCGATCTCGCCATCAACACATAACTCCTACATCTTTGTGACTTTATGAAATTAACCATGAAATGTCATGCTAATTTTGGGATTCAAGCTCCAAGTGCGAATGCCCATGATCTGATGGTAGGTGGCAAATTGAAGTTCACTTTTCTTGAATTTTTCACATAAATTAGGGATATCAATGATCATACTGTAATTTGCAAATCCCATGAAATATTGTTCACATATAAACACAGGGAATGTATGATATAGATCCATTGAATGAAATATAAAACATTTACATATATTTGATTCTAGATGCTAAATAAACCTCAAATATATCTATATATTGGGCATTAAAGATTAAAACGTTTTGATATGGTTCACACCTAGAAAAAATTAATTTGAAACTCTACGGGTTGCCAAACAAACTATGACCAAATCCAATTGCAACGACCTGAAATTTTCGATCCAGAAAATTCCATAGTTATGAAAAAGAAGAAAGAGGTAGAAGAATAAGAAGAACAGAGACACTGACATCTCACATCCTCAACAGATAAAATATAATAACAAATAATAATAGTTTACAAAAGAATTCTGTATCTGTCAAATACATTTATAATACATCAGAGTTACACATATATATACAGACACTGGATATACATAATCATCATGTCTCTGATATACAACAATATAATACAGCGGAAACATTCCATACGTTCTTGCCATCCAGCTCGCCTTCTGAGCTCCAGAACGTCTTTACCTGAAAATTTGTAATACTCGGTCTGACCCGAGCATTACATCAAAGTAACACCCGGGTCAGGCTGGAAACCAGCGTGAGTAAACCCATCCAACATTGAATACAAAGCATACGACTCATATAAACCCGGGGTAACTCGTATCAATTTACAAGTTCACAATATGTTATACGCATTACTTATTCCCCATATCAAGTTTCTAAGTATCAAATTTTATATTAAATAGTCCAATTCGCTTAAATCATTTATACCTACCTATTGATTTCACATATCAAACTATAAAGAATCGAAGTGATTTTGGGTATTTTCTAATACCCGACTCCGGTCTCTTCGAAATCCAAATGCCATTTTAAAGGTCAAGTTGTTTAATAGTTTAAACAATTTTAGTTCAACACTTTGAATTCACATGGCATATATCACTGATAGATCATACCCAAACATCACTGATAAATCCAAAGCATATCACAGAGTATCACAGAATATCGCCAAATAGATATCCCAAATTCAGATATTCTACTTATACAATCATCCAAAGGAAACATCCTTAATTCTGCTTGATAAATCATTAATTAATTAATTGTTCCATTTCATACCATTTAATTAATTAATCACTTCTTAATTAATTTATTAAACCTTAATTACTTAATTCATTTCTCCTTAATTTCCCATTACTTAATTAATCATTAATTACTAATTTATTTCATCATTAACCCTTAATTAATTACTTAATTAATCAACCACTAATTATTTATTAACTAACTTTAATTAGCTAATTGATGATTCTCAATTACACTTAATTATTAATTAACCAATCTTTAATTACAATTTGATTAATCACTAATCGCATAATTAATTACAACCATAAGTTAATTAATCGTTCTTAATTACCCTTCAAACAATTAATTAATAATTATTATTTATCTTAATTAACAATTTAAAATCTTACTCAATAACTTTAAGTAAACTAGTTACTAACTTAAAAAGCTTTAATGTTAATTAACTTTAAAACTTATCTTGCATTAACTACTTAACTAAAATATTAATAAAGTTTTAAAAACATTCTAAAGTATTCACTTAAATAATTAAAACTTAAAGTAAATTATTTACTTAAATTATCAAATATTAATTAAGTCATCAATGCTTAAAATGGTTTAAGAAGATATGACTTAAATTTTATTCGGCTTAGCCTTTGAACCCCAAACCCGAGTAAATTCCCAGGTCCACTCGAGTTCAACTCGAGTTTCTCCTCCTACCTTCCCCTTGTCTTCTTCTTCTTCTTCACATACCTTTCTTCTCTTTTTTTTAGTTTAAAACTTAAATTAAGCTGTTATGCTATAGAACTCACGCGAGCAATGCTCTAGTAAAACACTACCTTTCTGAACATACTCTCGAGAACCCAAAGCTCAAAATACCCAAATCGTGCACGCGACCCACCGTGCACTTGCACCCACCGTCGTCTAACTTTCTTCACCTGAAACGATTGCCAACAAGTCGCCTATCGACCATTCACTCGATCACAGCATCCCAAACACTGATGAACCTCGTGAACAAAAAAACGACAGTTCGAGCTCCCAAACAAAATGATACACTGACCATCAAGCTCCTTATTCCGGCGACGCCAACCTCCAAAAACTTCGAAACTCTGGCTACGACACCACTAGCCTCCATGCATTCCCTACCCAAAACCACTTGCAGCTCGATGCGTCAAAGGATCACAGCGACCAATTTTTCAAGCCTAAAAAAACTAGGGTTTAAAACTAAATTGGACTATCGCCGACGCCACGACGAACTAGAACGGCCACAACCATTTTTCCCGACTTCACCCATTGCCAAGCTAGCCTCGACCAAAAAATCAACACCCAATATGCTTCTGACCGCCAGAAAATGATTAAAACACATTTTCTGTTCAACTCCAAACTGCTCTTATCACACTAAACTAAAAATCAACATTTTAATGTTAAAAATCCTATTTTCTAAAGGAGATTCAGGATATATAATTGAATTAACAATCTGCAACTTTTGAATTTAACATATATTTAAATTCTACTCTGTAAAACTAAGTTTCTTGCTGTAATATTTCACTATCATGCTTAAAACAATTTTTAGGTCTTGATTTATGCTTAAACAAACTTGTTTGTTGTAAAATCTAAGCTTATCAATGCCTTGAAGAAGGTATATTGAATTCTTTTGTTAAATTTCAATTCTGTAGCAAAACAGAGAAGAAACAGGCATCCTATAGACATAGTATCATCATATATATACACAGAGTTAAAACTAAAAAGAAATACATAAGCAAAGCACAATATTATGTATGAATCATATACACAGGTTTATTTATACTTAAGTCTTAGAATAATATGTTTACTCACTTAAACAGAGAGCCAATATCTGTTTTGAATACTGCAGCTTGATCTGCCTTAAAAACTTCCTGTTTTGTTTAGTTGAATTGGATTTGAGCCTATAAAATGATAATACTTATTTCAGGTTTGTTTAGTTTTTGAAAACGAACTAGAATAAGAAGGATATACATATATATAAAAGGGTTTACAGGGGAGGCTTGCTGTACAAGATTATCTTCATTTCTTTGACCAAGGAGATTCTTTTTTCTTTTTGAACTGGAATGAATTTTTTTTTACACATTCGAAATGACTTGTTTTGTGCCGAGATGATGGTATTAAATGCAATGCTTCCTTACAAGTTTACAGCTTCATTATTATCTTTTATTTTATTTTATATGCACATAGATATTTTGTATGTAAATATTTTGTATTTATTTTTTTCTTTATTATTGCCTTGCATATACACGTATTTCATAGGTTGTATATTTCTAGAATTATCTTATGTCTCCATATAATCATACAATTTATTACTAACGTAAATCCTTAGTTTTCATTTCTATTTAAAGTTTAACTATCAACATTAAATTTATATTCATATGTTTTTATACTTATATTTAATGTTGATAGGATTGATTTTATTTTAAACATTATTATCTACATTGCATCCATATATATACGTATACCAAATGTTAATCAGGTAGAGCCTTTAAATTAATTGAATAAGATAGATCTTAATAGTAAAATATTTTTGAAAGATTTTATTTTAAATTTTCAAATTTTAATTTCCTTCACAATCCACACACATATATAAATAACTGGTAAATGTCCTATTTTTTTAAGAATAACAAGCTTTTATTTTATTTAATAGATTAAATACTTATTAAAATAATATTTCCAAAATCCTGGATCGTCACATTCCTCCCCTCTTTGAATCATTTCGTCCTCGAAAAGGATCGAAGCCAAAATTATTAAAATGCTTAAAATCAGATAAATTTTCTTTGATCATTTTTAAACTACCTTTAAAAAAACAATCTATATAATATTACTACAATAGTTTTTACAAAAATACTTTTATAACTTGACGTTTCGATAAGTCCATCCTTGTTCTCACAAAAATTCGGTCATACGTTGATCAGGTGTAGGACTGAAAATCTATAAGTGCTTGGCAGACCTGTAACGACTCGGTATTTTCAACCATTCGCATCCATTATAAGTGCATAGGTAGACACTCATGCTGGGATTGAATTGCTCAAAATACCGCGTTATAAATAAAATTTTGGCAAACCTCAGAATATACAGTAAATAAAAATCATAGATCACAGACGCAGAGTATATAAAAATGCAGCGGAAGTAAAAGAGATAGTAGTTCATGAAGCTACTAAAAAAAATATAAGATACATCAGAGTTAAATGAGATACAACAGAAGAGTAACAAGATACGTCACTGAAACACTGGATACTGAAACAAAATAGAAGGCTGGATCTTCAAGGAAAGCTCCAACTCCGAAGGTGAATCTTGAATGCTAACTCAATCAATCTGACTCGAGCATAAAGCAAAATACAAAACCCTCGAGTCAGGACATAAATACTTATAAAATGTAAATCAACTCAAGTGAACAGTAACAAAATGCAACAGTAACTTAAAGGATGCTTGGGACCGCCCATCCTCTAAGGATCCGTTAAACTATTTACTATGTAGTAATATACGCTATATACTGTAGTGTCTAATCAGTAAAGTATAATCATATAGAAAATAGCGTAAGGGGATGGTGAACCTTAACGCGGTCGGATCTTTAAAACCAAAATCGTAGTGGGCTCGATATAAGGATATGACATGGCACGCGAGGCAATGCCAGGGTGGATACACCGTTTGCACTCCCGGACCGGTGGTGACGGCAAGCCAGCAGCTTCCGCCCACCTCGAACAATACCCCCGAATCAAAATGGCGCCACCGAATTGAATCACAACAGTAATAGAATGGTTTCCGATGGAGCATGCTCGATGAAAGGGTGCGACCCTTTGTGTAGCCCGGTATAGCTCCTGTTTTAGTCATATATGCCAACTCACGGGAGTTGGGTCCACGTAATATACCTCGAGAACGTCGCCACCATCCTACTTCATTCTAGAATCTCCACCGCGTACACAGTTGTTAAAGTGGTTTTCGGTATTGGCCGGCTATAAGACAACATCCGATCCCGGTCTCTTTAACAACCAATCGTTATTATAACCCGTAGTTATAACTTTCAAACAATATTTTATACTTCAAAATAAAATATCATTTTCAATCCAAATCTTTATCAAAATAAAGATTAAATCATTTCCAAAACCATTTCAATATATCATCGTAAAATATCTTTCAATTCAAATATTTATCAAAATAAATATCAAGTCATTTCTAACCATTTCAATATATTAAATTTTCATACCCTTTCAACACTACCTTTCAAATCATTTTAATATATCAAAATATCATAACCTTTCAAAACTTCGTTTCAAATCATTTTAATATATCAAAATATCGTATCTTTTCAAACTTCATTCATTTCAAATCATTATTCATTTTATTCAATCTAAAATACCATTTCAATTCATATTTCAAAACAGTTTATATTCCAATTTTTTTTATCATTTCAATGAAGTTATTATGTTTAATAATTAAATTATTAAATTTCCAAAAATTTCAACTTCCAAAGTTCATTTATTCACTTAAGTTTATCAAAACAGTGAAAATTCACTTTTTGCATCATTTAGAAAACTTATACGGAAAGTTACATTCAAAACAGTTCAATTTAACAAAAGACAGCATTTTAAAATGTTATAATATGTTTACTTAAATTCGAATAACTTAGTTAAATTCAAAAATTATAGCACTTACAAAGATTGCTATAATAGCTTTTAATTCAACTTAGCTTTTTAGTTCATTATCATCAACTACAGCGTTTACAAATGCTATAATATCGTTTACATTGTAATTAATAGTATTTCAAAAAATGCAGTCAATTAACTTCAAATATTCAATAAAATTTCTCAACCAATTATATTTTTATTAAAAACATTTTTAACTTATAAAATCATACATTTTCACATTTATAACATCATTTAATTTTCCTTAGGTTCATGATTTTATAAAGTTAAATTTCCATTCAAAAATCAAGATTTAATAATAATTCACTTATTAAAATGCAATGTTGAATTTTTAAAATCCATTACGTTAAATTTCAACTTAACGCTTAAGTTCAAATTCTCAAATATAACTTAGTTTTATTTTTATTTACTTAACTAAAAGTTCACCTTTACGTCAATTTCATAAATTTCCAGTTTTAGTTATATTTCAAAATTTCAACTTACAATATTCATTCATTTCACATTTAACCTTTATTAAAATCATTAATATGATATAAAAATCACTTTGAATTATTTAAATTCAAATTATCATAAATTTATCATAATTTCATATTCGATTAAATTTCCCATTATAATTAAATCAAAATTTCCAAAATAACCCACGTTCAAAATTTCGAACTTTTTCATTAATTCATTTCACTTACAATTATTCAGAAAATCAATAATATTTACAAAATCTTATTTTTATTAAATTTCAAATCAAAATATTATAATAACTAAATTTCTAAAATATTTTAAAATTTTTAGAAAAGCATATTTTAACTACGGGCCTGTATAAAATTTTCTACGCTAGGTAAAGTGATACGGGTAATATATCATTTCAACCCGTAATTTACAAAGAAAATCCGGGTTTTATCATTTCAAACTCGCAATCCCAAGTCAAAATGAAAATTTTAAAACCATTCAGGCCTATCATTTCAGCCCATAACATTTTTTTCTAACAGGGAACTTGCAGTGTGATCATATGCAGAAATAATATAAACAAGGTCAATATCACAATATACAGTCATACATCAGATGTCAGGTGAAAATTAACAGTTTTAACATGGTAATAATATGGTAATAACATGGCATAGCATATCATATGATCATCATTAACTTGCATAAACATTTTTTTATTACTAAACATTTGTCATCAATTCACTTTCATAAGTATAAATGTCAGGGTGAGAAAGACTCACCTTTTTCAAAGCTGGAGACCAAAACAACATACAAGCACGACTCCAAAGGCACGACAAGCACAATTGCATGACTTTTGATTTGAGTTGAAAGATAGCCAAGATATGATTTTGTATCAACAACCCAAAACAAAACAAACAAGACAATATATAAACATTCAACATAAAATAACATTGAGACAAATTTGAAATACGAAGCAAAATGAACAAGATAGATTGGACCTTGCTTCAACCACTTCAATGCTTGGCCTAAGGGACACTTATGCTTGGTTATGATGATGCTTTGGCTCAGGTATGGCATCATATAGGTCAGGTTTAACATCATATAGGCAAGGCAACAAGTGGAGATGAAGGTGTAGTGGTGCAACATAAAGCATATATATGGTCAATGTTAAATAAGTTGAGTTTTTGTGACATTCTTGGCTCGGCCATGGGCATGTGGTGGCTTGGCCATGCTTGTAAAGGTCTGGACAGTAGCTAGAGCAGCGGCCAAAGGTGGTGGAGTGGCTGGTGGTGGTGTCTAAGGGGTGGTCAAAGCAAGATATGGAGGGTAGGTGATGATATGTGTGGTCTAGGCAATGTTTTAAGGAGTTTTGTGGAAGTTTTGTGGTGCTTGCTTCAATGGATGGGCACGGCTTGGTCATGGTCTGATTTCTAGAGGGTGGTGGGTGATGTGGCAGAGGGTGGAGGTCAGGTCAGAGGTGGTGGAGGTGGCTATGGTGGTGGTTAAGGTGGTGGTTGAAGGAGATGAGGCAAAGGTGGTCAAACTAGCATTGTTCAAGGGCATTGTTGCATTTTTTTGGAGTTTTGGCACCATGGTGGGCTCGGACTTGGTCAAGACCAGAGGGGTAGCTGGTGATGATGGCAGGGAAGAGGTGTAGGAGGTGGTGGCCGTGGCTATGGAGGAGAGGCCAAGCAATACACAAGAGAAAACAAGGCAAAATATAAGAAAACAATGGAAAAAGAAGAGCAAAAAGAACAGGAAAAGAGGAGCCATTACCAAACCTTTCTAGCCGTGAAAAATGAAGTGGAGAGGAATGTTTTCACGTGAAAATGAGGTAAGAAATGCACAGCTACAATAAAGAAAGGAACGGTCAAAGGAAATTAAATCTATTAATTGAAAAAGAAACGGAAGAAGAAACGTTAAAACGGTTTTACGTTTCTTTGCTTTCAAACCTTTTAAACTTCCTATATATATTCATATACAGCTTAAATAACTGAAAACACTTATAAATTTCAGTTAGAATTCGAAAATATAACAGATAAACAGAATATTAATAATTAATTATTAATTAGATATGATTAAAATAAGAAAAATGGCACAGAAAATGAAAACTAGACTTAGGAATTAGAAATAACTTCAATACACTTTGGAAAAAATTTCTTAAATTTAAATACATGTAAAATGAATAAAATAAAGTAAAAAACAGCAATAAAAGTGAATGTATAAAATAAATCAATAAATTTTAATTATATATAATTAAATTAAGAAAATGGCTTAAAATTGCAAACTAGGCTTTAAAAATTAGAAATAATTTCAAATCAACTTTAGAAAATCTTCATGGACTTGTAAAAATATTTATAACAAATAAAATAAAATGCATTCACAAAAAAATAAAAAATTAATTAAGTATAATTTATATGAAGAAAATAGCAGAAAATTATAAAACAGCCTTTAAAAATAGGAAATAAATACAGTAAATTTTGTAAAAATTCTATTATCATTTAAAAATATTTAGAAGTCAAAATATACATAATAAAACATATTATTAAATATTAAAATAAAATATAACAAAGAAGAAGTAATTTATTCAATTTAAAATAGTCATTGTTAAATAACCCTATATATGCACAATATTGTAAAGGGTATAACTTTCACAATTTACTTCCAATTTCAACGAAACGAAAAGTGATGTTCTTAGAATTTTATGTACTTTCATAATAAAAGAAAAAATTTAAATTTTAAACTTTTAAAATTTTAAGTTAAAAGTCACAGTTTGACTGTTTTGACCAGAATCAACATTTCAAGCAAATATTTAACTTACACAGTTTGGAATTATAACTCATATAAAATCAAGATTTTATATTTAAATAATAAAATTTTATCATTCAAATAAGTAAAAATAAGTTTTTAAACCAAAATTTTACATTAAAATAATTAAAATATACAATAAAATAATTACAAAATATAGGGTTGTTACAAGACCTGTTTCCAACATCCAGTGAAAATATTTTGAAAAATAATTTTATTGAAAATATAGAAAATGGTTTTTGAAAATAGAGGATGTATCTTTGGTGAGGATGCTCTGGAAATCATCACCCACATCCATGGTCGCAGTTACATCCTGGGTTACTTTTCCATCGCAGCAAAAGTCCATGTAACAGTAGGCACTCCGCGCCCCTCGATTACGCCATGGAACGCACAACAGATCGCAGCTATATTCCAAGATTACGTTGCCATCGCAGCAAAAGTCCATGTAACTATAGGCATCAGCGCCCTCGATTTTCGCTGTCAAAATGAACTACATAGGTCGTAGTCTACCGATGTAAAATCAAACGTAGACCGTTGGCTCTCAGCGACACATACGACTTTCGCTATGTTACCATAGGTCGCAGTCTACCGATATAAAATCAAACGTAGACCGTTGGCTCTCAGCGGCACACACGACTTTCGCTATGGTCTACAGTAGATCGCAGTTGTAACATCCTGCCTTTTCACACGATTTAAATCGACACACGTGCCAATTCAAACCATACAGAATGGCGGATTGTTATGGGATAAATAAGAAAAATAGAGAAGGAAAAAACTAAACAGAATCTCATAGCGGAAGGATAAAATATAATAATAAATATACAGTTCACAAAAACTGTTTACAAGACATTTGATTCTTCTTTACACAATAAATATCAGAGTTCACATACCAATAAATATCAATGCAGCGGAACACAGTGTGTAATGGAACCATATAATATAATAATAATAATAACAATGAAATCTTTGTCTTCGTCCTCCAAAAATAAAGTCTTCAAATCCTGAAATGCTCGGACTGACCCGAGCGAATTTGAAAAGACAAAAACACTCGAGTCAGAACTAAAGATCTTTTGTAAGTTAAATTAGCAGAAATAAATATGAGTGCAGTAACTCAAGAGATGCTCGGGATTTACATCTCCTAAGGATCCGTTAAACTATTTACTATGTTATATATTGCGCTATTATAATAGTGCCTAATTGTAAAATAAACTTACTTTTAAATAGCATTAAGGCTTTACATTTTCCACCTTAACACGTAATAGTCCCAGTAGTCTTTCCAATATCATAGTCCCTCCTGATCGGGAAGCCACCAGAGGATACCACACGGGCTACGGGAGAAATCCAAACTCGTACAAGGCTCGATAGGGTAGGTGACACGGCACAACTAGGCAATGCCAGGGTAGATATACCAATTGCTATCCGGGCTGGGGGAAACGCGCAGCGCGCAGCTACCGCCCACCTCGAACAAACTCCCCCAAAACAAAAATAAAAGTGGCCACTGAATCAATCCAAAGTCAAAGTATAATATCGAAGAGGAGTGTCCGATCAGAGAAATGACCTCATTGGCCCGAGAATCGCTCCTGTTTTAGCCACCTTATGCCAACTCACGGGAGTCGGGTCCATGTATTTACCTTACAGGAAACGCCGCCACCAACCTACTTCATTCTGGAATCTCCACCGCGTACACGGTTAGTCAAAGTGGTTTTCAGTATCGACAGAGAGTATGTCCATATCCGATCCCGGTCTCTTTGCCAACCAATCGTTATTATAACACCGCGGTCATTTAAAAATAATTATTCTTTTAAAACCAAAATAAAATATCCATTTCAAAACCATATAATATGATATCATTTCCTTTTAAAACCCAAACAATATGATATCATTTTTATTTTCCAATATATTCTTTTCCAAAATCATAGGATTTTCAAAGTAAAATATTTAGAAATCAAAACTCTTGATTATAATATTTTCAAATTATACTATCTTGAAAATCATAACTTTGAAACAAGTTCCATTTCTCAAGTGGTTAAATATTAAATTTCCTTTATAAACCAAAATAGCTTCTTTAGATTTCACAAATCAATTTCAAATATCGATTTAAACTACCAAATACCATTTCAATTCTTATGTTTCAAAGCTTTAAATATTTCACCATTTCAAAAACAAACTCATTTGACAAACCCATATATATCAAATTCAATTACTTATTATTCAGACTTGAAATGTTTACTTAATGAATTCAATATAATTTAAGTAAAACCTTTAACTTCACATAATTGGAAAATCTTTCAATTTATTAAACTTGATATATTCATTTAAATCAACCTGATATTCATTTAAATCACTTTACACAAAAATCAAGTTATAAAAATCATATCCTTTAAAAAAATTAATTTTTATTAAATTTCAATTTAACTTAATATTCATCTTCCAAATCTTATTCTCATTTAAGTCATTAAAACTCCAGACATTAAATTTTTAAATAAATTCTTAATCGTATTTAATCTCGAAAATCAAACTTTATTTTATACTCCAAATCAAATTTATACAAAGCTTAAAACCTGAAAATTACTATATATATATATAAATAACCAAATCAATATCCATAAACCATATATATATATATATATATATATATATATATATATATATTTACAAAACCAAAAACATTTCAAAATATATTATATATATATAACGCGGTGCCTGTATAAAATTTTCTACACTATGGCAAAGTGATACGGATGTTTATCATTTCAATCCGCAATTTAAAATAAAAATGCGGTTGTATATCATTTCAAACCGCAATCCCGAATGAAATGAAACGCATAGCAACTTGCAATTAATAAAATTAATCATCCATTCATCCATTTATCACAGCCATCATCCAATTTCAAACAATCATCAATATATAATAGGTGATAAATAATGGTATCAATTACCAGTTTATACTCAAAATAAATTTAATAACTGTTAATTGGCAGTTTATATGCAAAAATAAACGTAAGCTTAACTGGCAGTTAATATGAAATAAAATTTAACATAACTATGCCTGGCAGTTAATATGAAATAAATAAATTCTAACTGTCAAATTTATATGCAATAAATAAATAAATTTACAGTTATATTAAATAAATGCGTTCAAACAGAAATAGTGAATAAAACATGCTAAACAGTCATAAAAAAAATTTCTACCCATATCTAAAATTAATTTAACAAACACAAGAAATTTTAGAAATTGTGAGTGGGTTAAAACACTCACCTTTTGAATTTAAATCGAATTTAAATCCGATTTAAACCCAAAAATTCGGCGGCCTCCAAATCTATCCAAACCAGTGTCAAAAGATCTGGAATTTTATTACGATCCTAACAAAAAAAATCTCGCGTGAAACGGAGTTCGTAGGAGAAAGTTAAACGCATTAATGGTGATTGAAATTTCAAAAAAGAAAAGAAAAAAAGAATAGAATTAAAAGAACACCTTCAAGCGCCACGTCATCCCCCTTTCTTTCCCTCTCTCCCTCATGCGTTTTGCTTCCAGATTTTTCTGAGAAGTTTGAATTTTAGCTTTTGATTTGGTTTGGAATTTTTATTTGGATCTAAGATTTGTTTGTCGGCCATTGAGGAGGAGAAGGAGCTGATGAAATTTTACACGCAGACAAATGAGAATAGGCGAAGGCTAGGGTTTAGCGGGGTATTTATAGATGAAGTTGGAACAGACAGATGGATCCGAATTTAAATGAATTCACAATTTGTCAAATTTAAATTTCAATAATCCATTTATTTGATTTTTAGATCTTATTATGAATAAATGGTCAACTTACCATTCCTATCATTTCTGATTGCAATTAGCTTCAAATTTATTAACCAAACCTCCATATCAAATAAAGATTTATTGCAAAAAATTTAGTGTTTACCTTTAATTAAAGTAAATTCAATAAATTATAAAATCTTATTTCAAATGAAATTTTATACCATTCGTATTCAATCCTCTTTATTAAATCAATCATCATCTTATGTATATATTTAACATTAGTATATATCAATTTACCCCAATTAAATAAAATTTTATTTCCAAATTGATTTACAGCCTAATATAACATTTGAATTTTATTCCCAATTCATAAATTACTACCTTAACTAAATTTTACGTTTCCCTTTTAATTTACGTTTTCACCTTACGTTACTACATTAATTATCCTTAAAGTAACGTCTATTATTAATAACAATATTATAATTACTTACCATTTTATTTCATAAATTAATCCATTTCATCTAAATTCTTATCTATGTAATATTTCAACATTTAATTTCATCAAATGTAATTGTTTTCCAATACGTTAATAACTTTATTTTCAAGTCTTATATTACAACAAACTATCCAATACGAAAGTCTTAACATTGTTACAAATACTACTTTTATTCTTCATTAATACGCTTTTATTTCTCAAAATCAAAGTTCCCATTTAACTAAATCTCCATAAATGAATTTGACGTTGTCTTCAAAAAGTACTTTATATTAACATTAACGTAAAAATTTATTTATATCTATTGCAATCGATTTAGTACTATTTTCTCAATATTTAAATTTTATATGTCAATTTATTAAAGATTAAATCCATATAAATATTTAATTCCATAAAATCCAAAATTGTTGATAAATTTCCAAAACTTCCTTTTTTTTATTGAATCAATCTATATTTATTCCTTTCATTAATCTTAAATATAAGGGTTTACCCTTTGGATTAAAAATTATCACATAAATATCCTATTTCAACGTAATTCTTAATTTAACGTAATAAATAAAAATTTGATTTCATTTTTCTCAATAAGTCCTACTATTATAAAATAACCAATTGACTCACTATTCAAATTCACATTCTATAATTCAAAAATTTTCTATCACCTTGATTTACTTAACTTTATAATTCCTTAGAAAAATCTCTATCTCAAATCTTAAATGTAAATCATTCTACTAATTATAGTACTTAATATTTTCTTAAAATAATCTTTCTATTACGCTTGAATCCAATTTATTAAATAAGTTTCGAATTAGATCCAATTTCAACCTTGCACATAAATTTAGATTATAATTAACTTATAACGTATACTTCCCTAGTTATTTCTTTGTATACTCCTCATATTAATTCCACAATTAACCATTATTATTAGAATAATGCTTATAATAAATACAATCCTATAATTTACTCAACACTTAATTATTTCCTTTTCCATTAGGGTAACATTCCTTTATCTGATTATTACTTATTACACATTCTAATTCCATTAACAAGGAAGCAGGTAAATTATGATATATGCCACACATTTTTAATTTATTACAATTCATTGTTATTAACCTAAATTCAGCATTACTTACCTCGCATTAACCTTATTACTTAAAATCCTTATCCAATTTTAATTATCTAAATAAATACATTTACTCCTTTCGTTATTTTATTACTTACAATTAAGGCACACCTAATTATCTTTATAGGTAAATAATTGAATTTACTAGTAACCTACTATTACAACCTTTAATATACTTGTATATGGTTATTTTACCCTTTTATAATCCATTTATAAATATATGCACATCTACAAATTAAGATTCTAAATCCAATTTCTTATTCCATCTAGGTTCCATTTCTTCACTTTATGAATAACTAGCATTTCCTATTCATTTGTTACATCTACTTATATTCACTTTATGAATAATTTGATATTCCATTTATTACTAACTTGAATTATTGCAATTTATTATCTACATACAATTTGAATCTATTTTCAAATTTTCACCTTCCAAAAATAAATAAAAAGGATTGTACTAAATAAAATTTTATCTTCATTAATGAATTCAATCCTTGCCTTTATTTACTTATTTCTAACCTTATATCCCATTGCAAAAATTTCCACTATTACAATTAGTTGCAATAAATAATTTAATTTGTACATTTTAATTACCTTTGATACATCAAATTTTAACATTCTCTTTTATATAAATAAATAAGATTTTCATTCCTTTCTAAATTTAAATTAAAAATCCTATTAATTTAATTCATTTTAAATATCGAATTCACACGGGTTGTTACACTCTCCCCCACTCAAAACTTTTCGTCCCCGAAAAGGAAAAAAAAGGAAAAGAATAATTAAATAACACTACATCTTATTCAAAATATTTAACTTATAACCAATAATTTACTAAATTTATTTCCTTAAATAAAATATACCCGTTTTATAATCATTATATCGTTTTATACTTAAATTACTAAAGTTCGGAAAACATTTTCAAAATATTCTAAGTCTAAAATTTTACGGGAAATTTTGGCAGAGTCTCCTTTGTGCGGAGGGCTCGGGAGAAAATATAGTATAAATATAACAATATACACAAATACTTTCCAAAATAATATATACCCCTACACGGGAAAATATATAAAATAGCGCTATAAACCGTAATTCGAAACGTACCTATTTGTCGGGCAATTTACACTTATTTTATGGAACAAAAAGCAGTAGCAATTGCTTCCATAACCTGTATTTCACTTATAAAATCCAAAGGGTTAACAATTTATATAAGGTGAAATATTTAAGTGGTTTCAATCACTATCAACAAATCAATACAACAATTTCAACAAACAGCATATACAACAATACAAACAACCATTCAATAAAACAAATAAATAGTTGTTCGAGTTCAAAACTTTTAAGTTATACGGAATGAAGAATAAGCCATCAAGTGCATCATTTACTCAACAGTCTTAGATTAAACACAATGGATTATTCATCCATCCCAACAAGATTAAAGTTCCCTTACCCAACAACTCCAAACCACGACAAACAACAATTTCAATCAACAAATCAAATTAACTTATTATAAATTTTATTTCATACATTAGTTGTTTGATTCTTTTCATTTATTTCATTCAATTTTATTTCCATTTTATTTCTTTCAATTATATTCAGAAATAACTCTACCCTATTTCTTAAATTTACAATTTCTTTTTATTATATTACATTCATTTATTTTCACTTTAATTACTTAAGTTTATAATCGTTTATTTACCATACTTACCTTTAATTATATTACTTGGTAAAATTTAAATTATAACTTAAGTTTATAACATTAAATTCTTATTTAACAGCAATTTCATTGAATACTTCATTACCTACCTTTACTTGTACAATTTTCATTACATTTCCTATTAAACATTTCAACTTTTAATATTTGGTAAGTTATATATGTTATTTAAGAGTATAATTGAAAGTTATACAAGTTTGTTCTATTTCATTAAATTAAATTAAAGTTCAATAATAGTAATCTTTATTTCATAGGTTACAAATTTCCAATTTCATTTAATACCATTTTTACTTTACGTAAAGGTTCAAATTTGCTACACTTAATTGTCCTATTAATTAACTAGAACCTAAGAACCAAATACTGGGTTTAATTTTAAATCATTTAAAATAATAGATAGATATCTACACTTAACATATATATCCAATTCTAATTAAAACGATAAAATTTCTTAACGATTCTGCAGTAAATTACTACAGTGGCCTTCCCGCTTCGAAACTCGAAAATGAACGTCATGATGCGTGCACTCATCACCGAAACTATTTTCCAGCGACAGAGAGGAAAGTACAAAACTTATTTTCTCTAAAAATCTTCTTTAAAACAATTTCTTTTAAATTATATTAAATATTTATATCAGAAAATACTTATAACAATATTATTATATTCCAAATCATTTGAAAGAAGTTTTCTAAAACCCCGGAACTTAAGTTCTAAATTCCCAAATTACATTTATTTATTTTTAATCTTATTTACCTATTATAAATTTTATTCCAGCAACTAATATATTGCAACCAAATATAGATATCATTTGAAAATTTTATTTTATATATAGAAAATATAATAGGCAAAATTATTTCATTCACCTATATTAAAAACAAGTATTATGTCGGTCTGTCCTATTAAGTGTTTAGAAATTCCTATTGATGTCACAGCATCCCATGCACCAACCAGAATTTATAAATACCAAACGGAGCAAATTAACACAATATTAAAACCTTTTATAACACTAACAAATACGCTCTCTCATATATATACACTCAGCGACTCCCATAGGGTATTACTACCCTATTAGTAAAGAGTCAAACCTCATAAAGCTAAGGTTTATCGCTAAATCAAAGCTCTGATACCAACTGTAACATCCCGCCTTTTCACACGATTTAAATCGACACACGTGCCAATTCAAACCATACAGAATGGCGGATTGTTATGGGGTAAATAAGAAAAACAGAGAAGGAAAAAACTAAACAGAATCTCACAGCGGAAGGATAAAATATAATAATAAATATACAGTTCACAAAAACTGTTTACAAGACATTTGATTCTTCTTTACACAATAAATATCAGAGTTCACATACCAATAAATATCAATGCAGCGGAACACAGTGTGTAGTGGAACCATATAATATCATAATAATAATAATAATAATAACGAAATCTTTGTCTTCGTCCTCCAAAAATAAAGTCTTCAAATCTTGAAATGCTCGTACTGACCCGAGCGAATTTGAAAAGACAAAAACACTCGAGTCAGAACTAAAGATCTTATATAAGTTAAATTAGCAGAAATAAATATGAGTGCAGTAACTCAAGAGATGCTCGGGATTTACATCTCCTAAGGATCCGTTAAACTATTTACTATGTAGTATATTGCGCTATTATAATAGTGTCTAATTGTAAAATAAACTTACTTTTAAATTGCATTAAGGCTTTACATTTTCCACCTTAACACATAATAGTCCCAGTAGTCCATCCAATATCATAGTCCCTCCTGATCGGGAAGCCACCAGAGGATACCACATGAGCTACGGGAGAAATCCAAACCCGTACAAGGCTCGATAGGGTAGCTGACATGGCACAACTAGGCAATGTCAGGGTAGATATACCAATTGCTATCCGGGCTGGCGGAAACGCGCAGCTACCGCCCACCTCGAACAAACGCCCCCAAAACAAAAATAAAAGTGGCCACTGAATCAATCCAAAGTCAAAGTATAATATCGAAGAGGAGTGTCCGATCAGAGGAATGACCTCATTGGCCCGAGAATGGCTCCTGTTTTAGCCACCTTATGCCAACTCACAGGAGTCGGGTCCACGTATTTACCTTACAGGAAACGCCGCTGCCAACCTACTTCATTCTGGAATCTCCACCGCGTACACGGTTAGTCAAAATGGTTTTCGGTATCGACAGAGAGTATGTCCATATCCGATCCCGGTCTCTTTGCCAACCAATCGTTATTATAACACCGCGGTCATTTAAAAATAATTATTCTTTTAAAACCAAAATAAAATATCCATTTCAAAACCATATAATATGATATCATTTCCTTTTAAAACCCAAACAATATGATATCATCTTTATTTTCCAATATATTCTTTTCCAAAATCATAGGATTTTCAAAGTAAAATATTTAGAAATCAAAACTCTTGATATAATATTTTCAAATTATACTATCTTGAAAATCATAACTTTGAAACAAGTTCCATTTCTCAAATGGTTAAATATTAAATTTCCTTTATAAACCAAAATAGCTTCTTTAGATTTCACAAATCAATTTCAAATATCGATTTAAACTACCAAATACCATTTCAATTCTTATGTTTCAAAGCTTTAAATATTTCACCATTTCAAAAACAAACTCATTTGACAAACCCATATATATCAAATTCAATTACTTATTATTCAGACTTGAAATGTTTACTTAATGAATTCAATATAATTTAAGTAAAACCTTTAACTTCACATAATTGAAAAATCTTTCAATTTATTAAACTTGATATATTCATTTAAATCAACCTGATATTCATTTAAATCACTTTACACAAAAATCAAGTTATAAAAATAATATCCTTTAAAAAATTTAATTTTTATTAAATTTCAATTTAACTTAATATTCATCTTCCAAATCTTAGTCTCATTTAAGTCATTAAAACTCCAGAAATTAAATTTTTAAATAAATTCTTAATCGTATTTAATCTTGAAAATCAGACTTTATTTTATACTTCAAATCAAATTTATACAAAGCTTAAAACCTGAAAATTACTATGTATATATAAATAACCAAATCAATATCCATAAACCATATATATATATAGATTTACAAAACCAAAAACTTTTCAAAATATATTTTATATATATAACGCGGTGCCTGTATAAAATTTTCTACAATATGGCAAAGTGATATGGATGTTTATCATTTCAATCCGCAATTTAAAATAAAAATGCGGTTGTATATCATTTCAAACCGCAATCCCGAATGAAATGAAACGCATAGCAACTTGCAATTAATAAAATTAATCATCCATTCATCCATTTATCACAGTCATCATCCAATTTCAAACAATCATCAATATATAACAGGTGATAAATGATGGTATCAATTACCAGTTTATACTCAAAATAAATTTAATAACTGTTAATTGGCAGTTTATATGCAAAAATAAACGTAAACTTAACTGGCAGTTAATATGAAATAAAATTTAACATAACTATGCCTGGCAGTTAATATGGAATAAATAAATTCTAACTGTCAAATTTATATGCAATAAATAAATAAATTTACAGTTATATTAAATAAATGCGTTTAAACAGAAATAGTGAATAAAACATGCTAAACAGTCATAATTTTTTTTTTACCTATATCTAAAATTAATTTAACAAACACAAGAAATTTTAGAAATTGTGAGTGGGTTAAAACACTCACCTTTTGAATTTAAATCGAATTTAAATCCGATTTAAACCCAAAAATTCGACAGCCTCCAAATCTGTCCAAACCAGTGTCAAAAGAACTGGAATTTTATTACGATCCTAACAAAAAAAATCTCGCGTGAAACGGAGTTCGTAGGAGAAAGTTAAACGCATTAATGGTGATTGAAATTTCAAAAAAAAAGAAAAAAAGAATAGAAATAAAAGAACACCTTCAAGCGCCACGTCATCCCCCTTTCTTTCCCTCTCTCCCTCATGCGTTTTGCTTCCAGATTTTTCTGAGAAGTTTGAATTTTAGCTTTTGATTTGGTTTGGAATTTTTATTTGGATCTAAGATTTGTTTGTCGGCCATTGAGGAGGAGAAGGAGCTGATGAAATTTTACGCGCAGACAAATGAGAATAGGCGGAGGCTAGGGTTTAGCGGGGTATTTATAGATGAAGTTGGAACAGACAGATGGATCCGAATTTAAATGAATTCACAATTTGTCAAATTTAAATTTCAATAATCCATTTATTTGATTTTTAGATCTTATTATGAATAAATGGTCAACTTACCATTCCTATCATTTCTGATTGCAATTAGCTTCAAATTTATTAACCAAACCTCCATATCAAATAAAGATTTATTGCAAAAAATTTAGTGTTTACCTTTAATTAAAGTAAATTCAATAAATTATAAAATCTTATTTCAAATGAAATTTTATACCATTCGTATTCAATCCTCTTTATTAAATCAATCATCATCTTATGTATATATTTAACATTAGTATATATCAATTTATCCCAATTAAATAAAAATTTATTCCCAAATTGATTTACAGCCTAATATAACATTTGAATTTTATTCCTAATTCATAAATTACTACTCTAACTAAATTTTACGTTTCCCTTTTAATTTACGTTTTCACCTTACGTTACTATATCAATTATCCTTAAAGTAACGTCTATTATTAATAACAATATTATAATTACTTACCATTTTATTTCATAAATTAATCCATTTCATCTAAATTCTTATCTATGTAATATTTCAACATTTAATTTCATCAAATGTAATTGTTTTCCAATACGTTAATAACTTTATTTTCAAGTCTTATATTACAACAAACTATCCAATACGAAAGTCTTAACATTGTTACAAATACTACTTTAATTAACATTAACGCAATACTCAATTAAAAATTATTGTAACTGATTTCAAAATTGTAAATTAACAAGCTACCAAAATTGGCAACATACAATAATCGTACTCTAACCTTTAGTCACATTAATACGCTTTTATTTCTCAAAATCAAAGTTCCCATTTAACTAAATCTCCATAAATGAATTTGACGTTATCTTCAAAAAGTACTTTATATTAACATTAACGTAAAAATTTATTTATATCTATTGCAATCGATTTAGTACTATTTTCTCAATATTTAAATTTTATATGTCAATTTATTAAAGATTAAATCAATATAAATATTTAATTCCATAAAATCCAAAATTGTTGATAAATTTCCAAAACTTCCTTTTTTTATTGAATCAATCTATATTTATTCCTTTCATTAATCTTAAATATAAGGGTTTACCCTTTGGATTAAAAATTATCACATAAATATCCTATTTCAACGTAATTCTTAATTTAACGTAATAAATAAAAATTTGATTTCATTTATCTCAATAAGTCCTACTATTATAAAATAACCAATTGACTCACTATTCAAATTCACATTCTATAATTCAAATTTTTTCTATCACCTTGATTTACTTAATTTTATAATTCCTTAGACAAATCTCTATCTCAAATCTTAAATGTAAATCATTCTACTAATTATAGTACTTAATATTTTCTTAAAATAATCTTTCTATTACGCTTGAATCCAATTTATTAAATAAGTTTCGAATTAGATCCAATTTCAACCTTGCACATAAATTTAGATTATAATTAACTTATAACGTATACTTCCCTAGTTATTTCTTTATATACTCCCCATATTAATTCCACAATTAACCATTATTATTAGAATAACGCTTATAATAAATACTATCCTATAATTTACTCAACACTTAATTATTTCCTTTTCCATTAGGGTAACATTCCTTTATCTGATTATTACTTATTACACATTCTAATTCCATTAACAAGGAAGCAGGTAAATTATGATATATGCCACAAATTTTTAATTTACTACTATTCATTATTATTAACCTAAATTCAGCATTACTTACCTCGCATTAACCTTATTACTTAAAATCCTTATCCAATTGAAATTAATTCTCTAAATAAATACATTTACTCCTTTCGTTATTTTATTACTTACAATTAAGGCACACCTAATTATCTTTATAGGTAAATAAGTGAATTTACTAGTAACCTACTATTACAACCTTTAGTATACTTGTATATGGTTATTTTACCCTTTTATAATCCATTTATAAATATATGCACATCTACAAATTAAGATTCTAAATCCAATTTCTTATTCCATCTAGGTTCCATTTCTTCACTTTATGAATAACTAGCATTTCCTATTCATTTGTTACATCTACTTATATTCACTTTATGAATAGTTTGATATTCCATTTATTACTAACTTTAATTATTGCAATTTATTATCTACATACAATTTGAATCTATTTTCAAATTTTCACCTTCCAAAAATAAATAAAAAGGGTTGTACTAAATAAAATTTTGTCTTCATTAATGAATTCAATCCTTGCCTTTATTTACTTATTTCTGACCTTATATCCCATTGCAAAAATTTCCACTATTACAATTAGTTGCAATAAATAATTTAATTTGTACATTTTAATTACATTTGATACATCAAATTTTAACATTCTCTTTTATATAAATAAATAAGATTTTCATTCCTTTCTAAATTTAAATTAAAAATCCTATTAATTTAATTCATTTTAAATATCGAATTCATACGGGTTGTTACACTCTCCCCCACTCAAAACTTTTCGTCCCCGAAAAGGAAAAAAAAAGGAAAAGAATAATTAAATAACACTACATCTTATTCAAAATATTTAACTTATAACCAATAATTTACTAAATTTATTTCCTTAAATAAAATATACCCGTTTTATAATCATTATATCTTTTTATACTTAAATTACTAAAGTTCGGAAAACATTTTCAAAATATTCTAAGTCTAAAATTTTACGGGAAATTTTGGCAGGGTCTCCTTTGTACGGAGGGCTCGGGAGAAAATATAATATAAATATAACTATATACACAAATACTTTCCAAAATAATATATACCCCTACACGTGAAAATATATAAAATAGCGCTATAAACCGTAATTCGAAACGTACCTATTTGTCGGGCAATTTACACTTATTTTATGAAACCAAAAGCAGTAGCAATTGCTTCCATAACCTGTATTTCACTTATAAAATCCAAAGGGTTAACAATTTATATAAGGTGAAATATTTAAGTGGTTTCAATCACTATCAACAAATCAATACAACAACCAACAATTTCAACAAACAGCATATACAACAATACAAACAACCATTCAATCAAACAAACAAATAGTTGTTCGGGTTCAAAACTTTTAAGTTATACGGAATGAAGAATAAGCCATCAAGTGCATCATTTACTCAACAGTCTTAGATTAAACACAATGGATTATTCATCCATCCCAACAAGATTAAAGTTCCCTTACCCAACAACTCCAAACCACGACAAACAACAATTTCAATCAACAAATCAAATTAACTTATTATAAATTTTATTTCATACATTAGTTGTTTGATTCTTTTCATTTATTTCATTCAATTTTATTTCCATTTTATTTCTTTCAATTATATTCAGAAATAACTCTACCCTATTTCTTAAATTTACAATTTCTCTTTATTATATTACATTCATTTATTTTCACTTTAATTACTTAAGTTTATAATCGTTTATTTACCATACTTACCTTTAATTATATTACTTGGTAAAATTTAAATTATAACTTAAGTTTATAATATTAAATTCTTATTTAACAGCAATTTCATTGAATACTTCATTACCTACCTTTACTTGTACAATTTTCATTACATTTCCTATTAAAAATTTCAACTTTTAATATTTGGTAAGTTATATATGTTATTTAAGAGTATAATTGAAAGTTATACAAGTTTGTTCTATTTCATTAAATTAAATTAAAGTTCAATAATAGTAATCTTTATTTCATAGGTTACAAATTTCCAATTTCATTTAATACCATTTTTACTTTACGTAAAGGTTCAAATTTGCTACACTTAATTGTCCTATTAATTAACTAGAACCTAAGAACCAAATACTGGGTTTAATTTTAAATCATTTAAAATAATAGATAGATATCTACACTTAACATATATATCCAATTCTAAATAAAACGATAAAATTTCATAACGATTCTGTAGTAAATTACTACAGTGGCCTTCCCACTTCGAAACTCGAAAATGAATGTCGATGATGCGTGCACTCATCACCGAAACTATTTTCCAGCGACAGAGAGGAAAGTACAAACTTATTTTCTCTAAAAATCTTCTTTAAAACAATTTCTTTTAAATTATATTAAATATTTATATCAGAAAATACTTATAACAATATTATTATATTCCAAATCATTTGAAAGAAGTTTTCTAAAACCCCGGAACTTAAGTTCTAAATTCCCAAATTACATTTATTTATTTTTAATCTTATTTACCTATTATTTATAAATTTTATTCCAGCAACCAATAATTGCAACCAAATATAGATATCATTTGAAAATTTTATTTTATATATAGAAAATATAATAGGCAAAATTATTTCATTCACCTATATTAAAAACAAGTATTATGTCGGTCTGTCCTATTAAGTGTTTAGAAATTCCTATTGATGTCACAGCATCCCATGCACCAACCAGAATTTATAAATACCAAACGGAGCAAATTAACACAATATTAAAACCTTTTATAACACTAACAAATACGCTCTCTCATATATATACACTCAGCGACTCCCATAGGGTATTATTACCCTATTAGTAAAGAGTCAAACCTCATAAAGCTAAGGTTTATCGCTAAACCAAAGCTCTGATACCAACTGTAACATCCCGCCTTTTCACACGATTTAAATCGACACACGTGCCAATTCAAACCATACAGAATGGCGGATTGTTATGGGGTAAATAAGAAAAACAGAGAAGGAAAAAACTAAACAGAATCTCACAGCGGAAGGATAAAATATAATAATAAATATACAGTTCACAAAAACTGTTTACAAGACATTTGATTCTTCTTTACACAATAAATATCAGAGTTCACATACCAATAAATATCAATGCAGCGGAACACAGTGTGTAGTGGAACCATATAATATCATAATAATAATAATAATAATAATGAAATCTTTGTCTTCGTCCTCCAAAAATAAAGTCTTCAAATCTTGAAATGCTCGTACTGACCCGAGCGAATTTGAAAAGACAAAAACACTCGAGTCAGAACTAAAGATCTTATGTAAGTTAAATTAGCAGAAATAAATATGAGTGCAGTAACTCAAGAGATGCTCGGGATTTACATCTCCTAAGGATCCGTTAAACTATTTACTATGTAGTATATTGCGCTATTATAATAGTGTCTAATTGTAAAATAAACTTACTTTTAAATAGCATTAAGGCTTTACATTTTCCACCTTAACACGTAATAGTCCCAGTAGTCCATCCAATATCATAGTCCCTCCTGATCGGGAAGCCACCAGAGGATACCACACGAGCTACGGGAGAAATCCAAACTCGTACAAGGCTCGATAGGGTAGGTGACACGGCACAACTAGGCAATGACAGGGTAGATATACCAATTGCTATCCGGGCTGGTGGAAACGCGCAGCGCGCAGCTACCGCCCACCTCGAACAAACTCCTCCAAAACAAAAATAAAAGTGGCCACTGAATCAATCCAAAGTCAAAGTATAATATCGAAGAGGAGTGTCCGATCAGAGGAATGACCTCATTGGCCCGAGAATGGCTCCTGTTTTAGCCACCTTATGCCAACTCACGGGAGTCGGGTCCACGTATTTACCTTACAGGAAACGCCGCCACCAACCTACTTCATTCTGGAATCTCCACCGCGTACACGGTTAGTCAAAATGGTTTTCGGTATCGACAGAGAGTATGTCCATATCCGATCCCGGTCTCTTTGCCAACCAATCGTTATTATAACACCGCGGTCATTTAAAAATAATTATTCTTTTAAAACCAAAATAAAATATCCATTTCAAAACCATATAATATGATATCATTTCCTTTTAAAACCCAAACAATATGATATCATCTTTATTTTCCAATATATTCTTTTCCAAAATCATAGGATTTTCAAAGTAAAATATTTAGAAATCAAAACTCTTGAATATAATATTTTCAAATTATACTATCTTGAAAATCATAACTTTGAAACAAGTTCCATTTCTCAAATGGTTAAATATTAAATTTCCTTTATAAACCAAAATAGCTTCTTTAGATTTCACAAATCAATTACAAATATCGATTTAAACTACCAAATACCATTTCAATTCTTATGTTTCAAAGCTTTAAATATTTCACCATTTCAAAAACAAACTCATTTGACAAACCCATATATATCAAATTCAATTACTTATTATTCAGACTTGAAATGTTTACTTAATGAATTCAATATAATTTAAGTAAAACCTTTAACTTCACATAATTGAAAAATCTTTCAATTTATTAAACTTGATATATTCATTTAAATCAACCTGATATTCATTTAAATCACTTTACACAAAAATCAAGTTATAAAAATCATATCCTTTAAAATTTTTAATTTTTATTAAATTTCAATTTAACTTAATATTCATCTTCCAAATCTTATTCTCATTTAAGTCATTAAAACTCCAGAAATTAAATTTTTAAATAAATTCTTAATCGTATTTAATCTTGAAAATCAAACTTTATTTTATACTTCAAATCAAATTTATACAAAGCTTAAAACCTGAAAATTACTATATATATATAAATAACCAAATCAATATCCATAAACCATATATATATATATATATAGATTTACAAAACCAAAAACATTTCAAAATATATTTTATATATATAACGCGGTGCCTGTATAAAATTTTCTATACTATGGCAAAGTGATACGGATGTTTATCATTTCAATCCGCAATTTAAAATAAAAATGCGGTTGTATATCATTTCAAACCGCAATCCCGAATGAAATGAATTGCATAGCAACTTGCAATTAATAAAATTAATCATCCATTCATCCATTTATCACAGTCATCATCCAATTTCAAACAATCATCAATATATAACAGGTGATAAATAATGGTATCAATTACCAGTTTATACTCAAAATAAATTTAATAACTGTTAATTGGCAGTTTATATGCAAAAATAAACGTAAACTTAACTGGCAGTTAATATGAAATAAAATTTAACATAACTATGCCTGGCAGTTAATATGAAATAAATAAATTCTAACTGTCAAATTTATATGCAATAAATAAATAAATTTACAGTTATATTAAATAAATGCGTTTAAACAGAAATAGTGAATAAAACATGCCAAACAGTCATAAAAAAAAATTTCTACCCATATCTAAAATTAATTTAACAAACACAAGAAATTTTAGAAATTGTGAGTGGGTTAAAACACTCGCCTTTTGAATTTAAATCGAATTTAAATCCGATTTAAACCCAAAATTTCGACGGTCTCCAAATCTTTCCAAACAAGTGTCAAAAGATCTGGAATTTTATTACGATCCTAACAAAAAAAATCTCGCGTGAAACGGAGAAAGTTATACGCATTAATGGTGATTGAAATTTCAAAAAAAAAAGAAAAAAAGAATAGAAATAAAAGAACACCTTCAAGCGCCACGTCATCCCCCTTTCTTTCCCTCTCTCCCTCATGCGTTTTGCTTCCAGATTTTTCTGAGAAGTTTGAATTTTAGCTTTTGATTTGGTTTGGAATTTTTATTTGGATCTAAGATTTGTTTGTCGGCCATTGAGGAGGAGAAGGAGCTGATGAAATTTTACGCGCAGACAAATGAGAATAGGCGGAGGTTAGGGTTTAGCGGGGTATTTATAAATGAAGTTGGAATAGACAGATGAATCCGAATTAAATGAATTCACAATTTGTAAAATTTAAATTTCAATAATCCATTTATTTGATTTTTAGATCTTATTATGAATAAATGGTCAACTTACCATTCCTATCATTTCTGATTGCAATTAGCTTCAAATTTGTTAACCAAACCTCCATATCAAATAAAGATTTATTGCAAAAAATTTAGTGTTTACCTTTAATTAAAGTAAATTCAATAAACTATAAAATCTTATTTCAAATGAAATTTTATACCATTCGTATTCAATCCTCTTTATTAAATCAATCATCATCTTATGTATATATTTAACATTAGTATATATCAATTTACCACAATTAAATAAAATTTTATTCCCAAATTGATTTACAGCCTAATATAACATTTGAATTTTATTCCCAATTCATAAATTACTACCTTAACTAAATTTTACGTTTCCCTTTTAATTTACGTTTTCACCTTACGTTACTACATTAATTATCCTTAAAGTAACGTCTATTATTAATAACAATATTATAATTACTTACCATTTTATTTCATAAATTAATCCATTTCATCTAAATTCTTATCTATGTAATATTTCAACATTTAATTTCATCAAATGTAGTTGTTTTCCAATACGTTAATAACTTTATTTCCAAGTCTTATATTACAAAAAACTATCCAGTACGAAAGTCTTAACATTGTTACAAATACTACTTTAATTAACATTAACGCAATACTCAATTAAAAATTATTGTAACTGATTTCAAAATTGTAAATTAACAAGCTACCAAAATAGGCAACATACAATAATCGTACTCTAACCTTTAGTCACATTAATACGCTTTTATTTCTCAAAATCAAAGTTCCCATTTAACTAAATCTCCATAAATGAATTTGACGTTATCTTCAAAAAGTACTTTATATTAACATTAACGTAAAAATTTATTTATATCTATTGCAATCGATTTAGTACTATTTTCTCAATATTTAAATTTTATATGTCAATTCATTAAAGATTAAATCAATATAAATATTCAATTCTATAAAATCCAAAATTGTTGATAAATTTCCAAAACTTCCTTTTTTTATTGAATCAATCTATATTTATTCCTTTCATTAATCTTAAATATAAGGGTTTACCCTTTGGATTAAAAATTATCACATAAATATCCTATTTCAACGTAATTCTTAATTTAACGTAATAAATAAAAATTTGATTTCATTTATCTCAATAAGTCCTACTATTATAAAATAACCAATTGACTCACTATTCAAATTCACATTCTATAATTCAAAATTTTTCTATTACCTTGATTTACTTAACTTTATAATTCCTTAGACAAATCTCTATCTCAAATCTTAAATGTAAATCATTCTACTAATTATAGTACTTAATATTTTCTTAAAATAATCTTTCTATTACGCTTGAATCCAATTTATTAAATAAGTTTCGAATTAGATCCAATTTCAACCTTGAACATAAATTTAGGTTATAATTAACTTATAACTTATACTTCCCTAGTTATTTCTTTATATACTCCCCATATTAATTCCACAATTAACCATTATTATTAGAACAACGCTTATAATAAATACAATCCTATAATTTACTCAACACTTAATTATTTCCTTTTCCATTAGGGTAACATTCCTTTATCTGATTATTACTTATTACACATTCTAATTCCATTAACAAGGAAGCAGGTAAATTATGGTATATGCTACAAATTTTTAATTTATTACTATTCATTATTATTAACCTAAATTCAGCATTACTTACCTCGCATTAACCTTATTACTTAAAATCCTTATCCAATTGAAATTAATTCTCTAAATAAATACATTTACTCCTTTCGTTATTTTATTAATTACAATTAAGGCACACCTAATTATCTTTATAGGTAAATAAGTGAATTTACTAGTAACCTACTATTACAACCTTTAATATACTTGTATATGGTTATTTTACCCTTTTATAATCCATTTATAAATATATGCACATCTACAAATTAAGATTCTAAATCCAATTTCTTATTCCATCTAGGTTCCATTTCTTCACTTTGTGAATAACTAGCATTTCCTATTCATTTGTTACATCTACTTATATTCACTTTATGAATAGTTTGATATTCCATTTATTACTAACTTTAATTATTGCAATTTATTACCTACATACAATTTGAATCTATTTTCAAATTTTCACCTTCCAAAAATAGATAAAAAGGATTGTACTAAATAAAATTTTAGCTTCATTAATGAATTCAATCATTGCCTTTATTTACTTATTTCTAACCTTATATCCCATTGCAAAAATTTCCACTATTACAATTAGTTGCAATAAATAATTTAATTTGTACATTTTAATTACCTTTGATACATCAAATTTTAACATTCTCTTTTATATAAATAAATAAGATTTTCATTCCTTTCTAAATTTAAATTAAAAATCCTATTAATTTAATTCATTTTAAATATCGAATTCACACGGGTTGTTACAGTAGTGACATTGAGTTACACTATCGTCACAGCATAACCTAAATGCCTTTGTAGGCATCAACGCCCCTCGACTTTGCTACACACTACTCATAATCTTCATGAACTAGTTTTGTCCGGACTCCTCACAGGATCAACTTTAGAACCCCCCCTTAGGGTTCAAAGCAGCACCACCCAGTGGCACTCCTAAGAAGTTCATTTCAAGGGAGCGCCTTTTTCCCCAGAGCCATTATCAAAACACTTTATACTATACACATATAGTATCTTTCAAATCATACACATAGTATGATCTCATACAAAGCTCCTTTATACAAAATCGATTATCCCAAAATCGACAATTCTCAAACTAGGCTTTCCAAATTCCAACATTGATTTTACCCGAAAATCAAAAGCCTTTCCAAATCCAAAGGTTCCCAAAACATTTCTCCAAAATCCTCATAAGATCCTTTATATATATACATATATACATGTATAATTTTTTTTAAAACTTTGGATCATTTTAAAACTTGTATAAAACTCCTTTTATACTTCAAGCACTTTCAAAATCCTTTTCTTCCAGCAATAGATTCAATAAGAGGAGATTTATCTTATATAACAAAGATATATAACTTTGTTTATTCAAAATCAAATATTCAAATTTGATTACTCTTTTTTTTATTCACAAATTTCAATATCAGTTTCATTCAAATCCGTATGATGACACATATCATCTGTACGCTATACCAATCTGCTCGCTCGCTCGATCACACAATTTCACTTCCAAACTAGTATCGTCCACCCGACTTCCTAGTGCAGACACAGATCTGGTTTCTCGATCAGAAACCATCATTCTCCTTGTATAGCCATAACTATGATAGAGAATATCCAGAACCAATCAACAATCCATATCCAGGTTCACCGTCGAAAATCGAGTGAAAAATCCCAACTCGGATCGATAAACTATCTCGAAATTCTGTGCTCGAATCTAGATCAAATCACTATGCGAATAGAATAATATACGTACATCCTATTGATTATCAAGTAAATCAATTTCTCTTTCCATTCATCCTCACTTTGAATTTTATTCACACTTGCCTTAATTCCCATTTGGATTATAACTTCAATTCTTATCTCAGTTGGGTATTTAATCAATAACAGTTCGAACTCTGGCTAGTTTATATTTGGAAAATAGCTTGAAAATTTTAAAAACAGATAAGTAGTCGAAAAATAATTATTAGTTTGTAAAATAGCTATAAAATAGTTAACTAATTGTAAAATAGTTGGAAAATAGTTAAATAGTTTTAGCAATTTTAGATAATTGCAAAATACTTGTAAAATAGTAATTAATTTGTAAAACAATTGAAAAATTGTAATCAGTTTATAAAACAGTTGAAAAATTGTTAAATAGTTCCAAAAATAATTGTAAAACAAATATAAAATAATTTGGCTTTAACAAGAAAGGTTGTATATATTAAATAGCTTGAAAAAAAATAAGTTTATATTAAAACAATTATATTGAAAATAGTCCAGAGTCAAAACTGTTGATTTAACCCCAATTCAAGTTGAATCAATCTTTATTTCTTTCCAAATTCAAATCAAATTGCATTTGAATTTAAACATATTCACTTTAACTACAATTCCAAATTATTCAAATTAATTTAGACTAATTTCAAATTGAATCCACTTCAATTTCAAATCGTTTCAATTTCTATGAACTAGTCCCAATTCCCATTTGAATTTGAACTCATTTTTTCCATTTGAATTCCATATTTATCCATCTTCAATTCTAATTAATGCAAACTAAATTAAGTTTGAACTAATGAAATCTAAATCTCAACTTTAAACCATCCTGAATTATATAAATTCAAGTTAAATTTCCAAATGTCGATTTAACCCCTTAAATCAAATTAACCTTTATTTTTAAATCAATAATCCAAGTCTTTAAACAATTTAATTCTGAGTCCAATTCTCAATATATAAAGAAAATTTATATTAGATTGTACTACCACAAAATATTCCATACATTAATTGACTACATACAATTAGTTCATACATTACATACATTTATCTAAAATAAGAGTCTTACAGAAGTCATAAGTCTAGATGCCTATCTATTACCTAGAGGTTTGGAAAGAACAGAACCCTAATACTCTTACGAGAATCCTTCTTATGGACTTCCTTCCAAAGGGCAAAGCCCGAACATACACTTCTCAACAGGGTGTCCCCACTTGTAACATTTGCATTAAAATGTTTCTACCTTGTCATCAATCTGGATAACCTTCACGCCTCCAACAGTATATTCCACAACCTTACTCCTCTTCTGCCTCTCGAAACAATTCCTAGCAATGTGTCCCGTCTTCTTACAATGATAGCAAATAGTCGACTCATTGACCGGTTCGACTGGTTTACGCTTCGCCTTCCTTACTTCAGGGCAATGATTTAGGAAATGTCCTTTCGTATGACACTTAAAGCACAAGATCTCAGAGCGAAACCCGATGGAATGTACCCTTCAATTCCTCCCCTGTTTTATTGCACTTGGCTGCTTAATGACCCTTATTAAAACATCTATAATAGGTGACATTATCATAAGGTCCTGGTTAAGCCCTTTCCTTAACCTGTTTCTCATACTCTTGAATTTCTCCTTCTCGCCCCCTACGTGCAGCTGCTCTTTGCTCCCTGCGCCTAATCTTTCATTCTTCACTCTTAGTCATCTCTCTCAAAGACTGAATTCTAGAGGGGCTTCCTAACCTAAAAGTTTACTCCCTTAACACATTTCTTTTTGCTTTATCATTATTAGGAAACAAACATCCCAATATTGGGTACAATAACCACTTTATTTGAATTGAAACCAAATTTAATTCTAATGTTCCTTATATGAATGGTACATTCTATTCAATTCCTACTTGGATACATATATTTACCACTTAAATTCTTATTAAATAATTTAGCATCCCATTACCTTAATATTTATTAGAAAGAAATATTGTCTTATATATCAAGATATATTCTTATACAAAATCATTTAAAATCTTTATATAAGAAAATAACAAATACGCTCTCATACACACACACACACACTCAACTCATTCTAGGGTACTTTTGGCCCTATCCTTAATTAGTAACACCACCAGAGTCAAGGTTCTCGCTTAACCTTTTGGCTCCGATATCAACTGCAACGACCCAAAATTTTCGATCCCGAAAATTCCAAATAATTATGAAAAAGAAGAAAGAGGTAGAAGAATAAGAAGAATAGAAACACCAACATCTCACATCCGCAATGGATAAAACATTATAACAAATAATAACAGTTCACAAAAGAATTCTGTATCTGTCAAATACATTTATAATACATCAGAGTTACACATACATATACAGATACTGGATATACACAATCATCATGTCTCTGATATACAACAATATAATACAGCGGAAACATTCCATACGTTCTTGCCATCCAGCTCGCCTCATGAGCTCCAGAATGTCCTTACCTGAAAATCTGTAATACTCGGTCTGACCCGAGCATTACATCAAAGTAACACCTGGGTCAGGCTGGAAAACAGCGTGAGTAAACCCATCCAACATGGAATACAAAGCATACGACTCATATAAACCCGGGATAACTCATATCAATTTACAAGTTCACAATATGTTATACGCATTACTTATTCCCCATATCAAGTTTCTAAGTATCAAATTTTAGATTAAATAGTCCAATTCACTTAAATCATTCATACCAGCCTATTGATTTCACATATTAAACTATAAAGAATCGAAGTGGTTTCGGGTATTTTTTTAATACCCGATTTCCGACTCTTCGAAATCAAATGCCATTTTAAAGGTCAAGTTGTTTAATAGTTTAAACAATTTTAATTCAACACTTTGAATTCACATGGCATATATCACAAATAGATCATACCCAAACATCACTGATAAATCCAAAGCATATCACAGAGTATCACAGAATATCGCCAAATAGATATCCTAAATTCAAATATTCTACTTATACAATCATCCATAGGAAACATCTTTAATTCTGCTTGATAAATCATTAATTAATTAATTATTCCATTTCATACCATTTAATTAATTAATCACTTCCTAATCAATTTATTATTAATTCATTTCTCCTTAATTTCCCATTACTTAATTAATCATTAATTACTAATTTATTTCATCATTAACCCTTAATTAATTACTTAATTTATCAACTACTAATTATTTATTAAGTAACTTTAATTAGCTAATTTACGATTCTCAATTACACTTAATTATTAATTAACCAATCTTTAATTATAATTTGATTAATCACTAATCGCATAATTAAGTACAACCATAAGTTAATTAATCGTTCTTAATTACCTTTCAAACAATTAATTAATAATTATTATATATTTTAGTTAACAATTTAAAATATTCCTTAATAACTTTAAGTAAACAAGTTACTAACTTAAAAAGCTTTAATATTAATTAACTTTAAAACTTATCTTACATTAATTACTTAATTAAAATATTAATTAAGTTTTAAAAACATTCTAAAGTATTCACTTAAATAATTAAAACTTAAAGTAAATTCTTTACTTAAATTATCAAATATTAATTAAGTCATCAATGCTTAAAATGGTTTAAGAAGATATAACATATATTTTATTAGGCTTAGCCTTTGAACCCCAAACCCGAGTAAATTCCCAGGTCCACTCGAGTTCAACTCGAGTTTTTCCCCCTACCTTCCCCGTGTCTTCTTCTTCTTCACATACCTTTCTTCTCTTTTTTTAGTTTAAAACTTAAATTAAACTGTTATGCTACTAAACTCACGCGAGCAATGCTCGAGTAAAACACTACCTTTTCGAACATACTCTCGAGAACCCAAAGCTCAAAATACCCAAATCGTGCACGCGACCCACCGTCCACTTGCACCCACCGTCGTCCAACTTTCGTCACCTGAAACGATTTCCAACAAGTCGCCGATCGACCATTCATTCGATCACAGCATCCCAAACACTGATGAACCTCGTGAACAAAAAAACCGACAGTTTGAGCTCCTAAACAAAATGATACACTGACCATCAAGCTCCTCGTTCCGGCGACGCCAACCTCCAAAAACTTCGAAAACTCTGGCTACGACACCACTAGCCTCCAGGCATTCCCTATCCAAAACCACTTGCAGCTCGATGCATCAAAGGATCACAACGACCAATTTTTCAAGCCTAAAAAAAACTAGGGTTTAAAACTAAATTGGACTATCGCCGACGCCACGACGAACTGGAACGGCCACAACCATTTTTCCCGACCTCACCCATGGCCAAGCTAGCCTCGACCAAAAACTCAACACCCAATATGCTTCTGACCGCCAGAAAATGATTAGAACACATTTTCTGTTCAACTCCAAAATGCTTTTATCACACTAAACTAAAAATCACCATTTTAATCTTAAAAATCCTATTTTCTAAAGGAGATTCAGGATATATAATTGAATTAACAATCTGCAACTTTTGAATTTAACATATATTTAAATTCTACTCTGTAAAACTAAGTTTCTATCTGTAATATTTCACTAACATGCTTAAAACAATTTTTAGGTCTTGATTTATGCTTAAAAAAACTTGTTGTTGTAAACTCTAAGCTTATCAATGCCTTGAAGAAGGTATATTGAATTATTTTGTTAAATTTCAATTCTACGGCAAAACAGAGAAGAAACAGGCATCCTATAGACATAGTATCATCATATATATACACAGAGTACAAACTAAAAAGAAATACATAAGCAAAGCACAATATTATCTATGAATCATATACACAGGTTTATTTATACTTAAGTCTTAGAATAATATGTTTACTCACTTGAACAGAGAGCCAATATCTGTTTTGAAAACTGCAGCTTCATCTGCCTTAAAAACTTCATGTTTTGTTTAGTTGAATTGGATTTGAGCCTATAAAATGATGATACTTATTTCAGGTTTGTTCAGTTTTTGAGAACGAACTAGAATAAGAAGGATATACATATAAAAGGGTTTACAGGGGAGGCTTGTTGTACAAGATTATCTTCATTTCTTTGACCAAGGAGATTCTTTTTTCTTTTCGAACTGGAATGATTTTTTTTTTTTACACATTCGAAATGACTTGTTTTGTGCTGAGATGATGGTATTAAATGCAATGCTTCCTTACAAGTTTATAGCCTCATTATTATATTATATTATATTTTATATGCACATAGATATTTTGTATGTAAATATTTTGTATTTTTTTTTTCTTTATTATTGCCTTGCATATACACGTATTTCATAGGTTGTATATTTGTAGAATTATCTTATGTCTCCATATAATCATATAATTTATTACTAAGTAAACCTTAGTTTTTATTTCTATTTAAAGTTTAACTATCAACATTAAATTTATATTCATATGTTTTTATACTTATATTTAATGTTGATAGGATTGATTTTATTTTAAACATTATTATCTATATTGCATCCATATATATATACTTATACCATACGTTAATAAGGTAGAGCCTTTAATTTAATTGAATAAGATAGATCTTATAGTAAAATATTTTTAAAAGATTTTATTTTAAATTTTCAAATCATAATTTCCTTCACAATCCACACACATATATAAATAACTGGTAAATGTCCTATTTATTTTAAGAATAACAAGCTTGTATTTTATTTAATTAGATTAAATACTTATTAAAATAATATTTCCAAAATCCCTGGTCGTCACACCAATAATCGACACTCGATTGTGATAATCTTACTCAAATCATGTGTTAAACAATCGGCATATGATTTTGTAATAACTTCAAAATCTCCACTAACACAAATGGATTCTAGATCCTGCTTGCAAGATCCCAAAACAAGAATTATGCTGAAGCATTCTTTGAAGAAGACATATGATTTACATAAATAATTTAGTTTCACCGCAAATACATTGAATTACTTGCAGATCCCCAAATTGAATTGTTGGATGAATCGACATGGGAAGGTTGAATCGAGATTTCACCAATGCATCCCCAAATTCTCATCCCGATTTGGATTGACGTGGTAAGCATATGATTTGGATTGACGTGGTAAGCATATGATTTGGATTGACATGGTAAGCATATGATTTCATCAATGCATCACCAACTGCATTTTGAACATTTGGGGGTGTTAACCCATTTCGAATGCTAACAATATTGTAGAGGTTCACAAAGTAAATTATGTAATATTATTTTATACTTATACAAATATGAAGTAATTTGCTTTCATACACTAATTATTTTAGAATAATTAGCGTTCGACGTATACATATATATGTATAAATAATTTAAATTATATAAAAATATTATAAAAAATTATTTTTTTATAAGATTAATATTATACAAATGTCATATTAAGTACATATACATACATACATATATATACACATACATATAGACATACATACATACATATATATAATATGTGTTATTTAGATTTATTTTTGGCTACTAATAAAATAGTATTTAAAATTGAAATATTTGACATATTCAAAATAGTTTTTTGATTACTATAGCCTCCAGCAAAAACACATACATACATACACATATGTATGTGTGTAGTTTTAAAATAGTTTGAGTTTAATATATATATATATATATATATATATATATATATATATTATCATTTTACTAAGATCTGAATTTTTTAACTAAATATCTGTATGGATATTTACATACATACATACATACATACATACATACATATATATAGACAGACACATGTGTGTGTGTATATTAAATAAAATAATTTTTCTATTAAACCCGAATAGTAAGATGAAAAGATAATTTTTTATATTAAATTGAACCAAAAGTAATAATTAATTTTTTTTTAATCAATATACTTATAATTGTATATAATAAAACCTTATTCGATTGTAGAATATCTTTTTGAATATGTCGAAGACAAATTTAATGGATATATATTGTACATAAGTCAACAAAATATTAAATAATTATGTATATGAAAAAATAAATAAATAATTATACACACATAAATATTATTGCAATTTTTTAGTGGAATAAAATAATATTGTATGAGCATCCGCATAGATTATATATATACACATACATATACATACATACATACATACATATATATTTATAAATCTGCATATAAATATATAAATTACTTCATAATGTATACCATTCACCAATGTAATCCTACTGAGAGCATAAAGCATTGTTTTCCTATTAGTTCCTCATTTAGCTTCATGATCTCCTCCTTTACTTTAGTTTGTAATGTTGTAATAAAGGCTTCACTGATGGGAGAAGGGTAGGCGGCTAGAAGAGAGCATAGAAAAAGTGTAGCAAAAAGTGTGCAGTGGCAAGACAATTTATAACCAAGGGTTTGCATTTTTCTCTCCATATTTTCCTCTCGTCTTTGAATGCCCGTTTTTAGTCTTCCTTTCCCATTATTATGTCCAGCCTAATCAGTAGACCAATCATGGCTGGTAATCTTTTGACTCCCATTTGAATGAACTTTTAGTTATATAATTATTAGCTCCTTAATTGATTGAACCATCATATAACATTAAAACATCGTTTTGTCTTTTTTAAGATCTAGATAAATAATTGATATACATATTTTCTCATGTGTGCTCTCCTCTATGCATAGAGGATCACACATTTTTTCTCAAAAAAAAAATCAAATAATTAAAATAGCTGCAAATATTAGCACAACATTTTATTAATTTATTATTAATCTACAAGATTTATAAATTAATTTTACCATTTGTCGTATACAGAAATAATTAACATGGTTGTGTTGGCTCTTTGCTATGAACTCGGTCCTCGGTAATTATTTAAAAAATTAAATACTGAAGCCCATATGGACTTTGCTAAAGCATAATATCAAGCCAAGTTCAATGCTTATAGGTCGTTTAGGCAATATCTAATTTTTGATCTGAAATAGGATCAACTAGTAATGATAGTTTGTGCACGTATTCATTTCATCATCACCATATCACTTAGTTTTTAAAGTTTGATCTATAGTCTAAAAACTCTATTAATAACCATATTTAATTGCCTAAACAACTTTTAAAATCTTTAACTCAATCCGATAACATTTATCAATTAATTGATTTACTCTAACCAAAGATTTTGACTTTTGAGTTGCATACCAATCAAAGTGAAACTAACCTTCTATAATAAAGGAGACGAATCCTCATTTGGGTAGTGCCTCACTAAATGTAGTTCAAGATACACCAAACCATGGTCGTAAGAAGGTCACCATGCAAAGTATTTAACCATAATCAAAATATAGCCTATCTACTAAGATTGACCATACCATCAAATCATACTACTACTTATATATCATTACCATGAGATATTCTCTTTGACTTAGTTATGTAAACCCAAAGAAGACACACTAGGTCATTTTATTATTATTCTGAATAATTACAAGTATGTAATCTCTTGGTACCCCCATTTGACATGTGTAAATCACTATCTATTGTATGAAGAGCATTACATATATATTATAGTAAGGTTCGAGATTTTTATTCACTAGACATGTGTTGTTCTAACTCCCTCCTCATTACAATACAGGTTAGGAAAGACAATGTCGAAGGCGAGGAAGAAACCTATGGCAGTTTACCAATTTATCTACTTATGTTATTTTCTGATGTACCCATTAAAGAATGATGATGTATTTGAAAATCTTTTACTATAGATATGTGATGGTTGTTATTGGTATTGTGTTATGGATTTTATGACATTTTAATCTTATATGAAATGGGTACCGTTTCTAATATTATATTTTATCCTTCCGCTGTGAGTTCTGAATGTGTAGATAAATAACTCTGTATTATTTTTTATATCAACCAACAATCAATTTTGGAATAGATCTAAGTTTTGACGGCTCTTTCCTAGGTTAGAATTTAGGTCTGTTTCAAAATAGGTTGGTGCAAGTTGGATAGCAAAAATTTGCAGCTCTAGACACTCTTAATTATGGGTGTACCGCTATAGAGGAGTTGTTGGAGAATGGAGTCCTATGCAATTGCTTTAGTCAGAAAAGGTTGCTGCTATAAATGCTTTTGTCTAAGAGAACACTTCAATTACTACTTTTATTAGATGCTCTGCGGTAGCAGTTTAGGGATCAAAACTTTCGAGGTTGTCATGCTCCGTATGTGGTAAGAGGAGTGTCCTCTGAAGTGTCAAACGCCTAAAGGACCATGAAAGGTTTTTCAAGCCCCTTACATTAGATAGATGTCAACTCTTACGTAGGCTAGTGTAGCTATGCTCAATAGTTATGTTGATGGCTTGGAATGTTAGTCATAATGGGCATGTCGACGCAAATGAATGTTTCATGAGTGATCGGATGACCCTAGGCACTCTGTCCTCTGATTTGACATGCCCATTGCATATATTATTTTGAGATGATGCAATTGACTAGTTAGCCCTTTCTTACTCTGATTCGACAATGATGTATCGTAGTTAGTTGCCTGTAAGTAATATGCATATTTTATTGTATCAAAACACATATATGCATAGCATTTTTAGAATATGACGTTGTCATGGGTCAGTCGAGAGATTTGGCCACCCCAACGCCGATGAACATACTTTCAAAAGAGATTATCCCATAAGCATACATCCTGAAATAGAATATTTTTACGTCCTACCTGGTTTTGTACTCAACCCACATTAGCGCAAATTTGCTAACCTCTTTACCACACCACGTTGCTTTATGCTCATTAGGAACTCATGTTTCTTTAGGTTTATCACTTGTTTGGGACTAGGGCGAAAGCAGTAAGTCTCGAGATCAAGTGAAGCTTACTACAATCGAACATGAATCGTTAGATAGCATCGAAGGAAGATCTTCAGTCCAAAGTAGCAAGCTTCGAGAGCAAGAGAAGCTACCTTCAATCGAGCATGAATTTTGAGATATTGTCATGAAAAGTGCATCAGAACTACAAATCTGGGGGAATAGAAACAGCGAGTTGAAGATCTTGTCATGGGATCCTCCCCCAAGCAATCAATCGGCTTAAAGTGAGGATTTAGAAGTAATCGCACCAAAATTACAGAACCCTAATTTCATATGGTTAAGTTCTTCTACAGAGAGGTCGAGAGGAGTAAATGAACTAAGCGGCTAGGGTTCTCTATGTTTAGATAGCATTGGTGTGTGACAGGCAGGGTTGTATTACCCTATTGACCCGGTTCTCTTATGGGCTTTGGGCCAGATATATTTACCATTTCAAAAAAAAAAGCACTACAGTCCAGAATTTGATGCTTCGTGTTTGTCTTTTTAATCTATGACACATTTGTTTTTCAACCCAAAACAATTAAAATTCTTTTTGTACGTTTACACGGGGAACTCGCATGACGATACAAGGAATGAACAAAATATATATCGTTATCCTTGTTTCACATTGCATTCTCGTTTGTTTGTGCGTAAGAGTATTTCTTCATACACAAATTTGACCAATGCGATTTATTGACAAACAAATGTCAACTTTGGACGTCATTTGATGTCCTTTTGTTTTTCGTGGACGTCAACCTTAACAAAAACAATAATGAGCAAGCTGTTGGAAGTTGTAAGAAGATGAGAAGCAGAAGCCATTAGAGAAATAGAAAGAAAAAATTTATTCATTTCAGATTTTAGTAGTACATTTACATTACATAGCTTGCTTTTTATAAAGGCTTTGGAGCTTGGTATTAAACTTATCTCACGATATGGGACTAAAAAAACAACATAAAAGCATATTCACTTTATGATTTACATATATTGTAACACTCACCTTTGAATATGCGTCTTCAAAATCATAAATTTTTTGATAACTTGAAGTTGTCCCTTTTGAAACATGTAAGATGATTGCTCCTCTCAATATTATCGTGTTTGCATATATCCATTCAGTTGTCTGTTAGGAAAACCCAATAGGAAAAACCTTAAACGAGGAAAAAAGTACAACCTGTAAAATCATATTAAAAATGATATTCTTTCTAAAGGGTTTGATACTTCGAGATCACAACAATACCTTATTAAAACCTTACTAAAAAACATATGGGAAAAATCTTAGTGAAGGGAAAATAGTACAATATAATATGACATATTTCAATAATTTACTACATCAAATGGATTTTGATACTTCTGGATCAATTTATTGCCTCGTTAAAACCTTATTAAGAAAAACCCAGTGGGAAAAATCTTAGTGAAGGAAAAATGAGTAAATTATGATATGTTTAGGTATGTTCCCCTGATTTTATATTTTTCCCTTTATGTTTGAATACATGTACTGATAATCCAAATCAACTACAAATACTTCTGATCCATATATGTGTAACATATCTTAGACAAGCATTAAGAAAATCAAAATCAGGAGATGATAATTCTTCTTTTTCTCTTTTTATCATTTATATATAGTTGCCTTTGATACGATCAATTTTTTCTAAGATTATTTCCTCCAAATATTATTTGCATTTTATGCACTTTGTATACTAATTTTATGAAAAACACTTCGTATGCTTTTATTTTGATACTTCATATTGGTTTTGCTTACTGCAAATACATCTTCAACGGAATTAAGAATTTCTGTAACACCCAATATTTGGAGGCCAAAAGCTTTGTGCTACAGATGTTGCAGTCATCTACGGTATTAACTTCGGGTAACCAAACATGGTAATACTAATGGTATCCATATTATCGAAGTCACATGAACATGAAATAAAATAGAATTTCTAATTACATTTCAAAACAATATTTCATATTCAAACTACATAATCCCATAATCATTTCCCAAGTTCAGATCAAATATAATTATTACATAAATACATCAAGAGCGACATATGAAGATGCCCTCTTAGTTGATCAGAGTACTATATAGTCATAACTGACTTAATACACCCGACGGAATAAAAACAAAACAGTAACTCCCACCTGCTCATCTTTGGAAGCTTTATTCAACAACGTACTAAAACCTGAAAATCCAAACTCTTAATCTACTCAAATCAATTTAGATCACCTGAGAGTTCGCCACCATCCTTTTTGAAAGCATTGGAGAAGTAGCTCATATTTATAAAACAAAGGAACCCTTTCGAAGGAATAAAACGAAAGGTGACTTCCGAGGATGGTAGAACAACGGAACTTAGGAAATCTGTATTTTTAACTTAAAAGGGAAATTTATTTTCAACTAACTTGCTTATTTGTCATTATATAATCGGCTGCCCTTTTCTTTTCCAAAATTCTTTTCTGAAAATGCTATCGAACTCAAAAAAAATTTATTTAAAACATTTGCAAAATGCTTTTTCTTATATTTTAAATATATAAAATATTTAAGTCCTATATCTTAAATAATTTTATATACTTTACACAATACTTTGGAAAATTCTCCAAAAATTCTAGTAAACACTTTTAATATGTTTTCTAACATATTTAAATTTTTGACCCATAACCATCATATATTGGCCGTAAATAATTTTAAACCCAAATTGGCATTTTCTTCACTAGAAACAGCAAATCAGAAAATTATGAAACTTGGAATCGTTGAATATGCTAGTATATGATTTTTGTTTGATGGTAATAAACATATATATATATATTCATTTAAATGTATTTGTTATTGTACTATTTTATTTTCACATAATTAAATAAATATTTGCTGAATAAAATAAAAAAATAGAATTTAAATTCAAACGGATATTTTATTCAAACAAATATTTATTACAATTTTGAATAGTGCAAATTTGAGCTTGCACTAATGATTATCTTGAGTCGAAGGAAAATTCGGTTGCAGATTACACTGGTAATCTAGTTGATAGAAAAATTACCAGTGTAACGTGATTTATGTTGAGACATTTAGTAGTTACATCATTTTCAAAGAAAATATCTGCATTATTGTTCATTTCAATTGATTTTCAAATAGCAAACATTTTTCTTATAAAACCACTTCCAGAAAATAGTTTTTTTGTTGACCTTATCAGATTAAGTCATTTTAGAAAATTTGATTTTATAATTGTAACGACCCAGAATTTTTATTAATTAAAATTTGAATATTTAATTAATTTTAAATATTAATAAGTGAAATTTATAATTCGAATAAATTTTATTTCGAATAATTGGATTTAATTGGATAATTAAATCGATAATTTAATAGTTAAAATTCCAGAAATAATTGAAAATTGGGTTAAATATGATTGAAAATGATTTGTAAAATTTTATTTTATCATGTTGGAGTTAGAACGATATTTTAGAACTTTTAAAATCGAATTTAAATTTAATTTGTGAAAATTGAATATTTTAATATTTAATTATCGACTGAAAAATAGCCAATTTTCAAACAGTCTCAGAATTGGACGAAACCAATTTCATTGGATCCGTAATAATTTTTTATTATAGGATTTCAATTTTCGTAGCAATCGGAGTTATCGTTTGATCGTGGCAGCTCGAAACGCATCGAAATTGTTTTAATATTAATTTGGCAAGTTAAAATAGTCATTTTTCAAACAGTCTCGGATTTCGACGAAACTAGTTTCATCAGATCCGTAATGTGATATTATTGTATGGTTTCAAATTTCGTGTCAATCGGATTTACCGTTTGTCCTGTGCAAGCTAAAACGCCTAGAAAATCGTTTAATCGGTTTAATTTTAAATTGAACGTTTATTGCCATAACTCGCACAGATGACCAAATTAGCTCCCGAAACACGTTCCATTATGTTCGGAACATGGGGTAAACCTTAGAGACGCCAACCGGCACGCTTCGTTTGGAGTTCGGAAATTCCGGGATGAATAGTGTCGCGCGAATTTTCTATAAAAGCCCCTCCCCTCTTCATAATTTGCAAAAATTAGAAACCCTAGGTCAAAAACTGTAGCCACCACCCCCCTATTATCAATGGCCAGAATTTTCTTCTCTTCTCCTCTTAATTACTTCCAATCCATAAACAATTAGAGAAAGTGTTCAACATGAAACTTGTAGAGCATGAAGAGAGCTTCGAATCTATACGGAGTTGATCGAAATTGGAGCGACGTGGAGGGAGATATGGGGGGCCGACACCTGCTAGTTGCGCACGCGTTTCGAGGTGCTGTGGGTGGCCGAGCTTCTGGTGTACATAGGCGTAGGTAGGTCTGGTCACAAGCTTGCTAATGGCGGTAGTTGATCGTCGTAGAGTTCAACGTGGAGGTCGTTTAATCTAACCCTAGTTTGGAGCTCATGGGTTCTTTTGTGCGTGTATGTTACTGTAAATGGAACGTGAGGAGAAGAGGAAAGGGGGGACGGCCTGATGTGGAGATGCAGGAGATCCAACGGCCCGTGTTGATTTAGGTTAATTATAAAAAGAAAATGTTGTAAATTTATAAGTTATAATTCGTGTAACTTTAAAACTACATAACTTTTTCATACGAGGTCGAAAACGCGCCAAACAGGAAGCATTGGAATCGTATGGACGAGCACTACGCTATGGAGCTAGTTTGGAGATGATTGGAATCAGTGAGAATTTCGGGTAAAATTAAACGCACGTTTAATTTTATTCGAAATAAACGCTGAAATTAAACTGAAAATCGAGGTGAGAACTTCTCACTCAATCGAATCGGTTTCGATTTTATTTTAAAAGTTATATTTAAAATATTTGAATGCATGTTTGAATGATGATTGATATCTATTGATTGTTAAAATAGACATTATGCGCCGTTAGTAAGCGGATGTTATTTATTAAAAACATATACCGCAAATATTTCATAAACAGTGAAACTGGTATTATATATAATAACAATATATATTGGCATATGTATATATTGCAGTTGTTGATTTCCCGCATTGTATAGCGGATGAGACCCTATTGCGCCGTCTATTAAGCGGATAATATTTAATAATCCCATATACCGCGATTATTTCGTACTGGAGCGGAATTGGTATTGTGCTAATGTTTTTGGATGCAGGGAAACAGGTTGGAGGGATCCAACTGGATTCCTCAACTGTATTGATTTATTTACAGATATTTTGATATTTGTTGATATCATATCGATATATGATATTTGGAAGTCGTGATTGACTATTTGGTGCTGCTGCATCATCGGATCCATTTTCGAAGTTTTAAAATAATGATTTTGGTTTTAAAAAGAATTTTTAAGTGATTTTCAAAAGTATACGTTTTATTAAATTTTGAATTGATTCATTTTAAATAATTAAAACGTTATAAATTTTTATGTTATAAAAATTAAGATTTTTGAGAAATATAACCGCAATGAGATTTTTGGAAATAAATAGTAAATTAATTTATAAAATGGTTTAATTGGGAATTTTGAATTATTATAAACGGTTTATATAAGAGATTTACAAAATTGATATTTATAAATTTAAAATACTGGAATTATAAAACGAGTTTTATAAGTAATAAAGTGAAATAAAAAAATGGATTTTCATAAGTGAATTGAGATTTATAAATTTATGAAATATGAATATACAAAATGGATAGATTTTGTAAAATATAAGATTTATAAGTAATCAACTTATAAATCGAATTTTGGCATTTAAAATGAGATATAAAAAGGATTTTTATAAATAGAAGTTTATAAAAATATAAATGGAGTTTATAAACGTTGTTTATAAATCCGAAATCAATTGAATTTGATAAATTAGATATAGGAATATGTGAAAGGAATTATATTCACGATTTTGGACAGTGAATATATTATTAAATGAAATGGATATGTTTTGGGGAAGGAACATTATGAAATGAAGTTAATGATTTTAAAGACGATTTAAAATGCATTAAGTATCGAATACATAGATTTCAACATTCATTGTTGAAATAGACGTTTTCGAGAAATAGAAGGAAATGGTGGGCTATAACACTATTGTTATAGTAAATGGTTTCCGAAAGGAAATGTTTTGTATAGTATTGGGATTTATATATCTATTTAAACTTTGAATCCCTATACTAGTGATTTTGGATTGCGTAACGATGTTTTACGTAACATTCGTTTTGGTCCAAACAAATGTGTTTAAGAGAATGATTTCTTAAAGAATGAAATATATACTTAATTTTCGATTTAAGTATATTGAATATTTTCCAAGTGTTGAAATTGAATGGATTTGTGATGTACTTATTATTAAATAAGTATGGAAATATTTTTCCAATGTGAAATGAATGTTTAGAATTTATCCTTGTAAGATAAATTGAAAGTGAATATTGAAAATCGATTGAAAATCGTACATCATAGATATTTTAGGATTATAAATTCACTAAGGAATTTATAAAAGAAAGGGGTAATTTTTTAAAAATAAACGTTGATTTATTTTTAAAGTGTGGGAATAAATTTACGAATTTGGAACGTAAATATATAAAATAAATCGGTAAGGATTTATTAAATTGGTTTAAATGAACCATGTTGAAATGAAAGAAATTCCGCGTAAGGAAAAGTGATTTGAAAATTTGTTTTCAAATGGTTGAAGTGTGGAAAATTATATATCTAGTAAAGATATTTTGGAAAGTAAATAATTTGGGAAATTATTTGGATTTGGTGATGTTGAGCATGCCTATTGATAGTTAAATAATCCGACTATCAATATTTACCTTTAAATAGGTATTTGTTGTGATTGTTTGAATTTGAATGCCACACTTATTTTTGAATAAGCGCTCACTATTCGGGTTAGCCGAGAAAGGATCTTAGGGTCGTATAACCCATTCCGAGTATGTGAATACGTCGTTATGGATTGCATTTGATGACCGGTGTTGAAGACCGAATGTTTGTGAAAACGGAAGGATTACCGTCGAGTTACTCTACATCAGCTGATCTGCGATATAGAGGTTTTATCACCCTTAGTGACGGGAAGTCCGTTCGTGATTAGTGAATATCCGGATTGCAAGGACTTCTTTGTAAGTGCCTTCGGTTCTGTTCGATCCCGGAACAGACTTATATGGATTGTATGTCTGACATTACAAATTGAGATATAAAGCTGATTTCTTTCAAATATATTTATGTTGTTGGCGGAGAATTTATTCTTTTAGCTTAACACCCTTCTCTGAGACGTACGAGCTCAGAGGTTATATAGTTGAAGGTTATTAGTGATATACTTCCAATTTGGTAGTGTGGCATGTTGAGTGTTGCTGTGAAATGATCATTGTGTTGATCATTTGTGATAGGATCATTTATTTGATCATTTATCTTTGTGATCATTTCTATGATCATTTGTTGACCCAAAGCACGGCTTTTGTATAAAGTGTGGCTTTGTAGACAAGACTTCGTCGGACCTCACACCCCGGAAATGGTCAAAACAGGAAGGATGCAGCAAGATTATTAGGGGTAGCGCCCTTTAGTATATGTCATTCCTTCTGGATAGAGGTGGTATCATGGTATGGAGCCCAGATATTTAACCTATGTTGTTGCTGCATATTTTGTGGTTGTTGGAAATCGAGGATCCTCGGATAGATCGGTTACGATCGGGGGATGACATATTCGTGTCAGTAGTTACCCAGTTAGGGGTAACCCGACCTTGTGTTGGCAGAGATCCGGTTTGGTTCTCGGAACGTCATTCCAGAGGCGTTTCCATGTGGAAATGGGAAGTTCCTTGGCCTGACCATTTGTTGGAAATCCAAAGAAACAATACGATCTTGTACGGTTTTAGTTGTATAACCTGCCATGGAATGTGGCGGTAACCTGCTATTGAACATGGTAGCTATAGGAGGCATAAGTGCGGAATGCCTATGCTGGCTAAGATTTATATTCTACTTTCGAAATTGTTTTCTACACTATGCACTAGTAATAATATCAAATGTTTCTTTTTAATGCGTATCAAGCATCTTTGACTATCATAAGGAGAAATCTCCTCTGATTCTGCGTTTGCATTGTGTGTGTGTGCGGGAGGCCTTATGGTAGTCTCATTTTTAAAAGCATTGCGAATTGACTTTAAAAATATTCCTCTATTTTAATTTTAAAGAAAAATAAACTGTTTTAGTTCTCACACCAGTCACATGACTGACTCGGAGTTTATTGTTTTCCTTCCTAAACTCTGGGTGCCCACCAATTTCCACACGGGCAGTCAAGAGTTAAGGTTTATCAGGATATTCAGGAGTTGCTGGAGGCAAGATGGATAGCATGGCGTATTACTAGTATATAGTATTTCTTTTCCGTTGTTGATGTTGTTTGTTGTTGTACACTCTGATGATATAATGTAATGTAATAACTGATACAGTTCTTTGTTTAAAGATTATTCATTTATTTATTATATGTTGTTCCGCTGCGAATTGTGAGATTCTGATGTTGTTCTGTTATTTCTTTCTGTTCTGTTCTATCTTTTTCTCTCTTCTTCTACCTTTTCTTTTTCTAAAACCTTAACGGTACGGTTTTTCGGCTTTCGATTGTTCGGCAGTTGATATAGTGGACGTATTGATGTCGGTTTTCGTCAACGAAAAATTGCGTTCATTACATTTGGTATCAGAGCTTATGGTTAAGCGACAACCTGGCTCTGTTGGGTATTTCTCATTAGAGATGGAGTCAGTAGTACTCTAGAATGAGTTTGAGTGTAATAATTGATACGAGCGCGTATTTGTTAGTGAATATAAATTGTTTTATATTGTGACGATTGGTTTGTTGAGTGTTATATGGATTTTAGTCAACACGAGTAATTAACGTTGTTGATAGGGATCTCTAAACACTTGTACAGAACAATTCGACACAGTATTGTTTTAAATTGGTAAATAAAATAATTTTACCTTGTTTATATTTTATATATAAAGGAATAATTTTTCAGAATTATTAAAGTGTATATGAATTGATTGTTTGGTTATTGAATAAAAACAACAATTTTTAAAAGAATAATCGTATAAGCAATTGAATTATAAGTATGGAGTTATAATTAAAATGATTTACACTTGTGAAATAATCTTATATATAAGAAGTGAAATTATATAAGTAAAAGACTTATAAACGTGATTTATAATCTGAAAATAAAATTCCAGAGAAGTGTTTTGAAAGAAATTTGATATTTTGGAAAATTGTTTTGGAAAGATAAAAGCTCTAAACTCTTTTCGGTCGCTGGAAAATAATTCCGATGATGACTGCGACATCATTGGTGTTCATTTTCGGGTTTCCAAAAGAGGGATTGCTGCCAAATTGTTTAAAAGAAAGTTGATCGGAAAAATTTTGAGTTTGGGTTTTGAAATTCAGAAGGTAATTTGAATTGATTTCAAAAATGGTTTTGAAAGAATGAAAGGACTCTGGAATCCTATTTAAAATATTATGAGAATAATAAATGAGTTGATAACTTATACAATTTGAATTTTGATAGAATAAATTTAACTTAAAGGATGAAGTTAAATTAAAGGAAGTATAAGTAAATCAATAAAATCCAAGTAGTAATTGTTGAATATAAGTTGTATAACTTATAAGATGATGAATATAAGTGAATTAATGAAATGAAGTCATTAAGAATGTGAACTTGAGTTATATAAATGAAATTCAACTTTATATGGATAAAGGAATTAGCAATTGAATTGAATAAATTGAATGAAGGTCAATTTAATATGATCCAATTGAAATTGAATGTGTTGAACCAAATTGAATGTAAAGTGAATAAATTTGGTTGTATTGAATAAACATTGGTTGTAATATGGATGTTAGTTGATTGTATATAAATTCATTAAGTGTTAATGAAATTGAATTAGCAAAATTAGAAGCTAAAGTAATTGAATTCAAATTTGAAGTAAATAAATTTGAATAGAATTGAATTTGATTTGGAAGTGAACTAATATGAATGTAAATTAGTGAATGCAAACTAATTAAAATTGAATATGAATGAATGTTAGTAAAAATCCAATGTAAATGAATCAAATGTGATTTAAATTGAAAACCAATTCATTGAATATTAATGAGAATATGAATGAATATTGATTTGGTTATGGATGATAGTTGGTTGATGTTTGCATTTGTTGTTTTATTGCATTTGCTATGTTGGCATATGTAGTTGTTATGTTGCTCTATGTTGTATATTGATACTATTTTCATATATGCATGATTCTCATGTTGTTGTTGAGTGTTTAGTAGGTGCGGATCGCGTTTGCTTAGCATTTGGAGCTCGCTTTCGTGCTATATTAGCCGTATATGCTCGCTAATAATTAAATAAGGTACATATCTCGGATTACATACCGTACTTTTACACTTTTTTCCCTGCAGGATGCCTCATCACTTGATGAGATGTATATTTGTGATATATATACTGTCATTTTTTTTTTGGGATCGAGCCGCGCAAAGGAGACTATGGCGAATTTTCCCGAAAATTTAAGGCGTTAGAGAAAATTTGAAAAATTTGTGAAAACTATAACTTTGATTTTGGAATTGAAAGTTAAACAATAGTAGTTTGGTTTGAAAAGAAAACTAAGTATGATTTGAAAACTTAGTAAAGTTATTGTAAGAAGTTTAACTATGAATTCTGGAAAAGTTAATAGATTCTGTAACTTTTCTTACTTGATAATTTCGAGGACGAAATCCTTTTAAGGGAGAAAGTATGTAACGACCAGAATTTTTATTAATTAAAATTTGAATATTTAATTAATTTGAAATATTAATAAGTGAAATTTATAAGTCGAATAAATTTTATTTCGAATAATTGGATTTAATTGGATAATTAAATCGATAATTTAATAGTTGAAATTTCAGAAATAATTGAAAATTGGGTTAAATATGATTTAAATGATTTGTAAAATTTTATTTTATCATGTTGGAGTTAGAACGATATTTTAGAACTTTTAAAATCGAATTTAAAGTTAATTTGTGAAAATTGAATATTTTAATATTTAATTATCGACTGAAAAATAGCCAATTTTCGAACAGTCTCAGAATTGGACGAAACTAGTTTCATTGGATCCGTAATAATTTGTTGTTATAGGATTTCAATTTTCGTAGCAATCGGAGTTATCGTTTGATCGTGGCAGCTCGAAACGCATCGAAATTGTTTTAATACTAATTTGGCGAGTTAAAATAGTCATTTTTCAAACAGTCTTGGATTTCGACGAACCTAGTTTCATCGGATCCGTAATGTGATATTATTGTATAGTTTCAAATTTCGTGTCAATCGGATTTACCGTTTGTCCGGTGCAAGCTAAAACGCCTAGAAAATCGTTTAATCGGTTTAATTTTAAATTGAACGTTTATTGCCATAACTCGCACAGATGACCGAATTAGCTCCCGAAACACGTTCCATTATGTTTGGAACGCGGGGTAAACCTTAGAAACGCCAACCGGCACGCTTCGTTTGGAGTTCGGAAATTCCGGGATGAATAGTGTCGCGCGAATTTTCTATAAAAGCCCCTCCCCTCTTCATAATTTGCAAAAATTAGAAACCCTAGGTCAAAAACTGCAGCCGCCACCCCCTTATTATCAATGGCCAGAATTTTCTTCTCTTCTCCTTTTAATTACTTCCAATCCATAAACAATTAGAGAAAGTGTTCAACATGAAACTTGTAGAGCATGAAGAGAGCTTCGAATCTATACGGAGTTGATCGAAATTGGAGCGACGTGGAGGGAGATATGGGGGGCCGATGCCTTCTAGTTGCGCACGCGTTTCGAGGTGCTGTGGGTGGCCGAGCTTCAGGTGTACATAGGCGTAGGTATCTCTGGTCACAAGCTTGCTAATGGCGGTAGTTGATCGTCGTAGAGTTCAACGTGGAGGTCGTTTAATCTAACCCTGGTTTGGAGCTCATGGGTTCTTTTGTGCGTGTATGTTACTGTAAATGGAACGTGAGGAGAAGAGGAAAGGGGGGACGGCCTGATGTGGAGATGCAGGAGATCCAACGGCCCGTGTTGATTTAGGTTAATTATAAAAAGAAAATGTTGTAAATTTATAAGTTATAATTCGTGTAACTTTAAAACTACATAACTTTTTCATACGAGGTCGAAAACGCGCGAAACAGGAAGCATTGGAATCGTATGGACGAGCACTACGCTATGGAGCTAGTTTGGAGATGATTGGAATTAGTGAGAATTTTGGATAAAATTAAACGCACGTTTAATTTTATTCGAAATAAACGCTGAAATTAAACTGAAAATCGAGGTGAGAACTTCTCACTCAATCGAATTGGTTTCGATTTTATTTTAAATAGTTATATTTAAAATATTTGAATGCATGTTTGAATGATGATTGATATCTATTGATTGTTAAAATAGACATTATGTGCCGTTAGTAAGCGGATGTTATTTATTAAAAACATATACCACGAATATTTCATAAACAGTGAAACTGGTATTATATATAATAGCAATATATATATATATATATATATATATATATATTGGCATATGTATATATTGCAGTTGTTGATTTCCCGCATTGTATAGCGGATGAGACCCTATTGCGCCGTCTATTATGCGGATAATATTTAATAATCCCATATACCGCGATAATTCCGTACTGGAGCGAAATTGGTATTGTGCTAATGTTTTTGGATGCAGGGAAACAGGTTGGAGGGATCCAACTGGATTCCTCAACTGTATTGATTTACTTACAAATATTTTGATATTTGTTGATATCATATCGATATATGATATTTGGAAGTCGTGATTGACTATTTGGTGCTGCTGCATCATCGGATCTATTTTTGAAGTTTTAAAATAATGATTTTGGTTTTAAAAAGAATTTTTAAGTGATTTTCAAAAGTATACGTTTTATTAAATTTTGAATTGATTCATTTTAAATAATTAAAACGTTATAAATTTTTATGTTATAAAAATTAAGATTTTTGAGAAATATAACCGCAATGAGATTTTTGGAAATAAATAGTAAATTAATTTATAAAATGGTTTAATTGGGAATTTTGAATTATTATAAACGGTTTATATAAGAGATTTATAAAATTGATATTTATAAATTTAAAATACTGGAATTATAAAACGAGTTTTATAAGTAATAAAGTGAAATAAAAAAATGGATTTTCATAAGTGACTTGAGATTTATAAATTTATGAAATATGAATATATAAAATGGATAGATTTTGTAAAATATAAGATTTATAAGTAATCAACTTATAAATCGAATTTTGGCATTTAAAATGAGATATAAAAAGGATTTTTATAAATAGAAGTTTATAAAAATATAATGGAGTTTATAAACGTTGTTTATAAATCCGAAATCAATTGAATTTGATAAATTAGATATAGGAATATGTGAAAGGAATTATATTCACGATTTTGGACAGTGAATATATTATTAAATGAAATGGATATGTTTTGGGGAAGGAACATTATGAAATGAAGTTAATGATTTTAAAGACGTTTTAAAATGCATTAAGTATCGAATACATAGATTTCAACATTCATTGTTGAAATAGACTTTTTCGAGAAATAGAAGGAAATGGTGGACTATAACACTGTTGTTATAGTAAATGGTTTCCGAAAGGAAATGTTTTGTATAGTATTGGGATTTATATATCTATTTAAACTTTGAATCCCTATACTAGTGATTTTGGGTCGTCGTAACGATGTTTTACGTAACATTCGTTTTGGCCCAAACAAATGTGTTTAAGAGAATGATTTCTTAAAGAATGAAATATATACTTAATTTTCGATTTAAGTATATTGAATATTTTCCAAGTGTTGAAATTGAATGGATTTGTGATGTACTTATTATTAAATAAGTTTGGAAATATTTTTCCAATGTGAAATGAATGTTTAGAATTTATCCTTGTAAGATAAATTGAAAGTGAATATTGAAAATCGATTGATAATCGTACATCATAGATATTTTGGGATTATAAATTCACTAAGGAATTTATAAAAGAAAGGGGTAATTGTTTAAAAATAAACGTTGATTTATTTTTAAAGTGTGGGAATAAATTTACGAATTTGGAACGTAAATATATAAAATAAATCGGTAAGGATTTATTAAATTGGTTTAAATGAACCATGTTGAAATGAAAGAAATTCCGCGTAAGGAAAAGTGATTTGAAAATTTGTTTTCAAATGGTTGAAGTGTGGAAAATTATATATCTAGTAAAGATATTTTGGAAAGTAAATAATTTGGGAAATTATTTGGATTTGGTGATGTTGAGCATGCCTATTGATAGTTAAATAATCTGACTATCAATATTTATCTTTAAATAGGTATTTGTTGTGATTGTTTGAATTTGAATGCCACACTTATTTTTGAATAAGCGCTCACTATTCGGGTTAGCCGGGAAAGGACCTTAGGGTCGTATAACCCATTCCGAGTATGTGAATACGTCGTTATGGATTGCATTTGATGACCGGTGTTGAAGACCGAATGTTTGTGAAAATGGAAGGATTACCGTCGAGATACTCTACATCGGCTGATCTCCGATATAGAGGTTTTATCACCTTTAGTGACGGGAAGTCCGGTCGTGATTAGTGAATATCCGGATTGCAAGAACTTCTTTGTAAGTGCCTTCGGTTCTGTTCGATCCCGGAACAGACTTGTATGGATTGTATGTCTGACACTACAAATTGAGATATAAAGCTGATTTCTTTCAAATATATTTCTGTTGGTGGCGGAGAATTTATTCTTTTAGCTTAACACCCTTCTCTGAGACGTACGAGCTCAGAGGTTATATAGTTGAAGGTTATTAGTGATATACTCCCAATTTGATAGTGTGGCATGTTGAGTGTTGCTGTGAAATGATCATTGTGTTGATCATTTGTGATAGGATCATTTATTTGATCATTTATCTTTGTGATCATTTCTATGATCATTTGTTGACCCAAAGCACGGCTTTTGTATAAAGTGTGGCTTTGTGGATGAGACTTCGTCGGACCTCACACCCCGGAAATGGTCAAAACAGGAAGGATGCAGCAAGGTTATTAGGGGTAGCGCCCTTTAGTGTATGTCATTCCTTCTGGATAGAGGTGGTATCATGGTATGGAGCCCAGATATTTAACCTATGTTGTTGCTGCATATTTTGTGGTTGTTGGAAATCGAGGATCCTCGGATAGATTGGTTACGATCGGGGGATGACATATTCGTGTCAGTAGTTACCCAGTTAGGGGTAATCCGGCCTTGTGTTGGCAGAGATCCGGTTTGGTTCTCGGGACGTCATTCCAGAGGCGTTTCCATGTGGAAATGGGAAGTTCCTTGGCCTGACCATTTGTTGGAAATCCAAAGAAACAATACGATCTTGTACTATTTTAGTTGTATAACCTGCCAGGGAATGTGGCGGTAATCTGCTATTGAACATGGTAGCTATAGTAGGCATAAGTGCGGAATGCCTATGCTGGCTAAGATTTATATTCTACTTTCGAAATTGTTTTCTACACTATGCACTAGTAATAATATCAAATGTTTCTTTTTAATGCGTATCAAGCATCTTTGACTATCATAAGGAGAAATCTCCTCCGATTCTGCGTTTGCATTGTGTGTGTGTGCGGGAGGCCTTATGGTAGTCTCATTTTTAAAAGCATTATGAATTGACTTTAAAAATATTCCTCTATTTTGATTTTTAAAGAAAAATAAACTGTTTTAGTTCTCACACCAGTCACATGACTGACTCGGAGTTTATTGTTTTCCTTCCTAAACTCTGGGTGCCCACCAATTTCCACACGGGCAGTCAAGAGTTAAGGTTTATCAGGATATTCAGGAGTTGCTGGAGGCAAGATGGATAGCATGGCGTATTAATAGTATATAGTATTTCTTTTCCGCTGTTGATGTTGTTTGTTGTTGTTCACTCTGATGATGTAATGAAATGTAATGTAATGTAATAACTGATATAGTTCTTTGTTTAAAGATTATTCATTTATTTATTATATGTTGTTCCGCTGCGAATTGTGAGATTCTGATGTTGTTCTGTTATTTCTTTCTGTTCTGTTCTATCTTTTTCTCTCTTCTTCTACCTTTTCTTTTTCTAAAACCCTAACGGTACGGTTTTTCGGCTTTCGATTGCTCGGCAGTTGATACAGTGGACGTATTGATGTCGGTTTTCGTCAACGAAAAATCGCGTTCGTTACAATAATTATTTTTGGATTGGATCTTAAATGACAACATTAACTAATCTGACTATCCACTGATTATCGAAAAGATAAATAGTGATTAAAAAAGTGATGAGTGTTGATATTAATCATATATTATAACTTGAGACAGTATATTTAGTAAATTTCTTTAAAATTTAAACAAAATTTATAATAATTTTTTATGGGTAAAAATTCCATGACCATCTCTATTTCTATCATATTTCTAACAACCATTACTCATCAAAATGCAATATAGTATGTCAATATGTGGTATTTTAAGCAGAAAATTATTCATTTTCATTTTAATTTATTTTCAGCAATAAAAACATCCAAAGTATTAACTCTCATTTAAAAGTCCTCACGGTTATGCATGTGTGAATTACTTGAAATTTTTGATTATATGCTTTCATGCTCATTTATAAGTCTTCACGGTTATGCATGTATGGAACACATATCAAAACTGATTATTAGATAGACAAGTTGATTCTAATCCCATTTGAAAGTCCTCACGGCTATGCATGGTTATAAGATGCTTGAATTCATTTTTTTTATTTTTATTTAAATTTGGAAATACTACTAGTCTCATTTAAAAGTCCTAACAGTTATGCATGGTTAGTATTCAGATTCCTGATATAAATATACCACAAATAGATACAGCTATACGGTTTTACATCATCCTTATCATTCCAAAGTGGAATTTGCGCCTAACAGAGTATTTATGATTTTTGTTTGATTTTTTTACTGAAATTTAATATTTATACTCGATTGGGTATTAATGTTGTATTAATGTCTATCACTTTATCTCTATTTTTCTAACACTATTACTCTTTTGCTGAAAACAAAAGAGGGAGAGAAAAGTTAAGATTGTGAAAAATAAAAGTCAAATATTTTATTTTGTATTTTCTATTTGCATCTAGGTTTGTTTGCAGATTTTTATTTATTTTCATGCATATATGAAGGGAGAGCTTTGTTGTAGAGATGCAGCATTCAAATAGAGGGAGCAAATTAAATGATCAAATACATTTAATAAATTCAAAATCCTAAATGTATGTTTGTTATCATCAAAAAGGGGAGATTGTTGAATATGCTAGTATATGATTTTTGTTTGATGATAATAAACATATATATATATATATATATATATATCTATATATATATATATATATTCGTTTATATGTATTTGTTATTGTACAATTTCAATTTCACATAATTAAATAAATATTTACTGAATAAAATATATAACATAGAATTTAAATTCAAACAGGCATTTTATTCAAACGAATATCTATTACAATTTTGAATAGTACAAATTAGAGCTCTCACTATATACACAATTTTCAAACAGTACAATTTCAAATTACAACACAATTTTTCACTACACAATTATCATTTACATTTGCACCTCACTGCATATCACTTATTCACTCATATTTAATCTTCAACTCTATTCCAGATTGAATTCAACATCTGAGTTATCTGCAAAATAAACATTGACGTAGTAAAATTGAAAAAGAAATATTTTTGCAGTGTAAAATAAAATGTATGTTTTGAAAATATTATTTGCCTCAATTAGGATGTTCGTCATCATATTTATTTTTGAATTCATCTACATAAACAACTTATGACATGCACAGTGTATCACTGTACATGCCACAAGGCCATGCACATCAATATACACTTGATAAAACTACAGGGACATGTGAGCACAAGGTCAAACCCGAGCCGAGGCTGGATTCAACTCAGGTGCAATACAAAAGTATCACAAAATTGTAGAGTACAAGTTGTCATGCAACAAGAATCCAAAACCAGACCATGCTAACAAGTGCACAAATGTATACACATGAGAACAGACTCGACGGTGGAGTCAAAGCAATATGAAAATTCAAGTGAAACCAGAAATATACAAACAACAAAATGAACCAGAGGTAGACAAGACCACAATGTACCAGAAACATGGAGACGACATTGATGTGCACATGTTGAAACATTCACCAGACCAGAACCAAGGCTAATGGGTCAAGACAAAACGAACAATTCAGGCTCAAGGAAATGTCCAATAGTCAAATGGTCAAGACCGGATACAAGAGAAAAGAAAATCTCACCATATCAGTATAGAAAAGTTGACAGGGCAAACAAGTGCACAAGAACAAGCCCATGAAACTGCATACACATATACATGTATATCATACATGTTCACATATATGGCGGACAACACAAAATATAATAAGTGCAGACCTAAAATTCAACCTGTTTGAAGAAGTGCATCGTACTAGGGCAGTGCAAAGTACAAAGAAACATATATATGAAATGCAGCAAATTTAACTTGAACCACTATACAACATCTTTATCAAGTGCAGGACCAATGAAGTGAAACAAGACCAGACCCAAATCAACCATGAAGTATAGGAGCAACACAGACCAGCTTACATGCAACTTAGACTGCAATGAAAAAGTGAGGAGCAACATATATGCATGCTACAACAATGACCAGTCGAGATAGACCACACAACCAATTAAGCCAACAGTGGTAACTTTAAACTACATGGTGCAACAAACATACATACATATACACACACACAAACACACATATGCAAACACACATATGTGTGTGTGTGCAACTTGTAACCATACATCATCATCATCATCAATGCACAAGACCGTAACTCAAAAGGAGACAGCAAATACAAGATAGTACATAAACACGTGTATACATATATGCATATACATATACATACATATATATATGTATGTATGTATATACAAGGTAGTACATAAACACGTGTATACATATATGCATATACATACATACATATATATATGTATACACATGCATATATGTGTGTGTGTGTGTGTGTGTATATCGATGAAGCAATGAAGACCAATGAACAAAAAATGTAACATGAATAGATCCACATGAAATTAGACATATACATATGAAGACCAACTTTCAAAGTGCAATCATACTCAATGAAGCAACAAAAACAAAACAGTTCAATAACAAGTGCACAAATCAAAGCATACAGATTTTCAAATGGCATGGTCAGATGCAGGCACAAGCTAACATACATATATATATGTGTGAAACGACATATACACATATATGCAGTAATGAATAAGACTGCAATACCAGTTGCCTTAACAAAGTTAAGGCATCAGAGTTTATCAAGTCGAACTTTATCTCAAGTCAAAAAATTCAAACTAGAGAATATAGAAGTAGTGTTTAAAAAAAAAGGAATCAACAGGGGTCAACTATACACGAAGACAAATAAAACTCGTATACTAACACGTCAAACAAGTCGAAGTCAAATTTTCACTAAATCAAAGTGGCCGAAGTCAAAGGAAAAAAGAACGGAACCAAGTCAAAAGGTAACTTGTTCAAAACCATTCCTTTCGAAAGCAGGTGAATTTCCAAGCCATAAAAGGTTTCGACCCCTCCAAAAGCATATGTTTCGACCCTATACCTTTCGCTTATCCCTAATCCACTACAAACCAAGGTTTGATACCATGTGTATTAGTTTCGACTGAGGTTAGAGGCGGAGGAATGAAGTTGAAAGGTAGCTTCCGAAGATGGTAGAACAACAGAATCTACGAAATCTGTATTTCTAACTTAAAAAGGAAATTTCTTTTCAACTAACCTGCTTATTTGTCACTATATAATTGGTTAAATAACTTTAATTTGGAATGCTTAATTAATTTTAAATATTTAAATAATTTTAAATATTGAAAAGTTAATTTATAGGTTAAATAACTTGAATTTCAAATACAACAATTTATTGGATGGTTTAGTTGTTAAATTTAATAATTAAAATTGTTTAAATTGTTGAATCTTGGAATTTTATTTGGATAAAAATAATTTAAAAGCTTAACTGATTTTGGGAATAACATTTTAATTAACGAGTGAAAATAGTCTTCTAGGGCACTGTATCGAATTTCGATGAAACTAGTTGGGTCTGTAATAATGAATTATATTACACCGTCAAATTTGTAGCAATCAGATGCATCGTTGTGTCATACGGGATAGAAATGCGTAGAAATTGAGATCGAAAATTTAATATTATAATTGGTTTCAAAAAGCTACCTTCTACATACGATCAAATTACTTGAAACTTGTTCCATTGCATTCAGAATAGTGGCATAACATTAGGAATGCCAGACGGCATGCCCCGATCGGGGTTCGGAATTAAATATCTAGATACATTTGAATTTTAAATAATATATTTCCTTCTATTTAACTTTACACACCCTGACCTTTATTATCAACCACCTTACCTACTTATGATCATACCCACCTTCTATTTTAAAAGTCGCATTCTCCCTCTCTTCTCCCCTTTAGTTTAACAGACAAGAAAAAAAGAAATTGAAAACATCCAAAAAATTTATCTCAACATTTACTCAACAAAAAATATTCAAACAATTTTTAAAATTCACGTTTAAAGGAGATCTTCGATTGGGTGTGCGTTGGAGGATGTTCGATCACTGTTTGGCATGGTCAAATGGAGCAACACCCACTAGAGTTTCAGATTCTTGATCATTGGTTCATCAATTCGTGAAATGGAGGTCGTTTTTGGATTCGTGGGGTCGTTTAGCACTTGGGGTCAAAGTTCAGGAGATCGCAGTGCTCAGAATGGATCGTGTCATCGTATGAACAGTGTTAGGCCTGGGGTGGAGGGTCGCGATGCATTTTGATTAGGGATCGAGGTTGTCGTCAGTGGTATGGACAGGCGGAGATTCCATAGAGGAGCGGAATGACGAAGTCGATTCATGAAATGGAGCATCGGAGCTCCGTATCACTAGTGATCGTGCACAACCATTTTTGGTTATCTCTTTGCACGTTTCATTTGGGGGAGAAGAAGGAGGTGAGGGCAGTGTTGTAATATTATGCAAGTTGAGTTGTGTAATTTTTAACTTAAATTTAATTCGTTAACTTACAAAATTGATAACTCCTTCATACAAGGTCCGATCGAGACAAAACTTTTTGCATTGATTGTGATGACGAGAGCTTCAAAATGGAACTAGTTCGGTCGGATTTGGAGACTATTGAATTTTGGACTAAAATTAGACATCATCTGATTTTAGTTCTAAACCGGAACGCCTCGGCGACAACAGGAAATTTCAATGAGTTAATCTCACCTTTTTGGGTACTAGTGTGATTTATAGTTGATAAAAATGGTTGAATGATTGTTTGGATAAATTATTGTATTTATTAATTGGTTTGAATATATTTCCGCCTATTGGAGCAGATGAGACCCTATTACATTCCCGCATAATAGCGGATGACCCTTTTTATTACGATATCCCGCCTCAAAGCGGTGATTATATAACATTTGTGATGCAGGGAGAAACAGGTTAGAGGAATCCAACATGATTCCCTGCTATTATTGAATTAATCGTTTCAATGATATTTCCTTTATATGGAGTATTGAATAATAAATATGTTTTTGGATGCTGTGATTATAACATCATTATATGTTTGAAATAAAAACCCAGTACTGATAGAAAATCAATATCGATATGGGTTAAATGTTGAGTGGTTATTGGCCTCAAGTTGGTATTTTCAAAATACTATAAATTGTCGGTTAAGTTGGAATTGATTTTTGAGACAAAAAGGAATAGTAAATCTGAAATTGGGTTTTGAAAATATTTTATTTAAAGGTTATCGATATATTAATATTGTTTTAAAGTTAAGTAATTATATTAATACCGTTTTAAAGTTATTTAACTATAATAATATTAATTTGAAGTTATTTAATTATAATAATATTCTTTTAAAGTTGTGTAAAAATATTAAAATTGTTTTAAAGCTATATAATCATTTTAATATTATTTTGAAGTTATTTAATTATTTTAATATTGTTTAAAAGTTATTTGTTTTAGCTAATATGTTTTAAAATTTATAAAACGTTAATAAATTGAAAAAAATTAACTATTTAAGAATAATTATGGTTTGAAATTTATAATAAAGATTATTAATAAGTTTTTAAAATAAATTATTATTATTTATAAAATGGTAAGATTATTTTTCATTATTATTATTAAATAATATTTTAGAATGATTAATTATTATTTTAGGATATTTCAAGTTAATGATTTTCATTTGTTTATAATATTCATTGTTAATAATTATTATTATCATATAGTGATGTTTGAGGTAAATGATTTAAAATTATTTATAAATGCTTTCGAGACCGGAAATGAGATCGAAAGATTTAGATTTTATAAAGGAATTATAAATTGGCTCGAAGAATTAAGGGAGAGTATTTGCAAGGTGGAAGAGTTTATATATAGTTAGGTATTTATAAATGAATTTTAGAAGCGGGTTTATAGATTTATAATAGAAGTTTGTAAATGCTATATGGGTTCATTTAGAGTTATAAATGATTCTGAAATGTACAAGATGTTTATAAGTGACTAAATTCTTGGTAAAGATTATTAATGTTTTTCGAATATTTATAAAATGGTTTATAAATGATTTTGTAGAATTGTAAGGGGAATTATAAACGATTTGAGAATCGATTAAAAAGGGAACTTTTCTAAGTTTTGTAGATATACTTATACGGTTGGAATAAGTATATGGCTATTTCTAAATATGGAAATATAGGGATGTGCAAGTATATCTTCCAAAGATGTTTATATACAAGTAATTTACAAAGTAATTGTATGTTTAAAGACTTATTAAAGGAGGCTAGTGCTTGCTTATATACTGAGCCAATATTGATTTTCCAAATGAAATAAAATCCTGATTGAATGTTTGATATTCGATAGTTAAATAACCGACTATCGAACATAGACCCAAATATAACTTTGGAAATATCTAAGAAAAACACGTGAGTTATATGACATGGTCATCTCCAGTGATACTGTATTATGCGTATAAATCTCGTTTCGTTCTTCTAGGAAGAAGATAAGGAAATCGTCCACTAATGGTTAGGAGGTGATCTTCGATCTTATCTTTGACTATTTATTTCCTAGAGAACCAGGGTCGAGTTTATCGGAAATTATCGAACGTTGTTTCGAAGAGACCATGATCAGATATCTCATAAGACCACGCCACAGATCAGATATGCTAACGAATGTGAAGACATCATGAAGAGCATGGAATCGAAGATAGAGATGTAAAGTGCAAGGGCTAATCACTACTAATCCTGAAGGTGATTCCAAAATGGATGTAGTAGGAATAGTGCCTTCGGTTTCATTCAGATCCAGAACGGATTTGTATGGATAAATGCTATCAGCACATTGTCATTGAAGGGCAATGAGCATTTTAGGTGTGAATTTCTTGAAAGTTAATCATAGCCTCAAGCCTTATCAAGCATGAATGATTGAAAATCAAGGGAGATACAACAAGGCTAAGTGGGGCGCACCTATTAGGGTATGTTGTCACCCTTCTAGATACATCTATATATTTATGGATTGGGTGTGCATGAGATCTCGATTAAAAAGGATTGCAAAGCAACCGAGGTGATGACATATCCGTTGCTATTTAGTAAGGGGTAGGCCAGTCTTGTGTTGACAGAGGATCCAAGCGAGGTACTCGGTACATTTTCTAGACATGTAGTGTGATAGGCGGTACCCCGATGCCTAGTCATTGCATGGAATCCATTCTCCAATAAGCGCCCTACGTTTTGATTATGACCAATTATGTTGAAATGTTAGATGCAAGCAATTAAGATATTTTAATTTTTCACTTTGAACCTCTAGACATTATTATAATATCACTGGATTTTCTACAGAAGTGTTTTGGTTATCTTAAGGTAAAAAGCCGTCGTGTTTATCTGTGGCGTGGTCTTATGAGATATCTTTTGATTCCAAAGATTTTCTTATAACTTTAAATCCAGTTGGGTGTGTTTTCTCATGCTAGTTTTTCAAACCGACTCGGATGTTATTTTGTTATAATGCTCGGGTCAGACTGAGTATATTACAAATTAGTTTGGATGCTTGGAGCTTTAAGAGACGAGTTGGAGGCCCAAATACGTATTACGTAGATGGTTATATTATCCGCTGTATTCATTGGTGTGTTATCTGCAATTGTGAGGATAGACTGTTATAACTGTCCGGCTTGAAATATGTTAGTATATTTTGACTGATGTTTGTATATATACATATTACAGTTTTGCTTTTGTGTAAAGACTTGTGATATATTATAGATTATTTGTTCTACTGTATGATTCTGTGTTGTTTAGTTTTCTACTTATCTTCTTTCTTCTTCTTTTCCCCTAACAATCGGGTTTTTTCCGACATTCGATTGGTCGGCATGTGATACAGTGGATGTATTAGTGTCGATTTTCGAGGATTGAAAAGCTTATGGCTTGTTACAATAGTACTCACTCAAACTTCTAGTTTAAATTATATTTGATATATTGGTAAGGAAGCAACAGAGAGAATGAAATTAAAGCTAAAAATATTGAAATAAAATTAGACTTTGCATTGCACAAAATCTATAAATTGACCATATACACTTTTCATAGTTGGAAGTAAACAATAAAGAAAAATAGTTTAAACTAACTAAAATATATGAACTGAAATAGGAGAAATATGAACTAAAACGTCATTTGAATTCATACTTTATAAATAATGAATGTCCCTTTCTAAGGCTAAAATAATGATTAATTTTTAATCTGGGGAATGTTTAAAATGTCCTACGACACAATATCATTTTGATATTTAGTTGATATAATATATAAATATGAAGATGTTAAGTAAGATATAACTCATTTAAATATTTTTGAAATATGCTGAATACACTATCATTATCTTATATGTTGATGTCTTTATCCCTTCTAACTTTTTAAAGAAGTACTTTTTTATTATTTCACACAGTTTCAAGAAAGCTTCGGGTTTTAATTCATGAATCACTTCAAGTTCATTAATTTACGTTGAACTTGAAGTTCTCAAATTTTATGCAAACTTCTGACAAAAAAATAGTATCCTCTTGATCAACATATGCAGTTTTGAAGTTAAAACCAACAAACATATAGCAAACTACAGGAATTGATAATCAAAACTATACAATTTACTTTATGCAGCGGTTTACAAAACTATGCAAAACTATACAACAAACAAATATATGAATTTTCTAAAATACAGAATTCTGCCAAAAATAAATAATAAATAAATCATGTGGAGACATAATATAATATAAATTATGGAGCTATGTGGTTGAAGTACAACAAAGTGGTATTTACCACAATGGTTCACGTGGCTATAGTTCATTACAAAGTATAAAATAAAAGTGATAAAGCATCCATGGAAAAATGTAATGATCAGAGGAGAAAAATAACAATAATACGGCACACGGTCACAAGATATTTATAATTCGATAACTTAGTGAAAGACCTTTTATTATTCAGTCATGTAGTAGTAAATCTGTAGTAAAACAACAAGGCATATTACCACTCTCATTATTAAAATATCATTAATAAATTTGTTCTTGTTTCCAATTGTAGATTAGATTCTTAAACATTATGAAAGGGACAGCTAAGCATAATATTTTAAGATGTGAGATTAATGAAATGTTTATATCTGGGAAAGAAAACAAACTTGGGTTAATGCGTGATTAACGCTATGATAGTAGACTATTATAAAAGGTGGAACCCAATGCATGAGGCTCCCGTGCGATAGCGGACTCTGAAAAGGTCGATAACGTACGCAATCTTTCCCTCGCATCGCGAAGAAGCTGTTTCCAAGACTCGAATCTGGGCACCCAGATCACCATGCGGTTGACCTAACTGTTGCGTCAAGACTCCACCTCGATAATAGAATATTATAATTTTAAAAATCGATGTAGCTAAGTAATTAGGAAAAGGCTATGGTTAAATATGTAAAAGAATATTGAAATATGCAAATCTTTGGGTAAGGATAAGTGGGCAACATGATTCAACCTGATAAAGCAAACATCATTTCATTTATGACTATCATAATATCTAATTTGACTAATAGAAGGAATGATCTACTATGGCAAATTTGAAATTTTAGATAGGTTTGAGCAGATGCACTATTTATTTGTGAAAGCCAATAATTATTAACAAAATAATACATAGCATGTGCAGTATTTGTACATAAATATGTACGTAACATATAGCTAGATCTATTAATCTAAGAAGTATATTATACGAATCAATCATTATACTATATCAAGGCCATGAAACGAAAAGAAATGCAATAGTATGTAGAATATAAAACACTATGTCTAGTTGTAAAAGGAAAAAAAAAACATGAAACAAGTTATACTGTACCGAAAGAGAGATAGGAAAAATATTACATATTTAAGGAAAGCTTTGGTTTGTTGACCAAAACGCAATCAGTATGGTTTATTTGAATCAATAACAACAAAAGTGTCAAACTCGAAAGTTGCTCTCTAAAATAAATGAACTAAAAAGCATAAAAAAGCAAGTTTTAAATCACAAATCCAAATTCAAAAATCAATACACTCAATATTTTATTTTTAAAACAGGTACAGATCTCAAAGATAAATCATTTAAGTATGATATTAAAATTTACACTATAATGATATCTGAGAAAAAAACTAAAAACTAAGATGTATATCAAAATGGGATTTGTAAATTTAAATCTATGATAAAATATCAGAAAAGATTAGAGTGAGATTTGAAAACTTAGATCCATGATAAAATGAGATCTGAAAAGATAAGATCAATAAAATAAGATTTAAAAAATTGCTTACCATTTCAAGACTGTACTAATAACATGTTGTAAGAAGATAAAAAGGAGAAGCCATTTGAGAAAGCGGGGAAGACATTTTACTTATTCTAGAGACTAGTAATCAGTGTTTTCATGATCCTATTCTGCATCGGTCCGAACTCGAATAACTCTGAACCTTGGACCACCACGGTTTGGAACTCAATTGGACCTCATTCTTTCATGAACCTTGGTCAGATCTTCAAATCAACGGTCCAACCGTCAATTTTACCGGTTGAACCACGGTTCTTTCGTTTTTTTTCCTACTTTCTCATCGTGTAATTTTATCTAATTTCATCTTTTACATTGATTTGAAGAAAATAAGTAAATATATATTTCAAAATCATAATCGTTCCAAAATCTAAGCCATTAACTTCATTACTTTGTTATTTACTGCTGCAAATTTCTCTAATACCACTATAAGATTCGTCAAGTTTGTCGTCATTAAACTGCTATCGTTGTGCACTACTTTACTATATACAAAACTGTAGTTGTGCACTGCAACAACACACAATTTCCATTGCAGACCTTGAAGGCCATTTACAGCTTGTGCATATAGCATTATTATTTCAATATTTTTGTGTATAGTTTGTAGTTAAATGAGCAAATTTTTCGAAAAATAAATCACGGTTTCAACGGTTCAATCGGTTGAACCATCAAAACCATAAACCTTCGATCATCACCGTTCGAGGAACGACACGGTCATGAAAACTATGCTAGCAATACAATTACATTACACAGTCTCCTTTATATAAAGACGTTGGAGCATGATACTAAACTTATGTGGAACTAAACAGAACAACATAAAGCATATTCACTTTATAATTTACGTGTATATATATTGCACGACAAACCATTTTTTTTTTTTTTGGCGTGGCAGCGTTGGACGCAACTAAATCATATATGATGTAAACGAAAGGTAAAGAGTGTTTTCTGAACGTTCTAAAACACAGGCCCACAGCGAAAATGGGGTAAAAAGTAAATTTTTATATACGCGGTTAAAAAACAATGCGAGTGGTGGAGGTGGTTAACCAAACGGTAGTTAAGGAACTCCACACGCATTTTTCTCCAAAATTAATCCTCTTCCAAAATATAAACCTCAATTATTAATTAATTTTTTTTCCAATTTTTCTTATCATATGAATGTTAAAAGATGATGAAGCTCTTATTTTTATTGTATTTCATCACAACTTTCGTATACGACGTCCAAGCAAGACGAGTGGCCATTTTGGGCAGCGGCACCTTCAATGTGAAGAGCTACGGTGCTAAAGCTAATGGGAAAAATGAGGACACCAATGTCTGAATTTCTCTTCTTCAATGTATCTATAATCATATAGCTCATATACTGAATTTATTTTTATTTTTTCACAGGCATTCGAATCAGCCTGGAAAGCTGCATGTTCATCAACCGGCTCAGTAACTCTGGTGATCCCTAAAGGCACATATCTCCTCGGACCTACTGTCTTTCGCGGTCCATGCAAAAATGTTAGATCCTTCACAGTTCAAATGGAGGTATATCATTTGCCATTCATATCAAATTAGGATTAAAAAAGAAAGAAAAAAAGTATCATTTTTCTTCTTGAATATTGATGTAGGGCACATTAAAGGCAACAACAGACTTATCAAAATACCCAATGGACGAATGGGTCGAATTCGGCGGTGTCGATAACCTAACTTTAAAAGGAGGTGGAACGTTCGATGGACAAGGAGCTGTATCCTGGCCCTTCAACAAATGCCCTACAAACAAGAACTGCAAAGTTTTGCCAACGGTATGTTATGCTTAACATATTCAAAACCGTGCCGACTTTCTTACAAAGGCACCTTCTTTTGGCAGTCAGTTAAGTTCATAGGCACAACAAACACAGTGGTAGATGGAATAACATCTGTAAACAGCAAGTTTTTCCACATAGCTATACTTGGATGTACAAATTTTAAAGCGACGAATATTAAGATCGATGCTCCAGCTAATAGCCCGAACACTGATGGTATTCATCTGGAGAAAAATTCAGGTGTCACCATTCATAAATCGAAGATTGGAACTGGAGATGACTGTGTATCTGTAGGCCAAGGCAACTCTGATGTCACTCTTACCAGCATCACCTGTGGCCCTGGCCATGGTATCAGGTTTGTTCAAAGAATTTTAGTGTGTGTGTATCCTCTGTTATCAAGTATTCGCTCAACTTTGAAAACCCACCACATTGTAAACTTTTATGGTACATTTTGGATAACCATGGTGCATTTTAATTTTACAATGTGATAGTCTACATACGTATGTGTGCATTTTAATTTTACAATGTGATAGTCTACATACGTATGTGAATAGAGATATTCCACCAGAGTATATGATCTCAATGTGAGTAATAGTGACTTATGAAAACCTAAATGTTTCATGTGCATGCATGCATGTCATTTGTACTCACGTTTGTGCAAGTTTGGTACATGTAGGTTAATTAACAAAATGTATTTATGACAGCGTGGGGAGCTTAGGAAGGTACAAAGACGAAGGGGACGTGAATGGACTGACTGTAAAAGACTGCACATTGACCGGAACAGCGAATGGACTTAGAATAAAAACATGGCAGGATTCGCCAGGGGCGACCTCAGCAGCCAACATGACATTCGAGAACATCGTGATGGACCATGTGGCCAACCCCATTATCATAGACCAGACTTACTGCCCCTTTGCCAACTGCGCTTCCAATGTAAGTCCAAATTCGAGTGACATAAAGTATATACATACTACAATATGAATCGAATTCGTGATATCAGAACCACAATCTAAATGCCTAACCATTGGGACGTGGACTTGGATTGTCTTCAAATTCAAGTTAATTAGTTAAAAATCTATAGTAGTATATTTTTCGCATAAAAACCAACTTTTTGACCAGTGTTTTAACAAAAAGCAGTAAAACTACTTTTAAAAGCGAATAGAACATAAATGCAATGTTGATGCAGGCGCCATCGAGAGTGAAGATAAGTAACATAAAGTTCAAGAACATAAGGGGGACATCGACCACGCCAACGGCGGTGACACTGAAGTGCAGCAAAGGAATGCCATGTCAGGACGTGACCCTACATGATGTTAGTTTACAGTTTGTAGGAGGAGCTGGTGCCACTAATTCTACCTGTCTTAATGTGCAGCCTGCATTCATTGGGACACAGAATCCATCACCCTGCCCATGAGAACTAATGTGCATACTAGGAGATTATGTCTCCCTTTCTACGTTTTGTTGACATTTTTTTATATGTAGAAGGGAAGATGCATAGGGATGATTGATTTTTGTATTGAGAATAACTGAGACGGTGTTTGAAGTGGCGATATATTGTGATTCAAGTCGCCCTTGCTGTACTTGTAGTAATTGTACGTTATATTAAGTGTAATTTTCGATGAAATTGTAAAAAAAAGTCTGTTATTGTGAGCTTGTGCATGTAGATGTCTTGCACTTTGGTGCATGTAGTATTGTGCACTTCTGGGCTGTCTACTTGGGTTGTTAGTTGTTGAAAATTAGTGTTGGTTTTGTCTATTTTGTAGGCTACAATTACTTGAGTTATTTGAAAAATTAAATCTAGAGTTATAAAGTGTTTCAATGGTTGATACTACAGAATTATGGAAAATAACGGAGAGAGTTACGGAAATACAACTCTAGAATGACCCAAAGATTGTTGTTGAGAGAAAATTGGAATATGGGATTTTCAAAAATATTCGTTGATAGAATCGGGGAAAGTTATACGCAAAATATTATAAATATTCAGAGAACGGTAGGGTTAGATTATTGACATTGGACTAATGTATCTTCTTAGTTTGAAAGGTGGACTAGTATTGTTAGCACCAAAATTAGTCACTAATACCCAAACGCATATGAATACACCAACTAAAAGTCACAGATAACAGATAAAGTGTATGTAGAGGGTATAAATATGAAAAACAATAAAAAAAATTAAAAAGAAAGTAGTAATAAGACAGCTAACTCCGGTCTACGTCCACTGTAGAAATTTCTTTTTGTTGATCAGAGAATTGATTGCTGTTACAATCCCAAGTTTTTAAAACAAAAAATGACAGAGTAACTTGAACAGCCTTTGTAGAAGAAGTTATGGAAGAACAAAATGATAACCCCTTTTTTGAAGCTCCGCTTGCCGTATTTATAGGCAAAATCCGGGTTACTGGGCTTCCTGAGCGATACGGGCCCACCAAAACCATAGTCGAGTCACACCATCGACCACTAATTTTCCGGAGTATAAAATATACCGACCCCAAGAGATCGGGGTAGTGACCAGAAGCAACCTCCATTTTGACCCCAAGTAGATTGCAATGTGACTCCAAGCAAAAATACACCGACCCCTTGCTTTATGCTGACCTGATTTTCCCAAGGCCGACCCGAAGTATATCCATTACCGACCTAAAGTAATCAAAAATATGCCGATCCCAACTCCTCACAGCCGATCCTAAGTGACCCGAGCCATGGCCCGAAGCAAGTTGACCTTTGACTCGAAGCAGATTGCACTACGACTCAAAGCAAAAAACATACCGACCCCTTGCTTTATGCCGACCTGATTTCCCCAAGGCCGACCCGAAGTATTTCCATTACTGACCCAAAGCAACAAAAAACAAGCCGATCCCAACTCCTCATAGCCAACCCCAAGTGACCCGAGTCACGGCCCAAAGCAAGTTGACCTGTGACTCGAAGCAAATTGCCATGCGACTCCAAGCAAGAGTATGCCGACCTGAGAATATGCCGACCCCATCTCCAAGCTTTTATGCCGATCCGAGAACCTGTTGCCGACCTGAGGATGTTTGCTCCTTGACCCGAAGTAGTGCCGAACCAATCATTTTATGCCGACCCTCATGGTACATGCCGACCCCATAAAACTATGCCGACCCCAAGTAACCCGGTTAGTGACCCGAAGTAAATAGCCTGCCGACTTGAAGTTATCACCAAACCCTCCCAAACTTACGGGTCCCATGTGACCCGAAGCAAAGCCTCATATGACCTGAAGCAAACTAGGTGAAAACCCGAAGTAAACCTATAAGTGACTTGAAGCAAACTCCAATCATCCCAAAACGACCCGATTTTTGTCAAAACTTGTATTTTAACTATTTCGTGTCTTTTGTCCATCAACTATGTCGAATCCCAACTTCCTAAACATGTTTATCATCCATGATTGATCGTCTATCCATCCAGTCGAGTCAAACCCTTAGTATTCCAACTTCGATAACCGTGTAGTTGATTAGGTTAAATTTGTCTGTACACTGCCTTGCCAAAATGCGGGTTAACACTTTCCCCCCTAAAACATACCTTGCGATTGGAAGGTATGTTTTGTATTGCCGTAAGTCCAAAATCCGAGGTCCATAATCCATTGATCGTCATATTCAGCCTTGAATCCAATCCATTGCCAAATCGATTCTTCGATCTCTTCGGATGATTAATAAAATCCATGACTATTCTGAGTCGATATCCAATTCCAAATTCATCCCGAATCCGTTAACCGAATCTACGATCTCTCCGGATTGTTTTATCTGAGTCTGGGATCTCTCCGTGTACTGTAATCCAAATCGAGGACCTTGCCGGGTCCAAATCTAAAGTCGGAACCTCGCCGGGTCTTATAATCCATATCTGGGACATCGCCGGTTCCATATCTAAAGCCGGGACCTCGCCGTGTCTTATACTCCATAACAGGACCTCGTCGGGTCCATATCCAAAACCAGGAGCTCGTCGGGTCCAACAATCCATACCCGGGACCACTCCGGGTCCATATCCAAAACCATAACCTCGCCGGGTCCTATAATCCATACCCGAGACCTTGCTGGGTCCTATAATCCATATCCGAGACCTCTTCGGGTCCTATAATTTATATCCGGGACCTCCTCGGGTCCATGTCCTAATCCGGGACGCTGGGTCCATATCCTAATCCGGCCTCGACTCTTAGGTCGAGGACTTTTATTCTCCGACCTCGACTCTTTGGTCGAGTACTTTTATATTCCACATCTGAGTACAATCCATCGCTCTCCGATGAAGGGACCCATGATTTGCGATTATTGCCCCGTCTCTCCGGTCGGGACCATAACCGCATGACCTGTGTTATTTATTACATTAATCCAAATCCAATCAATACAGAGTTCCATTGATAAAATAAAAGTTCGTACAACCAAGAAAATCAAATGTCCACAGTACCAAGAAAGAAACCAGAGTTCACAGAAAATAGAAAAAAAATAAGATTTCATAAATCCGAGCGTCACGGTATATCATCATCTCAGAGCATGCCTAGGGACCATCCTCGATCTCGTACATGTGTAAGTGACTTAGCCGCCTTAGTTCAGGTTTTATTACTTATTCAAAGCTATAAATCCATTCAGCTGATAATAAGCTGACGATGCCTAGATCTAGTGCCAACTTCATCTAGGGTGGGCGGTGGCTGATCCTATTCAACCGCCATAGCTCGATTCCTTACGTATTGTTGTAAATGACCATTCCTTATATGCACCTCAACGATATCCTTCAAATGCCTATAGTCATTTGTGCAATGCCCATCCAGCTCATGGAATAGGCAATGCTTTCCCGATACCCGCTCGTATTCGGAGGGTTCTCTTTTTGCTGGCCTTCAATACTGGAGGCATCCTCAAGTATCCAAATAAATCATTTCTAGAGTCTCATTAAAATTCATGTAAGAATAGAATTTTGGTTCCTCCATTGCCTTTTCGATGTGTTACCACTGTCATTCACTTTCCATTTGCCTCTATCATCCTTATTTGAATCCTTCCTAGGTGGACCTCCACCCTTTACCTCATAAACCTCAACCTCTCTCCCTTCCCTTTCAACCTTCACATCTTCTTGTCTTAGAAACCTTTTCACTTCATGGTAAATGTAACAACCCAAATTCCAATGTGATATGTCTTAAAAACCTTTTCGCTTCATGGTTATCTCGTATCCTGCAAATAGGCAAAGATAAATATATCAGAGCTTAAATAGATATCTCACAGCTGAACTAACTATAAATATAATAGTAAGTAAATACTCACCAAGGTAATAACACTTTCTATACAAGTGTCACCAAGCTGGAAAATCTCTGCCATATATTTAACCCGTGGGATGTTATGAGGAGGGAGTCGGAACTAAAGTTCTGGTGAATAGACAAATTATACACTTCTAAGCATAATTCTACATATACCGTTTTATTTCCATTTTCTATTATATTAAGTTTATTGGGTTTATAATACTCTCGCCTTTGTGTGTGAATCGTAACCATCTACTCCGTAGTAGATTAAAACCTAATAACTAATATATATGTAGTTACATGCCCAAGGACCGCATCATTCCTAGGTACTATCCATAGTACCTTCCGTATCCTCCTTGAAAAGGACTTCATCGTCTCGCTGCTAGAGCATATTGAAACTACATCTGTAAAGGACATCTTCGTGAGGCTTACAATACAGATGTTCCATCGTTTGCTAGGAAAACTTGAAACTACATCCGCACTAGCTTACACTAGTGCTTGGACACCCACAATGTACCACCCAGTGCATACCATGAGGACTACACATAATCGTTCGGTCTACTCCTTGAATTCTGCCAAAAAGGTCTACCTTGTACATAACTCAGTCGGGGATTTTCAATATCTATAAAGGTCCGCTTCGTTAGGCCTGCAATACAGATATTCTACTTGGTCTGTCTCTTTTCTTATCGTGGCTATGGCCCCCCGCAGCCACCCCTTAACTAATCGAAAGACCTTTCAAGTGCTAAGTGGTTGTTCCCTACTGCAAACAATCTAAACATCCAATTGGCTGTGCCCCTCATTGAAAGAATCATTGGCCTATTGGTTTAACTCTAGTTTTTCCTGAACTTTCTCTGACTGATGATGGCTTGATCTCCACATGTGACTATCCTTTCGGGTCCTGTCACTATAATCTACACCCAATCCAGAGTACGGTGTCATACGAATATCCTACTCCATCATCAACCTTTTGACTGCCTACAAAGGTCCGGTTCGTTAGGCCTGCAATGAAAAAGCAGTCAAGGAATACTCTCTTGATAGAACACCTACAGTCCCTCTTCTGGGGGTGCAGCTTCGTTAGGCCTACCCTAGAGGGCCATCCTAGAGTATCCTCACGTCCCGTTGAAGTCTCGTACTTTCTTTTGGCCCGAGCTACTAAGTTGGATTTGCTCTTTCTGTACTAAAATCTATGACGAACTTCTTCGTTAGGCTCTTTGTCCAGATTCTCTTTCGAACTGCTCGAAACATACCTTACCATTTTATTAGATCCTACATCTAATCTTTAATTATGCGTTTAGTTTACTTTTCTTGTTTTGTTGACTACTTATTTATCCTAATTAGGGGTGAACATTTAACCGACTGAATCAACTTAACCGACCAAACCGATCTTAATCGAATCGTTTTAACCGAAAATATTGGTAACCGACGAAAATCGGTTCGGTTAAAGGTTAACCACAATTATATATCGGTTAACCGTTAACCGAAACTATTTTTTAAATTATCGGGCCTAGCCAATCCAATTCTTTTCGCTACCCGACCCATTACTCTTTTCCTAACCCTTAACCATTCGTGCTTGCCCTAGTTGCCCTAGCCGCTATTCGGTATTCTCAAAACACAGTTCGTTCTTCTCAAAATCTCAATCGTGATAATCAACTCATCGTCTCATCCTCTGCCAGTCTGCCAAGTGTCGCCTTGCTTTTCAATTTTTGCTCACTAGATCGTTGACATCAGCAATGGTTAATACTAGTAGGAAGAGAAAAAAATGTGAGTTTGATTTTCATTTTGCATCGTTTCAATCGTGATTTGGTTGCTTCTTTTTGTATATGATTTTCATTTTGCATCATCGGTTTTCATGCATGATTATGTCTCCAGTTCCAGATTCATAGTTTCAGCATTTTACAATGTATATCATGTTCTATGCTTTGATAATATACAGTAATGTGTGCTACTATTTGGATATATAATAAACTGAAAATAATTTGCAATTAATATAATCTGATTCAAACATAAGATTAATATAATCTTTCTTGCGTATGCTCCTGTCTGGATACAAACAGAACTAAAATTATAAAGTTCCAGCTTTCATGTATATGTAAATTAAGCTACATATGTTTGCAATAAAATTTGTGATAATTTATCTATGCTTTTAATAAAATATTTATTGTAGTATATGTTTACTCTAATAAAAAGAAATCATTGAAAATGAAAACGACTATTGTGATAAATGACACTTCAAAAAAGGAAAAAAAGGAAACAAATGAAAACAACTAATGTGTTATCCTGTTCAACACTTCAAGTATAGTTTAATTTTATAAATGGCACTTCAAAAAAGGAAAAAAGGCTTTCTAGCTTTTTTTATGTAAAACTTTATTGGCAATAAATAAAACTGCTTATATACTTAGTTTTCAAAATTTTGACCATACCTTTCTCGTATAAAAAGTTAGAAACCTTACATATATGAGAGTTTACAATTAAGTTTATTAGAGTTGAATCTTTGGTCTGTTCAATCTTGTATCTAATAATTGATTTCGAAATCTTGTACTGTTGAATATAAAAGCAAGTTGGGTATTTTGTATGAACAATAATTAACAGTATTTAAATTCAATATCAAAATTGCTGCGATAATGCAGCATTTAGTTCAGTTGGTTTTTTTCTTGAGTTGTGTCACAAATACAAAGTCCTTCCTCATACGAGGTATGAACTATAATTCACTTCACAGTAATTCACTTCAGTAACTTTAACTAAATTCTTATTATATTACAACTTCAGTAATTCACTTCAGAAATTCACTTCAGTAATTCACTTCAGAAATTCACTTCAGTAATTCACTTCACAAAAATCCATTACTGTTATGTTTATATTGCAACTTTAACCGACTTCACAGTAATTCACTTCAATAACTTTAACTGAATTCTTATTATTTTGTTTTTAGAAAATGTCAAAGAATACAAGGATGAAGAAGAAGGTTCCATTTCATCTATGGTTATGAACTATAAAATATGATTTATGAACTATGAAATATGGCTGGCTTGTATTTGTATGTGTTCTCGTTATATATGCATGAGTATATGTATTTACAATGTGTTGTGTGTGTTTATCTACTCTAATGTTATATATGCATAAGTATGAACTATGAAATCTAAACGTGTAATGTTTATGTTGTTATGTTATGTGTTATGTTATGTTATGTGTGCGTGTTGAACTTGAATTTTAGTTTTTGCTATTATCATGTTATGTTATGTGTGTTCAAATCAAATAATGGATGTGTGTTGAACTTGAATTCTAATAGGTAGTATACCTGCCCTTGGACCGCCATTCTCTTTTCTGTTTTCTTTTGGTCACCGACGTCTGGTAAGCCTTGGACCTGTATTAGATTTCAATTGTTTTTTCATAACTTTATTTCAGGTACAATGGTATATAATGATTTCAATATTCAAGTGGCTTTGAGTTGGATAGTTCGAAGCTTCTACATGTGCTCGTTTTAAGTCCAGCCATGCCATTTTTTTTCTATCCTCTCTGCTTGATCTATGGATGGTTCTCTTGGTGCAGATAATTGCTTGCGTTCATGAAAACAACCTTTATTTTTTCAGCTGTTGTGGCTTTGTTCTTCAGATAGTGAAGTTGGTGATGCTGTTTTTGTTGTCTTTCTGGGTTTGGCTGGCGTTATAGTTTGTATGAATTTTTGAGTCATCCAGTGTTGTGTTTGTTTACATGTTCGAATTATTGACTTGACTGTGTTGGGATGTATGTTATTTTCATTAGTTACTGTCTTTTGAGTTAGTGAGTGGCATGCTACTATTTATGCACATATCTGAACAATTTATTTTCTATGCAAACATTTCAAATTTGCAAACAATCAATCGGTTAACCGTTCTAACTTTACGGGTTAACCGATTAACCGTTTAACCGTAAATAATAGTCGGTTAACCATTCTATATGACCAGTTAACCACGGTTTAAATGTTACGGTTCGGTTGATACTGCAGACAATGGTTAACCGAATATCGGTTAATTGAACCGCATAGTAGTTTACGTTAACCGCAAAGATTAACCAATTTGCGCGGTTAATCGATCGCGTCCACCCCTAATCCTAATCAGCATGCTCAGCCCCACCTATGTGTGAGACCATCAGTCCTAAACCTGAAAGGGAATGTTGCCGATGCATACCATTTCTATTATTTTGCTTATTAACTTAATCTAAGATCTAAGTTTGATAGAATAAGCCTCTTCTATTTCTTTCTTTTTAATTATAACGTACGTGTTATAATTATACTTGCAGTTATTACTTTTGTATTCTTTTCATTCTTTTATAACCTACATGTTATAAATGTAATTGTAAGTGTCTCTTTTCTATTCTAGCGTGTCTTCTTTTATTATGATATTAAATTCTCTTTAGTTCTCTTATATTATATGACAGTCTTGGCTCGGGACTACGTCCAACTGCCACAAATTTACTTATCATAATACCTGCTTTACTTTTTATTCTACTATCCGCGTAGTAAATGTAGATCTAGTCACATCTTCTGTTTATTATTTATAGTCTTGTCAAATAATTAACTTGATTACTTCCTCTTCTTTAATTTCTTTAACGTTTCACGTTATTCTCTTTTATTCTAGAAAGTAGTTCTATTCTATTTAGTTGGTTATAAAGACTGTGTTGAAAATCCAGTTCCATATTTTAATACTAAATAATGCTATAAATAATAATCTATAACTGCAAGATATTTCTTTTAATTGTTTCTTTTATTTTTGGATAGTGCAAAATACAGTGATGTCTCTATTTTACACCAATTCCATTTTTCTTGCTTTTATTCTTACAATTACGTTTATCGTTATTCTTACAATATTAAACTATGGAAATGTATTCCCTTTTCTAAACCAACCAACTAATCTATTACTAACTTCCAAATCAAGTTATTAGATTTCCCTTTCTTATGTCATTCTCCAAATTTTTAACATAATTTACTATAGATTTCTCACTTTTAGGCTTATGCCTTTCTCTATAATTCTTAAACCTAATATTACTTATATTTAATTAGATTCCTTTCTTTTTTCCATATAAATAACATTTAAATATAAGTACACTTTTCTTATAAAATTTACAGTTTCAACATAACTAATTAGCAGAACTAATTACTGAAATAAATACTGAATTAAATATTTAATGGGAATCTAACGATATCATATCATAAACATAAAAGAGATATAATTTAAATCTACTCATATTTCATCCTTAGCTTTGCTCCATGGCCTTCCTAGATCCCCTTCTAAGGTGTCTAATATTTTTCTAAAATTATCTTCTCCTCAATTTTTTTCTATTTAGGGTTCAGCTCAGGCAATGAACTCAATTGGGAGAAAATCTAATTGTGGCAAAAATAGCTAGGCCTAGGGTTCTAATTATAGTGGAGTTTGGGGATCTTAGACCATCGGATTTTTGAATTAAATCCGGTGCAACCACGTCACAGGCTCACTATGAATCGTTGGATCCAAAAAACAATGCTTCAGATCGCGCGAAAATCGTATTAGAAAAGCTCGGCAGTCCCTGGACGATTTAACGTCCAGGGTAAACGCGGGTCGACCTATAGGTCGACCTGTGTTCTTTGCGGGTTGACCCTTGTGCGTTGCCGGTCGATCTGATGGTTGACACACGGGGTCCTTTTATTTATTATTTTTTTCTTTTAATTATATATATATATATATATATATGATTTCTTGTTCTTCTTGTAACTCCTTCGTATTAACTCGTATTTCGACAAGTTATATATGGAAATTGATCAGAAAATCACCATGGACACAACGAAAAAAGTTTCAAGGCTATATTCCGACAATTCCAAAAATATTTATTTTCATAGTTTATTGTTATTTGATTATTTAATTATCTAAAAATGCAGGGTGTTACATTCTCCCACCCTTTAGAAAATTTCTTCCCCGAAATTTGACAAGGGTAAAACTGTGCAATTCCTTGCATCAATCACGTCCATTTTGTGCACATCCAATTTTGCGACTATCCGTGTCCTTGTGCCAAGTGTCATTCAACATATGTGAGTGTACTTGAATTTCTAAGCGGTACCTCCTATATGAATGCTTTTCTTCTGTAAAAACTTCTTTTTAGAATATGATGCACATATCCTAAATATACTTGTAAATTTTATATGAATGCATTTTTTTGAAAACTGAAAACATTTTTCATCTAATTTTACAACCATAGTTCAATAATTTCTACATCCAATCCTACCACGCAATTTTTAATATTTAAATTTTAGAAAAATCTAATTTGTTCCAAACTCGATTTCTTATGTCAGAAAGAAGATAGAAAACGAAAAACCTCACAACTTCTGTTTTACTTTTGTGCACCTCTTTGTTCAAACTTGGAACTCATGCCTCTATTCTATAAAATTCTCTATTTGCTTTTCCAAGCACAGTTCACATAAGAAAATTTTCTTTTCAAATTTTTCTGTTGACATTTCCGTCGCTTTCTTTAAATTTGTTGTTTTCCTTTTAGTAACTGTTTTGACATTTACATTTCTTTTATTACTTACGTCCTATGTTCTTATTCTCTTTTTGTGAACATCATAAAAACATAGATAAAAAGTATCATACTAATCATCACAGATTTAGTACAATAGAAACTAAATGCTTACATAGGAGTATAATCTCATAAATAAAAGAGAAAACAAGTCTTACTACAAAGCGATACTAGATAAATAAATATAGCAGCTAAACACAACTATCATCTACAGCTAGGAGGTCTAGGACCATGTCCACCCTGATACAGAAAGGTCCTTGTTAGAGCCAAGATTGGTCACTAACATCCAAATCCAGATGAAAGCACGAAATCACACTCACCGATCACAAATAGAATGTATGTAGAGAGTATAAATACGAAGAACGGTGAAAATTAAAAAGAAAGCAATAATAACACAAGATTTATAGTGGTTCGGCTGACTCTGGCCTACGTCCACTCCATAAATTTCCTTTTTATTGATGTTAGAATCAATTACAGTTACAATCCAGAGTTTTTAGAACAACAATGGCAGAGTAGCCTTAGTAGGGAAGACGAGGGGAAGCAGAATGAAGATCCCCCTTTCTGAAGTCCAACATGTTGTATTTATAGGCTAAACCCGAGTTACCGGGCTTCCTAAGTGATGCAAGCCCACTAAAACCATCACCGAACCATTCCTCCCAGGCTAAAAGACCATCAACACCGACCCACTTACATGGCTGAACTCCTTTGACCGACCCACTCGTGACGCCGAACCACCTTGACCGAACCACTTCGACCGAACCACTTAAACTTGCCGACCCATATATGATCTCCTCTCCTCGTCCGAGCCACATCCACTGCCGAGCCATCTTGATGCCTGACCGACCCATACTTCCCAGGTCAAACGACATCACCAAGGCCGATCCATGCCTCCTAGGCCGAATGACACCATCTTGACCGAGCCACATCCACTGTCGAACCATCTTGATGCCCGACCGGCCCATACATCCCAGACCGAACGACATCATCTAGACTGAGCCACACCATTATGCAGATCCACCTAGAAGACTTGAAGAAGTCATCCATACGACTAGAAGCTTGACTCCATACAACTCGAAGCAAATCCAGAGCGACTTGCATAAACCTAAGTTTCAAGTATCCAATAACCTCCGTCCATCGACTTTGACGAATCCCGACTGTAAATCCATGATTATTATCCATCCTTAATCATCCATCCATTCAGTCGACTAAATCCTCCGTAACCCAGCCTCAACGAACGAGTAGTCGATTTAGTTGAATCCGCCTGTCTGTGTGTAAGATTCTTGATTTTTAAAGCCTAATTTATTTGGAAATTAATATAAAATTTTGATTTAATTTGGTTAAATTGTGAATCGATAGAAAATAAAATTTGAAATTTATAAGGAAATTTATTTTGTATTTATAGTATGCATTTTTATTTGAAAGTTATATCTTGAGTTTAATACAATGTATGTATAATGTATGAATGATATGAAAACAAGAATTAATAAAAGTTTTAAAATTGAATATGAATTTGATAAAAGAATTTAAAACACCTTTTTTTTTTAAAATGAATAAATATAGTTTTTATATTTTTGAATTTAAAATGCGAAACATTTACATATGTAAATATAAAGATTAAATAATTTATAAAAGTAAGGGTTTACACTATAAAATTTTAAACAAATTTGAATAAAGGACCTAAACAAAATTATAATTAAATTTAACAAAAGGGTTAAACATAAAAAGTTATATTTTAACAAGTGTTAATGTAAACTAACAAGTGTAAAGCATTTAAAATACATGACAACAAGTGTTAGCTTAACAAATTGGCAAGCGGCATTTTTAATTGAATTTATGAAAACAGGTAGTAGGAAAATGATCAGGTTATTCTTAATTGAACTTTTCTCAAAGCCTGCAAAATCAGAAGAAACAATATATCAAAAACGAAATGAAGCTCGATTCTTCTCAAACAAATAAAATCAAAAGGAAGAACAAAATCATCTCAGAAATCAAGGCAAAGGAATTCAAAGAAAAAAAAAACTTTCAACCTGGAAATTTAATGCAGATTCAAACAAACCTGGAAGAAAACAAGTTTCTCTGAAAAAAATAAGGCAAGTTTCTTTTCTTTAAATTTGAATTTGATGTTAATAATCAGTAATAAAAACAAAGATTTAAACAATCATGTTTAATTAGTTAACAGAAGGAAATTCAAAGCCTCAACTCTGAAATTCTTGAGCAAGCAAAAGTTCAACCTAGAAAAAAAAAGGTTGATGCTTTAAACAAATTCAAACTGTAAGTAAATAGATTTCTTTTATTTGTTATTTTTGAACAAGTAAACAAATACAACAGACAATTAAACAAAGTTTTGAATTTATTAACTTTTGCAGATCAAAGAAATTAAAGAAAAAAATTTGTACACGCAAAGCTCTGTTTTTTTGAAACTTTCTACCTTCAGAAAAAAAAAGAAGGGGTGAGCAAACTAGCCTTGATCCTGCTATGTGTCTTGATGCATGCTTGAATTGAATTGTTTTTCCCTGACATTTGATATGTTAGAAATTTAATCTGCTTCATATATGTGGTGCATGCCTGAAAATAGGCAAACCTTGCCTCTGTATATTCATTTCAGGTTTTAAACCTGTCAGAAAAATTTAAATCACCCCAAACCAAATTATTTTAAACTTTGCTTGCTAGATGAAAAATGTTTATATAAATACCACATCATATTTTAAAAATAAATTCACACGTGTTCATTAAGTTTGCTTATAAAATGATAGAAGTCAGTATAAAATCAAGATGAATAGAAAATTCAATGTTTATAATTGTGCGTTTTGATTATATAAATTGATTAGAGTTGCAAAAATATGAATTTAGATGTAAAAATCATAATTTTTAATATTGTGAATATTGAAATATCACGAGATGATCAGAAAAGGCATTTCCATGAACTGTTATCTAACGACATGGTGGAGTTGTTTGATTTTTTAACTAGAGGAAGATAAGGTGTTGTGGATCATCAGAAAAATGGTTGTTGATTTTTTAATTCATCATGGTTAATGGGCGAGAACGATTTAGGGTTTGAAACCCATTTTGGGTCGAAGTCGGGAAATTCGTTCACGCAGCGTCTATGGGTGATCGAGTTTCACCAAACTTAGGTAATAGCAACGTGGAAGGTTGGCAAGCATGTGGTCGAAGTTCCAGGCACTCCCGTGATCTGTGTCGGCAGTTCAAGGAGGTTTCAGTTGAGGGGTTTTGTTCCAGCTTAGCACGTGATGCTCGATTTCAACTTGAGAGCAAATTTGAATTTCTGGACGCTTGGGAAGCTTAAGGAGGTCATCATCGACTTGGCAGTGGATGGCGACTTGATCGGTGGTGGCAAGGTTGGTGTGCATCGTGCACGCTATATTTTGTGTATCAGGAAATTTGGGCAAGATGATGTTCATCAGGGACGAACTCGAAGCGAGGCTCGGGAGGAAACGAGGATGGCTCGAGTTATAACCCGAAGAAATTGGGTGCAAATGAAACACTTAACAAAAATTTTGAGAAAAAAAATTCGCTCGGGTAAATTTTTGATAAAAACCGAAGTAGTACTCGGGAGGGTTGGTGAGGAACTCGAAGTAAATGGAAGGTTTGGGTATATAGGTGTTTACAGTTATTCCTGGAAACCTGTTTGTTTCCAAATTCTATTTAATTTTAAATTCTGAAAGCAAGTTTTAAAACAGAATTTAAAACCTAAAATTTAAGTATGGATTCAAAACGGAGTTTGAATCCTGTTTTTTTAAATTTAATTAAATTTTATAAATTAAAATGTTTTAAAACAACTTTAAAAGGGTTTAAATAGTTTAATTTGAAGTAAAGCTTTAAAAGAAAAGTAGAGATTTAACTTAAATTTAAATCTGTATTCAAATCCAAATTTGAATCATAGTTTTGAAATAAAGGAAGTTTTTAATTTAAATTGTTTAAAACAACTTTGAATGTTTAAGGTAATTTAAAATATGATTTGTATTTTGAATGAAATTGGGTTTAAATTTCATCAAACATCTTTTATAAAATAAGAAATTCTTAGCATAAGTTTTAAAGAGTTTTTAAAAATGTATTTTTAAATAAAAAAAAAACTTTGTTAAGATAAGTTTGATTTCATTTTAAATCTCATATTTGAAGTGAAATTTTAAAGTAAATTCAAAAGTAAATTTGTTTTCAAATAAATTTATTAATGACAATTTAATCATAATTAAGAAAATGTTTTTATCTTAAAATTTAATTAAGATTTAATGATTTGAAATTAATTAAATTAATGAGGTAATTAAGGAATAATTAGTTAATTTAATTAATTAAATAATTAGGGTTAATTAATTATGTAATTATACATTAATTAATTTATAATTATAAGTTAATTAATTAATGATTAAGGATTAATAAATTAAATAATTAAGGTTAATTAATTATATTTATATTTAAGTAAGTAATTAAGATAAATTAATTTCTAATTTGGAATTAATTAAGAAATTAATTAAGATTAATTAATTGTAAATTAAGGGTTAATTACTTAATTAATTAATTCAGTTAATTAATTAATTAATTAATTAAGGAATGTGATTAATTATGATTAATTAATTGTTAAAGAATAATTAATTAATAAAGTAAAGATTAATTAATAGATAATGAGCTTAACTAAGAAGAGATTAATTAATTAAATGATTGTGATTAATTAATGATTGGTTAAGCAATGTAAGTTGATTTATTCTTAAGTAAATAATTTAATTTGAATTAATTAAATTAATTAAAAATTTGAATTTGAGATATGCTTGCTTATGAATGATTGTATTGCCTTTCGTTGATTGTTATCTCTGGGCTGTAATATTCTGTGATGTGAAATATGCTGTGTATTGATCTGTGATATCTGTGATAAGTTTTTCAGTGTAAATACCCTTGGCCGTAAAACGGCATTTGAAATTCGATGCGACAGGGAGTCGGATTCCAGTTGGTTATCCGAAACCCACATCGAATCATATTAGTGAATCTTTGTTATTGATAAATTTACTTTATCTATGAATATGTAAATAAAGATAAGCGTTATCGCTTATACCGCTTATCGATATTGCTGCACTTTAATCTGTGATGTGATGATTGTTGTTGCACTATTGTGTGTAAACCCCTGGACCACACCTATACACACACAAGTATGGATTGTATGTGGAAATCGGTTAAGTCACAGATTTTTAAATAGTTTTAAATTTGAATTTTAAATTCAAATGGTTTTGAATTGGGTTTTAAGTGAAAAACTTTTGAAAAGGTGTTTTAAGAATGAAAGTTATTTTGAATAACTAATAGAGATTTGGAATTTGAATAATTCGATGTAAATTGGAATTCAATATCTGTAATTGAATTCTGTATTCGGTATTTATGATTTAAAAAGGGTATACAAGCTTCTTTCGGTTTAAACCATTTTAAAATGTTGTTTTGGGAATTTGAATTAACCCAAGGATTTTAACCTGTATAAATGAAATCGGGTTTTCTGAAATAAAACTGTTTGTTTTCAAATGATAAAAGCTTTCACATGAATAATGAATTTCCAATTTGTAAGGAATTTTAAGTTTGAATTGAAATAGTTTTCCAAGTTATGAATGAATCTTTGGAAATTACTTTGAAAGCTATGAATAAATCTTTGATTTAAAGACCGGATGGGTTAATCCAATTTGAAATGTAATTATTTTGGAAGGCTATGAATGAATCATTGTTAAAGATTGATGAACCTTGTTTAAATTGAGGGGTCTTAAAGGTGAATCTTTTGTTTAAAAGATTTAAGTGTGAAAATTATTTAAACCATTGAAGGTTTTTGAAATAAATCTTTTTGTTTAAAAGATTGGAAATGGTAATTTGTTTAAACCATTTAAATGATAGGTTTTGGGCTTTAAGCTGTGATTTAACTGAGATCCCATATCCATATGTTTTTAAGTATTGCGCTCAGTATTCGGTTTAGCCGGGAGAGGACCTTGTGTCACATAACCCATTCCGAATAATGATACGTCGTTATGGATAGCACTTGAAGACCGGTGGTGAAGACCGGGTATTTGCGATAAGGATAGGATGACCTGTCGATTATCTCTGCACCGAGTAGCTACGGTATAGAGATTCCCTAAGTGATGGGAAGTCCGATTGGGATTGTGGATTCCCGGATTTGCAAGGGCTCCTTCGGAAGTGCCTTCGGTTCTGTTCGAACCCGAAACAGACTTGTATGGATGTGTGTCTGACACTACACTTTGAGATGTAAAACCGGTTTCTATTAAATACATTTCTGTTTGGTGGCGGAGATTTATTCTTTTAGCTTAACACTCTTCTCTGAGACGTACGAGCTCAGAGGTTATGTAATTGATGGTTACCAGTAATACATTCCCAATTTGGTAATGTGGCATACGAAGTGCCGCTGATCTTTGGTTGATCAAAGCATGGCTTTTGTGAAAAGCGTAGCTTTGTGGACGAGACTTCGTCGAACTTCACAACCCGGAATGGTCGAAACAGGAAAGATGAGGCAAGTTTATTTGGGGGTAGCGCCCCCTGAGGGTATGTTCATTTCCTTCTGGATAGAGGTGATATCATGGTATGGAACCCAGATATTTGACCTATGTGGTTACTGCAAATACATTACTTTGTGGTTGTTGGTATCGAGCGCTCGGATAAAGGTTGGTTACGACCGGGGGATGACATACTCGTGTAGTAGTTACCTAGTTACAGAGGTAAACCGACCTTGTGTTGGCAGAGATCCGGTTAGGTTCTCGGGGCGTCCCTCCAGAGGCGTACCCATGTGGCCCAGGAAGTTCCTTAGCCTGACCATTGTTGGAAATCCATTCTCCAATACGCGCCTTGTACGGTTTTAGTTGTAGAACTTGCCATCTAACATGGTAGCTATAGTAGGCATACTATAATGGTACGTATGCTGGCTAAGATTAATATTATACTTTCGAATTTTTTCCACTATGCACTAATAATAATATCAAATGGTTTTCGCGTATCAAGCATATTTGACTATCATAAGGAGAAATCTTCCCCAAGTCTGCGTTTGCATTGTGTGTGTGGCGGGATGCCTTATGGTAGTTTCATTTTCCAAAAGCATTGCTGATTTCAAATTTTTAATTCTTTTGTTTGTTTTTAAAGATAAACTGTTTTTGTTTGCTCATACTAGTCCCATGACTGACCCGGAGTTTATTGTTCCTTCCTAAACTCTGGGTGCCCACTATTTTCCACACGGGCAGTCTAGAGTTGAGTTTTTTAGATAGTAGATAGTAGATATCGATTCGATAGCTTTCAGTTTTCTATTTGTAATTCTTTGGAGATCCTGGATATTGGAGTCTTGGGATTCATGACTGACCTTGCTCGTCTTGGTGAAATGTGATGGTGGTTCGAGCTTGTGGTTTGGATCCTTAGCTTTGGAGCATTGGATTGGAGTTATCTCTTTGCTATACGTTTTTCGCTGCTATATCATATTGTTTTTTTCGCTGTAGCATTGTTATATTGTCTCTGATATTTCTTGTATCATATATATATCATTGTTGTATCATTCTGGATATTGTATCATTGGTTGCATATGATATTCATTTCTTTTTCTTCCGCTGTGTTGTTTTACTTAATTGTGTTATAAGCTCCGGCGAACCAGATTCGACGTTTGGTTCTGCGGCATTTGAATACGAGTGTTGTATTCGGTGCCGATTTTCGAAGGTCGAGTCAGGGTCGTTTCATTTGGTATCAGAACTGAAGGTTGAAACTTTAGCTTAGGAGTATAACACATTAAGTGACTCATTCGAGATAGGGTGAAGTATACCCTAGAATGAGTATATCCCTAAGATATCCATCTGAATGCCTTGGTAAATTCTCTTACTATCCACTGATTGTGAGTATGAGTGCAAGAATAAGACGAGATAGGGGACAAGAGAGTACCACTACAAATGGTCGATACCCTGTGACAGTGGAAACAACTTTCTCTATCAATCTCCTTTGCTTCGTCTTTTCAGTTCTTTAATGATTCCTGGCAGTTTCAGGAAGAAGTTCTGATATATTTGCATGGGACACAAACTCCAGATGGGTCAGAATTTTTTGTTTGGATGAATTGTTTGCTTTGGTTGCTATGGTTGATTTGTATATTTTGGTTGTTTAAACTAAAAGTTATGGATTGTATCCATATATCTTTTTGTTCTGTTGGGTCCCGGTATATTTTACGAATGGTTAGTTATCTTTTGAACTAATCAATATCCCTATATATTCATAGATCTGGTGAGCCGAATGCCTTGTATTGTATGAGTTCGTTCTCATAATTATAAGTGATATTCTGATTTGGGAAGCCAAATGCAGAATAGATACCCAGTTTGTTTTGAAAACTATTTCTCTATCTTTGTGTATCCATCCTTTGTTGTCTCCCTACTTTCAAATTTCGAGGACGAAATTTTCTTAAGGGGGGAATCTGTAACATTCCTGATTTTTAAAGCCTAATTTATTTGGAAATTAATATAAAATTTTGATTTAATTTGGTTAAATTGTGAATCGATAGAAAATAAATTTTGAAATTTATAGGGAAATTTATTTTGTATTTATAGTATGCATTTTTATTTGAAAGTTATATCTTGAGTTTAATACTGTATGTATAATGTATGAATGATATGAAAACAAGAATTAATAAAAGTTTTAAAATTGAATATGAATTTGATAAAAGAATTTAAAACACCTTTTCTTTTAAAATGAACAAATATAGTTTTTATATTTTTGAATTTAAAATGTGAAACATTTACATATGTAAATATAAAGATTAAATAATTTATAAAAGTAAGGGTTTACACTATAAAATTTTAAACAAATTTGAATAAAGGACTTAAACAAAAAAAATTATAATTAAATTTAACAAAAGGGTTAAACATAAAAAGTTATATTTTAACAAGTGTTAATGTAAATTAATAAGTGTAAAGCTTTTGAAATACATGACAACAAGTGTTCACTTAACAAACTGGCAAGTGGCATTTTTAATTGAATTTATGAAAACGGGTAGTAGGAAAATGATCAGGTTATTCTTAATTGAACTTTTCTCAAAGCCTGCAAAATCAGAAGAAACAATATATCAAAAACAAAATGAAGCTCGATTCTTCTCAAACAAATAAAATCAAAAGGAAGAACAAAATCATCTCAGAAATCAAAGCAAAGGAATTCAAAGAGAAATAAAAAATAAACTTTCAACCTGGAAATTTAATGCAGATTCAAGCAAGCCTGGAAGAAAACAAGTTTCTATGAAAAAAATGAAGGCAAGTTTCTTTTCTTTAAATTTGAATTTGATGTTAATAATCAGTAATAAAAACAAAGATTTAAACAATCATGTTTAATTAGTTAACAGAAGGAAATTCAAAGCTTCAACTCCGAAATTCCTGAGCAAGCAAAAGTTCAACCTGGAAAAAAAAGGTTGATGCTTTAAACAAATTCAAAATGTAAGTAAATAGATTTCTTTTGTTTGTTATTTTTGAATAAGTAAAAAAATACAACAGACAATTAAACAAAGTTTTGTATTTATTAACTTTTGCAGATCAAAGAAATTAAAGAAAAAAATTTGTACAGGCGAAGCTCTGTTTTTTTGAAACTTTCTACCTTCAGAAAAAAAAGAAGGGGTGCGCAAACTAGCCTTGATCCTGCTATGTGTCTTGATGCGTGCTTGAATTGAATTGTTTTTCCCTGACATTTGATATGTTGGAAATTTAATCTGCTTCATACATGTGGTGCATGCCTGAAAATAGGCAAACCTTGCCTCTGTATATTCATTTTAGGTTTTAAACCTGTCAGAAAAATTTAGATCACCCAGACCAAATTGTTTTAAACTTTGCTTGCTAGATGAAAAATGTTTATATAAATACCACATCACATTTAAAAAATAAATTCACATGTGTTTATTAAGTTTGCTTATAAAATGATAGAAGTCAGTATAAAATCAAGATGAATAGAAAATTCAATGTTTAAAATTGTGCGTTTTGATTATATAAATTGATTATTGTTGCAAAAATATGAATTTAGATGTAAAAATCATAATTTTTAATATTGTGAATATTGAAATATCTCGAGATGATCACAAAAGGCATTTCCATGAACTGTTATCAAACGGCATGGTGGAGTTGTTTGATTTTTTAACTGGAGGAAGATAAGGTGTTGTGGATCATCAGAAAAATGGTTGTTGATTTTTTAATTCATTATGGTTAATGGGCGAGAACGATTTAGTGTTTGAAACCCAATTTGGGTCGAGGTCGGGAAATTCGTTCACGCGGCGTCTATGGGCGATCGAGTTTCACCAAAGTTAGATAATAGCAACGTGGAAGGTTGGCAAGCATGTGGTCGAAGTTCCAGGCACTCCGGTGATCTGCGTCAGCAGTTCAAGGAGGTTTCAGTTGAGGGGTTTTGTTCCAGCTTAGCACATGAATGCTCGATTTCAACTTGAGAGCAAATTTGAATTTCTGGGCGCATGGGAAGCTTAAGGAGGTCATCGTCGACTTGGTAGTGGATGGCGACTTGATCGGTGGTGGCAAGGTTGGTGTGCATCGTGCACGCTATATTTTGTGTATCAGGAAATTTGGGCAAGATGATGTTCATCAGGGACAAACTCGAAGCGAGGCTCGGGAAGAAACGAGGATGGCTCGAGTTATAACCTGAAGAAATTGGGTGCAAATGAAACACTTAACAAAAATTTTGAGAAAAAAATTCGCTCGGGTAAATTTTTGATAAAAACCGAAGCAGTACTCGGGAGGGTTGGTGAGGAACTCGAAGTAAATGGAAGGTTTGGGTATATGGGTGTTTACGGTTATTCCTGGAAACCTGTTTGTTTCCAAATTCTATTTAATTTTAAATTCTGAAAGCAAGTTTTAAAACAGAATTTAAAACCTAAAATTTAAGTATGGATTCAAAACGGAGTTTGAATCCTGTTTTTTTAAATTTAATTAAATTTTATAAATTAAAATGTTTTAAAACAACTTTAAAAGGGTTTAAATAGTTTAATTTGAAGTAAAGCTTTAAAAGAAAAGTAGAGATTTAACTTAAATTTAAATCTGTATTCAAATCCAAATTCGAATCATAGTTTTGAAATAAAGGAAGTTTTTAATTTAAATTGTTTAAAACAACTTTGAATGTTTAAGGTAATTTAAAATATGATTTGTATTTTAAATGAAATTGGGTTTAAATTTCTTTAAACATCTTTTATAAAATAAGAAATTCTTAGCATAAGTTTTAAAGAGTTTTTAAAAATGTTTTTTTTATATAAAAAAACTTTGTTAAGATAAGTTTGATTTCATTTTTAATCTCATATTTGAAGTGAAATTTTAAAGTAAATTCAAAAGTAAATTTGTTTTCAAATAAATTTGTTAATGATAATTTAATCATAATTAAGAAAATGTTTTTATCTTAAAATTTAATTAAGATTTAATGATTTGAAATTAATTAAATTAATGAGGTAATTAAGGAATAATTAGTTAATTTAATTAATTAAATAATTAGGGTTAATTAATTAAGAATTAAACATTAATTAATTTATAATTAGAAGTTAATTAATTAATGATTAAGGATTAATAAATTAAATAATTGAGGTTAATTAATTATATTTATATTTAAGTAAGTAATTAAGATAAATTAATTTCTAATTTGGAAATAATTAAGCAATTAATTAAGATTAATTAATTGTAAATTAAGGGTTAATTACTTACTTACTTAATTAATTAATTCATTTAATTAATTGATTAATTAATTAAGGAATGTGATTAATTATGATTAATTAACTGTTAAAGAATAATTAATTAAGTAAAGATTAATTAATAGATAATGAGGTTAATTAAGAAGAGATTAATTAATTAAATGATTATGATTAATTAATGATTGGTTAAGCAAGGTAGGTTGATTTATTCTTAAGTAATTAATTTAATTTGAATTAATTAAATTAATTAAAAATTTGAAGTTGATATATGCTTGCTTATGAATGATTGTATTGCCTTTCGTTGATTGTTATCTCTGGACTGTAATATTCTGTGATGTGAAATATGCCGTGTATTGATCTGTGATATCTGTGATATGTTTTTCAGTGTAAATACCCTTGGCCGTAAAATGGCATTTGAAATTCGATGCGACAGGGAGTTGGATTCCAGTTGGTTATCCGAAACCCACATCGAATCATATTAGTGAATCTTTGTTATTGATAAATTTACTTTATCTATGAATCTGTGAATGAAGATAAGCGTTATAGCTTATACCGCTTATCGATATTGCTGCACTTTAATCTGTGATGTGATGATTGTTGTTGCACTATTGTGTGTATACCCCTGGACCACATCTATACACACAAGTATGGATTGTACATGGAAATCGGTTAAGTCACAGATTTTTAAATAGTTTTAAATTTGAATTTTAAATTCAAATGGTTTTGAATTGGGTTTAAAGTGAAAAACTTTTGAAAAGGTGTTTCAAGAATGAAAGTTATTTTGAATAGCTAATAGAGATTTGGAATTTGAATAATTCGACTTAAATTGGAATTCAATATCTGGAGTTGAATTCTGTATTCGGTATTTATGATTTAAAAAGGGTATACAAGCTTATTTCGGTTTAAACCATTTTAAAATGTTGTTTTGGGAATTTGAATTAACCCAAGGATTTTAACCTGTATAAATGAAATCGGGTTTTCCGAAATAAAACTGTTTGTTTTCAAATGATAAAAGCTTTCACATGAATAATGAATTTCCAATTCGTAAGGAATTTTAAGTTTGAATTGAAATAGTTTTCCAAGTTATGAATGAATCTTTGGAAATTACTTTGAAAGCTATGAATAAATCTTTGATTTAAAGACCTGATGGGTTAATCCAATTTGAAATGGAATTGTTTTGGAAGGCTATGAATGAATCTTTGTTAAAGATTGATGAACCTTGTTTAAATTGAAGGGTCTTAAAGGTGAATCTTTTGTTTAAAAGATTTAAGTGTGAAAACTGTTTAAACCATTGAAGGTTTCTGAAATAAATCTTTTTGTTTAAAAGATTGGAAATGGTAATTTGTTTAAACCATTTGAATGAAAGGTTTTGGGCTTTAAGCTGTGATTTAACTAAAATCCCATATCCATATGTTTTTAAGTATTGCGCTCAGTATTCGGTTGAGCCGGGAGAGGAACTTGTGTCATATAACCCATTCCGAATAATGATACGTCGTTATGGATAGCACTTGAAGACCGGTGGTGAAGACCGGGTATTTGCGAGAATGATAGGATGACCTGTCGATTGTCTCTGCACCGAGTAGCTACGGTATAGAGATTCCCTAAGTGATGGGAAGTCCGATCGGGATTGTGGATTCCCGGATTTGCAAGGGCTCCTTCGAAAGTGCTTTCGGTTCTGTTCGAACCCGGAACAGACTTGTATGGATGTGTGTCTGACACTACACTTTGAGATGTAAAACCGGTTTCTATCAAATACATTTCTGTTTGGTGGTGGAGATTTATTCTTTTAGCTTAACACCCTTGTCTGAGACGTACGAGCTCAGAGGTTATGTAATTGATGGTTACCAGTAATACATTCCCAATTTGGTAATGTGGCATACGAAGTGCTGCTGATCATTGGTTGATCAAAGCATGGCTTTTGTGAAAAGCGTAGCTTTGTGGACAAGACTTCGTCGAACTTCACAACCCGGAATGGTCAAAACAGGAAAGATGCGACAAGGTTATTTGGGGGTAGCGCCCCCTGAGGGTATGTTCATTTCCTTCTGGATAGAGGTGATATCATTGTATGGAGCCCAGATATTTAACCTAGTGGTTACTGCAAATATATTACTTTGTGGTTGTTGGTATCGAACGCTCGGATAAAGGTTGGTTACGACCGGGGGATGACATACTCGTGTAGTAGTTACTTAGTTACAGACGTAACCCGGCCTTGTGTTGGTAGAGATCCGGTTAGGTTCTCGGGGCATCCCTCCAGAGGCGTACCCATATGGCCCAGGAAGTTCCTTAGCCTAACCATTGTTGGAAATCCATTCTCCAATACGCGCCTTGTATGGTTTTAGTTGTAGAACCTGCCATCTAACATGGTAGCTATAGTAGGCATACTATAATGGTACATATGCTGGCTAAGATTAATATTATACTTTCGAAATGTTTTCCACTATGCACTAATAATAATATCAAATGGTTTTCGCGTATCAAGCATATTTGACTATCATAAGGAGAAATCTTCCCCAATTCTACGTTTGCATTGTGTGTGTGGCGGGAGGCCTTATGGTAGTTTCATTTTCCAAAAGCATTGCAGATTTCAATTTTTTAATTCTTTTGTTCGTTTTTAAAGATAAACTATTTTTGTGTACTCATACCAGTCCCATGACTGACCCAGAGTTTATTGTTCCTTTCTAAACTCTGGGTGCCCACTATTTTCCACACGGGCAATCTAGAGTTGGGTTTTTCAGATAGTAGATAGTAGATATCGATTCGATAGCTTTCAGCTTTCTCCTTGTAATTCTTTGGAGATCCTAGATATTGGAGTCTTTGGATTCATGACTGACCTTGCTCGTCTTGGTGAAATGTGATGGTGGTTCGAGCTTGTGGTTTGGAGCCTTAGCTTTGGAGCATTGGATTGGAGTTATCTCTTGGCTATTCGTTTTCCGCTGCTATATCATATTGTTTTTTTCCGCTGTAGCATTGTTATCTTGTCTCTAATATTTCTTATATCATATATATATCATTGTTGTATCATTTTGGATATTGTATCATTGGTTGTATATGATATTCATTTTTTTTCTTCCGCTGTGTTGTTTTACTTAATTGTGTTATAAGCTCCGGCGAACCAGATTCGACGTTTGGATCTGCGGCAGTTGAATATGAGTGTTGTATTCGGTGCTGATTTTCGAAGGTCGAGTCAGGGTTGTTTCACTGCGGCCTTGCCAAAAGGCGGGTTAACATTTGCCCCCCAAAACCTGCCTTGCTATCAGAATGTGTGTTTTTATTAGCCTCAAATCCGATATTCGAAGTTTATATGTTATCCATAGCCATACCTTTCTATTCAAATCCAACCCAGTAACCAAATCCTCATCCAATTCCACATCCATCCGGAATCAATTGACCGAACCCACGATCTCTCTGGATCATTTTATCCAAATCCTGGACCACTCTAGGTCTAAATCCTAAGTTGGGACCTCGCCGAGTCCTAAAATCCATATCCGAGACCGCTCCGGGTCCATGCCGGAATCCTTAGCCGTTCGTAGCCAATTTTCAAACCCGTAACTCTCCGGGTTCTTGCGAAGCACAACCTGCACCTGACGACCTATGCCAAGTAATGCCATGGTTCTCCTGGTTCAGTGTCCCTGAACATTGAGTAATGCCGTATCTTAAGTCCTAAGTCGAATCCTGGTCACCTCGTACCTTTGTCGAGTATAGTCCATACTCGACGACCTATTATAGTAATCGATAGATAATATGGGGCCTAAGTCCTAGGTCCTATCCTGGTCTCTCCAGACCCTTGCCAAGCATAGTCCATACTCGACGGCTTTTTAGCCAAAAACCAGATAAAAATCAATCAAAATTGAATCTGAAATCTAGATTCAAACCAGAAAACCAGAAATCCATATCAAAAGTCCAAATAAAAAATCAAGCATCCAAACCAAAATCCAAACCAAGAAACCAACAAAATCGGGAGTTTAAACCGAACTCCAAAACAAAAGTAGAAAAAGCAAATGTCCAAGCCAAAAGGAAAAAACAGATTTCACAAATCATAGCGTCTCCGTAAACCATCATCTCAGAGCATGTCTAAGGCTTATCTCCGACCCCGCACATGAGTAAGTGATTTAACCATTTTCTCGGAGTTTGTTATTTATTCCAAACCATCACGATTAGTTGATGACCAACCGACCACCATTCCTGGGCCTCGTGCCTTCGTCGTTCAAGGTAAGCAGTAGCTGCTTCTGTTCCACCACCGCATTCCGAGTTCCGACATATTACCGCAAATGACTATTCTTTACATGTTCCTTAATTATATCCTTCAAATGTCGGTAGCTGTTAGCATCATGCCCATCCAGGTCATGAAAAAGACAGTGCCTTCCTGATGCCCTTTCGCGGTCTGAAGGCTCCCTCCTTGACAGTCTTCGATATGAAAGGAGATCTCGAGTATCTAGGAATATCTGCTCCAGTGTTGCATTCAATCCTGTGTAAATAGAGAATTTTGGTTCTCCCCAGCGCTTCCTTTTTCCTTTATCCTTGTCTTACCCGAGTTTCACCTGGCGGTCCTCTATCCTTAACCATGTTTACTTCCTTTGACTTCATATCCAAACATGCATCTTCTTGTCAGAGAAACCTCTCGTCTTCGTGAAAGAATTCACCGAGATCCAATGGTGGATCTCGTATCAATGATCCTATGAAATACGAATCATCCCTGACTTCTGATACTGTGGCCATTAGAACCATTGACGGATCCGACAGATCCACCGAAGCAACTACTGCATTAAACCGAGTTAAGAAATTCCTGAGCGATTCATCCGTCCTCTGCTTAACTGACGTCAACATTATCACAATCTTTGGTGTTTTTATATGAACTCGAAACTGACTTAAGAACTTATCCACCAGTTCTATCCACGTTCCAATAGATCCATTCTCCAGCTGTCTTAACCACATAGCAGCTATATTGGTCAAGTATAGGGGGAAACATCGGGCCATGACCTCCTCTGATGCCCTATTTACATTTTCTAACCGCCCTCCAAGTCCTCGTGGGAATTCCGGTACATACTCCTTGTCTCCTACTCATGTATTCATGTTGGCTACGCAGCGTCATCTGGTATCCCTCCATGGGTTGGTCCAGCATTTCCTAGTGGTGTGCCCCCGAGTCCGGGCCCATCCAGATTGATAGCCATTTGCTGATTGGGGGCTGAACCCTGCCGAACCACTCCATCTGCTTGCCAGTTGAGTCCTTCCAATCCAGCTCCATGGATCTGAGTCCCTGCAGTTCCTGTTTGTCCAAATTATCTTAAAAGTGAATTCATCATTTCCTCTTGCCTTTTCATATGTTCCTGCATGGAATTCATCATGATTTGTGTCTCGTCCCTAGTGATGTAGACGGAGGGTTGATTAGCCACAGAGGAAGCCTCCTGACTTCCCCCCTGCCGACATCTTTCTATCCTCTGTCTCCTAGTTGATTGCTTTGCCAGTCTCTAGAATCCAAGTTCCAAAGCCTTTAAATCTAAACCCCAAGCTTCTGAATCACTAAGTGCTAGCGTTCTCAGTGAAAACACCAAAATGTTAGTGCCAAAATTGGTCACTAACACCCGAATCCAGATGAAATCAAAGTCACAAATCACAGATAGAATGTATGTAGAGAGTATAAATATGAAGAATAGTAAAAATTAAAAAGAAAGCAGTACAAACACAGGATTTATAATGGTTTGGCTGACTCTGGCCTACGTCCACTCTAGAAATTTTCTTTTTATTGATGTTAAAATTATTTGCAGTTACAATCTAGAGTTTTTAGAACAACAATGGCAGAGCAGCCTTAGTAGGGAAGAAGAAGGGTAGCAGAATGAAGATTCCCCTTTCTGAATCCCCACATGCTGTATTTATAGGCTTAATCTGAGTTACCGGGCTTCCTGAGTGATGCAGGCCCACTAAAAGCATCACCGAACCATTCCTCCCAGATCGAACGACCGTCAATGCCGACCAACTTACATGGCCGAACTCCTTTGACCGACCTACTCGTGATGCCGAACCACCTTGACCTAACCACTTCGACCGAACCACTTCAACTCGCCGACCTATACATGACCTCTCTCCTTGACCGAGCCACATCCACTGCCGAACCATCTTGATTCCCGACCGACCCATACTTCCCAGGCTGAACGACATCACACATGTCGATCCATGCCTCCCAGGCCGAACGATACCATCTTGACCGAGCCGCATCCACTGTCGAACCATCTTGATGCCCGACTGATTCATACTTCCCAGATCGAACGACATCGTCTAGACCAAGCCACACCATTATGCCGATCCAATTCACCTTCGAGCCACTATCATAGCTGAGCCACCCATACCGAGCCACATTGCCGAGCCACTTATGCCGAGCCACCTAGAAGATTTAAAGAAATCATCCATACGACTCGAAGCTCGACTCCATATGACTCGAAGCAAATCCAGGGTGACTTGCGACTCATCGAAACCCAAGTTTCAAGTATCCAATAACCTTTGTCCATCGACTATGTCGAATCCCGACTCTAAGTCCATGATTATTATCCATCCTTGATCGCCGATCCATCCAGTCGACTAATCCACCGTAACCCAGCCTCAACGAACGAGCAGTCAATTTAGTTGAAACCATCTATTTGCGGCCTTGCCAAAAGGCGGGTTAACAGTCCTACTGTAGGAATCCAAGTCACTCATATGCTCCTCCCGCCGCCTATTACTCGTTACTAACTTACGCTGTGTTACCATGATGAATAAGATCTAATCATCTCTTTCAATCCATACTCAAAATGGTATAACCAAGTCTCATTTACTACAATGAATAAAGATTTCAATCTATGTAGTCTCTATCTAAAAAGGTAGCTAAGCTTGGGGAAATTTTCTCTTTACATTTACCTTTTATTTTCCCCCAACTAAGGTCTACCTATCCCAACCATGTGTGTCTTACTATGTTACTAATATGACCTCACTATTCTTCTTTAGTCTACACACATGAAGCAACATTCCTACGTTCTTACTAATGTCCTATACACTTTACGGGAACTTTTATTATTACTACTAAAAGTAATCACTGCTATCTCCTACATAACCTTACACTTTTCCCGTCACACTTAGGAAATGATTCTTATCTACTTCATATTTAAAAGTTTGGTTTGGTATATACTATTTCATTTCAAAAATTAAAGCTTCTAAATTTTTAAAACATCAAATCCCAAAATTCTTGCCTTTAAAAGTGTTACTTTAAAGTTTCTATTAAATTCAAAGGTACTTGTTAACTTAACATTTTATCTTTCTAGACTTGCATCTTTACAACTCTTTGAATTTAAATTATTCCCCAAACATAGAAGGGAAAACTTACAAATTCTAAATTCAAAACTCATTCCTCTTTTCCTTTTAAAGACCCTTACAGCTTCCATAAATTTTTTTTTGGATTTTTAAATTTAACTGTTTACTAAGTTTTTTTCTTTTAAAAATTTATTTGCTTTTTCACCAAACCATTTTTTTTAAAACATACCTTGCTTGTCCTTAGAACATTTTTTTTGAACTTTAAAAAATGCCCTCACATGTTTTCAAAACATCTTCTTTTCATAGATTTTTAAGTTTACAAAAACTGGAGTAGATAAGAACAATTATTTCGTCAAAAATCCCTTAACTTTCCTACTCTTTTAATTACCTAACCTTGGAGGAGTTTCTAACTTATTACAAATGGGGACTTTCTACAAAGGCAAGCAACCAATGCGCATAATCAATGGAAAAACATGAAATTTCCATTGCTTAGCTTTTCTACTAAGGTTCTCTATAATATCCCTCCTAACTAGCACTGTCTCTAATTATTACACTTCTTATTACACCCAATGGTTTTATACCTTAATGTATTGGAACTACTTTCTCTTATGAGAAAGCATTAACACTAAAATCTTCTACGAATCTTTTAAAAGAGGATTTCATGTTTATGTGAAATTACAAGGAGCTTATTTTATATTTTATCGAAATAGGCTATAATAAATATGGTTCTTTCCATACCTTAAACATCTCTTTTACATATTCCTTATAACTTGCAAAAAACATCTTTATTTGTGATTTGGTTTCATGGAAAATTATATCATTATTCATTTCATTCCAATAGATTAAAGTATGTTTAATCTATATTCACTTGCAATAGACATTTCCTACGAAATTTATTAATTTCCTAATATTTAACTTACCTCTTCATTTTTTTCAAAAGAACTCATTTCCAAAACTGTTTTAATATTTTCATAACTAGAAAACATTTCCATATACTTATTTAAATAAAAGTGTACTTAGAAACCACTTTATTTCTATACTTAGAAATTATCTTCAAAACACAATTTTATTTGGGTTAAAACAGATGTTGTGCAAAACACCGTTAGTACGACTGAAAATACTATATGGATTCAATTAAAATAAATATTAATAAATCCCATATACTATGTGAAAGCATTCCCTCTAAGAGTCGCCTACTATAACAATAGTGTCATAGTCCATGCTTCCTTTATTTCTCATGGAAACATCTATTACAACAATAAATAATGAAACCTATGTTTTCGATACTTAACACACTCTAGGTTTTTATATTTAAAATCTTTGTTTACATATAAAGAAACTAGCGACCAGTACATGCTCTATAATTCTACAAAAAGAATTTCACTTTTAACAAAATTTACATCATATAAAACCAATTTAAATTTCATACCACTTTTTTTTTCAAAAACCCAATATTTACTTCCTCAAACCTATTAAAATTATATTTTTTAACTTTTCAATTCCAAAAGTTTCATTTTATTGGGCTGGACATAAATTGGATTTTCTTCTTACTACCCAAGGAATACCCTTCATAGACCTTGGAAATCTCATTTCCTTACTAAAGTTTCTTATTCCTTCCAAAATAAAAATACCCTCCCTACTATCCTTAGGGAATTTTCCCATTTCCTATAACATATGGATACCAATCTTCTCTCTCAAAACATAGCTTATTGTACACTAAAAACCGGCAATAACATGGGCTCAACATCCTTGGGTCATCCCAAACCCAACTAGCAAACTATGCACAAATATACTTCTAAATTTTTTCCATATGTTAAAATTTTTAATTGGGGACTATTTGGATTTTAGTGCATAATATATCTATGTTGTTATCCCGCTTTTTGCCAAGGCTATGACACCAAGAACTTGACTAGAAACCAAGGATAGTTTTTCATGGAGATCAGATATACATAGGTTTACTATGGATACTGGTAAATTTTGCCCAAGTCTGGATCGAGCTACAATTGATATGACACGACAAGCAAAGTTATGGAAGCCATTGTTCCAAATTTCAAGTCAATCGGAGTTCGTATGCTCAAGATATTGATCGATCATGGTCGATAAAACCAACTCTATTCATACCCATCCAATTTCGTATCCATTCCCCAAGAGAGATTCAGTGCGTATCCATCGCCTACTAACTTCCTTCATATCCATTAAAATGAAGCTACTTCATATCCATCATGTTAACAACACTCGTATCCATCAACAAATGTCTATTTCGTATTGGTCTCCCTTCTTCCATCTCGTATCGATCTCCCACCATTGATATAAAGAGCAACAACCACCGATCAATACGAAAAAGATAACGTGAAGCATCGATATGAAGGTGGCCTCCGACCATTGATATAAAGTAGCATGCAAGCATCAATACGAATAGAGCCACGTGTGACCGATACGAAATAGTATCGATACGAAGACGACTGTGACGACCCGATTTTCCACTCCAAAGAAAATCGCATCATCAATTAAGAAAGAAAGATATAGAAGAAGAAAAGAAAGAAGAGAAAGAAGAAACAACACTAGAATCTCAACAGCGGAACGAATAAATTATATTAATAACATAAGTATTTACATAATATACAATACCAATCAGAGATACACAACATACACATCACATATACTAGACAGTTATAAACACCTGTCTAATATTTACAACTCAATACTATCACATCACAGAGAACACACAGCGGAACTATATATCTACAACGCAGAAGCCTCCTGCTCCATTGCTCCTCCATTATTCGTCAAAGCTAACCTGAATCCCTTGGCTACTCGTATAAATTTGAGTACCCAAGAGTTTAAGAAAACAAAGATAAACTCCGGGTCAGACATGGGTCTGGTGTGAGTAACAGGTTAAGGTTGCTTAACTTTAAAAACCTTTGAAAAGAAAGGTATCACGTAAGACTTCCCACACATAAACATGAAAAAGTTTTTACCTTACGCTAACCAAAACATTTGATAGGAAATCCGGTGATATTATAATAATGTCTAGGGTTTTCAAATAAAATAAAAAAATAGCTGGAATGCTTACATCTCACGTTCCAACATAGTTGGGCACAACTAATACGTACGACACTTATTGGATTGTGGATTCCATACAATGGCAGGGCTACTGGGGTACCGCCCGTCACAGTACGTGGCCTAGATCACCGTACCGAGGAGTACTCCCCCTCTCCTGCAACACAAGGCCGGAACCATTCCTTACTGAATAGTTCCAAACAAGACAACCCCGGCAGTTGTGGCAATCAACCGCCCACACAACCGAATATAAAGGGACTTCTAGACAGGGATCAATCTCGCTCTCCAGTGGGGGCTACCCACGAAGCCTTGCTGCGCCTCCTCTGTTTTAGCCATTCCCGGTTGATGAGGCTTGAGGCTACGATTACCTTAATAGAACTCATCTCTTAGAATGCTCATCGTCCACCTGACGATGTTCTGAAAGCATTCAATCCATAAAAGTTCGTTTCGGGTTCGAACGAAACCGAAGGCATTATCTCGTTACACTCATTTTGGAATCACCCTCAGAGTTAACGACGATAACCCTTGCACTCTGAATCTCCATCTCAAGTCTATAAGAGCTAATTCCGTCAAACTCACCACGGAATCACCCACAGAGTTATACTGACTCATAATCCTTACACCTCGAGTCTTCACAAAGCTCTATTTGGATTCACGACCTAACGTTATTTGGAATCGATGTGGTTTTCGGATGTCCAAATATGGAAACCCGATCCCGGTCTCATCAAAATCCAAAGCGTGTCTTTTAGGTCCAAGTTGTTTTAATGTTTAAAACAATTCAATTCAATATTATTTATATACACACAGATAGATAATTCACAACATCATAATAGATAATCAATATTAACATCACAACAGATAATCTATATTATCAACTCAAACAGATAATTCATATTATCAACTCAATGCAACCATAGCATCCAAATCACACAACATCATTTGTCTCATATCTGAGATTTCGACCATCCAGGGTGATAAATATCAATCATCATCCATAAGCAATTACTTATCAATCCAATCTATAATTAATTTAAAATGAATTAAATTAATTAATTCTTCTTTAAATTAATTTAAAATGAATTAAATTAATTACCCATCCATGTAAACCTTGCTTACATATTCCTTAATTAATTACAAATCAATTAATTAATTACCCTTAAATAAATTACCCTAATTAATCATCTTGATTAATGATCCTTTAATTACATTCAAGTAATTAATCTCTAATTAATTTCATAAATTAATTATTCCAAACCAAACCTGTAATTAACCTGTAATTACTTCATTAATTAATCCTCAATTAATTAATTAATACCTTCATTGATTAATTGTTCACATATTAAATTACACAAAGTAATTGATTTCCAAAAACTCCTTCATTATTTAAGTATTCTTTAATTAAATTACATCAAGTAATTTATCTTCTTAATTACTTCACTAAGTAATTATTTATTTTTAATTAAATTTGTAATTACTTCTCAAATCAACCAGTGATTAAATTAAATCAATTAAACTTAATTAATTAACTTAATTAATCAACAACTTAATTAATTACAATTCAGTAATTAATTTTCTTGATTACTTCCATTAAGTAATTATACTTAAATAATTCTCAAATGATTATTTGTAAACTAATTAATACAATTAATAATTAAAATTAATTACATTAATTAATTATAAAATAATCCTAGTTTAATGACCTTTATTAACCAATAACAAAACTTTAATTACTTTTCCAAAGTAATTAATTGAATTAATTAATATTAATTCTTAATTTATTTATAAAACTCATTAATTAATTTCTAATTATTAAATTAATCAAGTGATAATTAAAAACTTAATTAATTGTTAATTTCTTGATTAATACAATTCAAATCATTAATTAAATTTATTAAATCTTATTTATTTAATTTCTAAATCATACTTTAATCAAGTTTAATTAACTTACTAAATCCTTTTAATTAATTAAATAAAAACTTTAATTATTTAATTAATTAACCTAATTATAACTTAATTAAATTAATTAATTACAAAACTTAATTTCCTTCATCAATTAATAAATTATTAAGTTCAAAACAATTTAATGAAAATCATAATCCTCATTAATGATTTAATTATCATTATCAAAGTAATTTAAAAACAAATTGCTTTTAAATTTGCTCTAAATTCCATTTTAAATTAAAATTAAAATGAAATCAAATTTAAACTTAAACAAGAATTAATTATTTAAAACCCTTCTAAGAATTACTTAAGGTATTTTATAAATAGTTTAACCATAATCAATTTAAATAAAAATTAAATTATACTTTAAATATATTCAAGTGATTTTGAAACACTCAAAATCTTATTTCATTTCAAACCAGAATTCAAATCATGTTTCAGATTCAAAAATTTAAATTTAAAATCCTGTTTAAATTTCATTTCAGATTTACTAAACATATGTTGTAAAATACTTAAATATTCAAGCTTAATTATAACATTAGAATTCATAAACTTATTCTTTTTTTGAAAACTTTCAGATTTAAAATTTAAAATTTGAATTCAGGATTTCAAATCCAGATTTTGACTTAAATTTAAATTCTTGTTTTAAAATCTTTTTCCAGATTTTAACTATCTCATTAAAAATACTGTAAACAAGTTAAGATGTTAAACCTTCCATTTTATAAAATTTATTTATTTTGAAAACAAGAATTCAAATTCATTTTGAATCCATAATTTAAACTTGGTTTGAACCTTTCTTTAAATCTTACTTTGCTTCCTTTTTATGTTAAATTTAGTTTAAAATTTAAAACCTGCATACTATCAGGTTTCAATTTTCTAAATATTTTATTTCTGCAAATTTTCTATTTGAAATCTGGAATTCAAATCTATTTGAATTCATAATTTAAACTTGCTTCAAATATAAGTTTAAACCTGCTTTGCTTATTTTTAGATTTAGTTTAAAAATTTGAAAACCTGAAACTGTTCAGGTTACAGAAAACAAAACACTTCAACTAAATAAACTACCCGAGCCCTACCCCTCTTTGCTTCGAGACATCTCACACTTGACTTCGGGTAATTCCTCATATAACCCGAGTACTTACTCAAGTACCAACTCCAATTCCCAAACCAACAGAACACCCAAATCAGACCACCAGAGAAATAAGAGCACCGTGCATATGCACGGTGGCTCTGACCTGCTCCAATCAACTCCGGCAGCGTCATCTCATAAGATTACAACCCCACTTCAGCAACACAATCATCACAACAACCCATTCACCAGAAAATCAATACCAGCCTCTCATCACAGACCTGGAAACACAGTGCATTCCAAAAACCCATCCTGTCAACGGTGAATTCACCTTCCTCCGACCATCGACGCAGTTGAAACTCCAGCCACTACTTTGTCAGGGACCCATCTACCTTTCCACTAAACAGCTCAACACTCGATCCACTAATAAATCAGGAAGATCGAATCCCTTAGTTTGTTAAAAACTTAGGTTTTACAGAACAAATTTCCCATTCCTCTGCTAATTCAAAGATCAATTTACAGATTTGATAATTTTTATGATGAGCCCGATCATATTACTATACACAAAAGTAATATCAAAACTTCAGAATTCCATAATCATAAGAAACACTCTAAAACCCCAATTTACTCAACACCCATATGCATAGTCAAAACCCATTTCTAATTTATGATTTTACATTTAAAAATCATGAATTTTGTCAAAGATTTGGTTTGTATAACTGAATTGCACAATCACAAAGTTTGAATTTTAACCGTGACATGATTTTTACCTCTAAACTTGATTTGCAGAGAAGGTTACAGTTTCTATTTAAGTAAATCAAATTTTTATAATTTAGTTCATAGCTTAAACAAACAATATTTCCTAAATCCTAAGTTCTAAATATTAATGCCACAATCTAAATTCAATAAACTAAGGAATTTACATTTTTAAACACAATCATGTTTCAGAACATTTTGATTTCCAGAGAAGTTTTGTTTTCAATTTACCTTATTTTAAATCCTTATGCTTCAGTTTTATTTTTAACAAACAAATTTGTTTGTAATCCATTTCTCAATAATGGTTAGGTTATGAAACTACTAAAAGTTTGAATTTAAAGGCCTAAGTCAGGTACATCAGCAATTACTGATACAAACCAAAGCATACATACTTATATAAGTATAAAGTAATTTCCAGAAATCATATACATACAGCAGTAGTTTCAATATTATCATGCATATCAATTCATTCCAGATATAATAACATGCGACCAGATTTTGTTAAAAGAAAATTTTGAAGTTACTCACCAGAAACTTGAAGAACAGAGCCTACTTTTGATATCATTCATGAATGCAGGCTTGAAATTTTAAAACTCTGACCCATTTTATATGCATGCAGGCCATGATAAAAATGCAGAAATTCATTTTGATTTGCTCAAATTTGCAGTGATCTTCTGGTACAACTGCAGATTCCAATATGAATTTGCAAATTGATATTCTGGTTACAAGTTTTGGTTTGAGAGGAGTTACAGATCTTAGAGTTTGTTTTTGAAATGAATATGCAGATTTTGTTATTGAGGGATTTCAGATTTCTTTAGTGAAGTGTTTCTTTGATTCAACAAACACTTGATTTTTAAAAGATAATAAGAATAGTGAAAATGTTTTTAAAAGAACTCAAAATACTTTAACAAAAATAAAGAAAAGAATAAAATCAAATGACACTTGTCCTTTTGTTTGCTTACAACTTAACACATGTAGCATATATTGTTAAATTGTTAACATTTGTCTTTTACTTAAGTAAGTTATATTTTTTAAATGTTTGAAAAGAGGTTTCTTTAATTCATTTTACGTTAGAATGAATATATATGATTTTCTTATTAAAAGTAAATGTAAATAAAAAATCTATAAATTAAAACTTATACAAATATTTTAAAGAATCAATTAATTTGAATTTCAAAAACAATTTCAATTCCATTTAATCCTTTGAATCAATTTATTTAATTTAAAATGATAATACTATTTTCTCATTTTAATTTCTTTTTATTTATGAAAAATAGTATATTTATTAATAGGCTTAAAATAACTAATTAACAAATTTTATATGATTTATAAAGAAATTATAAATCACTTTTATTATCAAATGAATTTAAATCATATGCTATCTAAAATTTTAAACTTATATAAAATATTTCCAAATCATATATAATCAAATAATATTTAAAAAGAAATAAAATCAACCTTTATTTAAATTTTAAAACAAAAATTAAGCTAAGATATATTTTAAACAATTTAATATTTATCTTAAATATTGTCAAACCATATATTTATTAATTTAAATAGATTTCTAAAAGCTTAATATTAATTTAAAACATAATTTCCTAATTACTAGATATTTTATTAGAATTTAAAAACAAAACTTCATTTATTAATTAAATTCCAAAACAAACTTTACTATAATATATATATACAAATATATATATACATTATAATTTAAACATTTATTTTAGCATTTTAAAAAGACAATCACAAATTAAATATTTATTAAATCTAATTATTAAACCATAACATATTTTATTAATCAATATTGTCAATATCAATTTAATTTTATATAAAGATTATTAAATTGATATTGTCTAAAATTTCGGGATATCACATTCCTTCCCCCTTAAAAGAATTTCGTCCCCGAAATTTAAAACAAAGGTAATTTAATAACCTATTTAAGATTTTAAATTTTAAAACACAAGCATATATCAAACATATGCTAACAACCATAGCAATCAATCCACCCAATCAAACAAAATTAACTATCCAGACAAAATTCTGGATAGAGTTTCCTCGAGTTTCCAAAGTAAACCCCGGGTTATTCGCTCTATAAAACCCAACAATCAACACTACTAAGCTACAGAACTCCTATTCTTCTAGATCTATATCTGAACAAGACATCCGACTATAGACAAGTCTGACTCAACCACCAAATCTCCCAGAACAACTGATTTCAAAACCAGAAATAGATATACACGTACTCCCTTAGAGATACGTGAAACTCATCGAATTCCAGTTGTCCAAACAGGAAATTCAATCCAGAAAATTAAATACTTATTCAAAACAAAACACAAAAGAAATCCAAAATATCTCAAAGCTAGTTTCCCCCAAACTTACCAAAATTTATAGCTCCTAAAAACTGAGAAAACTTATCCAAAATCAGATATCCAACTTTAGATCCACAAAACCCTTCGGTCGATCCTGAGCTGTCTCCTTCCTACCTGATCAGCTCAATCCTTGCTGATGTCTCAAAAAAATAAACTGGACCAAACTCCTTCCACCAGAATGATCCTCCTTGATCAATCAAGATCAAGAACAACTCCTCTCACAACCATCAAAAGAAAACAAACTTCTTCTATCCAGAAAAGAAAAGCTGATGCACTCCCAACTGCTTCCGCTGCACAACTCTGATCTGGAGCAGAAAAGAATGCTGATGAAGAACACCAGCACAACTAGACAACCAGAACCAAGAAGATCTCTGATAACCCAAAGAAAACTCAGAAGTTCCACAAATCCTGAGTTGCTTCAACAAACTCCATCTCAAGAAACCAACCTTCAACTAGTTGAACCATGGGTACCACTGAATCTCTAGATGAAGACAACCTCTGACTTCTCTGAAAATATCCAGAAAAATCTCCAACAACCCAAGAGAACACTCAACTATCGCAAGTCACTTTTGCGATCAACTCAAACTAAAATCCAAAGAAAACTGTTCTCTCTTTACCAATCAGAACAGCTTATGCTGGTTTTTCCAATCCATCGAAGAAATGGATTCACTCCACTGCTTCTGAACTCTATCTCCAGCAAACTGCTAAGCCAGAAAACTCTGCCGACCACAGAACACTCCGAGCTGCACTGCTCATACCAATGCCAAAGAATTCTCAATCCAAAGCTCTTCGAGAAACTCGGACTTCAAACCACACAAAAACATCCTGCTGAACTCAGCCACAACACCGAAGCAAACCTACTTCCTTAAACTTGTTCTAAAGAAATCATCTTCAAAAACATCCATAGTCACTGCATCTCATCACACAGCTACTACTTCCTGAGATATCAAAATATCATCACTCGCTTCTGTTCAGCTAACAGATCCAAACTCTACTCATTCAACTTCAAAGATGTACTCCGAACCTTAACAGGCTACCTTCAGAGATCAATGAAGTCTTTGCACCACTTCAAAACTTACTCGAGACGGTATTAGGTCTACAGTCTCGATAGATACACTACCAACCTAACATTCAAACTCCAACCAAATGGTAGTTGTGTCATACACACCACTACCCCAATCTACCTTATAACTTATATTGGAAAACCCGAACATGTAACCCAACAGATAGGTAGAAATAATATATATATATATATATATATATATATATATTAAAAATTACAAATACGTTCTCTCAAGATAGACACCACTCCAAAGCCTAGGTATTCACTCAACCTAACGCTCTGATACCAACTGCGACGACCCGACTTTCCACTCCCAGAAAATCGCATCATCAATTAAGAAAGAAAGGGATAGAAGAAGAAAAGAAAGAAAAGGAAGAAGAAACAACACTAGAATCTCAACAGCGGAACGAATAAATTATATTAATAACATAAGTATTTACATAATATACAATACCAATCAGAGATACACAGCATACACATCACATATACTAGACAGTTATAAACACCTGTCTAGTATTTACAACTCAATACAATCACATCACAGAGAACACACAGCGGAACTATATATCTACAACGCAGAAGCCTCCTGCTCCATTGCTCCTCCATTATTCGTCAAAGCTAACCTGAATCCCTTGGCTACTCGTAAAAATTTGAGTACCCAAGAGTTTAAGAAAACAAAGATAAACTCCGGGTCAGACATGGGTCTGGTGTGAGTAACAGGTTAAGGTTGCTTAACTTTAAAAACCTTTGAAAAGAAAGGTATCACGTAAGACTTCCCACACATAAACATGGAAAAGTTTTTACCTTACACTAACCAAAACATTTGATAGGAAATTCGGTGATATTATAATAATGTCTAGGGTTTTCAAATAAAATACAGAAATAGCTGGAATGCTTACATCTCACGTTCCAACATAGTTGGGCACAACTAATACGTACGACACCTATTGGATTGTGGATTCCATACAATGGCAGGGCTACTGGGGTAACGCCCGTCATAGTACGTGGCCTAGATCACCATACCGAGGAGTACTCCCACTCCCCTGCAACACAAGGCCGGAACCATTCCTTACTGAACAGTTCCAAACAAGACAACCCCGGCAGTTGTTGCAATCAACCGCCCACACAACCGAATATAAAGGGACTTCTAGACAGGGATCAATCTCGCTCTCCAGTGGGGGCTACCCACGAAGCCTTGCTGCACCTCCCCTGTTTTAGCCATTCTCGGTTGATGAGGCTTGAGGCTACGATTACCTTAATAGAACTCATCTCTTATAATGCTCATCGTCCACCTGACGATGTTCTGAAAGCATTCAATCCATACAAGTTCGTTTCGGGTTCGAACGAAACCGAAGGCATTATCTCGTTACACTCATTTTGGAATCACCCTCAGAGTTAACGACGATAACCCTTGCACTCTGAATCTCCATATCAAATCTATAAGAACTAATTCCGTTAAATTCATCACGGAATCACCCACAGAGTTATACTGACTCATAGTCCTTACACCTCGAGTCTTCACAAAGCTCGATTTGGATTCACGACCTAACGTTATTTGGAATCGATGTGGTTTTCGGATGTCCAAATATGGATACCCGATCCGGGTCTCATCGAAATCCAAAGCGCGTCTTTTAGGTCCAAGTTGTTTTAATGTTTAAAACAATTCAATTCAATATTATCTATATACACACAGATAGATAATTCACAACATCATAATAGATAATCAATATTAACATCACAACAGATAATCTATATTATCAACTCAAACAGATAATTCATATTATCAACTCAATGCAACCATAGCATCCAAATCACACAACATTATTTACCTCATATCTGAGATTTCAACCATCCAGGGTGATAAATATAAATCATCATCCATAAGCAATTACTTATCAATCCAATCTATAATTAATTTAAAATGAATTAAATTAATTACTTCTTCTTTAAATTAATTTAAAATGAATTAAATTAATTACCCATCCATGTAAACCTTGCTTACATATTCCTTAATTAATTACAAATAAATTAATTAATTACCCTTAAATAAATTACCCTAATTAATCATCTTGATTAATTATCCTTTAATTACATTCAAGTAATTAATCTCTAATTAATTTCATAAATTAATTATTCCAAACCAAACCTGTAATTAACCTGTAATTACTTCATTAATTAATCCTCAATTAATTAATTAATTAATACCTTCATTGATTAATTGTTCACATATTTAATTACACAAAGTAATTGATTTCCAAAACTCCTTTATTATTCAAGTATTCTTTAATTAAACTACATCAAGTAATTTATCTTCTTAATTACTTCACTAAGTAATTATTTATTTTTAATTACATTTGTAATTACTTCTCAAATCAACCAGTGATTAAATTAAATCAATTAAACTTAATTAATTAACTTAATTAATCAACAACTTAATTAATTACAATTCAGTAATTAATTTTCTTGATTACTTCCATTAAGTAATTATACTTAAATAATTCTCAAATGATTATTTGTAAACTAATTAATACAATTAATCATTAAAATTAATTACATTAATTAATTATAAAATAATCCTAGGTTAATGACCTTTATTAACCAATAACAAAACTTTAATTACTTTTCCAAAGTAATTAATTGAATTAATTAATATTAATTTTTAATTTATTTATAAAACTCATTAATTAATTTCTAATTATTAAATTAATCAAGTGATAATTAAAAACTTAATTAATTGTTAATTCCTTGATTAATATAATTCAAATCATTAATTAAATTTATCAATTCTTATTTAATTAATTTCTAAATCATACTTTAATCAAGTTTAATTAACTTACTAAATCCTTTTAATTAATTAAATAAAAACTTCAATTATTTAATTAATTAACCTAATTATAAATTAATTAAATCAATTAATTACAAAACTTAATTTCCTTAATCAGTTAATAAATTATTAAGTTCAAAACAATTTAATGAAAATCATAATCCTCATTATTTAATTATCATTATCAAAGTAATTTGAAAACAAATTGCTTTTAAATTTTCTCTAAATTCCATTTTAAATTTAAATTAAAATGAAATCAAATTTAAACTTAAACAAGAATTAATTATTTAAAACCCTTCTAAGAATTACTTAAGGTATTTTATAAATAGTTTAACCATAATCAATTTAAATAAAAATTGAATTATACTTTAAATATATTCAAGTGATTTTGGAACATTCAAAATCTTATTTCATTTCAAATCAGAATTCAAATCATGTTTTAGATTCAAAAATTTAAATTTAAAATCCTGTTTAAATTTCATTTCAGATTTACTAAACATATGTTGTAAAATACTTAAATATTCAAGCTTAATTATAACATTAGAATTTATAAAATTATTCTTTTTTTGAAAACTTTATGATTTCAAATTTAAAATTTGAATTCAGGATTTCAAATCCAGATTTTGACTTAAATTTAAATTCTTGTTTTAAAATCTTCTTCCAGATTTTAACTATCTCATTAAAAATACAGTAAACAAGTTCAGATGTTAAACCTTCCATTTTATAAAATTTATTTATTTTGAAAACAAGAATTCAAATTCATTTTGAATCCATAATTTAAACTTGGTTTGAACTTTTCTTTAAATCTTGCGTTGCTTCCTTTTTATGTTAAATTTAGTTTAAAATTTAAAACCTGCATACTTTCAGGCTTCAATTTTCTAAATATTTTATTTTTGCAAATTTTCTATTTGAAATCTGGAATTCAAATCTATTTGAATTCATATTTAAACTTGCTTCAAATATAAGTTTAAACCTGCTTTGCTTATTTTTAAATTTAGTTTAAAAATTTGAAAACCTGAAACTGTTCAGGTTACAGAAAACAAAACACTTCAACTAAATAAACCACCCGAGCCCTACCCCTCTTTGCTTCGAGACATCTCACACTTGACTTCGGGTAATTCCTCATATAACCTGAGTACTTACTCGAGTACCAACTCCAATTCCTAAACCAACAGAACACCCAAATCAGATCACCAGAGAAATAAGAGCACCGTGCATATGCACGGTGGCTCTGACCTGCTCTAATCAACTCCGGCAGCGTCATCTCATAAGATTACAACCCCACTTCAGCAACACAATCATCATAACAACCCATTCACCAGAAAATCAATACCAGCCTCTCATCACAGACCTGGAAACACAGTGCATTCCAAAACCCCATCCTGTCAACGGTGAATTCACCTTCCTCCGACCATCGATGCAGTTGAAACTCCAGCCACTACTTTGTCAGGGACCCATCTACCTTTCCACTAAACAGCTCAACACTCGATCCACTAATAAATCAGGAAGACCGAATCCCTTAGTTTGTTAAAAACTTAGGTTTTACAGAACAAATTTCCCATTCCTCTGCTAATTCAAAGGTCAATTTACAGATTTGATAATTTTTATGATGAGCCTGATCATATTACTATACACAGAAGAAATATCAAAACTTCAGAATTCCATAATCATAAGAAACACTCTAAAACCCCAATTTACTCAACACCCATATGCACAGTCAAAAACCATTTCTAATTTATGATTTTACATTTAAAAATCATGAATTTTGTCAAAGATTTGGTTTGTATAACTGAATTTCACAATCACAAAGTTTGAATTTTAACTGTGACATGATTTTTACCTCTAAACTTGATTTACAGAGAAGGTTACAGTTTATATTTAAGTAAATCAAATTTTTATAATTTAGTTCATAGCTTAAACAAACAATATTTCCTAAATCCTAAGTTCTAAATATTAATGCCACAATCTAAATTCAATAAACTAAGGAATTTACATTTTTAAACACAATCATGTTTCAGAACATTTTGATTTCCAGAGAAGTTTTGTTTTCAATTTACCTTATTTTAAATCCTTATGCTTCAGTTTTATTTTTAACAAACAAATTTGTTTGTAATCCATTTCTCAATAATGGTTAGGTTATGAAACTACTAAAAGTTTGAATTTAAAGGCCTAAGTCAGGTACATCAGCAATTACTGATACAAACCAAAGCATACATACTTATATAAGTATAAAGTAATTTCCAGAAATCATATACATACAGCAGTAGCTTCAATATTATCATGCATATCAATTCATTCCAGATATAATAACATGCGACCAGATTTTGTTAAAAGAAAATTTTGAAGTTACTCAACAGAAACTTGAAGAACAGAGCCTACTTTTGATATCATTCATGAATGCAGGCTTGAAATTTTAAAACTCTGACCCATTTTATATGCATGCAGGCCATGATAAAAATGCAGAAATTCATTTTGATTTGCTCAAATTTGCAGTGATCTTCTGGTACAACTGCAGATTCCAATATGAATTTGCAGATTGATATTCTGGTTACAAGTTTTGGTTTGAAAGGAGTTACAGATCTTAGAGTTTGTTTTTGAAATGAATATGCAGATTTTGTTATTGAGGGATTTCAGATTTTTTTAGTGAAGTGTTTCTTTGATTCAACAAACATTTGATTTTTAAAAGATAATAAGAAAAGTGAAAATGTTTTTAAAAGAACTGAAAATACTTTAACAAAAATAAAGAAAAGAATAAAATCAAATGACACTTGTCCTTTTGTTTGCTTACAACTTAACACATGTAGCATATATTATTAAATTGTTAACATTTGTCTTTTACTTAAGTAAGTTATATTTGTTAAATGTTTGAAAAGAGTTTTCTTTAATTCATTTTATGTTAGAATGAATATATATGATTTTCTTATTAAAAGTAAATGTAAATAAAACAATCTATAAATTAAAACTTATACAAATATTTTAAAGAATCAATTAATTTGAATTTCAAAAACAATTTCAATTCCATTTAATCCTTTGAATCAATTTATTTAATTTAAAATTATAATACTATTTTCTCATTTTAATTTCTTTTTATTTATGAAAAATAGTATATTTATTAATAGGCTTAAAATAACTAATTAACAAATTTTATATGATTTATAAAGAAATTATAAATCCCTTTTATTATCAAATGAATTTAAATCATATGCTATCTAAAATTTTAAACTTATATAAAATATTTCTAAATCATATATAATCAAATAATATTTAAAAAGAAATAAAATCAACCTTTATTTAAATTTTACAACAAAAATTAAGCTAAGATATATTTTAAACAATTTAATATTTATTTTAAATATTATCAAACCATATAGTTATTAATTTAAATAGATTTCTAAAAGCTTAATATTAATTTAAAACATAATTTCCTAATTACTAGATATTTTATTAGAATTTAAAAACCAAACTTCATTTATTAATTAAATTCCAAAACAAACTTTACTATAATATATATATATACAAATATATATATATATATACATTATAATTTAAACATTTATTTTAGCATTTTAAAAAGACAATCACAAATTAAATATTTATTAAATCTGATTATTAAACCAAAACATATTTTATTAATCAATATTGTCAATATCAATTTAATTTTATATAAAGATTATTAAATTGATATTGTCTAAAATTCCGGGATATCACAACGACAATGTCATATAAATCCAAACTTGCACCCATCATATCTCAAGATCTACAAGTCCAAATGCTACCAAATTTTCACAGAAGCTTACCTACAACATCAAGAATATACCAGTTAATTTCAGCCAAAACGGATCAATTCTTGATCGATATGAATTCCATATGTGTCACTCTTAAATCGAGTCAAAATTACCTGGACTCAATACCGTAGCCCAACCCACATGGGAGAAGAAGCCTTCCGAGATCTGGACACGATATTTGCTGCCTACGCCTATAAGTAGTGACCCTGGACCAACAGAAAAAGGATTTTTGGCTTCTCTGTGTTGATACTCTGCCGAAATCACTGTTATACTTCAGTTTTATTGTTGTAATCTTCGGTAATTAGCAAGCCAAATTCAATAAATAGTCATTTCATAGTGGACGTAGGCAATATGCCGAACTACTCTAAATTTGCGTGTTTCTGCATTTCTTATTATCTACTGATTGGTGTGTTTGTTAGATCTGCCTCATTTTACATTTATCTTCTTTATTTTATACCTTCAAACACATCCAAAGAGTATTGTGTTCAATTTTGGTACAAACACTTTGGTGCTTGCATTGAGAAAACCCTGCTTTTCTCCTGCTCCATGGATCTACTACAATCGTTGGATTGCAAAATTTTTAGGAGAAGATCTAGATCTGTCGTCCGGTGGTTCCTTCTATTCTATTTAGATTGCTCCACATCTAAGAGGAACTACATTCATCATGATTTTCGTATCTATATTTTCGTATCGATGAAAATATGATGATTTTCATATCCATAATATATGATGATTTCGTATCCATATTTTCGTATCCATGAAAATATGATGATTTTCACACCCATATTTTCGCATCTAGAAAATATGTTGATTTTCGTATCCATAAAATATGATGATTTTCGTATCCATATTTTCCTATCCATGAAAATATGATGATTTTCATATCCATATTTCCGTATCTAGAAAATATGACGATTTTCGTATCCATATTTTATGATGATTTTCATATCCATGAAATTATGATGACTTTTTTATCTATATTTTTGTATCTCTAGAAAATATGATGATTTTCGTATCCATGAAAATATGATGATTTTCGTATCTATATTTTCGTATCCAAAAAATATGATGATTTTTGTATCCACTTCTTTGTATTGATTTAGCTTGGTCCAGTATCAAATACACTTCGTATCGATCCAGCCGCGTCCAATTTGTATCGATTCTCGGATACACTTCGTATCGATCCAACTGCATCCAATTCATATCGATCCATTTGCGTCCAATTCGTATCGATCATCAGATACCACTTCGTATCGATCCAACAGTGTGCATTTCATATCGATCCTTATATACCACTTCATATCAATCCAGCTATGTGCATTTCGTGTCCTCCGATACCACTTCATATCGATCCAGCTGTGTGCCTTTCGTATTGATCCAAGTGCCCACTTTTCGGATCATTCAATTTCACCAACATTTGTATCTTTCAAACATAGCTGAGAACGATACGAATTTCAAAACAAAAATATTTTCGGGTATGACACAAATTTTTGAAAAAAAGGCTAAAACTCAAAGCTCAACTTAATGAAGGAACATTCCATCCATGCTCCTGATCGTTCCATGACTGAACGGGACATAGGGGATTACAACAGCAAATGCCGGAGAACCTAGCTAATACGCAAAGAACTAGAGTTGGTTAATATATCAAACTACCGAGGTGGACTGCAACTTCCCCCAATTGACCAGCTTTTAAACTCCTGAATTGACAACTATGGTACGATGGCTAATATGACGACTGCCCTACACTGTCTACTCTGCCAACTCAAAGCATAGCTGGTCACCACTGAACCATCTACAAATGCCCGCATCTCAATCATGCCGTGTCCATATGACTAGAAGCATGACATGCAACCTTAAGAGGACTTCCTTACTACCTTATATGGGCCTCCTACCTGGGTGAAAATTAGAAATAATCACAAATCTATGAGCCCATTTTAACCAACTCACCAGCCAATCGACATTACCATCCACTCGAATGTTGGGCAATCGTGCATTTACCAGTGTTACAAGACCACATAGCTAGAAAACGGACCCGACAACGACAATTGGAGTATTGTTTTTAGTTGAAACCCATTCATTAAAACTGTTCTACATATAAAATTTCTGATGAAAATTCAACATGCTGACCATGTCGGTATACTACGGGAATACAACCTCCGACACTACCTCATGAAGTGAGAATGGTGCATGGATTCCACCAAGAGTGATGAATGCCATCAAATGCAGATGTCTTTCCCCATTCTTCAAAGAAGACTGTCAACCATGGATAGATATGCCGGTTCTACTTCATGAATTGCTGAAGGGAATAAAAAAGCTGGAAGCCTCGAATTGATCAAATCCACAGCCAGTTGCTGCCAACATTAATAAGTGAATTTACCACCAAAGCTTATTTTTAGAATTTAATAAGAGAACTAGCGGATAGCCGCCAACAACTACACCAACATATCGTATCCAATGTTGGGTTAATGAACCAGATGAAGGATCAATGTGGCAAGATAAGGAGGAAACCAACTCCATACTCTAAATCGGAAAGCTCCACTTCCTTAGATGGCTACCGTGGATGTCAGCGCCATAAGGCTACTTCGGAAAGGAATTTTTAAATAATATGTGCAAGCCCTATAAAACAATGGGCAGGGAATCCTGACCCCTATCGATCAAGAACTTCGATTAAACTGAACCACTTGCGTTAGACTTCCAACTAAGAAGGGCTGGACTGAAGTGCAATAGTGAGCATACGATGCCGCTTCACTTATCAATGAGATATGATCTGATCTCTTTTGAATTATTTCTATTTCAATTTCATTTATGTTGCCAAGTATGACCGACTTGAATTAAACTACTTGCAAATGGTACAAGTAACTAAGTACTCAAGGTTCGGTGCTAAACAACCTCTGCTGGCTATGATTAAGTCATTGAGGTATTATTATAACGAGCATGATTCAACCACTGATTGGCTACTATATGCCCCTGACTTAGGGACAGGGCCTCAAAGTGGAAGATACCTACATGGTCAGGACTCCAGTACAAAGTGGATGCAATCGACCATTCACTCATCTGCCTACGCCATTTAATTAGGAGATCTGAGAAAGATTTGGAGGTATGTGTCCCAACAATGCACTCTCCATCTCGTACTTGAAGCTCGCAAAAATACTTATGCTTCTTCTGATGTCCAGTAAAACCGAAATCACAGCAAGGGTGGACGTGACGTGACCGTCCATGCATCCAGTCCTACATTAGAGACTTGCAGTTATTTTAAAACACATGTTTAAAGTGGATATCATTTGACCATTCAGTCTCCAGTTTGCATCTGTGATTCAGCAAAACAATCATGCCATAAACCGACTTCATCAAGGGCCAACCCTTAATTTAAAGTCATCAACGACTGACTGCCAACTCGCTAACCATCATGAGCCATCATTTCAACTCTCTTCCTCAGTCGATCGGCCAAACACAAAGTATAAAGTGGACATATATTGACCGTCTGCTCTCCAATTCTTGCACCTGACTTAAGGGAAAATGCACAACTCAAAGTGGATGTAGTTCGACCATCCTCTCCTTTGCTCGAGCTTAAATTTTTCCAAAACACTATTCTTACTCCTTAGGTCTGGCAGAAGCGAAATGGAAATCAATATGGATGCACTGCAACCATCCATAAAATAAATCTCATCCTTCGTTGAGGGAAGATAAGTGGAAAGTAATTGGGATCCCACCGATCACACGCTAAGTGAAACCCCAAGCTCAGGGATAAGCCATCACACTGCAGCCAAAAGGGATTGATACATGACAATCCTCTAACTAACTTTGGCTTCCAGAGTGCGGGTTGGAGTATAAATTTACGGACATGGGTTCGAGGAGGGTGGATCCGTCCACCTAACGACTGCGCCCGTATTCAACCTAAACCCGAGGAGGATGGACCATTCCATCTAACGACCTAGCCTTTCATATTTACAAGCTCTAGGAGGGTGGATCCAACCATCTAACGACTTCGCTTGCCTACTCAGGGTGGTATGATACAACCGTCCACATACTTGACCAACTTCTTATTCCTAGAGTGTGAATGAAATCCTAAAGCCTAAACAGATGTGACTTACCATTTGTCGGCCAACTTCAGATTCTTGGAGTGTGAACTAGAGTATAAACGTAAACATAAATGGGTGTGACTGACCGCCCATCAACTAATTCTGGTCCCAAGAGCATGGGCCGGAGTGTAAACACCAAATGGGTGTGACTGACCATCCATCAACCAACTCCAAATTTTCAGAGTGCGAACTGGAGTATAAACATCGAAACAGGTGTGATCGACCGCCTGTAAAACAACTTAAGTCCCCAAAGTGCGGACATAATCCTAAAATACCAAATGGGTGTGACTAACCACCCATCAAATAACACTAGATTCCTAGAGTGCAAACTGGAGTATAAACATCAACTAACTCCAAATTCCCAAAGTGCGAACTAGAGTATAAACTCAACTAATTCTAAGTCCTTAGAGTGTGGACTGGAGTGTAAACACTAACTAGGTGTGACTGACAACACATCAACCAACTCCAGTCCTCAAAGCATGGTTTGGAATATAAATATCAGAAGGGTTGCGATTTGACTCCCCATCTATCAACTCTAATTCCTTAGCAAGTTCTGTAATACAAAAAGAGGACGTGGTTCGACAGTCTGCTTTACAACTCTTCCCCTGACATGTGGGCACACTTATCATAAAAAATCGGATGCGATCCGACCATCTAGCACTAAGCAGGAACGACACAACCATCTATGCATCAGCTCTTGTCCCTGGCTAAGGACCCATAACATAATTTTATAGGGATGCACTCCAACCTTACAAGATAAAATTTCTTCCTTGATTCAATAGGGAGACCCAGATTCACAAAACGGACCTAGCTAAACGTCCTATTCTAAAATTGGATGTGACTACCCATCCTACCGCAAATGAACGTGACACGACCATTCATTCACTAACTCTCGCCTATGATCCAATGGGTTGTGAAATATGGATGGAAGTGATCCAACCATTCGTCAATCAGTTACTTCCTACAGTTCAGTGGGAGAAGCATCAGATTAAAGTTGTTGTAATGTGACCGACCACACTTCGAATTTTTCCCTTGACTGGGGGCAGAGGAATTGGCCGAGGAAAATGCGGTCCGACCATTTTCTACAAAAAAAATCTTAGTCCCCAGAGTGTGGAAAGGTGTATAAACATCAAATATATGTGATGAATGGCCCTTTAGCCAACTCTGATCCCCAGAGTGCGACTAGACGCATAGACAGACGAATGAATGTGATTCGACCATTCATTCGCCAACTCTGACTTAAAATCGACAGATGGAATATAAACATATTACAGATGTAATTAAATCATCCACAAACTGATTCTGCTAACCCAAGACCGGGGGCAGAGGCACAAATCACTGAAAGAAGAGAAAGGTGACTTGCTACTTCTCCAGCTTAGCGTCCTTTACAACTTAAGGCAACGACTACAAGGAGGCCTTAATGCTAACCAATCATAATGATACTCGAATTTGCAGGCAACCAATTATATCGTATCATTGGATCGATGGGCAATATCGATCTGCATCTTTCATATCATACCATTGGATCGATAGGAGATGAGGTCTGAGCATTCTACATCGTGTCGTTGAATCGACGGCCAATATCATTCCTCTTCGACTACAAATCGATGTGACCGAACACCCATGGATAGAAGAATAAACTACGAATGAGTGTGACTTGACCATTCAACCTCCATCGCCTTCCTTCGATCCATCGGGAAGATATGAGACCAGATAAGCATGACATTAGTGCATTTGAGCTGACTTTCTCCCTAGATCTAACGGGAGAGCGTAAATCGAAATGGACATGGTTGATCGCCCGACTCCAAAAGCACGCAAAGCGACCCGTCATTCTTTGACTCTTACTACGATCCGACTAAACGAGAAATTCACAACAAGTGCAACCTAAATGTCCGCACACCGATTCTTTCCCTGGATTCGAAAAGGGAAGCATCAATCCTGCATTGGATCTTACTAGACGATTCGCTCTTCGGTTTTTGCCTAGAGTTTGGCGATATAAGCAGCAAAGTGAATGTGATTGACGTTCCAAAACTTAGCTCATGTTCGAAATTCGGCGAAGCAAGAAAGTATTCTACCTAGAGGAAAGAACTAGAACATATTGCAGGATAGGCGCGACTCAGCCCTCCATCAATTAACCCGATCCTATGGTTCAATGGGATAAAATATGAAATTAAAGCTACATTATCTGCCTTGCCACTTATCGAGATATTCCCCAGACCTAGGGGCACGAGCAAGACGATAAAATGAATGTGAGTCAACCATTCATCAATCAACTCCAGTTCTTAAAGCTTGAACTACAGTATAAACACAGTTGGGCCGAGACTCGACCGTCTGCTTAATGCATCTTCCAACCAGAGACTGGGGCAAAAGAGTGATTATCCAAGAGTTGACTATGACAACTTGAACCTATGACCATGCGTGATATTCATAACAACTCTACGTTGCGGTCAAAAGGATGCCTAAAGATAGAATCATCGGATCAATACCCGGACTTATGGGCAGCTGATCATCATTCCAACCCTTACATTAAGTAATGGATCATGAGTACATTGAATGGAAAATGCATCACTAGGAAACACAAGTAGATTCAAACTCATAGCTAGAGCCAGCTATGCAGTAGCACATGATACAAGGCTAAACTCTATTAAGCCTTTGATTCAATATGCCTATAAGGCTAATCATTAACCATTGCAAATAAGCACATAAAGTGCTTACAATCCATCATGAGTACTAAAGATCAGACCACAACTCAGCACAATGATGATAAAAGAGTTAACTTCTTTGGTCCAGGTCAATTTTATGTGTTCGTTTGGACTCAATCTCATGTATATATGTGGACTCTCTCCAACCATTAAGAACCCTGCATTAAATGTCAACCTGAGGCTTGTCTCAATGAATAAAAATGACACGATGTGGATCCGGAGAGATCTGCTACACTTAAAGGGGAGGCAAATCCACTCAAAACAAATGGGTTTATCCATGATGTCATCTACCCAAAATGGGTATCCAATCCTTTACTTATGAGAGAAATGAACAGAGAGTAGAGGACATACGCTGACAACTCAGATTTGCATGAGGCGGCAAAGCACAACTTTTCACTTCTAATGATCAACAACTGATGGACTCGACCAATAGACATGAATTACTCTCATCCATGGACACAAACTCCAGATGCAATCGGATACTTAAGCATGTCCCAAACCAAGAAAACAACGTTTTCATTACTAACCTAGGCCTATAGTGCTATGTTGCAATCCCTGGATTCAAACTTAAGAACGCTTATGCTACTTATCAAAGGATGATTAACAGATCATTCAAAAATCTGATCGGCCGATCGATGAAAGTATATGTGGTTAATATGCTCGTGACATCATGACTATCAAACGACCACATCGATGACTTGGCATAGATATTCAGTGTTCTCCAAAAAATGCAAAATAAAACTCAATCCTTTGAGTTGCTATTTCAGCGTTGCATCAAAAAAAATCTTAGGTTTCATCACCAATTCTCATGGAATTGAAGCAAATTTCCAAAAAATTCCGACAAATAGAGACATCTGTGCACCGAGGACAACCAAGCAGGTGCATAACTTAAGTCGAAAGATTTCCGTCCTAAGCTGATTCCACTCTAGGACCATCTATGTAACAACCCGAGATTTAGGAAATTACCACAATATTAAATTATAATGTAAATTATAATTTGATATGGGAATTATGAATTTATAGATGGAATAAATTGATTATAATATTGTTTATTTAAAATAAACAATTTTCGTTGATTAAGAGTTGGTTTTTTAATGTAAACAAATGGAAAATAAAGTTTAAAACACTATACTGGTGTGTATGGAATTAGAATAAATGATGAATAAATTATTGGGTTAAAATTTATAATATTGGAGTTTATTCCAATATTAGCCTTTTATCTGAAAAAAAGAAAAAAGGATAAACACGAAGAATTTTTGTTGTTGTTGTACAATTAAGTTTGAAATAATGTTTTATAGCTATAAAAATGTTAAAAGAATTTTTATACACTTTAATGAACTTAGGAATAAATTTTTATTGGTGGAAAATGATGAAAATAGTGATTTTTCATTATTAATGTGAATATTGATAAATAATTGTTATTAAATTGTGAAAATAACATTTTTAGTTGGAAAATTTAGCTTATAACATTTTTCACATGTTCTTTTATCCAAAACATGAACATTGCAATTTGTTTCATGTGATTTGGAGTTTTTATCAAAAAGTTATGAAGGAATTAGTGTTAATAACATATATAAACACAACAAAAATTATTCTACGTGTACTTATTGGGTTTGGATCCAAAGATTAGCCTATCCATTATCTATAAGATGCTTTTAATAACCAGTGTAGTCATTCTTCTTTCTCATTCCAGAAGAAAAAATATACAGAGCTCTTAAAACAAAATAGGAAAATCAATAATGGTCTCCATTTAAAATCCAAAATCCACCTAAAATTGTTAGAATCTCGAGTTAAATTGGATTCTAAGCTATCCTACAGGTAATCTCCAACCTTTTAGGTTCTCTAATCCATCCAAAGTTTTGATTTCTACTAACTGTAATCTTATTTTGATTGATTTTCTTTCCGCATATTCTTATTTTGCAATCTACAGGCTCTTGAAGGCCATTTCCTTACTAAATCCATCATTTTGTTGCCGAACCATTGCTAAATCAAGTTGTAAGCAAGGTAAGAGTTTTCTTACAGCAAACTAAAGCAAAATATCGAGTTTTGCTATCAATTTGTTGCTTGCAATGCGCTGTATATTGAATAGGTTTTCACTTTTATTGCTGAAAAGTTGCAATGTTCAAAAAATCATAACTTCTTCATTTTGCAGCAAATTACTTTCAATTTTTGATATGTTGTAGTATTCGTGCCGTGCTATATTTTTGCAAATTTTCATTTAATTTTGGATTGTTTTGTTATAGCAAATCATTGGTTCAAATCAACCAAAAATCTTTTTTTCTATTTTGCTTGCTGAAAAGTGCTACGTTCAAAAAATCATAACTCTTTCAATTTGCAACAAATTGCTTCCAGTTATGGACATGTTAAAGTCCTCATGTCATATTATATCATTGCAAAATTTTGTTGAAACCTGGGTTGTTTTGGTATTCCGAATTATTGTCCAAAGTCAGCCAAAACTCAGTTGCTTGGTAATTTGTTCTTTTGCTCTATTTTGCTCACTGAAAAGTGCCACTTTAGAAAATAAAACAAAACTTTCTCATCTTGTAGCAAAATGCTGTCAAATTTTAGCATGTTCTTGTCCATTCTGCAATTTCTTGTTCAATTCTGGGTAGTTTTGACAACTAAAACACATCGTTAAAGTTGGCTAGAAACTAGATTTGCAGCTGAGTTTAAGTTTTGCATTTGAAAAGTGTCATTTTAGAAAAAATGAACTTTCTCATCTTGCAGCAAAATGCTATCAAATTTTAGTACGTTGTTTTCCATGTACTAAATTTTATGTCAGAAATTTTTTATTCAATTCCGGGCAGTTTTGATATCTGAAATACATTGTCAAAGTTGGCTAGAAACTAGATTTGCAAATGAGTTCACTTTTGCGTTTGAAAAGTGCCATTTTTGAAAAAATATAACTTTCTCATCTTGCAGAAAAATAAAGTCGAATTCTAGTATGTTTTTGTGCATGTACTAAAGTTTATTTCTGCAAATTTTTATTCAATTTCGGGCAGTGTCGATATCTGAAACACATCGTTAAATTTGGCTAGAAACTAGATTTGCAGCTGAATTCTGTTTTGAGTTTGAAAAGTGTCATTTTAGAAAAAACATAACTTTCTCATCTTGTAGCCAAATGCTATCAAATTTTATTATGTTGTTGTCCAAGTACTAAATTTTATTTCAGAAAATTTTTATTTAATTTTGAGTAGTTTTGATATCTGAAATATATCGTCAAATTTGGCCAGAAATTAGATTTGCAGCGGAGTTCAGTTTTGCGTTCGAAAAGTGTCATTTTAGAAAAAACATAACATTCTCGTCTTGCAGCGAAATAATGTCAAATTTTAATATATTGTTATTCATGTACTATAGTTTGTTTTGCCTAAACTTTAATCAATCCCAGGTAGTTTTGATATCTGAAATACATCGTCAAAGTTGGCTAGAAACTAGATATGCAGCTTAGTTCAGTTTTGTGTTTGAAAAGTGCCATTTTAGAAAAATCATAACTCTCTCATTTTGCAGCGAAATCTGTCAAATTTTAATATGTTGTTTTCCATATGCTAAATTTTATTGATGCACATTTTTATTCAATTCTGGGCAGTTTTGTTATTTGAAACACATCGTTAAAGTTTGCTAGAAACAAGATTTTCAATTTGCAGCATTCTTCATTAGTTTTCGCTGCTTTGAGTTAATTGATGATTGAATTGAAAAGTTTGATGATGGATTTTAAAGCTATGATAACCGATAATGGATTAGCTCAATTTTGAAGTAATTGGAATTTAAATTTTATCTAAATTATATTTAAATTCAAATATTGGTAAATATTGATATTGGGAGAATTTGATGGTTTTAATTGTTTTTTCTTTCAAATAAATTTTGAAAATTTATTAAAAATCATGGTTTGGAAAGTAAATATTTTAAAGTTATTTTAAAGGATTTTTAATCAATTAGTTAGTATTTTAAAGAATTTTATAAATAGTTAATCTACTTAAATAAGGGTTTTTCCTTGTAAAGCTTATGTATATAAATTTCTCAAAATCGTTTAAAAATCCTATTTTTTTATAAAATTATTTTAAATATATTTTAGCTTATTCTTGTTAATTGGATGTATAAGAATGAGAATTAGATGGTTTAGTAAAAATACGTAGTATGTGACATGTGTTTTTGCTTTATCGTTCAATATCAGACTTGTATGATCGAAACCAGTTTGAAGTGATAATTGAGATGATTTAGAGGTTGCCTAATTTTGGCGAAGGTTACTGGTTCAAGAACTACTCTTTTTGAGTGCATTCGATGGTGAATCAATCTAGACATAGTTTTCTTATAATTGCCGATGAAACGAGGCAATTTTTGATGTTAAAACTTCAATTTGCGATTATGGTTAGAAATGACCATCACGATGTTCTTCATACTTGCCAAGAAGATGAGGCGAGTTGTTATTTGATGATGTTTTATGTTGGTTTTCAAATGAGGCATCGACTAATGATTAGTAAACCAATATGTGCAAATGTGTGGTATGTGACGTACGTTCATACCAATCGGGTTCCTATTCGGGAGGTTGAGACACATTCAAGGTGTTACTAGTACTATAGACCGAGTACACGATTGGAGTCACTATGATGTTTATGATGTTGTCACTAGATTCTATCATCACGATGTTATTATTCAGGTTTTGTGACTGGGTGTCATCACGATATTCTCGACTATAGTCAATCAAGATGATCATGATGCTATGATGTTATGTGACCCCAAGTCATCACGATGAATGGTACCAAATAATAGTAGTACTAGTCAAGATGAAAAGCACGTGCAATTTTGTATGAAGTTTTCAATGTTCGACTTCACCTTTTTGAGATGTTGTTTAAATACGGCCTTGAGTATGATATAGGCTACATTTACATTATGTTATATGGTGATTTCGATTATGATTGCCTTTAACTCTTATTGAGTTCTTATAATAGATTATGATGATTTGATGTTTCTTTTTGAAGTTATTATATGGTTCTCATCCCTCATCCACTTTACTTATAGACGTCCTTAAGAGAAACCATATGCACGCTACTTATTGAATTCCCTTGAAATAGATAGATGAATCACTAATGTCCCCTTTCTTGTGAATGATATGATGAATAATATGTCCTTCCGTTGGCAACAACGGAGTGATTGTCACCCTTCCGCTTATTACTGAGATCCTTAGTACTGATAAGTTCTAGCTTGCCCAACCCGTGTGTGCTTTTCACTCGAGTTAGATCGATTTGCAGATTAGGTATGGATTGCCGCTTTCCTTGGATCATTTTGCTGGCTTTTGTTGGGATTTATCATTTTGGCTTGGATATTGTACTTCTTGAGTAGTCGACACTTATGCTATCATGATGTGTATTCTTTTGTGGGATGGTTGTATATGTTATTCGGTAGTCCATGCTACTTATGTATGATGTACTATTATTATGATGTATGGTGATGTATAAATATACACTCTAATCTTGGTTTACTGTTTTGTGACTGATACATTTACTTACTTGCATATTGCATTTATTCCGAGACAGTCCGAAACCACCATAGTGTGCATTAATTATAGACTAAGTGTGTTGACCACTGATGAGGTAATGAAAAAAATAGAGACACAATCGACATGCTTAGCCCTTGACTAACGTATTACTACGATGATCACCCTTAACTAGCCCTATTCTTTTCATTAGTAGACAGAATTACTTTGTAATTCTCTTACTAGTGCAGGTCTCGGGGTGGGGCGTCACAGCTTGGTATCAGAGCATTGTTTTAGAATATAATGTAATATATACAGAACAGTATACGATATACCATACATTAGATATAATACATCTATATACATCATCCCTTAGTTTTGATCGGTTTCACCTTGACCTTGCTTTGTCCTTGTCCTTGTTTCGATTCATGTCCCTTTTTAATTTTTTTGGCGTAGATAGAAAGGAATGTCTTGGAATGTTAATTATATTCCATAGTATTCCTTAACTTCTGCACTTGAATTGCTAATATATCTATTTACCCTGTGAAGAATCCTATCTTATCTTATCTTTCAGCTATCTCGAGTAGAGGTAGAGGATGCTCTTCTACGGTGGGATCGTCCAATGATTCTCATCTTGAAGGCGTATATATGTCTACCGATCAGATCCTTGAGCTTATTTGGAGCACTCAGCTTCCCGCTTTAGCTCACTTTTCTCCTCCGCACAAATCCACATTTGCGCGCATATGTAGCAACTTCATGCATCTTGGTCGCAAGATCTTTGAAGGCACTGTGACTGTTTTAGACGTTGAGGCATGGTTTAGTTCTTGTGAGCGTATCTTTAGTCGTTTGGAGATCTCTAGCCATTAATGAGTTCCTGTAGCATCTTGTATGTTGAAAAAACGAGCTTTACATTGGTATTATCTACTTGTTGCTGAGGTTGATGAGTTCACTTTAGAGTGGGATCAGTTCCGTGAGAGATTCGAACTCAAGTTTATTCCAGAATCCGAGAAGGCAATTCTTGCTTGATGTTTCCTTGATTTCAAACAAGGAAAGTTGATCGTTTCTGAATATGTTGCATCCTTTGGAGCCTTGTCTATATATGGCCTCGAGCATATCTCAACTTCATATAAGAAGAATCTTAAGTTCGTTTCCAAACTAAAGAAATATCTGAAAAAGTCCCTCATGCTTCGTCTTGAGCTCACTTTCGAGAAACTTGTGGATGCGGCCCTTCATCTTGAAGCGTTCGAGAAGGAGAAAGATAACGATGATGAGGGCAATGTTCGGGAAACCTGAATAGAAGAAATTTTTCTGCAAGTCTACACCGTTCCATCCTAGTAAGAAGAAGAAACAGAGGGGATCTTCTTCCCAGTCTCCAGCTACTCCTTTAGCTAAGCCTTTTTCATGCTTCAATTGTGGTGTGCCTGACCATCCAGTGAGAGAGTGTCCCAAGCCTAAACGTTATCTTTATTGTAAGAAGGAGGGACATTTGGTTTTAGCTTTTCCCAAAAGGGAGAAGGGTTCTTATCAGGGTCATCTTAGTGTGGCTACTACTTCTAGAGATGCTCCTCAGTCTAGGGGTACTTCTTCTTCTGTTTTAGAGGGTTATATTAAATTTCATTATCGTTATATCCGAGTGCTCTTAGATACAGGTGCTTCTTATTCCTTCGTATCAAAGGAACTCGTTGACTCTTTACAGTTAGATGTTTCTTGCATGCTTACTTCCTTACGGATTGCGAATCTTATCGGGGAATCTGCAACCCTTATCCTATTTTGTAATGATGTTGAGATTTCGATTTGTGGATTTTCTTTTCGTGCGAATCTACTCGTGATTCCTTTCCTTGTTTTTGATATGATATTGGGTGTGGACTTGCTAGTTCGATACGATGCCATGATTCTATGTTTGGAGCAAGTCTTATATCTTCAACATCCCGGTTCTTCCGATTATTTATCTCTTTCACTTCATGATTCTGATTGTGTTTCCATGGCTTTTGTATTTTCCCTTGACTCTCGAGATGATGATGATGATGTATATCGTATCTCGACCGTTTGTGACTTTTCAGATTTATTCGAGCCCATTTCTGGTTTACCTCCTAAGAGAGCTATTGAGTTTCGTATCGATCTTAATCCCGATGCGCAGCCAGTTAGTCATCCTTCTACGAGGATGTCTACACGAGAGAATGAGGAACTCAAAAAAGAAACTTCTCGAGCTTGAAGCCAAGCATTTTGTTCGTTCTAGTTCTTCACCATAGGAAGCCACAGTAGTATTCGTGAAAAAGCCCGACGGGACTGTTAGGCTTTGTGTCGACTATCGCAAGCTTAATGAGTCAACCATCAAGAATCGTTACCATTTACCAAGGATCGACAACATGTTCGATCAGTTGAGTGGTGCTAAGGTCTTTTCACAGTTAGACCTTGCGACTGGTTTTCATCAGCTTCGAGTCGCGGAAGAGAGTATTCCTCTCATCGCATTCCGCACTCGCTATGGTTCTTATGAGTGGTCGTCATGCTGTTCGGATTGACGAACGCACCTACCTACTTTGTCGATCTTACAAATCGAGTATTCTGAGAATATCTCGATAAGTTCATGCATGTTTTCATTGATGACAGTCTTGTACATTCGAAGTCCGAAGATGACCATGCTCGACATCTTAGAATTGTTTTGAGTACTCTTCGAAAGCATCAACTTATAGCAAAACTCTCTAAGTGTCACTTCTAGGAAAAGCTGTTGGATCATATGTTTTGATTGCTAACAAGACACAATAATTCACGAATCTACGATTACGACAACATCCGGACTCAACGACTCAAAGTATGATTCATATAGTTATATATTTTTAACAAGAGTCATCAAATATGTTATAGAGTCTAGTTTAGTGCTTCGTTAAAATCTTTCCTCAAGAATCATCATCCACATTCAAATAAACTTGCATGCATATTTTAATCAAAATCAAGTTTTCAAAAAATGCATGGAGCGGGGCTCGAACCCAGGTCGCTAGTTTAGAAGGTAAGTGCTCTAACCAAATAAGCTATGGTGATTTTTGATTATCAACAAAATTCAAGCGACTGAAGAAATTCGACCAGTCGACTGAATAACCATAAAACAACCTATTGAACCTGTGCATTGTTTTTTCTACTATCTTTAAATATTCAATCGACTGACCAAATATGACCAGTCGACTGAACCTGTACAGGTGCACAGAAACGCTTTGTTTTTAAACAACTTTGAATATTCAGTTGACTGATCATTTTGGGTCAGTCGACTGAATTCTTTCAACAACTATTTTTTCTGAATGGACACTTCTTTTTTCCAAGAGTCACGTTCTAATATGAAGAGGTATGTATGCTTCTGTTGATCAATACTCTTCATGAACGGTTGCATCTCTTTAACATTATATAAACACATAAAATCCACTTCACAAATCACCAATTTTTTCCGATTACTTTCTGATCTTACTTTCTACTATCTCTATATTCTAAAAAGCAATCACAACTTTCATATATTGCTTGAATCTCTGAATCAATTAACTTATTCTTTGATTCAAAGCAATATTTTCCTTTCTAAATCTTTCTACACACATATATACTTGAGGAAAGATTGTAGGAAGGTTGTACTATCAAAGACAAATCAGAGTTGTTAAGAACCCAAAGTGTCAATGCAATTCTATTGAAACTGCTGAAGTCCTGTACGGTTGTTCAGGCGGGTAAAGTCCTCTTTCGGTTGTAAGAGGCAGAAAAATCTTGTTCGGTTGTTCAGGTGTTGTATACCTATTCCTCCGGGTTAAGAGAGGGTTATTGTGAGAAATTCCAAAGGGAAGTCTGGGACTGGACGTAGAACGGGAAGTTCGAACCAGTATAAAAATTCCTTGCATGCTCTTTTTATTTACTTTGCTATTATCATCTATTTTTCGCTTTTTTAAATATATTCCATATTACACGATCCTAAGTGATAGCTAGCCATACAATAGTCACTTTCATTTGGTAACAGAGCCTGGAATTATATCGATCGTAACAACATCATAGAATAATGGCCAGAAAAAGATCCAGTCGAAATACAACAAGCAAAAATCCTGAAACTATCAGTGCAACGACCAATAAGGATAGTAAAAAGATACTTTCTGATTTACAAATTTCAGTAAATAAGAATGATGAATTAATTAGTATAAACGAAAAGATCTCAAAGCTTAATTTTGTTATTTTAGAAAAGATGAAATCAATCAAACTTGGAAATGAGAAATTTAAAAAATGAGAAATTAGATTTAGAAAATCAACAGGTTGTTTTGAAAAATAATTTTGAGGCTCTTAAAGAATTTCTAGACGAACAGAATACTATGTTTGAAAAAGAAAAAGAAATTTTTTCAAAAAAAATTACGGATTTAGAAAGACAAAATGATTTATTACAATCATCTTTAGATAATTCAGAATTTCGAATATTTCTTCTCGAAAATGAAAACTGTACGTTAAAAATGGAGAATTCTGAATTAAACAAGCAAATTGATATTTTGAAAAACAGTAATATTTCTTTTAAAAATAATAATTGTGACTTTAAAGCTAAATTTGATAAACTTAACACTAAAGTCACAAAATTTAATAAAGGTCAAAATGATTTAAACATGATTTTATCCAGTTCTAGACATTTACATGATAAAAGTGGTTTAGGATATAATAAACTAATAGTAGAAATAGCACTGGATACGCTTTCATGTATAGTAAAAATGTTAGTGCTAGTACTAATTTTCAAGTAAAGTCTAAATCCAATTTTTATAAAAATTTAAATACTGTTATGACCAATAATGTTTATAATTTCTCTAGAAATACAAAATCATTGACGGGAAATATGAATAAAAATCATGTAAGTATTTGGGATCCTGTTAATTGGAAAAATAGAGAAAAATACATTGATGATTATTTTGATATGGTAGTTAATATTTAAAATTATATTTATAAAGGTTCAACCACACCCAAATGGGTATGGTTTCCTAAAAATTAGAAGATCATAAGAACCTCGGGTATCGCATGCTTTAAATGTTATTTTATTTCCGATACCTTACATTATAAGTAGTAGTTATTTTGTTTTATTGTTCTATGTTAAACACTTTTGTGGAATATAATTTATGTCATCATATAAACTCTCCTTTTTGTCGATGACAAAGGGGGAGAAAGATGTTTCTCTAACACTATTTGCAGGAATAAACGATGCAAGCACAGATTAAGGGGGAGAAAAGATTAATTATTTACAGAAATATATACCATAGATTCAGGGGGATAAATCTATAGCATAATTATAGGAATATATTCTGGTGGAGAGATAAGTCAACAAAGCTTTTCGAAGATTCGTCCGTAGCAAATGGAGTTGTCATCATCAAAAAGAGGGAGAATGTTGGATCATAGGTTTTGATTGCTGACAAGACATAATAATTCACGAATCTACGATTACGACAACATCCGGACTCAATGACTCAAAGTATGGTTCATATAGTTATATATTTTTAACAAGAGTCATCAAATATGTATATAGAGTCTAGTTTAGAGCTTTGTTAAAATATTTCCTCAAGATTCATCATTCACATTCAAATAAACTTGCATGCATATTTTAATCAAAATCAAGTTTTCAAAAAGTGCATGGAGCGGGGCTCGAACCTAGGTCACTAGTTTAGAAGGCAAGTGCTCTAACAAAATGAGCTGTGGTGATTTTTGATTATCAACAGAATTCAGTCGACTGAAGAAATTCGACCAGTTGACTGAAAACCATAAAACAGCCTATTGAACTTCTGCACTGTTTTTTTACTATCTTTAAATATTCAGTCGACTAACCAAATATGACCATTCGACTGAACCTGTACAGGTGCATAGAAACGCTCTGTTTTTAAACAACTTTGAATATTCAGTTGACTAATCATTTTGGATCAGTCGACCGAATTCTTTCAACAGCTATTTTTTCTGAATGGACACTTCTTTTTACCAAGAGTCACGTTCTAATATGAAGAGGTAGGATGCTTCTGTTGATCAGTACTCTTCATGAACGGTTACATCTCTTTAACTATTATATAAACACACAAAATCCACATCACAAATCACTAATTTTTTCTGATTACTTTCTGATCTTACTTTCTACTATCTCTGTATTCTAAAAAGCAATCACAACTTTCATATATTGCTTGAATCTTTGAATCAATTAACTTATTCTTTGATTCAAAGCAATATTTTCCTTTCTAAATCTTTATACACACATATATACTTGAGGAAAGATTATAGGAAGGTTGTACTATCAAAGACAAATCAGTGTTGTTAAGAACATAAAGTGTCAAAGCAATTCTATTGAAACCGTTGAAGTCTTGTTCTGTTGTTCAGGCGGGTAAAGTCCTTTTTCGGTTGTTAGAGGCGGAAAAATCTTGTTCGGTTGTTCAGGTGTTGTATACCTATTCCTCCGGGTTAAGAGAGGGTTATTGTGAGAAATTCCAGAGGGAAGTCTGGGACTGGACGTAGAACGGAAGTTCGAACCAGTATAAAAATTCCTCGCGTTCTCTTTATACTTACTTTGCTATTTTCATGTGTTTTCCGCTTTTTTAAATATATTCCATATTACACGATCCTAAGTGATAGCTAGCCACACAGTAGTCACTTTCAAAGCAACTGAAGTTCTTCAGCCATGTTGTATCTTCAGTAGGTATTTCCACTGATCCTTCTAATATCGAGGATATTCAAAGTTGGAAGAGGCCTGAGAATGTTCACGAGATTCGTAGTTTTCTAAGTTTGGCTGGTTATTACCGCCATTGCATCAAAGACATTTCCCGTATCGTGCTTCCTTTGACTAGCCTTACGAGGAAAGACGTTCGATTTGTTTGGTCCGATAAGTGTGAGGCTTCTTTTCAGAGATTGAAGGAGCTTCTCACTGATGCTCCCATCCTTGTGGTTCCTAAATGGAACCAAGATCTTATCGTTTATACCGATGCCAGTCATAATGGCCTTGGTGCTATTCTGATCTAGATAGATCGGGTAGTTGCCTATACTTCCAGGCAATTGCGTCCGAATGAGGTTCGGTACGCTACCCATGATTTAGAGCTTGTAGCCATTGTCTTCGCTTTGAAGATTTCGCGACATTATCTTTTGGAAGAGCACTTCGTTCTTTTTACCAACGATAAGTCTTTGGATATCTATTCACTCAGAAGGAGCTTAATATGAGGCAGCAACATTGGCTTGAGTTTCTCGCCTCATATGATTTTGATATTCAGTATACCCGGGGAAGGGTAATTGTGTAGCAGATGCGCTTAGTCGCAAGCATTTGGCGGTTGTTTCTATGATGTTAGCCGAATGGGACGTCCTTGAAAATTTATCTTATTGTGAAATTCATGACCGAGTTTCTTTTTTCATATCACCTGTCTTATTATTTAGTATGGAAGCTTGACCTTCTCTTTTAGATCGTATTTTTGAGGCTCAGCGGCATGATTCTGAGACATTGCACCTTATTCGTCTTTGTGAATCTGAATCCCGTGATGTTGAGATAAGGGATTTCAGTATTGTTTCTCACGGTTATCTTCATATGAAGGACCGTATTGTTGTGCCTTCTGATTCAGCACTTAGGCATGAATTATTGATGATTGTCATCGCTCTAAGTATATCATTCACCCCGGCAGTAGTAAGATGTATGCCGATATGCGTCACCTTTATTATTGGGAAGGCATGAAGCGCGATGTCGCAAGTTATGTGGGTAATTGCATAACTTGTCAGCTTATTAAGGTCGATCATCAGCGGCCATCCGGTCTTCTTCAGCCTTTAGAGGTTTCGTTGTGGAAATGGAATCAAATTTCGATGGATTTTGTTGATGGCCTACCTCGTTCGAGGTTGGGTCATTCTAGCATTTGGTTTGTAGTTGATCATCTACGAAGTCCTCTCATTTAATCCTTATTACGTCTAATAGGAATGATCTTTTCTAGCAAAGTTATATATCAAAGAAATCGTTCGACTTCATGGTGTTCCTTCCTTTATTGTCTGTGATCATGATCCTTTATTGGTGTTTATTCCAATATTAGCATTTTATCCCAAAAAAAAAAGAAAAAGCATAAACACGAAGAAAATAAATTTTTGTGGTGTAATTAAGTATGAAATAATGTTTTAAAGCTATAAAAATTTTAAAATCATTTATATACAATTTAATGAACTTAGAATAATTTTTTATTGGTGGAAAATGATGAAGATAGTGTTTTTTCACTATTAATGTGAATATTGGTAAATAATTTTTTATTGGTGGAAAATGATGAAAATAGTGATTTTTCACTATTAATGTGAATATTGGTAAATATTGGTATTAAATTGTGAAAATAATATTTTTAGTTGAAAAATTAATTTTACAACATTTTTAACATGTTATTTTATCCAAAACTTGAACATTGTAATTAGTTTCACGTGATTTGGAGTTTTTATCAAAAAGTTACGAAGGAATTAGTGCTAGTAGTATATATAGACACAACAAAAATTATTCTAAGTGTTCTTATTAGCTTTGGGTCCAAAGATTAGCCTACCCATTGTCTATAAGATGTTTCTAGTAACCAGCATAGTCTTTCTTCTTTCTCATTCCAAAAGAAAAAATATACAGAGCTCTTAAAACAAAATAGGGAAATCAATAATGGCCTCCTTTAGAAATCCAAAATCCATCTAAAATTGTTAGAATCTAGAGTTAAATTGGATTCTATGCCATCCTATAGGTAATCTCCAACCTTTTAGGTTCTCTAATCCATCCAAACTTTGGATTTTTACTTACTGTAATCTTATTTTGATTGATTTTCTTTCCGCATGTTCCTATTTTGCAATCTACATGCTCTTGAAGGCCATTTCCTTGCTAAATCCATTGTTTTGGTACCGAACCATTGCTAAATCAAGTTGTAAGTAGGTAAGAATTTTCTTACAGCAAGCTAAAGCAAAATATTGAGTTTTTCTATCAATTTGTTGCTTGCAATGCTCTGTATATTGAACGGGTTTTAACTTTTGTTGCTGAAAAGTTGCAATGTTCAAAAAATCATAACTTCTTCAATTTGCAGTGGATTATTTCCAATTTCTGATATGTTGAAGCATTCATGCTGTATTATATTTCTGCGAATTTTCATTGAATTTTGGATTGTTTTGCTATAGCAAATCGCTGGTTGAAATAAGCCAAAAATCTTTTACTCTATTTTGCCTGCTGAAAAGTGCTATGTTCGAAAAATCATAACTCTTCCAGTTTGTAGTGAATTGCTCCCAATTTTGGATATGTTATAGTCCTCGTGTCATAGTATATTGACGCACATTGAAATATCGATTGTTTTGATACCACGAATTATTGTCCAAAGTCAGCTGAAACTCAGTTGCTTGGTAAGTTGTTCTTTTGCTCTATTTTTGCTTGCTGAAAAGTGCCATTTAGGAAAAAACATAACTTTATCATTTTGCAGCGAAATGTTGTCGAATTATAGTATGTTGTTTTCCATTTACTAAATATCATTTCGGCAAATTTTTATTCAATTCCGGGTAGATTTGATATCTGAAACAGATCGTCAAATTTAGTAAGAAACTAGATTTGCAGCTGAGTTCAGTTATGCGTTTGAAAAGTGCCATATTAGAAAAAACGTAACTTTCTCATCTTGCAATGGAACACTGTCAAATTTTAGTTGTTGTTTTCCATGTACTAAAGTGTATTTTTAAAAATTTTATTCAATTTTGGGTAGTTTTGTTATCTGAAACACATCGTCAAAGTTGGCTAGAAACTAGATTTACAGCTAGTTCGGTTTTATGTTTGAAAACTGCCAATTTTGGAAAAAACATAGCTTTCTCATCTTGCAGCAAAATGCAGTCAAATTTTCATATGTTATTGTCCATGTACTAGAGTTTATTGCTGCAAATTTTTATTCAATTCCGGGCAGTTTGTTATTTGAAACACACCGTCAAAGTTGGCTAAAAACTGGATTTGCAGCTGAGTTCAGTTTTGCGTTTGAAAAGTGCCATTTTAGAAAAAACATAACTTTCTCATCTTGCAGCGAAATGCTATAAAATTTTACTATGTTATTTTTCATGTACTAAAGTTTATTTCCACAAATTTATATTCAATTTAGCACAGTTTTGATATCTGAAACACATAGTCAAATTTGGCTAGAAACTAGATTTGCATCATTTGTGTGTTTGAAGCCATTTTAGAAAATTCATAACTTTCTCATCTTGCAGCGGAATATTGCTAAATTTTAGTATGTTGTTGTCCATGTGCTAAAGTTTGTTAATGCATATTTTTGTTCAATTTTGGGCATTTTTAGTATCTGAAACACATCGTCAAAGTTGGCTAGAAACAAGATTTCAATTTGCAGCATTCTTCATTAGTTTTTGTTGCTGTTTTTAAGTTAATTTATGATTCAATTGAAAATTTGATGATGGATTCTAAGGCTATGATATCCGATAACTGATTATCTCAGTTTTGAAGAAATTTGGAATTTAAATTTTATCTAAATTTTATTTAAATTCAAATATTGGTAAATATCGATATTTGGAGAAGTTGATGATTTTAATTGTTTTTGCTTTCAAATAAGTTTTGGAAAATTTACTAAAAATCATGGTTTGGAAAGTAAATATTTTAAATTCATTTTAAAGGATTTTTAATCAATTAGTTAGTATTTTAAAGAATTTTTATAAATAGATATTCTATTTAAATATGGGTTTTTCCTTATAAAGCTTATATATATAAATTTTTCAAAATCGTTTAAAAATCTTATTTTCTCTATAAAATTATTTTAAATATATTTTAGCTTATTCTTGTGAATTTCGGTATATAAGATTGAGAATTAAACAATTTAGTAAAAATACATAGCATGTGACATGTGTTTTTGCTTTATCGCTCAATATCAGACTTGTACGATCGTAACTAATTTGAAGTGATAATTGAGATGATTTAGAGGTTGTCTAATTTTGGCGAAGGTTATCGGTTCAAGAACTACTCTTTTTGAGTGCATTCATTGAGGAACCAATCTAGACATAGTTTCCTTATAATTGCCGATGAAACGAGGCAATTTTTAATGTTAAAGCTTTAATTTGCGATTATGGTTAGAAATGACCATCACGATGTTCTTCATACTTGCCAAGGAGATGAGGCGAGTTTTTATTTGATGATGTTTTATGTTTGTTTTTCTAATGTGGCATCAACTAACGATTAGTAAATCAATAGGTGCAAACGTATGGTATGAGACGTACGTTCATGCCTATCGGGTTCCAATTCGAGAGGTTGAGACATATTCAAGATGTTACTAGTACTAGTGTCACTATGATGTTTATGATGTTATTACTAGACTCTAATCATCACGATGTTATTACTCGGGTTTTGTGACTAGGTGTCATCATGATATTCCCGACTATAGTCAATCAAGATGATCACAATGCTATGATGTTATGTGACCCCAAGTCATCACGATGAATGGTACCAAAAAATAGTTGTTCTAGTCAAGATGAAAAGCATGTACAATTTTCTATGATGTTTTCGGTGTTCGGTTTCACATTTTTGAGATGTTGTAGTTTGAATATGGCTTTAAGTATGATATAGGCTACATTTATATTATGCTATATGATGATTTCGATTATGATTGCCTTTAACTCTTATCGAGTTCTTATGATAGATTATGATGATTTGATGTTTCTTTATGAAGTTATTATATGGTTCTCATCCTTTATCCACTTTACTTATAGATGTCCTTAAGAGAAACCATATGCAGGTTTCTTATTGAATTCCCTTGAAATAGATAGATGAATCACTAGTGTCCTCTATCTTATGAATGCTATGATGAATAATATGTCGTTCCGTTGGAAACAACGGAGTGATTCCCACCCTTCTTCTTATTACTGAGATCCTTACTATTGGTAAGTTCTAGCTTGCCTGACCCATGTGCGATTTTCATTCGGGTCGGACCGAGTTGCAGGTTAAATTTGGATTGCTGCTTCCCTTGGATCGTTTTGCTGGCTTTTGTTGGGCTTTATCGTTTTGGCTTGGATATTGTACTTTTTGAGCAGTCGACTCTTTTGTTATCATGTTGTGTATTCTTTTGTAGGATGGTTGTATATGTTATTCGGTAGCTCCATGCTACTTATGTATGATGTACTACTATTATGACGTATCGTGATGTGTATACATATACACACACACACACACACACACACACACACTCTGATCTGGGTTTACTGTTTTGCGACTGATACTTTTACTTACTTACATATTGCATTTATTTTGAGACAGTCCGAAACCACCATAGTGTGCATTAGTTATAGACTAAGTGTGTCGACCACTGATGAGGTAATGAAAAAAATAGAGACACATTCGAGTTGCTTAGCTGTTAACTAATGTATTACTACGATGCTCGCCTTTAACTAGACTATTCTCTGCATTAATAGACAGGATTACTTTGTAATTCTCTTTACTAATGTAGGTCTCGGGGTGGGGCATCACAATCTACAAGTGTATCATCTTCTTCAACCTGACCAAGAGAGGGAAGAGTACTTTTGAGTGGACTAACAACTGCATTGATGCAATTTCAGCACTTATAGATCGTTCAGAGAGACCTCCCATTTTACCCAAGAGGTTGGATCGTGAAGATCTATACCTCAATTGGGTCGTGTCAACACACGCCATAAGCATCGCAATGTTATGTGAAGAGAAACGAATCCAAAGGCCAGTATATGATGAAGGCTAGCTATTGACAAGCTTACCCCGTTAACGACTATATCGACCAGGCGCTACGATAGGTCCAATAGAAACCTTAGATGTATGGAAGGTTACTCAAATGGAATATCTAGATAAGCCAATTTGATATCACTTATCTCTCTCAGAGAGCTATCCATGGTCAAACATTAGCATACTTCATATTTGAATTCACTGCATCAGACGATTATCCGAAGAATAATGGAGAACCGTCCAACCGATGGAGAACGTACACAAATGGAACTTCCAATAATCGGCTTTCTAATGTCAAAGTTGCAATAATGACTCCCGAGGAACGATCGACCTACTATGCCCTGAAACTCAACTTCCCTACAACAAATAACGAAGCTAAGTATGAAGCGTTGGTCGTTACACTTAAACTTGCAACAAAACTAGAAGTGGAAACTTTACATATCTTATGTGATTTATAATTAGTGGTATGCTAAGGCAGGGAGGATTGTCGGATTAGGGGGCAAAGTCTTGCTCCTTATCTTAGCTGGATCCAAAAGCTACCAGCCGACTTCGAGAATTACACCATTACACACATCCTCAGAGAACAAAATGAAAAAGCCAAGTCACCGGCCAAGCTAGCCAATTCTGGGGATGTGCAGCAAAAAGACTTTTCCCAATTGAAATACTTATTATTCCAAGCATTGACATATGAAGATCAACTAGATCTTAGAGATGGATCGAGAAAAGGAGTCATGGATGACTCTTATCAGAGATTATTCACAATTGGGGATTCTTCTTGAATAAAGGAATGAGAAATGGCATACCCTATGTGAAGCATCACTGCATGATCTTTTCTGGATGGTTCAACTCCATTGATACGAAGCATTGCTCTTGTATCCATCAATCCGATACCCAATATTATGTATCCATCGATACGAAGCATACATTCCAACATCTCAGATCGATCCAGGAGAGGATCGATACAAAGGAAGGACTTAAAATAACCACCGAACTTTGTTACAACTCAAATTTCACACCAATCCAGAGGAGGATTGATACAAAACTCAATCCAAACAAAAAGTAAAGAACTTGACAACGACCCATGAACATACAAACATGAATAGGAGTCAGGTTAACATATGTGAATGTATGACGAACTAACATTCAATTTTCAAAGTTAACAGGGATTGAATGCTCACCTGATGACAAGCAAAACAGTGAATAACAAGTCACTAGCACTCAATGCTCAGTTATAACAGAAAACTGCATGATCATTGACAATCAATAGTTCGACATCCACATCACTGAAGATCAATCAAAGGTCACATATTTTGACAGAAAGATAGCATCTACTCAGTGAATCAGATAGAACTTTTTCAAAATGAAGGATGCAACTTTTCATAGCACGTCATGTTCACACAAGATGTACTTTGGAAGGCAAATGTTATCACGTATTTTGGCCCACGACACCAAGAAGTTGACTAGAAATCAAAGATAGTTCGTCCTGGAGATCGGTTATACATAGGATCACTATGGATACAGGTAAATTTTTCCAAGTCTGGATCAAGCTATAATTGATATGACATGACAAGAAAATCTATAAAAGCCAACATTTCAAATTTCAAGTCAATCGGAGTTCGTTTGCTCAAGATATTGATCGATCAAGGTTGATAAACTAACTCTATTCATATCTATCCAATTTCGTATCCACTCCCCAAGAGTGATTCAATTCGTATCCTTCACCTACTAACTTCCTTCATATCCATCAAAATGAAGCTACTTCGTATCCATTATGTTAACAACACTTTGTATCCATCAAAAAATGTCAATTTCGTATCGGTCTCCCTCCATCCATTTCGTATCGATCTCCCACCATCGATACGAAGAGCAACAACCACTGATCAATACGAAGAAGGCAACATGAAGCATCAATACGAAGGTGGCCTCCAACCATCGATACGAAGTAGCATGCAAGCATCGATACGAATAGAGCCATGCATGACTGATACGAAATAGTATCGATACGAAGACGATAATGTCATATTAATTCGAACTTGCATCGATCATATGTCAAGATCTACAAGTCCAAATGCTACCAAATTTTCACAGGAGCTTGCCTACAACATCGAGAATGTACCAGATCAGTTTGAGCCAAAACAGATCAATTCTTGATCGAAAAGATTCCCATTCGTATCAACCTTAAATCGAGTCGAAATCACCTGGACTCGATCCCGTGGCCCCACCCATGTAACAGAAGAAGTCTACCGAGATCTGGACGAGATATTTGCTGCCTACGCTTATAAATATTGACCATAGAATAGACCTTTGGCTTCTTTCCGCTAATACTCTACCGAAATCACTACTATACTTCAGTTGTACTATTGTAATCTCCTGCAATTGGGAATTCAAATTCAATAAATATAAATCATTTCATAGTGGACGCAGGCATTACGTCAAACCACTCTAAATTTGCATGTTTCTGCATTTCTTATTATCTGCTGATTGGTGTGTTTGTTAGATTTACCTCATTTTACATTTATCTTCTTCATTTTATCTCTTCAAACACATCCGAAGAGTGTTGTGCCCAATTTTGGTACAAACATATGTTTTATTCAAAAACACAAATACATTCACTCATATTTCCAAATTTACTTAGGATATACTAAACTAAGCTCCGATACCAAATGTAACAACCGGAATTCTAGTGGATCTCGAATTTCCGCAAAAACGCTAAAATCCAAGCACACTGAAGCTCAAGTTGGGTATCTGGTATCCTGCAAATAGGCAAGATAAATATACCAGAGTTTAAATAAATATCTCACAACGGAACTGGCTAAAAATATGATAGTAAGTAAATACTTACTAAGATAATAACACTTTCTATACAAGTTTCACCAAGTTGGAAAATCTATGCGATCCATCTAACCTGTGGGATGTTATGAGGTGGGGTCGGAACTAAAGTTCTGGTGAACAGACAAATTATACACTTCCAAGCATAATTCTACATATACCGTTCTATTTCCATTTTCTGTTATATTAGGTTTATGTGGTTTATAATACTCTCGGCTCTGTGCGTGAATCGTACCCATCTACTCCCTAATAGACTAAAACCTAATAACTAATATATATGTAGCAATATGCCCAAAGACCGCATCAGTCCTAGGTACTATCCATAGTACCTTTCGTATCCTTCTTGAAAAGGACTCCATCGTCACGCTGCTAGAGCGTACTGAAACTACATCTGTAAAGGACAGCTTCGTGAGGCCTATAATACAGATGTTCTACCACCTGGTAGGAAAAAGTGAAACTGCATCCACACTATCTTATACTAGTGCTTGGACATCCACAATGTACCACCCAATGCGTACCTTGAGGACTGCACATAATCGTTATGTCTACTCCCTGAATTCTGCCAACAAGGTCTACCTTGTACGGAACTAAGTCGGGGATTTTCTATATCTGTAAAGGTCTGCTTTGTTAGGCCTGCAATACAAATATTCTACTTGGTCTGTCTCTTTTCTCATTGTGGCTATGGCCCCCAGCAGCCACCCCTCAACTAATCGAAAGACCTTTCAAGAGATAAGTGGTTGTGCCTTACTGCAAACAATCTAAACATCCAATTGGCTGTGCCCCTCATCCAATGTCTCGATAGTGAATGAATCATTGGATGTTGGTTTAACTATAGTCTTTGCCCAACTCGTCCTGACTGATGATGGCTTGATCTTCGCATGAAGCTATCCTTTTTGGTCATGCCTACTATAACCTACTCACAATCCAGAGTACGGTGTCATATGAATATCCTACTCCATCATCAGCCTTTTGATTGCCTACAAAGTTCTACTTTGTTAGGCCTGCAATGCAAAAGCAGTCAAAGCATACTCTCTTGGTGGAACACCTACGGACCTGCCTCCGAGGGGTGCAGCTTCGTTAGGCCCACCACAGAGGTCCACCCTAGAATATCCTCATGTCCCATTGAAGTCTCGTACTTACTTCTAGACCGAAGTAACTAGGTTGGACGTGCTCTTTCTGTACTAAAATCTATGACAAACTGCTTCGTTAGGCTCTTTGTCCAGATTCTCTTTCGAGCTGCTCCAAACGCACCTTACCATTTTATTATATCCCACGACTAATCTTTTATTATGCGTTTATTATACTTTTCTTATTCTATTGGCTACTTATTTGCCCTAATCAGCATGCCCAGCCCCACCTATGTGTGAGACCATCAGTCCTAGACCTGAAAGGAAATGCTGCTGGTGTGAGAAATACAAATTACGGATCTTAAGGCTAGGATTAACACTAGAGAAAGGGGGGTGAATAGTGTTTACAAAGAATTACTAAATCTTTTTGAGTTTATGTTAATTTAGACACAGATGTGTGCAATATACAGATACATATATGATCACAAAAATAAACACAGATGTAGAAATAAAATAAAAAGCAGTAAAGGAAAGAATACACCGGATTTTATACTGGTTCGGAGTTACCCTACATCCAGTTCCGCAACACAAGTACGGATTTCCTTTCAAAAGCAATCTTTACAATTACACCCTCGATTTCAAGGCTACGAGGTACACCCTCCAGAATCACAATCCTCTGGGTAGAGATACTTGATTTTTCGGGCAACAAGTTCACCCAATTGATTTCCCAAGGCTACAATCACACTTATCTCGCTTGATTGATTTTCAAGGCCACAATCACACCTTTTCTCGCTTAAAAGATTACAAAGAAGTCTATAACTCTGAATAGCATTGAGAATCTTGTTGAGATAGTGATAGAAAATCAACCTAGAAGTAATCGAGTTTGATTCAATTTTTATTTCGGCAGAGTAATCGTAAGAATATGTATTAAGAAATTTGGAAGAAGAAGAGGAGTGAAAAACCAGAAAATCTGATCTAAAATTCGTTGAAACTAACCCCTATTCATAGAAGGACAACAGCCATGTCCATTCGTGAAGAATTTTGGCGAATAGACACTTCTTTGGAAATTTAAATTTTGAACTTAACTGACACTATTTTGACATGGTCACCATGAGTATGTCGACATTCCAAGGCAATTTCTGATGATTTGATTTTCTTTGAAAATAACCTTTATCTTATATTAAAACTATTTTAAACTTTATAAATATACTTGACTATAGTCCAAATTCATAAGTAAATATAGAGAATAATATATATAAAATTTAACTATAATTTTATATTTAAAACTAAGTATAAATATTTAAAAGTTAAATATATTATATTAAAAGATAGTTTAGAATCAGGAGTAATTTGACTTTGAAATTAAAGATGATTTTGAGGCTAAAATTATTTAAATTCAGGATAGAGGTTTTTGAATCTTTTAAAAGGAAATTTTGAAATCATTTTGAAAACAAGATAATTCTTGTAAAATCATTTGAATAAAAATTAGCGGATACAAAACAATGTTCCACTAGATTTTTTGTAGGTTCCATCCTACTTAGGGTTCCATCCCTTTAACGAGCTCGAAGTGGATTCCATTCCACGAATAAATTGGATTTTAAGATGCCAGTGCTTTTCTAGGATTTTTAACAAAATTCCTAATAAAATACTTATTCTTGAAGTCTTGAAATCTTTATAATCTTGATACTCATGAGTCTTCAAACTTGATATCTTGAATCTCTATACTGTACAGTCTTCATTCTTGGTACTTGCATGGTCAAATTCTGCATATACGTATATATCTAAACTTATAATGTTAGTATTTATATTTTATAATCTATTCTAAGGTTGTTGTCATCAAAACCATCATCTCTCGAACTAACATCCGGTACATGATACTTCTATTATTTTTCTTATTAACTTAGTCCAAGATCTAAGTTTGATAGAATAAGCCTCTTCTATTTCTTTCTTTTCAATTATAACCTGCATGTTACAATTATACTTGTAATTTTTACTTTTATATTCTTTTCTTTCTATTATAACCGACATGTTATAAATGTAATTGCAAGTGTCTCTTTTCTACTCTAGTCTGTCTTCTTTTATTATGATATTGAATTCTCTTTAGTTCTCTTATATTATATGATAGTCTTGGCTTAAACCACGTCCAACTTCCACAAATTTACATAATATAATAACTACTTTACTTTTTATTCTACTACCTGCATAGTAAATTCAGATCTAGTCACATCTTCTATTTATTATTTCTAGCCATGTCAAATAATTAACTTGATTACTTACTCTTCTTTAATTTCTTTAACGCTTCATGTTATTCTCTTTTATTTTTGGAAGTAGTTCTATTCTATTTGGTTGGTTACAAAGACTATGCTGAAAATCCAGCTCCTTATTTTAATACTAAATAATGCTATAAACAATAATCGTAACTGCAAGATATTTCTTTTAATTGTTTCTTCAATTTTTGGGTAGTGCAAGATACAACAATGTCTCTATTTTGCACCGATTCCACTTTTCTTGCTTTAATTCTTACAATTACGTTTATCGTTATTCTTACAATATTAAACTATGGAAATGTATTCGCTTTTCTAAACGAACCAACTAATCTATTACTAACTTCTAAATCAATTTATTAGATTTCCTCTTTTAATTTCATTCTTCAAATTTTTAACATAATTTACTGTAAATTTCTCACTTTTAGGCTTATGCCTTTCTCTATAATTCTTAAGCCTAATATTACTTATATTTAATTGGATTCCTTTCTTTTTTTCCATATAAATAACATTTAAATATAAGTACACTTCTTTTATAAAATTTACAGTTTCAACATAACTAATTAGCAGAACTAAATACTGGAATAAATACTGAATTAAATATTTAACGGGAATCTATCGATATTATATCATAAACATAAAAGAGATATAATTTAAATCCACTCACATTTTGTCCTTAGATTTTCTCCATGGCCTTAATGATCCCCTTCTAAGATGTCTAATAATTTTATTAAAAAGATCTTCTTTCCAGGAATATTTTCTATTTAGGGTTCAACCTCAGGAATTGAACCCAATTTGGAGAAAATCTGATTGTGGGAAAATTAGCTAGGCCCAGGGTTCTATTTACAGTGGAGTTTGGGGATCTCAGGCCCTTAGATTTTTTGATTAAATATAGTGCAACCATGTCACAGGCTCGCTGTGAATCGTTGGATCCAGAAAACAACGCTTCATATCATGCAAAAACCGAATTAGAAAAACTCAACACGTCCTTGGGTGGTTTAACTCTAGGGCAAACGCGGGTCGACCTATAGGTCGACCTGTGTTCTTTGCCGGTCGACCCTTATGAGTTACCAGTCGACCTGAAGGTCGACCCGTATGGTCCTTTTATATATTATTATTTTGGTTTAATTAATTATATATATCTGATTTCTTATTCTTCTTGTAACTCCTTCAATTAACTTGGATTTCGACAAGTTATATATGGAAATTGATCAGAATATCACCATGGACATAATGGTATAAGTTTCAAGACCATATTATGACAATTTCAAAATTGCTTATTTTCACAGTTCATCGTTTTTTGATTATTTAATTATCTAAGAATACGGGGTATTACAGCAAAACTCGCCTAGATCCATCGGTGGATCTCGTTCCAATGATATTTTGAAATCTGAATTACCCGCAATCTCTGAGATAGCTGCCATCAAAGCCATCGATGGATCAGGTCGATCCACCGAAGCCACTGCTGCATTAATTCTGGTTAAGATGTCCTTAAGTGATTCTCCCTTCCATTGTTTCATCAATGTCAAAGTCATCATGTTCCTATATCTCACGATGTGGACACGAAATTGCCTTACAAACCTATCAATCAGCTTCGTCCATGTGCCAATAGAGCCACATTCTAGTTGTTTGAACCATAATGCCACTATATCCGTCAAATATAAAGAGAAGCACCATGCAATGACTTCCTCCGATGCTCCCAGTTCTTCCATGTGCCTCGCATACCTTGTCAAATGAACAGTGGGATCCATTTTCCCATCATACATTTTGAAATCCAACGGATTCCTTGCTTGCCTGATCATAGGACTGAAGGGACTCCTGTTCACGTCCTTCAAATCTCTATTCACTAATGCTCCCATTATATCCCGTCTGATTATGTCCGCTAACCTGTCATTATCATCAAGTGGCGGCCTCTATCCACTGTCTCCAACCTGCTTCCCGAGTCCATGAGGAAATCCTGAAATCCTCCCTTCTGGATGAGCATCCACTTTCTACTAACGCCAAATTGCCCAGCACTACTGGATATCCTTCCTGGAATGGAGCCTATATGATTTGGAGGCATGCCTCCTAGTTCAGGGGTCGTTCCCAATGATCCAACTCTATCCTGTACTCTGGTTGCTTTATGCTCTTGGTCTTGATTCTAGACTGCCTCCGTTCCTGCTGGTCCAGCTCCGTCATCCTCATTTCCAGCATCTCCTGCTACTTCATTCCTTTGGTTTTGCACTCCAGCTTGTTCAACCTGTCGGAATAGATTTTGTATCATTTCACCATGCCTTTATAGTATCCCTTCTTGCATAGCATCCATCGTCATCTCCATCTCGTCTCTGGTGGTGAAAACTGAGGTCTGATTAGCTCCCGAGGAAGCCTTCTAACTTCCCTTATGCTGACTCCTTTTGTTCTCTGTCTCCTTATTGATTGCTTTGCCATGGCTTCCAGAATCCAAGTTCCTAAGTCTTCAAATCAAAAATCCAAATTTCAGAGTCCCTAAGTGCTAGCTTTCTCAGTGAAAGCACCAAAATGTTAGCATCAAAATTGGCCACTTATAACCAAATGCAGATGAAAGCACGAACTAACAGTCATAGATAACAGATAGAGTGTATGTAGAGAGTATAAATATTAAGAACAATAGAAAATAAAAAAGAAAGTAGTAATAAGATAGGATTTATAGTGGTTCGGCTAACTCTGGCCAGCGTCCACTCCAGAAATTTCCTTTTTACCGATTGGAAAATTGATTACAGTTACAATCCCAAGTTTTTGAAACCAAAATGGTAGAATAACTTGAACAGCATTTGTGGAATAAGTTATGGAAGAATAGAATGAGAATCCCTTTTATGAAGCCCCACCTGCCGTATATATAGGCAAAATTTGGGTTTCTGGGCTTCTTGGACGATACAGCCCCACCAAAATCATAGTCGAGTCCATACTATCGACCACTGATTTCCTAAAGTATAAAATATACCGACCCCAAGAGACTCGGGTAATGACCCAAAGCAGCCTCCATTTTGACTCGAAGCAGATTGCAATGTGACCCCAAGCAAAACCATACCGACTCCTTGCTTTTTGCCAACCTGATTTCCCCAAGGCAGACCCGAGTATATCAATTACCGACCCAAAGCAACCAAAAACATGCCGATCCCAACTTCTCACAGCCGACCCTAACTGACTCGAGTAATTACCGGAGCAAGTTGACATTTGATTTGAAGAAGATTGCAGTATGACTTGAAGCAAAAACATACCGACCCCTTGCTTTATGCCGAAATGATTTCCTCAAGGCCGACCCAAATTATTTTCATTACCGACCCAAAGCAACCAAAAACATGTCGATCCCAACTCCCACCAGCCGACCCTAGGTGACCCGAGTCATGATCCGAAGCAAGTTGACCTGTGAATCGGAGCAAACTGCCATGAAACTCCAAGCAAGAACATGCCGATCCTACCTCCAAGCTTTTGCGTCGATCTAAGAACCTGTTGCTGACCCGAGGATGCTTGCTCCTTAACCAAAGTAGTGCCGAACCCATCATTTTATGCCGACCCCTCAAGATTCATCTCGACCCCACAAAAATATGCTAACCCCAAGTGACCCGGGTAGTGACCTAAAGTTAATAGCCCGCCGACCCAAAGTTATCACGAACCCTTCAAAACTTACCGATCCCATGTGACCTGAAGCAAAGCCTCATCTGACTCGAAGCAAACTAGGTGAAAACCCAAAGTAAACCAACAAGTGACTCGAAGAAAACCCCAACCATCCCGAAACGACCCACTTTTTGTCAAACTCATATTTCAACAATCTCACACCTTTTGTCCATCGAATATGCCAAATCCCGGCTTCCTAAACATGTTTATCATCCATGACTGATCATCTATCCATTCAGTTGAGTCAAACCCATAATATTCCTACCTTGATGACCATGCAGTTGATTGGGTTAAATCCGCATGTCCGCTGCCATGCCAAAAGGCGGGTTAACAAGTATAAATTTGAGTTTTACGTGTTACTTTGGAATATAAAAAACATGCAGAAGATAAATTGAGAGTAATAAGTATCTATTTATTGAGATCAAATCCTCTGCATCAAAATCTCATATCTCAATATGTCCTTTTTAATCTCATCCATTCATCATACTAATTTTATTATCATGTGCCACCCACTACATCTCATGGAAGGTGTATGATTTATTGATCAATGACTGGAAATAAATAGGCACATGAAACATGTAACTTAGGGACAGAGGATTTGACCTGCTGTGTCTTCATCCTAAAATTTATATCTCCACCTCGTTTTAAAGTTTTAATAATCTTTCACTTTTTTAAGTGTGTGTGTGTGTGTATATATATATATAACGGTGGTATCCGAGCTATTCTCTCACTCTTCCAAAAATTTCAGCAGTGTATCAACGCCTGATTCATGACAGAATAAAGATGACAAGTGAAACCAATTTCATTAAAGCCTCTTTGCGTAAAAAGAGTACCATGATAATTGGAGATTTCATATAAAGACATTTGGATTACAAGATGTATGGAATATCATAGAAAATAGGCATGAGCGACCCTAATATCGCCACTTTATCCCAAATTAAAAATTATAGTTTGAAGAACTTGAAGAATGATCAACTTCCTTTTATGTTAGTTCATTATGTTTTGGAAGAAGTAATGTTCTAAAAAGTAACAAAGCATGCAAATTAGTAAGGAAACATGAAAGATTTTTAAGTATACGACCAACGGATTCATAAATAAAGAAAATTTGACTATGAACCATGTGAGGCGAGTTTGTGCAATATCACGTAAATTTCAATAACTAATTTAAAATGGTATTTCGATAATTTCACTTAGAAGGTCAAAATTGTAATTTTACAAACATTAGAATCAAGTAACATGAAACCATTGCATAGATTGGATTTCCGATCGATTTCGAATATATGAACATGAGAATCTATGTTAGGATAAGGTAGATATGGACGATTAAAGATACGAGTCTATAGTGGACTGAAACAGGTCTAAGACCTTATATTTGAATAGTTGTTTCAAAATTTCTATTATAAGACCAGAGAAAACTATAATTTCCATTTCAAACTTCTCATTCTTCTTCCTATTCCCTCTTCCTATAGTAACATAACCCTCTTTTCTATCTCATCTCAACACCGATTGCATTAATAATATACCGAAACGACGAGGAGCGCTATGCATAAATATCAATTTTAGTTCAATTTAAGGAAATTCCGGTTTTATCTACTTCAGGCCAAAGAAGTAATTTGGCAAATTTACATCAAATTGGAGGCTCTAATCGATTCTATGTGAATGAATTTTTTTATATTTATCATTGTTGTGAGGAGTGATGTAAGTGTAGATATGTAAATATGTGTATATGTTTTGTGTACAAGTGCATCATATACTTCGGGTTTTCTGCAGTTTTGGTCAGTGGGCTCGGCCCATTAGTTAAAGTCATATTTGTGTATAAGTCATTTGTTGTAATGTTTGTAATAGACTTTTGAATCCATTCTATCAATACTATAATGCACTTTTCTATTGATAACATGGTATCGGAGCCACAATATCTCAAAATTTAATTCAATCTCAAATTATCCTTTTCGATCCATTGTTTGATTATCTTGGATCAAGATGAGTGAAAAAAAGGTCACAATGGACGCGATGCAGCTGATGCCAAAGATCACTGATCATAAACTGAATAATTTGAATTATCTGAATTGGAGTAAAACTATTCGTATTTATCTTCGAACTATAGATAAAGATCGACATCTTACTGAAGATCCACCAGATCTGGATTCTAAGGAAGATAAGCACCTATTGTGGTTGAGAGATGACGCTCGACTATTTCTTCAAATTAGAAATTCTATTGATAGTGAAGTTATTTGATTGGTAAATCACTGTGAATTCGTGAAGGAACTCATGGAATATTTGGAATTCTTGTATTCAGGGAAAGGAAATTTAACTAGAATGTATAATGTTTGTAGATCGTTCTATCGGGTAGAAAAACAGGAGCAAACTTTGATGAACTATTTCATGAATTTTAAAAAGACTTATGTGGAACTCAATCTACTTCTTCCGTTTAGCCCAGATGTGAAGGTTCAACAGCAATAAAGTGAGCAAATGGCTATTATGAGTTTTCTAGCTGGATTATCATCAGAATTCGAATCAGTAAGATCACAGATTCTATCGGGATCTGATGTCTTGTCACTTAAAGATGTTTTCAGTAGAATTCTTCATACAGAAGTTGCTCAGTTATCTAATGTAATGTCTGAAAGTGCTTTAATTGGTAAGAGTAGGGTTAATTCTTCTTGGAAAAATCAGAAATGAAATACACAAAATCAGAATATTAATCCATCAGGGAATAACCAGAGATCAAACGTGCATAGTCAGAACAAATTTTATGCGTATTGCAAGAAACCTGGTCATACAAAATTTGAGTGTAGAAAGTTGTAATACAAGAATTCAATAGCTAGTAATTCACAGAATCCTACTAAGACAGTGTTGATGACAGTTGAGGAGTATGATAAATATGCCAAGTATCAAGAATCACTAAACAAAAATGTATCTGATCATAATCCATCATCATCAGTAACTACTGTTGCCAACTCAGAAAAACAATCATAAAAGTGGGTCATTGATTTTGGAGCTATAGATCATATGACAGGTAATCTTCATCTGATTTCAGAACCTCATTTAAATAAATTAAATCATATGGTTACTTTAGCTGATGGTTCACAAACACGAGTTTATGGAACTGGAAATGTGGACTCACATACTCAAATTCCACTAAAAACAGTATTGTATTTGCCAAATTTGTCTTTCAAGTAGATATCAGTAAGTCAGATCACTCGTGATCTTAATTATTGCATATCCTTTTTCCCTGATCATTGTGTGTTTCAAGACCTTACAACGAAGAAGATTATTGGTAAAGGTGAAGAGTCTGGTGGCTTGTATATCCTAACTGATAAGATACCTAACCATATTGCTTGTTCAAGTGTAAACTCTGCTCTTAAAACTCATTTCCAATTGGGTCATCCTTCATTGTCATTGCTCAAGAAGTTATGGACACAGTTTAATTCATTATTTACTTTAAATTGTGAGTCATGTCAATTTGCTAAACATCACCGTAGTAGTTCTTATTCTAAAATAATTAAGAGATCTAGTTCTATATTTGACTTGATTCATTCAGATTTGGGGTCCTGCTATAGTTGTATCTAAACAAGGTTATAGATACTTTGTTACCTTTGTTGATGACTATTCTCGAGTAACACGGTTTTTTGATGAAATATAGATCAGAGTTATTTTCAATTTTCTATACATTTTGTTCTGAGATTAAGACACAATTCAATACTAATATTTGAATTCTAAGAAGTGATAATGCCAAAGAATATTTATCTGAACAGTTCAATGCATATATGGCTCAAAGTGGAATTTTACATGAGACTTCATGTGTTGATACCCCTTCACAGAATGGAGCAGCAGAACGAAAGAATAGGCATTTACTTGAAACTACAAGAGCACTACTTTTTCAGATGAAAGTTCCTAAATTAATTTGGGCAGATGCAATTTCTACTGCATGCTTCTTAATCAATAGAATGCCATCAACTATACTTGAGTATAAGGTGTCATTTCAAGTATTGTTTCCAGATAAACATTTGTATCCAATTAAGCCAAGAATTTTTAGTTGCACATGCTGTGTGAGAAATGTTAATCCTCAACTCACCAAGCTAGATCCAAAGTCTTTGAAATGCATCTTTGTTGGTTATTCCAGGTTATAGAAGGGATTTAAATGTTTTTTCCTAGTTTACAAAAATACTTGGTATCTACAGATGTTAGTTTTGTGGAAGATGAAGCATTTTTCTATCCATCTATATCAACAAATCAAGGATGTGTAGAGAATGATGATTTTTTACTATATCCTGTTATAACTTCAAAAAGTGCAGATCATCATATAGATACTGAATCAAATCAGGAACCAGAAACTATTGAATTGATCATTCATCATGCAACTGTTCCACAAACATACCCAAGTCTAGAATTACCAATTGCTCTTAGAAAAGAGAGAAGAAAGTACACATATCCAATTTCATCTTTTGTTTCAAATGATAGTCTATCATCAGAATCACATTCATTTATTTCTGCATTTGATTTAGTTTCATTACCTAAAACTGTCAAGGAGGCAATGTCAAAACCAGAGTGGCAACAAGCAATGCTAAAGGAAATTAATGCTTTAGACAAGAATAATACATGGGATCTAGTTCAGTTGCCAAATAATAGAAAAGTGATACAAATGGGTTTATTCAGTCAAGTTAAATCCAGATGGATCAATTGCAAGGTTTAAAGCTCGATTGGTTGCCAAAGGGTATGCTCAAACATATGGAACAGATTATATAGAAACATTCTCACCAGTGGCCAAAATGACATCAATCATATTGTTTATATCATTGGCAGCAAAACGTGATTGGAAATTGCATCAACTTGATATCAAAAATGCATTTTTACATGGAGACCTAGTTGAAGAAATATATATGGAGCAACCTCCTGGGTTTGTTGCTCAGGGGGAGAACAGCAAGGTATGTAGACTAAAGAAGAGCTTGTGTGGCTTAAAGCAGAGTCCATGTGCATGGTTTGGGAAATTTGGTAAAGCAATGGAGAGGTTTGAGCTGTTGCAGAGTAAGTCTGATCATTCAGTATTTTTTAGAAGTTCACAAGGCAAGTCAATATTATTAGTTGTTTATGTAGATGATATTGTGATTACTGGGATGATGATCCAGGAATTGAAGCTCTTAAGAAGTTCATTCATACACAATTTTGTACAAAAGAGTTAGGGGAGTTGAGATACTTCTTAGGGATTGAAGTTATGATAAGCAATGGGAAAATATGTTTGTCATAGTGGAAGTATGTGTTAGATTTGCTGAAAGAAATTGGGAAATTGGGTGTAAAACCATCTTCTGCACCTATGATGTCGAACATTACTTTGAGTAAAGATGGAGATGAGTTCAGTGAGCCAGATAAGTATAGGATATTGGTTGGTAAGCTTAATTACTTAGTAGTGACCAAGCCGGACATTGCTTACTCGGTGAGTGTTGTAAGTCAATATATGAGTGCACCAACTATTGTTCACTGGAATACACTAAAGAAGATTTTATGTTACCTAAAAGGAGAAGTGGGTAAAGGAATTGTTTACGTGAATCATGGACACAACAGAGTAGAAAGCTTTGTAGATGCAGACTGGGCCGGTTCAAAGGAAGACAAAAAGTCTACTTCGGGGTTTTCTGTGTTTGTTGGAGGAAATTTAGTGTCATGCAAGAGTAAAAAGTAGAATCTTGTATCAAGATCAAGTGCTGAGTCATAGTATCGAGCTATGGCTAGTGCAGTGTGTGAAATGATGTGGGTTAATCACTTTGTAACTGAGTTGAAGCTCAAAGTTGAAGTGCCATTGCTATTGTGGTGTGATAATCAAGCTGCTATACATATAGCATCTAATCTAGTGTTTCATGAGAGAACTAAGCACATAGAAGTTGATTTCCATTTTATACGAGAAAAAGTGCAGCAGGGGTTAGTCAAAACCGGGTATGTGAAATCATAGGAACAAGTGGCAGATATGATGACTAAAGCACTTAATGGTTGTCTAATGAAGTTCCTATGCAGCAAGTTGGGCATGATAGACATGTATGCTCCAACTTGAGGGGGAGTGTTGTGAGGAGTGATGTAAGTGTAGATATGTAAATATGTGTTTATGTTTTGTGTACAAGTGTATCATGTACTTCGGGTTTTCTGCAGTTTTGGTCAGTGGGCTCGGCCCATTATTTAGAGTCATATTTGTATATAAGTCATTTGTTGTAATGTTTGTAACAGACTTTTGAATCCATTCTATAATGCACTTTTCTATTGACAACAACCATACAATGTAATTATGCTTATATAACGCTGTTTTTGGTCTAAGCCTAGGGTTAATTTGAAAATAAATATGAGAATAATCATTATAAAATGATTACAAAAGTTATAATTAATGAATTAATGAACAGTAATGTGTAGTTGATATGTAGAATTGATACGAAGTAGGAATACACAGTTTGATGACAAAACAATGAAGTTGAGGTTAGTACACACGAGAATTACCTATATAAATGAAGTATATGTATATCGTATGATAATTGTAGTATTTTTAGACTGTAACCGAGAGTATAATGATGATTTATGGCCTTAGACAAATTGATAGTAAAGAGATTTGAAGATAAAAACAAATATTAACATTTAATTAACATAGAGTAAATACTAGCATTTTTGATAAATCTGTATAATGAAATTATGTGAAATTTCATGTATTGAATATAACAATGGATCAACATCAAAACAGTCAAGTAAAACTAAAAGGAATAAATTAAACCGACTTCAGAAATAATAAAAATTTATTGTAGCTTTTAGGAGCTTGAGAGCAATTGGTCTATCGATTATAGCTCAATCGAGCGACTAACTGTTGAATTTTTGGGCCAAATTGAACTGGACCTAGATAGGGCCTATGTAGATGATTAAAGAGCATGTTTGAAATGAGTTAGAGTATTTCTTAGTTTATTTTAGAAATGATTTCCCTTGTTTCGCCTTGGTATGATGAGACTTGCATGTTATTGGATGTATGGATGTTCATGGGTGTATGCGATGATCGTATCAATAATTCCTTATTCTTTACCTTGGCATCACGAGTCCAACATATTTGGTGATGTGGATTATGAAAGGCAAAGACAGTCATATGCATGCATATACAACCTTTGGAGGATGTATCAATGACCATGTCCATTATTTGAACGGATAGTGAGCGTAGGACACAGTTTATTATGTCATTGTTATATTGCGTATTTGGATGTGGCATTACCTTAATTAAGTAGTTAACTATAATTTTTATGTTGGTCTGACTCCGTGGATGCATGTAACACAGATTAACATATGACTACATATGTATTAGACATTAACGATGTTATATAAGTGTATTTGTAGTATATGTCAAGTAGATTTATTTCACTCACTCAAACTGTTGTATGTCTAGTCCCTTTCCTCATTTTTCTATGCATTTTCAAGTTGATGGAGTGTGGGGATGTGCTGTGTAGTGACGTTTAAGTTACATATGACGAAGAAGTTACTTATCAAACGATGTGTGTGTATTTTTTGACCTTAAGTGTGATGGTGTGTGAATGGTTGTATTGGTATTGTAAGAACATATTACTATGATTTGGTTTCAACATTATATGTATATGTGTGTGTGTGTTTGGTATTATATGTTGTTTCCTTCCTTTGTGAGTTCTGAAAGTTGTAATTAGAGTATTACTTTGTTTACTATTATCATAATCTAATGATCTGATGCTTATGACTTTCGTGATTTGAATGTCAATCCGGGTATCAAATGAGAGAGTCAAAAATTGTGGGTTGTTAACCTTGGTTTTAGAGCAAAACTTACCCAGAACTAAGGATTAAGACGTATTAGAAGAGCATATTTGTATGTATATGTGTGTTTTTGTGTGTGTGTTTACACATACATGCATTCATGCATACACACATACAAGTTAAGTACATATGCTTACATCATTCAGTTTTTCAGTTACATTAACTACCTATTTGGGAATTGCTAATGAATTTCTTTTTCAGATTGCCAAAAATGAGTCATTCGACATAAATAGAAACTAGAATAGAGACCAATAATAGTGGAGTTAAAATGGGAACTTGGAAGACATTAAGGTTTATATTGTAGATATTCAAGGATTGAACATTCCAATATGGTACTACCAATATCTTTAGGAGATTAGCTGGACCAATCTTAATCCCATAATACCTACACCTACCGCACAAGGAGTAGTTCTTATCTAACTAGCACCTACCATGGATTTCCCAAAGTTATGCATGAATTTCTCTAGTTTTGGGGTAAGCCTTATATTAGAACCGAACATTTTATGCAGACATGGGCATGGCTCTGCACTTAAGTAATACCACAAGAAGGCAATATGCTTCCTAGCATTTATGGGAAGAAGCAACAAAGGTGAGAGATTGTTATTTTCAATGAGGAGGATATTTGTGGACTGAGTTCAAAGGAAGTTTGAGGTAAAGTTTACCTTGAAATCCGAGAAAGGATTTCTATTGGAGAAATCAACTCATCTTCAACAAAGAGAGTTGTCTGTTTGTGAGTATGTGAATTAGTTCAATGAGCTCGCAAGGTATAGACTTGATTTTTTTAACACTCCACGTAAGTAAGCAATGAGATTCACGAGAGGATTAAATTTTCTACTTAAGGAGTTAGCACATAACTAGATTCCCTATGGTGGTACATTTGAGAAATTTGTGGAAGCTACATTACTGAACACCATCAATGGAGAAATTGCTAGGAGTCAGTCAAAGAAAGAGGTCAATCAACAATAGGTATAGTGAAAAAGAAATGGACCTTAAGGAGGACAAGAAAAGAAGCGAAAATCACTTGTTGGCAATGAAATATAAAGGGCCACATAGCCACGAACTACTGGGTAAATATTCCGAACATCAAGTGCGACAATTGCAACCAGTTAAATAATATAAAGAGGCATTTCCCAACTCTAGCGAAGAAAGGACAAGTTGTAAAATCTTGCATGCTTGATTTTCTTTCTTGCTAGTATTATGCCACCATCTGGTCAAGAGAAGGGGAAGCAATTCATAAAGGAAGATGTGTATTACCATCTGATTCTCCCATTCGTACTTTATTTGATATGATTGCAACTTATTCATCTATTTCAAGTACACTGTTTGATATTTAGATCTAAGAGCTCACAGAGTGCAGAATTTGTTATTGTGTGAAATCATGTTGAGGGATCGACCGATCTATCTATGGTTTTCCATGGTAGTGCAGTATCCATCATACATGGTGGGGATTTCCTTTGTGATGTACCGAGTTTTTTGGGAAATGTATTGATTTTGGGAATAGGCTGGGTGACTCATTATGGGAATACTAGATTGTGATAAGAAGTGTTGGAGGGCATGATCTTGTTGTATATTGTGACTCCGATAGTTCTATGGTGAAGTATTATTTGTATTTGCTTGACCTACCACATAAAGAGTTGTTATCTATCCTCATAGCATAAGAGTGTTAAGACGTCCTTGCTAAATTTTTTGGTCTTCCTCCTTAGAAAGAGATCGTGTTTAGAATTGATATCGAAAGGATGCTATGCCTGTTTTGATGCCACTAAGGCACTTGGCTCCAAAAGAGAGACGGAAGATAGATAAGTAAGTTTTCGACTTATTATAGAAGGCTTTCATTTAAAGGTGTATCTAAGAATGGAGAGCACCCATCGTATTTGCAACTAAGATGGACGATTCTTTTATGTCATGCGTTGACTATCGAGAACTAAACAGGCTAGTAAGGAAAATATCCATTACCTCACATTGACGACCTCTTTAATGAACTTGTAGGAGTAAAGATTTTTGTTTAGCTTGACTTAGCAACTAGACTTCATCATTTATAGATGGAAGAAGATAGTATTCCAAAAATGGCATTTTGTACTTCTAATGGATCATTCGAGTGGGTAGTTACGACATTCGGTTTGACTAGCGCTTCAACTTATTTTGTTGACTTGATGAGTTGGGTTTTATGGGAGCAGTTAAATAATTTTGTGGTAGTTTTTATGAATGACATTCTTGTATATTCACAGAATGAAGAAGAGAACAAATTTCATTTGAGAGAGGCATTGGATGTTTTAACAAACTTACAAAAATTATAAATGTCACTTTTGGAGAAAGGAGGTCCATTCTTGAACATGCGTTATTGAAAGGTGGGGTTGTAATAGATCAAGGATACGTAGCAGCTCTGAATGATTAGAAGGCGTTGAAGAATGTTTCGACAGTTCAAGATCTTGGTTTGGCTGGGTTTTACTGGAAGTTCATTAACGACATTGCAAAGATATTGGCACCCTTGACTTGCTTCACTAAGAAAAGTTTGGTTTTTACATGGAGTTCAAAGTGTGAGTATGCATTTGTTAAGTTGAAGGAGTTGTCGATGAGCACTCCAATTCTATCTATTCCAGATGGTACAAGACTTTGTACTATTTATACCTTGTTCTGATGGAAGAATGGAAAGTTGTGGCATATGTTAGCAGACAACTTAAGATTCATAAGAGGAATTATCTGACCTATGATCTTAGATTAGCTGCCATCATATTCACACTTAATCTTGATGACGTTATCTATTAGTGGAGAGATTCGAGCTATCCATGGATCTCAAGTCCCTCAAATACTAATTCCATCAGAAGGACTTAAATATTAGACAGTACAGGTGGATGGAATCTTTATCGTTGTTTGATTTTGGAATTACATATACTTTGGAAAAGGGAAACTTAGTTGTTGCTGCCCTAAGCAGGAAGAATCTTGCAAATTAGGTTCTATATTATTGGAATGGAAGTAGTTGGAGTATATTTTTTGGTTTGATTTCTTACCTTTGTTAGAATACATGCCTTATTATTAGCAGCAATGGAGGTTAAGTCTGTATTGATGAATCACACTGGGTTAACTCAAAGGAAGGACGTGTCTTTGGTTGATAGTTTGGATCACTTTGGAAGGAGTAAACAGTTGCTATATGTTATTTTTAATTAATGATCGTTTGGTTGTTACAATATTTTGGATATGTTATGCCTTGATTGGATTGTTTACTTTTAATTGTCATATTATTGGATGATGGACGTTTAATTAATATTAATTTTTGATTTATAATGGAAAATAATTAATTAAAATAAAATAGGTTATATTATGAAATTATGGAAGTATAGATAAATAATAAGGTTATATATAGATTTTGAGTAATATTTACAAACAGCAGTGATTTAGCGAATTAAATTAAAATTAATATGGAAAATTTAATTTGGTCATTATTTATGAATTTCTAGACAAATTCATAAATAATAAAAAGAAATTCTAATTTAAGTTGAAATTAGAGAAATTGTTATTATTTATAAATAGATTTAATAACTAATAATATTAATTTTGTGAAGATTACATTGTTTTGTTCTGAGTAAGTAAAATATAATTAACTTTACGTTCTTTATGAGAAAATGTACTATTATTATGTGAGTAAATAAAAAAAAGAGAATTTGGAAGGATAATAATAATAGTAAAGATGCGTTTCCAAATGTATATTGGATTAAATTATTACTATTTTAATTTAAGTAGTAATAAAACGAAGTTGAGATTTAAAATAGAATATTGTTATTTTTGGGATAAATAGTAATAAATTGGTTTACATAAATATTAAAATGGTTCTAGTATATTATTATATTTACGTAAAATAATAATAGTATTGCTTTTAAAAGTAATTTGAAAACATTTACTATTTAATTACATTATTATGTTTTGTGGTATAAATGTATAAGAAAGTGTTTTCAACGTATATTATCATTTTTGAGAAGTTATTACTATTTTAAGATAAAATAAATAAATGTGTTTTTATAATAAACAATATTGTACAATTTTATACTTAAGAGGAAATAATGGGTACAAATACCTTATTTTGACTCTTGAAACATACGTGATTAACTATTTGGTTAACATTATCATGCATGTTTGTTCTGTAGAGATGGAATCACATTAGGAAGAGTTATTTGATATCTTACAGTTATTACTACATGGATGTTACGTAGTTAATTATATTTTTGTTGCATGGATGACATCGATGTTGTATTACTAATACAAGGCAATTAATAAACATTCGATGAATTTTATGTTTGTATAAGGAATATGGGGCAGTTGATACATATTTGATGCAATTGATTTTTGTGTTATTAATATTGAGTAGTTTGTAAGCATTTGATGATTTTGACATTGCCTTATAAATATTTGATGATTCTGACATTGTCTTACCAATATCGAATGTTTAGTACACATTTGTTGAATTTAAAATTCCATTTATGTTATTGATATTTTGTTGCCGATGTTGATGATTAATACACTTTTGACAATGTTGTCATTAATTTATTTGATGTTTGGGATTGAAATTAACTGTCGTCAATTTTTGCGATGTTTAATGGCTATGGTTGTCATCAGCATTATCATTATTGTTATTGTTATTGTTATGTCGTATTATGATGATTGATTATGGTAGCTCAGTAAAAATGATGTTTTCTGCTTGTATTGGTTGAGTGGTTGTGATATTTGTGCAATATTACATGCTAATAAGTACTAGAGCAGGAGAAGAGCAGGAAAATTAAACTATGTAGGCTTGATCTTGAGTTGGTATGTAGGTAGTCTTTTCCTATGTAATATCCCAAGTTCCCTTGTAGTTGGATTTTATATGGTTAGGTGCTATCCAAACATAATTGAACACCTTTTTCTTTCTATATATAGCTCTTTTTAATTTTTCAGGTGAAAGAAAATGGAAGGAATGAAGCTTCGATTGCATGCCACATTTACATGTTGTTTACTTGAAATATCTATAACAAACCACCCTTTGAGAAATACCCAAACGATCGGTTGTTAAGGTAAAATTAGAACAAAGCACTAAACCAAGACATCAATACGATCTAATAATGAAATGAAAACGTATAATATACTAAACATACATGAATAACATAGGATGACAATGTTTAAGAGAAATCACTAGCGGAAGAACTGATAAATGAATACCAACACAAAAAGTCAGAATACGTTAACTCCTAAAATATAATGTTCTGAATGAGTATCTGATACAGCAGTCTCATATACAAATAACAAGTTTATCATGTACTAAAATATTAAGTGTGTGTGCGCATGCGCGCGCGCGCGCGTGTGTATATATATCAAAATATTGAAGCCACACCTCCAAAATGCTCCAACTATGCATCTTGTTAGTGTATCTCTAAGGCACCTCACTCCCAAAATTAGTTAATCGAGTACCCGAGAGTTGTTATGACATAAACAGTCAAAGACAAAATGTAGGTTAGACTTAAATCCTAGTGTGAGGGGAACAACCTTAAAATATTATATATTAAAGCTATATACAAATAAACATGAACTACTGAATTACAATCGACTCTCTCCACAAACATGGCTCAGAGTTAATTTGGACTGCTTGTAAACAAGTACAGTAAACCCATCTAAAAAAATAGAGAATCATACCATAACCTGCCCTTCTTCCATAATCAACGAGTTAGCACAACTAATATAGTGTGACTGAAACATAAAAATCATAATATGATAAATGTAACCCAACATCCAAAGGTTGGGTGATCATAATATACGTATATTGCAAAGTATGCAATGATAATTAATGTAAAAAAATAACTTTAGTTAACTAATAACACATACAGTATAGAAATGAAAGGCAACCAAAGTACATAAATTGATACCCATCATTTTTGATGGGTTAAGTCCATTAAAAACATCTATTGTGATCCAATAATTCTCTTCTAGGGTCTAAGATAACTAGAGTCAGTGCCTAATTATACCATATACCCCAAGCCACATCCTCTGTGATGAGTCACATGTAGATATCACAGTACCTTTTGAAGAAGCTTTGGTGATATATGACCCGCTCTATTTACTTGAAATCTATGTGATCCACACCGTACCCTTTATAGCTTGCTTTGGTGACATCTAGCCTGCTCGTAAATGATCGTCATCATACGTGAACCACAATATACCCTCTACATCGAGCTTTGGCAACATCTAGTTCTTAGATGATGTCATTATTCCACCTTTCTAGTCATAAGGATTTCACAAATAGCTTATGTATGCCTCTAACAAAAAGAGAACGATGTTTGTGTCTCATGTAATATGCTATCATGACCGTAGAGGAACGTTGATATCATATATATATACACACCAAAATATAACATCGTGTAATCAAATGCGCCTATCATAAATGGAGACTAATATCTCGTCTTCTTCCATCTATATGGATGGCTCTGCTGAATGACCAATAATAGGCATGACCACTAATATAAGATCAATATGATGCACAGTCACTAATATAGTACCGTTATAGTTTATCAAAATAAGCATACCCCAGGGTCAAACACCAAAGGTACAGATTTACTCTATTTGATCATACACTCTCATCGAATGTGATTGTGTGACCAATTTCCATATTGACCCGGTGCCTGATCGTTGTTGATTCCAAAGGAATTGCTAACATTTGCATTCGAATCTCGAGCTTTCCCTTGAATTACACTTTCTCGAGTAGCCTAAATTCTGTCCAAAGTAATGCGAAGACCCCATGAAGAACTACAATCGAATGGGGAAGGAAATCCTCAAAGTCATTTGCTATCCAAGGGTTCAGTCGACTAAGATTTTCATTTAGTCAACCGAGCTTAGTTTTCCTAGACTTCTGTTTTAGGCTCCTACCTTCGGGATTATATTTTACACACATTCAGTCGATTGAATTTCCTTTCAATCGAATGAAATTGCCAGGCTCTAGGCAATGAGCCTGGGGCAAGGAGGAATCTCCCAAACCAACTTTGATTCACATGCCGTTTCCTTCTATGCTACGCCCGATGAGCCGCCTTGCCTTCCAAGCTTGCGTATACCCCATCAGATATCCACTGGGGTTCATTTATTAATGTTTTGGAAGAAGATTCCATAAGTATTCAAAAATTAATTTCGATACCAAAATCCGCTCTTTGCACACATAGAGTTCAACATGCGATTATAATGACCCAACTTCCTCTAATAACGCCAAAACGCACTCATCGGGCCATTTAGCCCTGTGCGTAGCTTATATATGTGTGTCAATACACTCATTCATGCACGCCTAAGAACATACATTCATGCAAATACATATTTACTTCACAAGTCACATTTTGGACATCACCAGAGCGATTACTCGATCCGGTTTACTCTCACGCAACTTAGCGCACCCGATAGGCGCTATGGTTATGTGAAATGGCCAAAACGAACTCGTATTCAATAATACATCTATGTAATCAAACAATTGCAAATGTATATAAACAACACATATACAACAATTCTAACTACAATTCACATGTCGTTTTGATTATTATATTTTTTAAATACACGTATACGTGTACCTGCCCATACTCATATACAAACACGTATATTTAAATAAGTAATTCATTTATTTCTTAACCAAACCTTACTTTTATTTTCCAAATCTTTTCGACAAAAGTTTAATATGGTTTCATCCTATTTTATAAAATCTTACATCTATACTATAAAACGTATTATTAGCTTATAAATCAATTTTAAGCCTTAAAATACTTAATTGCCTCATTAAAATCTAGTATACATTATATTACTATTTTATAAATCTCTTTTCTATTTTATAAAATCCATACTTCATTTATAAATCATTTAACTCTTTTATATAAGATAATTAAGCTTATTTACTATTTTATAAAATCTAATTTCTATTTATGAAATCTATACTTCATTTATAGAACTATATAACTATTCTATAAATGATAATTAAGCTTTATTTACTATTTTATAAAACATCATCATTTTACAAAAATACTTCTTTACTTATAAAAACCATTCTTTTACAAAAACAATATTTTTAAATTTTAATTAAGCTTCACTAACCCTGTAATCACTTTAATAATAAATGTAAAGTTCAAAACTTGTTTAATTATCTTACTAACATTTTTAAAACCATTTCATTTAGTTTTATTATCACTAATTTATGTCTTACACTTAGCTAGTTAGACCAAAAATGGGTATAATACCTCAGATGCCAAATGTAATAAATTTTCCTTGATTTGAATATATTGGAGTCATAATAAGCTAATCTCATCGACTTGTCCGGTGAATATGCGCTGATCTCAGTCAAGAAAAGACTGACCATACCGACGTGATTACTTCACAAGCGAGGACCTCATATCGACGTGATTGAGGAAATCACATTGATGCGATGGTACATCAAGGTATAACTTATTACTTTGAGGCTAATCATTTGATAGTATCATTAAAGAATGGAAGATAAACGACCATTGAGGAAAAGTTCATCTTTGTCACTAATGTTTAATATACTCGAAGTCCTCTAAGGCCATTAGAAGTGTCATCTATATATGAGTCCATGTTATCCTTTAGATAATATATTCCAAAGGGCTCATGCTATGCCATATGTTCAATAGGCAAAGAAAATAAGTCTTGAAGTCATGCTATTGTCCATTATGTATGACATTAGGCTAGGTATCTTATCTTATGTTCAAAGTCCATAGTTCATGGTTCATAGTTCATATAAATACGCATATAGAAATTCATCTTAATCCAAGGAACTTCGACTAGGTTCATGCTAATTTGGTCATGACAAGTTCATATTATGCAATTCTAAGTCTTTAATGTTCAATAAAGTCATAATCAAAGTCAATACACAAAGCTAAGTTCATGATCATTTAATTCGAATATGATTACAATCAAATTGAATTATTCCCAATTCGAGTTAGGGTAACAAGACTTTAATTCGAGAAGAGAGAGATGGAATATGGGCCCCCAAGATGGTACCCATAAGGTCGTATTTATAGAGGTAGACTGCCCACCTTTCCGCATCTCATGTCTTTGACAGGATGGACTTCGGCGGCATTACCCTATTTCCATGTCTTCGACATGTTAACTATCATTGCTAATGCAAGATGGTATTATCGGAGCACTGTAGTTTGTGTCCCCATGTTTATTCTATGTGAAGGTCTTCATGATAGTTGATGATGTTATATACATCATCCATGAAGCAGTGCTAAGGTCTTTGTAGGCTTTGATGGTGCTTACCATCGACACCACTTTGCTTGAGTATATGATTTTTATGAATGGTGAAGTTCAACGATTGAGGAGCAATGTGTAGATAAGCCTGCTTTATTTATGGTGAGTGAATATCGATGCTCTTGATACTTGAACGTATCATGTCTTCGTTGTGCTATATAGAAGTGATGTGCGATATGGTTATTGACGATGAGAAGTGCAACACTTCCGAAGTGCTTGCAGAAAGGGATGATGCTATGTTAATGGCAGCCTCCGTGACTGCTAATGACATGCTTCTTTGTTATCATTCCGTTACTAATAGTCAATATCCTCGAAGCCATCAAAGGTCTGCCTTCGAAGTCACTTGAGTATGGCTTCGGTCATGAGCGATGTGATTATGATCGAAGTCCTTCCTAGTTTTTTTTGATATGCGATATAGCTGGCATGGCCTTGGGTTTCATTTCTATATGAAGGGCAATGAGACATATCATCAAAGTGGTATGTCATCGAACAATAAAGTGCAACATGATGCACCACCGAGGAGGTATGTTGTCATTGAAGTAATGAAGTATAGTGAAATATACCTTCACAGAGATACAATGGAATCAAAGTGACAAAGTGCAACACTACTCTTATAGTATTTCTTAGCCCCCCTAGTACAAGAGAAGCTTTTTTAATCTTCAGGATAAAATGAAGAATTCCTTTATATTCTTCTGTCTCCAACAGACCCCCTAGCTGACTACATTTTCCTATAAAACATAAAGTAAATGCCATTTTTCATTAGTAATTGTCCTTCTAGATTTGATTGAACTTTTGATTTGGCATCTACTGTCCAAATTGTTTGTGTGAATTTAAGCTTACAACTTTATCATAAGAGTTAATAAAAATAAACTTTAAGCATAAGCTTGAGAAATTATTTGATCAAGTTATGAGTGTAAACATAAGAAACTCTTACTAATAATAAGAGGCTAAAATTTTGGAAATCCATATTAGAAAATTTAATTCAGAAATCAATATCTTGTGATTATAGCAGTGGATCTAAATCCAACTCTTAGAAATAATAGTAGAAGTCCATAAGTCCAAGTCGTATGATGAAGGTAGAAGTCCAGAGATTCATGTTTGATAATAATATAAGAAGATCAGAAATCCTAATTTGTTAATGATATTATAAGGCCAGAAATCCATCTGATTATAATAGAAGGCCGAAAATTCATATTTGATTGATAATAAAAAAAGATCACAAATCTATATTTAGCAATAATAAAAAAAGATCAAAAATTCATATCTGGTAATAATGGAAGTAGACCGCGAATCCATATCTAGCAATACTAAAATAAGACCAGAAATCCATGTCTGACAATAATAAAAGAAGACTTGGAATCCATATTTGACAATAGTAGAAGAAGACTAGAAATTCACATCTGATAATAATGGAAGAAGATTAGAAAACCTTATATGGGGATAATGATAGAAGACCAGAACTTCTTGTTTGGTGGCTAAGAATTGCATTTTTTGGGAGACACAAATAATTCATACTTGATGGACTTTCCTTTAGAAATCTTTATTTGATTCGAAATGTTACTTGGCTCAGATTTTAATTTACTTAAGAGCTTTACTTGGCACTGATTTTGATTGACTTGGGAGCACTACTTGGCTCTTGATTTTGATTGATTTTCCTTTTGAAGATTTCAATGCTTTAGTGAGGCCTTTGATGACCATCCTTCCTCTAGAAGGCGCTTTAATGAGGCCTTTGATGATGACACCGAAGGCTCGATTGATGCTTTAGTGAGGCCTTTGATGATGACACCAAAGGGTTACTCCGTCCTCCCTCTAGGAGGCACTTTGACTAGGCCACCTAGGCAAGGGTTGAAGGCTTGTAGAAATTTTAGACCGAAAAAGTATTACTATGGCCTCCCTCTAGGAGGCGCTTCAGTGAGGTCTTTGATGACATCACTAAAGGCTTACAGCCTTTGATAACCAGGGCCTTTGATGTCGAGAACCTCTTATGGTCAAGGTTTTGATGGATGGGATCTTTGATAGCTAGATTCTCTTGCAGTCAAGCCTTTGATGGCCACGACCTCTTGCAATCAAGCCTTTGATGGCCGGGGGCTCTGATGGTAGAGACCTCTTGTAGTCAAACCTTTGATGGCGGGGGCCTCTAATGGCCGGGACCTCTTATGGTCAAGCCTATAACGACTGGGCCTTTCTTTGCCCCAAGATATTCTCACTTATTTATGCACTTAGATTGATAAATTCCTTCTTTATTCATCCATTTTTGGGAAGTATGGTCATATATGTTCGACGCTCCATGTTCTTGCTATGACATTGCCATCTGGTCGGTAGAGTTTACAAGCCCTAGGCAGGATTATTTCATGCATAACCGAGGAGCTTTCCCTATTTGGTCCTAGAGGCCTATCCGTTGGATTTTTGGCGTTTTCCATGACCCTTTGGAGTACTAGATGTTATTTTGGAATGATCGTTCTCTTACTTCAAAATTGTAGTAATTGGTTATTATCCATTGGTACTCAGCCGTTCAAATGGCTGCCTCATCCCTTAGTTTATTAATTAAGTCTAATGATTCTTTCTTTAGTTCTTGATTTTAGTCAAATGCATACGCAATCCTCCGATAAGAAGGAACCTCGAATTCAATTAGAAGCTTGCTTTACATCCTTATGCAAGGGACTATGAGGTATGTCCTATTTCAGCCTTGGTCGAAGTTCTATAAGCCCACAAGACAAGGGGCAGCACCTCCACCCAATTTCCTTTTGCTTTGTTCAATCATTTCTTCAAAATAGTCTCCATGGTTTTATTAGCCGATTCAACAGCAATTCTTTGGGATGGGCTACTAATGAAAAGCTTTTGTAAAACCCGTTTTTGTTGCAAAATTGGGTAAATTCCTCGCTTTCAAATTGAATTCCATTATCAGAGATTATCTTGTGTCGAATTCCGAATCAGGTGACGATATTCTTGATTATGAATTTGAAGACCCTTAGGATCGATCGAAGGTTTACTCTATCCTCCCTCTAGGAAACGCTTCAGTGAGGCCTTTGATGATAGCGCTAAAGGCTTATCGCCATTGATGACCCGAGCCTTTGATGGCTTGGAGCTCTTACAGTCAAGCCTTTGATGGTTGGGACCTTTGATGGCCAGGACCTCTTGGGGTCAAGCCTTTGATGACTGGGGCCTTTGATGGCCACGACCTCTTACGGTCAAGACTTGATGGTTGGGGCCTCTGATGGCTGGGACCTTTTGTGCTCAAGCCTTTGACGACCGAAGCCTCTAGTGGTCGGGACCTTTTGTGGTCAAGCCTTTGACGACATGAGTCTCTAGTGGTTGGGACCTCTTACAGCCAAGCCTTTGACGGCTTGGGCCCTTCTTTGCCCTAAGATAATCTCATTTCTTTGTGCACTTACATTGATAAATTCCTTCTTTATTCATCCACTTTTGGGAAGTATGGTCATAAATGTTCAGCGTTCCATGTTCTTGCCAAGACATTGCCATCTGGTCGGTAGAGTTTATAAGCCCTAGGCAGGATTATTCTATGCACGACCAAGGGGCCTTCCCAATTTGGTCCTTGAAGCCCATCCGTCGGGTTTTTGGTGTTTTCCATGACTCTTTGGAGTACTAAATCTCTTATTTGGAATGATCTTTCTCTTACTTTATAATTGTAGTCATTGGTCATTCTTTGTTGGTAATTAGCCGTTAGGACGGCCACCTCAAACTTTTGTTCATTAATTAAGTCAAAGGATTCTTTCTTTGGTTCTAGATTTGGGTCAAATGCATATTCGATCCTCCGATGAGAAGGAACCTTAACTTTGATTCGAAGCATGGCTTCTCATCCATATGTAAAGGGATATGGGGTATGCCCTATTGCAGTCTTGTTAAAGTTCTACATACCCATGAAACAAGGGCAGCTCCTCCACCCAATTCCCTTTTGCTTTGTTCAGTCGTTTCTTTAAAATGGTCTTTACAATTTTATTAGCTGCTTCAACAGCTCCATTTTATTTGGGATGGGCTACAGACGAAAATCTTTTAATAATCCCATTTTAATCGAGAAATCTGGTAAATTTCTCGCTTTCAAATTGAGTTCCATTATTGGAGATTATCTTGTGTAGGATTCCGAATAAGGTGACGATATTCTCGATTAAGAATTTGAGGACCTTTTGAAGAGACCAAAGGATTACTCTAGCCTACATCTAGGAGGTGCTTTAGTCAGGCCGTTGATGACGACACTGAATGCTTATGGCTGTTGATGGTTGGGGCCTCTTACGGTCAATCCTTTGATGGTTGTGGCCTTTGTTGGCAGGGACCTCTTGCGGTCAAGACTTTGATAGCCGTCACATTTTGAAGTCAAGTCTTTGATGCCGATGCCTCTGATGGCTAGGGCTACTTATGGTCAAGCCTTTGATAGTGGGGTCCTCTAATGGCCGGGACCTATTATCGTCAAACCTTTGATGGATGGGGCCTTTCTATGTCCTAAGAGAATCTCATTTTTTTATGCACTTAGATTGTTAAATTCCTTATTTATTCATCCATTTTTAGGAAGTATGATTGTAAATGTTCGGTGTTCCATGTTCTTACTACAATATTACCATTTGGCCAGTAGAGCTTATAAGCCCTAGGTGGGATTATTTCATGCACGACCAAGGGGCCTTCCTAATTTGGTACTAGAGGCCCATCCGTTGGATTTTCGGCGTTTTCCAATGCTCTATGGAGTACCAGGTCTTCTTTTTAGAATGATCTTTCTCTTACTATAAAATTGTAGTAATTGGTTATTCTCCATTAGTACTCAGCCATTCAAATGGCTGCCTCATCCCTTAAGTCTAAGGATTCTTTCATTAGTTCTTGATTTCAATCAAATGCATATGCGATCCTCCAATGAGAAGGAACCTTGATTTTGATGGGAAGCATGGCTTCACATCCATATGTAAGGGCGTATGAGGTATGCTCTATTGCAGTCTTTATAGAAGTTCTATATGCCCACAGAACAAGGGGCAGCTCCTTCATCCAATCCCTTTTTCTTTATTCAGTCGTTTCTTCAAAATGGTCTTTACGATTTTGTTAGCCGCTTCAATAGTTTCATTTTCTTTGGGACGGGCTACAGATGAAAATCTTTGATAATCCTATTTTTATCACGAAATCATGTAAACTCCTCGCTTTCAAGTTGTGTTCCATTTTCGAAGATTGTGTTGTGTGGGATTCCGAATCGGGTGATGAAGTTCTTGATTATGAATTTGAGGACTTTTTGGACTGACTAAAGGATTACTCTGGCCTCCTTCTGGGAGGCGCTTCATTGCAACCTTTGATGATAGCAATGGAGGCTTATGGCCTTTGATGACCAATACCTCTTTTGGTCAAGCCTTTGACGGCCAATACCTCTTACGGTCAAGCCTTTTATGGCTTGGCCTTTGATAGCCGTGACCTCTTGCGATCAAGCCTTAGGTGGTTGGTGTATTAGATGGATGTGACCTCTTGTGGTTAATCCTTTAATGACTAAGGCCTCTAATGGCTGGGATCTCTTGTGGTCAAGCCTTTAATGCCGGGGGCCTTTAATGGTCGGAACCTCTTACGATTAAGCCTTTGACGGCTTGTGTTTTCTTTGCCCTAAGCGAATCTCGTTTATTTATGCACATAGATTGATAAATTCCTTCTTTATTCATCCGATTTTGGAAAGTATGGCCGTAAATGTTCTGCATTCCATGTTCTTGCTATGGCATTGCCATGTGACCGGAAGAGTTTATAAGCCTTGGGTTGGATTATTTTGTGCACGACCAAGGGGCCTTCCCAATTTTGTCCTACAGGCTCATCCATTGGGTTTTTGGTGTTTTCCATGACTCTTCAGAATACAAGGTCTCCTTTTTGGAATGACTTTCTCTTACTTTATAATTGTAGTAATTGGTTATCCTCCATTGGTAGTAAGCCATTCGGATGGCCGCCTTATCAGTTAGATCATTAATTAAGTCTAAGGATTCTTTCATTAGTTCTTGATTTGGGTCAAATGCATATGCGATCCTCCGATAAGAAGGAATCTTGACTTCGATCGAAAGCATGGCTTCACATCCATATGTAAGGGAATATGGCATATGCCCTATTGCATTCTTGGTAGAAATTCTATATGCCTACAGGACAAGGGACGGCTCCTCCACCCAATTCCCTTTCTCTTTGTTCAGTGGTTTCTTCAAAATGGTCTTTACAGTTTTCTTAGCCTCTTCAATAGCTTTATTTTCTTTAGGATCGGCTATAAATGAAAATCTTTTGATAATCCAATTTTTGTTGCAAAATTGGATAAATTCCTCACTTTCAAATTGAGTTCCAATGTCGGAGATTATCTTGTGCAATGAATTTAAATGATTCCATAAAGTATCAAATTATTTTACAAAGCAATGGATATTCAAGGTAAAAATTTTGAAGTGTTTCTCAAAATACAAAGGAATATGTTGACATATCCTATCTATGTATGGTGATATAGTGGCCATAAAATCCAAAATTCAAATTTGAATAGAAGTGTCTTTTGCTGTATCTCTTCGTTAATGGACATGACTATTATTTCCCTATATATACCAGACTTCCAAAAGAATTTTCATTCACTTTTTTCTTATTTTTCTCTCCACTTTTCTCTCTCTTCATTTCTAAATAAATTTTTACCACACTCTACCGAAACTCAACCAAAATAAAATTCAATTATTAGTAATTTGATTCTACTTCATCTACTCTGTGATTTCTCTCATCTCTCTCAAGATCAAAGTGTTATTCAAAAGTTATAGGATCAATTTGTAATCAAGATCGAAGATCTGAGTTTGTAAACTCTATCAAATCATGCTCCTATACTCTGTGGTGTGCTTGGTATCCTTAAAATCTAAGTTAGTGTGATTGTTGCCCATAAAATCAGTTGAATGTGCTTATTAGCCCCTAAATCTAGTGCATGTGCTTGTGGTCTGGAAATCAAGTGACTCTACCCTAAGGTCGGGATTTTGTAGGGTGTGTCTTGTAGCGTTGAAATATAGATTGTACTTGTATTTACTAGTTGAAAAGAAATCCGTACAAGGAGTTATGCGGAAATGGATGTAAGGTAACTCCAAACCAGTATAAAATCCTAGTATGTTCTTTTCTTTTTTACTTTTACTGCATTTGATTTTACCTGTATTTGATTCTTTGATTGTTTATGTGATTCTTAACGGCATTATTCCAAGTAAAATCTTAAAGATTTTGAAAAATATTCATATAATCCATTAAATACTATATACCCTATCTAGTGTTATTTTAACCTTAAGATTACTATTCTGCCAGCTCACATTTGGTATCAGAGCGTTGGTTTTCAAAGTATTCATCATCTGATTTTTGAAAAAGTGTAAATGGCTACAAACACTAGTAATAGTACTGTTAGTAACATTGTTAATACACTTGTTAGTAACTCATTTGTCGAAGGACAGTCCACTGCTAGACCTCCACTTTTTAACGTCAGTGATAACATATATTGGTCATATATAATGAAAATTTATTTACAGTCAATTGGTTTAGACAGTTGGAATATCACATAAACCTAGTACGCTAAACTTGGGACTAATTTTGCACAGTGGGCCGCTGGCCAAAAAGCAGTTGAACAAAGTAAATCTAAGATTATGACTATACTATTTAGTTCACTAGAAAGAAATGAATTTAATAGGGTATCTGTATATAAATCTAAATTTAAAATTTGGGGAACTATGTAAGTTACACGTGAAGCGACAAGTAAGGTCAAGTAGAACAAAATTTCCATGTCAACAAACCAGTTTCAATTATTCAAATTGACTCAAAATGAATCCATATCTAATATGTATAGTAGATTCCAAGATATAGTACACTTACTTATTGCATTGGGTAAAAGTTTTTCCAAAGAGCGTCAAGTTAGAAAAATCCCCAATTCACTTACACTTGAATGAGACCAAAAGACTTTTGCAATTGAAGAGGTTAGTGACATTAGCACTCTAAAATTTAAAGGATAAATTGGTAATTTAATGTATTTTGAAGCATAAATGTAGGGTAGGAGAGAAAGTAAAGCAATAGAGAAGAAATCCATAGCGTTTAATGCAGTGACGGATAATCTGGGTTTAGACAGCGACGACGATGAAGAAATTGCTTTCATGACAAGGAATTTTAGAAAATTTCTACAATATAGGAGGATGAACAATTTCAAAAGAAATGACAACAAATCAAGGAAGCAGAAGTGGAAATTGAAATGACATTAGATGTTATAACTGCGATGACCCTGGTTAATTAAAACGAGACTGTCCATATTTTGATAAATAAAAACTACATCAAGATTCATCCAGAAAATTGAGAAGAGCCTATACTGCAACATTAGACGATTCATGTGATGGCCCAGAAATTTTGACATTTCAAATTAAAATATTTGGTTGAATTTAAATATCTGAATTATTAATTTAACTTGAATCTCAAGTATCACCTTTTATTTCGCAATTAAATTATTGAATTTAATTTATTGAAGTAGGGGTAGAAATTTGAATATTTAGTTTTAAGATGATTAAAAATATTTCAAAGGCTTAGAAAATTTGTATTGCTAGCAATGAAGATAATAAAAGCTTCAGAGATGAATTTGAAACTGTTTTGTTCAGTTTTGAATTTAGATCGTATAAATCGATATTTAAAAAAATAGCCTTCCGAGGCACCGTCTAGGAATTCGACGAAACCAGTTCCATTGGATTCGTAATATTGTATTATTATCGAATTTCAATATTCGTAACATTCGGAGTTGTGTGTGATCGTACGACATAAAAACGCGCTGAAATTTTATTGAAAATTCAATATTATAATTAGGTCCAAAAAGCTATCTTCTCTATACGATCGAATTTGGACCTGAAACCTTTTCCATTACGTTAGGAATAGGCGTATAGCATTATAAACGCCTGGCAGCACGCATCGATTGGAGATCGAGAATTTTGTCTTCGTTTTCAGGACAATTTAAATTTGAATTCAAATTTAAACATAAGTGATATAATTTTATTTAAAACAAAATTTCAGATTTAAGTAAACACGTAAGGGGAAATATTTTCACGTGTCCTATTTCCTCTGATTTATGCTACACGCGTATCGTTTAAAAAAATATACATATTAACAAAAGAACTCTTCCCTTCTCCTTCAAACCAGTTTAGCCGATTAAAGAGAAAAATTGGATAATGGAAACCGTGTACTTCAAAAATAAAAATCAAAATGGGGGGAGTCGTTGTTCATCCCAAATTTTCGTTTTCCCTCTTCTCCAGTCTGGGTCAATTCGAGAAAAATAAAAATTGATTTACAATTAGAAATTGCCAAGCCCCTCATTTCATTTTTCATAGATCAATCGCGATGAAATTTGCTTCCTCTCTAGTTCATTCCCTTGGTCGAACCCAGTCGACCCGTTCGAAATAAAATAAAAATTCATAAGTTCGAGTGGCATTTGGGGGAAAGCATCGCGAGTGGCGCTTGGCATAGCAGGTGAATCGAGCATGGGTTCTCGAGCACGAGCTCGGCAGCTTGGTTGTGATCGACTTCGATTTAAGGGGTAGCGGTAATGCAATGGCCTAGGGTTGTTCGCGATTGTTCATGCGAGGCAAGGAACCGCGATACTGGCGGCAGTATTGAAGGATCAAGGGAGGTCTGGAGTTCTTTGGTGCGATTTGGGATCGAGCATGGGGGCGCAGTGATATTTAGTCGCAGTCGAAGTGGGTTGCACGATTTTTATGGTGAGCTGCTTGCGTGTAGGAAAAAACTGGTGGTCGCGATTATCGATGAGGAGCAGTGTAGATCGTTACAGTGTATAAGGAGGAGTCGCGAACAAACACAGGCGACTCGATCTGGTGGTAGGAAGACTCGGTTCGAAATCTGTAGGTATATATTTTCTTTTTAATTAGTTTATTAAATTTATACATTTATATATATACGCACATTTTACAGAGAAGAAAAATAATAATAATAAAAGTATATATGTATATATATTTTGACAGTAAGGATTGTTTACTGTCTAGTTTTCAAATTGAAGAATTTAAGTATATATAGAAAATTTATATAAGATTTCGGAAAAGAAAATGTATATTATTTTTGTTAAAATATCGGTTTATTTATTTTGTTAAAATCAATCATTTGATAAAATTAGACTATTGGTTAATTAAATTATTTTTTTGTATATGGGTTTTAAAAGAAAAGAAAATATTTTGTTAAAAAGTAATTAGTTTAAAAAATCAAATTTTATTTTTTGAAATTTAAATCATTGGTCAATTAAATTTATCCAATAGGAATTTAAATTATTCGATTTATTCAAATATTAATGTAAATCATCTAATAATTATACAAGGTCAAAATCGTGGAAAAACAAGTCAAATTGGAAATGGGTTGCATGCATAGGAAAAGGTGAGATATTCTCCCTTAAATTATAATAATTGGAAATTTCAGTTATTGATTGGTTGTTGAATTGTGAAAGTTAAAGTTAAAATTATTGATTGTGTGCTTGAATGATAAATTATTACCAGTTGTATTGAAATAGACCCTATGCGCCGCATAATAGCGGATGATATTTTATTAAACCTATATACCCTGATATTACACCTCGAAGTGGAATTGGTATTATCAATGTATTTGGAGTTATTGATTTCTCGTATTATATAGCGGCGAGACCTTATGCGCCGCATAATAGCAGATGATATTTTATAAATCCCATATACCGCGATATTTCACCTCGAAGCGGAATTGATATTTAATTGTTGTGCTAACATCTATGGATGCTGGGAAACATGTCCAACTGGATTCCTCAAATATTGAATTTGTTTCGTACGTTGTGTGTTGATAATCTCTATGTGATTATATTGTGATTGAAATCATTGAAGGCTAAAATTTAGCCATATATTTTTGGTATCGTAGGATACTAGAAATAGGTAAAATTGGATTCTAAAAATTCAAGTTGAAAAATTTATAGTAAAATTTATTTTTAAGAATTGGACAAATTTAAAAGAAGGAATTTTAAAAGGATAAAGTTTTATTTTTGAATCCTATTGAATAAGAATTCCAAAACATGGAAAAAAGGCTTAATAAATGGATTTCGGGCAATATTATTCAAAGGTTGAAGAATTTATTTAAAATATAGATTTTAAATAGTTTGAATGAAATAAAGGAATTTAATTTAAAAGAAATTAAATCTTTGGGAAACCGATTTGAAATTGATTTGGTGTTTAAAAATAAATTTTGGGAAATTAATTTTGAAATCGATTTGGTGTTTGAAATAAATGTTCGGAAAATCAGTTTGAAAATTTGATTTGGTGTTTGAAAGTGAATATTTGGAAATCGATTCAAAAATCGTATATCGGTTGATATTTGGAAATCTAAATTCACAATGGGAATTTGTAAAGGAAAGGGATTTTGTTTTAAAAATAAACATTAGGTTATTTTTAAAAGTGGAAAGGAATTTACGGATTTGGAATGTAAATTTAAAATAAATCGAGAAAGGTTTATTAATTGGTCTAAATGGACCATTTTGAAATGAAAAGCGTATTTTCCCTGGGAAGCCGAGTATGTTTTCAAAGTAGCTTTCAAGTATAAATTAAAGATCTAGAGATGGTTTTAAAAAGAATATTTTGAGGAAATTATTTTCTTAAGTTATTTTGAAAATCAGTAAAGTAAAGATTTATTTAATTGATTGTAGAAGTGATTATTTGAAGATTTAAATAATATTTTTTTTGAAAATGGTTATTTAAATATTTATACCCTATCTACTAATTTTATATCTAAAACTAGTTTGGACTTGATGTTTTATGTAAGATATTAGTTAAATATTTTCATAACAAATATCTAAGCAAGTGTTTTAAAATAGTTTTGATTCTAAATATTTCCAAGTATATTTTGGATAAGAAGTATATTAACTCGGCAGACTTTCAGTGGAAATAAATAATATCGGAAATCTTATTCCGCGAGTGAAGAGTGATTTGAAATTTGTTTTCAAATGGTTGAAGCGTTAAAATTATATCTTGCAAAGATATTTTGAAAGATAAATAATTTGGGAAAATTATTTAAATCTGGTAATTGTTGTGAAAGTTGATTGATAGTTAAATAACCGACTATCAATATCGGCATTTAAATGGCATTTGAATTTTGATGTGACCGGGGTTCGGATTCCAAATGGATATTCGAAAACCACATAGAATCTTTATGATGGATCTTTTGTTTAAAAGATCAAAGTGGAAATTTGTTGTGATTTGTTTGAAATCTGAATGTAACACTTATTTTTAAAATAAGCGCTCGTTATTCGGATTAGCCGGGAGAGGACTTTGTGTCATAAAACCCATTTCGAATAATGATACGACGAAATGAGATTACATTTGAAGATGGTGTCGAAGACCGGGTATTTTCGAAAGCGAAAGGATTACCTGTCGAATGTCTCTGCACCGAGTTGCTCCGGTATAGAGATTTTTATCACCCTTTGTGATGGGGATTTCGGACGTGATTAGTGAATATTCGGATTGCAAGGGCTTCTTTGAAGTGCCTTCGGTTTCTTTCAATCCCGGAATGGACTTGTATGGATGTGTGTCTGACGTTACACTTTGAGATGTAAAGCTGGTTTCAATCAAATACATTTCTGTTGGTGGCAGAGAATTTATTCTCTTAGCTTAACACCCTTCTATGAGACGTACGAGCTCAGAGGTTAAGTAGTTAATGGTTACTAGTGATACATCCCCAATTTTGTAATGTGGCATACGAATTGCTGCTGATCATTTGTTGATTGAAGCATGGATTTTCGAAAAGCGTAGCTTTGTGGACGAGACTTCGTCGAGCCTCACAACCCGAAAATGGTCGAACAGGAATGTTGCTACAAAGTTTTTAGGGGTCGCGCCCCTAGGGTATGTCCATTTTCTTCTGGATAAGAGGTGATATCATTGTATGGAGCCCAAATATTTAACCTATGTGGTTGCTGCAAACTTATTGCTTTGTAGTTTTTGGTGTCGAGCGCTCGGATAAAGGTTGGTAATGACGGAGGATGGCATACTTGTGTGGTAGTTACCTATGTTATAGCTTGGTTAAAGCATGAGGTAATGTTTGTCTTGTGTTAGCAGAGATTCGGTTAGGTTCTCGAGGGGCGTCCTTCCAGAGGTATGCCCATTTCGGTGTAGGAAGTTCCTTTGCCTGACCATTGTTGGAAATCCAAAGAAACAATACGCTCCCTATACGGTTTTAGTTGTATAACCTGCCATGGAATGTGGCGGTAACCTGCTATTGAACAGGTAGCTATTGTAGGCATACGACGAAATATGGTATGCTGGCTAAGATTAATATTATATTTTCAAAATGTTTTATGCACTATGCACTAATAATAATATCAAATGGTTTTCGCGTATCAAGCATTTTTGACTGTCATAAGGAGAAATCTCCTCCAAGTGTGCGCTTACATTGTGTGTGTGACGGGAGGCCTTATGGTAGTTTCCTTTTCCAAAAGCATAGCGAATTTCTTTTTATTTTCTTTGTGAAAATAACTGTTTTTAAGATCTCACACCAGTCCCATGATTGACCTGGAGTTTATTGTTCCCTTTCTAAACTCTGGGTGCCCACCAATTTCCACATGGGCAGCCTAGAGTCAGGTTATCAGTTATTCTGGAGCGAAGTCTCAAAAGAGATGCCGTGGAGATCAGGAGAAAGCTAGATGGCGAGGTGTATCACCAGTATATGTAATATTTCCTTTCCGCTGTTGTGTTGTTGTACACTCTGATAATGTACGTATAAACCGATATAGTGTTTTTTCTTTAAAGATATCCATTTATCTATTGTATATTGTTCTGCTATGAAATGTGAGATTCTGTTTATTGTTTCTGTTCTTCTTCTATCTTTTCTTCCTAAATCCTAATGGTTCGGTTTTTTGGCATTCGACTGTGCGGCATTGGATACCGTAGATGTATCGATGTCGACTTTCGGGCGTCGAAAAAAAGTCGGGTCGTTACGATATGGTATCAGAGCATTTGGTTAAGCGACAACCTTTGGCTCTAATGGGTGTTAGTCGTTAGAGATAGAGTTAGTAGTACTCTAGAATGAGTTGAGTGTAATAATAGATATGCGCGCGTATTTGTTAGTGAATATAAAATTGTTTTATATTGTGTTGATTGGTTTGTTGAGTGGTATATGGATTCTGGTCAATATGAGTAATTAACGTTATTGATAGGGATCTCTAAACACTTGAATAGAACAATTCGACACGATATTGTTTTAAAATAGGGTAAATGAAATAATTTTACCCAAACTATTTTCGTATATAAAAGAAATAATTTTCCGTAAATTATATGGTTGCTTGGATGTTAGAAAGTGATAATATTAAATTATTATCATTGATTATTGAATAAGGAATTGAAATCATAATCAAAAGTTGAGAAATAAAATCTATATACAAATGAGATTTGTAAATATAAATTGTAAAAGTGATTTATAATTTGAAAGAGAATTCCAGAGAATTATTTGGAAGAATTTGAAAGGATGGAAAACTTTGAAATTTTGGTGAAAAGTTTAAATCCCTTTTATTTGAAAATGATTTTCAAAGGTTTTGAGAAATTTTTTTTTGGAAGAATAAAAACACTAAACTCTTTCCAGTCGTTGGAAAATAACTTTGGTTATGATTGCAGCATCATCGGTGTTCATTTTCGAGTTTCCAGGAGAGGAATTGCTGCCAAAATGATTTACATTAATGTTGTTTGATAAATTGGGTTTGGTTTGGAAATTCAAAAGATAATTTGAATTGATTTCAAAAATAATTTTTGAAATATGGGAAAGACTCTGGAATCTGATAAAAATGGTTATGGAATAAAAATTTATTGAGGTGGAAAATAAAATTATGAATGAATAAATAAATTTACAATTGTAAGTAAATAAAAGGGAAACTGAATGTTGAAATTCATTTCGAATTAGTAAGCAAATAGAATTGGAATTGAAATTGAATTTGATTTGTGATAAACAAAGTAAAATCGATAATTTGTCAAAAGGGATCAAATGAAGCAAAGTATTGAAATAAAATTAGTGAGTGAAGCTAATTGAAGGAATGACAAATTTGATATGGTTTGAAATAAATTGAATTCAACATTTATAATAAAAGGTAAATTGAGTTCATGTGAAATTGGAAAACCAGTTTGGATGTAAGTAGTAATGAACAAAAGTGGTAAATTGGAAATAAATATAAGAAAATAAATATAATATTTATATCGAACTTAAGGAGAAATTGTAACGACCCGTAAATTTTCGATAATTAAAATAGCTAATTTAATAAGATTTCGTGTTTTAGTGTTAGAAAAAAAATTGTAAGTCGTTTGGAATAATAATGAATGTTGAATTCATTGGGTATAATAGAGTAATTGATTGATAAGTGAAATCTATTTAAATCAAATATTGAATGTTGAACAGGTAAATTGTTTATATTAAATATTTAAAACTGATTGAATAATTGAATAACTGTAAAATGAAAATAGTATTCTAAAATTGTGAATTGGTATTAAAGGTTGAATCTTATAAGTTCAATTTCAATATTTCAAAAGATAATGAATTATTGGATAAGCGAAATTGTTTAAATTTGATATTTGGAAATTATTGAATAATTTAATAATGGGAATTGAATAACCGTATAATGGAAATAGTTGTTCTATAATTTTAATTCGTTTCAAAAGTTAAATTTTTAAGTTCTTTTTGAATATCTCAAAAGATAGTGATTTAAGAATAATCAAATTGTTTAAATTTAATATTACAGATGTTTGAATAATTAAATTCCGAATTTGATATGATCAATTTGATATTGAAATTTAATATATGAAAATAGAGTGAATAATTGAAATTTGATTTAATATGATTCAGATTGGTTTCCAAAGTGAATATAGTTTATATTGGGATTATAATAGAGTTAATAAGATTTTAAAATTGGAATTTATTGGATAATTGAATAACGGATTTAATATGATTAAAAATGATTTGTAAAATTTTATTTTATCATATTGGAGTTATAGTGATGTTATGGAATTTTTAAACTGAATTTAAAATTTATTTGTGAAAATTAAATATTTTAATATTAAATTATCGACTGAAAAATAGCCAATTTTCGAACAGTCTCAGAATTGGACGAAACTAGTTCCATTGGGTCCATAATAGTTTGTTATTATCGGATTTCAATTTTCGTAGCAATTGGAGTTTTCGTTTGACCGTGGCAGCTCGAAACGCATCGAAATTGTTTTAATATTAATTTGACGAGTTAAAATAGTCATTTTTCAAACAGTCTCGGATTTCGACGAAACCAGTTTCATCGGATCCGTAATATGATATTATTGTAAGATTTAAAATTTCGTGTCCGTTTGTCAGAGGCAAGCCAAAACACTTAGAAAATCGTTTAATCGGTTTAATTTAAAATTGATCGTTCATTGCCGTAACTCGCACAGACGATCGAATTAGCTTCCGAAACCTATTCTATTGTGTCCGGTATGCGGGGTAAACCCTAGAAACGTCAGTTACCGCGCGAAATTCGGAGTTTGGAAAATCCGGAATGAATAGTGTTCGTTGAAATTTCAATAAAAGCCCTTGAAATTCATTTTTCTGCAAATTAATTAACCCTAGGGTTTTCTATTCGTGGCTGCCATTTAGAGAACTCATGGCCGAGAATTCACCTCTTTCCTCCTTCTCGTTCTTCAAAACCACACACTATTTCGAGAAACTCTCAACTAGAAAACTGTAGAGCTGGTCGGAAGCTACCTATCCAACGGTCAAGATCGCGATTGGAGCTACGGATGGACGAGGGTTTGTGTTTAAATGCGTGCGTTTGGGCACGGTTTTCGAGCATCTTGGGGAGGACGAGTTCATCAATACTCTGGCCGATGATGGAGCTCGCGTGGGGGGTCGGAGTGGTGGTCCCTGATCAACGTGAAGTGGTGTATAGTGGCCGCGAGATTTAGGGAATGGGTGGCGGCCGTGGGTTGTTGCTTTGCTTGTATGCGAACGAAGATGGAAGAGGGAGGTTGCGGTCCAGATCTGGGTAGGGAATAACAAGCGACTATGATTGTTAAGGTTTAAAAATTAAATTAAAGTTGTAAATTTTATTTTTATTGAAATTCGAATAAACTTTAAACTATCATAACTTTTTGCTACGAGATCGAAATTCGACGAAACTTTTTGCGTTGGAATCATTTCGACGAGCTCTACGCTATGGAATTGGATTGGAGTCATTTGGACCTAGAGAAAATTTCGGGTAAAATTAAACGCTCGTTTAATTTTATTCGAAATAAAACGCTGGAACTACATTAAAATCAAAGTGAGTGTTTTATAACGCTCACAACGTACTAAATATCTTTATGCTAGTTAAATTTGATATTATGAAGTGAGATGGATTTTATTTGTCGTTGTTTGATAGAATTTAATTGTCATACAGATTGTCATTTGAACTAACTGTTGAAAATTAAATTGACAATTAAATTGAAATTGAAATTGAATTGCGATTAAATTAGCTGACATTGATAACTATGAAATTGCCATGAATTGTATTGTCTATTGGATGATTTATTTCGATGGATGCTATTGGCTGATATTAAATGTATGGATGTTTATTTGCTTATATATAACCTGTTATGTATACATATGACACTTTGATTGGTTTAAGTGATATATATTCATCCCTGACATTTAATTGAAATAAATAATTACTTGGCCATAGGATAGAAAATTATATACGGACACCGAATTAGCTAAATTAATAATTTTAAAAAACGTCGATTTGAAATTTATTTAAATGTTTTGATTTAAAAGTTATAAATAGAAATCAATTTATAGAAATCGAATCTATCGAAAAATTGAGTTTGGAATGTTGAAATAGATTTTGGTTAAAAGAAATTGTTAAATGATTTAAGTTGAGACTTTGAAATTTAAAATTGGGTTATGATTGAATTTCGAAAATTTATTCGTTTTAAATTGAACCTTAATTCGAGCTTTGAATATTACTAAGTAAAAGCGATAAAAAATGATATTTGAAATTGAGCTTGAAATTGAATCATATTTGTAATTGGGATTTAAATTCGAATATTGAAGGATAATTTTATTAAGTGTTAAAAATTGATATTTTGAAAAATCAAGCTAAAAATCGATATACATTGAAATTGAAGGTGAATGTAAAATTTAATTAATTTGAAGTCAAAGTTGACATTGATTTGAATTGAAATCGAAATTGAATCGGTAGAATGGAAATTGAAATTGATTTGAATTGGGAAGTTAAAAATTGAAATGGTTTGGTTTTGAAGCTGTTTTATTTTGTTTTCCAAATTACTCTGTTACATAAACCATTTTTAAATACTTAAAGTGTTTTAATCTATTTTTAATCTACTTAACCCAATTTAAATTATTTTAAACTAATTTATCTATTTTAAATCCATTTTAAAGATTTTAACTATTTTAACTATTTTAATTATTTAAACTACTTAAAACTATTTTCTAAAAAAATTTCAAGCTGGTTAATAAGGTGGAATGCTTATATTTAAATCTTGAATTTAAATACGAATTGAGTTAAATGAAGTTGCAACCTAAATTGAATCCGAAATGATTTTGAAATCGAAATGAGATATTGATGCGAAAAATGATTTTGAAATGGAATCTTACATTTGAAAAGATTCAATGATATTTGAAATGGATTTAATTTTGAAGCGAACATGATATTTTGATATCAATTATGAATCGAGTTGAAATGTAAAAGAGCCAACGGTGTAATAATAAGTAGTTATTAAAGAGACCGGGATCGGATATGGACATACTCTCTGTCGATACCGAAAACCATTTTAATAACTATTATACGCGGAGTGTTGATCCAGAATGAAGTGGATGGTTTGGTGAACGCGTTGACTGAAGAAAGAGAACGATTATTGGATGACCCCTGACATGACTTAAACAGGAGCCGCGCCGGGCCATTGAGGTTCGCCACCTCTAGCGGACACACTTTTTCGATGCCATATCTATTACATTTGTGATTCGATTTGGGTGCACCCCTTGATTTGGGAGTGTTGTTTCGCGGTGTTGGGGTAGCTGCTGGCTATGCCCAACATCAGTCCGGATCACGCAACTACTAGTATCCTAGTTGGTATCGCCTCATGTACCTTGTCATACTGATTATCCTATTCGCGACCACTACGTTTGGTTTTGTGTTATACCTATGGGGTACCCTCTGATAACCACCAGTTTACGGTGGGGCTTACGGTGCTGTATAGGCAATGGCATGATAAAAATGTGTTAAGGGGGATCATGGTAACGCCTTAATGCTATTTTGATACTTTATATTACTGATAGGCATTATCTACTTAGCGTATATTACTACATAGTAGATAGTTTAACGGATCTTTGAGAGATGAAAAATCCCGTAACATCTCTTAAGTTATTGCACGCACGTTGACACTGGATATGAGATGTTAAACCCCGTAAACATCTCTGACGCCGTTACACTCATATTTATTTACGATTGATTTAACTTTCATAAGTATATTTTAGTCCTGACTCGAGTGTTTTCTCTTTTCATTACGCTCGGGTCAGTCCTGAGTTTTCAGATTTTTGAGGATCTATTCTGGAGGACGAAGACGAAGATTTAGTACTCTATAACTATTATTATCTGTGCATCATGCTATCTGCTGCATTATTTTATTTGTTCTGTTGTATATGTATAACTCTGATAAATGTTGTATAAATAATGATCAAAGTATAGTAAACAGCTTCATGAACTGTTTATTTGATTATTATATTTTATTGTTCCGCTGCAAGATTCTGTGTTGTTTCCTTCCTTTTATTTCTCTTTCCTCTTCTTTTCTTATTTACCCAAATAACCATCTGCCCTTTTGAATGGTTTGGAATCGACATTTATATTTGATCGTCGGTTTAAACTGTCTAAAAAGGCGGGTCGTTACAGTTGGTATCAGAGCTTTGGTTTAGCGATAACCTTAGCTTTGTGGGGTATGACTCTTTATAAGTAGGGTAGTAATACCCTATGATGAGTCGCTGAGTGAATATATATATATATATATATATATATATATATATATGAAAGAGCGTATTTGTTAGTGATATAAAATATTTTATATTGTGTCGGTTGATTTGTTGAGTGGCTTATGGATTCTGGTCAATACGAGTAATTAACATCATTGATAGGGATCTCTAAACACTAAAACAGAACAATTCGACATAGTATTGTTTTGAAATTGGGTAAATGAAATAATTTTGCCCTAATTATATTTTGTGTATAAAGAATTTATTTTCAAAATTTATTGTGACTTATCTAGCTTACCTGGTTGTTAGGAATTAAAATATTAGTTATTATCATAAATTGGATATTGTAATTTAATAAATAAGATGAATCACAAAATGAACAATGATAAAACACTTGTGAAATGTTTTAAGAAAGAAAATCCTATAAGAATGTTTTATAAAGGTGAATTAAAGTAGATTTAAATTGGAAAATATTGAGTTTAAGACCCGGAGATCTTGAAAATGGTTTTCAAAGCTTTGAAGAAAATATATCGTAATATTATTTGGAAATATTTATGAGAAATATTTTAAAAGGATTTTAAGAAGGAATGAATTCGGTACTCCTCTCTTATGTCGTTGGAAAATAATTTCGGTAATGACTGCGCAGCATCATCGACGTTTATTTTCGAGTCTCAAAGTGGGGGAGACTTCTAAGAAAGCTTTGCTTTTCTTCGAAATTATTTTGGGTAAATGGGTTTTGGTTTAAAATCCAAAGGTATGATTTGATAATTTAAAAGGATATAAGCATATATGTTTATTTCAAACGATTTGGAAAGAATCGGGCATTTAAAATTCTAAGTTCTGTTAATTAATAATTTTCAAATTATTTGAATGAAATGTGAATAACCAGTATTTATAAAATAAGAGGATTAAGATATCTAATCTATAGTTTGGGAAAACTTTTAAGTTGAAAGGTAAAGAGGATTTTAACAAATTAAATTTGCAAGCATTCTAATTAAGTAAAATGAAATGCTATAAATTTGTATAATACCAAAATTACATTCTGATAACATATAACAAGACTTACCCAATGTTTAAAGTTAAAATGATGTTTTGGATATGTAATGAGATATTGTATAGATAAACAGAACTTGAAAATAATTGAAGTATACAAGTAAGGAAAACTCAAAAGGAACTAAAACGTATATAAATGGAAATTTGGTTGTGATAAAAATTATAAAAACTTAAATATAACATGAAATGACGAATGGATAAATGGAACAAGTAAGTGAACTTAAGAAAGAAGATAAATGAGTTGTATAATATCTTTTGTAAATTGGTTATAGAAAATAAATATAAATTGCATAGAAAAAAATAATTGAATTTGTAACCTTTAAGATAACTGTAAACTAAGAAAAAGTCATTTATGAGAGGTTAGACTTTTATAGGATGATTAATAAACTAAAGTGCCGGTTAATAAAATGTTTCACAAATGAATTCGTTATTAACTGAAATTATGAAAATGCAATAAATGTAAACAAAGGAATTTCTTATAGCTAAGAATCAATTGGAAAATGAAATTGAATTTAATTAAATTATATAGAATGTTTAAAATGAACTTAAGTAAACAAATTCTTTGATATGATGTTTAAGAAAAGATAATGATAAAGAATATGCTATGTAAAGAATGAATATACTAACTGAATAATGGATTGTGAGTAATTAAGTGAAAAAAATATAAAAGTCAATAAAATAATTTAGTATAAATAAATTGGATAGAAATCCATTGGAAGGTAATACATGAGATTGTACGTATATTATTTTATTCGCATAATGATTTGATCCAAATTCAAGCTCAAAATTTCGAGATGATTTATATCGATCCAAGTAAGGATTTTTCACTCGATTTTCGACGGCGAACCCTAGTTATGGATTTTTAATTTGATTCTGGAATTCGCTATCATGATATATGACTATGCAAGGAGAGTAATAGTTTTCAATCAAGGAACCAAATCTGAGTCCGCACTAGAGGGTCGTGTGAACGATACTAGTTTGGAAGTGAAATTGTGTGATCGAATAAGCGATTAGATTGATATTGCTCACGGATGATATATGTACGGCTTACGGACTTAATTAAAGTTAATATTGGAAATTTAAGATGTCAAGTATAAAATGATTCTTTTAAAATTATATAACAGGATATATATATAAAAGAGATAAACCAAATTGAATGTAAAATTAATAATTTGGTTATGTTGGGTATGATTTGGTTGTTATATGATTGTTAGTTGATTGTATATAATTCATTAAGTGATTAATGAAATTGAAAACTATAAACCATTGAAATCAAATTGGAAGTTAAATGAATTTAAATAGAATTTAATTTGATTCAAATTGGAAGTGAACTAATGTAAATATAAATTAGTGAATGTTAACTAATTGAATTGAGAATGAATGTTAGTAAAATCCAACGTTAATGAATCAACTATGATTCAAATTGAAATCCAAGTCAATAAATATTAATGAGAAGTGAATTTATATTGATTGGTTATGGATTTGTTGGATGATAGTTGGATGATAGTTGATTGATGGTTGCATATGTTGTTTTGTTGCATTTGCTATGTTGGTACATGTAGTTGTTATGTTGCTATATGATGTATATTGATACTATTTTCATATATGCATGATTCTCATTGTTTGTTGAGTGTTTAGTAGGTGCGGATTGCGCTTGCTTCGCATTTGGAGCTCGCTTTCGCGCTATATTAGTCGTATATGCTCGCTAAATAAAATATAAGGTACATGTTTATTTTTAATTGGATTTGGTGATTCTTTGATGAGCCACTTGGCTTTTGATTTTCTTTTGTTGGTTTGGGACCCGTAGAGGCGTTTTGTAGCTGTACCGACCGAGCCGCGCAAAGGAGACTCTGCCGAAATTTTCCGTAAATCCGGGTGTTAGAAAATTTTTCAAGTTTTAAAAATTATTTTATACCTTGTTTTGATAACTAACTTTTAAAGTTAGAAAGCCGTTCGGAGTAACTTAGTGGAAGCGTAGTTATGACTTTATAAATGGGATTTCATTGTTTTATAAGTTGGTAACTTTGGAACAAATATATCTAAGGTTGAATTCTATACTCAATTCCTTTTCCCTTCTTTTTCCTTTTGGGGGAAGAAAAGTTTTGAGTGGGGGAGAGTGTAACGACCCGTAAATTTTCGATAATTAAAATAGCTAATTTAATAAGATTTCGTGTTTTAGTGTTAGAAAAAAAATTGTAAGTCGTTTGGAATAATAATAAATGTTGAATTCATTGGGTATAATAGAGTAATTGATTGATAAGTGAAATCTATTTAAATCAAATATTGAATATTGAACAGGTAAATTGTTTAAATTAAATATTTAAAACTTATTGAATAATTGAATAACTGTAAAATGAAAATAGTGTTCTAAAATTGTGAATTGGCTTTAAAGGTTGAATCTTATAAGTTCAATTTCAATATTTCAAAAGATAATGAATTATTGGATAAGCGAAATTGTTTAAATTTGATATTTGGAAATTATTGAATAATTTAATAATGGGAATTGAATAACCGTATAATGGAAATATTTGTTCTATAATTTTAATTCGTTTCAAAAGTTAAATTTTTAAGTTCGTTTTGAATATCTCAAAAGATAATGATTTAAGAATAATCAAATTGTTTAAATTTAATATTACAGATGTTTGAATAATTAAATTCCGAATTTGATATGATCAATTTGATATTGAAATTTAATATATGAAAATAGAGTGAATAATTGAAATTTGATTTAATATGATTCAGATTGGTTTCCAAAGTGAATATAGGCTATATTGGGATTATAATAGAGTTAATAAGATTTTAAAATTGGAATTTATTGGATAATTGAATAACGGGTTTAATATGATTAAAAATGATTTTTAAAATTTTATTTTATCATATTGAAGTTATAGTGATGTTATGGAACTTTTAAAACTGAATTTAAAATTTATTTGTGAAAATTGAATATTTTAATATTTAATTATCGATTGAAAAATAGCCAATTTTCGAACAGTCTCAGAATTGGACGAAACTAGTTCCATTGGGTCCATAATAGTTTGTTATTATCGGATTTCAATTTTCGTAGCAATTGGAATTTTTGTTTGACTGTGGCAGCTCGAAACGCATCGAAATTGTTTTAATATTAATTTGACGAGTTAAAATAGTCATTTTTCAAACAGTCTCGGATTTCGACGAAACCAGTTTCATCGGATCCGTAATATGATATTATTGTAAGATTTAAAATTTCATGTCAATCGGATTTACGTTATTCGGGGCAAGCCAAAACGCCTAGAAAATCGTTTAATCGGTTTAATTTAAAATTGATCATTTATTGCAACAACTCGCACAGACCATCGAATTAGCTTCCGAAACATATTCCATTGTGTCCGAAATGCGGGGTAAACCCTAGAAACATCAGTTACCGCGCGAAATTCGGAGTTTGGAAAATCCGGAATGAATAGTGTTCGTTGAAATTTCTATAAAAGCCCTTGAAATTCATTTTTCTGCAAATTAATTAACCCTAGGGTTTTCTATTCGTGGCCGCCATTTACAGAACTCACGGCCGAGAATTCACCTCTTTCCTCCTTCTCGTTCTTCAAATCCACACACTATTTCGAGAAACTCTCAAATAGAAAACTGTAGAGCTCGTCGGAAGCTACCTATCCAACGGTCAAGACCGCGATTGGAGATACGAATGGACGAGGGTTTGTGTTTAAATGCGTGCGTTGGGGCACGGTTTTCGAGCGTCTTGGGGAGGCCGAGTTCATCAATACTCTGGCCGATGATGGAGCTTGCGTGGGAGGTCGGAGTGGTGGTCCCTGATCAACGTGAAGTGGTGTATAGTGGCCGCGAGATTTAGGGCATGGGTGGCGGCCATGGGTTCTTGCTTTGCCTGTACGCGAACGAAGATGGAAGAGGGAGGTTGCGGTGCAGATCTAGGTAGGGAATAACGTGCGGCTATGATTGTTAAGGTTTAAAAATTAAATTAAAGTTGTAAATTTTATTTTTATTGAAATTCGAATAAACTTTAAACTATCATAACTTTTTGCTACGAGGTCGAAATTCGACGAAACTTTTTGCGTTGGAATCGTTTCGACGAGCTCTACGCTATGGAATTGGATTGGAGTCATTTGGAGCTAGAGAAAATTTCGGGTAAAATTAAACGCTCGTTTAATTTTATTCGAAATAAAACGCTGGAACTGCATTAAAATCAAAGTGAGTGTTTTATAACGCTCACAACATACTAAATATCTTTATGCTAGTTAAATTTAATATTAAGAAGTGAGATGGATTTTATTTGTCGTTGTTTGATAGAATTTAATTGTCATATAGATTGTCATTTGAACTAACGAAAATTAAATTGACAGTTAAACTGTAATTGAAATTGAATTGCGATTAAATTACCTGACATTGATAACTATAAAATTGCCATGAATTGTATTGTCTATTGGATAATTTATTTCGATGGATGCTATTGGTTGATATTTAAATGTTTGGATGTTTATTTGCTTATATATAACCTATTATGCATACATATGACACTATGATTGGTTTAAGTGATATATATTCATCCCTGACATTTAATTGAAATAAATAATTACTTGGCCATAGGGTAGAAAATTATATACGGACACCGAATTGGCTAAATTAATAATTTTTAAAATCGTCGATTTGAAATTTATTTAAATGTTTTAATTTAAAAGTTATAAATAGAAATCAATTTATAGAAATCGAATTTATCGAAAAATTGAGTTTGGAATGTTGAAATAGATTTTGGTTAAAAGAAATTGTTAAATGATTTAAGTTGAGACTTTGAAATTTAAAATTGGGTTATGATTGAATTTCGAAAATTTATTCGTTTTAAAAGATTGAACCTTAGTTCGAGATTTGAATATTACTAAGTAAAAGCGATATAAAATGATATTTGAAATTGAGCTTGAAATTGAGCTTGAAATTGAATCATATTTGTAATTAGGATTTAAATTTGAATATTGAAGGATAATTTTGTTAAGTGTTAAAAATTGATATTTTGAAAAATCAAGCTAAAAATCGATATACATTGAAATTGAATAAGTTGAAGGTGAATGTAAAATTTAATTAATTTGAAATCAAAGTTGTGATTTGAATTGAAATCGAAATTGAATCGGTAGAATGGAAATTGAAATTGATTTGAATTGGGAAGTTATAAATTGAAATGGTTTGGTTTTGAAGATGTTTTATTTTGTTTTCCAAATTACTCTGTTACATAAACCATTTTTAAATACTTAAACTATTTTAATTTATTTTTAATCTACTTAACCCAATTTAAATTATTTTAAACTAATTTATTTATTTTAAATCCATTTTAAAGATTTTAACTATTTTAACTATTTTAATTATTTAAACTACTTTTAAACTACTTAAAACTATTTTCTAAAAAAATTTCAAGCTGGTTAATAAGGTGAAATGTTTATATTTAAATCTTGAATTTAAATACGAATTGAGTTAAATGAAGTTGCAACCTAAATTGAATCCGAAATGATTTTGAAATCGAAATGAGATATTGATGCGAAAAATGATTTTGAAACGGAATCTTACATTTGAAAAGATTCAATTATATTTGAAATGGATTTGATTTTGAAGCGAACATGATATTTTGATATCAATTATGAATCGATTTGAAATGTAAAAGAGCCAACGGTGTAATAATACGTAGTTATTAGAGGGACTGGGATCAGATATGGACATACTATCTGTCGATACCGAAAACCACTTTAATAACTATTATACGCGGAGTGTTGATCCAGAATGAAGTGGATGGTCTGGTGAACGCGTTGACTGAAGAAAGAGAACGATTATTGGATGACCCCTGACATGACTAAAATAGGAGCCGCGCCGGGCCTTTGAGGTTTGCCACCTCTAGCGGACACACTTCTTCGATACCATATCAATTACATTTGTGATTCGATTTGGGTTCACCCCTTGATTTGGGAGTGTTGTTTCGCGGTGTTGGGGTAGCTGCTGGCTATGCCCAACATCAGTCTGGATCACGCAACTACTAGTATCCTAGTTGGTATCGCCTCATGTACCTTGTCATACTGATTATCCTATTCGCGACCACTACGTTTGGTTTTGTGTTATACCTATGGGGTACCCTTTGATAACCACCAGTTTACGGTTGGGCTTATGATGCTGTATAGACTATGGCATTATAAAAATGTGTTAAGGGGGATTATGGTAACGCCTTAACGCTATTTTGATACTTTATATTACTGATAGGCATTATCTACTTAGCGTATATTACTACATAGTAGATAGTTTAACGGATCCTTGAGAGATGAAAAATCCCGTAACATCTCTTAAGTTATTGCACGCACGTTGACACTGGATATGAGATGTCAAACCCTGTAAACATCTCTGACGCCGTTACACTCATATTTATTTACGATTGATTTAACTTTCATAAGGATATTTTAGTACCGACTCGAGTGTTTTGTCTTTTCATTACGCTCGGGTCAGTCCTGAGTTTTCAGATTTTTGAAGATCTATTCTGGAGGACGAAGACGAAGATTTGGTACTCTATTACTATTATTATCTGTGCATCATGCTATCTGCTGCATTATTTTATTTGTTCTGTTGTATATGTATAACTCTAATAAATGTTGTATAAATAATGATCAAAGTATAGTAAACAGCTTCATGAACTGTTTATTTGATTTATTTTACCGTTCCGCTGCAAGATTCTGTGTTGTTTCCTTCCTTTTATTTCTCTTTCCTCTTCTTTTCTTATTCACCCCAATAACCATCTGCCCTTTTGAATGGTTTGGAATCGACATGTGTATTTGATCGTCGGTTTAAACTGTCAAAAAAGGCGGGTCGTTACAGAAATGGTAAAATTCTTAAGTAAAATTTGGAGTTGCGAAAATATTCTAAATTGATAAGTGAGCGAAGGAATAAAACTGGAATTGAAAACTGAATATCGAAAACCAATTTGAATTGTGTGAAATAAAATGAAGATGTAAAATTTGTTCAAAGTGAATTAAAGATAATAAAGGTGGAAATATAAAAAAACGGGTTGAGATAAAATGAATTGGAATTTGTAATGAATTAGTAAATGAAACTAATTTAAAATAGTGATATGAGTTAGTTGTGAATGAAAGATAGTTGATAAAATTCAATATTCAGAAGGTAAATTGAATCCCAATAGAATTGAAGGTGTAGATTGAATTCAAATGAAATTGAAAATGTAGGATTGAATGAAAATGGATATATAACTTCAATAGTAAAGTAAAAAATGGTATAAGAAGTAAGTATTCAAACTTTTGTAATGGAATGTGCAAAATGATTTTTGAATGTAGAAACTGGATATGGTTGTTAAATAGCATACAGGCGATATAAAGAAAAATGGAATTGGGATCATGATTTCGAAGATAAATTTGAATTGCTCGAAAAAGGTATGTATTTGAATTTCAATATGAAATATAATGATTTTATTATCCAGCCGCTTGGCTTTTTGTTTTATTTTGAAATCTGGGGGCCCGTTGTGGCATTTTGTAGTCGTACCGAGCTAATCGTGCAAAGGAGACGCTGGCGAAATTTTTCAAAAAAATTTAGACAGTTAGAAAATTTTTAAGGAAATTTTTAAGATTTAAAATTTGAATTTAAATTAAAATTTGAATTGACTAAGAAAACAATGTTGTTTGGAATCTAGGGGAGATTTTTGAAAGTTAGTTGAAGTGATAATGAGTCTTTAATAAAAAGATTTGATTTAGGCAAGCTGATAAAACTATTTGACTTTGGAAAGATAGTGAACGGGTTTAGGATCATTCTTCTTAGCTGGTAATTTCGAGACGAAATTCTTTTAAGGGGGAAGGATGTGATGACCCAGAAATTTTGACATTTGAAATTAAAATATTTGGTTGAGTTTAAATATCTGAATTGTTAATTTAACTTGAATTTCAAGTATCACCTTTTATTTGGAAATTAAATTATTGAATTTAATTTATTGAGTAGGGGTAGAAATTTGAATCTTCAGTTTTAAGCTGATTAAAAATATTTCAAAGGCTTAGAAAATTTATATTGATAGCACTGAAGATAATAAAAGCTTCAGAGATGAATTTGAAACTGTTTTTTTTCAGTTTTGAATTTAGATCATATAAATCGATATTTAAAAAAATAGCCTTCCGAGGCACCGTCTCGAAATTCGATAAAACCAGTTCCATTAGATCCGTAATATTGTATTATTATCGGATTTTAATTTCCGTAACATTCGGAGTTGTCTCGTGATCGTACGACATAAAAACGCGTTGAAATTTTAAGGTCCAAAAAGCTATCTTCTCCATACGATCAAATTTGGACCCAGAACCTTTTCCATTACGTTCGGAATAGGCATATCACATTATAAACACCTGGCGGCACGCATCGATTGGAGATCGAGAATTTTGTCTTCGTTTTCAGGACAACTTAAATTTGAATTCAAATTTAAACATAAGTGATATAATTTTATTTAAAACAAAATTTCAGATTTAAGTAAACACATAAGGGGAAATTTTTGCACGTGTCCCATTTCCTCTGATTTATGATACACGCGTCTCGTTTATAAAAAAATATAGATATTAACAAAAGAAATCTTCCCTTCTCCTTCAAATAAGTTAAACGATTAAAGAGAAAATTTGGATAATGGAAACTGTGTGCTTCAAAAATAAAAATCAAAATGGGGGAGTTGCCGTTCGTTCCAAATTTTCGTTTTCCCTCTTCTCCTGCCTCGGTCGATTCGAGAAAAATAAAAATTGATTTACAACAAGAAATTGCCGAGCCCCTCTTCACATTTTTCATAAATCATTCGCGATGAAATTTGCTTCCTTTCAAGTTCATTCCCGTGGTCGAACCCAGTCGACTCGTTCGAAATAAAATCAAAATTCATAAGTTCGAGTAGCATTTGGGGGAAAGCATCGCGAGCGGCGCTTCGCACAACAGGTGAATCGAGTGTGGGTTCTCAAGCACGAGCTCGGCAGCCTGGTCGTGATCGACTTTGATTTAAGGGGCGGGGGCATGCAATGGCCTAGGGTTGTTCGCGATTGTTCACGCGAGGCAGGGAATCGCGTTACTGGCGGCAGTACTGAAGGATCGAGGGAGGTCAGGAGCTCTTGGTGCGATTAGGGATCGAGCATGGGGGAGCAGCGATATTTAGTGGCATTCGAAGTGGGTTGCACGATTTTCAATAGCGTCGCGAACTGCTGCATGTAGGCAAATACCGGTGGTCGCGATTATCGATGAGGGGCAGTGTAGATCGTTGCAGCGTACAAGGAAGAGTCGTGTACAAACACAGGCGACTCGGTCTGGTTGTGGGAAGACTCGGTTCGAAGTCCGTAGATATATATTTTCTTTTTAATTAGTTTATTAAATTTATATGTTTATATATATATATACACATATATACATTTTACAGAGAAGAAAAGTAATAATAATAAAGGTATATATGTATAATATTTTGACAGTAAGGATTATTTACTGTCTAGTTTTCAAATTGAAGAATTTAAATATATACAGAAAATTTATATAAGATTTCGGAAATGAAAATGTATATTATTTTTGTTAAATATCGGTTTATTTTTTTTGTTAAAATCAATCATTCGATAAAATTAAACTATTAATTTGTTAAATAATTTTTTTGTATATGGGTTTCAAAAGAAAAGAAAATATTTTATTAAAAAAGAATTAGTTTAAAAAATCAAATTTTAATTTTTGAAATTTAAATTATTGGTTAATTAAATTTATCCAATAGGAATTTAAATTATTCGATTTATTCAAATATCAATGTAAATCATCTAAGATTTATACAAGGTCAAAATCATGGAAAAATAAGTCGAACTGGAAATGAGTTGCATGCATAGGCAAAGGTGAGATCTTCTCACTCAAATTATAATAATTGGAAACTTCAGTTATTGATTAATTGTTGAATTATGATAGTTAAAGTTAAAATTGTTGATTGTGTGCTTGAATGATAAATTATTACCAGTTGTATTGAAATAGACCCTATGCGCCGCATAATAGCGGATGATACTATATTAAACCCATATACCGCGATATTCCCCCTCGAAGTGGAATTGGTAGTATATATGTATTTGGAGTGATTGATTTCCCACATTATATAACGGATGAGACCCTATGCGCCACATAATAGTGGATGATATTTTATAAATCCCATATACCACGATATTTCACCTCGAAGTGGAATTGGTATTTAGTTGTTGTGCTAACGTCTGTGGATGCAGGGAAACAGGTTGGAGTGATCCAACTGGATTCCTCAAACATTGAATTTGTTTTGTATGTTGTGTGTTGATAATCTTTATATGATTATATTGTGATTGAAATCATTGAAGGCTAAAATTTAGCCGAATATATTTTTTGGCATCGTTGCATACCAGAAATAGATAAAATTGGATTTTTAAAATTCAAGTTGTAAAATTTATAGTAAAATTTATTTTTGAGAATTGGACAAATTTAAAAGAAGGAATTTTAAAAGGATAAAGTTTTATTTTTGAATCATATTGAATAAAAATTCCAAAACATGGAAAAAAGGCTTAATAAATGGATTTCGAGTAATATTATTCAAAAGTTGAAGAATTTATTTAAAATATGGATTTTAAATAGTTTGAAAGAAATAAAGGAATTTAATTTAAAAGAAATTAAATCTTTGGGAAACCGATTTGAAATTGATTTGGTGTTTAAAAATAAATTTTAGGGAATCAATTCTGAAATCGATTTGGTGTTTGAAATAAATGTTTGGAAAATCAGTTGAAAATTTGATTTGGTGTTTGAAAGTGAATATTTGGAAATCGATTTGAAAATCATATAACAGTTGATATTTGAAAATCTAAATTCACAATGGGAATTTGTAAAGGAAAGGGAATTTTGTTTTAAAAATAAACATTAGGTTATATTTAAAAGTGGAAAGGAACCTATGGATTTAAAATGTAAATTTTAAATAAATCGAGAAAGGTTTATTAATTGATTTAAATGGACCATTTTGAAATGGAAAGCGTATTTTCCCTTGAAAGCCGAGTATGTTTTCAAAGTAGCTTTCAAGTATAAATTTAAGTTCTAGAGATGGTTTTAAAAAGAATATTTTAGAGAAATTATGTTCTTAAGTTATTTTGAAAATCTGTAAAGTGAAGATTTATTTAGTTAATTATAGAAGTGATTATTTAAAGATTTAAATAATATTTGTTTTTAGAAAATGGTTATTTAAATATTTATACCCTATCTACTAGTTTTATTTCTAAAATTAGTTTGGACTTGAAGTTCTATATAAGATATTAGTATAATATTTCCATAACAAATATTTAAGCAAGTGTTTTAAAAAAAATTTGATTCTAAATATTCCCAAGTATATTTTGGATAAAAAGTATATGAATTCGGCAGACTTTCAGTGGAAATAAATAATATCGGGAATCTTATTCCGCGAGTGAAAAGTGATTTGAAATTTGTTTTCAAATGGTTGAAGTGTTAAAATTATATATTGCAAAGATATTTTGAAAGATAAATAATTTGGGAAAATTATTTAAATCTGGTAATTGTTGTGAATGTTGATTGATAGTTAAATAACCGACTATCAATATCGGCCTTTAAATGGCATTTGAATTTTGATGTGACCGGGGTTTGGATTCCAAATGGATATTCGAAAACCACATCAAATCTTTGTGATGGATCTTTTGTTTAAAAGATCAAAGTGGAAATTTGTTGTGATTTGTCTGAAATCTGAATGTAACACATATTTTTAAAATAAGCGCTCGTTATTCGGATTAGCCGGGAGAGGACTTTGTGTCATAAAACCCATTTCGAATAATGATACGACGAAATGGGATTACATTTGAAGATGGTGTCGAAGGCCGGGTATTTTTGAAAGCGAATGGATTACCTATCAAATGTCTCTACACTGAGTTGCTCCGATATAGAGATTTTTATTACCCTTTGTGATGGAATTTCGGACGTGATTAGTGAATATTCGGATTGCAAGGGCTTCTTTGAAGTGCCTTCAGTTCCGTTCGATCCCGGAACGGACTTGTATGGATGTGTGTCCAACGTTATACTTTGAGATGTAAAGCTGGTTTCTATCAAATACATTTCTGTTGGTGGCAGAGAATTTATTCTCTTAGCTTAACACCCTTCTCTTAGACGTACGAGCTCAGAGGTTATGCAGTTGATGGTTACTAGTGATACATTCACAATTTGGTAATGTGGCATATGAAGTGCTACTGATCATTTGTGGATCGAAGCATGGCTTTTGTGAAAAGCGTAGCTTTGTGGACGAGACTTCGCCGATCCTCACAACCCGGAAATGGTCGAAACAGGAATGTTGCGGCAAGGTTTTTAGGAGTCGCGCCCTTATGGTATGTCCATTTTTTTCTGGATAAGAGGTGATATCATGGTATAAAGCCCAGATATTTAACCTATGTGGTTGCTGCAAACTTATTGCTTTGTGGTTGTTGGTGTCGAGCGCTCGGATAAAGGTCGGTAACGACCGGGGATGGCATACTTGTGTGGTAGTTACCTATGTTATAGCTTGGTTAAAGTGTGAGGTAACGTCGGCCTTGTGTTAGCATAGATCCGGTTAGGTTCTCGAGGGGCGTCCTTCCAGAGGCATACCCATTTCGGTGTAGGAAGTTCCCTTGCCTGACCATTGTTGGAAATCCAAAGAAACAATACGCGCCCTGTACGGTTTTAGTTGTATAACCTGCCATGGAATGTGGCAGTAACCTGCTATTGAACATGGTAGCTATAGTAGGCATACGACGAAATGTGGTATGCTGGCTAAGATTTATATTATATTTTCGAAATGTTTTCTGCACTATGCACTAATAATAATATCAAGTGGTTTTCGCGTATCAAGCATTTTTGACTGCCATAAGGAGAAATCTCCTCCAAGTGTGCGCTTACATTGTGTGTGTGGCGGGAGGCCTTATGGCAATTTCCTTTTCCAGAAGCATAATGGATTTCTTTTTATTTTCTTTGTGAAAATAACTGTTTAAGATCTCACACCAGTCCCATGACTGACCTGGAGTTTATTGTTCCATTTCTAAACTCTGGGTGCCCACCAATTTCCATACGGGTAGCCTAGAGTCAGGTTATCAGTTATCCTAGAGCGAAGTCAAAAAAGAGGTGCTGTGGAGATAAGAAGAAAGCTGGATGGCAAGGCGTATCACTAGGATATGTAATATTTCCTTTCTGCTGTTGTGTTGTTGTATACTCTGATATTGTATGTATAAACCGATATAGTGTTTTTGCTTTAATAATATTCATTTTTCTATTGTATATTGTTCTGCTACGAAATGTGAGATTCTGTATATTGTTTCTATTCTTCTTCTATCTTCTTCTTCTTAAACCCTAACGGTTCGGTTTTTCGGCCTTCGACTGTGCGGCATTGGATACCGTGGATGTGTCGCTATGGACTTTCGGGCGTCGAAAAAAAATCGGGTCGTTACAATTCAGATATATCCTTAAGCGATAATGAATTAGATACCGAAATTGTTAACATATGCTTTATAGCAATGCATAATTCGAAAAAAATTGGTGAAATGGATCAGAAAAAAGTATGCATTTAATATATCAAAGTTTTTTTTGTTTTTTGAATGAATGTTTCTTTTCTTTTGGTTGCTTTATTAGTTGTTAGGAATATCCTATGGATTAATAATAATATTTGTTGAATATTGTATGATTATATTTTAATATAAATATTTATATATTTTAAATAATAAAAAAATAATATAAAATATATTTAAAATTATTTTTTGAAATTAGAATAACTATAAATAGATCTATATAATAAAATAGGATATAGTTAAACAAAAACTATTTTTGGAAATTTTGACCTATATGTCGACATACCCCACAATAATATGTTTACATATATAGATTGATTTTGAATTTCAATTTCAGATTCAAAATTTGAATTTCCCTCTTCACCATCTCTTATGTTCTGAAAAATTCCCTTTTGACTAGAGAACATGTCCATTGATTTTCTATTTACTTACTCTATCTCCATCCATTCATTTCTCACTTTCATTTCAAAATTCAAGATTTTATTAACTCACTTATCTCTTCAAAACTCTTCATCAATGGCTTCCTCTAGCACTCCTACATCTATGAGACTTTCCAAAAGTATCAACAACTTTCTCTCCATGATCAAGAGGCTATGAAAGAATATATTAGTTATATGAATTATATAAAGGTTTATATGGGAATGTTTGCTATTTTTAATGATTTTTCTACTTATGAACTTGATTCCCTTTGTTTACAAAGTGGAATTTTTTGTTTAATCGATGCTTCTCAAAATGATTTTATTTGCTTTCAACACTTAGTCAAAATGTTTTATGCAAATTTGAAGGAAAAATTTCATGATGGAAGAGAATGAGACATATGGAGTAGTATAAAAGAAACTTTAGTTGTTTTAAATTGTGAAATTTTGGGTACCAATCTTGGATGTAAATCTACCGAAATGGACCTTACATCACTCGAAATTGATAATCAAAATCGTGAAGTATTTCACAACATTTTCGAAGACGATGATAATTTTAAGTTCAAAAACTGAAACTGTCGCCCAAAAGCAAGAATTATAGATCTTCTTTCACAACATACATCACTCCTCGATTGGGAAATTTTAATAATCCAACTCTAAAATTTTTTGAAGCCCCTTTTGCTATTTATGATCAATATGACATAAATTGGGCTCAAGTTATTTTGAATGAACTTTATCCCAAAAATCTTTCCAATTATGAAAACACACTATTTCATGGTGTGTATCTTACCCGAATCTTTAATTACTTCGGTGTTGACTTTAAAGGAGAAGAATTTAGCTCTCGTAAAGTCTTTAATCAAGCCCACATTGCTCTTATGATCCTTTTTCGAGCCATATGAAACTCTTGTGTAGAATGAAGAAAGGTTAGGTTATGAAGAGGAGGAAGAAATTTAAGAATAGGAGGAAGAGGAAGAGGAAGAAGGAGAAGATATGAATATTGATGAAGGAGAAGAGGAGGAGGAGGAAACCTCCTTAGTAAGCATTGACTTTCCACTCTGACCAACTAATCAATACCTTCTCAACAATCAAAGGAAGATTGTTGAAAATCAAAAGATTCTCAAGCATTCGGTTAGTAAGAAATTAAACACTATTTTCAATAAAATAGAAAAGTTCTTTGGAAAAGTAAAATGCAAGCTTAAGATGTCTTCATATCTTCCTCATCTACATCTTTTTAGCTTGTTATCTAGTTGTTTATGCGTGTGTTGTATTTAAATTTGCTTTGAACTTATATATCTTTTCATTTTTTATGTTCTATGTAATCTCTATCTAAGTATTAATGAAAAATTTGTTTCATTATTGTTATACGTTGTTTATCATCTTTGAAAATATAACAAGTATAATAGTATAAGCTAAATACATTATAATATCAAAACATGGTTTTTTTGAATTTTTTTGCATATATGTCGACATAATCTAGGTATGTATATCGATATACAATGGTAATTTTTCAAAATTTTTTAATTTTGAAAATTGAATAGACATCAAATATTTAATCATTTCCAACAAATTTCCACCCATTGAAATAGGTGTTATACCAAAGAATCATTATTTTCTACTCTCTTTCTTCTTCCTTTGCATTCCTAAACTCTAAAACAAAAATAATGGCTCTTCTATCCAAAAACTAACTGAAAACCTTAAACAAACTATTAAATCATTCAAGAACATTCTTACCTTTGTCCTACGAAACCAGGGCCACTTAAAATTGAGTCAAATGTAGACGATCAAGAAGCAAGAAAGGCATTTCGAAATAATTTGGTGGACGATTTCTACCTTGAATAAAGAAGAACCAACCACCAATCGGGAGTGTACAATCAACAAAGATGATGAAGATTGCGATGCTATCAAAGCAGACCCGATCTTTGATGTTGATGGATGGGTTAAAGTTCCTCGAAATGTTTAGTTTAAATAGGTTTAATTATATATAAATAATAATACTTGATTTGGTTTTGATTTGATTGGTTTGCTTTGTGTGGATTTGTTTGAATACTGTGTGACATAAACGTTGTTTGATTGGATGAGTATTTGGATCAAATATTTCATTATTATTTAATTTTACATATCACTTAATATTTTAATATAATCTTTCTCACCATCATTATATATAATTCTTATATATATTGATTAGTATTTTACTTAGGGGAAGTTAGATCTAGAATTAGAGCAAGAGTTAATGTTAGAGTTATAGTTTTAGTTAGTTATTTTTGCTGATGACAAAGGGGAAAAATATATAAAATCTAGGCATAGATTAAGAGGGATTTTTGTAACTCATGGGGAGTTTTATTATATTTTATATACAAAGTTGTCATCGTCAAAACGGGGGAAATTGTTAGTACCTTACGTATTCGTTTTATAGCAACAACTAAAGGACATTATATAAAATATATATACACTAATATTTTACCAATATATACATATATATATAGTATATTGTGCAAGATATCAGTTAGGCGTTGATTAAGAAAACTATACAGTATCAAGAGTAAATTCAAGATGGTAATATAAAGTTGTAGGAGTTCAAGAATGAAGACTTATGTGTATTGGAGAGTTCAAAATATCAAGATATTCCAGATAAGCTATAGAGTTATAGAATTTATGTTAAAAACCTGGTAGCACTTTCCTGATCTCTCTCGCATTCTCTGTTTTTTTAAAATTGTTTTTCAAATATTCCGATTTTAAAATAATCGTCTCAAAATATTTCCCAAAATGATTTTAAATAAAGATATCATTTTTAATGCGTTTAAGGTTTCATACATACATACTGAAATTTTTTATATTTTGATAAGTTACAATTATATTGACTATTATATATTATTGAATATTCTTATTAAATCTTTCAAAATTATTTTATATAGTTTTATAAAGTTATATTTTGATTAAATGGGTATAAACCATATTGAAATGATTCTACAAATTATCAGATTATTTTACAAAGCAATGGATTTTTGAAATAATTTTTTAAAGTGTTTTTCAAAATATAAAGGGATGTGTCGACATATCCTATCCATGTATGTTGACGTAGTGCCGTAAAATTCGAAATTCAAAATTGAATAGAAGTGTCTTTTCATCATATTTCTTCGCGAATGGACATGACCATTGTTTTCCTATATATACCAGACTTCCAATTGAATTTTCATTAACTATTTCTCATTCTTCACTCCTCTTTTCACTCTCTTGATTTCTAAATCAATTTTTGCCAAAACTCTATCGAAATTCAACCAGAATCAAATCCAATTATTAATAATTTGATTCTCCTTCATCTACTCTCTAATTTCTCTCATTTCTCCCAAGATCAAAGTGCTATTCAAGAGTTATAGGATCAATTGTAATCAAGATCGAAGATCTGAGTCTATAAACTCTGTCAAGTCATATACTTATACTCTATGGTGTGCTTGGTATACTTGAAATCTAAGCGGTTGATATTCTAGCCTGTAAAATCAATTATATGTGCTTTGTAGCCCGTAAATCTAGTAGGTACGTTTATGGGCCGGAAATCAATCGAATTTACCCAAAGGTCGGGATTTTGGAAGGTGTGTCTCATATCCTTGAAATCGAGATTGTATTTGCATTTACTAGTTGAAGAGAAATCTTTACAAGGAATTGTGCGGGACTGAAGTAAGGTAACTCCAAACTAGTATAAAATCCTAGTAGGTCTTCCCTTTTTACTTTTACTACATTTACTTTTATTTGCATTTTGATTCTATGATTATTAGTTACATCATTCCAAGTAGAATCTTAAAGAATTTGAAAGATATTCATATAATCCATTAAACATTATTCGACCCCGTCTAGTGTTAATTTAGCCTTAAGATCTTTATTTCGCCGAATCACAATTCTTGATTAAGAATTTGTGGAGCTCTCCTGATGTGATATTTGGGAGTGGTTCAGCTTCTACCCACTTCATAAAATAATCAATGGCTACCACTGCATATTTAGCTCCTCCTTTGAATATTGGTAGTGGCTCTATCAAGCCAATTCCCTATACATTGAAAGGCCATGGGCTTAATACAGAAGTCAGTTTGCTTGGAGGTAAACAAGGAATTTTAGAGAATTTGTGACATTTGTCACATCTTCTCACATGATCAATAGCTTGACTAGTCATTTGAGGCCAATAGAAGCCTTACCTCATAACTTTCTTAGCTAGCTTTATTCTGTATTGAGTGATCCCCACAAAATCCTTTATAGGCTTCTTTTAGTGGTTTTTACCTTGTTTCTGGACTGATGCATCTTATGTAAGGGTGCGAGTGTCCCTTTTTACAGAATATCCTATTTGACATGACAAAAGTTGGGGCTCGACGCCTTATTATCCTTGCTTCCTTTTTGTCTACTGGCAGCATTTCTTCTATTAAATACTCCACGATAGGAGTCATCCAATTGTTCTTGTATTGATCATCGGTTCTCGTCTTGGGGAATTCTTCTTGAAGGGTTTCAATTTCATTTTCTTTCTCTTCGCGTGCTAGTGATTAAGATCTGGTCAACACCAAGGTTTCATTTCTTGGATTAGAACTTTCATACTTCTGTGCTTGGTTTCCCTTGATAACCTATTGGAACAATTCAGGCTTCTAGTGCCCCTCGTGAATTTCCAACTTAACTAAAGTGTCAGCTTGAGTGTTTTTGTCTCACAGCACTTGATGTATTGAAATTTTTTCCAATTAAGTTAACATATTTAATATCTTCTTAATATACTGGGTTAGCTTGACGTCTTTCGTATGATATCTCTAATTTAGCTAATTTACCAGTAATTGTGAGTTGCTAAAGATCTTAATTCTAGTGAGTTTCAACCGAAGGGCCAGGGTAAGTAACATTATCATTTATTCATATTCTACTACATTATTAATAGTTGGGAACCCAAACTTCATTGCGTTATGCAAGCGATGCCCATCAGGACTTACGATAACATCTCTGTCTCCAACTTCATGTTCATTTAAGGCTCTATCTATGAATAATTTCCACTTAGGTTTCAAATATTTACCCTTTTCCAATTGATTCTTAATAAATCCTGTGCACTCATTGACGCCGTCAACTAGAGCTTACCCATTGATTGATACTCGCGGTAGGAATTTGATACCATATTGGCCACGTTCAATTTCCCACTTAACCAACCTTCCTATAGTTTCTAGTTTGCTAAAGACTTGCTTAAGTGGAAGATTAGTTAATACTTTAATTCGATGTGCTTGTAAGTAAGCCCTTAATTTGCATGATGTGAGCATTAAGTAGTATGCTAGTTTTTCTATAACTGGATATCTGGTTTCTACATCATTGAGTCTTTTGCTAGTATAATATACCCAAAAGTTGAACCCCTTTTTCCTCCCTTATCAGCACCGAGCTGACTTCATTTTCGGAGACTACCGTAAAGATATAAAGATTTTCTCCATCTACAGGATTGGAAAGAATTGATGGTTTTTCCAAGTGGTCTTTTATTTCTTAGAATACTTTTCGACAATCTTCACTCCATTCAAAATTTTTATTTTTCTTGACACATTGAAAAACAGAATACATTTATCAGCTGCCTTGGAGATGAACCTATTCAATGCCACCACTCTCTCGTTTAGGCCCATTACATCCTTACTTATTTTAGGTTCTGCCATGTCTTTGATAGCTTGGATTTAGTTAGGGTTAGCTTCAATTCCTCTTGCACTAACTACATACCCTAAGAACTTGCCAGATTGGATCCCAAAAGAAAATTTGTGGATTAAGTTTCATTTGATATTTTCAAAACACATCGAACATTTCTTCTAGGTCTTTCAAGTGACCGCTTCTCTCTTGAGATTTGACTAGCATGTTATCTATGTATACTCCCATGTTCTGGCCAATTCGCTCCCTAAACATTCTATTTACTAGCCTCTGATGTGTCGCCCATGTATTTTTCCGTCCAAAAGGCATTACTTTATAACAGTTAGTTCCCCAATTTGTTATAAAGCTGGTGTTTTTCTTATCGGGCTTGAACATTGGAATCGGGTTATATCCTGAATAAGCATCCATGAGTGACAAAAGCTAGTGTCCGCTTGTTGCATCAACTAACTGATCTATCCTCGAGAGTCAATAGCAATCTTTTGGGCATGTCTTATTTAAATCGGTATAATCGGCGCAATTTCTCCATATTCCATTTAATTTCTTGACTAGAACTAGGTTGGCTAACCAATTTGGAAAGAGCACCTCTCGAATGAATCTATTTTCAAGCAATTCTTTGACTTCCTCCTTTAAAGCAATAGATCAGACATTATCGAATTGCCTTTTCTTCTGTTGAATTGGCATGAAATTTGGATCTTTGTTCAGAGCGTGGTAAATGACAATTGGGTCTATCCCCACCATGTCTGAATGTGTCCAAGCGAACATATTCTTGCTGGATTGTAGAAAGTGAACTAACTCCCATTTAGTTTCTATATTGTTCGTTTTCAACTTTTACTATTTTCGTCGTGTAAGTTGGGTCTATACATATTTCCTCAAGCTCCTAGGTGGATTTCATCCTCTCTTGGCCACCCTATAATCATGTTCACATATAATCTCCTCTCCTTCTACTTCTTTATCCACTAGGTTTGTGTCTTTTCTCTTTCTTTTCTTTTCTAAAAAGATGAATTTCCTAAATGTATGTTCGTCCTCACTATATGATTTTTCCTTCGCTTTGAATGATTGGTTGCACGAAGCTTCATTCAAAGGTCGAGTAATTTCAGTTTTGGTTGATTTACCTTGCACTTTATCATAACAAGAAATGTAATTTCGCTTATATTGATCAAGCATAGCAAAATACATTTCATGGGAGTTAAACTGTTCTCACCTTACTATTCCCCAACCACTCGTAGTTAGAAACTTCATCTTCAGGTACTTCAGTGACACGAAAGCATCAACCTCATCCAGGACTGACCTTCTAAAGAATGCATTGTAATAGGATGGCTGATCAATTATGACAAACAGAGTTTCGAAAGTCCTATAGTGTGGTGAACCCCATCTGTACCAATAGCTTTATTTTCCACAGGGGTTGACTCCAGCTTTTCCTTTGGAATTCCCATCTGATTAAAGGCATGCTTAAAGATGACATTAGCTGCGCTTCCAATGTCAACAATACAATTGAAATCCCGATTTGAGCAATTATCATGAGTTGGTCATTATGGGGATAACATTCTCCTTTTAGCTCTTATGGACTAATGATTAGGTTATGAATCTGAATCTGACACCTAGGATTTTTATGCACTGGTTCTTCCTCGATTGATGAAATCCCTTCCTTCGCTTCCCTATTGTAACAATTTCTGGCACCTTTGCTGTTTCCAACTATATGTGAAACCCCATGGATCATGTCAGTTCTATTAAGAGGTGGGATGAAATCAAGCTGGACATCTTATTCTACTACATTTCTAGTGTTATGTGGGAGTTTCAGATTACTCTTCTCTAGACGGGCATCTTTTTGCTTATCCTTGACAAATTCCTTTAATTATCCATTCCGAATCATCCATTGGATTATACCTACTAACACCTGGCATTCATCTGTTTTGTGTCCATTGGATTTGTGATAAGAGTAATATTCTCCCCCATTCCTTGGTTTTGGGTTAGTATTTACATTGTAAGAGATTGGGAAATCGCTATTTTCCTTCATTTTAGCATATATCTATCGGTTTTCTTAATGCAATATCGCTTGCATTTGAGTCATCTTCCCACCTTGAACTTTTGTGATTACGTCTATGATTAATCTTTCCGGTTTCCCGTTTGAGTTTGAGCTTTCTTTTTAGCATGATTTATTTCATTCATTCGAATGAACGAGTCTATTTGAAATTGAACGCCTTGTAAATCCTTACACCAATGAATGTATAGTCCATGCCAGAGTGGGCTTTGCTCGATTAGCCCTAAGTGTTCAGCCACTATCTTATCTCTATCAGTCATGTTTTTAGCCTTCAAAGCTTATGCATTAAACCTTTTAAGATAATCTCCTAATAGCACTCCTAGTCCTAATTTGATGTTTGCTACTGTAGTATAATCAATGGCTAGATCTTTGTAGATGCAGAATTGAGTTGAAAACTCATAAGAGAACTAATTTCAAGAGTATACAGTCCTTTCATGATATTTTCGATAACATTTTGCTACTACACCTTGAAAAGTGGTTGGGAAAAGTCTACACCACACTGCGCCAAATACATTATACAAGTCCACCTAATTCTTAAAGGCCAGTAAATGGTCATTTCGATCAGTTTTTCCTTTGTATCTGATCGATGAGACCTTAATTTTGACGGAATTCTTGCAAACATAATCTCATCAATGAAGGGAGCTTCCTTCTGATTATCATTGACTCTCTCATCTTGAGTCCTCTTTCCTTTGGCATTGAGCATCTCCTTTGCCATCTTTGTTGCCATAATCCTTAAGTAGGCCTCATTGGTATGATAGTTGCTTCTTTTAGATTTATATCCCTCTGAAGTTGAGCTTCCAAATTGTTCGTTAGATTTTTCCTCGATCCTTCCCTAATAATCTGCCTTAATCTGTCAGTTACTTTTCTTTTTTCGTGGAGTTGAGTCAAGCTTTCCTTTATCCTTATTCCTAAGTTGGGAAGCATTCAAGTTTCTTCTTACAAATTCTACTTCATCTCCTCTCGTAAGCTTGGTAATCTTTGAAGATTTCTAGGTAAGCATTCCCTCCAAGAGTTCTTTCATTATCAATAGTTGTTGCTCCAAGTTCTGGATTTTTGCTTCACTGCTAGTCGGCTGCACTAGTTGTGAGGGTTACCCATAATCTATGTTTCCCACATTGAAATTGGGAATCACATTCTCTTCTAGCGTCATTTTCTGTATGACCTCTTCGGTCTGAGCAGTGAGTCTTCGTGATCTCATTTTCCAGAAACAAAATTCACTTAATTAGTCTTGGTGATGAGAGAATTGAATAACCCCAAGGTTCAGCCATCATTCTTACACTAAAAATGTTAAACCAAAAAATGGTATAACACCTCAGATGAAAAATGAATAAATTATTCCTCGATTTGAATATATATGGAGTCATAATAAGCTAATCCCATCGACTTGTCTAGTACATATGCGTAGACCTTAGTCAAGAAAAGACTATCCATACTGGCGTGATTAGTTCATATGCCAGGACCTTATATCGACGTGATTGAAGACATCATATTGATATAATGATACATCAAGGTATAACTTATTACTTTGAGATTGATCATACGATAGGATCATTAAAGAATGGAAAACAAATGGCCTTTGAGGAAAAGTTCATCTTTGTTACTACTATTTAATATACTCGAAGTCCTCTAAGGCCATTAGAAGTGTCACATATATATAAGCCTATATTGTCCTTTAGATGCCAAAAGGCTCATGCTATACCATATGTTCAATAGGCAAAGAAAATAAGTCTCGAAATCATGATATTGTCCATTATCTATGATATTAGGCTAGATATCTTGTCCTTATGTTCAAACTCCATGTAATATATGAATTTTCATATAGAAATTCATCATAATCCAAGACATTTTAACACGGTTTACGTCGACTTGGTCATGCCAAGTTCATATTATGCAAGTCCAAGTCAATAGTATTCAATAAAGTCATAATCAAAGACAAAATATAAGGCTAAGTTCATATTCATTCAATTCGAATATGATTATAGTCAAAGTGAATTATCCACAATTTGACTTAGGGTAATAAGACTTTAATTTGAGAAGAGAGAGAGAGAAACGGAAAATTTGCCCCTAAAATGGCACCCCTAGGGTTGTATTTATAGAGGTAGGCGCCCCCATTTCATATCTCACGTCGATAGGATGGACTTCGACGGCATTCGACTTCGGCGGCTTTACCCTATTTCACGTTTTTGATGTTGTTGAATATTACCGCTAATGCAAGATGGTATCATCGAAGCACTATAGTCTTTGTCCCTTTCTTTATGCTATGTGAAGGTCTTTATGATAGTTGATGATGTTATCAATAGTGTCCATTAAGTAGTGCTAAGATCTTCGCAGGCATCGGTGGCGCTTGTACCATCGACACTTCTTGCTTGAATATGTGATTTCCTTATGAATGGCTAATTGCAAACTATGGTCGAAGGGCAATCTATAGATGAGCTTGCTTTAGTTATGGTGAGTGAATAGAGATGCTTTTGATACATTGATAGTAGCATGTCTTCGATGTGCTGTATAGAAGTGATGTGCGATGTGGTTATCAACGAAGAGAAGCGTAATACTTCCAAAGTGCTTGTAGAAAGGGATGATGCTGTGGTATTGATAGCCTCCGTGATTGCTGACGATATGCCTCTTCGATGTCAATCTATTACTAGTAGTCAATATCCTCGAAACCATCAAAGGGAAGCCTTCGAAGTCACTTGAGTACAGCCTAGGTAATGAGTGATGTGATTAGGATCGAAGCCCTTCCTATTTTTGTTAATATGAGATATAGCTGGCATGGCATTTGGGTTCATTTCTATGTGAAGTGCGATGAGACATATCGTCGAAGTAGTATGTCATCGAAGGGATAACATGCAGCGTGATACACCACCGAGGAGGTATGCTATCATTGAAGTGATAAAGTACAGTGAAACGTACCTTCGAAGGGATATACCAGCATCAAAGTGATGAAGTGCAACTCTACTCTTATAGCATTTCTTCTGATATTGAAATTATACGAATAACAATAATTAGTCTCTAATCTATCACTACATCACATATGATCATTCAATTAACCTAAAATAAATTTCTTAGGTTACTAACTATTTTCAAAAATCGTTATTAAGATCTTAAACAATTAATGGGTTAACAGAATAATTTTTTTTAACAAAAACATAAGACCAAATCGGCTCAAAAATATCCAATCCACTTCATATAATTTTATAATCATCGACAAACGAAAATATGAAGTATAACATATAAATTAGTAAGGAGAAACATCTCACGCACCTTGCTTTACCCTCAACCAAGATCTAATCATCAATAATCCAACTTTAGCTTTCTTTAAATTTCGAAATGAATAACAAGACACCAGATCAAGCCAATTCCTTTACTGGGTTTTATAGAGAATCAAAGGGAGAAATTATGGAGATTTTTATTTGATTTTAGGAATTTATTTGCGGGATTTAGGACAAAGAGAATAGAATTGGATTAAGAGGAGAATAGAAAAGTAATTAGAGGAGATGGATGAAATGAAATGTGAAATTAGAATTAAATGAGAATAATGAAGAGCTTACCTACATATAAGCCAAGTTAGAGCAAGCTAATGGGCTTAGCACAATTCTCTTCATTCGGCACCATTCATCTCCGAAGAGCATCGACTCTAAACATATTCAAGTTTATACTCATTTTACTCGCATTAAAAAGCAAAATCAACTATAGATGCATCGAGTCCCAATTTTCACATCTGCAAAAGTCGAGTATAAGAGGTGTTCCATTGCTTAACGATTAAATATTTAAATTAATCATTTAAATATCCGATCGTTAAAATTGCAGGGTTACATTCTCCCCTCCTTAAACGAGTTTCATCCCCGAAATTTCCATGAGTACGAGAAAGTAGCAGGATTGAACAAACTTCCCGAATCTCAATTTTAGAAAATTCCATCAGTAGCTTCCCTTATAATATTAGCATCACAGAACTCCCAAATTGTAATCTATCACACTAGAAAATATATGATAACCTACATCATCGTGCATTCCCTACAAATTCATACCTCTCTTAAAAAAGCTTCTCACTATTTGTTTTCCTGCATTTTGGTAAGGCCGTGATATCATCGACTTGGCTAAGAATGGATGGTTATCAACCTTAGGAATCGATTACATACAGTACGATAAATGATGGTCGGGTTAATCAAACTGGGTTACAATTGAAGTGCAATCAGCATGGAGTGACTGGCATAGCCCCATGAAGTTATATTTCAAATATGGAGTTGATCAGAGTTTGTATGCTCGAGTTATGGATGAAGTAATGATTGTATGGATCGATTGCGAACGATCCATAGAACAGCTTAAATTGGTAGAGATAAATCAATATCTCAGAATCCACAAGGCCGATTCATTTGAAACTTTTAGAGCATCAATAAGATGAAAAGTGGAGCCTATAGAAATGATCACAGGTCACGAAGTTGAGATAGGAGGATGGTCGATCGTTCTTGTCGATCCATCAAAACAATCGATGTAGTTAAGTTCATGATCCTAGTACAACAAAGATCGATCCATATCTCACAATTTACAATTAGAGTGACTCCATATTTTAGGAGCAATGTCAAGAGGCATGTGGGACCTCCCAAAAACTATCGCATGTGAATTGGAAGCAAGGAAAAATGATCGGTGAAAGTGTAGCCTATCGTTCTATGTTGTCTAGTTAAGGCCACCAATCGTTATAGTGGGCCCCTATGGACCTAGAGAGCTTTTGCCAAAATCTTAGCGAAATATCTCATCATCTCTTCCTATGAATACAGGACTCTTGATTCTTTTTTAGGATCTTTATTCTGCTAATTAGAGGAGACTTCATGTAATTAAGTGCTATTTTTGTTTCTCCATTATACTCAGATTCATAAGTGATTAATAAGGGCAAAAAACATCAAAGTGGATAAAGGCATATAATGCCGAACCACTATAAATCTTTGTATTTCTGATTATTGCTTTTTATTTGTTGTTGGCTTAATCTTTTCCTTAGTTTGATTTTATCTTCTTCGCTTACTTCTCTACTAAATCTATTCTTGGGTATTGATTTTATCTTCTTCGCTTACTTCTCTACTAAATCTATTCTTGGGTATTTGTGATCAATTTTGGTGTAAACACTATATAAATGCCAATCAAAGAAAATAAGCATTTAAATAGATATACATCAACTCTCAAGTACCTAATCGTACTATACAAAGAGGATTGTGCACAAACACATAATTCAAACATGTATGACCTTAGTGTGGTAACTGATACTACTATGATCATACACGATAATTAATTAGAGAGTAAATGCAAGTGAGTCAGCATCAAAGTATGTCACGGACCTCGAGTCAAATTAAAAGGTAATGGACCCGTATATATCCCATCTCGACCCCATATTGGGCATGGATAATATATGATCTAAAGAGAGATAGCTATTACTATCACTCTTCAAATCATGTTTTTAATTATGAAATTACAACTACAATGCAAGAAATCAAAGCACATAAGACAAGCATTAATCAAACAATAGCAAATAACAACAAACAACTATCAAACAATAACAATAAAAAGTGATAAGCAACAAAGCAATAAACAAATCATAGCAAACAAGAATAAGCAATAATAGCTAGCATACAAATTTTCAAACATGCAAGCAAGAACTCAACAAAAGTAAACAACGATGCAAGTCAATCAACAAAAATATCAAACAATACACAATATCAAATGGTAACCAACAAGAGTCAAACGCTCATGTCAAACCTTAACCTCCAACAAGCGTGCTCGTCATTTTAAAAGAATAAACACCTAAATGATGTAGCCCTTTTCGTGAATATAATGCACAATAGACTATTACACCTCCCGCTATGAAAATGAAAACCTATATGATATGCAGGATCACCGAGTCTAAACTCTCGAATAAATCCAGCAATCAATGCCTTAACTTTCCTTTTCTTCGAAGTAGAACTCATTCTCTAAAAGAAAGAATTTTACAAATTAAATCATCATTCAATGAAGATCTATAATTGGCTAGGTTGGCTTAGGTTCAAAATTACCTCGATCGCACAATGTTAATAAGGATAATATACTAAGTGCACAATGACATTCGTCTATGCATGTATCATCCCGTCACTTAGAAGATTATTCAAATCACCATAAAATAGTAGAGAAATCCTTCCTTGAACTAACCCATGCAACAATTATTATACTACACTAAAATTTTACAATAACTAAAGAACATCCAATAATGAACGATGCCCATTCCAACCTTTCATTTGCTCACAAGATTGCTTTGTTAAATTAGGTTCAGCCACCTAACTCCATCTGTGTGAAATCCAATCCGGTTCCTTGATCTGACTACTAAAATATCCTCGCATGACTAAGGTCATGCTTCAAAAATCTCTCAGTTATCTCAAGAATGCGACTTAAGTGTTCTCCTATCAGAATCAAATGAAAAACCCTTCCTAACTAGTGCAAATCACCTAGAAACTCTACGCTCAAACTATAGGTTAAGAACTAGCACGTGAATGGACTATTCTTTAAAAAAACTCCCTTTCGGCATATGGTATTACTCCCATCACCCGAGGTTTATTAACACAAAGAAAAACACAATTTTAGCACGGACAACTCGCCTATAAGTCATCCGCTCAATCTTTTCTCATTACTGGTTATCCATTGAACCTTACCTTGATAAAACCTAAGTCACACTTCATTGGCTAACCCACTCAATTTGAAAGCTCATGCCTCAAGTTCGAATGTTAATACTCTTGTTCATTTCACCTTAGTTTGCATACTCATAAAAGGTTTATCTCTATCGAAGAATTTACCTACTATGAAAGATGTTAGCCTACCTACCAAGTAACTTGCAATGGATAAAATATATCGTTCAATTATTCTTAGGAATAGAAACGAATCCCAAAAAATAAAGCATACCTCATTAGATAAGCCCCTTCCATTTCTCTTGAGCATAAGCATGCTAGGACCCAGTAATGCCTGAAAGGCACTTGTCATCATCACTTACCCACCCTTTGAAAATATAGTATAGTCCTCCTTCATGTGATCAAGCCAGTCGCAATTGAAGCACTTATGATTCATTTTAGCTGGATGACCTTTCATAGAAAAATGTCACCATATGCCACATGAGTGATGTACTAGGTGGGCTTTCATTTTTGCATAAGCTCGATCTTCCTTATATCATGGTCTTTACACTTCAGTTGCTCTCCACTTTCACTTTCTCAAATGGTATCTCATGAGTGTTCTCAAGGGGGAGAAGCATCCCAAAAAGACTTTCAAAAGTGGACTCTAATAGAGATAAGGCAAAGCAATGAACCCCCAACCGTTGCTTAAGACCCAAGGCAAATCACTTTGCCCAACCATAACGGAGCATCGATTATATCAAACCTAAAAAAGGTTAAATTGGTCAACACTCCTTCATTGATAAGCTGCCCTGCTCAAGATGGATGGAGTGGTCAAGCTATGCACTCTTCATGATCTCAAAAATGAATCGAGAACCAACGTGATGCTTGACTTAATTCTGAATGACAGGCCTACTCATCAACCACACAACACTGCATCCTACCCAGCCAAAGTCACTCTTTTCCAATGCCAAGAAATGGACTTCCTTATGAGAATATTCCCTAGACCTATGTCGATGGAAGCCCTTCAATGCACTTGTCTATGATCATGCCTGAGCAATAGTCTTAGGAGCCAGATATGGCTTTCCTCTAAGACTAAGGAAATTTCGACACTGTTTTAAAGATCCTAAAGATGGTGGAACTAGAAATACTGGTGGCCCAAGAGCCACACCACTACTAACATCAACTGCATCTATTGGAACTGTTCATGAGTGGCGGAACTTCTTTTGCGGTAGGTAAATAATCTCTGAACTAATCAGGCATCTTAAACAGCGTATTCATAGTCACCCATGCCCTCTGTCTGCCCATACTGATAGCCTGACGAAGATACCTTAGCAATAAGTGATGGAAACAAATAAAGTCCAGGAGACAAGCAGTGTATTCATTATAATATAGTTGAAAAATACAAGTATGCTCTCTCTATGTATCTTCTTTTACCAGATTGGTTAACTCAAAATGGTCTACATAGTCCGAGTGTTAATCTTAGGCTATAATACCAAATGTAACAACCCATCCTTCGAGGAATACCTAAAGGACATATTGTTAGGGTAAAATTAGAACAAAACACTAAAGTAAGATATCGATAGGATTCATAATGGAATGACAACACATAATATACTGCACAAGAGTAGAACAAGATGACAATACATAAGAGACCACACTAGCGGAAGCAAATGATATATATATATATATATATATATATATATGTCAATAAAGAAAAGTCAGAATGAAAAAGCTCCCAAAAACATGGAGTTTTGAAAAAGTATCTGATACAACAGTCTTATATATAATAACAGGTCTGCAATGTACTACTAAAACATCAAGCATATATATCTCAAAATATCAATGCCACATCTCCAAAATGCTCCATCTATGCATCCTATTATTGTATCCCCAAAGCACCTAAATTCCAAACTACTCAATCGAGTATTCAAGAGTTATCATGACATAAACAGACAAAGACAAAATGCGGATCAAACTTATAGCCTAGTTTGAGGGGAACAATCTCAAAATACTATATATTAAAACTATATACAAATAAACATGAACTACTGAATCATAGTTGGCCCTCTCCTCAAATGTGGCTAAGGGTAATCTGAGCTGCCTATACTACATAAACCCATCTAAAAAGGGAATTATACCTTAATTTGCTCTTCTCCCATGATCAATAGGTTAGCATAATCGATATATTATGGCTAAAACGTAAAAAATACACTATGATAAAGGTAACCCAACATCCAAAGGTCGATTATGCAATGATAATTAATGTAACAACAATAACTTCAGTCAACTAACAACGCATAAAATATAGAAATAAAAGGTAACCAAAGTATACATATTGGTACCCATCGTTTCTGTTAGGTTAAATCCACTACAAACATCTACCGTGATCTAATAATTCCCTTATAGGGACCAAGTTAAATAGATTCCATACTAGTTGTACCATAGACACCAAGCCACATCCTCAATGATGAGTCTTATATAGATCTCGCCGTACCCTCTAAAGTAAGCTTTGGTGATCTTTGACTTACTCTATTTACTTGAAATAGATGAGAGCCACACCGTACCCTCTAAAGCAAGCTTTGGTGACATCTATCCCACTAGTGAATGATCGTCATCTTATGTAAACTACACCATATCCTATACATCGAGCTTTGGCAATAGCTAGTTCACTCGTGGATGATGTCATTTCCCCCTTTCTAGTCATCATGGATTTCTCAAATAACTAGGGTATGCCTCTATCAAAAAGAGAACAACGCTCGTGTCTTGTGTAATATGCTACTGGGACCATAAAAGGAATACCGATGTGTACATATATTGAAATATTAAATCACATAATCAAATATGCCTATCACAAATGAAGACTGATGTCTCGTCATCTTCCATCTATATGCTGAAAGACTGATAATAGACCTGGCCACTAATATAAGATCAATACGATGAATAGTCACTAATATAAGACTGTTACAATTTATCAAACTATACTTACCTCGGGCCTAACCCACGAACGTATAGATTTACTACATTCAATCGTACATGCTTGTCGGGCGTAATCGAGGGACTAATCGCTGTATCGACCTCGTATTTGATTTAGTTGATTCCAAGGGAATCACTTAACATTTACATTCAAATCTCATGCTTCAATTGCATTCCACTTTCTCGAGTATCTTAAATCTTTCCAATGTCATGACAAACCCCACGAAGTACTACAATCGAATGAAGAAAGAAATCCCCAAAGTCATTTGCTTCCCAAGGATTCATTCGATTGGGATTTCCATTGTTGACTAAGCCTATTCGAATGACCCAATTACCATAGCCTTCTAATTTGGTCTCCTACCGTTGGGATTAATATTTACACACACTTGTTCAACTAAATTTCCTTTCAATTGACTGAAATTTCCAGGCTCCAGGCAAGGAGCCTGGGGTAAAGACGAATCTCCCAAATGGTTGTCGATTCGCATATTGTTTCCTTTGAATGCTATGCCCAATGAGCTGCCTTGCTTCCTAACCCTGCCTATGACATCCATCGGGTTTTATTTGTTGACATTTTTGAATTGGATACCATAAATATTTAAAAATCAATGTCGATACATAAATCCACTCTTTGCATGTGTAGAGTTCAATGGGAGATTATAGCAACCCAGCTTCCTCTAACAACGCCAAATGCACTCATTCAGCCTTGTGCGTAGCTTATAAGTGTGTCGATACACTCATTCATGCACGCCTATGCACACAGGTTTACACAAATGCACATTGATTTCACAAGTCGCATTTCAGACTTCACCAAAGCAATTATTCGACCCTATGTACTCTCATGCAACTTAGCGCATTTGATAGTTGCTATGGCTATGTGAAATGCCCACAATGAAATTGTACTCAATAATATATCTATATAATTAAACAATTGCATACATATCATACATACAACAATTCTAACTATAATTCACACATATATTTTGATTGTTATATTCTGTAAATACACGTATACTTATCCATACTCATATGCATACACGTATATTTAAATGAGTAATTCATTTATTACTCCATCAAATCTTAATTTTATTTACTAAATCTTTTCAAAAAAAGTCAAATATGGTTTCATCCTATTTTTAAAATCTTACATTTATTTTATAAAATATATTATTTACTTATAAATCAATTTTAAGCCTTTAAATACTTAATTGGCTCATTTAGATTAAGTGTACATCATATTATTATTTTATAAAATCTCTTTTCTATTTTGTACAATCCATACTTCATTTATAAAATCATTTAACTCTTTTATAAATGATAATTAAGATTCATTTACTATTTTATAAAATCTCATTTTTATTTTACAAAATCTGCACTTCATTTATAAAACCATACAACTATTCTATAAATGATAATTAAGCTTCATTTACTACTTTATAAAATATCACCATTTTATCAAATACCTACTTTACTTATAAAAATAATTCCTTTAGTTAAACAATATTTATAAATATTAATTAAGCTTCATTAACCCATTAATCACTTCAACAGTAAGTGTAGAGTTCAAAACTTGCTTAATTAGCTTACTAACTTTTCTAAAGCCATTTCATTTTTTTATTATCACTAATTAGGGACATGCACTTTGATTAGTCTCTAATCTATCACTATGCTACAATTAATCATTTAGTTAACCTAAAATCAATTTCATCGGTTACTAACTATTTTCAAAAATAGTTATTAAAGTCTTAAACAATTAATGGATTAACATAAGCACCTTTATAGCACAAACACAAGCCTTAATTAACTTAAACAATCTCGAAATCACTTCCTGAAATTCTGTTATCACCAATAAACAAAAATATAAAGTATAACATATAAATTAGTAAGGAGAATCATCTCACTCACCTTGCTTTACCCCTAACCAAGCTTTAATAACCAAAACCCAACTTTAACTTTTCCAAATGAACACTAAGACTCTGAATCAAGCCAATTCCCTCATGGGTTTTATAGAGAATTTGAAGAAAAGAATTATGGTATTTTTATTTGATTTTAAGAAATTTATTTAAGTGGTTTAGGGCATAGGTAATAGAGGTGGATTAGGAGGAGAATAGAGACGTAATTAAAGGGGGTGCATGAAATGAAACGTGAAATGAGAATGAAATGAGAATAATGAAGAGCTTAGCTACATATAAGCCAATTTAGGTCAAGCTAATGGGTTTAGCCTGATTCTCTTCATCCGGCACCATTCATTCCCGAAAATCATCGACTCCACACATATTCAAGTTTAAACTCATTTTACTCACGCTGAAAAAGTGAACTCAACTACGGGTGCATCAAGTCCCAATTTACTCGTTATTAAAAGTTGAGTAAAAGAGGCATTAATTTACTTAATGATTAAATATTTAAATTAATTATTTTAATATCTGACCATTAGAATTATGGGATTTTACAATATCTCTCCTGTATTATTATTGTATCGTTGAATAATTTAATAATGGATGATGCATAGCGATATATAGAGATTTCATTTGTTATATTAGAACTTTATTATTATTTATGGATTAGATATATGTATATCATTATTTAATTTCAACTATGAGGTTTTCCCTTTTTCCTCATAGTTTAGATTCTAATTTTATAACCAACTCCTCACTATTTTTAATAACTAAGATAAGTACGCAAGCATAATTTAACGGCATTTGCCACTAATTTTAGATGTTAGAAATAGCGGGGCATCACACTTGGTATCAGAGTTTAGTAGATCCCTGAGCTTTGGGTAGGTTCAATCATTTATGGTAGGTTAATTTACACCTTAGGTTGGGTTAAAATATAGAATGAGAGAGCATTATTTTTAGTGATAGTATGCTTTGTGTGTATGGGTTGTATGCGTAACCACAGTTTCCTCAATTTAAGATAATGTTTATTTAGATGACCTTGGTTTGAGAAATAAATAAAGTAAGGGTGTGGTGGGATGAGCACTTATAGGAGTGGTTAAGTATTGGTTATAACCCGATTGACACACGCATTGTAACATCCCAAAACTTTAGGTAAATATATATTTTGAATTTTATATTGGCAGTTTGGTAATTTTATTAACTTTAATACAATAAATTGAATTTTTGTAATTTATTTGACAAATTTCATATTCAAATTTAAAATCTAAATTATATTTTAAAGTCCAAAATTCGTGTGGAAATTTATTTTGATAAAATAAATATTTGTGAACTTTTGGAATTTTTTGGGAAATAAAACAATTATTTAAACTGCTTAAACTTAAAAGTTTTATTTTAGTAAAAGAAAAATCATTATAAGAATGAAATAAAATTTAGATAAAACGACTTGAGTAAATTTTTAAATGGGTATAAAATATGAACATAAAGGCAGTTTGATTAAAAGGCATTTACGTGTATAGATATAGTTAAAGAAATTAAAATGAAAATAAAAACTATTCATTGGACCATCATTTTCTAAGTTGTCTACTAAACCATCATCTTAATTTAACTTATAATTAACCCTTAATCCTTAAGCTTCCATATCCAAACCCTATATATACTTGAAGCTTCGTTTCATTTTCTCCCTCGTACGTCAAAAGCAAAAAGTATCATAAACTAAAAAGCTAGGGTTTCCATTTTTAGGGAATTTCAAATCAAAATCTTAAGGAATTAAGTGAGTGTAACTTATATTTTATTTAAATTGAGTTTAATACCCTATTTTAGTTTCAAATTACTTAAAATTCAATTTATATTGCATTAATAATGGCCTGGTAGCCCATTGTTTAGGTTTACTATCAATGAATGCTTGATTTGGGTGATGTTTCATCATAGAATTTATGTTATCAAATCTATGCTATAAGATCATATCATTATAAGTTTGAAACTAGAGATAAATACTTGAATCTAAATGTCAGTATGAGTTGTTTTAAACTTAAATGGATTATAGAAGTTAGAATACCTGAAGTCAAGTTGAGGCAAGTCGAAGATGGTTGGAAAATGGGGATAATCTAGTTATTCGACTAGTATCTTCCTAGAGTCTGCTACTCAAGGATCATCACCATCGGTCAACTGGTCTGCGCAACCTTAGAAAGTAAGCTCCCGGAAAAGTAAATAGTGAGTGATTTTTTTAATTATTTTAAAAATTAAATTATTGATAATTTTAAAAAATAAAATCATTGATAATTTTAAAAATAAGATTGAAGTTTATTTAATAGTTAAAAAATTATTTTGAAATTTTTAAAGGAATTTAAGATATATTTATTAAGATTTAAAAAGAGGGTTTTAAATATTTAAATATTTTCCATTTAAAGAAAATATGGATAAAATGGAACTTTGTTGTTCCGAAAATTTTAAATAGTATATTTAAATTATTTGTAGATAAAATAATATATTCTTAAATTGAATCTGATTTGTTTAAAAATATATTAGGATTAAAAATTGAAATTAGATGATTAAACCATATTTAAAAATAATTCAAATAAAATATGGTTTGTATAATATTGATCGATGGTGAAATATGCATGCGTTTAAGATGCTAAGCTAGTTTAATTGTATATAAATTTGATGTCCATCGGTGACTGCAAGTTATTAAATTTAAAATGTCCTGAATACCCATATTAGATGATTTTTCTATATTGTGCTTTATAAATATTTTATTTGGAATAATTTTGTAAACTACACGCTAATGATATAATGCGCAAACTCGATATCTATATGTGATATAAAAGGGGACACGATGTGTAACACCCCGTAAAATAAACAGTAATTAATCAAAGGAATTAACAAATAAATAATAAGGCTCAAAAATGGAAATTGAGTAAACATTAGAACTTGGTCATGAAACATTCACCATTGTGTTCGTGGTGTTTTTTGATCAATTTTCATATACAAAGTTTTGCGATTGGAGTTCAAACGAAGAAATTATCGGCATTTCAAGATTTCAGGTCAAAATAATTTAAATAATAAAAATGAGTAACTTAATGGAAAAGCAATGTTATTTTTTAATGCCAAATAAACATAAATACTTGATTTCTAAGCAAAGAAAAAAGAGAAACAAATCACCTGTGCCAACTGGTTGACACTGTTTCAACTGGTCAACTGCTAGCAGTCGATTACTGTATTTCGACTAGTTGGTTAGGGCCAGCCCTAATAAACCTAGGCTAAATGGCCTAGATTGAATCGATAATAATCTAATGAAGCTTTTTGCTTCAAGCGTCTATAAATATAGGCATAGCTCATCACTTCTCTTCTTATATATTCTAGACTAAGCAATGAAGCTTTGCCATTTCTCCTTCTCCACTATTTCTTGGAAATTTAAAAATATTGAATATTAACATATGTAGGAGAAGGGTAGAAAATAAAGGAGAAGAGAAAAGTGTTGAATCGACTTTGTGGATATTAGGTAAATATAAATTATAACATATATTCCACTTAAACTCCAATTTCCTATCAGATCGAGGTTCTAATGGGTATGTATACGTTTTTTGATTGAAAAAAAGAGAAGGAGCAAAACAAGAGGAATCGAATTAGGATATGGATATTTGGAAGCCATAAGTTGAGTGGAAAACTACATGATTTACATAATACTAATTTTATATTGTTGAATTCTATATTTGTTATTATGCTATGCGAAAACCATGGAATTATAGGCTTAATAAATGAATCTAATTTGAAACCAATGCCTACATACTCGGCAATTTGAAGTAATTGATGAAAATGGTATATATAGATTAAGATCGAGAAGTTTTGGAGAAATATCCCTAAAATTGGTGAAATACAATACTAATAAGATTGAGTGGTTGTTTCTAGATTCTATTATTTAGGTTTAATTGGTAACCATTTATTTGGAAGGTTCTAATTTGATTTGGGATTTAAAATTTCTATATTTTAATCCATTGGAATTGTAGAATGTACAATTAGTGTATTTACCGTGACATGAAATTCCATTAAATATCCAATAGTTATATATGAAAAATTGTGCGTTTGAAATGACAAGGATTATCATTCAAATGAAAGAGATGTACAAAGTAGGGATTCCTCCATAGTTTGCACAGTCTATTACAATAATAAAAAAATAGTAAATTCTTTTTTATTACAAACATAACACAATCCCACTTTTTGATAGTTTATGGAAACTTTGCAATGGTCTATTTCCCTTTAAGAAAGATATAGTTCCAATGTATTAAAATGTAGAAACTGGAATGTATACATAAGTGTACATTCATAAATCCCTAAATGTAGAGATTAAAAAAACAAATAGAAATGTAGAATTATAAATAATATGCTTAATGATAAAATACAAACATATAAAGAAAGTTTAAGCTTAATAAATAAATTAATAGACATCAATTATCATACCAACTACAAATAAAACACCAAAATAAGAATGCTGAAATAAATTAAGAAGTTAAGGGGTAGATGTAGAAATCGAATAAAATAGGTATTAACTGAAACTATATATGAATCAAATAATATGAATAATTAACTAAGTTATAAACTTGTGCAAACTATAAATATAAAAGAAAATAACAATAAGTAAATAACACCATGGATTTTACACCGGTTCAAACTTCTCGTTCTATGTCCAGTCCCAGACTCCTTCTGGAGTTAACTATCAACACCCACACTTAACCCGGAGTAATAGGTAATACAACCGCCTGAGCAACCGAACATGACTTCAACTGCCTAAACAATCGAATAGGACTTCGTCTATAAAAGTAGAATACTTCGTAACTTTGTTATGCTCTTGAATAGCACGAATTAGTTGATATAGTACGCCCTTTTTATAATCTCCTTCTTTGTGGTGTAACATGTGCTCTTGAAGAAAAGAAAGTGATTTAATCATAAGAAAATATTCTTTAATGAGCGTTTGATGAAAAACTAAAAGTAATATAATGAATTAAAAGTTTGAGAGTAATTCAAGATTAAAATTAAAAGAATTATTAATTAGTAAATTATATTACTGAAATGGATTGCTTTATATAGAAATCCATCAGTTGCAATTGTTTACGAGTAATGATGAAAAGAAAAGCCTGCAACTATCGATAGAGAGAAGCATCCCTTCATAGTAAAAAATAACCGTCATTTATTTCAGTCGACTGAATAAATTATAAGAACCAACTGAAATTTGTTGGAGAAAACCAATTTTAAAATAGAAGCAAGATAGTGCAGTTTTTACTATATTCAATCGGCCGAATATTGCTATTCAGTTGGCTGAATACCGTGAGTTGTTAAAATATGTGTGTGTGCACGGATTCGGTCGGTTGGAGTGGTATATTCAGTCGGCTAAATTCTGTTACTTTTGTTTTGTTTTTATATTTTGAAAATCAATTTCAAAAAATGTCATTGTGTGTATACTACCTACAAGAGATTTTAACAATATTTTGATCTATAAACTAAGACACTATGACTGATATTACATTGTAGAGTCATTTTGATCTTTAATTTGTTGAGTTTGACTCTTAATTTAAATGATTGCATAAATGGCTAGTGTATACGATATATACCTATATAGTTGTCACTATCAAAATATCAAAGTATGAGGTACTAACATTAACCTATTTGGTAGATTAAATTGCTGAGACTAAATGGAAGACTAATGAAGAAAGTAGAATAAGCACGATTAGTTAAATTTGGAATGTATAATTAATAGTTATTAATAGTCGCCCAGTTTGAACATAAAAGATCATTTATAAAGGGCGTTTAATAATATTGGTGAGAATAGAAATTTAAAGATTGTAATGTATAAGATAAATAGGAAAGTTCATAAAAAGTAAATAGATCAAATGAACTTAAGAGGCGTAATAATTTCCACAATTGAAATTATAAGGTCTCAATAATACGCTTTTGACTGGTGTGAATTTGTGGGCCTAACCCATTATTTAGGTTAATTATAAATGACTTGGTTTATTATGGGCTGGTATGCAAGGTTAGCAAAGTTAGAATTCTACCCTCCGTAGGAGACTACCAATAGTTATGTGTATGTACTATTGATGGGAGACATCTCCAACTATAGGTTACATCGAAGGGATATACTTGCATGTATGTTGGGAAAATATACCATGGATTCACCTCGAGCTGAAGTATTAAATTTCTGAAGTACCTTTTGGGTGGTCAATGGGTTTACTCCAGGGTGGAATGTATTAAATGGCTGATGGGGTCTGCCTCCTCCACATTAAGGAGTTTACTTATAGAAGTTCCCAATTGGGAATGAGGCTTGCATCAATTCAAAAACTGAGGTATTGATTAATCGCAACGAACATTTTCCTTGATTTGTACTAAGCAAATTTAAATGGGAGCTGTGTAAAGAGATTGGCGCTATGCTAGTAATGTGTATCAGTATTTGTAGAGTAGGGCTAGGCATAGGTCAAGTACTCCGTCGGTCCCACGAAGTTGGTAGTAAAGGTTTGGGTTCAGCCTGTAAGGATTACACTTCCTAATAGTGTAGAGTTCGTATGGGATATGCATTTCCTCAAAGTGAGGTTGTTTGTTTAGTTGGAGGTGGACTAGTTAACCTTTAGATGAGTTACTTCATGTTAGCGACAAAATTGGTCATTAACACCCAAACACCGTTGAAAGAACCAATTTATTGTCACAAATACAGATAGAGTGTATGTAGAGAGTTTAAATATAAAGAACAATCAAAATTAAAAAGAAAGTAGTAATAACAGAGGATTTATAATGGTTTGGCTGACTTTGGCCTACGTCCACTCCAAAAATTTCCTTTCTATTGATATCATAATCAATTACAGTTACAATCCAGCATTTAAAAATAATAATGGTAGAGTAGCCATAGTGGAAAAGATGAAGGAAATAGAATGAAGATCCCTTTTTTGAAGCCCCGCCTGCTATATTTATAGGAAGATTCTTAGTTATTGGGCTTCCTGAGTGGTTTGGGCCCACCAAGACCATAGTCGAACCCAAATGCATTAGTGCGACCGATCCCAAGCTTTGGATACGCCAACCTGAGTTTTCCTAGGTGATGACCCGAAGCACGCCTACCTGTGACTCAAAGTAGATGAGGCTGGGACTCGAAGTAGAAAACACGTCGATCCCCTTTTCTTTGATATGCTGACCTAGAGCTGATAAGTAGCTGACCCCATGGTTGTATACGGATCCCTTGGAATAGCCGACCCCATATTCCTAATGTCGATCCCTTGGAATAGCAGACCCCATATTCCTAATGCCGATCCGAAGTCATCTTCAATGTCGACCAGAGCTCTATCCAATGCCTAGTCGAGTCCTTTCCAATGCCGAACCCATAGCTTTGCCGACCCTAGAGTAGAATGCCGACCCGTAGTCACACTGATGTCGAGCCAAAGCAGTTTCAACTATGCCGATTCCATCTCTAAGCACATGCCAATCCCATCTCTATATGCCGATCCCTTCTCCATGTGCTGATCCCTTCTCCATGTGCCGATCCCATCTCCATGTAACGATCAAAGTAGAAGAGGCACTGACCTGGAGTAAACCATAACACGCCGATCTGACCCACTCATTTATTGCTGACCCGAGTGACTCAAAGCAGCCTTGCAAATGACTCGAACCAGGCAGCTTGAAAAACAGAAGCAACTCCAATAATGATTCGAAGAAAACTCCAAGCAATCCAGAACGACTTGACTTTTGTCGAAACCCATATTTCAAGTATCTCACGCCTTTTGTCCATCAACTATGTTGAATCCCGGCTTCATAATCATGTTTATCATCCGTGATTGATCGTTTGTCCATCCAATTGACTCAAGCACATCATATTCCAACCTCGATAACCGAGTAATCGATTTAGTTAAATCCGCCTGCCTACATCCTTGTCGAAAGGTGGGTTAACATTTCCCCCCCAAAACATGCCTTGTTATTAGAAGATGTGTTTTCAGTAGCCTTAAATCTGATATCCAAAGTCATGTTCCGTCCAACATCAAGCAATTCCATCCAAATCTGATAGTCAACTCCGAGAATGTTCTGAGTCATTATTCAGTTCCGAATTCATTCTAAATACATTGATAGAATCCACAACCTCTCCAGATCGATTTCATCCAAGTCTGAGGCCTCTCCGGTCTTGTAATCCAAATCCAGGACCTCGTCGGGTCCATGTCCAAATTCAGGACCACACCGGGTCCTTAGCCAAACCTATAGCTATTTGAAGCCATTATCCAAATCCATCACCTTGGAAGTTATTAATCGAATCCTACGATCTCTTCGAATTTTTGATGGCTTCTTTGGATCCTTGCTACGCTCGATCCAAACTTAATGATTGAACAGGAAAACCATGTCGCGCTTCGATGAATCAACTTATCCCTTGCACTCCGGTTCAGTATCCCTGAACATTAAGCGAAGCCTGGTTCTCCTGGACCGATATCAGCCTCTCTGGGCTCTTACAAGATCTCATCCTGTCACTCTCCGATGAAGGGGAAATAGCTTTGAGCGAGCCAATCCTATCGTTCTCCGACGAAGCAGCGTCACTCCCTACACACCGGTTCAGTATCCTTGAACATTAAGCAAAGCCATGGCGTAAGTCCTCTACCGGTTACAGCTACTCCTGGCTCTTGTCGAATCCCATCCCATCACTCTCCGGTGAAGGGGAAACAACATTGAGCAAACCAATCCTGTCAATCTACGATGAAGCGGCATCACTCGCTACACTCGGTTTTGTGTCCCTGAACATTAGGCAATCAATTTCCAACTGACTCGCAATATCCATCCATTCACTCTTCAGTTAGGGTGCCATTCGAGGCGAAATGCGTCCGTTCGAGGTTGGATGCCGTTCGAGGCGAATTGTGACCGCTCGAGATCGGGTGCCGGTCGAGGCAAATTGTGACTGTTCGAGGTCGGGTGCCATTTGAGGCGAATTCTAACCGTTCGACACTGGATGCCATTTGAGGTGAATTATTATCGTTCAAGGTCGGGTGCCTTTCGAGGCGAATTATGACCGTTCATGGTCGGGTGCCTTTCGAGGCAAAATGTGAATGCTCGTGGTCGGGTGCCATTCGAGGCGAATTGTGACCATTCGTGGACGGGTACCTTTCGAGGCGAGTTGTGACCGCTTGTGGTTAGGTTCCATCCGAGGAGGATTGTGACCGTTCGAGGTTGGGGCTCAACATTATTAATGTTAGATTTCATGTTCGAGTGAGTTTCATAATCATTTTTCATGGCGGTTCATCGCCATCTTAGAGGATGCCTAAGGACCATTTGAGATCCCGTACATCTGTAAGTGACTTAGCCTATTTAGTGTAGGATTTATTGTTAGTTATTTAGTTTACTCCATCCCGATCAGAGGATGACCGATGGTGCTCTTAAGTTGGGCTCGCTGTAGTTTGTGGTGGGCGACGGCTGTTTTTGTTCCATCATCGCTATCCAATTCCTAGAAAAGCCAACAAGATCCATGCCCCAGTTCCATGGGGAGAGTAGTGCCAATCCATGAGAACGATTATTGCCGACCCATATTCCTTTGTTGGGGGCTTTCCCCCAACCGTTCCAATCCATATCTAGGCCAACTAATTCCTATTCCAAATCCTGGGTTCCAACTTCCAGCCAATCCAACATCCATAGGTTATTTTCGATCATCATTCCCATCCTGCCCCAAGTCCGTGAGGAAATCCTAAAACGTGCCCCTTTGGACAAGCTTCCATAAATGGCCTTCGATTGTCACTTCCATCCTGCCCACGAGTTCACGGTGAAATCCCAAATCATCCTCTTCCAAAAGTGCATCCAAATTCTGATCCATGCCAAAATCCATAGCTTCATCCAACATCCTGCTTGCTTACTTTCTTGGTTTTGATCCTGGATTTCCTTCTCCTTCTTTAGCATCCTATTGTTTCCATCTCGTCCTTTCCCTCTGTCTCCTCATTGATTACCCAACTATAACTTCCAGAATCTGAGTTCTTAAGCTTTCAAATCGAAAAACCAAGCTTGAGAATCCCTAAGTCCTAGCTCTTTCAGTGAAAGCACCAAAATGCCCAGCGCCAAAATTGTTTACTAACACCCATACGCCGTTGAAAGCACCAATTCACAGTCAAAGTTAATAGACAGAGTATACGTTGGGAGTTTAAATATAAAGAACAATCGTAATTAAAAATAAAGAAGTAATAATAGAGGATTTATAGTTGTTCGGCTGACGTTGGCCTATGTCCACTTCAGAAATTTCCTTTTTATTGTTATCAGAATCAATTAATGTTACCATCCGACGTTTTTAATACAATAATGAAAGAGTAGCCTTAGTGGAGAATGAAGGGAAATAGAATGAAGTTCCCTTTCTTGAAACCCCTCCTATTGTATTTATAGGCAAAATCTGAGTTACTAGGCTTCTTGAGTGGTTCGGGCCCATCAAGACCATAACCGAACCCAAATCCGTTAGTACGACCGACCCCAAGCTCTGGATATGCCGACCTGAGTTTTCCTAGGTGATGACCCGAAGCATGCCTACCTGTGACTCATAGTTGATGAGGTTGGGACTCAAAGTAAAAAATACGCCAATCCCCTTTTCTTTGATATGCCAACCCTGACCCCACGGTTGTATGCCGCACTCTTGGAATAGCGGACCCCATATTCCTAATGTCGATCCCTTGGAATAGCCGACCCCATATTTCTAATGTAGAACCGAAGTCCTCTTCAATGCTAACCCGAGCACCATCCAATGTCGAACCCACAGCTTTGCCGACCCCAGAGTAGAATGCCGACCCGAAGTCACACTGATGCCGAGCCAAAGAAGTTTCGACCATGCCGATCCCATCTCCAATCACATGCGATCCCATCTTCATGTGTCGATCCCATCTCCATGTGCCGATCCCATCTCCATATGCCCATTCGAAGTAAAAGAGGCACCGACACGGAGTAAACCGAAATATGCCGATCCGACCCACTGATTCAATTCCGAACTAAGTGACTCGAAGCAGCCTTGCAAATGACTCGAAGCATGCAGCTTGAAAACCCGAAGCAACTCTAATGATGACTCAAAGCAAACTCCAAGCTACTTGAAACAACTCGAATTTTGTCGAAACCCATATTTCAAGTATCTCATGCATTTTGTCCATCGACTATGCTGAATCCCAGCTTCATAATCATGTTTATCATCCGTGATTAATCGTTTGTCCATCCAGCTTACTCAAACTCATCGTATTCCAGCCTCGATAATGGAGCAATCGATTTAGTTAAATCCGCCTACCTACAGCCTAGCCGAAAGGCGGGTTAACATTTACCCCCACAAAGCAAGCCTTGCTATTGGAAGGTGTGTTTTCAATAGGCTTAAACCTGATATCGGGAGTCCATATTCCATCCATTATCAAGCAATTTCATTCAAATTTGGTAGTCACCTACACGACTGTTTCGAGTCATTATTCATTTCCGAATTCCTTCCAAATCTATTAACAGAATCCACGACCTATCCAGATCATTGTTATCCGAGTCCGAGACCTCTCTTGGTCTTATAATCCAAATTCAGGATCTCGTCGGATCCATATCCAAATTCGAGACCACTACGATTCCTTAGCCAAACTCGCAGCATTTGAAGCCACTATCCAAATCCATTTCACAACTTGGATGTCTATAATCGAATCATAAGATCTTTCAGGATCGTTGACGGCCTCTCCGGACCCTTGCTAAGCTCAATCAAAACTTAACGATTGAATAGGTAGATCCTGTCACGCTCAAGGGAAGCAACTTATCTCTTGCACTCTAGTTCAGTGTCTATAAACATTAAGCGATGCCCTGGTCCTCCTGGACCAATATCAACCTCTCCAGGCTCTTACTGCATCCCATCTTTTCACTCTTCTATGAAGGGGAAACATCGTTGAGAGAGCCGATCCCGTCGCTCTCCAGGGAAGCGGCGTCACTTCCTGCACAGCGATTCAATATCCCTGAACATTAAGTGATGATATTACCTAAGTCCTAGACCGATTACAGCTACTCTGGGCTCTTGCTGGATCCCATCCTATCACTCTTTGGTGAAGGGGAAACAACGTCGAGCGAGCCGATCCTGTCACTCTCCGGCCATCGCTCCCTACACTCCGGTTCAGTGTCCCTAAACATTAAGTGATTAATTTCCAACTGACTCCCAATATCCATCCCTTAACTCTTCGATTAGAGGTACGTTCGAGGTAAAATGTGACCGTCGAGGACGGATGCCATTCGAGGCATATTGTGACCATTCGAGGTCGGGTGCCATTCGAGGCGAATTGTGACCGTATGAGGTCGTAGGCCGTTCGAGGCAAATTGTGACCGTTCAAGGTTGGGTGCCATTCGAGGCAAATTATGACCGCTCGAGGTCGGATGCCATTCAAGTCTAATTATGACAGCTCGTGGTCGGGTGCTGTTCGAGGCGAGATATGACCGGTCGATGTCGGGTGTTGTTCAAGGTGGATTGTGACCGTTCGTGGTTGGGTGCCGTTCGATGCGAATTATGACCGTTCATGGTTGGGTGCCTTTCGAGGCAAATTATGATCGTCCGAGGCCGCGGTTCAGCATTATCAATGTCTGATTTCACGTTTGAGTGAGTTTCTAAGTCGTTTGTCACGTCGGTTCATCACCATCTCAGAGAATGCCTATGGACCATTCGTGATCCCATACATGTGTAAGTGACTTAGCCGCTTTTGTGTAGGATTTATTGTTAGTTATTTAGTTTAATCCATCTCGATCAGTGGATGACCAACGGTGCCCTCAAGCCGGGCTCGCTCCAGTTTGTGGTGGGTGATGACTGCTCCTGTTCCATCATCGCTGTCCAATCCTAAAAAAGCCAACAAGATCCATGCCCCCAGTTCTAAGGGGAGAGTAGTGCCCATCCATGAGAATGATTAGTGTCTATCCATTTTCCTTTGTTGGGGGCTTTCCCCCAACCATTCCAATCCATGTCCAAGCCAGCTATTTCTCGTTCTAAGTCCTGGGTTCCCACTTCCAGCCATTCTCGCATCCATTGGTTGTTTCCGATCATCATTCCCAACCTACCCCTAAGTTTGCGAGGTAATCCTAAGACCCACCCTTCTGGACAAGCGCCATTAATGGTCTCCGATTGTCACTTCCATCCTACCCCCGAGTTCATGGGGAATCCCAGATCATCCTCTTCCAAACATGCATCCATGTTCTGATCCATGCCAAAATTCATAGCTTCATCCAACATCCTGCTTGCTTCCTTTCTTGATTCTGACCCTGGATTTCCTCCTCCTTTTTTGCATCATATTGTATTCATCTTGTCCTTGCCCTCCGTCTCCTCATTGATTGCCCAACCATAGCTTCCAGAATCCGAGATCCTAAGCTTTCAAATCCAAAATCCAAGCTTGAGAATCCCTAAGTGTTAGGTCTCTCAGTGAAAGCACCAAAATTGTTCACTAACACCCAGACGCCGTTGAAAGCACCAATTCACAGTTACAGATAAGATATAGGGTGTATATAGAGAGTTTAAATATGAAGAACAATCAAAATGAAAAAGAAAGCAGTAATAACAGAGGATTTATAGTGGTTCGGTTGACTCTGGCCTACGTTCACTCCAGAAATTTCCTTTTTATTGATATCAGAATCAATTACAGTTACAATCCAGCATTTTTAAAACAATAATAGTAGAGTAGTTTTAGTGGATAAGATAAAGGGAAACAGATTGAACATCCCTTTTTTGAAGCCCCGCCTGCTGTATTTATAGGCAAAATCTGAGTTGCTGGACTTCCTGAGTGGTTCGGGACAACCAAGACCATAGCTTAACCCAAATCCAATAGTATGATCGACCCCAAGCTTTGGATACACCGACCTGAGTTTTCCTAGGTGACGAACCGAAGCGTACCTACCTATAACTTGATGTAGATGAGGTTGGGACTCGAAGGAAAAAACACATCGATCCCCTTTTCTTTGATATGTCGACCCGAAGCTGATAAGTAGCTGATCCTAAGGTTATACGCCAATCCCTTGGAATAGTTGACCCCATGTTCCTAATGTTGATCCCTTGGAATAGCCGACCCCATATTCCTAATGCCGACTCAAAGTCCTCTTCAATGCCAAACCGAGCTCAATCTATTGCCAACCTAGTCCTTTCCAATACCAAACCCATTGTTTTGCCGACCCAAAGTCGCATTGATGCTGAGCCAAAGCAGTTTCAACCATGTCTATCCCATCTCCAAGTACATGCCAATCCCATTTCCACGTTCCAATCCTATCTCCATGCGTCGATCCCATCTCCATGTGCCGATCCAAAGAAGAAGAGGCACCGACCTAGAGTAAACCAAAACACGCTGATCCGACCACTCATTCAATGCCAACCCAGGTGACTCGAAGCAGCCTTGCAAATGACTCAAAGCAGGCAGCTTGAAAACCAGAAGCAACTCCAATGATGACTGGAAGCAAACTCCAAGCAATCCTAAATGACTTGACTTTTATCAAAACCCGTATTTCTAGTATCCCACGCCTTTTGTTCATCGACCATGCCGAGTCTCGGCTTCATAATCATGTCCATCATCCATGATTGATCGTTTGTCCATCCAGTTGACTTAAACCCATCATATTCCAGCATCGATAACCGAGCAATCGATTTAGTTAAATCCACTTGCCTACGGCCTTGCCGAAAGGAAGGTTAACATTATAATGCATTAGTTGTTTGGCCAGCTTAAATTATAAAGCCGTATTTAGGAGTCATCGACATTCATAGTTAGGACCGATTGACCAGCGATTACTTTACACCGTATTTTTTGTTAGGGAATACAGCAACACTCATTCGTGTATATGTATATGTATACACACACATACATACACACACACGCTTATATATACTCATACCTTAGAGTAGGTTATTTATTTCATATGCATATATAGGGTTAAAAACCTCTAACTCATAAATTTGAGATATACACTTGAATGGAAAGCAATCGACACAAACTAGTATTATGAATAAAGCACCTAATTTACCAGTCACCAAAACATTGTCCTGATGCCCTCCAAATTACAACCCATAAGATAGATTTAGAGGAACGAACCACTGGTTCAAGTCAGGAACAGTAGCTATACAAGAATTCTCATTCACGCTCTGCACTGATAAGGCAACTACATATCCAAGGAATGATATTGATTCCAAGGTAGTAGCCTTAGTCAATTTATATGTTTTATTATATTTTAACTATTCCGCTGTGATTTCATATTTAGCTATATAATATACTTATGTCTATTTAATACAGGTTCCCAATATCAATGATCCATACCCTAATGGACTTGGGTTTTCGATTTTGTCAAAATATTCGGGTCCATTTAGATGCAGATTGTTATACGATGCCATTTTAAGAATAACTGGTATTATGAGAGGTTAAATACAAATGATTTTGTATTGAATTTAACTTAAGAAGAAAATAGGATGAGAAGAGAAAATTATACAATAGAATTCATTCTAGTAAACAAATTCGTGATTGCACCGTAAATCATGACGATCTATCCCCTTCTCACATATTATGCAAATGATCTGCTACACGAACACAACTACAATGATAACGTAGCGCAAACACAATCCTGAAAAGTTTTAAAAGCAATATCATTTATGGATTAGAAAAAAAGATGAAAATTATGTCAAAACGACAAAAGCACCGACGGTGATCGGAAGAAGATATCGCAACTAATAGATCCCGTAAGGGCGCCTACAATGTCTAATCGGATTGTGTGCATGTGAATAAAAACCAAGTTATCGGTTCGAGGCAGAGTCTAGCAAGAGTGAATAATGAGTAGTATTCACTAACAATTATAGACCTGTAGTTGAATAGTTTAGGCTGTGAAAAGTATATTGAATAATATTGCAACTTATAAAAATGTGAATAGGTTGTGTTATCCTAGTTGATTAGAGTTGTAGGCATGAATCACTTTAAATAGTGTCATGACATGTGTTACATTGATACGACTTGACTTGATAGGATATTGGCAGGTCTAGATGATAGAGTGTGTGACATATTTTTTTATGTATCACACATATAAATCTATACCACATGAATATGCACTGTTATACCCACAGCTACTTTCTAGTCTGATTCAAGGTTTTGTTGTGCTACATCTGCTCGAGTCGGACTAAGGATTGTCAATGTTTCAAGATGATTACTCTAGACTGATTCACTGTCATGACTTATGAACCAATCATCTATGATATTACTGCAATTTTTCTTTTGTCACCCACATAAATTTCTTAGAAGATTCGACCCACATTATAGAGCTTAATTTGCATTGTTCAATCAGTAACCATTAGAATGGGTAAATCGCAGATTTATATCCATATTCAATAGAGTTAGAGTATATTATCTTGTGTCATTGTATATATGTGTATGACTTGGTAATTAGGCATCATTTTGGTAAGTAGAGATTTTACTTATATAGCTTTGCTGATGTATATATTGTAATGTTTTGAGACATCTTTTTATATTATAGTTTGATATGTACATACTTCTATCACGCTATGAATTTTTTACTTTTCATTACTTATGATCTGGGATGTGAATTACTCAAAGCTATGATCCATTCCTTCTAAGCCCTTTGATTCGAGCGATCGGCCAGTAAATTTCCTCCGATAATTCAGATATTGGTGCAAGAGCGTCACATCAGGGTAATGGATCAAGGTTGTATCTTTAATGATCATAATTTGCGTAAATCAGGATCAAAACATAATTGGCCCTAGAAAAGATGAACTTAGGAAGTTGTCACCCTAAGGATAGCCAGGGAAGAACCTAGGATAACTTATATATCGCAGATTATGATGAATTATAATAAGTGTTCCAAGGGGTGAACACTAGGATACTATACATATATCTAATGATTTGTATTATGAAATGTATTTTTTAGTGGGATTTTATGTATCAAAAATAATGTTCAATATTTATCTAATGATGTAATAAATCATAAAATAGAAAACGGTAAGACTAGGACATCCAAGAATGGGTGCATAACAGAACCAACCACTGGTCAGGCTAGTAGTTTTCGGAATCTTGGAATCCAATTTTCTATTGACCAATGGATGGAAGTTACGAGCTTATGCTAGAACCAGCTGTAGGAGCTCCAACCGAATCCAAATCAACATTTGGATTTTAAAAAATATATAGTATTTATTCAAGCCTTGAAGGCAAGCCATTTTCGAATAAGGAGGGAGTAATGGGAGTTCACTCCTAGTTAAGAATGTGTAAGAGAAAATTCAATGATTTGAATTGACAGATCGAGATAAAAGAAAGTTTGCATCCCATCAAGTGTAGTTGAGTGCGTTGGATTGGTGGATATACGGACAACTGAGGCACTTGAAGAAGAAATGACATGGCAAACATTTAAAGATTTTTCAAGGAACGTTTCTTACTAGAGGACAAAAGAGTAGGATTACTTCAGATCATTATAGGTATAAAGCAAGGCTACTTAACGGTTGTTGAGTATGTGAATAAATCCAATGCATTATTAAAATATACTCTCACTCTTATCCTCTCTCCTTTAAATAAAAAGAGAAGTTTGTTCTCAGTCTAAACAGCTGATTGAGAGACAAGTTGTTCGCTTAACTTAGATTTCCATTTGAGGAAATTTTAGTCATGGCAATAAGTCATGAGAAGGTTTGAGAATGAGATTCAATTCCAGAAAGTCAACCAACGTAGCAATTCCCACAATAAAAGAAGATGCCATTCTTCTTAAAGAAGAATTCAAATTTCGAAAGAAAAGTGACCTTTCCAGTCAAAACAATAGGATCAAAGGAAGCAACATGCTAAATCCTACGTGCAACGATACTCATATGGAAGGAATGGTCACTACGGAACTAAATGTAGGAACACAAGTCAAGGTCCTATGAAGAAATTTTATAATTGCAATGAAATGGGTTATATAGCAAGATAATGCACAAAGCCAAAGAAGCAGACGCAAGGAAAAATGTTCGCTATAGAACGTCCCAATTCAATTGCACCAGACAAAGGATAACAAGCCTCAGTCTTAGAAGGTACTATTTTATGGTATGAATTATAAGTTATTTTTTTGATATAGGTGCATCACATTTAGTTATATCATAAGAATTAGTAGAAAATTTAAAATTAGATGTTTCCCCTCTAATCACTTTGCTTAGAGTGGCTAATCCAGTAGGTGGATGTGCAACTCTAGGAATGAAGCGTAAGAGTTGTGATTTGTTTATCTTAATATTCTTTCTTGAGTGATTTTTTTAATCATGAATTCTTTGTGTTACGGAGTTATCTTGGGAATGGACTGACTCAAGCATTATTGAGCTCAATTATTCTTTAAGAAACATGTAATTTCTTTATGATTTGTTTCTTAAGATATTATATCTTAAATGATTTGTATGCCGTGAACTCTTTAAGTTACAGAGTTATCTTGGGAATGGACTAGGTCGAGCATTATTAAGCTCGATTATTCTTTGTGGAACATGTAATTTCTCTCCTGTATCCCGATCACTCCAAACGAGTTCTTGTAGTTGTAGAGCGAGCAAATGATTGTTCGAGTTATTCTTTATTTGCCTTGGAATCCAAAGAAGATGAAATAAAACATATTCTATTGGTTAGAGGATTTTTATATATTTTTGGAGTAGTTATCGGTTTACCTCCTTATCAAGAAGTTGGTTTCAAGATAGACTTGAAACTTAGCTCTTAACTGTTTAGTAGGCCACCTAACTAAATGTGCCCTAGTGAGACGGATGAGTTAAGATCTCAGATAGAAGATTTCGAGTTGAATAATTTCATCAAGACGAGATGAGCTCCTTAGGGATCATTGACGTTATTTATAAAAAATGGATGGATCTCTTAGACTTTGTATAGATTACATAAAAATGAATAATCCCACAATTAAGGATAAATATCCATTGCCACAACTAGATGATTTATTCAATAAATTGAGTGGTGGAAAGGTCTTTTCATAATTTAATTTGGCCATAGGTTTTCATTAACTTCGAGTTGCGAAAGGCAGTAATTCACTCACAACGCTTTAAACTATGTATAGTTTTTACAAATGGCTAGAATGACATCCAAATTGATGAATGACCCAACTTACTTTGTCGATATAATTAATTGAGTATTCAGAAGTTATTTAGATAAGTTTGTTTTAAATTTTGTCGATGATATTCTCGTGTATTCGAAACTAGAAGAAGAACATGCTATTCACTTAAAGACAATATTAGAGACTCTGAGGGCACACAAACCAAAAGCTAAAATTTTAAAATTTCACTTCTAGCAGAAAGAAGTGCAATTTTCGGGACATATAATTTGAAAGAAAGGAATTTAAATTGACCCAGCTAAGATTTAGGTTGTTTAAAAGTGAAAGGATCCTAAGTCAGTAACTAAATTTAGAAGTTTCCTGAAATTAGCAGGATATTTTGGAAGATTTGTAAAAGAATTTTCTAAGGTATCTGCCCCATTAACCAATTTGACCAAGAAAGGAGTTAAATTTGTTTGGTCACAAAAATGTGTAGGAGCTTACCATGAATTGAAAGAGTGACTTTCTAGTGCTCCAATATTAATAATTCTAAAAGGTAATCAGAATTTGTTAGCCTACACAGATGCTTGTGGAATATGAATTGGTGCTGTACTGATGAATAAAATAGCGTTGTACCCTATGCATGTAGATAGCTTAAACCTAATGAAGTGAGGAGCACAACTGTTAGAACCTCCAGTTTATGTTTCAATGATAACTACTATACAATCATATATATAGACACACACGCGCTTTATCAAGATTACAGTTATATGCTACAAAAAGACACTATGCTCGAAGATATTGAGACTCAAAGAGAATCGAAGATCTGTCGACCATACCATATTTGGTAAGGTTATTCTAGTGTAAAAGAGACCAAGATAAAATATTATTAAGGTCTCATTGAGTATATATGCATACATAATCACACACTATTTCATATGCACTGAAATTAAGTTGAAAAACTGTTTTTACTACTTACAAACGTTTGACGTAAAACCACAGACATCTCTGACAATCCAGGCAATAATTTTCTAAAGTCATAGATGCCTAAAGCTTTACCATAGACTTATGTTGTGTGAAAAACTACAAATTTTGAAAAAACACTTCTGTTGAGACAAAAAGAAATTACCCTTCATCGAAAGGTTGCGGCATTAAAGTGAATAAAACTTCTCTAATAGTAGCAACCTTCACATGCATCCCTTTGAATCTATAAATACTACTTTAATTGAGATGTAGAAACTAACAAAACTCGAATTAATTGAATCTTTTGTCTCTAGATTTCTTATCACTATCTTGTGCATACATTACTACATACTCTTAATCTATTATAACCAAAATATAATTTTGGTTAAACCACTTCCTATGACTAAAAGCATTCACATTCACATACTCAAAGGAGATCACAGGAAGATTTGTACTATCAGTCAAATTCATGTTATTTGGAACACAAGATTGTCAAAGATATACTTTTTTATTAGCCTACTCCTCCAGGCGAAGCGAGGGCCAATTGGTCAAAGGAAATACTGAAGGGGAGCTGCGGGACTGGACGTTTGATGGGAGGTCCGTGATAGTATAAAATATCAGGTGTGATCGTTTCTTTTATTTATCTTGCATTCAATTATTATACTTTGCTTATCATAGTTAGTAATACATACACACATATATATATATGCTGCGTTATTTGTAAAGATCCTATAGACTTACAATTGGCATCAGAGCAAGGTCATTTCAATCTGCACTAACACGTAATTGAAATCATTAAAATGATAAGTGCATTTCTAGAAGGTCAATCAACTGCTCGTCCTCCACTATTTACTGGTTCTAATTATGCTTATTGGCCAACATATATGCAAATTTTTATGGAAGCAAATGGGTTAGAAATATGGCTAGCAACTCAAAACAAATATGAAGCACTTGAGGTCGATATTGGCACATGGACTGATGCACAAAAAGCAAGGGCATCTAATAATGCTAAAGCTATGAATATATTTTTTGGCTCACTTGACAAAAATGAGTTTTCACATGTCATGCTCTACAAGACTGCATATGATATATGGACACTTTATAAGTCACACATGAAGGCACAAATAAATTCAAGCAAGCTTTACAAAACCAATTCTCATCTTTCAAAATGTAAACAAGTGAATCAATTATTGATACGTATGTAAGATCTCAAACCATTCAGCACGATATCATGGCACTCGGAGTTAATTTCGCAGATCTCGGTTTAGTCATGCGAATTTTAAACTCTTTGACAAATGACTGGGAAAGGAAAGTTTTAGCCATCAGAGAAGCTAATGAACTTTCTCAACTTAAATTCGAAGAGCTAATGGATGTTTGATGTCATACGAAGCTAACTTGTAGGCTAGAAAGGATCAAAATCATGAAAGAAAAACATAGCATTCCAAGCAAGTAATAAAGACTCAGACTTAGATGAAGAGGAGATTGTCTTTATTGTCAAAAACTACAACAAATTCAAGAAGTTCAAGAAGAGACCAAATTTCAAAATGGTAGCAAACCAAACTCATCAAATCAAACATTGATTAAATGACATGAATGTGAGAAATTTGGCCATATGAAGAAGGACTGTCCACAGCTCGATAATGATAAAAAGAAAAGCAAATTTGACAATTTCAAGAAAAAGAAAAGAGCTTTTCAAGTAAGATGGGATGATTCAGATTCGTCTTCTTCTTCTTCAAATAGTGATAGTGAAAGCGATTCAGAACAAGCAAATGTATGTTTTATGGCTAACACTGATAAGGTACGTCCTGAACTTACTTATGATGAATTAACAGAAATAAGTATTGATTTAGGTGATAAATATATAGAAACAAAAAAATTTAGGAATATGTAGGAAAGTTAACTAGATCAAAAATAGAAAATGGATTATTAAAAAATGAAAAAATTATCTTAGAAGAAAAATTAGAAATTGTTCAAAAGAAGTATGCAACACTATTATCTCAAAATGACAAATTATTAAATGATTTAGAAAATTATATGTTAGAAAAGGTTAATCTAGAAAAAGAAAATGTAGAATTAAAAGAAAATTTAGACTATAAATGCTTTGAAATTTGTGACCTTAAAAGTAAATTGGAAAAAATAACAAGTAATGTGACAAAATTCAACAATAGAAAATAAAATTTAGAAAAATTGATTATGATATCTAAACCATCTAGAAATCAAAATAGATTAGGTTTTAAAAACAAACAAAGGCCAAAGCAATATAGCACATTATGCATAAAATTAAAAAAGCCAAAGTTAAAACTACATTTAAGAATTCATATACAAATATGGTCATGATATGGATTCCAAAGAAAACAATAAACTAATTAGACAAAATATATTGATGAATATTGACAAAAAGTTACATATAAAAATAATTACATTTCTAAGGGAACCAAATCCTCATGATATGGCTACCTACATCCCCTAACAAGTACGACCCTAATCAAAGAAGGTGGAAACCAATTAAAATTTTCTTATTTTGTAGGTACCAAAATAAAATGAAAATAAAGAGAAATAGATACTCGATAGCATTTGTTTTAAACACATGACTAGAAATGCTAATATATTATCAAATATACATATATCGATGGTGGCATGCAACATTTGGAGATAACTCAAAAAGATCTATCATCCGGATTGGAGAAATCATCAATATTGGTATTTCTAATTCTCTTATAATTACTAATGTTTTATTAGTAGAAAATTTAAAATATAACTTATTAAGTATAAGTCAATTATGTGATAAATGATTTAAAATTGATTTCAAGAAAAATAAATGTAATACTTTTGATCAAAATAAAATTTTAATCTTTGAAATTTTAGAAATCTAAACAAATAAGCCATAAATATGAATGTTAAAAATAACACAAATTTATGCTTAGCCGCGAATCATGATGACCCTTGGTTATAGCATAAACGTTTTTATCATATAAGTTTCAAGAGTATCAACAAACTAGCTAAAAATGAATTAGTAAGAGGATTACTAAAAATCAACTACAAAATTAAAAAACTATGTGACGCTTGTCAATTTGGTAAACTAAAGAAAATCTCCTTTAAATCTAAGAAGGAAATTTCCACAAAACAACCTCTCAAATTACTCCATCTAGATTTATTCAGACCAACTTAGGTACTTCCAATAAATCGTAATAAATATGTTTTTGTAATTATTGATTATTTTTTAAGATATACCTGGACATTATTTTTAAAATATAAAAGTAACACTTTTGAAATATTCAAAAAATTTGATAGAAATAATTTTTTAATGAATTTAAAAACTAAAAATAAACAAAGTGATCGCGGAGGTGAATTTGAAAATGAACTATTTACCAACTTTTGTAACAAAAAGGAATCAGTCATAATTTTTCGTTTTCTCAAACACCACAACAAAACATTGTTGTAGAAAGGAGAAATCGAACTTTACAAGAATGTGCACGAACTCTACTAAATAGTAGTAACTTACCAAAAAAATTTTGGGCCGAAGCCACTGCTATTGTTTGTTATGTATTAGATCGTGTAACATTTAGACTAATGACTAAAAACACTTGGTACCAAATATTTTTAAGAAGAAATCGAAAGTATCATATTTTCGTGTACTTGGGTCAAAAGGCTTCATATTAAACACTAAAGATAATCTATGAAAATTTGATTTAAAGCTGATGAAGGAATTTTTGTTGGCTATTCAGATCAAAGCAAAGCATATAAAATCTTTAATAAATGAAAAAATATCATAGAAGAAAGTCTTCATGTCTTATTTGATGGAAATTTTAATAAAAATGAATATGACGATGATGGAGAATTGATAACTAAAACTAATATACCTATACATGAAAATAATAATAACAATATCAATAACAATAATATCACCCAGAATATTAAGAGATCATCCTATTAATAATATTATTGGAGATTTAAATACATGAGTATCAACTAGAAAATAGTTAATATCAGAGATTTAAATACATGAATATCAACTAGAAAATAGTTAAATCAAACGAGTCATGTTGCATTTATACCAAATTTTGAACTGAAAAATTATAAAGAAGCATCAAAAAATGATTTTTGGATTATTTCAATGCAAGACGAACTTAATCAATTTGAAAGAAATGATCTTTGGGAACTTGTACCAAGACCAGACAACTAATCTGTATTTAGAATGAAATGAGTTTTTAAAAATAAAGCAGATGAAAATGGAAATATTGTATGGAATAAAGCAAGATTAGTAGCTCAAGGATATAATCAAGAAGAAGGAATTGATTACGATGAAACATTTTCTTCTGCAGCTTGTCTCGAAGCAATACTAATATTACTAGCTTTTACATGACATCATAATTTTAAACCTTTTCAAATGGACGTAAAAAGTGCATTTTTAAACGGATCTATAAAAGAAAGTGTATGTTGAACAACTTTCTTTATTTGTTCATGAGAAATATCTCGATCTTGTATTTAAACTTAAAAAGGTCTTATATGGATTAAAACAAGCACCTCATGCTTGGTATGAAAGATTATAAACTTATTACATAGCTCCGGTTTTCAAATTGGTAAAATTGATTCCACTTTATTCATAAAACAAGAAAATAATAATATTTAGACGTATGAATATATGTTGATGACATGATATTTGGATCTACCGACGAAAAATTATGCACTAAATTTTCTAGAATGACGAAAGATGAATTTGAAATGTCACATATGGAAGAATTAAATCATTTCTTAGGATCACAAATAAGACAATTAGAAAATGGAATTTTTATATATCAAGAAAAATACTGTCAAGATTTATTAAAACATTATGGAATGAAAAATATATCAAGTAAACCAACTCCAATGAGTGCTACTCTACATTTAGATAAAGATGAAAATGGAAAAAAATTCGACGAAAAAGTATATCAAAGTATGATAGGATCTCTGTTATATTTAACAGCTAGTAGACCAGATATTATGATGAGTGTATGTTTATGTGTTCGGTTTCAAGCACAGTCAAAAGAATCACATCATCGAGCGGTAAAACGAATCTTAAGATATTTAACAAACACTAGAGATTACAGACTTTTTCGCCCAAAAGGAAGCTTATTCGAACTTGTGTCATATAGAGATGCTGATTTCAACGGTTGTAAAACAGATAGAAAAATCAGAAGTGGGACACGTCATTTTATTGGTCAGTCCTTAGTTTCGTGGTTTAGTGAAAAGAAAAACCGTGTATCGCTTTCGACATGTGAAGCCAAATACATCTCAACGGCTTTAGGATGTGCACAAGTAGTCTGTATGCAACAAACTCTTCTAGATTTCGGTAAAATCATAACAAAATCTCCTATGTATTATGACAATACTAGTGCCATAAATTTATTAAAAAATCCTATTAACCATTCTCGAACAAAGATTATTGATATTCGTCATCATTACTAAGAGATAATGTGGAAAAAGGAATTATATCATTGGAGTTTGTAAACACCGAAAATCAAATAGCTGATATTTTTACTAAACCATTAAGTGAACTAACTTTTATTCAGTTAAGATGAGATCTAGAAATATGTTCGTACAATGAGTTGATTAACTAATTTTGTAGAAATACTTTTGTACACTTAATTTAAAAAAAATCTCATGTAAAACTACAAAGGATAAAATTTATACACTTAGATTAATAAAAACCACATAAAATTTAAACTAATACTAACCATATTAAACCTAACTACTCACTGTAAAATTTATATGGTTGAACTCCTTTTCCTTAACCTACTCTCTAAGTATAGTAATTTTTTTATAAATCAGCTTATATTCTTCCTAAAAAAAAAATAGATTTAAAAAAAATACACAAAAATGTCTTCCGATCACGACTCTACCTATTCAACTATAGACTATAAATCTCCATCATCAGATAGCATTTACGTTTCACCAACTAAATCCACACCTACATCAATTCGTTTAGCCTCTCTAAACATCATTGCATCACCTACATACCACACTGGCTTTCTACTAAAGCAAAGAAAGCCAAACGTTCAATTGATCTACAATCAACATCTCTCACCGACAAGGTCAATGAAATATATCGCTATCAATAAGAAATGATAGGATTCAACATGAAATGTATTACGAACAACGGTGTCAAAGATTTCATCTAAATTTTCTTGAAAAATGTATTTTAGAAATTTATGGTCATTCACCGACAAAAAATTGCATACATCAAAAATCTCTTCGACTATAAGAAACTCCTACAAAAGCATATAACATTACTCCGAGAAATATATGCAAATCAGGACCATCAAACCAAGCTTGATTGACACTCCAACTCATTGTAGTTGGTCTATACTAAAGCCATTAATTGACGGCACAACTCTTGGACTAAATTCATTTGATACACAACAAATTAAAAATTCTGATCTCTCTTACAAAAACTAAATTTTGTGCTAAGCATTTTGTCAAAATAATTTTCCTTTTGTGTTTTTTTAATATTGTTTTAGTTCTCTTGATATTTCAATAGAAATGATTGATATTTAAATTTTAAACATAATGCCAGTAAAAAATAGACCATAGACGTCTATGACAATACCATAGACGTCTTTCAAAGGTTATGAGAAAACATTTTCCTAAAACTTCAAACGTCTGTGGAAATCTTACAGACGTCTGTCATATCTTTCTATTTATTTCTTCTAAAACCGTAGACGTCTATGGAATAATCACGGACATCTTTCATCTATTTCTATCTATTTTTATTGAAATTGCAAACATCTATGACTCCCCCATAGATGTCTGTTGCTGCTCCGACCTAGCCATATATAAAATGATTTTACCCAATTTTTCACTTTTACCTCCAATTCAATTCCCTATTTCTAAACCCTAGCCTCCATAAACTTCTAATTCATCAATCAATGGCACCTAAGAAGATGACCATCTTTAGAAAGCAAAAACAAGGACAATCTTCCTCCTCTTCTCAAACCCCTTATACCCAATCTCACATAAATAAACGGCTCCGCAAAAATCCCACTACCATCAATCGATTTGAGGTGCTTTCCAAGAAGAAAATCCATTATGGTCCCTTCTACCACCTTGGAAATGTAATAGATTCAAGGATTAACTATGGATGTCGGTTGTTGCACCCTAATTAGCAAAGATGAAAACAAGGATTATTATCGATCTTCTCGCTGTCTACCTTTTCTATTCCATCGTATGTAGTGTGGAAATAAGGAATCCGAAAAATGAGAATGGATGGTTGTGGTCAAGCGTTTATGGAAAAGAAATCAAAATTGACGTATATATAGTTGGCTGTATACTAGGATGTTCTTTTGAGGGAATTGACTTAACAGAAATACCTGATCATAGTCTTTTACCCAGAGATGAAGTTACCCATCAAATATGGGAAGTTAGAATGATCAATGGAAATCCATTTACATACGCCCATGTGCTAGACTAGTTAATATTATGATAATTAGCACAATCATTCCATGTTTAGGTATCCACGAGAAAATTTATCCCAATGACCATCGAGCTTTGTATGCAATATTTGGTCATCTCCTGGTAAATTGGAAAAAAATTGTTCATGACCAAATTAAAGGTTTTTGGACTCAGCATCGTCAAATGATTGTATACCCTTGATGCAACTTCCCAAAAGCCCACCTCCTATCATCCCCTTCGACCGCTGGACTATACAATAGCACCGACAACGCATCATGGTCCTCCTACTACTACTACTCCTCGGTAGACTTACTCACCTTGTCCTTTGCAACAACTTATGTCCTCCAGTCACGCTACCGAATATTATTCGGATTATGAAATACAAGAAGCTCGTGGTGAACCAATGCAAAACAGATCTCTTCGTGATTTGACACTTAAAAACCAAAAGATAATTACAGCTAACCAGCGAGACTTAAACAAAAAGATGACGGGGTTGGAACAATGTTTCTCGACAAGGATGACAGAAATGGAAAAGACTTTGGAAAAAGTTGTTTCCACTTTTAGGAAAGTTATGTGAAAAGTATGTGGTCGATCGTCTTCTCACTCATCATCCTCGCCTTCACCTACACCGCCACCTCAGGCTCATACACCAATTTATCACTCTCAAGCTTCTCCCGAAGGAACGTCTCATGATAGAGGTGATAGAGGGAAGATTCCTATGCAAGAGCAACGTGAGGAGGAAGAAGAAAATAATGATGATATGTACGTGTCTGATACTATGCATTTCCAACAACAATTGTACATGGCATTTCAAGGCCTCTTAATTCAAGAAGATGAGGAGTACAATGACCAAGCACAATGGCCGGGCTCATACGAACCGGAACCTTGATCTTATTGGGAATACTACGAGAATTATGGAGGCTTATCTTACTCTTCAAACTGGTACAATTAGCATTTTATTTTTGTTACTTTTTACTATGTTTCCATTATCTATGCTTATGCTTGTTTGTTTAACTATTAAAAACATCTGCTACATTTTTCTCTGATTTTATTTGAACTTCCGTGTCTAGTTTTAAATATTCATGATCTTATATATAACATGCTATTAAATGTCTATTTAACAATTATGTATCTTACATCATTCCTTTCATTTTGTTAATGACAAAGGGGGGGCAAATTTATGCATATAAATAGGAGGAGACAAATATAATAATTATTGCATTTTTGATTGTATAGTTGTCATCATCAGAAAAGGGAGATTGTTAGAGCCTCAAGTTTATGTTTCAATGATAACAACTATACAATCATATATTTATATATATTGTAACGACCCACCGTTCTGACCGCCTCCAGTCGGTAATTAAACCAACTTGAGACGTTCAAAATGATGGATTGTTATTCAGTTTATAAAGTTTAAACAGAAACAGCCACAGAATAACAGAATAATCATAATATTTTACATAAATGAATTTTTATACATATATCAGAGTTTGTACAATGCATTATATTTATACAGCGGAATATTTCTTTTAAGTACAAAAATTCTTCGAAAAGCTAAAGTGAATCAATTTCCCCAACTCTCTCTAACTTCGCGGCCTGAAAATCTTCAAGCTGTAAAATTACTCGGTCTGACCCGAGTATTATATTCAAAAGAAAATAATACACAGGTCAGTCTAATTCAAACTCAGTTATTAGTGCATAGAAGCAATAATAATTTAAATAGCAATTAGATGACGGTCAAATATAAATTTACCTATCCGATCCTTTAACAAGAAATCGGATAACGGTAAATACAACACTTAACAGTGTTAAACAACAAATCAGTAGATTCAAATTATCAATGAGGATAGATGAAGGGATTATTGATGAAGATAATTTAGAAAACAATCAAAATCTGCCTAAACGGCATTTAACAACAAAATCATCAAAATCGGTTCAAAATATATTGAATTGTCAACATAAAACAATTTTCATCAAAATGAAAACATCATTTAAAACATTAGATTTGGTAGGGCTGCAGTACACACACGCGTATACGGCCTCGCCACATTTTAAAAATGTTAACTTCGTGTGGCTGCAGTTCACGCTTGCGTGCACTGCCTCGCCACTACCGTAATGAAATATGCAAAAGATCATAAATCAAAACAAAATAGTATATCAATATAACAATACCACGCCATGTGGCTGCAGTTCACGCTTGCGTGCACTGCCTTGCCACTATCGTGATGACGTACTCAAGAAAATCAACGAACCAAAATCAATGAAGGTTCAAATATCGATTCAAAATGTCGATACTACGTGGCTGCAGTGCACGCACGCGTGCGCTGCCTCGTCACAACAACACGCAAAATAAAACAAGTTTCCAAACAACTTATTACTGCACATTTCAACAAGTGCAAAATTTTCATAAAAATGAAACTGCAGCCATTACTTGGACACAAGGGCAAATCTGCAATCAAAACGCAGCCACCACAAGATCCCACATGAAACCACTTAAAACTGTCGAGCATAAATTTAAACACAAACGAACAGTGTAGTGATGGGTATGCCTCCAAGTGAGTATGATAACACAATCCATCAATTTGAAACAGCAACTATGAAATGAATAATGTAGACCAATATCAGTGACAGCCTCAAAAATGAAATGGTTATAAATAACCATATATGCACACTGCAGCAACCCAAATCTATTGCATCAGTCTCTACAAAATCAAGTATGCAAATACAACAAAGCTCAATTGAACTGGACAGAACAACTTCGATAAGCATCTGATTCAAGGACATATACAAGAATGCAGTGGTTGTTTCAAAATAGGCTACAGGATGAACAAACCCAATGCAAGCAACTGAATCCAAATGAACGGCAACAACATATGCAATGCTTCAACAGTACAAAAATAATGCACCGAGAAGACTAACAGATAGAGGTGACACGGATACTGCATCAAGAAAGCAACTGTACAGTGATAACATGGTTGTAGTGAAAACTCAAAACCCCAAATGTACTTGAACACTTGAAACAGAAAGTGGAGCAAATACCACATGCAATGATACATAGTGGCATATGATCAGAGGTAATGCAAGCAAAGCTAACAACTACATATAACTGTAGTGCAGCATCTATCAAGTGAAAGCTAACACATACACATCAAAGTGTAGACAAACTACAAAATCAGGACAAAGTCAGTGACAAACTTACATGATGACTCGAGAACAAAAGCATGAAGTACTCAGCATATATGTATTGATATATGTATGCAGTGAACAGTGGACAAAAGTTCAACTAAGCGTCTCAAGCTCAAAATGAACCCAGACTCAAGCAAATATACTATAATAATATGGTTGCAGTGAACCGAGCAACTCGACCAAATCCAATTGCTATATGAAACAGGTATGCAAACTGTCTCGTGTGATGATAACAGAGACTACAAAGAGACCATTTGCATGAAGACTGCACCAAGAATACAATTCAGATGCAATCATACATATGTGCAGCGGACCCGAGTGTTACAAGTTCGAACAAATTCTCAATGCAACGGAACACGGCAGGGACAGAGGATGTAAATATGATATGCAACTGACCTCAAGGACGACGCAAAATAGAGAGTGAGCAATGCATATATACTAGTGAAACAGGGAAATACCAAAAAAAAAATACAAGAACAAACGACAATGTTTGTACTAAATAGTGTGGATTTCCAAGCAAGTCAGAGTCTTGGAATCAAAGAATCAGCAAATTCAAATTTCCAGTTCCATATAAGTCGAACAGGTCAAAAATCAAAGCCAAGCATTTTCACAAGCCGAATTCAGGTGATAACAAATTATTGTAGAAAACAAAATTCAAGTTACCAATGGCAGTAAACACGAGTGACCAATTCCAGTATTAATTTATATGAAATGGAAAAACAATGAAGTCATCAAGATCCAAATGAACAGTGCCGAGATAACCAAGGGAACAGGAAATCGAATCAGTAAAAAAAAACAAGTCAAAAATCATCAGCGACGAAATCAAAGCAGACGCAAAGAAAAGCACCTAGTTGAACTAGATGTGAGTGAAATAAAAATCACTCACCTCTTATCAAGAGCACGTATCCATCCCAATTTGCAACCGAAGTCCTCTCGAGCTCGACCAAAATTCAAAGTCGAAAGCCCTAATTTCGAAAAGAGGGACTAACGATCGTAGACGAAGAGGAGACGACGAGGCCGCCATTGTTTCTTTGTTTCGTTTGAAAGGTAGGGTTTCGAATGAATTGGGGTAAAGGGGTAGGGTATAAAAGAGAAAAGGAAGAACGTGTGTTTAGCGTAGTTGAAGGCGTGATGAAAGGCGTGAATTTGGCTGATAGGGTAAGGCAGTGTATACTTATATTATATATATTATTATATTTTTATTTTTATTTATTTTTTTTCTTTTCAATTTAAATTCAATTTGTTTTGTATAAATTTTCTTTAATAAATATATAAATGTTTTGCAGTTCAAATATCAAACTTAAATTTATAAATTTACATAAAAATAATTCGTAAATCCAAACTATTTTTTCTATGTCATTAGTTCGAATTTAAATTATAAATTAAATATTCAATTTCAACTCCAAAGTCAAATTTAAATTTTATTCAACTTTAAATAAATTAAATTCTAAAATTTGATCGCCAATTTATAGTTATATTGGGAATTCAATTTAAATTATCATTCAAATATTTAAAATTAATTAAATATTTTCATTTTTAAATTGTTCAAAATTCTGGGTTGTTACAATCTTCCCTCCTTAAAGAATTTCGTCCCGAAATTATAAGTTAGGAAAAACGATTGCTAAAATCTCACCGATATTTATACCCTACTCAATTTAATAAGTTCTAAACTTATAAATAAATATAGGATTCATTCCATTTATTTTATCTCAGCAGTTTTGTTCATCGATTTCAATAATCAAGACACAAACGTCTTTTACCAAATTTTTTTGACTTACAAAACTCAAATTTAAACTTGAAATTCTCTCATGCTAAATATTTGCATATTACATCTTTTCCAAAGCTGTGTGCTTTCAAGATATTTTAAAGATCTTCTTCCTTAATTCTTTCGGTTAGACTTATGTAATTCTAATTTCAGATTATTGATTTTCTATTTAATGTTTGAAAATACTTGATAACTCAAAGTTTAACAAGTCCATCTTCGTTCTTACAGACTTTAGGCATACGCTGGCCAGGCGCAAGTCTAAAAATCTCCAAGTACTAAATATACTTGCTTCAACTTCCAGTGAAAATACTTTTTTTTTAAATTCTTTTAAAAATGGATATGGAAAGCACGTTCCCCCATGGATCACAGTTTACCCGGTGGTTACGCTACTATCCCAGTAGAATCGCTTATAACTGTAGATTTCACATCTCTCTTGAATTTCGCCATGGTTGTCGCCTTAGATCGCGGTCCACACGGCGGTTACGCTACTATCCCAGTAGAATCGCTCGTGACCGTAGGCATCTCGCCCCTCGAATTTCGCTTTGGTTTCTAGATCGCAGTTTACACGGCGGTTGCACCACTATCCCAGTGGAATCGCTTGTAACTGTAGGCATCACGCCCCACGAATTACGCCAGCATCAATTCACATAATCCCTTCACATAATCCCAAACACGATGATCCATCGTGGGGGATTCCAGTCAGTCCCAATGGACATTCCACTAATGGAAATTCTACGTAGCTACGATTTCCAATGGACACTCCACCAAGTTCCAATCACCTTCACAAATAATAAATGGAAGGTACATTTCCATATCCTCAGTTTTTAGAAAACATATGTCATATACATATAGTACTTCATTTCACATTTCGTACATATCATACCTATGTAAACTTGCATAGGACTTTCATAATAATGACTTTCCAAACTGATGGTTTTCGAATTATTACATTCACATATATATAAGTTATGAAAACTCAATTCACATTCATAACAAATAAGGATTCCAAAATTTTCCATTTCACTTAAAATTTTCCTCTAAATCGATTTGAAAATTTAAGGTTATCTCAAACCTAATTCACATTCATAATCCAATTCATTATCGACTTCACATTCGATTTGGATTTCACGTTACATCGTCAATTCTCAACACATAATTGATGTCTACCGATATATAACCTCTAAGCTCGTACGTCTCAGAAAAGGGTGTTAAGCTAAAAGAATAAATTCTCCGCCACCACAGATATATATTTAATAGAGATCAATTGATATGTCATCAATTCACAATGCTAGACATACAATCCTAATCGACTATCCAAAATTCAAAGCTCAACTTATATTGTTTTTGATGTCAAAGTTAAACTCAATTTAACTCAAGATTCAATCTTTTTTGGAAAATATTCAAGTTGAACTGATCGTTCAAATTTCCCAAAAATATCTTTAGAAGATATATAATTTTCCAACTTAACCATTTGAAACAAATTTCAAATATTCATTTATTTCAATTTATCTTTAAAAGATAAAATTTCAAACCTTTCATTTCATATTGGAAAACATTTCCTTACTTATTTAATAAGTAATTCACAAGTTCATTTATTTTCAACACTTGGAAAATATTCAATATACTTGAATCAAAATTAAGTATATATTCCATTCTTTTAAGGAAAGCGTTCTTTTAAACACATTTATTTGAGTCAAAACGAATGTTGCGTAAAACATCGTTACAACAACTCAAAATCACTAGTATAGGGATTCGAAATTTAAGATAGATATATAAATCCCAATACTATAAACAACATTTCCTTTCGGAAACCATTTACTATAACAACAGTGTTATAGTCCAGTATTTCCTTATTTCTCGAAAACGCCTATTTCAACAATTGAATGTTGAAATCTATGTATTCGATACTTAATGCATTTTAAAACATCTTTAAAACCATTAACTTTTCAATTTCAACTTCAACTTAATTCATAGTTTGAATTCCTCATACTTTTCATAATATTAGTTTTAAACCAATTTCAAACTTTTCAATATTAAGTTTTTCACTTAATTAAATTTTCAGCACGTTTAATTTCAAATTCATCACTGGATTTATTAAACCTATAATGGATTATCACGTTGACAACTTCAAATTTGAAATTTAAATTCTATTTGAACTTTGCATTTGCTTTTCTATTCCAAAAAATAATCAACTAGTTTTTTAGTAAGTCATTCATCGACTTAGTTCCATTAAATTTATATTTCCACATTTACCTCATTTCATAATATCACTTCCCTAAAACATATCCGTTTTAGTCAATAATATATTCACTGTCCAAAATCGTGAATATACTTATCTATTCAATTCAGTGTTTCTACACTTTTTATTTAAAAGATTATCCACTGTCCAAAATCGTAGACAAAATTCCTAACCAACATTTACTATCACAATATTTAACTTAAAGGTTAATTCGCTGTCCAAAATCACGAATATATCTCCTTTAATAACTTCTATTTTTCATTTATCAAATTCAATTTGTTTCGAATTTACAAATAATCTTTACAAATTCTATTTCTATTTATAAAATTCGATTTATAAATCTTCTTTATTAATTCAACTCAATTTATTAACTCAATTATATACCAAAAGTCCATATTATAAGTTTAAATACTTATAATCCATTTATTCACTAAATCGTTCTTCAAAACATTTGAAATTAATTTTCAAAAGAATTCAGAATCAAATTCCCAAATTATAGTTTAATTATCCTCTTGGCTATAACTAAATTGAAATGTTTTTTTTATTTCACAATTATTATTTTGTAGATATTCACAATATTTGATTCAAACCAATTCATTAATTCACTTCACTTATATTTTATTTACCATAAGTCTCAATAATTCGATAATGGATTTTCGAATGAGAAACTATCGCAATCCTAAATTTAGAGAGGGGAATTTTCGAAAAAATTTGAATTTTCAAAATACCTTTTATTTTTCAAAGAAAACAATTTCATACTGCTTTTAAATTTGAAAAATGTTTTCTTTAAAGTGATCCTAGTAACTATTCATATTAAACATCATAAACTGAGCTTTGTATAAACCAAAGCTCTGATACCACTTTTGTAACGACCCACCGTTCTAACCGCCTCCAGTCGGTAATTAAACCAACTTGAGACGTTCAAAATGATGGATTGTTATTCAGTTTATAAAGTTTAAACAGAAACAGCCACAGAATCACAGAATAATCATAATATTTTACATAAATGAATTTTTATACATATATCAGAGTTTGTACAATGCATTATATTTATACAGCGGAATATTTCTTTTAAGTACAAAAATTCTTCGAAAAGCTAAAGTGAAGCAATTTCCCCAACTCTCTCTAACTTCGCGGCCTGAAAATCTTCAAGCTGTAAAATTACTCGGTCTGACCCGGGTATTATATTCAAAAGAAAATAATACACAGGTCAGTCTAATTCAAACTCAGTTATTAGTGCATAGAAGAAATAATAATTTAAATAGCAATTAGATGACAGTCAAATATAAATTTACCTATCCGATCCTTTAATAAGAAATCAGATAACGGTAAATACAACACTTAACAGTGTTAAACAACAAATCAGTAGATTCAAATTATCAATGAGGATAGATGAAGGGATTATTGATGAAGATAATTTAGAAAACAATCAAAATCTGCCTAAACGGCATTTACCAACAAAATCATCAAAATCGGTTCAAAATATATTGAATTGTCAACATAAAACAATTTTCATCAAAATGAAAACATCATTTAAAACATTAGATTTGATAGGGCTGCAGTACACACACGCGTATACGGCCTCGCCACATTTTTAAAATGTTAACTTCGTGTGGCTGCAGTTCACGCTTGCGTGCACTGCCTCGCCACTACCGTAATGAAATATGCAAAAGATCATAAATCAAAACAAAATAGTATATCAATATAACAATACCACGCCATGTGGCTGCAGTTCACGCTTGCGTGCACTGCCTTGCCACTATCGTGATGACGTACTCAAGAAAATCAACGAACCAAAATCAACGAAGGTTCAAATATCGATTCAAAATGTCGATACTACGTGTCTGCAGTGCACGCACGCGTGCGCTGCCTCGTCACAACAACACGTAAACTAAAACAAGTTTCCAAACAACTTATTACTGCACATTTCAACAAGTGCAAAATTTTCATAAAAATGAAACTGCAGCCATTACTTGGACACAAGGGCAAATCTGCAATCAAAACGCAGCCACCACAAGATCCCACATGAAACCACTTAAAACTGTCGAGCATAAATTTAAACACAAACGAACAGTGTAGTGATGGGTATGCCACCAAATGAGTATGATAACACAATCCATCAATTTGAAATAGCAACTATGAAATGAATAATGTAGACCAATATCAGTGACAGCCTCAAAAATGAAATGGTTATAAATAACCATATATGCACACTGCAGCAACCCAAATCTATTGCATCAGTCTCTACAAAATCAAGTATGCAAATACAACAAAGCTCAATTGAACTGGACAGAACAACTTCGATAAGCATCTGATTCAAGGACATATACAAGAATGCAGTGGTTGTTTCAAAAATAGGCTACAGGATGAACAAACCCAATGCAAGCAACTGAATCCAAATGAACGGCAACAACATATGCAATGCTTCAACAGTACAAAAATAATGCACCGAGAAGACTAACAGATAGAGGTGACACGGATACTGCATCAAGAAAGCAACTGTACAGTGATAACATGGTTGTAGTGAAAACTCAAAACCCCAAATGTACTTGAACACTTGAAACATAAAGTGGAGAAAATACCACATGCAATGATACATAGTGGCATATGATCAGAGATAATGCAAGCAAAGCTAACAACTACATATAACTGTAGTGCAGCATCTATCAAGTGAAGGCTAACACATACACATCAAAGTGTAGACAAACTACAAAATCAGGACAAAGTCAGTGACAAACTTACATGATGACTCGAGAACAAAAGCATGAAGTACTCAGTATATATGTATTGATATATGTATGCAGTGAACAGTGGACAAGAGTTCAACTAAGCGTCTCAAGCTCAAAATGAACCCAGACTCAAGCAAATATACTATAATAATATGGTTGGAGTGAACCAAGCAACTCGACCAAATCCAATTGCTATATGAAACAGGTATGCAAACTGTCTCGTGTGATGATAACAGAGACTACAAAGAAACCATTTGCATGAAGACTGCACCAAGAATACAATTCAGATGCAATCATACATATGTGCAGCAGATCCGAGTGTTACAAGTTCGAACAAATTCTCAATGCAACGGAACGCGGCAGGGACAGAGGATGTAAATATGATATGCAACTGACCTCAAGGAGGACGCAAAATAGAGAGTGAGCAATGCATATATACTAGTGAAACAGGGAAATACCAAAAAAAATACAAGAACAAACGACAATGTTTGTACTAAATAGTGTGGATTTCCAAGCAAGTCAGAGTCTTGGAATCAAAGAATCAGCAAATTCAAATTTCCAGTTCCATATAAGTCGAACAGGTCAAAAATCAAAGCCAAGCATTTTCACAAGCCGAATTCAGGTGATAATAAATTATTGTAGAAAACAAAATTCAAGTTACCAATGGCAGTAAACACGAGTGACCAATTCCAGTATTAATTTATACGAAATGGAAAATCAATGAAGTCATCAAGATCCAAATGAATAGTGCCGAGATAACCAAGGGAACAGGAAATCGAATCAGTAAAAAAAAAACAAGTCAAAAATCATCAGCGACGAAATCAAAGCAGACGCAAAGCAAAGCACCTTGTTGAACTAGATGTGAGTGAAATAAAAATCACTCACCTCTTATCAAGAGCACGTATCCATCCCAATTTGCAACCGAAGTCCTCTCGAGCTCGACCAAAATTCGAAGTCGAAAGCCCTAATTTCGAAAAGAGGGACGAACGATCGTGGACGAAGAGGAGACGACGAGGCCGCCATTGTTTCTTTGTTTCGTTTGAAAGGTAGGGTTTCGAATGAATTGGGGTAAAGGGGTAGGGTATAAAAGAGAAAAGGAAGAACGTGTTTTTAGCGTAGTTGAAGGCGTGATGAAAGGCGTGAATTTGGCTGATAGGGTAAGGCAGTGTATACTTATATTATATATATTATTATATATATATATATATATTTTTCTTTTCAATTTAAATTCAATTTGTTTTGTATAAATTTTCTTTAATAAATATATAAATGTTTTGCAGTTCAAATATCAAACTTAAATTTATAAATTTACATAAAAATAATTCGTAAATCCAAACTATTTTTTCTATGTCATTAGTTCGAATTTAAATTATAAATTAAATATTCAATTTCAACTCCAAAGTCAAATTTAAATTTTATTCAACTTTAAATAAATTAAATTCTAAAATTTAATCGCCAATTTATAGTTATATTGGGAATTCAATTTAAATTATCATTCAAATATTTAAATTTATGCATATAAATAGGAGGAGACAAATATAATAATTATTGCATTTTTGATTGTATAGTTGTCATCATCAAAAAAGGGAGATCGTTAGAACCTCAAGTTTCAATGATAACAACTATACAATCATATATTTATATATATACACACACACTTTATCAATATTACAAGTATATGCTATAAGAAGACACCATGCTCGAAGATATTGAGACTCAAAGGGAAATGAAGATCTATTGATCATACTATAGTTAGTAAGGTTATTCTACTGTAAAAGAGTCTTAGATAAAATATTGTTAAGGTCTCCTTGAGTATACATGCATACATAATCACACACTATTTCATATGCATTAAATTAAGTTGAAAAGCTGTTTTTACTACTCACAGACATCTAACGTAAAACCACAGACATCTGTGACAATCCTCGGGTAATTATTTTCTGAAGTCACAGACGTTTAAGGTTTTACCACAAACATCTTCCGTGTGAAAAAATGTGAATTTTGAAAATACACTTCTGTTAGGACAAAAAGAAATTCCCTTCATCGAAAGGTTGCAGCCATAAAGTGAATACAACTTCTTTAATAGTAACAACTCTTCATCGGCATCCTTCTAAATCAACAAATACTCCTTTGATTGAGGTGTAGGAACTAACAAAACTTGAATCAATTGAATCTTTTCTCTCTTGATTTCTTATCACTAACTTGTGCATACATCACTTACATACTCTCATCTGTTATAACCAAAATATGATTTTGGTTAAACCACTTCCTACAACTCATCACATTCACATTCACATACTCAAAGGAGATTATAAGATGATTTGTACTATCATTCAAAAACCATGTTATTTGGAACACAAGATTGTCAGAGATATATTTTTGTATTAGTCTATTCCTCTAGGCGAAGCGATGGTCAGTTGGTTAAAGGAAATATCGAAGGGGAGCCTCGAGACTGGATATAAGACAAGAGGTCCGAACCGGTATAAAATATTTGGTGTGATAATTTCTATTATTTATCTTACATTCAATTATTATACTTTTCTTATCATAGTTATTAATACACACACATACACAAACACACACACACACACACACATATATACACACACATATAAGTGTAACGATCCAGAATTTCAGCCATTTGAAATTCGTATATTTAATTGATTTTAAATATTCATAGGTTAACTTTATAAGCTGAGTAACCTATATTTCGAATATTGTGATTTAATAGGATAATTAAATTGTTAATTTAATATTTGAAATTGCAGAAATAAATTGTAACGACCCGTAAAAATTTCGGTAATTTAATTGTTAATTTTATTAAATGTTTGTTACCTAATATTGGAAAAACAGAAATTTGTGACTCATTAATGAAATAATAACTTAAATGAGATGTAATAATGCTAATCTAAGTTAAATATTAGCTATTTGAATGAAGTTACAATTAATGGAATTAATGTAAGTGTTATACTAGACTATAAATTGAATATAAGAAAATAATAAATATTGAATTTATTTAATGAATATATATATATATATATATATATTGAATGGTAATTGAATAAAATCAATGCTTAGCGAGAAATCGTAACATTGGTTTGGGAATGATAAACTTATAAAAATGTGGAAGAGAGTTAATGATAACAATTATTATAAGCTAATCATTTATTTAGTCCATTAAATCAAAATTTGTAATCAATTGCAATGAATCTCAGTTCAATGTTATGTTAGAGTAAATTATGGAAATAATAGGAAATAATGTTAATTCTATTCATAATATGACAATTGGTTGAATGAAAATAATGGATATCAAGATTTATTAATTTATTGGAATTTAAACTTAATAATTGGATTAATTGCAATTAAACGAAATTTAATGAAATTAAGGCTAGCACTGAAATTGATAAATTAATCAACTTTAAATTGACATCTAGATTTATTTAAATTAGTGTAAATGATTTAGAAATTTAAAAAAGATAAAATTTGTCAATTATAGAATTGAAATTGAGAGATTGATTTGATTAATTAATTTTTAATTTATTTAATTAATGTGAAAATAGCCATTTTGGCCACTGACTCTGTAACTACCCAAAAATTTCAATCCAAAAAATTCTAGATAGTTTGGAAAAGAAGGAAAGAGGAAGAAGAAGAAATAGAACAAAACACAGATTCTCACATTCGCAACGGATAAAATATAATACCACATAGGATAATAGTTATACAAAGAAGAACTGTATCAGTACATTTACATTTTATACATCAGAGTTACAACGTTTACACAACACATGACAGTTTTAATCAACATGTCCTAGATATACAACTATATATCACAACGGAAACACTCCATACGTTCCTGCCATTCAGCTCGCCTCCTGAGCTCCAGAACATTCTTACCTGAAAATATGTAATACTCGGTCTGACCCGAGCATTAAATCAAAGTAACTCCCGGGTCAGGCTGGAAACCAGCGTGAGTAAACTCATCTAACATGGAATACCAAAACAACGACTTTTTTTTAAACCCGGGGTAACTCATATAGATTTACAACTTCACAAGTTGTTATAGACATCACTTATTTCACACATCAATTTCTAAGTACCAAAACTTAGATTAAATGATCCAATTCACTTAAATCATTCCATTTCAACCTATCGATTTCACATATCAATTTATAAAGAATCGAAGTGGTTTCGAATATTAAATAATACCCGACTCCGGTCTCTTCGAATCCAATGTCATCTGATCCTAAGTTATTCAAGTGAATACAATTTACTTTTAAACACCGGATGTCACTTTACATAGCATTTCATCATAGATAACCACATAATCACTGTTCAACCCAACATATCGTATTACAAAAACATTTCATATCACATAGCATCACAATCACATACCAGGGATAACAATTAATTCAAAGCATTCAATATCGTTCAATCATCCATAAGCAAGATAAATTATTCATACCATTTCTAATTAATTCAATTATATAACAATGAATTAAATTAATTACTTATTACTTATAAATCTTGCTTATATAACATTAATTATTTATATTCAATTAATTAATCATCCCTTGATTATTCATTTTGATTAATCATTCTTTAATTACATTAAGTAATTTTCCCTCAATTACACAAATTAATTATTGTCAAACCCCTCACATTAATTAACCTTTGATTACCATCTTACTTAATTACCCAATTTGATTATCCATCAATCCATTGATTAATTAATTCTCACTCATTAATTTCATAAATTAATCAACCTTTTAACTCATTATACTAAGTAATTAACCCTTAATTTCTCCCATTAAGTAATTACCGTTAAATAAATCACCTTTAGTAATTACCCATTAATTACCTATCTTAATTAATGGCATTAAGTAATTACCTTCATTATTATCATTGATTAATCTAGTGATTAACCTTTCATTACTAATTAAATTAAATAATTCATAACAGGTAATCCTTTAAATTACATACATTAAGTAATTATCATTACTTCATTACATTAAGTAATTTAGCCTTAAATAAATTAATCATCCTTTAATTAATTTCCTTAATTAATAAATCACATTAATAGATCAATTCTTTAATTTATCCTACATCATCATTAATTAAATTAATTAATCGTACCTAATTTTCCTTGATTAACTTAACTAATTTCAAGACATTAAAACCTTAATTATCTTTAAGATAAAACATTATCTTAATAATGGCTTAATTTCCATTTACATATTTAAACCATTTTATTTTTATGAATAACTTACTTAACTCAATCATCAATTAAGATTTAAAATAAAATAAACATTTGAACTTGATAAATTAAAGTTATCAAAACATAACTTCCATAATCTTAAACATTTATCAAATGATAGTTCAAACTAAATTCGATTTAAATTTAAACTTGTCTAAATGCCTTTCTTTGAACTTAAATTATACTTTAACTTGGAAACCTGTTTTAATTATTTTTAAACTTAATGCTATCTCTCCATTTTATAAATACTGTTTAAGTTTTATTTACAAATATCAGCCTGGAAACTCATCAGGCAATCCCGAGCCATATCTCAATTTTCTCGAGTAGGACACGAGAATCCTTCATCCTACAATTTCTTCGAGTTCCACAAAATCCCACGCGGGGTAGAACCCGAGACCCACATCATCTTCCCAAACTTGAACGATGCCTGACACAAGTGCAAACGCGTGCACATGCACCAGAGTTATGACCATCTCCGGTCATTGCCGAGGCTACCAGCAAGACAGCGACGAACCTCCTTGTTGATCACGACCACTTGAGCGTTGAGATGAACATGGAAACAAAAACGAACACCAGAACCCAAATCTGAAACAAACTTCCCTGACAAACTTGCCTTGCCTACGTCAACACCGATCGCCATCGCCCATGCCACCAAGACCCTAGCTTCGCCTCAATTCTAGCCTCATTTTCCCTCCGGTCCGAAGCAACTCGACGCTACGTGGATGGCGAAACAGCTCTGACAACCCCGCTAACCCAAACCTAACTTTAAACCCTAATTAGCCTCGCCGGGCCCACCACGCTCATCAGAAAATTCCCTCGCCAATTTTCCCAAAATGTAAGATACACTGGCCATCTCCGAGCCAAATCTCAACCAACTAAACCATGTTATTCGTCAGCAATTGACGATATTTCCAAATTCGACCGATCCCAAAATTCTCAACAAGTTCAATATTAAAATCATGAAATATGTATCAAAAATCATCATTTTGTACTACAAACCATATTCCATAATCAAAGATTGAAATTAGCATGCTTGATATTTTCCTATTTTCATATTATCACCGTATTTTTATATTTTTATAAAAACTACTGAATATAAAAAAATTCGAAACTATTTTTAAAATCAATATTACACTACTATCAACAATTTTTATTCAGGAATCAATGCCTAAAAACAATTGCATGAAGAAAATTTGAAATTTTACTCAGGGTTAAAACCTGAAAAGTTGGACAGGGATTTATAACAACCTGTTCCAGTCATGTTCACAAGTACTAACACACACACATATAAAAGTCATTTTTTTATATACTCAACATAATTCAATCACATTCCAAGGATCTCCACTTGCCAATTCAAGGTATACCAAATTTAAGAGAATACTCACCTGTTCAACTCAAAAACAGAGAAGCCTGGAAACTGATTTTAGTTTGAACTTGTTGATCTGCAAATCTTTGATCTCGAATTGACTTTGATTTGTTCCTAGTTGTTGCATTATTGATTTAGCTTTTAGCTTGAAGACTGAAATCTGGAACTTGATTAAATTTTGAAATACTGCTACTGTATTTTTTAAGAAGAGAAAAGAATATGAAGGTTTTAATTCAAAGTAGATGATCATGTTTCTCAATTTATATATATATATATATATATATATATATATATATATATATATATTTAAGAAGAAAATCATATTTAGCCAAATGTAAATTTGCATGTTTTCAAATGCTTACACATATTATCCTCTCTACAAATGTCAAATGCAAGGCTTTAGTTAATAACACATGTCAAGTTTATAATTATATTTATGATTTCATTAATCTATGTTTTACTTATATATATATATATATATATTACTTATGTTTTATAAAGATTTAGATATTATGTTCAAATTATATGTATAAACTATGCTTATTTATTTATTTATTTATTTATTTGTTATTATTATTATTTTAAAATAAAAAGAGAGGATTGACACTTGTTTTACAAATGTCACTTTTGATTACATTGTGTTAAACCCCTTTTAGTAAATTTATTTATATTTTGAGTTTTAAACCCTTGTTTAATAAATTATAACATATGTATTAAATTTCAAATCTTATACTTATTATGGTTTAAATGCTATATACTTTTAAATTTTATGCTTATATTTTCAAAAGATATAAACATTATCAAAGTTTAATATTTAACTTTTTTTATTTTTTTATATTCATTTTTTTTAATTTACTAATTATAAATACTTATCTAAATGCACATGAATTTCTTTGAGATAAAATGTTAATTGTTTAACATATATTTTTAAGCTTAGATTTAAATTTAAATAAGAGTAATAAAAAGATTGTTTCACAATCAATTTTTTTTAAGATGTTTGGATTTCAAATCCAAACTTCATTTGCCATTTACTAATACACATTAAAATAGAAACATATTTATCTGTAAAAGACAAATTCTGCCAAAATAATAATAAAGAAGATTATTAAACAAATATTTTCAAATTTCAATAATTATATCAGGATATTATTAGATGAATATTTATCCAAATATTTAAAACTTAGTATTTATTATAGTTCAAATTCATTTATACACAAATCCAGATATAAATATTTATTATCAGATATATTTGTTAAATTTATAAATTAGTATTTCAATTAATTAAATTCAGTTAATTTATCAATTACAGATATTTTAAAATCCGGGTTATCACATTCTTCCCCCTTTAAATCTTTTCGTCCTCGAAAAGGAACGAAGTCAGAATTTACTTAATACTTAAAACCATATAAATTTTCTTTGATCATTTTTTTAGAATGCTTTAAAAAAATCAATATAATATTACTAAAATAGTTTTATAAAATACTTTTTATAACTCGATGTTTCAATAAGTCCATCTTTGTACTTACAGAAATTCGGTCATACGTTGATCAGGCGTAAGACTGAAAATCTATAAGTGCTTAGCAGACCCATTCTCAACATCCAGTGAAAATATTCGGAAAATAAATTTATGGAAAATATCGAAAACATTTCTGAAAATAGAGGGAATATCTTTGGTGAGAATGCTCTGGATATCATCACCCCCATCCATGATCGCAGTTAACCCGATGGTTACGTTGCCATCCCGACAAAATCCATAGATAACTGTAGGCCTCCGCGCCACTCAATTACACCATGGAACCCGCTACAAATCACAGCTACAACTTGGATTACGTTGCTATCACAGCAAAACTCATATAACTGTAGGCCTCAGCGCCCTCGAATTTCGCTGCCAAAAGAATGAAAGTTCTCCACTCGATCATAGATCGCAGTCTACCGATGTTATGTTGCTTTCCTGGCAAAATCAAGCGTAGACAGTTGACACTCACCTCCACACGATTTCCGCTATGTTCCACACAGTAGATCGCAGCGACATCGAGTTATACTATCGTCATAGCATAACCCAAATGCCTTTGTAGGCATCAGCGCCCTCGACTTTCGCTACCCAATAATTCTGAGGAACTAGTTTGTCTGGACTCCTCACAGGATCAATTTTAGAACCTCCTCCATAGGGGCTCAAGGCAGTACCTACCTATGGTACTCCTGATAAGTTCATCCCAAAGGAGCGCCTTTTTCTCCAGAGCAATTTTCAAAACACTTGTACTATGCACATTGTAAAGACCCGTAAGTCCGAACTCCTTGAATAGACACTAATCTCCTTTGTTCAATTCAAGATGAACGAAAATACGAACCCTTAGGGGTTTAAGAAAAATTTAGGAAAAGAAAAAGAGAGAAGAAGATAGAAGAAGGTAGAAAATAGAGAGAATAGAAAATAGAACAGAATTTTAAAATAGAAGAAAAAGAGAATAGAGGAAAAAGAAAAACAGAAGAACATCAGAATCTCACAATTCGAAGCGGAACAACATATAATAATAAATGAATAATCTTTAAACAAAGAACTATATCAGTTATTACATCACATCACATTATATTACATCATATCATCAGAGTGTACAACAACAAACAACAAATAGTGCAGCGGAAAAAGAAATACTATATAAACTAGTAATACGCCATGCCATCCAGCTTGCCTCCAGCAACTCCAGAATATCCAGAATATCCTGATATACCTAACTCTTAACTGCCCCTGTGGAAATTGGTGGGCACCCAGAGTTTAGGAAGGAAAACAATAAACTCCAAGTCAGTCATGTGACTGGTGTGAGAACTCAAAACAGTTTATTTATCTTAAAATAAAAATAGAGGAATATTTTTAAATTCAATTCGCAATGCTTTTAAAAATGAGACTACCATAAGGCCTCCCGCACACACACACATGCAAACGCAGAATCGGAGGAGATTTCTCCTTATGATAGTCAAAGATGATTGATACGCATTTAAAATAACATTTGATATTATTACTAGTGCATAGTGTAGAAGAAATTCATTTCGAAAGTAGAATATAAATCTTAGCCAACATAGACATTTCGAACTATGCCTACTATAGCTACCATCCAAACAGTGTTGCGACACCATAGGTGAATGATAGGTTCTACAACTAAAACCGTACAAGTTTCGTATTGGGAATTGGATTTCCAACAAATGATCAGGCCAAGGAACTTCCCATTGCCACATGAGAATGCCTCTGGAAAGACATCCCCGAGAACCAAACCGGAACTCTGCCAACACAAGGCCGGGTTACCCCTAACTGGGTAACTACTGACACGAGCACGCCATTCCCCGATCGTAAACGACCTTTCTCACGGGATCCCGATAGCCAACAACCACAAAGTAATAAATTCGCAGTAACCACATAGGTTAAATATCTGGGCTCCATACCATGATACCACCTCTATCCAGAAGGAAATGTACATACCCTAAAGGGTGCTACCCCTCATAACCTTGCCGCATCTTTCCTGTTTTGACCATTTCCGGGGTGTGAGGTTCGACGAAGTCACGTCCGCAAAAACATACTTTATACAAAAGCCATGCTTTGGGTCAACAAATGATCAGCACAATGATCACCAAGATAGACGATCAAATAAACGATCCTATCACAATAATCAACACAATGATCATTTCAGCAACACTCAGCATGTCACATTACCAAATTGGGAATATATCGCTGATAACTTCAACTATATAACCTCTGAGCTCGTACGTCTCAGAGAAGGGTGTTAAGCTAAAAGAATAAATTCTCCGCCACCAACAGAAATATATTTGAATGAAATCGGCTTTATATCTCAACTTGTAATGTCAGACACACAATCCATACAAGTCTGTTCCGGGATCGAACAAAACCGAAGGCACTTACAAAGAAGTCCTTGCAATCCGGATATTCACAATCCTGATCGGATTCACCATCACATATGGAGAACTCTATACCGTAGCTACTCGGTGCAGAGTAAATCGACAGGTCATCCTATCGCTCTCGCAAATACCGGGTCTTCAACACCGATCTTCAAATGCAATTCATAACGACGTATCACATATTCGGAATGGATTATACGACCCCATGGTCCTTTCCCGGTTAACCCGAATAGTGAGCGCTTATTCAAAAATAAGTGTAGCATTCACATTCAAACAAATCACATCAATTACCCATTCAAAGGGAAATATTGATAGTCGGTTATTGAACTATCACTGGATATGCACACATCACCAGATTCCAAATAATTTTCCAAATTATTTATTTTCCAAAAATATCTTTACAAGATATAAAATTTCACACTTCAAAAATAAATCAAATATTTATTCTTAAACAAATTCCACTTTCTTTTATAAATTCCATAGTGAATTTACATTCCAAAATATCCATGCATATGATTTCAATAATTCATTTCAATTTATCTTCAAAAAGATAAGTTCTCAAAGTATTCACTTTATATTGGAAAACATTTCCATACTTATTTAATAAGTAATTCACAGATTTTATTTATTTTCAACACTTAGAAAATATTCAATATACTTCAATCGAAACTAAGTATATATTTCATTCTTTAAGGAAATCATTCTCTTAAACATATTTATTTGGGCCAAAACGAATGTTACGTAAAACATCGTTACGACAACCCAAATTCACTAGTATAGGGATTCGAAATTAAATAGATATATAAATCCCAATACTATACAAAACATTTCCTTTCGGAAATCATTTACTATAACAACAGTGTTATAGTCCATCATCTCCTTCTGTTTCTCGAAAACGTCTATTTCAACAATAAATGTTGAAATCTATGGTTTCGAATCTCAACACATTTTAAAACATTGTTCGATCGTTTTCATTCTATTTAAAACATCCAAATCCAAAACAATTTCTTTAATGTGTTATTCACTATTCAAAAACGTGAATATACTTCATTAACAATTTCATCCTTTTATTCATTTTAATTCAAAGGATTATTCACTATTCAAAAATGTGAATATAACTCCATTTATAGGTTTCAACAAATTTTCTTGTCAAAATAAGTCATTTGCGAATTTATAAAACAACGTTTATAAATTCCATTTCTATTTATTTATAAAAACTTCCTTTTTATAAATTCTTTCATTAACCTATTCCAGTTTATAACTCAATTATAAACTAAAAGTTCATATTATAAGTTAAATACTTATAAAACGATTATTTTACAAAATCGTTCTTTTAAACTTCATAGTTATAAATCTTATAACTTATAAGATTCAATTATTCATCCTAATATATTCTTTAATAATTTCACAAAACTTATAAATCTTACTATTTATAAATTTCATTTATAACTTCACCATTTATAATTTTATAAATTCCATTCATTTACAAAATTTATTTTCACTTCATTCAAACACTTATAAAAACTCGTTTTATAATGTCAATATTTCAATTTATAAATATCCATTTATAAATCTCTTAATATAAATCAATTTATATTATTCTTTAAAACGACTTTAATCTCCTTTATTATTTCACCATTTTGATTCATAAAATAATTAAATTTTATAAATCCTATATTTAAACTTTTCACAATAAATTCTAAAATTCCGATTTAACTATTTTATGAAATCATTAGCATCATATTCTCAAAAATCAGTTTTTAACTATATTTCTCAAAAATCATAATTTTTATAACATTAAAAATTATAACGTTTATTTATTTAAAATGGATCAATTCCAAAATTATTTTATAAAACGTATACTTTCTAAAATCACTTTAAAATCATTTTAAAATCCCAAAATTTGGGTCCAATGATGCTACACACCAAATAGTCAATCACGGCTACAACGATATCATATATCAATATGAAAATCCATCAAATATCAAAATATCTGAAATCAAATAAAAACTGTTGAGGAATCCAGTTGGATCCCTCCAACCTGTTTTCCTGCATTCACAAACATTAGCACAATACCAATTTCGCTCCAGTACGAAATTATCGCGGTATATGGGATTTAAAATATTATCCGCTTAATAGACGGCGCAATAGGGTCTCATCCGCTAAACAAAAAATGCGGGAAATCAACAACTGCAATATATACATATGCCAATATATATATATTGATATTATTTATAATACCAATTTCACTGTTTATGAAATATTCGCGGTATATGTTTTTATTAAATAACATCCGCTTACTAACGGCGCATAATGTCTATTTTAACAATCAATAGATATCAGTCAACATTCAAACATGCATTCAAATATTTTAAATCTAACTATTTAAAATAAAATCGAAACTGATTCGATTGAGTGAGAAATTATCACCTTGATTTTAAATTCCGTTTTAGCGATTTATTTCGAATAAAATTAAACGTGCGTTTAATTTTACCCAAAATTCTCACTAACTCCAAACGACTCGAAACCAACTCTATCGCGTAGTGCTCGTCCATACGATTCCAACGCAACTGGTTTCGCGCGTTTTCGACCTCGTATGAAAAAGATATTAATATTTGAAGTTACACGAGTTTATATTCATAATTTACAACTAACTTTAATAATTTTCAACCTATCTCACTTCAGCCCTTAGATCCACCACACATGCAAATCTGGCCGTGTATCACCTCTCTTCTTCCCCCCCCATTCACTTTCACAAACATCTCCAGTACAAAATTATCCAAGGCCGAACCCACTTGTAGCAATTTAGGGTTAAATCTTGCTCTCTCATCGTTGATCTTGAACTCGATCGAGATGCGCCATGTCGAAGCCCTCGACCCCCCCTATGCTCGGCCCCAGCCCTAGCCAACTCGGCCTCCCCCTCTTTCTCGTTTCGCGTGCGCAGGCCAAGGCCGTCGGCCTCACTTATCTTCCACTACGATGCTCCATTTACGATCATATCCGTATGGATCTGTAGAACACACTCCCCTCTACAACTTCTTAGTTGGTGATTTCGCGTGAATGTTTGTAGATCGAGAGATTATAGAGGAAGAAGACTGTCACTTTCTGGCCATTGATATGTTAGAGGCGGCTAGGGTATAGGTTTTTTTTTTTTTTTTAATGAAGGGTGGGGCTATTTATAAAGAAAAATCGAACACTATTCATCCGGAAATTCCGAGCTCCGATTTACGCGCCGTAACCAGCGTTTCTAGGGTTTACCCCGCGTTCCGGACACAATGGAACAGGTTTCGGAAGCTAATTCGGAAGTATGTGCGAGTTATGGCTATAAACGCTCAATTTAAATTAAACCGATTTAAGTCGATTTCTAGGCGTTTTAATTTGTACCGGACAAACGGTAAATCCAATTGACTTGAAATTTGAAACCTTACAATAATATCACATTACGGATCCGATGAAACTAGTTTCGTCGAAATCCGAGACTTTTTGAAAAATGGCTATTTTAGCTCGCCAAATTTAAATTAAAAATAAATCGATGCGTTTCGAGCTGCCACGATCAAACGATAACTCCGATTGACACAAAATTTGAAATCCGGTAATAACTAACTATTACGGATCCAATGGAACTGGTTTCGTTCAATTCTGAGACTGTTCAAAAATTGACTATTTTCACTAGTCGATTTTAATATTAAAATATTCAATTTTCACAAATTAACTCTTAATTCGATTTTAAAAGTTCTAAAATATCATTCTAACTTTCATATGATAAAATAAAATTTTACAAATCATTTTCAATCATATTTAACTATATTTTCAATTATTTCCATAATTTAACGTATTAAATTATCGATTTAATAATCTAATTAAATTCAATAATTCAAATTAAAATTTATTTGACTTATAAATTCACTTATTAAATATTTAAAATTAATTAAATATTCAAATTTTAATTATCAAAAATTCTGGGTCGTTACAATCTTCCCCACTTAAAAGAATTTCGTCCTCGAAATTATCAAGTAAGAAAAGTTATAGAATCTATTAATTTTCCAAAATCCATAATTAAATTCCTTACAAATCTTTACTAAGTTTCCAAATCATACTTAGTTATCTTTTCAAAAACAATTACTATTGTTTAACTTTCAACTTCAAATCAAAGTTTAAAGTTTTCAAAATTTTCCAAATTTTCTCAAAATTTTCTAACGCCTTAAATTTTCGGAAAAATTCGCCATAGTCTCCTTTGCGCGGCTCGATCCGAAAAAAAAATGACAGTATATATATCACAAATATACATCTCATCAAGTAATGAGGCATCCCGCAGGGAAAAATTTGTAAAAGTACGGTATTTAATCCGAGATATGTACCTTATATTTTATTAGCAAGCATATACGGCTAATATAACGCAAAAGCGAGCTCCAAATGCGAAGCAAACGCGATCCGCACCTACTAAACACTCAAAAAACAACATGAGAACCATGCATGTAGAAAATAGTATCGATATACAACATATCGCAACATAATAACTATATATGTCACATAACAAATGCAACTAAACAACAAATGCAAACATCAACCAACTAACATTCATAACCAATAAATATTCATTCATATTCTCATTAATATTCAATGAATTGGTTTTCAATTTAATCACATTTGATTCATTTACATTGGGTTTACTAATATTCATTCTCAATTAGTTTATATTTACTAATTCATATTCAAGTTGGTTCACTTCCAATTCAAGTTCAATTCTATTTAAGATTCACTTAACTTCCAATTGAATTTTAATTACTTTAGCTTCCAATTTCCTTAACACTTAATGAATTATATACAATCAATTAACAACCATATAACAATCAATGTATATTAATTACAACCAAATTTCTTTGCTCATATTCATCTTGGTTTAACATTAAATCGATTTTCATTCAACTATTCAACTTCCAATAACATTAGATTTTAATGAATTAACACTTACATTCATTATTCCATATCAATTATTTACATTTAATTGATTCATTCAATCCAATTATAAAAGTTGAATTTCATTCACATAACTTAAGTTCACATTTATTTAATCCATTTGATTATTTACTTCGATACGAAAATCAATTTTTATTCAACATCTCTTAAGTTATATTCCATTTACAAACATCACTTGTTTTCACATAACTTAAATTCATTTTTATTTACAACTCATATTCATATAGTTTCACTTCTTATATATATAAGTTTATTTCACAATTGTAAATCACTTTAATTACAATTCAATTCTTTATAATTCATTTTACTTATACAATTATTCTTTTATTTAGATTATTCAAACAACCAAACAATCAACTTATATACTTTAATAATTCTGAAAAATTATTCCTTTATTTATAAAAATATAATCAAGGTAAAATTATTTCATTTACCCAATTTAAAACAATATTATGTCGGTTTATCTTGTTTAAGAGTTTAGAAACTCCTATCTACGATAGTTAGCTAGACTACATCGACTGGAATCTATAAACAATCAACCGATAAGTCAACACAATATAAAACAATTTCATATATTCACTAACAAATACGCTCTCATAGCTATTATTACACTCAAACTCATTCTAGAGTACTGCTGACTCTATCTCTAATGAATAATACCCAACAGAACCATGGTTGTCGCTTAACCATATGCTCTTATACCAACTGTAAAGACCCGTAAGTCCGAACTCCTTGAATAGACACTAATCTCCTTTGTTCAATTCAAGATGAACGAAAATACGAACCCTTAGGGGTTTAAGAAAAATTTAGGAAAAGAAAAAGAGAGAAGAAGATAGAAGAAGGTAGAAAATAGAGAGAATAGAAAATAGAACAGAATTTTAAAATAGAAGAAAAAGAGAATAGAGGAAAAAGAAAAACAGAAGAACATCAGAATCTCACAATTCGCAGCGGAACAACATATAATAATAAATGAATAATCTTTAAACAAAGAACTATATCAGTTATTACATCACATCACATTATATTACATCATATCATCAGAGTGTACAACAACAAACAACAAACAGTGCAGCGGAAAAAGAAATACTATATAAACTAGTAATACGCCATGCCATCCAGCTTGCCTCCAGCAACTCCAGAATATCCAGAATATCCTGATATACCTAACTCTTAACTGCCCGTGTGGAAATTGGTGGGCACCCAGAGTTTAGGAAGGAAAACAATAAACTCCAAGTCAGTCATGTGACTGGTGTGAGAACTCAAAACAGTTTATTTATCTTAAAATCAAAATAGAGGAATATTTTTAAATTCAATTCGCAATGCTTTTAAAAATGAGACTACCATAAGGCCTCCCGCACACACACACATGCAAACGCAGAATCGGAGGAGATTTCTCCTTATGATAGTCAAAGATTCTTGATACGCATTTAAAATAACATTTGATATTATTACTAGTGCATAGTGTAGAAGAAATTCATTTCGAAAGTAGAATATAAATCTTAGCCAACATAGACATTTCGAACTATGCCTACTATAGCTACCATCCAAACAGTGTTGCGACACCATAAGTGAATGATAGGTTCTACAACTAAAACCGTACAAGTTTCGTATTGGGAATTGGATTTCCAACAAATGATCAGGCCAAGGAACTTCCCATTGCCACATGAGAATGCCTCTGGAAAGACATCCCCGAGAACCAAAACGGAACTCTGCCAACACAAGGCCGGGTTACCCCTAACTGGGTAACTACTGACACGAGCACGCCATTCCCCGATCGTAAACGACCTTTCTCACGGGATCCCGATAGCCAACAACCACAAAGTAATAAATTTGCAGTAACCACATAGGTTAAATATCTGGGCTCCATACCATGATACCACCTCTATCCAGAAGGAAATGTACATACCCTAAAGGGTGCTACCCCTCATAACCTTGCCGCATCTTTCCTGTTTTGACCATTTCCGGGGTGTGAGGTTCGACGAAGTCACGTCCGCAAAAACATACTTTGTACAAAAGCCATGCTTTGGGTCAACAAATGATCAACACAATGATCACCAAGATAGACGATCAAATAAACGATCCTATCACAATAATCAACACAATGATCATTTCAGCAACACTCAGCATGTCACATTACCAAATTGGGAATATATCGCTGATAACTTCAACTATATAACCTCTGAGCTCGTACGTCTCAAAGAAGGGTGTTAAGCTAAAAGAATAAATTCTCCGCCACCAACAGAAATATATTTGAATGAAATCGGCTTTATATCTCAACTTGTAATGTCAGACACACAATCCATACAAGTCTGTTCCGGGATCGAACAAAACCGAAGGCACTTACAAAGAAGTCCTTGCAATCCGGATATTCACAATCTTGATCGGATTCACCATCACATATGGAGAACTCTATACCGTAGCTACTCGGTGCAAAGTAAATCGACAGGTCATCCTATCGCTCTCGCAAATACCGGGTCTTCAACACCGATCTTCAAATGCAATTCATAACGACGTATCACATATTCAGAATGGGTTATACGACCCCATGGTCCTTTCCCGGTTAACCCGAATAGTGAGCGCTTATTCAAAAATAAGTGTAGCATTCACATTCAAACAAATCACATCAATTACCCATTCAAAGGGAAATATTGATAGTCGGTTATTGAACTATCACTGGATATGCACACATCACCAGATTCCAAATAATTTTCCAAATTATTTATTTTCCAAAAATATCTTTACAAGATATAAAATTTCACACTTCAAAAATAAATCAAATATTTATTCTTAAACAAATTCCACTTTCTTTTATAAATTCCATAGTGAATTTACATTCCAAAATATCCATGCATATGATTTCAATAATTCATTTCAATTTATCTTCAAAAAGATAAGTTCTCAAAGTATTCACTTTATATTGGAAAACATTTCCATACTTATTTAATAAGTAATTCACAGATTTTATTTATTTTCAACACTTAGAAAATATTCAATATACTTCAATCGAAACTAAGTATATATTTCATTCTTTAAGGAAATCATTCTCTTAAACATATTTATTTGGGCCAAAACGAATGTTACGTAAAACATCGTTACGACAACCCAAATTCACTAGTATAGGGATTCGAAATTAAATAGATATATAAATCCCAATACTATACAAAACATTTCCTTTCGGAAATCATTTACTATAACAACAGTGTTATAGTCCATCATCTCCTTCTGTTTCTCGAAAACGTCTATTTCAACAATAAATGTTGAAATCTATGGTTTCGAATCTCAACACATTTTAAAACATTGTTCGATCGTTTTAATTCTATTTAAAACATCCAAATCCAAAACAATTTCTTTAACGTGTTATTCACTATTCAAAAACGTGAATATACTTCATTAACAATTTCATCCTTTTATTCATTTTAATTCAAAGGATTATTCACTATTCAAAAATGTGAATATAACTCCATTTATAGGTTTCAACAAATTTTCTTGTCAAAATAAGTCATTTGCGAATTTATAAAACAACGTTTATAAATTCCATTTCTATTTATTTATAAAAACTTCCTTTTTATAAATTCTTTCATTAACCTATTCCAGTTTATAACTCAATTATAAACTAAAAGTTCATATTATAAGTTAAATACTTATAAAACGATTATTTTACAAAATCGTTCTTTTAAACTTCATAGTTATAAATCTTATAACTTATAAGATTCAATTATTCATCCTAATATATTCTTTAATAATTTCACAAAACTTATAAATCTTACTATTTATAAATTTCATTTATAACTTCACCATTTATAATTTTATAAATTCCATTCATTTACAAAATTTATTTTCACTTCATTCAAACACTTATAAAAACTCGTTTTATAATGTCAATATTTCAATTTATAAATATCCATTTATAAATCTCTTAATATAAATCAATTTATATTATTCTTTAAAACGACTTTAATCTCCTTTATTATTTCACCATTTTGATTCATAAAATAATTAAATTTTATAAATCCTATATTTAAACTTTTCACAATAAATTCTAAAATTCCGATTTAACTATTTTATGAAATCATTAGCATCATATTCTCAAAAATCAGTTTTTAACTATATTTCTCAAAAATCATAATTTTTATAACATTAAAAATTATAACGTTTATTTATTTAAAATGGATCAATTCCAAAATTATTTTATAAAACGTATACTTTCTAAAATCACTTTAAAATCATTTTAAAATCCCAAAATTTGGGTCCAATGATGCTACACACCAAATAGTCAATCACGGCTACAACGATATCATATATCAATATGAAAATCCATCAAATATCAAAATATCTGAAATCAAATAAAAACTGTTGAGGAATCCAGTTGGATCCCTCCAACCTGTTTTCCTGCATTCACAAACATTAGCACAATACCAATTTCGCTCCAGTACGAAATTATCGCGGTATATGGGATTTAAAATATTATCCGCTTAATAGACGGCGCAATAGGGTCTCATCCGCTAAACAAAAAATGCGGGAAATCAACAACTGCAATATATACATATGCCAATATATATATTGATATTATTTATAATACCAATTTCACTGTTTATGAAATATTCGCGGTATATGTTTTTATTAAATAACATCCGCTTACTAACGGCGCATAATGTCTATTTTAATAATCAATAGATATCAATCAACATTCAAACATGCATTCAAATATTTTAAATCTAACTATTTAAAATAAAATCGAAACTGATTCGATTGAGTGAGAAGTTCTCCCCTAAGCTCGGCCTCATGATGAGCCTCGAATTTCGTGCGCAGGCCTGAAGAGAACGTCCCCCTTTTCTCCTCCATCGTCGCTCCAAATTCGATCATAACCGTTGGATCTCTAGTTCGTGTTGTGCTCTACAACTTTCTAGTTGGAAGCTTCATCTAATTGCTGATGGATTGGAAGATCTAGAGGAAAGAAGTTTGGCAAATTCTGGCCGTTCAGGGGGGGGGGGGGGGGTGGCGGCTAGGGTTGAAAATTAGGGTTTTTTTTTTTTTTTTATCAAATTATGAAGATGTTGGGGCTATTTATAAGAGAACGAACGACACTATTCATCCCGGAAATTCCGAACTCCGATTTAGGAGCCGAAACTGACGTACCTAGGGTTTATCCCGCGTTCTAGACACAATGGAATAGGTTTCGGAAGCTAATTCGGAAGTATGTGCGAGTTATGGCTGTAAACGCTCAATTTAAATTAAACCGATTTAAGCGATTTTCTAGGCGTTTTAATTTGTACCGGACAAACGGTAAATCCAATTGACTTGAAATTTGAAACGTTACAATAATATCACATTACGGATCCGATGAAACTGGTTTCGTCGAAATCCGAGACTTTTTGAAAAATGGCTATTTTAGCTCGCCAAATTTAAATTAAAAATAAATCGATGCGTTTCGAGCTGCCACGATCAAACGATAACTCCGATTGACACGAAATTTGAAATCCGGTAATAACTAACTATTACGGATCCAATGGAACTGGTTTCGTTCAATTCTGAGACTGTTCAAAAATTGACTATTTTCACTAGTCGATTTTAATATTAAAATATTCAATTTTCACAAATTAACTCTTAATTCGATTTTAAAAGTTCTAAAATATCATTCTAACTTTCATATGATAAAATAAAATTTTACAAATCATTTTCAATCATATTTAACTATATTTTCAATTATTTCCATAATTTAACGTATTAAATTATCGATTTAATAATCCAATTAAATTCAATAATTCAAATGAAAATTTATTTGACTTCTAAATTCACTTATTAAATATTTAAAATTAATTAAATATTCAAATTTTAATTATCAAAAATTCTGGGTCGTTACACACATATAGTATCTTCCAAATCATACACCTAGTATAAATCTCATATAAATCTCCTTTCTCAAAATCGATTATCCCAAAATCGATAATTCTCAAATTAGGCTTTTCCAATTTTCAATATTGATTTTACCCAAAAATCAAAAGCCTTTCCAAATCCAAAGGTTCCCAAAACCTTTCCAAAATCATCCTCATGAAATCCTTTATATATATATTTATATATAATCTTCAAAAATCTTTGGATCTCTTCAAGCTTGTATAAAACCCTTTTTATACTTCAAATATTTTCAAAATCCTTACTTCTGGCTATAGATTCAATAAGGAGAGATTTATCTTATATAACAAAGATATATAACTTTGTTTATTCCAAATCAAATATTCAAATTTAATTACTCTATAAAGTCATTAACTATATTACTTACTTTCATAAAGTAAATTTCTACCATAGAAATATTCAATTTCTTTTTTATTTCATCATATATTTCACAAAATATATTTTCCACTTCAAAAACCCTTCTACAGTTCTTATCCACAAACTTTCAATATCAATTTCATTCCAATCCGTACGATGTATACATATCATTTGTAAGCAATATCAATCCAATCGCTCACTCGATCACACAATTCTACTTCCGAACTAGTATCGTCCACCCGACTTACTAGTGCGGACTCGGATCTGGTTTCTTGATCAGAAACCATCATTCTCCTTTCATAGCCATAACTATGATGAAGAATATCCAGAACCAATCAACAATCCATATCCAGTTTCGCCGTCGAAAATCAAGTGGAAAATCCCAATCGGATCGATATAACTATCTCGAAATTCTATGCTCGAATCTGCATCGAATCACTATGCGAATAGAATAGTATACGTACATCCTACGTATTTATCTTTATTGGTTATTAGCCAAATCAATTCTCTTTCTATTCATCTTTCCTTTAATTTCTATCCACATAATCACAATTGTTTTAATTCCATTTGGATTATCACTTTAATCCTTATTTCAAATGGATATTTAATCAACAGTTTGAACTCTATCCAGCTTGAATTTAGAAAATAGCTTGAAAAATTAAAAATAGACAAGTAGTTGAAAAATAATTACTAGTTTGTAAAATAGCTGTAAAATAGTTGAGTAATTGTAAAATATTAGAAAATAGTCAAATAGTTATAGAAAATTTAAATAATGGCAAAATAGTTGTAAAATAGTAATTAGTTATAAAGTAGTTGAAAAACAGTAATTAATTTATAAAACAGTTGAAATATTGTTAAATAGTTTCAAAAATAATTGTAAAACAAGTATAAGATAGTTTTAGGTTTTAAAAAGAAAAGTTGTATAGTAAATAGTTTGGAAAAATATATTTATATCAAAACAGTTTATTTTAAAAACAGTCTAGAGTCGAAACTGTTCAATTCCCAATCTCCATTTCCAATCAATTCAATTTAAATTTCCACATCCATTTAAATTGACTCAATTCCAATTTAAATAACTTCAATTTCCATTGAAGTTGATTTAACCCCAATTCAAGTTGAATTAATACTCAATTTCTTTCCAATTTTAAAATCAAATTCTAGTTGAATTTTAAACCTATTCAACTTTAATCACAATTCCAAATTATTCAAATCAATTTGGACTTATTTCAAACTGAATCCACTTCAATTTCAAATCATTTCAATTTCTGCTTGAATTAATCCCAATTCCCATTTGAAATTTGAACTTATTCATCTTCAGTTTCATTTCAAATCAATCCAATTCAATTTTTCCATTTGAATTTTAAAACTTATCCATCTTCAAGCACAATACCAATTAGTTCAAATCAAATCCAATTTGAACTTATTTAATTTAAAAATCAACTTTAAACCATCTCGAATTATAAATTCGAGTTAAATTTTAAAAGTTGATTTAATCTTTTAAATCAAATCAACTTATATCTTTAAACCATTTAATTCTGAATCCAAATTCCATTTTATCTTAATAATGGATATATTACCACACCCCGTTTATTTAAACAAATCCAATTCACAGTTTAAAGATTATTAATAATAACTGGATGGTATCATTCAAATTATTTTAAAACATCCATTTATTTCCAATTCAGGTTGCTTATTAAATTATTTAACTTTCTCAAATTTAAATTCAATTTACTTAATCCAGTCAACCTTACCCAATTTTGAATTCCCACTTCAAATTTTAAACTCCATAATTAATTAATTAAACGTTAATAAATTAATTAATCTAAAATTATTAATTAATTTAACTTTAATTACTTTATTAATTAAAGTAATCTTAACCATAAAAACTTAATTAACTTTCAAAACAAATCAATTTCATTAATTACATAGATTTATTACATATTTAAAACATTTCCATTTTGATTAAACTTAATTACTTTTTATAAATTTAATTAACATCTTAAAATTTAGTTATCAAAGTATAAATTACTTCAAATTAAATAGTTTAACATTATCATAAAGTAGTTTAAACCAATTTTAAAATTTAGAACAAGTTTTGAAAAACTCTTAAACATCACTTGCTTCGGGGTTCAACCCGACCAAACTCGACATCAACTCGGGTTCCCTCTTCTTCCTTTTCTATTTCTTTATAAAACTTAACATAAGTATAAAGTTAAAACTTCAAGTTATAGGAATGAAGCAAAACATTCACGAACACCTAGCACGAACAATACAGCATCACCCTGAACCATCACGCGGGAAAAAACCCTCTTCACTCGATCACCACTTCGAGTTTCCCCAACGCCATCCTTACTGACACAACCAATGACACGTACACGTGCACGACGCACCTACGCCGCCGCCGCCGCCAGCGACACCGCGCGCAAACTCCCTATCGATCACTGACACGACTCCGACCCCGGACCATCCAACGCGCAACCTCAATCGAAAACGAGGTAGCTCGCACCCATCACCTGGAACAACACATCGCCAGAAAATCCACCGAACACAACGACCTCGACCACCGTTCATCATGAAATTCCGGCCACAACACCGCATGCCTCCCACGCAACTATCCCCTAAATCATTCGCAACTCGATCCATCCTTCAATTTCCAGTCACGACATTTCCATACACGACCCAAAAATAATGTCAAACCCTAATCTCAAGTCGTTCGACCACATCAACGTTCGAGAACACCTCCGAACATTTTTGCCTTGACCACCCATCCTCACTCCTCCTCCAGTTGAAGCCCTGACCACCATAACTCCTCCGTCCACCAGAATTTGCCCAAAACACAACTTCTGGTCATCACCAAATTGCTGCTCCAAAACCCATCTAAAAATTATGATTTTTATTTTAAAAATCATGTTTCACAGAGTTGATTCAAGATATAAAATTGAATCAACTAACTACAATATTTGATTTTAACATATTATTAAGTTTCCTACTGTATCATCTTGGTTTCAGAAGATTTTCAAAAAATTCTATTAGAATAAAATTTTAAACTTTAATTTATGTTTAAATAAACATACTGCGTTTGAAGATTCAAGCCTAATAGTGCTTTGTAATGGAAATTTTGAATTTTTGTTTAGTTTTTACTCTGTAACTTGGGAAACAGAGAAGAAATCAGACAGATTCAACATGCACAGTTCGAAACAACATATATACAAAGATTTCACCTAAATATATACATGCAAGATGTCAAACATCTTAGGAATTCACATGCACAAATTTACTTACTTAAACTTTTCTTAATAAAAATTTACTCACCTGAATTTTTTTCAAGCAGAGACCAAAAATTTGAAATCTGGAAAAATTGACCGCAGATCTTAAAAATTGGAAATGCCCGATAAGGTTGTTTTGTTTGCTTTCAACTTGAATTCAATCAGAACTTAAGATATGAAACTGAGGAGAGCATTGAATTTGCCTTACAGGAATTTGATTTCTTCCGGCTTTTGTATTTTGCTTGAATATTTAGAAACTTTGAAATGAGATTTGAATTCTTGTTTTAAAATTTTGGTTGAAACAGTGGAAATTTGATGAAATTCAGATTTGTAGTTGAAGTAGTGATTTATTCTTTGTTTTTTTAGAAAATGAGATGGGAAAATTTAGATGTAGAAGATGAAACAAGCTTTTATAGATATAATTTTGTTTTATTACAATTTTAAGAAAATTAATTTATAGATGTGACACTTGTAACACTTTCTAACATTTGTCATTAAACATGGCTATCCTCTTAACACATGTTATTAGAGTGATTCAAAATTTAAAAAATGTAATTCTCATGCAAAAAATATTTTTAAATGTTTTTATTAATTAATTTTCTAAATTTAAAATACATTTTTAATTTATATAAATCAATTCTTCTTAAAAGAAATAAATATAAAACAAATTTTATATTCTAAATAAAATCATAGAAATACACTTAAATATCAAAATATGATTTAAGATATAAATAACTATATTTTGAATTTCAATTTAAATACCCAAATTCAAATTTAATTTCAAATTTAATTTAAAAATCAAATTTGATATGTATATATAATTTAACAAATCCATTTCCATTTGTATATATTAATTCTATTTAAAATCAAAATATTTTCAACACGATTATTATTATTGTTTAAAACAACAATTTATCAATTTTAATTAACTTTATTAAAGAGATTATCACATTTAAATTTGGTTTGAAATTCTGGAATATCACATTCCTCCCCCCTTAAGAGAATTTCGTCCCCGAAATTTAAACAAAAGATAATCCAAAATTTTCATTTCATTTCAACAATTCAAGCATACATATTATCCATACATAAGCAACCAATCAAACAAAACATTCAAACAACAATACATCCAATACAAACATCATTAGCTATCTGGACACATATCCGGATATGCCTTCCTAAAACTATCCAGAGTCTCCCAGGTACAATCTCTGGGATCCTCACTCCACTGGACTTTAACAAGCTTCACTATCTTGCTTCTGAGTTTCCTCTCGTCTTGATCAACAATCTGAACAGGATGTTTGACAACTGATAAGTCCGGCTCAACCTCTAAGTCTTCTTGCACAGTTGGTTCCACAATAAGAGATGGATCGTGCACGTATTTCCTCAGACGAGATACGTGAAAACAGTATGAATTCCAGCCATCCGGACTGGCAATTTCCTGTATGCTACGACACCAATCCTCTCGAGCACTCGGAATGGACCAATATATCTCGAGGCGAGTTTCCCTGTCTTCCCAAATCTTACTGCTCCTTTAATAGGGGAAACTTTGACAAAGACAAAATCACCAATCTCGAACTCCAATTGTCTTCGTCTTTTATCCGCATATTTCTTTTGACGATCCTGAGCAACTCTCATCCTTTTCTTGATAAGCTCAACTTTAGCAGATGCTTCACGGATCAGATCTGGTCCAGGCATAAGACGGTCCTTCGACTCTATCCAATAGGCTAGGGATCTACACGGTCTTCCATACAGAGCTTCATAGGGAGCTATCTTAATACTTGCTTGGTAACTGTTATTATAAGAGAATTCCACAAGATGTAGATGGTCTTCCCATGATCCACTAAAATCTAGTACACAGGCTCTCAGCATATCTTCTAGAATTCGATTAAGCCTCTCCGTCTGCCCATCTGTCTGGGGATGATATGCTGTACTCAATCTCAAATTTGTTCCCATAGCCGATCGCAAAGCCTCTCAGAACTTGTTGGTGAAGATAGGATCTCGATCACTTACTATACTAACCGGAACACTATGCAATCTGACTATCTCTCTCAAGAAAATCTCTGCCAGAGAAGCTGCAGTACGGGTTGCCTTAACTGGTATAAAATGAGCGCTTTTGGTTAGATGATCCACAATTACCCATATTCCTTCATTCCCCTTCTTTGTTATAGGCAAACCATCGATGAAATCCATCGAAATCATCTCCCACTTCCACATCGGGATTTCCAAAGTTTGCAACAAACAGGCTGACTGCTAATCTCCTTTAACTTGCTGGCAGATAGCACAACTATTAACGAAAGCAGCGATATCTTTCTTCATGCCTAGCCACTAGAAAATCCTTCTCATATCCTTATACATCTTTGAGATTCCCAGATGGATACTTAATCTAGAGCGATGAATTTCGGATAAGACCTCCCGCTTCAATACCTTGAAATTCGGAACACATATCCTTCCGTTGATCCTCAGTGTCCCTTGGTCATCAATCTTAAAGCCGGAACACGGACCCTTATTAACTATCCTGATGATTTCTCTTAATCTACTATCAGATTCTTTCTTGCTCGAAATCCTTTCCAGAAGAGATGGCACCACTTCCAAAAGAGATATAACAGCATTCCTGCTAAGAGCGTCTGCCACAACGTTCGCCTTTCCCGGGGTATACAAAATATCCAAATCATACGATGCCAAGAACTCGACCCATCGCTGGTATCTCAGATTAAGATCTTTTTGAGAGAAAAGATATTTCAACGGTTTGTGATCCGTAAATAACTCAAACTTCTCTCCCAAAAGATAGTGCCTCCAGACCTTTAAAGCAAAAACTATGGCCAACAGCTCTAGATCGTGCGTAGCGTAGTTCCTTTCATGCGACTTCAATTGCCGACTCGCATACGCAATTACCCTACCATTTTGCATTAGAACTGCTCCCAATCCAACAATACATGCATCAGTATAAACTTCAAACTTGCTCTTCCCATATGGAATGGCCAACACAGGAGCACTTGTCAACTTTGCCTTCAGATTCTGAAAAGCCTCCTCACATTTCGGTGTCCACTTGAATTTAGCTCCCTTCCTTGTTAGCTTAGTTAGGTGCGAAGAGATCTTGGAATAATCCCTAATAAACTTTCTATAGTAGCCAGCCAATCCTAGAAAACTGTGAACTTCAGTTGGCGTCCGAGGCTGCTTCCTTTCCAAAATAGTCTCAACCTTCGCTGGATCTACAGATATTCCCTCACCAGAAACAATGTGCCCTAAAAAATTTACTTCCGATTTCCAAAAATGACACTTAGAGAACTTTGCCTTCAAAACATGTCTTCTCAGGGTTTCCAATACTATTCTCAAGTGCTGCTTGTGCTCTTCTTCCGACTTAGAGTAGACCAAGATATCATCGATGAACACCAAAATGAACTTATTCAAAACATCTCTAAAGACTCGGCTCATCAGGTCTACAAAGTATGCAGGAGCGTTGGTTAACTCGAAAGGCATAACCAACCACTCATATAGGTCCCCTAAATGCAGTTAAGGAAATACTGTCCTCAGCTACCCTTAACTGATGGAAACCTAATGCTAAATCCAATTGAGAAAAGACTGAAGCTCCATGTAGCTGGTCGAAGAGATCATCAATACGAGGAAGAGGATACTTATTTCGAATGGTTACTTTGTTCAACTCTCGATAGTCTACGCAGAACCTTAGCGACCCATCCGACTTGGTTACAAATACTGCAGCAGAGCCCCAACAAGAAAAATCGGGCCTAATCAAACCCTTCTCCAACGTATCTTGAGTTTGCTTCACTAGCTCCTCCCTCTCCCTAGGAGCCATCCTCCGACTAGGCTGAATTACGGGTACCGCTCCTGGAACCAAATCTATGCGAAACTCTATTTCTCGGTGCGGAGGTAAACACTTAACTTCCTCGAATATGTCTGAGAAATCCTGGACCACTATGATATCTTCAACCTCCTCTTGAGAAGTCTCAACTCCATGTAAAAGACTACTCAAGTGTATTCCAGAGTTATCACACAATACTCTAGCAATTCTTCCCAGATCAGTTTCTAACGAAACTGTTCTCTCATCACAATTTAAGGCAGCCTTATATTTATCAAGCCAATCCATCCCCAATATAAGGTCAAAACCCTTAAAATCTAATACATAAGGGTCACAAGAAAAACTATGGGATATATACGAGATTCTCAAATCCTTACAAATCATATCTAATTTGGTTACCCCCTATAGGATTAGATACAAAGATGGGATTGTCTATGGTACTAGGGGTAAGAAAGAACTTCTCTACAGATTCCAGAGAAATAAAACTCAAAGAAGCACCAGAATCAAAAAAACTTTAATATACTTGCCATTTAAAAGTAACGTACCTTCTAAAACTCCTTTGCCCTTAGATGAAGTTGATGGTGCACCTTCCAAAGCAAATACCTTATTCTGCTGGACTTTATGAAGGAGCGGGCAATCCTTAATCATATGTCCTGGTTGATGGCAGTTGAAGCAAAGAGACTTCTGAACTAAAGCTGAACCTGGTCCACTATAATGCGGCTGCTGCTACTTTCTTTCTTGAGGACACTGATTTGCCAAATGCCCGACTTGCTGACAATTATAGCACTTGCGGGGTCATTGTTGCTTCCAGACTTCTTCTTCTTTTGCCTCTTCCAATTGGGATGGAATTTTCTCTTATTTGGGTTAGAAGAATTCCCTCCCGATGTAGCTACTCATCCCACTGATCTCTTATTCATTAAATCATCATATCTTAACGCCATATCAATTAACTCCACAAAAGATCCTTTCAAGTGCGCTGTCATCCTTTCATGAAACTCTGGCCTCAATCCTTGCACAAACATCTCATTCTTTTTGAGAGGTGTGTCTATAAGCCCTGGACCATAGAAAGATAACTCGTTGAATTTGGTCTCGTACTCCGCTATAGTCATGCTCCCTTGCTTTAAATTCAGAAAATCCTAATAAAGATGAGTTTTCCCTGCTGTAGGCATGAATTTCTCCTCAAACAACTCCTTAAATTCTTCCCAAGACATATCGTCCTCAGAGACATTCGCTGTCACTGCATCCCACCAGGCTGTAGCACCTCCTTGTAATTGCCATTAAGCCATTACCCTCTTCTGCTCATTTGATAATTTCATGCTCTTAAATATTTTCTCACAAGAGCGTAGCCATGATTGGACCTCAATTATAGTCTCTGATCCTTTAAATGATTTTCCTCCAAGGTTGACGAAGTCCTTGCATAAAGCAGCAAAACTGATTGGAGGCGGTACTGGATTAACAGCCTCATTATCAGTCTGACCTCTTCTATCATTGGTTGATGTACTTCCTACAACCCTTCCCCTTCTCCCTCTTGAACTCATTCTGGCTACCTAGACGGGTAACCCAACCAATTTAGATAGGGATATAGTTATATAAGAAAATTACTAATACACACTCTCAAGATAGATACTACTCTAGAGCCTAGGTGTTTCTCAACCTATGCTCTGATACCAACTGTGACGACCCGACTTGCATTCCATAGAAAGACGTATCATCAATGAGAAAAGAAAGAGATAGAAATAGAAAAGATAGAAAGAAAGAACAACAACATCAGAAACTCGCAGCGAAAACGGAACAAAATATAACATTACACATATCCATTACATAGTTTTACATATCAGAGTAGACAAAATAATACGACTTCATTACATTAGACATTTATAAGAGTTTTCCAAACCATACAACCCAAAATACAACATCAAAATGTCACTACAGCGGATAAGGATAGATAGGTACGTCTGATCTCCAACTCAGCTTCCAAAACATTTGTCATTCCCAATCTGGTCACTTGGCTACTCATAAAAATTTGAGTACCCAAGAGTTTATGAAAAACAAAATAAACTCCGGGTCAGACATGGGTCTGGTGTGAGTAAACAGGTTAAAGTTGTTTAACTTTAAATCATTTGAAAACAAAAGGGTATCACGTAAGACTTCCCACACATAAATACGGGTAAGTTTTTACCTTACGCTAACCAAAACATTTGATAGGAAATCCAGTGATATTATAATAGGGTCTAGGGTTTTCAAGTAAATAGAAAATAGCCAAATTATTACATGATTAAACTCCAGCTACTAGCCACAAAAGTGGGTAATACAATCAAAACAGTAGGGTCTCGTAGGAAGAATGGGTTTCCATTAATGGCAAGGCTACTGGGGTATCGCCCGTCACAGTACGGGGCCTAGATCACCGTACCAAGGACCACTCCTGATCCCCTGCAACACAAAGCCGGAACCATCCCTTACTGGACAGTCCCGAACAAGACAACCCCGCAGTTGTGGCCAATAACTGCCCAGACAGCCGAAATAATAAGGGACTTCTAGACAGGGGTAAATCTCGTCCTACTTGGGCATGACCCACTTAGCCTTGCTGCACCTCTCCTGTTTTAGCCATTCCCGGTTGATGAGGCTTGAGGCTACAATTACCCTTATAGAACACATCTCTTAGAATGCTCATCGTCCACTTGACGATGTGCTGAAAGCATTCAATCCATATAAGTTCGTTCCGGGTTCGAACGAAACCGAAGGCATTATTTCGTTACACTCATTTTGGAATCACCCTCAGAGTTAACGACAATAACCCTTGCACTCTAAAACTCCATCTCGATCTTCACTTTGAGATGTTACGACCTAACGTTTAACTTGGATCGATGTGGATTTCAGAAAATCAAATTTGATTCCCGATCCCGATCTCATCGAAATCCAAACGTGTCCTAAAGGCCAAGTTGTTTATGGTTTAAACAATCAATTCAAATTTAAACGTTGAATTCACACAGCATTACCCATAGATAATAACAAAGATCTATCACAGATATATACAATATCTTATCACAGAATATTTCAGACTATCATCCAACAGATATCAACCAAATTCTGTCATTCAATTCAAAACAATCATCCATAAGCAAGCATATCTCTAATTCATATTATAATTAATTTAATTAATTCAAATTAAATTAATTACTTAAGAATTAATCACTTTACCTTGCTTAACCAATCATTAATTAATTAATCACAATCATTTAATTAATTAATCACTTCTTAATTATCCTCATTATCAATTAATAAATCTTTAATTAATTAATTAATTAATTAATTATCCTTTAATTATCAATTAATAATCTCTAATTATTCATTATTAAAACTTGATTAAAAATTTATCATTCCTTAATTAATTACTAATTAACCCTTAATTTACAATTAATTACAAATTATAAATTAATTTATCTTAATTACTTAATTAATTATAGTTAATTAACCTTAATCATTTAATTAATTAATTATTAATCATTCATTAATTACTATTAATTATAAATTAATTAATGCTTAATTACTTAATTAATTAACCCTAATTATTAAATTAAATAATTCTTAATTATTAATTAATTAATCACTAATCACTTAATTAATTAATTACTAACCATTTAATAATAATTACTAACCATTTATTAATTAATTACTAATCATTTTTTTAATTAATTGATTGATTGTCAATTAATTATAATTATATAAATATTAATTTACTTAATTAAATTAATTCTTAATTATCAGTTAATTAATCCATAATTAATTAATTAAACGTTAATAAATTAATCAATCTAAAATTATTAATTAATTTAACTTTAATTACTTTATTAATTAAAGTAATCTTAACCATAAAACTTAATTAACTTTCAAAACAAATCAATTTCATTAATTACTTAGATTTATTAAATATTTAAAACATTAAACTTAATTACTTTTTATAAATTTAATTAACATCTTAAAATGTATATATCAAAGTATAAATTACTTTAAATTAAATAGTTTAACATTATCATAAAGTAGTTTAAACAAATTTTAGAATTTAAAATTTAAAACAAGTTTTGAAAAACTCTTAAACATCACTTGCTTCGGGGTTCAACCCGACCAAACTCGACACCAACTCGGGTTCCCTCTTCTTCCTTTTCTATTTCTTTATAAAACTTAACATAAGTATAAAGTTAAAACTTCAAGTTATAGGAATGAAGCAAAACACTCACGAACACCTAGCACGAACAATACAGCATCACCCTAAACCATCACGCGGGAAAAAACCCTCTTCACTCGATCACCACTTCGAGTTTCCCCAACGCCATCCTTACTGACACAACCAATGACACGTACACGTGCACGACGCACCTACGCCGCCGCCACCACCAGCGACACCGCGCGCAAACTCCCCATCGATCACTGACATGACTCCAACCCCGGACCATCCAATGCGCAACCTCAATCGAAAACGAGGTATCTTGCACCCATCACCTGGAACAACACATCGCCAGAAAATCCATCGAACACAACGACCTCGACCACCGTTCGTCACGAAATTCCGGCCACAACACCGCATGCCTCCCACACAACTATCCCCTAAATCATTCACAACTCGATCCATCCTTCAATTTCCAGTCACGACATTTCCAGACACGTCCAAAAATCAATGTTAAACCCTAATCTCAAATCGTCCGGCCACATCATCGTTCGATAATACCTCCGAACATTTTTTCCATGACCACCCATCCTCAATCCTCCTCCAATTGAAGCCCTGACCACCATAACTCCTCCATCCACCAGAATTTTCCTAAAACACAACTTTTGGTCATCACCAAATTACAGCCCCGAAACCCATCTAAAAATCATGATTTTTATTTTAAAAATCATGTTTCGCAGAGTTGATTCAAGATATAAAATTGAATCAACTAACTACAATATTTGATTTTAACATATTATTGAATTTCCTACCGCATCATCTTGGTTTCAGAAGATTTTCAACAAATTCTATTGGAATAAAATTTTAAACTTTAATTTATGTTTAAATAAACATACTGCATTTGAAGATTCAAGCCTAACGGTGATTTGTAATGGAAATTTTGAATTTTTGTTTAGTTTTTACTCCGTAACTTGGGAAACGGAGAAGAAAATAGATAGATTCAACATGCACAGTTCAAAACAACATATATACAAAGATTTCACCTAGATATATACATCCAAGATGTCAAACATCTCAGGAATTCACATGTACAAATTTATTTACTTAAACTTTTCTTAATTAAAATTTACTCACCTGAATTTTTTTCAAGCAGAGACAAAAAATTTGAAATCTGGAAAAATTGACTGCAGATCTTAAAACTTGGAAATGCCTGATGAAGTTATTTTGTTTGCTTTCAACTTGAATTCAATCAGAACTTAAGATTTAAAACTGAGGAGAGCTTTGAATTTGCCTTACAGGAATTTGATTTCTTCAGGCTTTTGTATTTTGCTTGAAGATTTAGAAACTTTGAAATGAGATTTGAATTCTTCTTTTAAAATTTTGTTTGAAAGAGTGGAAATTTGATGAAATTCATATTTGTAGTTGAAGTAGTGATTTATTCTTTGTTTTTTTAGAAAATGAGATGGGAAAATTTAGATGTAGAAGATGAAACAAGCTTTTACAGATATAATTTTGTTTTATTAAAATTTTAAGAAAATTAATTTATAAATGTGACACTTGTAATACTTTCTAACATTTGTCATTAAACATGGCTATCCTCTTAACACATATTATTAGAGTGATTCAAAATTTAACAAATGTAATTGTCATGCAAAAAAGATTTTTAAATGTTTTTATTAATTAATTGTCTAAATTTAAAATACATTTTTAATTTGTATAAATCAATTCTTCTTAAAAGAAATAAAAAAAATTACATTCTAAATAAAATCATAGAAACACACTTAAATATCAAAGTATGATTTAAGATATAAATAACTATATTTTGAATTTCAATTTAAATACCCAAATTCAAATTAAATTTCAAATTCAATTTAAAAATCAAATTTGATATGTATATATAATTTAACAAATCCATTTCCATTTGTATATATTAATTCTATTTAAAATCAAAATATTTTCAACACAATTATTATTATTGTTTAAAATAACAATTTATCAATTTTAATTAACTTTATTAAAGAGATTATCACATTTAAATTTGGTTTGAAATTCTGGAATATCACAATATGCGACAACAGCGATGGCTTGAATTTTTTGCCACATACGATCTAGAGAATCACTATACTCCTAGAAAAGGAAAGAAAGTTGCTAATGCTCTAAGCATGATGCATCAACCGATCATTACAGTAGTGGAATGGAAGAAATTAGAAGTATTTTCTTCTCATGATCTTGATACGATAGCCATGTTAACGAGTTTAGATAGTCGAATGAATTTGTTTAATCAAATCCAAGCATATCGACGGGGTTAATTCGATCTTAGCAGATCAAATCCATAAATTAAAAAGTGGAAATGTTTTAGATGATCTCTGAAAATCTTTTATTGAGTCAAAAAGGTGTTTGAAATAAAATGGAAGGTTGTGTGTTCCCAACATAGCCAATCTAAAGAAAGAAATTCTTGCCGAGTGCCATGGATCTATATTTTTTATACATCCTTGTGATACAAAGATTTACAATAATATGAAAATGACATATTATTAGGAAGGTATGAAAAGAGGCATCAAAGAATAGGTAAAATGATATGTCACATGTCCGTTAGTGATGGGAGAGCATTAGAAGCCCAATGAATCACTTGTACCTTTAGAAGTACAATAATGGAAGTGGAAACAAATTTCTATGGATTTTATTGATGGAGTCCCCAAATCAAGGTGAGGGAATGAAGGTATATGGGTGATGGTTGATCGAATCAACAAAATGCTCATTTCATTCTAGTCAGAGTACACAGGAACTTTAGAAAGTTTAGCAAGATTATTTATAAAACACTAGTATGATTGCATGGAATTTCATAGAGTAAAGTATGTGTCGTGATCCTTTATTTACAAGTCATTTTTGATAAGTCTTGCAGTCAGCTTTAGTTGTAAAACTCAACTTAAGTACTGCATATCATCCTCGTTCAAATGGATAGACAGAAACGGTAAACTGAGTTTTAGAGGACCTACTTAGAACGTGCATCTTGGAATTTGGAGGTTTGTGGAAAAATATCTCCATTTAGTAGAATTCTCCTATAATAATAGTTTTCAATCTAGTATTGGCATGGCACCATTTGAAACTTTGTATAGAAGGCAATGTCATTCACTAGCCCGTTGGTCAGAAATAGTGGATAATATAATGTTAGGTCCTAATTTGGTGAAATAAACGACCAAGGAAGATAAAAATAATATGAAATAACATGAAAATAGCTAAATTAAGGTTGCAAAGCTACACAGATAGATGAGGAACAAGATGGGAATTTTACATTGGAGATAGAGTATTTTGAAAAATATCTTTAATAAGGTGGTGTCTTTAGGAAATATCCATTAAGACAATAACTATTTGATACAGACAAAGTGACATTTATGAGAGTAGTAAATATAAATGATAGGTAATAGTTAAATATTATAATGTATATGGAGGTAGGGATATAATAGTGAAACAAGCTTCTGTAAGAAGGTGAACATCAATCACCACAAGGAGATAAGTAGATTTTTTTTAGATAATTGAGTAGGGAGTTCAAAGGAAGAACAATCGAAGCCAATTTTTGAAATCCTACCTCTTGAGAAAGAAAGCGGTAAAATGGTTTTTGAAAACTCCTTGATAATTTTGAACGAGCTTCCTCAAAAGATTATTAAGTGATTTTTAACATCTGTGGAAATATACTACCTTTTGAGAAAAGTTTAGAAAGCAGTGGTGAAATATTTTAAAAACAAAATGGTGGATGATTTTTAGTTACTTGAAAAGTTGAAAAAAAGAGAAGGTTCTCATTTGTTAACTTCTTAATCTAAAATTTATTGAATTAAAAGTTTTCAACTTTTAGATTCTTATTTTTTTTTATGAATTCTTCTACTTTATGAATTTGAAAGCTGTTATTTTGAAAAGAGCAAGGAAAGTTGGTGATTTATAATTTATAAATAGATGAGTTAGAAAGTTCTAACTTAAAAGGATATTGCATTCTTAAAGTTCTTAGTTTATATTACTGAGCCAAAAATTTTCGTCAAGGATTTTTAGTAAGGGATTTTTCCTTTGAGAAATACATGATTTTTTTAGCTTATAAAATTAGATGTTCTTTACCTTAAATTTCTTTTGAAAAGGTGTACAAATGGTAAAGGCGCTTGATTAGCGTAGGATGGAAATAACAGAAGGTTAAGAATGTCTGATTAGGTAGATAGGAGGAACATTTACTTATAAGGAACTGCCGAGAATGATAGCTGAGTTTGGGTAGTGATAGAATTGAGAACTTTAATATGGTAATAATGAATATAGAAGAGGAGTAATAGGAATAAGATAGGAGTTATCATTGTCTACTCTATTTCTCTATCGTTTAAAGTTATATATAAGGTGTTTTTGGTAATTTAAATGATGTCCATTAATGAAAGAGTTGGCTATTTTAGGAAAAGCAATTATGTAAAGACGAAAATTGTATACATGCATCTTTGCTAATTCAAATTCAAAACTTGTTTGAAAAAGATTATTATTGGAATTGGTAAGAAAAGGATTGCAAGGGATTTTAAGAGTTTTGAACAAATTTACGAAAAGTATTTTTTCAAATGACTATATATTTTGAATAATAAGGCAATAGGTTTATATTTTAGAATGATATACTATTATTTTGAAATGAATATTAAGGAAAAAATATTATTGTGAAAATGATAATTCGTGTAACTAGAAACTCTTTGGAATAATAAAGGTCTAATTTGTTATTTTAGAATGATAATTGAGTTTTGAATGTTTTGAGTTAAAGATCCTATTTTAAAAAGGAGTAAGTCTTTATTTTAGTAAGTTATTAAAAGGAAAGTTTTCCATAGTTCCTTTTTTAAGCCAAGTAGTCTTTGGATTCTATGAGTTGAAAGTTTAACTTTTAAAAGGATATATCTTTGATGCAGAAAGTTTTAGAAAATGAAATTATTTTGCTTCTATTTTGAACTAAGAAATTTTGAGTTCTTGGTAAAGGTTTCTAAGTTCATATTTTCAAAGATGGAGATTCTGAGTTTGGTACTTCGTGTTTGTGAAATTTTAGGTTTTACAAGAAATAAGGTACTAAATGCTATTTTTTCTTTGAATTTAATGAAATAAGTTTATTCATACGAAAATAGTTTATGTAAACTATTATGTATGATTACTAAAATTCTAGTTTTATAAAGAATAATTTTTATGGAGTAGATAGGGATACAACATAGGGAGTACAGAATAAAATTTAAGGATATGAATAAAATAAGAATATAGTGTATAACCTGATCTGAAAATTTGAAATCGGTCCTAAATCACTATTAGAAGAAGTTGGTAAAGTTGTTAAGATATTTTAGATCTGTAATTAGGTTGTAAATTAGGTTTCTGGGAGAATATGAATTTATATATTTTAATTTTGGAGCAGTTTCCGTGTAATTTTCATAAATTATCCAATTTTGAAATATGTATAAAAGTTCATTGTCTTAAGTAACAAGGAACAAACTAAAAAGGAAAGGGACGTGTAAGTGATGGATATTCTTTATCGTAACTATCTAGATCAATAAAAAGAAAAGAAATAATTCCTTATAATTTTAAACGAAGCAAAAATTCCAGTTGTGGTTAATTTATGAGAAATTATGATGGTAATCTATTTGAAAGGATAACTTCAATAAATCAAAATATGAAAATGAGTATTCTAGTTGTAGAGCTTAGTAGTTAGAAATATATACGCATATAACCGCACTTAATGACTAGGAATACGAATATATGTTGATGGCATAAGTTTCGACTATATGCGTATTAATTAGCAATTAACGGATTATCATTTATGGATAATGATTATAAATTTAACAGGCAGTAAATTGTAATTAATGAGAGGAAAACGGAACTAAATGGGGACTGATTAAGGAAACGTGATATGGCATTTATGGAAGAAATTTGAGTAATGAATGGATTTTGAAAACCTAAAGAAGGTTAAAAGAATTAAAGAAGGATTAATTGGAAATGGTCCAATTTTGACAGTAATGATAACTCGATATGGATATTAATTGAAGCAATGGATGGACTACATTTATTGAAAATCGAAAAAAATATTGATAATAGTGAATGGCACATTAGAAATACTCATCTTAATTTAGTAAGAAGTATTAGGATCTCAACACCGTTTATACCACTCGATAATAAATGGTAGTTTCCAGCAAAGTTTTTTAGAGTTCTTGGGTTGTAGTTGCTAGTTGTCTCCATTAATTATTGGAAAAATTGTATAATGTGGTATAAGATTCACCATTTTTTTATTCCTTTGTTGAATTTATGAATAGGATTTAAACCACTTGATATATATATTGTTAGCACCAAAATTGGTCATTAACACCCAATCATCGATGAAAGCACCAATTAACAGTTATAGACTATAGATAGAGTGCATGTAGAGAGTATAAACATAAACAATAGTAAAAATTAAAACGAAAGCAGTAATAACACAGGATATATAGTGGATCGACTGACTGTGGCCTACGTCCACTCCAAAAAATTCTTTTAATTTATACAACAATCAATTACAGTTACAATATGGAGTTTTTAAAACAGTAAAGACAGAGTTGCCTCGGTGAAGAAGATGAAGGGAAATAGAACGAAGATCCCACTTCTAAAGCCTCGCCTGCTATATTTATAGGCAAAATCCGATACTTGGCTACCGAGTGAACCGGGCCTTCCAAGACCATAGTCGAACCAGAATCCATCATCACTGCCGTCCCCGAGTTTAGAATATGCCGACCTGATGTCGCCCTAGGAATGACGTGAGGTAAACCTACCTGTGACCCGAAGCAAGCTGGACCAAGGCTCGAAGCTGAAAACATGCCGATCCCCTTTTCTTTGATATGCTGACTCGGTGTTTATAAGTAGCTGATCCGGTGAAAACATGTAGCCGACCCAAAGCGGCATGTTAACACTGATCCCCTTGAATATGCCGACCTGACTTAAACGCTGACCCAAAAAAATTTGAATGCCAACCCGAAGTTTGTAGCTCACCGACCCGAAGAAAACAAAATATGCCAACCCCTTCTCTTATGCCGACCCGAGGAAATAAGCTTGCCGACCAGAGGAAGCAAGCGTGCCGACCCGGAGCAAACCGAAGATGTCGATCCCATCCACCATGCCGACCTCTTCTCTTGCCGACCTAAGGAAAAACTTGCTGACCTGAAAGCTTTTATCATGCCGACCCGAAGCCAAGTGGTTGCCGACCTGAAGTAACACTGACCCCATGGAAAACTCGTGGATCCCATGCTGACTCAAAGCACACCCTAATTTTACGTGAAACAGCTCTCTAAAAGCACGAAGCAAGCCCAAGTCTGACTTGAAGTGAACTCCAAACATCCCGAATCACCTTGATTTTTCTCGATACTCATATTTTGAGTATCCTACTTCTTTTGCCCATCAACTACATCGAATCTTGACTTCATAATCATGTTTATCATCCACGGTTGAATCGTCTATCCATCAAGTCAAGTCAAACCCGTTGCATTTCAGCCTCGATATACGAGCAATCTATTTAATTAAACCCGTATGTTTATGGTCTTGCCAAAAGGCTGGTTAACATTTGCCCCCTAAAACATACCTTGCTGTTAGAAGGTGTGTTTTGAATAGCTTTAAATCTGATATCCAAAGTCCATTTTCCATCTATTATCACGCAATCCCATCTAAGTCTGATAGCCAAATCCGCAACTATTTCGAGTTGTAATCCAATTTTGAGTTCATCCAAATCCATTAACAGAATCCACGAGCTCTCCAGATCATTTTATCCAAGTCCGAGATCTCTTCAGGTCTTGTAATCCAAATCCAAGACCTCGACCTCGCCGGGTCCGAATCCAAAGTTGGGACCTCGCCGAGTCCTATAATTCATATTCGAGATATTTCCGGGTCCATCTCCAAAATCAGGACCTCACCGGGTCCTCTAATCCAAAAACACGACCTCGCTGGGTCCATATCCAAAGCTGGGACCTCATTGGGTCCTATAATCCATATCCATGACCTCGCCAGGTCCATCTCCAAAACCAGGACATCAACCGGTCCTATGTTCCAAAACTGGGACCTCGCCGGGTCCATATCCAAAACTAGGACCACTCCGGGTCCTTAACCAAATCCGTAGTTGTTCGAAGCCGCTATTCGAATCCATTTCACACCTTGGTAGTTCGTAATCGAATCCCACGATCTCTCTGGATCATTGACGGCCTCTCCAGACCCTTGCTAAGCTCGATCCAAACTTAACAGCTGAATAGGCAGATCCCATGGCGCTCTAGTGAAGCAACATTTCCCTTGCACTTCGGTTCATTGTCCCTGAACATTAAACGATGCCCTGGTCCTCCTAGACCGATCATAGCCTCTCCGGGCTCTTACTGGATCATATCCTGTCACTCTTCGATAAAGGGGAAATGGAGTTGAGCGAGCTGATCCTGTCGCTCTCTGGCGAAGCAGTGTCACTCCCTGCACTCCGATTCAGTCTCCCTGAACATTAAGCAATGTCGTGGCCTAAATCATAGACCGATTATAGCCTTTGTGAGCTCTTGCTTGATTTCATCCCGTTACTCTACAGTGAAGGGGAAAGAATGACGATCAAGCCGATCCGGTCACTCTTCGGTGAAGCGGCGTCGCTCTCTGCACTCCGATTCTGTATCCCTGAACATTAAGCGATGCCATGGCCAAAGTCCTAGACCGATTAGGGCCACTCTAGGCTCTTGCTGAATCCCATCCATTCACTCTCCAGTGAAAGGGAAAAATGTCGAGCGAGCGGATCCTATCGCTCTATGGTGAAGCGGCGTCGCTCCCTGCACTCCGATTCAGTATCCCTAAACATAAAGCGATTAATTTCCAACTTACTTCCAATATCCATCCCTTAGCTCTCCGGTTCGGGTGCCGTTCGAGCGAAAGGTGATCATTCCAGATCGAGCGTCGTTCGAGGCAAAATATGACCATTCGAGGTTGAGTTCCATTCGAGGCAGATTGTGACCGTTCGTGGTCAGGTGCCGTTCGAGGTGGATTGTGACCATTTGTGGTCAGGGTTCAGTATTATCAATGTTAGGTTTCACGTTCGAGTGATTTTCTGAATCATTTTTCATGGAAGTTCATTACCATTTAAGAGCATGCCCAATGACCATTCGTGATCCCGTATATGCATAAGTGACTTAGCTACTTTGGTGTAGGATTCATTGTTAATTATTTAGTTCACTCCATCCCGATCAAAGGATGACTGACTGTGCCCTTAAGCTGGGCTTGCTCCAGTTTGTGGTGGGTGATGGTTACTCCTGTTCCATCACTGCCATCCAATTCCTTGAAAAGCCAACAAGATCCATGCCCCCAGTTCCATAGGGCGTAGTTCCCATTTATGAGAATAATTAGTGTGGACCCTTTTTCCTTGGTTGGGGGTGTGCCCCTAGTCATTCTAATCCATGTCCAAGCCAGCTAATCTCTGCTCCACATTCTAGATTCCAAATTCTAGCTATTCCAGCATTCATAAGTAATCTCTGATGATCGTTTCCATTCTGCTCCCGAGTCCATGAGGGGATTCCAGATTATCCTTTTCCATACTAGCCTTTGTATTACAATTAGTTAGATCCATCTCCTCAGGGAGCTTCTTGTCTCCACTCAACATCCTACTTGCTTCTTTTCCTTGTTTTTGCGCTCCAGCTTGTCCAATCTATCGGAGTATGTTCTACATCATTTGCTCCTCCTTTTTTAGCATCCTTTCCTACATAACATCCACTATTATTCCTATCTTGTTCTTTGATGATGAAAACAGAGGTCTGATTAGTTCCCGAGGAAGCCTCATGACTTCCTTTATGCTAAATCCTTTTCGTTCTTTGTCTCCTTGTTAATTGATATGCCATAGCTTCCCAGAATCCGAGTTAATAAGCCTTCAAATCCAAATCCAAGCTTCAGAATTCCTAAGTGCTATCTCTCTCAATGAAAGCACCAAAATGTTAGTGCCAAAATTGGTTACTAACACCCAATCCTCGATAAAAGCACCAATTAACAGTCATAAACAACAGATAGAGTGTATGTTGAGAGTATAAATATGAAGAATAGTAAAAACTAAAAAGAAAGCAGTAATAAGATAGGATTTATTGTGGTTCGGCTGACTCTGGCCTACGTCCACTCTAGAAATTTCCTTTTTATTGATATAAGAATCAATTACAATTGTATAATGGAGGTTTTTGAACAATAATGGTAGAGTAGCCTTAGTGGAAAAGATGAAGGGAAACAGAAAGAAGATCCCTCTTCTGAAGCCCCGCCCGCTATATTTATAAGCAAAATCCAGGTTACTGGGATTCCTAAGTGAACCGAGCCTAGTAAGAACATAGTCGAACCCGAATGCATCATCACTGCCGACCCCGAGTTCAGAATATGCTGACCTAATATCGCCTTGGGAATGGCTTGAAGTAAATGTATGTATGACCCGAAGCAAACCTACCTATGACTCGAATTAAGCTAGACTATGGCTCGAACCAGAAAACACGTCGATCACCTTTTCTTTGATATACCGACCTGGAGTTTATAAGTAGTCGACTCGAGGAAACATGTTGCCAACCCGAAGCGGAATGCTTACACCGTTCCCTTTGAGCCGACCTGACTCCAACGTAGAACCGAAAAAAATTAAACGCCGACCTGAAGTTTGTAGCTCACCGACCCAAAGCAAACCAAATATACTGACCCCAGAAATATGCCGACCCCTTCTCTTGTGACAACCCGAGGAAATAAGCTTGCCGACCCGAGGATGCAAGCATGCCAACCTAGAGCAAACCAAAGGTGCCGGTCCCATCCACCATGCCGACCTCTTCTCTTGCTGATCCGAGGAAATACTTGCCGACCCGAAGCTTTTATCATGCCAACTCGAAGCCAAGGGGTTGCTGACCTTAAGTAATACCAAACCCATGAAAAACTCGTTGATCCCATGCTAACTCAAAGCACGCCCTTCCCTTACCCGAAGCAACTCTCTCAAAAACCCGAGGCAAGCTCAAGTGCGACTCGAAGTAAACTCCAAACATCCCGAATCACCTCGACTTTTCTCGAAATTCACATTTCGAGTATCCCACATCTTTTGCCCATCGACTACGTAGAATCCCGACTTCACAATCATGATTATCATCCATAATTGATCGTCTATCCATCAAAACTTGTCAAACCCGTTGTATTTCAGCCTCGATATACGAGCAATCGATTTCGTTAAACCCATCTATCTACGGGCTTGACAAAAGGCATATTAACATATATCTTGAGAAGCAAAGTAAACAAGAAAATTTTCCTTCGACACTTAACCAGCGATAAACTATAGGTAAGACGGGAAATTAATGAGGAAAGTTTGTTAGCAGCCTAAAGTAAATGAATGTTTCGATCCTGAAATTATAGAATTTTTGGAAAAATAAAGTTTAGCTCACAAAATATCACCATTCAAGGAAAAGATATAAATGTATAGAAATGTGAAAAGAATTTCTATTGAAAAGGGATGAAGAAGGTGACATAAATTTTCGTTAGAAACAACGAAACTTTAGCATCTCCAACACAGCTTCATAGAGTTGCGGTTAACAGCGTTAATGATAGGGACCCTTAATTTACCAGCAAATTTTGGAGGAGTTTGCTGGTAGCTTAGGAATTAGCTTTAGTAACTTCGTTAAATCTGTGTATCTCTTTCCAATTAAAGACTGATGGACAAGCTAAAGGAATGGATGAGAACTTGAAGGAACAGATAAATCTAAGCATCTTGGACTTTAGAGGACATTAGTAGCATCACTTACCCTTAATAGAAATCGTATATAATAGTAGTCACCAACAGATCATTGGTATGACATCCTTGAAGCACTTTTTGGCAGGCTATACAAATCGCAAAATTGTGGGTGGGAAACCATTGGCAAATCTACCCGAACTAAATTTGGATTGAGAGATTTTGGAAAGTCATAGTTGATTATGCAGTATGTGAAGGTCATAAGATGGGATAGTTGAAAAGTTGGCACCAAATTTATTGGGTCTTTCCTAATATGAGGAAAAATAAGAAAATTTGTAAGTTGGCTTGAGCCCATGACATTTTTCACGTTTCGTATTTGAGGAAATGCCTTCATAGCACAACCATTGCAATAAAGCCTAATCAATTAAGGGACATTCCCAATGATCCAATAACATCCCACGCTACCGCATGCATTGCGGAGCACAGAACTAGGAAGCTCCGCAATAAAGAAAATAGATTGGTCTAAGTACAATGGGGTGAAAATTTGGTGGAAGGCGAAAGGACTTCTCATCCTAAGCCTTTCTTTGGTAAATTTTCTCTCCAAAATCACGATTTTGGTTGGATTGTGGTTGCTAGATTAGATGGTAGAAGATGGTCGCCACACCTTTGCATTATCACTTTACACTGATGTAGAAATTTTTATGCATGTTTTAGGCATTTGCATACATACTTGCATGACATAATTACACACTCACGCTAGGATTGGGCTCATTGTTACACGCTAGGATTGAGCTCATTATTGGTATGTCTACACTACATAATCACATTGAACTTTGATTTAGTAAATGGTTATGTAGATAACTTGATTATATAACATGGATGTTGTTATGTGTTATGTTGTTCGCCCATTGAAGGAATCCGGGATGAAATCCTTTTTGTAGGAGAGAATATAACATCCCATAAAATCAACCCAAATTAAAACAGTAAATTAAGATAAAATTAATTAAATCAGGGTAGGAATAAAAATGAATTTTTTTCAAAAGCTTGAATTTGACTACGAAAGTTATGCATTACGTTCGTGGAGAAATTCCGATCAATTTCCATATATAATATGCTGAAAACTGAGCCTAAACGAAGAATTTATGGGCAGTTGTAAATTTTTAGATTTAAAATATTTAAATAGAATTCAAATTCAAATAAAATAATTTATTCCCAAATTTTAAATTTGAAATTAATTGTGATTAGACTTGGGGGTTAAGTAAACGTTAAATTTATCAATTAACGTTAAGAGTAATTAGGGAATTAAATAAATAACGACTCAAAAATTAAATAGTCTTCCCTAAATAGGGGGAAGAGGTCGACCTCTTGACCTCAAGAGTTCGATCCCTTGAGGTTGACCGCTTGGAATGAAAATGTCGAGTACCTCCTATTAGGGCTAAGGTTTTGGTTGTTTTATACGCTTCAGATTTATCCATTTTTAACATAGTTTTATCATACGGTTCTAATGCGTTTCAACCACTATAAATAAGACCTTAGACTCCTTATTTTTATTCATAAATATTTTGGAAACATCAACGAAAATACATCAGTTCATATCTTCTTAAAATCAAAAAACACCATTAGGGTTTCAGATAAGAAATCCTATATACCATCTTTGTTTATCATTTAATTACTAGATTTCTTCTCCTCTAACCTTTTTGAATCTAATACACACACACATACAAATCCCTTGTTATATATATCAAATATAAGAGATCTAAGGAGATTATAAGGCGTTGCAAATCCAAAAAGAAGCAAAGCTAAGGACAAACCATAAGTAGAAATCTTAGTTTTTCTATTTTAGTAGTTGAATTCTATAGTTTGGATCTGATATATTAAAAAATCCAAAAATTCCCCCAAAGCCAAATGTCAATTCTTAGGATTGGAATCTTAATTGTTTTGTGTTCGAATAATGGAGTTCTATGGATTTTGTATTTTATGTATTCTACCTTCTATTCCACTTCTTATTCTTCTTCTTTGGATCCGATTAAGTGATTTAATTGGAAATTGGTGTACAAAGGACTAATCTTTATTCGTAGCATACACTGCATATTTCTATAAAATTTACTAAAATTTCCCATATCTAAATTCATGTAAAAGAAGTTGATAGTGCATAGAATTGATTAAATTGTAAGTTTCCCTTTTTGGTTTATTACATTGTTTTAATATGAGATAAGTTGGATTTAGATCTATATACAAGTCTATTTATTGCAATTCTAGATATGAGTATTGAATCCTATTTATGGATATTAGAATCCCTTGTTATGGATATTGGAATTTGGACATTATTGGTAAAAAGGAAGAAAAGAAAGGACTTGTATCATTATATTTAAAAATAAATTAACATTTAACTTTAATTAGGGAGTAATCTTCGAACACATAGAACAATAAGTGCATATATATATTTATATATTAATTAGCGTAACAAACGTATAATCATAGTTTATAATTGCGTAGTTAGTTATGTAATAATTGTCATTAAATCCTCCTTAGAATAGCTATTAATATTTTAAGGTGTAATAAGAAAGATTCCTTATAAGGCCTTAATTATGGAACGGTGAGATGAGTATTATATATATATAGAGTATTTAAATTATGGCTAAGTCATAGGGATGCAAGGTCTATTAAAAGGCATATAGAAGTCTGCCCGGCCAATAGCTACCAGCAATGTGACTTTAGGGATGATGTGAGACATCTCCTATGACATGTATATACAATGACATGTGATTAGTCATAAATACTGTTGGTAAATCTTCACAGCTAATCTGGCTACCAATTCTTACGAATAGTCTGACTAATGTGAGACGTCATTATGAGTATGGATCATAATACAAATGGCCTGCTTTGAGATCTTGAGGTGTTAAGTGGTTGTTTAAGGGCCCGCCTCTTTTTCTCAAATGAAGTATTAAATGGCCAAGAGGCTATTTATAAGGCATGTTAGGTGGTATCTCTATAGGGGTCTGCTTGGGGATAAGTTATTAAGTGACTAATTGTAACATCCTATACTTTTAGTGACATTATTTACCAAATTTAATTAGTTAAATTAAAAAAAATAATGTGGGTTGATTGATGGATTGAGATTTTTTATTTAAGCATGTAGTCGTGCCATGTTAAAGAATAAAAAAATAAACTAAAGAATGTAGTGTTAGGAAATAAGGAAGGGCAAAATAGAAAATATAGTAAACTTATACCCTAAACCCTTAGGAAACTAAAAACGCGTTCATTAATATTTCTCAAGCAAAAAATATTCCTAAGGCCAGCCAACAATTTCTAGAGCAAGAGAAAGAAAGATATAAGTTGAAGCTTAAACAACATGAAATTCATTACATATCTCATATCCTTAATCTTAAAAAGCTAAGATGAATAATGACCACATCTCATTTTCTTATGGTTTTTGGTTTTAAGGTAAATCCGAAATTGTTTTGCACGATTATGCCATATTTTGAATGATTAAATATTTATATATACTTGTTGATGATTTATGCTTATTCATATAGATTTTATGATATGTTTTGATGTGAAAACCCTAATTAATGACATCCAAATACCTTGTGATTTTAGATATAGATTAAAAATGATATTTTAGATATGGGTTTCAATTTTCATAATTTTCTGAATTAATGTGGAATTTATATTAATTTTCTAATGAAGAAAATGATTTATTGGGTTAAAAATAATTTGGGTCTGAAAATTATATATGTTAGAAAACAAATTAAAAGGGATTTTTTGGAATTTAATAGAATTTTCCAAAGTGTTTTGATGAATACATAAAATTATTTAAGGTATGAGACTTAAACGTTTTATATATTTATAAAAGGAGAAGGGGGGATTTGTAAATAAATTAAATTGTAATTTCTGAAATTATGGCAATGCTTTTAGAAAAGAAAATCAGCAACCAATAAGATTTTGAAAAACAAGGCAGGTTAGTTAAAAAGATTACTTAAAAAGGTTAAAAATCGGTTTTTACATGTTTTTAGCATGTTCCGCCATTTTTGGTACCAAGAGTTCCGACCTAGATGTTTCACCACTATTGCTTTCGAAACTAATGCGCATGGTATCAATACATTTGGTACATAGTGAATTGGTTAGAGGCGGAAGGTATAGGATCGAAACATAGGTTTCCAAAGGGGTCATAACATGTCTTTGTTTCAAAATGAAGTAGCATCTGCTTGCTTTCAACTGTATAGATAGTTAAAGGTTTTAAAGAAATGGTTGCGCCTTTTTTTAAGTAGATTGCTTTCGACCTAGTTGGCTTTCAACTAGGTCAATAGTTTAATAAGAATGGTTTTAAAGGGGTTGCGCCTTTGTTTTTATGTGTAGGCTTTCGACTTAGTCGAAGTCTTGGTTGCCGCTTCTTGCCTTTCGTAGCATTGCTTTCGAAAGGGTATATTTGCTTTTATAAAATGCTACTGCTTCTCCAATGCTTTCAGAAGGGTTGTTTCGACACCATCACTTCTTTACCTTGGTTTTGGCTTTCAAAAGATTTTCTTTCGACCATCTTGTTGTGATCCTTAGAGATTTTTAAAAGGTTAACCCAAAGGTTTCGAAAAATAAGGTTTTGAATGGTTTCAAATGGTGTTTCCACATGTTTTAAAATTGAATCCAAATTCTTTCGAAAGGTTTAAGTTTTTGATGCTTTCAAAAGGTTTTAAGGAGAATTTCTAAGGGGTGATTGCCCATTGGTTTCAAAAGGTTTAACTAGAGGTTTCGAAAGATTTAAAAATGGTTTCGAAAGGGTTAAAGGAAAGGTTTTCAATGGTTTCTAAAGGCTACGTTTAAAGGTTTTAAAGATGGGATGTTTAAGATTTTTAGCTTTCGAAGGAAAAGATATTTCAATGTGTTCAAAAGGAAGGTTTTGGCCTTTCGGCCTAGATGAAGGAAAGGTTTCATTTGGTTATGAAAGGGGTACTTACAATGGGATTGAAAGGGGTACTTTCAAATGTTTATTGGTTTGCATCTACAAAGATTTGGGTGTAGTATATATATAATATGACAAGGTGATTTTGAGTAAAGCATGGGGTATATGTATTTTCCTTGTTTAAATTTGATTTGAGGGTTTTAAATCAATTTTAGATGAAAAGGTTTTCAAGGAAAATTAAGGGTAGTTAACCCTGAGTAAAATGACTCAGATATTAGAATACCAAATGAGACTGTATAGGGTCGTGCCCTATGCATTAGCTATTAGCCCCAACTAATTTAGTCCAAAATTCCACTGTGTAGGGCTTTGTCATAGGTAAGAATAAAATTATGGTTATACACAGAAGGGAATATATGATTATATACATATAGGTCATTGGTAAGCCCGCAAAACCATTAGCGTCAGGTGACCCTGGGAAATGTTAAGTTAAGGATAGTCCGTCCAAGAGAGAAGTATTTAACAGATAATTACAGACATACTGTCCTGAAGGGGAGTATCTAAAATCTGTTAGATTATTTTGTTTATACTGTCTAGTAAGCCTGAGTCAGCCAAAGGTTAGTAGTAAGCAAAACAAAACTACCATGCTCAAACAAATAGTCCATTTTTTACCTGATACATATGTTCACATAAAATGTTTTACAGTTTTAACCAGTTTTGGTTGTAGGAAATGGATTTACAAATGATATGTTTTAAAAGGATATTAGTGAGGGGAAAACCGTTTCACTAAGCGACATGGTCTCACTTAATATCAAATACCGAGATAGGGGATGTTACACTAATTGAGGGTCCACCTTTTCATAAAGAAGTATTAAGTGGCTTAAAAGATTCCATGTAATGTCAGCTAGACAGTTACCATTGAGGAGTCTGCCTTGGGAATATGTATTAAATGATGGGGCCTGCCTCAACTATGATCTTGAATGGCCAGAGTATACCTTTACTCCAATAAAAGGTATTAAGTGGCTTAGGTACTATGTCTCAGATTGTCAAACATTTATGACACTGGTTATAGGTTATGGGATTAAGAACCTGTTTTGCGAATGGAGGTATTAAGTAGTCAATGGAAGACCCATCTCCTTTCCTTATATGAAGTATTAAATGGTTTAGTTATGTGAGACGTATTTTTATTTGAATTATACTACCTAAGCACTGAAATAGTAAGGCTCCAGATTTCTATTTACTAGACACTTGTTGTTTTGACTCCCTTCTCATTACAACACAGGTTAAAAAAGGAGTTGATGATGCTTGAAGATGGAAAGAGTGAAGCTTGTGGAAGTAATAGTCTATCGTTTTGTGTTATTTTCTGTTGTACCTATGAAATGTAGTTTTGAACAAAATGTCGTGACTGTTGATGTTATATAATATTTATTGACATTTGAATTGATTGAAATTAATGGGTACTATTACTATTATTATATTTTATTCCTTCTGTTGTGCGTTCTGCAAGAATAGATAAATAGCTCCATTTGTTATTTTTGCCAACCAGCAGCCAACTTTAGAACATGTCTAAGTTTCGATGATCCTTTTCTAGGTCAGAATTTAGGCCTGTTTCAAAGCAGGTTGTTACACACATAGCCTTCCGTTTCTCCTTAAATAACCCTTCTGATTCTCAGAGTAGTTATTAAAATGACTTAAATGTTCACCCCTTCCTAACTGCTCCGTAATATCAGCCAACGGTGTATCTTACCCTTCACTCAGCTTAATATGGTACATCAGTGCAGATCCAACCTCCATTGTTGCTAACAACCCATGTACATACTCCAATAGAGGTTTGATGTCAAACTCTGATATTGACTCCATATTTCTCCACTCCAACAACATAGCATTTACCTCCTCATTTCTTATACCCAAAGTGTCCACAACAACATTTCCCTTCCTTGGAGTATAAGAAACCCCAAAATAGTATGATGATAATAACTACTTCCACTGTTATTGTCTTAGATTATGATCCTTCTGAGAAAAAATACTTGAGAGATTCATGGTCTGTAAATAACTCAAAACTGTCGCCCAACAGATGATGCCTCCACAATTTCAATTCGAATACAATAATAGCCAACTCCAGGTCATGCATAGGATAATTCCCCTTATGATTATTCAAATGCCTACCACCATACACCACTGTCCTTCCTTTTGCATAAGAACAAAACCAAAACCAGTACCACATGCATCAGTATACATGGTAAATGGTTTGGTACTGGAATAATCAAAACTGGAGCACTCATTAACACCTCAATAAACATCGCTTCAAACTCCAGACTCCAAGTATAAATTAGATTCTTTTTCGTAAATGGGGCAAAGAGGCCGATATCTTCATAAAATCCTTAATAAACATCCGATAAAATCTAGCTAAACCAAGAAAGCAATGTATCTCTAAAGCATTATTCGGTATCTTCCAATCTCTCACTGTAGTTACTTTCCATAGTCTATAGTCAATCCATCTACTAATACTACATGCCCATTGAAATGAACTTCCTTTCTCCAGAAGTGAAATTTTGAGAATTTGTCTTTCAACTGATTTCTACTTAGGACATCCATCATTTCGCTCAAATGAACTTCATGCTCTGCCTCACTCCTAGAATAAATAAGAATATCATCCATGAAGACTACCATAAACCTATTCTGCTACATCCGGAATACTCTACTTATCAAATCCACAAGATAGGTCGGAGCATTAGTCAGTCCATTGATATGACCAACCAGTCAAACAATCTTTTAGGTGTAAGAAAAGTGGTCTTTTGGTTACTGTCTTTAGCAACTCTCAATTGATGAAACCCTCTTGCTAGATCAAGGTATGAGAAAACTTTCGATCCAACTAAATGATCAAAGAGGTTGTCAATGCAAGGCGATGGATAACTCTTTATTGTCATCTTATTTAATTCTTTATAGTCAACGTATAACCTAAGGGAAGCGTCTTCCTTAGTAGCGAAAATGATAGGCACTCCCCACCCTAAGATAATCCTTCAAATAAGCTTTTCAGTAATAACTTTGAAACTTGAATAGCTAACTTTTGTCTTTCCTTCAAAACCATATGCCTAAAAGGCTTCTTAGTCTTCTTTGCATCTTTCTTGATATCAATACGAAATTCTATTTCTTTTTAGGGAGGAAGAGCAGAAATTTCTTTGAATACATCGGGTTAATCCTTCACTATGTGTATACATGATAGCTCTTCTTGTGATAGGCTAAATGGATGCAGATATGTCTCTATAAAAAATAATATATGGCTCACTGCATAGTATAAAATTAAGCCCATCGCTTTCCTTAATCAAACCATCCTCCTGTCACTATCTAACACTACCGCATACCGCATAGTAAGAGATCCGATCCATCGCAAAATCAACTCATATGCATCACAAGTGAACTCCACACCATGGATGATCAACTTTAGATTATGGTAGATATTGATAAATAGGTTCATCCCACAATAGGATTCGATGCTGTAATAGCCTCATGCATGATGTTGGGTTTAAGGGCTAAATTATCAACTAATGTACGTACTATAAACTAATGAGATGTACCAGCATCAAACAAAGTATGAATAGGAGAATTAGATAAAATCAACACACCTTCTATCATAATCTGCTTTACCTTCTCTTGAGCCAACAGTGGTGCTATACTAGAGGTTGGAACGACATCTAGAGAATATGCCTATACAACCCGACCCTTATGTTTTGGGCTGGGCATTCTTTCTTCATATGTCTAAATTGACCACAATTATAAAGCTCAACTTTCTTCTAAGCTGAGGCAGCCTTATAATCCTTGGCCATTTATCCCAATGTTTACAATTATAACATCTACCCATTGAGAGATCTGAACTACAGTTGTTAGCCATGTGTCCCACGTTTTGACATTGATTACAAGTAATTACTTCTTTATTTCCTTTCCCTTCTTGTAATCCACTTCATTTATGTTAACCTGACTATTGACCCTCTACTTCCTTAGACTAATCCTTAGCTAAAGTTCCATTTAGAGAATTCAACAATACAAATCCATTAAACGTAGCTCCAAATGGTAATTGATTCAATGCTAATTCTCTTAGGGGTGAATTCAAACCTTTTGCAAACTTTAATTCCTTCTTCTCTAGAGTATTTATCCAAATCTAGCTTACTCATTGGACTTTTCTACATACTCTCTAATAGTTTTTTCTACTTGCCTTGAATGGATAAACTTCTCTAATAACAGATCCATCGCACCACCAGAAAGAAACTTCATCTAAACCTTGACTTAAACATCCTCCAGGTATATTCTCATATACTTTAGCCATTACCACTTCCCACCAACATGTTGTTTTACCTTTTAAATGCCAAGTAACAGACCGTCTCTTAGTAGCATCATCAAGTCTTAACAGGTGGAAAAATCATTTCATAATCATTAGGCCATTTTCGAGTCACCCAGTATGATTTTATCCCAAGAAAAGGCTTCCCACCTTGGCTGGAGAAATTCTTACATAACTTAGGAAAGTTAATAGTGGGCGATGTTGGGGCTAGAATCACACCTTGATTAGCAATGGTAGTAGTGGTTGTGAGTTCAGTGGGGTTAGCACTAGCTTGCCTAGTCATTTGAATATAGCATCTGCACTATATTGAAATATTTACTCTAGGGATATCCAGTGTATCCACATGGTTGCTAGTTCCATATTTAGTTTCTACCCTACCATCATTGGTTATGTTGGTCTCTATTCCATTTTCGATTCAATTACTCATTTCAGTTATCTATAAAAATGAGATTCATTAGTAACTTCCTAATATATAGTAAACAAAAATAGAGCAATAATTGGTTCGTGCAAATGTACTTGAATTTCAATATTTATACAATATATGTACATGTAATAGAATATATAAATACACTCTCTCGATTCATTTCTAATTCCTATCCTAGTTTTTTACCTATCCTATGGTACCTAATGTAGCAACTCACCCTTTTGGACCCTAGATCCAATGGCCGAACTGACATTGAAACTTGAGAGCCTAAAGTTAAAGTCGTTGGGCGGAGATAAATATATAAAATTATCGACAGATAGTAGATGCAATTATAACTAACACTACCCAATTGTAGTGTCACATAATATAAGGATATAAAATATAATACATAAACAAGTACCATAGTCATATCCCCACAACATGCCTATAATGTTAGATATATACGTCTGAAGAAATAGAATTATAACCCAATCCACATGTACAGTCAAATCCAAGTCACAACACTCATGTACATCATATACAATATATCCAGATAAGTCTCTGCTCTAATATAGTATCATATCTAAACTCCATCAATCTGGATACACACACACATATATTTATATTTATATATGAGTGGGGAAGACATAAATCTGATGACTGAGCCATACCTTACCTTACATATACTACAAAAATAATACTATAACATGATATGAGTCTATCGCTCGGCCCACACAACTTCCATTTCCATGTTATAACTAACTTTTATACGCATTTAACCATATCGTATCATGTATATGCGGACTCACTTCCTTGGTCCAGCCTCATGCTCTACAGGGTTGCCTATATTTTCTCATCACATAAATTACGCATAGTACTTGCTTCCTTGGACCATTCGAAGCCCACAATGTTGTTTATTGTCCTTGTGCTACCTAATCGTACTCACGCACTGTACTGTTCGTAGCTTACATGGTCACTTAACATCCACCTCCTCCACTTGGCCCGCTGAAGCAATACGGGGGAGCAGTGTAATGCTTAGACCACCTACTTATGTCGTCGGGCCGTATTCGTAACCATATACATATTATAGGTCGTCTACCTATGCCCTAAATGCGCTCACATCTATATCCATCATCATATCATATTTCCCTATCATAACAACATATATACACTTCAAATTACAACTAACCATTAGACACATTTGTTCACTTCGAAGCACCATCATTCGTCTCATCACTAGCCTCGGATCACCTTCTAAAACATTAGAAAAACAAGTGCTGAATCATTTATTATTTATTTCTACAGGCCTTCTGGCTTCAGGTTTAACCTGTATCCAAAATTGGCCACTGGTGCCCTGGTCCAGTCCATTGGTGGACCATGTACGTAGTCTTTTGAAAATTTCCAATTTCGGATTTTGATGCTTTTCATCGTCGTTTTCCACCTCTCGCCATCTTTATTCTACCTCCGATCACCTGAGAACATACTTAGACCTTAGGACTTTCTTGGTTTAATTTTATCATTTATTTCATCAAATTCACGTTATAATCATCAAATCACTATATTCTACTTAACCTAGCTTCTAAGCATCATTATTAGCCAAATCCCTCCCAAATCTAAAAAACTAAGTTTTTATAAGAGTTAACTATACTAATGTAGTCGATATATCATTATTAGAGTGTCAAAATTACATTATATGAAGATAAGACGATGAATCGCTTATCGAAATGCCTATTTCTACCTAAATCTTTATTGTCTGGCTGACTACGTCTCCTTACTTCAGATTTCTGCCCCTAAGTCACTACTGGTATGTTGCTTATCTGATAGCTCCATAACACCACTAGTCTCGTTCAATTCGGTGAAGTTTAGACAGAGTTATTTGGATTTGATCTTAGGTAGGTTAAGAGGAAGGAGGAAGAATAGATAGTATGGTGGTTTTTAAATTGAAAAATATACATGCATTCTAATTTAAATAGAAGGAGGGAAAAACAATTATCTGCCTATTTATACATTCAAACTCAAACCGTACTTTTGTGCTCGTTCGACTATAACGTTGTTTTGACCATAATTCTCCCATACGAATCTAAATGAGGCAAACCAAATACTATGCAAATCAGAAAATTTAGATGGTTGTAATGGCATGGGTTTCGTCATCAAATTCCAACATTAGAAAATGAATTTTTTTCCCTTCCTTATGTCTATTTATTTAATTAATTCATTAACTTCAATTATTTCATAGTATTCTATTATTAATATTTAGTTAAAATATTTATCAAATTTCTAGGGTATTACATGACCAAAAGTCCAAATATGTGATGCGATGCAGCATCAATGAACATAACATGTGTATAATATATTGTTGCTTAAAGGTGCTACTTAAATCGATCTGAACTGTTATTTAACCAAAGAGATCTATAAGCGATGAATTTGGCCAAACTGTCACAATATCAGCTGACATATAGATGTTAATATTTAATATATTCAATATCAGTCTCTAATTTAATTCACACCTATGAGTCGCACTACCAAATCTATGTAGTGTTCGAAGTATCACTTGATTTAATTAGTTTATAATATGTTATAAATTAATTAAATAATGTATAAGATATATTTATTATGACTGCTCAAAGTAGTTATGATGCCATTAATAATTTTGATAGCTTTTGAAATTCTCTAGATGCCTTAGTAACTATTTGGGTGGTGTGTATAAGCATTATATTTATACATATTATATACAATACCAATACATATTTAATTAGTTTAGATATCAAATAAAGCGGGGCATGCTTGTGGAAGGTGAAGGGTTTGGCTTTGGGTTTTAAGAATGAGTAATTAGTAGCATATGTTTTCTCCTAAAAAATCTTCTATAAATAAGATCTTAAACTCCTTTATTTCTTTCTACCAAAAACCTTTGCCTGCTTCCCATCAGTGCCCACCCTTATTGTTATCCCCTCTTAAGAAAAGCAAACTCCATTAGTGATAGTTCTTCTACACTTGTAAGATCAAAAAGGTTGAATTAGATTCCTTGGAGACATACACAGATCAAGGTGCTATAAGCGGTAGGATCACATGTCACTAAATATTATATTTATTTTATTTGATGATGCCGAAGCCTAACATATGATAACTGGTTATGTTTATTCTATAATTGTTAAAATTAATGATCGATTATATATAATTTGCATACATAAATTGATTTAGTTTAAAAATTAAATCCCAATGAAAACTGCATCATAATATTCATTATTTATTATGCAAAACATTAGATCCAAATTTTCTTCATTGGAACATTATTATAACGACCCTGACTCGACCTTCGAAAATCGGCACCGAATACGTCACTCATATTCAAATGCCGCAGATCCAAACATAGAATCTGGTTCGCCGAAGCTTAAAACACATTAAGTACAACAACACAGCGGAAGAAATTGAATAATATCATATACAACAATGAATATAATATCTGATACAATATGATACAACTGAATATCAACATACATCAGAGATATAAGAAATAGCAGCGGAAAGAAACAACAGCAGAAGATAAAGCAAACTAGGCAACTACAGCGGAAAGATAATGTCTTCAATGCCAAACTCCAAAAACTCCATCTTCAATCCAAAGCTAGCTCGAACCCTCATCACGTCGCACAAAGCTAAGCAAGGTCATTCCATCCAAAGACTGAAGAAGATCTCCAAATGCTACCAAACCAAGGATTCCGAAAGCTATCGAATCTACACCTACCATGGGATTATCTGAAAAACCCAACTCTAGACTGCCCGTGTGGAAAATTGTTGGCATCCAGAGTTCAGGAAAGGAACAATAAACTCCAGGTCAGTCATGGAACTGGTATGAGCAAATAAAAACAGTTGGTTTGAAAAACAAAGAAAAATGAAATCCGCAATGCATTTTGGAAAATGGAACTACCATAAGGCCTCCCGGCACACACACCATGCAATCGCACACTTGGGGGAGATTTCTCCTTATGATAGTCAAACATGCTTACTACGAAAAATTATTTTTGATATTTTTATTAGTGCATAGTGGAAAATATTTTGAAAGTATAATATTAATCTTAGCCAGCATAGGTACCATTATACTATGCCTACTATAGCTGCCATGTTAAATGGCAGGTTCTACAACTAAAACCGTACTGGGTTTGTATTGGGAATTCGATTTCCAACAAATGGTCAGGCTAAGAAACTTCCTATTGCCACATGGGAACGTCTCTGGAGGGACGCCCCGAGAACTTACCCAGCTCTCTGCTAACACAAGGCCGGTGCACTCCCTTCCCGGGAGTAACACCTAAGATATGCCACCCCCGGTCGTTTGCGACCTTTATCCGAGGTACCTCTACACTAACAACATCACACAGTAATAAATGTATGGTATCCACATGAGTAATTATCTGGGCTCCATACCATCATACTACCCTTTTCCAGAAGGAATGGACATACCCTAGGGGTGCGACCCCTGAAACCTTGCCGCATCTTTCCTGTTTCGACCATTACCGGGTTGTGAGGCTCGATGAGGTCTCGTCCACAATGCTACACTTTTTCACAAAGTCATGCTTTGATCAACAAATGATCAGCAGCACTTTGTATGCCACATTACCAAATTGGGAATGTATCACTAGTAAGCATCAACTACATAACCTCTGAGCTCGTACGTCTCAGAGAAGGGTGTTAAGCTAAGAGAATAAATCTCCGCCACCAAACAGAAATGTATTTGATAGAAACCAGCTTTACATCTCAAAGTGTAATGTCAGACAGACATCCATACAAGTCTGTTCCGTGTTCGAACAGAACTAAAGGCACTTTCGAAGAAGCCCTTACAATTTAGATATTTACAATCCTGATCGGACTCCCCAACACTTAGGGAATCTCTATACCATAGCTACTCAGTGCAGAGACAATCGATAGGTTATCCTATCGTTCTCGTAAATATCCAGTCTTCACCACCAGTCTTCAAATGCAATCCATAACATCAGATCATTATTCGGAATGGGTTATATGACACAAGGTCCCTCCCGGCTAAACCGAACAATGAGCGTAATATTTAAAAACATATGGATATAGGATTTCAGTTAAGTCACAACATAAAAATCCAAAGCTTTTCTTTCAAATGGTTTAAACAAATTACCATTTCAAATCTTTAAACAAAAAGATTCATTTCACAAAGTTCACCCAGTTTTACAAAGGTTCATTCATGGCTTTTCAAAACAATTTCATTTCAAATTGGATTAACTTATCCAATCTTAAATTAAAGATTTAATTCATAACTTTCAAACCATTTCCAATTCAAATCTTTTATATGAAAGATATACCATTTAAAACTCTTTATGATTTCAAGACAAGGTTTAATAATCTTTCACAAAGGTTCATTCATAGCTTTCAAAACAGTTCACAATTTCATTTCAAACTTGAAATATTTCGATACAAATTGGAAATCCTTTCTTTAAATGAAAGCTATTATTATTTGAAAACAATTGGTTTTCATTTTGGGAAAAACTGATTACATTTACATAAGTTAAAGCGATTTGAGTATAAATCATGGGTTTAAATTTAAATTCCAAAACAATATTTTTTTAAAATGGTTAAAAATCCATATAAACACCCTTATAACTTGTATAATCTTTTTAAACCATAATTCCCAAATCATTAAATTCAATTTCAAATATTGAATTCAAATTCAAATTATTTAAATTTCAAAATTTTATTAAGTTATTCAAAATTACCATTATCTTTAAAACTTCTTTTCAAAGGATTTTCATATTAATTCAATTCCATTTCCAAAAATCATTTGAATTCAAAATTAAACTTTAAAGCTATTTCAAAAATCCGTGACTTAACCAATTTCTACGTGCAATCCATATTTATGTGTGTATAGTGTAGTCCAGGGGTTTTACTCAATAGTGCAATATCAACAATCATCACAGATTCAATCACAGCAATATCGAAAAGCGGTATAATCCTATAACACTTATCTATATACACAGAATCACAAATAGATAATATAAATGCATTATAGATAAATAAACTACATTCATCATAGCTTGAATTAAAACAATTCAAATCACAAAGCATCACACATCAAAGATAACAAAACAATTCACAGCATTCAATAGAATACAATCATGCATAAATGAGGTTAATTGCTCATCTAATTAATTTGAAACCAGATTAATCACTAATTCTAGTTGATTAACATTAATTAATTACAGTTTATGTTAATTAATCATCCTTTAATTATTTATTAATTAACCTTAATTAATGAATTAATTCACCTTTAATCATAAAAGAATTAATCTTAATTAATTATACTTAACAATTAAATTAATAAATTAATTAACCCTTAATTAATTATTATTTAATTAATAAATCTTAATTAATTTAAAATAGGTAATTATCCCTAATTACTTAATTAACTTTTACCATTAATTACCTTTATTAATTAACTAACCTTTGATTAATCACTTCTTAAATTAATTACCTTAATTATATTAAACACATTAATTAATTATTCTTTAAATTAATTAATCTTTAAATACTTGATTAATCAATCATAAATTATCCATTATTAACTACTTTCACTAAGTAATTATTTTAATTAATTATAAATTAATTACTTAATTAATTAAACTTGAATTATTAATTAATGTTATCTTAATTACTATTGAGTAATTAACTTCAAGTAACTAATTTCCTTTAACAAATAATTTTAACTAGACCTTTAAAGGTTAATTAACAATTTTAAAACTTTCTTAATATTAACTTCTTTAAATATCATTAAGTTTATTTAAAATGAACTTTTTACAAATAAAAATTATGTTTATTTAAAAAAACATTTTAAAACTTAGCTAATTTAAAACAATTTATCTAAAAATCTTTCTTAATTAATTTTAAAACTTAGATAACATTCATTATTGAAAGAAAATTGATTTAACAAGATTTAACAAGATTTCAATTTTAAAAACTTGATTTTCCTTTGAATCTTAAAACTGTTTTGGCCAACATAAAAAAAACCCAAGAAGAAACACTTCCCACCCGAGCTTGAACCCATGCAAACCCAATTTCTCACTTGCTTCGAGAAAATTGACCGAATCCCCATGCTTGGTCTCGAGCCTCTTCCTTCTTCCCCAAAAAACCCAATGCACTTATATCAGAAAGGTACATGTATACGTGCATAAGCACTCGACCATCATCGATCGACGTCGAGGCCACCGGAACACCATCTACGATCATCAGAACCAATCTGAGCAACCCAAAACCCAAAATCACTGTTTAATCGAAATCGAGCCATTTTCGTTTTCCTGGAACTATAACCCAACCCTGTAATCACATCGCACGCACTTCTCCAACCACCGGAGCATCAACAACTCCGGCCACGCCTTCAAAAATCTCCAAGCTAGCATTCCCCTGAATATTGTTGAACTCGATTAACCTACGATGTCATTTCGATCAAAATACATCACCCATTCAAAACTAGGGTTACAAATTTCAAAAATCAATCACCATCGCCACCGTCCCTTGAACGCCTTCCCGATATTTTTCCCCAAGCCTCCGACCACTCTTCTATCTCCAGAAAGAACCACGACACCCCAGATCAACTAGATCGCCAGTAACTATTCAAATACCAATTTTTGGCCAACCCAGAAATGCGAACTCAAAACCCAACTAAAATTCGAGATTTTTGCATTAAAAATCACATTTTGTAAAGGGAATTGAGATTATATAAATGAATTTACAAATCAATGTATTTGATTTTTTAAGCATAAACCAATGTTCCCCTGTTCTTTTATTTTTCCAGACAATATTTCTATTTATTAAACTTAAAAATAATTTTAAATCTTAGTTTAATCTTTAACAAACATTTTTTATTTAAATACCCTAGCCTAACAAAGATTATAATAGCAAGAATTGAAATTTTATTCAAATTTATACTCTGTACCTTTTAACAAAGATGAATATTGATATATCAACACATGCATCCAAATTTACATCCACATATACTCAGAATAACAGCATGCAACAAATTTTTATTATCAAGCTTCTAATTCTATTCATGCATCCAGATTCAATCTGAACAAGGTAAAGTTTACTCACATTGTTCAAAAAGAAGGAATAGAGAGGCAGGTTCTATTTTAAATCTGGGATCTTGCTTGATTAGTTAATCTTTTGCTTTGATTTTCTGTTTTGAACTGATTTAAATCCTGCAAGTGTTAAACAGAGGTGTATATGTATATATTCATACTTGTATCCAATCATATTTCTCAAACAAACATTCAATATGCAAACCAAAGTATAAAGGGTTTTAAGAGTTTTATGTTTTTTAAATCTGTATAATATAACAGAGGTGTAAATATACATATACACAAGCATGCATCCATCACAGTGTATATATATTCACATACATACAGACATGCAACAGAACAAGCATTTATCATTGCATATAATACAGTTTTGGGTATGTTTGCTCACCTGACTGTGATAACCCGGATTTTCGGGCATCAGATAATTGAATAATTATCTAATATTAATGGAAAATACTGATTTATAAGTTGATAAATAATTCTAGTAACGAAAGTATATATCTGAATAAGTAGTTATATATATATAACTTGATTTATAAATTGGATATTTTGCAATATTGGAATTTAAAAGGTATTTGGATATGCTTTTATTCATAATTTGTTTCATTACATCTTCTTTACATAAGAATAAATAAATTATAATGTGATAACCCGGATTTTCGGGCATCAGATAATTGAATAATTATCTAATATTAATGGAAAATACTGATTTATAAGTTGATAAATAATTCTAGTAACAAAAGTATATATCCGAATATATATATATATATATATATATATATAACTTGATTTATAAATTGGATATTTTGCGATATTGGAATTTAAAAGGTATTTGGATATGCTTTTATTCATAATTTGTTTCATTACATCTTCTTTACATAAGAATAAATAAATTAAGTAAAACCTTTATTTAACATTTAAAATAAAAAGAAAATAATACAAAGACAAGTGTTATCATAATAAAACTTAATATTAACATGTGTTAACTAATGAACTAAGATTTATGACAAGTGGCATTTTCAGATTTAATTCTCTTTTATTTTTGTTAAACAATTTTCAGCCTAAAAACATATACTTCTCTCTATCTATTTCATTTTCAAAAAAATAATAATAATTCAAAAGCTAAGAAATAAATATGAACTCAAACAATCCCTCAAAACAAAATTTGCCTCTAAAACCAGATAATAAATCAATCCAAACCCTGTAACTAATTATCAACAGCAAACCTGAAGCATCTTTCTTCAAATCTGGAAATTTGTTTAAAGCAAGTCCAAGTTCTAATAGCATACAGTTTTAAAATCAAAACAGCTGCAAAAAAATTTAATCAACTACAACAGCAACAAGATTCAAAATCCAGAGTAAAATCAGTTTCAAGAAAATGAAATGCAAATGACCGTTCTCTGCTTCTATAAAGGTGAGTAAATTGCTGCCATTTTAAAATTTTAAACCGGTTGACAATGATGCTGTGATAAATTGTTGAAATATCTTGCATGCAATAATTAATCATATGATTAACTCAAACAAGCCTAGAAGCAAGAACCTGCACTCTGTTCTCTGCTTCAAAACTGTGAGTAACTCAACTTTTTAAAATTTAAATAGGTAAAGGTTGATTGCATGCTTTTATTTAGACATGAAATTATATTATAAATTTGTTGTGAATGTATCTATGAATATATTTATGCGTGTGCATGAATGTTCACCTGAAGCTCTCTGTTTGATTGATTTCAAGCTTCCGTTAGATTTAAAACCCATTGTCTCTTGATTTAATCTTCATTTGAGTTTAAGACTCAAACAAAATATGTTTGATTCATTATAAACTTCAGATTAAAATTGTACTTAAGTAAAAAAATTATATGGTTTATATGATGTATATACCTGAGCATATAAATTTGATTGTACAAACTGGGTGTATAAAACTTGCTCTCTGTTTATATGTATAAGCTTCTAAATATAAAGAAGAAATTCCATATCTCTCTAGATATTTGATGATAGACAAAAATGTATGAACAGAAAATGTTTGTAAGGATATAAACTAAATTTTAAAAATAGATTCATTTGTATATATAAACTATTATTTTAGAAATATATGAATCTACAGGTCTGGTCAATTTATAGGCAAAATAAAATGTCAGGAATTAGTGAATCAATTATATAGCCTGATTCTAATTTGTAATTCATGAATTTAGAAGTAGAAATTGTGATTTTTAGATTGGAAATGAATGTGGTATCGTGAAGTGATGGTTTTCGACATTTTGTCGAATTCTAATGGTCGGCGTCGAGTTGAGTGGTGAGTCTTGGGTTGAAGGTAGCCAGTGGATAGAGGATCACGAGAAAAATGGAGATGTATTTTTCTGGTGATCATAGTTGATGGGCGAAGGTTAAGTAGGGTTACGGAATGTTTTGGGGATGAAGGTGTTCGCGAGGCGTTCACAGCAGCCATGGGTGATCAGAGTCGTTTGCGGGATGATGATTAGGAGCATGGCGACATGATGAGGGTCTGGTGAGGTCGGCGATGAAGGATGTGGTCGAGGTCGTCGGTGTTAGTTGATCTTCTGAGGAGTCCTTTCCTCCTTTGATTTGATCGAGTGGCTGTTTTTCGATTTGGACTTCGTTTTCAAATTTTGGGTTGTCGCAAGGTTGGACGGTGTCATAGGTGATGTTTTGGGACGGGAAGCGATGATCGGAGATTGCCGTGGTCGTCGTGCACGTGCACGACGCACTTTTGGGTATCTGGAAGTGTTGAATGGGGATGTGGCAGGAATCTCGGGTTGATACCTGAAAATATGGCTTGCTGACTCGAAGTTTTTGTAGGGGTTGCTCGAGCATTTGCTTTATTTCATATTTTACTAGTGATAACGGAAACCTCTTTCTGTATTTAAAATTTGAAGTAAAAGTTTAAAATGCAAACTAAAATCTAAACTAAGTCTTAAATGTGAAATTTAATTATGAATTCAATTAGTTTAAATCTTGGGTTTTGAAATAATTGGGACTTTGAAAAATTTTAGTTTGGTCTTAAACAAAACATAAAACCTGTTACTGTTTTTAAAAATTAAAAGCAAGGTATTAAATGCAAACTAGAAATTTAAAGCAAGTTTAAAATCTGAAAATTTAATAGAAATTAAAATTAGATTGTCTGAGATTTGAAATGATTTATGTTTTTTTTTAAATTTAAATTTGGGTTTAAAACTTATAAGTGTAAAAGCATATGTGTTTTATATTTGAATTGGAAGTTTACAATTGTAACGTATGATATTTAAAATAAGTTTAAATTCTAGTTATTAAATCTGGAATTAAATTTTAATTATGAATTGATTAATCAAGTAATTAAGGATTAATTAAGATTGTAGGTAACACTTTATGAATTAAATAATTAGAGATTAATTAATTGGTAATTAAAGATTAATTAATTTGTAACTAATGATGGTTAATCTGAGATAATTTCTTAAGAAAGAATTAAAGAATAGTTAATGAAGGTCATTAACTTAAGATTATTTAACAATTAATTAATGTGATTAATTTTAATAATTAATTAGATTAATTAATTGATAATAATCAATTGAGAAATTGTTTAAGTTTAATTACTTAATGAAAGTAATTAAGAAATTAATTACTTAATGTAATTAAGAAATTAATTACTTAATGTAATTAATTGGGTTTAATGTGATTAGTTTAGATTAATTAATTAAGTTTAATTAATTTAAACACTTGTTGATTGATGAATAATTACTTAATGTAATTAATGGAAGTGTAATTACTTAAAGAAGTAATTAATGGTAATCACTGGATGTTATTAATCAAGGGTGATTAATAATTATGGTTAATAATTAATTAATGAAGTAATTAAAGGTTAATTACTGTATTTGGTTAAGGATAAAATTAATTTGTGAAATTAATTAAGGGACAAATAGAATGATATTGGAAGCCTTTGATTAATTGTTATCCCTAATATATGGTTCGTGATGCTACATGATAAGATATGTTGGATTTAAACTGTGATGATGTGGTTATCTATAGATGATGAATTTTTGAGACATCCTGTATTTAAAGTTGAATTGTATTTCACTTGAATAATGTAAGTTAAGATGACACTGGGTTCGAAGAGACCAGAGTCGGGTATTAGTAAATACCCGAAACCACTTCGATTCTTTATAAATTGCTAGGTGAAATTGATAAGCTGGAATGGATTGAATTAAGTGAATTAGACCATTTAATCTAAACTGGTACTTAGAAATTGGTGAGTAAAATAGATGATGTCGATAACAATTTGTGAACTTGTAATTGATACAAGTTACCCGGGTTATATATAAATTGTATGCTTTTGAAATTTATGTTATATGGGTTACTCACGATGGTTTCCAGCTTGACCCGGGTGTTACTTTGATGTAATGCTCGGGTCAGACTGAGTATTACAGATTTTCAGGTAAGGGCGTTCTGGAGCTCAGGAGGCGAGCTGAAGGGATGAAACGTATGGAGTGCTTTACCGCTGTGATATATTATGGTGTAATTGGGACATGTTGTATTAGACTGTCCAGTGTTGTGTGTATGATGTAACTCTGATATTTTAAAGTGTAATTGACAGATACAGTTTTCTTTTGTATAACTGTTATTGTTATTATTTGCTATTATATTTTGATCCGCTGCGAATGTGAGAATTATGTGTTTCTTTTATGTTCTTCTTCTATCTCTTCTTCTTTTCTCTAACTATCTGGAATTTTCGGGATCGGAATTTCCGGGACGTTACACTGACACTGAGGAATGGAGAACAGTTTGAGCCTAGGATTTGATACTTGAAAATTGAACAGTGATTTGAACTGCAATTTTAAACTGCTCTGGCTTTTGATTTGAGACTTTCCCGATTTTGATCTTTGTTTTGATTATCTGAGTTGATCACTGCCTGCTTAATTTCTGGTTTGAGATGGATTTAGATTTCCAGGTTGATAATAATCTTTGAAAACTTTGATTCCCAGATTGTTTTCCAGCTTGAGTTGATTTCTGGATTCACTCAAGTTGAAGTAGTTGAATTTCACTTTGCAGGCTTTGATTTGAAAAACTGATCTTAAACTCCATGCTTGATTAATTTCCAGGCTTTTTTTTTCAAGGCTTTAGATTTTGTTTCTGGTTTAGAAATGATCTCGGGTTTGAAGATTGTTAGTTTGATTTTTAGGTTTGAAGAATTGAAAAGAGAATAGCCTGGTTGTATTTCTTTTTCATGCATATTTTCTAATTTCAAATTAAAAAAAACTCAAATGCCACTTGTGGACACTTGTGTTACTTGCATGGCCCATTGTTTACACTTCTAAATTTACTTATGTGCATGGCTTACACTTGATGAAAATAAGTAATATTATGTTTTAGACCCTATATTTAGTTTTATTTGTTTATATAATTTTCTTGACTTTATTCACAAACATTATTATATTTTTTTCTCAAAAGATATGTACACATATATGTAAGTTTTAAAACTTCTATTCTTGATTTCTATACATATATATATTTCATAGTTTATAAAACTTTTGTAAATTTATTTATTAAATCAACTTTATTTACAATTCATTTATTAAGTTTCAAAAGGTAAATATTTTATATTCATTCTTGTTTATATACATACATACACATATAATTCTTAATTTATAAAGCTTTTCAAATCTAATTTATTTATTACATGAATTTTATTTACAATAAATTTATAAAATTTCAAAAGGTAAATATTTTATACTCATTCTTGTTTAAATTTTAAATTCAAGTCATTGTACAAATCATAACTTTTAAAGAAATTGATTTCAAAGTTTAGTTGTATTTTAATAATAAACACATATATAGATTATATATGTATACGAGTCTTTAGAATAAAGGTTTAACTTCAGACAACTTTTAAAAATCCATTTCATAAAATTAAATTCAAATATCTTTATATTAATTTCTATTTATATTTCCTTTTATAACTATTTATACATCCTTAAGAAAAAATTCTTATATTGATCTTAAATCCTATCTTCCCAATCACAATGTATATATTTACATACATGTATATATAATAGAAACAAATCTCTACTAGTTTATAAACTTCTTAAATCCAATTTATTTCTCAGAATATTTATTCTTGAATTTCAAATTCCAGATTCAATTTAAAATAATCCATTTATATAATATATATAAATTTTAAAGCTTTTATTAATTCTTATTTTCACAATCTATTTATAAAACCCACATTTTAATTGTTTTTGGAGAAACTCAAATAAATTTACCAATTAATCTCACAATTTAATTCAAAATTTTATATTAATTACCAAATATTTCAAAGTTTAATTCCAAAGATCAAATTAATTATTAAATTAATTTGGCCTTAAAAATAGGAATGTTACAGATTCCCCCTTAAGAAAATTTCGTCCTCGAAATTTGCCTGGGAGATAACCAAGAATGGATAGATACACAAAGATAGAGAATCGACTCATCAATCAAACTGAACATCTATTCTGTATTTGGCTTACCAAATCTAAACATCAACAATAGATATGTGAAAAAACTCATTTAGTACTGTACAAGATACTCGGGTCACCAGATCTACGAAATATGCAGGGGCATTGGTTAGTTCGAAGGGATATCTAACCGCTCGTAGAATATATCTAGACCCAAACAATAGATAAATGGATTCCAAACTCAAGTCGGAACACCCCAAAGTATATATAACTTGTCCCTCTTTGGACTTTGATATCCATAAGAAATCACAATAGAATTTAAAATTTGGTTTTAATCGAAATCGTTTTATCGATACAATTTATTTAACTTTATATTTTAGTTAACCAATTTATTTCAATTTAAATTTCAAATTTGTTAAAGTTTAAAACAAAAAGATGAGGGAAATGGATGATTAGGATACGAAATAGGAAACTAGAATCTTTTCTACAACGATTCGTAGGGCCACTACCACACCAAAGCTTCTTCTTCGTGCTACCACGAAGCGATCAAAGAATTTGGAATCGAATCAAAGGAGATTGATAGAGAAAGATATTTCCGTTCTTGTAGGGCATTGACCATTTGTACTGGTATTTCCCTGTCCCCTACCTCGTTCTCTTCTTGCACTCATACTTACTATTAGTAAATAGTAAGGGAATTTACTAAGGCATATGAACGGATATCTTTGGGATATACTCATTCTAAGGCATACTTCACCCTATCTCTAATGAGTTACCTAATGTGTTATACTCCTGAGCTAAAGTTTCAACCTTCAGCTCTGATACCATTATAACGACCCTGACTCGACCTTCGAAAATCAGCACCGAATACGTCACTCGTATTCAAATGCCGCAGATCCAAACGTAGAATCTGGTTCGCCGAAGCTTAAAACACATTAAGTACAACAACACAGCGGAAGAAATTGAATAATATCATATACAACAATGGATACAATATCTGATACAATATGATACAACTGAATATCAACATACATCAGAGATATAAGAAATAGCAGCGGAAAGAAACAACAGCAGAAGATAAAGCAAACTAGGCAACTACAGCGGAAAGATAATGTCTTCAATGCCAAACTCCAAAAACTCCATCTTCAATCCAAAGCTAGCTCGAACCCTCATCACGTCGCACAAAGCTAAGCAAGGTCATTCCATCCAAAGACTGAAGAAGATCTCCAAATGCTACCAAACCAAGGATTCCAAAAGCTATCGAATCTACACCTACTATTGGATTATCTGAAAAACCCAACTCTAGACTGCCCGTGTGGAAAATTATAGGCATCCAGAGTTTAGGAAAGGAACAATAAACTCCGGGTCAGTCATGGGACTGGTATGAGCAAACAAAAACAATTGGTTTGAAAAACAAAGAAAAATGAAATCCGTAATGCATTTTGGAAAATGGAACTACCATAAGGCCTCCTGGCACACACACCATGCAATCGCACACTTGGGGGAGATTTCTCCTTATGATAGTCAAACATGCTTACTATGCAAAATCCTTTTTGATTTCATTATTAGTGCATAGTGGATAACATTTTGAAGTATAATATTAATCTTAGCCAGCATAGGTACCATTATACTATGCCTACTATAGCTGCCATGTTAAATGGCAGGTTCTACAACTAAAAGCGTACTGGGTTTGTATTGGTAATTGGATTTCAAACAAATGGTCAGGCTAAGAAACTTCCTATTACCATATGGGAACGCCTCTGGAGGGACGCCCCAAGAACTTACCTAGCTCTCTGCTAACACAAGGCCGGTACACTCCCTTCCCGGGAGTAACACCTAAGATATGCCACCCCCGGTCGTTTGCGACCTTTATCCGAGGTACCTTTACACCAACAACATCACACAGTAGTAAATATACCGTGTCCATATGAGTAAGTATCTGGGTTCCATACCATGATACCACCCTTTTCCAGAAGGAATGGACATACCCTAGGGTGCGACCCCTGAAACCTTGCCGCATCTTTCCTGTTTCGACCATTACCGGGTTGTGAGACTCGATGAGGTCTCGTCCACAAAGCTACACTTTTTCACAAAGTCATGCTTTGATCAACAAATGATCAGCAGCACTTCGTATGCCACATTACGAAATTGGGAATATATCACTAGTAACCATCAACTACATAACCTCTGAGCTCACACGTCTCAGAGAAGGGTGTTAAGCTAAGAGAATAAATCTCTGCCACCAAACAGAAATGTATTTGATATAAAAACCAGCTTTACATCTCAAAGTGTAATGTCATACATACATCCATACAAGTCTGCTTCGGTTTCGAACATAACGAAAGGCACTTTCGAAGAAGCCCTTGCAATCCGGGTATTCACAATCCCGATCGGACTCCCTATCACTTAGGGAATCTCTATCCGTAGCTACTCAGTGCAGAGACAATCGATAGGTTATCCTATCTTTCTTGCAAATATCTGGTCTGCACTACCGGTCTTCAAATGCAATCCATAAAGTCGTATCATTATTCGAAATGGGTTATATGACATAAGGTCCTCTCCCGGCTAAACCGAATAATGAGCGTAATATTTAAAAACATATGGATATGGGATCTTAGTTAAGTCACAACTTAAAAATCCAAAGCTTTTCTTTCAAATGGTTTAAACAAATGGCCATTTCAAATCTTTAAACAAAAATATTCATTTCACAAAGTTCACCTAGTTTCACAAAGGTTCATTCACAGCTTTTCAAAACAATTTTATTTCAAATTGGATTAACTTATCCAATCTTAAATTAAAGATTTAATTCATAACTTTCAAACAATTTCTAATTCAAATCTTTTATATAAAAGATATACCATTTAAAACTCTCTTTGATTTAAAGACAAGGTTTAATAATCCTTCACAAATTTTCATTCATAGCATTCAAAACAATTCACAATTTCATTTCAAACTTGAAATCTTTCGATACAAATTGGAAATCCTTTCTTTAAATGAAAGCTATTATTATTTGAAAACAATTAGTTTTAGTTTTGGGAAAAACTGATTACATTTACATACGTTAAAGCCATTCGAGTACAAAACTTGCGTTTAAATTTAAATTCCAAAACAATATTTTTTTTAAATGGTTAAAAAGCCATATAAACACCCTTATAACTTGTATAATCATTTAGACCATAATTCCTAAATCATTGAATTCAATTTCAAACATTGAATTCAAATTAAAATCAAATTATTTAAATTTTAAAATTTTATTAAGTTATTCAAAATAACCTTTATCTTTAAAACTTCTTTTCAAAGGTTTTTCATATTCAATTCCATTTCAAAAAATCATTTGAATTCAAAATTAAACTTTAAAACTATTTCAAAAATCTGTGACTTAACCAATTTCCACGTGCAATCCATATTTGTGTGTGTATAGTGTAGTCCAGAAGTTTTACTCAATAGAGCAACATCAACAATCATCACAGATTCAATCACAACAATATCGATAAGCGATATAGTCCTATAACGCTTATCTATATACACAGAATCTCAGATAGATAATATAAATGCATTATAGATAAATAAATTACATTCATCACAACTTGAATTAAAACAATTCAAATCACAAAGCATCACACAGCAGAGATAACAAAACAATTCACAGCATTCAATAGAATACAATCATCCATAAATAAGGTTAATTGATAATCTGATTAACTTGAAACCAGATTAATCACTAATTTTGGTTGATTAACATTAATTAATTACAGTTTATGTTAATTAATCATCCTTTAATTATTTATTAATTAACCTTAATTAATTAATTAACCTTTAATTATAAAAGAATTAAACTTAATTAATTGAACTTAACAATTATATTAATAAATTAATTAACCCTTAATTAATTATTATTTAATTAATAAATCCTAATTAATTTAAAATAGGTAATTATCCCTAATTACTTAATTAACTTTTACCATTAATTACTTTTATTAATTAAGTAACCTTTAATTAATCACTTCTTAAATTAATTACCTTAATTATATTAATCACATTAATTAATTATTCTTTAAATTAATTAATCTTTAAATACTTGTTTAATCAATCATAAATTATCTTCTTAATTACTTTCACGAAGTAATTATTTTAATTAATTATTCATTAATTACTTGATTAATTAAACTTGAATTATTGATTAATTTTATCTTAATTACTATTAAGTAATTAACTTCAAGTAACTAATTTCCTTTATCAAATAATTTTAACTAGACCTTTAAAAGTTAATTAACAATTTTAAAACATACTTAATATTAATTTCTTTAAATATCATTAAGTTTATTTAAAATTAACTTTTTAAAAATAAAAATTATGTTTATTTAAAAAACCATTTTAAAACTTAGCTAATTAAAAACAATTTATTTAAAAAAAATTCTTAACTAATTTTAAAACATAGACAACATTTAATATTGAAAGAAAATTGATTTAACAAGATTTCAATTTTAAAAATTTTATTTTCCTTTGAATCTTAAAACTATTTTGGCCAACATAAAAAAACCCGAGAAGAAACACTTCCCACCCAAGCTTGAACCCGGGCAAACACAATTTCTCACTTGCTTCGAGAAAATTGACCAAATCCCCGTGGTTGGCCTCGAGCCCCTTCCTTCTTCCCCAAACAACCCAATGCACTTATATCAGAAAGGCACACGTATACGTGCACAAGCACATCGACCATCGTCGATCGACGTCGAGGCCACCGGAACACCATCTACGAAAATCAAAACCAATCTGAGCAACCCAAAACCCAAAATCAAAGTTTAATCGAAATCGAGCCATTTTCGTCTTCCTGAAACTGTAACCTAACCCTGTAATCACCTCGCACACACTTCTTCGACCACCGGAGCGTCAGCAACTCTGGCCACGCCTTCGAAAATCTCCAATCTAGCATTCCCTTGAATATTGTTGAACTCGATCAACCCACGAAGTCATTTCGATCAAAATACATCACCCATTCAAAACTAGGGTTAAAGATTTCAAAAATCAATCACCATCGCCACCGTCCCTTGAACGCCTTCCTGATATTTTTCGCCGAGGCTCTGACCACTCTTCTATCTCCAGAAAGAACCACGACACCCCAGATCAACAAGATCGCCAGGAACTATTCAAATACCATTTTCTGGCCAACCCATAAATGTGAACTCAAAACCCAACTAAAATTCGAGATTTTTGCATTAAAAATCACATTTTGTAAAGGGAATTCAGATTATATAAATGAATTTACAAATCCATTTATTTGATTTTTTTTTAAGCATAAACCAATGTCCCCTGTTCTTTTATTTTTCCAAACAATATTTCTATTTATTAAACTTAAAAATAATTTTAAATCTTAGTTTAATCTTTAACAAACATTTTTCACTTAAATACCCTAGCCTAACAAAGATTAGAATAGGAAGAATTGAAATTTTATTCAAATTTATACTCTGTACCTTTTAATAGAGATGAATATTGATATATCAACATATGCATCCAAATTTACATCCAAATATACTCAGAATAACGGCATGCAACAATTTTTTTTTTTATCAAGTTTCTAATTCTATTCATGCATCCAGATTCAATCTGAACAAGGCAAAGTTTACTCACATTGTTCAAAAAGAAGGAACAGAGAGGCAGGTTCTATTTTAAATCTAGGATCTTGCTTGGTTACTTAATCTTTTTCTTTGATTTTCTGTTTTGAACTGATTTAAATCCTGTAAGTGTTAAACAGAGGTGTATATGTATATATTCATACTTGTATCCAATCATATTTCTCAAACAAACATTCAATATGCAAACCAAAGTATAAAGGTTTTAAGAGTTTTATGTTTTTAAATCGGTATAATATAATAGAGGTGTAAATATACATATACACAGGCATGCATCCATCACAGTGTATATATATTCACATACATACAGATATGCAACAGAGCAAGCATTTATCATTGCATATAATACAGTTTTGGGTATGTTTGCTCACTTGACACTGAGGAATGGAGAACAGTTTGAGCCTAGGATTTGATACTTTAAAATTGGACAGTGATTTGAACTGCAATTTTAAACTGCTCTAGCTTTTGATTTGAGACTTACCTGATTTTGATCTTTGTTTTGATTATCTAAGTTGATCACTGTGTCACGATCCAAATTTCAGCGGTCGAAAATCGACGTCCGTACTCCACTTGTACCTGAATGCTTTAGATTCAACCGTTGAAATTCGACTCGTGTCGGAGCTTATAACACATTTCGTACAACACAGCGGAAGAAATGAATAGTATATATATCATATACAACATTGATACAATATCTGATACAACTAAATGATACAATGAATATTAATATACATCAGAGATATGATACAAGACAATAGCAGCCAAAAGAAAAGATAACACCAGCAGTGGAACAATATCTCCAATATGGTCTTCAAGAGAGAAAGAGAGATAGAATCCAGAACTGTAACTCCATCTCCAAAGCACCAACCCAGAAGTAGCTCGAACTCCCAATCAAGATGAAATGAAGCAACTCGATCCGAATGCGATTTCCAAATCCTAAGGCTGAAAGCTATCGAATCTACACCTACTATTCGATTATCTGAAAAACCTAACTCTAGACTGCCCGTGTGGAAAATTATGGGCACTCAGAGTTTAGAAAGGGAACAATAAACTCCAGGTCAGTCATGGGACTGGTATGAGAAAACAAAAACAGTTTATCTTTAAAACGAACAACCAAAAGAATTTTAAATTTAAATCCGCAATGCTTTTTAGAAAATGTGACTACCATAAGGCCTCCCGCCACACACACAATGCAAACGTAGAATTGGAGGAGATTTCTCCTTACGATAGTCAAATATGCTTGATACGCGAAACCATTTTGATATTATTACTAGTGTGAACCCGTGCTTCGCACACGGTATGATCTTAAATTATAACAAACATTATGTTTCAAGGGTATATTTTTATGCTTTTGAAATAAATTTGCAAAGTGAGAAGAAATATTGGTGAGTAATTAGCATTGTACCGTTCTTACAATAAAGTAAATTTGAAAAACCTAACATAAACAGAACTAACCTTGGAAATGAATAATGTTTAGTCAAAATTATAGTTAAATCATCGATTACAAAAAAATTGCCTTAAAATCACTATCATTACTTGCTTTTAGTCATAAGTCACGTTATTGACACTTTAATGGCATATTCATTATGTAAATCATGCTCTAATCATGCAAGTATAAAAATATTTGTACAATCTTGAATTGTCAAACAATAAACCATTATTCATGATATTTTGAACTGGCAATAGAGGTATGCAATGCAATTTATCCTTTAAAGCAACCTATTGGCTTAGTGGAACAGCAACAGGCTATGGAAAATAATTTAAAAGAAATAAAGGAACAAAAAAAATAAAAGTATAGGCACAACACAATAGAAGTACATACACAACGCTGACCCATAATATTCATCAAGATATATTTGAAATCAAAATCTAATATGCTAAACATCCTTCTACAAAACTCTATTAAGCAAGCAAAATTGTAGATTGTAAATTATAAATGCATATATTTTCATAATATTCTAGATATTAACTTGTGGTAATGCTGAGCAAAATTTATTGAATGCATAGTAAAATCTTGTTAGAGACCAAAAATTAAAAAGCTATATAGTATTGAATGAAGTGAAATATATATCACTTAGTAGAGAAATTAAAGTGGGTAATGTTAATCTGAGAAAATACAGACATGCTCTATTATGCAAAGCAAAAATTGTTGACTTAATTATTTTCATAAGAACAAATATTTACACCACCAAACTGGAATGACATGTTATTTGCATAATCATAGAAAAAGTGTTCAGATTAAAATGGAGCTTTATTGATGAAGCCTCAGTTATCAATTGAATTTTTCAGATGACGACATCCATGCAGCCAACCAAATTGGACTGAACGTTCTCCTATTTATCACGTAAGAAAATCTATTAGATTTTGTAATGACGCAAAACAGGTTAGGTGCAACAAACTAATATGGCATAATAAAAAAACCTTTGTTATAAACCAAGCACATAGAAGCTTAAAGGCGGATGAAATTATTGATCAACGTGTAAATTGATCTTCAATCAAGCTGAAGTATACAACATTTTGAATTGAGTTATAGTAATGTAGAAGCTTTATTCTGTTTTATACAACCCCACCTATTTTTTATGATATATAAAGATCTTATAGTAAACGCTTAGATTGGTACATAAGTGATAACGTAGGTGTAGCTTAAAATTCTCAAAGATTTCATAGGTAGATGAAAAATAGTTGAGTACTATGTGAGATGCAAACAGTAGAAAAGAAAATTTTATTGTTTATTATTGCAAGTAAGTGAAAACTTATATTAAAATGACTGTAAGCTTAAATATTCTAGTTGCACGTAGAAAATTAAATATTTTTAAAATATTTTTAAGATACTATTTACATATGATGTGAAACATTATTATAATATTTTGATAAACCAAGAATCGGACTCAACTTCAATTGCTATAATGGTTTGAATGAAACGGTTGACTCAATCAAAAAGGAAGTACTTTAAATTGTAGGTTTAATCAACAAAAAGTCTTCAAATTCATTAGCAAAAAGGTTCAAAACAAATTTACATAAATTGGCTAATTGCTAAAACTGAATGTAGACATTTAACTATGTTGTGTTCCATTGCATATAAACTATTACGTCTTATCAAAATATATTGAACAAAAACTACAAATGCACTGTAAAAAAGGAAAGAAAAGCAAGTTGATTTGGTCACCATTATTAAACGAATTATATAGGCTTGTACAAAATGAAGATACTTTGATTTTTTTATATTATCAGGTGATACACTGCCAAACGTATTAAAAAATATGAAGAAGTAGACTTTCATTATCCATTGTCAAATGGATGAAGGAATGTTCAATGCTATAGTATTTGCATTTACTACCGTTGTTTGATAAAATATTGGAAAATACATAAAATTATGATTTCATGGCTGTTAAATTTGCCTCTTAATAAGTCTTTATGGTTCATTAACTACTGCTGCAAAGCAGATGAAAGAAAAATCATACATATTGATTAATTCAAAGGACGGAAGCAGTGTGACAAAGAAGCAATACAGTGCATCTTCATATTGGCAAGTCAGATCAGTAATCACCTCGATTGGACTACAGTTCGATATGATTGAATGTGTGAGAAAATACCAAATGCTCTATTTAGTGTGTCGGTTTCCCTGTCAGCATTCTTCTAAGAATTAGCATTAAAAATAAAAACTAACAGAAGCAGCTCATGTAAATGACGATGAATAGTTGCTCTTTTTATCTTGCAGGAGAATAGCACTTATTTACCTACTTATATACTTCGAAAAGATATAATAAGTAACAATTATTGAATATATAAATAGAGACAGAGTTATGTTATGATGTTTGTTATGGTCAACTGGAGCAATGGTTGAGTTAAATAATAGAGCATAGGGATAAAGTATGCAGAACTTTAGCTGTAGACAGAAAAAGTTAAAACACCTAAAATCAAAACACTTTATTTAGAACAGGAAGTCGGATATGGGAAAAAAGTTGTATAGAAGAGATCTTGTTCCACTTGCGATCTCTATTGTCATGTTTAATTCAAATTGGATACAACAATGTGCTTATAGTCTGGAGTGGTCTAATTTGATCGGGCAGGTTATAGTATATTATTTTTCATTGTTTAGGCTTAAACTAAGATGGATAAACGGAAGGTAGAAAAAATAAAGCTAAAGTGAAAAATTGTGAATAACTCGCATAAAAGGCGTATTCAGTCACAACTGAATTATATTTGTGCAATAGAACAGGTAAACTATATTGCTATTTTAAACAGTTAGTTTCAGATAAGCCTGTAAATAAAGTGAAACAGAAAGAGTAACAGATTTTAACTTCAGTTGCACATAAATTCAAACAGTTGTAGTTTATAAACTGATGAATGGGATATCTGTTTGAAATCAGAATGCCGATAAATAAAGATAAAAATGAAAAAAATAAATAAGGAAAAGATATTGTTTTTTGATAAACATGGTCAATATCATTACCTTCTGTTATGTCTTCCAACCAAATTTTTTGATGAACAGGTAAACCATCAAATAACTATCTTCTATTATTTTCATTATTTATGTAAAATCATTTGGTGGGTGTACACACACACAGACACACATAGAGAGAGGAGTAAAATTATGAAATGAAATTGCAAGATGGAAAATATGATTATTGATTAGTGAAAGAGTAAATTACTGACTGCAAAGGTAGAGTGGAAAAGAGTGCAAAAGGTTTAATCGGTAGTAGACTATTCTATTTCATTGTTGGGAAAAAAGGGTAGTGGATCTAACCATCCTATCGAGGAGCTGCATGTTGAAGCCAAAAACGTCATTGCTTTTTAGATTGATGGAGTCCCATAGCATGGCAATGCGAACTCGAATGTTACTCCAACACTGTTAACGGTTAGTGATTCTATAGGTGACTGTGCAGTATCAACTGTTAGAAAAGATGGAACAGAATAATGATTTAAGCAAGTAATAGATGGCTGGTAGATTATATAAGACTGTAGATGTAACAGACGGTGACCTTTGGTAGTCTGTTGAAATAAATGTACTGCAGTTAAAAGCAAATGGAAATTGTTCGATTTGAATTTATGATACTTATTGTCTTCGGTTGTATGTTGTAACTTGTTTTAAATAGGCAGATGTCATTTATGTAGTATAAAAACTGTGTATGGTTTGTATTATTTATCCACGGACAGCAGATGTTTTGAACGTATAAATGTTCAACTCATCCCTCAGCCAATATTATAAAACTGTAATGCCAAACTGGAATAGAACTAATGATAGCTTGGCAGCAGATACATATGAAATAATAGTGTAGATATGGTGAAAACATATTTTGCACAATTTTGATTGACCACCCTATGTATTGTACAGTCAGACAGTAAGTGTGTGCAAATCTGCACAAATATAGTAATAGAATAAATGTAGCAAATACTGCAATTGGTTAATTTTTTGCTTAGCTTGCTAAGCGTTTAGGTGGAAAATTTTCTTTCTGAATACCATGGAATGAAGATTGGTCTAGTTTTCATCTCTGTAGACATTGTACTGTATGTGGTGTAAGAACTGCTGTTGCGATGCAATGTATAAATTGCAAAGACCTAAACCCATATTACTGTTAAAAAAAGTCAACGTTATGTGCATGTGCTGTTGGTAAACCATCATATTAGTAAATACAATTTTGAATTAGATTTGAGGTAAAGACAAATAACTTACCTGCACGTCGATATGCGAACAGCTGGAAAACAGTTGGAATAGTTTCTCTTGTACCACCCTTTGTAACGGTAGCTGAAAGAGGTTAGTTGTGACAACTTATTTTCTATAATCAGTTCACTGAACCCTGCAATGGTAACAGACGGAATGTTACATGCAGAGAAATAAAATGAAAATAATTTGGCCTATCAAATTAAAAGATGTCAAATCTGAAAGCACTGAACTGAATATTTGAATACTTTTAAGTATTTCATAAAAATACTATAATCAAATATTTTACTATGTTCTTACAGACATCAAAACCCAAATTTTCCGTATTTAAACACATATTACTGTTAAAAAAGGCAACGTTATGTGCACGTGCTGCTGGTAAACCGTCATATTAGTAAATACAATTTTGACTTAGATTTGAGGTAAAGACAAATAACTTATCTGCACACCGATATGCAAACAGCTGGAAGACGGTTGGAATCGTTTCTCTTGTACCACCCTTAGTGACGGTAGCTGAAAGAGCATTAGTTGTGACAACTTATTTTCTACAATCAGTTCAGTGAACCCTGCAATGGTAACAAATGGAATGTTACATGCAGAGAAATAAAGTGAAAATAATTTAGGCTATCAAATTAAAAGATGTCAAATCTGAAAGCACTGAATATTTGAATACTTTTAAATATTTCATGAAAATACTGTAATCAAATATTTTATTATGTTCTTATAAACATCAAAACCCAAATTTTCCGTAGGTATTTCTGGGAAGGTAATAATTTTGGGCAACATCTCTTTACTAATGCAAATTTTTAGTAGTGGTACAACGTCTTATTAAAGATCCCGTAATAAGCAGGCAGCAATGACATACAAAGATACGATAGTAAGCTAGGAATAAGAGTAGTAAGCTTTTTTAGCAAAATGTATGCAATTTTTGTGTAAAATAACACCATTAAATTAGAGCTCTACCCAACTATTTAATATAATTCTATAGGGGTTTCTATTTCAGGTTCTAAGTCTATTAGTGTACATCATGTCCTTTCATTCAGTAAAGACAATACCATTAGGCTAAAATAAAAAAAGTGCGTAGAGGTTGCACATAAGTACACAGGTGCATGTTGCATTGCACAGGGAAAAAAATATGAGCTCGGAATTTTATTGATGTTCAAATCGGTAAGTCACATAAATTTCAGTGTGAAAATCAACCTTTGAAGAGCGAAAACTGAAAATAATATGACCAATTTCATAATAATTTATTCTAGTTATTGCTTTAAAAAGCATCATTGCGACAATAAAATTTAATCACTTGTCCATGTAAAACCAACTACCTTCAGAGATCTTTGAAGTACCAGTTTCTTTCTTTTGAAACACTCCAAAAAGCAGCTAGCATCAGCAATATAATACCATGTTCTATGAAATTGTTTCATTTGTAAGGCCACCACAACCGTCCATTGGACTAAAATAGAGGACAAAATTAGCCTTGAAAAAATATACCTAGGGTTTTCATTAGTTTAAGGTACGTAAGCCAAGGATCATCGATAGATCAAATTATGTTATAAAATATTTTGAAAGAGACTATGGTAAGGTATGTAACGAATTGAAAAATAGGAAAAGCTAACGGTTAATGTAAAAAATAACAGTTTATTATCAATTATGGGAAGTTGACAATACCTATTTCTAGCAATTATGGACCACTGAGTAGATAGATGAAGTTCAAAGAGAACTTATAGTGGTGTATTTGGATAGTTGAAAGAATTTGGACCACCACCAGTGTCTGTTGCATATGGCATGCATACATTTAAAATACTCATAATGTTTAATAATTTTTTAGTTGAACCAATATGAAGATCTAGCTATTGTACTAATTTGTCACTCCTGCAGTATAAATATAAATTATTCTCGATATTCATATATCATTTAATCAATAAACAGTATCTAGTGCAGTATTCATGTTTGAGAAGTTTTATCATCTCTAGCCTTCTTCTGTAGTACTAATATTATAGTGACATGGCCGCGTATAAGATTTATTAACATAACTTAATCACTAAGATGTAGTTCAGTCGGTTTATTCAACATAAAATGAAAATTGCTCATCCCAATGCATGTAGATACGGATTTATGTCTAAGTTCCTCAAAGTTAGATGATAAAACACAATGTCAAGAATACTTTCTATGTGCACACATTTTTTTCTAACGCAACACACACACACACACACACACACATAGAAGAACAATTTTAAGAATCCATTTTACATGCAAAACGATAAAATAGCACTTAAAGAAAATTACTGAAGATCTTCTTTTTTATTTTGACCATAGCCTAACGATAAAATGATGATGAGTAATCCAGTTGCTTTAGAATTTTCTTAAGTCTTGGGTCAACGATTTCCTTCTTCTTATGTAAGGAAAATCAATCTTCATATATAAAAATGGTGTCGTGATTGAAAAATCCCCGCAAACACAACTCTAACAATGAAAAAAAAATATGCCTCATAATCTAAACAACCTAACTAAACCTTTACAAAAGAGGAATTCTTTATGATCTAAGGATTTGTAAAATAAGGTTTTACATTGATACTCTCAAGTGTCAATTTAAACTGATTACAATAATAAATATGAAATCAATTTCAGGAGTAATATATAACATGTCGTACAATCAAATTAACATAAAGTTGGAGAAATAAGGATTTCACTTTTGAAGGAGTGAGAGATTGCAATTTTTCATGGTCTAAAATACTAAAACTCATAGGAAATGAAATCATGTACTTTCCTTAAGTGGAGAACAAAATATACCATTTTTATGGAATGAATGAACTTGATGTTTTAAATAAAATGGAATCAAAATGCATGCAAATGGAGATGCGATTAAGATTCAACATTTTAGTATGGAATATGTTCTTTTTATGTATAGAAAACGTCATCCACATGTGGAAAGCTAAGGGTAAAAGGACTTAATCCTAAATCATTTTTAAAAATCGCACGATAATTCTATGATATCTATTGCATGGACTCTTCAATAGCTAGCTCAGTGCACAGAAGATGATATTCCACATATTTAATTAAAGCAAGTACAACCAATGAACAACTAAAAAACTACCTGACATAGGTGTTGAAGAATGAGTTAAAGCACCAAACTGTATATTCAGGTCGCTCTTGCATTTCTTTCTTTTAGGAAGACAAATTCATGAACCTTGCAGTCATAGTTGTACAATGTATTGAAAAATACAACACTCGTCAATTATAGATAGAAAAATTTGTAGAGGTTGGGGTGAAGAATAATCATCGAAAAACCCAAATTGCGAAGGTTAGCTAGGGCAAAACGTCGTAATCAACCAGCAAAGAAATATGTAGGACCAGGAAAAAGGAAGAATTAAAAATTGAAGAGGCGGAAAACCAATTTCGATAGCCTAGGAAGAAGGAGAAGGCAAGCCGCGACTTTAAAATTTAGGAAAAAAATTTAGGAGGCTTCTGAGAAAGAAATTTTGCAGGTGGACGAAAAAGGATGAAGAGGAACTATCAGGATGGAGAAACAAACATCTTATGACGTTCTAGATGTGATTCCTAGTTGAAGCGGCAGGTGATTGTGGTTGGAGGAGAAGGAAATGACGATGGAACGGAGAAGGTTCAATACGAATGGACTTTCTTAGCTTCGGATGAAGTAAAAGATGGGAAGAAGAGCGCAGAGCGATAGGTAATAACACGATTTTTGAGTTCTAAAATCTGAATAATTGAATTTGAGACGGTTCAGTTGCCAAAATTCAAGGAGACCTGTGTGCTCTTGAAATCCAACCGACTAATAATATAATAGTATAGATTAGTGCATAGTGCAGAAATAATTTTGAAAGTATAATATTAATCTTAGCCAGCATACAACCATTATTGTATGCCTACTATAGCTACCATGTTTAATAGCAGGTTACCGCCACATTCCATGGAAGGTTATACAACTGAAACCGTACAGGGCGCGTATTGTTTTGTTTGGATTTTCAATAAATGGTCAGGCTAAGGAACATCCTACTGTCACATGGGTATGCCTCTGGAGGGACGTCCCGAGAACCAACCCGGCTCTCTGCCAATACAAAGTCGGCTTACCTCTGTAACTAGGTAACTACTACTCGAGCATGCCATCCCACGGTCGTTTGCGACCTTTATCCGAGGTACCTCTAATCCAACAACCACAAAGCAATCACAAAGTGATAGATTTTTACTGTCCACATGAGTTAAGTATATGAGCTCCATACCATGATACCACCCTTTTCCAGAAGGGAATGACACACCCTAAAAGGAGCAACCCTTATAACCTTGCCGCACCTTTCCTGTTTCGACCATTTCCGAGGTGTGAGGTCCTGATGCAGTCTCGTCCACAAAGCTATGCTTTATACAAAAGCCATGCTTTGATCAACAAATGATACACAGCAGCACTCAGTATGTCACATGGCTAACTTGTTGTTTTTGCTTTGAATTTGATAGTCTATATTGTTGACACCAAATAGGCTATACTTAAACAATCACTAGCACAAATTACCTCTTCATCTACATATGATGATGGTAATGAAGTGAATGTTGAGATTGAAATTTTATGGTCTATATTTCTAATTAATAGTTAATAGGCTATACTTAAAATAGATTTTGCTTTCAACTATGTTATCATTTTTCATGTGAGTTAGTAAATGGTTTAAGGGTGTGCTATAGTTTGATGGCTTATGTTGAGCTAATTAATAGCATAAATAGGCCATACTTATGATAAGCACACCAATTAAGCTAACTAATGACAAAGAAAAGAGAGATCATAACTTCATTTTGTTGATTTATGTGATCTAAAGAGTGGAAGTTGCCTCTAAATTGTCTTAACACTCTCATATTTTTATCTATTTTCTTTTGTCGTTTTTCTCCTTTTTTTAATTAATCACTCTTTCAACTTTGGTTAATTTGATTGAATAGATGTTTAAAATCATCAATTCCCTACGGATCGACCCGTATTCGCCACGTACTACATTCGTACACCGTGCGCTTGCGGTTATTTTTATTTCTAAATTCTTCGACGGTTTTCTAATCTGATAGAATTTCCGTCGACGAACAAGTTTTTGGCGCCGTTGCAGGGGAATTGCTTTGATTTTTAGTTTTCTATTCTTCGGATTATTTTTCATTGTTTGATTTTTGTGTGTTTTATTTTATTTTATTTTGTGTTTTTGCATTTAAAAAAAATAAAGGAATTTTTGTTGTGTGTTTGTTTCTTGCACTTGTTTGTGTGTGTTTGCATTTGTGTTTTTCTATTTGGCATGTGCATTGTATAAAAAAAACATCCACAGTTTCGTAATTTTTCTTATTTCACTTTATTTTATTTTACATCTGCATTTATATTTGGTTACTCTGTTACATTTTTTTTTTTTTATGGCACTGTCACATTTATTTCTCTGCACAATTTCCTCTCTGTTTCATACAACATCTCCATTCAACAAACTTCAACTCTTTGCAAAAGAAACTCAAACCACAATCATCAAACATCTCACAAACACACTTCTTTCTCCTCTGCCAAATACTTCCACAGCCTTCACAACTTCACAAATTCATTTCCCATCACTGCCTGAAATCACAACCTCTACACACAGCAACACCTTGCCTTGACATTCACACCCTCCTCCAAGTCCACTCTGCTCCTCCACAATCATACAACCATTCAAAACTGTACAGCCACCATTCCACTTCAACAGCATTACCACAGACCATCAACTCACCCTTGCTACCACTCACATCCCGACCATAAACCACCATCTCCCTCCACCTGGCAACATTCTCACTACCCATACAAACCACTCTTGACTACCAAAGTTTCTCTGCTACCTCTCCACAGGGCTACACAACACAACGTCTACCAACTTCAGCTCTGGCCATCACTCAATCTACTTCAAACACTGCCCACTGTGCCACTGTCAATCACCCACCGTCCTCATCAACTAGACAATCTGCTCATACAAATATCAGCCATTGCCAAAACTGCACTTCCCATCAACCATCTTCCCGATCACTTACAATACAATACAACTTGCTTGAACTCCATCAACCATTCTTCTGTCACCCATTCTCCCTGACCACCACTCAACAGTTCAACTTCAATTCAAACTACAAGACTGCTACCACCCAAAGCCTTCTTTACATCACTTCACTGTATGACTGCTACCACCACATCTCCTTTTCTTCAACACAACATTTCAAAACTGCTAGCACTGCATTCTTTCACCATCTACAACAAACCATCTCAACCTCCTCCACCATCAGAATGAACTACAAACAACGAAAATACCACCTCCCCTCCTCCACTTTCTAAACTGTAGTAACCAATACACTACAAAACAACTTCCACGGTCATATTTCCACAGTTCCACTTCTGACCTTCATAGCCACTGCTGCACATATTTCCAGTGAGACCATCCCCGATCATATCACCTCCTTCACCAAACTTCCTCCTTTCAAAGCCAAAAATCACCTCAACCTCATTACGCATACGTTAACAATTCCCCAACTGCTCCCAAGCAACTGCGACCCAAATTCAACACTCCTCAGCAAAGTGCGACCACCTGACACAGCCCTAAATCAAATCGAACACCCCAATTGTTATAATCCAACAACCCAAATCAAACTTCGGCAAAAATCGAACAAACAATTCGCGTTAACCAGACCACAATTCGAGCACAAACAACATTGATCTTTAATTGATTTGAAAAAAAAGAAGAATAAGAAGAAGAAAAAACAAACGAGGAAGTTGAATTTACATAGAGAAGCAGGGAATTGTGTTTTCGATTTTTATTTAATAGTGTGTTGTTAGCTGTGTTGAGAACTTTGTTGAAGTCTGCTAGCAATAATTTTTTTTGTGGGCTTGGGGTCTTGCATATGGGCTTGTGAAAGTGATTTTAAAAGCATTGGTTAAATTCTCTTTTAGTTTAAATTGTTTTAAAAATTTATTTTGTTTCACTTTGGAATAAAAACAGTATTACTTTTTCTTTCATTTGCCTTTGCTTTGGTTCTGTCTTAAAAAAAAGTTATATATCTTGTTTTATCTTTCAAGTTGCAAAAGAAGAAGGAGAAGGATTGCACTACTAAGCTTGTCCAAAAAATAAATTGCTTTGCTTACTTAAAAAAAATTGATGAATAATCTGCATGCTTTGATATAATGTTTTCGTCTCTAGTTTTATTTTGAATTACATTGTTGGTTGCTTGCATTTACATTTATATATAAAAAAATTCAAAAGCCAAAAACAAAAATAGGCTCATTGTAGCTGCATTGTAAATACACGTTTAATTTCTGCTTTGCATCTCATCCTAGATTTTGATTAATAATAATGGTTAGACATCGACAATACTTAATTGTGTATTGACAATTTGTCTTCTTTGAACAATTTAATTTCTTGGTGTCTAGGCTACGGCAGAGTAATAACCATTCATAAATATTACGGTGATTCGTAAATATTATAGTGGTTGTTCCTCTGAAGGTACTTAAACCTTCGGCTGCATTGCTACGGTGATTCATGGTGCACCGATAAATCCTGCCCGTGGCTGAGAACTATCTTGTTTATCTAAGACAATTTGTAATTATATAATTTTGGGTTAACTTAGGATAAATTATTTGTAATTAACCACTGCATTCATTTAGTAGCATTAGTTCATGCATATTTAAAAAAAAACAAAAAAAATTCAAAAATCCAAAACTAAAAAAAAATTGTAAATATTCCTTTTATTTTTCTTTGCAATTTTTAAATCCTTTTCCTTTGAAATTTCTAAAATCCAAAAAAATATATATAACTTTTTCTTAAAACAAAGGCCAAAAAATTTGAAAATCCAAAAACAAAACAAAAATCAATTTTCCATTTTGAAAAATAAATTCTACTTGTAAATATTTTTCTTTATTAAAAAAAAGCCAAAAAAAATCTTAAAAATTGTCCGAGTTTCCTTTTTCTTACTCACTTGAATTTAACTGTGAAAATCAATATAATCCATATGAGTTCACTCCAAATTCATATGGATATTTTAACAACAACTTTTGTGTAAATAATTCAAATTTCGAAGAACAAAATTTTCAATACGATCACCAACCCTCGACTCTTGAAAATAACATTTCATCTTTACTTGAACTCTCTACACAACAAAATCAATAGATAAATGATTTGTATAATTCATATTTGTGTAATAACTCGAGTCAAGGATTTCAAATTTTGAATTCAATTCAAAATTCAAATGATTTCAATTATAACCCATGCCAACTCAACTTCGAACTTCAAAATGAATTTCAAAATCAAAACGAAAGTGGAAATAACTTTTCAAATAATTTTGGTAATGGAAATAATCTCAATTTCAATGCAATTGATAATTTTTGTTCTCAACAAATCCAAATCGAGAATTTTCAAATGAATAACTATAAATTGGAGTTTGTTGAGCAAATGAATGAAATTTATGATGATCACACGGATTTGTTGATTGAAACATATATGAAACAACGTGAAAAACAAAATCAAATTCCAACGTTTGACGAGTCAAGCGATAATCCATCTTTTAACCAAATCGACGATTTTCAAATAACAACTTTTGAAATTAAAAATGAAAATCTTAATGAAATTGTTGAAAACACGGTAATTGAGTTGGACTTCAATTCTTTTGAGGGTGTGAAACTTGTTTAAACTTCGATCTTCCTTTTTCTGAAAATTTGAATATGACAACTTTGAACTTTAAACTCGATTTACGCGATGAAGTTATTGATAATCCAACAAAGGAAGTCGAATTTAACGAACATAAACTTTTTGGACTTTTCGAAAATGAGTTGTTAAATTCCAAAAGGGAAGAGTTAAATCACCATTTCAATTTTGAAATCGATAATTTTGAAAAATTTGTTGATAATGAGCTTAACTTTCAATTTGGTGAAAATAAACTTGAATTTCAATCAATTGTTTTATCAACCCCGAAAATCATCAAAAATAAAACAACTCATACGGTTATCAATAAAACGACATTCGTTTTTCCAAATCGACAATTAACTTCGGAATCTCTTACGAATTGGTTTTTCGTGCTTAAGCTGTGTCTCGTATACTTGACGAGAGAAATGAATCGGTGTTTGCAAGACCGTTTCATTTACTCTTTAACAGTATATTTTCTGATCTCTTGTAAATAATAACCTTTTCATTTTCATTTAAATAAATGTCATGTTTTTATTTTTATTTTTCTCCTTCCACTTGGGTTAACTGTGGGGACACAGTCAAAATCAAGTATGGGGGGAGACTCATCTTCATTTTTAATTTTTCATGGTTCATTTTTGCTTTTTCTTCCAAAACTTTAAAAAAAATTGAAAAAACTAAATTTCTTTTAAAAAATTTTGATTTATTTTTAAAGAAACACTATAGGATAAATATATGGTTTTGGTTTATTAAATTAAAATTTTTGAAAATTTTTTTTGTCTTAACAAAAAAAAATGAAGTTAAATTACAAATAACAATGGTTTAACTAGTATATAGGTAGATTCACACGTGTTAATTATGAAATACGTCCTAATTGAAAATCTTTGTTTTAAAAAGTGGTCGATTTAAAGTAAATATACAACATTTTTTGTCTTCTAAGTTAAATGGTGCTAAGATGATTTTGCAACACTCTCTCTCTCTTAAATATATATATATATATATATAACATCCAAGTATTCACTCTCATTTAAAAGTCCTCACGGTTATATAATTGTGAATTACTTGGAATCTTTGATTACGTGCTTTCATACTCATTTAAAAGTCCTCACGGTTATGCATGTATGGAACACATGTAAAAAAGAAAAAGAAAAAAAGAACAGTCTTAATAAAACCACCTACGGTCGATAGGTGTATGCACGAAAGTGTGTGAACTCACCATGCTCTGTACTCCCTCACATAAGCCCGAAAGGCAGTGCATGAGTGGTATATCTGGCCTCAGTTTACCTGAGCTAGGTGTGTAATTTTTCTTACAAATAATGAGAGAGCAAGCAATTGAAATCCTAGCACTATTTTTATTTATTTGATTTGAATTGTTATTGAAAAGAAATGAAAATACCACTTTGATAAACTTTGATAGTCAACTACGGATCCATTTCATAGATACACTTTGTTATCAACTGAAACGAGTTAAACTATTGTCTGTTTGTTATGATAACTTGATTTTTGTTGGAAATTTTGACGAGTGAATGACATAAATTTTCAAGATAATAACCAAAACCTATATATAACTTATAAGTGTCGATTTAAAAGTAAATCCTTTATTTGTAAATATTTTCACAATCTCGCATTCATCTCTTTTTAAATAAATCTTGCATTTTTGTAAATATTTTCACTTTACATTTTTTTATTTTGCATTTGGATTTTGTGGGAATCCGTTGAAAACCCTCACGAGACTACACTCGTCCTACTGGGGACACCTAAAGGTTTAACGCTTGTTGCATACGCTCAATGCATTCGTGCTTCGTACGAAAATGGATTTATCTTAGTTTTAGTTTATTCGAGGACGGATTTATCCTATGAAAAAGATAAGGCGCCAAAAACTTGTTCGTCGACGGAAATTCTACCGGTTTAGAAAACCGTCGAAGAATTTAGAAATAAAAATAACCGCAAAAGCACGGTGTACGAATGTAGCACGCGACGAATACGGGTCGATCCGCAGGGAATTGATGATTTTAAAATTCTATTCAATTAAATTAAAACAAAGTTGAAGAGTATGATTATCTAGAAATGTAAGAAACTAACAAAAACTAGCAAAAGAAAAATAGATAAAAATATGAGAGTTAAATGACAATTTAGAGATAAATCCACTCTCTAGATCATATAATTCAACAATTAATGAAATTATGATCTCTTTTTTTATCATACGTGAGTTTAAATGATGTGTTTATCATAAGTATGGCTCATTTTTGCTATTAATTAGCTCAACATAAGCCATCAAACTATAACACAACCTTTAAACCACTTAATAAATTTCACGAAAATGACAACAAAGTTAAAAATGAAATCTATTTTAAGTATGGCCTATTAACTATTAACTACAAATATAGACCATCAAATTTGAATTTCAAATCACTTTCTAATGCCATAATCATATTTTGATGAAGAGGCATTTGTGTTAGTGATTGTTTAAGCATAGCCTATTTGGTGTCAACAATATAGGCTATCAAATTCAAAACAAAAATGACAAATTAAACCACTTCAAGCATTGTCATTAAGCACAAAAAGAGAGCTATAATTATCGAAATGTTGAAGCTATATGATTAGAGGTTTTATTACCCCTAAATTGAAGGGATTAGCCTCTCATATTTGTTATCAAAACAACAAATATACCTTGCAACATTAAAGGAAAAAAAAGAAAAAGAGAGAAAAGCAAAGAAACAAAACTAATCTACTTGCATGAAATAAGAGAGATCTACACTACTTGCATAAAAGGAAATGAACATGTAATTAAAAAGAAACAATAATTAACATTGCATAAAATTAAAAGAAAATTACATAAAATAAAAATGCTTAAGTAGCCATGAAAAGAGAAAGAGAGCTTTCTTTTATTTTGAGCCTAAACTAATGAAGAGGAAGAGGGACTAAGAGAAGAGATGAGGTTATATGAAACAAAAGGGGTATATATACAAGTTTTAAAACCCTAATTCACTTTTTGGAGAATGCCCAAAATGCCCCTTAGGAAGTATGGAGGCCAAGTAATCATTAACATGTCTTAATCCCCCATTAAGTGTACATGAAACCATTAACCCCATAAGCATGTGCTTTAGCCTTTAATTTGTACATTAAGGTAGGTGGGTAGGTGGGGTCCTCCATGATCTTCACTTTGAATTATTTCCATCTTCATTCCTTTATATCCATTTTACGCATGCATGTTTCTTCATGAACCCACTAATATGAGAAGCTAAATTCCTACAAAATATTATAGATATTTCCAATTAAATTCTCTCAAATTAATATACGCGCACAAATGGCCATTTTACCCTTATATGAAGACGAATATGTGAAAATTTGAAATTAATATGAATTTTGGTTAAAACAAGTTAAAATACCCAATATGACCATTTATTTAATTTTAATAGAATAAATATGGTGGTAAAAATATGCACATTTACGTGCACATCATCACACTACCAAATTGGGAGTATATCACTGATAGCTATTAACTACATAACCTTTGAGCTCATACGTCTCAAAGAAGGGTGTTAAGCTAAGAGAATAAATTCTCCGCCACCAATCAGAAATGTATTTGATAGAGATCAGTTTTATATCTCAAAGTGTAGTGTCAGACATATAACCATACAAGTCTGTTCCGGGTTCGAACAGAACCGAAGGCACTTCCATAGAAGCCCTTGCAGTCCGGGCGTCCACAATTCCGATCGGACTCCCCATCACATATAGAGAACCCTATACTGGAGCAACTCAGTGCAGATTTAATCGACAGGTTATCCTATCGTTCTCGAAGACACCCGGTCTTAACCAGCGGTCTTCAAATGCTATCGTCGTATCACTATTCGGAATGCGTTATATGACACAAGGTCCTCTCCTGGCCAAACCGAATAGTGGGTGCAATATTTAAAAACATATGGATATTGGGATCTCAGTTAAGTCACAACTTAAAAACCCAAAATTTTCTTTTAAATGGTTTAAAACAAATTACCATTTTAATCAAAGTTCACCAATTTTCCACAAAGATTCATTCATATTCTTTCAAAACAATTTCCCTTTCAAATTGGATTAATTCATCCAATTATTAAACCAAAGATTCGATTCATAGCTTTCAAAACCATTTCCAAAGATTCATTCACGATTTTCAAAACAATTCCCATTTCAAATCTTTTATACAAAAGATACACCATTTAAAATCTTCTTCAATTTCAAAACAAGGTTCAACCATCGTTCACAAAGATTCATTCATAGCTTTCAAAACAATTTCAATTCAAACTTGAAATCTTTCAATACAAATTGGAAATTCTTTCTTTATATGAAAGCTATCATTATTTGAAAATTAATAGTTTTCGTTTCAGAAAAATCCAATTATATTTGCACAAGTTAAAAGTCTTTCAAACTTGGGTTAAATTTAAATTTCGAAAACAATATTTTAAAAATGGTTTAAAACCCATATAAACACATTTATAACTTGTACAACATTTTTAAACCATAATTTTCCAAATATAGAATTCAATTTCAAATCTTAAATTTAAATTCAAATCAAACTATTTAAATCTCAAAACTTTATCAAGTTATTCAAAATAACTTTTATCTTTAAAACTCCTTTTCAAAAGCTTTACCCCAAATCCCAATCCATTTCCAAAACCTTTTGAGAACGAAATTCAACTTTTCAAACCTTTTGCAAAATATCTGTGACTTAACCAATTGCCTCGTGCAATCCATATTTGCGTGTGTTTTAGTGTGGTCCAGGTGTTTTACACACAATAGTGCAACAACATCATCAATCAGCACAAATTCAAATATAGAAATATATTTGAAAAGCGGTATAAACAATAATGCTTATCTTTCATTCACAGATCATAGATATGTATCACAGGTAATAAATTGCATCACAGATAATTAATTACATCACAAATGAATAAATTACATCACAGTACATAACTCCAAATAATTCATATTACCAAGCATCACATATCAGGAATGTCAAACAATTCAAAGCATTTCATAAAATCCAAACATTCATAAATAAGATTAGCTAATTGCCTGATTAATTTTAATCAGATTAATTACTTATGAATAGTTTACTAATCCTAGTTAATTAATATTAATTGATTACAAATCAATTTGATTAATTACTCTTTAATCATTTATTAATTAACCACTAATAATAAATTAATTAACCTTTAATTATAATTAATCAACCTTTAATCATTAAATAATTAACCTTTAATTATTTAATTCACCATTTAATTAATTATCTTTAATTAATTAATTAACACTCAATTAATTAATTACCATTAAATTAACTGTCCTTAGTTAAGTACAAAAATTAATTAACCTTAAGTTAATTACAAAATTAATTAATCCTTAATTAATAATCATCCCTTAATCACTTTCATTAATTAATTATCCTTTAAATTAATTAATTATTCATAACTTAGTCACCTTAATTAATTAATTAATCACATTAATTAATTATTCTTTAAATTAACTAACCTTTAAACACTTGATTAATAAAGTTTTAAATCATTAATTATTCATCCTTAATGACTTCAAATCAAGCAATTATTTTTAAGTAATTAGTCATCCTCTAATTAATCATTCTTCAATTACTTGTTTAATTAAACTTGAATTATTAATTAATTTATCTTAATTAATTTTATTAAGTAATTAATTTCAGGTAATTAATTTCCTTTAATAAATAAATAAACTTAACATAACTTTAAAAGTTAATTAACCATCAAAACATTTATTTAAGATAAATTTTTATCTTCATAAAACCTCATTAACCTCTAAATTCCATTACTAAGTTTATTTAAAATAAACTTTTAAAACAAAGGTTGTATAAAACAAAACTTTAACTTAACTACTTCAAAAATACCTATCTCAAACTCTTGATTTATTTCCAAACTCAAATCAATATTTATTTTCCAAAGATAAGTTTGCATTTGAAAACTTGTATCATTTAAACCTTTGATTCAACCAGTTATTATTTAAAACCCGAGCCAAATTTGCTTCTACCCGAGCCATACTTCAGTTTTTCTCGAGGCCAAACTTCCTTTTAATCTTTATTTAATTTAAACTTAAAACAGTTACAACAGGAAATGCTCACGCATACTAGAGCCTGACCTGGTTCTCCTTCGAGCCATCATCAAAATTTCACGAGTCCAACTTCGAGCCACCAACTTCTTCCCCGAACATAACTTCGCCTAAAGCTCGAGAGTGCACCGTGCATATGCATGGCCACTCCGATCACTGCTGATCGTCTCCGAGGCCACTTGCCAGTCAACGTCGACAACCTCGACCCATACAATCACCCAAAACATGAATCAAACTCGAGAACGAAATCGAGTCACTCAAACCAGAAACTGGAACCACCCCCCATCGGAAAACCACCATGTGCCTGCGATCTAGGCCACTATCAACCATGCCATTTCACCCAGGCCTTCTCCACATCGCAACGCATAGTCCCATCTCCTCGCGGTTGAACTTGATCCACCTATGACTCTACAATTACCTTAAAAACGTCGAGGACCAAATAACACGTTATAACCCTAGCTCGCCCTAGTCTGACCATTTTGGCCATTAATAAAATCCTTTACTATTTTTCCGACAACCACCTGGTTTCATGCTACCTCCAGCGTTAATCCTGACGAACTTCATCACTCCAATCACCAGACATAGCTTGAAAACTATTTTCTGGTCATCCACAAAATACTAACTCGATCCCAATCTAAAAATCTGGATTTTTGTATTAAAATTTGTGATTTCTAAGTACGAATTCAAATCAAAAATCAAAACTAGGAATTTCATCAATTGAAATTTTGACTAGAATATATTCTTCACTGTATGTTTTTGTTTATAGAATATTTTCTTTATATTTTCATTTAAATCTATTTTAAAAAGTGATGTTATATACCTACAAACATTTTGTATTCAGAGATCAAGGTCTAAAACTGTTTGGGTAGGATGATTTGAATTTTTGAACTAAATTTTTAAAACCTGTAAGCTAAAACGGAAGTGTTACTCTTCTGTTTCCAGATTTACTCACATGCAAAAATATGTCACAACATACATTCAATATTTGATCACATGCAAACATATATAGATATGGGTTCAAAGTTTGCTCATAAACAATAATAAACATATTCAGGGTTGAAGGTTTGCTCACCTTGGGTAGGAAAGAACAAAGAGGAACCTGAGCCTGGAAATGGTCTGGGATTCGAAACTGAAATTGAGCATTTTGAAAGCTGAAATCTTTAAATTGTTTTGCAACTGGAACTTGTTTTGTTGAGATGATTTCTAAATTCACTCAGGCTTTTAAGACTTGTTGTTTGAATTTTCTCAAACATCAGGTTGCAGATTTGAAAACTGTTGATAAATGTGATTCTCTGGTTTGTTTTTTTAGATGTGATTCTAGAAAATCATCTGTTGCTTTTGAACTCAGAGTTGAATCTGATCTACTGCTTTAATCGAGTTGGAGATGTTTTTTAATCTTGGCTACCAGATTGAAAAAGTTGAAAACAGATTTTGAACTGCTTTGTTATTTTGAATTTCTCCCTGGTCTGATTAAAACTGAACTTGTTTGCTTTTGATCTGAGCTTTAGAATTTTATTTTAAGGTTTGAAGAATTGAAAAGAGAATAGCCTGGTTTGTATTTCTTTCTCGTGCATAGTTTTTCTTATTTCAAATTAAAAGAAAAACTCAAATGTCACTTGTTGACACTTGTGTTACTCGCATGGCCCATTGTTTACACTTGTTAATGTTTGTATATTTATGTTTAAATCCTCTTCTCTAATTTATTTACAAATTTTGTTTTAAACCTTACTTTATTTTTAGTTTATAAAACATGTTCTATCTATTTTACACTTACATATGTTTGCACTTTTATATTTTACAAGCCAATTCAAATTCATAAAAAAAAATCAATCATACATAAATAGATAATCTTATATACATATATATATATATATATATATATATTAATTCCTTAAAGCATAAAGCTTTTAAATTCAAATTATTTTCAATATATTTATTGAATTTCAAAATCACATTTTATTTTAAATTTTAAACTCAAGTTATCACACTTTTAAATAAATAAACACACATATGTACATTGTAGAATTTAGCTTTAAACAATTGTTTTGAAAATCATTTGTATTTAATTCCAAAATATAACTTTCAAATTATATGTATATTAAAATTAGAAAACAAATTCTTATTAATTTTAAAATATAGTTCTAAATCCAATTTATATTTCCTACTCATTTATATTTATTCCCAAATATTCAAATTAATTCACAATTTTTATTCAAAAATTTATTTTAATTAACTAGTTTAAATTCGACAAAAAAAATCGGGATCGTTACAGATTCCCCACCTTAAGAAAATTTCGTCCTCGAAATTTGCCAGGGAGACAACAAGGAATGTAGAAAGATAGAGAAATATCTTTCTAGATCAAACTGAATATCTATTCTGCATTTGGCTTACCAAATCAGAATATCAACAATAATTATGAGAACAAACTCATTCAATATTCCACAAGATACTCGGGTCACCTGATCTACGAATATGCAAGGGCACTGGTTAGTTCGAAGGGATAATGTGACGCCCCACCCCTATACCCACGCTAGCAAAGAGTATTAATAGAAAATACCGTCTGCTAACACGGAGAATAAGGCTGTTTAGGAGCGACCATCTATAGCCTTGCTTTAATTATCTATTGAATACATCAACAATTGCCTTACTAAGCAGATCGATATATCCAATGAAGACTTAAAACAAAACCATAGGTGGCTAGAGGGTCTATCAGAACAGAATATAACAACTCAAATGCAATATACATCACAGAACAATAAACCATCATATACACATATACTGATACATAGCAGAGCATACAAAATAATACATGTCAAGTGGTATAGCAAACCACAATATACAAACGAGTTCACAAGAATAAATATCAGAGTTATAACATAATAGGACTACACAAAAGCTATGACAAAAAGAAGCTAGCGAAGTAGTCCATGCGGAAGCAAAATAGGCTAAGTCCAAAGTACCTAACCTGAAACATCTCGGCCTGACCCGAGTATAAAATACACGGGTCAGTCTAGCTAAACAAATCAGTTAGATAAACTGAACAACAATAAACCTGCAAGGTTACAAAGTATAACAAATATCTCTAAAAGAGATATCACAATCATCAACAAAAGATGAATCATATAGAACAAGCCTCATATCATCGGCGACATAGATAAACAAAGGATACAATTATCCCAAATCAAGCCAAAAGGCAAATAACAAATACCCATAAGGTATACAAGTTCCACAAGGTAATCGCTACACATCATGCGGCTCAAAAAGACCAACACCGAAGGGCGATACCAAGGGAATATACATATTAATGAAACATCATAAAATTGCTCGAGCTCAGTACTGTATAAACAAGGATCCATGAGCCCGAAGACTCCAAACCCAATATCACCCATGCGGCTCCTAACGACCAACATAGAAAGAGATACTATAGGGCACCCCAATATCACCCATGCGGCTCATAACGACCAACATGGAAAGCGATACTATAGGGCAACAAACCCGAAGGCACAAACCCGAAGACACATACCCGAAGGCAACAAACCGTAGTGGTGAAGGTCAGAGACCCAGTACTGGACACCACTAACTGGCGGAATGTGTCACAACTCTCGAAAAGGAATCCGAAAAGTGTTAACGTATGTCCCATAACCACTCGTTCGCACTAAACGGTTTACTATCCGTCAGCCACTTTCACACTCAAAGCAGTACAAAGTTTACGTCATATCATCGATAAACCAAACCCGAAGGTCAAAACAATCAATCAAATAGGTCGGGGACTAATCGGAAAGACAAACGCAGGGATTCATGGTCCGTGTTTTACCTAACCATTTAATCACCCTTCCACTTCGCTCGAAGTGTGAAATTGTGCGTGTGTTTTAAATAGAATTTATAAATCGGAGAAGCGAACTTTTAATACGATTTGAAGAAATCATTTATAAAACCCGTGAATGAATTCAAAAAGGAATCATCAAGGTCAAATATGCATAAACAACTAATTGGAATCAATTTAAATCGATAAAAGTGAAAATCACAAACAAATAGGCATACAGGACAAAATGAAGCAGGTCAGTCGACTGGCCTACTACAGTCAGTCGACTGAACCATAACCCGAGAGTTTTTACTCTCTGCAGTCAGTCGACTGACTATAGGGGGTCAGTCGACTGGCTGTAGCTGGAAATGTTTTCCAGCCTAGCAAATGGAGTAGCACCTCACCCTATTTGCAACATATCGAGCAATGGACTTAAGGGAATTATGCCAATCGATAACCCAACACCATTGACTCCGATTTACCACCAAAAACCATGATCAAACATCAAAGCTATGATTTTCAAGGATTTGACTCCAAAACTCCACAAATGAAATGTTCACCAATTCAATTCAAACCAAAGGCAAATGCATATGAACAAGGTTTTAGGAATTCATACCAAACATCAATGAAATCAAGAGAAGTATATGAGTTCAAAACTCACCTTTTATCTCAAAACAAAGAAGAAGAAGCTCAATTTGCAAGGAGAAGACCAACAAATCTCCACTTCAACTCTACTAGTTTCAATCTAAGAATAATACAAGTGTTTTCCTAAATTAGGTTTAGGAAATTTCTGAGATTGAAGAGAGAAAGAGATAGAGAAGATGAAGAGGAGCTTACCAATGGCTTCTCTATGATTTTGGAGCAAGAATTTGGATTTGCAAGAGGATCTAGGGCTAGGAGTTTCTAATTTCCTTTCTCTTCCCCCATTTCAGTTTTAGCTTAAGCTTTTATGAAATGAATAAGTGAATGGAAGGAGAGAAGGGCTGAGTTGGTTTATAGAACAGTTTGGGTGAAACCCAAACCCAAAGCCCACTTAGCAAATAGAAAAATTCGACTTACTCCAAACATATCAAAGCTTACACTCAAAAATATCGCAAACGCAATTTTGGAATCAATGGAAATGGTTTCGAGTCCTAATTCGGCCGTTTGCAAAAAGTAACATTTCGGACTCCAAAAATCCGACTAACGACGCTATATTTAAATTAAACATTTAAATATAAAATCGTTAAATATGCAGGTTGTTACAGATAACTAACCGTTCGTAGAATATATTTAGACCCAAACAATAGATAAATGGATATAATCTTCCATAATTCTCAAGCACTAGGTATGGATTTCAAACATAGGTCGGAATACCCCAAAGTTTACACCAGTTTTGTCCCTCTTCGGACTTGGATTCACACAAGAAATCATAACAAAATCTCAAATTTGGGTTTAATCGAAATCGTTTTATCGATACAATCCTATTTAACTTCATATTTTAGTTAACCAATTTATTTGAAATAAATTTTCAAATTTATTTAAGTTAAAACGAAAAGATGGTAACGAGAATACGAGATGTGAACTTACCTACACGGTTCGCAGAGCCACTATCACTCTAAAGCTTCTTTCCGGAGCTGCCACGAAGCCATCAAAGAATTGAAATCGGATGAAAGGACATTGATAGAGAAAAATTGTTCGTTGTTGTTGCAGGTATTGACCATTTGTAGTGGTACTTCCCTGTCCCCTATCTCGTCCTCTTCTTGCACTCATACTTACTATCAGTGAATAATAAGAGAATTTACTGAGGCACACGAATGGATATCCTAGGGAATACTCATTCTAGGGTATACTTCATCCTATCTCTAATGAGTTACCTAATGTGTTATACTCCTGAGCTAAAGTTATAACCTTCAGCTCTGATACCAAATTGTCACGATCCAAATTTCAGCGTTCAAAAATCGACATTCGTACTCCACTCGTACCTGAATGCCGTAGATTCAACCGTTGAAATTCGACTCGTGCCGGAGCTTATAACACATTAAGTACAACACAGCGGAAGAAATGACATTGATACAATATCTGATACAACTGAATGATATAATGAATATCAATATACATCAGAGGTATGATACAAGACAATAGCAGCAGAAAGAAAAGATAACACCAGCAGCGGAACAATATCTCCAATATGGTCTTCAAGAGAGAAAGAAAGGTAGAATCCAGAACTGTAACTCCCTCTCCAAAGCACCAATCCAGAAGTAGCTCGAACTCCCAATCAAGATGAAGTGAAGCAACTCGATCCAAATGCGATTGCCAAATCCTAAGGCTGAAAGCTGTCGAATCTACACCTACTATTCGATTATCTAAAAAACCTAACTCTAGACTGCCCGTATGGAAAATTATGGGCGCCCAGAGTTTAGGAAGGGAACAATAAACTCCAGGTCAGTCATGGGACTGGTATGAGAAAAAAACGGTTTATCTTTAAAACGAACAACCAAAAGAATTTAAAGTTTAAATCCGCAATGCTTTTTAGAAAATGAGACTACAATAAGGCCTCCCACCACACACATAATGCAAACGCAGAATTGGAGGAGATTTCTCCTTATGATAGTCAAATATACTTGATACGCGAAACCATTTTGATATTATTATTAGTGCATAGTGCAGAAATAATTTCGAAAGTATAATATTAATCTTAGCCAACATACAACCATTATTGTATGCCTACTATAGCTACCATGTTCAATAGCAGGTTACCGCCACATTCCACGGAAGGTTATACAACTAAAACCGTATAGTGCGCGTATTGTTTTGTTTGGATTTCCAACAAATGGTCAGGCTAAGGAACTTCCTATTGTCACATGGGTACGCCTTTGGAGGGACGTCCAGAGAACCTACCCGACTCTTTGCCAACATAAGGTCGGGTTACCTGTGTAACTAGGTAACAACTACTCAAGCATGCCATCCCCGGTCGTTCGCGACCTTCATCCGAGTTACCTCTAATCCAACAACCACAAAGCAATCACAAAGTAATATATTTGTAGTGACCATATGAGTTAAGTATCTGGGCTCCATACCATGATACCACCCTTTTCCAGAAGGGAATGACACACCCAAAAGGGAGAGACTCTCATAATCTTGCCGCATCTTTCCTTTTACGACCATTTACGAGGTGTGAGGTCCTGATGCAGTCTCGTCCACAAAGCTATGATTTATACAAAAGCCATGCTTTTATCAACAAATGACACACAGCAGCACTCAACATGTCACACTACCAAACTGGGAGTGTATCACTAATAACTATCAACTACATAACCTCTGAGCTCATACGTCTCAGAGAAGGGTGTTAAGCTAAGAGAATAAATTCTCCCCCACTAGTTAGAAATGTATTTGATAGAGATCAGTTTTATACAAGTGTAGTGTCATACATATAACCATACAAGTCTGTTCCGGGTTCAAACAGAACCGAAGGCACTTCCGAAGAAGCCCTTGCAATCCGGGAATCCACAATTTCGATCGGACTCCCCATCACATATGGAGAACTCTATACGGGAGCAACTCAGTGCAGAGTCAATCGACAGGTTATCCTATCGTACTCGAAGACACCCGGTCTTAACCACCGGTCTTCAAATGCTATCGTCATATCACTATTCGGAATGCGTTATATGACACAAGGTTCTCTCTCGGCTAAACCAAATAGTGAGTGCAATATTTAAAAACATATGGATATTGGGATCTCAGTTAAGTCACAACTTAAAAACCCAAAACTTTTCTTTCAAATGGTTTAAAACAAATTACCATTTTAATCAAAGTTCACCAATTTTCCACAAAGATTCATTCATATTCTTTCAAAACAATTTCCCTTTCAAATTGGATTAATTCATCCAATTATTAAACCAAAGATTCGATTCATAGCCTTAAAAACCATTTCTAAAGATTCATTCACAATTTTCAAAACAATTCCCATTTCAAATCTTTTATATAAAAGATACACCATTCAAAATCTTCTTCAAATTCAAAACAAGGTTCAACCATCGTTCACAAAGATTCATTCATAGCTTTCAAAACAATTTCAATTCAAAGTTGAAATCTTTCAATACAAATTGGAAATTCTTTCCTTATATGAAAGCTATCATTATTTGAAAACAAATAGTTTTCGTTTCAGAATAATCCAATTATATTTGCACAAGTTAAAGTCTTTCAAAATTGGGTTAAATTTAAATTCCGAAAAAAATATTTTAAAAATGGTTTAAAACCCATATAAACACATTTATAATTTGTACAACATTTTTAAACCATAATTTTCCAAATATAGAATTCAATTTCAAATCTTGAATTTAAATTCAAATAAAACTGTTTAAATCTCAAAAACTTTATCAAGTTATTCAAGATAACTTTTATCTTTAAAACTCCTTTTCAAAAGCTCTAACCCAAATCCAAATCCATTTCCAAAACCTTTTGAAAACGAAATTCAACTTTTCAAACCTTTTCCAAAATACCTGCGACTTAACTAATTGCCTCATCAATCCATATTTGTGTGTGTATAGTGTGGTCCAGGGGTTTTACGCATAATAGTGCAACAACATCATCAATCAGCATAGATTCAAATATAGAAATATATTTGATAAGCGGTACAAACAAAAACGCTTATCTTTTATTCACAGATCACAGATATGTATCACAGGTAATAAATTACATCACATATAATGAATTACTTCACAAATGAATAAATTACATCATAGTACATAACTCCAAATAATTCATATTACCAAGCATCACATATCAGGAATATCAAACAATTCAAAGCATTTCATAAAATCCAACATTCATAAATAAGATTAGTTAATTGCCAGATTAATTTTAATCAGATTAATTACTTATGAGTAGTTTACTAATCCTGGTTAATTAATATTAATTGATTACAAATCAATTTGATTAATTACTCTCTAATCATTTATTAATTAACCATTAATAATAAATTAATTAACCATTAATTATAATTAATCAACCTTCAATCATTAAATAATTAACCTTTAATTATTTATTCACCATTTAATTAATTATCTGTAATTAATTAATTAACACTCAATTAATTAATTACCATTAAATTAACTGTCCGTAGTTAAGTATAAAAATTAATTAACCTTAAGTTAATTACAAAATTAATTAATCCTTAATTAATAATCATCCCTTAATCACTTTCATTAATTAATTATCCTTTAAACTAATTAATTATACATAACTTAGTCACCTTAATTAATTAATCACATTAATTAATTATTCTTTAAATTAATTAACCTTTAAACACTTGATTAATCAAGTTTTAAATCATTAATTATTCATCCTTAATGACTTCAAATCAAGCAATTATTTTTAAGTAATTAATCATCCTCTAATTAATTATTCTTCAATTAGTTGATTAATTAAACTTGAATTATTAATTAATTTATCTTAATTACTTTTATTAAGTAATTAATTTCTAGTAATTAATTTCCTTTAATAAATAAATAAACTTAACATAACTTTAAAGTTAATTAACCATCAATATTTATTTAAGATAAACTTTTTGTCTTCATAAAACCTCATTAACCTCTTAATTCCATTACTAAGTTTATTTAAAATAAACTTTTAAAACAAAGGTTGTATAAAACAAAACTTTAACTTAATTACTTCAAAAATACTTATCTCAAACTTTTGATTTATTTCCAAACTCAAATCAATATTTATTTTCCAAAGATAAGTTTAAATTTAAAAACTTGTATCATTTAAACCTTCGATTCAACCAGTTATTATTTAAAACCCGAGCCATATTTGTTTCTACCCGAGCCATACTTCAGTTATTCTCGAGGCCAAACTTCCTTTTAATCTTTGTTTAATTTAAACTTTAAAACAGTTGTAACAGGAAACACTCACGCATACTCGAGCCTGACCCGGTTCTCCTTCGAGCCATCATCAAAATTTCACGAGTCCAACTTCGAGCCACCATCTTCTTCCCCGAACATAATTGCGCTGGATACTCGAGAGTGCACCGTGCACGTGCACGGCCACTCCGATCACTGTTGATCGTCGCCGAGGCCACTTACAAGTCAACGTCGATAGCCCCAACCCATAAAATTGCCCAAAACATGAATCAAACTCGAGAACAAAATCGAGTCACTCAAACCAGAAACTGGAACTACCCCCCCATCGGAAAACCACCAGATGCCGACGATCTAGGCCCTTATCAACCATGCCATTTCACCCAGGCCTTCACCACATCGCATAGTCCCATCTCCTCGCGGTTGTACTCTATCCACCTACGACTCTATAATTACCTTAAAACGTCGACGACCAAATAACATGTTATGACCCTAGTTCGCCCTAGTCTGACCACTCTAGCCATTAATAAAATCCTTTACTATTTTTCCGACAACCATCTAGCTTCATGCTACCTCCAGCGTTAATCCTGATGAACTTCATCACTCCGATCACCAGACATAGCTTGAAAACTATTTTCTGGTCATCCACAAAATACTAACTCGATCCCAATCTAAAATTCTGGATTTTTGTATTAAAATTTGTGATTTCTAAGTACGAATTCAAATCAAAAATCAAAACTGGGAATTTCATCAATTGAATTATTGACTTGAATGTATTCTTCACTGTATGTTTTTGTTTATAGAATATTTTCTTAATATTTTCGTTTAAGTCTATTTTAAAAAGTGATGTTATATACCTACAAACATTTTGTATTCAGAGATCAAGGTCTAAAACTGTTTGGGTAGGATGATTTGAATTTTTGAACTAAATTTTTAAAACCGATAAGCTAAAACAGAAGTGTTACTCTTCTGTTTCCAGATTTACTCACATGCAAACATATGTCACAACATACATTCAATATTTGATCACGTGCAAACATATATAGACATGGGTTCAAAGTTTTCTCACAAACTATAATAAAAAAATTCAGGGTTGAAGGTTTGCTCACCTTGGGTGGGAAAGAACAGAGAGGAACCTAAGCCTGAAAATGGTCTGGGATTGAAAACTGAAATTGAGCATTTTGAAAGATGAAATCTTTAAATTGTTTTGTAGCTGGAACTTGTTTTGTTGAGATGATTTCTGAATTCACTCAGGCTTTTAAGACTTGTTGTTTGAATTTTCTCAAACATCATGTTGCAGATTTGAAAACTGCTGATAAATGTGATTCTCTGGTTTGTTTTTTTAGATTTGATTCTATAAAATCATCTGTTTCTTTTGAACTAAGAGTTGAATCTGATCTACTTCTTTGAATCGAGTCAGAGATGTTTTTGAATCTTGGCTACCAGATTGGAAAAGTTGAAAATGGATTTTGAACTGCTTTGTTATTTTGAATTTCTCCCTGGTCTGATTAAAACTGAACTTGTTTGCTTTTGATCTGAGCTTTAGAATTTGTTTTTCAGGTTTGAAGAATTGAAAAGAGAATAGCCTAGTTTGTATTTCTTTCTCATGCATATTTTTTCTAATTTCAAATTAAAAGAAAAACTGAAATGCCACTTGTTGACACTTGTGTTACTTGCATGGCCCATTGTTTACAATTGTTAATGTTTGTATATTTATGTTTAAATCCTCTTCTCTAATTTATTTACAAATTTTTTTTTAACCCTTACTTTATTTTTAATTTATAAAACATGTTCTATCTATTTTACACTTACATATGTTTGCACTTTTCTATTTTACAAGCCAATTCAAATTCATAAAAAAATCAATCATACATAAATAGATGATCTTATATATATATATATATATATTAATTCCTTAAAGCATAAACCTTTTAAATTCAAATTATTTTCAATATATTTATTGAATTTCAAAATCACATTTTATTTTTATTTTAAAATTTAAATTCAAGTTATCACACTTTTGAATAAATAAACACACATATGTATATTGTAGAATTTAGCTTTAAACAATTGTTTTGAAAATCATTTGTATTTAATTCCAAAATATAACTTTCAAATTATATGTATATTAAAATTAGAAAACAAATTCTTATTAATTTTAAAATATAGTTTTAAATCCAATTTATATTTTCAACCCATTTATATTTATTCCCAATTATTCAAATTAATTTATAATTTTTATTCAAAAATTTATTTTAATTAACTAGTTTAAATTCGACAAAAAAATCGGTATTGTTACACACTGCCTGCTTAATTTCTTGTTTGAGATGGATTCAGATTTCCAGGTTGATAATAATTTTTGAAAACTTTGATTCCCAGATTGTTTTCCAGCTTGACTTGATTTCTGGATTCACTCAAGTTGAAGTAGTTGAATTTCACTTTGTAGGCTTTGATTTGAAAAACTGATCTTAAACTCCATGCTTGATTAATTTCCAGATTTTTTTATTTCAAGGCTTTAGATTTTGTTTCTGGTTTAGAAATGATCCTGGGTTTGAAGATTGTTAGTTTGATTTTCATGTTTGAAGAATTGAAAAGAGAATAGCCTCGTTTGTATTTCTTTTTCATGCATATTTTATAATTTCAAATTAAAAAATAAACTCAAATGCCACTTGTTGACACTTGTGTTACTTGCATGGCCCATTGTTTATACTTGTAAATTTACTTATGTGCATGGCTTACACTTGTTCAAAATAAGTAATATTATGTTTTAGACCCTATGTTTAGTTTTATTTTTTTATATAATTGTCTTGACTTTATTTACAAACTTTATTTGTTTTTTTTTCAAAAGATATGTACACATATATGTAAGTTTTAAAACTTATATTTTTGATTTCTATATATATATATATATATATATATATATATATATATATTTCTTAGGTTATAAAACTTTTGTAAATTTATTTATTAAATCAATATTATTTACAATTCATTTATTAAATTCCAAAAGGTAAATATTTTATATTCATTCTTGTTTACATACATACATACACATATAATTCTTAATTTATAAAGCTTTTCAAATCTAATTTATTTATTAAATCAATTTTATTTACAATACATTTATTAAATTTCAAAAGGTAAATATTTTATACCCATTCTTGTTTTTAATTTTAAATTCAAGTCATTGTACAAATCATAACTTTTAGAGAAATTGATTTCAAAGTTTAGTTGTATTTTAATAATAAACACATATATAGATTATATATGTATATAAGTCTTTAGAATAAAGGTTTAACTTCAAACAACTTTTAAAAATCCATTTCATAAAACTAAATTTAAATATTTTTATATTTATATTAATTTGTATTTATATTTCCTTTTATAACTATCTATACATCCTTAAGAAAAAAATTCTTATATTGATCTTAAATCCTATCTTCCCAATCACAATGTATATATTTACATACATGTTTATATAATAGAAACAAATCTCTACTAGTTTATAAAGTTCTTAAATCCAATTTATTTCTCAGAATATTTATTCTTGAATTTCAAATTCTAGATTCAATTGAAAAAAATCTAGTTATATACATATATATATAAATTTTAAAGCTTTTATTAATTCTTATTTTCACAATCTATTTATAAAACCCACATTTTAATTGTTTTTGGAGAAACTCAAATAAATTTACCAATTAATTTCATAATTTAATTCAAAATTTTATATTAATTACCAAATATTTCAAAGTTTAATTCCAAAGACCAAATTAATTATTAAATTAATTTGGCCTTAAAATCAGGAATGTTACAATTTTTTTTATAATTTTAGTTGGATTAAAATTAATGGCCTCAGTTAGTAATTATTTCATTTATATAATATTAATATAAATCAATTCGATATGATTAGATTCTGAAAATTATATCACACAATTGAATTTGAATGATATGTAATGAAGAAATTATATATATTTGTTTTATAGATACGTGTGTGTATATCATGACTATTTTACAGGTATGTAAATATTAGATTTTGAATTTTGGACTTATATGTAATATATATTTAGTCAAAAACAACTATAAAATTTTGGACTTATATTTAAATTAGATTTAGTCCAAAACATCTACAATTTTTTTGACTTATATGTGAATTAGATTTTTCCAAAAGCTTGTACAAAATTTTAGACTCATAAGTTAATTAGATTTCACCAAAACATCTATGGTTATATGTGAATCGGTATAAATCCCAATATCAATATATGTGCAATATATACATATATTATACGCAAGTTATATTTATACTTTGTTAACTTATCATGCCATATATATTAGTGTGAATTTTGTATACCCAAAGTAATAAAGTATAAAAAATCTAATTAAATAACATATATGTTATATTTATACTTTATTAACTTGTTATGCCATATATGTTGATGTGACACTCACATACTAAAAATGATAAAACATAAAAACACCAAATTAAAATATAACAATATTTTAAAACTATGGATATAAACAAATGCTAATTAATTATTTGTATAAGCCCATCTAAGATCTACTTTGGAATTTTTTTTGAAATTTACCTCATTTTACCAACTACCTAACATTTGGTGCACATTTTATAGAATTATACTTGTATATGTGCTATTAATGTTATGTTATCGCCGATGGTTGTTTGTACGCATTTGTTGGTATTTGTTATTGATGATTTATTAGATGGTTGGGCTTAACGTTGAATATTATTGAAGTTTTGTAATGTTTAATAGTTATATATTGCTAGTATTGCCATTACCCATATTTATGAAGATTAGTTGTGGTTGAATGGCATAATATGAGTTTTTTGATAATGGTGGATACTTGGTTTCAATTATTGTGCAATGTTATATGCTAAATAATATTTAATGCAGGAGAATGGCAAGAAATAGAACTATGTGGGCTTGACCCTAAAAGAGTACATAGGCAGTCTTTCCCTATGCAATAACTATAAGATCCCTTAGGTTGGGCTGGTATGTATAGGATAAGGCATAGTCCAAATATAGTTGATCATTTTTTCCCTTTTATGCAACGTGAAGGCTTACAGGTGAAATAAAAGGAGTCTGATCGCATGCCACACTTACAAGTTGTTTACCAAAAAATATTTCTCCAATTTGGCAAATTTAATAATGTTGGTATATAGAAAGATACAAATGTTTAATTTATTATATTTTATCTTGTACATCATTCATTGTTGAGATTTTGTGTGTGTGTGTGTGTATTACTTAGTTTTGCTATATGGTTTGCCTTCTTGTTCATAGTTTTACATTTAGAATTATACTGCAATGACCCACTGTTTTGATACTTGAAATTAGCATGCAAGCATATTTTGATGGTGTACGTCACTATTTTATATGCTGAGAATAATAGGGAATCAGATTTTGTATCAGAGCCAGGTTTAGGGATTTCCTAAGCCTTGGTAGGTTTAAACCATTTAGAGAAGGTCCTATTTACACCTTGGATTGGGCTAAATATAAGATGAAAGACCATCTTATTGATGATTAAGCGCTTTGTGTGTATATGGAATTTATATGGAACTGCTATCATGTAACAACCCGCATATTTATCGAGTTTACATTTAAATATTTTTATTTAAATATTAAATCGTTAATCGGATTTTGGTCCGAAAAACTACTTTTTGCAAACGGTCAAATTAGGACTCGAGACCACTTCCATTGAGTTTGAAATGTCGTTTACAACTTTTTAAGTATAAACATCGATAGGTTTGGAGTTAGTGAAATTTCACTAACTTTTCCCGCTTTGGACTTTGGGTTAGTTTAGCCTATTAAGCCCAAGTTCCAACCCTCTTCTCCTCACTCTTCATAAATTTCCTAACTAACTCAAGCTTTAACATTAATGGTGAAGAGAATGGGAAATTAAAACTCCAAGCTCAAATTCAATTGCAACTCCATCATTCAACTCCAAATTCAAGTAGAAGATATTGGATTCAAGCTTTGGATTGCTTCTCCTTGCTTTCAAGCTTCATCTTCATAAATTTTAGTGCAAAGGTGAGATTTTTATCTCACAATTCTAGCCTATAACTATATTGGACTGTTGGGAATGATTCCCCATCACTTTAGCATGTGCATTTGCATTTGGTTTGGATTGGATTGGCGAAAAACTCCAATTTTTAGCGTTTTTGACAAAAAACTGCAGTTAGGTCGCACTGCCTCGGAGTTAAGTCGTTTCTGGCCATCGCTAAGTCGTCCACGAGTTAAGCCTAAGTCGTAAGTCGCGCGCGTTGAAAAGTCACCGCCTTTGTATTTCTGTTCGCCTGTGTTGAGTCGTTCACGAGTTAGAGTGCTAAGTCGGCTGCGAGTTAAGAGTTAAGTCGTTCGTGTGTTATCTCGTAAGTCGTTCACCCTTGAGTCGCTGAGTCGTTCAACCTTGAGTCGCTGAGTCGTTCACCCTTGAGTCGCTGAGTCGTTCACCCTTGAGTCGCTGAGTCGTTCACCCTTGAGTCGCTGAGTCGTTCAACCTTGAGTCGCTGAGTCGTCCACCCTTGAGTCGCTGAGTCGTTAACCCTTGAGTCGCTGAGTCGTTCACCCTTGAGTCGCTGAGTCGTTCACCCTTGAGTCGCTGAGTCGTTCACCCTTGAGTCGCTGAGTCGTTAACCCTTGAGTCGCTGAGTCGTTGGACCCTTGAGTCGCTGAGTCGTTAGACCCTTGAGTCGTTAGGTCGTATGACCTGTTTGTTAAGTCGGCTGTCCTTAAGTCGTTCGACCCCACTAAGTCGTAGGTCGCCTCCGACCTTACCCTTAGGTCGTATGACCTGTCATCCACTAGGTCGCGCCACTTAGGTCGTATCCCTTAGGCCGCGAACTCTTTAGGTCGTTAGACCTCATTTTGCTTTAGGTCGTAAGCCGCTTGTCTTCACTTAGGTCGTACCGTATGCGACCTTTGTGACTGATTGTTTCTACACTTACTTATGTGTTTTGTCACTTTATAATATAAAGGTTTCAATACTAGTAGTAAATATCAAAACTCTTTTAACAAACAATTTCAACTCTATTTTTAATAACAAAGCTCTTTTCTTAAACCGTTTTCCAATCTATTAGTATATACAAGCCTTTACCTCACTCGGATGAGAAATCTAATTAAACGACTTAGTAAAACAAGTGGTATGAAACGCTTGCGTTCACTTCGTCGGTTAATTCTTGGACTTGTTCGATTGAACCTTTTATGACAATTTTATTAGTGAAGATTTACAGTTTGTTCGTAAATATTGAAGTTAAGCAAGTGGTTATGGGACATGAAGCTAAACTTCTATATTTACTAGCTTAGTGTAATTGACACTTCTCGTTGATCTTGATGATCGCTCTATGAATTAGACTAGCAATTGCGCGATGTCTCTTTCATTGCAAGGTTAGACTAGACACCACTTGTGTGATTCCATTCACACATACCTTTCTGCTTTTTGGTTAGTCTTGACCTCATTCTGTGTGATTCCACTCACACATGTGGGGTAGCTCCCCATGGTCTTCGGACCGTCATGTGATAGGCCTCTTCCCCTTTTTATGATTTCTGGATTTCTCGTGTTGATTTCTGGAATTTATGTCATTGACTTGTTATGAGTACAAGTTTAGGGTATGATGCCCCCTTCGAATCTTTGAGAAGATTCTTGTGATATTGATCATCTCTTATTGATTGATCTTCTGTTGATCATTATTTACATACTTATAGTGGTATGTCGTTATGGATGTTTATGTTTATGCCATATCTTTTATGTGATATCATGTCATCGGATATTTATAGCTAGACTGATCCGTTTATTATTTTCTTAAATAATACTCGGATCAGACCGAGATGTTACAGGTGCTTCTGCTTGACTTCTTCCCAGGGATTCATCACTCTGACTTTTGGCTAACTGTTTAGATTAGCAGTTTTTGTTGTATACACTTGAGATATAGACTCATAGTTGTATTCTTTTGTATAGCACGTGTTGCTATTCTTTTGTATTATCGTGGATCTTATTGACCACTACTCTGATGTACACTTTCATGTGTTAGTTATATATTCATATCTTCTTCCGCCTTTGTGATATGGATATCTGTGACTGATTTGTGATATGATTATTTCTATGTTTGTTTCCGAAGATTATTTATAGCCACCATGTGATAAGCAATTACATGGATGGTCGCTCCTCAACAGCCTCATTCTCCGTGCTAGTTGACAGCACTACTCCGTAGTGTTCTTGGCTAGCGTGGGTATAGAGGTGGGGCGTCACATATCACCTCACTATAAGGTGACGTTTATTTAAAATGATCTTCGTGAGGGAAATAAAAACAGTATGAGTAGGGTAGGTGAGCATATAGAGGGACTGAGTGTTGGTTATGTCCTGGATGACACACACATGATGTTAAATAGTGTAATTAATTATAACCTAACCTTAATAAACAAGCTTATTATTCGATTTTTTAGAGCTTCAACGAGAAAGTATTTTTTTGGAGAGTTATAGTAAATTATTCATTTTTTTAATGATATTCTATTAAAAAGAGGAATGAATGTTTTGGATTAAAATTGATTTTTTTGGGGTAAAAATAAATCATTTAATTTGAGATATAAGATACAACTTTTTTAGCGAAGATATTTTCATGACGAAAAAATAACTAGCATTAGATATTTTATTTAAAATCATTTTGTGAAAGGATTTATTTTGAAATCTTCAAGGAGATATTCCAATGGAGAACATTTTGTTTTGTTTTTTTAGTTTGAAAACATCATTTGAAAAAGTGAATTACGAAAGGTATTTTTAAAAAAGTATTTTGATTTAAAATATTTTGCTAAATGTATTTTGTTAAGAAATATTTAGGGGTAGCTCTTATTTTAAAAGAGAGGAATTTTTGTTGAAAACTACTTTACAATAAATTCTATATGCTTTGAAGAGTATCTATTTCAAAGTTGTTTTCACAAAAAAACAATTTTGATACGAGAATATTTGATTTGTCGACAGAAATACCTTAAGAAAATATTTTATTGATGAAAATATATGAATATATATTTGTAGAAAATTCTAAATTGGGAATTATCTTTTTGAGTAAAGTATGTGAGAAATATTTTTATTTGAGAAAAAACTTTTGTTCAAAAATATCTTTAGTTGGAAATTTTTTTGTTTGGAAGTTGATTTTGGTTATGAGTATATCTACTTAATGTATACTTTTGATAAATAATGTTTTAGAAATACTCATTTTTGGATATATTTTGGTTCGAAAATACACAACTCGAAAAAAATGTTCTATTTGGAATGTATTTGAAGAAAAAATTTATTCAAGAAAAATAAGTAATAAAATACCTTTTTTCAAAATACTATGGAAAATATTTTACTAAAATGAGAATAATATGATTTAAAAATATATAGGTGGAAGCGTAAAACATTTAATTTGAGAAATAAACTTTAGACATATTAGTTAAAAAGTATTTTACTGGAAATATGTTTTATTTTGGGAGAATGTTATTGGAGAATATTTTGAGAACTATGAGACTGAGTGGCATGGGTGTGAGACAACTAGATAACAAATTTTGAGTTTGCCCAATACATTATGATGATGCAACCTTTATGCCAATTATGTATTACTTTCCCTAATGAATTGTAAGGATGTCAAGTTATTCCCTTCCAGAGATAGAGAGAGTTGGGTTATGATGTTATTGTAACCCATTTAAATTATGGGAAATAAGCATTTTACTTTACTTGTATTTTCTTACTTTAGTTGAATTGATCTTATTAGGTGACTACTTATGTCAGGAAAACTATACTATTTTGTTTGGCTATGTTTACTTTATGGTCTATGATATGTTTGTTTGATTTGATTTCTTATGCTTGCGCTGTATTGTTATTGCTTGCATGTTTTGCTATGATCTTTTTTTAAATGTTTGTTCATTTGGTCACCTTGCTATGACTGTTTCTCTTAAATGTTAGGTTATATTTCTTATTGTGTATGATAATTGTTGATTGGATAGTTGTCCAATGTTTAATTTTTGTATTGTGTACTTTGGAGAAACTAATGGGTTTATTACGCAACATATTTGGTTTAATCATAGTTGTATGACATAGGTTCCTAGGTTGAAGGAAACTAGGTGTTTAGAATGACTAAGAGATGCAATGATGTTCCTTGAGGATGAGTAATAATGATTAGAGAGTTTTGGTGACTAAAGACTTAGTCGATGTCACTGTGGAATCAAAGATATAGGTGGGAGTTATGTTACATCTTTACTAAATTATAGAGTTCCAACAGATGAATCTTTTAGAACTAATTTTATAGAGCGACTGCCAGTTCCATAAGCGTTTTAATTTCAATAAAGACTTCTGGTTTGATTTTTGTTAAAAGTAGTTTATAGGTTTGAAACATTTTCAAAGGTATTTTTCCAAATTTATTTTAAGGTAATTAAAAATGATAGCAGTAATAAGTGAAAATCTTGATTTGAAGAAAACATGGAAGATTTCATTTGAAAATGAATATAGTATGAATGTTATGAGTTGAATATGCATTAAACTGAGGGAAAGTAGATCCCTCTTTGATATTTTGGGTAAATTATCTTTATCATCAAATGAAGGAGCCGCAATGAGAGGATTATGGAATCAGATCTTCAATGTGATTTGAAGATTGAAAAAAAAAGGTTCCGATGTAGATATGTACTAAGGGATCATTGATGACCAAAGACTATGCGTAGGCTTGTGAAAAAGGGGTAAGTGTGGATGCCTATCATGGATTTATGATAGGATCCACCCTAGATCTTATGGTCATGATCCTGGTGGTCTATGCGGCAAGGATTCAAGCATTCATGTAGCCATGATGATGTTTAATGTTGAGTATTAACTAAACATACGATGGCGGTCATTTATGACATCTTATATCCAAGGGTTCTTGGTATATGACCGTTTAAGTAGGTGTAGACTTACCGACCATCTGAGTGGGTTTGGAAATCAAGGAATGATGCAGATACAACATGAGTAGATGGCTATATTATTTTGAGGATGCAGCCATAGGTAGGCACATATATTTCTAAGGATGTGGCCATAGTGGGCAGGTATATCATTTTGGGGGTGTAACCATGAGTATGTGCACATTATATTTCTCAGGGTGTAATTATGAGCGGTATACCGATTAATTTGATAATGAGACTATGATGAAGTTCATCGACAGTTTGATGATACACATATTATGGTGGATGTATAGTCAATATAGGCATTAGCACACATATTTTACATTTTAGCATGTTAGGGTAATGATAATACATTTCCATTTGAGCATTTGTGCTTTGTTTTGTTGAGATATACAGATTGTTGGTTCATATATATTCATTTATGCATGAACGTTTGAACCCACCTTGGTTTTTGTTGTGAATTAATGTTAGGGACTATTGCGGTTGGATTACTGAGATGCATGGCATGACTTGTGGATGGAATTAGTCAATGATTGAGATTGTTTCGGTATTTGTTGATGGAGTATTTGGTTTTTATTACATGGATAGGGATATGTATGTGTTGGTATAGTATGCATGTGTAGAAAATTGCATTCATTGTTGTAAATGAATTTTATTTTGTCATGATTAATTATGTTTTGCAGTTGTTGTGTACTACTCTAGAAGTAGTTAGTTGTGTTAGTGCACTTCCCCGTATTTTGTATAGTTAAACATACAATATGGTATGATATTTTATGCCCTATGGTGATAGTTTATTCTTTAGGGAATTGCGTGAGCATAACACTTTTAAGAGGAAGAATGTAACGACTGACAAATTGGCATATTAATTGCTAATTAATTTTAAATGATTGTTTTAATTGACGGTAAAATTTAATTTTGATTAAATATGTCCTTTTAGGAGTTTTGATGTTCCCATTTGCATTTAAAAACCTATATTTCGATATATAGCATGTTATACTTCCATTGGTGTTCGAAAATGGGTATTTGGGCCTCTTTAATCACTTCTACCCAACACATCGCTTTTCACCAATAAATAAAGGGCTATGTGGGAACCTTACGCAATCGTCGCTTTATTTTCTTTATTTTTTAATTCCCTCTCAGATCTGAATCTTCTTTAGATTAATGGAGATTATCTTCACTAATTATAAAATAAAACAATTTACAAATCTATCTAAAACTAGGCCTTATGATATTTCATTTCATATGGCAAAGTGTTGGTGTTCATTTCTTGTAATTTTGTTACGACTAGCAGAATATTTCCTAGAAGTCATGCAATCGACAGAAAATCGATGGACATCGATTTTAAGGTTTTGTAATCAATGGTGTAACGACAACAAGGGGAAGATTTGCTGGTATGGATATGTCGAGGACATAGTGGGGAGTCAAACGGTGTAAACCAATCATGTTAGATTTAAATATAGTGGTCATAATATATGAGAAAAAGCGAGGGCGACTATGGCTTTTTCTATAAATGGGGTGGTGTTAGAGGTGGTGATTTTGGTTGAAGTTGGATTGGCTTTGCGTGGGGAGGCTGCAAGCAGAGGCAATGGCTCAGTAGTGGTCATGAGTGGAGAGGCAATGCATGGAAGAGATGGGTCATAGGCTCAACGTGGTAGGAGGGGGGAAAGGTAATTTTACAGATTAAATCCAACAAATTGCTAATCCCACGTTAAACCCTATATCTTCTAATTGGCATATCTTTGGTACATGACGTCCATTTCATGCATGGTTTGTTCCATTGGATTCATGGTGAAATTCCAAACAGTTTGACATGGGGTTTGTTAGGTTTTGAAGTTGTACAAAAGAGCATTGATAGGGTTAAATGGTTATAAGTATTCATCTATTAAAAATATTAATGAAAATTCATCAATAAAAATCTACATTCGTCGATATGTGTTATGCATTTTTACGATTGTTTGATTGTTGTGATATTTTTATTTGATTTGATTGTATCTCTATTTAGTTGTGTCGTTGAATGATGATATTTCATAGTAATTAATTATGTATTCGGGAAACTAATTAATCAACAGAAAATGATTAAAATTGTGTAACCGGGGAAAAAGTAAATAAGCAAATGGAAAATAAGATTACCTACAAATTTTGAGTGATTACAAATTTTAAAAGATTTTGTAAATAACAGTGATTTAACGATTTACATTGAAATTGATGTTAAAAATTTAATAATGTTACTATTTATGAATTACGGGGAAATTCAAAAATAATAACAAAAATATCAATTTTGAAGTGAATTTTGAGGATTTATTACTATTTACACAATAAAGTAAAATTTTAGAAATAATAATGATTTTTGGGAAGGCTATATTATTTTTGATTAAAATAATAATATGGCCATATTCATGGAGTTTGTGGTAAAATATAATAATACTTACTATTATTTGAGTACTAGAATTAAGAGATTTTTTAGGGTAGTAATAATAACAATAAAGGCGTGTTTTTAGAAGTATTTTGGGTTAAGTTATTCCTATTTTTGAGATAAATAGCAATAAAATGTAATTGGAATTTAAAGTGGAGTATTTTTATTTTTGAGTTAAACAGTAATGTATTGAGTGTGAAAGATAATAAAGGGATTTGAGTTAACATCATGATTTTGATGTAAAGTAATAATATAATTGTTTCTGAAAGTAATTTGATGTAAATTACTATTTTCTATTAAATAATGCCGTTTTGAGATATTTGACGTAATAAATGTATAATAGAGAATTTTTGAAACATATTATTGTTTTAGAGAAATAATTATTGTTTTGAGATAAAATAAATAAATTTGTTTTCATAGTAAAAAAAAGTAAAACAATTTCATAATTAAAAGGAAGTAATATGTGTAAATACATTATTTTGGATTGCTGTAACGTATGTGATTAATTATTGTATTAAATTTCACGTGTGTTTGTTCTATGGCGATGGAATCGCAAGAGGATGAGTTATCCGATATTTTACCATTATAACTATGCATACGTTGTGTAGATAAGTATGATTTTACTATGTTAATGAAATTGATATCATGTTATTAACATAGAGTAGTTAATACACATATGACGAGTTTAATGTTTATGTTACTAATATAGTGTAGTTAGCACATATTTGATGAATTTGATGTTGTGTTATAAATATTGAGTGGTTAGTACAAATTTGGTGGATTTATACTTGCAATTATCCTATTAATGTTATGTTACTAATGATGGTTAATTAATACACATTTGAATGTATTTATTGTTGTCGATTTATTTGATGGTTAGAGTTAACATTGAATATTACTGAATTTGTATGACATTCAATGGCTAGGTATTACTATCGTCACTTTAGCCCATATTTATTGTGATTGATTATAGTGAATGATTAAATACGATGTTTTCTATTTATGTCAGATACATGGTTGATATTTATGTGCAATGCTATATGCCAATGTCTATTTTATGAAGAAGAAGACCAAGAAATTGAACGGCGCGAGCTTGATCCCAAAAGGGTGCGGATGCAGTCTTTCCATTTGCAATAGTTGACGGTTCCTTTAGGTTTGCTTAGGGTGTATATGATAAGGCGTTGTTCAAATATAGTTGATCATTTTTTTCTTCTTTTTATGCACTATGGACGCTTGCAGTTGAGTGCAAAGGAGGCTGGTTGCATGCCAGGCTTACTGTTTTTTACTAAAAATATTTCTCCTATATTATATTGTATTATCGATAAATTAATAAAGATTAATGTAATGAAAAATATTGATGTTTTATTTGTTGTATTGAGTCCTGTACATTATTTATTATTGAGATATATTTGTATTATTATTTAATTTTGCTATGAGATTTTCTTGTTTATATTTTTATATTTATAATTATATAGCCAACTACCCACTGTTTTTGATATATGTGATTAGCGTGCAAGAGTATTTTGACTGTACTTGAACCTAATTTTAGATGTAAAAATAGTTGGGCATCTCAATGGAATTCTTTGGTTGATCGTTTCTAACCAAGACCTATTGTTCACATAAGAATTTTGGAGAAGTTTGCAAAAGTATTTGGAATTACATTACGCTAGAGTACATGTTACCATCCCTAGATAGATGAGAAAACTAAGATGGTGAATCGGGTGTTAAAGGATTTATTAGGAAACATGTGCTTGATTTTGGCGATGATGGGAGGATTATACTCATTTATAAGAGTTTGCTTACGATAATAGTTACTAAGCAAGCATTGGTGTGACATCATTTTGAGCTTTGAATAGGAATTTTTCTACGAGCTATAGGATGGAAGTCGATGTTATGCTGTGTTAGGATGGACCTTGTTTGAGAATCTAATTTGAAAATTTTCTAACAAGATCGTGGTTGTAGACAACATAGTGTAGGCACAAACAATATGGTGACCAAAAGAGGAGTGTGTAGGAATTCAAAATGGAGGACAATGTATTTTTGAAGATTACCCTGGTGGGTAGTTAAACAGGTTCGGGCTAGTAGATAAGTTATCATCGAGGTACGTTGGACCATATCCAATTAGTATGCGAATTGGGAACATTGCTTATTAACTGAAGTTGGTTGCAAAGTTGGTGGGAGTGCACAACGTCTTCAATGTTTTTGTAATAACCTGGATTTCTGGAAATTGTAATTAATATTATAATTGGGTTAATGAATAGAAATACTGAATTTATAAATTGAACAAATGAATATGATCAAATAAATATTTATATTTGTAAATTGTGTTGTGTATATATATACATAGTTTTTAAATAGAATTATTATATACAAGTTGAAAATTGTATTTGTTTAAATATATGTATATATCAAATTAAATTTGAAATTTAAAGTAATGTTTTTAATCACAAGTTTTCAAATTATTTTGAAAATAAATAAGTTTAAATTAGATGTTAAAGTGTTTTAAATTTCAAAATTGATTTCTAAATTCCTTGTTTCCAAATAAGGTTATTGTTATACTTTTGAAATCAAAATAGAATAATTTATTTATATTTATAATTAGTTTTAGCAAATTTTCTTTTAAAGGCATACATAAGTATTTATTAATTAAGTAACTTTAATAAGTAAGTTATATTACATTTTAAAATTTAATAAAATTTATTTAAATACTTATGTACATATATAACCATATTATCACATTTTAATAACACATGTAAGCTACTAAGCTAATTAAAATGACAAGTGAGAGTGTTAGTAACAAAGTGTAAGACATACTTTATAAATAAATTAAAAAAAAGGGGTTTAGACATAAAATACACATTGGTAACCCATGTTTAGTAAATAGAATAGGTAAAGCCAAGTGTAAACAAAATCAACAAGTGTCATCCTTTTTAATTTTAAAGAAAATTTATAAAATAAATTTAAGCTATATAATGTTATGACTCTCATCCCTCTCATTCTTTTGATTTCGTTTTCTAAAGTTTAGAAACAAAGAAAACTCATAATCAAACATATAGAATAAATCATCAGATAAAACTAAATATGTTTATATATGTTTGAAATCTGAAATCATCATAACAAAACAACCTCCTCAGAATTAAAATAAGCTTCAGTCAGTAAAAAATTTCTTCCAGAAATTTATCAAGCTTCCAACTTATCCAACATGAAATCAAAATATAATCATCTCTGTTTCAAGCCTAAAACCATCTCTGTCACGACAAGTTTCCATTTCAAATTTGGTTCAAACTCTCTGCCATTTTCCAAATTTGTTAGCAAGCATGCCACCTGAAATACAAGGACAGGCAATATTCCCAACAGCAATTCAAAGAATTCAACATGCAAGTGAAATTTTAGGATCTGGAAAACATTTCTATTCTCTGCATAGAAGGTGAGTGATTTAACCTAGTTTGCTCTATTATAGAAATGCCTTGAGTAGATTTTAAATCAGAAAATTTAAGTAAGATAAATTTGTGCAATCGAAATCTTGGTATTTTATTATTTTAAAACTGTGCATGTCCATCTGCTTGATACTTCTCTGTATTTACAAGTTATAGAGTAATTTTAAAACAAAAATTTGAAAAAAAAAATTTACTTAACAAATCATTGTTAAGCCCGAATCTTTATATGTAGTGGGATTATTTAAACATGAATAAAGGTTCAAATTTTATTCAAAAAGAATTTATTTGAAAATCTTCTGAATCAGGAAGTTACAGTGGAAATTTTTAGGATCATGATAAAATCAAGAATTGAAAATTAGCTGATTAAATTTTACATCTTAAATCAACTTGGTAAAACATGATTTTTAAAAGTTAAAATCAGGATTTTTAAGTTAGCGTCGAAGCAGAATTTGGATATTGACCTGATGACTGTATGGGGCAATTATTGAGTGACTGGATCGATTCTAGGGATCAAGCTTTTGGTTGAGATTGTAATGGAGATCGATGTATCTGAGAAAAATAGTGGAAGTGGGAATCATTCATAAGGAATTCGTAAGTGGGAAAAACTAGGGTTCTACTCAGTATTTTGGTCGAGTTTGTAAATAGGGGCAGAGCATCTTCTATGATGGGTCGAGCTTCATCAAACTAAGGGATTTTCTTCGGGAATGGATAATGTTTGCGAGGCCGGGATAGCAATGATTCCGGTGGTCAGAGGGAAAGGATCGGGGCAATTTCAGGTGATGTTGGGAGTTCCAGTTTGACATAAACTGCTCATTTTTGTTTTGAGGAGTATAAGGGCGAATCGATGTTTGGAATCGATTGTAGCGTCGACGTGCGACTTGCTGGAGGCGGTGAAGTACGTCGAAGCAGTGATAAACGGCCGTGCATGTGCACGGCGATGGCCTCGTGTGTCAGAGGAATGGGATGTGAGCGACTCGAAGTGACGCTCGTGCAAGGGAAGGAACGACTCGGGTTTATGCTCGTGTCTGCAAGAGAAATACTATGTAATTAATAAGGACATGCTAGTGAAGAACTGGGGAAGGAGGGGGATTTGTTGGAGTGAGGTTCGGGCCATTCTTGTTTTTGCCCGAAGCTGAAGATCATGGAACTCGAAGTAATACTCGGGTAATTCGAGCTTTTGCTCGAAGATGGTTGAAGTTTTACTAGAAGTAAAAAAGGGGGGAAACTCGGGTAAGTTATTTTCTGTAGTTGACAGGTTTTAGGAACCTGTACATTTCAATTTTTAAGAGAATTGAAAAAATCTGGGGCAGGGCTTTAAAACAAGAATTAAAAATAAAATTAAAGTATGGTTTTCAATCTGAGTTTGAATTCCAGGGTCGAAAAATTTATTTAAACTTTTTAAATTAAATTGTTTTAAACAACTAAAAAGGGTTGAATAAATCTAAAGTAGAAGATTTAAACATAAGTTTAAATCTGAAACCAAGATCCAATTTGAATTCATGTTTAAAAATAAGGGAAGATTTAAATATTTTAGATGTTTAAACAGCTTTTGATATTGAATCATAATTTAAATATGATTTGTATCTTAAATAAATAAGGGTTTAGATTTCTTTTATAAAATGAGAAATTATATAGCATAAGTTTTAAAAAAAGGGTTTTTGAATGTTTTTAAAACTTTGTTAAGGTTAAGTTTGGTTTTCATTTTTAAATTTAAAATTTAAAATGAAATTTGAAACCAATTTTAAAGTAAGTTGCTCTAAATTACTTTGTTAATAATAATGTAATCATTAATAAGAAATGTTTATTTTTAAGTAAATTTAAGATTTAATGAATTTAATTTATTAAATTGGTAAGGTAATTTAAATAAGATAATAATTAATTTATTGAATTAATTAAAGATTTGAAATAAATTGATTAAGGTTAATTAAATTTGTGATTAATATTAATTAATTTAAGTTAATTACTTTAAAGAAAGGTAATTAAGAATTGATGATAAGTTAATGAAGGTCATTAACTTGTGATTATTTATTAATTAATTAATAGAATTAATTTTGACAATTAATTGGATTAATTAATTTAGATAATCAATTATGGAACTTGATTAAGTATGATTATTTTATGGAAATAATTAAAGTTATTAATTACTCATTGTAATTAATTAATTTATTTGATTAGTTTAAATTAATTAATTAATTAAGTTTAATTAATTTAGAATAATCATTGAATGGGATGATAAGTAATCAATGAGGAATAATTACTTAGAGAAGTAATTAAGCTAAGTAAAATTACTGGAGGTAATTAATTGAAGTAGGCTATTTTGGGATTAATTACTTGTGTAATTAATAATGAGGATAATTAATTTGTAAAATTAATTAAGGATAATTAATTGAATGTAATTAAAGGATAATTAATCAAGGAAATAATTGAGGAAAGTTAATTAGGAAGTAATAATATATTTGATGAAGTAATTACGGGAAGTTTATTACTATTTTTATTAATCAAGGGTGATTAATAATTATGGTTAGTAATTAATTAATAAAGTAATTAAAGGTTAATTACTGTATTGGGTTACGGATAATTAGTTTGTGGAATTAAATTAGGGGCTTAATTACTTAAGTGTAATTAAAGGATAAGTAGAATGATATTGAATACCCTCGATTAATTGTTATTCCTAATATGTGATTTGCGATGCTATGTGATAAAATATGTTTGGTTTAAACCATGATGATGTGGTTATCTGTATTGATGATAAATTATTGTGACTCCTTGTATTTAAAAGTTGAATTGTATTTCACTTGAATAATTTAAGTTAAGTTGACAATGGTTTCGAAGAGACCGGAGTCGGGTATTAGTAAATATCCGAAACCACTTCGATTCCTTATAGGTTGATATGTGAAATCAATAGACTGGTATGGAATGATTTAAGTGAATTGGACCATTAAAAATCTAAGTTTGGCACTTAGAAATTGATGTGTGAAATGGTTGATATCTATAATAACTTATGAAGTGTAAATTGATATAAGTTACCCTGGGTTTATATAAGTTGTATGTTTTTGTATTACATGTTAGATGGGTTTACTCACGCTGGTTTCCAGCCTGACCCGGGTGTTACTTTGATGTAATGCTCGGGTCAGACCGAGTATTACAGATTTTCAGGTAAGGACGTTCTGGAGATCAGGAGGCGAGCTGGATGGCAGGGTCGTATGGAGAGTTTACTCTATGATATTGTAGTATCTGGATATGATTGTTTTATCCAGTGTTTATGTATATGTATAACTCTGATATATGAAAATGTAAATGTACAGAATACAGTTCTTTTTGTAAACTGTTATTATGTGATATTATATTTTATCCGCCGCGAATGTGAGGTTTCTGTGTCTTGTTTCTGTTTCTTTTTCTTCTATCTTCCTTCTTTTCACTAACTATCTGGAAATTTCGGGATCGAAATTTTCGGGTCGTTACATTTGGTATCAGAGCTAAAGGTTAAGCGAGAACCTTGGCTCTGTTGGGGATTACACATTAAGGATAGGGTAAGTGGTACCCTATAATGAGTTGAGTGTATAAATATGAGAAAGCGTACTTGTTATTTTCTTATATAAAGATTTTTAAATGATTTCAAAAGCAAATGAATCTTATATAAGAAATAGATTATCTATTATATTAAGGAAATTGGTTGAAGTATTAATTAAACTAAAAAGTAATAGTAAGAATTAAATTAAGAAGTAATAGAATACAACCAAATTGAAGTTGGAATTAAATTAAAGACAAGTTTGAAATGGATTCAAACTGAAATTAAATCTTGAAATTGGGAAAGGTTTCAGGATAAGGATAATCAATTAATTTATATAATTAATTAAACTTTATTTAAGTAATGGATAATAATTGGAAATGATAAATAAAGAGGGAGTTATTTAATGAAGTAATTAGAGGCAAGTAATTTAAAAGACAATTACTAAATGAAGGTAATTAAGAAATAGGTTAATTACCGAATTCGATTAATTAATGACGTAATTAATTTAAAGAAATGGTAAATAATATTATTTAATGCAATTGAATGAAATGGTCTTATTTCAAACAAGAGTTGTTTGAAAATATAAAGAAATTTGTTTGAATTAAAAATCAAAGGTGGTTTAAAATTTTAAAGTATAACTTGGTATGTAGAAGAAATTAATATGTATATAGATGGATATACATAATATTAAGATAATTTGCAATAAACTCTAAATATTGAGTTTTCAATTTGGAATGAGATGTGATACCCAAAGTGATAAGTTTTAAGGTGAAATTGGAATTTGGGGAGTTAAATGGTTAATCTAAATTGGAAGTTTGTGTGATCTCAAAATGGGTTTGAGATCTGAAAATTGTATATTGATAAATGTTTTAAGATGAATTAAATGATATCATCCTATTATTGTTAAAAATCCTTAAGTTGTGAATTGGATTTGTTTAAAGAAATGAGAAATGGAGTTTGGTAATCTAGTGTTGGGATAAAAAGGTAAATTGATTAAAAAAAAATTAAATCAACAATTGAAGTATTAACTCGAATTTATGTAATTCGAGATGGTTCATAGTGAACTGGAATTTGAAGTTGGTTCAAATTGAATTTGATTTGAATTAATTAAAATGGTGATTGAAGATATATAAGTATAAAATTAAAATTGAAAATTTGAATTAAATTTGGTAGCAAATCAAGAATAATTCAACTTGATTTGGAAATGGAATTTGAAATTGGGATCAATTCAAACTGAAGTTGAAATGGATTAGGAATTGAAGCAGGTTCAATTGAATGGATATTAGTCCAAAGTGATTGGAATAACTTGGGATTGTAATTAAAGTTGAATATGTTTAAAATCAAATGGAATTTGATTTAAATTTGAAAAGGAATTGAGAATTAATTCAACTTGAATTGGGATTGAATCAATTTCAATAGAAATTGAAGTTATCTAAATTGGAATTGGGTCAATTTAAATGATAGAGGAAATTTAAATTGAATTGATGAGAATAGAGATTGGGAAGTGAACAGTTTTGACTCTGGACTATATTTAATATAAATTGTTTTAATATAAACTTATTTTCAAAACTATTTATTATATATACAACTTTTCTTTTAAAAGCAAAACTATCTTATATTTGTTTTACAATTATTTTTGAAACTTTTTAACAATTTTCCAACTGTTTTATAAGCTAATTACTATATTTCAACTATTTTACAAAAATAATTACTATTTTACAAAACTAATTACTATCTTACTATTATTTTGCAATCATTTATAATTTCTATAATTATTTAATTATTTTCTAACTATTTTACAGCTATTTTACAAACTAGTAATTATTTTCCAACTACTTATCTATTTTTTAAAATTTTCAAGCTATTTCCTAAATTTAAACTGGACGGAGTTTAAACTGTTATTAGTTAAATACCCAATCGAAGTAAGAATAATGGTGATAATCCAAATGGATTGAAGTAATTGTGAGTGAGTGAATGAAAATTAAAATGAATGTGAATAGAAATGAAATTGATTTGGCTAATAACAAATAAAGATAAATACGTAAGGTGAACGTATGTTATTCTATTCGCATAGTGATTTGATCCAGATTCGAGCACAGAATTTTGATATAGAAATATCGATCCGAGTGGGATTTTTCACTCGATTTTCGACGGGGAACCTGGATATGGATTGTTGATTGGTTTTGGATATTCTCTATCATAGATATGACTATGCAAGGAGAATGACGGTTTCTGATCAAGAAACCAGATCTGTGTCCTCACTAGGAAGTCGGGTGAACGATACTAGTTCAGAGGTGAAATTGTGTGATCGAGTGAGCGATCAGATTGGTATGGCGTACGAATGATATGTGTACATCGTACGGATTTGAATGAAATTGATATTTTAAAGAATAATCAAATTTGAATATTTGATTTTGAGTAAACAAAGTTATATATCTTTTTTATATAAGATAAAACTCCCCTTGATGAATCTTTCGCCGGAAGGAAAGGGTTTTTTGGAAATGTTTGAAGTATAAAAGGATTTTATACAAGTTTATAATGATCCAAAGATTTTTATAAAGAATTTTATATATATCTCTATATATATAAAGGATCATATGAGGATTTTGGAAAAAGTTTTGGGAACCTATGGATTTGGAAAGGCTTTTGATTTTTGGGTAAAATCAATATTGCATTGGGAAAGCCTAGTTTGAGAATTATCGATTTTGGGATAATCGATTTTGAGTAAAGGAGCTTTGTATGATATCATACTAGGTGTATGATTTGAAGATACTATATATGTATAGTATAAAATGTTTTGAAAATGGATCCGGGGAAAAAGGCGCTCCCTTGAAATGAGCTTCTTAGGAGTACCATTTGGTGGTGCTGCCTTGAGCCCCAGGGGGGTTCTAAAGCTGATCCTGTGAGGAGTCCGGACGAAACTAGTTCCTGGGGATTTTGAGTTGAGTATACCATAGAGAAAGTCGTGTGTGCCGCTGAGAGCCAACGGTCTGCGTTTGATTTTATATCGGCAGACTGCGACCTATGTAGGAATGGAGGAGTTTCATTTTGACAGCGAAAATCAGAGGGCCGCTGAGAGCCTGCAGTTACACGGACTTTTGCTGCGACGGCAACGTAACCCTGGGTGTAACTGTGATCTGTTGTGTGGGGATCCATGGCGTAATCGAGAGGCCGCGGAGAGCCTGCAGTTACATGGACTTTTGTTGTGACTGCAACGTAACCCTGGTATGTAACTGTGACCATGGATGGGGGTGATGATTTCCAGAGCATTCTCACCAAAGATATATCCTCTATTTTCAAAAACAGTTTCAATATTTTCAATAAAATTATTTTCAAAGTATTTTCACTGGGTGTTGAAAATGGGTCTGCTAAGTACTTATAGATTTTCAGTCGTACGCCTGATCAACGTATGACCGAATTTCTGTGAGAACAAAGACGGACTTGTGGAAACATCGAGTTATAAAAGTATTTTATTTAAAACTATTTTGAAAATGATATACAGATTTTGAAAAGTGTTTAGAATAATCAAAGAATAATTTATCTGATTTTAAGCATTTAATAAATTCTGGTTTCGTTCCTTTTCGAGGACGTAAAGATTCAAAGGGGGGAGGAATGTAATAACCCGGATTTCTGGAAATTGTAATTAATATTATAATTGGGTTAATGAATAGAAATACTGAATTTATAAATTGAACAAATGAATATGATCAAATAAATATTTATATTTGTAAATTGTGTTGTGTATATATATACGTAGTTTTTAAATAGAATTATTATATACAAGTTGAAAATTGTATTTGTTTAAATATATGTATATATCAAATTAAATTTGAAATTTAAAGTAATGTTTTTAATCACAAGTTTTCAAATTATTTTGAAAATAAATAAGTTTAAATTAGATGTTAAAGTGTTTTAAATTTCAGAATTGATTTCTAAATTCCTTGTTTCCAAATAAGGTTATTGTTATACTTTTGAAATCAAAATAGAATAATTTATTTATATTTATAATTAGTTTTAGCAAATTTTCTTTTAAAGGCATACATAAGTATTTATTAATTAAGTAACTTAATAAGTAAGTTATATTACATTTTAAAATTTAATAAAATTTATTTAAATACTTATGTACATATATAACCATATTATCACATTTTAATAACACATGTAAGCTACTAAGCTAATTAAAATGACAAGTGAGAGTGTTAGTAACAAGGTGTAAGACATACTTTATAAATAAATTAAAAAAAAGGGTTTAGACATAAAATACACATTGGTAACACATGTTTAGTAAATAGAATAGGTAAAGCCAAGTGTAAACAAAATCAACAAGTGTCATCCTTTTTAGTTTTAAAGAAAATTTATAAAATAAATTTAAGCTATATAATGTTATGACTCTCATCCCTCTCATTCTTTTGATTTCGTTTTCTAAAGTTTAGAAACAAAGAAAACTCATAATCAAACATATAGAATAAATCATCAGATAAAACTAAATATGTTTATATATGTTTGAAATCTGAAATCATCATAACAAAACAACCTCCTCAGAATTAAAATAAGCTTCAGCCAGTAAAATATTTCTTCTAGAAATTTATCAAGCTTCCAACTTATCCAACCTGAAATCAAAATATAATCATCTCTGTTTCAAGCCTAAAACCATCTCTGTCACGACAAGTTTCCAGTTTCAAATTTGGTTCAAACTCTCTGCCATTTTCCAAATCCGTTAGCAAGCATGCCACCGGAAATACAAGGACAGGCAATATTCCCAACAGCAATTCAAAGAATTCAACATGCAAATGAAATTTTAGGATCTGGAAAACATTTTCTATTCTCTGCATAGAAGGTGAGTGATTTAACCTAGTTTGCTCTATTATAGAAATGCCTGTGAGTAGATTTTAAATCAGAAAATTTAAGTAAGATAAATTTGTGCAATCGAAATCTTGGTATTTTATTGTTTTAAAACTGTGCATGTCCATCTGCTTGATACTTCTCTATATTTACAAGTTACAGAGTAATTTTAAAACAAAAATTTCAAAAAAAAAAATTTTTTTACTTAATAAATCATTGTTAATCCCGAATCTTTATATGCAGTGGGATTATTTAAACATGAATAAAGGTTCAAATTTTATTCAAAAAGAATTTATTTGAAAATCTTCTGAATCAGGAAGTTACAGTGGAAATTTTTAGGATCATGATAAAATCAAGAATTGAAAATTAGCTGATTAAATTTTACATCTTAAATCAACTTGGTAAAACATGATTTTTTAAAGTTAAAATCAGGATTTTTAAGTTAGGGTCGAAGCAGAATTTGGATATTGACCTGATGACTGTATGGGGCAATTATTGAGTGACTGGATCGATTCTAGGGATCAAGCTTTTGGTTGAGATTGTAATGGAGATCGATGTATCTGAGAAAAATAGTGGAAGTGGGAATCATTCATAAGGAATTCGTAAGTGGGAAAAACTAGGGTTCTACTCAGTATTTTGGTCGAGTTTGTAAATAGGGGCAGAGCATCTTCTATGATGGGTCGAGCTTCATCAAACTAAGGGATTTTCTTCGGGAATGGATAATGTTTGCGAGGCCGGGATAGCAATGATTCTGGTGGTCAGAGGGAAAGGATCGGGGCAATTTCAGGTGATGTTGGGAGTTCCAGTTTGACATAAACTGCTCATTTTTGTTTTGAGGAGTATAAGGGCGAATCGATGTTTGGAATCGATTGTAGCGTCGACGTGCGACTTGCTGGAGGCGGTGAAGTACGTCGAAGCAGTGATAAACGACCGTGCATGTGCACGGCGATGGCCTCGTGTGTCAGAGGAATGGGATGTGAGCGACTCGAAGTGACGCTCGTGCAAGGGAAGGAACGACTCGGGTTTATGCTCGTGTCTGCAAGAGAAATACTGTGTAATTAATAAGGACATGCTAGTGAAGAACTGGGGAAGGAGGGGGATTTGTTAGAGTGAGGTTCGGGCTATTCTTGTTTTTGCCCGAAGCTGAAGATCATGGAACTCGAAGTAATACTCGGGTAATTCGAGCTTTTGCTCGAAGATGGTTTAAGTTTTACTAGAAGTAAAAAAGGGGGGAAACTCGGGTAAGTTATTTTCTGTAGTTGACAGGTTTTAGGAACCTGTACATTTCAATTTTTAAGAGATTTGAAAAAAATCTAGGGCAGGGCTTTATAACAAGAATTAAAACTAAAATTAAAGTATGGTTTTCAATCTGAGTTTGAATTCCAGGGTTGAAAAATTTATTTAAACTTTTTAGATTAAATTGTTTTAAACAACTAAAAAGGGTTGAATAAATCTGAAGTAGAAGATTTAAACATAAGTTTAAATCTGAAACCAAGATCCAATTTGAATTCATGTTTAAAAATAAGGGAAGATTTAAATATTTTAGATGTTTAAACTGCTTTTGATATTGAATCATAATTTAAATATGATTTGTATCTTAAATAAATAAGGGTTTAGATTTCTTTTATAAAATGAGAAATTATATAGCACAAGTTTAAAAAAAAGGGTTTTTGAATGTTTTTAAAACTTTATTAAGGTTAAGTTTGGTTTTCATTTTTAAATTTAAAATTTAAAATGAAATTTGAAACCAATTTTAAAGTAAGTTGCTCTAAATTACTTTGTTAATAATAATGTAATCATTAATAAGAAATGTTTATTTTTAAGTAAATTTAAGATTTAATGAATTTAATTCATTAAATTGGTAAGGTAACTTAAATAAGATAATTAATTAATTTATTGAATTAATTAAAGATTTGAAATAAATTAATTAAGGTTAATTAAATTTGTGGTTAATATTAATTAATTTAAGTTAATTACTTTGAAGAAAGGTAATTAAGAATTGATGATAAGTTAATGAAGGTCATTAACTTGTGATTATTTATTAAGTAATTAATAGAATTAATTTTGACAATTAATTGGATTAATTAATTTAGATAATCAATTATGGAACTTGATTAAGTATGATTATTTTATGGAAATAATTAAAGTTATTAATTACTCATTGTAATTAATTAATTTATTTGATTAGTTTTAATTAATTAATTAATTAAGTTTAATTAATTTAGAATAATCATTGAATGGGATGATAAGTAATCAATGAGGAATAATTACTTAGAGAAGTAATTAAGTTAAGTAAAATTACTGGAGGTAATTAATTGAAGTAGGGTATTTTGGGATTAATTACTTGTGTAATTAATAATGAGGATAATTAATTTGTAAAATTAATTAAGGATAATTAATTGAATGTAATTAAAGGATAATTAATCAAGGAATTAATTGAGGAAAGTTAATTAGGAAGTAATAATTTATTTGATGAAGTAATTAAGGGAAGTTAGTTACTATTTTTATTAATCAAGGGTGATTAATAATTATGGTTAGTAATTAATTAATAAAGTAATTAAAGGTTAATTACTGTATTGGGTTAAGGATAATTAGTTTGTGGAATTAAATTAGGGGTTTAATTACTTAAGTGTACTTAAAGGATAAGTAGAATGATATTGAATACCCTCGATTAATTGTTATTCCTAATATGTGATTTGCGATGCTATGTGATAAAATATGTTTGGTTTAAACCACGATGATGTGGTTATCTGTATTGATGATAAATTATTGTGACTCCCTGTATTTAAAAGTTGAATTGTATTTCACTTGAATAATTTAAGTTAAGTTGACAATGGTTTCGAAGAGACCGGAGTCGGGTATTAGTAAATATCCGAAACCACTTCGATTCCTTATAGGTTGATATGTGAAATCAATAGGATGGTATGGAATGATTTAAGTGAATTGGACCATTAAAAATCTAAGTTTGGCACTTAGAAATTGATGTGTGAAATGGTTGATATCTATAATAACTTATGAAGTGTAAATTGATATAAGTTACCCCGGGTTTATATAAGTTGTATGTTTTTGTATTACATGTTAGATGGGTTTACTCACGCTGGTTTCCAGCCGGACCCGGGTGTTACTTTGATGTAATGCTCGGGTCAGACCGAGTATTACAGATTTTCAGGTAAGGACGTTCTGGAGATCAGGAGGCGAGCTGGATGGCAGGGTCGTATGGAGAGTTTACTCTATGATATTGTAGTATCTGGATATGATTCTTTTATCCAGTGTTTATGTATATGTATAACTCTGATATATGAAAATGTAAATGTACAGAATACAGTTCTTTTTGTAAACTGTTATTATGTGATATTATATTTTATCCGCTGCGAATGTGAGGTTTCTGTGTCTTGTTTCTGTTTCTTTTGCTTCTATCTTCCTTCTTTTCACTAACTATCTGGAAATTTCGGGATCGAAATTTTCGGGTCGTTACAGTTTTACAACTAAAGAATTGTTTACGAGAAAATGAAATAGTTGAGCTAAAGAAAAATGAGACCAACTAAGACATAACATTTATAGGAAGTTGGCTTGTACTGCTGAGTAAGATGTAACAAAGTTACAAAGGATGGAGGCATATTTAGCAGTGGTAAATTGGAAAAAATTCCTCATAGATCTTACTTCGGAGACGGAAGAGCATATGGAATAGGCATACCTAGAACTATTTGATAATCCACGAGCATAATAAGAGAGGATTGCTTTTATTTTATTTATAAATGATGATGATTAATTAGTTGTGTAATAAATGAATATTTACATATATTTTCTTGTTATACTTGTATATAGTCTGGTGTGCATCAAATTATATACTACTTTATATTCTTTTAGAAGAGTCTGGGTAAGAGGACCATTATATAAAAGATTGCAATGATATAGTTTTAATAAAGAGGGAAGAATGTAATGGTCGATTAACATATGATATGAAGTGGATCTATGATTGTAGTTGTTTAGTAGACTCAAGCTTGAGAATAGGCTTTAAGAAGCTATTGGGCCGAGATTTGTTAAGATAAGGGCAAAAAAAAGCATATTGTAGGCCTTGGTTAGAGTGCATAGACTAGGTAAAGTGGGATAAATTCGGTAAGCAAGACCAGGTCTATAATTTAGTTTAAGGCAAAAAATAAAATTATTGGTGAGAAGCTAATTTCAATATAGGGTATAGCGTAATGAAGACCATAAATACCAACCATTCATACTTTTTGATTTGGCAAGTAAAATTCAAATTTAATATAATCAAAATATGCAAGTAAAAGAGAAGAATACAGAGAGAGAACTTGCAAGCTCGAAAGAGCGGTTTAAGAAGAAGGTAGAAGCAAGCGGAATAGTAAAGGGTAATGTAGCATTTGACAGGTGTAGATAGTTCAAGAACAGTGGCTTTTAGTGGTTATTTGTTGACAAGATTGGCGAGTAAGTCTCACTCAGAATCTCTCAATAGACTATTTTTTGACATATACCCATATTATATTTGGATTGTATTTATGTTGTGATGCTTTGAATGAAAATATGATAACTTAGTTTATGATTGATGTTTGGATAAAGAATGTGTGTATGAGCTTATTCTTTAGAAGGTTACGGTTGTTTGCTAATGTTCCATGGTCGTTTGACTTAGATCATGGATTTAATTTGGATCTAATAGTTCATCACGAGATATAGATGCCTATATTTAAACTCGATGATAATCTAGTGAGGTTGGAAAGTTCTAGTGAATACTGGATTTAAGTTATTATTTTTAGATAAAATAGATTGTTGAATAAATGATCCATTGTGACCTAAATATATTATGTGTGCGGCTTGCTGTTAATTTTTGGTACGATGAAGGGGGTTAGATCCATATTGAGTAAGTTGCTCAATGCATAACTACTGAACCTTATGAATGACCAACTGATGTATGAGGACATCACTTCGACATTTAATGATAGTTCCTTATTTAAGTGAGTAATTTGCATGGAAACATCAGTGTTGCAGGTTATTGGTAGCATTGATAATTTCTCTCGTATCTCAGGTGGAATTTATATGCGGGAGGAATGGTTAGTGATACGCACTGATCTTTGAGTGATGAAATATTAATGTATGAGTTGGTGTGCTAGGTAAATGAAGTGTTAATAGGCAAGTGTGCTCGTATTTTTGCCTAACATTGATGTCGAAGATCAATTATTTGTGAAACTAAATGGATGTGATCATTGCTATAGGCACGTAGATGTGCGAGATTAGTAGGCAGTGTGAGTGGGTTGTTGAACTATTCTAGGTTTATAAGTGATGAGTAGTGTGCATTGAACATTGTGTAGATATGTGCTAGGAGAGTGGTGAGTTTAAGCAGGGTCCTTAATAGTAACGTCGAAACAAATATGGGTGTAGTTTGCTTACAATGGACATAAGTATGAAATGTGGATCAATCAAAGTCCGAATGAAGATAAATTTACTTTTCATTTTGTTAAGAAATAATGTAGACAATATAATCCTATATTTTATAAGTTGAAGAAGGAATCCAACAATGAGTATAAATAAGGCGATCATATACTTTTCCTAATAACAAATCTTAATAAATATTTTTCTATAAGTTTAGGAAGTGTTACTCATATGAGGAATTTAAAGCATAAGAGGATGTTCATAGGTGTTATTTTGACTACTAGTCAAATTTGTGTTCGATAGCGCCATTTTTACATATATATGATAATGCAAAGTGAATTTAACATAGTGCAAATAGGGATAGTATCATTAAAATATAGTTAACCGTCCTATGTAAATTAGCGGCTAGTGTGTTAGTGGGAGTAAGAGTGAATGGTGTGTGGGGTATGGTGTAAATATTCACTAGGTAGAACAATTTTACATGCTAAGTGTGAATAATTGAGCAGACAGTTAATGTGGAAATTAGAGATATAGTTAGTTATATAATGTAATTTATGGTATTTTGCCTAAAATAAATGATAAATGCTATATGGTTTGTAATATAACTAAACATTAAGATTTGTTACCTGAAATAAATAATACCTATGGTATGATTTGTAGAATAACAAAAATTTAAGGCATTCTTCTTGAAATAAGTGAAATTTGATTGATAATGATGTTTTATTGGGTGATGTTTGAGAATTATTCACACTAGACATAAGTCTAACCTGATTAGTTTCTTTTTGACTTTTTAAGATACTCTTCTCAAAGTTTATACCATGGCAAACAAGTTTCGATGATTGTGGGAATTTTTACGCAAGAAGTTGGAGCATAACGTGCAGTTTTCAATATTACATTATTTGTTATCATCCTATGTAATTCATGTTGATGTAATGATTTATGAAACTTGATTTGATGTTAGGTATATGGCATGCGACCCGAACTATGCCATTGACTTTGATATGGTTTTCTATTGACTTTAATATGGTTTTCATGAAGTGATATTTTGAAGTATTATAAGTTTACCTGCGTATTGTTTTTAGACGGGCAATATGTGTGAATTGGGTGAAACATAAGTGTGTTACATAATTTAAATGATTTGGGGAAAGCATATAGGATCTTGGATATGAAGATAGTTTGAGTTGGGAAGAAGAGAGTCGCTAGTGATCAGTGCATCGATAAAGTCGCTCGATTTGGGTTGGATAAAGCAAGGTGGTTACCACTCCAATTGGCTCTTAGTTCAAGTTATCTAAAGAGATATTTCCTACATTAGAACATTTCATAATCTAGGGTTGTTGGAAATCTTGTGTATTATATGGTCTATACAAGACTTATTTTGGCCACATCATGGGTTAATTAGTTGATAAGTGTCTAATACAAGCAAAAGATTAACAAACTATGAAGTCAATCTTGAGATATTTGAGTTGGACACCCATTATTTGCTTGTTTATGTTTGAGTAGCTTGTGACATTGCTCTTAAGGGATATAGTAACTCGGATTATGCTGGGATAGGTGTGGTTGAAGGTGGTGTTGGGCTATGTTTAATCACTTGGAATAGGCTTGATTTCTTAGAGATCAAAGTTGCAATCTATATTAGCTTTATCAGCTACCGAAACTGAGTTGATATTGATTATGGTAATGACTAAAGATGTTGTAGTTGTTAGAAAATCATTTAGTTGTGTAGAAGATGGTTGAAATTTTCTTCATATAGTTAGAATTCATCTTGTTAAGAATTAAGTCTATAGCTCTCATACGAAGCATATCGATGTTTGGAGTTCTTTCTTAACATAGATGAGAAGCAAAGTAAGATCAAGCTGAGTAAATTGCACACAAAAGATAATTCTGCTGATATAATGATGAAATTGGCTCCTGGAAAGAAGTCTGAGCATTACTCAAAACTTTTTAGCTTGATTTTAGCTAATAAATTTGAGCATTGAGAGAGATTTCTGGCATTCTACCTTCTTCTTTTTTGGTTGGGGTATTTAAACACTTCATTTGTTGGTGGTTGTTATCCATATAATTTAAATATGAAAAATAATGCCATAAATGATAACATCGTAAAGAAATTGGTGCCGTTAGGCTCGACGTCGAAGATCAATCGTACCACATGAGAGCAATAAAGTGTAAAGTAAATGATGTATCTCTTTCGTGTCACTCCTTATCCATACCGCACTTTATCATGTCTCAACTCCTCAGCATTGCATTCCATCAGCAAGGAAAAAGGAGAACGCCGGTTTTGATCAAAGCCGCATAAGTCTCGCACTATGCATCATCGAAGTCAAATGGTTTGTAGATGCCACATCTCATTGGTGTCAATTCCAAGTAACGTCACACTTGATCATCCATCCAAAGATACCGCTTACGTCAGTGTCGCCAATCAATTGACATCGTTAATAGATTATGCCGTATGTCATTGATTCCACTTTTGTTGACGTCGCCCCTTCAATGACGCCAAATTTCATTTGGACGAGTCACTATCAATACTTCGTTTTAAAACTCCGTCACCATCTATCATTGTGGCGTCGATGATGAAAATCGTCGACGTCCACCAAGGTGGGATGATAGTCGATCTAGCTTCAATTAAACACTATCGTTAATTAGTGAAGAGGATCGATCATCAAAGCCGAGAGTCATCAATGCCAACATTACACAGATGGACTCACTCCTTCACCATACTACCTTATGTTGATGCTGAATTCCATCAAAGCTCAATGTCGCTAACTATCAATCAAAAGTATCTCAACAATAAGATGGTTGATGCCGTAGGCCATTCACATTCACAAGATCTACGAAGACCGATGTTCTAAGTGGCATTATTGATGCTGCCAAAGTCAAGCCCGCCGAAGATGTTGGAGGCGGGATAAAGCCACACCACCATTATAAATATGGACCTAGGGGTGCGAAAATGGGGGATACTTTTTTATTCTCTTCATTCTTTGAATCAAATTATTGTAAACCCCAAATTGAAATAAGTACAAATTCTATCTACTTGTAATCATGCATAACCAATACGAACGAGGACTTAGATATACTTATTGTTTTTGACTATGCCTTGTCGAACTTTGTTGAATTAGACTTCCATATATTCGAACTCATGAAGATCGAAACTCGACTTAAATTATTAGAGGAGCTTTGAACTATGAAGAGCACATATTTGCATAATTGCATGGAATTAGACTTTAAACATAATATAATGCATAGCCTATTGACGAACTTAATGGATTATTGCACAAACTTGTTTCTCATCTTCATTATCACTTATGTTTGGGCCCTTTTTGATACATCTTTCTTGAAAGCCAATATGAACTCTTAGGAATATTAAACGCAAATTACTTTAGAGAGTCTCAAGTACAATGAACCAAGAAAGAATATGGGCTTTCACATATTCTACCTCAAAGGTCTATTGACATCATTAATTCATCCTTTAATGATTCTAATATGCACTAAGTCTCAAGTGATGAGTTGGTCCTTGTATTCTATTAAAATGACATTGATTGAGTCATGCTTGATCGTGTCATTGTATATGTCCAATTTAAGGGCTAATTTATCATAATTGGCATTACTGGGTTTATACTAGTTTTTGGTCTAACATTTTCGTCGCTAAAAGGAGGGCTCGAACCTCTAATCCAATTCAATTCTTTCCTTAAGCTGATAAAGTAAATTGTTGTTTCAGGAGAATGAGATCAAGATGACTTAATTCCCTAAATAAAGAGGTTGTCCAAAAGCAACATTAGAGGAGAATGTTGTTCCCAACTTCAATTTGGGAAATACAGAGTTGGATAGCCCTTAGAATTGGCACAACCTACTAAAAGCAAAGCCAAGATTAAAAGCCTAAAGTAACAAGTGCTAAAGATGAAAGAACTTTTGGAATAAATACTTGCTTAAAAGTCCTCCAAAACCACCAGGCTCATAGGAGGAGATGAGGTAGAGTCTCTAAGAAGGGATTTAAATGCCTCTTTGCTTAGAAACAACAACAAAGGAAAACATACCCTAGCCCCACAAAAGAAAAGAGGTGACCAGTAATCTAAAGTAAACTACCTGGGAAGATTAGAAGAAAATTCCAAGGAACAACCTAGAAGCTCAACTTTTGAAGGGTACAAACCTAAAAGGAACAACAACCATAGTGATGAGGCTTACTTGAAAGAAATAGCAAAAAAATAGCAAAAGATATGCTTAATCTTAAGGGAAAGAGAACTCTAGACGACAAGGTTAACGATAATCATTGAGAAGCCCCCTTCATAGATGAAATCATGTCCGCGAAAATTCCTTCTCATATCAAGATTCCATCCATCGGGTACAATGGAATGACCGATCCAGATGATCACTCATTGACTTTCGAAAGTCAGATGGAATTATAGAACACATCTGGAGCTGAGCATTATAGGCTTTTTTCAACTACTTTTTAAGGAGCAGTAGCTAAATGGTATCAAAAGTACTGAGAGAAAACTATCTATTTCTAGAAGCTATTTTTTTATGAATTCTCGGCACAATTCTGCATTTGCAAAGATCTTACTATCGACTACACAATCCTAGTTAATATCAAACAGAGATCAGGGGAATTATTGGGTGATTATCTTAAGAGGTTCAACAACAAGGCCCTAAAGGCGGAAATATGACTGATAGGGATAAGATGGTGGCTATGCATTCAAGACTGATTGAGCAAACCCTTGGAAACAATTCTATATACATGAATGTAAAGGTTTGTAAGATTTACATTTCCAAGTCGATAAATTCATCCGCATGGATCAAAATTACCACACCAGAAAGAAGGCACAATTCAAGAAGAAAATAGGGAAGATTAACAACAAACACAACCATAAGAAACTGAGATGGAAAGAAAGCTCATATACCAACCTGTTGCTTTGAACAAGCCAATATCTTACGTATATGCCATAATGACGGAAAGCGATAACTTCTGGATCTCATACAAAACTAAAATCAGGCTTGAACCAAGGAAATGGGGAGATTACTACGCTTATCAAACATCAAACAGGCATAAAATAGATGAGTTCTGAGTACTGGTAGGCATAATTCAACATATGATCCATAATGGACACCTGAAGGAATTCTTTAAGGATAATCAGAATGTTGTCCATTCTGAAAATGGTAACCAAAGGCCACCAACCAACATTGCAAATAAGTTGAAAGATGATATTCAACAAGAATCATTCCGCCTCTCAACAGAATTGATATAATCCACGGAGGCCTACATCTGGATGGAAATAACAAAGGAACTCAAATCCTCTACGTTAGAGAAGCAAATGAAGGGATTTTCTCTATTCAAGTGGAAACACCGCTCAAGAACCCAAGATTCCAAATCAAAATGCATAATTTGACCATCACACCGAAAGAATTAAGAAGGGATTGCCATCCGCAAAATGGTTGCTTATGATAACCATGCAGATTGGACTTTCTGTAGTCACTAAAATTTTGGTGGATACCGGGAGTGCGGTCAATGTAATTTTTACGCATGCATTCGACCGGATGGTAATCTTGGAGGAAAAACTTGAAACGAGTTTTAAGCCTATCTTTGGGTTCAATAATAAAGGGTCTACTCCTATAGGACGGATAAAGCTTCTTTTGCAAATGGGAGTCCCACCGCACTCTCGGTTGTATTATAAAACCTTTTTTGGAAGATTAGATTTGGATGAAGTTGATGCTTTTTTTTTGCCAAAGTATTTGATGGTGAAGTTCCTGACTAAAAGTGGGTGTTGAACCATAAAAGGAAAAAAATTTAGTGCTATAAGAATGAGATACCTTTCATGCTATGATTTAGAGAAAAATTGATTAATTCATAGTGATACTAAAAAGCCTTTGGATGATGATTCTTCATATTCATCACCTAAACCGAAAACAGAGCCCATTAGGGAGTCGAAATATGTTTTAAGGAAATTTGACTTTTCCAGGAAGCAAGCAAATTGGGTGGAAGAAAAGAATAGTAGGAATTGTCACTAAACTAGACTGTAGAATGAAAAAGAAAGATGAAGCTCATAGAAGACCCTGAGGAAATATGCTTAGATTCAGTCGATACAACGAAATGGTTAAGATTGGAAAAGAGTTTGATAGCATACCCAAGGGAGTGTTGGTTTAGTTTTTTCAATCTAGCAAAGATGTATATACCTGGACGCACTTAGACATGGTTGGAATAAATCCAACTGCAATATGCCATGCTTTGAATATATACCTAAATGTCGCAATAATCCAACAAAAGATAAGGCGGTTTGATAAAGTCTGATCTCGTTCTTTAAAAAAAGAAGTCAAAATATTGCTGGAGAATAGATTTATTAGAGAAGTACTTTATCTAAAGTGGTTAGCTAATCCAGTGCTAGTCAAGAAATCAAAAGAGAAGTTGAGAACTTATGTCGATTACATTGTTTTAAATAAAGCATGCCTAAAAGATTGCTATCTACTCCCGATGATAGATCTTTTACTCGATGCGAAAAGTAGATACCAACTCTTATCTTTCATGGATGCTTATTCTGCTTATAATCAAATTTCAATATTTAAACCAAATGAAGAGAACATCAGTTTTATAACAGATTGGAAAATATGTTGCTACAAAGTAATTCCCTTTGGATTAAAGAAAGCAGAAGCAACATACAAGAGACTAGTGAAAAGAATGTTCAGGGAACAAATTGGCCGGAACATGGAAGTATATGTAGATGACATGTCAAGTCCAAAGAGAGGAGAAGTCATCTTAATAACCTAGAAGAAATGTTTGATGTATTACAAAGATATTAAATGAAACTTAACTCACAAAACTGTTCTTTTGGAATTCAGTGTGGTAAGTCCTTAGGATATATCGTTAGTGCAAGAGGAATTAAAGTTAACCCTAACCAAATTCAAGCTATTAAAGATATAGCAGAACCTAAATAAGCAAAGACATAATGAGCCTAAATGGGAGAGTAGAAGCATTGAATAGATTCATTTCCAAGGCCATAAATAAATGAATTCTATTCTTCAATGTGATTAAAAAGAAGAAAAACTTTGAATGGGGTGAGGATTATCAAAAGGCATTTAAGGAGTTGAAGGACCATTTAGAAAAACCGCCAATTCACTCTAACCCTATGGATGAGGGAAGTCTTTATTTCTTTATGGCAGTTTCTAAACAAGCAGTTAGGTCAGTATTGATAAGACAATAAAAGGGAATTCAGCTTCCAGTATATTATAACAACAAAACACTCAAAGATGCACAAACTAGATATCCGGTTATGGAGAACCTGGCATACTGTTTAATATTCACCGTGCGAAAATTATGGGCTTGTTTTCAAGCACACCCAATCGAAGTTTTAACTAATTTCCTACGCAAGCAGGCTTTCGGTGTGCCCGATACTTAATGAAGGTTTGTTAAATGGGGAATATAGCTTAGTCAATACGATATCGAATTCCTACTTCGAGTGTCAATTAAAGGACGCACACTGGCCGATTTTTTCAACGAATGTATAGGATTCATTAAGGAGCAATCGAAAAAGAAAAAGACTAAAAAGTTAATGTGGTATAATATGAATCCATAATAGCAGGACTTACCCTAGCCCTTCAATTGAAAATCCCTAGAATCGAAATTTTCAGTGATTCGCAATTAATGGTAAATCAACTAAACCAGAAAAAATGAAGGACGCTAAACTAACTCTATATGTCAAAAGGATATTGAAAATGCTGACCCAATTTAAAGATTCTTAATACACCAAGTGCCAAGAGGCAAGAACTCCCAAGCTGATTCTTTGGCAAAGTTAGCAAGCTCACTGAGAGCATTAGAACCCCAAATTATGTCAGTAGGCTACCAAGAAAATCCTAATATAGAGGAGAAAGCACCAATCCAGAAAATGAAACCTTAGTGTTAACCAGGTCTCAAGCCTTAACATGCAAGGAGAAAGAAAATGAAAATGAAGTCCTTTAAGAATACCCTCCTTATATAGAAACTAATAATCAATATAAGAATAATTGGATGATTCCTTTACTCGAATATATAACAAAAGAAGCTGTCAATAGATAAAAAAGTGGTGAGGAGAATAAAGTGCTAGGCTCCAACCTTTGTCATGACAAATGGCATACTTTACAAGAAGCGGTATTCGCTCTCTTACCTAAGATGTGTTGATCCACAAACAAGAGCAAAATCGCTATACCTCAAGAAGGATTCTGTGGAGACTATTCCAATGGCATGAAATTAGCGAAGAAACTTATGAGACAGGGCTTCTATTTTCCTTAAATTAATAGTTAATCCATTGATTATGTAAGAAGATGTAAAAAAAAATCAAAAACTCTCTAAGATCCCATGTCTACCACTAGCAAATTGACTTCTATCTCAAGCCCATAGCCTTTTGATGTATGGTGAACTGACCTAACCGAACCATTACCAGTATCCAAAGGTGGAGCTAAGTATGCAATAGTAGCTATTGATTACTTCATAAAGTGGGTAAAAGTCGAGCCACTTTCGTATATCACACAAGGAAAAGTTCTCAAGTTTCTAACTAAGTATATCATTACAAGATTCGGATTCCATAAAAAATAATATCTGACAATGGAACTCAATTTGAAAGTAAATAAGTGAAGAGTTCATCTGATTCTGTATTTAGGATAGAATCATCAAAAGCTCTTCATCTGTAACTCATCCCAATGTGAATAAAACTGTTGAAACAACTAGTAAAACTGTGAAGACATCCTAAAGAAGTGATTAAACAAAGAAAAAGGATATTGGGTAGTGGAACTACCTCTCATTCTATAGGCATATAGAAACCTCTACTAAAACTGCAATCGTACATACCCTATATTCCCTAACATATCGATGTGAATCCAAGCTCTCAATTGAGATTGAAGTGCCTTCTCATTGAAGGATTATGCATGCCTCTAATCTTAATCAAGAATTAAAGAGTCCCTGGACTTAGTCGATGATGTAAGAGATTTAGCGGTCATATAAACAGTTGAATATTAATGTAGAACATCCTAGTATTGCTACTCTAGAGTAAGAGGAAAACCATTTCAAAAAGAAGATTTAGTGCTCTGAAGAGTAATGGAAAATACTAAGAAACCAGCAAATGGATCACTCAAACCAAATTAGAAAGGACCCCCAATCATATAAAAGTAATCCCAATTGGAACCTACAAACTCTACCGGGTAGATAGCAATGTTATAGCAAGAATGTGGAATGCCGATCATTTGCGGTGATATTTTCCAACAATGGATGAGTAAAGAAGTTAAACAAGAATAATTTGTCATCTCAATCATGGAAAGGAGTAGGATCCTCCTAAGATAAAAGATCTGGCCATCAATGGCCCCTGGCCATCAAAGACCTTGTAAAAGCCTTTGGTGCCATCATCAAAGGCCTCACTGAAACACTTTCTGAAAGGAGGATGAAGTAAGCCCTTAGTGTCATCATCAAAGGCCTCACTGAAGCATCTCCTTGAGAGAGGATAGAATAAGCCTTCAGTTCCGTCATCAAAGGCTTTACTAAAGCACCTAACCAGCCTTCAGTGCCATCATAATATGCTTTACCGAAGCACTTCCTAGAGGGAGGACGGGTAACCCTTTGGCCTGTCCAAAGCATCGAAGTGGCCTTTAGTGCCGTCATCAAAGGCCTCACTAAAGCGCCTCCTAGAGGCAAGTTGGTTAATTCTTTGGTTCTGCTTAAGATAGCTAACCAAACGCACCAGATAGTAGACTTAAATCACCACCTAAGATGGTGATAAAAGGTCCGAGCCAAGTAGTGCTCCAAATCAATCAATCTTCTAGAGGAAGATCTTTCAAAATCCGAGCCAAGTAATGCTCCAAATCAATCAATCTTTTAATGGAAGATCTATCAAAATCCAAGCCAAGTAGTACTTCAAATCAATCAATCTTCTAGAAAAAGATCTATCAAAATCTGAGCCAAGAGTGCTCCAATTCAGTTGATCTTCTAAAGGAAGAGCCATCAAAATCTAAGTAAAATAGAGCTTTAAATCAAACAAATCTTCTAAAGGAAGTTCAATCAAATACGAGCTATTTATTCTCCCCGGCAAAAGCAATTTTCAATTACCGAATAAGAATTTCTGTTCTTCTATTATTATTGCCAGATATGGATTTCTGTTCTTCTATTATTATTGTCGGGTAAGGATTTCTAGACTTCTATTATTATGGTCGGATAAGGATTCCTGACCTCCTATTATTATTGCAAGATAATTGCTTCCGATCTTCTACTATGATTGCCAGACATGGATTTCCGGTCTCCTATTATCACTGCCAGGTAAAGGCTTTTTGGTTTTCTATTATCATTGCCAGATATGGGCTTTTTGGTCTTCTATTATCATTACTAGATAAGGGTTTTTGGTCTTCTATTATTATTATCTGACAAGGGTTTTTGGTCTTCTATTATTATTTCCAGATAAGGGTTTCTACTCTTCTATTATTATTGCCAGATAAGGATTTCTGTCCAGATAAGGATTTCTGGTCTTCTATTAGTATTGCCAAATATCAATTTCCGATCTTCTATTATTGCCATATTTGGATTTCTGGTCTTCTATTATTATTGCAAAATATGGATTTTTGGTCTTCTATTATTATTTTTGGTCTTCTAAAATTAGCGAATGGACTTTTGATTTCCTATTATTGCAGAATTTTTTTTATCATGCCTCTTTTCCATGACATTACTAGATGATCTTCTAGGCTTCCATTTGAAAACCTATTGTTACTTATTGATACCTTATAATAAGATTATAAACTTAACTCACATGGATAATATAGGCAATAAATGCCAATTCATAACTCAGTTAAATCCAGAAGGAGAATTGCTATCGAAAGATATCACTCACTTCATGTTTTACAGGGAAACGAGACCAGCAAGGGAATCCCACTAAAGATTGGGAAATACAAAGTAATTCTTGGTTTTACTCTAAAGAGTAAAATGCATCTTTTATATAAGGTTTCCTAAATATTATCCACGTAATTTCAATGTCAAAAGCAATGCCATAACAACGCAAAGGAATTGGTACCGTAAGGCTCGACATTGAAGACCAATAGTGCTGCATGAGATCAATAAAGTGTAAAGTTGATGCCATATATTTTGGTGTCTCCCCTCACCCACACCGCACTTCATCATGTCACTTCTCATCAGCGTAACATTCCTTAAGCAAGGAAAAAGAAGAACGTCGCATTTGATCAAAGTCACATAAGTCTCTCGCCAACCATCATGGATGTCAAATGGTTTGTAGATGCCACATCTCACTGATGTCGATTCCAAGTAATGTCACACTTAATCATCCATCGGGAGATAAAATTTATGACAATGTCGGCAGTCAATTGAATTGTTGATAGACCACACCCAAGTCATCGGTTCCACTTCATTCCACTCTTTCAATGATGCCGAATCTTATTGGAATGAGTCAATATCAATACTTCACTTTAGAGCTCTGTCACCATCTACCCTTGCGGCATCGATGGCAAACATCATCGACTTCCACGAAGGTGGGATGATAGTCGATACAGCACCAATTCAACACTGCCATTAATCAATGAAGAGAGCCAATCATTAGCGCCGAGAGTCGTCATGCCATTACACAGTTGGAGTCACTTCTTCACTATGATACATTATGTTGAAGCTACTCTCCATCAAAGCTCAGTGCCGCTAAATATCAATCAAAAGCATCTCAATACATTAGATAGTTGATGCTAAAAGCCACTAATATTTTCAAGATCTATGGAGGCCGTTATTCTAAGTGGCATCATTGATGCTGCCGAATACTAGCTCACCAAAGACATTAGAGGCGGGATGGAGCCGCACCACCTCTATAAATATGGACCTAGGGGTGCAAAAATGGGGGAAACTTTTTTATTCACTCCATTCTTGAAATCAAATTCTTGTAAACCCCAAATTGTATTAGGGACAAACTCTATTTAACTGTAATCATGCATAATCAATACGAATGAGGACTTAGACATACTTATTGTTTTTTACCATGCCTAGTTGAACATTATTAAATTGGACTTGCATATATTTGAACTATTATGAGAACCTATATGCATAATTATATGGACATTTGACTTTGAACATAATAACGTATTGGATAGCCTATTGATGAGCTTAATGGATTACGCACAAATTTGTTTCTCATCTTCATTAGAACTTATGAAGTATGATATAATTTAGGCCATTTCTGGAACATCTTTCTTGGAAGCCAATATGGACTCTTGGGAATATTAAACCTAAACGACTTTAGAGAATCTGAAGTAAAATAAACGATGAAAGCATATGGATTTTCATATATTCTACCTCAAAGGCCTATTGACATCATAAATCGATCCTTTAATGATTCTAATATGTACTAAGTCTCAAGTGATGAGTTGGTTCTTTATATTCTATTAAGATGGCATTGATTGAGTCATGCTTGATTGTGTCATTGTATATGTCTAAATCAAGGGCTAATGTATCACAATTAGCATCATGGGTATTACACCATTTTTTGATCCAACAGTGGTAGCTTCGTTAAAGCTTGTTAGCGGACTATATTGGGTGGTAGCTCTTCTGGTGCTCGTTTTGAAAGTATTTGTATGCCATTTTGATGATTTTTGGCAAGAGATGGAGTTGGTCCAAACATTGTTTTGGATGATTAATAGATTAAGTTGCCATGCTAAAATTGGCAATTCAAATATAGACTTTCTCTTATCCATTAATTTGTTAGTTAATGCTAAGCAATTTGCTGACTCATACTGAAGTTTTTGTTACTAACTCATGTTGAGGTGTTTGATGACTTTTGTTGAGGTATTTGTCACCAACTCAAACTGAAGTATTTCCCAACTCATGTTGATATATCTCTCCCTCTCTAACAAATAAATCACATTCCTTTCCCTTTTATGTAACTAAAAATAAAATCTTCCATTTAAGCCTCTTTATTCTTCTCTTTCGTAACTTCTCTCAACATCTAATTAAGATAGATTTAAAACTCTAAAGCCTTTAACTTAATTAAGAGAATTAAGAATCTTACCAACATCAAATGGGGTTCGTTACGATTGAGAGACATGGTGAATTTATTATTTGTGATTCTGAAGAAATCTTTTTTAATATAGTTGGCATTGGCTTTTGTAATATATCAGATCTCCTGTTATGTATTAATATAATTCTTGCACTACATGGACATTAAATTTGCCGAACCACGTTAAATTTGATGTCTACCCTTATTTCTATTCTGTTTTTGTTTAATTCTTCTATAAATTGGATAATTTGTTTTCTTATATTTTATTGCCTATTCGATATACTAGGTCCTTCAGTCTTAGTTGACTGCAAAATTTATGCATCACCAATGATTGTAATAAGACCGTCACTGCTAATCATATTAGTAAGGCATTCCAATTCACCTAATAATCAATTTTTTTTGGCTATGTTTGTTCTCCGTTTACTATACTTTCAGTAATGGTGTTTTACCCTATTCCCTATTTATAATTATCAATTTCAATATAAATGAAGCATTGCTTTCCTCATCAATTGTCCAGAATCATCTCTTTTTACTGTATGATTAGACATCTTCCAATTAGCCCATAATGATTTGCAATTTTTAAACTTCCAAAGTAGTTTTGTTATCATGGTTACATTTACATCCTCATTCATTGTCTAAAATCATCTCTTATTACCTTATTATTAGTCTCATTTCATTTTAGGTTTCCTTCCTCTCTAGACAAAGTTTGCACATTTGGTTGTCATTTTACAAATCGTGTGACCTAGAATTTGATGTGTTTACATCTAGATAAGAATCGTAGGGTACACAACTTCATGAGTCATTTGTACTTTGCCTGCAGTTGATAGAAATTTATAGCTCCAGCTCTATAATCTATCCTTAATGTTATCAGCCAGTGACTCATAGTTCCTTTCCCTGTTTTTAATAATATTTGCTTACGATTGGGTTCGAAGGTATTCCATGGGTACCTTTCCTTCAGTAATGTCTATCAATTTAGTAGTTCCTTCTAGTAGTCAACAACCTTTATAAAGTAAACATTTGACTTTTCATTGACATTAATTCCAACATTCAATTTCAATGCTATATCACCTTTTGAACAACTGTACATTCCTATCATTTTCTCTACAGATGATTAGCCATTCATCCTTATGTGTAAGATGCGTTATTGTTGTAAACAATGGTTGTCTTCGGCTGAGTCGTGGACTTCGTCACTTTCTTGAAAACGTTTCGACGATCTGCTCTATCGTGCAAGCAGTTCGTATCAATCACCGCCGCCTCTACGATAAAACAGCCTCTCAAAGATTTATGGTATCGATTCGTTGCAAGGACGAAGCGATTCTGTTTGCATCGAATAAATTGTTGCTCGAATTTTTTATTGCTTGAAAGAAAAATTGAAAATGTTGTTCTTTTTTGTTTTCGTCTCTCTATCAGTTAAGAAGACGGAGTAGTGAAAAGAACGTTACTGGTTGAGGGGAACGTGGTCTAGAAAAACGGATCTGAGTAATACCGGGTCAAAATAATAAACATCGTGTAACGTTCTTCAATACGGGCTTGAATAGACTTTATCGTTCCAGCCCGGTCAAAAAAAGGTTAATAAATTTGTAGCAAAAATATAAGTGTTACACCACTACAAGCCCGAACTGGTACCCGGCCTAGGTCGGGTCGAGTTGAGTCGGTAGGTCGGCGCGCGCGCGTGTGTGGTGGTCAAGCAAGATCTTCCTCCTCACAAAAGAGCATCATTGGGTGCCCAAAGGGCCCAACTTAGTTTCTAAGAATCAATTATAAATACTTGATTCTTGCATATAATCCTACAATGTGAGACTATTCACATATAGGAGACAACTTACACACTTAGTCAATTTTTTTTTAATAATTCACTCTCAAAATAATTTCCAACAATCCTCCACTTGAATTTTTAAAAATATTTTCGAGAAATTTCTAAAAACATAAGATTGTGTATAAACAAAGGTGTCGTTTGACTTGAACCTTTGCATAGTGAATAAAATTTAGTTTTTACTAGAGTGACACGTGGTCTTGAACTCTATTCCTGACATCAGACCAAACACAATCTTTCTAGAGTGCAATCACATAAGCCCGCGCATTTATAGCCATGCACGTCTATCCCAGTTTAGTGAATGCTCTAGGAGTTTTGCCCAAAACTCCATAGGAAACAGCCAAATTTCCACATTCACACAGGTGAGTCTATCAAAAGTACTCCTGAAGGTAGGTACTCCACTCCAAATGTAGTATAGATCTCATTAAGAGTTTCTATTAACTCATCCTCTAATCACTTCAGGAATACATGCTTCTATATGGATGAAAAAATAGCATGTTCAACTCATATCACTTCACAACTTGTTCTTACCCATTGAACCTAGTTCTTGGGATCTTCAGTCATTAGATCGGGTTACCATTGTGCGTGACTCAACAATCTAAGGGCAATAGTCCCATTTTTATAGAAGTCATAAGGACTTTCTCTCTGGCCAGTCCTTTCGTCAAAGAATCTGCCAAATTCCCGTCACTGCATATGTGATCCACTCTAACAGCTCCTGAAGAGAGTAGCTCTCTAACAGTGCTATGCTTACGACGTATCTGTCGTCTCTTACCGTTATAATAACGGTTCTGTACTTTTGCAATTGCCGCGGTACTATCGCAATGGATCAACAAAGCTGGTATCGGTTTTTCCCATAAAGGAATCTTAGTTAGCAGATTTCTTAAGTACTCTGCTTCCTCACTAGCTGTGGCTAGTGCTATCATCTCAGACTCCATAGTAGATTGAGCCAAAATAGTCTGTTTCATGGATTTCCAAGAAACAGCTCCAGCAGCAATGCTAAAGATAAAGCCACTGGTTGCCTTTGAGTCATCAGATGAAGTATTACAGTCTGCATCGGTGTAACCTTCAAGAACAGTTGGAAACTTTTCATAATGTAACCCAAGGTTCATGGTTCGTTTTAGGTATGTCATGACCCTTTCAATAGCATGCCAATGCTCCATACTAGGTCTACTAGTAAACCTGCATAATAATCCCACGACATAGGCAATGTTGGGTCTAGTACAATCAGTGGCATACCGAAGGCTGTCAATAATGCTCGTATAATCAGACTGTCTTACACCTTCACCAGTGTTCTTAAAAAGTTTTACACTAGGATCATATGGTGTACATGCAGGTTTAAAGTCAAAGTAATTGTATTTCTTTAAGATCTTCTCAATATAATGAGATTGATCCAAAGAAAGTCCCTTTTCGGACCTAGTAATCTTAATACCTAGGATTACACTTGCTTCACCTAGATCTTTCATATCAAAATTGGCACTTAACAAAGATTTAACAGTGTTTATGGCATGAATGTTTGATCCAAAAATAAGTAGATCATCTACATTCAAACATATTATAGTGCAAATGTCATTTTCAGATTTATAATAAATACATTTGCCACTTTCATTAACTTTGAAACCGTTTGAGATTATTAAATTATCAAATTTTTCATGCCATTATTTAGGTGCTTGTTTTAAACATTATAATGATTTATCTAATTTGCAAACTTTATGTTCTTGACCAGGAATAACAAAGCCTTCAGGTTGGTCCATATAAATTTCCTCTTCTAATTCACCATTTAAAAAGGCAGTTTTAACATCCATTTGGTGTATAATTAAATTATAAATAGATGCTGATGAAATTAGTACTCGAATGGATGTGATTCTAGTTACAGGTGAAAAAGTATCAAAAAAGTCTATATTTTCTCTTTGCCTAAAACCTTTAGCTACCAAACGGGCTTTATATTTTTCAACTGTTCCATCAGGTTTTAATTTCTTTTTAAGTACCCATTTACAACCTATAGACTTACAACCAGGTGGTAAATCTACTAAGTGCCAAGTCTTATTGGATTCCAAGGAATCCATCTCATCATTTATAGCCTCTTGCCAAAAATCGGCATCTAGAGAAGATAAGGCTTCTTGGAGGTTTGTTGGATCCTCCTCTATAGTAAAAGTGCAAAAATCCGAGCCAAAATCTTTATCAACTCTTGCTCTTTTACTTCTTCTAGGTTCAGTTTCAGAAGATTCATTAAGTTCTGTTCTAATAGGCACGGTGTTATTTGACGTGCCCCCACTATTCCTCAATTTAAAAGGAAATTTACTTTCATAAAAATCAGCATCAATAGATTCTACTATATTATGTGTATTCAGGTCATAAAATCTACATGTTTTGCTATTAATAGCATAGCCAATAAATACACATTCGTATGTTCTACTTGCTAATTTTATTCTCTTAGGGTCGGGTATACGAACATATGCCAAACATCCCCAAGTTCTAAAGTAAGATACATTCGGTTTATAATTTCTTAAAATTTCAAAAGGTGAAATCTTACTTTTTGATTTAGGGATTCTATTCACTACATAGCATACAGTCAACAAAATATCCCCCCACCAATGTTTTGTTGCACCCGAATTTAACAAAATAGCTACAACTAATTCGGTAAAGGTCCTATTCTTTCTTTCAGCTTTACCGTTCATTTCAGGTGAATAAGGTGCAGTTCTCTCATGAATTATACCATTCAATTTATAGAAATCAAGAAATGGACTAGATTCATATTCTGTTCCTCTATCACTGCGAAGTCTCTTAATTTTCTTATTAGATTGATTCTCGATTTCAGTTTTAAATAATTAAAAATATCAAATGCATCACTTTTATTTCTCATAAGATATACATAAGTGAAATCAGAGGTATCATCTATGAAAGTGATAAAGTAACGGTGTCAATGTCTAGTCAAAGTACCATCTAGCTCACATATGTCAGAATGAATCAAGTCTAAGGGTTCAGAAAATCTATCAACTGATTTATGAGGTTTCTTAGTGATTTTTGCTTGACTACAGAATTCACATTTATCAAAGTCAGTTTGTGACATTTTAGGAATCAAATCTAATGTGATCATGTTATGAATTATACGCTTATTTACATGACATAATCTAGAGTGCCAAATGTTAAAGTCACACAACATATAAGCAGAACTGGTTACTTTATTAGATTCAACATTAAGTTTAAACATACCCTCACAAGCATAACCCTTTCCTACAAACATCCCATTATAAGTCAAAGTATACAAATCAGCCCCTATAACTTGAGTAAAACCAGCCTTATTAAGGAGAAAACCAGAAACCAAATTCTTTCTCATCTATGGAGTATGCATCACATCTTTCAAAAGAACTGTCTTTCCAGAGGTAAACTTTATTTCCACATTTCCAATGCCAGCAACTGTAGTGGTGTGAGAATCTCCCAGTAGCACTTTCTGATCATCAGCAGCCGTGTATGTACTGAACATAGCACGACCATAGAAGACATGGCGGGAAGCACCAGTATCTACCCACCAACCCTCTGATCGACCAACAAGGTGAATCTCAGAAATCATAGCCGTAAGAGGCTCCTCAGCCAGGTTAACCTACAGTGCAGGGCCTGGTCTGTTCCTACACTTGCGTGCCATACGACCTAGTTTTCCACAATTGTAACACAGAAACAACTGTCCAGAGTCATTCTTTTAGGTCGGTTTCTGCTGTCCTTTTTAGTTCCCTTGCGGGTTCCAATTCTGTTTGTTGCGGTTGCGGTTCTGATTCTTAAAGTTTTTCGGATTCGGTTTCAGAACTGCGGGCTTGGACTTTTTAGTGTTGTTGTTTGCAACAACAAGCACTTCCTCTTTTTGGTCCTGCTTACGAGCCTCCTTCTCAATACGGAGGCGAGTGATCAAGCTCTCTAAGGAGAATTCCTTAGTCTTGTGCCTAAGCACATTCTTAAAGTCTTTAAAACCTAGGGGCAATTTATCAATAATAACAGCAATCTGAAACTGTTCATCCAAACTCATACCTTCGGAGATGATCTCATGGGCAATTTTCTGTAGCTCATGAGATTGCATCTCTACTGACCTGTCATCTGTCATCTCGTATTTCAGGTAGCGGTTGACTGCATATTTCTTCGCTCCAGCCTCTTCAGTGTCATACTTCATTTGCAGCGCTTCCCAGATTTCTTTGGCTGACTTGTCAGAGTTGTAGTAGTCATAGAGGTCATCACTGAGGCCGTTGAGTATGAAGTTCCGGCACAGGTAATCCTGCTCTGTCCAGTTCTGCACCTCGTTTGATTTTTCTATCCAGGCTCGCAACTGATATGCGTCCGTTTTGTCTGGTCTGGCCGGCATCTATGGTTTGTCGGTTGTTAGCACAGCCACGACCTTTCTCATGGTCAAGAAGAATTCCATCTTTTGTTTCTAGCGTTTGAAATGGAGGCCCTCGAATCTGAAAGGCGCAGCAGAGACCATTAGGACTTGGAAGAGGGAAGCGGGAGCAGTGGCATCGAGATCTGCAACAGAAGTCATAGTCGGTGGCGACGTCTTCAATTTGTTGTAAACAATGGTTGTCTTCGGCCGAGTCGTGGACTACATCACTTTGATGAAGACGTTTCGGCGATCTGCTCTATGGTGCAAGCAGTTCGTATCAATCACCGCCGCCTCTACGATAAAACAGCCTCTCAAAGATTTATGGTATCGATTCGTTGCATGGACGAAGCGATTCTGTTTGCACTGAAAAAATCGTTGCTCGAATTTTTTATTGATTGAAAGAAAAATTGAAAATGTTGTTTTTCTTCGTCTCTCTATCACTTAAGAAGATGGAGTAGTGAAAAGAACGTTATTGGTTGGGGGGAACGTGGTCTAGAAAAACGGATCTGAGTAATACCGGGTCAAAATAATAAACATTGTGTAACGTTCTTCAATACGGGCTTGAATAGACTTTACCGTTCCAGCCCGGTCAAAAAACGGTTAATAAATTTGTAGCAAAAATATAAGTGTTACACCACTACAAGTCCAAACCCGAGCCCGGCCCGGGTCGGGTCGAGTCGAGTTGGTCGGTCGGCACGCGCGCGCGCGTGTAGTGATCAAGCAAGATCTCCCTCCTCACAAAAGAGCATCATTGGGTGCCAAAAGGGCCCAACTTAGCTTCTAAGAATCAAGTATAAATACTTGATTCTTGCATATAATCCTACAATGTGGGACTATTTACATATAGGAGACAACTTACACACTTAGTCAATTTTTTTTTTAATAATTCACTCTCAAAATAATTTCCAACAGTTATTATAAGCTATGTTTTATTAATAAGTGATATATTACCTACCAATAACTCTTTTTCCAAGTTTACAGATCAAAACTTCATGGTTATGGTAAAAAGATATAAAGATGAATGACCCCTTTTCTAGGGCCCCTTAGACTCGAATAATGCCCTTTTCAATTTCCTCTTCACAAATCATTCTATGCAAACTTACTTATTATGGGTCAGCCATCACCATGAAAAACCTTCTTGGGAATACCTCCACTCATTAACATGGAGAGTTATATCTCAAAAAGATCTACTAATGAATTTCCAGACCTCGGCTAGAGTAGGAAGCATTGGAGGTTGGCTAGAGAATTATATTCTGCAAATGTTAACCTTACCAATAAGAGTGTTTCCAAATTATATTAGTTTCTTCCTACTAAATGCAAAAATAAAAAAAAGAAAGTGATAAGCCAGTTAAATAACTGCACTGGTATTATATACCATCGTTGACACTGAAACAGGTAAACTTTCTACCCTAGTGCTAGCATGAACTAAAAATACGATTTATCTACACATGATCAACACCAATAAATATTATTCAAACTATGCATAGTATCTCAGTGAAGCAGCATAGGCTCTTTAGATACTCTAGAAGATGAAATATACCCAAGTTATGCACAAACTCCAAGGAGCTTAAACAAGTAGATGAACTAGAAGATGTTTAGTTAGATCCCCATACTCATCGGAGATTGTATAGATAAGCATAAATTTAAGTATAGAGTGGCGCTCTGAATTGATCAATTTCCTTAAAAGCCGATTAACGTTTCTACTTAATTAGACCCAAGTATATATGGTAGGAATTGACCTATTTGTGTTCTTCCATACCCTAAACATAGACCAATATGGATATCTAGTAAGGAAAAAAAACTAATCATTGAATCAGAAAAGATATAATGCTTTGCATGAGAAAGTGAAGAAGCTAAGAGAAAATAACTTCATAGGGAAGTTTACATCCAAAGAGATAATGAATAAAGTTCTTATATAGAAACCAACACTACTAGAAAGGCTTCAGAAAGCGACATAGTCTAGCGACGGCTAGCAACGGCTAGCAACGGCTAAAAAAGCGGCCGTTTCTAGCCGTCGCTTATCGCGTTATACAAACCTGCTACCCGAGAGAAAATATTTTATTTTTTCTCTTCCCAAATCCACTCAGATCCGCCGCCCCCGCAACGAGCCGCCGCCCTCCGCCACCAGGAGCCGTCGCAACCTTCCGTCGCTAATTTCAACCTCTCCAAACTTGCCGGTATCTCTAATTTTCCATTATCTTTGTTTAGTTTAGGTTTAAATTAAATTAGTTGATGATTTAGGAATTTGGAATTGGTTGATTTAAGGGTTTGGAATTGATGAATATATGTTATTAGTTTATGATATATAGTTTATTATTTGAATTAGGTATATAATGGTAAACCTAATTTAGGAAATTAGTTGATTATGTGTTTAAAAATAGTGATTATTGCGCATTAGGTGATGATAATTAGTGTTGATTCGGTGGTATTAATTAGTGAATTTATTGTTTACTATGTTGTTAAAAATTATGGCTAATTTAAAATCCAAAAAATAGTCCATGATTATTGAATAATATATTTATTGATAAGTTTACGAGAATTTTCGTTATACTGTTGTAAGTACTAACTACTTATTTAGTTCACAAAATCATTAATTAGAATTTATGTAGTTAAACAAAAGTTAAAATATGTTTTAAAATTTTAAATTTAATTAATAGATATTTAAATAGTTAAATGAATTATAAAATAGTTTTTGTAGTTGTTAAAATAGTAACTCATGGTTCCCATTTGTGAGATAAGGCATATTTTTCGAGTTAGTGATAGTTGCTATGGATTTTGATTCATAATTAAACGCATTCTATTTGGCTACATTACCAAAAAAAATTTAAGATCATTATTTCACTGTAGACCAGTAATACTTCAATATTAATATTTTTTAATTTGTGCTTTATTTATGTGAACCCCTTAGAGAATTTTTGGCCCCGTCTGACAAGTGTTGTGTATGATCGTTATATGGATATTCATTTTTCCACAGAACAGACATCTATATTCATCTGATACAACATTTGTCGGATTTATCCTAGTATTTGGACAAGTTACAAACACAATAAAGTAATCATATTTTATAGATCATTTCAGTTTAAACGGTTCAGAAAATTTCGACGGCACTTTCTTTTCTCCCTATGTACACGCATTTGTGTACGATACAGGGAATAAAGGGAAGCGCTACCAAAATTTCTTAAAATCGTTTAACCTGAAATAATTTATAAAATATGACTACGTTATTGTGTTTGTAATGGGAAGTAGGACAACCGGCAGTCAAAGTAAAAAACAATAACTTTAAGAATTAAAAATTTGAATGCAGTATTTATTTGAATTTGTTAAAATAGTAAATGGTTATATATGAATTTTTACAAAACTTTAATATGAAGTGTGTTATTCAATCTTCTAACCTAAATTTTACAAATCAGGAAATATGTTCGATTATTTTCTCGATCGTAGTTAGATGTATGAACCTCGAAAAGGTATGAAATGATCAATAAAAGAATGTTTCTGTAACGATGTACACATATTTATTAGATTTGATTAATCTAATAATCGAAATAACGAAGACATTCGTTGTTCGTGTGGTAAGTGCAAACATCTGAAGCATTGGAAACCAGATGTAGTAGAAGTACATTTGTACAAATTTGGTTTTGTGCCAGATTATTATTTATGGTATCGTCATGGAGAACTTGTTCAACCAACACCTAATCCTGTAGTGTAAGAGGACGATAATACTATGACCAATCCTATAGAAAACATGGTACAAGATGTTGCACGATCAATGTTTCCTACCTTTGACCAAGGTGACGATGGGAACGAAAATGTTGACGAAGAGCCGACCGTGGAAGCTAAACTTTTTTATGGTTTATTAGATTCTGCTAAGAGGCCATTGTGGGATGGATGTACAAGCGTAACCAAATTATCTATAACCGCTGAATACAACACTATGAAATCGAAATTTAATCTTACAGAAGCTGCATTTACAGTAGTTGTAAAAACTACAAAACAACACATGCCACCTAATAATTTGATGTGTGATAGTCATTATAAAGTAAAAAAAAACTTATATCTGCTTTTGGATTGTCGTACCAGAAGATAGATACATGTGTAAAAGGTTGCATGCTATATTGGAAAGAAGATGCTCATTTTACTAAATGCAAAATATGTAACGAGTAAAGATACAAACCAAAAAAAAAAGAAAGGAAAAGAAGTTCCATATAAGAGGATGCATTATTTACCCATCACTCCCAGACTTCAACGGTTATATGCATCTTCTGCTACAGCATGTCATATGTGATGGCACAGTGTGAGAACACCAAAAGAAGGAACTTTGATACATCCATCTGATGGAGAAGCATGGAAATATTTCGATAACACTTATACTAAATTTACAGCGGAGAGCCGTAATGTTAGGCTTGGCTTATTTACGGATGGATTTTCGCCATTTTCTCAATTTGGTAGTAAATATTCATCATGGTCTATTATTATTACTCCTTATAATTTACCTATGAAAATTCCATACATGTTTCTAATGATTATTGCCCTTGGTCCCGATGATCCGACACAAGGAATTGATGTTTATCTACAACCACTAATCGACGAGTTGAAAACACTATGGCATGAAGGAGTTGAAACGTACGACATTTCGAGAAAAAGGAATTTTCGTATGTTTGCTTCTTTATTATGGACTATTAGTGATTTTCCCGCGTATGGCATGCTTTCAGGTTGGAGCACATATGGACGTCTAGCTTGTCCTTACTGTATGGATGAAATACGAGCATTTTCATTAAAGTATGGAAAGAAAATTTCTTGATTTGACTGTCATCGGTGTTTTCTACATATCAATCATAAATTTAGAACGGATAAAAAGAACTTTAAAGCTAACAGAGTAGAGAGTATGCTACCACCTAAGGTTTGGACAAGTGAAGAGGTATATGAAATTGTAAAAGAATACCCAAAGATACATGAAACTGGGGTACAGGTTGAAATTCTAGGTAAATCAGACATTCATAACTGGTGCAAGCAAAGTATATTCTGAGAGTTACCGTACTGGAAAAATCTCCTACTCCGACATAACATTGACGTCATGCACAACGAAAAACATGTTTGACAACGTGTTTAATACAATTTTGAATGTGAAGGGAAAACCAAGGACGATGCAAATTCAAGACATTGTATATTACACTTTTGTAAGCGGCCCGAACTTCAATTATACAATGATAATAAGAAACCCAAAGCATGCTATGAGCTAGACAACAAACAAGTAAAACTCATTCTAAAATGGGTAGAAGGACTTAGATGTCATGATGGGATTTCTTCTAACCTCCGTAGATGTATTGACTTTAAAAACAGAAAATTGTGTGGGAGGAAAATTCACGATTGCCACATTATGATGGAGTATTTTTTTTCCCGTGATTTTCAAAGAACTGCTGCCAGCAAAAATATGAAGTGCTATAACAGAATTAAGTATGTTTTATAAACAGCTTTGTTTACGATGTTAAAGGTAAATCGTATACGTAAACTTGAAGCAGAAATCCCTGTACTTTTATGCAAAGTGGAGAAAATATTTCCGCCTGGTTTTTTTAATGTAATGGAGCATTTACCTGTTCATCTTCCATCTGAAGCACTACTTCGTGGTCCCGTGCAATATGGATGGATATATCCATTTGAGAGGTAATTTAATTAATTTCGGTTTTTGTACCACCATATAAATTTAATTAATTTTGTTATAGGTACCTAAATCATTTGAAGAAAAAAATTAGACAAAAATCATGAGTAGAAGGTTCGATTTGCAAATCGTACCTTGAAGAAGAAGCTTTGTTTTTTCTCACATTACTTTAGTAACGATGTGAACTTATCGTTCGTAAGTGTTCCCCGTAATGAAGAAACTATTGAGCAGGATTCTTCTCAAACAATGTTATCTATTTTTAGACAACATGGAAGACCCGCTGGAAAATGTGTGGAAATATGGTTAGATGATAGAGATTACCATGTGGCACAGACATATGTTCTTCTAAATTGTACTGAAGTTGCACCATTTGTCAGGTAATTATGAATTCATTTATAATTCAATTATACATGTATATATTAATTATAAAGGAATATAATACATATTTGCAGCATATACGAATCACAACATCCATCTGGCGATCTCAGTAAACAATTTGCTGGATGGTTTTCAAACTACATTCATGATACAGAAAACTATGTTGTTAATGAAGGATTACGACATCTTGCTATCGAACCAAAATGAAATGTCAAGGCTTATCCAATATTCTTCATGAATGGATTTAAATTCAACACCAAAGATTACGGGGCTGAAAAATTAACATATAACAGTAGTGTATACGTCAAAGGAAGTGATGATTCATAGGAGCATATAAAAGATTTTTACGGCGTCTTAACACAAGTTTTAGAGTTAACATATTATATACAACCTACAGAGAAAGTTGTTTTATTCAAATGCAACTGGTTTAGCAATGTTCCTGGCTCTGGAATTAACGTGCACAAAGATTATAAGCTAATTGAAATAAAGCATATGTCGCATTACTATAAGTATGATCCTTTTGTATTAGCTAAGCAAGCTTTACAAGTTTATTTTGCTCCATATCCGTCCTTAAAAAAAGATAAAGAAGATTAGTGGTCTGTTTTTAAAACGAAGGAAAGATATACATTTGATGGAAATTATATTCCAGATGAAGCAGTGTATCAAGCGAATCTCGAGCCAAATACTGAAATAGTGATTACCAGTGACATTGATGTAGGGTCGTTGACTGATGAATCGAATGTTTTAATAGATGCATTTGTAAATATCGAAGAAAATGATATAGAGTACGAGAACGAGTCTGAATCAGAATATGACGAAGACTGATCATAGATGGCATTGCTTGTTGTATAATTCTGAGCTATGTATTAATAATAATGACTATCTTCTATAATATTCTAAGCTATGTAATAATAATGATGACTATATATGATCTGTATCATTCTGAGTTATGCATTATTCTTTTCATGTACGCTTTTTTCGATGATTATGTGCAGAGTATGCTTATATGATGATTATCACTTGATTAATAATTATGTAATGATTATGCGATGATTAATGATTATGTGATATTGATTGATGATTATGTGATGTTTATGTTATCAGTATCTTTTCTAAGCAGTGTATGATATTATATTTATGTTTGTGCCAGATATGTCTGATAGGCGACGTAGTACATCTCAGTCACCTTCACTTGGAGCAGGTCCGAGTAGCTCTGAGCCAGATCTCCGTCGAGTTGCGACGATAGTTCCAAAAAGTGCTGGGTATGTATCAAACTTATTTGAATTATATTATATGAAATATATTGAATATATACATCAACATTTCTACAGAGGGTTCGAGGTGTAGCCGTCCGAGTTCATTTTACAAGTATCGAAGGAAGCATACAAGAGTAGGATGTCCGGGTGTTGGCCTCAGTGGGATAACTTCCCAACACATATAAAAAAAAGCAATATGGGCTGATCTTATGGTAAGTACAACATTGTAATATACAATTATGCCATATATGAAACCAAAAATAGTATGCCATCATGCCTTATGATATCAGTTTTATGTATTCTGCTCTGCTGATTGTTTTTAATTATATAATCTCTTTTACATAACACGTATGATAATTTAATATGCAGGAAGCTGTACATGTGGATCCGCAGGATATGGATGTTTTTACAAATCATTGGAATAAAAAATGAGGAAAAATTACAGAGAGACTCTGTCAAGGGCTAAGAGTTCAGGGAAAAAGCCAAGTTGGATGGGGGATGATATTTGGGCTGGATTCCAACAATATTGGGAATCTGAAGCATTCAAAGTAAGTTAAACTATCACTATATTTTTACATTTAAATGTGTTGAATTATTTTATTTAATAGTGTGTATAAATTAATAGGAATTATCGGCAAGAAACAAGGCTAATAGGAACAAAAACCCCGCTTTACATCATGGTGGCTCGAAATCCTTCCAACAACATAGGAGGGAATTGGTAAACAAATTTACCAATATTTATGTTATTGTTGTATATATTTACTAGTGTCTCTTTACCATATATTCTATTCTTGTATATAATCTATTCTTGTATATACTCATGCAAATTATCAATATAATCTATTCTTATATATATTCAATGGACAAAGTAAGAAAGGGAGCCTACAACGGCTGAGGTTTTCAGAGTCACACATGCAGTGGAGCATGTAGATGAGGATGGGAATGTTCCATATGATTGGTTGGATGACAAGGCTGCTTCTGTAATGGTAAATATGTTTATTTCTGTAATGAAAATATTTCATACTCGTTTATTTCACAGTAAATAAGTAAATTGTGTAGCAATTGTGTAAAATATCTATTCGTAATTGTAGGAGAGATATAAAGCAGAGCATGCACGAGCGATACAAGCGAGTGGACGGGAGTTGCTTACGGTTGATGAGTCTAATCAGATATGGGATTCAATCATTGAACCGGCAAGTCGAAACAGGCGTTACAGTTTCGGCAATATGGTATGTACTCAATGTTTGCACAGTAGAAACCTGTATGCCATGAACTTCTTATTCACTTGAGTTTATTACCAATAACTTGAGTTTTCTTATTGTTATTGTAAGCCATGAACTTCTTATTCACTTGAATTATTTCACAGGCTCTTAATTTTCAAAGGACACATAAGAGATCCATAGATGAGGAAGAGATTGCTTAGATGCAAAAACAATTGGATGAGCTCAATGATTGGCGAAAGAGTCAGTTTGCGACGCAGATAGATGAGCGTATTGCTGCCTTCTATTAGGAGCATGTCTCAACGCCCGGGGAAGGAGGTGCAGATGATGATGATGATGATGCTTAGTTGGTTTTTTTTATGGGTACGCTTTATATATATGTACATATTATGATGGGTTTCACATTTGGTACTTTGGATGTTGTGATTGATACTTAGTGTTTTGGTGGATTTGGTATTTTGATTGTTATGATTGATACTTTGGCACTTGATATGTATTGGTCAATTAATTTAGTTATGTGGTTTGGTTTGGTGGATTTTCATATTTGGTTATGTTGATTTTCTTATATGATTTTGTGAATACATGTTGGAATATGCAATATTTGATGATTTGGTTGTGTTGATATTGAATATATGGTATGATGGAATGGTATTATATGTGTGGAATAATGGAATTATATTATTTAGATTGATTGGGATTGAGGGTTGAAGGTGTTGCAACATGGCAGCAAATATATTCCAGTTTTGCAATGGTTAGCAACAGCTAGCGACGACCCTGTGGTCAAATATAGCGACGGCTCGCAATGGCTAGCAACGACAATATTGCAACGCTTTGCAATGGTTTGCATCAACATCCCGAGAAACCAACAACCCCAATGGTTGCTTCCACGTGGACACTTAGCCGTTACAAGCCGTTGCAAAAAGAACAATGGAGCCATCGCTAAGGCCGTCGCTTTCTTTAGTTGCAAAGAGATATTTTGCAACGGCTTTTAGCGACGGCTAGCAATGGCCGCCAACGGCTATTAGCCGTCGCCAAACAGTGCTTCTTTTGTAGTGCAAATAGGAACAAGTGAACTTACATAGACTTCACTAACTACAACAAGACCTGTAGAAAAGATAAATTTCATCTAGCCTGAGTCTACGAGCAAACATATACAACCGGTGGTTACAGATTTCTCACCTTCATGGATGTACACTAGGGATACAACCAGATTTCCATGTTTGAGCCAAATCAGGAGACAGCCAGGTTCATAATGAACAAGGGGCTATACTATTATAAAGTTATGCCATTTAGATTGAAAATTACAAGAGAAGCCTTCCAAAGTCTAGTAAATAATATGTTTTCTGAACCAATAGGAAAAGCATGGAGGTGTATGTAGACGACATGCTTGTAAAATTCTAAAAAGAACCCAACCATGTACAAGACTTAGAGGAAACATTTTCAACTCCTATAAAATTCAATACGAAGCTGAACCTACCCAAATGCACATTAGTCATTTTGTTTAGGAAGTTCTTACGATTGTGAGCACTAGAGGAACTAAGGCTAACTTAGAGAAAGTATACATGATTATGAAAATGGATGCACTAGAAAAGCCAAAAGATGTAACGAATTTGAATGGAAAGGCAAGGTCTTTGAGAAAGTTTATTACAAATGTAACATATAATTGCATCCCATTCTTTGGCCATGTAACTTTGAACTGGCAAAGAAGTGCAAACCTGTGTTCCAAACACTAAAAATTCATCTAGCCACTCCACCCATTCTCTCAAAACCAATTTGCTGGTGAGGATTTATTTATATACTTACTTAAAATTGATAATGGCATAGCTATAGTAAGGGAAGATGATGGAGAACATCATCATGTATACTTAACTAATAAACGCTTATTTGGTGCCGAACTGAACTACACTTTAATAAAAAAAAAACCTATCATACAATCCTATATTAGTAGTAAGGAAACCACATCTATACTTTCAAGCTCATGCTATCAAAGTGTTTGACATACTAACCATCAAAGTAGAACTTTATAAAAAAAACTTTAGGACATCTATTGAAGTGGGCAATCAAGCATACCAATATGATATCTCATTGTCTCATGTATGAAATCAAAGGTCGAGCCTTAGACGATTTCACTATTGAGTCATGCACAAAACTGACCATAAATTAAAGAGGTCATGGAAAAGTCTTGGTAATGGAAGCTCTACATGGATAACAAATTGAATGAACAAGGTACACGAATTGGGTACATGCTAATCACACCTGACAACCAAAAACTGTATGATGTAATCCAACTTAGTTTTAAAGCCACCAACAATGTGTGTGAATACAAAGCTCTCATTGCTAGACTAAAAATCGCGTAGGTAATGAAGATAACTCATATTCAAATATATAGTTGTTCCAAGATAGTTTTAAATTAAGTGCTGGGAAGTTAATTTCCTAGAAAAGGAATCGACCATCACAAATTATGTTTAGTTACCGAAATATATACTCAGCCAATTTAAGCAATTCAGTATCAAGCAAATTCCTTGAGAAGAGAAATCTTCCATAGACTCCTTAGCCATGTTGGCAAGTGCAAAAGCTGAACAAGATATAAAAGCAGTTCGAATGGGTAATTTATTTGAGTCAGACATTGCACAAGAAAAACAAGTCCTAGTATTGATAAGCACTTATTGAGAAAAGTCCAAACAAAGCAAGGACATTGTAATGATGATCTGGCATAGAAAAATTCACTTATGTTTCCACTGCAGCTAACACAACAGAAACCTAGGTGATGCCAATTAAGAGATTCTTATTGAATGGAATACTATAAGATGACAAGAATGCAACCCTTAATGTCATGTACAAGCTCCATATTTCACAATCTTTGATGGGATATTGTATGAAAGAGGATAATCAACCTTGTACCTTAGATATGTCACTAAAGAAGAAAGGGTTGGGGCTATAAGGGATGTTTATGAGGGAAACTATGAAGATTTCTCTATAGGGCTAAAATTAGCCAAGAATCTGCTTAGGCAAAGTTATTTTGGCAAAAAACACACCACGATGCATAATATTTTGTCTCAGGTCCGATTGGAACCAAAAATTTACAAGTATTCTAAGGTGGCGTTGAATGAACTAATCCTAGGGACTAGACCCTGGCCATTTGACACATGGAACGTAGACTTAATTGGCCATTTGACACATGGAACATAGACTTAATTGGCCCATTTTCATGTCTAAGGGAGGAGCCAAATAATCATTTGTAGCTATTGACTACTATACGATATAGGTAGAAGCAGAGCCACTTGCAACAAACATGTCAAAAAGGTAGCAAACTTCATAGTCATAATCTGTAAATTTGGAATCCTATAAAAAATAATCTTAGACAAAGATATGTAGTTTAGGATCAAGGAATTCACTAAACTTTGTGAAATGAACGTTACGGCATAATGCTTTTCCTCAGTTGAACTCCCTCGGGAAAATGGACAAGTCAAGGTAGCTAATAAAACCAAAATGGTTAGTCAAGAGGAAACTGGCCAAAGCAAAAGGGAAATGGACAGAGGAATTGCCATTAATACTGAAGGCTAACCGAATATCAATTAAGGCACTTACAACACATGCACCATTCTTGCTATTATATGGCTATGAAGCAATGTTCCCATTTAAGGTAAAAGTTCCATCACATAAATGCTTTATCCTATGTTATAGAGCAAAGTAAATAGCTAAACTAATCTTCCTTAGACTTCATTGATGAAAGAAGAGATGTAGCTTCCATTAGAGGTATAGTATACCAACAGAGAATGACTAAGAGCAACAATTCTCGATTAAAAAGAAACAAAAACCCACAAATAGGACTTGATCCTATGAAAAGTGATGGCCAGCACCAAATACCAAGCAAAAGGCGCATTAGGGCCAACTTGGGAAGGACCATTAATCATTGTTGAAATGTAATCTAATGATCCATATTGGCTATAAAGAGTAGATGGAAATCTTGTTCCTAAAGCATGGAATTTAGAGCATCTCAGACCATACTTCATTTGAGCAACTATAAAAAGGAATGTGATGTATCGTTGCAATTGCAAGAATTAGTATGATGCTAAACTAGACGTAGGGATATTAGATGGCCTAATCTAGTTCAAAAATCTTTCATGCCTCCTTTTTATTATTTACAAAATAACTACACCACATCAATGTTATAAGAACATTTCAACCAAATTAAACTGGATATAGGGATACAGACGACATGAAAAAGTACAAAATATACACAAAAATAACATCGTTTTAAATATACGACCTGACTTCTCAGTTGAAATCAATCAACTAATCTGGTCAAAATGGAGAAGGCCCTTGCCAAAGATGGCATTTAGATTACATATAATAAAATGAACTGTGCATAGTAAATGTTGCACATTTGAGTCAAGCAATTGTAAATTAGGAAAAATAGACGCTTCACTTGAAGCTAAATGTTTTTTTACCTAAGCCTTATGCGGTAACTAAGCAAAATAATGGCTAGCAGCACGGTTATCATTATCTAGACAGATGTATATAACAAAATACAGGCATCACCTCTTGAGTCCCAAAGGCAATGGTCCTTCCCCTCACAGGAACTAGAAATGCATCAGATAAATAAAATAAAAACCATGCAAGTTAAAGATGCATGAAGGTGTGCGAAGTACACCAAAATAAGACATTCAAAGAGAAGACTTCATAAAGCATGAAAACATAAAAATGAAAAAAATTATTCATCCTTTTCAAATTCCATCATAAAGTAATATGCAAACAAATTCCATTATACACATAGCCCTATAAATCCCAATTAGAATAGAAATTGAGCACCTATTCCAGAGCTCCTTCTCCTTTCCAATCCAAAGGTGGAATTGCAGTGGAGGCAAGGAGGGTAGGGGAACCGCAATCCTTGGCCCAAAAAGGATGTATTGAGGTGATCCACGAAGTTGTTTGGCTAGGGCATCATTAAGGTTGTCTTAAGCCTTAGTGATAACCATGGGAGAATGATATAATTCCCGAATGTGCATAGATCTTAGGCCATACTTAGCCTATGTCTGATGCTCCCCAACCATTACTGGAGGAGTGGAGTCTGGCTTCTTGTCGAAAGTGACAGGTCAATATAAGATGAGAAGAAATAGATGCAGTTGATGGAGCTACCCAACCTAATATCAGCTATGACATGTTTGAACTTCTCGTTATGAAACTCGTCTATTAAAATGAACAAGTTAGATTGAGGAGCCACTAGTGAATAATATGTGTCGGGTTAACAGATGAAGCAAGCACGATGGGTTGCGCTAATGACTATGATATGAGTAAGCCTGCTTCCTCCGCAAGGGCTTGGATATAGCCAGAAACGATTTCCCATATACAAAATCTCGGAGAGAAGTTACACCTTGGTTTTCTTAGACTTCCTTTGAAAGGAGCCACATAGTTCATTTGCGGTTCTCGTTCCTACGCTTTATCCACACAAAGCTTCTCCAGTTTTACTTTATCAATGACCTTTAGCTCTTTATACATAGACTGGAAATAACCCGCCAGTCTGTTCTTCTATTCCTTAGCAGGTCTAAATGCATGTTGGTTGGCAATGCAAAAATAGTTGTGGGCTTTGAATAGTCATAAGGCACCAATGGAAGTGAAGATTATTCATTTTGAAACTTCACTACTAAATCTTAGGATATATCATTGATGGTTGTTCTCGGCTTCTTTATCTTATGTTTATAAGGGGCTGCGTACAAGTCTTTCTTATTAATCATGCCAGTTTCTAGCTCCTTTATCCATTTTTTCAAACACCAGCTAAAATCTTGACTTTGCAATACATTTATGTTTGTTTTGTTAACATCCTCAATATGTCTAGACTTAGTGACCATGTCATCATATCCATAAAATACTGCAATTCTAGTCATGGTGTCGATCCGCTTATTCTCATCCACCAATTCTAACTTGGTCCAGCAGATCTTTAATCCAAGCTTCATATGTAGCGGTAATCGAAAAAGTGTTTGACCTTTGGTAGCAGCAGAAATGGAAGCACAAGGAAACCAAAGGTACTACCTGCTTCATAAGTTGCCATGCAGTCCTGATGATATTCTACGAGAGAAGTCAAAGCCTTCTGCAACAAAAGCAATGAAAAAGAATCAAAAAACAAACTAAGCAAGTAATGAGTGCAACATTTATTTATCCATTGAATAAAAAAAAGTAACAAAGGTAATACTTGAAGTTTAAACTACTAAACAAAGCTAAGATCTTATTACAATAATGCCAATATTGCATCTACCTATGTCAATGTCTATTTCTGAACCAAACTAAATTAGGATAGTATAAAGGGAAAAATCCTCCCTCGCAAAGGATGCCATACATGTAGTAGAAACATACTTGGAGCTTCCTTCTCTTTGGTAGCTTGAGAAATTTTAGCCATAAGCTCTTGAGCTTCTTTCTTAATCTATGCAATAGCGTCCTCAAGCTCTTTTTCCCTCTTACAAATAATGGAAGTATCCTCTCAGTTGTTTCTATAAATGCTTAATACACTCTTGGAAATACCATATAAAACTGCTTTCCTCACGTGACTTAAGTGAGAGTAGTTTACCAATGTTTATATATTTTTCCTAAAAGGAATAAATAATTTTTCCACATAATCAATATACAAAAGGAAGAATCACATGGTATGTATAAATTTCATAAGAAGTTAGCTAAAATAATACCAAGTGAGAGTTACTGAGCTATATGATCGTGTAATATGGATGTATCTATAAACTGCTTGTGCAGAATATAAAATAAGTAAGTAAACAAATAAAGTAGTAAAGTAAATGACACCAGAGATTTTTATACTAGTTCTAACTACTCATTCTACATCCAATCCCAAACTACTTCTGAAATTAAACTAGCGACCCTCACTTAACCTAGAAGAATAGGTTTACACAACCCGATCAACCGAACAGGACTTCTATTGCCTAAGCAATCGAGTAGGACTTCTACCGCTTGAGCAACTGAACATGACTTCTTTACAAATAAACAAAAGTATCTGACTATAATATGCTCTTTAAATAGCACTGCTAAGTCAATAAAGTGCAATCTTCCTAAAATCTTCTCCTTTATGATATATAGCGTAATGTGCTTGAAGAATGTGGATGATAGAGTGATCAACGATCAGAGATTGTATGTATTTTGAGTGCAAATGGTAAGTAGAGAATTAGAGTTAAAAAATCAAGAAAACTAATGACCAGTTGTAGTAAAATGTTTGTTTAATTCTAGACTATATTTATATAGTTTAAGAGTTACAATCTTTAATGAATAAGAGCGATGAAAAGGAACGAATGCAGCCTTTAGATTAGAAGATATTTCTTTTCATTGAAGAGAAGCATCCCTTCAGAAAAATAACCGTTATCGATAACCGGCCGTCTGAATTTTTCTATTCTTCCATCTGAATCAATTTAAATTCGACGCAATAAGTAAATAGGCTAATTTAGGTCTAATTCAGCTGTATGAATGTCTCCATTCAGCCGGTTGAATCATCATAAAAATTTATGATTTATTTCAAAATTCAGCCGTTTGAATGAGGACACTCAACCGGCTGATTTATGCCTAAAATGAGCATTTGCATAGTTTTGTGCATGTGTCGGTGTATATATCCTATCTGAGAGATTTTAAAATAATTCTATCATATCTGAGAGATTTTAAAATAATTCTATAAAATACACAGATATATGACAACTTCATAGCTTTATGAATCCAAATCTTCAATAAATCTCATGCATAAATGGTTAGTACACAAGAGTATTGACTTATGTAGTTGCCACAATCAAAACAATGAAAATTGAGGTTCTAACACCAAAAAGCCAAGCTAGGGTAAGAAAAATGCAACTAAATAGTGAATCAAATAAAACCATAAAAACATCACACAAACATCACTAAATACATGTTAAAATCAAAATATAAAAGACATAATAAGACACTCACCCTAGCTTAACACTGCTTTAGCCTAACTCCATGGAACAAAAGGAGAAGAAATTAAGTGGAGTTTAGAAGATTACATTTGGATCTTCTAGGGTATGCAGTGCAGAATCAGTGGTTTGCATGGAGGAGTTACCAACATCCCAGGTCTCCTCGTTAAGGACATCAAAGGCTCCAGTGGAAGTGGATGGCATCACCTTCAACTTTTTCTATCTTTCATTTTCTCATTCTTCATTATAATAATTGCACGCAGCCTCAGCAGCAATTGCAACGCCTAAGAAAGAGAAGCTCACTTCCAATTGCACCTTATCTTCATTTCCCGCATAAAGTTTCCTCTTACCTAACATAATTTTAAAAATGGATAAGATAAGTGGAACCTTCGATAGCCTACATACACTTGTCTGCTCCATCCTATTCCTTCCTCAATGCTTTAACCTTCTCCTTAGCTTTTTGGTAGAATCTTCAAACTGCGTAGCTTTTAGCATAGGCTAGCGTAATTCAGCCTTTAAGGAAACTTTTTTATATTTCTAGGAGGCAAGGTTAGCCTTAAGCTACACTACGTCCTTCTCAAGCCAGGAATATGAAATCTCTACCATAACTAGCATGGAGGAGACAGACTCTAACTCCTCTCGACACCGTTCAAAACGTTGATGCATCCGAAGTTAAAGGCCCCATGTTGAAATATAAAACAAAAGGTAAAATGGAAAAACATGATAAACAAATATGTCTTTCATACATTCTTTATTACCTGGAAGGTGCCCTTTTGTTTTTCCCTCAATGATTGACGCATCAAATAAGGATGCATTAGGGGAAGATAGTATTGGTGAAATAGTAAGAGTGAAAATATCAAATACCATAAGGTGCCTCATCCTCTAAGGTTGATCTTCCCATGCACCTTCTTCAAGAAGGTAGAGGTTGTGCGATGAAGGGGAAATTATAATGAAGCAAACAAAATAGGGTTTTCTTTATTACAAAAGCACAAATAGTTATCCAAAGCATTTCTCAAGAGCATCACAGTCGTCCATTTATGACATCGGTTCAGATTCATTACATTGCTTCACATGGATTGCAAACTGTATTATGGGCTTATATACTCAGCCCATCTTTATGTATATAAATAACATTCCACGTAACAACGTTTGTATTATGTAAAACATCACAGCTATATCAATAAAACTGTTTTTCTTCTCTTTTCTATTTTGGTATCAGAGCAGGATAGCCGAAAGGCATATTCACTACAAAAACCAATTCAAGAAAAACAGTTTTATTGATATAGCTGTGATGTTTTACATAATACAAACGTTATTACATGGAATGTTATTTATATACATAAAGATGGGCTGAGTATATAAGCCCATAATACAGTTTGCAATCCATGTGAAGCAATGTAATGAATATGAACCGATGCCATAAATGGACGACTGTGATGCTCTCTGAGAAATGCTCTGGATAACTATCTGTGCTTTTGTAATAAAGAAAACCCTATTTTGTTTGCTTCATTATACGCCGCCTCAAATGAAACTAGGGTTTTATGTCTTCCTCTACTTTCATGTCGGTCGAGAAAATTCTGAGATCATCTCGAAAGCGATTGAATTTTTTTGCCGATAAAGCCTTAGTTAAAAAATCTGCTCTTTGATAGAAGGAGGGGACGTGATTGATTGCGAGCTAGCCGCTTCCTGTTCTTTCACGAACAAAGTGGAGATCAATCTCCATGTGCTTCGTGCGAGCATGTTGGACCGGATTCATAGATAACGATATGGCGCTGAGGTTATCACACCAAACAGTGGGTCTCTGAGTTGATTTGAACCCTAATTCTCCAATTAGGGTTTCGATCCAAATGATTTCGGCGACGGAGTACACAGGTAATAAATCTGTTCTTATGGGAAATGGTGAAGCTATAAATATAACACATGTTAGTACTGGCTGCATAAAAGGTATGAGGTTACTCTATCTAAATAATTTATTAAGAGTGCCAAGTATCAAGAAAAATCTTATTAGTGTTTCACAACAAGCCAGTGAAAATAAGGTGTATTTTGAGTTTCACCCAAAAATCTGTCTAGTTAGAGACTCATTATGTAAGAACATATTGTTACAGGGTAAACTGGATAATGGCCTATACAAATTCAGCAACATGGCGAATAGTGAGGCTTCTAACAAGAAGATATGGTCAAATAATGTCAGTATAAGACATGATAATGATGTAAAAACATTTCACAAGTGGCATTGTAGACTTGGACACCCCAGTTATAATATTGTAAAACAGATCTTAATGCAAGATGATATTTCTATTCCAAACATATCTGATTTACACTTATGTGATCACTATCAAATGGGTAAAATGCATAAATTACCTTTTTCTATTTCTGAAACCATATATGAAAATCCTCTTGAGTTAATTGCTGCAGATCCGTGGAGACCAGCACCAGTCAATTCAATTCAGGGATACATGTATTATCTATCACTTGTATGTGCACACACCAGACACACTTGGTTATATTTTCTCAAGGCAAAGTCTGATGCTAGAAATGCTATTATACAGTTCATCACTCACATTGAAAAACAAATTAACAAATGTGTTAAAATTTTCCAAACTGATGGTGGGGGGGAGGGAAATTTAAAACACTGAAAGATTTCTTTACCCAAAAAGGAATACATCATAGAATTACTTGCCCCCACATATCAGAACAAAATGGTTTGGTAGAAAGAAAACACAGGCATATTGTGGAGACTGGTTTAACACTCTTGTCTCAAGCATCACTCCCACTGAAATATTGGAGTGAAGCCTTTGCCACTGCAGTATACCTTATAAATAGGATGCTAACAAGAGTATTAAGCAATGTTTGTCCACATGAAAAACTTTATGGAACTAGACCAAAATACGATCATTTAAAAACCTTTGGGTGCTTGTGTTTTCCTTACACTAGACCGTACAACAAGCATAAGCTATGCCTCAGATCCAGTCCATGCACATTCTTAGGATATGCACATAATCAAAAGGGATATAAGTGCATGGACAGTGGAGGCAGGATTTATGTATCAAGGCATGTAGTTTTTAATGAGTATGTTTTTCCATTTGCAGATAAGGAGAAACCGGACAGGAAAATCAATAGTGAAAAAACACACATTATGCACATTCCAGAACTGTCTCAACATGCTAAAAGTGATGGTCAGCAAATACTCAACAATCAAAGACTCAATGATGAAGCTGCATCCATACCAAGTACTGCATCTGGATACAGCACAGATCATGATAATGAAATCACTAGTCTTTTACCAAGTGATACAAATGATGAACAGTGTACTAGTGAGCTAAATAATAGGCGGAGCAGTGATCAGAAACATAATATATCCAGCAATAGTCAGAGAAATAATACAGAATCAGGCAATGACAATCAATTGGAAGATACTTATGACCAGCATGCTGGAATAAAACATCCCATGATCACAAGGTCTAAAAGTGGGATTTTTAAGCCTAAAATATACATAGCACAAAAGGGTGAAGTAGAGCCAACTTTATATAATCAAGCCATCAAGCATGAGAAATGGAAGAAGGCTATAGATGAAGAATTCAATGCATTGATTAAAAATGTAACCTGGACTCTTGTCAAACCACCAAGACACAAAAATATAGTAGGGTGCAGGTGGACTTATAAAATCAAAAGAAATGCAGATGGCAACATAATAAAAAATAAAGCCAGGTTAGTTGCTAAAGGATATTGTCAGCGGTATGGCTTTGACTTCACAGAGACCTTTTCCCCAGTAATTAAACCCACAACCATAAGAATCATGTTGACATTAGCACTTCACAAAAATTGGAGAATAAAGCAACTAGATGAGCATAATGCCTTTTTAAATGGTGAGCTATGTGAAGAGGTTTATATGCAACAGCCAGAGGGATATAACGCAAATACTGGTGAAGGCCTTGTTTGCAAGCTACACAAGGCCATATATGGACTAAAGCAAGCATCCAGAGCATGGCATGAAAAATTGAAGAATACTCTTACACAATTAGGTTTCAATGCTACAAAATCAGATAACTCGCTCTACTTAAAGAAAAGAAAGTATATGAGTACATATATACTGGTGTACGTGGATGACATACTCATTACAGGAGATGATCAACAGGATATTAATAAAGTTATCAAACTACTTGACAAGCACTTTGCAATTAAAGACATGGGTGAGGTAAATTTTTTTCTGGGAATAAATATTCAAAGAAAATCAGATAATGAGATCATCTTGTCACAAAAGCAATACATTAGTGACATTCTGGTCAGGGCCAACATGGATAAAGCCAAACCACTACCAACCCCGATGACAAATCACAAGCAATTATCCAAAAGCAAAGGCGAACCTATTGAGAATGTCAAACAATATCGAAGTATCGTTGGAGCACTTCAGTATGCCACAATCACTCGACCCGACATATGCTTTAGTGTAAATAAAGTGTGCCAATACATGCAAAATCCATTAAGTGAACATTGGTGTGCAGTAAAACGTATTCTCAGATATCTCAAAGGGACATTGGCATACGGCTTACATTTTAAGACATGCAAAGACATAAACATACGTGCTTACAGTGATTCTGACTGGGCTAATGATGTTGACGACAGGAAATCCATTTATGGATTCTACATCTACCTTGGACAAAATCCTATCTCGTGGTGTACAAAGAAACAGTCCACTATCTCTAGAAGCAGCACAGAAGCTGAGTATAGATGCATCGCAAGCACCGTCGTCGAAATCATTTGGATCGAAACCCTAATTGGAGAATTAGGGTTCAAATCAACTCAGAGACCCACTGTTTGGTGTGATAACCTCAGCGCCATATCGTTATCTATGAATCCGGTCCAACATGCTTGCACGAAGCACATGGAGATTGATCTCCACTTTGTTTGTGAAAGAACAGGCAGCGGCAAGCTCGCAATCAATCACGTCCCCTCCTTCTGTCAAAGAGCAGATTTTTTAACTAAGGCTTTATCGGCAAAAAAATTCAATCGCTTTCGAGATGATCTCAGAATTTTCTCGACCGACATGAAAGTAGAGGAAGACATAAAACCCTAGTTTCATTTGAGGCGGCGTATAATGAAGCAAACAAAATAGGGTTTTCTTTATTACAAAAACACAGATAGTTATCCAGAGCATTTCTCAGAGAGCATCACAGTCGTCCATTTATGGCATCGGTTCAGATTCATTACATTGCTTCACATGGATTGCAAACTGTATTATGGGCTTATATACTCAGCCCATCTTTATGTATATAAATAACATTCCATGTAACAATGTTTGTATTATGTACAACATCACGGCTATATCAATAAAACTGTTTTTCTTCTCTTTTCTATTTGAAATGAAGTAGTAGGAGCCACATACCGAGGAAGCTCTAGTAGTGTGGGCTTCTTAGCAAGTTTTTACTTATCCTGGTCAGTGGGCTCCCTTCTATAGTGTTTATTAATTTCCTTTAAAGGCATAGCAAAAGGCATAGCTCATCGAAGGCAGCTTGGTGAAGATATGCTATCAACAAAGTTTAAACAAAAATCATGTCAACAACCCATAGTCATATATGAAAATATTTTCTTCTATAAGGAATACAATGTAAACAAAGTTAGCTAAGGGTAAAATGATCTATTACCCTTGCCATGGGAAGATGAGGAACTAAAAAGTAGAAATAAATGCAAATGTGAAAACAGGTTTTGAAAATTTATGGGAAGCTCTTAAAAAGTTAGATTCACGTAGTAGCAACTATAGTTTTCATGACCGTACTGTGTATTGAACTGTAATGCTTGAAGGTCGGGAATTCTAGTGGTTTGATCGGTCGAACCGTTGAAACGTGCTGATTATATTATTGCAGCTAAATTATACATATACCGATAGAATTCTTTGATTCATGGAAGTAGTTAAAGTAAATTAACAAAATGATAATTCCATGCTATATATTATTAAAGATTCACAATTTTGAAGTAAAATGATAGGCTAAGTATTACTAAAGTGAAGTAAGAATATTCTTGTTACGAAAAAAATAGAATTATTTTATAACATGTGAAAAAATGGGAATAAAGTTCAAATCACGGTAGAATTGCGTTGTTAATGTTGCTAGGTTGTACAACAGCATTCCTCTGTGTTACATATATAACTTGAAGAAACAATATGAATAAAATCCCAGATCATGAAGTCAAGGGTCCTAGATTAGTAGTTATGTATATAAATATGCCCTTATTTAGCCATTCTTTCGCTGGTCAAAGCATCTAGTAGGCTAGTATGACTCATGCCTGTTTAAATGGGCCGACTTATTAGTTTGAATTAAGAAATTGCTTCAAAAGTGTTTCAAGCGGTTGAACCCTAATGTAACCTTGGTTTTGATTGATTTCCACAGCTTACAACGAAAGAGGTCGAATTGTAATCCATGCCATTCTGATCTACGGCCCACGGTCAACCACAGTTGGACCCATGGCCTGATCCGTTTGTTAAAACATGGGTAGCAACTCAATAATATTCATGAGAGCGTGCAGACTTTGGAATCCAAAAACAGATAAAATTCCTACAGATCTTAAACCGCTCCTTTTATTCCTTGGTAATGATAGGTAACTTAGCTAAAGAAGTTAGGTTGAGAGAAAAAGGAAAAGAAAAGGCAAAAGAAAAGGAAAAAGAAAAGGAAAAAAGATAGGAAATCACAGTGTTTTGAAAACCCAACCAGCCTCGGTTCGACCTCGAATAATCCTGAATCTTGGATCATCATGGTTTGGAACTCAATCAGACCTCAGTTATACGTGAACCCTGGTCGAACCTTCAAACCGGCGGTCCAACCATCAATTTTACCTAGTTGAACCGCGGTTCTTTTAATTTTCTCTACTTTCTCATCATATAATTCTCTCGTTTTCATCTTTTGTATTGCTTTGAAGAAAACAAGTAAATCTATATTTCAAAAATCATAATCATACTAAAATCTAAACTACAAATTCCATTATTTCGCTTTGCTGCTGCAAACTCCTCCAATAGCACTGCAAGATTCGTGTTATAGGAGATATGTTGTGCTTGTGTTTGAGTAACGATATGTGTTTGGTATTTTTTATGATATGAGTCAATATCATTTATTAAACAACATGAGTTTATAGTTTTCAATTTGGAGTGTACAAATCGTTAAAAAATAAAAATGCACGGTTTCAACAGTCAACCGATCCGACCTTCAAAACCTTAAACCTTGAGATACAACAGTTCGATTTGCGGTTTGGTTTTCAAAACATTGGGAAATCGTACCTACTTCTTGAAAGAAAGAAATGAAGCCATCATTTTTTGAGATATTAAAAGACCATTCTACCCATGGCCGAGTCTTTCCAAGCAAATTTTTGAGGACAGATTTGTGTGGTGCAAATCAAAAGGAAATATTAATATAAGCTAGTTGGATAGGGGAAACGGTTGAATTACCTAACAATTCCTTGAGTATTAGGTTACGAGGCAAGTTTAGACAACTGCATATATTCTCAGAGGGAAGTGAGATATACCCATCAAGGGGCTGATGGATATGCTTGGATATAGAAAGGACTTTAAAAGAATAGGCATTCATTTTGAATTTATTAAAAATACATGCAATCTGCTTATAAGTGCAAAGGGTACAAATAAGGTCTGTGTGGGGAGATGTAGCTTGACCTAAGGGACTAGAAGATTCATCAGAAGACATGGTTAGCTAAGCTAAGATGAAAATACAATGAAGTTTAGTCCAAAAACATGGGCCACTAATAAAACCCAACGTAATTAAACTACAAACACATAACACATTCTTCCAAGGCATTTGTTCAAAATTATAATTGACAATGTCGATTAGGCATTTGATCGAACATCTGGTAGTTGATATCCGTGGTTGGAGAAAAAACCATGCTGGGATCCTCGCATAAATTAAAAAAATGAACGAAGAGGTGGAAAACAAAAGAAATCATATGCGCCTACGCTAAGGAAAATATATTGAAACAAATACTTACAATGATTGTGTTTTGAAAACGTGGGAAAGCAAAATGCAATGGTGGAAAATAAGAAACGGATTATATTCCAAAAAGTAGCAAAAGAGTAAAAAGAAAGACGGAAGGGAAAGCAAATGTACATAGGAACTAAGAGCATCTCCAACAGTTCCGAGTGCGGAAATTGGATTTTCCGCACTCTGAAATATTAGAGGTCTCATTTCTCCAACAGAAATGAGGCCAGGCACCTGTTGAACAAACATCCGCTTTGTTTTGAAAGCAGGCGCCTGTTCAACAGGCGCTTGGTCTACAGGCGAATGTTCAACAGGCGTCTGATGCCAGCGTCTATAACTAGCGCAAACCCCTCTTCCCTTTCATTTTCACCTCTTTCACCCTTTTTCAGTTAATTTTTTTTATTTTATTTTACATCCAAATGCCGCCCCGCCCAGTCAAAACTAGTAGACGGACCGTTCGATATGCAACAGATGTCAATATCGGACCTGCTCATGTCCTTCCTGATGCTACCGTGACTCCAGACGATCTTCTATCCTTGCATGACTTGCGCCCTACCGTTTCGCATCGACTTACTGCAGCTATAGCGACGCCATAGGTACACGTTTATTCCTTTATTACTTGATAAACAACCGTGTAACTGTATATATATGATAATTGTTTGTTTGTTTTAACATTAAATAATCATATATTTAGGTTCGTCACGTAGCTATGCGAGGTAGTTGGTATAGGTGTATGTCTGAGTATTTTGATCAGTTACCGCAGCCGATTTTGGATAGGCTATATGTGTCACCTTTTGGTGGATTTCTATATTTACCTAGATTTGCACATATAGATCGATGCCTGGTAGAGGCCCTCACCGAGAGATGGTGGCCTACCACCCACATATTTCATTTCCCTGATTTTGAGTTAGGACCTACTCCTTTAGATTTTTATATGCTCATTGGCATAGAGGTGGTCGACCGAACTGTATCCATGTTCCATTTGATAGTTTATTTGAGGAGTTTGAGTCATATTCAGCTTATTTACCAGTTTTGAATGATGAGGAGGTTAGAGGAGGAGCTGTTACTCTCACTTATCTGCAGCGATATATAGTAGAGTACATGGCCGTTGAGGATATGCACACTTCGCTTATCCGTGCCTTCATATTATACCTTTTTGGATCTACATTTATTAGTAACAATAAGGGTACTATTAGGCTTGGCTTTTTAGCTGGATTAGTAGATGTGGACGGACTGCATATATATGATTACAGTACTGCTATTATTGGTTATTTGTACGTAGCATTGGATACTTATGCGCTTCAGTAGTCTAGACAGATGTATGGATTTTGGATATTCTTCCATTTTGGTACTATGAGTATACTACCAATATGGACCCCCGACTTATTGTAGAGGCGAATGTCACACCTTATATTTACTTTCCGAGATTGCATTGTTAGGGTCCTCCTATGTATTTGTATCATGTTGCACAAGGGGCACACAATGAGCTGATGGAGACTTGACAGTAGATGGATATGAGGCGATGCGGTAACATTATCATTCGTCTATGGGATCAGTTCTTACAGTTCCCAGAGCCTGGTCCTGATCATCCACTCGCTTTTCAGTTTTCCATGTCGTGACCCAGGGTTTTCTTTCAGGTTCCTACAAGTCCATTCATATGGTATTTAGGGGAGCGGTGTTGGCTACAATTGTACGGTATAGTTCACATTCCATCAGATCTGCTACCATGGGATTTATTAGGGTTGGACCGGCTTATATTCTTACGATGAGGTGTGCGGGATGGGTGGATGGTGAACCTTTTGTAGTTCTGGAAGACTTTGTTTCATATTGGGCTCGAGTAGCCCCATGTGCTTACACGTTGCTTGATTATATTCGGGGTTTGAACTTCGATCATATTGGTCCACGTACCTCTTCTGGTAGAGTTTCATTACTGCCTGCCACCTTTGAGCCTACATCGTCTCCGTACATGCAGCCTCCTACTTTTGACCTTCCCCCTCATTCGTTTAGAGTGTATGAGGTGCATGGTGAGGTGGTAGAGTATCCCTTGAAATATGCTACAGATGATGCTATTATGGGTGTACCATCCCCCGGATTATATCAGCCTCATCAGGTTTGTACGTATTTTAAATTTTATTTAAATTACTTGTCATTAAATTTTCCACCTATGTATAATTTTTCTTGTTCGTATATCAGTTTTCTCAGTACATGTATTATGATAGATGGATGATTGCTGCATTTCAACGTATGGCGCTCGATTATACACAGACGACTTATCAAAGTTACCAGACTGCGGTCTAGTAGCAGCAGGCTTAGTATGATGTGCAGATATATGGATTACAGACTCAGATTCAACAGCTTCAGGAGCAGCTCCATGCCGGACCTGAGCCTCACAACTTTGATGATGCCAACGATGACAGTGATGACGATAGTGGAGACAATGAGGAGATTGATAGCGGTTCCGATCACATAGACTGATGTGCTGCATATAGATGTTTTAGATTATGTTATTATTTTTCACACATTACAATAGTTGGTTGTATATTATGTTGGTGATGATGCTACTGCTATATGTGATTGTCAATATGTTATGACATTGTGTCGATTATATTTTATGTTGAGTATGGAATTGTGTTGATTATAACTTGTGCTTGTCTATTATTGAGCGTATATGAAGTCAAAATGTCGAAGTAACAAACACAGTTGTGTTTTTTTGTCAAAAAGTATATGGATGTTTGACACATGGACGTTAATCTCATGCTTCATTTTTTGATGCGGATTACGACCTCTTTATTTAAGATAAAGTGTTACATTCAAATGTCACAAAATTTAAAAGTTCGGTAAATTCGATCAATTCCTAGCACAATATTTGCGTTTACAAAATTGAAACTGCTAGTAATTTTTTTTATACATACTGATCAGATGTGCGACGATGAGGAGACAATGGCAACTCAGTTTTAGGACACTATTGTTGAACTTTACAATAGCAATGTTGAGTGTATCAGTAGACGTACAAAGGTAGAGTTGAGGACTGCTTATGGGAATTTCTACAACGCTTGTACGCGGTATAGTACGGCTATCAATGAGGTTATATTTGAAAATTTGTTTGAACCAACCTGTTCCATATTTGTAGGTTGTTACTTTCTCAAATATCACAGCACATTCACTGGACACGAGGCTTACATCGTACGTCAAAATTGGCAAGAACGATTTGGATATCCATAATTTGAGTGTATTATTGTTTCTATGTATGCATATTTATTATTATATTGTTTATGAGTAATTTCACTTCCTACTGTACTTTCAAAACAAAATACAATGCTCATATTTGAACATAAATAATTTTTAGCATCCACATGCTTCAATATATACAGAGCTTTTCTTCTCAAACACACAATTCAGTTCTCCGCTCCTTCAATCTTCTAATTCTCATATCAATGCCTTTCTGGTCATCATCTATTAACTATGATTTCGGCTAAGTTCCAACGGAACACGAACACACCGATGAAAATTGGAATATCAATTACCAAGACCAGCATTATGAGGGTGTTGCTAGTGAATTCCAAAATCTTGACCAACTCACACTTCAAGAAGATGTTCAACCTCTGTATGAACGTATGGTTGTCCAACCTTTATATGAATAGTTGGTTCATCAACAGCCACAAGAACAGGAGGTTGATCAAGTACCAAATTTGCCACCTTCGGTTGAACAAGAGGTTGACTCTTACACAGTATGTTGCCATTGTGGTTATAAGGTTAAAGTTGTGGCTAGCGCTGATGGCAGATATATTGGTCATCGAATCCAGTCGTGTCCTTTCTGGCCTGAAGGGTACAATTATGCAGAATGGGTTGATGAACGGCAGTGCCCAAGGGCCATAACATATGCCAACAAGCTAGAACGAGAAATAAGACGTCTCCGAAATGTCGTGCAAAACTTACAGTTTAACCATAACCAGTAGTTTATTAGTGTCAGTTCTAAGTCCTAGTCAGGGTATTTTTGTAGGTTGTATTATTGTGGAGTGTATTATTGTTGACTATATTTTTGTTTGTGTATACATTATCATTGACTGTATTAATGTTTGGGTGTTTCATTAACATTGTCTTGTTTCTTTCTGCATTAATGCCGCAAAATTTTTTAACTGCACTATTGTTTAGTGGTGGCATAAACTTGTTAAGAACATGACCACAGTTGTATGATGGGACGAGAAACTGCATCAACAATTAATAGTTATGGAGGGGACGTGACACTGGACCAATAGGCAACAGTATGTAGATGAGACAAGACACTACACCAGTCAAATCTCCTTGTTGGCTTGTGAGGACGTTGCTATAGTGTTTAGACGGGACGAGACACCGCAGACGGGACATAAATGGAATCTACATTATAGATAGTGGTTGAATTGAATTAATGCTACTCGCTAACTAGTAATGATTTTTTTATGAAAGCCAGCATGTGATTTAAACTATAGAAAGCTTGTTAGATCCTAGAGGTTTTATTGCTCATTCTGATTTCATACAATTTCAAATATAACAAATGGCTGCCGAAGATTATATATTTTTCGATGATAGCGATGACGAATTTGATGAAATTATGGAAGAACATTTTCGTTGCAAAAAAGAAAAAATAAATATGGCTGCACTATAGGTTGGTCAATCGAGCAGGCAACATGGTGGATCAGTTTTGGTTCTCGGTACAGAAATTGGAGACATTTATGTCATAATGACACACTGATAGAAGATTACTTTATTTCAAATCCTACTTACACGGATGCTGATTTTAGAAGAAGATTTCGCATGCGGCGACCTTTATTTCTTAGAATCCAACAATGTATCAAGCAGCATGAAAAATATTTTATCTTCCAACCCAATGCATCTCGTACAATGGGATTGACTGGAATTCAAAAAATGACAACTAAACTAAGAATGCTGCATATGCAGGACCGGTAGACGCGCTTGATGAAAATTTGAAAGTGGCGGAAAGCACGGTATTAGAGTGTTTGGAGCATTTCTGTCAAGCTATCGTGGACATTTTCGGTGATCAATATAAATGCAGATCAAACGAGGTGGATATAACAATGTTATTAAATATGCATGGTAGTAGAGGTTGGCCCGGAATGTTAAGCAGTATAGACTGCATGCATTGGGAGTGGAAGAACTATCCAAAGGCATATGAGGGAGCTTATCAGGGCAAGTCTCATTGGTCCACTATTATTCCTGTAGCCGTAGCATCGTATGACTTATGGATATGGCACAGATTTTTTGGAATGCCGAGTTCGAACAATGATCTTAACGTAGTCGAAAGATCTACGTTGCTCAATGATTAGCAAACAGTAGATCAACTCTTTGTTTCTTTACTGTAGGAGGTAACATGTACGATCATGTATATTATCTTGGCGATGTTATATATCCTAAATGGAGTACCATTGTCAAGACAATTGCTAACCCACAAAACAATAAATAATCAAAGTTTGCAGCGATGCAAGAAGGCCAGATAAAGGGCATTGAAAGAGCATTTGGGGTTCTTCAATCTAGATTTGTCATAGTCAATAATCCATGCAGACTTTGGTCACCAGTTAAAATGACCAAAATAATATACATTTGTGTTATTTTACATAATATGATTATAGAGGATGAAAGAGACTTGGAAGAAGATTACTTTTAGGAGGTTGCTCCAACACCACCGCCTGTTTGGCGCAACGATATGATTGGAAGCGCACTAGAACTCGAGTTTCATGTAGTATCCAAATGTCGTACCGTAGTGTTCAACTGCATCGAAGACTGCAAATTGATGTCAAAGATTATCTTTGGAACTTTTCTAGAAATCAGTGAAACTATATTTATGTAGTTACTTTTCCTACTGTTGTTTATGTTGTTGTTACTTATTATTATTATCGTAATCTGTTTATGTTTAATTAACGTAATCTTGTTATAACGTTTTTTCAATGTAATGCAATTTCGATGAAAATACTTAAATTAATAATTGCTTGCACTCCAAATAGAATACAACTAATGGTAATTAAAAGATACAAAGGTTGTAGAAATGATAATTCAGTTAATGACCCTCTTCAAGTCTACGTCTCATAATTACTCTCCTTCTTTGCTCTGTATTCTTCAGTAGTTCTGTAGACATGTGTAACGTCTCCATGAACATTATTGCACCTTCATCTCTTTTCCGGTTTCCTTGTCAACTTTTCTTGGTGTTGAACTGCTTGAGTTTCCATTGCCCGGTTAAATCTATCATCAAATTCTAGTAGGAGTTTTTTAATTTCTATCTGATCCGCTCCAGCAGTCTGCTTCTTTTTGGCCGCTTTTACTCCCTATGGCCTAACAAAATGATCTTTTGTAAGGGTTGGGTCTTCTTTCGATCATAAACCATAGCTTCCTAGCGATTCCCTATGGCTAGAGCTTTCTCTAACTCTAGGCGTTTTACCATGACCACTGTTTGATTGAACTTGTTGAACGATTTACCAAAGTGATGATTTCCATTTAACGTGCTCGACCAACATATCATAAACATGCATGAACTGATAAAAATGTGGTGCTTGTTTACTATCAGGTTTATAGATTTGTTTAAACAACTTGTTTGCGGCCATTCCCTGTAGTTAAAAAAACACTAGTATAATTAGGGAACTATGATAAGTAGAATAATGAAATTATATTAAATATTACCAAATGGTTTCAATTTCAAATCTAACAGGTTTCGTTTGCTTTAGCTTGAAAATTTGAGAATCTAATGTTTGCGTTTGACGATTGATTTCTCCGTAAGGATCTTTGATTGAAGATAACGTTCTTTTCCAATCAATGTTCTTCTGATTGTAGCAATTAGTAATTTTGCTCCAAAAAGTTTCACCACTTTGATCGGTTCTCGAATAGGATCGACTGAGAGTGCACAGTAAATGTAGCAAAGATCGTAGTCTTCCACAGCGCTTCAACTTGCATTAGTTACCTCTCCCCCAATCAAAACCGTAACGCCTTGTAAGTCATAGTCTTCAAAACTGGATCTTGCAGCATTGACGTCGAAATCGGAGTACATGTTCAGTTGAAATAGGTGAGAGTAAAAAATTAGGATGGATGAAGGAAATTGGTTGTGGAGGAAAGAAGATGAGGGGAGTTGTATTTGAAGGTGGAAAATAGCCATTGGAGACAGACGTTAGGGAGGAGAATTAAAGGCACGTGTTAAATAGGCGCCTAGATACCCAGGCGCCTGTTGAGCAGGCGCTGGTATCTAGGCGCCTGCTCAACAGGCACCTTGTATGATCCAAAATCCCCAGCCTTTGGCTCCCATTTCCACACTATGCGATAATCTGCACCCTGTTGGAGTTGTTTTTCCGTGCAAATTTGTTATTTCTAGATCAGTTGGAGATGCTCTAAGAAGAAATCCTAGCCACAAAAATCAAATCGGTACAAAAATATGAACCATTGGATATTAATGATGGTAAATGGAATTCTCGAAATACAAAGAAAATTTCATGGAATAAGAAACGATGTATTGGATAACAAAAAGACATGAAGGCCAATTATTGCATGCCATGTGTAAGGAGTATTCAATGTAAGTATTGCTGACTAGAACACTTAAAAGATGGTTCGAAATTACAAGTCTACCTTGATATGCATCAATGCAAACTTGAAGGCAAGTGTTACACCATTTTTCGTTTCAAATATTTAGCAAGGACTAGGTATATGAAGTTCTCAATAATAGGTTCAGTGCAATATAGATTCAAACGAGCCTAAAATCTACTCATACAAAATTTGCGCAAGTTCTAGATACACAAACCCAATGCCTAATAAATTCAACACTAAGTTGTCCCACACCTGAAGGCTTTATGCAACTCATCAGTGCGGTCTCTATAAAAATCCGCCCTCTCGATGCCTGGGTCTGACGCTCGAACCAATGCCAACAAACAGGAACCAAAACGATGAGTTATTAGGGTTGATATATAATATAAACAACTATGGACCAACTTGGATGGGTATCGAATATTAAATATAATTCTAAGTAACACTGTCTAATTTAAAAGTCTCATGGCAGAACAAATTAAACATAATACGTAGTTAATACCATAGTCACATCACCATAACATGTCTTGAATGTCAAATACACATGCTTGAATAAATACAAGAGCAATCCAAACTCGCTCACATAAAGTTAAATCCAGGTAGAATACTTATTTACGTCATATATACAATGCCAATAAATCTCCATCTTTGATACTGTCTCATCTCTAAACTCCATCAACATGGATATATATATATATATATATATGTATGTATGTATATGTATGTATTTATGTATGTATCTATGAAAGTAGGGGTGGGTCAGGCATAAGTCTGGTGAGTAACTCATACTCTACTCTACATATACTACAAAAATAATACTATAACATGATACAAGTCAATCATCTGGCCACCATGGGTTTCGTCACTATGTCATACTAACTGTCATATCCATATCGTATCATACCCATATAGACTCATTTCCATAGACTCGCCTCATGTGCTAAAGGGTCTCCTACCGTCCATCATCATATCAATCACGTATAGGATTCACCCCGTGGTGTCCTTCATACCCTACAAGGTCGCTTGTTGTCCTCGTGCTGCCTAATTGGATTCATGTCCTGGACTAGCCTTATGCCCATAGTTCGCTTAACATCCACTCTCTTCCACTAATCTATCGTAGCACTACAAGATAGAGAAATTATCATGCTCGAATCACCTACCAAGTGTCATAGGACTGCACTCGTATTCGCATACACACTCTGGTCCATCTACTTACGTCCTAGACTCTTTCGTGTTCACCTCCATCATCGTATCACATTTCTACATCACAACACATATACATATCACTTCAAACAACAACCAAATCATTCCATACATTCGTTCATTCCATAGAATTGCTATTCATCTCGTCATTCCTTAGATCACCTTCCAGAATACAAGGGAAAACAAGAGTCGAACCATTCATTGATAATTTATATAGGACTTTTCAGCCTAGGTCCAGATTGATAGGAAATTAGTGCACCAATCACCGGTGAACTTGTGCACTAATGTACGTCGTTCCTGTAGCTTTTAGACTTTGGAATTTTCAAGTTTTCGTCGTCATTTCCACCTCCGGATGTCACCACTTCACCTCCAATCGTCTAAAAATATGCTTATCCCTAACCCTAGTTTCTAAGTTAGATTTTATCATTTATTTAACAAATTTTGGTATATAATCATCAGGTTATTAAACCTAGTTTCTATGCATTATTATTAATCAAATCCCTTCCAAATCCCCTTAAATTCTGAATTTATCTTTTAGAATTTGTGTACCTCCTCTTATACAACCTATAAATCGTTATTATAATGTTATAATTGCATTATATAGGGAGGAAAGAACGAATCAGTTTGTGTTTATTCCTATGTAGATCCTTGCTCTCTAGGCTACTATGCCTCCTTCTTCGGTTTTCCACCTCTAGATCACTTCTAGTACATAGCCTTGTCTACTAGCTTCGAGATGCTTTTGGTTTCATTTCTATTCGCTGGAGTGTTGAATGAGATATTTGATTTTTATTACAAGTTTGTTTTAGGGAAACATGGAGGACGAAGAAAATGATATGAGTTGATGGTTTCAGAGAAGAACTATACGTATTTTCTTTCTTAAATAGCTGGTGGGAAAGCCAAATGTCTACCTGATTTCAAAATTCAAATTTAAATTCTTTGGTGCCTGCTTGACTTGACGAAATTTTCGACCATAACTCCTTCGTATAGACTCTAAATAAGACAGAACAAGATACTACGTGAATCTAAAAACAATGAAATGGCCGCAATGAGACTTGTTTCACCGTTAAATTCCAAAGTCTTAAGAATAATCGTTTGTCCTTTATTATATTTAATATATTTAACTAATTCATAAATTCCAATTATTATCATATTATGAATATTTATCAAAATTTTCGGATATTACATTCTTCCTTCCTAAAATAATTTTGTCCCCGAAATTCATAAGGAACGGAAAATATAATAATAACATTTCTTGCCAATATATATCAGCCAAGTCGTAAATATAGCGTCCATCTCAATGCAAACAAGCACATATATATGTAATGGTATGAGAAGTATATAGGTATATAGTCGTGAACTTGCAGTTTCTAACCCTAAAATGCATAAGTGTTGCTGATGCATCCCATACGAATGTGATAAGATGGCATATTACGCATAACGCGTAATACACTAATACAAACATATACTTTTCTATATGCATATGAATCGTACGTAAAATTCAAAAGTCAATCCATCCAGAATATCCAAATCCTAATCCTAGAATAATCCGACTAAGACAATCAAATCAATGTCGAGAAACGTACTACAAAAGAACAAAGGATGTGTAGCCTTCATGTTCAATTCAGGCTCCCATGTACTCTCTTTCAAGTTGTTTTTCCACTACACTCTAACTAATTTCACTGTCTTATTTCTATGTCATTTCATCCCACATTGCATAATTTGGGTTGGAGCATGGGACGAATACGTTTTAGACTCTAACTCCACCTCTTCAAATTGACAATGCGCTATCAAAGTCATCGGATCGTGTGCACATTTTCACAAATGTGATACGTGAAACACATTATGGACCCCTGCTATCTTCCTTGTTAGTTCCATTCTGTAGGCCAAACTCCCTATCCTCTCTAATATTGGAAACGGGCCAACAAATCTAGATGCTAACTTTCTTTAATTTCTAAATCTTGCTTCCTACTTCAACGGAGAAACTTTGATAAAGACTAAATCTCCTACCTCGACTCTAAATCTTTTCTCCTTCTATCTGCATCAGACTTTTGTCAATCCTGTGCAGCCTTCATCTTTTTCTTATGTGCTTTACCTTCTCCATGGTATCTCTAACCGTCTCTGGCCCAAAAATGATCTTATCCACAGATTCCCACTAGCACGAAGGTGACTTACATGACCTTTTGTACTAAGCTTCAGACGGTGCCGTGCCTATACTAGCATGGTAGCTTTTATTATATGCAAACTCCACCAAAGATATGGTCCTCCCAATATCCTTTGAAATTCAATATACAAGCCCTCAACAAATCCTCCAACACCCTGTTTACTTTGTCTATTTGTCCGTCGATCCATGGGTGATATGCATGCTTAGATTCAACTCCATCCGTAATGTCTCCTGTAAACATCTCCATAATTCACTCACGAAAATTGGACCTCAATCGCTCATGATACTAGCTATAACTCCATGTATTCTGACCACTTTTTTAGTATATTGTGTTGCTAATATCGCTGCACTTCTTATTCTCTTCATTGGAGTAAAATGCACAACTCTTCGTACGATAATCTACTATCACTTACATACTATTGTTTCCTTTTCTACTCTAAGGCAACTCGTCTACAAAACCTATGTATATGCCCTCCCACTTCCACTGCCGTATGCCTAACAGAATTAATAGCCATCTCAGCTTTTTCTGTTTTGCCATTACCCTTTGACATGTTATATACTTCTCCATGTATTCAGCTACATGTCTTTTCATTCCTGGTTAATAAAATACTCCCTTTACATACCGATACATTTTATCCCCTTTGGATGAATAGTTATTCAAGAGTGATTTCACTCATCGAAGACCTCCTATATTAATTGTCTGACCTATGATACATAGTCTTCCATCTCACTTCGAATAGCCCTTCTGATCCTTAGAGTAATGATCCTAATGGCTTGATCTTTCACCCTGTCCTCACTACTCCAAATATCAACCAAAGATGCATCTTTCCCTTGACTTACACCGACACGATCCATTAGCGCTAGTCTAACCTCCGTTGGTGCTTGCAGTCCAGAATCATACTCTGATCGAGGTCTTGAAATCAAACTCTGATATAAACTCCAAAATTCTCCACTATAACAATATAACAATTACTTTCACATGTTTCCTACTCAAAACATCTACAACTACATTTCTTTTCTATGGAGTATAAGAAATCCCAAAATCCTACAATGATAAGAATTTCATCCAACGCTGCTATCTTTAATTTAGGTCTTTCTGATAAACAAGTATTTGAGATAGTAATTCAAATCTCTTGCCTAACGAATATTTTCTTCAAGACTTCAATGCGAATACCATAGCATCTAACTCCAATCTGTACATTGAATAATTCTTCTCATGGTTCTTAAACTGTCTACTCATATATGCTACTACCCTTCCCTTCTGCATAAGGAAACCACCAAGACCAAAACCATATACATCGGTATACATGGTAAACGGTTTCGTATGATCTGAAATAACCAAAATCAAGGCACTCATTAATAATTCTTTCAATCTAATAAATGTCATTTCACACTCCAAATTCCATGAATAAATTAGGTTCTTCTTCGTCAAATAGGTGGGTGGTGTTGATATCTTTGCTAAACTCTTAATGAACTTCTGATAGAATCTAGCTAAACCCAAAAGGCTACAAACTTCTAAATCATTCTCCAGCATTTTCCAACGCCTAACTGCAGCTACTTTCCCTAAGTTTATAGCCTATCCATCTACTGATACTACATGCCTAAGGAAACAAGCTTCATCTCCACAAAAGTGACACTTAGAAAATTTAGCTTTCAAATGATTCCTTCTCAAGGTATCCATCACTTCCCTCAATTGAACCTTATGCTCCTCCTTACTTTTGGAATAAATAAGAATATCATCCGTGAAGGCTACTATAAACCTATTCAATTGCTCTCAGAATACCGTACTCATCAAATCTACAAAATAAGCTAGAGCATTCTTAGTCCCAAATAGTATTACCAACAACTCAAACAACCATCATATGCACAAAAAGCCGTCTTCTGGATAAATCTTTAGCAACTCTCAACCAGTGAAACCCAATTGTCAAAGCAAGTATTGAGGAAACCTTCGCCCCGACTAACTATCAAAGAGATCGTCAATATAAGGCAAGTTTAAGCAATTTTTATTTAGTTTATTTAATTCATGACGATCAATGCACAACCTTAAAGAATTGTCTGCCTTAGTAGAGAAAACGACAGTGCTTCCTGTTCGGAAATAATTCTTTGAATAAAACCCTTCAATAATATTTTTGATAACTGCTTATCAACTCCCGTCTTTCCTTCGAAGCCATAAGCTTAAAAGGCATCACAACTAACATTCTATCTTTCTCTAAATCAATATGAATTTCATTTTCTCTTTGGGGAGGAAGAATGGACACTTCTTCGAATACATCGAGATAGTCCTTCACTATGGGTATACATGATAGCTTTTCCTATAACATGCTAAGAGAATATAGATACGTCCCCATGTAGAAATATCAGGCTCACAACATAGAATCAAATCAAGTCCATTGCTTTTCCTTAATCGATCTACCTTATATTACCACATGGCAAGACTTCTTCCCCTAAATTAACTCATATCCCGAAAATTTTAGTACAAACGAATCATATAGGAACTCCACACCGTGGAATCGACACCATAATGGATTCAAGCAAGATGTTGGGTTTAAGAGCTAAACTATCAACTAATGTACTTGCCATGAATGAATGAGATGCAATGGTATCAAACAAATTCTGAACATGAGAATTAGATAAGGTCAACACACTTTCCATTATGATCTCCTTTCCTTTTTCCTATGATAAGATCAACTCTTGTCTTTTCTTTGTTTCCATATGCCTAAAAGGCATCACAAATAACTTTCCATCTTTCTCCAAATCAATATGAAATTCATTTTTTATTTGTGGAAGAAGACTGGAAACTTCTTCGAATGCATCGAGATAATCCTTCACTATAGGTATACGTAATAGCTCTTCTTATGTCATGCTGAGAGAATATAGATACGTCCCCATAATAGAAATATCAGGCTCACAACATAGAATCAAATCAACTCCAACACTTTTCCTTAATCGAACCACCTTCCTATCACAATTCAATACTACCACATAGTGAGACCTCCAATCAATTCCCTAAATTAACTCATACCCTCAAAATCTAGTGCATATACATCACAAAGGAACTCTACACTATGGAAGACGAACTTTAAGGTTAGACATGACATCGATAAATGGTTCGATCCCCTAGCATGAATCGGCACATAATGGATTCGTGCAAGATGTTTGGTTTAAGAGCTAAACTATCAACTAACGTACTTATTATGAATGAATGAGATGCACTAGCATCAAACAAAGTACGAACATGAGAATCAGATATGATCAACACACCTTCCATTATGGTCTCCTTTCCTTTTTCCTATGTTTATGGTGGTGCCTTATTGGAAGTTGGAACCGCATCTAAAGCACATGCCTTAACAACCAAACCATCATTCCTGAAAATTTGATAATCTCTTTTTATATTCCCATACTGATGAATTATAGCTCTTTAACATTTTCTGAGCAGGGGCAGCTTACAATCCTTAGATATGTATCCCACTTGGTTGTAATTATAAAGCAAACCGACTTCTATTCTTGAAAGATCTTTGCCTTTCGAGAGATTTATCCTACAATTCTTAGCCATGTGCCCCACTTTCTGACATTGTTACAACTAATCACTCGCTTATTACTCTGCCTTCCTTGTGGTCCATTTCCTTTGTTGTGCACTGCCGTTGTCCCTCCACTTTCTTATGTTGACCCTGTTCATATCTCCATATAAATTACTCATATCTCTAATTTAATATAAACTCCCTCAAAGGTGAACTCAAACCCTTTGCAAAATTTAATGCGCTCTTTGTCGGACTATTCACCAATTCAAACACAAATCGGGCCAATTTATTAAAATGACTGACATTCTCCCCAAGTGTCAAATCTTCTTGCTTCAAATGAATAAATTTTCTCAAAAAAAAAATCCTTCTCCACACCAGAAAGAAACTTTTAGAATTCTCCGCCTACTACAATATAGTCTATGTAGTATAGTATTATGTCATGATTGAAGTATAAGGAAGGAGAAAATGGATCACTCACCAAACTGCTATTATTGTATAGATTCTCACTGTACGGGCTACTACGTCTTCTCTCTTTGGATTTCTATCTCCAAATCACTATTGATACATAGCCTTGCCTACTAGCTTTACAATCCTTTTGGTTTTGTTTGATCCGGTGGAGATATTTGAGTTTGATAGCAAGTTAGTTTTAGAGATATTGTAACGACCCGTAAATTTTAATGGTTTTAATAACGTAATTTAACTGAAATTTTGTGATTTTTTTTAAAATTTTGAAATATAAACTTGATATTTGGAATACGTCTGCTTTAACATAGCAAAAAATTTCATCAGAAAATATGGAAGTTTATTTTGCGTGATTTTATTTCATCTATATCAGTTAATATTTGATCATAAAGAAATTTTTTCCAAACCCGAATATTTTTCCATAGAAAATTTGTAAATCATCTTCCGAGTGAGACGTCATATTTTGTTTTTTCAAATTTAAACTGCTATTGCTCCGTTTATCTTATTTTGGGCAAATTTGTGGCATTTTCGGTACCGATTAACGATTTTTGATCGGTTGATCGCGCCATTGATATCTGTATACCGTTTTGAACGTCTCATCATGCTGATCTCGAGAGTATATTCAACTGTCAATTTCGAAGTCAAGAAGACAGTGGAATCTACAGAACGACATCCATGTCGGTTCCGTATTTAACGTTTGTTTGCCCTATCCTTCCGCGTGCCTACCATATAATTCCATCAGTCACTAGTCATTAATATTCTTGAATTCAACTTATGACTTTTGCACTTTCATCTGTTCAAAAATATTTTGCTTCGTATTCATCACTTTTTTGTTGCTCTATTCATTTTGAAGACAAAAGAAATTATAAAATAACTGTTGTACGTCCATTCTTTTCGCCTAGTCATCGTGCCTTCTTTCCGCCTTCCCTCTGTATTCAATTGCTAGTCACCTTGAACAAAGCCTGCTACTTCATCACGCACCAATCTAACAGCTCCGGGCTCTCCTCCTTGATCGCCTGGACCGGCCTAAAATGCTGCGCCATCGAACATCCTCGGCCTATCGGATCCACATTCGTCCCCAAAGCCTCCCGCCAGCCCATGCTATCACCGCTTCATCTCTTCCCTCCACCTTGACCTGTTGCCGCAGCCTTCCCATCGTCTTCCCTCTGGTCACCGTATATTCTTTTCGTATAACAGAAAACTTTCCTGTTGATATATTGATTTTATTTTATATATATTCACAGTTTATAAGTATGTTATCTTGCGAAGGTATTTTATTATAAAGTTATATGCTTTGTATATGTAACCATTATATATGTAAGTATAAAATTGTTATTTATATAAGTGTGAGTTGTATGCCAGTATATATATGCTACAATATTCTAGAGTTTTTTTTATGAAGTATTATATGTCGATATATGGGTACAAGCTTTGAGATATATAATAATCTGTTAGATATTGAACAGATAAATCTATATATATGTTGAGTTGGTTTCAATTTTAATATAGGGGTTTTAGTTTAAAATTCTAATACATGTTTTAATATACATTATATTATACAGTAATGTATATAATGTTGTATATTGACTTTACTTCACCTTTATATATATGTTTTGCATTTATTAGATGGCATATGCAATTGATCTCAAGTGTACATATATGTTCTGGTAGTTTTGCTAGAAGGCTGTTACATATTTCAAAGTACATTTTTTTCCATATTATATTATGGAATATATATATATATATATATATATATTGTATTAAAATACGAATGTTTCTATACGGCTTTATATATATATATATATATAATTTGTATGAGTTTGTATATTATGCCATTTGTATATAAGTTTATATTGCGGTATATAATGTTTATAAAGTTTAAAGTTACAAAGTCTATATAGTTATAATGGGGTATGCGTGCATGCCGCTGAAAATATATCTATATATGTATGTATGTATGTATAGATTGACTTCTATAGATTATATTTGGATTTTTATTTGGTTCACTGTATGATATCATATATATATATGTGTATATATATATATATATATATTTGTTTATAATACGTATCATTTTAGAATATGCATCAACTATGTTTTCAGCACGTGTGTGTATATATATATATATGTATATATATGTGTGTGTATGTATATGGATGATGTGTTAGTTTATAAATTGTTAGTTAAAGTTATGTTATTATGCATGTATACACACACACACACACACAATCTGTTGCAATAGTTTATATAGTAGAACTATTTACTAATGTAGTTGTTATGTACAGATTTTTGACTGGCTGACATATGCGTATGTGTTTATAAATGTATGTTTATTTAAGAAATAAAATCTAATTTATATATAGATTTATGTATGTTAATTCTTTTTTTTTGAAACTGGGTAAACCGCCTCATTAAAAACCTTACTAGTTATCAACGTGATACCTAGTATGGAAAAAAGAGTGCGGTGCTTTATTAATATATCACCGAATATAATAATTTACAGATCAGCTACAGTGCCAATACAAAAAACAAAGTAAAACTGCCCAACGGGAAATGAAAATGCACCCGATACTATAACAATACAGAACAAAACATATCAACCCAGGTAAAACAGAAATCAACGTTAACCGTTATCCACTAAGTCAATGCCCCACCTCTCTAGAATTTCCTCATTTTCTTTGGTTCTCTTAGTCTTCTTCTTGCTTTTCGACATCAGGTATTTAACATCAATCTCCACATAGTTCCATCGTTGAAACTTGTCTGTCTCTCTGCCTTCATGGATTCTAGCATTTCTTTCTCTCCAAATATGGAAGATAATCATGAAAAAACTGCAAAAGGCGAGGTCTTTGATTTGGTTTTCAGTATTGAACAAGTTGTACAAATCAATCGCTTCCTCTTCAACCAACATCGAGCTGTTCCGATTCATACCAAGCTTCAATTTACTTCGAGTCTAGAGATATATATGTTAAATTAGTAATACATACATATATATATATATATATATATATTAATTTATACGTATGTATTTGAACTTAGTTTTTTAATATACATATAGATTTTATTTTTGGAGTTGAGTTAATATATTGATTTGGAATTATATATATATATATATATATATATATATATATATATATATATATGATTTTAAATGTGTGTCTTAAAATTTGGTTTTAAAAACATAATTATCTTTATTGATCTAGTTCTGATTTATTGTTCTAACTGATTCCTATCTATGAGCTCGTTTGTTAACATTCGTGTCAATTTGGCTTTACTTCGAAAGTCGAACTTGCAATTCGTAACTCAACTTCGTTGTCTATCCTCTCTAGCCTAGAAAGGTGAGCAATCACTCACGATTAATGTTCTTATATTTATAAATTTTATTTCAATTGAAATGACAATTGAAATATTCTATTGTTAGTTTTTTACATTGCTATATATATGCTATTATTTATACCTGTTCACCTGTGACATCTGACACCATTGTCTATTATTTATATTGATCATATATGCCTGTTATATTATTATCATATCTGTTATCACTCTACAAGTTCCCTGTTAGTATAGAATTCACTAAGGGTTGAAATGATACGTACAAGAACGGACTTTAGAATAGGAGAAAATCGTTATGGGTTGAAACGATAAACCGAAGCGATTTTCATTTGAACTGAATTTGGGATTGCGGGTTGAAATGATATATACCCGTACATATATTACGGATGGAAATGATAAATACCCATATCACTTGACCATAGGATAGAAAATTATATACAGACACCGTTGGTCTACATATAAATATTTTGGAAATGCTATGGGTTTTGGAAAAGGTATATGGTTTTATAAAATATTAATTTTAGATATTATATGAATGTTATTTTATATATAGTTAAATTCTTGATTTTAAGTTATGTATAAATTTGTTTTAATATAGAATAAGTTTAATAATAAAGTTTGATTTTTATTTAAATATAATTTGGTTAAATATTTATTTAAAATTATATTTTTATATAGAGTTTATAATGATTTAAATAAATTGAAGGAATTTTCAGTTATTCGAAGTTTAAAAGTTTTATTTAAATGACATTTGATTTATTAAGTAAATATTTCAAAACTAAATAATAGTAAATTGAATTTGATATATATGGAAGTATCAAAATTTAGTTTTGAAATTATGGAATGTTTAAAGCTTCGAAACATATGGAAATTGAAATGGTTTATTTTGTGGTTAAAATTCTGTATTTGAAATCGATATAATTTGAAATAGTTTATTGAGAAACTGAAATAAATCGAAATTGATAATTGGAGATTTGATTAAACTTGAATTTTTGCGAGTTAATTTGGAATTGACTTGTGAAATTTGAGGAAACTATTTTATTATATAAAGTACTTTTAAATTATATTTAAAATTATTTATATATTTACTTTGTACTTTTTCATATAAACTATTTCAATATAATTCATTTTAATATAAACTATTTTAAAATACTAACTATTCTATTTTAAACTATTTTAACTTATAATTCATTTATATAAACTATTTTACTTTATAAGCTATTTTATTATATACATTATTTTAATATCTAAACTGTTTAACTGGTAGATGTTATGGTTTCAAAGTTATGAATTTCAAAGTATTATGTTTTAAAAGTGTTATAATTTCAAGTGTTGGTTTCGAAAATGTTATAACTTTGAAGTGCTATGATTTTGGAAAGATATATTTGAGAAAGAAATGATATTATATTGATATGGTTTTGAAATGACAATGATATTTTGGTTTCTTTGAAATGACCGTGGTGTTATAATAATGTTTGGTTGTTAGAGAGACCGGGATCAGATATTGTCATACTCTTTTCCAATACCAAAAACCACTTTAACAACCGTGTACGCGGTGAAGATTACAGAATGAAGTAGGATGGTGGCGACGTCTTATTGAGGTATATACGTGGATCCGACTCCCGTGATTTGGCATAAGGTGGCTAAAACAGGAGCGATTCTCAGGCCAATGAGGTAGCTCCTCTGATCGGACACACTCCTTTGATATTATATTCTGAATTTGTGATTGATTTGGTGGCCACTTTTGATTTTTGATTTGGAAGTGTGGCTCGAGGTGGGCGGTAGCTGCGGCTATGCGTTACCACAAGCCCGGATGTGTAATTGGTATATCTACCTTGGCATTGCAATGTTGTGCCATGTCACCTACCCTAGCGCGCCTTATACGATTTTGTTTTGTACTATACCTATAAAGTGCCCTCTGACAACGCCCAATACATGAGAGATTACGGTACTGTATAGACTACGGGAATATATAAAATGTGTTAAGGTAGAAAATGTAAATCCTTAATGCTATTTTTAAAATATATTACACTTTACTTTAGACATTATTATAATAGCGTATATTACTACATAGTAGTAGTTTAACGGATCCTTAGAGGATGGTTATCCCAAACATCCTTTGAGTTACTTGTATTTTAGTTGTTATTTCACTTGAGTTGGATTTATTGATATAAGAATGTTAATCCTGACTCGAGTGTTTTGTGTTTTGCTTTACGCTCGGGTCAGACTGAGTGGTTCAGCTTTTAAGACTCACCTTTGGAGTTGGAGCTTCGCTTGGAGATCCAGCTATCTATCTAGCTTCCAAATATTCAGCTGATTCTAATGATGTATTCTGATCTTGTATTTGAATATTGTATTCGAGACTTTTGTTGTATCTTATTTACTCTATTATATATATATATATATATATATATATATATATAGTAGCTTCATGAGCTGTTATTCTCTTATTTCCGCTACATTATTGTTACATTACTCTGCGTCTGTAATTCTATGATTTATTTATTTACTGTGTATGCTGAGTGTTGCCAAATATAAATTAACAATCTGGTATTTTGAGCCAATTCAAATCCGGCATGAGTTGATGCGAATGGTTGAGAATATGAGGATGCTACAGATATATGGAGAAAGAAAAAATAGCATGGGCGGGAGGTTTTAGAAAATAAATATACATATTTTCTTTCTTAAATAGCTGGAGGGAAAACCAGATGTTCGCCTGATTTCAAAATTCAAAGTCAAAACCTTTGGTGCTCGCTTGACTCGACGACGTTTACGACCATAACTCCTTTATATGGACTCCAAACAAGACAAACCACAATACTGCATGAATAAAAAAATTATAGGGTCGCGATGACGCTAATTTCTCCATCAAATTCCAATATCTCAAAAACAAATATTTTGTCCCTCCTTTTATTTAATTAATTTATTTATTTTATATAATGCAACTATTATCATAATATTATATTATTGATATATAATTAAAATATTTATCAAATTTTCGAGTTCTATAGGCCCTGTTTGAGTTTCTACACTAAAGTCCGACATCAGAATTCCACAATAATATTCTGAAGCTATAATGCACATCCAAAATATCAATAAAACTACACATCAGCATAGAGCAGCACAGTGCATTATCAATATTTAGAAGGAAAATCTAAGTGTTTCAACAAAAATCACAACCCTTAGGTAAGTGGTAAGTATCCAATGACATTATGCCCATTTCAAGACTTCAAAGTCAAATATCTATCTAAATCAAATTATCATGCTAAATCCAAAATTATCGTGCCTGAATTAGATTACTCCACCTAAATAGAAGTCATTAATCCACAACATACAATACAAGAACATGGATGAATGACACGTGACATGATCTAATGATGACAATTAAGTACAAGGTAAGGTGTCAACAATCTGTGGACATCCTCTCATTAATAAAAAAAGGATTGTAGTAGAAAAAAGTACAAAATTTTGTAAAAGAATTTACTACTATAAAAGATGTAAAATGAAATCTTCATTATTTACTATTCAATATACTAAAGAAATATAAAATGCTGAGTAATTTGATCCTTGGACATATGATTACTTAACATCCAAATTATATAAATTATCCTTGTTATTTACCTTTTAGCAATTTCATACTTATTTCCATGTTATACTTTGTTAAATTTGGTTACAAGTTAGGCGTTTTAACAAATAGTTAATATGTTACCTCTTAGTTGTGCAAGCACTCAATAACATAATGACTGCTTTTCATGACAATTAATAAATATCAACTTTCGAACTTTTTGCAGTATAAGTATACAACAACAAACCTACTTCTTTTTGGTGTTGCATACAGAAATTCTCATAAAAAACATATATTTTCAGTTCCTTTTTTATTGAATCCTCTCATCATCTCATCTACAAGTAAAGAGTTTTATACGATATCTCCCTGAGATCAACACACTTTGATTCTTGAAAATTAAAGGGTATAAGAACACCTTAATTATATCAAAAATCATTCATGCAATAATTTTATAAATTACATGGCAATATGGTATTTGTCCATATAATCGCAACAAAAATGGATTTCCTGTTTTTAGGAGTAAACATGTAATTAACTCATTTATGCAATTATCTTAGGACAAGCACCAATTCACATCCTTTGGGTAAATTTTACATGAATAGTTCCCCATGTTTTTTATAGAATTTGATAGATAAACCGTCGACGCTATGGCTTTATCGTCACCAATTTTCAAAATTACGTATTTAACTTCTTTAGTATCAAAAGGGTAGTTTAATTATTGACGAATCTAAAAAACTAAGGCTTTTACATTATGTAGTGTTTTTTTTACTCAAATGTTGTTTTTATACTCTCACCATTATATTATTCTACGAGATAATTGACCACTTAATTTTCTAAGGTTACGTTATCTTGTATTTATTGTCCCTAGTTATTTTTCAAGCATTGTATGTTATTAAAATGTATCATGTTATATGTCTAGTATACCAAAACAGAGACTAATCAATAATAAACTTGTCTAATAATTTCATAACTCAGATTTCCAATACTATGGAATCTGTATTAGTTATTTTAACAATAAGTATGTTGTAAATAATTACAACAACAAACTAACAACTATAGTAATAATAATATAGCAATAGTTCAAACATTATACTATTTAAAGAAATAGTATAACATAGAAACAAAAATGATATATATATATAAATCAATAATAAATCTAACCAATTAAAGAAGGAAATTCTGTCTGAGGCTTGTCATAACAATTTCCTCAAGACTTTATTTAAGTCTCCTAAGGTACAACAGACGTAATCTGCACGAGATTGTAATGGGTATGTCAACTCTGGGATTTTTGTATAGAGCCGTAGAAAAGAAGAAAAAGAAGAAGTTAGAATTGGAATAGAATGAGAATGTGATCAGTATTCTCTTCTATTTATAATTTCGTCCACACCTCATCGAACAGTCACGTCCGACTGACGGGTTGCACCCGTTGCCTTTCATTGCTGCCGTTCATTAATGGGACGCACCTGTTCGCTACTTGTTCTGCGTTCGCACCTGCTACTGCCATAAGTCGCACCCGCTCGTGTCTAATGGGTTGCATCCGCTTCCGTCTGCTAATGGATGGATCTGTTCGCCAAAAAACCCGCGCCCGCTTTAGAAGTCGCACCTCCTTAGTCAATCCACGTTCGCTTCTGATCAAATTCCCACCTGTTCGTATAGCCTGCAACTGTCAAAAAACCCGGTCCAGTTTTGCAGTAAAAATAGGAGACGCAAACCCAAACCCGAGCCCGAGCCCGGCGCAGTTCAGTTCGGTCGAACGGATGGCGGCGGTGCACGCATGTGTGTGGCGGTGATGCATGATCTCCCTCCTCACAACAATGTAAACATTTAGGTACCCCAAGGCCCCTACCCCTTCATTGCAAAGCTATAAATATACTAGAATAGCTTTGCAATTTTGGCGATGTGGGACTATGTTGTTTTCATTCATTTTAGTATAAAGAATTCCAACAATCCCCCACATGAATGATAATATACATATCCCCCACACAAAGCGAAATATCACAGAGTACATATGGAATATTGCTTTATCATGAATAAGTAGATATTTTAATTTGAACTTTCCCTCGTTAAAAATTATCGGATCTACTTGGCTAATCGGTGAATTATTTCATCTTGAGCCGTCGACCTTTATTGTATATCCAGACAATAAGCTTTACGAAGCATTGAGTCCCTTCTCATCCAATTTCTTGGTTGTGTTCATTTTGGTCTTGAACAATTTTTGGTTCTGCGAGTGTTTATAAAAATATAAGCCTTTAATATTCTCATAGAGCCGACCCAGCTCACACTAACATAGGTGATCGCAACAACTAAGGGTATCCTACATATACCCCACTTGTTATTTCCAAGATATGGTCATCATTAAAAAACATAGTTTTAACCTTTAAATACTTCTGTAGACATGCATTTATATTGTGCACCATAGGAAAGGAGTTGGACTATGTCCATGCAAATGCATTACATCTTGAGTTACTCAGAACTGGTTTGCCTATTGATCCTAGTACGTAGGATCTCTAGTCCCTATGATATGTTTCTGTATAAGATAACTCTTGGTGGTCTAGGCTTTTGAACCCATTTCCCTTGATGCGTAGTAAATTTTCTCTCTTGATAAACCTTTAGTAAATGGATCCGCTAGGTTATCATTTGTTCTCACATAATCTATGAAAATAGTTCCATTTGAGAGTAATTTCCTAACTGTGTTATGGCATCAACGAATATGTCGTGACTTTCCATTATACACAAAGTTGTGCACTCTACATAGTGCAGCTTGGTTATCACAGTGTATGCATATGGCCAGCACAGGTTTAGGCCAAAACAGAATATGTTCTAAAAAGCGACGAAGCCATTCCGCTTCTTCGTCTGCTTTATCTAAAGCGATAAACTTTGATTCCATAGTGGAACGAGCTATAAATGTTTGTTTAGTTGATTTCCATGACACTGCTGCCCCGGCTAAGGTAGATACAGAACCACTCGTTAGTTTTGATTCCTCAGAATCAACAATCCAGTTTGCATCACTATATCCTTCTAAGACCGCAGGACATTTTCCATAATATAAGGAATAATTTGTGGTATTTTTTAAATATCCAATCATTAGTGCTTTCCAATGTTCCTTTCCTAGATTGCTTGTATACCTGCTCAGTCTACTTACTACATAAGCTGTGTCTGGTCTTGTGCAATTCATGAGACACATGAGACATCCTATTACAAGTATTACAGTTGCATTACACTCTCATTAGTGTCTTTATGCAGTACTTCTGATGGATTAAAAGGTATTCTTACTCCTTTAATTCCAAAATTTTGAAAATTTTCAATCACTTTGTCTACTTAGTGTGATCGAGATAATTCAATTCCATTAGGTGTTCTTATTATTTTGATTCCCAAAATAACATCTGCAACTCCTAAGTCTTTCGTACCGAAATTTCTAATTAACATCTTCTTTATGGTCACTATTACCTGAGTATTTGGACCAAATATTAACATATCGTCTACATATAAACAAATCACCACATATGATTGTCCAATTTGTTTATAATAAATACACTTATCACATTCATTTATATGAAAACCATTCTCATCATGACACTATCAAATTTTGCATGCCATTGTTTTAGTCCGTATAATGATTTTACTAATCTATAGACTTTGTTTTCATTTCCTTTGGAAACAAAACCTTCAGGTTACTCCATGTAGATCTCTGCATCGAGATCTCCATTTAAGAATGTTGTCTTTGTTGAGTCACAAGCTTTATGAAAGTTTTGATTTCTGACAAATAAGGCGATTGATTTCTGACAAACAAGGCGATCGACAAAAACAAGGTCAATAGAGCTATATATGGTACTCTAGATTATAGGTTGATTATTTGTTGTTGTAGTAGTAATAAATTTGTTAAAATCTATCCTCAAATAATCATGCATATCAAGGGAATCAATATATATACGAATAATTTATAAGTTGCATGCAGTTGCACAATTCAATGTGCAATTTAAACAGGCACCGGTCGACCGGTCAATATAGGTGCGGTCGACCGTTCCTGTGTAAATTGCACAGTGAACGTGCACACATGCACATAACGTATATATATATATTTGAATTCCTGTCTACGGGTCCATTTTTGACCTGTCGACCGTTTTTAAACAGAAAGCAACTTTTCCAAAAGACACTTCTCTTCTCCAAAGGTTGCATCTCCTATCTTTCATCAATGATCATAACTCTTAATGGCAACTGTTCACAAAGAGTTACAACTATTTTTCTCTATATATACTCATCTAAATCATTGATTCAAACACAAGTTTTTACAACGATTTCATATATTCTTTTAATCTAATCTCTGATCTCAATACTGTATTATAAAAGCTCTAAATTATTTATTGAATCTTTGAAACTATTTCATATCCTTTGATTCAATAATATACTTTCCTTAATCTTTTCAAAACATCATATCGCATACTTTGAGGATAAGATTATAGGAAGGGTGTGCTGCTAGTGACAAATTCGTGTTTTCAAGAACACAAGTTGTCAACAACAATTGTATTTGTTCTTTTGTTGAAGTCCTCTGTGTTGTAAGAGGCAAGTGTTGAAGTCCTCAGTGTATTAGAGGCGTGAAATCCCGTTCGGTTGTTCGGGTATTGTAAACCTGTTCCTCCGGGTGAAGCGAGGTAGTTAATAGTGAAAATCCAGATAGAAGTCTGGGACTGGACGTAGGACGGTGCTCCGAACCAGTATAAAAATCTCTGGTGTGATTTTTCTATTTTCTATTTACAATGCTATTATCATCTATTTCCGCATTTGTATTGTAATCCATATTATACGATCCGTGTATACTATATTAGCACATATAATTGTTTACACACCGCACTTTCAATTGGTATCAGAGCACGGTCATCATATAACCGTAACACAGTTATTTGATATATTCTTGTAATATGGCAAATAACGCAAGTACTAGCACTCAAAACACCACTTACACAGAAGGGCAATCGACACAAAGACCTCCATTTTTCAATGGTCTTAACTATAGTTATTGGGCAACACGTATGTCATTCTTTATGCAATCAAGTAGCTATGATGCTTGGAATGCTACTCAAAGAGAAATAGTAAATCCAACAACTGATTATTCAGAATGGACTGTGGCTGAGAAAACGGCAGCAGCCGTAAATGCAAGAGCAATAAATATGTTGTTCTGTGCATTAGACCAAAATGAATATAACCGTGTTAGTATCTGCACTACTGCATATCAAATTTGGCAAACGCTAAAAATCACTCATGAAGGTACTAACAAGGTTAAACAAGCCAAAATAGCCATGCTGAAAAGTCAATTTCAAAATTTCAAAATGAAACCAAATGAAACAATCAATGACATGTATTCACGGTTTCAAACTATTCACCATGCACTTATTGGGTTAGGACAAAAGTATTCTGATTTTGATGTTGTTTCAACAGTCCTACATTCTCTGACTAATGAATGGGAAGGAAAAGTATTAGCAATTGAAGAAGCTAATGACCTTTCCGTCATGAAGCCAGATGAATTGATAGGAAATTTAATGTCCTATGAAGCAAATTTGCAGGCTAGAAAAGAACAGAAAGAAGAAAAGAAAAATGTAGCATTTCATGTTGAGAAAAATGAAAATGAATCAGATTCTGAAGATGAAGATTTGGCGTTCATTGCTAAAGGTTTCAAAAAATTCCTAAAATATCGAAAAGCCAGTCGCTACAATAAAAGGAAACCTGGATCAAATAAACCATCTTCATCTGCTATAGAATGTTTCAACTGCCATAAAAAGGGACACATGCAGAAGGATTGTCCAGAACAAAAGAAAAAGTCAGAAAATGACAAATTCAAATATCAGAAGGACAAATCAAAGAAACGAGCCTTCTCAGTAGCATGGGATGATTCAGAGTCATCTTCATCAGAAAGTGAAAGTGATTCGGAGAATGAACAAGCTAATGTTTGCTTTATGGCAACAGAAGATGAGGTACAAATTCCTACATTTGATGAATTACTTGATATTAATGCTGAATTGATAGTCAAATATAAAGACTTAAAACGTCAATTAAAAGTAGTCAAAGCAGATTTAAGTAGAGCAGAGTTTGAACGAGATATGTTAAAAGATGAGAAGAAAATATTAGAAGAAGAACTTGAAAATATTCAAGAATCATCATCTAATCTTGACTCTCAAATATCTCTTTTGAGTCAAGAAATAGAAACTCAAAAAGAGAAAAATAATGCTCTCACTACTGAAAATCATGAACTTAAAGCAAAAGTCAAAATTCTAGACCTAGAAAAAGCTAGTTTACAAACAAAGTTTGATGACATTACTGAAAATGTTTCTAACTTTAACAAAGGTCGAGAAAATTTGACTAAAATCATTGAAAGTTCACAATCTATTTCAGATAAACAAGGTTTGGGATATAACAAACATGAAACTAAGAAACATCTTAGAAATAAAAGGAAGAAGAAAGTACAAAAAACTGAAGCTAAGAAAAATCTTAGTTTATTATATTTCAAACCAAAACCAGTTGTGAAATTTCAAAAGAGAAATGTCAAGACTATCAAAATATGGGTTCCTAAAACAAATAATAATTTGATTAGGAACAAATACATTCAGCAATTCATGAATAATGTACATTTTAATAACAATTATATATATAAAGGGGATACCGGACCCAAATGGGTTTGGACTCCTAAGACCTAACTCTTAGGACCCTATAAAAAGTGGGTACCATGAACTTAATTCTATTTTTTGCAGGTCCCACTGAAGAAAAGAGGAAAGTGGATATTGGACAGTGGTTGCTCAAAGCATATGACGGGAGACAAGAGCTTATTAACAAATATTAAATACTCAGATGGTGGCTCAGTCACTTTTGGAGACAATTCAAAAGGTTATATCATCGGCAAAGGCGATGTGAGCAATTGCGGTACATCTAACTTACCTCTTATTACTAATGTCATGCTAGTTAGAAATTTAAAACACAATTTACTTAGTATTAGTCAATTATGCGACAAGGGTTTTATAATTTCCTTTTTAAATAATAAGTGTAGTATTTTAGATAAAGACCATAATTTGGTTTTTGAAGGTTATAGAGACAGAAATATATATATTCTAAATATGAATATTAATCATAATTCAGATATGTGTCTTGTGGCTAATGACAATGATCCATGGCTATGGCACAAACGTTTCTGTCATATAAACTTCAGAACTATTGACAAGCTAGCCAAAAACAATCTAGTTAGAGGACTACCCAAAATGAGTTTTAAAGTTAACAACATTTGTGATGCATGTCAATTAGGAAAATTGACCAAATCATCGTTTAAATCCAAGAAAGTCATATCAACATTACAACCACTTGAGTTACTGCACATGGATTTATTTGGACCTACTAGAGTTCAATCAATAAATCACAGTCAATATGTGCTTGTAATTGTTGATGATTTCTCTCGTTATACATGGACAATTTTCTTAAAAAATAAAAGTGATACTTTCGATCATTTCAAATCTTTCGTCAAAAGAATTCAAAAATCAAAAGGAATTAAAGTTAAAAATATAAGAAGTGATCATGGCGGAGAGTTTGAAAATAATGAATTTGAACATTTTTGTACAAAGAAAGGTATATATCATAATTTTTCGTTTCCCAGAACTCCACAACAGAACGGAGTAGTAGAACGAAAGAACCGAACTTTACAATAATGTGCAAGAACATTATTGAATGGAACCACCTTACCAAAACATTTCTGGGCAGAAGCTGTCGCAACTGCCTGTTATGTTTTAAATCGTGTGTCCATAAGACCTCTTACCAAGAATACTCCTTATGAATTGTTTAACAAAAGAAAGCCCAAAATCTCATACTTCAAAGTTTTTGGTTCCAAGTGCTTTATTTTAAATACGAAAGACCAGCTTGGAAAATTCGATCCAAAAGCCGATGAAGGAATATTTGTCGGTTATTCGGAACGAAGTAAGGCCTATCGGATATTTAATAAACGAACCAAAACTATTGAAGAATCACTTCATGTCTCTTTTGATGAAATTTATCAGCATCCTCACACAATATCAGATGATGACGAATCAATAGTCATTGATAATCCAATCATCTCAAATACTGATTCTGACTCAGAAGTAATTATTGAGAATACTCCTCAAATATGTGAATTACAATCACCACCAAGAATATTAAGAGACCATCCGGCCCAAAATATAATAGGTGAAATAACATCACATGTCAGAACAAGGAGTCAACTCAATCAAATGGGTCATGTCGCTTTTCTCTCAAATATCGAACCCAAGAATCCAAAAGAAGCTGCTACAGATGATTACTGGATCATTGCCATGCAGGAAGAACTAAATCAGTTTGAGCGCAATGACGTTTGGGAACTTGTTCCGAGACCAACTGATCAGTCAGTAATTGGTACTAAATGGATCTATAAAAATAAGGCTGACGAACAAGGAAATATCACCAAAAATAAAGCAAGATTAGTAGCACAAGGATACAATCAGGAAGAAGGTATCGATTATGAAGAAACTTTTGCACCAGTTGCTCGACTAGAAGCTATTAGAATTCTATTATCTTTTGCTTGTCATCATAATTTCAAACTTTATCAGATGGATGTCAAAAGTGCTTTTCTCAATGGATTTATCAAAGAGAATGTCTATGTCGAACAACCTCCTTTATTCGTACATGAAAAATATCCTGACCATGTGTTCAAACTTAAGAAAGCTCTGTATGGTTTAAAACAAGCACCTCGTGCTTGGTATGAACGATTACGTAGCTATCTTATTAATTCAGGATTTGAAATAGGCAAAGTCGATCAAACTTTGTTTATTAAACATTCTCGAAAAGATATTCTGGTTATCCAAATATATGTAGACGATATCATCTTTGGTTCAACAAACGATAAACTCTGCAAGGAATTTGCAAGTATTATGACCAAAGAATTCGAAATGTCTCATATGGGAGAACTATCTTATTTTCTTGGACTTCAAATCAAACAACTTTCAAACGTTATTTTTATCAATCAAGAAAAATACTGTGAAAATCTTATCAAACGCTTCGGATTACAAAATACATCTGGTAAACCAACTCCTATGAGTACAACTACACATCTTGAAAAAGATGAAAGTGGTAAGAATGTTGACCAGAAATTATATCGAAGCATGATTGGTTCTCTTCTTTATCTTACAGCTAGTCGTCCAGATATATTAATGAGTGTTTGTTTATGTGCTCGTTTTCAAGCCGATCCAAAGGAATCACATTTACGAGCAGTGAAACGTATAATTCGTTATCTTAATAATACCAAAGATTTTGGTCTTTTCTATCCAAAAGAATGTCCATTTGAATTAGTATCATATAGTGATGCTGATTTCGGTGGCTCACGAACAGATAGAAAAAGTACAAGTGGTACATGCCATTTTATTGGAAAATCACTTGTCTCTTGGTTTAGTAAGAAACAGAATTGTGTTTCACTATCAACATGTGAAGCTGAATATATATCAGCGGCTCTCGCTTGTACTCAAGTACTATATATGCAACAAACACTTCAAGATTTTGATATTCATTTATCAAATTCTATTATATACTGTGATAACACAAGTGCTATAAATCTTTCTAAAAATCCAGTGAATCACTCTCGAACTAAACACATTGATATCCGTCATCATTTTCTTCGAGATAATATTGAAAAAAGAAATATATGTCTTGAATATGTCCATACTGAAAATCAATTAGCAGACATTTTTACTAAGCCGCTGCTCGAATCTAATTTTATTAGATTACGAAGAGAGCTTGGATTAATTTCAAGAAAAAATCTTGACTAAGCAAATTACTAATGTACATCTTCTCTTTTGGTTATTCTCTTTAATTATAATTTTTTGTTTAAACTAAACTAATGTCTTTTCTCCTAGTAACCGTATCTTTTACTTAACCTATTTTTTATATTAAATATTAGCCATTGCTTTATTTAATGGTTAAAATCTATTTACTCATTTTATAAATTCAGTTTTAAAAACAAAGCTATTTTTAGATTTACAATAAAATTTCTGCTTATATTTTCGTGGTTAAAAGTTATCATTAACTCACATCCATAAAAGTATATATAAGAAACTTATATATATAAGCTTGCAAATTTTTTTTTATTTTGTTCATCTTTACTTCTTATCTAACCATAATACTATATTCAACTTACACTATGGCTCATATTTGTGACAAATGTGCGCAAGAATCTCACATTTCTATTACAAGCTCTGAGTTGGACGAATATTATTCTCCTACTACTCCAAAACAAAAATCGAGCTGTCATCATCAATGCTCTTATATGTCTGATAAAACTCCAAATTCAAAACGAGTTAAAAGGACACTATTCTATTCTCCTCGAACCAAAGCTCAAATTGATGAGATACACCACTACCAAAAACATCAGATAGACCTTCAGAGACAACTCCATTACGGGCAAAGTCAACTTTATCACGAGCAACAACGGACATCGGCACGATTGTCTGTTTTAGAAAAGTTGGCAACATTTTTCTGCAGTTCCAACAAACATGACGTACATGAACCAATGCCATCTAGGCCATCAACATCTAAAAGTCCTAACTCATGGGATCGGAACTATGAAAAGAATGAAGGAGCTCAGAAACAATGGAGTCCATGGTCGAATCGTATTGAAGGAAACAACGATAATTCTAATGACGAACTTTCTCATTAGATTTATATATAGTTATTATATATTTATCTATCTCTTGTATAATGATGGTTATATTTTGTATTATGTATAAAATATAATATATATATATATAGGTTGATATATAATAAAAAACTTGAAAAAGAATCCTATATGCACAACGGACCAGAACCGGTCGACCGCCCATATAATTGCCGGTCGACCGTTTACTCTCTGGTTGAAAACGGTCGACCGGCCAAAAGTTGTAGGTCGACCGGTTACGCATTTTTCAGTTTTTTATATATAACCCTATACGTTACTTTACCCTCTACCCTCATTCACTCTCTACTCAAACTATTCTCTATCCCCAAATCACAAACCCTAGTTCCCATTCTTCAATTCCCAAATCACAAATCCTCCAACAATGGCTCCTCCTCAAAAGAAATCAAAGAAAGGAGCAATCTCTGAAACTTCATCTCATACCATCTCCATCAAAAAATGGCTTCAAACTCCAATTGCTATAACACGATGGAATCAAATGACAAATTACAAGTTTCATCCGGGATCTTTTATCAAATTTGATGATTTCACAGCTTACGGAGTTCGAAGGTTAGCCGATAATGCCAACATTACTCCATTGATAGATTTTTCGGCAAATAGTGTGGAGATAATCATTTAATGATTAAATTATTTTACGCCAACATGAATCTTGATGAATATCAACCTGATAATCCAAACGGCGTCATCTGGTCTATGGTCTGTGGAAAACAAATTTTTCTTACTCATGCTAGAATTGCCTCTATACTTGGCATACCAAATCGAGGCGAAGAATTTTCATCTACCTTCTGCGAAGTTTTCACTCGAAATAGTACAAGTCATCAGTTTATAGAAGACAATAGTGATGGCACTAAGTCTATTGGACTTCGACCGACAGCAAGGTTACTTCATCGGGTCTTGATGCATTCTCTTTTTCCTAGACTTGGAAATTATGATGCAGTGTACAAAGAAAACTTCAAGGCACTCTATGCTATCTATGGTGAAATCCAAATCAATTGGATTCACATGCTTTTTGATGAAATTCTCAAGGTAAATAATTCAACCCGGCCTCATTTCTTCTATAATGAATATATCATGAGACTTTTGTTAGCTTGTGGGGTCAATCCTCCTGATTCTGCAACTTCAACACCAAAATGCATTGATTCCATAACCATCAAAAGAATGAAGCTTCCTCCACCTTATCTTGAGATTATGCCTTTTGAAGAATGGCAACAACGAGGACCGAGAAAACAAAGAGCAACTTCCTCTCGATCTCGTCCCGATGAGGTGAAACTTTTAAGATCAAAGTCATCAACAAAAGAATCTCTTGAAACCATTGCGCGTAATCAATTTCTGCTTGAATCTCGTCTCAAGCGTATGGACTCTAAAATTGATAAGCGCTTCAATAAGGTCAAGTCGTTCTTCGGCATGCTATGGGACGCTATATCATGTTCCTCATCCACCTCTGTTCAAGCACAAGATACAGGAAAACGTCCTGCTGCTCCAGTTTTCACATGGACATCATCTGACGAGGGCGAATCGTCTAGAGGGAACAATGATGAGGAGGAAGAGGAAGAAGATGAAGATGATGATGATGACGACGATGACGATGATGAAGAGGAGATTCGATCTGCTTCATCCTAGATTCTATTATGTTTTAGCTCTTTAAAAACATTTTTCGACACTTGTACTAAATAGTATCGTTATTTATGCTTTTCAATTAACATTATGTTCTGTAGTAAACTCTGTTATGTCTTTGATGTGTTAATGATTTATTTTTCTATGCTTATCATATTCATTCTACGCATATCATATTCTAGTGATCTGTTACTCCTTTTTGTCGATGACAAAGGGGGAGAAAGGGCTAACAATTGCTTGCAGGAAAGAAATCACATACTCAGGGGGAGATTCAGATTTGCAGATATATATATTGTCATCAATCAAAAAGGGGGAGAATGTTGAGTCACAAGCTTTATGAAAGTTTTGATTTCTGACAAATAAGGCGATTGATTTCTGACAAACAAGGCGATCGACAAAAACAAGGTCAATAGAGCTATATATGGTACTCTAGATTATAGGTTGATTATTTGTTGTTGTAATAGTAATAAATTTGTTAAAATCTATCCTCAAATAATCATGCATATCAAGGGAATCAATATATATACGAATAATTTATAAGTTGCATGCAGTTGCACAATTCAATATGCAATTTAAACAGGCACCGGTCGACCGGTCAATATAGGTGCGGTCGACCGTTCCTGTGTAAATTGCACAGTGAACGTGAACACATGCACATAACGTATATATATATTTGAATTCCTTTCTACCGGTCCATTTTTGACCTGTCGACCGTTTTTAAACAGAAAGCAACTTTTCCAAAAGACACTTCTCTTCTCCAAAGGTTGCATCTCCTATCTTTCATCAATGATCATAACTCTTAATGGCAACTGTTCACAAAGAGTTACAACTATTTTTCTCTATATATACTCATCTAAATCATTGATTCAAACACAAGTTTTTACAACGATTTCATATATTCTTTTAATCTAATCTCTGATCTCAATACTGTATTATAAAAGCTCTAAATTATTTATTGAATCTTTGAAACTATTTCATATCCTTTGATTCAATAATATACTTTCCTTAATCTTTTCAAAACATCATATCGCATACTTTGAGGATAAGATTATAGGAAGGGTGTACTGCTAGTGACAAATCCGTGTTTTCAAGAACACAAGTTGTCAACAACAATTGTATTTGTTCTTTTGTTGAAGTCCTCTGTGTTGTAAGAGGCAAGTGTTGAAGTCCTCAGTGTATTAGAGGCGTGAAATCCCGTTCGGTTGTTCGGGTATTGTAAACCTGTTCCTCCGGGTGAAGCGAGGTAGTTAATAGTGAAAATCCAGATAGAAGTCTGGGACTGGACGTAGGACGGTGCTCCGAACCAGTATAAAAATCTCTGGTGTGATTTTTCTATTTTCTATTTACAATGCTATTATCATCTATTTCCGCATTTGTATTGTAATCCATATTATACGATCCGTGTATACTATATTAGCACATATAATTGTTTACACACCGCACTTTCAGTCTTTACATTCATTTGATGAATTTCTAGATTATAGATCAATGCAATTGCTATTAGCATTCTTGTAGAGGTTATTCGTGTTACCGGCGAATATGTATCAAAGAAGTCTACTCCTTATTTTTGACGATATCCTTTGTCTACTAATTAGGCTTTATACTTGTCGATATTGCCATATTATTTCATCTTATTCCTTGTGGAATATCAATAATTTCCCAAGTTTTATTACTTAGAATTGTATCAATTTCACTTTGGATTGCTTCTTTCCATCATGAAGATTCAGGAGATGACATTGCTTCCTTGTACGTTTAAGGTTCGTGTTCTAACACTATATGAAAAAAATCTGAACCAAACGTCTTGGAAGTCCTATCCCTTACGCTTCTTCTTGGTTCAACTTCCTCAATCTCATGATGAGTTTCATCTTCATGTGAATTGCTTGATTCTTCTCTTGTCCTTTTAGGGACATTATTCCCTTCATTCCTTTTGTGCGGAAACACGTCTTCAAAGAATGAGGCATCTCTAGATTCCATGATTGTATTTACATGAATATCAACTATATCAGACTTGAATACCAAAAATCTGTAGGCACTACTATTTTGGGCTGGCCTTAAGTAGTAACAATCTACTATTTTTTGTCCAAGTTTGACTTTCTTGGGAGGTGGAACTGGAACTTTTGCCAAGCACCCTTACACTTTGAGGCATTTAAAACTTGGTTTGTGTCCTTTCAATAAATCATATGGAATTGTTCTTGTTTTATTGTGAGGGACTTTGTTTAATATGTGATCAAACATATTTAAGGCTTCCCCCCACAAGTTCATCGTAGACCAGAGGTTAAAAGCATGGCATTAATCATATCTTTTAATGTTCTGCTCTTCCTCTAAGCTACACCACTTTGTTGTGGTGAATATGGAGCTGTTGTTTGATGAATTATACCATTTTCGATACAGAACTGTTTAAATGGTGATTCATATTCTTTACCTCGATCAGATCTCAATATCTTGATCTTTTTATTTAACTGATTTTCTACCTCAGCCTTGTATTTTATAAATGATGTAATTGCTTCATTTTTACTATTAAAAAGATATGCATAGCAATATCGCGTATAATCGTCAACAAACGTGATAAAGTACCTTTTTCCACTTCTTGTAAGCAATGACTTAAAATCACATAAATCTGTATGAACCAAAACTAGTGGTTCGGTGCTTCTATCAACAGATTGAAATGGTTTTTTAACCATTTTTGCTTCTACATGTGTCTCACATTTGTAGTTCTTATCTACTTGGAATTTTGGAATTAATCCCAAGTTTGATAATATTTTCATTTTTCGAAAATTTATGTGCCCCAATCTATCATGTTATAGTAAAATTTCATGCTCAAGCAAGTAAGAAACTTCAGTTTTATTAATAGCACAATCAGAATACATAGGTTTATTGCCGATAACGACTACATTTTCCTTAAATAGGCCATCATATAAATATCCCCTACCGATATACATTCTAATTTTGGACAGAACCATCTTTTCTGACTCGAACACTATTTTGAATCCTTTCTTCGATAGTACTGAACTAGGGATGAGATTCTTGCGTATGTCTGGAACGTGGAGCACATCATTCAACTTGACAGTTTTTCCGAAGTAAACTTGAGGAATACTGTGCCACTGCCTTCGATCATGGATATTGCAGAATTACCCATATAGAATTTTCTTCGTGATCGAATTTATGGTACGTAGAAAAATATGGATTTGTCAGAGCAGACATGACGTGTAGCGCCTATGTCTATCCACCATTGGTTAGGATTCTGAACCAAATTCCATTCACATACAACTTCCGAGAAGTTGGACTCGTCTACTTCCATGTTGTCTACTATATTTGCCTCTTTGTTTTGGTCCTTTTTGTGTCTGCAATCTCTAGCGGCATGTCCAACCTTTCCACAAACCCAACACTCGCCATTAAACTTTTGGTTCGTTTGTTGTCTTTTGGTTTGTAGTCTTGAGCTTTCCTTTTCTTTTGGAAATTCTCCTTTTTGTTTTTGGTCTTTGAACCTTCACCACAAATGCCCCCTCGCTTGGTTTTGTAACTTCACGGTTTTCTGCCTCAATTTTCGGTCGGAGTATGAGATCCTGTAAAGAGATTTCCTTCTTCTTATGCTTTAGATTGTTGTGATAGTCTCTCCATTATGGCGGTAGTTTTCCCATGATGGCTTCAACCAAAAATGATTCTCCAACCTTATAACCTTCCGCTTTGAGTTCATGAATGATGATTTGCAGTTCGTGCAGTTGAGCAGTCAATAGTTTGGAGTCAACCATCTTGTAGTCCATGAATTTTTCTACAATGAATTTCTTTAGACTGATATTCTATGTCTTGTGCTTCATGGAAAGTGCATTCCAGAGTGCTTTTGCTGTCTTTAGAGGCTGATATACTTTGTGCAGCACCTTGTCGAGACAATTCATAATATAGTTTCTGCATAGAAAATCGAAATGCTTTCACATATCAACATCTGATTCCTTGCCTAACGCAGGAATCGGTTCCTCCTCCTCGAGATACCGTTATAGACCGAGTGTAGTGAGATAAATAGTATTTGAGTTTACCATGTTATAATGTCATCACCATCTCCTTTGAATGGATCAGGCCTGTTGTGTGTAATAGCCTTTTTTGAGTGCTCTACTATTGCCATCTCTATTTTAGTTAAAACAGGAAAGTCTTAAGATGTTATATGTCTAGTATAACAAAACAGAGACTAATCAATAGTAAACTTGTCTCACAAGTTTATAACTCAAATTTCCACTACTTTGGAATCTGTATTAGTTATTTTAACAATAAGTATGGTGTAAATAAGTACAACAACAAACTAACAACTATTGTAATAATAACTATAGCAATAGATCAAACGTTATACTATTTAAAGAAATAGTACAACGTAGAAACAAAAATGATATATATATATATATATATAAATCAATAACAAACCTAACCAGTTGATGAAGGAAATTCCATCTGAGGCTTGTCGTAACCATTTCCATAATACTTTATTTAAAGTCTTCCAAGATACAATAGACGTAATTTGCACGAGATTGTAATGGGTATATCAACTCTGTGATTTTTGTATAGAGCAGTAGAGAAGAAGAAGTAGAAGAAATTAGAATTGGAATAGAATTAAAATGTGATAAGTATTCTCTTCTATTTATAATTTCGTCCGCACCCTTTCGAACAGTCACGTCCGCCTGATGGGTTGCACATGTTACCTTTCATCACTGCTGTTCGTTAACAGGCCGCACCCATTCGCTACTTGTTCTGCGTTCACACCCTCTGCTGCCATAAGTCGCACCCGCTCGCGTCTAACTGTTTGCACCCACTTCCATCTACTAGTGCATGCATCTGTTCGTCAAAAAACCCATGCTCGATTCAAAAGTCGCACCTCCTCAGTCAATCTGCGTCCGCTTCTAAACAGATTCGCACCTGTTTGTATAGCCTGCAACTGTCAGAAACCCGGCCCTGTTTTGCAGTAAAAATAGGATCATTTAGACCCAAACCCAATCACGAGGCCGTTCCCGACCCGGTTCGGTTTGGTCGGACGGACAGCGATGGCGCGCGCGTGTGTGGTGGTGATGCATGATCTCCCTCCCGACAATGAAGCAAACATTTGGGTGCCCCAAGGCCCTAACCCCTTTATTGCAAAGCTATTAATATACTAGAATATCTTTGCAATTTTGGCGATGTGGGACTATGTTGTTTTCATTCAATTTAGTATTAGGAATTCCAACAACCCCCCACATGAATGATAATATACATATCCCCCACACAAAGCGAAATATCATAGAGTACATATGGAATAATGCTTTGTCATGGATAAGTAGATATTTTACTTTGAACTTTCCCTAGTTAAAACTTATCGGATCTACTTGGCTAATCAGTGAATTGTTTTATCTTGAACCGTCGATCTTTATTGTATGTTCAGACAATAAGCTTTACGAAGCATTGATTCCCTTCTCATCTAATCTTTTGATTGTGTTCATTTAGGTCCTAACCAATTTTTGGTTCAACGAGTGTTTATAGAAAATATAAGCCTTTAATATTCTCATTAAGCCGACCTAGCTCACAATAACATAGGTGATCGCAACCACTAAGAGTATCCTACATATACCCCACTTGTTACTTCCAAGATATGGTCATCATTAAAAAACATAGTTTTAACCTTTAAGTATTTCTGTAGGCATGCATTTATATTATGCACCATAGGAATGGAGTTGGACTATGTCCACGCAAATGCATTACATATTGAGTTACTCAAAATTGGTTTGCCTATTGATCCTAGTCCGTAAGTTCTCCAGTCGCTAGAATAGGTTTCCGTATAAGATAACTCTTGGTGGTTTAGGCTTTTAAATCCATTCCCCTTGATGCGCAGTAAATTTTCTCTCTTGATTAACCTTTAGTAAATGGATACGCTAGGTTATCAATCGTTCTCACATAATCTATGGAAATAGTTCCATTTGAGAGTAATTGCCTAACTGTGTTATGGCGTCGACGAATATATTGTGACTTTCCATTATACACAAAGTTGTGCGCTCTACTTAGCGCAGCTTGGTTATCACAGTGTATGCATATGGCCAGTACAAGTTTTGGCCAAAACGGACTATCTTCTAAAATGTGACGAAGCCATTCTGCTTCTTCGCCTGCTTTATCTAAAGCGATGAACTTTGATTCCATAGTGGATCGAGCTATACATGTTTGTTTAGTTAATTTCCATGACATTGCTGCCCCTGTTAAGGTCAATACATAACCACTCGTAGATTTTGATTCCTCTGAATCAGCAATCTGGTTTCCATCACTATATCCTTCTAAGACCGCAGGATATTTTCCATAATGTAAGGAATAATTTGTAGTATTTTTTGAATATCCAAGCACTCTCAGTAGTGCTTTCCAGTGTTCCTTTCCTAGATTGCTTGTATACCTGTTCAGTCTACTTACTGCATAAGCTATGTCCGGTCTTGTGCAATTCATGAGAGATCCTATTACACGAGAGTATTCCAGTTGCATTACACTCTCAGTAGTGTTTTTATGTAGTACTTATGATGGATTAAAAGGTGTTCTTACTCCTTTAATTCTAAAATTTTAAAAAAATTCAATCACTTTGTCTACATAGTGTGACTGAGATAATTCAATTCCATTAGGTGTTCTTATTATTTTGATTCCCAAAATAACGTCTATAACTCTTAAGTCTTTCGTATCGAAATTTCTAATTAACATCTTCTTTATGGTCTCTATTACCTGAGTATTTGAACCAAGTATTAACATATCGCCTACATATAAACAAATCATTACATTTGACTGTACAATTTGTTTATAACAAACACACTTATCACATTCATTTATACGAAAACCATTTCTCATCATGACACTATCAAATTTTACGTGTCCTTGTTTTGGAGCTTATTTTAGTCCGTATAATGATTTTACTAATCTACAAACTTTGTTTTCATTTCCTTTGGAAATAAAACCTTCAGGTTGCTCCATGTAGATCTCCTCATCGAGATCTCCATTTAAGAATGCTGTCTTTATATCCGTTTGATGAATTTCTAGATTATAGATCGATGCAATTGCTACTAGCATTCTTATAGAGGTTATTCATGTTACCGACGAATATGTATCAAAGAAGTTTACTCCTTCTTTTTGACGATATCCTTTGGCTACTAATCTGGCTTTATACTTATCGATAGAGCCATTTGTTTTCATTTTCTTCTTGAAAATCCATTTACAGCCAATATGTTTTATTCCTGGTGGAATATCAACAATTTCCCAAGTTTTATTACTTATAATTGAATCAATTTCACTTTGGATTGCTTCTTTCCAACATGAAGATTCAAAAGATGATATTGCTTCCTTGTACGTTTGAGGTTAGTGTTCTAACACATATGTGAAAAAATCTGAACCAAATGTCTTGGAAGTCCTAGCCCTTACGCTTCTTCTCAGTTCAACTTCCTCAATCTCATGATGAGTTTCATCTTCATGTGAATTGCTCGATTCTTCTCTTGTCCTTTTAGGTACATTATTCCCTTCATTCCTTTTGTGCAGAAACGCGTCTTCAAAGAATGAGGCATCTCTAGATTCCATGATTGTATTTACATGAATATCAGCATATCAGACTTGAATACCAAAAATCTGTACGCACTACTATTTTGGGTTGGCCCTAAATAGTAACAATATACTGTTTTTGGTCTAAGTTTGACTTTCTTGGGAGGTGGAACTGGAACTTTTGCAAAGCACCCCCACACTTTGAGGTATTTAAAACTTGGTTTGTATCCTTTCCATAACTCATGTGGAATTGTTCCTGTTTTATTGTGAGGGACTTTGTTTAATATGTGATTAGACATATTTAAGGCTTCCCCCCACAAGTTCGTCGGTAGACTAGAGGTTAAAAGCATGACATTAATCATGTTTTTTAACGTTTTGTTCTTCCTCTCGGCTACACCATTTTGTTGTGGTGAATAGGGAGTTGTTGTTTGATGAATTATACCATTTTTCGGTATAGAACTGTTCAAATCGTGATTCATATTCTCCACCTCGATCAGATCTTAATATCTTGATCTTTTTATTTAACTGATTTTCTACCTCGGCCTTGCATTTTATAAATCATGTAATTACTTCGTCTTTACCATTCAAAAGATATACGTAGCAATATCGTGTATAATTGTCAATAAACGTGATAAAGTTCTTTTTCCCTCTTCTTGTAGGTAATGATTTAAAATCACATAATTCTGTGTGAACCAAACCTAGTGGTTCGGTGCTTCTATCAACAGATTGAAATGGGTTTTTAAGTATTTTTTCTTCTACACATGTCTCACATTTGTAGTTCTTATCTACATAGAATTTTGAAATTAATCCCAAGTTTGATAATGTTTTCATTTTTCGGAAATTTATATGTCCCAATCTATCATGCCATAGTAAAATTTCATGCTCAAGCAAGTAAGAAACTTCAATATTATTAATAGCACAATCATAATACATAGGTTTATTGCCGATAACGGCTAAATTTGCCTTAAATAGGCCATCACATAAATATCCCCTTTCGATGTACATTCCAGCTTTGGACAGAACCATCTTGTCTGACTCGAACACTATTTCGAATCCTTTCTACGATAGTATTGCACCAGAGATGAGATTCTTACGTATGTCTGGAACGTGGAGCACATCGTTCAACTTGACAGTTTTGCTCGAAGTAAACTTGAGGATTATTGTGCCATTGCCTTCGATCATGGATACTGCAAAATTACCCATACAGAGTTTTTTTTCATGATCAAATACGTGGTATGTAGAAAACATGGATTTGTCAGAGAAGATATGACGAGTAGCGCCTGTGTCTACCCACCATTGGTTAGGATTCCGAACCAAATTACATTCAGATACAACTGCCGAGAAGTTGGATTCATCTACTTCAATGTTGTCCACTATATTTGCCTCTTTGTTGTGGTCCTTTTTGTGTCTGCAATCTCTAGTGGCATGTCCAACCTTTCCATAAATCCAACACTTGCCATTAAACTTTTTAGTTCATTTGTTGTCTTTTGGTTTGTTGACTGGAGCTTTCCTTTTCTTCTGGAAATTCTTCTTTTTGTTTTTGGTCTTTGAACCTTCAGCCACAAATGCCTCCTCGCTTGGTTTTGTAATTCCACGGTTATCTGGCTCAATTTTCAGTCGGACTATAAGATCCTGTAAAGAGATTTCCTTCTTCTTATGCTTTAGATAGTTGCGGTAATCTCTCCATGACAGCTATAGTTTTCTTGTGTTGGCTTCAACCAAAAATGACTCTCCAACCTTATGACCTTCTGCTTCGAGTTCATGAATGATGATTTGTAGTTCATGTAGTTGAGCAATCACTGGTTTGGAGTCAACCATCTTGTAGTCCATGAATTTGTCTGCAATGAATTTCTTAAGACCGATATTCTACGTCGTTTACTTCATGGAAAGTGCATTCCAGAGTGCTTTTGCTGTCTTTAGAGGCTGATATACTTTGTATGGCACCTTGTCAAGACAATTCAGAATATAGTTTCTGCATAGAAAATCGGAATGCTTCCACATTTCAACATCTCCTTGCCTGGTGCAGGAATCGGTTCCTCCTTCTCGAGATACCATTGCAGGCCGAGTATAGTGAGATAAAATAGAATTTGATTTTGCTATGTTATAAAGTCATCACCATCTCCTTTGGACAGATAAGGCATGTTGTGTGTAGTAGCCTTTGTTGAGAGCTCTACTGTTGCCATCTCTGTTTTAGTTAAAACAGGAAAGTCTTAAGATGTTATATGTCTAGTATATCAAAACAGAGACTAATCAATAATAAACTTGTCTCACAAGTTTATAACTCAGATTTCCGCTACTTTGGAATCTGTATTAGTTATTTTAACAACAAGTATGTTGTAAATAATTACAACAACAAACTAACAAGTATAGTAATAATAACTAAAGCAATATATCAAATGTTATACTATTTAAAGAAATAGTACAATATAGAAATGAAAATGATATATATATATATATATATATATATCGATAATAAACCTAACCGGTTGAAGAAGGAAATTCTGTCTGAGGCATGTCGTAACAATTTCTTTAAGACTTTATTTAAAGTCTGCCAAGATACAACAGACGTAATCTGCACGAGATTGTAATGGGTATGTCTACTCCATGATTTTTGTATAGAGTAGTAGAGAAGAAGAAACAGAAGAAATTAAAATTGGAATAGAATTAGAATGTGATCAATATTCTCTTCTATTTATAATTTCGTCTGCACCCCTTCGAATAGTCGCGTCCGCCTGACGGGTTGCGCCCGTTGCCTTTCATTGCTGTTGTTCGTTAATGGGTCGCACCTGTTCTTCTGCGTAAGCACCTGTTCTTCTGCGTAAGCACCCGGTGCTGCCATAAGTCACACCCGCTCGCATCTAACGGGTGCACCCGCTTCCGCCTGCTAATGGATGCATCTATTTGCCAAAAAACCCACGCCCGCTTTAGAAGTCGCACCTCCTCAGTCAATCTACATCTGCTTCTGAACAGATTCGTATAGCCTACAGCTGTTAAAAAACCCGGCCAAATTTTCCAGTAAAAATAGGATCATTTAGACCCAAACCCGAGCCCAGTTCGGTCGGACGGTGGCGACATGCGCGTGTTTAGCGGTGATGCATGATCTCCCTCCTCATAATGAAGCAAACATTTAGGTGCCTTAAGGCCCCTACCCCTTCATTGCAAAGCTACTAATATACTAGAATAGCTTTGCTATTTTGACGATGTGTGACTATATTGTTTTCATTCATTTTAGTATTAGGAATTCCAACATATCGTAGGTGACATTTTTGCATGCAAAGATTTTGTAGCTTCATCTCCTAATGTTAAGCAATTAATTTTAGCTTATTGTATTAGCTGTATATTATATTTTACAGGTTTGTTGAATCATTTTCATTGTTTTCACTGTATTCATATTCTTCATTTGTATTTTCAGGCTCTTATAATGTTGTTAAACATAGACCATCATAATACATCGTGTAGATTAGTACAATTCTAGCATGGTTTATCCCTTCTTTGATTTCAAGTTTTGATTCCTTCCTATATATGTTTTAGCTTTTTGAGAAGTTGTTATAGTGGGTTCCTAGCACTACGTTAACTAATCATCTGCCTCACATAATTGTTCAAATTTGATTATCCTCATAGTACTCAAACGAGTTATGAATAACTGATTCTCTTTAAAGAGGTCCACTATAAATGGAATAAGATCCATAACTAAACGTCTCACATCTGTAACATGTAAGTTAGGAGATGTGTTTGCACGTATAGGATCAGTAATAATCAATGTACTTTGATGTGTACATTCATCTCTTTAATGCCTTTCCAAGTAAATTCAAACCCATACAAGATGGTTTACAAAGATCCTGATGGACGCATATGTTTGAAATATTCTTCATCGATCCTTTTTGTATCAAGTGTTGTCCCCTCTCTATTTTCACTTGCTTTTAGAAAGTAACTAGTGTGAACCCGTGCAACGCACACAGGTTAAAACTATTTTCTTTTGTTATTAATAATGAAACTCTATTGTTACATGTTTTGTTAGGGAACCAAATTTAAAATTCAAACATCAACATTGTATCATGGATAATTAAAGTTCTTGAAGAAAATATCCCATCAACTTGTGCAAAAGTATTAAAATACCTCCTTGCATAAAGAAAAAAAGAGAACATAGTTCATCTGTGAACATTATTATTGAAACAATGTTTATCTATTCGGAGGAACCATATTTATTTTCATCCATAGCTCCATATCAGAAAGAACATTCTTGCATAAATTTAGACGGAGTTTGTACACTGAAGTTTGCTATTTTAATCACGATCATACATTGCGTAAGGCCCCACATTGATGTGCAGTCCAACTTTGCGTAAGGCCCCACATTGATTTATTAGCAAGTTTAAACGAATTGAGGCCAGTGACTTGTATGGAAATTAGGAGTACAATGAAAAATATTACTTTGATATACAAATGAAATAATGTTTTACAAACTTACCGAACTTACATATAAATAAAACAATGTTTATACTAAATAATGCTTACAATAATTAAGTAAACCTATAATGACTTTTTTATACTATTGTTTCAGTCACAAGTTAACATTCATTCTCCACTAAACATTTATATTCTTCTTGTTCATTAAAATAGGATAGTGTAAAGAGTTGTATTCACACATTGGCAGTTTCAGAACAATGTGGTATTGATATAGTGATGATTGTCTAATTATGACAATCGATACCTAGTCATCCTGTAATGATGCCGATTTTTAATAAAAATTAAATTGATAGTGAAAATAAATTTTTGAATAAAATTGCAAATTAATTTGAATTTTTCAAATTAAATAGGGTATTTGTTTATTCGAGCATTGATTTTAAAATTTAATTAAGATTTCGAATTTGTATATTTAAAATCATATAGATAAAAAGTAACATCCCTAAATTTTCAATTAAAATAAATAATATATTTAAACTCTTGGGGTTTATTTTGAAAATAAATTGGAACAAAAAAATCTCAAACAAACAAAAATGAGTGATAATAATATATAAATAAATTCCAATTTTATTTTGAGTTGAAATATTGAAATAATGAATGTTTTAAAATGTCATTTAAAATTTAAAATCTTATATACATGTATATTACAAATATGAGTAAAATTGAATGCATATTGGAAATTAATTTAAATTTATTCAAGGTAAGTGTGAATTAACAAATGGGCATGAATGTTTGTACTTCAAGTTTAAAATTGAAATTTAAATTTAAAATAAATGTTTTTATAAAAGTAAGTAGTATTTAAAAAATTTAAGATGTAATAGATGTAATGTATATGTATAAATATTGGTTAAATACTTTCAACATTGTACATGTATGTATATATATACAAATGAATTAGGGATACCTTTGTTTATAAAATGTATATAATATAAAAATTAAAGATTTAAAAATTTCTTTTGCTTTGCAAAAATCAAGAAAAGGCTGAGCATACCTAGCACATGGAAGAATGGAGTGGAATAATGAACAAAATCAAAATCTTAAGATTTTTTTTACAAATGGCATGAAGGTGTCATTACTAAATAAAATAATCAAATAAAAAATTCAGAAAACCTTCCATCTTCCCATTTCAAATTTTAAAACCTCCAAATCTCTGAAAAGTTTAGCAACCCAAAAGATTTTGCAATCTTTAAACTCCAACACTCAAGCAAGAAAAATTTAGAAAAAAAGAGAGAAAGAAAACTGCCAATCTCTTCTTCAAATTCAAAAGCTAAAACTGAAGTGATTTCTAAAGCTCAAAACTATAGTGATGCATTCATTTATCAGGTAGTTTTCTTTAAGCTTTATAGTTAATAAAATTATGATTTTTAGATCAAGTTTTAACAATCAACTCAAAACAAAACTGCAGATTTAAAAAAAGGGAAGCTTCAGGTTTTGACAAAGAGCAGTGCAATTTTTCTTTAATTTTTGGAAATAAATTTGAAAATGCAAGTAACTTTCTTTTGAAATTTAAACTTGAAATTTAAATCTCTAATGAAGAAAGGATGTAATACAACACCATCCAATCAATTACAGAAAAAACAAGATCCAAGATTAACTTACCTCTGGTTTTCAAGTTGCGGAAAAATAAGAGGCTTCTCTGTTATATACAAACAACTATGAGTAATAAAAAAACTATATATTGTCAATGATGAATTCAATAATTGAATACAACAAGAAGTAAACATAGAGTAACCATCATTTGTAGATCTAAAACTTAAAGGATTTAACTTAGAAAAAAAAGAAGAAATTTGCAGGCCTTCATTCATCTCTGTTTGAAAAAAAACTGTCAGGAAGACACTTTTATCTTTTGGAAAATAAGGTGAGTAAACCCCATACTTTCTTCAATTCTTGTCTTTAAATGCCTGCATGAATGTGGTTAGTTTTGGCTTGTGAATGGGTGCTATGCTTGTATTTTTCTTTGCATGGAAATATGATTTCTTTGCCTGGAAATATGATTTCTTCCTTCTGTTTTTTTTCTTTCTGTTTCCTGTAACCCTCCCTCCATTCCTATTGAAATTGATTGATAAACTGTGGTTTGGATATGCTTGTGTTTTCAGTAAATTATCAAAGCAAAGTTTGAAGTTTCTTTTTCCAAAACTGTAGAAAAAAAAGCTTCAGTTAAGTACCAGGTTTACAAGAATAAACTATACCAAGATCAAATTCAATCTCTTTCACTCCCCCATTTCTTCTGTAAATAAATTGAAACAAGTTAAAGTCTTGTTTTTAAACTTGCACTATGTTCCAGTAACAACCCAAAACAAGTTTTGAAATTTCTTTTTACTGGAAACTATGAAAACACAGTTTTATCCAAGTTCGGTGTTACAGGTTAAACCACATCAAAAAGAAAAATCTAATCTTTCTTCCTCTTTGATTCGGACAAAGATTGTAAACAAGTTAAACATTGTATTAAACCTATATTACATTTGAGTAATGAACTAAAATAGTTTTATATAGTTCTTCATCCTGAAACAATGAAACACATCCACAATTCTAATGTTCAAGAAATTCGAATTTCATAAATTTTAATCTCAATAATACTATGTGAATCCACTCTAAAAATGGTGATTTTTGAAACTAAAATTTAAATTTTTCATTGAATTATCACTGGGATATTTGGGATATTCTGGAAAGTGAAGATTTGCTAAATTCTGGAGATATATGGAATTTTTGGCCTCGAGTTTGTTGTGGAAGAAAGTTTTAGTGATCGAGATCACCAGAAAAATGCTACCTAAATTTATAAAACATTGAGTATTTGATTCGTGACCAAACTAGGGTTTAAGAACCCATTGTTGTTCGCGACCAAAATGATGGTGCTGGGCCATCCATAGGTGATTGAACTTCGTGCTTCTGGTGCAGATCGATGCGTCGCGTGATGACGAAGCTAGGGTCAAAATTGGGTGGCGGATAACTGGCTATGGAGGCGGCGCGAGGCGATTTACTGATGACGTCCTGATGGGTTTTGGGTTGGAGGGTCTCGATTCACGTTTTCCAACTTTTTTCCAAATCCTGGGTGGTCGTTGTTCGTCGACGGAAATTCTATCGGTTTAGAAAACCGTCGAACGAATTTCAATTTAAAATAACCGCAAGCGCACGGTGTACGAATGTAGCACGTGGCGAATACGGGTCGATCCGCAGGGAATTGTTGATTTAAATTTCCTACTCAATCAAATTATACCTAAGTCGAGAGTGTATTTAAGCTAGAAAATGAGAAAATGAACTAACTAACAAAAAGAAAAGAAATGCAAATATGAGGGTTAAGTGACAATTTAGGAAATAAATCCACTCTCTAGATCATATAAATCAACAAAATGAAGTTATGATCTCTCTTTTCTTGTCATTAGTGAATTAGTTGATGTGCTTATCATAAGTATGGTATATTTGTGCTATTAATTAGCTCAATATAAACCATCAAACTATAACACAATTACTAATACACTTTTAAATCTCATAAAATATGATAACAAAGTTGAAAGCAAAATCTATTTTAAGCATGGCCTATTAACTATTGTTTAGAAATATAGGCTATCAAATTTCAATTTCAACATTCACTTCTTTGCCATAATCATATGTAGATGAAGAGGCAATTTGTGTTTTGTTTGTTTAAGCATAGCCTATTTGTTATGAACAATATAGACTATCAAATGCAAAGCTAAACAACATCACTAAACCACTTCAAGTGTTTCCATTAAAGCACAAAAAGAGAGCATAAACATCAAAATGTTGCATCTACATACTAGAGAGCTTCATTAGCCCTAAATTGTAGGGATTAAGCTCTCATATTTGTTATCAAATCAAAAAATGTAGAAAGCAACATGAAAGCAAACAAGAAAGAAAAAAGAAAGCAAAGCAAAGAAACAAAACTAATCTACTTGCATGAAATAAGAGAAACCTACACTACAACATGAATGTAAATGAACATGAAAAGGAAAGAGCATGTATTAAATTGCATAAAATAAAAAAGATTACAAGAAATAAAAATTGGCTAAGTAGCCATTAAAAGAGAAAGAGAGCTTTCTTTTATTTGATCTAAACTAAACTAAAGAGAAGGAGGCCTAAGAGAGACTAAGAGAAGAGATCATGTTACATGAAACATATGGGTATTTATACATGTATGAAACCCTAATTCATAATTTTGGAGAATACCCAAAATGCCCCTTAGGAAGTGTGGAGGCCAAGTAACCATTAACATGTCTTAATCCCCCATTAAGTGTACATGAAACCATTAAGTCCAAAAGCATGTGCATTAGCTTTTAATTTGTACATTAAGGTAGGTGGGTAGGTGGGGTCCTCCATGTTCTTCACTTTGAATTATTTCCATCTTCATTCCTTTGTATTAATTTTGTGCATGCATATCTTCATGAAACCTCTTCTATTTGAGATCAATTTCCTACAAAAATATATACAAATTTTCAATTAATTTTTCTCAAAGAAATATATGCACTTAAATGACCGTTTTGCCCCTATATGAAGATGAATATGTGAAAATTTGGAATTAATATGAATTTTGGTTAAAACAAGTTAAAATACCCAATATGATCATTTATTTAATTTAAATAGAATAAATATGGTGGTAAAAATATGCACATTTACATGCACATCAGTCGTATCGTTTTGGGGGATAGTAGGCGATGTATTGGTGGCTGCAGCTTCGACCAGCGGCGGCGAAAGGGGCCGTGAACGTGCACGCGTAGGGTTTGTGCGTCAGGTTGATGGGTTGGGGAAGATAGATGGAATCTTGAAGTGTTACGCGAGGGATTGGAGGGAAAAACTCGTAGTCGAACTCGTGTTGTTTGGAAGTTGTATCGTGTTGTTTTAAAAAAAAAGTTAAACAAATTTTTGAAAAGTGCAACATGGGTAGCTTTTGGTTGAAACTCAAAGCGCGGGGGGGGGGGGGGGGGGAGAGGGGGATGTGGTCTCGGGGTAAAACTCGAAGAGGTCTCGGGTTAGTCATAAAGCAGCAGGAAATCAAGTTTTTATTAAATTTTGAAATACAAGTAAAATATTTTTTCAAATCCACTCTTTATAAATTTATGATAGTTACTAATGAAATTTAGATAAATGATATTGAAACAATTATTTGAGATTTATGGAGTCCAAGAATATTTTAAATTTTATATTTTCTTTTAAATAAAGGTTGTTTTTAAAGTTTAACTTAATAAAATAAAAATTCTAGAAGTAAATCACAATATCAAATGTAAACTGTAAACCAAATTCATTTATATGACTAAATAATGATTAACAATTAATGTTTTAGGTAATGATTTTATAATTAATAGTTAATCAATTAAAGAATAGTCAATTAACAAAGATAATTAAACTTAATTAGTTAACAATTAAGAATTTGTAAATTAAAATAATAAGTAAAAGAATAATTAATTAATTAAGCCAATTAAATTAACTCATAATTAAGTAAAATTAAACATTAATTTAAAATGATTAATAAAGACAATTATATGGTTAATTCACTTTAATCACAATCACCTAAATCAAAGATGATTGACCTTCATCAAATATTTTGTACTGGATGGATTTTTCTGTTGTGACACTGTGATTTCTTTGTGATGAGCTGTGATTTGTGATTTGTTCCTATGTATGTGAAAACCCTTTTTGCCCGTAAAATGGCATTTAAGCTTTGATGCGACAGAGAGTCGGATTTCAGTTTGTTATCCGAAACCCATATCGAATCGTAATGATGAATATTTGTGATTGATAAATTTACTTTATCTATTAATCTGTGAATGAGGATAAGCGTTATGGGTTATACCGCTTATCAATATCGATATTGATATATCTGTGAAGATTGATGTTGTGCACTATTGTGTGAAACCCCTTGACCACACTTATACACACACAAATATGGATTGCATGTGGAAATGGGTTAGTTAAGTCATAGATTTTTGAAATAATTTTAAAATTTAATTTTTGAAGCCAAATGGTTTTGGAAATGGATCGGATTTAAAGTGAAAAGCTTTTGAAAGGGGAATTTCAAGGATAAAAGTTATTTTTGAATAACTTAATTTAGTATTGAAATCTGATTTAAATTCGAATTCAAAATTTGAAATTGAATTCTATTTTGAAAATTTAAGATGTAGAAAGGTTATACAAGCTTATATGGGTTTTAACCGTTTCGGAAGTGTTGTTTTGGAAATTTACATTTAACCCAAGGATTTTAACTGGTATAATTGAAATTGGATTTTTCCAAAATGAAAACTGTTTGTTTTCAAATGATAAAGGCTTTCATATAAGAAATGAATTTCCAATTTGTATAAAAGGAATTTCAAGTTTGGATTGAAATGGTTTTCCAAGTTATGAATAAATATTGGGAACGGGTTTTGTAAGCTATGAGTTAAATCTTTTATTTAAAGATTAAATGAGTTAATCCAATTAAAATGGAAATTGTTTGAAATCAGTAAATAGATCTTTGTGGAACTGGGTAAACTTTGTGAAATAAATCATTTGTTTAAAGATTTGAAATGGTAATTTGGTTTAAACCATTTAAAGGAAAGTTCTGATAATAAGTTGTGACTTAACTAAAATCTCATATCCATATGTTTTTAAATATTGCGCTCGTTATTCGGTTTAGCCGGGAGAGGACCTTGTGTCATATAACCCATTCCGAATAATGATACATCGTTATGGATAGCATTTGAAGACCGGTGGTAAAGACCGGGTATTTGCGAGAACGATAGGATGACCAATCGATTGTCTCTGCACTGAGCAGCTACAGTATAGAGATTCCCTAAGTGATGGGAAGTCCGATCGGGATTGTGAATACCCGGATTTGCAAGGGCTTCTTCAGAAGTGCCTTCGGTTCATTTCGAACCCGGAACAGACTTGTATGGTTGTGTGTCTGACACTACACTTTGAGATGTAAAGCCGATTTCTTTCAAATACATATCTGTTGGTGGCGGAGAATTTGTTCTCTTAGCTTAACACCCTTCTTTGAGACGTACGAGTAAAGCGGTTATGTAGTCGAAGGTTATCAGTGATATACTCCCAATTTGGTAGTGTGGCACGCTAAGTGCTGTTGTGTGTCGATGATCATTTGTTGATCAAAGCATGGCTTTTTGAAAAAGCGTAGCTTTGTGGACGAGACCTCATCGAGCCTCACAAACCGGTAATGGTCGAAACAGGAAAGATGCGGCAATGTTTCAGGGGTAGCTCCCCTAGGGTATGACCATTCCTTCTGGGAAAGGGTGGTATCATGGTATGGAGCCCCGATACTTACTCATGTGGACACTGTAGTATATTTATTACTATGTGATGTTGTTGGAAAGCCCTCGAATAAAGGTCCCAAAGGACCGGGGGTGGCATATCTTAGGTTTTATTCCCCGGGAAGGGGTTAGCCGGCCTTGTTTGGCAGAGAGCCGGGTAGGTTCTCAGGGCGTCCCGCCAGAGGCGTTCCCATGGGGCAATAGGAAGTTCCTTAGCCTGACCATTTGTTGGAAAATCCAATCAAAACAATACACGCCCTGTACGGTTTTAGTTGTATAACCTGCCATGGAATGTGGCGGTAACCTGCTGTTGAACATGGTAGCTATAGTAGGAATACGATGAAATGTTGTATGCTGGCTAGGATTAATATTATACTTTCGAAATGTTTTCCACACTATGCACTAATAATAAAAATATCAAAATGGTTTTCGTGTATCAAGCATTTTTGACTATCATAAGGAGAAATCTCCTCCAATTCTGCATTTGCATTGTGTGTGTGGCAGGAGGCCTTATAGTAGTTTCATTTTCCAAAAGGCATTGCGGATTTCAATTTAAAATCTTTTGTTTGTTTTAAAAGATAAAACTGTTTTCGTTTACTCACACCAGTCGCATGACTGAACTGGAATTTATTGTTCCTTTCCTAAACTCTGGGTGCCTACTATTTCCACACGGGCAGTCTAGAGATGGGTTTTCCAGATAATCGAATAGTAGATATTGATTCGATAGCCTTCGAAGCTTTTTGGATTTGTGGGCCACATTTGCTTCAGTTCAGCATCCGCGACCGGACTTGCTTATCTTTATGCAACTTGATGAGCGTTCGAGCTAGCTATGGATTGGAGATGGAGTTCTTGGAGTTTGGCATTGAAGACATTATCTTTCCGCTGTTATTTCTTGTCTCTCTGATAGTATTGATAGCTGTTGTACTATTCTATTGTGTCATCGTTGTATCTGGATATTGTATCAAATGCTGTATATAGCAATGTTTTATTTCATTTCTTCCGTTGTGTTGTACTTAATGTGTTATAAGCTCCGGCGAGCCAGATTCAATGTTTGGATCTGCGGCATTTGAATTCGAGTGTCGTATTCGGTGTCGATTTTCGAAGGTCGAGTCAGGGTCGTAAGAATTGTATCAGAGCTGAAGGTTAAACTTTAGCTCAGGAGTATAACACATTAAGTGACTCATTAGAGATAGGGTGAAGTATACCCTAGAATGATTAATCCCTAAGATATCCGTTTGAATGCCTCAGTATGTTCTCTTACTATCCACTGATAGTAAGTATGAGGGAAAGAAGAGAAGAGATAGGGGACAGGTAAATACCAGTACAAGTGGTCAATGCCCTGCAACAACGGAAATAACTTTCTCTATCAATCTGCTTTGATTTGTCTTTCCAATATCTTTGATTGCTTCGTGACAGCTCTATAAAGAAGATTCGGTGTGATGGTGGCCCTATGAATCAAGTAGATAAGTCTCTATTTCGTATTCTCTTGGTCAAAATTTTATCAGCGTTCGTTCTTAACCTTAGCCAAAATTCAAATTTGATAAATTGGTTACCTAAAATATAAAGTTAAGTAATTTGTATCGATAATACAATTTCAGTTGAAACCAAATTTGAAATTCTATTGTAATTCCTTGTGTTGATTGAAGTCCGAAGAGGGACAAGTTAATGTATACTTTGGGATATTCCGACCTAAGTTTAAAAATCCATACCTAGTGTTTGAGAATTATGGAAGATTAAGTCCATCTATCTATTCTCTGGGATCGGGTATATTCGACGAACGATTAGTTATCCCTCGAACTAATCAATGCCCTTGCATATTCGTAGACCGGTGAAACCTAGTATCTTGTGAAATAATTGCATGAGTTTGTCCTCATATTGTTGATATTCTGATTTGGTGAGCCAAATACAGAATTGATATCCAGTTTGATTTGGAAAGATATTTCTCTATCTAGCATCTATTCTTTGTCGTCTTCCTTGCAAATTTCGAGGACGAAATTTTTTTAAGGGGGGAATCTGCAACGATCCTGATTTTTAATTAAAATTAAATTGATAATAAAAATAAATTTTTGAATAAAATTGCAAATTAATTTGAATTTTTCAAATTAAATAGGGTATTTGTTTATTTGAGCATTGATTTTAAAATTTAATTAAGATTTTTAATTTGTATATTTAGAATCTTATAGATAAAAAGTAACATCCCTAAATTTTCAATTAAAATAATTAATATATTTAAAATCTTGGGGTTTATTTTGAAAATAAATTGGAACAAAAAAATCTCAAACAAATAAAAATGAGTGATAATAATATATAAATAAATTCCAATTTTATTTTGAGTTGAAATATTGAAATAATGAATGTCTTAAAATGTCATTTAAAATTTAAAATCTTATATACATGTATTACAAATATGAGTAAAATTGAATACATATTGGAAATTAATTTAAATTTATTCAAGGTGAGTGTGAATTAACAAATGGGCATTAATGTTTGTATTTCAAGTTTAAAATTTAAATTTAAATTTAAAATAAATGTTTTTTTAAAAGTAAGTAGCATTTAAAAATTTTAAGATGTAATAGATGTAATGTATATGTATAAATATTGGTTAAATACTTTCAACATTGTACATGTATGTATACATATACAAATGAATTAGGGATACCTTTATTTATAAAATGTATATTATATAAGAATTAAAGATTTAAAAATTTCTTTTGCTTTATAAAAATCAAGAAAAGGCTGAACATACCTAGCACATGGAAGAATGGAGTGGAATAATGAACAAAATCAAAAGCTTAAGATTTTTTTTTTTTTTACAAAAGGCATGAAGGCATCATTACTAAATAAAATAATCAAATAAAAAATTCAGAAAACCTTCCATCTTCCCATTTCAAATTTTAAAACCTCCAAATCTCTGAAAAGTTTAGCAACCCAAAAGATTTTGCAATCTTTAAACTCCAACACTCAAGCAAGAAAAATTCAGAAAAAAAAAGAGAGAAAGAAAACTGCCAATCTCTTCTTCAAATTCAAAAGCTAAAACTGAAGTAAATTCTAAAGCTCAAAACTATAGTGATGCATTCATTTCTCAGGTAGTTTTCTTTAAACTTTAATAATTAATAAAATTATGATTTTTAGATCAAGTTTTAACAATCAACTCAAAACAAAACTGCAGATTTAAAAAAAGGGAAGCTTCGGGTTTTGACAAAGAGCAGTCCGTTTTTTCTTTAATTTCTGGAAATAAATTTGAAAAGGCAAGTAACTTTCTTTTGAAGTTTGAACTTGAAATTTAAATCTCTAATGAAGAAAGGTTGTAATACAACAACATCCAATCAATTACAGGAATAAAAAGATCCAAGATTAACTTACCTCTGGTTTTCAAGCTGCAGAAAACTAAGAGTCTTCTCTGTTATATACATACAACTGTGAGTAATAAAAAAATTATATATTGTCATTGATGAATTGAATAAGTGAATACAACAAGAAGTAAACATAGATCTATAACCATCATTTGCAGATCTAAAACTTAAAAGGATTTAAAGTAGAAAAGAAAAGAAATTTGCAGGCCTTCATTCATCTCTGTTTGAAAACAAACTGTCAGGAAGACACTTCTATCTTCTGGAAAATCAGGTGAGTAAACCCCATTCTTTCTTTAATTCTTGTGTTTAAATGCCTGCACGAATGTGGTCAGTTTTGGCTTGTGAATGGGTGCTATGCTTGAATTTTTCTTTGCCTGAAAATATGATTTCTTCCTTCTAGTTTTTTTTTATTTCTGTTTCCTGTAACCCTCCCTCTATTCCTATTGAAATTGATTGATAAACTGTGGTTTGGATATGCTTGTGTTTTCAGTAATTTATCAAAGCAAAGTTTGAAGTTTCTTTTTCCAGAAACTGTAGAAAAAAAAGCTTCAGTTAAGTAACAGGTTTACAAGAATAAACTATACCAAGATCAAATTCAATCTCTTTCTCTTCCCCATTTCTTCTGTAAATAAATTGAAACAAGTTGAAGTCTTATTTTTGAACTTGCACTATGTTCCAGTAACAACCCAAAATAAGTTTTGAAATTTCTTTCTACGGGAAACTATGAAAACACAGTTTCATCCAAGTTCCGTGTTACTGGTTAAACCACATCAAAAAGAAAAATCTAATCTTTCTTCCTCTTTGATTCTGACAAAGATTGTAAACAAGTTAAACATTGTTTTAAACCTATATTACATTTCAGTAATGAACTAAAACAGTTTTATATAGTTCTTCTTCCTGGAAATAATGAAACATATCCACAATTCTAATGTTCAAGAAATTCGAATTTCATAAATTTTAATCTCAATAATACTATGTGAATCCACTCTAAAAATGGTGATTTTTGAAACTAAAATTTAAATTTTTCATTGAATTATTACCGAGATATTTGGGATATTTTGGAAAGTAAAGATTTGTCAAATTCTGGAGATATATGGAATTACGGGCGTCGAGTTTGTTGTGGAAGAAAGATTTAGTGATCGAGATCACCAGAAAAATGCTACCTAAATTTATAAAACATTGAGTATTTGGTTCGTGACCAAACTAGGGTTTAAGAACCCATTGTTGTTCGCGACCGAAATGATGGTGCTACGCCGTCCACAGGTGATCGGACTTCGTGCTTCTAGTGCAGATCGATGCGTCGCGTGATGATGAAGCTAGGGTCAAAATTGGGTGGCCGATAACGGGCTCGGGAGGCGACGCGAGGCGATTTTCTAATGACGTCCCTGATGGGTTTCTGGTTAGAGGGTCTCGATTCATGTTTTCAAACTTTTTTCCAAATCCTAGGTGGTCGTATCATTTTGGGGGATAGTAGGAGACGTGTTGGTGGCCGCAGCTTCAACTAGCGGCGGCGAAAGGGGCCGTGCACGTGCACGCATAGGGTTTGTGTGTCTGGTTGATGGGTTGGGGAAGATAGATGGTAGCTCGATGTGTTACGCGAGCGATTGGGGGGAAAAACTTGAAGTCGAACTCGTGTTGTTTGAAAGTTGTATCGTGTTGTTTTAAAAGAAAAACTTAAACATATTTTCGAAAAGTGCAACACGGGTAGATTTTGATTGAAACTCGAAGCAGGGGGGACGTGGTCTCGTGGTAAAACTCGAAGAGGTCTCGGGTTAGTCATAAAACAACAGGAAATCCAGTTTTTATTAAATTTTGAAATACAAGTTAAAATATTTTTTTCAAATCCACTCTTTATAAATTTATGATAGTTACAAATGGAATTTAGACAAATGGTACTGAAACAATTATTTGAGATTTATGGAGTCCAAGAATATTTTAAATTTTAAATTTTCTTTTAAATAACGGTTGTTTTCAAAGTTTAACTTAATAAAATAAAAATTCTAGAAGTAAATCACAATATCAGATGTTAATTGTAAACCAAATTCATTTGTATGACTAAATAATGATTAACAATTAATGTTTTTGGTAATGATTTTGTAATTAATAGTTAATCAATTAAAGAATAGTTAATTAACAAAGATAATTAAACTTAATTAGTTAACAATTAAGAATTTGTAAGTTAAAATAATTAATTAAAGAATAATTAATTAATTAATTAAGCCAATTAAATTAATTCATAAATAAGTGAAATAAACATTAATTTAAAATGATTAATAAAGACAATTATATGGTTAATTCACTTTAATCACAATCACCTAAATCAAAGATGATTGACCATCATCAAATACTCTGTACTGGATTGATATTTCTGTTGTGACGCTGTGATTGCTTTGCGATGAGATGTGATTTGTGATTTTTTCCTATATGTATGTGAAAACACTTTTTGCCCGTAAAACGGCATTTAAGCTTCGATGCGACAGGGAGTCGGATTTTAGTTTTTATCCAAAACCCACATCGAATCGTATTGATCAATATTTATGATTGATGAAGTTACTTTATCTATGAATCTATGAATGAGGATAAGCGTTATGGGTTATACCGCTTATCAATATCGATATTGATATATCTGTGATGATAGATGTTGTGCACTATTATGTGAAACCCATGGACCACACTTATACACACACAAGTATAGATTGCACGTGGAAATCGGTTAAGTCAGAAATTTTTGAAATAATTTTAAAATTTAATTTTTGAAGCCAAATGGTTTTGGAAAATGGATCGGATTTAAAGTGAAAAGCTTTTGAAAAGGGAATTTCAAGGATAAAAGTTATTTTTGAATAACTTAATTTAGTTTTGAAATCTGATTTAAATTCGAATTCAAAATTTGAAATTGAATTCTATTTTGAGAATTTAAGATGTAAAAAGGTTATATAAGCTTATGTGGGTTTTAAACCGTTTTGGAAGTGTTGTTTTGGAAAATTAATTTAACCCAAGGATTTTAACTAGTATAACTGAAATCGGATTTTTCCAAAATGAAAACTGTTTGTTTTCAAATGATAAAGGCTTTCATATAAGAAATGAATTTCCAGTTTGTATAAAAGGAATTTCACGTTTGGATTGAAATGGTTTTCCAAGTTATGAATAAATATTGGGAACGGGTTTTGTAAGCTATGAGTTAAATCTTTTATATAAAGATTAAATGAGTTAATCCAATTAAAATGGAAATTGTTTGAAATCAGTAAATAGATCTTTGTGGACCTGGGTAAACTTTGTGAAATAAATCTGTTGTTTAAAGATTTGAAATGGTAATTTGGTTTAAACCATTTAAAGGAAAGTTCTGGATAATAAGTTGTGACTTAACTAAAATCCCATATCCATATGTTTTTAAATATTGCGCTCGTTATTCGGTTTAGCCGGAAGAGGACCTTGTGTCATATAACCCATTCTGAATAATGATACGTCGTTATGGATAGCATTTGAAGACCGGTGGTGAAGACCAGTTATTTGCGAGAACGATAGGATGACTGATCAATTGTCTCTGCACTGAGTAGCTACGGTATAGAGATTCCCTACGTGATGGGAAGTCCAATCGGGATTGTGAATACCCGGATTTGCAAGGGCTTCTTCGGAAGTGCATTCGGTTCTGTTCGAACCCGGAACAGACTTGTATGGTTGTATGTCTGACACTACACTTTGAGATGTAAAGCCAATTTCTTTTAAATATATATTTGTTGGTGGAGGAGAATTTATTCTCTTAGCTCAACACCCTTCTCTAAGACATACGAGCTCAGAGGTTATGTAGTTGAAGGTTATCAGCGATATACTCCCAACTTGGTAGTGTGGCACGCCAAGTGCTGCTGTGTGCTGATGATCATTTGTTGATCAAAGCATGGCTTTATGAAAAAGCATAGCTTTGTGGACGTGACCTCATCGAGCCTCACAAACCGGTAATGGTCGAAACAGGAAAGATGCTGCAAGGTTTTAGGGGTAGCTCCCCTAGGGTATGACCATTCCTTCTGGAAAAGGGTGGTATCATGGTATGGTGCCCAGATACTTACTCATGTGGACACTGTAGTATATTTATTACTGTGTGATGTTGTTGGAGGGCCCTCGTATAAAAGGTCCCAAAGGACCGGGGGTGGCATATCTTAGATTTTATTCCCCGGGAAGGGGGTAGCCGGCCTTGTTTGGCAGAGAGCCAGGTAGGTTCTTGGGGCATCCCGCCAGAGGCGTTCCCATGTGGTAATAGGAAGTTCCTTAGCCTGACCATTTGTTGGAAAATCCAAACAAAACAATACACGCCCTGTACGGTTTTAGTTGTATAACCTACCATGGAATGTGGCGGTAACATGCTATTGTGCATGGTAGCTATAGTAGGCATACGACGAAATGTTGTATGCTGGCTAGGATTAATATTATACTTTCGAAATGTTTTCCACACTATGCACTAATAATAATAATATCAAAATGGTTTTCGCGTATCAAGCATTTTTGACTGTCATAAGGAGAAATCTCCTCCAATTCTGTGTTTGCATTGTGTGTGTGGCGGGAGGCCTTATGGTAGTTTCATTTTCTAAAAAGCATTGCGGATTTCAATTTAAAATCTTTTGTTTGTTTTAAAAGATAAAACTGTTTTTATTTACTCACACCAGTCCCATGACTGACCTGGAGTTTATTGTTCCTTTCTTAATCTCTGGGTGCCCACTATTTTCCACACGGGCAGTCTAGAGTTGGGTTTTTCAGATAATCGAATAGTCGGTATTGATTCGATAGCCTTCGAAGCCTATTGGAGTTGTGGATCGCATTTGCTTCACTTCAGCATCCGCGACCGGACTTGCTTATCTTTGTGCAACTTGATGAGTGTTCAAGCTAGCTATGGATTGGAGATGGAGTTCTTGGAGTTTGGCACTGAAGACATTATCTTTCCGCTACTATTTCTTGTATCTCTGATAGTATTGATAGATGTTGTACCATTCTATTGTATCATCATCGTATCTGGATATTGTATCAAATGCTGTATATAGCAATGTTTTATTTCATTTCTTCCGCTGTGTTGTACTTATTGTGTTATAAGCTCCGGCGAGCCAGATTCGACGTTTGGATCTGCGGCATTTGAATTCGAGTGTCGTATTCGGTGCCGATTTTTGAAGGTCAAGTCAGGGTCGTTAGACATCCAATGGACGCATAATAAATAGTGAGAAAATTTATATTTTTGTGCAATTACTAAACATCTTTTAACTTCCTACACATTAATATCCAAATTTATAGTTTTTAAGCCTATAATATTCTTAATATTAGGAGAAAGTACCACATAAGTATAGTATATTGACTTAAACACGTGAATAGTATTTCCGAATACAAAAAACGTTGTAGCCAATTCGCCTGAAGTCTCTTTCCTCTACATATAAATTGACAATGAAGTTATTCCTACAAGTCCAGGCCAGTACTTGCTCGACACAATGCACAACATACTATAGACTACATTATCCAAAGCTGATCTCGACCATATCAATGTTTCAATGTCAATGTCTATAGGAGTGTTTGGAGCATAATATCTTCCTTCTGTAGGAAAGTTCTCATCTCATGTGGACTCCACTTTAAGACCCATTGTCAAGTTTTGGCTGCCAAAGATCCACCTGCTTTAGTGAATGTTCATCCTTGTCTCACATACATAAGGAGTAAGAATAATAGCCATCTTGATTATGCACTGTTTACTTCTTCTGGAACTTTGATATCTTAGACAGTATGAATATTTTTGTTTGATGCTATTGTTGATGGGCTTTACTTAGCTTTGGAGAAGATATGAGCATCTAATGATCCTGCTATTGTATCTGATAGTGGCTGGCCATCTGCTGGTGATCCCGCTGTTACCAATAAGGACAATGCTAAGACTTGCAATCAAAATTTGATAAAACATGTTGGTAATATAACAACAAAAAGACCTGGAACTGCAATCCTTTGTGCCATGTTTAATGACTACTGGAAGACTTTTTATGAATCTGAAAGAAATTTCGGACCTTTAAACCCAATCTAGAAGTTGTGTATCAACTAAGCTTTTCTTAATACCAACCACTTCCATGAATAGCTCATTAGAGTTTGATTAGTATAATACTAACAACGGTACATAAACATGTTTTGGTAAATATAATACATTATGCATAACTCATAATTTCTGTGGTAAAGTTAATACAATATGCATACATAATGTATAGCTAACAATCTGTAACAAACTTAGCTTCTCTTATTTGCAATATATAAACCGTTTTGCTTTGAGTTTGGATAACCTGCACCTAAAAGTAGACACATATCAGCACTAATTCCTAATTCCTAGTGCAATTAGTCATACCAATATAATATAAGACAAATATCCAAAATTAAAGTCATTCAAAAAGATTGTAGGCTAAAAGTTTCAGATTTCTACCTACAACAAAATATTCAAAATTGATAATTCACCTGCACCTAAAAAGCAATTGTAATGCTCTGTAAAACTTCATGAATTGAGTGGAAATGATGCATTTTTCGAATATACCATCATCAATACAATGATGAAGACCAAATTATCACAACCATACCATAAAGTAGTATATTTGAATGTTCACAATACATTGACATAACTTGTCAACTAACGACGCTAAAAAATGAACTTCTAGCAAATAATTATGAAGAAGGAGAAACCATGCAAACCATAACAATAAACCTATCAAAACCACTACCATAAACATATCAAACCACCATAATTTTGTTTTGTTGGCTGAATCCACCTATAACTTTGCATTTTTTGCCACAACATAAATTAAAAATGATTTAAATATGTCAAGGTCAGTTAACCAATAAACCCATTGTAGGAAAGTTAACTTATTTGAGAAACAAATATTATTGGAAATGCAACCTAATATGACAATATATTTTTATTTTCATTTTATAATCAAAATTAGAGATCTTTTATTAGAATGATTAGGTAAATTAACTAACCTAATGAATTAATGGCCATGTTTTGTTTTAATAAAATGTTAAACAAAATCTTGCAATATATATAAAGCATGTCAAGACATATACTGTGAAATATATAAAGCTGCTCTCAAATGGATAAAATTACCCTTGCCATCGTTTTCTTTGAAAAAAAACTAAAATCTTTGAATAATTGTACTCTTTAGAAAATAAGTGAATTTAATTTCTAACAAAGTTAATTTCCGAAGGAAAAATAGTGAAACTTTTGCTTTCCTAAGAAAAAATCAAGTGTTCAAAAACATTAGACTTCCTTTTAGAATATTTCCATTTTCTTATAAAAGTCAAACTCTTTTGAATTTTTTTGATCTATTTATATTCTTTTTTCTAAATATTTTAGCATAGTGAAAAATCTGAATTTTTTTAAAAATATTCAATTTATTTTCTAAACTAATTTTCTTTTCAAGTTTTTTGTATTTATTATAAAATTTAAAAATATACTATTATCTAATTTTGCTAAAAGAAGTTAAAAAAAATCATAAAGCAACAAATTTTATGATAAACATACTTTTAGAGAAGTCTATTATAAAATGGAATTTTTTACAGTATTGTTTTGTTTAAATATACTGTTCCCTGTAAGATTTATTTTCTTGTAAGACATATTTCATATTTTTGGGATAATCAAGCATTTCTGTACAAAGATTTTTCTGTTTGAAAATACTTGTACTGATATCAATTATTATTTTAGAACTATATGTATTTAAATTAGAACTCAATTTATTTGTTAAAAGAAATTCCAAAAAAGAGGAAAGAAGATGAACTTTTGAAATGTGATGAAGTCATAATCTAGTACATGGTTCTTATTTTATATATTATACCAATCAAGTGCACCTTTTATTTTTTGAAAAATAGAACTTGAAGGCTGTTTGGGTGTTACTAATCAATATCTTGCACATATTATCAAGAAACTAATAAAGGAAGAAGAAAAGTGGATTTAAGTTGGCAACATGTTTCTGCTTTATCGTTATATCCTTTTGCAAGAAAATTAGCTAGCAGCACAAAGGGACATTTGAGCATTTGGAAACAAAATTTGTTTGAGTAAAACATTTACTACTTCTATGCATGCATGTGTCAAGTTTAAATGTGAATAATTTTTCATCCTAGAAAGAAAAAGAAAAATAGTGATAGGTAAGTGTAAAAAAACATAAACATAGTTTTACACCTTGAAATGCTTTCGAGGCACAGACTTGGTCATGTAATAGTGTCGTCTTAGTTTTGCATGATGAAGTCGATTTTCTTTGGGACAACTAATAATGAATTACGACTTTTTATCCAGTACTTACTTTGCATGACCTCTACAGATAGGAAATATGGAAGAAAAATACATTTTATACTGCTTCTAGTTCATTATATGCTTAAACTTATCACCTTTGCATGGTTCTATAGCTGAAATTAGTTGAAATGAGCTGTTTATTACATTAAATCTCATTAAGGAGTAATAGAAGAAATAATTGGCTCTATCCGTTAATAGATGTGATCTTAATCACATTATATTGTTAAAATCAAAACTTGAGCTTCTAGTTACCATACTATTTTTGTGTTCTAAGCATCTTTCTACATTAATATCCATTAATAGCAGACATAAAAGATGAATAATCAACTTGCCTAGGATGTGATCCATTTGTTTTAAATTTTATGTTGTCGATATCCAATACAAAAATTGTTGCAATCGACTCAATAGAAGAGAAGAGCTTGAGACAAAAACATAATTAACACTATCAATCCAGAATAGTTTATACTTTCTAAGAACCTTTACGTATAACGCTGTAACAAATATATATTCGTCTACTACCTAGTTAAAAAAGCTTATCAATTCATCATGATGGTTGATGGATACCATTTTCTATTATATTTCAAAGTATAATATTTGTATCAATGACATTTTAGAAGAGTATATAAAGTAAAATATATATTTTATATAAGAAAACGATATCCAAATCCACGTGATACCTTGTGATTTAGAAAAGTATATAAAGTAAAATATAAATTTCAGCATAATATAAAGCCTTTCAATTCACCGTCAATCCATATTTGTTGATAAGTATTAACAGGAACATAAGCCAAAACCACATGATTTATAATTTTGTAGATAGGCTATATCGTTGAGTATAAATTATATCTAGAATTAATTACTGCCTGAAGAATAATAAAGCATATGAATTCTAAATGGACATGTTATTTTAACCACACCTTATAATTTAATGAAATAAGCTTATAATTAACTCTTTCATATAAGAATGAATTGCTACAGTAACAATTAGCAATTCAGAGTTGAAATCCACAACATACCTTGTAAGTGAACATTGAAGCTTCAAAATGAGTTGAACAATTCATTCAAAGATTAACTCATTTGTGCAATAACGATTGTAAACTGATTAATAAAGGGAGATCCATCAAATTTTTATGGGTAGAGAATAATTGAAAATTTGAATAAATGCAAGTAGTAGAAGCATTAAAAATAATGTAAACCAAAAGATTAAATACTATAGAGAATTTGCTAGGAAATGAACTCTATTGGTGCTGCCAGAAATAAATTTTTTCCGTGATCTTATTATAAGTTTCTCTTCTTTTTTCAAGATTTTCATTAGTTGAATAAAAGTGAACAATCGTACATTCAAAAAGAATTTTTTTTAAATGATACTCAAGGAGCCACATCTTAGCTCTAAATATTTGAGAATGAACAATTTTTAATCGTAGTGGACAAAGAATAGAATAGCTAGAGTTCGTATTTGAGAATGGGACTTGAAATTGCTCCATTTTGGTTAAACATTGTTTTATTTGATGTTAGAAATTGAAGATTGAATCAACAATATTCATAACTTAATAGATTGAAAATCGATTTGAACACGACTTTGATCGAAATTTGAGATCTCTTTGTTGTAACCATATAAAACAATTTATGAGTTACAAAGTGGAATTGGAAGGCGAAAATATACATTTAGGAAGATGGAAAGGTTGGGAAATTTAGGATAAATATATATGGACCATTATAGAATTTCAAGAAACTACAAATTAAGTGAAACATAAGTTTAAACTCATCTTTCATATGATATAATAGATTATAAATGAGAAACATTTTTTATTAGTTTAATTAGATGACATTATAATACTATAACCTTGCAACTAAGTTTATATGGTCGAACATAAGGTATGATTAATATACATTTATAAATTGCAATTCTAACAGCTTATACTTCTTAGTGAAATGGCTATAATAATATAAGAAGATGTTATTATGTTCACTATTTTAGGTTATAGAGCTAAAACGTTATATAATTTTCAAAAAGTATAACCATGAAGTGGATAATAGTTTTTCGCTATAACCAACATGAACGATAGTGACATGATCATATGAACCAAAAATAAATAAGAAATAATGCTTGTAAAGAATGGAGTTTATAACTTATAGCTAAGCTCAAGCTTGATCCTAACCCTTTTAAATTCGCTCTAAGGTTGTTGGAAATAGAAGCAAAAGAGGACATATTGGAACCCAGGGATGCTAAATTTATGCATATTTCTTTATAATACATTTCCAAATTAAAAAAATATATGCATGATACAACCTTCTGAGGTTGTATTTATGATCAATGTCAACAAAATGATAAGTACGTCCGAATGAATACAAAATTTACCCTATGAAATTCACTAAGTTGGTAAAAGTTTAAAACTTGATATGATAATTTATTGCAATAACCATTTTAATCTGATATTTTCATATTAATAAAATCTTCTGCGAATAGTAAAAAATCCAAAAAATAATGTAAATATATGATAAAAAAAATTTATGTGATAAAAAATAATAAATTGAATTGGTAAAAGATGAACAAAAATTCAGATCTAACCTCATAGCAAAGTAAGTGAATATTTTGAGTGTTACCTCAATTCTCTTTCTTGAACTTTTACTCAGCCACCGTCCCAGTTGCAGGACAGTACTATCCTATTTATCACCTGTTATGCATGTAGCAAGTTGAAATTAACGTAATAATTGAAACATTATCATACTTGAAGACTAATTTCTCAACTCAAACTTACACGTGCTTTGGGACTGAATACCTACATCAATCATTTGTGTGGTATCCGATCAGAACAAAAAAACTTACATTACCAAACAATTTTACACTTGTAAACTCGCATAAAAATTGAATTTTAAACCTGTACTAAGACACATCTGATAGACATGTTTGGAAAAATTGAAGTTAACTTTTTTTTAAAAATTATCACAACATGTTCCCCAAATTTAACTTTTTATGTCCATAGTCTCTCTTGGCTAGGCTTATGTATACATCCAATACTAAGGCATATCGATTGGTCAAAGTAACGGGAATATAATTTGATTTGGTAATGAAAAGTAAACTTGGGTGAATTTCATCTACTACATTTATAAGAAGTTTGTTCAAATATCTCATGGTGGAGCATTCCTAGTCTGTGCTTCAACTAATAAACCAAATATCTAACATATTTTTTTTTTTGAAAAGGGTACTTTATTCACATAGTAGGGCATATATTTCCATGATATGCCTCATTAAAACCTTGCAATCCCCCTAACCTAGTCGGGTAACTTACAAGGAAAAAGAGTACATATCACTTCCATATATTAATGGTACAACACAGAGAAAATGGATCCAAGTTGTTGAACAGATGGAGGAGTGGGAACAACGTTTAAAATGCACTCAAAATCACCCGTAATAACAACTTGGTCCGTAAAAACTAAAAATAAAATAAAACAAAAGGACAAAAAAAAAAGACATCCTTCACAAGGATGAATTCCAGAATCTTCTTAAAAGGAGTGTGATACCACTTCTGTCTCGAACGGGGAGCAAAAGTCATGGCTAGAGAGTTAGAGGAACATATGTCAAGCAAATGGATCTATCGGTTCTGGAGACACAAGAGGGCATATATTTCTTCGACGGGGAGGTGCCAGAAATATCCCTATAGTGTTGAGAACAGGTCAAGGGGGATGCGGCAGTACCGAGGTTTTGCTGACGATGTTCCAGTTATCGCAGATAAGATTCGCTTCTCTACTAACTTCTCTATCTTGGATTAAATATTGCGTAAGAATTTTAACATCATGATTTATGAGGGTATTTCTGATTGATGTTGGCATTTCAATACCTCTGAAGATCCTATTGTTTCTTTCGCACCAAATGTTCCAAATCAGGGAAGTAAACGCTATGTTGATGATATGATTAACTAAAGTTTGATTCTTGTTACTGTTACTTATGCATTCCATAATCTGAATAATGTTGAAGTTGAGATTATGTCTAATTTCAATTTTTGCATGGTATTTTCCAACAACTTTTTGGAGTACGGGCAGTTGAAGAATAGATGATCTCTGTCTTCTATATGACTTGCGCATAAGTTGCATTGTTGGTCAATCTCTGTGTTCCATTTGCTAATACGTACCTTGGTTTTCAATTTGTTTTGGATGGCCAGAAGAGCACATGTTGACATTTTGGGGGCGCATCCCTTACCCCATATGATTTTTGACCAGAAATATTCTGAATGCTTATTTCTTAGTTGATTCCATGCTGACTTTATTGTAAATTGTCCATTATTACTTGGTAGCCAATTCCAGTAATCTGATTCAAATTGTGGTTGAATGCTAATATTATATATGGTTTGATGGTACTGAGTTGGGATATAATTGATGTTTTGTTTCCATTTATTGTTGGAGATCAATTCAGACACTTTTTTGTTATGTCCCCTAATCACTGTCATGTTATTCCATCCTATGTCATCTAATAGAGAGGTTCCATTGATCCAAGGGTCGAACCATAGGCTTGTGTCAGCCCCATTGACTATGTTTTTGTTAATGAGGCCCTTGCACCACTGTCTTGCTCGAAGTAATGTTTTCCAGGTATTTGATGCAGTAGGGTCAGTGTTAGCATTCCAGAAGTTTGCATTTTTGCAATATTTATTTTGCATCCATTTAGCCCATGTGGATTTACAGTTGATAAATTTCCATAAAAGTTTGGAAGCCACTGCTTTAGAAATATCTTCAATTTTCGTAATGTCAAAACCACCTTCAGTTTTAGTTCTACACACTTCTTCCCATTTCATTTGGTGAGCTTTAGATTTCCATAAAAAATTTGCACACAAACTATCAATTCTTTGCATAACTGTCAGTGGAAATTGAGAAAATTGGAGCCAGAACTGCAGAATTGGGTGGATTACAGTTTTAATTAGTTCGGCTCTGCCACTAATGTTTAGCATCTTGCTGTGCCAATGATTAAACTTCTTGTTAATTTGATCTATTAACCCTCCAAAATCCCTTTTTCTCAGTTTGTTATTTGATAGTGGTATGCCTAGATAAATAATTGGCAGTTTATCAATATGAACATTAAGGATGTTAGCTATCTGATTTTTATTTGTGGCCCCTTTGCTAAAAAATAGAGTGGATTTGTTGGGTTTAACTCCAAACCTGTAATGCTGCTCAGATTTTGAAAAATTTGTTTGATGCAAGTGGCATTTTGAGTTATGGCTTTAGTTAAGATCAAAATGTCATTTGCATAAATTAGATGTGTAATCACTGGTTCATTTTGAATAATGGGGGTTAAAATACCTTTGTGAAATTCCATGTCCATATTAATAGTCAAGTATTCCATAGCTATGGCAAATAGGTAAGGTGAGAGGGGGTCACCTTGTCGTAATCCTCTTGAACTATTTATGAAGCCATGTGGTGATCCTTCTACTAACACGGAGAAAGTGGGAGTAGTAATACATTCATATATGAGATCCACAAAACTGAGGGGAAAGTTCATTGAAATCAGCATATGATGAATGAAATCTCTATTAATTTTATCATACGCCTTATGCAGGTCAATTTTCAGACATAATTCATTGGATTTTTTTCTGTTGAAACCTCTTATCATTTCATAAGCGAGGAGTGAGTTATCTGTAATAACTCTTCCAGGGATGAAAGCATTTTGGTTATAGGAGATAAGATCATTCATGAGAACTTTCATTCTATTGCATAAAAGGTTTGCAAGTATTTTATAAGATACATTGCACAGGGAGATTGGTCTGAAGTCAGTCATGTCTACTGCATTTGGTTTTTTTGGGATAAGACAAATGAATGTATGATTGATTTCTTTAATAATTTTCCCTGCTTGTAGAATACTGTTCATAGCATTCCATATGTCGTACTTGATTTTTCCCAATGAATTTTATAGAGTTTAGAGTTAATTCCATCCGGTCCTGGGGAACTATTGTCACTAATTTGAAAAACTGCTTCTTTAACTTCTTCGAGGTTAAAAGGTTTGCAGAGGTTTTCTTTTGCATTTTCCGAGAGGATTTTTTTTTGCATATTATGTCTGGAAATTGATTTATGTCTGTAGGCGATGAAAAGAGATTTGAGAAATATGTTGTGGCTGCTACACCAATAGTTTCTGATGCTGAATACCAAGTACCATTCTCTTGTAGAATGAATTTATTTCCCCTTGGTGGTTTAATTTTATTGATTTTTGAGAAGAAAAATTCAGTGGGTTTATCTCCTTTTGTCAACCAGTTTATTTTCATCCTTTGTTCATTGTCTATCGCAATATTCCTCATTATATCATGAATCTGTGCATTTTTCGAGCTGTATTCTTCAATTAGATAGTTGTTTAGAGGTTCTCGAACTAATTGCTTGTAGATGTCGTTTGTTTCCTCTTTTAACTTGTCTAATTCTGAGTATATATTGCTTTTACTTGATATCCAGTTTTTCAGTTTAGCTTTCACAGTTTTTAATTTAGACAAGAGATTGAAAAGAGCGTTCCCTGGGAGTTGCTGCGCCAGAATTGGTTGGATGATGCTCTGGTATCCACTCTGTCGATGCCACAAGTTATTATATTTGAAAGGTATGGGCTTTCTTCTCATGTTCTGGATACTTAGTTTAATCATGATAGGAGTGTGATCACTAATGGAGTGATTTCCAAAGTGTATGCCGTATTGTTTGAAATTTTCAGTCCATAGAGAATTAACAAATACTCTATCTATTTTTCTATGTATTGAAAATTGCAGACCTCCTCTCCATGTATAAAAATTGCCTGAATACATTGGCTCAATTAGCCTTGAATTGTTTATGCAGTTCATAAATTCGTGATCGCTCATATCATTATATGTACCATTATTTATTCTTTCTGTAGATAATAGTATGGAGTTAAAATCTCCTACTAGTATCCAAGGCAGTTTGATATTCATAGCTTGTTCAGTGATATATTTCCATAGGTCCTTCCTCTTCATTTCATCACTATGACCATACACAGATGTACATATCTAACATATTACTAACTCTAAATGATATAAAGCAACTATTTTCCTTTATAAGAGGTTCAGCCAGATGTATAATATGTGTCACTAAGATTAGACTTCACTCCTAATAACTAAAATAGACAGTTAATTATGTAATTGTTACAAAGAAATAATCACATGTAAAAAAATTATATATATATAACCATATTATATAATATAAAGATTCATCGCTGTTGTATAAAAAATAAGTAACGGTGGCATGAAAAAGAACAACTATAAAAAGCCAAAAACAACTATTTGACATAGAAAATGAATAATATAAAACAAATCAGTAAATAAATCATAATTAAAGTATAAACCGATATCTTTCTTGTTAAAAAATTATACTACACCTTGACATGTTTCTTGGAGGAGTCTCAATCACTCTAGCTAGTTGATAACGCTAATATCTCCGCAATTTCTTCTACCTGCGTCAGCGTTCCATTGCATCATCTGGGTTCAAATATGCTAGATGAATGTCATACATAGATATGTGTGTGTGTGTGTGTGTGTGTGTGTGTGTATATATATAAATTGGATTTCTTTTATGTTTTAAATACGCATACAATACAGTTCAAATTCTGCAATTGGTAATTAATTCTACCCCACAGTGTCCTTTTCTTACAAAATAATTTTGCATGATTTGTCACAGAAATATATTGAATCTGTCTTTACTTCTTTAAAGAGAACAAAGTAACCAATATTTCATGTGCATTTGAGTTATTAACTAAAGTGTCAAGTTTGACAATTGTTAGTCTTCAACTATTAGTATAGCTAATCATATTTGGGTACTGGTGATATTTTCCTTGCTAAAGTAATATCTAATAATTTTGAGACATTATTTTCATGGCAATTATCAAGTGATGACATGTAATCTATTTTAGTATATAACAACAAGCTTAGTTATATATAAGTCAACTACTTGGCAAGTGCCTTGAACAATGTATGCATTGTACATCTGAAGTACAAATCATGCAAAGTGGAAGAAAATTTAGGCAAATGTAATGAATAGAAGAATATCAAACTTTGATTGTTATTGTTTAATATCGCAAATTAATGTAACATACAAAGCTTGGATATTCAAGGAAGCTCGAAAGTGGCTACAGTACATAGTATTTGCCTTATTAATAGTGATGAATAAGCATGTTTAAAATAGCATTCCCAAAGCATTCATTATTAAAAAAAGAATTAATAAAATTGAATAGTACTTGAAGGATAAAAAATTCATAATTTACCATATTAAGTTATAGTATCTTAAATGTCTACTTCTACAATTATGATGACAAAATAGGTTTGGGATATTAACATACAACATTACATATTAACTTTCAAGTTCGTTGCCGATTAATCTTTAGAGAGACAGTTTACTCCAAATATACGTACATGTATTGATATGGAAATAAATATTATGTTTTGACTATAAAAATATTAACTACTAAGTTTCGTACAATCTATGTCCGTATATAATTACAATAAAACATTCGTCAATTAAAATATTATTTTCCCAAAGCTTGTCAAATAGTGGTAAAAGAACCGAACTAAAGATTGTGATATCTAATCATTAGGACATGAACAATCATTTTTTGAAAAGAAATACAATTAGCATATGTAATAGTTGAAGTTTATAGGTTTCCACCTTCCAGTGGTCTTAATCTCAAATATATAGCTTTCTAAACATTGAAATACATTATTGTGGTTGTTTTCTTGAAAGTGACATATGCTCGAGCCAAATAAGCCACACACAGTCAATACATCCAACCAAGAGAAATTATCATAAAGCATATATCAGTAATGAATTTGTAGTTTATTTATATTCGTACAATCTAAATCCATATATAATTACAATAAAAAGTTCGTAAACTAAAATATTATTTTTCCAAAGCTTGTCAAGTAGTGGTAAAAGAACTTAACTAAAGATTGTAATATTTAATCATTAGGGCATGAACAACCATTTTTTGAAAAACAATACTATTATCATATGTAATAGTTGAAGTTTATAGGTTTCCACCTTCCAGTGGTCTTAATCTCAAAGATATAACTTTCTAAACATTGAAATACATTATTGTGGTTGTTTTCTTGAAAGTGACATGTGCCCGAGTCAAATAAGCCACACACAGTCAATACATCCAACCAAGAGAAATTATCATAAAGCACATATCAGTAATGAAGTTGTAGTTTATTCATAAAAATCAAGAAAGCTATTTAATATGGGTAACGGTGAAGTATTAAAGTCATGCTATATAAAGTTTAAGGCCTTTATCAAAAAGGCATCAATAATGAAGAAAGAGGTTTTCCAAACTCAGTGCATCATAAAAATTAGCTAAATGGATAAAATCACACCATATCAATTTATCTAGTAAATTCTCCTTTTCTAATAAACGTGCTTCAAGGCAACCCCGTGTAGATTAATAATATATGGTAGAATCAGTAAAGTTGGCCCATGGTATATGCTTAAATCATGTTTAGGTTATATAAAATTTGATGGATAGAAGGGCACTAATTAATTACAAAGTTAAAATAAATAATTACACTAAAAAACTAAGAAACATAATGGGCTTTGTCTGGAAGTTTATTTGTACCACTGTATGGACTGAAATAAGGTTCTATTGATGAAGAAGGAATAAAGGGAACCAATTGGATGTAGTTCTTGTCTATACATTCTTGCAAAGACATGTTTTAAATCCAAAAATCCAACTAATGCCTAAAATTAGCCAGCTTGTATTGCTCAGACAAATAAACGCGTATATTTTGTATGAATATCATAAACTTAACTCAAAAACTAATTTTTTTTAAAATATGATTAAGGTATGCATTTCATATTTCTCTTAAAACAATGTACATGCAAACAAAATTACGAATCAAGCATGTATTAATGGAAAATATTGAAAAAGGAGTAAAATTTGTGTCTATGCCTTTGAAGAAGATTGGACCAGCAAATCACCATTTCGAAAAGAGAATTATCAACCTGGATGACACTAAAGGACAATGATTAAAATTTCGGCACAAAATAATTGCAAACTAAAAATAATATTGACTATAACTAAGAGAGAGATGATAATCAAACCTGGAAAAGATACATATCTAGGGCACGACTTCTAGTGAAGTCTGAAGATGAAATCAGGCTAATTAGTTGTGGCGAAAGTCAATCTGGTGGAGAGTCCAAGTCGAAAGGGATGGCGACGGTGGTAAGAAGCAAGTACGATAGCTATAGAAACTCGGAGGACATTATTATTTAGGTTAGATAATAAGCGAGGAAGGGTGGAGCTGGGAAGATAGAGGAGGAAATAGATTGCGCGACGGTTGGGTTTTGGAAAATTTTTAGAGGGCTTCTGCGCTCTAGAAATACAACTCACTAATAATAGTATAATATAGATTAAACTCAGTAAGCACTGTCCACAGAGAAGCAACATTTTTATCCTCTATAACAATATGCCTTCATAATCGTAACTTTTCTTTCTCAGTGTTACCTTAAATAAATAATATTTTTACTGTCCATAATAATATGCCTCCATAATCATAACCTTTCTTTCTTGATGTTACTTTGGATAACCATTGCCATCTATTTCATCCCACCATAATTTTGTACCAAATACATAATATGTTGAGAACAACTTGAGCCATTTGCAAAATTTTAGATTGCATGGTATCAATTCACTTTTGACTACTACTCTTCCTATTTTGGCTGATAATGCTCTGATTTTACTATGTTCAAACCATGATCTCCACCTTCAGAAGTCTGAACATGACCTATTTGCCAATTTCCGCATGAAATGTAATGCAACTAACTTGTTCGTGACACTAAAGAGACGAGCATATGCACAGGGAAGGGGATCCTAACTTTTTAGCCATCTCTATACCGAATAATATTTGTAGTTGTAGTTTTACAATATGCGAACATTAAAATAAGTTCCAACTTCAAACTTGAGTTTATTTTACCATTTATGACAAATCCAAAATTAAAGTTAAATAGATCAATGTCACTTTGTTTGATCTCCAGTAAAGCGACGGAAGAATTGATTTTGCAAACTATGGTTGTTAGTGATCCTAATGTAGTATTAGAGATGTCATGTGTATGATGAACTTTATAATGATCCAAAATAATTAGTTTAAAATTTATTATGGAATTCAACATGTTGGATCATAGGAAGGTTCATGGCCATATTGTAGTTTCATTTCCTTCATCCGTGTGCTATTTTTTGTTAATAATGATAATAATAATAATTAACGAATGATTATAATTAGTGCATTGGAATCAAATCGTAAGTAAGTTCGCACTTATATAATTATAAATAGTAGAAAATAGGATGTAGGACAAACAATTCGCTTTTTTGGCTAAAAAACGCGCGTACAAATTTTTGGGCTGAAGTCCAAACATCTTTATTTTATTGGTCGAACAAAAATTATTTATTCCTCTTTACTTTCTTCTCTTTTTCCCTCATTTCTTTCCCTTTCAAATCATCGTGCATATTATAATTCTGAGATGTAGTTGGGTAACCAGTATCGATTTGGATTTCTTATCTTTTTTTGTTCTTTCGTTCTCACTGTATGGTAACAAAGGTAAGGTTAACCTAATTTTTTTATGTCGATTTGAATTTTGTGGCTGATCTGGCTACTTTTCTTTTCTTTTCTAACTATTTTACTACTATTTTGAAATTCTTAGACTATTTGTATGTAATATGTCTAATCTGGGTACAAGATTAGGAGGCAAAATTGGGTATGATTTCATTATGCTTGATGTTATGTCCATTTAGCATTTTCAAACCGTTTGATGATATAAAATATTTTATATGCATTTTTACCATTTTCTGCTGTTGTTGTCTCGTGTAGTTTATTTTATGCCTAACATCGTTTATATTTAACTACATACGTATTCCTTTACATTTTAGTTACCTTTTTCCTTTTTAATTCACTCTTTTTTTCTTTGGTAGGAACGTTGATGATAGTATTCTTGTACTGTTTTTACTTGATGAAAAAAGCTACTCTATTCGACTTGACACGACTTGCTCTTTGATTGGTGTCAAAAATAGTATATGTGAACATTGGCCGCATCTTACCCCTTGTTCTAATGGTATATCCTACAGTTTGGAAAATAAGGTTATCACAGTTAATACTGATTCGGATTTGCATACCATATGATGCTTTCAAATATACAAGAAAATTTCTTATTTTGTTTTTACTGTTAATTCAAGCATTTGTGCACTAGAGTTCAATTTGGGTAATAGTTTATCAGTTACTTCTGATCATCGGAGCAGTTCAGTTTCTAGTGGTTGTTTGAATATTAAATGTTGTGGTGAGTCAAGTTCTTATTTGAAGGATATTACATAGAAAGGATCTCAGTTAAATCTTGTCGACTTTATTAGTTATTGTTTCAATGGTGTTGAAGATTTTAGAGAGTTTCTTATGGCTAACCAAATAAAAAAAGGGTGTGAATTGATTTTTGCTAAGAATTGTCTAGAAAGAATATCTGTTATTTGTTCGTGGTTTAAAAAAGGTTGTAAGTTCACCATGTATGCTTCTTCAGATCTAAGACATCTTATTCGTTTTTTATTAGGACTTATAGGTTTGAACATTCATGTGGTGCTGGGTTAAGAGATGTTAGGAAAGTTTATAAACTGGTAGATTTGTAAAATCTTTAATTATTGATCAAATTAGAGATGTCCCATTGAAGAAACCGAAAGACATTATTAATGATTTAAGAAGAGAATTTAATTTCACTCCTTCTTATTATTATGCATACACCGGGAAACAATTGGCATTGAAGGAAACTTATGGAGATGATGCAATGTCGTATAATGATTTGAATTGGTATCCAGAGGCTATACAAAAAACTAATCCAGGAAGTTATGTTGCTTTGGATGTTGGTACGTCAAGTAATCAATTTGAAAGAATTTGCAATGGGTTTAGTGCTTGTTTACTTGGATTTAGGCATTGTCGTCCCATGATATTTTTAGACGCGGCATTTTTGCGTGGCCAACAAGGTCTTTTATTAGCTGGTGCAGCAAAAAATGGCAATCAAGGTTTGACTTTTGATTTTTGTTCGTTTTTTTGCCATGTGTTATTTAGTATATTGTTTTAGTTACGTAGAATAGTAACATTTGGTGGATGTTGGTATATCTTAGCACTCAATTGTCATTTTAACAATTATATGTTGACTGTATTTTTACTTTATATGAAATTATAATATTACATGAATTTAACATTTGATATTGTATTATATGTCATAGTACTAGTATTTTTTAGCATTTATTATTCCGTATATTATATGACTGTACTACCAAACACATAATGTTATATTAATTTAGGATTAATCATATATATATATATATATATATATATATTCTTTTTTACTCCTGCAGTCATGTAAATATATGAAATTTTATGCTATGAAAGTAATACACTTTACTAATATTAGTATACTACTTTCTTGTATTAGCATTTGGAAAAACTACTGTTTTTTTTAGGTTTCTTTGCGCTTGCTATGGGAGTAGTTTCACATGAGAATGGGTCAAATTGATCTTGGTTTTTGGAGCATTTAAAAGAGATGCTTAGTGAGGATCGTGGATTGGTTTTCATATTGATCGCCAGTGGGGTTTGTTGTTAGGTGTTCCAAAAGTGTTTCCATCTTCTTTTCATAGCTATTGCACATTTCATATAGAGCAAAACATTGGTTCAATAGTTAAAGCTTGCAAGGGCGATACTTCTATTGTTGATTTGTTTAAACTTTTGACTCGAGCTTCAAATCCATATGATTTTGATCGCTATATGTTAAAGTTTAAAGAAATTGGTGGTGTTGCTGCAATTAATTTTTTAAATGATAAACCTTTTGAACATTGGACTGATTTGTTTTTTCAAGGCAAGAGGTATGGAGAATATACATCTAATGTGGCTTAAAGCTTTAACTCTTGGATTGTGGATGATAGATTTATGCCTATTACATCTTGTCTAGATGGAATCTAGGTTAAAATAATGGAACAAATGGCAAATAGGAGAGGAGAATGTCATGAATGGACTACTACTTTATGTATGGTTATGGAGCAATGGTTGTCGCAATTAGTTATGAGGATTTTGGATGGGATACATATTGGTCTTTGGAAAATGTTTTTGAAGTTAGATCTCCAATATCACATCATGTTGATCTTGCAAAAAGATTGTGTACTTGTAACTAGTGGAAAGTTATCGGTTTTCCATGTGCACATGCCATCAAGTGTATGAATAAGTCAAGATAGTCAATATATGATTATGTGGATTATTATTTTACAGCTGATGCTTTTAGATCGAGTTATGCGTATGCTATTAATCTAATTGCAAATGTTGTATTCCAATTGTTAGCGGAGATTAAGTCACAATTAAACCGCCTAAAGAAATTCGAGGTCTTGGAAGACCTTCTACTAAAAGATACGGCGACTTCTCTTATTCTCAGAGTAAGCGGAATAAATGTAGTAATTGCAATCAAGTTGGACATAACAAGAGGAATTGTCAAGCTTCAATGAAGATTTAAATTTGAATTTTGTTTTTTTTCTTTTATTTCTGTCACTTTATTCTTTGTATTTCTTTATCGTTTACTTATTTGATATAGTCATACCTTTTTTTTATTTCAGATACTAGTATATGTATTGTAATGATTGATTGTTTTAAGAAGAAGTTTACCTTTATTTGTGGATTTTCTGTGATTTTTATTTGTTTGTGGAGCATATTATTTTCATTTGTATATTATCTTTTTTTAACAGTAATATTATATTGTGATGAAAAAATATTGGTATGTTAGTATTAGATGCTTTCTGTTAATTTAGCAATTCATCAGAGTAATGCTATTTGTATTTAGCTTTTTTGATTTAGTATATAGTAGAAAGGTTGGCAAATTTGGTTATCAGTTATATACTAATAGACTCTGTGATGCTACTTTGGAAAAATTACAGCAATAGATTTCAATAAAGTGTTGTTGTGAGCATTGACATTCAAGTCAAATAAATGAGTCTTCTTTTTGTCTATGTTGGAAGCTGATGTATTGATGTTGTTTATCTTCTGTCTTTTATCTTCTGTCCTTTTCTTTCCATCTGGTTTATTTCTTCTAATTCGATGTTTATAATTTACAGAGGTCCTTCCTTTGAATTCAATATCTAGTTACTAAGAGAAAATAGTGAGCCATCAATTCTTGTTTACAAGATGTAATCAAAAGCATGTACAACCAATCAAAAAACTAGCATGAAATAAATTTGTGGCATGTCATAACATAGCATGGAATGAAAATTCAAAGTGGTGAAATAATGGATAGTAATATTCAGATGATTATCATCAATTTTAACTTCTCTATAAGAGAGGCAAGGAAAAACAATAAATCATTCTGTTAAATATGGCAACTAGTAGATCTACATATACCACATACTCATGTCCTAAATGTTATTTATTCTAGTTGGCTCTAGTTCTTCAAATTATTGATTAGCTATTATTCCTTGAACACTTGAAAGAACTAGCTATGTGTTTTCTTATGAACGTGGTATAATTCAAGTAGAAAAAATTGGTTGCAAATTCAATATAGTATTTTCCAACATTGATGTTAATTCATAAAACTTTCAGAGCAGGCATAAAACTTTTATAGCACTATAGATATCATGTAATTACATTTTTTCAATTAGCAATACTAGACGTCTTTAGCAAAAAAAGCAAACCTTTAAGAGAACATACATAGAACAAATTACAACTTTGCAAGTAGTAACACTATTCCACTTGAATTAGAAGTTCAGTAAAATATAAGTATCAATTCAACTATAGTTAGCACTTCATCTTAACTTTAGGTAATTCATATTTAACTATAATCAGTCAACTTAAATTGAGGTAATTCAAATTTAACTACAATTATCACTTCTTCAAATTTTCCAATCTTCAACTTTTCTTTTTACTTTAGTTCTTTTTCTTCACTGCTTTTTCAGCTGCTTCAGGAGTTGCATTTGTAAAGAGAGTCATGACATACCTACTTCTATGTGGATCATTTAGTATGTTATACACCATTTCAACTCGCATGAGGTTGGTATCTTTTTTCTGTAATCAGTGGGAAGGTTTGATTCTTTGTCCAAATGTTGAATGAATTTCATGACATATAGAGCACAATCATTCCTATTAATTTAAAAAGAAAAACAACAAAAATTGTTTGTTAACTAGCAATCAATTTATGCTACAATTTTATCATTGCAGACAGATTAGAAATATTTATACATGGTAAGTATTTAATTAGGTTATGTTAAAAGAATTGTACATCAGCTTGAGTAACATAGGCTGGATACATAAGGACTTATATGGGCGTTTATGATGTAAATTTCAAATTAATAGAATAAAAGAGCAATGGTATAAAAGATGTAATGCTACAACCATTTAGTATTTCTCTTAACATATAAAATTGGGATTCATATAGGAATGCATGAAGAACTTTTCCAGATCAGTATACTAAAAGGGCAGTGGCGTATTATTATAATGGCATGGTCATTTAGCATTTTAAAAAAATACATTAAAATATATTATACATTTTTACTACTATTATCATTAAGTTTTTTGTTAACACTATGTGTATCAATAAACATACATTTCCTACTGCATATTCATAATGCAACCTGTCACATTTTTCGGTTTATTGAACACCGCAACATTGCAATGTTATGATTGTTTAGCATTTACATGAAAATAAATACTTTAATAAATTACACATCTTCATTGCTATTACCATTTAGCACTTTTTTAACATACAATGTATTCCATCTTCTTTTTTCTTTTTTTGATGCATTGAATATTATGGCTTTGCAATTTTTAGTATAATACATGTTCAGTTTACTTGAAGAAGATTAAAAACTTAATAATGCTTATGAGGAAAGGCCTTCAATGGACACCGTGGTTGTTATATCGTCTTCGTACCAACCTCCTTATTTAAGATTTTGTTCTCTCAACTTTTCTTGTAATATTTTTGTAACGACCCGGAATTTTGGGTAATATAAATTTAATGATCTGTATAAATAATTTAACTGGTTTGATAATTTTTCTTTATAATTTTAATTTAAAGTTATAAATTTATTCGTTTTAAAGGTTAATAAATATTTAATCTGATAATTGTGATCAATATATTTCTAATAATTTAAAATATTGATAAGATTTATTTTCCAAAGCTAATGAAATTTTATTCTATTTATAATATATATATCTGATATATATTGTGAATAGAAGATCATGTGTTTTAAATAAAAGATGAATTTTTTTAAATTGTAATATATATGTTTGTATATGTTATAATTTGATATTGTTTTGAAATTTAATTTAATCTATTAATAATTTGAATATGTATGAAATTATAATTTAAAGCTTTGTTTAAAAATAAATATTCTTCAAAAGCTAATTTAAAGATTAATTCAATTGTTTTTAAAATATAAGATAAACTGTTTGTTTTCAAATATGATAGTTAAAAGGAATTTTAAAAAAGCTTTGTTTTAAAAATGCTCAAATTAAAATGGTTAAATGATAAATATAAATGTTTTAGATTTTAAAATATATGTATAAGAATTATTTGCATTTTTATTAGTATTAGAATATTTCTTTTAAAGGCAAACTATATTTATTTATAAAGTAAATTTGATAAATAAGTTATATTCACATTTAAATTAAGTAAAAATTAATTTAAAATTGCTTAAGACATGTGTGAACATGTTAACATATCTTAATAACACTTGTAAACCTATTAAGCTAATTATGTGACAATTGTCCAAGTTTTTTTAACAAGTGGCCTTCATTTTGAAATTTAAATCATATCTTTTTTTCTTCAAATAATTTTCTATTTCAGCTGAAACAAAGAAGTTTGTTTTCCTTTCTTCCTTTCTTAAAATAATGGCAATCAGTAAATTACTCTTCAACAACCCTGAAAATTGAATTCAAAAACCAAATACAAATCTGGAATTAGAAGTGAATTCTGCAAATTTAAAATGAAAACTGCAAAAAGATTCTCAACTAAAAGCTGCAGCCTTCAAATTACTACGACTTCAACATGCAAAAGGGAGATCTGAATTTAATCAATCTGCAAATCAACAATGAAGCTACAACTTCAAACTGCAATCAAAAATTCTGCAATTCAAGTTGAGATCAACTCAGTAAGCAGATCAAAGCTTTCCAAATAATTTCAATTGCCTGGAAAAAAATAAAAATCTGCTCTGTTATTTTACAGGTGCGTAAATTCTATTTTAAAAATAGTTTGGTAAAATCTATGATTTAATGTTGCATGCAGTTTGATGATGAATTTTTGTTTACCTGAATGCATGTTTACAAAAAAATATTGAATTGCCTGGAAAAAAAAAATCGAATGTTACTGTGTTCATAAAACAGTCCCAAATCCTTCAAAATCTCAATAACTTGATTTCGAACACGAATTGGACTGTGATTTGTTAATGAAAGTTGTTTGCAATCACATAATTTATCATCTAAAAATAATTATAGGGTTTTAAATGAATTAGTTATTCATATTTTTCAAATTTACAGTGAAAAAATCAAATTTGGGCAAAATTTTATAAATTCAAATTCTAGTTTTGAATATATAATCCAATTACTATTGGAAAGTTATGATTTTTAGAGTTTGTATCATAATTTTTAATTGAGTAATTAAGTTGAATTTTTGGTTTGAATGCTTTGGGGATTTTTATGAACTGCGGATTATATACATATTAATCTGAGTTGATACTTGGATCGAAGCTTGCATGTATGTTATAGATTAAGGGAAAAATACTTTTGAATTTTTCCAATGAGTAATGGGAATTGAAGAAACTAGGGTTTAAGATTACAGTATGTTTCGGCTTGAATGGCGTGGCATTGCATCGAGTATGATGAATTGAGCTCGTTCCTTTTTGGTGGAGTTGATGTTCTTGGGTGTGGCGACTCGATGGTAGGGTCGGCGAGGTGGACGGCGTCGTGGTGCCGGCGATGTGGGTAGTTTTGTGACGAAGTTGTTTCTGCAGTTTCGTGCTTTCGATCGAAATTTTGATTCGATGGTGTATAGATGGATCTAGGATCATATTACCGCTCGCGTGCGATTGTATGATCATTGGTGATGAGCACGACGTGCTACGGTGGCCGGAGGGCGATGGACACGTGCACGCATGTTTCTGTGTGCACCGAGTTTTGTTTTGGGGAAGATAGAGTTATCCCAGGGTTTTGCTTGCGTTATTCTCGCGTAGGACTCGAAGATAATGGAGTGGAGTTTGCTTCGGGAATGACACGGGAGCTTCTACGTTTGGTCTCGGGATTTTCTTAGCTTGGTTCTGTATTGTAATGCAGGTTTTGCTTGTTGTATAAATAAGTATAAATCAAGTTAAAATTATATGAACAAGTTTATAAAGGAAGTGAGGTATAAAGTTAAACTTGTTATTTTAAAAACGAAAGTAAATCAAACAGTTTAAAGTGAAATTTAATTTATAATTAAAATTTAAAAATGTTTTAAGATGTTTGTTTGAAAATAATTATCTAAATTAAGTTTTAAAATTCAAATTTAAAGAGTGTTTTGAATTTAATTACTAAATCAAAGATTTAAGTTAAAGTTTTGAAGTAATGTTTTAATAACAAATTTTCAATTTATATTGAAAATAAATTAGTTTAATTTGACAATTTAAAGTGTTTTTAAATTAGGAAATGATTTATAAATGCTTTATCTCCAAGTAAGACTATTATTATGATTTTGTAAACCAAGTTTAATAATTTGTCTTTGAATTAATAAGATTTAAATGATTTAAATAATTTATTTATGGAAATAAATAAGGTTAAATTATTTGGATAGTTAACTTAAGAATACTTATTTAATATGATTTGTTAATAAGTTAAGTTTGATTAAGATTTATGGTTTTCATAATTTATTAAAGATTTTATTTAATATTAGAAGTTAATTAATTAACTGTTTAACCAATTTTAAATAATTAGTTAATTATTTATTAAATATTATATAATCACTTAATTATGGATTAATTAAGTGTGATTACTTAATGAAGTAATCAATGGTTAATATTTGATTATAATTAAGAATGGAAGAAATTAATTATGGAAGTAATTAATGGTAATTACTCATGGAGTATTTTAATGGAAGTGATTATTGGTTAATCACTTGATGATATCAATTAAAGAATTGATTAATATAATTGTAGAAGTTAATTAATTATGAAGTAATTAATTAATTAAAGGATTAAGGATTATTTAATAATGGAATAAATTACTTGTTAAGGTAATTAATTAAGAGAGTAATCAAGATTTATTAATGAAGTAATTAGAAATATTACTTATGTAAGTAATTAAGAGTTAATTACTTAATTAATTTAGTTAATTAACGTGATTAATTAATTGATGAATGTGATTAATTTAAAATTAATTAATAAGTGTAATTAATTAAAATTGTAATTAATTAATAAAGTAAATAATTAAGGATTTATTTATTAGTTTAATTGTTTAATTACTACTTAATAAAGCAATTAAAGATTAATTAATTAGATTAATCGATCAAGGGTTAACTTAATTAAATAAGAATTTAATTAATTAAGATAAGTAATTACAAATTGTTTAATTACTGATTATGATTAATGAGTTGATCAATTTCAAGTTAATTATTTAATTAAAGAGAATTATTAATTAATGAGGATCATTAATTAATGTAATTAATGATATTTATCAAGGTTGATTAATATAAGTGATTTATTTAAGAGTGATTAATTAATTGTAATTAATTAAGGTTTAATGTAATTAATTATGATTGATTAATAAATGAAGTAAATGAAGGATCATTAATTATTGTAATTAATGTAGTAATTAAAGGTTAATTACTGAATATGGTTAAGGATGATTTCTTGAATGTAATTAAAGTATAATTAATCAAGGAAAATTAATTTGGGAAGATCATTAGAGATGATTTATTTATTTGGAATTAATAAATAAGGAAGGGTTAAGGTTAATCCAATTGATTAAGAGATAATCAATTCTGCTTTGATTGATTGATATTGGATGATTAATATTGGTTGATTGATTGATATGGGATGATCGATAATGAGTGATTGATATTGGGTGATTAATATTGATTGATTGATTGATATTGGGTGATTGGTTGATATTGGATGATTTAAGCATCTATGATATGTAATATGCTTTGTGAAGATGAATGTTGTTATGAATTATCTATTGTGAAAATGTGATCCATCCATCTGTTTATATATCACCTTGAATATGAGTTTAACTGTTTAAACCCTTAAGTATAAACTTGAACATTAAAATGGCGTTTGGTTTCGGTGAGACTGGGAATGGGTTTCCATATTTGGATAATCCGAAAACCACATCGATTCCAATTAAACGTTAGGTCGTGAATCCAAGTGGAGCAAGTGAAGACTCGAGGTGTAAGGACTATACGTCAGATGACTCTGTGGGTGATTCCATAATGAGTTTGACGGAATAGTACTTATAGGTTCGAGGTGGTGATTTAGAGTGCAAGGCTTATGGTCGTTGACTTTGAGGGTGATTCCAAAATGAGTGCAACGAGATAGTGCCTTCGGTTTCGTTCGAACCTGGAACGAACTTGTATGGATTGAATGCTTTCAGAACATCGTCAGGCGGACGATGAGCATTCTAAGATAGATGTGTTCTATAAAGGTAATCGCAGACTCAAGCCTCATCAGCCGGGAATGGCTAAAACATGAGAGGTGCAGCAAGGCTTCGTGGGTAGCCCCCACTTGAGAGTGAGATTTACCCCTGTCTACAGGTCCCTTTCTATTTCGGCTTAGTGTGTGGTTGGTCGTGCCAACTACGGGGTGGTCTTGTTCGGAACAGTCCAGTAAGGGATGGTTCCGGCCTTGTGTTGCAGGGGAGCGGGCGTACTCCTCGGTACGTTGATCTAGGCTACATACTATGACGGGTGGTACGCCAGTAGCCCTGCCATTGATGGAAACTCATTCTTCCTAAGAGACCCTATGGTTTTGATTGTATTACCCACTTTTGTGGCTAGTAGCTAGAATTTAATCATGTAACAATTTCGGCTATTTCTTATTTACTTGAAAACCCTAGACACTATTATAATATCACTGGATTTCCTATCAAATGTTTTGGTTAACGTAAGGTAAAAACTTTTCCATGTTTATGTGTGGGAAGTCTTACGTGATACCTTTTCTTTTCAATGGTTTTCTAAAGTTAAGCAATTTTAACCCGTTTACTCACACCAGACCCCTGTCTGACCCGAGTGTTTATTTTCTGTTTTATTAAACTCTTGGGTACTCATATTATGTATGAGTGGTCAAGTGATTCAGGTTGGCTTGACGAATTCTGGAGGAGATATGGAGCAGGAGGCTTCCACGTATAGATATATTATGGTTCCGCTGTGTTGTTTGGTATCTGTATCTGATATACTTGAGTTGTATAATTAGAAAGATGTTTATAACTGTCTAATATCTGTTGTATACGTTGTGTACTCTGATGTATTATGATACCAAGTAATATTCTATGTGATATATTATATTTTATTCGTTCCGCTGTGAGTTCTCTGATGTTGTTGTTTCTTTATTTCTCTTTCTTTTCTTCTTTTACCCCTTTCTTTCTTCATAGATTATGCGATTTCCTGGGACAGGAAGTCGGGTCATCTCAGTTGGTATCAGAGCATTAGGTTGAGTGAATACCTAGGCTCTGGAGTGGTGTCTTTGTTGATAGAGCGTACTTGTAATTTTTATATGTAACTATAATATATCTATATATCCATATCTACCTGATCTGTTTGGTTATCTTTTCGGATTTTCGAGCATAAATTTTAAAGGTAGATGGAATAGTGGGGTGTGTGTAACACGACTACCACTGATGGAAGAGGTCCATATGTTGAGGTTGGAAGTATTTTGTCGAGACTGTAGACCTAATACCATCTCGAGTGAGATTTGTAGGTTGGAGTAAGGATTTCTCTGTTATCAAAAGGTAATCTTTTCAAAAGATTCAGAGTTCATCTTTGAAGTGTAAGTTTGGGTTTCACTCGGGTGAGCGAATTTTTCTTGAGTTTGGATCTGTCAGAAGTGTAGTATTAAGTGGTGGTATCTTGATAGCTATGTGATGAGATGTAGTATCCTTGGATATTTTCAGAAGATGTTTTCTCTTGAAGCAGTTTTAGAAGTGGTTGAGGAGCAGTCTTTACCTGCCACTGGGAAGTTAGAAGTTGTCTGGATCTTTAGCATGGAGGTTGGCTGTTCTGGGATATGAGAATAATGTCTATGAGTTGCTCCGCTTCGACATGGTCTCATTTGTCATTTCTTAAGGAGAGCGAGATGTTGATGCTTGGTTTGGAGTCCGAGTTTCTTTAAAGGTTGTGTGCCATCTCGAAGGTCCGTTGTGTGGTTTGTTGATGGTTTTGGTTTTCGAGAAGCCTTTGGATTAGAAGTCTTTGGATAGTTGTGGTAGCAGTGCAACTCAAAGTGTTCAGTGTGTCGACGAGAAGGTCTTTTAGCTTTGCAGTATCATCGAGGTAGAGTTTGGAAGCAGCAGTGTGCTCATTTCTCCGATGGTTCAGGAATCTTGGTGGTTCTTCTATCAGCAGTCCAGGCAGAAGGTGGAAGTTTTCTCGAAGAGTTAACCTTGTTTAGAAAAGCTTAAGGTCGTTCTAATTGGTAAAGAGAGGACAGTTTCTTTGGAATCCGAGCTAGGTTGGATCGCAAAAGTGACTTGCGATTAAATTTGGAATTTTTCTTGGGCAATATTTTGTTTGAGACTGAGAATTATCATGTGTATTAGGAGCTACTGAAGTAATCAGAAGTTGTCTGCATCTGGAATTGAGTTCCATTTTGTTTTGGTTTCAGAAGTGATTTTGGTGGTTAGCCTAAAGGAGAGAGTTGGTGTAGCAACTCAGAAATATTTATGGAATTGGGATTGGTCAGATCTAGCTTTTGAGTTGGATTCTACAGTAAGGTTGTTTGACTGAGTCAGATGAGTCACACAGATTATATGTATTTGATGAACAAAGTTTTTCGGATATATTGGATAAGCTTGTATTCGTGTTCATCAGCAGTATTCTCATCTATTTCAGAATCAGAGTTGTGCAGCAGAAGCGAGGTAGCAGCTATAGAAGGAAGGAAGCAAGTTCAGTTTGCTATTGCTTGAGGAAGTAGAGCTTGTGTTCTGGATTTCAACGGATTTTGGAAGATTTTTCTGTTGAATAGGATCCAGAAACTGGATTGCTTTGGTCTAGTTGTTTTCGGAAGTATCAGCATAGGCTGAGCTGATCAAGAAGAAGTTTGGCAGCCCAGGATTGTCTATTGAGTTATGCAGATATGAGATAAGGAGTTTGGAATTCGAAGTTGGAGACTTCATTGTTGTTAAGATTTCTCTGGTTAAGAGAGTAGTAATTGGATAAGATCGGTTGGTTAGTGCTGTGGAATTTGGAATTTCTTATCTGTGTTTTTGATGGGATAAGATTGAATTGCCAGTTTGGATAGCTGGAATTCATTATGTATCACGTATCTCTGAGGGAGTACGTATATGATTCATTGTTGGTTGTTGAATCTGTGGTTCAGTTAGATTTGGAAGTTGAGCTGGATTTGAGTATAGTCTGATGTTCTGTTCAGATTGATGGATCTAGATATGAGAGGAGCTTTGGATTTTGGTGGTGTGGTTTGTTTAGTTTCTGCAGAACGATTCCCTCGGTGATTTATACTTGGGAAACTCGAGATAGTATTAGAGATTTATTCTAATTTGTATCAGGATAATTAGTTAGTTTTGTTTGTTTGTTTGATTGATTGCTATGGTTGATTAGTAACTGGTTGATAGGAATGCTTTGCTGTTTAAAATTAAAATCTTTGTTGGGTTATTAAATTACCTTTGCTTTTAAATTTCTGGGACGAAATTCTTTTAAGGGGAGAGGATTGTAACGACCCGGAATTTTGGGCAATATAAATTTAATAATCTGTATAAATAATTTAATTGGTTCGATAATTTTTCTTTATAATTTTAATTTAAACTGATAAATTTATTCTTTTTAAAGGTTAATAAATATTTAATCTGATAATTGTGATCAATATCTTTCTGACAATTTAAAATATTGATAAGATTTATTTTTCAAAGCTAATGAAATTTTATTCTATTTATAATATATATATCTGATATATATTGTGAATAGAAGATCTTGTGTTTTAAATAACAGATGATTTTTTTTAAATTGTAATATATATGTTTGTATATGTTATAATTTGATATTGTTTTGAAATTTAATTTAATCTATTAATAATTTGAATATGTATGAAATTATAATTTAAAGCTTTGTTTAAAAATTAATATTCTACAAAAGCTAATTTAAAGACTAATTCAATTGTTTTTAAAATATAAGATAAACTGTTTGTTTTCAAATATGATAGTTAAAAGGAATTTTAAACAAGCTTTGTTTTAAAAATGCTCAAATTAAAATGGTTAAATAATAAATATAAATGTTTTAGATTTTAAAATATATGTATAAGAATTATTTGCATTTTTATTAGGATTAGAATATTTATTTTAAAGGTAAACTTATATTTATTTATAAAGTAAATTTGATAAATAAGTTATATTTGTAGGATCTAGATTAACCCTAGAGGGGGGAGGGGGGTGAATAGGGTTATAGCAAATTTTCTCGATTGAAACGTAAAAACAAACTGCAAAAATAAATATGCTGAAAAGTAAATCATACACAAAATTTACCCAGCTGCGGCAAACCCTGCCTACTACTGCATTCCCAGATTTCTATTAGAATTAAACAGTATCCCGCTTACAAACACTCTACTAGACTCACAAACCCTTTTGCTCCCACTCACAAACACTCTCATAGACTCGCACACCCTGCTCCGCCTATAGAGTTTCGCTTACTCGCAAACTCTGCTCTGCCTATAGAGTTTTGCAAACTCGCACACCCTGCTCACTGAACTAATTCTAACTAGACAATCTGACACTACCTACAACCTAGGTGGTGATTTACCAAGATTTGACTCGAAAAAGAAAAACAAATTTCAAAAATCAATGCAGGAGCAAAAATTAAATATAAACTTGAATCCCTAATTTTTGCTCAAATAAAAAAGACCCCCTTTTAATAAAACCCTAACTAATACCAAATCCTCTTTATAACAATGAAGGCCAGCCCTTTTAACCATATCCTTTGTTCTTCCTTCTGAAACAAATGCGGCCGTTCTTCTTTCTGAAATTAGGGTTTTCTGAATATTGGAGATCGCGACTGTTTGATTTTCTTGCTCGGTTGGTCGCTCCTTCTCTGATGATCAATTCACTGGTTTGCGTTGCTTTTGCTCTCTCGATTCTCTGATTTGCGTTGCTTGGGCTCTTTTGCAGCTGCTCCTTTGATTGAGTTCACTGTTGCGGTATGTAATCTCTTTGATGGTTTAATTGCTTCAATTGAACTCGATGCATATGATGATCTTTTGGGTTTAGTATTTATATGAATTCGAGACACTTGTTATCGTTCGTATCAATTTGATACTTTCCCAATTTGTTCTTTCTTGATGCGCACGGCTTTCCTGATATAACTTCGACTTGTTACTCACGGCTTTGATTATCAAACGTTTGATTTATCTCGTGGATAATGCGGCAGAAACTTTCCCTTTTTCATTGCTGACTTTTACAAAGATACGAATTTGATTTTTTAAACTTCGGCTTGATTTGTATTTTGTACTGCGTTGATTTCTTGTATGCCATTCCACGACTCTGCATCATTTTCGCCCATCACTGTTTTCATTCTTCATTTCACTTGAACATTGCATTTGTTAATCTTGCTACTTTCACTGGTTGTTGGGTTGCTGTACATATGAACTTACATTCATTCGAATTGTATTCACTTCATGTTTGCCTACATGTTGTGGTTTGGACATTTGCACTTGTACACTCCATACTTGGTCATGCTGTAGTCTTCAAGCATGTTGCTGTTGACATGTCTTGATGCACTGAACTGTTTGTTGTCTTGTTTGGTTGAAGTTCTTTGTTTGGTCTGGTCATTGCTTCCCTGACCTTGTAGGTTGTTTGGTTGATGTGCATGTCACTGTTGTACACTGCATAGTGGTCTTCATTGTGATGATTTTGTTGCTCTGACTTGTATCACTCATGCAGTCTTCACTGTTGTATATATTGATTCCTTTACTGTTGTTGCATGCACTCTTATGCTGTTTGCTTGTATTACTGATCATGGTAGTCTGATCATTGATTTTTGTATATTTGGGCTTCACTGTTGCTGTGTCATTGCTGTTGACATTTGCATTTGCACTTGTAGTCTTCGCCATGTTGGTTTAGTTGCATTATAGTTGCATTCACTTGGCATTCACTTGAGTCTGTTGCTTTGCTTATTTGTATCTTGCATCACTGGTGCAAATTATTTGCTGTGACACTTGTTCACTGGTGTACTTGAGCTTCTGACCTTTCTGGTCTCTGTTCTTTGTTCATTGGTCATTGTACTGATTCTTGGTGGATTAAGCATTTGGTCTATGTTGCATTGTTCCATGTACACTGTATTGTATCTTCCTTAGTTTTGTTTCTGCACCTATGTTGCATGCAATGTTGCATTGACATGTGTCTTGCCTTTGACATCCATGTTCTTCACTGTTTACATCACTGGATTTTGACTTGGTCTTTGTTGAACTTCTGGATGCACTTGTCATCTTCACTATGTTGCACATTTGTGGTCTGTTCACCCATTACTGCACTTGCATTGCTGTTTGGTCATTTTGTACTTCTGGATGGAGCTGTGCATACGAGTTGGCGAGGCAGTGCACATGTGTATAAATGTACACGTGTGTATTGCAGCCACTTATGATTACCTGTCCCTGATTGCGTTATCAAGTGTATATATCTATGTGCACGACTTTGTGATGAATTCAAGTGTGAATGATGACGAACAACCCAAATAACTGAGGCAAATCAAAAATCATATTTTATTTTATATTGTAGAAATATTTCTTTTTCATTTTACTGCGTTAGTGAATATTTTTGCAGATTGCTCAGATGCTGGATTCAAACTGGAATGCAGTTGAAGACAAAATACGAGTGTGAGTGATATGTAGTGAGGTTGTTAATGTAAATATGAAATCGTGATGTATTCAAAATTGTATATGTATAGTGGGAGCATGAATTTGTACTATTCAAGATTGTAATAAATATTTTTTTGAATAAAATTTCTATTTGAATTCAAATTCCATTCAAATTCTGTGTACTTTATTTTATTCAACAAATATTTATTTAATCTATGAAAAATAAAATAGTACATTAACAAATACATTTAAATGAATGTATATATGTTTATTATCATCAAACAAAAAATCATATGCTCGCATATTCTATAATCTCCCCCTTTTGATGATAACAAACATATATTTAAGATTTTTACCGTGTTAAATGTATTTGATCAATGATATACTCTAATTGCTCCCCCTATTTAAATGCTTCCTCTCTACATGATGCTCCCCCTACATATATGCATGCAAATAGAAATATTCAAATAAGCCTAGATGCAAATGGAAAATTATTTGACCTTTGCTTGATTCTATTTGACAAAATCTTAACTTTTCTCTCCCCCTTTTGTTATCAGCAAAAGAATAATATTGTTAGAGAAAAATAGAAATTAAGTGACCAATATTAATCCAACATTAAACTCAAATTGAATGTAAATACTAAACTTCAATAAAAATCAAACAAAAATCATAACTACCCTTGTTAGGCGCATATTCCACTTTTAGAAATAATGGAAATGATGTTCTAATATAAAATCATACAATTGTATCAACTTGTGGTACATTTATATCAGAAATTTGAATATCTACTAATCATGCATAACAGTTAGGACTTTTAAATGAGATTAGTAGTATTCGAATTTAATTTTAAAAAATGAAATCAAGTATCTTCTAACCGCGCATGACCGTGAGGACTTTTAAATGGGATTAGAATCAACTTGTCTATTTAACCAATTAATTTTGATCTGCGTTCCATACATGCATAACTGTAAGGACTTTTAAATGAGCATGGAAGCACATAATCAGAAATCCAAGTAATTCACCCATGCATAACCATGAGGACTTTTAAATGAGAGTGAATACTTTGGATATTTATTTATTTTAAAAAAAAATGAAATGAAAAACAAATGATCCCTGATTATAGTACCACATATCGACCAACTATATTTAAGTTTTGATAAACAATGATCGATAGAAATATGATGGATACAGAAATGGTCATGGAATCTTTACCCAACAGAAAGTTTTATAACTCTTGTTTGAATTCCTAAAGAAATTTTCCAAATATACTCTCTTGAGTAATGTTTGTTAAATATCAACACTTATCACCTTTTCAATCACTATTTATCTTTTTGATAATTTGTAGGGAGTCGGCTAGTCAAAATTTGTCATTTAAAATCAAATAAAAATGACTAATCTGAAAATATGGTCAATAATGATTTTCTCGAAGGGTTATATGAGAAAAAATTTCTACGATTTGAAAATTATTTTAAGTGAAGAATATGCAGATATTTTCTTTGAAAAACGACGCAGCAAATGAATGTTTAAAAATTAATCATGTTCCACTAGTAATTTTTCTATCAACTATATTACCAGTGTAATCTGCATCTGAATTTCTCTTTCACTCCAAAATATCACTAACTAAAGACCAGACCATGAAGTGTGCAAAAAATTCAAACTCAATTTTTTTACAGCATTTTAAATGACATTCTCTTGAATTTGGATTGAAGCCATGTAAATAATCAGAAAACCGTGAATATAGAGTTAGCCATGACCAAAAGTATTATCATCCAACAAAACACTATTTTTAATCCAAACTAATATATATGAAGTAAATCAAAGAATAGTGTTTTTGACATAAATGTAATTGGCCAACTATATTGAGCAAGTCAGAATAAAAAAAATCATCATCACATCATTATCATAATTTTGGCTGATTTAATGCAGAATATGGTGCAGATTATCACATTTAATATACCTTCACCTGTTTTACCTTTACGATAATTTTTCATGGTTGCCCAATGTGATCCTGTCACCTTTGTACTAGGCTAAGAAACTTTGCTTTGTTGCCCGTTGTGTTTCTGGAATAGCCAAAAATCCAAAAAACACTGTTGTTGTTCCTTAGCCTGCCACCACACCTACACGGGAAAAGATTTATGCGACGTATTTGTTTTTATAGGTCCATGGTTGTTAGTGGCAGAAGATTTAGACAAATAATTTTGTGGAGACCCAAAACTATTTATATATGTTCCTTTTGGCACCCAAATTTGTTTAACTTTGAGAGATTTTATATTTGTGCCTTTTGGAACCCAAATTGGTATGGTTTTCACATGTTTGGGTCTATACCAACAATTATTGTAATCGTGTCCATATTTTCTACAAATTGTGCACATGGAATTTTCTTGATTAATATCGCTTTCAACATTTTCAGATTTATTATATCTAAGTCCTTGTCTAACCGTATTAAAAGTTTGCTTTCCTAATAGCATATTCAATGATTTTTCACTTTTTGAGAATTTATCTAAAGTCATTGACAATTGTTGGACTTGTGTTTTGAGAGATTCATTTCCATTTATCAATTGTGTGCACTTTTTAATAGAATTCTCTCTCCTAGTATTTTCATTCTCTTTTAAAATCAGAATTTCATTTTCAAGTGATTTTATATTGATTTCTGATTTTTTAATTTCCTTTTCGAATGTTGGACACTTATCACACTTAGGGATCTTACTTTGATAGGTTTTAACTAATTGGTCGAGTTGTTCATTTAATTCTATCAAAGTATCTTTTTGTGATTCAAGTTTGGCATACTTCTCCCTAAGTCGTTCAAAACAGCCATTCACTTCGTGGAAATAAATAAGTAATTCAGAGTGAGTCAGTTTTGATACCTCGCTTGGCTTCATATTGTGCTCTCTGTTTTTTACTTTTTGATTTAGAGCTGGATTTCCGTATTTGCGGTTCCTCCTTTTGAATTTCTTCATTAGTAATGCCAGATCGGCTGCTCCATCATCATCATCCTCATCACAACTGCTATTTACCAACCTTGTTAAGCACATTTCTTTAGCTGAGTCAGTTGTGGAGGACATCTCATTACTGTTGACTTTTGCACCATATATTGCATCGAGAGTATTCCAGATTTTCTGTGCATTTTCACAATGAGAGACGAAATAAAAATTATCACGATTAATATGAGAATATAATATATGCATAGCAAGAGCATTAATCGAGAGAATTTCCTTATTTGTTATATCACACCCATTTTCAATAATATCCCAACATTTAATATTAACAGATTTTAAATAAAATTCCATTTTTAATTTCCAGTTCAAAAAATCTGTTCCATCGAAAATGGAAGGAATAATATTGGAATGACCCTCAACAAAAGTATTATTTGATGGATTCATGACTCTAGAGTTAAAGAAAAATACCGGGCTTTGATACCACTTGTAGGATCTAGATTAACCCTGGGGGGGGGGGGGGGTGAATAGGGTTATAGCAAATTTTCTCAATTTAAACGTAAAAAAATCTGCAGAAATAAATATGCTGAAAAGTAAATCACACACAAAATTTACCCAGCTTCGGCAACCCCTGCCTACTGCTGCATTCCCAGATTTCTATTAGAATTAAACAGTATCCCGCTTACAAACACTCTACTAGACTCGCAAACCCTTTTGCTCCCGCTCACAAACACTCTCATAGACTCGCACACCCTGCTCCGCCTATAGAGTTTCGCTTACTCGCAAACTCTGCTCCGCCTATAGAGTTTTGCAAACTCGCACACCCTGCTCACTGAACTAATTATAACTAGACAATCTGACACTACCTACAAGCTGGGTGGTGATTTACCAAGATTTGACTCGAAAAAGAAAAACAAATTTCAAAAATCAATGCAGGAGAAAAAATTAAAATATAAACTTGAATCCCTAATTTTTTCTCAAATAAAAAAGACCCACTTTTAATAAAACCCTAACTAAAACCAAATCCTCTTTATAACAATGAAGGACGGCCCTTTTAGCCCTATCCTTTGTTCTTCCTTCTGAAACAATTGCGGCCGTTCTTCTTTCTGAAATTAGGGTTTTCTGAATATTGGAGATCACGACTGTTTGATTTTCTTGCTCGGTTGGTCGCTCCTTCTCTGATGATCAATTCACTGGTTTGCGTTGCTTTTGCTCTCTCGATTCTCTGATTTGCGTTGCTTGGGCTCTTTTGCAGCTGCTCCTTTGATCGAGTTCACTGTTGCGGTATGTAATCTCTTTGCTGGTTTGATTGCTTCAATTGAACTCGATGCCTATGACGATCTTTTGGGTTTAGTATTTATATGAATTTGAGACACTTGTTTTCGATCGTATCAATTTGATACTTTCCCAATTTGTTCTTTCTTGATGCGCATGGCTTTCCTGATATAACTTTGAATTGTTACTCACGGCTTTGATTATCAAACGTTTGATTTATCTCGTGGATAATGAGGCAGAAACTTTCCCTTTTTCATTGCTGACTTTTTCAAAGATACGAATTTGATTTTTTAAACTTCGGCTTGATTTGTATTTTTGTACTGCGTTGATTTCTTATATACCATTCCACGACTCTGCATCATTTTCGCCCATCACTGTTTTCATTCTTCATTTCACTTGAACATTGCATTTGTTAATCTTGCTACTTTCACTGGTTGTTGGGTTGCTGTACATATGAACTTGCATTCATTTGAATTGTATTCACTTCATGTTTGCCTACATGTTGTGGTTTGGACATTTGCACTAGTACACTCCATACTTAGTCGTGCTGTAGTCTTCAAGCATGTTGTTGTTGACATGTCTTGATGCACTGAACTGTTTACTGTCTTGTTTGGTTGAAGTTCTTTGTTTGGTCTGGTCATTGCTTCCCTGACCTTGTAGGTTGTTTGGTTGATGTGCATGTCACTGTTGTACACTGCATAGTGGTCTTCATTGTGATGATTTTGTTGCTCTGACTTGTATCACTCATGCAGTCGTCACTGTTGTATATGTTGATTCCTTTACTGTTGTTGCATGCACTCTTATGTTGTTTGCTTGTATTACTGATCACGGTAGTCTGATCATTGATTTCTGTATATTTGGGCTTCACTGTTGCTGTGTCATTGCTGTTAACATGTGCATTTGCACTTGTAGTCTTGGCCATGTTGGTTTAGTTGCATTATAGTTGCATTCACTTGAGTCTGTTGCTTTGCTTATTTGTAGCTTGCATCACTGGTGCAAATTATTTGCTGTGACACTTGTTCACTGGTGTACTTGAGCTTCTGACCTTTCTGGTCTCTGTTCTTTGTTCATTGGTCATTGTACTGATTCTTGGTGGCTTGAGCATTTGGTCTGTGTTGCATTGTTCCATGTACACTGTATTGTATCTTCCTTAGTTTTGTTTCTGCACCTATGTTGCATGCAGTGTTGCATTGACATGTGTCTTGCCTTTGACATCCATGTTCTTCACTGTTTACATCATTGGACTTTGACTTGGTCTTTGTTGAACTTCTGGATGCACTTGTCATCTTCGCTGTGTTGCACATTTACGGTCTGTTCACCCATTACTGCACTTGCATTGTTGTTTGGTCATTTTGTACTTCTGGATGGAGCTGTGCATACGAGTTGGCGAGGTAGTGCACATGTGTATAAATGTACACGTGTGTATTGCAGCCACTTATGATTACCTGTCCCTGATAGCGTTATCAAGTGTATATATCTATGTGCACGACTTTGTGATGAATTCAAGTGTGAATGATGACGAACAACCCAAATAACTAAGGCAAATCAAAAATCATATTTTATTTTATATTGTAGAAATATTTCTTTTTCAGTTTTACTGCGTTAGTGAATATTTTTGCAGATTGCTCAAATGTTGGATTCAAAATGGAATGCAGTTGAAGACAAAATACGAGTGTGAGTGATATGTAGTGAGGTTGTTAATGTAAATATGAAATCGTGATTTATTCAAAATTGTATATGTATAGTGAGAGCATGAATTTGTACTATTCAAGATTGTAATAAATATTTGTTTGAATAAAATTTCTATTTGAATTAAAATTCCATTCAAATTCTGTGTACTTTATTTTATTCAACAAATATTTATTTAATCTATGAAAAATAAAATAGTATATTAACAAATACATTTAAATGAATGTATATATGTTTATTATCATCAAACAAAAAATCATATGCTCGCATATTCTACAATATTCACATTTAAATTAAGTAAAGATTAATTTTGCTTAAGACATGTGTAAACATGTTAACATATCTTAATAACACATGTAAACCTATTAAGCTAATTATGTGACAATTGTCCAATTTTTTTTAACAAGTGGCCTTCATTTTAAAATTTAAACCATATCTTTCTTTTTCTTCAAACAATTTTCTATTTCAGCAGAAACAAAGAAGTTTGTTTTCCTTTCTTCCTTTCTCAAAATAGTGACAATCATTAAATTACTCTTCAAAAACCCTGAAAATTGAATTCAAAAATCAAATACAAATCTGGAATTAAAAGTGAATTCTATAAATTTAAAATGAAAACTGAAAAAAGATTTTCAACTTAAAGCTGCAGCCTTCAAATTACTACAACTTCAGTATGCAAAAGGGAGATCTGAATTTAATCAATCTGTAAATCAACAATGAAGCTACAACTTCAAACCGCAATCAAAAATTCTGCAATTCAAGTTGAGATCAACTCAACAAGCAGATCAAAGCTTTTCAAATAATTTCAATTGCCTGGGAAAAAATAAAAATCTTCTTTGTTATTTTACAGGTGAGTAAATTCTATTTTAAAAACAGTTTGGTAAAATCTATGATTTAATGTTGCATGCAGTTTGATGATGAATTTTTGTTTACCTGAATGCATGTTCATAAAAAATATTGAATTGCCTGAAAAAAAAATTAGAATGTTACTGTGTTTATAAAACAGTCCCAAATCCTTCAAAATCTCAATAACTTGATTTTGAACACGAACTGGACTGTGATTTGTTAATGAAAGTTGTTTGCAATCACATAATTTATCATCTAAAATTTATTATTGGGTTTTAAATGAATTTGTTATTCATATTTTTCAAATTTACAGTGAAAAAATCAAATTTGGGCAAAATTATACAATTTCAAATTCTAGTTTTGAATGTATAATTGAATTACAATTGGAAAGTTATGATTTTTAGAGTTTGTATCATAATTTTTAATTGAGTAATTAAGTTGAATTTTTGGTTTGAATGCTTTGGGGATTTTTATGAACTGTGGATTGTATTCATATTAATTTGAGTTGATACTTGGATCGAAGTTCGCATGTATGTTATAGATTAAGGGAAAAATACTTTTGAATTTTTCCAATGAGTAATTTGATGGGAATTGAAGAAACTAGGGTTTAAGCTTACAGTTTGTTTCGGCTTGAATGTCGTGGCATTGCGTCGAGTATGATGAATCGAGCTCGTTCCTTTTTGGTGGAGTTGATGTTCTTGGGTGTGGCGACTCGATGGTAGGGTCGGCGAGGTGGACGGCATCGTGGTGCCGGCGATGTGGGTGGTTTTGTGACGAAGTTGTTTCTGCAGTTTCGTGCTTTCGATCGAAATTTCGATTCGATGGTGTATAGCTGGATCTAGGATCATATGTCGCTCGCGTGCGATTGTATGATCGTTGGTGATGAGCACGACGTGCTACGGTGGCCGGAGGGCGATGGACACGTGCATGCGTGTTTCTGTGTGCACTGAGTTTTGTTTTGGGAAAGATAGAGTTGTCCTGGGGTTTTGCTCGCGTTATTCTCGCGTAGGACTCAAAGATGATGGAGTGGGGTTTGCTTCAGGAATGACACGGGAGCTTCTGCGTTTGGTCTCGGGATTTTCTTAGCTTGGTTCTGTAGTGTAATGATGGTTTTTCTTGTTGTATAAATAAGTATAAATCAAGTTAAAATTATAAGAACAAGTTTACAAAGGAAGTGAGGTATAAAGTTAAACTTGTTATTTTAAAAACAAAAGTAAATCAAACATTTTAAAGTGAAACTTAATTTATATTTAAAATTTAAAAATGTTTTAAGATGTTTGTTTGAAAATAATTATCTAAATGAAGTTTTAAAATTATAATTTAAATAGTGTTTTGAATTTAATTATTAAATCAAAGATTTAAGTTAAAGTATTGAAGTAATGTTTTAATAACAAATTTTCAATTTATATTGAAAATAAATTAGTTTAGTTTGATAATTTAAAGTGTTTTTAAATTTGGAAATGATTTATAAATGCTTTATCTCCAGGTAAGACAACTATCATTATTTTGTAAACCAAGTTTAATAATTTGTCGTTGAATTAATAAGATCTAAATAATTCAAATAATTTATTTATGGAAATAAATAAGGTTAAATTATTTGGATAATTAACTTAAGAATACTTATTTAATATGATTTGTTAATAACTTAAGTTTGAATAAGATTTATGGTTTTCTTAATTTATTAAAGATTTTCTTTAAAATTAGAAGTTAATTAATTAATTGTTTAATAAATTTTAAATAATTAGTTAATTATTTATTAAATATTAAATAATCACTTAATTATGGATTAATTAAGCGTGATTACTTAATAAAGTAATCAATGGTTAATATTTGAATATAATTAAGAATGGAAGAAATTAATTATGGAAGTAATTAATGGTAATTACTCATGGACTATTTTAATGGAAGTGATTATTGGTTAATCAATTAATGATATCAATTAAAGAATTGATTAATATAATTGTAGAAGTTAATTAATTATGAAGTAATTAATTAATTAAAGGATTAAGGATTATTTAATAATGGAATAAATTACTTGTTAAGGTAATTAATTAAGAGAGTAATCAAGATTTATTAATGAAGTAATTAGAAAAAATTACTTATGTAAGTAATTAAGAGTTAATTACTTAATTAATTTAGTTAATTAATGTGATAAATTAATTGATGAATGTGATTAGTTTAAAATTAATTACTAAGCGTAATTAATTAAAATTGTAATTAATTAATAAAGTAATTAATTAAGGATTTATTTATTAGTTTAATTGTTTAATGATTACTTAATAAAGTAATTAAAGATTAATTAATTAGATTAATTAATGAAGGGTTAACTTAATTAAATAAGAATTTAATTAATTAAGATAAGTAATTACAAATTGTTTAATTACTGATTATGATTAATGAGTTGATCAATTTCAAGTTAATTATTTAATTAAAGAGAATTATTAATTAATGGGGATCATTAATTAATGTAATTAATGATATTTACCAAGGTTGATTAATATAAGTGATTTATTTAAGAGTGATCAATTAATTGTAATTAATTAAGGTTTAATGTAATTAATTATGATTGATTAATAAATGAAGTAAATGAAGGATCATTAATTATTGTAATTAATGATAGTAATTAAAGGTTAATTACTGAATATGGTTAAGGATTATTTCTTGAATGTAATTAAAGTATAATTAATCAAGGAGGATTAATTTGGGAAGATCATTAGAGATGATTTATTTATTTATTTGGAATTATTAAATAAGGAAGGGTTAAGGTTAATCCAATTGATTAAGAGATAATCAATTCTGCTTTGATTGATTGATATTGGATGATTAATATTGGTTGATTGATTGATATGGGATGATCGATATTGAGTGATTGACAATGGGTGATTAATATTGGTTGATTGATTGATATTGGGTGTTTGGTTGATATTGGATGATTTAAGCATCTATGATATGTAATATGCTTTGTGAAGATGAATGTTGTTAGGAATTATCTATTATGAAAATGTGATCCATCCATCTGTTTATATATCACCTTGAATATGAGTTTAACTGTTTAAACCCTTAAGTATAAACTTTAACATTAAAATGGCGTTTGGTTTCGGTGAGACCGGGATCGGGTTTCCATATTTGGATAATCCGAAAACCACATCGATTCCAATTAAACGTTAGGTCGTGAATCCAAGTGGAGCAAGTGAAGACTCGAGGTGTAAGGACTATACGTTAGATGACTCTGTGGGTGATTCCATAATGAGTTTGACGGAATAGTACTTATAGGTTTGAGGTGGTGATTTAGAGTGCAAGGCTTATGGTCGTTGACTCTGTGGGTGATGCCAAAATGAGTGCAACGAGATAGTGCCTTCGGTTTCGTTCGAACCTGTAACGAACTTGTATGGATTGAATGCTTTCAGAACATCGTCAGGCGGACGATGAGCATTCTAAGATAGATGTTTTCTATAAAGATAATCGCAGACTCAAGCCTCATCAACCGGGAATGACTAAAACAGGAGAGGTGCAGCAAGGCTTCGTGGGTAGCCCCCACTTGAGAGTGAGATTTACCCCTGTCTAGAGGTCCCTTTCTATTTCGGCTTAATGTGTGGTTGGTCGTGCCAACTACGGGGTGGTCTTGTTCGGGACTGTCCAGTAAGGGATGGTTCCGGCCTTGTGTTGCAGGGGCGCAGGCGTACTCCTCGGTACGTTGATCTAGGCCACGTACCGTGACGGGCGGTACCCCAGTAGCCCAGCCATCGATGGAAACTCATTCTTCCTACGAGACCCTACGGTTTTGATTGTATTACCCACTTTTGTGGCTAGTAGTTGGAATTTAATCATGTAACAATTTTGGGTATTTCTTATTTACTTAAAAACCCTAGACACTATTATAATATCACTGGATTTCCTATTAAATGTTTTGGTTAGCGTAAGGTAAAAACTTTTCCATGTTTATGTGTGGGAAGTCTTACGTGATACCTTTTCTTTTCAATGGTTTTCTAAAGTTAAGCAATTTTAACCCGTTTACTCACACCAGACCCTTGTCCGACCCGATTGTTTATTTTCTGTTTTTTAAACTCTTGGGTACTCATATTATATATGAGTAGTCAAGTGATTCAGGTTAGCTTGACGAATTCTGGAGGAGATATGGAGCAGGAGGCTTCCACTTATAGATATACTATGGTTCTGCTGTGTTGTTTGGTATCGGTATCTGATATACTTGAGTTGTATAGTTAGACAAATGTTTATAACTGTCTAATATCTGTTGTATACGTTGTGTACTCTGATGTATTATGATACCATGTAATATTCTATGTGATATATTATATTTTATTCGTTCCACTGTGAGTTCTATGATGTTGTTGTTTCTTTCTTTCTCTTTCTTTTCTTCTTCTACCCCTTTCTTTCTTCATAGATTATGCGATTTCCTGGGACAGGAAGTCGGGTCATCTCAGTTGGTATCAGAGCATTAGGTTGAGTGAATACCTAGGCTCTGGAGTGGTGTCTTTGTTGATAGAGCGTACTTGTAATTTTTATATATAACTATAATATATCTATATATCCATATCTACCTGATCTGTTTGGTTATCTTTTCGGATTTTCGAGCATAAATTTTAAAGGTAGATGGAATAGTGGGGTGTGTGTAACACGACTACCACTGATGGAAGAGGTCCATATGTTGTGGTTGGAAGTATTTTGTGGAGACTGTAGACCTAATACCGTCTCGAGTGAGATTTGTAGGTTGGAGTAAGGATTTCTCTGTTATCAAAAGGTAATCTTTTCAAAAGATACGGAGTTCATCTTTGAAGTGTAAGTTTGGGTTTCGCTCGGGTGAGCGAATTTTTCTTGAGTTTGGATCTGTCAGAAGTGCAGTAGTAAGTGATGGTATCTTGATAGCTGCGTGATGAGATGCAGTATCCTTGGATATTTTCAGAAGATGTTTTCTCTTGAAGCAGTTTTAGAAGTGGTTGAGGAGCAGTCTTTACCTGCCACTGGGAAGTTTTGTCTGTGTAGAAGTTGTCTGGATCTTTAGCATGGAGGTTGGCGGTTCTGGGATATGAGAATAAGGTCTATGAGTTGCTTCGCTTCAGCATGGTCTCATTTGCCATTTCTTAAGGAGAGCGAGATGTTGATGCTTGGTTTGAAGTCTGAGTTTCTTGAAAGGTTGTCTGCCATCTCGAAGGTCCGTTGTGTGGTTTGTTGATGGTTTTGGTTTTCGAGAAGCCTTTGGATTAGAAGTCTTCGGATAGCTGTGGTAGCAGTGCAACTCGAAGTGTTCGGTGTGCTGAGGAGAAGGTCTTTTAGCTTTGTAGTATCATCGAGGTAGAGTTTGGAAGCAGCAGTGTGCTCATTTCTCCGATGGTTCAGGAATCTTGGTGGTTCTTCTATCAGCAGTTCGGGCAGAAGGTGGAAGTTTTCTCAAAGAGTTAACCTTGTTTAGAAAAGCTTAAGGCTGTTCTAATTGGTAAAGAGAGGACAGTTTCTTTGGAATCCGAGCTAGGTTGGATCGCAAAAGTGACTTGCGATTAATTTTGGAATTTTTCTTCGGCAATCTTTTGTTTGAGACTGAGAATTCTCATGTGTAGTAGGAGCTACTGAAGTAATCAGAAGTTGTCTGCATATGGAATTGAGTTCCATTTTTTTTTGGTTTCAGAAGTGATTTTGGTGGTTAGCCTAGAGGAGAGAGTTGGTGTAGCAACTCAGAAATATTTTTGGAATTGGGATTGGCCAGATCTAGCTTTTGAGTTGGATTCTACTGTAAAGTTGTGTGACCGAGTCAGATGAGTCACTCAGATTATATGGATTTGATGAACAAAGTTTTCCAGATATATTGGATAAGCTTGTATTCGTGTTCATCAGCAGTATTCTCATCTATTTCAGAATCAGACTTGTGCAGCGGAAGCGAGGTAGCAGCTGTACAAGGAAGGAAGCAAGTTCAGTTTGCTATTACTTGAGGATGTATAGCTTGTGTTCTGGAATTCGACGGATTTTGGAAGATTTTTCTGTTGAATAGGATCCAAAAACTGGATTGCTTTGGTCTAGTTGTTTTTGGAAGTATCAGCATAGGCTGAGCTGATCAAGAAGAAGTTTGGCAGCCCAGGATTGTCCGTTGAGTTATGCAGATGAGATAAGGAGTTTGGAATTCGATGTTGGAGACTTCATTGTTGTTAAGATTTCTCTGGTTAAGAGAGTAGTAATTGGGTAAGATTGGTTGGTTAGTGCTGTGGCATTTGGAATTTCTTATCTGTGTTTTTGATAGGATAAGATTGAATTGTCAGTTTGGATAGCTGGAATTCATTGTGTATCACGTATCTCTGAGGGAGTACGTGTATGACTCTTTGTTGGTTGTTGAATCCGTGGTTCAGTTAGATTTGGAAGTTGAGTTGGACTTGAGTATAGTCCGATGTTCTGTTCAGATTGATGGATCTAGATATGAGAGGAGCTGTGGATTTTGGTGGTGGGTTTGTTTAGCTTCTGCAGAACGAGTCACCCGGTGATTTATACTTGGGCAGCTAGAGATAGTATTAGAGATTTATTCTGATTTGTATCAGGATAATTAGTTAGTTTTTTTTGTTTGTTTGATTGATTGCTATGGTTGATTAGTAACTGGTTGATCGGAATGCTTTGCTGTTTAAAATTAAAATCTTTGCTGGGTTATTAAATTACCTTTGCTTTTAAATTTCGGGGACGAAATTCTTTTAAGGGTAGAGGATTGTAACGAACCGAAATTTAGGGCAATATAAATTTAATAATCTGTATAAATAATTTAACTGGTTCGATAATTTTTCTTTATAATTTTAATTTAAACTGATAAATTTATTCTTTTTAAAGGTTAATAAATATTAAATCTGATCTGACAATTTAAATATTGATAAGATTTATTTTTCAAAGCTAATGAAATTTTATTCTATTTATAATATATATATCTGATATATATTGTGAATAGAAGATCTTGTGTTTTAAATAAAAGATGAATTTTTTTAAATTGTAATATATATGTTTGTCTATGTTATAATTTGATATTGTTTTGAAATTTAATTTAATCTATTAATAATTTGAATATGTATGAAATTATAATTTAAAGCTTTGTATAAAAATTAATATTCTTCAAAAGCTAATTTAAAGACTAATTCAATTGTTTTTAAAATATAAGATAAACTGTTTGTTTTCAAATATGATAGTTAAAAGGAATTTTAAACAAGCTTTGTTTTAAAAATGCTCAAATTAAAATGGTTAAATGATAAATATAAATGTTTTAGATTTTAAAATATATGTATAAGAATTATTTGCATTTTTATTAGAATTAGAATATTTATTATAAAGGTAAACTTATATAAATAAAGTAAATTTGATAAATAAGTTATATTAACATTTAAATTAAGTAAAAATTAATTTAAAATTGCTTAAGACATGTGTAAACATGTTAACCTATCTTAATAACACATGTAAACCTATTAAGCTAATTATGTGACAATTGTCCAAGTTTTTTTTAACAAGTGGCCTTCATTTTGAAATTTAAATCATATCTTTCTTTTTCTTTAAACAATTTTCTATTTCAGCTGAAACAAAGAAGTTTGTTTTCCTTTCTTCCTTTCTCAAAATAATGGCAATCATTAAATTACTCTTCAAAAACCCTGAAAATTGAATTCAAAAATCAAATACAAATCTGGAATTAAAAGTGAATCTGCAAATTTAAAATGAAAACTGCAAAAAGATTTTCAACTAAAAGCTGCAACCTTCAAATTACTACAACTTCAACATGCAAAAGGGAGATCTTAATTTAATCAATCTGCAAATCAACAATGAAACTACAACTTCAAACTGCAATAAAAAATTCTGCAATTCAAGTTGTAATCAACTCAGCAAGTAGATCAAAGCTTTTCAAATAATTTCAATTGCCTGGAAAAAAATAAAACTCTACTCTGTTATTTTACAGGTGAGTAAATTCTATTTCAAAAACAGTTTGGTAAAATCTATGATTTAATGTTGCATGCAATTTGATGATGAATTTTTGTTTACCTGAATGCATGTTTATAAAAAAATATTGAATTGCCTGAAAATAATAATTAGAATGTTACTTTGTTTATAAAACAGTCCCAAATCCTTCAAAATCTCAACAACTTGATTTTGAACACGAATTGGACTGTGATTTGTTAATGAAAGTTGTTTGCAATCACATAGTTTATCATCTAAAAATAATTATAGGGTTTTAAATGAATTAGTAATTCATATTTTTCAAATTTATAGTGAAAAAATCAAATTTGGGCAAAATTTTATAATTTCAAATTCTAGTTTTGAATGTATAATTGAATTACAATTGGAAAGTTATGATTTTTAGAGTTTGTATCATAATTTTTAATTGAGTAATTAAGTTGAATTTTTGGTTTGAATGCTTTGGGGATTTTTATGAACTGCGGATTGTATACATATTAATTTGAGTTGATACTTGGATCGAAGCTTGCATGTATGTTAAAGATTAAGGGAAAAATACTTTGAATTTTTCCAATGTGTAATTTGATGGAAATTGAAGAAACTAGGGTTTAAGCTTACAGTTTGTTTCGGCTTGAATGGCGTAGCATTGCGTCGAGTATGATGAATCGAGCTCGTTCATTTTTTGTGGAGTTGATGTTCTTAGGTGTGGCGGCTCGACGGTAGGGTCGGTGAGGTTGACAGCATCGTGGTGTTGGCAATGTGGGTGGTTTTGTGACGAAATTGTTTCTGTAGTTTCGTGCTTTCGATCGAAATTTCGATTCGATGACATATAGCTGGATCTGGGTTTATATTCTCACTCATGTGCGATTGTATGATCGTTGGTGATGAGCACGACGTGCTACGGTGGCCGGAGGGCGATGGACACGTGTACGCGTGCTTTTGTGTGCACTAAGTTTTGTTTTGGGGAAGATAGAGTTGTCCCGGGGTTTTGCTCGCGTTATTCTCGCATAGGACTCGAAGATGATGGAGTGGGGTTTGCTTCGGGAATGACACGGGAGCTTCTGCGTTTGGTCTCAGGATTTTCTTAGCTTGGTTCTGTACTGTAATGCAGGTTTTGCTTGTTGTATAAATAAGTATAAATCAAGTTAAAATTATAAGAACAAGTTTATAAAGGAAGTGAGGTATAAAGTTAAACTTGTTATTTTAAAAACGAAAGTAAATCAAACATTTTAAAGTGAAATTTAAATTATATTTAAAATTTAAAAATGTTTTAAGATGTTTGTTTGAAAATAATTATCTAAATTAAGTTTTAAAATTCAAATTGAAAGAGTGTTTTGAATTTAATTATTAAATCAAAGATTTAAGTTAAAGTATTGAAGTAATGTTTTAATAACAAATTTTCAATTTATATTGAAAATAAATTAGTTTAATTTGATAATTTAAAGTGTTTTTAAATTTGGAAATGATTTATAAATGCTTTATCTCCAGGTAAGACAACTATTATGATTTTGTAAACCAAGTTTAATAATTTGTCGTTGAATTAATAAGATTTAAATAATTCAAATAATTTATTTATGGAAATAAATAAGGTTAAATTATTTGGATAATTAACTTAAGAATACTTATTTAATATGATTTGTTAATAACTTAAGTTTGAATAAGATTTATGGTTTTCTTAATTTATTAAAGATTTTCTTTAATATTAGAAGTTAGTTAATTAACTGTTTAATCAATTTCAAATAATTAGTTAATTATTTATTAAATTTTAAACAATCATTTAATTATTGATTAATTAAGCGTGATTACTTAATGAAGTAATCAATGGTTAATATTTGAATATAATTAAGAATGGAAGAAATTAATTATGGAAGTAATTAATGGTAATTACTCATGGAGCATTTTAGTGGAAGTGAATATTGGTTAATCACTTGATGATATCAATTAAAGAATTGATTAATATAATTGTAGAAGTTAATTAATTATGAAGTAATTAATTAATTAAAGGATTAAGGATTATTTATTAATGGAATAAATTACTTGTAAAAGTAATTAATTAAGAGAGTAATCAAGATTTATTAATGAAGTAATTAGAAATAATTACTTATGTAAGTAATTAAGAGTTAATTACTTAATTAATTAAGTTAATCAATGTGATTAATTAATTGATGAATGTGATTAGTTTAAAATTAATTATTAAGTGTAATTAATTAAAATTGTAATTAATTAATAAAGTAACTAATTAAGGATTTATTTATTAATTTAATTGTTTAATGATTACTTAATAAAGTAATTAAAGATTAATTAATTAGATTAATTAATCAAGGGTTAACTTAATTAAATAAGAATTTAATTAATTAAGATGAGTAACTACAAATTGTCTAATTACTGATTATGATTAATGAGTTGATCAATTTCAAGTTTTCTATTCAATTAAAGAGAATTATTAATTAATGGGGATCATTAATTAATGTAATTAATGATATTTATCAAGGTTGATTAATATAAGTGATTTATTTAAGAGTGATTAATTAATTGTAATTAACTAAGGTTTAATGTAATTAATTATGATTGATTAATAAATGAAGTAAATGAAGGATCATTAATTATTGTAATTAATGATAGTAATTAAAGGTTAATTACTGAATATGGTTAAGGATGATTTCTTGAATGTAATTAAAGTATAATTAATCAACGAAAATTAATTTGGGAAGATCATTAGAGATGATTTATTTATTTATTTTGAATTAGTAAATAAGAAAGGGCTAAGGTTAATCCAATTGATTAAGAGATAATCAATTCTGCTTTGATTGATTGATATTGGATGATTAATATTGGTTGATTGATTGATATGGGATGATTGATATTGGGATATTGGTTGATTGATTGGTATTGGGTGATTGGTTGATATTGGATGATTTAATCATCTATGATATGTAATATGCTTTGTGAAGATGAATGTTGTTATGAATTATCTATTGTGAAAATGTGATTCATCCATCTGTTTATATATCACCTTGAATATGAGTTTAACTGTTTAAACCGTTAAGTATAAACTTGAACATAAAAATGGCGTTTGGTTTCGGTGAGACCGGGATCGGGTTTCCATATTTGGATAATTCGAAAACGACATCGATTCCAATTAAACGTTAGGTCGTGAATCCAAGTGGAGCAAGTGAAGACTCGAGGTGTAAGGACTATACGTCAGATGACTCTGTGGGTGATTCCGTAATGAGTTTGATGGGATAGTACTTATAGGTTTGAGATGGTGATTTAGAGTGCAAGGGCTATGGTCGTTGACTCTGTGGGTGATTCCAAAATGAGTGCAACGAGATAGTGCCTTCGGTTTCGTTCGAACCCGAAACGAACTTATATGGATCGAATGCTTTCAGAACATCGTCAGGCGGACGATGAGCATTCTAAGATAAATGTGTTCTATAAAGGTAATCGCAACCTTAAGCCTCATCAACCGGGAATGGCTAAAACAGGAGAGGTGCAGCAAGGCTTCGTGGGTAGCCCCCACTTGAGAGTGAGATTTACCCCGTCTAGAGGTCCCTTTCTATTTCGGCTCGGTGTGTGGTTGGTCGCGCCAACTATGGGGTGGTCTTGTTCGGGACTGTCCAGTAAGGGATGATTACGACCTTGTGTTGCAGAGGAGCGGGCGTACTCCTCGGTACGTTGATCTAGGCCACGAACTGTGACGGGCGGTACCCCAATAGCCCTGCCATTGATGGAAACCCATTCTTCCTACGAAACCCTACGGTTTTGATCGTATTACCCAATTTTGTGGCTAGTAGCTGGAACTTAATCATGTAACAATTTCGGCTATTTCTTATTTACTTGAAAACCCTAGACACTATTGTAATATCACTGGATTTCCTATCAAATGTTTTGGTTAGCGTAAGGTAAAAACTTTTCCATGTTTATGTGTGGGAAGTCTTACGTGATACCTTTTCTTTTCAATGGTTTTCTAAGTTAAGCAATTTTATCCCGTTTACTCACACCTGACCCTTGTCTGACCCGAGTGTTTATTTTCTGTTTTATTAAACTCTTCGGTACTCATATTATGTATGAGTAGTCAAGTGATTCAGGTTAGCTTGACGAATTATGGAGGAGATTTGGAGCAGGAGGCTTCCACGTATAGATATATTATGGTTCCGCTGTGTTGTTTGGTATCTGTATCTGATATACTTGAGTTGTATAGTTAGACAGATGTTTATAAGTGTCTAATATCTGTTGTATACGTTGTGTACTCTGATGTATTATGATACCATGTAATATTCTATGTGATATATTATATTTTATTCGTTACGTTATGAGTTCCCTGATGTTGTTGTTTCTTTCTTTCTCTTTCTTTTCTTCTTTTACCCCTTTCTTTCTTCATAGATGATGCGATTTCCTGGGATAGGAAGTCGAGTCGTCTTAGTTGGTATCAAAGCATTAGGTTGAGTGAATAACTAGGCTCTGGAGTGGTGTCTTTCTTGAGAGATCGTACTTGTAATTTTTATATATAACTGTAATATATCTATATATCTATATCTACCTGATCTGTTGGGTTATCTGTTCGGATTTTCCAGCATAAATTTTAAAGGTAGATGGAATAGTGATGTGTGTGTAACACGACTACCACTGATGGAAGAGGTCCATATGTTGAGGTTGGAAGTATTTTGTCGAGACTGTAGACCTAATACCGTCTCGAGTGAGATTTGTAGGTTGGAGTAAGGATTTCTCTGTTATCAGAAGGAAATCTTTTCAAAAGATTCGGAGTTCATCTTTGAAGTGTAAGTTTGGGTTTCGCTCGGGTGAGCGAATTTTTCTTGAGTTTGGATCTGTCAGAAGTGCAGTAGTAAGTGATGGTGTCTTGATAGCTGCGTGATGAGATGTAGTATCCTTGGATATTTTAAAAAGATGTTTTCTCTTGAAGCAGTTTTAGAAGTGGTTGAGGAGCAGTCTTTACCTACCATTGGGAAGTTTCATCTGTGTAGATGTTGTCTGGATCTTTAGCATGGAGGTTGGCTGTTTTGGGATATGAGAATAAGGTCTATGAGTTGCTTCGCTTCGGCATGGTATCATTTGTCATTTCTTAAGGAGAGCGAGATGTTGATGCTTGGTTTGGAGTCCAAGTTTCTTGAAAGGTTGTCTGCCATCTTGAAGGTCTATTGTGTATTTTGTTGATGGTTTTGGTTTTTGAAAAGCCTTTGGATTAGAAGTCTTTGGATAGCCGTGGTAGCAGTGCAACTCGAAGTGTTCGGTGTGCTGACGAGAAGGTCTTTTAGCTTTGCAGTATCATCGAGATAGAGTTTGGAAGCAGTAGTGTGCTCATTTCTCCGATGGTTCAGAAATCTTGGTGGTTCTTCTGTCAGCAGTCCAGGCAGAAGGTGGAAGTTTTCTCGAAGAGTTAACCTTGTTTGGAAAAGCTTAAGGCTGTTCTAATTGGTAAAGAGAGGACAGTTTTTTTGGAATCCAAGCTAGGTTTGATCGCAAAAGTGACTTGCAATTAATTTTGGAATTTTTCTTGGGCAATCTTTTGTTTGAGACTGAGAATTCTCATGTGCGGTAGGAGCTACTGAAGTAATCAGAAGTTGTCTGCATATGGAATTGAGTTCCATTTTTTTTTGGTTTCAGAAGTGATTTTGGTGGTTAGCCTAGAGGAGAGAGTTGGTGTAGCAACTCAGAAATATTTTTGGAATTGGGATTGGCCAGATCTAGCTTTTGAGTTGGATTCTACTGTAAAGTTGTGTGACCGAGTCAGATGAGTCACTCAGATTATATGGATTTGATGAACAAAGTTTTCCAGATATATTGGATAAGCTTGTATTCGTGTTCATCAGCAGTATTCTCATCTATTTCAGAATCAGACTTGTGCAGCGGAAGCGAGGTAGCAGCTGTACAAGGAAGGAAGCAAGTTCAGTTTGCTATTACTTGAGGATGTATAGCTTGTGTTCTGGAATTCGACGGATTTTGGAAGATTTTTCTGTTGAATAGGATCCAGAAACTGGATTGCTTTGGTCTAGTTGTTTTTGGAAGTATGAGCATAGCCTGAGCTGATCAAGAAGAAGTTTGGCAGCCCAGGATTGTCTATTGTGTTATGCAAATATGAGATAAGGAGTTTGGAATTCGAAGTTGGAGACTTCATTGTTGTTAAGATTTCTCTGGTTAAGAGAGTAGTAATTGGGTAAGATTGGTCGGTTAGTGCTATGGCATTTGGAATTTCTTATCTGTGTTTTTGATAGGATAAGATTGAATTGCCAGTTTGGATAGCTGGAATTCATTGTGTATCACGTATCACTGAGGGAGTACGTGTATGATTCATTGTTGGTTATTGAATCTGTGGTTCGGTTAGATTTGGAAGTTGAGCTGGACTTGAGTATAGTCCGATGTTCTGTTCAGATTGATGGATCTAGATATGAGAGGAGCTCTGGATTTTGGTGGTGTGGTTTGTTTAGCTTCTGCAGAACGAGTCACCCGTTGATTTATACTTGGGAAGCTCGAGATAGTATTAGAGATTTATTCTGATTTGTATCAGGATAATTAGTTAGTTTTTTTTGTTTGTTTGATTGATTGCTATGGTTGATTAGTAACTGGTTGATAGGAATGCTTTGCTGTTTAAAATTAAAATCTTTGCTGGGTTATTAAATTACCTTTGCTTTTAAATTTCGGGGACGAAATTCTTTTAAGGGGAGAGGATTGTAACGACCCGGAATTTTGGGCAATACAAATTTAATAATCTGTATAAATAATTTAATTGGTTCGATAATTTTTCTTTATAATTTTAATTTAAACTGATAAATTTATTCTTTTTAAAGGTTAATAAATATTTAATCTGATAATTGTGATCAATATCTTTCTGACAATTTAAAATATTGATAAGATTTATTTTTCAAAGCCAATGAAATTTTATTCTATTTATAATATATATATCTGATATATATTGTGAATAGAAGATCTTGTGTTTTAAATAAAAGATGATTTTTTTTTAAATTGTAATATATATGTTTGTATATGTTATAATTTGATATTGTTTTGAAATTTAATATAATCTATTAATAATTTGAATATGTATGAAATTATAATTTAAAGCTTTGTTTAAAAATTAATATTCTTCAAAAGCTAATTTAAAGACTAATTCAATTGTTTTTAAAATATAAGATAGACTGTTTGTTTTCAAATACGATAGTTAAAAGGAATTTTAAACAAGCTTTGTTTTAAAAATGCTCAAATTAAAATGGTTAAATGATAAATATAAATGTTTTAGATTTTAAAATATATGTATAAGAATTATTTGCATTTTTATTAGTATTAGAATATTTCTTTTAAAGGTAAACTTACATTTATTTATAAAGTAAATTTGATAAATAAGTTATATTCACATTTAAATAAAGTAAAAATTAATTTAAAATTGCTTAAGACATGTGTAAACATGTTAACATATCTTAATAACACATGTTAACCTATTAAGCTAATTATGTGACAAATGTCCAAGTTTTTTTAATAAGTGGCCTTCATTTTGAAATTTAAATCATATCTTTCTTTTTCTTCCAACAATTTTCTATTTCAGCCGAAACAAAGAAGTTTATTTTCCTTTCTTCCTTTCTCAAAATAATGGCAATCAATAAATTACTCTTCAAAAACCCTGAAAATTGAATTCAAAAATCAAATACAAATCTGGAATTAAAAGTGAATTCTGCAAATTTAAAATGAAAACTGCAAAAAGATTTTCAACTAAAAGCTGCAACCTTCAAATTACTACAACTTCAACATGCAAAAGGGAGATCTAAATTTAATCAATCTGCAAATCAACAATGAAGCTACAACTTCATACTGCAATCAAAAATTCTGCAATTCAAGTTGAGATCAACTCAGCAAGCAGATCAAAGCTTTTGAAATAATTTCAATTGCCTGGAAAAAAATAAAAATAAGCTCTGTTATTTTACAGGTGAGCAAATTCTATTTTAAAAACAGTTTGGTAAAATCTATGATTTAATGTTGCATGCAGTTTGATGATGAATTTTTGTTTACCTGAATTCATGTTAATAATTAAATATTGAATTACCTGAAAAAAAAATTTAGAATGTTACTGTGTTTATAAAACAGTCCCAAATCCTTCAAAATCTCAATAACTTGATTTCGAACACGAAGTGGACTGTGATTTGTTAAGGAAAGTTGTTTGCAATCACATAATTTATCATCTAAAAATAATTATAGGGTTTTAAATGAATGAGTTATTCATATTTTTCAAAATTACAGTGAAAAAAATCAAATTTGGGCAAAAATTTTTAATTTCAAATTCTAGTTTTGAATGTATAATTGAATTACAGTTGGAAAGTTATGAATTTTAGAGTTTGTGTCATAATTTTTAATTGAGTAATTAATTTGAATTTTTGGTTTGAATGCTTTGGGGATTTTTATGAACTGCGGATTGTATACATATTAATTTGAATTGATACTTGGATCGAAGCTTGCATGTATGTTATAGATTAAGGGAAAAATACTTTTGAATTTCTTATTTACTTGAAAACCCTAGACACTATTATAATATCATTGGATTTCCTATCAAATGTTTTAGTAGCGTAAGGTAAAAACTTTTCCATGTTTATGTGTGGGAAGTCTTACGTGATACCTTTTCTTTTCAATGGTTTCCTAAAGTTTAGCAATTTTAACCCGTTTACTCACACCAGACCCCTGTCTGACCCGAGTGTTTATTTTCTGTTTTATTAAACTCTTGGGTACTCATATTATGTATGAGTAGTCAAGTGATTCAGGTTAGCTTGACGAATTCTGGAGGAGATATGAAGCAGGAGGCTTCCACGTATAGATATATTATGGTTCCGCTGTGTTGTTTGGTATCTGTATCTGATATACTTGAGTTGTATAGTTAGACAGATGTTTATAACTGCCTAATATGTGTTGAATAAGTTGTGTACTCTGATGTATTATGATATCATCTAATATTTTATGTGATATATTATATTTTATTCGTTCCGCTATGAGTTCTCTGATGTTGTTATTTCTTTCTTTCTCTTTCTTTTCTTCTCTACCCCTTTCTTTCTTCATAGATAATGTCCTGGGATAGGAAGTCGGGTCGTCTCAATTTTCCACCTTTTTTCTCTGTTACAAAAAAAGAAAAAAAATAGAGTTTGTTATGAAATGAAGAAAGTGGAAGCCATTGGAGAGAGAACAATTTTATTCATTCAGAGATTAGTGATACATTTCCATTACATTAGCACCTTTATATAAATGCCTAGAAGCTTGGGATAGAACTAATCCCACGATGTGGGACTAAATACAAAACAGTATATAGCATATTTACTATTTATATTTACATATATTATAACACTCCCCCTTAAATATGCGTCTTCAAAATCTTGGATCCTCTGATAACTTGAAATTGTCCCTTTTGTAACATGTATGATGATTGCCCCTCCCCCCTCATTGTTATCTTGCTTGCATTTATCGATTCAGTCGATATAGATATTGTGTGTTGCCTCATTAAAAACCTCTATAAGGAAAACCCAATGGGAAAAACCTTGAAAGAGGAAAAGAGTGCAACTTGTGAAATCATAAATATCATACTAAAAATGATATTCCTTCTAAGAGTCTGATACTTCGGGATCAAAATAATGCCTCATTAAAACCTTACTAAGAGAAACCCAATGGGAAAAATCTTAGTGAAGGAAAAAGAGTACAATGACATATTTTATTTTCTTATTTCTTTAAATGAAGCTTGATACTTCTGGATCAAACTAATGCCTCGTTAAAACCTTACTAAGAAAAACCCTATGGGAAAAATCTTAGTCAAGGATAAAAATACAATTTAACTTAAATAACATATTTGAGCTGTTATTTCTTGAAAAGACGTTTGATTCTTCTAGATCAAGAAAATGCCTCGTTAAAACCTTAGTAAGAAAAACCCAATGGAAAAAATCTTAAATAAGGGAAAAGAGTACATTGTAACTTATTCTCAAATGTTACTGGGGAGTTGATACTTCTGGATCAAGATAATGCCTCATTTAAACCTTACTAATAAAAACCCAGTGGGAAAATCTTAGTTAAGGAAAAAGAGTGCATTATAAAATACTTATGGATGCTCCCCCTGATTTAAAGTTTCCTTTAAATTCGTATTCGTCTTTCGATAACTTAAATTGGTTATAGATACTTCTGGATCCATAAATATGTATATCATTAATAATACAATTTATTAATAGTTTCCTTGATACAATCAAATTTTCTAAGACTGTTTCTTCAAATATGGTTTGCATTTTATGCATTTGTATGCAACTTTTATGAAAAAACACTTCATGTGCTTTCATTTTTGTGCTTCAAATTAGTTTTGCGCATTGCAACTATACATCTTTCATAAATATTAAAAACTTCATTACAACATTACTAGAAAGCAGGAAGTAATCTACTCATCTTGATGTATCAAGATTTTCATTACAACAATACTTAGAAGAAATTTGTAATCTACACTTCATGTCTTTTTCATTCTTTATAACTATAAAAGTTATATATATTCTTCAGAAATTTGTATACTTTAATAAGTATTTGCATATCGCAACTATCACTTCAATGGATATTAAGAGTTTCATTACAACGATACTTAAAAATAGGAAGTAATCTACTCATCATGAATTATATCAAGATTTTCATTACAACAATACTTAAAAGTAGGTTGAAATCTACTCTCTTTGTTCTTTACATTCTTTATAACAAAGAAAGTTATTTATATTCTTCAGGAATTTGTATACTTTCATTATTTAATATGATTTTAAATCACATTTATACCTTCAGGGTATATTAAGCATTTCAAGTACTTTCGGTACTTTGCCGACTACATGTCCATATTTCTCTACTATTAAAGGATTCATGATGGCCAGTCATGTTTTCCCCTAATTCAAGATTCTTAATCTATTTATAAATATAAGCGCTTTATTATTTACAAATTTATCATCAATGATTATTTCTTATCAGTTCTAGACATGATTTATTGAGATCTCTTTAATTACGTTTTAGGTACCTAAATCACTTCTGGGTAATTTGACAATCATGTCATTGGTCTCTTCAAGAGCACCCTTAAGTGTTTCTTCAAGAACACTCACCTCCATTATTTGGCATCTTTATTAGTTACTCTAAAAATATTTTGAACTGACTTTTGAACCATATTTCAGATGTGGTTTACAAATTTTGATCCTTCAGGGATTCAAATCAATACTGGAGAAAGTCTAGTAGGGATAATATTGATAATATTTTGCATCATTGTATATTTTAATAAATATTTAACACTGATAATCAAAATGAACTTGTATCCCTTTGTCCTCCCCCTTAATGATGACAATTGTCACATTAAATAATAATCCTCTTTGGATTCTTATCTTAATCCACTATCACATTGTTGCTAGCAAATACATTATGTGTATATCAGTTATAGGAGGATAATCATTTTATTAGTTGGTAAAATGCATTCAATTGATATTGCTTAGTAGAGTTTGTTCTCATTCATTGATCTAGTCAATTAGAGGAATTTACTTATTGTATAGATCATTTGACCACACACACAACTTCACGTCATTCAACATTTATGTTGATTGAATTTTAAATCACTAAATAATATCTATACATGGTCTATAAGATGAGCTCATAACAAACTTCAGGTTGTTAGTTGAATATTTACATATATGGATGTATACGTGCGTCCACGTATTACATATGTATTATAAATTCTCATATATATTTTCTAATTTGAATTAGTGATTTTTTTTAATTACTTGTTTTAGAACAAACTATTACAAGGATCCTAGACATTTGGTTTGGAACCATTTGAACTTATGGTTCGAATAACTTCAAATTGTTAAGTTTTGTTCCTCAATTATATCTCAAGTATAAGTTTTGAACATTAATTATATTACTTATCAAAGAGTAATTTATAATTGCATATAGACATTTCTACATATCTCTTTTGAGAGTTCGAAAAAAATTACAACAAAAATAATAATAAGAGTATCTTCTAGATACTTGGAATATTACAGATACAGATCTCCTTAAGACTGTATGTATAGCTTGCATGAAAATTATGATATGAAATATAGACCATCTCTTCATGAGAATATTTAAAAATAAATCTTCAAGAATTGATTATTTGTGCAATATTTCTTATGAAATAATAACTAGGAACATGACCTTTATGATATAATTAGACATATGAACATAGAACAATGTATTCTAGAGATAATCTTAAACCCTTTTGGATCTAATCTAAACTAAATTAGGATCCTTCATAACCATATTTATGTACACTTATTTGGTTTAATAAAATTACCAAATATATAAATAAATCTCTTCTAGATATATGTTATCATTTTCAAATTTATAAATCTCTTCTAGAGATATATTAATATCACCACTTCTAAAGTGAACTTTCTCTTCTAGATATATATATATATATATATATGTGTGTGTGTGTGTGTGTGCACTATTTGAATGCCATATCAATATACATAATTACTACTTTTACAATAGCATAAAATATTCATGCTGGAGATTTTTGTTGTAATTGCTTTTAAAATGGCGTATCAAACTTTAAATACAGTGATAAAATTAGATTCACCAACTGAAAGTAAGATGCAAGAGATAAAACCACTACTTCTGGAGTGTAACATTGGTATACAACATCATTTTTTTTGGACAAATTATTTTTATTACTAAAAAAAATTATATCATTATTCCTTCGGGGAATATAGTATTTCCTTTTAAGGAATTGCAATGTAATAAAAAAAAATTCCTATAACGTCTCTTCTAAGATGTTAGATTTTGCAACATAAACATAAATAAATCTCTAAAACATCTTTTCAAGAGATTAATATACACACACATCCAATGATGTTTGAAATATCATATAACATAATATCTTCAGGATATTTGGTTAATATAGTGTAAATGTTAAGATATAGGGTAAGGTATAACTCATTTGGAGATTTTTGTATTCTCTTGAATGCAGCATCATTTTCTCATATGATTATTTATTAATTTTCTTTAACTTCTTCAGGAAGTACAACCTTATCATTTTACATAATTTCAATAGAGTTTCGGGCTTCTAATTCATGAACTTCAAGTTCATTAATTTGTTATGAACTTCAGGTTCTCAAATTTTGTGTAAACTTCTCCCCCTTTTTTTGTACCATATTGTTACAAAATAAAAGTCTATTCTTACTTCAAGACTTGTACATTTTGACAAAAAAATACTGACAAGAATTCGAGCTTGTAAAGTTTATCAGAAAATCTTTTCATAATTCAAGACTTCAGGTCTTGGACTTTGAGTTATACAACTTCTGGTTGGAAAAAAAATCTTTGCACAACTTCAAGTTGTTGTTAAAACTTATTTCTTTCATTATATCGAGCATTGTTTGCCAAAATGAATACACCATATAATAAACCATATGTCTATTCTTATTCCAAACGTAAAATTACAACATCATTTAATTTACGATAGCCAGTGCATTTATGATGATATGGTAATTTAATTTATTACCATGACAACAACATTTAATGCATTTATGATTAAAAAAAAGAATGTAGTTTACCATTATTGTGGCATAAAATATAAAATATTATCACAACGAATTGATTTCTTTACAAACAAATAAATCAATCTAACTAACTTTAGTTAGCAAAATTTAATCTCAAAGCTAAGTTTAATATACTCAATAATAAAATTAAATGAATACCATAAGAGAAACTTTATTTTTTAATAGTCAAAATTTCTAAAATAACTCTTATATATATATATGTATAAACATACATATATATATATATATATATCCTTGTTTTTATAATTCAAGTTTTTGCTCTTTTATTGAAACTTCTGGTTCTTTATTATAAGAAAACTTGAAATTTAATAATTTATGGAAACTCAAGCTTTTAGCATTATAGGAACTGCAGGTTCTCAACTTTATTTCAAATGCTAGAAATTAAGTTTACCGTATATGTTTTCATTAACGTTTCCATTCACTTCAGGTGTACTAAATCAATATTAATATTGGATCTAAACTAATACGATCATCTAAATATGCATTATTCTTGTATATGTTTCTCTAAGAAATAATAAAATATTTCTTCTAGAAATATAAAAATCTATATCAAAATAATTTCCAAAATCAAAATCAAAATCCAAATCAAAGATTTTTCAAAATGAAAACTTCATTTATCAAACATGTATATATTACTTAGATCTATATCACAAACCAATGAAAGTATGTAGGACCGTATAATATGGATAAACAGTAATGCATAGTATAAACAATAAGTAATGTGGAATGTAAATGCAGTAAATAAAATGACACTAGAGATTTTATACTGGTTCAGAGCACTATCCTACGTCCAATCCTAGACTAACTTTTGGCTTTAACTAACAATACCCTCACTTAACCCGGAGGAATAGGTAAACAACACCTGAGCAGCAGAACATGATTTTTGCCTCAGCAGCAGAAGAGGACTTTCCCTTACCTGAGCAGCAGAACAGGACTTTAACAAAATTTAAAAGTAGTTAACTCAATGTGTTCTTGATAAAACTGATTTGTCTATTAAGATTACAAACTTCCTATAATCAATTCCTCAAGAATATAAAGAGTATATGAAGATTTGAATGGAAGAATATTGCTAAGAATCAAAGTATATAAAGTATAACTCAAAGATTCAAAGCAGTGAAGAGTATGAGAGCACTAGAGTAATCACAAGAGAGAATAGAAAGAATTAGAATTAGAAATTGGTGATTATGAAGTATGAGATAACTCCTATATTTTTTTCAGAGAGATGCAACTCTTGGTGAAGAGTTTCAGCCAAGAGAGACAACTGTTGACGAAGTGCAACTCTTCATGGAAGAAGGCGTCCGTTCAGAAATTTGGCAGTTGAAGTCGGTTCAGTCGAATGGTATATTTGATCAGTCAACTGGTGTTTGAAAATTCAAAAATATTTGTCCATTTAAAATTATAAGCAGTGTTCACTCTTGTGCATATGCACAGTCAGTCGACTGGCACGAATAGTCAGTCGATTGGTTGTGCATATATTGCACAGTTAACTCTGTTTGTAAAGAAAAATTAAAAAATTGAAAACTTGAGGATTGATTTTAACATATGCCCAAGAGTCAACACATATAATAATTACTTTAAGCATAGAGTTGTAGTCTTGATCTTTTGTTGTCTTCTTTTTGTCATGTATGAATGCAAATTCTTCTTTAGCTTCTGAATCGTCTTGTCATGAATCAAAACTAGTGATTCAATATTCTCCCCATTTTTGATTGATGACAACCTGTATATATCTTGGAGAGAAAAATTTTCTCCCCCTGAATGTACGATATCTTTTTCCTGCATCAAATATGTTAGTGCACATACTTTTTCTTCCCCTTTGTCATCGACAAAAAGGAGATACATCAAACAAAATATAAATGTAAAGTGCAGAAATAAATATAAAAGAGAGACTATTTAATAAAAGTCTCAATAGATAAATAAGTTGCAAGATTCAATATGTTTAAACTGACAATAACGTTTTAAGATAAGTAAATATTTAATACCTAACCCACTCACCAAAAGATCTACTCATCAAGATCCAAATTGTATTCTTCCTCTAGTGCGGGCTCCTTTCCTGGCCTAGAAGTTCCTTGAGCACCACTTCCTATGCCACTAGTATCACTACTACTATGCTCTTCGAAAGTTGACCATGTAAATCTTGGTTCTGGACGTTTACCATGTGCTATTGAAGAAGAAGTTGTGGAAGACGAACATGAAAATGCATCCCATAGTATAGAGAAGAATCCTTTTACTTTGTCTAATTTTTTATCAACTTTCTTTAAACGAGATCCTAGTATTTGTTGATTTCTAGAAAGGATCTCTACGGATTTTCCTAAACTAGCCTATTTTGCAAGACGAATTTCTTCGTCTTCTTTGGGATGAGATGTTGGTTCTCGAATAACTGGTCCGCCTGAAGGACATTGTTGTTGCTGGAGATTCCATTCTTCATATGAGGTAAAAGCTGGAGGAGCTGACGGTAGTTTCATGAGACTTAATGTTCGAATGTTGATAACTCCAACGGAAGAAGTTTCGGATTCCGGTTGAGGTATACCCACATTTAAAAGCAATCTCATTATATATTCTCCAAAATAAATTGTTCTCATATTACCGTTGTTGAAGGTGAGAAACTCATCCAGTATTCTTCATAGCCAATTGACTTGAATTCCTCCCCATATCGCATATAATGCTTTGAAATTTTCTGGGTAGATAAGTTCATATGACCCTGTTCTTAGAAGGATACTCCTCATGAAAGCTTTATGAAGAATTCTTGCTTTTGGTCGAAGGAGAATAGATTTTTGTTCCGTCATATTGTCACCCATGAACATATGGCTAACTCGATCCCTTTGTCGAATATTACGATCGACATCATCTAGTGGAATACCATGATTGGGACTTTGAAGTATGTACGCCATTCGATCTAAGGAGAAGAAAACTTGATGCCCACAAGCTAAACTCCAAACACAATCATCCCTATTTGATGGACGTTGATGAGGATGATTTAAGTTTGCATAAAAAAGCTTTACCATGAGATGATTGATCTTGTGAGAATTAACATCCAAGTCAAGTAGAGATTCCAATCCGGATCTACGCAAGAGTTCTTGTAAACCATAAGCCGTGAAATCGCTGTAGACCATGAATGAACCTTCAAAGATCATTGAGTTTTTCATTTTATGCCATCTTGTTACTGCTACATCATTATTTAGCCATTAAGCAATTTGGGCATCGGTAGGACCGACTAAAGAAGAGCTTTGCCTATGACGTTTTGGAGGAGCCATTTGATTGAGTTTTTAGTGATAAAAATGAGCATAATTGGGATTTTAGGGTTTGTGGACGAAATAGATTTGGGTTAAAACTGGGAATGGTAAAGTGAAACTTGGAAAAAAATAACTAAATAAGGAAGATAGTGGCAGTTTTGAACAGCCAGTCGACTGATAAAAGCATTCAGTCGACTGGTATACTGAAATGTACAAAAATTATGAATAGCCAGTCGACTGATCGTGTTAGGTCAGTCGACTGACTGTTTTCCCGAGAGTTTTGAGCACCTGCATTCAGTCGATTGGTTTATAATTTCAGTCGACTGACTGGAGGTGAAAATTGTAGTGAATTTTTTAAAACAAAGTGTTATATATAAAAATACATAATTTAAATACAAATAATCAGGAACAATAATATAAAAGAAATGATGACGATTTAGGAGTTTTTTGGAGAGGATTCTTGTGGTTCAACCTTGGTGTTCTCAACATAAGGTCGCAAAGGAGACCAATAATTTTGGCGTTCCCATGAGTTTGGAGATGGCGGAGGTTGAGGTGGAGTTCGTTCCCATTTATTCCAGCCGGATGAATTTTCCCGATGAGGAGCTGAAGGTTCGACAACGTCATGCTTAGATGATTTTCCACAAAATTTAAGAGCAATTGATTCTATAAAGCTAAGGCGACTGGAATTCATCCGTTGTTCATAAAACATTTCTCTTTGTAGATTGACTTGTTCCTGTTGGTAATGATGGATTTCATCAATTTTTTCTTTTGTTTTTGGAGAAACAAACAATGATTTTCGAGACTTCTTAGGTTTTGGAGAGAATCCAGTGTGGTATCGACTTGGTTCATGTACAGGGGTAGGTGTTGGAAAAGATGGAGTTGAGCTAGAGGATGTCGGAGTAGAAAAGGACAATTTGGAGTTTGAGGAATCATAAGAGTCGTGAGAGGCCATTGATGAGGAGCTTGAATTTTTAAAGTTTGTTTGAAAAGTTTGTAAGGATGATTAAGAAAATAAAGAGAATGCAGCTTATATAGATGCATTTCAGCTGAGATTGAGTGGTTATGAACAATCAATAGTGCACAGCCAGAGATAAATAATAGTGGATGAGAATTATTCAAAGGATAAATGGTTAAGAATGAATGATACATATGACTCAACAGGAAAACATTCATGGCACAACTGGTAAGATATTGAAATACCAGCTAGGAGACCCAAGTTCGAGCTCCAGTGGCTATGTTATTTTATTTTTGAACGAAAATTTTTAGAATAGTTAAAACCATTCTTCTAAATGAAACAAGAAACAATCATAGCTCAAATGGTAGGAAGGATTTGAAACACAATAAAGGAGAGGTCATGGGTTCAAGTCTTGTTAGAGTCATAAAAAATTTATTTTTTATTTTGATAAAATTTGAGTGAAAGTTATATATACATATATATACACACATATATGTGTATATATATTTTGTCAAGATGTGTTATTAGAAGATACAAAAACAGATAATATATATATATAATTTTATAAATTTATAAAAGAGATAATACCAAGTTCTCGTCTTAAATTAATGAAAGTATTTTCATTTAAAGGTTTTGTAAATATATCTACCAATTGTTTATCAGAGGAGACAAATTCTAGATTTATCAAATCCTTTTCAATATTATCACGAAGAAAATGATGACGAATGTCAATGTGTTTTGTTCGTGAGTGTTTAACAGGATTTTTAGGTAAATTAATCGCTCTAGAATTATCATAGTAAATAGTTGATTTAGATAAAGTAAAACCAAAATCTTGTAGTGTTTGTTGCATATAGATAACTTGAGCACATGCCAGAGTGGCAGAAATATATTCTGCTTCACATGTCGATAATGAAACACAGTTTTGTTTCTTACTAAACCAGGATACAAGAGACTGTCCAATGAAATGACAAGTCCCACTTGTACTTTTTCTATCTGTCCGGCTTCCTCCAAAATCAGCATCACTATATGATACTAATTCAAAAGGACATTCCTTTGGATAGAATAGTCCAAAGTCCTTGGTTTTATTAAGATACTGTAGTATACGTTTCACTGCTCGTAAATGTGATTCTTTGGGGTCGGCTTGAAATCGTGTAACGTCCCTCCTTTTCGCACGCTTCAAATCGACACACGTGCCAATTCAAAGCATACGGAAGGGCGGATTGTTATGGGGTAAATAAGAAAAACAAAGAAGAAATAAAATAAAATATAATCTCACAGCGGAAGGATAAAATATAATAATAAATATACTGTTCATAAAACTGTTTACAAAACAATCGATTCTTTTTTTATACAATAAATATCAGAGTTCACATACCAATAAATATCAATGCAGCGGAATTAAATAGTGTAGTGGAATAATAGTAGATGATAGTAATACAAATCTTCGTCTTCGTCCTCCAAAGCTAAACTTCAAATCCTGAAACGCTCGGACTGACCCGAGCGAATTGAAAAGACAAAACACTCGAGTCAGAACTAAAAGACCATATGTAAGTTAAATTAACAGAAATGAATATGAGTGCAGTAACTCAAGAGATGCTCGGGATTTACATCTCCTAAGGATCCGTTAAACTATTTACTATGTAGTATATTTCGCTATTAATATAGTGTCTAATTGTAAAATAAACTTACTTTTAAATAGCATTAAGGCTTTACATTTTCCACCTTAACACAGTTATATATTCCCATAGTCTATATAGTGCCGTAATCTCCCCCGTACTGGGCGTCGTCAAAGGGCACTCCATAGGTATGGTACAAAACCAAAATGGTATAAGGCGCGCTAGGGTAGGTGACACGGCACAACTAGGCAATGCCAGAGTAGATATACCAATTACGCTTCCGGGTCGGTGGTAGCGCATAGCCGCAGCAACCGCCCACCTCGAGCCACACCCCCAAATAAAAATCAAAAGCGGCCACCGAATCAATCCAAGAGTCAAAGTATAATATCGATGGGATGTGTCCGATCAAAGGTGCTACCTTATTAATCCATCGATCGCTCCTGTTTTAGCCACCTTATGCCAACTCACGGGAGTTGGGTCCACGTATTTACCTTACAGGAAACGCCGCCACCATCATACTTCATTTTGGAATCTCCACCGCGTACACGGTTGTTAAAGTGGTTTTCGGAGTTGGCATAGAGTATGACAACTTCCAATCCCGGTCTCTTCAACAACCAAACGTTATTATAACACCGCGGTCTTTAAAAACGTTTATACTTTCAAAACCAGAATATAATTATCCATTTCAAAACCCATGAATACGATATCATTTCCTTTTAAACCCAAATAAATGTGATATCATTTTATTTCAAATATATTTCCTTTCCAAAATCATGCTACTTTTAAAATTTATAATACCTCGAAACCAAATATTTGAATTTTAACTTTCAACATAATACTTCGAAATCCATAGTTTTAAAACCATAACTTTCAAACTTAAATGGTTTGGATATTCAACAGTATATAAAATAAAACGGTTGAATTTAAAATTTCTTTAAAAGTAAATAATTTCCACCCCTTCACAATTTTATTCACTTTAAATTCAGTTTAAACCCATAACTTTTAGATTCACTTTCAGTTTGAATAAAACACTTTGATTTCAATATTTTCAAACTTTGAGTATTAAATGAATTTCAAAACTGAGGTTGGGAATTTCAAATCAACATTTCATTTTCCTATTATTTAGTTTGAAAGGTTTACATGATAAATCCATAACCATTTAAAATAAAATAAATTTATTAACACTAAATTTTTTTCCTTTCATTTATTTATACTAGATTTATTCATTAAATCTTGTTATAAATATCATACCTTAAAATTTCCAATTTTAGTAAGTTAACATCACTTATGAAGTTAATTTTTCAAATAAGCTCAATTCCAATTAATTTCCAATTTATTTTTCAATCTTGATTGATTTGAATCATTTAAAACTCTATATATATATATATATATATATATATATATATACAAGATCTTATACTTGTACTTACTCGTATAATATGAATTATCAAATGCCATTTTTCAACTTATTCATTTTTATCTAACAGATTTATGCATAGCTTAAATTCAACAATTTAACTATGTATGTATAAAATATTTTTATATCATATCCAAATTTAATATTTATTAAACCGTATCATATCCAAACCATAAAAATAATTTCAAAAATAATTATATATATATGCGACGGTGCCTGTATAAAATTTTCTATCCTATGGTCAAGTGATACGGATATTTATCGTTTCAATCCGCAATTTTAAAAAAAAATTTACGGTTGTATGTCATTTCAAGCCGCAATCCCGAATGAATGAAAATGCATAATAATTTGCAGTTTATACAATATAAAATATAGCATCCATTCATCCAAATATCAATAATCAACCGTTTATTACAATCATCATCCAATTTAAACAAACATCAATATAGAGCATATGAAATATAACAGTTAAAATGACAGTTATTAACTAACAGTTTATATGCAACAATAAATTTATTTAACTGTTTAACTATCAGTTTATATGCAAAATAAATAAATTTTAACTGTCAATTTATATGCAATAATAAAATTAATTAACAGTTATATTAAATAAATGCGATTTAACTAAGATGATGAATAAAATATGCAAAATAGTCATAAATAAATTTCTACTCGTATCTCAAATAAATTTAACAAAAATAAGAAATTTTAGAAGTTGTGAGTGGGTTATAACACTCACCTTTTGGATTTAAATTGAATTAAAATCCAATTTAAACCCAAAAATTCAACAGCCTCAGAATCTGCCCAAACTAGCATCAAAATGTCATAAATCTCAATACGATCCTTCAAAAAAAAAATCGTGCATAAATCGGACATTGTATGCGAAAGTTATTCAAGCTATAAGATGACCATTGCCATAATAAAGTGTATATATATAGTGATATAAAAATAAACAAAATAAATACCAAATTTCATGTTTTGGGATAAGGCGACTAGGGTACCTACTAACAAGGTGGTGGCAAGGATTGGGTGAGGTGGAGAGGCTTTTACGCAACTCAAAGCTTCAAGAAGGATTAGGAAAAAGTGTTGCAAGCAGGTGAGGGAGAAAATGAAATAGGGTCATGTTTGCATAATGAAGTTCAATGAGATTGGAAAATTGAAATGAGGCTAATGGAGGATGGAACCAATTAAATGAATGCTTCAAGCAGCGAAAATGAAAATTTATACATTTCAAACAAAGAGGTGGTAACGAATAAATATAAAGTAACAAATGGACCAGTTGTACCAAAACCATGAGATCCAATTTCAAAACGTCTACTATGCTAAATTAATTTCTATTAACTCTAATTATACACCATATTAACACCCAATTAAATTTTATTAACACATATTAAATAAAATGTAACATTCCAATTAATGCCACTGGGGACCGCCGTTGCACACAATAAAAGACGAACCGAGACTGGAAGTTCAAATTTAAAAACAACGTTTTTCTCAGCGCGCAATCACGATTCAAAATATTAAATTTACTTTAAAATATAAGGTTAGCATTAAAATCACTTCTATACTGCCTCTGATTGTTATAAAATGAATGTAAAATGTTGTTTCAAAATTCAAATTTTTCTTTTTTTATAAAATTTTACTTATCTTTAAAATGAAACGTTCATTTTATTTTTCTCAAACTGTTCTTTTATTTTCATTAAAAATGCACTTTCTATTTAACCCAAAAATGTACGTTTCTTATATTAATTGCCATAAATTTCAATTAACTTCTCTTTTATTTTAATTCAAAGATTCCTCATATGGATTAGATGTTGCAAATTCCACACTTTCAAAGCTTTAACTTCTATTTCAATTGTTTATAGATTATACATTAAATCTTCCAAAATTTTCAATGAAATTAGCTTTTCATTTATTTTCAATACATTCTTCTTATAGTATAATTATTTTGTTTCATATCTATTATTCAATTCACTATTCTTAAACGGATAATATTTTTCATTGAATCTGCGAACTATCATAATATTCTTACATTCCATCTAACTTTCTATTAACGTAAAAATTAAGTGTTAAATTTCATTTATTTGGTTTTTAAATTCTTTTATTGACTCCATTATCACCAAGTAGATAAATTAGCATTGGTTAATGGTCTAATATATTGTTATTCTAAATTTTCAACTTAAATCCATTAACGTAACATTTAACATTTTATTCCCATTAAATTGAAATAACCAAATTTCCAAAATTTAACTTCAAATAAATAAGCAACTCTTTATGTTTCTAAATCAATTACAATAGTTTAACAATTGAAAGTTGCTAAATTTATCGATTTCAGAAATTCCCTTTTATATTTCTTAATCATTTGCAGGAATTTAAACAAGTTTAGATGTACATTGGAAGTTGATAAATCTATCCATTTCAGTATTAATTTCCAAATTTCATTAAATTTAGAAAATATAAGTTAAAACTTCATTTATTATTAAATTCAATATTACACTGGATGAAATCAACGTTTGACTCAAAATCTATTATACAAACATTCTTAGATTCCATTTTAAATTTCTATTAACATAATATTTAGATGTTTGATTTCATTAAATTTCAATTTATTGACCCACTTAAATTTTATTCCTTTCATTTAATATCAATTGTCCATTCTATAAGTAAAAATTTACATTAGATTCATACTCATATAATGGTTTCAATTTCATCTAAATAAATATCTACAAAATCTTTAAATACTAAATCCATTTAATTGCAATTAATCCCTTTGATATATACATTAACTAAAAGAAAATTCACATATCAATTTAGTGTCAATTATTCCAATAAATACAGTGGTTTCAAATGTCAGCTGCAATTAATCCAATTGATTGCAAATTAATTCCGAACTTGATTTCTATTCGGTTACAACTTAATATTGAATCAATTTATTACTTAACCAACATAGTTAATATTATTTTAGATTTCATTACATTTATATTTTCCAAATTTTATTTTGGTCTCATTTCTTTTTATCACATTTAATATCCAAATATGAATGGAATTTTACTTTGGTTACATCTTATTTGAATTCAACATTCTTTACTTATCAATTTATTCCACATTAACTGCCATAATTTAGTGAATTAATTGAAATTGATTACAAATTAACTTAACAAACTAATAAAATAAGTAGCGTACAATAAATATAGCCCTTAACTCTTAATTACACTTTTAGAGGTTCATTATTTACACCACAACATTGTAATTACTTACATACACTGGTTTTACTCAATTAACATTTATTGCAACTATTCCAAAATTTATTCAATATTTATTAGTTCTCTTATATTCACGTTTATGAGTAAATTGGTATTCCATTTAATCCATTAATTATTAACTCTAGTTATTGCAATTCATTGTCTAACATAAATTTTGAATCTATCTCCTATTCTTCACATTTCAATTAATTAACATCTTACAATAGTTTACAAATAATAAAAAGGGATTGTACTAAAAAAAAATATTTATTGTCCTGCATTACATTATTACCTCCATTTACATTTACTTTCCATAGATCAATATTTAATTCCATTGATGAATTCAATACTTGCCCCTTTTTACTTATTTTTAACTTTATATCCAAATGCGACAATTTCCACTACTACAATTACTTGCAATATATAATTTAATTTGTAAATTTTAATTACCCTTTATACATCTAATTTCAACATTCGCATTCATGTAAATAAATAAGATTTTTATTAAAATCTTATTAATTTAATTCATTTTAAACATCGAATTTATACGGGCCGTTACACTCTCCCCCACTCAAAAATTTTCGTCCTCGAAAAGGAAAAGAAGGGAAAACGAAGAACTAAGAAATCAATATACCTTATTCAGCATTAACTTTATAAACAATTAAATTTATAAAATTAATCAATTTAGATAAAATATATCAATTTATAACCATTAAATTTTTTTTATACTTAAATTACTAAAGTTTGGAAAACATTTTCAAAATAAATTCTAAGTCCAAAAATTTACGAATTTTTTTGGCAGAGTCTCCTTTGTACGGAGAGGCTCGAGAGAAAATATAATAATAAATATAACATATACAACATATATTTTTCAAATTAATATATCCCTACACGGGAAAATATATAAAATAACTCTATAAACCGAAATCCGAAACGTACCTATTATTCGGGCATTTTACGCTTAATTTATGGAACCAAAAGCAGTAGCAATTACTTCCATAACCTGCATTTCACTTATAAAATCCAAAAGGGTTAACAATTTATATAAAGTGAAATATTTAAGTGGTTTCAATCACAAACACCAAATGAATACAACAGCCAACAATTTCGCAAACAGCATATACAACAAATACAAAACAACCATTCAATCAAACAAACAAATAGTTGTTTGGGTTCAAAACTTTTAAATTGTACGGAATGAAGAATAAACTACTAGCGCATCCTTTACTCAACAGTCTTAGATAAAACTAAATAGATTATTCATTCTCCCAAACCCAATTTTTAAAGTATCTTACCCAAAGAACCATAACCAAACAACAACCAAATTTGAACAACAACTTTTTTTTATCCTTATTAATTTCATTCATACATTTGTTGTTTAATTTCCCTTTTTTCTTTCTTTTTTTTATCCTACCACGTAAATTTTCCTTTTATAATTTACGTTTATTTATAACAAACTTTTAATTTCATTTACTCATTCAATGTTTGTTTCATTTAATTTCCCTTATTACTTACAATTATTCATTTACATTAACTCAGGTCATGCCAGTTCTTTTTATTTCATTATAATTATTCATTCATTTATTGCATGCCCTTATTTATTTACATTTGTTTATCAATAGTATTCATGTCCCATTTAATTTGTTGGTATTTCCATTTTATTTACTTAAGTTGAAAATCATCTATTTGAATTACTTACCTTTAATTTTATTTACTTATAGTAAAATTTCAATTATAACTTAAGTTTATAACATTAAATTTTCATTTATAATAGCAAATTCATTGAATACTTCATTACCTACTTTTACTTGTATAATTTCCATTACATTTCTTATTAAGCATTTCAACTTTTAATATTTGGTAAGTCATATATATGTTATTTAAGTGTGTAATTTGAAAGTTATACAATTTTTTTTTTTCAATTCTTTTAATTAATTAATGGTTCAATAATTTCATCTTTGTTTTATAAGTTGCAATTTCAAATTACCTTTAATTTCATTCATAACCTAGCATTAAATCTCTATTTACTTTAAAGGTTTCAATTATTAACTACATACTTTCCAATTTACTAAAATAATTGGAACTATTATTTAATCGAAACTTAAGACTAAATACCGGGTTAAATTTTCAATTTATTTTAAAATAATAGATAAATATATTCTTATAACTTATATAACTCTAATTATATTTAAAACAATACAAAATTTATATATTTTCAAAAATGAATTTACAGTAAAAATACTACAGTGGTCTTTCCCCTTCAAAACTCGAAAATGAAAGTCGATGATGCGGCCGCCATCACCGAAATTATTTTCCAACGATAGAGAGGAAAGTACAAAACTTATTTTCTCCAAAATCATCTTTATTAGAAAATACTTATAAACAATATTATTATATTCCAAACTTTATTCGGAAGAAATTTCAAAACCCCGGAACATAAGTTCTAAATTTTCAAATTTCATTTATTTTATTTTTCAATCTTATTTCTATTATTATTTATACACTTTATTGCCTAACAACCAACCTATTGCAGCCAAATATAGACATCATTTGAAAAAAAATTATATATAGAGAATATAATAGGCAAAATTATTTCATTCACCTATATTAAAACAAATATTATGTCGGTCTGTCCTATTAAGTGTTTAGAAATCCCTATTGATGTCATAGCGTCCCATGAATCAACCAGAATTTATAAATACAAAACAGAACAGATTAACACAATATTAAAACCTTTTTATAACACTAAAAAATACGCTCTCTCATATATATACACTCAGCGACTCCCAAAGGGTATTACTACCCTATTAGTAAAGAGTCAAACCCCACAAAGCTAAGGTTTATCACTAAACCAAAGCTCTGATGCCAGATGTAACGTCCCTCCTTTTCGCACGCTTCAAATCGACACATGTGCCAATTCAAAGCATACGGAAGGGCGGATTGTTACGGGGTAAATAAGAAAAACAGAGAAGAAATAAAATAAAACAGAATCTCACAACAGAAGGATAAAATATAATAATAAATATACAGTTCATAAAACTGCTTACAAAACAATCGATTCTTTTTTTATACAATAAATATCAGAGTTCACATACCAATAAATATCAATGCAGTGGAATTAAATAGTGTAGTGGAATAATAGTAGATGATAGTGATACAAATCTTCGTCTACGTCCTCCAGAGCTAAACTTCAAATCCTGAAACGCTCGGACTAACTCGAGCGAATTGAAAAGACAAAACACTCGAGTCAGAACTAAAAGATCTTATGTAAGTTAAATTAACAGAAATGAATATGAGTGCAGTAACTCAAGAGACGCTCGGGATTTACATCTCCTAAGGATCCGTTAAACTATTTACTATGTAGTATATTTCGCTATTAATATAGTGTCTAATTATAAAATAAACTTACTTTTAAATAGCGTTAAGGCTTTACATTTTCCACCTTAACACAGTTATATATTCCCATAGTCTGTACACTACCGTAATCTCCCCCATACTGGGCGTCGTCAGATGGCACTCCATAGGTATGGTACAAAACCAAAATGGTATAAGACGCGCTAAGGTAGGTGACACGGCACAACTAGGCAATACCAGGGTAGATATACCAATTACGCTTCCGGGTCGGTGGTAACACATAGCCGCAGCTACCGCCCACCTCGAGCCACACCCCCAAATAAAAATCAAAAGCGGCCACCGAATCAATCCAAGAGTCAAAGTATAATATCGAAGGGATGTGTCCGATCAAAGGTGCTACCTTATTAACCCGTCGATCGCTCCTGTTTTAGCCACCTTATGCCAACTCACGGGAGTTGGGTCCACGTATTTACCTTACAGTAAACGCCGCCGCCATCCTACTTCATTTTGGAATCTCCACTGCATACACGGTTGTTAAAGTGGTTTTCGGAGTTGGCAGAGAGTATGACAACTTCCGATCCCGGTCTCTTCAACAACCAAACGTTATTATAACACCACGGTCTTTAAAAATGTTTATACTTTCAGAACCAGAATATAATTATCCATTTCAAAACCCATGAATACGATATCATTTCCTTTTAAACCAAATAAATGTGATATCATTTTATTTCAAATATATTTCCTTTCCAAAATCATGCTACTTTTAAAATTTATAATACCTCGAAACCAAATATTTGAATTTTAACTTTCAACATAATACTTCGAAATCCATAGTTTTAAAATCATAACTTTCAAACTTAAATGGTTTGGATATTCAACAGTATATAAAATAAAACAGTTGAATTTAAAATTTCTTTAAAAGTAAATAATTTCCAACCCTTCACAATTTTATTCACTTTAAATTCAGTCTAAACCCATAACTTTTAGATTCACTTTTAGTTTGAATAAAACACTTTGATTTCAATATTTTCAATCTTTGAGTATTAAATGAATTTCAAAACTGAGGTTGGGAATTTCAAATCAACAATTCATTTTCCTATTATTTAGTTTGAAAGGTTTACATGATAAATCCATAACCATTTAAAATAAAATAAATTTATTAACACTAAAATTTTTTCCTTCCATTTATTTATACTAGAATTACTCATTAAATCCTGTTATAAATATCATACCTTAAAATTTTCAATTTTAGTAAGTCAACATCACTTATGGAGTTAATTTTTCAAATAAGCTCAATTCCAATTAAATTTTCAATTTACCTTTCAATCTTAATTGATTTGAATCGTTTAAAACTCTATATATATATACAAGATCTTAAACTTGTACTTACTCGTATAATATAAATTTTCAAATGCCATTTTTCAACTTATTCATTTTTATTTAACAGATTTATGCATAGCTTAAATTCAACAATTTAACTATATATGTATAAAATATTTTTATATCATATCCAAATTTAATATTTATTAAACGGTATCATATCCAAACCATAAAAATCATTTCAAAAATAATTTTATATATATGCCGCGGTGCCTGTATAAAATTTTCTATCCTATGGTCAAGTGATATGGATATTTATCATTTCAATCCGCAATTTAAAATAAAAATTTGAGGTTGTATATCATTTCAAGCCGTAATCCCGAATGAATGAAAATGCATAATAATTTGCAGTTTATACAAGATAAAATATAGCATCCATTCATCCAAATATCAATAATCAACCATTTATTACAATCATCATCCAATTTAAACAAACATCAATATAGAGCATATGAAATATAACAGGTAAAATGACAGTTATTAACTAACAGTTTATATGCAACAATAAATTTATTTAACTGTTTAACTATCAGTTTATATGCCAAATAAATAAATTTTAACTGTCAATTTATATGCAATAATAAAATTAATTAACTGTTATATTAAATAAATGCGATTTAACTAAGATGATGAATAAATTATGCAAAACAGTCATAAATAAATCTCTACTCATATCTCAAATAAATTTAACAAACATAAGAAATTTTAGAAGTTGTGAGTGAGTTAAAACACTCACCTTTTGGATTCAAATTGAATTAAAATCCTATTTAAACCCAAAAATTCAACAGCCTCAGAATATGCCCAAACTAGCGTCAAAATGTCATAAATCTCAATACGATCCTTCAGAAAAAAATCGTGCGTAAATTGGACATTGTATGCGAAAGTTATTCAAGTTATAAGATGACCATTACCATAATATAGTGTGTATATATATAGTGATATAAAAATAAACAAAATAAATACCAAATTTCACGTTTTGGGATAAGGCGACTAGGGTACCTGCTAACAAGGTGGTGGTAAGGATTGGGTGAGGTGGTGAGGCTTTCACGCAACTCAAAGCTTCAAGAAGGATTAGGAAAAAGTGTTGCAAGAAGGTGAGGGAGAAAATGAAATAGGGTCATGTTTGCATAATGAAGTTCAGTGAGATTGGAAAATTGAAATGAGGCTAATGGAGGATGGAACCAATGAAATGAATGCTTCAGGTAGCAAAAATGAAAATTTATACATTTCAAACAAAGAGGTGGTAACGATAAAATATAAAGTAACAAATGGACCAGTTGTACCAAAACTTTGAGATCCAATTTCAAAACGTCTACTCTGCTAAATTAATTTCTATTAACCCTAATTATACACCTTATTAACACCCAATTAAATTTTATTAACACACATTAAATAAAATGTAACACTCCAATTAATGCCACTGGGGACCGCCGCTGCACACAATAAAAGATGAACCGAGACTGGAAGTTCAAATTTAAAAACGGCGTTTTTCTCAGCGCGCAATCACGATTCAAAATATTAAATTTACTTTAAAACATAAAGTTAGCATTAAAATCACTTCTATACTGCCTCTGACTGTTATAAAATGAATGTAAAATGTTGTTTCAAAATTCAAATTTTTCCTTTTTTATAAAATTTTACTTATCTTTAAAATGAAACGTTCATTTTATTTTTCTCAAACTGTTCTTTTATTTTCATTAAAAATGCTCTTTCTGTTTAACCCAAAAATGTACGTTTCTTATATTAATTGCTATATACTGCCTCTGACTGTTATAAAATGAATGTAAAATGTTGTTTCAAAATTCAAATTTTTCCTTTTTTATAAAATTTTACTTATCTTTAAAATGAAACGTTCATTTTATTTTTCTCAAACTGTTCTTTTATTTTCATTAAAAATGCTCTTTCTGTTTAACCCAAAAATGTACGTTTCTTATATTAATTGCCATAAATTTCAATTAATTTCTCTTTTATTTTAATTCAAAGATTCCTCATATGGATTAGATGTTGCAAATTCCATACTTTCAAAGCTTTAACTTCTATTTCGATTGTTTATAGATTATACATTAAATCTTCCAAAATTTTCAATGAAATTAGCTTTCTATTTATTTTCAATACATTCTTCTTATCGTATAATTATTTTGTTTCATATCTATTATTCAATTCACTATTCTTAAACGGATAAAAATTTTCATTGAATTTGGAAACTATCATAATATTCTTACATTCCATCTAACTTTCTATTAACGTAAAAATTAAGTGTTAAATTTCATTTATTTGGTTTTTAAATTCTTTTTTTCACTTCATTATCACCAAGTAGATAAATTAGCATTGGTTAATGGTCTAATATATTGTTATTCTAAATTTTCAACTTAAACTCCATTAACGTAACATTTAACATTTTATTCCCATTAAATTGAAATAACCCAATTTCCAAAGTTTAACTTCAAATAATTAAGCAACTCTTTATGTTTCTAAATCAATTACAATAGTATAGCAATTGAAAGTTAATTGATAATTGCTAAATTTATCGATTTCAGAAATTCCCTTTTATATTTCTTAATCATTTGCAGAAGTTTAAACAAGTTTAGATGTACATTGGAAGTTGATAAATCTATCCATTTCAGTGTTAATTTCCAAATTTCATTAAATTTAGAAAATATAAGTTAAAACTTCATTTATTATTTAATTCAATATTACACTGGATGAAATCAACATTTGACTCAAAATCTATTATACAAATATTCTTAGATTCCATTTTAAATTTCTATTAACATAACATTTAGATGTTTGATTTCATTAAATTTCAATTTATTGACCCACTTAAATTTTATTCCTTTCATTTAATATCAATTGTCCATTCTATAAGTGAAAATTTACATTGGATTCATACTCATATAATGGCTTCAATTTCGTCTAAATAGATATCTACAAAATCTGTAAATACTAAATCCATTTAATTGCAATTAATCCCTTTGATATATACATTAACTAAAAGCAAATTCACATATCAATTTAGTGTCAATTATTCTAGTAAATACAGTGTTCAAATGTCAGCTGCAATTAATCCAATTGATTGCAAATTAATTTTGAATTTGATTTCTATTCGGTTACAACTTAATATTGAATCAATTTATTACTTAACCAACATAGTTAATATTATTTTAGATTTCATTACATTTATATTTTCCAAATTTTATTTTGGTCTCATTTCTTTTTATCACATTTATTATCCTAATATGAATGTAATTTTACTTTGGTTACATCTTATTTGAAATCAACATTCTTTACTTACCAATTTATTCCACATTAACTGCCATAATTTAGTGAATTAATTGAAATTGATTACAAATTAACTTAACAACCTAATAAAATAAGTAACGTACAATAAATATAGTCCGTGACTCTTAATTACACTTTTAGAGGTTCATTATTTACACCACAACATTATAATTACTTACATACACTGGTTTTACTCAATTAACATTTATTGCAACTATTCCAAAATTTATTCAATATTTATTAGTTCTCTTATATTCACGTTTATGAGTAAATTGTTATTCTATTTAATCCATTAATTATTAACTCTAGTTATTGCAATTCATTGTCTAACATAAATTTTGAATCTATCTCCGAATCTTCACATTTCAATTAATTAACATCTTACAATAGTTTACAAATAAAAAAAGGGGATTGTACTAAAAAAATTATTTATTGTCCTGCATTACTTTATTACCTCCATTTACATTTACTTTCCATAAATAAATATTTAATTCCACTGATGAATTCTATACTTTCCCCTTTTTACTTATTTTTAACTTTACATCCAAATGCGACAATTCCACTATTACAATTACTTGCAATATATAATTTAATTTGTAAATTTTAATTACCCTTGATACATCTAATTTCAACATTCGCTTTCATATAAATAAATAAGATTTTTATTAAAATCTTATTAATTTAATTCATTTTAAACATCGAATTTATACGCGTCGTTACAAATCGTGCACACAAACAAACACTCATCATTATGTCCAGTCTACTAGCTGTTAAATATAGTAATGATCCAATCATACTTCGATATAATTTTTGATCAATACTTTTTCCATTTTCATCTTTATCAAGATGTATGGTTGTACTCATAGGAGTTGGTTTGGTAGAAGTATTTTTCATACCAAACCGATTAATTAGATTGTTACAATATTTTTCTTGATTAACAAAATACCATTTTCTAATTGTTTTATTTGTAAACCAAGAAAATAATTTAACTCACCCAGTGACATTTCAAATTCATTTGTCATTATTTTAGAAAATTCTTAACAAAGCTTTTCGTTTGTAGAGCCAAAAATTATATCATCAATATATATTTGAATAATTAAAATATCGTGTTTTTTTCTTTTAATAAAAAGAGTTTGATCAACCTTTCCAATTTCAAAACCAGAATTTATTAAATAACTTTTAAGACGATTGTACCAAGAACAGGGTGCTTGTTTCAAACCGTATAAAGCCTTTCTGAGCTTATAGACATGGTCAGGAAATTGTTCATGTATGAATAATGGAGGTTGTTCAACGTAAACATTTTCTTTTATAAAACCATTTAAAAAGCACTTTTGACATCCATTTGATATAATTTAAAGTTATAAAAACAAGCAAATGCTAGTGAGACTCGTATTGCTTCTAATCTAGCGACTGGAGCAAACGTTTCTTCGTAGTCAATTCCTTCTTCTTGATTATAACCTTGAGTAACCAATCTAGCTTTATTTCTAGTAATATTTCCTTGCTCATCTGCGTTAGTTTTAAAAACCCATTTTGTACCAATAACTGATTGATCACTAGGCCGTGGAACTAAATCCCAAACGTCATTTCTTTCGAATTGGTTTAGTTCTTCTTGCATAGCGGTTAACCAATTTTCATCAGTAGATGCTTCTTTAATATTTTTAGGTTCAATATGAGAAAGAAAATGAAACGCCCTGCAAATCCGTACCCCTTGAGTCAACTCTATTCTACCTAAATCAACTCAAGTTGTACAGAGATACGAACCATTTGGGTTAAAGAAAAAGAGGTAGAAGAAGAAAATAGAAAAACAACATCAGAATCTAACCATCGCAGCGGAATAAAATATAATAGATAATAAATGATCTTTACTCAAATCAAATATATATGTTTATATATTACATCATCAGAGCACATCAGTCTCAACTCAACATCAATAACATACAACTGGATACACAACACTCAACACAGCGGAAATATATGTATAAAAACAAGTACGGAATACGTATCGTCATCCAGCTCGGTTCCTGAGCTCCACAGCAAATCCTGTATCCTATAATACTCGGTCTGACCCGAGCATTACAGTTAAATAACCCCCGAGTCAGTCTGGAATACCAGAGTGAGAAAATCACACCCAATTGATTATTAAAGTTTTCAAAAATCATTTGAAAACAAAAGCATCTCGTAAGACCATGCCACAAATAAACATGTCGGGTTTTTACCTTACGATAGCTAAAACAATTTTTATAGAAATCCTCTGATATTATAATAGGGTCTATATACAAATACTTATAAAATAGCCAAAATTGTTACATCTATTAAATTCCAGCTACTAGCCACAGAGTGGGTAATACAAACAAAACTCGTACAAGGCTCGTAGGGAGGATGGATTTCCAACTAATGACTAGGCACTAGGGTACCACCTATCACAGTACGGGGCCTAGATCACCGTACCGAGGAGTACGCCCGCTCCTCTGCAACACAAGCCCGGGACTACCCCTTACTGGATAATCCCGAGTGAGATCACCCCGCGGTTGGGATCAGTAACCGCCCACTAAGCCAAAATAAAAAGGGACATCTAGACTGGAATGACCTCACCCTGCTTAGGTGCTACCCACCTAACCTTGCTGCATAACCCCTGATTTTCAGTCATTCCCATTTGATGAGGCTTGAGGCTAAGCGTTACCTTTTAGAACATATCCCTTAGAATGCCCATCGCCCACCTGACGATGTTTCGCAAGCATTCATCCATACAAGTCCGTTCCAGGTTCGAACGGAACCGAAGGCACAATTCCTACTACATCCGTTTTGGAAATATCCTCAGGATTAGTAGCGACTAGCCCTTGCACTTCACTGCTCCATCTTCGAATCCAAAATCGTTTTCCACGAAACGTACAAACCGAATCGAAGTGGTTTTCGAGAAATTAATCTCGATCCCGGTCTCTTCGAAACGATCAGCGTATTTGGCCAATATTGATAGTCGGTGATTTAACTATCAATTAATATTCACAACCATCCATCAACAATAAATAATTTCCCAAATTATTCTTTTATCTCAAAAATATCTTCACAAGATATATTTCTATTTTCAATCCCTTGAAAACAGTTTCAAAACCATCTTTCTTTTCAGAATAAATTTCAAGTATTTTTGTTTCTTCTGGAATCACCAAGCACAAAACTAGATTTTTCTAAATTAATTTAAAATACTTTTCTTTTTAAAAATATACTTTAAAACATTCAAGTTAAAATTCCTTTAATACTTTGTTAAAAATACATACTATATGAATATTTGAAAATAAGGTTACTTAATAAAATATAAAACTAGATTTTTACTTTTTAAAACAAAATACTAAGTTGCTTCTTAATAATTTCTGCTAAAATAGATTAAAAGAAAATACTTACTTTAGACTTTAAATATTAGAAATAATAAATTTTACAAAACTTGCTTTCTTTAAAAACAACTTAAAAACATTTAATTTATACTTAAAAATTTACTTTTTTTAAAACATGTACTTGGCTATCCAGAGAAAATTCCAACTTCAATCACTTAAATCAATTTCCCCAAATTGATTTCCAATTTATTCCATTTGAAACAAATTTCTTTACGTATTAGTTTATCTGAAATTTCATTAATTATGGACTTTATATTTATTATTATTATTATTATTTTTTTTCCCCTTTGATTCTATATCATTCAACTGAAATATACCAATTTCAGCTTCTTCCCAATTTCTTCTCTGTTCTTTTCAATAAATTGAATCTTAAATTTTAAGTAAATTTTTTAATCATACGGAAGTTTGAAATTCATTAATCTTCTATTTATTCAAAATTTCCCTTCCATATACCGAATTTATTTATTAGAATTTTAAACCATTATTATTCTTATCCAATTCATTCCTAATTTATTTAAATTTTCTATAATTATTTCACTTACCAATTTCTCTTCAGTTTATTTCCAAATTCCCATTCTATATCTCTTGATAATTTAGTGCACTGGAACATATTCATGTAAACCATAACATCCAATATTCCAATTGTCAATAATATTCACACTTCATCATTCATTTACAGCCAACCACATTCACATCTTATGTTTAACTAGGGACTATATATATATTGATACTTTTCACTTCTTTTATAAGCTTCTGAAGCTTATTTATTCTAATTCAATACTTACTTAATTTACATTTATTCGTTTGAGTAGAATTTTATTCCATTCAATATTATCTATACTCAGCTGAATTTATTTCAATCCAACTTAATTTAGCTTAACTCCAATTAAATCTAGCCAAACCATTCTTTTTTTGAATTTTGCTAAGCAAGGATTTAATTCCATTTAATATCATTCACGACACAACTGAATTTTGATTCAATTCAATCCAAATTTAACTAAATTTTATTTCTTAATATATGAGTTCAAAACTTATTTATTTACTTATAAGCTTATTTACCCAGTTGAGTCATTTCATCTTATCTCCAGCATTTCAGATTATATATATAACACTTACTAGCTTAAGGTATAAATTTTTATTTCACAATTATAATAATTTTTTTTCAACTTCATATCCAATTTAATTCAATTTCAATTTTATTTAACTTATCTCAAGTTAGATTCAAATATATTTTCTTCACTTTATTCACTTAAAATTAAATTTCAATTTCCGGATCAAAATCTTCAACTTCTTCTTATTAATATCAACATTACTTCATTTATTCATTCACAAATTTATTGTCAACCAATAAATTTTATTTCCAAACATAAACTATTTTTAGTCCATTTGAATTTATTCTGCACCTTATTTTACACATTTCATTAACTAATTTATTATCAATTAGTTCTTCCCTTATCTATAATCCAACTCTTGAATTTTAATCCCAAATCACTGCATTTAATTTTCTTAGTTCAATTTAGTTTATAGTTCAAGTTTTGATTTTTATTTTATCTCCAATTCATCAATAATATTTATTTTGGAGTTTTGTATCTCACTTTTCAAATTTAATAAGTCACAACTTATTATTTACACAATTCCATTCCTCAAAGGCTTGAGTATATTATTCTTTTATTTTTAACTCAAGCCTTATGCTCATTTATAACCCAAGCATATTTTTATTCCTGTGGATTTTTAATTTCTCTTATAAGTTATTCTGATTTATTTATTTCAATGCAATCCTTATCCAACTCATTTTCCATTAATTCAAGTAAGAATCTAATTCCATTCAATAATTCAATTGAATTCTTATTCCAACTCAATTTTATTTTAACTCAGTTTTATTTAACTCAATTCGATTTCAACTTAATTCGAAAAATGACTGGATATTATTTTTCAGCCTAATTAATTAATTTCAATCCAGTTAAGTTTTTATTTTCCAATCCAAGTTAATCTCATTTTATCCTTTTAAATTTAAATTCCATGATTCAAAGCTTATATTCCCTTCATGATTTAAAATCATCTCAATCTATAAGCTTACAGCTATCTCATCAGGATTTTTAAACACTCGGCTTTTGGTTTCAAATCATTTAAAATCTCCAACATCACAAATCACATTTCTCAAAGGCCAAACCAATCCTGGTTTTATTCCCAACAAATTTCCTTTGAAATTTCAAAAACAAACAGGTTTTCCTGAACAAACCAATTTGGTAGCAATTCATCACTTAGAAACTCGAAAATGAACATCGATGATGCTGCAGTCATCACCGAAGCTATTTTCCAGTGACTGAAGTGAATTCAATGCTAAATCTCTTCCCAAAATTTATTTAAAACAATTTTCCTTTCAGAAATACCCTAAAAACAATAGTGCTACTATTTATTTTCAAAATACTTTCAAAATCTTCGGGTTTAAAGTTTCAAATTCTGTTTTAATTCAAATTTTAACTATAATGCATTTGCACAGTTTATGCTTATACAAATTCCCATTTAATTATATTTCCATTTATAATTTACGTTTATAATCCATATTTATGAATTTCATTTTATAATTAATTTATTCCTTCAAACTTTGGTTATATTTTTATAACGATCCTGACTCGGCCTTCGAAAATCGGCACCGAATACGACACTCGTATTCAAATGCCGCAGGTCCAAACTGGTTCGCCGGAGCTTATAACACCATTAAGTAAAACAATGCAGCGGAAGAAAAAGAATATACATTTGATATACAACATTGATACAATATCAGATACAATATTATACAACAGAATGATACAATGAATATACATCAGAGATATGATACAAGATAATAGCAGCGGAAAGGGAGGATAACACTAGCAGCGGAACAAAACTCCAATATGGTCTTCAAGAAAGAACTCCAACATCGATAATCTCCATCTCCAAGGTACCAATCCAGAAATAGCTCGAACTCCCAATAATGATGCACAAAGATAAGCAAGTCGATCCAAATGCGGTTGCCAAATCCTAGGCTGAAAGATATCAAATCTATACCTACTATTGATTATTTGGAAAACCCAACTCTGAACTGCCCGTGTGGGAAAATAGTTGGCACCCAGAGTTTAGGAAAGGAACAATAAACTCCAGGTCAGTCATGGGACTGGTATGAGCAAACAAAAACATTTGGTCTTTTAAAACAAACAAAATAATTTAAAGTTTGAAATCCGCAATGCTTTTTAGAAAATGAAACTACCATAAGGCCTCCCGCCACACACACAATGCAAATGCAGAATTGGAGGAGATTTCTCGTTATGATAGTCAAACATGCTTAATACGAGAAATTCTTTGATATTATTATTATAAGTGCAAAGTGTGGAAAACCATTTCGAAAGTATAATATAAATCCTAGCCAGCATAGACATTCCGAACTATGCCTACTATAGCTACCATCTAAACAGCGGTGACCACCATAAGTAAATGGCAGGTTCTACAACTAAAACCGTACAAGGCACGTATTAGATAAATGTATTTCCAGCAAATGGTCAGGCTAAGGAACTTCCTACGGCCACATGGGATCGCCTCTGGCGGGACGTCCCGAGAACCTAACCGGATCTCTGCCAACACAAGGCCGGGTTACCTCTGTAACCAGGTAACTACTACTCGAGAATGTCATCCCCCGGTCCTTTGGGACCTTTATTCGAGGCGCCTCAAAACCACAAAGCAATCACAAAGTAATAGATCTGCAGTATCCACATGAGTAAGTATCTGGGCTCCATACCATGATACCACCCTTTTCCAGAAGGGAATGACACACCCTAAAGGGCGCGACCCTCATAACCTTGCCGCATCTTTCCTGTTTCAACCATTTCCGGGGTGTGAGGTCCTGATGCAGTCTCGTCCACAAAGCTACGCTTTATACAAAAGTCATGCTTTGATCACAAATGATCAATAAATGATCATCAACACACAGCAGCACTTAGCATGCCACACTACCAAATTGGGAATATATCATTGATAAATATCAACTACATAACCTCTGAGCTCGTACGTCTCAGAGAAGGGTGTTAAGCTAAGAGAATAAATTCTCCGCCACCAAACAGAAATGTATTTGATAGAGATCAGTTTAATATCTCAAAGTGTAATGTCGGACATACAACCATACAAGTCTGTTCCGAGTTCGAACAGAACCGAAGGCACTTCCGAAGAAGCTCTTGCAATTCCGGGTATCCACAATACTGATCAGACTTCCCATCACTAAGGGAGAACTCTATACCGGAGCAACTCAGTGCAGAGTCAATCGACAGGTTATCCTATCGTTCTCGAAGACACCCGGTCTTCAACACCGGTCTTCAGTTACAATCCATAACGTCGTATCACTATTCGGAATGGGTTATATGACACAAGGTCCTTTCTTGGCTAAACCGAATAGCGAGCGCAATATTTAAAAACATATGGATATGGGATTTCAGTTAAGTCACAACTTTAAAATCCAAAGCTTCTTCTTTCAAATGGTTAAAAAAAATTACCATTTAAATCTTTAAACAAAAAGGTTTACCTCATAAAGTTTCACCCAGTTTTACAAAGATCTATTCATAGATTTCCAAAACAATTTCCATTTCAATTGGATTAACACATTAAATCTTTAAATTAAAGATTTAATCTATAGCTTTCAAAACACGTTTCCAAAGATTTATCAATAACTTGGGAAACTATTTCCATTTTAGACTCGAAGTCCTTCTTACACAAATTAGAAGTTCATTTCTTATGTGAAAGCTTTTATTATTTGGAAACAAACAGTTTATGTTTCGGAAAAAATCCAATTATATCTACAGAAGTTAAAATCTTGGGTTAAATTTAAATTTCACAACATCACCTTTAAAATGGTTTTAAAACCCATATAAGCCCATTTATAGGTTGAATAACCTTTTTAACCCATAGTTTCCAAACCATAGAATTCAATCCCAAATATTGAATTCAAATTTAAATCAAATTATTTAGATTTCAAACTCAATTAAGTTATTCAAAATAACTTTTATTTTTGAAAATTCATTTTCAAAGTTCCAATTCTAATTCCAAAACTATTTTGGATTCAAAAATTCAATTTTAAAACAATTTCAAAGATCTGTGACTTAACCCATTTCCACGTGCAATCCATATTTGTGTGTGTATAAGTGTGGTCCAGGGGTTCAACACAATAGTGCACAACATCATCATTGCAGATTCAATCATATCGATAAGCGGTATATCCCATAACGCTTATCTCTATTCACAAATTCATAGATAAAGTAGATCATCAATCACAAAGATTCACTAATATGATTCGATGTGGGTTTCGGATAACCAATTGGAATCTGACTCCCTGTCGCATCGAAATTTCAAATGTCATTTCACGGGTTAAGGGTTTTCATATTCATACAATAGTATATACATCACAAATATAATAGCCCAGCACAAAGCATTACAAAGCATCACAAAACATATCAATCCATCACGAAGCATTCAATTTGAAATCAAACATCTACAATTAAGATGGATAAATCTGTGTGGTTTTAAATCTATTCCTCACATAATCACTTTCATTAGTAATTTTTAATCAATGATTAATTATCATTAATTTCAATTGATTAAGCCTTATTCCCCTTCATTAAGTAATCATTTCTTTAATTAATTATCCTAATTAATTAAACCTTAATTGTAATTAATTGAATCTTAATTACTTCTATTAATTAATTATTCCTTAATTAATTAATTTAAATTTATACACCCTTAATTTTTGATTAAATCTCAATTATAATTAATTATCCTTAATTGATTAATTTATAGATTTATCATTCCTTAATTAATTACAACAATTAATTACTTCTTCATTAATAATGATTTCTTAATCTCTTTGTGTTAATTAACCTTTAATTAATTATTCTTAATTTAATTACCTTAATTAATTAACCACATTAATTAATTATGCTTTAAAGTAATTAACCCTTAATACTTGATAAATCAATCTCTAACCTTTAATTATCTATTCTTAATTACTTTCACTAAGTAATTATTGTTCTAATTTAATCATTCATTAATTACTTGATCAATTAACTTAAATTACTAATTAATATACTTTAATTAATAAATGCTCAATTATTAATAAATTTAGTCTTAATTATAATTAATTATCCTTTAATTGATTTTCTTAACTATTAATGAATTAATTTTAATTACAATTTATTACTTACTTGATTATCATCAACGATATAAGTCAACTTATTTTTAGGTAAAAAAAATTTGAAACGTTTGCCCTTTACTTCTAATTCACTTATAAAGTTTCATTTAGAATAACTTGTTACAAATGTAAATTTAAAACTTAATTATTTTTAAAATCCTTTATTTAAAAACTTTTAATTTATACTTTCTACTTAATAAATAAATCATCATTCATAAGGAGGAATAGTTTCAGGAATTCATTTAACAAATTCATCAAAGTTTTATAAACTGGAATATAAAAATTTCCAGGCAAACCCGAGTATCCCCCGGGCTAAACCCTAATATACTCGAATTTTACTTCGAGTTTTCCCCGATTTGACCCGAGAGCCCCCAAAAGTCCAACCCAAAAATTTTTCTAAGTAATTTCGCTCTGCAGCCAATTCCTACTTCGGGTCAGCGTTATGTTTTTCTCGAGTTCAACCCGAGTATCCTCCCTCGTCTCCCCCAAACAACTCAATGAAAACTGAAAGCGAGAAAACATGCACGTGTAAGGTGCACATCATTCCGTCCATCACCGACCCACCGTGCCACCTTAAACGTACCAACGACGACCACCTCACCTGAACCAACCCTCGAGATCGACGAATTTAAGCCAGAATTGAAATCGAGCCGATGGGTTCAATCTGGAAACCCAACGTAGAAACACACCATCACCTAAATGGACCTCGCACCGCCGCCGTGGATCATCTGAGATCTTGCTGCCTCGCCTGGAGCTACGCCACCCTCGACACTCTATTTTCCCCCAGTCGCGATTTCCTCCGATCATCCCACGCTAACCCAAATGACACAGCAAACCCATCGACCAAAGCAACACAACGAACCCTAGATCAACATCAACAAGCTGCACTGGTGATCATAAAATCTCGCGACTATTTTTCCTAGAACCCTCCACTCGCAATCTATCTCTAACATCAGCCTCGATCCACGAATTGTCGGTGACCACCAGCAATTGGCAGAAAACCCAAACCCATACAATTCCCGATTTCCCACAATTTAGCGAACTAAATTTTTTAAAATGACCACCTAAATTCATTATTTCGAAGTGTGAATCTGTTCGTATAATTGAAATTCAAAATCTAATCGTTTGATTCTCCACTTTATATTGGTTATTACTGTAATTCCACTTTTCTTTGAATATTTATTTAAATAAAAACCTTGAAATTATTTTTAAAATTTGAATTTGGAAAGTACAAACCAGTTTCCTTTAAAAATCAAAACCTGATATTGATCCTTCTAAGTGGTATGTATTTTTGAACAGGTTTTTCAAAACCTGTTATATAAACAGAGACATTCATATTCAACTGCAAGTCTCAGCTTCCAGTAATGCACTGTTAATCCCACTTATTCATATTTTTATAAATAATGGTTACCCTCATACAAACATTTTTTTATATTCAACAATCAAGCCCAAAGGGGATTAGGAGATTAGATTTAGACTTTTTGTACAGGCTGTTATGTTTGAACATAAACATGATTTGCCTGTTTCCAGGCATGTAGACTGATATTACCACACATACATATACATAAAAATCAACATACACACCCTAATCAAAATCATACTTTGTTCCAAAATTTATGCATGCGACAAGATTTTCTTAAAACAGATAAAAAAAACTTGTTTTACTTACTGATTTTAAAAGTTGAGGAAAAGATTTGATTTTTGAACTTTCTTGAGTCTGTGATTAGAACAGTGGAAAGATATGTATGTATACATACAGTCAAAGATTACTGAGACATGCAAGCATTTGCCAATATCAACGAGCAAGCACAACAAGGCAGTTCACAGATTCATAGACATCAGATTCATGGAGAAAAAAAAATTCAAGTTTGCTCACCTGGATCTTGGATATGGCACAGACAAAGAGCAGAGAGGTGATTTGACAGTTTCAAAGAATGAAAGCCTGAATCTTTTTTTTTCTTTTGATCTTAGAGTTTAAATCTGTAAATTGTAAATCCAGATTTTTTTACTTACTCTTTGTTGTACTAAACTTATCAAATACAAACAATTTTAATTACTTACAGTATGAATCTCTGCTATACACAGAGAAGCTTCTTTTTTTTCTGCAGTTGAAATCCAGAATTTACTTTAGCATATAACTTGACTTGTTCCTGCAACTTAGATTGATAAATTTTTTTAAATCTCTTTGCTTTAATACTGATTAACAATATTAAGTTCAAATCTTAAAAATATTACTTGCCTCTTTGTTTGAAACTGGAAATAAATATCCCTGTAAATGATAAATATTATTGTTTTAGCTTCTTACTTTACTACTGATTGAAAACATTAAATTCAAATCTTTAAAGAAATTTACTTGCCTTAAATTAAAATTTAAATACTTTGTTTTTAAGATGATCTATAGCTTCAAGATTTTGGACTTGGACTTCCAATCTTGATGTTGAGAACTTTGAGTTGAACTTTGAGTTGTTCAGGCTTCAGATTGCTGCCTTTGGTTCAAGCTTGCTTTGAATTAATGCATCTATGCTTCAGATTTTCATTTCTTGTTTCCAGATTTGATTTGCTTTCCGGTTTGGGATGATCTTTGCCTTTATTTATTTTCTTTTCTTTTGAGTGTTGTAGTTTTGAAAAGCTAAATCTTTCGTTTACTGTTGTTCAGTTTTGCTGAGTTGTTTAATAATGGCATATAGGGAGATGTAAAGTTTTTTGTAATTTTTTTTATTTAATTATTTCATCCAATTAATCATATTTGATGCCATTTGTAACAAAATAATCATGAGATCTAACACTTGTACATATTCAAACTTACATATATATGTTTACTTCTTCACTTCCTTATGTAAATGTTTACATTTACAATTTTCAAAGACAATCTTTTTATATCATATTTATTTTATAAATGAACACACCTCTTAATTCATTTATATGTGTGTATATACATATACAATGTTAAAAGAATTTTTTTTCTTAGCCAATATTTACATTATATACATTATATCTCAATGAATTTTAAATTCCATTTATTTTTTTAAAAACATTCATTTTAAATTTAAATTCAATTCCATAGTTAAATTTTAAAAATCAATGTTCAAATAACAAATATCCTATTTTAGTTTGAAAAATTAAAATTAACCCACAATTTTATTCTAAAATTCACTTAAATTATCAATTTAAATTTAATTAAAAATTGGGATCGTTACAGATTTTCCCCCTTAAAAAATTTCGTCCTCGAAATTTGCAAGGGAGACAACAAGAAAAAGTTGAAAGATAGAGAAATATCTTTTCAAATCAAAATGAATATTAATTCTGTATTTGGCTTACCAAATCAGAATATCAAAAATATGAGAACAAACTCATACAATATTACACAAGAGATATTTGGGTCCATCGGTCTACGGATATGCAAGGGTATTGATTAGTTCGAAGGGATAACTAATCGTTCGTAGAATATATCGGATCCCAGAGAATAGATAGATGGATTCAATCTTTTACGATCTCTCAAACACTATGTATGGATTCCAAATTCAGGTCGGAATATTCCAAAATATATATCAATTTGTCCCACTTCGGACTTTGATACGCACAAGAAATTACGATAGAATTTCAAATTTGGTTTTAACCGAGATCGTTTTATCGATACAATTCAAATTTAGCTTCATATTAGTTAACCAATTTACTTAATTTAAAATTTCCAATTTATTTAATTCAAATTTTCAAATTCATTAGAGTTTAGATCGAAAAGCTGATAAGAAATCGATGAAGATACGAAGTAAGGATTTCTACAAAGATTCGTAGGGTCACCATCACACCGAAACTTCTTTCCAGAGCTGACACGAAGCAATCAAAAGAATTTAGAATCGAATCAAAGGAGATTGAGAAGAAAGCTGTTTCCACTGTTGTAGGGTATTGACCATTTGTAGCGGTACTTCCCTATCCCCTATCTCGTCCTCTTCTCGCACTCATACTTACTATCAGTGGATAGTAAGAGAATTTACTGAGGCATTTGAACGGATATCTTAGGGATATACTCATTCTAGGGTATACTTCACCCTATCTCTAATGAGTTACTTAATGTGTTATACTCCTGAGCTAAAGTTTTAACCCTCAGCTCTGATACCAATTATAACGATCCTTACTCGGCCTTCGAAAATCGGCACCGAATACGACACTCGTATTCAAATGCCGCAGGTCCAAACGCCGAATCTGGTTCGCCGGAGCTTATAACACCATTAAGTAAAACAATGCAGCGGAAGAAAAAGAATATACATTTGATATACAACATTGATACAATATCAGATACAATATTATACAACAGAATGATACAATGAATATACATCAGAGATATGATACAAGATAATAGCAGCGGAAAGGGAGGATAACACTAGCAGCGGAACAAAACTCCAATATAGTCTTCAAGAAAGAACTCCAACATCGATAATCTCCATCTCCAAGGTACCAATCCAGAAATAGCTCGAACTCCCAATAATGATGCACAAAGATAAGCAAGTCGATCCAAATGCGGTTGCCAAATCCTAGGCTGAAAGATATCAAATCTATACCTACTGTTGATTATCTGAAAAACCCAACTCTGAACTGCCCGTGTGGGAAAATAGTGGGCACCCAGAGTTTAGGAAAGGAACAATAAACTCTAGGTCAGTCATGGGACTGGTATGAGCAAACAAAAAGATTTGGTCTTTTAAAACAAACAAAATAATTTAAAGTTTGAAATCCGCAATGCTTTTTAGAAAATGAAACTACCATAAGGCCTCCCGCCACACACACAATGCAAATGCAGAATTGGAGGAGATTTCTCGTTATGATAGTCAAACATGCTTAATACGAGAAATTCTTTGATATTATTATTATAAGTGCAAAGTGTGGAAAACCATTTCGAAAGTATAATATAAATCCTAGCCAGCATAGACATTCCGAACTATGCCTACTATAGCTACCATCTAAACAGTGGTGACCACCATAAGTAAAGGCAGGTTCTACAACTAAAACCGTACAAGGCACGTATTAGATGAATGGATTTCCAACAAATGGTCAGGCTAAGGAACTTCCTACTGCCACATGGGATCGCCTCTGGCGGGACGTCCCGAGACCCTAACCGGATCTCTGCCAACACAAGGCCGGGTTACCTCTGTAACTAGGTAACTACTACTCGAGCATGTCATCCCCCGGTCCTTTGGGACCTTTATCCGAGGCGCCTCAAAACCACAAAGCAATCACAAAGTAATAGATCTGCAGTATCCACATGAGTAAGTATCTGGGCTCCATACCATGATACCACTCTTTTCCAGAAGGGAATGACACGCCCTAAAGGGCGCGACCCTCATAACCTTGCCACATCTTTCCTGTTTCGACCATTTCCGGGGTGTGAGGTCCTAATGCAGTCTCGTCCACAAAGCTACGCTTTATACAAAAGCCATGCTTTGATCACAAATGATCAATAAATGATCATCAACACACGGCAACACTTAGCATGCCACATTGCCAAATTGGGAATATATCACTGATAAATATCAACTACGTAACCTCTGAGCTCGTACGTCTCAGAGAAGGGTGTTAAGCTAAGAGAATAAATTCTCCGCCACCAAGCAGAAATGTATTTGATAGAGATCAGTTTAATATCTCAAAGTGTAATGTCGAACATACAACCATACAAGTCTGTTCCGGGTTCGAACAGAACCGAAGGCACTTCCGAAGAAGCCCTTGCAAATCCGGGTATCCACAATACTGATCAGACTTCCCATCACTAAGGGAGAACTCTATACCGGAGCAACTCAGTGCAGAGTCAATCGACAGGTTATCCTATCGTTCTCGAAGACACCCGGTCTTCAACACCGGTCTTCAGTTACAATCCATAACGTCGTATCACTATTCGGAATGGGTTATATGACACAAGGTCCTTTCCCGGCTAAACCGAATAGCGAGCGCAATATTTAAAAACATATGGATATGGGATTTCAGTTAAGTCACAACTTTAAAATCCAAAGCTTCTTCTTTCAAATGGTTAAAAAAAATTACCATTTAAATCTTTAAACAAAAAGGTTTACCTCACAAAGTTTCACCTAGTTTCACAAAGATCTATTCATAGATTTCCAAAACAATTTCCATTTCAATTGGATTAACACATTAAATTTTTAAATTAAAGATTTAATCTATAGCTTTCAAAACACGTTTCCAAAGATTTATCAATAACTTGGGAAACTATTTCCATTTTAGACTCGAAGTCCTTGTTACACAAATTAGAAGTTCATTTCTTATGTGAAAGCTTTTATTATTTGGAAACAAACAGTTTATGTTTCGAAAAAAATCCAATTATATCTACAGAAGTTAAAATCTTGGGTTAAATTTAAATTTCACAACATCACCTTTAAAATGGTTTTAAAACCCATATAAGCCCATTTATAGGTTGAATAACCTTTTTAACCCATAGTTTCCAAACCATAGAATTCAATCCCAAATATTGAATTCAAATTTAAATCAAATTATTTAAATTTCAAACTCAATTAAGTTATTCAAAATAACTTTTATTTTTGAAAATTCATTTTCAAATTTCCAATTCTAATTCCAAAACTATTTTGGATTCAAAAATTCAATCTTAAAACAATTTCAAAGATCTGTGACTTAACCCATTTCCACGTGCAATCCATATTTGTGTGTGTATAAGTGTGGTCCAGGGGTTCAACACAATAGTGCACAACATCATCATCGCAGATTCAATCATATCGATAAGCGGTATATCCCATAACGCTTATCTCTATTCACAAATTCATAGATAAAGTAGATCATCAATTACAAAGATTCATTAATATGATTCGATGTGGTTTTCGGATAACCAATTGGAATCCGACTCCCTGTCGCATCGAAATTTCAAATGTCATTTCACGGGTCAAGGGTTTTCATATTCATACAATAGTATATACATCACAAATATAATAGCCCAGCACAAAGCATTACAAAGCATCACAAAACATATCAATCCATCACGAAGCATTCAATTGGAAATCAAACATCTACAATTAAGATGGATAAATCTGTGTGGTTTTAAATCTATTCCTCACATAATCACTTTCATTAGTAATTTTTAATCAATGATTAATTATCATTAATTTCAATTGATTAAGCCTTATTTCCCTTCATTAAGTAATCATTTCTTTAATTAATTATCCTATTTAATTAAGCCTTAATTGTAATTAATTGAATCTTAATTACTTCTATTAATTAATTATTCCTTAATTAATTACTTTAAATTTATACACCCTTAATTTTTGATTAAATCTCAATTATAATTAATTATCCTTAATTGATTAATTTATAGATTTATCATTCCTTAATTAATTACAATAATTAATTACTTCTTCATTGATAATGATTTCTTAATCTCTTTGTGTTAATTAACCTTTAATTAATTATTCTTAATTTAATTACCTTAATTAATTAACCACATTAATTAATTATGCTTTAAAGTAATTAACCCTTAATACTTGATAAATCAATCTTTAACCTTTAATTATCTATTCTTAATTACTTTCACTAAGTAATTATTGTACTAATTTAATCATTCATTAATTACTTGATCAATTAACTTAAATTACTAATTAATATACTTTAATTAATAAATACTCAATTATTAATAAATTTAGTCTTAATTATAACTAATTATCCTTTAATTGATTTTTTTAACTATTAATGAATTAATTTTAATTACAGTTTATTACTTACTTGATTATCATCAACGATATAAGTCAACTTATTTTTAAGTAAAAAAAATTTGAAACGTTTGCCCTTTATTTCTAATTCACTTATAAAGTTTCATTTAGAATAACTTGTTACAAATGTAAATTTAAAACTTAATTATTTTTAAAATCCTTTATTTCAAAACTTTTAATTTATACTTTCTACTTAATAAATAAATCATCATTCATAAGGAGGAATAGTTTCAGGAATTCATTTAACAAATTCATCAAAGTTTTAAAAACTGGAATATAAAAATTTCCAGGCAAACCCGAGTATCCCCCTGGCTAAACCCCAATATACTCGAGTTTTACTTCGAGTTTTCCCCGATTTGACCCGAGAGCCCCCAAAAGTCCAACCCAAAAATTTTTCTAAGTAATTTCGCTCTGCAGCCAATTCCTACTTCGGGTCAGCGTTATGTTTTTCTCGAGTTCAACCCGAGTATCCTCCCTCGTCTCCCCCAAACAACTCAACGAAAACCGAAAGCGAGAAAACGTGCACGTGTAAGGTGCACATCATTCCGTCCATCACCGACCCACCGTGCCACCTTAAACGTACCAACGACGACCAACTCACCTCAACCAACCCTCGAGATCAACGAATTTAAGCCAGAATTGAAATCGAGCCGATGGGTTCAATCTGGAAACCCAACGTAGAAATACACCATCACCTAAATGGACCTCGCACCGCCGCCGTGGATCATCTGAGATCTCGCGCCTCACCTGGAGCTACGCCACCCTCGACACTCTATTTTTCCCCAGTCGCGATTTCCTCCGATCATCCCACGCTAACCCAAATGACACAGCAAACCCATCGACCAAAGCAACACAACGAACCCTAGATCAACATCAACAAGCTGCCCTGGTGATCATAAAATCTCGCGACTATTTTTCCTAGAACCCTCCACTCGCAATCTATCTCTAACATCGGCCTCGATCCACGAATTGTCGGTGACCACCAGCAATTGGCAGAAAACCCAAACCTATACAATTCCCGATTTCCCACAATTTAGCGAACTAATTTTTTTAAAATGACCACCTAAATTCATCATTTCGAAGTGTGAATCTGTTCGTATAATTGAAATTCAAAATCTAATCGTTTGATTCTCCACTTTATATTGGTTATTGCTGTAATTCCACTTTTCTTTGAATATTTATTTAAATAAAAACCTTGAAATTATTTTTAAAATTTGAATTTGGCAAGTACAAACCAGTTTCCTTTAAAAATCAAACCTGATATTGATCCTTCTAAGTGGTATGGATTTTTGAACAGGTTTTTCAAAACCTGTTATATAAACAGAGACATTCATATTCAACTGCAAGTCTCAGTTTCCAGTAATCCACTGTTAATCCCACTTATTTATATTTTTATAAATAATGGTTACCCTCATACAAATATTTTTTTTTATTCAACAACCAAGCCCAAAGGGGATTAGGAGATTAGATTTAGACTTTTTGTACAGGCTGTTATGTTTGAACATAAACATGATTTGCCTGTTTCCAGGCATGTAGACTGATATTACCACACATACATATACATAAAAATCAACATACACACCCTAATCTAAATCATACTTTGTTCCAAAATTTATGCATGCGACAAGATTTTCTTAAAACAGATAAAAAAACTTGTTTTACTTACTGATTTTAAAAGTTGAGGAAAAGATTTGATTTTTGAACTTTCTTGAGTCTGTGATTAGAACAGTGGCAAGATATGTATGTATACATACAGTCAAAGATTACTGAGACATGCAAGCATTTACCAATATCAACGAGCAAGCACAACAAGGCAGTTCACAGATTCATAGACATCAGATTCATGGAGAAAAAAAATTCAAGTTTGCTCACCTGGATCTTGGATATGGCACAGACAAAGAGCAGAGAGGTGCTTTGACAGTTTTAAAGAATGAAAGCCTGAATCTTTTTTTTTCTTTAGATCTTAGAGTTTAAATCTGTAAATTGTAAATCCAGATTTTTTTACTTACTCTTTGTTGTACTAAAATTATCAAATACAAACAATTTTAATTACTTACAGTATGAATCTCTGCTATACACAAAGAAGCTTCTTCTTTTTTTTCTGCAGTTGAAATCCAGAATTTACTTTAGCATATAACTTGACTTGTTCCTGCAACTTAGATTGATAAAATTGTTTAAATCTCTTTGCTTTAATACTGATTAACAATATTAAGTTCAAATCTTAAAAATATTACTTGCCTCTTTGTTTGAAACTGGAAATAAATCTCCCGGTAAATGATAAATATTATTGTTTTAGCTTCTTACTTTACTACTGATTGAAAACATTAACTTCAAATCTTTAAAGAAATTTACTTGCCTTAAATTAAAATTGAAATACTTTGTTTTTAAGATGATCTATAGCTTCAAGATTTTGGACTTGGACTTCCAAGCTTGATGTTGAGAACTTTGAGTTGAACTTTGAGTTGTTCAGGCTTCAGATTGCTGCCTTTGGTTCAAGCTTGCTTTGAATTAATGCATCTATGCTTCAGATTTTCATTTCTTGTTTCCAGATTTGATTTGCTTTCTGGTTTGGGATGATCTTTGCCTTTATTTATTTTCTTTTCTTTTGAGTGTTGTAGTTTTGAAAAGCTAAATCTCTCGTTTACTGTTGTTCAGTTTTGCTGAGTTGTTTAATAATGGCATATGGGGAGATGTAAAGTTTTTTGTAATTTTTTTTATTTAATTATTTTATCCAATTAATCATATTTGATGCCATTTGTAACAAAATAATCATGAGATCTAACACTTGTACATATTCATACTTACATATGTATGTTTACTTCTTCACTTCCTTATGTAAATGTTTACATTTACAATTTTCAAAGGCAATCTTTTTATATCATATTTATTTTATAAATGAACACACCTCTTAATTCATTTATATGTGTGTATATACATATACAATGTTAAAAGATTTTTTTTTTTCTTAGCCAATATTTACATTATATACATTATATCTCAATGAATTTTAAATTCCATTTATTTTTTTAAAAACATTCATTTTAAATTTAAATTCAATTCCATAGTTAAATTTTAAAAATCAATGTTCAAATAACAAATATCCTATTTTAGTTTGAAAAATTCAAATTAACCCACAATTTTATTCTAAAATTCACTTAAATTATCAATTTAAATTTAATTAAAAATCGGGATCGTTACAATTTTCAATTTCAAGTTAAATTTTCACTTAACAATGATAAAACTTTAATATTATCCTTTCTAACATCCAAGAAACCATATATTAGCTAAACAGTTTTCAAAAGCTATTCTTTATATCAAAATATGTTTTTGGGTAAAATTATTTTATTTACCCATATTTAAAACAATACCGTGTCGATTGCTCTATTCAAATGTTTAGAAACCCTTTCGATACAGTTGCGCAGACTTTGTCGACGAAGGTTCATATTTCACTCAATAAATCAATCAACACAATATTAAAACAATTTATATTCACTAACAAATACGTACTCATATTTATTTATACTCTCAAACTCATTCTGGAGTACTATAGACTCTATTTTATGAGTAATTCCCACCAGAGCCAAGGTTATCACCAACCTAAGCTCTGATACCAAATGAAACGCCCCGCAAATCCGTACCCCTTGAGTCAACTCTATTCTACCTAAATCAACTCAAGTTGTACAGAAATACGAACCATTTGGGTTAAAGAAGAAGAGGTAGAAGAAGAAAATAGAAAAACAACATCAGAATCTAACCATCGCAGCGGAATAAAATATAATAGATAATAAATGATCCTTACTCAAATCAAATATATCTGTTTATATATTACATCATCAGAATACATCAGTCTCAACTCAACATCAATAACATACAACTGGATACACAACACTCAACACAGCGGAAATATATGTATAAAAACAAGTACGGAATACGTATCGTCATCCAGCTCGGTTCCTGAGCTCCACAGCAAATCCTGTATCCTTAATACTCGGTCTGACCCGAGCATTACAGTTAAATAACACCCGAGTCAGTCTGGAATACCAGAGTGAGAAAATCACACCCAATTGATTATTAAAGTTTTCAAAAATCATTTTAAAACAAAAGCATCTCGTAAGATCACGCTACAAATAAACATGCCGGGTTTTTACCTTACGACAGCTAAAACAATTTTTATAGAAATCCTCTAATATTATAATAGGGTCTATATACAAATACTTATAAATTAGCCGAAATTGTTACATCTATTAAATTCCATCTACTAGCCACAGAGTGGGTAATACAAACAAAACTCGTACAAGGCTCGTAGGGAGAATGGATTTCCAACTAATGACTAGGCACCGGGATACTACCTGTAACAGTACGGGGCCTAAATCACCGTACCGAGGAGTAAGCCCGCTCCCCTGCAACACAAGGCCGGGACTACCCCTTACTGGATAATCCCGAGTGAGATCACCCCGCGGTTGGGATCAGCAACCGCCCACTAATCCGAAATAAAAAGGGACATCTAGACTGGAATGACCTCACCCTGCTTAGGTGCTACCCACCTAGCCTTGCTGCATAACCCCTGATTTTCAGTCAATTCCATTTGATGAGGCTTGAGGCTAAGCGTTACCTTTTAGAGCATATCCCTTAGAATGCCCATCGTCCACCTAACGATGTTTCGCAAGCATTCATCCATACAAGTCCGTTCCGGGTTCGAACGGAACCGAAGGCACTATTCCTACTAAATCTGTTTTGGAAATATCTCAGGATTAGTAGCGACAAGCCCTTGCACTTCACTGCTCCATCTTCGAATCCAAAATCATTTTCCACGAAACGTACAAATCGGATCGAAGTGGTTTTCGAGAAATTAATCTCGATCACGGTCTTTTCGAAACGATCAGCGTGTTTGGCCAATATTGATAGTCGGTGATTTAACTATCAATTAATATTCACAACCATCCATCAACAATAAATAATTTCCCAAATTATTCTTTTATCTCAAAAATATCTTCACAAGATATATTTCTATTTTCAATCCCTTGAAAATAGTTTCAAAACCATCTTTCTTTTCAGAATAAATTTCAAGTATTTTTGTTTCTTCTGGAATCATCAAGCACAAAACTAGATTTTTCTAAATTAATTTAAAACACTTTTCTTTTTAAAAATATACTTTAAAACATTCAAGTTAAAATTCCTTTAATACTTTGTTAAAAATACATACTATATGAATATTTGAAAATAAGGTTACTTAATAAAATATAAAACTAGATTTTCACTTTTTAAAACAAAATACTAAGTTGCTTCTCAATAATTTCTGCTAAAATAGATTAAAAGAAAATACTTACTTTAGACTTTAAATATTAGAAATAATAAATTTTACAAAACTTGCTTTCTTTAAAAACAACTTAAAAACATTTAATTTATATTTAAAAATTTACTTTTTTTAAAACATGTACTTGGCTATCCAGAGAAAATTCCAACTTCAATCACTTAAATCAATTTCCCCAAATTGATTTCCAATTTATTCCATTTGAAACAAATTTCTTTACGTATCAGTTTATCTCAAATTTCATTAATTATGGACTTTATATTTATTATTATTATTATTATTATTATTATTATTATTCCCATTTGATTCTATATCATTCAACTGAAATATGCCAATTTCAGCTTCTTCCCAATTTGTTCTGTGTTCTTTTCAATAAATTGAATCTTAAATTTTAAGTAAATGTTTTAATCATACGGAAGTTTAAAATTCATTAATCTTCTGTTTATTCAAAATTTCCCTTCCATATACGAAATTTATTTATTAGAATTTTAAACCATTATTATTCTTATCCAATTCATTCCTAATTTGTTTAAATTTTCTATAATTATTTCACTTACCAATTTATCTTCAGCTTATTTCCAAATTCCCATTCTATATCTCTTGATAATTTAGTACACTGGAACATATTCAGGTAAACCATAACATCCAATATTCCAATTGTCAATAATATTCATCACAGAATATAAAATAATCCCAACAGAGGGTATTAAATAATTTAATTAAATGTTGAGGGATCCAGTTGGATCCCTCCAACCTGTTTTCCCTTCATCCACAGATGTTAGCACAATATATATATGCCAATTCCAGAATATACCACCCTATAACACATCAAACAATTCAACCATCCAAACAATTATTTAAATTTTATCATTAAAAATTTAAATTTAAATTCAACTGAGTGAGATTAACTCACCTTTGCTTTTATTTGCAATCCACCTCAATATTGCCTTGGTTTTTTCTCGATTTTTGACCTTGAATAAACAATTTATATGATTTATTAATATTTGAATTAATCGAACAATTTATATATATTTTTCTTTATTTTTATTTTACCATTTATTAAATTCCAACATAATCTAAAATTTACTTAAACTGATTCCCTATAATAAATTATTTTCAGTACTAAGATAAATTAAATAAGTTTATTAAGCACATTAATTACCCTAAACCCATATTTAAAAATAACCTATTAGCTTTAAAATGTGAGTATGTATATTTATTTTCTTTGAAATTTTACCTTTAAACTAACCTCATTTTTAACAGAATGTTTTAGCAACCAATTATTTAATAAGTTAATTAAATAATTTAATTTCCAAAAATACACTATTTTAAAATAACCTGGTAGATTAAAAACGTGTACATATGTAAATTCATTTCTCTTTGAATTGCATAACACCAAAAACCTATAGAAATATCAAAACCAACTTTTAAATACATATATTATTTTCTCTGTTAAAATCTTGTAGGAATATCATTACCTTACTGGAAAAAAAAAACGCACCCAGCCAATCCAACGATGAACCGCCATCCACTCTCCACGCAGCAATCCCTCCCCTTCCCAGACATGACCGAAATCGTCACCACCGTGCATCCATCTTCGCAACATGGACGAACCCAACAATGTGCCACTATTCAGTCGAGCCCTAGCACAGTCAAGATCGAAGAAGTTGCTGTCGATGTAGCTAACATCAAGCCTATGTCGATCCAATTTTGCGAGAACTGAAGCCAATTCGAAGATAATTCGCTGACCACTGTTGATTGGGGATGGAGTCGACGTCGCCTACTAGTCGCAGTTGAGCCCCAACCGCCCCTAGATTCGATCGCGATTTTGTTCTGTGGTTGATTAATTAAAATGAGAAGAGGGCATGGCTTAACTTATGAAATTAGAGAAAAGGGTTCGAATTTTCTATGGATTGGGTCTGCGTTGTGAACTAGGGCTTGAAAATGAGGAGGATGAACTCGAAATAAAAGAGAGGAAGGGAAAACATTTCTTTTTTTTTAAATTCACGAACGAATTTGAAAGAGGAAAGGCCGAGGTCGCTGATTTATTAGTGTAGAGAAACGAATATTAAAGGAAAGAGGGCACCATTTCTCTTTTGTTAAACAGAAGCTCGGCTGAAGGATAAAAGAAGAAGACGCGATAAATAGATGGAAGGTGGCTTCACAGAGAAGAGTGGCGATAGAGACAGGCTAGGTCTGCTTATAGGGTGGCTAATGGATTTGAAATTTTATATTTTTTTATATCCAAAAATATCTCTTGGTCCCTAATTCTAAACCCCGAACCCCAATTTAAATGCAACGACCGGCGTTCCTAGCGTTATATCGTATGCTCACCCAACAACTCCAAAAACTACGAAAACTGAAATCCGGTAATAATACAATATTACGGATCCAATGGAACTGGTTTCGTCGAAATCCGAGACTGTGCCTCGGAAGGCTATTTTTAAATTCAATTTAAACAATAAAATTTTAAAACTGAACAAACCACTGTTAATTTCAATTTTACAACTTCTATTATCTTCAGCACTATTAATATAAATTTTACAAGCCTTCCAATTATTTTTAACAGGCTTAGAACTTCAGATTCAACATTTTATCCAATTTCAAATTATTAAATTCAATAATCTCATTAGCAATTAATTAGTGATATTTGTAATTCAAGTTAAAATTAACCTTTAAATATTAAAATCAATTAAATATTCCAATTTCAATCGCTCAAAAATTCCGGGTCGTCACAGAAAAGCTACATGACCCATTTGATTTAATTGACTTCTTGTTCTAACAGATGAATTTAGTTCTCCAATAACATTAATAGAAGGATGATCTCTTAATACTCTAGGTGGAGATCTTAGTTCATTGTTATTGTGAGCAATGTTTTCATTAATTTCAAAAGATGTAGTTTCTGTATTTGTGGTATTATCAGGGAAATCTTCATCATCTATTATATTTGGAGTTGGTTTAAAATTCTCATCGAAAGATACATGAAGAGTTTCTTCAATGATATTTGTTCTTTTATTATAAATTCGATAAGCTTTGCTACGATCCGAATATCCTGAAAAGGTTCCTTCATCGGATTTTGGATCAAATTTACCAAGCTGATCTTTTGTGTTTAAAATAAAACATTTTGAACTGAAAACTTCAAAATAGGAAATATTTGGTTTTCGTCCATTAAGAAGTTCATAAGGAGTATTCTTAGTTAATGGCCGAATAGAAACACGATTCAAAACATTACAAGCTATTGCAACTGCTTCAGCCCAAAAATGTTTTGGTAACGTACTTCCATTTAACAAAGTCCTTGCACATTCTTGTAAGGTTCTATTTTTACATTCTAGAACCCCATTTTGTTGTGGAGTTCTAGGAAATGAAAAATTATGGAATATTCCTTTTTTCTTACAAAAATGTTCAAAGGCTTCGTTTTCGAATTCACCTCCATGATCACTCCTTATGTTTTTGATTTTCAATCCTTTAAAATTTTGAATTCTTTTGACAAACGATTTGAAATTATCAAAAGTATCGCTTTTATTTTTCATAAAAATAGTCCAAGTATATCTAGAAAAATCATCAACAATTACAAACACATATTTACTGTGATTAATGGATTGTACTTGTGTTGGTCCAAATAAAACCATATGCAGTAATTCAAGTGCTTGTAAGGTTGAAATAACCTTTTTAGATTTAAAAGATGATTTAGTTAATTTTCCTAACTGACATGCATCACAAATATGATCTATTTTAAAATTCATTTTTGGTAGACCTTTTACTAAATCATTTTTAGAAAGCTTATTTATAGTTTGGAAATTAATATGACAGAATCGTTTGTGCCATAACCAAGGATCATTTTCTTTGGCTATTAAACACATATCTGAATTATGATTTATTTTCATTTTTAGAACGTAGATATTTCTGTCTCTATTCACTTCAAAGATAAGATTTTGATTTTGATCAAAAATACTACATTTGTTTTCAGAAAAAGTGATTTTGAATCCTTTGTCACACAATTGGCTAATACTAAGTAAATTATGTTTTAAATTTTTGACAAGAACATTTGAAATAAGAGGTAAATTTGAAATACCATTATTGCTCACATCGCCTTTACCGATGAAATATCCTTTGGAGTTGTCTCCAAAAGTGACGGAGCCTCCATCCAAGTAAATAATATTTGATATCATATCTTTGTCTCCTGTCATATGTTTTGAGCAACCACTGTCGAGTATCCATTTTCCTCTTTTCTTGAGTGGGACCTACAAAAAATATAAGATAATATTGGTACCCACCTTTTTAATAGTTTCCTAAGAGTTAAATCTTAGGAAACTAAACCCAAGAGGGCTTAGTATTCCATTTAAAAATATAATCTTTATTATTATGAACAGTTTCTAAAAAGGTGTTTATATATATTTTTTCTAATCAAATTGTTGTTTGTTTTAGGAACCCAAACTTGTATGTTTTTTGAGTAAGAGTTCCTTTTTGTCTGAACTATAGTAGGATTAATATTTCTCCTAATTTTCTTTTTAGATGGAGCTGTTGCTTTCTGAACATATCCTAATCCTTTCTTACTTGAAACAGATTGAGAGTTATCTATAATTTTTGATAAAGTTTCTCTTCCTTTATTAAAGTTCGAAACATTTTTGATGATGCTTTCTAACTTTGTTTTGAGACTAGTATTATCCAATTCTATCAATTTAACTTTTGTTTTTAGTTCATGATTTTCAGAAACAAGAGCATCATTTTTCTCTTTTTGAGTTTCAATTTCTTGACTCAAAAGAGTGAGTTGAGAATTGATATTAGAGAATGATTCTTGTAATTTTTCAAGTTCTTCCTCTAATATTTTCTTCTCATCTTTAAGCATATCTCTTTCGAATTCTGCTTTGTTCTGATGTTCACGAGTCTCCTTATATTTTCTTTTGAGATTTCTTAGAGTGTCAACTAGTTCTGAATTTATCTCAATCATATCATCAAAAGTAAAATCACTTACCTCGTTTTCAACAGACATTTGCTTGCTCGTTTTCACTGTCACTACTATTCTCTGATGAAGAAGTGTCTGAATCATCCCATGTTACCGAGAATGCTTTCTTTTTCTTGTCTTTTCTGCCTTTTAAATATTTTTTCTTTAATTCTAGACATTCCTTCTGATTATGACCTTTCTTCTGACAATTGAAACATTCTAGCAGTAAAGATGATGGTTTGTTTGGAAAGTCCCTTTTTCCATTATTTTTGTTATTTTCTCAAAATTTTAAGAACTTTTTAAAATTTTTAGCAATAAATACTAGATCCTCTTCATCTGAATCTTCATCTTTTTCTTCTTCAGCATGAAAAGCTATGTTCTTTTCATCTTGTGCTTGTACTCGCTTTGCTTGCAAATTCACTTCATAGGACATTAGATTTCCTATTAACTCTTTCGGTTTTATGGTAGAGAGGTCATTAGTTTCTTCAATAGCCAAGACTTTCTTTCTCATTCATTCATTAAAGAGTTTATGATTTTTGATGCAATATCAAAATCAGCGTACTTTTCTCCTAATCCTAATAGTGAATAATATATATCTTGAAATCTTGAGTACATGTCATTGATGGATTCATCTTGTTTCATTCTAAAGTTTTGAAATTGATTTTTAAGCATGGATATTTTGCTTTGTTTGACCTTGTTAGTTCCTTTATGAGCGATTTTAAGCATTGTCCATATTTCATAAGCAGTTTGACACATGCTAACACGATTAAATTTATTTCTATCTAATGCACAGAATAACATGTTCATAGCTTTAGCATTGAAAGTAGCATCTAATTTTTGTGTTTGACCAAGTGGAGTATTCTCCACTAGGAGGAATGTATTCAATCTGTGGAATATTCCATGATTCAAAATTATTAGACTGCATATAAATTCTCAACGAGTAGACCAATAATTATATTTCAAACCATTAAAAAATGGAGGTCATGTAGTGGATTGACCTTCAATAAAACTAGTGTTAGTGGCAGTGTTAGTGGTAGTGCTGGTGTTATTTTCCATATTGGCAAGATATCAGATAACTTTGTGACGGTTGTAAGATGCCTTGCTCTGATACCAAATGAAAGTATGTAGGACTGTACAATATGGATAAACAGTAACGCAGAGTATAAACAGTAAATAATGCGGAATATAAATGCAGTAAATAAAATGAAACCAGAGATTTTATACTGGTTCGGAGCACCATCCTACGTTCAGTCCCAGACTAACTTCTGGCTTTAACTAACAATACCCTCACTTAACCCGAAAGAATAGGTAAACAAAACCTGAGCAGCAGAACATGATTTTTGCCTCGGCAGCAGAAGAAGACTTTCCCTTGCCTGAGCAGCAGAACAGGACTTTAATAAAGTATAAAAGTAGTTGACTCAATGTGTTCTTGATAACACCGATTTGTCTATTAAGATTACAAACTTCCTATAATCAATTCCTCAAGAATATAAAGAGTATGTGAAGCTCTCAAAGGAAGAATATTGCGAAGAATCAAAGTATATAAAGTATAACTCAAAGATTCAAAGCAGTGAAGAGTATCAGAGCACTAGAGTAATCACAAGAGAGAATAGAAAGAATTAGAATCAGAAACTGGTGATTATGAAGTATGAGATAACTCCTATATATAGTTTTTAGAGAGATGCAACTCTTAGTGAAGAGTTTCAGCCAAGAGAGACAACTGTTGACGAAGTGCAACTCTTCATGGAAGAAGGTGTCCGTTCAGAAATTTGACAGTTGAAGTCGGTTCAGTCGACTGGTATATTTGATAAGTCGACTGGTGTTTGAAAATTCAAAAATATTTGTCCGTTTAAAATTATAAGCAGTGTTCACTGTTGTGCATATGCACAGTCAGTCAACTGGCATGAATAGTCAGTCGACTGGTTGTGCATATATTACACAGTGAACTCTGTTTGTAAAGGAAAATTGAAAAATTGAAAAATTGAGGATTGATTTTAACATATGTCTAAGACTCAACACATATAATAATTACTTTAAGCATAGAGTTGTAGTCTTGATCCTATGTTGTCTTCTTTTTGTCATGTATGAATGCAAATTCTTCTTTAGCTTCTGAATCTTCTTGTCATGAATCAAAACTAGGGATTCAACAACCAAAACGTAATCAAGATCAATAAATTTATTTGAATCAACAACATAAACTGTCAAATTCAAAACTTGCTTTCCAAAATAATGAACTCAAAAAAAACATGCAATAATGAGCAATTTTGAAATCAATTCAAATCCAAATTCAAAAAATCATAACATTTTATTTTTAAACAATGTACAAATCTCAAAGATATATTATTTGGGTGTGATGTTGAGATCTACAATATAATGAGATTAGAAAAATAAGAACAAAAAAATCGGATCTGCTGTAGGATGAGATCTGAAATATAATGAGAAAAATACATGTACAGTGGAATAAGATCTATAAATTTAGATCTATAACAAAATAAGTTCTTGAAAAGATAAGATCTATTAAAACTTAAATTCAAATCTGAAAAATTAGGAAACAGATATAGAATTGTGAAATAAGAATATTTAAATCTAGATCTAAATTAATCGAAAAATAAATCTAGAAAAGCAGATCTAGAAAATTTCAAACGTAATTTCAATGGTTGAATAAGAGGAAGAGATAGATCTGATTTCAGTATCTGAATAAGAGAAAGAGATGTAACTACATAAAAAAAATGGATCTAATCTTCTGGATTAGAATATCCAATACATTCGAGAAAAAGATCGTGTTGATAACGTGTTATGAAATGAAGAAAGTGGAAGCCATTGGAGAGAGAACAATTTTATTCATTCAGAGATTAGTCCTACAATTACATTACATAGGCTCCTTTATATATAGGCCTTGAAGCATGAGATGGAACATATCCCAGGATGTGGGACTAAATAGAAAAACACAAAAGCATATTCACTTATATATTTACATATATTATAACAGAGTTAGATTTTTTTTCAATTTTTTTTTATAAAATATGGTCTTACAAGTAGCTGAGCTTGTTTGTAATGTTGATTTGATGTCGTTGTTGATCTTCCAGGCCTTAAAGAATCATAATGGCACCATTGCATTTGGTTTTAATCCAAGGCTAGCAATGTCCAATTACTGATGTAATGCAAGGGGAAAAATATGATCTTTATAAATGAATCCACGACTATATTTTGTACTATAGGGTACAACAATGATTGGATTACATTTTCAGTGTCTGTTTGCAATGCATGCTGCAAACGAGAATTGAATATTAGTTTGTTTTTCCATTATATTAAATTTCAAAGTAAAATAATATTGTTTACTGTCATGGTTGTGCTGGAAGTGTAGTTATGTTCATATGTTGGTATATTTTCAACAAACCAATCAATAATCTGCATTAGAAAAAGAATATCGGTTAAGCAAATAGTAATAAAGCATTTTGAATTCTTATAATATTTTATAATAATTATACACTTTGAGATGTATATTCATACAAAGGGACAATAATAGATATATGCTACCATCTTTTAATAATTTCATATACTGTAATGAAAATTAACATTTTGTAAGGTCTATGTTGTGTAATCAAAATATTTACAGTCATTATACATTTTCACGCTAATATTATACATTTGGTATTAAAAAATTAATTGATACTGTTTTTACTAACAAAAATAAAAAAAGAACAAAAAATTATATTAGTAGCATGTTGTTATAATTCAAATGTCACAGTGCTAGTGTTAGTTAACATTTGTTGATGTCAAAATTTATTGATGCCGTTAGCATTCCCAAATGTCATACCTATCCATCTGTAAATTCTTCAAATAGAAAAGCTTCTAGCATAGACTGAACCAACGTTGTCCCTCCTTTCTTACCATCATCTTTGTGCCATGCTGCCATGCTGCCATGCTTCCATGCTGCCATGCTGCCATGCTACCATGCTATATAATTTGTAAATTTCAAATTATTATAAAATTATAACGCCAATAAAATTATTTTAGTTTTTACTGGATATGAACTACTTACTTTGATGTGTCCTCACATGCAAAAAAGCTCTTATTATATCCTTCTCCTATGTTTCTAACATTTGAAAAATGTGGCTTTTTACTATATTTCTTTAATGATATTGCTTTCTTTCAGGTGAGTAACTATCCACATCGACAAATTCTTCCTTCTCATCTTCATCATCCGTGTAAGTTTTTTCTTCATTTTATTTATTATCCTTTGCATATTCTCCTTCATAATCTTCACCTACTTTATTATCTTCTTCACTGGTTTCTTCTGCTTTTTCTCCGCTGTCGTTTTCACTCTCCTCATCATTTTCTTTAGTGTCTTCTCATTCATCTTTTTTTTCCCTGTCTTCATTTTTTACTTGTTCAGTTTCTTCACTGTGGCCATCTTCTTCTTTTCCTCCTTCATCCTCATTTTTTATTTTATCTACCTTTTTCCCTTCTTGTTTTTCACTGTCATCTTCACTTTTCACTCTTTTGTTGTGGTACACACTATCTCAAACTGATAATGAGGATCTACTTTCGCCTTTCTTTTTTTCGATTTTAGTCCTTTAATCACTGAAGGAGGTGAGATATTTTTCAATCGCTGACTTCTTCTTTCATTCTTGTCGTCTTATTTATCTTGTTATTTGTTTTCTTCTTGATGTACTTCAAAATCCTTTGTGTTTTGCAGTTTGAACAATGGAGGGATAATACTTTCAAAAACTTCCTTTAGTTTTCCTTTTGGTTCCTCTTTCTCAAATTGTTGAAGTTTTGATTTCAACAATTCAGTTTCTTTCTCCATTACAGTTAACTTCTTTTCCCTTTGTTTTCTTACTTCTTTTTCCTTCTCCAGATCTCTTTTTGTTTGACCCAAATCGTTTTCCAACTGTTCAATTTGATAGCTTTGTGTTTGAATTTGTTTTTCTTTTTCACTCAATTCTAATTTTTCTTCAGCATATGTTTCATTTTTTGTTGTTTTGTTTTTATAATTGTCAATTGCAAATTGGAAGAATCAAGCAGTAGCCTTTCTTTGACTGTTGTAATTTTGAGTCCAATTGAGATCTGTATTCAATGAGCATCACATATTTTATTAAGGGGAAATTAATTTAAAGGACAAAGATTTGTATATTTTTTACCACAAGGACACGACCTTAATATTTTTACCACAATGACAAACATTCTTCTAAAAATTATTCACAAGGACAAACATTTTCCAAAATTATTCATAAGGACAACAAAACTGCTACCCAGCTAAAACTGATACCTAAAAATTGCTACCGATAACTACAAACTGATACCTAAAAACTGCTATCAATAACTAAAAACTGATACCTACAGAAAGTTGTCCTTCATGATAAAATATTGAAGGTCTGTCCTTGAGGCTAAAAAGCTGTGAAATTTTGTCCTTGACAATAATTTCCTGTTTTATTAATGCTAAAATTATATAGCATTTTCTTCTAATGATTATGTTTCAGTAACATGTAAATCTTTTTTGAATGTAAAAAATGAGAATATAAAAATCATTCAAGATAACATTAACATCTTCCATAATTAACTGTAAAAAACTAAGTAATAATTTCCTAAAAATTATATGCATGAATATTATAAATAAAGATGTAGAAAAAAATATTTTCTGTGTTCTAACTTTATACACTGGATATTATGTTATAATGCTATCATCATCTAGCATCTTTTTGTTGTTTATATGTAAGTTTGCATAATCTAGTGCACCAAACAAATTTCTAACACTATATAGCATTTTTTATATAATCTTATCATCATTTAGCGTTTTTTTCCTATTTATATGTAAAAAATAAGTGACAGTCAGTATTAGATGTATATTCCTTTTTGCTTTCCACATTATTTAAATAGTCTTTTGAGACTATGTTCTTCATCCCATTCAGTAACCATTTAGCAAATCTTGCTAAGTCCTTCGATCATTCCTTCTTTGGCTTCATTATGTCCACGTGTTCACATAAAAATACCAATATATAAAAAAATGTTATTTCACAATTTATTATAGTATAGTAGAATGTAAAATTATATCTTTACCAATGGCATCATCGAGCAACCTGACAAATTCCTTAGTTTTTGCTTGAAAAAATTTAATGCTTTAATCAAAGAATAGTGAATGCTTAAAGGCCATGAAATTTGATTCATTTTTTTCAGATCAGTTGCATATTGGAGATATCCCCAACTTAACATTCTTTGATTGTGAAGAAAAAAAATGTAATGAAAGAAAGAATGATGATGAATTTTGGTAAATCGTTTTCTTTTTCATGAATTTCTTTGTCTAATTCTTTCTTCATCTTTTGAATAATAGTATCTCTTGTTATATGGTCAATTATGCCAAAGTTTCTTAAAACAAATTCTTAGCAGTTTTCTGGGGTGCTTTGAAAAGAAACCTTAGGAAGTGGAAAAATGTTTGTTCCTTGCATTAGTAACCCAAAACTAAAGAAATGTATGCTGTTGTTATCTGTAATTTTTTCCCCCTACAATAAAACATTCTTCTTCAACACATTAAGAAGCTATTAAATCATCTAGATTTTTTGAACATTTTCTAATGTTTTTGCTTCCTATCTCACCCTCAAAGAAAGCATTAAAAAAGTTGTAGAAAGGTGTTTGTTTTAAAATATTCAATTGATTTTCTATAAAGCCTTTTGTTTTTTTATCTTTTCAAGCATTTTAACCAAGGCGGATAAACTACACCGATACTGCATAGTTTCTTTATCTGCTATCTTTCTTCTACATTTTTTCCCGTCCTCTTCTTGCAATGAAGATTTTGTATTCTACGAAATACAAATAAAAAACAGCATTAGCTATATTTATGGAGAATAATTTTGTATACTTGCACAGTAAATAAATAATGATGGTACAATAAGCAAATACTTAACATCAATAAGCAATACATAAGCCATGATGCTACTGTGATTTAGCATTTCTTGTAACATTAGAATACATTTAACAAAGTAGATTAAGATGATAACTAGTCTTAGCATTTTTACTAGATGCTAATTTCTTTAGCATTTTTGGAAATGATTATAATTAATGCAATACCTGAACTTTAATGCTATAGTGATTTAGTATTTACTGTAATAGTGGATTCTGTTTTCAAATTAAATTAAGATGATAAGTAGTTTTAGCATTTTACTAGATGCTAATTTATTTAGCATAATTAGAAATCAATTTAATTCATAAAATAGCTAAATCATAATGCTATCGTGTTTTAGCATATTGTTGTAATAGTGGATTTTGTTTCCACATTAAATTAAGATGATAACTAGTCTGAGCATTTTTCCTAAATGCTAATTTCTTTAGCATTTTTGGATATGATTGTAACTAGTCTTAGCATTTTTAAAGGATGCTAATTTTTATTGGAAATGCTACAGTTATTTAGCATTTCTACACCATTAGATTATGTTTACGCAATCGAATTAATATGATAACTAGTCTTATCATTTTTTACTAGATGCTAATTTATTTAGCATAGTTAGAAATGATTTTAATTCATAAAATAGCTAAATCACAATGCTATAGTGTTTAGCATATTTTTGTAACAATGGATTTTGTTTCCAAATTAAATTAAGATGATAACTAGTCATAGCTTTTTTCCTAAATGCTAGTTTCTTTAGCATTAGTGGATACGATTGTAACTGGTCTTTGCATTTTTAAAGATGCTAATTTTTATTGGAAGTGCTACTATTATTTAGCACTTCTGTACCATTAGAATATGTTTTCCCAATCAAATTAATATGATAGCCAGTTAACATTTTTATAAAATTAATGAGTAAAATCTAATAAATTAGCAAATGCAACTAGTAGAAAACAAAGCAGGTTTAAAGTGATGAAAGTTAACAACAATAAATTTGAGTGATCAGATTTGGTTACTAAAATACAGTGATTCCACTCATTTGAATTTATATCAAATGAGTTATTACAAACTTCAATAGTAACATAATCATTGTTGATGATGTTAGAAAATAATGATAAAACCACAACACAAAATCACTATAGATTTCGACAAAATCATTCAATAAACACTACAGATATTGATAATAAAGACAAAACCACAGCACAAAATATTCGCTAGACAAAAGAATGAAAAATAATACAACATTTCTTATAAAATAATTCTAAATCGGCGATATGTACAGAATAATTCAGTATTATACTTGTTTTTGCTTTTTCTTCTCCATTTCTCTAGTCTTCCTAGCCTTAATATCAAAGGGTAGTACAAAGTTCTACTCTAAGATACAAAATATTTCAAAGTTACAATCCTAAGTACTATCGTTAGCCAGAATAGTTATAACAACATTACCTAACAAATGCTGATATACATACATACTAGTAGTGCATCACAAATATGAATATAATGATAGGTGAAACATCCAGCTCGTCTTCTTGAACTCCAAAGAATATCAAACGAAAATCAGCCGTTCTCGGACTACTTGAAGAGCACCCGACGAATAAAAGGAAAGATAAAACAATGAGTCAAACGAAAGTCAGGTGTGAGAAACTCAAGAAATATGCGATCGTCGTATAACTGTATCTTTTGAGACCATTCGAATAACCGTAACTATTTTCCCTTCAAAAAAAACCAAAACCATCTAATAAGTAAATAAGATGATATAATAGATAGTATGTAGGGTGTAAAATATAAATCAGAAAAATAGCTATGCTGCCTACATCTTACAACACAACAATATTTAGAAGTATAACTAAAACCGCTATGGTGCGTTCGCATATGGATTTTCATGGAGATCTCTTTAGTACATCGAGGTCAACCTCCTAATAAGAGTTAGAAAATGCGTTCCGAAACCACATATATTTCTAAATAAAATATACCATACTGGCAAACGTGACCGGTTCATGTCAGAACACGTGATATCGAATAACACCAACTTCCTCTAGCACGAATCGAAAGCATCTTTTAGAAATTTGGAGTTCATGTACACTTGGGTTAGATAAACCTACTGATCATGCCCCTACTCTATTCTCTGTCATTTCCGATGGTGAAGTCAGTTCAGCATCTATTATACCAAAAATTGGTATAACACTCATGATGCCAAATATGATGAGCTAAACTTGACTTTAACACATGTGACGACACGATTAAGCATGGCTTATTTGGAATTGACTTGAATAGTGCTAATGAACAAGATTAGTGTGACGACCCAGAATTTTTTAACATTTGAAAATGAAATATTTAATTGATTTTAAATATTTGAAAGTTAATTTAACTTGAAATTCAAATATCATTGTTTGTTTGGTAACTAAATTATTAAATTTTATTATTGAAAGTTGGATAAAAATTTGAATCTTCGGTTTTAAGCTTGTTAAAAATAATTTGATGGCTTAGAAAATTCATATTGGTAATACTAAAGATAATAGAAGTGTAAAAAATTAAAATTTGAAGTGTTTGTTCAGTTTTGAATTTATGTCGTTTAAATCGATATTTAAAAATAGCCTTCCGAGGCATAGTCTCGAAATTCGACGAAACCAGTTCCATTGGATCCGTAATAGTGTATTATTATCGAATTTTAATTTTCGTAGTATTCGGAATTGTCATGTGATCGTACGGATAGCAAGCATGCTGAAATTTAAATCGAAAATTGTAACGACCCAGAATTTTGGGCAATATGAATTTAATAATTTGTATTAATAATTGAATTGGTTTGATAATTTTTCTTTATAATTTTAATTTAAATTGGTAAAATTTAATCTTTTAAGATTAATGAATATTTAATCTGGTAATTTTGATCAATATCTTTCTAACAATTTAATATTGATAAGAATTATTTTTTTCAAAGCTAATAAATTTTATTCTATTTATAATATAAATATATATATACATAAATTGATATATATTGTGAATAGAATATCTTTTGTTTTAAATAAAGATGAATTTTCAAATTATAATGTATATGTATGTATATGTTATAATTTGAGTTGTTTCGAAATTTAATTTAATCTATTTATAATTTATTTATGAATGAATGTTGTAATTTAAAACTTTGTTTTAATTTATGTTTTTCAAAAGTTAATTTAGATAAATTCAATATTTTTCAAAATTTAATTTAGTTTAATTCATTTGTTTTCGAGTATAAGATAATTGTTATTTAAATATGATTGTTTAAAAGGATTTAAACATTTTATTTTGTTTTCATTTTAAAATGCTTAAATCTAAATGGTTATAAATGCATATATATAAATTTTTAGATTTTTAAATAAATGTATAAAGATATATTTGTATTTTAATTAGTTTTAGAATATTTACTATTAAAGGTAAACTTATATTTATTAATTTAGTGATTTAAATAAATATGTAAGTAAATTTATATTCACATTTAAAACTAAATAAATAAATAAAATTAATTAAAAATGCTAAGACATGTGTAAACATGTTAACCATTTTAGAAACACATGTAAGGAAATTAAAAAGTGAATGACAAATGTAAGATTTAATAACATGTGGCACTATTTTTATTTTGATTTTTAATAAATGTTTTAAGAGGAGAATTAGTTTCACAAACACTTTTATTTCCTTTGACTTCATTTCATGTTTCAAATTAATGGCAACCTGAAATCTTTATCAAATCTGGATTTAACTAAAAGCAAATTAAAATCTGCAAAATCAAGTTAAAAGGTAGAATGAAATCTGCAACAATTTAAGCTACAACTTCAAATCTGCATTCAAATAAAGTTCAACTCTACTGCAATTCAACCTGCAACTAAAAGGAAAGTTCAACTGCAAAATTAAAATCCAAAAGCAAATCTGAAAACTTCAATTTGCAAAGCAAAATTTAAGCTACAACTCCAAGTCTTGTTCAAATCCAAATGAAGTTCAACAACATTTTAAATCATCAAATTTAAAGGCATGCAGTAGGAATTTTGCAAGTCAAAACATTTATCCAGATGAGTTTCAAGAGCCTGGAAGAAATTGAAAACCTGCTCCGCTTATATTTCAGGTGAGTAAATGGAATTTTAAAACAGTTTGATCCTAGATTCATCTTGATTTTGTGATGATATCATGATGATTATATGAAATATTTGTTTTAAATTGAATGCATGTTGAATTGGGTGTATTGAATGCCTGAAAAATTTATAATTATTACTATGTTTATAAAACAGTGCCAAATCCTATAATAATTTCAATAACTTGATTTTGAACACGAACTGGACTTTGATTTGTAAATGGAAGTTGGTTGTAATCATGTAATTTATCATCTAAAAATAGTTATAGGATTTTAAAATGAATGATTAACTCATATTTTTCAAATTACAGTAAAAAACCAAATTTGGGCAAAATTTTATGAATTCAGATTCTAGTTCTGATTTTATAATTGGATTACAATTGGAAAAGTATGATTTTTAGTGCTTGTATCATAATTTTTAATTGTGTAAATAGTGAGATATTTGGGTTTGTTCGTTTTGGGAACTTCAGTGATTTGCCGAAGAACAACATGATGATTGCAGTTGTAATTTTGACCGAAGCATGTTTATATGTTGTAGATGTTACGAAAATTGTTCGATAATTTTTCTAATGAGTGAATTTTTTGAATTTGAATGAAAATGGGTTTTAGGATGCTCTTATTTCGGTTTAACTGTTGTGCCATTTGTGACGTGAGTGATAGCCCGGAAACGTTCGCGTTAGGGGGGAAAGGAAGCTCGTGGTCGTGGTGTTTGATGGTGAGGCCGGAGAAGATCATCGACGTTGGATGATCGTTGGCAATGGGGGTTTTGCAATCGTGTTTCGCTGCAGTTTCCACGCGTTTGATCGAATTTTGATTCGATTACTTTTTGTTCGACTTAGGTTTAGTTCTTGCTCGCGCACGTTCATGTGATCGATGGTGATGGTCGCGACGACCTGTTTTGGCCGGAGTTGATGGGACACGTGCACGAGCGTGTGTGTGTGTGCACTGGGTATTTGGTTTGGGGAAGATGAGATCGACCCGGAGGAGTCTTCGTGTTTACATCGCGTACGACTCGAAGATGGAAGAGTGCTGGGGGTTTCTCGAAGTAGACTCGTGTGTTTGCCGAGCTAGTCTCGAGTTTTAGGCATTGTGCCTACTGTTTTTTTCTGTGTAATCTAGCATAGCTGCTGATTTTAAAATTCAAGTTTTATAAAAGGAAAATGAATTTACAATTTAAAGTTTGTTGTTTTGAAAATATAGTTAATCAAATTTTTAAAAGGGGTGTTAATTGAATTTATTTTAAATTTAAATTTGGTTAAAATGATTTCTTTTTGGAAAGTAATTTAATTCAATTTAATTTTGAATGTTAATTTTTAAGAAGAATGTTTTGAATTCAAATAGTAAATCAAAATTTAAAATAATTTTTATTAAAACTAAATTTTCAACTTTCATTTTGAATGAATAAGTTTAACTTAGATGATTAATGTGTTTTGAATTTTGAAAATTTGTTTTTAAATGCATTATTTCAAATAAAGGTTAATGTTAATATTGTAAACCAAATTGAATAATTGGTCTTTAAGGTTATTAAAATTTGATTTATTCAGATAATTTAATTATGAAAATAATTAGGGTTAATTTACCTTTGTTATTAACTTAAGAATACTTATTTAATATGATTTGTTAATAAGTAAGGTTTAATTAAGATAAATGTTTTTCTTAATTTAAATTAAGGATTTTGAAATATAAGAAGTTAATTGATTTTAAATAATTAGTTAATTGTTTATTTAATTTTAAATAATAACTTAATTATGGATTAATTAAGTGTAATTACTTCATGAAGTAATTATTGGTTAATTATTGAATGTAATTAATGGAAATTACTCATGGGAGCAATTAATTGAAGTGATTAATGGGTAATCACTTGATGTTATTAATATAAGGGTTGATTAATATAATTCTTGAAGTTAATTAATTATGGAGAAATTAATTAATTAAAGTATTAGGGATTGTTTAATGATGGAATTGATGACTTGTTAGGTAATTAATTAAGAGAGTAATCAAGATTTATTAATGAAGTAATTAGAGGTAATTACTTGTTAAGTAATTAAGGGCTAATTACTAAATTGATTTAGTTAATTAATTAATGTGATTAATTAATTTAAGAATGTGATTAATTTAAGATTAATTACTAAGGGTAATTAATAAAGATGTAATTAATTAATAAAGTAATTAATTAAGGATTATTTATTAAGTTAATTGATTAATAAATACTTAATGAAGTAATTAAAGATTAATTAATTAGATTAATTAATCAAAGATTAATATAATTAAGATGTTAATTAATTAAGATAAGTAATTACAAGATTGTAAATTACTGTTTATGATTAATAAGACGATTAATTACAAGTTAATTATTAATTAATAAGAATCATTAGTTAATTAATGATATTAATCAAGATTGATTAACAAAAGTAATTAATTTAAGTTTGATTAATTAATTGTAATTAATTGAGGTTTAATGTAATTAATTATAATTGATTAATTAATGAAAGTAAATGAAGGATCATTAATTATTATAATTAATGATAGTAATTAAAGGTTAATTACTGATTATGGTTAAGGATAATTACTTGAATGTAATTAAAGATAATTAATCAAGGAAGATTAATTAAAGAAGATCATTAGAGATAATTAATTATTTATTTGGAATAAATAAATGAAGAAGGATTTAGGTAATCCAATTGATTAAGAGTTAATCAATTCTACTTTGGATGATTTATTAATATTGGTTGATTGATTGATATTGGATGATCAATATTGAGTGATTGATATTGGGTGTTTGGTTGATACTGGATGATTTGGATATCTGTGCATGTGATATGCTGTTTTTGAGACGAATGTTGTTATGAATTATCTATTGTGATAACATGATTCATCTATCTGTTAATATCATCCTGTATATAAGTTTTAATTATTTAAACCCTTAAGAACAACTTGGACATTAAAATGGCGTTTGGTTGCGGTGAGACCGGGATCGGGTTTCCATATTTGGGATCCAAAAACCACATCGATTCCAATTAAACGTTAGGTCGTGAATCCAAGTGGAGCAAGTGAAGACTCGAGGTGTAAGGACTATTCGTCAACATAACTCTATGGGTGATTCCGTAATGAGTTTGATGGAAATAGTACTTATAGGTTCGAGATGGTGATTTAGAGTGCAAGGGCTATGGTCGTTGACTCTGAGGGTGATTCCAAAATGAGTGCAACGAGATAGTGCTTTCGGTTTCGTTCGAACCCGGAACGAACTTGTATGGATTGAATGTTTTTAGATCATCGTCAGGTGGACAATCAGAATTCTAAGATAGATGTTTTCTATAAAGGTAATCGCAGCCTCAAGCCACATCAACCCGGGAATGGCTAAAACAGGGGAGGTGTAGCAAGGCTAGGTGGCTAGCGCCCATTTCAGGGCAAGATTTTCCCCTGTCTAGAAGTCCCTTTTATTTCGGCTGTGTGGGTAGTTGGGTCGCGACCAACTGTGGGGTTGTCTTGTTCGGGACTGTTCAGTAAGGAACGGTTTCGGCCTTGTGTTGCAAGGGAGTTAGGGTGGCTCCTCGGTACGTTGATCTAGGCCACGTACTGTGACGGGCGGTACCCCAGTAGCCATGCCATTGATAGAAACCCATTCTTCCTACGAGACACTACGGTTTTGATTGTATTACCCACTTTTGTGTCTAGTAGCTGGAATTTAATAAATGTAACAATTTCGGCTATTTCATATTTACTTGAAAACCCTAGACACTATTATAATATCACTGGATTTCCTATCAAATAATTTGGTTAGCGTAAGGTAAAAACTTTTCCATGTTTATGTGTGGGAAGTCTTACGTGATACCTTTTTCTTTTCAAAGGTTTTACTAAAGTTAAGCAATTTTAACTCGTTTACTCACACCAGACCACTGTCTGACCCGAGTGTTTATTTTCTGTTTTATTAAACTCTTGGGTACTCATATTATGTATGAGTAGTCAAGTGATTCAGGTTAGCTTGACGAACTCTGGAGGAGTTATGGAGCAGGAGGCTTCCACGTGTAGATATATTTTTGGTTCCGCTGTGTTTGTATGGTATCTGTATCTTGTGTTCTTGAGTTGTATAGTTAGACAGATGTTTATAACTGCATAATATGTGTTGAATAAGTTGTGTACTCTGGTGTTATATGATACATCCGTTCCGCTGTGAGTTCTCTATTGTTGTTGTGTTTCCTCTTTCTCTTTCTTTTTTTCTTCTATCCCTTTCTCTCTTATTTGGCGATGCGTCTTCCTGGAGATAGGAAGTGGGGTCGTTTCAGTTGGTATCAGAGCATTAGTTTGAGTGAATACCTAGGCTCTGGAGTGGTGTCTTTCTTGAGAGAGCGTACATGTAATTTTTATATATAACTATATATTTATATATCAATATCTACCTGATCCATTGGGTTATATGTTTGGATTTTCCAACATAAGTTTTAGAGGTAGATGGAGTAGTGGTGTGTGTGTAACACGACTACCACTAATGGAAGAGGTCCATATGTTTGAGGTTGGAAGTATATTTGTCGAGACTGTAGACCTGATACCGTCTCGAGTGATATTTTTAGTTTGGAGTAAGGATTTCTCTGATATCTCAAGGAAATCTTTTTAAAAGATTCGGAGTTTATCTTTGAAGTGTAAGTTTGGATTTCGCTTGGAGGGAATTTTTCTTATGTTTGGATCTATCGGAAGAGCAGAAGTAAGTGATGATATCTTGATAACTGCTTGATGAGATGCAGTATCCATGGATATTTCTGAAGATGTTTTCTCTTGAAGCGGTTTTAGAATTGGTTAAGGAGCAGTCTTTACCTGCCGTAGGAAAGATTCGTCGGTGTAGAAGTTGTCTGGATCTTCAGCATGGAGGTTGGCTGTTTTGGGAATATGAGACTAAGGCTATAAGTTGCTTCGCTTCGGCATGGTCTCATTTGTCATTCCTTAAGGAGAGCGAGTTGTTGATGTTTGGTTTGGAGCCCGAGTTTCTTTTGGGATTTTGCCATCTCGAAGGTCTTTTGTGTGGTTTGTTGATCATTTTGGTATTCGAGGAGCCTTTGGATTAGAAGTCTTTGGTTAGTTGTGGTAGCAGTTCTACTCGAAGTGTTCGGTGTGCTATCGAGAAGGTCTTTTAGCTATGCAGTATCATCGAGGTGGGGTTTGGAAGCAGCAGTGTGGCCCGTTTCTCAGATGGTTTAGGAATCTTGGTGGTTCTTCTTCAGCAGTCTGGGCAGTTGGTGGATGTTTCCTTGAAGGGTTAACCTTGTTTGGAGAAGCTTAAGGTTGTTCTAATTAGTAAAGAGAGGACAGTATCTTTGGAATCTGAAGCAGGTAAGATCGCAAAAGTGACTTGCGATTAGTTTGGATTTTTTTTTCTTGAGCGATCTTTTGTTTGAAACTGAGGATTCTCATGTGGAAGTAGGAGCTACTGATGTAATCAGAAGTTGGTCTGCATCTGGAGTTGAGTTCCATATTGTTTTGGTTCCAGAAGCAATTTTGGTAGTTAGCCTAGTAGAAGAGTTGGTGTATCAGCTCAGGAATTTTTTTTGGAATTTGGATTGGTCCGATCTAATTTTTGAGTTGGATTTTTGTTATGAGGTTATGACCGAGTCAGATGGGTCACTCAGATTATATGGATTTGATGAACAAAGTTTCCAGGATATATTGGATAAGTTTGTATTTGTGTTCATCAACAGTATTCTTATCTATTTCAGAATTAGAGTTGTGCTGGGGAAGCGAGGTAGCAGCTGTGCAAGGAAGGAAGCAAGTTCAGTTTTCTATTGCTTGAGTAGTAGAGCCTGTGTTCTGGATTTCGACGGATTATGGAAGACTTTTCTGTTAAATAGGATCCAGAAACTGGTTTGCTTTGGTTTAGTTGTTTCTGGAAGTATCAGCATAGGTTGAGCTAGTCAGGGAAAGGATTGCCAGTACCAGGATTTGTCTATTGAGTTATGCAGATATGAGATAAGGAGTTTGGAATTCGAAGTTGGAGACTTCATTGTTGTTAAGATTTCTCTGGTTAAGAGAACAGAGATTGGATGGCTAGTTTTGAGGCATTTGATATTTCTTATCTGTGTTTTTGATGGGATAAGATTGAATTGCCAGTTTGGATAGCTGGAATTCATTGTATTTCACGTATCTCTGAGGGGGTACGTGTATGATTCATCGTTGGTTGTTGAATCTGCAGTCCAGTTGGATTTGGAAGTTGAGCTAGACTTGGGTATACTCTGATGTTCTGTTCAGATTGATGGATCTAGAGATGAGAGGAGCTCTGGATTTTGGGTGGTGTAGTTTGTTAGTTTAGCTTCTGTAGAGCGAGTCTTCCGGTGATTTATACTTGGAAAACTCTGGACAGTATTAGTAAGATTTATTCTGATTTGTGTCAGGATAAGTAGTTAGGTTTGTTTGTTTGATTGATTGCTATGGTTGTTAGTAACTGGATGTTAGTTATGATTTGCTAATTGAAATTAAAATCTTTGCTGGGTTATTAAATTACCTTTGCTATTAAATTTCGGGGACAAAATTCTTTTAAGGGGGAAGGATTGTAATGACCCGGAATTTCGGGAAATATGAGTTTAATAATCTGTATTAATAATTGAATTGGTTTGATAATTTTTCTTTATAATTTTAATTTAAATTGGTAAAATTTAATCTTTTAAGATTAATGAATATTTAATCTGGTAATTTTGATCAATATCTTTCTAACAATTTAATATTGATAAGAATTATTTTTTTCAAAGCTAATAAATTTTATTATATTTATAATATATATATAATTTGATATATATTGTGAATAGAATATCTTTTGTTTTAAATAAAGATGAATTTTCAAATTGTAATATATATGTATGTATATGTTATAATTTGAGTTGTTTCGAAATGTAATTTAATCTATTTATAATTTATTTATGAATGAATATTGTAATTTGAAAATTTGTTTTAATTTATATTTTTCAAAAGTTAATTTAGATAAATTCAATATTTTTAAAAAGTTAATTTAGTTTAATTCATTTGTTTTCAAGTATAAGATAATTGTTATTTAAATATGATAGTTTAAAAGGATTTAAACATTTTATTTTGTTTTCTTTTTAAAATGCTTAAATTAAAATGGTTATAAATGTATATATGTAAATGTTTTAGATTTTTAAATAAACGTATAAAGATATGTTTGTATTTTAATTAGGTTTAGAATATTTACTGTTAAAGGTAAACTTATATTTATTAATTTAGTGATTTAAATAAATATGTAAGTAAATTTATATTCACATTTAAAACTAAATAAATAAAAATAATAATTAAAAATGCTAAGACATGTGTAAACATGTTAACCATTTTAGAAACACGTGTAAGGAAATTAAAAAGTGAATGGCAAATGTAAGATTTAATAACATGTGGCACTATTTTTATTTTGATTTTTAATAAATGTTTTAAGAGGAGAATTAATTTCACAAACACTTTTATTTCCTTTGTCTTCATTTCATGTTTCAAATTAATGGCAACCTGAAATCTTTCTCAAATCTGGATTTAACTAAAAGCAAATTAAAATCTGCAAAATCAAGTTGAAAGGTAGAATGAAATCTGCAACAATTTAAGCTACAACTTCAAATCTGCATTCAAATAAAGTTCAACTCTACTGCAATTCAACCTGCAACTAAAAGGAAAGTTCAACTGCAAAATTAAAATCCAAAAGAAAATCTGAAAACTTCAATCTGCAAAGCAAAATTTAAGCTGCAACTCCAAGTCTTCTGCAAATCCAAATGAAATTCAACAGTATTTTAAATCATCAAATTTAAAGGCATGCAGTAGGATTTTTGCAAGTCAAAACATTTGTCCAGATGAGTTTCAAGAGTCTGGAAGAAATTGAAAACCTGCTCTGCTTATATTTCAGGTGAGTAAATGGAATTTTAAAACAGTTTGATCCTAGATTCATCTTGATTTTGTGATGATGTCATGATGATTATATGAAATATTTGTTTTAAATTGAATGCATGTTGAATTGGGTGTATTGAATGCTTGAAAAATTTAGAATTATTACTGTGTTTATAAAACAATTCCAAATCCTATAATAATTTCAATAACTTGATTTTGAACACGAACTGGACTTTGATTTGTAAATGGAAGTTGGTTGTAATCATGTAATTTATCACCTAAAAATAGTTATAGGATTTTAAAATGAATGATTAACTCATATTTTTCAAATTATAGTAAAAAATCAAATTTGGGCAAAATTTTATGAATTCAAATTCAGTTTTGATTTTATAATTGGATTACAATTGGAATATTATGATTTTTAGTGCTTGTATCATAATTTTTAATTGTGTAAATAGTGAGATATTCGGGTTTGTTCGTTTTGGGAACTTCGGTGATTTGCCGAAGAACAACATGATGGTTGGAGCTGTAATTTTGACCGTAGCATCTTTATATGTTGTCGATGTTGGGAAATTTGTTTGCTAATTTTTCTAATGAGTGAATTTTTCGAATTTGAATGAAATAGGGTTTTAGCATGCTCTTGTTTCGGTTTAACTTTTGTGGCATTTGTGACATGAGTGATTGACCGGAAACGTTCGCGTTAAGGGAAAAAGGAAGCTCGTGGTCATGGTGTTTGATGGTGAGGCCGGCGAAGGTCATCGATGTTGGATGATCGTTGGCGATGGGGGTTTTGCGATCGTGTTTCGCTGTAGTTTTCGTGTGTTTGATCGAATTTCGATTTGATTACTTTTTGTTCGACTTGGGTTTAAGTTCTTGCTCGCGCACGTTCGTGTGATCGATGGTGATGGTCGCGACGACCTGGTTTGGCTGGATTTGATGGCACACGTGCACGAGCGCGTGTGTGCCCTGGGTATTTGGTTTAGGGAAGATGAGATCGACCCTGAGGAGTCTTCGTGTTTGCATCGCGTACGACTCGAAGATTGAAGAGTGCTGGGGGTTTCTCGAGTAGACTCGTGTGTTTGCCCAGCTAGTCTCGAGTTTTAGGCGTTGTGCTTTCTGTTTTTTTTATGTAATCTAGGATAGTTGCTGATTTTAAAATTCAAGTTTTATAAAAGGAAAATGAATTTACAAGTTAAAGTTTGTTGTTTTGAAAGTATAGTTAATCAAACTTTTAAAACGTGTGTTAATTGAATTTATTTTAAATTTAAATTTGGTTAAAATGATTTCTTTTTGGAAAGTAATTTAATTCAATTTAATTTTGAATGTTAATTTTTAAGAAGAATGTTTTGAATTCAAATAGTAAATCAAAGTTTAAAATAATTTTTATTAAAACTAAAGTTTCAACTTTCATTTTGAATGAATAAGTTTAACTTAGATGATTAATGTGTTTTGAATTTTGAAAATTTGTTTTAAATGCATTATTTCAAATAAAGGTTAATGTTAATATTGTAAACCAAATTAAATATTTGGTCTTTAAGGTTATTAAAATTTGATTTATTCAAATAATTTAATTATGAAAATAATTAGGGTTAATTTATCTTTGTTATTAACTTAAGAATACTTATTTAATATGATTAGTTAATAAGTAAGGTTTAATTAAGATAAAAAAATTTCTTAATTTAAATTAAGGATTTTGAAATTTAAAAAGTTAGTTAATTTTAAATAATTAGTTAATTGTTTAAAATTTTAAATAATCACTTAATTATGGATTAATTAAGTGTAATTACTTAATGAAGTAATTATTGGTTAATTATTGAACGTAATTATGGTAATTACTTATGGAAGTAATTAATGGAAATTACTCATGGGAGCAATTAATTGAAGTGATTAATGGGTAATCACTTGATGTTCTTAATCTAAGGATTGATTAATATAATTGTTGAAGTTAATTAATTATGGAGAAATTAATTAATTAAAGTAATAAGGATTGTTTAATGATGGAATTGATTGCGTGTCAGGTAATTAATTAAGAGAGTAATCAAGATTTATTAATGAAGTAATTAGAGGTAATTACTTGTTAAGTAATTAAGGGTTAGTTACTAAATTAATCTAGTTAATTAATTAATGTGATTAATTAATTTAAGAATGTGATTAATTTAAGATTAATTACTAAGGGTAATTAATTAAAGATGTAATTAATTAATAAAGTAATTAATTAAGGATTGTTTGTTATGTTAATTGATTAATAAATACTTAATGAAGTAACTAAAGATTAATTATTAGATTAATTAATCAAAGATTAATATAATTAAGATGTTAATTAATTAAGATAAGCAATTACAAGATTGTAAATTACTGTTTATGATAAATAAGACGATTAATTACGAGTTAATTATTAATTAATAAGAATCATTAGTTAATTAATGATATTAATCAAGATTGATTAATAAAAGTAATTAATTTAAATGTGATTAATTAATTGTAATTAATTGAGGTTTAATGTAATTAATTATAATTGATTAATTAATGAAAGTAAATGAAGGATCATTAATTATTATAATTAATGATAGTAATTAAAGGTTAATTACTGATTATGGTTAAGGATAATTATTTGAATGTAATTAAAGATAATTAATCAAGAAAGATTAATTAAAGAAGATCATTAGAGATGATTAATTTATTTATTTCGAATAAATAAATGAAGAAGGATTTAGGTAATCCAATTGATTAAGAGTTAATCAATTCTGCTTTGGATGATTTATAAATATTGGTTGATTGATTGATATTGGATAATCAATATTGAGTGACTGATATTGGGTGTTTGGTTGATACTGGAAGATTTGGATATCTATGCATGTGATATGCTGTTTGTGAGATGAATGTTGTTATGAATTATCTATTGTGATAATATGATTTATCTATCTGTTTATATCATCCTGTATATAAGTTTTAATTGTTTAAACTGCAACGACCCGTAAATTTAGTGGATTTAAATTGGTTAAAATTTATAAGTTTTGTAATTTAATTTAGTAGAAACTTTAAATTATAAACAAATATTGAAATAAATGTTAAATTAAATTATGTAAATGGTGACTTAAGACCTATCTATAGAAATTGGAATAAAATCCAAATGAATTAAGTAGAAAAAGGATTCTTACCTGGATATAAAATTTAATATGAGAAATTAATGAAAATATTAAATTGATTTAATGCAATAAAAGGGTGTAAACGATAGTTGGAATAAATTAAGCAATCAGGTTAATGCAAGTAATAATTATGGCTTGAACGAAATTCCAATTCAGTAAAATCATTTATATGTTATGATTTGATTTTAAATATGAGAAAAACAAATGTAAGGATTTGGTTAATATATATGTTATTCATTCAGGGTATTGAATAAAAAAATTTGGAATCAATTTGTAATGAATGGTAATAATGTTGGTATTAGCTAATAAATTAAATTTTAACGCAATACCCATAAATGAATAGAATGAAATGAATGAATGTAAGTGCATTCTAGGTTATTTATCGAATAAAGGAAGATATTAAATTTATTAATGTAATATAACATCGACTAACCGTAAATGGGAATAAATTTAAAGAATTATGTTAATGTAAGTGGATCATTTATAAACCTAAATGAAACATTCCAATTTAATAGAGTTATTCGAATGTTATGACTTATTTTAAAGGTAAGAATTGGATTTAATTGGAATTTGTTATATTTGGTTTAAATAGGAAAGGAGTATACAATAGTAACTGTGAATAGTGAAGTCGCAATTGTAATGGAAGAAATTGAAATAAGGGGCAGTAAACATTGAATAAATTAATAGGAACAAATGCCAACATTGAATTGTTATAAATGTAATTAAATATTACAAGTGTGTGAAACGTAAAGATAAGGGTTAAGATTTGTTGGAATGGGTATATTAAAATAATTATAAAGTGTAAATGTAATTATTTATAGGGACATGAATTATTTGAAGGAAAATAATTGGTAAAAGGGGTTTGGACTAAGGAAATGTTATTGATTGTTTTTGTAACGTACGCGGATTTTCGTTGCCGAAAAACCGAATAGTTATGGGTTTTTAAAAAGAATTTAAGAAAAGAAGAGGAGGGAAGAAGAGAGAAAAAAAGAGGGAAGAGAAAATAGAAAATAGGAAATTTTAACATAGAAGAAATAGAAGAAAAAGAGAATAGCGGACATAGATAGAAAAACAGAAAATGGAACGGGATAGAAAACAAGAACAACATCAGAATCTCACAATTCGCAGCGGAACAACATATAATAATAAATGAATAATCTTTAAACAAAGAACTATATCAGTTATTACATTACATCACATTTCATTACATCATATCATCAGAGTGTACAACAACAACAACAAACAGTGCAGCGGAAAAAGAAATACTATATAAGTAATATGCCATGCCATCCATCTTGCCTCCAGCAACTCCAAAATATCCAAAATATCCTGATAAACCTTAACTCTCGACTGCCCGTGTGGAAAATGGTGGGCACCCAGAGTTTAGGAAGGAAAACAATAAACTCCAAGTCAGTCATGTGACTGGTGTGAGAACTCAAAACAGTTTATTTATCTTTAAAATCAAAATAGAGGAATATTTTTAAATTCAATTCGCAATGCTTTTAAAAATGAGACTACCATAAGGCCTCCCGCACACACACACAATGCAAACGCAGAATCGGAGGAGATTTCTCCTTATGATAGTCAAAGATGCTTGATACGCATTTAAAATAACATTTGATATTATTATTAGTGCATAGTGTAGAAAATTCATTTCGAAAGTAGAATATAAATCTTAGCCAGCATAGGTACCATTATATTATGCCTACTATTAGCTACCATATTAGATGGCAGGTTCTACAACTAAAACCGTACAAGTTTCGTATTGTTTCTTTGGATTTCCAACAAATGGTCAGGCCAAGGAACTTCCCATTGCCACATGAGAATGCCTCTGGAAAGACATCCCCGAGAACCAAACCGGAACTCTGCCAACACAAGGCCGGGTTACCCCTAACTGGGTAACTACTGACACGAGCACGCCATTCCCCGATCGTAAACGACCTTTCTCACGGGATCCCGAAAACGAACAACCACATAGTAATAAATTCGTAGTAACCACATAGGTTAAATATCTGGGCTCCATACCATGATACCACCTCTATCCAGAAGGAAATGTACATACCCTAAAGGGTGCTACCCCTCATAACCTTGCCGCATCTTTCCTGTTTTGACCATTTCCGGGGTGTGTGGCTCGACGAAGTCACGTCCACAAAAACATACTTTATACAAAAAGCCATGCTTTGGGTCAACAAATGATCAACACGATGATCACCAAGATAGACGATCAAATAAACGATCCTATCACAATAATCAACACAATGATCATTTACAGCACCACTCAGCATATCACATTACCAAATTGGGAATATATCGCTGATAACTTCAACTATATAACCTCTGAGCTCGTACGTCTCAGAGAAGGGTGTTAAGCTAAAAGAATAAATTCTCCGCCACCAACAGAAATATATTTGAAAGAAATCGGCTTTATATCTCAACTTGTAATGTCAGACACACAATCCGTACAAGTCTGTTCCGGGCTCGGACAAAACCGAAGGCACTTACAAAGAAGTCCTTGCAATCCGGATATCCACAATCCTGATCGGATTCACCATCACATATGGAGAACTCTATACCGGAGCAACTCGGTGCAGAGTAAATCGACAGGTCATCCTATCGCTCTCGCAAATACCGGGTCTTCAACACCGATCTTCAATGCAATTCACAACGACGTATCACATATTCGGAATGGGTTATACGACCCCATGGTCCTTTCTCGGTTAACCCGAATAGTGAGCGCTTATTTAAAAATAAGTGTAGCATTCACATTCAAACAAATCATATCAATTACCCATTCAAAGGGAAATATTGATAGTCGGTTATTGAACTATCAATGGATATGCACACATCACCAGATTCCAAATAATTTTCCAAATTATTTATTTTCCAAAAATATCTTCACTAGATATATAATTTCAATACTTCAAAAATAAATCAATATTTATTTTTAAACCAATTCCACTTTCTTTTATAAATTCCTTAGTGAATTTATAATCCAAAATATCTATGGATATTCGATTTCAATTATCCATTTTCAATTTATCTTCAAAAAGATAAATTCTAAACATCACTTCATATTGGAAAACGATTCCATACTTATTTAATAAGTAATTCACAAATTTTATTTATTTTCAACATTTAGAAAATATTCAATATACCTAAATCGAAATTTAGTATATATTTCATTCTATTAAGGAAATCATTCTCTTCAACATATTTATTTGGGCCAAAACGAATGTTGCGTAAAACATCGTTACGACAACCCAAAATCACTGGTATAGGGATTCGAAATTAAAATAGATATATAAATCCCAATACTATACAAAACATTTCCTTTCGGAAATCATTTACTATAACAACAGTGTTATAGTCCATCATTTCCTTTTATTTCTCGAAAACGTCTATTTCAACAATAAATGTTGAAATCTATGGTTTCGAATCTCAACATCTTTTAAAACATCGTTAGATCGTTTTAATTCTATTTAAAACATTCACATTCAAACCATTTTCTTTAACGTGTTATTCACTATTCAAAAATATGAATAAACTTCATTAAGAAATCTCATCCTTTTATTCGTTTTAATTCAAAGGATTATTCACTATTCAAAAATGTGAATATAACTCCTTTAATAGGTTCCAACAATTTTCTTATCAAAATAAGTCATTTGCGAATTTATAAAACATCGTTTATAAATTCCATTTTTATTTATTTATAAAAACTTCTTTTTTTATAAATTCTTTTATTAACCTATTCCAGTTTATAACTTAATTATAAACTAAAAGTTCATATTATAAGTTAAATACTTATAAAACGATTATTTTACAAAATCGTTCTTTTTTAAAGACTTTCCAATTTATAAATCTTATAACTTATAAGATCCATTTATTTAACCAATCTATTCTTCAAATAATTTCACCAAATTTATAAATTTTACTATTTATAAATTTCTTTTATAACTTCACAGTTTATAATTCCATAAATTTCATTCATTTATGAAATTCATTTCCACTTCATTCAAACACTTATAAAAACTCGTTTTATAAGTCAATATTTCAATTTATAAATATCCATTTATAAATCTCTTGATATAAATCAATTTATATTATTCTTTTAAAACGTCTTTAAATTCCTTTAAAAACTTCTTCCTTTTGATTCATAAATTAATTAAATTTTATAAATCCTATATTTAAACTTTTCACAATTAATTCTAAAATCCCGATTAAACTATTTTATAAAATCGTTAGCATCATATTCTCAAAAATCAGTTTTTAACTATATTTCTCAAAATCATAATTTTTATAACTTTAAAAATTATAACGTTTATTTATTTAAAATGAATCAATTCCAAAAATATTTTATAAACGTATACTTTCAAAAATCACTTTGAAATCATTTTAAAATTCCAAAACTTGGTCCAATGATGCTACACACCAAATAGTCAATCACGACAACAACGATATCATATATCGTATATGATAATCAACGAATATCAAAATATCCATAATCAAATAAATACTGTTGAGGAATCCAGTTGGATCCCTCCAACCTGTTTTCCTGCATCCACAAACATTAGCATAATACCAATTTCGCTCCAGTACGAAATTATCGCGGTATATGTTCTTATTAAATATTATCCGCTTAATAACGGCGTAATAGGGTCTCATCCGCTAAACAAAAAATGCGGGAAATCAATAACTCCAATATATACATATGCCAATATATATATATATTGCTATTATATATAATACCAATTTCACTGTTTATGAAATATTCGCGGTATATGTTTTTAATAAATAACATCCGCTTACTAACGGCGTATAATGTCTATTTTAACAATCAGTAGATATCAATCATCATTCAAACATGCATTCAAATATTTTAAATCTAACTATTTAAAATAAAATCGAAACTGATTCGATTGAGTGAGAAGTTCTCACCTTGATTTTAATTTCCGTTTTAGCGATTTATTTCGAATAAAATTAAACGCGCGTTTAATTTTACCCAAAATTCTCACTAACTCCAAACGACTCCAAACCAACTCCATCGCGTAGTGCTCGTCCATACGATCCCAACGCAACTGGTTTCACATTTTTTCGACCTCGTATGAAAAAGTTATCAATTTATGAAGTTACACGTGTTTATATACATAGATTTATAACTAACTTTAATAATTTAAACACCCTAATCAACCTGGACCCTTGGATCTCACTGCTCAACATCAGGCCGTTCCTCTCTTCTTCCCTCCCTCACGTCTCTTTACAGTAACTAGGCCGCACCCTTGAACCCATCACCCAAAACTAGGGTTGAATCTTGCATCCACATCACTCGACTATACTCGATCACGTCACCGCCATCGCGAAGCCCTTGACCAAAGCTATGCTCGGCCTCAATCCCCCTAAGCTCGGCCTCATGATGAGCCTCGAATTTCATGCGCAGGCCTGAAGAGAACGGCCCCCTTTTCTCCTCCATCGTCGCTCCAAATTCGATCATAACCGTTGGATCTCTAGTTCGTGTTGTGCTCTACAACTTTCTAGTTGGAAGCTTCATCTAATTGCTGATGGATTGGAAGATCTAGAGGAAAGAAGTTTGGAAAATTCTGGCCGTTCAGGGGGGGTGGCGGCTAGGGTTGAAAATTAGGGTTTTTTTTTTTTTTATCAAATTATGAAGATGTTGGGGCTATTTATAAGAGAACGAACGACACTATTCATCCCGGATATTCCAAACTCCGATTTAGGCGCCAAAACCGACGTACCTAGGGTTTATCCCGCGTTCCGGACACAATGGAACAGGTTTCGGAAGCTAATTCGGAAGTATGTGCGAGTTATGGCTGTAAACGCTCAATTTAAATTAAACCGATTTAAGCGATTTTCTAGGCGTTTTAATTTGTACCGGACAAACGGTAAATCCAATTGACTTGAAATTTGAAACCTTACAATAATATCACATTACGGATCCGATGAAACTGGTTTCGTCGAAATCCGAGACTTTTTGAAAAATGGCTATTTTCACTCGTCAAATTTAAATTAAAAATAAATCGATGCGTTTCGAGCTGCCACGATCAAACGATAACTCCGATTGACACGAAATTTGAAATTCGGTAATAACTAACTATTACGGATCCAATGGAACTTGTTTCGTTCAATTCTGAGACTGTTCAAAAATTGACTATTTTCACTAGTCGATTTAAATATTAAAATATTCAATTTTCACAAATTAACTTTTAATTCGATTTTAAAAGTTCTAAAATATCGTTCTAACTCCCATATGATAAAATAAAATTTTACAAATAATTTTCAATCATATTTAACTCAATTTCCAATTATTTCCATAATTTAACGTATTAAATTATTGATTTAATTATTCAATTAAATCCAAAAATTCAAATAAAAATTTATTTGACTTATAAATTCACTTATTAATATTTAAAATAAATTAAATATTCAAATTTTAATTTCTAAAAATTCTGGGTCGTTACAATCTTCCCCCCTTAAAAGAATTTCGTCCTCGAAATTATAAGTAAGAAAGGTTATAGAATCTATTAATTTTCCCAAAATTCATAGTTAAACTTCTTACAATACTTTACTAATTTTTCAAATCATACTTAGTTATCTTTTCAAAAACAACTACTATTGTTTAACTTTCAATTTCAAAATCAAAGTTAAAGTTTTCAAAATTTTCTAATTTTCTCAAAATTTTTCTAACGCCTTAAATTTCCGGAAAAATTCGCCATAGTCTCCTTTGCGCGGCTCGATCCGAAAAAAAAATGACAGTATATATATCACAAATATACATCTCATCAAGTAATGAGGCATCCCGCAGGGAAAAAAGTGTAAAAGTACTGTATTTAATCCGAGATATGTACCTTATATTTTTATTAGCAAGCATATACGGCTAATATAACGCAAAAGCGAGCTCCAAATGCGAAACAAACGCGATCCGCACCTACTAATCACTCAACAAACAACATGAGAATCATGCATATAGACAATAGTATCGATATACAACATATAGCAACATAATAACTATACATGTCAACATAGCAAATGAAACAAAACAACAAATGCAAACATCAACCAACTATCATCCAACAAATATTCATTCATATTCTCATTCATATTTCATGAATGGGTTTCAATTTAATCACATATGATTCATATACATTGGATTTACTAACATTCATTCTCAATTAGTTTATATTCACTAATTCATATTCAAGTTGGTTCACTTCCAAATCAAATTCAATTCTATTCAAATTTCACTTAACTTCCAATTGAATTTCAATTAATTTAGCTTCTAATTTCATTAATCAATTTCATTAACACTTAATGAATTATATACAATCAACTAACAACCATATATCAACCAATGTATATATAATTACAACCAAATTCCTTTACTTATCAATTGGTTTAATTTAATTGATTTTCATTCAACTATTCAACTTTCTAATAACATTAGATTTTAATGAATTAACACTTATATTCATTATTCATATCAACTTAAATTTACATTTAATTGATTAACATTCAATCCATTCATTCAATTCATTTATATAACTCAAGTTTATATTCATCACTTAACTTTATAAATTTTACTTTGATACTACTATCAACTTCATTCCATATCACTTAAGTTATATTCATATAGTTTCACTTCTTATATATATAAGTTTATTTCATAATTGTAAATCACTTTAATTATAATTTAACTCTTATAATTCATTTTGCTTATACAATTATTCTTTTATTTAGATTATTCAAACAACTAAACAATCAACTTATTTTCACTTTAATAATTCTGAAAAATTATTCCTTTATATATAAAATATAATCAAGGTAAAATTATTCCATTTACCCAATTTAAAATCAATATTGTGCCGAATTGTTCTATTCAAGTGTTTAGAAACCCCTTCGGCATAGTTGTACATACCGTGCTGACGAAGGTTCATATGCCACTCAATAAACCAATCATCACAATATAAAACAAATTTTTTTTATTCACTAACAAATACGCTCTCATAGCTATTATTACACTCAAACTCATTCTAGAGTACTACTGACTCTATCTCTAATGAGTAATACCCAACAGAACCATGGTTGTCGCTTAACCATAAGCTCTGATACCAACTTGTAACGTACGCGGATTTTCGTTGCCGAAAAACCGAATAGTTATGGGTTTTTAAAAAGAATTTAAGAAAAGAAGAGGAGGGAAGAAGAGAGAAAAAAAGAGGGAAGAGAAAATAGAAAATAGGAAATTTTAACATAGAAGAAATAGAAGAAAAAGAGAATAGCGGACATAGATAGAAAAACAGAAAATGGAACGGGATAGAAAACAAGAACAACATCAGAATCTCACAATTCGCAGCGGAACAACATATAATAATAAATGAATAATCTTTAAACAAAGAACTATATCAGTTATTACATTACATCACATTTCATTACATCATATCATCAGAGTGTACAACAACAACAACAACAAACAGTGCAGCGGAAAAAGAAATACTATATAAGTAATATGCCATGCCATCCATCTTGCCTCCAGCAACTCCAAAATATCCAAAATATCCTGATAAACCTTAACTCTCGACTGCCCGTGTGGAAATTGGTGGGCACCCAGAGTTTAGGAAGGAAAACAATAAACTCCAAGTCAGTCATGTGACTGGTGTGAGAACTCAAAACAGTTTATTTATCTTTAAAATCAAAATAGAGGAATATTTTTAAATTCAATTCGCAATGCTTTTAAAAATGAGACTACCATAAGGCCTCCCGCACACACACACAATGCAAACGCAGAATCAGAGGAGATTTCTCCTTATGATAGTCAAAGATGCTTGATACGCATTTAAAATAACATTTGATATTATTATTAGTGCATAGTGTAGAAAATTCATTTCGAAAGTAGAATATAAATCTTAGCCAGCATAGGTACCATTATATTATGCCTACTATTAGCTACCATATTAGATGGCAGGTTCTACAACTAAAACCGTACAAGTTTCGTATTGTTTCTTTGGATTTCCAACAAATGGTCAGGCCAAGGAACTTCCCATTGCCACATGAGAATGCCTCTGGAAAGACATCCCCGAGAACCAAATCGGAACTCTGCCAACACAAGGCCGGGTTACCCCTAACTGGGTAACTACTGACACGAGCACGCCATTCCCCGATCGTAAACGACCTTTCTCACGGGATCCCGAAAACCAACAACCACAAAGTAATAAATTCGTAGTAACCACATAGGTTAAATATCTGGGCTCCATACCATGATACCACCTCTATCCAGAAGGAAATGTACATACCCTAAAGGGTGCTACCCCTCATAACCTTGCCGCATCTTTCCTGTTTTGACCATTTCCGGGGTGTGAGGCTCGACGAAGTCACGTCCACAAAAACATACTTTATACAAAAAGCCATGCTTTGGGTCAACAAATGATCAACACGATGATCACCAAGATAGACGATCAAATAAACGATCCGATCACAATAATCAACACAATGATCATTTACAGCATCACTCAGCATATCACATTACCAAATTGGGAATATATCGCTGATAACTTCAACTATATAACCTCTGAGCTCGTACGTCTCAGAGAAGGGTGTTAAGCTAAAAGAATAAATTCTCCGCCACCAACAGAAATATATTTGAAAGAAATCGGCTTTATATCTCAACTTGTAATGTCAGACACACAATCCATACAAGTCTGTTCCGGGCTCGGACAAAACCGAAGGCACTTACAAAGAAGTCCTTGCAATCCGGATATACACAATCCTGATCGGATTCACCATCACATATGGAGAACTCTATACCGGAGCAACTCGGTGCAGAGTAAATCGACAGGTCATCCTATCGCTCTCGCAAATACCGGGTCTTCAACACCGATCTTCAATGCAATTCACAACGACGTATCACATATTCGGAATGGGTTTTACGACCCCATGGTCCTTTCTCGGTTAACCCGAATAGTGAGCGCTTATTTAAAAATAAGTGTAGCATTCACATTCAAACAAATCATATCAATTACCCATTCAAAGGGAAATATTGATAGTCGGTTATTGAACTATCAATGGATATGCACACATCACCAGATTCCAAATAATTTTCCAAATTATTTATTTTCCAAAAATATCTTCACTAGATATATAATTTCAATACTTCAAAAATAAATCAATATTTATTTTTAAACCAATTCCACTTTCTTTTATAAATTCCTTAGTGAATTTATAATCCAAAATATCTATGGATATTCGATTTCAATTATCCATTTTCAATTTATCTTCAAAAAGATAAATTCTAAACATCACTTCATATTGGAAAACGATTCCATACTTATTTAATAAGTAATTCACAAATTTTATTTATTTTCAACACTTAGAAAATATTCAATATACCTAAATCGAAATTTAGTATATATTTCATTCTATTAAGGAAATCATTCTCTTCAACATATTTATTTGGGCCAAAACGAATGTTGCGTAAAACATCGTTACGACAACCCAAAATCACTGGTATAGGGATTCGAAATTAAAATAGATATATAAATCCCAATACTATACAAAACATTTCCTTTCGGAAATCATTTACTATAACAACAGTGTTATGTCCATCATTTCCTTTTATTTCTCGAAAACGTCTATTTCAACAATAAATGTTGAAATCTATGGTTTCGAATCTCAACATCTTTTAAAACATCGTTAGATCGTTTTAATTCTATTTAAAACATTCACATTCAAACCATTTTCTTTAACGTGTTATTCACTATTCAAAAATGTGAATAAACTTCATTAAGAAATCTCATCCTTTTATTCGTTTTAATTCAAAGGATTATTCACTATTCAAAAATGTGAATATAACTCCTTTAATAGGTTCCAACAATTTTCTTATCAAAATAAGTCATTTGCGAATTTATAAAACATCGTTTATAAATTCCATTTTTATTTATTTATAAAAACTTCTTTTCTTATAAATTCTTTTATTAACCTATTCCAGTTTATAACTTAATTATAAACTAAAAGTTCATATTATAAGTTAAATACTTATAAAACGATTATTTTACAAAATCGTTCTTTTTTAAAGACTTTCCAATTTATAAATCTTATAACTTATAAGATCCATTTATTTAACCAATCTATTCTTCAAATAATTTCACCAAATTTATAAATTTTACTATTTATAAATTTCTTTTATAACTTCACAGTTTATAATTCCATAAATTTCATTCATTTATGAAATTCATTTCCACTTCATTCAAACACTTATAAAAACTCATTTTATAAGTCAATATTTCAATTTATAAATATCCATTTATAAATCTCTTGATATAAATCAATTTATATTATTCTTTTAAAACGTCTTTAAATTCCTTTAAAAACTTCTTCCTTTTGATTCATAAATTAATTAAATTTTATAAATCCTATATTTAAACTTTTCACAATTAATTCTAAAATCCCGATTAAACTATTTTATAAAATCGTTAGCATCATATTCTCAAAAATCAGTTTTTAACTATATTTCTCAAAATCATAATTTTTATAACTTTAAAAATTATAACGTTTATTTATTTAAAATGAATCAATTCCAAAAATATTTTATAAACGTATACTTTCAAAAATCACTTTGAAATCATTTTAAAATTCCAAAACTTGGTCCAATGATGCTACACACCAAATAGTCAATCACGACAACAACGATATCATATATCGTATATGATAATCAACGAATATCAAAATATCCATAATCAAATAAATACTGTTGAGGAATCCAGTTGGATCCCTCCAACCTGTTTTCCTGCATCCACAAACATTAGCACAATACCAATTTCGCTCCAGTACGAAATTATCGCGGTATATGTTCTTATTAAATATTATCCGCTTAATAACGGCGTAATAGGGTCTCATCCGCTAAACAAAAAATGCGGGAAATCAATAACTCCAATATATACATATGCCAATATATATATATTGCTATTATATATAATACCAATTTCACTGTTTATGAAATATTCGCGGTATATGTTTTTAATAAATAACATCCGCTTACTAACGGCGTATAATGTCTATTTTAACAATCAGTAGATATCAATCATCATTCAAACATGCATTCAAATATTTTAAATCTAACTATTTAAAATAAAATCGAAACTGATTCGATTGAGTGAGAAGTTCTCACCTTGATTTTAATTTCCGTTTTAGCGATTTATTTCGAATAAAATTAAACGCGCGTTTAATTTTACCCAAAATTCTCACTAACTCCAAACGACTCCAAACCAACTCCATCGCGTAGTGCTTGTCCATACGATCCCAACGCAACTGGTTTCGCATTTTTTCGACCTCGTATGAAAAAGTTATCAATTTATGAAGTTACACGTGTTTATATACATAGATTTATAACTAACTTTAATAATTTAAACACCCTAATCAACCTGGACCCTTGGATCTCACTGCTCAACATCAGGCCGTTCCTCTCTTCTTCCCTCCCTCACGTCTCTTTACAGTAACTAGGCCGCACCCTTGAACCCATCACCCAAAACTAGGGTTGAATCTTGCATCCACATCACTCGACTATACTCGATCACGTCACCGCCATCGCGAAGCCCTTGACCAAAGCTATGCTCGGCCTCAATCCCCCCTAAGCTCGGCCTCATGATGAGCCTCGAATTTCGTGCGCAGGCCTGAAGAGAACGTCCCCCTTTTCTCCTCCATCGTCGCTCCAAATTCGATCATAACCGTTGGATCTCTAGTTCGTGTTGTGCTCTACAACTTTCTAGTTGGAAGCTTCATCTAATTGCTGATGGATTGGAAGATCTAGAGGAAAGAAGTTTGGCAAATTCTGGCCGTTCAGAGGGGGGGTGGCGGCTAGGGTTGAAAATTAGGGTTTTTTTTTTTTTTTATCAAATTATGAAGATGTTGGGGCTATTTATAAGAGAACGAACGACACTATTCATCCCGGAAATTCCGAACTCCGATTTAGGCGCCGAAACTGACGTACCTAGGGTTTATCCCGCGTTCCGGACATAATGGAATAGGTTTCGGAAGCTAATTCGGAAGTATGTGCGAGTTATGGCTGTAAACGCTCAATTTAAATTAAACCGATTTAAGCGATTTTCTAGGCGTTTTAATTTGTACCGGACAAACGGTAAATCCAATTGACTTGAAATTTGAAACCTTACAATAATATCACATTACGGATCCGATGAAACTGGTTTCGTTGAAATCCGAGACTTTTTGAAAAATGGCTATTTTCACTCGTTAAATTTAAATTAAAAATAAATCGATGCGTTTCGAGCTGCCACGATCAAACGATAACTCCGATTGACACGAAATTTGAAATCCGGTAATAACTAACTATTACGGATCCAATGGAACTGGTTTCGTTCAATTCTGAGACTGTTCAAAAATTGACTATTTTCACTAGTCGATTTAAATATTAAAATATTCAATTTTCACAAATTAACTTTTAATTCGATTTTAAAAGTTCTAAAATATCGTTCTAACTCCCATATGATAAAATAAAATTTTACAAATCATTTTCAATCATATTTAACTCAATTTCCAATTATTTCCATAATTTAACGTATTAAATTATTGATTTAATTATTCAATTAAATCCAAAAATTCAAATAAAAATTTATTTGACTTATAAATTCACTTATTAATATTTAAAATAAATTAAATATTCAAATTTTAATTTCTAAAAATTCTGGGTCGTTACAGTTTTGAAACCTTAATTAATATGGGAAATTAATTTAATATAAGCAAAACCAATGCAAATATTGAATTAATCAGTGAAGCAATAATAATAAATAGTAATCAATTCAAAATTTGGTAACCCATTTTTCAAATTTATGAAAATAGTGTTGGTATAAGCTATTAATTTTAAATGACCGTGCGATACCAATTAATGGGTGGGAAGTGATTGTGAAATATTAATAAAATATTAAATAGGATGGAATTCAAATTTAAACTACAATGGAAATGTGAAATTGGGGAATAGATTCAAAGTATAAATGAGTTGTTAAAATACTACATAATAAGTACAAATTTGAATGAAATCAGTGGGAGTATAGATTTAAGTATAGAAAGCGATATTTTAGTTTAATTAAAGTATTCAAAAATAAGTGAAATTAACGTTAAATATTACGATAATAGAGATTTAACTAAAAATTCAAGGATATTAAAATAATAGATTTTGAACCCAACATGGAATCCATTTACTTAAAATTTATAGATGGAATAAACATTGATTATTTAATGTAATAGAAATTTTGGGAACTTAATTTGTAATTTTGAATATAATGAAATTTAAGATAGGGCATTTCAATTGATAAATTTATCCTCTAAAATTGACATTTAAATTTTGTTTAAATAATTGCAAATGATTGAGAAGTATAAAGGGGATAAATTGTCAATTCTATAATTGGAATATAAAATTCGATTTAATTAATTTATTTTAAATTTATTTAACTAATATAAAAAATAGTCATTTTGGTCACGGACTCGGATTTTGACGAAACTAGTTTCATCGGATCCGTAACCGTGAATTATTGCAGGGTTTCAAGTTTCGTAGCGATCGGACTTATCGTTTGATCGTACGAACGCGAAACGCCTCGGAATCGATTTAATTGAAATCAATTTGAAAACATTGATTTCAGCATAACTTCTTCATACGATCGAATTTGGACGTGATAATTTTTCCATCGCGTTCAGAATATTTTAAAATACCTATTTCGATATATGGATTTACCAAATTTCGTTCTGGGGTCAAAACGGATTTTTTGGGCCACGTTAGCGGTAGCACGTTTGTTTATCGGATCCATCTACTTTATTTCTAACCTACCTATATAAACCCAGTTAAAAACCCTAGCCCATCTATTCTCATTTATTTGTGCGTTCATTTCATCAGTTCCTTCTCTTCTTCCAATGGCTAGAAACCCTAGATTCATGTTCAATTTCAAAAATCAAATCCACAGTCAAAAATTAAAATTCTCTGAAAAATCCCCAAAAAAAATTTATGTCGAAGATATCAACGATACGAATTAGCGTATGCTATCTGTTTTTCGAGATTGCGCTTCGATTAGTGGGAAATTGCGGTCAAAGGTCAAAAATTCGAAACCCTAAAGGTCGATTTTGGGCTTTTTGATTCTTCATCAAATCGGCGGAATCAAAATATGGGTTTGGTGGAGATTTTCATGGGGAGTTCAAAGATGGAAGTCTCGTGGCCTAGCTTGACCTGAGGAGGCGTATTTCGGCGATTTAGGGTTCGAAACCTTAGGGTTTTAGGTCGCGGCGGTCTTCGTCGTGGGCCGTGCGCGCAGGGCAGGGGGGTGCAGTCGATGGTGATGGACGCGGTGATGATGGTAGCGCGGCGTATGGTGGCCGGTGGGAGGAGTACTTGGGGGTCAAAGCTTCGGCAAAAAGGGGGGAACGTGGGTTCGTTCTCTGGTGAACGCGTACAGGAGATGATGGAGACAATGACGTAGCAATTTTAATATTAGGTAGGTTTTGTTTATAATTTTTTTTTCAATCGCAATTTTCGACATAACTTTCTCATACATTATCCGTTTCACGCGAAATAATTTTTGTTAGGATCGTAATAAAATTCCAGACGCGTTGACGCTGGTTTGGACAGATTTGGAGACCGTCAAATTTTTGGGTTTAAATCGGATTTAAATTCGATTTAAATTCAAAAGGTGAGTGTTTTAACCCACTCACAACTTCTAAAATTTCTTATGTTTGTTAAATTGATTTAAGATTTGAGTAGAAATTTGTTTATGACTGTTGGCATGTTTTATGCATCATCTCAGTTAAATCGCATTTATTTAATTTAACTGTTAATTTATTTTATTTATTGCATATAATTCGACGGTTAGAATTTATTTATTTGCATATTAACTGCCGTCATAGTTATATTTATTTTTATTTCATATTAACTGCAAGTTAAATTTACATTTTATTTTTGCATATAAAGTGCTAGTTTAACAGTAGTTAAATTTATTATTGAGTATAAACTGTTTGTTAATACATGTTGTTTATTACCTGTATAATTTATATGCTCTATATTGATGTTGTTTAAATTGGATGATGATTGTAATAAATGGTTGATGATTGATATTTGGATGAATGGATGCTGTATTTTATATTGTATAAACAGCAAGTTGTCGTGCATTTCATTCATTCGGGATTGCGGTTTGAAATGACATACAACCGCATTTTTTATTTTAAATTGCGGATTGAAATGATAAACATCCGTATCACTTGACCATAGGGTAGAGAATTTTATACAGGCACCGCGGGATATATATATATATATATATATATATATATATATATATATATATATTGAAATGATTTTCTATGATTTTGTAAAGTTATAGATATATATATGATTTATGGGATATTGATTTGGTTACTGATAATGGTTATTATATATATAGTAATTTCCAGTTTTTAAGCTTTGTATAAATTTGATTTGAAGTATAAAATAAAGTTTGATTTTTAATATCAAATACGATTAAATATTTATTTAAAAATTTAATTTCTGGAAGTTCTATTGACTTAAATGAGAATAAGGTTAGAAGATGAATATTAAATTAAATTGGAATTAAATAAAAACGTTAGAATTTCTAAAGGATATGATTTTTATAACTTGATTTTTGGGTAGAGTGATTTAAATGAATATCAGGTTGATTTAAATGAATATATAATAAATTCAAAGATTTTCCAGTTATGTGATGTTAAAGGTTTTCTTAAATTATATTGAATTCATTAAGTAAATATTTAAAGTCTAAATAATAAGTAATTGAATTTAATATATATGGGATTGCCAAATGAGTTTGTTTTGAAATGGTGAAATATTTAAAGCTTTGAAACATAAGAATTGAAATGGTATTTGGTAGTTTAAATCGATATTTGAAATTGATTTGTGAAATCTAAAGAAACTATTTTGTTTTATAAAAGTAAATTAATATTTAACCGTTTGAGAGATGGAAACTTGTTTCAAGGGTATGATTTTCAAGGTAGTATAATTTGAAAATATTGTATTCAAGAGTTTTGAATATTTTACTTTGAAAACCCTATGATTATGGAAAAGAATATATATTGGAAAATAAAATGACATTATATGATTTTGGATCTAAATGATATCATATTGATTTGGGGTTTTAAAAAAATATAAATGATATCGTATTTATATGGTTTAAAAATGGATATTTTACTCTGATTTTAAAGTATAATTATTTTAAATGACCGCGGTGTTATAATAACGTTTGGTTGTTGAAGAGACCGGGATTGGAAGTTGTCATACTCTCTGCCAACTCCGAAAAACCACTTTAACAACCTTGTACGTGGTGGAGATTCCAAAATGAAGTAGGTTGGTGGAGGCGTTTCTTGCAAGGTAAATACGTGGACCCGACTCCCGTGAGTTGGCATAAGGTGGCTAAAACAGGAGCGATTCTCGGGCCAGTGAGGTCATTGCTCTGATCGGACACTCCTCTTCGATATTATACTTTGACTTTGGATTGTTTCAATGGCCACTTTTACTTTGATTTTTGAGGGAGATTGTTCGAGGTGGGCGGTAGCTGCGGCTACACATTTCCATCAGCCCGGATAGCAATTGGTATATCTATCCTGGCATTGCCTAGTTGTGTCGTGTCACCTACCATACCGAGCCTTTACTACGAGTTTCTATTTGTGTCGTACCTATGGAGTGTCTTCTCGTAGTCTCCCGGTCAGGAGATATGCAGGCACTGTATAGACTATTGGCACTATTACGTGTTAAGGTGGAAAATGTTAAGCCTTAACGGTATTTTAAAGTAAGTTTATTTTACAATTAGACACTATTATAATAGCGCAATATACTACATAATAAATAGTTTAACGGATCCTTAGGAGATGTAAATCCCGTGCATCTCTTGAGAAACTGTACTCATATTTATTTCTGTTAATTTAACTCACATAAGATCTTTTAGTTCTGACTTGGGTGTTTTTGTCTTTTCAAATTCGCTCAGGTCAGTCCGAGCGTTTCAGGATTTGAAGATTTAGCTCAGGAGGACGAAGACGAAGATCCGTATTATTATTATTTATATTATTGCACTTCACTCATACTGTTCCGCTGCATTGTTATATAGTATGTGCACTCTGATATGTATTGTGTAAATAAAATCCAAGGTTTTGTAAAACAGCTTCATGAACTGTATATTTTGATTATTATATTTTATCCTTCCACTGTGAGATTCTGTTTAGTTTTTTTTCTTCTCTGTTTTTCTTATTTATCCCATAACAATCCGCTCTTACGTATGGTTTGAATTGGCACGTGTGTCTGTTTAAATTGTGCGAAAAGGCTGGACATTACATCTGGTATCGGAGCTTTGGTTTAGCGATAAACCTTAGTTTTGTGGCGTCTGACTCTTTATTAATGGGGTAGTAATATTCTATGGGAGTCGCTGAGTGTATATTATGAGAGAGCGTATTTGTTAGTGTTATAAAAGATTTTAATATTGTGTTAATCTGTTCCGTTTTATATTTATAAATTCTGGTTAGTGCATGGGACGCTGTGACATCAATAGGGATTTCTAAACACTTAATAGGACAGACCGACATAATACTTGTTTTTATATAGGCGAATGAAATAATTTTGCCTATTATATTTTCTCTATATATAAAATAAAATTTTCAAAAGATATCTATATTTGGCTGAAATAGATTGGTTGTTAGGTAATAAAGGGTATAAATAATAATAGAAAAAGATTGACAAAAATAAAAAATTAAAAAATAAATTAAAAAATAAATAAATGAAATTTGGAAATTTAGAACTTAAGTTCCGGGGTTTTGAAATTTCTTTTGAATAAATTTTAGAATATTATAATATTGTTTATAAGTATTTCTGATATAAATATTTAATATAATTTGGAAGATTTGTTTTAAAGAAAGTTTTGGAGAAAATAAGTTTTGTACTTTCCTCTCTGTCGCTGGAAAATAATTTCGGTGATGGCGGCCGCATCATCGACTTTCATTTTCGAGTTTCGAAGGGGGAAGGCCACTGTAGTAGTTTTACTGCAGATTCATTTTTTGAAAATATATAAATTTTGAATTGTTTTAAATATAATTAGAGATATATAAGTTGTAAGAATATATTTATCTATTATTTTAAAATAATTTAAAATTTAACCCGGTATTTAATTCTTAAATTTCCAGTAATTAATTGTTTCAATTATTGTAGTGAAAGAAAAGGTAAGTAATTAATAATTGAAACCTCTAATTTAGGTAAGAGATTTAAATTCTAAGTTATAAATGGAAATTAAAGAAATTTGAAATTTGTAACACATATGAAACAAAGAGTAATATTGTTGAACATTAAAATTTAATTAAAGGATGAGATAAAACTTGTATAAGTTCATATGCATTTTCTTTAACATATATAACTTACCAAATATTAAAAGTTGAAATGTTTAATAAGAGATTGTAATAGAATATTATATAAGTAGAAATTTGAAATAGTAGAATTATCCAATGAATTTGCTATTTAATGAGAATTTAATGCTATAAACTTAAGTTATAATCGAAATTTTACCAAGTAAATTAAATTAAAGGTGAGTATGAGAAATAGATGATTATAAACTTAAATAATTAAAGTGTAAATAAATGAGGACATGCAATAATAAATGAATAAATAGTTATAACGAAATAAAAAGGAACTGGCATGACCTGAGTTAATGGATTGAATATTTGTAAGTAATAAGAAAAAGAAAAAGAAAAAAGGGGTAAATGAAGCAAACATTTAATGAACAAATGTAAATTTAAAGATAAATCACCGTATAAATAAAAAGAAAATCAAACAACAAAGGTATGTAATTAATAAAAGGTTAAGTTGATTGTTGTTTGAATTGTGGTTGTTTGGTTATGGTTGTTTGGGTAAGATACTTTAAAATTGGGATTGGATGAAAGAATAATCTATTTAGTTTTATCTAAGGCTGTTGAGTAAACGATGCGCTAGTAGTTTATTCTTCATTCCGTATAATTTTAAAGTTTTGAACCCGAACAACTATTTGTTTGTTTGGTTGAATGGTTACTTTGAATTTGCTGTGTCTGCTATTTGTCGAATTGATGTTGTACTGATTTGTTGTTAGTAATTGAAACCACTTAAATAGTTCACTTTATATAAATAGTTAACCCTTTAGATTTTATAAGTGAAATGCAGGTTATGGAAGCAATTGCTACTGCTTTTGGTTCCATAAATTTGGCGTAAACTGCCCGACAAATAGGTACGTTTTCGGATTACGGTTTATAGCGCTATTTTATATATTTTTCCGTGTAGGGATATATATTATTTTGGAAAATATTTGTGTATATCATTATATTTATATTATATTTTCTTCCGAGTCCCTCCGTACAAAGGAGACTCTGCCAAAATTTTCCGTAAATTTTTGGACTTAGAAATTATCTTGAAATGTTTTCCAAACTTTATTTATTTAAGTATAAAAGATATAATGATTATAAAACGGGTATATTTTATTTAAGGTAATAATTTAGTAAATTATTGTTTATAAGTTAATATTTTGAATAAGATGTATTGCTTATTCAATTCTTCCTTCTCCCTTCTTTTCCTTTTCGGGGACGAAAAGTTTTGAGTGGGGGAGAGTGTAACGACCCGTAAATTTAGTGGATTAAAATTGGTTAAAATTTATAAGTTTTGTAATTTAATTTAGTAGAAACTTTAAATTATAAACAAATATTGAAATAAACATTAAATAAATTATGTAAATGGTGACTTAAGATCTATCTATAGAAATTGGAATAAAATCCAAATGAATTAAGTAGAAAAAGGATTCTTACCTGGATATAAAATTTAATATGAGAAATTAATGAAAATATTAAATTGATTTAATGCAATAAAAGTGTGTAAACGGTAATTGGAATAAATTAAGCAATCAGGTTAATGCAAGTAATAATTATGGCTTGAACGAAATTCCAATTCTGTAATATCATTTAAATGTTATGATTTGATTTTAAATATGAGAAAAACAAATGTAAGGATTTGGTTAATATATATGTTATTCATTCAGGGTATTGAATAAAAAAATTTGGAATCAAATTGTAATGAATGGTAATAATGTTGGTATTAGCTAATAAATTAAATTTTAATGCAATACCCATAATTGAATAGAATGAAATGAATGAATGTAAATGCATTCTAGGTTATTTATCAAATAAAGGAAGATATTAAATGTATTAATGTAATATAACATCGACTAACCGTAAATGGGAATAAATTTAAAGAATTATGTTAATGCAAGTGGATCATCTATAAACTTAAATGAAACATTCCAATTGAATAGAGTTATTCGAATGTTATGACTTATTTTAAAGGTAAGAATTGGATTTAATTAGAATTTGTTATATTTGGTTTAAATAGGAAAGGAGTATACAATAGTAACTGTGAATAGTGAAGTCGCAATTGTAATGGAAGAAATTGAAATAAGGGGCAGTAAACATTGAATAAATTAATAGGAACAAATGCCAACATTGAATTGTTATAAATGTAATTAAATATTACAAGTGTGTGAAACGTAAAGATAAGGGTTAAGATTTGTTAGAATGGGTATATTAAAATAATTATAAAGTGTAAATGTAAGTATTTATAGGGACATGAATTATTTGAAGGAAAATAATTGGTAAAAGGGGTTTGGACTAAGGAAATGTTATTGATTGTTTTGAAACCTTAATTAATATGGGAAATTAATTTAATATAAGCAAAACCAATGCAAATATTGAATTAGTCAGTGAAGCAATAATAATAAATAGTAATCAATTCAAAATTTGGTAACCCATTTTTCAAATTTATGAAAATAGTGTTGGTATAAGCTATTAATTTTAAATGACCGTGCGATACCAATTAATGGGTGGGAAGTGATTGTGAAATATTAATAAAATATTAAATAGGATGGAATTCAAATTTAAACTACAATGGAAATGTGAAATTGGGGAATAGATTCAAAGTATAAATGAGTTGTTAAAATACTACATAATAAGTACAAATTTGAATAAAATCAGTGGGAGTATAGATTTAAGTATAGAAAGCGATATTTTAGTTTATTTAAAGTATTGAAAAATAAGTGAAATTAACGTTAAATATTACGATAATAGAGATTTAACTAAAAATTCAAGGATATTAAAATAATAGATTTTGAACCCAACATGGAATCCATTTACTTAAAATTTATAGATGGAATAAACATTGATTATTCAATGTAATGGAAATTTTGGGAACTTAATTTGTAATTTTGAATATAATGAAATTTAAGATAGGGCATTTCAATTGATAAATTTATCCTCTAAAATTGACATTTAAATTTTGTTTAAATAATTGCAAATGATTGAGAAGTATAAAGGGGATAAATTGTCAATTCTATAATTGGAATATAAAATTCGATTTAATTAATTTATTTTAAATTTATTTAACTAATATAAAAAATAGCCATTTTGGTCACGGACTCGGATTTTGACGAAACTAGTTTCATCGGATCCGTAACCGTGAATTATTGCAGGGTTTCAAGTTTCGTAGCGATCGGACTTATCGTTTGATCGTACGAACGCGAAACGCCTTGGAATCGATTTAATTGAAATCAATTTGAAAATATTGATGTCAGCATAACTTCTTCTTACGATCGAATTTGGACGTGAAACTTTTTCCATCGCGTTCAGAATATTTTAAAATACCTATTTCGATATATGGATTTACCCAATTTCGTTCCTGGGTCAGAACGGGTTTTTTGGGCAACGTTAGCGGTAGCACGTTTGTTTATCGGATCCATCTACTTTATTTCTAACCTACCTCTATAAACCCAGTTAAAAACCCTAGCCCATATATTCTCATTTGTTTGTGCGTTCATTTCATCAGTTCCTTCTCTTCTTTCAATGGCTAGAAACCCTATATCCATGTTCAATTTCAAAAATCAAATCCAAAGTCAAAAATTAAAATTCTCAGAAAAATCCCAAAAAATTTTTATGTCGAAGATATCAACGATACGAATCAGCGTCTGCCGTCTTTTTTTCGAGATTGCGCTTCGATTAGCTTGAAATTGCGGTCAAAGATCAAAAATTCGAAACCCTAAAGGTCGATTTGGGGCTTTTAGATTCTTCATCAAATCGGCGGAATCAAATTATGGGTTTGGTGGAGATTTTCGTAGGGAGTTCAACGATGGTGGTCTCGTGGCCTAGCTCGACCTGAGGAGGCATATTTCGGCGGTTTAGGATTCGAAACCCTTGGGCTTTAGATGGCGGCGGTCTTCGTCGTGGGCCATGCGCGCAGGGCAGGGGGTGCGGCCGATGGTGATGGACGCGGTGATGATGGTAGCGCGGCGTATGGTGGCCGGTGGGAGGAGTACTTGGGGGTCAAAGCTTCGGCAAAAAGGGGGGAATGTCAGTTTTCTCTCTGGTGAACACGTACAGGAGATGAGGGAGACAATGACGTGGCAATTTTAATATCAGGTAGGTTTTGTTTATAATTTTTTTTTTCTATCGCAATTTTCGACATAACTTTCTCATACTTCATCCGTTTCACGCGAATTTTTTTTTGTTAGGATCGTAATAATATTCCAGACGTGTTGACGCTGGTTTGGACAGATTTGGAGACCGTCAAATTTTTGGGTTTAAATCGGATTTAAATTCGATTTAAATTCAAAAGGTGAGTGTTTTAACCCACTCACAACTTCTAAAATTTCTTATGTTTGTTAAATTGATTTAAGATTTGAGTAGAAATTTGTTTATGACTGTTTGGCATGTTTTATGCGTCATCTCAGTTAAATCGCATTTATTTAATTTAACTGTTAATTTATTTTATTTATTGCATATAATTCGACAGTTAGAATTTATTTATTTGCATATTAACTGCCGTCATAGTTATATTTATTTTTATTTCATATTAACTGCAAGTTAAATTTACATTTTATTTTTGCATATAAACTGCTAGTTTAACAGTAGTTAAATTTATTATTGAGTATAAACTGTTAGTTAATACATGTTGTTTATTACCTGTATAATTTATATGCTCTATATTGATGTTGTTTAAATTGGATGATGATTGTAATAAATGGTTGATGATTGATATTTGGATGAATGGATGCTGTATTTTATATTGTATAAACTGCAAGTTATCGTGCATTTCATTCATTCGGGATTGCGGTTTGAAATGATATACAACCGCATTTTTTATTTTAAATTGCGGATTGAAATGATAAACATCCGTATCACTTGACCATAGGGTAGAGAATTTTATACAGGCACCGCGGGATATACATATATATATTTTGAAATGATTTTCTATGATTTTGTAAAGTTATATATATGATTTATGAGATATTGATTTGGTTATTGATAAAGGTTATTTTACATATATAGTAATTTCCAGTTTTTAAGCTTTGTATAAATTTGATTTGAAGTATAAAATAAAGTTTGATTTTTAAGATCAAATACGACTAAGCACTTATTTAAAAGTTTAATTTCTGGAAGTTCTATTGACTTAAATGAGAATAAGGTTGGAAGATGGATATTAAGTTAAATTGGAATTAAATAAAAAGTTAGAATTTCTAAAGGATATGATTTTTATAACTTGATTTTTGGGTAGAGTGATTTAAATGAATATCAGGTTGTTTTAAATGAATATATAATAAATTGAAAGATTTTCCAATTATGTGAAGTTAAAGGTTTTCTTAAATTATACTGAATTCATTAAGTAAATATTTCAAGTCTAAATAATAAGTAATTGAATTCAATATATATGTGATTGTCAAATGAGTTTGTTTTGAAATGGTGAAATATTTAAAGCTTTGAAACATAAGATTTGAAATGGTATTTGGTAGTTTAAATCGATATTTGAAATTGATTTGTGACATCTAAAGAAGCTATTTTGTTTTATAAAAGTAATTAATATTTAACCATTTGAGAGATGGAAACTTGTTTCAAGGGTATGATTTTCAAGGTAGTATAATTTGAAAATATTATATTCAAGAGTTTTGAATATTTTACTTTGAAAACCCTATGATTTTGGAAAAGAATATATATTGGAAAATAAAATGACATTATATGATTTTGGATCTAAATGATATCATATTGATTTGGGGTTTTAAAAAAATATAAATGATATCGTATTTATATGGTTTAAAAATGGATATTTTACTCTGATTTTGAAGTATAATTATTTTAAATGACCGCGGTGTTATAATAACGTTTGGTTGTTGAAGAGACCGGGATTGTAAGTTGTCATACTCTCTGCCAACTCCGAAAAACCACTTTAACAACTGTGTACGCGGTGGAGATTCCAGAATGAAGTAGGTTGGTGGAGGCGTTTCCTGCAAGGTAAATACGTGGACCCGACTCCCGTGAGTTGGCATAAGGTGGCTAAAACAGGAGCGATTCTCGGGCCAGTGAGGTCATTGCTCTGATCGGACACTCCTCTTCGATATTATACTTTGACTTTGGATTGTTTCAATGGCCACTTTTACTTTGATTTTTGGGGGAGATTGTTCGAGGTGGGCGGTAGCTGCGGCTACGCATTTCCATCAGCCCGGATAGCAATTGGTATATCTACCCTGGCATTGCCTAGTTATGTCGTGTCACCTACCATACCGAGCCTTTACTACGAGTTTCTATTTGTGTCGTACCTATGAAGTTTCTTCTCGTAGTCTCCGGATCAGGAGATATGCTGGCACTATATAGACTATTGGCACTATTACGTGTTAAGGTGGAAAATGTAAAGCCTTAACGCTATTTTAAAGTAAGTTTATTTTACAACTAGACACTATTATAATAGCGCAATATACTACATAATAAATAGTTTGGATCCTTAGGAGATGTAAATCCCGAGCATCTCTTGAGTTACTGTACTCATATTTATTTCTGTTAATTTAACTCACATAAGATCTTTTAGTTTTGACTCGGGTGTTTTTGTCTTTTCAAATTCGCTCGGGTCAGTCCGAGCGTTTCAGGATTTGAAGATTTAGCTCAGGAGGACGAAGACGAAGATCCGTATTATTATTATTATTTATATTATTGCACTTCACTCATACTGTTCCACTGTATTGTTATATGGTATGTGCACTCTGATATGTATTGTGTAAATAAAATCCGTGGTTTTGTAAAACAGCTTCATGAACTGTATATTTTGATTATTATATTTTATCCTTCCGTTGTGAGATTCTGTTTAGTTTTTTCTTCTCTGTTTTTCTTATTTATCCCATAACAATCCGCCCTTACGTATGATTTGAATTGGCACGTGTGTCTGTTTAAATCGTGCGAAAAGGCTGGATGTTACATAAACCCTTAAGAACAACTTGGACATTAAAATGGCATTTGGTTTCGGTGAGACCGGGATCGGGTTTCCATATTTAGGATCCGAAAACGACATCGGTTCCAATTAAACGTTAGGTCGTGAATCCAAGTGGAGCAAGTGAAGACTCGAGGTGTAAGGACTATTCTTCAATATAACTTTGTGGGTGATTCCATAATGAGTTTGACGGAAATAGTACTTATAGGTTCGAGATGGTGATTTAGAGTGCAAGGGCTTTGGTCGTTGACTCTGAGGGTGATTCCAAAATGAGTGCAACGAGATAGTGCCTTCGGTTTTGTTCGAACTCGGAACGAACTTGTATGGATTGAATGCTTTCATATCATCGTCAGGTGGATGATGAGCATTGTAATATGGATGTGTTCTATAAAGGTAATCACAGCCTCAAGTCTCATCAACCCGGGAATGGCTAAAACAGGGGAGGTGCAGCAAGGCTAGGTGGGTAGCTCCCATTTCAGGGCAAGATTTTCCCCTGTCTAGAAGTCCCTTTTATTTCGGCTGTGTGGGCAGTTGGGTCTCAGCCAACTGTGGGGTTGTCTTGTTTGGGACTGTTCATTAAGTAACGGTTCTGGCCTTGTGTTGCAGGGGAGTTTGGGTGGCTCGTCGGTACGTTGATCTAGGCCATGTACTGTAACGGGCGGTACCGCAGTAGCCCTACCACTAATGGAAACCCATTGTTCCTACGAGACCCTACGGTTTTGATTGTATTACCCACTTTTATGGCTAGTAGCTGGAATTTAATAAATATAACAATTTCGGTTATTTCATATTTACTTGAAAACCCTAGACACCATTATAATATCACTGGATTTCCTATCAAATGTTTTGGTTAGCGTAAGGTAAAAACTTTTCCATGTTTATGTGTGGGAAGTCTTACATGATACCTTTTCTTTTCAAAGGTTTTTCTAAAGTTAAGCAATTACCCGTTTACTCACACCAGACCCCTGTCTGACCCGAGTGTTTATTTTCTGTTCTATTAAACTCTTGGGTACTCATATTATGTATGAGTAGTCAGGTGATTCAGGTTAGCTTGACGAACTTTGGAGGAGTTATGGAGCAGGAGGCTTCCACGTGTAGATATATTTTTGGTTCCGCTGTGTTTGTATGGTATCTGTATCTTGTGTTCTTGAGTAGTATAGTTAAACAGATGTTTATAACTTTCTAATATGTGTTGAATAAGTTGTGTACTCTGATGTAATATGATACTATGTAATATTTTATGTGATATATTATATTTCATTTGTTCCGCTGTGAATTCTCTGTTGTTGTTGTGTTTCTTCTTTCTCTTTCTTTTCTTCTTCTATCCGTTTCTTTCTTATTTGGCGATGCATCTTCCTGGAGATAGGAAGTCGGGTCATTTAAAGAATTTAATTTAATAACAGGTCCAAAAAGCTATCTTCTCCATACGATCGAATTTGGACTCGAAACCTTTTCCATTATGTTCGGAATAGGAGTTTAATCTTATGAACGCTTGGCAGCACGCCTCGATAGGATGCAAAAAATTTAAGCTACGATTTCAAGGCAGTTTGAATTTAAATTTAAAATTAAGTAATATATATATATATATATATATATATATATATATATATTCCCCTTCCATATTCAATACTCTAACCATTTTCAACAGTTTCATCCCTAATATTACATGTGTTCTCCTTTGTTCTACATGCGTTTTCATCCTTTAGAAAGATATATAGAATTGATCTTCATTTCGAAAAACTTCTTTCGTTCGAACAAAAAGAAAAAAAATATAATAATGGCCTCAGAATCAATTCGATCGACCCGAAAAAAAAAATTTGGCGACCAAATTAATTCGCTCATTCGTCAAATCACAGGCGTACGATGCGATGGGAGAATCGATGTCAATTCATTCGAGCAGCCTGGAAGGGGGTCGAATCAAATTGCATTCAAATTTGTGGGAGTTCGCGACCGCATGCGTTTAGGATTTCGACGCGGTGATCGATTCAGTAGCAGCGGCGACTTGATTGATTGAAGGTGAAGGCGGCTAGGGTTTCGGCGATGGCAAAGGAAGCACGCATGTGAGGCACGGAGGCACGAGAAGATCTGGGTATTCGCGAGATGATTGGATGGCGTTTTCGAGATTCGAAGTCTAGGCAGTGGCGTTCGTCAGCAAGGTAGAGTGAGTAGTGTTGCGCCATCGATGAAGCAGCGTTAGTGGTCATTGCGATCACGACACTAAGGTATTTTTTTTTTAAATTTAATTTAAATCTAAACTTTTATATAGATATGTAAGAAATTTAAATTGTAGTAAGGGTTCTGTTTTAAACATATGTGTGTGTGTGTGTGTAAGTTATAAAGATATTTTATTCTGTTATTTGCAGAAAAAAAACATAATGGTATTAATAAATGATATTTTAAAGCATGAGATTTAAATCTATAAAAATTATTATATAAGTATATATATGTAGTTTCATAGAAAATAAATATACATACACATATTTCAATTTACCTGCTCATTCTAAAATAAATTTTTAAGGTGATTTATTTGTTAATTAGCTTATTTAAAATTTATTCACTAAAAATAATTTTTAAAAGGAAATAAATTGTTCGATCGTTTCAAATATTAATAAATCATAAAATTGTTTATACAAGGTCTAATACTATGAAGAAGACAAGTCGGGATTGGAAATGGATTGCAAATAAAAGGTGAGATCTTCTCACTCAATTGAAAATATTAGAATTTAAATTTATTGATTGATTGTTTGGTTATGATTGTATATATGATAAATTATATATATTGGAGTGATTGATTTCCCGCATTATATAGCGGATGAGACCCTATGCGCCGCAAAAGAGCTGATGATATTATATAATCTCATATACCGCGATATTCCACCTCGTAGTGGAATTGGTATTTAATTGTTGTGCTAACATCTGTGGACGTAGGGAAACAGGCTGGAGGGATCCAACTGGATTCCTCAAATATTTGAATTTATTTTCATGTTGTGATGTGATTAATGATAATCTGTGAATGATTATATTGGTGATTGAAATTTATTGAAGGCTATAGCTTAACCGAATATATTCTTGGTATCGTTGGATACCGGAAATTAAAAATTAGATTTTTGGAAATTAAAGCATAAAATTTTAAGTAAATTCATTTTAGAGAATTGGATAAATTTAAAAGAAGAAATATAAAAGTATAAAAGTTGATTTTTGTAATCCTATCGAATTAATTCCAAAATATGGGGAAAAGATTTTGATAAATGGATTTTGAGTAATATTGTTTAAAAGTTGAAGAATTTATTTAAAATCTAGATTTTAAAATAGTTGGAAGAAATAAAGGAATTTATTTTAAAAGTGTAATAAATTTGGAAACCAATTTGAAAATTGATTTGGTGTTCAAAAAATAAATTTTTGGAAAATCTAATATAAATTTACAAATGGAATTTATAAAGGAATGGGTGATTTGTTCAAAAATAAAAATTGGTTTATTTTTAAAAAAAGTATGGAAAAGTAATTTACGAATTCGGAATGTAAATTGAGATAAATTAAGAAGGATTTACTAATTGCTTTAAAATAGACTATTTTGAAATGGAAAGTGTATTTTCTTTTGAAAGCCGAGTATGTTTTTCGAATTAGCTTTCAAATATAAATTAAAAGTTCTAAAATTGGTTTTTAAAAAGATTGTTTTTGGAAAATTTATTTTCTTCAATTATTTTTAATCTTCAAAGTGAATATTTATTAAGTTAATTATAAAAGTGATTATTTTAAATATTTAATGGATATTTGATTTAGAAAATGGTTATTTAAATAATTACACTTTATTTAATAATTTATTTTAAAAAATTTGTTTTGGGCTTAAGTTTTATATGAGATATTAATACAAAAATTTCATAACCAATATTTTAAATAAAGTATTTAAAAATAGTTTTCATTTTAAGTGTTTCCGAGTATGTATTTTGGATAAGTAATTTAAATTATTTTAAAGTATTCAGACTCGGCAAATTTTCAGTGAAAATAAATAAATATTGGAAATTTATGTTGGAAAAGGAAAGTGATTTGAAAATTGGTTTCAAAGAGTTGTAGTGTGAAAATATATCTTGAAATAAATAACCGATTATCAATATTGGCCTTTTAAATGGATTTGAATTTCGATATGACCGGGGGTAGGATTCCAAATAGTTATCCGAACCCACATTGAATCTTTTTAAAAGATCAAAGTGGAATTTTGTTGTGACATACTTGAAATATGAATTTTCCACTTATTTTTAAAATAAGTGCTCATTTTTGGATTAGCCGGGAGAGGACTTTATGTCATAAAACCCATTCCGAATAATGATACAACGAAATAGGATTGCATTTGAAGATGGTGGTTGAAGACCGGTTATTTTCAAAAACGAAAGGATTACATGTCGAATGTCTCTGCATTGATTTTCTCTGGTATAGAGATTTATATTACCCTTTGTGATGGGGAGTTCGGACGTGATTAGCGAATATCTGGATTTGCAAGGGCTTTTTCCCTTAATTGGAAGAAGTGCCTTCAGTTCCGTTCGAACTCGGAACGGACTTGTATGGATGTATGTGTGACATTACACTTTGTGATGTAAAGCGGGTTTCTATCAAATACATTTCTGTTGGTGGCGGAGAATTTACTCTCGTAGCTTAACACCCTTCTCTGAGACGTACGAGCTCAGAGGTTATGTAGTTGATGGTTACTAGCGATATATTCCCAAATTGGTAATGTGGCATGCTAAGTGTTGATCATTTGTTGATCGAAGCATGGCTTTTGTGAAAAGCGTAGCTTCGTGGATGAGAATTCGTCGAACCTCACACCCCGAAAATGGTTGAAACATGAAAAGATGTGACAAGGTTATGGGGGTCGTGCCCCTTAGGGTATGTACATTTCCTTCTGGATAAAAAGTGGTATCTAGTATGGAGCCTAGATATTTAACTTGTATGGATAAAAAAGTGGTATTTTGGTATGGATCCCAGATTATTTACTTATGTGGTTGTTGGTTGTTGAGGCGCCTCGGAAAAGGTCAGTCTAGACCGGGGGATGGCATACTCATGACACTTAGTTACCTAGTTACAAAGGTAACCCGATCTTGTTTTGGTAGAGAGCCGGTTAGGTTCTAAGGGTGTCCCTCCAGAGGCGTACCCATTCGTTGAAGGAAGTTCCTTAGCCTTGACCATTTGTTGGAAATCCAATCACCCAATACGAGCCCTTTACGATTGTAGTTGTATAACCTGCCATTCTTAAATGGTAGCTATAGCAGGCATAATATAATGGTACCTATGCTGGATAAGATTAATATTATACTTTCGAAATGTTTTCCACACCATGCACTAATAATAATATCAAAAAGAATATGCGTATCAAGCATGTTTGACTATCATAAGGAGAAATCTTCCCTAAGTGTGCGACTGCATTGTATGTGTGTCGGGAGGCCTTATGGTGTTTCATTTTTCAAAAGCATAGCAGATTTCTTTTTATTTTCTTTTGTGCAAATAACTGTTTTAAGATCTCACACCAGTCCCATGACTGACCTGGAGTTTAATGTTCCCTTCTAAACTCTGGATGCCCATAATTTTTCATACGGGCAGCCTAGAGTCAGGTTATCAGTTGTTCTGGAATAAAGTCAGGAAGGTATGCCATAGAGATCAGGAGGCAAGCTGGATGGCGAGACATATCAGTTATATTATGTAGTATCTGTTGCGTACGGTTTGCTGCAAAGTCAATATTCCATGTGGGTAAGTTATAATGACTGTCGGTGATGTGTTTTGTTGTTGTAATACTCCGATGATGTATGTGTAAACTGATATAGTTCTTTTGTTTAAAGATTTTTCGTTTATTTATTATATATTGTTCCGCTGCAAATGTGAGATTCTGATACTGTTTCTGTTTCTTCTTCTATCTTCTTCTTTGACCCTAACGGTTTGGTTTTCTGACATTCGATTGTTCGGCATTTGATATAGTGGATATATTGATTTCGATTTTCGAAAGTAGAAAAATTGGGTCGTTACAATGTGAAATCAGAGCAATTGATTAAGCAATAACCTTGGCTCTGGTAGGGAAATTACTCATTAGGGATGGAGTCAGCAGTACTCTAGAATGAGTTGTGTGTATTAATAGATATGATCGTGCATTGGTTAGTGAATATAAAATTGTTTTATATTGCATTGACTTATCGGTTGAATGTTTATAGGTTCTGGTCGGTGCAGTCTGGCCAACTGTATCGATAGGGGTTTCTAAACTCTTAAATAAGGTAAACCGACACAGTATTGTTTAAAATAGGATAAATGAAATAATTTTACCCAAACTATTTTCATATATAAAAGGAAATAATCTTTGTAAATTATTATAGTATATGGTTGCTTGGTTATTAGGAAGTGATATATTAACTTATTATGATTGTTATTGAATAAGAGATTGACATCATAACAAAAGATTAAGAAAAAAATTCATATACAAATGAGATTTGTAAATGTAAAATTGTAAATGTGAATCATAAATGTGATTAAAATAAGATGCCATAGTAGTATTTGAATATAAATTGAAAAGATTTGAAATTTTGAGATTTGGAAATTTTAATTCCCTTTTGAATTTGAAAACGGTTTTCCAAAAGGTTTTGAGAAAACATGGTGAAAATATTTGGGAAATATTTTTGAATTGGATTTGGAATCTTGTGGGATTTGGAATTTGAAAATAGTTGGAAATTTTTTTGAAGGGATAAAAGCACTAAACTCTTTTCGGTCGCTGGAAAATAACTTCGGTGGTGACTATAGCATCATCGATGTTCATTTTCGAGATTCCAGGAGTGGAATTGCTATCAAATTATTTTAAATGAAAGTTGTTTGCGAATTGTGTTTGAATTTGGAAATTCAAAATATAATTTATATTGATTTCAAAAATGATTTTGAAATGTTGGAAAAACTCTGGAATCTCATTTAAAATGGTTATGACATATGATTGAGCTTGATAACTTATAAAATTTGAAATTGTTAGAATAAAAATCTAACTTGAAGAAAAGCTAAATTAAAATAAGTTGAAAATAAATTTGTTAAGAATAAATGAATTTACAATTGCAAGTAAATGAAATTGAAACTGAATGTTGAAATTCATTTTGAATTTGTAAGTAAATGGAAATTAGTCAAGTGGACTAAATAAAAAGAAGTATTGAAATTTAATATAAGGTGTATATAAAATATTTGCATTGAACTTAAGAAATAAAGTGTGAATTCTTAAGCAAAAAATTGGTATTGGAGAAAATATCCTCAGTTGAAAGTTTGAATAAAGTAGATAAAAACCAAGTGGTGAAGTGAAGAATAAATATAAGAAGTTATATAAAATATTTATTGGACTTAAGAAACAAACGCTGAAATTCTTAAGAAAAATATGGAATTGGGAAAATATACAAAGTTAATAATTGAGTGAAGGTTAAACTGGAAGATGTAAAATAGATAATTGTGAACAAGTGAATGAAAATGAAAATCAATGTGAATAAAAGAAAAGAAAATTGATATAACTAATAATCAACTGAAATTAATACGTGGGGTGTGCGTATATTATTTTAGTCGCATAGGGATTTGATCAAGAATTCGAGCATAGAATTTCGAGATAGTTATATCGATCCGATTTGGAATTTTTCACTCGATTTTCGATGGAGAACCTCTCTATCATAGTTTACGGCTATGCAAGGAGAATGACAATTTTCGTTCAAGAAACCAGATCTGAGTCCGCACTAAGAAGTCGGATGGACGATACTAGTTCAGAAGTGAAATTGTGTGATCGAGTAAGCAATCGGATTTGATATTGCATACGAATGATATGTGTATATCATACTGACTTGAATGAAGTGAATATTGAAATTTTTGTAAAGAAATATGCAAAAATGATTTTTGAATATTGTAATTGGACATTATTGCTGAGTAGGATATTCAGGTGTTATAAAAGAAAAGGGAATTGGATTTTAAATATCCAAAAAAAAATTGAATTTCCTATCAAATGGTGTGTATTTAAATTTCTATATGAAATTTGATGATTTTCTTATCTAGCCACTTGGCTTCTTGTTTTCTTTTGAAATCTGGCGGCCCGTGGTGGCATTTTGTAGCCATACCGAGCTAGCTATGCAAAAAAGACGTTGGCGAAATTTTTCAAAAATTTAGGGAGTTAGAAAATTTTTGAAATTTTTTTTATAATTTAAAATTTGAATTTAAATTTGAATTGGGGAGTAAATAATATTATTTGAAACCTATGGAAGATTTTAGAAAGTTAGTTGAAGTGATAATGCGTCCTTAATAAAAATATTTGTTTTGGCACGTTGAAAAAACTATTTGGTTTTGGGAAAATGATAAACGGGTTAAGAATCGTTCTTCTTAACTAGTAATTTCGGGATGAAATTATTTTAAGGGGGGAAGAATGTGACGACCCGAAATTTTTTAACATTTAGAATTGAAATATTTAATTGATTTTAAATATTTGGAAGTTAATTTAACTTGAAATTCAAATATCATTGTTTGTTTGGTAATTAAATTATTAAATTTAATTATTGAAAGTGGGGTAAAAATTTGAATCTACAGTTTTAAGCTTGTTAAAAATAATTTAATGGCTTCGAAAATTCATATTGATAATACTGAAGATAATAGAAGTGTAAAAAATTAAAATTTGAAGTGTTTGTTCAGTTTTGAATTTATATCGTTTAAATCTATATTTAAAAATAGCCTTCCGGGACATAGTCTCGGAATTCGACGAAACTAGTTCCATTGGATCCGTAATAGTGTATAATTATTGAATTTAAATTTTCGTAGTATTTAGAGTTGTCGTGTGATCGTACGGACAATAAACGCGCTTAAATTTAAATCGAAAATTTAATTTAATATCAGGTCCAAAAAGCTATCTTCTCCATACGATCGAATTTGGACTCAGAACCTTTTTCACTGCGTTCGGAATAGGGATTTAACCTTATGAACATCAGCGGTATGCCTCGATAGGATGCAAAAAAATTAAGCTACAATTTCAAGGCAATTTGAATTTAAAATTAAAATTAAATTATATATATGTTTTCACCTTCCATATTCAACACTGTGACCATTTTCAACGCGTTTCATCCCTCATATTACACGTGCTACCCTTTGTTCTACACGCATCTTCATCCTTTAGAAAAATATATAGAATTGACCTTCGTTTAAAAAAAACTTCTTTCGTTTGAACAAAAAGAGAAAAATATAATAATGGCCTTAGAATCAATTCGATCGACCCAAAAAAATTTATGGCAACCAAATTAATTCGCTCATTCGTCAAATCACAAGCATGCGGTGCAATGGGAGAATCGATGTCGATTCATTCAAGAAGCCTGAAATGGGGTCGAATCAAATTATGTTCGAATTTATGAGAGTTCGCGACCGTAAGCATTTAGGGTTTCGGCGCGACAATCGATTCAATAGCAACAATGACTTGATTGATCGAAGGGAAAGTCGGCTAGGGTTTCGGCAATGGCGTAGGAAACACGCATTTGAAGCATGGAGGCACGAGAAGATCTGGGTTTTTGCAAGATGATGGGATGGCGTTTTCGAGATTCGAAGTCGAGGCAGTAGCTTTCGTAAGCAAGGTGGAGTGAGTAGTGTTACGCCGTCGATAAAGCAGCATTAGTGGTCATTGCGATCCGGACAGTATGGTAATTTTTTTTAAATTTAATTTAAATCTGAAATTTTATATAGATATGTTAGAAATTTAAATTATAGTAAGGGTTCTATTTTAAACACACACACACACATATATATGTATAAGTCAGAAAGAAATTTTATTTTGTTATTTGAAAAAAAAAATAATGGTATTGATAAATAATATTTTAAAGCATCAGGTTTAAATCTATAAAGATTATTATATAAGTATATATATATGCAGTTTCATAGAAAATAAATATACATACACATATTTCAATTTACCTGTTTGCTCTAAAATAAATTTTTAAGGTGACTTATTTTGTTAATTAGCTTATTTAAAATGTATTCACTAAAAATAATTTATTAAAAGGAAATAAGTTGTTCGATCATTTCGAATATTAATAAATCATAAAATTGTTTATACAAGGTCTAATATTGTGAAGAAGACAAGTCGGGATTGAAAACGGATCGCAAATAAAAGGTGAGATCTTCTCACTCAATTGAAAATATTAGAATTTAAATTTATTTATTGATTGTTTGGTTTTGGTAGTATATATGATAGTGTGTGTGTATATATTGGAGTGATTGATTTCCCACATTATATAGCGGATGATATTATATAATCCCATGTACCGCGATATTCCTCCACGAAGTGGAATTGGTATTTAATTGTTGTGCTAACATCTGTGGATGCAGGGAAAAAGGTTGGAGGGATCCAACTTGATTCCTCAAATATTAGAATTTATTTTCATGTTGTGATGTGATTATTGATAATCTGTGAATGATTATATTGCCGATTGAAATTCATTGAAGGCTATAGTTTAGCCGAATATATTCTTGGTATCGTAGGGTACCCGAAATTAAAAATTGGATTTTCGGAAATTAAAGTAGAAAATTTCAAGTAAATTCATTTTAGAGAATTGTATAAATTTAAAAGAAGAAATTTAAAAGTATAAAAGTTGATTTTAGTAATCCTGTCGAATTAATTCCAAAATATAGGGAAGAGATTTTAATAAATGGATTTTGAGTAATATTGTTTAAAAGATGAAGAATTTATTTAAAATTTGGATTTTAAAATAGTTGGGAGAAATAAAGGAATTTATTTTAAAAATGTAAAAAATTTGGAAACCAATTTGGAAATTGATTTGGTGTTCGAAAATAAAATTTTGGAAAATCGAATATTTATTCACAAATAGAATTTATAAAGGAATGGGTGATTTATTTAAAAATAAATATTGGTTTATTTTTAAAAAAAAGTGTGGAAAAGAAATTTACTAATTCAGAACGTAAATTGAGATGAATCAAGAAGGATTTATTAATTGCTTTAAAATAGACTATTTGGAAATGGAAAGTGTATTTTCTCTAGAAAGCCGAGTATGTTTTTCGATGTAACGTTCAAATATAAATTAAAAGTTCTAAAGTTGGTTTCAAAAAAAAATGTTTTTGGAGAAATTATTTTCTTAAATTATTATTAATCTTTAAAGTGAATATTTATTAAGTTAATTATAGAAGTGATTATTTTAAAGATTTAATGGACATTAGATTTAGAAAATGGTTATTTAAATAACTACACTCTATTTAATAATTTATTTTTAAAATTTTGTTTTGGGCTTAAGTTTTTTATGAGGTATTTGTATAAAAATCTCATAACCAATATTTTAAATAAAGTATTTAAAAATAGTTCTCATTTTAAGTGTTTCCATGTATGTATTTTGGGTAAGTAATTTAAATTATTTTAAAGTATTCGGACTCGGCAAATTTTCAGTGAAAATAAATAAATATTGGAAATTTATTGCGAAAAAGGAAAGTGATTTGAAAATTGTTTTCAAAGAGTTTTAATGTGAAAATATATCTTGCAAAGATATTTTGAAATAAAAAATTTGGGGAAATTATTTAAATCGATGGTTCTTGTGAATGTTGTTTGATAGTTAAATTACCAACTATCAATATTGGCCTTTTAAACAGCATTTGAATTTCGATGCAACCGGGGGTCTGACTCCAATAGTTATCTGAAAACTGCATCGAATCTTGGTGATGGATCTTTTGTTTAAAAGATCAAAGTGGAATTTTGTTATGACTTACTTGAAATATGAATGTATCCACTTATTTTTAAAATAAGCGCTCATTTTTCGGATTAGCCGGGAGAGGAATTTATGTCATAAAACCCATTACGAGTAATGATACAACGAAATGGGATTGCATTTGAAAACGGTGGTTGAAGACTGGGTATTTTCGAAGACGAAAGGATTGCCTATCGAGTGTCTCTGCATTGAGTTGCCCTGGTATAGAGATTTATATCACCCTTTGTGATGGAGAGTCCGGACGTGATTAGTGAATATCCGGATTTGCAAGGGCTTCTCTCCTTAATTGGAAGAAGTGCCTTCGGTTCTGTTCGAACCCAGAACGGACATGTATGGATGTATGTCTGACATTACACTTTGAGATGTAAAGCTGTTTTCTACCAAATACATTTCTGTTGGTGGCAGAGAATTTATTCTTTTAGCTTAAACCCTTCTCCGAAATGTATGAGCTCAGAGGTTATGTAGTTGATGGTTACTAGTGATATATTCCCAAATTAGTAATATGGCATGCTAAGTTTTGATTATCTGTTGATCAAAGCATGGCTTTTGTGAAAAGCGTTGCTTTGTGGACGAGACTTCGACGAACCTCACACCCTGGAAATGGTTGAAACAGGAAAAGATGCAGCAAGGTTATGGGGGTCGCCCCCCTCAAGGTATGTACATTTCCTTCTGGATAAAAAGTAGTATGTGGTACCGAGCCTAGATATTTAACTTGTGTGGTTAAAAAAGTGGTATTATGGTATGGAGCCCAGATTATTGACTTATGTGGTTGTTGGTTGTTGAGGCACCTCGGAAAAGGTCAGTCTAGACCGGGGGATGGCATACTCATGATAGTTAGTTACCTAGTTACAGAGGTAACCCGGTCTTGTGTTGGCAGAGAGCTGGTTAGGTTCTCGAGGCATCCCTCCAGAGGCGTATCCATTCGGTGAAGGAAGTTCCTTAGCCTTGACCATTTGTTCGAAATCCAATCACCCAATACAGGCCCTTTACTATTGCAGTTGTATGACCTGCCATTCTTAAATGGTAGCTATAGGAGGCATAATATAATGGTACCTATGCTGGATAAGATTAATATTATACTTTCGAAATGTTATCCACACCATACACTAATAATAATGTCAAAAAGATTTTGTGTATCAAGCATGTTTGACTATCATAAGGAGAAATCTTTCCTAAGTGTGCGACTGTATTGTATGTGTGTAGGGAGGCCTTATGGTAGTTTTATTTTCCAAAAGCATAGAGGATTTCTTTTTATTTCCTTTTGTGCAAATAACTGTTTTAAGATCTCACACCAGTCCTATGACTGACCTGGAGTTTAATGTTCCCTTCTAAACTCTGGGTGTCCATAATTTTCCACACGGGCAGCCTTGAGTCTGGTTATTAGTTGTTCTGGAACAAAGTCAGGAAGGTATGCTGTAGAGATCAGGAGGAAAGCTGGATGGCGAGACGTATCAGTTATATTAAGTAGTGTCTGCTGCGAATGGTTTGCTGCAAAGTCAATTTTCCATGTGGGCAAGTTATAATGACTGCCTTTGATGTGTTTTGTTGTTGTAATACTCCGATGATGTATGTATAAACTGATATAGTTCTTTTGTTTAAAGATTATTCGTTTATTTGTTATATATTATTCTGCTGCGTATGTGAGATTCTGATATTGTTTCTATTTCTTCTTCTATCTTCTTCTTCTTTAACCCTAACGGTTCAATTTTCCGGCATTCGATTATTCGGCATTTGATACAGTGTATGTATTATGTCGATTTTCGAAAGTCGAAAAATTGGGTTGTTACAATTAGGTTTAGCATTCACGGATAAGTATTAGATAATGTCATTAAGAAATGGATCCATGATGGCCATTGACTTATGGAATATGATATTTGAAAGTCTATATGATTTTGTGAATAAGATATTCAAGATCTCTTAAAGTCACTTGGAATTAATATTCAAGTGCCCTTAAGGTCACTTGTAATATACATTCAAGAGCTCAAATAGTCCTTTGGAATGGTTCATCCTATGCCCCATGTCACATTTTTAAAAAAAAGAGTAAGTAAGCCACCAATATATGCAGTAGCCCATTAAGCATGTTAATGGACTTGATAAGAAATCCTCATGTCTCTTATTCCAATGTTCATGTGCAACAAGCAAGATGGGGGCTATGCAAATAAACATTAGTTTAGGCCAAAGCTCATGTGATTCGATAAAATCATAATTTCTTTGGATTTAAAGAGCATTATTATATGCATATCATGTTGATAATGTCCAAAGTGCACAATCAAGGCAATATGCATGTCTAAGTCCTTATTCATATAAGTCAAGCATTATTACAATCAAATTAGAATTTCCCTAATTCGATTTAGGATTACAAGAGTTTAATTTGAAAGTTGAGAAAAGAAATGAACGCCCCCATCCAATACCCCTAGTTTTTTATTTATAGGGGTAAACCTACGACGTGGTTTTTGGCATTAGCATGCTTGGCTTCGGTATTTTCAATGCCGCATGCATTCCAACATCCTAAGATTGATCACGAATAGTTCACGCATCTCTCCATGGATTCTAGCATAAGTTGTCCGACGAATGCTAACGCTGAACTCTCCTTTGGACTTGACCTTTCGACAGATAGCTCAACTCTATAGCATTTGCTCAAAATGTTAACACTAACCTCTCCCTTAGACTTAACCTTAGAATAGACCGCTTAACTCTATAACATTCCACTTTACAATCACTTTAGAAACATAGAACTCGTATGTTAGTTCTAAAGTGGTTTTCAATAAGTAATACATTAGTATACTTATCCGATCTCGGACTCTTCAAAAGTAAATTAATAAATTTTCGGTTAACTCAATTTCGGATCTTTTAGAAGTAATCGAACGATATAAAGGGGCCTCTATAACAACCCAAAATTTTTAACACTTTATTTTAAAATTCGGATTATTTAATTTATTGAATCTTGTATTTAATGTGAAAAAAAGATTTTGAAAGTTTATTTAATTTTTTAAAAGAATAATGGGTAATGGTAAAACATTTATGTAATCAATGATGTGATTAAACTTATTTTAGCAATAATTCTATTTAATCAACACGTGGAATTATCATTCTGGGACACTATCTAAGATTTTAACGAAACTGTTGTTATTGGAATCGAAATATTGAATAGATGTTTGTCGACGAGTTTCGTGATGATTCGATGCACTGTGTGATTGTGTGAGCTCGAAACGTTTGACAATTAACTTAAAAGAATTAAAATATACATAAAAAAAATAATACAATATAATAACTTGCCTATTAAAACAAATTAATATAATAAACTGCCTCATATACTACTAGAAACATTGGCTTTAGCGTCGATAATAAACCAATGCAAACTGATGCATAACGGGACGATAAGATCTAACACCCACTAAGTCGACACAACTGGATTTAGAGTCAGCATTAGCATCGGCATCGTCGCCACTTTAGCATCGGTTAGAGACAGTAAATTGGACACGTGGCAAGAATGGATGAACCCGTGGGTTGTCGCTAGCCGATGCAAACCTGTGAAAATTGTCCATTGCACGCCAACGCAAACCAACACAACCTTGTGTAAATTAGCTGACCCAAGCCGATGCAAGTCGATGCAAAACTAGAAGTTTTATTTTGAAAAATAGCTGCTATTTAGGTCACCCAACCGCACAATATATTCCTATCTCTATCCACCTCATCTACAATTCATATAAACCGAATTTCACAACTACAACCATCGCATAATCTCATATATATCACACATAAGCAAGCATATAATGCAAAAAATCAATATTTACATCAATATTCCATCAAGAACATCAATATTACATCGAACAACACAACTATATCTACAAATTCTTATGTCCATCAAACAAAACATCCACAAATCCATCAAACATCCACAAACAACACAACCATCAAACAAGTATCAAATCCATCAACACATGTCAAATAAGTACAAAACAAAACAATCAAAATCCACCACAAACATAACCATGCCTACTCATCATCATTATTTACCGACCCATCCCTAGGAATATGCCCATACTCTGCAAAATATTTCACAATCCACTCATCCAACAACGTAGCCAATCCTCCGAGTGGAGTCCGCTCATTCAACTCTGATATCTGCTATTTAAGTCGAGCTATCTCCTCCTCAGCCTGTGATTTTCTATAATTGGCCTAGGACATCAACATATGTAAATTAGTTAATTGTTTGTTATAATTTATGCTTAATATTAATTAAAATTTATATATTAGTCAAGGAACCAGTTGAACACGGTAAACTTTACCTCTTGATAGTCGTAGCCATATCGTCTATTTCGCGTGGGCTGGTCAATTAAAGCATCCCATATGTGGTTCTCTTCCTTAAAACTACTCTTGGCCGGTGGACTGCCACACTCGAGCTCGCTTCACTTTATATCTTTCCCGCATTTAGGAACATAAATTCGCTAAAATAAATGTTCAAGACGACATATGAAATGTGAAGTACAAGAAAATTTAAGCATGTTTGCCATTACGGCTTGGGATTTATTATCCGTCCAAGTATATGAAACTAAGCCATCCTCAATTGTTTGCCCGATGGCATGAGTTTATGTGAAGACCTCTGCCAGTGTAGGCTTACGACCCTTCTCCTTGTCCCGAAATTATATATAAATAAACAATGTTAACAATATGATTAAATAATGTTACAACTATTTTGTAATTGCAATTGATAAATTTACCAATAATGTTACATCTATTTTATAATTTCTATTTATAAATTTAACAGTTCCATTTGGTATTGTTGAAAGGGTTTAGAGCCGCCGCGGTGTACGGTAGGATTTTTATTCCTGTTTGTCATGTTTAGCACGGAAATTTCCTGTAAATTTAAACATATGAATGACTAAAGTAATGCAACTATATATGAACTTTAAAAAGTTATAATAACTACATGAAATTAGATAACATACTTTAACTTTACGATTATCCCGTAGCTGTTGAAATTCAGCCTAAATATTAGCGCTCATCCAAGCAGATTTTTTATTCACCTTTTTTGTTTTGAGAGGTTGTCCGTGTGATTGTTCTTCATCCATTGGTTCCAATGATTTTCAAAATCATCCATATCTTTTGAATCAACATGCACCATGGCCTGCATATTAAAATTAAATTGAATTATATACATTGTATTAATTTTCAAATGAATTATAAATTTATAATTACCATCAAGTCGACTCATATAGCGTTTATAACGTGGTTCGGGACGTCGCCCCTATGAGCTCAACATTCCGGGCATCCGACTCTTGAACTTCTTCTTAGAGACTTAAAGAATGTAATCCAAAGGCAGCACCTTGAAACCCTTGTATTAATTTTGATGTAGGCATTTAATAAATTTTAAATAATATATATGCAATAAATTTGATATTTACCCTACATTCTTCGGAATGACCTCTACCTTTAGGTATAAATCGGACATCGTACTGTTGGCACCCACTCCAGGAGAAGAGGAAGCCTGGGATTTGCTGGAATGTCTTCTGTAAGACATATCTACCACAACATATCATTTTATAAAATGAAAAGCATATCATTTTATTAGTAGAAAACACGTTTGATTGATCATCACATAAAACTTCCACTAAAACATCATGAATGGAACAAGATCTCCTGAATACATGTATGGAATTAACAAAACAAAATAATACACAACATAGTCATCATCATTAATAACAGTGAAAACTCATAATATACACTATACAACGAGCAATACAACTATTCAAATTATCATTCTTCGTCGTTTTCTGATTCAGATTCAGTCTCGTACTCTATATCGGTTTCCTCTATACTCTCAAATGTTTCTATTAAAACATTTGATTCATTATTCAACGACCCTGAATCAATATCGTTAGTGATTATTAGTTCATTATTTGGCTCAAGATCCGTTTGATAAACTTCTTCGTTTGGAATATTATTTCCATCAAATGTAAATCTCGCCTTCGTTTTAAAAACAACCAACCAATATGCTTATCTCTTTTTAAGGATGGATATACAGCAAAATAAACATGTAATGCTTGCTTGGCTAATATGAAAGGATCATACTTATGGTAATGTGAGATATGTTTTATTTCAATAAGCTTTAATCTTTGTGCACATTGATTCCAAAACCAAGAACATTATTGAACCATTTTCATTTGAATTAAGAAAACATTTTCTGCAGGTTGTATATAATATGTCAATTCTAAAACCTATGTTAAGATTCCGTGAAATTCTTTTATACGCTCATCTGAATCATCACTACCTTTGACAAATACACCACTGTTATATGTTAATTTTTCAGCACCATAATCCTTGATATTGAATTTAAATCCATTTGTGAAGAATATTGGATAAGTCTTGATATTTCTTTTTGGTCTAAGCACAAGATGTTATAATCCTTCATCAATGACATAATTTCTTGGATCATAAATGTAGGTCGAACAACATTTAGCAAATTCTTTACTGAGATTGCCAAGTAGATGTTGTGATTAGTACTGCAAAATATATATAATATGTTCCATTATAATTAAACAAGAAGTATAATTGAAATAAATATGAATTTATTATTACCTAATAAATAGTGCAACTTCAGCACAATTAAGAAGAACCTATGTGTATGTTACATGGTGATCTCCATCATCTAACCATATTTTCATACATTTTCCAACAGGTCGGCCTTATTATCTAAAAATATATAACATTATTTGAGAAGAATCTTGTTCAATGGATTCATCATTACAAGAAATATTTACAAATGATAATTTCACATGGTCACTGAAGTAATGAGAGAAAAACAATGAAGATTCTTCTTTAAGATATGATCTGAAAATCAAACCTTTAACTCGTACTTTTTGTGTAATTTTTTCTTTAAAGGATTCAAGTTCCTATTTCAAAATTAATTCAATTTAAATTTATTTAAGTAAATCCGAATTTTATCTGAATTTTAAACTAAAATTAATATTACAGCTATTCAATATTACCTCTCAAATAGATACATCTATCCATATTACACATGACCTCGAAGAAATGCTTCGGATAGAAGATGAACAAGTAAATGCTTCATTATGTTAAAGAAACCTTGGGTATATTTTCTCCTTTTTGCAGAGCAGTATAGGATTTTCTAATTCAAGTTTATGTATATGGAGAATTTTAACATCATCGAACAAAGCTATTTATAAAACAAACTTAATTTTGTCATAACACTCCATACTTTTAAGGGAAACAACAGTTCTTTGAAAACCATAGGTAATAAACATTCCATCATGATATGGCAATCGTTACTTTTCATCCCACTTACTTTATTGTATTTAAAGTCAACACATCTACGAAGATTAGAAGATATCCCATCAGGAAATTTTAGTCCTTTTACCTACTTTAGCATGAGTTTTACCTGCTTGCTGTCCAGCTCATAGTATACTTTGGGTTTTTTTACTTTCATTGGGCTTCATATGAAGTCCAGGACGTTTACATAAGTGTTCTATATCACGTCTTAAATTCAGATCGTCCTTAGTTTTCTCCTTAACATTCAAAATTGTATTAAACACGTTATCAAATATGTTTTTTATGTTGTGCATCAAGTTAATATTATGTCAAAGCAAGAGATCTTTCCAATAAGGTAACTCCCAAAATATACTTTGTTTGCACCAATTATGAATGTGAGATTTATTTGGAATTTTAGTCCGTACTCCCATTTCATGTATCTTTGGATGGTCCTTTACAATTTCATATATATATATATATATATATATGTATATGTGTGTGTGTATATATATATATATCTTTGTCTGGTCAAAAATTCAGTGTTTGCATAGCTCTTCTCCATTAAATGTAAAAAAAATTCTTATCTCTTCTAAAATTATGATTGGGATTGGAAAAAATACCGGATGACAATCAAACCATGAAATTTTCTTCTCATACGGTAAAGAAAATACTCGTTTTTCTTCCATGCAATAAGGGAAGCTAGATGACTTACCGTACTCCAACCTGAAAGCATTGCATATGCAAAAGAACCACCAATAATCCATAACAAAGAAGTGAATATATGAAAGTTCTTTTTTTCCAAAATGTCATATGTTTCAACTTCTTAATGCCACGTGTTTGCAATTCCTAAAACAATGGTTGTAAATAAACATCAATTCCTTATGTCGGATCATTAGAGCTAGGGATGGCAATAGTGAAAACATATATGGAGTTCTCATACATATCTATGGAGGTAAATGATAAGGCATAACGATAATAGGCCAAGATAAATATTTATTATCAAACTGAGAGAATGGTGAAAATTCATTCGTACATAAACTAAGCCTAACATTATGGCTCTCTGTAGCAAACGCGGGATAAGTCTTATCGGAATATTTCCATGCTTCTCCATTAGATGGATGTGTCAAAGTTCTATATTCCTGTGTTCTCATACTGTGTCGTCGCATATGACATGTCATAAAAGAAGATTCACATAACCTTTGAAGTCTAGGAGTGATAAGCAAATAATGCATTCACTTGTATGGAGCTTCCTTTCCTTCCTTTTTTTCTTGGTTTGTATCTTTTCTCAATACATATTTTGCATTTCCTAAGGTTAATGTCATCTTTCCAATACAACATGCAACATTTTATACATGTATCTTTTTGTATGGCAGACTGAAAGCCGATATAAATGTTTTGCATTTTATAATGATTATCGCACATCGGATTATTGGGCGACATATGCCATTTTGCAGCTTGTACAACTGTTGTAAATTCAGCTTCTGTAAAGTTGAATTTTGATTTCATGGTGATGTATTCAGCGGTTACCGATAATTTGGTTCCACTTTTACAACCATCCCACAATGACCTCTTAGCAGAATCCAATAACTCATAAAAAAATTTCGCTCCCACATTCGGTTCTTCTTCGGTATTTGTCTTCATCATCAACTTGAACGAATGAAATATTGATCGTGCTGCGTCTTTCACCATATCTTTTATTTGGTTTGCCATAACGTAATCATCCTCTGACACTACAAGATTAGATGTGGGTGCAATAAGTTCTCCGTGACGATCAAAAAAATAAGAATTTGGCATAAAACCAACTTTATACAAATGTTTAACTTTATTCGGTTTCCAATGCTTCAACCATTGGCACTTACTAAAAAGGCAACAAATTTCTTTGTTATTTCGATTATTAGATATAGCGAACCTTATAAATTCATGTACACCATTGTAGAAATATTCCTTCACCGAACCTTTCATACAAGTTCTGACTTCGTACATCCAATTACGGTCGAGAAACTAATCAAACATTGTTCCTAATTTACAAATATTGTTAGTAATTTTGGTAACTCCTCACTCCTGTCAAAAAAATTAAAGCCTTTTGGGACTAACAACTTTAAACACCCCACTTTTGCCTAATTTCGAAGCACTTTACTCTTTCTCTTTTATGCATAACTTTGCATTCAAGGAGTGTGTTGTTGTGGCATTTTCTAAAATAAATTAAAGCCGTTTAGGATTAAAAGTTCTAATTTGTTGCTATTGTATTTGTTAAAATAATACTTAACGCTTATTTTTAAATAAAGATCATATTCATTTTTTAATTTTTTAGAGAAATAGATTTTAGTAGAATATTTGTTTCAAAAGAAATTTATTGTTTCAAACTACTTCCAAAAATACACAAATTACTATTTTAAAATTGCAAAATAAATTAAAAACCATATTTTATAATTAATTCAACTATTTAGTTATTTAATAACTAAATTTGAAATTTTTGAACATATTCTAAAATTCATGTAACTATTTAAATTTTTAATTTAACCATTTTGTAAACTAAAATTTGAAGTTGCAATTATAATAAATTAAAATAACTTTATTTTATGCTAACCACTAACACTTATAATTAACACACAATAATTAATTAAAACAAATTAATTATATTTAACCGTACTAATCTAGTAGTATATTAATCAATAATTATAGACTAAGTTTCGCGTAAACTATAGCAAACATTGTTCTAAACTATAACAAACATTCGTGTAAACTAATCGATAAGCATATTAATCAATAATTATACACTAATTTTGAGATTTTAAATCAACCCTAATTTTTAATTACAAATTAAACAATCAAACCACTATTAATATCTCCTAATCAACTAACACACTATTATCATCATCTAAAATGCAATAATCAATTTCAAACCCATAATTAACTAAATTTCGAAACTAGGGTTTTAATTATACCTCAATTAAGAAGACCTTGGAGATAATGGTGATTCCGACGAGCATGGAGGCCTTAGGTGAAGGCATTGGGAGGCGTCGGCGGTCGAGGGGTAGCAGCGACGGTAACGGGTTGGGGTATTATTTTTTCTCGTGCAACATTTGGTGGAAACCAGGGAAGAATGGGGAAGTTAGGCAGTTTTTTATCTATATATATGATATGGCGTCAGTTTGTGACGGAGGTGCGATGGAAGGTGAATTTTGTATTTTGCGCTTTCACTTTTTTCTGACCTATTACGTTTTAAAAAATTGTTTAGAAATATTTTAATCCCTAAAAGATAAATAAGATATTTTAGCACAACCTTGAATGTAACTGCTATTCTGATCGGTTAAATTGGTATTTTCATTGTTCCATCTTCGCGTTATTCGAATATTTAACATTACTGAAAATATAACTCTCACGATCAAATCAATGCGACTTTTAGTCAGTCCATTAAGCAACTTCGGTAGCGTTGATTTAGTGTAATATTTTTACGAATCAAAATATTTTTTGAACCGTTGGGTAATTAATTTTGAATTTTTAACTATATTTAGCATGATAAAATTATATAAAATAAAATAATCAGCAAAAAATTAAATTATATGTATCTTATATCGATCTAAATTATAATTGACCTGTTTCGAGATTAGATTTTTTTGGCCTTTTGTTTATGAATCTAACCGTACTGATTGGGTTAACACGTTACAAAGTATCACTGGTTCGAATTTGGTTTTGTTCCAAGATCGTCTGACCTTCGAATAAAGGGTTTTTAGTCCGAATATCAATGAACTACTATAAATTTAAAACTCAAGATCGGTAGCCTAAAGTTATTTATTTTTTCATCATCTTTTGAAACTAGGTCAACTATAGTTTAGATCGACATTAGATCCAATAAACTGAATTTTTTGTTGATTATTTTATTTTACAGAATTTTATCATGCTAAATATAGTTAAAATTTTAAAATTAATTACACAATGGTTTAAAAAAATATTTTAATTCTTAAAAATGTTACACTAAATCAACTCTATCAAAGTTACTTAATGGACTGACTAAAAGTCGCACTGATTAGTCGTGTGAGTTAGATTTTCAGTAACGTTAAATATTTGAATAATGCAAAGATGGAACGTCGAAAATACTAATTTAACCGATCAGGACAGTCGTTAATTGAATGGTTATGCTAAAATATCTTATTTTTAGGGATTAAATTAGTATTTTCATACATTTTTAAAATGTAATGGGAGTTAAATAAATTAATTACTTAATTGCGGATTGAAAAGCAATTATACTAATTTTGCAATGAGCCATCGACGGCCATCACCCCCTTCTGCCCCTACGATCAGCCTTTCTTATAGTGATAAAACAGAATAGTATAATTACTTGCCTAATAAAACAATAATACAATACAAAACAGCAAACGACCTACCTAATAAAACAGAACAACATAATTACTTGCCAAAAAAACAATAATAAAAAATAAAATAGCATAGTGATTCTCATTCAAGTTTATCCTAGACATAATCATTTTATTTTAACTTATTACTATTTTCAGTCCCTAAGTAAATTCCTCTAGCCATATAAATATTCCACCACTTAAAGGAATTTTGAAATTTATTTTAGAAATAAAATAATTATTTACAATTGATGAAAATTGAAAAGTATTAGTTTAATAGAAAATCGTTATAAATAAAATAAAATTTGAGTAGAACACCTCGAATGGATTTTTGATCAGGTACAAAGTATCGATTAATTTACGATTTAAGTAATAAAAGCATCTCCAACCGTCAACTACAAATCACATAATGTAGCATCTATACCCATATTGTCATGCAACAAAGTGTACATTATTCTATCAGTTACATTTTTGTAATATTTGTGGACGTCTATTGAATAGACGCCCAAGGTCCAGGCGGCCGTTGAACAGACATCATACGCCCTAGGCCCAGATGCTTGTTGAACAGATGCTTTGCGTCTGTTCAATGAATGCTCAATATCAAACACTAGAGCTCGGACGTTTGTTAAACAGGCACCCGAGCTCTGCTTGAGTTCGTACGCCTGTTTAACAGGTACGTGAGCTTTTGGCTTCTATTGAAAGATGACTGGCCTGATTTGCTGTTGGGACAAAATACACACCTCGAACGGTTGGAGATACCTCAAGTGGTTAGAGGTAAGAAGTTATTAAAATATTAAACTTAAATATTATTCGACCTAACTTTTATACTTATCCTTAAGTAATTATATTTTAATATCTCTTAATCCTTAAGCAATAAAATAACCCTATATAAATGACCTCTGCTCCTTTTTCATCCTCCATCGATTCTTTCCTCATCAAGCAACATGTACATTTCCTCCCCCCATCACTATGCTTGTTAACAACCCAAAAACTTGAAAAATCATTACTGGTTATTCTTATTCTTCTTCAACGAACACAACAAGCATTGCTTTTTATTTCTTGAAGCTAGTAAACATCATTATCATTGTTTTGTTCTTCTTCAACACCAGGTGCCCACTTCATTAACGGTGAGTTTAATCTTCTTCTATTTATTTATGTACATTAAAGTTAGTGAGTATGGTACTTATTTTACCATTATATATCAATGTCAGTATGTACGGTCATTTTAGTTTAAATCTTATTGCTTACTATAACTAGTATGCTTCATTAATATGCTCATATACCACCTATTTTTGGCACTTCCTCATTTTAAACAACATAGTAATCCCTCACGTTAAATTCTTCCATATATACATGAAAAGGAAAACCTCATAATAATGTCTAACGCATCCATCATCCACTGGTATGTAAGAGAATATACAAAGCAGTGCAATGTTTCTTTTTATATATATATAAAGTAAATATAAAACCATATGTTTTATAAACTTTGATTATTAATACCATTTAATCTATTTAGAGTTATGACCTAAGATAAGAAGCAAAGTTTTAGATGGAAGCGAGACGAACAAATCGACTCATTTTCTCTTTGTCGTCGGACCTATGGTAATCAGAAATGACACTGTTAGGACTGTATCCGTATGATGAATGGTGCGGTACGATTGAAACAGAAGGTGCAGTAGGATCGTGTTGTGTAGATGAATGTGACAATGGTCTCGGTTTGGTGGCAAGGCCATGGATGAACAGCCAATAAGGAAGAAGTAAAATGGTAAACGCAAAAAGAAATGAAAGTCGCCGGAGTCGGGTGTTGGTAAGGACGTCGGTGGTGACAAGGTGGTTCATGGCATGAGATGGCAACGCTAGGTGGAGTTAAGTCGTTGGGTTTTAAGTTCCTAGACGTGCAAGCGGACATGGAAAAATAATAAAAATAAAGCAAGGTGCATGTTTTGCATATGTAAATGCAGAAGATAGAAAAAAGAAAAGAAAGCAATCATAATAAATAAAAGAAGGATGTGAGCATGGCAAAAGAAGTAAACTAACATAGTAAGTGTGCATGTTCCATGAAAATGAATGTGCATATGTTTTCGTGGAAAAAAAAAGAATTAAGAAGGTAAGGTGATTAGTAAATTAACTAAATTAAATTAGTTTTAATATCTAAGATCTTATAAAATTGATATCTTCTACCTACTAGGTCCAAATCGAACGTGGTCCTTTGCACTGCGCTTGCAGAATTATTTTCTACACAGTGGAGCTGATTTCGTCTGGTTTGAATCAAAAGGAATTTTGAGCTAAAATCGAACGCCGTTCGATTAAATCTTTAACCCATTTTGTTATACATTTGAAAAGAAATGTAATTTTTAAAGAGAGTTTTAAAGATATGGATCAAGAATGTATTTTTTTGGATTTATAATAAATGGTGTTTTAGTAATATTTATTTTAAACCCTTGAATTATAATCTAAAGTGATAAAATATAGCTAAATGATTTGGTAAAATACTTAGATCTTAAATAATGGAATTTTAACGATAATAACAAGTATGCAATCTGTGAAAAAAGATAGAAATGTATAAGTTCAAAGCATAAAAGAGAGAAAAGGTTCATAGAAACAATGTTTGAGTAACAATTGTCTTAAACTCTTTGACCGTGTTTAAAGTAAGTAAAACTTGTTATTGATGTCTAAATATATTCATACCGTTGAGATATGTATATGAATACTTTTGAGAGTATTGAAATTTGTAGAAATGAATAGTGAAGTTCATTTAATGAAAGAAGTTTTACTAGATAAAAGGGAGTTTTGCTAATAAAATAGTTTTTTTAAATAATAAAAGAAGATTAATTAAAAAGAGAATTCGACGTCATTTATGTGACCTGATCATGCTTTGTATGAATTAATGTTGGTTATGTGCTTAATCATGCTTGGTATCCATATATAATTAAATATCTTATTTGATTGTTTGTTTATTGATGGTTAAATAACTGACCATCAAATCTTGACTAGTTTTGACCTAGAAAGTATGTATAAGCTTCACGTGTTCTTACGATTTGAGTACCCTTAGGAGAACTCATTATGGTGAAACGTCTCTAGATTTAAGGGTTGTATAGGAGATCCTCTTATGAATTTGATATATTCCACTTATTTCTAAAAGAACTAGGATTGAATCAACCAAAAATTATTCGTTGTTGGTTCGAAGTGACCATAATCGGATATATTATCCGAAAATCACTTTGAACCAGCATAAGCGTTCGAATTGGAGATATCTTGAAGATGATTGAAGATGGAGCTCTTTGAAGTGCAAGAGCTATTTGCTACTAATCTTATGGGTGATTCCAAAATGGATGTAGTAGAAGTAACGCCTTCAGAATGTTCATTTCTTGAACAACTTGTATGGATGAATGATGGCATTGCATTGTTGTTTAGAGGACAGTGTTGGCATTTCAAGTGGGATTTGCTGAAAAAGTAATCATAGCCTCAAGCCTCATAACCGAGAATGACTAAAACATAGGATATGCTTTAGGGCTGTGTGGGTCACACCCATTAGGGTGTGGGCATCACCCTTCTAGATCACTATATATGGATTTGGTTGTGCATAAGAGCTCTCAAAAAATGTTGCAAAGCAACCAGGGTGGTGTGACATTCGGTGCTATCCAGTAAGGGGTAGGCCGATTCTGATTTGCAATGGGTCCATGTGAGACCCTCGGTATGTTTTCTAAAGGTGTATTGTGACAGATGGTAGCCTAGTAGCCTTGTGGAAATCTTGGTTCCTTCAAGATCTCCCTGCCAGGGTACACGACGTGCAATAAATTTACGTGTTGGGCCGGATTCGTATCACCCTTTAACTTGTTTATCCAAGAGATGCTAAGATACCTTGGGATTGCCCCCCACTCTACTCCATCCAAATAATCACGATTTTATACATGGAACCTTCTTGCTATTTATGAGTGTTTTATTTCGTCCGTGGACTCCCAAAGCATAAGGTTCACTTAAAACTTCAAATGGTGATCGGGAAGTCCCTCTTATGTTTTTCTTGAACCCTCACCCAATTGCTAAGTTATAACAGGCGCTTAGAACAAACTTTCTTTGTTTATGCATAAATGGTTTTATGTATGATGTCCTCTAGCTTTGCCACGCGATGGGTACTAGGACATAGATATTGCCTTCATTTTTTCTCAAGTTCACTAATCCAAGTCATAACTTTTCCTTTTAATCTGCTACCATTTGGGATTCTTTTAGGTGTTTTTCCACGTCCTGAAGGGGCCGATTTTTCAAGAGCTTTCGCCATTCGAGCTACCTCTGTCAAAGACAAGGAAATCAAACTTCTTGTAGCTGACGAGCTTTTATCTTTATTCAGCCTGTTAGAGGAAGGCCGTAGCATTGGGCTCCCCATAAGAACAGCCTTGGCAAGGAATGTTACAGAGCAAAGAAGGGAAACTATCAATCCCATCATGCCCCCATCCGAGGGGACTTGGGGCGACACTGAGAGGGTGAGGTTAGGAATTCCCAGGCCAACAAACCTAGGGATGTTGATGTAGCCCCAGGAAAGGCACCTATGGTTGAACCATTGCAAGGTGCACAATCCCAAACACTCAATAAAAGAAAGAAGTGGCTAGCATACAAGCTTCATAGAAGAAAAACCACCGTGGATCCAGAGTTTGTTATTACTCCCGTCGAAGAGGAATCGTCCTTTCAGAACTTGGAAAGTTTGCTGAAGGGATTTTCAAATCTTCAAATTCTGAATAATATCAACATTGAAGGACTCAACCCACCCATTAGGAGTGGAGAAGGCACTCGTCTTTTTGACAAAGGAGAGAAAACGCTGATGAGCAAAGTTACATCCACCGATCCGTTGGGGGAAAACACTAGGACACTCACAATCACATGCAATTCACTACACACTTTCTATTAATCTGTCTTGCAGCAATTACTCATATGCTCTCATTTGGTCTTTTAGGTGTTATGTCTCAGTCTAAAACCTTTGATCGCTTAAGAAGTTCTTCATTATATCATCAATCTAACTAGGATTCGGAGTTTGGCCGGCGCAAGGAGAAAGATGGGGAATAGGATAAAAACTATCACTCAAAATAATCTTCTTCTTTTAAACACAAGTCCTAGTCCCAAACATCACATCAAGGATAGCAGTTTAACTTACCTGCTCACAGTGGAGACTAGCCTCCTTACCGTGGCCCTTATATGCCGCATCTTACGAGCAATATTCCGGCACCTCAAGCTCTAAACAATCCCGTGAATGTCGATCAAGCAAACATCCAATTGCTACTTTTGATTCGCCTTTGCCACTACTGCTTCCGATGTTTCTATAGCAGAGAAGTTAGCCGAGCTTAAGGCCACTTTTCCAAAAATTTGCTTTGATTCCTGTAGGTGTATCTCTTGGGACTTTTGCATATATCTAGCATTTATCACATCATCTTACATAATCAGCGGCATCTCGATTTATGGCTGGCCAATAATACCTGTAATGGAGTACTTTTTTTCCAGAGTTTGCCCCAGTGTGATCGCCACATTCTCTTTCATGAACTTCCCTTAGAACATGCTTTATCTCATCATGCACGATACACCAGAGTAGAGTGACTGAGAAACCTTTCTAATACATAATTCCTTCTTGCATATTATACCGTGAAGCTTTACAAAGGACTTGCCTCTTTTCATTTCTTTTATCAAGCAGAACTTCACATGGTAAATAATCTTTGAATGGAGTCGTCCACGATTCCCTTTCAGATTCCGCTTCTAGTGTCTAGTCAATCTCCATTATGTTTATGCTTGGGGTACTTAGTACTTCTACTGAACCAAGCCCATCTCCCTACACCGCAAGTGCTAACAAACTTAGCCAATGAATCAGCCTCTTCGTTATGATCTTGTGGAATGTGTGAAATGTCACAATACTTATATTTTGTCACAACTCTTGGACTGGACAAGGTATGGGGCAAACCGTTGTCCCTTAGCTTGATAGTCTCCCTAACTTGATATACCACCAATTACGAATCACAAAACTTTTCAAGAGATTTCATGCCAAGTTTTCTAGCGAGTTGAAGTCCAACAATCAGAACTTCATACTCAACTTCATTGTTTGTTACTGCGAAATCAAGCTTCAAAGCATAACAAATTGACCAATTTTTAGGGGTTACAAGCACAATCCCAATTCCAAAACAATGATCATCAGATGCTCCATCAGTATACAATTTATAATGTACAATATATATTTCGCTGCCTTTTGGAACATCATCTTACACATTAAACTCTGTTATAAAGTCTACCAACGCTTGACCCTAGATAGCCCTTCGTGGGAGATAAGTATCGTCGAATTAGCTGAGCTCAATATTCCACTTAAATAACCTTTCAAACATCTCAGGTCACTATAGGACCAATCGTAATGGCTTGTTGGTGTTGTTGGATCTTAATTCTTGATTGCTGACAAGTATTTCAAGTGACACAATGATTCATGAATCTACGACTACTATGACGATCGGACTAAACGACCCGATGTATGGTTCATATATCCTATATATTTAAATTAGAGTCATGTATTATGTATAATAGAGTCAAGTCTAGTCAAGTCTAGTTGCTTTGTTAAGATCTTTCCTCAAGTATCATCGCTCTCTTTCATATATTCACATACACTACACATAATTTGAAAATTTTCATTTTCTATCTCACATGCACTTAGGCTTCAAGAAATACACAGTTCAATCGACTGAACTGATGCCCTCAGTCGACTGGACCTGTACATAATAATTTTTTTAAATATACATAGACCAGTCGACTGAGGGCATCATTCAGTCGACTGAGTCTGTGCATTTTAACATGCATATGCATATTTTAAATTCAGTTAACTGAATGCTCCTAGTTAGTCGACTGAAAACTGCAGCTGTCATTTTTTTTTCCGAATAGATACTTCTTTTCTGAAGAGATTTCTTCCTTGCCAAAGGTTGCAGCTATTGCTATTCGTAGAGATCTCTTCGCCAGCAGTTGCAACACCTTATCTACTATAAATATACTTGAGTTTCGTTGATCAAATTACTTAATTTTCCTCTCTCTCTCTCTCGTGATCTAACTTGAATAACATTCTTTGAATCTATTGCTTACTTGATTTCATACAATCATTGCTTACAATCTCACTTCCATATCCTTCAAGCAATTCTAAACTTCCTATTACTCATATACTCACAATCACACACATCATTCTTGAGGAAAAGATTACAGGATGGGTGTACTACAAGTGACAAATTTGTATTATTAGAACATACAAAGTGAAGATAATCTATTTTGTAATTAATTCATATTCGGTTGCTTAGGCGGTCAAGTCCTGTTCTGTTGCTCAGGCGGTTAAGTCATGTTTGGTTGCTTAGGTGGTTAAGCCGTGTTCGGTTGCTCAGGCGGTGTAAACCTATTCCTCCAAGTTAAGTGAGGGCTGCTAGTTTAAATTCCAAAATGAGTCTAGGACAGGACGTGTAACGGAAGTTCGAGCCAGTATAAAAATTCTTGGTGTCAATTTTACTTTACTACTATTTCATTTTACAATTATTTTCCACACTAGATTATAATTATATATATTCCATATTACACAATCCTATAACATAGTCACTTTCATTTGGTATCGGAGCAAGGTCATCTTATAACCGTAACATAGTTATCTGGTATTTTAATATGGAAAACAACACCAGCACCGTAACTAACACTAGCTTTCATAAAGGTCAATCTACTGCACAATCACCTCTATTTAGTGGAATGAAAAATAACTATTTGGCTACTAGGATGAGAATTTATATACAAGAAAATAGTTATGAAACTTGGAATATTACTCAAACTGAATATGACATACCTACTACAGAATATTAACAATTATCTAACACACAAAAACTGGATGCTGCTGCAAATGCTAAAACATGAACATGTTATATTGTGCATTAGATAAGAATGAGTTTAATAGAGCAAGCATGTGTAAATCGGCTTGTGAAATTTGGCATACACTTAAAGTTACACATGAAGGTACTAACAAAGTAAAACAGAGTAAAATCTCTATGCTCAAAAATCAGTTCCAAAATTTCAAAATAAAGAAATATGACACAATAAATGAAATGTACTCTAGATTCCAAGATATATATCATTCTCTTTTATCTTTAGAAGAAACATATACAGACTTTGATATTGTATGAAAAATCCTCAAATCTCTAACGGATGAGTAGGAATGAAAGGTCTTAGCAGTCGAAGAAGCTAACGACATTTCAACCATTAAACCAAAAGAGTTTATAGGAAATCTAATGTCTTATGAACTTAATCTCCGGGAAAAATGAGTATAGGCTCAAGATAAGAAGAATATAGCATTCCAAGTAGAAAAGGATGAGTTAGATTCAGATGAGGAAGATGTGGCGTTAATTGCTAAAAATTTCAAATTTTTTTTGAAGTTTAGAAAGAGAAACAAGTTCAAAACAACAAGAACAACTCTAGCAACAATAACAACAACAACAAACCATCATTATCTACTCTAGAATGTTATGAGTATCACAAGAAAGGCCACATTAAAAAAGACTGCCCTGATCGAAAGAAAGAAAAATACAAGCACAAGAAAGACAAATTCAAAAAGAAAGCTTTCTCTGTCAGTTGGGACGATTCAGAGTCATCTCCATCATCAGATAGTGACTCAGACAGTGATATCAGAACAAGCCAGTGTATGTTTTGTGGCCACAAATAACGAGATGAGTGATCTAACTTTTGATGATTTATTGGAAATAAACTCTGAATTACTTGACGAAATAAAAGATGTTAAAAGAAAATATAAAGAAGCTCTTGAAAAATTAAACAGGATTGAAATCGAGGTAGATATGTTTAGAGATGAGAAACAAATTTCAGAAGAAGAACTTAAAGTTACTTAAGAATCTTGTTCTAATATGAAATATCAACTCTATATGTTAAGTCAATAGATAGAAACTCAGAAAGAAAAGAATGATGCTCTATCAATTGAAAATCATAATCTTAAAGCTAATGTTAAAATTTTGGAATTAGATAATTCTAGTCTTAAAACAAAACTAGATGATATTACTTAAAATGTCTCTAATTTTAACAAAGGTAGAGAAATTTTTTCTAATATTATAGAAAATTCTTAGATTGCTTCAAATAAAAGATGACTAGGATATGAGCAAGTTTCACAAGTTATTCCAAAGTAAAGGATTCATTATATAGCAATTTTAAAAGGAATGGAATTTCAAAAGCTATAAATTTTCTTAAATCAATTAATATTTTGGGTCCATAAAACAAATAATTGTTTGATTATAAATAAACAAATAAAATCTTTCATAGAAACTATTCATAAAAACAAAGATTTTGTTTTTAAAAGGAATTCTGAACCCTTTTGGGTTTGGCTTCCTAGGATCTAACACTTAAGACCCAAATAAAACGGTGGGTACCAGTGTTAATTCTTTATTTTGCATGTACCGCCTAAAAATGAGGAAAATGGATATTAGACGATGGTTGCTTGAAACATATGACAGAAAACAAAGAAATGCTAACGGATATTACCTACTCAGATAGAGGATATGTCACTTTTGGAGATAATTTCAAAGGATATATCATCGGCAAAGGCGATGTGAGCTGTGATGGTATATCTAATTTACCTCTTATTACAAATGTTTTGTTAGTTAAAAATTTAGAACATAACTTACTTAGTATTAGCCAAATATTTGGCAATGGATTCAATATATCTTTTTTGAAAATATGTGTAGCATTTTTTATCAAAATAAAAATATTATTTTTGATGGTTTTAGAGATAAAAATATATGTTTTAAATATGAATATAAATTACAATACTAATATGTGTTTAATAGCCAAAGAAAATAACCTTGGTTATGGCGCAAAAGATTTTCTCGTTTTAATTCAAAGTTATAAACAAATTATCTAAAGATGAATTAGTAAAAGGTTTACCAAAGAGTAATTTTAAAGTAAACAATATTTGTGATGCTAGTTAATTAGGAAAATTATCAAAATCATCCTTTAAATCAAAGAAAAACATTTCTACTGTACAACCACTTGAACTATTGCATTTGGATCTTTTTGGACCAACTCAAGTTCAACTTATAAACCATAGCAAATATGTGTTTGTTATAGTTCATGATTTTTCAACATATATTTGGACTATTTTTTTGAAAACTAAAAGTGATACATTTGAAAATTTCAAAATTTTTGCTAAAAGAATTCAAAATCTCAAAAATTTAGAAGTAATCATGAAGGTGAATTCGAAAATGAAACTTTTGAACATTTTTGTAATAAAAAGAGAATTTATCATAATTTTTCTTTCCCTAGAACGCGACAACACGATGAAGTTGTAGAAATGAAAAATAGAACTTTACAAGAATGTGCAAGAACTTTGTTAAACGGAAGCACTTTACCAAAATATTTTTGGGCAAAAGCTGTAGCAACTGTCAGCTATGTTCTGAATCGGTTTCCATCCGATCATTAACTAAACACAATCCATATGAACTATTCATCAAAGAAAACCAAATATTTCATATTTCAAAAATTTTGGCTCAAAATGATTTATTTTAAACACAAAAGATCAGCTTGGAAAATTCGATCCAAAACCCGATGAAGGAATTTTCATAGGATATTCGGAACGAATCAAAGCTTATTGAATTTTTAATAAAAGAACTAAAAAAACCGAAGAAACACTTCATGTTTCCTTCGACGAAAATTTTAAATCTACTAGAAATTTTGAGGATGATAAGATAATCACTAAGATGGTCACAAATATAGTTACTCAAAATAATTTTAAAGAAGATGAAAACATTGTTTATAATTTTGAAGAAGATGAAAACATTGTTTATAATGAAAATGAACTAAGATCTCCTAGGATTTTACGAGATCACCCAGTAGAAAATGTCATAGGAGAAATTGATTCACATGTCAGAACTAGAAATCAACTTAATCAAATGGTCCATGTAGCATTTCTTTCTAATATTGAACCTAAAAATGCAAAAGAAGCCTCTAGTGATGACTATTGGATTATGGCCACGCAAGAAGAGCTATACCAATTTGAATGAAACGAAGTTTGGGAATTAGTTCCTAGAGCGAGTGATCAAACAGTTATTGGTACTAAATGGGTCTTCAAAAATAAAGCAGGTGAACAAGGAAATGTAAATAGAAATAAAGCTAGATTAATTGCACAAGGATATAATCAAGAAGAAGGAATTGACTATGAAGAAACGTTTGCTCTAGCCGCATGACTAGAAGCAATACGTATCTTACTGGCTTTTGCATGTGTTTTTAATTTTAAACTTTATCAAATGGATGTTAAAAGTGCATTTTTAAATGGATATATAAGAAAATGTTAATGTTGAACAACCTCCTTTATTCATACATGAAAATTTCTAGACAATGTCTATAAACTTAGGAAAGCCTTATACGATCTAAACCAAGCACCCCGTGCTAGGTATGAACGTCTTAAGACCTATCTTATAGATTCAGGTTTTGAAATTGGAAAGGTTGATCAAACTCTTTTTATTAAGGGGACTAAAAAGGATATTTTAATTAATCAAATTTATGTAAATGACATTATTTTTGGTTCTACAAATGAAAATTTATGTCAAGAATTTTCTAACATAATGACCAAAGAATTTGAAATGTCACATATGGAAGAATTATCTTATTTTCTTGGTTTAAAATTAAACAATCAGAAAAAGGAATTTTCATTAATCAAGAAAAATGTTGTAATAATATAATTAAATGCTTTGTTTTGGGAAATACTTCTGCCAAACCAACTCCAATGATTACAACAATACATCTGGATAGAGATGAAGATGGAAAGAGTGTCGACCAAAAATTATATCGAAGTATAATTGGATCATTACTTTACCTAACTGCTAGTAGACCTGACATAATGATGAGTGTTTATCAATGTGCTCGATTTCAAGAAAATCCTAAAGAACCACATATGTGAGCAATGAAACGAATACTACGTTATCTAAGCGAAACCAAAGATTTCGGACTTTTCTATTCGAAAGAATGTCCTTTCGTGTTAGTATTATACAGTGATGCTGACTTTGGAAGATGTCGGATGGATCGAAAAACTATGAGCGGAACTTGTCACTTCATTAGACAATCCTTGGTCTCCTGATTTAGCATGAAACAAAATTGTATTTCACTTTCGGCGTGTGAAGCGGAATACATTTCTGCTGCTTTAGCATGTGCAAAAGTCATTTACATGCAACAAACACTTCAAGATTTTGGTATAAATTTATCTAAATCAACTATTTTTTTTGATGACACAAGTGCTATAAACTTATCAAAAAATCCTATCAATCATTCATGAACTAAACATATTGATATTCATCATCATTTCCTTCATGATAATATTGAAAAAGATATAGTCAAATTAGAATTTGTATCCTTTGAAAATCAACCGGCTGATATTTTTACAAAACCCTTAAATGAAAATACTTTTATAAAACTAAGAACGGAATTTGGAATATTATCATTAAAAGATTTATAATTAGTTTTATATTATTATTTTTCCAAAAATATTTTTTTTAAACGCTCAAATTTCCAAGACACGAACTCTGGTTGCTTGTTTGCAAGTTAAATGTGCTACCACTTTACTATTGTATTATTCACCTTTTGTGTTCATTAATTTAACAAATTAATATGTTGTTTTGTTGCAAACAATGGTAGTATTATTTTTATTTGACTATGTAATATCTACTTGACAATGTAATGTGGCTAACTTGTACTTTCACTTTTGTGATTTTTGAATGCCCATATCATTGTCCATGTTAACTATATATTCATAGATTATAAATATTATCATTTTGGAAACTCTACTTTTTGTCAGTGACAAAGGGGGAGAAAGATATTGCTCAATTACTATTTACAAGAAAATATAAGCATAGATACAGGGGGAGAAACAACCAGCATATTTGCTAGCATATATTCAGAGGGAGATATAAATCAACAAGGCTTGTCGAGATTCATTCATATCAAATGGAGTTGTCATCATCAAAATGGGGAAGAACGTTGAATCTTAAATTTTGATTGCTGACAAGTATTTCAAGTGACACAACGATTCATGAATCTGCAACTACTATGATGACCGGACTCAACGACTCGATGTATGGTTCGTATATTCTATATATTTAAGCTAGAGTCAATTATTATGTATAATAGAGTCAAGTCTAGTTGCTTTGTTAAGATCATTCCTGAAGAATCATCACTCTCATTCATATATTCACATACACTACATACGATTTGAAAATTGTCATTTTCTAACTCACATGCACTTAGGCTTCAGGAAACACACAGTTCAGTCGATTGAATTGATGCCCTCAATCGACTGAACCTGTGCATAATATTTTTTAAATGTACGCGGACTGGTCGACTGACAGTATCATTCAGTCGACTGAGTTTGTGCATTTTAACATGCATGCGCACATTTTGAATTCAGTTGACTGAATGCTCCAAGTTAGTCGACTAAAAACTGCAACTATCATTTTTTTCTGAATAGACACTTCTTTTCTAAAGAGATTTCTTCCTCGCCAAGGGTTTCAACCATTGCTATTCATAGAGATCTCTTCGCCAGCAGTTGCAACTCCTTATCTACTATAAATATACTTGAGTTTAATTGATCAAATTACTTAATTTTCTTCTCTCTCAAGATCTAACTTGAATAACATTCTTCGAATCTATTGCTTACTTGATTTCATACAATCATTGCTTACAATATCACTTCCATATCCTTCAAGCCATCTAAACTTCCTATTGCTCATAGACACACAATCATACATGTCATTTTTAAGGAGAAGATTATAGGAAGGGTGTACTACAAGTAACAAATTCGTGTTATTAGAACATACAAAGTCAAGAAAATCTATTTTATAATCAAGTCCTATTCGGTTGCTCAGGTCGTCAAGTCATGTTCAATTGCTCAAGTGGTCAAGTCCTGTTCGATTACTCAGGTGGTAAAAACTTATTCCTTTAGGTTAAGTGAGGGCCGCTAGTTTAAATTCCGAAAGGAGTTTTGGATTAGACGAAGAATGGGAGTTCGAACCATTGTAATAATTCATGGTGTCAATTTTACTTTACTGCTATTTCTATTTACATCTATTTTCCACACCATATTATAAGTATATATATTCCGTATTACGCGATCCTATAGCACAGTCACTTTCAGGTGTAAATATTGAACGGATATGCTTGAATGTATGGACGAAGCTTCTGTGATGCAATTAGAAAGCAGTATGAAAATTTCTCTATTTTTGAATAGTTTCTTTCTGCTCCTGTTAATCGTTTACTGACATAATACACCGGCCTCTGGTTCGATTCTCCTCACAAAGCAATGCTACGCTTATAGCATGTGCCAATATAGCCAGATAAATGTAAAACTCTTCATGATCCACTGGCTTTGGCAAGATAGGAGGTCTCTCCAAATGATTCACCAAAGCTTCAAACGTGTCTTTACAATCCTACATCCATTCAAAGTTTCTTTTTCCCTTTCTAATCAAATCGATGAAAGGAATGCATTTGTCAGTAGCTCTGGAGTTAAATCGACTTAAGGCGGCAACATTCCCATTCAGAATCTGCACTTTTTTAATAGTTCTTGGTGCTTATATAACATGGATAGCCCGAATCTTCTCAGGATTAGCTTCTATTCCATGAGCATTAACAATAAAGCGCAAAAAATTTCCTAATGCAACACTAAAAGAACACTTCAAAGGATTGATTTTCATCTTTTAATGTCGAAGGATGCTGAACATTTCTGCAAAGTCACTAACTTTGTCACTTGATCATTGTGACTTCACGAGCATATCATCCACGTACACTTCCATTGTTTTTCCAATCTAGTCTTTAAACATCCTGTTAACTAAGCGTTGATAAGTTGCTCCTACATTCTTCAATCCAAACTGCATTACTACGTAATAGTACAGTCCAACATCCGTAATAAAAATAGTGTGCTCTTTATCGAGGATATGCATCGAGATTTGGTTATATCCCGAATACGCATCCATAAAAGATAGCAATTCGTATCTTACGGTTAAATCAACCAGTAGGCCAATCCTTGGAAGGGGAAAACTATCATTTGGGCACGATTTGTTCAAATCTAAGTAATCAATGCACGTTCTCTATGTCCCATTCGCTTTCTTCATAAGTACAGGATTGGATACCCATTTAGGGTAGAGGGTGTCGTGGATAAACGCGTTATCTTTTAGTTTATCCACCTCCTCTTTGAGTGCGGTGGATCTTTACGGATCCATATGCATCTTTTCTGCTTTACCGGAACATACCTCAGGTCAATATTCAGTACATAGCTCACAATATCAAGCAAAATTTCATACATGTCAGAGTGAGTACATGCAAATACATCCAGATTCGCTCGGAGAAAATAGAAAAGTTCCTTCATTATCAGAGGGCTAATCTATGATCCAATCTTTAGGACTTGTGATGGATCATCATGGTTGACCGTAATATCAATGGTCAGCTCAGTCGGTGCAGACTTAGTCACTTTAATCTCCTCTTCGTCATCCCTTGGATCTATATCTCTATAGAACTGACTGTGGCGCCCGAGCCAAGGCTCGGCCGTCGATTGTTAATCTTCGGCAACTTGGATGCAGACAGTCTTGTCCACACCCTTACCCTTTTCATTACACTGAACCTCCCTCAACTCAGCTACATAACAGGTATGTCCAGTCGCCTAATCGTTGTGAACAAATCCTACACCATTATTTGTCGAAAACTTCAAAGTCAAACACCATGGGCCAAGGGCTGCATGGAATTCAGCCACGGTCGGCCGGCCCGGAAAAACATTGTACAGAGATTCAACATCCAAAACAATAAATGGAAAGATTCGCACTCTCCTTCGTTTACCCTCTCCCAATTTAACGGGTTATTCCACATAACCAATAGCTTCGGTTGTAATGCCATTAAAACCATGTATACGAGCTTTAGACAGTTTTAAATCTTTGGCCTCCATTCTCATATGATCATATGCCTTTTTGATGATTATATTCACTGAATTTCCACAATGAATCAAAATCCTTCTCACTAATGCTGGACCAATCATAGCTGAAATGACCATAGGGTCAATTGTTGGAGCCTCTAGTTTGTCTGCATCCCTGTTCCTAAATACAATATCATCTGCCATTATGCATTGCTATTTTTCCGAAGCTCCATCTTCTGTATTCGAACATCATTCAAAATCTACATGCTTAATCGCGTTAGCATAACGTTCCAACTCTTGCCAACTCCTGTCTACCGGGTGCAATCCTCTGACTATCGTATTTATCACCAGTCTTCAACCAGTCCACGCATGCTGCTCAGCCCTACATGAAGCTAGTCCTTGTTAGGGTCAGATGTCCCATGTCCTCCATCTTGCAGAGTTTTCACAAAATGTTGCAATTTCCTTTCCCGAATTAGCTTTTATATAACATCCTTAAGATGCTTGCATTAATTATTGTAGTGCCCATAGCACTCATGAAGCCGACAATATTTCCCGGTCTGTTTCTACTTCTCTATTGATTCCTTTGGAGGCAGCTTCCTATACCGCATAGTATCGCAAGTGGACAGACATATATTCTTCAAGGACGTGTTTAGCGGCGTGTAACTATCACAAATTGGAATCCTAGGCTTTAGTCTCTCAGAATCCCTCTTTTGCTCTTGATTCCTATCTCTACCTCTCTTTTGCTGATTTGGCTAATTCCAAACGTTGAATTGGACTTTTTTCGAACTGTCATCAGACTGTTTTATGGCAATGTTACTCTGTGCTGCTTATCCACTAAGTTCTACAATGTTCTTTTTTCTAAAGGACCTAGCTTCCTCCTTTCTCAAAAACTAAGCTGTCTTTGAATTAAAGCGCTCCAACATGGTAGTCGATTTACAACCAGCCAATAGCCAAAATCAGACTCCGGATCAATTCCTCTCATCATGGTCATAAGAATAGCATGATCATTCGGATTACTGACCTCCATGAAAGTTGTATGAAATCTCTCCAAATAATCTTTCAACGACTTCCTTGGAGCTTGGATCACACTGGAAAGCGACATCTGTCTTTAAGACTAGTCGCATGCATTCGAAATTGCTCGAAAAACTTGGTTTCTAACTCATCAAATCAAGAAATTGATCGTGGGGGTAGTCTCGTGAACCACATCGTTGCTATTCTGGAAAGGGTTATGGGAAAGCATCTGCACTTGGTCGCATCATTGGCTCGCGTAGAATGCATCGACCATTCGTATCTCATAATATGCTACTAGGGGTAGGTTTTTCCCTTATAGGCAGGCATTGATAGCATGTTGAATCTCCTCTAGTATTCTACTTGCAGAACATTATCAATAAAAGGGGTATGGCTTCTCAAAATTCCTCAGCCATCATTAGTCAGGCCTTGGTTCTCTCTCACCAACTGTCAGACCATTGCCTTAAGTCTAGAGTTTGGATTGTTGGTGCCAAGCGGTGGTCATGCTCCACCTCACGTGAATGTTCTGGTCGATGTCTCCGGATCATTTCACACATTCTTATTTCACCATCTTCTTGGTGCACATCTTGAACGTTTATCTCGTCATCATTCCGGAGGGGTATTTGGTCAGCATTCAATAGAACTCTACCATCCAAGCCTTGAGGAATAGTTCTAACCCGATTCCGCAACTTTAAGGGGGGAATCCCTCCTTTGGAGGAGGGACTGGCACCGATCGGTCGTGGAAGATCACGATGGTCTGCCAACCGACAATTTGAAGTTTCTGCATGATCTCCTTCAATCTTGCGACACATAAGCCTATGATATTCATCCGATGAGCTTGAACTCTCCAATGTCGAGTAAGGAGGGGGATCCCACATTGCCTTCCCAAGCTGCTACTAAGTAATTTGGTTCATCAAGTTTATTTTAGTCTGAATTTGCTGGTTTAGTTACTGACGACTTTCCATCGGCTTTCTCGTTTGACTATGAAATTCAACTCTGGTTATAGAATCAGTAGGATTCTGAACTTCAAATCGATCAACATTCACATTTACTGGTTGATTACTTGGGTTTTTGTTGAATAATAGCAATATCATTTCCATCCACGTTCTAAGAAGTAGACCTAGTATGTCTCACCATTATTAATCTCCTTACTTAGATTTCAGCAAATCTGAGTAGCATAAATAACTTTATGAAGATAATTGCAGATCTCCTTCAGGGGATTTGTCCATTCCAGTAGCAATAAAGGGGATCCTTGCAAGTTGAGAATCAGGCTCTCAATGAAAGCACCAAAATGTTTGCAACCAAATTGGTCACGAACACCAAAGAGTAGATTTATGATGAGAAGTAAGTAAAATTAAAACCGAGGAATAGAATAAAATAACAGCAAATAGAAAGCAATAATAAAAAACATAGAGATTCATAGCGGTTCGGCGTTATATGCCTACGTCCACTTTGAAGATTATCTTTATTGGTCAATTAATAATCTGATTACAGCAACAAGGAATAGAAAGACTTGATTGCAATAAAGACTAAAGTAACTAGAAGCCTCCTAATTCTCAAAATGACCCACTAAGCCAGTATTTATAGGTGAAGATGACTATACATCTCTTTGAAACTTCGGAGTCCACATGGGACCACCAAAGGGGTAGCTAGGCCCAAATCCTCATGAAGTGGGATCGACACCGATCCCTTTATATTTTGATTCTTAGGTAGCGATCCCTCTAATGGCTTATGAATGCTTAAATATGATAGCCCTTCAAATCTTTTATCATTTGGACTTATGGAGCTTAAGCTGTTGCGTGATCTTTGATTTGGTATTGTTTGTGCACTACCTTCCGTCGATCCCTTTTATAAGTTGTATATTGATCCCTCCATCCTTGCCCATTTAATGTGCGATCCCTAGGGTATGTTCCCTAGGGTCTATATGCCTTGATTTCCAAATTTCATATGATTTGTACTCATGAATCTCAAGATAATGGTTGTTGTATGCTAAAATGCACATGGACGTTGACGAATGCCGACCCATGTCCATCAACTATGCTGAGCCCTTTTCTGTTAATCGAAGTATGTCAATCCAAGTCAATAAACTATGTCGACCCCTTCCTTGCTAACCAAAGTATGCCAATTCATACTAGCCAACTATTTCGATTTCTTACTTACTCAACCATGCCGACCCTTTTCTTGCTTTACCATGTCAATCCCTCATCTGTAAGCCGAAGTATGCCGAACCCTATCAAGTTGGCAAACCATACCGATACCTTTATTTGACTATGCTATATTCTATATTTCAAGTATCCTGCATTGTTTATCTACCAATTCCGTCCAATTCTGGCTTTATATAACCTTCTGTACTTTATGTCCAGGTCCTACCATCGCATTCTGCACTAAATCGCACCCTCGAGTTGTTCTAGGTGATTGATAAACTAAAATTTAAATGTTCCTTAGCCTATAAAGTTTAGATGGAGATCATCGCATTTTGGATATCATGGAATAAAAGGAAAGTGAGGTATGATCTCTTAACTCGATTTTTGTTCACAAATTGTAAACTATGTTTTGATCGACGTTACTGAAGTATTATGCCATATCTTGAACATCTCAACTTTGATGTGTGAAATTCTTTAAGTTCTGGAAAGCTAATCATTAATGCTACAACTTCTATGTTTTTAATTTTTATTGATTCACTTTGGAATGTCATGAGAAACGGCTTTGATGAATTTTTTGAATGTGTTTTTTGCTCATCATAGATTACTTGTGCTTGATATACATGGATGTGCTGAAAATTAAAAAAAACAAGTTAAGCATTAAGGAGTATACATTTTTCTTATATACCACTATATATCACCATGAATATCTCAAATACAAGTGGTATCTGATATCTTCTCATGTTGAAATAATTTTTGCAATTATTTAGTAATTTATATTGATTTTCAACTTGAAGTCATTTTCACAAAACCCCCTTACAGAAAATTGATTTTCTTTTATTTTAGTTTTTGAAACTTGGTTTTTCATCATGTTAAAAGTACTCTAGTTTATTTCGGTAAGAGTGTACACTAGATAAGATAATCATTGATTAATCGAATCTTTTGGAACTCATCAAAACTATTATTGTGCTTGAAAAGTGATGGACAGTGGTTAAATTATATTTCATAACAAAAGGAAGTATAATTTTATAATATCATGAAAATTAAACAAATTTTATAATATTTTCAGATTAATACTTATTCCATGATCATTCTATCACTTTCATCTTTCTGTCAATCCATACATCATAATATAGTATGTAGAATTCGGTATTTCAAAATAAGAAAATATTTTTTGTAAAATAACTATGTCCTAAAGTATTCACTCTCATTTAAAAGTCCTCACTGTTATACATGGGATTACTTTAGTTTCTATATATGGGCTTCCATTATCATTTAAAAGTCCTCGCGGTTATGTATGGATGGAACACGTATAAGAAAGGGATAAATATCAAGTATATTCCCATCTCAGTTGAAAGTCCTCACGGTTATGCATGGTTAGAAAATACTTGACATATTTTTTTTCAAAAAAAGAGGTAACTACTAACCTCATTTAAAAGTCCTAACGGTTATGCATGGTTAATAAGTGCTTTATATTTTTTGTATAATATATGAAAAGAGAAAATGCACAAATTATTCCTTTCTTGACTCTTGTCACTATATAAAATTTTCCATAATCATACCATTTATCTAAAGTGGAGTTTGTTTCTAATTAATAAAATATTATGATTTTTGTTTGATTAATTGCAATTTGAAATTAATATTTTCCTCTTGATTTGATTATATATTTTTAATCAAAATCGTTGCTACTTCAATTACTATTATTGTTTTTGATGATACAAAAGGGGGAAAGATGTTAAGATTTTGATTTTCAAGCAATATTCTTATTAATATTTGAGAATGCTTTTATTCAAAGTTTTTTTTCAGTGTTAACCATACGCATCTGTGTAGGGGAGCTTATTGTAGGGGAAGCATTCAAATAGGGAGAGCTATTAGAACTCATCAAAACTAAATACATTTAATTGAGTCAAAATCTTAATATATGTTTGTTATCATCAAAGGGGGAGATTGTAGAATATACCAGTATATGATTTTTTTTTGATGATAGTAAACATATATATATATTTGTTTAAATGTATTTGTTATTGTAATAATTTATTTTTCATGTAATTAAATAAATATTTGTTGGATGAAATAAATAACACAGAATTCAAATTCAAACTAATATTTTACTCAAACAAATATTTTATTACAAATTTGAATAGTACAAATTTGAGCTCTCACTATATATATAGACATTTTCAATTACACTGCATCTTTATTACAACACAAAGTTAAATTTACATATCATACCTCACTACATATTCACTCAACACTCGTATTTTTATCTTCAACTCTATTCCATTTTTATCCAGCATTTGAATTATCTACAAAATAAACACTAATGTAGTAAAATTGAAAAAGAAATATTTTGCAGTTCAAAATGAAGTGTGTTGTTTTGAAAATATTGTTTGCCTCGGTTATTTTATTTGTTCATCATCATTTCTTTTAAACCATCATACGCGAACAACTTGTGACATGCACAGTGTATAACTATACATGCCATAAGGCCTTGCGCACCATTCTATACTTGCTTGTTAAAAATACAGGGATAGGTGAGCACGAGGTCAAACTCGAGCAAAAGCTAGATTCAACTCAAGTGCAGACTCGAGTAAACCATGGGTCATCAAAACTGGAAGCAACATCAAATTGAAGTCTAGTTGGAACAAGACTCAATGCAACGACCAGGTGCAACATGAGGACCACCATACATGTTAAATGGAAGCAAGTACAAGACAAATGTAAGAGCTACAATTCAAGTCTACAGCAGGCCAGTACAACGTGAAAACCAGATTTCCAATGAACTAACCTGATCAGAACACCACAACAATGGACAAAGGATACAAACCAAACAGCATGACAACAATGCATCAAGCAGAACAAGGCATCACGAAATACATATATACATGTGTGAACACATATGTGTGTGTGTGTGTGTCTATATATACGCCACAGGGGAAACCAGACAAGACCAGTGCACAAGTGAAGTCTCAACCAAGACAACAATACTGCAACCAAACTCGACCACAATCACTGAACAACCAACATACAACAAGCCTTCAATCATGAACAAAAGCCAATGGAACAAAATTTACAAAAGCTTCAATCTCCAAAATGAACCAAACTCAAGTGCAAATTTAAATTGAGCACACACCTCATAATGTAACACAACAGTTCAGAAGTGATCAAACCCCAAGTATAAAGTGGAGAATTCACAGCATTTCAAATAAAAACCAAACATTCTCAAGTTCAATGGGGAAATATGACTTGAACTAAATTAACAAATGGTACATGGATATGCAAGGTAACAAGTTCACATGAAACCAGATTTTGCAACAGAAATGAAACCGGTCCAGACTACAACAACAAGAACAACACACACTTGAATCAAAAACATGTACACAAGTAAACACAATGGTACTAGATTTCCAGTGAATCTATGAAGCATCAACCAAATACAAGCTGTGTAGCATGAAACAATGGAAACTCTAGTTACATCATGAACACGTATAAGTCTATACAACCTAAATAAAGTGCAGATCCGATGAACTTATGAACCCAAACTACAAGGACAGAGAAGATGTATGGAGATCATCATTGAACTTGAACAGGACTCAAATCAACATGAACAAATACATATGCCACAAAATAACCAGATTGCAAGAAATACTCCAGACATAACATGAAGTACATACACATGTATACATATACATATATATATATATATATGTGTGTGTGTGTGTGTGTGTCTATAGATATATTTCAATTCAACAAACAAGTCAACATATTCATGGAGCAGTTTCAACAATAATATGTTAGTAGCAGTTCGAAAATTGCAGTGAAGTCAATCAACATGAACAAGTACCATTGGTCAAGAAATAAATAAAATCAAGTCATAGAAAATTATCAGACGCACGATGAAAGTATACGAATCCAACAAGTCAGGAGTTGAACAAGTCGAAGTCAAGTTTTATCTCAAAGCCATAAAATTCAAAATGCCAAAGTTGTAGGAGCAAAAGGAGGAACCAATTCAAGGAAATTCAAGCAACATCAACTAAGAACAAGTCGGTATAGTCCGTCGTTCAAGCATAAAGCAACACAAGAGATAAAATCACTGAAGAATTCAAACACAATTATACGAACGAAAATATAGGATGTTCGATCCTTATAAATTACCCGTTAACATTATCGGAAAAAAGCATTCGAGTTTGAGACTAAATCAGTGAGCATACTTAGAATAAATCACAAAAAGATTCATAACTTGAATCAAAGTCGAGAACTAAAAAGGGGAAAATCGTGTACCACTCAATCAACATCCAACTTAACTTATTAAAGCAGCCGAAAGACAATCAAAGCTAGGAGACGACTGACAAAGCAAAGTAAAGAAATTTAATCACATCAATTGATTGAAAATCAAGCGGCGGCTTCAATCGAACGAAGCCCTAATTTTCGAAGAGGAACAAAAGGGAACAGCCGAACAAAATACGAAGGAAGGCATTCTTCTCTTTAGGGCCGAACAGAAGGAAAAAGGGAGACGTCTCTTTATCTCCAATTATACTTTGAAGTAGCTTGTCTCTATATAATTACTAGGCTGAAATTAAATAATTAGGGCGTTTTCTATTTGTTTTTTAGTCAATTTTTTACTTTTAAATTTTCTTTTAAAATTGTGTAACTCTCTAATCGTGTGACTAGGTTACGAACTACGGTGGTGTAGTTTGAGAATTCGCAACTTAGTGGCTGAGTTGTGGTAGGGTTTTGAGCGTAGAGTTAGGTTAGTCATTAGTAGATGTCACAAGTTTACGTGTGTAAGCTTCTGACTATTTAATTTCTAGTAGAAACCTTGGGGGCAACACGTATGCAAGGTTTTGCCGAAGCTGGGTAAATTTGCGTGTGATCTTCTGCATTATTATCCACGATTGTTTTTAATTTTCGCATTAATTTTTATTATTATTAGTATCACCTAATTCACCTCCCTTTAGGGTGAAAACGATATTACGTTAATAGCCTTGTGATGAGAGGCCTCAGAATTGCCCTTATGGTGCCTGTGATCAGAAGGTCGACTGGTGTGAGTTAATGCCAAGTGTTGAACGGGAATGGAAGTCGGAGGTGGCGCACGAGAAGCATCACTCGGTTGAAAGTCATCACGATGATCATAATGCCTGTCCAAACCTCTTGTTGGAGGTGACCTGGATCTAGAATGGTATCTTGAAGTAAAGTCATAAGATGGATAGTCTTTGTCATGACTGCCTCTATCACGGTTGGAGCGATGGCTAGACTCCAAGTCTTAGCCACCACCATGATGATATGTGTCTGAGCAACACCTCTATAGAGACATTTTCCTCTAAAGACTGAAACATATACCTTTTCCTCTCTATGGGTCCTACAAATGAAACAGGGATAGGTTAGCTCCAATAAGCAAGGACATAAGTCAAGTGCGATGCAGTGCACGTGTATATGAGTGTCCCCGAGTCCCCTCGATGGACCGTATGCTAGAGCTTTGCTAATGGGAGTGATTTTTCCCATGTTGGTAGGAGGGATTTCATCATCAAAGAAGAGAGGATAGTCAACACCCTCGAGACTCATGTTGTCAAGGTCGAAGGATTTAATGTTGGAATCGACCCTAGATTAGCGAATATATCTTCAGTGGTGAGAGGAGTTTTCTCAATAGTGGTGACTGGAAGGGGATGTGTGGATGTCAGTCCTTTGGAAATCTTCAGGAACAGTCTCTTCTTTAATGAAAACTGCTGGTCGTCTTTAGGCTCCTTGATAAAAGGCTCGTGGCCTATATTAACATCATCGTGGCCAGTTTTGCCACCTTTACATACGATGTTGCCTTCCTCGGCATATTCTTGCATCGCTTTAACATTCACTCCATCTTCAGCCTCTGGACTTAGGATTGGAGGCACATTGGGATTTACATCACCACCTCCAGGCGTGTTATCGTCATCGTCATCATTGTTATCATCCTCATCGACGACCAATTGAACTTGACCAATGCAAAGACCCACTTCTAGCAAATTATGGACTACGAGATTTTCATCGTAAAGAAGAACTCCCGTATCTCTATCCTCTTCCAGAACTTCCATGAGAGCTCTAACGGCGTTTGTAAGCGTCATGCCATTATGTCTCACTGGAACATTTGAACGAAAAAAAGAGTAAGGGTTAAGCTTGCAAAATTACAAGGCGAGTTCACATTTTACGCATGTAGTATAAATTACATCTACATAACAGTCTTTGTGCAAATTCAGGTGGACGGCAGACTTAAAATCGTTCACTCTTGAAATAGCTAAGTTTATCCATGTACCAGTAACAACTCAACAGTTCTTAGCCGGTTCCTGATAAGTCAAAGAAGGGCATCTTTTCTGGCACTTGAAACTATGTATATACTGTTAACCCTCCTTTTGTTAAGGCAGTATACATGTGGATTTAACCCAACAGATTTTATGGTTGTCAAAGCTGAGTAGCCCAGAGCAATGGTTGTAGGGCCTAGGAATCAAGTACAAAAGATAATACAAAGACAAGTTGGATAGAGTTGGTAGATTGACTATGTCGGATGCTTGAAATATGGGTGTTAGTTTGGACAAGGAAGGGATCGGTATACTTCAATGCAAAAGGACCGGTATACTTTAGTGTAAAGGGATCGACTTACTTCAAAAGCATGGAAAGATGAAGGGATCGTCATTCTGGAAGGATCGACAAGGTTGGTTCTAGTGGGGCCGGTATATCTCTTTGGCTTAGCAAGATGGAGCAGTCAGCATGGATGAATGCATTGGACCGACGGACTTTATTGATAGGGGTCGACATTTATCAATGAAACAAGTACATTCTTACATTCAGTAATCAACATCTCGATCTCTCTTCTTCCAAATTATAGGAAACTTTGAGGTCGAACATATATAGGCATGAAGAATTCATCATAGGAGCCGCTGTCAAAAAATCACCCAAGGAAGGGATCGGTACCGATCCCTCTCCATGAGGATTTGTCTGGCGACCCATATGATGGGCCTAAATGGATAAGAGGGCCCCTATAACCAAAGTTTCACCCATAAATACAGCGGGCAGGGCTTTAGAAAAGGGACCTGGAGTCCGCTTCTCTTCATCTTTTACATATGCGATACTCTGCCATTTTTACTCTCGAATTTCATAAAATTGTAACTGTGATCAATGATATAATCTAATAAAAGGAAAATATTTGGAGTGGACATAGGCTGGAGTTGACCGAACCACTATAAAACCTCTTGTTCTTGATTTCTGTTTTGATTTACTGATTTTTTTGATATTTCCTCTATTTTAATTTATTTTATTCATTTACTTCTCTACATAAACCTGTTCTTGGGTGTTTGTGACCAATTTTGGTGCAAACATTTGGAAGCTTTCACTGAGAAAGCATGCACTCAGGGATTTGGAAGTTAGAATCTTGGATTTGAAAGCTTGAGAACTTGGATTTAGGAAGCCATGGCTAGTAATCAACAAGGAGACAAAGAATAGAAAGGAGCCTTCGTGAAAGGAGTCAGCGGGCTTCCTCAGGAGCTAATCAAACTTAAATCTTCATTACCAGAGATGAGATGGAAATAATGATGCATTCTATGCATAAAAGGATGCTGAAGAGGTAGGAGGACGTGATGCAGAATCTAATCCAACAAATCGGACAAGTTAGAGCCATAAGAGCTGTTGGAATGCAAAACAAAAATCAGAATCGGGAGCATGGGAATGGTGTTAATAGACAGGGGAATGGAACAGAGCAGTTGGGGGCGGTGCCCTGCCATCCTAGAGCGGTCGGCATAGATCCCACCATAGGATCGGTACTGATCCTCAAAGGCTGAGGGCATGCCTCTGGGTCTGGTTGATCGTGATGCCGGAGGACCTGCGATCAATCTTATAGAGCCTGGTGCAAACCCGATTTGGATGATCGACCTAAGGAATACGTCCCTGAATTTCCTCAAAGACTCAGGGGGCAGATTGGGCATTACGATTAGAGACTACCATTTGAAGACAATGGCAGGTTTGTAGATATGATAAGGCGAGCTACGCATGGAGGGTTGGTGAACAGGGATCTCGAGGATGTCAATAGAAGTCCATTCGCTCCAAATATTGGGAAAGCTAGGAATTCACCGGAGTTCAAACTAACGATGCTTGAGACTTATGATGGAAAAAAGAATCTCGCTATTCATTTGGCAAGATAGATGAGATACATGGAAGTATTGAGGGGATTGGAGGAAGTCATGGCACGATGCTTCCTTTTGTATTTGACGGATATAGCTGCACTACAGTTCTATCAGCTGTAAAGCGGCTCCATCAGCACACAGACGGAATTGGTTGAAGAGTTTATGAAGCAATTTAGGGTTCACATCTTGTGACCCAAAAATGCATTAATTTTGAAAACACTGAAACAAAGGACCGGAGAGTCCTTAAGGAGTTCCTTAACATGCTTAATGTCATGGTGCATCGATGGATCGTTCAGGTCCATCCGTGGTTTTGATGGAAGTTGTATCTAGAATCGGTGATAGCACAGAGTTCAAGGATTCGTTGGCACGAGATTCGTTTATGGATCTCGAGGAGTTTTATCACGAAGTAGAAAGGTTTCTGCAGTAGGAAGACGCACGAGCAAATAAACCGAAGGTAAATGCTGTGCAAAGTAGAGGATCATCAGGAGATGTAAACAAGAATGATAAAGGAAAACGGAAAGTAGAGGATGGCATTGAAGGATCGAAGTGTCCACGATGGGAATCAAGATTCACCTTTTACACGGAATAGACTGAAACATTGGAATGGATATATTTAGATACTAAGGAGAAGATCCGCTATCAGACGCCAATGAGGAGGGACCCTACAAAGGATGAAAAGAAATAAAATAAATACTGTTTATTTCATGAGCTGAACAGGCATAGCAAAAACAACTATAGGCACTTAAAGGATGAGATTGAAGGACATGTCCAGAATGGCATGCTATCACAATATGTGAGAACTCAGGCAGCGGCGGTGGAACATGAGCAACCACCATCCGCATCGAATGAGAACTGCCTAGGATCGAGGTGTCAACTTGTCATCAATTGACATGAATGGAAAAGAATAAGTAATGAACTTCACAATAGAATGGCTAAGTCACTTACACATGTACAGATCAAGAATGGTCCCTAGGCATGCTCTGAGATGACAATGAACCGTCGCACCCGAAGATGCTTGCATTGTAGTCTATAGTTTTTGTTTCTGTTTCTATTTTGGCACTAGGTCATGAAACTCACTCGCACATGAAATCTGACATTGATGATTTTGAATCACATTTTGCATCGAACGACATTTAATCTTGAACGATTGTATTTCACCTCGAACAGCACTCGATCTCAAGTGATCACATTTCGCCTTGAACGTCACTCGATCTCGAACGATCACCTTCGTCTGCAAATGGCACATGATCCCAAACGATCGCATTTCACCTCGAACGGCACTCGATCTGGAACGATAGTATTTTGCCTCAAATGGTGCACGATCCTAAACGATTACCTTTTACTTCGAACAGCACTCGATCTCGAATGATCAACTTTTTCCTCGAATGGCACTCGATCTCGAATGATCGCATTTTGCCTCAAACGACACGCAGTCCGATACGATCCCCTTTCGCCTCGAATGGCACTCGATCTCGAATGATCACCTTTCGCCTCGAGCGACACTCGATCTTAAACAATCACCTTTCGCCTTGAGCGGACTCGATCTCGAAGATCACTTTTCTCCTCGAATGGTACATGGTCCCAAACGATCGTTACTAACAGTTAGGAAAGATCACAGATTTGTTCACACGTCATCAACGGGTTTTGAACATTAGATATAAGGCTATTCAAAACATGCCTTCCTGTCGCCAGGCATGTTTTGGAGGGTAGAGTGTTAGCTTGCCTTTTGTCAAGGGAGTATACAGGCGGATTTAACCCAAAATATTTTACGGTTGTCAAAGCTAAAGAGCCCAGAGCAACGGTTGTAGGGCCCAAGAATTAAGTACAAATGATTATGCGAAGCCAAAGTAGGATGGAATCGGTAGATAAATCGGTGCAGGATACTTGAATATGAGTGTTAGTTTGGACAAGGAAGGGATCTGTATACTTCAGTGCAAAGGGATTGATATACTTCAGTGTAAAGGGATCGACGTACTTCGAAAGCTTGGAAAGATAAAGGGATCGACATTCAGGAAGGATCGGCATGGTTGGTTCTAATGGGGTCGGTATACCTCATTGGTTTGGAAAGAGGGAGGAGTCATTATGGGTGGATGCATTGGATCGACGGACTTCATTCATAGGGGTTGGCACTTATCAATGCAACAAGTACATTCTTACATTCAACAATTAACAACTCAAGCTCTCTTATTCCAAATGACATGAAACTTGAAGGTCGAACATATATAGGCATGAAGAATTCATCATAGGAGACACTACCAAAAAATCACCCAAGGAAGGGATTGGTACCAATCCCTCTCTATGGGGATTTGGGTCTGGCGCCCCTTATGATGCGCCCAAATAGGTAAGGAGGCCCTGTAGCCGAAGTTTCACCTATAAATACAGCAGTCAGGGCTTTAGAGAAGGGACCTGGAGTCTACTTCTCTTCATCTTCTACCTAAGAAATACTCTGCCATTTTTACTCTCGAATTTGAAAACTTGTAACTGTAATCAACAACACAATCTATTAAAAACAAAATCTTTGGAGTGAGCATAGGTCGGAGTCAGCTGAACCACAATAAAAGCCGTTGTTCTTGATTTCTGTTTTGATTTGCTGATTGTTTTGATATTTTCCTTTGTTTTAATTTAGTTTCTTCATTTACTTCTCTACACAAACCCATTCTTAGGTGTTTGTGACCAATTTTGGCGCAAATATATACCAAACTTCCTTATCACTAGGTAATCATTGTAAATGTTGAGCGAAAATAATACATGTACCATGAAGGAAGGCATAACTATTTGGATGTAGTTGCGTCAGAGCCAATATCACGAAGTTTAAAACTCGATGAATGAATTGATTAAATTTTTGGATGCATCTCGCCAGGCACATGTATCTATAATAAGCAGTATAACCCCTTAGGGGACTATGAGCTCTTTGTTGATGAAAAGGGACTAATATGTCCTCAAATATGATTCTATGTTTATCATAGATTTTATGGAGTGATCCCTCTTCAATTATTGAGGCAATTTTGTCGGCGGGATCATCCATTATAACAGCATCCTTAAGAGCGTCAGGAGTAGCATTAACTCTAGGGACTTCTAAAGGCATTTGAGGAACCTTTGAATGAGGTTTATCCACTTATGGATTTTCACCTGGAGGTACGAACTACATCGGAGTATGTTTTACGTTGTGCATAAGGAGTCACAATCGAACTAGACTCTACATTGGATTCAGCGTATCTAGAAGTCGATAGATCTAAAGCTAAAGTGGCGAGACGCTCAAAACGTCCGTGGTCCATTTCTATAAAACTCAGTAGATAATCAACATCAGATTAATTTTATGCTATATCCTCATGTTAAATTGAAACTAGTGCAGCGTCGTGCAATGCGAATTTCTAATGTTATATAATAGTTCATTTTGAGAGTTTGGACATCACCTAAAGTGACCATCATCACCGACTGCCTAATATACTTCATTTCGTTGGCCAAGCTTTGAAAATACGTAGGAACTCAAGAGATAACACTTGACCAAATCGACAAGGTTCAGAATAAAATGAGTTTTAAGCCCAAATTCCACTAAGGCTCAAATTGGTAACGAACTGAGCTCTTGGATGGATCTTTGCTCCATTTCTATGAAACACCGCTTGGTCTCGATTTCAAGCACAGCCACAAACTTGAATTTCACCCACACCAACCTTCAGCCTCACTCCATCTCCGCTAAGTCAGCAAGATTACGAGAAGATTTGAGTATGGGTTTTAGATCTAGGTCGAGTCAATTACTTAAGAATAGTTTAGTCTTGGATCGATGAATTGAGTTCAACCAAGACAAGACAGGCGAGGTTGAGCTCAGGTGAAGGGGTGGTGGCAGTTCGATTATTAAGCGATGGAGTAGATTTCAATCATAAGGCCAAAGTTTTATAATGGTGGATGCTCGAGCTCGGTTTGGTAGTAGGCAAGAAGTGAGAAAGAAGGACAAGTAAGTTAGGTTATAAAACCCAAAGCCCAAGTTTCTAGGCAAAAGAATTAGGAGACTTCTCCCTAGTCTTGGATCTGTGCTGTTCCAAGAACGTCGATCGGTATCGAGTCTTGAATCTTTAAAAAATGGAAGTGGTGATGATGGTCCATGCATACGCATGTGTGTGCATATCAAAAATTATTCAAGAACGTGCACATGTATATGCATGCATGCGTATATCCAACACCGACGAATGAAGTCAAAGAAAATCAGATTCTAACCTAGAAAGTCCTTGAAAGGGACTAGTTCAAAATTAGTGAGTTTAAAATGATACACCATGAAAGCATATTCCCGTTTTAGTAATGCCAAGTGTTGGTAAAGCGTCGCAACGAATAACTATAGACATGACTCTTCACAGCAACAATCCAAAGTAAGGATACCGACTATTCAAAACTCCTTAACAATAGTCTTGACTTATCTTGATTCAAATCACATCATGTGCTTTGAGGTGCAAGTTTATCTAGCCTTTCGACTATGTGATATTTGGATAGACTAGACGAATCGAACTTGAAAACTTTTAAGGCAGGGAGCCCGAAGATATGGACCAAGGGTCCATAAATCCGGTGCAAATAGAGCTAAAGGATGAAGACAAAACCACTCAAAGAAAAAATAACAAAAATCCACCTTAGAGTTGGAATAGTACCGATCCATGTAGTTTAGTCCATTCCTACCCCGACTCCTCCTACTCACTGGTGATGATACCAGGAGCCTATTTCAAGTATTATTTCGTTGATCCCATGCAATACTCTATCGATCTCCTTGAGCACTCAATGTCAGCAACTCCATTCTTCCACCGGTCTATCATTTGGGCTCAGAAAAAAAACTAATAATAATGCAAACAAATTTAGAATCACGAAGCTAGCAGCAAATCGAGCCAGGACAAGAAGTTCAAAGTCATCCATGTGGAGAACTTATGGATCAGTACCAATCCAAGCTCATGGGTCAATACCAATCCATGAATACTGATGAGATGTCCGTCTAATTTCCTAGAGAAGTGGTCTATGGCATGGAAAACTACATAGAGATCATTGGGACAAAATTTTAAGCTTCTTACAGCTATAAATAGGAGGCAGGGCTCATTTTTAAGAAGCTTTTTTAGGCTCTCTAACTCTAATCTCCTGTAATCACTCACATGTTTATACAAATCCGTAAGAACTTGTACTTGCAAATTAACGATATAGTCAATAGAATCACTAAGTGGACGTAGACCAATATTAGTTGAACCACTGTAAATGCTATGTGTTCTTTTCTTGCTCATTTTTAATTTACTTTTCTTCCCTTTTTTCTCTACGCAATCTCTTGGATATTTGTGCCATTTTTGATTCAAACACTCATGTTGGTGGAAGTCAACGGATAAGGTTCTTGGACCTAGGATGATTAGGGATGCTTTAGAGAAATTAGATGTAATAAGGAAAAGAATGAAGGACACATAGGATCGACAAAGTCATATGCTGATAAGATGAGGATTGAGTTGGAGTTTGCAGTTGAAGACTTGGTATTTATGATAGTTTCACCATTGAAAAGAGTTATAAGATTTGGAAATTCAGGAAAATTATTACCTACGTTTGTTGGAACTTAACTATATTAGAGCATACTAGAAGTCTAGATTATAGGGTTGAACTCCCTAAGAAGATGGCAAGAGTCGGCAATGTATTTCATGTATCACATTTGCAAAAATGTATGAATGATTCAGCCACGGTTATCCAGCAAAACCAATTGGAGGATGTGCAATTAGATCCTAAGCCATGTCCATCCCTAGTTTGGCTCGTATTTTCGAGCATGGAGTGAAGTAGCTTAGGAATAAAGTAGTGAAGTTGGTAAGAGTGCAGTGGGGAAATGTCCCCGTAAAGAGCACATGGGAACCTAAGGAGAATACGAGGGCTTGTCATCCTAACCTCTTTATTAGTACATTCCTTGATTCTATTTTTTTAAGAATCTAGGTTTGGATGCTTATGATTTGGGTTCTTTATGATTGGCTTAGATTAGTATAAATTGTTTAGATAGTTGAACCCTTGACCCGTGATATGTGGAGATTGCATTCATGTAGATTTCATTTATGCTGATATACTAGAATTGTTTTGCATCATGCTTGTATGTCATTTATATTGCATACATATAGGAGGGACTATTTTGGGAGGCCGACTACCGAATTGCATTCTTGCATTTAGTCAAGTATTATAGGACATGATCACGCATTCATATCCGCTTATTCATATGTTATGTATGTATTTATATGATTGGACCGAATTGTTGTGGTAAATTATTTGACTTGGATTTTATGTTCATAATTTCACGGACAAAATTCCTTTTAAGGGACAGAGTGTATTAATTTTTTTTTTAAATACTGAAAAAAAACTAAATAATTTTCACCAAAGGGAAACATAGTCATTTTTAAAAATCTTGAATTTGACAATGAAATTGGCGCCATTGCGACAATCTCATATTTTTGATGGACGTCGTATCTTCATTTGTCTGACTCAAACTCCTTTTGTTAGATATATTGCAGTTTTGTTCCTCAAAAAATTGAATTTTAAATTATTCTATCTCAAATTAACTTGAATGGACAACTTATTTTTTTTTAAATACCCGGTTGGTATTCTCGTTTAAAAATTTAAATCACTTCTGTATGTATTCTTTTTCTCCTCTCCTTTTCCTAGAAAGACAAACATCCCATCTCTAATTTAAACCAAAATTCCTATCTCAATTGTTCGTGAAATCAAACATATTAAATAACGAAGTAAAGAATGAAATGAAGGCAACATTCTAATACCAACTAGAATCGTGAATTCATCGTTGTAGTGGAGACAAATTTCGAATAGCGAACATTTGAGGGAAAATTGAATTATACTAAGCGGTTTACATCTAAATTACTATATAAACGATTTAATTTTCTCTAGTTCTAAGATAATTATGGTTTAGGGATAGAAACTAGGACTATACGAATGATTAGTGAAATATTATAATAATTAAAAGGGATATTATCTAAAATTAAAATAGTTTGTGGATGTGTAATTAATATGAAATGGTAGTTAGTAGTGTTGGTCGAACAATGAAATATTTTATTTTATACTAATGGCATGAGATCAATAATCACATGGAAATGCATAAATGAAGATGAATTGGAGATAATGATAACAAATTATATGGTCCAAATAATATAAATTCTAAATTTAGTGCATACACACACACACACAGAGACACACACACACATATATATATGAATAAAAGTAAAGAGAAACATTAGAAGAGAATTTGAGACATATATGAATATAATTATGCTAAAAATGATATATCAAACCACATAATACCTTTATGAAATGTTTGAGAGATACATCCATACATTTTAGAGAATTCATACGAATTAAAATGGATTTTAATTGAGTGTTTATGATATTTGATAATATATTGAAAATCAATGTTTTTGGACAAGAAACTAGTTTATATTGAAAATATGTCATAAAATATATATATATATGATGTAAAATTGTTTATAAGTTTCCATATGTTATTATAGGTCATATTATAAATTTTTTCGAAATGATAATGATTACAGTGTGTATGTGTGACTGTATGTATATATATATATATTCATGTGTGCGCACACGTGTGCACGTGTGCGTTTTTATATACATCCGTGTGTGCGTGAAAGGTCTATTTATAAAAAATTGAAAACTAGTTTTATAAATAATGACTTTTGGAGCAATTTATGATATGAGTTTAGCATGAACCTTTAGTGAATTTAAATAGAGAGATTGTAGTGAATCATACTTGAATTTAGAAGGAAAAAAAATGAAAATCGGATGTAAAATGAATGAAATACAAGTAAAAAACTGAAATAATATGTATAAATCTTGGGAAAATTGATAGGAACCACTGTTCCTACCACTTTGCTATATATTGGTCGACCAATGGGATATGACAGGTCGACCGAGCGCACAAGTGGGCAGGTTACATACTTGTGTGCATCTGTGCGTGAGCACTTTTTTGCTACTAACTTCAGGTTTTTCTCTTAGGTATTAAGCGACGTTCTATTGTTGTTTTAGAATGGACCTGTGATTTGATTTATTTGGATATTCGGACATATATATGTGAATGGATGTGTGTTTGTATAGATATATATATATACATGGATATATGCATAAGGGTAGTCAATTTTTGTGATTCTTTGAATGTTGATATTGAAATCCTCTATTGGTTATCATGGGAAGACGACCACTCAAAGAGTATTGAATTCTCGAGGTGCGTGTTGTTGGTGAGAACGAGCTAGTAATTTGTGTATGGAACCACATCCATTTGGTGATTTATCCATGTGTTAATGCAGTGGGGTAGGCTTGGCTTTGTATATGGGTTAGACTATATCATCGACTGTTGTAACTATATTAGAATAAGACCTTGTTTCACAAAGTTTTCCTTATGTTATTATACTGTTTGATTAACTTGTTGAATATAGGTGGAACTTGATTATGGTATGATTAGCATAGTTGTCTTGGTATCATTTGGGAATGACTAGAATATATAGTAAAGTAGACATACATCACTCATTAGACTGTAGTCTGACCATATTGAAATTTACTCTTTTTGTTTCATTACTAGGTTGATGGACACTAATGTTTTGTATCGACTGACATTTGATCGTATGGATGACGAAGGCTTTACTTACATATATGGACTTGTATATAAATAATTATTTGACATTGTCGCTGATCGTATGCTTATATTTGTATTTGGTTTGGACTGGATTTGACTATGTATATAATTTAAATCTATTGGTTTGAAATATAGTTATATTTGGTTATCCAACATGTTATTACCTTCCATTGTGGGTTCGAAAAGAGATGGATATAATATATTTATTGTTTGTCACCTATTACAACATATTTATTGTTTTTCTCTTATTATCTTAACTTAACGACACATCATCCTGCTTTCGGGGTTTACACAACATGGGTTGTCTTAAATGGAAAACCGAAAATGGAAAATTATTTCAAATTTCCTCTAAATCAAATATGTCTAGTTCATGAAAAATGTTATAAAGATTCTCTTATGAATCAAACAAGATGTCATATTTTTGTTTAAGAAGACTAAAAGCATTAACAATTAAGTCCAAAATAAATAAAAATCAGTAGCCAAACTTTACAATGATGAGTTAAACTAAGGAGTCATGATTATAAATCCCAGATAAAGAAGCAAATACACCCTAACAATCATGAGTAAAGTTCATATTGTAAATTCAAAATCAAAATTTTACTACTGATAAGTAAGAATGATGATCAAGAAACATCAATGGCTCTATTATTGGTTCAAGGAATATCCATTAATCAATTTAATATCTAGGGAAATGAGTAATAACTAATCAATTCGTCTACTACTACTGTTAATCGGTTATCAATGCAATAAAAGTTAAGGACTATCCAACAAAGCCAGTTGATTACTTTATGGCAAGAATGCCTTAAAATAATAATAAATAATCATGAAAATCAAATGACAATTCAATATAAACATGAGATAATCATTTCGATTAAAATTATATAAAGAAAGAGTGAAAAAAACTCACCGATTTTGCTAAAGAAATAGTAAATTTTTTAAGATTTTTTTGGCTGTTTTGAGGGAAGCAGCAAAGGAATTTAAGTAGAGTAAATAAAGGGAGAAGAAAAGGAAAATGTTATATATATATATATATATATATTCGCCTAACCAAATAAAATAAGGGTTACGAAAATCACAACTGCATGATCAAAGCAGTTATTTGAAATTATATTTTCAAAAGCTACAACGTCGAAAATTAAATCATTCATACACAATAAAAGAGTATGCACTTTTTAGAAGGCCCAACCGAATGTTGCCATGTGGCACCTGCATTAAATGCATAAGAGACACATCACTACACCATTAAGTATTCGTCTTTGGTTCATAAATCTACTTAGTCAAACGTCGCTAAATTAACAAAGCCTTATAATATGTTAATAACAATGACTGATCGCAATAAACTTAGCCTTACGAAACTCAAACAACTATGCCATACGAAACGTTATGTACAACATTTTACAGTAGTCAACCTACTTATCCTTATGACACTCAATTAACTTTGCCTTATAATACATTAACAACAACATCTTACAACAATCAATCTACTTAGCCTTACAACACTCAATTAACTAAGCCTTACAGTACGTTAACAATGTCGTATGGCAATCAATCTACTTAGCCTTATAACACTTAATCAACTAAGCCTTATGGTACAACAACCAATCAACTTAGCCATATGTCACTAAATTAACTAAAGCCTTACAGAATGTTTACAACAACATCTTATGAGAATCAACCTAGTTAGCCTTACGACACTCCAACAACTATGCATTACAACACACTATGTACAACGTCTTACGGTAATCAATCAATCTACTTAGCCTTACGACATTCAATTAATTAAGCTTTATAATAGATTAAAAACAACTTCTTATACCAATCAATCGACTTATCCTTACAGCACCCAAACAACCATGACTTACGGTACGATAACGAATCTACTTAGTCATACGTCACTAAAATAACTATGCCTTACTGTATGTTAAAAACAATGTCTTATGACAATCAATCAAATTAACCTTATGGCACACAAACTACAATGCCTAACAATACGTTATGTACAACATCTTATGGTAGTCAGTCTACTTAGCCTTACAACACTTAATTAACTACGTGTTACAGTATGTTAACAATAGTGTCTTATGACAATCAATCTATTTAGCCTTACGATATTCAGTTACCTAAGCACTTCGGCATCCATATACCTTTGCTTTTCAGCTACCACTTTACATAGCCTCCGGCATTCAAATACTTTGGCTTTTCAGCTACAACCATACATAACCTTAGGCATACAACGACTTTAGCTTTTCAACTACTATAATCCATCGCCTTCGACATTTAAGTACTTTAGCTTTTCACCTACTCACATATATAGCCTTCGGCATACGACTACTTTAGCTTTTCAACTACTACTATATATAGCCTTTGACATTTAGATACTTTAGCTTTTCAGCTACTACCATACCTAGCCTTTGACATTCCAAATACTTTTCTTTTTTTAACTACCACTATATCAAAGCTTTGTCATTCAAATACTTTAGCTTCTTAGCTACTACTATATATAGTCATCAGCATTCAAATACTTTAGCTTTTCAGCTACTACTATACATAGCCTTCGACATCAACTATTTTAGCTTTTGAGCTAATATTGTATATAGCCTTCATTATTAAAATAATTTAGCTTTTCAGATAATTTACATATATCCTTCAACGTCCAACTGTTTTTTATTTTCAGCAACTACTATATATAGCTTTTTAACATTCAAATAATTTATCTTTCCATCTAAAACTACATATAGCTTTCGACATCCAACAACTTTAGCTTTTTAGGTACTACTTTACATAGCCTTCAACATTCAAATACTTTAACTTTGTAGCTATGACTATACATAGTCTTCGACATACAACCACTTTAGCTTTTGATCGCCTACTATACATAGCCTTCTACATTTAAATACTTTAAATTTTCAGCTACTACTATATCTAGGCTTTGGCATTCAAATAATTTAGCTTTTCAACTACTACCATTAATAGCCTTCAAAATCCAAATACATTGGCTTTTCAGCTACTACTACTCATAACCATCACCATTGAAATACTTCAACTTTTCAACTACTGCTATACCCAATCCTCAAACTTAAGTTCCTCTCCATAATGAAATCCTCAAATCTCTACTAAATATTCATCAAAATTTGTAGTTGCAAGAAATTAATATAGATCAAGAGAAAAATGTAGTAATCGACTATAAAATATGTCTTAACTTTTTTAACATAAACCAGAGTCAACTCCGCATTAATCATATGGAGCGAACTTTGGGAGACATGTGTTATACCATATTTTTACTTAGCAATATTTCACTTACAAACCATATAAGTTCTATAAATTCTTGGCTCGTATAGCCAGTGGATAATCCCTTATGTTGAAGTATAAACAACATCTGAAAGTGGTGATTAGATGACCGGTAGAAAATCGAAATAACAAGCTTTTGAAAGGAAACAACCGAAAGATAAAGGCAATATAGTGCCATAAATCCAAAAGCATTCCCAAAAAGAAACCGAAATCAATGGCTAAGTTAATTTTTAGATGCATTAACAGTTCAAACGACCTAAAGTATATACACCTTGTGGGGATCGCCACATCCAAAAGCAATATGGAATCCATGTCATCAATCCACATCAACTCACAAAATAGCAAGATGACGACAAATTTTCAAATTATGACCATACAAGAGGGCCTAGTCAACAATCTACGAGAAAGCTCTCCACCAATAAAAAAGCCGCAAGATGCTTATAAATAGGCATTAATCCAAATGCATCAAGGATCTTTTTTGGGAACATTCATAATTTTAGCATTAAGAATATTAGTACTTTTCAATATTGGAGCTCATATCAAAAATTCATTAATGGTGGACTCAACCAACACATCATTGTAATAGCCTCTCGGTTGTAAAGTAGAACTACGGAAGGAAAGTATAGTGGACATATGGATTTTAATCTGAACCACGATAACTCTCGATGTCTTTGATTTCAAAATTTTTACTTCCAACCTAATTGCAGTAATTAGTCCTAATTAATCTAAAATCAATTTACTTTAGTATCCTCGTTAAGAAATCCAATCCAATTTCCAACAACCATCTTAAGCCTTCAGTTAATACATTACCGAAGCACATATAAAAACTAGTTTCTGAAGTTTATCCTTTGAACCTTTTGATGTTGGTATTTGACAAAAAATAAAATCAACAAAGTGAAAGTCACTGAGCAAAAAATTGATCAGAGAAAGTATAGTGAGAATTTTGTAATTTTTTTAGATTGAATCTAGTGTTTATATAGATGTAAAAGCATGCTTTTAAAGAGTAGTGATAGTTTTGTAGAGATATAAGTGAAGAGGAACCAACGATGGTTAAACACTGTAATAGAAGAAGAAGAAGAGTATCATTCAAGTACATGAGCACAGTCACAAAATTCATCATAACTAGTGGACCACATGATAGTGTACAGGTCAACCGCTTGAATGAGTTTTTCACTATATACATTGTACTTAACATGATATCTTCCTTTATGAAAATGTGACTATTTAACACTTCGAAATATTTAAAAAAAAATTCTAAAACCAAAATTTTCTTTCCAAAGATGATATAGAAATTTGGAAACAAATAGAAATCACGTAACAGGATTTTGCCAAGACAACTTCTATTGACTCGATAAAGATCCATAAAAATATATTTACCTAAAAAGTATTGTCTTTGAGTGCTTGTCTTCGGCCCGTCATTTCTCATTAATTCCAAAATAATTTCCAAATGATTTCATCTTTACATTATATAGCTTATTCTTTGTGCCGAACATCATGTTCTTCCTTTCATTATTGTGTCAACATATAGAAGTCATTGCTTTGGATATGCAACACTTACAATTATTGAATTACATTGTCAACATCAAAACATAGGTTCTTACATAGAACCATCGTACCTTGTCTTCCTCTACATCTCATCAAACCTACTCCTTCTGTAACATCCCAATTTTTATTAAATTTAAAACTTATAATTAATATAAATTTTGGCATAAAATTTTGGAATTAATTTGAATTTTTCTAAGCAGATAGAATAATTGTTTAATATTATATATATATATATATATGCATGTATGAATATATTTGAATTTGAAGTTGAATTGAAAATCAAAAAACAAAATTCTTAAAAATATTTGGATTTGAAAATAATATGAATGTGATTATTTATCAATGAATAATTTAGTTTCAAATTATTTTCTTTAAAGGTTATACATATGTAAATAGGAAAATGTATTTATAAAATAGGAAATACAATTTAAAATTATGTAAAAAAGGGAAAAAGACAAGTGTTAAGTTTATAATACATAATTTAACAAGTGTAAGTCTATTAAAACATAATTAAACAAGTGTTAAAAAATTAATTCATGCAAAGATAAGTGTCAAAAAATTTATTTTCTTTTTTTCAAATTAAATAAAATCAAGACAATATATATTTCCATTTCTTTCCCCTCTCATTTCTTTTATCTTCACTTTTCTAAAACCTGAGTAGATCAAAAACAAAACACACCAGATAAAAGAAATCAAAAGCAAGTAATCAAAACAGAAAAACAAAATTTAAAATAGTAAAGAAAATTAAGTTTTAAAAACTAAAACAACATCCGTTTCAACTTCTTTCAAGTTTGAGCAAATTCAAGATCAACTCAATCTCAAACACCAACAATTTGCAAAGCACTTTTTAGTTTCAAGAATCCAGTTTTCAAGATCAAAATTCAGCAATCAAAACATTTTCCAGATTTTCAACTCTAAAACAACCTCCAGGTTGCAAAATGCTTTCTGTTTCAAAGCTACAAGTGAGTAAACCTTTTGAAATTCTAGAATTTAACTTGTTGTTTGAGTTCGTGCTTGAAGTAAGGTTGAAAATTGTTTTCATGTGTATAAAAATGTGTATATTATGTGAATATGATTGTGCATGTCTGATATACAGGCATATTGCCTCTGATCGTTTCCAGGTTTCAACAACCTATTCAAAATTCAATTCCTCTTCCTCTGATTCTTGTTAGACTTTATGATCTAAACAAAATTTGTCTGCTTAAACATGTTTTAAGTTCTAAAAATAAATTTGAGCAAAATCAATTAATGTATTTTTGGAAACTGGAAAATATAGGCAAATTCAAAATATATTAAAATTTCAAACATCATAATTTCTGATTTCAGGCATACCATCTGAAATATTTTCAGAAGTAATGATTTTTAAAAGTAAATCTGAATTTTTAATGAAATATTGATCAATAATTTCGAAGTTGGACGGTATTGGATTTATTGGTGAATTCTGGTTTACAATAGATCTCGTGATCAAGGTTGGAGCTTGCTTGGTGGTCGGGGATCATCAAAAAATGCTCTGTGAATTTATAATTCACCGGGTGATGGTGCGACAGAGATTTAGGGTTTTATCCCAATTTCTGGTTATTCCTGTTCTCGGAGCAATTGTGTCATAAACATCGAATCGGACTGCATTGAGGCAAGTGGAAATGAAGCATGGAACGTCGATGAAGCTTTGGACATGGTTACGTGGACTTTGGTGGCCAGAGGCGGCGGGGCGAATCGGTTTAAGTTAATCGAAGTTTTGTTTCAGTTTGGATTGGATGACCAAATCTCGAGTTCGTCAACGTTTTGGGTTTCTGGGTGATCACGAGGCTCTAGAAGGTTGTCGTCGATGTGTTGAGTGTCGCATCATCGACCGGAGGTGGTTGGAATGTGAAAATGACCCAGGTTTGTGTCAGTAGCCTGGTTGAGGAAGAAAGGTGGATGAATCGAAGTAGGCTTTGGGAAATCATGTTGCTGGCTTGAGATTGGGTTTGGGTATTTGTGTATATGTACCAGGTATTAAAAACTTAAAAAAAAATCTAAGTTTTAAAAGGAAAATTATGGGTTGGCTCAGGGAAATCTCGAAGTGAATAGCATTTTGGCTCGGGGAACACTCGGGGAGGTCTCGGGTTCAACATAAAAAACAGTTCTCAACTTTAAAACCAAATTCAAAATTTAAATATTTTAGCCCATGTTTTTAAAATATTGTTTTGATTTGAGTTAAGATTAATAAAGGTTTTAAGTAAATTATTTAAAAAAAAGTAACTATGTTTAAATTATTAATTATGTGACATTTATTTATAAACTAAATTCTTAATTTATTTTAAATAAATAATATAATTAAAAAGTTAATTAAGATGAAATGTTGTTTTTAATTTTTAATTAACCTTAATCTCTTGAATTAATTTATGTGTTAATGATGATTAATTATGAGGTTTATTAATTAAAGATTTTAATAATAATCAAATGATTAATTAAGATAGATGATTTATAATTACTTAATAATTAAAGAATAATTAATTAAAGGATAGTTTATAATTAAGGACTGATTAATTAATGTAATTAATTAAGAAATATTTAATTAACTAAAGTGATTAAGATTAATTAATTAGTAACTAAAGACTAATTAATTTATAATCGATGATAAAAAATCATTAACTAAGGATAATTAATGAAAATAACTATGTGATTAATTGATTATAATCACACGATTAATTAATCTTGCTTATAGATGTTGAAGTATTATTGAATACCTTGAACTGATTAATACCCTGGATATATGATTGTGATACTTTGTGATGTGAATTGCTATAAACTGAACTATGATATCTGTGATATGTATTGCTTTGTGAGTTTGAAACTGTTGGCCTTCAAATAGCATTTGAATTTCAATGCGATAGGGAGTCGAATTCCAATTGGTTATATGAAACCCACATCGAATCTTAATGACGAATCTGTGTGACTTGTGTATCCACGTGTTTTTAAAATAAATGCCCGTTATTCGAATTAGCCGAGAGAGGACCTTGTGTCATAAAACCCATTCCGAATTAATGATACGACGAATTGGAGAGCATTTGATGATGGTGGTGAAGGCCGGTTATTTTCGACAATGAAAGGATTATCTGTCAATTGTCTCTGCACTAAGATGCTTTGGTATAGAGATCTCCATATGTGATTGGGAGTCCGATCAGGATTGTGGATTCTGGGATTGCAAGGGCTTCTTCCTTTATTGGACGAAGTGCCTTCAGTTCCATTCAGACCCAGGATGGACTTGTACGATTGTATGTCTGACATTAGATTTCGAGATATAAAGCTGATTTCTATCAAATACATTTGTATTTGGTGGCAGAGAATTTATTCTCTTAGCTTAAAACCCTTCTCTGAGACGTACATGATCAGAGGTTACGTAGTTGATGGTTATTAGTGATATACTCCCAACTTGGTAGTGTGGCATATTGAGTGCTCATCATTTGTTGATCAAATCATGGCTTTTGTGAAAAGCATAGCTTTGTGGATGATACTTCATCAATAATCACACCCCGAAAATGGTCGAAACAGGAATGGGTGCAGCAAGGTTATGAGGATCGCGCCCTTTAGGGTATGTACATTTCCTTCTGGATAATAAGTGGTATTCTGGTATGGAGCTCAGATAATTTGCTTTGTGGTTGTTGGTGTTAAGGGCTCTCGATAAAGGTCTATTACGACCAGAGGATGACATACTCGTGACAGTTAGTTACCTAGTTACAGAGGTAACCTAGCCTTGTGCTGGCAGAGATCCGGCTAGGTTCCCGGGGCGTCCCTCCAGAGGCGTACCCATTCGATAAAGGAAGTTCCTTAGCCTTGGCCATTTGTTGGAAATCCAATCACCCAATACGAGCCCTGTACGTTTTTAGTTGTAGAACCTGCCATCTAACATGGTAGCTATAGTAGACATACTATAATGGTATGTATGCTGGCTAAGATTAATATTATACTTTCGAAAAAATTTCACACTATGTACTAATAATAATATCAAAGAATTTTCTCGTATCAAGCATGTTTGACTATCATAAGGAGAAATCTCCTCCAATTGTGCGATTGCATTATGTGTGTGAGGGAAGGCCTTATGGTAGTTCCATTTTCAAAAAGCATGAGCAGATTTCTTTTTAAAATTGTTTTGTTCAAACAGCTGTTTTTGTTTACTCATACCAGTTCCATGACTGACCCAGAGTTTATTGTTCCCTTCCTAAACTCTATGTGACCGTAATTTTCCATATGGGCAGCCTAGAAGCATGTTATTTGTGTTTTGGAGCCAGCTTGGATTTAGAAGTCTATTGGAAGCTGTCGGATTTTGGAAGCTTTGGTTAGAAGTCTTTGGAGTTTTGGAAGACCCTATCGAAGTCGTAGTATGTCGGAATTTTTTTGAAGACTCTGTTGTTTCTCCGTTGTGGCGTTATATTTTGTTGTTGTATCATGTATAACACTCTGATGATGGGTTTTATTATTGTAATCAAATGAAATATCTATGTTCTTTCAGTGATGTTTATCAATGAAATCATCTTTTGTTTTCGTTGTTTTGTACTCATCTAATGTTGTTATAAGCTCCATCGAACTGGAGTTCAACGTTTGAATCTCCGGCAGTCGAATACAAGTGAGGTATTTGATGTCGATTTTTAAACGTTGGATTTCTGGTCGTGACAAGTGGTATCAGAGCTAAAAGTTGAGTAAGAACTTTAGCTATGGAGTATAACACATTAGGTGACTCATTAGAGATAGGGTTATAAATACCCTAGAATGATTAAATCCCTAAGGTTTCTCGTCTGTTGGCCTAAATCAAGTTTTCTTACTATTTACAGATAGTGAGAATGAGTACTAGAAGAGGACGAGGTAGGGGATAGGGAAGTACCACTACGGCTAGTCAAGGCCCTACAACAACGGAAGCAGCTATTCCCACTCGATCTCAGCCGAATCTGGCTGATTTATATCGAAGTTTTTCCAGACTTGGTGGAAAGCCATTCGTAGGCAAGAAGTGTATTATCGAAGCACAAGCCTCGATTCGATCGTGCGAAAGGATTTTCAAAGGACTAAAGTTGGAGGATGACCAGATGAGATTGATAGCTTCTTAGCAACTCCAGGAAGAGGCTCTAGCCTGGTGGGAGACTATTACAGTGGATGAGCCGAAAGATGAGTTCACTTGGGATCGATTCAAGGAAATGTTTAAGAAACGTTATATGCCGTCGGCTGGTATCTCTAGAATTTACCAAGAGTTTACAGACTTGAAGCAGGGAAGTTTATCGTTTGAAGAGTACTTGAATAAGTTCAATGAGTTATCTCGATTTGGTCTGGAGTTGGTGAACACCCCTTTGAAGAAGAATGAAATATTTATTCAAGGAATAAATTAAAAGTTACAAGAGAGAATGACAGCCCACGTGATGGCATCTTTTTTTGATTTGATAGATACGGGTTATAGATATGCTTCCCTGGACAAGGATGAAGTTCTAGAGGAGAAAGGAAGTGCAAGAAATCCGAATTGGAAGAAAGGGAAGTTCGAAGGAAAGAAACCGGGGCAAGGCAAAGAGAAGAATATTCAAGAGAACCAGGCGAGAGATATTACTTGTTTTAATTGTCTAGAGAAAGGCCACTATTTGAATAGTTGCAAAAAGCCAAAGAAACAAGGAATGAAGGATCCATCTATAAAGACAAGACCCTGGCAATGCTATTACTGTCATAAGCCAGGACACGAAGTTAAAGATTGCCCAAAAATTAAGCAAGCTCAAGTAGCGAAGATGTATGCAATAAAGGACGACCCTTCGACCTCAAAAGTGGATAAAGGAAAAGAAGTTTTAGAAGGTAACCTTCTTATTTATGATAGAGTTGTTAGGGTTTTGTTTGATACTGGAGCCACATATAGCTTTATCTCCCAACAAACCATAAATAAATTAAAACTTGAACCCGAATTTGTCGACGAACCCATTTTTGTAAAGAATCCAGTTGGTGACCCTGCGAACCTTTGTCTACGATGTAGAGAAGTTCCTATCCCATATTCGTGTTATCAATTTCCTATCAGTCTCTTTTTCCTCGAATTTAATGAATTTGATATCTTACTTGGAATGAACTGGCTAACAAAATACGAAGCTAAATTAGATTGTAACAATCAAACAATTTTGGTCAAAACAAAACTTGGGAATTTCATTGTGATTTCTTGTGAACACCCAAGTCCGAAAAGGGATAAGTTGATGTATGCTTTGCGGTATCCCGAACCTAGTCTGGAATCTATACCTATTGTCCGAGAATTTCTGGACGTATTCGAAGAAGTTAAATCTTTGCCTCCGCACAGGGAAATTGAATTCAGAATCGATTTAGTTCCCAATGCTCGTCATGTTGTTTACGCAAGCCGTAGGATGGAACCAACAGAAAGAATAGAATTAGTCAAGCAAACCCGGGATTTGCTAGAGAACGGATTAATACGTCCTAGTGCTTCCAGTTGGGGTTCAACTATTGTCTTCGTAGCCAAGTCTGACGAATCCTTGAGATTGTGCATGGACTACTGCGATCTCAATAAATTAACTCTCAAAAATAAATTTCCTTTTCCTAGAATCGATGACTTGTTCGATCAGTTGCATAGCGCTAGATTCTTTTCAAAGATGGATCTAGCCCAAGGATTCCATCAATTGAGAATTGCTGAAGACTGTATTCATTTAATAGCTTTTAGGGGTCCTGACACGTTCTACGAATGGTTAGTTATGCCTTTCGGACTAACCAATGCTCCTACATATTTCGTAGAATTAATGACCCGAGTATTCCAGGAGGTATTAAATAAATTTTATTGGTATTTATTGACGATATTCTGATCTATTCTAAACTGAAGAGGAGCATGTTGAACATTTGAAGATTGTTTTGGAAATATTGAGGAAGAATATTCTATTTGCCTTATTTTCTAAGTGTCATTTTTGGGTCAAGGAAGTTAGATTTCTCGGACATATTGTCACCGAAGAGGGAATTTTTGTAGACCCGGGCAAGGTTTCTGCTATTCTAGACTGGAAGCAACCCACTACTACAAAAGAAGTCAGAAGTTTTCTGGGTTTAGCTAGATATTATCGAAAGTTTGTCCATGATTTCTCCAAGATAGCCAGTCCGTTAACTAAGCTGACAATGAAGAATGCTAAGTTTGATTGGACTCCGAAGTGCGAAGAAGCATTCTAGGAGTTGAAGAGGAGATTGACTACTGCTCCCATTCTGGTTATTATTAACGGTGACCAAGGTCTATCTGTTTATACAGATGCATGTGGTGATGGTGTGGGTGCTATGCTAATGTAGGAAGGTAGAGTGATTACCTACGCGAGTAGACAATTGCGATCCCATGAGAAAAACTACCCAACCCACGATCTTGAGCTCTTGGCTGTTATTTTTTGCTTTAAAAATATAGGATCGTTATCTTCTGGGTAAAAATCTCTTTCATCTTTCTTAAAATTTAAAATTTTAACTTAACATAATATATACATTTAATAAACCCTCCTTGTTTTAGATGAAAAATTCTAATTGTTCACCGATCATAAATCTCGAAAATATCTCTTCACCCTAAAGGATTTGAATTTAAGGCAACAACGTTGGTTAGAATTTCTAGCATCATATGACCTGGATATTCTGTATACGCCTGGAAAAGCCAATGTGGTAGCCGATGCTTTGAGTAGAAGACATGTTATTCTTGCTCATCTTGTTGTTACTCCTACTCTTCTTGAGAAGATCGCCAGCAAATAGAAAGAAGACAAGTTTCTTCGAAAAATAAATGTGAGAATCCTTTGAGGCGAAGATTCCAGTTTTGAAACCAATCATTGTGGAATTGTAAGATTGAAAGGCCGGATCTGTGTTCCAGATATCCCGGATTTAAAACATGAAGTATTGGATGAATGTCACAAGTACAAACTTAGTATCCATCCAGAGGTTAATAAGATGTATAGAGATATTAAAAGGACCTTCTGGTGGAAAACAATGAAGAGAGACATATCTATTTATGTCAGTCATTGTGCAACTTGTCAGCAAATCAAAAGTGATCAAAAGAAGATGGCAGGTTTACTCCAACCATTGGAGATGCCTAAGTGTAAATGGGATCGAGTGTCTGGATTTCATAGATGGTCTGCCATGAACTCAGAAAAGTAATGAGGCAATTTGGGTTATCGTGGACTGTCTAACTAAGACTGCCCACATTATCCCAGTAAAATCCACCTGAATGGCAGCAAATTTGGCAAAGTTGTATGTGAAAAAGATCATTCATCTCCATGGTATACCGAGTAGTATAGTGAGTGATCGTGATCCGATCTTCACTAGCAGATTTTGGGGGACATTTCAAGCCGCATTAGGAACCAAGCTGAACTTCAGTACTGCTTACCACCCGCAGTCTGATGGGCAAATAGAAAGGATTAATCAAATCTTAGAAGACCATTTGCATGCTTGTATCCTTGACTTTGGCGGTTCATGGGAGGACCATTTGCATCTGATTGAATTCTCATATAATAATAGTTATCAGGCCAGCATCAAGATGGTTCCTTTCGAAGCATTATATGGGCATCCGTGTCGATCACCTGCATGTTGGATTGAGTCAGGTGATAGGCTTGTCCTTGGACCAGATATGATAAAGGAAACCACTAAAAAGTTGATTTTATTCTAAATAAATTGGAAACTTCTCAAATTTGTCTGAAAAGTTACTGATCTCAGGAGAAGAGATTTAGAATTTAGATTGGAGATTTTGTTTTCCTAAAGGTTTCTTCAATGCAGGGAGTGTTGAGATTTGGAAAGACTTGTAAGCTGGCACCACAATATATTGCTCCTTTTCCTATATAGGAGAGGAATAGTCCTTTGGCTTATCTAGTACAGCTAGCCAATTGGTTATCTAGCGTACACAATGTGTTTCATGTTTCAGACCTTTGGAATATGTGCACGATCCAGATTGTATCATTGAAGAGGCTGATCAGTAGGATTTGGAGATCACACCAAATCTGGCAGTAAAAAGAGAACCGTTAAAGATCATTGATCGAAATGAAAAGCAATTGAGAAATAAAAATGGTGGAACTGGTAAAAGTGCAATGGAGTGGCGATCCAAATGGCCGTACTTGGGAAATAGATGATAGCATGCAAAAGTCCTATCCCAATTGCAGTGTGCATATTTCGGCTTAATCTGGTAAGCTATTTCTCTATCTTTTTCTGTATTTATGTATTCTTTGTTTATCTCTCTCCCTTTCAAATTTCGAGGACGAAATTTTTTTAAGGGAAGGAAATATGTAACGTCCTAGTTTTTATTAAATTTAAAACTAGTAATTAATATAAATTTTGGAATTAATTTGAATTTTTCAAAAAAAAATAGAATAAGTGTTTAATTATATATATATATATATATATGAACAGATTTGAACTTGAATTTGAATTGAAATTCAAAAAAATAAAATTCTTAAAAATATTTGGATTTAAAAATAATATGAATATGACTATTTATTAAAGAATAATTTAATTTCAAATTATTTTCTTTAAAGGTTATATATATATAACAAAATGTCACGACCCGAAATCCAACGATTGAAAATCGACATCTAATACCACTTGTATTCGACTGCCCGAGATTTAAACGTGAACTCCAGTTCGGATGGAGCTTATAACAACATTAGATGAATGTAAAGAGCGGAAACAAAATGAATATCATTAATCAACACCACAGGTGCAACACCATCGCAATATTCGATTACAACAATATAATCCCATTATCAGAGTGATATACACAAGATACAATAACAGGATGAGAACAATAAAGTGACTTCAAAAATTACCAACATACTTCGACTTTGAGAAATCTTCCAAAAACTACAAACACTTCAAAGGATTTCCAAGGCCAAAAGCTTCCAAAATCCGATAGCTTCCAAAAGACTTCAAATGATTCCAAGCTAACTTCAAAAACATGGATAACCTATTTCTAGGTTGCCCGTGTGGGAATTATGGGCACCCATAGTTTAGAAAAGGGAACAATAAACTCCAGGTTAGTCGTGGGACTGGTATGAATAAACAAAATAAGTTGTTTGTACGAAAACAATTTTTTAAAAGAAATCCGATATGCTTTTGAAAAATGAAACTAACATAAGACCTCCCGCCACACACACAATTAGAGGAGATTTCTTCTTATGATAGTCAAATATACTTGATACGAGAAAATTCTTTTGATATTATTATTAGTGCATAGTGTGAAAAACATTTCGTAAGTATAATACTAATCTTAGCCAGCATACAACAATTATTGTATGCCTACTATAGCTACCATGTTATATGGAAGGTTACCGCCACGCTACATGGCAGGTTGTACAACTAAAACCGTACAGGATGCGTGTTGTTTCTTTAGGTTTCCAACAAAGGTCAGGCTAAGAAACTTCCTTATAAAACGGGACGCCTCTGGAGGAACGACCCTAAGAACCAAATCGAATCTCTGCCAACACAAGGCCGGGTTAACTCTGTAACCAGGTAACACCTACAAGTATGTCATCCCCGGTCGTTACCGACCTTTATCTCGGGATTTGCCAACAAATAGCAACAACCACACAATTAAATGTCTGGGCTCAATAACATGATACCACCTCTTATCTAAAAGAAAATGGACATACCCTAGGGGCGTGACCCCTAAAAACCTTGCCGCAATATTCCTTTTTCGACCATTACCGGGTTGTGAGGTTTGATGAAGTATCGTCCATAAAGCTACGCTTTTCACAAAATCCATGCTTTGATCAACAAATGATCAGTAGCACTCAGCATGCCACACTACCAAATTGGGAGTATATCACTAATAACCATCAACTACATAACCTCTGAGCTCATACGTCTCAGAGAAGGGTGTTAAGCTAAGAGAATAAATTCTTCGGCACCAACAGAAATGTATTTGAAAGAAATTATCTTTATATCTCAAAGTGTAATGTCAAACATACAACCATACAAGTCTGTTCCGGGTTCGAACATAAATGAAGGCACTTCTAAAGAAGCCCTTGCAATCCGGGCATCCACAATCCCAATCAGACTCCTCATCACATATGGAGATCTTTATACTGGAGCAACTCAGTGCAGAGTCATTCGACAGGTTATCCTATCGTTCTTGAAGACACCCGGTCTTCACCAGCATCTTTAAATGCTTTCCATTTTGTCGTATCACTTTTCAGAATGGGTTATATGACACAAAGGTCCTCTTCTGGCTAAACCAAATAGTGATCACTTAATTTAAAAACATATGGATATATCATTCACAAAGATTCATCGTTAATATTCGATGTGGGTTTCGGATAACCAAATGAAATCCGACTCCCTGTCGCATCGAAATTCAATTGCCGTTTTACGGGCTAAGGGGTTTCACATTCACACAGAAACAAATCACAAATATCACAGTTCAATGCACAGCAATGCACATCACAAAGTATCACATCACATATCAGGTATCAATCGGCTTAAAGCATTCAATAAGAATCAATCATCTATAAATAAGATGAATTAACCGTGTGATTAGAATAAATTAGTCACATAGTTACTTTTATTAATTAACTTTAATCAATGATTAATTATCCTTAATTATTAATTAATTAAATCTTAATCACCATCATTAATTAATTATTCCTTAATTATTTATCTTAATTAATTAATACTTAATTATAAATTAATTAACCTTTAATTAATTATGAATTCATTATTAAGTAATTATAAATCATTAGTTATTTAATCATCATTAGAAATATAAATTAATTTACTTTTAATTTAACAATTTAAACATTTGATTAACTTTTTGTTAAGTTTTATTTAAAATAACTCTATTAAAAAATAATAAGTTTAAAACTTCTTTAAACTTAATTAATTTAAAAATAATTTATTTCAAAACATTTAACTTCACATTCCACTTAATAAACAATCATCATTCGGTGACGACCCAAAATTTCTATCAACTTAAATTTGAATAGTTAATTGATTTAAAATATTTAAAGATTAGTTTTAACTTGAATTCAAGATATCAATATTTACTTGATAATTAAATTATTGAATTATATAGTTTAAATATTGAATCATATAATTTGAAATTGGGTAAAACGCTGAATCTGGAGTTTTAAGCCGGTTAAGAATAATTTAAAGGCTTGTGAAATTTATATTGATAATACCAGAGATAGTAAAAGCGTTAACTTGAATTTGGTAGCGTTTTGTTAAGTTTTGAAAATATATCGTTTAAATCGATATTTAAAAATAGCCTTCCGAGGCACGGTCTCGAAATTTGACGAAACCAGTTCCATTGGGTCCGTAATAGTTTGTAGTTATCGAATTTCAATTTTCGTAGCCATCGGAGATGTCATTTGACCTTGGCAGCTCGAAACACGTAGAACTATTTTAATCGATTTAATTTAAAATTGATCGTTTACTTCCGTAACTCACGCATACAATCAAATTAGCCTCCGAAACACGTTCCATCTGTTCGGAATGCGGGTAAAACCTTATAAATGTCTGTCGGCATGTCTGATTCAGGGTCCGCTATTTCACGCTATGCGTAACGAGATATTTTTGATATTTAATTATATAATAATAAGAAAGTGTATTCAAGAAGCTAACCTCAAAACAATATAATCACCGGCCTCTCACCTTCAACAGAAATCGAAACCAATTTTCTAATTCAAGCCCTAATCCCTCTAGGGTAATCTCATCTTCAAAAAAAAAATTAAATTATCGTATCCCATTCTTTATCCCAAAAAAAATCAAAATCAAAATCAATTCGTTCGTTCATCAATGGGCGAGCATCAACAGTTGAGCGATTTGGGAAGTTGAGCGCGTGGGTTTTTGGTCTTCACGGTGGAGGATAGGTGTCGCGACGAGGTCGCAGGTCGCTTGATCGAGTCACGATCGAATCGCGAAGGGTAGCTAGGGCTTTTTGAGTTAGGGTTCGTGGCGGCTGAGGGATAGCTGTTCGATGAAGTGGAGGCTCGGTCTCGTCTTCACGCGGTCAACAAGTATGGCGGAGGCGTTTGGGTGGTTGCGGCAGCGTCACCACGATGGAGGGGTGGCAGCTGTCGCGAGCCTCAGACGATCGGCTTTGGTGGCAAAATCAGGAAGAAGTTGTGGCAGAGGCAAGGCAGCATGAGGTTTGGGTGGTCGCCGGCCTTCGCGTGAGTGCTGCTATCGATCGAGAGTTTGGTACCGAGGTATAAATTAGTTTTTGTTTCTCAATTTAAATATATATGTATGGTTAGAGAACAGAAATTTATATAAATTTAAATGCACATATAGGTTTGAATTTAAATATGTATAAGATGTTGGGATAAAAGGATAAGAATTTTTTTTTTGTAAAGGGGAACATACTAGTCCGAATTTAAATTATTAAGTTGTAATAAATTCATTTAACGAAAATTAATTGTTTAATTAGTTCAACTATTAATAAAATCATATTGATTATTCAAGGTTTTAAATCATGGGATCAAGGCAGTTTGGAATGGATTGCAAACAGTAAAAGCAAAGGTGAGTAAATCTCACTCTATTGGGTTTTATTTATTTAACTTTATATGGTTAAATTTTAAATAATTGGTTGAATGGCTGAATTGATTTGATGTGTACTGATGATCTGGTGAATTTGGTTTTTGGTTGGTTCTCGAGTTAATTGTTGCCTGACTCGAAGTATTCGGGTTTTAAGTTGTTTAACTTAAATCATAATAGAAGAAATATTTCCATTTTAAATGTTAATAAGGATTTAATGATTGTGATTCATTAAATTAGTAGGGTAATTAAAATGGATAATTAATTAATTCAATTAATTAATGATTTGGATTGATCAATTTAGTAATTAAGGGTTTGAAATAATTAATGAAGGTTTAAGTTAATTAATGAATTTTAATTGATTTAGAATAATCAATGGATGGTTCGATGGGTAATTACTTAATGTAATTAATAAAATAGGGTTACTTTGTGTAATTAATCAAGAGATTAATTAAGATAATTAATTAAGGAACAATTAATTTATTAATGAAGTAAATAGAAGGACAGTTAATTACTAGTTGAGATTAACTGAGAATGATTAATATGGTGGTTGAATTAAAGTAATTAATTTAGATTAGGATAAATTAACATATAATTGGAAATCAATAACTTATATAATTAATGAAGTAACTAAAGATTTGATTAATTAAGATTAATAAATCCATAGTAAGTGACTTATGAGAAATTAATTAATATAAGTAATTAAGGATTAATGTAATTAATATAGTTAATTAATTTATAAAGTAATTAAGATTACTTATTGATTTGGGTTAAGAAAAATTAATATCGTGAAATTAATTAACGATAATTACTTGAATGTAATTGCAAGATAATTAATCCAGGGTGATTAATTAAGATGTTCGAATAGGAAAGGATTGATTAATTAATTGACTGGAATTAATTAATGGAGGAATCTAAGTGATTGAGGTTCGAAATTTAATTAGAATCAATTGAATTGATTTGTATGTGACTAAAGTTTTGCTTATGGATGATTAAATGGTATTGATGCTTTGAATAATTGATATATCTGATTTGAAATGTTGTGTATCCCATTTGGATAACTTGGGTTAGAATGACATGAGACTCGAAGAGGCTGGGATCGGGCATTGAGAGATACCAGAAACCACTTCGATTTTTTATAAACTGTTATTATTTATTATTATATTTTATCCGCTGCGAATGTGAGTTGTTGATGATTTGGTTCTTCTTCTTCTTCTTCTTCTTCTATCTTTTCTTCCTTTTCATAACTATCTAGGATTTTCGGGTTCGAAAATTTCGGGTCGTTACAGTTGGTATCAGATCTGAAAGGTTAAGTGAGAACCTTGGCTCTGGTGGGGATTACTCATTTAATAGAGTCTGTAGTGCTCTAGAATGAGTCGAGAATATATATATATATATATATATATATATATATATATGAGCGCGTATTTGTTATTTTCTTATATAAAGATTTTAAATGATTTTATATAAAATATATTTTGATATATAAAGCAATATTTCCTTCTAATAAATATTAAAGCGATTGGTTGTTAAATTTATTGAAATGGAAATTAAGAAGTAATATAATGCAACCAAACTGAAGTCTTGAATTGGAATTAAATTTAGTAGAAATAGAAATACAACCAAATTAATTGAAAATGAAAGTCTAAATCTGGGCCTAGAATTTGAAAATTTTGTTTCAAAGTAATGAGAAATAATAAATAAATATTATCTAAATAAACAGGACTTGTTGCAAACAATGGGTTGTTTGAAAATTTGATTTGAATTAATAGCCATAAGTGGTTTAAAAATTTAAGGATGACCTCGTGTGTAAAGGAAATAATTTGTATGAATAAGGAATATACATAAATAAATAAAAATACTTTGAACAAACTCTAAATGTTGAGTTTGGAATTTGGAAGGGGATGTGATACCCAAGGTGATAAGTTTTTAAGTGGGAAGATTATTATTGTGAAGTTTAAGGATTGGAAATTTCAAGATGAAATTGGAATTGAACTTGGAAAGTTAAATGGTTGATTTGAACTGGGAATTTGTGTGATCTTAAAACGGGTTTGAGATTTAAAACTGAAAATGGATGGACGTTTTAAAATAAATTGGATGATATCATCCTGTTGTTAATGAAAATCTTTAAATTGAGAATGGTATTGTATAAATAAAATAAATTTGAATAATTGAATTGTAAAATAAACTTGTTTAAGAACTGGCTTCAAACTGGAAGATAAAATTTAGTAATAAATTAAATTGTTAAAATAAAAATTGTATTGAACTCTTATTTGAACCTTGAAATACATAAGCTAAGATAATTTAAAAAGGAATTTTGAGAATTGGACTCAGAAATAAAATTGTTAATTTTTTTTTAATAAAGGTTAGTTTGGTTTAAAGGGTTAAACCAATCTTTGAGAATTTAACTCGAATTTATATAATTCGAGATGGTTTAAAATTGAGACTGAAATTGAATTAGTTCAAATTGAATCTGATTTGAAATTAATTGGATTTGAGATTGAAGGTATGTAATTTTAAAATTTTCAATGAGAAATTTGGATTGGATTAAATTGAATTGTTGGGGAAGTAAACAGTTTGACTCTTGACTATTTTCAATATAAATTGTTTTAATATAAACTTATTTTTCTAAGCTATTTAATATATATAACCTTTCCTTCTTAAAGCCAAATTATTTTATATTTGTTTTACAATTATTTTGGAGTTAATTAACCATTTTTCAACTGTTTTCTAAGCTAATTACTATTTTTCAACTATTTCACAAACTAATTTCTATTTTACAACTATTTGGCAATTATTTAAAAATTTCTTAAACTATTTAACTATTTTCAACTATTCTATAATTAGTTAACTATTTTATAGCTATTTTGTAAACTAATAATTATTTTTCAACTACTTATCTATTTTTAAAATTTTCAAGCTATTTTCTAAATATAAACTGGTCGGGGTTCAAACTGTTATTGATTTAAAATAACCAACCGAGATAAGAATTGAAGTGATAATCCAAATGGGAATTAAGGCAATTGTAAATAAGTGAATGGGAATTAAAGAAATGTGAATAGAAAGGAAATTGATTTGGCTAATAATCTATGAAGTTAAATACGTAGGGTATACGTATATTATATTATACGCATGGTGATTAGATCCAGATTCGAGCACAGAATTTCGAGATAGTTATATCGATCCGGGTTGGGATTTTTCACTCGATTTTCGACGGCGAACCTGGATATGGATTGTTGATTTGTTTTGGATATTCTCTATCATAGTTATGGCTATGCAAGGAGAATGACGACTTCTAATCAAGAAACCAGATCTGTGTCCGCACTAGGAAGCCGGGTGGACGATACTAGTTCGGAAGTGAAATTGTGTGATCAAGTGAGCGATCAGATTGGTATAGTGTACGGATGGTATGCGTACATCGTACAGATTTGAATGAAATTGACATCGGGAATTTGTGAATAAGAAATGTGAAATGGTTCTTTTGAAATGAAAGAATATTTTTAGAAATATACAACGAATAAAGGTGAAAATTTGATATTTCTATGGTTTTTGGAAGTGTTTGAAGTATAAAAGGAGTTTTATACAATTTGAAATGATCCAAAGTTTTAAAAATTATATATATCTGAATATATATATAAAGGATCTTATGAGGATTTTGAAAAGGTTTTGAGAACCTTTGGATTTGGAAAGGCTTTTGATTTTTGGGTAAAATCAATATTGGTATTTGGAAAGCGTAGTTTGAGAATTATCGATTTTGGGATAATCGATTTTGTGTAAAGGAGCTTTGTATGATATCATACTAGGTGTATGATTTGAAAGATACTATATGTGTATAGTATAAAGTGTTTTGATGATGGATCTGGGGAAAAAGGCGCTCCCTTGAAATGAGCTTCTCAGGAGTGCCACTGGGTGGTGCTGCCTTGAGCCCCAAGGGGGGTTCTAAAGTAGATCCTGTGAGGAGTCCGGACAAAACTAGTTCCTGGGGATTATTGGGTAGCGTAAGTCGAGGGCGCTGATGCCTACAGGGGTATTTGGGTTATGCTGTGACGATAGTGTAACTTGATGTCACTGCGATCTACTATGGGGACCATAGCGAAATCGTGTGGAGGATGAGTGCCAACAGTCTACACTTGATTTTGCCGGGAAGGAAACGTAACATCGGTAAACTGCGATCTATGGTCAAGTGGAGTGGAGAAGTTTCATTTTTGGCAGCGAAATTCGAGGGCTCTGATGCCTACAGTTATATGGGTTTTTGTTGTGATAACTACGTAACCCCAGTTGTAGCTGCGGTCTATCGTGAGTTCCATGGTGTAATCGAGGGGCGCGAAGGCCTACAGTTATCTATGGATTTTGTCGGGATGGCAACGTAACCATCGGGTTAACTGCGACTATGGATGGGGGTGATGATTTCCAAAGCATTCTTACCAAAGATATTTCCTCTATTTTCAAAAACTGTTTTCTATATTTCCAATAAAATTATTTTCCAAGTATTTTCACTGGGTATTGAAAACGGATTTACCAAATACTTATAGATTTTCACTCCTATGCCTGATCAACGTATGACTGAATTTCTGTGAGAACAAGGATGGACTTGTTGAGACATCGAGTTATAAAATGTATTTTTATAAAGAGTTATACAGTATGATGTGAATTTAAAAACATTTCTAAAATTTTAAATAAGATGTTGGAATTTTGGACAATCAAGGAAATCCAAACTGGAATTTTAATGAAGCGAATTTGTATTTAAAATCGAATGTTGATTTAGAAGTTGAACGTAAGCCAATTGGCTAAATAATTATTTGGTTGAGTATATTAATAAAATTTAACTTGGGTAAATAAATGGATTTAATAAAGGATTAATTAAGGAGAGATGTTGTAAAAATAAAATAGAGTTGGATCGAAATAGTAATGGTTTTAAGTTATGAATAAAATTCAAGTGAGTTATAAATAATATGTAACGAAATTTGCAAGTATATTAGACATGTAAAGGGTGGTCTAATGAAAGGAAATGAATTATAATAGAAATGGTTTGAGTTGTAGATAAAACCCAGATGAGTAGAAATAGGTTGAGAATGGCTTTGTATTAATGGAATAAATTTGGAAAAAAATTAAGTAAGTAAATTAAAAATTTTAAATGGGTTAATTGAATTAAATACTAAATGGATGAAGTCCGATTGAATAAAAAATAAATCAAAGTTGTGATTGGAATTGGATTATCAGACTGAACTTAAGTTCGGTGGTATATTAATTTGGAGTATAAATGAGTTAAGTATGTGCTTGGATATTATTGAGAATGTGAATTTAAAATTAAAATTTAAAATGGATGGGCTAACTGAATTCAATGGAAGTTGATTAAATGAGAATCAAATAGAAGTAAACTTAAGTTTGATATTGGAATAAAATTAAAGTAAACTAACTTAAGTTTAAAATTTATGGAAGCTTGGCTTCGGATAAGAGTGAAAGCCAATTAAATAAAAACTTGGATTGAATTAATTTGGGAATGGCTAGAAGTATACAGGAATGGAATGTGTCGAGCAGAATAAATGGTTAGAGAATAAATTAGAAATGAAACGGAATTAAATGCAGAAAGAGTTGAAATTAATTTAAAGTAGTTATAAACTGAAATAGATACTCTATTAAGTGGACATTGTCGAAATTGCATAATAAAAATTGTCGTTTGGCGTGAACAAAAAAATAATTAAAATTCTTTGAGTTGATAGAGATTAAATAAAATTGATTCTGAATCATTTGAAGTGAATATGAGCTTGTTTGGATTAAAAATCAATGGAATGTAAGAAATTGAGTTGCAAACCATTGAAATGGAATGAAATGGTTTATAAGTTGGTTGAAAGCAATTGAATTAGCCTTAAGATTATATAAATCGCTTATGGAAGGGTTTTGGTGCTTGTTGCTTATGATATGCATGTGTAGCTATTGAAAATAAGTGAAATGCTAATATATTTTCAATATATGGCACTTACATATTTAAATTGAGTAAGTACAGGTACCGGGGAGCCGTTTGGTTGATTTGGATTGCACTAATTGCTTAAATTAATAAGCTGCTTGCTTAAAATGCTAAATAAGGTACGCCTATGCAATAAAATTAGGAAATATGAACTGTTTTTGCTTTTTTCGACCGTGTGGGTCGATGTATACATATTTATACCACTTGTAAAATTTCAAAAGCTCCTCTGTACAAAGGAAATTCTGCCAAAAATTTTCAAAATTTTTGGGAGTTTGAAATTTTTGGAAATTTTTGGTAAAATTTTTTTAACGACAAAACAATTTCAAATTGGAAATTTAAGTAAATTAGTAAATGAAACTAATATGAATCAGTTGTACTTGAAATATAAAATTCAATATGAAAAATTTAAAATAAATTGAATTCGTATGAAAGTGGGGAAAACTAATTTGAATAAAGTGGGTATGAAACTTATGTAGGAAAATGTATGAAATGATTTGAAAGGTTATGATTGAATATGGTTTCTAAGTAAGATATGCAGGTATTAAGGGAAAGGAAATTGGATTTCGATCCAAAAGATAAATTTGAATTGCCCGACAAAAAGGTATGTATTTAAGTTTCTGTATGAAGTTGGATTGGGTTTTTGATGTAGCCACTTGGCTTTTGTTTTCCTTTGGAATTTGGGAGCCGTAGAGGCCTTTTGTAGTTGTACCGGGCTAGCCGCGCAAAGGAGATGCTGGCAAATATTTTCGGGAATTTAGAGAGTTAGAAAATTTTTGAGAAAATTTTGATAATTCCAAATTTGGTTTTAAATTGAAATTTAAACGTTTGGGTAAAAATGGATTGTTGGAAACCATGAAAGGTTTTGGAAGTTGGTTGAAGTAATAGTGAATCTTTAATAAAAGATATTGTGGCAAGTTGATAAACATGTTGGTTTTGGAAGAAAGGTAAACGGGTATGGTTCCATTCTTCCTAACTAGTAATTTCGGGGACAAAATTCTTTTAAGGGGGAAGGAATGTGACGACCCAGAATTTCTATCAACTTAAATTTGAATATTTAATTGATTTATAATATTTAAAGATTAATTTTAACTTGAATTCAAGATATCAATATTTACTTGATAATTAAATTATTGAATTATATAGTTTAAATATTGGATCATATAATTTGAAATTGGGTAAAACGCTGAATCTGGAGTTTTAAGCCGGTTAAGAACAATTTGAAGGCTTGTGAAATTTATATTGATAATATCGGAGATAGTAAAAGCGTTAACTTGAATTTGCAAGCGTTTTGTTAAGTTTTGAAAATACATCGTTTAAATCGATATTTAAAAATAGCCTTCCGAGGCACAGTCTCGGAATTTGAAGAAACTAGTTCCATTGGATCTGTAATAGTTAGCTATTATCGGATTTCAATTTTCGTAGCTATCAGATGTCATTTGACCCTGGCAACGCGAAACGCGTAGAACTATTTTAATCGATTTAATTTAAAATTGACCGTTTACTTCCGTAGCTCGCGCATACAATCAAATTATCCCCCGAAACACGTGCCATCGTGTTCGGAATGCGGGTAAAACCTTATAAACGTCCGTCGGCATGTCTGATTCGGGGTTCGAGATTTCGCGCTATGCGTAACGAGATATTTTTGATATTTAATTATATAATAATAAGAAAGCATATTCAAGAAGCTAACCTCAAAACAATATAATCACTGGCCTCTCACCTTCAACAGAAATCGAAACTAATTTTCTAATTCAAGCCCTAATCCCTCTAGGGTAATCGCATCTTCAAAAAAAAAAAAATTATCGTATCCTGTTCTTTATCCCCAAAAAAAAAAAAAAAAAATCAATTCGTTCGTTCATCAATGGGCGAGCATCAACAGTTGAGCGATTTGGGAAGTTGAGCGCGTGGGTTTTTGGTCTTCGCGGTGGAGGATAGGTGTCGCGACGATGTGCGGGTCGCTTGATCGAGTTGCGATCGAATCGCGAAGGGTAGCTAGGGCTTTTCGAGTTAGGGTTCGTGGCGGCTGAGGGATGGCTCTTCGATGAAGTGGAGGCTCGGTCTCGTCTTCATGCGGTCAACTAGTATGGAGGAGGCGTTTGGGTGGTTGGGGCAGCATCACCGTGATAGGGGGGCAGCTGTCGCGAGCCTCAGATGATGGGCTTTGGTGGCAAAATCTGGAAGAAGTTGTGGCAGAGGCAAGGCAGCGTGAGGTTTGGGTGGTCGCTGACCTTCGCGTGAGTGCGGCTATCGATCGGGAGTGTGGTACCGAGGTATAAATTAGTTTTTTTTCTCAATTTAAATGTATATGTATGGTTAGAGAACATAAATTTATATAAATTTAAACGCACATATAGGTTTCAATTTAAATATGTATAAGAAGTTGGGATAAAAGGATAAGAAAATTTATTTTTTTTGTAAAAGGGAACATACTAGTCTGAATTTAAATTATTAAGTTGGAATAAATTCATTTAACGGAAATTAATTGTTTAATTAGTTCAACTATTAATAAAATCATAATAATTATTCAAGGTTTTAAATCATGGGATCAAGCCAGTTTGAAATGGATTGCAAACAGTAAAAGCAAAGGTGAGTAAATCTCACTCTGTTGGGTTTTATTTATTTAACTTTATATGGTTAAATTTTAAATAATTGGTTGAATGGCTGAATTGATTTGATGTGTACTGATGATCTGGTGAATTTGGTTTTTGGTTGGTTCTCGAGTTAATTGTGCCTGACTCGAAGTATTCGGGTTTTAAGTTGTTTAAAACTTAAATCATAATAGAAGAAATATTTCCATTTTAAATGTTAATAAGGATTTAATGATTGTGATTCATTAAATTAATAGGGTAATTAAAATGGATAATTAATTAATTCAATTAATTAATGATTTGGGTTGATCAATTTAGTAATTAAGGGTTTGAAATAATTAATGAAGGTTTAAGTTAATTAATGAATTTTAATTGATTTAGAATAATCAATAGATGGTTCGATGGGTAATTACTTAATGTAATTAATAAAATAGAATTACTTTGTGTAATTAATCAAGAGATTAATTAAGATAATTAATAAGGAACAATTAATTTATTAATGAAGTAAATAGAAGGATAGTTAATTACTGGTTGAGATTAATTGAGAATGATTAATAGGGTGGTTGAATTAAAGTAATTAATTTAGATTAGGATAAATTAACATATAATTGGAAATCAATAACTTATATAATTAATGAAGTAATTAAAGATTTGATTAATTAAGATTAATAAATCCATAATAAGTGACTTATGAGAAATTAATTAATATAAGTAATTAAGGATTAATGTAATTAATATAGTTAATTAATTTATAAAGTAATTAATATTACTTATTGACTTTGGGTTAAGAAAAATTAATATCGTGAAATTAATTAAAGATAATCACTTGAATGTAATTACAAGATAATTAATCCAGGGTGATGAATTAAGATGAATGAATAGGAAAGGATTGATTAATTAATTGATTGGAATTAATTAATGGAGGAATCTAAGTGATTGAGGTTCGAAATTTAATTAGAATCAATTGAATTGATTTGTATGTGACTAAAGTTTTGCTTACGGATGATTGAATGGTATTGGATGCTTTGAATAATTCCCATTTGGATAACTTGGGTTAGGATGACATGAGACTCGAAGAGGCCGGGATCGGGCATTGAGAGATACCCAAAACCACTTCGATTTTTTATAAGTTGGGATGAAATGATTTAAGTGAATCGGACTATTTGATCTAAATTTTGGCACTTAGAAAACTTATGTGTGGAATAAGTGATGCCTAAAATAAATTGTTGGCTTGTAAATTGATATAAGTTACCCCGGGTTTATATGAATTGTTGCTTTGGTATTCCATGTTAGTTGGGATTACGCATGCTGGTTTCCAGCCTGACCCGGGTGTTACTTTTGTGTAATGCTCGGGTCAGACCGAGTATTACAGATTTTCAGGTAGGTACATTCTGGAGCTCAGGAGGCAAGCTGGATGGCAAGAACGCATAGAGTATTTCCGCTGTACTTATGTTATTGTTAATCTGAGACATAATAGTTGTATTTATTCAGTGACTGGATAAGTGTGAAACTCTGATGTATATTAAATGAAACAGACAGATACAGTATTCTTTTGTAAACTGTTATTATTTATCATTATATTTTATCCGCTGCGAATGTGAGTTGTTGATGATTTGGTTCTTCTTCTTCTTCTTCTATCTTTTCTTCTTTTTCATAACTATCCAGGATTTTCGGGTTCGAAAATTTTGGGTCGTTACACATTTTATAAAGAATAAATTTAGAAATCAATTTATAAAGAATAAATTACCCGAGAGCTACTTCGAGTGATACCCGAGACCATTTCCTACTTGCTTCGAGTTTTTCCAAAATCAACCCGAGAGCTTTCAACTTTTAAATTTTTGTTTAAGTTTTAAAAAGAAACCCGATATATAGGTTAGAATCACTCGATCCTAGCTTCGAGCCAACATCCCTAAGTCCCGAAAACAAGTTCGGGTCTCCACCCCTCCTTCATCTAACAAGCTACTGACACAAGATCTGGTGTCGTGCACATGCACAGTGGCTTTGGCGAACTTCGATCGATGCTACTACCTTCCACACCTCGGCGACAGTTCATATGTGTCTCACGAGCACCCAGAATTCCATATCATTGACGAATTCGAAACTTCGATATCGAACCCAAACTGGAAAAACATTGGTTACCAGAAAGACCCTTCGCCTCGCCACATCAGGCCACCAAAGGCCACGTAGATCGAACCGAAGCCTCACCAATGTCTAATGCTTCGATTGGCACTGGTGCGATCGATTTCATTCGTCTAACGATGACGTAGCAATACCCATTTCCGGCCATGAGCAAGTATGGGTTTTAAATCGATATCGTCTTATTCCCATTGTGATCTAGCGACCCATCTGACAATTTTTCTGCGACCCCTAAGTCTTCCTCCTCCTCCAAGCAAAACCCCGATCGTTCTTATTACATCGATGATCGACAATGGCCAAAAAACCCAAATTCATCCATCTTTGCCTTTCTTAGTAAATACTTGTTTAAAAATTATGATTTTACTTTCAAAAATCATTGTTTTCTAAAACATTTCAATTGATATAATTGAAATCAGAGATCATGATAATTAAATTTCCATCATTTTCTAAGTTTACCTATAATTTCAATTTTTTAGAGAATGATTTGATTTACCTAAATCTATTTTTAGAACTTAAATCATGACTAAACAAACAACTTTTGTTGGATCCTATAGTTTAATAGTGATCGAAGAAGAAGAAATTGAATTTGAACAGGTTTGTATTCCTATAAACCTAGAACAGAGGGTTCGTGTCTGTGATTGACATGCACGAACATGCATGTTCGTATTTATACATATATAAAACATAATTTTACTCCAGCCATATCCCATCACAACTTTACTTCACATATTTAACATTTCATCAAGTTTAAAAATTAAATCAGGGTGGTTTACTCACCTGTGAATTTGGAAAACAGAGAACTTTAAAATCTGGGAGTTGATTTACTCTGAAAGTCTGAAAGCTTGATTTCTAGGTTTGTTCTTTTTGAACTGATTTTTGTCAATGAGATGATCTTTACTTTAGTTGTTGAAGTTGAAATCATGCTTTGCTTTTGATTTGCTTACGTTTCCGAGTTGATCTTGCTTTGAATGATTTACAAGCTACAATTTGAAAGAAATAGTTTGAGATTCCTTTTTCCTTTTGATCTTCTAGTTTTGATTTGTTCTTAAACTTGCTTGTTGATTTCTTTTTGGTTTGAGAAAGTTTACAATCAGGTTTTTAAAAAGTAAAGATAGAAGAAATGTTAGAGGAAAGAATTAGAAATGTATATTTGCCTTGATTTTCCTTAATTTGAAAATGAAAAGAAAATATAAATTTTTAACACTTGTTAAAATTCATTACATTTGCTAAAATACTTAATATATGAATTACACTTGTATTATTTCTTGTTACATGCTTAACACTTGTATTTCTCATGTGTTAAATACTTTTAAATAAATCTTATATCATATTTTCCTTATTTTATAAATATATTTCTTATTCATTATTATATACAATTTTAAAGAAAAATGTTTTAAACTAATTTTAGATTAAATAAATTACATATTTATGATTTCAAATGCAAATTATTTTTCTAAGACATTATTTAAATATTAAATTCAAATTCAATTTTAAATTCAACTTCAAATCTACCCATATATATATACTTATATAATTTAAATTCAAATAGTTTTAAAATATTTACATATTTGAACTCTTCAATTCAAATGCAATTTTACAATCTTATATATATATATATATATATAAATCAACACTTATTTTATTTATTTTGAAAAATTCAAATTAATTTCATAATTTATTCCAAAATTCACATTAATTACTAATTTTTAAATTGATAAAATTATGGGGATGTTACAGAAAATGTATTTATAAACAGGAAATATAATTTAAAATTATATAAAAAAGGGAAAAAGACAAGTGTTAAATTTATAATACATAATGCAACAAGTGTAAGTCCATTAACACATAATTAAACAAGTGCTAAAAATTTAATTCATGCAAAGACAAGTATCAAAAATTTTATTTTATTTTTATTTTCAAATTAAAGAAAATCAAGACAATATATATTTCCATTTCTTTCCTCTCTCATTTCTTTTATCTTCACTTGTTTGAAACCTGAGTAGATCAATAACAAAACACACCAGATAAAAGAAATCAGAAGCAAGTAATCAAAACAGAAAAACAAAATTTAAAACAATAAAGCAAATCAAGTTTTAAAAACTAAAACAACATCAGTTTCAACTTCTTTCCAGTGTGAGAAAATTCAAGATCAACTCAAACTCAAACATCAACAAGTTGCAAAGCACTTTCCAGTTTCAAGAATCCATTTTTCAAGATCAAAATTCAGCAATCAAAACATTTCCAAATTTTCAGCTTCAAAACAACTTCCAGGTTACAAAAAGCTTTCTGTTTCAAAACTATAGGTGAGTAAACCTTCTGAAATTCTGGAATTTAACCTATTGTTTGAGTTCATGCTTGAAGTAAGGTTGAAAATTGTTTGCATGTGTATAAAAATGTGTATATATGTATGTGAATGCGACTGTGCATGTCTGATATGCAAGCATAGTGCCTCTGATTGTTTCCAGGTTTCAAAAGCCGGTTCAAAATTCAATTAATCTTCCTTTGATTCTTGTTAGACTTTAGGATCTAAACAAAATTTGTTTTTTTAAAACATTTTTTAAGTATTAAAAATAAATTTGAGCAAAATCAATTAAAGTTTTTCTGAAAATTGGAAAATACAGGAAAATTCAAAATATGTTAAAAGTTCAAACATCATAATTTCTGGTTTCAGGTATACCATCTGAAATGTTTTCGAAAATAATGATTTTTCAAAGTAAAATAAGAATTTTTAATGAAGTATTGATCGAGAAATTCAAAGTTGAATGATATTGGGTTTATTGGCAAATTATGGTGATCGAAGTAATAATAGGTCTCGTGATCGAAACTTTGGAGCTTGCTTGGTGGTCGGGGATCATTAGAAAAATGCTCGGTGAATTTATAATTCACCTAGGAGATGGAATGACAGAGATTTTGGGTTTTAACCCAGTTTTTAGTTGATCCTGTTTTCGAAGCAATTGCATCATAAACATTGAATCGTACTGCATCGGGGCAAGTGGAAATTAAGCACGGAACGTCGATGAAGCTTTGGACATGGTTACATGGCATCTGGTAGCCTGAGGCAGCGGGGCAAATTGATTTAAGTTGATCGAAGTTTTGTTTCGGTTTGGGTTGGATGGCCAAATCTCGAGTTCGTCAACGTTTTGGGTTTTCGGTGGTTGTGAGGCTCGGGAAAGATGTCGCCGACGTGTTGAGTGTCGTAGCATCGACCGGAAGTGGTCGAAGTGCTATGCAACATACATGACCCAGGTTTGTGTCAGTAGCCTGGTTGAGGAAGAAAGTTGGATGACTCGAAGTAGACTATGGGAAATCATGTTGCTGGCTCGAGATTGCGATCGAGTATTTGTCTATATGTACCGGGTATTAAAAACTTAAACAAAAATATAAGTTTTAAAAGGAAAATTATGAGTTGGCTCGAGGAAGTCTCGAAGTAAATAGCGTTTCGGCTCAGGGAACACTCAGGGAGGTCTTGGATTTAACATAAAAAAACAGTTTTCAACTTTAAAACCAAATTCATAATTTAAATATTTGTAACCCATGTTTTTAAAATATTATTTTGATTTAAGTTTAGATTAATAAAGGTTTTAAATAAGTTATTTTAAAAAAGTAACTGAGTTTAAATTATTAATTATGTGACATTTATTTATAAATTAAATTCTTAATTTATTTTAAATAAATAATGTAATTAAAAAGTTAATTAAGATGAAATGTTGTTTTCAATTTTTAATTAATTATTAATTTAAGGTTAATTAATTTATAATTAAGGGTTGATTAATTAATATAATTAATTAAGAAATATTTAATTAATGAAAGTGATTAAGATTAATTAATTAGTAATTATAGACTAATTAATTTATAATTAAAGATAAATAACCATTAATTAAGGATAATTAATGAAAATAATTATGTGATTAATTGATTATAATCTCACGATTAACTAATCTTGCTTATAGATGTTGAAGTATTATTGATTACCTTGAACTGATTGATACCCCTATTATGTGATTGTGATATTTTGTGATGTGAATTACTGTGAACTGACCTGTGATATATGCGATATGTATTTGTATGTGAATGTGAAAACTGTTGGCCTTAAAACGACATTTTAATTTCGATGCGACAGAGAGTCGGATTCCAAATGGTTATCCGAAACCCACATCGAATCTTAATGAAGAATCTATGTGACTTGTGTATCCACGTGTTTTTAAAATAAATGCTCATTATTCGAATTAGCCGAGAGAGGACCTTGTGTCATAAAACCCATTCTGAATTAATGATACGACGATTTGGAGTGCATTTGAAGACGGTGGTGAAGGCCGGATATTTTCAAGAATGAAAGGATTACCTGTCGATTGTCTCTGCACTTAGATGCTCCGGTATAGAGATCTCCATATGTAATGGGGAGTCTGAATGGGATCATGGATTCCCGGATTGCAAGGACTTCTTCCTTTATTGGACGAAGTGCCTTCGGTTCCATTCAGACCCAGGATGGACTTGTATGATTGTATGCCTGACATTAGACTTCGAGATATAAAGCTGATTTATATCAAATACTTTTCTGTTTGGTGGCGGAGAATTTATTCTGTTAGCTTAACACCCTTCTCTAAGACGCACGAGCTTAGAGGTTATGTAGTTGATGGTTATTAGTGATATACTCCCAACTTGGTACTGTGGCATGCTGAGTGTTGATCATTTGTTGATCAATTCATGCCTTTTGTGAAAAGCGTAGCTTTGTGGATGAGACTTCATCAAACCTCACACCCTGGAAATGGTCGAAACAGGAATGGATGCAGCAAGGTTATGTGGGTCGTGCCCTTTAGGGTATGTGCATTTCCTTCTGGATAATAAGTGGTATGTTGGTACGGAACCCAAATAATTTGCTTTGTGGTTATTGGTGTTGAGGGCCCTTGATAAAGGTCGGTTACGACCAGGGGATGGCATACTCGTGACAGTTAGTTACCTAGTTACATAGGTAAGCCGACCTTGTGTTGGCCGAGATCCGGTTAGGTTCTTTGGGCGTCCCTCCAGAGGCGTACCCATTTGGTAAAGGAATTTCCTTAGCCTTGGCCATTTGTTGGAAATCCAATCACCCAATACGTGCCCTGTATGGTCTTAGTTGTAGAACTGGTCATCTAACATGGTAGCTATAGTAGGCATACTATAATGGTACGTAAGTTGGCTAAGATTAATATTATACTTTCGAAATATTTTCACACTATGCACTAATAATAATATCAAAGAATTTTCTCGTATCAAGCATGTTTAACTATCATAAGGAGAAATGTCCTCAAATTGAGATTGCATTGTGTGTCTGCGGGAAGGCCTTATGGTAGTTTCATTTTCCAATAGCATGAATGGATTTCTTTTTAAAATTATTTCGTTCAAACAACTGATTTGGTTTACTCATGCCAGTCCCATGACTGACCCGGAGTTTATTGTTCCCTCCTAAACTCTTTGTTCCCATAATTTTCACATGGGCAACCTAGAATCAGGTTATCCGTGTTTTAGAGCTAGCTTGGATTTAGAAGTCTTTCTGAAGCTGTCGGATTTTGGAAGCTTTTGGTTTGAAGTCTTTGGAGTTTTGGAAGACCTTATCGAAGTCGTAGTATGTTGGAATTTTTTTGAAGACTCTGTTGTTTCTCCGCCGTGGAGTTATATTTTGTTGTTGTATCATGTATAGCAATCTGATGATGGTGGTTATTTTTGTAATCAAATGTTATATCTAAGTTTTATTAGTGGTGTTTATCAATGAAATCATCTTTTGTTTCTGCTGTTTTGTATTCATCTAATGTTGTTATAAGCTCCACCGAACTGGAGTTCAACATTTGAATCTCCGGTAGTCGAATACAAGTGAGGTTTTTGATGTCGAAGTTTGAACGCTTGATTTCACGTCTTGACACCTTCCTTTCACATAGCTCTCCCCTATCAGAGCTCGACGATAGATCGAAGCGCATGTTTTTTCATATCATTTTATTTTGATGTTAGGGGTAAATTAAGGTTAACTGAAAGAGGGATAATAGCTTGTAATTTGAGCAATAGATCTCCTCACATAATTTAAAGAGGGATGAAGATAATGAATTTCCCAATTTTGCACATAACCCACTTGCTTTAGATAAACTTTATTTTTATCTTTAGTTTACATGTTTAAACATCTTTATTTACAAATGATTTACTTTATCACTTTATAATTACATTATGATTTAACTTAAACGATTTACAATATGTTTTTCGATAAGCTAAACAACATGCTTAAATTAAATAATTACCTAACATCTTTCAATTATTGACTTATTTATATTTAATAATACTTATTCTATTTATTTTCAAAAACATGTCTCATAAGTTGAATTATCACTTCATTCGATTTCGTACTCAATTGATTGTATAACTTTTCGTATTTAACTTTTCCAATATACTTAATGATTTAAACATGATAATTTGTTCGAAATTATTATTACTTACCATTTCCCACAAAAGAATTTACACTTAATAAATAAGTAAATTGACTTACTTATTCATCTATTTTATTTATTAAAATTAAATTCTCATTTCTATTTATTTCAACCATATCCAAATTTAGTTATAACATATAAATATTATTATTTCATTGTCAAAAAGGATTTAATTAACTAATTAAAATTACTAAAATAAAATACCATTATAAAGTAAATTTTAGTTTAATAAATTTTATTAATGAGATAAATTATATCCATAACAAAACCCGAATAATTTATTTTGATAAAGTTTAATATACTACAAATGTATAGGAAGTTGGGTTGTTACAATTCGTTCTTCATTAGTTGTCATATCAATTGACTCTTGCCTATGTGGTTGAGTCTCATTTGTATTCATGCTACTTTGTACCTTTGCATGTGTTGTGTCTCTATTAACTAGCCATAATATATTTGCCTTGCACTTATTTAATTTGTGTCTGAAATACATGCATTTAGTATTTTTAATTGGATATCTTTCATACTATGCACCTTATTTAATCCTTTTCCATTTGGCAACATGATTGTTTATTTCTTTGGAAATGTACAATCCGCATCAACCTCAATTAATATCTAGCTTAGGAATTTCATTTTTGTGTTGTAGAAGGTTCATCCATTTCAGTTGATCTTCCAACTTCACTTATAATACTACACATTGGCTCCACACCAGAGTATTTAACTTTTGGTCTAAGGATCTCATTTCATGATGGAATTGACATTAATAATTTTCTATTAAGTTTCGTTCCCAGTTTACTTTTTCTACCAACACAAACTTACCTTAAGAATAATACGGTCCACCTTTCAAAAAAAATTTATAGTCATCTTTATTTTTGAACCTAACCATATAGATGCCATTATCTTTAGAAAAATCACTAAATTCTCCTATCGTTTCCCCAAATTTTATTTCAGCACTTCGAAATATTGGTAATAAGGTGTAGGTCTTAGAACCTATGGCACAATTTAATTCTCCCTTTTATTTTTCGAATCTTTAATATCCTCACCTTGAATTTTAATGTACTTGATGTTCTTCTTTACCATTTGTTTCACAAAATTCATCATAAATCTTTTGACTTTTATACTCAAATCCTATCATTTTCTCTTTCCATGAATTTGGAATGCTTGTAAATATTAGTTTCCTCATCTCAACATGCAAAGTTTGTGCATACTTTAGTTGATATAAAATGTTTTACGTTGTTCTAGTTTAGGCTTTAGAAAATTTTAGAATAGGCATGCTTGGACTTAATGGTGTACCAGTTGACCAACATGTGTTAGAGTTTGTCATGATAGATTTTGACCTTTCGTATTTTCTTCAATTGCAACTATTTCCACCATTCTCACTCAATGTCTACCTTGATAACGATGTCACAATCCAGGGGTGAGTCCCTAAAATTTGGGAGAATTTCATCAAGTAGAGAGGGGATTAACAGCTTTGATATTTTTCTCCTAAAGATATTGTATTTTTTGTTAAGAGGTGCCAAATAGGCACATGTTGATACTACATTATTACCTAACAACTTAGATGCGAAAATATGACTAAGTCCACATATAATAAGAGCTACGTAAAAAAGTTAGGATCTTTAGAGTTAGTAATTAGCTTATTATGATGTATTTTTGTTATTAGGTCGGAAAAGTAAGCTTATAAATAGGAAAGAAATTATAGAACAAAGTAATGAAGATATGCTTTAAAGTATGGAGCAAAAATTTATCCCAAATTTAATTTATAGTTTTTTGCTTTATTAAAAAATATTGTATACACTTCCCTTTATATTATTCATATTTCTAATTTACAGGAGATTTACCCACTGTAATGTTATAAATTAAATCTCTATGTTCCCTTACATAATGCTAACTTTGTTGATATTTTAGATTTGTTAAAATTTATTTCAAGATAATTCCTTATTCTTAAAGATATTATCATATTTGTCATTACAAGATATGTCCAAAATATTTTCTAGTATTAAATATGCAAAAAAAATCAAGTTTAGTTTTTGGCAAGATTTTTTCATATACTTAATTCATTACTAGATAAAATCTCGCCGATTCTTTTCATACATTCAAGTGTTTAATCATGCAGTACAAACGAGAATTTATAAAGAAAAAACTTTCCATTCATTATCATCCTCAATCCTTTCACTAATATCCTTCAAATTTATATCTCGACCATTCTATTAAAATATAATCAATTCTATTTGCAATTATATTTTCACTTTTCACATCCCCTTATTTTTGTCACGACCCGAAATCCAACGTCTGAAAATCGACATCCATACTTTACCCGTATTCGAAGTCGCAGATTCAAATGTTGAATCATGTTCGCCGGAGCATATAACACATCAAGCACAACAACACAGCGGAAGAAAAAATGAAATTTTATTGATATACAACAATGATACAATAATCTGATACAAATGATATCAATATCAGAGATACAAGATAACGGTGGAAAGATAACAATGGAAGAGATAACTCCAACATGTTCTTCAAAGGAGAATGAAACCACATACTGCATCTCCAATTGACTACAACACCATTGCCAAAGCTCCAAGACTTAAACCAAAAACTTGAAAAACCATCATCAGGTTGTATTAAGCATGGTCAGACAGCAATGCGATCGACAAGATCCAAAAAATCCAAAGAATTCCAAAATCTATGTTTACTAGTTGATTATCTGAAAATATGACACTAGGCTGGCTGTGTGGAAAATTATGGGAACCCAGAGTTTAAAAATGGAACAATAAACTCCAGGTCAGTCATGGGACTGGTGTGAGCAAACAAAAACCGTTTTATTTGAATAAAAAAATAAAAAAAGAATTTAAATCTGAAATCCAATGTTTTTTTGGAAAATGAAACTATCATAAGGCCTCCCGACACATACACAATGCAATTGTACACTTGGGGGAAATTTCTCGTTATGATAGTCAAACATGCTTGATATGCAAAATTCTTTTTGATAATATTATTACTAGTGCATAGTGCAGAAAACCTTTTGAAAGTATAATATAAATCTTAGCTAGCATAGGTACCCTTATATTATGCCTGTTATAGCTACCATCTGAGGTGGCAGGTTATCCAACTGCAGTCGTAAAAGGCTCGTATTGGTGATTGGATTTCCAGCAAATTGACAGGCTAAGGAACTTCCTGGGACACATGGGTACACCTCTGGAGGGACGACCCGAGAACCTAACCGTATCTCTGCCAACACAAGGCCGGGTTACCTTCGTAACTAGGTAACTACCACACGAGTATGCCATCTCCCGCTCGTAACCAATCTTTATCCCAGGATTCACCAACAACAACAAAGCAATAGATTTGCAGCAACCACATAAGTTAAGTATCAGGGCTCCATACCATGATACCACTTCTATCCAGAAGGAAATGGACATACCCCAAGGGGTACGACCCCCGATAACCTTGCTGCATCCTTCCTGTTTTGACCATTACCGAGTTGTGAGGTCCTGATGAGGCCTCTTTCCAAAAAGCTACGCTTTTCACAAAATCCATGCTTCGATCAACCAATGATCAGCAGCATTTAGTATGCCACATTACCAAATTGGGAATATATCACTAGTAAATATCAACTACATAACCTCTGAACTCGTACGTCTCAGAGAAGTGTGTTAAGCTAAGAGAATAAATTCTCCGCCACAAACAGAAATGTATTTGATAGAAACCAACTTCACATCTGAAGTGTAATGTCAGACACACATCCATACATGTCCGTTCTAGGTTCTAACGGAGCCAAAGGCACTTCAAAAGAAGCCTTTTCAATTCGGGTATTCACAATCCCGATCGGACTCCCCATCACATATGGAGATCTCTATATCGGCACGACTCAGTGTAGATACATTCGACGGATAATCCTTTCGTTCTCGATCTCGGTTATCACCGTCGGTCCTCAAATGTTATCCATAACATCGTATCACTATTCGGAATGGGTTCTATGACATAAAGTCCTCTCCCGGCTAAACCGAATAATGAGCGCTTAATTTAAAAAGCACATGGATATATTGGGATCTTAGTTAAGTCACAACCTTTAGTCCAAAACCTTTCTTTTGAATGGTTTAAACAAATTACCATTTTTCAAATCTTTTTAAACAAAAGATTCACCCTTAAAATCCGCTTCAATTAGAAACTAAGGTTCACCAATCTTTCACAAAGATTCACTCATAGCTTTCAAAACTATTTCCATTTCAAATCTTTTATGCAACACCTTTAAGATCCTCTTAAATTTGAAAACAAAGTTCACCAATCTTTAACAAAGATTCACTTATAGCTTTCAAAACAATTCCATTTCAAATTTGAAACCCTTTCAACAAAACCTGGAAACCTTTCTTTATTTGAAAGCTATTATCCTTTGAAAACCAATACTTTTCGTTTAGGAAAAATCTGATCAAACATAAACAAGTTATAGCCTTGAAAAGTATAAACTAGAAAAACAGTGAACTACCGTATTATCGGCAAGTTATATTTGAATTAAATTCAAATTCCCCAAAATAATTTATTCAGTATTCTTCAAAATGGTTTAAAATCTATATATAGATTGTATAACTTGTTTAACCCATTCAAACCATACTTTCCAAAATGATTCCAAAACTTAAAGAGGATATATTATATTCAAACTAAATTTCAAATTTCAAAACTTCTTTTTCAAAAGCTTTTCATATGCAATCGATTTCAATCTCCAAAACCATTTGGATTCAAAATTCAACTTTTAAATAAAATAATATTTAAATTAAAAATATCTGTGACTTAACCTATTTCCCATGAAATCCATATTTGTGTGTGTGTGGTATAGTCCAGGGGTTTTACACAATAGTGCAATATCATCAATCGTCATAATCCAAACACAACAATATCAATAAGCGGTATAATCCTATAATGCTTACGTTCCAATCATAGATTCACAGATAAATATGTAAATTTATCACATATAAATAAATCATCTTCAACACAGCTCAATCATATCACAGAACATCATACATCAGGAATATCAAACAATTCAAAGCATTTAATACAATCCAAACATCAATAAGTAAGATTAATTAATCATCTGATTAATTTAAATAAGATTAATCACTTACGAATAAATTACTAATCCTGGTAAATTAATTATTAATTAATTACAAACAATTTTAATTAGTTTATCTTTAATCATTTATTAATTAACCTTCAATAATAAATTAATTAACCATTAATCATTAATCAATATTAAGTGACAACCTTTAATCATTAAATAATTAATCCCTAATTATTTAATTATTCTTTAATTAATCATCCTAAATTAATTAATTAATTAACCCTTAATTTATTATCCTTAATTAATTACATCAATTAATTAACCTTTAATCAATAAATCATCCCTTAAACACTTTTAATTAATTAATTATCCTCAAATTAATTACCTTAATTAATTAATTAATCACATTAATTATCCTTTAATTAATTATTCTTTAATTACTTGATTAATCAACCTTAATCATTAATTGATTTCTTTTAATTAAATAATTTTCTTAAGCAATTAATTACCCTTAATAACTTTAATTAATTAATTATCTTTTAATTAATTAATTATCCTTAATCAAACCTCATAAATCAATTATCCTTAACTGCTTATCATTAATCAATTTACTCTTAACAAATTAATTAGTCTTTAATTAGTACTTAATTAAACTTTGATTAAGTAATTATCATTAAATTTCAAAATTAATGATCCTTAAATCATAAGATAACATATTTATTTTAATTAATTACAAAATCATCATTTAAATCTTATTTTAAACAATCTTTGAAATAAATCATCATTATCTCCTAATTTTAACTCAAAGCCTTAAAGTAAATTAAAAATATTTAATCTTCTTAATTATACTATTATATACATATTTATTTAAAATAAATTTTAATAATAAACAAAGGATTAAAATACTTTAAACTTGATTAATTAAAATATTTTAAAACCTTTACTTTATTCAAAACTAAAAATAACCATTTAATATCTTAAAGAATGAATCAAGGAAAAGTTTTAAAATTTAATTAAATGAAAAAATTGTTTAATTTAAAATTTTAAAACTGTAACATTACAAACCCGAGACGAACACTGGTTTAACCTGAGCTAATACCGGAGTTCCATTTCTACTTTATAAACTTCGAGTCAAACACTAGGGTTTCTCGAGTTTAAACTCGAGGATACTTCGTCATTCCCAATCCACGAAACAACCCAGTCATGCATAGGTTCGTGTACACGTGCACGAGTCACCGGAGCCACTACGATCACCATCGTCGTTCACAACAAGTCATTACTGGCCTCTTCCATCGATCCCGACCACCTAGGTTTGGATTCGAGCTTGAAATCAAAATCAAGCTCGAGCTCACCCAATCTAGAATGAACCTAGATACCAAAAACCACTTTGTTCCGTTAACCAAGATCACCAGATGCCACATGAACTACACCAGAGCTTCGCCTTGACTTCCACCCTCGATCCCCTAGACCGCTCACCCCTGATCATCCATCGATAGTGAAATCGATTCGAGAACGTTACTGATAAAAATACAACCATATACCCTACAACCTCATCGATTAAGTTTCACGATCATCTAAAAAGTCAGCGACCATTTTTCCAGTAAACTCCATCACCTGAACTTCCTCTGACATCAACCCCGAAGCTCGATCTCCCGTTGATCATTGGGAATTGACGAAAAATGTGATTCCGTTCAAACCCAAATTCCTCATCCAATACCAAATTAAAAAACTTGACTTCATTACTAAAATTCATCGTTTTTTATTTCGATTCCATATGCGCAATCAAAACTGGAAATCCAAATTATCAATTTTTCTGATTTTGAACCATTTCCACTGTAATTTTCTATTTTCTAAATAAATTCCCAATATATTCACTTGGAAATTTTTTTAAAACTTAGATCTTATAACATAAACATGTTTCGTTTATAACTTATAATCTAAAAAAAATTAGATAGAGATATTTTTGTTTTTTATTGTTTTTCTTTTGAGCAAGTTTCTGAACCAGTTAGCAAAGCAAAGGCAAATTTTGCCAATTTCTCTGACGTGCACAGTAATATATACACATATATATACACACACACAAACAGATTTCCATTCCAACGAACACATTATAGCACTACTTCATTCATTCATCAAAATATAACCATATCAAGGTTTTCAAAAGTGATGTTTTGCTCACTAGTAAAATGAAGACAGAGGACTTGGAAGCTTAAGACTGGAAGTATTTTGAAATTTTAATTTTTGACATGCCAATTGATTCGTTTAGAGATGCTACTTGATTTGTCTTTGAGTTGAAACTTCTCTTTGAATTTAAATTTTATTGCTCCAGGTTGAGATGCTTCAAGTTGAACTTTAACTAATCTGTTTGAACTGCTTTGCATTGCATTTCTCAAGTTTGAAGATGTTTGCTTTGATCGGGTTTTAATTTTGATTGGTTTTTTTTTCCAGATTGAAGATTGTTTCAGATTTTCATTTCCAGGTTTTATTTTGTTTTGATTCCCTTTTCTCGGGTTTGGTTTGAATAATGTTTGAAAAGGTGAAGATAAATGATCAGCCTGTTTTAACAAATTCTCAATTGTATACATTTCAATTTCAAGGGAAAAATTGATTTTGCCATATGTTTATTGAACTAACACATGTAATTCCATGATCTATTTCTTTTACACTTGCTTAAAACAAATAAATTTATGTTTAGCCCTTTATTTTAATTAATTTATAGTTTACGTTATAACCCCTTTCTTTTTTATAATCTGTGAATCATATTTATGTTTTATACACTAGTTTATGAATTATATCTTTATATGTTTATGTTTGCATATGTATTATGTATTTTAAATGTTATATACTTATATATATATATATATATATATATACACACGAACCATTTTAGTTCATGAAAAACTATAAGTTATAAACGAAACATACTTATATTATCAAGATCTAAGTTTTAAAAAAAAATTCTAAGTGAATATATTGGGAATTTATTTAGAAAATAGAAAATTACAGTTGAAATGGTTCAAAATCAGAAAAATTGATAATGTGGATTTCCAGTTTTGATTGTGCATATGGAATCAAAATTAAAAACGATGATTTTAGTAATGAAGTCATGATTTTTAATTTGGTATTGGATGCGGAATTTGTATTTGAACGGAATCACATTTTTCGTCAATTCTCGATGGTCAATGGGAAATCGAGCTTCGGGGTTGATGTCAGAAAAAGTTCAAGTGATGGAATGTACCAAAAAAAATGATCATTGATTTTTTAGATGATCGTGGAAGTTAATTGATGAGGTTGTAGGGTTTAAGGGCGTATTTTTGTCAGTAACGTTCTCAAATATATTTTACTATCGATGGATGATCGAGGCTGATCGGTCCGGGGGGATTGAGGCTGGTAGTCAAGGCAAAGCTCTGGTGTAGTTCGCGTGGCCTCTGGTGATCTTGGTTGACGAAACGAAGTGGTTTTTGGTATCTAGGTTCATTCTAGATTGGGCGAGCTCGAGCTTGATTTCGAGTTCAAGCTCAAATCAAAACCTAGGTGGTCGAGATCGATGGAGGAAGCCAGCAACGACTTGCTAGCAACGGCGATGGTGATCATAGTGGCTCTGGCGACTCGTGCATGTGTATGCGAGCCCATGCATGACTGGGTTGTTTCATGGATTGGGAAAGACCATGTATCCTTGGGTTCAAACTTGAGAAATCCTAGTGTTTGACTTAAAATTTACAAAGTGGAAATGGAACTCGGGTATTAGCTTGGGTTAAACCAGTGTTCATCTCCGGTTTGTAATGTTACAGTTTTAAAATTTTAAATTAAACAAGTTTTTCATTTAATCAAATTTTGAAAACTTTTTCTTGATTCATTCTATAAGATAATAAATGGTTATTTTTAATTTTGAATAAGTTAAAGGTTTTAAAATATTTTAATTAATCAAGTTTTAAATGTTTTAATCCTTTATTTATTTTTAAAATTTATTTTAAATATATATATATATATAATAGTATAATTAAGAATTTAATTAAGAAGATTAAATATTTTTAATTTACTGAAAGCTTTGAGTTAAAATTAGGAGATAATGATGATTTATCTCAAAATTGTTTAAAATATGATTTAAATGACGATTTTGTAATTAATTACGATAAATATGTTATCTTAAGATTTAAGGATCACTAATTTTGAAATTTAATGATAATTACTTGATCAAAGTTTAATTAAGTATTAAAGACTAATGAATTTATTAAGAGTAAACTGATTAATGATAAGTAGTTAAGGATAATCGTTTTATGAGGTTTGATTAAGGATAATTAATTAATTAAAAGATAATTAATTAATAAAAGTAATTAAGTGTAATTAATTGCTTAAGAAAATTTTTTAACTGAAAGAAATCAATTAAGATTAAGGTTGACTAATTAAGCAATTAAAGAATAATTAATTAAAGGATAATTAATGTGATTAATTAATTAATTAAGGTAATTAATTTAAGGATAATTAATTAATTAATTAAAAGTGTTCAAGGGATGATTTATGAATTAAGGGTTAACTAATTGATGTAATTAATTAAGGATAATCAATTAAGGGTCAATCAATTAAGGATAATTAATTAAAGAATAATTAAATAATTAGGGGTTAATTATTTAATGATTAAAGGTTATTACTTAATATTGATTAATGATTAAAGGTTAATTAATTTATTATTAAAGGTTAATTAATAAATGATTAAAGGGTAAATTAATTAAAATGGTTTATAATTAATTAACAATTAATTAACTAGGATTAGTAATTTATTCATAAGTGATTAATTGATTTAAATTATTCAGGTGATTAATTGATCTTACTTATGGATGTTTGGATTGTATTAAATGATTTGAATTGTTTGACATTCCTGATGTATGATGTTCTTTGATATGATTGAGCTATGTTGAATGTAATTTATTTATCTGTGATAAATTTATGTGTTTATCTGCGAATATGTGAATGGAAGGTAAGCGTTATAGGATTATATCGCTTATCGATATTGATGTGTTTAGATTGTGATGATTGATGATATTGTACTATTGTGTAAAACCCCTGGACTACACCACACACATGGATTTCATGGGAAATCGATTAAGTCAAAGATATTTTGAATTTAAATAATATTTTATTTGAAAGTTGAATTTTAATCCAAATGGTTTTGGAAATGGAAATGCATTGAATATGAAAAGCTTTCGAAAAAGTAGTTTTGAAATTTGAAATTTAGTTTCAACATAATATATCATGTTTAAGTTTTGGAATCATTTTGGAAAGTATGGTTTGAAAGGATTAAACAAGTTATACAATGTATATATAGATTTTAAACCATTTTGAAGTATATTGAATAAATTATATTAGGGAATTTGAATTTAATTCAAATAGAACTTGCCAATAATATGGCAGTTTGCTGATTTTCTGGTTTATATTTTTAAAGGCTATAACTTGTGTATATTTAATCAGATTTATCCAAAACGAAAAATAGTTTTTTCCAAAGGATAATAGCTTTCAAATAAAAAAGGGTTTTCAGTTTTTATTGCAAGGGTTTCAAATTTGAAATGGAATTGTTTTGAAAGCTATAAGTGAATCTTTGTTAAAGATTGGTGAACTTTGTTTTCAAATTTAAGAGGATCTCAAAGGTGTATCTTCGTATAAAATATTTGAAATGGAAATAGTTTTGAAAGCTATGAGTGAATCTTTGTGTAAGATTGGTGAACCTTGGTTTCTAATTGAAGTGGATTTTAAGGGTGAATCTTGTGTTTAAAAAGATTTGAAAAACGGTAATTTGTTTAAACCATTCAAAAGAAAGGTTTTGTGCTAAAGGTTGTGACTTAAGTAAGATCCTAATATATCCCTATACTTTTTAAACTAAGCACACATTATTCGATTTAGCCGGGAGAGGACTTTATGTAATAGAACCCATCCCGAATGGTGATACGACGTAATGGATAGCATTTGAAGACCGGTGGTGAAGACCAGGTATTTTCGATAACAAAAGGATTACCCATCGATTGTCTTTGCATTGAGTCGCGCCGGTATAGAGATCTCCATTTGTGACGGGGAGTCCGATCGGAATTGTGAGTACCCAGATTGCAAGGGCTTCTTTTGAGGTGCCTTCGGTTCTGTTCGTACCTGAAACAGACTTGTATGGATATGTGTCTTACATTACACTTTGACATGTAAAGCTGGTTTCTATCAGATACATTTCGGTTTGGTGGCGGAGAATTTATTCTCTTAGCTTAACACCCTTCTCTGAGACGTACGAGCTCAGAGGTTATGTAGTTGATATTTACAAGTGATATATTTCCAATTTGGTAATGTGGCATACTAAGTGCTGCTGATCATTGGTTGATCGAAGCATGGCATTTGTGAAAAGCGTAGCTTTGTGGAACGAGAGCTCATCGGGACCTCAATACCCGGTAATGTTCGAAACAGGAAGGATGCGGCAAGGTTATCTAGGGTCGTGCCCCTTAGGGTATGTCCATTTCCTTCTGTATAGAAGTGGTATCATGGTATAGAGCCCAAATACTTAACTTATGTGGTTGCTAAAAATCTATTGCTTTGTGGTTGTTGGTGAATCCCGGGATAAAGGTTGGTTACGACCGGGGGATGACATACTCATGTAGTAGTTTCCAAGTTACAGAGTTAACCCGGCCTAGTATTGGAAGAGATTCGGTTAGGTTCTCGGGGTGTCCCTCCAGAGGCGTACCGATATGGCCCAGAAGTTCCTTAGTCTGACCATTTGTTGGAAATCCAATCACCAGTACGAGCCTTTGAAGATTGTAGTTGTATAATCTTCCACCTCAGGTGGTAGCTATAGCAGGCATAATATAATGGTACATATGCTGGCTAATATTTATATTATACTTTAGAAAGATTTTCTACACTATGCACTAATAATAATATTATCAAAAAGAATTTTTCATATCAAGCATGTTTGACTATCATAAAGAGAAATCTCCCCCACATTGTGTGTGTGTCGAGAGGCCTTATGGTAGTTTCATTTTCCAAAAAGCATTGCGGATTTCAAATTTAAATTCTTTTTTTGTTGTTTTGTTCGAATAAAAATGTTTTTGTTTGCTCACACCAGTCACACAAGTCCCATGACTGTCCTTGAGTTTATTGTTCCCTTTCTAAACTCTGGGTGCCCATAATTTTCCACACGGACATCATATAGTCATATTTCAGATAATCAACTTGAAAATATAGTTTTTGGAATTCTTTGAGTCTTTGGATCTTGGCGATCGCATTGCTATCTGACCGTGCTTAATACAACGTGATGATGGTTTTTCCAGTTTCTAGTTTATGTCATGGAGCTTAGACAATGGTGTTGTAGTCAATTGGAGATGCCGTATGTGGTTTCATTCTCCTTTAAAGAACAGTTGGAGTTATCTCTTCCATTGTTATCTTTCCGCTGTAATCTCATATCTCTGATATTGATATCATTTGTATCAAATTATTGTATCATTGTTGTATGTCAATAAAATTCATTTGTTTCGTCCGCTGTGTTGTTGTACTTAAAGTGTTATAACCTTCGGCGAACCGGATGCGACATTTGAATCTGCAGCATTCGAATACGGGTAAAGTATGGATATCGATTTTCAGACGCTGGATTTCTGGTCGTGACATTTTGGTATCAGAGCATTTGGTTAAGCGACAACCTTGGCTCTGGTGGGTGTTACTTATTAGAGATAGAGTCAGGTTATCATTATTCTGGAGCGAAGTCGAGAAAGTATGCTGTGGAGATCTGGAGTTCAAGCCGGATGGCGAGGCGTATCACTTGTACATGATATTTTTTCCACGGTTGTTTTGTATATAACTTTGATGATGTAATGTGATGTATAAACTGATATAGTGCTTTTGTTTTAAAGATTATTCATTTATCTATTATATATTGTACCGTTGCGAAATGTGAGATTTTGATATTGTTTTTGTTTCTTCTTCTATCTTCTTCTATCTTCTTCTTCTTTAATCCTAACGGTTCGGTTTTTCATCATTCGACTGTTCGGCATTTGATACAGTGGATGTATTGATGTCGACTTTCGGACGTCGAAAAATTGGGTCGTTAAAATTTTTCATGATTCCTCTTCATATTTCTTTCCAATACATCATTCTCCCTATTCTCTTATTTCTCTTCTTTATTTAAAAATCATTTAAACTCCTTATCTCTTCCAACCAAAATCATCAAACCATGCTATAATAATCTAATTCAATCCATAACACTATAAAAACAAGCATTTGAGACTTAAAATCATTGCAAGTACAAATAGTTATACCCCATCCAAACTAAAATCAATTCAATTTCAAATTTCTTTCAAATTAACATAAAAATGATAATTTTATGATTAAAGTAGCAAGTTTACTCAAAGGATTGACATGTAGATTAAATTATAGTGTAAATTTGTGATTTCATCTTAAAATGTAAAGAGGTTGGGAATCTACACAATTTTTGATCTAGGATTAAGAAAACATGGTTTTTCTAGGAATTGGAAAAACAATGAAAAATGTTGAAAGGAAAAAAAGTATATGTTATAGCAACAGGATGAATTTTTTTTCAAATCAGGATGTATTTCAAACGCATCCAACATTTATTTGTACATCTAACATTCAAAATTTATCTAAACAAATACTTCCTCGATATTCATTTAAAATAATAAATAAACAAACATATAAACTACTCATTAATTCTCCTAGCAAATATTAACTCTCGCAGAATATATAGTAACATCAATCTATAATGTATTTATCTTGATTAAATTACCCATTTAATTTATGTTTTGAACTTAGAAGCATAAAAAACAAAACAACAATAAAATTTGTACTATATATATGTATTTATTTATATGCATGTATGTATTAAAATACATATATGTGTGTGTATGTGTCAATGTAATTTGAGCTGTATAGAAGTTAAGTGAAACCATTGATGATAGATAAAAGTAAATTAAATGAAAATGTGAAAGCAAACTTAAGTAAGATATATAATGAGGGTTGGATCTCACTTTTGACATAAAAAAATCGAAAGAGGTTTTCCAAATTATAATTATCGTAGAGTTACAAATTCAATGGTTTATATCATATTTCTGCTATTTAATCCATGTAAAACAAGAATATTTCACATATAAATTATTTTATTGAGACTATTAGATTATGTAATCCAATGGTTAGGATGCAAGCTTTGATCATTTTCCTACTTTCCAAGTAGAGAACAAGATCCTTCCCCATAGATATGTATAGGTTAATCCTACATGAACTATTTTATTTTCTATCCTAAAAATCTAATTGTGGCAAGTAATATCTTCATTATAATTTATATCTTACTTGGGATAAACTATTAAATATCAGTCCAAAATTCATGAAATGATATGTTTATTAGCATTACAACATTTATTACATCACATGGAGTAGGGTAGAAAATGATGTAACTCAATCCAGTGACATCTTACAATTTAATCATGTTGTTCTTCTAAGTAGAAGACCCAACCCTAATCTTCAACCTTTTTACCTTCTCTCCTTCTTTCTTGAGACGTTTATTCACATTCGTAGAATGTGACTTCATGTGACCGCCCAAAGCTTGTGGAGTGGGATACTGAATGCCGCATTTAGAACATGTGTACATTAATTGATCAACATCTCTCATTTTTCTACTAATTCTCTCCTCTAACAATCTCTCACATACCCTACCAACACCAAAAGAACTTGTATTATTTGGTGCTATGTTCTCTCTTGGAATAATAGGAGTCATAACATGATTGAGAGAGTAAAATGGTAACTTTTGACCAATAGAATTAGAAAATTGAATTTGGCGAGAAGATTTTTGTGCATTGATGATCTGCTCATTGAATTGGCATTCACTTTTGTTGAAATTTGAAAGGGTTTGCATGTAATCATTGGAGTATATAGGTTTTTGATCGTTGACACTAAATATTTTGGAATACGAACTAACAGGATTGTTTGAAAATTGAATCTTACTATCAAATTGATTGAGATTTTGATTAAAAGTTGAAGACATATCAAGATGATTGATTTTTTGATTGTTGTGCAAACCAACATGACGTAAAAAAGGATTAAAAAACCCTTGTTGAGGATTGAAGTTGCTTAGCTCTTTAGATGGATTTGGGAATGAAAGAAGTTCAGAAATTTGATTCACAGAATAATTAGAGTCAAAAGGAGTACCCATCAACTCATTACTAGAGTTAACATTTGATGATTGAATTTCATTCGAAATCATATTTGGTAGAATAGTTGGTGAAGTTTTCTGACTTGAGTTTGTATCCAAGAACGAGTCATCGAAACCGAAGCTAGAATCGTCTAAAATATCTTGGTTGAAGCTCTCCATGTCAGAAGATGGATTTATTTTATTTTTTGTTTTGAAAGATAAGAAAAGAAGTGTGTAATTGCTTGTCTAAGGGGCTATTTATACTATTGGAGAAGATTTTGTTAATTATCAAAGTTGAATTTTGTTCATAACATGCATGAACTTTGAATTTTACTCCCAAAATGATTTTGTACCATTCCATTTGTAATAACATATTAAAATTTTGTTACTATATGCATGCACTTTGAAGTTTCCTACCAAAATGATTTTAGTGTATTCTGTTTGTAACAATATTTTGAAATCTATAATAATGTGCATGTACTTTGAATTTACTGTCAAAATGATCTTTCATTAGATATTTTCAATGAAAGTTAACGGTCTCATTTATTTTTGTACAGATATCATTATCTTTAATTATTCAAAATAATATACATAAATCATAAAATAAGGGTTCTAAATGGAATAAAGTACTAACTAAATAACGAATATACTTAATTTCTTTCCTATGGTAAGAAAAGTGATCCATGTTTTATTACTACGATACATTGAAAATAAGGAATTCAGATTGAAATATAATTTATAATCTATTTTTATTGCAATCCTACTTATCAATTTTTTATATGTTCCTCGTATTAAAAAATGAAAAAACTATGTCAATTAGTGTCCAAATCAAGTTTGAGTCTATGTGGAGTTAGTGGAAAAATAAAAATATTAGTTTCTATAAGATAAATATAATTCTTAACTTTAAATATTTTAATAAATAAATTTATCCTACTTCTTTTGCATTATATTAATTCATATCAATTTTATTCAATTTGTTCTAGTTTTGCATCATACTAAGTTTTATCCATTGAATTATTAGCTTATCACATACAACTAAAACGATATAAGTTGACTTACACTCTTTATATTGTATAGTATTTAAACTTTGAGCTACTAAATTGTATAACATTTGAGTTAAGAATACACTGATCATTGTGCAAATTCAATGGTAAACTCAATAGAATCAAATGACATAAGTTAAATAACTCTATAAGCCTTTGACATAAAAATATAAAGAATTTTAAATAAAAACAGATACAATGTATAACCATTAAATATTTTTATTTTCATTCACATTTTATGACTAATGAGAAAACTTTAGAGATGTATGTCTTCCTTTAAAATACATACAAATATTTTAAGGGGTGTGTTTTATGCTGACATAATAAATCAACCTTTACAACCTTTTTATGAACTTTATGCTCAACCATCCAACCATCCATTGATAGTCTTGCTTTAATCATTTTAGCATCAAACTAAATATTTTGTACTTTATTACACAAAATATATTGAAATCCGAGTAGATTTATACTATTGACCTTTAAAATATTTGATCTAAAATAAATGAGAATAGTTTCCTATTTCTTTCGTATTTCTTATTTTATTATTTTCGAACTTAGTAAATTCCTTATTCATCTACAATTAGACTATTTTCTACCCTTACCATCTCCCTTCTACCCACTCCCTCTCTAAGGTGACCTATCACCTCGCATGCACCACCATCGCACCCTCTACCTCTGCCCTTCCTCCAACACTATTACCTCATTGCCCTAGTTGCATTATTCAAACCCTATAACCCTTATCAAAATTCGCCTCACCAACTAGCCACCTCTCTTGATTCAATCTTTCTAAACTCTTAAGACCTATCCGTAATACCACGTAAAATTGGGATAGTTAAATAAATATTTAATGAAAGGTAAAATGACAATTTTATTAAAAAACTAAAATTGGGATTTTTTTACAAATGAAAGAATTAAGTAATGAAACTTGTATCATTATGAAGAGCATATTTTTTTGTGATGACTGCACTTATCTTCAATACCTAGTATAACATGTAATTGCAATAACATGGTGCTCGGTCGATGTAGCATGATTGTCAAGTGGTAAGGTATAAAAAATCTCCAAAATCATAACCTACTATATATCTCATAGTGCGCCAAATAAAATAAAATATCACATATAGAAATATGCATGTTGTAACGACCTGCCTTTTTGGACAGTTTAAACCGACGATCAAATACATAGGCAAAACACACGTCGATTCCAAACCATTAAAAAGGGCAGATGGTTATTGGGGTAATAAGAAAAGAAGAGGAAAGTGAAATAAAGGAAATGAAACAACACAGAATCTCACAGCGGAAGGCTAAAGTATAATAATAAAATAACAGTTCATGAAGCTGTTAATTAAATGAATACATTTGAAATGAATACATTTGATTATTTTTATACAGCATTTATCAGAGTTACATACACAGCAAATATCCTACAACAATGCAGCGGAATGGGATGAATATAATAGTAGTATATAATATACCAAATCTTCGTCTTCGTCCTCCGAAGGAAATGATCTTCAACCTAAACTGAAATGCTCAGGCTGACCCGAGCGTAATGAAAAGACAAAACACTCGAGTCAGGACTAAAATATCCTTATGAAAGTTAAATCAATCGTAATAAATATGAGTGTAAACGGCGTCAGAGATGTTTACGGGGTTTGACATCTCCTATCCAGTGTCACGTGCGTGCAATAACTCAAGAGATGTTACGGGATTTTCCATCTCTCAAGGATCCGTTAAACTATCTATATATACAATAAGATACGCTATATAGATAATGTCTAAAGTAAAGTAAAGGTATCAAAATAGTGTTAAGGCGACGCCCATTCACCGCTTAACACATTTATATTCCCAAGAGCATATACAAGACCGTAGTTTCCCCAAAACCGGAAGTCACCAGAGGGCAATCCATATACTCAAGGTACAAATCAAAACGTAGTGGTCGCGAATAGGATAATCAGTATGACAAGGTACATGAGGCAATACCAACTAGGATACTAGTAGTTGCGTGATCCGGACTGATGTTGAGCATAGCCAGCAGCTACCCCAACACCGCGAAACACCACTCCCAAATCAAGGGGTGCACCCAAATCAAATCACAAATGTAATAGATATGGTATCGAAGAAGTGTGTCCGCTAGAGGTGGCGAACCTCAATGGCCCGGCGCGGCTCCTGTTTTAGTCATGTCAGGGGTCATCCAATATCGTTCTCTTTCTTCAGTCAACGCGTTCACCAAACCATCCACTTCATTCTGGATCAACACTCCGCGTATAATAGTTATTAAAGTGGTTTTCGGTATCGACAGAGAGTATGTCCATATCCGATCCCGGTCTCTTTAATAACTACGTATTATTACACCATTGGCTCCTTTACATTTCAAATCGATTCATAATTGATATTAAAATATCATGTTTGCTTCAAAATCAAATCCATTTCAAATATCGACATAGCCATTCAAAATATAAGGTTCCTTTTCAAAAATCATTTTTCGTCTCAATATCTCATTTCGATTTCAAAATCATTTCGAATTTCAATTTAGGTTGCAACTTCATTTAACTCAGTTTGTATTTAAATTCAAGATTTAAACATAAACATTTCACCTTATTAACCCGCTTAAAGTTTTTAGAAAATAGTTTTAAGTAGTTTAAAAGTAGTTTAAATAATTAAAATAGTTAAAAATACTTAAAATCTTTAAAATGGATTTAAAATAGATAAATTAGTTTAAAATAATTTAAATTGGGTTAAGTAGATTAAAAATAGGTTAAAATAGTTTAAGTATTCAAAATGGTTTATATAACAGAGTAATTTGGAAAACAAAATAAAACAGCTTCAAAACCAATCCATTTCAATTTATAACTTCCCAATTCAAATCAATTTCAATTTCCAATTTACCTATTCAAGTTCGATTTCAATTCAAATCAATGTCAACTTTTACTTCGAATTAATTCAATTCTACATTCACCTTTAATTAATTCAATTTCAATTTATATCGATTTGCAGCTTGATTTCTCAAAAATATCGATTTATAACACTTGACAAAATTTTCCAACAATATTCATGTTTTAAATCCAAATTTCAAATACGATTCAATTCCAAGCTCGATTTCAAAATATCATTTTCATATCACTTTTACTTAGTAATATTCAAAGCCCGAATTAAGGTTAAACCTTCAAAACATTAATTTTCGAAATCCAATCATATCCAATTTCAAACCTCAATGTCTCAACTTAAATTATTAACAAAATCCCTTTAACCAAAATTTATTTCAACATTCCAACTCACATTTTCGATAAATTCGATTTTTATAAATTCGATTTCTATTTATAACTTTCACATCAAACATTTAATTAAATTTCAAATCGATGATTTTAAAAATTATTATATATTATTAATTTAGCCAATTCGGTGTCCGTATATAATTTTCTATCCTATGGCCAAGTAATTATTTATTTCAATTAAATGTCAGGGATGAATATATATCACTTAAATTAAATCACAGTATCATATGTATGCATAACAGGATATATACAAGCAAATAAACATCCAAACATTCAAATATCAACCAATAGCATCCATCGAAATACATCATCCAATAGGCAATACAATTCATGGCAATTTCATAGTTATCGAGGTCAGGTAATTAAATCGCAATTCAATTTCAATTTAACTGTCAATTTAATTTTTCAACGGTTAATTCAAATAACAAACTATATGACAATTAAATTTATATCAAACAACAACAAATAAAATTCATATCACTTCATAATGTCAATTTAACTAGCATAAAGATATTTAGTACGGTGTGAGCGTTATAAAACACTCACCTTGATTTTACGATTTTAAATCAAATCGAACGACGTTCGATTTAACTCAAAATTTTCTATAGCTCCAAATGATTCCAATCCAATTCCATAGCGTAGTATTCGACAATACGAACGCAACGCAACTTGTTTCGACCGATTCCGACCTCGCATGACAAAGTTAAGATGGTTTAAAGTTTATTCGGATTATAATATAAATAAAATTTACAACTTTAATTTAATTTTTAACCTTGCCAAACATCTGCCGTTCGCCCCTTGCATAGCCGATCTGGGCCACACCCTAATCCTTCCTCACGCACGCGTATCATCTTCCAGGTAGTAAATCACGCAACTTGAACCCATTCATACGCCACTAGGGTTTGATTTTGCGACCTCCACGACGAACATGAACACGATCAGGTTACACCACTTCGAAGCCACCGCCTTACTCCACCTTCACCATCAATAGCCTGAAGCTCGGCCATCCCCTATGCCTCGAATTTCGTGAAAAACGCAGCAGCTTAAATCTCGATTTCCCGTTGATCCGTGGCTCCGTTTTCGATCATCTCCGTATGGATTTGAAGCTTTCATCGTGCTCTACAACTTTGTAGTTGAGAGTTTTTGCTAATTGTTGATGGATTGAGAGGAAAATGATAAAGAAGTTTTGAATTTTCGTGGCCATTGATTCAGTAAAATGGCGGCTAGGGCTGAAGTAAATTAGGGTTTGCAAAGTGAAAGGGTGAAGGTCCTTTTATAGAAAAAATTTCCCAATTTACTATTCATCGAAATTTTCCGAACTCCAAACGAAGCGTGCCGACTGGCGTTTCTAGGGTTTACCCCACGTTCCGGACACAATGGAATAGGTTTCGGAGGCTAATTCGATCATATGCCCGAGTTACGGCAATAAACGATCAAATTTAAATTAAATCGATTCAACGATTTTCTATGCGTTTTGGCTTGCCCCGGACAAACGGTAAATCCGTTTGACTTAAAATTTGAAACCTTACAATAATATCACATTACGGATCCAATGAAACTAGTTTCGTCGAAATCCGAGACCGTTTGAAAAATAACTATTTTAACTCGCCAAATTAATATTAAAACAATTTCAACGCGTTTCGAGCTGCCACGGTCAAACGACAACTCCGATTGCTACGAAAATTGAAATCCGATAATAACTAACTATTACGGATCCAATGAAACTAGTTTTGTCCAATTCTGAGACTGTTCAAAAATTGGCTATTTTCCAGTCGAAAATTAAATATTAAAATATTCAATTTTCACAAATAAATTTTAAATTCAGTTTTAAAAGTTGTATAACATCACTATAAATTCAATATGATAAAATAAAATTTTACAAATCATTTTTAATCATATTAAACCCGTTATTTAATTTATCCAATAAATTCCAAATATTTAATTTAGACAATTTCGCTTATCCAATAATTCATTATCTTTTGAAATATTGAAATTGAACTTATAAGATTCAACTTTTAAAACCATTTCAAAATTTAGAACCCTATTTTCATTTTACAGTTATTCAATTATTCAATAAGTTTTAAATATTTAATTTAAATAATTTACGTGTTCAATATTCAATATTTGATTTCAAATGGATTTTACTTATCAATCAACTACTTTCTTATACCAAATGAATTCAACATTTATCACCCTATTCAACTATCGATTGCAAAGGAATTTACTAAGTAGCATTTATTTTTCATTACTTGGATAATTGTTGCAATTCATTCCAGTTATTATTATTCCAAATGAATTAAAAAAAATTTTCTAACATTAAATCACGAAATCTTATTAAATTAGCTATTTTAATTATCGAAAATTTACGGGTCGTTACACTCTCCCCCACTCAAAACTTTTCGTCCCCGAAAAGGAAAAGAAGGGAAAAAAAACTAAGTATAGAATTCAACATTAGATATATTTTATTCAAAGTTACCAACTTATAAAACAATGAAATTCCATTTATAAAGTCATAACTACGCTTCCACTAACTTACTCCGAACGGCTTCCTAACTTTAAAAGTTAGTAATCAAAACAAGTTATAAAAAAAAATTAAAACTTGAAAAAATTTCTAACACCCGGATTTTACGGAAAATTTCGGCAGAGTCTCCTTTGCGCGGCTCGATCGGAAAAAATATAATAGCATATATATCATAAATATACATCTCATCTCAATGATGAGGCATCCCATATGTGGGGAAACAACATATAAATATCACCAATATCATATAAAACTGTAAGCGTACCTTTTATTTAGCATTTATTAGCATTTTACTTACATTATGCATTTAGCGTAGAAGCGAGTTCCACAACGAAGCGCAACCCCTTTGCTACCTACTAAAATGCTCAATAACTAAGTTAGAATCATGCATATAAAGATAGATCGCTATACTTAGCCTACACAACATATATATAACATATTTAGCTTCAAAACTGAGATTTCAATTTCTGGACAGCAAACAAATCTTAGCTTTAGGTCACCTAAACTGTAAAATTTGACAACAGAATCTAAACAAAAGTTGTTGCATTCATTTCAGGTTTTCCGGAATGTCCAAAATCATCGAATTCGGATCATCCGTTCAAAAGTTATGGCCATTTTACTTAGGGGATACGCCTCAGCCTGGGCAATGAATTGCGCAGGTCAGCGACGTTTACCCGCGTTTCCGACCTTCTAAACAACATCAAAACACAAAACACTTAAAACAAAAGTTTTCGCTTATGTTCTTAGCTTTCCAGAAAGTACAAGATCACCAAAATCCGATAAACCAGTCAAAAGATATGGCAAAAATACTAAGGGTGTATATTACAGATTTTACTTATTTTTACACAGGACAGCGAGTAACATTCAAGTTTTTAACCTAGTAGACGAAGGAATTTCTCAAGACACTCTAAATAAAAGTTGTGCTATAGTTTCTAAGCTTTTCGGAAAGTCCAAAATCGTCGAATTCCGTTCAGCCATTTAAAAGTTATGGTTGTTTTCGTTTCAACATATATTGGACAATTTTGGATTTTTCCAAAAATTTGCTTTTATTATTTCAAAGTACAAACCATCAAACTTCAAATTTTCTAAAGAAAAATCATAAAAACAAAGTTATTTATTTTCTTATTCATCCATGCAATAGGTTTTACATTCAATTTGTTTCCGATTTATTCAAGTTTGTTTCATTCGCATTTTAAATTCAAGTCAATTTGCTTCAATTTATATTGAATTCAATTATATTTAATTTCACTTTGCTTCAAATTTGAATTTAGTTATTTTAAAATTTTATTCCGTTTATTCAATTCCATTAACACTAATGAATTCTACTTAATCAATTTTCATCCATCTAACAACCAATGCATATCAAACATTAACATTCATCCAAAATCTACACTAAATCAATTATACATTTCCAAGTCAATTTTAATTTCATACACTTCCAAGCTTATAGACATTTAGTTATATTCAAATTTAATTAGTTTCCATTTACCAATTGTATATTTCATTAAGTTTAAATTTTATTCATTCGCTTATATATATCATTAATTTTACCGCTTAAATTTCTTTTATATTTACAACTATCAAATAGATCTTCACATTTTATTTTTCACTCTCTCACTGGTATATTATTTCTCTACTATCCTTATTAGCATTTTAAACCTTTTAAGTATTTGGTAAGTTATAGTTATGCAAATAGAATGTAGTTAAACAACATACAACTTCTTTCCATTTAAAGTTGAATTTTCAATTTATTAATTCTTAAGTCATTACTTAAATTTCACTATAATTTTTTTCACATTTACATTCACATATAGTATTTCCATTTTATATTAACATAATTGTGAATCACCTTTAAATGTTAATTTAAATTCCAATTATTTACTAACAATTTTATTTATATTTGCAAACCATTAATTAAATGCATATTTCATTATTCAAACCTATACTTGTATATTATCCAATTAACAATTCATATAACATTTTTGAACTTCTTAAATATTTTGGTAAGTTATATCTATGCTATAGAATGAAATTTAATACTACGCGAGTTTTACAGTTTCAATTTTATTTTGAGTTCATAATTTTCTAATTCTAAGGATTTCTACTTCAATTGATATTTTCACTTAGCTCTTAGGTTCATTTCTCATTTCATAATTCAGGAGTTCCTTAATGATTCAAGTCTAAATTCATTTCAATCGTTTAAAAAAAAATCATTAATTTTTAAAGGACTTAAGAATTCCAATCCCGGTTTCATTTCAAATCAAGTTTTGAAATAATATATACTTATATAATGTATATATCAAATCATACTATAGAGAATACAAAATAAAATAAATTTGAATCAAAACAAGGTTTAGACAAGCTATTAAGTGGTCTCCCCCACTCGGACTCTCGAAAATAAACGCCGATGATGCGTGCACTCATCACCGAAATCATTTTCTAACGTCAAGAGTAGGGAATATAACACTTATCATAAAAAAAATCCTTCGAAAACAATTTCAACTCAATTATACTATCATATAATACTCATATTATATTTTTTCAAATTCTTGTAAGTCAATTTCAAACACCGGAATTTAAATTCCCAAATCCAAGTTAAAATACATTTATATTCATTATCAATTGTGTTTACAAGATTTCATTTTCCTAAATCCATTGTTATTTAATCAATTGTTGTAAATATTGACTGATCAAACAATAACGATAATAATCTAATATTATCATCTTCTAACAATCAATTCAATCAAAATGAATAAATATTCAAATAATTCTTTTATATAAAATATATTCCAAAACGATATTGTGTTGGTTTGTCCTATTCGAGTGTTTAGAAATTCCTATCGACGCCTTGGCGTCCCAAGTATCGACCAGAATTCATAAATACTCAACGGAACAAATTAACACAATATAAAACCATTTTATATCAAATAACAAGTACGCTCTCTCATATACACTCAACTCATTCATATAGTTTACCTCTATTTCAATGAGTTATTCCCCACTAGAGCCAAGGTTTATCGCTAAACCAAAGCTCTGATACCAACTGTAACGACCTGCCTTTTTGGACAGTTTAAACCTACGATCAAATACATAGGCAAAACACATGTCGATTCCAAACCATTAAAAAGGGCAGATGGTTATTGGGGTAATAAGAAAAGAAGAGGAAAGTGAAATAAAGGAAATGAAACAACACAGAATCTCACAGCGGAAGGCTAAAGTATAATAATAAAATAACAGTTCATGAAGCTGTTAATTAAATGAATACATTTGAAATGAATACATTTGATTATTTTTATACAGCATTTATCAGAGTTACATACACAGCAAATATCCTACAACAATGCAGCGGAATGGGATGAATATAATAGTAGTATATAATATACCAAATCTTCGTCTTCGTCCTCCGAAGGAAATGATCTTCAACCTAAACTGAAATGCTCAGGCTGACCCGAGCGTAATGAAAAGACAAAACACTCGAGTCAGGACTAAAATATCCTTATGAAAGTTAAATCAATCGTAATAAATATGAGTGTAAACGGCGTCAGAGATGTTTACGGGGTTTGACATCTCCTATCCAGTGTCACGTGCGTGCAATAACTCAAGAGATGTTACGGGATTTTCCATCTCTCAAGGATCCGTTAAACTATCTATATATACAATAAGATACGCTATATAGATAATGTCTAAAGTAAAGTAAAGGTATCAAAATAGTGTTAAGGCGACGCCCATTCACCGCTTAACACATTTATATTCCCAAGAGCATATACAAGACCGTAGTTTCCCCAAAACCGGAAGTCACCAGAGGGCAATCCATATACTCAAGGTACAAATCAAAACGTAGTGGTCGCGAATAGGATAATCAGTATGACAAGGTACATGAGGCAATACCAACTAGGATACTAGTAGTTGGGTGATCCGGACTGATGTTGAGCATAGCCAGCAGCTACCCCAACACCGCGAAACACCACTCCCAAATCAAGGGGTGCACCCAAATCAAATCACAAATGTAATAGATATGGTATCGAAGAAGTGTGTCCGCTAGAGGTGGCGAACCTCAATGGCCCGGCGCGGCTCCTGTTTTAGTCATGTCAGGGGTCATCCAATATCGTTCTCTTTCTTCAGTCAACGCGTTCACCAAACCATCCACTTCATTCTGGATCAACACTCCGCGTATAATAGTTATTAAAGTGGTTTTCGGTATCGACAGAGAGTATGTCCATATCCGATCCCGGTCTCTTTAATAACTACGTATTATTACACCATTGGCTCCTTTACATTTCAAATCGATTCATAATTGATATTAAAATATCATGTTTGCTTCAAAATCAAATCCATTTCAAATATCGACATAGCCATTCAAAATATAAGGTTCCTTTTCAAAAATCATTTTTCGTCTCAATATCTCATTTCGATTTCAAAATCATTTCGAATTTCAATTTAGGTTGCAACTTCATTTAACTCAGTTTGTATTTAAATTCAAGATTTAAACATAAACATTTCACCTTATTAACCCGCTTAAAGTTTTTAGAAAATAGTTTTAAGTAGTTTAAAAGTAGTTTAAATAATTAAAATAGTTAAAAATACTTAAAATCTTTAAAATGGATTTAAAATAGATAAATTAGTTTAAAATAATTTAAATTGGGTTAAGTAGATTAAAAATAGGTTAAAATAGTTTAAGTATTCAAAATGGTTTATATAACAGAGTAATTTGGAAAACAAAATAAAACAGCTTCAAAACCAATCCATTTCAATTTATAACTTCCCAATTCAAATCAATTTCAATTTCCAATTTACCTATTCAAGTTCGATTTCAATTCAAATCAATGTCAACTTTTACTTCGAATTAATTCAATTCTACATTCACCTTTAATTAATTCAATTTCAATTTATATCGATTTGCAGCTTGATTTCTCAAAAATATCGATTTATAACACTTGGCAAAATTTTCCAACAATATTCATGTTTTAAATCCAAATTTCAAATACGATTCAATTCCAAGCTCGATTTCAAAATATCATTTTCATATCACTTTTACTTAGTAATATTCAAAGCCCGAATTAAGGTTAAACCTTCAAAACATTAATTTTCGAAATCCAATCATATCCAATTTCAAACCTCAATGTCTCAACTTAAATTATTAACAAAATCCCTTTAACCAAAATTTATTTCAACATTCCAACTCACATTTTCGATAAATTCGATTTTTATAAATTCGATTTCTATTTATAACTTTCACATCAAACATTTAATTAAATTTCAAATCGATGATTTTAAAAATTATTATATATTATTAATTTAGCCAATTCGGTGTCCGTATATAATTTTCTATCCTATGGCCAAGTAATTATTTATTTCAATTAAATGTCAGGGATGAATATATATCACTTAAATTAAATCACAGTATCATATGTATGCATAACAGGATATATACAAGCAAATAAACATCCAAACATTCAAATATCAACCAATAGCATCCATCGAAATACATCATCCAATAGGCAATACAATTCATGGCAATTTCATAGTTATCGAGGTCAGGTAATTAAATCGCAATTCAATTTCAATTTAACTGTCAATTTAATTTTTCAACGGTTAATTCAAATAACAAACTATATGACAATTAAATTTATATCAAACAACAACAAATAAAATTCATATCACTTCATAATGTCAATTTAACTAGCATAAAGATATTTAGTACGGTGTGAGCGTTATAAAACACTCACCTTGATTTTACGATTTTAAATCAAATCGAACGACGTTCGATTTAACTCAAAATTTTCTATAGCTCCAAATGATTCCAATCCAATTCCATAACATAGTATTCGACAATACGAACGCAACGCAACTTGTTTCGACCGATTCCGACCTCGCATGACAAAGTTAAGATGGTTTAAAGTTTATTCGGATTATAATATAAATAAAATTTACAACTTTAATTTAATTTTTAACCTTGCCAAACATCTGCCGTTCGCCCCTTGCATAGCCGATCTGGGCCACACCCTAATCCTTCCTCACGCACGCGTATCATCTTCCAGGTAGTAAATCACGCAACTTGAACCCATTCATACGCCACTAGGGTTTGATTTTGCGACCTCCACGACGAACATGAACACGATCAGGTTACACCACTTCGAAGCCACCGCCTTACTCCACCTTCACCATCAATAGCCTGAAGCTCGGCCATCCCCTCTGCCTCGAATTTCATGAAAAACGCAGCAGCTTAAATCTCGATTTCCCGTTGATCCGTGGCTCCGTTTTCGATCATCTCCGTATGGATTTGAAGCTTTCATCGTGCTCTACAACTTTGTAGTTGAGAGTTTTTGCTAATTGTTGATGGATTGAGAGGAAAATGAGAAAGAAGTTTCGAATTTTCGTGGCCATTGATTCAGTAAAATGGCGGCTAGGGCTGAAGTAAATTAGGGTTTGCAAAGTGAAAGGGTGAAGGTCCTTTTATAGAAAAAATTTCCCAATTTACTATTCATCGAAATTTTCCGAACTCCAAACGAAGCGTGCCGACTGGCGTTTCTAGGATTTACCCCACGTTCCGGACACAATGGAATAGGTTTCGGAGGCTAATTCGATCATATGCGCGAGTTACGGCAATAAACGATCAAATTTAAATTAAATCGATTCAACGATTTTCTATGCGTTTTGGCTTGCCCCGGACAAACGGTAAATCCGTTTGACTTAAAATTTGAAACCTTACAATAATATCACATTACGGATCCAATGAAACTAGTTTCGTCGAAATCCGAGACCGTTTGAAAAATAACTATTTTAACTCGCCAAATTAATATTAAAACAATTTCAACGCGTTTCGAGCTGCCACGGTCAAACGACAACTCCGATTGCTACGAAAATTGAAATCCGATAATAACTAACTATTACGGATCCAATGAAACTAGTTTTGTCCAATTCTGAGACTGTTCAAAAATTGGCTATTTTCCAGTCGAAAATTAAATATTAAAATATTCAATTTTCACAAATAAATTTTAAATTCAGTTTTAAAAGTTGTATAACATCACTATAAATTCAATATGATAAAATAAAATTTTACAAATCATTTTTAATCATATTAAACCCGTTATTTAATTTATCCAATAAATTCCAAATATTTAATTTAGACAATTTCGCTTATCCAATAATTCATTATCTTTTGAAATATTGAAATTGAACTTATAAGATTCAACTTTTAAAACCATTTCAAAATTTAGAACCCTATTTTCATTTTACAGTTATTCAATTATTCAATAAGTTTTAAATATTTAATTTAAATAATTTACGTGTTCAATATTCAATATTTGATTTCAAATGGATTTTACTTATCAATCAACTACTTTCTTATACCAAATGAATTCAACATTTATCACCCTATTCAACTATCGATTGCAAAGGAATTTACTAAGTAGCATTTATTTTTCATTACTTGGATAATTGTTGCAATTCATTCCAGTTATTATTATTCCAAATGAATTACAAATTTTTTTCTAACATTAAATCACGAAATCTTATTAAATTAGCTATTTTAATTATCGAAAATTTACGGGTCGTTACACTCTCCCCCACTCAAAACTTTTCGTCCCCGAAAAGGAAAAGAAGGGAAAAAAAACTAAGTATAGAATTCAACATTAGATATATTTTATTCAAAGTTACCAACTTATAAAACAATGAAATTCCATTTATAAAGTCATAACTACGCTTCCACTAACTTACTCCGAACGGCTTCCTAACTTTAAAAGTTAGTAATCAAAACAAGTTATAAAAAAAAAATTAAAACTTGAAAAAATTTCTAACACCCGAATTTTACGGAAAATTTCGGCAGAGTCTCCTTTGCGCGGCTCGATCGGAAAAAATATAATAGCATATATATCATAAATATACATCTCATCTCAATGATGAGGCATCCCATATGTGGGGAAACAACATATAAATATCACCAATATCATATAAAACTGTAAGCGTACCTTTTATTTAGCATTTATTAGCATTTTACTTACATTATGCATTTAGCGTAGAAGCGAGTTCCACAACGAAGCGCAACCCCTTTGCTACCTACTAAAATGCTCAATAACTAAGTTAGAATCATGCATATAAAGATAGATCGCTATACTTAGCCTACACAACATATATATAACATATTTAGCTTCAAAACTGAGATTTCAATTTCTGGACAGCAAACAAATCTTAGCTTTAGGTCACCTAAACTGTAAAATTTGACAACAGAATCTAAACAAAAGTTGTTGCATTCATTTCAGGTTTTCCGGAATGTCCAAAATCATCGAATTCGGATCATCCGTTCAAAAGTTATGGCCATTTTACTTAGGGGATACGCCTCAGCCTGGGCAATGAATTGCGCAGGTCAGCGACGTTTACCCGCGTTTCCGACCTTCTAAACAACATCAAAACACAAAACACTTAAAACAAAAGTTTTCGCTTACGTTCTTAGCTTTCCAGAAAGTACAAGATCACCAAAATCCGATAAACCAGTCAAAAGATATGGCAAAAATACTAAGGGTGTATATTACAGATTTTACTTATTTTTACACAGGACAGCAAGTAACATTCAAGTTTTTAACCTAGTAAACGAAGGAATTTCTCAAGACACTCTAAATAAAAGTTGTGCTATAGTTTCTAAGCTTTTCGGAAAGTCCAAAATCGTCGAATTCCGTTCAGCCATTTAAAAGTTATGGTTGTTTTCGTTTCAGCATATATTGGACAATTTTGGATTTTTCCAAAAATTTGCTTTTATTATTTCAAAGTACAAACCATCAAACTTCAAATTTTCTAAAGAAAAATCATAAAAACAAAGTTATTTATTTTCTTATTCATCCATGCAATAGGTTTTACATTCAATTTGTTTCCGATTTATTCAAGTTTGTTTCATTCGCATTTTAAATTCAAGTCAATTTGCTTCAATTTATATTGAATTCAATTATATTTAATTTCACTTTGCTTCAAATTTGAATTTAGTTATTTTAAAATTTTATTCCGTTTATTCAATTCCATTAACACTAATGAATTCTACTTAATCAATTTTCATCCATCTAACAACCAATGCATATCAAACATTAACATTCATCCAAAATCTACACTAAATCAATTATACATTTCCAAGTCAATTTTAATTTCATACACTTCCAAGCTTATAGACATTTAGTTATATTCAAATTTAATTAGTTTCCATTTACCAATTGTATATTTCATTAAGTTTAAATTTTATTCATTCGCTTATATATATCATTAATTTTACCGCTTAAATTTCTTTTATATTTACAACTATCAAATAGATCTTCACATTTTATTTTTCACTCTCTCACTGGTATATTATTTCTCTACTATCCTTATTAGCATTTTAAACCTTTTAAGTATTTGGTAAGTTATAGTTATGCAAATAGAATGTAGTTAAACAACATACAACTTCTTTCCATTTAAAGTTGAATTTTCAATTTATTAATTCTTAAGTCATTACTTAAATTTCACTATAATTTTTTTCACATTTACATTCACATATAGTATTTCCATTTTATATTAACATAATTGTGAATCACCTTTAAATGTTAATTTAAATTCCAATTATTTACTAACAATTTTATTTATATTTGCAAACCATTAATTAAATGCATATTTCATTATTCAAACCTATACTTGTATATTATCCAATTAACAATTCATATAACATTTTTGAACTTCTTAAATATTTTGGTAAGTTATATCTATGCTATAGAATGAAATTTAATACTACGCGAGTTTTACAGTTTCAATTTTATTTTGAGTTCATAATTTTCTAATTCTAAGGATTTCTACTTCAATTGATATTTTCACTTAGCTCTTAGGTTCATTTCTCATTTCATAATTCAGGAGTTCCTTAATGATTCAAGTCTAAATTCATTTCAATCGTTTAAAAAAAATCATTAATTTTTAAAGGACTTAAGAATTCCAATCCCGGTTTCATTTCAAATCAAGTTTTGAAATAATATATACTTATATAATTTATATATCAAATCATACTATAGAGAATACAAAATAAAATAAATTTGAATCAAAACAAGGTTTAGACAAGCTATTAAGTGGTCTCCCCCACTCGGACTCTCGAAAATAAACGCCGATGATGCGTGCACTCATCACCGAAATCATTTTCTAACGTCAAGAGTAGGGAATATAACACTTATCATAAAAAAAATCCTTCGAAAACAATTTCAACTCAATTATACTATCATATAATACTCATATTATATTTTTTCAAATTCTTGTAAGTCAATTTCAAACACCGGAATTTAAATTCCCAAATCCAAGTTAAAATACATTTATATTCATTATCAATTGTGTTTACAAGATTTCATTTTCCTAAATCCATTGTTATTTAATCAATTGTTGTAAATATTGACTGATCAAACAATAACGATAATAATCTAATATTATCATCTTCTAACAATCAATTCAATCAAAATGAATAAATATTCAAATAATTCTTTTATATAAAATATATTCCAAAACGATATTGTGTTGGTTTGTCCTATTCGAGTGTTTAGAAATTCCTATCGACGCCTTGGCGTCCCAAGTATCGACCAGAATTCATAAATACTCAACGGAACAAATTAACACAATATAAAACCATTTTATATCAAATAACAAGTACGCTCTCTCATATACACTCAACTCATTCATATAGTTTACCTCTATTTCAATGAGTTATTCCCCACTAGAGCCAAGGTTTATCGCTAAACCAAAGCTCTGATACCAACTGTAACGACCTGCCTTTTTGGACAGTTTAAACCTACGATCAAATACATAGGCAAAACACATGTCGATTCCAAACCATTAAAAAGGGCAGATGGTTATTGGGGTAATAAGAAAAGAAGAGGAAAGTGAAATAAAGGAAATGAAACAACACAGAATCTCACAGCGGAAGGCTAAAGTATAATAATAAAATAACAGTTCATGAAGCTGTTAATTAAATGAATACATTTGAAATGAATACATTTGATTATTTTTATACAGCATTTATCAGAGTTACATACACAGCAAATATCCTACAACAATGCAACGGAATGGGATGAATATAATAGTAGTATATAATATACCAAATCTTCGTCTTCGTCCTCCGAAGGAAATGATCTTCAACCTAAACTGAAATGCTCAGGCTGACCCGAGCGTAATGAAAAGACAAAACACTCGAGTCAGGACTAAAATATCCTTATGAAAGTTAAATCAATCGTAATAAATATGAGTGTAAACGGCGTCAGAGATGTTTACGGGGTTTGACATCTCCTATCCAGTGTCACGTGCGTGCAATAACTCAAGAGATGTTACGGGATTTTCCATCTCTCAAGGATCCGTTAAACTATCTATATATACAATAAGATACGCTATATAGATAATGTCTAAAGTAAAGTAAAGGTATCAAAATAGTGTTAAGGCGACGCCCATTCACCGCTTAACACATTTATATTCCCAAGAGCATATACAAGACCGTAGTTTCCCCAAAACCGGAAGTCACCAGAGGGCAATCCATATACTCAAGGTACAAATCAAAACGTAGTGGTCGCGAATAGGATAATCAGTATGACAAGGTACATGAGGCAATACCAACTAGGATACTAGTAGTTGCATGATCCGGACTGATGTTGAGCATAGCCAGCAGCTACCCCAACACCGCGAAACACCACTCCCAAATCAAGGGGTGCACCCAAATCAAATCACAAATGTAATAGATATGGTATCGAAGAAGTGTGTCCGCTAGAGGTGGCGAACCTCAATGGCCCGGCGCGGCTCCTGTTTTAGTCATGTCAGGGGTCATCCAATATCGTTCTCTTTCTTCAGTCAACGCGTTCACCAAACCATCCACTTCATTCTGGATCAACACTCCGCGTATAATAGTTATTAAAGTGGTTTTCGGTATCGACAGAGAGTATGTCCATATCCGATCCCGGTCTCTTTAATAACTACGTATTATTACACCATTGGCTCCTTTACATTTCAAATCGATTCATAATTGATATTAAAATATCATGTTTGCTTCAAAATCAAATCCATTTCAAATATCGACATAGCCATTCAAAATATAAGGTTCCTTTTCAAAAATCATTTTTCGTCTCAATATCTCATTTCGATTTCAAAATCATTTCGAATTTCAATTTAGGTTGCAACTTCATTTAACTCAGTTTGTATTTAAATTCAAGATTTAAACATAAACATTTCACCTTATTAACCCGCTTAAAGTTTTTAGAAAATAGTTTTAAGTAGTTTAAAAGTAGTTTAAATAATTAAAATAGTTAAAAATACTTAAAATCTTTAAAATGGATTTAAAATAGATAAATTAGTTTAAAATAATTTAAATTGGGTTAAGTAGATTAAAAATAGGTTAAAATAGTTTAAGTATTCAAAATGGTTTATATAACAGAGTAATTTGGAAAACAAAATAAAACAGCTTCAAAACCAATCCATTTCAATTTATAACTTCCCAATTCAAATCAATTTCAATTTCCAATTTACCTATTCAAGTTCGATTTCAATTCAAATCAGTGTCAACTTTTACTTCGAATTAATTCAATTCTACATTCACCTTTAATTAATTCAATTTCAATTTATATCGATTTGCAGCTTGATTTCTCAAAAATATCGATTTATAACACTTGACAAAATTTTCCAACAATATTCATGTTTTAAATCCAAATTTCAAATACGATTCAATTCCAAGCTCGATTTCAAAATATCATTTTCATATCACTTTTACTTAGTAATATTCAAAGCCCGAATTAAGGTTAAACCTTCAAAACATTAATTTTCGAAATCCAATCATATCCAATTTCAAACCTCAATGTCTCAGCTTAAATTATTAACAAAATCCCTTTAACCAAAATTTATTTCAACATTCCAACTCACATTTTCGATAAATTCGATTTTTATAAATTCGATTTCTATTTATAACTTTCACATCAAACATTTAATTAAATTTCAAATCGACGATTTTAAAAATTATTATATATTATTAATTTAGCCAATTCGGTGTCCGTATATAATTTTCTATCCTATGGCCAAGTAATTATTTATTTCAATTAAATGTCAGGGATGAATATATATCACTTAAATTAAATCACAGTATCATATGTATGCATAACAGGATATATATAAGCAAATAAACATCCAAACATTCAAATATCAACCAATAGCATCCATCGAAATACATCATCCAATAGGCAATACAATTCATGGCAATTTCATAGTTATCGAGGTCAGGTAATTAAATCGCAATTCAATTTCAATTTAACTGTAAATTTAATTTTTCAACGGTTAATTCAAATAACAAACTATATGACAATTAAATTTATATCAAACAACAACAAATAAAATTCATATCACTTCATAATGTCAATTTAACTAGCATAAAGATATTTAGTACGGTGTGAGCGTTATAAAACACTCACCTTGATTTTACGATTTTAAATCAAATCGAACGACGTTCGATTTAACTCAAAATTTTCTATAGCTCCAAATGATTCCAATCCAATTCCATAGCGTAGTATTCGACAATACGAACGCAACGCAACTTGTTTCGACCGATTCCGACCTCGCATGACAAAGTTAAGATGGTTTAAAGTTTATTCGGATTATAATATAAATAAAATTTACAACTTTAATTTAATTTTTAACCTTGCCAAACATCTGCCGTTCGTCCCTTGCATAGCCGATCTGGGCCGCACCCTAATCCTTCCTCACGCACGCGTATCATCTTCCAGGTAGTAAATCACGCAACTTGAACCCATTCATACGCCACTAGGGTTTGATTTTGCGACCTCCACGACGAACATGAACACGATCAGGTTACACCACTTCGAAGCCACCGCCTTACTCCACCTTCACCATCAATAGCCTGAAGCTCGGCCATCCCCTCTGCCTCGAATTTCGTGAAAAACGCAGCAGCTTAAATCTCGATTTCCCGTTGATACGTGGCTCCGTTTTCGATCATCTCCGTATGGATTTGAAGCTTTCATCGTGCTCTACAACTTTGTAGTTGAGAGTTTTTGCTAATTGTTGATGGATTGAGAGGAAAATGAGGAAGAAGTTTTGAATTTTCGTGGCCATTGATTCAGTAAAATGGCGGCTAGGGCTGAAGTAAATTAGGGTTTGCAAAGTGAAAGGGTGAAGGTCCTTTTATAGAAAAAATTTCCCAATTTACTATTCATCGAAATTTTCCGAACTCCAAACGAAGCGTGCCGACTGGCGTTTCTAGGGTTTACCCCACGTTCCGGACACAATGGAATAGGTTTCGGAGGCTAATTCGATCATATGCGCGAGTTACGGCAATAAACGATCAAATTTAAATTAAACCGATTCAACGATTTTCTATGCGTTTTGGCTTGCCCCGGACAAACGGTAAATCCGTTTGACTTAAAATTTGAAACCTTACAATAATATCACATTACGGATCCAATGAAACTAGTTTCGTCGAAATCCGAGACCGTTTGAAAAATGACTATTTTAACTCGCCAAATTAATATTAAAACAATTTCAACGCGTTTCGAGCTGCCACGGTCAAACGACAACTCCGATTGCTACGAAAATTGAAATCCGATAATAACTAACTATTACGGATCCAATGAAACTAGTTTTGTCCAATTCTGAGACTGTTCAAAAATTGGCTATTTTCCAGTCGAAAATTAAATATTAAAATATTCAATTTTCACAAATAAATTTTAAATTCAGTTTTAAAAGTTGTATAACATCACTATAAATTCAATATGATAAAATAAAATTTTACAAATCATTTTTAATCATATTAAACCCGTTATTTAATTTATCCAATAAATTCCAAATATTTAATTTAGACAATTTCGCTTATCCAATAATTCATTATCTTTTGAAATATTGAAATTGAACTTATAAGATTCAACTTTTAAAACCATTTCAAAATTTAGAACCCTATTTTCATTTTACAGTTATTCAATTATTCAATAAGTTTTAAATATTTAATTTAAATAATTTACGTGTTCAATATTCAATATTTGATTTCCAATGGATTTTACTTATCAATCAACTACTTTCTTATACCAAATGAATTCAACATTTATCACCCTATTCAACTATCGATTGCAAAGGAATTTACTAAGTAGCATTTATTTTTCATTACTTGGATAATTGTTGCAATTCATTCCAGTTATTATTATTCCAAATGAATTACAAATTTTTTTCTAACATTAAATCACGAAATCTTATTAAATTAGCTATTTTAATTATCGAAAATTTACGGGTCGTTACACATGTGATATTTTATTTTATTTTGTGCATTGTAGGATATATGACGGGTTCAAATTTAGGTGATTTCGTATACTTCACCGCTTGACAAATATCCTACATTGACAGGGCACCGTGACAGCGCACTAAACTAGTTATACTGAATGCTAGAGATGTAAGATGGTTGCCGCACTTAGTATCTATTACATCCCCATAATGGAGGCCCGAAGCTAAGCGCTACATGTGCTGCAGTCATCATAGTATTAACTTTCGATGACCAAATACAGTAATGTTAATGGTATCCATAATATCAGAAGCACTTGAATATAAAATAAAATCACAAATTTCAAAAACAACATTTCTGATTACATTTCAGAACAACATTTCATATCCAAGTTACATAATCCCATAACGTTTCCTAGACTTTGATCAAATATAATTATTACGAATATGCCAAGAACAACATATGAAGATGTCCCTTTGGATGATCAGAGAAATCTAGACTAACTGTCTTAATACAACACAGTGGAGTTTTAAAACAAAATATCTTCATATATCTAGAACTGCCTCCTACACTTCTTCGGAAGCTTTATTCGTGCACCAATTAAAACCTGTAAACCTTCAAGCCTTAGTCTACTCAAATCAATTTTGAGTACCCACGAGTTTGAGAGGAAAATATAAACTTTGAGTCAGGCATAAAGCCTGGTATGAATAAATACTTTACATCTCGGTTATACGATATGAAGTGAGACCACGCCTCTTAGCGAAAGGGGTTTCCACTCATTAATATCTCTTTAAAACATATCTTTTTGCGAATCATAATCCTGCAACCAAACTGGTAATCAAACTGATTATGTCAAAATAGTAATATATCATATTTGCTAAAAGTAGGTAATTATTGGACCAACTGTCGAAAACGAATGTAGTTTTTTTGGCTAACTACTAAATTTTTGCTGACTTGGGCCTACCAGACAAATTAATAAATATGATCTAACATTTGTTACATTAGTCTTTTGGACGGTCTATCCTTAACTTACCCATCCAAGGGTCTCCTGATCCTAATGGTTTTGCGGGTTTACCAATAATCCTTTTCTCCCTCGTACATATATTCCTTTCCATATGTAACCATCGTTTAAGTCTACTTGTGACTAAGCCCTACACATTGAAATTTTGAACTAAAATTAGCTTAGGGCTAAAGTTAATGTATAGGACGTGGTCGCATACTAGTCCCATTTGTTCTTCTAATATCCGAGTCATTTTTCTTAAGGTTAACTACCCTTTAAATTTTCCATGAAAGCCTTTTCTAAACGATTTAAACCTTTAAATCAAACATATACAAGAAAATATAATCTTTTCTTTACTCTAAGCTATTTTCCATGTTATGTATACTTTGCCAAATAATGTTAGTGAAATATATTAAGGATATCCTACCCCTCCAAAATAAGTTAAAACCCTTTTTAACTTAAAATCACTTAGGCTATATTGCCAAAACCAATTCATTCGAAACTTTTGTTTAAAACCTTTAAACAACCCTTTCGAAACCGCTGAAAGTACCCCTTTTGAAATCATTGAAAGTACTCCTTTCTATATAAGTAAACTGCTTTACTTTATAACCTTAGGCCAAATGTCCAAAACATAATTTTTGAAGCCATTTACCATAGTCCTTTCAAAAACATTAAAACCCTTTCTTTCGAAAGCTTTGAAACCTTAGACATCTCCTTATCAAAACATATAACTTACCTTTTTAAAGAAATTGGAAACCCTCCATTTAAAATGTTTTAAATACCTTTCGAAACCATTGGGTAACCTCCCCTTCAAAACCAAAGTTTATACCTTTCAAAAATACTGGGGAACCCCCCTTCGAAACCTGTATTAGTTATCTTTCGAAAGCATTAAATTATGCCACTTAAAACAAACCTTTCGAAAGCATTGGGTTCAAGTAAAGGCTCGTAGAACATAGTTTCGAAACCATTAAAACCATTTAAGTCAAAACCTATGGGTTTATCTTTCAACAGAACTAAGGGTCATAAAACATCTAAGTCAAAAACCCTTTTTCGAACATATTTTTCCTAAGTAAAGAAAGTATTTGGTTTTGACACCATCCCTTTCGGAAGCATTGGAGAGTGGCTTCTTTAATAAAATCGAAAGCATCCTTACGAAACCACGTTTAAAGGCAACGGCCTCACTAGGTTGAAAGGTTGAATAGCGACAACATTGGTTTTGACGCTGTCGAAAGCCAATTTAAAAACAAAGGCGGAAACCAGAGTCGAAAGCATATCTTTAAACCAATTAAGTCGAAAGCCATGTCATTGAAAAGCAAGCAAGCGCATTTCTTCCCAAAGCCAAGACATTGTTTCGACCCCTACGAAACCCCTATTTCGACCATATGCCTTCCGCCTATTTCCAATACACTACGTACCAAGTCTATGATACCTTGTTGGTTTCGAGCTAGAGGGAGGCGGAGGAACATGGTCGGAAGGTAGCTGTTGATTGAGGCAAAACAACAAATACTTACAAAATTGCTTCATTTCCTTTTAAAGTAATTTCTTTTCCAACTAACTTATTTGTCAAAATGTAATTGGCTTCCAATTTCTTTTATGAAAGATTTTCTAAAAGTGCCACTGAATTTAAATTTGTTTAATTAAAACATTTGCAAAATGCCCCCCTTCTCCTATCTTAAACATATAAAATATTTTAGTCACATTCCTTAAATAATTTTATATACTTAACAAAGTACTTAGAAAAATTCTATGAAAATTCTAGAAAATCTCTTTCAATATGTTTTATAACATATTTAAATTTCAGACCCAAAGCCATTATATCTTGGCCGTAAATAATTTAAACCCAAAATAACATTTTCTTCGCTAGAGAATTCACAATAAATCCACAACAATTCATAAAATTATGAAACTTGAATCATTTCCAAAATAATACATCTGACTTGAGATTAAATTCGCAAGTCATTTGGATGTTATGAAATGCATATAAAATAGCTTAAAACATCAACTAGCATATATATATATATGTATGTATGTATGTATATATTATTCAAAACATGGAAAAACATTTGCAAATACTTTTGAATTTAATCTAAAACCAAAATCAATCAAAACTATGAGATGTGGTCATTATTCACCTTCGCTTTGATGTTAAGGAGATGAGATTTGATCTTAGATTTAAGTTAATTAGCTTCTTCCTCTTGACTTAGCTTATCTTCCACTCTTTTCTACTTTAATGGTGGTCGGCCTCTAATATGGTTTTACTTATGTGAATATTGAAATGAACGTGTGAAATGAATGGTATGAATGTTTATGGTATAAAGGTATTACTTATTCCTATAATGCCCTTGTCTACCCTAATTTAATTCATTTTAATTTCTTTAGTTCATTTTCTTTAACTTGGCACGGCTACCTCCTATTATCGGAGATCTCAATCCTCTAACCATTACATTATTTTATTTTATTTAACTATTTAAATATCCTAAATAATGTTACACAAACATAGGATCGTTACAGACTCCCCTCCTTAAAGAATTTTGTCCTCAACATTACGATAAGGTAAAAAAGGTAAAACATACCATGAAATAATTTAGGATAAGTATCTCAAATCCCGCTCTCAGTTTCCCAAGTACAATCTTCTCGTCGTCACTCCACTGACTCTAACTTATCTGACTATCTTGCTGCTTAGCCTCTTCTCATCTCTTGTGACTATACGAACAGGATTTCTAACTCAAGTCATATCCTGCTCCACTACTAAGTCATCTAACATTGTCGGTGCAATAGTAGTCTTTGGATCGTGAATATACTTTCTTAGATGAGAAACTTGAAAAATATCGTAGAATCCTACCAAACTTTTCGGTAACTCTACTCTATATGCGAGTTTCCCAATCCTCTCAATAAAAGTAAATGGTCCGACGAATCTCGGTACTAACTTCCCTGGTTTCCCAAATTTGATAACACCCATCATTGGAGACACTTTGACGAAAACATGATCTCTAACTGAGAGCTCCAAATCTTTCCATCTCTTATCAGCATAACTTTCATCCTAGCTCGAATCAACTCAATCTTTTATGTAGCTTCTCTAACTAAATCTGGACCAAGAACAAACCTATCCCCGATCTCCAACCAACAAATGGAAGATTTGCATGGCCTTTCATAAAAAGCTTCAAATGGTGACATCCCTATACTAGTCTATTAACTATTGTTATATGAAAACTCGACTAAGTGTAGATGGTCTTCCATGATCCTCCAAAATCTAGCTCACAAGCTCGTAACAAATCTTCCAAGACATGTTAGCTCTTTTCGTTTGCCATCGGTCTGTGAATGATAAGTGGTACTCATCTTGAGCTTGGTTTCTAAAATCTCCTGTAGACTCCTCCAGAAAACATTAGCAAACAAGGAGTCTATATCTCTTACGATACTACTAGGAATTCTGTGCAATCTGACCACATTCTTCATAAATATCTTAGCCAAAACAGGTGTCGTCCTAGTCGACTTAACTGGAATGAAATGGGCATTCTTGATTAGTCTATCCACTATGACCCATATACTTTAATTTTCTTTGTTTGACCTTGGCTACTCATCAATAAAATCATTAGAAATAGAGCACACTTCCAAATTAGGACATCTAAAGGATGAAGCAACCCACTTGGTTTTTGTTGTTCGGCTTTTACCTATTGATAGTTCAAACACTGCTTCACCCACAAGCCTATATCCTTCTTCATGCCTTCCTAGAAGAAATTTCTCTTCATGTCCAGATACATCGTAGTTCCTCCTAGATGAATAGCGAACTTCGAATGATGGCATTCCTAAAGAAATTTTTTCCTAATGCTTCCAACATTCGGAACACACAATCTACCGTTCTTCCTTGACCACCCATTCTGGTCAAGACCGAAATCTTTCAAGTCATCGCTCTCTGTTCCATCCCTTAACTTTCTATCCGTTCAACTAACACTGGATCCTTGTTCTATTTAGAAACAATCCTTTCGATCATTACCGATCGAACTTCTAAACAAGATAGCATAGCAGTTTATGTACTAGACCCACCCTGAGATCTCCACTGTACTATGCATGTTGTCAGCGCTTCCAGATCTTTCCACTCAGCTATCATCACCAACACTACATTCTAATGCTTCCTGCTAAGTGCTTCTATAAATCTATTGCCTTTCCCTGTGTGTACTCAATATCGAAATTATAAGCGGCTAAAATCTCCAACCACCTCTACTGCCTCATATTCAATTCCTTTTGAGAGAATAAATACTTCAACGACTTATGATCCATATACAACTCAAATCATTCTCCCAAAAGATAATTTCTCCACATCTTCAACGTAAAAATCACTATAGCCAATTCCGTATTATGCATTGGATATCTAACCTCATGCGGTCTAAGCTGTCGGGATGCATAGGTCTAAGCTGTCGAGATGCATAGGAAATCACTTTACCTTTTTGCATTAAGAAGGCTCCTAATCCAGTTCCACGTACATCCGTGTAAACTACCAAATCCAGATTCCCTTTAGGAACTACCAATATAGGCACATGGGTCAATTAGCGTTTCAATCTCTGGAATGCTTCCTAACACTTACTAGTCCAAATAAACTTCACATCCTTTCTAGTAGCTTAGTCATCAGTGCTGCTACCCGTGAAAAGTCCTTAATGAACCTCCGATGGTACCCCGCTAATCCAATGAAACTCTTTATCTCAGTCACTATCTCGAGTCTCTTCCAATTATTCATTGCCTCGATCTTAGCTAGATCTAAAGGTAACCCTTTCTTTGAGAATATATGACCAAGAAACATCACTTCCTTCTTCCAAAAATGGAACTTTGAAAACTTCGCTTTTGACTGATGCTTTCTCAACGTCTCAAGTACCACTCTAAGATGAACTTCGTGCTCCCTTTCATCTCTAGAGTATATCCAAATATCATCAATGAATACCAACACAAACCTATCCAAGTGCTCTCGAAAAAACCGGTTCATCAAATTCACAAAGAATGTCGGTGCAATAGTTAGGCCAAATGGCATCACTAACCATTCGTACGATCCATATCTAGTTTTGAACGCCATCAAAGGAATACTAAGCTCTGCTATTCTAAGCTGATGAAAACCTGTAGTTAAATACAATTGATAAAATACCTTGGCTCTGCTCAACTTTTCGAACAAATCGTCAATTCTAGGCAACGGATATCGATTCTTTATCGTTTTCTCATTCAACATATGATATTCGATACATAACCTCAATGATCCATCCGGCTTCTTAGCAAACACTATTGCTGCTTCCTAAGGTGAACTACTCGGCCTAGTAAATTCTTTCCTTCCAAATCCACTAACTGCACCTTCAACTCCCTCATCTCAGTAGGTGTCATTCTGCTTGGCGGTCAACTCACTAGTTTTGCCCCCAGGCACCAAATCTCTCTAAAACTCAGTAGCTAATTTTGGTGGCAATCCTACTACCGGCTCAAAGACATATGTGAATTCTCTGACCACGAAAATTCGATTCAGCTCGTCTACTAACTCCATAACACCCATCAAAGGATTTACCTCACAGCTAGGATTTTCTACGGTATATACAATCTGATCACTACAGTCAGGGTGTCTAAGTGATATTTTCCTATCATGGTAAAATATCCCAGCATTGTATTAACTTAACCGATCCATACCCAAAATAATTCTGAACCCTACAAAATCAAACACATGCAAACTGCAAACAAAGGTATGATCTAACAAATCAAACTTTATGTGGTCACATTTCATCCTAAGTGTCGCATACCCTCCTATCGGATTTGAACTCTTAAGGAAGTAACTAAGTATGAAGGTTCTAGGTGAAGCTTATCTACCAAACAACGAGATACAAAAAGAATGTGTTGCACTGATATCAAAAAGAACACTAACTTACATACCATGGATTGAAAGCATACCTCCCAACACTGCTTTTCCTTTCTCCTACACTGTTGCTCTTGACGTAGTTGGATCCAGTGCAAATACTTTGCCTTTCTCATCCTTTGCTGGCTCCTTGCACAGGATCTTATAGTGACTAATCTAATCGCAGTTGAAACATCTAACTCCTTTCTTCTCAACAGCCTTCTTTCCCTTGCCTATTCGGCACTCATGAGCATAATGCCCCTTCTTATCACAATTATAGCCGACAATTTCTGCCTTCCCCTTCTTTGCAGCTCCTCCCTTCCGAGCCTCTTTCTTATGGATTTTTTTTTTTGCTTTTGACCCTGTCCCACTTAGACTTCCTTGGTCTTATTCTTCTTAAGAGAAGCAAGCATTTCCTTTTGCCTCAAAGCCATTTCAACTATAAAATCATAGGGATCTCTGATATGAGGTAATGTAGCCCTGGCTAACTCAGGTTTAACACCTGATGAACTTCTCGTTCCTCTTAATCACAGTATCCATAGTGGCATATCCATACCTAGCCAACTCCTCAAATCTTCTAGCATACTCCAATACAGTCTCCTCCTGCTCCAACTCAACAAACTTTCTAAGCAAGGCCGACTAGGCCATCATAGACATGAACCTCTCCTAGAACCTCCTTCTGAACTCAACCCACGTCATCGTTTCTTCATCCACTCCAGCCATCACACTATTGCACCAGAATGAAGCTGCTCCTTGAACCCATCTTGATGCTAGCCTTCTCTTCTCCCCATCATTGAGCCCCATATTAACAAATATCCTTTCGCAATGAAGTGGCCAATTTTCCACTTCGATTGCTACCTCAATACCAATGAATGGCTTTCCTCCTAACCGGGCATGATCTCTACTCAGAATGGCATAATTACTCACTACTGGAGCTTCCTGGTTTTCTCCTCCAGTATAACCTCCAACTACTCCAGCATCATTCCCGCTTGCATCATGTTCACGAAAAATTGATACATTGCTCCCATGTCCATCTGCGGGACACCGCACCTATACTCTCTGCTCTGATGCCAAGTTGTTATATCCCCTGTCTGGAGGCCGGAAGCTATGTGTTACAGATGCTGTAGTCATCCATAGTATTAACTTCCGATGACCAAATTCGGTAATGTAAATAGTATCCATAATATCAGAAGCACTTGAATATAAAATAAAATCACAGATTTCCAAAAAAACATTTATGGTTACATTTCAAAACAACGTTTCATATCCAAGTTAAATAATCCCATAACGTTTTCCAGGCATTGATCAAATATAATTATTACAAATACGCCAAGTGCGACATATTAAGATGTCCCCTGAGATGATTGGAGAAATATAGACTATCTTAATACAACGTAATAGAATTTTATAACAAAATATCTTTATATATCTAAAATTGCCTCCTGCACGTCTTCAGAAGCTTTATTCTTCCACCTACTAGAACCTGAAAACCTTTAACCTTCAGTCTACTCAAATCAATTTTGAGCATCCGAGAGTTTAAGGGGAAAACATAAACTTCGAGTTAGATATAAAGCCCAGTGTGAATAAATACTTTACATCTCGGTTATATGATATTAAGTGAGACCACGCCACCTAGCAGAATGGGTTTTCCCTCACTAATATCTCTTTAAACATATCTTTTTGCAAATCATACTGTTGTAACCAAACTGGTTATCAAACTGATTATATTAAAGGAACAATATATCATATATGCCAGCAACAGGTATTAACGGACCAGTTGTCAAAAAAATGTAGTTTTGTTTGACTAACTACTAACCTTTGGTTGACTCGGGCCTACCAGAAAAAATAATAAATATGATCTACTATCTGTTAGATAGGTCTTCTAGATGATCTGTCCTTAACTTACTTCTCCAAGGGTCTCCTAATTCTAATGGTTTTGAGAGCTCAACAATAACCTTTTTCTTCTTTGTACATATATTCCTTTTTATGTGTAACCATTGTTTAAAACTTCCTATGACTAAGACCTACACACTGGAATTTTGGAATAAAATTAGCTTAGGGATAAAGCTAATGTATAGGGTATGACCTTTCACCAGTCCCATCTGGTCTTCTAATATCCGAATTATTTTTCTTAGGGTTATCTCCTTTTAAATTTTCCTTGAAAGCCTTTTTTAATGATTTAAACCTTTAAATCATACATATACAAGGAAAATATTCTCTTTGCTTTATTCTAAGCAATTTTCCATGTTATATATACTTTACCCAATTAATGTTGATGAAATATAATAAAGATTTCACATCCCTCCAAAATAAGTTAATACCCTTTTTAACTTAAAAACACTTAGGCTATATTGCCAAAAGCAATTCATTCGAAATCTTTGCTTAATACCTTTAAACAACCCTTTCGAAATCATTGAAAGTACCCCCTTTCGATATAAGTAAACTACTTTATATCCTTAGGCTGAAAGGCCAAAATATACCTATTGAAACCATTTACCATAGTCCTTTCGAAAACATTAAAAATCCTTTCTTTCAAAAGCTTTGAAACCTTAGGCATCTTCTTATCAAAACACATAACATGCCTTTATAAAGCAATTGGAAACTTTCCATTTAAAATGCATAAAATACCTTTCGAAACCATTGGGGAACCTCCCCTTTGAAACTATAGTTTATACCTTTCGAAAATACTGGGTAACCTCCTCTTCAAAATCTATATTAGTTATCTTTCGAAAGCATAAAGTATGCTACATAAAACAAACCTGTCGAAAGCACTGGGTTCATGTAAAGGCTTGTGGAACATAGTTTCAAAACCATTAAAACCATTAAAGTCAAAATCTATGGGTTTACCTTTCAACAAAACTAAGGGTCATAAAACATCTAAGTCGAAAGCCCTCTTTCGAAAACATTTTTCTAAAGAAAGTAGATGGTTCGACACCATCCCCTTTGAAAGCATTAGAGAGTGGCTTCTTTAATAAAATCAAAAGCATCCTTTCAAAACCATGTTTAAAGGCAACGAACTTAGTGGGTTGAAAGGTTGAATAGCGATAACATTGGTTTCGACACCGTCGAAAGCTAATTTAAAAAAAAGGAAACCTAAGTTGAAAGCCTATATTTAAACCAATTAAGTCGATAGCCATCTCATTCGAAAGTATACAAGCGCATTTCTTTCCAAAGCCAAAACATTATTTCGATCCCTTTGGAACCCCTATTTCGATCCTATGCCTTTCGCCTATTTGTAATCCACTACGTACCATGTCTATGATTCCCTATGTATTAGTTTCGAGCTAGATGGAGGCGGAGGAACATAGTCGAAAGGTAGCTGCCAATTGAGGCGAAATAGCAAACACTTACAAAACTGATTTATTTCCTTTTAAAGTAATTTCCTTTCCAACTAACTTGCTTATTTGTCGAAATGTAATTGTTTGCCAATTTCTTTTATTAAAGCTTTTCTAAAAGTGCCGCTGAATTCAAATTTATTTAATTAAAACATTTGCAAAATACCCCTTCTCCTATTTTAAACATAAAAAACATTTAAGTCCCACAATTAAATAATATTATATACTTAGCAAAACACTTAGGAAAATTTTCCAAAAATTCCAAAAACTCTCTTTTAATATGTTTTTAACATATTTAAATTTCAGACTCAAAGTCATTATATCTTGGCTATAAATAATTTTGAACTCAAAATAACATTTTCTTCACTAGAAAATCCGTAATAAATCCACAATAATTCATAAAATTATGTAACATGAAATCGATTTCCAAAACAATATATCTGACCTCAGATTAAATACGCAAGTCACTTGGATATCATAAGTTAGGTTTTTTAAATCAATTCTCATCATAAAATGCATATAAAATGTTAGAACCTCAGTTCTTGATATTTTGATAGTAAAATTAAATGTGTTTATCTAACCAAGTTTTACAGGAAAATATTGATGACCAGATTCCAGATTGATGGACGTAATCGTTTACAGGTTATAGAGTCCGTGTCTAGTTAGTAATATACGTTATAATCTCTCCTAATTGGTATAGGTACACATGCTATTGAATTCATGCACTTGTTTTCAAAAGAAGTTTTAAAGTTGTCTGGATTAGCAAAATTCATACGTCTGAATCATAAATTCAAACGTCTGATTGCTGAAGCAAAGCAATTTTTTGTTCGCAAATTCAGACGTCTGAATAAGGTCAAAAATGTACTGTTTCGTCGCTGCCTTGTTACTTCACTACACTCAGATAAATTTTAATTCAGAAGTCTATGTTAAAAATAATGGCTCGTTTTCGAAAGGTTGTTTCTCTTCCCTAGATAGAAACAATGTTCATTTCAACAGTTGCTTCTATTCTGATTCATGGCAACTCTTCATTAATCATTACGACCTTTAACAACTATAAATAGCAATCAATTTCAATTCTATTCTTCACCATCTCTTATTTTGATTTCTAAACCCTATATTCTTGCTTTACTTTCAAGTTTTACAAATCGAACTATTTGATCACCAAACACTCAAGTATACTCTTGTTTGTTCAACTAGACTTTCTTTCTTCACAAATTACACTATATACCATAAAGGAAAAGATTATAGGAAGGGTGTACTTATGTTGATTTATCAGTGCTTTTTCGGAGCATACTCAGTCAGAAACATTTTCGTTTGCATTTAAAGCTCTATTGTAGTATCCTCAAGCGGTAGAAGTCCTATTCGGTTGTCTAGGAGGTGTAATACCTATTCCTTCAGGTGAAGCGAGGGTGTTGATTAAATCCAAATGGACTCTGGGATTGGACGTAGAACGAGAAGTTCAAACCAGTATAAAAATATTTGGTGTCATTTACTTTACTACTTTTACTATTTACTTACTTATTCCACACAAGTAATTAATTTAGTTATAATTTCATATTACATGATCACATAGTCACTTTCATTTGGTATGAGAGCTTTTTATTTCCTAACCGTAACATAGTTATTTGATATTTTAGTAATATGGAAAGTAACACCAACACAAGTTTTACTAAAGGTCAATCCACTCCACGACCACCACTTTTCAATGGTTTGAATTATAACTATTGGGCTAATAGGATGAGAATCTATATGCAAGCTAATGGTTATGACACATGGAATATCTATCAAACTGAACATCACATACCTACTACTGAATATTCAGAATGGTCTAACGCATAAAAACTAGATGCTATTGTAAATGTAAAAGCTATGAGTATGTTATTTTGTGCACTAGATGAAAATGAGTTTAATAGAGTTAGCATGTGTAATACTGTCTGTGAAATATTGTGCACATTGAAAGTTACACATGAAGGCACTAACAAAGTTAAACAACGCAAGATCTCTATGCTTAAAAACCAGTTTCAGAATTTTAGAATGAAGCAAGATGAATCTATAAACGATATATGCTCTAGATTTCAAGATATATGTCATTCACTTATGGCACAAGGAGAAAATTTTACTGATTTTGATATCGTCTCAAAATCCTAAATTCTCTAACGGATGAATGGGAATGAAAAGTGTAACGACCTGGAATTTTCGACCTTGAAAATTTGACACTAATACCTTCACTGTAGAAGTGCCCAGCAATCAAATGCCGGAAATCCCAAATTGTTGAGGGAAAGAAGAAAAGAGGTAGAAAAAGAAACAGAAAACACAACACAGAATCTCACATTCGCAGCGGATTAAAATATAATATCAAATAATAGCATTTATACAATGAAAAGTTGTATCTATCAATTTATATACAATACACCAGAGTACAACCATTCACACATAAACTGGATAGTTATAATTAACTTGTCCTAGATAAACAACTCCAATACAAAGCGGAATAAACTCCATACGTTTCTGCCTTCTAGCTCGCCTCCTGAGCTCCGAAACGTCCTAACCTGAAAATCTATAATACACGGTCTGACCTAAGAATTACATTAAAGTAACACCGAGTCAGGCAGGAAACCAGCGTGAGTAAACCCATATAACTTGAAAATACTAAGTTATTAAACTTCTTTGAAAACCAAGGTAACTCGTTCATCACTATGAGTACTAACCTTGTTAAAACCAACACTTATTTCACTAACAATATGTAAGAACTTGTTATTCAGTTTAAATGGCCATGTTGCTTAATTTATTACATTCCAACCTATTTGATTCTAAAATCAAATCTATAAGAATTACTGTAGTTACTAAACGAAGTGGTTCCGGCTATTTGCTTGATACCCGACCCCAGTCTCTTCGAATCCTATACCATTTTTAATCCATGTTTTTTATGTGAATACAATTCAATTTATATTCAGAGTAACATATTCAGATAGCGATTCCATTACAGATAGATAACCCATATTATCACAGTTCAACCCAAACATATCATATCACATAGCATCAGAAATCACATATTAGAGATATCAAATAATCCAAGGCATTCAATATAATTAATAGTCCATAAGCAAGATTAATTAGTTATTCAATACCTAATTGATCTAATTTAATCTCCAAATAAATTAAATTAATTACCTTTAAATCCTTCTTACTTAACACTAATGAATTAAACCATTTATTATCACTTTAATTAATTAATGAAATTAACTAATCAACCTTTAATGATTAACATTAGTTAACTATATTATAATTAATTACATTAATTAATGATCCTTCAATTAATTCCATTAATTAATTACATTAAGTAATTATTCTTTTAATTTATTACATTCAATAATTATCCTTTAATTAACTACATTCAATAATTATTACTTAAGACCTTAATTAATTTACGATAAACCATTTTTCTTACTTAATTATCATTATTAAGTTCCATTTGATACACTTAAGCACATATTTAAATAATTAACCTATTATATAATTATATTGAATCAAAGTAATTTAAAATCATTAGACCTATACTTTATATTTTGAAACTTGTTTTGAAAACTTGATAAATATTTATACTTTGAAAACTTGTTTCTATTGGCTTTGAAAAAATTTCTTTGAAAACTTTTCAAAATTTTACTTTTCCTTTTAAAACTTGTTGGCAAAATACACTTCATTATACAATCAGGAAACCCGAGCCCAAGCCAGGATGTCCCGAACATTCAAGCGAGCCACTCCTCCCTTCGATAGACCCGAGAAAAACTTTGAGCATCACAACCTATTTCATGATCCTCTCTCCTTCTTCTACCTATCTTTTCTCTACTTATTTCTAGCTACTCTCCCCTGTATTCCCTTCCCACATTTCTTGTTCGAAAATTACCCAACCGTGGATGAACGTGCCCGTGCACACGATCACCGGCCTCCCAACCTCGTCGCCGATCACTTTCCCACGTCGCCTACTTCCTTTCCACCACCACTGCCCTCTTGAAAATCTAGCACCGCCTTAGTTTGACATTTTGAACCTCCAACCCAATACTGGAAATGAAACTCAACCCCTCTCCCGCCTTGCTTGGCCAACCCCAACCATCGTTGGCCACCCAAACTTGACACCCGCTTCCCCAATATCCACTTGTCCATTTCCCCTCCATGCACACTATTCCAGATGTCCAGCGCCTCCGCCATTTCCTTCAACTGAAAATCAAAATGAAACCCAACTTAAACCCTAAGACCCCTTCGACCCGCCAATCCATCAAATAGAAAAATAAATGTAACGACCCGCCGCCCTGACCGCCTCTAGTCGGTAATTAAACCAACTAGAAACGTTCAAAATGACGGATTGTTATTTAGTTTATAGCATTTAAACAGAATCAGTCACAGAATCACAGAACAACAATATATTTTATAAATAAACTTTTCTTTTATATACAAGTATCAGAGTTACACAATGAATTATACTTGAATTTATACAGCGGAAACAATTTATTTTTTTAAAGTACAAGAAAAATTTTGCTGAAAACTTTAGTGAATGCCGAAATCCCCCTCTCTCTAACTTCGCTGCGAGAAAAACTCCAAGCTGCAAAAATACTCGGTCTGACCCGAGCGTTTATTGCAAAACACAAAAACACTCGAGTCAGGATTAATCTTAACTCAAGTAAATAAATTTGCAATGAACTGAATAAAATGGTAACAGCCCAACAGGGTTAATGGTGCAGTACAGGCAGCAGAAGCAAGTACAGTGAAACAAATGCAGCCGACACAGTAGCTCAAAGGCATAGCATATGCTAATGAAGATCACAAATGTACATAAGAGAAGAACATCAACAATGACAAATGTGCATAGGTCAGAAACCACAAATGGTCAAGTGTCACAAAAGTTCAAGTGACAAAATGCATAGAGCAAGCATGAAATCCAGACCGTGTACAGGGCAGTGAAGCAAGTACAATTTTCAGTGAAACAAGTGCATGGAGCAAATGATACAAGCTACATGAAAACAACAAATATAAGCAGATGGAATGTGCCACTTAAATCCCAAACTGAAATCATTGGGGATGAACATATAAAAAAAATTAATATGGCAAGGCAGCAGCGCTCCTGCAACTGTTGGTTCTGACTAAAATTGTGTTACTTCTTTCAGTTATTTGTTAAGTCTATAAAATGAGGCAATAATGATTTGCCTGTAGAAACATAAAATTACTTCGTGCATACTAGCACAGACCTTTTGGGGATAGTGTTTTAAATCCTTGGGACCTGTTTGGTTTGGACTTCAAGTTTTGTGTTTTTTTTTTTTTTTCAGTATGTATTTTAAAAAGCATGGAAGAGGAGCAGAAAGTGGAAAAATCATAGCCATTACAACAAAAAGGGAAAATAGTAAAGGGGAGAGATCTTTATGTTTCCCAAAATGAAGAAAATAAGAATAAGTGATATTCAATTTTATATGTTAAAATCATTTTCTAAATCGGTTTTTTCAAAACTTTCAGAAATAATTAACTGAATGCATTGCGGTTGTTACGAAAATCCAAAACTGAAAACCGCAAACCAACAAAGCCTTATACTTTCCTGAAAATACTTTCTGGCCCACGTCAATGGTGTGGTAGTTTGGAAAAAAAATAAGTGCACAGAACTCAACAAGGTAGACTTAAGTGATGACATCACAGCAACCATGACAGCAGACACAAATGTGCAACATAGTGAAAATGAACAAGTGGAACAGAACTTAACAAGGCAGACTTAAGTGATGACATACTACAATGACTAGAATATAAATACAACTCGAATGAATGCAAGTTCATATGTACAGCAACTCAACAGTGATACAAATGCAACAATTATACTACAAGTCAATGCCAAGTGAATGCAATTACAAAGAACATCAACTATGCAAACATATAGAACAGTGGACAAGACAACTAGGTCCAACAGGTGAATGGGAAGTCATATATGGATATGAAGACTGGAACAACATCATGCATGCAATACTCAATACCTGTCTTTATTACCAGAACAATCATGCACCTCAACTACTTAATTTTTTTTTTTTTGAAAACTTTTGTCTGCTGTTACTTATTTCCAATAGTAACAGGTTTTGCTTTCCTAAACTTAAATCTTTCAAACCTAAATCTATGCAACACAACTCAAATTTGATTTTATAATAACTTCTAACTAAGCTTCAGACATAAAAGAGTGGGTTCAGGATTTGGCAAAAACCCAAATTTCACTAAAATCCCAATTACACATATTATACTCTACTAAAAATTGAAATTTTGATTTTGAAATTCCTAACTTTCAGTGATGATTCAAGATATAAGCTTGAATCAATATAAATTAACATTTGTTTTCGAACATTGATAAAAATTTGCTACTGTGTTATTTGTTTCCAGACAAATTTCAAAATCCAGTGACTTTGATCTTCTTTCTTTTTTTCTCAGTTTATACTTGAACTTGTCATTTAAAACTAGATGTTGTTTACCCAAATTAACTTGTTTAGGATCATAATTCACTAAGTGATTTGATAAGAAGGTTTGGACTTGATTCATTTAAAATCTCTGTATCTAAAAATATCAGAGAGGAACAGTCTAACTAGCATGCATACTAACTCATTCATATACACAGGTAAATCACCAACTTATAAACATGCAAGCATTCATCATTTCAGAAGTTTATCAAGCAACAGATTAATTATCACTTAAACCTTTTTAAGTGGTAGTTTACTCACCTATTTTCTTCTACCTGTTATTTTCTTATTTTCCAGTAAACTAAAGTTTCTTTTTAACTTAACAAAATTTTAAACCATATATATATATATATATATTTAAAACATACTTTGTTCAAGATTCATATACTATTAAAGATTGATTCAACAACACTCAAGTTTTACTAAATTTTGGACCTGAAATTTAGAAAGACTGTCATAATCATAAAACAGTAACCTATACTCATAAACTAATACATGCAAAACTATATAGTATATTGCAAATCTGTATATTTAAACTAACCCAGATACATATTTACTTCATTGTATACACAGAATATCATCATAAAACAGCCATACAACACATACACTTTTAAATTGAAACTTGAAATATACAGATAAGTTTTATTTATAGCAGTTTTAAATTGAAACTTGAAATTTAAACTGTTAATTCAAAACAGAAAGGAGCATCTTCACTATACAGGCATGCATCCATAAATTTACACATATATACTTGCAAATATATTCCATCCAAGATCATCACATGCAGCAACAACAAGCAAGCAAAGTTTTGATATAGCATCTGTTCTTATCAATTTAAATCAAGTACTTGGTAGCATCTGTTCTTATTAGTTTAAAAACAAATTTCACATAGTATCTGTTCTTATCAGTAGAAAAAAAACCAGTTTCAAATAACATCTGTTCTTATCAGTATAAAAAATCAAAATATCAGAGCAAATGATAGCGAATAACAACCAACAACCAACATGCAGTGTGTTATCTGTTCCTATCAGTTTAGAATTCAAAGTAGCCGAGCAAATGATAATGAATAACCCCCAAATCATAGCATGCAACCAAGATTCAAATTCAAACAAATTTAAATACTTGCATTAAAATAAATCGTGAGCCAAAAGACTCACCTTTCACCGAATCAAAATGGAGCGCACGCGAGTCGAAACAAAAATGAAGCCGAAGCCCTAATTTCCTGAAGGTGCCGCGAGCGAGTTGAAGCTGAAGCAAGGGAAAGTCGAGCAAATTGAAGTTGTCGCTTTCGATTTTGAAAAGCCCTAACTTGAAATGAAGACGAAGAGGAAAGCGGCCGCCATTATCGTTCGCCCCTTTTTTTTTTTTTTTTTTTGATAATGAAATGATAGGGAGGGGTTTGGTCGGGTATAAAATAGAAAGGAGAACGTGTTTTAAGCATGGGTCACGGCATGTTGAAGGTAAGGTAACGTATACTTATTTTTATATTCATTTTATTTATTTTTATTTTTTTTATTTTTTATTTTTATCTTTTCTTATTTTATTTTATTTTTTTCATTTTTAAATTCAATTGTTTTGTATATTTTGCTTGATTAATCTTGTTAAAATTCTAACTAGTATCTTCTTTATTTATTTTATTATATATATATATATATTTATATTTTTATTTTTATTTTGAATTAAATTTTGTTTTTGTAAATTGTTTTCTTTAATAAACTTAGAACGTTTTGAAGTTCAACTATCAACACAAATTTATATTAACGTGTTTCTCATTTTATTTTATATTGATTAAAATTTGATTCTTTTATTTAAGAAAATGTTATTAAACTAACCACAAATTTATAAATATAAATAATAATTCTTGTATCTAAATTTATTTTTCTTCTTATTTTAAATCCAATTATTTTTTTCTAAATCATTAATTCAAATTTAAAATATAAGTTCAATATTAAATTTCAACTTCAAAGTCAAAATTCAAATTTCTATTCAACTTTAAATAGATTAAATTTTAAAGTTTAATCGCCAAATCATAGAAATGTTTTATATAGCATTGGGAATTCAATTTAAATTATCATTCAAATACTTAAAATTAATTAAATATTCACAATTTAAATTGTTCAAAATTCAGGGCCGTTACAATCTCCCCTCCTTAAAAGAATTTCGTCCCGAAATTACAAGTAAGGAAAAATGATTGTTAAAATTTCACCAATATTCATACCCTACTCAAATTAATCAAGTTTGAAACTTATTAAAAATAAATAAGTAATTATAGGATTCATTCTATTTGTTTTATCTCACTAGCTTTGTTAATTAACTCATTTGTCTATTATTTTCTACAATCAAGACACAAAAATCTTTACTAAAATTTCCAACTTACAAAAACCCAAATTTTAAATTTGAACTTCTTCATTTAAGAAATTTACATAGTATAACTTTTCCAAAGCTGTGGACTTTTCAAAACATTTCAAAAATCCTCTTCCTTAATTTATTAGGTTGGAATTTATATCACTTTAATTTCAGATAATTGATTTTCTATTTAAAGTTTGAAAATACTTGCTAACTCGAAATTTAACAAGTCTACTGTCATTCTTAAAGACATTAGGCATACGCTGGCCAGGCGCAAGTCTAACAATCTCCAAGTACTAAATATACTTGCTTCAATTCCCAGTGAAAATAGTTTTTTAAAAATTCTTTTAAAAATGGATATGGAAAGCACATTCCCCCATGGATCACAGTTTACTCGGCGGTTCCGCTACTATCCCAGTAGAGTCGCTTGTAACTGTGGATATCTCATCCCTTGAATTTCGCCATGGTTGTTGCCAAAGATCGCGGTTCACACGACGGTTACGCTACTATCCCAGTAGAATCGCTCGTGACCATAGGCATCTCGCCCCTCGAATTACGCTTTGGTTTGTAGATTGCAGTTTACACAGCGGTTACGCCACTATCCCAGTGGAATCGCTTGTAACTGTAGGCATCACGCCCCTCAAATTACGCTACCACCCGAGTGTAACTAGATCGCGGTATACACGGCGGTTACGCCACTATCCCAGTGGAATCGCTTGTAACCGTAGGCATCTCGCCCCTCGAATTACGCTAGCACACTATATCAGTCCAAAAGGACATTCCAACTAATGGAAATACTACGTAGCTACGATTTTCAAATGGACACTCATCTCGAGTTCCAACAACCTTCACAAATGTTTAAATGGAAGGTACTTTTCCATATCCTCAATTTGGAAAACATAATATTATACATACATATATAATATTTCATTTCACATTTTTGTACATATCATACTCATGTACTTACATAAGTTTTCCATAACAATTACTTTTCCAAACTAATTGGTTTTCGAATTAATCGTATTCACACATATACGTTATGAAAACCACAATATTTCATACCCATAACAAATAGAGGATTCACAAAATTTTTTCATTTCATCATCCATTTAAAATTTTCCTCTAAGTCGATTTGGAAATTTTTTTAAGGTTATCTCAAACCAAATTCACATTCATAATCCAATTTATTATCGACTTCACACTCGATTTGGATTTCAGGTTACATCGTCAATCCTCAACACATAATTGATGTCTATCGATATATAACCTCTGAGCTCGTACGTCTCAGAGAAGGGTGTTAAGCTAAGAGAATAAATTCTCCGCCACCGCAGATATATATTTAATAGAGATCAATTGATATGTCGTCAATTCACAATGTTAGACATACAATCCAAATCATCCATTTAAAATTCAAAGTTCAACTTACATTGTTTTTGGGTGTCAAAGTTAAACTCCATTTAACTCAAAATTCAATCACTTTGAAATTTTTCCAAGTTGAACTAAGTGTTCAAATTTCCCAAAAATAATATCTTTACAAGATATAAAATTTTCACACTTAGCCATTTGAAACAAATTCAAATATTCACTTTTCAATTTATCTTTAAAAGATAAAATCTCAAAACATTTACTTTTCACTTTATCTTGAAAAGATAAAATTTCAAACCTTTCATTTCATATTGGAAAATATTTCCATACTTATTCAATAATAAGTAATTTACAAATCCATTTATTTTCAACATTTTTGAAAATATTTGATATACTTAAACCAAAATCAAATATATATTTCATTCTTAAAAGAAATCATTCTTTTAAACACATTTCAAAACAACTTAAAATGAATTTACTTCATTTCATAGTGTTGCTTCCCAAAAACATTCCCATTTAAGTTTTTCAACTTCAACTTAATTCATAGTTTGAATTCTGCATACATTTCAAAATATTGGTTTTAAACCAACTTCAAATTTCCAATATTAAGTTTTCCACTTAACTTATTTCCATGCCCATTCAAATTCAAATTCTTCATTGCATCAATTTAAATCTCTTATAAATTTTCATTAGATTCATATCTCTTTTTATATCTCATTTATTGTCCAAAACCATAGATATAACACCTTTAATAAGTTACAATAATTTACTTATCAAAATAAGTCATTTGCGGATTTTATAAACATCTTTAGAAATTACATTTCTATTTATAAACTTTGTTTTATAATCTCCTTTACTAATTTGATTCAATTCAATTCATATAACTTAGTTTTATACCCAAAATCCATATTATAAGTTAAATACTTATAATCCATTTATTTACTAAATCGTTCTTCACAACATTTGAAATCAATTTTCAAAAGAATTCAAAATTAAATTTCCAAGTTATAGTTCAATAATCCATTTGATTATAATCAAATTGACATATCATTTTATTTTCCAATTACTACTTTGAAGATATTCAAAATATTTGATTTAAGCCAATTTAAACCAATTCATTAATTCTCTTAACTCATGTTTCATTAATCTCAAAGATTCGAAAATGAGTTTCCGAACGATCGAAACTCAAGTCTAACGAGACCTCACCGAAGAGAAACAGTCGCAAACCTAAATTTAGAGAGGGGAATCTTCAAAATAATTCTAATTTTCAAAATACTTTTTATTTTAAAGAATTTTTTTTTTTATACTTCTTTAGATTTGAAAACACTTTCTTTAAAGTGATTCTAGTAACTATTCATATTAAATGCCATAAACTAAGCTTTGTGTAAACCAAAGCTCTGATACCACTTTGTAACGACCCGCCGCCCTGACCGCCTCTAGTCGGTAATTAAACCAACTAGAAACGTTCAAAATGACGGATTGTTATTTAGTTTATAACATTTAAACAGAATCAGTCACAGAATCACAGAACAACAATATATTTTATAAATAAACTTTTCTTTTATATACAAGTATCAGAGTTACACAATGAATTATACTTGAATTTATACAGCGGAAACAATTTATTTTTTTAAAGTACAAGAAAAATTTTGCTGAAAACTTTAGTGAATGCCGAAATCCCCCTCTCTCTAACTTCGCTGCGAGAAAAACTCCAAGCTGCAAAAATACTTGGTCTGACCCGAGCGTTTATTGCAAAACACAAAAACACTCGAGTCAGGATTAATCTTAACTCAAGTAAATAAATTTGCAATGAACTGAATAAAATGGTAACAGCCCAACAGGGTTAATGGTGCAGTACAGGCAGCAGAAGCAAGTACAGTGAAACAAATGCAGCCGACACAGTAGCTCAAAGGCAGAGCATATGCTAATGAAGATCACAAATGTACATAAGAGAAGAACATCAACAATGACAAATGTGCATAGGTCAGAAACCACAAATGGTCAAGTGTCACAAAAGTTCAAGTGAAAAAATGCATAGAGCAAGAATGAAATCCAGACCGTGTACAGGGCAGTGAAGCAAGTACAATTTTCAGTGAAACAAGTGCATGGAGCAAATGATACAAGCTACATGAAAACAACAAATATTAGCAGATGGAATGTGCCACTTAAATCCCAAACTGAAATCATTGGGGATGAACATATAAAAAAAATTAATATGGCAAGGCAGCAGCGCTCCTGCAACTGTTGGTTCTGACTAAAATTGTGTTACTTCTTTCAGTTATTTGTTAAGTCTATAAAATGAGGCAATAATGATTTGCCTGTAGAAACATAAAATTACTTCGTGCATACTAGCACAGACCTTTTGGGGATAGTGTTTTAAATCCTTGGGACCTGTTTGGTTTGGACTTCAAGTTTTGTGTTTTTTTTTTTTTTCAGTATGTATTTTAAAAAGCATGGAAGAGGAGCAGAAAGTGGAAAAATCATAGCCATTACAACAAAAAGGGAAAATAGTAAAGGGGAGAGATCTTTATGTTTCCCAAAATGCAGAAAATAAGAATAAGTGATATTCAATTTTATATGTTAAAATCATTTTCTAAATCGGTTTTTTCAAAACTTTCAGAAATAATTAACTAAATGCATTGCGGTTGTTACGAAAATCCAAAACTGAAAACCGCAAACCAACAAAGCCTTATACTTTCCTGAAAATACTTTCTGGCCCACGTCAATGGTGTGGTAGTTTGGAAAAAAAAATAAGTGCACAGAACTCAACAAGGTAGACTTAAGTGATGACATCACAGCAACCATGACAGCAGACACAAATGTGCAACATAGTGAAAATGAACAAGTGGAACAGAACTTAACAAGGCAGACTTAAGTGATGACATACTACAATGACTAGAATATAAATACAACTCGAATGAATGCAAGTTCATATGTACAGCAACTCAACAGTGATACAAATGCAACAATTATACTACAAGTCAATGCCAAGTGAATGCAATTACAAAGAACATCAACTATGCAAACATATAGAACAGTGGACAAGACAACTAGGTCCAACAGGTGAATGGGAAGTCATATATGGATATGAAGACTGGAACAACATCATGCATGCAATACTCAATACCTGTCTTTATTACCAGAACAATCATGCACCTCAACTACTTAATTTTTTTTTTTTGAAAACTTTTGTCTGTTGTTACTTATTTCCAATAGTAACAGGTTTTGCTTTCCTAAACTTAAATCTTTCAAACCTAAATCTATGCAACACAACTCAAATTTGATTTTATAATAACTTCTAACTAAGCTTCAGACATAAAAGAGTGGGTTCAGGATTTGGCAAAAACCCAAATTTCACTAAAATCCCAAGTACACATATTATACTCTACTAAAAATTGAAATTTTGATTTTGAAATTCCTAACTTTCAGTGATGATTCAAGATATAAGCTTGAATCAATATAAATTAACATTTGTTTTCGAACATTGATAAAAATTTGCTACTGTGTTATTTATTTCCAGACAAATTTCAAAATCCAGTGACTTTGATCTTCTTTCTTTTTTTCTCAGTTTATACTTGAACTTGTCGTTTAAAACTAGATGTTGTTTACCCAAATTAACTTGTTTAGGATCATAATTCACTAAGTGATTTGATAAGAAGGTTTGGACTTGATTCATTTAAAATCTCTGTATCTAAAAATATCAGAGAGGAACAGTCTAACTAGCATGCATACTAACTCATTCATATACACAGGTAAATCACCAACTTATAAACATGCAAGCATTCATCATTTCAGAAGTTTATCAAGCAACAGATTAATTATCACTTAAACCTTTTTAAGTGGTAGTTTACTCACCTATTTTCTTCTACCTGTTATTTTCTTATTTTCCAGTAAACTAAAGTTTCTTTTTAACTTAACAAAATTTTAAACCATATATATATATATATATATTATTTTTTTTAAAACATACTTTGTTCAAGATTCATATACTATTAAAGATTGATTCAACAGCACTCAAGTTTTACTAAATTTTGGACCTGAAATTTAGAAAGACTGTCATAATCATAAAACAGTAACCTATACTCATAAACTAATACATGCAAAACTATATAGTATATTGCAAATCTGTATATTTAAACTAACCCAGATACATATTTACTTCATTGTATACACAGAATATCATCATAAAACAGCCATACAACACATACACTTTTAAATTGAAACTTGAAATATACAGATAAGTTTTATTTATAGCAGTTTTAAATTGAAACTTGAAATCTAAACTGTTAATTCAAAACAGAAAGGAGCATCTTCACTATACAGGCATGCATCCATAAATTTACACATATATACTTGCAAATATATTCCATCCAAGATCATCACATGCAGCAACAACAAGCAAGCAAAGTTTTGATATAGCATTTGTTCTTATCAATTTAAATCAAGTACTTGGTAGCATCTGTTCTTATTAGCTTAAAAACAAATTTCACATAGTATCTGTTCTTATCAGTAGAAAAAAAACCAGTTTCAAATAACATCTGTTCTTATCAGTATAAAAAATCAAAATATCAGAGCAAATGATAGCGAATAACAACCAACAACCAACATGCAGTGTGTTATCTGTTCCTATCAGTTTAGAATTCAAAGTAGTCGAGCAAATGATAATGAATAACCCCCAAATCATAGCATGCAACCAAGATTCAAATTCAAACAAATTTAAATACTTGCATTAAAATAAATCGTGAGCCAAAAGACTCACCTTTCACCGAATCAAAATGGAGCGCACGCGAGTCGAAACAAAAATGAAGCCGAAGCCCTAATTTCCTGAAGGTGCCGCGAGCGAGTTGAAGCTGAAGCAAGGGAAAGTCGAGCAAATTGAAGTTGTCGCTTTCGATTTTGAAAAGCCCTAACTTGAAACGAAGACGAAGAGGAAAGCGGCCGCCATTATCGTTCGCCCCTTTTTTTTTTTTTGATAATGAAATGATAGGGAGGGGTTTGGTCGGGTATAAAATAGAAAGGAGAACGTGTTTTAAGCATGGGTCACGGCATGTTGAAGGTAAGGTAACGTATACTTATTTTTATATTCATTTTATTTATTTTTATTTTTTTTATTTTTTATTTTTATCTTTTCTTATTTTATTTTATTTTTTTCATTTTTAAATTCAATTGTTTTGTATATTTTGCTTGATTAATCTTGTTAAAATTCTAACTAGTATCTTCTTTATTTATTTTATTATATATATATATATTTATATTTTTATTTTTATTTTGAATTAAATTTTGTTTTTGTAAATTGTTTTCTTTAATAAACTTAGAACGTTTTGAAGTTCAACTATCAACACAAATTTATATTAACGTGTTTCTCATTTTATTTTATATTGATTAAAATTTGATTCTTTTATTTAAGAAAATGTTATTAAACTAACCACAAATTTATAAATATAAATAATAATTCTTGTATCTAAATTTATTTTTCTTCTTATTTTAAATCCAATTATTTTTTTCTAAATCATTAATTCAAATTTAAAATATAAGTTCAATATTAAATTTCAACTTCAAAGTCAAAATTCAAATTTCTATTCAACTTTAAATAGATTAAATTTTAAAGTTTAATCGCCAAATCATAGAAATGTTTTATATAGCATTGGGAATTCAATTTAAATTATCATTCAAATACTTAAAATTAATTAAATATTCACAATTTAAATTGTTCAAAATTCAGGGCCGTTACAATAAATCAGCATTTTTCCCGTGCTACCCACCTCTGCAGCTACCTCCTGGCCAAAAATTAACTTCCACCATCAATTGGTTTGCCAGAATTCGACGAAAACAAGTTTTTCGATCATCCCCCGATTCCTCCTTAGCCACAAGCTTAAAATTATAAAACTCTCATCGAAAATCATCATTTCCCAAGCTGTATTTATTACACTAGCGAAAACAAGAATTAAAAATGTTTGATTTCCTGATATGATTTGTTTTCCACTGTAAATACTTCTTTCTAAATGAATACTTCACTAATTCCCTTGAAATAAATTTTAAAAATAGTATTCCATTATTTCAAACAAATTTTCTTAAGACATCATATCGTATAAAAGGGTTTTTGAAAGGACATTTGGACCTGTTAGAACAGAACAGAGACCAAAATTTCTATGTACACTGCAATCTACAGACATATACACTAGGCTCACCACATATCACACATGCAAGACTTGTTCAAATCCATTTTATCATTAAAAATTATCTGTATAAGTTGATAAAGATGATTTGACTTTAAAAGTGAAGATTTACTCACCGGCTATCTCTTTGAACAAAGGAATAGTTTTGAAGCCTATAAACTGAATTTGAACTTTGATCTGCAAATTCGAAATTTTGAAAACTGGAAACTTGAGTTTGAAACTGCTACTAGATCTACTTGTTTAAACTGAGTTGAATCTTAAATCTTGAGTTGCTTCAGTTTTGAAATTTGCAATAGTTGTTTGGTTTTCCCTTTATATATCTTTTCTTTGGTTTTAGTTTTGAATTTTGAAAGATGAAGAAAGAAAGAGTTGAACTGTATATAGCCTTGTCATTAACAATTTATTATTTCAAATTAAAAAAAAAATGAAATATGCCACTTGTATTTTGCATGGCATACATAAGCTACAAATGTCCTAGATACAATGTTTTATTTTTCTCTTATGTACCTTATATATATTTTTATACTAACTATGTTTTATAAAATTTGGTTTTATGTTCTTATTTTTATACTTACAAACTATATTTATGAATAATTTTAAAAGAGAGTATATTAACCCTTTATTAAATCTTATTTAAAACTTAAACTATTATACTTTAATTAATAAAGATTTATCTTTAGCATTTTTAAAATATAGAATTTAACTTTAAATGTCTTTCGATAATTATTACAATAAATTCAAAACAATGCTTCCTAATCAAAATATACATACATACATATATATATATATATTATAAATAAGACATAATTTTATTTGTTTTTGATATTATATATATATTCACACTTATATGCTTGTATATGTATATACTTAAAATTTTCAACATCGTAAAATTTGCATTAATATATATATAGATATTTTATCTTGAATTAAATAGTGAAATATATTATTCATTTATTCAGAGATTTATAATTCAACTTTTACTATAGTTTTCAATATATATATATATATAAAGATATTTATTAGAATTTTATTTATTCAACTTACAGATCAATACTTTAATAAATTAAATCTAGTTAATTACTAATTATCAAATGTCCAAAAGTCCAGGTTATCACATTCTTTCCCCTTTTAAATCTTTTCGTCCCCGAAAAGGAACAAAGCCAGAATTTATTAAAATGCTTATTATCAGTAAAATTATTCTTTGAACATTTTTAACTATAAACTCTATTTATTTAAAAAAATTAAAACACTTTAAATCTACATAATATTACCAAATTTGTTTTATAAAAATACTTTTTATAACTCGATGCCTTAACATGTCCATCCTCGTTCTTACAGAAATTCGGTCATACGTTGATTAGGCGTAGGAATGAAAATCTATAAGCACTTGGTAAACCTGTTTTCAACACCCAGTAAAAATACTGGAAAATATTTTAGTGAAAACATAGAAGAAGAAAATTTTTGGTAAGAATGCTCAGGAAATCATCACTCCCTCCATGGTCGTAGTTAACCCGATGGTTACGTTGCCGTCCTGGCAAAATCCGTAGAAAACTGTAGACCTCCACGCCCCTCGATTACACCATGCAATCCGCCACAGATCGCAGCTACCCCTAGGTTTTACGTTTCCATCATGGCAAAAACCCATGTAACTATAAGCATCCGCACCCTCGAATTTCGCTGCCAAATGAAACTTCACCACACAGGCCACATAGATTGCAGACTACATCAGTCGAGTGCCAATGTAGCCTGTAGGCACTCACTGCCATACGACTTTTGCTATGTCTTCATAGATCGCAGTCTACCGCTGTTACGTCGCCCTACCGGCGAAATCAAACATAGACCATGGGAAATCCCTGCCCTCGACTTCCGCTATGGTGCGCAGTAGATCGCAGTGACATCACGTTACATTATCGTCACAACATAACCTAAATGTCTCTATGGGCATCAACCCCCCGACTTTCGCTACCCCAACCACAATCCTCAGGAACTTCAGTTTGTTCGGACTTCCTCCCAAGATCAAATTTAGATTACCCCTTAGGGCTCAAGGTAGAACCACCCCGTGGATTTCCTATGAAGTTCATTTCATGGGAGCGCCTTTTTCCCCAGAGCCAATCTCAAAACATTTTATACTATGTGCATATAGTATCTTTAAAATCATACTTTTTATGATTCACATAAAAATATCTTTTACACAAAATCAATATCTCAAATCGATAGTTCCAACTTGGCTTTCCAAATTCTCGAAATTTTATTTTTTCCCAAAAAAATCAAAAGCCTTTCAAAATCAGTGAGTTCCCAAAACCATTTTCCAAAAATCATTCTCATAAAATCATTTTTATATATAGATATATAAAATCTTGAAAAATATTGGGATCACTTCATACTTATATAAATTCCGTTTTATCCTCCAAGTACTTTCAAAGATAACATCTTTTGGTTATAATTCTAATGAGGAGAGTTTATCATTTAAAACAAATATATATATATATATATATATATATAACTTTTATTATGCCAAATCAAATATTCAAGTTTGATATCTTTTGTAAAGTTACTTGCCACCTTTCTACCTTTTTATAAAATAAATTTCAGTTACAGTGATATCCAATTTCCACTCTTATTCATCATAATTTCAATTTTATTCAAGCACATACGATGTATATATATCATCCGTATGCAATATCAAATTTGATCGCTCACTCGATCACACAATTTCACTTTCGAACTAGTATCATCCACTAGACTTCCTAGTGCGGACTCAGATATGATTTCTTGATCAAAAATCATCATTCTCCTTGCATAGCCATAACTATGATAGAGAATTTCCAAAATCAATCAAAAATCCATATCCAGGGTTTGCCGTCAAAAATCGAGTGAAAAATCCCAACTTGGATCGATATACTCTCTCGAAATTCTATGCTCGAAATCTGGATCAAATCATTATGCAAATAGAATAATATACGTACATCCTATGTATTAACCTTCATTGATTATTAGCTAAATCAATTTTCTTTTACTTCACATTCATTTAGATTTTATTCACTTGTTCACAATTTCTTCAATTTCCATTTGGGTTATCACTTCAATTCTAAACAGTTTGCACTATGACCAACTTGAATTTAGAAAATAGCTTGAAAAAGTATAAAATGGTATTTAGTTGTAAAATAGTTATTAGTTGCAAAATAGCTGTAAAATAATTAAGTAATTATAAAATAGTAGGAAAATAGTTATACGATTGTAGAATAGTTAAATAATTAGAAAATAATTGTAAAATAGTAATTAGTTTATAAAATAGTTGTAAAATAAATATAAGATATTTTGGGTTTTAATAATAAAGATTATATAGTAAATAGCTAAGAAAAATAGATTTAAAACAGTTTATATTAAAACAGTTTATTTGAAATAGTTTTGGAGTCAAACTGGTTCAATTTCCCCAATCTTCACTTCCAATCAATTTCCCATCCTATTAAATTGTTTCAATTTCAATTTAATTTGAATTAAGTTCAATTCCTATCCTAAACTCAAATCATTTTCCATTTGAATTTAAACTTGTTCAACTTCAAGCTCACTTCCAAATTATTCAACTCAAATTTAGCTTAAACTAATTTCAATTCCAATCTCTACCTTAAACCATCTCGAATTAGACAAATTCGAGTTAAATTTTCAAATGTAGATTTAATTTCTTTAATCAAATTAACCTTTTCTTTTAATTTAACAACCTAAGTCTGTAAACAATTTAATCTTTAAAACCCAATTTATTACCTAAATTTAACATCAAACTTTGAAACCAATTCTTAAACAATTTCAGTTTACAAGTTCCTTTTTAACTTTTAAATCTTTAAGTTCAAAGTGATTCCATTTCCTAAATTTCAAATTTTATTTTTAAAAATCAAAATCATTTAAATAATTTCAATTAAAGTTTTATTTTATTTAATTTCAGTAATGGATATATATTATCTCAATCCACTTCTTAATTCAATTAAAATAATCCAATCCTCAGTTTCATAGATTATTAATAACAACAGGATGATATCAGGTTAAGTCAAAGTAAAAAAAACATCCAAATTATTTAAAACATTCATTAATAGCATCCATTTCCAATTTTCAGAACTCAAACTTGTTTTGTGATCACACATAACTCCCATTCAAACCAACAATTTAACTTCCCTAAGTTAAATCTCAATTTCATCTTGAAATTTCCAATTCAGGTTGCTTATTCTAAACTTATTTAATTTCCCCTAAGTTAAATTCAATTCACATGATCCAGTCAACCTTACTCAATTTGAATTCTCCATTTCAAAATCTAAACGTCCTATCAATAACCTTTCCTACTTATAAGTTCAAAAACTTATCACATTTTAGGAGAAAATTCAGAAGTCGTCACTTAGTGTTTAATTCAAATCAACTTTAATATTATGTATATCCGCACATATACATATTTATTTCCTTTGCATATCAATTCATACTTTAAATTTTAAACCATCCTTGGTTTTTAGTTCAAACAATTTCCTAAAACAACTCTTGTTTTATGATATGATTTTTATATTTAAAAAAATTATTTAGTATATCTTTTAACATTTTGAACAATTTAAATTTTTTGGATTTAGATTTAAAACTTCACAATTTAAATCCTTTTCAATTTATAAGTCATACTTATCTAAAAGTTTACTTCCCTAAAATATTTCATTTTGCTTTATCATTATTTATTATTAGAAAACAAACATCCCATTATTAGACACAAAAACCGTTTCAAGATTATCATATCTGGAAACCTATTATATACTACCTCATGGTTTGTTAGAAAAATAAAATTAATATTCAGAAAACATTTCCACAAATTTCAGGATTTTAATTTTTGGTTTGAATCCATGTCTAGCTTATCTTATTTGTATAGTTCATTTCTTACCCAAATTTCTATGTGGTTGTATATATATTACCACTTAATTCTTATTATTACATTAAATTCCAATAATCAACAACCAATTACTCAATAAATATAATAATTAGAAAAATTATTGCTACATATATCAAAATATAAGCTTATATCTAAAAAATCATTCATTTTTAAAATCATTTTAAAATCTTACATAAGAAAATAACAAGTACGCCCTCATATATATATTACACTCAACTCATTCTAGGGTACTATTGACCGTTATTCAAATGAGTAACCTCCACCAGAGCGAGGGTTCTCGCTTAACCTTCGACTATGATACCAAAATGTAATGAATCGGAATTTTTGACCCCAAAAATTCGACACTAATACATTCATTGTAGAAGTGCCCAACAATCGAACGTTGGAAATCCCAGATTGTTAGGGGTAAGAAGGAAAGAGTAGAAGAAGAAACAGAAAATAAAGCACAAAATCTCACATTCGCAGCGGATTAAAATATAATATCAAATAATAGCATTTATACAATGAAAAGCTGTATTTGTTAATTTATATACAATACATCAGAGTACAACCATTCACACATAAACTGGACAGTTATAATTAACCTGTCCCAGATAAACAACTCCAATACACAGCGGAATAAACTCCATACGCTCCTGCCTTCTAGCTCGCCTCCTAAGCTCCAAAACGTCCTAACTTGAAAATCTGTAATACTCGGTATGGCTCGAGCATTACATTAAAGTAACACCAAATCAGGCTGGAAACCAACGTGAGTAAATGTAACGACCCAGAAATTTCGTTCCCGAAAAATCCAGATAGTTAAGAAAAGAAGAAAAGAGATAGAAGAAGAAACAGAAAACCAAATTCAGAATTTCACATTCGCAGCGGATAAAATATAATATCAAATAATATTCTTTACACAAAGAAAGCTGTATCAATAATTTACATTTAATATGTAAGAGTTACAACATTTACAGAAACACTGGACAAATAAAATCAAATTGTCCAAGATAATCCATAATATCTCTTAGCTGAATACACTCCATACATTCCTGCCATCCAGCTCGACTCCTGAGCTCCATAACGTCCTTACCTGAGAATCTGTAATACTCGGTCTGACTCGAACATTACATCAAAGTAACATCCGGGTCAGGCTGGAAACCAACGTGAGTAAACTCATCTAACATGAAGCATACAATATATAAATCCGGGTTAATTTGTACCAATTTACAACTCCACAAGTTGTTATAGAGAACATTAATTTCAAACATCAATTTCTAAGTACCAAAACTTAGATTTAAATGGTCCGTTCGTTTAAATTTATCCAATTCCAGCCTATTGATTTCACATACCAAAACTATAGAGAATCGAAGTAGTTTCGGATATTTGCTAATATCCGACCCCTGTCTCTTCGACCCCAAAATCATCTTAACCCATGTTATACAAGTGAAATACAATTCAATTTTAAATACAGCGATTCATCTCAATAGATAACCTTATTATCACTATTCAACCCAATCATACAAAACATTTCATATCAGAGATATCAACCAATTCAAGGGATTTAACATCATCAATCATTCATGAGCAAGATTGATCACTTCCAACACTAATTCAATTTATCTCTAATTAAATAAATTACAAATCATTAATCACTTAGTTTACCTTTACTTAACCTTAATTAATTACAAACCAATTAACTAGTTTTCTTATAATTATCCATTTAATTAATCATCCTTGACTAATTATCCTTTAACAACAATAAATAATCAACCTTTAATTAATTACATAAATTAATTAACCGTCATCTATTCACATTAATTACATTGATCATTAACTAATTACACAAAATAATTCCCTTATAATCACTTATATTGATTAATTATCCTTTAATTAACCATCCTCATTTATTAACTAATCCTTAATTAATTCAATCCTTTGATTAATTACACTAAGTAATTAATCCTTAATTATTTCATTAAGTAATTATCAGTAATTAATTCACATTTAGTAATTACTCATTAAGTACCCTCCTTAATGAATGTCAATAAGCAATTATCCTTTAATTACTTCCATTATCATAAATCAATTCTCATTAAGTGATTAATCTTAATTAATCATCTTTAAATTATTTACTTAAATTAATCAATCACATTAATAAATTAATCCTTAAACATTAATTAATTTACTAATTAATTTTCCTAATTATTATCAAAAACTTAATTAGACTAAGATTAAAAAAATCATTTCCATTAGTTAAATTCCTAATCACATATTTGGTTAAACATTTAATTACTCATATTCGACATTAATTATCCTTTAATTTAATTACATTGATTAACCCTTAAATCAATACATTAATTAATTAGCCCTTTATATCATAGATTAATTTCTAAAGGGTATAAATATTGAAAGTCTTTAAACCCAAAATAATTGCATTCTCAAACTTCTAATAAAACTCCATCTTAAAACAACCCTTAATTATTTTGAATTGGAAAGGTTGATACATTGTTTATACTAGATCAACTTTGAACTTAAACTTGTTATTCCTTTCTAAAAAATAAGAACCTGCTAACAAACTAGTGACCCGAGTCAAAATCCAGGATTTACTTGAACTAAACTTGTGCGGAATCATGACCTATATCTTTGAGTCAACTCACGACATACTTCGAGACCCAGCCGAAGAGAAGACTTCTTCATTCCTATGATCATAACACATAGTTCAACATACACGAGTGATACACGTTCACGTGCATAGCCCACCGCCGCCGTTCTGATCATCCAAACCACCATTGACTAGTCGCCATCGACCAACCCTTCCGATCCTCATCGTCCAAACTGAAAGTCGGACTCAAAATCGAAATCGAACTTCAACAACCAAAACTGGAACAAACCACCGACCCAAAAGCTTCCCGCAATGCCACCACCGACCACCATAATCTCCGACGCTGTGTCCGGAGTTTCGCCGACGACAAACGTTCCTATTCCATCCATTCAGACCAAATTCGATGCACCATGGACGTCGCGTCGAACCCAAAACTATAGTCGAACTATCCAAGTCCTTAAACCCTATCATCACCTCGCCATGCCACCACAGCGAATGATAACCACCTCGCCCATTTTTCCTGTGCAACTCCACCCTCGAGCTATCCCCCAACGTTGAGTACGACGACCATCTAACTATCGAACGCCAGATTTTACCAAAAATACAATTTCCGTTCGACCAGTTAATTCCTATCGATTACACACTTAAAAATCTATATATGATCACTAAAATTCATCTCTTCAAAGCTCGAATCCAGGTACATAATCCATTCTTGAAATCTAAACACTTGATTTCTGATTGGAAATAATTTTAACTGTATTTTCCTGATTTCTGTAAACTTATATTTGATAATTAAACCTAAAAATATTTTTAGAAATCCAACATAGTTGTTATTAACAATTTACTTTTAAGGATCACACCCTAAAATTAAACATATGGGGAGGAATTGAATCATTTTGTATATGTGTGTGACTGTTATTCATGCAGAGAATTATCTATATGCATTTTCACAACAAGCAAAGAATAAACCATATCTATGTACTCAGAAACCATTTTAATTTATGCTTGCAAACACTACTTCAATTGTTGAATACATGCACAATCTTTTAATAGATTTAGTTTAAATTATTTACTCTTTATAACAATGTTTGACAGACAACAGAGTAAATCAACTTGTGCAAGTGGTTACTACATAATCTCTGTTGTTTATAATCTTCACTTGTTTATAGATTTAAATCAGATTTAAATTTGTAGATGAAGTTTACTCCCATTCATTTAAAAAGTTGCATGCCTTCACTCAGTCATATATCTGGTATTTCCATATATATGCCAGATTGACACATTTATACATCCATGCAAACAATTTCACAACATCATTACTAAAATTCATCACATTCATCAATGCATAAAACAGATTCAACTTTAAAGGAGTAGTCTTCTCACTTGTAGATGTTGAGCAGAGTGAAATAGTTGAGATTTCTGAAAACTTGAATAGCTTAAATCTGAAATATGAATGCTACAAGTTGAAGATTTGTTGCTTGATGAATTTTCTGATTTGAGATTGCTGTTTTAGTTTCTGGTTTGAGTTTTGTTACAGGCTTTGAATTTATGATTTGCTTGATTTGAATAATGGTTGCAGATTTATTTTCTTGAGTTTGTAAAATGAACATAGGAAAAGAAATGAAAAGATGAGATATAGGATTTATGAAAATAAAAGAAAATGGAGATAAAAATAGTGACACTTGTTTAGTTTGCCTCCATTTGTCATTAACATGAACTAATTGTCTTACACATGTAATTCTTTTTGTATAAATGTTCATAGAATTTTTTTTTCTTTTTCCACTAATTATTTAAATTCATATCTACAAATGTTTACATAAGTGCTTTGCATTTTACATATATATACTAACAATATCTAGTTTGAGGTATGTAAAAGGATAAGTATTTTTTAAATCTTTAAATTAAATTTCACATTACACACACACACACACACACACATATATATATATCTGTGTGTGTGTATAAATTTCAAAGAATTATTTAAAGTTGAATTATATATTTTTAATACTAAAATAAGTATCTATATATTATATTAGAAATTATTCTTATTAACTTTGAAAAGATAAATTTTTCCAAATAAATATTTATAAAAGAATATCATTAAACAAATATCATCAAATGAATATTTATCTAGGTATTTATAAGTTAGTATTTATTATAATCCAAATTCATCTATATACATGCCCAAATATATTCTAATCATCAGAATTCCATTTATTTACCCAAATAAAATCAGTAAATTATCCAATTATCAGATTCCTGAAAATCCGGGTTATCACATTCCTTCCCCCTTTGAATATTTTATTCCTCGAAAAGGAACGAAGCCAGAATTATTAAATGTTTATTATCAGAAAAATTAGTCTTTGATCACTTTTTAAAACACTGTTGAAAATCTACATAATATTATAATATAGTTTTTATAAAAATATGTTTTATAACTCGATGTCTTAACAAGTCCATCCTTGTTCTCGTAGAAATTCGGTCATAAGTTGATCAGGCGTAAGACTGAAAATCTGTAAGTAATTGGTAAACCCGTTTTCAACTTCCAGTGAAAACACTTGGAAAATAATTTGTTGAAAATATAGAAAACATTTTTGAAAATAGAGGAAATATCTTTGGTGAGAATGCTTCGGAAATCATCACCCATATCCATAGTCGTAGTTACATCCCAGGTTACGTTGCCATCGCAGCAAAAGTCCATATAACTGTAGGCATTCCGCGCCCCTCGATTACACCATGAAACCCACAATAGATCGCAGTTACATTCCAGGGTTACGTTGCCATCACAGCAAAAGTCCATGTAACAGTAGGCATCAGCGCCCTCAATTTTCGCTGCCAAAAATGAAACTCCTCCACTCCCACATGGGACGCAGTCTACCGATGTAAAACCAAACGCAGACTGTTGGCTCTCAGCAGCACACACGACTTTCGCTATGTTACCATAGGTCGCAGTCTACCGATACAAAATCAAACGTGGACTGTTGGCTCTCAGCAACACACACGACTTTCGCCATGGTCTGCAGTAGATCGTAGTGACATCGAGTTACACTGTCGTCACAGCATAACCCAAATGCCTCTGTAGGCATCAGTGCCCTCGACTTTCGCTACACACTACACATAATCCTCAGGAACTAGTTTTGTCCGGACTCCTCGCAGGATCAACTTTAGAACCTCTCCCTTTGAGGCTCAAGGTAGTACCAACCTATGGTACTCCTAAGAAGTTCATTTCAAGGGAGCGCCTTTTTCTCCAGAGCCAATTTCAAAACACTTTATACTATACACATATAGTATCTTCCAAATCATACACCTAGTATGAATTCCATACAAATCTCCTTTTGACAAAGTCGATTATCCCAAATCGATAATTCTCAAACTAGGCTTTTCAAATTCCAATATTGATTTTACCCAAAAATCAAAAGCCTTTCCAAATCCAAAGGTTGCGAAAACCTTTTATCAAAATCATTCTCATGAAATCCTTTATATATATATGTATGTATGTATAGATATATACATCCTTGAAAAATCTTTGGATCATTTCAAACTTGTATAAAACCACTTTTATACTTCAAATATTTTCAAACCCTTTTCTTCGGGCTATAGATTCAACAAGGGGAGATTTATCTTATATAACAAAGATATATAACTTTATTTATTCCACATCAAATATTCAAATTTGATTACTCTATAAAGTTATTAACCATATTACTTACTTATAGAAAGCAAATTCCAGCATAGAAATATCCAATTTCCACTTTATTACACAAAATATAATTTTCATTTCAAAACCATTTTACAATTCTTATCCACAAATCTTCAATATCAATTTCATTAAAACCCGTATGATGTGCACATCAACTGTACGTAATATTAATTTGATCGCTCACTCGATCACACAACTTCACTTCCGAACTAGTATTGTCCACCCGACTTCCGAATGCGGACTCAGATCTGATTTCTTGATCAGAAATCGTCATTCTCCTTGCATGGCATAGCTATGATAGAAAATATCCAGAACCAATCAACAATCCATATCCAGGTTCGCCGTCGAAAATCGAGTGAAAAATCCCAATTCAGATCGATAAACTATCTCGAAATTCTGTGCTCGAATCTGGATCAAATCATTATGCAAATAGAATAATATACGTGCATCGTACGTATTTATCTCCATTGATTATTAGCTAAATCAATTTCCTTTTCTATTCGTATTCACTTAAATTTTCATTCACTTACTCACAATTCTTAAATCCTCATTTGGATTATCACTTCAGTTCTTATCTCAAATGGATATTTAATCATAACAGTTTGCACTCTGACCATTTTAAATTAGAAAATAGCTTGAAAGATTAAAAATATCCAAGTAGTTGAAAAATAATTATTAGTTTGTAAAATAGTTGTAAAATAGTTAAGTAATTGTAAAATGGTTAGAAAATAGTCAAATAGTTATAGAAATTTTAAATAATTGCAAAATAGTTGTAAAATAGTAATTAATTTGTAAAAGAGTTGAAAAATAGTCATTAGTTTATAAAACAGTTGAAAATTTGTTAAATAGTTCCAAAAATAATCGTAAAATAAGTATAAGATAGTTTGGCTTTAAAAATAAAGATTGTATAGTAAGTAGCTTGGAAAAATAGATTTATAGTCCAGAGCCAAACTGTTCAATTCCCGATCTCCAATCCCATCAATTCAATTTAAATTTCCACTTCCATTTAAATTAACTCAATTCCAATTTAAATAACTTAAATTTCCATTGAAATTGATTTAACTCCAATTCAAGTTGAATTAATCCTCAGCTTCTTTCTTAAATTCAAATTAAATTCCATTTGAATTTACTTATTCAACTTTAATCACAATTTCAACTAATTCAAATCAAATTCAATTTGAACTAACTCAATTCACATTTCAAATTTAAACCATCCCGATTTATATAAATTCGAGTTAAATTTTTAAATGTTGATTTAATCCTTTAAATCAAATCAACCTGTCTCTTCGACCCCTGTCTCTGCGACCCCAAAATCATCTTAACCAAAGTTATGCAAGTGAAATACAATTCAATTTTAAATATAGCGGTTCATCTCAATAGATAACCTTATTATCACTATTCAACCCAATCATACAAAACATTTCATACCAGAGATATCAATAAATTCAAGGGATTTAACATCATCCAATCATTCATAAGCAAGATTAATCACTTCCAACATTAATTCAATTTATCTCTAGTTAAATAAATTACAAATCTTTAATCACTTAGATTACCTTTACTTAACCTTAATTAATTACAAACCAATTAATTAATCGTCATATAATTATCCATCTTAATTAATCATCCTTGACTAATTATCCTTTAATTACAATAAATAGTTAACCTTTAATTAATTACACAAATTAATTAACCTTCATCCATTCACATTAATTACATTGATCATTAATTAATTATACAAATTAATTACGTTATAATCACTTATATTGATTAATTATCCTTTAATTAATCATCCTCATTTATTAATTAATCCTTAATTAATTTCCTTAATTGATTCAATCCTTTGATTAATTGCACTAAGTAATTATCAACAATTAAATCACATTTAGTAATTACTCATTGAGTACCCTCCTTAATGAATGTCAATAAGAAAATATCCTTTAATTACTTCCATTATTATAAATCAATTCTCATTAAGTGATTAATCTTAATTAATCATCTTTAAATTAATTACTTAAATCAATCAATCACATTCATAAATTAATCCTTAAACATTAATTAATTTACTAATTAATTTTCTTAATTAACTCATTAATTATCAAAACCTTAATTAGATTAAGATAAAAAAATCATTTCCATTAGTTAAATTCCAATTCACATATTTGGTTAAACATTTAATTACTCATATTCGACGTTAATTATCCTTTAATTAAATTACATTGATTAAGCCCTACATCAATACATTAATTAATTAACCTTTTATATCATAAATTAATTTTTAGAAAGGTATAAATATTGAAAATCTTTAAACCCAAAATAATTGTATTCTCAAACTTCTAATAAAACTCCATCTTAAAACAACCCTTAATTATTTTAAATTGAAAAAGGTTGATACATTGTTTATACTAGATCAACCTTGAACTTAAACTTGTTATTCCTTTCTGAAAAATAAGAACTTGCTAACAAACAAGTAACTTGAGTCAAAACCCTGGATTTACTCGAACTAAACTTGAGCAGAATCACGACCCATATCTTCGAGTCAACTCACGACATACTTCGAGACCCACCCGAAGAGAAGACTTATTTATTCCTATGATCAGAACACACAGTTCAACACACATGAGTGATACACGCTCACGTACACAGCCCACCGCCACCGTTCTGATCATCCAAACCATCATCGACGAGTCGCCGTCGACCAAACCTTCCGATCTCGATCGTCCAAACTGAAAGTGTAAAGACCGTGATTTTATTACCATCGTAACAAATAATTTTAAAACCGGTAACGACCGTAATTTTTGAATTACTGTTGGAGTGCATTTTTTAAATAGAAATTTTTGAATTAAAATTTGAAAATAATAATAATAATAATATTGCATAGTCAGTAATTGCTTAACGTTGTGAGCGGGAGAGTGCACTGCATTTTCTTAATACGTGCAAGCAAAGTTGGAATAATTTTCTACTAACGGTAACTTCTTACAACAATCTTCCAAAATGCAAAGCTTTTGTGGCCAAATCATCAACATGGACGTGTTCTTTTGTTGGTGCAAAAAGAAAAGTAGTGCACACATTACATTATTTTCCTTAAAAATTTGCATTGCTGGGCCACTCATGTTATAAGGCAAATTCAAACATAGTCACCATCATTATTTGTAGTAGCCGTATACAATACTTTGAGATGCACGTTTGCATTAAATGCAAAGTGTACCTGAAAGAAGGCAAAAGCACACTTCCTTGACTTATTGCCATTTGAAAAAAAAAAGAAAATAATATTTTCTCTGCAAACTTTTCGTCTCAGCAAGCAAAACATTGAGGAGTCCTTGATGGCAGCAGCTCCAATATAGAAATCCCTTGTTCAAACTGTATTCAAAACAAGCTCAAGTGAGTAATACTCACACCTCTAATTTATGTTATCCAGTCCCTACCTTTGATTTGAAAACATGGTTTTCTTTGATTTGGAACTCTGTTTTTCATGATTTTGCACATTGCAACTTTCTATTTTGATTTGGAACTCTGCTTTGTTAGTTCAGTATGGAAAACGTTTCAGGGTAATTAGCCTGCATATAATTCACACAGAGGCAACATGCAAACTTTAGTATATAGTTTAATTATATTGCTTCATAAAAAGTTGCACTAACCTTATCTGCATGCGTGTGAAGCATTATGCAAAGTTGAAATGTTGTCATTAGCCTGGGGATTATTGCTGAAGTTTCAAAAGGAATGTATGAGCATTTCGAAATTTCCAAAGAAAAAAAAAATTGTCTGATCACTAAAACACTGCAGTTTAACATGCATGTGCACGTTCCTATTTTTGTACATATACATACCCCTGGCGTGAAAAACATTTCTTGCGCTCCATTTTGCATATATACCTAAGTCCATATTAAATTTAGCAATGCTAGCCTGGGAAAAAGAAATATATGGTGAGACCAATTCATTTATACCATACACGTGCTTATGATATCAAAGTGTCCAATGCTTACTAGTTCACTAGCTGAGGCCTATAAAAATGTTTCATTTTTTAAATTTATGTATACACGTTTCTTTTAGTGCATCATTGAATACCCCTGCATGATATTATATCACACGTAACATGTAGGTTATACCCAGGCTTATATTCGCATTTACCCATATTGCCTAGGAAAAATATATGCTGAGACCAAGTCATTTGTATCACACACGTGCCTAGGATAGTAAAGTATATTTTGTGATTTCGAACAGCAAGTATAAGTGGCAATTTATCAATGATTTCCAATCTTCTCTTGTATACGTGAGTTCAATTTATTCACTTGAATCTGGTGTTGTTTTAATGGATAATTGGTTACCGTTATTTTTATAGCGAACCTTACACCGGTATAAAATTGGTTGCTAAATATTTTGATGAGGTTTTGACGTATAGCGATTACTGTCGTTTTGACATCAGTAATCGTTAAATTTAAAAGTGAATTTTAAGCGGTTATCCCGCAACGTTGATTTGATATCCGTTTTTACGGTGTTTGGTGATACGCAATTTCCTCGTCGAAATTGCTATAGTTGTTGATATTTTAATCACTTGTTTTAAAAATCGTTTTAAATTGAAACTGTTTCCAAAAATTTTACAGTTTGCGCTTTCAAAAGAATGAGGATGCGATTTAAACGCTTCAGCAAAATTGAGGACTATGAACCCTCACTTTTACTGATTCGCTTAATTCTGGACTTCTTCGTTTGAGAACATAAAATGTATTTTTTTTTTATATAAAATACACAATTTTGCACTTTCAAGGAAACGATGAAGAGATTTAAACGATTTAGCAAAAGTACGGAGTATGGAACCATACTTTTACTATTTCGGTTAATTCCGGACTCGTTAATTGAAATATTTGATGTTTGATGATTTGATGATTTTGTGTGCTTTCGAGCCACTATGTTGGACCTTCGGGTCATATGCTGGAACTTCGGGTCAAATACCAGTACTAGACCTTCGGGTCATATGTTGGACCTTCGGGTCATATGTTGGGCGCCAAAAATTATGTTGACAGTACTTGGTAGGCTTCGGCCATATGTTGATGCACGTGCGGCGTAGCTAAAACTCACCATTTGTTGGGATCGATCCACTTTTATGTTAATTTTCTATTTATCTATTTTTGATTTCTAGATTTTGTGAATTGTTGTTTTGAATTCAATTGTGGATTTAAATATTGATTTTGATGGAGTTTGATGTGATTTCTTCATTTAATTATGTCGATTTCTTATGTTGAATAGTCTCATTCGATATTATTATTATTTTGATTGATGTTGTTTATGATGCATTCACTTCTAAGAATAAATTAGACTGATCCGTTTATTATTTTCTTTAAATAATACTCGGGTCAGACCGAGTTATTTCAGGGTAATCTCTCTCTATGATTCAGTAGAAGCTTCAGCTTTTGGGATTCGCATCATCTTTTGTCTAGCCTTCGAGGAGTTCTTTTGGTTATTTGACTTCCATCTTATGTATGCTGATGTATATGTATATGTACATTTGTTTATTGTGAACTATCGATTGTTGTAGCATGTATTCCAGACTTGTCTTCCGCTATATATCTGATATTTCTATTTCTGATGTGATTATTCTATAAGTGTTGTTGATATTATGAGTTGTTCTGGATTTTTCTTTAGCCACTGTAGTTTCGTTTTAGATTTGGATTGGATTTATGTCTTTGGGAGTAATTTTCACAACTCCTATCGATGTAATTAATACTCGTCTAAGGCATAACTTACGGATGGTCGCTTCTAACAAGCCTTATTCTTCACAATTGCAGACGTTATTCCTAATAAAAACCTTTGTTATTGTGAGCATAGAGGTGTGGCGTCACAGCTTGGTATCAGAGCTGAAATTCAGAACAAATTATAATATACACAGAACAAAAACAGAATGGAACATGTGTTACAACTATTCGGGAGTTCATTCGTGCCTTTCTAATCTATTCTTTTCACTATAACATGTGGAGTACGTCTAGGAATAAATTATATATTCCGTAGTATTCCATTTGTTAAACTTCTTATCATTGTTTATAGTTTTAACTAATCCTAACTTCTCTTGTCTCTCAGCCTATGGCTGGAAGAGGTAGAGGGAAGCGTTCTTCTGCAGGCCCGTCTAGTGGCACTCATCCGGACGTTGTCAACATGTCAGCTGATCAGTTTATGGAGCTATTTCGGGGTACTCAGCCTCCTGTCGCTACTCCCGCAGCTCCTGCTCAGAAGTCTGCCTTCGCTCGCATGTGTAGTGACTATTCCCACCTTGGAGGTCAGCATTTCAAGGGATTGGAAAGTGTTATGGAAGTTCAGACTTGGTTGCGCACTTGTGAGCGCATATTTTCTCGGATGGATCTTTCGGATCACCATCGCGTTCTCGTGGCATCTAGTATTTTGCAAGAGCGTGCGCTTGATTGGTATAAGCTATTTATTTCGGAAGTTGATAAGTCCACTCTCTCTTGGGTTCAGTTTAAGGAACGTTTCGAACTTAAGTTCATTCCTGAATCGAAAAAGGCTAATCTTGCTCGTAGTTTCCTTGAGTTGAAGCAAGAAAAGTCTTCGGTTTCTGATTATGTTGCGTCTTTCGAGGCCTTGTCCAAGTACGGAGTTGAGTTCATTAACACTCCGCGTAAGAAGAATCTTTGTTTTGTTGAGGGTTTGAAGAAGTATTTGAAGAAAGTCCTTTTGCTTCAGTTAAAGCTCTCTTTTGAGGAGCTTATTGATTCAGCTCTTTGTCTTGAAGCTGTTGAAAAGGAACGTGATAGTGGTGATGATGTTGAGGTTTCTAAGAACCCCAACAAGAAGAGGTTTCCATTTCGTAAGCCTAATTCTAATCAGAAGAAGAAGAAGCAGGTTGCCTCTAGTTCTCAGCCTAGTAGTGCACCTTCTGTTCAGAGGGCGTGCTATAATTGTGGTTCGTTGGATCATCTTCTTCGCAATTGTACCAAGCCTCGCATTTCGTTATTGCAAGAAAGAAGGTCATTGGGTTTTAGATTGTCCTATTGCTCCTAAGGGTTTCAAACCGGGGAAGCTTAATGTTGCTAAAGCTTCTGGTGATTCTTCTCAGCCTAAAGGTATTACTCCTTCTGTTTTAGAAGTTTTTATTTTATCTCATGGTCGTTCTATTAGAGTTCTTTTCGATACGGGTGCATCACATTCATTCGTGTCGAAGGAGCTAGTTGATACTTTTCATTTGGATGTTATTACTCTTTGCGACCCTTTGACGATCGTAAATCCTATTGGTGGATCCGCTACTCTTGGATTATTATGTGTTGATGTTGAGATTATTCTTTGTGGTTTCTCCTTTCATGTGAATCTGCATGTTATGGATCATCTTGATTTTGATATGATATTGGGTATGGATTGGCTCGGCGTTATGAAGTTCAAATTCTATGTCCCGAAAGAACTTTATATCTCAAGCATCCCGATGCTAGCGAACAATTATCTATTATATTTTGAAGCATGGATCATACTTCGAATGCTTTTATATCTTCCCTTGAATCTGAGGATGACATAGATAATATTCCTGTTATTTGTGATTTTTCTGATGTTTTTGAGCCTATTTCTAGATTGCCGCCGAAAAGGGCAATAGAGTTCCGTATAGATCTTATTTCTGGTGCACATCCTATCAGTCGTCCTCCCACGAGGATGTCTGCTAAGGAAAATGAGGAACTAAAGCAACAATTATCTGAGTTGGAAGCCAAGCATTTTATTCGTTCTAGCTCGTCTCCGTGAGGCACCGCCGCTGTCTTCGTTAAGAAGCCAGATGGTACTCTTAGGCTTTGCATTGATTACCGCAAACTTAACGAGCTTACTATCAAAAATAGGTATCCATTACCTAGGATCGATGACATGTTCGATCAATTAAGTGGCGCTAAAGTCTTCTCCCAACTCGATCTTGCTACCGGTATTCATCAGTTACGAGTGGCGGAAGATAGCATTCCTCTCACCGCATTCCGTACTCGTTATGGTTCTTACGAATGGCTTGTTATGCCGTTCGGTTTGACGAACGCTCCGGTGTATTTTGTAGATCTTATGAATCAGATATTTTGGGATTATCTCGATAAGCTCGTCTTGGTTTTTATTGATGATATTCTTATTTATTCCAAATCTAAAGCCGATCATACTTAGCATTTGGAGATTGTTTTGGGCACTCTTCGTCAGCATCAGCTTTATGCCAAATTCTCCAAGTGTCACTTCTGGAAGAATAAGGTGAAGTTTCTCGGTCACATTGTTTCTTCCGATGGTATTTCTGTCGATCCTTCCAAGATCGAATCTATTCATAATTGGAAGAGGCCCGAGACTGTTACTGAGATCCGTAGTTTCCTTGGATTGGCGGGTTATTATCGCCGATTTATTAAGGATTTTTCTCGTATTGCTTTACCGCTTACCACTCTGACAAGAAAAGCTGTTCCTTTTATTTGGTCGGATAAGTGTGAGAATTCTTTCTTGAAGTTAAAAGATCTCCTTACTCATGCTCCTATCTTAGTGGTTCCGGAAGGGAATCGTGATCTTATTGTGTATACCGATGCCAGTGGTTGTGGGCTCGGTGCAGTTCTCATGCAGAAGGATAGGGTGGTTGCTTATGCTTCTAGGCAACTAAAGCCTAACGAGATTCGTTATGCTACCCACGATCTGGAATTAGCCGCCATTGTCTTTTCTTTGAAGATTTGGCGACATTATCTTTTGGGCGAGCATTTTATTCTCTATACAGATCACAAGTCTCTTAAGTATTTATTTTCTCATAAAGAGCTTAATATGAGGCAACAGCGTTGGCTCGAGTTCCTTGCCTCATATGATTTTGATATTCAGTATACCCCTGGAAAGGGAAATCGAGTGGCTGACGCGCTTAGTCGTAAGCAACAAGCTGTCATTTCCATGATGTTAGCAGAATGGAATATATTAGAGAGTTTATCTCTTTGTGATATTCGAGACCATTCCCCAGTTCCAGATTCTCCCGTGATTTTATTTAGAATGGAGGCTCATCCCAGTCTTTTGGATCGCATTGCCGAGGCCCAGAGACGAGATCATAATCTTGTCCATCTTATTCAGAGTTGTGAATCGGATTCCCGAAGCGATGAGCTAAAGGATTTCGATATTGATATTCGTGGTTGTATTCGGAAGAAGGGTAGATTGATCATGCCTGATATTCCTAATCTTCGAAATGACATTCTTGAGGATTGTCATCGTTTGAAGTATACTATCCATCCGGGTAGTAGTAAAATGTATGCTGATATGAAACGCTTATACTATTGGGAAGGTATGAAGCGTGACGTGGCAAGTTTTGTAAGCCGTTGCATGACTTGTAATCTTGTTAAAGAAGAACATCAGCGTCCTGGTGGTCTCTTGCAACCTTTGGAGATTCCGCTGTGGAAGTGGGATCAAATCTCTATGGAATTCGTTGATGGTTTGCCTCATTCGAGGCTAGGCCATACTAGCATTTGGGTGATTATTGACCGACTGACTAAATCTGCCCATTTCATTCCAATCAAATCTAATCGGACCGCTCCTTTTTTGGCCAAGCTTTTTATTAGAGAAGTCGTTCGACTTCATGGCGTTCCGAGTTCGATTGTTAGTGATAGGGACCTGCTCTTCACTAGTGGGTTCTAGAAGAGTCTTCAGAAAGCTTTGGGCACAAAGCTTAATCTTAGCACGGCATATCATCCTCAGTCGGATGGTCAGACTGAGAGAGTGAATCAAATTATGGAGGATCTTCTTCGGGCTTGTATTCTTGATTTCGGTGGTAGTTGGGAAGACCACATTCCTCATGTTGAATTTGCTTACAACAATAGTTTTCAATCCAGTATCGGCATGGCTCCTTTCGAGGCCCTTTATGGAAGGCCGTGTCGATCACCTTCTTGTTGGTTAGAGTCTGGGGAAAAGTTAATTCTAGGCCCCGACTTTATTCGAGAATCGTCTGAGAAAATTCATCTTATTCGGCAAAGGATGAAAGAGGCTCAAAATCGGCAAAAATCTTATGCCGATAACCGTAGAAAGACGTCGGAATTTTCTTTGGGCGATCATGTGTTCATTCGGGTTTCTCCAATGAAAGCAGTGGTGCGTTTTAGTAGCTCAAGAAAGTTGGCTCCTCGTTATATTGGACCGTTTCCTATTACCGAACGCATCGGTCCCGTGGCTTATCGTATTTCTTTGCCTATCCAGTTTGCGGGGATTCACAATGTATTTCATGTTTCTCAGCTTCCACGTTGCCTCCGTGAATCGGATTCGGTTATTGATCCTCATAGATTGCCCGATCTTGAAATCTCACCAAACATGACCATGGTGCAAAATCCTATTCGTGTGCTTGCTACGGAGGTTAAACGCCTTCGAAATAAAGATGTTCCGCTTCTAAAAATTCAATGGTCCACAAACCCCAAGGATTGCACTTGGGAAACCAAAGAATTCATCGAGCGTTCTTATCCCGGTTTTCTCTCCTCTTCGGGTGGAGGTGAGCATTCGTTTCTATCTTTTCTTCTTAATCTTTGTTGTGATGAATCGTGTACGTTATTGACTGCTTCTAGTATGAAAATTGCGGGGACGCGATTTTTATAAGGGGGTAGTCTGTAACGACTGTGATTTTATTACCATCGTAATAAATAATTTTAAAACTGGTAACGACCGTAATTTTTGAATTACTGTCGGAGTGCATTTTTTAAATAGAAATTTTTGAATTAAAATTTGAAAAAAATAATAATAATATTGCATAGTCAGTAATTGCTTAACGTTGTGAGCAGGAGAGTGCACTGCATTTTCTTAATACGTGCAAGCAAAGTTGGAATAATTTTCTACTTACGGTCACTTCTTACAACAATGTTCCAAAATGCAAAGCTTTTGTGGCCAAATCATCAACATGGACGTGTTCTTTTGTTTGTGCAAAAAGAAAAGTAGTGTACACGTTACATTATTTTCCTTAAAAATTTGCATTGCTGGGCCACTCATGTTATAAGGCAAATTCAAACATAGTCACCATCATTATTTGTAGTAGCCGTGCACAATACTTTGAGATGCACGTTTGCATTAAATGCAAAGTGTACCTGAAAGAAGGCAAAAGCACACTTCCTTGACTTATTGTCATTTGAAAAAAAAAGAGAAAATAATATTTTCTCTGCAAACTTTTCGTCTCAGCAAGCAAAACATTGAGGAGTCCTTAATGGCAGCAGCTCCAATATAGAAATCCCCTGTTCAAACTGTATTCAAAACGAGCTAAAGTGAGTAATACTCACACCTCTAATTTATATTATCCAGTCCCTACCTTTGATTTGAAAACATGGTTTTCTTTGATTTGGAACTCTGTTTTTCATGATTTTGCACATTGCAACTTTCTATTTTGATTTGGAACTCTGCTTTGTTAGTTCAGTATGGAAAATGTTTCAGGGTAATTAGCCTGCATATAATTCACACAGAGGCAACATGCAAACTTTAGTATATAGTTTAATTATATTGCTTCATAAAAAGTTGCGCTAACCTTATCTGCATGCGTGTGAAGCATTATGCAAAGTTGAAATGTGTCATTAGCATGGGGATTGTTGCTGAAGTTTCGAAAGGAATGTACGAGCATTTCGAAATTTCCAAAGAAAAAAAATATTGTCTGATCACTAAAACACTGCAGTTTAACATGCATGTGCACGTTCCTATTTTTGTACATACGCATACCCCTGGCGTGAAAAACATTTCTTGCGCTCCATTTTGCATATATACCTAAGTCCATATTAAATTTAGCAATGCTAGCCTGGGAAAAAGAAATATATGGTGAGACCAATTCATTTATACCATACACGTGCTTATGATATCAAAGTGTCCAATGCTTACTAGTTCACTAGCCGAGGCCTATAAAAATGTTTCATTTTTTAAATTTATGTATACACGTTTCTTTTAGTGCATCAATGAATACCCCTACATGATATTATATCACACGTAACATGTAGGTTATACCCAGGCTTATATTCGCATTTACCCATATTGCCTAGGAAAAATATATGCTGAGATCAAGTCAATTGTATCACACACGTGCCTAGGATAGTAAAGTATATTTTTTGATTTCGAACAACAAGTATAAGTGGCAATTTATCAATGATTTCCAATCTCCTCTTATATACGTGAGTTCAATTTATTCACTTGAATCCGGTGTTGTTTTAATGGATAATTGGTTACCATTATTTTTATAGCGAACCTTACACCGGTATAAAATTGGTTGCTAAATATTTTGATGAGGTTTTGACGTATAGCGATTACTGTCGTTTTGACTTCAGTAATCATTAATTTTAAAAGTGAATTTTAAGCAGTTATCCCGCAACGCTGATTTGATATCCGTTTTTACGGTGTTTGGTGATACGCAATTTCCTCGTCGAAATTGCTGTAGTTGTTGCTATTTTAATCACTTGTTTTAAAAATCGTTTTAAATTGAAACTGTTTCCAAAAATTTTACAGTTTGCGCTTTCAAAAGAATGAGGATGCGATTTAAACGCTTCAGCAAAATTGAGGACTATGAACCCTCACTTTTACTGATTCGCTTAATTCCGGACTTGTTCGTTTGAGAACGTAAAATGTATATTTTTTTATATATAAAATACACAATTTTGCACTTTCAAGGAAACGATGAAGAGATTTAAACGATTTAGCAAAAGTACGGAGTATGGAACCATACTTTTACTATTTCGGTTAATTCCGGACTCGTTAATTGAAATATTTGTTGTTTGATGATTTGATGATTTTGTGTGCTTTCGAGCCACTATGTTGGACCTTCGGGTCATATGTTGGACCTTCGGGTCAAATACCAGTACTAGACCTTCGGGTCATATGTTCGGAGCTAAAAATTATGTTGACAGTACTTGGTAGGCTTCGGCCATATGTTGATGCACGTACGGTGTAGCTAGAACTCGCTATTTGTTGGGATCGATCCACTTTTATGTTGATTTTCTAGTTATCTATTTTTGATTTCTAGATTTTGTGAATTATTGTTTTGAATTCAATTGTGGATTTAAATGTTGATTTTGATGGAGTTTGATGTGATTTCTTCATTTAATTATGTCGATTTCTTATGTTGAATAGTCTCATTCGAGATTATTATTATTTTGATTGATGTTGTATATAATGCATGCACTTCTAAGAATAAATTAGACTGATCCGTTTATTATTTTCTTTAAATAATACTCGGGTCGGACCGAGTTATTTCAGGGTAATCTCTATCTCTGATTCAGTAGAAGCTTCAGCTTTTGGGATTCGCATCATCTTTTGTCTAGCCTTCGAGGAGTTCTTTTGGTTATTTGACTTCCATCTTATGTATGCTGATGTATATGTATATGTACATTTGGTTATTGTGAACTATCGATTGTTGTAGCATGTATTCCAGACTTGTCTTCCGCTATATATCTGATATTTCTGTTTTTGATGTGATTATTCTATCAATGTTGTTGATATTATGAGTTGTTCTGGATTTTTCTTTAGCCACTGTAGTTTCGGTTTAGATTTGGATTGGATTTATATCTTTGGGAGTAATTTTCACAACTCCTATCGATGTAATCAATACTCGTCTAAGGCATAACTTACGGATGGTCGCTTCTAACAAGCCTTATTCTTCACAATTGCAGACGTTATTCCTAATAATAACCTTTGTTATTGTGAGCATAGAGGTGGGGCGTCACAGAAAGTCAGGCTCGAAATCGAAATCGAACTTCAACAACCAAAACTGGAACAAACCACCGACCCAAAACCTTCCCGCGATGCCGCCACCGACCACCATAATCTCCGACACCCTATCCAGAGTTTCGCCGACGATAAACGTTCCTATTCCACCGCTTCAGACCAAATCCGATGCACCATGGACGTCGCGTCGAACCCAAAATTATAATCGAACTATCCAAGTCCTTAAACCCTATCTTCACCTCGCCGCCCCGTTACGGCATATGATAACCACCTCGCCCATTTTTCCTATGCAACGCCACCCTCGAACTGTCCACCAGCATCGAGTTCGATGACCATCTAACTGTCGATCGCCAGATTTTACCAAAAATACAATTTCCATTCAACCAGTTAATTCCCATCGATTACACACTTAAAAATCTAGTATGATCACTAAAATTCATCTCTTCAAAGCTCGAATCCAGGTACATAATCCATTCTTGAAATCTAAACACTTGATTTCTGATTGGAAATAATTTTACCTGTATTTTCTTGATTTCTGTAAACTTAAATTTGATAATTAAACCAAAAAATATTTTCAAAAATCCAACTTAGTTGTTATTAACAATTTACTTTTAAGGATCACACCCTAAATTTAAACATATAGGGAGGAATTGAATTGATTTGTATATGCATGTGACTGTTATTCATATAGAGAATTAACTATATACATTTTCACAGCAAGCAAAGAACAAGCCATATCTATGTACTCAGAAACCATTTTAATTTAGACTTGCAAACACTACTTCAATTGTTGAACACATGCACAATCTTTTAACAGATTTAGTTTAAATTATTTACTCTATGTAACAATGTTTGACAAAGAACAGAGTAAATCAACTTGTGAAAGTGGTTACTGCATAATCTTTGTTGTTTATAACCATCACTTGTTCACATATTTAAATCAGATTTAAATTTATAGATGAAGTTTACTCCCATTCATTTAAAAAGTTGCATGCATTCACTCAGTCATATGTCCAGTATTTCCATATATATGCCAGATTGACACATTTATACATCCAGGCAAACAATTTCACAACATCATTACTAAAATTCATTACATTCATCAATGCATAAAACAGACTCAACTTTAAAGGAGTAATTTACTCACCTATAGATGTTGAGCAGAGTGAAACAGTTGAGATTTCTGAAAACTTGAATAGCTTAAATCTGAAAATTGAATACTACAAGTTGAAGATTTATTGCTTGATGAATTTTCTGGTTTGAGATTGTTGTTTGAATTTCTGGTTTGAGTTTTGTTACAGGCTTTGAATTTATGATTTGCTTGATTTGAATAATGTTTGTAGATTTATTATCTTGAGTTTGTAAAATGAATATAGGAAAAGAAATGAAAAGATGAGATATAGGATTTATGAAAATAAAAGAAAATGGAGATAAAAATAGTGACACTTGTTTAGTTTGCCTCCATTTGTCATTAACATGAACTAGTTGTCTTACACTTGTAATTCTTTTTGTATAAATGTTTATAGAATTTTTCTTCTTTTTCCACCAATTATTTAAATTCATATCCACAAATGTTTACATAAGTGCTTTGCCTTTTACATATATACTAACAATATCTAGTCTTAGGTATATAAAAGGGTAAGTAACTTTTTTAAATCCTTAAATTAAATTTCACATTGCACACACACACACACACATATATATATATATCAAAGAATTATTTAAAGTTGAATTTTATATTTTTAATACTTAAGTATTTATATATTATATTAGAAATTATTCATTTTAACTTTGAAAATTTAAATTTGCCAAATAAATATTTATAAAAGAATATCATTAAACAAATATCATCAAATGAATATTTATCTAGGTATTTATAAGTCAGTATTTATTATAGTCCAAATTCGTCTATATACTTGTCCAGATATATTATAATCATCAGAATTCCATTTATTTATCCAAATAAAATCAGTAAATTATCCAATTATCAGATGGTTGAAAATTCGGGTTATCACAGTAAACCCATATAACTTGAAAATACAAAGTTATTAAACTTCTTTGTAAACCAGGGTAACTCATTCATCACTGTGAGTTCTTATCTTGCTAAAACCAACACTTATTTCACTAACAATATCTAAGAACTTGTTATTTAGTTTAATTGGCCATGTTGCTTAATGTACTTCATTCCAGCCTATTTGATTCTAAAATCAAATCTATAAGAATTATTGTAGTTACTAATCGAAGTGGTTCTGGGTATTTGCTTGATACCCGACCCAGTTCTCTTCGAATCCAATACCATTTTTAGTCCAAGTTGTTTAAGTGAATACAATTCAATTTATATTCAGAATAACATATTCAGAAAGCGATTATATTACAGATAGATAATCCATATTACCATAGTTCAACCCAAACAAAATCACATAGCATCACAAATCACATATCAGAGATATCAAATAATCCAAGGCATTTAATATAATTAATCATCCATAAGCAAGATTAATTAGTTGTTCAATACCTAATTATTCTAATTTAATCTTCAAATAAATTAAATTAATTACCTTTAAATCCTGCTTACTTAACATTAATGAATTAAAATCATTTATCATCACTTTAATTAATTAATGTAATTAACTAATGAACCTTCAATTATTAACATTAATTAACTATACTATAATTAATTACATTAATTAATGATTCTTCAATTATTTCCATTAATTAATTGCCCTTTAATTAATTGCATTAAGTAATTATTCTTTTAATTTATTCCATTCAATAATTACCCTTTAATTAACTACATTCAGTAATTATTACTTAAGACCTTAATTAATTTACGATAAGCCATTTATCTTACTTAATTACTTAATTATCATTATTAAATTCCATTTGACATACTTAAGCATATAATTAAATAATCAACCTATTATATAATTATATTAAATCAAAACAATTTTAAATCATTAGACCTGTACTTTATATGTTGAAACTTGTTTTGAAAACTTGGTAAATATTTATACTTTGAAAACTTGTTTCTATTAGCTTTGAAAACTTTTCTTTGAAATCTTGTCAAAATTTTACTTTTGCTTTTAAAACTTGTTGGCAAAATACACTTCATTATATAATCAGGAAACTCGAGCCCAAGCGAGGATTTCCCGAACATTCATTCGAGCCACTCCTCCCTTCGATAGACCTGAGAAAAACTTCGTGCATCACAATCTATTTCCCGATCCTCTCTCCTTCTTCTCCCTTTCTTTTTTCTACTTATTTCTAACTACTCTCCCATGTATTCCCTTCCCACATTTCTTGTTCAAAAATCACCCAACCGTGTGCAAATGTGCATGTGCACACGATCACTGACCCCAACCTCGTCGTCGATCAACCTCCCACGTCGCCTACTTTCTTTCCAACACCACTGCCTTCTTGAAAAACCAGCACCGCCTTAGTTCGACGTATCGAACCACCAACCCAATATTGGAAATGAAACTCAACCCCTCTCCCACCTTGCCTGGCCAACCCTGACCACTGTCGGCCACCAAAACTTGACACCCGCTTCCCCAAGATCCACTTGTCCATTTCCCCTCCATGCGCATCTTCCAGATGTCCCATGCCTCCGCCATTTCGTCCAACCAAAAATTAAAACGAAACCCAACTTAAACCCTAAAAACTCTTCAACTTGCTAATCCATCAAATAGAAAAACAAATCAACATTTTTCCCATGCTACCCGCCTCTACAGCTACCTCCTGGCCGAAAATCGACTTCCACCATCAATTGGTGCACCAGAATTCGACGAAAACAAGTTTTCCAATCATCCCCCGATTCCTGCTTAACCACAAGCTTAAAAATTACAAAAATCTCATCGAAAATCATCATTTCCCAAGCTGTATCTATTACACTAGCAAAAACAAGAATAAAAAATGTTTGATTTTCTGATATGATTTGTTTTCCACTGTAAATACTTCTTTCTAAATGAATACTTCACTAGTTCCCTTGAAATAAATTTTAAAAATAGTATTCCATCATTTCAAACAATTTCTCTTAAGACATCATATCGTATAATTGCTTAAATGAAGAGAAAAGTGTTTTCGAAAGGGCATTTTGACATGTTAGAACAGAATAGAGACCAAAATTTCTATGTACACTATAATCTATAGACATATATGCCCAGGCTCACCACATATCACACATGGAAGGCTTGTTCGAATACATTTTATCGTTAAGTATTATCTATACAAGTTGATAAAGATGATTTAACTTTAAAAGTGAAGGTTTACTCACCGGCTATCTCTTTGAACAGAGGAATAGTTTTGAAGCTTGTAAAGTGTTAACCGACACATTGGCTCGGCTACAAGACGACAGTTGAAGAAATTATTGTTTGCACTAGACAAGATTCTGACCAAGAAGAGCCTGAGGATATATAGGTTTGATGCAGTCGACAAGTTTTGGCATTTAGGTACAGTTCGGCAAGAATAGAACTACTAGCTTGAGATCGCCCTATATGGGCCAAGTCACCTTGGCCTTGACCCCGTGAATGAAGTCCAACCCATCTTCGTCTATAAATAGAAGGGCATGGGCACATTGAAAAGGGACATTTTTTGGAGAACAATGGGGAGACTGCCATTTTGTATACTCTCCTCTTTTTGATTCAAACTTGTACTCAAGTGATTTATTTACGGATTGTATCTGTATTCAAGTGATGGAGAAATCAATAAAGATTAAACTCAAAGTGGACGTACGCAGTTACGCCGAACCACTATAAATCTGGTGTTCTCGTTTTTATTGTTCTTTTGGCATTGAATTACACTATTTTTCTTTTTTAATTTATTCTCTTCATTAATCTCTCTACATAACTCTACTCAAGGGTGTTAGTGACCAATTTTGGTGCTAACATTTTGGTGCTTTCACTGAGAATTGAATTCTCAGCTTGATTGGATCTCATCGTCTACTAGTGGATTTCCATATTCGCGAGATAGATCCAGTTGTTTACTAGAAAACTTCCTATTCTACTCGGATTTGAAAGAAATCTAAAGGAAACTGATAACCGTAGATTGGATTTACTGATGTATGCAAGATCTGGTGATTGGATGTTGAAGTCTACACTCAAGTTGAATGAAGGCCGACCCTCCTCTGAAGGAAATTTAGCTGATCGCCCCTGAAAAAGTGTACGCCGATCGCCCCTAGAAAGGCATATGTCGAGCGAGAGTATGCCGAACGAGGTTACACCAAGCGACCTAAATTGCATGCCGAGAGAGGGGAAACGGACCGAACCAGGTTGTATGTCGATCAACATCCGAATGTCGAACGGTGTGGATGCCGAACAGTGTGGATGCTGAACAGTGTGGATGTCAAACAGTGTGCATGCCGAACAGTGTGAATACCAAACAGTGTGCATGCCGAACAGTGTGGATGCCGAACAGTGTGCATGCCGAACAGTGTGCATGCCGAACGGTGCGAATGCCGAACAGTGCGAACAGTGTGAATGCCGAACAGTGCGAATGTTGAACAGTGCGAACAGTGTGAATGCCGAACAGTGTGGAATGCCGAACAGTGTGAATGCCGAACAGTGTGGAATGCCGAACAGTGTGAATGTCGAACGTTCCTGAATGCCGAACGCTATCGGATGTCGAACGCTCCTGAATGTCGACCGCTCGCTAATGCCAAATGCTCCTGAGTGTCGGGCGTTCCTAAATGCCGAACAGTGTGGTATGTCGAACAAATTTGGATGCCGAACAATCTTGTATGCCGAGCAACTTTGTCAGGCTGAACGGCCCTCAATACCGATCGAAACTTAAGTTACACCAGTCTCTTATACGACCCCTAATTTAAAAAAATATTTTCGGGTACAACCCAAATTTTCAAAAAAGAGGCTAAAATTATTATTATTTTTAGGGGAAACCCCCCCGAACCCTAGCCGCGGCGCAGTGCCTCCACATAGTGAATTCAAAACTCAATTTAATAAAGGAACGTTCTATCTACTTCCCTTATATCCCTGATCGACCAGGGCATAGAGGATCTAGAGACAGCTTCTGAACGACAACAATGGAACGGACAAACAACCACTACTCAAACGATACTCTCAAAGGGATATCATACTGATCACCCTTGAGTAGAATCGACCCTCATGTATATTTCGGCAGCCAGTTAGCTGGAGAGCCTCTTGGGACCATGGATCGTTTCTATGACAAAAATGAATCTAAACTAAAGTGTGGAGGAGCGGAACAGACTAAGAAAAATAACAATGAAGGCACGTTGGCTAAGGATGCATATCCTAGTAGCCAAAACAAGACCTAAAATTTTGGCTCATATGCTCTTTGAAAGATTTAATTGACAACTCTACTTGAAAACTCGCGACTCGGAGTGGTATTGGAAACCAACCTCGAGAGAGTACACCAAAGTCTAAAGAAAATCAGGGGAATGCTGTACATTCCCAGATGCTCACTGATCCTAACACGGGCAATTACAAACACCTCCAAGGTGTGACCGAAAAGCCCATCTGGAAAGGAAAGCTTTAATAGTATGTACAAGTCCTATAGAATGGCGGGCTGCGAACATACGATGCCTATTAATAAAGGGCTATGATTATCAATTGGACTGCTGAAGGCCGACATCCCTTTGAAAGGAGCCAGGGGAAAAAGTCGAATAACGAGCACACGATACTGCTTCACATATCAATGAGATTTATCATAATCTTCTTTGAATTATTTCCATTTCTATTTCAATTATTCTATGAACTACGACTAGCTTGAACTAAACTACTTTCAAAACGATGCGGGTGACCAGGTACTCAGATTTGGTTGACAACCAATCTACGCAGACCATGATCGGACGTGTGGAGTTACATCTAGACGAGCATAATTCAATCGCTCATCATCAACCATATGCCTTTGGTTTGGGGCTATGCACTAGATATTGAAAAGTTCATCACGATCAGAACCTAATACAAAGTCAACATGACCAACCATCCATTCAACGACCTCCACATTTGACTTGGAGACCTGAACAAGGCTTGGAATGAGTAGGGCCCGATCGTCCACTCAAATCAAGTGATAGAACAAAGTTCGAAAAAATACAGATGCCTCTCCTGAAGCTCAGTGACGCCAGGATCTGTCTAGAATGGACGTGATTTGAACATCTACACATCAAATCCTACCTTGAACACAAAAGGTTATTCGAAAGCCCGACTTGAAGTAGTTGTGGTGGACTGCCTACTCATTAACCATCGCTCTCAATACATGGGCACGACTGCACCTTAGAACATATGCAACTTATTTTTTCTATTCAACAATCTATTATCCTTATTTTCTAGAAAGAGATATGGAGCAAATTGTATGAGATTTGGCTATCTAACCCAACATGGATGCGATCCAACCATTTTTCATATACCTCCTTCCTTGACTTGATTGGAAAAGCTATAATCACCAAGCGGACGAGAATCGATCATCCATTTTTCAAGTTTCGTCCCTCATGCTGGGGGCAGAATCCTTTGCCATCAGCAAATGTGGTTCAACTGTTTTTCGACAACATTAGTCTCGATACGGTAGATGAAATATAAAGGGTGGAGGTACGACTACTCTCAATAAAAACCTCCAAGTCCCCTGAGCGCGGACTAGAGTACTCTAAGTCTCCAAAGTGCGGACTAGAGTATAAACGACTTAAATCTCCAAGACCCTAGAGCTTGGACTAGAGTATCTAAGTCCATAGAGTGTGGACTAGAGTATAAACGACTTAAACCTCCAATTCCCTATAGCACGGACTGGAGTACTCTAAGTCCCCAGAGTGCGGACTCGAGTATAAACGACTTGAACCTCCAAGTCCCCAGAGCGCGGACTGGAGTACTCTAAGTCCCCAGAGTGCGGACTCAAGTATAACGACTTAAGAACCTCTAAGTCCCCAGAGCGCGGACTGGAATACTCAAAGTCCCCAGAGTGCGGACTCGAGTATAAACGACTTAAGAACCTCTAAGTCCCCAGAGCGCGGACTGGAGTACTCTAAGTCCCTAGAATGAGGACTCGAGTATAAACGGCTCGAACCTTCAAGTCCCCAGAGCGCGGACTGGAGTACTCTAAGTCTCCAGAGTTCAGACTCGAGTATAAACAACTTGAACCTGTAAGTCCCTAGAGCGTGGACTAGAGTACTCTAAGTACCCAGAGTGCGGACTCGAGTATAAACGAATTAAACCTCTAAGTCTCCAAAGTGTAGACTAGAGTACTCTAAGTTCCCAGAGTGTGGACTCGAGTATAAACGACTTGAACATCCAAGTCCCCAGAGCGCGGACTAGAGTACTCTATGTTCCCAGAGTGCGGACTCGAGTATAAGCGACTCAAATCTCTAAGTCACCAGAGCGTGGATTGAAGTAATCTAAGTCCCCAGAATGCGGACTCGAGTATAAACGACTCGAACCTCCAAGTCCCCAGAGAACGGACTGGAGTACTCTAAGTCCCCAAAGTGCGGACTCGAGTATAAACGACTCGAATCTCCAAGTCCCCAGAGCACGGACTGGAGTACTCTAAGTCCCCATAATGCGGACTCAGGTATAAACGACCTAAAAACCTCCAAGTCCCGAGAGTGCGGACTGGAGTACTCTATGTCCCCAGAGTGCGAACTCGAGTATAAACGACTTAAAAATATCCAAGTCCCCAGAGCACGGACTGGAGTACTCTAAGTCCCCAGAATGCAGACTCCAGTATAAATGACACGAACCTCCAAGTCCCCAGAGCACGGACTAGAGTACTCTAAGTCCCCAGAGTGCGGACTCGAGTATAAACGACTTGAACCACTAAGTTCCCAGAGCACGGACTGAAGTACTCTAAGTCCCTAGAGTGCGGACTCGAGTATAAACGACTTAAACCTCCAAGTCCCCAAAGTGTGGACTGGAGTACTCTAAGTCCCCAGAGTGCGGACTCGAGTATAAACGACTTGAACCTCCAAGTCCCTCTAGTGCGGACTGGAGTACTCTAAGTCCCTAGAGGGCGGACTCGAGTATAAACGAATCGAATCTCCAAGTCCCCAGAGCGCGGACTGGAGTACTCTAAGTCCCTAGAATGCGGACTCGAGTATAAACGACTCGAACCTCCAAGTCCCCAGAGCGTGGAAAGGAGTACTCTACGTCCCCAAAGTGCGGACTCGAGTACGAACGACTCGAACCTCCAAGTCCCCAGAGCACGAACTAGAGTACTCTAAGTGCCCAAAGTGCGGACTCGAGTATAAACTACTCGAATCTCCAAGTCCATAGAGCGCGGACTGGAGTACTCTAAGTCCCCATAATGCGTACTCGAGTATAAATGACTTAAAACCTCTAAGTCCCCAGAAGTGGACTAGAGTACTCTAAGTCCCGTGAGTGCGGACTAGAGTATAAACGACTCAAAAACCTCTATGTCCCCAGAGTGCATACTAAAGTGCTCTAAGTCCCCAGAGTGCGGACTAGAGTATAAATGGCTTAAAAACCTCTATGTCCCAAGAGTGCGGATTATGGTACTCTCAGTCCCCAAAGCACGGACTAGATTATAGACGACTTGATAAAAATCTCTAAATCCCAGAAGTAGACTAGATTACTCTAAGTTCCCAGAGTGCGGACTGGAGTATAAACGAGTTCGACAAATCTTTAAGTCCCAGGAGCATGGACCGAAGCATGAACACAAATTGGGTGCGAGTCAACCGGGAGGAGAATAACACTAAGTCGCCAGAAAGCAGAATGGTGTATAAACATCGATAAATAGACGAGTGGATTCCGACCATTCTCTATTCCGCAAACTTCAGCCTGGAATAGACCGGAGGATTATTAACCTGCTAAGGATGGAGTTCGACCATCCAACTAGTGGCCTGGCCAAATCAATGCTGGGAGCAGGGGTACAAATCACTAAAAAGCTGAATACGACAGCTTATTATAGCTCTAGCATGGCGTTCTTTATAACTTGAGGCAACGATTGTAGGGAGGCCTCAATACAGAACAATCAAAACGGCATCAAAAGCTACGAGAAACCGACTATATCATACCTCAGATCAAGGGTCAATACTGATCCACACCAAGCATGTACGAATGTGACTCGGATGTTTCTTGAAAAACTATGACCTCCAGAGTGTAGAAAGGAGGGTAAACCACGAATACTTGGTCAAAAATTCTCCATCACCCTCATTCGTTTCGTCAGGAGGAGTATGAAACTGGATGAGCATAACCCGACTGTATTTGTAGCCAACTTTAACCCGAGATCTGATTACAAAGCATGAACCAAAGTGGACGCGGATAACCGTCCACTGTCCAAATTACGCCCTTAAATTGACGTGGCATTGAAGTATTCCTCTATGAATGAAAAACCATGATAAAATCCAAGATAGGCGAGACCTAGTCTCCCATCGAATGACATGATCCCATGATTCAACGGGAAAGAGAGTAAAGCTAAAGTAGGCATGGATGGCCGTCCTACTTATCGGTATATGCCCCAGACCTGGGGGCACGAGCGAGAAGCAAGATGAATGTGAACCGACTATTCACCGATCACCTCTATGTCTTTGGAGTTTAGGTGAGAATATAAACATAGCTAGGGCGAGACTCAACCGTCCATGCAGTACATTTATCAACCCGAGACTGGGAGCAGACGCATGGTCATCCAAAGACTGGCTACGATAGCTCAGTATTGAAACTTATGTATAGAGCTTACATCTCCTCAAGGCTAGACCGAAAGGATGCCTAGATATAGAATCTTTAAATCGATAACTTAGCTCATGGGCAATTGAGTTTCACTCCAACCCGAAGGATGGGTAAAGGATCATGAATGCATTGAATAGAAAGTGTGTTACTCAAATATAAAAGAAAATTCAAAACTCATAGCAAGATCTAGCTATACGGTTGCATGCAACTCAAAGCTGACCCCTACTCAACATTTCCTTCAATGCGCTTTTAAGCCTGATCTTCGACCATTTGCTGATAATCTATTAGAGCATTCAGAGCCCTTCACTATTAGACTTAATAACTCATGACAAGACTCTAGGATTCGACCAGAGTAACCATCAACATTGGCCGTCCCAACCATATTTCACATTGAATGTTATGCAAAATAGTTACATCTGAACTCAAAGAATCTGGGATGGCACCTGCTAAGCTAATGGTCGACATTACAGCCAGCCATGGCGACCCTTTCTGGATGCTAAGTATCGAATCACAGCTTAGGGAAATGATGATAAAAGAATTAGTTGGATTTTCATAAATAAAAGATGATATGTTCCCTTGGACCCATTTTGACATGCATGTATGATTTCACCAACTATCGTGAGCCATGAATTGGATATCGACCTGAAGCTACAAAAACTAGCGCAATGTCTGTTGACTTCATCATGAAAGCTCCACTCTTACTTTTAGGCTCAACCTATCAACGTCTATGCCTACTAGCCGTTGCAATCGGGTATGCAACGACCTGAGACATCTGAAAGACTACTTAAATAGAATATCGAACTAAGCCAATTCGATATCACTTACTTCCCTCGAAGGGCTATCCAAGGACGAAAATTAGCAGACCTCATACCCAAATTCACTGCATCAGATGACTACTCGAAGGGTAGTAGAGAACCAACTGACAGATGGAAAATGTACATAGATGGAGCATCCACTGATCAGCGTTATGGCGCAGAAGTCATGTTAATGACTCTCGAGGAACGATCGATCTGCTATGTCCTGAAACTCGATTTCCCTGTAACCAACAACGATGCTTATTATGAAGCCTCGACCACCAACCTCAAACTTGCTAGAGAATTTGGAGTGGAAACTTTGCATATCTTTTGTGATTCCTGATTGATAGTATGCGAAGTTAAGGAGGTTGATCTTGCTATGGGGCATTATCTTGCCCTTTTTCTCGGCAAGGTCCAAGAGCTACTTGCTGACTTCACGTATTGCATCATTACACACATACTCAACGAACAAAATGAAAAGAGTCCAGTCACTTGCCAAGCTGGCCAGTTTTAGGGACGTGCAACGAACATACATTATTTTGGTTGAAATATTTAATATTCCAAGCATTGACGGATTGAGATCGACTAAGTCTTGGAGTTAGAGCCAGAAAAGGTGTCATGGTTGACTCCTATCAAAGACTATCTACAATGAGAAATTCTTACTGAACGGAGGAATGGAAAATGACAGATCCTTCTCAAAGCTTCACGCCAAATCATCCAAGAAGAAGTCATGTATAGAAAGGAGTTTATCCATCCTTATGCTTCGGTGTATCTCCCATGATGATGTCTTGAGCAAAGTCTACGAAGAAGAATATGCCGATTACATCAAAGGGAAAGTCCCTAATAAAAAAAATACTCTACTACGGGTATTACTGGCCAACTATCAACCTAGATGCGGTTGATCATGCCAGACAATCCAAAAAGTGCAAGATGTTTGCACAAATCCAGGAAACCCACCGATGGAAATTACTCAAATGGCTAGTCCATAGCCGTTTGCCACTTGGGGCATTGACATCCTCCTCTTACCAATCCTAAAGGTAGTGCGAAATACGCCATCATAGCAGTTGATTGCTTCACTGAATAGGCAGATTAACCACGACCAAGATGAAGAAAATGATCAACTTCATTTTCCATAATGTCATCTGTCCTTATGACCTTCCAGTGAATAGGATGAAGATGTGAACAATATCATAAAGCCTGTTCTGAAGAAAAATTTGGAAAAAGCTAGAGGTAAATGACTGGATGAACTCCCAACAGCATTATGGGCTTATAGAACTACCCATGGGTCCGTAACTAGCTGTACTCCATTCACCCTTGCTTACTGTTCTGAGATCGTCATCCATGTAAAACTTGAAGTCCGCTCTTGTCAAGTGGCTGATTACAACCCTTATTTCACAGAAAATAGAAATAAGGAATCAGAATTGAATTGCTATTAAACTAGATGGAATTGGCAATGATTTATGAGCATATAAAACGCATCCGAGAGCCAATGGCAAGAACATGTACCCGAACATGAATATGTACATCCGAAAAAGTTCGACTTCTTGAAATCAACATAAATTGAATTCTCGCTTAGGGTTATTAAGAAAAAAATAGATCAGATAGCCGAAGCTTACTAGCACTGTAGAATCAAACACGGATGGCCACTAATGAACTACAACCCTGGATTTATAACATTGGGAATCGACCAAGCATCATGATGACCAAAGAAGGATACGACACCTTGGGAGGATAAAATTAAAGGATAATGACTATTCAAGGAACACGACGGATTTCTTTCTAGAGATAAGGAATACTCGTTGATTCAAAGCATGTCGTGTTGCTTCACACGACACACTTTGGGGGCCAAGTGTTAACCGACACCTTGGCTCGGCTACAAAACGACAGTTGAAGAAATTATCGTTAGCAGTAGACAAGATTCTGACCAAGAAGAGCTTGAGGATATACGGGTTTGATGCAGTCGACATGTTTTGGCATTTAGGTACGGTTCGGCAAGAATAGACCAACTAGCTTAAGATCGTCCTATATGGGCCAAATCACCTTAGCCTTGAGCCCGTGAAGAAAGTCCAACCCATCTTCGTCTATAAATAGAAGGGCAGGGTCACACTGAAAAGGGGCCTTTTTTGGAGAACACTAGGGAGACTCTGCCATTTTTTATACTCTCCTCTTTTTGATTCAAACTTGTACTAAAGCGATTTATTTACGGATTGTATCTGTATTCAAGCGATGGAGAAAGCAATAAAGATTAAACTCAAAGTGGACGTAGGCAGTTACGCCGAACTACTATAAACCCAGTGTTCTCGTCTTTATTGTTCTTTTGGCATTGAATTACACTATTTTTCTGTTTTAATTTATTCTCTTCATTAATCTCTCTACATAACTCTACTCAAGGGTGTTAGTGACCAATTTTGGTGCTAACATAAACCGAATTTTAACTTTGATTTGTAAATTTGAAATTTTGAAAACTGGAAATTTAAGTTTGAAACTGCTACTAGATCTGCTTGTTTAAAATGAGTTGAATCTTAAACCTTGAGATGCTTCAGTTTTGAAATTTGCAATAGTTGTTTGGTTTTCCCTTTATATATCTTTTCTCTGGTTTTAGTTCTGAATTTTGAAAGATGAAAAAAGAAAGAGTTGAACTGTATATAGCCTTGTCTTTAACAATTTATTATTTCAATTTAAAAAAACAAGAAGATGAAATATGCCATTTGTATTTTGCATGGCATACATAAGCTACAAATGTCCTAAATACAATATTTTATTTTTCTCTTATGCACCTTATATATATTTTCATACTACTATGTTTTATAAAATTTGTTTTTATGTTCTTATTTTTATGCTTACAAACTATATTTATGAATAATTTTAAAAGAGAGTATATTAAACCTTTTTTAAATCTTATTTAAAACTTAAACTATTATACTTTAATTAATAAAGATTTATCGTTAACATTTTTAAAAAATAGAATTTAACTTTAAATGTCTTTTGAGAATTATTATAATAAATTCAAAACAATGCTTCCTAATCACAATATATATATTATAATTAAATCATATTTTTATTTTTATTTTGATATTATATATATATATATATATATATTCACACTTATATGCTTGTATATGTATATACTTAAAATTTTCAATATCATGAAATTTGCATATATCTATTTGTATATATATATATATTTATATATATATATATATGTATATATTATCTTGAATTAAATAGTGGAATATATTATTCATTTATACAGAGATTTATAATTCAACATTTATTATAGTTTCCAATATATATATATATATATCAGAATTTTATTTGTTTAACTTAAAAATCTATATTTTAATAAATTAAATCCAGTTAATTACCAATTTTCAAATGTCCAAAAATCCGGCTTATCACAAAAAGTCTTACCAATTGAAGAAGCTAATAACATTTCAACCATCAAATTAGAAGAGTTGATAGGAAGTCTAATGTCTTATGAAGTTAATCTCCAGGCTAAACGAGTACAGGCATAAGATAAAAAGACAATAGCTTTCAAAGCAGAGAAAGAAGATTCAGATGATGAAGATATGGCTCTTATCGTAAAGAATTTCAAAAAAAAAATTGAAGTACAAAAAGAACAATAGATTTGGACATAACAAAAACAGCACCAAACCATCAACTTCTACTATAGAATGTTGTGGATGTCACAAGAAAGGTCACATGCAGAAAGATTGTACTGATCAAAAAAGACAAGTTCAAACACAAAAAGGAAAAATACAAAAAGAAGCAGGCATTTTCAGTAACTTTGATGATTCAGAATCCTCTTCCTCATCAGATAGCGACAGCGACAGTGACAATGAACAAGCAAATGTTTGCTTTATGGCTACAAATGATGAATTAAGTGACTTAACTTTCGATGATTTAATTGAGATAAAGTCATTTTTATTAGATAAAATGAAAAACATCAAAAGGAAATATAAAGAGGCTAGTGAAAAGTTAAACAGAACCGAACTTGAGGTTGAAATGCTATGGGATGAAAAGAATATTTTAGAAGAAGAACTTCAAGCTTCTCAGGAATCTTATTCAAATACAACTTCTCAAATATATACGTTGAGTCAAGAAATCGAAAATTAAAAAGAAAAGAATGACTCCCTCCAAGTTGAAAATCATGATTCAAAATCAAATGTTAAAATGTTAGAATTAGATATCTCTAGCCTTAAAACACAGTTAGAAGGAGTTACCAAGAATATTTCAAATTTTAATAAAGGAAGAGAAAATCTTTCTAAATTTGAAAATATTCTCAGACTGTGTGAGATAAAAAGGGTTTAGGCTATAAGAAAGTTTCAAATAGTCTACATAAGAAAAGGAACTCTCTTGAAAATCATTTTCAAAAAAGTAATATTGTTGTAATAAATAATGCTCCAAATACTTCAAAACATTCTAAGAACATTAAAATTTGGGTTTCTAGAACCAACAATTATTTAATTAGGAACAAGTACATAAAATCTTTTATGGAAAATGTTCACAATAATAAAGATTTTATTTACAAAGGCAATGCTGAACCCGCTTGTGTTTGGTTTCCTAAGACCTAACTCTTAGGACACTAACAAAAAGTGGGTACCAATATCATTTTCATATTTCTTGCAGATACCACTTAAGAAAAGCGGAAAATGGATATTAGACAATGGTTTCTCAAAACATATGATAGGAAATAAAGATATGTTGACTAACCTTATCTACTCAGATGGAGGGTCTGTCACTTTTGGAGATAATTCCAAAGGATACGTCATCGGCAAAGGCAATGTGAGCAATAACGGTATATCTAATTTACCTCTTATTACAAATGTTTTATTAGTTAAAATTTTGAAACATAATTTACTTAGTATCAGCAAACTTTATGACAAAGATTTTAATATCTCTTTTTCTAAAGATAAGTGTAGCATTTTTGATAAAAATAAAAATCTTATTTTTGAAGGTAATAGAGATAAAAAATATATATGTTTTAAATATGAAAATCATTAATGATTCAAATATGTGCTTAATAGCCAAAGAAAATGATCTTAGGTTATGGCACAAAAGATATTGTCACATTAATTTTAAAGCTATTAGTAAACTTTCTCGAAATGATTTATTAAAAGGTTTACCTAAAATGAATTTCAAAGCAAAAAGTATTTGTTATGCTTGTGAAATAGGAAAATTATCTAAATCATCTTTTAAATCAAAGACAAATATTTCTACATTACAACCACGTGAACTATTGCATTTGGACCTCTTTCGACCAACACAAATTCAATCTATAAATCATAATAAATATGTGTTTGTAATAGTAGATGATTTTTCAAGATACACTTGGACTATCTTTACGAAAAACAAAAGCGATACTTTTGAAAATTTTAAAATGTTTGTTAAAATAATTCAAAATCTCAAAAGTTTGAAAATTAAGAACGTTAGAAGTGATCATGGAGGTGAATTTGAAAATGAGAATTTTGAACTTTTTTTTATTAAAGGAATTTCATACAACTTTTCTTTTCCTAGAACACCATAACAAAATGGAGTTGTAGAAAGGAAAAATAGAACTTTACAGGAATGTGTATGAACTTTTTTAAATGGAAGCACTTTACCAAAGCATTTTTGGGCAGAAACTGTGGCAACCGCTTGTTATTTTTTGAATCGTGTCTCCATTCGACCACTAACAAAACATACACCATATGAACTTTTTAATGGAAGAAAACCAAATATATCTTATTTTAAAGTTTTTGGTTCAAAATGTGTTATTCTTAATACAAAAGATCAGCTTGATAAATTCGATCCAAAATCCGATGAAGGAATATTCATAGGATATTCGGAATGAAGCAAAGCTTATCGAATTTTTAATAAAAGAACTAAAATAATCAAAGAAACGCTTCATATTTCATTCGATGTGAATTTAAAACTTAATAAGAAAATTGATGATGATGAGATAATTAATAAGAATGTCACGGATACTAATACTGAAAAATCTTTTGCTGATTCAATTACTCAAAATGAAAACATTGCTAATCATGGAAATGAGTTGAGATCTCCTCCTAGGATATTAAAAGATCACCCGGTTGAAAATGTTATTAGAGAAATTAATTCAAATGTTAGGACAAGAAGCCAACTTAATCAAATGGGCCATGTAGCATTCCTTTCAAATATCGAACCTAAAAATGCTAAAGAAGTCTCTACTGATGACTATTGATTATAGCTATGCAAGAAGAGCTAAACCAATTTGAACGAAACGAAGCTTGGGATTTAGTTTCTTGACCAAGTAATCAAACTATCATTGGTACGAAATCGATTTTCAAAAATAAAGCTGATGACCAAGGTAATATAACTAGAAATAAAGCTAGATTAGTTGCATAAGGATATAATCAGGAGGAAGGAATTGACTATGAAGAAACGTTTGCTCAATTGCTCGACTAGAAGTAATACGAATCTTACTGGCCTTTGCATGTTGTCATAATCTTAAACTTTATCAAATGGATGTTAAAAGTGCATTTTTAAATGGCTACATTAAAGAAAATGTTTTGGTTGAACAACCTCCCTTATTTACATATGAAAAATTTCCAAACCATGTTTGTAAACTTTAGAAAGCTTTATATGGCTTAAAACAAGCACCACGTGCTTGGTGCGAATGACTTAAAAGCTATCTTATAAATTCTGGTTTCGAAATAGGAAAAGTTGACCAAACACTTTTTATTAAGAAAAATAAAAAGGACATTTTAATTATTCAAATTTATGCTGATGATATTATTTTTGGTTCTACTAATAATAAATAATGTCAGGATTTTTGTAACATAATGACCAAAGAATTTGAAATGTCATATATGGAAGAATTATGATATTTTCTTAGATCACAGATTAAAAAACTGGAAATGGAATTATTATTAACCAAGAAAAATATTGTAGCAATCTAACTAAACGCTTTGGTATGGAAAATACTTCGGCCAAACCAACTCCAATAAGTACAGTAGTACACCTTGAACGGGTTGAGGATGCCAAAGTGTTGACCAAAAATTATATCGAAGTACGATTGGATCACTACTTTATTTAACTACTAGTAGACCTAACATAATGATGAGTGTTTATTTGTGTGCTCGATTTCAAGAAAATCCTAAGGAATCACATATGCGAGTAGTGAAATGTATATTACGTTATCTTAGCAAAATTAAAGATTTCGGACTATTTTATCCGAAAGAATGTCCTTTCGTATTAGTATCATACAATGATGCTGATTTTGGAGGATGTCGGACGGACGAAAAAAGTACAAGTGGGACGCGCCATTTCATTGGACATTCCTTAATATCTTGGTTTAGAAAAAAACCAAAATTGTGTTTCACTTTCGACTTGTGAAGCAGAATATATTTTTGCTCCTTTAGCATATGCTCAAGTCATATACATGCAACAAACACTTCAAGATTTTCGAATAAATTTATCTAAATCTACTATTTTCTGTGATAATACTATTACTATAAACTTATCTAAAAATCCAGTCAATCATTCACGGACAAAACATATCGAAATTCGTCATTATTTTCTTTGTGATAATATTGAAAAGGATTTACTAAAATTAGATTTTGTTTCCTCTGAAAATCAATTGGCTGATATATTTACAAAACCTTTGAATGGAAATATTTTTATAAAATTAAGAAGTGAATTAGGTATTATTTCTCAAAAAGATCTGTAAATTTTAATAAAAAAATTATTGTAATTTTTTTTACGGCTGCTAAGTTAGGTCTCTGCACTATTGGCTGAAAGTTCCTTGTAATTACCATTTTGCTATTTGTATCTCTTATTTACAGAATATACTTCAGTTGATTTTATAGATTTTATTATTATCTATTTTTAGCAATATGATTGTTGTACAAAATTGTCTTTCAGCCAGAAATTTCAATGGTTTTGAGTTTAGTTGGTTATAATCATTTCTACCAGAAACACCTCTTTATTTAAGCTACATATTCACTACATATTTGGCTTTAAATTTTTTTAATTCATAACAGATTCTTCTTAGTTTCAAACCAAAAAAAATTTTATTCTCAAAATATGTCTTCTCATGGCAACTCTAAATATTCTTTCGGCTATTCATCAATCGACTTTGAATCTCTTAGTTCGGGATCATTGTCATTACCTACTTGAGACGACCCGACTTTCACACCCCAGAAAATCGCATCATCTTGAAGAAAGAAGGGGATAGAAAAGAGAAAAGAAAGAAGAGAAAGAAGAAACAACATAGAATCTTAACAGCGGTATGAATAAATTATATTAATAACATAAATATTACATAGTTTACAACCATTATCAGAGTTACACAGATTACATATCACATACTAGACAGTTATAAACACCTGTCTAGTTATACAACTCAATACAATACAATACAAGGAAACTACTCAGAGAAATCAACACAGCGGAACACTATATATTTACGCGCAGAAGCCTCCTGCTCCATTGCTCCTCCACAATTCGTCAAAGCTAACCTGAATCTCTTGGCTACTCGTAAAAATTTGAGTACCCAAGAGTTTAAGAAAACAAAAGATAAACTCCGGGTCAGACATGGGTCTGGTGTGAGTAACAGGTTAAGGTTGCTTAACTTTAAAAACCTTTGGAAAGAAAAGGTAAGACTTCCCATACATAGACATGGAAAAGTTTTTACCTTACGCTAACCAAAACATTTGATAAGAAATCCAGTGATATTATAATAGGTCTAGGGTTTCCAAATAAATATGAAATAGCCGAAATTGTTACATTTATTAAATTCCATCTACTAGCCAAAAGTGGGTAATACAATCAAAACCGTTGGCACTTATTGGATTTTGGATTCCATACAATGGTAGGGCTACCGGGGTACCGTCCGTCACAGTACGTGGCCTAGATTAGCGTACCTAGGATCACTCCCAATCCCCTGCAACATAATGCAAGAACCATTCCTTACTGGACAGTCCCGAAAAAGACAACCCCGACAATTGGAGCTCACAACCGTCCACACAGCCGAAATAAAAGGGTCCTCTAGACAGGGGAAAATCTCGTCCTACTTGGGCATGACCCACTTAGCCTTGATGCACCTCCCCTGTTTTAGCCATTCTAGGTTGATGAGGCTTGAGGCTATGATTACCTTTATAGGACACATCACTTAGAATGCTCATCGTCCACCTGACGATGTTCTCAAAGAATTCAATCCATACAAGTTTGTTCCGGGTTCGAACGAAACCGAAGGCATTATCTCGTTACACTCATTTTGGAATCACCCTCGGAGTTAACGACGATAACCCTTGCACTATGAATCTTCATCTTCACTTGAGATTCACGACCTACCGTTAATTTGGATCGACGTGGTTTTCCGATATTCAAATATGAAAACCCGATCCCGGTCTCATCGAAATCCAAAACGTGTCTTTTAAGGCCAAGTTGTTTTAATGTTAAAACAATTCAATTATCTATATACACACAGATAGATAGCTCACAAATCACAATTGATAATCAACGTTATCGTAATAAACAGATGATCCACATTATCATTATAAACAAATAATCCGTACTATCATCAAAGTAGATAATCCATATTATCATCGCAATAGATAATCTATATTATCATCACAATGAAACCAAAGCATTCATACCACACAGCATTACTTATCTCATTTCTGAGATTACAACCATTCAAGGCAATCAATATCATCCATTCATATATAAGCAATGATTTACTTCATCATACTATAATTAATTTGAAATGAATTAAATTAATTACCTCCATCTCTAATTAATTTAAAGTGAATTAAATTAATTACTTCATCTTTAAGTAATTTAAAACAAATTAAATTAATTACTTCATCATTAGATCTTGCTTACATAACCATTTAATTGATTGCAATCAATTAATTAATCATTCAAATGAATCCCCTTAATTAATCACCCTTGATTAATTATCCTTTAATTACATTCATGTAATTATCCTTAATTAATTTCACAAATTAATTATTCTTAACCAAAAATAGTAATTAACCTTTAATTAATTCCATTAATAAATTAATTATAATTAATTACATTAATCCTTAATTAATTACATTAATTAATTACCTTTAATCGCTTCTCATTAATTAATTAATCATTATTAAACAACTTTAATTACATCATTAATTGTATTAATTAATGATTCTTAATTATATTTAATTAATTATCCTCTTAAATTAATTATCTTAAGTAATTAACCCATAATTATTAATCCCTCTTGATTAACCATATTCAGTAATTAACTAACTTAATTACTTCATTAAAACAAATTAATTATTCCTTAGTAAATTTATTAATTAATCGCTTGATTATTTACAAAGTAATTTAATCCAAATTACTCCCATTCTCAAATCATCTTAAATTAATTACATCATGTAATTACCGATTAATTACTTCACTAAGTAATTTCCAATCCATTAATTACATTAATTATCATTAAATCATCAGGTGTTTAAAATTAATTAAACTTAATTGATCAATTTAAACAATCATATTAAACTAAATTAATTACATTAAGTAATTAATTCCTTAATTACTTCCATAAAGTAATTACACTTCAACAATTCACAACTGATTATTATTGAATTAATTAATCTAATTAATTATTAAAAATTAACCACATTAATTAATTATTAAATAATCCTAGTTAATGACCTTCATTAACCATTCCCTAATTATTTTCATTAAGTAATTAAATAGATTAATCATTGTTAATTACAATTTAATTTATCCTTAATTATTCATTAATTAATCCCTAATTATTTAATTAATTAATTAAATTAACTAATTATTTCTTAATTACCTTATTAATTCAATTAATTTCCAATCATTAAATCTTAATTAAATGTTAAGATAAAAACATTTCTTAATTATGATTAATTTGACATTAACAAATACATTTGAAATCAATCTACTTTAAACTTTTCTTCAAATTTAATTTAAATTTAAGATTTAAAAATGAATACAAATTGACTTTAAACAAAGATTAAAGACAATTCAAAACTCGTAATTCACATGTTAAAGTAATATTCATTTCATAAAGAAGATCAAAAAAAAATTTAAAACCAAGTTTATGTTTAAATTCAAACCATAGTTAATAATTCAATTTAATATTTAAATTTGAATACTTCTTTTTATTTCAAAATTGAAATGCATATTAAATTTTGATTCTGGATAAATCTTAAGATTTAAAAACCTATTTACAATTTAAAACTTCATTTTTAAAATACAAACTACTTGTCCCTTTTTAAAGTAGTTAATTCAAATCAAATTTAAAAACTTAACATTATTTAAAAACTGAGATTTAAATTTTAACTTGGATTCTAGATTTCAAACTGGAATTTAAAACTTAGTTCAAATTCTTGCTTTACATTTAAAAAACTTCTGTTTTAAAAATTTTAAAACTGATATTACAGGTTTTCTGTAAAACTTGAAAACAACGAATAACCCGAGTCACCACGAACTTACTTCGAGTCTGCAATCCATCTTCCCCGAGTAAACCACCCCACACCTTCGAGCAACACAAAAATCTACTCGAGCACAAAAACTCAGGCCAACCAACAACACCAATACAATATCTTCACCGTGCATATGCACGGTGACCCCGGCCACCATAGATCGTCAGCGATGATCGCTACACATCAGAAACCGACACTACAACCCACCACGAACAACAATTCGAGTCCATCACCCAGAAATCAAATTCGAACCCCCAATTCAAAATCCTGGAACAATTGAACACCATCAACCCAAAACCTGTCAACAGCTTGCTCTCGCCACTCCGACCATCTGAAGGTCAGAAACTCCAGCCATGACTTCAACCATGCACCAACTACCGATCCCGAAAAACTTACTGTACTCGATCCACTACACTAACCAAAGTGATCGATTCTAATGTCACAGTAAAAACTAGGGTTTAAAAAGAAAAACCACCACCGCAACTTCCACCGTAAATTTCAACACCTACCAGAATTTTACCTACCATCTCCTAACCCTCCTCCATCACTTGGAAGAACCTCGAGCCTCCACTATTCATAGATCACCAGAAAATTCAAATAATCCCATTTCAGTTCAAAACCCAACTGCACCTTCAACTAATTTCTAAAAATCCTGATTCTAATGTTAAAAATCATATTTCAGTTGATGTTTTTGATATATAGTACTGGATTTAAAAATTATACAGTATGAATTTTAATTCATATCAACATTGCATTGATGTTTTATACTTCCAGAGGCTATCAAGCTTTAATTAACTTGATTAAATTTTTTAACAATAATCTAAGTTAAACAAACAACATTTGTTTAAAAAAACAGACCCTAACAATAACTAAGTTAAGAGGTAAGGGATTGAAAATTGACTGGAAACAAACAGAACTCATAATTTATACACAACATGCATACATATAAAATTCACATTAGACATTCATGTAGTATTCATTTTTTTCTCAACATGCAAGCATGCAACCAATTTTTAAACTTTAAAATTTAAAAAGTTACTCACAGATTTTTAGAAGAAGGCAGAGCCTCATTTGAAATGCTTTAGAAATTGAGTTGCTGAAAACAAAATGTCTTTGCTATTGATTTTTTTTGAAGACAGTCCTTTTATACTTTGAATCCTTAAGTTGCTTTTTGCTTTCAGGTGGCATGTAGAGCCAAATACCAGATTGCAGAAGAAAAAAATTACTTTAGTTTTGCTTTTGAAGATGTGCAGAAGCTTTTGATATGAGGAGTTTTAAAAATGGTAAGTGTATTGATTTTGAAGAGGTGCAGGCTTCAGATTTGAAATTGCAGGGATTTGTATTTCTGAAAATGCAGGTTTGATTTTGAAGTGAATTGGAAGGCTACAGTTTGAAGAGCAGTTTGATCTGCAATTGGAAACTGATTTTGGTTTGAACATGATTTGTTTATAGATTTTGAAAAAGCTTTGAATTTGGGTTTTCATGTTTTCAGATATTTTTACAGATCTGCATTTGATCATGAACTACAGGTTTTTATATTTTTTATTTTAGAGGAAGTGATTTTTTTCAGGGATTTTGAGAAATGGACAAGTTGAAGCTTCTCTTGTCTTTTGAATTGAGAAGAGAAAGAGATGAAGATGTAGGTTTATATAAACCAATTTAAAATTTTATAAAAATTTAAGGAAAATAAAATAAAGGGGTGACACTTGTATAAATTTCAACATTTGTCAACTTAATATGTTAATCTTTTAACAATTGTTATAAGAGGCTTAAGAATACGACACTTGTCCTATTTAAAATTAATTTGTATTAAATTTAAATGTTAATATAAAATGGTTATGCCTAATTAATTTGTTAATTAGGATTTTATATGTATATAAATTTATAAAAGAAATAAAAACAAATTATGCTTATAAATAAAGCTTATGTATATAAAAATTAAAATAATTAAACATCTATATTTTGGATTTTAAATTCAAATCAAATTCAAAATCTAATATTTAAAAATCAAGTTATGAATACAAATTAAATCTGAAATAACAATTGCCATTTTTATTAAGAATCTAATTGTAAAACAATACATTATTAATATTGTTTTTAGAAATAACTTATTATCAAACTAAAATAATCATAAGAGAAATTATTTCTCCTTTATTAATAAATTACTTATTTTATTTAAGCTATATTGTAAAAAGAAAATAAAACTAACTTTTTTGTTAATTCATTTAAATTAAAAACTTAAGCCAAAATCATTTTAAACATTTAAACATCTTTCTTAATAATTTTAAAATCATATACTTATTTATTAAATAGTTTTGAAAAACTTAATATTAAATTAAATCAAAATTTCCAAATTATCAATATATATATATTTGAATTTTAAATCATGATTCATTTATTAAATTTAAACCCGGATTATTTATTTAATAACTTTGAAAAGCTTTATACTAAATAAAAACAAATTATCAAATTACTAAAAATATTGGAATTAGAAAAATATGTTTTATTTATTAAATTTAAAACAAAGCTAATCCATTTACAATATAAATCATATATTTATATTATAAATAGAAACCAATTTATTAGCTGAAAAAGATAAAATCTACCAATTTAAATATTTATTAAAGAAGATTATTAAACCAATTTGAATTACTATTAACAAAATTATCAATATCTATTTAATTTTTAATACAGATTATTAAATTGATACTGTCAAAAATTCCAGGATGTTACAATCCTTCCCCTTTAAAAGAATTTCGTCCCCGAAATTTAAAACAAAGGTAATTTAATAATCTGATTAAATATTTAAATTTTTAAACACAAGCATACATCAAACATGTGCTAACAACCATAACAACCAATTCATCAAATTAAACAAATCTAACTATCCAGACAAAATTCTGGATAGGATTTCCTCGAGTTTCCCCAAGTGTGTATATATATACCGGGATACTCGCTCTATAGAATCCAAACAATCAAAGTACTAAACTACAGAGCTCCTATTCATCTATATCTACAAAACTCGACAGTATACCAGACTATAGACGAGTCTGACTCAATAACCAAAACTCCCGAACTGCTGGTTCCCAAAACCAGAGATAGATCATACACGTACTCCCTAAGAGATAAGTGAACTCATCGAATCCCATTTATCCAAACTGGCAATCCAAAATACTTTAGAGCTAGCTTCCCAGACTTACCCAATCTTATAGCTCCCTTTTGATCAGAGAAAACTTATCCAAAATCAAATCTCCGACTTCAGAATCCAAATTCCTCCGTCTCTTATCCTCAAAATCTTCGGACGATCCTGGGCTGCCTACTTCCTTCCTGATCAGCTCAACCTTCGCTGATGCCTCTAGAAACAAAATAAACCAATCAACTCAACAAAATGATCTCCTCAAGATCAACCAGAATCAAGAAACACAAACTCTACTCCTCAAATATCAGAAGACTAAACTCACTTCTTCTGACCGGAAAAGAAAAGCAGATGTACTCCCTGCATAACTCTGATCCGAAGTAGATGAAATGTTGAAGAAGAACACGAGCACAAACTAGGTAAAGCATCCCAGAAATATGGTTCAACAGATCCATAAGAAAACTCAAAAACTCCATCAAATCCTGAGTTGTTATACCAACTCAATCTCTAGGAACCATCCTTCTACTAAGTTGAACCACTGGTAGCACTCCTGGAATCCCAGATGATAAGAAAACTCAATCTCCAGATGCGGACAAACCTCTGACTTCCCTGAAGACATCCAGAAAAGTTTTGATAACCCAAGAGAACACTCAATTAATTGCAAGTCACTTTTGCGATCAATCCCAAACGAAATCCAAAGAAAACTGTTCTCCCTTTACCAAATAGAACACCATACTCTTAACTAGCCAATCCATCGAAGAAATGGGTCCACTCTGCTGCTTCTGAAATCCTCCTTCAAAAAAAAACTGCTAAGCCAAAAGACTTCCTGCCGACACAAAACACTCCGAGCTACACTGCTGTCACAGATGCCAAAGATCTCCTAATCCAAAGCTCTTCGAGAAACTCGGACTTCAAATCAAACAGAAACACCAGCTGAACACAGCTACAACACTGAAGCAGACTCACTTCCTTAAACTTCTTCCAAAGAAAACTTCTTCGTAAACATCCATTGTCACTACATCTCATCACGCAACTACTACTTCCCGAGGTATCAAGATACCATCACTCGCTTCTGCTCAACCGACAGATCCAAACTCTACTCATCCAACTTCAAAAATAGACTCCGAACCTTAACAGGTTTCCTTCAGAGATCGATGAAATTCTTCCACCACTACAAAGCTTACTCGAGACGGTATTAGGTCTATAGTCTCGACAGCTCCACTTCCAAACTCAAACATTCAAACTCTAACCAATGGTAGTCGTGTTACACACACTACTACCCCATCTACCTTTATAACTTATATAGGAAAACCCAAATGGGTAACCCAACAGATAGGTAGAATATATATATATATATATAATTACAAATACGCTCTCTCAAGATAGACACCACTCCAGAGCCTAGGTATTCACTCAAACTAACGCTCTGATACCAAACGAGACGACCCGACTTTCACACCCCAGAAAATCGCATCATCTTGAAAGAAAGGGATAGAAAAGAGAAAAGAAAGAAGAGAAAGAAGAAACAACATAGAATCTTAACAGCGGAACGAATAAATTATACTAATAACATAAATATTACATAGTTTACAACCATTATCAGAGTTACACAGATTACACGTCACATACTAGACAGTTATAAACACATGTCTAGTTATACAACGTAATACAATACAAGGAAACTACTCAGAGAAATCAACACAGCGGAACACTATATATCTACACGCAGAAGCCTCCTACTCCATTGCTCCTCCACAATTCGTCAAAGCTAACCCGAATCCCTTGCCTACTCGTAAAAATTTGAGTACCCAAGAGTTTAAGAAAATAGAAGATATACTCCGGGTCAGACATGGGTCTGGTGTGACTAACAGGTTAAGGTTGCTTAATTTTAAAAACTTTTGGAAAGAAAAGTATCACCTAAGACTTCCCACACATAAACGTGGAAAAGTTTTTACCTTACGCTAGCCAAAACATTTGATAGGAAATCCAGTGATATTATAATAGGTCTAGGGTTTTCAAACAAATATGAAATAGCCGAAATTGTTACATTTATTAAATTCCAGCTACTAGCCACAAAAGTGGGTAATACAATCGAAACCGTTGGCACTTATTGGATTTTGGATTCCATACATTGGCAGGGCTACCGGGGTATCGCCCATCACAGTACGTGGCCTAGATCAGCGTACCGAGGATCAATCCCAATCCCCTGCAACATAAGGTCGGAACCATCCCTTACTGGACAGTCCCGAACAAGACAACCTCGACAGTTGGAGCTCACAACCGTCCATACAGCCGAAATAAAAGGGACCTCTAGATAAGGGAAAATCTCGTCCTACTTGGGCATGACCCACATAGCCTTGCTGCACCTCCCCTATTTTAGCCATTCCCGGTTGATGAGGCTTGAGGCTATGATTACCTTTATAGGACACGTCACTTAGAATGCTCATCGTCCACCTGACGATGTTCTTAAAGCATTCAATCCATACAAGTTCGTTCCGGGTTCGAACGAAACCGAAGGCATTATCTCGTTACACTCATTTTGGAATCACCCTCAGAGTTAACGACGATAAACCTTGCACTCTGAATCTTCATCTTCACTTGAGATTCACGACATACCGTTAATTTGGATCGATGTGGTTTTCGGATATCCAAATATGGAAACCCGATCCTGGTCTCATCGAAATCCAAAACGTGCCTTTTAAGGCCAAGTTGTTTTAAAGTTTAAAACAATTCAATTATCTATATACATACAGATAAATAGCTCACAAATCACAATTGATAATCAACATTATCATAATAAACAGATGATCCACATTATCATTATAAACAGATAATCCATACTATCATCAAAATAGATAATCCATATTATCATCGCAATAGATAATCTATATTATCATCACAATGCAACCAAAGCATTCATACCACACAACATTACTTATCTCATTTCTGAGATCACAACCATTAAAGGCAATCAATATCATCCATTAATATATAAGCAATGATTTACTTCATCATGCTATAATTAATTTAAAATGAATTAAATTAATCACATCCATCTCTAATTAATTTAAAGTGAATTAAATTAATTACTTCATGTTTAATTAATTTAAAATAAATTAAATTAATTACTTCATCATTAAATCTTGCTTACATAACAATTTAATTTTTACAATGAATTAATTAATCATTCAAATCAATCCCCTTAATTAATCACCCTTGTTTAATTATCCTTTAATTACATTCATGTAATTATCCTTAATTAATTTTACAAATTAATTATTCTTAATCAAAGACAGTAACTAACCTTTAATTACTTCAATTATTTAATTAATTATAATTAATTACATTAATCCTTAATTAATTACATTAATTAATTACCTTTAATCACTTGTCATTGATTAATTAATCATAATTAATCAACTTTAATTACATCATTAATTGTACTAATTAATGATTCTTAATTATATTTAATTAATTATCCTCTTAAATTAATTACCTTAAGCAATTAACCCATAATTATTAATCCCTCTTGATTAACCATATTAAGTAATTAACTAACTTAATTACTTCATTAAAACAAATTAATTATTCCTTAATGAATTTCTTAATCAATCCAATGATTAATTACAAAGTAATTTAATCCAAATTACTCCCACTCTCAAATCATCTTAAATTAATTACATCATGTAATTACCAATTAATTACTTCACTAAGTAATTTCCAATCCGTTAATTACATTAAGTAATTATCATTAAATAATCAGGTGTTTAAAATTAATTAAACTTAATTGATCAATTTAAACAATCATATTAAACTAAATTAATTACATTAAGTAATTAATTCCTTAATTACTTCCATAAAGTAATTACACTTAAACAATTCACAACTGATTATTATTAAATTAATTAATCTAATTAATTATTAAAAATTAACCACATTAATTAATTATTAAATAATCCTAGTTAATGACCTTCATTAAAAATTCTCTAATTATTTTCATTAAGTAATTAACTTAGATTAACCATTGTTAATTACAATTTAATTTATCCTTAATTATTCATTAATTAATCCCTAATTAATTAATTAATTAATTAATTAAATTAACTAATTACTTCTTAATTACCTTATTAATTCAATTAATTTCCAATCATTAAATCTTAATTAAATATTAAGATAAAAATATTTCTTAATTATGATTAATTTTTCATTAACAAATACATTTGAAATCAATCCACTTTAAACTTTTATTCAAATTTCATTTAAATTTAAGATTTAAAAATGAATGCAAATTGACTTTAAACAAAGCTTAAAGACAATTCAAAACCCCTAATTCACATGTAAAAGTAATATTCATTTCATAAAGAAGATCAAAAGAAATTTAAAACCAAGTTTATGTTTAAATTCAAATCATAGTTAAAAATTCACTTTAATATTTAAATTTGAAAACTTCTTTTTATTTCAAAATTGAAATGCGTATTAAATTTTGATTCCAGATAAATGTTTAGATTTAAAAACCTATTTACAATTTAAAACTTCATTTTTAAAAGACAAACTACTTATCCCTTTTTAAAGTAGTTAATTTAATTCAAATTTAAAAACTTAACATTATTTAAAAAGCGAGATTTAAATTTTAATTTGGATTCTAGATTCCAAACTGGAATTTAAAACTTAGTTCAAATCCTTGCTTTACATTTAAAAAACTTCTGTTTTAAAAATTTTAAAACTGATATTACAGGTTTTCTGTAAAACCTGAAAACAATGTATAACCCGAGTCACCACAAACTTACTTCGAGTCTGCAAACCATCTTCCCCGAGTAAACCGCCCCACATCTTCGAGCAACACAAAAATCTACTCGAGCACGAAAACTCAGGCCAACCAACAACACCAATACAATATCTTCACCGTGCATATGCACAGTGACTCCGGCCACCATAGATCGTCAGCGATGATCGCTACACATCAGAAACCGACACTACAACCCACCACGAACAACAATTCGAGTCCATCACCCAGAAACCAAATTCGATCCCCTAATTCCAAAACCTGGAACAACTGAACACCATCAACCCAAAACCTATCAACAGCTTGCTCTCGCCACTCTGACCATCTGAAGGTCAGAAACTCCGGCCGTGACTTCAACCATGCACCAACTACCAATCCCCAAGAACTTACTGCACTCGATCCACCACACTAACAATAGTGATCGATTCTAATGTTACAGTAAAAACTAGGGTTTAAAAAGAAAAACCACCACCGTAACTTCCACCGTAAATTTCAACACCTACCCGAATTTTTCCTAGCATCTCCTAACCCTCCTCCATCATCTGAAAGAACCCCGAGCCTCCATTATTCATAGATCACCAGAAAATTCAAATAATCCCATTTCAGTTCAAAACGCAACTGCACCTTCAACTAATTTCTAAAAATCCTGATTCTAATGTTAAAAATCATATTTCAGTTGATGTTTTAGATTTATAGTACTGGATTTACAAATTATACAGTATGAATTTTAATTCATATCAACATTGCATTGATGTTTTATACTTCCAGAGGCTATCAAGCTTTAATTAATTAGATTAAAATTTTTAACAACAATCTAAGTTAAACAAACAACATTTGTTTAAAAAAACAGACCCTAACAATAACTAAGTTAAGAGGTAAGGGATTTAAAAGCGACTGGAAACAAACAGAGCACATAATTTATACACAACATGCATGCATATAAAATTCACATTAGACATTCATGTAGTATTCATTTTTTTCTCAACATACAAGAATGCAACCAATTTTTAAACTTTAAAATTTAAAAAGTTACTCACAGATTTTTAGAAGAAGGCAGAGACTCATTTGAAATGCTTTAGAAATTGAGTTGTTGAAAAAAAAAATGTCTTTGCTTCTGATTTTTTTTAAAGACAGTCTTTTTAAACTTTGAATCCTTAAGTTGCTTTTTGCTTTCAGGTGGCATGTAGAGCCAAATACCAGATTGCAGAAGAAAAAAAATACTGTGGTTTTGCTTTTGAAGATGTGTAGAAGCTTTTAATATGAGGAGTTTTAAAAATGGTAAGTGCATTGATTTTGAAGAGGTGCTGGCTTCATATTTGACATTGCAGGGATTTGTATTTTTGAAAATGCAGGTTTGATTTTGAAGTGAATTGGAAGGCTACAGTTTGAAGAGGATTTTGATCTGCAATTGTAAACTGATTTTGGTTTGAACATGATTTGTTTACAGATTTTGAAAAAGCTTTGAATTTGGGTTTTCATGTTTTCAGATTTGTTTACGGATCCGTATTTGATCATGAACTACAGGTTTTTATTTTTTTTATTTTAGAGGAATGATTTTTTTCAGGGATTTTGAGAAATGAACAAGTTGAAGCTTCTCTTGTCTTTTGAATTGAGAAGAGAAAAGGAAGAAAGAGATGAAGATGTAGGTTTATATAAACCAATTTAAAATTTTGTAATAATTTAAGGAATATAAAATAAAGGGGTGACACTTGTATAAATTTCAACATTTGTCAACTTAATATGTTAATCTTTTAACATTTGTTATAAGAGGCTTAAGAATACAACGCTTGTCCTATTTAAAAGTAATTTGTATTAAATTTTAATGTTAATATAAAATAGTTATGCCTAATTAATTTGTTAATTAGGATTTTATATGTATATAAATTTATAAAAGAAATAAAAACAAATTATGCTTATAAATAAAGCTTATGTATATAAAAATTAAAACAATTAAAAATCTGTACTTTGTATTTTAGATTCAAATCAAATTCAAAATCTAATATTTAAAAATCAAGTTATGAATACAAATTAAATTTGAAATAACAATTGCCCTTTTTTTTATGAATCTAATTGTAAAACAATACATTATCAATATTGTTCTTAGAAATAACTTATTATCAAATTAAAATAATTATAAGAGTAATTATTTCTCCTTTATTAATAAATTACTTATTTTATTTAAGCTATATTTTAAAAAGAAAACAAAACTAACTTTTTTGTGAATTCATTTAAATTTAAAACTTAAGCCAAAATCATTTTAAACATTTAAACATCTTTCTTAATAATTTTAAAATAATATATTTATTTGTTAAATAGTTTTGAAAAACTTAATATTAAATTAAGTCAAAATTCCAAATTATCAATATATATATATTTGAATTTTAAATCATGATTCATTTATTAAATTTAAACCCAGATTATTTATTTAATAACTTTGAAAAGCTTTATATTAAATAAAAACAAATTCTCAAATTACTAAAATATTGGAATTAGAAAAATATGGTTTATTTATAAAATTTAAAACAAAGCTAATCCATTTACAATATAAACCATATATTTATATTATAAATAGAAACTAATTTATTACCTGAAAAGGATAAAATCTACCAATTTTAATATTTATTAAAGAAGAATATTAAGTTAATTTGAATTATTATTAACAAAATTATCAATATCAATTTTTTTAATACAAATTATTAAATTGATATTGTCAAAAATTACGGGATGTTACACTACTCCTACTCCTTGTGACGAAAAGGCTCCGATTAACCATAGTGGTTACACTCTGGAACCAAAATGACCGAGGAAACTTCACTTTGGTTCTCCATTAACCAAAGGAAAGTTTAATGATATCCATCATTATTAACAGGAAACTTTGAATATTCAGAGAGAATTTTGCTACGAACAAAAAATTCAAGGACAACAACTAAATTGGTTGGAGAAAATGGCCGTCAAAATTCTGCGGCTCCACTCCGGTTCAAAATCAAACAATCATTCAATTACTCAACTTCCTCATGAGTCACCAAACTCATGGGAACGTGGACAACCGGTTGGATCATCGACTCTTCAGAACTACGGTTCTCCTCTAAAACCACTCAGAGAAAGCACTAAGGTCGAACCAAGGAATTTTGACGACTCTCCTTCCAACTATCAGTTTTTGTTTTATTTTCTTATTTTTCATGTTGAATTTTACATAAAATCATGACTTTTGTGCATTTTAATGGTCATGTTTTATAAAAAGTTGAATAAAGTTTTTTATTTTACAAACAGAGCTGATATTAGCATTCTGTGCTAATACAGATGACTGCTTTTTCAAATCAGACGTCTGATTTGTCAATCTGGGCAAAAAATTCTACCTAGATTCATACATCTGTTTTTGTATTTCAGACGTTTGAATCAAGCCCGAAATATACTGTTTTCCTGCTACTTTTCATAATTGACCAAAATAGAAGTGTTTTGAAAACAAACGTCTCTTGCATATCAGGCAATTTTTTTAAAAACTGGAACCAAACCTATACCTTTTTAACCCACCTACTTTTGCAACTTTACTCTCTTACCTCCTCATTCTATCACCATATCTCTTCATTATCTACTTCACCAACCCATTCTCTAAAGCCTAAAACTCCATTAACATTCCAAAATCTTCCTCCAAATTCAAAACAAAATGCCTCCTAAGACCAATTAGATCAAGAGAATCAACAACTGGACCATCCAAAGCACAAATTAGATCTTATCTTCACAATGATATGGCTATTACAAGATTCAACACAATGAAGAACTCCAAAATCTTTGAAGGAGTTGTTATGCAATTTTCAGAATTCAATGGCTACAGGATTAGAGAAAAGGCGGAATGTAATCACTTCGATTCATTGATTGGGTATGATTATAATAAATTGAAAATCAATTATCTACTTATCAATTAATTTTATGCAAATATGAATTTAGATCATCACAATCCCCAAAATAGAGAAGATTGTGTTTGGACGATGGTATATGGCGTAAAAATCTTTCTCCTGTTGCAAAGATTAGGTTTTATTTTAAGATGTCCTTACGAAGGAATAGACATTGACCATGTTGATGTAGATATGTATGAACGAGACAAAGTATCTCATAGATTTCTTTCTGATGACACGACGAATCTGAACTCAACAAAATAGCGTCCTCAAGCATGAATAATCCATCGTACCCTCATCCGATCTCTTCAACCTCGAACCGAGAGCTATGAGAAAATTTACAAAAGGGATTTCTAAGCACTCTATGCTATTTATTCTAACCAACAAGTCAATTGAGGGAAACTTATATTGGTTGAATTTCAAAATGTGACGATTCGTAAGAAATATAAGACCTTGCATTATGGGGCTTACATCATGAGGATATCGATGCAACGTGGAGTTCAGATGCCTGATTCGTAAAGTTCTTCCGTACATATGCTTGGCTCTTAAACTTTAGGGCTAATGCAATTACCAAATCGACCTCCATCTTATGACATCATTCCCTTTCACCAATGGATCGACAACCGGAATCGTGGTATTCGTCAAACGTCACATCCTAACATACCTTCATCGTCTTCATCTCAACCTCCTCACCAACAACAAGAAGAAGAAGATGATGAGCAAGCTAAGGATAGTAAGGAATTCTGAAGTGGTATGGATGATTTTCTATCTCGTTGTTATGTTGTGTTATCTTAATACTACAATTCTAGTTTTCGTGTTTTTAAAATTCTATTATGTTCTGTGATGTTGTCATTTGAAACATTGTGTTCTATTTTAAATTATCCATATGTTTCTCTCCATTCATTCTCTGTGATGTTATAGTATTCTATATAGTTCATTGCTACTTTAGTCACTAATTCCTTTTAGTAGTGACAAAGGGGGAGAAAAAGGTAAAAATATTGATGCATGAATTCTTTTATTCAGGGGGAGAAATTTTATATTTTCATACACCAAGTTTTAATGACAAGAGAAGTTATTATTTACTAACCAATATTTTCATAGTTGTCATTATGAAAAAGGAAGAGAATGTTAGAACCTCAGTTCCTGATAATTTGATAATAACAATTATATGTGTTTATCTAACCAAGTTTTATAGGAAAATATTGATGACCAGATTCCAGAATGATGGACGCAATCGTTTACAGGTTATAGAGTCTGTGTCTAGTGGGTAATATATGTTAAAATCTCTCCTAATTGGTATAGATATACAAGCTATTGAATTCACACAATTGTTTTCAAAAGAACTTTTAAAGTTATCTGAATTATTAGAATTTAGACGTATGAATCATAAATTTAGATGTCGGACTGCTGAAGCAAAGCAATTTTCTATTCGCAAATTCATACATCTGAACACAATATTCAGACATCTGAATAAGGTTAAAAGTGCACGATTTCGTCGCTGCCTTGTTACTTCACTACACTCATAAGGCTGAATTTTAATTAAGAAGACTGAGTTAAAAATAACGGCTAGTTTTTGAAAGGTTGCTTCTCTTCCCTGAATAGAAACAACGTTCATTTCAACAGTTGCTTCTATTCTGATTTATGGCAACTCTTCAATAATTACTGCGACCTTTAACAACTATAAATAACAAGCAATTTCAACTCTATTCTTCACCAATTCTTATTTTGATTTCTAAACTCTATATTCTTGCTATCCACTTTAAAGTTTTACAAATCAAACTATTTGATCACCAAACACTCATGTATACTCTTGTGTGGTCAACTAGACTTCCTTTCTTCATAAATTACACTATATACCGTAAAGGAGAAGATTATAAGAAGATTGTACTTATATTGACTTATCAGTGCTTTTTCAGAGCATACTCAGTCAGAAACATTTCCATTTGTATTTGAAGTCCTGTTGTAGTATCCTCAGGCGGTAGAAGTCCTATTCGGTTGTCTAGGCGGTGTAATACCTATTCTTCCAAGTGAAGCGAGGGTGTTGATTAAATCCAGAAGGAGTCTGGTACTAGATGTAGAACGAGAAGTTTGCACAAGTATAAAAATCTCCGGTGCCATTTACTTTACTGCTTTTACTATTTACTTACTTATTCCGCACAAGTAATTAACTTAGTTATAATTTCATATTAGACGATTATATAGTGTAACATCCCAATTTTAAGTTGAATATTAATTTAATAATGAATATAAAAATTTGAATTAATTGTGAATTGATTTGAATTTTCCAAAGCAAATAAGATAAATGTTTGACTTTATATGTATACATGAATAGGTTGTAATTTGATTTTGAGTTGGAAATTTAAAAAAATAAAATAAATAAATATCTTAAAAATAAATTGGATTTAAAATAATATATATATGATATTTATTAAGGTACAATTGGTTTCAAATTATTTTCTTTTAAAATTTTATCAATATTGGTATAAGGAAATGTATTTGATAAAGATATAAAAATATATTAAAACACATATATATGTATATAAGTATAAACCAAAGATAATAATAATAATTATATATATAAATCATTTTTCTCATGCAAAGGACACATGTAAGGTTAGTAACATATTAATTAACAAGTGTTCAATTATTAACACATAATATTAACAAATGTTATAATTCAAGTGAGAAATTTAACAAGTGTCGAATTTCTTATTTATTTTTCTTTTATTTTAACGATAATAGAAGTAAGACATATAACCCTTTACATTTCTTTCTTCTCATTTCTTTGATCTTTGCTCTTTAAAAAAAATGTGTAAAATCAAAACCTCAAACCAGCAAGTAATCAAACCAGAGCAAAGAAAAGCAAAGAAAAAAAATCATCAAAAGCCTATGAAAAAAACAGAAGATTAGAAACAATAAAGCAGAAGACAAAGAAAAATCAAGTAAGTAAAGACAAAATATTTTAAGCCTGGGAATCAAAGAAAATCAACCTCTACATTTCATCTCAGATCTGAAAACCAAGGTTCAAAGCTCAAAAATCTGTAAAAGACAAACAACAACTAACTTCAGATTTCAATTTCAAGATCAACACCAGATTTTCAAATTCAAGAATCCATTTTTCAAAGAAATCAAACAAGGTGAGTAAACCTTTTGAAATCTTAGAATTCGATCTGTTGTTTGAATCATGCTTGAAATAGAAACTATAAAATGCTTACATGCATGCAAAGATGTGTATATGTCTATACTAAGATGATTGTGCATGTCAGTACCCCCTATTCCAGGTTATAGGAATTCAAAATCCTATTTAAAATTCAATTGCTCTTTCTCTGATCCAAACTAGACTATGGGATCTAAACAAAAGTTGTTAGTTTTAGCATGATTCAAATCTTAAAAATAGATTTAAGCAAAAAATAAATCTAAGTTTCTCTGGACAATTGAGAAATACAGGCAAGCTTAAACTTGTTAAGAATTTAATTATCATGATTCCTGATCTCGAGTACATAAGTCGAAATATTTTTGAAATTCATGATTTTTAAAGGAAAATCATAATTTTAATGAAGTATCCTCTGAGAAATTCGAGGATGAACGGAATCATGTTTTTGACGAAGTTCTGGTGATCGGCGAACTATTGGGTATCGGGATTGCTTCCAGAGGTGCTTGGGTGGTCGTCGAACTCGAGAAAAACGTGATATGAATTTATAATCCATCGTGAATGGTGATCGGAGTCGATATAGGGTTCAAAACCCATACTTAGTTGAGGTCGGGTTTTGAGCTGCTATTGCCTCGTCGTTGCATCAGAGCCGTTCACACCAGTGGCGATCGAAACTAGGGAGGTAAGTGTAGCGCTGGTTAGAATTTAGCGGCTTCTAATGGTCGGAGGCAAGAGAACGAGGTGTTCTTGGTGATCAAAGTTTCACTCCAATTGATGATGAGTAACGAAATTTTGAGTTCGTCGATGTTTTGGACTTCTGGGTGTTCAGGTGGCCAAGAAAGGTGATCTTTGACCTGTAGACAGTCGTAGCACCGATCGGAGTTGGCTGGAATGCCCATGCATGTGAACGGTGTCGATGTGTTGTTAGAAATTTGGATTGGGGGAAGAAGCATTGATGACTCGAAGTTATCTTCTGGAAGCTCGTGTACTGGCTCGAGTCCTAGCTCAAGTAAATTCATATGTGCGCCGGTTTAACACTTAAAAAAATTTAAGTTGAAAAAATATATATACACGGGTGGGTTTTGGAAAAATTCGAAGCAAGTGGCACGTTAGCTCGGGTGATACTCGAATTAGTCTCGGGTAAACATGAACTGCTTTGAAAATCTAAAAAAACTGTTTTCAAATTTTAAAATACATTTAAGTTAAATAAATTTTTAACTTATTCTTTAAACATAATGTTGTTTAAGTTTGAGGTTAATAAAAGAATTAAAAATAAATTTGTTTTTAATTTAATTAAGTAAAGTGTTTAATAAATATATAATCTTAATTCTAAATGTTTATTTTAAATAAACTTAATTTTTGTAATTAGGAAAATAATTATGAAAAATGAAATGTTTTCTAAACATTAATCAAACTTTAAAGTCTTAAGTTAATTAGTGTGATAATGATGATTTGTTAAACAAGGTTTAAATGGTAATTAAAGAAGTTAATAAAGATATAATGGTTTATCTTTAAATTCATTTAAGTAATTAATGATTTGTAAATTTAATTAATTAAAGAATAATTACCTAATTAATTACTTAATATCAAAAATTAATTAAATTAATAATTAAGGTTAATTAATTTATAATTAAGAATTAATTAATTAATTAAGGAATAATTAATTAAAAATTAAGTAATAATTAATTAATTAATTAATAACTAAGGAATAATAAATAAATTAATAATTAAGGAATAATTAACTAATAATTAAGGATTTATTTAATAAATAATTAAGGATTAATAAATAAATAATTTAAGGATTAATTAATTTAAAATTAAGAATAATTAATCATTAATTAAGAATAATAAATGAAAATAATTATGTGATTAACTAATTATAATCACACGATTAATTCATCTTAATTGTAAGTGGCTGATTATTATTGAATGCTTTGTATTGATTGATATCTCTGTTATGTGATTTTGATGTGATATGAATTGCTTCGTGCTGAGCTGTGATATCTGTGATTTGTTTCTGTGTGAATGTGAAAACCCATTGGCTCGTGAAATGGCAATTGAATTCCGATGCGACAGGGAGTCGGATTCCAGTTGGATATCCAAAACCCACATCGAACCTTAATGGTGAATCTTTGTGAATGATATATCCACGTATTTTTAAATTAAGTGCTAACTATTCAGTTTAGCCAGGAGAGGACTTTGTGTCATATAACCCATTCTGAATAGTGATACGACGAAATGGATAGCATTTGAGGATGGTGGTGAAGAACGGGTGTCTTCGAGGACGATAGGATAACCTGTCGAATGACTTTGCACTGAGTTGCTCCGGTATAAAGATCTCCATATGTGATGGGGAGTCCAATCGGGATTGTGGATACCCGGATTGCAAGGGCTTCTTCCTTTATTGAACTAAGTGTCTTCGGTTCTGTTCGAGCCCGGAACGGACTTGTGTGGTCGTATGTCTGACATTACACTTTGAGATATGAAGCTGATCTTTATCAAATACATTTCTATTTGGTGGAAGAGAATTTATTCTCTTAGTTTAACACCCTTCTCTAAGACGTACGAGCTCAGAGGTTATGTAGTTGATGGTTATCAGTGATATACTCCTAATTTGGTAGTGTGGCAGGCGGAGTGTTGCGGGGTGTTGCTAATCATTTGTTGATCGAAGCATGGCTTTTGTGTAAAGCGTAGCTTTGTGGACGAGACCTCGTCGGACCTCACACCCAGGAAATGGTCAAAACAGGGAAGAGGCGGCAAGGTTATGAGGCTCGCGCCCTATAGGATATGTCTATTTCCTTCTGGACAAAGGTAATATCATGGTATGGATCCCAAATATTTAACCTATGTGGTTGCTGCAAATTCATTACTTTGTGGTTGTTGCTTTATGGTTGAGGGCCCTTGGATATAGGTCGTTAACCACTGGGGGATGGCATACTCGTGTAGTAGTTAACTAGTTATAAAGGTAACCCGGCCTTGTGTTGGCAGAGAGCTGGCTAATTTCTCGAGACGTCCCTCTAGAGGAGTACCCATGTGGCATAGGAAGTTCCTTAGCCTGACCATTTGTTGGAAATCCATGGAAACAATACGAGCCCTTTATAATTGCAATTTTTATAACCTGCCACCTCAGGTGGTAGCTATAGTAAGCATAGTATAATGGTACCTACGCTGGCTAAGATTAATATTATACTTTCGAATTTTTTTCACACTATGCACTATAATAATATCAAAAGAGTTTTCTCGTATCAAGCATATTTGACAATCATAAGGATAAATCTCCATCAAGTGTGCGATTGCATTGTGTGTGTGCAAGAGGCCTTATGGTAGTTTCATTTTCCAAAAGCATAAAAGATTTTATTTTATAAATTATTTTTGTACAAACAACTATTTTGTTTACTCATACAAGTCGAATGACTGACCCGGAGTTTATTATTCCCTTCCTAAACTCTGGGTGCCCATAATTTCCATAAAGGCAGCCTAAAATCAGGTTATCCGTGTTGTGGAGCTAGCTTCGATCTAGAAGTCATTTGGTAGGTGATGTATTTTTGGAAGCTTTGAAGTTTGGAGGGTGGTGCTTGGTTTGGATTCTCGCTCTTTCCTTTTTGAAGAATCTGTGGTTCTGCTTTGGAGTTATTGTTTGTTGTTGTATCATCTATAAATGGATCTCTTATGATGGTAGTTATATATTGTAATCTGATGTTGTATCTGTGGTGTTGATTAATGAAGTCATCTTTTGTTCCGCTATTTATATTCATTTAATGTTGTTATAAGCTCCATCCGAATTAGAGTTCAACGTTTGAATCTCCGGTAGTCGAATACAAGTGAGGTATTTGATGTCGATTTTTGAATGCTGGGTTTCGGGTCGTGACAAGTGGTATCAAGCTAAAGGTTGAGTAAAAACTTTAGCCATGGAGTATAACACATTAGGTGGCTCATTAGAGATAAGGTGAAGTATACCTAGAATGAGTATAACCCGATAGACCAAAACCCTAAAATTTCTTGGTCTATTTCTTTAAACTGTTGATATTCCCTAAGATATCTCGTCTGTATACCTAAATCAAGTTTTCTTACTATTTACAGATAGTGAGAATGAGCGGGAGAAGAGGACGAGCTAGAGGACGGGGAAATACCCCTTTAACTGGTCAAGTCTCTACAACAGCAGAAGCAACTATACCTACTCAACCTCAGCCGAATCTGGCTGATCTATATAAAAGTTTCTCGAGACTTAGTGGAAAGCTGTTCATCGACAAGTAGTCTACTATTGAAGCACAATCCTGGATCGGATCGTGTGAAAGAATTTTTAGAGGATTAAAGTTGGAAGACGATCAAATGCGATTGATAGCTACTGGGCAACTCCAAGAGGAAGCTCTAGCTTGGTAGGAGACAGTTACTGCGGATGAGCCGGAAGATGAGTTCTCATGGGAACGATTTAAGGAAGTGTTTGAGAAATGATATATGCCGTCTGCAAGTATCTCCAGAATGTACCAGGAATTTATGGACTTGAAGCAGGGAAGTTTATCGTTCGAAGAATATTTGAATAAGTTCAACGAATCATCTCGTTTTGGTCCGGAGCTGGTAAACACACCTCTGAAGAAAGATGAAAGGTTTATTCATGGAATGACTAAGAAATTCCATGAAAGAATGACTACCCACGTTAAAGAATCCTTTTCTGATTTGATCGGTATGGGTTATCGGTATGTTACCCTGGATATGAAAGATGTGCTCGGGGAAAAGGGAATACAAGCAATCCGAATTGGAAGAAACGGAAGTTCGAAGGGAAGAAACCGCGGCAGGGAAAGAAGAAAAAGAATAATCAGGAGGATAGGAGAAAGGCGTTACTTGTTTTAATTGTTTGGAAAAGGGCCATTACTCGAGTATATGTACGAAGCTAAGAAACAAGGAAATCAATCTGTACAAACGAGACCCAGGAAATGCTATTACTGTCAGAAACCAGGACATGAGGTTAAAGATTGCCCCGAAATGAAGAAAGCTCAAGTGGCAAAGGTGTATGCAATCGAAGATAAACCTTCAACCTCTAAAGAAAATAAAGGAAAATGAGTTTTAGAAGGTAACCTTATTATTTATGATAGAATTGTTAGAGTTTTGTCTGATACGGGCGCCACACATAGTTTTATCTCCCAACAAACTGTAAATGAATTAAAAGTTAAACCTGAATTTGTCGACGAGCCAATTTGCGTAAAGAATCTAGTTGGTAGCCCTGCGAACCTTTGTTTATGATGTAGAGACATTCCTATCACGTACTCTTGTTACCAATTCCCTGTCAGTCTCTTTATCCTCGATTTTAATGAATTTGAAATCTTACTCGGAATGGATTGGCTATCGGAATATGAAGCTAAATTAGATTGTAACAATCGAACGATTTCGACTAGGAACAGATTTGGAAATTTTATTGAAATCACTTCTGAGGATCTGAGTCCTAAGAGAGATGAGTTAATGTATACCTTGGGATATCCCGAACCTATTCAAGAGTCCATACCTATAGTCAAGGAATTTCCAGACATGTTTGAAGAAGTAAAATCCTTACCTCCATATAGAGAAAATGAATTCAGAATTGACTTAGTACCTAATGCTCGTCCTGTTGTTCATGCAAGTCGCAAGATGGCACCCAGGGAAAGAATAGAGTTGGTCAAGCAAACCCGAGATTTGCTAAAAAAAAGACTAATACGCCCTAGTGTTTATGATTGGGGATCAGCTGTGGTGTTCGTAACCAAATCTGATGGATTCTTGAGATTGTGTGTGGACTACCGCGATATCAATAAACTAACTCTCAAGAACAAATTCCCTTTACCCTGAATCGACGATTAATTCGATCAACTTTATGGGGATCGATTCTTTTCTAAGATGGATCTAGCTCAGGGATTCCATCAGCTACGAATTGCCGAAGACTATATTCACTTGACTACCTTCAAGGGTTCTGACGCATTCTATGAATGGTTAGTCATGCCTTTCGGACTAACCAATGCTCCTACATACTTCGTAGACTTAATGACCCGTGTGTTTCGAGAAGTGTTGAATAAATTTGTGCTTGTGTTTATTGATGATATTCTGATCTATTCCAAAACCGAAGAGGAGCATGCCGAGCACTTGAGAATTGTTTTGGAGATATTGAGGAGGAACATTCTATCCGCCAAATTTTCTAAGTGTCATTTTTGGGTCAAATAAGTTAGATTTCTCGGTCATATTGCTAACGATGAAGGAATCTCTGTTGACCCAAGCAAGGTTTCTGCTATTCTTGACTAGAGGAAACCCACTACTCCAAAAGAAGTTTGAAGTTTTCTGGGTTTAGCGGGGTATTACTGGAAGTTTGTTCAGGATTTTTCTAAGATAGCCAGTCCGTTGACTAAGCTAACTATGAAGAACGCTAAGTTTGATTGGACTCCAAAATGTGATGAAGCATTCCAGGAGTTAAAGAAGAGATTAACTACTGCTCCTGTTCTCGCTATTAATAACAGTAATCAAGGCTTATCTGTTTATACAGATGCTTGTGGCGATGGTGTGGGTGTTGTGCTAATGGAGAATGGTAGAGTAATTGCCTACACGAGTAGATAATTGCATCCGTATGGGATAAACTACCCAACCCACGATCTAGAACTCTTGGCTGTTAATTTTGCTTTAATAATCTGGCGACACTATTTTCTGGGTAAGAATCTCTCTCGGCTTTCCCAAGAATTTCAAAATTTTAAATTAATATTTATACTTAATAAAAACTCTTTGTTTTAGGTGAAAAATTTGAATTATTCACCGACCACAAATCTCTAAAATATCTCCTCACCCAGAAGGATTTAAACTTGAGGCAACAACGATGGTTAGAATGTCTAACGTCATATGATTAGATATTCTGTATACTCCCGGAAAAGCCAACGTGGGGGCCGATGCTTTGAGTAGAAGGCATGCTATTCTTGCACATCTTGTTGTCACTCCTATTCTTCTTAAAAATAACGTTGAGAAGCAGAAAGAAGATGAGCTTCTTCATCAAATTTATGAGAGAATACGTCGTGGTGAAAATACCAGTTTTGAAGTCGATGATAATAAAGTTGTAAGACTGAAAGGCAGGTTGTGTGTCTCAGATATCCCAGATCTAAAACGTGAAGTGTTGGATGAGTGTCACAAGTCTAAACTAGGTATCCATCCAGGAATTAATAAGATATACAGAGATATCAAAAGAACTTTCTGGTGGAAGACAATGAAAAGGGACATATCTATTTATGTCAATTGTTGTGCAACCTATCAACAAATTAAAAGTGATCAGAAGAAGATGGCTGGTTTACTCCAACCATTGGAGGTCCCAAAGTGGAAGTAGGATCAAGTATCTATGGATTTCATCGATGGGTTAGCACGTACTCAAAAGGGGAATAAAGCAATTTGGGTTATAGTGGAACGTCTGGCTAAAACTGCCCACTTCATCCCAGTGAAATCCACCCGAATAGAAGCAAGCTTAGCCAAGTTATATATAAAAGAGATTATTCGTCTCCACAGTATACCGAGTAGTATAGTGAGTGATCGTGACCCGATCTTCACTAGTAGATTTTGGGAGGCATTTCAAGCCGCATTGGGAACCAAACTGAACTTTAGCACTGCTTATCATCCGTAGTCTGATAGGCAGACGGAAAAAATAAATCGAATCTTAGTAGACCTATTGCGTGCTTGTATACTTGACTTAGGTGGTTTTTGCGAGGACCATTTTCATCTGGTTGAATTCTCGTATAATAATAGTTAACAGGCTAGTATTGAAATGGCTCCTTTCGAAGCTCTATATGGTCGTCCGTGTCGATCACCTTCATGTTGGATCGAGTCAGTTGATAGACTCATCCTTGGACCAGATATGATTAAAGAAGCTACTGAGAAAGTTGATTTTTATTCGAAAGAAGTTGAAAACTGCTCAAAGTCGTCAAAAGAGTTATGCTGATCTCAGAAGAAGGGATTTGGAATTCCCGGTTGAAGACTCTGTTTTCCTCAAAGTATCTCCAATGCATGGAGTGTTGAGGTTTGGAAAAACTGGTAAGCTGGCACCACGATACATTGGTCCTTTTCCTATACTGAAAAGGGTCGGTCCTTTGGCATACCGACTGCAACTACCCAATTGGTTATCTGGCGTGCACAATGTGTTTCATATTTCTCACCTTCGGAATATGTACACGATCCAGATAGTATCATTGAAGAGGATGCTCAGCAAGATTTGGAGATCACACCAAATCTGGCAGTAAAAAGAGATCCATTGAAATTAATTGATCGTGACGAAAACCAATTGAGGAATAAAATTATAAAATTAATTAAAGTACAATGGAGTGGTGATCCAAACGACTTTACTTGGGAAACAGAAGATAGCATTCAGAAATCCTATCCCAATTGTAGAGTGGATATTCCGGCTTAATTGATAAGCCATTTCTCTATCTTTTTCTATATTCGTATATTCTTTGTTTGTCTCTCCCTCTTTCAAATTTCAATGACGAAATTTTCTTAAAAGGGGAAATCTATAAATCCCAATTTTAAGTTGAATATTAATTAGTTAATGAATCTAAAACTTGAATTAATTGTGAATTGATTTGAATTTTCCAAAGCAAATAAGATAAATGTTTGACTTTTTATGTATATATAAATACGTTGTAATTTGATTTTGAGTTGGAAATTTAGAAACAAAAAATCTTAAAAATAAATTGGATTTAAAATAATATATATGTGTGTGTGTGATTTTTATTAAGGTATAATTGGTTTCAAATTATTTTCTTTAAAATTTTATCAATATTAGTATAAGGAAATGTATTTAACAAAGATATAAAAATATATTAAAACATATATATATATATATATATATATATATAAACCAAAGATAATAATAATTATTATATATATAAATCAGTTTTCTCATGTAAAGGACACATGTAAGGTTAGTAACATATTAATTAACAAGTATTCAATTATTAACACATAATATTAACAAGTGTTATAATTCAAGTGAGAAAGTTAACAAGTGTCAAATTTCTTATTTATTTTTCTTTTATTTTTAAAGATTATAGAAGTAAGATATATAACCCTTTACATTTCTTTCTTCTCATTTCTTTGATCTTTACTCTTTTAAAAAAAGAATTTGAGAAAAATCAAAACCTCAAACCAGCAAGTAATCAAACCAAAGCAAAGAAAATCAAAGAGAAAAATCATCAAAAGCTTGTGAAAAAAACAAAAGATTAGAAACAATAAACCAGAAGACACAGAAAAATAAAGTAAGCAAAGACATAATATTTTAAGCCTAGGAATCAAAGAAAATCAACCTCTGTGTTTCATCTCAAATGTGAAAACCAAGGTTCAAAGCCTCAAAAATCTGGAAATGACAAACAACAACTAGCTTCATATTTCAGTTTCAAGATCAACGCCAGATTTTCGAATTCAAGAATCCAGTTTTCATAGAAATCAAAAAGGTTTCCATATTTTCAAAGTAAATCAACTTCCAGGATTTTACACACTCTTTGTTTCTTCTTGGTCAAGGTAAGTAAACCTTCAGAAATCTTAAAATTCGATCTGTTGTTTGAATCATGCTTGAAATAGAAACTGTGAAATGTTTACATGCATGCAAAGATGTGTATATGTCTGTACTAAGATGATTGTGGATGTTAGTACCCCCTATTCCAGGTTATAGGAATTCAAAATCCTGTTTAAAATTCAATTGCTCTTTCTTTGATCCAAACTAGGCTATGGGATCTAAACAAAAGTTGTTAGTTTTAACATGATTCAAATCTTAAAAATAGATTTAAGCAAAAAATAAATCAAAGTTTCTCTGGAAAATTGAAAAATACAAGGAAGCTTAAACCTGTTAAAAATCTAGTTATCATGATTCCTGATCTCGAGTATATAAGTCAAATTGTTTTTGAAATTGGCGATTTTAATGGAAAAATCATAATTTTTAATGAAGTATCCTCTGGGAAAATCGACGATGAACGTAATCACGTTTTTGACGAAGTTTTGGTGATCGGCGAACAATTGGGTGTCGGGATTGCTACCAGAGGTGCTTAGGTGGTCATCGAACTCGAAAAAAATGCAAGATGAATTTATAATCCACCATGGATGGTGATCGGAGTCGATCTAGGGTTTAAAACCCATACTTAGCCGAGGTCGGATTTTGAGCAGTTGTCGCCTCGACGTTGCATCAGAGCCGTTCGCACCATGGCGATCGAAACTAGGGAGGTAAGTGTAGCACTGGCTAGAAATTGTTGACCTCTGATAGTCGAAGGAGGGAGAATGAGGTGTTCTTGGTGATCGAAGATTCATTCTGCAAGAGAGTACTTGGGTTCTCCCAATAAATAAAAAGTGTATCATGCCTGAATCGAACCGGGGTTCGCAGTGGTGGAGGAACCGGATCGGAAAAAAGAGGGATTCTAGTTGTAAGATGGCTAATGAAACCATAGCTGGAATTGAGATCTCATTCAAAAAGAAAGATAGAAAATACCTGGAGTTTCTTTTTTTATCCTATACGGATGATCCGATCCGCAAGGACCATGATTGGGAATTGTCAGTTGATGATGAGTAACGAAATTTTGAGTTCGTCAACGTTGTGGACTTCTAGGTGTTCACGTGGCCAGGAAAGGTGATCTTTGACCTATAGACAGTCGTAGCACCAATCAGAGTTGGCTGGAATGCCCGTCCATGTGCACGGTGTCGATATAGTATCAGTAATTTAGGTTGGGGAAGAAGCATTGGTGACTCGAAGTTATCTTCGGGAAGCTCGTATGCTGGCTCGAGTCCTAGCTCGAGTAAATTCATGTGTGCGCCGGGTTTAACACTTAAACAAATTTTAAGATGAAAAAATAATATACACGGGTGGGTTTTGGAAAAACTCGAAGCAAGTGGCACACTAGCTCGGGTGATACTCGAGTTAGTCTCGGGTAAACACGAACTGCTTTGAAAATCTTGAAAAAAATAGTTTTCAAATTTTAAAATAAATTTAAGTTAAATAAGTTTTTAACCTATTCTTTAAAGATAATGTTGTTTGAGTTTAAGGTTAATAAAAGAATTAAAAATAAATGTTTTTAATTTAATTAAGTAAAGTGTTTAACAAATATATAAACTTAATTCTAAATATTTATTATAAACAAAATTAATTTTTGTAATTAATAAAATAATTATGAAAAATGAAATGTTTTCTAAACACTAATCAAACTTTTAAGTCTTCAGTTAATTAGTGTGATAATGATGATTTATTAAACAAGTTTAAATGGTAATTAAAGTAGTTAATAGAGATATAATGGTTTATCTTTAAATTCATTTAAGTAATTAATGATTTGTTAATTTAATTAATTAAAGAATAATTACCTAATTAATTACTTAACATTAAAGATTGATTAAATAAATGCAAAGGTTAATTAATTTATAATTAAGAATTAATTAATAATCAAGGAATAATTAATTAATTAATTAATAATTAAGGAATAAATAATTAATTAATAATTAAGGAATAAATAATTTATTAATAATTAAGGAATAATTAATTAATTAATAATTATGGAATAAATAACTAATTAATAATTAAGGATATAATTAATTAATAATTAAGGATTCATTTAATAAATAATTAAGGATTAATAAATAAATAATTTAAGGATTAATTAATTTAAAATTAAGAATAATTAATCATTAATTAAGAATAATAAATGAAAATAATTATGTGATTAACTAATTATAATCACACGTTTAGTTCATTTTAACTGTAGATGATTGATTATTATTGAATGCTTTGTATTAATTGATATCTTTGTTATGTTATTTTGATACCATGTGATATGAATTTCTTTGTGTTGAGCTGTGATATATGTGATTTGTTTCTGTGTGCATGTGAAAACCCATTAGCTCATGAAACGACAATTGAATTTCGATGCGACAGGGAGTCGGATTCCAATTGGATATCTGAAACCCACATCGAACCGTAATGGTGAATCTTTGCGAATGATATATCCAAGTATTTCTAAATTAAGTGCTCACTATTCGGTTTAGCCGAGAGAGGACTTTATGTGATATAACCCATTCCAAATAGTGATACGACGGAATGGATAACATTTGAAGACGGTGGCGAAGACTGGGTGTCTTCGAGAACGATAGGATAACCTGTCGAATGACTCTACAATGAGTTCCTCCGTTATCGAGATATCCAAATGTGATGGGGAGTCTGATCGGGATTGTGGATACCCGAATTGCAAGGGCTTCTTTCTTTATTGGACGAAGTGCCTTTGGTTCCATTGGAATCTGGAACAGACTTGTATGGTTGTATGCCTGACCTTACACATTGAGATATAAAGAAGATCTTTATCAAATACATTTCTATTTGGTGGCGGAGAATTTATTCTCTTAGTTTAACACCCTTCTCTTAGACGTACGAGCTCAGAGGTTATGCAGCTGATGGTTATCAGTGATATACTCCCAATTTGGTAGTGTGGCATGCTGAGTGCTACTGAGTGTTGCTGATCATTTGTTGATTGAAGCATGGCTTTCGTGTAAAGTGTAGCTATGTGGATGAGACCTCGTTGGACCTCACTATAATGGCCTATTTTTCCGTACCCTTTGAATCGACAATAAACCACGCATGTCCAACTCAAATTGCACGAAAAGACGGATCATTAAGGGTAGAAAGAAAAATAAAGACAGAACAGAATCTCACATGAATGGAATAACATATATTATTTCAATAATAATCTTTACAACGGAAAATTTTAAATATAATATCAGAGTCTAACCTAAATTCAGCTTGGACAGTTATAAACATCCGTCCTTACAATTTCTGACAAACATCAAACAAAATACACTAAGCAAATCGAATGGTAGAATACGTCCATACGATGATGAAGATCTCCAGCTGTCCTCTGAAAATTCCAACCGTCTTCAACTAAACCTGAAACTACTCGGACCTGACCTGAGTATTGAAAATACCCGGATCAGGCTTGATAAACCAGCGTGAGATACTTGAACTTTAAAATTGCTATGTTATCAAAACTTTTGAAAAGAAGGGTATCTCATATGACATGCCCACACATAAACACGGACGGGTTTTTACCTTATGATAACCAAAACACTTCATACCAAAATACACTTGATATTATTTTTAATGACATTCTTTTGAAAACACTTTTCAAATAACTAATTCAGATAAGGTATCAATACCTGGACTAAGTCTAAGGTAATAAATCCGGAATGGGTCAACGGAATATACCAACAGAATATATGATACCAGAAAGGGTAGCTGAAATGTTTGCAAGTCATTACAGCTATTTTGGGAATACAATCAAAACTGTAAATATCGTATTGGGTTTGGATTTCCAACATGATAGGAAACTAGTGACCTTTTCTCCGAACCACGCATAACAAACATAGTTCCCGCGGTGCCTTAATCGCGTTTCTCAATCTAGTCACTTGGAAACTACATTTGCTACACTACAAATGATAACCAGTAGTTCCCTACTTTTCTCAAGCTAACCACTTTATCCACATGGGGTAATAAATTCCTTGAGGCCCAAACGTATCTGGTACCTAGGGCTCAGAACATCTGATAACCCAAATCACTACTATCCGAAATTCGAGCATACATGTGACCTCATAGAATCCTACCATAACCGAGGTATGAGGCTCGTGAAGCTACGATCAATTTCTTCAAAGCCACGCTTTTCATACAAAACCACACTTTGATCAACATGTTCCACTTTGAATGCCACACTACCATTCCTTTGATCACTATTTGACTCCTACAAAAATACAACCCTTGAGCTCGTATGTCTTAAGGAGGGTGTTAAGCTAAGAGAAGTTGCCTTCTCCGCCACCACTGATGTACATTTGTAAAAGACAAACGTTGTGTCTTAGTAATGCAATGTCGAACATTCGTCCATACAAGTTCGTTCTAGGACTGAACGAAACCGAAGGCACTTTCCTCGGCCATTACTAGGCGAGAATCCCTTGCAATCCGAAAAATCTCCATCACGAGGAGACCACTGCTATAAATAACTCTATAATGGGAGCGACCCAGAGCATGTTCAACAAGCAGTCCTCATGTTATGAAGATCCACAGTCTTCAATAATCATCATCTCCAATATGTCTTCTCTTTCGAACGTATACATTGGTTCGAAGTGGTTTTCGGATAGGAATCATCCAAATCCGACTTCGCTTCCTTCGAAGCCAATCATCGATTTAAAAGATGTTAAGTTCATACGTGGATATCAATCATCAATCAATTACTTTTATCTAATCAAATATCTTTTTTAGATATATTCTTTTCAATTTATTCCATTTTCTTTTGAAATCTATATGGAATCATTAAGCCTCATTTATCAAATCATTTGGTTTATCTAAACCTTTCTTAAATCTTGAAATAATTCTAAATCATTTTCTCTTTTACTTAAGAAAACTTTTCCAAATCATTCATTTAATCTTAATCAAAGATTTCTTATATCCAAGTTATAACTTTTAACTTAGGGAAAATATTCTCAAATCACTCATTAAATCAAAATCAAAGATATCTTATATTCAAGTTATAACTTTTAGCTTAGGAAAAATATTCTCAAATCATTCATTAAATCAAAATTAAAGATTTCTTATATTCAAGTTATAACTTTTAGCTTAGGGAAAATATTATCAAATCATATTCTTACAAATCGAAGACTTTCATAACATAGTGCTACTGTCACTTTAAATATGGAAAATTCACCTCTAGTGACTAATGACAAGTTTCGCCTCCAGGGACTAATGGCAAGTTTCACCTGCAGGGACTAAAGGCGAGTAATCCTACATTATGAATATCTTTGTCTTTAACGATCTTTGTCTTTAACGATCTTTGTCTTCAATATATTTTATTTCAAAAATTATTTTGAAGGGGTTTTCTTTTCTTTTATCTTGAAAAAACTTAAATATGATCTTTTAGAGCATCCGGGTTTTCCTTTCGATCTGTTCCACCCCTCGTCTAAGAAGATAAAACATAGGCCAGGTAAGTTCATGGCACTGGTTGCTCCATCCCTAACCTTAGTTAAACACCTTGATTTATCATCCCAGATCTCACAGGCGGGACAAATGTACTAGTCGTTTCCGCATACTCAGATTTTCAACTTTATTTTGGAATTTCTTATAAATATTCCAAATTATCTTTCAAAATGCTTAATTATTCCTTTAAAATCATTCACAAAAGATTTAGGAAAGAATTGTTAAATTTAAAACTACATTTCAAAAGTTATTTCAAACTACTGCGAAAAGCCTTGCAAAAAAGTGTTGCAAATAGTGTTTTAAAAGCTGAATCCTTCAAAACGACTTTTATATCATTTAGAAATCCATATTTTCAACTTAAATCTCTTTTAATACATTTTAAAGATTTTTAGGATTTATTTCATATTTTTTAATCATTTAAAAATATTATTTATAAAGAAATACCATTTTGGATTCCGAACTGCAAAACCGCGATGTTTTTAGAATTGGACATATTTCAAAATCTACTTGATGAAATCGTGATTTTCTTTCTCCGTTAAAAAACTGTGGATGTAATAGACCGGAAAATTCCTATCTCCAAGAATTCCGAGCTATAATTCACTTTGTACACACATTTAACCTTTATGGAGCGAAATCCCAAACTACCATTACGCGACGCGCATAGTTTTGACTTGTTTTTCAGTTTCTTTTTAAATTTCTTGAAACAAATTTAAATGTTTATGAAATGTTTTTTAAACTCATTTTAAACAACATTTCCATCATTTCAAATTCATTTTTAATTTTATTTTATATTATAATATTATAATATTATAATATCATTTTCAATCTTTATAGATATTTTGAAATCATTTAGGGGCTAAATAATTTCCATGCACACATTTGTATGGACTTAATTCTCATTTAATTAACTATGGTTAATTACTAATCATTTCTCTTATCATTTATCAAACAAGTTATCAACCACATAATCAATCACATAATCAACCAATTTGCAACCAACTTATCAAACACTCATTTAACATATTTAAACTTTTCAAATCATTTTACTTGAAATAACTTATGGATTAATTAGTAAATAAGAGTACTCACCTGTAACTTAACCAATTCTTTCTACCAACATTCATTTGCAACAACACTTCACTTAAATCCTATTATCTTCCCCAAATCTTTTCCGTAGACTTTACTTTTGATTTCGGCAGCACTTCCTTCTCTCTTTCTTGCTCCGAAGCTTCACGAATTTGCTTTTCTCCTTCCCTAGGTTCGGCCTTGCCTATTCCACTCCTTCCTTCATCATTTTTTAATTATTAGATGCTAAACCATGTTTAAATGGTATTCTAAGGTCTTTGGCAAAGTTTGGTGGTGTTTGGAGTTGATTTGATATGGTTTTGAAAAAGTTAGTAAGGATATGGAAGAGAAGAAGAAGCCATTAAAGAGAGCTTCAAGGAAGAAGAAGAAGAAGGTAGAAAATGGTGTAAAGAAAGTGGAAAAATGGTGGTCTTATTTATAGAAAAGTTTTTAGATTAAAATAATATTTTGTAAAAAGACCAAAATACCCTTGCTTACTTGTAAAGTAATCTTATTTTTTTCAACACTTAGCATCACATTTCAAATCATTACTTTATGTCATTTTCACTTAGATATTAAGTAAAGTAAGTAATAATTATGTTTTTTTGATTTGATGTTATGCCTTTTGCTTTGAAATGATATTTTTATCTTTTTGTGCTTACTTTTTCTTAATTGTTTTCTAGAAGTTTCTAACCTTGTTTAGTAAAAGTAAACTTGATTAGTAAATTAATTAATACTTACACTATTTGATTATATGTTCCTATATAAGAAAATAAAGGTGCGACGACGTTGCGACAACTTTTAATCGACAAAACGTCATTTTTCGACAAAATGTTTTACGGTCACATTTTGATGTTTTAGTTAAACTATTTATTTATGTAAAACAAATTTAAAAATGAACTTTTTACTTCTTTATATAAATTAAAACCCGTCTCTTCAAATATTAAAATCATATTTAAATAATATCAAAATCTCTAATTTTACGGTGTATGTAAAACTGACAAAATACGACAAAATTTGGTTATTTTTGTAAAACGAATATTAACATACTTATAAATATTTTAATATAATTTTATTATCTTTATTCAGTAAGATTTATCTTTTTAAATAAACATTTAAACCTATTTATTTAAGCATTTATTTGTTTTTAACAAAACTTAACTTTTGTTGATTTGTTCTAAAATCCAAATTTATACTTTTTAAGCTATCTACTATAAGAATAAAAAATTTCTCTATTATTATCTATTATATATAACTTGTTTATTTAAGTTTTGAACCTTTTTAAATTTAAAACAAACAAAATCTCTCATTTTCGAAGTAGCAATATGGGTCGTTACATTCTCCCTACTTAAAAGAATTTCGTCCTCGAAATTACTCTAACAAAAGTTTGCCTAAAACATTTTTCTTTAAACTTAATTACATATAATATACACAGATCATCCGTATGAAATATCTTATTCGATCTCCTATTCAAATACACAACTTTATTTCCGAACTAGTATCGATCCCCCCGATCCTCTAGTGCGGACTCTGATCAGGCTCTTTGTTTAGAAACCTTTGCTTTCCTTGCATAGTGCTCAATAGAAAACTCAAGTGCCCAACCATAAACCCTAATCAATGTTCGTCGTCAAGAATCGAGTGATAAATCCTTTTTCGGATCGGTGTAAACACCTTAAAGTATCGTACTCAAATAGTAAATCAAGATTTGTGTGACGAAATGATCTACATATAATATATGTATTTATTAACTCTCAAAAACCTTCATAAACTTATATCTTAAGCTCAAACACTTTATAAAGGTGCTTCTTTATATAATCCCTTTAATTATTTATTTCTACATATTTTTCATAAAGGAAAATATTCCAAAGAAACCATTTTTCACTCAAAACTTAATTTATCTTTATTATAATTCCATAATCCTTTAACTTAGTATATTTCCTTTAACACCAATGTTATTTATGAATCATTTCATAAAATTATTACTTAAGTTTATTTCATCTTATAACTTATGTAAATCAATCACATTCTAAAGACTTAAATCCAAATTTTAATTAATGCTAGAATTCATTAATAAAAAATTTTTCAAGTTATAATTTCCCCTTTTTTTATAATCAAATTTATAAATTATACTTATCCAATTTCATTTACTCAGAATATTTCACAATCTTTTACTTTTCATAAATTCCTTAGCTCCGAGTTAGGTATGATTCGGAAATTTTCGACTGTCCAAAGTCGCGAGAATCCCGCTTTATCTTATCAATTAGCGATCCCAAATTTATCTTTAGTTTAAACACTTGTATAAAGATTACTAATCAATGATTCCCATTATTTCCTTAAGAAAATTACATAGATCGAGTAACTGGGTATTACCAATAGTATTATATATCCTCTTAACAAGAAGAGTAATACTTAAGAGAAGTGTTTACCATCTGAACACATCACTCGCCCATTTTTTTAGTTTATTTTCGAGCCAATCGAATTAGTTATCATAAAATATCTCTTTTTATATGTGAAACAATAACATTTTCAAAATCTTTTAGATATTACTTTGTAAAACATATCTTATGAATTCATTTTATCTTATATTAATTAAGTTCATTTAAATTACCATAATTCTTTAAATTACTCGAATTTAAATTCTCATTCCTTTTATATATAACTTTTACAAAATCATTTTCTATTATTTAAATACATTTTCATCTTATGTGTTCATTCCTTAAACGAATCTTATTATCAAACACCTAATAGTCAAATCGTGAAACTTAATTCACAAGGTATTTGTACTTAAACTTTTAAAACAATTGATCAATTTATGATGTAAATTAACATCATCATTTCTTTATTTATTATTTTGAAATAGGTATTAAAGATTTTAATTACCTTATCGGATTTCTTACTTATCTTTACGAAACATCTTATAGTCAAACTGTGAAATTCTGATCACAAAATTTCACTAATCCTGATTTCTAACTATACAACTTTTAAAAATATATACTTTATATTCAAAATATAATCCTAGGTAAAATTATTTCATTTACCATTTTTTTTCAAAATCAGGGTGTCGGTTCGCCTTGTTTAAGTGTTTAGGTACCCTCATCGATAACGGTGATCAGGCGCATTGATCAGAATCCATAAATCACTCAACAGATAAATCAACACAAAACATTTTTATTAGTCACTAATAAATGCGTGCTCATATATAATACACTCAACCTCATTCTAGGGTGTTATTAGCCCTATCTCTAATGAGTTACTCGTCCTAGGGTATTACTAACCCTATCTCTGATGAGTCTTTACACAACCAAAGCCAAGGTTCTCGCTCAACCTTCAGCTCTGATACCAAATGTAGTGGCCCGTTTTTCCGTACCCTTTGAATCGACAATAAACCACACATGTCCAACTCAAATTGCATGAAAAGACAGATCATTAAGGGTAGAAAGAAAAATAAAGACAGAACAGAATCTCACACGAATGGAATAACATATATTATTTCAATAATAATCTTTACAGCCGAAAATTTTAAATACAATATCAGAGTCTAATCTAAATTCAGCTTTGACAGTTATAAACACCTGTCCTTACAATTGTTGACAAACATCAAACAAAATACACTAAGAAGAGCGGATGGTAGAATACGTCCATACGATGATGAAGATCTCCAGCTCTCCTCTGGAAACACCAACCGTCTTCAACTAAACCTGAAACTACTCGGATCTGACCCGAGCATCGAAAATACCCGGATCAGGCTTGATAAACAAGTGTGAGATACTCGAACTTTAAAATGGCTATGTTATCAAAACCTTTGAAAATAAGGGTGTCTCATAAGACCACGCCCACACATAAAAACAGACGGATTTTTACCTTATGATAACCAAAACACTTCATACCAAAATACACTTGATATTATTTTTAATGACATTCTTTTGAAAATAATTTTCAAATAACTTATTCAAATAAGGTATCAATACCTGGACTAAGTCTAAGGTAATATATCCGGACTGGGTCAACGGAATATACCAACAGAATATATGATACCAGAAAGGGTAGCTGAAATGTTTGCAAGTCATTACAGCTGTTTTGGGAATGCAATCAAAACCGTAAATATCGTATTGGGTTTGGATTTCCAACATGAAAGGAGACTAGTGACCTTTTCTCTGAATCACGCATAACAAACATAGTTCCCACGGTGCCTTAATCGTTTTTCTCAAACTTGTCACTTGGAGACTATACTTGCTACACTACAAATAATAACCGGTAGTTCCATACTTTTCTCAAGCTAACCATTTTATCCACATGGGGCAATAAATGCCTTAAGGCCCAGACGTATCTGGTACCTAGGGCTCAGAACATCTGATAACCCAAATCAATACTATCCGAAATGCGAGCATACATATGACCATATAGAATCCCATCATAACCGGGGTATGAGGCTCGCGAAGCTACGATCAATTTCTTCAAAGCTACGCTTTTCATACAAAACCACGCTTTGATCAACAGGTTCCACTTTGAATGCCACACTACCATTCCTTTGATCACTATTTGACTCCTACAAAAATACAACCCTCGAGCTCGTATGTCTCAAGGAGGGTGTTAAGTTAAGAGAAGTTTCCTTCTCCGCCACCACTGATTTACATTTGTAAAAGACAAACGTTGTGTCTCAGAAATGCAATGTCCGACGTTCGTCCATACAAGTTCGTTATAGGACTGAACGAAACCGAAGGCACTTTCCTCGGCCATTATTATGCGAGAAGCCCTAACAATCTGAAAAATCTCCATCACGAGGAGACCACTGCTATAAATAACTTTATAATAGAAGCGACCCAAAGCATGTTCAACAAGCAGTCCTCACGCTATGAAGATCCACGGTCTTCAATAATCATCATCTTCAATATGTCTTCACTTTCGAACGTATTCATTGGATCGAAGTGGTTTTCAGATAGGAATCGTCCAAATCCGACTCCGGTTCCTTCGAAGCCAATCATTGATTTAAAAGACGTTAAGTTCATACGTGGATATCAATCATCAATCAATTACTTCATCTTTTATCTAATCAAATATCTTTCTTAGATATATTCTTTTTAATTTATTCCATTTTCTTTTCAAATGTATATGGAATCATTAAGCTTCATTTATCAAATCATTTGGTTTATTTAATCCTTTCTTAAATCTTGGAATAATTCCAAATCATTTTCTCTTTTACTCAGGAAAACTTTTCCAAATCATTCATTTAATCTTAATCAAAGTTTTCTTATATCCAAGTTATAACTTTTAACTCAGGGAAAATATTCTCAAATCATTCATTAAATCAAAATCAAAGATATCTTATATTCAAGTTATAACTTTTAGCTTAGGAAAAATATTCTCAAATCAGTCATTAAATCAAAATCAAAGATTTCTTATATTCAAGTTATAACTTTTAGCTTAGGGAAAATATTTTCAAATCATATTATTACAAATCGAAGACTTTCATAACATAGTACTACTGCCACTTTAAATATGGTAAATTTCACCTTTAGGGACTAATGGCAAGTTTCACCTCCAGGGACTAATGGAAAGTTTCACCTACAGGGACTAATGGCGAGTAATCCTACATTATGAATATCTTTTTCTTTAACAATCTTTGTCTTCAATATATTTTATTTCAAAAATTATTTTGAAGGGGTTTTCTTTTCTTTTATCTTGAAAAAACTTAAATATGATCTTTTAGAGCGTCCGGGCTTTCCTTTCGATCTGTTCCACCCCTCGCCTAAGAAGAGAAAACATAGGCCATGTAAGTTCAGGGAATTGGTTGCTCCATCCCTAACCTTAGTTAAACACCTTGTTTTATCATCCCAGATCTCGCGAGCGGGACAAATGTACTAGTCGTTTTCGCATACTCAGATTTTCAACTTTATTTTGGAATTGCTTATAAATATTCCAAATTATCTTTCAAAATGCTTAATTATTCCTTTAAAATCATTCAAAAAAGATTTAGAAAAGAATTGTTAAGTTTAAAACTGCATTTCAAAAGTTATTTCAAACTACCGCGAAAAGCCTTGCGAAAAGTGTTGCAAATAGCGTTTTAAAAGCTGTATCCTTCAAAACGACTTTTCTATCTTTTAGAAATCCATATTTTCAACTTAAATCTCTTTTAATACATTTTAAAAGATTTTTAGGATTTATTTCATATATTTTAATCATTTAAAAATATCATTTATAATGAAATCCCATTTTGGATTTCGAACTGCAAAACCGAGATATTTTTAGAAAATTGTTTTGACATATTTCAAAATCTACTTGATGAAATCTTGATTTTCTTTCTTCCTTGAAAAAATATGGATATAATAGACCGAAAAATTCTTATCTTGAAGTATTCCGAGCTATATTTCACTTTGTACACACATTTAACTTTTATGGCGCGAAATCGCGAACTACCGTTACGCGACGCGTATAGTTTTGACTTGTTTTTCAAATTCTTTTCAAATTTATTGTAAACGCATTTAAATGTTTATAAAACTTTTCTAAATCATTTTAAACTCATTTTAAACAACATTTCCATCATTTCAAATTCATTTTTCATTTCATTTTTATTATAATATTATATTCTTATAATATCATTTTTAATCTTTTTAGATATTTTGAAATCATTAAGAGGCTAAATAATTTCCATACACACATTTGTATGGATTTAATTCTCATTTAATTAACTATGCTTAATTACTAATCATTTCTCTTATCATTTATCAAACAAGTTATCAACCACATAATCAACTAATTTGCAACCAACTTATCAAACACTCATTTAACATATTTAAACTTTTCAAATCATTTTACTTGAAATAACTTATGGATTAATTAGTAAATAAGAGTACTCACCTTTAGCTTAACCAATTCTTTCTACCAACATTCATTTGCAACAACACTTCACTTAAATCCTATTATCTTCCCTAAATCTTTTCCGTAGACTTTACTTTTGATTTCGGCAGCACTTCCTTCTCTTTTTCTTGCTCCGAAGCTTTACGAATTTACTTTCCTCCTTCCCTAGGTTCGGCCTTTCCTATTCCACTCCTTCCTTCGTCATTTCTTTACTTCTTAGATGCTAAACCATGTTTAAATGGTATTCTAAGGTCTTTGGCAAAGTTTGGTGGTGTTTGGAGTTGATTTGATATGGTTTTGAAAAAGTTAGTAAGGATATGGAAGAGAAGAAGAAGCCATTAAAGAGAGCTTCAAGGAAGAAGAAGAAGAAGGTAGAAAATGGTGTAAAGAAAGTGGAAGAATGGTGGTCGTATTTATAGAAAAGTTTTTAGATTAAAATAATATTTTGTAAAAAGACCAAAATACCCTTACTTACTTATAAAGTAATCTTATTTTTTTCAACACTTAACATCACATTTCAAATCATTACTTTATGTCATTTTCACTTAGATATTAAGTAAAGTAAGTAATAATTATGTTTCTTTGATTTGATGTTTTGTTTCTTGCTTTGGAATGACATTTTTGTCTTTTTGTGCTTACTTTTTCTTAATTATTTTCTAGAAGTTTCTAACCTTGTTTAAACTTGATTACTAAATTAATTAATATTTATACTATTTGAATATATGTTCCTATATAAGAAAATAAAGGTGTGACGACGTTGCGACAACTTTTAATCGACAAAACGTCGTTTTTCGACAAAATGTTTTACGGTCACATTTTGATGTTTTAGTTAAACTATTTATTTATGTAAACCAAATTTAAAAATGAACTTTTTACTTATTTATATAAATTAAAACACGTATCTTTATATATTGAAATCATATTTAAATAATATCAAAAAATCTAATTTTACGGTGTATGTAAAACTGACAAAATGCGACAAAATTTGGTTATTTTTGTAAAACGAATATTACCATACTTACAAATATTTTAATATACTTTTACTATCTTTATTAGATGTTTTCAATAAGATTTATCTTTTAAAATAAACATTTAAACATATTTATTTAAGAATTTATTTGTTCTTAAGAAATCCAAATTTATACTTTTTAAGCTATCTACTATAAGAATAAAAAATTTCTCTATTATTATCTATTATATATAACTTAATTGTTTAAGTTTTGAACCTTTTTAAATTTAAAACAAACGAAATCTCTCATTTTCGAAGTAGCGAAATTACGGGTCGTTACACTCACACTCCGAAAATGGTCGAAATAGGGAAGATGTGGCAATGTTATAAGAGTCGCGCCCTTTAGGGTATGTCTATTTCCTTCTGGAAAAAGGTAACATCATGGTATGGAGCCTAGATATTTAACCTACGTGGTTGCTGCAAATTAATTATTTTGTGGTCGTTGCTTTGTGGTTAAGGGCCCTCGGATAAAGGTCGCTAACGGCCGGGAGGTGGCGTACTCGTGTAGTAGTTACCTAGTTATAGAGGTAACCCAGCCTTATATTGGCAGAGAGCTGATTAAGTTCTCGGGGAGTCCCAACAGAGGCGCACCCATGTGGTATACGAAGTTCCTTAGCCTAACCATTTGTTGGAAATCCAAAGAAACAATACGAGCCCTTTACGATTGCAATTTGTATAACCTGCCACCTCAGGTGGTAGCTATAGTAGGCATAGTATAATGGTACCTATGTTGGCTAAGATTAATATTATACTTTCAAAATGTTTTCACACTATGCACTAATAATAATATCAAAAGAGTTTTCCCGTATCAAGCATATTTGACTATCATAAGGAGAAATCACCCCCAAGTGTGCGATTGCATTGTGTGCGCACTGGGAGGCCTTATAGTTGTTTCATTTTCCAAAAGCATAAACAATTTTCTTTTATTAATTGATTTTGTACAAACAAATGTTTTGTTTACTCATACTAGTCTCATGACTGACCCGGAGTTTATTTTCCCTTCCTAAACTCTGGGTGCTGATAACTTCAACACGGGCAACCTAAAAGTAGGTTATCCATGTTGTGGAGCTAGCTTGGATCTAGAAGTCTTTTGGCAGCTGACGTATTTTTAGAAGCTTTGAAGTTTGGAGGTGGTGCTTGGTTTGGATTCTCGCTCTTTCCTTTTTGAAGACTCTGTGGTTACGCTTTGGTGTTATCATTTGTTGTTGTATCATGTATAAATGGATCTTTTATGATGGCGGTTATGTGTTGTAATCTGATGTTGGATCTATGGTGTTGATTAATGAAATCATCTTTTGTTCCGCTGTTTATATTCATCTAATTTTGTTATATTCTCCATCCGAACTGGAGTTCAATGTTTGAATCTCCGACAGTGGAATACAAGTGAGGTATTTGATGTCGATTTTTGAACGTTGGATTTCGAATCGTGACATATGGTCACATTCATAAAATAGCCTCTATATGTATATGTATATATATATATATATATATATATGTATGTATGTATATGTATGTATGTATATATATCCATTTATCATTCACAGCATGGTAAAACATTTGCAAATACTTTTAGATTTAATCTAAAACTAAAATCTATTAAAAATATGAGATGTTGTCATCATTTGCCTTTTCTTTGATGTTAAGGAGATGAGATTTGATCTTGGATTTAAGTTGATTAGCTCCTTCTTCTTGATTTTTCTTATCTTCCCCTCTTTTCTTCTTTAATGGTGGTCGGCCTCTAATTTGGTTTTATATTTGTGAATATTGAAATGAACATGTGGAATGAATGGTATGAAGGTTTAAGGGTATAAGGGTATTACTTATTCCTATAATTCCTTTGTCTACTTACCCTAACTTAATTCATTTTAATTTTTTTAGTTCATTTGTTTTAACTTGGCACGACTACCTCTTATTATCACAAATCTCAATCCCCTAATCATTACATTATTTTATTTAACTAATTAAATATCCTAAATATTGTTACACAAAAATAGGACCATCACAGTATTAGAGCTTTGATTCCTCAGATAACTTAAGTTGATAAGAGATCCATATGAGATAATGTAGAGTTATCACCTTATAGTGGATCGAGCGTATATGAGAGGACATACTTGTTATATATTTTGGTTTTCAGAACTATATACCAATAGTGTATATAGTATATATGACGTATGTTATATTGCATACACAAAAGAGTACTGCTTGTGCAGAATTCCTTATATAGAGACTGATTATTCTTACTATGCATTAAAGAATGAGTCATCATATGAGGAATGCTGCTAGAAACGCCATCTCAGAAGTAATGGAGTAAGATAGCTCCGGAGTTGCTAATCCTGATTTTTAGACGATGTTCAATACAACGATGAGGAAAATGTTGTAAAATGCTCAAGTTGATTTCCTAATGATGTTTTTAGTGGTGGTGCTCAAATGCGGGCACCTAGAATCGATTTTCCTAAGCTGAATGAGGACACTTTAAGTTGTGACTCCTAAGGATCAGTATACTTGGGACCACTTCAAAACTTGATTTGAAGAGAAATACATACCAACGGCTTAGAAATGAGTTCTATTTCGTAAGTTTGCAAACCTGAAGCAGGGATAATTGTCCATTAATGAAGAACAAAAAGTTCATCATTAGCTTGATTGACTATTTAAAGGAGTGACTCATGGGCCATATCAACGTGACCTTTGAGAAGTCAGTCGATAATGCTTTGAGATATGTGAGCCATTATTGAAAGTTGAAGATAATTACTCCTAAGGAAGGTACAAAGCATAATCGGGTGGGACGGTAAAAGGAAGCACAATAAAAATAAGAAGAAGAAATTTTAGAATAAGGATAACCAAAAAAGAGCAAATGTGGACCAACTTGCTACAACTACAAAGAGAAGAGGCACTATAATAGGGACTACAAGTTAAAGGAAAGAAGTGATTTAACTGCAATAAGAATAGGTATATTTAGAAAGTCGTCCAGAGCCACTAATGCAAAGCAGTTGGTGAAGGCATATGCTTTAAACATTGTTCCATTTCTGTCGTATGCTCCATCGATGAAGGAGAAAGGGATGGGCATTACTATTTAAGGTATTCATTCCATTTTTGTTGTTTCCAGACATGTTTATTAGATTCCAGGACTTCATGTTCCTTTATATCTAGTGACTTGGTAGATAGATTAGGATTTAAATCTTAGGTTGTTGACCGACCTTTGATTACGCTGAACTCCGTTGGAGGCTCAACTAAGCTATGTATGGTTTGTCATTGTTCGGTCTTATTGAATCATGCATGTTCTTTTGCTTGTTATTGATTTGTTATAGGTTTTTTGGGTTTCTTAAATTGAGGATGGACTAGCTTAAAAGGTATGGAGTGGTGGTGGATTGTGAGAGGTTGTTTGTAATGACCCGAAATTTTAGGCAATATCAATTTAATAATCTGTATTAATAATTAAACCGATTTGATAATTTTTCTTTATAATTTTAATTCAAATTGGTAAATTTAATCTTTTAAAGGTTAATAAATTTTAATCTGGCAATATTGATAAGATTTATTTTTCAAAGATAATAAAATTTTATTCTATTTATAATATATATATATATATATATTTGATATATTGTGAATAGAAAGATCTTTTGTTTTAAATAAAAAATGAATTTTCAAATTGTAATATATATGTATGTATATGTTATAATTTGGAATTGTTTGAAATTTAATTTAATTTATTGATAATTTATATATGTATGAATATTGTAATTTAAAGCTTGTTCTAAAATTAATATTTTTCGAAAGATAATTTAAGATTAATTCAATTGTTTTTAAAGTATAAGATAATCATTTATTTTAAATATGATAGTTTAAAAAGGGAATTAATCAAAGTTTCTTTTTGTTTTCTTTAAAGTGTTTAAATCAAAATGGTTATAAATGTACAAATGTACATATATATATATATATATATATATATATGTTTTAGTTTTTTTAAGTACATGTATGAAGATTTATTTGTATTATAACTAGTTTTATAATATTTTCTTTAAAGATTAAACTTGTATATTTATCTAAATTCAAAAGCTTATTTATATAAAAACATTTTATATACACATAAATATACTTCATAAATACCTTTATAACTTAAATAATTTAAATAAAGAAAGTTAACACTTGTTACTCATTCAAGCTAGCTTATGACAAATGTTGGCAAAATGAACATGTGGCATCATTTTCTTTTATTTAGAATTTAAATTTATATAAAAATAATAGTTTAAAGAGAAAATTTGTTTTTCACTTTCAATTTCAAAATTTTCTTCTTCTCAATTACTTTCCCTCCTTCATTCTTTGAAATTAATGGCAGCTAGAAATTATTCTCAAAACAGAAAACTATTTTTCAAAACCTGATAATAAAACCCAAAAGCAAATGTCAATCTGAAATTCAAATTTACAAGCATTCTTAAAACCTGAAACTGGAAGGTAAAAGCAAATCAAACCTGAATTCTGCAAAGCAAAAATGAAAACTGCAACTTCAACCTGTAATGCAAATGGATGATCAACTCAGCAAGTTAGATCTGTTTCAACACTTTAAAATCATCAAATTGAAGACATGCAAGAATTGAATTTCAACAGCAATCAAAAGCTTTTCAAATTAATGTTCAGGCCTGGAAGTTAAAACCTACTCTGCATATTATTGGTGAGTAAATTCTTTTTAAAAACAGTTTTTAACAAATCTGCAGTTGAATTTATTGTTGCATGTGTTGAATTTGCTATGGTATTGAATACATATTTACATTAGTAAAGTTGTATATGCATGATTGAGGGTATGGGATGTTTGAGTATAGATGAACCTGTAAGTTCATCTCTGTATTTTACAGGAGTTATTCTTCTTTAAGAAAATTGCAAAAAATCTTTCAAATCTAAGCTTTATTTGAACTTGATATTTAAATGAAAATTTTATGTTAATGTTAGGTAGTAATTTTAAAAATAGTTTCATAATTTTTAAAGCAACAAATAATTATAAATAAGGGGTTAACAGTAAAACTAGAATATTCGTTAAAAATTAACTATCTTAAATTCAAAATTTAACTACATGCATGTAATCACGGTGAAAAATCGTGAATTTTGATATGCAATTTGTAATTTTTAGTTGGCTAATTCATGTGAATTTGGGGTTTGAACGTTTTGGGTGTTTTTGGTATTTGTCGTTGATCGGCGTGGTGATTGGGGTTGGGATTTTGGTCGAGTCTAGTTTTCGAAGTATGGATGATGGGGAAAATAACTAGTGATTTTTCTTAATGGCCATGGTGTTCTAATTCGAATGAATTAGGGTTTTTGCTAGTTTGTGTTTCGGCATGGCTGTAGAGGTTTTTGCGATGTGGAAATTGCATCGGAGGTGTTCGCACTTGGGGGGAAATGAAGCTCGTGGTCGAGGTGTTCGATGGTGAGGACGACAAAGGTTTTACGGCGTCGTGGCGTCGGCCGTAAGTGGTTTTGTATCGAGTTGTTATGCAATTTTTTCGAGCTTATGGTCCAATTTTGAATCGCGTACATATCATTGGATCTGGGTTTGGTTTCTTGCTCGCGTGTGATTTTGTGACCATCGACAATGGTCGCGACGACCTGGGTTGGCCGGAGGTGATGGGACACGTGCACGAGAGTATTGTGTGCACTGGAATTTTGTTTCTGGGGAAGACGAGTTGAGACCGAAGTTGCTCTCGTGTTTTTTCGGTGATGACTCGAAGAGGGTGGAAGATAGGTTTGCTTCGGGTAGGCTCGAGAGGTTTCAATGTTTTACTCGGGTCTTTAGGGTGATTTTTTTTAGTTAAGTACTGTGTAGAGTTTAGTTGCTAATTCAAATTCGAGTTTGTGGTCGTGTGTTATTCTGGTAATTACTGTAATGATTTAAAGTTGCAAATAAACTTATAATTGAAATAATTGAAGGTAAGTTTTAAAATTATAAACAAGTTCATAAAAGAAAACAAAATTTTAAAACTTGTTGTTTAGAAAAAAATATAAATCAAATTTTAAAAAGGGTGTTGATTGAATTTATTTTAAATTTAAATTTGTTTAAGATGGTTTCTTTTGAAAGTAATTTAACTTATTTAAATTTGAATTTTAAATTTAAATGAGGAATGTTTGAATTTGAATGTTTAATCAAAGTTTAAGTAATGTTTTAAAAACCAAGTTTTCAAATTATATGGAAAATGAATAAGTTTAAATTTGATGTTAAATTTTTTTAATTTCAAATTGATTTCCTAATGTTTTATTTTCAAATAAAGTTTAAGTTATCATTTTGTAAACCAAATTGAATAATTTATTTTAAGTTATTAAAATTTCATTAATTTCAAATAATTTATTTATGAAGATAAATAGGATTAATTAATCTTTGTTATGAATGTAAGAATACTTAGTTAATATGATTTGTTTATAAGTAAAAGTTTAATTAAGAATAATGTTTTCTTAATTAATTAAGGATTTTTGAAATATAAGAAGTTAATTAATTATTTAATTAATTCATTTTTAAATAATTAGTTAATTGTTTATTTAATTTTAAAAAATCACTTAATTGTGATTAATTAAGTGTAATTACTTAATGAAGTAATTAATGGTGAATTTATGAATGTAATTAATGGAAGTAATTACTTATGGAAGTAATTAGTGGAAAATTACTCATGCGAGTAATTAAATGGAAGTGATTAATGGTTAACCACTAGATGTTATTAATCTAAGGATTAATTAATATAATTGTTTTGAGTTAATTAATTATGGAGTAATTAATTAATTAAAGAATTAGAATTATTTAATGATGGAATTAATTACTTGTTAAGTAATTAATTAAGAGATAATAATCAAGATTTATTAATGAAGTAATTAGAGATAATTACTTATGTAAGTAATTAAGGGTTAATTACTTAGTTAATTTTAATTAATTAATGTGATTGATTAATTAATGAATGAGATTAATTTAGGATTAATTACTAAGTGTAATTAATTAAAATGTAATTAATTAATAAAGTAATTAATTAATGATTATTTATTAATTAATTGATTACTTAATAAAGTAATTAATGATTAATTAATTAGATTAATTAATCAACGGGTTAATATAATTAATTGAGAAGTTAATTAATTAAGATAAGTAATTGCAAATTGTTAATTACTGTTTATGATTAATGAGATGATTAATTATAAATTAATTATTTAATTAATTAAAGGACTATTAATTAATAAGGATCAGTAGTTAATATAATTAATTAATCAAGGTTGATTAATAAAAGTGGTTAATAAAAGTGATTAATTAAAGTGTGATTAATTAATTGTAATTAATTAAGGTTTAATGTAATTAATCATAGTTAATTAATTAAAGGAAGCAAATGAAGGATCATTAATTATTGTAATTAATGATAGTAATTAATGGTTAATTACTGAATATGGTTAAGGATAATTACTTGAATGTAATTAAAGGATGATTAATCAAGGAAGATTAATTAAGGAAGATCATTAAGAGATAATTTATTTATTTGAAATAAATTAATGAAGAAGGATTTAGGTAATCCAATTGATTAAGAGTTAATCAATTCTGCTTATGGATGATTGGTTTATATTGAATGATTGATATTGGGTGTTTGGTTGATAGTGGATGATTTGGATCTATGATATGTGATGTGCTGCTTTGTGAAATGAATGTTTGATATGAATTGTCTATTGTGATAATGTGATTCATCTATCTGTTTATATCATCCTGAATATAAGTTTAATTGTTTTAAAACCTTTAAACAATTTGGACATTAAAATGGCATTTGGATTCGGTGAGACCGGGATCAGGTTTCCATATTTGGGTAATCCGAAAATCACATCGATCCAAAATAAACGTTAGGTCGTGAATCCAAGTGGAGCTTAGTGAAGACTCGAAGTGTAAGAACTATTCGTCAGTATAACTCTGGAGGTGATTCCGTGATGAGTTTGACGGAGATAGTACTTATAGGTTCAAGATGGTGATTCAGAGTGCAAGGGCTAAGGTCGTTGACTCTACGGGTGATTCCAAAATGAGTGCAACGAGATAGTGCCTTTGGTTTCGTTCGAACCCGGAACGAACTTGTATGGATTGAATGCTTTCAGAACACCGTCAGGTGGACGATGAGCATTCTAAGATAGATGTGTTCTATAAAGGTAATCGTAGCTTCAAGCCTCATCAACCGGGAATGGCTAAAACAGGGGAGATGCAGCAAGGCTAGGTAGGTAGCACCCATTTCAGGGTGAGGTCGTTCCTGTCTAGAGGTCCCTTTTATTTCGGCTTAGTGGGTGGTTGGTCGCGCCAACCACAGGTTAATCTTACTCGGGACTGTTCAGTAAGGAATGGTCCCGGCTTTGTGATACAGGGGATTGGGTGTAATCCTCGGCACTGTGATCTAGGCCACGTACTATGACGGGCGGTACCACGGTAGCCCTGCCATTGATGGAAACTCATTCTTCCTACGAGACCCTACGGTTTTGTTTGTATTACCCACTTTTGTGGCTAGTAGCTGGAATTTAATAAATGTAACAATTTTGGCTATTTCTTATTTACTTGAAAACCCTAGTCACTATTATAATATCACTGGATTTCCTATCAAATGTTTTGGTTAGCTTAAGGTAAAAACTTTTCCATGTTTATGTGTGGGAAGTCTTACGTGATACCTTTTATTTTCAAAGGTTTTTCTAAAGTTAAGCAATTTTAACCCGTTTACTAACACCAGACCCATGTCTGACCCGAGTGTTTATTTTCTGTTTTATTAAACTCTTGGGTACTCATATTATGTATGAGTAGTCGAGGGATTCAGGTTTGCTTGACGAATTCTGGAGGAGATATGGAGCAGGAGGCTTCCACGTGTAGATATATTATGGTTCCGCTGTGTTTGTGTTGTATCTGTATCTTGTGATATCTTGAGTTGTATAGTTAGACAGATGTTTATAATTGTCTAATATGAGTTGTTTAAGTTGTGTGCTCTGATGTAATATGATACGATGTAATATTTCATGTGATATATTATATTTCATTCGTTCCGCTGTGAGTTATCTGTTATTGTTGTGTTTTTTCTTTCTTACCTTTTCTTCTTTTATCCCTTTCTTTCTTAATTAGTGATGTGACATTCTGGTGTAAGTAAGTTGGGTCGTCGCATTGTTAGAGATGCTAGTGACAAATAATGGGCGGAAGGTAGTGTTAGGCTACCTAGCAAATGAAAAGGTGATTGTTAGCTTTCTATATTCGCTCAATATCCCACATAACAAGTTGTTATTTTTGCCAATTGATAGGTAGTATCCAGCCATATTTGAGGAGGTGACCTGACTTCTGCCTAATAGAGAGATAGAGTTTCGTATTTATTCGATTAAGGATGTTAGAGTAGTGGTTATGCCTTTGAGGACGATGATGCCTATCGAGCAAAGAGAGCTTGAGATGCAAGTGAATGACCTTTTGAGGAAGTGGTTTATTCATAGGAGTATTTTTGAGTGGGGATGCGCATAGTATTTTGCATAAAGGAAGAAAATTCCCTTAGATTGTCTGTCGAAATTACCGTGAGCTGAATAAGTTGATGAAAAAGAACAAGTATCCACTTCCACATATTGATGACTTTTCAATCAGTTCCATGGTTCTATGTTGTTTTCTCAGTTGGTTCTTGCGATGGGATTTTACCAACGGAAAGTGGAAAAGGTAAGTATGCCAATTACGGCGTTCCGTACACTATATGACTTTATGAGTGGTTGTTGATCAATATGTAGGCTTACCTTGGTAATCTAATAGACCGTGTTTTCGTGGATCAACTGAATAAGTTTTTACTTGTGTTTGTTGATGATATTCTTGACTTCTCATGGATGGAAAAAGACACATTTGAGGACTGTGCTAGAGGAGTTGAGGAAGCACCGATTAAAGGTTAAGTTTTTGAAGTGTTACTTCAGGAGGAGGGAAGTATGATTTTTGGGATATGTTGTTTTTGAGCAAGGGGTTATCATTGTTCTCGCAAAAGTTTCAGAAGTCCAAGACTGATAGACCCATAAATGCTATGGATGTAAGAAGTTTCTTGGGATTAGCGAGATACTATAGATGATTCATACAGTACTTCTTTAGCGTAACAGCGTAATTAACTCATTTGATAAAGAAGAACAAGGCTTCAACTTGGGATGCAAGGTGCTAGAGTGTGTTTATAATTTTGAAAGAGACGTTAACGAGTGAATTAGTGTTAAACATTCTGAGTGGGAATGAAGAGATGATGGTGTACACTAATACTTATGATACCAGATTGGGTGTGATACTAATGTAGAGGGTAAGGTTGTTTCATATGCTAATCAACAACTAAAGCCGCATAAAAGGAAATACCAGGCCCATGATTTAAAGTTAGTAGCGACCGTGTTTACATTATAGGTTTAGGGGCACTATCTTTTAGGAGAGAGGTCACGATTCGGAGTTGGCAGCGATCGTGTTGGCATTGATGTTTTGGAGGCACTATCTTTTTGGAAAGAGGATACAGTTTAATCGTAGAAGTTTTGCTTTTTGTAGAAAGATCTTAACCTTCGCTAGTAGTGATGGTTAGAGTTCCTAACTTCGTGTGATTTTGACATTTCCCATATGTTGGTAAAAGGAAATGCAGTTGTTATGATTTAAGTAGGAGACATGCTAGCTTGGGAGCTATGTCCTAAAGTGGACGCGGTTAGAGTATATTAGTGGTTATGATTTCCAACCAAGATTTGAGCTAGAGCCAATGATGTTGGCGAGCTTGACTATCAGACCTACTTTGATAAAGCAAATCAATACTAGGTAGAGACATGATCCCATGCTAGCCAAGATTATGGCTAAGACTAAGGGTGGGGTAGAGGCTGAAGAAACTGGAGGTACGGACTAGACCGTGATGGTTGGCTCTATAAGGATGGGATAATTTTTGTACTTGATATCAATTGGTTCAGGGATGGGTTGCTAGGAGAGTGCCATCATTCGAGATTGACTATACGTTCTAAAGGTAGTAAAATGCATAGAGATATAAAGCATACATTTTATGGGGAAAGGATGAAAAAGGATGTTAAGATATTCATCTTGAAGTTAATGAACTGCCAACTGTAAAGGCTAAACAGAAGAAGACAAGTGGATTTTTGCAACCGCTCAAAATTTATATAATGAAGTGGAACAAGTGTCCATGGACTTCATCGATGGTTTGCCAAAGACCAGAGGAGAGTATGATATCATCTAGGCCGTAATCAATATATTGATGAACAGTGCTAGATTTATACCCATAAAAACAAATAGAACGACATCCAAGTTTGTTGAGTTGTATGTGAAATGGATTGTGCGATTCCATTGTGTGCCGAAGAGTTTTGTGAGTGAGCAAGAGTTACTGTTCACTAGCGGGTTTTCAACGATCTTTAAGAGGCATTTCGGATTGAGCTGCATCTAAGTATAGCTAATCAAGGCAGACCGAGAGCGTGGGTCACATCTTGGAGGATTTCTTGAAGCTTTCATTCTTGACTTTGGACACTCATGGGATGCTTATTAAAATTTAGTAGAGTTCACACACAACAACAATTATCGGTATAATATAGGTTTTACACCATTTGAGGCATTATATGGTCGACCATGCAATGCTCCATCATGTTGGTGGAAAGCGGGTGAAAAACTATTACTCGGGCCCAATATAGTGTAACAACCCGAAATTCTTTAATATTTCAAATGGGAATATTTAATTTATTTAAATATTCATATTTGATTCAAATTTAATAATTAATAAGAAAAATCAATTTTTAATATAACGAATCGATTTTTATTTTAGTATTTTTAATTTAATTTACAGGATTTTTCCATCATTTTTCAGTTGGAAAAAATTTTATTTGTTGTTTGACGATATTTCGACAACGATGGTATTTTCTAAAATTCTATAGAACAAGATAACCAATATATTTTATTTTTGTTTTGGGACATGACACATTTTGCACACAATCCTATTTATGTTTTGTCGTTCACGGATCGTACGCGAACGAAATTTGATGCAGGCGATGTTGGATATTTTAAAATAAACCTACCTCTACCTAAAAGAAATCAAAACACGTCGACTTTACTTTCTCGCTTTCTCTTTCTTTTTCTAAAAACTTACCGTCATTAAAAGATAAAAAGAAGAGAACAAAATGTCCACCTCCTTAAAAATTCAAAACAAAATATTTCTTTATCTAAAAAATATAAAGTTTAGATCTTTGGGTTCGTGGTGATGAGTTCTTCAACCGTATGAGTTTGAGTACATTTGGTGAGGATTTGTGAGATTGACAGATTTGTCTTTAAAGGGGTTGTAACTAGGGTTTGAGTTTTGATAAATCTAGGAGACGTTGGGCATATCTTAGATTAGTATGGTCTTTGTGGTGAGAAAGAGCATCTCTAAGCCAAATTTTGTAAGGTGTGATGGACGGTGGTAGATCACGACTTTGGCGCCATAGGGTTTGGTGGCCAGGTCGGAATTAGTGTAGGTGGGTCAAGCATGGTGATGGTGGCATGTTTGTAAAGGTAGTAGGAAGACATGTTCTTTGGATTTCGTTTGAGGTGATTTCATCGAGGAATGAGCATGAGAGGGAAGGGTGAAGGCATGACAATGGTATATCTTTTACAGGTGAATAGGTAGGATGTTTGGGGAAAAAGTATTGTGAGAGGGAGGAGTTTGAATGGGTAACTATTTGTAATAAAATTAATTAGTGAAATAATTATATTTAGGTTAATCTTAAACTTATTGAATCAATAGTTCCTCATACGAAGTCCAATCGAGACGCAGTGATTGGAACGCCTAAGCGTCCGCTGGAATTTCATTGAGTTAAACTCATCTTTTTGGATAATCAGTATAATATATGTTATAAATAAAATATTATTTTCATGCGAATGATTTATTGGTTTGGTTTAGTTGAATTTTCACTTGTTAAAAGCGAATGACATTTAAAATGAAATATATGAAAAATTTGTAGAGAAATCTGGATTTCTCATCGTTGTGACTTTTAATTTTAGTTATACACCGGTTGATTTTAATTTCAGTTATATATCTGATATGTCGATGGTTAAACTAAAATTTGATAGCTTGGCTATATTGCATGTGATACTAACCTTACAGTTAAAGCGCTCGGTAGATTCAATGTGGCGATGGTGCAAAAAGTCATAGCGAGGATAATGCAAGGATATAGCAGGATATAGCAGATGACTCTAAAATAACATATAAAACTCATACTTAATGTTTTTACAAATATATAAGTGGTAATTAAATGAAAAATTAACATTCAGCTGAATTAAAATTAATATATAAGTAATTTTAATTAAAAACATATACGAATATACTATAAATAAACGTAAAACTGTAATATAATATAATTGAATTTAGTAGAATATTATAGTATTTTCATTTCTGAAAATATATCAAAAATTCATTTAAATAAATTAATTTCATAATTTTATAATGTATAAATGTCGTCAATTCATTACTTTTAAAGAAGATATAGCGGAAATAGCGGAAATAGCAGGAATAGCGAGACTTAAAGCGGAAAGGCTATATTTGGGGCAACATGGAAAAATCGTAGCGGTAGAAATCCACTGCGAGATATAGCCAGGTTATAACGGGGTAAGAGCGGGGCATGAACTACACAGACACTTACGTATGTTAAAAGTTGAACCTTTTTTAGTGAAAAAGGTAGTAATACCATTTGGTTAAGTGATATGGTAGCTACTGGCCTCATTATAGTATTTTAAAATAGTATTAGTTACTGTTTTGAGTGGGAAGTAGTTTTTGTTTGTAAAATGGTTTTAATTTGACCTTTTTTAATTTTCTATGATATTTTATTTAAAAATGGTTTTTGTACTTTTCTATTTTACTTCAACTTCTTTTATTATTCCTTTCTAATATATGTATATATGTACATGTTTACAATTATTTTTAAAAGTATTCAACTTTATAAGAAATTTATTATAATAATAAATGTTTTTTTAAAGGAAATTAAGGTGTTTTTTTATTTTAAAGTGATTTTATTTCTAAAAGAAGATAGAAATATTTTGAAGTAAATATTTGAGAAATGTTTTATATAAAATGTTGTAATAAAAGAGCAGATTTATAAATGGTATTTTGTTAATTAAAGAGAGATTTATAAGTGGTATTTTAGAAATAAAAGAGTAGGTTTATAAATGGCATTTTATAAAAAAGGAGTATTATCAATTTGATAAATAGGATAAATAAATTGCAGTTATGAATTTATTATAATATATGAAATGATCATGCCATTGAAAGTATATGAGTTTTATAATTGTAATTTGGAATTTTGTTTATATTATGAGTTTGTTTTATAAAAGTAGTTTTGTAATAATATTTAGAAATTTATAAAAGGAGTTTAAAAATGAAATTTGAGTTTTATAAAAAGAGTTGGAAATAAATTTCGGGATTTATAAAATGAGTTTTATAGATGATATTTTATAAAAGATTTTTTGTAAATAGTATAAAGGATGTTTATAAAATTGTTTATTGAATAAATTTGGAGATTTATAAAAGGAGGTTTATAATTATGTTTAGATACTTTATAAAGATAATTTTATAATATATAAATAATGTTTTATAAGATAAATTTTTAAATACAAGGAGTTTTATAATGGTATTTTATAAAAAAGGATTTATAAAAAGATCGAGACCCAATTTCCATAAATGATCATTTTATATTACGGTGGTATGGAAAATGTTCTTATGGAAATTCATCTCTATCTTGAGGATTAAGAATGTGTGTCGAGACAAGGATAGTCTTCTAACTTGTCCGATCTCACTCTTAATCGAGGGTAGTACTGTTTGAAACTGGTAAGTGGTGGTAAGTATATTAACTCTAATTTCTATACAATTTATTTACTTACACCAAAAAGAAAGTGTATTGGTTTTATTGTTTGCAATGTTATTAAATGACATTTATTTTAATCCAATTGAGTATGGGTTTGGAAAATGAAAATGTTCTTAAGTTTGTGAATATATTTATATCTTTTAGATAAGTATATATGTGCATTTTCTAAATATTGAAAGTGGAGTTTTTGGTGAATATTCTTATATGGTTGATATAAGTATGTGGAAGAGTTTTTTAAGTTTTGACGTTAAATGTTTTGTGAGTATACTTATAAAGTTGAGATAACAATATCAATATTTTTCAAATATTAAAAAGAGTAGAGTGGTTTTTTGAATATAACTTTTAAAAGTATTTAATACAATAATTTGCAAAGTGGATTTATCAAAGAGGCTTAGTGGTTGCTTTATGCTTAACCCCGATTAGTTAAATCTCCAATTTAATTGTTTATTTATTTAATAGTTAAACAACTGACTATAAAATGTTGGCCATTTTTTAAAACTATCATTGTTAGGTTATAGGGACCAGGATCAAATATATTATTCAAAAACCATTACGAACTGGCATAAGCATTCGAATTAGAGATATGTTGAAGAGGACCGAAGATGGACTTCTTTGAAGTGCAAGGGCAACTTGATACTAATCTTGAGGTTGATTCTAAAAGGCATGAAGTAGAAATAGTGCCTTCGGTTTGTTCATATCCTAAAATACTTGTATGGATGAACGTTGGCATTGCATTGTTGCCTCAAAGGCAGTGTTAGCATACCAAGTAGGATTGCTATATAAGTTAAAGCATATCCACAAGCCTCACACTCGGGAATGACTAAAATCAAGGGAGGTGTAGCAGGGTTATGTCGGTCCCACCCATTAGGGTATGTCATCACCATTCTAGTTATGTATTTTTATGGATTTAGTTTTGCATGAGAGCTCTTGAGGAAAAGGTTGCAAAGCAACCAGGGTGATGACATATTCGGTACTATCCATTAAGGGGTATGTAGGATCTATACTGGTAAAGAGTCCATGCGAGGTCTTCGGTACATTTTCTAAAGGTATATTATGGTAGATGGTACCCCAGTGCCTTATCATTATATGGAATATGTTCTCTAATATGTGCCTTTACGGACTTAGCTGTATACTTATTATGCTGGAATTTAATTAGTGCAACAAATTCGACCGTGATTCAATATTTATTTTAAACCCTGGACATTATTACAATATCACAGATTTCTTATTAAATGGTTTGCCTATCGTATGGTAAAAACCCATCCTTATTTATGAGTGGGGTGTTCTTACAAGATACCATTATTTTTAAAAGGGTACTATAACATTAAAATCCATATGATATGTGTTTCTCATTTTTTTTACTAGACTGATCTGAGTGTTATTTTCTTATGATGCTCGGTTGGACCGAGCATATTTTCAGATTTAGATAGGATGTTTTGGAGCGTTAGGAGATGAGCTATAGGCTTCCAAGACGCATCCATGTATATTTTATTTTTGCTGCATTGGTTGTTTATATTTATCAGTAGTTGTGAGGACAAGTTATTATAATTGTCTAGGCTGATGATAGATTGTAACGACCCGCCTTTTTGGATAGTTTAAACCGACGATCAAATACACATGCCGATTCCAAACCATTCAAAAGGGCAGATGGTTATTGGGGTAAATAAGAAAAGAAAAGAAAGAGAAATAAAGGAAATGAAACAACACAGAATCTCGCAGCGGAACGATAAAATATAATAGTCAAATAAACAGTTCATGAAGTTGTTTACTATACTTTGACAACTATTTATACAACATTTATCGGAGTTATACATATACAACAGAACAATTAAAATAATGCAGCAGATAGCATGACGCAAGTGTATAATAGTAATAGTATACCAAATCTTCGTCTTCATCCTCCAGAATAGATCTTCAAAAATCTGAAAAACTCAGGACTGACCCGAGCGTAATGAAAAGACAAAACACTCGAGTCGGGACTAAAATATCCTTATGAAAGTTAAATCAATCGTAAATAAATATGAGTGTAACGGCGTCAGAGATGTTTACGGGGTTTGACATCTCATATCCAGTGTCAACGTGCGTGCAATAACTCAAGAGATGTTACGGGATTTTCCATCTCTTAAGGATCCGTTAAACTATCTACTATGTAGTAATGTACGCTAAGTAGATAATGTCTATCAGTAATATAAAGTATCAAAATAGCGTTAAGGCGTTACCATAATCCCCCTTAACACATTTTATAATGTCATAGTCTATACAGCACCGTAAGCCCCACCGTAAACTGGTGGTTATCATAGGGTACCCCATAGGTATAACACAAAACAAAACGTAGGGGTCGCGAATAGGATAATCAGTATGACAAGGTACATGAGGCAATACCAACTAGGATACTAGTAGTTGCGTGATCCGGACTGATGTTGAGCATAGCCAGCAGCTACCCCAACACCGCAAAACAACACTCCTAAATCAAGGGGTGCACCCAAATCGCATCACAAATGTAATAGATATGGTATCGAAGAAGTGTGTCTGCTAGAGATGGCGAACCTCAATGGCCCGGCGCGGCTCCTGTTTTAGTCAAGTCAGGGGTCATCCAATATCGTTCTCTTTCTTCAGTCAACGCGTTCACCAAACCATCCACTTCATTCTGGATCAACACTCCACGTATAATAGTTATTAAAGTGTTTTCGGTATCAACAGAGAGTATGTCCATATCCGATCCCGGTCTCTTTAATAACTACGAATTATTACACCGTTGGCTCTTTTACATTTCAAATCGATTCATAATTGATATCAAAATATCATGTTCGCTTCAAAAATCAAATCCATTTCAAATATCATCGTATCTATTAAATGTAAGATTCCGTTTCAAAATCATTTTTCGCATCAATATCTCATTTCGATTTCAAAATTATTTCAAATTTCAATTTAGGTTGCAACTTCATTTAACCCAATTCGTATTTAAATTCAAGATTTAAATATAAACATTTCACCTTATTGACCAACTTAGAATTTTAGAAAATAGTTTTAAGTAGTTTAAAAGTAGTTTTAAATAATTAAAATAGTTAAAAATACTTACAATCTTAAAATGGATTTGAAATAGATAAATTAGTTTAAAATAATTTAAATTGGGTTAAGTAGATTTAAAATAGATTAAAATAGTTTAAGTATTCAAAAATGGTTTATATAACAGAGTAATTTGGAAAACAAAATAAAACAGCTTCAAAACCAATCCATTTCAATTTATAACTTCCCAATTCAAATCAATTTCAATTTCCATTCTACTGATTCTATTTCAATTTCAATTCAAATCAATGTCAACTTTGACTTCAATTTATTCAATTTTATATTCACTTTCAATTAATTCAATTTCAATTTATATCGATTTGGAGCTTGATTTTTCAAAAATATCCATTTATAACCCTTAACAAAATTATCCATCAATTTTCGAGTTTAAATCCAAATTTCAAATATGATTCAATTCCAAGCTCGACTTCAAAATATCATTTTTATGTCACTTTTACTTGGTAATATTCAAAGCTCGAATTAAGGTTAAATCTTTAAACAAATCAATTTTCGAAATTCAATCAAATCCCAATTTTTAAATTTCAAAGTCTCGACTTATATTATTTAACAATTTCTTTTAACCAAAATTTATTTCAACATTCCAAACTCAATTTTTTGATAAATTCGACTTCTATAAATTTATTTCTATTTATAATTTTTAAATCAAAACATTTAAATAAATTTCAAATCGACGATTTTAAAAATTATTAATTTAGCCAATTCGGTGTCCGTATATAATTTTCTATCCTATGGCCAAGTAATTATTTATTTCAATTAAATGTCAAGGATGAATATATATATCACTAAAATCAAATCACGGTGTCATATGTATGCATAATAGTATATATAAGCAAATAAACATCCAAACATTTAACTATCAACCAATAAAATCCATTGACATACATCATCCAATAGGCAATACAATTCATGGCAATTTCATAGTTATCAATGTCAGGTAATTTAATCACAATTCAATTTCAATTTCAATTTAACTGTCAATTTAATTTTCGACGGTTAATTCAAATGACAATCTATATGACAATTGAATTCTATCAAACAACGACTAACAAAAATTCATATCACTTCATAATATCATATTTAACCAGCATAAAGATATTTAGTACGTTGTGAGCGTTATAAAACACTCACCGTGATTTCAATGCAGTTCCAGCGTTTTATTTCGAATAAAATTAAATGAGCATTTAATTTTACCCGAAATTTTCACTAGCTCCAAACGACTCCAATCTAATTCCATAGCGTAGTGCTCGTCAATACGGTTCCAACGCAAGTTGTTTCATCGAATTCCGACCTCGTATGAAAAGGTTACGAATTTTTAAAGTTACACAAATTTTAATATAATTATATTTACAATTTATTTTCATTTCTTAACCTAAATTCAAATCTGGGCCCACGATTTCATGTTGCAGATCCGAGCCGCGTATTCCCTTTCTTCCTCACGCGTTCCCTCTCCAGTGAAACAAACCCACTCGCCGCCGTTTTAGCCCTAATAGCCGCAACCCCTACAAGCCCTTCCACCACGATCAAAACACACGGTTTCGAAGCTCGTTTCATGCTCGAATCTCGGCTGGAACAGGGAGGAGCTCGGTCATGTCTCCCTGCACGAAAATGCGTGCGAACAAGAGGCCTTTGAACGCAAATTGCCAGCGATTGGTAGCTCCAAATACGATCATACCCATTGGATACCTAGAACTCACTGGCCTCTACAATCTTCTAGTTGGAAGTTTTTTGATTCGATTAGTAGATTTGAAGAAAATTGAGGAGGAAGACAGGAGATTTTCGGCCATGGAAGTTATCACTGGCGGCTACTGAAGTAAACCCTAGGGGTTGTTTTTTTCTTGCAAAATGAAAATTTAAGGGGCTTTTGTAGAAAAAACGCGACACTATTCATCCCGGAATTTCCGAACTCCAAACGAAGCGTGCCGGTTGGCGTTTCTAAGGTTTACCCCGCGTTCCGAAAACAATGGAACATGTTTCGGGAGCTAATTCGATCATCTGTGCGAGTTACGGAGTTAAACGATCGATTTTAAATTAATCCGATTTAACTAATTTCTAAGGGTTTTAGCTCGCCCCGGACAAACGATAAATCCAATTGACACAAAATTTGAAATATTACAATAGTATCACATTACGGATCCGATGAAACTGGTTTCGTTGAAATCGAAGACCGTTTGAAAAATGACTATTTTAACTCGCCAAATTAATATTAAAACCATTTCGACGTGTTTCGAGCTGTCACGGTCAAACGACAACTCCGATTGCTACGAAAATTGAAATCCAATAATAAAAAATTATTACGGATCCATTGGAACTAGTTTCGTCCAATTCTGAGACTGTTCAAAAATTGGCTATTTTTCAGTCGATAATTAAATATTAAAATATTCAGTTTTCACAAATAAATTTTAAATTCAGTTTTAAAAGTTCTATAGCATCACTATAACTCCAATATGATAAAATAAAATTTTACAAATCATTTTAACATATTAAATCCGTTATTCAATTATCCAATAAATTCCAATTTTAAAATCTTATTAACTCCATTATAATCCCGATATAACTTACATTCACTTTGGAAACCAATTTGAATCATATTAAATCAAATTTCAATTATTCACTCTATTTTCATATATTAAATTTCAATATCAAATTAATCATATCAAATTCGGAATTTAATTATTCAAACATTTGTAATATTAATTTTAAACAAAATTTGATTATTCTTAAATCACTATCTTTTGAAATATTCAAAATGAACTTATAAGATTTAACAAATTCAAATTATAGAACAACCATTTTCATCAAAACAGTTATTCAATTCCCTTTGACTACATATTATTTCAATTGATTTGGGATTTCATTCAATTCATAAATAATTAACTTAGATAAAATTTGGTTGCATTTCATTCTAGTTATTATTATTCCAAACGACTTAAAATTTTTTCTAACACTAAATCACGAAATCTTATTAAATTAGCTATTTTAATTATCGAAAATTTACGGGTCGTTACATAGATCGTTACTCTAATTGATGTATGTATATTGGAGTTTTTCTTTTATAAAAATCTATTGTATGTTATATATTACTCATCATGATATGAGATGATGTTTTGTCTTTTCTTCTTTTTCCCCTAAAAATCTGTCTTTTTGGCACTTGGATGCCCGACATGTGAATACCATGGATGTATTGTTTTAACTTTTGAGGGTCAAAAGGGCGGGTCGTTAAAAGTGGTATCAAAGCTTAGGTTGAGTAAACATCTGGGCGTTGGTGGGGTAGACTCATTAGAGACAGGGTAAGTGATACCTTAGAACAAGTTTGAGTGTGTGTGTGTATGTATATATAGGAGCCCATATTTTTTAGTGCTATAAAAATGTTTTATATTGTGTTGGTTATCGACTGAGTGGTTTATGAATTCTGGTCGATGTAGATGATACAACTATATCGATAGGGGTTTCTAAATACTCGAACAAGGAAAACTTATATGATATTTTTTAAATTAGGTAAATGAGATAATTTTACCTAGATTTATTTTATATATAAAAGAATGATTTTTTGAAATTGATATAATTATTTATGATGTGCTTGGTTATTAAAAGTTGATAATATTCAGTTATCATTAGTTATTATTTGAATATTTATGCTCCGCTAATTTTTGAACATTGACTATCATTCGTTGATTGATTGTTTGTTCTTGATTTTAAGAGCTTTTATTATTTTGGTTGAATTAAATACAAACACCTAGTGAATCCAATTTCACAGTTTGAAGGCATTCAATGACTTAGTTGAGTTAAAACTAAAATTTTAATTTTAATAAAAGTTGTTTATTACAATCTAAACGCAGATAAACATTTGTAAAATGATTTTATATGAGAAGGTGAAATTATATAAGTATGGTTTATAAATATGTTTTATAAATAAAAGAATTTTAAATCGAGAATTTTAGAGCTTAAATCCCAATGTTTATGAATTTTTTTTTCAAAGTTTCGGAGAAAAGAAAATTAGTATGTTTGAAAGTATTGCTGAATAGAAATATTTTAAAACGGATTTTAAAGGATGTAGAAAGCATTGAACTTACTTCCTTCGCTAGAAAATAATACTCGTGATGACTACATTATCATTGGTGTTTATTTTCGAGTTTCAACGTGATGGATTGCTATTATAGTAATTGGTCATAGAGCTGTTTTGGTAAAACAATTTTCAATTCAAAATCCCAAAAGTATGATTGGATATACAAAACAAGATGTGTATATTATTATTATTATTATTTCAAAATAAAGTTGAAATAAAAAACAGATGTTTAATTCTGACATTTTCAGTCAATTTATTATATGGACTCATGTATCATGCGCATTATGATAGTTTGGGTTGTACATCTCATTATGATTTCTTGGTTAGTATTTTCATTTGTTGAAATGAGATATATTTTTTGACGGTTTTGGACAGTTAAAAACTTTTGAATTAATTGAGAAATTGAAGTGAAGTGTTTTGGTGAGATTATAAAAAATAAATTTTTACAATTTATAAATTTGATAAAATGGTAAGTAAAACAAGTTTTAAATTTGTTGAACATCTAGGCTATGTAAAACAAATCTAAAATTTGTATATGTTCTTAGGATGTAGAAGAGTGTTATACGAATATGAACTTAAGTTTTAAAGTGCTGATAAACATAAATTGAGTTTTATATGATGTTTATAAACTTAAGAAAAGTTTAATGAAATAGTTCATAAATGAATTCTAATGGTAAATAAGAAGTGATCTTTGAGAAAACGAATGTGAATTAAAATGAAAGGTAATTGGTATAATTAAGAAACCAATAGGATAAGTACGTAATTTGTATGTAAATCATTTTATTTGCATACTGTTTTAGATCCAGATTCGAGTGCATGATTTTGATGTGATTATATTGGTTCGAGTTATGATTTTTCAGTCAATTCTTGACGGTGAGCGCTTGATAAGTATTCTTGATATGATTCTGAAGTTTTCTATCATAGTATATGGCTATGCAAGGAGAACAGATGTTTCTAATCAAGGAACCTGATCGAAATGCGCACTAGGGAAGTCTAGCGACGATACTAGTTTGGATGTGAAATTGTTTGATCGAGCGAGTGATCAAATTTGATAGTGTGCATGGATGGATTATGTAAATCGTACGTATATATATATATATATGGAAGCAAAGGCTAATTTAATGCTTTTGGTTTCATGAGTAGAGTTGGTTTGCACGACTAATAAGTACATGTTTTTATTGTTATTGATGATTTTATGCCCTAGGTAGGGTAGACCATTTTTGGGCTATTATTTTTTTTAGTTGGTTGCGGCCCATTGCGGCAAATTGTAGTTTTTTCAGATCGAACAACGCAAAGGAGGTGCTATAGAAATTATCTGTAACATATGACATTTTAAAATATTTATAACTTAAAAAATATTTTTTATGCATAAGGGTGAGAGGACATTTTTTTCCTTTGGGAATTTCTAGGATGAAATTTTTTAAGGAGAAAAGAATGTAACGACTCAAAAATTTTAACGTTTCAAATGGGAATATTTAATGTATTTAAACATTCAAATTTGATTAAAATTTTGTAAGTAAGAAGAAAGTTATGTTTTTAATATAAGGATTCAATTTCTATTGTAGTATTTTTAATTTAATTTATAGGATTTTTCCATCATTTTAATTTGGAAAATATTTAATTTGTCGTTTGATGATTTTTCATCAATGATGGTACTTTTTGAAATTTTACAAAATAAAATAACCAACGTACTTTATTATTGTTTTGTGATCATGTCGCATGTTTGTGCATGATCATATTTCTTTTTCACGAATCGTGTGCGGATAAAAATTTGTGCGGCAAGATGCCGAAAATTGTAAAATAAACCTACCTCCACTTATGACAAATCAAAACACGTCGACTTTACTTTCTCACTTTCTCCTTCTTATTTTAAAAACTTCTTGAAATAAAAAGAGAAAAAGGAATACAAAATGTCCACATTATTTAAAAATTCTTAACAAAATATTTATTTATCCAAAAAGTGTAAAGTTTAAATCTTTTGGTTCATGGTGATGATTTCTTCAATCCGTACAATTTTAATTGCATTCAGTGAGGATTTGTGAGATTGACAATTTGGTCTTGAAAGGGGTTGTAACTATGGTTTGACTTTTTGATGGATCTATGCTACATTGGGCAAATTCGAGAGTAGTATGGTGTTTGTGGTGAGAAAAAGCATCTCCAGGCCAAATTTTGCGGGGTGCGGTGGACGGTCGTAGATTGCAACTTTGGCACACATGGTGTTTGACATCCTGGTTGGATTGTATGGATAGGTCGAGCTTGGTGATGGTGGCATAGTTGTGAAGTAGTGGGAAGGGAGGTTCATCGAAGTTTGTTTGAGGCGATTTCGTGAAGGAACGAGAATGAGAAGGGAGGATGAAGGCACGACAATGGTATATCGTATATTGGTGAATAGTGTGGGATGTTTGGGAAAGAAGTGTTTTTGGAGGGAAGAGTTAAAACGGTTAATTATTCGTCATAAAAGTAATTAGTGAAAATAATTATATTTAACTTAATCTCAAAATTATTAAATCAATAGCTCTCTCATATGAGATCCAATCGAGACGTGGTCTTTTGCATTGCTCTTGTAATGGCGATAGCCACGCAGTGGAACTGGTTTTGTCAAGTTAGGAGCAAGTGAAATTTAGGCTTCGATTTTAGTTCAAATTGGAACGCCTAAGCATCCGATGGAATTTCGGTGAGCTAAACTCACTTTTTTCGATAATCAGTATGATATATACAAAATATTGTTTTTATGTGAATAATTTTTTGGTTTGGTTTAGTTGAATTTCCGCTTTTGAAAAGCGAATGGCATTTAAAATGAAATACAGGGAAAATGTATAGAGAAATCTAGATTTCTCATCATTTTGATTTTTAATTCCAGTTATACACTTGTTGATTTTAATTTTAGTTAAATAAATGTTATATAGATGGTTAAATGCTAAAATTTGATAACTTGGCCATATTGGATGTGACATTGACATATGTTAAAAGTTGAACCTTTTTTGGTGAAAAAGATAGTAATAGCATTTGGTTAAGTGATATGGTACCTACTGGCCTCATTATAATATTTTGAAATACTATTAATTTCTATTTTGATTGCTGCTTTAAAAATGATTGGAAAATAATTTGGTGAATGATTTGTATTTTCTGTGATATTTTATTTAAGAATAGTTTTTGTACTTCTGTATTTTACTTCGACCTTTTTTATTATTCTTTCCCAATATATGCATATATGTAAATGTTTAAATTAATTTAGAAGTGTTTATCTTTATTGGAAAGTTATTATAATAATGACTTATTTTAAATGAAATTAAAGGGGTTTATCTTTTATTTTAAAGTGATTTTATTTTAAAAAAAAGATAGAAATATTTTGAAACAAATATTTGGGAAACATTTTATACAAAATGTTGTAATAAAAGAGAAAGGATTTTACAGGATATTTTATAAATTAAAGGAAGATTTATAAGTGGTATTTTATAAATAAAAGAATAGGTTTATAATTGGCCTTTTTTAAAAGGGAATATTATCATTTTGATAAATTGGAGAAATAAATCACAGTTATGAATTTATTGTAATATATGGAATGATCATGTCCTGGAAATTATATGTGTTTTATAATTATAATTTTGAACTTTTTATCTTTGAAGTTTGTTTTATAAAATGAGTTTTGTAATTATGTTTAGAAATATGTAAAAGTAGTTTTATAAATGAAATTGGAGTTTTATAAAAAGAGTTGGAAACAAATTTGGGGATGTATACAATAATTTTTATAAATGATATTTTATAATAGAATTTTTATAAAAGAATTTTTATAAATAGTATAGAGAAGCCTATTAAATAAATTTAGAGATTTATAAAAGGAGGTTTATAATTATGTTTAGACATTTTATAAAGGAATTTTATAATTTACAAGTACTGTTTTACAAGAGGAGTTTGTAAATATAAGGAGTTCTATAAAGGCATTTATAAAAAGGGATTTATAAAAAGACCAAGACCCAATTTCCATAAATGATCATTTCAAATTACGGTGGTATGGAAAAATATCATTTTCATATTTAACACCAAATTTTGAGGTATGGAAACTTATCTCTATCTTGAGGATAAAAAATATGTGTCGAGGTAAGAATAGTCTTCTAACTTGTCTGATCTTATTGTTAACTAAGAGATAGTGCTGTTTGAAATTGAGAATTGGTGGTAAGTGTATTTGGTCTAATTTCTGTACTATCTATTTATTTACACCAAAAAACAAGTGTTTTGGGTTTACTGTTAGTAATGTTTTTAATTGATATTTGTTTTAACCTAATTGAGTATGGTTTTGGAAAGTGAAATCTTTCTTAGGATTTGTGAATATACTTATATATTTGAGAGAAGTATATGGGTGCATTTTCTAAGTATTGAAAGTTAGTGTTTGGTGAATATACTTATACGGTTGATATAAGTATATAGAAAAGTTTTTTAAGTTTTGAAAGTTAAATGTTTTGTGAATATACTTATACAGCTGAGATATGTCTCAACATTTTTCAAATATTGAAAAGAGTATAGAGGGTTGTAGGATCTAGATTAACCCTAGAGGGGGGGTGAATAGGGTTATAGCAAATTTTCTCGAATTAAACACAAAAACAAACTGCAGAAAAGTAAATATGTTGAACAGTAAATCACACACAAAATTTGCCCAGCTTCGGCAACCCCTGCCTACTGCTACATTCCCAGATTTCTATTAGAATTAAACAGTCTCCCGCTTACACTGACTCGCAACCCCTGCTACCGCCTATAGAGTTTTGCAAACTCGCAAACCCTGCTCACTGAACTAATCCTAACTAGACAATCTGACACAACCTAAATCCTAGGTGGTGATTTACCAAGATTTGATTCAAAAGATACAACCTTAAAAGAGAATTTAAATTTAAAACAAACTTAAAAACAATTTTAAAACTAAAACCCTAATTGAAATAGAAACTAAAGCCTTTTTATAAAAACAAGGATGGCCGAATTGTTATTATTCTCTAGCCCGTTCTTTTGTGATAATGGCGGCTCTGTTGTATCTTCGTTCGATCTGAATTAGGGCTTCGTTCCCTTGCGAAAATTAGGGCTTTCTCAAATTCGATTCTCTGGTTTGTGTGTTTCCTTGCTCGACCGAGTGTGTTGCTTTGCTCGACCGAGTGTGTTGCTTGCTCCTTCTCTGATGATCGGCTGCTTGCTTCACATGCGCTCGTTCGCAGCTGCTCCTCTTGATTGTTTTGTGAAATTAGGTCTTGGTTGCTTCGAGATGATCGAATTCGACTTTTCTTCTGGTATGTTATTTGTTTCTTTCGCTTTCTGGATTGATTGTTTGAATTCAATTGTTCTTTTTGCACAACACCTATGATGATTTTGGGTGTGGTATTTATATGAATTCCGAGACCCTTGAATTTTTTCGTATTCATTTACTTGACTTCATCACTTTCCTAATTCTTGCTTTCCTGGTATCTGTGACTTACTTGATGCACATGGTCTTGATTTTGAAACATTCAATTTTCCTTGAATGATACGGCAAAAACTTTCCTCTTTTGATTTTTGACTTTTTCAAAGATACGTATTTGATTTTTGACTTGGTCATCTCTGCACTGTTGAATTTCGTTCATCCCTGTAGCATTGATTTACACGGCATTGACTTCTTTGGCACTTTCTTTCTTTTGCACTTGAACCTTAGTGTTCTTCATACTATGCGTACATGCTTCATTTGATCTGTTCTCTGTAAGCTTGAGTTTGCATATTATTGTGGTTCATGTTTGCATCACTGGTCTTTGAGGTTTTTGTAGCTTGCACTAAGCATTTATGTTATCCAGACATTGTTGAGTTCTTGGATATCACCATGCCACTGTTGCATCCATTTGTTTGACCCTTGCATATGCTTTCTGTAGTATTATGATCTTGAGACGATTGCATATTCCTGATGCACTTGGTCATTCATTGGTTTGTTTGCATATTTGTGCATGCATTGTCATGTTGTATACTCTCTGTATACATACTTGAGTCTTGTTCATCTAATTCATTGAGATTGTAGCTTGCTGTACATATAAACTTGGTGCATTGCTTCGAGTTGTATTTACACCACTTTCTGTTGCAAACATTTGTTTGCATATATCAGCTGCTTGACCCTTAGTTGTTACAGTATTCATGTTGTTGTGCACTTGTCTTCTGTTCACTTGTATCATATTGCCTCTGTGCACTTGTTGCTTCCCTGACCTGTTTGCAATTGAAAATCTGGTCTAGATTTGTGGTATTTGCATTTGAGTTGTTGCTCCCTGTACTTGTAGTTGTTCAATTGTTTGTTGCAGTCCTGTTAGTCGAGCTTGCATCTTTCACTATCACTGCTGGAGTTGTTGTACACTTGTGGTCTTCATTTGCACACTACTATGTTGGTGGCAATCTTGTACAACTTGTATTTGCACCTGCTCAATCCAATTTTCACAGTTGCACTTACTCCTCAGTTTTGCTTCTACGCTGTGTCTTGCTGTAGCTGGACTTGTTGTTTGCATTATTGCTTTTGTTGGCTGCGCACACGAGTTGGAGAGGCAGTGCACACGTGTATAAGTGTACACGTGTGTATTGCAGCCACTCATGATTACCTATCCCTGATAAGAATACAAGTGTATATCGGTGTGCACGGCCTTGTGGCATGTATAGTGATACACTATGCATGTCACATTGTTCGTATATGATGAATTCAAATGTAAATAATGACGAACAACCCAAATAACTGAGGCAAATAATATTTTCAAAAATCCATATTTTATTTTATATTGCAAAAATATTTCTTTTTCAATTTTACTGCGTTAGTGAACATTTTTGCAGATTGCTCAGATGCTGGATTCTAATTGGAATGAAGTTGAAGATAAACTACGAGTGTGAGTGATATGTAGTGAGAAATTTATGTAAATTGAATTGTGATGTAATTAGAATCAAAATTGCATATGTATAGTGAGAGCTTGAATTTGTACTACTCAAAATTGTAATAAATATCTGTTTGAATAAAATATTTGTTTGAATTCAAATTTTGTGTAATTTATTTTATTCAACAAATATTTATTTAATCTATGAAAAATAAAATAGTACATTAACAAATACATTTAAATATATATATATATATATATATATATATATGTTTATTATCATCAAACAAAAATCATATAAGCGCATATTCAACAAGGGTTATGAATATATCTTTGTAAAAGTATTTGATACAAGAATTTGCAAAGTGGGTTTAATTAATGACAGATTTATTAAAGTGGCTTAGTGGTTGCTTTGTGCTTAACCATGCTCGGTTAAATCTTTGATCTGATTTTTTCATTTATTTGATGGTTAAATACCTATTATCAAATGTTAGCCAGTTTTTAAAACCACCGTTGTTGGTTTGGAGAGACCGGGATTAGATATATTGTCTGAAAACCACTTTGAACTGGCATAAGCATTTGAATTAGAGATACCTTGAAGGCGATCAAAGATGGAGTTCTTTGAAGTGCAAGGGCTACTTGTTAATAATCATAATGGTGATTCCAAAGTAGATGTAGTAGAAGTAGTGCATTCGATTTGTTCATATCCCGAATAATCTGTATAGATGAATGTTAGCGCTTTAATGCTTGACGGGTAGTTTTCGCATTCCAAATGGGATTGCCATATAAAAGGTAAAAAATAGCCTCCAGTCTCACATATGGGAAAGACTAAAATCTAGGAAGATGCAGCAGGGCTATGTGGGTCATACCCACTAGGGTATGTCATCACCCTTCTAGATACACACACAGATATATATATATATATATATATATATATATTATAAATATGTATATATAATATATGGATTTGGTTGTGCATGAGAGATCTTGAGGAAAAGGTTGCAATACAACTAAGATGATGACATATTCGGTATCATCATGTAAGGGGTATGTAATTCTATATTGGCAAGGGGTCTAGGCGAGGCCCATGGTATATTTTTTTTGAGGTGTATTGTGGTAGGTGGTATCTCGGTGCCTTATCGTTGCGTGGAATCCATTCTATAATACATTCCTTTGCGGAATTAGTTGTATACCTATTATGTTGGAATTTAATTAATGTAACAATTTCGGTTATGATTCAATATTTATTTAAATCCTTGACATTATTATAATATCTCAAGTTTTCTTATGAAATGGTTTGTTTATCTAAGGTAAAAACACATCCTATGTATGTTCAGAGTGGTATTATGAGATACCTTTATTTTTAAAAGGGTTTATAACTTTAGAATCCAAATAAGGTGTGTTCCTCACACTAGTTTACTAGACTGATCCGGACGTTATTTATGTATGATGCTCGGGTTAGACCAGGCATATTTCTATAATTAGTTGGGATGCTTTAAAGCTTTAGGAGACAAGCTAGAGGCCTTTAAGATGTATTCATGTATGTTTTATTTCCACTGCATTGGTTGTTTATATTTATTATCAGTTGTGAGGAGATGTTGTTATAACTGTCCAGGCTAATAATAGATGGTTACGATGATTGATTTATGTATATTGCAGTTTTTTTTGTAAAGATCTATTGAATATTGTATATTACTCTTCACGATGTGAGATTATATTCTGTCTTTTCTTATTTTTCCCCAAACAGTCTATCTATCCAGCATTTGGATGCTTGGCATGTAAATACCGTGGATGTATTGTATCGACATTTGAGGGTCGAAAAGACGAGTTGTTATATATGTTCAGAGATACTTCAAAGAAGATCAAGATCATCCAACAATGAATGAAAGTTACTCAAGAAAGACATAAAAGCTATATTAATAAGAGTAGATGAGATTTGAAGTTCTTGTTCGACGATATGGTGTTTGTCAAGATCTCTCCATCGAAGAATATTATTTAATTGTGTACTAAAGGTAAGTTGGCACTAAGATTCGTGGGTTCATTTATGATATTTAAGAGGATTAGGAACCTAGCTTGCAGAATCGACTGCCTCAAAGGATGACCGGTGTGCACGATGTATTCCACGTTTCTCATTTGTGGAAGATTGTGCATTATTCAGGCGTGATTGTCACACCAATTTAACTATATGACATTGAGATTGAACCAAAAGCTTTGAGACTTTATAGGTCAATTCATATAGTTGTACAGGATACAAAGCAACTTAGTAGAAATGTTGCAAAGTTGTTGAAGGTTTTGTGGAGTGGAAGCAATAGTCGTCGCATATTGGAGACCGAAGAGAGAAAAGGACTACTTGTCCACTGCTCTTTACTTGGTAAGACATCATGTTTATCATAATTATTTTCACTATTTGATATTGTTTAATGTAGTTAAGTACCTTGCATGTTAGGATAGGCATAAGTGGTATCAAAACTTGCTTATGTGCGCATGTTTGATGTTTTATGATTGTTTATGCTTGATATGCTTGTTTGTCACTGTTAATCAGGGGGTAACCTTGATTATTATGTTCAGTGAATTTTGAGGGAGGAATTCCTAAAGAGGAAGAATGTGACGGCCCATAGTTTAAGTATCGAAGAATTGTAAATATTAATATTATTCTCATATTGGGTTGTATGATTCTCAAACTTTGGTTAATGTTGAGTACTGACATTAATCTCTTCCATATTCTCATATTGAGTCGTATGATTCTCAAACTTTTTTCTATTTCCAAAGACCTTCTAACCTCCATTTATTTCTTCCATAAGCCCATAACCACCCAAATCTATACTTTTCTTATTCTAGTCAACTAATTCAGGGGTAATTAGCAAATGGTTTATTGGATTTGGTCTTTTGATTACTTGGAACATCGAATCTATTGTTTATTTGGAAATTCATGTTGCTTTGGACTAAGGGGAGTGGTTTGACTCGTCTCACTTTACCATACATGTTAATATGGATAAAAGATGGTGTGTTTAATGACTTTTTGAACTTTAAAACTTGATTATCAATAGATCTAAACACCCACCTGGATTATAAATGAACTTAAAGGTTTTTAGTGGTTTCAAATTGGAGTCTATATGTGTTCTTAAGGGTAGGCTATTTTTTGGATTTCTTGGTCTAGGCCATAATTTGATGTAAATCCATGTTTGATTGATTTTTATATGTTATATATAATGTATGTATGTCATGTTGATTGTTTTATGTTATATTGCTTATTTGGTTGCAAAAGCTAATCGATGGGTAACTTAAAGTTAGGATGTTCTGTGTGATTTGGGTCTAGTGCATATTTGACATTGCATAAATGATGATGGTTCAAATTAATAGAAAAAATGATAGAAAAGACTTGGAAAGGAAAAGGTGTTGTTTGGAGGAAGAAAAGTGGAAGAAGGATGATCAATCTTATGGATCACACCAGAACCATTCATTGTGCTGCAAATCGTATTCTATCGATAGGAATAACAAGGAGGTCCCTAGAGGCAACGTTTCAAGTTTTAAGTCAACTGGATTTTATTTGCTAAAGTTATGGACATTTGAGTATGGATTGGCTATGCATTTGGGGATGGATGGTTGTGCGTCTACTTCAAGCTTAAAAGACATGAACTTAGGCTTGAAGCATTTGAAACTTTGTGTTTGCTTGGAAAGGCGCGGAGAAGGTTGGGGTGCAAAGACGTAGCAAAAAATGGCTAACTCATGATTAAAATGTAATGGTACCGACCCATGCAAGGATCGGTACCAAACCATTGTGTGTTCTTGTTTTTGACATGTGAAATTTGGGACATGTGCATGGAAGGAGGGAGATGGCTAGAGATGGTAAATGGTAAGACTCTCGGATGGGACGTTAAAGTGTAGGCTTCGAAAAAGTGGGAAAGATTCGAGTAGGCTCAAATATTTTGCCAAATTTTGGCCATGTATTAGTCAACAAGAGTCAATACTGATCCATCACTTTTGATGGATGTTTGCATGGAGGTAGGAGATGGCTTTGAGATAGTGGTAGCAGTACTTTGGGACTTTGAGTATAGTACTTTGAAACTTTGAGTATAGCAAAACTTTGGGACTTCAAGAGTTATTACCACTACAACAAAAAAATGGCTTTTAATAGCATTTCAAAAATGCAATTATACGATTTAATAACGTTTTAGAGAACACTATATAATGACATGTTATTATAGGTGGAGGACTTATCATAGCATTTTTGGGAACGCTATTAAAAATTCACGACTACCAGTGTTTTGAAGAACGCTATGTAATGACATGCTATAATAAGTCTGATATGTATCATAATGAAATAAATGCTATAAAAATGGAACTTCATAGCATTGTCTAAACACTTCCTAAAATAAACGCTATGAGAAGTGTGGGCAGTTCAATAGCTATTCTTAAACGCTACAAAAAATGAGATTATCCTTAACATCCATAATATTTTAATGCTAAAAAAACTAAACAACCATATCAACATATTATTAAAGCATAACATTACTGCATTTAACACACTATTGTTGTATCTTTCATCACATATTACTACATATTAAAGAAATAACAGCCACAATAGTATATTTTCTAAACAATTTTTTTTATATATAATACATTAAAGTTACCTGTATATTCGATACACCAAATAACATTCAGTAAATTACCTAACATTTCATAATAACGAGTTTTATAAGTACAAATACTGGTAGCATAGTAAGATAGCGCTAGAAAAATAGTTTAAACTCCATCAGCCTTGGCAAACTACAACTCATGATTATTTCTTCTCATAGCAGCGGTTGTTTTTGCCTCAACTTCCTATAAGTAAAGGATAAATTTAAACTAGCTCTGTTATCAGATAAAAATTATATATATGATTAATCATGATTCCACCATAATCAAGAAAAAATACATACATTCGCCTAATTTTACAAGAAATGTAGAATGTGCTCTAAATAAACACAAAATTTATATGCATCTAAATAAAATTAAAAAACTAGATTTTCTTTGGTTCATGTTTGTTTTCAAACTTAAATTTTCTTCCATATTGTTTTTTTATTTAGGTTATCTAGAATTAAAATATGTAAAATTGTTTCTTTCATGAAAGAAACAAGTTCTCCAAATTTTTGTTTCTATAACGTGAAAAGTAAGGTCAAAAAAACAACAAAGTTGCATGGAGAATTATTTCCACATATTCATATTAAATATTTCTTCTCTATCACCAAATTTGACACATCAATATATATTTCTTGACATTCACAAACAAAGAAACATTGCTCACGTGTTGAGGTAAGTCACTGTAATATGTTGTATTTATGAAAAAATTATTTAAATTTTATTTTATTTTATTTTATTTTATTTTTATTATTATTATTATTTTGTCAAAATTTTGAACTTCTCTTTCACATTAAATTCAAAATTCAAATAGGCATATTTTAGGCTATCACAAAACCATGCATTTCTAATATATTCACATCTATTTAATCTATTATTCATCTCATCATTTTTTTTCAAATTTCGAACCACACCTTCATTGCTTTCTTTATAAAGCTTTTTTTTTACAAATAAATAAAATATATAGACAAGCGCCAAAACTGCCAACAAGCCTGGCAGGTAATTACATAGAAAAAAGTAAAAGGAATAGAAAAAATAACCCAAAAACAGCTAGAAAAAATATAGAAGGAAGCAGTCAGCCCAACACCAAAGCAGGTACAGGCTAAGGACCACGAGAAGCAAGATCCAAGACCACTCGAACAGCACCAATACCGAAGAACAAGAGAGTAACACGGAAAAGCGGACAGAGCAGAACTACCGCAAACCAGCAATACCAAAAATAGAAGACAAAACCAAGCGAAATGGGTCACGGGCCAAGAAAGAGTCCACAGACACCTGATCTGGAAAACAAGCAACCACATGAGTTGGGGGGGGGATCGGGAACGCGGAGGGAAAGCCATCTCCCCAAGAACAGGATTCAGCCAATGCCTTGTATAGAGGAAGACTGGACAGAAGAAATAGAGAGAAGACCTACTAGTATCCTGGAGCGGGAGCCCACATGACCCCTAAATTGGCTACCGCGAAAAGCTAGGAAGACATCATTCCTGACACGGTGAATAATAGTCGGGGGGTCCATGGGGGTGCCGTCAAAGATTGCCTTATTCCGTGCGCACCAGAGGTGCCAACAGATCAAACAGGGAATCAAGCAGTAAACACACGAGCGAAGAGATTTACCAGATACCCCAGACCACCAGGATGATTGTAGATCAGAGGGGGATGAGGATAAGGCACGAACTCTGACTAGGTTGCCGAAGTAATTCCAGCACGCTTTGGCTGAGCGACCAACAAAAAACAAGTGGGACAAGGATTCCAGATTCCCATCCCAGCAGCATCTACAACGGGAAACAAGAGGGATGCTGATAATTTAGAGATTCTCGTCGAGCGGCAACCCATTGTGTAGGATACGTCACATCAACAGAGAAACCTTAGGGGGTATTCGAGAATCCCAAATGAAGGAAAACAAAGGACGAGTAGGACTAGAGGAGCGAATCGAAGACCAAGCTCTCCGAACGGAGAACGAGCCACCATCCCATCCCGTGAGCCAATCATGAGAGTCAGCGAGCGGCTTAACCGACTGCATGTGCTTCCAGGTCTCACTAGCATAGGACGGAGAACCAGAGAAATTGGTGCCCGCAAGCATGTGGTATTTAGAACGGAGGAACGAAGCCCACAAAGAGTCGTTAGCCCCAAACCCGTTCCACAGCTTACAAGCAAAAGCCGCACAGAGGTCCTTAGGATTACGCAGTCCCGGGCCACCTTCGTTCTTTGGTCGACAAATGGCGTCCCACGATACCCAGTGGTGACGACGGTTATCGTCCTTGGAACCCCAGAAGAAGGATGAGACCAAGGACCGATAGGAACGGAAGAAGGAAGCGGTGGGGGTCATAGCTGCGAAAACATGGGTGCCCATAGAGTCAAGAACTGACTTAATGAGAACAAGTTTACCGGCTTGGGACAGGAGAGAAGCATTCCAGCGAATGATCTTGTTCCTAACTTTATCAGTCAAGGGGTCGAAGATAGCGTTAAGTTTTCTACCCCGGTAAAGAGAGATACCCAGATAAGGGAGGGGAAGGGAAGCTGCCTTGAAACCAGAAATGGTCTCGATCCATGAAGCTCTAGTGGGGGACAAATCCTTGCCATGGACAAAGAAACTTTTGGAAGGATTAACGAGTTGGCCCGAACACCTCTCGTATTGGTTAAGGAAACGAAGCAGCCGCCGGACGGACGAGCGACTACCATTAGAGAAAATGACAATGTCATCAGCAAATGATAAGGAAGAAATAAGAGGGCAACCCCTCGGGATTCCAAAGCGCTGAATCTGACCGAAGATCGTAAGAGACTGAAGACCGCGACTGAATGCCTCTGCCGCAATGACGAATAGAGAAGGAGAGAGTGGGTCTCCCTGACGCAGACCCCTTCCCCCCTGAAATACCCATTAGAGGACCCGTTAATGAGTACAGAGAACCAACAGTTCGAGATTAGCCTCCACACCAGGTCAATAAGGGTTTCCGAGAACCCGAAAGCCCTAAAGACCTTTAAGATGAAAAACCAGGACAAGCAATCAAAGGCCTTAGCCATGTCAAGTTTGAAAACCACATTAGAACCCCTAACTTTCCGATCTAGTTGGGAGATCATTTCCTGAGCTAGAAGGACGTTATCCGAGATTAAACGTCCCTTAACAAACCCCGCTTGAGAGGGAGAGATAATGCGTTCAAGGATTGGGACCAAACGACTAGCCAAGATCTTAGAGATAACTTTATTCGAGAAGTTACAAAGACTTATGGGACGGAAATCCGCACAAGACCGAGGATTGTCGCACTTAGGAATAAGAATCAAATTGGTGGAAGTCCATCTACAGGGAAGAGTCCCACCATTGAAGAAGGACTGAATAGCGAGACAGAAATCAGCCTCGATAATAGGCCAAGCTGACCTGTAAAAGACGCCATTGAAACCGTCCGGACCGCTGGCGCTATCCTTGTTCAGGGCAAAGACACACGCACGGATCTCGTCCGTGGAAGGAGGTTCCGCAAAAAGGTTGCCATCCGTAGGAAGGACCATACGGGGGATGAAGGCCATCAGGGCCGGATCGTTAATAGAGATAGAAGGAGAGCCCAAAAAGGACTGGAAGTGGGACAAAATGGTATCTTTGACGTCCTCCATAGAAGAGGCCAAAGATTGGTCAGGTCGCAAAATCTCACGGATAGTGAGAAGATTATTCTTCTTGCGGATAGAAGAATGAAAAAACTTAGAGTTCGAATCACCTTCGACCACCCATTTGATCCTAGCTTTTTGACGAAGGTAGTCATTTTCGATACGAAGTTCAGAAGAGAAAACTGTCTGGGCTAAAGCCCAAGCCTCCTTGTTCGCGGATGAAGGAAACTCAACTAACAAGGATTCGGCTAAGATCAGGGATTCTTCGGCCACCCGAACGCGATCGAAAATGTTCTTGAAAACATCAACGTTCCACACCTTAAGGCAGTCTTTGAGGCGCTGAAGCTTACGAACGAAGATAGAGCAAGGAGAGCCAGATACCGGAGCACTCCAAGAGTTAGCCACGACTTGATGAAAAGAGTGGTGAGATCTCCACATGCTCTGGAACCGAAAAGAAGAGGGCCCAGAGAGGGAGAGAGGAAAGCAGCGAACAACCAAAGGAGCATGGTCAGAAAAAGTACGATGAAGGTGAGCGATTGAGAAGGAAAAAGGGAGGCGAAACCATTCTTCCGACCCGAAGACACGGTCGAGCCTAGAAAGAATACGGTTCGGTCCCTCTTGGTTGTTCGACCAAGTGAAAGCAGAGCCAACAAAGGAGAGCTCAGATAGACCAGAGTTGACAATGAACGAGTTGAAATCCGTCATCACAGCACGGTTGGTGGTGGCTCCTCCTCGCTTTTCCGCATGGCAAGCGACGATATTAAAATCGCCACCAACTACCGAGGAAGAAAAACCCAACTCCTCCAAGGCAAGAATGTCGGACCAAAGAGATAACCTTTCCGTCCGATCGCATTTGGCGTAAACCACCGAGAAAAGAAAGAGAGAAGTGAACGAGGGAGAAGAGCAGGCCACAGAGAGAAGCTGCGAAGAGTCAAAGATGGAATGCACAACAAAGGATTTGGACCATAAAATCCAAATCTTTCCGGAGGCATTGGCTGATCCACCCCCAAAACCTAAGGCTAGAATGGTTTTGGGCATACCTTCCGTGGCCAGAAAAGGTTCCAGGAGAGCAACCAATCCGACCGAGTGCTTCTTGACGATGCGTTTCAGTCTAGCCAAAGACGCATCGTTACCAATGCCACGAACATTCCAGAAAAGGAAATTCGACATAAGGAAAGGGGAGAAGGTCGGAGTAAGAAAAAGAAAAGACGGACACCCAACTGAGCAAAGCCGAGCGGACTCAGATAAGATACAAAGAAAAACGAGTAGATCTGTCAATCTGCTCGGACGTCGCTATAGAGCATGTGCGAATGGTGCAAGGGGTAGACTCTACTCGACGCGATCTGCGTCGTGTCCGGCGGGGAGGGGGGAGGGGGATGTCTCAAAAGACACCTCACCATCAGAGCAGGACATGGAAGCTAGAGGAGAATCATAAGGCGAAGGGGAAGAGTTCCTAGAAATGCAATCTAGCCACTCATTAAGGAGCGCAATTTCAGCCTCACACTTTAGAGGAATGGTGATGGACAGTGAACAGAGAGAAGAAGGAAGGGAGCACGCCGAGGAGCATGGGGAAGTAGACGGGTCCAAACGGTCATGAGGTACAAATGGAGAGCGCAAGAGAGAGTGGTGCCTAGCCAACTGAAACCCATACCGCCAAACAAGCCAGTCTACAATAGGGTAAGAATGGGACAAAAGAGAGGAGGCTAATGAAGAGGAAGAACGATCATAGAGCAAGAGCGCAGAGAGAACCGGAGACGGGGAAGAAGAAGGCGAAGAAGGGGAAGGAAGAAGGAGATGAGAGAAAACAAAAAAAGAATCGGGAAGTGTATGGGAGCAAAACTGGTGCAGCCCACGTTGCTGTAGGAAACTTACCGTAGTCGGACTGTCACTAATAGTACAGCCCTGCGACGCAGGTAAGTGTCGCAGGTCGGTCTCATAGGAGGAAGCAATAAAGCAGAACAATGTAGGATGACAATAGTCATGTCTGTCCGAATAGAGGTCCGCGATAGGGACTACTATTCGAACAGAGAGGGGATATCGCCTGAACCAATCGTTCCAGGCCCGAAGACACCGCCCTAGAGACCAACGATAGCCCAACAAAAATGAGAAAAGAAGCGTAGCATAAGACATATACGACACAGGAAAGGTCTCGTAATGTCTAAACATAAGAACCCAGCAAGGGGAAAACATCAGTTTGATCCATACTAGAAGCCTAGTATGGACACCACCGATGTGAGACTCCCACGAAGTAATGACGTGGAAGCAAAGACGATACTGTGAAGAGGAAGGCAAGAGACAGACAGAAACACCTAATCTACTGTGACCTGTCACACCACTAACAAGGAACCGAGTAGTAGAGACATAGAGCACACACCAAAGTGTGTCGTGGCTCATGCATAACAAACAAATGCCATCGGCCAGCAACCAGTAAAAGATTGGTAACCCAACAGGATTATGGAAAAAAGAAACGAAGCAAGAGAAACGCACCTCACTACACCAAAATAGTGATTTTGCGACATTTTCTATTTGTTAATTTCTAACACTTATAAATGTTACAGCCTACTGACAATAAAAAAGTGTCAAGATACCTGAAAAAGTGTTGGGAATTATAAATAATGTTTTTTATAAACTTTCCAACACATCAGTTATAATTTACAACACAAAAAAGTGTTAGAACAGTTGGTAAATTTGTAAATAACTCACTAAAAATTGGACCCTATGTAATCTTTCATATGTTGCATTTCCTAACGCTTTCCCTTTCCATCACCCTTGTTGGCCGCATAATTTTTAATTAGATTAGGGTTAACCTTCGCGCATTCCATCACCATTTTCTGACGTTTTCCCATTCCCATTCCATCACCAGCGTTTGGCCATTCGCACATCCTCCAAGCTACCAAACATCCAACTGTTCTCTTCCCTCGTTGCAAAATACCGAAAACTGCTTCTTTTTTGACTCATCCAGCCCTACTTATGAAACGCTGCATCATTCGTCTAAGATTTCTTCATCTACCATTCAGAGCCACACCTACGACCCAAACAACATCGTCGATTTCACAAAGGTACGTCAATTTAATGTTCCTCCTACCCAAATTAGCAACAAATGGGTTTTCTATGCTTAAAATAGAGTCATTGCCCTCTCCCTTGGCGATCCCCATGCTGGATCGCTTGGCCTAACTGGCTGTCTCGATCCATCTATTTCACGGCTTTCAATACTCATTGAGTTGTTGTGAAATAAGAACTTGGTTTGGGTGTCCATATATTAGTTAAAGATGCAACCAATTGGAAGTTGGGACTCGTTGGTATTTGGTATATTGTTCATCATACTTTAACTTAACTTTATTTGGTTGTGCAAGGAGATCTTGAGGTATCACCATCTTACTAAACTTACATTTAAGTTGTGTTTTGTTAAACTATTGTTTCACATTAGTTCTTATAATTAGGGTGGAAAACACTATGCAATATGGAAGGATCTATTTAGAAAACCCAGTTATTTATTTACGTTAATTGCTAGTTAGTTGGAAAGTAGAGAAGACATCTTCATGACTTGTTCGGGACAAAACATTGTCTTGAGAATTTGGACCCCATCTAAAGATGTACCAAAAACAATCCATGCAATGTATTCACTTAAGGCAGCAAAAAGTGGGATGAGGAAGTCAGCATATTTTGCCTAGGCTTAGGCGAGCGTTTGGGCTTGAATATGACCTTGATATGTTTAATATTATTATTGTTCCCGAATTCAACATGTAAGTTAGATGTTTCCTCTTAGCTTGCGCAATACCTTCATTGACTATGAAAAGTATTACATTTCTCTCTGTTGGCTAAAGATTAAATTGTTGATGCAAATAATTTCTTTTCCAATAAATTATTGGTATTTGTACCATAGTTCCTATGTTTTCATTTCTTTGAAGTGTTAATACCATCATTGTTTTTGATGCTGAATGCATGATGTGGATTTAATAGTATTCCTTCATCCATGTTATAATCCAGTATTTCCAGCTCTTAGTTGATCTTTCTAATCTTTGTGGTTTGCAGGGAGGCCATAGAGAATAAAAGCTTAAATGTATGTTTTTTAATGTCCTTCAACCTTTGTCAAACCCAACTTACTTATGTCCCTCATCCCGGGTAGGGATTTCGGACCAATACTCGAATCCATCGGTCTTCATTCCCTTGCATTAAGCAAAAACTTCCTTTCAGGCCCAATCCGAATTACGTGTTTAATTACCTATTGGAAAGTTTATTGCTGCAAAGGAATACGTTTTTCAGGCTAGTGGTACCATAGAATAAGGTGAGCATACTAGTGGTGGATCTAAGCTACAATAGGTTGTCTGGGAGTGTGTCGCCTACGCTGGCTGCCGCTGGAAGTTTACATTTGAATAGTAATAAATTTACTGAGGAGGTTCCTGCAAGGTTTGTGGAGAAATCGGTTGGAGCTGGAATGCAGCATTTTTCATTATGATTTTATTTTGATTTTATGTTTTCAGCTATGGATACGTTTTAAGTTTGATATTTTTAATGATGATTGACCTTAGGTTAATATATTGTTATTTAATTTATTATCTGCATCAATAGTTTTATATTTTGTTGAATTTTTTTACATATAAAGTTGATCAATTGCCTTAGGTTAATATATAGCGGTTTATTAACTGGATTAGAGGTGTAATGGTGCATGTTTCCTTGTAAATCTTTAGTTCAAGGTTCACTTCCATAATTCTAATAATCAGTAATTTATATTTCATCACCAATCGCTGTTGCTAAATTTGGAAGGATCTCTGCCATGCAGAACCAAAGTTGCTGACCTCCCTTTGGACCCTGTTTCTGCCTGATACTGATGTATTGTTGCCTGGGTACGCACATTTTCTGTTGAGATTTCATTTGTAATGTATTTTTATTCTGTGATCCCCAAATATTTGTGTTTCACGGGAAATATCAGGCGACCATAATGACTTGTTTACTTTTGATCATGTAATGAAGGTAACCTCCTTTTGCACTTCTCTTCCTTATTCTGTGTATATTTATTATTGTACTGAAAGTTATTATCTTAACAGAATGGAAAATGACTTCCTTTTGTCTTAATATTGATACGTTAAATGACTCATCATTATGGCATTTAGAGCTGATAAGTAAAGGCATATTGAGAAATGCTAGCAACACTCTACCTTTGAGAGAGCATTACTATACTCCCTTCCTAGCTTACCACTCCATCAATCTGTTATCATTGATTTCTTACCACTTTTCACAAAATCAGCTAGCAAGTATAAGCAACTCTTCCCAGCTTAGCATTTCTCCAGTAATTATATAAAAATTAATGATTGTACCATGGAACCCACTAATTTCCACTTCTCAAGATATATTTCCGAAAAGATTCCTAGCGGACCCTTTATTGCTTTCATAAACTTTAGAATATGTTTAGCATAAACTAAATAATTTGTTTTTACTGGAAATTGCTTCTGGTAAAAAAATTACATTTGTTAGGAATTTTTCCTAAAAGGGCTATAACAAGGGACTCAAACCTGAACTAATTTGGTTTCTAATGACACATGTTTCGCCAATATTTTTGTTACTTATACATGCATTATTGGATCTGTATTTACAAATATCAAACTGGTGATGTACTGTAAGTGAAACAATAATTCGAGCATGTATTTTGGATTTTGCCGGTTTACTTACTCATTATTTGGCATAGCTTTTCATTCTAGCTGATACTATATATACACATATGCACACTAGACTTTGGGTGTCATTTCTTCTAGTTACCATATTGGATTGTTATTATTGGAATATGCATATGAATATTAAAAATAATTGGAATGTGGGGCTAGATAGAAATGATCAGTAGTTACGTCGATCCTACTTACTGAAAAGTGTTGTTTTATGGAATGTGGGGTTAATTAATAGTGTAATGAACAATGTTGTGTTTGCTGTATTTTGCTGGCAAGATATGAGTAAGCTCATTTTACTCTTAATGCACTAATCAAAGATTCAAAGTTTACGGCTATTGGATCATCTTTATTAATAAAACTAGTGTGTGGCCCGTGCTACGCATACGGGCATGGTTTGAAATTAAAGTAATGTTAAAATTTACTTTAGAATATATTGTAGTAGCACAAAGGAATTTTATATAGGAGAGGAAGGTAGACTAATTGTATATTTTGGTGTGTGTTTGCAAATGTAACATACATATATACACACACATGTTTGTGTGTTATTTTTTTTAAATATAGTAGACTTTTAAAAAAATTGACATATTCAATTTTTTCTTCAAAACCCTTGTTCAAACTATAGTAAAACACAGATAGAATAACATAGAATGAAAATGCGGAAACCACTAAATTTTGATTAATATTTATCGATGTTCGAAAAAAGTCAAATTTGTATACATCTTGCCGTTTCGAAAAGAATCAAATATCGGTAAAGTAAAGGTATACCTTGTTCCAGTATTAATCTTTTTATTTGCAAGCACTACACGTAGAATTGACAACATGAAGTATATAAATCAGTTATATATATTCTTGACCGCAATTACATGCCACAAAATGTGATATATAAGGAAGTATGACTTTCAATATGGAAAGGTTTTAGAAGCATATGTTAGTGATGTCTTGTATATTTACAGTCACGTATGTTTAAATTTTCCAATTCTAATTTACAGTTTCATAATCATAATAGCCTTCTTTATAATCTACTGGTAAATATTTTTGTAGTACAGCTAGCAATATGCAACAACAATTGGGAATACATATTAAGTGTTAACTGCTTTTGTATTATATGTATATTACCAGATTGAATCATTGTACCAAATAAAGAAAATTGTAAATATGTTCCAGTAGAATGTATGAAAACAGTAAGTGTACAGGAAAGAAAATTCATTTAGTCATTAAAAACCCAGTATAAATCAGCAAAAAAATTACAAACAATGAAATTCAAATTTTTTGTAGACTATGCCCAATCTCTTCTCATATGCATCTTATCTACTTCATTTCAAAGTCGACTAAATCCATTAGGTAAACCTATAATTTTCCAGCTACTCCCACCCCTTCTTCTATGTAGAGACCCAATCATCATAATATGCCTTAAGTTTTTCATAATTTTTTTTAAATTGATTGTCACTACGAAGGGGGGTCCAAGGAGTGGTAATCCCCTAGCTAGGGTGCAGGGGCAACGCCCCGCTGACGGCAGCCGATCATTTACTGTTTGAATTTTAATTCAAACAACAAATGGGTACGACTGTTGGGATAATTGCAGAACTCAAGGAGAATATCAAGCAATGTTTCAACAAACCATCAAATTTTACTTACCTAAATTTTCATGCCCTCCCGTCTCTTTACAACCACATTATAGCATGCACAGCAAGCTCATGTCAGAAATGTTGTTGGAAAATTTCTTCCCAGTATAAACATTTAGGCATCTATAAAAACTAAGCAATTTTATGTATTTGCTCTCCAAATACTCAACCATTGAAATTTCAAAATTTTGTGATACCAATCTATAGAATAAAATGTATCATATTAGTTGCCTTTTTTGTGAAAAAATATGATTCAAATGTCGGTTTTATGTATCATTCTCTTTAAATAGTCTATGTATAAAATGAGATAACTCAAAAACACACCCCATCATGTCATGCATAAATAATGCGTAGCACCAAAAAGAAAAGAAAAAAGAAAAGGAAAGATATGCTTACTGATGTTCATTGGTTACCATACCATTTTATAGCAGATAAAATCTCGCTGGGCTTCGTACATGCCTTATACATGACAACAACAATACTTTCTCATTCTCGCTCAACCTACCAGCAAAACTATGACCCTCTCTCTTTCTCGCTATTTTCAGAATCCTTAGTCTTTGTAGCATGCCTTTTATACACACAGCCTCCATCGCAACCGAACATTAATTTGGCTTTCTGTTTAGCTATATTTTCTTCTTTTGATTTTATGATGATGATTATGAAGCTCGGACTGATTGCCGTCTATACCACATTGGTTCAAAAATATGAATCAAACAAACTTAATTGTAGAGTTAGAAACGAAGATAAGGTACATGAGATAAAATGCGTTTGAAAATAAAAACTGGAAAATTACATTATGCAGTAAATTCTGCATTAACAATAAAATCAATATTTCAACTGAAACAATATCATAGTATTAGTATTATTTAATAGACTAAAGGATAGCAATATCTCAATTAGCAAAAAAAAATACGTTTCGCAAAAAGCACCATTCATACAAACTGTTGTGTAAACATATAATTTCGATCGATATACAAAGTGGAATAAGCTATTGCATACTGTTATCTTCGTTCACTTGACCATAAGACAACCCAAAATATTCAAAATTATACCCAGATTTCCATAATACATTACATAATAGATGGTATGTGGCGGATGCATTCCGATAACATAAAACAACCATCCAGACTGGCCAACCATATTTCTAAGGTCTACATAATATATGGTATATTGCAGATGCATTCCGATGACCTAGAACAAACATCCAAACTAGTCGACCATAATCCAATATAGATCTACGCAAAACAGTGACTGAAAAATCCATCCATGAACATCCTAAAAACAGAGGTACAACAGTGCCGTTATCATTGAGTTTCCAAAACCAATGTATTTTTCCATGATTTCTTTTTGACAAACAACTGAAAATAGTCAGTTTGATAAATATAATGTTAGGTTATTTTGATATTTTATTAACGAAACCAGATCATGGACCTAGAAAAATTAAGTAGATTGTAGTTGTGTAATGACTGTGCAATTGATCAGTTATAAGCAACTGTATAATCAAATTTCAGCGAGCCCATTCAACTTGATGACACTTCTAAATAAAAGAATATAGTAGCCTAAAAAAACTAATGAACATGAAAAATCCCATGAAAGGTTAGACATGGCACCTCCTCTGCAAGCTAGATTAAAGCTTTCGGTGTATCCACAGTTTAACCATACCGTAATAAACCTGCCATTACATCTATAAAGTTATTGTGAAAGTGGGACACACCATCAATAAATGATCAACTAAATTTGTTTATAAGCTTTACCAACAACTGACTGGAGTCGCGTTATATTGTTAAGCAAATATGAAGATATTTCAATAATTTTAATTTACTAATAGACCGCACATTATTATTTATTTTAATTTACAACTAAAATAAGGATACGCATAAATTTAACTCGTTGCAATGAATAAAATCATTTATGTGTGTGTAATTAACGACCAAACTAACAATTTTAAAAGTTTTATATATGTTTACATACTTACTAAAATGTCTATAAATAAAAAATACAAATAGGTAACATGATTTCTAACTGTTTGCTTCTGTGTTTGTGTGTGTATTCATGTACGTATGTATCAGTTTATGTATTTACTGTTCAATTTCAACCTATACAAATGAAGTGAGGAGGCATGATGTAACAAAATATATCTTTTATCTGGATTTTTTTTTTCAGTTTGGCCTCGTTTTAAACTTATTACCGCAAATAGCGTCGTTATAAAACTAATACCAAATATAGCCATGTTTTGGCAAACGCAGCGATAACTGGTCAAAGTGCACCGACGACTTCTCAAAGATCGTCATTGTAAAAAGAAATTTCCGGCGACTTTTCCAAAGTCGCCAATTTTTTTTTGAATTTTTTTTTTACATTGGCTCCTTTTCAAAAGGAGCCAATGTATTTTTTGAAAAAAATATTTACACAAGCGGCTTTTGAAAAGCCGTCGGTGCTTTTTTTTGAAATTTTTTTTTACACGGACTCCTTTCCAAAAAGGAGCCAGTGTATTTTTTGAAATTTTTTTTACACTGCCGACTTTTAAAAAGTCGCCAGTGCATATTGATGGACAAAATAGGGCTATATTTGATATTAGTTTTAAAACTGAGCTATTTGCGATAATAAATTTAAAAATGAGGCCACACTGATAAAAAATCCTTTTTATTAGGTATTGTGTGTCATACAAAAGATGAATGTCAAATCCGAATCATAGGTGGACAGGAGTCAGGACGGCATTTGGGTAGATGTAAATGGATTTTAACACTTGTATTGACTTTATTTCATAAATTACTTCCGCACTGATTGTCAGTCACAATTTATTTCTTTGTTTGGATTATTGTACACCATAACGGTAAGGTAGTTCATATTCCATATACTATAAATTTTTAAACAAACTTATAAATGGAACAAAGTTGATCGGGTCAAATGCATTATAGTCTAAACAAAAATAATAATTTAAGATTAGTCTCGTAAATTATAAGAATAAGGTTTCAATTCAATACTGACGCAGCGGATATTTCAAAACAAACTTCAATTGATGAAATGTAGCAATGGGTGATTTGAAAATACTGCAATGCCCAAATCCGTTGATCCAAAGATGTCGGATTCTAGCTATCTTCGTCTCGTTGATCGCGCACGATACCGAGAAACAAAGATCTATGATTCTTTGACGTTGATCAAGCGCACTTGATTCCGTGAATCGGCTTCACAAACGAAGATTCGAGCGCACTCGAATGACGTAGGTAGAGATAGGAGATCACACTCGACTACCAATTGAAGAAAGCACAAAGCAATCAAAAGAGAATTTTATTCAATATCCAAAACCATTACAATGACATTACATCCCTATTTATAGGGTTTATGACTCAACACAAGTGACTTAAGAAATTACAACACAAATAGTACACGACTTAAGAAAACAAAAATGCAGCGACTTAAGCAATACGACTTATGAAACACGGCTTCGATTCAACTACGACGACTCAACTCCTTTACGCGACTCATCAATGTCTCGGTAACGACTCAACAAAAACAAAAAAATGGTCGCGACTTATACTTGAGTCATTCGCGACTCAGAAGAATGGATCGCACAAACTCTCGACCTACTGGAATTGGGGAAACGACCCAATGTCGTTCGCGATTTAGGTTTTAGGTCGGCCGCTTCCTGGGTAGCCTGCGCGCGGCATATGGATGTGGGGGAAGAAGTAAGTCGTTCGCGACTTAGGGTTTTGGCCGGGGATGTAATTGAGTCGTGGGTTGGGAATGTAATTGAGTCGTGGGTCGTGGATCGCGGAGATGGCGATGAGTCGTGAGTCGGTGGGAGGGCGATGAGTCGTGAGTCGTTGGTGGGTTGAGTCGTGGGTCGGTGAAGTGGTGATGGGAATGAATCGGTGATGGGTGGCCGATGCTTCGACGAGGTAAATACTTCATCATTCTCCCCTTGTTGGATAGAATTCGTCCTCGAATTCACACTCTCGTCACCTTCGATGAAATCCTCCCCACAATACGGAATTAAATGTTTGACATTGAAAACATCAGAAGTATGAACATTTTCCGGCAACTTTAACCGATACGCATTATCATTTATCTTCTTTAAGATTACCACTGGACCAATTTTTCGTGCTTTCAACTTATTATAAGCTCCAACTGGAAAACGATCTTTCGTCAAAACCGCGTAAACAAAATCACCCTCTTTGAAGACTACACTTCTTCGTTTCTTATCCGCCATTTGTTTATACTTCTCATTTGCCTTTTCCAATCGTTCCTGAACGATTCTATGGCATTCCGTCAACCCATCAACAAAATCAGCAGCTCATTTAACTGTCCTCTTCGGTTGTGGTACTACTGCCAAATCCAACGGTCCCTTGGGTAAATTTGAATATACAATCTGAAATGGACTGAATCCTGTACTTCGGTTATTTGCATGATTGTGAGCAAATTCAGCTTGACACAACTTTAAATCCCAACTCTTCAAATTATCTTTCACAAGACATCGTAACAAGTTTCTCAACGATCTATTCACCACTTCTGTTTGCCCATCTGTTTGCGGATGATAAGCACTATTAAAATTCAGCTTCGTTCCCACCATCTTCCACAAACTAAGCCAAAAATGACTTAAAAATCTAGTATCCCTATCAGAAATAATAGATTCAGGTAAACCATGCAATCGATACACCTCTTTAAAGAATAATTGAGCTACTCGAACTACATCTGCTGTCTTCTTACAGGCTATAAAATGTGCCATCTTCGAAAACCTGTCCACCACAACAAATATAGAATCATTCCCCTTCTGAGTTCTAGGCAAACCCAAAACGAAATCCATGCTGATATCAACCCATGGCTTAGACGGTACAGGTAGCGGCATATACAACCCTGCATTCGTTGCTGTTCCCTTCGAAACCTGGCAAATATGGCATCTCTCCACAAATCTTTCAACCTCTTTTCTCATCGACGGCCAAAAGTAAGATTGAGAAATCAACTGCATTGTACGATCTCTACCCACATGGCCTTCTTCATGCAACTCCTTGATAATTTTCATTCTCAAACTGCCCTCTGGAATACATAACTGATTTCCTTTGAACAAGAATCCATTAACCAACATAAATTCATCGGTACTCCCATCCTTGAATTTCTCAACATATTTCACAAAGTAAGGATCTTCTTCAATCATCTCTGGCAATAATTCAAATCCCGTCACTTCAACCTTCAATGTTGTTAACAAATGACTCCTCCTACTCAAAGCATCAGCCACACGATTCGTCACCCTAGATTTGTGTTTAACAACAAAAGTAAATTGCTGCAAATAAGCAATCCATGATGCATGTCTCGCTGAAATTTTATCCTGCCCCTGTAAATGTTTCAAAGCTTCGTGATCAGTGTAAAGAACGAATTCCTTCTGAAATAGGTAGTGTCTCCAATGCTTAACAGCTTGCACAACAGCATAGAATTCAACGTCATATGTACTGTATCTCATCTTTGCCCCTGATAACTTTTCACTGAAATATGCAATAGGTCTCCCCTGCTGACTCAACACTCCTCCAATCCCAACCTTTGATGCATCAGTGTGTAGCTCAAACAACAACTGAAAATTAGGTAAAACGAGAATTGGCGCTGTCGTCAACAGTTCTTTGATTCGTTCAAAAGCAATCCCGGCTTCTTCTGTCCACTAAAACTGTTTACCCTTCATGCAATCAGTAATTGGAGCCATCACGCTACTGAAGTGTGGAATGAATCTTCGGTAGAATGACGCTAGCCCATGAAAACTTCTCACTTCCGTAATTGTCTTTGGCTGTGGCCAATTCCTGACTGCCTCAACTTTACTCTGATCAACTTGAATACCTTCTCCTGAAACAACATAACCCAGAAATAAAACACTGTGCGTCATAAACACACATTTCTTCATAGCAGCATAAAATTGTTCCTCACGAAGAATATTCAATACTTCCCTCAAATGTTGAACATGCTCCTCCGTACTCCTGCTGTAAATCAGAATATCATCGAAATAAACCACGACGAACTTCCCAATGAATGGTCTAAAGATTTGATTCATCACCCGCATAAATGTACTAGGTGCATTTGACAAACCAAATGGCATAACCAACCATTCGTATAATCCTTCCCTGGTTTTGAAAGCTGTCTTCCATTCATCTCCTGGTCTAATTCGAATTTGATGATAACCACTTTTCAAATCAATTTTCGAAAAGATAGTTGCCCCACTCAACTGATCCAGCAAGTCATCCAACCTTGGCATAGGAAATCTGTAACGGACAGTAATCTTGTTCAAAGCTCGACTATCTGTACACATTCTCCATGTTCCATCCTTCTTTGGCACCAACAAAGCTGGCACGGCACAAGGACTCAAGCTTTCCTGAACACGTCCTTGTTCCAGTAACTCTTCCACCTGCCTTCGTAACTCCTCATGTTCCTTCGGACTCATTCGGTAATGTGGTCGATGTGGTAAAACTGCTCCTGAAACAAGATCAATTTGATGTTGAATGTCCCTCAATGGCGGTAACTCCTTAGGCAACTCTTCTGGAAATACGTCCTCAAATTCTTTCAAAACTGGCTTTGCTTCTTCTGGAATCTCAACTTCTTCACTACTCTCTCTCCCAATCAACAAAAACACCTCAGGTTCCTTCTCAACTTCTTTAACAAACTCCTTCAAAGTCAACAGAGTTTTCAATTCTTCAATTTCCTCCAGCTTGCTTTCTTTCTGTTGCTGCTTCTTGGGAACTAAAGTAATTTTAGTGGCTTCAAACATGAAACTATAGCTATTAGCACGACCATCATGTTGAACTGCTCTATCAAACTGCCATGGTCTGCCCAACAACAGATGACACACGTCCATGTCTACAACATCGCACCAAATTTCATCCTTGTATTTCTTCCCAATTGAAAATTTGACACAAGCTCTCCTTCCAACTTTCACTTCACCACCTTTCCTCAACCAAGCTAACTTGTACGGTTTAGGATGCTTCTCGGTTTTCAATTCCAACTTCTTTACTGCCTCTGTAGAGATAATGTTATCGCAACTCCCAGCATCAATAACGAATTTACAAACTCTTCCAAGAATAGTGCAAGTAGACTGAAATATATTATTCCTCAACCAACTGTCTTCCTCCTCTTGCTTTGGTGTCAAACAACTTCTCCTCATCATTAGTGAATACCCTTCGTCTCCTGACAACAAGTCTTCCTCCTCAACCGGTAATGAATTAGAACACTCTGCCTCTTCATCCTCATCCTCAGCTTCAACTATCATAGTTCTCTTTTTCGGCTTCGGACACTCATTGCTTTTATGACCCATCTCCTGGCAATTGTAACATTTGAATCCACTGTTAACCTTCGCCTTCTCAGTCTCCTTCACAACTGGTTTTGTAACAACTTTAGGAACATTATAACTTCCACTGACTCCGTTCACTTGATTGTTAGAATTAGTAAACACACCACCTCCACGCCTTCCTTGCTTCTCCCAAGCCAACGCCTTTTGGTGTGCTTCCGCCACAGATCTTGGATCAAACATATTAACCATATCCTGGATCTGCATTCGTAACCCTCCAACAAATCTTGCTGTCAGCTGCTCTTCCGTTTCCATTATATCGTTCCTGGCAATGAGTTGGTAAAATTCATATGCATAATCATTGACTGACTTCGTCCCTTGCCTCAGATTCTGCAACCTCTGGTACATAAGTGATTGATAGTTGTAAGGTAAGAAAGTAGATCTCATCAACTTCTTCATCTTATCCCACGATTCTATCTTTGACTTCCCCATTCGTTCTCTCGTAAGTTTAGTTTGCTGCCACCACGCCAAAGCTCTCCCCCTCAACCTAGTAGCAACTAACTTCACTCGGCGATTCTCCGAAATCTCTTTGAAATCAAAGATCTCTTCAACATTAGACAACCAATCAAGAAATTCTTCAGCTACCATCCCACCTTTAAACTCCGGAATCTCCATCTTCATTCCCGATTCTCATCGACGATCATCATCTACATCTCGATACTGACGTCGTGTTTGTTCTCTATCTCGATGCATACTCCCTCTGTCACCAACAAATTCCTCATCAAAATCTGAAGTATATCGTTGTCGATCACGACCTCCAACATCTCTACCACCACTCCTACTACCAACATTCCTATCACGATTATCAACACTTCTATGATCTTCTGTTCTCTCCCGATCTAAATGTATCGAAGTTCTACTTCTCCCATGGCTCGATTCAGGTGAAATTCTTCTTCTACTTTGATTCATTTCAAGCATCATTCTCTCTAATCGACCAATCCCTTCATTCAACTTTTCAGTAAAACTCTCGTGGATTCGTTGCTCCATTTCATCGGCCTCTTCTCTTCCATACAAGGCACTAATATTGCGATGTCGTTGAGCTCGTCTTGGTGGCATGATTGAACTTCACAAATAATTCAACAAATCTCCAAACTTTAACAAATTTGACTTCAAAAATCTTCAAACAAAACAACTCCAAACTACAATTCAAATCAACTAGTACGGCTTCAAGCTTGCTTCGAACTTTACTTTGGCGTGCAAACTCTCCCACGCAAATTCAAACACCTTTCCCACACTTTGATCCAAATGATTATGGATCAAACACCCCAAACTTGTTGCAACTTCAATATGAACACGACGAACACAAACTTCAAACTCCAAACTTCTCGATAATTTGCAAATCCGATCTCTAAACTTCAGCTTCTCGAAACCCAATTCTCCAAATGATGCAAACTCCTTGCAATCTAGCTCTGATACCAAACTGACGCAGCGGATATTTCAAAACAAACTTCAATTGATGAAATGTAGCAATCGGTGATTTGAAAATACTGCAATGCCCAAATCCGTTGATCCAAAGATGTCGGATTCTAGCTATCTTCGTCTCGTTGATCGCGCACGATACCGAGAAACAAAGATCTACGATTCTTCGACGTTGATCAAGCGCACTTGATTCCGTGAATCGGCTTCACAAACGAAGATTCGAGCGCACTCGAATGACGTAGGTAGAGATAGGAGATCACACTCGACTACCAATTGAATAAAGCACAGAGCAATCAAAAGAGAATTTTATTCAATATCCAAAATCATTACAATGACATTACATCCCTATTTATAGGGTTTATGACTCAACACAAGTGACTTAAGAAATTACAACACAAATAGTACACGACTTAAGAAAACAAAAATGCAGCGACTTAAGCAATACGACTTATGAAACACGGCTTCGATTCAACTACGACGACTCAACTCCTTTACGCGACTCATCAATGTCTCGGTAACGACTCAACAAAAACAAAAAAATGGCCGCGACTTATACTTGAGTCGTTCGCGACTCAGAAGAATGGATCGCACAAACTCTCGACCTACTGGAATTGGGGAAACGACCCAATGTCGTTCGCGATTTAGGTTTTAGGTCGGCCGCTTCCTGGGTAGCTTGCGCGCGGCATATGGATGTGGGGGAAGAAGTAAGTCGTTCGCGACTTAGGGTTTTGGCCGGGGATGTAATTGAGTCGTGGGTTGGGAATGTAATTGAGTCGTGGGTCGTGGATCGCGGAGATGGCGATGAGTCGTGAGTCGGTGGGAGGGCGATGAGTCGTGAGTCGTTGGTGGGTTGAGTCATGGGTCGGTGAAGTAGTGATGGGAATGAATCGGTGATGGGTGGCCGATGCTTCGACGAGGTAAATACTTCATCAAATACTTACAAATTTTATAATTTTTAGTATGTGCAATATATGATCAACAAATGGAAACTTTTCAATATGCGATGACACATGATGTAAGAGTGCTCTTTAAATGGGTTGGTCCAATGCATTTCAAAGTTCATTATTATTGATATTCCATCAAAAAATATAGTCGGAATATCCATATGATATGTGGTATCGGAAAATTTATTTAAATAGTATGTGAAAATAGTCAAATGTGATGGTATTATAAGAATCTTTTATATTTCATGTATCATGCTCGTCTGAAGTTGTATTACAAAAGAAGCATTCATATAATGAAGGAAATTGGATAAGTTTGCAGGTTCCATAAATAGTTCACTAAGTTGAGAGAGAAATTTCTTAACAATGACATGCCGAGAGACATCTACTTTGGAGAGCAAACAAACGATGCATAACCATTAACCAATTAGCACATATCAATCCATTGTTAAAGACAAAAACTATACTAAGTATTTTGCTTATTATATTCTCAATAATATGATTGATTTTGAACATTAACTGTGTGAAAAGGTAAGGGTGTATGCTTTACAAAGCTGCAAAGGAAAACTACAAAACAAATTAACAATAAGCAACTTTAGTAATAGTAATTGAGGTCACCTCAAAACATATATATAGCAAGATCCATTGACGGCAGGAGTAACCTTGGAAGGATCAACCATCAATCGGTGCACTCCATTGACAAAATTACTTCAAAATCGGTCATTATTAGAACACAATTCCATTACCGAAAATTTGAATGAAAATAAAAGGTTGAGCAACCCAAATTTTTTTGAAATTGAGTATTCTAGAAAAGTCTTGGGTATAAATTTAAACCTAAAATACTACTTCGTGCTTCTTCCATCTCCATCCCAACCATGACCCAGAGATTCCTAAAGTTGCGGAAATTGAAAGAAAAATGTCAGTTAAACAATTGCAAGTAAATGATGAGATGATAGATAGCCTAAATATATAGCATGAAACAACTCGAGTTTTACTACTGTAGAAAAAACTTGCACAGAATTCAGACCGAAAAACCACTTCTGCTTCTTCCACCTTTGCCGTTTAAAAGTTAAAGCATGTATGACCTTCCAATCCTAAATATTTCTGAAATTGAACAAATCAATATACGTGGGATATCAAAATTTCAATGATGAGACGACAAATATAATAACTTATCCTGATTTTTTTTACAATTAGTAAGAGTTAAACCTTCGATTTGAAGCATGGATTGTTGATGATAGCATAAATGAAAGAAGTAGATAAACTAATTTATGACACCAGTGTTAGCATGTGTAAGCTTCTGATGGCGATTGAAGAGAGAAGAAAGGTAAAAGTAACAGATCGTGTAGAGTGAAGGGAGGTTAAAATACATCGTGGCCTATATAGTTTAGTACTACTGGTTAAATCACTCCGTTTAATAGAAAGTGGCAGTTTAGTACTACTGGTTAAAAGATGAGTAGAGTTTTTGGAAAACCGATTTAGAAAACGTGCCGGGGGAAGAAAAGAGTAAACGTGTTTGCGCAAGGACACGTGGCAGAAAACTATGTTGCTGGTTTCTCCTTTCCTATTTAAGTAATAGATTCATTTATTGCACCCTTCTCTATGTGTACCAGACTTCTGATATAATTTCATGCAACTTCCATACAAATAAAGAAAGTAGCACTACTCTATAGCTAAATCATATCATATGGAGCTCTCTCTCTTACAATCAGTTGTCATACTTCTCTTCATATCTCTAATCCTATTGTACAAACTCTTTGATAGGTGGAGAAACAGTAGTTGTTACCTCATTGACTACATGTGTTATAAACCAACCGATGATCGTAAAATTCCTACCGACTTTTGCCGTAAAATAGTGTTGCAAAACAAATGCCTTGGACTGGAGGAATATCATTTTCTTTTGAAAATGATAGTTAGTTCGGGCATAGGAGAGCACACTTATGGCCCTCGTAACATCGTTAGAGGCGACGAGGACTGCCCTACTCTTGATGATTCCATGTATGAAATGGATGAATGCTTTTGGGGGATGCTTGATGCTCTTTTCGAGAAGACAGGGTTCAAACCCACTGAAATAGATGCTTTGGTGCTTAATGTCTCCGTGTTTTGTCCTGCTCCTTCTCTATCAGCTTGAATTGTCAACCATTACAGGTGAATACAGTTAACCTTATATATGTAAATCTTGTTAATGCACCCTTTTAACAAAACTTGTTAAAGCGTGGTTTCGTTGTTTTTAAGCTGAAAAGAAGTTGAGATCTCATGTCCTTAATGCAATTGTGTTTTCATATGCACATATCATCTCATCCTTTCATTGACTAAGCAAACTACAGATAAAGAAGATAGATGACACTTACGGGGACATGAGACCGTAATAAATGAGGGCAAAGTATCCCAAATGCTAAAAAGAAAAGTTTATCATATAAAATATTGATAGGGTTTATCATAAGAAATAGTTTGCACTTGGTGCCCAGTGTTAAAATTCAACTGTAATACCTTACTATTATCAAATCCTGTACTCTGCCATCCGAAGATGCTGTCAAACATATAAAATATTGATAGGGTTTGTTAGTTTCTTTGAGTTGATGTGCTATCTAGTAATCAGTATTTGTAGCACTGTGATGATGAGGCAAGAGGTAGTGGGTGAGTTTGACTGTGGTAGGGGGTATGGAGGTAAGGATCATGTTTTATTGTGACTGGAGTTGTAGCTCCTATTCCTGTGTTCTGTGAAATGAGGCAGGTTATATAGAAGTGTGCTCGATGTGTTTGTATTTGCGGCAAATGGAGGGGAGGTTGATGGAGACCTGGTGACGATTCTGCTGTTGCAGAGTGTATTGGCAAATTTTGAGAATGGTGTTTGATGTAATGTTGGTTGAAGGTTGGAGTTGGTGGCTGGTGTTCGATTGCTGAGTTTTAGGAGGTGGCGCGCGATTGTTTATGGGTGGTGATTGAGTTTGGGGGAGTGCAGCAGGGGTTGTTGTGATGAAGCTAGGCACCAGTGTTGAAGAAGGTGATGGTAGTTGAGTAGTGTAGGCAATTATGAGATGGTAGTGAAGGGAGATGGATTGTTTTTATGGGTGTTGATGTCGTGAATGGCTATGGAGTGCTGTGAAATGGGCGGCTTCAGTTATGGATGGCAGTGTCAAATGTGGATGGTGAGTGTTGATGTCGGAGGCAAGGTTGAGGCAGTTTGCGGTGTTAGGTGAAATAGTGGAAGAAGTAGGTGATGCATGGTGAATGGTTTGGATGCGTTAAATGAAATGTAAGGCAGAAGTAGGTGTCTGGAAGGTTTGTTTGAGAATGGAGATGGTCTGGGAAAGAATTGTGTAGAAGAGGCACAATGCACAATCACAGTTTGATGTGCATAGGCAATTTAGGAACAGTGAAGAGTTTTGATAACTTCTGCAAATTGTATTGGTAACAGTGAAATGATTGAACCAAGCAGTAAGTTTTGGTAGCAGCAGTTGTATTGGTTGAGATGAGAATGAGCAGTGATGTTTTGGTTAGAGGATGTATGCGAGTGTTGTTTGTGATGCTGCAGTGTAGAAATGGCGTGGTTAATGGTGGAACGACGAAGTATGGTTGAACTGTGATGATGTACGTTGTTGAAGTAGGTTCTGCCTTGGTCAGTGGAAGGGGAATGATGTGTGGTCGAAACAAGTGGTCGTTCAGGCAATAGTTTGCAGCAAGGAGATGATAGAGCAATGGGAGGTTGAAGAGGAGTAGCACAAAAATGTCTTATCTGTTGAATGTATGGTGGTAAGAATTGAAACAGAGAAGAGGTGAAATGAATGGCAGTGTAACAACAGAATGTAGGCAGATAGAATGTGAAATGTAAAAATACTGAACAAAATGCAAACTAAACTTCAAAATGCAATGAAAAATGAAAGTAACAGAATGTTGGTTTGTTAAATGCACACTCACAAAAATGAATGCAATATAACACTTTTTTTTAGAAATAGCAATGCGAGAAAGGAATGAAACATAAATGCATAAATGAACAAGATACACAATAAAATTCCTTTTTTTATACATAGAAATAGAAATGAAAATTACAAGTTTTTATCGAGTGTTTATATTAAATGCAGGAACTTGAAGAATGACGCTTTGGATTGTTGTATTGGATGTTGAAGAATATTCAAAACCATTAGAGTTTGAAGTGGATGATCATGAATGGTTAGCTTAACCGTAAGTTAAGCTTTAAGTGTATTTTGAAAAAAAAAATTGAAGCTTATGTTGTAAAAATATCTGAATATATGACATTGTGGTATTTTAGATATGTAAAGAATTGTTTATGATATATTATACTACATTTGCAGAGCGTTTAAACTTTGCATTGAATATGTATGATGAATTATTTGTAATATGAAAATCATTATTTGCAGAGTGTTTATATTTAAACATTGCGTTCAAGTTATATATATATATATATATATATATATATATATATATATATATATATATATATAAATATATGTTATTGAATATTCATTTTCCAACACTTATAAGCGTTACCGTATATTTCTGTACCAACACTTATAAGTGTTACCGTATATTTCTGTACCAACACTTATAAGTGTTACCATATATTTCGTTACCAACACTTATAAGAGTTACCGTATATTTAGGTACCAACACTTATAAGTGTTAGTAATACATATGTTTGTAACATTTATAAGTGTTACAAATTTGACCGCTCCATTCCTCACAGTTCATTAGTAACACTTAAAAAGTGTTACTGAAATTATTTGTAACACCTATAAATGTTAGAATTTGCCTATTTTGGTGTAGTGCCTGCAGTAGAACAGCCGCACAAAGCGATAGGGGCAGTATCGCAGACAAAGCCCAACCCAACCAATCCCCCAAGTAAAAGCTAACAATAATCGTCACCGAACCAATGATCAGAGAACCCAAAGCATTATTGGCCATTGGTCCAAAAACACAAGAAACTATCGACAACATCATGGTTGAACTGCTAGGGGTGGTGAAATCCCCTTTGGCAGCACAATAGTCAAGCGATGAAAGCACCGCATCAAGCGGCTGGAACAGAGGCAAAGAATGCTCCCAAACCATCAGATCGGACAAAGCAGATGGCAAAACGGAAAAACCAAAACCGGCACCAACTGTCGTTGAATCAACGACAGAAAAATCCACATAAGCGGAGGGCAGCGGCAGCTTCTCGTAAGAAGGCAGCGAGCGAATTAGACGACGCGAGCGTCGCCTCCGCCGCCGCCGCGCAGAAGAGGACCGTCGCCTCAGAGAACAACCGGAAACCATCGAAGAACTGCTTGGGGCGATGAAATCCCCATTCGCAGCAGAACACTCCGACTCAACAATGCTAGTAACAGATAAACCCTCAATAAACGAACCAAACAAGGGAGGGTTATCTCCCCAATTCACCAAAGAGCAAGTATCAGCGAATCGCAATAAAGGGTCGAAACCCAAATCGGAACTGCTCCCAAGCGAAAGCTCACGAAAAAACAGTCCGAAGTCAGAGCAAGGGAGGATTTCCAGAAAACATTCCTCCACCACCACCATACGATGCCTAGAAATATCAGCGAAGGCGCGCAAAGAGTATACCTGAATCTCAATAGTGGCAGGACCGGAGAAAGTAAGAGAAATCGGACCCTCAGTGAGCATGCGTAAAGCCTTGGCAATGGAGGCAAAGCTAGGGCACAGTTTCAAGAACGAGCCTTTGAGGATGAAGGCTTCCTCTCCAATAATCGGATGCCTAGAGAGTAGAGAACAAAAACCGAACAGAAATCAGAAGGGAGGAAGGTGACAATAAAAGAAGAAGAAGAGAAGACGCAGAAATCAGAGAGAAGTCGCCATTAAGAAGACCGTTGCTTTTTTTTATCAATGAGAAATAAGAAAGAATCTTCATTTAAATTTTATAATGTGTATGAGTATGCATGCAAGAAAGAATTGATATTATTTAGTTAATACATGTAAAAACTTGTATAAATCACAATTCGAGGCTTATGTCAAAGTTTAAGAAATACAGTACTCAACTATAAGCGTACGTACTCACTTACACACGTGCAGAGATCACTAGGCATGGTGGAACATATATTTAACTACAACCACATAACATTAGTATATGTTGTACCGTTTTCCAGCTTCGAAAATATATCTACAACTTATGCATGCAATGACACCAATCACTAATGAGGAAGGAATAACTAAACCAAATGAAAATGGTATGCATGAAAGATTAAGATAGCTTAGAAAAACCACTGAAAATTGGGTGGACATTCATTTGGAGAAAGAAGTTATAGTGTTGAACTCTTATCTTTCTGACAAACTGCAATATTCCTAAATTCAATTGTTGGGCAGAATACTAACTGTAATCATAGTGTAGTTGCATAAGAACCACAAAACGTTTACATAGATGACCAAATCCAAAAGACTATGAATGATCCAATACCACCTACATGTATTTGTATTAGTTTGTTTATGCAACGAAGATATGTATAACTAAGTAAATTGTGACAATCAGGTCTAACATTTACTCTTACAAAGACCAAAGCATTTCACTATTACATCCATAACCACCAAACTATTTTGTATGTTCTGCATTGACAAGAATTATTTATCAGTCAGTAGCAGGGTATAAGGAAAAAAGAAAAGAAAATATTTTTTACATGGCAACAATAATTCATAGAAGCAACTCCGATAACAACGACATGCATGTAGGCCACTCCATAAAAATTATTACAAGCCAAGAGGAAATTGATTATCAAATCTACATTCCGTAAGGCTCTACCAATGTGTAATTTTTCTCTACCAATGTGTAATTTTGGCATTAGTGTAACACCTAGTTAACTATCACATAATGGATGCTCTGAGGCCACAAATTCTTACAAACAATGGTTTGTTCAAACCACATAGTCTTTTGCAAATAAATCAATTGTAGGGTAACTACTAAGATCCAAGCATTGCATTACAACATTCATAACCGCCAAGTTAGAATAAATATTGTAGTTGCTTTTGTATTTGCTTTTGTACTTCAGTAGTTTGCTTTTCCTTTACTGTTGCATTACCGCAAATAAGTGCTGTGTACAGCTATATATATCAGTGTACTTGTATCATGCTGATATGCTTTTTCATTCTGAAATAAAGGTCTCATTTTCTTCTTCTCTAATCTTTTCATGGTATCGGAGCTAAATCACCTTGCGACAAAATTTCCAGATCCAGTATTCAAATTCTTATCTAATTCCAGATCTCGATCAGATCCAAATCATTTCAATCAGATCTAGGTTTTCACTCCTGTTTCTGTTTTGTCCTTGTTATTGTTGTCTTTGTTCTCTTCTGGAACCCTAATCTCTCATGTTCATCAATCATGGTAGATCACACCAACAATCAATCCACCACTGATTCATCCAATACATCCAATACGAATCAACTCTCTAAAACTCCTGAAGAATCCTTAAAATCGATAATTAATCCTCAAACTCAGCTTATTACTGTGACATTGGATGAAAATAATTTTTTATTATGGAAATTTCAGGTGGAAACTGCTATTAGAGGATACTTTCTTGAGAAATTCATCAGTGCAAATACTATCATACCACAACAATTGATTACCAATGCCGAAGGACAAGTTGTAGCAAATCCAGATTATATCATGCATATCAGACAGGATAGCTTATTGTGTGCTTGGTTACTCTCTTCAGTCAACCCCAGTCTTCTAACACAAATAGTAGGAAGTAAAACATCCTTAGAGGTATGGAATGCTATACATCTCAATTTCAATTCTCAAGCCTCTGCTAGAATTATGAGCTATACGAGGCAATTGCCAAACATGAAGAAGAATAATATGAGTGTAAGGGAGTACCTGAACAAAATCAAGGTTCTATGCGATATGCTTGAATCATCTGGACACAAAGTCAGTGAAACCAAACAAGTGTTGAATATACTCAATGGGCTAGATGATAGTTTTGAATCTGTGATTGCTGTTATCTTATCCAAAGAGACTACTCCTTCAGTGCAGTATGTTACTTCTGTTTTGTTAGCACATGAGGGTAGACTGGAACAAAAACAAAGTGTAGCACAAGATTTCTTAATCAATTATGTGGCAAATATGAAAGTTAGACCTCAACAACAAAATAACTTCAAACCAGAATCTGCTAATGAGAATTTCAATCATATGCAGAGTGTACCAGGTGGACAAGGGTATGGAAGAGGAGGAAGATTTGGTAGAGGAAGAGGACGAGGCAGAAATACTAACAACAGACCGAGATGCCAAATTTGTGGAAAGATAGGTCATGTAGCTGTGAGGTGCTATTTCAGATTTGATAATAACTATACAAGCAATCAGCAGATCTCACCTAATCAAGGCACATCAAGACCAAATATATACAATGCCAACCTGAATCAAGCTCAAATCAATACCAGTACAGCCTCCAGAGGTCTGAATCAAACCAATGAAGGTCAAGACACAATAGCAAGAAATTCTGACATACAGGATGAAGCTTGGTTTCCGGATTCAGGAGCTACACATCACGTTACAAACAAACTACAGAACTTGAACCTTGGGGGAGCTGCATATCAAGGTAAAAATTACATTTATATGGGAAATGATGCACCTGTAAACATAACACATGTAGGAGATGCTTGTGTTAAATCTATTAAAAAGGATAGACAGTTTCTTTTAAAGAATTTACTTAGGGTACCTCAAATTAAAAAAAATCTCATGAGTGTCTCACAATTTGCTAGAGACAATGAGGTATTTTTTGAGTTTCATCCTATTGTTTGTTTAGTCAAGGACAAAACGAGTGGGCAAGTTTTACTTCAAGGCACAACATATGATGGGTTGTATAAATTCAATCTAAAAAGTGGTAGAGAGAACTGGAATGAAGTAAGACAGTGTAACTATGCTGAAAATAAAACTGATGATACATATGACATTTGGCATAGAAAGCTCGGGCACCCTAATGTCAAGATTATGAGACTTGTGATGAACAAAGAAAATATATCATACTCAGATCCTCAATTACCATATGTCTGTAGTCCGTGTCAGTTAGGGAAAAGCCACAGGTTACCATTCAATGCATCAGATACTATTTATCATCAACCTCTAGAGCTGATTGAATGTGATCTTTGGGGACCTGCTCCAATTAATTCAAGCCATAGCTATAGATACTACATAACATTTGTAGATGCATACAGCAGACATACCTGGATATATTTTTTAAAACAGAAATCAGAGACATGTGAAGCTGTAAAACAGTTTATAAATCAAGTGGAAAGGCAGCTAGACAACAAATTAAAAATATTTCAGACTGATGGGGGATCAGAGTTCAAACCATTGAAAGAATTTTTTAATGAAAAAGGCATATTGCATAGACTCACATGTCCACATACTTCTCAGCAGAATGGAATTGTTGAAAGGAAGCATAGGCATGTAGTAGAGTTGGGTCTGACTTTGCTAGCACAGGGTAGTATGCCATTGAGATTCTGGCCTGAGGCATTTTCTACAGCTGTATACCTGATTAATATGCTACCCACCAGTGTGTTGAAGAACATAAGTCCTCATGAAACATTATTCAAGCATAAACCTGACTATATGAGATTAAGAGTCTTTGGATGTTTATGTTTTCCATTGCTGAGGCCATATAACAGACATAAGATGGATTTTAGATCATCAAAATGTACCTTTCTTGGCTATGGGTTAAATCAGAAGGGGTACAAGTGCTTGACTGGTGATGGAAGAATTATTATGTCCAGACATGTGATGTTCAATGAGAGAATATTTCCTTTTGCCAATATTGAGGAAAGAAGGGATGCTCAAGCAACAGACATCAGACAACATATGCCTTTAATACCAATATATGAGTCAGAAGCCAAGAAATATGAATCAGCTGCTACACAAGAAGATAGAAGAAACGATGCATTCTCTTTACTGAGATTATCCTCCACCAGTAACAGCAATAATGATCTTGAAAGATATGAAGACAGAGACATCACTAACAGGGCACAAGAGGAGAATATGCAAGATTCTTCATCAAATATTCAATCGTCAAATTCATCAAAAACTGCTCAGACTGGGGAAGAAATTCAACATCAGCAAGGTCATCATATGATCATAAGATCCAAGGCTGGTATCTATAAACCAAAAATTTACACAGCTGAAAGTCGTATACAAGAACCAACTACTTTTGAACAGGCTATACAGCATGAAGAGTGGAAGAAAGCTATGGAAGAAGAGTACAAAGCACCGAAGCACAACAAAACTTGGAAGATAGTGACACTCCCAGGAACAAAACTGTGATTGGATGTCGACGGACATACAAACTGAAATACAAAGCAGATGGAACAGTGGATAAATGCAAAGCCAGGTTGGTTGCTAAAGGCTACACTCAGCAACCAGGTTTTGATTTTAAGGAAACTTTTTCTCCTGTCATCAAACCCACTACAATTCGTGTTGTTTTAACCATAGCTCTACATAATCAGTGGTCTATTAGACAATTAGATGTAAATAATGCCTTCTTGAACGGTGAGTTGGAAGAGGAGGTATATATGGAGCAACCAAAAGGCTTTGAAGTTGTCAAAGGTGATCGGAAAACGGTGTGTCAATTGAACAAGGCAATCTATGGTCTGAAACAGGCACCTCGGGTATGGTTTGAGAAATTGAAGAAAACCTTAATGATGCTAAAATTTAAACCAATGAAATCAGATAGCTCCCTGTTCATTCAAAGAAATATGAATGAAGTGATATATGTTCTGGTGTATGTAGATGATTTCATTGTGACAGGAAGTAATGGTGCAGAAATTACTAAACTGACAAAGCACTTGAATGATAGTTTCAAATTAAAAGATCTAGGGGAATTGAATTTCTTCCTAGGGATTGAAGTGAAGAGAAATAGCAAGGGAGAAATATTCTTGAACCAAAGAAATTATATTAACACAATTTTGAAAAGGGCAGGAATGGAGAAAGCAAGAAGCTTACCTACACCAATGATCAGGAATCTACAGCTTACAAGAAGTGATGGTGATCCAGTAGAAGATGTGCAGCAGTACAGAAGTATAGTAGGAGCTCTCCAATACATCACTATAACTCGTCCAGAAATAGCATACAGCGTGAATAAAGTCTGCCAGTTTATGCAGAAGCCATTGAATACACACTGGAAGGCAGTGAAGAGAGTTCTTCGATATCTAGCTGGAACATTGGATCATGGCCTAAAACTGTATGCTCCAGGAAAGCTTAATATCAGTGCTTTTGCAAATGCTGATTGGGAAGCAGATAGGGATGATAGAAAATCTGTAAGTGGTTATTGTGTATATTTGGGGAAGAATTTAATATCTTGGTGCTCGAAGAAACAAGCCACTGTCTCAAGATCAAGTACATAAGCTGAGTATAGAAGTGTTGCTGCAGTTGTTTCTGAAATAATGTGGCTGAAATCATTTTTGTTTGAAATACTTGGAGAGGAGAAGATCATAGCCACAGTTTGGTATGATAATGCTAGTGCAGTGGCATTGACTGCCAATCCTGTTTTGCATAGTAGAACAAAACATGTTGAGTTAGACTTATATTTTGTGAGAGAACAGGTTGCAATGGGAAATATATGTGTTAATCATATACCTGCATTATATCAACGTGCAGACATCTTGACTAAATCACTGTCTCTTAATCATTTTGCTAGACTGAGAGAAGGACTCAATGTCATGAAGGAAGAAGAAGAAACCTGCAGCAAAGAGAAGATGATTGCAAGAGGAATGAAGAAGGAAGGGAGTTCAATTTGAAGGAAGGAGTTAGAATAAATATTGTAGTTTCTTTTGTATTTGCTTTGTACTTCAGTAGTTTGCTTTTCCTTTACTATTGCATTACCGCAAATAAGTGTTGTGTACAGCTATATATATCAGTGTACTTGTATCATGCTGATATGCTTTTTCATTCTGAAATAAAGGTCTCATTTTCTTCTTCTCTAATCTTTTCACACCAACCAATTACAAAACTTATGCATTGACTGAAATAATATTATCCATAGGTGAGTTAAAAAAATAAAACTAGTCATGAAAATTTTTGTTTTTAAATAGGAACATGCTAGCAGGGGCGAATACATGCATATCTAAGAGGGGTCAGCTGACCCCCCTGAACTTTTCAATATTTGAAACAAACATTAAGTCACTGAAAATTTAATCCTCTTTCAATATAAAATTCACGAATGTGTTTTTTACAAACTTATTTCAATTTCTGTTTCATGTACATTACCTCAACTATGGTTGTTACGGTAACGGTAAACTTACCATTCCATACCATTACTAGTTACATGGTTATCATTTTTGAGTGAGATCGATATACCAGTTTAATCGGTATGACAACGGTAAATTTGCAATTTTATACGATAAATTGTCGGTAACATTTTCTCAAAACTAGCGGTAACGGTAAATTAATCATTCAATTTATAACACAGGGATATTTATGTAATATGTTTTATTATAGGTATTTAGAATCAAATAAATGATTAAACTTAGTTCAATAATCTAGATTAAATAATGCTAACTACACTTATTTCATTTCTTGTTGATGTTTTTTATTAATTAATTGTTTAGCTTGTATAATGAAGCATTATTATGGTACAAAAACATGTTAAGTTACCGACTTTTAAAAAAATGTTAAGTTGCTGATTTTTAAAAAAAAGGACAAGTTACCATTATCGGTGTAACGATTACCAATTTATCGATATACCGGTCTTCGGTATACCAACAAATCGGTAATGGTAACGGTAAACAATTTTAGCTTACCTGTAAAAACAGTACGGTAATGACATTTGCAAAAGGTAATAGTAATCATTACCTTAACACTTCTAGTCCCAGAATGAAAATCACATGCCTCTTCATCTTTAACATATAAGCTTTTGTTCTTTTCATTTATTTAATCAATCGTTCAAATTACAAAATTTTTTTTTTATGCTATGTTACCCCTCCGCCGCTTAAATTATAGGTATTACTCAACAGCTTCCTTGATCTTATAGCCTCCTTAATTTGTGTTTGTTAAGGTATTTATTTATCTTATATTTCTTCGTTGGTTTGTGATTATCTGTCGCTGATTTCCTTTAACTTTATATCTAATTTGGTGTTTATTATAGAAAGTTGAAAAGCTATAAATTATGAATTGAATGCTTATATAATGCTAATTTAATGCTGGTAGAATATCAATTGAATGCTAATTTATGCTGATCAAATATCAAAGGAATGTTGATTGAATATTGATTAACTTTGTTAATATCTGAAAATTTAAAATAGTTGCTTAATCTGGCTCATTTAAATTTTAATATTAGCATTTCTTAATTCGGCTTATTTTTCACTTTAGCATTCCAAAAGTTGCATAATTTTTCTCAATTTCACTGACAACATGTTTTTCTTATAAGATTGTGGTACCTGAAAATCGACATTACACTTACATTATGTGTGTTTTCATATGAATATGTTACAAACTTTGATTTTATCAATATAACTTTTTGGTGAACAAAATTTTCTATAAATGATTTCATGATCCCTCTCAGATATCGTCCTATAATCGCCCATGGAACTCTGGTAAACTTACTACAAACTGAGTTGCAAATTAGTTGAACTTAGAATGAAGTAACTGAAGTCATTTGCAACTGCTATCAGCAACTGCAACTGACACTGCTAGTACTCATGAAGCAGGAAGGGAGAATATGTTAATTGACCGCAAAAATTAACCCATGAGAAAACAAATATCTACCCAATAGAATAATCTTTCAACTAACAAATGGCTGCTGGTTATCAATGTTATAGGCAAGTAACACCAAAACATTACAAAACTGGCCTATAATCAACTATTATGGTGAATACTGTCACCGTTCTTTGAAATTCTATTTAGTCAGACCAAAAAACTAATGCTTAATTGTTAAATATGTTGTAAAATCTGTTATTACATTTACGTAGCAAAGGGAGATTGAGTTATCTAACAGAACAGAAATAACATATTACAAATAGATTTATATATGGACTAAGCTATCAACTCATATGTCACTGTCAACTCTCAATTTAAATAACAAACAATGTTAACACTGTTCCTACTTTCAACTTAAATCAAAATGAAAAGTTTTAAGATGTTACCCGATCTTCAAATCGTTGACGATGTTGTTGAAACCGGACATCCAACAACCACCAGTAACATATTCTTTGATGTTGTAAGGCTGTTATCAAACAGTTGCCCGAGTTGAATTTTCAACACTGAAAAACTGTGGCACCGAGAAAATTCAGCAATCATGAGTGGAAGGTTGAAATCACCGTATCAGAGTAACAGAAATGCTGGTGCATGTTACCTTTCTTTACTTGTATAAAAAATATATCAGAAAACATAACTATGGTATCAATCCAAAGTTTTATAATAATAATCTATGGCTGAAACATAAGTTCACATGATAGGAAAACCAAAAAATATCACTTAAGATATCACCTACTACTACCATAACTTATATTTAGGAACGTGTATCACAAATTATGTGTTCGTTCATTGAATTTGGTGACGTCCGAGCTGTTAATATCTCATTTGTTTCCCATTACATCCAACTACGCTTACCGAAAACTAAGCCCTTATTGGATCTATGTGGAACTTCAAAAGAACAAGTGTAATTAGGATGTTATACTAACCCAAACTTTACTGATGACATAGGAATGTAACTTTTTATTAAGAAATATATAGAAGCTAATTATGTTGAACTAAAATTTTACTTCACTGAAGATTCTGGAGAAGCATGCAATGTGGGAGTGGAAAACGAAAGATATATTAAGATCCGAGCCAAGACTAAGTTGACCCTAAGCCATGAAGCTCTTACGCAGCTAGCAAAGTAGCTCAAAACCTGCGAGTGTAGTAAGACATAGCCAGGAAAAACTAACCAAGAGTACGCTCCGCACTGACATGAAATATCGAGCTAGGGTCTACAGATAATTGATAAGTCTAATTTTATTTGTGGATAAATAAACCCTATAACATATTAATTAGAATCCAAAATCACTAGAATTTACTATTTAATTCTAAAAGATTCTAGATAAAAGAATGAAAATAGTCTATTTCTATTTTTTATAAAATATAAATAGATTCTTCGGAACTGAAGAAATAAAGCTGAAAGTGGTAGGAGATTGAATAAGATGGCTAATTCAACCAAACTAGAGGCAATGTCTAGTGTGGTTGGAGAAATAAAGCTAAAATAGTAGGACCTGAATAATTGAAGTTGCACAATGCTAATGCTTATAGCCTTTATCAATCCCAAAGAAATTTTTAGGGATAAATTGACCATGGTTATTGCAAGTACTTAATTATGTTTTTGTTGTCTATGCTAAAAGTCAAAAATACTTTGAAGTGAAAAAAAAATGAAAAATCATCTTGTTAGAGAAAATTATGTCTTATACATTAAATATATATAGAGTTCTATTTACATTTAAAACATGTTACGAAGTTGACTTGTTTGTGTACAAGATTTCCACCGTTACTAACTTGGCACTGGAAAAATTGCTATAGCTAGCAAAATTCTTAGATAAATTACCGATAACTTTCTACATTTATAATATATTTCTATTATGAGTGATAGATTTGTGTATCAAAAATCATGTTTGTATACTCAGAAAAGAGTCCTTTTTTGAATTTAAGAAACAATTGACAGTGATTAAGTGAATTTCATCGATAAAAAACCAATCAAGTTAATGCAAGAGTTAAAGAAATGATGAAATGTCTAAATAACATTAATATATAGAGAGTCTACTATATTGCGAATTAAAACGTACCGAACCTATATTATAATTGAATCATGCAACTGGATATAAAGTTTTAATTTCAACTATAACAGTTAACATTAAGATTAAACTGTAATTAAGATGGAAAATTTGAATCATTATATTTCTATGTATCAATGAATCCCAAATTTTCCAAAAATATCATGGCACTTACTATGAATCAACAAGTTGACAAGAAAAGGTTAAGCTTTCTAAATAAACCACTAAGCTTGTTCCAGTAAACTTGTCCAAAAGAAGTAACCACGGATGCGCTACGGAGAGCAAGTTCACCAAGATGACTTCGATTCGTTCATTGATTTTGTTTAGTCTTATATATAATACTGTGGTGCAATATCATTTTTATTTGGCATAAATGTGATAAAAGCACAAAAAATCATTAAAAGCATACATTAGACCATGTAGCAAAACTTTAAGTGTTACCTGGATGTTAAAAAAATGTTGGAAAAAGTACAATGTACAAAATGCTTGACCTAATAATTCCCACTTCTCGTAGCATGATTCCCGAGTTTAGTTAGGAAGCTTCATTTTTTATCATTTAGACCATTTTGCTGGAACTATGAACTATAGTTTTATACTAACTTCTACGTGGCAATAGTTAAGCCACATATCCAAATCTCATCCAATTTCACTTTGAAATACATCAAGAGCATCATTTCAAAACATTTTATTATTGATTTTTTGGAAGTAACTTTTATTTATAGACACATATATAGTAATTAAGACCACGAGTACTATTTTCTCATATATGCATTTAATACTCAAAAATATATGGGAAGAAACTAGTGGACTTCTATCAAATGCAGTTATTGTATGTATAATACTTTCATAGGTATGTCTCAAATTTTATAAATATTATTCATATACGTTCCTAAATGAAACAGAAGAAAAGTTTCAAGTGAAGTTTGTAGGTGCCTGCTAGCAAAGACAAATCTATAGTGCCAGTAACTAAAGAGAATTCAATAGCAAATAAACGTGCTAGATTGAAACCATACTAAATAGTTAAGTAAATGAAAAAGGTATAACAAATTATCGCTATGCATAAAGCAACCAATGGTAAAACAAATTTACTCAACTGTGTTTATTGTTTATGGAAAACTTAAAGATTCCCTCAAATGCACACATGGCTAAAAGAGTGAATCAACATGCATATTAGGGAAGGGTGTAAAATAAAGAATTTAAAAACATTTAAGGGTAGGTAGCAACAGTCTTAATTATAATACGTGCATTGAATTTGAAAAGAAAATGAAATACTGAAATAATATAATATGAAAGGAAAATAAAAGCCAAATAAGGAAATTCAAGTATAAAAATGTAAGTAATGTCCGAGACTTTGAAGTGTGTTAAGGAATAAATTATAGTGCATATTGTTCAAGGAGAGTAACGATAAAAGGCATGCATTTAATGATGAAAAAGCTGAATGATTTAAAATGGAATAGGCTTAAATATGCAATGCAAGATATTTTGAGGAAAGAAGGAACGATGAAGCAAATATAGTATTAAATCAAATGACTGTTGAGTTTCGGCATTCCCGCGTACCGTACGCATTCGCTTCACCGTGTCTAGCCGGGGTCAACGGTCGAAGTCTCCCATGCCGGCGTCCCGATTGAACATCCCTCCATCGCCTACCATCAGGCATATAATCTGGTCTTGGCAACACATTGTAACAAAAGGAATCCCTAATGTTACGTGCCACCAATCCCATATATATACCACGATTATTCTGAATATTCCGCGATGTGGGACTTTTTTGTCCGTCCAATCCACGCACCCACTCCACTTACAATGCGAGCCACACCTAACAATCTCCACCTTGGCGAGCATTGCTCAAGTCACCTTAGAGTTATACCGAGTCATCTTCGCAGTGGAGTCAAGCTGCTACCCTGAGTTCTCATAAGCAGGACGGAGCGACTGCTTTTAACCATATCTCCACCTTGACGAGCATCCCATGCTCAAGCCCCTTAGGAGCCATGCTTCGGTCACGCTGCATCATACCGGTCACATCGAACCATGGAGCTCTGATACCATGTTGAGTTTCGGCATTCCCGCGTACCGTACGCGTTCGCTTCACCGTGTCTAGCCGGGGTCAACGGTCGAAGTCTCTCATGCCGGCGTCCCGATTGAACATCCCTCCATCGCCTACCATCGGGCATATAATCTGGTCTTGGCAACACATTGTAACAAAAGGAATCCCTAATGTTACGTGCCACCAATCCCATATATATACCACGATTATTCTGAATATTCCGCGATGTGGGACTTTTTTGTCCGTCCAATCCACGCACCCACTCCACTTACAATGCAAGCCACACCTAACAATGACATCATCGGCAGAATGAAGCAACACAGATTTGGGATGCTTTTAATCAGTGATTTAGAAATGGTAAGGTTTAGGAGTAATTAAAATCTGTAGTAAATGATGATAAACTGGAGAAAGTGGACTATCAATACAGTATTGTGGAAAGGGGTTTTGGACCAAAGGTCCCTATTTTCAAAGCCCATACACAAAAAGTCCCTATCCATAAATCAATGTAAATTAAGTCCCTGTTTTGTTATTTTTTACCAAACTGTCCCATCCCAGAAAATCGCCCCAGGATTGAAATCAAGGGCAAAAATAGCATAAATTAACCAAACTAAAAAATAGAGTCCTAATTTACAAAAAAAAAAAATTTGGAGGGACTTTTCTTCCATCATCTTTCAATTTGAGGACTTGGCAGCCATTCCTTGTTGTGAAAAAATATTTTTATAATTAATGCAATATTGACATAATCAAGTAAATGAAAGAAATGGAATTGTGTAGCATATTTATTTGTTAATGGGTCACAATTAATGGTTGCAAGTCATTAAGTACAACGTGAATTAAGTGCAAAGTAATGGGTAAATTAAGGAAATAATTTTGTGAAGAAGAAATTAAGATGCAATTGAATAAGAAGAAGATGAATCGTATTTTGATCATTTAAGTCCGCGGGTGTGACGCAGTGGAAAGGAGACTTGGGTTCTGATAAAAATATTCAGGTTCGATTCCTACCATGCACTTCCTATCCTATATAAATTTACCCGTGGGTATGGAGGCTTGAATCAACGGACGGCTTTACTATACCCTCCTCAGAAGTTTACCGGCCCGCTGCGCTCTCCTAGGTTTTAAAAATAATAATATTTCGATCATTTAAAAAGAAAGGAGAAGAGCCTACGATGAAAGAAACAAGCATGCATATGATGCAAGCAACTTCCTTTTAGGTGTCCTCTTCATCACCAATCGAGCATCCTCCATTTATCACATTAAAACAATAATTAGGGATCCGAGTCGAGTTGCTAAGTGAATATACATCGGTAAATTAATTGATTGATTTGCAAATTAACTCTTGTTCGCTTCCTAATTTTAACATGCAAGGAGGTACATATGGCCATATGAATATACTGCATATGCAGCAGTACAAGCAGTGCATATAGGATTAAACCCTCTGCTAGTTGTTGCTATGAGATTAAAAAGGAGACAAAGGTGAAAATTCATAGAGCAGCTGTGCGTGAGTAGTATATAGGCAGGTTGTTACAATGAGGCTGGGAATGATAGGATTTTGTAGAGCTGAACCCAAACCAATGGCAATGGAAGGCTATATGTGTTGTGCAAAAATTGCTCAAAATGCGAAAAAACAATAAACAAGGTCTAGATTTTGATAGAATATATTTTACATACATTCTAGGCGTTAAAATATTTTAACGCCTAGAACATATGTAAATATTCGATCAGATTTGCTAATTTGAACATCACTTAATCTAGCAGCAATTATTCTGTTACTCCAAATAAATAGTAAATAACTATAAAAAAGGAAAAGAGACGCATAATATTTATACTGGTTCCACTATCATCAAGATAGTGTACGTCCAGTCCAACAGAGAGTGATTTTATTATACATGAGAGAATTACAAGCGATTACACAATAAGAGTTTACATACCAAAGCTCTAAATTAGGATTAACAAGAAGAGAAACTCAATTTGAGGATCACTAGCTGAATACCAGGATGGGTTTACAATGAAGTCTACCCTCTATATATAGCCAATTTAAATTCATGTGAGTCATCAATCAAATTACCAAGATATGGTAAGAAGATAATGGACGCAAATTATAATGGTAACAAATGATGCAAACATAGCAAGTAATTCACTCCTTCCTTTAATTAGCAAAGATGGAAGAAAATAATCCCAAAGCAATGCTATTACTGAGAAAGAAATAATATGCATATCATTTTGCATATATATTATTTCATAACGTTAGCATGCATATATTTTCTTGCCATCTCATTCAAATGCAATTCAATAATTTATGCATTTCCATAATGAACAAACGTTATTACTTTTCTTCTTGCATATTTGTTTCCTTCTATTTGTGGTTTTGTGTCACCAAAATTTAACACTCCACCTTGATGCAAAATCACATATCTCCAACATCCCACCTTGATTCAAGTTCTCTTCTCAACAAAGAACTCTTAAAAATGAACTCCACCTTCAACCAAAATCTCTTACCGAGATACAGACCAAAAATCCAATGGGTTCCGGCAAGGCCATTCCCCATCACACCTTGCCAACGAGCTCAAACTATGTCCCCGCCCGCTAACAAATTGTTGCAAATATCCAAACTCAATAGAAGGTATATACCAAAATAATCTCAAAGCTACCAAGGCAAAAAAAGTCTCTCAATCACCAATCCAAATACAAAGCCAAAAAACAAAAGTCAAAGGGCATAACAAGGCTAATTCAAATCTTTTATGCAAGACAAATCTCTCTCCTCCCACATACCTTATCTGCCAAACGACAAATTTCTCATGGAAATCAACATAAGACTCACATCAACATTGAGCCATAAAGCAGATACATGTTTCCAAATCCAACTGTCCCTTCAACACACTAAACTCCTTATCACCAAATTTCCAAGACTGGAACGCTCTTCTCTCTCAGCATATTCTCCTCCATCTTTAACTTCCATACTGCACAAAATATCCTTTTCCATTCAAATGAATATAGCATAATCACCATTGATCTACTGCTCTTTCTAAAAGCCATTTATTAACAAATTTAAACAAATCGCCTTGCTCTGGTACCAATCTGTTATGCAAAAATTGCACAAATAGAGAAAAATAATAAACAGGATCTAGATTTGCCAATTTGAACATCACTTAATCTAGCAGCAATTATTTTATTACTCCAAATAAATAGTAAATAACTATAAAGAAGGAAAAGAGACGCACAATATTTATACTGGTTCCACTATAATCAAGATAGTGTACGTCTAGTCCAATGGAGAGAGATCTTATTACACAAGAGAGAGTTACGAGAGATTACAAGATAAGAGTTTACATACCAAAGCCCTAAATTAGGGATAATAAGAAGAGACACTCCATTTGGGGATCACTGGCTGAATACCAAGATGGGTTTACAATGAAGTCTACCCTCTGTATGTAGCCAATGTAAATTCATGCAAGTCATCAATCAAATTACCAAGATATGGTAAGAATATAATGGAGGTAAATTACAATGGTAATAAATGATACAAACATAGCAAGTAATTCATTCCTTCCTTTGATTGGCAGAGATGGAAGAAAATAATCCCAAGCGATGCTAATACTGAGAAAGAAATAATATGCATATCATTTTGCATATATATTATTCCATAACGTGAGCATGCACATATTTCTTTTCCATATCATTCAAATGCAATCCAATAATTTATGCATTTCCATAATGAACAAACGTGATTACTTTCCTTCTTGCATATTTGTTTCCTTCTATTTGTAATTTTGTATCACCAAAATTTAACCATTTCTCGATTTGTGTGCCTCGTCTTTGCATAGTGGCCATGTTAATCTTCTATGTTTCGTTCCAATTTTAACGGATGTCCCCGAAGGAACAATCTCCTTCTCCATCTCTTACTACATATATACAATTTTTTTTCTTCATATTTTGGAAGACATGGGACTAAATAGCATCCTTGACGTGTTTGCTGTCTCTTATCTTCCATTTTCCTACCCAAACACATTCTTGTTTACTATGTGAAAACCTAGATTTCCCTTTACTTTGTTGATCAACAACTGGTCGCACCAGTCAAAAATGTATACATTGCTTAATTCCTTGTACCTCTACCATTCTATATCCACCACCATCCTACATAGCTGCTGCATTTAAGTATGTATCTATTTTCATACCTAGCTTACTTAGTATTATTTGAACCATGCATTACCTTCCACGTTCTTTTCTTTCATGATTATTACATTACACCGCAAACATTAGTTCATACATCTGATATGTATACACAATCAATTTCCACTATCTTATATATTAGGAAATTTTTTCAAATTAGACCCAAAAAAAATAACCTATTTCAACTTTAGACCTCGTTCAAAACTTATTACAAAAATAGATCTCATTTTGCTTCATACAACATTTTATACTTGCGCGTTCCAAAAATGTGCAAGCACAAATTTTTTTCAAAAATAACATTGCGCATTTCAAAAATACTCAAGTGTAGTTTTTTTTAAATAACACTTGCGTATTCAAAATTTGCGCAATTATAAACTGGTTTAAAAAAAATACAATTGCGCAATCCATATTTGCGAAAAACTAGACCTATTTTTGTAATAAGTTTTAAATGTGGCCTAAAATTGAAATAAGTTATTTTTTATGACCTAATTTGAAAGTTGTCCTACATATTATAATAAATGCATATTTTTATAGTAAACCTAATTAATAATATACATTCACTAAGCTATACTTCAAATAGTAGGAGAAGGATTATGAAGCATGGCAACAGATCATTCAATCTCAGTACCACTACAACCGAGATAGCCCTCTTCTTATATATATGTAGCTTCAACCACTATTTTCATTTATTCACTAATGCTTACTCACAATAAGAAGTAGTTTGACATGAAAAAATAAAAGAGCATCAAAAGGAGGAAATTTATCATTTCCAAAATAAATCTTGTAACACAACTACATTCAAATATAAAAGCAATTCTAAATTATCCATACCACAAAACAAATTGTAGTTTTAGTAAAAATATCAATAATTTAGTATGTTATTAGTTTATGAAAAAGTAGTTATAGAAATGAGACTGGACATGATTTATTCTACAAAGTATTAAAGAATTTTGTTGGAAAATAATAACTTAGGTTTACAATTTATAAGCTTTGAGGATAAATGTAATTTAAATTTTAAGACCAAAACCAAAAATCGTGTACATCAAAATGATGGACCCCAGTTTTTGAAATTACCTACAATGATAGTTATTCTCCAGTTTTTGAGTTTCTTACTTATCCCATGGTAATTGAATAGCATAACTATATATATGCTTTTCCAAGATGAACCACTGTTCCAAAATTTGAAGGAAGACAACAAAGCGTTGGTTGAATAGTACAGATTGAAATGTAAAGTTGAAATTTAGCTTGACTGCAATCAAATTTGGAATGGAAGGATTTCTCTTTAATATATAATTTACTGACCTGTTATACTCATAGTTTCATAGTTCTAACAAATATGGAGAACAAGTGTGTAGCCATCCCATATTGATAAACTACAAGATTTGTCATGGATATTTGTAACTCTTCAATAACAGGTAGTTACTTCATATTTTCGTCTACTAATGTACAATGTCGTACCATAATTACACAGTATAATGAAAGATTTCAAATTAAAAAGTTTTTGCATATATGACATACTTGACAAAGGATGACATGTTGTACCAATGCTACTTCAGAAAGCACAAGCAAGAAAAAATGTTGTACTAGCATTGTTTCAAACAGTAGTAGCACTATTTTATAAAATGAAATGCTTTCAAAATTTGAATGTACTTAAAAGTCGAGTATAGCAATTTAGAGCCTTTGTTTATCTTTTCCAGGTAAGAGATCTTTAGTGAAAAAATTTCAACCTCTGCTTTCTTAGCGTTCTTAACTGTGCCTAATATTTTACTGGGAAGCGCTTCTATGGGTATGGAGATTATCTTGTTCTTAGCTGACATAAGATAAGGAATTCCCACCTTATTCTAGCTCCTGAACTAGACTCAAAGTATCTAGCACATTTCTAGAAAATTAAGCCTCGGTAAACACTTAAAATCTTGGCTGATAACATGAACAAAAAAAATAAGCGATTTAACAAATGGAATATACTAGAACTACATAGTTTTGGTGAAGAACATTGGTAGTTACCGTCATAATTGAAATTTTTTCACTAAGTTATTTAAAATTTAATAAGCCTATAAAAATGAAAATAATGTTTGGTCAAATAAGTTAGGATAAATTAAGATGCAGTAGAGATGTACGGAGTAGTATCAACTCCAATTGCCTGAAATGCTTCCAATATAAACATTAGAACAAACAAATTTATATTTCACTCATATTATTGCTTATAGTTCTGATTTTTTTTATAATGTTTTCAGTGAACAAATGGTAGAATCAATCATCTAAAAAAATATGATACATTTTTAGTAATCAGCACAATCTTACTGCATGGTTGTTTGTTAATAAGTTTAAGCCAGTCGCACATATTACTAATACAAATCTTCTTCTTCTTTCTGGCAAATAGAAAAACATAAAAAATTGAAGATATAACGCTTCTACTGAATCTAATCTATGCCTTTTTATATTTTCAGATGCAAAATTTGATGATGTTATGATAGCATAACATTTTAAGAATTACATATAAAAACTTTGATGACCCGGAATTTTAGGCAATAGCAATTTAATAATCTTTGTTAATAAGTATTTAAATTGATTTAATAATCTTCTTTTATAAGTATTTAATTGGTAAAATTAATCTTTTTAAAAACTAATAAAATTGTTTCCTATTCATAATGTGTATATATATATATATATATTGGTATATATATTGTACATAGGAAGTCTTTAGTTTTAAATTTAATAAAAGATATGTTGTCTAATTTTAATATATATATATACACACATGTGTGTGTATATATATTGTAATTGGAAAATTTGTTTTAAAAATTCAATGTAATAATTTTCAAGGCTAATATTAGAATATTTCTATTTATAGTGTATATATATGTATATATTGTAAATAGAAAAGCTTTAGTTTGAAATTATCAAATAAAAACATGTTTTTCAAATTTAACATCTATGGTAATTTGGAAGTTTAATATAATGCTTTTCAAAAGATATTTAAAATTTAACTTTATAATTCTTAACAACAAAGATCACATTTATATTTATTTAAAAATATTAAACTTAAGCTTAAAGTTTGAATAAGATTATAATAAAAGTTTTTATTTTGTTTTTTTAAAATGACTTAAATTAAAAGGGTATATATATATAGATTTAAAAATATTCTTCCATTTTAAATATCTCATTAATTAGAGTAGTTTGTAAACATATAAATAAATATAAACATAAATTCATCTTTACATAGTGATTAAAGCATAAGTACTTTTCATGATAAGGATTTAAATATAAAATTCCTTGTTTAAACACTTCTAAATTGATTGATTCATGTAAAATACACTTGTAAAGCTTTAAGCACATATAAACATCATTTGTTAGCCAAGTAACATATGAAATTAGCAAGTGGCATTCTTCTTTTTAATTAAAATTTAATTATAAATATAGTGTTTTAGAGAAACCTTTTTTTGATTTTTGAGTTCAATTCTTTTTCTTCCTCAATCTTGTTCTCTTCATCTTTTCAAAATTTAAAGAAAATTTAAATCCTGAGAAGAGAGTTAAATCAAACCCATCAACTACTTTAGCCTGTTCAAAATTTCAACTACAGCATCTATTTCATCTTCCACCTGAATTAAACCATGCAGTAGAATGAACTCAATATTACAACAGCAATCAAGTAATTCAAAATCATAGGAAGCTCCAGATCTAATTCAAACTGCAATAAAGAAAAACAGTTCTCTGCTTATATAAAAAGGTAAGTAAACCTTACTTTAAAAACAGTTTTTAATCTGATCCTATAATTGATATCAGTGGTAAATGTAGTTGTAATATAGTTTAAAAATGTTTATAAGAATGTTGATGTGAATGCATGCATATATAAAGATGAGACTGTGAAAAATATCTGTGCATATGCTTCTCTATTCTTGTCTCAGGCTCCTGTTTGCTTTTAAAAATTCAAATCTACTAATCGAATTCATATTAACCTTTGATGTTTGAACAAAAGTTGATTGTTACAGTATAGTGTTAATTATAAAAATGGTTTCTGGAATTCTAATTTTGTAAATAATTTTAAAATATGAAATAACAGTAATATATATATTCTCAAAAATCATTGAATTCGATTTCATGTTTGGATTGCATGAATGGATTTGTAGTAGAAAATCATGATTTTTAATATGAATATTATGATTTTTAGTTTAATAATCGTTGGGAATTTTTGAATTGATCGAATTGGGCATTTTGGTTGATTGGCGTTGATCGGCGGTGACTTAGAGGTCGGGATTTGGACTGCAGGTGGTCAGTGGAGTAAGGATCTTAGTAAAATGGGTAGGGGATTTTCTGTTGATCAAGGCGGCGAGTCGGAGGTAGTTTAGGGTTTAGCGATGGGTCTGGTTCGTCTGTGTTGACGAGGCGAATGGGTCGACGGTGGCGCATCGTAGTCGATCGCGAGAGGGGGAATAGGAGCGGGAAGTCAAGGCGAAGGATCGGCGAGGTCGACGAGGGTTCTCATGGAGGAAGTGGTTGTCGATGGATGAATTTCGATCAGGTCTAGCTCCAGGTTTTTCTGATAGAAGGGCTGGATTATATTTCGATGTTGGAATCGTCGATCAGGGAAGTTAAGGAGGTCCGTGAAGATAAGGACGACTTATTGGAGGCCAGGAAATTGGTCGGAATCACGATGGTTCACCATGCACATGCACGGTGCCCTTGTGTGTTTCTAGGGATGTAAGTTTGGGAAGATGAAGTTCTTCTCGGTGTTGTACTCATGCGATTAGACGTGTGACTCGAAGTAGCCGTGTTTTGCAGAAGACTCGAAGCTGGCTTGGGGTTTCTACGGTTTTGACTCGGGTATGTCTCAAGGTGATATTCTGGTTTAAATTAATGAATTTTTTTGTAAAAGAGATCAAGTTTAAATCTTAAAAGCAAAGTAAGGACAAGTTTTAAAGTTATTGAAATAAATTAGTTTCAAAGAGAAATGTTTAACAAGTTTTAAAATACATATTAAAGTAGATAAGTTTTAAAAGATACGCTAATTGGGTTTTCAAAAATAACTATGTATTAAAAATTATTAAACAACATTGAAAAATTTTCAAAGATTTAAAAGGTTAAATAGATGTTTACATTGTTTTTAATTATAATTGATTTCTAAATGTTTTATTTTAAATAAGGTTTAATGATATAATTAAGTAATCAATTATAATAAAGAGTTTATCTTTAAGTAATTAAGATTTTGATTAGTTAAAGATAATTAATTTGTGAAGTTAATAAAGGTTAATCAATTATTGTTAAGGATTAAAAAATAGTTATAATTAAGATAAATGTTTTTTCATAATTAATTGAGGTCTTTTAAATATAAGGAGTTAAGTAATTATTCAATTAATTTTAGATAATTAATTAAAATAATTAATTAAAGACAACTAATTAGTTTGGTTAATTAAAGATATCACTTATGAATTAATTAAGTAATGAAGTAATTAGCGAATAGTTAATGAATGTAATTGTGGAAAGGATCATTAACTAGTGATTAAGTGATAATTCATTAATTAATTAATGTAATTGATTTAAGTTAATTAATTAGTTTAATTAATTAAAGATAACCACTTTATAAAATTGATTAAGTATAATTAATTAATGTAAGTATAATTACTTAGTGTAAGTAACTAACGGATAATTAATGAATGTAATTAATTAAAAGGAAATTATTTAATGAAGTAATTAGAGAATAATTAATTAATTCATAAAAGTAATTAAGGATTAATTACTTGGTGTAATTAATTTAAGATTTAATTAATATAATGAAAAGGTTAATTAACTAATGGAAGAAATTAAGGATTATTTACTTAGTGAAATTAATTAAGGGATTAATTAATATAATTAATTAAAGAGTTAATTAATAAATGTAAGTAATTAAAGGATAGTTAATTACTAAGTGAAATTAATTGAGGTTGATTAATGGAAGTGATTAACTAAAGTTTAATTAATCAATGTAATTAATTAAGGATCAATGTAATTAATTATAGTTAATTAGTTAATCAATGTAATTAATTAAGGTTCAATGTTGTTAAATATAGTGAATTAATTAATGAAAGTAATTAATTAAGGATTATTAATTAACATAATTAATTAATGAGAATAATTCAGAGTCAATTAATGGTTAAGGGATCATTATTTTATGCAATTAATTAAATGCTAATTACTTAATGTAATTAAGGAATAATTAATCAAGGATGATTAATTAAGATGATTAATTAAGATGATAATTAAGGGGTGATTAATTAATTTATTTGTAATTAACTAATGGTTAAATAAGAAGGATTTAAAAGTAATTAGAGAAATTAATTTAATTCATTAGTGGTTAATTAAATTAATTAGAAATGGTGTGACTAATTAAATCTTTGCTTATGGATGGCTGAACGATATTGAATGCCTTGTATTGTTGATATCTCTGATAAGGGATATGTGCTGATCTGTGATATGAGATGCTTTAGTTGAATTGTGATGATGTGGATTATCTATTTGTGATAATGTGAATTATCTATTTGTGTGAATGTAGATAATAAATTGAATTTTTTTAAACCACTTGGGCAATAAAATAGCGTTTTGGATTTCAGTGAGACTGGGATCGGATTTTCAAATTTGGATATTTGAAAACCACATCGATCCAAATTAAACGTTAGGTCGTGAATTCAAGTGAAGATCAAGATGAAGACTCGAAGTGTAAGAACTATTTGTTGTTAAAACTCTAAGGGTGATTCCAAGATGAGTTTAACGGAGATAGTACTTTCAGGTTCGAGATGAAGAATCAGAGTGCAAGGGCTATTGTCGTTAACTCTGAGGGTGATTCCAAAATGAGTGTAACGAGATAGTGCCTTCGATTCCGCTCGAACTCTGAATGAACTTGTACGGATTGAATGCTTTCAAACATCGTCATTGGAGGGCGATGAGCATTCTAAAATGGATGTGTTCTATAAAGGTAATTGTTGCCTCAAGCCTCATCAACCGGGAATGGCTAAAACAGCAGTAAGGCTAAGGGGGTCGTGCCCAAGTAGGATGAAATTTCCCCCTGTCTAGAGGTCCTTTTTTATTCGGCTTAATGGGCAGTTGATTCGCGACAACTGCTGGGGTTGTCTGGTTTGGGACTATCAAGTAAGTGATGGTTTCGGCCTTGTGTTGCAAGGGATTTAGGATGGATCCTCGGTACGATGATCTAGGCCACGTACTGTGACGGGCGGTACCCTAGTAGCCCTACCATTGGTGGAAACCCATTTTCCCTACGTGCCTTTACGGTTTTGATTGTATAACCCACTTTGTGGCTAGTATGCTAGAATTTAATAATGTAACAATTTCAGCTATGTGAATATTTATTTAAAAACCCTAGGCCCTATTATAATATCATTGGATTGCCTATCAAATGTTTTGGTTATCGTAAGGTAAAATTTTTTCTGTGTTTATGTGCCGAAAGTCTTACGAGATACCCTTTGTTTTCAATGGTTTTTCGAAGTTAAGCAACTTTAACCCGTTTACATACACCAGACCCATGTTTGACCCAAAGTTTATTTTTTGTTTTATTAAACTCTTGGATACTCAAATTTTACGAGTAGTCAAGGTATTCAGGTTAGCTTTGAGGAGTTCTGGAAGAGATATGGAGCATGAGGCTTTAATGTTTGTATATATGTAGTGATTCCGTTGTGGTTGTATCTCTGTTATGAAGTCTTTATTGTACTTGAGTTGTATGAAAGACATATTTTATAACTGTCTAATTTGTGATGTATTAAGCTGTGTAACTCTGATAGATGTTGTATATGTGTAATAACTTATGTGATTAATATATTTTATTCATTCCGCTGTGAGATTCTGATATTATTTAGTTCTATCTTTTATATCTTTCTCTTTTCTATCCCTTTCTTTCTAAATAATGATGCGTCTTTCTATGGAGTGAAAGACGAGTCGTTATAGGTCATATCATAGCGTTAGGTTGAGTGAATACCTAGGCTTTGGAGTGATTTATTTCTTAAGAGAGCATACTTGTAATATATATATATATATATATATATATATATATATATATAATCTGTTGGGTTATCTATCCGGGTTTTCCAACATAAGTTCTAGAGGTAGATAGGGTGGTGGTGTGTGTAGCACGACTACCACTAATGGAAGAGGCCCTAGTGTTGAGATCGGAAGAATATCTATCAAGACTGTAGACCCAATACCGTCTTCAGAAAGCTTTGCAGCATTGTGCAAAGATTTCACCTATCTCGAAGGAAACTCTTTTCAAGGTTCGGAGTCCATCATTGAAGTGCAAATTTGGATGAGTAGAGTTAGGATCTGTCGGATGAGCAAAAGCAAATGATGGTATCTTAGCAACTTCAGGAAGGAGCAACTACGTGGTGGGATGTAGTAACTATGGATATTCCTAAAGGTGTTTCCTTTTTGAGCAAGCTTTTGAGGAGCAGTTTTCTTGCCGCAGAGAAGACTCGACTGCATAAGGATTTTTTGGATCTCAGGCAAGAGAGTTTATTTGTATTAGAGTATAAGACTAAGGTCGATAAGTTGCCTCGTTATGGACACGGTATCAATGTCACCCTCCTTAGGAAGAACATGATGTTTGTGTTTGATTTGAGGCCCGCGTTTCTTGAGAAGATGTCTGCCATCTCGAAGCCCCTTTTCTAGAATTAGTAGGTAGCTTTGAGGTTTGAGGAGCCTTTAGATAAGAAGTATTTGGCATCTGTGGAAACTTTGCAGCTTGAAATAGTTTAATAGGCAGCGGGAATGTCTTTTGGTTTAGTAGTATCCTAGAAGTGGAGTTCAAAAGTAGCAGAGTAGACCGTCAGCTTCTTCTGATTAGCGAGGTGTTCTTGAGGGATTTGACCCTATTTTGAATGGACTGGTTAAACATAAGCTGTTCTGATATGTGAAGAGAGAACAGTGTTTTTGAAATTGATTTGGGTAGGATCACAAAAGTCACTTGTGATAGTTGAGTGTTCTTCTGAGTAATCTTTTGCATGGGATTGAGGTATCTCTAGAGGATGTAGGAGTTCTCGAAGTTGTCAGAGATTTTCCAGATGCCTTTAGCGAAGTCAGAGGTTTGCCTTAGCATTTGGAGATTGAGTTTTCGTTTCAACTTGGTTCATGGTGCTACCTTGGTTCATCTAGGTAGAAGGATGGCTTCTAGAGAGAGAATTTGGGTGAAGCAGCTCAGGACTTCTTGGAGCTTCAGTGTTGTCTCTTTTATGGATCTGATAAACCATATCTTCCAAGAAGTGTTGGACAAGTTTGTGTTTGTGTTCATCGATGGCATTTTCATCTACTTAGTTGCGCAGCGGAAACAGCTATTCTAGAGTGGAAGCAACCGGAAGTTGCAGTATTTTAGGATTAAAGGGTTTCTTCTAGATGCTTTTCAAGATCTGAAGGCGAGTTTGTCAAGTACACTTGTTCTGGCTTCCGGATAAGAGAGGTTGGTTCAAGTCTACTGATGCTTGTGAAGTAGAGTTTGTGTTCTGACTTCGGTGAGAGGACCATCTTGTTGAGTAGAATACGGAGATCGTCTTGTCCTTGGTCTAGTTTTGTTTCATGAGGCATCTATGAAGGTTGAGCTAATCAGATTAGGATATAGGCAGCTGGGATCGTCAAATGAGTTTTGTGGATAAGAGACGAAGGAATTTTGAATTTGGAGTTGGAAATATGGTTTTTATTGAGTTTCTCCGATTAAAGGAGCTATAAGATTTGGTAAGACTGGAAAGATAGCTTCGAGATATATTTGAATTTTTTGCGTTCTCGAAGGATAAATTCTTTGGCCTACAGGATTGAATTTCCAGCCGGATGACTAGGTTTCACGATGTATTACAGTATCTCTGGCGGAGTACGTGTATGATCCATCTCTAGTTGTGGAACCACCAGTTCAGGAGGATTTGAAAGTTGAGCTGGACTTGAGTGTAGTCCGATATCTTGTTCAGATTATAAGATCAAGATGAGAAGGAGCTCAGGAGTCTTGTGGTGAGCTTGTTAAGGTTCTGTAGAGCGAGTATCCCAGCGATTGTACCTGGGAAAATCTAGATAGTGTTAGAAAGATCTATCCTAATTTGTGTCAGGATAATTAGTTAGATTTTTTTGTTTAAATAAATTGGTTGCTATGGTTGTTAGTATCTGGGTGATACATATGTTAGCTGATTGAATATAAAAACCTTAGATAGATTATTAAATTATCTTTGCTTTTAAATTTCAGGGACGAAGTTCTTTTAAGTGAGAGGAATGTGATGACCTAGAATTTTGGGCAATAGCTATTTAATAATCTTTGTTAATAAGTATTTAAATTGATTTAATAATCTTCTTTTATAAATATTTAATTGGTAAAATTAATCTTTTTAAAAAATAATAAAATTGTTTTCTATTTATAATGTGTGTGTGTATATATATATTGTAAATAGGAAGTCTTTGGTTTTAAATTTAATAAAAGATATGTTGTATAATTTTATTATACACACACACACGTGTGTGTGTGTGTGTGTGTGTGTGTGTATTATAATTAGAAAATTTGTTTTAAAAATTCAATGTAATAATTTTCAAGGCTAATATTAGAATGTTTCTATTTATAATGTATATATTTGTATATATTGTAAATAGAAAAGCTTTAGTTTGAAACTAACAAATAAAAACATGTTTTTCAAATTTAATATCTATTTTAATTTGGAAGTTTAATATAATAATTCTCAAAAGCTATTTAAAATTTAACTTTATAATTCTTAACAACAATGATAACATTTATATTTATTTAAAAATATTTAACTTAAGTTTAAAGTTTGAATAAGATTTTAATAAAAGTTCTATTTTGTCTTTTTTAAAATGACTTAAACTAAAATGGTTTATATATATATATATATAGATTTAAAAATATTCTTTCATTTTAAATATCTCATTAATTAGAATAGTTTGTAAACATATAAACAAATATAAACATAAATTTATCTTTACATAGTGATTAAAGCATAAACACTTTTCAAGATAAGGATTTAAACAAAAAATTCCTTGTTTAAACACTTGTGAATTGATTGAATCATGTAAAATATATTTGTAAAGCTTTAAACACATATAAAAACATTTGTTAGCCAAGTAACATATGAAATTAACAAGTGGCATTCTTCTTTTTAATTAAAATTTAATTATAAATATAGTGTTTTAGTGAAACCTGGTTTTGAATTTCAGTTCAGTTCTTTTTCTTCCTCAATTTTGTTCTCTTCATCTTTTCAACATTTGAAGAAAATTTAAATCCCAAGAAGAGAGTTAAATCAAACTCATCAACTACTACCTTTTCAAATTTTCAACTGAACTTAGCATCTATTTCATCTTTCACCTGAATGAAAGCATTTAGTAGAATCAACTCAATATTACAACAGCAATCAAGTAATTCAAAACCATAGGAAGCTCTAGATCTAATTCAAACTGCAATGAAGAAAAACATTTCTCTGCTTATATAAAAAGGTGAGTAAACCTTACTTTAAAAATAGTTTTTAATTTGATCCTATAATTGATATCAGTGGTGAATGTAGTTGTAATATAATTTAAAAATGTTTATAAGAATGTTGATGTGAACGCATGCATATATAAAGATGAGACTGTGAAAAATAACTGTGCATATGCTTCTCTATTCTTATCTCAGGCTCCTGTTTGCTTTTAAAAATTCATATCTACTAATCGAATTAATATTTACCTTTCATGTTTGAATAAAAGTTGATTGTTACAGTATAATGTTAATTATAAAAATGGATTCTGGAATTCTCATTTAGTAAATAATTTTATAATAAGAAATAACAGTTATATATATACATATAGGTCAAAAATCAATGAATTCGATTTCATGTTTGAGTTGCATGAATGGATTTGTAGTAGAAAATCATGATTTTTAATATGAATATCATGATTTTTAGTTTGATAATCATTGGGAATTTTTGAGTTGATCGAATTGGGCATTTTGGTTGATTGTCGTTGATCGGTGGTGACTTGGAGGTCGGGATTTGGACTGAAGGTGGCCAGTGGAGTAAGGATCTTTGGAAAATGGGTAGGGGATTTTTCGATGATCGAGGCGGCGAGTCGAAGGTAGTTTAGGGTTTAATGATGGGTTTGGTTCATCTGTGTTGATGAGGCAAATGGGGCGATAGTGGTGCATCGTAGTCGATCGCGATAGGGGGAATAGGAGCGGGAAGTCGAGGCGAAGGGTCGGTGAGGTCGGCGAGGGTTCTCGTGGTGGATGTTGTCGGCGATGGGTGAATTTCGATAAGGTCTAGCTCCAGGTTTTTCCGATCGAAGGGTTGGTTTATGTTTCAATGTTGGAATCGTCGATCGAGGAAGTCATGGAGGTCGGTGAAGATAAGGACAGCTTGTTGGAGGCCAGGAAGTTCGTCGGAGTCGCGATGGTTCACCGAACACATGCACGGTGCACTTGTGTGTTTCTGGCGATGTAGGTTTGGGAAGATGAAGTTATTCTCGGTGTTGTGCTCATGCGATTAGAAGTGCGACTCGAAGTAGCTGCGTTTAGCAGGAGACTTGAGGCTGGCGCGGGGTTTCTAGGTTTTTGACTCGGGTATGTCTCGAGGTGATATTCTGGTTTAAATTAATGCAAAATTTTGTAAAAGAAATCAAGTTTAAATCTTAAAATCAAAGTAAGGACAAGTTTTAAAGTTATGGAAATAAATTAGTTTGAAAGAGAAATGTTTAACAAGTTTTAAAATACAAATTAAAGTAGATAAGTTTTAAAGGATATGATAATTGGGTTTTCAAAAATAACTATGTATTAAAAATTATTAAACAACTTTGAAAAATTTTCAAATATTTAAAAGGTTAAATTAGATGTTTACATTGTTTTTAATCATAATTTATTTCTAAATGTTTTATTTTAAATAAGGTTTAATGATGTCATTAAGTAATTAATTATAATAAAGAGTTTATCGTTAAGTAATTATGATTTTGATTAATTACAGATAATTAATGTATGAAGATAATAAAGGTTAATCAATTATTGTTAACGATTAAAGAATAGTTAGTTAATGTAAATAATTTTTTGGTAAGTAAGAGTTTAATTAATATAAATGACTTTTCTTAATTAATTGAGGTCTTTTAAATATAAAGAGTTAAGTAATTATTCAATTAATTTTAGATGATTAATCGAAGTAATTAATTAAAGACAATTAATTAGTTTGGTTAATTAAAGGTAATCACTTATGAATTAATTAAGTATGATTACTTAATAAAGTAATTAGTGAACAGTTAATGAATGTAATTATGGAAAGAATCATTAACTAGTGATTAAGTGATAATTAATTAATTAATTAATTTAAGTTTATTAATTAGTTTAATTAATTAAAGATAACCACATAATAAAACTGATTAAGTATAATTAATTAATTTAAGTATAATTACTTAGTGTAAGTAATTGACAGATAATTACTGAATGTAATTAATTAAAGAGAAATTACTTAATAAAGTATTAATTAGAGAATAATTAATTAATTAATGGAAGTAATTAGAGAATAATTAATTAATTAATGGAAGTAATTAAGGATTAATTACTTGGTGTAATTAATTTAATATTTAATTAATGTGATTAAAAAGTTAATTAATTAATGGAATTAATTAAGGATTAATTACTTATTGAAATTAATTAAGGGATCAATCAATATAATTAATTAAAGAGGTAATTAATAAATGTAAGTAATTAAAGGATAGTTGATTACTAAGTTAAATTAATCAAGGTTGATTAATAGAAGTGATTAATTAAAGTTTAATTAGTCAATTTAATTAATTATAGTTAATTAATTAATCAATGTAAGTAATTAAGGATCAATGTAATTAATTATAGTTAATTAATTAATGAAAGTAATTAACTAAGGATCGTTAATTAATGTAATTAATTAATAATTAATTAATGAGAATAATTAAGAGTTAATTAATGGTTAAGGGATAATTAATTTATGCAATTAATTAAATGCTAATTACTTAATGTAATTGAAGAATAATTAACCAAGGATGATTAATTAAGATGATAATTAATGGGTGATTAATTAATTTATTTGTAACTAATTAATGGTTAAGTAAGCAGGATTTAAAAGTAATTAGAGAAATTAACTTAATTCATTAGTGGTTAATTAAATTAATTAGAAATGGTGTGACTAATTAAATCTTTGCTTATGGATGGCTGAATGATATTGAATGCCTTGGATTGTTTGATATCTCTGATAAGGGATATGTGCTGATCTGTGATATGAGACGCTTTGGTTGAATTGTGATGATATGGATTATTTATTTGTGATAATGTGAATTATCTATCTGTATGAATATAGATAATAAATTGAATTGTTTTTGAACCACTTTGTGGCGCCCCACCTCTAAACCCACTCTAGCCAAGGACACGATGGTGTAATGCCATCAACTAGCGCGAAGAATAAGGCTCTTGAGGAGCGACCATCCATGTAATTGCTTTGTGCGAGCACCGATATGCCAGATAAAATATAACTTACATTCTTTTCAAGAGGAAATCCGACATACCGACACAAACTCAAAGCTACGACACAGTGGCTATAATATCTTCGGAAACAAATACAGAAATAGGCATAACACAAATCAGTCACAGATATCCATATCACAAAGGCGGAAAAAAAAGATATGAATATTACACGTAGAAGTGTGCATCAGAGTAGTGGTCAAACAAGATCCACAATATCACAAAATAATAGTTACAAGTGCTAGACAAAAGAATAAGTATACATCCTGGAGTCTATATCTCAAATGTATACAACAAAATGAACTACTAATCTAAGTAGTTAGCCAGAAGATAGGAAGATAATCCCAGATGTGAAGTCAAGCAGAAGCACCTGTAACATCTCGGTCTGACCCGAGTATTATTTAATAAGAAAATAATAAACGGATCAGTCTAGCTATAAATATCAGATGAAATGATATAGAATAAGAGATATGACAAAAACGTATGATAACCATAAAATCATACTTAGATAAGTATGTAATTGAAAATGAACAAGAGATTAATCAATATCACAGGAATCTTCTCAAAGATCAAAAAGAATGTTATAATCTTTATTTTTATTCGCAAAACCATAAGTATTGACAATATATTAATGCCAATCACAAAAGTTAATGACACACAAATTCACCAATGCACAAATATTGATAAGACTTATCAATGTAAATCACGAAAATTGGTGAAACACAAATTTTAGAAATCATCAATGGAAATCCAGAAATCACAAAAAGGGGGAGGCCTATCACAAACGGGAGCATGAAAACTCACCAACACGTGTATCACAAATGGAACGCTATTCCATGGTTGCTAACCATTAATTTTGAGCCGAAGCTCCACAAAACGGCCTGAAGACCATGGGTCGCTACCCCACCAAATTGAGCCGATGCTCCACAGAAACGGGGTTTAGTCTCCCTCGTAGACAAAGAGACATCGCACAATTGCTAGTCTAAATCACAAAAATGATCATCAACGATCATCAAGAAGTGTCAATTACAGTAAGCTAGTAAATATATAAGCTTAGCTTCATGTTCCATAACCACTAGCTTAACTTAAATATTTACGAAAAAATTGTAGATCTCCACTCGAAAATTGTCGCAAGAGATTCAATCGAACAAGTCCAAGAATTAACCGACGAAGTAAACGCAAGCGTTTCATACCACTTTTTTTACTAAGCCATTTAATTAGATTTCTCGTACGAGTGAGGTAAAGGTTTATATATACTAGTAGATTGGAAAACAGTTTAAGAAACAAGCTTTGTAATAAAATAGGGTTGAAATCGTTTTGATGAAGGAGTTTTAATATTTACTACTAGTATTGAAACCTTTATATTTTTAAAATGACAAATCACAAAAATGATTTTTAGAGACAATGAGTCACAAAAATTCACGTTAGAAGACGTGAATAAAATCCAAAGAATTCGATTACAAATCCATCAAAGTGGAAATACCCTTGCGACCTAACAGCCACGACTTACGACTTAACATAATTCAACACAAGAAATCAGCGACTCAACACATGCGACTCCACGGCATACGACCTAAGAGATCAGCGACTTAAGAAATAGCATGCGGCCTAACAAAACAACTTAACATGGCACGACCTATAGCATGGCGCGACCTATAGCATGGCACGAGATATAGCAGCAGGCCGAGCGACCTATATGGTTGCGACCTAAGTTGGTGCGACTTAAAGCAGCAGGCCGAGCATCCTAGATGGTTGCGACATAAACCATGACGCGACCCATAGCAGCAGGCCGAGCGACCTAAGTGATGCGACCTAAGGGGTGAGAGTAGGCCGAGCGACTTAAGAAATGGAACGACCTAAGAGAGGCGGCATAACATGGCGCGACTTATAGCAGGTGCGACTTAATGGCCGAGCGACTTAACACATGGCCGAGCGACTTATGTAATGGAACGACCTAATGGCCGAGCGACTTAAGTAATGGAACGACCTAATGGACGAGCGACTTAAGTAATGGAATGACCTAATGGCCGAGCGACTTAAGTAATGGAACGACTTATCCCATAGTGCGACCTAAGCATGGCGCGACCTAACTGCAGGCCGAGAGACATATATGCAGGCCGAACGACCTAAGGTACTGGGGCAAGCCGAGCGACCTAAGCAATAGAAATAAAAAAAATTCTCTCAATTTGCAACCGGCCGAGCATGGACGCTAGGGGATTACGCCCATCGGCTACCTGGTCCTATTGGCTCCTCAATGCATCACCAAAAACGTGTTCAAACTTCAAAGTTAGGATTTTTAAAGATTTGAGCCCAAAACACTAAAAATTGGGATTTTCACCATTTCAATCCAAACCAAAGGCAAATGCACATGAATAAGTGTTAGGAATTCATACCCAACAATCAAAAATAGTTATAGACAAAAACGTGTGATAAAAATCTCACCTTTTCACAAAATAAATGAAGAAGAAGCTTAAAAGCAAAGGAAGAATCAACCACACTTCAATCTCAACACAAGAAGCTTGAACCAATGGCTTCTCTTTGGATTTGGAGTTAGATTTTTGGATTTGCAAATGAACTAGGGCTTGGAGTTTTAATTTCTCATTCCTCTCTCCATTTTTGATGAAGCTTGAATGTTGGAAAATGAAAGTGAAGTAATGAAGGGAAGAAGGGGTTGAGCTAGAGTTAATAGTTTAGGCTAATGGGCTAAACCAAACCCAAAGCCCAAAGTGAAAAGGTGGCAAAATTCCACTAACTCCAAACATATCAAAGTTTATACTCAAAAAGATCGCAGACGGCGTTTTGGACCCAATGGAAGTAGTCCCGAGTCCTAATTCGACCGTATGTAGAAAGTAACTTTTCGGAATAAAATCCGACGAACGATAAAATATTTAAATATTCAATCGTAAAATATGTGGGTTGTTACAGACTTCCCTCCTTAAAGAAATTGCGTCCATGCAATATTTAAGAAGAAAATATAAGGTAACAACCATGAAAGCATATCAACACAAAAGAAATTTGAAATAAAAAATTCACCTCAAAGAGTACGGGAAAGTATGTCCGGATGTGTTCGCTCGATGAACACTCGAGATTCCCAAGAGCAATCCTTAGGATTTGAGGACCATTGAACTTTAACAAGCGGAACATCTTTATTTCGAAGGCGTTTGACCTCCGAAGCAATAATACAAATAGGATGTTGCTCATAAGTTAAATTAGGCGAAACTTCAATTTCTTCCACAACACCGGGCTCAAGAGTAGAATCGGAATCTCGAAGACATTTCCGTAATTGAGAAACGTGAAACAGGTCATGAATAGCAGAATATTGAGCCGGTAATAAAAGGCGATAAGCTATGGAACCAATACGTTTGGTGATAGGAAATGGCCCAATATATCGAGGCGCTAATTTTCCCGATCGACTGAAACGTACAACACCCTTCATAGGTGAAACACGAATAAACACAAGATCTCCCACAGAAAATTCTAATTTCCTTCTCCGATTATCGGCATAGGATCTTTGTCTACTCTGGGCTTCTTTCATCCTATGATGAATAAGGTCAATCTTCTCTGTGGAATCACGAATAAAATCTAGACCTAAAACCAGCTTCTCACCGGCATGAAGCCAACAAGAAGGAGATCGGCATGGACTTCCATAGAGTGCCTCGAAAGGAGCCATACCAATACTAGATTGGAAGCTATTATTATAGGAAAACTCAACAAGAGAAATATGATCTTCCTAACTTCCACCAAAATCAAGAACACATGCACCAAGAAGATCTTCAAGAGTTTGATTCACACGCTCGATTTGTCCATCGGACTGAGGATGATAAGTGGTGCTAAAATTAAGCTTCGTTTCCAAAGCTTTTTGAAGACTCTTCCAAAATTCACTAGTAAACAATGGACCACGATCACTAACAATAGAAGAAGAAACTCCATGCAATTTTACAATTTCTTTAATAAAGAGTTTGGCTACGAGAGGAACGGTTCGATTGGACCGAACGGGAATAAAATGGACGGATTTAGTAAGTCTATCGACTATCACCCATAATCTATCATGACCCGAACGAAAACGGGGAAGGCCGTCTATAAAATCCATGGAAATTTGGTCCCACTTCCGAATTGGAATTTCTAAAGGTTGCAATAACCCACCAGGCCTTTGATGCTCGACCTTAATGAGTTGGCAAGTCATACAACACTTAACAAAGTTAGCAATATCAGACTTCATTCCCTCCCAGTAATAAAGTCGCTTCATGTCCGTGTACATTTTACTACTATCAGGATGAATGGTAAATTTAGAACGATGAGAATCTTCTAAAATATCTTTACGAAGATCACTAATATTTAGCACGATAAGTCTACCAAATTTTCGAATACCGCCACGAGAATCAATGTCAAAGTCTTTCAAACCTTCAATATCCATTTTATCCCTAAAATTTTGTCCAAGAATAGCCAATTCGAGATCTAGCTTTTGAGCCTCAATAATTCGGTCTAAAAGAGAGGGATGAGCCTCAAGGCTACATAAAACAAGAGATGAACATAAATCGGAAAAACAATCTCAAATCTCATAAGTGGATAAAATTCCGAGATCATTCCATTCGGATATCATCATAGAAACAACCGCTTGTTGCTTACGACTAAGTGCATCGTCAACACGATTTCCCTTTCTGGGAGTATAAAGAATATCAAGATCATAAGATGCAAGAAATTTGAGCCAACGTTGTTGACGCAAATTATGTTCCTTTTGAGAAAATAGATACTTCAAAGATTTATGATCGGTGTAAAGAATAAATTTTTCTCCCAAAAGATAATGACGCCAAATCCGAAGGGCGAAAATAATAGCCGCGAGTTCTAAATCATGAGTGGCATATCTAGTCTCGGCTGGCTTCAATTGCCTAGAAGCATAAGCAATAACACGTTCTCTTCGCATAAGAACGACACCCAAACCAACGCGACTAGCATCGGTATAAACAATAAAATCTTGATTTCCCTCGGGAATCACAAGAATAGGAGCATCGGAAAGGAGTTCTTTTAATTTCTGAAAAGAAGCTTCACATTTGTCCGACCAAAAGTATTTAACTCCCTTCTTTGTCAAACTAGTCAGAGGCACGGAAATTTTGGAAAAGTCCTTTATGAAACGGCGGTAATAACCTGCCAATCCAAGAAAACTACGGATCTCCGTCACACTCTGCGGTCTCTTCCAATTTTGAATCGCTTCAATCTTTGAAGGATCCACTATATTCCGGTTTCGGAAATAATATGACGGAGAAACTTCACACGAGATTGCCAAAAGTGGCATTTAGAAAAAATTTCTTTTAATTTATTACTCCTAAGAGTTTCCAACATAATCTGAAGATGCTTTTCATGCTCCTCGTCGGTTTTTGAATACGCAAGAATATCATCAATGAAGATGAGAACAAATCGGTCGAGGAAATCTTTGAAAACTCGATTCATAATGTCAACGAAATAAGCCAGAGCATTCGTTAAACCAAATGGCATAACAAGCCATTCATAAGATCCATAATGAGTACGGAACGATGTCAAAGAAATGCTATCTTCTGCAATACGAAGCTGATGAAAACCTGTTGCTAAGTCCAATTGTGAAAAGACTCTAGCATCACTAAGTTGATCGAATAGATCATCAATCCGAGGTAAATGATATTTATTTTTGATAGTAAGATCATTAAGCTTGCGGTAGTCAACGCAAAGCCTAAGTGTACCATCGTATTTCTTCACGAAAATAGCCGAAGCTCCCCAAGGCGAGGAACTAGAGCGAATAAATTGCTTTGTCTCCAATTCGGATAATTGTTTGCGCATCTTCTCATTTTCCTTATTGGACATGCGATAAGGAGGACGAGTGATAAGTTGAGCTCCAGGGATGATATTAATTTTGAACTCAATTGCTCGCTTAGGTGGTAATCCTAAAACGGGCTCAAATATGTCGGAAAATTCATGAACAACGTGAATAGGAGAAATAATATCTTCCTCATCATCATTATCGTCATCATGAGGATTTAAAGAATACAAAGATGCAACCAAGCTGGAATCCGAATCTTTAAGGTCAATAGAAATCTGCTTAACAGATTGAGGATGTCGAAGATGAATAGTCCGCTCAGGACATAGGATTTGGGCTTCATAGCGGTTAACCCAATCCATTCCCAAAATCATTCCAAAGCCTAAGTAGCGCATAATATGCAAATCGGCTTGGAAAGAAAAATCACACAAAATAATCTCGACATCTTTACAAAGCAAACTAATTGTTGCCGATCCACCGACCGGATTCGTAATTCTCAAAGAAGTCATTAAAGCGACAATACTCAAAGAAAAAGTATCAACAAGTTCTTTTGATATAAAAGAATGGGACGCACCCGTATCAAAAAGAACTCGAATAGGGTAATTACGAAATAAAATAAAGCCATCAAGGATAGAATGAGAAATACCTTGACCACGAGATGTATTGCCAGGGGCTTGAGCAACATTAAGCTTTCCCTCCTTCTTGCCTTGAAGTTTGGGACAAGAAGATAAATAATGATCCGGGCTTTTGCAATAGCGACAAGTATGAGGCTTTGAACACTTGTTCGCATAATGGTCCTTAGAACCACAATTGTAGCATTGCCCACTACTAGAGGTAGAAGTCTTTGCCATCGAAGTTGCTTGCTTCCCTTTATTATTGGGATAAGGACCCTTGAACTTATTAGTCCTTTTCTTGTTGTTGAAGTTTGGTTTGGCACCCATAACTTCAACATCACTCTCCCTATCTGCCTCTTCAAGACGAAGAGCGATATCAATGAGTTGATCAAAAAAAACTTCTAACTTTAGAAGTAATGGCTTCTTGAGATTTTTGTTCGAGCCATAGACAAATCTTTGGTTTTTCTTCAATGAGGTGTTTATATATTCGACCCCGTATTTAGAAAGTGACTCGAAGGATGCAACATAGTCCGCCACAGAGGATTTACCTTGAACAAGGTCTATAAAACGACGAGCCAATGTCACCTTCTCAGCTTTTGGCATAAATTTTAAATCGAAGCGTTCTCGGAATTTCTCCCAAATAAGATCCGTTTCAACTATTTCAGAAATAAGAAGCTCATACCAATCTAATGCTCTTTCTTGGAGCATGCTAGAGGCCACATGAACACGGTGAAGATCAATAAGATTCATGCGAGAAAAGATTCGATCGCATGTTCTTAACCAAGCCTGGACTTCAATAATGGTTTCAGAACCTTTGAATGGATTTCCACCCAAATTGGTATACTCGTTGCACAAACGTGCAAATCCAGACTTAGGGTGAGTAGACTCCGAATTTGAACCGGCTGCCTGAGCATTTTATACTAGATCAAGAAGCTGCTGGGCAGACATAAATATTCCATCTTGGGGAGTAGAACTAGATTGACCGGCACTGCGACGGCCAGGTCTAACCATTTCTCTTTCTTTAGAAAGAAAGAAAGAAAAAGGAAAAGGTTATTCACAAAATGAATATCAAGCAGTCTTGATAGATAAAACAAGGAATCAGAAAGAAAATAGGATGAATCGGTACGAAGACTCGAATTAAATCCTAAAGCACGACTCCTAAGAAGGACTTAGGACGATGATCCTTGCTAGATTATTCTACATTGTTCCGAAGTTTCGCTCTGATACCTAGCTGTGGCGCCCCACCTCTATACCCACTCTAACCAAGGACACTACGGTGTAATGTCGTCAACTAGCATGGAGAATAAGGCTGTTGAGGAGCGACCATCCATGTAATTGCTTTGTGCGAGCACCGATATGCCAGATAAAATATAACTTGCATTCTTTTCAAGAGGAAATCCGGCATATCGACACAAACTCAAAGCTACAACACAGTGGCTATAATATCTTCAGAAACAAATATAGAAATAAACATAACACAAATCAGTCGCAGATATCCATATCACAAAGGCGGAAAAAAAACATATGAATATTACACATAGAAGTGTACATCAGAGTAGTGGTCAAACAAGATCCACAATATCAAAAAAGAATAGTTACAAGTGCTAGATAAAAGAATAAGTATACATCCTGGAGCCTATATCCCAAATGTATACAGCAAAATAAACTACTAATCTAAGTAGTTAGCCAAAAGATAGGATGATAATCCTAGATGTGAAGTCAAGCAGAAGCACATTTAACATCTCGGTCTGATCCGAGTATTATTTAGTAAGAAAATAATAAACGAATCAGTCTAGCTATAAATATCAGATGAAATGATATAGAATAAGAGATATGACAAAAACGTATGATAACCATAAAATCATACTGTGATAAGTATGTAATTGAAAATCAACAAGAGATTAATCAATATCACAAGAATCTTCTCAAAGATCAAAAAGAATGTCATACTCTTTATTTTTATTCACAAAACCATAAGTATTGACAATATATTAATGCCAATCACAAAAGTTAATGACACACAAATTCACCAATGCACAAATATTGATAAGACTTATCAATGTAAATCACGAAAATTGGCAAAACACAAATTCTTGAAATCATCAATGGAAATCCAGAAATCACAAAAAGGGGGTGGCCTATCACAAACGGGAGCATGAAAACTCACCAACATGTGTATCACAAAATGAAACGCTATTCCATGGTTGCTAACCATTAATTTTGAGCCGAAGCTCCACAAAACGGCTTAGAAGACCATCGGTCGCTACCCCACCAAATTGCGCCGAAGCTCCACAGAAACGGGGTTTAGTCTCCCTCGTAGACAAAGAGACATCGCACATTTTCTAGTCTAAATCATAAAAATGATCATCAACGATCATCAAGAAGTTTCAATTACAGTAAGCAAGTAAATATATAAGCTTAGCTTCATGTCCCATAACCACTAGCTTAACTTAAATATTTACGAACAAATTGTAGATCTCCAATCCAAAATTGTCACAAGAGATTCAATCGAACAAGTCCAAGAATTAACCGGTGAAGTAAACGAAAGCGTTTCATACCACTTGTTTTACTAAGCCGTTTAATTAGATTTCTCGTACGAGTGAGGTAAAGGTTTATATATACTAGTAGATTGGAAAAACGGTTTAAGAAACAAGCTTTGTAATAAAATAGGGTTGGAATCGTTTTGATGAAGGAGTTTTGATATTTACTACTAGTATTGAAACCATTATAATTTTAAAATGACAAATCACAAAAATGATTTTAGAGACAATAAGTCGCAAAAATTCACATTCGAAGACGTGAATAAAATCCAAAGAATTCGATTACAAATCCAGCAAAGTGGAAATACCCTTGTGACCTTACAGCCACGACTTACGACTTAACATAATTCAACACAAGAAATCAGCGACTCAACACATGCGACTCCACGACATACGACCTAAGAGATCAGCGACTTAAGAAATAGCATGCGGCCTAACAAAACAACTTAACATGGCACGACCTATAGCATGGCGCAAGATATAGTAGCAGGCCGAGTGACCTATATGGTTGCGACCTAAGTTGGTGCGACTTAAAGCAGTAGGCCGAGCGTCCTAGATGGTTGCGACATAAACCATGACGCAACCCATAGCAGCAGGTCGAGCGCCCTAAGTGATGCGACCTAAGGGGTGAGAGTAGGCCGAGCGACTTAAGTAACGGAACGACCTAAGAGAGGCGGCTTAACATGGCACGACCTATAGCAGGTGCGCCTTAATGGCCGAGCGACTTAACACATGGCCGAGAGACTTAAGTAATGGAATGACCTAATGGCCGAGCGACTTAAGTAATGGAACGACCTATCCCATGGCGCAACCTAAGCTTGGCGCGACCTAACTGCAGGTCGAGAGACATATATGCAGGCCGAAGGACCTAAGGTACTGGGGCAAGCCGAGCGACCTAAGCAACAGAAATAAAAAAAACTCTCTCAATTTGCAACCGGTCGAGCACGGACGCTAGGGGATTACGCCCATCGGCTACCCGGTCCTATTGGCTCCTCTATGTATCACCAAAAACGTGTTCAAACTTCAAAGTTAGGATTTTTAAAGATTTGAACCCAAAGCACTAAAAATTGGGATTTTCACCAATTCAATCCAAACCAAAAGCAAATGCACATGAATAAGTGTTAGGAATTCATAACCAACAATCAAAGATAGTTATAGACAAAGATGTGAGATAAAAATCTCACCTTTTCAAAAAATCAATGAAGAAGAAGCTTAAAAGCAAAGGAAGAATCAACCGCACTTCAATCTCAACACAAGAAGCTTGAATCAATGACTTCTCTTTGGAGTGGAGTTAGATTTTTGGATTTGCAAATGAACTAGGGCTTAGAGTTTTAATTTCTCATTCCTCTCTCCATTTTTGATGAAGCTTGAGTGTTAGGAAATGAAAGTGAAGTAATGAAGGGAAGAGGGGGTTGAGCTAGAGTTAATAGTTTAGGCTAATGGGCTAAACCAAACCCAAAGCCCAAAGTGAAAAAGTGGCAAAATTCCGCTAACTCCAAACATATCGAAGTTTATACTCAAAAAGATCGCAAATGGCGTTTTGGACCCAATGGAAGTGGTCTCGAGTCCTAATTCGACCGTGTGCAGAAAGTAACTTTTCGGACTAAAATCCGACTAACGATAAAATATTTAAATAAAATATTTAAATATTCAATCATAAAATATGAAGGTTTTTACACACTTGACATTAAAACAGCGTTTTGGATTTCGATGAGATCGGGATCGGATTTTCAAATTTGGATATCCGAAAACTACATCAATCCAAATTAAACATTAGGTAGTGAATTCAAGTGAAGATCAAGATGAGGACTCGAAGTGTAAGAACTATTTGTCGTTAAAACTCTAAAGGTGATTCCATGATGAGTTTAACGGAGATAGTACTTTCAGATTCGAGATGGAGAATCAGAGTGCAAGCGCTATTATCGTTAACTCCGAGGGTGATTCCAAAATGAGTGTAACGAGATAGTGCCTTCGGTATCGTTCGAACTTGGAACGAACTTGTATGGATCGAATGCTTTCAGAAAATCATCATTGGAGGACGATGAACATTCTTAGATAGATGTGTTCTATAAAGGTAACTGTAGCCTCAAGCCTCATCAAACGGGAATAGCTAAAACATGGGAGGTACAGAAAGGCTAAGTGGGTCACGTCCAAGTAGGAAGAGATTTCCCCCTGTCTAGAGGTCCCTTTTTATTCGGCTTAGTGGGAAGTTGATTCACGACAACTGCTGGGGTTGTCTTGTTCGGGGATATCCAGTAAGAGATGGCACCGACCTTGTGTTGTAGGGGATTTAGGATGGATCCTCGGTACGGTGATCTAGGCCACATACTGTGACAAGCGGTACCCCAAGCCCTGCCATTGATGAAAATCATTTTCCCTACGTGCCTTTACGGTTTTGATTGTATAACCCCCTTTGTGGCTAGTATGCTCGAATTTAGTAATGTAACAATTTCAGCTATGTGAATATTTATTTGAAAACCCTAGGCCCTATTATAATATCACTGGATTTCCTATCAAATGTTTTGGTTACCGTAAGGTAAAAAAAATTCCATGTTTATGTGCCAGAAGTCTTACGAGATACCCTTTGTTTTCAAAGATTTTTCAAAGTGAAGCAACTTTAACCCATTTACTCACACTAGACCCATGTCTGACCTAGAGTTTATTTTCTGTTTTATTAAACTCTTGGGTACTCAAATTTTTAGGAGTAGTCAAGGGATTCATGTTAACTTTAATGAGTTCTAGAGGAGATATGGATTATGAGGCTTCAGCGTTTGTAGATATATAGTGGTTCCGTTGTGTTGTATCTCTATGATGAAGTCCGTATTGTACTTGAGTTGTATGAAAGACAGGTCTTACAACTGTCTAATTTGTGATGTATTAAGCTATGTAACTCTGATAGATGTTGTATATGTGTAACAACTTATGGGATTAATATATTTTATTCATTCCGCTGTGAGATTCTGATATTTTTTAGTTCTATCTTTTCTATCTTTCTCTTTTCTATCCCTTTCTTTCTAAATAATGATGCGTCTTTCTATGGAGTGAAAGATGGCTCATTACAAAAATAAATTGTAAAGGTATTTTTATATAACAGTAAATCAAATGTAGGTTTTGTAAAAATACTTTTACATCGAAAATGGTATCTTTATATTCAAAAAGATATCAAATTTTGAAGAGATTGGACGGTTTGTCCTTTATAAAATTTTGAGGGTGAATGCTAGCCAAATTTAGCAGGGTGTTAGATAATCTATTGTCAAGGTTTATCTGCTATGATACCTGATGTAACATTACAGCCTTTATACTTTAATTATTTATAACGTGGGGTTAATTCATACTAAGTTGCAAGACTAAAGAAGGAACCTGGAGTGAAACTTGCATACAAAAATATAAATAAGGCACATATTGAAAGAGGAAGAAGGTTAATTAATGATTTGAATGGGCACTTGGTGCATCCCTCATGCTTATAATTGGATGGTTTTTCATAGTTCTTCCAACTCCCGAGTTCCCCTTTTGCATCATTGCAACAAATTCCCCATAGTCAATTCTTCCATCCTACTACATACTTTCAAGTAATTACCTATTAAAATTTATTATTGATGTTGTTGTTACTTATTACACACACACACACACACTTTTTACTCTCTTGGAGACATATGGAACATAAGTGCATCGACAAAACCACGTCCGGTATGATTTATCAACACACTATATTTTTTTCAATGCTTTTAGGAAGAACTTGTACAATTATTTATTACTAGCAAAAGTGATTCAAGTATTTGTAAATTTTTAATATGCTCTGAATAAACATAAAAGGTCAGTTGTAGAACAAAATAAATATAGATCTTTTCTAATAACCATAAACTTATTTAATATTCTACTTTTTTAAAGAAACCATTTATTTCCATACATGATACACAATATCAAACTATAAGTAACTTAAGAAAATATATTATATATTTCATATTGCAAATAATCCAAATTTCTAGTCATCAAAAATTTATTTAGCTGAAACAAAGGTTTCATATTAAACATTAGAACAAAGTATTTCCAACTATTTATCAAGTTAATGTATGATAGTTATAAATTTAAGATCTTTATGTGAATAATAAGCTAATCAATGTTTCAGACTTTTATTCACTTTGAAGCTCTATTTATTATAAAAGATAATGAATTCAGGTTAAGGAATTAAGACTGACAGCTTTTGTCCTTCGAAAGATCTAGGCCTTTTTTTATTCAAATCCAACATACAACGTGAACCATCAACATTTTCTTTCATGCATTAACAGTTTGTTTTAAAAACCTCTAAAAGTACCATATTCGGATAACAAGTATTGAATCTCTCAAATGAAGAAATATTTTAGTAAGAAAGGAAGTAACGGTTCTAATAAGCAAACTAAATTTTGCTAATCAATTGAACTTTTATTGACAAAAAATTACAATTGCTAGAAAATATGATCTTAATTGAAATGTATAAATAAATACGACTAGTATTTATTTCACAACAGGGTATACAAATAAAATGTCCATACTGGTTTGTAAGTTTTAGTAGAAGTGAACAACAAAATAAACTTAAATTAGATTATTTTCATATCAAGAGCAAAGGCATGAAATGCAACACAAGTAAAAGAAGTAACTAGAACATGTATTAAATGTCTGGCCTAATACAAAACTTTCTCAAGCTGGAAGATTAATTATTGTTCAAAGCATTGCAACTGCCATGGTCAATTATTGGATGAGACACTATATCCTACCATGTAAACTTATTTCAATGATAAATAGTGCTTTGAATAGATTTTTTTGGCATGGAGATCCTTTTTCGAAGAAATTAATCCCAATTTCCTTTAAGAATATACAACAACCAAAGATTAAAGGTGGTTTGGGGATAATAAATATTAGATTATGGAATGTTGTTGCTATGTCCATTTACTATGACAAGATTTTATCTAACAATCAAGATCTCTGGACTCAGTGGGTTATGAAAAATCTATTAAAGGGCAGAGATTTTTGGTCAATCAGTATACCTCAATTGTGCAGTTGGAGTTGGAGAAATCTATTGAAGTTGAGATCAAAGTTTTTACCTATTATACAATGTAATCCTATGGTTGATAATGAGCTTAATTTCTGGACAACTCCTTGGGCTAAGACATGATTGAGAATTCAGGATATCTTACCTTATTCTCTGCAAATGCTCACTGGTATTCCTATGAATGCAACAGTCAAATCTTTTATTAGTGATGGTTTTATTAATCTTCCTTATTGCAGCTCTAAACAAGTTAGAGATCTATGGCAGTATTTAGAATCCTTGCCTTTGAATAATGAAAATGAAAAAGTTCTTTGGACTGTTAAAGGAAAAAAGCATACTATAAGTATTGTTTACAGGGCATTGTTGAACTTTGAAAATGAGAATTCTTTTCCATGGGCAGCAAGAGTTTGGTCTAATAAGTCATCAGCAAAGGAAAATCTTTTACTTTGGAAAATTTTGGCCAATGCAATTAATACTAAACAGAAGCTGCTGAAACTTGGATTGCTTAATGAAGATGAATGTGTGTTCTGTCATAGCTGTTCTGAATCAAATGTACACTTATTCTTTGAGTGTAATTTTACTTACAATGTGTGGAATAGATTGCTTGCCAATGGTAATTTTCATAGGCCAAAGAAAAATTCTAGAATTGAATGGTTCAATATCTTTAAGGCTACAAGATGGAAGTGTGCTAAATCTAAAATACTGTTGATTGTTCTTAAGATCTTTGTTTATGATATTTGGAGAGAAAGAAATGGTAGAATTTTTGATCAGAAATTTGAGAATGAAGATGTGCTTTTTAGTAAGATGCATAAGAAGATTCGTCAAAGGATAGCTAGACTGACATGAAATTGATTTGCTATTTGTTAATTTTTGTTTTGGTTTGTTGTTGTATTTGTAATGCAGATTGTATTAATTGAATTTGTTTGTATTGCAGAATGTATTTGTTGTATTTGTATTGCTGACATGAATGTACCTTTTGTTTGTTAATAAATGGGCAGGGCTCCCTTAGCCCATTGCTTTTCTAAAAAAGAAAAAGAAAAAAGAACACGTATTAAATGAGCACGATAATTAAAACATCGTAGTACAAATTCATTAGGATTACAATATTGGTATCAAAATTATCTTAGTTTTTGGTAAATTCCGGTTACAAATATATGTTTTCAAAATGGTAACATGTTTTGTCCACACAAGGGGAAACACACATATATAAGTATATCAATTAATAAATAATGAAAACACCATAACAATTAGTACTTTCTTCTTTGATATAATCCTCTTTCAAAATTGAGATACTAGTATTTAACATGATAACACCATAGTTCATTTTATTAAATTTGCTTATTTTCTCCTTTTATATTTATCTTATTATATGCAAAAAATAGTCAAAATAAAGTTAAATCATTAAAAACACATATTAGGATATCTAATAGAATGAAAATCGACTTAAAGCCTAATGCATCAATTAAAATTAATATTTTTTAAAAAAAATACCCAATAATCATAAAATGAATATTCTATAGTGCAAACAATTTGTTGAATAATTGAAATTTAGATTGTAAGTTATACTTAAGAGAAAGATGAGAAATTTAACCAATTTAAGTTGGAAACTAAAAGAAACTGAAGGATAAAATTAGACACATAAAAGATAATAAAAGAACAAATTCCAATACCTGAAAAACTGAAGGTTGGGGAAAAGGCAAAAGGTGCGCCAAGAAAAGAGAATGAAAAAATCACCGTACAAAGAGATGTGCAGAAGAAGAGAGCTAAGGTATGGATTTAAAAAACAAACGATAGGGGAAGAATAATGGTGATGCATTAATGGAAGAGATAAGTCACCATTCCTATGTCTATTAGGGTTTTAATTTAGGGAATTAGGGTTGATGAGATGTTGAAAGCGATTAAAGCATAGTCAAGGTTTAGGTTTTGATCCGAAGGAAGAGAAAGTAGCGTAGACAGAGTAGTCGAGACGACTACCATTTTTTGGATCGAGGAAAGCAAATGAGTGAGATAATTGATCCATGTTTCATTACGTTGAAAAGTTAACCTTGCAGAAAAAATAAGGCGTAAGATTAAAAATATTCATCAGGGAAGATTGGGAATTAAAATAGAGAAATAGGAGAGAGAGAACTATTTGTAAAAATTTACCATTGAAATATTTCACGAGGCCGCCACAAATTTCGACCTCCTACTTCTTTGCCTTTTTTATAGCGTTTGGACATTTTATTTCTCATATTAATAAGGCGGACGATTGCACTCAACATACAAATGCTATCTAGAATTGCTATCAATATTGACTTTTCTTGTAGTGTACGGACTAAACAACTAATGATGGGGGTTGTATGATGATCTAAAGGACCAGTAGGACAAGTTCTAGGATGCAGACTTGTCAAGTAAAGTTAGGACATGCTCTACTATGGATGTGACATGTATAAATGGATCGTTGATATTTAGAGGTTTCGATGTGTACTCGTAAAGCAGGGGTATGTGGATGCTCATCTAGGCTTGGACGTGCCCCAGATCTTCTGATATTAGAATCTATCTTACCCTAAACTGTTAGATCATGCAGTTTATTTCTTAGCCTATCGAAATTTATGCATTCGAGTACCGAGAGACCATTACATTGTGTAGTATCTGACTAAAACGTGATCACACGAATAATCATATATCCAATGCATTAAGTGTGTGATGTGAGGATGGATGGTGGATGCTATGTTTTCTTTATTTTTAGAGACATCACATGATGTAGGTATCATTGATATATGTATCTAGATACCCCATATGTATTTTGATATATAGTATGCCTATGATGACGATGATGATGTCGAGTAGTACATATTTTATGTTATGTGCTAACTTTTTAGATGCAAAACAAGTCATGTATGATTCTTCATACCCTATGTCTTACTTTTTTGACTTTAATAGTATTTTGAGATCTTCGACCACTCACTCCAGACTGTTGTATGACTTTGGATTGTATACATTGCTTCCCATTATTCTAGGAACTCTTAGATGAGTAGATTAGGGATAGCAGGTATGGTGAGCATATGGAGCTATATAGAAAACGGGCAAGGGGCTACGATTTACATATACTATTTTTGGGCTTATTATCGCTTATTATTCCGCTATGCATTCCTATAGAGCTTATCAGTTCTTTTATTAAAGACAGTTTGAGTTACTATTTAATTTATAACTCTATCACTTATGATGTATAACTTGATGGATCTCTGCACTCTTATATGGTTCTGATTCATCTAGTTATATTTAATGCGTCACCCATTTCATATCTATATTTGATATTAGATTTTATTTAGTGCAATGTAAGGTATATGATAAGTTATGATTTTGGAGATTTTTTGTACTTTACAACTTAACAACCGATATCGGTAGGGCACGATAGCAGTACACTCTATAGATTATATTAGATGCTAGAGATGTAAGGTAGTCGTCACATTATTCGTTAAGTTTCACTGTAAGAGCATATAATTTAGACAACGAATAAAGATTATAACTAATTTTTTATTTGAGTACAAGTTTGGGCTAAGTACGGTCTAGGCCCCACTACTACCAAACTGAAATAAGCTAAATAGCGCATTGTAAAGGAAAAGTACGTACAAGTACTTTCTTCATTTTTTTTCTCTTCTCAAATGGCCTAAACCTAAACCAAAACCTTAGACCTAAATTTCATTTTATCATACTCTACCATATTCATACATTGGAACGAAGAGAGCTATACATAGATAAAAACTTCAAAGAAATTCATAGAGTGTAACTATCCGGAATTTCACATAGTTCGTATTTAAATATCTGAATTATTTAAATATTTAAATCTTAGATTTAAGTCACTAAATTGATTTAATAACCTTGATAATCACTCTTTTAGTAATAACCAATGATTTTAAACTTGTTTTCTAAAAATGTTTGCAAAAATAAACAGTTCAAAGAAATATCAATAACATGATCGAAAATCATTTTATCGATAAATAGCTTTTTTCTTGGTAAAAGTTGTTTGAACTTGTCGTGCTTTTCTAATATATTAATGTGTAAGTATTTAGAAACTAAATATGAAAAGAAAAATGAGATTAGAAATGGGTAAGGAATAGATATTTTGATGAATAGTGTTTTAGATATTCATTTTAGGAAATGAGTTATAAAAGCGGCATGTAAGGGGGAGGCTCCTTTGTGTCCTTTCACGAATGGTAGGATGTGAGGGTGACCTCTTGACTAAACCCACAATACAACCATAAGGGTTTCACTAATCACTTTTTAGGAAATTAAAAAAATGGTAGAAACTAATTAGTGCTAATCCATTTCTATCTTCAATAATCTTTCTCTAATTAATTCAAATCAACTTCTACCTTAGATCATTATAAGAAGCAAGAATATCAAGTCCAAGTTAAAGAAAGTGGACAAACAATTCCAGGGCATGAGCATTAGGTGGTGGGGAGAGCTTGGCCAAGGGGTTTATGGAGCTAAAGGTTATGTCTATAGGCATTTGGTGATGGTAGGAAGTTGTTCATGTGTTCTTGAGACTTGTGCTTGGTTGTATATTTTTTTACAATGGGCAAACTCACTATTTGATGTATACGAAGTGTATATAATGCTCTTTTATATTATAGTATATGCTTGATTATATATCATTGCTACGTCTTTTGTGAATTTTGCTTTGGAAAGAAAATGAGATATGTTATTGATGTATTTGGACTTGTTTGACATTCTATGACTTGTTTTATAGCCTTTACATAAAACACATAGGGTTTGGTTGGACCTTGATTGAATCGGCTTGAATATTGAAATGGTTTTATAGCGACTAGTCGTTATAGAAGCAATAAGGAATGCCTTGTGTTTGTCATTTTCTATGCATATTTGTATAGAGATCCCTAAAGGTTTCCCACTAGGGTTGTGATGTATATTGAGTATATTATTTACCACTAAAAGATTGTATTATTAGCATATCGAAAAATGGCAAAACTTTCAAGTATATAAAACTACCTCTATTCATAATCAGTTACAACTTTTGATGATAGCATTTTCTGGCCGCTGTATATCTCTAAACCCTTTCTACAACATTTGGAAATGTTGATGTTTCTATTTTCAAATTTAATTATCTTAAAATGGCTTTTAATTTAAATGTTTCTCTTCAATCTTTTTAGTAGTATTTTCTAACTTATATTAGAGTATTCTAAAAGTGGATTGGAACTTAAATATATTTTTAATAATTAATTATAAATTATTAAAGTGGAAGGTTTATATTAGATAAATGAAAACATGTTTTTTAAGTTTTTAAATAATTTATAAATATTTATTTTAAGTAATATTTTAATAAATGTTTAAACCATAATTATAAGTATTTTAACGTATATTTTATTTACAGTTTTTAGAAAATTAGTAAATTGTTTTATTAATATATTAAAAAGCTTATATAACATAAATATATTTTAAATTAATTTTATTATTTTCGTTAATATATTATCATAAATATATTTTTAATTATTTTTAATATTTTTAATGTATTTTACATATATATAATTTTAGAAAGGTTAAATATTTTATAAAAAGAATAAAGGTAGTTTTGGATTATAACAATTATGCTATAATAAATGGTTTTGTAAAGTTAACTTAAAAGTATATTACCCTGTTTAATAAGTGTAGATATACTAAGATATTTTAAATAAATGCTTTTAAGATAAAGACAAGTATAAAAAGGTTTTGGGGTTATAGTAAATAATGTTTGAGCAAATTTTGTTTTCAACCCTTTTTATTATACTTAGTAAATCTTTAAAAGAATATTTTAAAAATAATTTTAGAAAAATGGTTTTGGGCTTGTAGTAACAATGTTTTTAATAGAATTTTTTTTTAACGCATTCAATTATACTTTTTGAAATGTGAAATCTTGTTTAAGATTTATGAATATTCTCATACATTTAGGATAGGAATGTGAATACATTTCTTTATATCGAAAGAGTAGAAATGAACAGTGAAATAGTAGTATCCATGTATGCAACTTTAGTAAGGGTATTTTAGGTATATATACAAATATTTACAAAGAGGCTTTGATTAATAAAAGAATTAATTAAATAAAAAATGGATTCGAGGTCGCTTGTGTGACATAATCGTTGCAACGATTCAGAATTTTACTGTTTTGATTTGCGAATATTTAATTAATTTTAAATATTCAAATAGTAGATACTATAATGAAAATAAAACTCTTTAAAATAAAAATTAATGATTGAAAAATTGTTTTCAAACTTTGTTTACAAAAATAATTAGTTCGAAAAAAGATTGAAAATGTGACCGGAATTCGTTTTCAGGATTTTCGACTTTTCGTTAGCTAAAAGTTGTCTGATATGTTGTGAACTCTTTTTTTATAAATTTACACATTCGTGAATTAGTTAGTATATGCACATATGGATGTATTAGTGTATGTGTATGTAGGTGTTTATATTTAAGTACATAGTGATTAAAATAAAAATATAAAATGTCACATCAGGAGGTGATAAAAAGTATAGAAGATGCATAAACATGTTTAAACGTGTTTTTATGAAAAATGAAAGGGAAGCATAAAGGAGGCATGATCAGGGTGAGGTGGAAGAGGTTGTATGATGTGGCAACTGATGTGTGGAAGCCATTGGACAAAGGGCTTTTTGATAAATTCATCTTTTCACATTGTATAAAAATAATTTCACTTCTCTTTCTTTTTCTTTTTTTGTGCTTCTTCTTCTTGTTTAAGTTTTTAAAAATTCTAATGTATTCCATAGTAATTTTCAAGTTTTAAAATTTCAAAGTTTTAATTTTAAATGTTTTCAAAAACTTGTTTTAAAATATCTCCTTCTTCCATTACAATACTTCACATTCTCCATTTTTTTCTCTCACTTCATTCGGCCATAAATTTATCTAAACTACTCCAAATTAGGATTTTCTTTTTTCCAACCAAGTATAATTCCAACGGCTATAATTTACATTTGAATCACTTTTTCAAAGCTCGAATATTTGTGGGTCAAAATTGCATTTCTGTCCGACTCATTTTCGGGCCCATATTATCAAGGCCGAAAATATCAGTCCTTCTTTTGACCATATCTTTCTCAAAACAAATCTAAATTATGTTATTTTTTAAAAATTATAAAAAAAATAATTTCATAAAACTTTTCATTATACCACTTATCCAAATTTCGGGAGTAACGTGGCCAAAAATCACGTAGAAAATGACCTATTTTCGAGTGGATTTTTATGGTTTCCAAGCTTTGAAAGTCTAAAGCATTTCAAGTTCTAAAAATGTTTTGGTGAGTAAACTTTGTAGAACTTTTTAAAAAGATGAAATCTTTAGTCGTTTCATTTTTTGGGTGATATATTGGTTGAATTGATGAGCTATTGTGTTGATTGATTGGTTATGTGAATGTTTACTTAAAATCAGTAAGATAGATTTGTGATTTGAAGGTTAAAGGTTAGCTATGCATATATAAGTTGGATTTTGATTATGTTTAAATTTAGAGTATGTAAATATTGTTATTGATATGTTTATATGTTTGTTTGCAAAGGAAATTTAGCACTTTGTTTTGGGTTATCGACGAAGAATTCTTTTATGAAAATACGAGCTTTAATTTTTAAAAGCAAATTATATTGTTTTTTAAAGTTAGAAATTTTGTTAGTTTCAAAATACTTGCCTTTGGATTCGAAAGGTTAGAAAGTTTTTAAGTATAAGGTTTCAAAGAGGTAAGTAAGGAAACATTTTTAAGTTATGTTACCTAGCGATAGTTGCCATGGATGCAGCTTCGCTTAAAAATTCGATTTTTGCAAAATTTGGTTTTATAAACTTAAAGTGCTTTGAAATTGTTTTATAAACTTAATAATGATGTTTTATAAAGCTAATTAAGTTTTTAATGATTAAATTTTTATTAAATAAATTTATGATTAATAATTAATTAATAGTAAAAGGGTTTAACAATTATAATTAAGTAAAATTAGTTATTAATTAATTATCTTTTAACATAAGATTAATTTTAATTAATTATTAATTAAGTAAGATTAATTTTAATTCAATATAGTTTAAGTATATGGTTTATTATTAATTACTTATTAATTAACTATAAGGTTAATTATTTAAATAAATCAATTGTTAATTATTTTTAATGATTAAGTAATTAAAGCTTTAACTTAAAATAAATTATTTATTTAAAATTTAATTTATCAGTTAAGTTTTAATTAAAGGTTATTTTAGTTAATTAAATGATATTAATTGAGACTTAATTATTAATGAAGGTTTAAATTATTATTTAATATTTAATAAAGGATAAATTAGGGTTTAAATTATTTATAGTTAATTTTTGTTCAATTGGTTATTAAAGGTTAAATTATTTATTAATTGATAATTAAATTAAGTTCAAATTTAATGAAGATTTAATTAAGATTGATTATGATTTAAATAAAGAGCTTCACTTGTAATTAATCATTGTAAAACAAAGTTTTAAGTTTCTAATCCTTGTTTTTCAAAAATCAAATTTGTTTTAAAGGTACTTTCTTCAAAGATGGTTTGAACACAAAGGATTCAAATGTAGATACCACTAAGTAGACTAACAATTGTGAATGAGTTATGTAAATGGTTTGATTTTGTGGAAACTGTTAGCAGAATAAATCACCGTTCTGCTATAAGTTGATTGTTCGGACATTTGATAGTAGAATAAATCCTCGTTCCGCTATAATGTAATTGTTGTTTGTGTGGATATGTGTTTTTATAGAATAAATTCCCGTTGTACTATAAATTGATTGAATTGTTTTGGAAATCTATTTTGTGGGACTAGTCACCATTATACTATTGCGTTGTTTGGACAGGTATATGCCAGTTGAGTTGTATTGATATGTTATTCCCTAATTTGATAATGGATATGATTTACATGTATGTTGGCCTATGTAAATAATTAATAAGTGACATGGAATTAAAATTAAATGGTAATGTAAATAAGTGCCAATGGGATTGCTAAGCTCTTTTGAATGTATAAAGTATGTTTTGAATTAATTTCAATTCTCTAATCAATTTGGATTTAAAGTTTATAAATGATTTTCAAGTTATATTATTATTTCATAAAGGTATTTATAAATAATAACTTGTTTATAAAAATGGGCTTTACTATGTAAAAAGGTTTATTTAAAATGATTTAAAAGGATGAGTCACAAAAGATATTTTGTAACGGATTTTTCTCAAAGAAGATTTATCGAAGGAGTTTTAAATGGAGAAATGTTTTGTAAATAATTTTAAAGGTTTTAAAGAGGTTTTGTAAATTCACTTGTAGACTTATAAAAGTGTTTTATAAATCGACTTTGGAAATTTATAATTTATTTGAATTACGAAGTGAGCTTTTAAAAAGGGAATTATTATGAAGGTTAAGAGGTTTGGTTTTTTGTAGTAAGTAACATTTTCAAAATAAATTTGAAAGGGGGAGTTTTTCAAATGTTTTGATAATATACTTATACCCCTGCGATAAGTATAAATTTTTTCCAAGTAAAAAAGGGGAAGTAAGGGTATCGGAAATAGTGTTGTGTAAAGATCTATTGATCAAGTTTTATAAAGTGATTTTATTAACTAAAGGTTAAATTAATAAAGGCTTAGTGGATCACATATGGAATTAAATCAATGTTTAAATGACTGTTATTTGATAGTTAATAACCGACAATCAAACTTGGAACAAAATGTAACATTGGAAATATCTAGGAGAAACACGTGAGTTGTACGGCGTAGTCATCCCTAATGATGTTTTACCGTGCCCACAAATCTTGTTTCATTCTTCTAGGATAAATAATAAGGAAATCTGTCCACTAATGGTTAGGAGGTGATCTCCGCTACTACCTTTGTTTGTTTCTGTCCTAAAGAACCGGGGTTGAGTTTACTGGAAATTATCGTAAGTTATTTGGAAAAGGCCGAGATCAGATATGTTATCCGAAAACCACTTCGATCCAACATAGGCATTTCGAACTAAAGAAATCTTGAAGATTATGAAACCAAAGACAGAGCTTTGTAGTGCAAGGGCTATTTGCTACTAACCCTGAGGGTGATTACAAAATGGCTGTAATGGAAGTAGTGCCTTCGGTTTCGTTCAGTCCTGGAACGAACTTGTATGGAGCTAGCATTGCAATGATGTCTGGAGGGCAATGTTAGCATTCCAAGTGGAAAGTGGCATATAAGGGTAATGTAAGAAATACGGATTACGGATCTTAAGGAAGAATTAGCACTAGAGGGAAGGGGTGAATAATGTTTATTTAGTTTATGAATCTTTTTGAAATCTTTTCAAATTAAATTCAGACATATGCAATTAACAAACACAGAAACAATCACAGAATCAGAAACAGATGCAAATAGTAAATAAAAGTAGTAAAGGCAAGAATATACCGGAATTTTATACTGGTTTGGAGTTACCCTAAATCTAGTCTCACACAATTTCTTGTGCAGATTTCTTTTCAAATATAATGTCGATATTACAACCTCGGTTTCAAGGCCATGAGATACAACCTCCTGTCTCCGAGTCCAGGGTAAGTTCTCTTGATTTAACCAGGCTACAAGATCACCTAATTGATGTACGGGCTACAATCACACCCAATTGATTTACGGGCCATAATCACACTGTTTCCAATATCACTTTGATAGATAGAGAGACTTGGTACACTTCTTTGATTACAAATGATCCTATAACTCTAAATAGCACCGAGATCTTTGTGATAGAGTACCATAGAATGAAACTAGAGATGATCAAGTTGGATTCACTTAGGACTTCGGTAGAGTTTCATTAAAATATAAGAGAATATATGAGTGGTGAAGAAGGAGTGAAGAAATGAATAAAAATTAACTTAAATTCGTTGAAAACAAAAGGTATTTATTGAAGAACAATACTCATGTTCATTCATGAAAGGTTATGATGAATAGACACTTCATTTGAAAATTTGAATTTTAAATTCTACGGTTACCATGTCGACATGGGGGGATGTCGACATGCCTATGTATTTTTTGAAAATTGATTTGCTTTAAAATGATTTCTATTCTAAAACTTATCATAATAATTTCTAAACTTCGTAAACCATTTTGAATATAGTTTAAACTTATAAAAGAGATTTAAAAAGTGATCTTAAAAATATATAATCTATAATATAAAAGTAATATTAAAAAATATGTATAGAATATATTTTTGAGATTTAAAGCTTATAATATTAAAACCGGGAGATAGTTTACAAAACAAGAGATGATTCTGAAATCAAAATATAAAAGAAAGAAAAATATTTTAAGGCTAAAATATTTAAAATGAGAGAGATGACTTTTAAAAAGTTTTTGGAAAAATATTTAAAATAAATCATTTTGAAAATTTTGTGGATTTCATTCCACTAGAGAAGGTCGTGGGTTCCATTCCTCTAAAGTGGTTGTGGGTTCCATCCTACTATTAAAGGACGAAGGTGGATTCCATTCAACAAATAAAATGCGAATAAAGATTTTAGTGCTATTATGAAATTTTAACATTAATCTGGACTCTATTAGTTATCTTGAACTCTTGAACTCTTGATACTCAGAGTCTTCGGTCTTGATTTCTTCAATCTTGAATTCCACAGTCTTGAATCTTTATACTCAGTCTTTAACCTTTATACTATACAGTCTTCATTCTCGGTACCTGCATATATATATATATAGATATATATATATATATAACCTGCATATATATATATATATATATAGCCTTCATATATATATATATATATAGACAAGAATATTAGTATTTATATTTTATTAAAGTCCTAAAGTTTTTGTCATCAAAACCACCATATCAGGAACTAACAATCTCCCCCCTTTTGACGATGACAACCTTTATTTATGAAATCTACTCCACCAAACTCTAATTCTACTCCAACTCTCCCATATTCTAACAACTGCCCTTTAATCTATCAACTCCTCCTTAATCTAAGCTATCTAACCTATTTTATAATTCTCCCCCTTTGTCATCAACAAAAACTAAGCCTAAACTACATAACTCCCCATTAAACCAATAATATGGAACTAAATACTAATAACGGAGTGTAATTAAGTGGAACGTAAATATAATTTTATTATATATATGTTGTTATATTACACATATAAACACAAATATATACAAATACACAATATATAAAAACGTTAACATAAAAACAATCTAACGAGACTTTTTGATAATTGGTGACTTGTGAATCGAACAATTTGGGTAATAGAGACAAAAGTTTCCACGTTATTCGACCAAATTACCATCTTTATCAAAACAGATTTCTCTAATGCAAATAATTTTATCATCTTCGTCCATTTGCACTTCTTTTTCTTCATCATCTTCCTCTAATGGATTATGAATATGAATGTTAGAGGAGTCATCTTCAATCACGATCGGGTCCGCATGATTATCCATTAGAAATTTTTGCAAATTCATAAGGATTTTGCTCTGTGTCTCTTGTTCCTTAGCCGTCTTTATTTGCATGACTTGCAACTCGGTCATCATTTGCAGAGAGTCATTCAAAGTTTCCTCTATCTTCATGATTCGGGCCAATGTAGTTCGTTGAAATGTAACAGCATTAGGAGAAGGGAAAGAAAAGGTTGCATTTTGGTTTGATTGGGAGAGGAGGCCATTATTTTATATTCTTAGAAGTTTATTATAGAGAGAAATGAAGTGGAAGATAGAAGAATTCAAAATATGGAGAATATATAATCACCAAACTAACTTTAGAGGGAAAATCAAAATTTCAAATTTTACCGTTGTATGTCGACATAGGGGTAGGGGGATATCGACATTCTTATGGAAATTTTGAATTTTTTTCTTTATTTAAATAAATATATATGTCGCAAAGTCTATATTTTATGTCTCAGTTATAGAGCAAACATCGAGTTCTCTTCTTAATTTAGTAAAGGTTGATTGATTCAAGGGTTTGATCAGAATATCAGCTATTTGATTCTCAGTGTTGATAAATTCAAGAATAACAATCTCTTTACTTACATTATCTCTGAGAAAATGATGTATGATATCAATATGTTTAGTTTTGGCATGATGAGTAGGATTTTTAGATAAATTTATTCCACTTGTATTGTCACAATAAATTGGTGATTTTGAAATATTTAATTCAAAATCCTTTAGGGTCTATTGCATGTAGAATCCTTGAGAACAAACCAAAGCAGCAGAGATATATTATGCTTCAGTTTTTGATAGTGAGATAGTATTTTTCTTTTCACTAAACCAGAAACCAAAGAATGTCCTAAAGAGTCCACTTGTACTTTTTCGGTCTGATTACAACCAGCATAATCAGCGTCACAATATGACATTAAATCAAATGAATCATTTTTAGGGTAAAATAGGCCATAGTCTAAAGTGTGTTTAACACATCTTAGGATACGTTTAACTGCTTTGGTCTCTTTGGGTTGAGATTGGTATCTTGTACAGAAACAGACACTGTGCATGATATCTGGCCTACGCGCAGTTATATAGAGTGGCGATCCAATCATTCCCCTGTATAGTTTTTGGTCGACATCATTTGACATGTCTTCTTTATTAAACTCTTCTTTGGTTACCATGGGAGTTCCACTTGCAATAGTCATATCAAACTTATTAATTAGATCCTTGGCATACTTTTCCTGACTAATGAAAATACTACTATCTAATTGTTTTATGTGCAATCCTAAAAAGAAATCACCCATATGACTCGTCACAAAATCTTTTAGCATTATTTCAGAAAACTCTTTGCTCATTTCATTGTTTGTTGATCCAAAAATTATATCATCTACATAAATCTATACTATCTAGATATCATTTTTTTCTTTTAATAAATAGAGTATTATCTACTTTACCAATTTCAAAATTTGATTGTAATAGGTGAGATCTTAGTCTATCATACCAGGCTCTAGGAGCTTATTTCAGACCATATAAAGCTTTATTTAATTTGTAAATATGATTTGGAAACTTTTCATCTTCAGAAAGTAGGGGTTGGTCAACATAAATATCTTCTTTAACAAAACCATTTAAACGCACTTTTGATATCCATTTGAAATAATTTGAAATTGTTATAGTTAGCGAAAGCAAGTAGAATTCTAATGGCTTCTAATCTTGCTACCGGTGTAAAGGTTTCATCGTAGTCTATTTCTTGCTCTTGACAATAACCTTGCGCTTAACCGATATTTATTTCTAACGACCTTACCTTGTTCATTCATTTTATTTTTATACACCGATTTAGGTCCTGTTATAGTTTTGTCCTCAGGTCTAGGAATAAGTTCCCATACATCATTTCTGCTAAATTGATTTAGTTCTTCTTGCATAACAAGAATACATGAACCATCATATGATGCTTACTTTGGATTTTTGGGTTCAATAGTTGATATAAAAGCTACATTACTCATCTTATTTAGTTGATTTCTAGTTCTAACAACAGATTCTATATTTCCTAGTATATTTTCTATAGGATGATCTTTTAAAAGCACGATCCTTTTATTAGGATGAATAGTTTCATAATTTGTTTCATTTGATTCGTTATTTAAAGTAACAAAATCATCTTCATCATTTATTTGAACAAAATCTTAGAAATTTTCATCAAAAAATACATGCATCGTTTCTTCAGTGATGTTAGTTTTTAAATTGAAAACTCTGTATGTTTTACTTCTATTAGAATATCGGATAAAGATTCCTTTGTCCGGTTTAAGATCAAATTTATCCAAATTGTCCTTTGTATTTAGAATAAAGCATTTACTTCCAAAAACTTTAAAATAAGACACCTTTGGTTTCTTATTGAAAAGAAGTTCATATGGTGTTTTATTGGTTAAAGGTCTAAGTAAAATCCTATTCAAAATGTAACAAGCTGTAGTGACAGCTTCAGCCCAAAAATTTCTTGGTAATTTACTATCTGAAAGCACAGTTCTTACGCACTCTTGAATCATCCTAATTTCACGCTATACTACTCCGTTTTGTTGTGGAGTTCTTAGAAAAGAATACTTATGAGTTATTCCTTTTTTAATGCAGAAATTTTCAAAATTTTCGTTTTCAAATTCTCTACCGTGATCACTACAAATGGTTTCGGTTTTTAAAGAAAGTTGATTTTGAATTCTTTTTGCAAAAGTTTTAAATAAATCAAAAGCATCACTTTTAAGTTTCAAAAAAATTGTCCATGTAAATTTAGAATAATCATCTACACTTACAAAAAAATATTTACTGTGATTTATTGACTGAATTTGAGATGGGCCAAATAGATCTAAATGAAGTAACTCAAAGGGTTTTGAAGTTGAAATCGTATCTTTCAATTTAAATGAACTCTTTCTAAGTTTTCCAAATTGACAAGCATCACATATACTATCTACTTTAAAATACATTTTAGGGAGACCTCTTACTAGATCAAGTTTTGAATGTCTAGATAAGAGTTTGAAATTCAAATGCCCAAATCTTTTATGCCAAATCCAAGGGTCGCTTGTATTAGCTAAAGACATAGGTTATCCTTTGAGATTTTCATACTGGGAATATAAATATTTTTCTTACTAATTCCTTCAAAGATAATATTTGATTTATTATCTTCGATATGACACTTATCCTTTTCAAATTTAATTTTGTAGCCTTTGTCACATAGTTGACTTATGCTAAGTAAGTTGTTTTTTAGATTCTTAACTAACAAAACATCAGAAATAGCAGAAGTACTAGAGTTACCGCCATTGCCGATGCCAATCACATATCCTTTTGAATTGTATCCAAAGTTGACCTGTCCTCTATTTTCATAAATTATGTCATTCAGTATCTCCAGATTACTAGTCATGTGTCTTGATTGTCCACTATCCATTTTCCATTTGTTTTTCTTGATTTTCACCATTTTTCTATTGAATATTGATTCTTCAAAAGCCATATAACGCATCTGTTCCTGCACAACATACCAATTCGGTAGATAACTTGATTTTCTATAATAATAGTATGTAGACTTATGAGACAATGATGATTTGGACAGTTTTGAACTAGTGTTAATAAAATCTCCAAAAATTGCTATTTTAAACTTTTTAAAAATTTAGACAATGATAAATTTGAAAACCGATGCTCTGATACCAAATGTAGGAAATACAGATTATGGATCTTAAGGAAGAATTAACACTAGAGGGTTGAATAGTGTTTAATTAATTTATGAATCATTTTGAAATCTTTTCAAATAAATTTAAACAGATGTAATTCACAAACACAGAAACAATCACAAAATCAGACATAGATGCAAATGGTAAATGAAAGCAGTAAAGGAAAGAACACACCGAAATTTTATATCGGTTCGTAGTTACCCTACATCCAGTCCCATATAATTTCTTATGCAGATTTCTTTTCAAAAATAATGTCGATATTACAACCTCAATTTCAAGGCCACAAGATACACCATCCTGTCTCCGAGCCCAGGACAAACTCTCTTGATTTAACCAGGCTACAAGATCACCTAATTGATTTATGGGCTACAATCACACCCAATTGATTTATGGGCCACAATCACACCGTTTCCAATATCACTTTGATAGATAGAGAGGCTTGATACACTTCTTTGATTACAAATGATCCTATAACTCTAAATAGCACTGAGATCTTCAAGAGAGAGTGGTAGAGTCTCAAACTAGAGATGATCATGTTTGATTCACTTAGGATTTCGATAGAGTTTTGTTAAAATATAAGAGAATACTTGAGTGGAGAAGGAGTGAAGAAATGAATAAAAATTAACTTAAAATTGGTTAAGAACAGCTGGTATTTGTATAAAAACAACAGTCATGTCCATTCGTGAAAGGTTATGGCAAATAAACACTGCATTTGAAATTTGAATTTTAAGTTCTATGGCTACCATGTCTACATGAGGGGATGTCGATATGCCTATGTATTTTTGGAAAATTGATTTTGCTTTAAAATGATTTCTGTTCTAAAACTTGTTGAAATAATTTCTAAACTTGGTAAACCATTTTGAATACAGTTTAAACTTATAAAAGAGATTTAAAAAGTAATCTTAAAAATATATAACTATAATATAAAAGTAATATTAAAAACTAATTATAGAATATATTTTTGAGATATAAAGCTTATAATATTTAAACCGGGAGATAGTTAAAAAATAAGAGATGATTTTGAAATCAAAATATAAAGGATAGAAATAATTTAAGGCTAAAATATTTAAATTGAGAGAGATGAATTTTTAAAAAAACTTGGAAATTTTTTTAAAATAAATCATTGTGAAAATTTCTGGATTCTATTCAATTAGAGAAGGTCGTGGGTTCCATCCCACTAAAGAGGCCATGGGTTCCATCCCACTATTAAAGCGAGAAGGTGGATTCCTGTAACGAACCAGAATTTTAGCCATTTAAAATTCGTATATTTAATTGATTTTAAATATTAACAAGTAAATTTTATAAGTTGAATAACTTATATTCGAAATATAGTGATTTAATTGGGTAATTTAATTGAATTAAATATTTGAAATTATAGAAATAACTGAAATTCGAATTTAATGTGAGTGAAAATGATTTATAAAGTTGAATTAAATTCTATTTGAATTAGAATGATGTTAGTGAAATTTTAAACTTGAATTAAAAGTTGATTTGTGGAAATTGAATATTTTAATATTTAATTAACGCGTAAAAATAGTCATTTTTCTCACAGTCATTTTTCGAGTGAACAGTGTCTTACAATTTTCTATAAAAGGACGTTATAATTTCTATTTTTCACTAAAAAACCCAAGCTATGGCTAGCCGCCATTCCTCTTATATTTCAAAGGCTAAAAGAGCTCGAAATTTCCCCCTTGATTTACTCTCAATCCATCAATTTTTACAAAGAACGTTTTACTAGGAAATTAAAGATTATAGTGTGATCTATAAATCCAGTGGTGGGAATCACAAATCGACGTCGTTCGAACGAGAATTTTCCTCATGTTCATATGATGTTTCGGCATGATTTTTTATGTGTGCGTACGATCGAGTTTATCGGTGCTGTGGCCGTGGATGGAACTCGGCAGGGGCTTCGAGATGATGGCCATGAATCATGCTCTCGAAGTCGTGTGGTGGAGCGGAAACTCGAAATAGGATGGTGGGGTATGGTCAGCCTGGGGTTTTCACGGTGGAGGAAGAAGATGTTACGCGTGGCCAGGATTTGCTTTGATCAAATCGAATGGCCCAGATGAATCAAGGTTTAAAATAAATAAAAAATAGAAATGAAATTAATTTATATGTAAAAATCGTATAAACTTCTAAATGCCATAACTTTATCATACGAGGTCCGTTTTTGATGAAACGAATTGTGTTGGATCCGTATTGACGAGCACAACCTTATAGAGCTGGTTTGGAGTTAATTGAGCTAGAGTAAATTTTAGGTAAATCAAACGCTTGTTTAATTTTATTCAGAATAAAACAATGGAACTGCTATTGGAACCAAAGTGAGTCACTGATATTTTTATATAATTGAGAATAAATTTTATTTATGATGATTGATGATTGTTTGGATGATATATGATATATTATCTATATGTTGATTGGTATTTGGATACATTCCTGCCTATTGGAGCAGACGAGACCGTATGCGTTCCCTTGTATGAACGGATGACCCTTTGTATGCACGTCTGCCTCGAAGCGGACATTGTACACGTATTGTCATATGTATATTTGTTGCAAGTGACAGGTTGGGGGCATCCAACTGGATTCCTCACCAGTATTGATTCATTTATAAATATTGTGATATATGCTGTTATCATATCATATTTGATGTTTTGGATGCCACAATTGATGTATTTGGTGCTGTTGTAGTATTGGGCCTATTTTGGAATTTTAAAAATGTGAAAGTGATGATTTCAAAATTTAAAAGGATTTTAAAAGTGATTTTCAATTTGTACGTTTTGTTAATTTTGAATTGCAAAGGAAATGAGATCATTTTAAATAAATAAAGGTTATAATTTTTATGTTATAAAAATTATGATTTTCGTGGTATATAACTAGAAATATGATTTTCGAAATATGGAGTTAACTATTTTGTATATAATTTAAACTGAGATTTTTGAATTTATTATAAACGGTATATATATAAGATTTATAAATTGATATTTTATAAATAAAAATAATGGGATTATGGAGGAGTTTTGTTAATGTTTAAAATGAAGTTATAAATGGATTTTATAAGTTGAAGTTTTTATTAAAATATAAATGTGAATTTATAAACATTGTTTTATAAATCCAAAATCATATTATTTTGATAAGTTAAATATATAAGTTTATAAAAAGTTACTTCATCATGATTTTGGACAGTGGATAATCCTTAACATAAATATGTAGAAGTAATGAATTTCGTAAATGATTTATATTCATGATTTTGGACAGTGAATAATCTTTTAAACTATTTTGAAAAGTGGTATTTAAATGGAATTGAAATGATTTGAAGATATTTTAAAATGTGTTAAGTATCGAATACATAGATTTCAACATTTATTGTTGAAATAGACGTTTTGAGAAATAAGGAAATGATGGACATAACACTATTGTTATAGTAAATGATTTTCAAAAGGAAATGGTTTTGTATAGTATTGGGGTTTATATATCTATCTAATTTTCGAATCCCTATACTAGTGATTTTGGGTTGTCGTAATGATGTTTTATGCAACTTTCATTTTAACCCAAATAAATGTGTTTAAAAAGAATGTTTTCCTTAAAGAATAACAATATATACTTAGTCATGATTTAGGTATATGGAATATTTTCTAAGTGTTGAAAATAAATTGATTTGTGAATTACTTATTATCAAATAAGTATATGAAAATGTTTTCCAATATAGAAGTTAAAAGGTTTTGAGAATGTATTTTTGTAAAGATTTGAAATGAATATTCGGCAAGTGATGTAATTAATAAAAGATTAATTAAAAGGGCCAGTGATTGCTGATGGTGCTAAATATTTGTTTGTTTGTTTTGATAGTTTAATAACCGACTACCAAATTTGGCCATTTTAGTTCCTCGACTTGATGTGGGAACTATTTAGTCGTACACTTAGTACGTAGCCATCAGTGTAGGTTGGATTATCATTTCTGTTGGGGATGTTGATTCGTGTAGTGTGGAGTATTACTCCAATCTATCGAGCTTCCTTCTTGTCCCGAAGGATGGTAAGTTGAAAGTTGGAGACATGATAAGTCTATGAGACTTAGTTTTTGTATAAAGTTGAGAAACGCTTTTGCATTGTTGGTGTGAAGAGGCCGGGATTATATTTTTCTAAAAACCACTTCGGACCAACGTATATTCGTTCGATTGTGTAGGTTATTGATGATATTGATATTCAGGATTTTCATAGTGGGGGACTGCTTGTTGATAATTTGGGGTTAAAATCCCAATATAGATCCAGTAGCAGTAGTCTCTTCGTTATGAAATATCCAATGCAAAGACTATTCGCTACTAATCCCAGGGATTTCCCGATAGGGTGTGGTAAGAAAGTACCTTCGGTTTGTCATGTTCCTGGACAACTTGTATGTATGTTTGCCTGACATTGCATTTCTAAAGATTACGTACATTGGTTTTTACAAACATACAACAGTGGTGGCGGAGAAGGCAACTTCTCTTAGCTTAACACCCTCCTTGAGCATAGAGCTTAAGGGTTGTATTTTTGTGGAAGACAATTAGTAGTCAACGGAAATTGTCGTATAGCATTCAAAGTAATGTAATATGTGAATTGTGAAAGCTGATCGTTACCTCAGGCCTCATCAACTAGAAATGACAAAAACAAGGTTGGATACAGCAGGGCTAAGTGGGTCGCTCTCAAGTAGGATATGATCATCATGTTCAAGATATATCTTTACATGCTATGATGTTGTGTATCTGATTATTGTGGTTCGTATGCTTAGAAGGCCCTCGGTAAAGGTCGGTAACAACCGAAGGATATATATTCAGTACATCTAGTTATAGAGGTGAGCCGGTCTTGTGTTGGTAGAGGATCCTTTGTGATGGTCCTCGGTACATTCCTCTAGAGATGTACTGCCGGAAGGTAGTCCCCTCACCTGGTCATTTGTATGGAAATCCAAACCCTACTACGAGCTTGCAGTTTTGTTTGTAAAGGTGTAACGAATAGCCTCGAAATGCTATATGAATAACCATTTCGAATATGATTAATATTATTTGTATATACTAGACTCTAGTATAATATAAGAGGATTTTATATGAAATGTTTTAGTTATCGTAAGGTAAAAACTTGTCCGTGTTTATATATAGGCGTATCTTACGAGATACTTTTTTTTTGATAAAGGAAAAGTCTGGTAATTTAATAAATTTAGTTGAGTGTGTTTTTCACGTTGGTTTACCAGACTAATCCGAGCGTTCTTCCCTTTCAATGCTCGGGTCGTACCGAGTATATTTATAGGTTCAGATTTGATGCTTTTAGAGTTTCAGTAAGAAAGCTGGAGATCTTCATTTTCATATACCTGCATACGTTTTTATTATCCGCTACTTAATTTTTTATATTATCAGCAATTGTGAGGACAGGTTATCATAACTGTCCAGGCTTATGATAACTATTGATTGATTGTTGAACTCTGATTTATGTATGTATATACAGTTTTTTTTGTAAATATCATTGATATGATATTATATGTTTTTCCGCTGCAATGTAAGATTTGTATTTTTCTGTTTGGTTCTATCTTCTCTCTTTCTTCACTTCTCTTCTTCTCTCTTCTTTTCTTTCTCTTGACTTTCCTTCGGTCTGTGCTTTTTGGGTCGGACATGGTGGTTTATTATCGATTCAAAGAGTACGTATTTGCGGGCCGTCATAATTCCATTCCACTATTAAAATCCGAATAAAGATTTTAGTGCTATTATGAAGTTTTAACATAAATCTAGACTCTATTACTTACCTTGAATTTTGAACTCTTGAACTCTTGATACTCATGAGTCTTCAATCTTGATTTCTTCAATCTTGAATTTGTCAGTCTTGAACCTCGACACTCAGTCTTGAATCTTTATACTATACAGTCTTCATTCTCAGTACCTGCATATACATACATACATATACACACACACACATATATCCTATATGTACATATGTATACATCTAGACAATTATATTAATATTTATATTTTATAACAAGTCATAAGATTTCAAAAAACATCATCTCTGGAACTAATAGGTAAAACATAGACTCAAGTCTCATTAACCGGGAAATGACAAAAATCGGGCATATAGAAGGGCCTCTGGGTCGCTCTCATCAAGGAATGGTCATCCCAAATCTAGATCAATTACTATTTACTCATGTATGCTTCAGGGCCCAAAGTAGGATGATCATATTCTATACTACTATTCAAGTGGTAGGACAATCCGTTGTGGTAGGGGTACAAGATGTTCTTGTCAGACCCCAGTGCATTTTATCTAGAGATGTACCATTGAAAGGTGTTCCTTACATTGTCATAGTATGGAATCCATTCTCCAATACGTGCCTTTATGATTTTAGATGTACCCAACTATGTTGAAATATGAGATGCAAACATTTCATCTATATTCATATTTTACTTGAAGCGCTAGGCATTATTATAATATCATTGAATTTTATATAAAAATTGTTTCGGTTATCGTATGGTAAAAACCTATCCATGTTTATGTGCGGCGTGGTCTTAGAAGATACCTTTGATTTTAAAAGTGTTTTAAACACAATGTAACGACCCACATTTCAGAAGGTTTAAATTGATAATAATCCACACATGTCCAACTTAAATAATCCAGAACATAGATAATCAATGAGGTTAATTAAGAAAAATAAGAAAAGAAGAAGAAAACAAACATAGAATTTCGCAACGGAAGGATAAAATATATTAATTAAATAATCAGTTCATGAATCTGTTTATACTATACATTTGATTATAATCTATACAACAGTTATCAGAGTTATATGTACATCAAGGACAAAATAAGTAATGCAGCAAACAACATGATGCGGGTATAATAATAGTAGTAATATACCAAATCCTTATCTCCATACTCCAAAGAATAATCTTCGATAAGCTAAAAACTCAGGACTGACCCGAGCATAATGAAAAGACCACTCCGATCAGGACTAAAATATCCTTATGTAAGTTAAATCTATAACGCACGTTAAACACGAGTGTAATAGCATCAGGGATGTTTACGGGATTTCACTTCTCCTATCCAGTATATAACGTGTGTGCAATAACTCAAGAGATGTTACAGGATTTTCCATCTCTTACGGATCCGTCAAAATATTTATATGGCTATATATATAATGTCTAATCAACAAAATAAATATTTTTCTTAGCGTTAAACCTTTACATTGATCTCCTTAACTCGTTTTTAAGAATTTTCATATAGTTTGCATTTGACACCAGTAGCATGTCGGTAGTCAAGGATGTGTCGTGATATGAAAATAATAAACCAAAGTCGTATAGGTCTCGTATAAGGATAAATGTATGACAAGGCATGTGAGGCAATGCCCAAGGTATGATGCTACCAGTTTATCCTTCCCGGTTGGTAGTAATGCATCATAGCCATGATTGCCTCCCGCGTCCAACACTCTCAAAATCCAAGGATGTACACCAATCAATCATAATGTAAATAATGGTAATACAAAGAAGTATGTCCGCTCGGGCTAGCTACCCATTTGGCCTGTACGGCTCCTATTTTAGTCATTTCAAATTGGCACAAGTGTCAAGCAAATCCATCATCGTTCACTTTCTTCAAATCCAACAAATGATGCCAAATCCAAACACTTCGTTCTAGATCATCACTCCACATACACAGTTGTTGAAGTAGTTTCGGTATCGACAGAGAGTATGCCCATATCCGACCTCGGTCTCTTTAATAACCAATCGTCGTTTTACATAACGGTTGATACTTTTACAATTCGAAGATAGTTCATACTTGATATCAAAATATCATATTCGCTTCAAAATCAAATCCATTTCGAAATCATCATATTTACTCAAAATATACTATTTCAATTCAAAATCATTTTCGCCTTAATATTCTGATTTTGCTTCCAAAATTGTTTCAAATTTCAATTAAGGTTATAACTTCATTTTTACCCAATTTTTATTTAAATCCATGATTTAAAAATAAACATTCCACCCTTGACCAATTTGAATTTTTGAAAATAGTTTGAATAGTTTAAAATAGTTTAAATAAATAAAATAGTTAAATATTGTTTATATGGTTAAGATAGTTAAAAATAGTTCAAATGGTTAAAATAGTTTAATATATTAAGTATTAAAATGGTTTATATAGCAAAATAGATAAGAAAATCCAAAATAATTTGAATATTTAAGAAGATAGATTTAAATAGTTTGTATCAAAATAATTTATATGAAAATAGTTTCAAAGTCAAATTAATTTGGTTTTCAAATTTTCCAATTGAAATCACTTTTAAATTTCCATTTCGATTTAATTAATTCAATTCCGATTTCAAGTCAAATTTTACTCTGATTTCAAATTAATTTTGATGTCAATTTCAAATTGATTTCAGTTCCAAATTCAAAATAATTCCAATTATAATTCCAAAATAATTTCAATTTTAAATTTTGAACCAATTTGATTTTTATCAATTCCTAGTTCAATTTTCAAAACATCGATTCAAAACTCTTAGGTCAAATTTACCTTCAATACCCAATTTGAAATCCAGATCCTCAAATATAATTCAATTCCGAACTCAATTTCAAAATAGTTAGATTTTCGTAAATGCGATTTTCATTTTCTTAACATCAAACCTTTTGAATAAATTTTGAATCAAAAACTTTAAAATCATTTAATTTAACCAATCCATTGTTCATATATAGTTTTCTATCCTATGGCCAAGTGATCAGTTATTTCAATTTAATTTTAGGGAGGGATAAATATCATTTCAATCCAAATCATAGTGTCATAGGTATATATCATTCTAACCCATTTCTCAATTTATTCGAAGTAATTCAATTCACATTTTTATATATTGTAAGTAATATAAAGGATGATAGCAAGATATATCAAAAAACTAAACATCCAAATCATCTAAAACATCAATCAATAACATCCATCACAATCCACATTGAAATCAGCCAATAATTCACAACAATTCCATAGTTATCAATATCAGGTATTTTTCTGGCAATTAAATTCCAATTTTAAATTTAACCTTCAATTTTAATTTTTAACAGTTAACTCGAACGACAATTAAATTTATTAAACAACGATCAATAAATTTATATCACTTCATAATTTCGAATTTAACTAGCATAAAAATATTTTAGTCTGTTATGAGCGTTATAAAACACTCACCTTGATTTTTGTTACTTCTTCCGCGTTCTGGTTCGTCTAAAATCAAACATTCGTTTGATTCTTACACGAAATTCCAATAGCTCAAATTTTGACCAATCCAATTACATGTCGAAGGATTCGTCGATATGAATCCAATGCAATTGACCGCATTGGATTTGGCTCTCAAATGAACAAGTTACGAAATTTATACGCATTTGAATATATAAAATCAATATATATAATTAATTCCCTTAATAATAATTTCCTACCCAATAGCCCAGCCCAAGAACGAAGAAACCCGACCCACAAACAGTGCTCCATCTTCTTCCTTTTTCTTTCATTCTAGATCCCACTTGCACGACCACAACTGTGCACGCGCACGAACAACCGGAGCTACCAACGATCAATATGACCTCGCCATCGAGTCTCCCATTGAAAACCGCACCTCCCCATCCTCTCGAACTTTGACTCGAACCGTTTAGTCAAATCTCAACTCATAGGCTCCGCCTTCTTCTCCCGTACAGTCGTGACCTTCAAAACATGACTGGACTTCATGAATTTCTGGGCACCGCCTCTCCTCTATCTCACGAATACAGTTACAATGCCCAAATCGATCGATACGCCACAAATCGAAAGCAATAAGGAACCCTAGGAAAAACTGCCATTCGATTATCACAATCGAGATCTTCAACTTGAAGTAGCACCACTTAAAACTACACCAAATTGAGGCTCATGGTGAAATAAGAATTTTAAATTAGTTTGGTGACTTTTCGTTGTATGGAATTTGAGTTAGAAATTTTCAAAGTTTTCATTTTGTTTTTCTCTCTTTCCTGTTGCATTTTAGAATGAAGAGATTGAACGCAGGCAAATCAAGGAAGAAGGTAGCTCGTACAAGGTAGGGTGGCTTGAAAAGAAAGAAAGTGGCTGATATGAAGGGTTGACTCAAAATAAAATATTAATTAATTTTCAAAATATCTCGATTTAAGTAAATTAAAATTTTAAACTCCTATCGAGGCATTCCGCCAAGCGTTCATTATGTTATACCCGTATTCCCAATGCAATGGAACAAGTTTCGAGACCTAATTCGATCGTATGGAGAAGATAGCCTTTTAGACCCAACTAATACACTGAGTTTTCGATATTTAATTCAACGCGTTTCTATCCCGTACGACCAAATGATAACTCCAAATGCTACAAAATTTGAAATCCTGTAATAATTCACTATTATGTATCTAATGTAACTGGTTTCATCGATATCCGAGACTGTGCCCCCAAAGGATATTTTTTTAAAGCTAATTTGAACGAGTTATTTTTTTAATGTCGACTAGATCACTTTTAAATTCAATTTAAAATTTCTATTACCTTCATTCTTATGAATATAAATTTAATAAGCCTTTAAACTATTTTTTCAAAATAAAAATCCAAGATTTAAATATTTTCATGAATTTCAGTTGTTTAATTCAACAATTAAATTATCAATAAAACATTATAGTTGAAATTTAGCCCAATAAAATTTTACTTTCCAATATTTAAAATCAAATAAATAAGAAATTTCAAATAACCCAAAAATTCTGGGTCGTTACACATAATAATTCAGCTGTTTAGGTTTATTCACACCAGAACTATGTCTGACCCGGAGTTTTATTTTCTTTCTTGAAGACTCTTGGGTTCTCAAATTTTTATGGTCAGTCAAGTGTTCAAGTTTTCCCCGGATGCTTCTTGGAGAAGCTAGGAGGAGAAGGCTTCATCGATAGCTAGTTATTACCTTGTTTCTGTTGTTTATATGTATATTATATCATTTATGTAGGGACAGGCTGTTATAAGTGTCATTAGATAAAATCTGCATTAGATGTATAATTTTGGAAATGACTTTGCATAAAATTATGTTGATTAATATATGTTATTTCGTTGCGTTGTGAGACTCTGTGATTGTTTTGATTCTTCTTATCTTCTATCTTCTTTCTTTCCCCCAACGATCGGTCTTTTCGGGATTTGAATGCTTGGCACGTGTCACGAATAGTTTTTTCATACCCTTTGAATCGACAATAAACCACACATGTCTATCTCAAATCACATCAAAAGATGAAACATGAAGGGTAATAAAGAAAATAGATAGAACAGAATCTCACTCGAATGGAATAATATATAATATTGAACAAATATCTTTATAGGGAAAGCTTTTAAATACATATATCAGAGTCTAACCTAAATCCAGCCTGGATAGTTATAAGCATTTTTCCTTACAGTTGCTAACAACCATCAACTAAAACAAACCAAGTATAGAGTATTGAATATCTCCATATGTAGATGAATATCTCCAGCCCTCCTCTGGAAACTCCAACCGTCTTCGACTAACCTGAAACTACTCGAACCTAACCTGAGTATTGAAAATACCTAAATCAGGCTTGGTAAACCAACGTGAGAAAATGTCGATAATAAATGACAGTTTCATATATCAGCCTTTGAATAAAATCTTTTGAAAGAAAAAGTATCTCATAAGACCACGCCCACACATAAACATGGACGGGTTTTTACCTTACGATAAATAAAACACTTTCATATCAAAACATTTGATATTATTTCTAATGACATTCTTTGAAAACATTTGCAAATAAATTTATTAATCTTAGTCGAAATTGTTACCATTATTAAATTCCATCATACTAGGTTCTACAAACAAAACCATAGGTTCTTATTGAAGAATGGATTTCCATACAAATGACCAGGAGAACGATCTACCTTCCGAATGGGTACACCTCTAGATGGATGTCCCGAGGCATAGAACATTTGCCCTCTCCCAACACAAAACCGACCCACCTCTATAACCAGATAGTATCGAATATATCATGTAACGATCCGAAATTTCGATCCCGAAAACTCCAGATAGTTAGGAAAAGAAGAGAGAGACAGAAGAAGAAACGGAAACAAATCACAGAATCTCACATTTACAGCGGATCAAAATATAATATAAAATAATAACAGTTATACAAGAAAAGCTCTATCAGTCGATTTTACATTTTATTACATCAGATTTACAACCATTACACGGCACTGGATAGTTAAAATTAACTTGTTTCAGATATTCAACAATATATAACAGCGGAATGCACTCCGTACATTCCTTCCATCCAGCTTGCCTCCTAAGCTCTAGAACGTCCTTACTTGAAAATCTGTAATACTCCGTCTGACTCGAGCATTACATCAAGGTAACACCCGGGTCAGGATAGAAACCAACGTAAGTAAAACCATATGATATGAAATACCAAGCTATATAACTTATTGCAGAATAGGGTAACTCGTACCTTTTATGAGTTCTCAAGTCCATCACTTATTACAAACAATATCCAAGATCTATTGCTCAGATAAAGGACAAGTTACGTAATTTACTCCAATTCCAACCTGTTGGGTTCTAAACCTAAATTTATAATGAATCGAAGTGGTTTCGGGTATTTGATAATACCCGACCACGGCCTCTTCAAATCCAAAGTTATTCACAAAGCCAAATGTTTAAGTGAATAGAATTCGATTTTTAAATACAGGGTATCATATTTGCACTACAATTCATTATTGATAGATAACCCTCAATATTACTGTTCAGTCCATCATATCATATCATGGTACATCACAACTCATATATCAGAGATATTCAGACAAACCAAGGTAATAAATTCAAGTTTATCATCCGTAGACAAAACTAATAGTCAAACCATTCTTAGTTAATTTGTTAACCTCAATTGATTCAATAACCTTAATTAATTACATTAATTAACAAACCTTCTTAATTGATTCTATTCATTAATCCTTTAAATAATTATACCATGTAATTAATTCTTAATTACTTCCATTAAATAATTATTCTCTATTTACTTCTCTTAAGTAATTTCCCTTTAAGTAATTATCCATCAATTACTTATGCTAAGTAATTATACTTTATAAATTACATTCGGTAATTTTACTTTAATCCATTTAACAAGTGATTATCCTTAATTAATTAATCTCATAAATTAATTAATTAACCTCTTTAAATTAATTATTTAATCTGAATTACTCAACCTTAATCAGTTGAAAGATAAGTCATTTGTCTTAATCACTATCATAACCATCATCAGAACTTAATAAACTTTGAAATTAATTAACTTGCAAATTAACATACATCCTCAAGTTTAATTGATGATAAACATTTCATCTTCTCAATTAGTACTTAACTATTATTATTAGTTAAGTTTTAATTAAACCAAAAATTTAACTTAATCTATGTTAAAATGAAATATAAATCTTTTACTTAACTAATCATTTAAATAAACCATTAATGTTTTAAAGAAATGGCTTAAGAAAAATTAGTTTAAACCTGAATTTTGTTTTTTACTTAAAAACTTGATAATCACCTTTATCTGTAATTTATTTAATAATTGGTTTTGAAAACGTATGCATCATCTCTTTGAAAACTTGCTTAATTACTTGGCTTCAATAACTATCAACAGGATTCACCTCATCTGAAAAACTGGAGCACAAACTAGGATGAGCCACACCAGCCTTTACCTTTCTCGATTACTCATTCGAATGACTCGAGCTCGGCACCGAGTCAAGACCGTGTTTCCCCGATATGCTCCATCTTCTTCTTCCTTCAATTCAACGCAACAACTCAGGCACAAAAAAGCTGGTTCCTGTGCACCGACGACGTGCATGTGCACACATAATCTGGTCGCTTCGAACCTTGCTTCGACTATCGACACGCCGACTATCCTCCCCTGAGTCCACCTGCCACACAGATTGTTCGAACCATCTTGTAAACCCAAATCGAACAATCGAACAACCACAGGTTTCGGAACCATTGCCAAAGTTCGCCCCGCATCACCATCTCCGACCACAGGAGACACCTTCCTTATGCCTGAACCCTCATCTGTCCTCCATCGTTCTTTTCCTCCACTATTTGTCCACCTCGATGCTAGCACGCCATAGGGATCACCCATGAAACAGTCCCGACCCAAATGCAATCAAAAACCCTACAATCATCTCGTACCGATGATGCATCGATTAGGAAAATCAAATACCAATTTTCCTGAGATCGCCATCATGTAGGCTTCCTTCCATTCTAATCACAAAGCTCGATATGTCGTCGTTCATTAGGAATTGACGAAAACCACAATTCTGTTCAACACGAAAATCCATAGGATTTTCAAAGTTAAAAATCCTGATCTTTACATCAAAATTCATCGTTTAGGAATTCAAACCCATTCATGTAATCAGAACTTGAAATCCAGATGTTTGATTTCGGGCTACTTTTGATTTTCGACTGTTATTTCTCGTTCTTGAAATAAATTCAGAATATGAAATCTTGAATTTAATTTTAACATTGATGTTATACTATTTCAATAATCTTTTCTTTATAAATCCTAGCTCGAATTTGTATAAATTGGTAGGCATGAATTTTTGTTTAAAAAAAATCTCCAGCCTGTAAAACATAACAGAGAAAATGTATATGCACGGCCATATATCCAGTCATATATATGTACACACACACACACACAAACATACGTACATGGACATGCATGCATATTTTTATCATTTATTCAAACATTTTTCACAACAATCTCATATATTTGCCACAACATCGTGATTTAAACCAGATTCAAGTTTTAAAATAAAGTTCACTCACCTGTTCTTAGAAGACAGAGCCTTATTTTGAAGCAGGGAATATAACTTTACACTTTTGAAACTGCTACTTAATGTGAACTTGGTTGATGATCTGAGATTGAAATTATTGAGTTGGGTCCTAGAATTATTTACTTTGTTTGCTCAGTTAAAATTTGCTATTTGGTTTCAACTTGAAATTAGAATTGTTGTTTGATCTTTTTCTTTCTTTCATTTTTGTTTTCAATTTTTTTTCTCTTTTTTATTTAAAATGAAAAGAGAATATAGATCATGACACTTGTTAATTTTGTGATAAGGTTTGTTTACACTTGTTATTGTATGTATTAGTCTCCCTACACTTGTGAAATGCATGTAAATATTATTTTTATATTTTTAAATTACTTTGTATTAGGTTTATGTTTTTATACCTTGACATATGTTTAGTTTTTTATGTATATACAATTTATACTTATCTCATGCTAAATATATATATATATATATATATATATATCAAAGTTTATATATATTTGTTTCTTTGAAATATAAAATTAATAATCCAATTTTAATTATAAGGTATTTATTTTTGAATTCAAAATCAAATTTCCATTTATGAACCCTATTGATACTTATTTTTCCCCTGGAAAAATTTCACTATTATAAAGTCTTGCATCTATCTATTAACATAATTAAATTTATCATTGGATTTATTATAGTTTTAAATTCATTTATAAACATATATATATTTCTAAATTATCAGAATTCCATTTATTTATTCAAATAAAATCAGTATGCCTGAAGTAAAATAAGATAATCATTCAATTATCACATGACCAAAATCCGGGTTATCACGTTCCTCCCCCTTTGCATCTTTTCGTCCTCGAAAAGGAACGAAGCCAGAATTTATTCAATAACTTAAAACCAGATAACTTATTCTTTGATCATTTTTAATAGACCTTTAAAATTCACATGATATTATAAAATAGCTTTTATAAAAATACTTTTTATAACTCGATGTCTCAACCAGTCCATCATTGTTCTCATAGAAATTCGGTCATACGTTGATCAGGCGTAAGACTGAAAATCTACAAGTGCTTGGTAAACCCGTTTCAACACCCAGTGAAAATACTTGAAAAATATTTTTAATGAAAATATAGAAAACATTTTTTTGAAATCGAGGAAACATCTTTAGTGAGAATGTTCTGGAAATCAACACCCCCATCCATGGTCGCAGTTAACCCAATGGTTATGTTGCCATCCCGACAAAGTCCATAAATAACTAAAGGCACTCCACGCCCCTCGATTACGCCATGGAACCCGCTACAGATCGTAGCTACATTTGGGGTTACGTTGCTATCACAGCAAAAACCCATATAACTATAGGCATCAATGCCATCGAATTTCGCTGCCAAAAGAATGAAACATCTCCACTCTACTCGACCATAGATCACCATCTAACGATGTTACATTGCCATCCCGGAAAAATCAAACGTAGACTGTTGAAACTCACCTCCACATGATTTCCACTATGTTCCACAGTAGATCGCAGCTGTGACGACCCGGAATTTTTAGGCATTTGAAATCGGAATATTTAATTGATTTTAAATATTTAAAAGTTAATTTTTAACTTGAATTCAAATATCAAAATTTATTTAATAATTAAATTGTTGAATTAAATAATTTGAAGTTGGGTAAAATGTTGAGTCTAGAGTTTTAAGCCTTTTAAAACTAATTTGAAGACTTGTAAAATTTATATTGATAGTGTCGAGGATATAAAAGTTTTAAAATTAAATTTAATAATGATTTGTTCAGTTTTGAAATATATCGTTTAAATTAAATTTAAAAAAATAGCCTTCCGAGGCACAGTCTCGAATTTGACGAAACTAGTTCCATTGGGTCCGTAATAGTGTTATATTATCAGAATTCAAATTTTGTATTGATCGGAGTGGTTATGTGAGCATACGATATATAAACGCGCTAGAATTAATATCGAAAATTTAATATTTTAATTCGATTCAAAAAGCTATCTTCTCCTTACGATCGAATTAAGACTCGAAACCTTTTCCATTGCATTCGGAATAGGCGCCTCGATAAGGGTTCGCAATTTTAAGCTACGTAAATCGAGACAATTTTAATTTAATAATATATATATTTTTATATACTAGCCAACATCAGCTGAAAGTTTATTCTCATCAAAAGTTTTCCCTTCTCATCAGCCTTTTACTTTTCAAAGCAATGTAGCAGCAAAGACAGCACGCCGACTTGCTTTCATATTCATGTTCCCTCTTTTAATTAGATCACGCAATTGTCAAAATCACTTTCTCGTTCCAAACGAAACTTCTCCTCCAGTTCAATTTGAAGGCAACAAAAGGTATGCTTTCTTTATCCATGTTTCTGTAAAAAAATTATGGCCGAACATTAAAAATCAAAATTTAGAAAGGAAAATAAATTAATGGCCGATTTTTTTCCCTCTTTCGCTTGATCGATTTGGGTTTGATATTCGAACAAGGAAGGAGGCGCGAGCGCCTGAAAATCATGACCGAGGGGTTCGTGATTGAATCAAGGCACGAGCCATGGTAGTCTCGAAGTCGGCAAAGCATGGATGGGATGTAGGCGCGTGCTCGATCTAGAGGAGGTGAAGCGATACTTGGGGGTTCGTTGTGGCATAAAGAGGATAGCGACGACGACGATTTGTGGTGATAGCAGCTCGAACTGGGTGATGCGCGCATATGGGATGTCAAGAGTGTCGCTCGCTTGCGTAGTCAGTCAGGTGGCACCGAGTTTTGGGTCGTGAGGAGGTTGTTGGTAGCAGTAGATTGATGGTTTGGGTGCTTTCGCCGAGGAGGGTTCATAGTGAGGTATTATTATTGTTTTTTTTTTAATTTACACGTATATTTATGTACGGAAAAAAATTAATTTCAGTGAAGAAAATTTCTGCTGTGTTCACTAGAAAAGAAAAGAAACAATTTTTAATATAAATATATATAGAATATTTTTACATAGATGAGATTTTGAAATAATAGTAAGGATTTTAAAATATGGTAGGGATTATAAGGAAGTAGAGGTTAAAATTTTTATATATAAGTAAATTAGTAAATATGTGGTAGATAAGATTTGGAAAATATAGGAAGTTTATATAAAATTGGATTTTTGATTTTTGAGATCGGTAATTTATTTCGACAAGTAAATATGTAGTTTTAATAAAATAAAATAAATATACATATTCACATTTTAAACTTACTAGTTGTTTTTATAATAATATATTAAGGTGATTAATTTATTTTATTAACTTATCTAAATTATTTTAGTTACTAAGAAATTATTTAAAAAGAAATTAGTTTAAAATTTAATTATTGGTAAATTAAATTTTGTTAAAGATAATAAAATATATGGTTAACTAAATTATCAAATGGGAATTTAATTGTTCAGTTGACTCGAATATTAATAAAACACCTAATGTTTATACGAGGTTTAAATTCTGAAGAATTGTGAAGAAACAAGCTAGTTTGGGAATGGGTTGCAAACATAATAAGGTGAGTTAATCTCACTCATCTGGTTTAATTTAAATTTAAATGGTTAAATTTAAATAATTGGTTGAATGGTTGGATTAATTTGATATGCTATATTATAGTATATATTACATCTTGGAATGATTGATTTCCCGCATTATATAGCGGATGAGACCCTATGCGCTGCATAATAGCGGATGATTTTATATTTAAAACCCATATACCGCGATATTCCACCTCAAAGTGGAATTGGTACTTTATGTTGTGCTAACGTCTATGGATGCAGGGAAACAGGTTGGAGGGATCCAACTGGATTCCTCAAATTATTTATATTGTTTAATATTCTCTGTATGAATATTCGATATTCTGTGATGAATATTATTGATAATTGGAATATTGAATGCTATAGTTTGCTTGAATATTTTGCTTGAATATTTCGGGACACTGAGTTACCTAAATATATATAATTGGATTTTTGTAAATAAAATAAAAGATTGAATTGGCAAGTAAAATAATTATAGAGAATTCGAATAAAGTGAAGGATAAATTTGAACATAATAAAAGTGATTTAAAAATCCGATAAACAAATTTCGAGTATGGGAAGGGGATTTTGAATAAATAGAGGAATAATGAATTTTAAACCTTAAGTGACATTATTTAAAGGAACAAAGAATTTATTTTGAAAATCCAAGTTTTAAATTTATTGAATAGATAAAGGAGGAATTTATTTCAAAATGGAGTAAATTGGAAATCATTTTGGAAAATTGATTCAAGTGTTTGAAATTGGATTTAAAAGGAAAATGTGGCTATGAAATTTATAAACTGGATTTATAGAAGCAAAGTAATATATCAGTGGATATCTACGGAAAAATAAATTCATGATGGGAATTCATTAAAGGAATGGGAACATTTGTTTAAATAAATAGTGATTTATTTTTAAAGGATGTGAAGAGAAGTATATTTCCCTGAATAGCCAAGTAAGTTTTCAAAGTAAATTTTTAAATATAATATAAAAGTTTTAATGTTGTTTTAAAAGCATGTTTTTAGAAAATTGATTATTTCTAAATGTTTAAATTCTAAAGTAAGTATTTTCAAAATCTATTATCGTAATAATTATTTAAAAGATGATTTGGTATTTTGTTTAAAGGAGAAAATCTAGTTTGTATTTTATAAATAACCTTATTTTAAATATTCCTAAAGTATTATCTTTAATTAAGTATTAAAGTAGTTTTCTAAATTTAAATGTTAAAGCATATTTTACAATAAAGTGTTTTTAAATTATTTTAAAAAAATCTAAAGTTTTGTGCTTGGTGATTTTAGTGGAAATAGAAATATTTGGGAAATTTATTCGGTAAAAGGAAGGTACTTTAAAACTGTTTTCAAAAGGGTTTGAAAAGTGGAAATATATCTTGCGAAGATATTTTGAGATAAATAAATAATTTGGGAAATTATTTATTATTTGATGGATGTTGTGAATGTCAATTGATAGTTAAATAACCGACTATCAATGTTGGCCAAATGCGTTGATCGTTTCGAAGAGACCGGGATCGGGATTAATTTCTCGAAAACCACTTCGATCCGGTTTGTACGTTTTCGTGGAAAATGAGTTCGTTGTCGAAGATGGAGTAGTGAAGTGCAAGGGCTAGTCGCTACTTATCCTGAGGATATATCCAAAATGGATGTAGTAGGAGTAGTGCCTTCGGTTCCGTTCGAACCCGGGACGGACTTGTATGGATGAATGCTTTCAGAACATCGTCAGGTGGATGATGAGCATTTTAAGTGAAACAATCTAAAAGGTAACACTTAGCCTCAAGCCTCATCAACTGGGAATGACTGAAAATCAGGGGTTACGAAGCAAGGCTAGGTGGGTAGCACCCACTTCAAGGTGAGGTCATCCCTGTCTAGATGTCCCTTTTATTTCAGCTTAGGGGTGCAGTTGCTGATCATAACCGTGGGGTGATCTTACTTGGGATTATCCAGTAAGGGATAGTCCCGGTCTTGTGTTGCAGGGGGTCGGGAGTGATCCTCGGTATAGTGATCTAGGCTACGTAACGTGACAGGTGGTACCCCAGTGCCTAGTCATTAGTCGAAAATCCATTCTCCCTACGCGCCTTTTACGAGTTTTGTTTGTATTACCCACTCCGTGGCTAGTAGCTGGAATTTAATAATGTAACAATTTCGGCTATTTGAATAAGTATTTGTATATAGACCCTATTATAATATCAGAGGATTTTATAAGAAATGTTTTAGCTATCGTAAGGTAAAAACCCGACAAGTTTATTTGTGGCGTGGTCTTACAAGATGCTCTTGTTTTCAAAGGACTTTTTCGAAACTTTAATAATCAATTTGAGTGTGATTTCTCACGCTGTATTCCAGGCTGACTCGGGTGTTATTTAACTATAATGCTCAACCAAGTATTATAGAATATAAGATATGATGCTGTGGAGCTTAGGAGTCAAGCTGGATGGCAATACGTACTTCCGTATTTGATTATTATTCCGCTGTATATCCAGTTGTATGTTATTGATGATGTACTCTGATGATGTATGTATAAACAGATATAGTATTTGTTTTGATGTAAAGATCTGTGATTATCTATTATATTTTATTCCGCTGCGATGGTTAGATTCTGATGTTGTTTTCTATTTTCTTCTTCTACCTCTTCTTCTTTAACCCAAATGGTTTGTATTTCCGTACATCTGGAGTTGATTGATGGAGAATAGTGTTGACTCAAGGGGTACAGATCTACGGGTCGTTATAGCAGCGACATCCAGTTACACTGTCGTTACAGCATAACCCAAATGCCTCTTTAGGCATCCGCGCCCTCGGCTTTCGCTACCCAGTAATACATAGGAACTTCAGTTTGTCCGGACTTCCTCACAGGATCCACTTTAGAACCCTCCTTAGGGATAAAGGCAGTACCAACCTATGGTACTCCAAAGAAGTTCATTTCAAGGGAGCGCATTTTTCGCTAGAGCCATTTTCAAAACACTTTATACTATACACATATAATATCTTCCAAATCATACACCTAGTATGAATCCCATATAAATCTCCTTTTCTCAAAATCGATTATTCCAAAATCGATAATTCTCAAACTAAGCTTTCCAAATTTCCAAAATTGATTTTTCCCCAAAAATCAAAAGCCTTTCCAAAATCCACATGTTCCAAAATTTTTTTCTCAAAATCATTCTCATAAGATCCTTCATATATATATATATATTAAACTTTGAAAATCCTTGAATCATTTCATACTTATATAAGGTCCCTTTTTATATTATAAATAATTTCAAAAACCTTTTCTTCTGGCTATAGATTCAACAAGGAGAGTTACCAATTTAACACATATATATATGGCCTTTATTTATTCCAAATCAAATATTTAAATCTGACTACTCTTTAAAAAGTTATTTACCATATTACTCATCTTTTACAATAATGAGTTTTCAGTCATAGAAATATCCAATTCCCATTCTATTTCATCATTTCTTTATCAAAATAGCCTTATTTTATTTCAAAAATCATTTTACAGTTCTCATACACAATTTTAATATCAATTCCATTCAAACTCGTACGATGTACACATATCATTCGTAGCTATATTAATCTAATCGCCCACTCGATCACATAATTTCACTTTCGAACTAGTATCATCCACCCGACTTCCTTGTGCGGACTCATATCTGGTTTCTTGATCAGAAACTGTCATTCTCCTTGCATAGCCATAACTATGATAGGGAATATCTAGAACCAATCAACAATCCATATCCAGGTCCGCCGTCGAAAATCGAGTGAAAAATCCTAACTCGGATCGATATACTATCTCAAAATTCTATGCTCGAATCTGGATCAAATCACTATGTGAATAGATTAATATACGTACATCCTACATATTTATCTTCATTGATTATTAGCCAAATCAATTCCCTTTCTATTCACCTTTATTATGATTCCATTCACTTATCCACAATTTCTCCCAAATTCCCTTTTGGTTAACACTTCAATTCTTATCTCAATTGGGTACTTAATCATAAACAGTTTGAACTCTATCCAGCTTAGAAAATAGCTTGAATTTTTTTGAAAAATAGTTAAGTAGTTTAAAAATAATAATTATTTTGTAAAATAGCTGTAAAATAGTTAAGTAATTGTAAGATAGTTGGAAAATAGTTAAATAGTTATCAAATATTTAAGTAATTGCAAAATAGTTGTAAAATAGTTAAATAGTTTCAAAAATAATTGTAAAATAAGTATAAAATAGTTTGGCTTTAAAAGATAGATTGTATAGTAAGTAGCTTGGAAAAATAGGTTTATATTAAAACAATTTATTTTGAAAATAGTCTAGGGCCAAACTGTTCAATTCCCAATCTCCATTCCCATCAATTCAATTTAAATTTCCACTTCCATTTAAATTGACTCCATTCCAAATTAAATAACTTCAATTTCCATTGAACTTGATTTAACCCCAATTAAAATTGAATTAACCTCAATTTCTTTCCAAATTGAAATCAAATTCCATTTCATTTTAAAACCTATTCAACTTTAATTACAATTCCAAATTATTCAGATCAATTTGGACTAATTTCAAATTGAACCCACTTCAATTTCAAATCATTTCAATTCCTGTTTGAATTAATCCCAATTCCAATTAATTAAAATCAAATTAAATTTGAAGTAATTCAATTCAAATCTCAAATTTTAAATCATCTCGAATTATATAAATTCGAGTTTAATTTTTAAATGTTGATTTAATCAAATTAACCTTTACTTTTAAATTAACAACTTATATCTTTAAACCATTTAATTCTGAGTACAATTTTTAAAATTCTATTTTAAATTATCTTACTTAACTTATTTCAAAGTTCAAACAAGAGTTCAAAATAATTTTATCTTTAAAATTCAATTTATTACCCATTTTTATCTTCCAACTTTGAAACCGATTCTTAATCGATTTCTAATTTGCAAATTCAATTCTTAACATTCAAATCTTAAGTTTAATGTGATTCCATATCCTTAATTTCAAATTAAAGTTTAATTTTCATTTATCTCAATAATGGATATATTACCTCTATCCATTTCATCATTTATTTAAACAAATCCAATTCACAATTTAAAGATTATCAATAATAAAAGGGTGATATCATCCAAATTATTTAAAACATCCATCCATTTTCAATTTCCAAATCTCAAACCCATTTTGAGATCACACAAACTCTCAATTTCAATCAAAAATTTAACTTCCCAAGTTAAATTTCAATTTCATCTTGAAATTTCCAATTCAGGTTGTTTATTAACTTATTTAACTTCTAAGTTAAATTCAATTTAATCCCATTAATCCCACTCAAAATTTGAATTCTCCATTTCAAATTTCTATCACGTAAAAGTTCAAAATCTTATTTTACTTTGGGTTTTTACATCACACTTCAGGGAAAATCAAAACTCATCATTTTAGAGTTTATCAAATCATCTTTGATATTATGTATATCCACACATATATACATATTTACTTCTTCGCCCACCAAGAAAACTTTAAGAATTTAAACCACCTTTGGTTTTAATTCAAAACAAATTCTTTTAAAGTTTCCTAACATTCTTATTTTAAAATAAGACTACATTCAAAATAGTCTGAATAAAATTATTATTTTTAACATTTTGAAAACAATTTCAAATGTTCCTAGACTTAGTATTAAAAACTTCACAATTTTAAACCTACTTCAATTTATAAGTTATACTCATCTAAAAGTTTTCCTCCCTAAACTTTTTTATTTTGCTTTATCAATGTTTACTAGAAAACAACATCCCATTATTAAACACAATAACCATTCCATATTCAGGTTTGAAACTAATTCTAATTCATCTTATCTGTATAATTCATTTGATTCAATTCCCATTTTGATATATATATATATATATATATATATATATCACTTAATTATTATTCAATTTCAATATCCAACAACCAATTATTGCTTTATATATAAAGTATAAGCTTTTATAAAAATCATTCGTTAAAACCATTTTAAAACCTTTATATAAGAAAATAACAAGTACGCTCTCATACACACACACACACAACTCATTCTAGGGTACCACTGACCCTATCCTTAATGAGTAAACCCACTAGAGCCAAGGTTCTCGCTTAACCTTCTGCTCTGATACCAAATGTAACGACCCAAAATTTCGATCCCGAAAATTCCAGATAGTAAGGAAAAGAAGAGAGAGATAGAATAAGAAGAAACATAAACAAAGCATAGAATCTCACATTCGCAGCGGATTAAAATATAATTTCAAATAATAACAATTATACAAGAAAAGCTGTATCGGTCGATTTTACATTCTAGTACATCAGAGTTACAACCATTGCACATCACTGAATAGTTAAAATTAACTTGTTCTAGACATACAACAATATATCACAGCGGAATACACTCCATACGTTCCTGCCATCCAGCTCGCCTCTTGAGCTCCAGAACGTCCTTACCTGAAAATCTATAATACTCGGTCTGACCTGAGCATTACATCAAAGTAACACCCGGGTTAGGCTGGAAACCAGCGTGAGTAAACCCATATAATATGAAATACCAAGCTATATAACTTATTTGCAAACCAGGGTAACTCGTACCTTTTACGGATTCACAAATCCATCACTTATTGCAAATAATATCCAAGATCTATTGCCCAGATAATGGCCAAGTTACTTAATTTATTCCAATTCTAACCTCTTGGGTTCTAAACTCAAATTTATAAAGAATCGAAGTGGTTTCGAGTATTTGCTAATACCTGATCCCGGCCTCTTCGAATCCAAAGTTATTCATTAACCAAATGTTTAAGTGAATACAATTCTATTTTTAAATACATGGTATCATATTTGCACAACAATTCATTGTTGATAGATAACCCACAATATTACTGTTCGACCCATCATAACATATCACCGTACAACACAACTCATATATCAGAGATATGCAGACAAACCAAGGTAATAAATTCAAGTTTATCATCCATAGACAAAACTAATAATCAAACCATTTTTAATTAATTTATTAACCTTAATTGATTCAATAACCTTAATTAATTACATTAATTAACTAACCTTCTTAATTGATTTTATTCAATCCTTTAATTAATTATACCAAGTAATTAATTCTTAATTACTTCCATTAAGTAATTATTCTCTATTTACTTCTCTTAAGTAATTTCCCTTTAAGTAATTATCCATTAATTACTTATGCTAAGTAATTATACTTTATAAATTACATTCAGTGATTGTACTTAAATCCATTTCACAAGTGATTATGCTTAATTAATTAATCTCATAAATAAATTAATTAACCTCTTTAAATCATTTATTTAATCTAAATTAATCAACCTTAATCAGTTGAAAGATAAGTCATTTATCTTAATCACTATCTTTACCATCATCAAAATTTAGTAATCTTTGAAATTAATTAACTTGCAAATAACATACATCCTCAACTTTAATTGATGATAAACATTTCATCTTCTCAATTAATACTTAACTATTATTATAAATTAAGTTTTAATTAATCCTAAGATTTAACTTAATCTATGTTAAAATGAAATACATATCTTTTACTTAACCAATCACTTAAATAAACCATTAATGTTTTAAAGAAATGGCTTAAGAAAAATTAGTTTGAACCTGAATTTTGTTTTTAACTTAAAAACTTGACTATCATCTTTACCTTTAATTTATTTAATAACTGGTTTTGAAAACGTATGCGTCATATCTTTGAAAACTTCCTTAATTACTTAGCTTCAATAACTATCAACAGGATTCACCTCATCTGAAAAACTCGAGCACAAACTAGGATAAGCCACACCAACCTTCACCTTTCTCGATTACTCACTCGAATGACTCGAGCTTGGCACCGAGTCAAGACCGTGTTTCCCCGATACACTCCATCTTCTTCTTCCTTCAATTCAACGCAATAACTCAGGCAAAAAAAAAAAAACTGGTTCCTGTGCACCGAAGACGTGCACGTGCACACATAATCTGGTCGACTTCGAACCTTGCTTCGACCATCGACACATCGACCATCCTCCCCTGAGACGACCGGCCACATAGATCGTTCGAACCATCTCGTTAACCCAAATCGAACAATCGAACAACCACATGTTTCAGAACCATTGCCAAAGTTCACCCCACATCACCATTTCCGACCACTGGAGAGACCTTCCTTATGCCTGAATCCTCGCTTGTCCTCCATCGTTCTTTTCCCCCACCATTTGTCCACCTCGATACTAGCACGCCATAGGGATCACTCATGAAACAGTCCCGACCCAAATGCACTCAAAAACCCTATATTCATATCATACCGATGATCCATCGATTAGGAAAATCAAATAAGATCACCATCACCCAGGCTTCCTTCCATGCCAATCACAAAGCTCGACCTGTTGACGTTCGTCACGAAATGACGAAAATCCAAATTCCATTCAACACAAAAATCAACAGGATTTTCAAAGTTAAAAATCCTGATCTTTACGTCAAAATTCATCGTTTAGGAATTCGAATCCATTCATGTAATCAGAACTTGGAATCTAGATGTTTGATTTAGGACTAATTTTGATTTTCGACTTTTATTTCTCATTCTTGAAATAAATTCACAATATGAAATCTTGAATTTATTTTTAACATTGATGTTATACTATTTAAATCATCTTTTCTTCAGAAATCCTAGCTCGAATTTGTATAAATTGGCAGACATGAATTTTTTTTTAAAAATAATATCCCACCTGTAAAACATAACAGAGAAATTGTATATGCACAGCCGTATATCCAGTCATATATATATACATATATATATATATATATATACACACACACACATACACACATAGACATGCATGCATATTTTTATCATTTATTCAAACAATTTTCACAACTATCTCATATATTTGCTACAACATCATGATCTAAACTAGATTCAAATTTTAAAATAAAGTTCACTGACCTATTCTTAGAAGATAGAGCCTTATTTTGAAGCAGGGAACAAAACTTTATACTTTTGAAACTACTAATTAATGAGAACTTGGTTGATGATCTGAGATTGAAATTCTTGAGTTTGATCCTTGAATTATTTACTTTGTTTGCTTAGTTAAAATTTAATGTTTGGTTTCAACTTGAAATTAGAATTGTTGTTTTTTCTTCTTCTTTCTTGTATTTCTGTTTTCTGGTTTTTTCCCTCTTTTTTTTAATTTAAAATGAAAAGAGAATATAGATTATGATACTTGTTAATTTTATGATAAGGTTTGTTTACACTTGTTATTGTATGTATTAGTCTCCCTACACTTGTAAAATGCATGTAAATATTATTCTTATATTTCTTAAATTACTTTATATTAGGTTTATGTTTTTATAACTTAACATATGTTTAATTTTTATGTATATACAATTTATACTTATCTCATGTTAGAAATATACATATATCAAATTTTTTTATTAATTTTTGTTCTAATATCATATATATATTAGTTTCTTCGAAATATAAAATTAATAATCCAATTTTATTTATAAGGTATTTATTTTTGAATTCAAAATCAAATTTCCATTTATAAACTCTATTGATACTTATTTTTACCCTGGAAAAATTTCACTATTATAAAGTCTTGCATATATATGTTAATGTAATTGAATTTATCATAGGATTTATTATGGTTTTAAATTCATTTATAAACATATATATATATATATATATATATATCCAGGTATTTCTAAATTATCATAATTCCATTTATTTATTGAAATAAAATTAGTATCCCTGAAGTAAAATCAGATAGTCATTCAATTATCACATGACCAAAATCCGGTTTATCACATATCATCCCTCGGTCATTATCGACCTTTAACCGAGCGCTCGTTTCCTTACACCACATAAATTTAGACCCCAAATGTCATAGTAGGAAGAAATAAGTCTAGAAGGGAATGATCGTACCCTACTTGGGATTGACCTACTTTGCCTTGCTGCTCCTCATCCTGTTTCGGTCATTTCCAGTTTGATGTGGCTTGAGGTAACAATTACCTTTTCACATAGCATGTATCACATCTCTAAATGCCACATTTCCATTTCCGTTGAGTACTAATTTCCTTCCACAAAAATACAATCCTTGAGCTTGTATGCTCAAGGAGGGTGTTAAGCAAAGATAAGTTATCTTCCCCGCCACCATTATGTACGTTATTAAAAACCAATGTATGTTATCTTTTAGAAATGCAATGTCTGATAAACGTCCATACAAGTTGTCCAGGAACAGGACAAACCGAAGGCACTCTCCTACTACAACAGAGATTGCTTAAATTTTGGATAATACTAATCTTCTTTTATTTTGGAAAACATAGTAGAATCTTTTTATTTAAGAGCATCCGAGCTTTCCTTTCGATCTGTTCCACCCCTCGCCGAAGAAAAGAAAACATAGGCCAGGTAAGTTCAGGGCACTGGTTACTTAATCCCTAACTTTAGTTAAGCACGTTATTTTATCTTCCCAGATCTCACAGGACGGACAAATGTACAAGTCGTTTCCACTTACTCAGTTATCAACTTTATTTTGGAATTGCTTATAAAGATTCCAAATTATCTTTCAAAAGCTTATCTTCCCTTTTGAAAACATTCGCAATTGATTCTGGTAAAAACCGTTATATTTAAACTCATATTCCAAAAGTTATAGAATTTGTAGTACAAAAGTGCCACGGAAAGTGCTATATAAGCTTATTTGATTTCAACTTTTAAACATTCGATAATCATATTTTTCAATCAAAATATCCTTTAAGTCATTTACAAAGATTTAAAAAATTTATTCCATATTTTTTCATCATTAAAAACATTCATTTAAACAGATTTCCTGTTATGGTCACTTGACTGCACTAGCACGATTTTTCTAGAAAATTGTTTTGGACTTAATTCAAAATATACAAGACAAAATCATGATATTCTTTCTTTGTTTCAAAGATATGGATATAATAGTTCGGAATTTTTTTTATGTCAAAGATTTCTGAGCTATATTTCACTCTTTACATTCGTTTGAACTTGTCGGCGCGAAATCGCAAACTACCGTTGCACGACGCTCTAGTTTTAACTTATTTTTCAATATTTGAAACAATTTATTCAAATTGAATTTTAGTACCTATAAAATCATTACGATTCATTTTAAATCAATATTCCCACTTTTTAAAGTATTTAAATGAATTTTCACTATTTTCATGTTATAATATTATTATATTTCTACTATTTTAATATTAAATTTTAAATTACGATCTTAATTTAATTTCAATTCTAACTTCAAATTAAATTCAGTTAAAACTTAGATTTCAAATCTAATTTCAATTTAACCTTAATCTTGAATTTAATTTTCAAAATCGATTTCAATTTAATTTAACTATCCTTTTCAAATTCGTTCACTTTAAATTTTAAATTCTTTTTTATTTTTCCCTTAATTTCACTTCTAATTGAAAAAGACTTATTTTACCAAAATATCTCATATCACTAAAATATGGTCTTATTGATAAAGGGATTATTAAATCAAAATGAACATAATCGAGTTAACATTTGTCATGGTTCATACATAAGCTAACATGATAAATAATCATAACCGTAAACATTTACCACTTATTCAAACATAACACAAGCATAACCAGACATCCATAGCAACATTTTAAAGGGGTGTATACTTACATATGTCATAAGATAATTATTATAGCAAAATCAAAATATGGTCTTTTAAAAGCAGTGAGAATTTTCTCATCTTTAACCATAACGTTCAACTTCCTACCAACATTAATTCAATTCAACGCTTCACTAAACAACCACCTAAACATTCTTCCACCTTTTCCAAGTGCTCGGCCGCCACCCCCACATCCCTTCTTGCTCTTGGCCATAGCCTTCCCCTTCCATACTACTACGTCCTCCGCCTATCAACTTCCAAACTCAAGGCCTATGACCATTTTTAATAAGAGAAGAAGTAGTCAATTAAGAAGAGGTTAGAGAGTAACAAGTGGATTACTACTTAAGTACTCCACTATTTTTAACCCTCCTACCACTCTTAAAGAGAAAAGCCATTAAAATAGTTTAAAGGAAGAAGAAGAGAATGATTTGTATGAAAAAATAGAAAGAATGGATGGGTATTTATAAGGAAAAGTAAGGAGTTGTGAGTTACAAAACTAACCCTTTACAAAATTACGAAAATATCCTTACTTTATCTTGCTTTTTTCATGACTTACCATCACCTTATCACATCATCACTTTATGTGTTAATCACTTAATATTTAAGTAAAGAAAAGTAAAGATTTGGTTGGATTTGATGTGACATGTTTTGTCCTTTTGTGCTTACTTTTGCTAATTGTTTCTAAACTTGTTTAGTAAAAGTAAACTATATTAGTGAATTAAATAATACTTATACTATTTGAATATATGTTCATATACAAGAAAATAAAGGTGCAACAATGTTGCGACAAATTTTAATCGACAAAACGTTGATTTTCCACAAAATATTTTATGGTCACATTTTGATGTTTTAGCTAAACTATTCATTTATGTAACCAAAATTAAAATGAACTTTTTCCTTATTTTAAATAAATTAAAACACATCTATTCGTATTTTGAAATCATGTTTAAAGAATATCAAAATCTCTATTCTTACAGTGTTTGTAAAACTAACAAAATGCGACAAATTTTGGTTATTTTTGTAAAACTATTATTAACATGTTTTCAAATCTTTTAATATACTTTTATTATCTTTATTAGGTGTTTTTAATAAGATTTAACTTTTAAAATAAATATTTAAATACATTTATTTAAGCCTTTATTTATTTTTAGCAAAACTTAAATTTTGTTGATTTGTTCTAAAATCCAAATTTATACTTTTTAATTTATTAACTATAAGAATAGATAATTATTTATTATATATAACATAGTTCGTTATAATCGTGCTATGTGACTTAATCATGCTTTGTGTGAGCTAATCGTGCTTTGTGTGTTTACTTGTTTATGAAAAGTATTTAGTACTTAGCACTAAAAGCTAACAAAGTAGATTTATTCTATCTATGAGAGTTAAGAATGAAATTCGAGTAGGGTTTAACAGGAATAGTGTTCTAACCTACCAGCTTCACTCTTTACCGAGGGATGATATGAGTTAAGAAAGTCGAAAATGTGATAAGTATACGAGACTTGGTTTCCATAGGATCATTTCTAGTTATACTTGATAATCGATTAGTCAACTATCAAAATTGACCAAATTAACTTTGAAAGTATATGTAAGCACCACATATTGATATAGTTTAAGATCCCTTAGGAAGGACTCATTTGTACAAATCATCTCTTGCTTTAAGAATGTATTTATATGAGATCCTACGGGGATGACTCCTTTGTATCGTTCATTTACTTCTTAAAGAACCAGAATTGAGTTAACTGAAAATTCATCGATTTAGTTTTGAAGAGTTCAGGATCAGATGAGTGTATTATTATCGAATCCACTTTAAAATTGATATACAGGTTCTATATTTCGGAAGCAGTTTTGAAGTGAAATGATATAGCATTGAACTGTCTATCCTAAGTTTAAGTCCAATGGAGAGGTCAGCTTTAACATTTCAAATGGTGTTATCGTGTTATATTGTCTATTATGAGGTTGTTTTCAAGTTAGAGGACATAGTTCATATTCATCAGCTAACTTATGTTGGGATCCTTGGAGATATTCATGAACTATTTAAGATGCTAACTCTAGAGGGAGGTTCGAGATTAGTTTGAGCATTGAAGGCGTACGTGTTGAAATGTTGAACGTGACTTCACCATTGGTAACAATAGAAAATTGAGTACAAGCATAGCTATGGAGTTTAGCAAACCAAAAAGGATTCATCAACTCCAAAAATCTAATGGTGCTTTCGGTTTAAGGCGCACGGGAGTTGTTAGTGTTCGGTATCATGAGTTCGAGTGGGGACTAATTATGTTTATCTTAGTGACTTATTTTTTCTAGAGATATGTAAGGTTTAAGAAGGTAGTTTTTGAGCCTTGTTAGGAGGTCTTCCTTAGTTCATTGGGTGCCTCCAATGGAAATCCTTATACAAACATACCATGGCAGTTCTAGTTGTACTTCTAAAATTGTTGTGTTGTGAGATATAAGTAGTATAGCTGTAACAACCCATAGCTTATAGGCCTAAATTTCGACAAAAATCGAAACCTAAGTCCATCAGCACATAGATCGTTGGATTTAGCATATACAAATAAGCATGAGCATATAGTAAGTTTTGAAGAGTTCAGAATCGGATAAGTGTATTACTTATCGAATACCACTTTAAAATTGATATACGGGTTCTATGTTTTGGAAGCATTTTTGAAGTGAAATGACATAGCATTGAACTGTCTATCCTAAGTTTAAGTCCATTGGAGAGGTCAGTGTTAACATTTCAAATGGTGTTATTGTGTTATACTATCTATCATGAGGTTGATTTCAAGTTAGAGGACATAGTTAATATTCATCGGACAACTTGTGTTGGGATCCTTGGAGATATTCATGAACTATTTAAGATGCTAACTCTAGGGGGAGGTTCGAGATTAATTTAAGCGTTGAAGGCGTATGTATTGAAATGTTGAACGTGACTTCACCATTGGTAATGATAGAAAATTGAGTAGAAGCATAACTATGGAGTTTATCTATCCAAAAAGGATACATCAACTCCAAAAATCTAATGGTGCTTTCAGTTTAAGGCGCGCAGGAGTTGTTAATGTTAGATATCTTGTGTTCAAGTGGGGACTAATTATGTTTATCTTAGTGACGTTTTTATCTACAGATATGTGAGGTTTCAGAAGGTAGTTTTTGAGCGTTGTTAGGAGGTCCGCTTCAATTCATTGGGGGTGCCTCCATTGGAAATCCTTATGCGAACACACCTTGGCAGTTCTAGTTGTATTCTAATATTGTTGTGTTGTGAGATGTAAGTAGTACAACTGTAACAAACCATAGCTTATGGGCCTAAATTTCGACAAAAATCGAAATCTAAGTCCATCAGCACATTGATCGTTGGATTTAGTATATGAAAATAAGCATGAGCACTATCAGAGATTGATAAAATCAAAAATCACAGCGAAAACAGTAATAGGATAAGAATACTAATTATGATTATTACCTTGGAATTAATGGTATTTCTTGGATAGCAGATTGTTGCATCAGCAGCGAGCATGAGAGAAAAAATGACTTTTCCACAACTAAACACATCCAGCTCCAGTGACCTATTCCTTTAAATCAATCATGTGGATCATCATGAGGAAGGGGTCAGAACAACATTCTAATGACTGGAAAAATCTATAAACTGTCTATAACATAAATTTATACCAATCGGTTTCCATTTTATTGTTATGTCTATTAAGGTTAGTAATTGTAATCTAACCTTGCATTGCACACATGATTACTTACCTACACATTCCCAAGGTACTAAATATTAACGAAGCTTTATCAACCACCCAATATATCCATACCCATTTTCCACTTAGTACTTCTAAATATGAATCGGGCTTCTACTATCACCACATAATAATTTTAAAAAAAGAAATAGGCAAACTCTGCCATTTAAGACCTAAGTCAAGGTGGACCCTGTTGTAACATCCCCTACTTGGAGGCCCAAAACTAATGGCTACGATGCTGTAGTCATCCATAGTTATTAATCTTCGAGGACCAAATACGATGGTGCTAGATTCATTGATACATATATCATAAGTTGGAAAAAATTTAAAAATTCCAAACATATTTCCACATTCTATTCAAATATTTCATGTTCATTACATAATTCCAAAAAAGTCAATCACGTTCAGAAAAATTTAATTATTGCACATAAGCCAAGAGCGGCATATGAAGATGCCCCCTTGGTAGATCAGAGTATATAGTAAGGCTAATAAATCTTCCTTACAAACAAATACACAGCGGAAAAGAAAACTCTAAATAACAACTACCTCCTACACATCTTCGGAAGCCTTATTCATCAAAGGAGAGAACCTTGAAACCTTAAATATCAAACTACTCAAAATCAATTGAGCACCCGAGAGTTTAAGGGAAAAAAAAACTTCGAGTCAGACATAAAGCCTAGTATGAATAATAATCTAACATCTTAAAATTTTTAGATATCTAGTGATACCACGCCTCATAGAAGAACGGGTTTTCCCCTCACTATTATCCAAAAACCTTTTTAAAACCATATTATGTGCTCCTGCATCCACAATGGCTAAAACATATATTTTCAAAATATTATGATGATATGCATACTTAAAATAGTTAGGATTTCCCGCCCCAGTTTAATCTGACACTCTGTCATAATTATAGTTTCTAGGGTCACTATTAACCTTTAGTTTTCATGGGTTTACTAATAACCTGTAAGCTCCTTCCAGTTAATTTAATTAATTCATGGGTCCCTCTGAACCTATTAGTCCTTCCAATAACTAATCTTGTTATCCTAGTTTTCATGCGTTGACTGGGAACCATTGGATTTATCCAATACTCACTTCACATCCTAGTTTTCATGGGTTGACTAGGAACCTACTGATACTTCCATTAGCCACTTTCTTATCCTAGTTTTCATGGGTTGACTAGGAACCTATTAACTGGCATCAATTCTTAATCCGGATATAGTTTTCATGAGTTCACTACAAACCAATCAGCCCTTGCTAACTGTCCTTAATACGTAGTTTTCATGAGTTTACTATGAACCTGTTGGTTACCTCCAATAACTAAATAATCACAGTTTTCATGGGTTTACTATAAACCTTTTGGGTTATCTCCAATAACTACATAATCATTGTTTTCATGGGTTTACTATGAACCATTTGGTCATCTCCAATAACTACATAGTTTAGACATCCTATATTTTTTATCACCTTGACTCCTTGGATGCAATTTTACTCATTTAGGAGTTTTAACAATTTATATTCACTACTGAGTTAACCTAGCTGGTTCTTCTACCTTTTTCTCCAAAATACAGTTATAGGTTATCATGTGAATATATTCATACATGAAGAAGCAAAACAACACTTTAACAATACCACTCATGTGGATCTTAAGGTCTTTGAAAATACGTTTCATATAAAACATAGTTAGCACCTTTAACTTACGTTTTTATCAAGGCAATACTTCTTCAAAATTACTTACTTAAAGTCACAACAAAACTTCTTTATATAAGACGTGGGTTTTTCTTTAAAAATTTGAGCTTAGGGTTTAAAACCTTTTGACAACGTCGAAAGTTTCGGCTTTCGACCCCTTCGAAAGCATAAATTATCTCCTTTAAAACAATAGGCTCCAACCTTTTTTATACTTTAAAATATTTCTTTCGAAATATTTCGACCATGTTAAAGTAATATTATATAAGAGTATAAGCATATTTTTAAAACCACTTGAAAGTATCTCTTTCGAAAGCATTGAAGGTTACCTTTCGAAACCATTGAAAATCTACCCTTTCGATAGCATTTGGTTTATACTTAAACATTAATTTGGGTCAAAGTGGAAATAGGTGAAAGCATCTCTTTCGAAAACACTCTTTATTTTATAAAGTATTAGGGAAGTTTGATGGTGTCGAAACCATCCTTTTGAAAGCATTGAAATAGCTGGGGAAAAAATTAAACATTTTGACAACATCAAAAGCTTCTACTTTTGACCCCACCGAAAGCTTTGGGAAGCGGCTAGTAAATTTATAAAAACAATTGATCCTTTTGATAGCATTGATGCCTTCAATGCCATCAGAAGGTTACTAATTCTTTAAAGGGTTTCAACCTAGTCGACAACTACCCCTTTGAAAGCTTTAAACCAAAAACTAAGTAACTCCTTCTGAAACTACATCTTCAAAAAAAAGGCGGCAGCTCTCTTTCGAAAACATAGCTTTTGACTGCATCAAAAGCCTTATTTATAAATATCCTTTCGAAGCCATAGCTTTCAACCTTGTCGAAAGAATAGCTCTTGACTTGTCGAAAGTTCTATAAAAACCAACCTTTTAAAAGCACAGCTTTCGACCTTGTCAAAATCTCTTTAAAAAAAAAGTAAGTGGTTTTCTTTCAACCAAAATAAACTAAGGAACCAACTCCTTCGGAAGCTTTCCTTCGACAACCTACCTTCCGCCTTTGTCTAATTCACTATATATCACCGAATGATATCATGTGCATTGGTTCGACTTGTTGGATTCAATGAAGTTGAAAGGTCTAAGGTGAAAGGTCTTCCAAAGAAGGGGGAACTCCCTTTTTCCGATTAAAAGATGTCTTTGCCAAATTAATTAAACTTTTCATAACAAACTTGCCTACTTGTAAACATTTGATTGGCTCTTACAAACTTTTAAATAATTAGGATAATATTTGCAATAGTTTCTCAGATTTAAAATTAAGTTAACTTTTAATAAATAAGGCCTTCCTCTTATCAAAACAATTAAATCATTTAAAACCTTCTTTTGAAATAATTTAATTTCCACTAAATCACTTAGTAAAAATCCTCAAAAATTTCAAAATTTCACTTTAATCATGTTATCCAACATATCAAAATTCCAGACCCTAATTTTTAATATATTTTTCAAAATAAATTTGTAAACTTAAATAACCATATTTTCCTTTTAAAATTCATAATTAATTCTCTATGGTTTGGAAAATTATAAAAATTGAAACCTAACTCCATCATCATGCTTTCCGTAACATAAAGTTTTCCGATAGCATTTCAAAATCATTTAATCTCGATTTTTACCCCAAAAAGGAAAATATATCTCCTTTAAACACCCATGTTTAAACATATATAAATCATAAACCAAGCTTATCATCATTTAATATCTCATAAAAAAGATTTATCTTTAAATTCAAAACCATATGATTATAAAACCAACATTGAGATGTAGAAATTATTATTCACCTTAAATTTAATAAGGAAATTGAAGTTTGATTGATTGATTTCTTCTAGCTTGATCCTAAGCTTTACTTTGATTTTTCTCTTCTCTTCTTCCAAATGGTCCGCGTTGCTTTCTTCTTATGTTCATAAATTTTGTTTGAGATAAAATGAACATGCGTGACTAAGGAGTATAGTATAATGGTGGGAAATACGAGTGATTATTTACCATAATGCTATTATGTTTAGTTACTTAACCATTTAGAAGTTCATTTAGTTAAAAAAAACATGGCCACTAAATTTTATTAATCAACCTCAATCTCCTGCTCTACATTATTCTATTTACTCTATTCTAGTGAAATCCCTTGAATAATGTTATCATTAATATGAGGGGTATTACATGTCATTTAAGACATGTTCTCGTGGTGGACTTCTAGCATCGTCATTATTGGTCTATCTCCTAGATACAACAAACTTTGACCACTATCTATGGCCTTATAAGTCATAATGGCCACCACTAACGCATCTATGGTTATTTATTCTTAATAATGTGAGAAACTATGCTCAGACCACTTAATAGTGTATTAACAAAGACTAAGTAGGCCTCTGACCATTTAACACCTATTATTGGTAGGTCTTTGCCATTTAATACATATCCCCAAGGCGGATTCCCTACTGGCACTATCCATCTGACATTTCTTGGAAATCTCATTAGGCTGCTTAGTACTTCTTTTATAGGAGAGAGGCAAACCCTTGATCAGTCAATTAGTGCCTCAAATCCAAAGTGAACCTTTCCTAAGATATCCATCATTACACTTAATTATAATTATGGAATCTCATTAATTTATTTTTTTCGGTAGGGAGGCAGACCTTAAGATAGCCACTAAATATCTCAACACTAAAGTAAACCTTAAAAACATCTTTATTTATTTGGAACCTTATGTGGTTCCTTCATACTTCCTTTAAGGAAAGAGGTGGACTATACAACTACTTAATACCACAAACTAGAAGAGAACCCCTATGGAGAAATCCCTCAACAGAGCTAATTTCAAATTTGGACCATTTAATACTTTATAATTGGGAAAGAGGCGGGCTCTCAAACAACCACGTCTTAATACCTCTGACCCTAAAGCAGGTCCGATCTCTCACAAAGTCACAAGTCCTAGGATTACTGATATCTCACACTAGTGGTAAGTGCACCAGACCACTGGTAGCCTCAAAGTGAAGGGCAGCCTTCCGTCGAGTGAGTCTACTGACCTCGCATCACTAACTTACTAAGTCCCATTAACTATCTTAAGTCTTTACTTATACTACCTTAGATTGACATTGGACTTAGCTCACTAATTCTTTTTAATTTAATACAATAGATTTACCTTAAATACTTATGTACCCATAACCCTTTTTATTGCTCATAAATATCAATTTATCTATTAAATTCCGATGGACAATCATTAAGACATTCATGTATGACTAATAACTTCAAATTAATAACCTTTTTACATCTATTCCATTTTTATCAGTCCCGTTTTATCCATTTATCCCTAATTGTAACTCCCAAATTCATTTCATTAATTTCCCATTTATTGGAGTTATAGTCTGTAATTCTCATAGTAATCAACTTTAACCCTTTATCTAATCCTATCATTATTTCTCATTAATTTCCCACTAATTGGGGTTACAATCTTATATTTTCTATTAATTATGGGCAAAGCAATTACTATGTTTTCTAATTCTACCTATTTGTTTCCCTAAATATAATAATAATTAATAAACATTACACATAAATATTGCAAGAATAAATGTTGTTCTTCTTTATTAACGTCATAAATACATATAAAATGCCAAATAAAACTACAATTTCCTATCAAAATATATTCTAGTCATAAATAAGTAACTAGAATATGCTTTCCATATTTAATTGGTTGGAGTAAATTCCTTAGGAAGATTTTCGAATATGATTTCCATTGGTTTAAAACAAAAAGGAAAAATAGACTCCATTTGAAATTATAAGGAATGGATAATTTATTTTTAATTGGAATAGACCGAGTAAACTACGGAGAATAAATCTGTACTTTATACAACTCTTTCATTTTTGTTTGTGGATATTCCTTGTTAAATCAAACGTCGTCTTTTTGACTTACAAGTGGAAAAGGTAAATAAATTTACAAAATTCAATCGGATGTTCTTCCTACAAATTAAACTATGAAAATCCACAACTTAGCACAAATTTAGGCAATAATCTACAAATCATGTTTTACATCCAAGTATAGATCTAGAATAAAAATATACAACATCCAAATTCTAAAATCTTTGGGACAGATTTATAGATCCAGGTGTACACATATTTCAAATTAGGTCTAAAACAAGAATATGTAGGCAATAGATTTTTAAAACAATTTAAGCCTACAATTCACAAATAAAATTGATTTAGGCATAAAAATCAAAAATGCTAATGGAATAGCTTTAAAATCATAAACAATATATTAAATTTCTAACTCACCTTTTAACAGTGATCAAAATCTCTAGATCTAAAGTAAAACATTAAATTCATCTCCAAATCATTTCTAATCCAAGAAATTTGTATAGAAAAGGTATATACATATAACAGAATAATAGATCTGAGAATAGATTTGGGATTAGGAGAGAAAATAGATGCAAATACACAAATATACAAATATATATAAATTATCTCAAATACATGTATATTTATTCTCTTCTGTTCTCCTTTTTATTAGATTTCTATTCTTCTTCGATTTGTGTGAATACAGATATAAATATTTTATTTTTTATAATTTAGAAAGAATGTGGAGAAGAAGAAATGGTATAGCTTCATTATTCTATTTAGAAAAGTATAAGAAGAGAAGGAAGGGTTAGGCCTCAACTTATAGGCGCTAGAAAGTACCTCAACCGTCAGATCGAAATATATTAAATCTGGATCTTTAGACCTAGGCTAATCCTAGCCACCACACATGAAGTGGGCGACCACCTGCTTTCTAGGGGTCGACCACCCCTAGTCGGGCGCTCCTATATGTGGGTCGACATGTAGGCCCTAGATAATTAATATATTAACTTTAATTTATCCTATTCAAAGTATTTCTGTTCCGAATTCATTTTCCGTTCGTAACTTCTTTAATTGGGCTCCCATCACAAAACTTCAAATACAAAAGTTGCTTAGAATTTCACCACGAACGTAGTAGTGCAAGTTTCGTGATTATATTCGATCGTTCGTACAAATTACATTTTTGAAGCCTAATTACCTAAGTCACTAATTAAATAATTAACGCCAAATTACGAGGTGTTACATTCTCCCCCTTTAAAAGAATTTCGTCTCGAAATTTCATCAATGACTAAGCCATGGTTTTGGCTCCTAATTATCCTAATATACACAACTAATGAGTGTATAACCAATTTTGCAACCAATGTGCACAACTGCATAGTGTATTACTGTATCATCGTATAGAAACTATATATGCAAAATGATTCTAAATCAGATCCTCCTTTAAGAATGCATTTCTTTGAAAACATTTTCGAAAAATATGATGTAAACAACCTATATGTATACCGGAATTTCAATATGTATGCCGGTTTTTGAAAAACCTTTTCAATGAAAATTCCCATGCTCCTACGAATAGAGGTATGAAGTAAGTAATTTTGCATCCAATTCCTATCATCCAAAAATCTAATGCATCGAAAAACGCTTCCTAAACTTTACTCTTATGCTGGAAAAAGGAATTTAGATGGAGAATTTATCATTCTTCCCATCTTAAAAATTTCCCATTCCCATAGTATAGTGGAATTTTCTCTATTTTCCCAGATTTACTTCAATTTTTCCACGTACAAAAGCATAACGAGGCTTATTTCAAGCTCTAAAATAGATTTACTTCTAAAAATAGACTCGCGCATGTTGTTGACAAGGTATGAAAATAGAAATTCCAAGGCTAAAACAGCCTTTTCCTTGTTACTACTTAAATTTATCGCATCATCGACCCTAATGCATCGCTAAATTCGCAAATCCTAACTCTACTTGCCTTTCCCATGCCTTATATGTATTCTTCAAAATCAAAGATTTCATAAAATCTTTATCACTTTTCAAATTTGTACATCATTTGAAAAAAAATCCCAAAATATTTAGACATACATTTTCTCTTAAAATCAAATTTTTGAATAAAAATTTAAAAATAATTTAAGAGTCACAATACTTTTTTTTACCGAAAGAGACTTTTCAAATCAAGATGAACTTTTCAAAATATTTCTTTCTCAAAAGTTATGATAAATCAAGCCATAATTTAGTTTAGTCGCAAGTCGATTATGTGTTAAACGCATAAACCAAATTCTCAAATTCTTCAACTAACCTTTACCCATAAGACTTGACATTGTGTTAAAAAATGTCATCGTGCCGAACTACTTAACAAATTTAGCTTTAGAACGTGAGCAATAAGTCGTGATACCAAAACAACCTTATCATGTCCTTCGCTAAAATTTTCCAACTATTCTACACTTCCACTCTTTTATTACATTTGCAGTTAGTTAATTGTCATTTGTGAGATTTCCTTATTTATATTGCTTCTTCATTATGCATATATAAGAGCAGTTTGTGTGTCTAGAAATAATAATAAAATAAATAAGGACTCATAATATCGTGTGTATCTTTTACAAGAGACAACTAACAGTTACAACCCAAACAACCTAAAAGAAAAGAGAAAATGCTGGAATGGAAAAGACAACAAAGCCATAAATCCTAAACCAATGCCTACAAACTACGAGATGTCTTACTCTACGGCTGGAGCTCAATCCGCTGTTATGACCCTTAAATGGGTGTAGCATGGCCGCGATACACCTAATCTCCTGCTTATTTGCACTGCTGGTGTTGCTGACGGCTTCAGAATTGCCATCTGTCTAAGGAAGGATCTAATGATGGTAGAAGGAAATTATACTAAACCGCCTCTCCATGGAGGTTCACCCGTATTACCTATAGATGAGAGTGGATAGGTGAACATATGAAAAGTGACTATGTGGAGTGCTAATCCTTCATCAGCAAATTGCATCATAAAGGTGCAGGTCCAATTGATGGTGATGTCATCAATTGTAGCATAGGCGGTCTTCCGTCTTTGGGATAAATCCAGTCATAACTTTCGTCTTTAGGGATGATATTATGCCGAATGATGCACATATAATGTGACGTTTCGGATTTTGCCCGCTCAAAAATCGACATCCATACTTCAAATCGTATTCGAATGCCATAGATTCGACCGTTCAAATCCGATTCGCCGAAGCTTATAACAATCATTAAGTAAACAACACAGCGGAATAAAAGAATAATACATTGATATACAGCTTTGATACAATATCTGATACAACAGATGATCCAATAGATATCAATATACATCAGAGATATGATACAATAAAACAGCAGCGGAAAGAAAATAGATAACATCTAGCAGCGGAACAATATAACTCTAAGATAATCTTCAAAAGAGAACTCCGAGAACTATAACTCCATTTCCAAGAATCAATCCAGCAATAGCTCGAACCCCCAATAACGATGCACCAAGCTCAGCAAGACTGGTGTGATCCAAAGACTGAACTAGCTCTAGATAATCCACTATATCTAACTATCTGAAAAACCCAACTCTAGACTGCTCGTGTAGAAAATAATGAGCATCCAGAGTTTAGGAAAGAAACAATAAACTCCGGATCAGTCGTGGGACTGGTGTGAGCAACAAAAACAGTTTATTTATCTTTAAAATCAAAATAGAGGAATATTTTAAAGTCAATTCGCAATGCTTTTAAAAATGAGACTACCATAAGACCTCCCGCCACACACACAATGCAAACGCAGACTTGGAGGAGATTTCTTCTTATGATAGTCAAAGATGCTTGATACGCATTAAAAAGAAACATTTGATATTATTATAAGTGCATAGTGTAGGAAAAATTCATTTCGAAAATAAAGATATAAATCTTAGCCAGCATAGACATTTCGAACTATGCCTACTATAGCTACCATCCAAACAGTGGGGCGCCACCATAAGTGAATGATAGGTTCTACAACTAATACCGTACAAGATCGTATTGTTTCTTTAGATTTCCAACGAATGGCCAGGCCAAGGAACTTCCCATTGCCACATGAGAATGCCTCTGGATGGACATCCCCGAGAACCAAACCGGATCTCTGCCAACACAAGGCCGGGTTACCCCTAACTGAGTAACAACTGACCGAATATGCCATCCCCCGGTCCTTTGGGACCTTTCAACCGAGCGCTCGTAATCAATTCACACAATCATAAAGTGTTTTCAACATGAGTAAGTATCTGGGCTCCATACCATGATACCACCCTTTTCCAGAAGGAAATGCACATATCCTAAAGGGCGCTACCCCTCATAACCTTGCTGCTTCTTTCCTGTTTTGACCATTCCCGAGGTGTGAGGCTCGACGAAGTCACGTCCACAAAAACATACTTCATACAAAAGCCATGCTTTGGGTCAACAAATGATCATAGAAATGATCACCAAGATAGACGATCAAATAAATGATCCTATCACAAATAATCAACACAATGATCATTTCACAGCAACACTCAGCATGTCACATTACCAAATTGGGAATATATCGCTGATAACCTTCAACTATATAACCTCTGAGCTCGTACGTCTGAGAGAAGGGTGTTAAGCTAAAAGAATAAATTCTCCGCCACCAACAGAAATATATTTGAAAGAAATCGGCTTTATATCTCAATTTGTAATGTCAGACATACAATCCATACAAGTCTGTTCCGGGATCGAACAAAACCGAAGGCACTTACAAAGAAGTCCTTGCAATCCGGATATTCACAATCCCGATCGGATTTCCCATCACTTAGGGAGTTTCTATACCGGCGCGACTCGGTGCAGAAACAATCGATAGGTCATCCTATCGCTTTCGCAAATACCCGGTCTTCATCACCGGTCTTCAAATGCTATCCATAACGTCGAATCACATATTCGGAATGGGTTATACGACACAAAGGTCCTTTCCCGGTTAAACCGAATAGTGAGCGAAAATATTTTTAAAAACAAATGGATAATGGGATTTCAATTAAGTCACAACTTATTACCCAAAACCTTTCTTCAAATGGCTTAACAAATTACCATTTTCAATCTTTAAACAAAAAGATTTATTTTCACAACCTTTAACGGTTTAAACAATTTTCAAATTTTAATCTTTTAAATAAAAGATTCATTCACAGATTTTCCAAATCAATTTTCATTTCAATTTGATTAACTCGCTAAATCTTTAAATCAAAGATTTAACTTATAGCCTTCAAAACAATTTCATTTCAATTTGATTTAAACAAATCATCAATTTAAATCTGTTAAAAATAAACAGATTTAATTCATAGCTTTCAAAAAGAATTCATTCATAACTTAGGAAAATCATTTCTCTATTCAATCTTGAAATTCCCCTAATTAACTGGAATCTCAGTTCTTATCTAAAAGTGTTTGTCATTTGAAAACAACAGTTTTCATTTTGGAAATCTGATTCATTTATACGAGTTGAAATCCTTGGGTTAAATTCAAATTCCCAAAACCATACCTTTAAAATGGTTTAAATTCATACAAACCTGTTTATAATATCTTTAACCATAATTTCCAATCATCGAATTCAATTTCAAGTATTGAATTTAAATTTAAATCAAATTATTTAAATTCCAAAACTTAATCAAGTAATTTAAAAATAATAAATTTTATTTTGAAATTTCATTCTAAAAGCTTTTCACATTTATTCCGATTCCATTTCCAAAACATTTGAATTTAAAAATTCAAATTTAACTATTTCAAAAATCTGCGACTTAATCGATTTCCTCGTGAAATCCATATTTGTGTGTGTATGGTGTAGTCCAGGGGTTCAACACAATAGTGCAACATCATTCAATCATCACAGATCAAAACGCAGAAATATAGTTGATAAGCGATATAAACTATAACGTTTATCGCTCATTCACAGATTTACTGATAATATACAGATGTATCATAAGTAAATGAATAAATCACACACAGCTCAATCCATATAACAAAATGGTACAGATCAAATAGGACAATCAATTCAAGGCATCTCATACAATACAATCATTCATAAGTAAGGTCAAGTATCTAATAATCATTTATAAACAGGATTAATCAATCGTTTAAATCCTAATCAATTCTATTTATCTCCTATTGAATTCATTATTTATGAATCTATTACCCAAACCTGATATATTAATTACAAATCAATTGATATAATAAATTAATTTATCAATCGCTTTAATAAATTAAATTTTCTTAATTAATTGTATTAATTAAATTAACCTCCGAACCAATTACATAATAAATTAACCCCTTGATTAATTATCTTAAGAAATTACACCTTGAATTACTTATCATAAAGTAATTATCTCATAACAAGAAATCATTAATTACCAATTTAATCTGATGACCTTTTTTTCTTAAACTAAATTAATTAACTTAATAAATTTAGGTATCCAAAATTTATTACAATAAGTAATTAATTCCTTAATTACTTTAATTAAGTAATTAACAATTTACAATTGATTGTCTTAATTTATTAATTGTTTAATAATGCTTAGTTAATAACTTTTATTTAACTATTCTTTAAATTACTTTCTATAGTAATTAACTTAGATCAATCAACATTAATTATAAATTAATCAACCATTCAATTCCTTCATGATCTTAAATCCCATTTTTTTTTTTCAGATTCAATTTGTTAAAATATACTTTTAATTGCTTGTTATTGAAACAATTTGAAATTAAAACTTTTGTTTCCAATCTAAGATCTAACCTAACCTAAATTTATACTTAAACTTTAAATAAAACAATGAGTTCAAGTTTAAAAAGAAATAGAACAGGGTGCTGTTTAAACATGGAAATCAGGTTATATCGAGCTACCCCATATCTCCTTCGAGTCCACCCCTTCAAAATCTCGAGTAAAACACTGGAGCCACTCGAAAAACTCGAGTATACCCCTCTGCCCAAACCAGTCTTCATCAGGAAGACAACCCACGGCACCGTGCACATGCACGGTCGCGATCGACGACGTCGATCATCACTGATGATCGCCGCAAGTCACAAACCACCCTCGCATCCCACCACGATCATCCAAACCACCTAGTCACCTCGAAAACGAAATCGAGGAACTTAATCCAACCTGGAAAAAAATTCGATCACCACAAACTTCCTCGTACCGCTACCATAGATCATCAACGACCCCACGATCACTACCAGAGCTCCACCGTTCAACCACGAACTCATCGCCCCCGGTCCGATCGTCTAAAATTCGATGACGACGACGCAAATGCCTCACGATTTTAACCAACAAAACTCAGGGTTAAAACCCTAGACCAACCACGTTCAACCACCACGGCGTTCAAGAAATTCATTCCACAATTTTCTGATGATCCCCAGACCCTCATCCTCCTTCAGCCTTGATTTCGACGATCATCCTTGCGCCGATCATCGGCAATCGACGAAAAAACATTTTTCGTTCAACCCAAAATTTCCCACAAATTATAAACTTAAAAATCGTGATTTCACCTTTAAAATTCATCATTTTCGAAAACGTTTCCGATGATGTAACTAAAACAAGAAATCTTGACTCTCGAATTTTTTGATAAGTTTTGTATTCATTTGTTTTTCTTGATTTTCCAGAAAATACTTTAATAATTTATACTTAAAATTATTTTTAAAACTTAAATCATGGTTGTACTAGCATGTTTTGTTTTAAACTTAAAGCCTAAAGAGGATTAGAGGGAAAGATTTTTGAATTTTTCATTTTTTTTAACAGGTTTTGTAACCTGTAATGTAAAAATGGAGGCAATATGCCTGTTCAACAGACATACACAGGTATATATTCATTTTTGTATAAATGCAACCATATCTCACAGCTTCACTTCAACATAAATCACTACATCCATTTTTTAGATCAGGTCAAAGAAGTTTACTCACATGTGTTGTTTGATACAGAGAGCATGAGCAGCTGGAAGTGCTCTGAGAACTGGAAACTGGATTTGCTTTTGTTTGAACAGCCTTGTGTAATTTCAAACTGAACCTTCATCTTGATTATCAGGTTGTAGTTGCTTTTGAAGTTGAAATTCCAGATTCGAATTGATTTATTCTGCTTTGAATTGTTTAAAGCTTCCAGGTTTAAAATATTTTTTTCTTTCTTTGTTTTTTTTCTAAGTGGTATGCTTCAGAGTTTTGAACTATGATAAAGAAGATATATAAAAGAATGAATTTGCTGTTTGTAAGATTATGTTGGTACAACACAATAGAGACATTTCCTTCTTGCCTTACATACTACTCTACAGGCTTTACCCCTATTTCTACTTGTTTATTTTTATGTTTGTACATAGATATTTTTGGTTCAGAGATTTTTATTTTGTTTAGTGGCTGATGTATATTATATTAATGGCAGCTATGCTTACATTATGGGCTGAGATGTATTATATTGTGTACTAAGGTAAGGGCATTAATTGCTTAGTGCTCTATTCCTCAGTCTACATGCATAGCTTCATTTGCTTGTACATCTTCTTTTCTTTATTATTGTGGCTGCAGCTTTGTTACTTATAACTATTTCCTCTATCTCGGCTGTACAATATGGAGATAGTATATAAAAGAAAAAGCATGTTCAGGGTGTTGTATTTCTTTTTGCTTTTCTTTGTTTCTCTTTCTTGTTTTGGTTTCACACTAGTATACATTTTTTGCTGTCTTCATATTTGCATATTTTATTTTTCTTTCTTTTGTCTATTTCTTGTTTATTTTCAATTTACACACTTATCATCATTTATAAATTTTTAAATCAATTTATTTATTTATTTCTATACTTGTGTCTAAAGTATATTATTTATTTTTCAAAAATCATTTATTTAAGAATTTATTTAAAATCCAATATATACATATATATTCTCATATATACAAATTTTCAAACCCATATGACTTAATATATTTTCTATTTGAATCGGGGAAACTCACATCTTTCAAAGTCAATTTTATAATTTTTAATTCAAAAATTCATTTAATTATTAATTTAAATTTAAAATTATATAAATTATCAATTTAAATTAAATTAAAATCTAGGGTCGTTACACATAATCAGATGGGCGGTCAGATGTAGATTATCTATCTTCCAAACACCGATATCCTTGAAAAAAAGATCTATTATAAAAATCTTCGAGTCGGTCACTTCAAAATCATCCAAGTCTACGTTCTTCGTAGAGGCTTGCAAAATCTCAGGGAGATCATTATTAGTCAACTTAATCAAGAAACCCTTCACCTTCGAATGAATCAAACTGCCGCCTCCATCAAAATTTTGCACCTAGGGGACATTGAAAAGACAAATGTAGCATGGGTAACATTCCCGTTCAAAGGTCTCGAAGCAGAGGATCAATGCAAATCCTACTTCGATGAATAGCTCTTCCGGCACAAAAGCGGTGAAACCTTCTGCTCATTTCGATTCCAACCAAGTGGCCTCTTGAAGGTAAAGATCATAATGGTGCGAGGAAAATCCGATAGTGCAAAAAGGTGTCTTGGGCTAAGAAGTGGTCAGAGAGAGGGAATAAGGTTTAGATCTTGAGTGGTGCTGGGGCGAGATCTAACGTATGAAACCAACATGAGGGGGAGGTGAGGCTGCTGATCCTAGGAAAAAATAACATTGCCTAGGAGTGGAATGGAAGAGAGAGGTTGCTAATTGCATGAGAAAGAGGAGGATGGAGATTGGCTTCATTTGATTGAGGAAGGAGGAATGAAATAATGCAATTGGGGAAATTCGAATGCGACTTTCATAGTCCTATTCCAAGTGCGAGTTGTATTAAAACTCATTAACCAGTAAAACACTCTAGTTTACCTCTAGGTGGTCAACCGCTAGACCGGTTTTGGGCATTAATCGAACCTAGACTCAATTTGGGTTAGATTGTTATTAATCGTTTCATGTTGTCTCCTTCGATACAACACGATCCAAAAAATTCATGTCCTCATCACGGCGGTATCAAAGCCTAGCGCCTAGTCTCGAACCATGCTCCAGCAATTCATAATAGTCCTAACAAAATTACTACGACTAACAACAATTCCAAAAGGCTAAAAATATTCCAGCTGGTATTTCCTGCCTACCTCGCATGGAAATATCTTTTCCAATAGCTGGTAGTACAACGATACTTCAAACTACCAACCCCCTATAAAATTGAATGTCATTCCTATTTTTTCTATACCTTAAAGAGAGAAGATTTTAAAAACTTCAATTTTATAAACCGAAATCACTGAGCTTAATATATGCTCATTTATACTTGATTCTAAACAATAGAAACTGTTTTATACCAACACTTCCCTCAAAATCAAACTTACATATAATTCAGGGTTTCCAAAAACCTTTTTAAAACACAAATTTCCTAAATTGGAAAACTATCTTCTTGCCAAAAATAAAATTCAAGCTTTTACTGATATATACATATAAATATTTAAGGATTTTAAGATTGAACTTTTATAAGCTACAAATTTCTTAACACGGCCAATGTAGTAGTATACGCGTTTCTTTGAAAATTAAAAATTCAAAACTTTCCTGAAATAAAATTTTCAAAATAAATCCTTTGGAAAAGAAATCCTTTGAAAAACTCTGTTTCCAAAATCTAAGGCATTTCCAAACATACTTTATAAAAATTCTCCCATAGATTTTAGACTAAGAAATTGACATTAATTATCCAATAAAAAATCCAATTTACCATTAAAGAGGCGATCAATGAATGCACTGTAGCGAAAACTTGCCCCTGGACAATTGCAGCATACAGACTCTAATTTTCCACCCATTTGGAATAAATGTGTATCTCCGACTAAAACTCATCATTAAAATCTAAAATCAAGAGGTAGGTGGAATCTTAATAATCAAATCTTTGAAATTCTATCATATGTTGTACTCATGCTCTTCATCAATAACGCTTTGCGCATCGCCAGCACTCCGTGGGGTACTTCAGATTCGGCGTGAAAATCTTAACTCTAAGATATTTCCAAACCATAGTTTCCATGCCCATTCCTTAGGAGTAGAACTATAAATGCTTCTATAGTCAGAATTCTTAGAATCTAATGTAATAGTATAATAATACTAGATATGATAGTATGAATATGTTCTCTCGGTTCATTGGGGGTGCCTCTAATGGAAATGCTTATGCGAACATACCTTAGCAGTTCTAGTTATACTTCTAATATTATTGCGTTGTGAGATGCTTGTAGTACAGTTGTAACAACCCATAGCTTATGGGCCTAAATTTCAAAAAAAATCAAAACCTAAGTCCAACGAAACACAGATCATTGGATTTGGTGCCTACACATAAGCATGAGCATTATCAGAGATCGATAGAAATCCAAACTCCCAGTGGAAACAATAATAGGATAAGAATACCGACAATGATTAATATCTTGGAATTAATGGTATTCTTGGATAGTAAATTGTCATATCAACATCGAGCATGAGAGAAAAAAAGACTTCTCCACAATTAAACATGTCCAACTCCAGTGACCTATATCTCTAAATCTATCATATAGGTTGTAATGAGGAGGGGTCAGAACAATGTTCTGGTAATTGGAAAAATCTATAAACTATTCATAATATATGTTAATACCTATTCGTTTCCATTTAATTATTATGTCTATTAAGGTTAGCAATTCTAATCTAACCTTGCATTTGCACACATGATTTCTTACCTACCCATTCCCAAGGTACAAAATACCGATGAAGCCTTATCAACCACCCAGTACTTCCATACCCATTTGCAAATTAACACTTCTAAGTATGAAGCAGGCTTCTACTATCACCACATAATACTTTAAAAGAGAAATAGACAGACTCTGACATTTAAGACCTCAATCATGGTAGACCCTATTATCTGAGACCTATTACCAAGGTGGACTTCTAGCATCATAATTATTGGTCTATTGTTCCTAGCTACAGAAACCTTTGACAACTATCTATGGCCTTATAATTCATAATAGCTATTACTAACGCATCTATCGTTATTACAATCTTAGAAATGTGAGAAAATATACCAAAGCCACTTAATACGTTATTAACAAAGGATTGGTAGGCCACCGACCATTTAACACCAATATATAGGTAGCTCTTTGCCATTTAATACCTAACCCCAAAGTGGACTTCTCATTAGTACTATTTAGCTGACATTGCCTGAAAATCTCATTAGGCAATTTAGTACTTCTTTAATTGGAAAGAGGCGATCCCTAGATTGGTCGCTTAGTACCTCAAGCCCAAAGCCAACCCTACCTGAGATATCCATCATCACTCTTAATTATAAATATGGAATCTCATTAGGTTATTTCTCTTGGTAGGAAGGAGATCCCTAAGATAGCAACTTAATACCTCAACACTAAAGTAAACCTTTTCAGAGACATCCTTATTTATTTGGAATATTACTAGGTTACATAATACTTCCTTTTAGGAGAAAGGCAGATCCTACAGTCACTTAATACCTTAAACAAGAAGCGAAACCCTACGTAGATATCCCTCATCGCTCCTAATTCTAAATTTGGACCATTTAATACTTTTTAATTGGGAAAGAGGTGGCCCTTCAAACAACCATTTAATACCTTTGACCATAAAGTAGGTATTATCACTTGCAAAGTCACTGGTCCTAGCATTAGTGATATCTTACATTAGTAGTAAGTGCACCTAATTGCTGGTAGTCTCAAAGTGAACGGCAATCTTCCGTCGAGTGACTCTACTGACCTCACACCACTAACCTATTAAGTCCAATTAAGTATCCTAAGTCTTCACTTATACTATCTTTAGGTTGACATTGGACTTGCTTACTAATTTGCTTTTTATTTAAGGCAATAAGATCTACCTTAAATACTTATGTACCCATAAATCCCCTTTTAATGTTCATAAATGTCAATTTTTCACCTAGTGGACATGTTCTAAGATATTTATGTATGACTACTAATTCTAAATTAATAACCTTTTTATGTCTATTTCATTTTCATCTGTCCCTTTTTATCTGTTTGTCCTTATTAATTGTAACTTCCAAATTCATTTTCACTAAATGCCCATTTATTAGAGTTACAGTCTTTAATTCCCATACTAACCAATTACAACCCCTAATATAATCCTATCATTATTTACCATTTATTGCCCATTAATTGGGGTTACAATCTTTTATTTCCTCTTAATTATTGGCAATTCTAATTTCTTGCCCATTATAGGAATTATTACATTTCCTAATTCTACCTATTCGCTTCCCTTACTTTGATAACCAAGGAAATAGCGCATGAATAAATGTTGTTCTTCTTTATTAATGCAATAAATACGCATAAACAACTTAAATAAAACTACCTATTTCTATCCAAATATGTTCTAGTCATAAATATAAAACTAGTATATGCTTTTTATGTTTAATTTTCTAGATTTAAATTCCTTAGGAAGATTTTCCACTATGATTCCCATTGGTTTAACACACAAAAAGGTTTGACTCCATTTGAAATTACAAGGACTGGATAATTTCTTTTTAACAGGAATGGACCGTGTAAACTACAGAGAATAAATCTATACTTTACATTTCTTTTCTTTTTTGTTTGTGGGTATTTCTTGTTAAATCAAACGTCTCCTTTTTGAATCAAAAGTGGAAAAGGTAAACAAATTTATAAAAATCAAACAAATGTTCTTCCCTAAAAACTAAACTATGGAAAATCTACAACTTAGCACAAATTTGGGCAATAATCCAGAAATCCTATTTTACACCCAAGGGAAGATCTAGAATAAAAATAAACATCATTCAAATTCTAAAATATTTGGGACTAATTTCCAGATCTAGATGAAAACATATTTCAAATTAGGTCTAAAACAGAAATACGTAGGCAATAAATTTCTACACTAATTTAAGCGTACAAATAAAATTGATTTAGGCATAAAAATTAAACATATGCCAGTGGAATAGATTTAAAGTCATAAACTATATATAAAATTTCTCACTCACCTTTTAAAAGTGATTCAAATCTTTAGATGTGAAGTAGACACTTAAATTCATCTCCACATCCTTTTTAACCCAAGAAATATGTATAAAACGGGTATATACATATATTAGAATTATAGATCTGGAAAGAGATTTGGGATTGGAAGAGAAAAAAAATACAAATACACACACACACACACACATACATACATATATACTACCTTTAATACGTGTATAGTTGATTCTCTTCTCTTCTCCTTTTTATTAGATTTCTATTCTTCTCTGATTTGTATGAATATATGTATATATATATATATATCTTTTTGTAATTTAGAAAGAAAATGGAGAAGAAGAAATGATAGAGTTTCATTGCTCTATTTAAAAAAATACGAGAAGAGAAGAAAGGGTTAGGCTTGAATTTATAGGTGCTAGAATCAGCCTCAACCGTCAGATCGAAATATATTAAATCCAAGTCATTGGGCCTAGGCTGACCCTAGCCACCAACATGAAGCAGTCGATCGCCCTCTTCCTAGGGGTCAACCGCCCTCAGTTTACTGCTCCTATATGCGGGTCGATTTGTGGGCCCTAGTTAATTAATATATGAACGTTAATTTATCCTATTCGAATTATTTTCATTTTAAATTCATTTTTCATCCCTAACTTCTTTGTTTGGACTCCGACCGTAAAATTCTAAAAAAAAGTTGCTTAGAATTTCTACACGAACGCAATGGTGCAAATTTCTTGGTCAAATTCGACCGTTTGTAGAAATTCCCTTTTTGGAGCCAAATTAACTAACTAACTACCTAATTAAATAACTAATGCCAAATTATGTAGTGTTACAAGAGCTATTTTTTAATTTACATTCTATACCCTTGAAATTATCTATTATATCACCTTATGTTCTTATAAAATGATTCGGTTCTTTTGAGAGGAAAACCATTATGGTGATTCGAGCGATCTCAAAAGTTATTGTTATATGTGGCTGCGTATTTCTTGAGTTTCTCACACCAGACTTATGTTTGATGCATAATTTTACATTTCCCTTATTTCGGCAGGTGCTCTTTCAAGTCGTCTTAGAAGGCAAGCTTTCGTTGATATTTTTTGGAGTTTGAGGAGACGAGCTGGATGCTTTAACCTACCGTAGTATTCCTATTTCCAGTTTACTACTATTATGTACATATCATCATTTGTAAGGATAGGCTATTATAACTATCCAAGCAAATGATAGTACTTCGAATTGTAATTTTGGAATACTATATATCTTAAAGTGATGGTTTGTACTGTCTTTAATAATATATATTATCATTTCTAGTGAGTGTTGGACACACGTGATAGGGTATTCTCGCTTTGTGAACTATGACGAGCTTAGACTCTTACCCCTATATGTCCCTTTACAGGATGGTTGTGCAGTCGAGAAGCTGGCTGCAAAATCAGATATGAGTTTACCATTTGTTGTCACGACCTCAAAAGTGGAGTCATTTCATCAGTTATTAGAGTTGTAGACTAAGCGAGAAGCTTGGTTTTGATTAGGTATAACTCATTAGAGATAGAATAAGCGATGTCCTAGAATAAGTTGGGTGTATTATATATATGAGAGCTTATTTGTATTTGTTATAAATGTATGCCTTAAGGGTATTTCAACCTTGAAAATTAAAGATCTTGTATAAGGTAACTTGTATAACTATGAATTATTAAAGCATGGTATAATTAATGTAGGATTTAATGATGTTCATTTGTTATCCATCATTGATTAGATTAGTCATGCTCAGGAAGTTTATAAACATTGATTATTGTTTGTTCATTGTTGAATTTTTTCTCAACCAGTTTATGAGTGATTTACCTTTTTATTGCAGGGGTGGAGTAGACAGTATTTGTGGGAGCATTGAAACGAACACCTTGTGAATTGAATTTCACAGTTTGACTATAAGGCTTTCGATGATAATATTGTGTTAGTAGTTAACTTTAAAATAAGTTGTTAATTATAATCAAAAGAAAAGATAGAATATATTAGAAAAAGATGTTTGTGAAATTATTTCATACAAGAAAGTGATTTGACATAAAGTATGGTTTACAAAATATGGTTTATAATCGAAGAGGATTTAAGTTATTATTTTGAGAACTTAAATCCCAAGGTCTTTGAAAATGACTTCTAAGATTTTGGAAAGTAACCGTAGTATTATTTGAAAGTATATTGTGAATACTAATATTTAAATGTAGTTTAAGATTGGTTCGATTTTGAGATTTCTCTCGCAATCGATGTATCGGTTCGGAAACAAAGTATTTTTTTGTTATCTGTTCGAGTATCTCAAAAGTGACTAAATATGGGTAAGAGATTTGTTTCTTTGGTAAGCACTTTTCGTGGGCATTACCCTTCTTAATAAGGGAATATATAGTTTGACTTGTATGACCCATTTCCATGGTGTCATTTTCATGTTACTTGATATATATATATATATATATATATATATATATATATATATTTCTTTTATGGATATAAAAATAAATATATGGGAAATTGGGTTACGAAGTAGAAATCATGACACAAAGTACTATTGCATGAAATGTTTGATACCGCTTTGGAATTGATTTTCGTTTAATCCCAAAAGTATGATTTGATACAAAAGGTATATGTATATATTTATTTTAAGTGATTTGGAATAAAATCCAAAGTTTAATTCTAAAGTTTACCTTAAAGAAATTTTATATAAGATATAAAGTAGTTTAAGTAAGAGTGGTTTTCGATAGTATAGAATTTTGATCTGAACTTTCTTATGGAAAAGTTTTGTTTGTATGCTATATAGGGTACTCAAGCTTTTAGAAGCATAACCTAAATAATATTGAAACCTTTTCTACTTTCTATTTATAGTAAAGTGTGTCTAATAAATAAGTAAAACTTTGATAATTTGTTTTACTAACACATATATCCTATGGATTAGGACAGTGTGATTTGTTCATCTTGATATGATACAATTGTTTGATAACTTTCATTTAATAGAATGGAACGGATTTTTTGGGAACTTTGGACAGTTTGAAACTTCTAGATCATTATAGAACTTAAAATTAAGTGTTTTTGAAAATATAAAGATGAGTTTAGATAACACTTTAATTGAGAAGTTAGAAAGTTAACATGTTTTAAATTACTTCGAACATCTATGTTAAGTAAATCATTCGATGTTATTGAGCCAACTAGTTAACATCTTCAACTTAGGTTTGTCTAAGGAAAGTAGGCTCTATGCATAAGTTTGGACACCAATGTCCTACACGTCCTAGCTACTTAACTTGATGGTTAAAGAAGTCAAAAGGTTTACTCAGTTATAAGACCTAGATTTGATTTATGCCTTTATTTGAATTTTATAAAGTAAAATGAATTTGATGTTTTGTATATACTCTTAGGATTTAGCAGACTATCATATGAGTAATAAATGAAGTAAGTTTTCATTAAATGTTTTATACATAAAGTCAAGTCTTTATAAAATGTTTTTAAACTTGAGTTATGTTTTTCTGAAATGCTTCATAAATGACTTTAGTATTGAAAGCTATACTGTTAGTGTAAATGATTGTGATGATTAAAAAGTAACAGGTATAAGTTAAGAAACCAATAGGATAAATATGTAAGTTTTAAATTATTTTATTCGTATGACTATTCTTGATCCTGGATTCGGGTACATGATTTCTATAGGATTTACATCGGTCTGAATAAGGTTTTTTCACTGATTCTCGATGGTGACTGTGATAACCCTACCTCTATATCCATATTATCCAAGAGTATTATAGAGTAATACTGTCAGATAATACGGTGAACGAGGCTGTAAGGGGTTCACACATGTGTATTTCCTTGGACTGACGCTAATACATATTAAAACATTAAATAAGTAATTTATCTATGTGTACACAACTTGCACAAAACAGTAAACAAGTGTGCCTCTAGCATAGAACAATACACAATATGTAATAAACAAGAGAGAATGTAGAGTCAATCGCAACAATAATATAGAATATAGTATATAATATATTCTACTATTTAAATATAAATATCTCAAATCCATATAAATCAAATAGAATTGGTATGAAAAGATGTCATTGTCCATATAAAACATATTAGTAGAAATAAAGAAGACTATCTCCAATAGGAGAATCATCTATATAATACAACCTTTTCATTTAAATATGAAATCAAGTAAAAAAGTTTATCACATATCAATCTCCTAATATAATATCATAAGATCATAGATCAAAAGATAATATGAGAAAACCATCAAATCATCCAAACAATACCCAACTATACAAACCACATAAATAATCCAACCCAATCCAAATCACAATCAATAACGAAGGCTATCTCAAAACGTAAAATCATCAAACAATATGGATATAACAAGGACTAACTACACTTTAGAGACACAGTCTCAAGTATAATCAACTCATGATAGGATAAAGATATATACATCAATCAACTACTACACAGACATACCGAAACCACATGTGTGGCGCCCCAACTCTATACTCACGCTAGCCAAGGACACTATAAGGTAATGCCGTCAACTAGCACGAAGAATAAGGCTGTTGAGGAGCGACCATCCGTGTAATTGCTTTATGCGAGCACCGATATGTCAGATAGAATAACATGCATTTCTTTTCAAGAGGAAATCCGACATACCGATACAAATTCAAAGCTACTACACAGTGGCTATATGATCTTCCAAAATAAATATAGAAATAAGCATGACACAAATCAGTCACAGATATCCATATCACAAAGGTGGAAATAGATATGAATATAACACATAGAAGTGCACATCAGAGTAGTGGACAAATAAGATCCACAATATTACAAAAGAATAGGCACAAGTGCTAGACAAAAGAATAAGAATACATCAAGGAGCCTCTATCTCGAATGTATAACAACAAAAACTACTAAACTAGAGTAGTTAGTCAAAAGTCAGATAATGTTCCCAGAAGAGGAGTCAAGCAGAAGCACCTATAACATCTCGGTCTGACCCGAGTATTATTTAATAAGAAAATAATAAACAGATCAGTCTAGCTATAAATATTTGATAAGATGAGATAGAAGAATAGATATGACAAAAAGTATGATAACAATAATGCCATACTATGAAAAGTATACATTGAATAACAACTAAAATCATACAATATATCAAGCTGAAAGCACAAAAAGGAATGTCATATTCTTTATTTTATTCACCAAACCCCAAATATCGGCAAACATATCATTGCCAATCACAAAAAGAGGTGAAACACAAACCCTAGAAATCATCAACTAGAAATCCGGAAATCACAAAAGGGGGAGGCATATCACAAAATGGGAGCATGAAAACTCACCAACACGTGTATCACAAACGGGTCGCTAACCCATAGTTGCTAACCATAAAGCCAGTGCAACGACCTAGTACAATATCGATACGCCCGAGGAACCTGAAACTCAATTAATTCGAAACAACAACGTAGTACAACGATACGCCCGATGAACCTGATAAGCCAGACAACGACGTAGTACAACGATACGTCCAATGAATCGAACTCCATAAAAGAGCATGGGTCGCTAGCCCACAAAAAAGAGTCGAAACTCCAAAGAACCAATAGTTCGTTAGCCTATAAATGAAATGAGACGAAACTCAATAAAACGAGGTATAGTTCCTACGTGGACAAAGAGACATCACATATCGCAAGTCTAAATCACAAAATGATCATCATTGATCAATAAAAGTGTGAATTACACCAAGCTAGTAAATAAATGAGTTTAGCTTCATGTCCTATAACCATTGGCTTAGCTTAAATATTTACGAACAAATTGTAGATCTCCACTCAAAAATTATCACAAGAGTTTCAATCGAACAAATCCAAAAATTAACCGACGAAGTAAACGCAAGCGTTTCATACCACTAGTTTTACTAAGCCGTTTAATTAGATTTCTCAAATGAATGAGGTAAATGTTTGTGTATACTAATAGATTGGAAAACGGTTTTATAAACAAGCTTTGTATTAAAAATAGAGTTGAAACCATATTTGAGAAAGAGTTTGAATATTTAATATTAGTATAGAAACCTTTGTATTTTAAAGTGACAAATCCCAAAATTGATTGTAGAAACAATCAATCACCAAAAATTCACATATGAAGACGCGAATCAAATCCATAGAAATCGATACCGGATCCATCAAAATGGATATTCCCCAAAAATCCCGTAAAAGAAGTTATCAAAGTCAACAAAGGTGATGAAAACAAATTGGAGAAACAAGAATCAATTAAAAATTGGAAATTCAAACACAAAAGGCAAAATTGGCAGAGACAGCAGATTCAGTCAACTGGACCAGGGTGGTCAGTTGACTGGCACAAATCCAAGAAACTTTCTATTTCCAGTTCAGTTGACTGAACCTGGGGGGTCAGTCGACTGAACTTGGGCGGTCAATCGACTGAATCATGCCTAGAAGTCGACTGACCCAAAGTCGTCAGTCGACTAATACTTGCCCAGGAAAATTCCTGGGTTCGGTTCAGTCGACTGACCTTCTAGTTCAATCGACTGAAATGGAAATTCCAGTATTCTCAGCCTAGCCCCCGAGGGGAAAAATCCTAAACAATTCGCGATCGGTCAGCGACGGGCGCTAGGGGTTTACGCCAATTGGCAACCCAGCCCTATAGGCTCTTCGATATGCCACCAAAAGCATGATCAAACATCAAAGCTAAGATTTTTAAAGTTTTAACTTCAAAACACCAAAAATTGGAATATTCATAAAACCAATTCTGTAATATCCTGGAATTTTTAACAATATCAATTTAATAATCTGTATAAAAAAATTAAATTGATATTGATACTTTGTTAATAATAATTCAAATTGATTTAATAATCTTTTTCAAAAATATTTAATTGGTTTCTATTTATAATATAAATATATAGTTTATATTGTAAGTAGATTAGTATTGTTTTAATTTTAATAAGTAAAGCATATTTTTTAATTCTTATTATTTTTAGTAATTTGAAAATTTGTTTTTATTTAATATATAGCTTTCCAAAGTTAAATAAACAAATCTTGGTTTAAACTTAATAAATGAATCATGATGTAAAATTAAAATGTATACATTAATAGTTTGGAAAGTTTTGATTTTTATTTAAAATTGAGTTTTCAAAGCTATTTAATAAATAAATATATGATTTTTTTTAATTGTTAACAAAAATATTTAAATGTTTAAAATAATTTTGGCTTGAGTTTTAAATTTTAAATAAACAAACAAAAATTTTTATGGCTTAATAAAATAGATAATTTATTAATAAAAATATAATTTATTTTAAAATGATTTTAATTTAATAATGAGATATTTTTTAAAAATAATATTAATAGTTTATTGATTTACAAATAAATTTTGAATAAAATGGAAATTGTTATTTCAAGTTTAATTTGTATTTATAACTTGATTTTTTAAATATTAGATTTTGAATTTGATTTGAATTTAAAATCCAAAGTAAAGATTGTTTTTATATGTATAAGCTTTATTTATAAGTATAGTTTGTTTTTATTTCTTTTGTAAATTTATATACATATTTAAATTCTAATTAATTAATCAATTAAGCTTAATATATCTATTAACTTATGAATTAAATACTAATCACTTTAAAGGGACAAGTATTGGTTTCCTAAGCAACATATAAACAAGTGTTCAAAGATTAATCTATTAATTTGACAAATGTTGGAATTTTTACAAATGTCATTTTGTTTTAAATATTTTTTCTTTTATTTTGTTAAATCTGAAAATAACCTATATAAGAATACATTCATTCATTCCCATTCTTTTTTTCTCATTTCCTAAATCAAAAGAAAACTTCAAAACACCTCTTCAAAAATCAAACTTGCATCTTCAAAACCCATCATGTTCAAATCTGGAAATCATGTTCATTTGCCATTTTAAAAATCTCCTCATATCAAAAGCGTATGCACATCTTCAAGCATATCTGCACATCCTCAAAATCAAAAGTCTTCATTCTTTTTTTTCTGCATTTTGGAAAAATGATCTCTGTATGCCACCTGAAATCAAAAAAAGACAAATCTACATCATCTTTTTTCTCTGCAATCTGGAGCTTTGGTGTTATCTGCACAACTTCAAATTGAAGCACGATTTGATGCAAAATTCAAAAGCATTTGGTATAGAGGCATGCAAACCTGCATTTTTAATCTGCAAATTCAAAAAAAGCATAACAGGGGCTCTGCTTCTTTTAAAAAAAGTGAGTAACATTTTAAAATTTTAAAATCTAAATAGGTTGCACGCTAGTATGTTTTGATAAATGACTATTGTTTATGTATTGTTGAAAATCTGATGTGAAGATGTTATGTCTGCATGCCGTTTTTTTTTATATTTGCCAGTTCTGTTTTGATTTTCCAGGCACTGTATTTTATTAAAATACATATCTCTTAATTTAAATTTCTGATAGAATGAAAATTTATAAAGTGAAGTTGTTGACTGTCTGAAGTAAATATTTAAAACTTTAAGTAAGTTAAAACATAAGTAGTTGTCACTGGGAAAAAAACAGTGTTTGCACAAAAAATGGACAAACACCTCCAAGTCGTATTGTTTAGTTGATTATATGTGATTTTATATGATTTTAGATGAGTATGTAAATATAAAAGAAGTAGGGGCTAAAATGTAAAGACACACAGATTTATAGTGGTTCGGCCAGAATGTGCCTACGTCCACTTTATATGTTATTATCTTCTTTCTTTCAGGTTACAAGTACAATGCTTTGTATACAAGCGTATGAAAGTAGTTTGAAAGTTCCTTTCTTGCTTGAGCTCTCAAACTTGTCTGCCATTGTTGTACCCCTGCCCCTCTATTTATAGAATGAGGTAGGGGGCAGGGGTCTTGGAAGTATATAACTGCTGTTGGGCCCGGGCTGAAGCGATCTGGACTGGCAACTGTGTGGTTCGGCGGGGCTCATTCGGCACGGAGCTTGGTCCGGTAGTAGGCGTGGTCCGGCAATGAATGTGGACCGGTGGTCGTTTGGTCCGGTTATGTAGGTGGTTCGGTGGCAAGGTTGGTCCGGCAGTGGAGGCGAGGCTTGGTTCGGTGGCAAGGTTGGTCCGGCAGTGGAGTTGGAGTGGCGGTATAAAGGAGCCGAATGAGGTGGAGCCGAATGAAGTGGAGGCCGAATGGGTCAAGGCCGAGTGAGGGGCTTGGGCCGAACGAGCTTCTTCATGGAGAATATTGGAAGGCCCTCTAGGTTAGTATTGAGCTTCTTGGCTGTCGAACGAAGTAGAGGTTGCTTGCGAGCCCGAGTGAAACTGCGGCTTCTTGGTCTTGAGATCTTCTGGGTGAAAATTCGCCCAACATTTGCCCCCCAAAGTGGGGCACGTGCTTGCATGTGTCGCGCTTTGTTTTCCCTGTGGCAGGAACATTGGCTTTGTAACGCCGGCGATTGGACGTTCGTATTCTGTTAATGTCCTGCAAAGGAATTTACAGTTTTAGCGTGATTTCAAATAACGATCGTTCATGATCGAAATATTCGAGATGAAGTGAACTGTGCCGTTCAGGACGAGAGAGTGAGCCCCGAAGGGGCTTGGCATCGTCGATGCCCGGTTTATGTCAGAGTGGGTCCCTGGATCGTTTGTGAAGATGGTTTATTGCCAGCTCAGAGCATGCCTAGGGATCGTTCGCAACCCCGTACATGTGTAAGTAGCCTAGCCATTTCATAACTATCAGAATCAAGTATCCGTTTCACATATGAGTTTAAAAAGGCGTGTCAAAGTGTAAATTCCCGTGACGATAGGGTTAATAACCATTCAGAGCGTGCCTATGGACCATTTGTGGTCGTGCCCGCGTGTAAACGAGTAATCCATGTTAGTGAGAGTTTTATGACTTATTCATTGTTATCATAATCCTTATTTTATTAGCTAGTTCTGGAGTTCGGTACTTATCTGAGTGAGGAGCCTGCGTGCCTCTAGTCCACGTGTGGTTGTTGGTAGAGAGGGAGAGAGTTCACTCAGTTGTTGTTGGTTTCATTCGGTATCTATGGTCCAGTATATTAGTTATTGGTCCGGTACTACCATCCGGTAGGCCGAACCATCTGGTTCGGCGGCCCTGAGCTCGCTTATATATAGAGGCCGTACCCCCTTGGCTTTCCCTTACCGAACCAGAGAGCCGAATCAGCTGTCCTGCCGAACCAAGTTCTTCGCCGAACCAGCTTATACCGAATCAGGTATAAATACTTTCTGCCGAATGAACTCTTGTCACCGGATGGTCTTGTTTGCCGAATGAACTTATGGTCTTAGTGCCGAATGAACTTCACGCCCCATGCCGAATGAGCATAGTACCGAATGAACTTCACGCCCCATGCCGAATGAGCATAGTGCCGAATGACCATATGCTTCTTATGCCGAATGAACCTTATATATTTGCTTGTTTATGTTTCTATACTTCTTATTCTAACCTCAAGTCTTTCTTGTGCTGCAGAAAATGTCTCGCAAAGCGGAAACACGATCGGACAGAAAGAAGTCTAGAGGCACAGGAGAGCCTTCTTCTTCCTTGCCCCCAGTCCAACCAGGATCCGGGCAACACCGACCTATTCCGAGGTCTCTAGTGGACGGATATGGTCCACAGGAACTTTTGATCTCTCCCCTGGATTGCTTTCCTAGCTCCCTAAAGGAGGAGCAACTTGACGTCATATCCCGTTCCTTCGGGATAGATAGGGCCCTTATGCTGCTGCCGGGAGATGGAGTGATGCCATATAATCCTCCCGAGGGCTACTTCGCTTTTAGCAGATACCATTGCATGTGCAGCGCTATCCCCCCTATCAACGCTTGGATAGTAAGCTTCACCACATATTTGAAGGTGGCTCCCTTCCAGCTTCAGCCTAACTCTTACGCCATCCTGGTGAGCCTCTTTGTTATCTTCCAGAGGAGGTACGGGCGTCTTCCTTCTAACCGAGAAATTCGATATTTGTACAACCTGAGAGGCTATAAGAAGGGGTCTCCGTATATTAGCCTGGAAGCGGCCGTGCCCTTCAAACCAGTCCTGGACTTGTATTCCAAGTTCACCATGTTCAAGAAAGAGTGGTTCTTCGTCAAGGACGATGCTGTTTCTTTCCGCCTTTTCACTTCCGGCTGTAAGATTGATTCCATTTATATTTTTCATGTGTTTTGACTGTAGTGTTTTTTCTGACATGCTTCTATTTCTGGCTAGCGACAGGTGGTATTGCAGTCGTGGAGGACGATTCCTTAGTGCGAATGGCTGCTGAACTAAAGGCTATTCCGGCACGGGACCGGTCGGCCTCTTTCTTGATCAGGAACGCAACCCTCTTGGAGTATAATTTGATCCTACCGCGCCAGTCCGTGGTTAAGCAAAGGGATACGGCTGAGGAGAGGGCTGCTAAAGCTAAGGAGGGGGCTACGGTAAAGAGCGGTAAGAGGGAGCCTTTCGCAGAGCGTCCCGTGGTCGGGGGGAAGAAACTGAAGAAGTCTGATGGCCCTTCTCCAAGTACTTGCCCGACTGTCCCGGAGGAGGAAGGTGTGGAAGAGGAGGAAGGAGGCGAAGTTGGAGAAGGGTCGGAGGGTGGAGGAGATGGCGACGGTCAAGGTGGTAGTGGTGTTGCTGCTCTAACCTCTGAGCAAGACCTCGAACTGGATGAGGCTCTCCGTCGGGCTTTCGGGGAGTCGGAGGGAGAGTCGGAAACGGAGAAGGGAACGGAGAAGGCAAAGGAAACCGGCAAAGCTGTGGCTGGCACTGACCCATCCTCTAAGGGTTCCTCAGCTAGGGTGATTCCGGCGATGCAAGGTGAACTTTTGTCTTCTGCCGATTCCATTTTCGATAGGGACTTAGAAATTTTTTACGGTTCACTTCCGTCCTGGGGTGAGATCCAGGACTTATTGCAGTATCCCACTCCTCCGCCGGGTTTGTATAATAGATGTGTCTTCCCACTTTTCTTTCTTTTTAACTTAGCACATTTTTTGAACTGTGGATTATTGTATGTTCGTAACACTAGTTCTTTATTCCAGGGGCAGGCCAGGCAGTTAAAACGTCGGATGTTCGACACCGCCTTGAACAATTTAAGTCGAGGAGAGCTTCCGCGAAACCTTCTACTGATCGCACTGGGGATGTAGTCAGTTACCGCCCTCTTCTTGGGGTCATCGAAGAGGGCATTCAGAAAAGGAAGCGGAGCCGTTCCTTATTTGAGTCGTCCCCTGGTTCGCAGCCTCCTATTCAGCCTCCTCGTGATACTACGGAGGAGAGCACGGAGCCCGGACCCCCTCCTCCTCCTTCCAAGAGTCCTACTGTCATTCGTATAAGGCGTCCCGATGTGCCTCGCCCCGTGCCTCGTAACCCTTTTGCCGGTCATCCTGATTTAGACCCAAGCTTTCAGGACATTTCATTCGATGAGACCACGGGCGAGCACCTCCTTCCCCGCAACCCCATGGTAAGAGTGCTGGACGAGGCCAAATCTTTAGATCTTGATTTACTTACTACACGGGTAGTCACCATGGGGGATGAGGCCAAGGCTAATATCGACCGGGTGGCCGCAGAGACCAAGAAGTTAATGGAACATCATGCTAAGTTGGTCAAGGCCGGGGAAGAGATCGGGAGTGCTAACATTCGGTTGAGGTTAAAGGTTGCCGATCAGGCCAAGCAGCTCGCCGACCAAGCCATCCAGATTTCCCGGCATGAGGAAGCCTCCAAGCGGCTGAAAGAGACCATGGAGAAGGCCAGTAGGGCGGAATTACGGAAGATGGAGGTCGCTTGCAGGGAACGGATTAACATAGCTATCACAACGGTGGATGAGGTTCGAAATGCGGATCTCGAGCGGGTAGAGGAGTTGTCAGGGAGGCTCGAGGCTGCGGAGATGGCTCAGGCCGAGTTGAAGGAGGAGATGGAGGAGATGAGGAGGTCCCTCAAGTTGAAGGAGGAGGAAATGAGGAGGTCACTCCAGGCTGACTGCTTGAGATACCAATCAGAGAGGGACGTCGCCGTCGCCAAGTTGCAAGCTTCCGAGGCCCGGGTGAGGGAGTTTGAGGAAAACGAGGGGATGATGGATGAGATGCTGCAGGATATGTACTTCCACACTTGGAAGGAGGGCGGCTTGTCTTGGATGGACGATTACCCTCGGGTCATGGCCAAGGTGTATCTCCAGGCTTTAGAGGAGGCCAGGGTGAACGCGGGTAAGGAAGGCGGAGAGGCTTTCAACTTGAATGCGGTTACTGCTCAGTTCTCAAAGGAGGAGCAAGCGGCGGTGAAAGAGGGGATGCGGCTGCTTGCTGCAGAGGAAGCGGGCGTGCAGTTGGATGATGAGGATCAAGCGGCGGATGCTGGTGAGTTATTCTTCTTCCCTTTCTTTTCTTCCTGTGTTTCCATAACTTGGTTGTTCGTTTAATGAATTCCTCTTCCGAATTGGACAGGCGGGACTTCTGATCCACATGCTGGGGGCTCTGATCCTGCGGCTAAGTAGACTGGGGGAGTTGGTGATGGAGTGTGGATGCATCTGCCATCTTTTTGTTTCTTTTTTATCACTGTTTATGTTAGTCTTTGATATGCAACTGTAATAAAATTATTTGCAAAGAATAACTTCGTGTGATCTTATAATATAAGCTGATTTTGTCATGTTTAAATGTTGTTGCTATCTTTATGTGTCGTGTGAGAAGTATAATTATGTATATGCCTGTGATTCTAGTTGTGTTTGATGTTAAGTTTTTGCTTGAAATATAATTTCACGTTTTGCAATGTCAGCGTATGAATAAGCTATAGTTACGCATTTATGTACAAGAGAAGAGAGTACCGCCCTTTATGTTTTATTCGCAGGCGGTAGCTTTGAGTGTCTTGTGTAACTGTTCACGGGTATAGCTGAGCGCCCTGCCACCCAGTACGCAGGCTTAGAGCCTCATGAGTGAACGCTTCCTATTCGGTTTCCTGTACTTTAGAGTTTGTTATGCAGGATAGGAGAAAAATATTTAAATGGAATGGAAATATAGTAAAAGTAAAACTTCCAGTCACGGAAGGCCGTCGATGTGCTTAAGTTCGTGGCAAACGGGTTTTGTAGTCACTTTCCCTAGCTGTGGGTCTTGGAGACATTTGTCACCCATCTTACGCCTCCGCGGGGAGTTTTCTTTTTTACCACAGCCGCACTTAAGACACATCGGAGCCGAGATCGCGCACGGTAACTACCCGAACCATTATGGTCCGTAATCGTGGGTATTATTCGATTTACCGTGGCCGGCTAGCGTGGGTGCCGTTGGCCGTGAACTACCCCTGGCTGGCCACACCTTATGTTGGGGCTTAAAGTAGGTTCACAGTTGCCGGCGAGCCGAACGCCGTAATGAGCTGCCATCGGCTATAGTCGGCCTTTATGATGACTTATAATCGGCTCGTTACAGTTGGCTTTGAGGGCAGGCGCGCAATGAGTTAACCCGCAGCAGAGGGATGCTGGAGCAAAAGTGTCTCATTGGCGAGTGCATAGAATCGTAGCGTACCTGTTAGGCCTAGTCCAGATGAGGCCGTGGTGCGTCTTGAGTGGAGATGCCATAGGATTTTGTTCAACAGAAAGGGATAAAACTTAACGAGCAGCCAAGACATAAAGGAACAAGTTAAAAAGAGACAAGATTTTTTAAAGTGGTTCGGCACGGAAATGCCTACGTCCACTGATTCTCTTTGTTAATTCACTTCATATGGGCAGTACAAGTTAAGAAAAGTATCGACGGAGGTGTCGGATGTTCCATGCCCTCTGGAACACCTCTCCGTCCACTGTTGACAAAATGTAAGCTCCGTTGTGGAGATCTTTATGAATTACATATGGTCCGTCCCAGATGGGGTCCAGTGCCCCGGGGCGCGGAAAGATTCGCCTGAGGACAAGATCTCCTTCTTGTAAGCTGCGATGCTTGACTTTGGAATTGTATTGTGCTGCCACTTTTTGTTTGTGAGCTGCTGCTTTGAGTGCTGCATCGTTTCTCCTTTCCTCGATCAGATCCAAAGATATGAGGAGGAGTTCTTCGTTTTCTTCTGGGTTGTAGTGGATCCTACGGTGGGAAGGCACAATAGTCTCAACTGGGAGCATTGCCTCCGATCCATATGCCAAAGAGAAAGGAGTATGTCCCGTTGATGTTCTGACAGATGTGCGGTATGCCCATAGTGCCGTAGGAAGTTCGTCCACCCAAGCGCCTTTTGACTTTTCAAGTTTCTTCTTGATTAGGGTTTTGAGAATTTTGTTGACAGCTTCAACTTGTCCGTTTGCCTGAAGGTAAGCTACTGATGAGAAGCTTTTATGAATTTCATGTTCTTGGCACCAGTCGGCAAATTCTTCGCTGTCAAACTGGAGTCCGTTGTCGGATACGATCTTGAGTGGGACTCCATACCTGCACAGAATGTTTTTGATCAAGAAGTTGATAACTTTTGCTGAAGATATTTTATTTAAAGGTTCCGCTTCCACCCATTTGGTGAAATAATCGACTGCCACTATAGCATATTTGGCTCCGCCTCGGCCCGTTGGCAGTTCGCCAATTAAGTCAATTCCCCATACAGCAAAGGGCCAAGGGCTAGTCATTTGAGTAATTTCGTTTGTGGGCAGTCGAGGAATCTTGGCGAACTTCTGACATCTGTCGTATTTCTTAACGAAGTCTAGGGCATCTTTGTTTAGTGTGGGCCAGTAATATCCATATCGGAGTATCTTTCTTGCCAAAGTCTGTCCTCCAGTGTGATCTCTGCATCCTCCCTGATGGATGTTTGTTAATATCTCCTTGGCTTCCCTTCCGGCGACACATCTTAATAAGGGGCTAGAGAAGCCACGCCGGTAGAGGATGCCTTCTTGTATTGTGTAGTGGGGAACTTTCCTCAAGATCTTCTTGGCTTCGTCACGCCCGTCGGGTAGTATGCCATCTTGCAAATATTTCCGGATAGGAGTCATCCAGGTTCCTTCTTCGATTGCAGTTATCAGATTCACTTGTTCGAAACTTGGGGCTAGCTGCCTTGAGATTGCTAGTGCTCCGGAAATGGTGCTGTTCTTCACACTAGCTTGCTTTGCAAGTTCATCTGCCTCTTGGTTTTCTTCTCGAGGAATGTGTTTGATTAGATAATGGTCCAATTGATCGAGCAGCAGTTTGGTTTTCTTTAGGTATGTCATGAGTCGTTCTCCTCGAGTCTGGAATTCTCCTAGTACCTGGTTTACGATAAGCTGAGAATCACTATGAATACATAAGGAATTGATTCCAATTTCTAGGGCCAGTTCCAATCCCGCTATTACTGCTTCATATTCAGCATCGTTGTTAGTGGCCGTGAACTCCAATCTTAATGCATAGTACAACTTTCTTCCCCTGGGGGTGATGATCACAATACCTGCCCCCGAGCCTTGTTCGTTCGATGCTCCGTCTACAAAGAGGTTCCACTTGATGTTTTTTGCTACTTCGGATTGTTCCTTGCCTTCGTTGGTAGTGAATTCGGCAATGAAATCAGCCATGGCTTGTCCTTTGATAGCGGTGCGAGGATGGTAGGTGATATCATACTGACTTAGTTCGATGCACCATTTGAGGAGTCGCCCAGAAGTGTCAGGACGATGGAGCACTTGTCTTAGTGGTTGATCGGTTAGAACCCTGATGGAGTGAGACTGGAAGTAGTGTCGCAGTTTTCGTGACGCGATCAATAAACAATATGCTAATTTCTCAAGTTTAGGATATCTGGCTTCTGCCCCTGTAAATCTCTTACTTACAAAGTAAACCGGGCGTTGTGTGCGGTCTTCTTCTCTTACAAAGGCGGCGCTTAGAGCATGAGATGATACAGCGAGGTATAGGTATAACACTTCACCTTCATTTGGAGTTGAGAGTACTGGTGGTCTCTGAAGGTGTTCGATTAGGTTGAGGAAGGCTTTTAAGCATTCGTCGGTCCACTCGAACCTCCCTTTGTCTTTCTTGAGTGCTTCGAAGAAAGGGACACACTTGTCAGTTGCCTTGGAAATGAATCTGCTTAGGGCGGCCACCTTTCCGTTTAGGCTCTGCATTTCTTTTCGAGTGGAAGGTATCCTTATTTCTTTTAAAGCCCGGATTTGTTCAGGGTTTGCTTCGATTCCTCTGGCGCGGACGATGAATCCTAAGAATTTTCCCGATGATACTCCGAAGGAGCACTTTAGAGGATTCAGCTTCATTCCATATCGGCGAAGTACCCGAAACATATCGTCCAGATGGCTTACATGGTCGTTGGCTTTCCTGGACTTTACCAACATGTCATCCACATATACTTTCATAGTTCGTCCTATCAGTTCTGCGAACATTTTGTTGACGAGGCGTTGATAGGTAGCTCCAGCATTTTTGAGTTCAAAAAGGCATGACTTTGTAACAATATAATCCGCGGTCGGTGATGAAGCTAGTGTGGTCCTGATCGGGAGCGTGCATGGGGATCTGGTTATATCCGGAGTATGCATCCATAAAAGATAGGAGTTCGTGCCCAGCTGTGCTGTCTACGAGTTGGTCAATTCGGGGAAGTGGGAAGCAGTCTTTCGGGCAAGCGTCATTCAGATTGGAGAAGTCAATACATGTTCGCCACTTTCCATTGGCCTTTTTTACTAGCACTGGGTTAGCGATCCATTCTGGGTAGATGGCTTCCCGTATGAAGCCATTAGCAAGTAGATTCTTTACTTCTTCATCAAGGGCTGCTGATCGCTCTGCCCCCATGCTCCTCTTTTTCTGCTTTACTGGTACCTTGGTGGGATCGATGTTCAACATGTGGCATGCTATGTCTGGGGAGATTCCTGTCATATCGGCATGGGTCCACGCAAATACATCTAAGTTGTGGCGGAGAAAGTCAATGAGTTGATCCTTCAATTCCGTTTTCAGCTGAGATCCGATTTTTAATAGTCTACTTGAATCATGCTTATCTACCGATACGAATTCCATAGCCTCTGCAGGCTCGGCGGTGGCCTCCTCCTCTTTATCCCTGGGGTCTAGTTCATTGAAGGGATCGCTTGTGTATCGAAGAGGAGGGGCTTTCTTTAGTTGCTATGCCTCCAAGCTTTTCATGCAGAGAGTAGTCTCTGCATCTTTTCCTTTATTCTTTCTGCGGTTATTGCGAAGTTCAGTTACGTAGCAGTCTCGGGCAGCATCTTGATCTCCTTCTACTTCTCCTACTCCGTTGTCTGTTGGAAATTTCATTTTCAGGCACCAGGGGGCTAATACAATCTGGAAGTCAGACAAGGCTGGTCTTCCCAAGAAGGCGTTGTAAGCCGAGTGGTTCTCTATTAGTACGAACGTTTGTTTTCGCACAACGGAGCGGGGATGACTTCCTATTTCGACGAAGAGGTCAAGTTGCCCGAGGGGCATTTTTGCATCTCCAGTGAAACCGTGCAGTGGTTTGTCACAGGGGGATACATCCTTCATTGATAACTTCATTTTGTCGAAAGCATGTTTGAACAGGATATTTACGGAGCTTCCCGTGTCTATTAGAATCCGAAAAACTTTAGCTGGACCGAACCAGGCAGAGATGACCATGGGATCCATATGTGGGTACTGTCTTCCTTCCAAATCACGCCTACTGAATACAATGTCATCGTTTTCTTTTCGTTTCGGGTGGCGTTCCTCCGTAAGGGAGTTAACATATCCTTCCGCATTTCTAAGCGACTTGCCGTACCTTTCCATCTCTGCCCAACTTCTGTCGGCGATGTGTGGTCCTCCTGAGATGGTAAGGACCACTATCTTCTCTTGACTAGAGCCACTGGTGTTGTGATTGTTGCGATTCCCTCCGCCTACTTCTGGGAGGGGTTGCTTTGAGTTCTCATTGGCAGGAGTTGGAGTCCTGTTCTGACCTTTCACATAACGTTCCAGTCTTCTTCTTCTAATGTGTTCTTCGATCAAGTCCCGAAGATGGTGGCATTCATTGGTGTCATGTCCGTGGGATTCGTGGAAGCGACAGAACTTTCCGGACTTGAGTGCGTTATCTGATTCTTTCTTGTGCGGGGGGCGCTTGTATCCGAGTTCGCCCTGAGTGGCTAGGTAGATGTTTTCGATTGTTTCATTCAAAGGAGTGTAGGAGTCAAATCTTGGCCCTGGTCGATATTGGCGCTTTTCAACCTTTCTGCCCCCAGCATTATCTCTAGATTCATTTCTTCGAGCGTCCTTAGCTGCAGCGGGAACCTTGTCCTGAACTGTCTTACCTTGTTGTCCTGATTGCCTTTCTGTAGCAGCGTCTTCAAGTCTCATATACTTTCCAGCTTCATGGAAGAAATCAGGCAAGGTAGCTGGTTTTTCCTTAGTTAACCTTCTGGCAAACTTGTTGTCTGGATGTACACCACTACAGAGGGCCATTAGAGTGAGTTTTTCATCGGCATCTTGAACTGCTGCCGCTGCGGCGTTGAACCGCGTTAGATATTGTTGCAGCGTCTCTCCGGATTTCTGTTTGACATTGGATAGAGAATAAGCATCCTTGGGTTGTTCCACATGGATGCGGAACTGGCTAATAAACCTTTCTTTCAACATCTCCCATGAGCTGATGGATCCCTGGGGTAGATGGCAGAACCAGGAGGTAGCTAGATCTGCTAGGAATAGCGGAAAGCATTTGCATAATACTCCTTCTGTTGCTCCACTCATGAGCATATGCTGGGTGTATCTCTGCAAGTGTACGATGGGGTCGGAAGTTCCTTTGTAAGGTTCCATGGTTGGCATTTTCCATTCCCAAGGAGTGATGGCAGTTTCGATATTTCGGGTAAAGGGACTGGTGACCCTAGCGCCTATTCCCCGGTCCCTTTGCTCCCGTTGGACACATTCTCTGAATAATCGTGCCATTCGTTCGTCAGAATTTGGAGCGGACAAAAATGAGCTTGGCTCTTCCCTGCGGGATCTATCGCGTCCAGATGACCTGTAGGGATGGTACAGTCTATCATTTCTAGTATTATCCAGTGGTTGTCTTTGGCTGCCTGGACGCATGCTAGGACCAGCTACAGTTGCCCCCTGCCTTGATCTTCCCCTGTGGGGTTCTGTCTCGAGCACATCCATGGGGTCAACTTCGGGCTGGGTTCTAGCTCGGCTCCGTTCAGCGGGGTTTCTATGATTAGGTGGCATGACTGGCTCAGCTACATCCGACCCTCGCCTGGTGCCTCCCCCGCTGGGTTCGGTTCCAAGGGCTTCCTCGAGTCGGAATTCGGGCTGAGTCCGGGCGCGGCCCCTATCATTGTTGTTCCTGTTGATAGCTTCTTCGAAGAGTGAAGACCTTTGTTGCCTCCGGGATCCTCCGGATTGGGACTCACCCCATGATTCAGTGTTGCGGTTGGACTCTTCAGCATCCCTTAAGCGTGACATGAGTTGGTCCACCAAAGTTTCTTGTTGGGATGTGAAGCGGTTAGTTACTTCAGCCACAACCCTGTCCAGATCTGCCCTAGTGATTGGTTGTTCCGTTGCGGGACCAGTTGGATTTTCCTGATTTTCATCTGGTACTGCTGTTGAAGTGGGCTGATCTGTGATTGCTGGATCTGGAAGGCTGCTAGTTGCGATGTTCTTTCCTTTGTTAATATCCCTTCTCTGTTTGGAAGGCATGATTTCTAAGCAACGAGTGATGTTGTTAGGAAGAAGGTTGAGTGGGAGAAGATGAAGCTTGAGTTCTATTCTTAGTGAAAGCACCAAAAATGTTTGCACAAAAAATGGACAAACACCTCCAAGTCGTATTGTTTAGTTGATTATATGTGATTTTATATGATTTTAGATGAGTATGTAAATATAAAAGAAGTAGGGGCTGAAATGTAAAGACACACAGATTTATAGTGGTTCGGCCAGAATGTGCCTACGTCCACTTTATATGTTATTATCTTCTTTCTTTCAGGTTACAAGTACAATGCTTTGTATACAAGCGTATGAAAGTAGTTTGAAAGTTCCTTTCTTGCTTGAGCTCTCAAACTTGTCTGCCATTGTTGTACCCCTGCCCCTCTATTTATAGAATGAGGTAGGGGGCAGGGGTCTTGGAAGTATATAACTGCTGTTGGGCCCGGGCTGAAGCGATCTGGACTGGCAACTGTGTGGTTCGGCGGGGCTCATTCGGCACGGAGCTTGGTCCGGTAGTAGGCGTGGTCCGGCGATGAATGTGGACCGGTGGTCGTTTGGTCCGGTTATGTAGGTGGTTCGGTGGCAAGGTTGGTCCGGCAGTGGAGGCGAGGCTTGGTTCGGTGGCAAGGTTGGTCCGACAGTGGAGGCGAGGCTTGGTTCGGTGGCAAGGTTGGTCCGGCAGTGGAGGCGAGGCTTGGTTCGGTGGCAAGGTTGGTCCGGCAGTGGAGTTGGAGTGGCGGTATAAAGGAGCCGAATGAGGTGGAGCCGAATGAAGTGGAGGCCGAATGGGTCAAGGCCGAGTGAGGGGCTTGGGCCGAACGAGCTTCTTCATGGAGAATATTGGAAGGCCCTCTAGGTTAGTATTGAGCTTCTTGGCTGTCGAACGAAGTAGAGGTTGCTTGCGAGCCCGAGTGAAACTGCGGCTTCTTGGTCTTGAGATCTTCTGGGTGAAAATTCGCCCAACAAACAGAATAACATCAATGCATGTTGATTTTTAACAAAATCCAAACATGTAAATTTTGTAATTCAGTATCTTAAATCAATAGCATTAACAAAAACTTGATTTTTAAATCAAGAATTAGGATTTTTAGAGTATAGTTAAAGATGCAGTTTTGTTTTGAACTGATAATGGATTTTAAGCAAATTCTGATGATTTTTGAATTGAGGAATGTTGAGTTTCTTCTGGGTGATGGTGAAGGAATAGGAGAAGGTTGGAAAAATCTTGGATGGTGATTAAACTTATCAGAGAGGTTGCAGATTTGAGAATTTATTTTTAAACCCTAGTTTTAAAGTGGTTTGAAGAATCAAAAATTTCAATTTGTACAATGGACCAAGTGTTTCAATCTTTTGGGAATTGATTGTTGGGACGTAGTTGAAGACGAGGCTGGAGTAGTTGATCGTCGGGTGGTTGGAACGGCGAGAGTTTGCCGTTGACAGGTTTGAAGGAGAAACCTGTTTTTTCTGTTTCCAGGTTTGTAAGTGGGTGTTCGATTTTGACTTAGAGGGTGGTAGGTCGAATTGATGGTTGTGGGTGGTGGCTGGGTTTGTTTCTGGTGAGCAGCGATCATCTCTGATGATCAGAGGTGGCTGTGGTCGCCGTGCATATGCACGGTGATGAATTCTCTGATGAAGTTTGTTTTGGTTAGTTTGGTAGCAGAGGAGTTGTGTAGGTTGCTCGAAGTAATTGGGTTGTTGGCTTGAAGTAGATCGGCATTAGACTCGAAGCAGTTTTGTTATGTTCTCGGGTTGTTTCTATATTTTTAGGTTTTTACAGAAACCCCTAGTTTCTGTTTTGAAAGTTTTAAAAATCTAAAGTTTTTAATATCAAGGAAAGTTTAAATCAAGTTTTCTAATTCAAGTTTAAATTTTAGAACTCAAGTTTAATTTAAAACTCGGTTTTTTTAAAAAAAACCTGTACTGTTTGTTTAGGAATTTTAAATCTGAAGCTTTGAATGAAAAGAGGGCTTTAAACTTGATTTTAAATTCAAGTTTGAATTTTATGATTTCAAGTTTAATTTAAAATCTCAATTTTAAATAAAAATAAAGTTTTAAACTTAGACTTGTTTAACTACTTTATTTTGGAAAGTAGTTTAAACCTTTTAAAATTAAGTTTTTTTAAAATTTGAGCAAGTTTAAGTTAAATTTAAATCTGGAAATTAAATATGAGTTTCGATTTTTGAAATAAAAAGGAATTTTAAGATTTGAAAGATTCAAAACTAAATATAAATTGAAGTTATTGAAATTTTAAAATGAATTTGGTTTCAAAATTCTTATGAATTTCATTTCTAAGGCAAACACTTGTTTGTCTTGAAAATTTAAAAGTTTTAAATTGATTAAACTTTGATTAAGTTTAAATTATTTTCATTTTAAATCTTGTATTTAAACTGAAATTTAAAAGTAAGTTCAAAAGTAATTTGTTTTCAAATAAATTTGTTTTTAAACATAATTAAGAAATTTTCTATCTTAAAATTTAGTTAAGATTAAATGTTTTGAAATTAATTTAATTAATAAGGTAATTAAGGAATAATTAATTAATTTATTTCATTAATTGATTAAGGTTTAATGAATATTTATTAAGGGTTAATCAATTTGAAATTAAAGATTATTAATTAGATTATTAACTAATGATTAAAGAATTATTAATTAAGTAATTAAGTTTTAATCAAGGTTAATTAATTAAATAATTAAGGATAAATTAAGTGAAAGTTAACTCTTAATTAATTAAATAATTAGACTATAATTAATGGATAATTAAGGATAATTTAATTTGTGATTAGTGTAAGTTAATTACTTAATAAAACAATTAGAGAATGGTTAATGAATTTCACTAACCAGGATTATTTAATAATTAATTAATGTGGTTAATTTTTAATAATTAATTAGATTAATTAATTCAATAATAATCATTTGTGAATGGTTAAAGTGTAATTACTTAATGAAGTAATTAAGAAATTAATTACTTAAGGTAATTAATTGAGTTAAATGTGATTGTTTAATTTAATTAATTAAGTTTGATTAATTTTAAACATTTGAGGTTTTAAAGATAATTACTTAATGTAATTAATGGATTGGAAATTACTTAGTTAAGTAATTGATTGATAATTACAGGTTGTAATTGATGGAAGATGTTTAATAATGAAGTGATTTGGAGTTTAGTTATTTAGTAATTAATCAAGGGATTAATTAAGAAATTAGTTAAGGAATGATTAATTTATTTTAATGGGGTAATTAAGTTAGTTAATTACTGAATATGATTAATCTGGAATGATTAATAATTATGGGTTAATTACTTAAGGTAATTAATTTAAGAGGGTAATTAATTAAATATAATTAAGGATCATTAATTAATACGATTAATGATGTAATTAAAGTTGATTAATTATGATTAATTAATCAATGATAAGTAATTAAAGGTAATTAATTAATGTAACTAACTAAGGATTAAGGTAATTAATTATAGTTAATTAATTAATTCAAGTAATTAAAGGTTAATTACTTCTTTTGGTTGGAAATAATTAATTTGTGAAATTAATTAAGGATAATTACATGAATGTAATTAAGGATAATTAATCAAGGGTGATTAATTAAGGTAATTAATTTTGAATGATTAATTAATTGACTGTAATCAATTAAATGGTTAAGTAAGCAAGATTTATATTGGTGAAGTAATTAATTTATTAAAGATGGAGTAGTTAATTTAATTTACTTTAAATTAATTAGAGATGGAGGTAATTAATTTAATTCATTTTAAATTAATTATATTGTGATGAGTAAATCATTGCTTATATATGAATGGATGATATTGATTGCCTTGAATGGTTGTGATCTCGGAAATGAGATAAGTGATGTTGTGTGGTATGAATGCTTGGTTGCATTGTGATGATAATATAGATTGTCTATTGTGATGATGATATGGATTACCTATCATGTTATGGATCATCTGTTTATTTTGACAATGTTGATTATCAATTGTGATTTGTGAGTTATCTATCTGTGTATATAGATAATTGAATTGTTTTAAACTTTAAAACAACTTGGACCTAAAAGACATGCTTTGGATTTCGATGAGATCGTGATCGGGTTTCCATATTTGGATATCCGAAAACCACATCGATTCCAATTAAACGTTAGGTCATGAATCCAAGCGGAGCTTTGTGAAGACTCGAGGTGTAAGAATTATTCGTCAGTATAACTGTGGGGGTGATTCCGTGATGAGTTTGACGGAAATAGTACTTATAGGTTCGAGATGGTGATTTAGAGTGCAAGGGCTATGGTCGCTGACTCTGAGGGTGATTCCAATATGAGTGCAACGAGATAGTGCCTTCGGTTTCGTTCGAACCCGGAACAAACTTGTATGGATTGAATGCTTTCAGAACATCGTCAGGTGGACAACGAGCATTCTAAGTGATGCGTCCTATAAAGGTAATCGTAGCCTCAAGCCTCATCAACCGGGAATGGCTAAAACAGGGGAGGTGCAGCAAGGCTAAGTGGGTCATGCCCAAGTAGGACGAGATTTTCCCCTGTCTAGAGGTCCCTTTTATTTCGGCTGTGTGGACGGTTGTGAGCTCCAACTGTCGGGGTTGTCTTGTTCGGGACTGTCCAGTAGGGGATGGTTCCGGCCTTGTGTTGCAGGGGAGCGGGCGTACTCCTCGGCACAGTGATCTAGGCCACGTACTGTGACGGGCGGTACCCCAGTAGCCCTGCCATTGTACGGAATCCAAAATCAAATAAGTGCCAACGGTTTTGATTGTATTACCCACTTTTGTGGCTAGTAGATGGAAATTAATCATGTAACAATTTCGGCTATTTATTATTTATTTGAAAACCCTAGACCTATTATAATATCATCGGATTTCCTATCAAATGTTTTGGTTAGCGTAAGGTAAATACTTTTCCATGTTTATGTGTGGGAAGTCTTACGTGATACCTTTCTTTTCAAAAGGTTTTAAAAGTTAAGCAACCATAACCTGTTACTCACACCTGACCCATGTCTGACCCGGAGTTTATCTTTTGTTTTCTTAAACTCTTGGGTACTCAAATTTTTACGAGTAGCCAAGGGATTCAGGTTGGCTTTGACGAATTGTGGAGGAGCAATGGAGCAGGAGCCTTCTACATGTAGAGATATATAGTTTTCCGCTGTGTTGATTTCTCTGAGTAGTTCTCTTGTATTATATTGAATTGTATAACTAGACAGGTGTTTATAACTGTCTAGTATGTGATGTGTAATCTGTGTAACTCTAATAGTGGTTGTAAACTATGTAATATTTGTGTTATTAATATAATATATTTGTTCCGCTGTTTAGATTCTGATGTTGTTTCTTCTTTCTCTTCTTTCTTTTCTCTTTTCTATCCCTTTCTTTCTTCAAGATGATATGATTTTCTGTGGTCTGAAAGTTGGGTCGTCTTACTTGGTATCAAAGCGTTTAGGTTGAGTGAATACCTATGCTCTGGAATGGTGTCTATCTTGAGAGAGCGTATTTGTAATTTTTAGATATATATATATATAAATATATTTATTCTACCTATCTGTTGGGTTACCTGTTCAGGTTTTCCAATATAAGTTATAAAGGTGGAAGCGAGAGTGGTTTATGTAACACGACTATCATTGTTTGGAGTTTGAATGTTTGAGGTTGGAAGTGTATTTGTCGAGACCGTAGACCTAATACCGTCTCGAGTGATCTTTGTAGTGATGAAGGATTTCATCGATCTCTAAAGGAAACCTATTAAGATTCGAAGTTTTTTTTGAAGTTGGATGAGTAGAGTTTGGGTCTGTTAGATGGCAGAAGCGAGTGATGGTATTTTGATACCTCAGGAAATAGTAGCTGCGTGATGAGATGCAGTGACTATGGATGTTCCCGAAGATGTTTTCTTTGAAACAAGTTTAAGGAAGTGAGTATGTTTCGATGTTGTGGCTGTGTTTAGCTGGTGTTTCCGTTTACTTTGAAGTGCGAGTTTCTTGGAGAGCTTTGATTTGGAATTCTTTGGCATCTGTGGCAGCAGTGCAGCTCGGAGTGTTCTGTGTGTTGGCAGGAGATCTTCTGGCTTAGTAGTTTTTTCTGAGGTGGAGTTCAGAAGCAGCAGAGTGGACCCGTTTCTTCGATGGATTGGCTAGTTAAGAGTAAGCTGTTCTATTTGGTTAAGGGAGAACATTTTTCCTTGGATTTGGTTTGGGTTGATCACAAAAGTGACTTGCGATTATTTGAGTGTTCTCTTGGGTTATCAGCACTTTTCTGGATGTCTTCAGGGAAGTCAGAGTTTTGTCCGCATCTGGAGATTGAGTTTCCTTATCGACTAGGATTCCAGGAGTACTACCGATGGTTCAGCTTAATAGTAGGATGGTTCCAGGAGATTGAGTTGGTGAAGCAGCTCAGGTTTTGGAGAAGCTTTTAAGTTTTCTTTATGGATCTGATGAACCATATCTCTGCGGTGTGTTGTTGAGTTATGCTCGTGTTCTTCTTCAGCGTTCTCTTCTACTTCGGATCAGAGTTGTGCAGCGGAAGCAGTTTGGAAGTGCATCTGCTTTTCTTTCCTGGACAGAAGAAGTTGTTGTCTTCTGATGTTGAGGAGTAGAGTTTGAGTTCTTGGTTTTGGTTGATCTGGAGGAGATCATTTTGTTAAGTTGATTGGTCTAGTTTGTTTCTAGAGGCAACAACGAAGGTTGAGCTGATCAGGAAGGTTATAGGCAAACTAGGATCGTCCGAAGATTTTTGTGGGTAAGTGACGAAGAAATTTGGATTCCGGAGTCGGAGATTTGATCTTGGATAAGTTTTCTCCGACCGTAAAGGAGCTATAAGATTGAGTAAGGCTGGAAAGCTAGCTCGAAAGAGTTTTGGATCTTTTCTGTGATCTTGGAGGCTAAGTGTCTGATCTACATGATTGAATTGCCAGTTTGGATAACTAGGATTCGATGAGATTCACTTATCTCTGAGGGAGTACGTGTATGATCTATCTCTGGTTGTGGAACCAGCAGTTCTGGAGTTTTGGTTGTTGAGTCAGACTCGTCTGTAGTCTGATATCTTGTTTAGTGTTTAGATATAGATGAATAAGAGCTTTTGTAGCTTCATAGTTTTGATTGTTTGGATTCTGTAGGGCGAGTATCCCGGTATATATACATCTGGGGAAACTCGAAGAAATTTTATCCAGAATTTTGTGTGGATAATTAGATTTGTTTGATTTGATGAATTGGTTGTTTTGGTTGTTAGCATATGTTTGATATATGCTTGTGTTTTAAAATTAAAATCTTTAATGGGATCATTAAATTACCTTTGTTTTAAATTTCGGCGACGAAATTCTTTTAAGGGGGAAGGATTGTAATATTCCGGAATTTTTAACAATATCAATTTAATAATCTGCATAAAAAAAATTAAATTGTTATTGATATTTTGTTAATAATAATTCAAATTGATTTAATAATCTTTTTCAAAAATATTTAATTGGTTTCTATTTATAATATAAATATATAGTTTATATTGTAAGTAGATTAGTATTGTTTTAATTTTAATAAGTAAAGCATATTTTCTAATTCTTATTATTTTTAGTAATTTGGAAATTTGTTTTTATTTAATATATAAGCTTTCCAAAGTTAAATAAATAAATCTTGGTTTAAACTTAATAAATGAATCATGATTTAAAATTAAAATATATACATTAATAATTTGGAAAGTTTTGATTTTTGTTTAATATTGAGTTTTCAAAGCTATTTAATAAATAAATATATGATTTTTTTTAATTGTTAACAAAAATATTTAAAAGTTTAAAATAATTTTGGCTCGAGTTTTAAATTTTAAATAAACAAACAAAATTTTTTATGGCTGAATAAAATAGATAATTTATTAGTAAAAATATAATTTCTTTTAAAATGATTTTAATTTAATAATGAGATATTTTTAAAAATAATATTAACAGTGTATTGATTTACAAATAAATTTTGAATAAAATGGCAATTGTTATTTCAAGTTTAATTTGTATTTATAACTTGATTTTTTAAATATTAGATTTTGAATTTGATCTGAATTTAAAATCCAAAGTAAAGATTGTTTTTATATGTATGCTTTATTTATAAGTATAGTTTATTTTTATTTCTTTTGTAAATTTATATACATATTTAAACTCTAATTAATTAATCAATTAAGCTTAATATATTTATTAACATATGAATTAAATACTAATCACTTTAAGGGGACAAGTGTTGATTTCCTAAGCAACATATAAACAAGTGTTCAAAGATTAATCTATTAATTTGACAAATGTTGGAATTTTTACAAATATCATTTTGATTCAAATATTTTTTATTTTATTTTATTAAATCTCAAAATAACCTATATAAGAATACATTCATTCATTCCCATTCTTTTTTTCTCATTTCCTAAATCAAAAGAAAACTTCAAAACACCTCTTCAAAAATCAAACTTGCATCTTCAAAACCCAGCATGTTCAAATCTGGAAATCATGTTCATTTGCCATTTTAAAAATCTCCTCATATCAAAAGCATATGCACATCTTCAAGCATATCTGCACATCCTCAAAATCAAAAGTCTGCATTCTTTTTTTTGCATTCTGGAAGAATGATCTCTGTATGCCACCTGAAATCAAAAAAAGACAAATCTGCATCATCTTTTTTCTCTGCAATATGGAGCTTTGGTGTTATCTGCACAACTTCAAATTGAAGGCCTGATCTGAAGCAAAATTCAAAGGCATTTTGTATAGAGGCATGCAAACCTGCATTTTTAATCTGCAAATTCAAAAAAAAAGCATAACAGGGGCTCCGCTTCTTTTAAAAAAAGTGAGTAACATTTCAAAATTTAAAAATCTAAATAGGTTGAATGCTAGTATGTTTTGATAAATGAGTATTGTTTGTGCATTGTTGAAAATCTGATGTGAAGATGTTATGTGTGCATGTTGTTTTTTTTTATATTTGCCAGTTCTATTTTGATTTTCCAGGCACTGTATTTTATTAAAATACATATCTCTTAATTTAAATTTCTGATAGAATGAAAATTTATAAAGTGAAGTTGTTGACTGTCTGAAGTAAATATTTAAAACTTTAAGTAAGTTAAAACATAAGTAGTTGTCACTGGGAAAAAACAGAATAACATCAATGCATGTTGATTTTTAATTAAATCCAAACATGTAAATTTTGTAATCCAGTATCTTAAATAAATAGCATTAACAAAAACTTGATTTTTAAATGAAGAATTAAGATATTTAGAGTATAGTTAAAGATGCAGTTTTGTTTTTGAACTTATAATGGATTTTAAGCAAATTCTGATGACTTTTGAATTGAGGAATCTTGAGTTTCTTCTGGGTGATGGTGAAGGAATAGGAGAAGGTTGGAAAAATCTTGGATGGTGATTAAACTTATCAGAGAGGTTGCAAATTTGGGAATTTATTTTTAAACCCTAGTTTTAAAGTGGTTTGAAGAATCGAACATTTCGATTTGTACAATGGACCGAATGCTTCAATCTTTTGGGAATTGATTGTTGGGTCGTAGTTGAAGACGAGGCCGGAGTAGTTGATCATTAGGTGGTCGGTGCGGCGAGAGTTTGTCGTTGACAGGTTTGAAGGAGAAACTTGTTTTTTCTGTTTCCAGGTTTGTAAGCGGGTGTTCGATTTTGACTTAGAGGGTGGTAGATCGAATTGATGGTTGTAGGAGGTGGCTAGGTTTATTTCTGGTGAGCAGCGATCATCTCTGATGATCAAAGGTGGCTGTGGTCACCGTGCATATGCACGGTGATGAATTCTCTGATGAAGTTTGTTTTGGTTAGCTTGGTAGCAGAGGAGTTGTGTAGGTTGGTCGAAGTAATTGGGTTGTTGGCTCGGAGTAGATCAGCATTAGACTCGAAGCATTTTTGTTTTGTTCTCGGGTTATTTCTATATTTTCAGGTTTTTACAGAAACCTGTAGTTTCTGTTTTGAAACTTTTAAAAATCTAAAATTTTTAATGTTAAGGAAAGTTTAGATCAAGTTTAAAGTTTAGAACTCAATTTTAATTTAAAACTCGGTTTTTTTAAAAAAAAACTGCACAGTTTGTTTAGGAATTTTAAATCTGAAGCTTTGAATGAAAAGAGGGTTTTAAACTTGATTTTAATTTCAAGTTTGAATTTTAGGATTTCAAGTTTAATTTAAAATCTCAGTTTTAATTAAAAATAAAGTTTTAAACTTAAACTTGTTTAACTACTTTATTTTGCAAAGTAGTTTAAACCTTTTAAAATTAAATTTTTTTAAAATTTGAGCAAGTTTAAGTTAAATTTAAGTATGGAAATTAAATATGTGTTTCAGTTTTTGAAATAAAAAGGAATTTTAAGATTTGAAAGATTTAAACTAAATATAAATTGAAGTTATTGAAATTTTAAAATGAATTTATTTTAAAAATTCTTATGAATTTCATTTCTAAGGCAAACACTTGTTTGTCCTGAAATTTTAAAAGTTTTAAATTGATTAAACTTTGATTAAGTTTAAATTAATTTCATTTTAAATCTTGTATTTAAAATGAAATTTAAAAGTAAGTTCAAAGTAATTTGTTTTCAAAGTAATTTGTTTTTAAACATAATTAAGAAATGTTTTATCTTAAAATTTAGTTAAGATTAAATGTTTTGAAATTAATTTAATTAATAAGGTAATTAAGTAATAGTTAATTAATTTATTTCATTAATTGATTAAAGTTTAATGAATATTGATTAAGGGTTAATCAGTTTAAAATTAAAGATTATTAATTAGATTATTAACTAATGATTAAATAATTATTAGTTAAGTAATTAAGTTTTACTCAAGGTTAATTAATTAATTAATTAAGGATAAATTAAGTGAAAGTTAACTCTTAATTAATTAAATAATTAGACTTTAATTAATGGATAATTAACGATAATTTAATTTGTGATTAATGTAAGTTAATTACTTAATAAAATAATTATAGAATAGTTAATGAAGGTCATTAACCAGGATTATTTAATAATTAATTAATATGGTTAATTTTTAATAATTAATTAGATTAATTAATTCAGTAATAATCATTTGTGAATGGTTTAAGTGTAATTACTTAATGAAGTAATTAAGAAATTAATTACTTAAGGTAATTAATTGAGTTAAATGTGATTGTCTAATTTAATTAATTTTAAACACTTGAGGTTTTAAAGATAATTACTTAATGTAATTAATGGATTGGAAATTACTTAGTTAAGTAATTGATTGATAATTACATATTGTAATTAATGGAAGATGTTTAATAATGAAGTGATTTGGAGTTTAATTACTTAGTAATTAATTAAGGGATTAATTAAGAAATTAGTTAAGGAATGATTAATTTATTTTAATGGGGTAATTAAGTTAGAAAATTACTTAATATGATTAATCTGGAATGATTAATAATTATGGGTTAATTACTTAAGGTAGTTAATTTAAGAGGATAATTAACTAAATATAATTGAGGATCATTAATTAATATGATTAATGATGTAATTAAAGTAGATTAATTATAATTAATTAATCAATGATAAGTAATTAAAGGTAATTAATTAATGTAATTAACTAAGGATTAAGGTAATTAATTATAGTTAATTAATTGATTGAAGTAATTAAAGGTTAATTACAGTTTTTGGTTGGAAATAATTAATTTGTTAAATTAATTAAGGATAATTACATGAATGTAATTAAGGATAATTAATCAAGGGTGATTAATTAAGGTGATAAATTTTGAATGATTAATTAATTGATTGTAATCAATTAAATGGTTAAGTAAGCAAGATTTATATTGGTGAAGTAATTAATTTATTAAAGAAGGAGTAATTAATTTAATTCACTTTAGATTAATTAGAGATGGAGGTAATTAATTTAATTCATTTTAAATTAATTATATTGTGAAAATCATTGCTTATATATGAATGGATGATATTGATTGCCTTGAATGGTTGTGATCTCAGAAATGAGATAAGTGATGTTGTGTGGTATGAATGCTTGGTTGCATAGTGATGATAATATAGATTATCTATTGTGATGATGATATGGATTACCTATTATGATATGGATCATCTGTTTATTTTGATAATGTTGATTATCAATTGTGATTTGTGAGTTATCTATCTGTGTGTATATAGATAATTGAATTATTTTAAACTTTAAAACAACTTGGACCTAAAAGACACGCTTTGGATTTCGATGAGACCGGGATCGAGTTTCCATATTTGGATATCCGAAAACCACATCGATTCCAATTAAACGTTAGGTCGTGAATCCAAGTGGAGCTTTGTGAAGACTCGAGGTGTAAGAACTATTCGTCAGTATAACTCTGGGGGTGATTTCGTGATGAGTTTGATGGAAATAGTACTTACAGGTTCGAGATGGTGATTTAGAGTGCAAGGGATATGGTCGTTGACTCTGAGGGTGATTCCAATATGAGTGCAACGAGATAGTGCCTTCGGTTTTGTTCGAACCCGGAACGAACTTGTATGGATTGAATGCTTTCAGAACATCGTCAGGTGGACGATGAGCGTTCTCAGTGATGTGTCCTATAAAGGTAATCGTAGCCTCAAGCCTCATCAACCGGGAATGGCTAAAACAGGGGAGGTGCAACAGGCTAAGTGGGTCATGCCCAAGTAGGACGAGATTTTCCCCTGTCTAGAGGTCCCTTTTATTTCGGCTGTGTGGACGGTTGTGAGCTCCAACTGTCGGGGTTGTCTTGTTCGGGACTGTCCAGTAGGGGATGGTTCCGGCCTTGTGTTGCAAGGGAGCGGGCGTACTCCTCGGCACAGTGATCTAGGCCACGTACTGTGATGGGTGGTACCCCAGTAGCCCTGCCATTGTACGGAATCCAAAATCCAATAAGTGCCAACGGTTTTGATTGTATTACCCACTTTTGTGGCTAGTAGCTGGAATTTAATCATGTAATAATTTCGGCTATTTCTTATTTATTTGAAAACCCTAGACCTATTATAATATCATCGGATTTCCTATCAAATGTTTTGGTTAGCGTAAGGTAAAAACTTTTCCATGTTTATGCATGGAAAGTCTTACGTGATACCTTTCTTTTAGAAAGGTTTTAAAAGTTAAGCAACCTTAACCTGTTACTCACACCAGACCCATGTCCAACCCGGAGTTTATCTTTTGTTTTCTTAAACTCTTGGGTACTCAAATTTTTACGAGTAGCCAAGGGATTCAGGTTGGCTTTGACGAATTGTGGAGGAGCAATGGAGCAGGAGGCTTCTACGTGTAGATATATATAGTTTTCCACTGTGTTGATTTCTTTGAGTAGTTCTCTTGTATTATATTGAATTGTATAACTAGACAGGTGTTTATAACTGTCTAGTATGTGATGTGTAATATGTGTAACTCTGATAGTGGTTGTAAACTATGTAATATTTATGTTATTAATATAATTTATTCGTTCCGCTATTTAGATTCTGATGTTGTTTCTTCTTTCTCTTCTTTCTTTTCTCTTTTCTATCCCTTTCTTTATTCAAGATGATACGATTTTCTGTGGTCTGAAAGTCGGGTCCTCTCAAATTCAATCCAAAGAAAATGAACAAGGAATATATGTTAGGAATCACTTCCCAACTACTATCAAAAATATAGAAATAGATGTGAGTTCAAAAACTCACCTTTAAACCCAAAAACAATGAAGGAGAAGCTTGAAAACAAAGGAAAATCAACTACTCTTCAACTTCAACTCTAGAAACTCCAATCTAAGTCTACAAGCAATAATTTCCCAAATTAGGTTATAGAAAATTTCTGAAATTGGAGAGAGATTGAGATGGAGAAGAAGAAGGAGATGCATACCTAAGCTTCTCTTTGATTTTTGGAGCTAAAACTTGGATTTGCAAATGAAGCTATGGCTTAGGAATTCCTAATCTCTTTTCTCTTCCCCTATTTTTCTAAAGCTTGTAGTGTTAGAAAATATTAGAATGAATGAAGAGGAGAGGGGTCGAGTAAGGATATAGGACGAGTTGGGTTAGTGGGCTGAAATCCAAACCCAAAGCCCTAAGTGAAAAGGTCGAAATTCTAGCTAACTCCAAACATATCGATGTTTATACTCAAAAAGGCCGCAAACGTCATTTTAAACTCAATGGAAGAGGTCTTGAGTCCTAATTCGACTGTTTGCAAAAAGTAGAATTTTGGATCAAAATCCGACTAACAATGTTATATTTAAATTAAATTTTTAAATATACAATCGTAAAATATGCGGGTTGTTACAGACACTCCTCCTAAAAGAAATTGTGTCCTCGTAATATTTAAGAAGAAAATAAAAAGTAATAACCATAAAAGCATATCAACCCAAAAGAAATTTGAAATAAGAAGTTCACCTCCAAGAGCATGAGAGAGTAAGTCCGGATGTGCTCGCTCGATGAATTCTCTAGATTCCCAAGAACAATCCTTAGGATTTGAGGACCATTGAACTTTCACAAGAGGGACATCTTTATTTCGAAGGCGTTTTACCTCCGAAGCAATAACACGAATAGGATGTTGCTCATAAGTCAAGTTAGGCAAAACTTCAATTTCTTCCATAACACCGGGCTCAAGAGTAGAATCGAAATCTTGAAGGCATTTCCGTAATTGAGAAACGTAAAACACGTCATGAATAACAAAAAATTATGCTGGTAATAAAAGGAGATAATCCACTAAACCAATGCGTTCGGTGATAGGAAACAGACCAATGTATCGAGATGCTAATTTTCCTGATCGATTGAAACGCATAACACCTTTTATACGTGATACACGAATAAACACAAATTCTCCCATAGAAAATTCTAATTTCCTTCTTCGGTTATCGGCATGGGATTTTTGCCTACTTTGAGCTTCTTTCATCTTATGACAAATATGGTCATACATTTCTATGGAATCACGAATAAAGTCTAGACCTAAAACCAGCTTCTCGCCTGCCTCAAGCCAACAAGAAGGAGATCGACATGGCCTTCCATAGAATGCCTCAAAAGGTGCCATACCAATATTAGATTTGAAGCTATTTTTATAGGAAAACTCAATAAGAGAAATATGATCTTCCCAACTTCCACCAAAATCAAGAACGCATGCACGAAGAAGATCTTCAAGAGTTTGATTCACATGCTCAGTTTGTCCATCAGACCGAGGATGATAAGCGATGCTAAAATTAAGCTTCATTCCCAAAGCTTATTGAAGACTCTTCCAAAATTCACTAGTAAACAGTGGATCACGATCGCTAATAATAGAAGTAGGAACTCCATGCAATTTAACAATTTCTTTAATAAAGAGCTTGGCCAAAAGAGGTATGGTCCGATTGGACCGAACGGATATAAAATGGGTGGATTTAGTAAGTCTATCAACTATCACCCATAGACTATCATGGCCCAAACGAGAACGAGGAAAACCAACAATAAAATCCATGGAAATTTGGTCCCACTTCCAAATTGGAATGTCCAAAGGTTGCAATAACCCACCAGGCCTTTGATGCTTAGCCTTAACAAGTTGGCAAGTCCTGCAATGCTTAATGAAGTTAGCAATATCGGTTATCATTCCATCCCAGTAATAAAGTTGCTTCATATCCGCGTACATTTTACTACTACCGGGATGAATGGTAAATTTAGAATGATGAGAATCTTCTAAAATGTCTTTACGAAGATCACTAATATTTAGCACGATAAGTCTGCCAAATTTTCAAATGTCGCCACGAGCATCGATATCAAAGTCTTTCAAACCTTCAATATCAATTTTATCACTACAAATTTAGCTAAGAAGGGCCAATCCGAGATCTAGCTTTTGAGATTCAAGAATACGTTCTAAAAGAGAAGGATGTTCCTCAAGGCTACACAAAACAAGAGAAGAACATAAATCGGATTCATGATCTCAAATCTCACAAGTGGACAAAGTCTCTAGATCATTCCATTCTGTATCATCATGGACACAACCGCTTGTTGCTTACGACTAAGGGCATCGGCAACACGATTTCCCTTTCCGAGAGTATAAAGAATATCGAGATCATAAGATGCAAGGAACTCTAGCCAACGTTGTTGACGCAAATTAAGTTCCTTTTGAGAAAATAAATACGTCAAAGATTTATAACCGGTGTAGAGAACAAATTTCTCTCCCAAAAGATAATGACGCCAAATTCTAATGGCGAAGACAATAGCCGCGAGCTCCAAATCATGAGTGGCATATCTAGTCTCGGCTAGCTTCAATTTCCTAGAAGCATAAGCAATAACATGTTCCCTTTGCATAAGAACGGCTCCCAAACCAAAACGAATAGCATCGGCATACACAATAAAATCTTGGTTCCCTTCGGGAATCACAAAAATAGGAGCATCGGAAAGTAGTTCGTTTAATTTCTGAAAAGAAGCTTAACATTTGTCCGACCAAATATATTTAACTCCTTTCTTTGTCATACTAGTAAGAGGCATGGAAATTTTAGAAAAGTCTTTTATAAAACGACGTAACCCACCAATCCAAGAAAACTACGGATTTCTTTAACAATCACAGATTTTTACTAAGTTTAAATTGATAATTAATTTAATTTTGATTTAAAATTGTGAAATAATTGGAAATTAATATAAAAATTTAGTTAAATTAATTGAGAACTAATTTGGATTTTGGATATGATTAAATTAGATAAACTACAAAATATATAAAGTAAACAAATTAGCTAAATCTAACTACATAATAAAATAGAAATTTATTTATATTATAAAGTCATAAGACAAAGCAAAGAAAAGAAAAGAAACAACACTCAAATATGAACCATATATAAAGATAAGTATGTAAGCTTGTATAGGAAGGCAAGTACAAGTAAGTATCTACATACATAAAAAATAAAATATCTTTGTACAAGTGTGTATCAAGACAAAGGTAATTAATATAAGTACTTTCAGCCACCCAACGAAAGAAAAAAAATTCTTTAGTCAAATTAAAAAACAAGAAAAAATCTTGTACCTGTTGTACAAACACAAATAATAATCAACCTGTAAATCTTTCCTATATATCAACCTCTCTCATTTCAGTTCGTCTATAAAACTGAGAAAAATCTAAAGTGATATCATCTCATAACTTAAATAAATATTCGACTTAACCAAACTTTAATCCAAAACAACTCAAACCTGAGATCGAGAAGGCTTTAGCAAGTAGTTTCAAGGCCTGTTTCAACAGGGAAGTTCTATTCATTCTGGAAAACAGTGAGTAACTTATTTTCTTAAATTTTAAAAGTATAAGTCTGTTGTTTATGCCTACATATCTCTGTGAATAAGTTTGTTTATATATGCATGGATCCTTTGAATATAATTGCAAGCTCGAAGTGTTTATACAGGCTCATTGTTCTGGGACTTTAAAAACAGAATTTTGATTCCAAAAATCATTTCCACTTGATTTACTCAATGTTTGGACATAGTACTAAAACAAACATTGTTTGTTATAGCATAAACTAAATATTAAAAATTTATTGAGTTTAAACAATTTAGTATTCTTTTTGGAAAAACAAGATAATCTGAGCAAATTCTAAATGAGACAAAATTCAAACTTCATGATTTACGAATTCAGGTATATAAATGGAATTCTTATACTTTAATATGATTTTTAAAGCTTAAATCATACTTTTTCGAGTTAGGGTTTGAGGGCAGTTCGAGTTTGTTCAAATTTCATTGTTTTGAGGAATTCTGGTGATCTCGTTGATGGGGGAGGTCGGAGTTTCTCGAGGAGGTGGAGGAGCCTACGGGGTATCGGAGAAAAATAGTGAGGTGGTCGGTAGGTGAACGTGGTGATGGAGGCGAGGATTTTTTATTTCTAAACCTAAATTTTGAGGAGGTCGAAAGATTGATTGTCGCGTCTCCTCACATGCATCGAGTGGCACGTGCTTCTGGGAGGTGATAGCTTGGGTGTAGTCGAAGCTATGGCTGGTGGCGATGGTTCTTAGGTGGTCGGAGTTTGAAGTACGGCGCGTTGACAGGTTTGGGTGGTGTTTCCTGTTCGTGTTCCAGGTTTTGAGTTTTATACTCGAATTCGAATTCATGTGGACGATGGCGTTCTAGTGGTTGGAGAAGGGTTTTGGGGTGATCGCCGACTTGCTCGACGTCGAGGCGATGCCTGAAGTTGGTCGATGACGTTGTGCACGTACACCGTGCACTAATTTAGTCGATCTGGAAATTATGTAGTTAGGGGGAGAAGTTGGGTTGGAGCGCGTATTTGACTCGATTTTGGCTTGAAGTGAATGTTTGGCTGGCTCGTGTTATGGTAGGGTGGAACTCGAAGTAAATTAGTGAAGCTCAAGCTGTTTGTCTTGCTATAGGTTTTGACAAACCTGACAGTAAATTTTTAATTCAAAGCAAATTTAATCAAAAAATTAAAATTATGAGATAGTTTTAAAAGCAAGTTCAAATCTAGATGAAGTTAAATTCAAAATGACTTTGAAATCTTAAAGTCTTAAAATATTTAAAAAGTGGTTTTTCAGGTTTTAAAACAAACCTGACAGTTTCTCTAAATTTTAAAATTTAATTTTAAACCTGAAAATAGAATTTAGACAGTGGTTTAAATTCAAAGTTTAAACTATAGATTCAAATGAAATTTTTGAATCTTAAGGTTTTAAAATGAATTTGGATTTTTAAATCAAGAATATGAAATCAAGGTTTTAAATCAAAGGTCTAAATTAAAGGTTTAAAATAAATGTTTAATCTAATGGATTCAAGTTTACTTTGAATCCAAATCTGGGAATTTGAATCAGTTTCAAAAAAAAATTAAATATGTTTTAAACAAGTTTAAATTAAATAGTCTTTAAAAAGTAATTTGTTTTGAAATAAATTGTTTTAACTTGAATTTGCAAGTTAAATAATTAATATATTTTAAAAACTTAGTTTTTAAATAAAAAATTAAGCAATCTAGTTTAAACCGTTTTCTTATATAAATTTTTATATAAGTTATAAATGTTCTTTACATTTATTTTAAAGGATTATAAATTGAATTTAAATTTGATTAATGTTTAGATGGTTAATTATTTTGAATCTTAAATTCAAAATGGAATTTAAATTTAAATTTAAAAGTGTAATGTTTTAAATATACACTTAAATGTTAATTAAATCATAAGTAAAGGATATGAACTATATTAGGGATAATTAAGGTTTTAAGGGATTTAATTAATAAGGTAATTAAAGAATGATTTATTTAATTTATAAATTAATATATTAGATTAATTTATAATTAGAAATGATTAATAATGATTTAATCCAAGATAATTTTTTAATAAAGTAATTAAAGAATTGTTATTAGTTAATGAAGGTTATTAACTAAGGTTATTTAAATAATTAATTAATGTGATTGACTTTAATAATTAATTATATTAATTAATTAATGATAATCAATTATGAAACTGTGTAAGTGTGATTACTTTATGGTAAGTAATTAAAGGGTTAATTTTTGAAAATAATTAATTACAGGGTTAATTAATTATGTAATTGGTTTAAAGGTTAAATTAATATATATGATTAATTAAGAATAATTTAATTAATTAAGGCGATTGATTAATTAATTTATATCAAGTGATTTGTAATTAATAAATCAGGACTGAATAATTAATTCATAAGTGATTAACTTAATTGGAAATAAATTGAATTAATTAGGATTAAACAATTAATTACTCCTACTTATAAATAATTATTGAATGCTTGACCTTACTTATGAATGATTGTATTGTATGAGATGCCTTGAATTGATTGACCTATCTGATCTGTGATAGTTTGTTCTGTGGATTGAGCTGTGTATTTTATTCATTCATTTGTGATACATTTGTATATTAATCTGTGATCTGTGAATGAAAGATAAACGTTATAGTTTATACCGCTTATCAACTATATTTCTGTGTTTTGATCCGTGATAATGATATTGTTGCACTATTGTGTTAAACCCCTGGACCACGCCATACACACACAAATATGGATTTCACGAGGAAATCGATTAAGTCACAGATTTTTGGAAATGATTTTCAAATAGACAATTTGAATTCAAACGGTTTAGAAATGAAATCGAACTAAATCTGAAAAGCTTTTGAAATGAAATTTCAAGATAAAAAATTATATTTGAATAACTTGATAACGCTTTGAAATTTGAATTCAGAATTTGAAATTGAATTCTATGATTTGAACTATGGATTAAAAGATGTTATACAAGTTATCTATGGGTTAAGCCATTTTAAAGGCATTAATTTAGGAACTGGAATTTACACTTAAAGGCTTTAACTCGTGTAAATATAATTGGATTCTTTTGAAACGAAAACTGTTTGTTTTCAAACAATAAAAGCTTTCATATAAGAAATGAACTTCCAATTGTGTTAAAAGGACTTCTAGTTAAAAATGAAAATGATTTCGAAGTTATGGAAATGGTTTGGAAGCTATAAGTTGAACCTTTAATTTAAAGATTTAATGAGTGAATCCAATTGAAATGGGAATTGTTTTGAAACCCGTAAATGGATCTTTGTGAAACTGTGCGAACTTAGTGAAATAAATCTTTTTGTTTAAAAGATTTGAAATGGTAATTTGTTTAACCATTTGAAGAAAGGTTTTGGATTTTATCAGTTGTGACTTAACTGAAATCCCATATCCATATATTTTTAAATATTGCGATCATTATTCGGCTTAGCAGGGCGAGGACCTTGTGTCATATAACCCATTCCGAATAATGGTACGTCGTTATGGATGACCTTGAAGACCGGTGGTGAAGACCGGGTATTTGTGAGAACGATAGGATAACCTATCAATTGTCTCTGCACCGAGTAGCTACAGTATAGAGATTCCCTAAGTGACGGGAAGTCCGATCGGGATTGTGAATACCCGGATTTGCAAGGGCTTCTTCCTTTATTGGACGAAGTGCCTTCTGTTCTGTTCGAACCCGGGACAGACTTGTATGGTTATACGTCTGACGCTACACTTTGAGATATAAAGCCGATTTCTTTCAAATACATATCTGTTGGTGGTGGAGAATTGATTCTCTTAGCTTAACACCCTTCTCTGAGATGTACGAGCTCAGAGGTTATGTACTTGAAGGTTATCGATGATATATTCCCAATTTGGTAGTGTGACATGCTGAGTGTTGTTGTGTTTTGATGATCATTTGTGATCAGAGCATGGATTTTGTATAAAGCGTAGCTTTGTGGACGAGACTGCATCAGGACCACACAACCCGAAAATGGTCGAAACAGGAAAGATGCGGCAAGGTTATGAGGGTCGCGCCCTTTGGGGTGTGTCATTCCCTTTTGGTAAAGGGTGGTATCATAGTATGGAGCCTAGATATTTACCTATGTGGTAGGCTTCAATCTCATTTTTGTGTGGTTGTTGCTTTGTGGTTTAGAGGCGCCTCGGATAAAGGTCCCAAAGGACCCGAGGGTGGCATGCTCGAGAAGTAGTTACCTAGTTATAGTGGTAACCCGGCCTTGTGTTGGCAGAGATCCGGTTAGGTTCTCGGGACGTCCCGCCAGAGGCGTACCCATGGACAGTGGGAAGTTCCTAATCCCGATCATTTTTTGGAAAATCCAAACGAAACAATACGCGCCCTGTACGGTTTTAGTTGTATAACCTGCCATGGAATGTGGCGGTAACCTGCTATTGAACACGGTAGCTATAGTAGGCATACGATAATGGTCGTATGTTGGCTAAGATTTATATTACACTTTCGAAAGTTTTTCCACACTGTGCACTTATAATAATAATATAAAAATGATTTTTCTCGTATCAATTATGTTTGACTAACATAAGGAGAAATCTCCTCCAATTCTGCATTTGCACGGCGTGTGCAGTGGGAGGCCTTATGGCAAATTCATTTTCTAAAAAGCCTTGCGGATTTCTTTAAAAATCTCTTTTTGTTTGTTTTAAAGACCAAAATGTTTTTGTTACTCATACCAGTCCCATGACTGACTTGGAGTTTATTGGTCCTTTCCTAAACTCTGGGTGCCCACAATTTTCCACACGGGCAGTTTAGAGTTGGGTTTTTCAGATAGTCTGGTTTAGTAGATTATCTAGAGTTGGTTCAGTCTTTGGATCCGGGCCAGACTTGCTTATCTAGGTGAAACGTGATGTTGGTTCGAGCTAGCTTTGGATTAGAGCATTGGATTTGGGGATGCATTCTTTTGAAGATATTGTTCCGCTGCTGGTGTTATCTTTCTCTTTCCGCTGTATCTTGTATCATATCTCTAATATCTATTGTATCGTTTTGTTGTATCATATTATATTAGATTTTGTATCTGTCATTGTATCAATATTATATATATTGATATTCTTTTCATCCTCTGTATTGTACTTAATGGTGTTATATGCTCCGGCGCACCAGATTCGACGTTTGGATCCGCGGCATTGGAATATGAATGTCGTATTGGATGCCGATTTTCGAAGGTCGACTCAGGATCGTTACATTTGGTATCAGAGCTGAGGGTTAAGACTTAGCTCAGGAGTATAACACATTAAGTAGCTCATTAGAGATAGGGTGAAGTATACCCTAGAATGAGTGTATCCCTAAGATATCCGTTCGAATGCCTCAGTAAATTCTCTTACTATCCACTGATAGTGAGTATGAGTGCAAGAAGAGAACGAGATAGGGGATAGGGAAGTACCACTATAAATGATCAATACCCTGTGATAGTGAAAACAATTTCTTCTCAATTTCCTTTGATTCGTGTTCCCAATTCTTTTGATTTGCTTCGTGGCAGCTGCAAGGAGAAGCTTTAGTATGAAGGTGACCCTATGAATCGTTGTAGAAAATCCTTATCTTTATCGATTTCTTATCATCTTTTCGATTTAAACTTTTACGAATTTGAAATTTGGAATTGAAAATATTAAATAAATTGGAAATTTTAAATTAAGTTAAATTGGTTAATAGAAATACTAAGCTAAATTCGAATTGAATCTACAAAATGATTTCGTCTATAAAAAAATCAAATTTGAAATTCTATTGTAATTTCTTATGTTGATCGAAGTCCGAAGAGGGACAAGTTGGCATATACTTTGGGGTGTTCCGACCTAAATTGGAATCCATACCTAATGTTGGAAAAATTGTAGAAGATTGAATCCACCCATCAATCTCTTTTGTTCAGCATCTCTTTTCAATTCTTCGATGGTTCCTGGTAGATCCAGGAAGAAAATTTGATATATTTGCATGGGACTTAAACTCCAAATAGGCCAAAATTGTTTGTTTGGATGAATTTATTGCTTTGATTGCTATGGCCAATAAGTATACTTCAGTTCTAAACTAAAAGTTTTGGAATTGTATCCATATATCTGTCTATTTTTGGGTCCGGATATGTTCTACGAATGGTTAGTTATTCCTTCGAACTAACCAGTGCCTGGCATATTTCGTAGATTTGGTGACCCGAGTATCCTGTGTAGTATTGAACGAGTTTTTTCTCATATTGTTGATATTCTGATTTGGTAAGTCAAATACAGAATAGATATTCAGTTTGACCTGGAAAACTGTTTCTCTATCTTTGTTTATCTATCTTTGTGGTTTTCGTGCCTGAAAATTTCGGGGACGAAATTTCTTTAAGGGGAGAAACTATAACGATCTCAGATTTTTACTAAGTTTAAATTGATAATTAATTTAATTTTTGATTTAAAATTGTGAAATAATTGGTAATTAATATAAAAAATTTAGTTAAATTAATTGAGAATTAATTTGGATTTTGGATATGATTAAATTAGATAAACTATAAAATATATAAAGTAAACAAATTAGCTAAATCTAACAACATAATAAAATAGAAATTTATTTATACTATAAAGTCATAAGAGAAAGCAAAGAAAACAAAAGAAACAACACTCAAATATGAACAATATATAAAGATAAGTTTGTAAGCTTGTATAGGAAGGCAAGTAAAAGTAAATATCTACATACATAAAAAATAAAATATCTTTGTACAAGTGTATCAAGACAAAGGTAATTAATATAAGTACCTTCAACCATCCAACGAAAGAAAAAAAATCTTTAGTCAAATTACAAAACAAGAAAAAATCTTGTACCTGTTGTACAAACACAAATAATAATCAACCTGTAAATCTTTCCTATATATCAACCTCTCTCATTTCAGTTCGTCTATAAAACTGAGAAAAATCTAAAGTGATATCATCTCATAACTTAAATAAATATTCGACTTAACCAAACTTTAATCCAAAACAACTCAAACCTGAGATCGAGAAGGCTTTAGCAAGGAGTTTCAAGGCCTGTTTCAACAGGGAAGTTCTATTCATTCTGGAAAATAGCGAGTAACTTATTTTCTTAAATTTTAAAAGTATAAATCTGTTGTTTATACCTACATATCTCTGTGAATAAGTTGGTTTATATATGCATGGATCCTTTGAATATAATTGCAAGCTGGAAGTGTTTACACAGGCTCATTGTTCTGGGACTTTAAAAGCAGAATTTTGATTTCAAAAATCATTTCCACTTGATTTACTCAATGTTTGAACATAGTACTAAAACAAACATTGTTTGTTATAACATAAACTAAATATTAAAATTTATTGAGTTTAAACAATTTAGTATTCTTTCTGGAAAAACAAGATAATCTGAGCAAATTCTAAATGAGTCAAAATTCAAACTTCATGATTTACGAATTCAGGTCTATAAATGGAATTCTTATACTTTAATATGATTTTTAAAGCTTAAATCATAATTTTCGAGTTAGGGTTTGAGGGAAGTTCGAGTTTGTTCAAATTTCATTGTTTTGAGGAATTCTAGTGATCTCGTTGATGGAGGAGGCCGGAGTTTCTCGAGGAGGTGGAGGAGCCTACGGGGTGTCGGAGAAAAATAGTGGGGTGGTCGGTAGGTGAACTTGGTGACGGCAGTGAGGACTTTTTATTTCTAAACCTAAATTTTAAGGAGGTTGAAAGAATGATCGTCACGTCTCCTCTCGTGCATCAAGTTGCACGTATTTCTAGGAGGTGATAGCTTGGGTGTAGTCGAAGCTATGGCCGGTGGCGATGGTTCTCAGGTGGTCGGAGTTTGAAGTACGGCGCGTTGACAGGTTTGGGTGGTGTTTCCTGTTCGTGTTCCAGGTTTCGAGTTTTATACTCGAATTCGAATTCATGAGGATGATGGCGTTCTGGTGGCTGGAGAAGGGTTTTGGGGTGATCACCGACATGCTCGACGTCGAGGCGATGCCTGAAGTTGGTCGGCGACGTTGTGCACGTACATCGTGCACTAATTTGTATGCTCTAAAAATTATGTAGTTGGGGGGAGAAGTTGGGTTGGAGCGCGTATTTGACTCGAGTTTAACTCGAAGTGAATGTTTGGTTGGCTCGTGTTATGGTTGGATGGAACTCGAAGTAAATTAGCGAAGCTCTAGCTGTTTGTCTTGCTACAGGTTTTGACAAACCTGACAGTAAATTTTTAATTCAAAGCAAATTTAAACAAAAAATTTAAATTGTGAGATAGTTTTAAAAGTAAGTTCAAATCAAGATGAAGTTAAATTCAAAATGACTTTGGAATCTTAAAGTCTTAAAATATTTAAAAAGTGGGTTTTCAAGTTTTAAAACAAACCTGATAGTTTCCCTAAATTTTAAAATTTAATTTTAAACCTGAAAACAGAATTTAAACAGTGGTTTAAATTCAAAGTTTAAACTATAGATTCAAATGAAATTTTTGAATCTTAAGGTTTTAAAATGAATTTGGATTTTTAAATCAAGAATATAAAATCAAGGTTTTAATCAAAGATTTAAATCAAAGGTTTAAAATAAATGTTTAATCTAATGGATTCAAGTTTACTTTAAATCCAAATCTAGGAATTTGAATCAGTTTCAAAAAAAATTAAATATGTTTTAAACAAGTTTAAATTAAATAGTCTTTAAAAAATAATTCGTTTTCAAATAAATTGTTTTAACTTGAATTTGCAAGTTAAATGTTCTTTACATTTATTTTAAAGGATTATAAATTGAATTTAAATTTGATTAATGTTTAGATGGTTAATCATTTTGAATCTTAAATTCAAAATGGAATTTAAATTTAAATTTAAAAGTGTAATGTTTTAAATATACACTTAAATGTTAATTAAATCATAAGTAAAGGATATGAATTATATTAGGGATAATTAAGGTTTTAAGGTATTTAATTAATAAGGTAATTAAAGAATGATTTATTTAATTTCTAATTAATAAATTAGATTAATTTATAATTAGAAATGATTAATAATGATTTAATCTAAGATAATTTCTTAATAAAGTAATTAAAGAATTGTTATTAGTTAATGAAGGTTATTAACTAAGGTTATTTAAATAATTTAATTAATGTGATTGACTTTAATAATTAATTAGATTAATTAATTAATGATAATCAATTATGAAATTGTGTAAGTGTGGTTACTTTATGGTAAGTAATTAAAGGGTTAATTTCTGAAAACAATCAATTAAGGGGTTAATTAATTATGTAATTGGTTTAAAGGTCAAATTAATTTATATGATTAATCAAGAATAATTTAATTAATTAAGGCGATTGATTAATTAATTTACATCAATTGATTTGTAATTAATAAATCAGGATTGGATAATTAATTCATAAGTGATTAACTTAATTGGAAATAAATTAAGTTAATTAGGATTAAACAATTAACTAATCCTACTTATAAATAATTATTGAATGCTTGACATTACTTATGAATGATTGTATTGTACGAGATGCCTTGAATTGATTGACCTATCTGATCTATGATAGTTTGTTCTGTAGATTGAGCTGTGTATTATATTCATTCATTTGTGATACATTTGTATATTAATCTATGATCTGTGAATGAAAGATAAGCATTATAGTTTATACCGCTTATTAACTATATTTCTGTGTTTTGATCTGTGATGATGATGTTGTTGCACTATTGTGTTAAACCCGTGGACCACACCATACACACACAAATATGGATTTCACGTGGAAATCGATTAAGTCACAGATTTTTTGAAATGATTTTCAAATAGGCAATTTGAATTCAAACGGTTTAGAAATGGAATCGGGTTAAATATGAAAAGCTTTTGAAATGAAATTTCAAGATAAAAAATTATTTTTGAATAACTTGATAACGCTTTGAAATTTGAATTCAGAATTTGAAATTGAATTCTATGATTTGAAACTAGGGATTAAAAGATGTTATACAAGTTATCCATGGGTTAAGCCATTTTAAAGGCATTAATTTGGGAATTGGAATTTACACTCAAAGGCTTTAACTCGTGCAAATATAATTGGATTCTTTTGAAACGAAAACTATTTGTTTTCAAATAATAAAAGCTTTCATATAAGAAATGAACTTGCAATTGTGTTAAAAGGACTTCTAGTTAAAAATGAAAATGATTTCCAAGTTATGGAAACGGTTTGGAAGCTATAAGTTAAATCTTTAATTTAAAGATTTAATGAGTGAATCCAATCGAAATGGGAATTGTTTTGAAACCCGTAAATGGATCTTTGTGAAACTGTGTGAACTTAGTGAAATAAATCTTTTTGTTTAAAAGATTTGAAATGGTAATTTGTTTAACCATTTGAAGAAAGGTTTTGGATTTTATCGATTGTGACTTAACTGAAATCCCATATCCATATATTTTTAAATATGGCACTCATTATTCGGTTTAGCCGGGAGAGGACCTTATGTCATATAACGCATTCCGAATAATGGTACGTCATTATGGATAGCCTTGAAGACCGGTGGTGAAGATCGGGTATTTGTGAGAACGATAGGATAACCTATCGATTGTCTCTGTACCGAGTAGCTACGGTATAGAGATTCCCTAAGTGATGGGAAGTCCGATCAGGATCGTGAATACCCGGATTTGCAAGGGCTTCTTCCTTTATTGGACGAAGTGCCTTCGGTTCTGTTCGAACCCGGGGAGACTTGTATGGTTGTATGTCTGTCGCTACACTTTGAGATATAAAGCCGATTTCTTTCAAATACATATCTGTTGGTGGCATAGAATTGATTCTCTTAGCTTAACACCCTTCTCTAAGACGTACGAGCTCAGAGGTTATGTAGTTGAAGGTTATCGGTGACATATTCTCAATTTGGTAGTGTGACATGCTGAGTGCTGCTGTGTATTGATGGTCATTTATTGATCATTTGTGATCAGAGCATGGCTTTTGTATAAAGCATAGCTTTGTGGACGAGACTGCATCAGGACCTCACAACCCAGAAATGGTCGAAACAGGAAAGATGCGGTAAGGTTATGAGGACCTTGCCCTTTAGGGTGTGTCATTCCCTTCTGGTAAAGGGTGGTATCATGGTATGGAGCTCATATATTTACCTATGTGGTGGGCTTCAATCTCATTTCTGTGGGGTTGTTGCTTTGTGGTTTAGAGGCGCCTTGGATAAAGGTCCCAAAGGACCGGGGGGTGTCATGCTCAAGAAGTAGTTACCTAGTTACAGAGGTAACCTGGCCTTGTGTTGGTAGAGATCCGATTAGGTTCTCGGGACGTCTCGTCAGAGGCGCACCCATGGAGAGTGGGAAGTTCCTTAGCCCGATCATTTGTTGGAAAATCCAAACGAAACAATACACACCCTTTACGGTTTTAGCTGTATAACCTGCAGTGGAATATGGCGGTAACCTGTTATTGAACATGGTAGTTATAGTAGGCATACGATAATGGTCGTATGTTGGCTAAGATTTATATTATACTTTCAAAAGGTTTTCCACACTGTGCACTTATAATAATAATATAAAAATGATTTTTCTCGTATCAAGCATGTTTGACTATTATAAGGAGAAATCTCCTCCAATTCTGCGTTTGCATGGTATGTGCGGTGGGTGGCCTTATGGTAGTTTCATTTTCTAAAAAACATTGCGGATTTCTTTAAAAATCTCTTGTTGTTTGTTTTAAAGACCAAACTATTTTTGTTACTCATACCAGTCCCATGACTGACTCGGAGTTTATTGTTCCTTTCCTAAACTCTGGGTGCCTACTATTTTCCACATGGGCAGTTTAGAGTTGGGTTTTTCAAATAGTCCGGTTTAGTAGATTATCTAGAGTTGGTTCAGTCTTTGGATCCGGGCCAGACTTGCTTATCTAGGTGGACCGTGATGTTGGTTCGAGATAGCTTTGGATTAGAGCATTGGATTTGGGGATGCATTCTTTTGAAGATATTGTTCCGCTGCTGGTGTTATCTTTCTCTTTCCACTGTGTCTTGTATCATATCTCTGATATCTGTTGTATCATTCTGTTGTATCATATTATATCAGATTTTCTATCTGTCATTGTATCAATGTTATATATATTGATATTCTTTTCTTCCGCTGTTTTGTACTTAATGGTGTTATAAGCTCCGGCGCACCAGATTCGACGTTTGGATCTGCGGCATTGGAATATGAGTGTCGTATTCGATGTCAATTTTCAAAGGTCGACTCAAGATCGTTACAATTTCCGTCACACTCTCCGGTCTCTTCCAATTTTGAATCGCTTCGATCTTTGAAGGATCCATGGAAATTCCAGATTCAGAAATAATATGACCGAGAAATTTCACACGTGATTGCCAAAAGTGGCATTTATAAAATTTTGCTTTCAAGTGATTGCTTCTAAGAGTTTCCAACACAATCCGAAGATGCTTTTCATGCTCTTACTCGGTTTTAGAATAAATAGAAATATCATCTATAAGGATGAGAACAAATCGATCGAGGAAGTCTTTGAAAACTCGATTCATAAGGTCAATGAAATAAGCCGGAGCATTCGTTAAACCAAATGGCATAACAAGCCATTCATAAGATCCATAATGAGTATGGAACGATGTCAAAGGGATGCTTTCCTCTGCAATACGAAGCTGATGAAAATCGGTTGCTAAATCTAACCGTGAAAAGATTCTAGCACCGCAAAGTTGGTCAAATAAATCATCAAACCGAGGTAAAGGATATTTATTCTTAATGGTAAGATCATTAGCTTGCGGTAGTCAACACAAACCCTAAGTGTACCATTGGATTTCTTCACAAAAATAGCTGAAGCTACCCAAGGAGTGGAACTAGAACGAATAGATTGCTTCTCTTCCAATTCGGATAATTGCTTATGCATCTCCTCGTTTTCTTTATTGGAAATACGATAAGGAGGATGAGTAGAGCTCTAGGGATTAGATTAATTCGGAACTCAATTTCTCTCTTAGCTGGTAGTCGTAAAACAGGCTCAAATATATCGGAAAATTCACGAATAATATGAATGAGAGAAATGACATCTTCCTTATCATCATTATCATCATCATGAGGGTTTAGATAATCCAAGGATGCTGCCAATTTAGAATCCGAATCTTTAAGAATAATAGAAATCTACTTAACAGATTAAGGGTGTCGAAGATGAGTAGTCCGCTCAGGACATATGATATGAGCTTCATAACGGTTAAGCCAATCCATTCTCAAAATCATTCCAAAGCTTATTAATGCATAAAATGCAAATCAGCTTGGAAAGCATAATCACATAAATTAACCTCGACACCATTACAATGTAAACTAAGTGTTGCGGATCCACCAACCGGATTCGCAATTCTCAAAGAAGTCATCAAAGCCATAACACTCAAAGAAAAAGTATCAACAAGATCTTTTGATATAAAAGGATGGGATGCACCCGTATCAAAAAGAACTCAAATAGGATTATCACAAAACACAATAATGCCATCAAGGATAGAATAAGAAATACATTGACCACGAGAAGTGTTACTAGGGGATTACACAATATTTAGCTTTCCCTCGCTCTAGCTTTGAAGTTTGGGGGAAGAAGACAAAAGATGACCCTAACTTTTACAATAACGGCAAAAGAGAGGTTTTGGACATCTATTAGCAAAATGGTCCTTAGAACAACAATTGTAGCATTGCCCAAGACTAGGCGTAGAAGTCTTTGCTACCGGAGTTGCTTGCTTCCCTTTCTTATTGGGATAAAGACCTTTGAACTTAATAAGCCTCTTCTTGTTGTTGTTGAAGTTCGGTTTGACAACCATAACTTCAACATCATCTTCTTTATCGGCCTCTTCGAGTCGAAGTGCGATATCAACAAGCCGATCGAAAGAAACTTCTAATTTTAGAAGTAATGGCTTTTTTAGATTCTTATTCAAGCCATAGACAAACCTCTGATTTTTTTTTAATGGGGTATTAATGTACTCGACCCCATATTTAGAAAGGGACTCAAAAGATGTGACATAATCTGCCACAGAAGATTCACCTTGAACAAGGTCAATAAAGCGTCGAGATAAAGTTACTTTCTCAGCTTCTGGCATAAAATTCAATTCGAATCGTTCCCGAGATTGCTTCCAAATAAGATCCGCTTCAATAATTTCAGAAATCAGAAGCTCATACCAATCTAATGCTCTTTCTTGGAGCATGCTAGAAGCCACTTAGACTCGATACAGATCAATGAGATTCATGCGAGAAAAGATGCGATCGCATGTTCTAAGCCAGCTTGGACTTCGATAACACCCTCGGAACCCTTGAACGGCTTTCCACCCAAATTTGTATAATCACTGCTCAGGCATGCAAATCCAAATTTTAGGTGAATAGGCACTGGAATAGGTCTGATAGCTTGAGCATTCTTTACAAGATCTAGAAGCTGTTGGACAGACATAAATACTCCATCTTGAGGAGTAGCACTGGATTGACCGGCACAGGGACAGCCTGGTCTAACCAATTCTCTTCTTTAAGAAAGAAAGAAAGAAAGAAAGAAAGAAGAAGAAGAAAAAGGTTATTCACTAAATGAGTGTCAAACAATCATGATTGATAAAACAAGACATCATAAAAGAAAATAGGATAGAACGGGTACTATGACTTGGATTAATCCTAAAGCACGACTCCTAAGAAGGACTTAGTACAATGATCCTTACTAGATTATTCTACATTGTTCCGAAGTTTGGCTCTGGTACCAATCTGTGGCGCCCCACCTCTATACTCATGCTAGCCAAGGACTCTAAAAGGTAATGCCGTCAACTAGCACGAAGAATAAGGCTGTTGAGGAGCGACCATCTGTGTAATTGCTTTGTGCGAGCACTGATATGTCAAATAGAATAGCATGCATTTCTTTTCAAGAGGAAATCCGGCATACTGATACAAACTCAAAGCTACTACACGGTGGCTATATGATCTTCGGAAACAAATATAGAAATAAGCATGACACAAATCAGTCACAGATATCCATATCATAAAGGCGGAAATAGATATGAATATAACACATAGAAGTGTACATCAGAGTAGTGGTCAAATAAGATCCACAATATCACAAAAGAATAGGTACAAGTGCTAGATAAAAGAATAAATATACATCAAGGAGTCTCTATCTCGAATGTATAACAACAAAAACTACTAAACTAGAGTAGTTAGTAAAAAGTTAGATAATGTTCCCAGAAGAGGAGTCAAGCAGAAGCACCTGTAACATCTCGGTCTGACCCGAGTATTATTTAATAAATAATAAACGGATCATTCTAGCTATAAATATCAGATAAAATGAGATAGAAGAAGAGATACGACAAAAAGGTATGATAACAATAATGCCATACTATGAAAAGTATACATTAAATAACAACTAAAATCATACAATATCTCAAGAAATCTCAACGTACTAAAAAGAATGTCATATTCTTTATTTTATTCACCAAACCCTAAATATCGGCAAACACATCATTGCCAATCACAAAAAGTGGTGAAACACAAACTCTAGAAATCGTCAACTAGAAATTCAGAAATCACAAAAGGGGGAGGCCCTCACAAAACGGAAGCATGAAAAATCACCAACACATGTATCACAAACGGGTCGCTAACCCATGGTCGTTAACCATAGAGCTGGTGCAACGACATAGTACAATATCGGTATGCCCGAGGAACCTGAAACTCAAATAATTCGAAACAACAACGTAGTACAACGGTATGCCCGATGAACCTGATAAGCCGGACAACGACGTAGTACAACGGTACGTCCGATGAACCGAACTCCATAAAAGTGCATGAGCCGTTTGCCCACAAAAATAAGTCGAAACTCCAAAGAACCAATAGGTCGTTAGCCTATTAAAGAAATGAGACGAAACTCAATAAAACGAGGTATAGTCCCCTACGTGGACAAAGAGACATCGCATATCGCAAGTCTAAATCACAAAATGATGATCATTGATCAATAAAAGTGTGAATTACACTTAAATAAAAGAGTTTAGCTTCATGTCCCATAACCACTGGCTTAGAATAAATATTTACGAACAAATTGTAGATCTCCACTCGAAAATTATCACAAGAGTTTCAATCGAACACGCCCAAAATTTAATCGATGAAGTAAACGCAAGCGTTTCATTCCACTAGTTTTACTAAGCCGTTTAATTAGATTTCTCAAACGAATGAGGTAAAGGTTTGTGTATACTAATAGATTGAAAAACGATTTTTTGAACAAGCTTTGTATTAAAAATAGAGTTGAAATCATATTTGAGAAAGAGTTTGAATATTTACTATTAGTATAGAAACCTTGGTAGTTTGAAGTGAAAAATCACAAAATTGATTGTAGGAACTATCAATCACCAAAAATTCTCATACGAAGACGTGAATCAAATCCATAGAAATCGATACCGAATCCATCAAAATGGATATTCCCTAAAAATCCCAAAAAAGAAGTTATCTAAGTCAACAAAGGTGATAACAACAAATTAGAGAAACAAGAATCGATTAAAAATGGAAATTCAAACACAAAAGGCAAAATAGGCAGAGATAGCAGATTCAGTCGACTGGACCAGGGTGGTCGGTCGGCTGATACAAATCCTGGAAACTTTCAATTTCCAGGTTCAGTCGACTGAACCTGGAGGGTCAGTCGACCGAATCATGCCTGGAAGCTTTCAGTTTCCACGCTCAGTCAACTAACCCAAAGTGGTCAGTTGACTGATACTGGCCAAGGAAAATTCCTAGGTTCGGTTCAGTCGACTGACCTTCTAGTTCAGTTGACTGAACCGGAAATTCCAGTATTCTCAGCCTAGCCCGCAAAGGGGCAAAATCCCAAACAATTTGCGATCGGTCGAGCAATGGGCGCTAGGGGTTTACGCCAACCGACAACCCAGCCCTATAGGCTCTTCGATACTCAACCAAAAGCATAATCAAACATCAAAGCTAAGGTTTTTAAAGCTTTAACTTCAAAACACCAAAAATTGGAATATTCATAAAACCAATTCAATCCAAAGCAAATGAACAAGGAATAGATGTTAGGAATCACTTCCTAACTACTATAAAAAAATATAGACATAGATGTGAGTTCAAAAACTCACCTTTAAACCCAAAAACAGTGAAGGAGAAGCTTGAAAGCAAAGGAAGAACAACTACCCTTCAACCTTAACTCTAGAAACTCCAATCTAAGTCTAGAAGCAATAATTTCCCAAATTAGGTTATAGGAAATTTCTGAAATTGGAGATAGATTGAGATGGAGAAGACGAAGGAGATGCTTACCTAAGCTTCTCTTTAATTTTTGGAGCTAAAACTTGGATTTGCAAATGAAGCTAGGGCTTAGGAATTCCTAATCTCTTTTCTCTTCCCCTATTTTTCTAAAGCTTGAAGTGTTAGGAAATATTAGAATGAATGAAGAGGAGAGGGGGTGGAGTTAGGATATCAGATGAGTTGGGTTAGTGGGCTGAAACCCAAAGCCCTAAGTGAAAAGGTCGCTAGTTAACTCCAAACATATCGATGTTTATACTCAAAGAAGTCGCAAACGTCATTTTGAACTCAATGGAAGATGTCTCGAGTCCTAATTTGACTATTTGCAAAATGTAGCATTTCGGACCAAAATCCGACCAACGATGCTATATTTAAATTAAACATTTAAATATACAATCGTAAAATATGTGGGTTGTTACAAGATGGGAGACTAACAACACATCTTCTTGCTCCAGGAGCCACATATGGTACATATGACATGACTTCAACAGTCATCGGTTACCCTTAACTCTCTCTCTCTCTCTCGATATCGCGGCAATATTCCACTATAGGCTTGACAATCCATAGCCACTTCAGTCACAACTACCGACAGTTGTGCCCTAAGGGTGATTTACTGCTGGTCTATGCGATACAAAGGCCAAATAACTACCAATCCTATGATGTGCATCAAATACCATAAACAACAATGGCGCCGTAAAAGGGGGTGCGACCCCACAATCAGGCTGTTAGGGAGAATACTAGTCAGTTTGATTCACTCTCTGAATATAAAAGGAGTCGGACCTAATGTGGATAACACATAGTACTCCTAACCTATATTTACTCATAGCGGTAGACATAGGCCACAACACACCTCTAACATAGTTCAACACATGATCAAAGTATACTCACTACATCAAGTATCACCACATACACATCCATCACAATCAACATCCAAATCAGCCAATAAATCACAATAACTAACTAGTTATCATTATCAGGTATTTAACAAAAAATTTACAATTCAATATTAATTTAAATAGCAAATTAATTCAATGTAAATTCAAATTAAATTTAAATGTCAAATTAAACTACCAACAGCAACCATTAATATTCTAATCACATCATAAATTTAATTTAACTAACATAAGATGGTTTAGTTTTTGTGAGTGGGTTAAATCACTCACCTTTGACTTTTCGATGATTTAAAATCCAAATAAAGCCCAAAATATGAATAATATTAGAACTCAACCAAACTAGCTCTATATTGTCTGGAATTTCGATACGAACCCAACGGAAGAAATTGCACGCGAATCCGAGATCGTATGGAAAAGTTATTAATGTTAGAACACCTGAAAATTTAAATTAAAGATAAAATAAACAAAGGCATTATAGTAAATTAATGTACCTCACCCTAACTCTAATCGCGTGCTATAGTTGAATGAACCCTAAAATTCGCCACCCTCTCGTCCACGAATGCGCCGCCTACGGCTATCTCCATCAACATCAGCCTTCACCGTCGACATCCCCTCTCTGAGCCGCCCCCCTATGGCCTCCATGACCAGCACGACACCACGATTGCAGCACCGCCGCCGCCGCCTTCCCATGCCATTTCTGGCGAACTTGACGACTCCTGACATGAACGAACACCGTAGATCACCCTGCTCGCCATACTCTTCCCGACGCCACTCCTCGATCATCGGTTGGAGGAAGATCCACCGTTGAAATCGAAAACCCTAGTAATGAATGATTGAGAAAGATCGTCAAATTTTGGCCAAACCGAGAATCAATTGCAAAAATGAATAGAAGATCTAGATTACGCTTGTCGAGAGCTTTCCAATGATATATAATATGACATAGTTTGAGTTTGTTTGAATTTTTGATTCTGATTTGAAATTTTAAATTAGGGTTTTGGAATTGGAAATTAGGTTTCAGAGATTACAACCATTTGAGAAGGAAGATGAGAACAAAAACTATATGTATATAAGAATGAATAAAAGAAACTGCTAGGGTTTTGTAATAGCCTATGTATAAGCAATGATGGATAAGAATGGATGGTACAGATTGAATTGGTCAAAACAATTACGCGAACTCGAAAAGCCCGTCCTGTCCCCAAAACGAAAGTAGGTCATCCAATATATTGAAATATAGGTTTTCGATATTTTTGAACTTAATGGAACTAGTTCCAAACCCTAATTCCATTATATACAAAAGTTAGCTTTCAAAATCAAATTGTATTCATTTAAATTCTTTGAATTAATTTCTACGCGTTTCGAGCTCGCACGATCAGATGACAAATCTGGTCGCTACGAAACTTGAAATCCTAAAATAAGTCACTGTTACGGATCCGATGAAACTAGTTTCGTCAAAATCCGAGAAAGTGGCCAAAAAGGCTATTTTTACACGTCAATTAATTAAATTATTATTAAACTGGTTTAATCACTTTAAATTAAAAATTAAAAGTTTACAAATTTCCATCATTCCTTGTTGCATAGAATTTATAATCTTAAACAAATTTTCCGTTCAAATTCAGTATTTAAATATTGCACTAATTTCAATGTTCAATTGCAACTATAACAAAACCCAAATTTATTTAAATTTTAAATTCAATTAAATTCTTTTATTTTGATTTCCACCCTTATTATTTAATCAACTATTATCTTATGAATATAATTAACATTAGTTTAAATTTCATTACATTCCTATTCTACAATTATCATCTTATACCATATTTATAATATTTCAATTTCATTAATTTCATTAATTACCAATTAAATTCCTTATTTATAAATATAACCAAATTAACTTTACACTTATTTCAATTGATTAAAATTACATTAAAATAGTTGTCAATAACATTCAAACAACATTATTAAATCATATTCTAAATTTTTCTCATTAATAAATCATGAACGTTAATTTCTCACAAATTTCAAAATCTTGTCTAATTTAATATTTTTAATTATAAAAATTACGGGTCGTTAAACTCTCCCCCACTTAAAACTTTTCGTCCTCGAAAAGGAACAAGATGGAATTAAGAAACTTAATATAATTTTATTTTAAATGATCAACTTTTAAATAATTAAATTTACATATTTAAGTTTAATAATAAATTTTAAAATAACTCAACTTTTACAAAAATAATTCGAAGTGTTAAATTTACGAAAAGTTTCGGCAGAGTCTCCTTTGTGTGGTTAGGTCTCGAACATAATAATATTAGTAATTACGATATATGTATGTGTATATGTGTGTATATATATCTTATTTTAGTAATAAAACATCCCAAACCACGGGGAAAACAATAAAATATCGTTGCAAAACTGTAATCCGAAAACGTACCTATTTGTCGGGCAAACAACTTTATTTTATGAAACGAAAAGTAGTGGCTATTGCTTCCACAAACTTGTATTTCACTTATATAATACAAAGAGTTAAAATGATGTGAAAAAATAATATTTTAGTTATTTCAATTAGTGACAAACGCAAATCAACACAAAACATATGTAAACAAACAATACGACCATCATATGCAACGAAGGAGTCAATCATACATCCATAGAAACCAAAAACTAATGGTTTTTTTAGGTTTAGAAACTTTCAATTGTATAAGGGTGATAAATAAACCATCACGTGTATCCTATGCTCAACAGGCCTTAGATAATTACTTAACAGATTATTTATACATCCTCTAACAATTAGAAGTATCCTTTCCCAACATCCCACAAGCCAACAACAAGGAATTTCAAATATTATTTAAGTTTATTCTATTGGTTTATTTTCACATTACTTACATTTTATTTATTTTCATTCATACATACAGTGATTGTTATTTTCTTTATTGATTTTCATTCGTTTACATACATAGGTTATTTGCCATTTAATTATTTAGAACATCGAAAAATCATTTCTTAATAAATTATATAAGTTTCCTTGCAATGTAATTCATATTCATTTACTTATATAACTTGATTTCCAATTTAAGATTAATATTCATTAGTGAATCAATTCGTACTTAAGTTTTCCACCTTCACATTCATTATTTATATAGTTTGATGTCAATTTAATATTAGTATTCATTAATGAATCATTCAACTTAAGTCTCTTAACTTCTTAATACATCCATCCTTTCTTATATAGTATTATTGAATATTAAATATATTTACGAATCATTTCAACAATTTCTTAAGTTTATAATCATTTACTTAAGTGAAATTAACTTTTACTATTCAATTTGATTATAAAGCATTTCAACCACTAACTCAAGTTTATAACATTTATTGTATAACTTATCTGTTCATTCGTAAATATATGTTCATTTTGAAGCACTTTTGTTATTAAGATTTTACTTATATAATATTCTATTACATGTTCATATTAACATTTCAACTTTTCAATGTTTCTGGTAAGTTTTTACATGCTTTTAAATTGTAATTAAATTTTATACAAATTTAGCTTATTTCATTTTAGTTAATAGAATGTTCAATAATTCACATCTTCTTAATTTTCATTATTTTTTAATTTACCAGTGGCAAATCTCCAATTTCTTTACAGTTTCATTAATCACCGAGCTTCCAATTTCTTATTTTTCATTCTAGTAACTATTAGAATTTCACTTTATTCTACAACTGAAAATCACTAATTTATTAAGAACTTAAGACCTAAATACCGGCTTACTTCAAATCATTTTAAAACTATATATATATATATATATATATATATATATATATATATTCATATCTTTTATATATTAATCATAATTCAGAGAAAAATGAAAATTTGTTTATCGAAAAAATGTGTAGTGAAGCTACTACAGTTGTCTTCCTACTTTGAAACTCGAAAATGAATGTCAATGATGCAGCCATCATCACCGAAATAGTTTTCCAACGGCATAAGAGGGTGTACTGAACATATTTCCTCCTAAAATTCCTTTAAAACATTTCTATCAAATCACTTTGAAAATATTTATATCCGAAAATACTTCCAAACTATACTGATATTATGTTCCAAAATCTTTGAAAACCAATTTCAAAACCCCGAAACTTGAGTTCTCAAATTTTCAAATTAAATTCGTTTACCTATAAATCCTATTTTGCAACCAATATTTATAAAATTCACTTCCTAACAAACAAACATATCACATACAACTATATCCATTTATAAAAATTATTCTTTTATATACAAACTATAATACTAAGTGAAATTATTTCATTTACCTACATTTCAAAAATTATTGTGATGGTCTGCCCTATTAAGTGTTTATAAATCCCTATCAATGCCAAATCGTCCTATGTACCGATCAGAATTTATAATTAATAAACAGAACAAATTAACACAATATAAAAACGTTTTTATAACAATAACAAATACGCTCACTCATATATATATATTCTCAAACGACTCATTCTAGGGTGTTACTACCCTATCTCCAATGAGTCAAACCCCACATGTAACAACCTTAGATTTTGACTATATATTTAAATTTGAATTCATTTCATTTTGAAATTATTTTAAATTTGTTTTATTTGTGTGATATCATTTCTAAACATTTTTAAAATAATAATAGAATTTTTCCAAAATTTACTGTATTTATTTCCTATTTTTAAAGGCTGTTTTCTAATTTTCTGATATTTTCTTCATTTTAAATTTCTTTATTTTATTTTAAATTTGTTTTATTTGTGAAATTTCATATCTAAATATTTTTAAAATAATAATAGAATTTTTCCAGAATTTACTGTGCTGATTTCCTATTTTTAAGGGTCGTTTCCTATTTTCCGCTATTTTCTTCATTAAAAATTATATTTAAATTAAATTTTAAATATTTATTTTGTGAATATATTTTTATTTTATGTTATTATTTATGTTTAAAAATACTTTACAAGCTTATATGAATTTTCTAAAAATTATTTCATTTAACTTCAAATTTTGCTAGTCTAGTTCATTGTTTTAACTATTTTCCTTAATTCTACTTTACATAATTGATAAATATTATATATATTTTTATATTTGTTAAAAATTTTGAAATCTTATCTGATATTATTATTATTTCAGCTACATAAACTTATATAAATAATTAGAGGTAAATTGAAAGGGTTTGTGACCTTTTATTTCCAATGGCTTTTGATTTTCCCACCTTTTCACATTTTTAACTTACTTTTGCCATCAATTAGTCATAATAACTCACATACTTCAGCTGCTTACCTCCATTCTTCACTCACGTACATATTTTTCCTCCTTCCTGAAAAAAATTTCGGCCTCCTCTTGATTGAGAAGTTTGGTAAAATTCTATTTTCTTTTATCTTCTTTTGTTCACTTATATTGATTTTTCTAGTTTGATTTTGCACTTGCTTCACCTTATGTAGGTTCGGCCATGCCCCTTGCTGCCTATCCGCCTCCACCGCCTGATGACACACCACCAGCACCTCCTCCTCACCAGCCACCCAAGCCATGAACCCCCTTGGTGATGTACATACACAAAAGTTTCAAAACACCCTTCATACTAGCCTAACCGAGCACCACTCTCATTCCATCACCTCACCACCCCTCTAGCCGCCACCTACCACACCACCACCACCTCCAACACCCATCCCTACACCACCACAGTGGACCCCACTCCTCTGGCCGTGACACCTAGGGCCTTGGCCGAGCCCAAATCCTTGACCAAATTCATGTATGCATGCTTATGTGTGTTATTGCCTTCACCCACCTTTACACCATCATTCCAACATGTAGGCCGAACCCATACTCACCCAAACTAAACCCAAACACCTGCAATTATGTTGTATTTCCCCTTATGTCTGAGCCTAGTAAAGGTTAAAAGCAAGTGCAAGCATTTCTATTTGATTCTGTGCAGTATATTCTAGTGTAGTTTTGATCGTAGTTGATTTGAAACTCATCATTGTTATATTGTTTTTGTTTGATGTGTATCCAAGGAATTTGACACTTGACTCCTCTATTTGAATCTATGTCGTGCTTTTGTGCTTGTGTAGATCCCGTTTGTGAAATTCGTCATTGGGTCATCAGCTCAAACCAGTGAGTTATTCTCACCAGACAGTTTTAAACTTATATGAATAGTAAATCGATCGCTTGTGAATATGTAAACTGCATCACCATATTTTATTTGCTATGTCACTATTATATGATGTTCACACATGACTAAACACCATTTAAATCATATGTCACTGTTATATTATTGTTGTTTTGTATATTTTATCAGTATATTACACTGCAAGTTCCCTTTAGATTAGAATCACTATGGGTTGAAATGATACATACCCGAACGGACTTTAGAATAAGGAAAAATCATTATGGGCAAAAATGATAGGCCTGAATGATTTTCAATTTATTTCATTTACTTGGGACTGCGAGTTCGAAATGATAAAACCCGAATTTTCTTTGTAAATTACGGGTTGAAATGATATATTACCCGTATCACTTTTCCTAGTGTAGAAAATTATATACAGACCTGCAGTTAATATATGTTTTTCTAAAAAATTTAAAATTATTTTAGAAATGTAAATATTAAAATATTTTGATTTAAATCTAATTAAAAATGATTTTTGTAAAATATTATTGATTTTCTGAATAATTATAAGTGAAATAAATTAATGAAAAAGTTAGAAAATTTTGAATGTAAGTTATTTTGGAAAATTTGATTTAATTATAATTGGAAATTAAGTTGAATATGAAATCATGATAAATTTATGATAATTTGAATTTAAATGAATTTAAAGTGATTTTATATCATATTAATGATTTTTAATAAAGATGAAATGTGAAATGAATGGATATTTAAGTTGAAATTTTGAAATATAACTAAAATTGGAAATTCATGGAATTGACCTAAAAGTGAATTTTTAGTTAATTAAATAAAAATAAAACAAAGTTATATTTGAGAATTTGAACTTAAGTGTTAGATTGAAATTTAATGTAAGGAATTTAAAATTGAACATTGCAATTTAATAAGTGAATTAGTGTTAAATATGAATTTTTAAATGGAAATTTAACTTTATGAAATCATGTAATTAAAGAAAATTAAGTGATGGTTATAAAAGTAAGAATATGGGATTTTATAAGTTAAAAGTGATTCATAGAAAATATAATTGTTGTGAAATTATATTGAAATTTTGAAGTTAATTAACGGCATTTTTGAAATGCTATTTATCTAATATAAATGATAATACAACATTTGTAAATGCTGTAGTCGATAAGTGAACTAAATAACTAAATTGAATTAAAGGCTATTATAGCATTTTATTTTTAATGCTATACTTGTTGGATTTAGACTAAGTTTTCTTTGAAATTAATTTAACTATATTACAGCATTTTAAAACGTTGTCTTTTGTTAAATTGAACTGTTTTGAATATAACTTTCTGTAGCATTTTCCAAATGCTGCGAAAGTTGAATTTTCATTGTTTTGATAAAATTAAGTGAATGAATGAACTGTGAAAGTTGAAATTTTAGAAATTTAATAATTTAATTATTAAATGTAATAACTTCATTTTTTTATGATTTAAACGAAGTAATTTGTTTGGAATTGAACTATTTTGAAATGTGAATTGAAATGGTATTTTTAAATTGAATAAAATGAATATGTTTTTCAAATGAAATGATAAGTTTGATATTTTGAAATGGATTTGAAATGATATTGGATTTTGAGAAATAAATACCATTTTGAAATTATAACAATGGGTTATAATAACGATTGGTTGTTGAAGAGTCCAGGATCGGATATGGACATACTCTCTGTCGATACCGAAATCCACTTTAAAAACTGTATACGCGGTGGAGATTCCAGAATGAAGTAGGATGGTGACGACGTTCCTAGGGTACGTTTCATGGACCAAACTCCCGTAAATTAGCATAAGGTGGCTAAAATAGGAGCGATCTCGGGCCAAAGGAGGTAGCACCTCTGCCTGAACACACTTCTTTGATACCATTCTATTACTGTTGTGATCGATTGGGTGCACCCCTTGATTTTGGAGTGTTGTTCAGGGTGGGCGTATGTGGCTGCTGTGTTACCACTAGCCCGTGTGCGTAATTGGTATATCTACCCTGGCATTGCCTTGTGTGCCATGTCACCTACCATACCGAGCCTTTAGTACGAGTTCGTTTTTCTCCCATAGCCCGTGTGGTATCCTCTGACAGTCACCCGGAGTGGAGATGGCATGATATTTGATGGACTACTGGGACTATTATGTGTGAAGGGTGATATGGGTAGGCTGGAACGCTATTTAAAAGTACGTTTATTTTACTGTAGTCATTATTATAATAGCGAAATATTACTATATAGTAAATAGTTTAACGGATCCTTAGAGGATGGGCGGTCCTAGGCATCCTTTAAGTTACTTGTATCTTTATTACAGTTCACTTGTGTTGGTTTACATTATATAAGTATATATTGTCCTGACTCGAGTGTTTTGTGTTTTGCTTTACGCTCGGGTCAGCCTGAGTATTCACAGCTTTGGATTCTCTTCCTGGAGCTGGTCTTTCACTGGAGTCTCTGCTTATCTACATATTTATCTACTTTTGTTTCAGCTGTTCTAGTTTATCTCATGTATTAGTTAACTTCTATGTATTTGGGATTTCTATTATGTTGTTTTCAGACTGTATTATGTATTTGGTTTGAGACTCTGTTATAGTAGCTTCATGAACTACTATGTTATTTTATATTCCGCTGCGAGTTATTTGTTTGTTCTGTGTCCGTGATTCTGTATATTTGATTTTATTTGCTCCAAATTTATTTACAATCTGTTATTTCGCATCATTCAAGTCTGACATGTGTGGATTATTGTCGATTTGAATGGTACGAAATTGGGGTTGTTACAGTTGGTATCAGAGCTTTGGTTTTTGGCTACCATTGCCTGTACGGAGCAAAAACTCATTAAAGATAGGGTATTTCTACCCTAGAATGAGTGAAATCAATCTCAGAATCATATCTTTGTGAGAGACGTATTTTCGAAGTATAAAATGATTTTTCAAAATGTTTTCAAAGGCTTTTCAAAGACTATTTTGGTATATAAAATTTTCTTGCTTTTAAAGGATTTTCAAACGTTTTCTAACTTTCCTTTCTTTCGTATCTACCTTGATAGGATTTTTATTTCTTTAAGATATTCATCCAAGTGTATTATCTTGCCTTATCTTAATTTATCTTTGGCTTGTCTTTATTCTTGTCCTAAATTCGTTCTTGATATTTTTCAGGATGAATCGAGGAAATGCCAGAGGTAGGGGTCGCGGTATTGCTCCAGCTCCTTAACCTATTGCTCCAGTCAGGTTCACTGTTCTTTGTAAGGAATTCTCTCAACTAGGTGGAACGCCATTCACCGGTTCAGAGACTATCATTGAGGCTCAGCAGTGGTTGTGGAGTCTTAAGAGGATATTTACTCTTGACATTACTGATGCTCAGAAGCGTCAGCTAGCAGCCTGGCAGTTGCATGATTCTGCTTTAGATTGGTGGGAGTCCGTTACGGCTAACACCGTTGAGGCTGATCTCACTTGGGAGCAGTTTAGGTATCCTTTGGGTTATCTCAATTTTGTTCCTATTTGTGTTCCTTTTCTTTTGAATCTATCTTAATCTTGTTTTCTGTATCTCTTTTCCATGGAGGCTTTTGTGGCAAAATGGATGCCAAAAGCTGGGAAATCTCAGCTTTATCGTGAGTTTATGGATTTGAAGCAGGGTACCATGTATTTTACTGAGTATGAGAGAAAGTTCAATGAACTTTCCAAGTTCGGTCCTAGCCTTATTGACACTCCTCTCAAGAAGAATGAGAAATTCATCGCTGGTGCTCGCCTAGAGTATCATAGTCGCCTCATTTCTCATGTTCATGGTTCTTTCACCCAGCTCATGGATATGGCTATTCGCTATGAGAATCCCACATCCAAAGGTCCTTCCGTTTCTGGTGCTCAGTCTTCCTCTACAGTTTCCAAGAAGCGTAAGCCTAACTTCCAGCTGTAGAAGAAGAATTGGCAGAAGCATCCTGGTTTGGGATCTTCATCATCTGCTCCTGCTCAGAGGCAACCGGTTGATCTCTCCTCCATCACTTGCTTTAGGTGTGCCCAGAGAGGGCACTATGCCAATAGCTGTCCTACTTTATCTGGTGCTGCTGTTCCTCCACCTGTTCAGTCGGTTAGACGCGATCTCTACCATATCTGTCTCCAGCCCGATCATTTTAAGAAGGATTGCCCTACCCAGCAGAGGGGTACTCCTTCTGGTATATTTGCTGTCACTTCTGCATCATCTCCAGTTCCTCCACCTGCTCATGCTCCTAGTGATGACCAAGGTACACTCCAGGGTTCATTTACTTTATTTCATTATCCTGTTCGTGTGTTGTTTGATACTGGTTCTTCACATAGTTTTATTTCTGTTGATTTGTGTGATAAGTATGAGCATCTCCTTTCTCCTGAATATACTTCTGTTCCATTATATGTTTCAAATCCTATTGGGGGTCCTGTTAACCTTAATCAGATTTGTTGAGAGGTGAAACTTATCCATTCTGATCATCGCTTTAGTGGTGATTTTTATATTCTGGGCTTCGATGCTTTTGATTTATTGCTTAGTCAGGATTGGTTAGTGAATCATGATGCTCTTATCTCTTGTAAAGCCCGGTCTGTTCAGCTTGTTGATGATCAAGGGAATTCCTTGATTATTCAGTGCCGCATGCCTCAGGATTTTACTGGCAACTTTATTTATTCTTTGGATTCTTCTCCCAGTGATCTTGATTCTACTCCTATGGTTAGACTATATCCCGATGTATTTGGTGAAGTCACTTCTTTACCTCCAAAGCGGGAAATTGATTTTCGGATTGATCTTACTCCTGGTGCTCGACCTGTTGTTCTTCCTCCTAGAAGAATGGCACCCCGCGAGAAGGTTGAGATGGGAAAGCAAATTAAAGACTTATGTTCCAAAGGTCTGATTAGGCCTAGTTTTTATGAATGGGGAGCTGCGGTGGTTTTTGTCACCAAATCTGATGGTTCACTTCGGATGCGTGTTGATTATAGGGAGCTGAACAAGCTCACTATGAAAAACAGATATCCAATGCCTCGTATAAATGATATGTTTGATCAGCTTCATGGTGCCACTATTTTCTCTCAGCTTGACCTTGCCACAGGTTTTCATCAGCTCAGGGTTGCTGAGGATAGCATTCCCAAGATTGCTTTCCGCACTGAGAATGGATTTTATGAATGGTTAGTCATGCCTTTTGGTTTGACTAATGCTCCTGCTTTCTTTGTTGATTTGATGAATCGTTTTTTCGTGATGTGCTTAATAAATTTGTGCTAGTCTTTGTTGATGATATCCTTGTCTTCTCTAAGACTAAGGATGAGCATAAGTCGCATTTGAAATATGTTCTTGAGACTCTCAGAAATCATCAGTTAAAGGCTAAATTTTCTAAATGCCATTTCTAGAAAGATGAAGTCCGTTTTCTCGGGCATATTGTTTCTAGTAATGGAGTTTCTGTTGATCCAGTTAAGATCGCTGCGATCAATGTAAGTCTTTCTTTCTTCTCTTTCTCTATCATTTTAATAATTCTATTTTTCCTGTTGTTCTTATTTTCTCCTAATTCTATTCCAGGATTGGGAAACTCCAAAGATTCCATCTGATATTCGTAGTTTTCTGGGCCTTGCCGGTTATTACCGGAGATTCATTGAGAATTTTTCTCGGATTGCTGCACCTCTCACATCTTTGACTCGAAAGAATGCCAGATTTGTCTGGAGTGATCAGTGTAAGGCTGCATTCAGTGAGTTGAAGAGCAAGCTAACTTCCGCACTAGTTCTTACTGTTTCGAATGGAAGTGAGGGATTTACAGTTTATACTGATGCTAGTCGTGAGGGTTTGGGTGCTGTTCTCATGCAGGATGGTAGGATCATTGCCTATGCCAGCCGTCAGTTGAAAACCCACGAAGCAAATTATGCTGCTCATGATTTAGAGTTACTTGCTATTGTCTTTGCTTTGAAACTTTGGAGGCATCATCTTCTTCGAACCAAGTTTGAGCTTTTCACAGATCATCAGTCTCTAAGATATATCTTCTCCCAGAAGGATCTGAATCAGAGGCAAGTTCGTTGGCTTGAGTTTCTGGCTTCTTATGACCTTGACATTAACTATACTCTCGGTAAAGCTAACGTTGTGGCCGATGCTCTGAGTCGGAAGAAGGCTTTGTTGTGTCAGCTTGATGTTTCTTCTTCTCCTCTTCTGGATCGGATTATGGCTAAGAAAGATGAGGATGAGATGCTTAGATTGATGAAGGAGAGTGTTTGTAGCAGAGTTGGTGGTAGTAGTGGTAGTAGTGGAGCTCAGATTGATGATAGAGGGATATTGAGGATTAATGGCAGGATTTGTGTTCCGAAGGTTGATAGTTTGAGGCAGGAGTTGCTTCAGGAGAATCATCGACCCAGACTTTCTATTCATCCTGGTGTGTCGAAGATGTATCAGGATACGAAGAGGCTTTATTGGTGGAAGGGGATGAAGAGGGATATCTCTATCTTTGTTAGTCGGTGTGTGACTTGTCAGTAAGTCAAAGCCGATCACCAGAAGACCCCTGCTTTGTTGCAGCCCCTCGAGATTCCCAATTGGAAGTGGGAACAGGTTTCCATGGATTTCATTGATGGTTTACCGAGGACTCGGAAGGGCAATGAGAGTATCTGGGTTATTGTTGATAGACTGACCAAGTCCGCTCATTTTATTCCGGTCAAGCCTACTCGTTTTGCTTCTAGTTTATCTGAGATCTACATGAGAGAGATCGTTCGTCACAATGGTGTTCCTCTCAGTATTGTTTGTGATCGTGACCCTATTTTTACTAGTCAGTTCTGGAAGGCTTTTCAGGAATCTTTGGGTACTCGTTTGAATCTGAGCACTACTTACCATCCTCAGCCCGATGGTCAAACGGAAAGAGTAAATCAGATTCTCGAGGATCTTCTTCGTGCTTGAGTGCTAGACTATGGAGGATCTTGGGAAGATTATCTCCATCTGGCCGAATTTACCTACAATAATAGCTATCAGGTATAATATTATCTTCTGTTTTCAGTCTATTCTTGATCTTTTTATCTATCTCATTCCATCTTTGCATTCAGGCCAGTCTCAAAAAGTCTCCGTTTGTTGCTTTATACGGACGACCTTGTAGATCTCCATCTTGTTGCATTGAATCCGGTAATCGTTTGGTTCTTGGTCCTGAAGTGATTTTGGAAGCTTCTGAGAGAGTTGAGGAGATTAAGAAGAGGTTGAGAGTCACTCGGGATAGACAGAAGAAGTATGCCGATAGGCGTAGGTGGAATTTGGAATTTGCTGTTAGTGATCAGGTGTTCCTTAAGGTCTCTCCCTTGAGGAATGTCATTCGCTTTGGTCGTAGAGGGAAGCTTTCTCCTAGGTTCATTGGTCCTTTCCGCATTGTGGAAAGAGTTGGTTCTTTGGCTTATCGTCTGGATTTGCCCGAGAAGCTTTCTGGAGTGCATGATGTATTCCATGTCTCGCATCTTCGCCGTCATCTTCACGATCCATCTCCAATTGTCCAGCCTTCTGCTCTTGATAGTTTGGATATTGAGCCTAACCTGACTGTTCAGAGGAAGCCACTTCGTATTGTTGGTAGAGATACGAAGCAGCTCAGAAGGAAATCTGTTAATCTGGTCAAAGTACAGTGGAGTACTGATGATCGAGATTGTACTTGGGAAACGGAGGAGAGAATTCGTGCTTCGAATCCGGAACTATTCGTTTCAGGTACTATTTTGTTTCTCTATCTTTTTTCTCTTTATTTTTCCTTTCCGTTTTTTTCGAGGACGAAAAGATTTGAGTGGGGGAGAGTGTAACAACCCTAGATTTTGACTATATATTTAAATTTGACTTCATTTCATTTTTAAATTATTTTAATTTTTTTTATTTGTGTGATATCATTTCTAAACATTTTTAAAATGATAATAGAATTTTTCCAAAATTTACTGTATTTATTTCCTATTTTTAAAGGCTGGTTTCTAATTTTCTGCTATTTTCTTCATTTTAAATTTCTTTATTTTATTTTAAATTTGTTTTATTTGTGAAATTTCATCTCTAAATATTTTTAAAATAATAATAGAATTTTTCCAGAATTTACTGTGTTGATTTCCTATTTTTAAGGGTTGTTTTCCTATTTTCCGCTATTTTCTTCATTAAAAATTATATTTAAATTAAATTTTAAATATTTATTTTGTGAATATATTTTTATTTTATGTTATTATTTATTTTTAAAAATACTTTACAAGCTTATATGAATTTTCTAAAAATTATTTCATTTAACTTCAAATTTTGCTAGTCTAGTTCACTATTTTAACAATTTTCCTTAATTTTACTTTACATAATTGATAAATATTATATATATTTTTATATTTGTTAAAATTTTTGAAATACTATCTGATATTATTATTATTTCAGCTACATAAACTTATATAAATAATTAGAGGTAAATTGAAAGGTTTTGTGACCTTTTATTTCCAATGGCTTTTGATTTTCCTACCTTTTCACATTTTTAACTTACTTTTGCCATCAATTAGCCATAATAACTCACATACTTCAGCTGCCTCCCTCCATTCTTCATTCACGTACATCTTTTTCCTCCTTCCTGAAAAAAATTTCGGCCTCCTCTTGATTTAGAAGTTTGGTAAAATTCTATTTTCTTTTATCTTCTTTTGTTCACTTATGTTGATTTTTCTAGTTTGATTTTGCACTTGCTTCACCTTATGTAGGTTCAGCCATGCCCCTTGCTGCCTAGACGCCTCCACCTCCTAATGACACACCACAAGAACCTCCTCCTCACCATCCACCTAAGCCATGAACCCCCTTGGTGATGCATATACACAAAAGTTTCAAAACACCCTTCATACTAGCCTAACCGAGCACCACTCTCATTCCATCACCTCACCACCCCTCTAGCCGCCACCTACCACACCACCACCACCTCTAGAACCCATGGCCACACCACCACAGTGGAGCCCACTCCTCTATCCGTGACACCTACGGCCTTGGCCGAGCCCAAATCCTTGACCAAATTCATGTATGCATGCTTATGAGTGTTATAGCCTTTACCCACCTTTACACCATCATTCCAACATGTAGGCCGAACCCATACTCACCCAAACTAAACCCAAACACCTGCAATTATGTTGTATTTCCCCTTATGGATGAGCCTAGTAAAGGTTAAAAGCAAGTGTAAGCATTTCTATTTGATTCTGTGCAGTCTATTCTAGTGTAGTTTTGATCGTAGTTGATTTGAAACTCATGATTGTTATATTATTTTTGTTTGATGTGTATCCAAGGAATTTGACACTTGGCTCCTCCATTCGAATCTATGTCGTGCTTTTGTGCTTGTGTAGATCCCGTTTGTGAAATTCGTCATTGGGTCATCAGCTCAAACCAGTGAGTTATTCTCACCAGACAGTTTTATACTTATATGAATAGTAAATCGATCGCTTGTGAATATGTAAACTGCATCACCATATTTTATTTGCTATGTCACTATTATATGATGTTCACACATGATTAAACACCAGTTATATCATATGTCACTGTTATATTATTGTTGTTTTGTATATTTTATCAGTATATCACACTGCAAGTTCCCTTTAGATTAGAATCACTATGGGTTGAAATGATACATAGCCGAACGGACTTTAGAATAAGGAAAAATCGTTATGGGCAGAAATGATAGGCCTGAATGATTTTCAATTTATTTCATTTACTTGGGACTGCAGGTTCGAAAAGATAAAACCCGAATTTTCTTTGTAAATTACGGGTTGAAATGATATATTACCCGTATCACTTTTCCTAGTGTAGAAAATTATATACAGACCTGCAGTTAATATATGTTTTTCTAAAAAATTTAAAATTATTTTAGAAATGTAAATATTAAAATATTTTGATTTAAATCTAATTAAAAATGATTTTTGTAAAATATTATTGATTTTCTGAATAATTATAAGTGAAATAAATTAATGAAAAAGTTAGAAAATTTTGAATGTAAGTTATTTTGGAAAATGATTTAATTATAATTGGAAATTAAGTTGAATATGAAATCATGATAAATTTATGATAATTTGAATTTAAATGAATTTAAAGTGATTTTATATCATATTAATGATTTTTAATAAAGTTGAAATGTGAAATGAATGGATATTTAAGTTGAAATTTTGAAATATAACTAAAATTGGAAATTCATGGAATTGACTTAAAAGTGAATTTTTAGTCAATTAAATAAAAATAAAACTAAGTTATATTTGAGAATTTGAACTTAAGTGTTAGATTGAAATTTAATGTAAGGAATTTAAAATTGAACATTGCAATTTAATAAGTGAATTAGTGTTAAATATGAATTTTTAAATGGAAATTTAACTTTATGAAATCATGTAATTAAAGAAAACTAAGTGATGGTTATAAAAGTAAGAATATGTGATTTTATAAGTTAAAAGTGATTCATAGAAAATATAATTGTTGTGAAATTATATTGAAATTTTGAAGTTAATTAACGGCATTTTTGAAATGCTATTTTATCTAATATAAATGATAATACAACATTTGTAAATGATGTAGTAAATAAGTGAACTAAATAGCTAAATTGAATTAAAGGCTATTATAGCATTTTATTTTTAATGCTATAATTGTTGGATTTAAACTAAGTTTTCTTTGAAACTAATTTAACTATATTACAGCATTTTAAAACGCTGTCTTTTGTTAAATTGAACTGTTTTGAGTATAACTTTCTGTAGCATTTTCCAAATGCTGCGAAAGTTGAATTTTCATTGTTTTGATAAAATTAAGTGAATGAATGAACTGCGAAAGTTGAAAATTTTAGAAATTTAATAATTTAATTATTAAATGTAATAACTTCATTTTTTTATGATTTAAACGAAGTAATTTGTTTGGAATTGAACTATTTTGAAATGTGAATTGAAATGGTATTTTTAAATTGAATAAAATGAATATGTTTATCAAATGAAATGATAAGTTTGATATTTTGAAATGGATTTGAAATGATATTGGATTTTGAGAAATAAATACCATTTTGAAATTATAACTACGGGTTATAATAACGATTGGTTGTTGAAGAGTCCGGGATCGGATATGGACATACTCTCTGTCGATACCGAAAACCACTTTAACAACTGTATACACGGTGGAGATTCCAGAATGAAGTAGGATGGTGACGACGTTCCTAAGGTATATTTCGTGGACCTAACTCCCATGAGTTTGCATAAGGTGGCTAAAACAGGAGCGATCTCGGGCCAAAGGATGTAGCACCTCTGCCTGAACACACTTCTTCGATACCATTCTATTACTGTTATGATCGAGTGGGTGCACCCCTTGATTTTGGAGTGTTGTTCAGGGTGGGCGTATGTGGCTGCTGCGTTACCACCAGCCCGTGTGCGTAATTAGCATATCTACCCTGGCATTGCCTTGTGTGCCGTGTCACTTACCATACCGAGCCTTTTGTACGAGTTCGTTTTTCTCCCGTAGCCCGTGTGGTATCCTCTGACAGTCGCCCGGAGTGGAGATGGCATGATATTGGATGGACTACTGGGACTATTATGTGTGAAGGGTGATATGGGTAGCCCGGAACGCTATTTAAAAGTATGTTTATTTTACTGTTGTCATTATTATAATAGCGAAATATTACTATATAGTAAATAGTTTAACGGATCCTTAGAGGATGGTCGGTCCTAGGCATCCTTTAAGTTACTTGTATCTTTATTACAATTCACTTGAGTTGGTTTACATTATATAAGTATATATTGTCCTGACTTGAGTGTTTTGTGTTTTGCTTTACGCTCGGGTCAGCCTGAGTATTCACAGCTTTGGATTCTCTTCCTGGAGCTGGTCTTTCACTGGAGTTTCTGCTTATCTACATATTTATCTACTTCTTTTTCAGCTGTTCTAGTTTATCTCATGTATTAGTGAACTTCTATGTATTTGGGATTTCTATTATGTTGTTTTCAGACTGTATTATGTATTTGGTTTGAGACTCTGTTATAGTAGCTTCATGAAATACTATGTTATTTTATATTCTGCTGCGAGTTATTCTGTTTGTTCTATATCTGTGATTCTGTATATTTGATTTCATTTGCTCCAAATGTATTTACAATCTGTTATTTCGCATCATTAAAGTCTGACATGTGTGGATTCTTGTCGATTTGAATGGTACGAAAATTGGGGTTGTTACACCACAAAGCTAAGGTTATCGCTAAACCAAAGTTTTGATACCAACTGTAACGATCCACCTTTTTTGACCGTTTAATTTGATAATAAACCACACATGATAACTCAAACCATTCAAAAGGGAGGATTGTTAATCGGGTAAATAAGAAAACAAGAGAAAAGAAGGAAAACAAAACACAGAATTTCACAATGGAATGATAAAATATATTAATCAAATAAACAGTTCATGAAGCTGTTTTACAAATAACATTTGATTACACTTTTACAATACAATCAGAGTTATACATACAACAGATAAAATAGGATAATGTAGCGGAAGAGCACGATGTGGTGGAATATATATATAATATAATGCTAACTCCATCTTCGTCTTCTGGAAATAAAGTCTTTAACATCGAAAGCTCAGGCTGACCCAAGTGTAATGAAAAGACAAAACACTCGAGTAAGAAATAAAATATCTCATGTAACATAAATCAAAAATAAATAAATATAAGTGTAATGTCTTCAGAGATGTTTATGGGATTTTAAATCTCTTATCCAGTGTATAACATACATGCAATAGCTTAAGAGATGTTCGAGATTTCCATCTCCTAAGGATCCATTAAACTATTTATACGTAGTAATATACGTTATATATATAATGTCTACCAGTAAAGTAAAGTATTAAAATAGCATTAAGTCGTTACCCATATCCCTCTTAACACATTTTATAAATGTCGTAGTTTATAAAGTACTGTAAACTCCACCAAACCGATGGGCTATTAGGGAGCACTCCATAGGTACGACAAAAAACAAATCATAGTGGGTTCGATAAGGTAGATGACAAGGCACGTGAGGATATACCCTGGGTAAGATTCTACCGTTTTACACTTCTGGGTATGTGGTAACACATAGCCTCAGCTATCGCCCATCTCGAAACAAGCTCCCATAATCAAATCGAGGGTCGCCACCAATCAATCACAAAAGTTAGAGATATGGCATCGAAGAAGTGTGTCCAATCAAAGGGGCGACCTCACTTGGCCTGTCAATTGCTCCTGTTTTAGTCATCTTATTTAGGGCTCGCTTAATACCTCAATGCAGCAACACCGCCAAACCTTCCTACTTCATTTTGGATTCTCCATCGCATACACAGTTGTTAAAGTGCTTTCGGTATTGGCAGAGAATATAAAAATATATGACCCCGGTCTCTTTAACAACCAAATGTTTACATTTCTACACCATGGTCATTTCATAAACCTTTATAATAATAATCCAAAAAACCATTTATACTTCATATCAAGATATTCGTATACTTTTTCAAAAGTATAAATATATTCATAAATACCAAGGAAGATATCTTTCAGTCAATTTCGAAAATAATTAATAAATCTCTTCTAAACTATTTATAAACTATTTATAAGCTTTAGAACCATTTATAAAGCTATTTATTAATTTCAAAATGATATACAACACTTCCCTTTCATAACTTCTACGAAAAATTCCTTTAAAATGCATCCAAATCCCTTTATATAAGTTCTTTTATAAAGCCCATTTATAAAATCCTTTAAACCCTTTTTTAAACCCTTCTTAAAAATCAATTATAAAATCCTTTATAAAAATGTTTTATAAAATTTCTTTTTATAAAATCCATTATAAAATCATTTACTAAACCCTTTTACAAAATCCTTATAAAACCATTTACAAAAAATTTCAATCTTTCACAAAATCTTTTGTCTATTAAAGTTATTTATAAAAGGCTATATTTATTATCTTTAATCAAAACTATATTCATTATACTGAGCTAAAACTATATTTACTATATTAAATTAAATTAAATATATATGTACATAAATTAAACTATATTAAATATTTTATTAAATTAAAATTTAACAATTTAACATATATATTTAAATTTAAATAAAATTATAAGTTAAAATATGAAATTTACATTTAAAACTATATATTAACCTATAATTTGAAGCTTTAAAACATATAAAATAGATAATTTTCCAAATATAAAATTTTAAATAAAAATCATTAAATTAAATTTTAAAAATCAAATTTATAAATCAAATACACTTTACTATTTATAAAATAATTTAAACTCGACCAGTGGTGTCCGTATATAGTTTTCTACCCTATGGTCAATTGATAATGTATGTATCATTTCAACCCCAATTAGTTAATTTTCCAAGTATATATCATTTCAACCGTATCCTGAATCAATAATTTCCAAATCAATAAAACCACACATATTTATCATTTCAACCCATAACGATTTCTCAAATCTATAAGATCATTTGGGTATATATCATTTCAACCTATTGTGATAATAGAGATATAAACATCCAATCGTCCAAAGTGTCGACGAATAAACTTCCATTGCAATCAACATCCAAATCCGCCAATAAATCATAACAATTAATTGGTTATCATTATCAGGTATTTATCTAACAATTTAAAACTCAATATTAATTTAGGTGGCAAACTAATTCAATATAAATTCAAATTAAATTTAAATGTCAAATTAAACTACCAACGGCAAGCAATAAAATTCGTATCACGTCATAAATTTAATTTAACTAACATAAGATGGTTTAGTATTTAGGAGTGGGTTAAATCAGTCACCTTTGACTTTTCGTTGATTTAAAATCAAAATAAAGCCAAAATTTAAACGGTCTCATAATTCAATCAAACTAGTTCCATATGCTCTGGATTTCCGATACGATTCCAACAGAAGAAACCATGCACGAATCCGAGCTCGTATGGAAAAGTTATTGATGTTAAAACACATGGAAATTCAAATTAAAAATAACATAAACAAAGGGCATTATTGTAAATTAATGTACCTCATCCTAACCCTAATTGCGTGCTGCAGTCGAACGAACCCTGAAAGCCGCCACCCTCTCGTCTACGAACGAGCCATCTATAGCCATCTCCACCATGATCAGCCTTCACCACCGACATACCCTCTCCTAGCTGCCTCCCCTATGGCCTCCACGACCAGCGTGATGCCTCGATTGCAGCAGCGCCACCGCCGCCTTCCCATGCCATTTCTAGCGAACTCGATGACCCCTGACACGAACGAACACCATAAATCGATCCTGCTTGCCATCCTCTTCCAGACGCTACTCCCCGATCATTGATTGACTGAAGATCCACCGTTGAAATCAAAATCCCTAGCAATGGATGGATGAGAAAGTTGGCAAATTCTGGCCAAACTAAGGCTCAATTACAAAAAGAACAGCAGATCCATGACGACCCGCAAATCCGTACCTTTTGAATCGACAATTAACCACACATATCCAACGAAAAAGCACAAACTGACGGAAAGTCAAAAGAAAGAAAAGTAGAGAGAATAAGAGAAGAGAAGTAAGAGATAAGATAGAACCAAACAGAACAATACAGAATCTCACATCACAGCCGAAAACATATAATATCATATCAATGATCTTTACAAAACAGAAACTGTATATATATACATCAATCAGAGTTCAACAATCAATCAATAGTCATTAGCCTGGAAGTTGTAATAACCCGTCCTCACAAATGCCGACAATATACAACAACTAAGCACAGCGGATAATCAAACAAAACGTGTATATGAAATAAAGATCTCCAGCTCTCCTACTGAAGCTCCAAAAGTACCAAAACTGGACCTATAAATATACTCAGTCTGACCCGAGCATTGAAAGGGAAGAACGCCTGAATCAGTCCGGTAAACCAGCATGAGAAACACACTCAACTGCATTTATTAAATTACCAAAATTTTCCTTTATCAAAATAAAAGTATCTTGTAAGACAAGTCCACACATAAACACAGACATATTTTTACCTTACGATAACTAAAACATCTTATATCAAATCTTGTGATATTATACTGATGTCTAGTATACAAATAATATTAATCATAGCCGAAATTGTTACATTGATTAAATTCCATCATATAGCCCAAAATGGGTAATACAATCAAAATGGCAGGTACGTAGTGGAGTTTGGATTTCCATACAAATGACCAGGTGAATGGACTGCCTTCTGTAGGGGTACACCTCTAGATGGATGTCCCAAGGCACATAACATCTTCTCTCTACCAACACAAGACCGGCCCACCTCTATAACTAGATCGTATCGAATATGTCATCCTCCAATCGTTGCCGACCTTTATCGAGGGCCCTCTAGCACACAAACCACAATAATCAAATACACGACATCATAGCGTGTAAAGATATATCTAGAAGAGGATGATCATACCCTACTTGGGAGCGACCCACTTAACCCTGCTACATCTAACACTATTTTGGTCATTTTCGGTTTATGGGGCCTGGGGTAACGATTACCTTTCACAATCACAGTCACGTCACTTTGAATGCCACAAGGCCATTTCCGTTGACTATTAATTGCTTTCCATAAAAATACAACCCTTAAGCTCATACGTCTCAAGAAGGGTGTTGATCTAAGAGAATTTGCCTTCTCCGCCGCCACCGATGTATGTTTTTAAAAACCAATGTACATAATCTATAGAAATGCATTGTCAGACAAACATCCATATAAGTTGTTCAGGAACAGGACAAATCGAAGTTACTTTCCTACCACATCTTGTCAGAAAATCCCTAGGATTAGTAACGAATAGTCATCGCATTGGTTATTTCATAATGAAGAGACTACTACTACTGGATGTATATTGGGATTTTAAACCCAAACGATCAATAAACAGTCCTCCACTATGAAAATCCAAAATATCGATATCATCATAAGCAACCTGCATAATCGTCGCATATATGTTGGTCCGAAGTGGTTTTCAGATAAATCTGATCTCAGTCTCTTCAGACCAACAACTCAAAAGCGTTTCTCAACTTCACACAGAAACTACATCTCATAGACTTATCATGTCTCCAACTTTCAACTTGTTATCCTTTGGGCCAAGAAGGAAGCTCGATAGATTAGAGTAATACTCCACACTACACATATCAACATCCTCAACATAAATGATAATCAAGCCTACATAGAAGGCAACATACTAAGTGTATGACTAAATAGTTCCCACATCAAATCGAGGAACTAAAATGGCCAAATTTGATAGTCGGTTATTTAACTATCAATGCAAACAAACAAATATTCAGAACGATAATAATCACTAGGCCATTTTTAATTAATCTTTTATTAATTAAACCACTTGCTAAATATTCACTCAAATTTATCTTTAAAAAGATATAATCTCAAAAACATCTCAATATTTCAATCTTGGAAAACATTTCCAAATACTTATCTAAAAATAAGTAATTCACAAATCAATTATATTTTCAACACTTAGAAAATATTATATATACTTAAATCTTGATTAAGTATATATTTTATTCTATAAGGAAAACGTACTTTTAAAACTTTTATTTGGGTTAAAATGAATGTTGCGTAAAACATCGTTACGACAACCAAAATCACTAGTATAGGGATTTGAAAATAAGGTAGATATATAAATCTCATATACTATAAAAAAAACATTTCCTTTCGAAAATCATTTATTATAACAGCAGTGTTATAGTCTATCATTTCCTTATTTATCGGAAACGTCTGTTTCACAAATGAATGTTGAAATCTGTGTATTCGATATTTAACACATTTAAAACAACTTCAAACCATTTAAATCCACTTAAAGATATAACTTCCTAGAACATTTATTTAATTCAAAGAATATTCACTGTCCAAAATCAAGAATATACTTCGTTTACCAAATCCAACGTATCTACACATTTATTAAAGAATTATGCACTGTCCAAAATCATGGATATAGTTCTTTTACCAAATCATTGCTTCTATATTTAACTTATCAAATTCAATTGATTTCACATTTATAAAACAATGTTTGTAAATTCCATTTATATTTTATTAAACTTTCATTTATAAATTTCTTTATTAACAAATACCATTTACATCTCATTTATATGCCAAATCCAAATTATAAGTAAATTACTTATAAATCATTCATTTCCAAAATTCGTTCTTTTTTATAACTTCACAAATTCATAAATCTTAATCACTTATAAGATTCATTTTTAACTTCATTTTAACATTTATAAAAAACTCCTTTATAATTCCATTATTTCAATTTACAAAACTCAATTTTATGAATCTTATATATAAAACCATTTATAATAAATCAAAATTCTCAATTTAAATAAACTTATCCTTTTAATAATTTATAAATTGTTATTAAAACTTATATAAACTTCAAAAATCATACAAAAGTATGTTTCACAAAATCATAATTTTTATAACATAAAAATTATAACTTTTATTTATTTAAAATAAATTCATTTCTTTAACACTTCAAAATTCAATAAAACGTATATTTCCAAAATCACTTGAAAATCCTTTTTAATTTGAAAACCATCATTTTAACATTTTTAAATTACCAAAAATAGGCCCAATGCTGCAACAGCACCAAATACATCAATCACGACATCCAAAATATTATATATCATATGATAACAGAATATATCACATCACCTGTAAATAAAATCAATACTGATGAGGAATCCAATTGGATCCCTCCAACCTGCCACCTACAACAAGTATACATATTAGAATATGTGTACAATGTCCACTTTGAGGCAAACGCGCGTACAAAAGGTCATCCGCTCATACACAGGAATGTATAGGGTCACCTACTGCAATAGGCAAGTATATATCCAAATACCAATTAATATATAGACAATATATCATATATCATCCAAAAGAGAGAGTTGTACTCACATTGCTTGTAGTCGTCACAATAGTGGTTTATTCCGATTAAAATTAAACAAGCTTTTAATTTCAACTAAAATTTTCACTAGCTCAAATAAATCTCAATCCAGCTTCATAATGTAGTGCTCGTCAATACGGACCCAACGCAAGTCGAAACGGTCCTTGTATGAAAAAGTTATGCATTTTAGAAATTTAAATGAATTAATTATATATAATTTACAATTTTTTATTTTAATTTTAAACCCTACACAAATCGTAACCGTTGATTTCCTTGCATCAGATCGTGGCCATGCTTTCATTCTTCTTCCCTCATTAGTTTTCGAACGCGAAGACAACCCATAGCCGCCAATCCATCACGAATTAACACGACAAATACGAACGTCTTCACGTCGATCAACTAGCGCCACCTCGAAGCCCTTGCCCTCACCTTCCTTCAGCCAGAGGCCGATCACGCTTGGCACCACCATCGCGTCAAAAGGCGCGTGCAAAAGTTGAACGAACGCGGTTTAATTTCTCCTTCTACACCGCGAATTAGACAATCATAGCCGTTGAAAACATAGATCTCGATGCCCCCTTCATCTTTGTAGTTGAAAATTTTCGAATCATTTGACGGATTTGGAGAAATCAAAGAGAAAAGGAAATGAATTTCTGCCGTGGAAGCTAAAATGGCTGCTATGGTTTGTAAACTTAGATTTGTGAAAAAGTTAAAAAAACTAGGGCCTTTTATAGAAAATTTTACGACACTATTCATTCGAAAATTTTACTCGAAATGAAGCGTGCCGCTTGGCGTTTATAATGTTTTACCCCTATTCCAAACAAAATGGAATATATATCGAAAGCCAATTCGATCTTATTTGGAAGATAGGTTTCGAATCGACTTATTTACATTTAAAATTCACTTAAACGAATTTCTAGACGTTTTAGGTTCCTCCAGACAAATCGTAAATCCGATTAACACGAAATTTGAAATCTTACAATAATATAACATTAAAGATCCAATGAAACTAGTTTCGTCGAAATCCAAGACTGTTTGAAAATTGGCTATTTTTACACGTCAATTAAATGTTTTCAATTTCTACAATTTAACTTTTAATTCAATTTTAAAAGTTCTCTAACAACATTTTAATTCAAATAGAATTTAATTCAATTTTATACAACATTTCTTTTCTTATTAAATTCAATTTCTAATTATTTACACAATTTTAAATATTAAATTAACAATTTAATTGTCCAATTAAATCCAAATATTCGAAATAAAATCTATTCAGCTAATAAAATTAACTTTTGAATGTTTAAAATTAATTAAATATACGAATATCAAATAATGAAATTCTAAGTCGTTACATTCTCCCCTACTTAAAAGAATTTCATCCTCAAAATTACTAAGTAAGAAGAAGTCACAAAAGCCATTAACTTTCCAAACCAAATCTTTCAAATTAAATTCCAAATCCATTTAACCCTTTAACTTTTTCCAAATCCATTAGTTAAACTTCTTACAAAAACTTTACTATGTTTTTTAATCCATATATAGTTATCTTTTCAAAACCAACACATGTCGTTTAACTTTTAACTCCAAATCAAAATTTTATTTATCAAATGTTTGTTCCAATTTCTCAAAAATTATCTAACGCCTTCAATTTTCAAAAAAATTCGCCAATGCCTCCTTTGCGCGGTTCGATCGTAGTATAATCACAACATATATATATATATATATATATATATATATATATAGACACACACACACATCTCGTCTTCGAGGATGAGGCATCCTGTAGGGAAAAAGTATAAATGTACATATGTAATCCGAGATATGTACCTCATATATTATTAGCGAGCATATACGGCTAACATAACGTGAAAGCGAGCTCCAAATGTGAAGCAAGCATCTGTTATACAACATATGCCAATACAACTAATATCTATGCCAATATAGCAAATGCAATAAATCCAATCATCACACAACTATCATCCAACTAATATCCAACAAATCGATAATCAAATCGATATGCATTCACTACTCATTAATATTCATTAAATTGATTTTCTATATAATCATATTTGATTCATTAACATTGGATTATATTAACATTCAATCATTCAAATTAGTTTACATTCACTAATTTACATTCAAGTTGGTTCACTTCCAATTCAAATTCACTTCTATTTAAATTTACTTCACCTCCAATTCCAATTTGGATTCAATTATTTATAGCTTTCAATTTCATTAATTCAATTTCATTAACATTTAATGAATCTCTATTCAATAAACTAACAACCATCTAACAATCAATGCATATCCAACATTACCAAATTTATTTAATTTGCTTTTAATTGGTTTAAAATTCAATTCTTAACAACAACTAAAGTTGAATTTCATTTATATAACTCAAATTCACATTCATTTAATTTACTTTACTAATTTACTTCGATACCAAAATTAAATTCATTCAACATCACTTAAGTTATATTCCATTTCATTCTTATTTACATTTACTTCCACTATGCAACTTAAGTTCACTACTAATTTAGTTCGTATTTTATTTTATTTAACTTTTACTTAAGTCAAATTCATATCACTATTCAAATACAGGTTTTGTTTTGCTTAACAAAATTGTTGAAACATTTTAGCAATTGGTTTTACTTACCTTTTCTCATTTTTAAAAGTTATACAACTTATTATTCAAACTTCCAAATTCATATCATATAATCACTTACCAGTTTAATTTTCTTTTCAATAACTTATCTAATCCAGTTCAAACTATTTCACCTTCCTTTTATTAAATTTCAAATCATATATTTATTATGCTAACTCACATTTATTTCAACTTTACCAAAGCTAAAATTTTATTTCATAATATAAGTTCAAAACTCATTTTACTTATATTTATCAATTACACTTGGATTTTAAATTCAAATTTGTTTATCAAAACAAAACTTAACTTTTCAATTTACTATTGGTAGCAGATCAATCACATAGAAACTCAAAAATGACACTGATGATGATGTAGTCATTACCCTTATTATTTTCCAACAATAGTAGTGAATTCAGTGCTTTATATTCTCTTAAAAAAAATTCCTTTTGTTATTTGAAAATCACATTTATTAATCTTTTTACTTATACAATTTCACTATTTCACTTCACTTATATAAGGTCATTCCAAATTTATTTATCTTATTTAGATTTATAACGATATAATCTCTTTAACTTCGAAAAACAACTTTCAAAATTAACGGAATTCAACATTTCCAAATTCTTAGTTTAAATTCATTTTTATTTATAACTCGTATTTATAAATATACTCATTTTGTTTCACTTCTTACATATAAGATTATTTCATAATATAAACTATATTAATTATAATTCCATACTTATAATTCATTTGCTTATATAATTTAAACTTTTACAATTGTTGTTTTTATTTAAATTATTCAAACATCTTTTATTAACTTGTATATATTTACATTTTCAACAACTAAGCAATCAATTTGTATACACTTTAATAGTTTCTAAAAAGTTAATCCTTCATATATAAAATATGATCGAGGTGAAATTATTTCATTTATCCAGTTTAAAAATAATACTATGTTGACTTGCCTCGTTTAAGTGTTTAGAAATCCCTATCGATAATATGGCGTCGCACATACAGACCAGAATTTACAAACAACTCAATAAATAAGCAAACACGATATAAAACATGTTATATTCACTAACAAATACACGCTCATATATATAATACACTCAACTCAATCTAGGGTGCTACTGTCCCTATCTATACTAAGTACACATCAATGCTTTGGAATATACAAAACCTAAGCTCTGATACTAAATGTGACGACCCGCAAATTCGCACCCTTTGAATTGACAATTAACCACACATGTCTGACCCAAAAAGCACAAAATGATGGAAAGTTAGGAGAAAGAAAAGAAGAGAGAAGAAGAGAAGAGAAGAAAGAGAGAAGGTAGAACCAAATAGAAAAATGCAGAATCTCATTAAGCAAAGCGGATAATCAAACAAAACATATACGTGTATACGAATTGAAGATCTCTGGCTCTCCTGCTGAAGCTCCAAAAGCATCAAAACTGGACCTATAAACATACTTCGTCTGACCCGCGCATTGAAAGGGAAGAACGCCTGAATCAATCTGGTAAACTAGCGTGAGAAACACACTCAACTGAATTATTAAATTACCAAACTTTTCCTTTATCAAAACAAAAGTATCTCGTAAGACAAGTCCACACATAAACACATACATGTTTTTGCATTACGATAACTAAAACATCTCATATCAAACTTATGATATTATACTAGTGTCTAGTATACAAATAATATTAATTATAGCCGAAATTATTACATTGATTAAATTCCAGCATATAGCCTAAAATGGGTAATACGATCAAAATAGAAGGTACGTAGTGGAGTTTGGATTTCCATACAAATGACCAGGTGAAGGGACTACCTTCTGAAGGGGTACACCTCTAGATGGATGTCCCGAGACACAGAACATCTGTCCTCTACCAACACATGACCGGCCCACCTCTATAACTAGATAGTAGCGAATATGTCAACCTCCGGTCGTTACCGACCTTTGTCGAGAGCCCTCTAGCATAAAACCACAATAATCAGATGCACGACGTCATAACATGTAAAGATATATCTAGAAGATGGTGATCATACCCTACTTGGGAGCGACCCACTTAGCCCTATTGCATCTAACCCTATTTTGGTCATTTCCGATTGATGAGGCTTGAGGTAACGATTACCTTTCACAATCACAATCACAATCACAATCACAATCACATCACTTTTTAAAAGCCACACGGCCATTTCCGTTGACTACTAATTGCCTTACACAAAAATACGACCCTTAAGCTCATACGTCTCAAGGAAGGTGTTAAGCTAAGAGAAGTTGCCTTCTCCGCCACCACTGATGTACGTTTGTTAAAACTGATGTACATAATCTATAGAAATGCAATGTCAGACAAACATCCATACATGTTTTCCAGGACCAGGACAAACCGAAGGTACTTTCCTACCACATCCTGTCGGGAAATCCCTAGGATTAGTAGCGAATAGTCCTCGCATTGGATATATCACAACGAAGAGACTACTGCTACTGGATGTATATTGGGATTTTAACCCCAAACAATCAACAAGACGTCCTCTACTATGAAAATCCGAAATATCAATATCAGCATAAGCAACCTGCACAATCGTCGCATATACGTTGGTCCGAAGTGGTTTTCAGATAAATCTGATCCCAGTCTCTTCGCATCAACAACGCAAAAGTGTTTCTCAACTTCACACAGAAACTAAGTCTTATAGACTTATCCCGTCTCCAACTTTCAACTTGTTATCCTTCGGGCCAAGAAGGAAGCTCAATAAATTAGAGTAATACTCCGCACTGCACGAATCAACATCCTCAACACAAACCATAATCAAGCCTACACAGAAGGCAACATACAAAGTGTATGACTAAATAGTTCCCACATTAAATCGAGGAACTAAATGGCCAAATTTGATAGTCGGTTATTTAACTATCAAAGAAAACAAACAAATATTCAGCACGATAAAAATCACTAGGCCCTTTTTAATTAATCTCCTATTAATTAAACCACTTGCTAAATATTCACTCAAATTTATCTTTAAAAAGATATAATCTCAAAACCGTCTTAATATTTCATTCTTGGAAAACATTTAACAAATACTTATTTAAAAATAAATTATTCACAAATCAATTATATTTTCAACACTTAGAAAATATTGTATATACTTAAATCACTATTAAGTATATATTTTATTCTATAAGGAAAACGTACTTTTAAAACACTTTTATTTGGGTTAAAAACAAATGTTGCGTAAAACATCGTTACAACAACCCAAAATCACTAGTATAGGGATTCGAAAATAAGATAGATATATAAATCCCATATACTATAAAAAAACATTTCCTTTCAAAAATCATTTACTATAACAACAGTGTGACAGTCCAACATTTCCTTATTTATCGAAAACATCTATTTCAGCAATGAATGTTGAAATCTATGTATTCGACATTTAGCACATTTAAAACAACTTCAAACCATTTAAATCCATTTAAAGATATAACTTCCCAAAATATTTATTTAATTCAAAGATTATTCACTGTCCAAAATCGTGAATATACTTTGTTTACCAAATCCAATGTTTCTACACATTTATTAAAGAATCATCCACTGTACAAAATCATGGATATAGTTCTTTTACCAAATCATTGCTTCTATATTTAACTTATCAAATTCAATTGATTTCACATTTATAAAACAATGTTTATAAATTCCACTTATATTTTATAAAATTTTCATTTATAAATTCCCTTTATTAATAAATACCATTTAGATCTCATTTATATGCCAAATCCAAATTATAAGTAAATTACTTATAAATCATTCATTTCCAAAAATCGTTCTTTTTATAACTTCACAAATTCGTAAATCTTAATCGCTTATAAGATTCATTTTTAACTTCATTTTAACACTTATAAAAAACTCCTTTATAATTCCATTATTTCGATTTATAAAAATTCAATTTTATAAATCTTAGATACAAAACCATTTATAATAAATCAAAATTCTCAATTTAAATAAACTTATCCGTTTAATAATTTATAAATCGTTATTAAAACTTATATAAACTTCAAAAACCATACTTAAGTATATTTCACAAAATCGTAATTTTTATAACATAAAAATTATAACTTTTATTTATTTAAAATAAATTCATTTCTTTAACACTTCAAAATTCGATAAAACGTATAGTTCCAAAATCACTTGAAAATCCTTTTTAATTTGATAACCATCATTTTAACATTTTTAAATTATCAAAAATAGGCCTAATGCTGCAACACCACCAAATACTTCAATCACGACATTCAAAATATCGTATATCATGTAATAACAGAGTATATCACAACATCTGTAAATAAAATCAATACTGTTGTGGAATCCAGTTGGATCCCTCCAAACTGTCACCTACAACAAATATACATATTAGAATATGTGTACAATGTCCGCTTCGGGGCAGACGCGAGTACAAAGGATCATCCACTCATACATGGCAACGTATAGGGTCATCTGCTCCAATAGGCAGGTATGTATCCAAATACCAATCAATATATATATATATATATATATATATATATATATCATCCAAACAATCATAATTCATCATAAATAATATTTATTCTCACTTATATAAAAATCAGCGGGTAAGAAAGAGTGAGTTGTACTCACATTGCTTGCAGTCGTCGCGATAGCGATTTACTCCAATTAAAATTAAACAAGCGTTTAATTTCAACTAAAATTTTTACTAGCTCAAATAAATCCAATCTAGCTCCATAATGTAGTGTTCGTCAATACGAACCCAATGCAAGTCGTTTCGTGCGAAAATGAGCTCTATGAAAAAGTTTTGCATTTTAGAAGTTTAAACGAATTTAATTATATGTAATTTACAATTTTTTATTTTAATTTTAAACCCTACACCAAATCGCAGTCGTTGACCTCCTTGCATCTGATCGTGGCCATGCTTTCAAGCTTCTTCCCCCATTAGTTTTCAGAAGCGAAGACAACCCATAGCCGCCAATCCATCACGAATTAACGCGACAAATACAAACGTCTTCACTTCGATCAACTAGCGCCACCTCGAAGCCCTTATCCTCACCTTCCTTCGGCCAGAGGCTGATCACGCTCGACACCACCATTATGTCAAAAAGCGTGTGCAAAAGTTGAACGAACACGGCTTGATTTCTCCTTCTACATCACGAATTAGACGATTATAGCCGTCGAAAACATAGATCTCGATACCCCCTTCATCTTTGTAGTCGAAAACTTTTCGAATGGTTTGACGGATTTGAAGAAATCGAAGGGAAAAGGAAATGAATTTCTGGCCGTGGAAGGTAAAATGGCGGCTAGGGTTTGTAATCCTAGATTTGTGAAAAAGTTGAAGAACTAGGGCCTTTTATAGAAAATTTTACGACACTATTTATCCGAAATTTTTCGAACTCGAAATGAAGCGTGTTACCTAGCGTTTATAATGTTTTACCCCTATTCCGAACACAATGGAATATACATCGTAAGGCAATTCGATCGTATTTGGAAGATTGGTTTTGAATCGACTTATTCAAATTTAAAATTCACTTAAACGAATTTCTATGCGTTTTAGCTTCCCCTGGACAAACCGTAAATCGGATTGATACAAAATTTTAAATCTTGCAATAACAAAACATTATGGATCCAATGAAACTTGTTTCATTAAAATCCGAGGCTGTTGAAAATTGGCTATTTTTACACGTCAATTAAATATTAAAATATTCAATTTCTACAATTTAACTTTTAGTTTAATTTTAAAAGTTCTCGAACATCATTTTAATTCAAATAAAATTTAATTCAACTTTATACAACATTTCTATTCTTATTAAATTCAATTTCCAATTATGTACACAATTTCAAATATTAAATTAACAATTTAATTATCCAATCAAATCCAAATATTTGAAATAAAATCTATTCAGCTAATAAATTAAATTTTGAATATTTAAAATTAATTAAATATATGAATATCAAACGACGGAAATTCTAGGTCATTACAAGATCTAGATTACGCTCGTCCAGATTTTGCCAACGATATATAATATGACATAGTTCGCGGGTTAAATTTTTTTATTTTTATTTGAAATTAGGGTTTTGGAATTGAAAATTAGGTTTTAGAGATTATAGCCTTGTGAGAAGGAAGAAGAGAACATAAACTATATGTATAGGAGACTGAATAAAAGAGCTGCTAGGGTTTATAACAGCTTATATATAGGGCAATGATCGATAAGAATGGATGGTACAAGTCGAATTGGCCAAAATGATTATGCGAACCTAAAAAGGCCGTTCCATTTTCGGAAGGAAAGCAGGTCATCCAATGTATTGAAATATAGGTTTTAGATATTTTTAAACTCAATAGAACTAGTTTCAAACCCCAATCCATTGCATACCGAAGTTATCTTTCAACATTGAGTTATATTCATTTAAATTCTTTTAATTGATTTCTATGCATTTCGAGCTCGTGCGATCAAATGATAAATTCGATCGCTATGAAACTTGAAATCCTACAATAATTCACCGTTACGGATCCAATGAAGTTGGTTTCATCGAAATCCGAGGCAATGGCAAAAACAGCTATTTTTACATGTTAATTAATTAAATTATTATTATATTGGTTTAATCACTTTAAAATCCAAATTAAAAGTTTACAAATTTCCATCATTCCTAGTTACATAGAATTTATAATCTTAAATAAATTTTCCATGTCAAATTCAATATTTAAATATTGTACTAATTTCAGCACTCAGTTGCAACAGTTTAAAACCCAAATTTATTAAATTTTAAATTCAAATATATTCTTTTATTTTGATTTTCACTCTTATTTTTCAATCAACTATTACCTTATGAATAAGATTAACATTAGTTTACATTTCGTTGCATTCATATTCTACAGGTATCATCTTCAACTTCATTAATTTCATTAATTACCAATTAAATTTCTTATTTATAAATATAACCAAATTAACTTTACACTTATTTCAATTGACTGAAATTACATTAAAACAGTTGTCAATAATATTCAAACAGCATTTTAAAATCATATTCTAATTTTTTTTCGCATTAATAAATCATAAATTTTAATTTCTCACAATATTGAATTTCAAAATCTTATTAATTTAATATTTTTAATTACAAAAATTTCGGGTCGTTACAAAAATAATATATATAAAATATAGATTATTCAAACTAATATATATAACAATAAATAATTAAATATGTAATAATAAAAAAATTACAATACTTATCTATGGTTTAACTTATTAAACATTTAGAAATGGTTAAATAATAAATGCCAAATATAATATTATAAACTTGATTTGTATAATAAAACATCATATACTGAAAGCCAATGAATAATAATTACAGAATATGACATATTTTCGATAAAATTAATGCTTTATAATTAAACCATGATTTAATCTTTACTACTAATAATAAAAATTCCACGAACTAATTTCAACCGTGTCGTTTTGAAATGCCAAAAATACCCTTACATTTTCACGTCCGCACTTAAGTAGTCATCCCTCCCAACGTATTCATTCCTTCTGTTCCTATTCCCCCTTAACCAAATTATGTTCCTCGCTAAATTCATCCTCAAAATACCAAATCCATTTATCCCTGATTCCATACATCCTCAAATTTGACCTCATCGGTGAGATAACATCCACGATAGCCTTCCTCAACATCGATCTTCCTTATCAGCGTATTACCAAATTTGATCCTCACTTCTCCAGCTCCCACCTTATTCATTCCCAAGTCCATTCATCCCCAAACTCGATCACATCAATGATGTACCATCCATGGCCAACGACAGAAGAGTCAGAAGAGGTAGCTCACTGCTCATCTATCTAACAACTGAGGTGGCATGCGACTTATCTTGGCTTCTGCTTTCTCTTTTAGGTATGCTTCTATGCAATTTATATATTTTAACTAAAATGTTGACACGCATCGATCACTTTTTTAGGCCATCATTTGTTGTTCTTTATTCTCACTGATGTGATTTCTCCGATTTGAATCCATACAACTTTGACATCGTTACTCGTTATTTTAGTATTGTTTAATCTGATTTGTAAATCTACAACGTAGAGGATAATTTTTCCACCTTATTAGCAATTTGCGAAATGAAATTTGTTACAAACAAACATATTGTCATTGCTGTGGTTACTAATTATACAAATATTTTTAGTATGATCTTCATTTATTTTCAGTATACTCTTCGTTATTGTTAGCATACTCTTCATATCTTCACTAATTGATGTTACAAATACAAGCTTTGTAACGATAGATGACCTTACTCATGTTAATTTTGAGCCATGCCAACTTAAATTAAGTATTGGATCATCTAAGCCACATGATTCTCAAAATAATGATACTTTGGAAATTATTTGATGTAATGTAATGAAATTACACTTTATAGAACATCCTATTTATAAACTTTCATTCTAAGGTGAAGAACTTTACATTATTAAATTGGGATTGTTCTATTTGTGTCTATAAAATATCAGCTTCAAGATTGCAATTTATCATCTTAATTGCACAAAATTTAATCGGCTTCTTTATGCTCATAATTTCAAAGAATGTAACCGTTGGAAAAAGCAAAAGGTTGCACTTTTATATCTTTAGTATTTAAACTCTAACTTGAATTTGGTAGCATTTGTTTCAAAAGTTTTTTCACTTTTATATTAATTTTTACTCCCGAATCTTTAATATTAATAATGTAAATTCAAACAATAGATTTCAACCGTCTCTTTTGGGAATTTCCATACCCTTTAACACCTGAGCCACTTCCTACATCCCAAATTACATTGTTTTAAACTCTGAAAATTTCATTTCTTTACAATATTAATTGCATTTCTATGGCAAAAGAAAGATCACATCCATCTTTAACAGTTGACCTGATCAACAAAGATCTGATATAGATTTATTGAACACGAAGTCATCTTGATGGATTGTGGGGTCATCAAGGCTGTCGGTTATGTAATTGAAGAAACTTTGGGGTTTTTACACCAAAATTTTATGCGGATTTCCAAGATTATGATTTCGTATTTTGTTTTCGAGAATAACATTTGATGTCGTAATTTATTATTATTTGTGGATACTGTCTTTTCATATTAGCCTAATGGGGTTCGCTCTTTCAATTCTTCTCCCTTTTGCGTCATTTATTGTTATTATCTCATTAAATTATTCTTGACCCTTCTCTTTTTTATTCTTGAATTTTACGTTTACTTGGTACTCAAATTATTTCTTTCGCTTTTAGCTTCCTAACTCTTCAATAATCATACAGCCACTTCTCTCTGCTTCCACTTCAAATTTCGTTTTCTAGGCTAAGAATATGGTCACTTATAATCTATTCTCTTTGACAAGTTGCCATCCACCATTGTTTTGAGGAGACAACAAGCCTTTATGATCCTTCGACCGGTTGAGCTTCCATGAAATGTAGTTCAATGACCCATCAATATGCCTTTGGTGAGTAATATTATCGATTATGAAGAAAGATGAGCTTTTGAATATAGGAGTTTTCCATTTATTATGATATTTTTTATTTAAGTTGTTTTGTAGAGAAATCATGCTAATGATTTTGGATTAAAAAATTGAAACTCTGTTCATATCTTGTTTCTATACAAAGGTCCCTCCATTGTTTAACAATGAATTCTAGGTGTCTTATTGGATTATTTCCATGCAAAATTCGTTAAAAAAAAATTTACGTTACTGTAAATGATTTACTGTTCATTAATGAATTATATCTTTACTATTAATAATGAGAATTCAATGAACAATTTTCATCCATGTCTTTTTGAATTTCCAAAAAAAACCCTTTTGCCTAATCTAATGTTCTTCAGCCTTTCGTTTCATTGCGCACTTCACATTTCTCACCTCCCATTTCACAACAGCATAGAAAATCCCAAATCACCCCAAATTACACATCACTATCACGATCGTCGGTAATTCTGTTTATTGCTGTGATTGAAATGGAGCTGAACTTAAACTGCTTTTCTTATGTTCATACATTCTACTGACTTCCACTCATGTTGTCCATAAAACCACTTGCATGTAGGGGTGTCAAAAATACACCCAGCCCGTTTATCCAGCCCGTTTAGCTATAAAGAAGTTGGGTTGGGTCAAACCCAAATATCTAGGTGGGTTTGTTGGTTCAAACCGTTTAACCCAGTTATTCATTTGGTTTAAACGGTTTTGACCATTAAATCCGTTGTTTCGTCCAACCCATACGTAAAAACTTAGGGTTTCTCACTTTCTCTTCATCCTTCCCGATTCTTCCTCTAGTTAGCTCCATTACTTCGCTATTAGATAATTCTTCCTCTAGTCATCTCAACTAATTTGCTTTGCATGTATGGCGATTCCTCCTATGGCTTCTACGCGATAGATCCATTAGTGATTTTAGGGTTTTGAATTCCATAAGGTTTGCCGTGAGTTGGTACTCTTCTTCTGCTCTCAAATACTCAGATTCATTTGTTTTTTTTCTAATTTCTTCTCACTTCGCAAATATTTATTTAGGGTTTTTCATCGGCACAAAACCCAAATTAGCTTCTGCTTCTGCTACGGCTTCGGATTGTTGAGGTATTGAAAAACTAAATTATATTGTTATGTGTTTAGAGCATTATTATGAGAATTTTGTTCTCATTTCGTTATTTCTATTTTGATGTGAACATGTTTTGAAGTTTTTCATTTTTATTCAGCGTCATGTTTTCAGTAATCATTTAATACATTTACTTTAAACTTACACTATTGTAATTTTAATGGGTATAAAGAAAGCCAAAATGGGTACTTGATAATTTTCAATTTTTCTTATATCACGTAACTTATTTCTTAAAACTTTGATGTAGGATTAGATATTTTGTCCCTATTTTTATCTTTGTTTAGCAAATCCTGCAAGTTTTTCTTCTTCTTCTTGGTTTAGTTCAGAAGACGTTGTTAACAATTTTGATATTTCTCATGTGATGTAAAATGTATATTAGAATCCAAGTTTCAACGGAACATTTATATGATATAATTCTAGTTCAAATGTGAAACAACTCTAGAGTAGTGTATGAATCTGTGAATTAAAATAGTAATCTTCAGTACATTACGAAATTAAAGATAAAGGAAATAGAGAGAAACAAAATAAGGTAATGACCAATTAAAATACCTTGAGTTGGCTGTTGAGATAAGACAGTATTGATGTCGAGTACTGTATTATTTCCAACAGTTTTATGGTGAATTCTATAATCATTACAATTTGATGTTTTGTTCTTTACGATACAAAATAAATGCATATTTAATATTTTCAGGCAAAGACTTCAACATAAAAACCATAAAATTAACTAAAGCCTTTGAATTAAATAAACAGAAAGAGCAGATCTTAAAACTGACTTTCAGTTGGCAGTATTTTAAAAAAAAAAAATTAGGAACATTGAATGGTATAGCAAGAAGTGAAAAATACTAACAAACATCAAAGAATACATACTTGGGGTGGACTACATCTTCAGACAAGGGGACAATAAAAAGCTTCTTGCATTCTTTTGGCTTAGTGATATAAGGAGGGCAATATGGGTACATTATTGTTTCAATGTTTGGCCTGTGCCAGACTGCAACACATTTCTGAAGCTTAGTTTGAGGCATTACCTAGATTTCTCTGCAATGATTTATTACAGACATTCAAAATGTTTTGATTATCCAATTTTCACACTTAATAGTGGATGTCCTTGGGGTGACTGAGTTATGAAATGCATGCTCAGAGCAATGATTTATTAAAGCAGGGGCTGATTATTTCTAAGCTCTATTCATATGTATATTTAGTCCTACAAATTAGAATACCAAATGCAAAATACTTATTCATTGCTCCTTGAAATCCAATCGCACTTGTAATTTCTTTGCAATGATGTTAAGCTGGCTTATTTCTCAAGTCTGGAGCCTTGATCATCTTTTTAAATTTGAGGTTTTTCGTTAATTTCATTGTTCTTTCTCCCCCGTATTTTGAGAATATGTATAAGTTTCTGAAATCAGTTCAGATTATCAGAAATGTAAGTTTGGTTCAATTGTTTTAATTTGGTTACATTGGATTTAGCTTTGAATATTTTGATCTTCCTGGTTATATTTGTACTATTCACTGTTATCACAATGGTTTTAGGCAAAGTTTTTCACCTTCCATAATTTCATACAGTATATCCTCTTTTTTAGCCAAATACTTACTGTATGGAAAACTGAATTCTTCATACTATTAGTTAGTAATATGATAAAAGGCCACTTAAGAAATTCACTTAGAAAAACTAAAAATAAAAATTGGTAAAGTATGCAGTTAGAGGAGGAAAAGTGTTGTATATAGCACTGTTTTATTTTATTTGTTATTGTCCATAAGAATTAGGAATGGTTCTGTTCTTATGCAAATAATAATCCTTCTGCTAAATATTTATCGGATTTTAAGGTAGTATTCATATTAGTATTTTAGTTTCTTACCATGAAACTTTATAACTTTATCACCTTATTTGATAAATTTATAATTTGAATACATGGCTTACGAAGCAATTTGATTAAGAAACAAAATAAGGTAATGTCTAGTTTGTGATGGTAGTCATTTAAAAAAACAAAAAAATAAAATATTTGTGTTGCGTTGTTGCATTTTGTGTTTAGCTCATTTGTTTTGTTCACTTTTGTTTTTGTTTACATGAGCATTTGTTTTTGTTGTTGCATTTTTCATTTGTTGACATATTTTATTTTGCTTTGTGTTGTTATTCATTAAAAAAAATCATTGCATTTATTACATTTCTTTTTTCCTGTTCACTGTGCATGTTCTGTTCATTTGAATTTGCAATTGCGTATTACTGTTGTAGTTGTATTCCATTTGAATTTGCATTTCAGTTTCATTTCATTTCCATAAAAAGTTTTATTTTAGTTTGCATTTGACTTGGCATTTCATTCACAAAACTATTTCAAATCCCCAAACAAATTGCATTTCAAACTTACATTTTCTGTGCACAACCCACTGTTACCATCACCCTTTGTAACTTGCACCAGAAATCCAATATCTACTACCTCACCCAATCATCCAATCCAACCTCACTTCTGCTCTACAAATCCACTGCACTGCTGCAATTTTACCTGCAATCACAACTTTTCCTCCTCAAACTGAAAACCTTCAACACCACAACCTCCTCATCTTCTGCCTGCAAGCTTCATAACAAGCCTTCCTAAACCAACAAACCACAACCGCTTCTCTAACATCACCAACCCAGCAACTACCATAACTAGCTATAGCCTTATCACAACCGCTTCCTTCCGAATATTTACCTTCTGTGGTTCTCCTCGAATGTCTTTTACTAGGAGCTTTAACACCACTCATTGACATGGCTGATGTTATGGTCAAACTTGTTTATACTTTGTAGTTACATAGTCTCATATTTACCTTTTGTACTCAGTTTTATCGATCATATTCATATTCTAATCATTGGTAGTATTTCTTTTTTTCCCCAGCTTTCGTGCCTGTTTGTTGTAGATCTACCTCATTTTGGACAATTGTTTATTTCAATACTATTGGGTAATCAATTTCCTCTCCTCTTACTTTACTTTTTTTTCCCACATTCACCTTACTTTATTATATAGTAGTCAACATGTTTTCAATATCAGGATTCCTGTCATTTTAGCAAACAAGTAAATCAAACACATGCTAACTCTTATAAATATTTGATATTGTAGAGAATGGATTCAACTGAACATATAAACATTGAAACAGAAGATTTGATTGTATTGGAAGATTCATTGAGTAGTTCGGCTGCAAAAAAACGTTGTAGAGCCACACATTCAGAGGTTTGGAACTATTTTTAGAAAAATGAAACTATTTTAGGAAAAACACCAACATACTTTTGCAAGGGATGTAAGAAAACATACTTTTGGGGAGAAAAGCATGGAACATCTAATATGCTAAAACATATTCCAAAATGTCAACAATTACCCAAAAAATGAGTGGACTTAAAGAGATAAGTAAGTTCGATCAAAGTAAGTATAGAAAATTGGTGACTAAGGCCGTCGTTAGCCATAACTTGCCCTTTATGTTTGTCCAGTATAAAGAAGTTCGAGAACTACATTTTTATTTGAACAAAGAAGTGCAACATATATCAAGAAATACAATACGATCGGATGTCATGAAAATTTACTAGAAAGAAAACGTAAAGCTTAAACATTTTTTAAAATCATGTTCGGGAAAATAAGCTTAACATCCGATCTATGGACATCAAGTAATACATATGGTTTTATATCATTTACTGCGCACTTCATAGATAACGAGTGGGTTTTACAAAAAAAATTGCTTAGTTTTTCGTTGATGCCGCCTCCTCACACGAGGGCTGCAATATTTCGGAAGGTATCTAGTATGTTAGTTGAGTGGAATATCGAAGATAAACTGTTTGCATTTATGCTGACAATGCATCTTCAAATGATAAATTTATTGAATTGTTGGAATCTCATCTCACATATAAGAAAGCATTGGTTGCGGATGGTGAGTTTTTGCATATTCGTTGCACTGCACACATATTGAACTTGATCGTACAAGACGGCCTAAAATGCATTGGTTCCTTTTTAACGAATATTAGGGAAAGTATAAAGTATATAAAGGGCTCCCAATCAAGAAAAAAGTTGTTTATGGAATGCATAGCAGATCTTTCTATGAATGAAAGTAAAAAAATATTGCAGCAAGATGTTCGAACGAGATGGAATTCGACATTTTTAATGCTTAAAAGCTCTATTTACTTCCACCAAGCACTATGTCGTTTGGAAATCGTTGATCGAAGCTATACTTATTGTCCAACCTCGGATGAATGGATAAATGCAAAGAAAATTGTCGATTTTTTGGAAGTTTTTTACAAAGTTACTTGTTTATTTTCGGGTTCTAATTATCCAACATCGAACTTATTTTTTCCGAAGCTCGTGACGATTCTTTTTACATTGCAAAAGAGTATGAAATACAATGATTTTATGTCAACCATGGAAAATGAAATGTATAAAAAATTTGACAAATATTGGAGAAAATTTAGTGTGATACTTTCCATTGCATGCATCTTTGATCCACGACATAAAATCGAATTCGTTAAATACTGTTATGAACAAATTTATGGAGTCAATTGTTATGAATTTGATGAGGTGGAGAGTAAATTTGAAAATCTTTTCAATGAATATGCAAAAAAATGAAAAGGAAGGTGAAGCAAGTGGATCAAAAGATGTGGAATCCATTGATGCAGATATTGGTCCGTATTCACAAGAATGTGAGGGTATGTTAGAAGGATTTTACAGTCATCGTAAGGTATGTTTACTGGATAGTTCTCGTAAATCCGAACTTAAGTCATATCTTGAAGAGGAACTGTTAGATCCTAAAACACCATTCAACATTATTTCTTTCTGGAAATCCCACCAATATAAATATCTAATTCTTTCACGAATGGCAAATGATATTTTGGCAGTTCCGGTTACTGCTGTAGCATCTGAAAGTGCATTTAGTATCGGAGGCAGGGTTCTTGATGATTATCGAAGTTCTTTGAAAGCAGATACTGTTGAAGCGTTGTTATGTTCACGTGACTGGCTATATGGAAACGGGACAGCGTTAGCTATAGAGGAGCCTGATGTGGATATTTCTTTGTCCCATACGGATAGGGAGTTGACGATTTCTACCTAAATCTTAGGTACATGCTTAACTGCCAAATTCATTTGTTCACATTGTTTAAAGTATGCTTAAATGCCAAATTTTGCTTCTTCACATTGTTTAAAATGTTATGATAATACTTAATAAATAATTTGACTTCCATGTTGCTACAATCACATTGTTTAAAATTTTATTTTCCAAAACTGCAGCACAATGAGTTTTTTTTATTATCCTTGAGTTGAATATGCAAGTCTAGTAACTTATTATACAAAGTTGCATCCTCTGGATTTACATCTAGTTGGAAGAAAACTCTGCTGTATTCATCTTGTAATTGTTGCATAGGATTTTTTTTGAATCTTGTTTTATTCCAGAATTTCAGTTTCACTTTAATTTTCTGCATTATATTAATGAATTTTTGAACCCCATGTCAAAGATTCATGTCCTCCCTTAATGCATTATGAGTAACCTTCCATTTGATACCACAAATTTACATATTTGAATGGTCTGCCCTGTAGTAGTTTTTGAGCTGTTAGTTGCAAGAGCATTATAGTATAATCATTATATTGATCAGGCAAAGCAATAGTAACTGATCAGGAAATTTAGTTATTAGTTCATAATTGACAAGCATTTTGTCAATACTCATTGTTGTCCCTCTTCTTCTCCATGTGTGCTTGCGACCCTGTAACGCGGTTTCAACAAGGCCACAATTAAGCATACAATTTTTTAAAATTATTAATATATGAAATGATAACTATTGTCTTTCAATTGTTTAAATTTTTTTCAGCTTCAATAGTCTCTACAAACACTTTTAATTAATGTTTTTTTCATGCTATTTTCTAGTTGTTGCAGACGATGGAAGATTTCTGAAGTGGACAATTAGCATGATGTTGCATTTTCAAGTGTTTGAAGACCTTTTTGTTGTAGCAAACGTGCAGGTTGGACAACAGAGATGCAAAGGAAGGAAAAAAAAAATAGATTTAGTGCTTTCATTAAACTACTTTCCTGTTTCATGCATTTTATGCTATGTAAATTATATGTTGATTAATATTGCATTTAATTCTACAAAATGATGCAGTATGGGATACATTGTTTACTGCAGATCTGAAATGTCAACTTATACGATGTTTTTGTATTTGAAACTGAACCGTTCTTGAATGATATTCGCTATCTTTGTACTAATTTAAATCTGGAATGGTCTTGTACTAATTTTGAATGTTTTTATATTGATCTTCAATTATACAAACTGAATTGATGAGAATGATTGTACATGTTTTATGTAATTTTGTTCAAATTGGGTTAAACGGGTTAGGTTCGGTTGACCAGTTAAATTAGTGGGTTTGGGTTGGGTTTACCCATTTAATAAATGGGTCTAATTGGTTGGGTCTATTTTTTTTAAATGGGTTGGGTTGATTTTTAAACCAACCCATTTATACCCAACCCAACCCATTTTACACCTCTACTTGCATGCACCCTTAGTTACATTTTTTGTTTTATTAATTTAGTATATATTATATTGACTCTCAGAAATTTCATTGATAATAGCATCTGACATGAAACTGTGCAGGCCTCAATAATGTCCAAACACATTGCAAAGGCTGACAAAACAAGGTAATACTGGACACTTCTTTTGGGATTCTTACTTCACCTCATTGTGCTACGTTAATCTCAGTGTTTGCTTATATTTGTTATAGGAGATTAATTAGCCATCTATACACTAAAATGGAAGGGATTCATCTGGCGTCAACAGAGGTTGTGAATTTTACATTCATGACAACTTATCATTAAATATATGTCCTCCTGTGATTTTGTACTGTACATACATGAATGGCTGATCGTGCAAAACCAAAAGATCATTATGTGAATACAATTATTTTTCATTAAGAAACATGTTGCATACATCAAATTACGCACAACAAGAGCAATGTCTTATTTCTAAGTCATCGGTTCAGAAGTATGGACTTCTATCAGCACGTCGATATCAAATTTTAAAACCAGTTATTCAGCATAAATAATAGAAAATGGGAAGAACGAAAAACTTTAGCCATATTTTTAAATGAAGGACATAAATTTTAAAATTTGATTAAAGGACACTGAATGTTATAGTAATATAGTATAAGATAAAACATATACTATCTCTACTATTAATAATGGGAATTCAATGAATATTTTTAGTATCTTTCTAGATTTTCAAAAATACCCTTTTGCCCAATCTAATGTTCTTCGGCTTTTTGTTTCATTAAGCACTTCACATTTCCCACTTCCTATTTCACAACAGTGTAAAAAATCCCTGATCGCCCCAAATTACACATCACTGTCACGATCGTCGGTAATCCATTATCGATGCCAATCGTTCACCATGCTAAATGATCATCAAATCTGACCCTTCGTAAACATTACACCTATTCCATCGACTAGAATCTACTACTGGAGGATTTAGTAACCTAGGGTTACTTGAATCTGTTGCGGTTCCTCAACTCCGCTAACCACTAATTAATTAGGCAGGTGTAGATTTGATCTCGAACTTCGACCACGACATAAGTATTTTCAACACCATGCCTTAATAAAATTGCTGCACATTACTCTAAACCCTAGATTTTATCGAACAACTATGTCAAAAAAATTTATAGTTTGCTTTTAGTACAATATTTACAGTTTGAGATCATATTTTACATCTACAAACCAGCTTATGATTTATGAATTTTTTTTTCCCATGATCATTACAAAGGAGATTAAACCAATTATAACTGACAGTTTAGTTCTATAATGGAGATTGATTCATGTGTGTGTATAACATACACACTATAAGCTGTTAAATCAGCATGTTAGGAACTTAGGATACGTCTTTAAATATCAAAATTGTGAATTTGTTGCAAAAATATAGCCAACCAAATTATGGATAGTTCTTTAATGGACTTTTGATAGTTTTTTGTGAGCGTACAAAACAAACTTTGCTTTACAAATGAATTTTTTTTACAGCATCACCACTATCCTCACTCCTTCCTTCTATATTCATATGTATGTTCATATTAGGTTGGTTTTGTTTACACATTTCAATTATTTTTATTACCTTACTTACAATGCAATTTTTAATCACTTTTATATATGATCCACTTATGCAGATTATCTTTGGTTCATCGATTAGCCTTTGTTTTTGTGTATCTGTACCTTTACTGTTATGTGTATTATGTACATATCTGTTCATATATTCTTTTTTCTATTATTCTACTTATGCCCATAAAATTTTCATGCAATTTTTTTGCATGTTAGTTAAATAAGTTACTGTGTTCATGCATACATTGATGCTTACTATAAAAAGTGAAAGAAATCCTTTTATGATTCACATTTGATTTTCTCTATAGTACTTAGATATCCTTAATCAATCCTATGTTTTACAAACCTTTGTTATTCATCTCACAGTTAAGGCATTTGGTTGCTTAGAGATGGTTGTTTTCCCCTCTGTTTTTTTTCAATAACCAAGGTTCATCATCTTCACTACAATACTATTCTTTTGGATAAAAATGAGAAAGGCTCATACAATCTGGCTAGCTAAAAGTCAAAAATTCTAATAGGACAGACCCAAATTCATTTTCCTATGTCAAGAAGCTTTGAAATTTTTTTTTTTCCAATGGTTTCTATTACTTATCGTATTGAAAAGCTTACCATTAACTTCCAGTACTATACTCACTATGACATATAATGGTGTATTATTAGTCAAAAGGAATATTTCCATGATACAAAAGATTGAATGTCTCTAGCTGACAAAATGTACAACTTATGTAATAGATAGATACGTCATAAAACCTGTTGAAGTATATGCATATAGCATGAGCTTACAGGGACAATATTGCATAAACTGGTTCTCATAATATGAGTGTTTACCATGAATATGATTTCAAGGTACAAGTTAATCAAAGTATCTTTTATCAAGCTTATTCCATATTCAATCTTGAATAAATATCCATGTTTTTATTATGTTGGTTTGTTCCTAGAAAATAATATAACTTTTTTATTACATTCTAAAATTATAAGTTTCATTTTGATGAAAGATGTTTATCGTTCAGCGACTTTCATATGTATCTTGACAAGCATATTTAAGGCTTAAATTTTCATATTCATCACTTTATTAATTGCAGTATATATAAAGTATGAAGTTTGCATTTTCATGCCAGGGTTTATTAGTGGATTTACAGAGGTAAACTATTTATATAGCTGTAAGATTTGGTTCTTTTGAGTTAAAGTTCTACCACGCATCATAAATCAATGCATGTTACCATGCTTTTGATCATGTGAGTAAACGAAATATGAATTAGTCGAGCAAGTATTTAAAATATGGTGATATGAATTTATTTATTTATTTCACATTTAATTTTGTAAGATAGTAGTTTATAATGTGTATTTTCCGAAGAGGTTTTGTACAATGCAGGAAGATTAAAAAGTGACTAAAACTATATAGGGGAATTCTATTTAAACCCTAAAAGCCATAGAATTTGTGAAGTTGTTCTTTAAAAGCTTGCAAAATTGATACTTTTAAAATTGTTGCTGTAACCCACAAAAAAGAAAGAAATATAGAAAATTTTCGTTTCTATTTATTTTACTATTAAAATCACCTTGAAAACAGCCTGATAGATAAATTGTATTACCACACACCTGCCGTTGTTAGTTGTTTCAATCGCCACTTCGGAACTCTATGAGGTTATTTAAGTTCCACCATATTGCGAAATGATGTCCTAATCCTCTTTCTTCATTAAGATTCATCATTTTTAATAGACATTGCATTTTAAACTTGAAATTGAATCATTACACTTTAAAGTGTTTTTGCCATATCCTAAATATGCCGAACATGTCTGATGGTACACATGGGTTCACAATTGGTCGTGGTAAATCTTTTGTTTCCCCACCCAATTAATGCATTCTGGATGTATTTCCAAATAAAAATAGCTAAATGAGTTTGCGAGCTGGTTTGTTTGGTCCGAACAGAGGAAGTATATATATAAGTTTTGTGATATACTTTCAAGTCTGTTGCCGTATGTTTATGTATATATGAATTGGAATTTTTACCCTTAACCTGTTTGTAAGATGCATTAAAAGCTATCAATTTTTTGGTGAAATATAAGAAATGTTATTGTTCTTATTGTATTTAAGGTCATTTGAAGTAATGCCACGTTAGGATGCTACTATCATTTTCATCCTTGGCCATGTTCATGTGTTATGGTAAAATCCATTGTTATAGTGCTAACAACATACATATCCTATCCCATCCGTGTCTTCATATGTTAATAGCTTTAGCTTCAACAAAAAACAGAATACTTCTAACTCCAAACATTAAAGTGTAGTGATTCTAAATAGGCTTAGTACAATATCTGTTTTTGGTTTCTGTCTACGGTCCTCCGTATAATGTTGTCCTAGTTAAACAAATTTAACCATTTCTACTGTAGTTAGATTATGTCAAAGTTTGCTTACCCGACAGTTTCGTAGGTTTTTTTTTCAACGCTATTTAGTACTCTAATTATAATGCATAAGAAAGCTGAAGATTCTTTTTTCATTGATGCCAATACAAATCGAGTGAAGGAATGACAAGAGGAGAAAAATTGTACCCTCACATCATTTGTGTGATTAAAAGAAGCTATATGCTAACTAGATTACAATAATCTTTCATAGAAACTAAATATACCAACAAACATCTGTTTATATTTTTTTCCTTGTTGAAAATATGTTACTCTTACAAATAATAAATTTATAAATTTATGCATAGTAGAAACTAACTTGCATATAGGCATAACAGTCAGTGTATATTTGATCAAAAAAGAAAAAACACTTGCTTTTTTCTTGAAATTTAATATAGCAAAGCACTAAAAAAACCATATGTTATATATGCTCTTAAAATGATTTATTTAAATAAAAAAAAAACAACGTAAAAGTATTTATTTTCTCATTTTCAAATTTATAATAATTTATGCCAAAGGTGTTTTCTTAAATTGGATCATTACGCTTTGAACTTTGGGTATTATTCACAAACATGTTTGCTTCAATATCAAACCACACGACCTTCCGCAACATAAAAATGAATAAATCACTAGATTCTTCTAATAGTCTATTTCTATAATATATAGAATTCGTTATGTCACTATTGACTATAAGGAACTGACCGAACAATAATGTTAATAGATTGCAAGAGATGTTGAGACTGCAGAAGCCCAATTATGTATCATGACTACCAGTGTCACATGGCTCGATCGAGATGACTTCCTCCTTTATATGTTTTAGCTTAGAAATTATTAGGATGATATGTTTACTAAATTGGATTTCTAATGAGGATTTTGTTTAATTATAATTAGTTATGTAGGCTGATAGAAGGCATTGGATTTATAATTTGCAAGCATTTATTTTAGATCTACAAGTATGGATTTGTGTGTGTATTAAAAGAAGTTAGGATATTTGCATGATATGCAGAGACAAAAGTAACTTAAAGTGAATCTAAGAGTATTGCATAATTTCTACTTTTAATGAGAGTTTCCATGGATGATGTATATTTGTCTACTGTTCCTGTATATTCTTATTATCTTCTTATTTTTTGTACCAAAGCACTGTCATATTTTCTTTACTGATGCATCATCGTCTCTTTTTAACAAAGTATCATTATATTTGAGTTATTTTTATCATCATGTTCTTAGAACTTCATGGAATAGGCAATTTAATTTTTTTCCTTCATATTTGTTATTAGTAAAATCAGCAGATCTCTTCTTTTTTCTTCTTCCATTTTTTGTCTATTTAAGAATTTTAATTTGTCTATTGCTAATTGTTTTTTGATCAAGTGATGTTCTATTGTGTCATGCTTTATATAGTATGTGGTAATTCTACACAAGTAAAATCTCCATTAGTAAAGTTAAGAGTTAAGATGTTCATTGGCAATGGCGCCATGGTTGTAATTGAGGCTGATAAGGCTATGGTAAATTTTAGTCAATTAGGGTTTTCCAAAGCTTAACATTCTTATGGATCGATCGAATGATAAAAATTAAGTATTACTTCAATTTCCAATAAAATAAGGAAAATAAACTAGAACAAAAGAGAAGAATGATAAAACTTGAGCATTGTATAAAAAATGGTTATATGACTATTCCTCGGTTTTATCAATCTGAAGCAGGCTTAGGCTGCTTTAGGTTCAGTTTCCACTGGCAATAGCATGTCAAATCTACTTCGAGGTACAACTATAAATGCATGCATATTGTGATTAAGTGTAGGCCCACCTGGGCATGCATATATACTCGTAGCTAATAATAACATCAGAAAACTTATTCTAAATTCCCAAAATAATCTTTGAAACTCGTCCTTTAATATAATTACTATTCATATAGCTAGATACTAATTAAAATAATTATAGAACATCTTAGATAATTTGATATAATCATACTCAAATAAATACAAATTCAATTTGAATAATATATGTATTAGAATTTAATAAATATTCCTTAATAACCATAAAATATTGACCACAAATTATTCCATTCATGCGCATTAAACTTAAGCACACATATATACAAACTACACACTCTCACAATGAACTCAGCAACACACAACACATCATAGCCCACACAAAAATTATATATATACACATGAAGACATACATACATACATACATACATATATATATATATATATATATATATATATATATATATATATATATATATATATGTTAGTAAATACTTTAGGTTGATACAGTGGATAAAAGTGCCTATGCGGTTACAACTGAATGAATCTTCTTGTTATATACCAATAAATGAATAAAATAAGTATATGTGTATATAGTACATACAAACCTAAATGTACCGTCACCCTATTTTCTGACAAGTATGATATCCTAATTTGATTTATTACTGGTATGAAAATGAACAATCCAAAATAAATAAATAGATAGATAAATAAATTCACGATCGAGACCTGTAGAAATATGTATATGTAAAATGTAGAAATATGCACTTATATACGTTACACGGAGACCAAATACCTACTATATCATAACAAACAAAATTTGCTGCATAACACTATCGAAAGCATTGATATATCTATAAATAAAGAATGAATTGCAGTGGAAGCATAAGGATAGTTATTTTCATATGCTAACGCACGCTATCTTTTACACGTAGACCAAATTAACCAATACATAATTTAAGCAGGCTGATCAGCAAGGGTGCCTCTTTTTAATTAGCTAGACTACATGTTTAAATACTAGTTCATGGGTATTCAAATACCAAAGACCAATGCAGACTAAGAGAACACAAACCAGAACACATAAATTTGTAAACATAACAATATAAGAAATTAAAAATATATGCATACCTGATGTGTGGCAACAACGCCTTTCCTTCTTCCTCTTCTTCTATGCAAATGATCTTCTCCGAAGGCCTATTCATGTACACAAACCCCTATTCTTGTGCATGAGTATATAGTTATACAAAACTATGGTGCACTAAATCACCTCCTATCTTCACCAATGAATCTCTCTTTGTCAACCCGACTCACCTACACCAAAGCCAACCTCCCCAGACCACCCAAACAAATCGCATCTTCAATGTATTAGCTACAGTTGAATATAAAAGCCATGACCCCGATTAAATCACGCGCTTCCAAACTCACACCAATGAAGCACCTCTCCGTGGGGGAAATACCTTCAAATGATCATTCTAAGGGGATAAAAACCCAATGCGGCCAAAAACAACTAGATCGTGACTATAGTGAGACTGAACAAACAGAGATAAACAACGGAACAGATATTCATACATTAATGAAATGCAGAAAAATAAATAACATCAGTATTTATAGTGGTTCCACTACCGCAAGACAGTGCACATCCACTTGGGAAGAGAAATTTTTATCAATCACTGAAAGATTAGAGTAACAAGACTGATTCACTTTTAAAGCTATATATAAGAAGAATTAATATTACAGACAAAATTATGCAATGTTTCAGCTCTCTGGGTTGGCTCTAAAATTGGTTGGTATTAGCTCTCAATTTCGGCAGCCATTGCTGTCCAGATGCTCCTCTATTTATAAAATGAACAAATGACGAGGGATAGCTGCGATATAGCGGTCTTGGGGTTTGGTTCGGCATGTATTTAGTTTGGCAAGATTTGATTCGGCAAAACGTCGAGCAAAAAATTTGGACCGGTTTAGCTCAAATGTCACATGAGATTTTTCGTTCGACATCACCAAATTACCGCTCCAACTATTTCGTTTGGCATTTATTCCAATGGACGAAGACCAATGCCACTTCAAATTCATTGTTCAATAAACCATTTCACCGCTCTAAAACATTTCACGGCTTTAACATCACCGTTGCAAAACTACCGAATGAAAACATTTCTCCCCCAAATTCATGTTGCCACTCCAAATCACAGCTCGGCGAAATCATTTGCCCCTATTTGCCGTTCGGTGGTTTCAACTAGGGTTTCTCTTGCTTTTGCTTTTCTTCCTCCCTGCTCGTTCTTCTTCAATTGGAACCGGTATCAATTTCAACAATCTCTACCTTGATATCGAATTCCAAACAAGCATTCCAACTTCATTTACACCTTCATGCTCTAAGCAATGGATACTTTCCCAATGAGCTTCGGCAATGGCATTACCCACTGCATTCTATCAACGAACTCCGACAAGGCCACCACAGAACAACAAAGTGTTCGAAGTGCATGGTATGTGTAGAATATATCAATCTCCACCATTAAAACAAACGTCTCTATGAACCATCTCAACTCTCCCCCGCGACATCTCATGGCACCTAGCACTTCATTAAGCGAACAAGTCCGAGCAATGCTTGAACTTAGCAACAGGCAACGTCTTCGTAAACATATCTGCTGCATTCTACTTTGTGTGAACTTTCTGAAGACGAACTAGCTTCTCTTCACTCATTGAGACAAGAAACGACTCTATCACCTCAATACGTTTCGTCTTCGAGCTGAACACCAGATTTTTAGCCCAACGAATTGCACTCTGATTATCACAATACACATCCACGCCTTCATCTATGAAGCCCAAATCACACAACAGTCGCCTCAAATAAAGCGCCCCCTTAGCCGCTTCAACCGCATCTATGACCTCTTCCCATGTACTAGACAAAGCTACAATCGTCTACAACCTCGCTCTCCAACTGATCGCTGTCCCACAAATGCTGAACACATATCCGAAGGTTGACTTCTTTCGATCTCTATCACCAATATAGTCAGAATCGCAAAATCCAACCAAGCTGAAATCTCTTCCTCTACTGCCAAAGACAAGTCCATGGTTTGAGGTTCCTCTAAGGTATTTGAAGATACACTTCACTGCTTCCCAATGTATCTTTCCTTGATTCACCATGAACCTACTAACTAATCCAACCGCCTGTGCAATGTCAAGCCTCGTGCAGACCATGGCATACATCAAGCTGCCAACTGCACTTGTATATGGTACCTTCATCATATAAACGTTGTCCTTTTTGGAGATCGGAGATCCTTTACTAGAAAGCTGTATGCGCAAAAGCAATAGCATGCTGATTACCTTTGCCCCTTCCATGCTAAACCTAGAAAGCACCTTTCGAATGTACTCCTTTTCTGTAAGGCTCAAAATTCCTATCTTTCTACCCTTTGGATTTCCATACACAAAATTTTCTTTGCTTCTCCAAGGTCCTTCATTTTGGATTCCGCTTTTACCATTTTCTTTAAACGATCGATTTAAGCCTTATCCTTGGAAGCAATTAACATAACATCCACGTACAAGAGTAGGTACACCCATCTACCATTTCTTTAAGTGCTTGAAGTATACACAAGTGTCGTTGATGCACAATTAAAACAAAGTGAAAGCATAAAACAGTCAAACCTCTTGTACCATTGTCTAGGTGACCGTTTAAGTCCATACAATGACTTCTTCAATTTGCAAAACCAATTTTCTTTCTCATCTACAACGAATCCTTGTGGTTGCTTCATGTAGATGGTCTCATCCAAGTCTCCGTGTAAGAAAGTAGTTTCCACATCCAGTTGCTCCAGCTCCAAGTTATGAGCTGCATCAATAGCGAGAAAAATGCAGATGGATGTATGCCTCGCTACTGGAGAGAATATCTTACCATTACTCCAATCCCTTTCTTTGTGAAAACCCTTTAGGAACCAGTCTAGCCTTGTATCTCCCACCATCCTTCACCTTGAATAACCATTTGTAACCTATGGCCTGGTTTCCTTGAGGAGGTGGTACCAAATCCTAAGTTTTATTCTTCTTCAATGGCTCTAACTCCTCTTTCATAGCACACATCCACTTTGAACTGTCACCAGACTTCAAAGCTTCATCAAGGTCAAGCGGCTCCTCATGAGCCACATGTAGGGCATAGTCAAACTGATCACCAATGCTCAAATTCACAAACTGCCAATCATCATTACTTTCAGGCGGCCTAATAGTTCCACGATTGACCCAGGTAGGTACTGCTTCACCTAAACTCCTTTCAACTCCAACTTGAACTGAACTTCCTCTTGATTCATGCACATCACCATCACTGCTAGGTACATGTGGCTATCCTATGATGTTTCATCAAATGTGTTTTCCTCGATTAAAATCAACAACAACTCTACTATTGGCTGGAACAAGGAAACTTCTTCCATCTCCTAAGGCCTATCAGAATCTTCTGATGTGGTAGGTAGCTTCTTCTTTGGGTTGTACATAGCAGACTCGTCAAAAATAACAAGTCAGGAATGAACAATCTTCTGATCAATAGGGTTCCAAATTCAATAACCTTTGATACCATCAGTATGCCCTTGTATGTAGCCGCCAACTTATCATCACCTGTATGGCGAACGTTCACAGGACAACTAAAAATTCAAAGATAACCAAGGTACACCGCTTTATCTCTCCAATTCTCCTCTGGAATCTTCCCATCTATGGATGATCACGGAATTTGATTTGCGATACGCACCGCAGTTGATAATGTCTCAGCCTAAAAGCCTCCAGACAAGCCCACCATTAATCTCAAGCAACTAGCCTTCTCCAGTAGAGTCATGTTCATCCTTTCTGCAACTCCATTGGATTGCGGATCTTTGGGTGCAGTGAAATGTCTCTTAATGCCATGTTATCTACAAAAGTCAAGAAACTCCCTAGAGACAAATTCACCGCCATTATCAGATCTCAGTACCTTCAACCTAGAACCAGATTGGTTATCAATAATCGCTTTCCAATCTTTGAACTTCTCAACACTATCTGATTAGGCCTTCATCACATACACCCATACTTTTGGAGAAAAGTCATTAATGAAAGAGATAAAATACTTTGCTCCTCCAAGAGAAGGAGTGCATTTGGTCCCCAAACATCTTTATGCACGTACTCAAGTACTCGCCTCGATCTATGGAGTCCAACTCCAAAAGATACTTTAGTTTGCTTGCCTAACACACACTCCTGGCAAAAGTCCATCTTGTCGAAGCTTTCTCCTTTGATCATATTCTGTCTCCGAAGCAACTCTAAGCCCTTTTCTGAAATATGACCGAACCTGAGATGCCAAAGCTTTGTGGCATCTAATGCACTAGAACTATCTACTCCAACACATGACTCTCCAAGAACTGTGGTTCTTTTAAGAAAATATAGATTTCGAAACACATCTCCTTTCATAAGAACTAGTGCACCTCTCGAAACCTTTAGACTATCCTTCTCGATAGATACCTTACATCCCAAAGATGCCAATTGTGATATCCCGAAATTTTAGGCAAATAAATATGTAATAATCTTCTTTTATAAATCATTTATAATAATCTAAAATTTATTCTTTTTCCTAAGCAAATAAAATAAGTATTAATTTGAATATATATAAGTAGATTTTAAAGAGAATTTGGATTTGAAATTCAAATGTAAACATCTTAGAAATAAATTAGATTTAAAAATAATATGTATATATGATTGTTATCAGTATATAATTAGTTTTATATCATTTCTTTAAAAAGATTTTAATAAATATAAATAAAGGATATATATAAAACTAGTATATTTGCATAATTATTTTTAGGTTTATAATTGGGTTTTTACATCATTTTCTTTTAAATTATGTATGAATTTATAAAAGAGATAGTTTAAAAATGAATACAAGAGTAATTGAGAAAAATATATTTGATAAGGGTTTAAACATAAAATATATTGTTCTAACAAGTGTAAGTCAAGGGAATGTCATGCATAACAAGTGTTAGCTTAGATTTACAAGTGGCCAACTTGTTTTTCTTTTAAAATTGTAATGTAAATAAAATCTAAGAATTTAAAACCAGGCATTATACAGTTCAAAGCACCTTCATTCTCCTTTCTAAATCTTCTTTCATTCTCTCGAAATAAAAACTAGAAAATTAAATCAAAAGCAAAAGCCTGTAACAAACCAGAAAAGAGAAAAAAATCAGAGAAATCAAATTCAACAATAATCAAACTACTTCAAGTTAAGGCAAGTTCAAATTAGTTTCCAATTATGATCAAGTAGCAGTTTCAAATTCAAGTAATTTAGGTTTCAAGAGCAAAAGCAACCTTCAGTTTAAAAAAGCTTTCTCTGTTCTTCAAAATAATAGGTGAGTAACCCAATTTTTCAAAGCTAAAAAGCTTTTAGTCTCTAATGCATGTGTTAAATCTATGTATTAGTATAGTATATAATGTATGTATAGATGTATGGATGTAAATGTGTGTGCATATATATACACACACATTGGTATGTTTGTGAAATGTCTGAAAATATGCACATGTATATTCTTTGTTCTTATTTCAGGCTTAAGAATTTCCTTTGAAAATTCATATCTCCTCTTACAATCATAAATAAGCTTTGATCTTTGAATGAAAAATGATTGTTACAGTGTAATATTAATTATAAAAATGGTTTTATGAATTTTAATTTAGTAATTAATTTAAAAATGAGAAATAATAGTAAAGACTTTACAAGAGTCAAAAATCTATGATTATGATTTCATGTTTGGATTTCATGAATGGATTCGTGATGTAAATTTATGAATTTTGAAAGTTAATTCAAGATTTTTAGGATCGTACATATTGAGATTTTCTAGGTTGATCAGATTCGACATTTTCGTCGATTGCCGACGAAAGCGTTGAGATTTTCGTCGGAGTTTGGTCTGGGGATGGCCAGATTGTCGTGGGTCGCGGGAAAATTGGTTTGGGATTTTTCTGATGGCCGAGTTGTTGGGCTAAGGCGAACTAGGGTTCGATGGTCAGATGGGAACGATGATGTTGTCGAGGCTCGTCCAACGTGGATAGTGGACCGGACTCGATCGCATGAGGGGAAAAGGTTCGTCGTGTCATAGAGCAGTTTAGGGTTGTATAGCATGTGTCCTAGAGTTCGGAGGTGATGGCCAGAGTAGGTTTTTCGATGGGAAGGGTTCCAGATTTTGGATCGTTGAGCTCTATTTTGATTGGTTGTTGATTTTGGGTTTCTGGGTGGTCAATTAGGTCGAGATTATCGTCGTTGACTTGCATAGGGTCACGGTAACGATCGGTGATGGTCAGGGTGGTCGTGCACATGCATGCGTGCATTGGATGTCTGGGTTGATGTTTGATTTGGGGAAGATGAGGACTTCTCGGGTCTGGCCGGTGGCAATTGTGGTTTGGCTCGAAGTATACGTATGCCGTGTGTTGTATGGGGTTGGCTCGAGAATTCCATTGGTTTGGCCCGGGAATTTATAAGTTGAGGTAATCAAATTTTAAAAGTTGTCTAAATGAATAAGTTTCAAAAGGAAAATATAAACCTAGTTCTAAACCAAATTATTAGCATTTTTTAAACGAGTTTTCAGAGTTTTGAAATGTATTAAAATTGTTTGTTTAAAGTAATTACATAATAGGTTAATTCCTATATGTTTTTAAAGATGATTTAAATGATGTAATTAAATAAAGTATAAATTATTTAATGTATTAAGGATGGTTAATTGATTAATGTAATCAGTTAAGGGAATAATAATTAATTTAATTATTAAGATAATTAATAAAAGGTTAATTAAATTATGCAATCAATTTAAAGGATTGATTTGTTAATGTGATTAATTAATTAAGGCAATCAATTAAAAGATGATTAATTTATTAAAGGTTAATTACTTGATGACAGTAATTAAAGAATAATTACTTAATGTCATTAATTAAGGTGGGTAATTAATTGGTAATTTCTAAATGTGATTTATTAAACAATAATTACTTAATGTAAGCAATTAAAGGATTAATTTGTTAAGGGTTAATTAATTTAATTAGCAATTAAGGCTAATTAATAATTAGGGGATAATTAATTAATAATTTAAGGTTAATTAGTTGAGGATAATTAACCAATGGGATAATTACTTCATGAAAGTAATTATGGATAATTTTGATGGATAATAAAGGATGATTAATTAATTGTTTGTAATTAATTAATGTTAAGTAAGCAGGATTTAAAAGTATTTAAATTAATTAGAAGTAGTACCATTAATTTATCCTGCTTATAGATGATTAAGATATATTGAATGACTTAGATTATTTGATATCTCTGATATGTGATTTGTGATGCTTTGTGTATGAGATACTTTGGTTGAACTGTGATATTGTGGGTTATCTATCTGAGACGAATTGTTGTGTGAATATGAAATCCTGAATATAAATTGTATTGTTTAAACTTAAACAATTTGACTTAAAAAGTAACATTGGTTTCGAAGAGACCGGGGTTGGGAATTAGTAAATACCCAAAATCACTTCGATTTGAAATCTACAATAATTCTTTAAATATTTGATACGTGAAATCAATAGGCTGGAATGGAATAATTTAAGTAAACTAGACCATTGAAACCTTGTAGTGGTACTTAGGGATTGTTTGTGAAATAAGTGTTGGCTATAACATGTCAAGAACTCGTAGTGGAGTACGAGTTACCCTAGGTTCAAATAAGTGTTATATCTTAGTATTTCAAATTATATGGGTTTACTCATGCTGGTTTCCAGCCTAACCCGGGTGTTACTCTATTGTAATGCTCAGGTTAGACCGAGTATTGCAGATTTTCAGGTTAGGATGTTCTGGAGCTCAGGTGGCGAGCTGGATAGCAGGAACGTATGGAGTATTCCGTTGTATATTGGAATTGTGTCTGCGACAAGTTAATTATAACTGTCCAGTTTATTTGTTATTGGTTATAACTCTGATGTATTGATGTAAATTAACAGATACAGTTTTTCTTTGTATAACTGCTATTATTTGATATTATAATTTTATCCGCTGCGAATGTGAGGTTCTGTGTTTTGTTTCTGTTCTTCTTCAACCTCTTTTCTTCTCTTTTCTAACAATTCGCAATTTCCGTCGTTCGATTGTTCGGCACTTCTATAGTGAACGTATTATTGTCGAATTTTCGAGGTCGAAAATCTCGGGTCATTACATTTTGGTATAAGAGCGGAAGGTTAAGCGAGAACCTTGGCTCTGGTGGGTTTACTCATTAAGGATAGGGTCAATGGTATCCTAGAATAAGTTGAGTGTAGTATATATGAGGGCGTATTTGTTATTTTCTTATAAAAAGATTTTAAAATGGTTTTAAAATAGTTTTTATGTAAGTTTATATTTTGATATATAAAGAAATAATTTGTTTCTAATTATTATTAATATTAAGATAATTGTTTGTTGAATTATTGGTAAATAAAATAATAAAAATTAAGTGGTAATAAAATACAACCGAGTAAGAATTTTATAATATGAACTATACAAATAAGATAAGCTAGAAATGGATTCAAACTAGAGAATAAAATCCTAAAATCTGTAAGAGTGTTTTCATAATGCTGAATTAAGTTATCTTGATTTTATTATCCATTAAATTATGAGATAATATATAGTGAATTGGTTTCCAATTATGATAACCTTGGTTATTATCCTAAGATGCTTGTTGTATCTTGATAATGGAATGTTTGTTAATGATTAAGCAGAATGGAATGTTATAAGGAAGTAACAATTTAAATAAATATGACTTATAAATGGAAATGGAAGATAATTAAAATTGTGAAGTTTTAAACCTAAATCCAGAAAATTTAGATTATTTTAAAAAGGCTAAAGGATATAATGAATAATATTTTTAAATGTAGAAATTTTAATTTAAAACAAGAGTTGTTTTAAAAGTTTAAAAGGAATCTGTTTTGAACTAAAAAACCAAGAATGGTTTAAAATTGGAAGTAAACACTAGGTGTTGAGTTTTGAATTTTCCCTGAAATGCATTGTAATAACCCAAAGTGAAATAAGTCTTGAACTTATAAGTGAGAAGGGATATTGATAAGAAGTTTGAAAATCTGAAATGAAGAATTCAAATTTGAGTAAGGTTGACTGGATTAAATAAATTGAATTTAACTTAGGGGAAGTTAAATAAGTTTAGAAAAAACAACCTGAATTGGAAATTTCATGATGAAATTTCCAATTTAACTTAGGAAGTTAAATGGTTTGGTTTGAAATGGGAGTTATGTGTGATCTCAAAATGGGTTTGAGATCTGGAAAAGGGTAATGAATGCTATGGATGGATGTTTTAAAATAATTAGGATGTTTATTTACTTTGACTTATCCTAATATCATCCCGTTGTTATTAATAATCTATGGAACTGTGAATTGGATTATTTAGATGAATTAAGAAGTGGATTGAGGTAAAATATATCCATTGCTGAAATGAAATATAAATAAAAATTTAACTTGAAATTATTAAAATGATTTTGATTTTTAGAGATAAAATTGAAATTATGGAAATGAAATCACTTTGAACTTTAAGATTTAAATGTTAAAAATATAAACTTGCAACTAAAATTGTTAAGAATTGGTTTCAAAGTTTGAAGTTCAAATTGGGTAATAAATTGGATTCTGAAGGTTAAATCATTAAAAAGTTTGAACACTCATTTAGACTATGAAATAAGTAAATAATAGTAATTTTAAATGGAATTTTGGAATTTAGACTCAGAATTAAATAGTTTAAAGATTCAAGCCGTTAATCAAAAAGTAAAGGTTAATTTGACTTAAGGAGATTAGATCAACATTTAAAATTTAACTCGAATTTGTATAATTCAAAATGGTTTAAAGTTGAGATTTGAATTCAATTAGTTCAAATTGAATTTGATTGGAAGTGAGAATGAAGCTGAATAAGTTTAAATTCAAATGGAGATTGGGAAATTGAACAGTTTGATTCTAAAACTATTTTCAAATAGATTGTTTTAATATAACTGTTTTAAATCTATTTTCCTAGCAATTTACTATATGACCTTTCTTTTTAAAAACCCAAATTATCTTATACTAATTTTATAACTATTTTACATATGTTTTATAAACTGATTACTATTTTACAACTATTTTGCAATTGTCTAACTATTCTATAACTATTTGATTATTTTACAACTATTTTATAATTACTTAAATTTTTTACTGTTATTTACAACTAATAACTATTTTACAGCTACTTATCTATTTTAAACTTTTCAACCTATTTTCTAAATTTTGTCAGAGTGCAAACTGTTAATAAATGAAATGATAACCTAAATGGGAATTGGAGGCAATTGTGAATAAGTGAATAGGATTAAAATGAGGATGAATAAAAGAAAATTGATTTAATTGATGATCAATGAAGATAAATACATAGGATGTATGTATATTATTCTATTTGCAGAAATGATTTGATCCAGATTCGAGCATAGAATTTCGAGATAGTATATCGATCCGAGTTGGGATTTTTCACTCGATTTTCGACGACGAACCCTGGATATGGATTTTTGATTGATTTTGGAAATTATTTATCATAGTTAAGCTATGCAAGGAGAATGATGGTTTCTGATCAGGAAACCAGATCTGAGTCTGCACTAGGAAGTTGGGTGGACGATACTAGTTCGGATGTGAAATTGTATGATCGCGTAAGCGATCGGATTTGATATTGCGTAAGGATGATATATGTACATCGTACGTCTTTGAAAGAAATTGATATTGAAATTTTTAAAGAAATGAGAAATGGTATTGAAAAAAAAGTATATTTTGAGAAATATATATGGATTAAAGTGGAAGTTGGATATCTTTTGAAATTTATTTTAAGAAAAGTAAGAAATATGGTAAATAAATTTATAAGGGAAGTCAAATTTGAATATTTGATTTGGTATAAATAAAGTTATATACATTTGTTATATATGATAAACTTCCCCTATGTTGAATCTAAAACCAAAAGAAAAGGTTTTGAATAATATTTGAAGTATAAAAGGGGAATTTATATAAGTGATTCCAAGATTATATATATATATATATATAAATGGTTTTATGAGAATGATTTTGGGAAAAAGGTTTTGGAACCTATGGATTTTGGAAAGGCTTTTGATTTTTGGAAAAATCAAGTTTGGGAATTTGGAAGGCCAATTTTGGAACTATCGATTTGAGATATCGAGTTTGTGTAAAGGAGATTTTTATGTGAATCATAAAGGATATGATTTGAAGATACTATAAGTGTATAGTATAAAATGTTTTAAGATTGTCTCCAAGGAAAAAGGCGCTCCCATTGAAATGAACTTCATAGGAGATCCACGGGTGGTTTTGCCTTGAGCCCTAAGGGGGAGGCTCTAAATTGGATCCTGGGAGGAAGTCCGGACAAACTGAAGTTCCTGAGGATTTTGTGTTGTGGGTAGCGAAAGTCGAGGGCGCTGATGTGTATAGAGACATTTGGGTTATGTTGTGACGATAGTGTAGCTCAATGTCACTACGAACTATTGAGGACCATGGCGGAAATCGTGTGTGCTGTGAGAGCCAACGGTCTACGTTTGATTTTACTGTGATGGCAACGTAACATCGGTAGACTGCGATCTATGAAGACATAGCGGAAGTCATGAGGCCGTGAGAGCCTAAGGCTACATTGGGACTCGACTGATGTAGTTTGCGACCTATGTAAGAGAGGTGAAGTTTCATTTAGTAGCGAAATTCGAGGGCGCTGATGCCTATAGTTACATGGATTTTTCCGTGATGGCGACGTAACCCTGGGTGTAGATGCGATCTGTGGCGGGTTCCATGGCGTAATTGAGAAGTGCGGAGTGCTTACAGTTATCTATGGATTTTGCCTGGATGGCAATGTAACCATCGGGTTAACTGCGACCAAGGAGGGGGTTATCATTTCCAGAGCATTCTCACTAAAGATGTTTCCTCTATTTTCAAAAATGTTTTCCTTATTTTCAACAAAATATTTTCCTAAGTATTTTTATTGGGTGTTAAAAATGGGTTTACCAAGTACTTATAGATTTTCAGTCCTACGCCTGATCAACGTATGACCGAATTTTTGTGAAAACGAGAATAGACTTATTGGGACAACGAGTTATAAAAAGGTATTTTTATAAAACTATTTTGATAATATTATGTAGATTTTAAAGTGTTGTCAAAAAAAATTTAAAAAAGGTTTATAGTAAGAATGATCAAAGAGTAATTTAGCTATTAACAAGCATTTTAATAAATTCTGGCTTCGTTCCTTTTCGAGGACGAAAAGATTCAAAGGGGGGAAGAATGTGATATCTCGGAATTTTAAGCAAATAAATATGTAATAATCTTCTTTTATAAATCATTTATAATAATCTAAAATTTATTCTTTTTCCTAAGCAAATAAAATAAGTATTAATTTGAATATATAAAAGTAGATTTTAAAGAGAATTTGGATTTGAAATTCAAAACTAAACATCTTAGAAATAAATTGAATTTAAAAATAATATGTAAATATGATTCTATTATATTAGTATATAATTAGTTTTATATCATTTCTTTAAAAAGATTTTTATTAATATAAATATAGTATTAAACTAGTATATTTGTATAATTATTTTTAGGCGTATAATTGGGTTTTTACATCATTTTCTTTTAAATTATGTATGATTTATAAAAGAGATAGTTTAAAAATTAATACAAAAGTAATTGAGAAAAATATATTTGATAAGGGTTTAAACATAAAATATATTGTTTTAATAAGTCAAGGGAATGTCATACATAACAAGTGTCAGCTTAGATTTACAAGTGGCCAACATGTTTTTCTTTTAAATTTGTAATGTATAAAAAATATAAGAATTTAAAACCAGGTTTTATACAGTTCAAAGCACCTTCATTCTGCTTTCTAAATCTTCTTTCATTCTCTCAAAATAAAAACTATAAAATTAAATCAAAAGCAAAAGCCTGTAACAAACCAAAAAAGAGAAAAAAAATCAGAGAAATCAGATTCAACATACTTCAACTAAGGCAAGTTCAAATCAGTTTCCAATTATAATCAAGTAGCAGTTTCGAATTTAAGTAATTTCAGTTTCAAGAGTAAAAGAAACCTCCAGTTTAAAAGAGCTTTCTCTGTTCTTCAAAATAACAGGTGAGTAACCTATTTTTTTCAAAGCTAAAAACCTTTTAATCATTAATGCGTGTAGTAGATCTATGTATTAGTATAGCATATAATGTTTGTATAGATGTATGGATGTGAATGTGTGTGTGTTTGTGTGTATACACACACACACACACATTGGTATGTCTGTGAAATGTCTGAAAATATGCACACGTATACTCTCTGTTCTTATTTCAGGCTTAAGAATTTCCTTCGTAAATTCATATCTCCTCTTACAATTAGAACTAAGCTTTGATCTTTGAATGAAAAATGATTGTTATAGTGTAATATTAATTATAAAAATGGTTTCAAGAATTTTAATGTAGTAATTAATTTAAAAATGAGAAATAACAGTAAAGATTTTATATAGTCAAAATCTATGATTATGATTTCATATTTGGATTTCCTGAATGTATTCGTGATGGAAAATTAGAAATTTTGATAGTTAATTCAAGATTTTTAGAATTGTATATGTTGAGATTTTCTGGGTTGATCAGATTCGACATTTTTGTCGATTGCCGATGAATGGCGACGGGATTTTCATTGGGGTTTGGTCTGGGGATGGCCGTAGTGTCCTCGATCGTGGGAAAATTGGTTTGGATTTTTCTGATGGGCAGAGTTGCTGGGTTAAGGCGAACTAGGGTTCGATGGTCAGATAGGAACAACGATGTTCTCGAGGCTCATTCAACATGGATGGTTGACTGGACTAGATCGCATGAGGGGGAAAAGGTTCTTCTTGTCGTGGCGCGATTTTGGGTTGGACGGCGTGAGGCCCGAAGGTCGGAGGTGATGGCCAGGGGAGGTTTTCCAATGGGATGGGTTCCAGATTTTGGATCGTTGAGCTCGATTTTGATTGGCTGTCGATTTCGGGTTTCTAGGTGGTCGATTAGGTCGAGGTTGTCATCGTTGACTTGTAGTGGGTCACGGTGACGATCGGAGATGGTCGGGGCAGTTGTGCACGTGCACACGTGCATTGAATGTCTGGGTTGATGTTTGATTTGAGGAAGATGAGGACTTCTCAGGTCTGGCTCGTGGCAATCATGGTTTGACTCGAAGTAGACGTATGCGCGTGTGTTGTACAGGGTTGGCTCAGGAATTCCATTGGTTTGGCCCGAGATTTTATAAGTTGAGGTAATCAAGTTTTGAAAGTTATCTATATGAATAAGTTTCAACAGGAAAATATAAACCAATTTTTAAAACAAAGCATTAGCAAGTTTTAAACGAGTTTTCATGGTTTTGAAATGTTTTAGAATTGTTTCTTTAAAGTAATTATATAGAAGGTTAATTCCTATATGTTTTTAAAGGTGATTTAAATGATGTAATTAAATAAAGTATAAATTATTTAATGTATCAAGGATGGTTAATTGATTAATGTAATCAGTTAAGGGAATAACTAATTTATTTATTAAGATAATTAATAAAAGGTTAATTAAATTGTGTAATCGATTTAAAGGATTGATTTATTAATGTGAGTAATTAATTAAGGAAATTAAATAAAAGATGATTAATTTATTAAAGTTTAATTATTTAATGTAATTAATTAATGATAATTACTTAATGAAAGTAATTAAAGAACAATTACTTAATGTCATTAATTAATGTGGGTAATTAATGGGTAATTTCTAAATGTGATTTATTAAACGATAAGTACTTAATATAAGTAATTAAAGGATTAATTTGTTAAGGGTTAATTAATTTAATTAGCAATTAATGGTTAATTAATAATTAGAGGATGATTAATTAATAATTTAAGGTTAATTAGTTGAGGATAATTAACCAATGGGACAATTACTTCATGAAATTAATTATGGATAATTTTGATGGATAATTAAAGGATGATTAAATAATGGTTTGTAATTAATTAATAATAAGTAAGCAGGATTTAAAAGTAATCAAATTAATTAGAAATAGTACCATTAATTTATCCTGCTTATAGATGATTAAGATATATTGAATGGCTTAGATTATTTGATATCTCTGATATGTGATTTCTGATGCTTTGTGATATGAGATACTTTGGTTGAACTGTGATATTGTGGGTTATCTATCTGAGATGAATCGTTGTGTGAATATGAAATCCTGAATATAAATTGTATTGTTTAAACTTAAACAATTTGACTTAAAGAATAACATTGGTTTCAAAGAGACTAGGGTTGGGTATCAGTAAATACCCGAAACCACTTCGATTTGAAATCTACAATAATTCTTTAAAGATTTGATATGTGAAATTAATAGGCTGGAATGGAATAATTTAGGTAAACTGGACCATTGAAACCTTGTAGTGGTACTTAGGGATTGTTTGTGAAATAAGTGTTGGCTATAACATGTTAAGAACTCATAGTGGTGTACGAGTTACCTCGGGTTCAAATGAGTGTTATATCTTAGTATTTCAAATTATATGGGTTTACTCACGCTAGTTTCCAGCCTGACCAGGATGTTACTTTATTGTAATGCACGGGTTAGACCGAGTATTATAGATTTTTAGGTTAGGACATTCTGGAGCTCAGGTGGCGAGCTGGATGGCAGGAACATATAGAGTATTCCGCTGTATATTGGAATTGTGTCTGGACAAGTTAATTATAATTTTCCAGTTTATTTCTTATTGGTTGTAACTCTGATGTATTGATGTAAATTAATAGATATAGTTGTTCTTTGTATAACTGCTATTATTTGATATTGCATTTTGACCCGCTACGAATGTGAGGTTCTGTGTTTTGTTTCTGTTTCTTCTTCTACCTTTTTTCCTAACAATCTAAAATTTTCGGCATTCGACTGTTAAGCACTTTCTACAGTGAACGTATTAATGTCGAATTTTCGGGGTCGAAAATCTCGGGTTGTTACAGCAATTTTCCTAAAGAAATTAAGGACTTCTAAAGACCAGGAACTTACCGGACACCTGTCAAAGTGCGTATCACTTCGTCAAACATCCTGATCCTCAATGTACCTTCACCCATTGCTCTATAGCTAGCATAATTACCCATAAGAATAGAGCTTCCCCCTCGTCCAACGAATGTACTAAAGTAATCCTTATTAGGCGTCATATGAAAAGATGCCCCGGAGTCCGACACCCAATGACCAGAGACATCCGACACTGCTAAGCAACACATTGTTAGGTATAGACTTTTCCACCAAAAATGACGAAGATCCGTCTTCTTCCTTCTTCTTCAAATCCGAACAATATTTTTTCCAATGACTAGGTATTTTGCAGATAAACACTTCCCATCCTTATACTTTCCTCTTCTGCCATTACCGAGCTATCTGGACTGGGAACACTCTCTAGAGTTCCAATTCTTCTTATCTTCTCTACCTCTTTCAACAAACAGACCATGGCTACTACTTCCACCTCTACTACCTACACTTATCTTCTTTATCTGATCTCTCAAGCCTTCAGATAGAAGGCCTGACTTCACATCTTCCATTGTCAAAAGTCTCTAGCGAAGATAACACTGTTAGAGAAACCTGTGTATCGCTCCGGAAGAGAACACAAAAGATTCATTACCATTCGTTCTTCATCCATCTTTAAGTCAACAATCTTCATCTTCATCATAAGATCATTAAAGAAATTAAGTTGTTCCTTCACTGAAGTACCCTCTTTCATCCGTATAGTAAAAAATGTCTTCAGCGATATCAAATGGTTAGTCAAAGATTTCTTTCAGTAGAGATTCTCTCTATCTTGTCCAAATGCCCTAGCAGTGGTCTCATTGCTAATCTCGGAGATAACATTCTCTTCCATAGCTAGCTGTAAAGTAGTAAATGCCTATTTCTCCATCTTCTTCCTTTCTGCGACAGAGATGTCATCCGTCAACTACTCAAAGGCAAACACTATTGGATGGACTTCATTCCTAAATAGAACAACCTTCATCCTCCACTGCCACTTCTCGAAGTCTCTAACCCCATACCATTTCTCAATTGCCAACTGTAATCCTGACACGATGTACATCCCTTAAGTGTAGGGTGTTGTAATAACTGGAGTCGCTTCTGAAAGTCTATGTGAGTGGATCGTGTAGAATATATATGAAAGTATAAGCAACTAACTATATGATATATCTATTATAACTTGATAGATGATAATAGCAAAGTAAATTTATACTCGGGTCAGAGTAAAACGGAAAAATAAAAAAAATAAAAAAAATAAAAAAAAATAAAAATAAAATTGGAACGATACAGAGAAGATTAGCATGGCCCCTGCGCAAGGATGACACGCACAAATCGAGAAATGGTCCAAATTTTTATCGGATGTCCCTCGGGGACATCCGATAAAGCTGTAACGCCCTACCCCAAGACCCACCTTAGTAAAGAGAATTAACGAGTGATTCCGTCTACTAAAGCGGAGAATAGGGCTGGTTAAGGGCGACCATCTATAACTTTGTCTTAAACATCTACTGAATACGTCGATAAATGCATTATGATTTTTCTTTTCTATCTCAATGGATCGACATACATAGTAAATGCTTAATCCAAAATTATAGGTGGCTAATGGATCTATCAGAACAAAATACAATAACTATATGTAAAACAAGTGAAAATAATCACACCAAGATTTTATACTGGTTCGGACCTCCCGTTCTAAGTCCAGTCCTGAAGCTCCTCTTTGGAATTTCCTTTCAACTAACCCTCACTTGACCTGGAGGAACAGGTTTATAATAGCAGAGTTTCTTTGTCAAGAATGTGTTCTATAACATGGGTGTTGACTATTAAGTACAAATGCTTCCAATATATATATATATATATATATATATATATATATAGAATATTGAATGGGGAGTTCTGAATATATGGAAGTGTTAAATACATTGTTGGAGATCAGATATAAATCAGAGTATAAGAGTTAAGAGCGTAAGAGAGTAAGGTTAGATCTTCTCTTGAATTCTCGATTCTATTTATAGTGGTAGAGAGATCCTTTGTGTAGTTGCATCTGTTAGTAAGTGCTATATGGTCGCTTCTCATGGTGATGAAGAGTTGCAGTGAAGAGGAGCGAACGTGTCTTTTCAAATGTGACAGTTGGTCTTTGAATTTACACAGCCGAGTTCAAAATCAGACGTCTAGAAAATGTTTCAGAATTTTGGCCTTCATATATTTTTTGTATATGGTTGCATTTCAGACGTCTGAGTTATTAACTAGACGTCTGATTCTTTCTGAATTTCAAACCAGAGTAATCAATCAGACGTCTTGCTAGTGTACCCAGACGTCTGGATTTGTGCATGTTGCTTTTTCTGTGCCTGTGCCATTCCTCTTCCAATTCTATCGACTTGTAGCCTCTTGATATTTCTTTTGAGACTTGTTCTTGTCTCTTTACTTTATCATTTACCTGTAAATATAATTATATATGCATATTCGATTTCCATTGTATAGTTGTTATCATCGAAACCATAGAATTGATTTCCTAACAATCTCCCCATTTTTGATGATGATAACTATTCAATGTACTTATATATAGATTATAAATCTCCCCCTGAATATGTGCTTATTTTTAATGTTTTATGATAATACTTATATCTCTCCCCCTTTGGCACTATCAAAAAGAATAATAAAATTGATGCCAATCGTCAAACAAAAAGAACGTTTCGTTAATAACTTGAAGTGAGATTACACAGATTTGTACAAAAATTGATATTCAAAAAACCTTAAATCTATGATTCCTAAAATCTACGGCTCCTTCGGAGAAGCTTTATTTTTATCATCTTCCTTTGGTTCTTCTTTTTCAGAAGTGCTAGTCTTTGTAGGAGATGTAAATGCTTCCTTGAGAGGTTCATCCTCGGAGAGTTTGGAATATTTTGCGGGAGGAGAAGGTACTGGGGTTGACCAATCTTCAGAAGGTGGTGTTGGACCGCGAAACCGTTGTACTACTTCTTTAAGAACCGACAAGATAGTGGAAATGGATTCCTCAACTGTGGCTAGGCTTATAGAAAATGATGCTTTAAAGTTGTCAATTCGCTTAGCCAAAAGTTTTTGATTTTGAGATAGAATTTGTTGGTTTCGAAGAGTGAGATCTCGTACACTTACGTTTGGATTTGTATCCATTCGAGTCTCCATAATTTCATCTTGTCCTGGATAATTAAATGGTGCGGGAGGGGGAGGAGTGGCTTCTCGATGTTGTTCCTCCTCTTGGGATGGATCAATGTGTGGTTGAGGAGGAGGCTCAACTCTTCTATATTGACGATTGTGCGTCCAATCTTCGAAGGATATGAATTCTGGAGGGATTTCGGGTAGGTGCATCAGGGAGAAGAATTTGGTGGAAGCATATTTAGACGAGATTACTTCGAATGTAGATAAGTAGGATGGAATGTTATGTGCACGAAGAAGTCTCATAATATAAGTTAGATAAATAATCAACGGCCTTGATCGAGTCCAAAAATGCTTTTGTTCGTTGAAGATGAATTTGGTCCAATTTACTCTTGTTCCACTAAATAGAGCATATAGGGCTTTGTGCTCTAATTCGGTGATTTGCTCGTGACTTTCCATTCATGGAATGATTGTGTTAATTATCATTTAAGTTAGGAGTCGAGCTTTTGGACGTAGAAATTTGGAAGCAAATTCTGGCATTTCGTCTTCCCAAATTTGATGAGTTATATTGTTCTATGGCTTGAAGCGCATATCTGGAATATTGTATAAATCTTCCCCTGTGTCAGAGCATCCAAGGGTTCGACCTATTATTCCTGGAGTTAATCTAATCGTCTTCCCATTCACGCTAGACCAGAGCCAGTTATCCTCATTTTCAGTGTTCCACATTGAAGTACTGCCTAGATTTGCATAGAATAAAAAAAATGGATAATTGGTCTATTTGGACATCATTAGAAGTAAAAGAAATCAGGGTTCTAAGCCGGCATTTTCACATAGCTCATCTAAATCATACATAGGGAACTTAAGGAGATTATAGAATGGGCCTCTGTGAAGTTTTTTCTTTTGAATATCTTCATACCTTTTGATGAAATGTGGCGCTCTGTTCATCCACCTTTCGATTTGATCATCGGAGCACACCTGAGGATTTGAAGATGAGGTAGGTTGATCCTGTTTTCGTTTTGATATTTTGGGAATTTTTGTTTTAGGAGGCATTATGATTCGATCTTTGCGTAAAAAGATGAATAGTTGGAAAGAAAATCGCTAACGGTGAAATGTCAGATGAAAATTTTGAGATGAAAGTGAAAAAAATGACGTTATCTTGGTAAATTTTTAGAGTCGATTGGATTTCAGATGTCTGGATTGGAAATCAGACATCTGGTTTGCCCTAAATTGAGTACAGTAGAAAAATTCATACGTCTGGTTTTTGATGCGGACGTCTGATTTGATCGAATTTGTAAAATTTGGTGAGACATAGAGTTTTACTAGACGTCTGGGTATGAAAACCAGACATCAAGTTGGGTATATTTTTGAAAATATTTCGAGGCAGAGAAATAAGTCAGACATCTGGATCTTATTTCAGACGTCTGAAATGCTCTAATATTTATTTGGAGACGATAGAGCAAAATTTTAGACGTCTGGAGGGTATATCAGACGTCTGACATATGCTCAGTGCTTTATTTTTAGACGTATATCATTGTGTCAAACGTCTGAAGGCCATACTGAAACGTCTGAAATAAGCAGTGTAGCTAAAAATAGCATAAAATTGATGGTTTTTTCTTATTTCTCGAGCTTTTACAACAAGTAGTTTTTTATTGTGAAATAAAATAAGCATAGATACATATAATAACAAATATAAATTATTTAGAAGGTGATGGAGTTTTGTTGTTTCCTGACTTGTCATTCGTCCACGATTTAAGTGGAGACCATATATTTCCACGTTCATGGGTTCTCGGAGAGCCAGAATATCGTCTTGGTGAAGGTTCGAAGGAGTACAATATAGAGGGGAGGGATCCAAAGAACTACATGGTTTTGGTAGTGGTTCACGGATATCTTTCTTCCGTGACGAACAAAACTTCATCGCTACCTGCTCCAAAAAGCTTAGGCGATGTGCTGTAACTTTTTGTTCGAAATATAGTTCTCGTTGAAGATCTATCTGTTGTTTCTGATAATGATGAATTTTATCAATTTTCTCCTTAGTGTTAGGAGAGATAAACATAGATCGTTTGGTTTTCTTGTTGTCGGAAGTAAAACCTGTATGATACGAAGACCACCTATTCATTGGCTCCTGCTTTGGTGTGGGTGTAGGCAGCCGTTGTGGCGTGTCAACCGAGCTGTCCGTCGATGGTGTTGAGATGTAGATGGATATATAAGAGTCCCCAAAAGACATGGCTGTATTTTTTTTAATTTTTTATTTAAAAAATTATAAATTGTTTGTATATTGTTTTTGTGTAACTATGTATATATATAAGCTGAAAATATTATTTATAGACAAACTAACTGTCTAAAAATTTAAAGGTTCATAAATTAATAAGTATAATTTGTGGTAATAAAGTAGATGAATAAACTTAGCCTTAAATGAAGTATTAACTTTTAAGGAAGAAGGTCATGAAGTGAGAAAATACCTAAACTTCGTCGGAGTCTAATGAAAGTTTGTTCATTTAATGGTTTTGAAAAGATGTCGGCTACTTGATTTTCGGTATTTACGTGATCTAATGAAATGGTTCCTTTTTCAACATTGTCTTGTAGAAAATGATGTCGTATATCTATCTGTTTAGTTTATGAGTGATTAACAGGATTTTTTGATAAATTTATAGCACTTGTGTTATCACAATATATTGGATATTTATTGATAATTTTACCAAAATCCGTTAGTGTTTGTTGCATGTATATCACTTGTGCATATGCTAGAGCTGCGGAGATGTATTCGGCTTCGCAAGTAGATAAAGAAACACAATTTTGCTTTTTGCTAAACCATGAAACTAAAGATTGTCCGATAAAGTGACAAGTTCCACTAGTACTCTTACGATCTGTTCTACATCCACCGAAATCTTCATCGCTATATGAAACAAGTTCAAATGATGATCCTTTAGGGTAAAACAAACCACAATCTCTAGTACTAGATAGATAACGTAAAATATGCTTAACAGCTCTTAGGTGAGATTCTTTTGGTTTTGCTTAAAATCGAGCACAAAGACATACACTCATCATAATATCAGGTCGACTAGCCGTTAAATAAAGTAAAGAACAATCATGCCACGATATAACTTTTCATCAAAATCTTTTTCATTTTCATCTTTTTCTAAGTGAACAGTGGTACTCATTGGTGTTGGTTTGCTTGAGGCTTTATCCATTTCAAAGCGACGTAATAAATCGTTACAATATTTTTCTTGATGAATAAAAATTCCATTTTCAAGCCGTTTTATTTGTAATCCTAAGAAGAAATTTAATTCTTCCATATGTGACATTTCAAATTCATTTTTCATAATATTTGAAAATTGATTACATAGATTTTCGTTGGTTGAACCAAAAATGATATCATCAACGTAGATTTGCACAACTGAAATATCATTATTTTCTCTTTTGATAAAAAAGATGTATCTATTTTGCCTATTTGAAAACCCGATGAAATTAAATGATTTTTAAGACGTTCATACCATGCTCGTGGAGCTTGTTTTAATCCATATAATGCTTTGTGTAACTTAAAAAAATGATCGGGATATTTTTCGTGAACAAATAATGGGGGTTGTTCTACATATACATTTTCTTTGATAAAACTATTTAAAAGGCACTTTTGACATCCATTTGAAATAGTTTAAAATTGTTATAAGTTGCAAAGGCTAGTTATGTACGAATGGCCTCTAATCTTGCTAATGGAGCAAAGGTTTCATCGTAACCGATACCTTCTTCTTGATTATATCCTTGAGCAACTAAACGTGCTTTATTTCTAACAATATTTCCATTCTCGTCTGCTTTGTTTTTATATACTCATTTTGTTCTTATAATCGATTGATCTTCAAGTCTTGGTACTAATTCCCACACGTTATTACATTCAAATTGATTTAATTCTTCTTCATAGCTATTACCCAAAAATTGTCATTTGAAATTTCTTTATAATTTTTTGGTTCAAAATTTGACACAAATGCTATATGGCTTATTTGATTGAGTTGATTTCTAGGTACTCTATAATTAACATCTCCAATGATATTATCTTTTGGATGATTCTTAAGAATTCTAGGAGATGGTATCAACGTGTTATTTTGCATATTTGTCTCATTATTAATGGAATTTGTTGAATTTGTTAGTGGGATAATTTCTTCTTCATCATTAGTATTACGGTTAAAAAGCTTTTCATCGAAAGAAACATGTAAACTTTCTTCAATAATATTATTTCGTTATTAAAGATTCTATATGATTTGCTACGATCCGAATATCCAACAAAAACTATAATATCCCGGGATTTTGGACAATATAAATTTAATAATCTGTGTTTAAATTTAAATTAATTTGATAATTTTTGTTAATAAACTTAAATTGATTCAATAATCTTCTTTTATTAAAAATTTAATTTGTGAATTTATTTTTAATAAGTTAATAAATTTTGTTTTCTATTTATAATGTATATGTATATTTATATATTTTAAATAGATGAGTTTTGTTTTTAATTAAATTAGTATAGCATATTTTCTAATATTGTGAAATTCAGAAATTTTGATTTATTTTTTATTTAAGCTTTTCAAAAATATTTAATGAAAAAACTAAATGATTTTTAATATATGAGATAAATGTTTTATTTATTTAAATTATATTTTGACTTAGGCTGTATATTAAAACAAGTTGTAAAAATGTTTGTTTTATTCTTTTTAAAATATTCATTAATAATCACGATTTGTAAATTGAGTATGGGATTTAAAATACAATTTATAAATGAATCAAATATCCATTTAAATTACAAATAAGTTATAATCTCTTTATAAATTTATTTTAAATGATTTAAAATATTATTTTCAAATGATAAATTTGTACATGGTTTTTATTTATAATAATACTTGGTTTATTCTTTAGAAATTATTTATATACATAACTAAGTATTAAAAATAAATTAACTAAGTTTAAACATTCATTAACACTTAATTTAAAAATGCTAATTACCTTAGAGACATGTGTTGCTTTCTTAGGGCCTCGAATAACATGTGTTAAGTGTTTAAGCAAGGTAATTTACAGGTGTTAACATTTAATACAAGTGTCATATTATTTTTATTTTTATTTTTATTTTTTTATTTTTTTCTTTGATTTTAAAATAAATCATAAATTTAGTTATATAAAACTTGCATTCTTTCTTTCCTTTCCTCTTTCTCATTTCCAATTCTAAAACTAAGAAAAAAAATTCCAGCTAAAAACCTATAATCAAAACTCTTCATTCCTAAAATCTGAGACCAGTTTTCTCATCAACCTGTAAATCAAACTCCTCATGTCATAATGCAAATCTGAAAACAAATTATCTAAAATCAGTAACCATTTTCTAAACACGTAGTTCATTTTCAAACAAAATGTAAATCCTGCATTTCAAACAAAAGCCTGTAGCTCCTCAAACCTGAAAAATCAAATTCCTTGTAACATATTTCAAATTGCATATCAATCCCTGTAAACAAACTATAGCCTGCATTCATGTTTTCTGCAATCTGGATACAAGAAATACTGCAAATTTTAATCTGCTTTATAGGCCTGCATGTTCTTATAAACCGAAGCATGCCTGCAAGGATGTGGATTAAGGAGCAATAGCATTTTAAAGCAAGAAAGCCTACATGCAACAATCTTTCAGCATGCATTCAAGTTTAAAGCTTAAAAAGGGCATTCAAGCAAGTTTTCAAAAAGATTTCAAAAGGGCTTTTCAAAAATCTATGCTCTGTTCATCTTCTGCTTTCAAGTGAGTAACTCCAATTTTAAAAAAATTAATTAAATATAAGATATGGTTGCTTGATTTATCCATGAAATTAAGTAGACCTACTTATATTGTTAAATGCAATGCCTAGTATATATTTGAATGTGATGCATGTCTGTTTCACCCAGGTTATTGACTTATACAGTATAAGCTCAAGTGAAAAAAATTCTTTTTCCTTTTGATTTGGTTGTTGTTATGACTTAGTAATTGAATTAAATATGTTTAGATCATGATAAAGTAAAGTTAAAACATTTTATATATGTTAAATAAAGTTTTGTATTGCCTGGAAATTAAATAACAGAGCAAATATTAATATAAGAGGAAAATTCAAACTTGTAAATTCATTAATTCAGTAACATCAATGAAATCATTGAACCAAAATATGAATTTTAGAACTAAAGTCATGATTTTTAGTGAAGAGGTTAAGGTGCAGCTCTGGTTTGAACATATTATGGAAATTCTTGATTTTCTGATGATCTATGTTGTCTGGAGGGTCAGGATCTTCTGGAGTGATGTAGTGATGATCGGAGATAAGTGGAAAAATCCTAGGAAGTTGGTCAGATCAGGGTGGCGGCAGAGATTGATCAATTAAGTGTGGAACCCTTGTTTTTATGGGTTTGAGTTTTTGCTTTGGTACGGTTTCCTCAAGGGATCGAGTGCATCGAGGTCTTGGGTACTGGAAGGTGGTGGTTGGTCGAAGTCTTCACCGGAAATTCAAGGGCAGCGGTGGCCGGAGGCGTGTGAACAAGATGATGACGGGTTGGTGAATAATGGGGTTACTGATGTTCCAGGTTTTGGCCTTTAACTCGAATTCGAATTCGAGTTGAATTCTGGGGAATCTCATGTTTGAGGGGAGATGGGGGGTTGCTGGCCGATGTGAGATGGCCATTGATGTTTGTCAGTGGTGGCCGGAGTTGATGAAGTGGTGTGCATGTTGATGATGTTTTGGTTACAGGGTTTTGGACCTCGTGATGGACTCGGGTGAATTGATTTTTGACTCGAAGCAGTGTTGTTTCTGACTCGAAGTAATACAGGGTAGGCTCGAGTAACATTGTTTTCAGGTTTTCAAATTAAACAGGTAACCTTTTTCAGAATTTTAAAATTTGAAATAGAGTTTAAGTGTAAATTAAAAACTTGAACTAAGTTAAACCTGATTTGAACTTGATTTAAAATTTGTTTGAATTTGAGTTTTGAAATATTTTGAATTCAGAAATTTAAGTTGTTTTATACCAAAACAGAAACCTGTTTTTCTGTTTTTAAATTTAAAAGTAAAGTTTTTAAATGCAACTGGAAATTTAAACATAGTTTAAAATCTGAAATATGAAATTCAAAGTAGATGAATCTGAGTTTGAATTTAATTTAAATATGGGAATTTAAATTTAGATTTTTAAACCTTTAAAGTATAAAAGAACATTGGTTTGAATTTAAACTGTGAGTTTTGAATTTATGAAATAAAAATTTAAAATAAGATTAAGACCAGTTTTAAAAACCTGGAATCTGATTAGAATGTCAGTTTTTTAAAATAAAATAAGTTTTTAAAATTTAAATTTGTTTTAACTGTTTAGAAAAGGTTAAATAATTTGAATTTAAAAATGAAGATGGAAATGTAAGTAAAGCTTTAAAGTTTTAAGTTTAAATCTGGAATGAAGATTTAAAACTGTATTTCAGTTTGAAATTTAAAAGGACATTTTTAAATTGAATTATTTTGAAATGAATTTGTTTTATAATCTTTTAAACCTTTATTTTATAAAAGAGATGTTCTTGAACATGTGAGATAAAAAGGTTTTAAATTTGTTTAAAAACCTTGTTTAAATAAATTGTATTCATTTAAAATCTTAAAGTTTTAAAATAAAATTTAAAGTGAAGTTTAAAATAAATTTGGAAACAATTGTTTTAAAATACTTTATATAAGGAGAAATGTTTCTTAAATTAGAACTTAAGAAATTGGATTCGTTTAAATTATTAAGTTAATTTAAATGAATATTAATTATTTAATTAATTAATAATGTGGATGATTAATTAAGTAATTAATAACTTTTAAATTTAGATTTGAGATTAATTAATTAAGGATTATTAATTAAATTTTAATTAATGATTAAGATTTATTAATCAAGTGATTAATGATTAATTAAGATTTTAATTAACACTTAATTAATTAATAATTAGAGATTAATTAATTGTAATTAAATATTAATTAATTTGTAATTAATAATAATTAAAAATAATTTAATTTCTTAATTAAGAAATTAAGAAATGTTAATAAAGAAATTAACTTAAGATTATTTAAACAATTTATTAATGTGATTAAATTTTAATAATTAATTAGATTAATTAATTAATAATAATCAATTGTTTAAGTTTAATTACTTTATGGAAGTAATTAATGAGTTAATTACTTAATGTAATTAATTGGTTTAATGTGATTAGTTTATATTAATTAATTAAGTTTAATTAATTTAAACATTTAATACTTACTTTATGTAATTAATGGGTTTGTAATTACTTAGGGAAGTAATTAATAATTACTGGATGTAATTAAAGATATTTATTATAGAAGTAATTTGGATTTAAATTACTTTGAAATTAATCAAGGGATTAATGGAGATAATTAATTAAGAATAATTAAGTTATGGAATGAGTAATTAAGGGAAGTTAATTACTGAATGGTTATTAATCAAGGGTGATTAATATATATGTGGTTTAATTGCAGATTAATTACTTATGTAATTAATTTATATAGAGAGATTGATTTAAATGTAATTAGAAATCATTAATTAATAAATTAATGATGTAATTTGGAATTGATTAATTAAGAAGTAATCAATGAAGTAATTAATTAATAAAGAATTAATGTAATTAATTTTAGTTAATTAATTGGTTAAGTAATTACAAGATAATTATTTGTAAAGTGTTAAGAATAATTAATTTGTGTAATTAATTTAAAAGCTAATTACTTATTGTAATTAGGGAATTATTAATCAGTAATGATTAGTTGGAAGAATAATGAGATGATGATTTAATAATTGATTTGTAATCAATAGAAGATTAAGATAAGCAGGATTATATTAATGAAGTAATTAATTTAATTCACTTTAAATTAATTAAAGAGGATGAAATTAATTTAATTCATTTTAAATTAATTATAAATGGTGTGATCATTAGATCATTGCTTATGTTTGATGATTGGTATTGGTTGCCATGTATGGCTTGTAATCTCAGTAATGAGATGAGTAATGTTGTATGATATGGATGCATTGGTTGCATTGTGATGAAGATATGGATTATCTGTTTATGATGTGAATTATCTGATAATGATAATGTTGATTATCCATTGTGATGTTGTGAATTATCTATCCGTGTGTATATAGATAATGAATTGAATTGTTTTAAACTCTAAAACAACTTGGCCTTAGCAGACACGTTTTGGATTTCGATGAGACCGGGATCGGCTTTCCATATTTGGATATCTGAAAACCACATCGATCCAAATTAACGTTAGGTCGTGAATCTGAAGTGAAGATGAAGATTCAGAGTGCAAGGGTTATCGTCGTTAACTCTGAGGGTGATTCCAAAATGAGTTGTAACGAGATAATGCCTTCAGTTTCGTTTGAACCCGGAATGAACTTGTATGGATTGAATGCTTTCAGAACATCGTCAGGAGGACGATGAGCATTCTAAGTAATATGTCCTATAAAGGTAATCGTAGCCTTAAGCCTCATCAACCGGGAATGGCTAAAACATGGGAGGTGCAGCAAGGCTTCGTGGGTAGCCCCCACTTGAGAGCGAGATTTACCGCTGTCTTGATGTCCCTTTATTTCGGCTTAGTGGTGCGGTTGGTGATCACAACTGCGGTGTGGTCTTGTTCGGAACTGTTCAGTAAGGAATGGTTCCGACTTTGTGTTGCAGGGGAGCGGGCGTACTCCTCGGTACAGTGATCTAGGCCACGTACTATGGCAGGCGGTACCCCAGTAGCCCAGCCATTGATGAAATCCAAAATCCAATAAGTGCCAACGGTTTTGATTGTATTACCCACTTTTGTGGCTAGTAGCTGGAATTTAATCATGTAACAATTTCGGCTATTTCTTATTTACTTGAAAACCCTAGACACTATTATAATATCATCGGATTTCCTATCAAATGTTTTGGTTAGAGTAAGGTAAAAACTTTTCCATGTTTATGTGTGGGAAGTCTTACGTGATACCCTTTCTTTCAAAGGTTTTTCAAAGTTAAGCAACTTTAACCTGTTACTCACACCAGACCCATGTCTGACCCGGAGTTATTTCTGTTTTTCTTTAACTCTTGGGTACTCAAATTTTTACGAGTAGCCAAGGGATTCATGTTAGCTTTGACGAATTATGGAGGAGAAATGGAGCAGGAGGCTTCTGCGTGTAGGTATATTGTTTCCGCTGTGTTGGTATCTCTGAGTATTTATCTGTAATCTATTGAGTTGTAATAACTAGACAGTTGTTTATAACTGTCTAGTATGTGTTGTATTGTATGTGTAACTCTGACATCTGTTGTATACTATGTAATACTTATGTTATTAATATAATTTATTTGTTTCGCTGTTGAGATTATTGTGTTCTTTCTTCTTTCTCTTCTTTCTTTTCTCTTTTCTATCCCTTTCTTTCTTAAAGATGATACGATTTTCTGGGAGTAGAAAATTGGGACGTCTCAGTTGGTATCAGAGCACTAGGTTGAGTAAATACCTAGGCTCTGTAGTGGTGTCTATCTTGAGAGAGCGTATTTGTATTTTATTATATATATATATAATTGTTTCTACCTATCTGATTGGGTTACTTGTTCAGGTTTTCCAATATAAGTTATAAAGGTAGATAAGGTAGTGGTGTGTGTAACACAACTACATTTGGTTGGAGTTTGAATGTTTGAGGTTGGAAGTGTATTTGTCGAGACTGTAGACCTAATACCGTCTCGAGTGAGTTTTGCTTGGTGTAAGGACTTCATCGATCTCTGAAGGAAACTTGTTAAGGTTCAGAGTTCATCTTTGAAGTGCAGAGTTGAGTTGGATCTGTCGGATGGGCAGAAGTAAGATTAATGATGGTATCTTGATATCTTAGGAAGTAGCAGCTGCGTGATGAGATGCAGTGACTATGGATGTTTCTGATTATGTTTCTTTGGAACAAGAGTAAGAAAGTGAGTCCGCTCGGTGTTGTGGCTGAGTCCAGCAGGGTGTTTTATTTGCTTTGTGATCTGAGTTTCTCTAAGAGCTTTGGATTGAGAATTCTTTGGCATTGGTGTTAGCTGTGCAGTTCGGAGTGTTCTGAGTTGGCAGGAAGTCTTCTGGCCAAGTAGTTTTTCTGAAGTGGAGTTCAGAAGCAGCAGAGAAGATCCATTTCTTCGGTAAATTGGCAAGGCCAGCATAAGCTGTTCTGATTGGTTGGGAGAGAGCAGTTTCTTTGGAATTAGGTTGAGTTGATCGCAAAAGTGACTTGCGATAGTTGAGTATTCTCTTAAGTTATTGGGGATTGTCCGGATGTCTTCAGGGAAGTCAGAGATTTGTCTGCATCTGGAGATCGAGTTTTCTTTTCAGGAGTGGAACCGGTGGTTCATTTAGTAGATGGATGGTTCCTTGAGGTAGGGGTTGGTGAAGTAGCTCAGGTTACGGAGAAATGTCTGAGTTTTCTTATCGATCCGTGGAACCGTATTTCTGTGCTGGGTTGTCTAGTCTGTGCTTGTGCTCTTCATCTGCATTTTCTTATGCTTCGGATTAGAGTTGTGCAGCGGAAGTAGTTTGGGAGTATTTATGATTTCTTTTCCCGGATAAGGAGAAGTTGTTCTGTCCTCTGTTATTGAGGAGTAGAGATGTGTTCTTGGTTTTGGATTGATCTTGAGGGGATCATTGTGTTGGGTTGGATTAGTCTAGTTTGTTTCTAGAAACATCAACTAGAGTTGAGTTAATCAGGAAGGATGTTGGTGGCCCTGGATAGTCGGAAGAGATTTTATGGATAAGAGACAGAGGAATTCGGATTCTGGAGTCGGAAATTGGGTTTTGGTTAAGTTTTTCACGGATTTAGGGAGCTATAAGTTTTGGCAAGTCTGTGAAGCTAGCTCCGAAGTGTTTTGGGTTTCTTCTATGATTGGTAAGATAAGTGTTTAGTTTTCTAGAGTTAAATTGCCGGTTTGGATAACTGGGATTTAGAGTGTTTCACGTATCTCTGAGGGAGTACGTGTATGAGCTATTTCTGATTGTAGACCAGCAGTTCAGGAGGTTTGGTTATTGAGTCAGACTCGTCTGTAGTCTGATATCCTGTTTAGATTTGTTGATAGGAGCTCTATAACTTAGTGGTATTGATTGTTTGAATTCTATAGAGCGGGTATCCCGATATATACCGGGGAAACTCGTAAAAGATTTATCCAAAATTCTTTTGGATAATTAGATTTGTTCTGATTGTGTAAATTGGTTGCTTTGGTTGTTAGCATATGATTAACATAAGCTGTATTTTAAAATAAAATCTGTAAATAGATTATTCAATTACCTTTGTTTTAAATTTCGGGGATGAAATTCTTTTGAGGGGGAAGGATTGCAATATCCTGGGATTTTGGAAAATATAAATTTAATAATCTATGTTTAAATTAATTTGATAATTTTTGTTAATAAACTTAAATTGATTCAATAATCTTCTTTTATTAAAATTTAATTTGTGAATTTATTTTTAATAAGTTAATAAATTTAGTTTTCTATTTATAATGTATATGTATATTTATATATTTAAATAGATGAGTTTTGTTTTTAATTAAATTAGTATAGCATATTTTCTAATATTGTGAAATTGGGAAATTTTGATTTATTTTTTATTTAAGCTTTTCAAAAATATTTAATAAAATAACTAAATGATTTTTAATATATGAGATAAATGTTTTATTTGTTTAAATTATATTTTGAATTAGGTTGTATATTAAAACAAGTTGTAAAAATGTTTGTTTTATTCTTTTTAAAATATTCATTAATAATCAAGATTTGTAAATTGAGTATGGGATTTAAAATACAATTTATAAATGATTCATGTATCCATCTAAATTACAAATAAGTTATAATCTCCTTATAAATTATTTAAAATGATTTAAAATATTATTTTCAAATGATAAATTTGTATATGGTTTTTATTTATAATAATACTTGGTTTATTCTTTAGAAATTATTTATATACATAACTAAGTATTAAAAACTAATTAACTAAGTTTAAACATTCATTAACACTTAATTTAAAAATGCTAATTACCTTAGAGACATATGTTGCTTTCTTAGGGCCTCAAATAACATGTGTTAAGTGTTTAAGCAAGGTAATTTACAAGTGTTAACATTTCATACAAGTGTCATATTATTTTTATTTTTATTTTTATTTTTTTCTTTTTTTCTTTGATTTTAAAATAAATTATAAATTTAGTTATATAAAACTTGCATTCTTTCTTTCCTTTCCTCTTTCTCGTTTCCAATTCTAAAACTAAGAAAAAAAATTCCAGCTAAAAACCTATAATCAAAACTATTCATTCCTCAAATCTGACACCAGTTTTCTCATCAACCTGTAAATCAAACTCCTCATGTCATAATGCAAATCTGAAAACAAACTATCTAAAATCAGTAACCATTTTCTAAACACATAGTTCATTTCCAACAAAATGTAAATCCTGCATTTCAAACAAAAGTCGTAGCTCCTCAAACCTGCAAAATCAAAATCCTTATAACATATTTCGAATTGCATATTAAACCCTGTAAACAAACTAAAGCTTGCATTCATGTTTTCTGCAATCTAGATACAAGAAATACTGCAAATTTTAATCTGCTTTAAAGGCCTGCATGTTCTTATAAACTAAAGCATGCCTGCCAGGTTGTGGATTAAGAAGCAATAGCATTTTAAAGCGAGAAAGCCTACATGCAACAATCTTTCAGCATGCATTCAAGTTTAAAGTTTTAAAAGGGCATTCAAGCAAGTTTTCAAAAAGATTTCAAAAGGGATTTTCAAAAATCTGTGCTCTGTTCATCTTCTGCTTTCAAGTGAGTAACTCCAATTTTAAAAAAATTAATTAAGTATAAGATATGGTTGCTCGATTTATCCATGAAAATAAGTAGACCTGCTTATATTGTTAAATGCAATGCTGAGTATATATTTGAATGTGATGCATGTCTTTTTCACCCAGGTTATTTCCTGTATACAGTATAAGCTCAAGTGAAAAAATTCTTTTTCCTTTTGATTTGGTTGTTGTTATGACTTAGTAATTGAATTAAATATGTTTAGATCATGATAAAGTAAAGTTAAAACATTTTATATAGGTTAAATAAATTTTTGTATTGCCTGGAAATTAAATAACAGAGCATATATTAATATAAGAGGAAAATTCAAACTTCTAAATTCATTAAGTCAGTAACATCAGTGAAATCATTGAACCAAAATATGAATTTTAAAACTAAAGTCATGATTTTTAGTGAAGAGGTTAAGGTGCAGCTCTGGTTTGAACATATTATGGAAATTCTTGATTTTCTGATGATCTATGTTGTCTAGAGGGTCAGGATCTTCTGGAGTGATGTAGTAATGATCGGAGATGAGTGGAAAAATCCTAGGAAGTTGGTCAGATTAGGGTGGCGGAAGAGATTGATTAATTAAGTGTGGAACCCTAGTTTTTATGGGTTTGAGTTTTTGCTTTGGTACAGTTTCCTCAAGGGATCGAGTGCATCGAGGTCTTGGGTACTGGAAGGTGGTGGTTAGTCGAAGTCTTCGCCAGAAATATAGGGGAAACGGTGGCCGGAGGCGTGTGAACAAGATGATGACAGGTTGGTGATTAATGGGGATATTGATGTTCTAGGTTTTGGTCTTTAACTCGAATTCGAATTCAAGTTGAATTCTGGGGAATCTGATGTTTGAGGGGAGATGGAGGGTTGATGGCCGATGTGAGATGGCCATTGATGTTGGTCAGAGGTGGCCGGAGTTGATGAATGGGTGCACAGTGAAGTGGTGTGCATGTTGATGATGTTTTGGTTACAGGGTTTTGGACCTCGTGATGGACTCAGGTGAATTGAGTTTTGACTCGAAGCAGTGTTGTTTCTGACTCGAAGTAATACAGGGTAGGCTCGGGTAACTTTATTTTCAGGTTTTCGAATTAAACAGGAAACCTTTTTCAGAATTTTAAAATTTGAAATAGAGTTTAAGTGTAAACTAAAAACTTGAACTAAGTTAAACCTGAGTTGAACTTGATTTAAAATTAGGTTTGAATTTGAGTTTTGAAATATTTTGAATTTAGAAATTTAAGTTGTTTTAAATCAAAACAGAAACCTGTTTTTCTTTTTTTAAATTTAAAAGTAAAGTATTAAAATGCAACTGGAAATTTAAAACAGAGTTTAAAATCTGAAAACTGAAATTTGAAATTCAAACTAGATGAATCTGAGTTTGAATTTAATTTAAATCTGGGAATTTAAATTTAGATTTTTAAACCTTCAAAGTATAACAGAACATTGGTTTGAATTTAAACTGTGAGTTTTAAATTTGTGAAATAAAAATTTAAAATAAGATTAAGACCAGTTTTAAAAACCTGGAATCTGATTTGACTGTCAGTTTTTTAAAATAAAATAAGTTTTTAAAATTTAAATTTGTTTTAACTATTTAGAAAAGGTTAAATAATTTGAATTTAAAAATGAAGATGGAAATGTAAGTAAAGCTTTAAAGTTTTAAGTTTAAATCTGGAATGAAGATTTAAAACTGTATTTCAGTTTGAAATTTAAATGGAAAATTTTAAATTGAAGTTGTTTGAAATGAATTTGTTTTATAATCTTTTAAACCTTTATTTTATAAAAGAGATGTTCTAGAACTTGTGAGATAAAAAGATTTTAAATTTGTTTAAAAACCTTGTTTAAATAAATTGTATTCATTTAAAATCTTAAATTTTTAAAATAAAATTTAAAGTGAAGTTTAAAATAAATTTGGAAACAATTTGTTTTAAAATACTTTATATAAGGAGAAACGTTTCTTAAATTAGAACTTAAGAAATTGGATTCATTTAAATTATTAAGTTAATTTAAATGTAATATTAATAATATGGATGATTAATTAAGTAATTAATTATTTTTAAATTTAGATTTGAGATTAATTAACTAAGGATAATTAATCTATAATTAAGGATTATTAATTAAATTTTAATTAACGATTAAGATTTATTAATCAACTGATTAATGATTAATTAAGATTTTAATTAACGCTTAATTAACTAATAATTAGAAGTTAATTAATTGTAATTAAATATTCATTAATTTGTAATTAATAATAATTAAAAATAAATTAATTTCTTAATTAAGTAATTAAGAAATGTTAATAAAGAAACTAACTTAAGATTATTTAAACAATTAATTAATGTTATTAGTTTTTAATAATTAAATAGATTAATTAATTAATAATAATAAATTGTTTAAGTTTAATTACTTTATGGAAGTAATTAATGAATTAATTACTTAATGTAATTAATTGGTTTAATATGATTAGTTTATATTAATTAATTAAGTTTAATTAATTTAAACATTTAATACTTACTTTATGTAATTAATGGGTTTGTAATTACTTAGGGAAGTAATTAATAATTACTGGATGTAATTAAAGATATTTATTATAGAAGTAATTTGGATTTAAATTACTTTGAAATTAATCAAGAGATTAATGGAGATAATTAATTAAGAATAATTAATTTATGGAATGAGTAATTAAGGGAAGTTAATTACTGATGGTTATTAATCAAGGGTGGTTAATATATATGTGTTTTAATTGCAGATTAATTACTTATGTAATTGATTTATATAGAGAGATTGATTTAAATGTAATTAGAAATCATTAATTAATAAATTAATGATGTAATTTGGAATTGATTAATTAAGAAGTAATCAATGAAGTAATTAATTAATAAGGAATTAATGTAATTAATTTTAGTTAATTAATTGATTAAGTAATTACAAGATAATTATTTGTAAAGTGTTAAGAATAATTAACTTGTGTAATTAATTTAAAAGCTAATTACTTATTGTAATTAGGGAATTACTAATCAGTAATGATTAATTGGAAGAATAATGAGATGACGATTTAATAATTGATTTGTAATCAATGGAAGATAAAGATAAGCAGGATTATATTAATGAAGTAATTAATTTAATTCACTTTAAATTAATTAAAGAGGATGAAATTAATTTAATTCAATTTAAATTAATTATAAATGGTGTGATCATTAGATCATTGCTTATGTTTGATGATTGGTATTGGTTGCCATGTATGGTTTGTAATCTCAGTAATGAGATGAGTAATGTTGTATGATATGGATGCATTGGTTGCATTGTGATGAAGATATGGATTATCTGTTTATGATGTGAATTATCTGATAATGATAATGTTGATTATCCATTGTGATGTTGTGAATTATCTATCCGTGTGTATATAGATAATGAATTGAATTGTTTTAAACTCTAAAACAACTTGGCCTTAGCAGACACGTTTTGGATTTCGATGAGACCGGGATCGGCTTTCCATATTTGGATATCTCAAAACCACATCGATCCAAATTAACGTTAGGCGTGAATCTGAAGTGAAGATGAAGATTCAGAGTGCAAGGGTTATCGTCGTTAACTCTGAGGGTGATTCCAAAATGAGTTGTAACGAGATAATGCCTTCAGTTTCGTTCAAACCCGGAACGAACTTGTATGGATTGAATGCTTTCAGAACATCGTCAGGAGGACGATGGGCATTCTAAGTGATATGTCCTATAAAGGTAATTGTAGCCTCAAGCCTCATCAACCGGGAATGGCTAAAATAGGGGAGGTGTAGCAAGGCTTCGTGGGTAGCCCCCACTTGAGAGCGAGATTTACCGCTGTCTTGATGTCCCTTTATTTCGGCTTAGTGGTGCGGTTGCTGATCACAACTGCGGTGTGGTCTTGTTCGGAACTGTTCAGTAAGGAATGGTTCCGGCTTTGTGTTGCAGGGGAGCGGGCGTACTCCTCGGTACGGTGATCTAGGTCACGTACTGTGACGGGCGGTACCCCAGTAGCCCAGCCATTGGTGGAATCCAAAATCCAATAAGTGCCAACGGTTTTGATTGTATAACCCACTTTTGTGGTTAGTAGCTGGAATTTAATCATGTAACAATTTCGGCTATTTCTTATTTACTTGAAAGCACTAGACACTGTTATAATATCATCAGATTTCCTATCAAATGTTTTGGTTAGCGTAAGGTAAAAACTTTTCCATGTTTATGTGTGGGATGTCTTACGTGATACCCTTTCTTTCAAAGGTTTTTCAAAGTTAAGAAACTTTAACCTGTTACTCACACCAGGCCCATGTCTGACCCGGAGTTATTTCTGTTTTTCTTTAACTCTTGGGTACTCAAATTTTTACGAGTAGCCAAGGGATTCGGGTTAGCTTTGACGAATTGTGGAGGAGAAATGGAGCGGGAGGCTTCTGCGCGTAGATATATAGTTTCCGCTGTGTTGGTATCTCTAAGTGTTTATCTGTAATGTATTGAGTTGTAATAACTAGATAGGTGTTTATAACTGTCTAGTATGTGTTGTATTGTATGTGTAACTCTAACATCTGTTGTTTACTATGTAATACTTATGTTATTAATATAATTTATTCGTTCCGCCGTTGAGATTATTGTGTTGTTTCTTCTTTCTCTTCTTTCTTTTCTCTTTTCTATCCCTTTTTTCCTTAAAGATGATACGATTTTCTAGGAGTAGAAAATCGGGTCGTCTTAAAAACACCTTCATCGGCCTTTGGATCAAATTTTCCTAAGTTATCTTTTGGATTTAGTATAAAACATTTTAAACCGAAGGTTTTAAAGTATGATACTTTAGGTTTTATACCAAAAAATATTTCAAAACAAATTTGTTTTGTCATAAGACGTATGGTTACTCGATTTAATACATAACAAGCCGTGGCAATAGCTTCAGCCTAAAATTATTTTAGTAGACCACTACTATTTAGTAATGTTCGTGCATATTCTTGTAATTTACGATTTTTCCTCTCCACAACACCATTATGTTGAGGTGCACAAGGAAAAGAAAAATTATGAGTTATTCCTTTCTTATTACAAAAATTAGTAAAAAGATAGTTTTCGAATTCTCTTCTGTGATCACTTCGTATATTTTTAATTTTTAAGTTCATTTGTGTTTTAATCCTTTTAGAAAATATCTTAAACATACCAAAAGTGTCACTTTTATGTTTTAAAAACAAAGTCAATGTATATCTTGAGAAATCATCAACTATGATGAAAACATATTTGTTGTGATTTATAGATCGTAATTGTGTTGGTCCAAATAAATCTAAACGTAATAATTCTAATGGTTGTTTTGTAGAAATATTATTTTTAGATTTAAAAGAACTTTTCTTTAGTTTTCCAATTTTACAATCGTCACATAAATTTTCTACTTTGTAGTTTATTTTAGGTAAACTTCTAACTATTCATATTTTGCCAATTTATTAATATTCTTAAAATTGATATGAAAAAATCGTTTATGCCATAATCATGGATCATCATGTTTGGCGGGTAAACATAAATTTGAATTTTTATTTACATTCATGTTTAATACATAAATATTTTTGTTTCTAAAACCTTCAAAAATAAGTTGTTTGTTATTATCTAAAATATTACATCTATCCTTTTCAAAATTTATTTGAAAGCCTTTATCACATAATTGACTAATACTTAGTAAGTTGTATTTTAGATTTTTTACTAATAAAACAGTTGTAATAATAGGAGAGTTAGATATACCAGAATTGATGACTTCTCCAATGCCCATGACATATCCTTTTGAATTATCTCCAAAGGCTATAGTTCCATCATCAATGTATGTTATGTTTGATAACATTTTTGAATTTCCGGCCATATTCTTGGAGCAACCGCTATCTAGTATCCATTTCTCCTTATTTTTTATTTTGAATACCTGCAAAATAAAAGATGTTTTAATTGGTACCCATATATTTTGTTAGGGTCCTAATTGTTAGAAGAAGGTAGCCACACCCAAGATGGTTTGTTACCTTTATAAATATAGTTTTTATTATAAACTACATCCTCTAACTAATTATTAATAAACTTTTGTCTAATCAAATTATTATTTGTTTTAGGAATCCAAATCTTCATATTTTTGGCATTCAATTTAGACTTGTGTAAATTTTTAGTTTTTATATAACTAGTATTTTTAACATCATTTCCTTTTTGTTTAGTGAATTTTTAAATCCTATTCCATTTCTATTGCATGATGGTTTTGAAGTTTTGATAAGATTTTCTAAATCTTATTTTCCTTTATTAAATTTTGACACATTATTTGTAATTTTATCTAATTTTTCTTTTGTTTCTATATTTTCAATTTTCAATAATTCAATACTCTTTTTAAAGTCAACATTTTCTTTTAACAAATTATCCTTCACTATTTTAGTGTTTTAAAAATCAATAGTAATAGCTTCGCTTTCTATCAAATTATTTTTGATTTTTTCTTGAGATAATTCAAGTTCTTCTTCTAGAATAATTTTTTCATCTTTTAACATTCCAACTTCAAGTTGTAATCTATTTATTTTGACTAAATATTCTTTGTTCAATTTTTTAATTTTCCATGCTAAGTTCTAATAGTTCGTCATAGCTAAGTTCATGACATACCTCTTCGATTTGTGCCATAAAACATACATTAGCTTGTTCTCCGTCACTATCGCTATCACTTTCAGACGATGATGAATTCGAGTCATCCCATGTTACTTTAAAAGCTTTTGTCTTTTTGAATTTTTCAAATTTGTTCTTATTTTTATCATTGTTGGGTTTTGGGCAATCCTTCTTCATATGTCCGTATTGATCACATTCTTAACACTTGATTTGAGATAGGTTTGTTGTGTTGGTTCTCCCTTCTTTTTGGAATTTGGTCGTCTTTCTAAATTTCTTGAATTTGTTATAATTCTTGGCAATGAAGACTATTTCTTCTTCATCTAAATCAGAGTCATCATTCTTTGTTGCTGGGAGTGCTTTGTTGTTTTTCTCCAACTTTAATTCTTTTCGTGCCTACAAATTAGCTTCATAGGACATTAAATTTCCTATCAACTCTTCAACTTTGAGAGTGGAGAGATCATTAGCTTCTTCAATAGCTCATACCTTCCTTTCCCAATCTGATGATAAAGAGTTGAGTAGTCGAGAAACTAAATCAAAATCAGTAAATTTGACTCCTAATGCCATAAGATCATGTTGGATAGTTTGAAATCTAGAATACATGTCAACAATAGTTTCATTTTGCTTCATTTTGAATGATGAAAATTGGTTTTGAAAAATTGAAATCTTAGTTTGTGTGATTTTGTTGTACCTTCGTGTGTAATTTGTAAGGTATGCCAAATGTCAAATGCAGTAGTGCATAACATGACACGTGAAAATTCATTTTTGTCTAGAGAGTAAAATAAAACATTCATAGCTTTAGCATTTTTTGAAGCTAAGGTCTTTTGTGCGTCAGTCCATGTGTTCATAGCAGTAGTAGGTGCTTCATTTTTATCCTGTGTGGCTGACCAAATTTCTAGACCATTAGCTTCCATAAAAATTCTCGTACGTGTTGACCAATATGCATAGTTAGATCCATTAAAAAGTAGGGGTCATGCTATGGATTGTCCTTCTTGAAATATACTTGCTATATTAAAGTGATTCAAAAACATGTTATTGTTCTTTGATCAAAACCTTGCTCTGATACCAATTGAAAGTCTGTGTGAGTGGAACGTGTAGAATATATATGCAAGTATAAGCAACTAACTATATGATATATCTATTATAACTTGATAGACGATAATAGAAAAGTAAATGAAAATAATCACACCAGGATTTTATACTGGTACGGACCTTCCGTCGTACGTCCAGTCCCGAAGCTCCTCTTCGGAATTTCCTTTGAACTAACCCTCACTTGACTTGGAGGAACAGGTTTACAATAGCAGAGCTTCTTTGTCAAGAATGCGTTCTATAACACGGATGTGGACCATTAAGTACAAATGCTTCTAATATATATATTAATCTAGAGAATATTGAATGAGGAGTTCTGAATACATGGAAGTGTTAAATACAGGTATTTGATTGCTAGAGATCAGATATAAAACAGAGTATAAGAATAAAGAGCGTAAGAGAGTAAGGTTAGATCTTCTATTGAATTCCCGATTCTATTTATAGTGGTAGAGAGATCCTTTGTGTAGTCGCATCTGTTAGTAAGTGCTCTAAGGTCGCTTCTCATGGTGATGAAGAGTTGCAGTGAAGAGGAGCGAACGTGTCTTTTCAAATGTGACAGTTGGTCTTTGAATTTACACAGTCGAGTTCAAAATCAGACGTTTGGAAAACGTTTCAGACGTCTGGCCTTCATATATTTTTTGTATATGGTTGCATTTCAGACGTCTGAGTTCATTAACCAGACGTCTGATTCTTTATGATTTTCAAACCAGAGTAATCAATCAGAAGTCTAGCTAGCGCACCCAGACGTCTAGATTTGTGCATGTTGCTTTTTCTGTGCCTGTGTCATTCCTCTTCCAATTCTATCGACTTGTAGCCTCTTGGTATTTTTTTTTGAGTCTTGTTCTTGTCTCTTTACTTTATCAATTACCTATAAATATAAATATATATGCATATTCGATTTCCATTTTATAGTTGTTATCATCGAAACCATAGAATTGATTTCCTAACAGCTTCATCTCCTGCCATAGATCTAAAACACCTCAATCAACCTTGCAGCTCTGATACCAGACTGTTGGAAAAAATCCCTTCAGATGATCAGTCTAATGGAATAAAAAATCAAATGCAGTGGAAAACAACTAGATCATTATTGCAGTAAGACGGAACAAACAGAGATAAATACCAGAACAGAACGTCACAAATCAATGCAATGCAGAAAAATAAATAACACCAGTATTTATAGTGGTTCTACTACCGCGAGGCAGTGTACGTCCACTTGGGGAGAGGAGATTTTTTTGATCACTAAAAGATTAGAGTTACAAGATTGATTCACTTTCGGAGGCTATAAATATGAAGAATTAAAAAAATACAGATATAAATTCTACAGAGTTTCAGCACTCTAGGATGGCTCTGAAATTGCCTGAAATTATCTCTCAATTATGGATGCCATTATTGTCCAGAAGCTCCTCAATTTATAGAGTGAAGAAATGAGGAGGGGTAGCTGCTATATAGTAGCCCTAGGGTTTGGTTCGGCATGTATCTAGCTTAGCAAGATTTGTTTCGGCAAAACGCTAAGCAAAAAAATTTAGATAGGCTTAGCTCAAAACCGGACAAGATTTTTCGTTCGGCATCACCAAATTACCGCTCCAACTATTTCATTTGGCATTCCCTCCACCGGATGAAGACTAATGCCGCTTCAAATTCGTTCGACAATAAACCATTTCATCGCTCCAAAACATTTCACCGCTCCAACATCACTGCTCCAAAACTACCGAACAAAAACATTTCACCCCCAAACACAAATTGCTGCTCCAAATCACTGCTTGGCAAAATCATTTTCCCCTATTTTTCATTTGGTGATTTCAGCTAGGGCTTCGCTTGCTTTCTCCATTCTTCCCCCTGGCTCCTTCTTCTTTAACTGGAACCGATATCAATTTCAACAAGTCAGAAACAAAGGAGCATTCGATTTATGAACAAGTCAAAAGCATGAAAAGAACAAATTCATATCCTTAAGAATAGGATTCATAAAGACAAGGACACAAATTAGAACGACAGAATAGTGATTTGAAAAATTACTGTCGTAACGATAAAATCAACCAATAGTCAATATATTTTTAGAAAATACACCGCAATATATTCAAATGAAGAACCAATCAGAAACTAATAAGGCGTTCAATCAAAAATACATGACTAAACTCAAAATCTCCAGTATATATATGAACAAATCAGAAAGCATTTGCGACGACCCAACTTTCTACACCCAGAAAATCGCATCATCTTGAAGAAAGAAAGGGATAGAAGAAGAAAGAAAGAGAAAGAAGAACACAAACAACATCGTAGAACTCACAGCGGAACAAATAAAATATAATATATCTCATAAAATATTACATAGTATCTCATTACATTAGAGTACACAACTTAAACAACAGATAATAGACAGTTATAAACTTCTGTCTAACTATACAACTCAAGTATACAAGACACAGACACAACATACACAGCGGAGTCAATATATATCTACACGTTGAAGCCTCCTGCTCCATATCTCCTCTAAAATTCGTAAGCTAACCTGAACCACTTGACTACTCATACATAATATGAGTACCCAAGAGTTTAAATAAACAGAAAATAAACACTCGGGTCAGACAGGGGTCTGGTGTGAGTAAACGGGTTAAAATTGCTTAACTTTAGAAAACCTATGAAAAGAAAAGGTATCACGTAAGACTTTCCACACAAAAACATGGAAAAGTTTTTACCTTACGCTAACCAAAACATTTGATAGGACATCCAGTAATATTATAATAGTGTCTAGGGTTTTCAAGTAAATATGAAATAGCCAAAATTGTTACATTTATTAAATTCCAGCTACATAGGTATACAAACAAAACCGTAGGGTCTCGTAGGAAGAATGGGTTTCCATCAATGGCAGGGCTACTGGGGTATCGCCCGTCACAGTACGTAGCCTAGATCAACGTATCGAGGAGCCACCCTAACTCCCCTGCAACACAAGGCCGGAACCATTCCTTACTAAACCGTCCCGAACAAGACAACCCCGCAGTTGGCCGCGACCCAACTGCCCACACAGCCGAATAAAAAGGGACTTCTAGACAGGGGAAAGTCTTGCTCTCCAGTGGGAGCTACCCACGAAGCCTTGCTGCACCTCCCCTGTTTTAGCCATTCCCGGTTGATGAGGCTTGAGGTTACGATTACCTTTATAGAACACATCTATCTTAGAATGCTCATCGTCCACCTGACGATGTGCTGAAAGCATTCAATCCATACAAGTTCGTTCCGGGTTCGAACGAAACCGAAAGCACTATCTCGTTGCACTCATTATTGGAATCACCCTCAGAGTCAACGACCATAGCCCTTGCACTCTGATTCGCCATCTCGAATCTATAAGCACTATTCCGTCAACTCATTACGGAATCACCCACAGAGTTATACTGACGTATAGCCCTTACACCTCGAGTCTTCACTTGCTCCACTTGGATTAACGACCTAACGTTTAATTGGACTCGATGTGGTTTTCGGATATCCAAATATGGAAACCCGATCCCGGTCTCACCGAAACCAAACGCCATTTTAATGTCCAAGTTATACTTAAGGGTTTAAACAATTTAAACTTATATTCAAGATGATATATAAACAGATAGATGAATCATATTATCACAATAAATAATCCATATTAATATTCATCTTCACAATGCAGCATATCACATAACAGAGATATCCTGTATCAACCAATATCAACCAAAATCAAACATCCAATAGCATCACCAAAATATTGATCATCCAATATTAACTAATTTACCCATATTAATCAATCAACCCATATTAATCAAACATCCAATATCAACCATTCAAGATCAATCATTCATTCATAACAGAATTGATTAACTCTTAATCACTTGGATTACTTAAATCTTTCTTCATTATTTATTATTCCAAATAAAATAAATTAATCATCTCTAATGATTTCCTTAATTAATCTCCCTTGATTAATCAAATTCAATTACATTTAAGTAATTATCCTTAGCCTTATTCAGTAATTCACCCTTTAATTACTATCATTAATTACAAAAATTAATGATCATTCATTAATTAATTATAATTAATTACATTAATCCTTAATTAATTACAATTAATTAATCATACTTTAAATTAATCACTTATATTAATCAACCTTGATTAATATCCTTAATCACATTAATTAATGATCCTTATTAATTAATAATACTTTAATTAATTAACTAATTATCTTATAATTAATCAACTCATTAATTCATTGACAGTAATTAACAATTTGTAATTACTTATCTTAATTAATTAACTTCTTAATTAATTAATTTCTAATTTAATTATATTAATCCTTGATTAATTAATCCAATTAATTAATCCTTAATTACTTCATTAAGTAATTATTAAATAATTAAATTAATAAATAAATCCTTAATTAATTACTTTATTAATAAATCTTAATTACTTTCTTAATTAATCACTTAACAAATAATTAACTTCATCATTAAATAATTCTTAATGCTTTAATTAATTAATTACTCCATAATTAATTAATTTTAAAATGATTAAATTAATCAATTCCTTAATTGATAACATCATATGATTAACCCTTAATCACTTCAACTGAATTACCCCATAATCACTTCAACTTAATTACTCTCATGAGTATTTTCCATTAATTACTTCCATAAGTAATTACCATTCTTAATTTACATTCAATTAGTAATCATTAATTACTTCATAATTAATTATACTTAATTAATCATAATTATATGATTATTTAAATTTAAATAAATAAATTACTAATTATTTAAAATTAATTAAACAATTAATTAATTAACTAATCTTCTTATAATTAAAGAAAATCTTTAATTAATTAAGAAAAACATAAATCCTATTTAATCTCTTACTTATTAACAATTATACTTAATTAAGTATTCTTGAGTCATATTCAAATAATTTAACCTTACTTATCTTTATAAATAAATTATTTGAATTTAATCAAATTTAGTAACTTGAAAACAAATAAAATTATATTATTTACCTTTATTTAAAAATAAAACATTTAAATCTAAAACACATGAATTATCTAAGTTAAACTTATTCATTTAAAATAGAATTTGAAACATTACTTTAAAATTTAAATAATTAAATTCAAAACACTCTTTTAAATCTGAATTTTAAAACTTAATTAAGATAATTATTTTTAAAATTCAAACATCTTAAAACATTTTTTTAAAAAAAATTTTGAAATTAAATTCAACCAACACCTTTGAAATTCTGTTTTCTTTTATAAAATTCGTTTATAATTAAAAGCTTACTTCAATTAATTCAAACATATGCTTACTTGGAACTGTATATCATTATACAGTAATAACCAGAAAAACCCTCCCCTAAACTCAAGTTCGACCCTGAGTATTCCCCGATCTTTCCTCGAGAAACCACCAACCCCTTAAATCTTCGAGTACAACGCAATACAACACGGTAGCTTCCCCGGGTTTCCATTCGTCTTCCCCATCTCCTGAATCCCAGTGCACACCCACCTGCTCGTGCACGTTGCACGACGATTCCAACGTCGGCAAGCTCCCCTCCGACCATCACCAAGTTACTAACGACCCCGTCGAACCTCTCGACCAGCCAAAAACCTAAAAACGATGCCGAAACAAAAATTGAGCATCAAAGCCAAAGCTGGGCACGCGACTCGAACGAAAAGATCGATCAACGCCGACGAACCCATCATCATTAGGCCTCGCCGACCACATCACCAAGTCGCCACACCTTAGCACAACATCCACCCCAACATCTATCAACTCCGATCATCAATCCAATACCCAGTGGCCTCTGCAAACAACCCGAAAACAAAACCATACCAAACCCTACTTCCATCAAATCCCAACGATCCACCCAATCGAAAAATGCTTTCACATTTTTCCTTAGATCCTCAACTCATATACTTGCTTCAAACCAAATCCTATCTAAAATCATCAAGTCGTTTCTCGGCAATTTACAAAAACCCAATTTCCACACAAACACCAAATCATAGGAATTTCTCAATTAAAAATTATGATATATACCTTAAAAATCATAATTTTTGGTTCTTATACATTCATGAAATCCAAATTTAAAAACAAGGTGGTTGATTTTTGGCATGAAACAAGGTTTTACTTTAAATTTCATTTTAAAATTTGATTGTGAATTTAAATTTTCAGAAACTATTTTTAATATTACCAACAAACATAAATCTACAACTTTCATTCACATCACAAGTTCAATAGAGTATAGATTGGAAGATTTGAGATTTTTATTTCATAAATAAACACTGTAAAGAACAGAGATGAAGGTTTATAGATAATTACCAGACACTCCACACTTTTAATATGCATGTATATAATATTTCATATACACATAAATTCATCATCTTAACACAATTCAACATATGCATCCATATTCAACAATAGATTTATTAAAACTATTTTTAAAAAAGGGTTTACTCACCTGTTGATAAAATATGCAGAACATAGCAGAGCAGGCTTTGATGCCCAGGTTTGAACTTTTAAATTTGAAAACTGTTTGAAGCTCCCTGTATGCCTGTCACTTGATGTTTTAAAAGTTGAAGCTTGCTACTAAAATCGAGTGCCCTCAAATGAAATGCAGGTTGTTGGTTGCAGATTTGCTTTCCATTTGAGATGCAGGTTTTGAAAGTTGATGTTGCAGATTTAAAATTGTTGTGATGAACTTGTTTGCAGATTTCAGGTTATGTAGAATTCAAGTTTGATTTGCTTTTGGTTTAATTTCATGTTTGAAGAAAGAAAATTTTCTGTTTGGAGCTAAGAAAGAAGACAAAGGAAAAATGTTTGTGAAAAACTAACTTTCTTTTTCTAAAAACATTTATTAAAATTAAAATGAAAATAATGCCACATGTTCCTTAATTCAAACAAATGTCACTGCACTTGCTTAATTTACTTACATGTGTTATTAAAAGAATTAACATGTTTACATTTGTACTAAAGTGTTTTTAAACTTTTATTTAATTTAAGTGTAAATATACACTTACATTTTCTCTTTTTTTTAAGCTACTTAACAAATATAATTTACATATGTATGTATCACTTTTAAAAGAAAATATTCTAAAATTAATTATAATGCAAATATATATTCTTATACATGTATTTTAAAAATCTAAAACTCATACATATACATTTTTAACCATTTCAAATTAAACATTTTAAAGAAATAAATCAAAACTTTATTTAAATCCTTTTTATAAACTATCATATTTTTTAAAACAACAATTATCTTACATTTTGAAAACGAATGAATTAATTCTAAATTAACTGTTGAAAATATAAATTAAACAAAGATTTAAATTACCATATTCATTCATATATAAATTATTAATGGATTAAAATTCAATTCAAAACAATATCAAACTATAACATATACAAACATATATATTACAATTTGAAAAACTTCAATTTTTAATTTGAAACAAAAGATCTCATATTCACAATATATATCAAATGTATATATTATAAACAGAATAAAATTTGATTAGCTTTGACAAACAATCTTATCAATATTTCCAGATTAAAAATTTAACAACCTTTGAAAGATTAAATTAGCCAATTTTAAATTAAAATTATAAAGAAAATTATCAAACCAATTAAATTATTAACACAGATTATTAAATTTATATTGCCCAAAATTCCGGGTCGTTACAATCCTCCCCCCCTTAAAAGAATTTCGTCACCGAAATTTAAAAGCAAAGGTAATTTAATAATCTAGTATAGATTTAATTTCAAAGCATACTTATCGACCAGTAACTAACATCCATAGCAACCAAATAAACAAACAAACTTAACTATTTATTCTGACACAAATCAGAATAAATCTCTAATACTATCTCGAGTTTCCCCAAGTATAAATCACTGGGAGACTCGCTCTATAAAAGCCAACAAACTAACTACACAACCAAAATCCAGAGCTTCACTCATCTCTAGATCCAAAATCTGAATAGAACATCAGACTACTCTCAAATCCAGCTCAGTATCCAACTCCAACTGAACTACAGATTCATTAACCAATAATGAATCATGCACGTACTCCCTCAGAGATACGTGATACATAATGAATTCCAGCTATCCAAACTGGCAATTCAATCTTATCCTATCGAAACACAGATAAGAAATCTCAAATGCCTCAGCACTAACCAACCAATCTTATCCAATATCTGTTCTCTTAACCAGAGAATTTTAACCACTCTGAAGTCTCTAACTTCGAATACCAAACTCCTTATCTCATATCTCATATCTGTAACTCAACAGACAATCCAAGGCTGCCAAACTTCTTCCGATCAGCTCAACCTATGCTGATACTTCCAGAAACAACAAGACTAAAACAAACAAGCTTCAGGATCCTATTCAACAAAAAAGTCTTCCAAAATCCGTCGAAATCCAGAACTCAAACTCTGTTACTCAAGCAAAAGCAAACATAACTTACTACCTTCCTTGCACAGCAGCTACCTTGCTTCCACTGCACAACTCTGATTCTGAAATAGATGGAGATACTGTTGATGAACACGAATACAAACTTATCCACTAAATTCGGAAACCTTTGTTCATCAAATCCATAAAAATATGAATGACTTATCTGACTCAGTCACACAACCTTGTAACAGAATCCAATTCCAAAAGCTATATTAGTCCAATTCCAATTCCAAAAAAATTCTGAGCTGCTATACCAACTCTCCTTACTCCAAAAACCATCCAACTTCCAGACTAACTACCAACATCGCTTCTGGAACCAAAACAATATGGAAATCAACTCCAGATGCGGACAATCTTCTGAGCACCTCAGTAGCTTCTACTTCCACATGAGAACTCTCAGTCTCAACAAAAGATAGCCTAAGAAAAATTCCCAACTAATCGCAAGTCACTTTTGCGATCCAATCCCAGTTCGGATTCCAAAAAAACTGTCATCTCTTTACCAATTAGAACAGTTTTTAACTTTTCCAAACAAAGGTAAGCCCGGACTGCTGAAAGAGAACCATAAAGATTCCTGAACCATCGGAGAAACAAGCCACACAGCTGCTTCCAAACCCTACCTCGACGATGCTGCGAAGCCCAAAAGATCTCCTCGCCAGCACACCGCACACTTCGAACTGCACTGCTACCACAGCTAACCAAAGACTTTAATCCAAAAGCTTCTCCAAAACCAAAACCTTCAACAAACCACACAACTGACCTCCGAGATGGTAGACAACTTCTCAAGAAACTCGGACTCCAAACCAAGCATCCATAACTCGCTTACCTTAAGGAAAAACAATGAGACCATGCCGAAGCAAAACGACTCATAGACTTTAGTCTCATATTCCAAAACAGCCAACCTCCTTGCTAAACATCCAGACAACTTCTACACAAACGAGTCTTCCCTGCAGCAGGTAAAGACTGCTCCTCAACCACTTCTAAAACTGCTTCAAGAGAAAACACCCTCGGAAAATATCCAAGGATACTGCATCTCATCACGCATTTATCAGGATATCATCACTTACTTCTACACTTCCAACAAATCCAAACACTAGAATAATTCGCTTACCCGAGCGAAATTCAGATTTACACTTCAAAGATAAACTCTGAATCTTCAAAAGATTTCCTTCGGATATCAGAGAAATCCTTACTCCAAACTACAAATCTCACTCGAGACGGTATTAGGTCTACAGTCTCGACAAATACTTCCAAATCTCAACATATGGAACCTCTTCCATCAGTGGTAGTCGTGTTACACACACAAACCACTACTCCATCTACCTCTAAAACTTATGTTGGAAAATCCGTACAGATAACCCAACCTATTAGGTATATATATATATAGTTATATATAAAAATTACAAGTACGCTCTCTCAAGAAAGACACTACTACAGAGCCTAGTTATTCACTCAACCTAATGCTCCTTAAAGAAAGACACACTTCAGAGCCTAGGTATTCACTCAGCCTAACGCTCTGATACCAAGTGCGACGACCCAACTTTCTACTCCTAGAAAATCGCATCATCTTGAAGAAAGAAAGGGATAGAAGAAGAAAGAAAGAGAAAGAAGAACACAAACAACATCAGAGAACTCACAGCGGAACGAATAAAATATAATATATCTCATAAAATATTACACAGTATCTCATTACATCAGAGTACACAACTTAAACAACAGATAATAGACAGTTATAAACTTCTGTCTAACTATACAACTCAAGTATACAAGATACAGACACAACATACACAGCGGAATCAATATATATCTACACGTCGAAGCCTCCTGCTCCATATCTCCTCCAAAATTCGTCAAGCTAACCTGAACCACTTGACTACTCATACATAATATGAGTACCCAAGAGTTTAAATAAACAGAAAATAAACACTCGGGTCAGACAGGGGTCTGGTGTGAGTAAACGGGTTAAAATTGCTTAACTTTAGAAAACCTTTGAAAAGAAAAGGTATCACGTAAGACTTCCCACACATAAACATGGAAAAGTTTTTACCTTACGCTAACCAAACATTTGATAGGAAATCCAGTTATATTATAATAGTGTCTAGGGTTTTCAAGTAAATATGAAATAGCCGAAATTGTTACATTTATTAAATTCCAGCTACATAGGTATACAAACAAAACCGTAGGGTCTCGTAGGAAGAATGGGTTTCCATCAATGACAGGGCTACTGGGGTACTGCCCGTCACAGTACGTGGCCTAGATCAACGTACCGAGGAGCCACCCTAACTCCCCTGCAACACAAGGCCGGAACCATTCCTTACTGAACAGTCCCGAACAAGACAACCCCGCAGTTGGCCGCGACCCAACTGCCCACACAGCCGAATAAATAGGGACTTCTAGACAGGGGAAAATCATTCTCTCCAGTGGGAGCTACCCATGAAGCCTTGCTGCAGCTCCCATGTTTTAGCCATTCCCGGTTGATGAGGCTTGAGGTTACGATTATTTTTATAGAACACATCTATCTTAGAATGCTCATCGTCCACCTGACAATGTGCTGAAAGCATTCAATCCATACAAGTTCGTTCCGGGTTCGAACGAAACTGAAGGCACTATCTCGTTGCACTCATTATTGGAATCACCCTCAGAGTCAACGACCATAGCCCTTGCACTCTGATTCACCAAAATATTGATCATCCAATATTAACTAATTTACCCATATTAATCAATCAACCCATATTAATCAAACATCCAATATCAACCATTCAAGATCAATCATTCATTCATAACAGAATTGATTAACTCTTAATCACTTAGATTACTTAAATCTTTCTTCATTATTTATTATTCCAAATAAAATAAATTAATCATCTCTAATGATTTCCTTAATTAATCTCCCTTGATTAATTAAATTCAATTACATTTAAGTAATTATCCTTAGCCTTATTCAGTAATTCACCCTTTAATTACTATCATTAATTACAAAAATTAATGATCATTCATTAATTAATTAATTATAATTAATTACATTAATCCTTAATTAATTACAATTAATTAATCATACTTTAAATTAATCACTTATATTAACCAACCTTGATTTATATCCTTAATCACATTAATTAATGATCATTATTAATTAATAATACTTTAATTAATTAACTAATTATCTTATAATTAATCAACTCATTAATTCATAGACAGTAATTAACAATTTGTAATTACTTATCTTAATTAATTAACTTCTTAATTAATTAATTTCTAATTTAATTATATTAATCCTTGATTAATTAATCTAATTAATTAATCCTTAATTACTTCATTAAGTAATTATTAAACAATTAAATTAATAAATAAATCCTTAATTAATTACTTTATTAATAAATCTTAATTACTTTCTTAATTAATCACTTAGCAAATAATTAACTTCATCATTAAATAATTCTTAATGCTTTAATTAATTAATTACTCCATAATTAATTAATTTTAAAACAATTAAACTAATCAATTCCTTAATTGATAACATCATATGATTAACCCTTAATCACTTCAACTGAATTACCCCATAATCACTTCAACTTAATTACTCTCATGAGTATTTTCCATTAATTACTTCCATAAGTAATTACCATTCTTAATTTACATTCAATTAGTAATAATTAATTACTTCATAATTAATTATACTTAATTAATCATAATTATGTGATTATTTAAATTTAAATAAACAATTAACTAATTATTTAAAATTAATTAAACAATTAATTAATTAACTAATCTTCTTATAATTAAAGAAAATCTTTAATTAATTAAGAAAATCATAAATCCTATTTAATCTCTTACTTATTAACAATTATACTTAATTAAGTATTCTTGAGTCATATTCAAATAATTTAACCTTACTTATCTTTATAAATAAATTATTTGAATTTAATCAAATTTAGTAACTTGAAAACAAACAAAATTATATTATTTACCTTTATTTAAAAATAAAACATTTAAATCTAAAACACATTAATTATCTAAGTTAAACTTATTCATTTAAAATAGAATTTGAAACATTACTTTAAAATTTAAATAATTAAATTCAAAACACTCTTTTAAATTTGAATTTTAAAACTTAATTAAGATAATTATTTTTAAAATTCAAACATCTTAAAACATTTTTTTTTAAAAAAAATTTGAAATTAAATTCAACCAACACCATTGAAATTTTGTTTTCTTTTATAAAATTCGTTTATAATTAAAAGCTTACTTCAATTAATTCAAACATATGCTTACTTGCAACTGTATATCATTATACAGTAATAACCAGAAAAACCCTCCCCTAAACTCGAGTTCGACCCTGAGTATTCCCCGATCTTTCCTCGAGAAACCACCAACCCCTCAAATCTTCGAGTACAACGCAGTACAACACGGTAGCTTCCCCGGGTTTCCATTCGTCTTCCCCATCTCCTGAATCCTAGTGCACACCCACCTGCTCGTGCACGTTGCACGACAATTCCAACGTCGACAAGCTCCCCTCCGACCATCACCAAGTTACTAACGACCCCGTCGAACCTCTCGACCAGCCAAAAACCTAAAAACGATGCCGAAACAAAAATTGAGCATCAAAGCCAAAGCTGGACACGCGACTCGAACGGAAAGATCGATCAACGCCGACGAACCCATCATCATTAGGCCTCGCCGACCACATCACCAAGTCGCCACACCTTAGCACAACATCCACGCCAACAACTATCAACTCCGATCATCAATCCAATACCCAGTGGCCTCTGCAAACAACCCGAAAACAAAACCATACCAGACCCTGCTTCCATCAAATCCCAACGATCCACCCAATCGATAAATGCTTTCACATTTTTCCTTAGATCCTCAACTCATATACTTGCTTCAAACCAAATCCTATCTAAAATCATCAAGTCCTTTCTCGGCAATTTACAAAAACCCAATTTCCACACAAACACCAAATTCACAGGAATTTCTCAATTAAAAATTATGATATATACCTTTAAAATCATAATTTTTGGTTCTTAATACATTCATGAAATCCAAATTTAAAAACAAGGTGGTTGATTTTTGGCATGAAACAAGGTTTTACTGTAAATTTCATTTTAAAATTTGATTGTGAATTTAAATTTTCAGAAACTATTTTTAATATTACCAACAGACATAAATCTACAACTTTCATTCACATCACAAGTTCAATAGAGTATAGATTGGAAGATTTGAGATTTTTATTTCATAAATAAACACTGTAAAGAACAGAGATGAAGGTTTACAGATAATTACCAGACACTTCACACTTTTAATATGCATGTATATAATATTTCATATACACATAAATTCATCATCTTAACACAATTCAACATATGCATCCATATTCAACAATAGATTTATTAAAACTATTTTTAAAAAAGGGTTTACTCACCTGTTGATAAAATATGCAGAACATAGCAGAGCAGGCTTTGATGCCCAAGTTTGAACTTTTAAATTTGAAAACTGTTTGAAACTCCCTGTATGCCTGTCACTTGATGTTTTAAAAGTTGAAGCTTGCTATTGAAATCGAGTGCCCTCAAATGAAATGTAGGTTGATGGTTGCAGATTTGTTTTCCATTTGAGATGCAGGTTTTGAAAGTTGATGTTGCAGATTTAAAATTGTTGTGATGAACTTGTTTGCAGATTTCAGGTTGTGCAGAATTCAAGTTTGATTTGCTTTTGGTTTAATTTCATGTTTGAAGAAAGAAAATTTTCTGTTTGGAGATAAGAAAGAAGACAAAGGAAAAATGTTTGTGAAAAACTAACTTTCTTTTTTCTAAAAACATTTATTAAAATTAAAATGAAAATAATGCCACATGTTCCTTAATTCAAACAAATGTCACTCCACTTGCTTAATTTACTTACATGTGTTATTAAAAGAATTAACATGTTTACATTTGTACCAAAGTGTTTTTAAACTTTTATTTAATTTAAGTGTAAATATACACTTACATTTTCTCTTTTTTTTATGCTACTTAACAAATATAATTTACATATGTATGTATCACTTTTAAAAGAAAATATTTTAAAATTAATTATAATGCAAATATATATTCTTATACATGTATTTTAAAAATCTAAAACTCATACATATACATTTTTAACCATTTCAAATTAAACATTTTAAAGAAATAAAACAAAACTTTATTTAAATCCTTTTTATAAACTATCATATTTTTTAAAACAACAATTATCTTACATTTTGAAAACAAATGAATTAATTCTAAATTAACTGTTGAAAATATAAATTAAACAAAGATTTAAATTACCATATTCATTCATATATAAATTATTAATGGATTAAAATTCAATTTCAAAACAATATCAAACTATAACATATACAAACATATATATTACAATTTGAAAAACTTCAATTTTTAATTTGAAACAAAAGATCTCATATTCACAATATATATCAAATGTATATATTATAAACAGAATAAAATTTGATTAGCTTTGACAAACAATCTTATCAATATTTCCAGATTAAAAATTTATCAACCTTTAAAAGATTAAATTAGCCAATTTTAAATTAAAATTATAAAGAAAATTATCAAACCAATTAAATTATTAACACAGATTATTAAGTTTATATTGCCCAAAATTCCGGGTCGTTACAATCCTCCCCCCTTAAAAGAATTTCGTCCCCGAAATTTAAAAGCAAGGGAAATTTAATAATCTAGTATAGATTTTAATTTCAAAGCATACTTATCAACCAGTAACTAACATCCATAGCAACTGAATAAACAAACAAACTTAACTATTTATTCTGACACAAATCAGAATAAATCTCTAATACTATCTCGAGTTTCCCCAAGTAGAAATCACTGGGAGACTCGCTCTATAATAGCCAACAAACTAACTACACAACCAAAATCCAGAGCTTCACTCATCTCTAGATCCAAAATCTGAACAGAACATCAGACTACTCTCAAATCCAGCTCAATATCCAACTCCAACTGAACTACAGATTCATTAACCAATAATGAATCATACACGTACTCCCTCAGAGATACGTGATACATAATGAATTCTAGCTATCCAAACTGGCAATTCAATCTTATCCTATCGAAACACAGATAAGAAATCTCAAATGCCTGAGCACCAACCAACCAATCTTATCCAATATATGTTCTCTTAACCAGAGAATTTTAACCACTCTGAAGTCTCTAACTTCGAATACCAAACTCCTTATCTCATATCTCATATCTGTAACTCAACAGACAATCCAAGGCTGCCAAACTTCTTCCGATCAGCTCAACCTACGCTGATACTTCCAGAAACAACAAGACTAAAACAAACAAGCTTCAGGATCCTATTCAACAGAAAAGTCTTCCAAAATCCGTCGAAATCCAGAACTCAAACTCTATTACTCAAGAAATAGCAAACATAACTTACTACCTTCCTTGCACAGCAGCTACCTTGCTTCCGCTGCACAACTCTGATTCTGAAATAGATGGAGATACTGTTGATGAACACGAATACAAACTTATCCACTAAATTCGAAAACCTTTGTTCATCCAATCCATAAAAATATGAATGACTCATCTGACTCAGTCACACAACCTTATAACATAATCCTATTCCAAAAGCTATATTAGTCCAATTCCAATTCCAAAAAAATCTGAGCTGCTATACCAACTCTCCTTACTCCAAAAACCATCCAACTTCCAGGCTAACTACCAACATCGCTTCTGGAACCAAAACAATATGGAACTCAACTCCAGATGCGGACAACCTTCTGAGCACCTCAGTAGCTTCTACTTCCACATGAGAATTCTCAGTCTCAACAAAAGATAGCCTAAGAAAAATTCCCAACTAATCGCAAGTCACTTTTGCGATCCAATCCCAGTTCGGATTCCAAATAAACTGTCATCTCTTTAACAATTAGAATAGTTTTTAACTTTTCCAAACAAAGGTAACCCTTTAAGAAAACATCACCACCTTCAGCCCGGACTGCTGAAAGAGAACCACAAAGATTCCTGAACCATCGGAGAAACAAGCCACACAGCTGCTTTCAAACCCTACCTCGATGATACTGCGAAGCCCAAAAGATCTCCTCGCCAGCACACCGCACGCTTCGAACTGCACTGCTACCACAGCTAACCAAAGACTTTAATCCAAAAGCTTCTCCAAAACCAAAACCTTCAACAAACCACACCACTGACCTCCGAGATGGCAGACAACTTCTCAAGAAACTCGGACTCCAAACCAAGCATCCATAACTCGCTTACCTTAAGGAAAAACAATGAGACCATGCCGAAGCAAAACGAATCATAGACTTTAGTCTCATATTCCAAAACAGCCAACCTCCTAGCTAAAGATCCAGACAACTTCTACACAAACGAGTCTTCCCTGCAGCAGGTAAAGACTGCTCCTCAACCACTTCTAAAACTGCTTCAAGAGAAAACACCCTCGGAAAATATCCAAGGATACTGCATCTCATCACGCATTTATCAGGATATCATCACTTACTTCTACACTTCCAACAAATCCAAACACTAGAATAATTCGCTTACCCGAGCAAAATTCAGATTTACACTTCAAAGATAAACTCTGAATCTTCAAAAGATTTCCTTCGGATATCATAGAAATCCTTACTCCAAACTACAAATCTCACTCGAGACGGTATTAGGTATACAGTCTCGACAAATACTTCCAAATCTCAACATATGGAACCTCTTCCATCAGTGGTAGTCGTGTTACACACACAAACCACTACTCCATCTACCTCTAAAACTTATGTTGGAAAATCCGTACAGATAACCCAACCTATTAGGTATATATATATATATATATATATATATATATATATATATATATATATATATATAGTTGTATATAAAAAATTACAAGTACGCTCTCTCAAGAAAGACAATACTACAGAGCCTAGTTATTCACTCAACCTAATGCTCCTTAAAGAAAGACACACTTCAGAGCCAAGGTATTCACTCAGCCTAACGCTCTGATACCAAGTGCAACGACCCAACTTTCTACTCCCAGAAAATCGCATCATCTTAAAGAAAGAAAGGGATAGAAGAAGAAAGAAAGAGAAAGAAGAACACAAACAACATCAGAGAACTCACAGCGGAACGAATAAAATATAATATATCTCATAAAATATTACACAATATCTCATTACATCAGAGTACACAACTTAAACAATAGATAATAGACAGTTATAAACTTCTGTCTAACTATACAACTCAAGTATACAAGATACAGACACAACATACACAGCGGAATCAATATATATCTACACGTCGAAGCCTCCTGCTCCATATCTCCTCCAAAATTCGTCAAGCTAACCTGAACCACTTGACTACTCATACATAATATGAGTACCCAAGAGTTTAAATAAACAGAAAATAAACACTCGGGTCAGACATGGGTCTGGTGTGAGTAAACGGGTTAAAATTGCTTAACTTTAGAAAACCTTTGAAAAGAAAAGGTATCACGTAAGAATTCCCACACATAAACATGGAAAAGTTTTTACCTTACGCTAACCAAACATTTGATAGGAAATCCAGTGATATTATAATAGTGTCTAGGGTTTTCAAGTAAATATGAAATAGCCGAAATTGTTACATTTATTAAATTCCAGCTACATAGGTATACAAACAAAACTGTAGGGTCTCATAGGAAGAATGGGTTTCCATCAATGGCAGGGCTACTGGGGTACCGCCAGTCACAGTATGTGGCCTAGATCAACGTACCGAGGAGCCACCCTAACTCCCCTGCAACACAAGGCCGGAACCATTCCTTACTGAACAGTCCCGAACAAGACAACCCCGCAGTTGGCCGCGACCCAACTGCCCACACAGCCGAATAAATAGGGACTTCTAGACAAGGGAAAATCTTGCTCTCCAGTGGGAGCTACCCAAGAAGCCTTGCTGCACCTCCCCTGTTTTAGCCATTCCCGGTTGATGAGGCTTGAGGTTACGATTACCTTTATAGAACACATCTATCTTAGAATGCTCATCGTCCACCTGACGATGTGCTGAAAGCATTCAATCCATACAAGTTCGTTCCGGGTTCGAACGAAACCAAAGGCACTATCTCGTTGCACTCATTATTGGAATCACCCTCAGAGTCAACGACCATAGCCCTTGCACTCTGATTCGCCATCTCGAATCTATACGCACTATTCCGTCAACTCATTACGGAATCACCCACAGAGTTATACTGACGTATAGCCCTTACACCTCGAGTCTTCACTTGCTCCACTTGGATTAACGACCTAACGTTTAATTGGAATCGATGTGGTTTTCGGATATCCAAATATGGAAACCCGATCCCGGTCTCACCGAAACCAAACGCCATTTTAATGTCCAAGTTATACTTAAGGGTTTAAACAATTTAAACTTATATTCAGGATGATATATAAATAGATAGATGAATCATATTATCACAATAAATAATCCATATTAATATTCATCTTCACAATGCAGCATATCACATAATAGAGATATTCAGTATCAGCCAATATCAACCAAAATCAAACATCCAATAGCATCACCAAAATATTGATCATCCAATATTAACTAATTTACCCATATTAATCAATCAACCCATATTAATCAAACATCCAATATCAACCATTCAAGATCAATCATTCATTCATAACAGAATTGATTAACTCTTAATCACTTGGATTACTTAAATATTTCTTCATTATTTGTTATTCCAAATAAAATAAATTAATCATCTCTAATGATTTCCTTAATTAATCTCCCTTGATTAATTAAATTCAATTACATTTAAGCAATTATCCTTAGCCTTATTCAGTAATTCACCCTTTAATTACTATCATTAATTACAAAAATTAATGATCATTCATTCATTAATTAATTATAATTAATTACATTAATCCTTAATTAGTTACAATTTCTAATTTAATTATATTAAACCTTGATTAATTAACTTCTTAATTAATTAACTTCTTAATTAATTAATTTCTAACTTAATTATATTAAACCTTGATTAATTAATCCTATTAATTAATCCTTAATTACTTCATTAAGTAATTATTAAACAATTAAATTAATAAATAAATCCTTAATTAATTACTTTATTAATAAATCTTAATTACTTTCTTAATTAATCACTTAACAAATAATTAACTTCATAATTAAATAATTCTTAATGCTTTAATTAATTAATTACTCTATAATTAATTAATTTTAAAACAATTAAATCAATCAATTCCTTAATTGATAACATCATATGATTGACCCTTAATCACTTCAACTGAATTACCCCATAATCACTTCAACTTAATTACTCTCGTGAGTATTTTCCATTAATTACTTCCATAAGTAATTACCATTCTTAATTTACATTCAATTAGTAATCATTAATTACTTCATAATTAATCATACTTAATTAATCATAATTATGTGATTATTCAAATTTAAATGAATAATTAACTAATTATTTGAAATTAATTAAACAATTAATTAATTAACTAATCTTCTTATAATTAAAGAAAATCTTTAATTAATTAAGAAAATCATAAATCCTATTTAATCTCTTACTTATTAACAATTATACTTAATTAAGTATTCTTGAGTCATATTCAAATAATTTAACCTTACTTATCTTTATAAATAAATTATTTGAACTTAATCAAATTTAGTAACTTGAAAACAGACAAAATTATATTATTTACCTTTATTTAAAAATAAAACATTTAAATCTAAAACACATTAATTATCTAAGTTAAACTTATTCATTTAAAATAGAATTTGAAACATTACTTTAAAATTTAAATAATTAAATTCAAAACACTCTTTTAAATTTGAATTTTAAAACTTAATTAAGATAATTATTTTTAAAATTCAAACATCTTAAAATATATTTTTTTTTAAAAAAATTGAAATTAAATTCAACCAACACATTTGAAATTCCGTTTTCTTTTATAAAATTCGTTTATAATTAAAAGCTTACTTCAATTAATTCAAACATATGCTTACTTGCAACTGTATATCATTATACAATAATAACTAGAAAAACCCTCCCCTAAACTCGAGTTCGACCCTGAGTATTCCCCGATCTTTCCTCGAGAAAACACCAACCCCTCAAATCTTCGAGTACAACGCAATACAACACGGTAGCTTCCCCGGGATTCCATTCGTCTTCCCCATCTCCTGAATCCCAGTGCACACCCACCTGCTCGTGCACGCTGCACGACAATTCCAATGTCGGCAAGCTCCCCTCCGACCATCACCAAGTTACTAACGACCCCGTCGAACCTCTCGACCAGCCAAAAACCTAAAAACGACGCCGAAACAAAAATTGAGCATCAAAGCCAAAGCTGGACACACGACTCGAACGGAAAGATCGATCAACGCCGACGAACCCATTATCATTAGGCCTCGCCGACCACATCACCGAGCCGCCACACCTTAGCACAACATCCACCCCAACAGCTATCAACTCCGATCATCAATCCAATACCCAGTGGCCTCTGCAAACAACCCGAAAACAAAACCATACCAAACCCTACTTCCATCAAATCCCAACGATCCACCCAATCGAAAAATGCTTCCACATTTTTCCTTAGATCCTCAACTCATATACTTGCTTCAAACCAAATCCTATCTAAAATCATCAAGTCGTTTCTCGGCAATTTACAAAAACCCAATTTCCACACAAACACCAAATTCACAGGAATTTCTCAATTAAAAATTATGATATATACCTTAAAAATCATAATTTTTGGTTCTTAATACATTCATGAAATCCAAATTTAAAAACAAGGTGGTTGATTTTTGGCATGAAACAAGGTTTTACTGTAAATTTCATTTTAAAATTTGATTGTGAATTTAAATTTTCAAAAACTATTTTTAATATTACCAACAAACATAAATCTACAACTTTCATTCACATCACAAGTTCAATAGAGTATAGATTGGAAGATTTGAGATTTTTATTTCATAAATAAACACTGTAAAGAACAGAGATGAAGGTTTACAGATAATTACCAGACACTCCACACTTTTAATATGCATGTATATAATATTTCATATACACATAAATTCATCATCTTAACACAATTCAACATATGCATCCATATTCAACAATAGATTTATTAAAACTGTTTTTAGAAAAGGGTTTACTCACCTGTTGATAAAATATGCAGAACATAGCAGAGCAGGCTTTGATGCCCAGGTTTGAACTTTTAAATTTGAAAACTGTTTGAAACTCCCTGCATGCCTGTCACTTGATGTTTTAAAAGTTGAAGCTTGCTATTAAAATCGAGTGCCCTCAAATGAAATGCAGGTTGATGGTTGCAGATTTGCTTTCCATTTGAGATGCAGGTTTTGAAAGTTGATGTTGCAGATTTAAAATTGTTGTGATGAACTTGTTTGCAGATTTCAGGTTATGCAGAATTCAAGTTTGATTTGCTTTTGGTTTAATTTCATGTTTGAAGAAAGAAAATTTTCTTTTTTGAGCTAAGAAAGAAGCAAAGGAAAAATGTTTGTGAAAAACTAACTTTCTTTTTCTAAAAACATTTATTAAAATTAAAATGAAAATAATGCCACATGTTCCTTAATTCAAACAAATGTCACTCCACTTGCTTAATTTACTTACATGTGTTATTAAAAGAATTAACATGTTTACATTTGTACTAAAGTGTTTTTAAACTTTTATTTAATTTAAGTGTAAATATACACTTACATTTTCTCTTTTTTTAAGCTACTTAACAAATATAATTTACATATGTATGTATCACTTTTAAAAGAAAATATTCTAAAATTAATTATAATGCAAATATATATTCTTATACATGTATTTTAAAAATCTAAAACTCATACATATACATTTTTAACCATTTCAAATTAAACATTTTAAAGAAATAAAACAAAACTTTATTTAAATCCTTTTTATAAACTATCATATTTTTTTAAAACAACAATTATCTTACATTTTGAAAACAAATGAATTAATTCTAAATTAACTGTTGAAAATATAAATTAAACAAAGCTTTAAATTACCATATTCATTCATATATAAATTATTAATGGATTAAAATTCAATTTCAAAACAATATCAAACTATAACATATACAAACATATATATTACAATTTGAAAAACTTCAATTTTTAATTTGAAACAAAATATCTCATATTCACAATATATATCAAATGTATATATTATAAACAGAATAAAATTTGATTAGCTTTGACAAACAATCTTATCGATATTTCCAGATTAAAAATATATCAATCATTAAAAGATTAAATTAGCCAATTTTAAATTAAAATTATAAAGAAAATTATCAAACCAATTAAATTATTAACACAGATTATTAAATTTATATTGCCCAAAATTTCGGGTCGTTACAGCATTCGATTAAAAGACAAGATTAACGATATCAGAAATGTCAAAATATATTCAAGAATGTATCAGAGAATTCAAAGATGAACAAGTCAAGATTTCCATGAAATGTTCGATCTAAAATCAACATAAAAATAATCCTCTGAAAATCACAAACCCAAGACAAGTCAAAATGAAAATATAGGGAATCAAACTCTATAATTATCAATATCATAAATACAAATTCTATTGGTTAGACTATATCTTTCATCCTTTCTACTCCTCTATTGCATCACGACTCAAAAGAAATAAATGAAAAGTATCTATATGGCTTTAAAACATCTAATATGTCCCACGACGATTACTCCCCAGTATCCATCCTATATATATATATATATATAATGTTTTGTTCTGAACCTTGCTCTGATACCAACTATAACGCCCTTACCTTCATACCCATACTATCAAAAAGTTTATAGAGTAATACCATCAGATAATGCGGTGAATAAGGTTGTAAGGGGTTCACACGTGTGCATCGGACTGATGCTAGCACATATTAAAACATTAAATAAGTAATATATGTACACAACATGTACAAAATAGTAAACAAGTGTGCCTCTAGGGTAGAACAATATATAATATGTAATAAATAATAGAGAACATAGAGTCAATCGCAGCTATAATATACAATATAGTATATAATATATTCTACTGTTTAAGTACAAATATTTCAAATCCATAAATCAAATAGAACGGATATCAAAATATGTCATCACCAATATAAAACATACTAATACAAATTAAGTAGACTGTCTCTAATGGGCGAATCATCCATATAATGCAACCTTCTCATTTAGAAACGAAATCATCAAGTAAAAAGGATTAACACATATCACTGTCCTAATATAATATCATAAGATCATAGATCAAAAGATAATATGAGATAACCATCAAATCAACCAAATGTTACCCAATACTTACAAACCACATAGATAATTCAACCCAACTCAAATTATAATTAATAATAAAGGCTATCTCAAAAAATAAAATCATCAAAATACACTGTAGACACATGAGTCTTTAGTATATTCAACTCATGATAGGATAGGGACATATATGTTAATCCACTACCACAAATAGATATACCGGAACCAGACGAGGACTGACAGCACATCTGCTTGCTCTAGGAGCTACACATGGTCCATATGACGTGACTGCTATTGTCGTCGGTTACCTTTACCTCTCTGTCTCTTGGCATCACGATAATGATCCACCATATGCTAGACAACGCATATCCACTTCTGTTACGACTACGAACACTTGTGCCCCAAGGGTAATTTACTACTGGCCCATGCGACACAAGGGGCACCAGCTACCAATCCTGCGATGTGCATCAAATGCCATAAACAACAACGGTGCCACGATTCAGGGCGCGGCCCCTCGATCAGGCCGCTAGGGTGGATACTGGCCAATTTGGTTCATTCCCAAAATATAAAGGGAGTCGAACCCAATATGGACGACATATAGTACTCCTAACCATTATTTACTCATAGCTCTATACATAGACCAACACACGGCTCTAACCATAATTTAACACATGACCAAAATATACTCACTACAGCGAGTATCACCACATACACATGAGCTTATTCCCGTTTGAGTGACATTTACTTACAAAGAATAATCAAACGAATAACATAAATGCATCTCATACCACTACATGTTATTTGGATAATTATTTAATGCTTATAATCTACACTCAGTCCACATTATACATTTCTATATGGCAAGTCTGATGAATAATCAAAAAAGTGTTATTGAAAGTCCCATACCATACGGTATCACTAAACCGCTTATTCAAATTTCTCATCACATAGAAATAAGCAACCACAAACCATATCAAAGGATGCTACCACTATATTATATTAAAATAATCAATATCAACAATTCATATAATTATTATCTGGAAAAGAGACATCGAAAAAATAATATATATATATATACACTATAGATTATATAAACTAATGAATATAATAATGAACAACTAAATATGTAATAATAAAAATAAAAATTTACGATATACATCTCTAGTTTAACATATTAAATACTTTAGAAGTGAGTAAATAATCTAAAACAAATATAATATTATAAACTTGATTTATATAATAAAATATCTACATTGAAAGCCAAAAAATAATCATCACAGAATATGACATATTTTCAATAAAAATTAATCCTTTATAAATTAAATCTTTAATTAATATCTAATAATAACATTAGAAAACTTATGCTAGATTCCCAAAATAATTTTCTAAACTAATCATTTAATATATATTATTCCAGAGCTAGATACTAATTGAAGTAATTATAGAACATCTTAGATAATTCGACATAATCATACTAAAATAAATACAATTTTAATTTAAATAATATATGTATATTAAAATTTAATAAATATTCCTTAATAAACATAAAATATTGACCATAAATAAGTCCATTCATGCACATTACTCATATAAAACATAAGTACACACATATATACACTACACAATCTCACAATGAACTCAGCAAAACACAACACATCAGAGCCCACACTCAAAATTATATATATATTAGTAAATACTTTTGGTTGATATAATGGATAAAAGTGCATGTCCTGTTACAATTGAATAAATCTTCTAGTTATATACCAATATATGAATAAAATGACTATATGTATGTATAATATGTACACCCCTAAATGTATTATCACCCTATTTGATCATAAGTATGATATCTTAATTTGATTTAATACAGGTATAATTATGACTACCCAAAAATAAATAAATAGATAGATAAATAAATAAATTCACGATTGAGCCTTGTAGAAATATTTATATGTAAAATGTAAAATTATGCACTTATATACATTATAAGTAGACCAAAATCCCTACTATATCATCACATATAAAATTAGTTGCATAACACTACAGAAATTATTGATATATCTATAAATACAAAATGAATTGCAATGGAAGCATAGGGATAGTTATTTTCATATGCTAACACGTGCTATTTTTACACGTATACCAAACTAACCAGTGCATAATTCTAATAGGTTGATCGACAAGGATGACTCTCTTTAATTGGGTAAACTATACGTTCAAAAACTCGTTCATAGATATTTAAATACCAAATACTTATGCAGACTATGAGAACACAAAACAGAACACACTAATTTGTAAGCACAACAATTTATTAAACTAAAAATATATGTGTACCGGATGTGTAGCAACAACGCCTTTCCTTCTCCCTCTTCTTCTACTCAAATGATCTTCTCCAATAGCTTTTTCATGTATACAAACCACTATTCTAGTGCATGACAATATAGTGATATGAAGCAAGGACGCACTAAATAACCTCCCATCTTCATTGATGGATCTCTCTTCGTTAACCTGATTCACCTACACTAATGCCAACCTCCTCAGACCACCCTACCAAATCGCATCTTCAATGTGTTAACTATAGTCGACCATAAAAAGCCATGACCCCGATTGAAATCGCATGCGTCCAAACTCGCACCGATGAAGCATCGCTCGACCACGAATCCAAATCTACAATCGCTACGAACAAACTCCATGCGAATCTACCCTAATGCCTAGCTACAATTTAGAACCCTCGACATTGATTATCACCACACCATCTAGAATTCATACTAAAATTTCTCCTTTATTTCAAGAATCTAATACCGCAGGCGGCATCGTCTAATTTTTCATAATTTAGGAGAATTAAGTTTATTCATTTTCCAAGAAGATCGATCATTTTTACATAAGATGAAGAAACTCAGAAAATCCATCTTTATGTAATTTTGTACATGATCGTTTATTGATGCAGAGTAACAATATTTAAATTAAGGAATTGATAATATTTTTTTGGTTTTTAGTTAGATTTTTAAAATAATAAGAGTTGCTTATATTTTAACTTCCCTCCTCTATATTTTTTAGTGAACTAAGGAAGGTCCATTTATAAAAGGAAATGAATTATCTAGAAATAAAAATCTCTGGACAGAATGAATTCAGTAAATATGATTTTAGAGTTTTGAGTTGTTAGGTTTTGATTTTCTTAGACTTGGGCTTTAGTAAATATTGGGTATATATATATATATTTCCTTTCTTTTCCTTTTCATTAAAGTATAATACAAATTTGATTCATATTACATTAAAACAAAATTCATATTCATTTAAACCCTAAATGATCAACATTCATATTTCAAGCCCAAATATTAGATAAATTTCAAAATTAATTTATCTTCCAATCCTCAAGACCATTTAATTTCCTTTACTTAATTATGAAATCCAATATTAAAATAATAAATTCTAATTCATTCATTTTAGTTCCAAAAGTTAAATTTTAATTAATTAATTATCCTTAAAAACCGGGTTGTTGCAGCGAACAATTGATACATATTCTTGTTATGATCTTAAACTTTTCTATCATAGTACATGACTATGTAAGGAAAACATAGGTTTCTAATCAAGGAAGCAAATCGAAGTCCGCACTAGAGAGGTCAAGTGATCTATACTAGTTTGGAAGTGAAATTTGTGTGGGCGAGCAAGCAATCAGATTTGATATTGCATACGAATGATCCATCCATATCATATGGGCAATAGTATATGCATATTATGTTTTTTTGGCTTATGGAGAGTTTAGGGAATGAATCTTCGATTTGTTCTGAGATAGAATGAATAATCGTCTAAGTAATAGCCTAAGGTTGTTGAGCGTAAGGTACACTTAGTGGATTATTTATCATCCTTGTGTGGTGGGAGGGTTTTTGAAGCAAAGCAGACCACGAGCTTTGTTTGCTAGTAATTTTGAATATGATTAAGTATTGGCGTGTGATTTTTTCTTTTTTGTGTTGGTCATGTTGGAATTTCGAGTGCAAAATGTTTTTAGTGGTGGAGAATGTAGTGACTTAGAATTTCAAACACTTCGTATTTAAGTATTTGAATTATTTAAATCTTATATTTATTGTGATTAAATTGATATAATAACTGATGGTTTAACCTTGTTGTTGAATTTTGTTTACAAAAATAAATAGTTTGAAGAAATATCGATGATGTGACTGAAAATCATTTCATCGATAAACAACTATTTTCTTGGTAAAAATTGTTCGAATTTTTTGTGCTTTCCAAATATATTTATGTGAAAGCAATTAGAAGCCAAAAAATTTTCTATGATATGGCTAACTAAATTTGAATAGTAAAAAGAAATTAGCAAATAGGTAAAGGAAGAGATATTTTAATGAGTAGTGTTTTAGATATTTATTTTAAGAAATGAGGTGTAAAGATAGCATGTGAGGAGAAGGCTCCTTTGTGACCTTTTATGAAGGATGGGAGGAAAGGGTGACCTCTTGACTAAAGGCTATAAATACACCATTAAGGGTTTAACTAATTACTTTTTAGTAAATTAAGAAAATGGTAGGAACTAATTAGTGCTAATCCATTTCTATCTTCGCTAATCTTTTGCTAATCAATCCAAATCAACTTCAAACTTGGATGAGGGCCTTAAATCATCATAATCAGCAAGGATACCAAGTCCAAGTTGAAGAAAATTGAATAAAGGTGGCAAACCATTTCATCCCATGAGGATTAGAAGGAAGGAGAACATGACCAAAAAAAATTTGAAGGTAAAAATGGTGTCTTTAGGTGTTTAGTAATGGTAGGAAGTTGTTTATGTGTTCTTGAAGGCTGTGCTTAGTTGTGTACTTTTTAAAGGGTGATAAAAATCACTAGTTGATGTATACGAAGTGTATATAATGCTTGTTTACATTGTAGTATATGCTTGACTATATATTATTGTTATATCTTTTGTGATTTTTGCTTTGGAAGGTAAATGACATGTGTAATTAATGTATTTGGACTTGTATGGCTTTCTATGACTTGTTTCATAGTCTTGACATGAAGTACATAGGGTTTGGTTGGACTTTGATTGAATCAGTCTTGAATATTATTTTATAGCGACTAGTTGTTATAGAAGCAATTAGAATTATTATATTTTCGATATTTTCCATAAAAATTTGTAGAGAGATCCCTAGGGGTTTCTTACCATGGTTATGACATATATTGAGTGTATTATTGATTGCAAAAAGAATGGACCATTGAATTATTATTATCATATCAAAAAATGGAAAAAAAATTCAAGTAAATAAGACTGCCCCTATTCATAGTCAGTTACAGCACTTAACGGTAGCATTTTTGGCCCTTGTAATAACTCTGAACCCTTTTTACCCTTTTTACATCATTTTGGAAACGTTGTAGTTTCTGTTTTGAAATTTAATTGTTGTAAAATAACTTTTAATTTAGGTATTTCTCTTCAATCTTTTTAGTAGTATTTTCTAACTTATATTGGAATATTTTAAAAGTTGTTTGAAATTTAAATATGGTTTTAATAATTAATTATGAATTATTAAAGTAGTAGTTTATATTAAATAGATGAAAATGTGCTTTTTGAAGTTTTCGAATAATTTATAAAATAGTTATGTTTAAGTAATATTTTAAATAAATGTTTAAACCATAATTATAGGTGTTTTAAAGTATATTTGAAGTATATATAGTTTCTAGAAAATTGGTTAATTATTTTATTAATATATTAATAGCTTATATAACACAATTATTTTAAATTGCTTTTAGTATTTTCATAAATTTCTTGACATAAATATCTTTTAAATTGTTTTTAGTAATTTTTAAAGTATTTTACATATATAAGTTTGGAAAAGTTAGTTTAATTATCTTATCTTATAAAAAGAATAAATGTAATTTTGGATTATAACACTTATGTTATAATAAATGGTTTTGTAAATTTAATTCAAAAGTATATTACCTTGTTTAGTAAAAGTAGGTATACTTAGATCTTTTAAATAAATGTTTTTAAAGATAATGACAATTATAAAAATATTTTTGGATTTATACTAAATAATATTTGAGCGGCATTTGCTTTTAACCCTTTTTTATTATACTTAGTAATAGAATTAGATCTTTAAAAGAATATTGTAAAGGTAATTATGATAAAAATGATTTTGGGTTAATAGTGACAATGTTTTTAACAACATTTGTTTTTGACCTACTTAGTTATACTTTTTTAAGTGTAAAATCTTGTTTAAGATTTGTGAATATTCATATACCATTTAGGATAGGAATATAAATACATTTCTAAGTATTGAAAGAGTAGAAACGAATAGTGAAATAGTAGGATAAAGGTATATATCTTTTGTAAAGGTGTTTAAATATATGTATAAGTATTTACAAAGAGGTTTTAATTAATAAAAGAAATAATTAAATATAAAGGGGATTAGAAATTGCTTATGTGACTTAATCATGCTTTGAGAGACTTAATCGTGCTTTGTGTATTTACTTGTTTACATAAAGTATTTAGTCGTATACTTGGCACTAAAAGCCTACAAAGTAGATTTATTTTATCTGTTAGAGTTAAGAATGATGTTCAAGTAGGGTTTAGAACCAACTGTGCTCTAACTCACTAGATTTACTCTTGACCAAGGGATAGTATAGGATGAGAAAGTAAAAAACATGGTATGTAGACTTAGTTTTCATACTTGATCGTTTTTAATTGTACTTGGTATTCAATTAGTCGACTATCGAAATTGACCAAATTAACTTTGAAAGTATATGTAAGCATCCCGTATTGATATAGTTGAGACCCGGTGGGGAGGACTCATTCATACGAATCATCTTTTGATTTAAGAATGTGTGTGTGTCTATATATATATATATATATATATATATATATATATATATATATGAGATCCCTTGGGGAGGACTCCTATATATCATTCGTTTACTTCTTAAAGAATAAAAATTGAGTTAATCAAAAATTCATCGATTTGCTTTTGAAGAGTTTGGGATCAGATTAGTGTATTACTTATCGAAAACAACTTCAAAACGGACTATGTTTTGGAACTAATTGTGAAGTGAAATGTTATCGAATTGAACTGTCTATCCTAAGGTTAAGTCTAAGAGAGAGTGTAGTGTTAACATTTCAAACGACGCTATTGTATTGTACCATCTATCTTAAGGTTGATTCTAAGAGAGAAGACAGATTTAGTATATGTCGGAAAACTTGTATGGAGATCCATGGAGAGATTCTTAAACTATTCTAGATGCTTGAATTCAAAGAGAGGTTCTAGATTTGTTCAACTGATGAAGGCTTGTGTGTTGAGATGATGGACATGACTTAACTACCGGTAATGGCAAAAAACATTGTTGGCGCATAGGCATGGATTTTAGCTAACCTAAACTGGTACATCATCTCCAAACATGTAGAGGTGCTTTCAGTTGTGGCATGTAGGAGTTGTTGGTATTTGATATCACGTGTTCTGGTGTGGACCAGCTATGTTTTCCTTAGCAACATATTTTATCTAGAGATATATGTGGTTTTGGAAGGTTGTTTCTGACCCTTGTTAGTAAGTCCGCTTAAGTTTACTAATGGTGCCTCCAACAAAAAACCTTAAGCAAACGTACCTTAGTTGTACTTCTAGTATTGTTGTGTTGTGACATCCAAGCAGCATAGCTATTTTTTGATATATATTCTACACCCTAGACATTCTCTATTATGACACGTTATGTAATTATTAGATGGTTTGGCTTTTTGAAGGGAAAACCATTATGGGGGTTTGAATGGTCTTAAAAGTTACTGTTATATGCGACATCATATTACTTGAGTTTCTCACATCTGACTTATGTCTGACTCGTAGTTTTATATTTCCCTTATTTCCAAGAATGCGCTCTCAAGTAGTCCAAGGAAGGCAGGTTTTTGTTAACATTCTTTGAAGCTCGAGGAGACAAGCTGGATGTTTTCACCTACTATAATATTCTTATTTCTACTACACTACTATTATGCCTATATCAGGATATATGAGGACAGGCTATTATAACTGCCCAAGCTGATGATAGTATTTAGGATTGTAACTTTGAAATGCTATGTAACTTAGAGTTGTAGTTTAATTGTATTTTGATATTATAGGTTATCGTCCCACTGTGAGATTCCGGAATTGTGTTCTTTTTTGCTTGTTATTTTTATTTTTTTTGTTTTGCCATAATAATTTATCTTTTCAGTACTTGGGTTCTCGGCATGTGAATACCGTGGAAGTATTAGCATCGACTTTCAAGGTTCGAAAACTTATATCGTTACATAGCGTTTGGGGGTTCGACAAGATCCAAACAATGATGTAGCAGAGTAACCTGATTAAGTGCTTTCTTGGAGAATTTTGAGTGATCATTTTTTACTTTAATATATAACCTCACATATGCTTTTAATTCATTATATTTAGCCTAATGTTGGTTAATAGCCAGATTTGATTAGATCAAGGTATTGAAATACAAAAAATATTGGGTATTGATAATGCAATGATAATGGGAATAGATGATTGGCCATTAATAATAAGTTATAAGCATGGACTAAGTAAAGGGGAAGAAGATGAACGACAAAGATAGAAGAATGGGCTATAAATTAAAACATGTTATGTAAATGTTTAGAGATAATATATGAACTCAAATTGACATAATAAACTAAGTAAATATGGAAATTAAATCATAATTTAGTAAGTGTAGTTATTATAACAATGATGAAGTTAGATGTAGTAAAGAACGAACCATAATCATAATAAAACTAAGACAACAATGGAAATAAAGACGAGTTATGCAAGTGAACAATAGTATAAGTTGATAAATCAACCATATAAATATTGTATTACACCCAACCAATGTATTCAAGATATAAATATAATTTAAATTAAGATAAACGAAACATAAAGTGAAAATGTCAACAAAACCGTGAATATCTATAATTAACAGACAAACTGTCGACCGTTTACATATAATTAGTTGTATGAAATGCTACAATATTAAGTTAAGATGAAAAGTTCATTTTTGAAGAAAAATATCCGCTAACAAGAGGGTACAATTAGTTGAATGGATGAGACATTCAAATGAATATGGACTTCAGTCGACTGAATATTCATGAACTAATTGCTTTAGGCGATGAGTTGCCTGATTCCTAAAACTAGTTCGCTGGTTAGCTTTTATGAGACACTTGATTGAACCTAGACCTTGTAAGGACTATATACAAGGTTAAAGGCTCTTTAGATGAATTGAGAGATAACGCTGGGATATTGCATGATATATGAATGTATACATAAAGTGATACTCAGTGATCACGAGTTTTATGAATATGTGTATTGGTAGAAGTAAAGAGATTGCAAGGAAATGTTTGATATAGATATAATCAAACAGATGGTAAAGGAATTTTTGGTATATATTGAGTTGGTTACTATATGTGGCTAGGTCTTCTCCTAAATGTTGTAGGGAATGAGTAGATAGAGACATCAATCTACTTCATCACCATGACTGTAACTTGGACATTTGGTAGTTAGGTCGATTGTAATAAGGATAAGGATTGGCATGTGCCAACCTTTGTAAAGAGAACATGGTAAACCGAAGTAAGGTGATGGAATAGGGTATGTTACATGATAATGAAAGCTTATTAGAATTAAATAAGGTAAATTACGGTATGCTATGTGATAGTAAATTGTATTAGTAATAGGATGCTACCTTATATTTACGTTTATTTATAATTAATAAATACTGTGATTTTATAGATTGAAAAACTAAAGTTGTTTGATACAATTAATACAAAAATGGTAAAATTAGATTTAGTCTATAATGATGTTTTACTGGCATGTTGATATCACATACTTGGAGATATTTTCTCACTCACTAGGCATAGTCTTATCCATTCTATGTTAAATTTTGTATACTTTCATGGTAAGTTAATAAGGTTTTAGGGAACACTTGATGTGACAAGGCAATGATGGAGAATCAATGGAGCCATGTTGTTTATTTTGCATTATCTAGCTATCCATTATTCTTTATCATTAACTTAAGTTGAAGTATGCATATGAAGTGTTATTTTAGACTGAGGTAATACCTTATGGTTATTGTCTAATTTAATTCGGTAATTTTTACTTATATGTGATATTATATTTAATTTCCTTCCACTATGAGACCTAAAAGTGTAGTGAAGTAGATAGCATTGTTTACTACAATTATTTCATTAGACCTTAACAATCCATCGTTTACGACGTTTAGGATTTAAGCGTCGATTAGGACATAGAATTAGAAGGTCGTAAATTTTTTGTTACATTTGATATCATAGCTTAGGTTATATGATTCCTAAAGCTTAGGGTCGTATTGAGAGAGCATACTTGTATGTGTGTATAGGGCACTAAAGTACATATGCATACACCACTTATTTCATTTCCAGTAATATCTACTACCTTGAGCAGTTGCTCATGGATCCTAGTTACAAATAGTTGAGATGGATAACAATACTATAGCTAGTATATGAAATGCAGCCTTAGAAGTCCTTGGCCTGAACGTACAACTTTGGTTCCGCATGTATCTTGTAATTCCCCATACTTTAGAGTGCCGTAATATGGATCAAATTAATAATAAGAATTTACTGAATAGTAACTAAGAGAATTTATTTAAAGTATATACTCAAGGAATGTTTAATTAATCAAGGGTCGGACATTTAAAATGATCAATTGAGGGAACCAATGTTAATTTTTCTAATTAAATTCGACCAAGAATAAAAGAAATAAAAAAGGGAATGTTGAAGGTGATTAAGGAATTAATAAGGTTAGACCAGGAGGGATTTAGGCCGTAGCTCAAATTATTAATCCTTGTACTTGATAACATATCATTCTTCTCATTCATTTATTTCATCAAAAAAAGAAAGCCCGCCATTGCTGGAGAGGAAAAAGAGGAAAACGTAAAAAAAGAAAGCCCGCCATTGCTGGAGAGGAAAAAGAGGAAAACGTAAAAAAAATTCACGCTTTCATTTTAAATAGAAGATGAATTTTATCAAACTATTAATCTAGGTGAGTAGTACTTACCCTATTTCTTTTCCAGTTCTATTTAGATTCGTATTTCACATTTTTTGCTATTAAAAATAATGATAACCATGTTTTGATGATAACAGAATGATACTATACATGTTTGGGTGTTAAATGACATTATTTGTAAATAGTTAAACTTGGATTAATCATCTCCAAATAGATTGAAATTTAATACAATGTTTATTGCTTTAAGAAGAGAGAGGTTTTAATTTTCATAATTTTGGGATGAGTAATGATTTATTATGAGTTTTATAAGTGGAAAATGGGTGGTTTGGGTTGTAAATTAATAACTAAAAATATTAAAATTTAAACTTTGAACTAAAATTTATAAAGTATATAAAGGAAAGCTTTTTCGAATTTTTATGAATTTTTAGAAAATTTTCCCATGATTTTTTGAATTTATATGAATTAAATGCTAAGGTACAAAATAACCTCAATTAATGAAATATTTAAAGAAAGAGACTAATTATAGAGTACTCAAGGGAACGAAATACGGCTGGTATCCGAGCTCGCTACCACAATAAAAAAGCAACGAATGAGCAAACGAAATGTGTAAAGAATTAGCCAAAAAGTAGTTACTTTATTAAAGAAAATATCGGTTTCCCACTTAGTTATCGATTTGCCATGTTAAACTATCAATAACAAAAATGTTAAATCTTCGATAGCTAAATGTTAAAACTTCGATAGCTATGATGTTTGACTTTCGATTGCTAAAATATTAAGCCTACAATACTATGATATTAGATTTTAGATAGCTAAAATATCAACCCTTTGGTAGCTGAAATTTTAAACTTTCGATAGCTATGATGTTATACTTTAATAGCGAAAATTTTACATCTTCAATAGAAAAATGTTAAACTATCAAAGCTATGATGTTATATTTTTGATAGCTAAAATTTTTAAACCTTTGATAGCCAATATGTTAAACTTTCAATAGCTATGATGTTAGACTTTTAATTGCTAATATGTCAAATCTTTAATAGTTATGAAATTCGACCTTCGATGGCTAATATGCTAAACCTTTGATATATATTATGTTAGAATTTTAATAGCTAATGCGTTAGGTCTTCGATAGAAACTATATTAGACCTTCATTAGCTATTATGTTAAAATTTTGATAGCTTTAATTTAGAGGTTCAATAACCTAAACCTTCGGTAGCTTATATTAAACTTTCGATTGCTTATTTGTGCAATATCTAACTTTAAAAGCTTGACAACTTAGATATATGATAGCTAGAAGCTTGATAGCATGGTCTTAAAAGTTCGACAGTTATACATGCGCTGGAAAATGGTACCAAATCCATTAACTAAAATTATAAACTATAGGAAGTATTATGAAAGCCATATTCCAAGATGTATAAAATAAATTTTATAGCATGTAGAATTATAAAGGGGTAATGATAAGTAATAACTTAAATGAAGATTGAAAAACGAAAAAGCTTAGGTAAGCTAAGAAATGAGAAGTTAGACAATTTAAAACATAAAATAAAAACGTTTTATCTGATGAATAGAAATATTTTTCGCTAAACATAAAGATCTATGGACTATGCAGGGTACATAGTTAATAAATGAAAAAAATAGATTGAACCTTAGATTTTCAAGTATACCTACTCATACATATATTGAATGGTAAGGTGTTAAGGCATTGTGAAGTCTAAATTCAACAAATATGCGGTAGGGTACAAAAATCTGAGAATCTATTTGGTTCAGTCTTGAAATTCTATGTGACGCCCCACCTCTATACCCACGCTAGACAAGAACACTACGGAGTAATGCTGTCAACTAGCACGGAGAATAAGGCTGTTGAGGAGCGACCATCTGTATAATTGCTTTGTGCGAGTACCGATATGCCAGATAAAAATATAACTTTTCGTCTCAAGAGGAAATCCGACATACCAGCACAAACTCAAAGCTACTACACAGTGGCTATAAAGGTCTTCGGAAACAAATATAGAAATAAAGATAATACAAATCAGTCACTGACAATTCATATCACAAAGGCGGAAATAGATATGAATATGACACATGAAAGTGTACATCAGAGTAGTGGTCAAACAAGATCCACAATATCCAAAAAGAATAGATACAAGTACTAGACAAAAGAATAAGTATACATCATAGAGTCTGTATCTCAACTGTATACAACAAAAACTACTAAACTAAAGTAGTTAGCCAGAAGTCAGAAGATGGTTCCAGATAGGAAGCCAAGAGGAAGCACCTGTAATATCTCAGTCTGACCCGAGTATTATTTAAGAAGAAAATAATAAACGGATCAGTCTAGCAATAAATATCAGATGAAGTGATATATAATAAGAGATATGACATAAACATATAATAATCACAATGCCAAGCTATGATAAATAAGTAATTGAAAATCAACAAGAGATTAATCAATATCACAATAATCTACTCAAGATAAAAAGGAATGTCATACTCCTAATTTCATTCACCAAGCCACAATAAATGACATATATAGCAATGCCAATCATAAAAGTAAGTGAAACATAAATTCCAGAATTCAACACACGAAATCCGGAAATCACAATCAAAGGGAACAACGACGTCGTATAGCGAGGCATCCGATGAACCAAAACACAATCAAAGGGAACAATGACGTCGTACAGCGAGACATCCGATGAACCAAATCACAATCAAAGGGAACAACGACGTCGTACAGCGAGACATCCGATGAACCAAATCACAATCAAAGGGAACAACGACGTCGTACAGCGAGACATCGGATGAACCAAATCACAATCAAAGGGAAGAACGACGTCGTACAGCGAGACATCCGATGAACCAAATCACAATCAAAGGGAACAACGACGTCGTACAGCGAGACATCCGATGAACCAAATCACAATCAAAGGGAACAACGACGTCGTAAAGCGAGACATCCGATGAACCAAATCACAATCAAAGGGAACAACGACGTCGTACAACGAGACATCCGATGAACCAAATCACAATCAAAGGGAACAACGACGTCGTACAGCGAGACATCCGATGAACCAAAATCTCTAAGACATTGCTCAATGCTAGTCTAAAACATAAAATGATCGTCATGATCAAAGAGAAGTGTCAATTACACTAAGCTAGTAAATATAAAAGTTTAGCTTCATGTCCCATAACCACTTGCTTAACTTAAACATTTACGAACAAACTGTAATTCTCCACTAGAAAAATGTCACAAGTGGTTCAATCGAACAAGTCCAAAAATTAACCAACGAAGTAAACGCAAGCGTTTCATACCCCTTGTTTTACTAAGTCGTTTAATTAGATTTCTCATACGAGTGAGGTAAAGGTTTGTATATACTAATAGATTGGAAATCGGTTTGAGAAAACGAGCTTTGTAATAAAATAGTGTTGAAATCATTTGAAAAAAGAGTTTTGATATTTACTACTAGTATAGAAAACCTTTATATTTTTAAAGTGACAAATCACAAAGAAGATTGTAAAAACAATCAATCGGTAAAATTCACATTCGAAGACGTGAATAAAATCCAAAGAAATCGATATAAAATCCATCAAAGTGGATATATCTAAAATTCCCAAAGAAAAGGTCATCAAAGTCGATAATAAATGACAACAACAAAAGGGAGACAACACGAATCGATTAAAGTTGGATATTCAAACGAATTAGCAATATAGGCTAATCTGGCAAAAATCATCAGGTCGGTCGACCGGACTCCCTGAGTCGGTCGACCGAACCAAAGGTTGGAAACCTCTCGGGACAGTAGGTCGGTCGACCGAACCCTGTACTCGGTCGACCGAGCCTTAAAACAGAAAGTGCTTATGCACTTGGAAGCAGGTCGGTCGACCGGACCAGAGGGGTCGGTCGGCCGAGCCTGTTTCCAGCTTCATCCATGCCTATTACAAATGAGGTTCAATCTTGACCAAAATTGCATTCGCACGAGCAACGGCGCTAAGGGTTTATGTCAATCGACTACCCGGCCCTATATGCTCCTCGATGCATAATCAAAAACACATTCAAACATCAAAGTTAGGATTTTTAACGAATTGAACTCAAAACACTAAAAATTGGAATATTCACAAAAGCAATCCAAATCAAAATCAAATGCACATGAATAAGTGTTTGGAATTCATACCTAACAATAGAAGAGAATTATAAGCATAGATGTGAGATTAAAAATCTCACCTTTGAACCCAAACGAATGAAGAAGATGCTTGAAAGCAAGCTAAGATCAATTCCTCTTCAATAACAACTCAAGAAGCTTCAATCTAAGCTTAAAAGAGAAATATTTCCTAAATTAGGTTTAGGAAATTTCTGAAATCAAAGAGAGAATGAGTTGGAGAAGATGAAGAGAAATCTTACCAATGGGTTCTCTTGAGTTTGGAGCTAGAAGATGGATTTGCTGATGGAAACTAGGGCTTAGGATTTCCTAATTCTTTTTCTCTTCCCCCATTTTTGCTTGAGATTGAGTGTTAGGAAAAATAGAAAAGAAGTGAATGAAGAGGAGAGGGGTTGGGACTGAATACATAAGTGGGCTCAGCCCAAACCAAAACCCTAAGTGAAAAGTAGCAAAATTCAATTTTCTCCAAACATATTGAAGCTTATACTCAAAAAGGTCGCAAACGGCATTTTGAACTCAATGGGGGTAGTCTCGAGTCCTAATTCGGCTGTTTGCAAAAAGTAGCTTTTCGGACTAAAATCCGACTAACGATAAAATATTTAAATAAATTATTTAAATATAAAATCGATAAATATGCGGGTTGTTGCAGACTCCCCTCCTTAAAGAAATTGCGTCCTCGCAATAATTAAGAAGGAAATATATAGTAACAACCGTGGAAGCATATTAACACAAAAAAAAATTTGAATCAAGAAGTTCACCATAAAGAGCAGGAAGGAGTAAATCCGAAAGTTTTCGTTTGATGAATTCTCAAGATTTCACATGAGCAATCCTTAGGATTTGAGAACCATTGAACTTTTATCAAAAAGAATATCTTTATATCGAAGGCGCTCAACCTCCAAAGCAATGATGCGAATAGAATGTTGCTCAAAAGTCAAATTTGGTGAAACTTCAATCCCTCAATAACACCGGGCTCAAGAATAAAAACCGGAAACATAAAAGCATTTCCATAGTTAAAAGACGTGGAAAACGTCAAGAATAGCATAAAGTTGAGCCAGTGCAACGGCGTAGTACAAATACGGTACGCCCGAGAAACTAGAAACTGGAATAATTTGGAACACCGACGTAGTACAAAGACGGTACGTCCAATGAACCAAAAAGCCAAGTCATTGATGTAGTGCAAACGGTACATCCAATGAATCAAAAAGCGAAGACATGGATGTAGTACAAACGGTACATCCAATGAATCAAAAGCAAAGACATTGATGTAGTACAAACGGTACATCCAATGCATCAAAAAGCAAAGACATTGATGTAGTACAAACGGTACATCCAATGAATCAAAAGCAAAGACATTGATGTAGTACAAACGGTACATCCAATGAATCAAATAGCAAAGACATTGATGTAGTACAAACGGTACATCCAATGAATCAAATAGCAAAGACATTGATGTAGTACAAACGGCACATCCAATGAATCAAAAGCAAAGACATTGATGTAGTACAAATGGCACATCCAATGAATCAAATAGCAAAGACATTGATGTAGTACAAACGGTACATCCAATGAATCAAATAGCAAAGACATTGATGTAGTACAAACGGTACATCCAATGAATCAAATAGCAAAGACATTGATGTAGTACAAACGGTACATCCAATGAATCAAATAGCAAAGACATTGATGTAGTACAAACGGTACATCCAATGTATCAAAAAGCAAAAGACATTGATGTAGTACAAACGGTACATCCAATGAATCAAAAGCAAAAGACATTGAGGTAGTACAAACGGTACATCCAATGAATCAAATAGCAAAGACATTGATGTAGTACAAACGGTACATCCAATGAATCAAAAGCAAAGACATTGATGTAGTACAAACGGTACATCCAATGAATCAAAGCTCAAATAATTCGGAACACCGACGCAGTACAAAAACGGTACGTCCAATGAACCGAAGACCGAATGATTTCGGAACACCGACGTAGTACAAAAACGGTACGTCCAATTAACCGAACACAATAAAAGGACATCGTACGCTAGTCCATAAAAGGAATGAGATAAAACTCAATAAAACGAAGTGTACCCAAACGTCCGATGAACTTGATGAAAAGATAATTCCATTCAGACAACATCAAAGAATCAACCACTCTTCGCTTACGACAAAGCGCATTGGCAACACGATTTCCCTTCCAGGAATAAAAAGAATATCAAGATCATAAGATGTCAGGAACTCGAGTCAACATGGAGTTCCATATGAGAAAATAATTATTCCAAAGATTTATGATCGAGGTAGAGAACAATTTCTCATCCAAATATGATGATGCCAAATTCCAAAAGTAAAAACAATAGCCGAGAGCACTAGATCATGAGTGGCGTATCTAGTCCCGATAAGCTAAAATGATTTAGAAGCACAAGTGATAGCACATTCTCTTTTACAAGAGAACGGCATCCAAACCAATACGACTAGTATCAGTACAAATAGCAAAGTCTTGGTTCCCCTTCAGGAATCACAAGAATAAGAGTTTCGAAAAGAAAGAATTTCTTTTAAATAATCTTCTTTCCCATAAAGTTAAAACTTTCAAAATTACACTTATCTTTAGGTAATTATCATTCTAGAAAAATTTACTATTTTCAAGTTAATATACTGTATCTGATTGTCTCATCAAAGCGTTTAGAAAACTCCTATCGATAACGTTGATCAAGCGCATCGACCAAAATTCTTAAAGCACTCAACGGGCAATACAATCACAAAATCATCTTTTATAGGATAAATAAATCTCTTAAAAAGTTTTAAAAATATTCTTTGTTCGTTTCAAGAACAAAATCCACTTTTACTTATAAATAAATCTTATGAAAAAGATTTGCAAAATTTTAAATTACTATTTTCATCCAAAATCAGTAAATACAAGAATAGTCTCATCGAAATATTCATAGAATATTCGATTTATAAAATGGATGAAATAAGCTGGACCATTTGAATGACATAATAAGTCATTCATAAGAATCATAACGAGTGCAGAATGCGATTTAAGTGGAATGCTAATTTCCGCAACTCGTAGCAAACGAAAATCGATGGCAAGGTCGAACTAGAAAGACCTTAACACCACACAAAAGATTTTTTAGGTGATAATCCTAAGACAAACTCAAAAATACCGGAAAATTTCTCAAACTACATGAATGAGAGAAATAACACTTTCCTTATAAGTGGGCTTTAAGGAATAAAATGATGCCATCAAATTGGAATCAAAATCACAAAGGAAAAACAGAAATCTGCTTAACAGATAGAAAATGTCGAAGATGAAGAGTCCACTCAGAAAATAGGATATAGGCTTCATAATGATTAAGCCGATCCTTTCAAAAAATCAATTCCGAAGCCTAAGTAAAAATATCGGCTCGGAAAGAAAAGTCTCATAAAATAATTTCGACATCAATAAAAAGAAAATTGAGTGTTGCGGATCTACCATCCGGATTCACAATCCTCAAAGAAGTCAACAAGCCCAAAATATTCAAAGAAAAAGAATCGACAAGTTCTTTTGATATAAAATAGTGAGCCATATCAAAAAGAACTCAAATAAGAAGATCATGAAATAAAACAATGCCATCAAGGATTGAGTGAAAAGTACCTTGACCAAGAGAAGAGTTGCTAGGGGCTTGCACAATATTTAGCTTTCTCATGTCCTTGTTCAAAAGTTTGGGACACGCATATAAAAGATGACCCGATTTCTTGCAATAGCGACAAGAATGGGGTTTTGGACACATATTCGCATAGTGTTCCATAGAATTACAATTGTAGCATCCTCCACGATTAGGGATTGGAGTCTTTGCTACAAAAGTAGTTTGCTTCACTCTCTTATTGGGATTAAGGCTCTTGAACTTAATATGCCTCTTCTTGGAAGTCCCAATATCACAAACACTTCCTTTACCAACCTCTCCATGAAGAAGAGTAACATCCACAAGCTGATTGAAAGAAACTTCAAGTTTCAAAGGTAGAACCATTTCGGGGTTCTTACTCAAAGCATAGATAAACTCTTGATTCTTTAAAAGATCCAAAAGTTGTTGAGCAGACATGAATACTCCATCCAGGGGAGTAGCACTAGATTGACCGGCGCTGGGACGACCTGGTCTAACCATTTCTCTTCTTTAAGAAAGAAAGAAAGAAGAGGAAAAAGTTATTCTCAAAATAAATTTCAAGCAATCTTGATAGATAAAACAAGGAATCATAAAGAAAATAGGATGAATCGGTACGAAGACTCGAATTAAATCCTAAAGCACGACTCCTAAGAAAGGCTTAGGACGATGATCCTTGTTATATTATTCTACATTGTTCCGAAATTTGGCTCTGATACCAAGCTGTGACGCCCCACCTCTATACCCACGCTAGACAAGAACACTACGGAGTAATGCTGTCAACTAGCACGGAGAATAAGGCTGTTGAGGAGCGACCATCTGTATAATTGCTTTGTGCGAGTACCGATATGCCAGATAAAAATATAACTTTTCGTCTCAAGAGGAAATCCGACATACCAGCACAAACTCAAAGCTACTACACAGTGGCTATAAAGGTCTTCGGAAACAAATATAGAAATAAAGATAATACAAATCAGTCACTGACAATTCATATCACAAAGGCGGAAATAGATATGAATATGACACATGAAAGTGTACATCAGAGTAGTGGTCAAACAAGATCCACAATATCCAAAAAGAATAGATACAAGTGCTAGACAAAAGAATAAGTATACATCATAGAGTCTGTATCTCAACTGTATACAACAAAAACTACTAAACTAAAGTAGTTAGCCAAAAGTCAGAAGATGGTTCCAGATAGGAAGCCAAGAGGAAGCACCTGTAATATCTCAGTCTGACCCGAGTATTATTTAAGAAGAAAATAATAAACGGATCAGTCTAGCTATAAATATCAGATGAAGTGATATATAATAAGAGATATGACATAAACATATAATAATCACAATGCCAAGCTGTGATAAATAAGCAATTGAAAATCAACAAGAGATTAATCAATATCACAATAATCTACTCAAGATAAAAAGGAATGTCATGCTCCTAATTTCATTCACCAAGCCACAATAAATGACATATATAGCAATGCCAATCGTAAAAGTTGGTGAAACATAAATTCCAGAATTCAACACACGAAATCCAGAAATCACAATCAAAGGGAACAACGACGTCGTACAGCGAGACATCCGATGAACCAAAATCTCTAAGACATTGCTCAATGCTAGTCTAAAACATAAAATGATCGTCATGATCAAAGAGAAGTGTCAATTACACTAAGATAGTAAATATAAAAGTTTAGCTTCATGTCCCATAACCACTTGCTTAACTTAAACATTTACGAACAAACTGTAAATCTCAACTAGAAAAATGTCACAAGTGGTTCAATCGAACAAGTCCAAAAATTAACCAACGAAGTAAACGCAAGCGTTTCATACCCCTTGTTTTACTAAGTCGTTTAATTAGATTTCTCATACGAGTGAGGTAAAGGTTTGTATATACTAATAGATTGGAAATCGGTTTGAGAAAACGAGCTTTGTAATAAAATAGTGTTGAAATCATTTGAAGAAAGAGTTTTGATATTTACTACTAGTATAGAAAACCTTTATATTTTTAAAGTGACAAATCACAAAGAATATTGTAAAAACAATCAATCGGTAAAATTCACATTCGAAGATGTGAATAAAATCCAAAGAAATCGATATAAAATCCATCAAAGTGGATATATCTAAAATTCCCAAAGAAAAGGTCATCAAAGTCGATAATAAATGGCAACAAAAAAAGGGAGACAACACGAATCGATTAAAGTTGGATATTCAAACGAATTAGCAATATAGGCTAATCTGGCAAAAATCATTAGGTCGGTCGACCGTACTCCCTGAGTCGGTCGACCGAACCAAAGGTTGGAAACCTCTCGGGACAGCAGGTCGGTCGACCGAACCCTGTACTCGGTCGACCGAACCTTAAAATAGAAAGTGCTTATGCACTTGGAAGCAGGCTCGGCCGACCGACCCCTCTGGTCCGGTCGACCGACCTGCTTCCAAGTGCATAAGCACTTTCTGTTTTAAGGTTCGGTCGACCGAGTACAGGGCTCGGTCGACCGACCTGCTGTTCCGAGAGGTTTCCAACCTTTGGTTCGGTCGACCGACTCAGGGAGTCCGGTCGACCGACCTGATGATTTTTGCCAGATTAGCCTATATTGCTAATTCGTTTGAATATCCAACTTTAATCGATTCGTGTTGTCTCCCTTTTGTTGTTGTCATTTATTATCGACTTTGATGACCTTTTCTTTGGGAATTTTAGATATATCCACTTTGATGGATTTTATATCGATTTCTTTGGATTTTATTCACGCTTCGAATGTGAATTTTACCGATTGATTGTTTTTACAATCTTCTTTGTGATTTGTCACTTTAAAAAAATAAAGGTTTTCTATACTAGTAGTAAATATCAAAACTCTTTCTTCAAATGATTTCAACACTATTTTATTACAAAGCTCATTTTCTCAAACCGATTTCCAAATCTATTAGTATATACAAACCTTTACCTCACTCGTATAAGAAATCTAATTAAACGACTTAGTAAAACAAGGGGTATGAAACGCTTACGTTTACTTCGTTGGTTAATTTTTGGACTTGTTCGATTGAACCACTTGTGACATTTTTCTAGTGGAGATTTACAGTTTGTTCGTAAATGTTTAAGTTAAGCAAGTGGTTATGGGACATGAAGCTAAACTTTTATATTTACTAGCTTAGTGTAATTGACACTTCTCTTTGATCATGACGATCATTTTATGTTTTAGACTAGCATTGAGCAATGTCTTAGAGATTTTGGTTCATCGGATGTCTCGCTGTACGACGTCGTTGTTCCCTTTGATTGTGATTTCTGGATTTCGTGTGTTGAATTCTGGAATTTGTGTTTCACCAACTTTTACGATTGGCATTGCTATATATGTCATTTATTGTGGCTTGGTGAATGAAATTAGGAGCATGACATTCCTTTTTATCTTGAGTAGATTATTGTGATATTGATTAATCTCTTGTTGATTTTCAATTACTTATTTATCACAGCTTGGCATTGTGATTATTATATGTTTATGTCATATCTCTTATTATATATCACTTCATCTGATATTTATAGCTAGACTGATCCGTTTATTATTTTCTTCTTAAATAATACTCGGGTCAGACTGAGATATTACAGGTGCTTCCTCTTGGCTTCCTATCTGGAACCATCTTCTGACTTTTGGCTAACTACTTTAGTTTAGTAGTTTTTGTTGTATACAGTTGAGATACAGACTCTATGATGTATACTTATTCCTTTGTCTAGCACTTGTATCTATTCTTTTTGGATATTGTGGATCTTGTTTGACCACTACTCTGATGTACACTTTCATGTGTCATATTCATATCTATTTCCGCCTTTGTGATATGAATTGTCAGTGACTGATTTGTATTATGTTTATTTCTATATTTGTTTCCGAAGACCTTTATAGCCACTGTGTAGTAGCTTTGAGTTTGTGCTGGTATGTCGGATTTCCTCTTGAGACGAAAAGTTATATTTTTATCTGGCATATCGGTACTCGCACAAAGCAATTATACAGATGGTCGCTCCTCAACAGCCTTATTCTCCGTGCTAGTTGACAGCATTACTCCGTAGTGTTCTTGTCTAGCGTGGGTATAGAGGTGGGGCATCACATTCTAACTCTAATGTGAGTAATAACATCAAAATGGATGTAATTTACTGAATGAATCGGCAATGTGAAATGAAAGTGTATTTGGGACCACGAGGGGCTATTGATGCTTAGCAAGGATTCTTGCTAGAATGTATTCAGGGTGCTTACATTCAACCTCTTAAGATAGTCAAGGTGGTCCAAAGAGTGTTGAGTGGCCATTTCACCAGTGATATTGTTTGAATAAAAATATAAACGAGTGATAGATTAACCTAGGGAGGTAATCACTAAATTAATTTAAGAATAAACTTTGAGATTAACACCTAAATAAAAAAAAACTATGTGATGCATGTGGATGCGAATGACGATTATATGATGTGGTTCATAAAATGTTGATAAATATAGGTTACATTAAGCTAAAATGCATGAATATATGACTTGGTTCATAACTGAATGTTAAGTATAGAGTATACTTACATGTGAAATGATGCTTATGTGTTTAGGTCATGATATGATGTTATGATATTACAAGACATGAGGTAATAGATGTTAATGATATAGTGAGAGGAAAACCCACTTCGTTAGGTAGCATGGTCTCTCTATACATTATGTTTGGGGAAATGTATTACTCATACCATATTTTATGCTTGATCTATATTTTTATTATTGTTTTCCCCATAAACTCATAAGTGCACTTTTGAGTAGGTTGATTTTATCAATTTAGGCAAGTTTTCTTGAAGGCGAATAAAAGATCCTAATATGAAGGAGGAGGCTCAGTAGATAGTAAAAATTGTAATTGTAATTTTCATTATTTTAAAATATGGTTATTTGACTATTTCAGTGTTCGTATTGGCATCTTCATATATCGAGCACGACACTATTGTCTATGGTTTTATAACATTTACCCCAATGTGAGCACGCATTGGGATATGAAAATATAATGACAATTTGTGTATTATTCAGTTGCTTTGTTTACTTAATGTTGTTGAAAAGAAAATGATTGATCCTATTTTACCGCTTGGAAATAATTCTGGTGATGACTGCAACATCACCATCATTCATTTTCGGGTCTTGAAATAGGGGATTTTATAACGTGATATCATACCTTTGGTTTGGGGGCACTTAAGTTAAACAAAGTTAGGTATAAATCTAAGTAGGAATAGATAGTAGGAAACGAACACCATGAGGGAAAGGTATATGCTATATATGTAACACACTTGTATTTTGATACAAATATACAGGTGGATATATCCATCCCTCCATTATTGCTTTCACTCCCTTTACTTTTGTTTTTTATGAGCACTTGCTTACATTGAAAGAAGAATGAAACCTAAAACAAATGTTTGATCTTAGGAGATGCTAGTGAAAACATTAGTTGGAGAACTGCAATTATGAAAACTAATGGCCAATGAGGAGGGACGTCCCGAAATGTTGATGTCGAAAATGGTGCTCAAATGCATGCCTTGACAATTGGAGCAATAGATATGAATGCTCTTTTATGCCTGTGTATGATATAAATGATAAGGAAATAGCTAGCTATAGTTGTTGATCTGGGACGAATGGTTGCAGGAGACTTATCAAATATGAACTGGGACTATAAGAACCGTGGAGGAAATGTTTTTACTAATAAAGAGTCTGCATTTTATGTACTGAAATTGTTGAAGGTGCATGAGCATATCTTTGGAGACATGTGGTATTATGATGCCTAGAAAAGGAGATTGGCTTCTCATTTATTCTAAGAAGATGCTCTGGATTGGCGAGAGACATTAATTGTTGAAACCAAGCATATCTTTGGAGACATGTGGTATTATGATGCCTGGAAAAGGAGATTGGCTTCTCATTGATTCTAAGAAGATGCTCTGGATTGGCGAGAGACATTAATTGTTGAAACCATAAAAGAGGAGATTACTTAGGACCAACTAAGAAGCGATTTGAGGTTCAGTTTATTCTTGAATCATAAATAAGTGCTTTGTGACACGAATTTCAAGTGTTGAAACAAGGAGAGATAACTATCATAGAGTATATCTAACACTTTAATGCTTTGTCAAAGTATGATAGGGGCATATCAGGACTCCACTAAAGAAGAATGAGAAGTTCATTAAAGGCTTAAGGAAGAGAATGAACCATAAAGTGATGGCTTATTTTCTATCCCCCTTCGAGATTGTGGTAGAAATAGAGAGGATGTATGACCTCTTATATCAGAAAGAAAGAAAAGCAAATGTTAGACCAAAGATACAGTAGAAGAAGAGGTTCAACCCATATAAAAAGGGGAATAAGAACCAGCAAAAGATGGAAAAACCTTAGTTGGAGACCTCAGAAGCCACATTGCAGATTATATTTTCTTCAACTACGGGCAGAAAGGTCACTATTCGAATGTGTACCGAGCCGGAGAATATGGGAAAGGTCAAGTGCTTGAGTTGTGATAAGCCTGGCTATTAGAAGAGAATTGTCCATAGTTGAGACAGTTGGACTTTTTTACTTTGGAAGGACCAATAGCTAGATCATCCATTGAGAATAAAAAGGAAGAGTGTATTGCTCAAAGATACGATTTTTATTTCTAGTGTTTCAGTTGGAGTTCTATTTGATAGTAGTGTAACATACTTTTTCATATCAAAATATTTGGTTGACGGGTTGGGGTTAGATGCCACTTATTTAATTACATTTGTGTGTGTGGTTAATTTGATTGGTAGGCATGCCACCCTCAAATTATAGTGCAGCGATGTAGATTTTTTTTATATATGTGATAACCCGAATTTTCGGGCATCAGATAATTGGATAATTATCTGAATTAACTATTGAAATTACTGATTTATAGATTGAACAAATAAAATGTGATAAGTTACTTTACTAATTATTTAAAATTGGTAAAATTGCTATAATAATAATAATAATGTGATGTTTTTTTTAAATATATTCATAATAGATAAATAGAATTATTAATTACAAATTGAATATAGGTTTGTCTAAATATATATATATATATATTTGTTTGAGTTGATTTTTAATTAGATTTTTAATTGTATTTGAATTTGGATTTAAATTTGAAATTTAAAAGATATATATCTTAAGTATATTTTGAAATTTAAAATATATTATATGTGATTTTTTTAAAATATAATTTGTTTTTATTTTATTTTCTTTAAAAAAATTATTTAAATAAATTAAGAATGTATTTATTAAATAGTAAAGTAAATACAAAAGCTTTATATTAACATTTAAAAATAATTTAAAATTTGCATAATTACAAGTGTTAATCGGTTAAACCATATTAGTAACAAATGTAACTGTTTAAAACATGGAAAATAACAAGTGTAGTAATTCTAGCATAAATTTAACAAGTGTCACTCATATTTTTATTTTGAGAAATTAATAAAAATAAAATTCAAAACTATATAATACTACATCTCCTACTCTTCTCATTTTTTCTTTTATTCAAAACCTCAACCAGCAAGTTAAAATTTAAAGATCAGAGGGAAAAAACCTGAAAACAGAAATAAAAGAAAGAAGAAGATCAAACAACAATTCAAATTTCAAGTTGAAACCAAACAGCAAATTTTAACTGAGCAAGCAAAGTAAATAAATCAAGGATCAAACTCAAGAATTTCAATCTCAGATCATCAACCAAGTTCACATTAAGTAGCAGTATCAAAACTATAAGTTCTGTTCCCTACTTCAAAATAAGGCTCTATCTTCTAAGAATAGGTGAGTGAACTTTATTTTAAATCTTGAATCTGGTTTAGATCATGATGTTGTGGCAAATATATGAGGTTGTTGTGAAAAATGTTTGAATAAATGATAAAAATATGCATGCATGTCTACATATATATATGTGATTGGATATATGATTGTGCATATACATTTTCTCTGTTATGTTTTACAGGCTGGAGATTTTTTTTAATTTTTTTCATATCTACCAATTTATACAAATTCGAGCTAGGATTTCTGAAGAAAAGATGAATGAAATAGTATAACATCAATGTTAAAAATAAATTCAGGATTTTGTATTGTGAATTTATTTCAAGAATGAGAAATAACAGTCGAAAATCAAAATTAGTCCTAAATCAAACATCTGGATTTCAAGTTCTGATTAAATGAATGGATTCAAATTCCTAAACGATGAGTTTTGATGTAAAGATCAAGATTTTTAACACTGAAAATCCTATGGATTTTCGTGTTGAACGGAATTGGGGTTTTCGTGAATTCATGACAAACGGCGGTAGGTAGAGCTTTGTGATTGGTATGTAAGGAAGACTGGGTGATGGTGATCTCAGGAAAAATTGGTATTTGATTTTCCTAATCGTTGGATTGTCGGTAAGAGATAATTTTAGGGTTTGTGATTGCGTTTGGGCCGGGACTGTTTCATGGGTGATTGCTATGGCGTGCTAGCATCAAGGTGGACAAATGGTGGAGGAAGAGGATGATGGAGGACAGGCAAGGGTTCGGGCATGAGGAAGGTGTTTTCTGTGGTTAGAGATGGTGATGTGTGGCGAACTTTGGTAATGGTTCTGGAACCTGTGGTTGTTCGATTGTTCGATTTGGGATTACGAGATGGTTCGAACGATCTGTGTGGTCGGTCGATTCAAAGAAGGATGATCGTCGTGTTGATGGTCGAAGCAAGGTTCGAAGTCGACCGGATTATTTATGTACGTGCACGTCTTCGATGCACAGGAACCATTTTTTTTGTGCCCGAGTTGTTGCATTGAATTGAAGGAAGAAGAAGATGGAGTGTATCGAGAAAACACGGTCTTGACTCGGTGCCGGGCTCGAGTCATTCAAGCGAGTAATTGAGAAAGGTGAAGGATGGTGTGGCTCGAGTGTCGTATGGGAAATCCTATTGTTAGTTATTGATGCTAAGTAATTAAGCTAGTTTTCAAAGAGATGACGCATATGTTTTCAAAACCATTATTAAATAAATTGAAAATAAAGATGATTATCAAGTTTTTAAGTTAAAAACAAAATTCAGGTTTAAACTAACTTTTATTAAGCCATTTCTTTAAACCAATAATGGTTTATTTAAATGATTGGTTAAGTAAAAGATTTGTAATTTATTTTAATGTAAATTAAGTTAAACTTTAGGTTTAATTAAAATTAACTACTAATAATAGCTAAGTACTAATTGAGAAGATGAAATGTTTATCATCAATTAAACTTTAGGATGTATGTTAACTTGCAAGTGAATTAATTTCAAAGTTTATTAAGTTTTGATGATGGTTAAGAAAGTGATTAAGATGAATGACTTATCTTTCAGCTAATTAAGGTTTAGTAATTTACATTAAATAATTAATTTAAAGAGGTTAATTAATTTATTTATGAGATTAACTAAAGATAAATTAATTAAGGATAATCACTTGTGAAATGGATTAAAGTATAATTACTGAATGTAATTTATAAAGTATAATTACTTAGCATAAGTAATTAATGGATAATTAATTAAAGGTAAATTACTTAAGAGAAGTAAATAGAGAATAATTACTTAATGGAAGTAATTAAGGATTAATTACTTGGTATAATTAATTAATGAATAGAATCAATTAAGAAGGTTAGTTAATTAATGTAATTAATTAAGGTTATTGAATCAATTAAGGTTAATAAATTAATTGAGAATGGTTTGACTATGTAATGACCCGCAAATCCATACCCCTTGAATCGACACTATTCTCCATCAATCAACTCAAGATGAACGGAAATACGAACCATGAGGGTTAAAGAAGAAGAGGTAGAAGAAGAAAATAGAAACAACAACAGAATCTAACCATCGCAGCGGAATAAAATATAATAGATATTAACAGATTTTAAACAAAAGAAAACTATATCTGTTTTGTATATATATACATCATCAGAGTTCAACAACATCAATAACATACAACTAGACAGTCATGTAAACTTGTCCTCAAACTGGACACACAGTGGAATAATAATCAAGTACGTATCGCCATCCATCTCGTCTCCTGCTCCACAGCATCCTTTCCTGTATTCTATAATACTCTGTCTGACCCGAGCACTATAGTTAAATAACACCTGAGTCAGTCTGGAATACCAGCGTGAGAAATCACACTCAAATTGATTATTAAAGTCTCAAAATCCTTTTGAAAACAAAAGCATCTCGTAAGACCACGCCACAAATAAACATGTCGGGTTTTTGCCGTACGATAGCCAAAACACTCTTTATTGTAATCCTCCGATATTATAATAGGGTCAATTTACAAATACTTATTAAAATAGGCGAAATTGTTACATGATTAAATTCCAGCTACTATCCACAAAATGGGTAATACAAACAAAAACCGAAAAAGGTACGTAGGGAGGATGGATTTCCAACTAATGACTAGGCACTGAGGCACCACCTGTCACAGTACGTGGCCTAGAGCACCGTACCGAGGATTACTCCCAATCCCCTGCAACACAAGAACGGGATTACCCCTTACTGGATAATCCCAAGTAAGATCACCCCACGGTTGGGATCAGCAACCTCACCCCTAAGCCCCATAAAAAGGGACATCTAGACAGGGATGACCTCACCCTAGTGGGCGCTACCCACCTAGCCTTGCTGCATAACCCCTGACTTTCAGTCATTCCCGGTTGATGAGGCTCGAGGCTAAGCGTTGCCTTTTTAGAACATATCCCTTAGAATTCTCATCGCCCACCCGACGATGTTCTGAAAGCATTCATCCATACAAGTCCTCCCCGGGTTCGAACGGAACCGAAGGCACTACTCTTACTACATCCATTTCGGAGTCATCCTCAGGATTAGTAGCGACTAGCCCTTGCACTTCACTGCTCCACCTTCGAATCCAAACTCTTGTTTTCCGCACGAAAACGTACAAAACAGATGGAAGTGGTTTTGGAAAATAAATCCCGATCCCGGTCTCTTCGAAACGATCAGCGCATTTTCCAATATTGATGGTTGGTTATTTCACTATCAATCAACATTCACAAACAACCATCAAACATAAATAATTTCTCCTAAATTATTGATTAACCCCAAAATATCTTCGCAAGATATAATTCCATTTTCAACCCTTTTGAAAACAGTTTTCAAACTATATTCTTCTTATGGGATAAATTCCCAACTATTTATTTCCACTGAAAACACCAAGTACAAAGCTTTAGCTTTTTAAAATAATTTTAAAACACTTTATTATAAAATATACTTTAACATTTAAATTTGAAAACTGCTTCAATACTTTATTAAAAATATATATTTAGGTATATTTAAAATGAGGTTACTTGATAAAATATAAAACTAGATTTTATCCTTTAAAACAAAATACCAAGTCACCTTTCAATAATTACTACGATAATAGATTTGAAAAATACTTACTTCAGAACTTAAACATTTAGAAATAATAAATTTTCTAAAACATACTTTTAGAACAACATAACTTATATTTAAAAATTTACGTTGAAAACGTACTTGGCTATCTAGGGAGATACTCTTCTCTTTCTATCTTTAAAAATAAATCACTGTTTATTTTTAAACAAAATTTTCCTTTCCTTTAATAAATTCCATCGTGAATTTATTCTGCCAAATATCCACTGATATATCACTTCATTTTTTTAAACCCAGTTGTAAATGCCAAAGTCTCGGCTTCATTTAAAAAAAAATTCAAATTCTAAATCATTTTCCAAATCGATTTCAGATTTTATCCAATTTGAAATAGATTCCTTTACTTTCTCAATTTAACTCCAAAACCCATCAACTTCACTTTTACCTTTCAAATATGGTTTAAAAATCTTATTTAGCTGAAATATTACTTCCATAGTTTTCTAAGTTCCTTCTTTATCCTTTTAAATAAATTTAATCCTTGAATTTTAAAATAAATTCTTTTATTACTTTAAATAATATCTCTTTAAGTTTAAAATTCATTCTCTCTTTGTTTATTCAAAATCCCTTTTCCATGCCCGGAATTTATTAATTAAGGTTTAAAATCACTTTTATTCTGTTCCAATTCATTGTTAGATTTATTCAGATACTCTAAAATTAGTTTACGTAGAAATCCATTCCTTCGTTTCTTTTCAAAAATCCATTTTTATATTTTTGGTAACTCGGTATACCCAAATATATTCGATTAACCTGTAGCATCCAACATTTCCAATTATCAATATATTTCATGCCAGGATATCTAATAATCATAATAGAGAATATTAGATAATCTAAATAAATGTTGAGGAATCCAATTGTATCCCTCGAACCTGTTTCCTTTCATCCACAAACATTAGCACAATATAAAATACCAATTCCACTTCGAGGTGGAATATCCCGGTATAGGGATTTATATAATATCATCCGCTATTATGCGGCGCATAGAGTCTCATCCGCTATATAATGCGGGAAATCAATCACTCCAATATATACAATATATACTACTATATATAATATAGCACATCCAATCAAATCAATCAATCAATCAATTATTTAAATTTAACCATTTAAATTTAAATTAAAATCCAGAAGAGTGAGATTAACTCACCTTTGCTTTTTAATTTGCCATCCTATCCATCTCGACTGGTTTCTTCACAATTTTAGTCCTTGTATAAACATTATATGATTTCATTAATATTTGAACTGATTGAACAATTAATTTCCATTTGATAGATTGAATCAACTAATTGAAAATTTTAAAACTAAATTTCCTTCAATACATTATTTTTAGTACTAAAATAATTAAATTAGTTTTATAAAATCAACTAATAACCCTAAATACATATTTTAAAATAAACTACTAAGTTTAAAATATGCATATGTATATTCTTAATATTTCTATATCTTCCCAACCTATGTGTGTGTGTGTGTGTGTGTATATATATATCTATTTTACATATACACATTGATTTAAAACTAAACCGTAAACATATGTATTTCCTTCTTCTTCTTCTTTTCTGTTGTAATAAATCTTCTCTGTTTTACTATATATATTTAATCCTACAGTAAATAAAAATGTATACATATTCATTTGCTGAAATAAACTAAGATAAAATAAAATAAATTAAAATACCTTACTACGAACACCCAATGGTCATCCCAACAATCGCCGCCACAAATTGTTCCATCTATAACGAACCCAGCCCCACATTGCGACTACGCGGTCTCGAACCAGGAGAAGTTCACACATCATCGATCCACTCAATGCCATTGTGCGTGCCTCCTTGCTTTTCCCCTATGCTCGCTCAGCCATCTGAGTCCACGCGCGACCCAGGGTTCGTGTCGAACTAGATTTCTCGACAATCCAACTTGCCGCCATCGCGACCCACTCGGCAACTGACACCAAGCCCAACAACAGCTGCGACGAACGAATGAGACACCCCATCATCAGCTCGAGCTTCAGGCGAGCCGCCGCTTCCGAAACCCTAGTTTCCAATCGATTGCCTCCTCGACACTCCACACGCCTCCCCTTGCCTTGCTACACTGCTTCGATTTTTTTACATGAGTTGATTCGTTCGAATCGATTTGAAGATGGGTTTTGAAATTGTGGAGGAGAGGAACGAGAGAGAGGCCAGCGGCCATTTTTTTATTTTTCTTCTATGAATACCCTTGTTTTGATTTGTATGTATATTTTTGTACGAGCCTGCATTTTTGTGAATGAATTGAGAAAGACAGGAGAGGGTGGCGTGCAGGAGAAGGTTGGCTACAGTGCTTTGGAAAAGATTGGAAAAGGGTTTATGTGAGATAAATTCGACTGCAGTTGACTAGTATAAATATTCAATTTAAATTCAAATTCAAACCATTCCTATTTCGAACGCAATGGAAAAGGTTTCGAATCCTAATTTGATCGCATGGAGAAGATAGTTTTTTGGACTCTATTATTAAATTGAATTTTCGATATAAATTTCAGAGCATTTATATGTCGTACGCTCACACAACAACTCAAAACACTACGAAAATTGAAACTCGATAATAATAGAATATTACGGATCAAATAGAACTGGTTTCATCGAAATCCGAGACTATGCCTCGGAAGGCTATTTTTAAATTCAATTTAAACGATATATTTTTAAAACTGAACAAATCACCCTTAAATTCAATTTTAAAACTTTTACAATCTTCAATATTATCAATATAAATTTGACAAGCCTTCAAATTATTTTTAACAGGCTTAAAATTCAGATTAAATATTTTACCTAAGTTCAAATTATTATATTCAATAAATTTAATCGCCAAATTCAAACTTATATTTGAAATCCAAGTTAAACTAACTTGCAAATATTTAAAATTAATTAAATATTCCGTGTCGTCACATTCTTCCCACCTTAAAAGAATTTCGTCCCCGAAATTACTAGTTAGGAAGAATGGTCCAATACCCGTTTACTATTTTCCCAAAAACAAGCAGTTTTAACAACAACCAAACAATCTTTATTAAAGACATACAATCCATCTTACTAACTTTCCAAACTTTTCCATAGTTCCCTAACAATGTTACTTATTCAACCATTCAAATTATAATTCAAAACCAAGTTTTAAATTTTTAAATTTTCTCAAAAATTTTCTAGCTCCTTAAATTTTTGAAAATTTCGCCAGCGCCTCCTTTGCGAGGCTAGCTCGGTACAACTACAAAATGCCTCTACGGGCTTCCAAATTCCAAAAGAAAACAAAAGGCCAAGTGGCTAGATCAAAAACCCAATTAAATTTCATACAGAAATTTAAATACATACCTTTTTGTCGAGCAATTCAAATTTATCTTCTGAAATCAAAACCAATTTTCCTTTCCCTTTATAATACCTTCATATCCTATTTAGCAATAATATCCAATCATAGCTTTTAAAATCATTTTATACATTTCCTTACAGAAGTTTTCATATCTACTTCTATTCAAATTATTTTTCCCATTTCCATTTGAATTCAATTTATCTTCTACTTTGAATATTGATTTTTATCTTCCATTTATAACTGATTCATATCATTATTTTAAATTAGTTTCATCCACTAATTTATTTCAATTTCCAATTTGAAATCGTTTTGTTGCTAATGAAATTTTTTTCCAAAAATTTTAAAAAAATTTCTAACTCCGAAAATTCTCAAAATTTTTTGGCAGAGTCTCCTTTGTTGGAGCTTTTGCAATTTGACAAAAGATATAAATATATATACATTGACCCACACGGTCGGAAAAACAAAAATAGTTCATATTTCCTATTTTTATTGTGTAGGCGTATCTTTATTTAGCATTTTTAACCAAGCGGCTTATTATTTTAGCATTTTGCGCGATAAAATCCAGCCTAACGGCTTCTTTGAACCTGTACTTACTCAACTAAAACATGTAAGTGCTAAATATATGCAATTTACTAGTATTTCACTTATTTTAATATAGATAACACGTAAATTTCACATATAATGCATGTTATATAATTTCCATAAGCACATACAAGGTTCCGACACCTATTACAATTGCCTACAACCAATTCTTAAACCATTCCATTCAGTTTAAGTGATTTACAACTTACTCGCTTATATTTAATAACCATTTCCCAATTTAAATTTACCTAAGCTTTCATTTAATAGACTTTTACCCTTACTCGAAGCCAAGCTTCCACTAATTTTAAACTTAAATTAATTTACTTCAAACTATTCAAATTTCATACTTAAGCTCATTTTCATTTTGCAAATAAATTTTCCTTTTCAATTTAACTTGATTCTATTTCAATCAAATCTCATTTCAAACTACAAATTTATTTGATTACCTTATCCATTTCATATAAATTTTAAATTTCCAGATTCAATTCATTCTCAATTCATTTAATTAATTACAAGGCCATTTTCAATTTATTCCCAAATTCATCTGGGTTTTATTTAAAACTAAAACCATCCGTACTTTAATCCAACTTCTTTTTATTTGGCAACATTTTCAATTATATTTACCTTCAATTATATTTATCTCACTAACGATTTAAGTCAAATTTGATTTATAACTCGAGTTTTATTTCCAAACTTCATTATTAACTCAAAATTCAGCTTCTATTTAACTACATTAGGTTCCATTTACATATTTCATTAACTAATTTATTATCTAATTAGTTCTCCCCTTATTTATAATTCAATACTTGATTTTTAATCTCAAAAATCACTTCATTTAATTTTCTTAAGTTCAATTTTTTTCATAATTCAAGTTTTGATTTTTGTTTCATTTTCCAAAACATCAAACAATATTTATTTTAGATTGTCTATTCCAACTTTCAATTTTATAAGTCACAACTTATTATTTTACACATTTCCATTCATTCTAGGCTTGAATATATTCATCTTTTATTTTTAACTCGAGATTTACGCTTATTTATAACCCAAGCATATTTTTATTCCATGGATTTTTAATTCTTTATAAGTTATTCTAATTCATTTATCAATCCAATTCTTATCCAACTTATTTCTTATCCAACTTACTTCAATTTATTTAAGTAAGGATCTAATTCCATTCTATATTATCAGTAACTTCCTAAATTCATTTTAATTCAATTCCATTCCGACTTTATTCGAAAACAACTAAATTTTATTTTCGGTTAAATTCAAATCCAACTCAATATTAAGCTTAGCTTAAGTTCACTCGTTTCATAATTTTATTTCTTCATCCAATTCAATTCCAATTTAATTTTTGTTTTCCCATTCAAACACAATCTATTTAAATTTCAAAATTTTAATTTCTTCACTTCATTCCAAGTTGAATTTTATTTTCACTTGATTAAACCCAACCCAATATCATTTAACTTAGTTTAAGTTGACTTCATTTCAACTCTCCTTTATCTACTTAGCTTAAGTCAATTAAATTTTATTTTTTTTCAAATCATCATCAATTAAAATTTCCACAATTTAATTTCTCCAAATTGAATTTATTTAACTTTCTCACTTTAAATTTTAATTCCAACATTCACATCTCCTATTTTCCATCTTTATTTAAAAATCATCTCAATTTATAAGTTTATAACTTATCTCACCAGGATTTTCAATTCAATTAAGGATTCAGGATTTTTTTAAACACCCGGCTTTTGGTTTCAAATCATTTTGAAATCACCAATATCCCAAAATCACACTTCTCAAATTTTTTAAACCAATCCTGATTTTTATCCCCAACAAATTTCCTTTGATATTTCAAAAACAAACTAGTTCTTTTGAAAAAATCAATTTGGCAGCAATCTGTCACTTAGAAACTCGAAAATGAACATCGATGATGCTGCAGTCATCACTGAAGTTATTTTCCAGCGACTGAAGTGAGCTCAATGCTATATCCCTTTCCAAAATTTATTTGAAACAATTTCCTTTCAGAAATACTTTTAAAACAATAATGCTATATATTTTTTTTCTTCAAAACACTTCCAAACTCTCTAGGGTTTTAAATTTCCAAATTTAATTTGAATCCAATCATAACTATAATCCATTTATATAATTTTTGCTCATACAATTTATCCCTTTGATGATACAAGTCATTCCAATTTTATGACCCTTATTTGCTTAAAATATTATCACCCAAATATCCAAGTTATATAACAATTTAAGAAAATATTTCTTTTATATCAAAATATAATTAGGGGCAAAATTATTTCATTCACCCACCTTTAAAACAATACTGTGCAAATTTATCGTGTTAGGTGTTTATAAATTCTTCTCGAATAGCGGCCAACTTAGTCGATCAGAATTCATATTCCACTCAACCAATAAGTCAACACAATATTAAAACAATATATATTCACTAACAAATATGCGCTAATATCTATTAATATGCTCAACTCATTCTAGAGTACTACGGACTCTATTTTCAATGAGTAATCGCCACCAGAGCCAAGGTTACCACCAACCTAAGCTCTGATACCAACTGTAATGACCCGCAAATCCATACCCCTTGAATCGACACTATTCTCCATCAATCAACTCAAGATGAGCAGAAATACGAACCATCAGGGTTAAATAAGAAGAGGTAGAAGAAGAAAATAGAAAACAACAACAGAATCTAACCATCGTAGTGGAATAAAATATAACAGATAATAAGATATATTTACACAAAAGAAAACTATATCTGTTATATATATATATACACACACATCGTTAGAATACATCATTAGAGTTCAAAAATATCAATAACATACAACTAGACAGTCATATAAACTTGCCCTCAAACTAGACACACAGCGGAATAATAATCAAGTACGGAAGTACGTATCGCCATCCAGCTCGTCTCCTGCTCCACGACATCCTTTCTTGTATTCTATAATACTCGGTCTGACCCGAGCATTATAGTTAAATAACACCCGAGTCAGTTTGGAATACCAGCGTGAGAAATCACACTCAAATTGATTATTAAAGTTTCAAAATCCTTTTGAAAACAAAAGCATCTCGTAAGACCACGCCACAAATAAACATATCGGTTTTTACCTTACGATAGCCAAAACACTTTTTATTAAAATCCTATGATATTATAATAGGGTCTATTTACAAATACTTATTAAAATAGACGAAATTGTTACATGATTAAATTCCAACTGCTAGCCACAAATTGGGTAATGCAAACAAAAACCAAAAAAGGCACGTAGGGAGAATGTATTTCCAACTAATGACTAGGCACTGGGGTACCACCTGTCATAGTACGTGGCCTAGATCACCGTACCGAGGATTACTCCCAATCCCCTGCAACACAAGACCGGGACTACCCCTTACTGGATAATCCCGAGTAAGTTCACCCCATTGTTGGGATTAGCAATCTCACCACTAAGCCTCATAAAAAGGGACATCTAGACATGGATGACCTCACCCTAGTGGGCGCTACCCACCTAGCCTTGCTGCATAGCCCTTGATTTTCAGTCATTCCCGGTTGATGAGGCCTGAGCCTAAGCGTTACCTTTTTAGAACATATCCCTTAGAATGCTCATTGCCCACCTGACAATGTTCTGAAAGCATTCATCCATACAAGTCTGCCCCGGGTTCGAACGGAACTAAAGGCACTACTCCTACTACATCCATTTTGGAATCATCCTCAGGATTAGTAGCGACTAGCCCTTGCACTTCACTGCTCCACCTTCGAATCCAAACTCTTGTTTTACACACGAAAATGTACAAACTGGATCGAAGTGGTTATCGAGAAATAAATCTCGATCCCGGTCTCTTCTAAACGATCAGCGTATTGTCCAATATTGATAGTTGGTTATTTAACTATCAATTAACATTCACAAACAACCATCAAACATAAATAATTTCTCCTAAATTATTTATTAACCCCAGAATATCTTCGCAAGATATACTTCCATTTTCAACCCTTTTGAAAACAGTTTTCAAACCATACTCTTCTCATGGGATAAATTCCCAACTATTTATTTTCACTGAAAACACCAAGTACAAAGCTTTAGATTTTCAAAATAATTTAAAAACACTTTATTATAAAATATACTTTAACATTTAAATTTGAAAACTACTTCAATATTTATTAAAAATATATATTTAGGAATATTTAAAATGAGGTTACTAGATAAAGTATAAAACTAGATTTTCTCCTTTAAAACAAAATACCAAGTCACCTTTGAATAATTACTACGATAATAGATTTGAAAAATACTTCTTCAGAATTTAAACATTTAAAAATAATAAATTTTCTAAAACATACTTTTAAAACAACATAACTTATATTTAAAAATTTACGTTGAAAACGTACTGGGCTATCCAGGGAGATACTCTTCTCTTTCTACCTTTAAAAATAAATCACTACTTATTTTTAAACAAAATTTATCATTTCTTTAATAAATTCCATCGTGAATTTATTCTGCCAAATATCCACTGATATATCACTTCGTTTTTATAAACCCAGTTTATAAATACCAAAGTCTCAGCCTCTTTAAAAAAAAAAATTCAAATTCTAAATCAATTTTCAAATCGATTTCAGATTTTATTCCAATTTGAATAGATTCCTTTACTTTCTCAATTTAACTCCAAAACCCATCAACTTCACTTTTACCTTTCTAATATGGTTTGAAAATCTTATTTAACTGAATACTTCTATACTTTTATAAATTTCTTCTTTATCCTTTTAAATAAATTTAATCCTTGAATTTTAAAATAAATTCTTTTAATACTTTAAATAATATCTCTTTAAGTTTAAAATTCATTCTCTCTCTGTTTATTCAAAATCCCTTTTCCATACTCAAAATTTATTAATTAAGGTTTAAAATCACTTTTATTCTATTCCAATTCATTCTTAGATTTATTCAGATACTCTAAAATTAGTTTACTTAAAAATCCACTCCTTTATTTCTTTTCAAAAATCCATTTTTATATTTTTTGGTAACTCAGTATACCCTAATATGTTCGATCAACCTGCAGCATCCAACATTTCCAATTATCAATATAATTCATCCCAGGATATCCAATAATCATAACAGAGAATATTAAATAATCTAAATAAATGCTGAGGAATCCAGTTGGATCCCTCCAACCTGTTTCCCTCATCCACAGACGTTAGCACAATACAAAATACCAATTCCACTTCGAGGTGGAATATCGTGGTATATGGGATTTATATAATATCATCCACTATTATACGGCGCATAGGGTATCATCTGCTATATTATGCGGGAAGCCAATCACTCCAAAATATACTATATATACTACTATATATAATATAGCAAATCCAATCAAATCAATCAATCAATCAATTATTTAAATTTAACCATTTAAATTTAAATATAAATCCAGAAGAGTGAGATTAACTCACCTTTGCTTTTTAGTTCGCCATCCTATCCATCTCGACTTGTTTCTTCACAATTTTAGACCTTGTATATACATTATATGATTTCATTAATATTTGAACTAATTGAACATTTAATTTCCATTTGATAGACTGAATCAACTAATCACAAAATTTAAAACTAAATTTCCTTGAATACATTATTTTTAGTACTAAAATAATTAAATTAGTTTTATAAAATCAACTAATCACCTTAAACACATATTTTAAAATAAACTACTAAGTTTAAAATATGCATATGTATATTCTTAAAATTTCTATATCTTCCCAACTTATATGTATATATATATATTTTACATTTACACATTGATTTAAAACTAAACTGTAAACATATGTATTTCTTTCTTCTTCTTTTTTTCTTTTGTAATAAATCTTCTCTGTTTTACTATATATATTTGATCCCACAGTAAATAAAAATGTATATATATTCATTTACTGAAATAAACTAAGATAAAACAAAATAAATTAAAATACCTTACTGCGAAAACCCCACGGTTATCCCAACAATCGTCGCCACAAATTGTTCCATTTATAACGAACCTAGCCCCGCATTACGACAACGCGGTCTCGAACCAGGAGAAGTTCACGCATCATCGATCCATTCAACGCCATCGTACGTGCCTCCTTGCTTTTCCCCTATGCTCGCTCATCCATCTGAGTCCACACGCGACCCAGGGTTCGTTGCAAACTAGATTTCTCGACGATCCAACTTGCCGCCACCGCGACCCACTCGGCAACTCACACCAAGCCCAACAACAGCCGCGACGAATGAATGAGACACCCCATCATCAGCTCGAGCTTCAGGCAAGCCACCACTTTCGAAACCCTAGTTTCCAATCGACAGCCTCCTCGAGACTCCACGCGCCTCCCCTTGCCTTGCTACACTGCTTCGATTTTTTTACATGAGTTGATTTGTTCTAATCGATTTGAAGACGGGTTTTGAAATTGTGGAGGAGAGCAACGAGAGTGAGGCCAGCGGCCATTTTTATTATTTTTCTTCTGTGAATACCATTGTTTTGATTTGTATGTATATTTTTATACGAGCCTGCATTTTTGTGAATGAATTATGAAAGACAGGAGAGGGTGTGCGTGTAGGAGAAGGTTGGCTACAGTGCTTTGGAAAAGACTGGAAAAGGGTTGATGTGAGATAATTTCGACTACAGTTGACTAGTATAAATATTCAATTTAAATTCAAATTCAAACCGTTCCGATAAATGCAACTTAGAAACTTGACCTCCTATTGAGGCATGCCGCTAGGCGTTTAAAACGTTATACCCCTATTTCGAACGCAATGGAAAAGGTTTCGAGTCCTAATTCGATCGTATGGAGAAGATAGCTTTTTGGATTCAATTATTAAATTGAATTTTCTATATAAATTTCAGCGCGTTTATATGTCGTACGCTCACACAACAACTCCAAACACTACGAAAATTGAAACCTGATAATAATATAATATTACGGATCAAATAGAACTGGTTTCGTCGAAATCCGAGACTATGCCTCGGAAGGCTATTTTCAAATTCCATTTAACGGTATATTATTAAAACTGAACAAATCACCCTTAACTTCAATTTGAACACTTTTACTATCTTCAATATTATCAATATAAATTTTACAAGCCTTCAAATTATTTTTTAACAGGCTTAAAACTCCAGATTAAATATTTTACCCAACTTCAAATTATTATATTCAATAAATTTAATCGTCAAATTCAACTGATATTTGAAATCCAAGTTAAAATAACTTGCAAATATTTAAAATTAATTAATATTCCAATTTGAAATTCCTAAAAATTCCGGGTCATCACAGACTATTAGTTTTGTCTATGGATGATAAACTTGAATTTATTACCTTGGTTTGTCTGAATATCTCTAATATATGAGTTGTGATGTACCGTGATATGATATGATGGGTTGAACAGTAATACTGAGGGTTATCTATCAATATTGAATTGTTGTGAAAATATGATATCCTGTATTTAGAATCGAATTGTATTCACTTAAACATTTGGCTTAAAGAATAACTTTGGATTCGAAGAGGGCGGATTCGGGTATTAGCAAATACCCGAAACCACTTCGATTCTTTATAAATTTGAGTTTAGAACCCAACAGGCTGGAATTGGAATAAATTAAGTAACTTGGCCTTTATCTAGGTAATAAATCTTGGACATTGTTTGCTATAAGTGATGGACTTGCGAACTCATAAAAGGTACGAGTTACCTTGGTTTGCAAATAAGTTATATAGCTTGGTATTTCATATTATATGGGTTTACTCACGCTGGTTTCCAGCCTGACCCGGGTGTTACTTGATGTAATGCTCGGGTCAGACCTAGTATTATAGATTTTCACGTAAGGATATTTCTGGAGCTCAGGAGGCAAGCTGGATGGCAGGAACGTATGGAGGGTATTCCGCTGAGTATATTATTGCTGGTTATCCGAGACAAGTTATTTTAACTATCCAGTGATTGTGAAATGTTGTAACTTTGATGTATTAATGTAAATTAACTAATAAAGGTTTTCCTCGTATAATTGTTATTTTATTTGATAGTATATTTTGATTAGCTGCGAATGTGAGATTCTATGTTTCATTTCTGTTTCTTCTTCTATCTCTTTTCTTCCTTTCCTAACTATATGGAATTTTTGGGGTCGAAAGTTGCGGGTCGTTCCATTTTGGTATCAGTGCAAGGTTAAGCGAGAACCTTGGCTCTGGTGGGTTTACTCATTAAGGATAGGGTCAGTGGTACCCTATAATGAGTTGAGTGTGTGTGTGTGTGTGTGTATGTGAGAGCGTACTTGTTATTTTCTTATATAAAGGTTTTAAAAAATGGTTTACTGAATGATTTTTATAAAAGCTTATATTTTATATATAATGCAATAATTGGTTGTTGGATATTGAAATTGAATAAAGAATTAAGTGATAAATATATATATATATATATATCAAAATTTGAATAAAATAAAATAATGAGAATTAGGTGGTAGTAATACAACTAAATTGAAAAGTGAATAAAGATAAGTTTGAAATGGATCCAAATTGAAACTAGAATCCTGCATTTGTAGAAGTGATTTCAAAATATGATAATAGTGACATGGTTATCCAGATATGATAATCTTGGTTATTATCATAAATGATTGTTGTATTTAATAATGATATGTGTGTTAATGAGTAAGTAAAATGAAATGTTTTAGGGAAGTAAAACATTTAGGTATGTATTACTTATAAATTGAAATAGAAGATGATCTTAATTGTGAAGATTTAAATCTAGGTCTAGAAATTTGAAAATTGTTTCAAAGTGATAAAGAAATATTAAATAATATTATTCAGACTATTTTTGAATGTAATCTTATTTTAAAATAAGAAGTTGTTTTGAAATTTTAAAGAAATTTGTTTTGAATTAAAACCAAAGGTGGTTTAAAATTTTAAAATTTGGCTAGGTGGGCCAAGAAGTAAATATGTATATATGTATGGATATACATAACATCAAAGTTGATTTGAAATAAAGTCTTAGTGTTGAGTGTAACGAATGCGATTTTTCGTCCACGAAGGTCGACATTAATACGTCCACTATATCAACTGCCGAACAATCGAATGCCGGAAAACCGAAATGTTATGGTTAAAGAAGAAGAAAAAGGTAGAAGAAGAGAGAAAAAAGAAGAAGAAACAGAAACAATATCAGAATCTCACAATGGCAGCGGAACAACATATAATAGATAAATGAATAATCTTTAAACAAAGAACTATATCAGTTATTACATTACATCACTTTACATTACAGAGTTTACAACAACAAACAGCGGAAAAGAAATACTATATACTAGCTGATACGCCATGCCATCCAGCTTGCCTCCAGCAACTCCTGAATTCCAGAATATCCTGATAACCTAACTCTAGACTGCCCGTGTGGAAATTGGTGGGCACCCAGAGTTTAGGAAGGAAAACAATGAACTCCAGGTCAGTCATGGGACTGGTGTGAGAACTTAAAACAGTTTATCTTTTAAAACAAACAAAGGGATATTTTTAAAATAGATCCGCAATGCTTTTTAGAAAATGAAACTACCATAAGGCCTTCCGCACACACACAATGTAAACGCAGAATCGGACGAGATTTCTCCTTATGATAGTCAAAGATGCTTGATACGCATTAAAAAGAAACATTTGATATTATTACTAGTGCATAGTGCAAGAAAAATCGTTTTGAAAGTAAAGATATAAATCTTAGCCAGCATAGGCATTTCGCACTTATGCCTACTATAGCTACCATCTAAACAGTGGTGACCACCATAAGTAAATGGCAGGTTCTACAACTAAAACCATACAAGATGCGTATTGAAGATTGGATTTCCAACAAATGGTCAGGCCAAGGAACTTTCCATTGCCACATGGGTACGCCTCTGGAAAGACTACCCGAGAACCTAACCGGATCTCTGCCAACACAAGGCCGGGTTACCCTTCAAACTGGGTAACTACTGACACGAATATGTCATTCTCCGATCGTAACCGATCTATATCCGAGGATCCTCGATTCCAACAACCATAAAGTAATAAATTTGCAGCAACAACATAGGTTAAGTATCTGGGCTCCATACCATGATACAACCTCTATCCAGAAGGAATGACATACACTAAAGGGGCGCTACCCCCTAATAACCTTGCTGCATCCTTCTTGTTTTGACCATTTCCGGGGTGTGAGGTCTGACGAAGTCTCGTCCACAAAGCCACGCTTTATACAAAAGCTGTGCTTTGATCATCAAATGCTCAACAGCACTTCGTATGCCACACTACCAATTTGGGAATGTATCACTAGTAACCATCAACTACGTAACCTCTGAGCTCGTACGTCTCATAGAAGGGTGTTAAGCTAAGAGAATAAATTCTCTCTCACCAACAGAAATATATTTAATAGAAACCAGCTTTACATCTCAAATTGTAATGTCAGACACACAATCCATACAAGTCTGTTCCGAGATTGAACGGAACCGAAGGCACTTCCAAAGAAGCCCTTGCAATCCGGATATTCACTAATCACGACATTCAAATTCAAGCAAATCACAACAAATACCCATTCAAAGGTAAATATTGATAGTCGGTTATTTAACTATCAATAGGTATGCACAACATCACCAGATTCCAAATAATTTTCCAAATTATTTACTTTCCAAAATATCTTTACAACATATATATTTTCCACACTTCAACCATTTGAAAACAAATTCAAATCACTTTTCACCTTTACAACTTTTAAAAACAAATTTCAAATCGTTTTCCTTACACGGAAATACTTTCATTTCAAAATGGTTAAATCCTTAACGATTTACTTTATATTTACGTTCCAAATTCGTAAATTTATTTCCACACTTCAAAAATAAATCAACGTTTATTTTTAATCAAATTTCCCTTTCTTTTATAAATTCCATAGTGAATTTACAATTCCAAAATATCTTGAATATACGATTTCCAAATCGATTTCTAATATTCATTTTCAATTTATCTTTAAAAGATGTAATCTCAAACATTTCTCTTCACATTGGAAAACATTTCCATACTTATTTAATAATAAGTAATTCATAAATCCATTTATTTTCAACATTTAGAAAATATTCAATATACTTAAATCGAAATTAAGTATATATTTCATTCTTTAGAGAAAACGTTCTCTTAACACATTTATTTGAGTCAAAACGAATGTTGCGTAAAACATCGTTACGACAACACAAAATCACTAGTATAGGGATTCGAGATTAAGATAGATATATAAATCCCAATACTATATAAAACATTTCCTTTCAGAAATCATTTACTATAACAACAGTGTTATAGTCCACCATTTCCTTCTATTTCTCGAAAACGTCTATTTCAACAATAAATGTTGAAATATATGGTTTCGACACTTAATGCATTTTAAAACAACTTCAAATCGTTTTAATTCTATTTAAAATATCACTTCCCCAAAACACTTTAATATATTATTCACTGTCCCAAAATTGTGAATATTCTTCGTTAACCAAATTCAACATTTTTCTACACATTTTGTTTAAAGGATTATCCACCGTCCAAAACCGTGAATATATCTCCTTTAAAAATCTAAAATAATTGACTTATCAAAATAAGTCGGTTTCGGATTTATAAAACAATGCTTATAAATTCTCATTTATATTTTACAAAGACTTCAATTTATAAAATTTAATAATCTTACTACTTATAAAATTCCATTTATAACCTCATTTTCAATATTAACAAAACTCCTTTTATAATTCCATTATTTCCATTTATAAAATATATATTTTATAATCTCATCTATAAACCATTTATGCTTATTCGAAAATCTCAATTAAATTGCTAAAATCTGATTTATAAGTTATTTACTTATAAATCCTTTTATTTTACAAAACCTATTCATTTTATAACTTCACAATTTATAAATCTATAATTTTCATTCACTTATGATATCCATTTATACTTCATTTTAACACTTAATAAAACTCGTTTTATAATTCCTATACTTTTAATTTATAAAATATCAATTTTATAAATCTTTTATATACATCGTTTAAAATAATTCAGAAATCCCAATTTAAACTATTTTATAAATTAATCAACTACTTATTTCAAAAATCACATTTCAGTTATATTTCACAAAAATCATACTTTTTTATAATATTAAATTTTAATGTTTATTTATTTAAAATGAATCAATTCAAAAATTTAATAAAACATATACTTTCAAAAATCATTTTAAAATCCTTTTAAAATTTGAAAATCATCACTTTAATATTTTTAAAACTTCAAAATATGCCCAATGATGCCACAGCACTAAATAAACAATCACGACAATCAAAACATCATATATCAATATGATAATCAACAAATATCACAATATCTGTAGATAAATCAATACAGTTGAGGAATCCAGTTGGATCCCTCCAACCGTTTCCCTGCATCCACAGATGTTAACACAATACCAATTCCGTTCCAATACGGAATATCGCGGTATATGGGATTATAAAATATTATCCGCTATTATACGGCGCAATAGGGTCTCATCCGCTATATAATGCGGGAAAATCAACTCCAAGTACATATATAATACCAATTCCAATCAAGATGGAATTATCGCGGTATATGTTTTTAATAAATAACATCGCTTAATATGCGGCGTATAGGGTCTATTACTGTACAACAGATAATAATTTATCATTCAATCAAGCAATTTTAAATCTAACTATTTAAAATTTAAATCGAAACAATTCGATTGAGTGAGAAGTTCACACCTCGCTTTCAATTCAGTTTCAGCATTTTATTTCGAATAAAATTAAACGTGCATTTAATTTTACCCGAAATTTTCACTAGCTCCAAACGACTCCAATCCAGTTCCATTGCGTAGTGCTCGACAAAACGATTGCAACGCAAGTTGTTTCGTAGTTTTTCGACCTCGTATCAAAAAGTTGCAGCCATTTAAATATTATACGAATTATAATATAATTAATTTAAAAATTTATTTTAATTTTATACCCCAAACTATCTCAGCCGTCCATTTCTTTGATGAGAAATCTAGGCCGCATGCAATGTTCCTTCTTCCCTCTATCGCGTTTGTTCCCGGCAGAGAAACCCATCAGCTTCGTTCGAATTAAATTTCCGCAACCACTAAGTTCATCGAGACGTTGATCAGGATACACCACGACGAAGCTCGCAACACGAGCCACCAACGGCCAGAAATTGATGAAGCTCGGTCACGTATATAGGTTGAAAAACGCGTGTGAAACCTAGATGAACGCGGCCACGATTCTTCCTCCTCGACGCTCAATTGATGATCATCACCGTACGGATCTGAAGCCCTCACGTAGATCTACAATATTGTAGTTGAAAGATTTTGCTAATTCTTTACGAATTGAGAGAGATTAAGAGAAGAAATTGGGAAAATTTCGGCCATTAATGTATATGGAGGCGGCTGAAGCCCTAGGGTTTTATCTCCTTTGCAAAAATGAAAATAAAGGGGTTTTTATAGAAAATTTCCAAATTACTATTCATCCAAAATTTTTCGAACTCCAAATCTCGTGCGATGACTAGCATTTCTAGGGTTTACCCCGCGTTCCAGACACAATGGAATATGTTTCGGAGGCTAATTCAATCATATGTGCGAGTTACGGAAATAAACGATCAAATTTAAATTAAATCGATTAAACCAAATTTCTATGCGTTTTGGCTTGCCTCGGACAAACGGTAAATCCGATTGACACGAAATTTGAAACCTTACAATAATATCACATTACGGATCTGATGAAACTAGTTTCTTCGAAATCCAAGACTTTTTGAAAAAGGACTATTTTTTAACTCGTCAATTAAATATTAAAATATTCAATTTTCACAAATTAACTTTAAATTCAATTTTAAAAGTTCAATAACATCATTCTAACTCCAATATGATTTAATAAAATTTTACAAATCATTTTCAATCATATTTAACCCAATTTCCAATTATTTATGTAATTTCAACTATTAAATTATCGATTTAATTATCCAATTAAATCTAATTATTCGAAATAAAATTTATTCGACTGTTTAATTTCACTTATTAATATTTAAAATTAATTAAATGTACAAATTTTAATTAACATAAATTCTGGGTCGTTACATTGAGTTTTATTTTTTTTCCCTTGGAAATGTGATGTGAAACCCAAAGTAATAAGTTTTTAAACTTTTAAGTGATAGAAATTTGAAATTTTAAGTGGGAATTCAAATTCGAGTAAGGATAATGAGATTAAATTGAGATTTAACTTAGGGAAGTTAAATGGGTTGTTTGGAAGGGAGTTATGTGTGATCTCAAACAGGTTTGGGATCTGGGAAGGGGTAGTGAATGCTATTGATGGATGTTTTTGAATAAATTGGACCTTTGTTTATCCTAATATCATCCTGTTATTGAAATTATGAATTGTGTAGTTTAAAATGAATTAAGAAATGGATTGGAGTAATATATATGTCCATTGTAGAAATTAAATGGAAATAGAACTTTAATCACGAAATTGGACCTGTGGAGAGGAAATTACTTCGAAATTAAGATTTAAATGTTCAAAAGGAACTTGGAAATTTAAATTGTTAAGGATTGGTTTCAAAAAATGAAATTGGGTAATAAATTGGATTTCAAAATTGAATTGTTTAAAAAGGATTTGAATTATTATTTGAACCTAGAAATAGGTTTATGGAGAAGTAAAGTTTAATTTGATTTAAGGGAATTAAACCAACATTTGAAAATTTAAGACGAATTTATATAATTCGAGATGATTTAAAAGTGGAAATTGGAATTGGGATTAATTCAATCTGGAATTGAAATAAATTGAAAATGGTTCAATTTGAAATTTATTTGAATAGTTGAAATTGTAATTAAAGTTGAATAAGTAAATTCAAATGGAATTTGATTTGAATTTAAAAAAGAAATTGAGGTTAATTCAACTTGAATTGGAATTGAATCAATTTAATGGGATGAGAAACTGATTGGAAATGGAGATTGGGAATTGAAAAGTTTTCTCTAAAACTATTTTCAAACAAATTATTTTAATATAAACTGTTTTAAATCTATTTTTCCAAGATATTTACTATATACAACCTTTCTTTTTAAAGGCAAATTATTTTATATTTACTGTACACTTATTTTTGGAGCTATTTAACTATTTTGCAACTGTTTTATAGACAAATTACTATTTTGTAACTATTTTACAATTACTTAACTATTTTACAGCTATTTTACAAGCTAATAATTATTTTTCAACTTCTTATCTATTTTTAACTTTTCAAGCTATTTTCTAAATTTAAGCTAGTCAGAGTGCAAACTTTTTATGATTAAATATCCATTTGAGATAAGAATTGAGGTGATAATCCAAATGGGGATTGAGGCAATTTTGAATAAATGAATAAGAATCTATGGGAATGTGAATAGAAAGGAGAAATTGATTTAGCTAATAATCAATGAAGATAAATACGTAGGATGTACGTATATTGTTCTATTTGCATAGTGATTTGATCCAGATTCGAGCACAGAATTTCGAGATAGTACATCGATCCGAGTTGGGATTTTTCACTCGATTTTCGACGGCAAACCTGGATATGGATTTTTGATTGGTTCTGGAAATTCTATACCATAGTTTGGCCATTTAAGGAGAATGACGGTTTTTGATCAAGAAACCAAATCTGAGTCCGCACTAAAAAGTTGAGTGAATGATACTAGTTCGAAGGAGAAATTATCTGATCTAGTGAGTGATTAGATTGATATAGCATACGGATGATATGTGCACACTGTACGGGTTTGTATGAAATTGATATTGAAAATTTGTGGATAAGAATTGTAAAATGGTTTTTGAAATGAAAAGTATATTTTGTGAAATATATGATGAAATAAAGTGGAAATTGGATATTTCTAAGGTAGAAATTTACTTTATGGAAGTAAGTAATAAGGAAGTGACTTTATAGAGTAATCAAGCTTGAATATTGATTTGGCATAAACAAAGTTATGTATGTATATTTGATAAACTCCCCTTGTTGAATTTATAGCCAGAATAAAAAGGGTTTGAAAGTATTTGAAATATAAAAATGGAACTTATACAAGTACGAAGTGATCTGAAGATTTTTCAAGGTTATATATATATGTATATATATCTATATATAAAGGATCATATGAGAATGATTTTGGAGAAAAGGATTTTGGAACCTATGGATTTTGGAAAGGCTTTTGATTTTTGCAGAAAAATAAATTTTGAAAATTTGGAAAGCCTATTTGAGAATTATCGATTTTGGTATAATCGATTTTGAGAAAAGGAGATTTATATAGGATTCATACTAGGCGCATGATTTGGAAGATACTATATGTGTATAGTATAAAGTGTTTTGAAAATGGCTCTGGAGAAAAAGGCGCTCCCTTGAAATGAACTTCTCAGGAGTAGCATAGGTTGGTACTGCCTTGAGCCTCAAAGTGGAGGAGGCTCTAAAGTGGATCCTGTGAGGAAGTCCGGACAAACTGAAGTTCCTGAGGATTATTGGGTAGCGAAAATCGAGGGCGCCGATGCCTACGAGGCATTTGGGTTATGCTGTGACGATAGTGTAACTTGATGTCACTAAAATCTACTATGAACCATAGCGGAAATGGTGTGGAGATGAGTGTCAATGGTGTACGTTTGGTTATGCCGGTAAGGCAACGTAACATCGGTAGACTGCGATCTATGGTCGTATGGAGTGGCGAAGTTTCATTTTTTGGCAGCAGATTTCGAGGGCGCTGATGCCTACAGTTATATGGGTTTTTGCTGTGACAGCAACGTAACCCCAGATGTATCTACGATCTGTAGTGGGTTTCCATGGTGTAATGAAGGGGCGCCGAGGCCTATAGTTATCTATGGATTTTGTCGGGATGGCAGCGTAACCATCAGGTTAACTGCGACCATGGATGGGGGTGATGATTTCCAAAGCATTCTCACCAAAGAAATTTCCTCTATTTTCGAAAATGTTTTCTGTATTTTCAATAAAATTATTTTCCAAGTATTTTCACTGGGTGTTGAAAATGGGTCTGTTAAGTACTTATAGATTTTCAGTCCTACGCATGATCAATGTATGACCAAATTTCGGTGAGAACAAGGATGGACTGATAGAGACATCGAGTTATAAGAAGTATTTTTATAAAACTATTTTTGTAATAATATGTAGATTTTAAAAGAGTTTTAAAAATTCTTGATAAAAAAGGAGTATATAGTTTAAAAATGTTCAAAGAATAATTTATCAGATATAAGCATTTTAATAAATTCTGGTTTCGTTTCTTTTCGAGGACGAAAACATTCAAAAGGGAAGGAATGTGATAATCCGAATTTTCGGACATCAGATAATTGGATAATTATCTGAATTAACTATTGAAATTACTGATTTATAGATTGAACAAAAAAAAGTGATAATCTCCTTTATTAATTATTTAAAATTGCTAAAATTGTTATAATAATGATAATGTGATGTTTTTTTTTAAAATATAGTTATAAATAGCTAAATAAATTTTAAATAGAATGTAACGACCCAGGATTTTTAGTAATTAAAATTTGAATATTTAATTAATTTTAAATATTAATAAGTGAAATTTATAAGTCGAATAAATTTTTATTTGAATAATTGGATTTAATTGGATAATTAAATCGATAATTTAATATGTTAAATTATGGAAATAATTGAAAATTGGGTTAAATATGATTGAAAATGATTTGTAAAATTTTATTTTATCATATTGAAGTTAGAATGGTATTTTAGAACTTTTAAAATCGAATTAAAAGTTAATTTGTGAAAATTGAACATTTTAATATTTAAATCGACTAGTGAAAATAGTCAATTTTTGACCAGTCTCAGAATTGGACGAGACCAGTTCCATTGGATCCGTAATAGTTAGTTATTACCGGATTTCAATTTTCGTGTCAATTGGAGTTATCTTTTGATCGTGGCAGCTCGAAACGCATCAAATTATTTTTAATATTAGTTTGGCGAGTTAAAATAGCCATTTTTCAAAAAGTCTTAAAAGAATTTCGACGAAACCAGTTTCATCGGATCCGTAATGTGATATTATTGTAAGGTTTAAAATTTCAAGTCAATTGGATTTACCGTTTGTCCGGTACAAATTAAAACGCCTAGAAAATCGATTAAATCGGTTTAATTTAAATTGAACGTTTATAGCCATAACTCGCACAGATGTCCGAATTAGCTTTCGAAACCTGTTCCATTGTGTCCGGAACGTGGGGTAAACCCTAGAAACGCTGGTTACGGCGCGTAAATCGGAGTTCGGAATTTCCGGAATGAATAGTGTTTCGTTCGTTTCCTATAAATAGCCCCTACCCTTCATAAATTAGAAAAAAAAACCTAATTCCTAAACCCTAGCCGCCTCTTTTATAATGGATGGCCAGAATTTTTCGATTTTCTTCCCTCAATTTCTCTAAATCTATAGATAATTAGAAGAAGTGTTTAACATGAAAGTTGTTAAGCGTCTTGAGTACTTTAGATCCATACGGATATGATGGGGTTTAGTGTCGCGTAGGGGGAGCTATGGGGGGCCGATGGCTGTAGCTTGCGCACGCAGTTCAATGAAGAGGGGGTGGCCGAGCTAGCTATGGTGGTGGGCGAAGGTAGCTCTTGCAATGGGCTTCAACATGGCAGTGGTTTGATGAAGTTTAGTCGAGTATTGGCGGAGCAAATCGAAACCCTAGTTCAACGTGATGGGTTCTTGTGTTCGGCCTGTAGATGAACGAGGGGGAGAAGTAGGTGACGTGCGGCCTGATGTTGAGCAGTGCAAATCCAAGGGTCTTGATTAGCTTTGGGTATAAAATTATAAAATAATGTTGTAAATATTGTATATAAAAAATCGTGTAAAACTTTGATAAATCATAACTTTTTCATACGAGGTAGAAAACGCGCGAAACCAATTGCGTTGGAATCGTATGGACGAGCACTACGCGATGAAGTTGGATTGGAGTCGTTTGGAGTTAGTGAAAATTTTGGGTAAAATTAAACGTCCGTTTAATTTTATTCGAAATAAATCGCTAAAACGAAATTAAAATCAAGGTGAGAACTTCTCACTCAATCGTATTAGTTTCGATTTTATTTTAAATAGTTAGATTTAAAATATTTGAATGCATGTTTGAATGATAATTGTATCTATTGATTGTTAAAATAGACATTATGCGCCGTTAGTAAGTGGATGTTATTTATTAAAAACATATACCGCGAATATTTCATAAACAGTGAAATTGGTATTATATATAATATCAATATATATATATTGGCATATGTATATATTGCAGTTGTTGATTCCCCGCATTTTTTAGCGGATGAGACCCTATTGCGCCATTATTAAGCGGATAATATTTTAAATCCCATATACCGCGATAATTTCGTACTGGAGTGAAATTGGTATTGTGCTAATGTTTGTGGATGCAGGAAAACAGGTTGGAGGGATCCAACTGGATTCCTCAACAGTATTTATTTGATTTCAGATATTTTGATATTTGATTGATTATCATATCGATATATGATATCGTTATAGTCGTGATTGACTATTTTGGTGTGTAGCATCATTGAACCAAATTTTGGAATTTTAAAATGTTTTTAAAGTGATTTTAGAAAGTATACGTTTATAAAATATTTTTGGAATTGGTCCATTTTAAATAAATAAACGTTATAATTTTTAATGTTATAAAAATTATGATTTTTGAGAAATACAGTTAAAGATTGATTTTTGAAAATATGGGATTAATGATTTTATAAAAGAGTTTAATCGGGATTTTTGAATTTATTATAAAAAGTTTAAAATAGGATTTATAAAATTTGATTATTTTATAAATCAAGAGAATGATGAAATTATAAAGGAGATTAAAGATGTTTTAAAATAATGGTATAAATTGATTTTATAAAGGATTTATAAATGAATATTTATAAATTGAAATATTGAGATTATAAAACGGGTTTTTATAAGTGTTAGAATGAATTGTGAATGAATTTCAGAAATGAATGAAATTTATAGAATCATAAACGGTGAAGTTATAAATGGAATTTTATAAGCAGTAGGTTTATAAAATTTATAAAGTTATTGAAAGAATAGATTGGGATAAATAATTGAATCTTATGAGTTATAAGATTTATAATTATGAAGTTCAAAGGAACGATTTTTGCAAACAAATAAATTATAAGTATTTAACTTATAATATGAACCTTTGGTATATAATTGAGTTATGAATTGAATATAGGAAAATAAAGGAATTTATAAACGTTGTTTTATAAATTCGCAAACAACTTATTTTGATAAGTAAATTGTTGAAACCTATAAATGGAGTTATATTCACGTTTTTGACTGTGAATGATCCTTTGAAATAAAAATGAATAAAAGGATGAAATTTGTTAACAAGTATATTCACGTTTTTGAATAGTGAATAATATGTTAAAGAAATTGTTTTGAATGTGATGTTTTAAATAGAATTAAAACGATCTAACGATGTTTTAAAATATGTTAAGATTCGAGACCATAGATTCAACGTTCATTGTTGAAATAGACGTTTTCGAGAAATAGAAGGAAATAACGGACTATAACACTGTTGTTATAGTAAATGATTTCCGAAAGGAAATGTTTTGTATAGTATTGGGATTTATATATATATTTTAATTTCGAATCCCTATACTAGTGATTTTGGGTTGTCGTAACGATGTTTTACGCAACATTCGTTTTGGCCCAAATAAATATGTTTAAGAGAATGATTTCCTTAAAGAATGAAATATATACTTAATTTCGATTTAAGTATATTGAATATTTTCCAAGTGTTGAAAATAAATGGATTGAGAATTACTTAATAAGTATGGAAATGTTTTCCAATATAAAGTGAATATTTTGAGAATTTATCTTTTTGAAGATAAATTGAAATGAATAATTGAAGTCATATATTCATGAATATTTTAGAATGAAAATTCACTATGGAATTTATGAATAAAAAGGGAAATTGTTTAAAAATAAATATCGATTTATTTTTGAAGTGTGAAATTATATATCTAGTAAAGATATTTTTGGAAAATAAATAATTTGGAAAATTATTTGGAAACTGGTGATGTAGTGCATATCCATTGATAGTTCAATAACCGACTATCAATATTTCCCTTTGAATGGGTATTTGATGTGATTTGTTTGAATTTGAATGCCACACTTATTTTTGAATAAGCGCTCACTATTCGGGTTAACCGGGAAAGGACCATGGGGTCGTATAACCCATTCCGAATATGTGATACGTCGTTATGAATTGCATTTGAAGATCGGTGTTGAAGACCCGGTATTTGCAAGAGCGATAGGATGACCTGTCGATTGACACTGCACCGAGTTGCTCCGGTATAGAGTTCTCCATATGTGATGGTGAATCCGATCAGGATCGTGAATATCCGGATTGCAAGGACTTCTTTGTAAGTGCCTTCGGTTTTGTTCGAGCCCGGAACAGACTTGTATGGATTGTATGTCTGACATTACAAATTGAGATATAAAGCCTATTTCATTCAAATATATTTCTGTTGGTGGCGAAGAATTTATTCTTTTAGCTTAACACCCTTCTCTGAGACGTACGAGCTCAGAGGTTATGTAGTTGAATGTTATCAGCGATATATTCCCAATTTGGTAATGTGACATGCTGAGTGTTGCTGTGAAATGATCATTGTGTTGATTATTTGTGATAGGATCGTTTATTTGATCGTCTATCTTGGTGATCATTTCTATGATCATTTGTTGACCCAAAGCATGGCTTTTGTATAAAGTATGTTTTTGTGGACGTGACTTCGTCGAGCCTCACACCCCGTGAATGGTCAAAACAGGAAAGATGCGGCAAGGTTATGAGGGGTAGCGCCCTTTAGGGTATGTGCATTTCCTTCTGGAAAAGGGTGGTATCATGGTATGGAGCCCAGATACTTACTCATGTTGAAAACACTTTATGATTGTGTGAATTGATTACGAGCGCTCGGTTAAAGGTCCCAAAGGACCGGGGGATGGCATACTCGTGTAGTAGTTACCTAGTGATAAAGGTAACCCGGCCTTGTGTTGGCAGAGAGCTGGTTAAGTTCTCGGGATGTCCATCCAGAGGCATTCTCATGTGGCAATGGGAAGTTCCTTGGCCTGATCATTCGTAGGAAATCCAAAGAAACAATACGAGACTTGTACGGTTTTAGTTGTATAACCTGCTATGGAATGTGGCGGTAACCTGCTATTGAACATAGTTAGCTATAGTAGGCATAGTTCGGAATGTCTATGTTGGCTAAGATTTATATTCTACTTTCGAAATGAATTTTTCCTACACTATGCACTAGAAATAATATCAAATGTTCTTTTTAATGCGTATCAAGCATCTTTGACTATCATAAGGAGAAATCTCCTCTGATTCTGCGTTTGCATTGTGTGTGTGTGCGGGAGGCCTTATGGTAGTCTCATTTTTAAAAACATTGCGAATTGACTTTAAAAATATTCCTCTATTTTGATTTTAAAGATAAATTAACTGTTTTGAGTTCTCACACCAGTCACATGACTGACTCGGAGTTTATTGTTTTCCTTCCTAAACTCTGGGTGCCCACCAATTCTCACACGGGCAGTCAAGAGTTAAGGTTTATCAGGATATTCTGGATATTTTGGAATTGCTGGAGGCAAGATGGATGGCATGGCGTATTACTAGTATATAGTATTTCTTTTCCGCTGTTTGATGTTGTTTGTTGTTGTACACTCTGATGATATGATGTAATGAAAAGTAATAAAATGTAATAACTGATTTAGTTCTTTGTTTAAAGATTATTCATTTATTATTATATGTTGTTCCGCTGCGAATTGTGAGATTCTGTTATTGTTCTGCTGTTTTCTGTTCCGTTCTATGTTCTATGTTCTATTTTCTTTCTTTATTTTCTATTTCCTTTCCTCTCTATTTTCTACTCTCTTCTTCTCTCTCTTTCTTTTTCTTAAACATTGATAATTCGTATTTCTGTTCATCTTGAAATAAATCTATGGAGATTAGTGTATATTCAAGGAGTACGGATTTGCGGGTCTTCACAGGTGGTATCAGAGCATATGGTTAAGCGACAACCATGGTTCTGTTGGGTATTACTCATTAGAGATAGAGTCAGTAGTACTCTAGAATGAGTTGAGTGTAATAATAGCTATGAGAGCGTATTTGTTAGTGAATATAAAATTGTTTTGTATTGTGTTGACTTATCGGTTGATTGTTTATAGATTTCGGTCGATGTAGTCTAGCTAACTATCGTAGAAAGGGGTTTCTAAACTCTTAAACAAGATAAACCGACATAATATTGTTTTAAATTGGGTAAATGAAATAATTTTTCCTTGAGTATATTTTTATATATAAAAGAATAATTTTTCAGAATTATTAAAGTGTATATAAGTGATTGTTTAGTTGTTTGAATAATCTAAATAAAAGAATAATTGTATAAGCAAAAGAATTATAAGAATTGAATTATAATTAAAGTGATTTACAATTGTGAAATAAACTTATATATATAAGAAGTGAAACTATATGAATATATTTATGAATATGAGTAGTAAATAAAAATGAATCTAAAGTTAAATGGAAATTTACTTTAGAATTGAAATCTGAATTTATTTACAAGTAGGAATTTAAGTTATGTAAAACCAAATAATGTTAAATGGAATTGATTTTGGCATCGAAGTAAATAATCAAGTGGATTAAATAAATATGAACTTAAGTTATATAAATGAAATTCAACTTTTGTAATTGAATTGAATGAATGGATTGAATGTTAATCAAATTAAATGTAAATTTAAGTTGATATGAAATAAAGAATGTAAGTATAATTCATTAAAATCTAATGTTATTGAAAGTTGAAAGATTGAATGAAAATCAATTTAATTAAACCAATTGAAAGAAAAGGTGTTAAACCAAATTGAAGGAATATAAGCAAAGTAATTTGGTTGTAAAGAATATACTTTGATTGTTATATGGTTGTTAGTTGATTGATTGTATATAATTCACTAAGTGTTAATGAAATTGGAAGCTAAAGTAATTGAAATTCAATTGGAAGTTAAGTGAATCTTGAATAGAAATGAATTTGAATTGGAAGTGAACCAACTTGAATATAAATTAGTGAATATAAACTAATTGAGAATGAATGTTAGTAAAAACATCCACTGTTAATGAATCAAATGTGATTTAAATTGATAACCCAGTTCATTAAATATTAATGAGAATACGAATGAATATTCATTGATTATGAATGGTAGTTGGTTGATGTTTGCATTTGTTGTTTGGTTGCATTTGCTATGTTGACATATATAGTTATTATGTTGCTATATGTTGTATATCGATGCTATTTTCATATATGCATGATTCTCATGTTGTTTGTTGAGTGTTTAGTAGGTGCGGATCGCGTTTGCTTCGCATTTGGAGCTCGCTTTCGCGCTATATTAGCCGTATATGCTCGCTAATAAAATATAAGGTACATATCTCGGATTAAATATCGTACTTTTACAACTTTTTCCCTTCGGGATGCCTCATTACTTGATGAGATGTATATTTGTGATATATATACTGTCATTTTTTTTCGGATCGAGCCGCGCAAAGGAGACTATGGCGAATTTTTCCGAAAATTTAAGGCGTTAGAAAAAAATTTGGGAAAATTGGAAAGTTTTGAAAACTTTAACTTTGATTTGGAATTGAAAATTAAACAATAGTAGTTGTTTTTGAAAAGATAACTAAGTATGATTTAAAACTTAGTAAAGTTTTGTAAAAAAATTTAATTATGAATTTTGGAAAGTTAATAGATTCTGTAACTTTCTTACTTAGTAATTTCGAGGACGAAATCTTTTAAGGGAGGAAGATTGTAACGACCCAGGATTTTTAGTAATTAAAATTTGAATATTTAATTAATTTTTAAATATTAATAAGTGAAATTTATAAGTCGAATAAATTTTTATTTGAATAATTGGATTTAATTGGATAATTAAATCGATAATTTAATATGTTAAATTATGGAAATAATTGAAAATTGGGTTAAATATGATTGAAAATGATTTGTAAAATTTTATTTTATCATATTGAAGTTAGAATGGTATTTTAGAACTTTTAAAATCGAATTAAAAGTTAATTTGTGAAAATTGAATATTTTAATATTTAAATCGACTAGTGAAAATAGTCAATTTTTGACCAGTCTCAGAATTGGACGAGACCAGTTCCATTGGATCCGTAATAGTTAGTTATTACCGGATTTCAATTTTCGTGTCAATTGGAGTTATCGTTTGATCGTGGCAGCTCGAAACGCATCAAATTATTTTTAATATTAATTTGGCGAGTTAAAATAGCCATTTTTCAAAAAGTCTTAAAAGAATTTCGACGAAACCAGTTTCATCGGATCCGTAATGTGATATTATTGTAAGGTTTAAAATTTCAAGTCAATTGGATTTACCGTTTGTCCGGTACAAATTAAAACGCCTAGAAAATCGATTAAATCGGTTTAATTTAAATTGAACGTTTATAGCCATAACTCGAACAGATGTCCGAATTAGCTTTCGAAACCTGTTCCATTGTGTCCGGAACGCGGGGTAAACCCTAGAAACTCTGGTTACGGCGCGTAAATCGGAGTTCGGAATTTCCGGAATGAATAGTGTTTCGTTCGTTTCCTATAAATAGCCCCTACCCTTCATAAATTAGAAGAAAAAAAAACCTAATTCCTAAACCCTAGCCGCCTCTTTTATAATGGATGGCCAGAATTTTTCGATTTTCTTCCCTCAATTTCTCTAAATCTGTAGATAATTAGAAGAAGTGTTTAACATGAAAGTTGTTAAGCGTCTTGAGTACTTTAGATCCATACGGATATGATGGGGTTTAGTGTCGCGTAGGGGGAGCTATGGGGGGCCGATGGCTGTAGCTTGCGCACGCAGTTCAATGAAGAGGGGGTGGCCGAGCTTGCTATGGTGGTGGGCGAAGGTAGCTCTTGCAATGGGCTTCAACATGGCAGTGGTTTGATGAAGTTTAGTCGAGTATTGGCGGAGCAAATCGAAACCCTAGTTCAACGTGATGGGTTCTTGTGTTCGGCCTGTAGATGAACGAAGGGGAGAAGTAGGTGACGTGCGGCCTGATGTTGAGCAGTGCAGATCCAAGGGTCTTGATTAGCTTTGGGTATAAAATTATAAAATAATGTTGTAAATATTGTATATAAAAAATCGTGTAAAACTTTGATAAATCATAACTTTTTCATACGAGATCGAAAACGCGCGAAACTAGTTGCGTTGGAATCATATGGACGAGCACTACGCGATGAAGTTGGATTGGAGTCGTTTGGAGTTAGTGAAAATTTTGGGTAAAATTAAACGTCCGTTTAATTTTATTCGAAATAAATCGCTAAAACGAAATTAAAATCAAGGTGAGAACTTCTCACTCAATCGAATTAGTTTCGATTTTATTTTAAATAGTTAGATTTAAAATATTTGAATGCATGTTTGAATGATAATTGTATCTATTGATTGTTAAAATAGACATTATGCGCCGTTAGTAAGCGGATGTTATTTATTAAAAACATATACCGCGAATATTTCATAAACAGTGAAATTGGTATTATATATAATATCAATATATATATTGGCATATGTATATATTGCAGTTGTTGATTCCCCGCATTTTTTAGCGGATGAGACCCTATTGCGCCGTTATTAAGCGGATAATATTTTAAATCCCATATACCGCGATAATTTCGTACTGGAGCGAAATTGGTATTGTGCTAATGTTTGTGGATGCAGGAAAACAGGTTGGAGGGATCCAACTGGATTCCTCAACAGTATTTATTTGATTTCAGATATTTTGATATTTGATTGATTATCATATCGATATATGATATCGTTATAGTCGTGATTGACTATGTTGGTGTGTAGCATCATTGAACCAAATTTTGGAATTTTAAAATGTTTTTAAAGTGATTTTAGAAAGTATACGTTTATAAAATATTTTTGGAATTGGTCCATTTTAAATAAATAAACGTTATAATTTTTAATGTTATAAAAATTATGATTTTTGAGAAATACAGTTAAAGATTGATTTTTGAAAATATGGGATTAATGATTTTATAAAAGAGTTTAATCGGGATTTTTGAATTTATTATAAAAAGTTTAAAATAGGATTTATAAAATTTGATTATTTTATAAATCAAGAGAATGATGAAATTATAAAGGAGATTAAAAATGTTTTAAAATAATGGTATAAATTGATTTTATAAAGGATTTATAAATGAATATTTATAAATTGAAATATTGAGATTATAAAACGGGTTTTTATAAGTGTTAGAATGAATTGTGAATGAATTTCAGAAATGAATGAAATTTATAGAATCATAAACGGTGAAGTTATAAATGGAATTTTATAAGTAGTAGGTTTATAAAATTTATAAAGTTATTGAAAGAATAGATTGGGATAAATAATTGAATCTTATGAGTTATAAGATTTATAATTATGAAGTTCAAAGGAATGATTTTTGCAAACAAATAAATTATAAGTATTTAACTTATAATATGAACCTTTGGTATATAATTGAGTTATGAATTGAATATAGGAAACTAAAGGAATTTATAAACGTTGTTTTATAAATTCGCAAATGACTTATTTTGATAAGTAAATTGTTGAAACCTATAAATGGAGTTATATTCACGTTTTTGACTGTGAATGATCCTTTGAAATAAAAATGAATAAAAGGATGAAATTTGTTAACAAGTATATTCACGTTTTTGAATAGTGAATAATATGTTAAAGAAATTGTTTTGAATGTGATGTTTTAAATAGAATTAAAACGATCTAACGATGTTTTAAAATATGTTAAGATTCGAGACCATAGATTTCAACATTCATTGTTGAAATAGACGTTTTCGAGAAATAGAAGGAAATAACGGACTATAACACTGTTGTTATAGTAAATGATTTCCGAAAGGAAATGTTTTGTATAGTATTGGGATTTATATATATATATTTTAATTTCGAATCCCTATACTAGTGATTTTGGGTTGTCGTAACGATGTTTTACGCAACATTCGTTTTAGCCCAAATAAATATGTTTAAGAGAATGATTTCCTTAAAGAATGAAATATATACTTAATTTCGATTTAAGTATATTGAATATTTTCCAAGTGTTGAAAATAAATGGATTGAGAATTACTTAATAAGTATGGAAATGTTTTCCAATATAAAGTGAATATTTTGAGAATTTATCTTTTTGAAGATAAATTGAAATGAATAATTGAAGTCATATATTCATGAATATTTTAGAATGAAAATTCACTATGGAATTTATGAATAAAAAGGGAAGTTGTTTAAAAATAAATATAGATTTATTTTTGAAGTGTGAAGTTATATATCTAGTAAAGATATTTTTGGAAAATAAATAATTTGGAAAGTTATTTGGAAACTGGTGATGTTGTGCATATCCATTGATAGTTCAATAACCGACTATCAATATTTCCCTTTGAATGGGTATTTGATGTGATTTGTTTGAATTTGAATGCCACACTTATTTTTGAATAAGCGCTCACTATTCGGGTTAACCGGGAAAGGACCATGGGGTCGTATAACCCATTTCGAATATGTGATACGTCGTTATGAATTGCATTTGAAGATCGGTGTTGAAGACCCGGTATTTGCAAGAGCGATAGGATGACCTGTCGATTGACTTTGCACCGAGTTGCTCCGGTATAGAGTTCTCCATATGTGATGGTGAATCCGATCAGGATCGTGAATATCCGGATTGCAAGAACTTCTTTGTAAGTGCCTTCGATTTTGTTCGAGCCCGGAGCAGACTTGTATGGATTGTATGTCTGACATTACAAATTGAGATATAAAGCCGATTTCATTCAAATATATTTCTGTTGGTGGCGAAGAATTTATTCTTTTAGCTTAACACCCTTCTCTGAGATGTACGAGCTCAGAGGTTATGTAGTTGAATGTTATCAGCGATATATTCCCAATTTGGTAATGTGACATGCTGAGTGTTGCTGTGAAATGATCATTGTGTTGATTATTTGTGATAGGATCGTTTATTTGATCGTCTATCTTGGTGATCATTTCTATGATCATTTGTTGACCCAAAGCATGGCTTTTGTATAAAGTATGTTTTTGTGGACGTGACTTCGTCGAGCCTCACACCCCGTGAATGGTCAAAACAGGAAAGATGCGGCAAGGTTATGAGGGGTAGCGCCCTTTAGGGTATCTGCATTTCCTTCTGGAAAAGGGTGGTATCATGGTATGGAGCCCAGATACTTACTCATGTTGAAAACACTTTATGATTGTGTGAATTGATTACGAGCGCTCGGTTAAAGGTCCCAAAGGACCGGGGGATGGCATACTCGTGTAGTAGTTACCTAGTGATAAAGGTAACCCGGCCTTGTGTTGGCAGAGAGCTGGTTAAGTTCTCGGGATGTCCATCCAGAGGCATTCTCATGTGGCAATGGGAAGTTCCTTGGCCTGATCATTCGTAGGAAATCCAAAGAAACAATACGAGACTTGTACGGTTTTAGTTGTATAACCTGCTATGGAATGTGGCGGTAACCTGCTATTGAACATAGTTAGCTATAGTAGGCATAGTTCGGAATGTCTATGTTGGCTAAGATTTATATTCTACTTTCGAAATGAATTTTTCCTACACTATGCACTAGAAATAATATCAAATGTTCTTTTTAATGCGTATCAAGCATCTTTGACTATCATAAGGAGAAATCTCCTCCGATTCTGCGTTTGCATTGTGTGTGTGTGCGGGAGGCCTTATGGTAGTCTCATTTTTAAAAACATTGCGAATTGACTTTAAAAATATTCCTCTATTTTGATTTTAAAGATAAATTAACTGTTTTGAGTTCTCACACCAGTCACATGACTGACTCGGAGTTTATTGTTTTCCTTCATAAACTCTGGGTGCCCACCAATTCTCACACGGGCAGTCAAGAGTTAAGGTTTATCAGGATATTCTGGATATTCTGGAATTGCTGGAGGCAAGATGGATGGCATGGCGTATTACTAGTATATAGTATTTCTTTTCCGCTGTTTGATGTTGTTTGTTGTTGTACACTCTGATGATATGATGTAATGAAAAGTAATAAAATGTAATAACTGATTTAGTTCTTTGTTTAAAGATTATTCGTTTATTATTATATGTTGTTCCGCTGCGAATTGTGAGATTCTGTTATTGTTCTGCTGTTTTCTGTTCCGTTCTATGTTCTATGTTCTATTTTCTTTCTCTATTTTCTATTTCCTTTCCTCTCTATTTTCTACTCTTTCTTCTCTCTCTTTCTTTTTCTTAAACATTGATAATTCGTATTTCTGTTCATCTTGAAATAAATCTATGGAGATTAGTGTATATTCATGGAGTACGGATTTGCGGGTCTTCACATAGAATTTTAGTTACAAATTGAATATGGGTTTGTTTAAATATATATTTGTTTGAGTTGATTTTTAATTAGATTTTAAATTGAATTTGAATGAATTTGGATTTAAATTTGAAATTTAAAAGATATATATCTTAAGTATATTTTGAAATTTAAAATATATTAATAGTTTTTGTTTTATTTCCTTTAAAGAATTTCATTTATATAAATTAAGAATGTATTTATTAAAAAATAAAGTAAGTATAAAAGCTTTATGTTAACATTTAAAAATAATTTAAATTTTGCATAATTACAAGTGTTAATAGATTATATTAGTAACAAATGTAGATGTTAAAACATGGAAAATAACAAGTGTAATAACTCTAGCATAAATTTAACAAGTATCACTCATATTTTTATTTTGAGAAATTAATAATAATAAAATTCCAAACTATATAATACTACATCTCCTACTCTTCTCATTCTTTTTTCGTTTATTCAAAACCACAACCAGCAAGTTAAAATTTAAATATTAGAGAAAAAAAACCTGAAAACAAAAATAAAACAAAGAAGAAGATCAAACAAAAATTCTAATTTCAAGTTGAAACCCAACAACAAATTTTAACTGAGCAAGCAAAGTAAATAATTCAAGGATCAAACTCAAGAATTTCAATCTCAGATCATCAACCAAGTTCACATTAAGTAGCAGTTTCAAAAGTACAAAGTTCTATTCCCTACTTCAAAATAAGGCTCTGTCTTCTAAGAACAGGTGAGTGAACTTTATTTTAAAACTTGAATCTGGTTTAAATCATGATGTTGTGGCAAATATATGAGATTATTGTGAAAAATGTTTTAATAAATGATAAAAATATGCATGCATGCCTATATATATACGACTGGATATATAGCGGTGCATATACATTTTTTCTGTTATGTTTTATAGGCTGGAGATTTTTTTTAAAAAAAGTTTCACATCTACTAATTTATACAAATTCGAGCTAGGATTTCTGAAGAAAAGATGAATGAAAGTATAACATCAATGTTAAAAATAAATTCAAGATTTTATATTGTGAATTTATTTCAAGAATGAGAAATAACAATCGAAAATCACAATTAGTCCTAAATCAAACATCTAGATTTCAAGTTCTGATTACATGAATGGGTTCAAATTCCTAAACGATGAATTTTAATGTAAAGATCATGATTTTTAACATTGAAAATCCTATGGATTTTCATGTTGAACGGAAATGGGGTTTTCGTGAATTCGTGACGAACGGCGGCGGGTAGAGCTTTATGTTTGGCATGGAAGGAAGCCTGGGTGATGGCGATCTCAGGAAAAATTGGCTTTTGATTTTCCTAATCGTTGGATCGTCGGTACGAGATGATTTTGGGGTTTATGATTGCATTTAGGTCGGGACTATTTCATGGGTGATTGCTATGGCGTGCTAGCACCGAGGTAGACAAATGGTGGGGGGAAAGGACGATGATTGACAGGCGAGGGTTTGGGCATGAGGAAGGTGTTTCCGATGGTCGGAGATGGTGATGCGGGGAAAACTTTGGCAATGGTTCTGAAACCTGTGGTTGTTCGATTGTTTGATTTGGGATTACAAGATGGTTCGAACAATCTGTATGACCGGTTGACTCAGGGGAGGATGGTCGTCGTGTGGATGGTCGAAACAAGGTTCGAAGTCGACCAGATTATGTATGCACGTGCACGCCTTCGGTGCAAAAGGAACCAGTTTTCTAGTGCTTGAGTTATTACGTTGAATTGAAGGAAGAAGAAGATGGAGTGTATCGAGAGAAAACGGTCTTGAGTTGGTGCCGAGCTCAAGTCATTCAAGTGAGTAATCGAGAAAGGTAAAGGATGGTGTGGCTCTAGTGTTTGTACGGGAAATTCTGTTGTTAATTATTGAAGCTAAGTAATTAATCAAGTTTTCAAAGAGACGATGCATACGTTATCAAAACCAATTATTAAATAAATTACAGGTAAAGGTGATTATCAAGTTTTAAGTTAAAAACAAAATTCAGGTTTAAACTAATTTTTCTTAAGCCATTTCTTAAAACAATAATGGTTTATTTAAATGATTGGTTAAGTAAACGATTTGTAATTTATTTTAACTTAGATTAAGTTAAATCTTAGGTTTAATTAAAACTTAACTAATAATAATAGTTAAGTACTAACTGAGAAGATGAAATGTCTATCATCAATTAAACTTGAGGATGTATGTTAACTTGCAAGTTAATTAATTTCAAAGTTTATTAAATTTTGATGATGGTTAAGAAAGTGATTAAGATGAATTACTTATCTTTCAACTAATTAAGGTTGAGTAACTTACGTTAAATAATTATTTTAAAGAGGTTAATTTATTTATTTATGAGATTAACTAATGATAAATTAACCAAGGATAATCACTTGTGAAATGGATTAAAGTATAATTACTGAATGTAATTTATAAAGTATAATTACTTAGCATAAGTAGCTAATGGATAATTACTTAAAGGGAAATTACTTAAGAGAAATAAATAGAGAATAATTACTTAATGGAAGTAACTAAGGATTTATTACTTGGTATCATTAATTAAAGGATTAATGAATAGAATCAATTAAGAACGTTAGTTAATAAATGTAATTAATTAAGGTTATTGAATCAATTAAGGTTAATAAATTAACTGAGAATGGTTTGACTGTTAGTTTTGTCTATGGATTATAAACCTGAATTTATTACCTTGGTTTGTCTGAATATCTCTGATATATGAGTTGTGATGTACCGTGATATGATATGATGGGTTAAATAGTAATATTGAGGGTAATCTATCAATAATGAATTGTTGTGCAATATGATGCCCTGTATTTAGAAATCGAATTGTATTCACTTAAACATTTTGCTTTAGGAATAACTTTGGATTCGAAGAGGCCGGAGTCGGGTATTAGCAAATACCCGAAACGACTTCGATTCTTTATAAATTTGAGTTTAGAACCCAACATGCTGGAATTGGAATAAATTAAGTAACTTGGCCTTTATCTGGGCAATAGATCTTGGATATTGTTTGTAATAAGTGATGGACTTGCGAACTCATAAAAGATACGAGTTACCTTGGTTTGCAAATAAGTTATATAGCTTGGTATTTCATATTATATAGGTTTACTCACGCTGGTTTCCTGCCTGACCCGGGTATTACTTGATGTAATGCTCGGGTCAGACCGAGTATTAAAGATTTTCAGGTAAGGACGTTTCTGGAGCTCAGGAGGCGAGCTAGATGGCAAAAACCTATGAATGGTATTCCGCTGAGTATATTATTGCTAGTTATCTAGGACAAGTTATTTTAACTATCCAGTGATTGTGAAATGTTGTAACTCTGATGTATTAATGTAAATTAAATGATACATTTTTTCCTCGTAAAACTGTTATTTTATTTGATATTATATTTTGAACCGCTACGAATGTGAGATTCTGTGTTTCATTTTTGTTTCTTCTTCTATCTCTTTTCTTCTTTTCCTAACTATTTGGAATTTCGAGATCGAAAATTCCGGGTCGTTACACTGTGGACATCTGTTTGTTCGTGTCCCGTGTGCGTTTGACGTCGTAGAGTATAAGGTAATTTCAAGTTTGGATTGGCTAGTACATATTGATGCTAGAATATATTATATCGATAAAGTAATCACTTCACGAAACCCAAGAAGACATGAAAGGGTTTTGGTGGTGTTAGAAGTGATGAAGGAAAAGTATAGAGCCATGTTGTATTTGATTGAGGCTTAGGAAGATGAGATTAATAGAGTACTAGTAGTTTAAGAATTTGCAGACGTTGTTGAACTCATGAAGGAATTACTGCCTAGTAGAATACGACCTAAGAAAATGGCGGAGTTGTAGAAGCAAATAATGGAACTTGAGAATAAAAGTTTCATTTGGCCAAGCAGTTCACCATAGATAGTAGCCATGGTATTTGAGAAGAAGTCGGATGGATCACTTTGAATATGGATTGGTTACCGTAAGTTGAATGGGTTAACTATAAAGAATCGTTATCCATTTCCTAGGATAGATGACTTGCTTAGTCTGTTTTGTTGATCTAGAATATTATCATATCTAGTTTACCAATGGGATTCCACTAATTGAGGCTAGCTGAAGATAGTATTCATTTAACCACGTAAGAGTAGATGTAGTTCATATGACTGGTTAATTATGCCCTTTCAATTAATCAATGCCCCATGTTCTTGGTGGATCTTATGAACTAAATTTTTCACGATCACTCGGATAGGTTTATATTAGTCTTCATCAATGATATTTTGGTGTCCATTAAGAATGTGTGAGACCATGAAGTTCATCTTAGATTGGTGTTGGAGACCTTAAGATGGCATATGTTAAAGGCCAAGTCTTGAAAGTGTCATTTTTGAAAGCAAGAAGTTAAGTTCCTTGGTCATGTTATTTCGGAAAATGAATTAGTTGTGGATCCATTGAAGTTAGAGACCATTAATCATTAGAAAACACCAAAAATGATAATGGAGATGAGAAGTTTCTTGGGATTGTTAGGCCATATATTACATCCTCCACACGAAGACTCGAAAATAGACACCATTGATGCTGCAATCATCACTAGATTCATTTTCAAGCGAAAAAGTGATATTATTATTTTTTTCTTCATAACTTCAAGTAAATAGAGCAGTTAAATAGTTTCAATACATCAAATCATTTTTACATAATCCATTACATGATCATTATCATTTCTCATTCCCATGCAGGGGTAAATATTTAATAATAAGAAATAAATGTAGTGTCATGTCCGACATCTGAAGATGCCAACATGACATTTAACCAGTTATAATTTTTGGCTTTGCACAACAGAATTTTCAAAATAATTTTTATTCTCTAAATAAGCCTTTTCCTTCATATTTGGAATCTTTATTCGTCTTTCCAAAGGATACCTGTCTAAAACATAGCCTCGGCCTACTTGAATGAGTTTCCGTGAGTTTATGGGAAATAACAAAAAGACGGGTCAAACATTATGCCCACTATGAGTAAAATCTTTACCTTAAGCAACCATAATGAGACCATGTCGCTAAAAATAGTGGGTTTCTCCCATCAGTTATACTCCATAATAATTACAAAATATCATGTAAGTAAGCATTACATCATGAGCATACATTTGCATCACATTCAGTCTATAAGTATACCCTATACTAATAATCCATTTATGCACCATGTCATGTTTATATGTGTCAATATTAAGTCAAGTATACCCTACACTTAGTATTCAATTATGAGCCATGTCATATAGTCATCTATCATCTATATAAACATCACCTAATCTATTATTTGTGTTTTGATCTCAAAATTATCGGTAACTCATTTTAGCGGTTACCTCCCTAGGTCTGTCTACCACTAGTTTATCTTTTGCTTGAGCAATGTCAACTGATGAAATGGCCACTCATTCCACCATAGGAGCTACCCTGACTAGAGCCATCCTAACTCTCCTAAGAGATTGAATGTAAGCACCCTAAATACATTCTAGTAAGCATCCTTTCTAAGCATCAATAACCCCTCTTTGTCCTAAAACACTTTCGTTTAACGTTGCCAATTCATTTTATTTACAACACCATCTTTATTTTTTGGCACACTATTATAAACTTACTATAAAAATTAATTTCTTTGAATTGAACACTATACGCTTCTCAAGTTGTGGCACCCTGCCATATACCATTGAATTTTAGACATCATTAGTCTTAGCACCTTGGCATTCAAAAACTCCACGAGTCTTTATATCTTTACGATCTTGGTTCAAACCTTTTCTTTCTCTTATTTATTATTTACGCTACATATTATTTAGAGAAACATTTTTATCTTTGATTTAAATTATACCATAACATTTCTTAGCTACTCTAAGCTTTCTTCCATTTCAAAATAAGTTAACATAATTTTAAACTTATTAATCTCTTTCATGGTTTTATCCATATGAAATTCTCAATCAATACTTGGAAACTATCTTCCAAAGTGCAGTAAGTATTTTCTGGCTTTACATAGAAAATTATAGCTTCTTTAGCTGTCACATATTAACTAACGCATGTTAAATTGAGCTATCGCATGTTGAATCTAACATGAGCTATCGTAGGTTAAGCATTGCTAGGGTATCACAAATTGGCTTCAAATAGTTGTTATAGATTGATGGTTCTGTTAGCTGTAGCAAGTTGAGCTCTTTTGAGCTATTGCAAGTTGATAACTAGTTATTTATCGCATAACGATAGTTTAAATAGCAGTCGCAGGTTGATACTTCTACTAGTTATCGTAGGTTGACATCCCCTTTTATTATCGCATGTTGGCATCTATACATGTTATTGCAAGTCGGTATGTAGGCATGCTATCGCATGCTGACCTATACAAGTGCTACCACAAGTTAATGGTTATATGGGCCATCACAAGTTGAAATGGTAGTTCTGCAACTGAATTGAAAATTATTTTACTACCATTTAGAGTAATTATTTTAAGCCAAACCTTGTTTTGTGTCAAATTCTCATTGGTCAATGTCCAAGCTTTAACAATTTTCTCCTCAGAGACTGTTAATTACATTCTCAATTAATTAACTGACCATCTTTTATTAATTAATTCCTTTCTTTGCCAAATAATTTATATAATTTCGAAAATTTATGGGAATAATCCAAAAAATTCACCAAAAATCCAATTCATCATATTTTATCTCATATAAAAATTCCAGGTCAAAATAATTATTTTAACATTTTTAATAATCAATTTTCTCAAAATTAAGCAATTTCTCAACTTGGAAAACTTATAATAATTTCCAAAAATTTATGAAATTAAGAACCTGTCTTCATTTTATCATTATAAGCACCATATTAAATTTCCATAGCATTTAAGGAATGATTAAATCAAATTTTATCCTAAAACATGACTAAATTCCTTTAATAAAAGATTGAAAACATGTCTACAATAATTTTTAATCATCCAAAATTTTAATCATCAACAAAATCATCCATTTAAAGTCCAATCGAAACCCAAATGGGTTTGGATGGGTTTTAAGGAAAATTTTAACCACCTAAGTATTGAAAACCTTGATTTAATCTTCTTTCTTCTTAAAATGAAAGCTTGAAACTTCTAGCTTTTGTTTTCCTCTTCTTTTGCTCAGAAATATGGCTGGCCCTATATTTGTCTAGGGGATTTTGTTTTGAAATGAAAATGAGGTAGAATGAGGAAAATATCATAAAGGCATGTATGTTAATGATATTAGCTTGGGCTAATAACCCTCCTTACCGAAACTAACTATTATATATCCCTTAATACAAGATTCTTCTCATTTAGAAGTCAAATTAGTTATTAAGACCAACTTTAATTGCTTTAATTACTCCTAGTCCCATTAATTAAATTTCCAAATTGTCCCCTCAATTAATCAAATCTCCCTTAGGCAATTCTTGCAATTAAATTATTTTATTTACCCTTCTAATAATTTCTTTTTATTATTAATTTAAATTTAGAGTCCAATATTATGGCATTTCAAAATATGAGGTTTTAGATTCTACCCTCATTACAAAAATTTTGCAATCGAAATTTAGATAAGGAAGAATATGAAAATCACAATAACACCATGAAAGTGCAAAATCATTATCATGTATAAGTACACACATGTTCATAAGGCTACACTAGCAATCTACTAATGTAAATTACCAATCATTAAACAGAAATGCATTAGTGTAACTACTAATGCATAATCATAGTACATATGAATTCACTAGTTCCACAACTAGTACATGCAATAGACAAACAAACCACCCAACCATATACATGAATTTCTAGAACAACTCAAGATGGATGTTCCTCATCCTATCCTCTACCTTCTAGTTACAATCTTCTTGGCCATCACTCTATTGGATGTGAACATAATAACTTTATTTCTCAACTCCTTCGTGTTTGGATCTACTATCCTCTTTGATCGTCTAACATACATCAACTCTGGCTCTACAGATAGGTCCACTATCTCCTTGATTCCACTATCGAATTTTAATCATCCACACATTTTCTCAAATGTAATATACGAAAAAAAATTGCACACCCTCTAAACTATTTCATACCCTGACCCGATAAGCGAATTTACCAATTCACTCAATCACTAGAATTTTTTTTTACATATCTAGGTGCCAATTTCCTCAATTTTCCAAAGTGCATAAGTCCTTACATCGGATTAATCTTCAACAGCACATAGTGGCTAACTTTGAACTCAAGCTCGTTCCTTCACTTATCAACATAACTCTAATGTCATGATCGAGCTGCCTTCATCCTAGCACAAATCAATTATACCTTCTTAATCGCATCTTTTACCAAATCGGGTCCTAACATAAGCCTATCTCACTTATCCAAACAAAAAATAGGTGACTTGCACAGTCTACAATAAATCGCCTCAAAATGCGCTATTTCCATACTTGATTAGGAACTGTCGTTGTAGGCGAACTCTACCCAATGCAAATGACCTTCCCAAGATTCTTTGAAATCCAGAACACATGCCCTTAACAAATCCTTGAGTATGCAGTTCACCATTTCTATTTGACCATCAGTCTACGGGTGGTATGTCGTACTCAAGTTTAACTCCGTACCCACTGCACTCTCTAGACTTCTCTAAAATTCACTGGTGAACAATGGGTCTCTGTAACTAAAATGCTATTTGGAATTCCATGTTGTCTCACCTCATTCTCATAAATAGCTTCGCTAAATTAGCTACCATCCTTATCGATTTCGCCGTGATAAAATAGGAACTCTTTGTCAATCTATCGGCTATCACCCAAATGTTGTCATTTCCCTTCCTCGACCTAAGTAATCCATCAATAAAATCCATTGACATTGAATCCCACTTTCAAGTTGCTACTTCTGAAGGTTTTCCAAATTAGGGACATGCAATCTTCCCTCCTTCATAGTCCATCCCGTCGAGTCTGTCATGAATCCCTTTAGATCCTCCACATCCACTCCTATCTTTAATCGCCTAATGCTTTCAGCTATCAATGATTCTTTTCTCCACCTTGCAGCAATTTTTCGACAAGTACCAGACATATCTCCAAACTTGCTAAACCATAAGGGACTATACTCGATCTAGAATTTGGCTATAGTGCACTTCACAAAAGGCTAACGTCTCCAACGTCTTCCATTCCTCAATCATTTCTAACACTCTTTTCTATTGCTTTATACTCAAAGCTTCAACAACCTTGTTCCAGTTTCCTGGTGAGTATTCTATGCCGATGTCATATGCCACCAAGAATCTAACCATCTATGTTGCTTCATATTCAACTACTTCTAAGAGAGTAAGTACTTCAGGGAGAAATGGTCCATATACAAATAGAATCTCTCTCCCAAAAGATAATGTCTCGAAATTTTCATCCCAAATACCTCCACAACCAATTCTAAGTCATGGCTTAGATACCTCATCTCATGCTATCTCAATTGCCTTGATGCATAACCCATCACTCGCCCTTTGTGCATCAGCACCACTCCCAATCATATTCCACCGGCATTAGTATAAACTACTACATCTTGGTTTCCTTTGGGAATGATTAAGATATGAGCACTTGTCAATAGCTTCTTCAACTCTTGATACGACCCTTTGCACTTATATGTTACGAACTTATTGTTCTTTCTACTAAACTTAGTCAAGAGTGCTTGCTATATGCAAGAAATCCTTAATGACTCTGTAGTTGTAGCTAGCCAAACACAAAAACCTTCTCATCTCCATAAGCGTCTCTGCCCTTTTCCAGTCATTAATGGTTTCTATTTTTGATGGATCGACTACCAATCCATTCTCTTAAACAACATGCCCAAGAAACTTTAATTCTTATTTCCAAAAAAGGCATTTCGTAAACTTTTCCTTCAACTTGTGGTCTCAAAGTCTGCACCACCAATCTAAGATGGAATTACTATCATGTTTGTCTGTACTAAGAAATTTTAATGACCAAATCATTTTAACAAGAAAGCATTCTAAAAATTTATGTACTAAAAGAAAAATCAGTGTATTGCTTAGCATTACGAACATATAATGAATATAAGAACTTGATGGCATAAAATAACAATCTACAAGAAGATTTAATATGAATAGGAATATATGCGTTTTCAATATGCTATCATGGAGTACTTAAGTATATCTTAATTGTTAGCTTATATAACTTTAAATATTTAGAGTATTTTCCCCTACCAATATCTTTATTGATCCAACTAATCACGAAAGATTCATTTCATAAGATCAACGAAGAAAGTAGAGTGTTAGTCAGTCTAAATAGAATCATTGACCGACTATATGAACCATATATTATTCTAAAATGAAGTTAGTTGAATACTTTCTTCTGTTACCTCAGTTGATTGAATCCCGTTACAAAATCTAGTTGTGAGAACACTCAAACTCACCTCAACTGATCGAACAAAACATTTAGATCCATTTGATATCTTAATGAATACTAATTGCTCCTTACAGTGAACTACTCAGCCTAATGATCCTTTTATCCTCGAATTCCACTAGATTCTTCTTTAATTCTTCACTAGGTGGTCTTTTAACAAGTTGTGTCCCTAACATCAATTCTATTAAGAATTTGATTGCCCTCCTTGGTAGAAATCTCGCCATGGGTTCGACAGCATCTACAAATTCCTAAACTACCCAAACCCTGATCTCATCTTCTTAATCTTCCATAGCACACAATATTAAACCCGACTTCTCCTTCGTTATGTCCAACGCTACCAAAATTCTTTCTCCACCCTTTGGATTCCATAGGGAAACAATTCCATACGCGCAATAGATCCTTACATTACATACCAACCAATCCATACCCTAATTTACCCCATACACTGTGAATTCAAACACATATGGTTCATAAACAGACAAGTGTCCACACAATTCAGATTCAAGGTCACTACCTTAATCCGAGAGTGACATATCCATAGATCTGATTAACCACATGCAACGATGTAATCAAGTAGCTAGTATCTGATTCTTGCCTATCAACTAAATCATTTAAAATGAAAGAGTGCATAGCATTAGTGTCAAACAAAACTCTAACTGTTATACTATAAATCAGGATTTTACCTCCAAGCGCACCCTTTCCTTTCTCCTTACTAGTCGGCCCAAATGAAGGTCCCTCCAAAGCATAAACCTTTACTTGCTTTGCCTCTGGACAGTCCCCCTCATTATGGGCTGGCTTATTAAATTTAAAGCACTTTGCCTTGTCCTTATTCTCCGATTGAGAACACTTAGTAGAATAGTGTCCATTCTGTCTGCAGTTACAACATGTAACTTCTGCCACATTCGGCCTTTATGCTTCTTCTCCCGAGACCGTTCCACCCTTCTGATTCTTAATGCCCTTCTAATATGAGTTGAATCTTTTTTCTTCCCATCCTTAGGTCTAATGTAAGCTTTCTTCTCTTCTTAAAAAAAGCATTTATATCTTCTCATCATTTCCACCACTATCCCAAAAGGAGACAACAGGTGCACCATCTCCTTATGATTCATCCCTTTTCTAATCCCTTCAATGTACTTTTCATTTTTAGAATGTGGTATTGATGCGCTTCTTCCATATTTTAACAGTATCAAAATGCTGAACGCACTCCACCAGATTGAAATCTCCCTACTTTAGATATAGGAATTTCTTACATAAGCACGTTTCAACGATTCAAGAATAAATCGATCCTCGAACTGCTCCATAAAATACTCCTCAGTTATCTCCTCCTCAGGGACTTCATTAATTACAGCCTCTCATTAGTCTAGCGCATCCTCTTGTAGCTGAAAAGATGCCAACCTCCTCTTTTAAGTATTATCAAAACCTAAATCTCGAAAGATACAATCGCACATCTTTAGCTAGTTACGCACTTCTAAAGCAGACTCCTGTCTTATAAACACCTTTCCTCCACCGCTCTTATAATCCTACGTCATCTTCTACTTCCCTAGCTGCAACTATTCTCGGCTCAACAACCTCGGTAAGTTGTTGGCTCATCATTTTATTCATAAACTAGCAGAATAAATCTTTTATATTTGTTCCTCCTAAAGCTAAAGTAGGCCTTTGAGTACTGGCTTCATCACAAACTTCTAGGGTAGCCTCGCCTCCTTGGATGTTAATTTATGCACTATTAGTTCCTCTACTAGCATTTTCTCCTATACTTTTTAAAGTTAAATATATATTACGTGGGTCCATTCTTACTTTCTACATAAGCAAGCGTTCATAGGAAACAGAAGTAAAGAGGGTTAACGTAAAGTAGAGAGGGGTAGATGTATCCTCCTATATATCTATACCAAATACTATGTATATACGTATGTATGTATATGCATGTATGCACGTATGTATATATGCATGTATGTATGTATGTATGTATGTATGTATGTATGTATGTATATGTACGTACGTATGTGTATATATATGTATCTGTGTATGATGTAAGTAGCATATACCCTTCCCCAAGGTGTTGGTTTTCTAACTAGTTAGCTTCTACTTCTCTCCATTTTACTTTGGTGTCCACTAAATTATGCTCTGATAGCACATTGTAACATCCACCACCATCGAGACCCAAAAAACAGAAATCGACGACACTATAGTCATCACTAGAATCATTTTCAAGTGAGAAAGTGAGATTGATATTTTTTTTTCTTTACAACATTAAGTAAATAGAGTAGCAAGGTAATTTCATTACATCGATTTTTTTTTCGTAGTCCATTACATCATCATTAACCCTTCTCATTCCTATGCATATGTAAATACATAATAATAAGGAATAAATATAGTATCATGCCCGACATATGAAGATGCCAATGTGACACTTTAACTGATTATAATTCCAGGTTTTACATAGCAAAGTTTTCAAAATAACATTTATATGCTAAATAAGCCTCCTGCTTCGTCTTCACAGACTTTATTCTTCATTGCAAAGGATACCTTTCTAAACCATAGACTTGGCTTACTCAAATGAGTATCCTTGACTTTATAGAAAATAATAAAAATACAGGTTAGAGATAAAGTTTTGTATGAGTAAAATCTTTACCCTAAGCAAAAACAGCTAAACGATGTCGCTATGCACGAAATTGGACTATCACTTGCACATATTAAAGCGTCTAATAAATAACTAATCAATGCGTAAACAATATCGGTATAAAGCAATAAACACATGTGCCTTTAGGAAAGAACAAGATATAATATATAGTACATCACAGAGTACACAGAGTCAAATGCAGCGATAACATATAATATATAATATAAATCAAATGATATTATAAGAATACAATACAAGTCAACATTAGATATACATATACATGAATCGATGTCTTACAAGTGTCATGCAACAATCCTAATATAATCTCGTCTAAGCCCAAATAAACACAAGCTGGTCATGACATCCCTATACCTGAATTGTTCTCAAACTGAACTAAGTATTATAAAATAACACACGGCTCGGACTATGTCTAATCAGGGATCATAAATAAGGTTAATAATGTGACGACCCGGAATTTCTAACAATTTAAATTTGAATAGTTAATTAATTTTAAAATATTTAAAAGTTAATTTTAATTTGAATTCAAGATATCAATACTTACTTGATAATTAAATTATTGAATTATATAGTTTAAATATTGAATTTAATAATCGAAATTGGGTAGATTGTTGAATCTGAAATTTCTAAGCCTGTTTAAAATAATTTGAAGGCTTATAAAATTTATACCGATGATACTGAAGATAATAGAATGGTGGAAAACTTAATTTAAAGGTGGGTTGTTCAATTTTGATAATATATCGTTTAAATCGATATTTAAAAATAGCCGTCCGAGGCACAGTCTCGGAATTTGACGAAACTAGTTCCATTGGATCCGTAATAGTTAGTTATTATCGTATTTCGATTCTCGTAGCAATCGGAGTTGTCGTTTGACCATGGCAGCTCAAAACGCTTAGATTTATTTTAATCGATTTGATTGAAATTTGATTGTTTTTTTCCGTAACTCACGCATACGATCAAATTAGCCTCCGAAACATGTTCCATTGTGTTCGGAATGCGGGTAAAACCTTAATGCCTGTCGGCATGTCTGATTAGGAGTTCGAAATTTCATGGTGCATCGCGAGATATTATCAATATTTGATCATATAATATTCAACGCGTACCCTAGAAGCTATCCCAATTGATATTTATTTTCGTTCCCTCTTCAATCCAAATAAATATAAAAATCGAGATTAAAAAAAAATTTGCAGGCGATTATTAAATCGATGGCGACCCTCGTCTTCGTTCGACTTGTTATTTGGCGACGCGGTCTTAATCAAACTCGATGGGAAATGAGGCGTTGTCGCGACCGATTGTAGGATTAGGTTTTCGATTTTTTTTTGGAGTGAATCGCGACCTAGGTTGTTTTCTTCAAGTGCGGTGGCTATAGTTTATGGAAGGCGATGGCTTGGGGCTGAACTCGAGCATGGCGACGTGAGGACTGTGGAGATTACTGTTGCCGTGCAAATAGGGGGTATCGCGTGACGTTTTTGGAGGCACGCGTACGCCTGGATGAGGGAAATGCCGAGCGTTTTCTGGCAGTAGCCGGCGATTGGTGACGAAGGGGAGTTCGGCTACGATTTTGGAGGCTGGTGGTGATGGTCTAGCAGGTGAGATTATTCGTTTTTCCTTCTTCTTCGATTTTGCTTGATTTAATAAAAGTAAATATGTATATTCACATGCCTGTTTCAATTGAAGATAAACAGGAAACTTTTATACATGGAGATTTTGGAGTTTATCTATAGTAGGAATTTTAAAAATGTTGTAGAGTTACAAATTTGATTTTTTTTTAAATGAATATAGGCTATTTTTAGTTTTAAAAGGGAAAATAAATATACAGGCACACATTTTAAATCGACTAACTTATTTTAAAGCAAAGTATTAAGGTAATTTATTTGTTTAACTGGTTCATTAAATTATCTTAGTCCCTAAAAATAATTTATTTATAAAGAAATAGTTTAAATTACATTTTTGGTTAATTAAATTTATTAAGTGGTAATTGATTAGTTCAAATAACAATAACCTGTATGAATATTTATACAAGGTTAAAAATCGAGGAAACCAAGACAATTTTGAAGTGGATTGCAAATAAAAGTAAAGGTGAGTAAATCTCACTCTATTGGATTTTTATTTAAATTTAAATGGTTAAAATTAGATATTTGGTTGAATGATTGAATTGATTTGATGTGCACTGTAAATTAATGATCTGTTGATTTTGGTTTTGGTTGATTCTTGAGTTAATTGTTGCTCAACTAGAAATATTGGGAGTTTTAAGTTGTTTTAAACTTAAAACATATGTAAAAAAATGTTTCCATTTTAAATCTACTAAGGGCTTAATGATTTGTGATTCATTAAAAGGGTAGGATAATTAAAATGGATAATTAAATAATTCAATTAGAATTAATTGATTGATTAAGTTTTAGGTTAATTAATTAAGTGTAAGTAATTCAGAATAGCCATTAGATGGTTGGATTAGTAATTACTTAATGTAACTAATAAAATATAATTGCACTGTGGAATTAATCAAGCGATTAATTAAGATAATTAATTAAGGAGTAAACAATTTATTTAACGAAGTAAATAAAACGATAATTAATTATAGGTTGAGATAAATCCAAATTGATTAATATTGTGGTTTAATTAATGATTAATTATTTAATGTAAATAAATTAGGATAAATTGAAATGCAAATGGGAAATCATTAATTTATATAATTAATCGTGTAAATAAAGATCGGTAAATTAAAACTGATTAATCAATAATAAGAGACTTATGAGGAATTAGTTAATATAACTAAATAAGGATTGATGTAATTAATATAGTTAATTAATTTATGAAGTAATTAAGATTACTTATTGATTTTAGGTTAAGAATAATTAATATCGTGAAATTAATTAAAGATAAATTTTTGAATGTAATCGAAAGATAATTAATCCAGAGTGATTAATTAAGATGAATGGATATGGAAGAGCTGATTAATTAATTGATTTGGAATTAATTAATGAAGAAATCTAAGTGATTGAGGTTTGAAATTCAATTAGAATTAATTGAATTGATTTGTATGTGATTAAGCTTTGCTAATGGGTGATTGGATGGTATTGGATGCTTTGAATGAGTTGATATCTCTGATATGAAATGTTGTGTATTTCATTTGGATAACTTGGGTTAGGATGACATTATTTTCGAAGAGACAGGGTCGGGTATTGAGAAATACCCGAAACCGCTTCGATTATTTATAAATTTATTTGTAAAATCAATAGGCTGGAATGAAATTATTTAAGTGAATTAGATTATTTTATCTAAGTTGGTACTTAGAAATTAATGTGTGGAATAAGTGTTGTCTATAGCAAATTGTGAATTTGTTAAATTGATATAAGTTACCCCGGGTTTATATAAGTTGTTTGCTTTGGCATTCCATGTTAGTTGGGTTTTCTCACGCTGGTTTCCAGCCTGACCCGGGTGTTACTTTGGTGTAATGCTCGGGTCAGACCGAGTATTACTGATTTTCAGGTAAGGACGTTCTGGAGCTCAAGAGGCGAGCCGGATGTCAGGAACGTATAGAGTATTTCCGCTGTGTTATATTATTGTAAATCGGTGATATGATAATTGTGTATATTCAGTGACTGTGTATATGTGAAACTTTGATGTATTAAAAATGTAATCGACAGATATAATATTCTTTTGTAGATAGATGTTTCTGATTTTCTTCTTCTTCTTTCTCTTCTTCTTTTCCATAACTACCTGGAATTTTCGGGATCGAAAATTTCGGGTCGTTACATTTGGTATCAGAGTTGAAATGTTAAGCGAGAACCTTGGCTCTGGTGGGAGTTACTCATTAAATAGAGTCTGTAGTACTCTATAATGAGTTGACAATATATATATATATATATATATATATATATATATACACACACACACACACACACACACACACACATGAGAGCGCACTTGTTATTTTCTTATACAAATTTTTAAAATGATTTTATATAAAAGTATATTTTTGTATATAAAGGAATATTTCATTATAATAAATATTAAGACGATTGGTTGTTAAATTATTGGAATTAAAATTAAGAAGTAATATAATACAACCAAATTGAAATCTTGAATTGGAATTAAATTAAGTAAAAACGAAAATACAAACAAATCAAAATTTAATTAATTGAAAATGAAATTCTAAAATTAGAATTCAGGAATTAAATTATTTAAAAGCTTTAAATAAAGGTAAGTTTGAAATGGGACTTATTGCAAATAGTGGGTTGTTTAGCAATTTGATTTGAATTAAAAACCGAAAGTGGTCTAAAATTTAAGGATGACCTCGTGTGTAAAGGAAATAATATGTATGAATAAGGAATATACATAAATCAAAAATGGTTTGAATAAACTCTAAATGTTGAGTTTTAAATTTGGAATGGAATGTGATACCCAAAGTGATAAGTTTTTAAGTGGGAAGATTATTATTGCGAAGTTTAAAGATTGAATGTGGTTGATTGGATTAAGTAAATCGAGTTTAAATTGGGAAAAGTTAAATAAGTTTGAATGGACAAATTGAATTTGGAAATTTTAAGATGAAACTAAGGATATGGAATCACTTTAAACTGAAAATTTGAATAATTAAGTTTATAAATTAAATTTGTTTAAGAACTGGCTTCAAATTGGAAGATAAAATTTAATAATAAATTAAATTTTTAAAATAAAATTGGATTGAACTCTTATTTGAACCTTGAAATACATAAGTTAAGAAAATTTAAAATGAATTTTGAGAATTGGACTCAAAAATTAAATTGATTAAAAACTTTGAATAAAAGTTAATTTGGTTTAAAAAGTTAAACAAACCTTTGAGAATTTAACTCGAATTTATATAATTCGAGATAGTTTAAATTCAAGATAGAAATTGAATTAGTTCAAAATTGAATTTGGTTTGAATTAATTGGATTGGTGGTTGAAGATGTATAAGTTAAAAAAAATTGGATTATATTGAAATGATTTGAATTTGAAATGGGTTCAATTGATAATAATTCAAATTGATTGGAATAATTTGAAATTACAATTAAAGTTGAACATGATTAAAATCAAATGGAATTTGATTTACATTGGGAAAGGAATCAAGATTTATTCAACTTGAATTGGGTTTAAATAAATTTTAATAGAAATTGAAGTTATTCAAGTTAGAATTGAGTCAATTAAAATGGAAGTGGAAATTTAAGTTGAATTGTTGGGGAAGTGAACAGTTGGCTCTTGACTATTTTCAATATAATTGCTTTGATATAAACTTATTTTTTTAAGCTATTTAATATATACAACTTTTCTTTCTTAAAGCCAAATTATTTTATACTTGTTTTACAATTATTATTGGAGCTATTTAACCATTTTTCAACTGTTTTCTAAACTAATTACTATCAACTATTTCACAAACTAATTTCTATTTTACAACTACTTTACAATTATTTAAAATTCCTGAAACTATTCAACTATTTTCCGACTATTTTACAATTAGTTAGCTATGTTATAGCTATTTTGCAAACTAATAATTATTTTTCAACTACTTCTATTTTAAAATTTTCAAGCTATTTCCTAAATATAAATTGGTCGGAGTTCAAACTGTTATTAATTAAATACCCAACCGAGATAAGAATTGGAGTGATAATTCAATGGAATTGAAGCGATTGTACATAAGTGAATGGAAATTAAAGGAAATGTTAATAGAAAGGGAATTGATTTGGCTGATAATCAATGAAAATAAACACGTAGGATGTACGTATATTATTCGATTCGCATAGTGATTTGATCCAGATTCGAGCATAGAATTTCGAGATAGCTATCGATTCGAGTTGGGACTTTTCCAATCGATTTTCGACGGCGAACCCGGATATGTATTGTTGATTGGTTCTGGATATTCTCTATCATAGTTATGGCTATGCAAGAAGAATGATGGTTTCTAATCAAGAAACTAGATCTGAGTCCGCACTAGAGAGTCTGGTGGACGATACTAGTTCGAAAGTGAAATTGTGTGATCGAGTGAGCGATCAGATTGGTATATCGTACGGATGTTATGTGTACATCATACGGATTTGAATGAAATTAAGATGGTAAACAGTAATCAAAATTGGAATATTTAATTTTGAATAGACAAAGTCATATATCTTTGTTATATAAGATAAATCTTCCCTTGTTAAATCTATTGCTAGAAGAAAGAGATTTTTGAAGGTGTTTGAAGTATAAAGGGAGTTTTATATAAGATTGAAATGATCCATGTTTTTAAATTTTATATATATCTATATATATAAAGGATCTTATGAGGATTTTGGAAAAGGGTTTTGGGAACCTTTGGATTGGGAAAGGCTTTTAATTTTTGGATAAAATCAATATTAAAATTTGGAAAGTCTAGTTTGAGAATTATCAATGTTGGAATAATTGATTTTGTGTAAAGGAGTTTTGTATGAAATCATACTAGGTGTATGATTTGAAGATACTATATGTATAGTATAAAATGTTTTGATGATGGCTCTGGGGAAATAGGCTTTCCCTTGAAATGAACTTCTCAGGAGTGTCACCGAGTGGTGCTGCCTTAAGCCCCGGGGGGGGGGGGGGGGGTTCTAATGTTGATCCTATGAGGAGTCCGGACAAAACTAGTTCCTGGGGATTATGAGTATTGTGTACCATAGCGAAAGTCGTGTGTGCCGCTGAGAGCCAACAGTCTGCGTTTGATTTTACATCGGTAGACTGCGTTCTATGTAGGAGTGGAGAAGTTTCATTTTGACAGTGAAAATCAGAGGCCGCAGAGAGCCTGCAGTTACATGGACTTTTGCTGCGATGGCAACGTAACCCTGGAACGTAACTGCGATGTGTCGTGGGATCCATGGCGTAATCAAGAGACCGCGGAGAGCCTACAGTTACATGGACTTTTGCTGCGATGGCAACGTAACCCAGGATGTAACTGCGACCATGGATGGGGGTGATGATTTCCAGAGCATTCTCACCAAGATATTTCCTCTATTTTCAAAAAACGTTTTCCATATTTTCAATAAAATTAATTCCCAAGTATTTTCACTGGATGTTGAAAACGGGTTTACCAAATACTTATAGATTTTCAGTCCTATGCCTAATCAACGTATGACTGAATTTCTATGAGAACAAGGATGGACTGGTTGAGACATCGAGTTATAAGAAGTATTTTTATAAAGAGCTATTTTACTAAGTATGATGTGAATTTAGAAGCATTTCTAAAAAATTTAAATAAAGGTGTTGGAATTTTGAAAGATGAAAGAAAATCCAAACTGGAATTATAAATAAGATTTAACTCGGGAAAATTTAATGAAGTGAATTTTGTAATAAAATGGGAAGTAAGCTAATCAGCTAAATAAATTGTTTGATATAATATATTAATAAAATTTAACTCGGTTAAATAAATGGATTGTAAGTTAATAATGGGGTTGGGAAAATGAATTCGAATTATTAATAGAATTTGACTTGGGTTTGATAATGGATTAAATAAAAGGAGAGATGTTGTAAAAAAATAAAATAGAGTTGGATCGAATTAGTGATGGTTTTAAGCTAGGAATAAAATTCAAGTGAGTTATTAATAATATTGAACGAAATTTGCAAGTAAATTAGACACGCGAAGGGTTGTCGAATGAAATGAAATGAATTATAATAGAAATGGTTTGAGTTGTAAATTAAACCCAGATGAGGAGAAATAGATTGAGAATGGCTTTGTATTAATGGAATAAGTTCGAAAATGAATTAAGTAAGTAAATTTAAAATTTAAAATGGGTTAATTGAATTAAATAATAAATGGATGAAGTCTGATTGAATAAAAACTAAATCAAAGTTGTAATTGGAATTGGATTATCAGACTGAACTTAAGTTCAGTGGCATATGTGCTTGGATATTTTTTTTGATAAATGGAGAAGGTGAAGTAAAATTAAAATTAAAATGGATGGGCTAACTGAATTTAATGGAATTTGATTAAATGAGAATCAAACAGAAGTAAACTTAAGTTTGATGTTGAAATAAATTAAAGTAAATTAACTTAAGTTTAAAATTTATGGAAGCTTGGCTTCGAATAAGGGTGAAGCCCATTAAATAAAGCTTGGATTGAATTAATTTGGGAATGGCTAGTAGTATACAAGAATGGAATGTGTCGAGCTAAATGAATGGTGGGTGAATAAATTAGAAATGAAATGGAATTAAATATAAAATGAGTTGAAAATTAATTTAAAGTAGTTATAAACTAAAATAAATACTCTATTAAGCGAATATTGTCAAATTTGCATAAAATGAATTGTCGTTTGACGTAATGAAAGAAATTAAAATTCTTTGGGTTGAGAGAAGTTAAATAACTTGATTTTGAAATTAATTGAACGGAATATGAGCTTGTTTGGGTTAAAATAAATTAGATGTAAGCAATTGAGTTGTAAACCATTTGAATTGAATGGAGATGTTTGTGAATTGGCTGTTAACAATTAAATTTTAAGTCGGAACCCCATAAGTGGCTTATAAAGATTGTTTAACCTGCATTGCTTATAGAAACTTGTATGTTTGCTAGTTGAATATGTTAAATATTGTTAAATTACATGATTTTAGTGCTTACATATATAAATTGAGATAGTACAGGTACCTAAAGGCCGTTTGGATGGATTGGATTGCGCTAATTGCTTAAATTAATAAGCTGCTTGCTTAAAATGCTAAATAAGGTACGCCTACGCAATAAAAATAGGAAATATGAACTGTTTTTGCTTTTTTCGACCGTGTGGGTCGATGTCTATATATTTATATCTCTTGTCAAATTGCAAAAGCTCCTCCGTACAAAGGAGACTCTGCCAAAAAATTTCGAAAATTTTTGAGAAATTTTTTTGTTAAGCAATAAAACGATTTCAAATTTGAAACGAAAACAAATTAGTGGATTAAACTAATTTAAAATAATAATATGAATCTGTTATAAATGAAAGATAAAATTTAATACTCAGAAGTGAAGATAAATGGAATTCATATGAAATGAGAAAGCTAATTTGAATCGAAGTAGGTATGAAACATATGTGAGGAAATGTATAAAATGATTGGAAACGTTATGATTGTATATTATTATTTAGTAAGAAATGCAGGTATTAAAGGGAAAAGAAAATTGGATGTGATTCCAAAAGATAAATTCCGACTAAAAGGTATGTATTTAAATTTCTGTATGAAATTGGATTGGGTTTTTGATCTAGCCACTTGGCTTTTGTTTTCTTTTGGAATTTGGGAGCCCGTAGAGGCATTTTGTAGTTGTACCGAGCTAGCCGCGCAAAGGAAACGCTGGCAAAAAAATTCGGAAATTTAGAGAGTTAGAATTTTTTTGAGAAAGTTGTGATAATTTAAATTTGAATTTTAATTTAGATTTAAATAAATGAAATACATAATGTTGTTGGAAACTATAGAAGGTTTTGGGAAATTGGCTAAAGTGATTGTAGGTCTTTAATAAAAGATAGTTGGTAGGATGTTGATAAAACTGTTAGTTTTGGGAAAAGGTAAACGGGTTATGAACCATTCTCCCTAACTAGTAATTTCGGGGACGAAATTCTTTTAAGAAGGGAGGAATGTGACCACCCAGAATTTTCAACAATTTAAATTTGAACAGTTAATTGATTTTAAAATATTTAAAAGTTAATTTTAATTTGAATGCAAGATATCAATACTTAATTGATAATTAAATTATTGAATTATATAGTTTAAATATTGAATTTAATAATTGAAATTGGGTAAATTGTTGAATTTGAAATTTCTAAGCCTGTTTAAAATAATTTGAAGGCTTATAAAATTTATAACGCTGATACTGAAGATAATAGAATGGTTGAAAACTTAATTTAAAGGTGGGTTGTTCAATTTTGATAATATATCGTTTAAATCGATATTTAAAAATAGCCTTCCGAGGCACAGTCTCGGAATTTGACGAAACCAGTTCCATTGGATCCGTAATAGTTAGTTATTATCGTATTTCGATTCTCGTAGCAATCGGAGTTGTCGTTTGACCATGGCAGCTCAAAACGCATAAATTTATTTTAATCGATTTGATTGAAATTTGATCGTTTTCTTCCGTAACTCATGTATACAATCAAATTAGCCTTCGAAACACGTTCCATTGTGTTCGGAATGCAGGTAAAACCTTATTAACTCCCGTCGGCATGTCTGATTAGGAGTTCGAAATTTCATGGTGCATCGCGAGATATTATCAATATTTAATCATATAATATTCAACGCGTACCCTAGAAGCTATCCCAATTGATATTTATTTTCGTTCCCTCTTCAATCCAAATAGAAATAAAAACCGAGATTTTCAAAAAAAAAATTGCAGGCGATTATTAAATCGATGGCGACCCTCGTCTTTGTTCGACTTGTTCCTTGGCGACGCGGTCTTAATCAAGCTCGAAGGGGAATGAGACGTTGTCGTGACCGATTGTAGGGTTTGGGTTTCGATTTTTTTTGGAGTGAATCGCGACCTGGGTTGTTTTCTTTGTGTGCGGTGGCTGCAGTTTATGGAAGGCGATGGCTTGGGGTCGAACTCGAGCACGGCGACGTGAGGACTATGGAGATTACTGTTGTCGTGCAAATAGGGGGTATCGCGTGACGTTTTGGAGGCTCGTGCGCATGGATGGGGGAAATGGCGAGCGTTTTCTGGCAGTAGCCGGCGATTGGTGATGAAGGGAGTTCGGCTACGATTTTGGAGGCTGGTGGTGATGGTCTAGCAGGTGTGATTATTCGCTTTTCCTTCTTCTTCGATTTTTCTTGATTTAATAAAAGTAAATATGTATATATACATGCCTATTTCAATTGAAGATAAACAGGAAACTTTTATACAGGGAGATTTTGGAGTTTATCTATAGTAGAAATTTTAAAAATGTTGTAGAGTTACAAATTTGATTTTTTTTTAAATGAATATAGGCTATTTTTAGTTTTAAAAGGGGAAATAAATATGCAGGCACACATTTTAAATCGACTAACTTATTTTAAAAGCAAAGTATTAAGGTAATTTATTTGTTTAACCGGTTCATTAAATTATCTTAGTCCCTAAAAATAATTTATTTATAGAGAAATATATTAAATTACATTTTTGGTTAATTAAATTTATTAAGTGGTAATTGATTAGTTCAAATAACAATAACCTGTATGAATATTTATACAAGGTCAAAAATCGAGGAAACCAAGACAATTTTGAAGTGGATTCCAAATAAAAGCAAAGATGAGTAAATCTCACTCTGTTGGATTTTTATTTAAATTTAAATGGTTAAAATTAAATATTTTGTTGAATGATTCAATTGATTTGATGTGCACTGTAAATTGATAATCTGTTTATTTTGGTTTTGGTTGATTCTCGAGTTAATTGTTGCTTAACTCGAAATATTGGGAGTTTTAAGTTGTTTTAAACTTAAAACATATGTAAAAAAATGTTTCCATTTTAAAGCTACTAAGGGCTTAATGATTTGTGATTCATTAAAAGGGTAGGATAATTAAAATGGATAATTAATTAATTCAATTAGAATTAATTAATTGATTAAATTTTAGGTTAATTAATTAATTGTAAGTAATTCAGAATAGCCATTGGATGGTTTGATTAGTAATTACTTAATGTAACTAATAAAATATAATTACATTGTGGAATTATTCAAGTGATTAATTAAGATAATTAATTAAGGAGTAATCAATTTATTTAATGATGTAAATAAAAGGATAATTAATTATAGGTTGAGATAAATCCAAATTGATTAATATTATGGTTTAATTAATGATTAATTATTTAATGTAAATAAATTAGGATAAATTGAAATGCAAATGGGAAATCATTAATTTATATAATTAATCGTGTAAATAAAGATTGGTAAATTAAAACTGATTAATCCATAATAAGAGACTTATGAGGAATTAGTTAATATAACTAAATAAGGATTTATGTAATTAATATAGTTAATTAATTTATGAAGTAACTAAGATTACTTATTGATTTTGGGTTAAGAATAATTAATATCGTGAAATTAATTAAAGATAATTTCTTGAATGTAATCGAAAGATAATTAATCCAGAGTGATTAATTAAGATGAATGGATATGGAAGAGCTGATTAATTAATTGATTTGGAATTAATTAATGAAGAAATCTAAGTGATTGAGGTTTGAAATTCAATTAGAATCAATTGAATTGATTTGTATGTGATTAAGCTTTGCTTATGGGTGATTGGATGGTATTGGATGCTGAATGAGTTGATATCTCTGATATGAAATGTTGTGTATTTCATTTGGATAACTTGGGTTAGGATGACATGAGTTTCGAAGAGACCGGGGTCGGGTCTTGGGAAATACCCGAAACCACTTTGAATTTTTATAAATTGATTTGTAAAATCAATAGGCTGGAATGAAATTATTTAAGTGAATTAGATTATTTTATCTAAGTTGGTACTTAGGAATTGATGTGTGGAATAAGTGTTGTCTATAGCAAATTGTGAATTTGTCAAATTGATATAAATTACCCCGGTTTTATATAAGTTGTTTGCTTTAGCATTCCATGTTAGTTGGGTTTCCTCACGCTGGTTTCCAGCCTGACCCAGGTGTTACTTTGGTGTAATGCTCGGGTCGGACTGAGTATTACTGATTTTCAAGTAAGGACGTTCTGGAGCTCAGGAGGCGAGCCGGATGGCAGGAACGTATAGAGTATTTCCATTGTGTTATATTATTGTAAATCTGTGATATGACAATTGTGTATATTCAGTGACTGTGTATGTGTGAAACTTTGATGTATTAAAAATGTAATTGAAAGATATAATATTCTTTTGTAGACAGTTATTATCTATTATTATATTTTATCCGCTGCGAATGTGAGATGTTTGATGTTTCTAATTTTCTTCTTCTTCTATCTCTTCTTCTTTTCCATAACTATCTGGAATCTTCGGGTTCGAAAATTTCGGATCGTTACAAATAGTGTGTTCATGAAATAACTATATGATATCACAATCAAACACACTCAAATCATCAACTAGAATGTCAAATTAGGTAAATAAGTAGAGCAATGTATCTTTATATGTTATATAATGGATATTTTGTCAAGTCATTACGCCTAACGAATAACACGCTTTCATATAGAGAAATCAACGCTAATCTCAGAAGATGTCATCACCCATATAGAAATACATCGAATTGGAAAATCACATAATCAACAAATGGGTGAATCTTACACATTCAAAAATCGAAATCAAATCCAAAATAATCAATAGTGAGATATCCTCAAGTGAAGTCGAGTAGTAATGAAGCAATGTTCACCCGCTCTCTCAATCTCATATTATAAAATACCAATATTAAAAAAATAAAATCAGTATAAAAGATTTGAGCCAGTTCAAAACAATACCATAATGTGCCAAATCATATATCTCAACCTACAGCCCTCAAAGAGGCGAAACTCTCGACCGAAAGGTCCTAAGAGATAGAGACAACAAATCAATAATAAATAGATCATCTACTTGAGAAGGATACGGAGTTGATTATACTTTGGACACAATCTCAGGTATAATCTCATCCATACATAATATATGTCTATCCACTACCCACATGCATACACATACATCTACATATTCTAGAACTAAATGGGAGACTGACAGCATGTGTGCTTGCTCCAAGAGTCATACATGGTCTATATGGCATGACTCCTATAGTCATCGGTTAACATTACCTTTCCCCTCTCAGTGCCATGACAATGATCCACCATAGGCTCGACAATGCATAGTCTCTTCTGTCACGGCTACCGACATGTGCCTCTATATGGTAACCGACTGCTGGCCTATGCGATACAAGGAGCAACTAACTACCAATCTCGTGATGCACATCAAATACCATAAATAACAACGGTGTCACAGATCTGGGGCATGATCCTATGATCAGGCCGACAGGGTGGATCTTGACTAATTTGGTTCACTCTTGAAACATAAAGGGAGTTGGACTAAAGTACACAGGCATATAATGTACACAAACTCTGTGGCAAATAAGTAGCCTCCATACATGCTCACCGCAGCGAGTCACAAACACACCACATATACCCATATGAGTGTCATCCACAAGTAATGAATAACTAAATAAATAACACAACGACATCTCATACCACCGAGTGTTACTAGTCCATTTACTTAGTGCTAATATATCACACTCGCACTTTTTTATTCTATATAATGAGTCCAAAGAATAATCAAAGAAGTGTTACATAAAGTTCCATACCAGATGGTACCACTAAACTGTTTATTCAGATTTCTCATCTCATAGAATTAAATAGCATAAAATCATATAGAAAGATGTCATCATCGTATCATATTAAACACTAATCCAATCAATATCAATGGTGAATCACTCATATAGCATCAAAATTGATATAAAGAAGATAAGATACCAGAATCAAGTAATAATGTAAAAATAGAATATTCAAATAAATATAAATAAGTGAACCAATATGCTTATTAATGAAACCTTCACAGCATATAGTTTTGTAAATCAATAATGATACTAATAAGAAGAAAATAAATTCATGTTCAAACAAATAACTTTTTTATATCTTGTATTATACTATAAAATTTCAAATCAATACTTTAGAAGCCTTTAATTAATAATAATAATAATTTATTTCCAATCGATTTAGGTATATTTACAATTCCTTTTTTGTAAATCTTATAGTTTATATAAATGTTAATTAATGTATACACAAAAGTATAAAATAAACAAAACTCTAACCCAAACTCAAACATACGTGCTTTCACTTATACCATATAAAACAAATATTCAATATAAAATAATAGTTACCGGTCAAGTATTGGGAAGGCACTATTTGAGCCACTTTATGGTAGACCAATGTAATATCCCTCATCTAGAGTCGCAAAGCTATGCGCTACAGATGCTGCTGTCATCTGTTATATTAACTTTCAGCGACTAAACACGGCTCTATTAGTGGTATCCATAATATCAGAAGCACTTGAATATGAAACAAATCACAGATTTCAAAACAATATTTTTCCATTACATTTCAAAACAGATGTTCCATATTCAGATTACATACTCCCAAGCATTTCCCAGGCAATGATAAAATATACTTATTACAAATTATGCCAAGAGTGACATATGAAGATGCCTCCTTGGATGATTAGAGCCATATAGTCATAATTGACATAGTACATACACACCGGAAACAAACACATAACAAAGAGCTACAACTCCTAACAGCTACCCGTTAGCCTCCTGCTCGCCTCCGGTAGCTTAATTCATCATCCTACTAAAACCTGTAAGAACCTCAACCCTCAGCCTACTCAAATCAATTTTGAGCACATGAGAGTTTAAAGGGAAAACATAAACTTCGAGTAAGACATAAATCTTAGTGTGAATAATACTATACATCTCAGTTATTTGATATTAAGTGAGACCACGCCGCCTAGCGGAACTGGTTTTTCCTCACTAATATCCTTTTAAAACATATCTTTTGCAAAACTTTATCCTGCAAGCGAAACTGGTTAAAATATAAAGCATCATTATATAATCATATATATATATATAAAGTAGCAAATGGACTATCTGTCCGAACACTATAGTTTGTTTGGCTTACTACTAACATTTGGCTAACCCGGGCCTACTAAATAAATAAAAAAATAATCTAACATCATTAGACACCTCTTCTAGGTGGTCTACCCTTAACTATCTGTTAAATATTCCTCTTCTGGACGGTGTCCTTAGCTTAATATCTCCCAGGGTCAGCTGATCCTAATGGTTTTGTGGGCTCACCAATAACCTATTTGTATGCAACATATATCCTTTGTGTGTAATCATAATTTAAGTCTTATCTATGACAAAGCCCTACACACTGGAATTTTGGACTAAATTAGCTAGGGCTAATAGCTAATGTATAGGGTGCGACCCTATACCAGACCCATCTGGTATTCTAATATCTAAGTCTTTTTACTTAGGGATACCTTCCTGAAATTTTCCTTAAAAATCTTTTCATCTGAAATTGATTTAAAACCATTTAAACCAAATTAAACAATGAAAATATTTATACTCTATGATTTACTCAAAATCACCTTGCCATGCTATATATACTTTACCCAACCTTTGTTGACAAAACCTTTTGACATTTGAAAGTACCCCTTTTGATCACATTGAACGTACCCCTTTCAAAACCATGTAAAACCCTTTCTTTTACCTAGACCGAAAGGCCAAATCTTCCTTTCGAAACCATCCATATAACCTTTCGAAACCATTGAAATTCCTTTTCCTTCTAAAGCTAAAAACCTTCGACATCTCTCTTTAAAACCATTAAACATTCTCTTTTGAAACCATAGGAAAAACCCTTCCTTTAAACTTACTCAAAACTATAAGAAAAACCTTCCCTTTTTGACCTTTCGAAACCATAAGAAATTAGTACCATTCAACTCCCTTAAAACCCTCTTGGGAACCACCCCTTCGAAACCATTTTCAAAACCTTTTGAAAGCACTTGGGTTCAATCTAAAACATGTGGAAAAAAATCTTTCGAAATTCAACACTATCTTGTCGAAACCTTTGGGCTATTCTTTAGAAATCACTAATGGTCACAAGCAATAGGGTTGAAAGCTCACCTTTTCGAAAGCTATAATTTAAGTAGGAAAGTGATGGTGTCGGAACACCCCTTCCGAAAGCATTGGAGAAGCGGTAGAGTTTTTATAAAATAAAACAATCCCCTTCGAAAGCTCTGTTTCGAAAGGTAGAAAGCGGTAGTGAAGGCTTCGACATAGTCGAAAGCTATCATCTAAAAATAAAGGTACAACTATTTCGAAGCCAATCTTTAAACCTATTAACTTAGTTAAAAGAACTAAGTCAAAAGCTATAACGACCCATATTTTTGGTAATTAAAATATTAAATTTAATAAGATTTTGGAATTTAATATTGTCATAAATTAAAATTTATGGTTTATAAATGGGAAAATAATAATTAATATATAATTTGATATTATTATTTGAATGTTATTGACAACTATTTTAATGTAACTTCAATCAATTGTAATGGTAAAGTTTAATTTGGAATGTAATTTTAGAGCTTAATTTGGATTTAATTGTAAGTTAATAAGGAATAAACTAATTTTTGGAATCAATTGTTGGAATTAATGTAATTAAATTTTGCAATTATTTTAAGTTAAGACGAAAAATGTAAAATATGAGAATAGTAGGATGAAAGTTTGTTAATTAAAGTGATAAGGTAATAGTTGATTTAATATAAGAACTTGTAAATCAAATAAAATAATTTGTTTGAAATTAAAATATAATAAAAAAATTTGTTTGGGATTTAAATTATAATGAATGGATTTATTACAGTTGTAATTGAGTGCTAAAATTAATGTACTATTTAAATCTTGACTTTAACATGAAATTTTTAATTTTAATAATATTATTAGTTTTCGTGTAATTAGGAATGATGAAAATGGTTAATTTTTAAATTTTGAATTTGAAAGTGATTAAATTGATTTTAAAATAGTAATTCACTTAATTAACGTGTAAAATTAGTTTTTTTGGCTACTGTCTTAGATTTCGACGAAACCAGTTTCATTGAATCCGTAATAGTAAATTACTATAGGATTTCAAGTTTCTTAGCGATCGGACTTATCTTTTGATCGTGCGGGTTCGAAACGCGTAGAAATTAATTAAAAGAATCTAAATGAATATAATTTGATTTTGAAAGCCAACTTCTGTATATAATGGAATTAGGGTTTGACACTAGTTCCATTGAGCTTAAAAATATCGAAAACCTATTTTTTAATATACGGGATGAAAGAATTCGCCAAAAATCGATGAAGATGGGGGTGGTGGCGCTAGTTGAAGGTGGATGCCGGAGGAGGCCGCAGCTTGGGCGTTAGCAGAGGGGTGGATGGCGGTCTGGTCGGCGATGCCTAATGTGGTTGGAAGCGTGCCTAGGCACGACAACAGGCGAAGGAATGATGGCGGCGTTTATTCTGATAAGTTCGAACGTGATGAACGAGGGTTGGGGTAGGTTTGCCTAATTACCATTCTGCCCCTATTGTTTATTTTACTTAAATTTAAGTTTCAATGTTCTGACTAGCGCAACGTTTTCATAGGAGCTCCGACTGACGCGAGGTTCTTCCATTGGGTTCGTATCAAAATATCGGACAATATGAAACCGACTTGGTTAATTTGGAGACTGTGCAAATTTTGGGCTTTTATTGGATTTTTAATCGACTACAAACCAAAATTGACTGATTTAGCCCACTCATGCAATACTATATATTCTTGTGTTGTTAGATTAAATTTATGAAGTGATTATAATGTTATTGGTTGCTATTTGGTAATTTAAATTGACATTTAATCGAAATTGAATTTTATTGAATTAAATTGCCATTTAAATTATTGAAATTGAATTGCAAGTTAAATATCTAATATTGATAACTAGTTAATTGTTGTGAATTATTAGTTGATTTGGATGTTGAAAATGATGGATGTCTATTTTTTGACATTTTGGATGATTGGATGTGTATTTGTTCTTACATATCATCTGCTATCTACCCTGATAATAATATAAACTGTTATTTGAATTATTTCAAATAAATTAAGAAGTAGGTTGCAATGATATATACCTATAACACCTTGATTTAGATTGAAATGATATATATCCATTCCTATAATTAAAATTGAAATAACCGTTCACTTGGCCATAGGGTAGAAAATTATATACGAACACCGGGTTTGTTAAATTAAAAGGCTTTTAAAAAATTTATTTTTCAATTTTGGTTAAATGAAATTGACTTGAAAAGTAATAAATTATTTATTTATATGGATTAAATTATTTGTAATTCAAGCTTAGCAATGTTGAAATTGAATCTGGTTAAAGAAAATTGTTTTAAATAATTGAATTGAAAATGTGAAGTATAACTGATATATGACTTTAATTTTGGAAATTGAATCATTTTAAAGATTTGGGTCTTAATATTCAACAATGAGGTTTAATTTGATTTAAGTGTTTTAAATCGGTAAATTGAAATTGGATTTGAAATTAATACAAATTGAAATGGTTTAAAATAAGAATTGAATTGAAATTTAAATCAATGAATGGGATTGTTAAATCGAATTTGAAGTTAAAAATGAATGTTCGGAAAATTGAAGTAATTTTTAATTAAAATTGAAATCAAGTTGATTTGAAGCTAAATTGAAATTGAGTCAATTGAATTAAAAGAATGGATATTGAGTTGGTTGATTTAAAATTGGACATGGGTCTAGGTTTATGAAATGGAAAGGAATAATTTGATTTATTATTATTTTCAAATAAATTATTTTACCATAAACTGTTTAACTTCTATCTTTATTAATATTCAAATTATTTATATTTCCCAACTATCTTACTACATAAACCATTTTCAATACACAAAGCATTTTATACCAAACTTTTTAAACTATTCAAACTATTTTCTAAAATTTCAAACCGTGCAGACTTGAAATGTTTATATTTAAGTCGTTGATTTAAAATGCGAATGGGGTAAAATGAGGTTAAAACCTAATTTGGAATTTGAAATGATACTTTCAAGTGAAAATGACATATTTGATAAAATATGATGATTTTGATATTTTTAAGTGAATATTATATTGTGGTATCAAATTTGAATCAGTTTTGAAATGTAAAAGAACCAGCCGGTGTGAAAAATGACGTTTGGTTGTTTAAGAGATCGAGGCCTCTTATTGGCATACTCTCTGTCAATATTGAAACCACTTTAACAACTGTGTACACGATAGATGTTATCCAAAATGAAGTGGTTGAATTGGAAGCATTTGCTAGATTTGATGAAAGAGAATGATGATGGATGACCCTAACACTTGTGTCAATTGGAAATGACTAAAAGAGGAGCCTGTGTCTGGCCAAGAGGTTCGTAATCTTTAGGGGCTATCACCCCTTCGTATTATTATATTGGTTTGTGGACTTGATCGGTGCATCTTGATTTGATTTTGGGGTAATGGACTCGATGGGCGGTCGTAGCTATGATGCATTACAATCAGCCGGAAAGGGTAAACTCCCAGAATCCTACCTTGGGCATTGCCTCACGTGCCTTTTCATACTTTTATCCATATATGCGATCACTATGATTTTGTTTTAGTGTTGTCTTATCGCGGCGCTCCCCTGACTACCGACGTTACTGGTGATGTCAAAGGCAAGCTATAGGACAATGCATAAACATGTGTCAAGAGGGATTAATGTAAAGCCTTAACGCTAAGAAAAATATTTACTTTACCGAATAGACACTATATACACGGTATTCTACTAGATATTTTGACGGATCTTTAAGAGGTGGAAAATCGCATATCATCTCTTAATTTATTGAATGCACATTATATGCTAGATAGGAGACGTAATATCCTGTTGTTCGTCGACGGAAATTCTATCGGTTTAGAAAACCGTCGAACGAATTTAAATTTAAAAATAACCGCAAGCGCACGGTGTACGAATGTAGCACGCGGCGAATACGAGTCGATCCGTAGGGAATTGATGATTTTAAAATTCTATTCAATCAAATTAACCAAACTTGAAAGTGTGATTAGCTAAAAATGTAAGAAACTAACAAAAACTAGCAAAAGAAAATTAGATAAAAATATGAGAGTTAAATGACAATTTAGAGGCAATTTCCACTCTCTAAATCACATAAATCAACAAAATGAAGTTATGATCTCTCTTTTCTTGTCATTAGTGAATTAGTTGATGTGCTTATCATAAGTATGGTATATTTGTGCTATTAATTAGCTCAATATAAACCATCAAACTATAACGCAACCACTAATACACTTTTAAATCTCATAAAATATGACAACTAACTTGAAAGCAAAATCAATTTTAAGCATGGCCTGTTAACTATTAATTAGAAATATAAGCCATCAAATTTTAATTTCAACAATCACTTCTTTGCCATAATCATATGTAGATGAAGAGGCAATTTGTGTTTTGTTTGTTTAAGCATAGCCTATTTGTTATGAACAACATTAACTATCAAATACAAAGCTAAACAACATCATTAAACCGCTTCAATCATCCTCATTAAGCACAAAAAGAGAGCATAAACATCAAATTAAGTTGAAGCTACATGATTAGAGAGCTTCATTACCCCTAAATTGAAGGGGTTTAGCCTCTCATATTTTTTATCATATAAACAAATGTAGCTAGCAACATGAAAGCAAAAAAGAAAGGAAAATGAGAGCTAATGGAAAATACAGCTAATCTAATTTCATAAAGGTAAATCTACACTATTACATAATAAGAGAAGAAGCATGTAAATAAAAGAGAATTAATATTGCATAAAAGAAAAGAAAATTACATGAAACAAAAAATGGCTAAGTAGCCATGAAAAGAGAAAGAGGAGCTTTCATTTTATTTTTGATCTAAACTAAACTAAAGAGAAGGAGGCCTAAGAGAGACTAAGAGAAGAGGAGGAGATTACATGAAACATAAGGGGTATATATACAAGTTTTAAAACCCAAATTCACTTTTTGGGGAATGCCCAAAATGCCCCTTAGGAAGTGTGGAGGCCAAGTAATCATTAACATGTCTTAATCCCCCATTAAGTATACATGAAACCATTAACTCCTTAAGCATGTGCATTAGCCTTTAATTTGTACATTAAGGTAGGTGGGTAGGTGGGGTCCTCCATGATCTTCACTTTGAATTATTTCCATCTTCATTCCTTTATATCCATTTTGTGCATGCATGTTTCTTCATGAACCCACCAATATGAGAAGCTAAATTCCTACAAAATATTATAGAAATTTCCAATTAAATTCTCTCGAACTAATATACGCGCACAAATGGCCATTTTGCCCTTATATGAAGATGAATATGTGAAAATTTGGAATTAATATGAATTTTGGTTAAAACAAGTTAAAATACCCAACATGATCATTTATTTAATTTAAATAGAATAAATATGGTGGTAAAAATATGCACATTTACGCGCACATCAAATTCCCCCACACTTATCTTTTTGTTCGTCCTCGAATAAACTAAAACTAAGATAAATCCGTTTTCATAGGAAGCACGATTGCATTGAGCGTATGTAACAAGCCGTTAAACCTCTGGGTGTCCCCAGTAGGACGAGTGTTGTCTCGTGAGGGTTTTCAGCGGATACTACCCACACAATCCTAATGCATGATGAAAATATTTACAAAATGCAAGATTTATTTACAAAGAGATGAATGTGAGTTTTTGAAAATATTTACAATGAAGGATTTATTTTTAAATTGACACGAATAAGTTAAATGTAGGTTTTGGTCATTATCTTGAAAATTTATGTCATTTACTCGTCAAAATTTCCAACAAAAATCTAGTTATCATAACAAATAGACTATAGTTTAACTTGTTGTTTCGGTTTATAACAAAGTGTAATTATAAAATGGATCCTCAGTTGATTATCAAAGTTTATCAAAGTGGTATTTTCATTTCTTTTCAATAACAAATCAAAGTAAAAATAGTGTTAGGATTTCAATTGCTTGCTCTCTCATTATTTTCAAAAAAAATTACACACCTAGCTCAGGTAAACTGAGGCCAGATATGCCACCCATGCACTGCCTTTCGGGCATATGTGAGGGGAGTACAGAGCATGGCGAGTGTACACACTTTCGTGCATACACCTATCGACCGTGGGTGGTTTATATTAAGTCTGTTTTTTACATGTGTTCCATACATGCACAACCGTGAGGACTTTTAAATGAGTATGAAAGCACATAATCAAAGATTCCAAGTAATTCACCCATGCATAACCGTAAGGACTTTTAAATGAGAGTGAATGTGACGCCCCACCTCTATACCCACGCTAGCCAAGAACACTACGGTGTAATGCTGTCAACTAGCACGGAGAATAAGGCTGTTGAGGAGCGGCCATCAATAGTTGGCCTTACACTAGTATTGGTTATCTCGATGGGAGTGATATAAATATAATATATTCTTTCATTTTTCATCTCTGATTTATTTTCCTCCCATCGAAATACCCCAATTCCAGTATAAAACGAACTACGATGGTTCAAATAGTTTAGAACAGTAAATATAAAATAACAACACAGATAATATAAATGCGGAACACAGATGAAACAGAAAGTCTCATATATATATAAAATAACTGATGTCAGTTACAATGCATGCACACGGTACATATGATACAACTACAACAGTCGACTAAGGAAGTTACATATACAAGTACATTAACGTATTTAATATACATGAACACATATCTCCCTATACAATTTTACAGACTACTACAAATGACGACGACTACTCCAAAAGATATGAAAGAACTTCATAGCTCTAGCAGCAACCCAAAGCAGAATATCTACAACCTGAAATACTCGGTCTGACCCGAGTATTAAATTCAAAGAAAATAATACTCGGGTCAGTCTAATTCAAACTCAGTTATTAGTGCACAGAAGCAATAATAATCAAATAATGAATAGACGACAGTAATTAAACCAAGTCAGAATGCAATTCAGAAATATTGAATTGAAATAAACATAACAGTTCAAATCATTGAAATATCAATTAAAATATTAATTCATGTAGGGCTGCAGTACACGCACGCGTGCACTGCCTCGCCACTACAGAATATGGAATACGCAAAGAGATTCATAAGTCATAACAAATAGAATATCACAAAACCATACCGTGTGGCTGCAGTTCACGCTTGTGTGCACTGCCTTGCCACTATAGTGTCGATGTACCCAATGAATACCGTGTGGCTGTAGTTCACGCTTGCGTGTACTGCCTTGCCACTACAGTGATGTTGTACACAAAAGCTCAACGAACCAAAATCAATGAAGGTTCAAATATCAATGCCACTGCCATTTGAACAGCAGGCCAAAGTCAACACAGTAACAACCCAAAACATTTAAGCATATGAATGCAAGTAAATGTCACTGAGAAGCAATGTTTAGCATACATATGAATCAATTTCATATGTACAACAAAACACCAAGGTCAACTCAGCAATGCAAAGGCCAGTTTTTCGACCAGAAATACTTGCAACATGAATGGTGCAAAGAAAGCAGTAAGCAGTATATAACTTAAACATTTCACTGAATACATGGACCGGAGCAGTCTAGCTAGGATTTGGCAAAATGCAACTGATCAGAGGTGACAACTTGGAGCACCAGGCCAAATGGTATACACTGACTATAATTAAATCCACAAAACAAATATCCAAATTGATCCAAATGATCCAGACAGCTATAGTGAAGCTGCCGTAACATGAAGCAACAATAGACACGCATTCAATCTAAATGATCCAGTGGTCATAACTGGATAGTATAACATGGACGAGATACATAAAACAGTGGTATACCAACCAAGAACGAAATAATTCAGGCTTAAAGCCATCAACTGACAACGTACAACTCAAATGAGTGAGTGTACCAGGGGTATGTCAACCCAGAATTGTGCACGGCAAATATAATCTGGGTCAATCAGTGAACGTGCACTGGTAGAGAAACAGTGAAACAACAATGGTTTCTATGCGAATGCTACAATGAAACTTAAAACAACAATAACTCAAGCAAATCAGAAAATCACACATACAGTGGGTTGCAGCCAAATACCTGTTCAAATGAAACAGAGGTGGCTACATGCAACTTTACTTAAAAGCAAGTATAAATGCCCATCTACATGTACACAATGACAACAAGGCAGCAAACAAGAATCAAGCTAATAGTGGACAGAGTTGAGGCCATAACCCAAAGCATACTACGTGAAGAACAAGTTTGCAAGTGAAGACAACAATGGTGCCAGCAGTTGCAACCAGGTTCAGAGGCATCAGTGGTGGCCTCGATGTACATGAAAACAAGGCTACATTAAGACCATCAAAGGCTACAAGTACTTGAGCTCAAGGCAGTAAAATTCAAAAGTGCCACAAAATGAAACTGCAGATCAACAAGTATGTACACAATTCTAACACAGTGAAGTCATGGGATCTAAATCAACAGCCCCAAAATCATCTCAAGGCAGAAAAGCATCAGCATCGAACAAAAACAGGGTCGAGGCGACAAAGTTACAAAAATCAATCATCAAAACAAATCGAATGGCCGAAGTCAGATACAAAAATTCAAGGCCGAACACAAAATCACCAAGCAATGAATTTGAATTAGATGTGAGTAGGGATTACTCACCTTGTCGACGAATTTAGGGGAAGCCGGCCAGAATTCGACCGAAGACGAACGAAGCTATCAACCGAAGCCCTAAATTTGGACAAACGAGTGAGAGAGAGGCCGCCATAATTTTTGTTTCGGTGGTTTTAGGTTAGCAACGAACGAATAAGATAAACGAATTAAAAAGGGGGATTGTGGGCTGGGCTGAGAAATGAGTTGCGATTTGATTAAGTTTTATAATTTAATACTTTGGGCTGAAATGGGAGAGGCAGTTTGGTTGGGCTGGTTTATATTTAATAAATAATTTAGTGAAGGGTTTAGCTTGTTCGTTTAATAGTAAGTGCAATTTGATTGTTATAAAAATTATTCACACTTTCTGATAGCATTGTTCTTAATTCACAGGTACGCTATGGAAAACCAAGTAAACACTACAGAGATCGAACGTTTATCAACAAACTACTGAAAACCAAAGTTTGGACCGAAACCAAAACAAATGAACCACTATTTTAAAAAAAAATCAAAGCCCCTCAAACTTTATAACCATTTGTAATTTAAATTTTAAAAACTTCAATTTGAAAATTGACGAAAATATCGGGTTGTTACAGACTACCCTCCTTAAAGAAATTGCGTCCTCGCAATCTTAAGGAACAAATGGACAAATGGTAACAACCATAAAGAACATCATCATACGATAAAGAAGTTAGAAATAGAAAGTTCATCATATAGAGCATGAAAGAGAAAGCCTGAACATGTTTACTCGATGAATTCTTTGGATTCCTAAGAGAAATCCATAGAATTTGAGAACCATTGAGAATCTCAACAAGAGAAACATCTATATTTCGAAGGTGCTACACCCCCGAAGCAATGATGTGAATATAAGATTGCTCAAGAATAGAAATTGGAAATCCCTAAGGCATTTCCGTAATTGGAAGACGTGGAAAACATCGTGAATAGCAGAAAATTGAGTCGGTACACCGACGTTGTACAATATAAACGCCAAAGAAATCTTTTAATTTCATAAAAGAAATTCGCAAATTATCAACAAAATCTAATTATCAATAGATAATTCAGAAATCTCTAATCACAAATGTTCGATTATCAAAAACGATAATCAAATCAACAAGTATTCGATTATCAAAATCGAAAATCAATCTTAAATCACAAATATTTAATTATCACAATTGATAATCAAATCTCAAATCGCAAATGTTTAATTATCACAAACGATAATTAAACCACAAATATCTAATTATCACAATTGATAATTAGAAACAATAAATATCTGATTATCAAAAACTATAATCAGAAATCATAAATATTTAATTATCACAATTGATAATCAAATCTCAAATCGCAAATGTTTAATTATCACTAACGATAATTAAATCTCAATTATCTGATTATCACAAGCGATAATCAGAAATCACAAATTTTCAATTAACGAGTCCGAAATTAACCGAAATAGCAAACGCACATGACCCATAACCACAAGTTTTACTAAATCTTTAATTCACTTCATCGTTTCCTTGAAAGTGCAAAATTGTGTATTTTAAATAAATAACATTTTACGTTCTCAAACGGACAAGTCCGGAATTAAGCGAATCGGTAAAAGAAAGGGGTCATAGTCCTCAATTTTTCTGAAACGTTTAATTCGCTTCCTCATTCTTTTGAAAGCGCAAATCGTAAAAATTTTGAAAACAATTTTGATTTATATTTTGAAATATTTTGAAGAATAACAAATTTTTTTAAAACACGTGATTAAAATAGCAATGTCAGTAGCAACTTCGACATACGTCAAAATTTCATCGAAATAATTGGCATCAAAATATAATACCAATGAATTTTCGTTCATCAAAAGTGTCACAAGAATCTTCTCAAAGATAGAAAGGGATATCATACCCTAAACTTGTATTCATAACAAGTCAATAACACACGAATTCACCAATGCACAAGAATTGATAAAACTTATCAATAGAAATCACGAAAGTTGGTGAAGCACAAATTCTAGAAATCTACACAAGAAATCCAGAAATCACAAGATAAGAGTATGAGAACTCGCACGGAGTATGAAAACTCGAACGGAGTATAAAAACTCAAACAGAGTATGACATAGAATAAAAGATATGGCATAACATAAAATATCCATAATGACATACTACTATAAGTATGTAAATAATGATCAACAGGAGATCAACCGATGAGGGGTATGGCATAAATATGAATATCCATACTGACATACGACTATAAGTATGCAAATAATGATCAACAGGAGATCAACCGATAAGAGATAATCAATATCACAAGAATCTTCTCAAAGATCCAAAGAGGTAACATACCCCAAATTTGTACTCATGACAAATTAATAACATATGAATTCACCAATGCACAAGAATAGGTGAAGCATAAAATTTCCAGAAATCAACATAAGGAATCTAGAAATCACAGAAAAAGGGAAAGAGGCCTATCACATGACGGTCCGAAGACCATGGGGAGCTACCCCGCATGTGTGAATGGAATCACACAGATTGAGGTCAAGACTAACCAAAAAGCAGAAAGATATGTGTGAATGGAATCACACAAGTGGTGTCTAGTCTGACCATCAGAACGATCATCATGATCAACGAGGGGTGTCAATTACACTAAGCATGTGTGAATGGAATCACACAGATTGAGGTCAAGACTAACCAAAAAGCAGAAAGGTATGTGTGAATGGAATCACACAAGCGGTGTCTAGTCTAACCTCGCAATGAAAGAGACATCGCGCAATTGCTAGTCTATTTCATAAAGCGATCATCAAGATAAACGAGAAGTGTCAATTACACTAAGCTAGTGAATATAAAAGTTTAGCTTCATGTCCCATAACCACTAGCTTAACTTAAATATTTACGAACAAACTGTAGATCTTCACTAGAAAAATGTCACAAGTGGTTCAATCGAACAAGTCCAAAGATTAACCGGCGAAGTAAACGCAAGCGTTATATACCACTCGTTTTACTAAGCCGTTTAATTAGATTTCTCATACGAGTGAAATAAAGGTTTGTATATACTAATAGATTGGAAAACGGTTTAGGAAAAGATTTTGATATTGAAAATAGAGTTGAAAACATTTTGATAAAAGAGTTTTGATATTTACTACTAGTATTGAAACATTTATATTTTTAAAGTGACAAATCACAAAAATGATTGCAGAAACAATCAACCACAAGAATTCACATACGAAGACGTGAATAGAATCCAAAGAAATCGATACTGTATCCATCCAAAAGTATGTTCACGAAAATCCCGAAGAAAATGTTATCAAAGTTGCTAATAAAGGATAGCAATAAATCGGGAAATTAACAAGAATCGATTAAATTTGGAAACCAAATCAATTCACTAAAATTCACCTTCGAAGACGTGAATAAAATCCAAAGAATTCGATTCTAAATCCATCAAAGTAGGAATATCCAAAAATTCCAGAAATAGAAGTTTTCAAAGTCGACAAAGGAGATATCATCTAATCGGAAAAGAAGAATCGATTAACAAATGGGATAACGAAGCAGAACGAGCATAAATGCATAAATGACTTCAACAAAAATAAAAATCAAGTCAATGTCGAAGTCAACAATTAATGGCCATAATAGAGTACAAAACGATTCAACATCATAATCAAAGAATTCAACGGCAAACAAAATCAGAGTCGTGGAAATCAAGAAATTAGAAATTTCTCAAAAACAAAGTGACCGAAGTCGAATGGAAATCAAGCCGAGGAAAACATAAAATATCTAGTTCAGAATCGCTGAGATTCGAACAAAATCAATCATCGGCTAAATCAAATCAAAGCCGATAACACAAAAATTCAAAAATCAAATGCATATGAATAAGCGTTAGGAATTCATACCTAACAATCAAAAACAATCATATGCAAATATGAGAGATAAAACGCCGACAAATAGTTGTAACACATGTACTATCTAAGTTACGTTTTATATTTGTTCTAAACCCCAGGCTCTGATACCAAGCTGTGACGCCCCACCTCTATACCCACGCTAGCCAAGAACACTACGGTGTAATGCTGTCAACTATAAGGCTGTTGAGGAGCGGCCATCAATAATTGGCCTTACACTAGTATTGGTTATCTCGATGGGAGTGATATAAATATAATATATTCTTTCATTTTTCATCTCTGATTTATTTTCCTCCCATCGAAATACCCCAATTCCAGTATAAAACGAACTACGATGGTTCAAATAGTTTAGAACAGTAAATATAAAATAACAACACAGATAATATAAATGCGGAACACAGATGAAACAGAAAGTCTCATATATATATAAAATAACTGATGTCAGTTACAATGCATGAACACGGTACATATGATACAACTACAACAGTCGACTAAGGAAGTTACATATACAAGTACATTAACGTATTTAATATACATGAACACATATCTCCCTATACAATTTTACAGACTACTACAAATGACGACGACTACTCCAAAAGATATGAAAGAACTTCATAGCTCTAGCAGCAACCCAAAGCAGAATATCTACAACCTGAAATACTCGGTCTGACCCGAGTATTAAATTCAAAGAAAATAATACTCGGGTCAGTCTAATTCAAACTCAGTTATTAGTGCACAGAAGCAATAATAATCAAATAATGAATAGACGACAGTAATTAAACCAAGTCAGAATGCAATTCAGAAATATTGAATTGAAATAAACATAACAGTTCAAATCATTGAAATATCAATTAAAATATTAATTCATGTAGGGCTGCAGTACACGCACGCGTGCACTGCCTCGCCACTACAGAATATGGAATACGCAAAGAGATTCATAAGTCATAACAAATAGAATATCACAAAACCATACCATGTGGCTGCAGTTCACGCTTGCGTGCACTGCCTTGCCACTATAGTGTCGATGTACCCAATGAATACCGTGTGGCTGCAGTTCACGCTTGCGTGCACTGCCTTGCCACTACAGTGATGATGTACACAAAAGCTCAACGAACCAAAATCAATGAAGGTTCAAATATCAATGCCACTGCCATTTGAACAGCAGGCCAAAGTCAACACAGTAACAACCCAAAACATTTAAGCATATGAATGCAAGTAAATGTCACTGAGAAGCAATGTTTAGCATACATATGAATCAATTTCGTATGTACAACAAAACACCAAGGTCAACTCAGCAATGCAAAGGCCAGTTTTTCGACCAGAAATACTTGCAACATGAATGGTGCAAAGAAAGCAGTAAGCAGTATATAACTTAAACATTTCACTGAATACATGGACCGGAGCAGTCTAGCTAGGATTTGGCAAAATGCAACTGATCAGAGGTGACAACTTGGAGCACCAGGCCAAATGGTATACACTGACTATAATTAAATCCACAAAACAAATATCCAAATTGATCCAAATGATCCAGACAGCTATAGTGAAGCTGCCGTAACATGAAGCAACAATAGACACGCATTCAATCTAAATGATCCAGTGGTCATAACTGGACAGTATAACATGGACGAGATACATAAAACAGTGGTATACCAACCAAGAACGAAATAATTCAGGCTTAAAGCCATCAACTGACAACGTACAACTCAAATGAGTGAGTGTACCAGGGGTATGTCAACCCAGAATTGTGCACGGCAAATATAATCTGGGTCAATCAGTGAACGTGCACTGGTAGAGAAACAGTGAAACAACAATGGTTTCTATGCGAATGCTACAATGAAACTTAAAACAACAGTAACTCAAGCAAATCAGAAAATCACACATACAGTGGGTTGCAGCCAAATACCTGTTCAAATGAAACAGAGGTGGCTACATGCAACTTTACTTAAAAGCAAGTATAAATGCCCATCTACATGTACACAATGACAACAAGGCAGCAAACAAGAATCAAGCTAATAGTGGACAGAGTTGAGGCCACAACCCAAAGCATACTACGTGAAGAACAAGTTTGCAAGTGAAGACAACAATGGTGCCAGCAGTTGCAACCAGGTTCAGAGGCATCAGTGGTGGCCTCGATGTACATGAAAACAAGGCTACATTAAGAACATCAAAGGCTACAAGTACTTGAGCTCAAGGCAGTAAAATTCAAAAGTGCCACAAAATGAAACTGCAGATCAACAAGTATGTACACAATTCTAACACAGTGAAGTCATGGGATCTAAATCAACAGCCCCAAAATCATCTCAAGGCAGAAAAGCATCAGCATCGAACAAAAACAGGGTCGAGGCGACAAAGTTACAAAAATCAATCATCAAAACAAATCGAATGGCCGAAGTCAGATACAAAAATTCAAGGCCGAACACAAAATCACCAAGCAATGAATTTGAATTAGATGCGAGTAGGGATTACTCACCTTGTCGACGAATTTAGGGGAAGCCGGCCAGAATTCGACCGAAGACGAACGAAGCTATCAACCGAAGCCCTAAATTTGGACAAACGAGTGAGAGAGAGGCCGCCATAATTTTTGTTTCGGTGGTTTTAGGTTAGCAACGAACGAATAAGATAAATGAATTAAAAAGGGGGATTGTGGGCTGGGCTGAGAAATGAGTTGCGATTTGATTAAGTTTTATAATTTAATACTTTGGGCTGAAATGGGAGAGGCAGTTTGGTTGGGCTGGTTTATATTTAATAAATAATTTAGTGAAGGGTTTAGCTTGTTCGTTTAATAGTAAGTGCAATTTGATTGTTATAAAAATTATTCACACTTTCTGATAGCATTGTTCTTAATTCACAGGTACGCTATGGAAAACCAAGTAAACACTACAGAGATCGAACGTTTATCAACAAACTACTGAAAACCAAAGTTTCGACCGAAACCAAAACAAATGAACCACTATTTTAAAAAAAAATCAAAGCCCCTCAAACTTTATAACCATTTGTAATTTAAATTTTAAAAACTTCAATTTGAAAATTGACGAAAATATCGGGTTGTTACAGTGAATACTTGGATGTTATTTTTTTTTTAAGAGAGAGAGTTTTGCAAAATCATCTTAGCACCATTTAACTTAGAAGACAAAAAAAATATTATATCCTTTACTTTAAATCAACCACTTTTTAAAATGAAGATTTTCAGTTAGGATATACTTCATAATTAACATGTATGAATCTTCCTATATACTAGTTGAACCATTATTATTTGTAATCAGATTTCATTTTTATTTTTGTTTAGACAAATAAATTTCCAAAAATTTCAATTTAATAAACCAAAACCATATATTTATCTTATAGTGTTTCTTTTAAAAATAAATCAAAATGCTAAAAAAATCTTCTTTTGTTTTTGAATTTTTTTTTTGAGTTTTTGGAAGAAAAATGAAAAATTAATCCTAAAAAATCAACAAGAAGATGAGTCTCCCCCCCACACTTAATTTTGACTGTGTCCCCACAGTCAACCCGAGTGAAAGGCACGTTTATTATTATTTACATGAAACTGAAATGTATTTACACGACATCAGAAAGTATATTGCCAAAAAGTAAATGAAACGGTCTTCCAAAGACCGATTCATTTGTCTCGTCAAGTATACGAGACACAGCTTAAGCTCGAAAAACCAAACCATAAAATTTTTCGAAGTCGAATGTGAATTTGGAAATACGAATGTCGTTTTATTGAAAATTGAATGAGTTGTTTTGTTTTCGATGATTTTTAGGGTTGATAAAACAATTAATTGAAATTCAAGTTTATTTTCACCAAATTGAAGTTCAAACTTATCATTGAAAACTTCTTCAAAATTATCGATTTCAAAATCAAAATAGTCATCGAAATTTTCCCTTTCAGAATTCAACAACTCGTTTTCAACAAGTCCATAAAACTCATGTTCGTTAAATTCGACTTCCTTTGTTGGACTATCAACAACTTCATCGTGTAAATCGAGTTTAAAATTCAAAGTTGTCGTATTCAAATTTTCATAAAAAGGAAGATCGAAGTTTAAATCGAGCTTCGCACCCTCAAAAAAATTGAAATCCAACTCAATTACCGTGTTTTCAACAACTTCATTAAGGTTATTATTCTCAATTTCAAAAGTTGTTATTTGAAAATCGTCGATTTGGGTAAAAGATGGATTATTACTTAACTCGTCACACGTTGGGATTTGGTTTCGTTGTTCACGTTGTTTCATATAAGTTTCAAACAACGAATCCGTGTGATCATCGTAAATTTCGTTCATTTGTTCTACAAAATCTAATTTGTAGTTATTAACTTGAGAATTTTCGATTTGGATTTGTTGAGAACAAAATTTTTCACTCGTATCGTAGTCGAGATTATTACCATTGCCAAAATTATTTGAAAAGTGGATCACATTTTCTTTTTGCTTTTTAAATTCATTTTGGAGTTCGAAATTGAATTGGCATGAGTTATCATCGAAATCGTTTGAATTTTGAAGTGAATCCAAATTTTGATTATTTTGAAAACTTTGATTTGACTTATCGCACAAATATGAATTACACAACTTATTTATCATTTGATTTTGTTGTGTAGCGATTTCAAGTAAAGATGAAATACTATTTTCAAGATTTTATGGTTGGTCATCATTTTGAAAATTTTGAGGTTCAAAATTCGAATCGTTTAAACAATAGTTGTTGAAATATCCACAAGAATTTGAAGTGAAATTATATGGATTATATTGATTTTCACAACTGTCGTAAAATTCATGCATGTGGGGAAACTCAGACATATTCAAGAATGTTTTTGTGTTTTTTTTGTAAAAGAAAAATATTTACAGCTAGAATTTATTTTTCAAAAGGGAAATTGATTTTTGTTTTTTGGTTTTTTAAATTTTTTGAAAATTTCTTTTTTTTGGATTTTTGAAATTTCAAAGAAAAAGGATTTAAAAATTTCAAAGGAAAAGGAATATTTACAATTTTTTTAGTTTTGGATTTTGAATTTTTTTTGTTTTTTTTTAAATATGCATGAACTAATGCAACTAAATGAATGCAAGGGTTAATTACAAATGATTTATCCTAAGTTAACCCAAAATTGTATAATAACAAATTGTCTTAAATTAACAAGATAGTTCTCAGTCAGGTAACGGACAGAATTTATCGGTGCACCACGAATCACCGTAGCAATGCAGCCGAAGATTTAAGTACCTTCAGAGGAACAACCACTATAATATTTACGAATCACCGTAATATTTATAAATGGTTATTACTCTGTCGTAGCCTAGACACCAAGAAAATAAATTATTCAAAGAAGTCAATTTGTCAATATACAATTAAGTGCTATCGATGTCTAACTGTTATTATTAATTAAAATTCTAGAATGAAATGCAAAACAGAAATTAAACTGTATTAACAATGCAAGTACGATGAATTTTTGTTTTTTTTAAATGCAAGCAAACAACAATGCGATTCAAATAACATTAGAGATGAAAACGACAATTTTTTTTAAGCACGTAAGCAGTTTATTTTTGGCAGCAGTTCTTCAATTTTCAGCAAGCTAATTCCTTCTGCTTTGGCAACCTGAAACTAAAAGCACGATATATACAATCTTTTTTTTAACACAAAATAGAGGATAACAAAAGTCAACAAATCACAATACAACTAAACTTCAAATAAAAGAAAATTGAAAACAAAATTATTGATTTTTTTTCTTCTTGGAAATATGGAAAACTAAATTGAACTAAACAAAAAAAAAAACACAAAAAAACAAAAAAAATTGGACCAATCCTACAGCCCGGCCTACTAACCAGCTGAAACCAAATACACCTTTTTCTTTTTAATCACACGGTCCAGCCCACATTTAAAAACAAAACTAACCCCACATTAAAAAAACGAAACCAGCACGCCAGATTACACGTTGATTCATCCAAAATCCCACTCTTAATTTTCCAAATTAACTTCTCAATTCACAAAATCAAATTCAAAATTAAATCTCGCAGCCAAAAACTTGTTCGAAGGCAAGAAATTCAAGCTTGTGTTTGTCGAATTGTGAGGCGGTTGAGGGTCGCGAATTTGTTTTGGTTTTGATTTGCTTGCGATTGGAGGCATATGGGTTCGTAAGTTCGAGCAAATTAGGGGATTCGATGTTTGTGGTGATTGTCGCGGTTGGTGTTCTCGATGTTATGGTGTGGGTTTCGGCAATTGTTTGAATTTGGTTGCGGTGATGGATTGTGACAGAGTGATGCCGAGATGAGGATTGCTTCACGCAGAAAGATTGTTCGTGGTGGATGGTTGCAGTTGTAAAGAGATTTGGATAGGGCGGTGAGTGGTAGCAAGGGTGAGTTGATGGTCCGTGGTAATGTTGTTGGAACAGTGGCAGTGAGTGGTTATGTTAAATGGTCAGTGAATGAATGGGGCGGACGTTTGAATAGTTGGTGACAGCGGCACATTGGGAATGGGGAATGTTCGTTGTGAGTGGTTTGAGAAGATGTGGTAACTACTGTTGTTTTGTACAGGTTGGCTGCTTGCAAGATGTGGTTGCAATTAACCAGGTGATCGACAGTTGGTTGTTTGACTTGACAGTACTGTGAAGTCAGGGTTGTGATATGGGCAAACTTCATGGAGTTGTGGTGGCAGTTTGAAGCTCTGGTGAATGGTGGTGAAGAAGCAGGTTAGTATGTCTTGTTTACTGTCTGCAAAGTGTTGGTGATTGGCGATTTTTGAAGTGTTGAGTAGTGAGTTTTTTTATTTTTTTTTATTTTTTGTGGGGATGTGATGAAATGTATCTATGGAGGTTTGAAATCTGGGGGATGAGGTAAATGTAGTTGCAAGGATATGAGGATATGCAATGGTTTGATGGAGTGTTTGTGGTGAGAGTGATGGGGATGATATGAAGTGAATGCAATAGTGGCAGTAGTTGTGGATTATTGGAGTAGAGGTGGTGAGAGTATGTTGATTTGAAGTGATGTAGTTTAGGGGATGTCGTCACCGATGTGGCTGTGCTATTGTGAGAAGAGGGAAGTGAAATGTAGAGAACAGCAAGATAGTAGCAGTTTGATGACACGGAATGGAAGTGAACTGTGGTGATGGTGTAGCGGTAATTGATGTTGGAGTGGGTTATTTTTTGTATGAAGGCTGATTGTTGACTGGCTGTTGGTGAAGTTTGTGGTTGACTGGGTAGTGAGGTGGCTTGCTGAAGTTGGTGAAAAGCTAGGTTGAAGGAAGTGATGTTGTCAGAAATGAATTAGGGAGGGTTGTAGAAAGTTTGGTAAATATTGGTTTGGCAGAGGGGTGATTGCAGTATCTGCTGATGGTGGAGTGGATGGACTTCTAATGTTTCAGTATGATAAGGAGGAGTAGATGGTGATTTGTTGTATGTATTAATGAAGCAGAGGGGGTGTTTGACTTGGGGAACAGAGCAGAGGAAGTTAAGTAAGAGGTTAGGCAGAAATGCAACAGAGAGTGGAAAATGAGACTGTAGACAGAAAAGCAAAAGAGAGAGGGAAATGCAACAGTGAAGGAAATGTAATAAGGAAATTTGTAAATGGATATGTAAAAGGAAATGTAACCGAAATGGAAAAAAAATTGAAATTGTGTATATGCTGTTTTATTTTTTAATTATGTAAATGCAAATCAAACAAGAAAACAACAACAAGCAAACTCAAAATGCAAGCAAAATTCACACAACAAACACACAACATTTTTTTTTTAAATTTGTAAACAAACACACAAGACTAACACACAAGAAAATCAAACGAAAATAATCCGAAGAATAGAAAATCAAAAATCAAAGCAACTCCCCGGCAACGGCGCCAAAAACTTGTTCGTCGACGGAAATTCTATCGATTTAGAAACCATCGAACGATTTAAAATTAAATTTACCGCAAGCGCACGGTGTACGAATGTAGCACGCGGCGAATACGGGTCGATCCGCAGGGAATTAATGATTTTAGAATTCTATTCAATCAAATTAACCAAACTTGAAAGTGTGATTAGCTAAAAATGTAAGAAACTAACAAAAATTAGCAAAAGAAAAATAGATAAAAATATGAGAGTTAAATGACAATTTAGAGGCAATTTCAACTCTCTAAATCACATAAATAAACAAAATGAAGCTATGATCTCTCTTTTCTTGTCATTAGTGAATTAGTTGATGTGCTTATCATAAGTATGGTATATTTGTGCTATTAATTAGCTCAATATAAACCATCAAACTATAACACAACCACTAATACACTTTTAAATCTCATAAAATATGACAACTAAGTTGAAAGCAAAATCTATTTTAAGCATAGCCTGTTAACTATTAATTAGAAATATAATCCATCGAATTTTAATTTCAACAATCACTTTTTTTCCATAATCATATGTAGATGAAGAGGCAATTTGTGTTTTGTTTGTTTAAGCATAGCCTATTTGTTATGAACAACATAGACTATCAAATACAAAGCTAAACAACATCATTAAACCACTTCAATCATTCTCGTTAAGCACAAAAAGAGAGCATAAACATCAAATTAAGTTGAAGCTACATGATTAGAGAGCTTCATTACCCCTAAATTGATGCGGTTTAGCCTCTCATATTTGTTATCATATAAACAAATATAGCTAGAAACATGAAAGCAAAAAAGAAAGGAAAATGAAAGCTAATGGAAAATACAACTAATCTAATTGCATAAAGGTAAGTCTACACTATTACATAAGAAGAGAAGAAGCATGTAAATAAAAGAGAATTAATATTGCATAAAAGAAAAGAAAATTACATGAAATAAAAAATGGCTAAGTAGCCATGAAAAGAGAAAGAGGAGCTTTCATTTTATTTTTGATGTAAACTAAACTAAAGAGAAGGAGGTCTAAGAGAGACTAAGAGTAGAGGAGGAAATTACATGAAACATAAGGGGTATATATACAAGTTTTAAAACCCTAATTCACTTTTTGGGGAATGCTCAAAATGCCCCTTAGGAAGTGTGGAGGCCAAGTAATCATTAACATGTCTTAATCCCCCATTAAGTGTACATGAAACCATTAAGTCCATAAGCATGTGCATTAGCCTTTAACTTGTGCATTAAGGTAGGTGGGTAGGTGGGGTCCTCCATGATCTTCACTTTGAATTATTTCCATCTTCATTCTTTTATATCCATTTTGTGCATGCATGTTTCTTCATGAACCCACTAATATGAGAATCTAAATTCGTACAAAATATTATAGAAATTTCCAATTAAATTCTCTCAAATTAATATACGCGCATAAATGGCCATTTTGCTCTTATATGAAGATGAATATGTGGAAATTTGGAATTAATATGGATTTTGGTTAAAACAAGTTAAAATACCCAATATGATTATTTATTTAATTTAAATAGAATAAATATGGTGGTAAAAATATGCACATGTACGTACACATCACCTGTAAATACCTATGATGCTATTACACTCATATTTACCAGCTGTTGGTTTGACTTATATAAGAATTTTTAGTTCTGACTCAAGTGTTTTGTCCTATCATTACGCTTGGACGAAGACGAAGTTTGGTATATTATATTATTAGTATTATTCCGCCGCATCATTATTGTTATATTGCTAATTGTACTATGATTGTTGTAAAAGTTGCGTAATCAAATGTATATTGTCAAACAACTTCATAAACTGTTTATTTGATTATTATATTTTGTCATTCCACTCGAGATTTTTATATTTTTGTTTTCCTTCTTTACACTTATTTTTTTATTAAATCCTATTGAAAATCCTCCTTTTGAATGGTTTGAGTTAACATCTGTGGTTTATTATCAATTTAAACCATCCAAAAAGGTGGGTCATCACAAAAGCTATTACTAAGAACAAAGGCGCAATCTTAAAACCTTTATTTAAATTAATTAACCTAGTTGGAAGCCAATTAAGTCGAAAGCACTTAGTCGAAAGCAAAGCATGCGCTTTTCTCTGTTAGAAAAAAGGAGCTACAACCCTTTCGGAACCCTTTAGTTTCGACTATTACCTTCCGCCTTTGTCCAATTCACTATGTACCGAAATTGATACTATGTATATTAGTTTGAGGATGGAGGCAGAGGGTCTTAGTCGAAAGGTTACTTGGGTGAAACCAAAATGGGCGAAACATGCTTTTGGCATGAAATTCTGATTTTAACCCTTTTTTAATAAACTTTTTAACTAACTTGCCTTATTTGTCAAACTCTTATTGGTTGCTAAATTTTCTTATCTAAAAGTACTGCCATAATTCCAAAATTTATTTATTTAAATCATTTGCAAAATACCCTTCTCCTTAATTAAATATATAAAACATTTAAGTCCCGTACATTAAATAATTTTATATATTCATCTAAACTCTTTGGAAAATTCTACAAAAATTAAAAAAAATCCAATTAAATATGGTTTGTAACATATATAAATTTCATAACCAAATAATTATTCATTTTTTCGTAAATAATTTATAACTCAATAAATCATTGAAGATGCCTTAGACTGTTTGGAGATAAACTCATTAAAGATAGGATTACTAATACCCTAGAATGAGTCTGAGGGTATATGTACGAGAGAGCGTATTTGTTAGTTCTATAAAAATGTTTTGTATTGTGTTAATTAGTTCTGTTGAGTATTTATAAATTCCGGTCGATACATAGGATGCTCTGGCATCGATAGGGGTCTCTAAACGCTTGAACAACGTAGACGGACGCATTATTGTTTTCGAAATAGGTAAATGAAATAATTTTACCTAGTAATAATATTTTGTATATATAAATAAATTAACACACACACAAATATATATATATATATATATAATTTTTTCATAAATTGACTTTGTTATTTTGTTGTGTTGGATGTTAGTAAATGATAATATTTAATTTTCGTCATTTATTGTTGGTTGGTCATGGTTCTTAAAACCATTAACTATTGTATAGTATAAGAAATGTAATTTTATAAATATGGTATTAATTATGATTGACAAATTAATGGATTTAAATGGAAATTTGAGAACTTAAATGCTGGTATTTTGAAATTAGTTTTCAAAGCTTTTGACAAAAAAATAATAATATTATTACTATTTGGAAATATTTGCAAATAGAAATGTTTCAAAGTGTCTTCAAAGAGTCTTGAAAGGAATGATTTTAAAAGAATTTTAAAAGCAAACAAGTTCTATACTCTCCTCTTCTGTCGTTGGAAAATAATTTTGGTGTTGATTGCGACATCATCGACGTTCATTTTCGAGTCTCAATGTGGTAAGAACACTATAGGAGCTTTGCTACACATTTGTTTTGATAAACAAATCCGAATTTTAAAATTTCTAAGTACGATTTGTCATATATAAAGGATATGAGTATATGTATATATTATTTCAAGGTGATTGGAAATGAACCCAGTAATCGAATTCTTAAGTTCTTGTTAATTAATATTTTCAGTTGTAGAAATAAAATGGAATTCTAATAGTCGGAAAATTCTAAAATAAGAAATAAGAAATTAGAAGCTAAGTGTTTAATGAAACTGTAAAGAATTTAGAGATTGTAACTTGTAAATTAAAAGATAATAGAAATTAAGAAGATGTAAACTATTAAACATTTTGTTAACTAAAATAAATAAGTTAAATTTTGTATAACATTCAATTCTAAAAATATATATAAAACTTACTAAAATATTTAAAAAGTTGAAATGTTAATATGAATAGATAATAAAAATTATACAAATAAAAGCTTAATAACAAAAATGCTTTAAAATGAACATATGGCTATAAACTAAGAATTAAGATGCACAAAAAATGTTATATACTTAAATTAATGCTTTAAAGTGCATAATAATAAATTGAATGGCAAAAGTGAAATACTATTTAAGGAAATGAATAAGAACTTATGAAAGTAAACAAACTATAGGGCCATATGTTGTAAATTCATTTAAAGGTAGTGCAAAGCATGGTTATAAGTTATAGCTTTCTAAGATAATTATAAACTTGAATATTGTTTGTGAAAGAAGATGAATCTTATAAAATGTTTAAAACTGTAAGAAAATATTGTGGAATAATTTGAAAATGGTTCATAAATAAGTTTATTATTAAATGGTATTGTATATGAAGAAATGAATGTAAATTAAAAAGTAAAGAAACTTAACTTGAAATGATTCATTAATGAATATCAATATTAAATGTAAAGCAAGATATATAAATAATAAATGTGAATTAAACTGTAATGATATATAAGTAATACTTTGATAATGGATTCATTGATGATTTCAAATATTGAATAAGAAATAAATTATGTGATAATGAATATAAAAATTGATAAAGGTTGAGCTTGTAGGAATGAATGAAATAAAATAAATGGAAATTAAATGATATGTTAAAGAAACCAATAGAATAAAATATGAAAATTGTGCGTAAATCATTTTATTTACATAACAGTTCTGATTCAGATTTGAATACAAGATTTGTAGTAATTCACACCAGTCCAAACTAGGATTTTTCGCTCGATTCTTGACGACAAACATTTGGTACAAATTTTTGATATAGATTGAAGTTTTCTATCATATTTTATGGCTATGCAAGGAGAACGGAAATTTCTATTCAAGGAATCAAATTAGAGTCCGCACTATAGTATTTGGGTTAATAATACTAGTTCGAAAGTGAAATTTATGTATTCAAACAAGCGACCAAAAATTGATATTGTGTACAAATGATATACGTATATCGTACAAACTTAATAATATTTAAATTCTTTGTTATTTGGCTCATGGGAAGTTTGGAAAATGATACTTCAAATTGTTTAAGGTTATATGAATAATCTATTAAGTAATCATCTAAAGCTGTTGAGCGTAAGTATACATGGTAGTTTATTTATCACCTTTGTACGATGTAAAGTTTCTGAACCTGAACAAACCATTAGTTTTGGTTGCTATGGATGTGTGATGTATTCTTTTGTTGCATATAATGGTTGTACTACTTTTTTTGCATATGATTATTATATGTTGTTTGTTGTTTGTGCTATTAATTGAAACAACAAATAAATATTACCCTTTTTACATAGTTTTAACTCTTTTGGATTATGTAAGTAAAATACAGGTTTATGGAAGCAGTAGTTGTTGCTTTTGGTTTCATAAATAGAGTTTGTTTGCCGAACAAATTAGTACTTTTTTAGATTATGGTTTTTGAAACGATATTTTCTTGTTTCCTATGGTTTGGGATGTTTTATAATTGAAATATATGATATGACATATATATATATTGAAATTATTGATATTATCATTTTTTCGGATCTATCTGCGCAAAGGAGATTCTACCGAAATTTTTCATAAATTTGGGATTTAGAAATTTTTGGTGGAAGTTGAGTTATTTTCAAATTTTATTCAACTTAATTATGTAAGTTATATTGTTTATAAATTGATTATTTTGAATAAAATATGGCAAATTTCTCTATTCCTTCTTGTTCGATGAAAAGTTTTGAGTGGGGGAGATCGTAACGATCCGTATTTTTTGTAATTTAAAATATAAAATTAAATAAGATTTTGAAATTTAATATCATCTAAAAATGAAATTTATGGTTTATAAATGGAAAATAATAATTAGAATATAATTTAACATTATTGTTTAAATGTTATTGACAACTATTTTAATGTAACTTCATTCAATTCTAGTGGTAGGGCTTAACTTGGAATGTTAATGTGGAGCTTAATTTGGATATAATTGTAAGTAGATAAGGAATAAAATAATTGTTGGAATCAATTGTTGGAATTAATATAATTAAATATTGCAGTTATTTTGAGTTAAGACGATAACTAAAGAATATGGGAATAGTAGAATGAAACTTATGTTAATTAAAGTCATAAGGTAATAGTTGATTTAGTATAAGAAATTGTAAATCAAATAAAAGAATTTGATTGAAATTAAACCATAATAAAAGAATTTGTTTGGGATTTAAATTATAAAGAATGGATTTATTAGAGTTGTAATTGAACGCTAAAATTAATGTAGTATTTAAATCTTGACTTTAACATGGAAAATTTTATTTTAATAGGATTATTAATTTCTATGTAATCAGGCATGATCAAAATGGTTAACTTTTAAATTTTGAATTCAAAAGTGATTAAATTGATTTTTAGATAATAATTCATTTAATTAATGTGTAAAATTAGTGTTTTTGGCCACTATCTCAGATTTTGACGATACCAGTTTCATGGATCTGTAGAAGTGAATCATTATAGGATTTCAAATTTCGTAGCGATCAGACTTATCGTTTAATCATGCGGGCTTGAAACTTGTAGAAATCAATTAAAGAATTTAAATGAATATAATTTTATTTTGAAAGATAACTTCTATATACAATGGAATCATGGTTTGAATCTAGTTTTTTAAAAATATCGAAAACCTATATTTTGATATATGGGATGACCTACTTTTGTTTTGGAAACGAAACAGGCTTCCTGTGTATTTGTTATCATTTCGACCTAACTCGATCTGTTCCATCTGTTCTTATCCATCACTGTCTATATATAGGCTGTTATAAACCCAAGCAGATTCTTACTTTCATATTCTATACGTATAATTTCTATCTATCTGTTCAATTATCTGTTCCTTCTCAATGGTAGACATTTCAAAACCTTAATTCCCAATTCTAAATCACATCGAAAATCCAACCTACCCAAACCCTATCATATTATATATCATTGCGGAGCTCTCAACGAACGTAATCTGCATCTACAGTTTGTTTTTCGATTGGATGTTCGGTTTAGTCATAAATCAGTGAAACAGTTTCGGCCGTCCATCCTAGGGTCTCGCGATTAATGGCGGATCATAGACCAATCGACCAATCGATGATCGGAGGGCATAGTATTGTAGGGGCATCGAGGAGCATTCTTCCATATGGTTGGTTCATCTCAGAGGTGAAGGAATTCACCAGAAATCGATGAAGATGGGGGTGGTAGCACTGGCTGAAGGGGGACACCGGAGGAGGCCATGACCTGGGCGTGTGCAGAGGGGAGGACGGAGATCTAGTCGGCGAAGCTTGATGTGGTTTGAAGCGCGCCTAGGTGCGGAGGCAGGCAAAAAAATGATGGCTACATTTGTTCTGATACGTTCGAATGAGACGTACAAGGTTTGGGGTAGGTTTGCCAAATACCATTCTGCCCTTATTGTTTATTTTATTTTTAAACTTAAATTTCAAAGTTCTAACTAGCACAACTTTTTCATACGAGCTCCGATAGATGTGTGCTTTCTTTTGTTAGGTTCGTTTCGAAATTTTAGACAACATAAAACCGGTTTGACTGAATTTGGAGACTGGTCAAATTTGGGGCTTTTATTGGATTTTTTATCGACTATAAATCAAATGTTAGTGATTTAACACACTCGCACAATACTAAACATCTTTATGTTGTTGAATTAAATTTACGTAGTGATTAGAATATTATTCGTTGTTATTTGGTAGTTTAAATTGACATTTAATTGAAATTGAATTTTATTAAATTAAATTGCCATTTAAATTAAAATTGAAATTGAAGTGCTAGTTAAATACCTAGTATGGATAACCAGTTAATTTCGTGAATTATTGGCCGATTAGGACGTTGATTGTGATGAATGTCTATTTGTTGACATTTTGGATGATTAGATGTTTATTTATTTATGTATATCATCTACTATCTACCCTCTATAATAGTTGAAAGCATATAAACCATTTTTGAATTATTTCAAATAAATTAAGAAAAATGTTGAAATGATATATACCTATAACACCTTGATTTGGATTGAAATGATATACATACATTACTATAATTAAAATTGAGATAACCATTTATTTGGCCATAGGGTAGAAAATTATATATAGACATTGGATTGGTTAAATGAAATGGTTTAAAAATATTGATTTTAGGATTTTGGTTAAATGAAATTGTTTTAAAAGGTAATAAACTGTGTATTTATATGAATTACTAATTCAAGCTTAGAAATTTTGAAATTGAAATTGGTAAAAGGAAATTGTTTTAAAGAATTGAATTGCAAATGTGAAGTACAATTGATATATGACTTTATTTTAGAAAATGAATTATTTTAAAGTTTTGGACCTTAATATTTAACAATGAGGTTTAATTTGATTTAAGTGTTTTAAATCGGTAAATTGAAATTGGACTTGATATTGATATAAATTGAAATGGTTTAAACTAAGAATTGAATTGAAATTTAAATCATTGAATAGAATTGTTAAATTGAATTTGAAGTCAAAAATGAATGTTTCGAAAATTGAAGTTATTTTGAATTGACATTGAAATCAAGTTGATTTGATGCTAAATTGAAATTGAGTTAATTGAATTGAAAGATTGGAAATTGAGTTTGTTGATTTGAAATTGGATATAGGTCCAAATTTGTGAAATGGAAAGAAGCAGTTTGATTTGATATTATTTTTAAAATAAATTATTTTAATATAAACTATTTAAAATCTATCTTTATTAATATTCAAATTATTTAGATTTTTCCAACTATTTTACTATATAAGCCAATCTCAATACTCAAACCATTTTATATCAAATTATTTAAACTATTTTAAACCTTTTAAAACTATTCAAACTGTGCAAAGTTGTAATGTTTATATTTAAATCATTGATTTAAAATGCGAATGGGGTTAAATGAGGTTACAACCTATTTTGGAATGTGAAATGATACTTTCAAGTGAAAATGACATATTTGAGTAAATATGGTGATTTTGATATTTTGAAGTGAATATTATATTTTGATATAAGATATGAATCGGTTTTGAAATGTAAAAGTACCAATTGGTGTGAAAAATAATGTTTGGTTGTTTAAGAAATTGGGGCCTCCTATTGGCATAATCTTTATCAATATTGGAACCACTTTAACAACTGTGTATGCGGTGGATGTTATCCAGAATGAAGTGGTTGAATTGGAGGCGTTTGTCGGATTTAAAGAAAGAGAACGATAATGGATGACCCCGTTACTTGTATTAATTGGAAATGACTAAAACAGGAGCCTATGCCCGGCCAAGGGGTTCGCAACCTTTAGGAGCCATCATCCCTTCATATTATTATATTGATTTTGTACTTGATCGGCCACCATGATTTGATTTTGGGTTGGTGGACTCGGTGGGTGGTCGTTGCTGCGATGTGTTACCATCAGCCAAAAAGGGTAAACTAGTAGAATCCTATCTTGCGCATTGCCTTACGTGCGTTGTCATACTTTTTTCCTTATACGCGACCACTATGATTTTTTTAGTGTTGTCTTATCATGGCGCCTCCCTGACTACCGACGTTGCTGGTGATGTCAAAGGCAAGCCTAGGAAAATGCATAAAAATATGTCAAGGGGGATTAATGTAAAACCTTAACGCTAAGAAAAATATTTATTTTACCAATTAGACATTATATATAGGGTATTCTACTATATATAAATATATTGACGGATCCTTAAGAGGTGGAAAATCCCGTAACATTTCTTAAGTTATTGAACGCACGTTATACGGTGGAAAGGAGATGTAATATCCCGTAAATATCTCTGAAGCTATCACACTCATATTTACCTACTGTTGATTTAACTTACATAAGAATTTTTAGTTCTGACTCAAGTGTTTTGTCTTTTCATTACGCTTGGGTCGGCGTGAGCTTTTTAGTGTTAGAAGACATTATTTCTGGAGGACGAAGATGAAGTTTTTACATTATATTATCAGTATTATTCTGCTACATCATTATTGGTATGTTGTTAATTGTACTATGATTGTTGTAAAATTTGTATAATCAAATGTATATTGTAAAACAACTTCATAAACTGTTTATTTGCTTATTATATTCTGTCATTCCATTGCGTGATTTTGTATTTTTGTTTACCTTCTTTTCTCTTATTTTTTATTAAATCCTATTGAAAATCCTCCCTTTTGAATGGTTTTAGTTAACATTTGTGGTTTTTTGTCGATTTAAACCGTCCAAAAAGGTAGGTCATCACAAAAGCTATTACTTGGAATAAAGGCGCAACCTTAAAACCTTTTTTTAAATCAATTAACCTAGTTGGAAGCCAACTAAGTCGAAAACACTTAGTCGAAAACAAAGCAGGTGCTTTTCTCTTATAAATAAAAGGTGCTACAACTCTTTCGGAACCCCTTGTTTTCAACTATTACCTTACGCCTTTGTCCAATTCACTATGTACCGAAATTGATACTATGTGTATTGGTTTGAGGATGGAGGCAGAGGGTCTTAGTCGAAAGGTTACCTGGGTGAAACCAAAATGGGGGAAACATGCTTTTGGCATGAAAATTTGATTTTTACCCTCTTTTAATAAACTTTTTAACTAACTTGCCTTATTTGTTAAGCTCTTATTGGTTGCTAAATTTCCTTGTCTAAAAGTACTGCCATAATTCCAAAATTTATTTATTTAAATCATTTGTAAAATACCCCTTCTCCTTAATTAAATATATAAAACATTTAATTCGCATACCTTAAATAATTTTATATATTTATCAAAACTCTTTGGAAAATTCTACAAAAATTCCCAAAAACCCAATTAAATATGTTTTTTAAGATATATAAATTTCAGAACCAAATAATTATTTATTTTGTCGTAAATAATTTATAACCCGATAAATCATTTTCTTCACTAAGAAATTAATATAAAATTCACATTAATTTAGAAAATTATGAAAATTGAAAACATTTATAAAATTACATTTCTATTCTATATCTGAATTGTAAGGCATTTGGATGTCATTACATAGGTTTTTCACATCAAAACATATTATAAAATTTACATAAACAAGCATAAATCATCAACATGTATATATAAACATTTTGCTCTTTAAAAGCATGGCTAAATCATGCATGATAAACTCGAGTTTCATCTTAAAAACGAAACCATTTATAAAGCTTGAGATGTAGAAATTATTCACCTTGGCTTTGTGATTTGGATGTGGGATTTGATCTTGATTAATTGGTTTACTACTTCCTCTTGAAAATCCTAGCTTTAACTTCTCTTGAGATTGAAAATGATGGCTGGCCTTAGAGTATTTTTGCTTAAGAAAAATGAAATGAATGTGTGCATGATTTCCTAAGGGTATAGGGTATAAGTTTAATCATTTTCCTAATTTCTCCTTCCTTATTTCCTAACACTTAACTTTTTATTAGTTTATTTATTTATCCATTAATATAGCATGGCTACCCCTTAATTTAATCACAAATCTCAATCCATAATCAATCTACATTATTTAATTAATTTAACTAATTAAATATCGTAAATAATTTCACTAAAAAATATTAGGTGTTACAATCTCCCCTTCTTAAAGAATTACGTCCTCGAAATTACGATGAGGAACACAACAAACAATCAAAGGTAAAACATACCATTAAACAAATCAGGATAAGTGTCTCTAATTCTGCTCTCAGCCTCCCAAGTATAGTCTTTGGCATCGTCACTCCATTAGTCTTTCACTAAGCCGACTATCTTGTTCCTTAATTTCTTCTCATCTCTCTCGACTATGTGGATAGGCTTCGTAGCTATAGTCATGTCTGGTTCCACTACTAAATCCCCTAACACAGTCAGTGCTATAGTAGTCTGGATTCCTAACATACTTCCTTAGATGTGATACATGGAAAACGTCGGGGACACTTGCCAAACCACTCGAGAACTTGACTCTATATGCGAGTTTCTCAATTCTTTCTAAAATAGAAAATGGTCCTATGAACCTCGGTGCTAGCTTTCATGTCTTCCTAAACCTGATTACACCCTTCGTCGGCGATACTTTAACAAAAACATGATCTCTAATAGGGAACTCTAAATCTTTCCGTCTTCTATCTGCATAGCTCTTCTGCTCAGATCAAGCTTTCTTCCTTCTAGCCCATATCAACTCAATCTTCTCTGCAGCATCTCTAACCAAATCTGGACCATGTATTAATCTATCTTCGATTTCTCTCCAGTAAACTGGAGGTTTACATGGTCTCCCATATAAAGACTCAAATAGTGCCATCCTAATGCTAGCTTGGTAATTGTTGTTATATGCAAACTTGACTAGATGAAGATGGTCTTCCCATGATCCTCTGAAATCCAATACACAAGCTCTTAACAAGTCTTCCAATCAACTCTTTCCATTTGTCCATCAGTCTGTGGATGGTAAGTAATACTCATCTTGAGCTTGATTCCTAAACTTTCTTACAGACTCTTTCAGAACCCACTAATGAACAAGTAATGTCTATCACTAACAATACTACTATGAAATCCATGAAGTCTAACTACATTCTTCATAAAAAAACTTAGCCAATACATATGTCGTCCTATTTGACTTAATTGGAATGAAATGGGCACTTTTGGTCAATCTGTCCTTTGTGACCCATATACTTCCATTCCTTCTATTAGATCTCCGTAACCCGTTTATAAAATCCATAGAAATAGAATCCCACTTCCATACTGGAATATCTAATGGTTGAAGCAATCCACTGGCTTCTGATGTTCGGCATTTACCTATCGATGGTTCAAACACTGTTTCACCCATTAGCCAACATCCCTCTTCATTGATTCCTAGAAGAAACATCTCTTCATATCCTGATACATCTTCATTCCTCCTGGATGATTAGTGAACTTAGAATGATTTCATTCCTCCAAAACTTCTTTCCTTATGTCTCCCACATTTGGAACACATAATCTACCCCTCATTCTCAACTACCCATTCTGGTCAAGACTAATGTTTTTCAAGTCATCGCTTTTCGTTCCATCCCCTAACTTCTTGATCCTTTCAATTAAAAGTGGATCCTCTTCCTATTTAGAATCAATCTTCTCAATCAATACCAGTCGAACTTATAAACAAGACAATATAGCAAATCCTCCGCTAGATCCAACCTCAAATCTCCACTGCACCTTGCATTCTGCTAACGCTTCCAAATCTTTCCACTCAGTAATCATTGCTAACACTGCATTCTGATGTTTCCTACTAAGTGCATCTACAACCTTTTTGCCTTTCCGTGGTGTTTATTCAATCCAAAAATCATAAGCATTAATAAACTCTAACCATCTCTGTTATCTCATGTACAACTCCTTCTGAGAGAACAAGTACTTTAACGACTTATGATCCGTATAAAGCTCAAATCTTTCTTTCAAAAGATAATGCCTCCACACCTTTAAAGCAAAAATAACTATAGCTAACTTCAATTCATGCATTGGATACTTAACCTTATGCGGCCTAAGCTGTCTAGAAGCATAGAAAATCACTTTACCCCCACTGCATTAGCACAGCTCCCAATCCTGTTCCACATGCATCAGTACAAATAGCTAAATCTAGATTCCCCTCCGAAACCACCAACACTTGTGCATGGGTCAATAAGTGTTTCAAACTCTAGATTGCTTCCTCACGCTTATCGGTCCACGCAAACTTCACATCCTTTCGCGTTAGCTTAGTCATCGGTGTAGCTATCCGCGAAAAATCCTTTATGAACCTCCTATAATTTCCAACCCATCCCAGAAAACTTCTTATCTCAGTCACTATTTCTGGCCTCTTCCAACTATTCACTCTTTGATCCTAGTTGGATCTACTGCCAATCCTCTTTCTGAAACTACATAACCAAGAAACTTCACTTCCTTTTTCCAAAAATGACACTTTGAAAACTTCGCCTTCAGCTGATGTTCTCTCAAAGTCCTAGGAACCACTCTAAGATGAACTTCATGCTCTTTCTCATCTTTAGAGTATATCAAAATATCATTTATGAACACCAACACGAATCTATCCAAGTGTTCTCTGAAAATTCAGTTCATAAAGTCTATAAAGAATGCCGACGCATTAGTTAGTCCGAATTGCATAACTAACCAATGGTATGATCCATATCTGGTCTTAAACGCCGTCAAAGGTTTACTATCTTCTACCATCCTAAGCTAATATTGGAAACCTGTAGCCAAATCTAACTGAGAAAATAACTGGGCTCCACTTAACTGGTCGAACAAATCGTCCTTTCTAGGCAATAGGTATCGGTTATTTATCGTCTTCTCATTCAGCTTACGATAATTAATACAACCTTAATGATTCGTCTGCCTTCTTAGCAAACACTACGGCTGCTCCCCACGGTGAGCTACTCGGTCTAATAAAACTCTTGCCTTCCAAATTCAACAACCATTCCTTTGACTCCTTCATTTCTCTAGGTGTCAACCTGCTTGACAGCTTACTTACCGATTCTGTTCCAGGCACCAAATCAGTCCAAACCTCAATGGCTCGTTTCGGCGGCAATCTAACTACTAGCTTGAAGACATCGATGAATTCTCTAACCGTGAAAACACGATATAACTCATCTTCTAACTCCATAACTTCCAACAAAGCATTTACCTCACAACTAGGTTTTTCTACCGTATAAATTATCCGATCAGTACAGTCTGGGTGTTTATGCGATATTTTCCTATCATGGAAAAATATCCTAGCATCGTATTCACTTAACCAATCCATACCCTATATAATACCGAACCCTACAAAGTCAAATACATGCAAACTGCAAACATAGGTGTACCTAACAAGTCAAACTCAAAGTGGTCACATTTCATCCTAAGCGTCGCATGCCCTCCTACCGGATTTGCAACTCTTAAGGATGTAACTAAATATGTGGGTTCTAGGTTAAGCTTATCTACCAAACAAAGAGATATAAAAGAACGCGATGCACCAGTATTAAACAAAACGCTAATACACGTATCATAAATCTGAATCGTACCTCCCATTACTGCTTTTTCTTACTTTGCTGCTCCTCTTTTCTGAGCATTTCTCTTGTGAAAAACTTTCTCTTTTGGCCCTTCCCAACCTGGACCTCTTTTCCTTCTTTTACTCCAAACAAGCAAGCATCACTTCTTTTCTTAATGCCATCTCCGCTACTACATCACATGGGTCTCTAATTTGCGACAAAGTAGCCCTCGCCAATTCCGGCTTCAAAGCTCTAATAAACTTTTCATTCCTTTTCATCACAGTGTCAACAGTGGCATACCCACACCTAGTTAATTCTTCAAACCTGCTAGCATACTACAAAACTGACGTTTCTTCTAGTTCCAACTCGGTGAACTTCCTAATCAAGACAGACTGTGCCATTACTGACATGAACCTTTTGTGGAATCTTCTCCTAAACTTATCCTATGTCATCTCCTCTTCATTTACCCCAACTGTTACACTATTCCACCAAAATAAAGATGCCCATTGAAATTGTCTTGAGACAAGTCTCCTTTTCTGCTCGTTATTGAGCCCTAAGTCAGTAAATATCCTTTCACGGTGTAACACCAGTTCTCCACTTCTATGGCACTATTTCGATAAATGGCTTCCCTTCAATCCTAGCATAATCTCTGCTCAAGTTAGTATACTGATTGACTGTTGGAGCTTCCTGGACTCTTCTGCAGCATTTCCTCCAACAACCCCCGCAGCAATCCCAGCTTGCATCATGTTTACGAAAAACTGATACATAGCCCCCATATCCACTTGCGGGACCCCAACACCAACATTCTCAACCTGAGCCTAACCTTTACTGCTCCTAGCATTTGGTCGGGCATTTCCATTTGTGGTGGTGCTGTCTCCACCTGGGTTAAATCTGCCTCTTCTTCTGTCCATATTTGTATTCAAGCCTCGTAAAATACAGAAGAATGTCTTATAAAGATGGGATACTAGAGATAAGGCATATACTTATATATAACAAATACAAATCATTACTATAGTGTTGTCCGATACCCCAATCTTAACTCTAATTCCTAGGGATTATGTTTTCAATAATCATTTTTAGTTAAAGTATTTCATAAACCTATGCTCTGATACCAAGTTATAACATTCTCTATATAGAGGCTTAAAGCTAAGCGCTACAGATGCTCTAATCATCTATAGTATTAACTTCCGATGACTAAACACGGCCATGTTAATGGTGTCCATAATATCATATGCACTTGAATATGAAACAAATCATAGATTTCAAAACTACATTTTTCCATTACATTTCAAAATGGATGTTCCATATTCAGATTATATAATCCCACGCGTTTCCTAGGCAATGATAAAATATACTTATTACAAAATACACCAAGAGCGACATATGAAGATACCCCTTTGGATGACCAGAGTCATATAGTCATAAGTGACTTAGTACATACATAGCGGAAATAAACAAACTATAAAGAGCTACAGCTCCTAATAGCTATTTGTTAGCCTCCTATCCTCCGATAGCTTTATTCGTCATCCAACTAAAACCTGTAAGAACCTCAACTCAGCCTACTCAAATTAATTTTGAGCACTGGAGAGTTTAAGGTGAAAAACATAAACTTCGAGTAAAACATAAAGCCTGGTGTGAATAATAATATACATCTTGTTTATTTGATATTAAGTGAGACCATGCCGCTTAGCGGTACATATTTCCCCTCACTAGTATCCTTTTAAAACATATCTTTTGTAAACCTTTATCCTGCAATCGAAACTGGTTAAACGGTAAAGCATTATTATATAATCATATATATATTTGTATATATATCAGGTAACAAATGGACTATCTGTCCGAACACTATAGTTTTGTTTGGCTTATTGTTAACCTTTGACTGACTCGGGCCTACCAGACAAAATAACAAAATAATCTAACATCTGTTAGACACCTCTTCTGGGTGGTTTGCCCTTAACTATTTGTTAAATACTCCTCTTCTGGATGGTCTATCCTAAACTTAACATCTCCCAGGGTCACCTAATCCTAATAGTTTTGTGAGCTCACTAATAACCTATCTGTATACAACACATATTCCTATATGTGTGTAATCATAATTTTAGTCTTAACCGTGACAAAGCCTTACACACTGGAATTTTAGACAAAATTAGCTGCGGCCAATAACTAATGTACTGGGCACGATCCTATACCAGTTACATCTACTATTCTAATATCTGAGTTATTTTACTTAGGGATACCTTTAGCAAAATTTTCCTTAAAAATCTTTTCATCTAAAATTGACTTAAAACCTTTTAAACCAAACTTAAACAGGGAAAACTATGCTTTACTCAAAATCAACTTGTCATGCTATATATACTTTACTTAAATATTAATTGATGAAAACCTTTAAACATTTGAAAGTACCGTTTTCAATCCCATTAAAAGTGCCCCTTTCGAAACCATGTAAAATCCTTTCTTTTATCTAGGCCGAAAGGCCAAATATTTCATTCGAAACCATTTATATAACCTTTCGAAACCATTGAAATTCCTTTTCCTTCGAAAGCTAAAAACCTTAGACATCTCCCTTTACAACCATTAAACATTTCCTTTCGAAACCATAGGAAAAATCAACCCTTTAAACTTATTCAAAACCATTGGAAAAACCTTCCCTTTAGACCTTTCGAAATCATAAGAAAGTGCTACCTTTCAACTCCTTCAAAACCCTCTAGGGAACCACACCATTGAAACCATTTTCAAAACCTTTGGAAAGCATTAAACCTTTAGAAACTCAAATCTTTCTAAAACACTGGAGCCCAATTTGAAACATGTGGAAAAATACATTTCGAAATCATTCAACACTATATTGTTGAAACCTTTGGGTTATTCTTTAAAACTCACTAAAGGTCGCAAGAAACAGGGTCAAAAGCTCACCGTTTCGATGGCAATAACTTAAGTAGGAAAGTGATGGGGTCGAAACACCCCTTCCAAAAGCATTGGAGAAGCGATAAGGTTTTTAAAAAATAAAATAGTCCCCTTCGAATGCTCTGTTTCGAAAGGTAGAAAGCAGCAATAAAGGCTTCGACATAGTCGGAAGCTATCGTTTGAAACCAGTCGTTAAAACTATTAACTTAGTTGATAGCACTAAGTCGAAAGCTATTATTTAGAATAAAAGTGCAACCTTAGAACGTTTCTTTGAATCAATTAACCTAGTCAGAAGCCAACTAACTCGAAAGCATCTTATTCAAAAGCAAAGCAGGCGCTTTCCTCTTTTACTTCGAAACCCCTTGTTTTCGACTCTTACCTTCCATCGTTGTCTAATTTACTAAGTACCAAAATTGATACTATGTGCATCGGTTTACGGAAGGAGGTAGAGGTCCTAGTCGAAAGATTACCTGGGCGAAACCAAAATGGGCGGAACATGCTTTTGGCATGAAATTCTGATTTTAAACCTTTTTATGTAAACTTTTTAACTATCCTGCCTTATTTATCAAACTCTAATTGATTGCTAATTTTTCTTTTCTAGAAGTATTGCCATAATTCTAGAATTTATTTATTTAAATCATTTGCAAAATATCCCTTCTCGTTAATTAAATATATAAAACATTTAATTCTTATGCCTTAAATAATTTTATATATTCATCAAAACTCTTTGGAAAATCTGCAAAATTCCAAAATATCCAATTAAATATGTTTTCTAACATATATAAATTTCATACCTAAATAATTATTTATTTTTCCACACATAATTTATAACCCAACAAATTATTATTTTTACAAGGAAATTAATATAAAATCCACATTAATTCATAAAATTATGACAATTGAAACCAATCTCTAAAAAAACATTTCTAGTCTATATCTAAAATCGCAAGGCATTTCGATGTTACTGAATAGAGTTTTCAAATAAAAACATATCAATAAAATCTATATGAACAAGCATAAATCATCAACATGTATATATAAACATTTTACTCCTCAAAATCATGGCTAAATCATGCAAGATAAACTCGAGTTTCATCTTAAACTGAAACCATGTAGAAATTTTGAGATATAGAAATTATTCACCTTAGCTTTTTGATTTGAATGTAAGATTTGATCTTGATTAATTGGTTTACTTCTTCCTCTTGAAAATCGTAAATTTATCTTATCTTCAGATTGAAAATGGTGGTCGGCCTTAGAGTATTTTTGCTTGAGAAAAATGAAATGAACATGTGTTTGATTTCCTAATGGTTTAAGATATAAATTTAATCGTTTTCCTATTTTTTTCCTTCCTTATTTCCTAACACTTAACTCCATATTAGTTCATTTATTTATCACTAATATGGCATGGTTACCCCTTAATTTAATCACAAATCTCAATCCATAATCTATCTACATTAATTTAACTAATTAAATATCCTAAATAATGTCACTAAAAATATGATGTGTTATAACCAAATAAGTCACGGGTATGTTAGTTGGACACATGTGTAGAAGATAGATTTGATTTATGCGAAAATGAAAGTTGAACGACCGAGGTAAAAGAGTGACATCGATAAGTGATAAAAGTAACAAGAGTTCACAGCCGGCTATCATGTGTTCATGAAAGTTTCATAGATATGAGGTGTTATACACTTTGGGAAGGTGGGGAAATGTGTATATGTAGGCTCATTTCTAGTGACAGAGAGGATTGGTAAACTCATGTATCAAGTCGAGTTGCCTAGTAGTTTAGAAAATGTGCACAATGTCATCATATTTCCCATTGGAGGAAATGCATGCACGACCTTACTATAGTAGTGCAACGAACGACAATCAAGGACTTATCTGTAGAACCATACTTGATGTATGTTAGGCAATAAAAAGAGTTAGTGGGTCATTATACAAAGAAGCCAAGGAACAAGTTATTAGACCTATTCACGTCTACTGGAGTGGCGTTAAGGATGACTGTACCTAAGATGTAGAGGATAAGGTTTGGAATAACTGTCCTGAGTTGTTTTAGTCATGTACGGTGTAGTAGTGTGATTTGTTGTCTATTGTATAAACTAGTGGTGGAATTGCAAAATCTTGTGTTTATGATATTATTATGTGTTGGTAGTTTTACTAATGCATTATGATTCATTATCAATGACCTAACATTAGCAGAGTACCAATATAACTACTACTATTATACTTATGTGTACTTTGTAAGATGATGACTTTACACTAGTAGGGTGTCAGTGTAATTATTTTTTCCTCTGTATATGATTTGCACTAATAACCAAGGGTGCAACGATCCATATTTTACGTATTGGGGGATCGTAAAATATTAATATTATTTTTATTTAGGGCCTTATGATTCTATAGCTTTGGAAAATAACTACTAGAATAATTTCCATCTTTAGGATTTTTATTGAACGATTTGATTTTGAAAATATTATATTAACGCTAACATTTTACAGGTGCCGAGTTAGGGTTTAAAACCATTTCTATTAGGTCAGGGTTTCCCTCGTAGAGTGATCGTAATGGAAAAATGGATTTACCGTTTGGAAGATATGACTAATTGAAATTCCAGTCGATTGTGGACGGCTTAGTAGGTAAGGATATTAGTGGCTAAGCCGAAGGCCCATTTTGGGATTAGCACTCAAATGGGACTGATGGGGCTTCTTTTTCTCACTTATACACTTTACAAAATAGCTAGAGAGCTAGCATTATCATTCTCTAGCCTTAAACCACTCATAACCCTTATTTTAATTAGTCAAATTTTGTCATTTAGGTGAGAATAGCGAGATTCACACTTGGATTTGAAGATTTTCTGTTGGAGATCACTTGAAGTTGTTGTTCATCTTATGATTCATGCCTACTTGGATTTGCATTGGATATAGGCGAATGATTAGATCTCTCACTTGCTAATTAGGTTGATTATACATTCTAAACTATGTTTTCAAAATTATTTAAAAATATAAAAAATGTTTTTAGACCATAATAAACCATATATGTGAATTTTAGATGATTTCGACTTAATTTGTTAAAATGAGTTCTTATGGATACTTGACCTTCACTCTTAGACTAAAATTATTATAAACAAATATATATGGATGTATAGCTATTTTTATTGTTTTATATGATGTATATGATTGTTTGATGTTTGAATGGTTGAAAACGATGATTGAACGATGATTTAGCTTTAGAAACAAGTTAGGGATTGGTATATAGGGATCGATATCGATCCCTGAAAATTGACCCAAATCATGTACAATCAATATGGTTGATAAAAAGCCCCCATAATGATACATTTCAAATTTCAAGTTGTTTGAAGTTCGTTAGCTCGAGTTATGGTCGACGGAGTAGTGTGATGCATCGATAATAACCATAGGGTCACTTCATCCAAACGACATGCGATCCTTAGATGTAACACCTTATAATCAACTATAAATAAACAAATTAGATAAATTAATATAAATAAGGTAGAGGTAAAAAAGAAAGTTCTGTAAATTTAAGAATTTGACTACGAAAGTTATGTCGTTGCATTCGTGGCATTTTTTGATTAATTTCCATATATAATATACTGAAAATGGAGCTCAAATTACCAAGTTATAGACGTTTGAAGTTTTGAATTCAAATTAATTTTAATAGAACTCAAATTTTGAATAAATAATTTATTATTAAATTTGAAATTCAAAAAGTAACAATAATTAGACTTGGGGGTTAGTAAACATTAAAATTAATGTTAATGTCAATTGTTATTTAAGGAATTAAATTAAAATAAATCAATGGTAATCAAAACATTCCCAAAGTGATATGACCGATTGACTGCCTACCTTGGGCTAGTCGACCGCTAGTGGTTGACTGGTAGAGTCGGGGCGATCGAGTAGTGGATTAGTGATGTTTAGCATTTTGAATACATAGTGAACATACTGGATTGTATTATTTTAAACCGACTTAAACCCAACAGTCCTGGTGCATTCTAACAACTATAAATAAGAGCCTAGTCCCCTCACTTTTATTCACAAATTATTTTGGAAGCCAAGCAAACCTATGTCCGCCACTTTCTTCAAAAATTCAAAAAAATTATTTAGGGTTTCAGCTAATAGAATCTAGATGTTTATTATTTTATTTCTAATTCTATTCTCCTCCAGTCTCTCAATTTCTGAATCTAATTCTTATGGAATACTCTTATTGCATATATCTAAGAAGAGATATCTAAAGGTGATTATTGTACGAATGTCAATCCAAAGATGAGCAAAGCTAAGGACCCGTGGCGAATGGAAATCTTAAGTTTTCTATTTCAATAATGAATAGTGTAGTTTGGATTTGATATATGCCTTCGGGAGTTTTGGATTATGAAAACATCACCTTAAAAATCCCTCAAATTTCCTTAAAGTGAAATGTCAATTCTTAGGTTGGAATCTTAATCGTTTTGTATTAAAATAATGGAGTTTGTGTGGACTTCACAATTTATGTGTTTTGCCTTCCATTCCACTTCTTATTCTTTTTATTCAAATCTACTTAAGGGGTTTGATTAAGAAATGGTGTGTAAGGTACGAATTTTTATTCGAGCTTGCATTGCTGATTTTTACAAATTAAATTGAAATTCCCTTGTCTATTCCATGTAAAAGAAGTTGAATATAGCATAAAATTAAGTAAATTGTAAGTTTTTAATATTGGTTTGTTCCCTTTTTTAATATGATATAAGTTGGATTTGGATTCTATAAATAAATCAATTGATTTGATTTCAGGATATTGGAATTATGGTATATATGTTATTATAGAGATGAGGCTTTTATAATTTTGGAAGATTTTACATTTAAAACGTTACTTTAGGGCGTAATCCCTGTACACATAGAAATCAATAAATTTCTCTTAGGAAGTAATTAATTATAGAGACGAAATAAAAAGGATGTCTTATAAGGCCTAAATAATTGATACAGTGAGATGTGCGATAATATACTTAGAGAGTATTATGAAATATGACTATGTTATGGGGATGTAAGGTCTTTCAAAGCACATAGAAATCTGCCCAGCTAATCTCGCTACCGGCAGTGTGATTTTAGGGATGATGTGAGACATCGCCTATTATAAGTAACTATGAATGACATGAGGTTGGTCTCAATTATGTAGGGTAAATTTTCCCATCTAATCTGGCTGTCAATTCCTATGAATAGTCATATTAATATGAGAGACCTTCATGGGGTACGGGTCATAATACGAAGAACTGGCTTCAAGGATTGAAGTTATTAAGTGATTGTTTAAGGGTCTGCCTTTTTCCCTTATACAATGTATTAAATGGTCGACATTGGGTTTAGGCTGGTTGAAGATATCTCAATAAGGTCCACTTTAATGGAAGTAGTAGGTGTCCAAAGAGCTTTCCATGCAATGTTAGCTAGATAGATACCTACGAGGAGTCTGTCTTGGAATAGGTACTAAATGATGGGGCCTAGGTCTTAAATGGTTAGAGTCTACTTATTTCTGTTAAATGGTATTTAGTGGCTTGGGTACAATCTCTCACATTGGTAGACATTAATAATAATGGTTATGGGATATGGAATTGGATAATATGAATGACCTAATTTAGGGATTGAAGGTATTAAGTCATTATTTGAGGGCCCTCCACTTTCCCTTATATGAAGTATTAAATGGTTTTGAATATATTTTAATTGTGAAATACATGTCCTTATTTAAATTATACTGCCCAAGTATTGAAATAGAAAGGCTCAAGATTCCTATTCACCAGACATTGCTGTTTGACTCCATCCTCATTACAACAGAGGTTAAGGAAGGAGATGATGATAAAGATGGAGATGGCTATGAGAGGAGCTTGCGGCAGCAGTTTATTTATCAATTTATGCTACAATCTGATGTATCCATTTGAAGATGATAATGTATTTTTGAACATGATTATGTAATGGTCATTGTTGATATTATGTTATTGAAATTTTGAATAAAACAGGAACAATTTATGATATTTTATTTTATCCTTTCGCTTGGAGTTATAAATATATAGATAAATAGCTCCATATTGTTTTTTACCAACCAACAGCCAGCTTTGGAATGCGTCTAAGTTTCGATGGGCCTTTCCTAGGTATGGACTTATACCTGTTTCGAAGTGAATTGTTTTAATAGCGTAGGTCACAAGGACCTCCTAAAGCTACATTTCAAATTTCATGTTGTTTGGAGTTCGTATGCTCAAGATATTGATGGATTGGTGGCGACTTTAGAGTATGGATCAGTATTGGATTGCTTTGAGGTGTGCTTTGGGCTAGCAAGGAAGAAACTTCAGCTCAACCTAGGGGATTCTCAGATCGATGAAGGAAAGGGTAAATGAGTTGATTTGTGGATCAGTGTGGAGTATACTTTGGGCATTTGCTGAAACTACCCAGGTATCACTTCGGGCCAAGGTTTGGTACGGGCCAAACATAGAAATTCTAGGAAGGATCAGCACCTATGGATTGGTGTCAATCCATGAACGCCGATACGTAATGATGTGCAATCGATGTGGGGCCATAAATGAGCGACATAGGGGAGACGTGGGATATCCTTCGGGCATTGCTGAAAAAACCAATGCACGACTTTGAGCCAAGATTTGTTTCGGGCCAAAATTAGAAATTCTTATGCTCTGCTTTAAGCAAGAACCTATGCAAATTCTGAGTTAAGGCTTTCGACAGCTTTTTTGACGATTTTTGATAACACAACGATGATGATTTCATGATGTGAAGTGATGGCTTCGATGATAGATAGTTGTACTTTGAGATGTAGACTGTGTGTCTATGAGTCATATTGAAGGAGCTGTTGGATGAAGGTTATAGGACGAATGGTGATATTCTAGGACTAATGATGGTTGTCTAGAATTGTATTCAACAAGGACAACTTCAGACAAGAGTTGTGAGGACAGTCAAAGATGAGCTTTATTATGCATGTCGTGTGAAAAGGAATCGCTAATATTTGTAGGTTTCGATTGTACTTGTAGAAAAAGGCTATGGGTGGATGCCTACTAAGGCACGTGACGATCCTCGGAACACAGGATGTTTTAGTCTATTTACCTTTGGACTATTATGGGGTATGCATTCTAGTTCCTGGCCTACTGAGTGGTATGAATTCGAGTACCAAGAAATGGGACATTGAGTAGTCCTTGACTATACGGGGAGGTCATACGACTATCATATATCCAATGCACTGAGTGAGTAAACATGTGGATGGATGGTGGATGCTATGTTTGCTTGTTTGCTTATCACACTAAGGATGTCTGATGATGTAGATATTATAGATGTAGATATCTAGACACCCTTAGTACTTTGATGTATTATACACCTATGATGACTATTATAGTGTAGTGTATATTTTGTGATATGCGATAACTCTATGGATGTAGAGGCGGGTTAGGTATGATTTTCATACCATATGTCCTAGTATATTGACTTTGTAGTATTTGATATTTTCTATCGCTCACATCGGACTATTGTCTAACTTAGGGTTTTATAATTTAGTTCATATTATTCCGAGTATTCTTAAGTGAGTAGATTAGGGGTATCAGGTCTAGTGAGCATGTGAGCTGGACAGACATGCATAGATCTCTTATATTACTAGGCTTATGATGATTTGTCATTCCGTTGTGCAGGACTATGGAGCGTGCTAGTGCTATTATACATATATAGTTGCCTATTATGAGGTATTATTTTATGTATAGCTTTATCATTTATATTGTATACTATATGGACTTTTGCACTCTAATTTTATGGTTCATTCAGTTGTTTATGTCTTACATACTTTATGTCTGAGATGTTTACTATTATATTTTATTTGATATGCTATGAGATATAAAATATGTTTTATAATGTTTTTTTACTTTACAACCCTTGACTATCATCTTACATAGACCAGGCATTGCTACAGGGTACAATATATAGGGCGATCATCACATTTGGTATCAGAGCTTAGGTTGTATGGTTTAACCTAAGGGATATCGTGATCAAGTATAGATGGGATAGGATTTCTCGCCTTAGACTAGATCAACTGTATGTATATATACTAGAACGCATACTTGTTGTATATTTTGGTATTCAAAACAATATAGCTGTATATATTGTTTATAAGTCGTCTTGCATATGAGTAACATTGATGTAGTTTTCCTCTATGAGAGACTAATCACTTTTACTGCAGTTCGTAAAATGGGTAGATGTATCGAGAATTATACACTATAAGTTAGGGACGGAAGAGCCATCGTGATAGCAAAGGATTGGAAGTGCAGGCAACATTCATCCATATGATGGTGAGCATAATGAGGGCATCCCAAAGACGAGCCATTGGGGAAGTGGTTAATGGTGCTCAAATGCAAGCTCAAAAAGTTATTATTCCTCAAGAGGGAGCCAAACTATAAGTACATGGGACTAGTAAGAGAAAGAGGGAGAATAAAGGAGTCACATAATCCCAGAAAAAAGATAACCAAAAGAAAGGAAAAAGGGAGCTGAAGTGATTTAATTGTAATGAGAAGGGTCATATTACTAGGGATTATAAGGACCCAAAGGGTACCGAGAGAAATTGCTTCGACAATTGTATGACTGGGCAAGTTAAGATGGACCGTCTGAAGTCGGTTAAGGAGGAGTCACCTCATATGAAGAATGGCTAGAAGAAGAGCAAAACCGTGGTAGTTTGCTACTAATGCGGTGATATAGGTCATTATAGAAGAGATTGCAAAGCTGGGGGAAGAAATGCTGTAACTGCAACAAGCTTGGACACATTCAGAAGGACTGCCTTGAGTTGCCCAAGGAGAAGCAGGTGGTGAAAGTGTATGCTACCAATGCTGTTCTGACTTCATCAAATGCTCCATCGGTGAAAGAGAAGGGGAAGAGCATTGTAATTCAAGATATGCTTTCAATTTACGATGTTCATATAAGTGTTTTGTTTGATACTAGGGTATCAGATTCCTTCATGTCTAATGACTTGGTAGATAAGTTAGGATTGGAACCTAAAATTGTTGATTACGCTTTGATTGTGAAAAACATTATTCGAGGCTCCACTAGCCTGAGTATGGTTTGTTATGGTTGGGTGTTGTTGAGTCATGGACATTCTTTTTATTATTGTTTCTTTGTTTTGGGATTCGTTGGGTTCGATATTATTCTACGGATGGACTGAGTTCATAGATACGTGGTGATGGTGGATTGTAAGAATTCATTAGTGACGATAGGGATAGATGCTAGGCAGACGGTAGTGTTAGGCTTCCTTCCGACTACTGAGATGATGATTAGCATTTTATATTCGCTCGATATCCCACATGATGAGTTATCGTCGGGCGTATTGCTGGGGAGCATCCGAACGTATTTAAGGAGATGATTGGACTTCCACCATATAGAAAAATTGAGTACCATATTGACTTAGTGAAAGATTCCTGACCGATAGTAATGCCTTTGACGAGAATGGCACCAAGAGAGTAGTGAAAGCTCAAGGTGCAAGTGAATGACTTATTATGATGTGGATTCATCCGTAGATGTAATTATATACGGGGATCCCCCAAAGTAATCGCCACAAATGTGGATGGTTCCTTTAGACTTTGTGTTGACTACCATGAGCTGAATAAAATTACAACAAAGAACAAGTATCCAATCCCACGTATAAATGAATTTTCAATCGGCTTGATGGTGCTAGAGCATTTCCTTAGTTGGATATTGCCATGGGATTTCACAAACTAAGAGTAGCGAAGGAATGTGCTGATTACGTCGTTTTGTATGCCATCTAGTTTCCATAGATGGTTGGTTTCACCATTCGGGCTAACCAATACATCGGCATACTTTGTTGACTCTTGAACTTTATTTTCAGGGGTCGGTTGAGTAAATTTGTGTTTGTATTCGTCGATGATATTCTTGTCCACTCACGGATGGAAAAGGTAAACAACATGCATTTAAGGATCGTACTTAAGGTGTTGAGAGAGAACCGACTAAAATGAAGTTTTAATAGTGTCGCTTCTGAAGGAGGGAAGTGCGATTCTTGGGTCACGTTGTTTCTGAGCAGGGCTTTGTCGTAGATCCTGCAAAAGTCACAGCAGTTAAATATTGGACTGAACCCAAAAATGCTACAGCTCTGAGAAGCTTCTTAGAGTTAGCTGGATATCATGGGCGATTTGCTCTTGCCTCCTCTATCGTATCGGCATCATTGAGTCCGTTGATGAAAAAGAATCAAATTTTTACTTAGGATGCAAGATGTGAGTATGCATTTGTTAATCTAAAAGAAAGGTTGATGAACGCACCAGTATTGACCATTCAGAGTAGGAATAATGAGATGACGGTATACATCGATGCTTGTGGACCTAATTTAGAGTTTGTAGCGATTTAGACCATTGATTTAGAGTTAGTAGCGATTGTGTTTGTGCTGATAATTTGGGGGCAGTATCTCCTAGGAGATAGGTTTGAGCTTTTTACCAACCATAAATCGTTGAAGTGCCTCTTTTCGTAGAAGGATCTTAACCTTCACCAATGGCAATGGTTAGAGTTCCTAGCCTGCTATAACTTGACATCGCATATACATTGGGTAAAGATAATGCAGTTGCTAATGCCTTGAGTAAGAGACCTGCCAGTTCGGGTGCTATGTCTCTAGAGTGGACATAGTTTGAATATATTGTTGGTTATGATTTCTAATCAAGATGTAATCTAGAGCCAGATATATTGGCAAGCTTGACTATCAGGCCTACTCAAATTGAGTAGATTGGTGCTAGTCAGAGACGCAGTGTTGGACTAGTTGAGATCATTTCTAAGATTGAAGCTGGGGTAGTGTCCGAGGAGATATGACATTATGGAATTGACCGAGATGGTTTGCTCTTTATAGATGGGAGATTGTTTGTTCATGATGTTAATAGGTTGAGGGATGAGGTGCAATAAGAGTGTCATCATTCGAGATTGACTATATATCTCGGCAGTAATAAGATGTACCGTTATATGAGGCAGACCTTTTATTGGGAAGGGATGAAGAAAGAAGTTGGGACATTCATCTCAAAGTGCATGAACTGCTATATGGTTAAGGCAGAGCAGAAGAAGCCTAGTGCTTTGGTAAGTTTGTGAATGGAAACGGAAACAAATATCGATCAATGGACTATTGAGGACACGAGTAAGCTATGCCATCAGTTGGGTCATAATCAATCGATTGACCGAGAATACAAAATATAATCGCCATGTCAAGTAGAATGATAGCCAAACTGGCTGAATTGCGTATGAAATGGATAGTATGATTCCATGGTGTGCTGAAGAGCATTCTGAGTGACCGAAACCCATTGTCCAGTAGTGGGTTTTAGAAGAGCTTGCAGGAGGCTTTAGGGGAAGAGCTGTACCTCAACACAACTTATCAACCCCAACTGACTGCCAAACTGAAAGAGTGAATCATATCTTAGTGGATATCTTGCAGGCTTGTGTACTCCATTTTGAAGGCTTGCGGGATGGTCACTTATATCTCATTGAATTTGCATACAACAATAATTGTCAGTCCAGCATCGGTATAGCACCATTCGAAGCATTATATGGCCGAGCGCGCAATGCTTCTTCTTATTGGTAAGAAGTAGGCTAAAAGAAGATATTTGGGACAGATATAATTCGAGAAACTTCCAAAAACATCAAGATCATTCAACAATGTATGAATGCTGACATAGACAGGATAAGGGACATAGAGATTTGAGTTCTCTATCAGCGGTTTGGTATTTGTCAAGATCTCTCCACTGAAAAATGTAATTCGGTTCGGTAGTAAAGGAAAGTTGGCGCCAAGATTCATAGGTCCTTTTCTGATAGTAGAGAGGATAGGAAACCTTGCTTATAGGATTGACTTACCTCAAAGAATGATGAGAGTGAACAATGTCTTCAATGTTTCTTACTTGCAGAAGTTTGTACATGACTCGGGTGTAATTATCGCACCGGCCTAACTAGATGATATTGAGATTAGAACCAGAGGCTTTGATACCTTGTTGGCCTATTTGTATCATTGGACATGATATGAAGCAGCTTAGGAGGAAGGCAGTGATGTTGGTGAAGGATCAGTGGAGCTAAAGCAAAGGCGATTGCACTTGGGAGACCGAGGATAGCATAACGACAGCTTATCCATGGCTCTTTACTTGGTGAGATCTTCTATTTATCGCTTTTACTTTCACCAATAATATCATGAAATATTCCTTAGTGTAGTATCCTGCTTGCTAGTATAGGCTTGGATATTTCCTTTTTAATTTGTTACCATGTATGCATGTTTGATGTTTGATGGTTGCCTATGCATGTATATGGTTGTTAGGCATGCAAGATGATCATACTGACTTGTTTATGGAATAACGATAGTGAAATTCCTAAATGGAGGATGAATGTAACGATCCATATTTTACTATCGGATGATCGTAGAATATTAATTTTATTTTTATTTAGCATCATGTGATTCTATTACTTTAGAAAATGACCACTATAGACATTTTCCATCCTTAGGATTTATATGAGATGATTTTGACATTGAAAATTTTGTATGGCCAATAACTTTTGATAGGAGCCGAGTTAGGGTTTAAAGTCACTTCCATTAGATTGGGTGATGGTTTCTCTTTTCGTATAGTGATCGTAATAGGAAAGTGGACTGCCATTTGGGAAGTATGACTGGTTGAAGTTTCACTAGATTTTGAACTTCTTAGTGGGTAATTAAGGAGCTTGTTTCTAACCTCAAGGCCAGTTTCGGGATTAGCACCGAAAAGGGCTGATGAGAATTCTCCATCTCACTTACACAGTTTTCAAAATAGTTGGAGAGACACCATTACCATTCTCTAGCCTTAAACCATTCATAACCCTTACATTAATCAGCCAAATCCTGTCATTTAGGAGAGATTAGCGCTTGGATTTGAAGATTGGCTATTAGAGATCACTTAGAGCTGCTGTTGATCTTTAGATTCATGCTTATTTGGATTTAGGTGAGTGATTAGTTCTCTTACTTGCTAATTAAGTCATTATACCCTAAACAATATTTTAAAAATTGTTCAAAATACTAAAAATATTTTTAGCCCATAATAAACTATATTGTGAATTTTAGACGATTTAGACCTAATTTATTAAAATGTATTCTTATCGATACTTGACCTCCACTCTTAAACTTGGATTATTATAAATGAATATTTTTGGATGTATGGCTATTGTTATTGCTTGTATATGACATATGTATGACTGTTCGATGTTTGAATAGTGGAAAACGCAGCTTGGATGGCGATTTAGCTTTAGAAACAAGTTAGAGGTTGGTACCGATCCATGAATATTGACCCAAATCATGCGCTATCGATATGGGGTAACAAGGAAGGTGCCATAAGGCTAGATATTGTAATTCAAGTCATTTGGAATTTGTTTGCTCGAGTTATGGTCGATTGAAGATGGATCGGTGTTGATGGATTGGTGGTGACCCATAATGGTCATATTGTCCAAATGACATGCAATCCATATGGTAGGTTAAGAAGGACTCCCTAAAGCTAGGTTTGAAATTTCAAGTCATTAGGAGTTCACGTGCTCAAGATATTAATGGATTGGTGGGACTTTGGATTATGGATCGGTATTGGATTGCTTCGAGGCGTGCTTCAAGCCAGCAAGGCTAAGACTTAGGACTTGACAACATTTTTAGATCGATGAAGGCAAGAGAAAAATGAGTTAAGTCATGGATTGGAGTGGGGCGTGCTTTAGGCATTTTTTGAAATTACCCAGGCATGATTTCGGGCCAAGGATCGCTTAGTGCCAAACCTAGGAATTCTCAGGTGGGATCGGTGCCCATGGATCAACATTAGTCCATGGACATTGATCAATAATCATGTGCGATTGACGTAGAGACATAAAGGAGCGACATTGGGGAGACATGGGACATGATTCGGGCATTTTTTGAAATTACCCGTGTAAGACTTTGGGCCAAGGTTTGCTTGAGGCCAAAACTAGCAATTCTCCGGCTCTACTTTGGACTAGAATTGTAACCCCCATATTTTAGTAACATTATTTAGAACATTTAATTTTGTAAATTACATAAAATAATGTAATTTGTTAAGAGAGTGAGATTTGTGATTATAAAGGGGTAGCCGTGCCAAGATAAACTAATGAAAAAAAGGAATTCAAATAAACTAAGTTAGGGTGAATGGACAAGGGCATAATAGGAAAGAGCGATAACCTTATACCCTAAACCCTCTCTACATTCATTTTAACATTCATTCATAATTCATAAAAACTAAAACACCTAGTGGCCGACCATCATTAAGAAGAAAAAGGGGGAATCGAGCTAAACCAAGAGGAAGAAGATAATCAACATAAATCAAAGATCAAATTTCATCTCCTTAACATCAAGTAAAGGTGAATATTGACTACATCTCTTATATTTGATTGATTTCAGTTTAAGATGATGCCAAAAGTATTTGCAAATATTTTGCCATGTTTTAGCTGATAAATGGATATAGACACATACGCGCGCACCCATACAGAGACACTTGATGATTTAGGCTATTTTTTATGCACTTTACGATAGAATTAATTTAAAAAAACTAGTTTATGAAATCCAAATGACATGCGACTTTATCGGAGGTCAGATATAATATTTTGGAAATGGGTTTCAAGTTTCATAATTTTCTGAAAAATGGTAGATTTATTATGAATTTTCTGGTGAAGAAAACATTATTTTGGGTTTAAAATTATTCGCAGCCAAGATTTAATGGCTTTGGGTCTGAAATTTAAATATGTTAGAAAACATATTAAAAGAGACTATCTGGAATTTTTGGAGAATTTTCCTAAGTGTATTGTTAAGTATATAAAATTATTTTAGGTACAAAACTTAAATGTTTTATATGTTTGAAATAGGAGATGAGACATTTTGCAAATGTTTTAATTAAACAAAATTTGAATTCGGTAGCACTTTTAAGCTTTTAGAAAAGAAACTGGCAACCAAGTAGGTTTTTTACAAATAAGCAAGTTAGTTGGAAGGAAATCACTTTAAAAGGAAATAAAGCAGTTTTTGTAAACATTTGCTGTTTTGCCTCAATCGGTAGCCATATTTGGACTAAGTTCCTCCGCCTTTGTCACAGTCGAAATCAATGCACATGGGATCGGTACTTAGTACGTAGCGAATTGGATAAAAGGCGGAAGGTATGAAGTTGAAACCGAGGGTTTTGGATGGGTTGAAACCATGTTTTGGCTTTAGAAAGAAAATGCATTTGCCTGCTTTCGAATGAGATGGCTTTCGACTTAATTGGTTTAAAGAAGATCTTTCGACTCAGGTTGCCACCTTTGTTTTTAATTTTGCTCTCGACAGCGTCGAAACCAACGTTGCCGCTATTCAACCTTTCGACCCAGTTGAGATCGTTGCCTCTAAACATGGTGTCGGAAGGATGCTTTCAGTTTTATCAAAGAAGCCACTCTCCAATGCTTTCGAAGGGGACGGTGTCGAAACCATCTACTTTATTTACTTAGGAAAAATATTTTCCAAGAGGGCTTTCGACTTAGATTTTTTTGACCCTTAGTTCTGTTGAAAGATAAACCCAAAGGTTTCGATGTAAATGGTTTTAATGTTTTCAAAACTATGCTCCACTGGCTTTTATTTGAACCTGTGCTTTCGAAAGGTTTGTATTAAGTAGTGTACTTTAATGTTATCGAAAGGTATCTAATATAGGTTTCGAAGTGGAGGTTCTCCAGCATTTTCGAAAGGTAAAAACTATAGTTTTAAAGGGGAGTTTGCCTAATAGTTTCGTAAGGTATTTAAAGCATTCTAAATGGAAGTCAAGTTTTATGTACGGAAAAGGATGTCTGAGGTTGTAAAGCTTTCGAAAGGAAGGGTATGCAATGTGTTCAAAAGGGCTTTAGTAAATGGTTTAGAAAGCTATTTTTTGGCCTTTCGACCTATGTTTATAAAATAATATAGTTTACTTATATCAAAAGGGGTACTTCCAATGTTTTTGTAAGGCATACTTTCAATGATTACAAATGATGTACTTTCAATGATTACGAAAGGGGTACTTTCAATGGTTTCGAAAGGGTTGTGTAAATGTTTTAAACAAAGGTGTCGAATGAATTGCTTTTGGAAACATATTTTAAATGTTTTAAGTTAAAAAGGGTTTAACCTATTTTGGAGGGATGGGAAATCCTTAGAGTATTTCATTAACATTATTTTGGGTAAAAGTATATATAACATGGCAAATAGCTTAGAGTAAAGAAAAGAGTATATTTTCCTTATATATGTATGATTTAAAGGGTTATATCATTTTGAAAAGGTTTTCAAGGAAAATTTTAAAGGGTAGTTAACTCTAATAAAAATGACTCAGATATAGACGACCAGATAGGAGTGGTGTAGGGTCGCACCCTATACATTAGCTTTAGCCCCAAGCTAAATTTAGTCCAAATTCTAGTGTGTAGGGCTTAATCAGTTAGTCTTAAATGATGGTTACACACCGAAATGGAATATATGTATAAAGAAGAAAAAGGTTATTGGTGAGCCTGCAAAACCATTAGGATCAAGAGACCCTTGGAGATGTAAGTTAGGGACAGACCATCAATAAGACATATATAAAAGTTATTAGATCATATTTATTATTTTGTCTGGTACGCCCGAGTCAACCAAATGTTAGTAGTCAGCCAAACAAAAATACATTTGTTTCGGACTGCTGGTGTAGTAAATTACATGTCTTTAGCATAAAGGATATTGCTATTTTGATATAATCAATTGATTAACTAGTTTGGTTTCAAGATTATGACTTGCAAAAGATATGTTTTGAAAGAGATAATACTGAGGGGAAACCCGTTCCGCTTAGCAGCGTGGTCTCCTTAATATCATATATAATCGAGATGTATTGCATTATTCACACTAGGCTTTATATCTGACTCTAAGTTTATGTTTTCCCCTTAAACTCTTGGTTGCTCAAAATTGATTTGAGTAGACTGAGGGTTGAAGACTTTCAGGTTTTAATAGGTGGACGAATAAAGCTTCCAAAGACGTTTAGGAGGCAGATTTCTAGATATATAAAGAGATTTTTCTTTAAAATTCTATTGTGTGTATCCAAAAAGTTAGTCTTGTATTCTCTTATCATCCAAGGGGACATTTCATATATCTCTCTTGGTGTATTCGTAAAAATTATCTTTGATCAATGCCTAGGAAACATTATTGGATTATGTAAACGGATGTGAAACATATTTTGTGAAATGTAATGAGAAAAGCTATTTTTCTTGAAATCTGTGGTTTCATTCCATGTTCATGTGATTATGTTATTATGAATACAATTAACATTACCGTATTTGGTCATCGGAAGTTAATACTATGGATGACTACAACATATATATCACTTAACTGTGGGCCTCCAGATAGGGGAAGTTACAATTTGGTATCAAAGCATAGTTTATGAAAAACTTTAACTAAAAATAGTTTTTGAAAACATAATCCTTAGGAATTAGAGTAAAGATCGGGGTATGGGATAACGCTACATGTATTTGGTATATATAAGTATATGCCATATCTGTAGTCTCCTATCTTTATTAGGCTATTCTTATGTATCTCATGAGGCTCGAATGTAGATATGGATGCTAGAGGAGTTAACATTAGTAGTGGAAGCACTGCAACAAATGGAAATGTCAGACCAACTACTAGGAGAAATTTAGGTCAGGGATAAGTAGAGAATGTGGGTACTGGAGTCCTACAAATGGATATGGGAGCAATGTATTAGTTCTTCGCAAACATGGTACAAGCGGGAATTTATGTTGGAGTTGTTGGAGGTAATGCTATAGGAAGGAATCAGGAAGTTACAGTGGTGACCAACTATGCCATTCTGAGTAGAGAATATACTCGGCTAGGAGGAAAGCCATCCATTGGCATCGAAGATGCTATTGAAGTAGAGAATTGGTTGTTGCACTATGAAAAGATCTTTGCAGATATGGGGCTCAATCACGAGCAAATGAGAATACTTTCTTCAAGATAGTTGCAAGGAGTAGCGCTGCATTAGTAGAATAGCATTACAGTTGGAGTTAATGAAGAAGCTTTGACATGGGACGAATTCAAGAGGATATTTGAAGGAAGCTTCATGTCTTAAGCTGTAAAGTCTATCTTACTCAGAAAATTTGCTGAGTTGGAGCAAGGAGAGATTACTGTTTTGGAATATGCTAGGAGGTTTGAGGAGCTAGTAAGGTATGGTTATGCTACAATGGACATTATTATGAAGAGGAATGTGAAGTTCAAAAGAGGTCTGAAGCCTGAAATTGCTAGAATTGTGTTGACACACATCAAAGATCCTAGTTATGTTCTTGTAGAAATGGCTTTGAGATAGGAGGAGATGCAGGCTTTGCTGGAAAGAAATAAGACCAAGGAAACTCAAGGAGGGTAGGGTCAGAAAAGAAAGTTCTTCCACAAGAAAGGAGCTCAAAAAGGAGGAGCTGCTAAGAAAGGAAAGTCTGAAGTGATATGTTATAAGTGCGATAAGAAAGGCCGCCATGCTCATGAGTGTCGAACATGCAAAGGAAAGAAGGTTGTTGAGAAGAAAGGAGTTAGATGTTTCAAATGCGATCAAGTTGGGCATTATAAGTACCAGTGCAAAGAGCCAGCTTAGGAAAATAAAGGCCAAGTATTTGCATTGAACCCACTACCTCAAGACCAACAACATAGGAGAAAGGAAAAACTATGTTGGAAGGTACGCTTTTGATTCATGATATGTCTATAGCGTATTATTTGATAGTGTGCATCGCATTCTTTTATATCTCACTGTTTGGTAGATAAGCTTAACTTAGAACCCACATATTTAGTTACTTTCTTAAGGGTTGCAAATCCGATAGGAGGGTATGCGACACTTAGGATGAAATGTGACCAGTTAGAGTTTGACTTGCTTGGTTACACTTTTGTTTGCAGTTTTCATGTGTTCAATTTTGTAGGTTTGGAATTATTCTGGGAATGGATTGGTTAAGTAAATATGATGCTAGGATATTTTGCCACGATAGAAAAATATCACTTAGACTTCCTGACTGTAGAGATCGAATAGTATATTCCGTAGAAAACCCTAGTTGTGAGGTAAATGCGTTATTGGGTGTTATGGAGGTAGAATAGCGATTTCTTTTTCTATAGAGTGGTCGTAATAGCGATTTGGAGATTCTGGCGATGAGATATGGATGTTTGAAGCTTGACAATTTTTGAAGAAGCTTAGTGGGTAATTAGAGAGATTCTAGTGCAAGCTTAGTAACTCGTTTTAGGTTTGGAAGCTATATTAGGTCGAGCCATCATTCCTTAATCAATTTTACCTCTTCTCAAATAGATCTAAGCACCCATTAACACATTATTCACCCTAAACCTTCTCTTTTCACCTCCAAATCAAGTCTAAATGAGATATTCAAGTTATATTAGCAAGTGGATTCATTAGAGATTTCAAATCTATAATTTTAGGGAAGAAAAATCACATCTTGGCTGTTGATTTTATGATTTGTCTCAATCTGCATGCAAAACTTGGATTTTGGAAGGTTTGTTAAGCGATTTATCATCTCTGTCAGGACCCGATTCTTCGACTTCTGAAAATCGACATTAATACATCCACTGTATCAACTGCCGAACAATCGAATGCCGGAAAACCGAACCCTTAGGGTTTGAGAAGAAGAAAAAAGTAGAAGAAGAAGATAGAAGAAGAAGAAAATAGAAACAATAACAGAATCTCACATATCGCAGCGGAACAATATATAATAGATAAATGAATATCTTTAAAAAAAGAACTATATCAGTTATTACATTACATCACATTACATTACATTATCAGAGTGTACAACAACAAACAGCGGAAAAGAAATACTATATACTAGTCGATACGCCAAGCTATCCAGCTTGCCTCCAGATCTCTACAGCAACTCCTGAATTCCAGAATGACCTGATAACCTAACTCTTGACTGCCCGTGTGGAAATTGGTGGGCACCTAGAGTTTAGGAAGGAAACAATAAACTCCATGTCAGTCATGGGACAGGTGTGAGAACTTAAAACAGTTATTCTTTAAAAACAACCAAAGAAATATTTTTAAAGTAAATTCGCAATGCTTTTGTTTGGTACGTGAAAACCATTTTGATATTATTATTAGTGCATAATGCAGAAACTTTCGAAAATATAATAGTAACCGTAGTCATCATGGGCATTACGCACTTATACCAACTATAGCTACCATGTTCAATAGCAGGTTACCGCCACATTCCATGGCAGGTTATACAACTAAAACCGTACAAGGTACGTATTGTTTCTTTGGATTTTCCAACAAATTATTGGGCTAAAGAACTTCACATACCGAAATGGAACGCCTCTGAAAGGACCCCCCCCCCCCCAGAACCTAACCGGATCTCTGCTAAACAAGGCCGACGCTACCTCACGCTGTACATCTGTGACTAGGTAACTAACACACCGACGCTACCTCACGCTGTACAGCTGTAACTAGGTAGCTAACACACGAGCTATGCCATCCCCCGGTCGTAACCAACCTTTATTCCGGGATCCCGACAACCAACAACCACAAAGTAATAAATTTGCAATAACCACATAGGTTCGATATTTGGGCTCTATACAATAATATCACCTTCTATCCAGAAGGAAATGAACATACTCTAGGGGCGCTACCCCTAAACAAAACTTTGCCGCAACATTCCTATTTCGACCATTTCTGGGTTGGGAGGCTCGACGAAGTCTCGTCCATAAAGCTACGCTTTTTCACAAAGCCATGCTTCGATCAATAAATGATCAACAGCACTTCGTATGCCACATTACCAAATTGGGAATGTATCACTAGTAACCATCAGCTATATAACCTCTGAGCTCGTGCGTCTCAGAGAAGGGTATTAAGCTAAGAGAACAAATTCTCCGTCATCAACAGAAATGTATTTGATAGAAACCAGCTTTACATCTCAAATTGTAACGTCAGACATACATCCCGGGTATTCACAATCCCGATCGAATTTCCCATCACAAAGGAAATATCTATACCGTAGCTAACGGTGCAGAGACAATCGACAGGTAATCCTATCGTTTTCACAAATACCCGGTCTTCAACACCGGTCTTCAATGTTATCCATTACGTCGTATCACTATTCGGAATGGGTGATCCGAATAACTAGCGCAATATTTTGAAAATATGTGTAGCATCCAATATTTCCAAACAAATCACAACAAATAGCCATTTCAGGGTCAATATTGATAGTCGGTTATTTAACTATCAATCAATATTCACAACATAACCAGATTCCAAATAATCTTCCCAAATTATTTATTTTCAAAATATCTTTACAAGATATATTTTCCACACTTCAACTATTTGAAAACAAATTTCAAATCATTTTTCACCTTTCAATCTTTGAAAACAAATTTCAAATCAATTTCCTTAAAAGGAAACGCTTCCAAATAGTTTTTCATTCTCACTGGAAATCTGCCGAGTTCAAATACTTTAAAAATAACTTATATTACTTATCCAAAATATATTTGGAAAACTCTTTGGAATAAAACTATTTTTCTTTAAACACTTTACTTAAAATATTAGTTATAAAATATTATACCTATATTATATAAACTTAAACCCAAACTAATTTTTCAAAATAAAATTAGTAAATAGAGTCTAACTATTTAAATAACTATTTTCTAAAACTACTGATTAAATCTTAGAAATAATCGTTTCTATAAACAATTTAATAAATATTTACTTAATGGATTTAAAATAATTTAAGAGGTAAATTTCTTTGAAGTATCCTTTTCAAAACCAATACTAGAATTTTATATACACATATTTCAAAACTATTCAGAAAATCTTATTCGGCTTCCCAGGGAGAATACACTTTCATTTCAAAATGGTTTATTCAAACCAATTAAACAAATCCTTACTGATTTATTAAATTTACGTTCCAAATCCGTAAATTTATTTCCACACTTTTAAAAATAAATCAATGTTTATTTTTTTTAAAAAAATTCCCTTATAAATTTCCATTGTGAATTTACATTTCCAAATATTCACTTTTTATACGATTTTTCAAATCGGTTTTAATTATTCACTTTCAACACCAAAATCAGTTTTCAATTGATTTCCAAAAACACCAAATCAAATTCCACATTGATTTTCCAAGAAATTAAACACTAAGTGAATTTCATTCAAATTTCAAATTGAAATCAATTTCTACTAAACCTCAAATTAATTTCCAAATTGATTCCAAATTCATTTCAAAACACCAAATAAATTTCCAAATGGATTTCCAAAAGATCTATTTTCAATTACCAAAATCAATTCCCAAATGGATTTCTAAATTTATTTCTTTTCAAAATAATTTCTTTTCAAAGAATACAAATTCTTTTATTTTCCATCTCTTTAAAATCCATATTTTGAATAAACTTTCAACCTTTGAATAATACTATCGAAAATCCATTTATTAAGTCCTTTTACCATATTTTGGAATTTTATTCAATAAGATAAAAATAAAACTTTATCATTTTAAAAATTCCTTCCTTCAAATTTATACGATTCTCAAAAATAAATTTAATTATAAATTTTCAACTTAAATTTCGAAAATTCACATTTTTCTTATTTTCGGTGTCCAACGATACCAATTTATATTCAACTAAAATTTAGCCTTCAACGATTTCAATCACAAAGATAATCGCGTAGATTATAAATAGATCAACACACAACATTGAAACAAATTCAATCATTTGAGGAATCCAGTTGGATCCCTCCAACCTGTTTCCCTGCATCCACAGATGTTAGCACAATACCAATTACACTTCAAGGTGAAATATCGTGGTGTATGTGTTTAATAAATAACCTCCGTTTAATATACGGCGTATAGGGTCTATTCCAATACAACATATAGCAATTTATCAACCAAGCACATAATCAACACAATCAAGCAATTTTAAATCTAACTATTTAAAATTTAAATCGAAACGCAATTCGATTGAGTGAGAAGTTCTCACCTTGAGTTTCGGATAACAGTTGCAGTGTTTATTTCGAATAAAATTAAATGCGCGTTTAATTTTACCCAAAATATTCACTAGCTCCAAACGATTCCAATCCAGCTCCATCGCGTAGTACTCGTCAAAACTAACCCAACGCAATTCGTTTCGTAATTTTCCGACCTCGTATCAAAAAGTTATGTTATTTCAAACATTATACAATCTTTAATATAATCAATTTATATTTCATATTTTTTTTAAACCTATTCATCTCAGGCCGCTCGTTTTGGCTTGAGCAGATCCGGCCGCGTGTTTATTTCTCCTTCTCCCTCTCCAATATCGCATGAAACAACCCATGTCGCCACCCTTGCCACCAATTATCGCGACTTCTACAATGATTGAAACGTCGATCGGGGGACGCCGCCTCAAAGCTCGCGCCCGTCTCCACCACCGAGCCAAATGCGACTCCACCCAATGCTGCCGTCGACGAAAAATTTCCCTTTATACGCGCACCACCTATTGGCCGATTACGGCGAATCCACCACTCCAAACACCATTACAACCGTTGATATCAAAGATCTCGCTGAGCTTAACACTTTTCTAGTTTGAGATTTCTCGAATACATGTGTGGATTGGAAGAAATCAAAGAAAGAAAATGGGAGTTTTTCGGCCATTGAATTTCTTAGGGCCGGCTGTAACAAGAAGAGAGAGGGTTTTGCAAAATGAAAATAATGAAGGTCCTTTTATAGAAAATTTCACAAAACACTATTCATCCGGATTTTCCGAACTCCCAATCTCGCACGATGACCGGCGTTCCTAGAGTTTTATCTGCGTTCCAGACACAATGGAATAGGTATCGAGAGCCAATTCGATCATATGTGCGAGTTATGGAAATAAACGATCAAATTTAAATTAAATCGGTTAAACTAATTTCTATGCGTTTTGGCTTGCCCCGGACAAACCGTAAATCTGATTGACACGAAATTTGAAACCATACAATAATATAATATTACGGATCCGATGAAACTAGTTCCGTCGAAATCCGAGACTGTTTGAAAAATGGCTATTTTAACTCGTCAATTAAATATTAAAATATTCAATTTTCACAAATTAACTTTTAATTAAATTTTAAAAGTTCTATAACATCACTCTAACTCCAACATGATTTAATAAAATTTTACAAATCATTTTTAATCACATTAAACCCAATTTCCAATGATTTCTGTAATTCCAAATATTAAATTATCGATTTAATTATCCAATTAAACTAGATATTTTTAAATAAAATTTATTCGACTTACAAATTTCACTTGTTAATATTAAAAAAATCAATTAAATATACGAATTTTAATGACAGAACTTCTGGGTCGTTACAATCTCTCACTTTATTATATATGTATATATAGGTTTTAACGTGTTTTAGGTCCATTTTTATAGTCAAAATTAACCTTTAATGATATTTTAAAACCCAACCTGTAGTAAAAACGTGAATAAATGAAATTTTGGTGTTCTAGACATATTATTTGGATATGTGTTTCCCTTGATATATGTTAGGCTATGTCATCGACAATTTTTATGATGATTGCCATGATTGATTGTATGATTTAATGTATGAATGGTGTGTGGTGCATGTATAGTTGGTGCATGTATAGCTGGTGCATGTATAGTGTTTTTTTATAAGCTTGTACAATTGAAAATGCTCATCGAAGCAAACTAAAGGCCGGTTCCATGAAATTGGACATTGATGGACAGTATCTAGAGATATTGGATTCGTTTGGTTGTGTAGGTGATGCATGATGGTTGAAGCATTGGGTGTAGCGATAGTATTGGCACATGCTAAAGGAGCTATAGGTTTTTGGCCCGGTGGAGCTTGCTCGGGTGTGGGTTGGTTCAATGAAGCTTGGTCCAGTATAAGGAGGTCCGATGGTTGGCTTTTGGAAGGGGAAGTATTGGTTTAGATCTAAGTTGGATCGATAGTGGAAGACCGGACATGAATTCTTATTCAGTAGGTTCTTGGCTCGATAAAGGAAGACCGGATAGGAAATCTAGTTTGGTATTTGTTCATCCGATAGTGGAGGACCGTATGAGAAATCCTATGCGGTTGTCCCTTGGTTCAATAATGGGGGACCGGAGGAAATCATGTCCTGTGGTTTGTTGGTTCAGTGATGAAAGGTTGGACAGGATATCTTTTCTCTTAGACGGTCAAGGAAAGTTGTTTAATGGCTTCAGTTCGGCTAAAAGGGAAGGGCCGGACAGAACATGGAATGGTGCTAGTGGTGTGTTGGGTTCAAGCTCAACATTGAGCGGCTTTAGGAAAAGCTTAGGTCACTTTGGTGGTTTTGGGAATGGGCTCGAATTAAGGATGGATGACTCTAGGATGACTCGGGACGATCTAGGGATTTTGATGGAAATTAAGGAAGTATGACTACTTCAATGACTCGATGTGGCTAGTAACTTTTGCATCTTGATATGGATCGAAAGGATGAGTTCTGTGCGATAGCCCGTGTAGTAGAACATGAGGTTGTAATGCACATGAGTAGGACATGGTAGTCTGTGTGTATCCAGAGTAATCTGCATGTACCCGTATTTTTGGACATCTACGTATGTCCAGTCTTCAGCTATGTTCGTGGGCATGTGTTGTGCTTCTGTGAGGTAGTTCTATTATTGGTATGTGTGTTAATGGATTGATAGATGACTTTGTGTTTGTGGTGCTCATTGTTGGGTAGGCTATTCTACATGTACCCATATATTCAGATGTTTCCATGTGCCCAGCAACTAGCCATCTACATAGACAATGAGTTGAGCATTTGTGAGAGTTATCGTATACCAAAAGCACTTGAGTGAGAAATGCGATGTTATATGATGGATGCTATGTTTTCTATATGCTTCATATGCTGCGTGATACCCTCATACCCTATATTTTTCACTTGTGATAGTAGTTTAGCATATACCATGTTTTTGTGGTGACTCTTTGGGTGGAGGGACAAATCGGGTATGGTTATTCATACCCTATGCCTGTTTACTATATATAGTTTATATAGTATTTTGAAATGATATATCGTTGACCATAGATTGTTGTCTGTCCTGAGGTTTTATACTTTGCTTCTTATTACCTTGGGTACTTCTAAATGATTAAATTATGGATAACAGGTATGGATAGCGAATGGAGCTGTAAGGAGTAAGAGCAGGAAGCCACGCTTTCATATATATATATATATATATATATATATATATATATATATATATATATGGAGCTTATTATTGCTTATATTCTATTGTGGAATGCTATGGAGCTATATCAGTACTTGTATTATCTTAGAGATAGTTATAGAGTTTGTTTTGAAGATTTGGATGTTGAAACTCTATTATTTTAGTTTTTGTATAATCTGTGAACCTATTGCACTCTAATGTTCTTATATGTTGTTCATTTGATTATACCACGGTCACAGCTATTTTACATCTATGTTAGTATATTATATTTTATCTGTGGACTGTGAGATGTTTTACACGTTCTATGCTTGGATTTTTGTTAATTTACACCCTTGGCTACGGTCCTACATCAGTCAGGTACCTCCTCAAAGTATTATATAGGCATGATGGATACCGAAGGTGTAGGGCGAACATCACAAATACCTTTACAAATATTTGCACAGCCAAAAGAAAATATTCTTGCAACATAGTCTTACATAAGTGTTATAAATTTTAACTCTAAATTATTACAATTATAAAGTATCGAGTCTAAAGGATGCTTGCCAAAGGTTGGTCCATCCTGATATGAAAAGTCTTCTTGGGGTGTAGTTGCACATGTCCCCGAGTCCATCAATTCCTCCATGGTTAACATAAAGCCTTCTTTACTGTAGAGAAAACGTAGGTTAAGTGTAGGATTATAATAAGTAAAAACATCTATGGCTCATTCTAAAAAAATCTATCCCATTTTGCATCTTACATTCTCCCTTCTATGTTTCTCTTCAAGATCAACAATCTAATCCTATGCAGACACATTAACCGTTGCTGATATGACATTGGAGGCGGCGTGGTCATCTCGCAATAGATCTTCGACTTCATAATCTTAAGGAGAGTGGTCTCTCTTGTTTTCTCTATAGTATTTATTTTTTCAGCCCTTGTCCTTTTCGAATCCTTTGAAAATCCACCAAAATACTTGAGAGCATCCATTTTCCACCACTTCCTCTATGTACGAGAGAGAGCACCTTCGGCCTTGGTCACTCTAAGTGTTACTTATAGTGGGCTTCCATCTCCTTAGGTCTACCTTGGTAGTGTAATTTCAATTTCCTTCTCCACTCATCTGCCGATGAGGCATCCGTATTTGTAGCAGGAGTAGGGGTTGCCACCAAGCTAGGCCCCTTTACCACCTCTCCATCTTTGACACCCTCCTTCTCCTCATATTGATGGGCTACCTAAAGAAACATGTTTTCTATATTCTTTTTTAATCCTTTAATCTCCTCTTCATAGACAATACCATGGAGCGCTTCACTTTCCATTAATGTTTGTTGTAGTTCGACCACCTTTGAATTTGCAGCCTCAAGTTCAATGCGCAGTTTGATATTATATTAATGTTGGCACTCGTGTGCATCCTTGGCTTTTTTGAAATCAAAAAAGGAATTCCTTAAATATCATTCGAGTGTTTTGTTGGCGATTGCTAGGTGGATGTTCTCTTTCTCTATGGTCGCATTAGGAGGTCTAGCCTTAATTTCGACTTCGAGTGTGCCTAATTTGTTCGGACTATGTATGATATAGGACGAAGGTGCACTAGATTCAAAGACTTCAATAGAATTGAAGAGGTGTTCACAAGGAGGACGGGGGTCGACCAAGTTGAGAGTAATAAGAATTTATTTCGGTAAAACTCAAATTACACAAATTCAAATTTAGAAAAATGTGTGGTATAAGACCAATTTTACATGAAGAATACAATGAATCGACATACAAATAATAATACACAACGCTCACTCCTTATTAAGATCCCAAAGTCTAGTCCTAAACCAATCCAAATGTGGGCTATCGGGGGAAGGGGAACCACTCTCTAAGATGTAGCGCCAACTAAATCACTAAGTGCCTCCTTTTCTTTATCTACTTGGTCAATTTTAGAAAGCAACCACTAGGTTTCTTCTGTAAATTGCATAAATGCCTTATCTAACATCTTTTCTCGCTTATAAATTTTCGTCACATTAAGAGCAAGTCGATCAACAGTTTAAGTTTGAAGTTTTTTATTACTTTCCATTAAGAGTTTGGAAAAAAAATCCTTAGAAGACTCAGAAGAATAAAGAAGTGAAAATAACATGGTAATTCATAATGCAGTAACAAGACAATAGGGCAATTAAAAATCAATCACAAAAAAACTGAGAAAGAAATCCATTCAATTCATAATGAAAAGTTTGAAAATAAACAAAGTAGTGAAATCGTTTACAAAGGTTAAAGTATTTACATGAACTTGAGAAGTATAGGTGGCCTCAGTTCCCTTGGACCATGTAGTCTCATCATTCGGTTGATAAGAAGTGTCTTAGGAGGAAACGTTCTCCACGACTAGCTCTTTATCACTTTCAACTCTGCAATAAGCTAGGGCATCTTGAATTTTTTTTTTCAAGGCGTCCCAAGAAGCTAAGGTCAACCTTGGTAGTAGTACCATCTAATGGATCGGCCAAAAATTACTTAACCTTTGGCATACAATTTGCAAAGCACCTAGTAAGTGATCCATGAAAGCTTGTCCTCAAACTCCTAAAACGCCTTCTCCTTCCGTCCTAACTCCGGACCTTCAATGTCAAGGCTCCTCCTCTACTTCGTCACCCCTTCTGCCTTTTTTTCTTTCTCCCATCGAGCCCTTAGGTCTTTCTCTAGTTAGTCTTCTCAGAAGTTGCTATAGAAAGGTATGTCTCAAGCTTAGTTGTGTGGGTAATGGATAAAACCTAGCCATTTTCTTCCCTCTTCCAAGCCTTGGCTACCAAGGCACTCACCTGTCACAAAGCAAAGGTAAATAAGACGAAAATTAACAAAGTAGGTTACCATTGAATAAAGAAGGAGAAGATACACACATAGACCAAAGAAATTTCAAGCTTAGTTGCAAGCTCGTGGAAGGAGAGTACAAAAAATGGAAGAGTGATGGGATAAGATTGTGGAGTAAAGACAATGCAACATAAGCCCACCAAAGTGATACACCCCGTCCTCTTAATGAGATCAGCAATAATATGCTCGGGCAGGGGCAGTAAACGAATGTTTGGATCATGAAAGGATTGGAGGGGAAAGATGAGAAATGCATCTAAGGAATGAAGAGGAGGGGACAAAATAGGCATCATAAGAGGTTAACCATCAGCCTCGACTCCATCGGCCTTCCTCTTTTCCCTTCTCTTCTTTACTGCTATCGATTTTTATGGCATAGGGTCTTTAAGTAACGCATTAGAAAGATCACCGGCCATTTTACTAGTACATGGAGGAAATTTTAAGATCAGTAATAATCCTTGATAGGATTAGGAAATATAATTTCAATGTCCAACTTAACAAATTATACCCTTAGGATAATTAATATTTGAAGAAAAAATAAAGATGGAATGGGAGAAGTTACAACCAGTACGCATGAAGTTGTAACAGCCTAGTAAAGACTTAGTGAAAAATGACTTTGTTTTTCTCCCATCTTCATCTAAGTCCAGAATGTCCTTCCTCTGAGAGACTAACGACTTAGTGGCCTCTGTAGAAAAGATAGGATGACTAGGATGTGGTTGGAATGAATTAGAAAGGTTTCTAAATTCCAAATGAAAACATATTGGTCATTTCAGTTTTTGGTTTTTCGAGGGATGGATGTGCGGACCAACTTCTTTGCTTGGGCGTAGTAGAACCCCAAATCACCCCAAAAGGACTCTTATGAATATCAAATAGAAATTGTATTTCCTCATAGGAAGGAGGAGAGTTCTTCTCCACATAAAGAATAAAAGTGGCAATCGGAATGGAATAAGAAATCGGGGCAAGTTGAATGGGGGAAATACCAATGGTAGATAACCATTTGCAAAGAATTTGACTAGGAGGAAGATAAAGCCCATATCGAATGCGCTCAGAAGTGATAGAAATAAAGTAGTTCAAAGGAACATGAATATGTACGTGTGCTTTAGAATCCTAACTACATAACCCTCAAACCAAAGTGACCTAGAATACACTCAATTTCCCTTAATTTGGTTATCGTAGACGATAAAAATAAGGGAGAAATGGAAGCAGCTTTTATGTCAAAGAATGCTGGATTAATTATTTGATATCATCAAGAGTTAGGAAATAGAAATGAAACAACATGAAAAAGAATACCTTACATATTTTCAGAAAGAAAACTAGTTCTCGAGAGGATAAGATTTGTACTTAAGATTTTCAAAAGCATATAGGAAGGTAGAGAAGAAGAGAGGAAAAACTATATACTTACCTTGATTCGAATCTCAGCCACACAATCGAAATGATGAAAAATCTCAAAAAGGTCAATGGATTAGTGACAAGGAAGATTAATGTAAGGACCTATATAGATTTTCTTAGGAGTCGGAAAGACTAAAGGTACAGCTTTTGTAACGACCCGGGATTTTGACAATATTATTATAATAAGAATTAAATCTAATTTAAATAAAATACAAGCTTTTCATTTTATAAACTGATAAGATCTTTGGACATTTATCAGTTATATATGTATAAATATGTTTTGTGAAGGAAATTTTGATTTTAAAATTTAAAATAGATTCTTTCAAAAATATTTATAATGATATCTGTCTTATTTAATTAAACTAAAGGTTCTATATTATTAATATTTAATATAATACATATAAAATGTAATCTAAATAATAATGTTTAAAATAAGCAATCCTATCAATATTAAACATAAATATAAAAACATAAGTATAAAACATAATTATAAAATATAAGATATAAATAGAAATATAAAATATATAAATATAAATATATGTTATAAATCAAATATTTGAAAGTTAAACTCTAAATAAAAATAAAACTAGGAAATTATGATAACAAAACTTATATTAAGCGCAAGGACAAAAATCAATACATAAGCCAAGACAATAATTATAACAACTTTGCACAAACATATGATAGTTCCAGTATATATACATATGATAGACAAAAACAAAATAAAACACATATGTGCTGTATAATACATATGTGCAATGCAAAAGAAGAGAAAAACTATTTATATTCAAATATCTTTGTACACAAATGTAAATATCAGCAAACCATAATTTTGTAAACATATATGAAGACATGTACATTAAATCCTAGCACACATTTGTCATTTCAAATTTACAAAAGAAATATCTCAGCACAAATATAAGGCCAGCCGAAATACAAGATCATTTCAAAATTACAGTGATTAAACAAAAATCTTGTCTGATCAAAACAAGTTGAGACTTGTACCAGAAGACACCTTTTTGTTCAAAGTTGTATCTATATATTCACCATACTATACTTGTTCGTTCCAAAAACATAGTAAACCTGAAAAGAAAAAAACATCATCTTTACGAACTCAAGCAAATTCAACATCAAGGCAGAGAAGATTTTCAGGAATTCAAAACTGTAGATTTTCAACAACACTTGCTTTCTGTTTCAATAATCATTTAGGTGAGTAAACATACTATCTTTGAAGTTTAAATTTTGATAATTAGTTCTTGTAAATCTTGTGTTTGCTATATATTGTAAATATGTAGTTCTGAAATGTTCTCTGTTATACTGGAAGTTTAAATATGTGACGTTCTTAAGTATTTTCAAGTTTCTGAGCAAAGAAGTGTAGAGAAAACTAATGCTTATTCATATAAACATTTTAAGCTTAGGATATTTAACTGAATAAGTTGTTGAAAACTTAAAACAATAACTTGGAAATAGTTTATGGCTTGACAGAGTAACAGGGGTTCTGTTTATTCAAATTTACAGTAAAAAGGAATCGATGTGCAAAAATTCGAACATTATAATTTGTTGATTTGATTATATATATTGAATAAGCATTCAAAAGTAGGATTTTTAAAACATGAATGATAATTTTTAAGTAAGTATTCAAGGTGCAATTTTAAAATGAACCAAAAATGCTTTTTTGTAAATTTCTGATGATTCAACAAATTTTAATTGTTGAAATTTGTTGAGAGGCTAGCTTGGTGATTGAAGAACAGAGGAAAAAAGCTAGAAAAATTTCTAATGCAAGACTTGCTGGGACGAAATGAATTTAGGGCTTTGGATCAAGTTTTGCAGTGGTCTATAAACTGGACGCTTTTGCCGCCATGGGACGATCGAGTTACGCGAGCTTCTGGAAGATGGTAGAGGAAGGTAACGGCGAGGTGTGGTCGGGGTCACGTTGCCACAAGTGGTCAACGTTGGTAGGTTGAGGCAATTGCTGTTGGGTGTGCTCGAGTGGCAGTTCGAACAGATGGGAACTTTTCGATTTCGAGTATTTCGTATCGAATTGGGTATTGCTTTCGAATGTGAGGTCGATTTTTGGTTTGCAGGAGGCGACGAGGTTCGCCGGAGGCACGGCGGACCACCATGCACGTGCATGGTGGCGTATGGTGTCAGCGACTTTCGAGCGTTGATTCAACTCGAGTGATGCTCGAGTAAGATGGGAAGTCGCTTCGAGTTGAACCATGGTGCGTGAGTGAGTCGCGTAATACTGCAGTTAATAACTTAAAGTTTTTTTAAAAAAAAAGGAAGAAGAAAGAATAAGTAGAAGAAGAAGAAAGGTGAGAAGAGAGGGGACTCGGAAAAGAATAGCGGAAGACGCGAGTTTTACTCGAGTAAACAAAGTGTTTGCCTTGGGTCCATTTTTTAGGGGTTAAGCCTAAACCTTTTAAGTTATTTTGTTTAACAAAGTTCAGTATTATTTAAGTAAACATTGTTGTCTTAAGCTAAGATTTGATTTAAAATTTATTAAGAAAAGGTTGCTAATGTAAGATGATTAATTAATTTAAAGTGTAAGTTAATTAAGAATGTAAATTAATTTATACTTGTAATTAAGTAAATAACTTAAGGTTAAATAAATTTGTAATTAAAGATTGATAATTATAATCTTATGTTTAATCAATTTGAACTGAAGTATTTAATTAACTACTTAAAGTTAATTAATAAATAAATAGAAGTTAACTAATTAAGTAATTAATTAAGGATTAAATGATAAATTAATTGGTAATTAATGGTTAATTAAATAATTAGTGATTGATTAAATGGGTAATTAAATTTTATAAATTAATAATTAAGGTTATTAATTAATAATTAATAATTTATTAATTAAGTGAGTAATTAAGTAATAATTAATAAACTTAATAAGTTGATTAATTAGCGATTAACTCAGCAGGATAAAATGGTTTATCCTTAAGTAATTAATTAAGCTAAGTAAATCAAACTAAATTTGATATGAATTAATGATTCTGTTGATTGATTGTGATATTTATTTGGTGATATTCTGTGATACTCAATGATATGCATTGATATATCTGTAATGACTGTGTATGATTTATCTGTGATCACTGTTATATGAATTCCAAGTGTTGAATTAAACTGTTTAAACTAAGTAAACAACTTGGCCTCTAAAATGGCGTTTGGATTTCGATGAGACCAAGATTGGATGTCAATTTGATATTCCGAAAACCACATCGATCCAAATTAAACGATAGGTCATGACATCTCAAGTGAAGGTCGAGATGGTGTTTCAGAATGCAAGGGTTATTGTCGTTAACTCTGAGGGTGATTCCAAAATGAGTGTAACGAGATAATGTCTTCGGTTTCGTTCGAACCCGAAACGAACTTGTACGGATTGAATGCTTTCAGCACATCGTCAGGCGGACGATGAGCATTCTAAGAGATCTGTTCTATAAAGGTAATCGCAGCCTCAAGCCTCATCAACCGGGAATGGCTGAAATATGGGATGTGCAGCAAGGTTTGTAATATACCGGAATTTTTAACAATATCAATTTAATAATCTGTATAAAAAAATTAAATTAATATTGATATTTTGTTAATAATAATTCAAATTTATTTAATAATCTTCTTCAATAATTATTTAATTGGTTATTTTATCTTTTAAAAATAATAAATTGATTTCTATTTACAATATAAATATATGGTTTATATTTTAAATAGATTAGCATTGTATTAATTTTAATAAGTAAAGCATATTTTCTGGTTTTAATATTGTAGTAATTTGGAAAAATTTGATTTTATTTAATATTTAAGCTTTCCAAAGTTAAATAAATAAATCTTGGCTTAAACTTCATAAATGAATCATGTTTTAAAATTCTAATATATACATTTTAATTTGGCAATTTTGATTTAAATTAGTATTGAGTTTTTGAAACTATTTAATAAATAAATATATGATGTTAAATTTGACAAGAAATACATTTAAATATTTAAAATGATTTGGCTTGAGTTTTAAATTTAGAATGAATTAACAAAAAGTTTTATGGCTTAATAAAATAGATAATTTAGTAATAAAAACATAGTTTCTTTTAAAATGATTTTAATTTAATAATAAGATAATTATAAAAACAATATTAATAGTGTATTGTCTTTATAAATAAGTTTTGAAGAAGATTTGCAATTGTTATTTTAAATTTAATTTATATACATAACTTGATTTGAAATATTTGATTTTGAATTTAATTTGAATTTAAAATTCCAAAGTATAAATCTTAATTGTTTTAATTTCTATATGTATAAGTTTTATTTTATAAACATTATTTGCTTTTAATTCTTTTATAAATTTATATACATATTCAAATATTATAATAAATTTAATTTGGCTTAATACATACATTAACATATATTAACTTTTAAATTTAATACTAATCACTTTAAAAGAGACAAGTGTTTCATTTTTAAACATTCATTTAACAAATGTTCAAAAACTAACATAACAATTTGACAAATGTTGAATAAATTTTACAAGTGGCACAATTTTTGTTTTAATTTTCTTTTATTTGATAAATCTAAAAATTCATCTATATATAAACTTACATTTCTTTCATACATGTTTTTCCATTTCCTTAATCAAAGAGAAATTTTAAACACCTCTTCAAAATCATGTTCAATGCATAAATCAGACCCTTCATATTCAAAAGAAAACTTTAAACACCACTTCCAAAATCAGTTTACAAATTGCAAGTTAAACCCCTCATCAAAATCAAATCTGCACTTCCTTAAAAATCCAGAAAAATCTGCATATTCAACATACTCAAAATCAAAAAAAATCTGGAAAATGAATTTGCATGTCACCTAAAAGAAAATCTGCATACACAAATTCCTCTTTATCAAAAAAAACCTGCATTCTATTTATAAATCTGGAAAGAATTTTTTCATGTCACTTGGAAATAATCAAGCTTGCATCTTCTCTCTGCACAACCTCAATTTGAAGCTTGTTCAAAAACATCTGCATGCAAGAAATTTTAGGCAGGAAACATAAGCATTCCAATTTCACCAGGGCTTGCAACTAAATTTTTAAAGAAGGAGCATGCCTGCATTTTTTTGCAAAATTCAAAAGAAAGTCAAACAGGCTCTGCATCTTTTAAATAAAAAGGTGAGTAACTTTTTAAAGTTAAAAATTAATATAGGTTGCATGCTAGAATAATTGATATAAATAAGTATTGTTTATGAAAATCTGATGTGAAGATGTTAAGTGTGCATGTGTTACTTAATTGCATGTTCTATTTTATTGACTTTCAATTTAGTTACCGATATAAGGAAGTGTATAAAGCAATGATGTTTGATTTTCTAAGTCAATACTAATAATTTAAGTAAGTAAAAATAAAAATATAAACATCGTTGTCTCTGTAAACACAGGTAACACCATTGCATGTTGATCTTTATCAAAACTCAATCATGCTAATATTGTACTTCAGTTTCATAAACTAAGGTACTAACTATAACTTGATTTTTAAATCAAGAAATAGGATTTTTAGAGTTTAGTTTAAGTTACAGCTAGTTCTTGAACTAAAAATGGATCTTTAGCAAATTATGTTGATTCATGGATTGAGAATTCTTGGGATTCTTCTGAGTGATGGAGAAGGTATAGGAGATGCTCAGAAAAATCATGGATGGGGTTATAACTTATTAGAGTGGATGCAGTTTTGAATTCATTTTTAAACCCTAGTTTTGATGGGTTTTATGAAATGGGTCATTTTGATCTAGGTAGTTGATCGAGTGTTATGATGTTTGGGGGATGGGTAGATGGTGTGTGGTTGAGTTCGTGGCCGGAAGGGTTGATGGTCTGTTGGTCGGAGCGGCGAATATTCGCCGTTGACAGGTTTTGGCAGAAACCTGATTATGTTTTTCCAGGTTTGGGATGGTGGGGTTCAAATTTGATTTGTTGATTAATGGTTCGATCTGATGATCGCATATGGGTGTAGATGTGTTTCTGGGAGTAGTTCGATCATCTCTGATGATCAGTGGAGGTGGTGGTCGCCGTGCATATGCACGGCGATGAGTTTACTGGTAAAGTATTTTGGGTTTGGTGTGTTGCAGGGGAGGTCTGTGATTTGCTCGAAGCAGGTGGATTGAAGACTCGAAGAAGTTTGGTAGGAAACCCGAAGTAGTTTTTGGGGTTTCTCGGGTTGCTCTGTATTTTCCAGTTTTTCCATAAACCTGTAGTTTCTATTTTAAAATTTTTAAAACCTCTGAAGTTTATTGATTAGGAAAGTTTAAATCAAATTTAAATTCAAGTTTGATTTTTTTAAAAAATTCAAGTTTAATTCAAAATCTCAGTTTAAATAAAAATGAAGTTTTAATAAAAATTGAACTTAAGTTACTACTTTATAAAGTAGTTGAACTTTTAAGAAAAGGAAGTTTTTAAAAATATGAGCAAGATTTAAAATAAAATTTAAATTTGGAAATCTTAAATGTAAATATGAACTTCAGTTTTTAAATTTAAAAGAAGGTTTAAATTTAGAAGTTTTAAACTAAATTTAAATTGAAGTTAGTAAAACTTTGAAATGAGTTTTTGTTTTCAAAATTCCTATGAATTTAAATTCTAAGACAAACACTTGTTTATCTTGCAATTTAAAAAGTTTTAAATTATTTAAACTTTGATAAATTTAAATTATTCTTATTTTAAAACTTGTATTTAAAATGAAATTTAAAGGTAATTCCAAAAGTACTTTGTTTCAAACAAATTTGTTTAAACCTAATTAAGAAATGGTTTTATCTTAAATTTAAGTTAAGATTAATGTTTTAGAATTAATTTATTTGATAAGGTAATTAAGATTAATTAATTAATTTAATTAATTAATTGAATTTGGAATAATTAATAGTTGATTAAGGATTAATCAATTTAAAATAAGATCATCAATTAGATTATTTAATTAATGATTAAGGAATTATTAATTATGTAATGAAGCTTTAAATCAAGGTTAATTAATTAAATAATTAGACTTTAATTAATGGATAATTAAAGATAATTTGATTTGTAATTAATCTAAGTTAATTACTTAATGAATAATTAAAGAATGGTTAATGAAGGACATTAACCAGGATTATTTAATTAATTAATTAATATGGTTAATTTTTATAATTAATCAGATTAATTAATTTAATAATAATCATTTGTGAATGGTTTGAGTATAATTACTTAATGAAGTAATTTAGAAATTAATTACTTAAGGCAATTAATTAAGTTAAATGGGATTGTTTATTTTAATTAATTAAGTTTAGTTAAATTTAGACACTTGAGGTTTTAAAGATAATTACTTTATGTAATTAATGATTTGGAAATTACTTAGTTGAATAATTGATTGATAATTACAGAATGTAATTAATTGAAGATGTTTAAGAATGAAGTAATTTGGAATATAATTACTTGTAATTAATCAAGAGATTAAGAAATTAATTAAGGGATAATTAATTTGGTTTAATAAAGTAATTAAGTTAGTTAATTCTGAATGTAATTAATCTGGAATGATTAATAATTATGAGTTAATTTCTTAAGGTAATTAATTTAAGAGGGTAATTAATTAAGTATAATTAAAGATCAATAATTACTATAATTAATGATGTAATTAAAGATGATTAATTATGATTAATTAATCAATAATAAGTAATTAAAGGTTAATTATTGTTTGGTTGAGAATAATTAATTTGTGAAATTAATTGAGGATAATTACATGATGTAATTAAGAGTAATTAATCAAGGGTGATTAATAATGAATGATTAATTGATTGTAATCAATTAAATGACTGAGTAAGCAAGATTTATATTGGTAAAGTAATTAATTTAATTTAATTTAAATTAATTAAAGATAAAGTAATTAATTTAATTCATTTTAAATTAGTTAGAGATGGAGATAGTTAATTTAATTCATTTTAAATTAATTATATTGTGGTATGAGATAAATCATTGCCTATATATGAATGGATGACATTTATTGTCTTGGATGCTTTGAGATCTCAGTAATGAGATAAGAAATGTTCTGTGGTATGAATGCTTAGTTGCATTATGATGGTAACATAGATTATCTATTATGATAGAGATATATGGATTATCTATTTTGATATCGATAATGTGGATTACCTGTTATTTGATGATGTTGATTATCAATTGTGACTTGTGGGTTATCTATTTGTGTGTATATAGATACTGTATTGAATTGTTTTAAACTTTAAAACAACTTGGACCTAAAAGAAACGCTTTGGATTTCGATGAGACCGGGATCGGGTTTCCATATTTGTATATCCGAAAACCACATCGAACCAAATTAACGTTAGGTCGTGAATCCAAGTAGAGCTTTGTGAAGACTCGAGGTGTAAGGACTATACGTCAGTATAACTCTATGGGTGATTCCGTAATGAGTTTGACGGAAATAGTACTTATAGGTTCGAGATGGTGGTTCAGAGTGCAAGGATTATTATCGTTAACTCTGAGGGTGATTCCAAAATGAGTGTAACGTGATAATGCCTTCGGTTTCGTTCGAACCCGGAACGAACTTGTATGGATTGAATGCTTTCAGAATATCGTCAGGTGGACGACGAGCATTCTAAGTGATGTGTTCACTAAAGGTAATCGTAGCCTCAAGCCTCATCAACCGGGAATGGCTAAAACAGGGGAGGTGCAGCAAGGTTTCGTGGGTAGCCCCCACTGGAGAGCGAGATTTACCCCTGTCTAGAGGTCACTTTTATATTCGGCTGTGTGGGAGGTTGCTAGCTACAACCGCGGGGTTGTCTTGTTCGGAACTGTTCAGTAAGGAATGGGTCCAGCCTTGTGTTGCAGGGGAGCGGGCGTACTCCTCGGTACATTGATCTAGACCACGTACTGTGACGGGCGGTACCCCAGCAGCCCTGCCATTGTATGGAATCCAAAATCCAATAAGTGCAAACGCTTTTGATTGTATTACCCACTTTTGTGGCTAGTAGCTGGAATTTAATAGATGTTACAATTTCGGTTATTTCTTGTTTATTTGAAAACCTTAGACCTATTATAATATCATCGTATTTCCTATCAAATGTTTTGGTTAGCGTAAGGTAAAAGCATTTCCATGTTTATGTGTGGAAAGTCTTACGTGATACCTTTCTTTTCAAAAGGTTTTTAAAAGTTAAGCAACTTTAACTTGTTACTCACACCAGACCCATGTCTGACCTGGAGTTTATCTTCTGTTTTTCTTAAACTCTTGGGTACTCAAATTTTCACGGGTAGCCAAGGGATTCAGGTTAGCTTTGACGAATTATGGAGGAGCAAATGGAGCAGGAGGCTTTTACGTGTAGATATATATTTTTTTCCGCTGTGTAGATTTCTCTGAGTTGTCTTGTACTGTATTGAGTTGTATAACTAGACAGATGTTATAATTGTCTAATATGTGTTGTATTATCTGTGTAACTCTGATAGTTGTTATAAACTATGTAATATTTATGTTGTTAATATAATTTATTCGTTCCGCTGTTTAGATTCTGATGTTGTTTCTTTCTTCTCTTCTTCTTTTCTCTTTTCTATCCCTTTCTTTCTTAAAAATGATGCGATTTTCTGTGGTAAGAAAGTAGAGTCGTTTCAAGGTTAGGTGGGTAGCACCCAAGCAGGACGAGATATACCCCTATCTAGATGTCCCTTTTTATTTCGGCTGTGTGGGCAGTTGTTGGCCACAACTGCGGGGTTATCTTGTTCAGGACTGTTCAGTAAGGAATGGTTCTGGCCTTGTGTTGTAGGGGGTCGGGAGTGATCCTCGGTACGGTGATCTAGGCCCCATACTGTGACGGGCGGTACCCCAGTAGCCCTGCCATTGATGGAAACCCATTTTCCCTACGAGACCCTACGGTTTTGATTTGTATTACCCACTTTTGTGGCTTGTAGCTGGAATTTAATCATGTAACAATTTCGGCTGTTTTCTATTTACTTGAAAACCCTAGACACTATTGTAATATCACCGGATTTCCTATAAAATGTTTTGGTTAGCGTAAGGTAAAAACATACCCTTGTTTATGTGTGGGGAGTCTTGGTGATACCTTTATTTTCAAATGGTTTTCAAAGTTAAACAACTTTAACCCGTTTACTCACACCAGACCCATGTCTGACCCGGAGTTTATATTTTTTTTCCATAAACTCTTGGGTACTCAAATTTTTATGAGTAGCCAAGTGATAGGTTTTCGGAGTGTTGAGTTCTGGAGGAGCTTAGAGCAGAAGCCCTGACGTATGTATCTATCTATCTAGTTCTGCTGTGTTAGTTAGTGTATGTTGTATTTTGGGATGTATGTATTGACAGATATATATATATATATATATATATATATATATATATATATATATATATATATGACTGTCCTGTTGCATGATATTGTGTAACTCTGATATATGTAAAAACTATGTAATAGTTATGTGATGTATTATATTTTGTTCCATTCCGCTGTGAGATTCTGATGTTGTTATTTTTTCTTTCTATCTTTTCTATTTTTATCCCTTTCTTTTCTTATTGATGATACGTCTTTCTGTGGTTGGAAGGGTGGGTCGTCACAGCTTTTAAGAAGATCCGCTAATAAGGGAGGACACATGTACTTGAGCATTAAATGCGAAAAGGCAGTAAAGACTTTTCCATTCCTGAAAAGAAGAAAGAGAATAACAAGAAGAGATGGGTTGGGGGTAAATATATAAATAGAGAAAAGTCCTTTCGAATTTACGATCGCTGTAGACCTGGGGGTAAGTATTACATCGATATTTTCCACATATTGTCAAAATGAAGTTAAAATAAACACCTAACCAAAAGAATTGCTCCCTCAATAGGAGTTGAAATACGGAAAGGAAGCAAGAACCAAATCTAGATAGTACTACACCAAAGTTTGAAGTCAGTGGCACAACATGAGGACTGCACCTTCACATTGAACATAGCATCGACACTATAACCCTATCCTAGAAACTTAAGATGGCTACAAAGTATAAGGACCGATCCACAACCTTAATACTCACTTCAAATAGGTAGAATGACAGCACAACTTTCAAGTATCAAATAAATATGAAGGCACTGCCACGGTTCGAAAAACTAAGCCCTAGAAAGTTGGAACTGCGGTACAATCATTAAGTAACAACATGATGAAGAAACTGTGTTATTGCCCTAAAAGAAATACTAACAAAATTGAACCATGGCACAAAATTTAAAGCAACTATATGAAAATTAGGATGCGCAACAATGTTAAACTAATACCTAAAATGGCAGGTCCGTGCCACAATCTTGTATCAACATAAAAAAGCCGTAAGAATGCGCCACTATCCTCTATTGACGTCAAAGTAACAAAACCGTGCTACAATTTTAAAGAAGATACTACCCACAAGTACGAAGATCCAAAGGATGAGGCAATGGAGCAAAACTTCTCTACAACCATAGGCTAAGCATGGCTTTAAGAGAGTCGATGTAGTTCACGTACTATGAAAATATAGTCACTATGCATAACTATTCTCAATAGCATTGTCCTAATAACTAAGTTTTGAGGTGTTTACAACCGTGCAGTCCTCCTAAAATAGAGGCAATTTTTCATTGTAGTTCACCTACACTTGTGTGCAGTTTATTGGTTTAATTGCTATATAAAGCCATCAAGCCGCGGTCTATTCAAATTTGGGTTTTCCTGCTCCAATTTCAAGATTCCGCCGAAATTAAAAATGATCAGCTCAAATTATAGTTTCCTACCAAAGGCCACTTTAGCAAACCATGTATATCAAATAAGCGAGATGGATGGTCAACACATGACACAATCCGAAGGTAGGAATTAGAAGGGCAAACGAATGACGTTGGAAATCCACGTGAATCTTTATGTACTATAAATGAATAGGGCGCTATAGTTGAAAGGGAAGAATTTTTTTTACTTTACTCTTTTTGGACATAAAAATCAAGAATTGTAGTCCCTACCATTTTGTTTGTACTCGGCATCAAGAGAGAAGAAATAGACATTTTACCTTTTGACGTAGGATTCATTAACATCCAAACCATGTAAATTCTTTTTGTCCTTTATTGCTTTGGGTACATTACTTTATTGTTTTGTTTTTGAGTACTTGAATTAAGATAGATTGATTTAGCATTGATTCCTAATCTTTCATATATTCTCCCTCGTAATTGTATAAGAATTAAAGTGATATAATTATTCCTCTTAAAGGAAATTTTAATATTACTTAATTTTTTGGATTCATAATCATGAAAGCATTCAGTGTTGTGATTACTTCATTAAAACATAGTCCGGTATCTTTAAGGAGAATAACCTCATTAACACGCATAGCTAAAACAAAGTGTTATTGCATAATCAAAAAATGCCATCACATATATAAAAATTGATCAAAATTTTATCCATATTGTCATGTGGCAGCCTTATATTGCTTTAACAATGCCACATCATCATGAAAAGGTGAAGAAAGAAATCCATGCAACATGTCATCTCGTTAGGATGCAATGTCAGCAACCAGCCAAGAGAATCTTAGCAGTCCAAAGTTGGCACCTACCACATGTCAAAGTTCTAACAATGTAATTTTCCAATAAATAGATATATACTCCCCAAACTTTAAAAGAGAAAATTCCTAGCTTCTCTTCTTCCTTTATTATCATTTGTATTCAAGGATAAATAGAGAAATGGATTTAGGATTTTAATGGCTGCCTAGGTCAAATTCTAATTAGGATTTTATGATACTGGACTTGCATATTTGTTTATTTGCATAATTGACTAATTGATTACTTGACTATCTCATTTCTAGAATACATACCTGTCCAAGAGTCAATCCTCTTTCCCAAGTATCATTGACTTGAGCATATAAGATAGGCCAAATCTTTGGCTTAACATTTTGGTGCTTTTATAGAAAATGAACTTGGGAGAGCATATACTTTCGCACCTACTTTTGAACCACAAGATCATGCCTTTGACTCAAAAAGTATCCTCAAAACCTAACTAATTCTTATTTTCTCAAGTGGCTCGTCGAATAGTGAGTTTAACTAGAAATAAGAAGGAATTGTATTCCTAGAATAATAAAGAGAAAATAATGAACCTTAGGTATTTGGCACTTTAAACCTTAGTAGAAAAGAAGAGTTGCATGATATGACCCGAACTAGTGGAGCCTGAATCCATTCCATAAATTTATGAATATCCAATCTTTTCCTTAATATCAACATTAGATAGGAATGAAGATCTTATGAAAGCGAATAGAAGAGTTAGGATGATAAAAGACAATTCCTTTTCCAAAATGAGAATAGTGATCCAAGCACATGCTAAATGAACTATTTTTGAAAGAAGAGTGATTTTCAAACCACAAGTAGTTCTCTCAAGAATGGGAAAAATATGACTTACATGCCCGAATAAGATTCTCAAAAAGGAGAAGAATATGAGTATATAGTGAAAGGAAGCATAAAACACAGGGTGAAGAGATGGCAATCCCATCCAAAAAGGCTAGAAATAACCAAAAGAATCCTCCATCTAAAAGTCCAAAAATAGGAATATACACTCCATTGCCAATTAAATAAAGGAAGTTTATCTCTCTAATAGATAGGCTAGAATATTATCCTTTAAAAAAGAAGATCAAAGGAATGGAGGAAAACAAGGGAAAGGAATATTGTAAGCACCATGGACCGAATGGGAGTGAAAGAAACAATCGTCGAACCCTATAAGGGACAATCGAGAACCATATACATGGAGAAAATAAAAATTGATCAAAGAGGTGCTAAAGAGAAGGAAAACGAGTCACCTAGTCTTGAGATTGGTTGAAACTCTAAGGAAAAATGAAGTGACTTTTTTATAACTTTGAAAGTTTTTTTTAATAAATTCATTTTTAAAAGACAACTTTAGAAAAATTACATTTCTCAAAGCTTCTATCAAAATAGTGGATGAAAAAGGATGTGAGGAAGGACCTGTTTAAAAAATTAATTTTATGAAAAACTACCTTAAGTATTTGGTTAGGAGCTATAAAATGTATTTTTTTTCTCAAGCACCAAAATAACTCATACCCACTCTGAGTATAAGCGAAGAGGTGACCCTTGATTTAAGATGCACTATGCTTAATAAAGCTTCTGGCCTGACAAGGTTGGTAAGACTCTTTGAGAAAAGGAAAAACTTACACCTAGTAGTGTATGAGGCCCTTGACCAAGTTCAAAAGCACCCAACAAGAGAGTTGGTCAAATAAGCCTTCGGTTCTGCCTTCATGCCTAGCTAAAGAAACTGTTTGATTATCAAACAAGACTTTGGTGCGACCAGTAGGCCTGGCCAAAGAAACCATCCAATAGAAGGATGGTCGCCAAATAAACCTTTGGTTCTACCTCTGAGTCTAACCAAATCAACCATCCAAGAGAAGGGCATTGACCAAATAAGCCTTCGATCCCACCTCCGGGCCTAACAAAAATAACAATCCAAAGAATTCAGTTAGTCTAATACTAAATCGTCTAGAAAAAATAAAATGGGTGGCATTGCAAAAAAACTACCAAAGATAAAACAAATTGAGAGAAGCCATTGAGACACAAACTACAATTGATTGCTACATCCAAAAAGAATGAAGGTTCAAATATAAAACAATCATTCACAAGTCAAGCATTAGAACATACACATTGTCCATGATATGCATATGCATTGCTATAATTTTTATATTAGGATCATTTTTTATTACAAATTTTTACATGCATTTACATTTTGCAACTAAAAAACAATTTACTCAAGCACCAAAATGGAAATTTTTATGATCCTAGAGCAAGACAAAAAAAAAAAAAAAACTATCAAGCTAGTGGGTGTGGAATTGGAGGATATTGATATACCATCTTTTTCGCTTCCCATGAATGTCTAAGGTATAAAAATGACCTCCTCTTATGGAAGCTACCTATTATGTAAAATGGGAGGACCTTTGATATATTTAAGTTCATCTGAGCACCCATAAAGAAAGATGTGCTGGGATCTTTATAGCTCGAGATTACAGCCCTCCTCAATTGTATATTCTTTTCTGGTCCCAAAAATGAGAAATCGGTCTTTAAGTTGGAGGCAATAATGATTTCCTCCAACTAATCAACCAAAGAAACAAGGGGGACACTCTTTTTAACACACCCACTCTGAAATCTAAAGGTGAAACCTAATATGTTGCGATCACGTTGTAATTATCTTTCAATGGCTGAATGAGAGTGAGAGTGTGTGCATGCATATATATTTGTGTGTGTGCACCTGTGTGAGTGCATGTGCATTCAATACTTTAAGTTAATAGTGAAGCTAAAAAGATTTCATATATAACCAATTTTACATTCTCAAAATTCTAATATCCCAAATCTTGCCCAAGCAAGGGTAAAATATAAATATAACATAGGGAATAGTGTCATTCTCAACATATGAAGGTGTTGATATGAATACTTATAAAGCAAGATACAAAACAACTGTTATTATCAGCCAAGCCTTCAACCTTATCTTCAGTGTTCCTTATTCGTTTATCAAAAGTAACCTGTACATTCCCACAAACACAACCCACTTAAACTAGTACCTAGAGTTTATAGGAAAAGCAACAATAAAAACAAGAGTCGGACATAAAGCCCGGAACGAATAATACTTTACCCTAAATGCATCATATAGTGAGAACACACCACTAAAGCATAGAATGAATTTTCTCCTCACTATTCATCAACATCAGTTCATCATAACTAATAGATCATATATGAATCATAATCATAAGTCATTGATTCATATATAATAGTGCCCTACACTTGCAACTATACCCATGACTAGGTTTAATAATCAATTCGTTTAATTTTCCATTTAGGCCTTATCCACTTTTCTGCTTAGGGTCAAGTTTATTACACTTTTGGTTTCCATTAAGGCCTAATGCCTTTATTTCTTCTTAATGTCAGGTTTATTATACTTTCGACTGCTACTAAGGCGTTATGCCTATACTTCCGTATATAACCATGAGAAGATCTCTTGGTTGCCATGAAGTCCTTGCACCATTCTCCGAAATACTGTATCATAATTGTTCTTTGGGTTACCAATAAGGCCTTACACCCATCCACCAAATACAGTATCATATTTGGACACTTGGTTTCCACTAAGGCCTTACACCAACACTTCCGCTTAACGTAATGAATTGAAATTTCAGAGTTCCACGAAGGCCTTACATCATAATACCAAATGCAATGTCATACATGGACACTGGGTTCCATAAAGGCCCTACACTATGTTAATGGATGCAATGTCATAATCAAACATTGGGTTTCCTTGAAGGCCTGTCATACTTGGACATTGATTTTCCATTAATCCATTTCACCATGTTTCCAAATAATTGGACATAGGGTTGCCAAAAGGTCTTACACAACATTACCAAAATCAAAATTAAGCTTAGACTCTAGGTTGCCGCTAAAGCCTTACTACATTCTACCAAAATCATCACCTAATTATTATTTATTAGGTCTCAGCTTTAGCTATTCGTTAGCTTTATTAGGTTCCCAACCTATTCTCAGCCATCTGAAGCCTTAGGTTTAATTATAAATATCCCCTAAAGTTATTAGGTATGGGTATTTACCTTCTATTGGAAGTTAAAAAGTCTTAGCAAATCACTACCCTTGGGCATGTATTAGGGAAACCTCATTTATTATACTCTTGTTAGAAACACCTTCGTCAGTCACCTTTGGTAAACACATCTGTGTAGAATCCTTGTCTGAAATCATTGGCCATGATCTTCGACTACATATTTTTTCAGTAGTTACTTAGAACTTTATCATGGTCTTTCTTAGTTCATTTTAAATTCAGGTGGTATATGCTCAATATAGCAACTTCAGCTTTTCCGTACTAGTTTTGGTACACATAGTAAAGCCTACATACTTATACATGTGTAACATCTCCTACTTGGAGGCCCAAAACTAATAGCTAAGGATGTTGCGGTCATCTATAGTTATTAATTCTCGATGACCAAATGTGGTAATGATAGATACATTAGTATAACAGAAACACATTGATGTGGAAAAAAATTTAAAACCATTCATTAGCTAAAACTAGTGTCGTCCTAGTTGACTTAATTGGAATGAAATGGCACTCTTAGTCAACTTGCCCACTATGACCCATGTACTTTCATTTCCTTGATTCGACCTTGGCAAACCTTTTATTAAATCCATGGATATCGAGTCCCATTTCCAAACTGGTATCTCCAAAGGTTGAGGCAACCCACTCAGCTTTTGATGTTCGACCTTCACTTGTTGACAGTTTGTATACTACCTAAACCACAAGCCAACATCCTTCTTCATACCTTCTTAGTAGAAGCTCCTCTTCATATCTTGATATTTCTAGGTTCCTCCAGGATAAATCGTAAATTTGGATTGATAACATTCTCTAAGAACTTCTTTTCTTAAGTCCTCAATATTCAAAACACACAACCGCCCCTTCTTTCTCAACCATCCCCTCCAGTCAAGAGTAAAATCCTTTAGATCATCGATTTCGGATTTAACCTCGAGCCTTCTAATCTTCTAAGCTAATAATAGATCCTCCTTCTACTTCAAAGAAATCCTTTTCATTAACATTGGTCGAACTTCCAAATTAGATAACATGGCAATGTTCTGACTAGAACTAGCAGTTGATCTTAACTGCACACCACAGGTAGTCAAAGCTTTCAGATCTTTCCATTATGCCAACATAACTAACACCACATTCTGATGTCTTCTGCTAAGAGCATCCACTGCCTTATTTCCTTTCCCGAGTGTATACTCTATACTAAAATCATAAGCTGCTAAAAACTCTAGCCAATTCTGTTGTCTCATATTTAACTCCTTTTGAGAGATTAATTACCTTAAGGACTTATGATCCATGTATAGCTCAAATCTCTTCCCTGAGAGATAAAGTCTCCATATCTTCAACGTGAAGATCACCGCTAACAATACCAAATCATAAGTAGGATATCTCACTTCATGCGGTCTAAGCTGTCGTGCAGCGTAGACAATGACTTTACCCTTCTGCATCAACATAGCTCCTAATTCGGTTTTGCATGCATCGGTATACACCACCAACTCTTGGTTTCTATCTGGAACTACTAACACATACGCGTTGGTCAACAAATGCTTTAACTTAAGGAATGTTTCCTCACATTTGTCAGACCAAGTAAACTTCACATCCTTCCTAGTTAACTTAGTCAAAGGCGCTCCTGTACGTGAGAAATCCTTAATAAATCTCCGGTAATAGCCAGCAAATACAAGAAAACTTCTAATCTCGGTCATCATCTCTAGTCTCTTTAGTTATTAACACCTTTAATCTTATCCGGATCGACTGATAAGCCCTTCTTTGAAACCACATGACAAGAAACTTAACATCTTTCTTCCAAAATGACACTTGGAAAACTTCGCTTTCAGCTGGTGCTGCCTCAGCCTCTCAACTCTAAGATGATCTTCATGCTCTCTTTCACCCTTAGAGTATAATAAAATGTCATCTATAAACACCAACATGAACCTATCCAAGTATTCTTAGAAAACTCGGTTCATCAAATCCTCGAAGAAATCTGATGTGTTCATTAACCCGAATGGCATTATTAACCACTCGTGCGAACCATACCTAGTCCAAAATGCTGTCAGTAGAATACTATCCTGTACCGCTCTAAGATGATGGAAACCTGTCATCAAATCCAACTGGGAAAATACTCTAACTCCATGCAACTGGTCAAATAAATCGTCAATTTTCGGCAATGAATACTTATTCTTAATCGTCTTCTCATTCAACTTACGATAGTCGATACACATCCTTAATGATCCATCAGGTTTCTTCACGAACACCATGGTCGCTTCCCAAGGCGAACTGCTTGGTCTACTAAAATTTCTCCCTCCTTGATCCACTAGCTGCACCTTCAATCCTTCATCTCGGTCGGTGTCATCCTACTAGGTGGTCTACTTACAAGTTCAGCTCCTAACATAAGATCTATCTAAAACTCAACAGCTCGTTTCGGTGGTAGTCCTGTAACGAGCTCAAAAACATCCACAAAGTCTCATGCTACTCGAGCCTGACTTAACTCTTCTTCTACTTCCATAGCTCTCGACAAAGGACAAGCACTCTGGTCAGAATCTACCACTGAGAATATCATTCAATTATAACTATCAAGGTGTTTCGGCGATATTTCCCTATCCTGGTAAAATATCCTAGCCTCATATTTACCCAACAAATCCATACTCAAAACGATTCCAAAATCTACGAAATTAAAAACATACAAACTGCATGCAAACTTATGACCTAACAAATCAAGTTCTAACCTATCACATCTCATCCCCAGAGTTGCATATCCTCCTATCGAATTCGCAACCCTTAAGGAAGTACAAGGTATGTGGGTTCTAAACATAACCTATCAACCAAATACTAAGATATAAATCAATGCGTTGCACCGGTATCAAATAGCACCCTAATTGGTATAATCTGAATAAAAAGTGTACCTTCCATCATAGTCTTTCCTTTCTCAGCAGTAGAAGGCCTAGTAGATGATGGTCCAATAGCAAAGACCTTTCCTCCTATCCACCTTGACTGGTTCTGTACACTAATTATTATAATGCCTAACCTAGTCGTTGTCAAAGCACCTCATGCCCTTCTTGTCCATGGCCTTCTTCCCTTTGCATGTCCGTCATCATGAGCATAATGACCTTTCATATCACACTCGAAACATAATAGGTCAGCCTTTGCCTTCTTGGCAGCTTCTCCTTTCTGGGTTCCCTTCTACTTAAAGAACTTCTACCCCGAGAACCCTGCATTTCAATGTGCTTCTCCTTCCTATAGGTAGCAAGCACTTCCTCGCTGTCAGATTGCCATTTCCACAAAAACATAATAAGGATCATAAAGATATGGCAGGGCTGCCATAGCAATCTCAGGTGTCATTCCCCGAATAAACTTCTCATTCCTCTTGGTGATGGTGTCAATGGTAGCGTATCTGTATCTGGACAACTCGTCAAAATTCACGGCATACTCAATCACCGACATCTCTCCGCGCACTAAATCCGTGAACTTTCTCAACAGTGCCGACTTAGCAAATTCAGACAAATACCTCTGCTCGAATCTCCTTCGAAATTCTGCCCAAGTCAACTCTTCCTCGGGACCTCCGAAAGTAACACTATTCCACCAATGAAATGTTGCTCCCTGTAACTTCGTAGAGGCTAGTCTCCTCTTCTACCCATTATTCAATCCCAAGTCAGCGAAGATTCTTTCATATTGCAAAAGCCAATTCTTAACTTTTATACCATCTTCCGTTCCCAAAAAAAACTTTCCAATAAGACTAGCACAATCTCTGCTCAACTTAGCATAGTTATTTCCAATTGGAGCCACAGGACTAGCTCCTCCAATATGCCCAACTACTCCAGCAACTGGTCCATCTTGCATTAGATTGACAAAGAACTGATACATCATCCTCATATCTACTGGCGGATTTTCAGCACCTACATTGGCATCTGCATTTTGATTAGATTTGCCCGTCGACCCTGATTTCTCCTGTTGGGTCGAGCATTTCCATTTGTTGTGGTGCTTCCTCCATCGAGATTTCCTCTTCCGTTTCCTACCTCCATATCTTCCTTTCTCGTAAATCTACATAAGAGCCTTAGTAAGATACAGAAGAACGATCTAAGAGAGAGGGGAATATGTACTTATATATATATATATATATATATATATACAAGTACGTTACTATAGCGTTAACCAAACCCCGATCTAATTTTCTAATTCCTTGGATTATGTTTTGGAAAATATTTTAGGTTTATTTTTTTAGTTTTCATAAATCTATGCTCTAATACCAACTTGTAACATCCCCACTTGGAGGCACAAAACTAATGGCCTTGGATGCTGCAGTCATCCATAGTTATTAATTCTTAATGATCAAATGTGGTAATGTTAGATACATTGATATAACAAAAACACCTGGATATGGAAAAAACTTAAAACCATTAAACAAATTTCTCATTCCATTTTAAATCAAATTTCAATTCATTACATAATCCCAAATTTGAGAACCATGTTCAAAGAAAATATAATTATTACAAAATACGCCAAGAGTCACATATAAAGATGCCCTTTGGGTGATCAAAGTCTAAACATAGGCAATTAAACAACTTTGCTTTTACATCAAAACACAACAGGATCAAATAGAAAAGAACTCCTATTAGCTAGCTTGCATCGTGCATGTCTTCGCAAGCTTATTCGTCTAAAGGAGAAAAAAAACTTCGAGTTAGACATAAAGCCTGGTATGAATAATAACCTACCACCTCGAACCATTTAGACATCTAGTGAGAACATGCCACTTAGCAGAACGGGTTTTTCCTCACTAGTACCTTACCCAAAAATTTATAATAATCATATATTGTGCACCTGCATCCACAACCATATCAATTTAAAATATCTTGATGATAAGCAAATAGGGAGAATATTATGGATATCCCATCCACATTCTTTTGACTATCTGTCTCAGTTATAGTTCTTGGGTCTCAATTAATCTATTAGTTTTCATGGGCTGACTAATAACATGTTTAAAGCTTATGGACTATCTGTCCGATCTAATAGTTTTCATGGGACCACTAAGAACTTATTGGCCCCTACCAATAACTTTATTATTTCATGGATTCTCCCTGAACCTATTGGTATCTTCAATAACTTCTTTCGTATCATAGGTTTCATAGGTTGACTATGAACCTATTGACTTCTGTCGATGACTTTATTCAGATACAGTTTTCATGGGATCACTAAGAACCTATTGCCCCTGCCAATAATTCTCTCCAAACATAGTTTTCATGGGTTTACTATGAACCTGCCTAAATTGAAAACTTCTTTAATTAGTCTTTGGACATCTTATGTTATGGTCTACCTGACCTCCTGGATGCAATTCTACTCATACAGGAGTTAACTCCATTTATATTCACTACTGGGTCAACGTAGCTGGTTATTCTACGCTTTCTCCCTAAAGTACAGTAATGGGTCCACTATACAGTGAATATGTTTATAGAAGAAGCAAATACTATAACACTTATGGTTTAATATACTTGGAATCATTTTCACATGAAACATGGTTAATCCCTTTAACCTATTATTTTATCAATGAAAGCTTCTTTAAAAATTCCAAAGTTAAAAGCCAGTTCAGAACTCTTTTATATTGCCATGGATTTTCCTTTAAAAATGAGATTGGGTTCTTTGTTTTGAAAACTAAGGCTTTTGAAACCTTAGACTTCACTTTGAAAACCATTCATGTATGTGTGTATGTGTGTCGAAATCATCTAAACCTCCTTTTCAAAACATTTAAACATATGCTTTTCGAAACACTTAAAACATCTCCTTTGAAAGCATCAAAACTTCTTTTCGAAACCATCAAAGTATTCCTTTTGAAAGTACTAAAGCATATCTTTCTAACTTGTAAAAGCATAGTTTTGAAACCATTTGAAAGTACCTCTTTCGAAACCATTGGGCTTATCTTTACAAATAATTTTTAGGTCAAAGTGAATATAAACGAAAGTAACCATTTCAAAACTATTAACCTTCAAGTAAAAGAGTTTGGGGAAAATAGATGGCCTCCGAACCATCCTTTCGAAAACTTTAGTCTTTAAGGAAAACAATCGGAAGGATAGCTTCGAAACCTTTAGTGTAAAGGCTACTGGAGCCCTTTTGAAAGCATTAGGAAGTTGCTTGTTGTATTTATAAAACAAAAGCATACCCTACAAACTCGTTGATAACTTTAACCTAATCGAAAGGCATGAAGATGGCATCATTGTTTCAACTTGGTTCAAACTACCCTTTCGAAAGCTCCATTTTAAAAACATAAAACACAACAACTCATTCAAAAGCTATACTTTCAAAATCAGAAGGCAGCGACCCCCTTTGAAAGTTATATTCAACCCCTTTTGAAAACATCTCTTTGAAATCAAGGCAAGCGACATCTCTTTTTTGAAAGCAAACAAGTCTTTCGAAAGCTATTTAAAATGGCTCAGACCCCTTCGAAAGCATGTTTTCGAATTTATACCTTCTGCCTTTCTCCAATACACTACGTATCAAAGCATTAATACCATGTGTATAGGTTTCGATTTGGTTAGGGGTGGAGGTATGCAGTCGAAAGGTTGCTACTGGAAGTGGCGAAGCAATAAATCTTTACAAAAACTATTTATTTGCTTTTTCATTTGATGCTTTTTAACTAACTTGCCTTTTGTAAAAATACAATTAGTTGCCATAACTTCTACAAAAATATTTTCTAAAAGACTATCAATTTTCATTTTAGAATTAATTAAAAATAAATAGCAAAGACGCTCTTCCCTTTTCTAGACCAATTAAGACCTTTAAGTCCTCCTACCAAATTAATTTAATTTCTATAGTAAATTACTTAGGAAAAATCCCTAAAAATCATCAAAATTCATTTTTAATATGTTATCTAACATATAAAAATTTAAGACCCAAAATCATTCATATAATAGCAGAAATAAATTTTAAACCCATTTACTTATTTATTCCTTCAAAAATTCATAATAAATTATCAATAGCTAGGATAATTATAAAAATTCAAACACATCTCTAAAATAATGATTTACATAACGTATTAAATCCTCATGGCATTTGAAACCCAATCAATACAATTTTAGCTTTAAAATCGAAATAAACATTTATATATCATTCTTATTTGAATCAAACTTATCATGTAATCTAAGCATATCATCATTAAAATCAACATAAAGATTTTAAACTTAAAACCCAAAATCAAATCCTCTTTAAAACGAAAATGAGATGGTTTTGATTATTATTCACCTTGCTCTGGATAAGGAACTTGAGATTTGATTTTGATTAATCCTCCTTGCTTGATTCCTTAGCTTTTAATTGATTTTTCTCCTTTTTTTCCCTAGGTTATGATCAGCTTGAGTTCTTTGGTTTATGTTTTTAAATTTTGGACGTGCGTAATGAAAATCGAAACAAGGGTTTAAGGGTTACGGGGTTATGGCTATTCCCCATAATGTCGTTGCCATATTCTCTTATTAGTTAACATATAAAACCATTCATAAACCTATTCTTTTAAAATTTTATTTATTTAAGCTCGGCCTCCATTGAATTTTCAAGTCTCAATCTCCTTATAAATCTAATCTTTACATTATTCTATTTAATTTATCTAATTAGATCTCTTAAATAATATTATTTAAAATTAGGGGTGTTACAATATGCATGTCGTTGTCTTCCCACATGTTGCCTCCATATCATCCCAGCTCATCTTTTTCATTTAGCTATAGTACCATTACCTATTTTGTACCACCTATTTAGATATTGCTTATTAAATACTTTGTATCAACAACATACACTTTGACAATAAGTTTTTAGTTTCAACAACCATATTTTCAGCTCGAAAAATATGTTTTTTAAATTAGGAAAATCCTCATAAAATTTCACAAAGTTTTATAAAACTCGTAAATATACCCAAAATTCTATCCATTTCATCTTATTTTCCATAATATATATAGTTCCTACAAAAATGAAAATAAATTATTTTAACATGAGAAAATTCACCAAAATAAAACACTTTATTAAAATATACTTAGAATGTCATATTAAATTTTTATCATATTTAAAAATCATTAGAGTAAGGAATCATGGCTAAATATATTGTATTAAAACCAGTTCAACCCAAAGATATACATTAAAACACTTTCCTATCATTTCAAGTGTCTAGCACATATGAACACCAATATATGAATCAAAGCCTTATTCCACATGTGTGGAAATGGCAAAAATGGGAGTTATATTATTCCAATAAACCTTTTGATTAGATTTATCTTTATAAAATTTAAAGTTTCCTATCTATTATCATCTTCTTTCTTCTTTCTTCTTGTCCAGGCCGCTACTATCATTAATGAGTTTCAAAGCAATTGTTTTCTGTTTTTGAATAATGAATGAGTAAAATAGGAGGTATGTCGTTTTCATTATCCCATAATGAGTTCGGTCATTAGCCCTTTTATCCCTCTTCCCATTCAATTCATTTTCTTAAGTTTTATTATATTGTAATGTGATAAGTAAATGTACCTCCAAATACTTATCCTAATAAATTATTGCTCATTTCAGTTTAAATGACAACAAGTAAATAAAGGTCCCACATACATTTATTTTGTATACTACATGCATTTACCAATTTAATTTCATAATTAAATTAATAAATCTTTAGTATTATAATTAATTCCCAATTAATTATTTATTAAAATATGGGGTGTTACAATCTTGCCGTAATATAGTGCATTATTTCTAACTATTTTTGAGACTTTTCACCTCCTTTTCTAAAACCTCCACATCCGCGTAGGGGTCAATTGTTGGACCACCACTAACATGCACTACTTAAACCTTTTCTCTTTCTTGTGTATAATATTCAATAGGTCAATGGAATCTATCTGAACTGACTACGCTCATCTTAAAGTTTTATTGGCACCCTTTAGGTGTGAAATCGCTCTAAAATATTCCTTTTATCATTCTCTATGCCTTGAACCTTTAGAGTGAGTGTATTCTTTTGATGGTTGAGTATCTCGATTGAAAATGAAGGTTGGAAAATTCATCCATGAATTTCTTGCTCAAGGATTCCTTTAGCTTATGGTTGAATTCAAGCATGAACATTCTACTTAATCTTGCTAGCTAACTCTCTTGACTTATCTTCAGATATGGACGATGGAGAAGGAAATGATGGCATTGAAGTAGAGTAGCTAATGTTGCACGTTGAACGTCCATGAGAAGGAGTCGATTTCTTGGAAGAATTTTTCTTAGAAGAAGCTATGGAGTGGGGAGCCCAATTTCTCCCTCATTTAGAACCTATTACTTAAGTAAGAGAACAGAAAACACATTTTGGTGATGTATACAAACCATATTCAACCAATTCAAAATAAAGGTGCTTTGTTCAAAACCTTTATAACTTTAATGTTTAACTAACCACCTCAAATTCATGCAACATAATTTTAGTTTCAAATTTTTCCCAACCGTCTATAATTCATTCCCCATGGTTTATTGTTAGCCCTAATAATTTATTCCCCCAACCACATTCCGTTGCAGTCCGTGATATCTGTTCCTTCTTCCAATTACCCAGCTAAATCTTTCATGTTGCAATTCCTCAAATTGTTTTGTGATTGTCGTCGACAATCAAGAGTTATTATTTCATAAATTTTCCTTTGTTCACCAATTTTTTTTTCTTCCTATTGGTAGTAGCGAGCACGGTGAAAAATATTATAGGAAGTCAAACTTAATCGAATCTATGGATTTATTACCACTATTGACCATTGCGACAAACATTAGTGCTGAACACTAGGCATGATTTATGGCATCGTCAAGTCATTGTATCAGAAAAGTTTTCAATTTTTTAAAGTAATAATAATTATTCAAACCTCCATATAGTTTATTATTTATGAATTTGATGCATTGCAACATTTTCCAAAGTTCTAATTTTATTTATGGACCTTATAGGATTATGTATTGACATCCCTTGTGATGGTGGGTGACTCATTGATGTAGGGTATGGTCAGTATGCATATCTATTATATGAACCTTGTATTTATATAATTTTTTCTTTCAAAAAAATGGAATTTGTATTTGATTTTATTGTAAAATAAAAGCAAAAGTTTTTAGTAGAAAGGGGAGTAAGAAATTTGATTCTTCTTCTCTTACCTACCTGCACACCCTAACAACTGCTTTTCTAGATACCATTACTGGTTTGATTTTGTATGCCAACATTGAAATAATGTAGAAATAAATGGTCATAAAATTAAACTGTGGTAGTAAATGAAGCTATAAGAGTCGGCCGTTGCATATATTATCTGTTCGAAAGATTATTGTATATCGGGCTAAGAATACATGGCCCATTATCAGCCTTTGTACTTTGATTATATAAAAGCCGACACTCAGTAACTAAATATGTATGAAAATCATTTTGTATCAGTTCAGTTGCATCAATAAAGATATACATCAATTCTCTTTTAATTAGAATTCTGAAAACATCAAATTCAATACATTTTCTATCTTGGTATCGGAGCCAGACAGAATCTAATAGCTTCTATACAAGAACTGATCCATCAGAGAAATCTCATCATCTGGATCAGTTTTACCCATCACAAATTTTTCTATCGTCATTTGGGTAAGGAATTTGTTTAAGGAACCACCGCCTTGCCAAGATCTTGCAATTGGCTGCAGCATATTCACAGAAACGAATTCAAGAATCAAGAAAAATCAGAAATCCAGTCAGGGAAGAGATCAGAAACTCACCAATCGGAAAAAAGATAAGTGCCATAGCAAGGGCAATCAAAGAAGCCTCATTATATTGCTCGATTGCAACATACCTGTTCAGGGAAGAATTTCTTGATTTCTACACAATTCTTCTTTCTGATTTTTCCCAATTCTATTTTAAAGAAGTTTCCTCATGGCTGAAGGAAGGAGTGCAGCATCAGGTAATGACACTAGCACTTCACTACAATCAATGGATGTCACTGATAGTTTGATCAAAACTGTACTTAGCCCACATTCTAATCTTATCACTGCACAACTTGAAGATGACAATTATCTTCTTTGGAAATTTCAAGTCGAAACTGCTGCCAGAGGATATGGTCTTGATGGATACATTCTTGGCATGATAGCCACTCCACCCAAGTTTATCACTAATCAAGAAAACAAAACTGTGAGTAATGAGGAATATGTTAAATTTCAAAGGCATGACAGTTTAATAATTCCTCGGTTGCTTTCATCAATAAGTGTAAAGTTGTTACCATAGGTAGCAGCAAATGAAATTTGGACTACAGTTGAAAGGATCCTCAATACATAGTCAGCAGCCAAAATAATGCATTACAAAAGACAGTTACATAATATAAGGAAAGACAGCCAATCCATAAAAGAATATCTCTCCAAGATCAAGAATACATGTGATCTACTCGAGGCAGTAGGACATAAGATTTCCAATACAGAGCATGTTTTACCAATATTGAGTAGGTTAAGTGATGAATATGCGGCAGTGGTGGCAGTTATTGCATCACAAGAAACTCTGCCCTCTATTGATTATGTCCACTCTATACTCTTGGCACATAAAGGAAGGCTTGACTACAAGAAACCCTCAGATGCAGACATGTCTATTAACTATGCTTCAAATAGTAAAAACAGAAATCAGAACTATGGAAGGACAGAGCAACAATTTGAGAGGGGTGGTCAGACTGCCGGGGGAAGAGGCAGAGCAAGATTCAATGGAAATAACAAGCCAAAATGTCAGATATGTGAAGAAGTTGGACAAACTGCTGTAAAATGCTACTTCGGATTCAATGCAAATTTATGTGCCAGGCCAGGGATCAAACAATCAGAGAAATGGTAATTACAGTGAAAACATGGCACAATTACAGCAAGATTCAGGCAAACAATCTAGTGGAAACAGAATTCAATGTCTAAATGAAATTGCTAAAACAGACCACATCCAAGACGAGTCATGGTACCCAGATTCAGGGGCCACAAATCATTTAACAAACAAGTTAGAGAATTTAAATCTGGGCAGTAGAGAATATAGAGGTAAACAGTCTATTATTATGGGAAATGGCAAAGCAATTGAGATCACACACACTGGTAATGCTTATATCAAAGGTAAAGACAATTATATCTCAATAATCTGTTAAAAGTACATAGTATAAAGAAAAACCTTTTGAGTGTTTCTCAATTTGCTCATGATAATAATGTTTATTTTGAATTTTACCCAAATTATTGCTTAGTTAAAGATATACTAACTAAGGACTCTTGCAAGGTAATGCAGTAAATGGTCTATACAAGTTCACCCTGACTAATAGCAAAGGTTCAAATCAAAGAATGACAAATTATAATAACAGTGAATTGCAGTCATGTGAAACCAGTAAAAATAGTTTTGATCTTTGGCACTGCAAATTAGGTCATCCATGTACAAGTATTGTAAAACAGGTTCTTAAAGAAAATAAAATTTCTTTTGATGATATAACTTTTCCTTATATATGTTCTTATTGTCAAATGGGCAAAAACCACAAATTAGCTTTTGCAGATTCTATAACAGAATATAAAGTACCTCTTGAACTGATTTCAACATATTTATGGGGTCCAGCACCTATCTGCTCAGATTTTGGTTATAAGTACTATATATCCTTTGTTTATGCATGTACAAGGTATATTTGGATATATTTCTTAAAATCTAATGCGGAAACTTATAATGCTATTATATATTTTATCACTCAAGTTGAAAAGCAGACCAATCATAAAGTTAAAATCATTCAGAGTGATGAGGGGTACTGAATACAAGTGTCTTAGTAAATATTTTCTAGATAATGGTATAGTTCATAGAATCACATGCCCCTACACATCTGAACAAAATGGTCTAGTTGAAAGAAAACATAGGCACATTATTGAGACTGGTCTAACCTTACTAGCACAAGCATCATTGCCTTTAAAATTCTGGCCAGATTCCTTCGGTACTACTTTTTATTTAATCAGTAGACTTCCAACTAAAGTACTAAATGGAATAAGTCCTTTAGAAAAGTTTTTAGGATTCAAACCAGACTATCAAAATTTAAAAACTTCTGGATGTTTGTGTTTTCCCTATCTGAGACCATATAACAGTCATAAACTAAACTTTAGATCTCAACCATGTACTTTTACAGGTTATCCAATCAAACAGAACGGATACAAGTGTCTACATGAAACAAGAAGAATATTTATAAGCAGACATGTAGTTTTAAAGAGAGAATATTTCCTTTTTCCAATGCAAATATTAGAACTACACACAAAGTTTATAATCCAAAGACTTCCATACCAAACATACCAGTAATGCCACATATATGGCATGCTGATGAAACCGAGAAAAGAGCAGGAACCTTTGGATCACAACACACTATGTCATCTGGACCAAGTCATGATGCAGTAGATCAGCCTGCTACACATCCTCAATCACCTGTAGAATCAAGCAATCAAGATCAAACTAGTCATGAAGATCAACCAGATGATAATGCTAATCAGGACAGCAATTCAGAGTTATCTGATGTTGAATTACAGACCAGAATAGGTCATCATATGATAACCAGATCAAAGAGTGGGATTTATAAACCAAAGGTTTATACTGCAACTGTATGCATCACAGAGCCTCAAACATTTAAACAACCATGTAAAGATAAAAACGGGAAAGCAGCTATGAATGAAGAGTATCAGGCGTTAGTGAAAAATAATACATGGATGCTAGTTCATCCACCAAGCAACAAAAATATCATAGGATGCAAATGGACATATAAATTGAAAAGAAATCCAAATGGGACTGTATCTAGACATAAAGCAAGGCTTGTTGCCAAAGGGTACACACAAGAATATGGCTTTGATTTCAGTAAGACTTTCTCACCAGTGGTGAAGCCAACAACCATCAGAATAGTTCTTACAATTGCTTTAAATAATAACTAGAACTTGAGACAGTTAGATGTAAATAATGCATTTCTGAATGGTGTCCTGCAGGAAGAAATCTACATGGATCAGCCACAAGGATAGAAGCAAGACACCAAATCTTGTGTGCAAGCTAAGCAAAGCCATATATGGATTAAAGCAATCCCCTAAGGTATCGTTTGATAGGTTGAAAGCCACATTAGTTCATTTGGGCTATCAATCTACCAAATCAAACAATTCCTTATTTATCAAAATTAATAGTAGTCTTATTGTTTACATACTAATATATGTTGATGATCTAATTATAACATGTAATGATGAGAATAAATCAAAAGCATCATACAGTATCTTGACAATCAATTTTCATTTAAGGATCAAGGTGAGCTAAATTACTTCCTGGGAATAGAAGTGAAGAGAAAGTCAAATTCAGAAATCTTTTTTTAGCCAAAAGAAATATTTAAAGGAGCTGCTGATTAAAGCAGAAATGGATGGTGCTAAATCTCAGCCTACACCAATGATCAGTCATCAACAACTGTCCGAATACAGGGGAGAACCAATATTAAATATCAAACTATACAGAAGTATTGTAGGAGCCCTACAATACTCCACCATAACAAGACCAGATATATCTTTCAATGTTAACAAAGACTCACAATTTATGCAGGAACCACATGAAGAACACTGGAAAGCAGTCAAAAGGATACTCAGATATCCCAATGGCATAACAAATTACGGTATTACACTAAAGAAGTGCAAACAACTAAGTATCATAGCATATGCAGATGCAGACTGGGCAACAGATGTTGATGATAGAAAATCAGTGGCAGGCTATTATATATACTTAGGCAATAATCCAATCTCTTGGTGCTCAAAGAAGCAGTCAACTATCTCTAGATCCAGCACGGAGGCTGAATACAGAAGTATAGCTAGCACTACCGTAGAAATCACTTGGATTCAATCATTATTTTCAGAAATGAACATTAAAACAGAGATAAAACCAACATTATGGTGCGACAATCAAAGTACAGTCTACATGGCAGCTAACCCAGTTATGCACTCAAGGACAAAGCATATAGAGATCGTATATATTTCGTTCGTGAGTTGATACAAAAAGGAAAGCTTTAAGTGAATCACTTACCATCAACTTACCAACGCGCAGACATACTTACAAAGGCATTATCTGCAAAAAAATCATCGATTCAGAGAAGACCTGAAAGTCGAAGCAATCAGTGAAGAATAAAACAAAAGTTTCATATTTCTGCTTTTTTGCTTCAGATCTATAGTTGCATCAGTCTCCATATCAAGCCTTGAAGACAATTTGAAACAACAACAGACAGCACATGTTTGTCGCTACCTTTTTACTTCAGATCTGTGAAAGCAAAGCAAATTGGATCTGTGATATCCCAGAAATTTCAAGCAAATTCAAAGATGATAATTCCCTTTATAAATTATTTTAATTTGATAATAATTGTTAACGGGTTGTTTTTAAATATAGATAAATAAATTTTTAAATAGAATTATTAATTACAAATTGAATTTGTGTTTGTTTAAAATATATACGTATTGTTGACTTGATTTTAAAATAGATTTTCAAATTTAATTTGAATAGGGATTTGGATTTATATATTTTTATTTATAATTTGTTTTATTACATTTTCTTTAAAAAGAAATTCATATATATATATATATATTTAGATAAGAATTAGTAAATTAAGAATAAAGCTTTTTATTAACATTAAAATAAATAAAATTACTTAAATAACAAGTGTAAATATTTAAAGCTTGTTTCAAACAAGTGTTAAATAATGAGTAAAGGAAAATGACAAGTGTTAAAGATTTTTAACAAGTGTCATCTTTTATTTCTATTTTCTTTATTTTTTTAAAAAAAATCAAAATTTCTCTATAAAACATGTATCTCCTCTTTTCTCATTCTTTTTCTATTCTCAGCTCAAAAATCTTCCCTTCATCTTTCAAAATAAAAGAAGATCACGAAAACTGAAACCAAATATCAAAGAAAATCAAAATATTAAACTGCAACATTAGTTTCAAATATTCAAATTTCAGCAATGCAAATCAACTTCATTTTCAACCTGAGAGGCTTCAAATTCAACTCAGCCTAAAAACAAACACAAAGAATCAACTCAAATACAAGATGTAATTCAATCATCAGCAAGCTAACAGCAGTACATCAACTCAAGTAAATTCAAAGCAGGCTAAGCAAATTTAAAAAAAATCAGCTTCAGTTCAAATGCAAGGTTTCAAATCAAAACCTGGAAAGAAAACAGTTCTCTGTTTAAATTTCATGGTGAGTAATTTTTTTAAAAATTTATATCTAAGTATAAAAACATTGTTTGCTTATGAAATTTTGAGATTTGTGATGCTTTGCATATGTATATACAAGTGCGTTGTATGATTAGGTTGCGCTTGAACTGTGCATATCAGTCTTCTCTGTTTCCTTGATTACAGAGTTTAAAATAGAATCAAGTTTCAATATCTATTTATTGATTCATTGTTAGGATATGGATTTTTAAAAAAATCTGTTTGTTAAATCATAGATTAAGGATTAACAATTTTATTTAAGTAAGATAAATTTGTGATTTATCTGGAAACAGTATGAAGAAGAGAAGACTTAAGATTATGTTAAAATACACCATCATGGATTTCTGATTTATATTCATATCTTGAATCTATTTTGACAATAAGGATTTTTAAAACAAAAATCAAAATTTTTAGATGGGTATTGGGACTGCATTTCAGTTATGCCTGGAATTGGGTTTCTGGGCAATTGTTGATGATCGAATGGTCTAGAATGATCGAGACTTCTTTTGGAAGTAGAGGGACGTACGGTGAGGCAGGGAAAAATAGTTGGAGGCTGTAAAGATCGTCGTGGCGTTGACGGCGAAGGGATTAGGTTTCTAACCCTAGTTTTGATCGAGCTGGAAGATTGGTTTCTTCTTTTTCTCTGGTGCATCGAGTTGGATGGAACTTTAGGAATGGGACCATGAAGGGTCAGTAATGTCGTGGCCGAAAGTACAGCAGCTCCGGTGGTCAGAGGCGAGAGTTCGAGGCAATTTCTGATGAAGATTTGGGATTCCAATTCCAACTGCCTAGCTCGATTTTGAATTGAGGCTTGTGTATGTGTTTGGAGGATCGGGAATTGGTGACTGGGTGATAGACATGGTGTCGGAGGCTACGGCAGCGGTTATCGTCGATGTTGGTAGCTGTGTAGGCGCACGGGGGAAGAATGGATGTCTGATGATTTGGGGTAAGGTTTTACTCGATGCATTGCTCGAGTATTTGGGAAGAAGACTCGAGTTTGAACTCAAGTAAAATTTTGGTGTTATAAAGCTACAGGTTTATAAACTTTAAAATTTAATCTAAGTTTTTAAATCGGGTAGAAAAGGGATTTACTCGGGATTTAATCCGAGTTGTCTTCGGGTTTGACCCAAAATTAAGAAAAGAGCAAGTTTTTTTTAAAGGTTTTAAAATCAATTTGTTTTGAAATTTAAATTCAAATCTAGTTCAAACTTACTTATTTAAACCTACCTTTTCTAATTGTTTTCTTTAACTATTAATTAAGATGTTTGAAAATTTGATTGATTTAAATTTTGGGAAATTTAAAGTGATTTTAAAAAATTAATTTAAAATGAAAGTTTAAGATTTTTAGAAAAGTAAGTTTTAAAATACAAATTGAATTAGTTTTTGTAAACCTTTACTTGATAATGTTCTATGTTATTTAAGGATGTTAAGTTTTGTTAACTTTAAATTATCAAGTTAAATGGTTATCTTATTTGAAATCTTAATTAAAGGATTTAATTAAGTTTAGTTAATTATAATGTTAAATTTTTTAAAAATGTTAATGGTAATTAAGGTATTTATAAGATGATGATTTATCTTAAGATAATTAAGGTTATAATGTCTTGAGATTAATTGAGTTAATTAAGGGAATTTAGTATAATTAATCAATTTGATTAATTTATTATAAAGGATTAATTAAGTAATTAATTAAGAGAAATTAATTGGATTAAACAATAATTAATTAAGGGTTAATTAATTATAATTAAGGATTAATCAAAAGGTAATTAAGGATTAATCAAAGGTAATTAAAGATTAATCAAATGAAAATTAAGGGTTGATTAACTGTTTAACCAACTAGTGATTAAGGATTAATTAATTTGTAATTGAGGTTGTTAATTAATAATTAAGTTTTATTAATTAATAATTAAGGAATAGAATGAGATTATGGATAATTACTTAATGAAAGTAATTAAAGGAATTAATTACTCAGTATAATTAAGTTGATGTGGTTAATTTTAGTTAATTAATTCAGTTTAATTAATTAAAGGTAATCATTTGATATTGAGTTAAGTATAATTACTTAAGGTAATTAATGAGGTATAATTACTTAGTGAAGTAATTAGTGGATAATTACTGGATGTAATTAATTTAAGGAAATTACTTGATGGGTAGTAATTAAAGGATAATTACTTGATGGAAGAAATTAAGTAATGATTACTCAGTGTAATTAAAGGATTAATTTATATGATTAATCAAGGAGTTGGTTTAATTGATGAAGAATTAAGGAAAGTTAATTTCTGATTGTGATTATTCAAGATTGATTAATGAATGTAATTAAGTTAAAGGTTAATTATTATATGAAATTTAAGAATAATTAACTAATGAAAGTAATTAGAGGATCATTAATTAATGTAATTAATGGAAGTGATCAATCTTGCTTATTAATTATTGAATGATGATGGGTGCTTTGAATTGGTTGATATCTCAGATATGAATTGCTTTGTGATATGATACGTTGGATGGACGATGATAATGTGATTATCAATCCATTATAAATTGCTGTGTAAAAGTGTTATCCGACAATTAAAGTCGAATTGTATTTAGTTGGATAACATGGGTTTAGATGACATTGGATTCGAAGAGACCGGAGTCGGGTATTAGTAAATACCCGAAACCACTTCGATTCTTTATAATTTGATGTGTGGAATCAATAGGATGAAATGGAATGATTTAAGTGAATTGGACCATTTAACCTAAGTTTGGTACTTAGAAATTGATGTATGATATAAGTGATGTTTATAACAACTTGTGAAGTTGTAAATTGATACAAGTTACCACGGGTTTATATAAGTTGTATTTTTTTGTGTTCCATGTTAGATGGGTATACTCACGCTGGTTTCCAGCCTGACCCGGGTGTTACTTTGATGTAATGCTCGGGTCAGACCGAGTATTACAGATTTTCAGGTAAGGACGTTCTGGAGCTCAGGAGGCGAGCTGGATGGTAGGAACGTATGGAGTGTTTCCGCTATGTTATATAGTTGTATATCTAGGACAGGTTTTTTAAAACTGTCCAATGTTGTGTAAATGTTGTAACTCTGATGTATAAAAATGTAAATGTACTGACACGATTCTTCCTTGTAAAACTGTTATTTTATTCGATATTATATTTTCTCTGCTGCGAATGTGAGGTTTCTGTGACTTGTTTCTGTTTCTTCTTCTTTCTTTTTTCTTCTTTTCCTAACTATCTGGAATTTTCAGGATCAGAATTTCCGAGTCGTTACAGGATCTCAATCTCAGCAAAGTAACACAATGTAAAAGATTAGAAAAGGAAAGGCTATAGAAAGAAAGAAACGCAGCCGAACTTCAGAATCGCTCGAGAAAGATAAAAGAAACCCTAACCCTAGCATTTGGTTGAGGGGGGAGTAAATGAAGCTATAAGAGTCGGCTGTTGCATATATTATCTGTTCGAAAGATTATTGTATATTGGGCTGAGAATACAAGGCCCATTATCAGCCTTTGTACTTTGATTATATAAAAGCCGACACTCAGCAACCAAATATGTATGAAAATCATTTTGTATCAGTTCAGTTGCATCAATAAATATATGCATCAATTCTCTTTTAATTAGAATTCTGAAAACATCAAATTCAATACAATTTCTATCTGCGGTGTATGCATGCCAGATCAAACCAATGGTAATTCATTCTTCCATAAATCATTAAAGGAATTTTTAATGTTGTTTATCAATAGACATTTATTGTTTCATGTTTTTGGTTTAGAAAACAATGTATTATCACCTAGTCATGTACAATATGTTAACATAATATTACTGCCCCTTGGTTCATCAATAAGTTGTTATATGGTCCATTCTAGATAGCAAGCAATTTCTAGAAAATCACATAATAATCAATATACACGCACACACACACACTTATGCATGTGTATAAAAAGGTATCTATGCTTTCATCTTGTAACGTACTTATCTTACTTAGGTCAATGCCAATAAAATTTTGTTAAACAGAATACCATTTTTTTGGTCCACCATATCTCTGTTCAAGTTTCATTTGATTTCTTATATTGTACCATTTGGAAAATCATCTGGGAATTGCATGTCTATTGAATTAAATATTTATGAAAAGGTTTGTGTTATGAATGAAGTTTTAGTGCTTATATAAGTGGAAATTCAAAGGCACATCGAATAAATTATTTAAGCCTATTTTCGTTTTAAATTTTCATTTGTATACAAGTCAATTTTCAAATGCATATCAAATGTCCGTGTTATGTATTGGATATATCAATATATATTTGATATTGATATTTCTTCCTAAATGCCCATGATTTACTCATCTTCGCATGTTTTACAGTGGAGTTTATTTTCTACTATGCTAAACCACATGTTTCAACTTCATAATTTTTTCATGCTTACGAACATAACAACTATTTACCACTCAAAGCAATGGAGTTTATTTTTTTTAACAGCACTATATGTTTTATTTCATATAGGAAATTTCATACTGAGAATTTTAAAGAAAGATATTATTCATAATTTTTTTTGAAAAAACGGGTACTTTATTAACAAAAAGGCATATATTTTCATGATATACCTCATTAAAACCTTGTAATCCCCCTAACCTAAACGGGTGCCTTACAAGAAAAAAGAGTACATATCACTTCCATATATTAACATTACAAGACAGTAATTAAAAAAACCAAGTTGTTTAACAGATGGAGGAGTAAAACAAACGTGAACCGCACTCAAAACCATCCGTAGTAACAAATCGGTCCATTAACTATTGACCATTACAAACAAGTTTAAAAAATAAATAAAAAGGCCAAGGCCAGTCTTTACGTGGAAACGAGTGTAGTGCTGTCAACAAACACATTGAGTCATCGATCGCAATTAGAATGGCAGCATCCGGGGGAGAGATAACGACACATTTCTCGAAATAGTAGATCTAAGAAATTAGATGCATCAATAAATCAATAATTTAGAGTTTAATCAAGGTCGAGGGCAACCAAGATTGCAGGAGGGGAGTAGATGGAATTTAGGGAGGATGATGAGGAACGGAAGACCTCATGTCGACATTCCATTTTTCGAAGATAAGTCTCGTCCCAGTGTTTATTTCATGATTAATAGTTAAGTGATGCATTAATGATTTAATATCTTGTATTATCAGGATGCTTCTGATGGATGATGACATTTCGACTCTTCTGAAGATCCTGTTGTTTCTCTCGCACCATATGTTCCAAATCAAGGAAGTGAAAGCAATGTTGGTAATTTTGTTTAGTAAAGTTTGATTCCTCTTGTTCTTACTTATGCAGTCCAGGATATAGTTGATGTTTTAATTTTGATTGAAATCTATGTTGATTTTCTGCATGATCATATCCAATAAAGTGCTTGAATATGGGCAATTAAAGAAGAGATGGTCTCTATCTTATAAATGACTAGAGCATAAGTTACACCATTGGTCAATAGTTGTGTTCCATATACTAACACGATCCTTTGTGTGCGATTTATCTTGTATGGCCATTAGAGCACAAGTTGACATTTTCGACGCGCACCCTTTACCCCACATGATTTTCGTCTAGAAATGTTATGGATTCTTGTTTCTAATTTTGTTCCATGCTAATTTTAGAGAAAATTGTCTATTGTTACTGGGGGTCCATATCCAGTAATCTTTTTCCATTTGTTGCTGAATGTTGATATTATGTATAATTTGATGATACTGAATAGGAACATGATCTAAGCTTTGTTTCCAATTATTATTAGAGATCAACACAGAGACTTTCTTGTCATATCCTCTCACCACATTCATGGCATTCCAGCCAATTTTTTCAATTAATGAGAACAGGGGTCAAACCAGAAATTTGTGGTGTCCCCATTGACAATGTTCTTATTAATGAGACCTTTGCACCATTTTCTTCCTCGAAGTAGGGTATTCCAAGTATATGATGCAGAGGGTTCTATGGTAGGAGTCCAAAAGTTTTCATTTTTACAATATTTATTTTGAATCCATTTAGCCCATAGAGATTCACCATTAATAAATTTCCACAGAAGATTTATAGCCACTGCTTTTGAAATATCTTCAATTTTTCTTATAGTCGGTCCACCTTCAGCTTTGGTTCTACACACATCTTCCCATTTCATTTGGTGGGCTTTAGATTTCCATAAAAAATTAACACATAAAGAATTTATTCTTTGTGTTACTGTCAGTAGGTATTGTGTGAACTGAAGCCAGAACTACAATATAGGATGAATAACTGTTTTTATTAATTCAGCTCTACCACTGATGTTAAGCATCTTGTTGTGCCAATGATTAAACTTTTTGTTTATTTTTTCTATCAGCCAGCCAAAATCTCTTGCTCTTAATTGTTATTTGATAATGGAATGCCCAAGTAAATTATTGGCAGGTTGCCAATACTATAATTTAAAATGTTAGCAATTTGAATTTTATTTGTGGCCCCTTTGTTACGAAATAGTGTAGTTTTTTTGTTGTTCAATTCCATCCCTGTTATGTTATTCAGATCTTGAAAAACTTGCTTGATACACTTTGCATTTTCAATAGTAGCTTTGGTTAAGATCAGAATGTCATCTGCATACATCAAGTGCGTAATCAAAGGTTCTGTTTGGTATATGGGTTTGATATTACCTTTGATGAATTCCATATCCAAATTAATTGTTAGAAATTCCATAGCAATGACAAACAAATATGGTGAGAGGGGGTCACCTTGTCATAATCCTCTTGAACAAGTGATGAAACCATATGGTGACCCTTCTATTAATACCGAAAAGGTGGGAGTAGAGATACATTCGTATATAAGATCCACAAATGGAATGGGAAAATTCATTGAGATCAGCATATGATGAATAAAAGCTCTATTAATTTTGTCATATGCCTTATTCAGGTCAACTTTCAGACATAAATTGTTAGATTTTTTCCTGTTGAAACCTCTAATCATTTCATAAGCCAATAAGGAGTTTTCTGTAATAACTCTACCAGGTATGAATGCATTCTGGTTATAAGAGATAAGATCATTCATAAATAATTTCATTCGGTTAAAAAGAAGATTTGCTAGGATTTTATACGACACGTTACATAAAGAGATTGGTCTAAAATCACTCATATCCATTGCATTTGGTTTTTTTGGGATGAGACAAATAAACGTGTGATCAATTTCTCTAATAATTTTCCCTGATTTACGGACACTGTTCATAGCATTCCATACATCATATTTAATTTGTTCCCAATGTATTTTGTAAAATTTGGAAATCATTCCATCTGGACCAGGGGAACTATTGTCATTAATCTGGAAAATTACATTTTTAACTTCCTCGATAAGAAAAGGTTACAGAGTTTTATTTTTGCATTTTCCGGTAGGATTTTCTTGCAAGTTATGTCTGGAAATTGAGACGTGTCTGTAGGCGATGAAAATAGATCTGAAAAATATTTTGTAGCCGAAAGAGCAATACTTTCTGATGTTGATGACCAAGAGCCATTGTCTTTGAGTATAAAAGTATTCCCCCCTTGTTAGGTTAATTTTATTGACTTCCGAGAAAAAAAAATCTGTGGGTTTATCTCCTTTAGTCAACCAGTTTATTTTCATTCTTTGTTCATTCTCTACCGCGATACTCCTCTTTATATCATGTATCTGGCCATTTTTCGTACTATATTCTTCGATTAGATAATTATTTAAGGGACCTCGAACTAAAAGCTTATAAATCTCATTGGTTTCTTCCTTTAACTTGTCTAGTTCAGAGTATATATTGTTTCTATTTGAGTTCCAGATTTTCATATTAACCTTTGCTGCTTTTAATTTACAGAGGAGATTGTACAGAGCATTACCTAAAAACACCTGCTCTAAAGCTTGTTGAAGAGTGCTCTGATATCCTCTTTGGAGGTGCCACGAATCATTGTACTTGAAAGGTATTCTTCTTCTTCTCATATTCTGATTAGAGAGCTTAATCATAATAGGAGTATGATTGCTAATGGAGTGATTACCAAAGTTTATTCCATAGTGTTTGAATTTTTCAAACCATAAATAGTTTACAAAAACCCTATCAATTTTACTATGTATAGAGAATTGAAATCCTCCTCTCCATGTATAGTAATTTCTTGAAAATTCTGGTTCAAGTAGATTCGATTTGCTTATACACTCCTTAAATTCCTGGTCACCCATAACATTGCAAATACCATTATTCATTCTTTCGGTAGGTGATAAAATAGCATTAAAATCGCCTGCAACAATCCAAGGAAGGTTAACATTCATAGATTGCTCGATGATATAATTCCATAAATCTTTTCTCCTCATTTCCTCATTGTGAGCATAAACAGACGTACATATCACTCTTAGTCCACTAGAGTTATGCAGGATACCAGTAATGTATTGATCATTCGTGTGAAGGATAATATTAGACCACTGATCGGAATCCCAAATTGTAAGGATACGACTTTTCTGACCATCTAAAATGTTATGTGAGAATTTCCGTTTAGGTTGAAACTTCTTCATAAATCTATCAATATTATCTACCGATAGTTTATTTTCAAGAATATTAATAAAAGAAAACTTGTTGCTACGCAATGCTCTACTAATTTCCAATTGCTTGGCTGGGGCGTTCATACCCCTGATGTTCCAGAAAAGGAACTCCATCTATTGGTTGCTTTCTGAGTTGCTACTGCTTTCTAGGGGAGCAGCATTCCCCAGTAACTTTGCTTTTTTCGAAGTCTTACTCTTTCCTTTTAATTGACTAACAATGGTATGCCACGCAGGATTGTCTACAACATTTGGATTGGCTGTGGCTTTGAATTCAAATGGTGTTTCATCTGTCCTAATTTTGCGCGTGTTACTGGATTTGGGAGTGCGTGAAGAAGTGTTTATTTTCTCTATGGACTCAGGCCTTCTGTCCACTTCCAGTTGGTGTTTGCACCTTTCATAAGAGTCACCATTTAAAACATCTGTGTCAACATTTGTCATTTGTAAAATTGATTGTAATTATATATTCATATCTTTTGAGCTTGGATTTGTAATATTATTCAAACCAATAGAGTTTGAATGGACTTTTTGGATTTCATCAGAGTGAATTTGAGAGGGTTCTTTGTTATCTGCGAATCGTGGGTTGTTATCTATTGACTTTTCTACTCCTGAATACTCTACTAACTTTGGAGAAGCAGGCAAAATTTCTTTAATATTATGATTGTTGTTTACCTCATTCTCATTAACATTCCCATTGGTATCAATCATCATGTCTGAATTATCTTCATTAGGTGTTACTTTGCTCGCTTTTGGTTGCCACACTTTATTAAATTGACAGTTCATCTCAGCATGACCGAAGCTTGAACAGTTTGTACATAACGATGGCTTCCATTCATAGGTCACTTCTTGCCAAGTCATTTTATCATCTTCAGTTATTACGGGAATTTTATTAGGAAACTTGAAAGAATTATTTATCTCAATTAGGACTCTCGCATAAGCAATTTTAATGATACCTTCAGTAAATTTATCCAGTCTAATTGGAGAACCGAGAACCGAGGCAATACGACTAATTCCTTTTTCCGTCCAATAATCAAGTGGAAGGTTAGGGAGTCGTATCCAAACCGGATTGAATGTAGAAGTTCTTTATTGAGTTGCATTCCCAGAGACCACCTTTTCATCATCATCAACTTTTTATTATAGAAATATGGGCCTCCTTCTAGAATTTTGTCACAGTCTTGTTTTTTGTTGTATTTTATCACGTAGAAACTGTTTTCTTTGGAGTAAACTAAGAAATCATCATCTGGCTTCCAGACTCTAAGAATATAATCTTTGAAATATGGATAGTATGGTTTAGGACCATCTACGTATACCACTATTGCATTAACCCATTACTTTTTCGCTGTTAGCACAACCTCTTCGGACATTTTGGCACATTGAATGGAGTTTAATTCACGAGGTTGATAAAATTTTAATGGGATAGATACGGAAATGTTGTTGCCTTTAACCACTTCGTCCCACGCTCGACTAGATGTGGTACAAAAATTCCACCAATTCTGACCTGATTTGTTTACATTATGGGGGAATGGACATCATTGTTATAGGCTGAGTTCGGGTTACTTTTACTCATATTGGGGTCTGTGGGTTGGCGTGGAAGGTTTACAGATTTCTGAGGTGAAATTCTACCTTCCAAACCACCAGACCTTGACCGAGACTGATTGTTTGGAGCACGTTTCCATTTTCTTCGAACCACCACAGTAAAGCCGTCGTTGTCAATAGGGGATTGAGTTGTAGATGATATCGGCGGGAATCCGGGAGGAGGGTCCATGGCTGTAATCGATGGATCTGGAGGATGGGAGGACTGAGGAGCCGCCGGCAAGGACGCGATCATCAGCAACTGGGGGAAATGGAGGTTGGCGCGGCAGATCTTAAGGTGGAAAAATTTGGAAAGGGGCGGAAGCGACGATTAGGGTTTTCGCTCGGCAGATCTTTTTTACAAGTGCAAATTTCAATACATAAATTTGTGACATGGTTGTATTATTTTATTTGTTTATGTTTTTTCTTCACTTTCGTGCATCTGAACACATTTGTTAGGACAGCCAGGACACGGAGGGTTACCATTCTAAATCTACAGTGATCACTGTCTTAATAATTTCGTAATTCATTGCTAAGTAATTTCCTTAACCTTAGTCAAGTAGATTTTTTAACCACTGTACTATAAATTTTTATCATAAATCTATAATGCCCCTACTGTTATTTAAAATTTAAATGTGTGCATGCATGTACGTGCTAACTTTCCTGTCTTTATAAAGAGCAGTCATAGTGCATATTCAACAAAAATCATCCAATACCTTATAAAAGAATTAGGAACAAAAATGAGCACTTCAAGGTTCATAAAATGTCTTACCATTGGTGATGGGGCTGTAGGAAAAACTTGCTTGCTGATATCCTATATAAGCAACACTTTTCCAACTGTAAGTCAGAGTACACCTGTAATTTTTTTTTATGTAGTTCTTTAAAATTAACCAAATGTGTAGTAGTACGTTGCAAAAGTGTTTGGCAGCTACAGTACTGATCTTGTGGTGGATGGAAACATAGTGAACCTGGCAATAGTGCCGGCCCAAAGGAGATAGTTGCCCTAGTCGACTATATAGGAAAAAAAGAGATTATCAGTAAATACACAAAATAGTTGATTGTGAGGATTGATCCATGATCAAAAGTAAGTAAGATGAAGAGAAACCACCAAGCTCCACTAACATTTAGTTTTATGCTTTCCTTATAAATATTTATATCTAGACTTTTCAAATTAGATTACAAGAATTTGTTGCCCTCTTTAGTGATGCTGGAGGTGTTGCCCTAGACAGAAGTCTCACCAGACTGCCCCTAGGGCCGACCCTGCCTGGCGTTTGGGATACAACAGGTAAATTGCTTCTTTTAGAATTGAAAGATTCCTTGAAATGTTACACTTACATGTCTTTTCATGATGTACCATAACATGTTTCCACCACATAGCAATAAATGTACAAGAAGTTTTACCTTTACTTACTACTAACAGGGCATTGAAGAAGTTGCAACAAGATGAGTCGAACAATTGCGAGCATCATACAAATGTAGTAAGAAGGATGTTTAAAGTAATCAACCCAGATCAGTAATGACTATCTGCCCATATTTTTTTGTTACATGTTATTTTAGGTAGATATCTTAGAAAATTGTTTTGTGTTTGTACCACTATTTGTATCTCATCTTGAATATTGCTCCACAAGTACCTCTTTGTACAGTTTTTAATAAAAATCTTTATTTGGTTATTAAACAAATATATTGTACATTCTTGGCTTAATTTATTTTCACTACCATGTCATTTATGCATTAATCTGAATAACTACATAAAACAGTCTTTGAGAAGAGATCATATTTTCTAATAGGACAATTTTTCAAATCAAGCCCGAACAAAAAACATATTTAAATTTTAGACCTGAATCGAAATTTATTATAAAAATAGACCTCTTTTTGCGCAAATATGCATTGCGCAAGTGTATTTTTGCTAAAAAAATTATACATGCGCAAATTTGGATTGCGCAAGTGTTATTTTTCAAAAAAAAATTGTGCTTGAGCATTTATGGAATGCGCAAGTATAAATTTTGAATTTTTTTTTACACTTGCGCATATTTGGATTGCGCAAGTATAAAAAAGTGAAGGAATTTTTTTGTGCTTGAGCATTTATGTAATGCGCAAGTATAATTTTTGAAATTTTTTTTTTACACTTGCGCATATTTGGATTGCGCAAGTATAAAACACTGGAGAAAATAAACAAGGCTTATTTTTGCAATAAGTTTGAAATGAGGCCTAATGTTGAAATAAAGTTTTTTGAAGGGCCTAATCTAAAAATTTGTCCTTTCTAATATGTTCGTATGCAAAGCACAGGTCTCATATTATCCTAGTTAATTCATATGACTTGCATTCTTTAAGAGATTTTAGCAAATCAAATTTGAGCGGCATATGCAGTGAATAAGTCTAGTCATTTGAGCATCATAGTCTATATATTAAAAACGGGTTCTAGGAAAAGATGCTCAAGTAAGTTCACAAATCTCTATGACCTTGAGTGAAATTCTCCTTTCCAAGACCAAACAAATTCCTATGAGTTTGTTTAATCCTGAGTCAATCTGCTACAATAATTCATGCCATCGTGTATTTTAAACTTCCAGACAACCTTCTTATCTTTTATTTGCAAACTATAATAGAACGACATTCATGCCCCGTTATGTATGTTTTAATTCATGTTGTTTCTAGCTTTTCCTCGCTTTTTCCCCGTTCGTTGTTTCGTCTTAGTTTAAACTTGAAATTGAATTATTTATTTCTTTTTTTTATACTATTTTTATGTTGTTTTTAGGGAATCTATATAGTTGGTTTGGTTCCAATTTTTCTTTATGATATTTGTATTGAGCATTAATATAAATGCTCAAATTCATAATACAACGATTCGTTCAATTTAACCTCCGATCAACAAATCTTAGGCGTGCTATGTTTTATACTTACCCTATTATGTATGAAATATTGTAATTATTTGAGATGTTTTTGAGACTTTAAGGCATACTGAGTTCAACGTCGAACATTAATGACTTTATATGTATGTGTTTATCTTTAAACAAATGTTGCTAATTGATATGTGATTATCTTCTAATATATATAATTTCCAATGGACATGCTTATTCAAAAATTCTTGAGCTTTATTTATAATTGTCTGTTGCAAAACATTAACCGGTGTATTTTGTTTAAATCTTTTACTTTATTCTATTCCAGTGGATTAATAAACCTTGATGATGAATAAATTATGAGTGCTTCTGCAGTTTTATTTGTTGTTATATTACGAAGAAAATTTGTCATTACATTAATTCAGTAATATACTATTATGCTACATTCCAAAAAAAAAATTAAAATTATGTTGTGTGCTTTATTCTTATACTGTTATAGATAAATCATACAACATCTTGTATACATCTTTGCTTTATACCTTGCAATTTAATTGAATTTTTTTGTGTGATTAAGTTAATGCGCTAGCATGGTTTTGTAATGCAGATTTAGGCGTAAATAATAATCATTTTTCATGGTTTATTACATTTTAGATAACATGAAAAAAATTCAATTTGTGTTATGCAAATTTAGAAATTTAATATAGTTTTAAATCACTGTGAACATTATATTAAAAGCATCATATAAAATATGCATTCATTTTATGGCATATTAATTATTGTTAGTTTTTAGGACGACAATGACTAAAGTGTAAATTTTCTTTAAAATATTTGTAGCCTTCGGCAACCAATGGATGGCCTTGATGCATTTACAACTGATGGTTTGCAGGTCATAGTCATCTTACTATTTAATTTGCAGCATGATAGACCTATACAAAAAATTTCACTATCAAACGTTAGGCTTTCAAGTTCTTTCCGACACAAAGCTTCAATATGGAGTTTAGTTAAATCTAATTTAACTGATGTCCATGCAAAATAAGTTTTGACCATATTTCGTGCTTACTCATGGCTTGCAAATCATGTTAGGTTGTACTTTTAAAGTTATATGTAATCATCTCTATTGCATATTTAGTGACCAGGTTTGTGCTTAGGAGAAAGCGGGGTTATGCTCTCTGCTAAAGTCTATTTACATTAGGTAAACAAGCCTTTAACCTTGCCAAATAAAATATTTGGTCATGTTTGATAGTGGCAGGTTTTTGCCCGATTAAGGGTTATTTTGATTGGATCCTATTTGATTTGATAGTACTATAGACAAGTTAGTTATAATTTTTAAGGCATGCACAAAATGAAATTTATTTGGTCCGTTTGATATTGGTAGCTCCTACTTTTCCTGCCACTAGAACTGTAATTTTATATTTACTTAATTGAATTCAAATTTAGTTACCTGAAACACACCCTTTACTATTTAGCTTTACCTACACAAAGAATAAGCTATAAAATTTTAATAACACTAACTCAGGAAAAAAAATTTGAAATTTCCAAGAAATATATGAAAGTAGTAAACACCTATCATAACATTTAAAAAACCTATGTTTCTATACATTTTTTTCCTTTTGTACTGCATAACGTATAAGTTTAGCAAACGTAATTTGTTTTGCTAATTATGGTTTCAATAGTTCTATTTCATGTATAACACTAGTTACTTTTTACATTACAACAGATCCAAAAAAAATTCCTACTTCAAGATTTCCACTTCTCTTTATCAACACGGCAAGGTATTTTTTAGTCGTATTATTCATGGGCCATATTGTCCATTTTTATTACAAAAACTAAAGTATAATTATATTTAGCATGCTGGATATGATATATAACGTACATCTATTATGATCATCATTTGCTTCATTTACTTAAAGAAGTAAACAATATTCTTAGGTGGGTATTAGTATATTAAATTACCATTTCTTGTCTTTAATGCTTAAAATTATAGTTCAAAGGATATGATCTACATCTGGATATGACTCTAATGGGATGTGTTTTTCTGCATATTTACTGCTATACTATTTTTCCCCCGTTATTCATTAATATTATTTTTCTACAGCAAATGCCAAATTTCTAGGCAATTAAAAAACAAGTTTTTATTACATACTTTATTTAACCATGCTCATGATATCTGGAATATAATTTCAGTGCTTTATTAAACCATCAACTTATGCTTTTCTTGATCTAAGGTAAAAAAATTGTTCCTAAGACATATGGACATCCTTATGACATGATGATTTCAAACTAAAAGAAAATACATTCTCCTACTTATCTTGATTTCCAAGTTCAATATACTTATATTTTAGCTTTTGGTTGCCTTGGTCATTCTTATGTTCTTGGAAATCAATGTTCATTGTAAACGTTATACGAAGGCTCACACTATAATAGATATGGTGCCATTTTATAGAACTTATGCATGATTAGATTGAATTTCTATCTATCATCTATTTACAATTTGATTACTATCTATTGACTTAGTACGTTCCAATTATATAAACAATAATCTGAGAATTATGAATCTGCTTTTACAATGCCCTTACGATCTACATAAGAAGTGCATGTGAAGAATATGTGTTTTCTTCCAATATAATTTTAATTTCATTCCATGAAATTTACCAATACAAAACTCAAGCTCCATTTTGTAAAGCAAACCGTTTAGCAAGTGATTTATCTCAACAAGTTTACCTTCTTCCCTTCTTCAACTGCAAGTTTCTTAGTAATGCTTTAATATTATTAGTCATTATGTAGGTATATCTTTATTCATGGAAAGCAAGGTATCACATGTGCATAGAGAAAAGCAAAGGAATCAAATGTTAATCAACATTCATACTTGCCAAAATGTTTAGCAAGGACAATTTATTTTCAAACTCCTTGCACATTTTAAAACCAGCATCTTCACTTATGAAACAGCCGCTATGTAAGAAGATTATTTCATTTTGTTATTTTTTATATAATTTTGACATGATGCTCCGATTTTTTGGCTCCCACTAACTATGAAGTTCAACAAATTCATAAAAAAAAGTGAATAAGACTCATGTTATTTTGCCGAAAAGCTTCTACTATTGATGTATATTTGTTTATCCTTTTAAGAAAAGTTCCACCATTTAAATTTTTATTTTGATTGCTAATTTTATTAAACTATAAATTAGGAGTAGGATCTACTTTTAGGCATCGACTTACAAGAAATTTCAAAGATAGAACAAAGTCAAAATAAAAAATCACATGTTTGGCTCTTAACACATTTCAAATAAATTTTTATAAGACGAATTTCCTTTTAAATATTATACTAATTTTTCCTTAAGTACAATATGGAGAAACGAGAAGAAAGATGGATGTAGTGAATAATTCAACAAGTATAATCGAAATGAGATGGAAACGTGCTTTGTAACTGATAGAATTTTGAAGAAATTCAATAAAAATTGATTTACGTTCACTTTTTTTGTTTCATTGCCTGTTTACAGATACAAAATAAACAATGAACATTCATTGTCCGCTTTCGATGTATTTTTTAGTATTTTATCATATTAGCATTGATTACTACATATATGTGAAATAGCTACAATAATTTTAATGACGTATTCTTTGATTATCATGTTAAGGATGCATGCTTTGCAATTAATACTAAAACCAGCAAAATGTGGATTGTAGGTTATAAATGTTCAATGCACAATTGACTAACTACACATAAACTCACCTAAGACCACAATTATTCATCTTCCAACTTCCAAGTCATCTTGAATACCTCTACCATATGTTTCTAAAGACTATGTACATAATTACCTCACACTTAAAATATATTTGCTTTATTGAAATTATAATTTCCACTTCCTATCCTGTATTATGGAAAATATTATGTTTCCTGTTTTATCTTCATGTTCGTAAGTTCCTTCATGCTCACCTCAGTGCAGAAATATTGAATACATGTTTATAACGATAATTTTGGCTATAGTAGCTGTGACGATCCGCCTTTCATTCCACAGAAAGACGCATCATCAATAAGAAAATAAATAGGTAGAAATAGAATAGATAGAAAGAAAGAAACAACAACATCAGAATCTCATAGCGGAAACGGAACAAAATATAATATTTCACATATCTATTACATAGTCATATACATCAGAGTACACAGTTATACAACATGATACACTTAGACAGTCGTAAAGATCTTTGTACCCATTACATCCAAAGTACAATAGCCAAAAGACACAACACAGCGGAAAGATATAGATAGATACGTCTAGACTCCTGCTCCAAGCTTCTCCAAAATCCGTCAAGCCAAACCTGATCACTTGGCTACTCATAAAAATTTGAGTACCCAAGAGTTTAAGAAAAACAGAATAAACTCCAGGTCACACATGGGTCTGGTGTGAGTAAACGGTTAATTTGTTTAACTTGAAAAAACTTTGAAAATAAAAGGTATTTCGTAAGACTCTCTGCAAATAAACACGGACAAGTTTTTCCCTTACGATAACCAAAACATTCGATAGGATATCCAGTTATATTATAATACTATCTTGGGTTTTCAATATAAAATACAGAAATAGCTGAAATGCTTACATCTCATGTTCTAACATAGTTGGACACAATCAAAACCGTAGAGGCGCTTATTGGAGATTGGATTCCATATAACGGCATGGCTACTAGGGTACCGCCCGTCATAGTACGTGGCCTAGATCATCATACCGAGGATCCACCCTGATCCCCTACATCACAAAGTCGAAGCTATCCCTTACTAGATTGTCCGAATAAGACAACCCCATGGTTGCGGCCGAACAACGGCCTATACGGCCGAATAAAATGGACCTCTAGACAGGGGAAAATCTTATCCTACTTGGGTGCTACCCACTTAGCCTTGCGTGCACCTCCCCTGTTTTAGCCATTCCCCGTTGATGAGGCTTGAGGCTATGATTACCTTTTAAGAACACATCTTAGAATGCTCATCGTCCTTCATTGACGAATGTCTGATAGCGGTCATCCATACAAGTTCGTTCTGGAGGTCGAACGAAACCAAAGTCATTATCTCGTTACACTCATTTTGGAATCATCCTCAAAGTTAACGACAATAACCCTTGCACTCTGATACTCAATCTCGATCTTCACTTGAGATTGCACGACCTATCGTTTAACTTGGATCGATGTGGTTTTCGGATAACGAAACTTGATATCCGATCCCGGTCTCATCGAAATTCAAACGCCATTTTAAAGGTCAAGTTGTTTTAAGGTTTAAAAAATTCAATTCAATACATTGAATTCACACAGCATTTATCACAGATAAATAACATACATTTTTCACCAATATATCAAATATCACATCACAGAATATCACAGATTATCATTCAATAGATATCAATCAATCTAGACATTCTACTTAAACAATCATCCACAAGCAAGAATTATTAATCCATATTATAATTAATTTAATTAACTTAAAATTAAATTAACTACTTAAGAATTAATCACATAACCCTACTTAATCAATCATTAATTAATTAACTACAGACCATTTAATTAATTAATCATTCCTTAATTACTTATAAACCAATTAATTAATCTTTAATTACAGATTAATTAATCCTTTAATTATTAATTAATAAACTTTAATTATTAATTAATAAAAATTAATTACAAATTAATTATTCCTTAATTACCAATTAATCATTCTTTAATTAACAGTTAATTAATCCTTAATTAACAGTTAATTAATCCTTAATTACTTAATTAATTAATCTCTAATTATAAACTAATTAATCTTAATTACTTAATTAATTTAATCCTTAATTATCAATTAACTAAATCCTATTTAATTAACTTAACTCTTAATTATTAATTAATTAATTCATAATCATTAATTAATTAAATTAATGAATTACTCTTTAATTACTTCATTAATTTAAATTAATCATTAAAACTTAATTAACTTTAAGATAAATCTTTATCTTTATTAATTGCTTAATTATCATTAACATATACATTTAAAAAATTATACTTTTAAACTAACCTTTAAATTCATTTCTAATTTAAGATTTAAAATAACTTACAAATTTAACTTAACAAAATTTAAGTTAAACAAATTACAAAACTTCTTAATCAAATGTTAAAGAAACGTTTATTTTACATAATAGTTTAAAATTAGATTCAATTTAAATTTAAAACTTTTTTTATAAAACCTTTTAAAAACCGTTTATAACTTGCTTCGGGTCAAACCCGATCCTCATCCTAGAGCTACCCGAGTAAACCCACTTCTTTATCCCATTTTTTTTTAAAAACATAGATCTGGTTTAAGTTAAAACCTGTAACATGTTTAAACTCTCACGTTCTCGAAGACACACCCGAGCAAACAACTCTCATGCCCGAGCTTCCCTTCGAGTCAACTCCACAACCAAAACTACTGACACATCCAACTCTACCGTGCACATGCTCCGGCGACCGGGCCATCCATGACACCTCTAACCTATCAACGATCACCCCTACATCAGATCCCGACCACCAAATCTTCGATATTAACTCAAAATCAAGATCGAACAATTGGGTCAACCTTGGAAACAAGCCTATCGTCTGAAACATCCCCGAACTACCGAGGCCGACCACAGGAACACTTGAAATTCTGGTCATACCTTCGCTGGCCTTCCACGCTGCTTTCCCCCAAGCCCGGTGCACTCAGATTCACCAGAGACGACACAGCCATTCAATTTCCGACCACGACCCATTTTAGGGTTAAACCCTGCTCCGTCCAAATTCCGACACCACAGTGGGTAAGAAAACCACCTGATATTTCTGCCGAGCTCGTCGAACTTTCCCCTACCTCTAGTCGAAACCCCAACCACACGAGTAGCTATGGCCACCAGAATTTGCTCGAAAACCACTTTTTGGTCATCCACGAAATACACACTCGATAAAAAACTAAAAACATGATTGTCTTTTTAAAAATCATATTTTTCGTGATCGATTCAAGTTATATACTTGAATTAGAAAATTATAATGTTTAGTTTTTACATGTTTTAAAAACTGTATTTTCTTGATTCTAGAGGATTTTCAAACTTATTATGCTTGAACATATTTTTAAAACCTAGATTATGTTTAAACTAACTTATCTTGTTTGAATCCCAAAGCTTAACAGAGAACAGATGAAAAGATTTTAAATTTTGATCAAAACTTTAAGCTCCGAACTTAGAACAGAGATATACACATGCAACAGACATGCACACTTCATACAGATACATATACACAAAGATTTTACTTATATATATACATGCAAAGCAATCTCCATCATAGAAATTCACATGGAACATATATTTATTTACTAAACCTTTTTGAATAAATGTTTACTCACCTGTTCGAAGGAGAGCTTTGAAGTAGATGCTTGAAAACTTGAATTTGAAAAAAATGCTTGAATCTGGAAACTTTGAATTGCTGTGATCTTCTTAAAAATTGAAATGCTTAGTTGTTGCTTTGATTATGGATTGGAAACTTTTTATTTGAACTAGAAATCGCTTTTGTTAAGAAGATTTAGCTTGGAAAAGACTACCGGTTGAAGCTTGCTTTGGAAATAAATTTGGTTACAGGCTTTTGAAAAATGTTTGGTTTTTTCTGGTTTGATAATTTGTTTACAGGCTTTAGTTTTTAAGTTGGTAAAATGCTTTACAAGGTTGAGTTTTCTTTGCTGTTTTTGAAAATGAGATAGGAAAAAGAAGTGAAGAGAAGCGAAAGATGAATATATAGACTAATTTTATGATTTTTAAAACTTAAGGAAAATAAAAATAAAAATATGACACTTGTTAATTCAACTAACAATTGTCATTTACACAATTTAATCACATTACACATGTTACTGACATGGTTTAATCTATTAACACTTGTCACTATGCATTTTTAATTAATTTTTAAATGTTAATAAAAATCTTTTGTATTTATTGTACTATTTCATAAATACTTTCTTAATTTATATAAATAAAACTCTTTTAAAGAAAATAATATAAAAACCAATTATATTCTAAATAAAATCATATGTAATATATTTTAAATCCAAAATATATTTAAGATATACATCTTTTAAATTTCAAATTTAAATCCAAATTCAAATTTAAATTCAAATTCAAATTCAACTTAAAATAAAATTTAAAATCAATTCAAAAAAATACATATATATTTTAAACAAACTCAAATTTAATTTGAAATTAATAATTCTATTAAAATTTATTTATCTATATTTAAAAACAACCCATTTATTATAATTGTTTGAAAACAACAATTTTACTAATTTTTAATAATTAATAAAGGGGATTATCATATTTAAATTTCTTGAAATTCTGGGATATCACATTCCTCCCCCTTAAAAGAATTTCATCCGCGAAATTTAAAACAAAATATAATCCAAAACTTTTATTTTATTTCAACAATCCAAGCATACATATCATTCATATACTAACAACCAAACAAATGATTTCATCCAAACAAACATCACTAGCTATCCGGACACAAATTCGGATAAGCCTTCCTAAAACTATCTAGAGTTTTCAAGGTACAATCTCTGGGATCCTCGCTTCGCTGCACTTTGACTAGCTTCACCACCTTGCTTCTGAGTTGCCTCTCATCTTGAACAACAATCTGGATAGGATGCCTGATAACAGATAAGTCTGCTTCGATCTCTAAGTCTTCTTACACTGCTGGCTCCACAACAAGAGATTTGATCGTGCACGTATTTACTCAGATGAGATATGAGAAAAACATTGTGAATTCCAGCCATCCGGTCTGGCAATTCAATCCTGTAGGCAACAACACCAATACTCTCTAGCACTGGGAATGGACCAATATACCTTAGGGCAAGTTTTCCCGTCTTACCAAATCTTACCGCTCCTTTAATTAGGTAAACTTTAACAAAGACCAAATCTCCAACCTCAAATTCCAATTGTCCTCGTCTCTTGTCTGCATATTTCTTCTTGCGACCGTACGCTGCTTTTCATTCTCTTCTTGATAAGCTCTACCTTTGTAGAAGCCTCTCAAATCAAATCTGGACCAAGAACAAGACAATCTCCTGACTTTACCCAATAGGATGGGGATCTACAAGGTCTTCCATACAAAGCTTCATAGGGTGCCATCTGGATACTCGCATGATAACTGTTATTGTACGAGAATTCCACTAAATGTAGATGATCCTCCCAAGATCCACCAAAATCCAAAACACAAGCCCTAAGCATATCTTTTAGAATTCGATTCAGCCTTTCCATTTGTCCATCGGTCTGAGGATTATAGGCTATACTCAAATTCAAACTCATACGCAAAGCTGATTGCAAAGCCTCCCAAAATTTGCTGGTGAAGATAGGTTCACGATCACTTACTATACTGACTGGAACACCATGCAGTCTAACAATCTCTCTCAAGAAAACCTCAGCTAAATATGTTGCTGTACGGTTTGCCTTGACTGGAATAAAATGGGCGTTTTAGGTTAGTCGGTCAACAATTACCCATATTCCTTCGTTCTCTTTCTTGGTCCTTGGCAAATAGTCGATGAAATCCCTAGAAATCATTTCCCACTTCCACTTCGGAACTTCCAAAGGCTGCAACAAACTCGCGGGCTTCTGTTGATCACTTTTAACCTGCTGGCAGATGGCACATCCATTGATGAAAGCAGGAATATCCTTCTTCATACCATGCCATCAGAAGACTCTCTTCAAATCCATATACATCTTTGAAATCCCTGGGTGGATACTCAACCTTGATTTGTTGCTTTCCCGCAAAACTTCCTGCCTCAAACCATCCACATCTGGCACACACAAACGACCGTTGATCCTTAAAACTCCTTGATCGTCCACCTTGAAATCCGATTATCGACCATCCTTGGTTCCAAGAATCAATTCCTCAAAAGATCTGTCCTTTATCTGACTGCTTATGATTCTTTCCTGTAGAGACGGAACAACTTCCAAAAGTGACAGAACTGCATTCCTACTAAGAGCATCCGCTACAACATTCGCCTTCCCTGGAGTATAGAGGATATCCAAATCATATGATGCCAAAAATTCTACCCACCTCTGCTGCCTCAAATTTAGATCTTTCCGAGAGAAAAGGTACTTAAAAGGTTTGTGATCTGTGAAAAGCTCGAACTTCTCTCCTAAAAGATAGTGCCCCCAGATCTTCAAAGCAAAGATGATGGCCAATAATTCCAGATCGTGCGTAGCATAGTTCCTTTCATGAGGCTTCAATTGCCTGGTCTTCCCATTCTGCATCAGAACTGCACCCAACCCAACTCCACAAGAATATGTGTAGACCTCAAACTTGCTCTTACCATCGGGAATAGCCAGAACAGGTGCATTGGTCAGCCTCGCCTTCAAATCCAAGAAAGCTCCTTCACACTTGGAGGTCTAATTAAATTTTGCTCCTTTCCGAGTCAACTTGGTCAAATGCGAAGAAATCTTAGAATAGTCTCTGATAAACTTCATGTAGTACCCTTCCAAACCCATAAAACTTCGGACTTCTATCAGAGTCTGTGGTCGCTTCCATTGCTAAATAGTAGCTACCTTGGCTGGATCTACAGAAATACCCTCACTAGAAATAATATGCTCCAAAAATCTAACTTCTGATTTCCAAAAATGGCATTTCAAAAACTTAGCCTTCAAAACATGTCTTCTCAAAGTCTCCAACACTATCCCCAAGTGTCGCTTGTGCTCCTCCTCGGACTTGGAGTAGACAAGAATATCATCGATGAACACGAGGACAAACTTATTCAACACATCCTGAAAAACTCAGTTCGTTAAATCCACAAAATAGGCAGGAGCTTTGGTCAGTCCGAAAGGCATAACCAACCACTCATAAAAACAATTGAGTCCCCTTAATGCAGTCAAGGGTATACTGTCCTCAGCTACCCTTAACTGGTGGAAACCAGAAGCTAAATCTAACTGGGAGAAAACAAAAGCTCCATGTAGTTGATCAAAAGATCATCTATATGGGTTAGTGGTAACTTATTTCTAATATTAACCTTATTCAACTCACGGTAATTCATACAGAATCTCAAAGACCCATCTGACTTGGTCACAAAGACAGCGGCAGAACCCCAACTGGAAAAACTGGGCCGGATCAAACCTTTCTCTAAGAAATCTTTGGACTGCTTCACCAACTCTTCTCTATCCTTTGGCACCATCCTTCTACTGGGATGAACAACAGGTATTGCTCCTGGAACTAAGTCGAACCGAAACTCTATCTCCCGATGAGGGGGAAAACCTTTAACTTCCTCGAAAACATCCAGAAAATCTTTGACCACTTCGATGGAGTCAACCCCTTCTGGAGATGCCTCGATTCCATGCAAAAGATTACTAAAGTGAACTCTAGAATTATCGCAAGTCACTTTTGCGATCCTTCCTAACTCAGTCTCCAAAGCTACAGTTCTCTCTTCACACATCAAGACAACCTTATACTTATCCAACCAATCCATACCCAGATAAGATCAAACCCTTTGAAATTCAATACAAACAGATAAGAAAGCCATAGGTCTCTACATATCTTATCTAACTTAGTTACTCCCTTATAGGATTAGATATAAAAAGGGCGGTCAACCAAATAAGGAGAAAGATGAAACTTCTCTACCGCATCTAAAGAAACAAAACTAAGGGATGCACCAGAATCAAAAAGAACTCTAATAAAATTACCATCCAAAAGCAAAGTACCTTCCAAAACTCCTTTACCTTTAAAAGAAGAAGATGGACCACGTTCAAGAGCAAACATTTTATTCTACTGGACCTTCTAAAGAAGCGAACAAGCCTTCACCATGTGATCCGGCTAATGACATTTGAAAAATAGAGATTTTTTAAATAAGTCTGAACTCGGACCACTCTGACGCTGCTGTTGTTGCTGAGATCTACTCCTGGGACATTGCTTAGCCAAGTGACCCTCTTGTTGACACACATAGCACTTACGAGGTCTATTTTTTCCTCCTTGCTTCCCTTTTCCTTGCTTCTTCCAATTAGGGTTGAATTTTCTCTTATTTGGATTGGAAGAAGTCCCACTTGATGCTGCTGCAGATGCCAACTGCTTCTTGTTCATGAGCTCCTCATATCTCAATGCCATGTCAATTAACTCCACAAAAGATCCCTTCAGATGAGCCGTCATATTTTCATGGAACTCGGGCTTTATTCCTTGCATAAACAACTCGTTCTTCTTGAGCGACGTATCGATTAAACCACGTCCGTAGCGAGATAACTCATTGAACTTGTTCTCATGTTCTGAAACTGACATACTTTCTTGCTTCAGATCTAGGAAATCTCTGTACAGACGGGTCCTTTCAGCTGTCGGCATAAAGTGTTCCTCAAACAATTCCTTAAATCTACTCCAAGAAATATCGTCCTCTGAGATATTTGCCGTAACTGCATCCCACCAAGCTGCAGCACCTTCTTGCAGTTGCCATGAAGCCATCACTCTCTCTGCTCGTGAGAAAAATCCAAACTCTTAAAGATGCGCTCGCATGATCGTAACCAAGCCTGAACTTCTATAATGGTCTCCGATCCTTTAAATGGTCCCCCTCCTAGATTGGTGAAATCTTTACACAAAGCAGCAAAACTAACTCGAGTCGGTGTTGGATCCACAGCCTCGCTAGCAGTCCGACCTCTTCCATTATTGGTCGATGTGCTCCCTACAACTCTGCCTCTCCTGGCTCTTGAACACATGTAACAAATTTAAATAGGTATATAGTTATATAAAATTTACAAATACGCGGTCTCAACAAAGACACTACTCTAGAGCCTAGGTATTATCTCAACCTATGCTCTGATACCAACTGTGACGACTCGCCTTTCATTCCACAGAAAGACGTATCATCAATAAGAAAAGAAATAGGTAGAAATAGAATAGATAGAAAAAAAGAAATAAAATCATCAGAATCTCACAGTGGAAATAGAACAAAATATAATATTTCACATATCTATTACATAGTCATATACATCAGAGTACACAGTTATACAACATCAATACACTTAGACAGTCGTAAAGACCTGTCTATCCATTACATCTAAAATACAACAGCCAAAAGACACCACACAGCGGAAAGATATAGAGAGATACGTCTGGACACCTGCTCCAAGCTTCTCCAAAATCCGTCAAGCCACGCCTGATCACTTGGCTACTCATAAAGATTTGAGTACTCAATAGTTTAAGAAAAAAAATAAACTCCGGGTCAGACATGAGTCTGGTGTGAGTAAACGGTTAAGTTGTTTAACTTGAAAAACTTTGAAAATAAAAGGTATATCGTAAGACTCTCTGCAAATAAACATGGACAATTTTTTCCCTTACGATAACTAAAACATTTGATAGGGAATCCAGTTATATTATAATAGTGTCTAGGGTTTTCAATATAAAATATGGAAATAGCTGGAATGCTTACGTCTCACATTGCAACATAGTTTGGCACAATCAAAACCATATAGGCACTTATTGGAGATTAGATTCCATACAATGGCAAGGCTACTGGGGTATCGTCCGTCATAATACGTGGCCTAGATCACCGTACCGAGGACCCACCCTGATCCCCTGCATCACAAAGACGAAACTATCCCTTGCTGGATAGTCCGAATAAGGCAACCCCGCGGTTGTGGACCAAAAACCGCCCACACAGCCGAATAAAAGGGACCTCTAGACAGGGTAAACTCTTATCCTACTTGGGTGCTGCCCACTTAGCCTTGCGTGCACCTCCCCTGTTTTAGCCATTCTCGGTTGATGAAGCTTGAGGCTACTATTACCTTTTAAGAACACATCTTGGAATGCTCTTCACCCTCCATTGACGATGGACTGATAGCATTTATCCATACAAGTTCGTTCCGGGTTCGAGCGAAACCGAAGGCATTATCTCGTTACACTCATTTTGGAATCACCCTTAGAGTTAACGACAATAACACTTGCACTATGATACTCCTTCTCGATCTTCACTTGAGATTTCACAAAGTATCGTTTAACTGGGATCGTTGTGGTTTACGGATAACCAAACTTTATATCTGATCTCAGTCTCATCGAAATCCAAACGCCATTTTAAAGGTCAAGTTGTTTAAGGTTTAAACAGTTCAATTCAATATTTTGAATTCAAATCCATTTGTGTTTAACCTCATAAAACATAGTTTATTCCCAAATGGCATCATGTCCCACTTTGTATCACATATAGATGTCGTGTGCATGCATATTAGCATTAGCTTGCAATTTATTCTAACATAAGCACTTATAAAGCACGAAATAGTAAAATTCACCGAATAATGATATTCAGGACATTTTATACTTAATGACTTGCAATCATTGATGGAATTTGAATTCAAACATAAATAAACTAGCATACCATCATAAACATATGCACACTTCATCACACATCCATATCATTGAAATTATATTTTATTTGCATTGTTTTTAAATAAGTTTAATCTTTTATTTCATCTTAAATCCCAATATATTTTTGACTAGTAAGTCAAATTCAACTTTATAAACACATTATTTTATCAAAAATAATCCACATATATTTTCTACAATTTGCAAATCAATATACTTCCCTTTTATTCATGTATTCATCAGATTTAATATTTTTGAACATTCGAAAACCCTTTTTCAAAATTTAAATCCATATTATTTAAATCCCATTGAAAATTTCAAATTATAAATTTATCAAATATTCTATACACTTCAAATTTATTTTTAAAATATTCATAAAGTCAAAATTTTCAAAGTAAAAATTTTAAAAAATAAACTTAATGCTTATTTCCTGGGGTTTACTTCTATAAGATTGTATTGGCCGATTGATTGGTCAAGTGTGCGGTGATCGATCGCTTATGAAAATCCTGGAGTAATAGGCTCCAGAAAAACAATTGTTTCCGCCGTAGTTGCCTCTATATCTTGCCAACTTTGGCTTGCCTCCCACTGATTAATGCTACCTTAACTTCTATAGTTGATTTGGGTTTAAACCATCTAGCCTCGATACCTAGATTCAACTATATTTCTCTTGTTTTAAATTATCAGTAATAAAACATTATAGCATAGCTTCGGTAATCTAATTTCTATGATCAAATTCAAGCATACACTAATACTAATCCAAACATCATGGGCTACCAAGCCATTAACATTTAATCTAAAGTAATTGGAATTAAGAAAAGATTATTATCCTTCACTATTTAATAAAAAAATATAATTTGTCCTCACTATAAATAAACCATTATACTCAACTTATACTTAATTTGTTGAAGAGTGGAACCATTGCTCATTGAAGAAGAAGAAAGAAAATATTGTATAGATCTTCTTTTGAGTGTGTAGGTAGGAGATCGGTTAACAAGACAGGGTATTTATAGTGTTTAGTTCTAGAAACTTTGATGTTATGGGTTAGGTAAGTTAAAATGATGGTTTATTGGATAGGTTTAAAACTTAGGTCCAATGATAACATTCTTATTTTTAAACAAATCTGTACCCCTACCGCCTTTTAACTCGAACGACCTTTAAATCAACATTTTATACCACTTTAAAATTCTAATTACGACGTTTTATCCAAATTTTATTTTATTCTTATAATGATTTTTCTTCCACTAAAATATTACTTCTAGATTTTTAAAATTTTAATAACTTTATTATTTCCATAACAATTCCAGAATTTTACTAATATTATTTATTTTGTAAAAATAAAATTCCAAACACTTTTTGATTTCAAAATATAACTGAAATTTGAATTTTTAAACCAATGCATTTCTTTACTATCAAACAAATTCAAAAAATTGAGTTTATTGAATTAAATTCAATAAAAGTTTCCAAAATTTGAATATAAACGATGAAATTTATTTACCTGAAATTCAGAATTTTACGTAAATTTTTAAACGTAAAAAATTCAGGACATTTTATACTTAATGACTTGCAATCATTGATGGAATTTGAATCAAACATAAAAAACTAACATACCATCATAAACATATGCACACCTTTGATTTTTGCTACCTTAACTCACACCATTTAGTCTCGATACCTAGATTCAACTATATTTCTCTTGTTTTAAATTATCGGTAATAAAACATTATAGCATAGCTTTGGTAATCTAATTTCTATGATCAAATTCAAGCATACACTAATACTAATCTAAACATCATGGGCTACCAAGCCATTAACATTTAATCTAAAGTAACTGGAATCAAGAACAAATTATTATCCTTCATAATTTAATAAAAAATATAATTTTTCCTCACTATAAAAAAACCATTATACTCACTTTATATTTAATTTGTTGAAGAGTGGAACCATTTCTCATTGAAGAAGAAGAAGAAAGAAAATATTATATGGATTTTCTTTTGAGTATGTAGGAAGGAGATCGGTGAACAAGCCAGGGTATTTATAGTGTTTAATTCTGGAAACTTTGGTGTTATGGGTTAGGTAAGTTAAAAAGATGGTTTATTGGATAGGTTTAAAACTTTGGTCCAATGATAACATTCTTATTTTTAAACAAATCTATACCCCCTACCGCCTTTTAACTCGAACCTCCTTTAAATCAACATTTTATATCAATTTAAAATTCTAATTAAGGCATTTTATCCCAATTTTATTTTATATTCTTATAATGATTTTTCTTCCATTAAAATATTACTTTTAAATTTCCAAAATTTTAATAACTGTATTATTTCCATAACAATTCCAAAATTTTACTAATATTATTTATTTTGCAAAAATAAAATTCCAAACACTTTTTGATTTCAAAATATAACTCAAATTTTTTTTAAATCAATGTGTTTCTTTACTATCAAACAAATTCAAAAAATTGAGTTTATTGAATCAAATTCAATAAAAATTTCCAAAATTTGAATATAAACGATGAAATTTATTTACCTGAAATTCAGAATGTTACTTAAATTTCAAATCAAAACTAAAATTTAAATTTTTAGATTTATTGTCCAAAATTTTTAAAACTATGAATTTTTAAAAATCAACCTTTTAATATTTCTAGCTTAAAATTTCAAATTCCTAAATTAAATGTTTAAAAATATGAGAATTGACTCAAAATTCATATTCCATATAGAATTTTAATATTTTAAAGGAGGTCTGCTATTTTACCTTATTAAAAATTCAAAATTTGAAAATAAAGTGAAATTTTCAAATATTAATTGTCAAATTTATATTTTTGGCATTTAAAATTTCATATTATAATTTCAAAATTAAAATTTGTAATTTTGAATTTGGAAATTCAAGTTTTAGATTTGAATTTTGTTGTTTAAATTTTGTAATTTCAAAGTCAAACCTTCAATTATGGATTTTTTATCCAAAGTTAAAATTTGAATTTAAATGTTCAAACCTAAATGAAATATTTTATATTTTGTATATTCAAATTTAAATCCAAAATTCCAAAAAAAACCAACATAATATGATTAATTATTTAACTGAAATCATTGAAAGAATGCAATAAAGATTCCTTTTTGAAATTATGCAATCGAACGTTTAGTTTTTCATTGTTATATGGTTGTACTAGTATAGCTAAATTTGATTTTCGTAAATTATTATTTCCATTCTCAATATTGAAGAGTTATTAATTACCCAATATTTAATTTAAATAACCATCTAAGTCTCACTTACTTTGCTAATAAAATGTTAAACAAGAAACTAAATTTAATTTTCAAATTATTTAATTATTATTTACCGTAACATTTTCATAATTGGATCCTCTAAATTTTGGAATATTACATATGACCAACTAATCAAAGTCTTCAAATTTCAGTAAACCGAATTTGACTCCATGTAGTAATAATATGCCTCCTTAGCCCACCGACTCACACTTAACCCGAAGCTTGCAATGCTCAACATTGCCCTTTTACTCATGAAAAATTCTATTTTGGCCCATAAAAATTTGAAAGCATCGATTAAACAAATTGTTTCGTACCATAAACCTTCCTATGCAAGGGTTGGTCTTTTCATTTCAAAGAAATACCATAAACTCTATTGTTTTTATTTCAAAGAAACATAATAAAGTTCATAAGCATCCATCTCCTTGGTTGTAAGTAAAAATATCTAATGTCTTTAGCCTTTTAACTATAACAAGTTCTCCGTTTATAGCAACTGGAATGAAAATGAGGAAGGTTTACTAGGAAGCATGAAAAGGTTCATGTGGTTATAAAAAGAAATAATAAGTTAAAAGAAGTAAAACCATTTGTAATGACCCAAAATTCCGGTCGTTAGATTTTGAACATTTAATTCATTTTAAATGTTGAATGTGAATTATAATTTGATTTTGAAATAAAAAGATTTTGGTTAAATTAATAAAATTAGTTAAAATTTCAAATATGGCAATTCGATTGGATTTGAATAATAACAATTAAATATGTGGAATTGGGATAATTAGTGAATCTAGGTGTAAATAGATATAAAAATAGTTTCTAAAATTTATTATAAGTCTATTTGGATTTAAATAATGATGTTGGACTTTTGGATGGAATCAAAAGTCGATAAGTTTAAATTTTGGAATTTTATATTATTTAAATAATGGAATTTAATATTTAAATAATGCAAATAATCATATTTTGATTCGAAATGAATCAAAATGATTTCTAGTGTGAATATAAATTCTATATGATGTATAATTAAGTTAGTAATTTTCAAAGTGAAATTTTAAGTGATTTTGACGATTTTGAAAATCGCTTGAATTTATCGACGAGTTAAAATAGCCTTCCGGGACACAGTCTTGGAATTCGACGAACCCAGTTCCATTGGATCCGTAACAGTTAATTATTATCGATTTCAATTTTAGTAGCATTTGGAGTTACCGTTTGCTCGTACGGGTGAGGAACGCGTTGGGAATTAAAATCAATAATTTAATATTTAAACTCGATTCAAAAGGCTATTTTCCACATATGATCAAATTAGCCACCGAAACACATTCCATTGTGTTCGGAATGCAGGTAAAATCTTATAATCACCTGTCGGCACGCGTTGTTTGGAGATCGTTTGAGAAAGTTGTTTAAAAGTGAATTTAATAATAAAATAATATTTATAAACGCGTATATATACACGTTTTTAGGGCCGAAACCTTCTCAGCCGGCGTTTTATGTTATTTCGATGGCCGAAAATTCATGAATTTCTTTCTCAAATATCTCGAAATCCTTACACAATTAAGCTTCGATTTTTAAACGAAGATTGTAGATGGCTTCAAGATCTACGCATCCTACGGTGGATCGGGGGTATCATCGTCGATTGGAAGCGTTATGAGGTCGCGTTCTTCGGCCGTTCGCGCTCGTTTTTCGAGCTGATGGAGCGACCGAGTTTGGAGATTTTCTGGCCGTGGATGCATGGCGACGTGTCGTTCGTTGTGGTGGTCGCCGATCAAGCAAAAGCTCATCATAGAAGGTGCGGCATCAAACCCTAGAGGACGATGTTGGGTTCGTGTGTTTCGTGTAAGGCTGGGAAGAAGATGCTTGTGGCCTTGATTTCGAGCCTGGAGATGAACGGTCGTGATTTGTTTAGGTATAAATAAAAAAAAGAAATTGTTATATAAATTACATTCAATGATTAAAAATTCATAACTTTTGCATGCATGATCAGAATTCGACGAAACAAGAAGCGCCGGAATCGTAGCGACGCGGTCTATGCGCTGCAGCAAGTCTGGAGATGATTGGAGCAAGTGGAAATTTTAGATTAAATCGAATGGTTCGATTTAATTTAAAATTTAAAACGCTCGCCGATGCAAAGTGAGTTAATCACACTCACATCTGGATGCCATTTAATTTAAATAGCTAATATTTAAATGTTTGATTGGTTGATTAGTTGAATATGATAATTATTATCAGATTGGATCGATATTTATTTGTGTGCCAACATCTATGGATACAGGGAAACAGGTTGGAGGGATCCAACTCGATTCCTCACAATATAGAAATTATTTTCATAATTGATGATGTATTTCATTTATATACTGTGATAGATTAATTTGGAAATTAAGCCATGCTGTGTTATGATTGAATAAGTATAATCTGGTTTTTTAAAATATAAATGAAAATAAAATAAATTGGGATTAAAAAGGGAAATGAAAAGGGGTTTTTAATTAATGAATTTAAGGAAATTAAATTCAGGAAATTGGTTTGGAATTTGAAGAGTTTTTGAAATTGTGATTAAAAAGGAAATGAGGAATGGAAATTTATAAACTGGGTTTATAAATGAAATGGATTATTTATCGGTGGATAAATTTGAAAGCATCGATTTTCGATGGGAATTTCTATAAGAAGGTGCAGATGGTTTTAAAGGTAATTGTTGGATTTTAGAATGTTTTAGAAGAAAATACTATTTTTAATTATTTTTAAGCGAAAGTAAATATTTATTTAAGTAATTATGGTATTTAATTATTTGAAAGGGTAATTTAGTACTATGTTTTCTAAAGGGAATTTAATATAAATATTTGATATAATAACCTCACATAAAAAGGAAATTTTTGATTTAAGTTACTTAAGGAACTTCCATAGATTTTCAAAAGCACAATTTGAATAAAGAATTTAGTAATCATACTTTTTGTATATATTTTGAAAGTGATTTTCCAGGAAATGGGAAATGTGTTTAAAAATAAAAAAAGGTGTTATTTTTAAAGTGTTGGAAGAAATTTACTAGATTTAAACGTAAATTTGAATTAAGGTAAATCATGTAGGATTTATAAAAGGTTCTTTGGTTTATTCTGAAATGGAAGTGTAGTTCCCTGAAAGACCAAGTACGTTTCAAAGCAGATTTTAAATAAAAATTTTAAATTTTAAATTTGTCTTTAAAAGAAATTTTAAGAAATTATTTAATTTGTAAAAGTTTTAAAAGTAAAAAATTACTAAATTAGTTATAGTAGTAATTATTATAAAGGGTAAAAAGGTACGATGTTTATAAGAATATTATTAATATTGATAAAATGGATTTATTTTCAAGGTAGTTTGGTTAAAGCTTTATTTGAAATTAGTATAGAATTTTGGTCACTCCTTTTTAAAAATTTAGTTTTGTACTTAACCTTTATTTTAAGATTAGTTTACATTTTATAAGTAGTTTGATTTAAATATTTTTAAAATATATTTTTGAATAAAATGTTTAAGTAGTTTAATTTAAATATTTTAAGGCATATTTTTGAATAAAGTGTTTGGACTTGGTTGTTTTAGTGGGAAGTCTATTCTATGACAAGAGTGTGGTTTAAAACCGTTTTCAGAAGCGGTTGAAAATGGAAATACATCTTATGAAGATATTTTTGAGGTTAATAAATAATTTGGGTAATTATTTTTTGATTGATGGATGTTTGTGAATGTTAGTTGATAGTTAAATCACCGACTATCAATATTGGCCAATGCGTTGATCGTTTCGAAGAGACCGGAATCAGGATTAAATTCTCGAAAACCACTTCGATCCAATTTGTACATATTCGTGGGAAAAACGAGTTTGGATTCGAAGATGGAGCAATGAAGTGCAAGGGCTAGTCTCTACTAATCCTGAGGATGATTCGAAAATGGATGTAGAAGGAGTAGTGCCTTTGGTTCCGTTCGAACCTGGGACAGACTTGTATGGATGAATGCTTTCAGAACGTCGTCGGGTGGGCGATGAGCATTTTAAGTGATATGTTCTAAAAGGTAACACTTAACCTCAAGCCTCATCAACCGGGAATGACTAAAAATCAGGGGATATGCAGCAAGGCTAAGTGGGTAGCACCCATTAGGGTAAGGTCATTCCTGTCTAGATGTCCCTTTTTATTCGGCTTAGTGGTGCGGTTGCTGATCCCAACCGTGGGGTGATCTTACTGGGGATTATCCAGTAAGGGGTATTCCCGGTCTTGTGTTGCAGGGGATTGGGAGTAATCCTTGGTACGGTGATCTAGGCTACGTACTGTCACAGGTGGTACCCCAGTGCCTAGTCATTATTTGGAAATCCATTCTCTATACGCGCCTGTACGGTTTTGATTATTCCCAACTATTCCTAAAACGTGAGATGCAAGAATTTCAGCTAGATTCTATTTTACTTTTTACAGACACTATTATATTATCAGATGGATTTGATAAAAGTGTTTTGTCTATCGTAAGGTAAAAACCTGGCATGTTTATTTGTGGCGTGGTATTACGAGATGCTTTTGTTTTCAAAGGATTTTAAAACTTTAATAATCAATTTGGGTGTATTTCTCTCACGCTGGTATTCCAGATTGACTCGGGTGTTATTTTTATTATAATGCTCGGGTCAGACCAAGTATTATAGATTACAGAAAAGGATGTTGTGGAGCTCAGGAGAGGAGCTGGATTCCGAGACGTATTACCGTATTTGTTTATATCCGCTGCTGCGATTGTTTGAAATTGTCATGCTGGTAATTGTTGTTTTTTTGTGATACTCTGATAATATATAAAACAGATATAGTTTTCATTTTGTGTAAAGATCTGTTATTGACTATTATATTTTATTCTGCTGCGATTGTGAGATTCTGTTATTGTTTAGTTCATTCTTTCTTCTATCTTCTTTCTTTTTCCTGAACAACCTGTCTTTTTTGGCACTCGAGCGTCGGCATATTATTCTTTGGTGTATTGTGTGTCACTTTTCGAGGGTCGAGAAGGGCGGGTCGTCACAGTGGTATCAGAGCTTAGGTTGGCGACAACCTTGGCTTTGGTAGGGAAAATTACTCATTAGATATAGAGTCATTAGTACTCTATAATGAGTTGAGTGTATTAATAGCTATGAGAGCGTACTTGTTAGTGAATATAAAAATTGTTTTTATACCGTGGTGACTTATCGGTTGAGTATTTATGAATTCTAGTCGGCACGGGATGTTCAACCGTAACAATAAGGGTTTCTAAACTCTTAAACAACATAAATCGACATAGTATTGTTTTTAAAGTGGGTAAATGAAATAATTTCACCCAAAATTATATTTTGATATAAAAGGAATAATTTTCTAAAATTATTATATATTTGGATGTTTGGTTGTTAATACTATAATCAAATAAGAATTTGAAATTTGAAATGGTTTATAACCAAATAAAATTCAATAAGTATGACTTATCTAAGGATGTATAACCAAAATTTGATTTAAACCAGAATTTAAATCTTAGAAATTTTGAAAGGTGTTTTAAATGAATTTAAACAAAAAGTATGGGAATTTAAAATCCTGGGAAGGTTTGAAATGTTTTCCAAAGGTTTGAAGGAAATAATGGAGTATCATTTTGGGAAATATTTTTGAATGGAAATTGTTTTGAAATGAATTTATGGAAATAAGGAAGCACTGAGTTCACTTCAGTCGTTGCAAAATAATCCCGATGATGATGGCCACATCATCAGAATTCATTTTGGAGTTTCTAAAGTTATGGATTGCTACCGTGGAGATTGGTTATGATATTTGTTTGAACTTGTTGGGTATACAAGTGGTTTTAGAATTTCAAAGGGAAATTTGTTTTGGTAAAAACAAGTTGTTTTGGAATCCAGAGATTTGATTTAATATACCAATTGGATGTGTGTTGATTATTATTTCAAATGGTTTTGGGATGAAACCGGGCAATTGAATTCTGGAAAATTCTATTTAGATAATGTGTAAAGTTAAGATGAATCAACTATTGAACCTTTAAAGTGAAGTTGATTTAATTAAGAAGGAAAATGAGCTTTTAACCCTGGAATTAATATTTAGCTTGAATATATTGAAGTGAATAGATTATTTTTGAATTTAACTTGAGATAAGTTAAATTTTGAATTGAAATTGGAATTGAATTAAATTGAATATAAAGTTGAATTGTAAAATGATTATAATTGTGTGATGAAATTTTATACCCTTAAGCTATTAAGTTTTATATATATAATTCGGAATTGTGATTATAAGGTGAAAATGACTCAAATGAGCAATATAAGTTTTTAAATAAATAAGTGGTGAACTTAAGAATAAGAAATGGAAGTTGTAAAACCAAAATAAAATGATTGGTATTTTATGAGAAATTCAAAACTTGATTCTAAATGAAATATAGATTGGAATAAAGTGAAGAGAAATATAAAATGTGAATGGACTTAGGTTAGTAAATAAGTTTTGGACTTATATATAGAGAAATAGAATTTAGTTGAATTTAAATTGAATGGAGGAGTAAAAAAATTGGATCGAATTGGATTTTACTTAAATTAAAAGGAATTGAGTTAAATTTGGATTGAATTGAAATTAAAATTTAGTTGCGTTATAAATAATATTGAATGAAATTCAATTCTTATTTAAGTAGTAAAGGAAGTGGAATGAATTTAAGTTGGCTAAATAAAATTTAGTTAAACTTGAATTAAATTTGGAAAAGAATCGAGTTGAAGGAAAGTTTAATTTAATTGAAATGATATTGAATAATTAAATTCTCACTCAACTAAATTCAATGAAATTGAATGAAGATGAATTTAGCGTAGGCTAAATTAAATAAGGGGAGTAATGGGATGAATAAGATTTTGTAGCTTGTTAAGAAAATTTGAAGGGGTAAAATAAAATCCCAGTTATGGTATGGAATAATTGGAATGCTTATGTTATTAATAAAATAAATACAGAAATGAATTGAGAATGTGAATTAAAATTAAAATGGATTGAGTAAGTAAACAAATTGAATTAAAATTTGTAATGGATTGGAATTTGAATTCATGAGAATCAAATTAAAATGAAAATGAAATTAATGTAAGAAGGAATAGAGTTATTTTGGAGTTGGAATAACTTAAGAGAATTGTGAAAGGGCTGTTGTCAAGCTTATAAAATGGCTTTGAATGAATCTGTATGGATAACGAAATTGAATGTAAGACTAGGGATTTAATTCAATAATTGTGATGAAGCAAGAATGCTTGAGTTATAAATAATTCCAAATGGAGAAAATAATTAATATAGTTTGAGAAGGAATTAATTTAAAATTGTTACAAACTTAAATAATTGTTATTTGCTTGAATAACATCAAATTTGCATAGAAATGGGTCGTCAAAAATTTGTAAACGGAATTGAATTGGCTTAAAGAAGCAAATTGAGGTTGGTTTTTGGATCAATCGAAATTGGATTAAGTGAAATCTAATTAAGTGGTTTTGTATATGAATGCAAGTGAATTAGAAATAAAATGCAAATATATCAAATTGAAAACAAAACTTTGATTGTGAATCAATTTGGAATTTTATTGAAGTAAACTGATGCAAGTAGACACATGTTGATCATATTGAAGTGATTTTGAGTTGGTCGTAATAAATATGAATTGAATGTAGCAAACTTGGTCGTAAATCCTTTTGAGTAAAGTAAAATGAAAAATGGGTTCGTAAAAGAGATTAAAATAGTGTTGAAACTTATGGTTGCTTATAATATATGGCTAACAGGTTGAATTATGAAATTTGTTTGTTTGAATTATGCAATTGAGGTGTTTGGCTAAGATAAATGAATGGAATGTTGTTAAATTCCCGTATTATTGAAAACCGATGTGTTTGTTTAAGTAAGTACAGGTACGGGAGGCAATCGATAGAGTTGGAGTGTGTATATGCAATATAATTAGCCGCTTGCTTTTAAGATGCTAATCAAAAGGTACGCCTACGCAATAAAATTTAAAAATGATATATATATGTATGTATGTATGTATGTATGTATGTATGTATGTATGTATGTATGTATGTATGTATGTATGTATATATAGTGGTATATTTTGTTTTCCGACCGTATGGGTCGATGCATATATATTTATATCTATTGTGATATTGTGAAATGCTCTACGTACAAAGGAGACGCCGTCAAAAAATTTCTAAAATTTTGGAAGTTAGAAATTTTTTGGGAATTTTGAAATTTTTGGGTTAACTAGGAAAGTGATTTTTGAAGTGATATTGAAAACAAGCTTTTGAGTGAGAAATAAAAGAAAATGGTTTTGGAATTGAGCTAAAAGTTTTGGTAAAGTAAATGTAAGTTTGGGTAAGTAAATGAGTTTAGTAGAATCTTCCTACCTTAGCAAATTTCGGGGACGAAATTTTTATAAGGGGAGAGGAATGTAACGACCCAGAATTCTGATCGTTAGATTTTAACATTTAGTTCATTTTAAATGTTGAATGTGAATTATAATTTGATTTTGAAATAAAATGATTTTGGTTAAATTAATAAAATTAGTTAAAATTTCAAATATGGCAATTCATTTGGATTTGAATAATAACAATTAAATATGTGGAATTTGGATAATTGGTGAATCTGGGTGTAAATAGATATAAAAATAGTTTCTAAAATTTATTTTAAGTCTATTTGGATTTAAATAATGATGTTGGACTTTTGGATGGAATCAAAAGTTGATAAGTTTAAATTTTGGAATTTTATATTATTTTAATAATGGAATTTAATATTTGAATAATGTAAATAATCAGATTTTGATTCGAAATAAATCAGAATGATTTCTAGTGTGAATATAAATTCTATATGATGTATAATTAAGTTAGTAAAATTTGAAAAGTGAAATTTTAAGTTATTTCGATGATTTTGAAAATCGCTTGAATTTATCGACGAGTTAAAATAGCCTTCCGCGGCACAGTCTTGGAATTCGACAAAACCAGTTCTATTGGATCCGTAATAGTTAATTATTATCGGGTTTCAATTTTCGTAGCATTTGGAGTTACCGTTTGCTCGTACGGGTGAGGGACGCGTTGGGAATTAAAATCGATAATTTAATATTTAAACTCGATTCAAAAAGCTATCTTTCACATATGATCAAATTAGCCTCCGAAACACGTTCCATTGTGGTCGGAATACGGGTAAAACCTTATAATCTTCTGTCGTCACGCGTTGTTTGGAGATCGTTTGAGAAGGTTGTTCAAAAGTGAATTTAATAATAAAATAATATTTATAAAGGCGTATATATACACATTTTTAGGGCCGAAACCCTATTCCTTTCTCAGCCGCCGTTTTATGTTATTTCGATGGCCGAAAATTTATGAATTTCTTTCTCAAATATCTCGAAATCCTTACACAATTAAGCTTTGATTTCTAAACGAAGACTGTAGAGGGCTTCAGGATCTACACATCCTATGGTGGATCGGGGGTATCATCGTCGATTGGAGGTATTATGAGGTTGCGTTCGCAGGCCGTTCGCGCTCGTTTTTCGAGCTGATGGAGCGACCGAGTTTGGAGATTTTCTAGCCGAGGGCGCATGGTGACATGTCGTTCGCTGTGGTGGTCGTCGATCAAGCCAAAGCTCATCGTAAAGGATGCGACATCAAACCCTATACGCCGATGTTGGGTTCATGCGTTTTGTGTAAGGCTGGGAAGAAGATGCATGTGGCCTTGATTTCGAGCCTGGAGATGAACGGTCATGATTTGTTTAGGTATAAATTTAAAAAAAGAAAAGAAATTGTTATATAAATTACACTCAATGATTAAAAATTCATAACTTTTGCATGCACGATCAGAATTTGACGAAACAAGAAGCGCCGGAACCGCAGCGACTCGGTCTACGCGCTGCAGCAAATCCGGAGATGATTGGAGAAAGTGGAAATTTTAGATTAAATCGAATGGTTCGATTTAATTTAAAATTTAAAATGCTCGCTGATGCAAGGTGAGTTAATCTCACTCACATCTGGATTCCATTTAATTTAAATAGCTAATATTTAAATGTTTGATTGGTTAATTAGTTGAATATGATAATTATTATCAGATTAGATCGATATTTATTTGTGTGCTAACATCTGTGGATGTAGAGAAACAGGTTGGAGGGATCCAACTGGATTCCTCACAATATAGAAATTATTTTCATAATTGACGATGTATTTCATTTATATACTGTGATAGATTAATTTGGAAATTCAGCTATGCTGTGTTATGATTGAATAAGTATAATCTGGCATTCTAAAATATAAATGAAAATAAAATAAATTGGGATTAAAAAGGGAAAAGAAAAGGGGTTTTGAATTAATGAATTTAAGGAAATTAAATTCAGAAAATTGGTTTGGAATTTGAAGTGATTTTGAAATTGTGATTAAAAAGGAAATAAGGAATGGAAATTTGTAAACTGCGTTTATAAATGAAATGGAATATTTATCGAGGGATAAATTTGAAAGCATCGATTTCCGGTGGGAATTTCTATAAGAAGGTGCAGATTGTTTTAAAGGTAATAGTGGGATTTTAGAATGTTTTAGAAGAAAATACTATTTTTAATTATTTTTAAGTGAAAGTAAATATTTATTTAAGTAATTATGGTATTTAATTATTTAAAAGGGTAGTTTAGTACTATGTTTTCTAAAGGGAATTTAATATAAATATTTGATATAATAACCTCATATAAAAAGGAAATTTTTGATTTAAGTTACTTAAGGAACTTCCATAGATTTTCAAAATTACAATTTGAATAAAGAATTTAGTAATCATATTTTTAGTATATATTTTGAAAGTGATTTTCCAGAAAATGGGAAATGTGTTTAAAAATAAAAAAGGTGTTATTTTTAAAGTGTTGGAAGAAATTTATGGGATTTAAACGTAAATTTGAATTGAAGTAAATCATGTAGGATTTATAAAAGGTTCTTTGGTTTATTCTGAAATGGAAGTGTAGTTCCCTAAAAGGCCAAATACGTTTCAAAGCAGATTTTAAATAAAAATTGAAAGTTTTAAATTTGTCTTTAAAAGAATGTTTAAGAAATTATTTAAGTTGTAAAAGTTTTAAAACTAAAAAATTACTAAAATAATTATAGTAGTAAATATTTTAAAGGGTCAATTGGTACGATGTTTATAAGAATATTATTAATATTGATAAAATGGATTTATTTTCAAGGTAGTTTGGTTAAAGCTTTATTTGAAACTATTATAGAATTTTGGTAACTCCTTTTTAAAAATTTAGTTTTGAACTTAACCTTTATTTTAAGATTAGTTTACATTTTATAAGTTTTCTTTAAATATTTTTAAAATATATTTTTGAATAAAATGTTTAAGTAGTTTAATTTAAATATTTTAAGGCATATTTTTGAATAAAGTGTTTGGACTTGGTTATTTCAGTGGGAAGTCTATTCCATGACAAGAGTGTGGTTTAAAACCATTTTCAGAAGGGGTTGAAAATGGATTTATATCTTATGAAGATATTTTTGAGGTTAATAAATAATTTGGGTAATTATTTAATGATTGATGGATGTTTGTGAATGTTAATTGATTGTTAAATCACTGACTATCAATATTGGCCAATGCGTTGATCGTTTTGAAGAGACCGGGATCGGGATTAAATTCTCCAAAACCACTTCGATCCGGTTTGTACGTTTTGTGGGAAAAATGAGTTTGGATTCAAAGATGGAGCAGTGAAGTGCACGGGCTAGTCGCTACTAATCCTAAGGATGATTCCAAAATGGATGTAGTATGAGTAGTGCCTTCGATTCCGTTCGAACCTAAAACGGACTTGTATGGATGAATGCTTTCAAAACATCGTCAGGTGGGCGATGAGCATTCTAAGTATATGTTCTAAAAGGTAACGCTTAGCTTCAAGCCTCATCAACCGAGAATGACTGAAAATCAGGGGATATGCAGCAAGGCTAAGTGGGTAGCACCCATTAGGGTAAGGGCATCCCTGTCTAGATGTTCCTTTTTATTCGGCTTAGTGGTGCGGTTGCTGATCCCAACCGTGGGGTGATCTTACTGGGGATTATCCAGTAAGGGGTAGTCCCGGTCTTGTGTTGCAAGGGACTAGGAGTAATCCTTGGTACGGTGTTTTAGGCCACGTACTTTGACAGGTGATACCCCAGTGCCTAGTCATTAGTTAGAAATTCATTCTCCCTATGCGCCTGTACGGTTTTGATTATGCCTAACTATTGCTGAAACGTGAGATGCAAGCATTTCAGCTAGATTCTATTTTACTTTCTATAGACACTATTATAATATCAGACGGATTTGATAAAAGTGTTTTGGCTATCGTAAGGTAAAAACCCGACATGTTTTTTTGTGGCGTGGTCTTACGAGATGCTTTTTTTCCAAAGGATTTTGGAACTTTAATAATCAATTTGGATGTATTTCTCTCACGCTGGTATTCCAGACTAACTCGGGTGTTATTTTACTATAATGCTCGGGTCAGACCGAGTATTATAGATTACAGGAAAGGATGCTTTGGAGCTCAGAAGAGGAGCTGGAGTCCGAGACGTGTTACCGTATTTCTTTATGTCCACTGCTGTGATTGTTTGAAATTGTCAGGCTGGTAATTGTTGTTTGTTTGTGATACTCTGATGATGTAATATATAAAACAAATATAGTTTTCATTTTGTGTAAAGATCTGTTAGTGACTATTATATTTTGTTCCACTGCGATTGTGAGATTCTGTTATTGTTTAGTTCCTTCTTTCTTCTATCTTCTTTCTTTTTCCTCAACAACCTGTCTTTTCCGACACTCGAACATCGACATATTATTCTGTGGTGTATTGTGTGTCAATTTTCGAGGGTCGAAAAGGGTGGGTCATCACAGTGGTATCAGAGCTTAGGTTGGAGACAACCTTGGCTTTGGTGGGGAAAATTACTCATTAGATATAGAGTCAATAGTACTCTATAATGAGTTGAGTGTATTAATAGCCATGAGAGCGTACTTGTTAGTGAATATAAAAATTGTTTTTATACTGTGGTGACTTATCGGTTGAGTGTTTATGAATTCTGGTCGGTACGGAAAGTACAACCGTATCGATAAGGGTTTCTAAACTCTTAAACAAGATAAACCGACATAGTATTGTAATTATTTTTGTTAAGTGCACTTTTGGACTTTTGCACTCTGAAAGCGACAATGAAAGAAGAATATCTATTTTTATTTTTATTGTAATTATATTTGTTAAGTGCTATTACTTTGTACTTAATAAGTACCACACATAGTTAAACAATGTAGTAATAAAGTAGGATTGTTTAGAACAATAGCAGTTGGGACAAATACAATAATCTAGAAATATAAATACAAAAATATTGACATAGTTATGCCATAGAAAATACATTTAGCTAAATCCTACAATAATTATTTAATTCTTTGTGTTATTCGAACCAGTGCATCGACCATCAATGGTCCAATTTCCCCACTTCAACTAGATGGGGCAATTTGCATTCCGCTCCTATTTAAAATTTTGACGCAGCCAATGCATAGATGATTGGGGAGTAGGAAAAAGATACAAACGCACCCCGTAAATAAAAGCAACCATGCATTACCTTTTCACGTATTTATAAATCCATTCCGGAGCTCCCTCCCTCCATTATTCCTTTATTCATCAATCCATACCACTCTCCACTATTCCCTCAAACCACTGGCATTACACGCATTCCTACACCTAAATCACCACCCACCACCCTGATCCCTACGTAACTGCTTATTTCTTTCACCTTATCTGAATCTATATAGCTAACTCTTCCACCGAATCAATTAACCCTAATGCAAAACCTCCACCAATTCATCAAGATGCCATGACTATGCACTCACAACCATTCTTTCTCACTTAGCGAAGATTTCACTATCCTCGAACAATCTACGATATGTGCTTTCCCCTTTGTGGATTGGTAAAATGAGTGGAAAGGACTTGTCTTATCCTCTAACAGTTACACCCCAATGTTGGCATCATAAGATGGACCCCATGAGGTTTTAAAGCACCGTGTATCAACCTCTTCTCGCTGGGAAACTCCTTTGATTCCTCAAGGGAATGAACAATAATACACTACCCTATTGACCCATCGTCTCCATTAGATTCATGTCTCTTTAATAGTCATTGTTCCACTAGTTCCACAAACTCATACTTCCAACCAATTACTACACTAGTTATCAATCAAGCATCAAACTAATTCAAACTACACTCTGAAAGGAATGACATGTATTCTAGGAAGTGACATCATGTAACTTAATTGTCAAATAGGGATTAATTAGTCAAGTTGTAGTAACTACATTATGTTATTATAAATCGACCTCAACTACTTATAACTCACACGATACAGCTCAAAAAAACAAGAAATACTTATTCTAATCATACTAGACACAAAAGATAATGTGTGTACATCACTAAGATAGATAATAATGCAATGGCTCGTAAATTGGCATTCTCGATGTAAAAATTTTTAGATATAACAACACAAAGATCAAGGTCGGCACTGTAAAAATGGATCTCAAAAGGAGGTGGAAAAGGAGGATATGTAAATGGAATGGAATAAAATATGAGGCTTAAGGTGGAAAAATGAAGACCGTATGATGGATTTTACATCATTGATTAAGAATTCAGAACCCCCATCAAAATCATCAAAGGTAGGAGGAGGAGAAGGGGTGATAGTGGTCGAAATGGACAAAGAACTATCAGTAGGAGTGACATGGGAACATGTGATAGAAAGGTGATTTCTCAATTAGACATGTTTCTCAAGAAGAGTGGAGTTAGTAGGAGTGATCAAAATATCATAAGAAGAAGAAACCAACCCTGGGCCTAGAGAAGTTGAAGCTTGTACATCAACATTTGAAGGATGTTTGACATTAACATTCAAATGTCTCATAAGAGACTTGAGTAATGGAATTTTAAAAAAAATATGAGAAGGAACATGAACCAGCCAGACCATATATTAATTTTGGGCAAGAAGCGAGTGCACACATGATGAGCAGACATGACCAAAGGAATGAAATAGAGTGAAAGATCAGGCGTCCATAGACAGCATACATTAATATACCCTATTCCAGTCTTCAAACAACTGTAGTAGAAGGCGATCAGGTAGCAGCTAATCCAACTTATTCTTGACCAAGGTTTTTACATACTCAATTGTCTCTCTACTCTTTAGACTCATGAAAAAAATTAGATTCAACATGTAGAGAATGACTACTGTCTCAATGGTAATACAGGGAGTGGTAAGACATTTAGCTAGAGTTTTTGCAAAGATCTTGTGTTCAATCCATCAGGCATATAAAATCACCAAATTTCAGGTCAAGTAGTTATATGATGGATGATAAAGTTTGTTTAATGTTAATACAAGCTATACTAAAGGAAGAATACGAAGGGAGGTAATAAAAAAATTCCACAGTGGGAATCGAACTTAGATCATGCAACTCAAATAATAGAATTTGCCAACCACGCCACAATGACTATGAAATTTGCTGTGCTAACAGTATTATATAATGGGTTGAAAGAAAAAACAATGAAAACTCTTTAATTAGCACCTGAACCAAGCTTCGAACCCGAGTCTGCAATGAAAAGCACTCCAACAACCAACCACATTGCAAAAGCTTCGGTTATAATCAAGTCTATAGTTATATATAATGGGTATAGAGAATAGAAAAATAATTTGGGAAAAAATTGCATAAGGCAAGGTTCGAACCCTGGCCAACAAGAAGACATACCATATACTTACCAACTGTACTGCACAACGTTTCGAATTGAAGGCGGCTAACTATTTGATATTCCCATTGTGAAATGAACAATTCAAATGCCCATTCTAGCATCTTTTCGAAGAGGTGAAAAATTTGAATGGATGCATCTTTTCCAATGCAAATTTCTACAAGGCAGCGCTCATTTATTAGCTTCTACTCACTCCTATATAAGACTCCTACCACCCCAAAAAACATTCAACCTTATGCTCTCAAATTATTCACATATTGCTTGCAAAAGCTCTAAACTTCATATTAATTCCTAAGCAAACTTAGACCAACGCTCTTTCACTCCACAACATTTGGGTCTTGTCCTAATTCACTTCTTAACCTTTACACACTCACTGTGCATCATTTTGAGGATTATAGAAGTTTGTACTATAGTGTGACAAGTTAGTGTAGTAGATAGAGGAAGTCTTTAGGAAGCGTTTTTATAAATCTACTTTTTCGAAGGAAGTGGGGGTGTTAGTTAGTGGAAAGTCAAAATTGAGATTGTAGTACTAATGGTAGGACAAAGGTTCTAACCAGTATAAATCGACTGTGTGGTCTACTGTTATATTTCTACTACATTTTATATCATCTCTTATGTGTTGGCCATCTTTGATCACGTGCATAGCGATTAACACACACACACAAATATACATACATACACACACACACACACACACAGATATATATATATATCTTGTTAGAACCTTGTATTTGATTGTGACAACTATATAAGTAAATATTTTATGAACTAACCATATTTGCAAGAGAAGATACTATTCTACTCGACAATAGATTGCAGACCAAAATTCAGATAGAAACTTCAATATTATCTATGGTTTGTCTATGATTTAGGTCTTGTCGTTAATTTTTGTAAAAATCTCTCCACAGTGGTATGTACATGCACACGTACTTAAAAACTTTTCAAATCATGTTTCATATGCCAAGATTTTTACTACACAATTTCACGCGCAAAGGTTTTTTGAAAAACACTTCAATATGGCACAAAACATGATATTCAACCGACTGAATTACGTAGTACAGTTGACTAAATATCCATGCACATGCACAATCAGATATGAATATTCAGCCGACTTACCTTCCCAATTCAGTCGACTAAATATAGTGTTTTTTGTACTATTTCTCCTCTGATTCGATTTCTTAATATTTCAGCTGGCTGAATTATTTTGTTCAGTCGACTGAAATTGTATAACGGCTATATTTTGGAAAAGATACTTCACTTCATCGAATAGAAACGACCCTTTATTCAAGAGTTATTCCGTATCTTTTGATCATCTTTTTTCATGATAAGTTGCAACACTTGAACACTATATATAACTTTCAAATTCACTTGTTTTAACAACCTAATTTTTATGATTCCGTCTCATATTCTTATTGTCTAAACTCTTGTCATTTGCATTCAAACTCTCGTTTTAATCATTTGCACATTCGAGAGCAATTTCATTTTTGATTAAATTAACTTCCTGTCTTCACAAACTACACTATATACCGCAAAGGAGAAGATTATAAGAAGGGTGTACGTTATTGGCTTATCGGTGCTACTCAAGGGCATACTCAGTAGAAGTAATTTTTACTATCTGTATTAGAAGTACTATTCGGTTGCTCAGGCAGTTGAAGTCCTATTCTATTGCTTAGACGATTGAAGTCATGTTTGGTTGCTTAGGCAGTGTAATACATGTTCCTCCGGGTTAAAAAAAGACTGACAGTTATATTCTAGAAGGAGTCTAGGACTGGAAATAAAATGAGAAGTTCGAACCAGTATAAAAATCTCTAGTGTCATTTAATTTACTTTTATATTTATAGTCCGCACTTGTAGATAACTTAGTTGATATTCCATATTGCGATCCTTAATCACTTTCACATCTATGTGCATGTGTTATATATATGTGTGTGTCTGTGTATATACATATATCTACGCACATGCACACGCATACACACACACACATATAGCAGCGAATGAGAGGTTACAAAACCAACAAGCATCACATTACATCACACCAACAAACGACAACCATACTGTGATTCAGAAGACACATCACAAGAGTTTCAAACTCCAAACACAACTCCAGTCAAACAAACTCGAATGCATGTTGCACTTTTACTCGTAGTACATAAAGTTAACACTAATCTATATATCAATTGGTTAATTGATGATATACATTATCTGTTTACTACATAATTATTTGAATTTCTCATAGTTCAAGCATTACAAATGTGACAGGTCTTGACAGCACATACCAAGTGGTAAGAGGAAGCAAATGTTGCATCATTACGTGATGATCATGCCTTTCACACCTTGAAGCTTCTTTTCTTCACATCCACGAATGGAGAAATATTAATGAAATAACCATAAGGTACACACACTTGTATATAAAGGAAATATTCAAGCTAAGAAAATTAGTACAAGGCAAATTCTATTCAAACACAAGAATAAATTAGTAGCCCTTTAAAATACTTAAATTTTAAAGACCAAAACATCCTTACCATTCTTCTATTCAAAAAGTACAGTTTTCTTATGTTCTTTCTCACCAGCTTCAATCGCTTCTTTCCTCTAGCCTTAGTTTTTAAATGGTCAAGCTAAATTTCAAATATTTCGTTCAACTTAATGGGTTTTGATGAGGAAAACGAAATGCTAACACAATCACAAGAGGTAATTCGTAATTTTTAATGTAATTTTTTATTTAAAAAATAATCGCACAAGGTTTTGTGATTGACTGAGTAAGGAAGCAAGGGTTTTGAATTATTTTGCACGTGTGAGATGATTGTGTGCGTGAGTTTTTCTGTTCGTAAATGAGTGGAGGTAAATTTGGAAGAAAACAAAATATAGAGGGGCTACTACGTATAAGCTTGGGTATACACTTTTTTTTGGAAAAAAGGGGCTACTAAGTAAATTACTGCGTTTAATTAGAATTTGCCTTAGTACAATGGATTCAATTTGCATAGAGATGAACGATTGATTGTGAAATTAGACCAAATATGATGGGCTGTTATTTATTGAGAATCAAGAGTTGCATTGGTGCTAAGTTTTATTTTTTTTACCTCAACTACTATCTTAAATACATGGCTGTTGAGAGGTAGTTAATGCATGCATTTTCTATTTATTTTTTGTTGCTTTGGATTGTCTATAGATGTGTTCGTCTTTTGGTTCTTTAGGTTACTCAATGTTTCTTCTTGTTATTCTGTTCGATTTTGTGGGACATCATTTGAATTTTCTGCATTATATTCAAACGTTTGAGTTTGAAAACTTTGTGAGAAATGTGGATTACGAATCTTAAGGCTAGAGTTAACACTAGAGGGGGAGTGAATAGTGTTTATAAAGAATTACTAAATCTTTTTGAGTTTATGTTGATTTATACATAGTTGTACGCAATATACAAGTATAGATATGATCACAGAAACAAACACAGATGCAGAAATAAAATAAAATGCAGTAAAGGAAAGAACACACCGGATTTTATACTGGTTCGGAGTTACCCTACATCCAGTCCCGCACACAAGTACGGATGTCTTTTCAAAAGTAATCTTTTACAATTACACCCTCGATTTCAAGGCTATGAGGTACACCCTCCAGAATCACAATCCTTTGGGTAGAGATACTTGATTTTTCGGGCAACAAGCTCACCCACTTGATTTTACGGGCAACAAGCTCACCCAATTGATTTCCCAAGGCTACAATCATACCTTATCTCGGTTGATTGATTTTCAAGGCTACAATCACACCTTTTTTCGCTAGGTTGATTACAAAAAGCCTATAACTCCGAATAGCACTGAGGATCTTGTTGAGAGAGTGATAGAGAATAAAACTACGAATGATCGAGGTAGATTCAATGTTGATTTCGGCAGAGCAATGGTAAGATTATGTATTAAGAAAAGTGGAAGAAGAAGAGAAGTGAAAAACTAGAAAATTTGATATGAAATTCGTTGAAACTGTCCCCTATTTATAGAAGAACAACAGTCATGTCCATTCGTGAAGAGTTATGACGAATAGACACTTCTTTTGAAATTTAAATTTTAAACTCAACTAACACCATGTCGACATGGGGTACTTGGGCATGTCGACATCCCAAAGGATTTTTTGGTGTTTTGATTTTCTTTGAAAATAACTTTTATTTTATATTAAAACTATTTTAGACTTTATAAATGTACTTAACTATAGTTAAAATTCATAAGTAAATATAGAAAATAATATATATAGAATTTAACTATAATTTTATATTTGAATCTAAGTATAAATATTTAAAAGTTAAATATATTATATTAAAATATAGTTTAAAATCAGGAGTATTTGACTTTGAAATTAAATGTGATTTTGAGGCTAAAATTGTTTAAAATCAGGATAGAGGTTTTTGATGCTTTTAAAAGGAAGGTTTTGAAATTATTTTGAAAACAAGATATAATTTTGAAAAAAAATCATTTTGAATAAAAAGTTAGCGGATACAAAACAATGTTCCACTAGATTTTTCCTAGGTTCCATCCAACTTAGGGTTCCATCCCTTTAACAGGCTCGAGGTAGATTCCACTCCACGAATAAATTGAATTTTACGATGCCGGTGCTTTTCTTTGAGTTTTAACAAAATTTCTAATTAAAGAACAAATTACTTGAACTCTTGATAATCTTGGTATTCATGAGTCTTCAATCTTAATATCTTGAATCTCTATACTATAAAGCCTTCATTCTTAGTACCTACATGGTTAAATCCTACATATACATATATATCTAAACTTATAATGTTAGTATTTATATTTTATTCTAAGGTTGTTGTCATCAAAACCATCATCCCACGGACTAACAAGCTCTCCCTTTTTGATGATGACAACCTTTGTTTGTAAAATATTACTTCTATCCTAATAACTCCCCCTAAAACTAATAACCCCCCCTTAATCTATGCCTAATTACCCTATTTTATACTTCTCCCCCTTTGTCATCAACAAAAAAACAAACTCCCCCTCATTCTTGTACCTGCATTAATAAACTATACAATGGAATAGATAATTATTCCTTATGAACATGATAATTAATCAAGGATTATATACATTTCAATGTATACATATGTATACATATACACATGTTTTATGTAGCAAACATTAAACCAATCAATACACACCGAGTATCAATCCAAAACAAACCAAATTAATTCAAAAAAACAATTCAAACAAAGCAAACAAATAAAATCAAACATTACGTGGAACTTCCGCTCATCCTTCTTCTCCAAAGATTGGGTCTGCCTTCATAGCATCACAATTTTCATTGTCGTTGGTCGGAGAGACTAGAGGATGTGCTTCGTTATCATCCTTGTGTAGGGAGGAAATCATCTATCGTATTGCATCGAAATGCCTTTCTTGCTCCTTGTTCATCTACATTTGACTCAATTATATGTGTCGCTGGTTACGAAGAATGAACGAGAGAATACTCTTGAACGAATTTAGAGTTTCTTCAAGATTTTTGGATAAATTATGAATTGGATCAGCCATAGTTGAATTTGTGAAAGAAATGAAGAATTAGAAGATAGGAAATAATTTTCAGTGAAGAATTCAGGAAGAAATAGGTATATATATGATGCAGCGCATCATGATAAGCGAGTTTTGTCGCTTAAGTCACCCAACCACCTTAAGTCGCCCAACCACCTTAAGTCGCCGCCCAACCACCGTAAGCCGCCCCAATCATCCTTAAGTCGCATGCCATGAGTCGTATGCCTTATAAGATAACGACTTAAGAAATCAAGCCGTATTTCCATAAGTCGCTCAGTTATGCCGCATTTCTATAAGTCGCCCGCCTTAAGTCACATTTCCATAAGTCGCTCAGTAATGCCGCATTTCTTAAGTCGCCTGCCTTAAGTCGCATTTCTATATAAGTCGCTCAGTTATGTTGCATGAAGCTTATGTCGCTTAAGTCGTTCCTGAAGCTTATGTCGCTTAAGTCACTTAAGTCGCTTATGTTGCTTAAGTCGCTTAAGTCGCTTATGTCGCATTGTTGTTAGGTCGTGTGTTATATTGTTAAGTCGCATGTGTGTGTTGTATTGTTAAGTCGCATGTGTGTTTTATTGTTAAGTCGTATGATGTTTTAACTCGTATGATGTTAAGTCGCATGTGTGTGTTAGGTTGTGAGTCGTATGATGTTGAGTCGCATGTATGTGTTGTAATTTCCTATAAATAAGGGTGTGTTGTCATTTGTAAAGTGGTTTTCGATTTTTGAAATAAATTTGTGCGTGAGATTTGGCCACCATTGTTGGAAGTTGAGTGTGATCTCCTTCTTCATTCCATCTTCGGGTTATTCATGAGCGAATCAACGAATTTGAAGCCAATTCTTGGTATCACTTACGAGTGATCAATGATCGAATTGTAGATCTTTCAACACGGCATCTTGCGAGATCAACGGGTTGGAGATAGCTAGATTCCGGCATCATCACGATCAATGGAACTAAACATTTATCGTTCTATCGGTTTATTTGACACGAAATCATCATTTCGTGAGGAAGATCCTGGATAGGTTGTGACAGTTTGGTATCTAAACTGTTCGAGCCTAGTCAAAGCTGCATCAATTGGTATCAGAGATAAATCAGAGACAGAAACGAGATTGTTTAATGATCATGCCTCTGAGATGTGCTAATCGCTATCATAATGTTGAAGATTTGTATAGAAGACAAGAAGCTGAGCAGATGGAGCAGCGTATCAAAGAAAAGTTCAATGAGGGTATTGAAAAATTGGAGAAAATGATGAATGACATGAATCAAAATCAAAGGAGAACATCACCAGTTTCGAACCAAGGTGGAAATAGGGTTTCACCATCGGTTCGGAAGAAAGGAGGATGTCACCCCAATATTATCGAGATAGGAGAGAATCATCAGTTTCAATGATGCGAGACCACCATGGGTACTGAAATGAAGAGGGAAGAACTCAACGTAGGTTTGAAAATGAACCATATCGTGATGCTGAAAGACAGGGTAGAAGGAACATGCGTGGTCGTAGGGATGTAGATGGTCAGGATCGATATCGAAATACATCTGATTTTGAAGAAGATGGTGATGGAGGTAGTATTCATTATCGAAATCGAGGCCAAGTGCGAAATCAATATCTGGATTCAGAAAATGATCGTAAATGGGAGTCAGGTATGAGGATTGAAATTCCAGAAGTCAAAGGTGGTATGCAAGCAAAAGAATTTCTTGATTGGTTGTCGAATGTTGAAGAAATTTTGAAATTCAAGGAGGTGCCTGAGAATCGCAGAGTCCAATTAATTGCTACAAAACTAATGGGAAGAGCTATGGCTTGGTGGCAACAAACTAAACTAACTCGGGAGAGAATGGGAAAATCAAAAGTTGTCACTTGGGAGAAGATGAGAAAGATGATGAAAGCGACATTCTTGCCATACAATTATCAATCTCTTATGTATCAACGTTTGCAGAACTTGAGACAGGGGACGAAGACAGTGAATGACTATGCAGATGAATTCTATCAATTGATTGCAAGGAATGATATTATGGAAACCGAGGAACAGCTAACGGCTAGACATATTGGAGGGTTACGAATGCAAATTCAATACATGGTTAATATGTTTAATCCAATGTCTATTGCTGAAGCACATCAGAAAGCTCTAGCTTGGGAGAAACAAGGGAGATGAGGAAGTGGTGTGTTTACGGGTTCTAACAAACAGAATAAGGGTGCTAGTAGCAGTGCTAATGTTTCCAAGGCAGTCAATAAACCAATTGTCAATGAAGCCGCTAAAGCAAAGGTCAATAACAGTATCAAGTGCTATAATTGTCAGGAGTTTGGCCATAAAAGTAATGAATGTACAAAGCCAAAGAAGAGAGCATTGGTTGTAGAGGAATGTGAGTATGAGGATGTGGAAGCTGAAATTGATTATTCTCAACCATCGAAGTTTGATGAAGATGAAGAAGTTGTGTCAGGAGACGAAGGGTGTTACTTGATTATAAGGAGGTCTTGTTTAGTGCCAAAGCATGAGAATGATTCTAGTTGGCTGAGAAGCAATATCTTTCAGTCTACATGCACTATCTTGGGAAAGGTTTTTCGATTTGTTATTGATGCGGGAAGCTGCGATAACATTATTTCTGAAGAAGCCGTCAAGAAGTTAGGATTGAAGACTGAAAAACACCCTAGACCTTATAAACTGGCATGGTTAAAGAAAGGTGGAGAAGTGACAGTGGGAAGGCGAGCATTTGTTACATTCTCTATTGGGAAGAAGTACAAAGATGATATATGGTGTGATGTTGTCGATATGGATGTGTGTCATCTACTATTGGGAAGACCATGGCAATATGATAGAGCTGTACAACATAATGGTCGCACCAACAGCTCAGTTTCATGTTCGAAGGTACCCAAGTTACCTTAGTTCCTAAGAAGCGTGAACAAAGTGAAAGCAAGTCAGAGAAGAAAGTGGAATCAACTAGTCTATTATCTACGAGAGAATTTGTTAAAGAAGTGAAAGATAGTGCTGAATTGTTTATGTTGATTGGATATGAAACAAGTGAAGATCTTGAAATTCCTACAGAGGTTAGACCGGTGTTAAATGAATTTGAAGATGTCTTTCCTGTCGAATTACCTAAGGAATTACCACCACTAAGGGATATACAACAGTAAATTGATCTAGTGCCAGGTGTTGTTTTACCGCAAGGCCGCATTATCTTATGAGTCCAAAAGAGCATGAAGAGTTGAGGAGACAGGTTGAGGAGTTGCTTGAGCAAGGGCGTGTTCGAGAGAGTCTCAGTCCTTGTTCTGTACCAGCTCTGTTGGTACCGAAGAAAGATGGTTCCTGGAGAATGTGTACAAACAGCATGGCACTCAACAAAATAACTGTCAGATACAGATTTCCTATGCCAAGACTTGATGATCTATTGGATCAACTCAGTGGGTCTGTAATCTTTTCTAAGATCGACCTTAAGAGTGGTTATCATTAGATTCGCATAAGACCAGGTGATGAACGGAAGACAACATTCAAGACTCGGGAAGGATTATATGAATGGCTGGTCATACCATTTGGTCTATCTAATGCACCAAGCACATTTATGAGGGTGATGAATCAGATTTTCAGACCTTACATCGGGAAGTTTGTTGTAGTCTACTTTGATGATATCTTAATATATAGTGCTAGCACATAGGAGCACATTCAACACATGCGAAAGTTGTTAACTATTCTTCGTCAAGAACAGTTATATGCAGCGATGAAGAAATGCATGTTCATGACGCCAAGTGTTTTATTTCTGGGTTATGTCGTGTCTAAGGACGGGATAGAAGTGGACGAGAGTAAAGTAGCCGCAATCAGAAATTGGCCACAGCCCAAAATTATAGCAGAAATCAGAAGTTTCCATGGGTTAACTTCATTTTATCGAAGATTTATACCGCACTTTAGTAGTATAATGGCTCCTATTACTGATTGTATGAAAGGAAAGCAATTTTCATGGACGAAAGAGGCAGGATCTTCTTTTGAACAAATCAAGGAACTTTTAACCTCAGCACCGATTCTAGTGTTGCCAGATTTTTAGTTACTATTTGAGTTACATATAGATGCATCCAAAGTTGGAATCGGAGGAGTGTTGAGTCAGAAGGGACGTCCAATTGCCTATTTTAGTGAAAAAAAATTTGGAGCAAAAATGAGTTACAGTACTTATGATGTGGAGTTTTATGCTATTGTGCAGGCCATGAAGCATTGGAGACATTACTTGTTCCACAAAGAATTTGTTTTGTATACAGATCTTGAAGCATTGAAACATTTACAAGGGCAGAATAAAATTTCAGCTAGGCACGCATCGTGGATAGCTTATTTGCAGCAATTTACGTTCGTCGTAAAGCACAAGTCTGGAGTAACTAATCGCGTCGCCGATGCATTGAGTCGGAGGAATAATTTACTAATAACCATGCGAGTAGAGGTGATGGGTTTTGACTCACTTCCAGAATTTCTTACTTCAGATTCATATTTTTCTGAAATCCTAGACAAAGTCAAGCAGGGAAACACGGCTGAATATATGCTGGTTGAAGGTTTTCTATTCAAAGGAAATCAGTTGTGTATTTCAGATTGTAGTCTACGAATGAAAATCATCAAAGAATTACATGAAGAAGGACATATGGACCGCGACCGTACTATGCAGTTGATCTCAAAATCTTATTTTTGGCTATCAATAAGGAAGGAGGTTGAAAAGTACGTTCAGAGGTGCCATATTTGTCAAGTTTCAAAGGGGACCGCAACAAATGCAGGTTTATATATGTCGTTGCATATACCTACTAAACCATGGGTGGATGTTAGTATGGACTTTGTATTGGGCTTGCCGAGGACGCAACATGGAAATGATTCTATCTACGTGGTGGTTGATCGGTTTTCAAAAATGGTACATTTTATCGCATGCAAGAAGACTGCAGATGCAGTTAATGTCGCACAGTTATACTTCAGAGAGATCTATCGTCTTCACAGGTTGCCTGAATCTATTGTATCGGATAGAGACACTCGTTTTCTGAATCATTTTTGGATGAGTCTATGGAGAATGGTCGGGACAAAGCTGAAATTTAGTAGTACTTATCATCCACAGACGGATGGACAGACAGAAGTTGTGAATAGATCCCTAGGTAATCTATTGAGATGTCTCGTGAATGACAATTTGAAGAGTTGGGATTCCAAACTGTGTCAAGATGAGTTTGCACACAACCATGCAGTTAATCTAGCACTGGGTTAAGTCCATTCCAGATCGTTTACTCAACAATCCCTAAGGGGCCATTAGATTTATCTATAGTACCACGGCAGAAAGGAGTGATCAAACGAGCTAGTGATTTTGTGAATGAATTGCAAGAGTGCCACAAGGTTGTGCAGGACTGATTGCTTAAGGCGAATGAGAAATATAAGCAATCCGCAGATGTTAAACGATGAAATGTTGAGTTCAAAGAAGGAGATTTTGTATATGCAGTATTGACTAAGGATCGATTTCCTATTGGTACTTACAACAAACTAGCTGCTAGAAATATTGGCCCTTTGGAAATCGTAAAAAAGATCAATGAGAATGCTTATCAGTTAAAATTGCCGGATCATATCCATACTGCTGACGTTTTCAACGTCAAACACTTGATTCTATATCATGGGAATAAGTATGTCGAAGAAGAGAAAAGTGTAAATTCGGGGTCGAATTCTTTTCAACCAGGGGAGGATGATGCAGCGCGTCATGATAAGCGAGTTATGTCGCTTAAGTCCCCCAACCACCTTAAGTCGCCCAACCACCTTAAGTCGCCGCCCAACCACCTTAAGCCGCCCCAATCATCCTTAAGTCGCATGCCATGAGTCGCATACCTTATAAGATAACGACTTAAGAAATCAAGCCGCATTTCCATAAGTCGCTCAGTTATGCCGCATTTCTATAAGTCGCCTGCCTTAAGTCGCATTTCCATAAGTCGCTCAGTTATGCCGCATTTCTATAAGTCGCCTGCCTTAAGTCGCATTTCCATAAGTCGCTCAGTTATGCTGCATTTCTTAAGTCGCCTGCCTTAAGTCGCATTTCTCTATAAGTCGCTCAGTTATGTCGCATGAAGCTTATGTCGCTTAAATCGTTCCTGAAGCTTATGTCGCTTAAATCGTTTCTGAAGCTTATGTCGCTTAAGTCGCTTAAGTCGCTTAAGTCGCTTAAGTCGCTTAAGTCGCTTAAGTCGCTTATGTCGCTTAAGTCGCTTAAGTCGCTTATGTTGTATTGTTGTTAGGTCGTGTGTTGTATTGTTAAGTCGCATGTGTGTGTTGTATTGTTAAGTCGCATGTGTGTTGTATTATTAAGTCGTATGATGTTGTAACTCGTGTGATGTTAAGTTCGGATGTGTGTGTTAGGTCGTGAGTCGTATGATGTTGAGTCGCATGTATGTGTTGTAATTTCCTATAAATAGGGGTGTGTTGTCATTTGTAAAGTGGTTGTTGATTTTTGAAATAAATATGCGTGTGTGCTTTGGCCATCATTGTTGGAAGTTGAGTGTGATCTCTTTCTTCTTTCCATCTTCGGGTTATTCGTGAGCGAATCAACGAATTTGAAGCCAATTCTCAGTATCACTTACGAGTGATCAACGATCGAATTGTAGATCTTTCAACACGACATCTTGCGAGATCAACGGGTTGGAGATAGCTAGATTCCGGCATCATCCCGATCAACGGAACTAAGCATTTATCGTTCTATCGGTTTATTTGACACGAAATCATCATTTCGTGAGGAAATCCTGGATAGGTTGTGACAGTTTGGTATCTAAACTGTTCGAGCCTAGTCAAAGCTGCATCAATTGGTATCAGAGATAAATCAGAGACAGAAACGAGATTGTTTAATGATCATGCCTCTGAGATGTGCTAATCGCTATCATAATGTTGAAGATTTGTATAGGTGTAGAAATTTGTTTGAAATGAATAGACATATGGTTGTCATTCAAATTTCAAATTCAAAATGAATTGTCATTTCTGACAAGTACATGTCGACATGGTCATAGGGGGTATGTCGACATGGGTTAGTGCAAAAAATACGACTAATTAGATTTTGTGAATAATTGTGTGTATATATATTTATACAATATACTAACATTTATTCTGGAGATAAGGTAAACTAGATAACATAAAGGAAATTTCATTTCATTGCATACTAAGATGATACAATGATTAAACATACGACACTACATGAACTTTCGAAATAAAACAAGCTAAAACACATACAACAAGATACGAAAAGATAAAACTAGTTAGAGGATGATGATGATGAATAAAGTCCAAGTTCCTTGCTAACTTTGGAAATGAAATTGTTCATCTTGGATGAAATTTTGTCCAACTTCTTACTAACTGATCGTTTAAGAATCCGTTGATTCTCAACAATTGCCTTTTGGTTTTTGAGAAGGGTTTTGGTGGATGGATTAGGAGGATAGTCGATGCTTTCCAAAGAGGTTTCACCTTCTTCTTCTTTAATTTCCATTTCATCCCCTTATTCTTCTTCCTCTTCCTCTCTTTCATTTCCTTATGAGCCAAACGCTCTTCCTTTTCGGCAAGGGTCTCATAAGGTTGAAAAACAAATGGAATTTTCATAAGCGAAATGTTTGAATGATTGAAAAATTTTCTAGAAACAAATTCTTCTCCTTTGGAATCCACTCCAAAATAGTTAAAAATCCAAGTGAGATAAATTCCATGATACAAAGTATTCTCACCCATTTCATGATTTTTAGGACGAAGTTCATCCAAAATAACTTGCGTCCAATTTATGTCATAATTTCCAAAAATAACAAAAAGTGCTTTGCAAACTTTTGAAGTAGGATTGTTAAAATTCTCCGATCTTGGGGTCAAAGTATGTTGCAAAAGGAGATTGACAATTCTTGCCTTTGGTCGTAAATTTCGATTTTTGAATTCAAAATTATCATTCCCTTCGAAAATGTGATGAAATGTCTCACATCATTTTCATCGATTTTAAAATTAGAAAGATTCATTCCCGTACACTTGCAATTGAGAATGGTACCCAAAAGATCACAATTCAAAACAATTCTAGTGCCTTTGACACTACTCCAAATTTCATCTTCATTTCCATGATAAAATCCACGGTTTAAATTAGCATAGAAATTTTGACAAGATTTGGATAACAAACAAAATCATTTTGAGAAGCATCAATAAGACTAAGAACTCCATTGTTTTCAAAAAGAGAATCAAGTTCATAAGAAGAGAAATCTTGAAAAATAGCAAATTTTCTGGGATGGACTTTGGCATAATTAGCATAATTGATGTATGCTTTTATTGCCTCTGGATCATTGAATAGTTGCTCTTTGATTTTTCTAGAAATTCTCATGGTGGAGGGGTTGCTTGAAGAAGCCATTAAAGTAGAGAGTAAAGAGCTTGAAGTTATGAAGAGAGAGTTTGAATTTGAAAATGAGAGTGAAAATATATGATAAAGGATAGTGAATAAATAGATTCTCAAAGGACATATTCTCTGGTCAAAAATTAGCTTTTCAAAGAATTGAATGAAGTGAAAGGATGGTGGAAAATTCAAACATTTGAATTCAAATTTTGAAATTCAAATTCTGGTACTCATGTCGACATCATGGTAGGGACCATGTCGACATGTGCCAGTGAATTTTTGTGGATTATTTTTCCTAAGTTCTGTAATAAATATATATACTTTTATATATATTTCTGAAATATTATTGAACTAATAAAATATTTCAGAAAGTATTATTATACTATTAAAAAATAATAATATAAAATAAATAATAAAATAAAAAAAAATAAAAATAAATAGAAAATAAATTTTTAAAATTCAAACAACACACGAATTCAAAATCAATCAATCAAGCAATCAAACATCTAATTCTAAGCAAGCAATTGCAACCAATTATATTGTAGAAGTGTACTTTTTCTGAGTCTGTTTCTCTGAATTCGTCGGAGTCGTGAACTGCTGTGAAACACAAATTCGAATTATCTGTCTTCTGATCATCATCACTTGAGCACGAGTCTGAGTCATCTAGAGTAGCAGTAAATGCACGCTTTCGTTTCTTTGCTGGATCATTGTTCATAGGAGGATTTTGCCTATCTGGATACGGACAGTCTCTTTTGATGTGGCCTGGTTCATCACAGTTGAAACATTTGACATTGTTTGGCACTATATTCTGATTTCCTGAGTTCTTATAGTTGTTTCTCTTGAGATTATTCATCTTTCTGTATTTCAGGAATTTCCTAAAATTTCTGGTCATCAAGGCTATCTCTTCATCATTATCGCTGTTTGAATTTGATCCGTCACTCAATGCATTGCCATTGATTTCTTTTCAGATGTTTTTCTTTCTCTTCTCCCGATCAATTGAACTTCATACGACATTAGATTTCCAATTAATTCTTCTATCTTTAAAGTACTGATGTCATTTGCCTCTTCGATAGCAAGTGTCTTTTGATCCCATTCTGGAGTAAGAGAATTTAAAATCTTTCTGACTTGATCTTCTTCAGAAATTTCCTTTCCTAAAGATATCAGAAAATGCACAATATCCTGAAATCTGCTATACATATCTGAAATAGACTCATTAGGATTCATTTTAAATAATTGAAACTGATTTGTGAGCATGGAAATTTTGGTCTGTTTAACTTTGCTTGTTCCTTCGTGAGTAACTTGCAAAGTTTTCCATATTCGTATGCGGACTTACAAACTGACACTCTATTTGATTCATTTCTATCTAGTGAACAAAACAAAATATTCATTGCCTTAGAGTTATTTTGTGCAACAGACTTTTGCTCAGCAGTCCACTGTGCAAAATCAGTTGTGGGTTCAGAATATTCAGTTTGTGTAATATTCCAAGTATCTAATCCTATAGATTGTAAATATATTTTCATCCCACATGCCCAATATGCATAGTTACTGCCATTAAAAAGTGGTGGTCTGACAGTAGACTGACCTTCTACAAATGAACTAGTGATAGGAATGCTAGTGTTAGTAACAGTACTAATGTTAGTAGTCATTTTGACAAATTTTCAAAAATCAGATTATGAAACTTTGAAAACCTTGCTTCGATACCAATTGTGAGAAATGCGGATTACGGATCTTAAGGCTAGAGTTAACACTAGAGGGAGTGAATAGTGTTTATAAAGAATTACTAAATCTTTTCGAGTTTGTGTTGATTTATACACAGATGTACGCAATATACAAGTATAGATATGATTACAGAAACAAACACAGATGTAGAAATAAAATAAAAAGAAGTAAAGGAAAGAACACACCGGATTTTATACTGGTTCGGAGTTATCCTACATCCAGTCCCGCACATAAGTATAGATTTCTTTTCAAAAGCAATCTTTTACAATTACACCCTTGATTTCAAGGCTACGAGGTACACCCTCCAGAATCACGATCCTCTTGGTAGAGATACTTGATTTTTCGGGCAACAAGTTCACCCACTTGATTTTACGGGCGACAAGCTCACCCAACTGATTTCCCAAGGCTACAATCACACCTTATCTCGCTTGATTGATTTTCAAGGCTACAATTACACCTTTTCTCACTAGGTTGATTACAAAAAGCCTATAACTCTGAATAGCACTGAGGATATTGTTGAGAGAGTGATAGAGAAACAAACTACGAATGATCGAGTTCGATTCAATGTTGATTTTGGCAGAGTAATGGTAAGATTATGTATTAAGAAAAGTGGAAGAAGAAGACAAGTAAAAACCAGAAAATCTGATATGAAATACGTTGAAACTGACCCTTATTTATAGAAGAACAACAATCATATCCATTCGTGAAGAGTTATGACCAATAGACACTTCTTTTGAAATTTAAATTTTAAACTCAACTGACACCATGTCGACATGAGGTATTTGGGCTTGTCGACATCCCAAAGGATTTTTTGGTGTTTTGATTTTCCTTGAAAATAACTTTTATTTTATATTAAAACTATTTTAAACTTTATAAATATACTTGACTATAATTGAAATTCATAAGTAAATATAGAGAATAATAGAAATTGAATTTATTTATAATTTTATATTTAAATCTAAGTATAAATATTTAAAAGTTAAATATATTATATTAAAAGATAGTTTAAAATCAGGAGTATTTTCACTTTGAAATTAAAGGTGATTTTGAGGCAAAAATTGTTTAAAATCGGGATAGAGGTTTTTAATGCTTTTAAAAGGAAGGTTTTGAAATAATTTTGAAAACAAGATATAATTTTGAAAATAATCATTTTGAATAAAAATTAGCGGATACAAAACAATGTTCCACTACATTTTTCGTAGGTTCCATCCTACTTAGGGTTCCATCCCTTTAACAGGCTCGAAGTGGATTCCATTCCACGAATAAATTGAATTTTAAGATGTCGGTGCTTTTCTACGAGTTTTAACAAAATTTCTAATTAAAGAATAAATTACTTGAATTCTTGAACTCTTGATAATCTTGATATTCATGAGTCTTCAATCTTGATATCTTGAATCTCTATACCGTACAATCTTCATTCTTAGTACCTGCATGGTTAAATCCTGCATAACTAACTTGTTGATTTATGATCATTGCATGGTTAAATCCTGCATGGTTAAATATCATATATTTGTAGCTTTATGATCATGCATTGATACCATGTGTTAAACATTTACACCATATGTTAAACATTTTATATTTAAAGTTGACCGCGATATAACTAACTTGTTGATTAAACAAATTTGAATTTAGCCCTAATCAATTCATGAGAAAACGAACAAAAAATAAGAAAAGATTAGTGGAAGTTTATTAGAGTCCATGGAATCAATTTTGCAAAGGCTATGATCTTCCAAGAAAACAGTTTTTCATTTTTGTTTTAATTTCTCTCCAACGGGAAGAAGAGAAAATAAGAGACGTACTATTTTAGGGGACCACAACCGTTTTTATTAACCGATAACAATCATTTATTGGATATTTTGCAATTTGACCCCTCATCAAATTATAAATATAACTTATGGTTTCTGCACGTTTATTCCATGACATTAACACCCCATATTTATTATAATAGTATCATACAATAATACTGTGTGCTCATAGTAGGATTTTAATCCAACAATCTCCTACTTGGGCAATATATGTTTACTTATAAATGTACAAATTTATGAGCTTAAAATTTTCTATTAATAAGATTATTTTTTATCAGTCTTGTCCATCAACCATATCTACATAGAATAAAAGTGGTCTTCGCCATATTAATCGTGACTAAACCCATCAATGATCTCTCTCTCTCACACACACACACACACATATATATACACAATCAAACGACATAGATCAATCATGGATGCGCTGCATGAAAATTACATGTAATGTGAACCAAACATGTCTAATTTCTACTGGTCCTCTTTAGACCTAAGTGTGGTCAGAATCAAAATAATAAAACAGTGAATGATCTGAATACTACATTTTTGATTAGAAAATAACCAAATAAATAAATGTTTTAAAACAGACTGAAGCAAATAAAATACAAACTCCCACAAGAACATAATTTCCTCAAATAATTTAACACCCATACGAGCAGTGTGCTCGTGAAAGACCTTGGGTCGTAAACCTTTTGTGAGCGGATCTACTATCATGAAGTTTGTCCCAATGTGCTCTATGGATATTTGTCCACTATGCACTATCTCTTTCAGAACCAGAAATTTTATGTCAATATGCTTTGACTTAGTTAAACTCCTATTGCTATTGCAATATAGCATTGCCGACTTATTATCACAATATAACTTCAGCGGCCTTCCAACATTTTTCAAAATGCGTAACCCAGATACAAATTTTCGTAGCCATATTCCTTGTTTTGATGCCTCGTAGCATGCTACAAATTCTGCTTCCATAGTGGAAAAATTTACAAGTGTCTGTTTAACACATTCCAGGATATAACTCCACCTGCTAACAGATAAATATAGCCTGATGTGGACTTTCTGCGATTTCGGCATCCAACAAAATCAGAATCAAAATACCCTATGACCTCCAAATGATCTAATATTCTATAAATGAGCATGTAATCTTTTGTTCTCTGAAGATACCTCGTAACCCTCTTGGCTTCTTTCCAATGGTCTATACCAGGGTTGCTTAAGTATCTGCCTAACATTCCAACAATGTACGCAATATCAGGACGCCTACATACTTGAACATACATTAAACTCCCAACAGCTGAAGCATAGGAAATCTTTTGCATTTCTTGAATTTCAAAGTTACTTTTTAAGGCACTGACTATGATTGAATTTATCTTCTTTAGAAATAGGGGTTTCTCTTGGTCTACAATCTTACATGCCAAACCTTTTGAGTACTTTATCAATATAGCTCCTTTGTGTTAATCCAAGAATACCCCGAGAACGATCTCAAAGTATCTGAATACCAAGTACAAAAGAGGCGTCCCCAAGATCTCTCATTTCAAAATGTTAAGATAGAAATTTCTTGGTTTCATGCAATAATCCTGTATTGTTACTAGCAAGCAATATGTCATCGATATACAGAACCAGGAATACATAATGACCCGATTTTTCGATGCCCGAAAAACCAACATCAATAGGTCCACTATATCAAATGCCGAACAGTCGGATGCAAGAAAACCGAACCATTAGGGTTAAAGAAGAAGGGGGTAGAAGAAGAAATAGAAACAATATCAGAATCTCACATCGCAGTGGAACAATATATAATAGATAAATGACTAAACTTTAAACAAAAAGAACTATATCAGTTTATACATTACATCATCAGAGTTCAACAAAATTCATAGCACATAACTTGGCAGTTAACATAACCCATCCATACAAAACAGACCGTGCAGTTAATCATACACAGTGGAATTCATCAAATACATGTGATACGTCTCGCCATCCAGCTCGTCTCCTTAGCTCCACAGCTTTCTTTCTTGTATCTATAATACTCGGTCTGACCCAAGCATTATAGCAAAATAACACCCGAGTCAGTCTAAAAAACCAGAGTGATTAAACACACCCAATTGGATTATTAAAGTTTTCAAAATCTTTTGAAAATCAAAGGTATCACGTAAGACCGCGCCACAAATAAACATGACGGGTTTTTACTTTGCGATAACCAAACCATTTTTATCAAATCCATTTGATATTATAATAGTCTCTACTGAAAGTAAAAAATAGAATCTAGTTAAAATGCTTGCATCTCACATTTCAGCGTAGTTGGACACAATCAAAACCATACAGGCACTTATTGGAGATTGGATTCCATACAATGGCAGGGCTACTGGGGTACCGCTCGTCACAGTACGTAGTCTAGATCACCGTACCGAGGACCCAACCTGATCTTCTACTACACAAGACTGGAGCTACTCCTTACTGGATAGTCCGAATAAGATCACCCCACGGTTGGGATCAGCAACCGCCCACACAGCCGAAAAAGGGACATCTAGATAGGGATGTTCGTACCCTAATTAGTCGCTAGCCACTTAGCCTTGTGTGCACCTCCCCTGTTTTAGCCATTCCCCGTTGATACGGGTCGAGGCTATGCATTACCTTTTTAGAACACATCATACTTAGAATGCTCATTGTCCTCCTGACGATGTTCTGATAGCATTCGTCCATACAAGTCTGTTCCAGGTCCGAACAGAACCGAAGGCACTACTCCTACTACATCCATTTCGAAATAACCCTCCGGATTAGTAGCGATTAGCACTTGCACTTCACTGCTCCATCTTTAACTTCCATCTCTTGTCTTCCTTATGAAAACGTTCAAACCGGATCGAAGTGGTTTTCGAAAATTAATCCCAATCCCGGTCTCATCGAAACGATCAGCGCATTGTCCAATATTGATAATCGGTTATTTAACTATCAATAACATTCACAACAAACATCAGACCTTAATAATTTCCTAAATTATTTACTTATTTCAAAATATCTTCGCAAAATATATTTTCCACAGTTCAACCCTTTTTAAAATAGTTTCAAATCACTTTTACCTCACGGAATAAATTTCCACCCAATCGCTTTATCTTCACTAAAAATACCAAGTCTAAATGCTTTAGATTTTAAAATAATTTAAATCACTTTATCCTAAAAAAAATACTATAAAACGCTTAAACTAAAAACTTTTTAAAACACATATAATAAAAACTATTTAAAACAGTTATAATAAAAACTATTTAAAACACTTATTTAAAATACTAGTTAAGAAATTTTATAATAATTTCTCATGTAAAACTTAAGCCAAATCTAAATTTAAAATAAAAGTTATTCTATAAAGTATACATATTAAATAATTATCTTTTAAATCATAATACTAGTTAAACCTTTAAAATAAGTTTACTTATATAATTAACTCAATAAATATTTACTTTTAAAATTTCAAAACAACTAAATAATAATTTCTTTTTTTTTTTAAACAGTTTTAAAATCACTTTAAAACCTCTAACTTATACTTGGAAATCTTTCTTTGAAGTTATAGTCGGCTTTTCAGGGAAATACACTTTCCTCTCCATACTTTTTTTAAAAAATAAACCACTATTTATTTTTAAACAAATCACCCTTCCTTATAAATTTCCATTCTGAATTTATACTTCCAAATTATCCTCTGATAAATATTTCACTTTATTTATAAACCCCGTTCATAAATTTCACAATCTCATTCTCCTTTATTCATAGTTTCAACACTTAGTCGATTTTCCAAATCGATTCCAAAAAAATTTCCATTTTAAAATAAATTTCTTTAATTATCCAAATTTATTTCAAAACCCACTAATTCCATATTTACTTCTATATTTATGATTTAAAATCTTATTTTTAAACTGAAAAATCCACTTCATATTTCATTCAAAATTTTACCCTTTTAATTCTCCCAAGTCATTTTAAATCTTAAATTTTGAAAAATAAAATCCTTAAATTTTTAGGAAATATCACTTAAGTCTCAAAACTCTTTTATTTTCATTTATTTAAAATCTCTATCTTTATTTTCATATTCTGAATTTATTTAATAGAATTTAAAAATCCAAACTTATATACTTTTCATTCTCTCAAATACCAATATATATTCAACCAAGCCATGACATTCAATAATTTCAATTCCCAATAGAATCAGTATAATCATCACAAATTATCACATAATTTCCATCACTGAATATAAAATAAATTCAACATTTTAAGGATTCCAGTTGCATCCCTTCAACCTATTTCCCTGCATCCACCGATGTTAGCACAACAAATTAAACATACTAATCCCGCTTCAAGACAGGATATCGCGGTATAAGGGGTTATTCGATATTATGCGGTCCTATGTAGTTAATGCCCCACTATTACCCCGCTAGAACCCCGCTATATCTCATAGAGGATTTCTACCGCTACGATTTTTCCATGTAGCCCCAAAATATAGCCTTTCCGCTTTAAGCCCCATTATTCTGCTATACCCGTTATTTCCGCTATATTCCGCTATTTCCGCTATATAATCTTTAATAAAATGAATAAAAAAGTTGCATTTATACATTATAAAAATTTTGAAAAAATTTATTTGATTTAATTTTTAATATATTTTCAGAAACGAAAATACTCTAATATTGTACTAAATTCAATTATGTTATATAACAATTTTACGTTTATTTAAAGTATATTCGCACATGTTTTTATTTGAAATTATTTATGTATTAATTATAATTCAATTGAATGATAATTTTTCATTTAATTAGCATTTATATATTTGTAAAAACATTAAGTACGAGTTTAATATGCTATTTTAGAGCCATCCGCTATGTCCCGCTATATCCTCGTTGTATTCCCGCTATGACTTTTTGCACCTCCACCGCTTTGAATCTGCCGAGTGCATTAACTGCACAGATGCGGGCGCATAAGGTATCATCCGCTATATAATGCGGGAATATCAATCACATCAATATATATACTATTATACATAATATCATATTCAGTCAATTCAATCATTCAACCAGTAATTTAAATTTAATTATTTAAATTTAAATGGTAATCCAAATGTGTGAGATTAACTCACCTTTGTTTCTCGTTTTGCAATCCATTCCCATCTCGGCTATTACCTCCTAATTTTGGACCTTGTAACAAACATTATATGGTCTATTAGTACTTTGAAGAGTCGAATAATCATTTATTAATTAAATTTCAATCTAATAATTCCTTTAAAAATCTTTTCAGTATCTTAGAATAATTAAATAGGTTAATTTAAACCAACTAGTAAATTTAAAAATGTATATTTATTTTTCCTTTGAAACTACATATATATACTTATAAAAATAGATTTCAAAGATCTAACTTTTATAAAATCTCTACAACATCTAAAAATTCCTATATCTTCCCAAAATCACACACACACACACACACACACATATATCTGTTTTTAAATTAGTGCATGCATGTGGATATATATTTACTAAATTAAAAAAATTATTTTATACCCTATTGAAATAAAATTCTTTCTAACTTATATATATTAAATACTAATAGAATAAAATTCACTTTAACCCATACATACATACATACATATATACATATACATATACATACATACATATATATATATATATTAGAGTAAAAAATAGAACATAGTTAATTTATGTATCTTACTACAAAATATATATTTTTCCTTCTGGCATATGTTCATATATATAAAGTTAAATAAAATAAATTTGGAAAAATAGCTTATTGCTATACTAAAATCTCATTTTTATAAAAAATTCAAACATGCATGCATATATAATCTTCCTTTTAGAAATGGATATTTCATTTACTATAAAATTCTTTCCTTCTAATTAGAATATATATATATATATAGCAATTCATAAATAACTGGAAGCAATAAATTCAAACCTCATTGCTTCAACCGAAAATGTCGCTTCCTCAAACACAACATGATCGAGTTTCCAGGCGATCGCCTGCTACCGATCTCATGACTACAAAAAAACTCGAGTCCACCGCGTATCGTCGCTCCTCTGCAACCCCACTGCATGCGTGCACCATCTCCACTGTCGATGCAAATCCTTCCGCCTTCGCCATCACGGACCTTGAATCGCGCAACCTCCTCGAGTTCGACTTCCCCCGGATGCCCATAGAAATCGAGCCACAGCTCGATGTGACTCTTCCTCGAGGTTATTGCGTTCCCTATTTATAAGAAATCGAAGGGCTATAATATAGGCAATTGTCTTGATTTCGATCTGAGAATCGGTGGAGGAAAAGAAACTGCGATTTCTAATTCGAAGGGAAGAAGAGCACAACGATTTTTTTTGAAGTTATTCGGTTTTCGATTTGAAGAGAGGGAAGAAGAAGGGGAAAACAAGATCTGACATTCCCATATCTTCGTTTAACTATGTTCGATTTATCTTTTTTTTTATTTTTTTATATGCTACATGTTTTAAATTCTATTGCATGATTGAGAAATGGAAGAAATGTTGTTTCCTTTTGTGTACTGGTGTTAGAATGACATAGTGGTCCCAAAAAACAAAACTGATGTGAATAAATTTTGACTAGTCAATATATATATATATATATATATATATATATATATATTATTTAAATTTAGGTTTGAATTTGAATCGTCATGAAATCGCGACTTAAAATTTTGACTTTCTATCGACGCATGCCGCTAGGCGTTTATAACATTATACGCCTATTCTGAACGCAATGGAAAAGGTTTCGAGGCCAAACTCGATCGTACGGAGAAGATAGTTTTTCAGACTTAGTTATTATATTGAATTTACGATACAGATTTCAGCGCATTACAACCCGTACGATCACACGCAAAATCCAATCACTACGAAATTTGAAATCTGATAATAAAACACTATTATAGATCCAATGGAATTGGTTTCATCAAAATCCAAGACTGTGCCTTGGAAAGCTGTTTTTAAATATCGATTTAAACGATATATTTTCCAAACTTAACAAAACACTTCCAAATTCAATTCTAAAGCTTTCATTATCTTCTGTACTATTAATATAAATTTTATAAGCCTTTGAAATATTTTTAACAAGCATAAAACTGAAGACTCAATATTTTACTCAACTTCCAATTATTAAATTTAATAATTTAATTGCCAAAAAATAGTGATATTTGAAATTCAAGTTAAACTAAATTAAAAATATTTAAAATCAATTAAATATTTCAATTTCAAATATCCAGAAATTTCGGGTCCTCACAGAATATATGTTTGCTCCCAGTGAACTTATGATACACACAATCATCTACAATATTCATCTCAAAACCGAATGAGATAATTACTTGATGAAATTTGTGGTACCATTGACGAGAAGCTTGCTTAAGTCTGTAGATAGATTTCATTAATTTGCAAACCATATTCTTTGGATCTCCCGGCATAAATTTTTCTGGTTGTACCATTAAATTGTCTGTCTCCATTAAGAAATGCTATCTTAACATACATCTAATGTAACGCAAGACCAAGATGAGCAACAAGTGCCATAATTGTCCTAAAACGTCTTTTGATGAAACTGGAGAGAAAGTATCTATAAAATCGATGCCTTCTTTCTGAGCATAGCCTTTTGCTACAAGACATGCCTTATACCTCCCTACATTACCCTTTGCATCCCTCTTGATTTTAAATATTCATTTACAACCAATTGGCTTTGCACCTTCTGGTAATGGGACAAGTTCCCAAACTTTATTGCCTTAAATGGACTTATACTCCTCATTCATAGCATCAATCCATTTTTGAGAGTTAGAACTTTTCATGGCATGATAGATGTTGATTGGGTCATCTTCCACCATTCCATTGTCATTCTCATGTTCATGAAGAAATACAATATTATCATCTAAAATAGCACTTCTCCTTTCTCTCATGGACCTCCTTAATGGCACTGGTTGTTGATGTTATTGAGTTTGTTCTTCTGGAACAATTATTTCATTTTGAATAAGGGGTTGTATAACATTGTCTTGTTCAGGTTTCGAATTCACTTCTTGATCAACGATAGGTGTAGACGGCCGAACATTGTCAAAAGTAATAATAGGAACCGGGTTTGAATCCAAGTCCTCCTCAAAAGCAATGTCTTTAACTTTATTTCTCCCTCCAAACTCAACATCCTCAAAAAATACTGCAGTTCCCGTCTCAAAAATATATTTAACTATAGGATCATAAAATTTATATCCCCTAGAATGCTCAGAATAACCTATAAAGTAGTTGCTCACTGTTTTGGAATCCAGTTTCTTTTCATGTGGCCTATATGCCTTGCCTCGGCTGGACATCCCCAAATGTGAAAGTGTTTTAGACTAGGCTTTTGATCTGTCCAAAGCTCATAAGGTGTTTTTGCAGCTACTTTAGTTGGTACTCTATAAGAATATAAGTTGTTGTCTTTAATGCTTCTCCCCAAAAAGACTCGGGTAAGGTGGAATGAGCAATCATACTCCTTACCATATTCTTAAAAGTCCGATATCATCTTTTAGCAACACCATTCATGCTAGGTTATCCTGGCATGATGTACTATAGGAGAATACCACATTCCTCTAGGAATTTAGCAGATGGTCCTTGACATTATTCACTTAAGCCATCATGTCGACCATAGTACTGACCACCACAATCAGATCTGACACTTTTAATCCTTTTGTTGAGTTGATTCTCAACTTTAACTTTATAATCTTTGAACACATCCAATGATTGTGACTTTTCATTAATGAGATATAGGTGAATATAACGTGAGTAATTGTCTATGAATGTTACGAAATATTGTTGATCATTCTAAGATGCCGTAGGGAAAGGCCTAGAAATATCTGTATGAATTAATTCTAAGACGTCTAAAGATCTATTGGCACCCAATCTTTTAGTTTGGTCTATTTTCCTTTGAAGCAATCTACACAAACATCAAAGTTTGTGAAGTCAAGAGATCCTAAAATGCCATTAGACATTAAGCGCTTAACTCTACGTTTTGAGATATGACCTAAGCGCTTATGCCACAAAGATGCTAAATTTCTCTTATTTAATTTACGTTTAGTACCACGTGATTCGACATGCAAGGTTTCATTATAGGATGCAACTATTTCCAATAAAAAAATATTGTCATAAGCATTTAAATAACTAGTTCCAACAATATTTGAGTTCAAAGACAAAGTAAACTGATTATTTCCAAATGAACAACAATATCCAAATTTGTCCAACACAGAAACAGAAACCAAATTCCATCTAAATGACGGCACAAGAAAAGTGTCTTTAATTCTAAATAAAAACCATTTCCTAATAATAGTCTAAAATGTCCAATTGCTTCCACTTCTACCAATTGTCCATCGCCCGCAAAGATGTGTCTTTCACCATCACTTGGATTTCGGTAGCTCAGGCAACCCTGCATAAAAACACTTATGTGAGTAGTAGAACCAGAATCTATCCACCAAGTGTTTCTAGATACTGAAGATTAATTAACTTTAGAGTAGACCAAGGTAAGAAACATACCTTTCTTTGCATGTCATGCATGATATTTGATACATTCCTCCTTCATATGTCCTGCCTTGTGACAAAAGAAGCAACCCTCCTTCTGTTGTTTCTTTTGAGCTAGATCCTTAGCAGCTTCATTCTTAAATTTCCTTTTCTTGCCCTTATCCTTAGAGGTGCTTGCCAAATGAGCACTTTCAGTCTTCTCTTGCTTAAGTCTTTCTTTCTCTTGAACACAAAATGAAATGAGCTCATTAAGATTTCATTTCTCCTTTTGACAGTTGTAATTGACTTTGAATTTACTGAATTATGAAGGAAGAGAGATAAGCACCAATGCACAAGCAAGTCATCTGAAAGTTCAATCTTCAGTGTCTTCAGCTTTGAAGCAAGGCGAGACATTTACATAATGTACTCCCTTATGTTTTCCTTGCCGTTGAACTTCATGGAAATAAGTTTCTTTAAAAGGGTACTTGTTTCTGCCTTATCTCTTTTTGCAAATTGTTTCTCAATTTTAGCAAGGAAAGTTGTGGCATTGGTGATCTCCTCGGACACTGCACCCCTAAAAGCCTCAGGTATGCCACGCTTGATGATCATAAGACTCATGCGATTTAAACGGTCCCAATTCTCAAAAATCCTCCTTTCCTCGGAGGAACTAGCTTCCGTAAGAGAAGCAGGACCAATCCATCGTAATGCAAGGTCAAGATCCATGCAGCCAACAACAATGAAAATGTTCTACTTCCAGTCCTTAAAGTTATTACCATTAAGGACTGATACTGAATTAAGGTTAGAAGATACAGTAGCAATAGCTGAAAAGAGAATATGAATAATATATAATAACATGTCTATATTAAGAATCCAAATAAAACAATAAATTCAAATAATGGTTTATCCCATCTCAAGATATCAAACACATCATTAATATCAAGTCTTTGGACAGTAATATTAACTGCAAATGGTACTCTCATTGCAGCGATCAAATATTGACAATAAATTATGTCAAACAATATGCAATCTTTGGACTAACATGTTGCTCAAAATACCTTATAATTGTCACACATTTATCGTCGCAAGTATGCATGAAATTCGACCAAATACCAACTCACCTTTGGGTTCGTTAATAAATGCATGAATTGCATATACACAATTAATTTGATATTTTAATTAGATTAATCTACATAAAAGTGATCATTTTAGCGATATTTTGTTTCAATTAATCTATTTAAAATATTATATATCCTTAAGAAAAATCTAAAACCAAATTTGAATGTAAAATTTCTTTTTTTAATGCGTTGAATATATCAACAGTTACTATTTTGCACATTCATTAATTGAAGATATATAGCGGTTTGAGCATGCAAATTCTATCAGTACATATTCTCATGGTGTATAGTTGTATGTCCTATTTCAAGATGGTGGAGAATTACCAATTGTCAAACCACTCTTTTGAATTATTATTTTTGGGTTAGTTCAAGACATGGTAACTAGGAGTCGGCGATTAAGGCATACTGATGTTGTCAAGGTATATTTGTACAAGGACTTTATCTGTCAATTGCAATTGGAAGATCCAAATAAATTATACATTAAATTAGATTAGGCAATCAATTATTCATTACTTGTAAAAGCAAAATGTTTGGTCTGTTGCATAATAAAGTCGGTTTGAATAATAAAGTCTGCAAATAAAGTCTGTTTTATGTATGATTTCCTTAGGCTTCAAGTTTATTATTAATTTCTACCAGCGCTGATTTCTACCGAGCACGAAATTCATTAGAAAACTTGAAGTAAAATAGGAAATAAATAGCAAAAAGTCTGAAGAGAAAAGGCAAAATAAACTTGAATCAAATTTCTACCAGGCTTCAAGTTTAAAGACTACAATTTGCAAACAACAAAAGTTGAACTTAAAAGTTTATTATTCTCTATAAAGTAAAAATAACGTGTACTACAGTAAATCCTCGTGAATCAATTTAGGGTTGCTCCGATACCAATTTTTTATTATACAAATCTGAATTTAGCCCTAATCAATTCATGAAAAAACAAAAATAAATAAGCACAGTTTATCAGAAGCATACTAGAGTCCATGGAATCGATTTTGCGAAGACTATGATCTTCCAAGAAAACAGTTTTCCCTTTTTGTTTTGATTTCTCTCTGACAGAAAAAAAAGAAAATAAGATAATTACTATATCTTGGGGACCACAACCGTTTTTATTAACTAATAATAATCAGTTATTGGATATTTTGCAATTTGACCCCTATTCGAATTGTAAATATAACTTATGGTTTCTGCATGTTTATTCCATGCCATTAACACCCTATATTTATTATAATAGCATCATACAACGATACATATGTGCCTATAATAGGAATTTAATCCAACATAACATAAAAAAGCTTCCAAGTTTAGGTTATGATGAATCAAACCATGCAAGCAATGCTACTGATCATTCATCCGTCAAAGATTCCCATGTATTCTCAATTCTCTAGGGAACTAAGAATTTTGCTGCAGCCCTACAAAAGAACAGAGCATGCCAAAGATTATTAAAAATAACGTAACATCCCGTAAAAACTGATAAGAAATTAATTGATTAATAATAAGGTTAAAAATGGAAATTTTGTGAATGTTAGAATTTGGGCACGAAAATTACACTATTACGTTTGTGGTGTTTTTCTAATCAACTTTCAAGTATATAAAGTTTTGTAATCGGAGTGCAAACAGAAAAGTTATTGAAATTTGAAGTTTTCAAGTTTAAAATAAATCGAATGGAATTAAATTTAAAAAAATCAAATAAGGTTAATGTTTGAAAAAAAGATGGTAATAAATAATTTATCATTTTGTTAGATTAACCTAAAAATAAAACAAAAATGGTAGAGTTAATTAGGAAAAGAAATTAACTAACATGGCAACAATTATTGCATTCCCAAAATGCTAACATCGATCGACCGTGTTCCTGGGTTCGCTCAACCACTAGCAGTCGATCGTCTAGGAAGGAGTGGTCAACTGGTAGAAGAGTGACGACTAGGGTTAGTTTAGACCACGAACGACCCGTATTTATTATTAAATTCGAACTAAATCCGACGATTTTGATGCTTTCTAACCAATGTAAATAAGATGCATGCCCCCTTACTTTTATTTAAAAATTATTTGAAGCACTAGCCGAACTCTATCGGTTTTGTTCTTCTCAACGATTCCTAATCACTTAGGATTTCTAGATTAGGGATTTAGGTATTTAAATATTCAATTTCTAATTCTATTCTTTCCTAACCTTCGATTGTGAATCTAATTTTTTATACATTCCAATTGTTGTACATTTCAAAAAGAAGAAATCTGAAAGTGAAATTAGGCGTGCATCAAATCCAAAAATGGAGCAGACAAATACTCTGTGAGTGGAAATCTTAGTTTTCACATTTTATTATTCGTATATTAGAAGTTGGATTTGTTTTATGCCTTGAAGATTTTTTATAAAAACCCTAAAATTAGAACCCCAAATTTTTCCAGACGAAATATTAATTCTTATGTTTATTTGAATCTTAATTATTTTATATTAAAATAGTAGAATTTATTTTATTAATAAAATTTGAATTTTTTTTGGAATGATACTTAGATACAACATGTCACCGGGACAGCAAACCACAAATCAGGTGTCAATAAATGTTCGAATCATGCTATGCAAGTTTCAAACTTGTGACCTCTCACACCAAAATCGAATCACTTAACCATAGTTTGAATATGTCATATTCTATTCCACTTCCAACTCTTATATTGTTGTGTTAAAGGGTTCCAAAATAAAATTAAGTTAGGAAATTATGTGTAAAGAATGAGTTCTCCAATTCATAGTTCACACTGCTTTTTTCCGTAATTTGGACAAAAAGAAATCTCTTTATCACTTCATGTAAAAGTTGAATAGAATATAAAAGGTTTAATTGTAAGTTTTATTTCCTTAAAATAGAGGCGTTGGTTCTATCACATTAATATAGTATAAGTTTGGTTATGATTCTACTTTATTTATGCAAGTTTATTTTGATGGCTAAGGATATTAGCTATTTTGGAAGTTATTGTACGGAGTTCGACTTGTACATGAAACTTTTGACATTCAACGACTAGTCTAGAGCACAAAATCTTCGTACGTATAGGAATATTTAGTTAGCCTATACATACAAATATATATGTACATGTGTACACATGTGTGTGTAGTGTATGAATAGATTAATAGCGCATAACTAATGCGAGTGAGGTAAATATGGTAGTGTGATTAGGTGAGTGGAATTATGACTAAGTTATAGGGATGCAAAGTCAATCAAAAGCATACAGAAGTTTGTCCAGCTTGTAGGATCGATTTCACCCTAGAGGGGGTGAATAGGGTGATACTATTAATTATAAAAATTTAATGTGGAAATATATAAAATAATTGCAGCACTGATAATAGCAGAATAATAGCAGCATAGATAATAGCAGAATATTAAAAGCAGAAATAGAACAACACAAATTTACCCAGCTTCGGCAAAACCCTACATACGTGCTGCCCCCAAGGTTTCTAATATAAATTAAGTAGTCAGACGCTTACACATGTAAACTTGCGATGCCCGCTATCGACTAACCTAACTCTACGCTCAAAACCCTGCCATAGCTTAGCCACTGAGTTGCGAATTTTTCGAACTACACCACCGTATTTCGTCCCCTAGTCACACATCTAGAATTATACAAAAGTTTAAAAGAAAATTACAGATTAAAAACAAGAAACCTTAATTGACAATAAAACCCAATTATATTTAAAAGACATCATCCTAAATTAAAACACAATAAAATAATTTCCCCCGTTTTCCTTTTATATTATCGGCCCGTATCCTTCTTCTCTTTTTTATTACCGACACGTATCCTCCTTTGCATTGTGTAAAATAATGGTTGCCTCTTGCTCATTTATTCCTCTTTAATAAAATTAGGGCTTCACTTTGTTGAAGCCACCGCTTGAAAAATAATGCTCGAAATCTTGCTGGTATGCTTGTTTGATCGATCATTTCTTTGATTTGCACATGGTTGCTTCTCAATCGAGTTCGATTTGAATTGTTATGTGATTTCCCATTTGCTTTTCTGGTTAATTTTTAGAACTCGATGATTTTGATTTGATGATGATTACTGGGTTTAAATAGGGTTCAATTCCCTTAATTATCGTTCAAATATATTTTTGAATTTGTCTGTTTATTTTTATTCTACCATTCGATTTTGTTTAGTTGTTTGTGATTGATCCTAACCGGTTCAATTTCGTATATTTTCTGCTTGCTTGATCAACACAACTTCATGAATTTGGACTTGGTTTTATTCATTTTCCGTGACTTCGGCTTCTTAAATTTTTAGATCGTTAACTTGGTTCGTCATATTATTTATCGTGAGATAAAAAATAGACTTCGACATTTAAGTTTGATGATATTTAAACGCCTCTATCTTTGTTCAAAACTGCTACTTAGACCTGCTTTGATTTTTTTTGACTTTCTTGTTGCATTATTCCATGTATGTGTGCATATATATTGTGACTTAAGCTGCACTGTCCCATTTACTTGAATATGTACATTTGAACTGGGCTTTAATTTAGGACTAGTTCTGGTTGAACTTGTTTTTTCATTAATTCACTGTATTGAGGCATTTGGTACACTTGGGTCTGCATTTTGATCCATTGATGATGATGACGTCTGCTTACATTATTATTGTTGTCTTGTTGCAGTATGATACGCTAGCTCTGGTATTTGTGTTAGCTCGAATGTGTGTCATCATATATACACACACATACATATGTATGTGTGTGTATGTGTTGTTAATCAGCTGATGCCTCTTATTTTGATTTATTTGAGTCTAATCTTCGAGTTTTATTAAGTTGTTGCTTTGCACTGCACTTGTATCACCACTGCTGCAATTGATATTTGAGTCTGCTGCACCATGTAGTTTGCTTGAGGTTTTAGCCTTGCCTCCATTTAACCTGGTGATTCTCTTGTCATGTCATATATGTTTTATTCAATTCGGTTAGTTGCAGTTTGGTTTGCTATTGATTCTAGTTGTTGCTTTGTACTTGAAGTCTGTAGCTTGCCATTTTCACTATGCTTGATTATGTACATTTGAACTGGTCTTTGTTGCTTCTGATATACTAGCTCAAGTTGGTCTTCAAAATTTAAATAGTCATATCATTTTAAATTCTGGTCTTGTTAACCTCTAATTCTGGTCTGGTTCGGTGGTCTTGTTCCGCTGGCTGATTTTGTGCCCATTTCATTCTTGAAGTCTACATGTGAGTACATTTTGTTTTGGTGCTGGTTGGACCTGAAATTATTTGTTGTTTTAATGGAGACTGTGTTTTGTGCCTTTGTGCCATGCCACTGAACTTTGTTTTCATGTTGCACATGTTTTGAACCAATGCAAATGATCTTGTATAGAGTTGAGCTTGTATGGCCTTCACTTGATATCTTTACTTGTTTGCCTCCTTTATGTGTCGTTTACCCTATTGCACTACCTTGATTTTGATTTGGTTCATCCATATGCTCCATTGTTTTGTTTTGTTGACAAGTACATTCTTGTTTCGAAAAATAGTTTGTAGTATTATGATGATGTGCATTTGTCCTTGAAATCATAGCCTTGCTTGAATATTGAACATTTGGTCGAGGCTTGTTTTATGTTGGTTTTTGAATTCTGGTACTCGACAATTTTGTGATGTTTTTGTAATGCACCTGAGTTGAACCTAGATTTGTCTCGGGTTTGACCTTGTGCTCATGCCGTGAATTTATTTGTATTGACTTGAGTTGAATCCAGCCTCGGCTCGGGTTTGACCTTGTGCCCACCCGTCCCTGCAGTTTTATCAGGTGTATATCTGTATGCACAGCCTTATGGCATGTACAGTGATACACTGTGCAAGTCACAAGTTGTTCGTATATAATGAATTCAAAATGAATATGATGACGAACAACCCAAATAACTAAGGCAAATAATATTTTCAAAAGCACATTTTATTTTACACTTCAAAAATATTTCCTTTTCAATTTTACTGTATCGGTGTTTATTTTGCAGATAACTCAGATGTGGGATACAAATGGGAATGCAGCTAAAGAACAAATATGAGTGAAAGAGTGATATGTAGTGAGGATAGTTATGTAGATTGAAATGTATTGTAATTGAAATTTTGTGTGTGTATACATATAGTGAGAGCACAAATTTTGTACTATTCAAAATTGTAATAAATATTTGTTTGAATAAAATATCTGTTTGAATTTAAATTCCGTGTTATTTATTTTATTCAGCAAATATTTATTTAATTATGTGAAAATAAAATAGTACAATAACAAATACATTTAAATGAATATATATATGTGTGTGTGTGTGTGTATGTGTGTGTGTGTGTGTATTATCGTCAAACAAAAATCATATACTAGCATATTCAACAATCTCCCCCTTTTGATGATAACAAACATATATTTAAGATTTTGAATATTTAAATGTATTTCATCATTCAATTTGCTCCCACTATTTGAATGCTCCCTCTCTGCAACAATGCTCACCCTTCATATACACATGAAAATAAATAAAAATATGCAAATGAACCAAGATGCAAATAGAAAATATAAAATAAAATATTTGACCTTTATTTGCCAAAATCTTGACTTTTCTCTCCCCCTTTTCCTATCAGCAAAAGAGTAATAGTGTTAGAAAAAAATAAAGATAAAGTGATAGACATTAATATAACATTAATACCCAATCAAGTATAAATATTAAATTTCAATAAAAATCATACAAAAATCATAAATACTCTGTTAGGCGCATATTCCACTTTAGAATGATAGGGATGTTGTAAAACGATATAGCTATGCTATTTGTGGTATATTGATATCATGAATTTGAATATCTGCTAACCATGCATAACCGTTAGGACTTTTAAATGAGATTAGTAGTATTTCCAAATTTAAAAAAAATGAATTCAAGCATCTTCTAACCACGCATAACCATGAGGACTTTTAAATGAGATTAGAATCAATTTGTTTATTTAATAAACAATTTTGATATGTATTCTATACATGCATAACCGTGAGGACTTTTAAATGTGCATAAAAGTACATATACAAATATTCCAAGTAATTCACCCATGCATAACCGTGAATACGTTGGATTTTTTATTGCTAAAATAAAATAAAATGAAAAACGAATAATTTCCCGTTTAAAATACCACATATTGACATACTATATTGGATCTTAATAAGTGATGGTCGTTAGAAATATGATAGAAATAGAGATGGTCATGAAATTTTTACCCATCAAAAGTTATTATAAATCTTGTTTAAATTTTTAAGGAAATTTACTAAAGATACTATCTCAAGTTATAGTATGTGATTAATATAAACACTCATCTCTTTTTTAATCACATTTTATCTTATCGATAATCAATAAGGAGTCAGATTAGTTAATGTAGTCATCCAAAAATAATTAGTAAATCAAATTTTCTAAAGTGACTAATCTAAAACAAGGTTAACAAAAAAAAACTATTTTCTGGAGGGGGTTTTATAACAAAAGTATGCTAATTGAAAATCATTTGAAATGAAAATATGCAAATATTTTCTTTGAAAACGATGCAACTACTTGATGCCTCAACATAAATCATATTCGACCGGTAATTTTTCTATCAACTAGATTAGCTGTGTTATCTGTATCCGAATTTCTCTTTGACTCAAGATTATCAATAGTTCGATGTTATAGACCAGACCATGAAGTGTGCAACAAATTATCTTAAAAATAGCTTATAAATGAAATTATTTTGGATTTGAATTGAAACCGTGCAAATAAACAAACAATGAACATAGTGTCAGAATTAGATAGACAAATATATCCACGTGTATCTTAAGTAATCGTCAACCAACATTGTTAGTCCAAGCAAATCTATATGAAATAGTTCAAAGATGATTGGTCAACATTTTTAAAAATCAAAATCAACATTTATTTCGTTATCACATAACTAGCTGAATTAAAACAGATTATGCTGCCGATTTTCACATTTAATAAATTTTTCAATATAAATATGTCGTTACATATTTTAGATTTGCGATAATTTTTCATTGTTGCCCATTGTGACTCTGCCACCTTTGTATTAGGCTAAGGAACTTTGATTTGTCGCCCGTCTATGCCTGGAACAGCCAGAATTCAAGTAACACTGTTGTTGTTCCTTGGCTTGCCACCACACTTGCACGACAAAAACAATTTGTGACCTATTTGTTTTTATAGATCCATGGTTATTATTGGTAAATGATTTTAAAAAATATGTTTGAGTAGACCCAAAACAATATATTTTTGTACCTTTTGGCATCGAGATTTATTTGACTTTAAGGGATTTTATATTCATCCGTTTTGTAACCCAAATTGGAATGGTTTTCACGTGTTTGGGTCTATACCAGCAATTATTATGACTGTGTACAATTTTTTCACAAATCGTGCACTTTGAATTGACTTGATTAATTTCGTTTCTTACACATTTAGATTGATTATACCCAAGTCCTTGTCTAACAGGATTAATAGTTCGTTTCCCTAATAGCATATTTAACGATCTTTCTCCTTTGGAAAATTTTCCTCAAGTTGTAGACAATTGCTGGACTTGTGTTTTGAGAGATTCATTTTCATTCAATAATTGTGTGCACTTTTTAATAGAATTCTCTCTTCTTATGTTTCACTTTCTTTCAAAACTAGAATTTCATTTTCAAGTGATTTAATTTTAGTTTCTTATTTTTTAATCTCTTCATCAAATGATGGACACTTTTCACACTTAGAGCCCTTAATTTGATAGTTTTTAACCAATTGATCAAGATGTTTATTTAAATATATCAAAGTATCTCTTTGTGATTCAATTTTAGCTTATTTCTCCTTAAGTCTTTCGAAATAGCCATTTACTTTGTGAAAATATATAAGTAATTCTGAATGAGTAAGTTTTGATACCTCGCTTGGTTCGTCATCATCGCTGTCGGTAATATCACCTCGAAGGCACAGATTTTCTTTTTCCTTATCACTGGTAGTGCTATTGTAACGACCCGATATTTTCAACCATTCGCATCCATTATTAGTGTATAGGTAGACACTCATGCCGGAATTGAATTGCTCAAAATACCGCGTTGTAATTAAAAATTTGGCAAATCTCAGAATATACAGTAAATAAAAATCACAGATCACAGACACAGAGTAATAATAATGCAGTGGAAGTAAAAAGAGATAGTAGTTCATGAAGCTACTATATAAAAATATCAGAGTTACATAAAATACAACAGAGGAAATAAAGTACAAAAGAAGTCTCACTTCATAGATGTCAACTAATACAAGAGCTGAAAGGAACAACAAAATTCAAAAGATAAACTTGACAAGTAGATAATCTCCGGCGATTCCAATCTCCATAAAGTGGAAATCCAAATCTGTGAATAACTCAGGCTAACCCGAGCGTAAATAAAAATACAAACACTCGAGTCAGGACATACATACTTATACAATGTAAACCAACTCAAGTGAACTGCAGTAAAGGTACAAGTAACTTAGAAGATGCTTGGGACTGCCCATCTTCTAAGGATCCGTTAAACTATTTACTATGTAGTATATTGCGTTATATACAGTAGTGTCTAATCAGTAAAGTATAATCATACAGAAAATAGCGTTAAGGGGATGGTGAACCTTAACGCGGTCGGATCTTTAAAACCAAAATTGTAGTGGGCTCGATATAAGGATATGACACGGCACGCGAGGCAATGCCACGGTGGATACACCGTTTGCACTCCCGGACCGGTGGTGACGGCAAGCCAGCAGCTTCCGCCCACCTCGAACAATACCCCCGAACCAAAGTGGCGCCACCGAATCGAATCACAACAGTAATAGAATGGTTTCCGATGGAGCATGCTCGATGAAAGGGTGCGATCCTTTGTGTAGCCCGGTATAGCTCCTGTTTTAGTCATATATGCCAACTCACGGGAGTTGGGTCCACGTAATATACCTCGAGAACGTCGCCACCATCCTACTTCATTCTGGAATCTCCACGGCGTACACAGTTGTTAAAGTGGTTTTCGGTATTGGCCGGCTATAAGACAATATCCGATCCCGGTCTCTTTAACAACCAATCGTTATTATAACTCGTAGTTATAACCTTTTAAAACAATATTTATACTTCAAAATAAAATATTATTTCAACCCAAATCTTTATCAAAATAAAGATTAAATTATTCCAAAATATCATATCTTTCGGATCTTCTTTTCAAATCATTTTAATATCAAAATATCATATCTTTCAAAACTCCATTTTCAAACCATTTTAATATATCAAAATATCTTATGTTTTCAAAACCACATTTCAATCATTTAATATATCAAAATATCATATCTTTTTGAAGCCACATTTATTTCAAATCATTATTCATTTTATTCAATTTAAAATATCATTTCAATCCATATTTCAAAACAGTATATATTCCAAAAATCATTTTTAGTCATTAAAATGAAGTTATTATGTTTAATAATTAAATTATTAAATTTTCAAAATTTTCGACTTTCAAAGTTCATTTATTCACTTAAGTTTATCAAAGTAGTGAAAATTCACTTTTCTTGGCATTTAGAAAGCGCTACGGAAAAATACATTCAAAACAGTTCAATTTAACAAAAGACAACATTTTAAAAATGTTGTAATAGGGTTTACTTAAATTTCGAATAAACTTAGTTAAATTCAACAATTTATAGCACTTACAAAAATTGCTATAATAGCTTTTAATTCAATTTAGCTTTTTAGTTCATTATCATCAACTACAGCATTTTCAAATGCTGTAATATCATTTACATTGTAATTAATAGCATTTCAAAAATACGGTCAATTAACTTCAAATATTCAATGTAATTTCTCAACCAATTATATTTTTATTTAAAACATTTTTAACTTATAAAATCATACATTTTCACATTTATAACATCATTTAATTTTTCCTCAAGTTCATGATCTTATAAAATTAAATTTCCATTCAAAAATCAAGATTTAATAATAATTCACTTATTAAATTGCAATGTTCAATTTTAAATCCATTACATTAAATTTCAACTTAACATTTAAGTTCAAATTCTCAAATATAACTTTTTTTTTTTACTTAACTAAAAGTTCACTTTTAAGTCAATTTCATAAATTTCCAATTTTAGTTATATTTCAAAATTTGAATTTAAAATATTCTTTCATTTCACATTTCAAATTTGTTAAAAATCATTAATATGATATAAAATCACTTTTAATTCATTTAAATTCAAATTATCATAAATTTATCATAATTTCATATTCAATTTAATTTTTAATTATAATTAAATCAAATTTTCCAAAATAACTTACGTTCAAAATTTTCTAACTTTTCATTAATTCATTTCACTTACAATTGTTCAGAAAATCAATAATACTTTACAAAATTTATTTTTAATAAATTTTAAATCAAAATATTATAATAATTACATTTCTAAAATATTTTAAACATTTTAGAAAAACATATTTTAACTACGGGCCTGTATATAATTTTCTACGCTAGGTAAAGTGATACGGGTAATATATCATTTCAACCCGTAATTTACAAAGAAAAATCCGGGTTTTATCATTCCAAACCCGTAGTCCCAAGTAAAAGAAATAAATTTGAAAATCATTCAGGCCTATCATTTCAGCCCATAACGATTTTTCCCTATTCTAAAGTCCGTTCGGGTATGTATCATTTCAACCCATAGTGATTCTAGTCTACAGGGAACTTGCAATGGTGATAAACAGATATGAATGAACAGTAACAACATATATATAATAACAGATGATATGACATGAAATTTAACAGGTTTAACATCATATATAAATAATCACAGTCAGTTATAACATCACATAAATTCTACACATTCAATTGTTGTTATTTCATAACTGCATAAGTATAAACGTCGTGTGAGTTTTACTCACCTCTTTGTGCTAGAGATATCAAAACCAATGACACAATGGAAACAAAAGCACGATGACAAGACTACGGACATGAGTGGAGAGCGAATCAAATCTACAACCATTGTGTACAACCCAAAACAAAAAAAAATCAAAACAACAAAATTCAATACGACTTTAAAATGCAATAGCATTGAAATAAAAGGAGATACGACTACGCAGTCTTTTGCTTTGCCTTCTCTATTGTTTGGTATGGCTTTAGGGTCTGATGTGGTTTAGATGTGGTCAAGTTTTGGGTCAGGTTTGGGCTAACATAGCTCGGGTTCAAGGCAAGACAAGGTGGAGTTTGTACATGAGGAGGTGATGTGGTTTTGAAGTCAATTAGGTGGTTTTTGGTCAAAACAAGGGCTCGGCCATGGGGATTGGGATCAGCCTGTGATGTGTCATGACTGGACAGAGGTGGGGTGGGGTGTGTTGTGGTCAGATCTGGGGAGTGGCGGCGGCTATGGTGGTGGTTTGGGTGGTGGTTGAAGTGGATGAGCATGTAGAGGTCAAATAAGCATGGATCTAGGCATCTAGGTTGTAATTTGAGGGGTTTGACCATCAAAAGGGGTTCGACCATGGTCAGATCTGATGGGGCAGATGGTGGTGATGGTTGGGAAGAGATGGAAGGAGGTGGTGGCCGTGGAATAGGGGAAGAGGCCGATCTTAATCAAGGGAGAAGGCAAGGCAAAATTGCATAGAAAAAGTAAGAAAAAGTAGAAAGAAGAGAGGGATTTACCTAAATTTTTTCCTCAAGATGGAGGCCATTATTTTTTGGGTTTTGAAGCTTTGAAAATTCGTGAATGAGAGGAAAAAAAAAGTGGCGGCTGAAGAAATGAGGAGATGTGGTCAGTTGAATGAAAATTTAGGTAAAAAAGTAGAAGGGTTAGAAAAAAAGGGCCTTAGGAAAATGGAAAGTTTAAGGCCTTCCAAATTTCTTTTCTATTTTGTAAATACATAAAAAGCCTGATAAAATAGATAAATAATCTCAGAAAAAAATGTAAATAAGAGAAATAAAAACATACATTTTAAATTATATAATTTATATAAAGAAAATATCCATATATGTGAACCTAGGCTAAATAAATTGGAACAATCCAAAAAAATTTTGGAAAACCTATTTTTAACCAAAATACATATAAAATTAATATTAATAAAGTATAAACACAGCAAATAAAAGTGAATTTATAAAATAAACAAATAAATTTTAAATATATATAATTAAATTAAGAAAATAGCAAAGAAAATTGAAACTAGGCTTAATAAATTGAAAACAATTTCAATAGACTTTAGAAAAATTATATTATCATTTCAAAAATACTAAAAGACAAAGTATACATAAAATAACATATAATCACATATTAAAATAAAATATAACAAAGAAAAAGTAATTTATACAATTTAAAATAGATAAAATTGTTAAATAAACAGTTTATACTCAAAATTGAAAAGTACATATCTTTTGCAGTTTAACTCCGTTTTCAACGAAACAAAAAGTGGTGTTCTTAGAATTTTGTGTACTTCCATAATAAAAGATAAAATTTAAAATTTTCAAACTTTTAAAATTTTAAATTAAAATTCAAAGTTTGACTATTTTGACCAAAATTCACCTTTTTGGAAAATGTTCTTTTTAGTCACGCTTTGGAATGAAAATTCATATCAAACTAAAGTTTATATTTAAAGTAACAAAATTAATCATTAAAAATAAAATAAAAATAAGTTTTTAAATCAAAATTTAATTAAAATAATTAAAATATACAAAAAAAAATTCGCAAAATACAGGGTTGTTACACTCTCCCCCACTCAAAACTTTTCCTCCCCGAAAAGGAATGAGGTACGGGAAAACACAGAAAAAAAATAGAGTGAAATAAGATTAGGACAAGATGACAAGGAGATTTAAATTATACCTGATAACTATTGTTACAGGTATGTTTAACAAGGTGGAGATGATCTTTCCAAGATTCTCCAAAATCAAGAACTCAAGCACGCAAAATAGATTCAAATGAGTACCAAAGATTATCAAAGATTATAGAAAGATGCCTATACCAGTCTATAGCAAGATAAGGATGATAAGGACAACCAAAAGATAGTTTGAAAAACAAAATAAGGAAATAAATTTGAAAGCATGGAAATTTCAACTTAAATAGTGAATAAATCTTTACACAAGTTAAATAAATCTTAACTATCACAAATTTCATTATCTTATTATCCAATCATCTTAAATTAACAATTTTTAGAACCATGGGTTTTAAAAATAATCATTTATTACACTCACAATGTACTTAATAAATTTTATTCTTCTTTATTCCTAATTAAAATTAAATTTATTCCTCTCAATATATTTATCACTTATGTTAAATATATTTACACTTTTTTTTATAACTACTTTCTTTTATTCTTAGTTCTTTTAACATCATTTTATTGTAAGTCATTCAATTACCCTTTATTATATTTACCTCTGTTAATCATTTTATAATTAAAATTTAAGTGTATAACATTTATTATAACTGCTCAAATTTTATTTATAAAATCTTTTTATATCGTATATTATCTAATTACATTTTTAACTTCTGAAATTAAGGTAAGTTATATTTGAATGCAATTATATTATACAAATAAAACTTTCCAATTCAATTCTCTCAAGTTTTAATCATTTATCCAAATTTTTGATTCTCTTTTTATAATTGAAATTATTATTTAAAATAAAATTTAAGAATTGTATTTCCGATTTCTCCAAACCATTTAGAGATAAGTAATAATATATATAATATGTCAAATCAAATTTCAATCATATATCTATATATATTATAAATCAAGTCATATTTTAGAAATTCAAATCAATTAAATTCCCCCGAAACAAAACTGTAGCAAGACTACAGAACATTCTCTTCACTTCGAAACTCGAAAATGAACGTCGATGATGTCGCGATCATCACCGAAGTTATTTCCCAGCGACAATGAGAAGAGCACTAATTTTAAACTTTAAAATTCATTGGAAACAAATTTCTATTTGAAAATACTTTAAATAATATATCCCTTTTAAAACTTTTTAAACAAAAGGTTTGAAACCATTGGAAATCAAATTCTCAAATTTCTTTTTCTAAATTCATTTCAGTTCCCAATCAATTTATAAACAACTATTTATAAATTCATTTATAGAACAATAAATGATAAATTAAGTATTATCACTTCAAATAATCAATTTATTAAGTTCCATAAATTTACTTATATATCAAAATTTTATTTCATTGACCAAATTTTAAAATAATATTGTGTCAGTTTGTTCTGTCAAAGTGTTTTAGAAATCCTATCGATAGCGTTGATCAGACGAATCGATCGGAAACCCAAATCAACATCAACAACCCAAACAACACAATATATAAAACAAAACATAGATATACAAGTACAATTCAAAATGTTTAGAAGAATAGATTGGAAACAAAAGACAAGATGATTAAATAACAAAATAGGGAGGTGGATTAACTTAAATAAATCACGGGAAACCTTAACCGGGTCAACCTTGACTTAAAGAATAAGATGAATGTGGATTTTCTAGGGTAAATCTACATTCAATCTCGAGAGTTAGAGTTTGGAATAACAAAAGATATTAGCATCTAAACCAAGGATAGATATAAATCTCTGGTGAATCGATGCTAATTTGTAAAGGAGTTTTCCCCTTTCTTTTTTTTAATTCAATTTGAAATTGGTGTGACTGCCGACTTACTAGAAAGATCATTCGAAGCGAAGTTATGAAATACTCCAGAGTCAAAAGAAGATGAATAGTGAAGGATACGAATGGATTTTGGAATCGTAGGGGACGTTCCAAAATTCAAAGGAATTGAGTCAAAAAGGAAGAGATTCAAACTCGAATGTAAGTGGTTCTGTAAATACATTCACTCCATATGCTGAGTTTTTCCTAGAGCTACCAAAGCTCTGATACCAACTGTAACGACCCGATATTTTCAACCATTCGCATCCATTATAAGTGTATAGGTAGACACTCATGCCGGAATTTAATTGCTCAAAATACCGCGTTGTAATTAAAAATTTGGCAAATCTCAGAATATACAGTAAATAAAAATCACAGATCACAGACACAGAGTAATAATAATGCAGTGGAAGTAAAAAGAGATAGTAGTTCATGAAGCTACTATATAAAAATATCAGAGTTACATAAAATACAACAGAGGAAATAAAGTACAAAAGAAGTCTCACTTCATAGATGTCAACTAATACAAGAGCTGAAAGGAACAACAAAATTCAAAAGATAAACTTGACAAGTAGATAATCTTCAGCGATTCCAATCTCCATAAAGTGGAAATCCAAATCTGTGAATAACTCAGGCTGACCCGAGCATAAATAAAAATACAAACACTCGAGTCAGGACATACATACTTATACAATGTAAACCAACTCAAGTGAACTGCAGTAAAGGTACAAGTAACTTAGAAGATGCTTGAGACTGCCCATCCTCTAAGGATCCGTTAAACTATTTACTATGTAGTATATTGCGTTATATACAGTAGTGTCTAATCAGTAAAGTATAATCATACAGAAAATAGCGTTAAGGGGATGGTGAACCTTAACGCGGTCGGATCTTTAAAACCAAAATCGTAGTGGGCTCGATATAAGGATATGACACGGCACGCGAGGCAATGCCAGGGTGGATACACCGTTTGCACTCCCGGACCGGTGGTGACGGCAAGCCAGCAGCTTCCGCCCACCTCGAACAATACCCCCGAATCAAAGTGGCGCCACCGAATCGAATCACAACAGTAATAGAATGGTTTCCGATGAAGCATGCTCGATGAAAGGGTGCGATCCTTTGTGTAGCCCGGTATAGCTCCTGTTTTAGTCATATATGCCAACTCACGGGAGTTGGGTCCACGTAATATACCTTGAGAACGTCGCCACCATCCTACTTCATTCTGGAATCTCCACCGCGTACACAGTTGTTAAAGTGGTTTTCGGTATTGGCCGGCTATAAGACAATATCCGATCCCGGTCTCTTTAACAACCAATCGTTATTATAACCCGTAGTTATAACCTTTTAAAACAATATTTATACTTCAAAATAAAACATTATTTCAATCCAAATCTTTATCAAAATAAAGATTAAATCATTCCAAAATATCATATCTTTCGGATCTTCTTTTCAAATCATTTTAATATCAAAATATCATATCTTTCAAAACTCCATTTTCAAACCATTTTAATATATCAAAATATCTTATGTTTTCAAAACCACATTTCAATCATTTAATATATCAAAATATCATATCTTTTTGAAACCACATTTATTTCAAATCATTATTCATTTTATTCAATTTAAAATATCATTTCAATCCATATTTCAAAACAGTATATATTCCAAAAATCATTTTTAGTCATTAAAATGAAGTTATTATGTTTAATAATTAAATTATTAAATTTTCAAAATTTTCGACTTTCAAAGTTCATTTATTCACTTAAGTTTATCAAAGTAGTGAAAATTCACTTTTCGTGGCATTTAGAAAGCGCTACGGAAAAATACATTCAAAACAGTTCAATTTAACAAAAGATAACATTTTAAAAATGTTGTAATAGGGTTTACTTAAATTTCGAATAAACTTAGTTAAATTCAACAATTTATAGCACTTACAAAAATTGCTATAATAGCTTTTAATTCAATTTAGCTTTTTAGTTCATTATCATCAACTACAGCATTTTCAAATGCTGTAATATCATTTACATTGTAATTAATAGCATTTCAAAAATACAGTCAATTAACTTCAAATATTCAATGTAATTTCTCAACCAATTATATTTTTATTTAAAACATTTTTAACTTATAAAATCATACATTTTCACATTTATAACATCATTTAATTTTTCCTCAAGTTCATGATCTTATAAAGTTAAATTTCCATTCAAAAATCAAGATTTAATAATAATTCACTTATTAAATTGCAATGTTCAATTTTAAATCCATTACATTAAATTTCAACTTAATATTTAAGTTCAAATTCTCAAATATAACTTTTTTTTTTTACTTAACTAAAAGTTCACTTTTAAGTCAATTTCATAAATTTCCAATTTTAGTTATATTTCAAAATTTGAACTTAAAATATTCTTTCATTTCACATTTCAAATTTGTTAAAAATCATTAATATGATATAAAATCACTTTTAATTCATTTAAATTCAAATTATCATAAATTTATCATAATTTCATATTCAATTTAATTTTTAATTATAATTAAATCAAATTTTCCAAAATAACTTACGTTCAAAATTTTCTAACTTTTCATTAATTCATTTCACTTACAATTGTTCAGAAAATCAATAATACTTTACAAAATTTATTTTTAATAAATTTTAAATCAAAATATTATAATAATTACATTTCTAAAATATTTTAAACATTTTAGAAAAACATATTTTAACTACGGGCCTGTATATAATTTTCTACGCTAGGTAAAGTGATATGGGTAATATATCATTTCAACCCGTAATTTACAAAGAAAAATCCGGGTTTTATCATTCCAAACCCGTAGTCCCAAGTAAAAGAAATAAATTTTAAAATCATTCAGGCCTATCATTTCAGCTCATAACGATTTTTCCCTATTCTAAAGTCCGTTCGGGTATGTATCATTTCAACCCATAGTGATTCTAGTCTACAGGGAACTTGCAATGGTGATAAACAGATATGAATGAACAGTAACAACATATAAATAATAACAGATGATATGTCATGAAATTTAACAGGTTTAACATCATATATAAATAATCACAGTCAGTTATAACATCACATAAATTCTACACATTCAATTGTTGTTATTTCATAACTGCATAAGTATAAACGTCGTGTGAATTTTACTCACCTCTTTGTGCTAGAGATATCAAAACCAATGACACAATGGAAACAAAAGCACGATGACAAGACTACGGACATGAGTGGAGAGCGAATCAAATCTACAACCATTGTGTACAACCCAAAACAAAAAAAAAATCAAAACAACATAATTCAATACGACTTTAAAATGCAATAACATTGAAATAAAAGGAGATACGACTACGCAGTCTTTTGCTTTGCCTTCTCTATTGTTTGGTATGGCTTTAGGGTCTGATGTGGTTTAGATGTGGTCAATTTTTGGGTCAGGTTTGGGCTAACATAGCTCAGGTTCAAGGCAAGACAAGGTGGAGTTTGTACATGAGGAGGTGATGTGGTTTTGAAGTCAATTAGGTGGTTTTTGGTCAAAACAAGGGCTCGGCCATGGGGATTGGGATCGGCCTGTGATGTGTCATGACTGGACAGAGGTGGGGTGGGGTGTGTTGTGGTCAGGTCTGGGGAGTGGCGGCGGCTATGTTGGTGGTTTGGGTGGTGGTTGAAGTGGATGAGCATGTAGAGGTCAAATAAGCATGGATCTAGGCATCTAGGTTGTAATTTGAGGGGTTTGACCATCAAAAGGGGTTCGACCATGGTCAGATCTGATGGGGCAGATGGTGGTGATGGTTGGGAAGAGATGGAAGGAGGTGGTGGCCGTGGAATAGGGGAAGAGGCCGATCTTAATCAAGGGAGAAAGCAAGGCAAAATTGCATAGAAAAAGTAAGAAAAAGTAGAAAGAAGAGAGGGATTTACCTAAATTTTTTCTTCAAGATGGAGGCCATGATCTTTTGGGTTTTGGAGCTTTGAAAATTCGTGAATGAGAGGAAAAAAAAAAGTGGCGGCTGAAGAAATGAGGAGATGTGGTCAGTTGAATGAAAATTTAGTTAAAAAAGTAGAAGGGTTAGAAAAAAAGGGCCTTAGGAAGATGGAAAGTTTAAGGCCTTCCAAATTTCTTTTCTATTTTGTAAATACATAAAAAGCCTGATAAAATAGATAAATAATCTCAGAAAAAAATGTAAATAAGAGAAATAAAAACATACATTTTAAATTATATAATTTATATAAAGAAAATATCCATATATGTGAAACTAGGCTAAATAAATTGGAGCAACCCAAAAAATCTTTGGAAAACCTATTTTTAACCAAAATACATATAAAATTAATATTAATAAAGTATAAACACAGCAAATAAAAGTGAATTTATAAAATAAATAAATAAATTTTAAATATATATAATTAAATTAATAAAATAGCAAAGAAAATAGAAACGAGGCTTAATAAATTAAAAACAATTTCAATAGACTTTAGAAAAATTATATTATCATTTCAAAAATACTAAAAGACAAAATATACATAAAATAAAATATAATCACATATTATAATAAAATATAACAAAGAAAAAGTAATTTATACAATTTAAAATAGATAAAATTGTTAAATAAACAGTTTATACTCAAAATTGAAATGTACATATCTTTTGCAGTTTAACTCCGTTTTCAACGAAACAAAAAGTGGTGTTCTTAGAATTTTGTGTACATCCATAATAAAAGATAAAATTTAAAATTTTCAAACTTTTAAAATTTTAAATTAAAAGTCAAAGTTTGACTATTTTGACCAAAATTCACCTTTTTGGAAAATGTTTTTTTTAGTCATGCTTTAGAATGAAAATTCATATCAAACTAAAGTTTATATTTAAAGTAACAAAATTAATCATTCAAAATAAAATAAAAATAAGTTTTAAATCAAAATTTAATTAAAATAATTAAAATACACAAAAAAAATAAATCGCAAAATACAGGGTTGTTACAGCTATCATTTTCATCTTCCTCACTTTCATCCCAAGTGGCTGCAAAACTTCTGCTTTTCTGTTTCTTTCCTTGACCGAGTCGATTTTGAGGATAATTTGGCTTGATATGACCCGGTTTACTGTACTTGTGGCAGATGATCTCTTATTTTTCTGAGTTGTTTATGACTTTGTTAATTCTGTTCTTTAATTGATGATTTTTAGTTGGATTTCTATATTTACGGTTCCACTTTTTGAATCTCTTTATTATTAGTGCTAGTTCAGCTTTACCATCATTATCATTTTCACTTTCAGTTGTTCCTTCGAGAGCTGTCGATTTCTTTCGAGTATCACCTCCTTCATGATCTTCCTTGAATTTCATTTCTAGCTCATAAGTGGTGAGATTTCCAATATGTTCTTCAACTTTAATCTGTTTCAAATCCTTTGATTCTTGAATGGCAGTAACTTTTGCTTCAAAATTTCATGGAAGAACTCTGAGGATTTTTTGGACTATTTCCAATTCTGTGTATGATTTTCTAAGAGCTTTTGATTTGTATACGAGATTGGAAAGTCGTCCATACATCTCTTTGACATTTTCATCCTTGGCCAATGTGAAATTCTTGTATTCGTTACTAAGCATGGAAAGGAGAGATTCCTTCACTTGAGATGTTCCTTCGTGAGTCACTTTAAGTTTGTGCCAGATTTACTACGCAGTTAGACAATGTGAGACACGATTAAATTCAGTTTGATCTAATGAACATATAATAGAATTCATAGCTTCAACATTTGCATTCTGTAGTTTATTTTCTAGATCTTTCCATTGATCCATTGGTTTATCTATTTCCTAATTATCTACTACTATAGTTGGTGTCCTATATCCTGTTTCAACAATATTCCAAGCATCAATGGTTTTCAGAAAAAATTTCATCCTATTTTTCTAGTAAGCATATTCACCATTGAACATTGATGGTCTAACTATGTACTGACCCTCAGCAAAAGCATTATTAAAAGAAGCCATTTTAAAATTTCAATTTTTTAAAACAAAAATTGGTTGTTGAAAAATCAAAATTTTAAAACAAAAATGGGATTTCGTTCCTAGCACTAATACCACGTGTATGATCGATTTCACCCTAGAAGGGGGTGAATAGGGTGATACTATTAAATATAAAAATTTAATGCGAAAATATATAGAATAATTACAGCACTAATAATAGTAGAATAATAGCAGCATAGATAATAACAGAATATTAAAAACAGAAATAGAACAACACAGATTTACACAGCTTTGACAAAACCCTACCTACGTGCTGCCCTAAGGTTTCTACTAGAAATTAAATTGTAAGATGCTTACACACGTAAACTTGCAGCACCTACTATCGACTAACCTAACTCTACGCTCAAAACCCTGCCAAACTCAGCCAGTAAGTTGCGAATTCTCGAACTACACAATCGTAGTTCGCATCTAGTCATACGACTAGAATTATATAGAAGTTTAAAAGAAAATTACAAATATAAAACAAGAAACCCTAATTGACAATAAAGCCCAATTATATTTAAAAGACACCGACCTAAATTAAAATACAGTAAAATAATTTCACTCATTTTCTTTTTATATTATCGGCTTGTATCCTTCTTCTCCTTTTTATTATCGGCCCGTATCCTTCTTTGCGTTGTGAAAAATAATGGCTGTGCCTCTTGCTCATTCGTTCCTCTTTAAGAAAATTAGGGCTTCACTTTGGTGAAGCCGCCGCTTGAAAAATGATGCTCGAAATCTTGCTGGTATGCTTGTTTGATCGATTGTTTCTTCGATTTGCACACGGATGCTTCTCGATCGAGTTCGATTTGAATTGGTATGTGATTTCCATTTTGCTTTTCTGTTTAATTTGCTTGAACTCGATGATTTTGATTTGTGGATGATGATTGGGTTTAAATAGGGTTCAATTCACTTAATTATCTTTTGAATATATTTTTGAATTCGTCCGCAGTTCGATTTTGCTTAGTTGCTTGTGATTGATCCTGACCGGTTCAGTTTCGTATATTTTCTGCTTGCCTAATCACCACAGCTTCATGAATTTGGATTTGGTTCCATTATTTTTGCTATGAATTCGGCTTCTTAATTTTTTAGATCGTTGACTTGGTTCATCAAATTATCCTCTGTGAGATAAAAAAATTGACTTTGGCATTTAAATTTGATGATATTTAAAACACCTCATTTTTGTTCGAAACTGCTACTTAGACCTACCATGATTTTTTTGACTTGCTTGTTGCATTACTCCATGTATGTGTGCATATATATTGTGAATCATGCTGCACTGACTCGTTTACTTAAGTATGTACATTTGAACTGGGATTTGGTTTGGGACTAGTTCTGGTTGAAGTTGTTACTTCATTAATTCACTGTATTGAGGCACTTGGTACACTTGGGTCTGCATTTTGATCCATTGATGATGATGATGTCTGGTTACATTGTTATTGTGGTCTTGTTGCTGTATGATATGCTAGCTCTGGTATTTGTTTTAACCCAGATGTGTGTCATCATATATGTGCATACATGCATATGTATGTGTGTATGTATGTGCTGTTATCTACTGATGCCTCTTGTTGTGATTTACTTGAGTCTGATCTTCGAGTTTGATTAAGTTATTTCTTTGCACTGCACTTGTGTGACCACTGGTGCCATTGATATTTGAGTTTGCTGCACCATGTAGTTTGCTTGAAGTTTAGCCTTGCCTCCATTTAACCTGGTGATTCTCTTGTCATGTTGTATATGTTTTGTTCAATTTGGTAGCTGCAGCTTGGTTTGATATTGACTCTAGCTGTTGCTCTATACTTGAAGTCTATAGCTTGCCATTTTCATCATGCTTGATTATGTACATTTGAGATGGTCTTTATTGCTACTGATATACTAGCTCGAGTTGGTCTTCAAAACTTAGCTGGTCATATCATTTTAAAATCAGGTCTTGTTAACCTCTAAGACTGGTCTGGTTCGGTGGTCTTGTTCCACTGGCTGATTTTGTGTTCACTTCATTCTTGAAGTCTACATATGAGTACATTTTGTTTTGGTGTTGGTTAGGCCTGAACTGATTTGTTGTTTTAGTGGAGGCTGTGTTGTGTGCCTTTGTGCCATACCACTGAACTTTGTTTTCATGCTGCATATGTTTTGAACTAGTGCAAATGAACTTGTATACAGTTGAGCTTGTGTGGCCTTCACTTGATATCTTTACTTGTTTGCACCCTTTATGTGTTGTTTACCACTATTGCACTGCCTTGATTTTGATCTAGTTCATATATATGCTCCGTTGTTTTGTTTTGTTGACAAGTACATTTTAGTGTTTAAAAACATTTTGTAGTTTTATGATGATGTGCATTTGTCCTTGAAATCATAGCCTTGCTTGTATATTCAACTTTTGGTCGAGGATTGTTTTATGTTGGTTTTTGAATTCTTGTACTCAACAATTTTGTGATGTTTTCTAATGCACCTGAGTTGAACCTAGCTTTGACTCGGGTTTGACCTTGTGCTCATGTTGTGCCATTATTTGAATTGCACTTGAGTTGAATCCAGAATCGGCTTAGGTTTGACCTTGTGCTTACCTGTCCATGCAGTTTTATCAAGTGTATATCGATGTGCACGGCCTTATGGCATGTGTAGTGTTACACTGTGCATGTCACAAGTTGTTCCTGTATGTTGAATTCAAATGAATATGATGACGAACAACCCAAATAACCGAGACAAATAATATTTTCAATAACACATTTTATTTTACGCTGCAAAAATATTTCCTTTTCAATTTTACCGCGTCATTGTTTATTTTGCAAATAACTCAGATGCGAGATACAAATGAGAATACAACTAAAGTAAAAATATGAGTGAACGAGTGATATGTAGTGAGGACAGTTATGTAAATTGAAATGTATTGTAATTGAAATTTTGTATACATAAAGTGAGAGCACAAATTTTGTACTATTCAAAATTGTAATAAATATTTATGTGAATAAAATATTTGATTGAATTTAAATTCTGTGTCATTTATTTTATTTAGCAAATATTTGCTTATTTATGTGAAAATAAAATGGTACGATAACAAATACATTTAAATGAATATATATTTGTTTATTATCATCAAAGAAAAATCATATATTAGCATATTCAACACAGCTAATCTGGCTACCAACACTGACTTTAGGATTGATGTACAACATCACCTATAATAAGTACCAACGATGAATGCGAGGTCAGTCCCAATTCTATAGGGCAAGTCTTCACAGTTAATCTGGATACCGACACCTATGAATAGTTGGACTATTATAACATGTCACAGTTTGAGTTACGGGTCATAATGCATAGGACCTGCTTTTGGACCGGTGGTATTTAGTGTCTATTGTTGGGTCTTCCTCCTTCTCATTTAAGAAGTATCAAATGATAGAGATTTATCAGTTAAGTGCGGTAATGGAAAATATCGAGAGGGGTTCGATTTAGGATTGAAGTATTAAGTGGCAGTGTATGGTCCGCCTCTTCCTATAAAGAAGCTTTAAGTGGCCTAATGAGATTTCGAACAATGTCAGTCAAGAAGTATTAAAGACAGGGCTCCCTTAGGTTGAGGTATTAAATGACCGGGATCTGCCTTGATCATAGGTATTAAATGGTCAGAGTCAGCCTAACTTCCATCAAGAGGTATTAAGTAGCTTTGGTATTTTCTATCGCATTATTAGGACTGACGGTAGTTGTAGAATGAACTGGAAACGCTTTTGGGATTACAACTTGAGGTATTCTTGGTAGGATGTAGTAGAGGATGCATATGACATATTTCTTATCTAGATGTACTAGTATGTAAGACTTGAAATTTTCATTCACCAAACTTTGTTACTCCGACTTCCTCCTCATTACAACACATAGGTTAGGTGAGATGATGCTAACTAAGAGGCTAAAGGTCGAGCTAAAGACTGGTGGCAATTATCTATGTATTTATGCTTTGATATATTTTGTTGTATCCATTTCAGGCATAATGTTGTTATTTTAAGATATTGTATTTCGGATAATGGGATGTTACGTTATGTTTCTTGGATTTGAATTTTATAAATTGGGTACTATTCCTGATATTATATTTCATCTCGTCTGCTATGAGATTCTGATGGTATAGATAGATGGCTTCGTGTATTGTTCATTTTTACTGACTAACATCCAGCTTTGAAATGTGTCTAAGGTTCAATGGACTTTTATTTGGTCGAAAATTTGGCCCGTTTCGAGGTCTGTTATTACATTTGGTATTAGAGCTTAGGTTACCTAATCAATAAGGATAGGTATATGTAAGAGTGCCTACTTGTTATTTTTGAAATTATTTTTCAAAACCCTATTATATATATACACATACTTATTTGAACATATGCAAACACACTAGGAAATTTTTTTATTTCAGCAAATAATATTATCTTATGAAGTTGTAACTAAAAGTATAAACCTACACTAATTGATTATGGCTTAAAATCATTCCTTACCAAGCTATGCCAGCGGCACCAGTTGCTCTGCCCACTGAAACAACACCCCACCCTATGGACTTCCCCAAGTTGTGTAAGGATTTCTAGAATATGGAAGGAAGAGTGTATACGGTGGCTAAAGACTTTGTTAAGATGACGGCTTGGATTAATGACCGTGAACGTATATTCCGGGAGTTGGGCTGGGAAGATCGGATCAAGAGAAGGATGGCTTCATGACATTTAAAAGGAGAAGCAATGGATTTGTGAATCATAATAGATGAAGAGAATGTAGAGGAAGAAATCACTTAGCCTTAATTTAGGACTCGCTTTGCGTCTTGATTCATGTCCAAAGCATAAGTAAGTTTGTAGTTGGAGAAGTTTATACGGTTCGGGCAAGGAGACTCCAAATCAAAGGAGTATATCAATAAGTTCATGAATTGACTAAGTTTGGATTGAGTCTAATTGACACAACCACAAAGAAGGTTGTGATGTTTGTCAGGGGTCTAAATTCTCCACTTAGGGAGCTAAATTTGACATAAATCCCCACAAGCAGCACTTATGAGATGATAGTTGATGTGGCTTTACTTCAGACTATTGGATCGGAGGAGAAATGGGAGGTGAAAGAGAAGGAAAAGATTGGGCAGCCACGAAACCATGATGGAGCTAAGAAAAAAAGATTTTGGACGAAAAAGAAGGCCAATGGGAAGATCGAGAAAGAAGGTGTGACAGGTCGTATATGCCAGAAGAAAGCAAACGTTGCTGAGGACTATAAGGTAATTTTTATAACGGAGGAGTTCAAAGGAAGATGCAACTGCCATGAGGAGGGGCACTATAAGATCGGGATCTAAAGTTTGCAAGGGTAGGACATAATTGGCAAGCTTACCCCATTGAGGTTGTACCTATCTCAAGTAAACCTTCTTCTAGAGATCAATGGAAGGCATAACTATTATATCCCAAAATACTATTCGTACCTTATTTAACTCGGAAGCATCATATTCATAGCTAGAAATATAGTTAACTCCTTGAGTCTAAAATCCCAAGTTGTTACCGACCCAACAGTCATGTCAATTCCTATTGAGAGGTCAACAATTCTTTCTTCAATTTGTAAAGACCTCATTGTGGATATGCATAGCATCGATTTTACATGTAACGCACATGTTCTTGGTTTTAAGGGGCATGGACTTATCCTAGGGATGGATTGGCTCCTCTACTATGAGGTTATCTTAAATTGTGATAGGAGGATTGTATGGTTAGGAATTTGCAAGGGAGAGATATAGATGTTTGTTGTACACCACAAAACTTAATCGAGATAGACTATTTATATTCTCGTAACATATCATAAGATAATCTCTCATTTATGCCTGTAGATTGAGAATTTTCAGATGTTTTTAAAGAAGTCTCGGGTCTCCCACCCCATAGGGAGATAGGGTTCAAAATTGATCTAGAGAAGGACACTAGTCCTATCGCTCTGCCATTAAGGCACATGGCCTTATAAAAAGGTGGGAGTTGGACAAGTAAATTTTAGAAAGGGTTAATTCACCGTAGTACTTCTGAATGGGGAGCACCAATTTTCTTCACCACTAAGGTAGACGGTGTAATAATCTGTAATTTGATCATTTTGAATTTGAATATCTAATATATTTTAAAATATTTAAATAATGGATTTTTATAACATAGAGAAACATGTTTTGTGTAATAAATAATAGTGTAATATTTTTTTGTAAATTTGTTTAAAAAATTAAATAGTTTAAGGAAAAATCGAAAATATAATCGAAATTCATTCTTCAGATTTTTTCTTTTTAATGAACAAAAGTTGTTGTAACTTGTTGGGGGCACACTAGCACACATATAACATATACATGACACATAGGAAACATTAATTAACTAATTTAAAATGTTAATTTAAAACCATTTTCTAGAAGGTAATTAAGGAGGGAAGACTTTTTGCTAATATTTTGCTCCTTTTTATGTGATTTGATGGCAAGTACTTAAGGCTACATGGATAGCATATGGGTATATGATGAGGTGGTCGAAATGACAGGATTAGAGTGGTAAATTGACTGAGGGACATGAAGATAATTAGGCACTTTTGCCAAAGTCTATACAAGGACCTCCTACTTCACTTCCACCTTTACATTTCCATTTTTACTTTCTTATCTTCCTTATCTTCATCCTTATCTTCATATATTTTCTTAAACAAAAATCATAGAAAAACACACTCTTTCTCCTTGAAAATTCTAAATAAACTTGAGATAATATAGTTTTCATCATCACCATTCCAAAGTCGCAAATTTTGAAGCTCAAACACCCCATTCTAAGCATTTGCGTAAGCATAAAAGAGGGATTCTCGAGGCTTTGAATTTATGTCGAGCAAGAAAGGTGGTGTCTTGTGGTGTTGCTAGGTCGAGGAAGACTTAAGCTTTTTTGGTTTCATATAAGCCTGCTTGAAAGTGAATTAAACTCGGTTTAAAATAGTTTAAAATTTGACAGATTCTGTGAAATATAAATTATTGTTTATGTTTTTATACTTGTGTAAATTTGTTTGTTTGGATTTGATTCAAGCTTGAAAGTGAATGACATAAGTAACCATTGTGTTGTAGGGGATAAAAAGAGGAAGTCGATTTGTCTTCACAGCGAATAGGTAGTTACAGAACAGTTTGAAATGCATATACGTATATGAGATTTACATGGTACTTCTATAGAGAGACCTTAAGAGGCTTCTTGTTAGTGTTGATTCACTTTCATGTTTATGTTGTTTTTGAAATGTACGGATGAATATACATAAAAAATATCATGTTTTATGGAAGTTTCGTTACTGCGACTATCACTATACCAACACTTTGAAAATATCATCTTTCCTAAAATTATTTGTGTTAATCTCGTGATTAAGTTTTTACAAAAAAATATTTGGTCCTGTTTTTGCACTTTTAGTGCAAAAGTGCGATGGCTCGGAAAAAGTTAGAACCCCAAAAACTAAAGCCTTCAAAAGTTAGGAATAGAATTCCTTTATCAATTTCGTGAAAAGTCAAGTTTTTAAAAGAATTTTCAAATGTTTTTATTTGATTTCAAAAATCTCTAAGTTTTTGTCAATGCACACTAGTTCCATAGTATATTGTTTAAAATTAATATAGAGTATTTGTACTTAGAAATTTTTTGGAGAAATTTACATTTACAAGGGACACATGAAAGGAATTTTCAATACTATTTAGCAACACTTTTTGCGACATTTTTCTAAGTTTATGTAAGTATGGTTTTTCTTATTTTACTCTTCATGAGAATTAACTTATTTAAAAGGATTTTAGTTGTCTTTTTACAAATGTTTGTAATGTGGAAACCATGCACAAATTCGGTTTTCAAAGTCTAAAAGTTTGATTCGATTATGGAAGGGATTTGGTCTTAACCATAGTACTAAAAATCAAGAAGGTAGATCCGTTAACATCTATAAGATTTAAAAACTAGAGTATCTTGGCAATATTAGAAGCAGCCGATGCCCTAACTCACCTGGGTTCGTTTTTAAGCCAGGGGTAGTACAAATCGAAAATCGAAGTTTTGTAAAATGGTAAGGAATTTAATTTCCATAAGCGATATCACTTATATGGAAAGGACTTAGGTGTATACTTAGCAAAAAAGTAGAGGTGTGGAAACTTGTCTCTATCTCGAATTTTAAGAATGTACATCGTGGCAAGGCGTAGAGGTAACACTACCTTAACTTGTCCAGCTTCATTGTTAACCAAGGAATAGTACAAGTTTGAAATCGATGAGTAGTGGTAGGAGTATGAGATTTAATTTTCATATAGAATCATTTTTCTTATCCTCGATAGTTGATTTCTTGACTATCAATTTCCATACCCTTCCTTTTGTTTTGTCAATCTAAGATGATTTGTTGCTCGTTTAGAGCATTGATATCCTTTGTCGAAAATGACTAAATAAAGAGCGAGTGACCTTAGAATATTTTCACATCTATTTGGATTGATTTTGGTTGTATGAGCACAAAGATGTGAAATACATGAATTTTCGGTAAGGTTGGCAGGGTCTGACATGGAGGTTTCCTAGAGCTATCGGAGTTCTCAAGTATATATCTAGAAGTATACTTTCAGTAAGGGGGCGCACCCTCCTAGTCATTGTTGGAAAAATTCATTCTCTTGTTTTTGATTTAAACCTCCAAATTTATTCTTTCTTAATTACATCCGGAAGTGTCTTATGCTTTTCATGATGTTTAATTATTTATATCATTTTTGATGCTTGGATGTTCTTGTAAGGGAAACCAGTTCCATGTTTTGCGATGTGGTTTTGCATATTGTTTTGTGTATTACATTTTTATTTGGAGTTACTCATACTAGACTCATTGCCTGACCCGAATTGTTTGTTTTTCCTAAACCCTTAGGTACTCATTTATATTTAAGTAGTCCGAGAGTGACCGGATATTTTGGGCTCTTTTGAAGATGGTGGATGAGCAGGGGGACCCTTATTTATTTAGCTATGAATTTTTGCTTTCTTGAGATGTTTGTTTCATGTATGTGTATTTTGTATCAATAAGTGTAAAGGCAGGTTGTTATAACTGCCTAGACTGACGGTAGTACTTTTGTTGTAACTCTAATAACTCCATGTGAAGGAGTAAACTTATGTACTATATTATGGTTACATTATATTTAACTGTTCGTTGCGAGATTTTCATTCTGTTCTTTTATTTTACCCCATGACAACTCATATTTTGAATGTTTGGGCAACAACACTCGAATACCGTGGATGTATAATGTATCATTTCCAAAGGTCGGAAAGTTGGGTTGTCACATTTGGTATCAGAGCTTTGGTTGAGCCAACATCTTAGCCTAGTTGAGGTATAACTCATTGGAGATAAGGTAAGTGATGCCCAAGAATGATTTAATCTTGGGATAACATATTTGTAATTTTAACAATAATAATATCTATCTCTAAAGTCTTGTTTTAGATTCTTTGGTGTTGTTTCCTTAAACCATTTTGATCCTATCTTTGTATTCTAAAGATACCTGTCATTGTTCGGGCAATAAAAAATGAGTAGATGAAGAGGAGGAAGGAGAGGATTTGGAACTATCATGGCAACTAATTGTACTAGAAATGTGTCAGTTCTAGATTTGAAAGAGCAAGTTCAACCCCCGTAAAATTTATGACCTTGTGTAAGAATTTTACTATTTTGGACGGGAAATTGTTCTATCTAATTGAAGCAATTGTTGGAGTGCAGATGTGACGACCCGCAAATCTGTACCCTTTGAATTAACAATAAACCATACATATCCGACCCAAAAAGAATAGACTGACGGAAAGTCAAGAGAAAGAAAAGAAGAGAGAAGATAGAACAAAACATAACAATACAGAATCTCACATTGCAGCGGAAAACATACAATATCATATCAATGATCTTTACAAAACAGAAATTGTATATACATGCGTCAATCAGAGTTCAACAATCAAACAACAGTTATCAACCTGGATAGTTATAATAACATGTCCTCACAATTGCCAATAAAAAACAACAACTAAGCGGTGGATAATCAAAAAAATCCGATACCCTTATACGAAAATGAAGATCTTCAACTCTCCCACTCAAGCTCCAAAAGCACCAATCTAAACTTGTAAATATACTTGGTCTGACCTGAGAATTGAAAGGGAAGAACGTCCGGATCAATCTGGTAAACCAGCATGAGAAACACACTCAACTGAGTTTATTAAATTACCAAACATTTCCTTATCAAAACAAAAGTATCTCGTAAGACACGCCCATAAATAAACACGGATGTTTTTAAATTACGACAACTAAAACATTTCATGTCAAATCCTCTAATAATATACTAGTCTCTATATATACAAATAATATTAATCATAGTCAAAATGGTTACCCATATAGCATTTCGAAACTATTCATTACTCCTTTACAAACAAAATCGCAGCTTATAATGGTTTTTGGATTTCCATACAAATGACCAGGTGAAGGGACTACCTTCTGAATGGGTACACCTCTAGATGGATGTCCTGAGGCATAAAACATCTGCCCTCTATCAGCACAAAACCGACCCATCTCTGTAACTAGTTGGTACTGAATATGTCATCCTCCGGTCGTTACGGACCTTTACCGAGGGCCTTCATAGCATACAAACCACAATAATCAGATACACAACGTCATAACATGTAAAGATATATCTAGAAGAGGATGATCATACCCTATTTAGGAGCAACCCAATTAGCGTTGCCGCATCTAACCCTATTTTGGTCATTTTCGGTTGATGAGGCCCGAGGTAATGATTTACATTTCACATATCACAATCACATCACTTAGAATGTCGCACGGCCATTTTCTTTGACTATTAATTGTTTTCCACAAAAATACAACCCTTAAGCTCATACGTCTCAAGGAGAGTGTTAAGCTAAGGGAAGTTGCCTTATCCGCCAGCATTGATGTACGTTTGTAAAAACCAACGTACGTAATTTGTAAAATGCAATGTCAAACAAATATCCATACAAGTTGTCCTGGAACAGGACAAATCAAAGGTACTTTCCTACCACATCCTGTTGGAAAATCCCTAAGATCAGCAGCGAATAGTCCTCGCATTAGATATTTCATAATGAAGATACCACTGCTACTATATGTATATTAGGATTTTTAACCCCAAACGATCAACAAGCAACACCCACTATGAAAATCCAAAATAACAATATCATCAATAAACAACCAACACAATCATCGCATATACGTTTGTCCGAAGTCGTTTTTGGATAAATCGATCCTGGTCTCTTCGCACCAATAACGCAAAAGCGTTTCTCAACCTCACACAGAAACTAAGTCTCATAGACTTATCACATCTCCAACTTTCAACTTGCTATCCATCGGGCCAAGAAGGAAGCTCGATAGATTGGAGTAATAATCCACACTATACGATTCAACATCCTCAGCAAAAACGATAATCAAGCCAACATAGAAGGCTACGTACTAAGTGGATGATTAAATAGTTCCCACATCAAGTCGAGGAACTAAAATATCCAAATTTGATAGTCGGTTATTTAACTATCAAAGCAAACAAACAAATATTTAGCACCACATACAATCACTAGGCCCTTTTAATTAATCTTTTATTAATTAGATAACTTGCCACATATTCACTTTAGATTATCTTTAAAAAATATATTCTCAAAACCATTTCAATATTCCAATATTGGGACACATTTCCTTATACTTATTTAACAATAAGTAATTCACAATATCTTTATTTTCAACACTTAGAAAATATTACATATACTTAAATCACGATTAAGCATATATTTTGTTCTTTAAGGGAAACGTTCTCTTTAAACACATTTATTCGGGTTAAAACAAATGTTGCCCAAAACATCGTTATGATAACCCAAAATCACTAGTATAGGGATTCAAAAATTAGATAGATATATAAACCCCAATAATATACAAAAACATTTCCTTTCGAAAATCATTTACTATAACAATAGTGTTATAGTCCATCATTTCCATTCTTCTCGAAAACGTCTATTTGAACAATGAATGTTGAAATCTATGATTTTGATACTTAACACATTTTGAAAAACTTTCAAATCATTTAATTCTATTTAAAATATCACTTTCCAAACATTTATTTAATATGTTATTGACTGTCCAAAATCGTGAATATAGTCCATTTACCAAATCTAATATTTCTACACAATTATTAAAGGATAATCCACAGTCCAAAATCATGGATATAATTCATTTACCGAATTCATTGCTTCTATATATTCATTAAAGGATTATCCACTATCCAAAATCATGCATATATCTCCTTTAATAAACTTCTATATTTAAATTATCCAATTCAATTGATTTCAGAATTATATAACAATGTTTATAAGTCACATTTATATTTTATAAAAACTTCAACTTATAAAATCACTTTATCAACAAATTCCATTTATATCTCATTTATATTACAAAATCCAATTATAAGTTAATTTACTTATAAATCATTTGTTTTACAAATCCATTCATTTTATAATTTCACAAATTTATAAATTTTATAAATCTTATTTACTTATAAGATTCATTCATCTTTATTTTAACACTTATAAAACTCCTTTACAATTCCATCATTTTGATGTATAAAATATCACTTTTACAAATCTTATATATAAACCATTTATAATTATTCAAAAATCTCAATTTAAACTATTTACAAGATAGTTAACTTCATATTTCAATTATATTTCACAAAAATCGTAATTTTTATGACATAAAAATTATAACATTTATTTATTAAAAATAAATCAATTTCCTTAACAGTTCAAAAATTAATAAAATATCTATTTTCAAAATTACTTGTAAATCCTTTTTAATTTGAAAAATCATCACTTTAACATTTTTAAATTACCAAAAATAGGCCCAATGCTGCAACAGCACTAAATACATCAATCACGACATCCAAAACATCATACATCATATGATAACAGCATATATAACAATATCTGTAAATAAAACTAATATTGGTGAGGAATCCAGTTAGATCCGTCCAACTTCTCACTAGCAACAAATATACATATTAGAAATATATGTACAATGTCCACATCAAGGCAGACGAGCGTGCAAAGGGTCACCCGCTCATACACTGGAACATGTAGGGTCTCATCTGCTCCAATAGGCAGTAATATATCCAAACACCAATTAATATATATATAATATATCATATATCATCTAAACAATCATCAATCATCATAAAATAAATTTATTGTCACTTATATAAAAATATCAGTGAGTTAGAAAGAGTGAGTTGTACTCACATTGGTTCCAATAGCAGTTGTAGTGTTTAATCCCGATTAAAATTAAACATGCGGTTAATTTTACCAAAAAATTACACTAGCTCCAATCAACTCCAAACCAGCTCTAAAATGTCGTGCTCGTCAATAAAGACCCAATGCAACTCGTTTCATCAAAACCGGACCTCGTATGAAGAAGTTATGCTTTTTTAAAGTTTATACAAATTTTATATAATATAAATTTACAATTTTTATTTAATTTTCAAACCTAGTAAATCTGGGCCGTTGATTTCTTTTGCCCCAGATCTTAGCCGTGTTTGTTTTCATCCCCTGCTAGTTCAAAAACGTATGCAAAACCTGTGGAGCCGCCAACTTACTTTGAATTTTCGCTTCATGTACAAACGATTTCAGGTCAATCAACCACCGCCACTTTAAAGTCCTTGCCGAACTCCACCCACGGCATGAATAACGACAAACTTGAGCCTACCAGTGCCAAGAAAAATGCCCGCAAACACCACATCTTCGCAAACAATTCCACGGCAATCGACCACGATCCAGCCGATCACAGCCGTTGAATATGTTCGTCTCTCCATCCTCTACAACATTGTAGTTGGGGGTTTTAGCTAATTACGCGTAGATTTGGAGAAAATCGAGGAAGACGAGGATGTGTTTTCGGTCGTAGAAATTAATGGTGGCGGCTGTATAACCCAAGCTAGGGCTTGAGTGGAAAACAAAGTTATGAAGTCCTTTTATAGAAAATTCGCGACATTATTCACTCGAATTTTTTCTGAACTTCAAACGAAGCATGCCACCTGGCGTTTATAATGTTTTACCCCTATTTCGAACACAATGGAATATATAATGAAAGCTAATTTGTTGTATTTGGAAGATAGGTTTTCGAATCAACTTATTTAAATTAGAAATTCACTTAAACAATTTTCTATGCGTTTTAGCTTGCCACAGAAAACCATAAATCTGATTGACACGAAATTTGAAATTCTACAATAATATAACATTACGGATCCAAAGAAACTAGTTTCGTCAAAATCCGAGACCGTATGAAAAATGACTATTTTTACACGTTAATTAAATATTAAAATATTCAATTTCTACAAATCAACTTTTGATTCAATTTTAAAAGTCTACCAACATCATTCTAATTTAAATATAATTTAATTCAACATTATAAATCATTTTTAGTTCATATAAAATCCAAATTTCAATTATTTTTGCAATTTCAAATATTAAATTAATAATTTAATTACCCAATTAAATCACCATATCTCAAATATATTTATTCAGCTTATAAAATTAACTTTTGAATATTTAAAATCAATTAAATATACGTATTTCAAATGGCAGAAATTCTGGGTCGTTACATTCTCCCCTACTAAAAGAATCTCGTCCCCGAAATTACTAAGTAAGAAAAATTCACAAAATCCATTAACTTTTCAAAAATAATTCGTTCAATTCAGATTTAACAAAATCATTTAAACATTTTAACTTTTCCAAAATCCATTAGTTAAACTTCTTATAAAAAAAATTCAAAGTTTTCAAATCCATATATAGTTATCTTTTCAAAACTAACTCGTACCGTTTAACTTTAAGTCAATATCAAAATTTCTCCAAAATTCTCAAAAAAAATCTAACACTTTAAATTTTCAAAAAAAATTAGCCAGTGTCTCCTTTGCACAGTTCGATTGTAGTCGGATCATAACATATATATATATATATATATATATATATATATATATATATATATATATATATATATATCGCAAATATACATCTCATCTTTGAGGATAAGGCATGCCGTAGGGGAAAAAAATGTAAAAGTACGATATGTAATCCAAGATATGTACCTTATATATTATTAGCGAGCATATACGACTAATATAGCGTGAAAGCGAGCTCCAAATGCGAAGCACGCACAATTCGCACCTACTAAATACTCAATAAACAAATGAGAAACATGTTTATAGAAAGTAATATCAATATACAACATATATTCATACAACTATAATATATGCCAATATAGAAAATGCAACAAAAGCCACAAATCCAATCACCGAAGAACTATCATCCAACTGACATCCAACAAACCAATATCTATCCAATCAATTCATAACCAAATCAATATAAATTTACTTCTCGTTAATATTTAATGAATTGGTTTTCAATTTAATCACATATGATTCATTAACATTAGATTTTACTAACATTCATCTATTCAAATTCAATTAGTTTACATTCACTAATTCATATTCAAATTTGTTCACTTCCAAATCAAAAAAAAATCAGTTCTTTTTAGATTCACTTAACTTCCAATTTGGATTCAAATATTTATCTTCCAATTTCATTAACTCTATGTTATATGAATTTCTATACAATCAACTAATATCCATTTAACAACCAATGTATATCCAACATAACCAACTAAATTTAATTTACTTACATTCAGTTTGGTTCAACACATTTAATTTCAGTTGGTTTAATATCTAACTAACTTTCATTCAGTTATTCAATTCCCAATTTCATTAGCTTTTTAACGAATTAACACTTACATCCATTATTCCATATCAATTTATTTTCATTTGATTAATATTCAATTCTCATTGGATTCTAGTATTCACTATATTCACAACTTCATAACATAAGTTTGATTCAGATTCTTATCATCAACATTTCCAATCCATGTTTATTCCTTAATTCACTTTTACAGTTAGTGTTGAATTTCATAATATAACTCAAGTTCATATTCATCACTTTATTAATTTATTTCGATACCAAAATCAACTTCATTCAACATCACTTAAGTTATGTTTCATTTCAACTTCATTTACGTTTACTTTCACTTATACAACTTACGTTCACTACTAATTTAATTCAAATTCTAATTTATTTAACTTTTATTGAAGTCAAATTCATATCACTTGTTCAAATTTAGATTTTGTTTTTCTTAACAAAATTGTTTAACCACTTTAACTATTAGTTTTACTTACCTTTTCCCATTTTATATGTTATACACCTTATTATCTAAATTTCCAAATCCATATTATATAATCACTTAAAATTTTAATTTCTATTTCAATAACTTATCTAATCCAGTTCAAATCTAACTCAATTTATTTAACCTTCCTTTAGTTAAATTTCTAATCATACATTTATTACGCTAACTCAAATTTATTTAACTTCACAAAAGTTAAGATTTCTTTTATTTCATATTATAAGTCCAAAATTCATCTTACTTATATTTATCAATTACAACTTAGATTTTAAATAAAGTTTGTTTATCAAAACACAACTTAAATTTCAAATTACTATTGGTAGGAAATCTATCACATAGAAAGTCGAAAATGATATTGATGATGCTGTAGTCATCACCCTTATTATTACCCAGCAACAGTAGTGAATTCAGTGCTCTATATTCTTTTTAAAAAAATTCATTTATATTTATAAATCACATTCACAAATATTTTACTTATATAGTTTCACTATTTTACTTTACTTATATAAGATCATTCTAAATTTTTTATCTTATTTAGAGTTATAACAATATAACCTCTTTAAATTTGAAAAAATAACTTTCAAAATCAACAGAATTCAAATTTTCAAAATCATAGTTTAAATTCATTTTTATTTATAACTCAAATAGTTTCACTTCTTATATATAAGATTATTTCACAATTGTAAATTATTTTAATTATAATTCCATAATTATAATCATTTGCTTTTTCAATTCATTCTTTTACAATTGTTGTTTCCATTAAGATTATTCAAACAACTTTCATTAACTTACATATATTTATATTTTCAACAACCAAACTGTAACGATCCAGAATTTTGAACAATTTAATTGAAAATATTTAATTAATTTTAAATATTTGAATGATGGTTTGACTTGAATTTCAAATTATCAGAATGAAATTGGCAATTTAATTTTAAAATTTAATCTATTGAAAGTTGAATGATAATTTGAATTTTCAGTTTTAAGCTGATTAAAAATATTTCAAAGGCTTGTAAAATATATATTGACAATGCTAGAAATAATGGAAGCTTCAGAACTAAATTTGAAAGTGATTTGATCAGTTTTGAAATTATATCGTTTGAGTCGATATTTAAAAAATAGCCTACCGAGGCACAGTCTTGGAATTCGACGAAACCAGTTCCATTAGATCCGGAATACTGTATTATTATCGGATTTCAAATTTCGTAGCGTTTGGAGTTGTTGTGTGAGCGTACGACATATAAAGGCGTTGATACTAAATCGAATTAAATAAAAAGTTAAATTTGAAATTGGTCAACATCAGCTACTTCCCTTCCCATCACGACACAGTAGCCATGTTCCTCTCATACTGCTGTCATCCTTAAATCACGCAACCCTCCTTTGTTTCAGCTTAGAATCACGCTCCCCCTTCCTCATAATATACGCGATTCCCCCCTTTCATTTGCATTCATTCGAAAACCCTATAACCCGATCCTCCTTAACCATTTCCATTCGTAATCCTAAAAAAAAACAATGGCGGCTCCGATTATTCGTTTGTTCCTCTTTATAAATTAGGACTTTCGAATTACAATTGAAGCTGCGCCTTTGTTGTTTGAGCGTTGGGGATTGTGCGTGATAATTTATTCTCGTAGAGCTCCGCTCGGCTACTTTAAATCGCCTCGAGAAAAAGGTGAGCAATCTTCTCTTCACTCACATCTTCTAATTCGAATGTTTTGATGATTTCTGACTTGCTCAAATTCGTGAATTTCGTCGCTAGTTTATCACGGCTTGATGATTTTGAGCTGTTCGAACCCCTTGGCCATTACGGCTCGAATTGTATCTGACTTTGGTTTTGACTTTGTGTATGCGATTCCAGGATTTTTTTCAGTAGCTCACGGGTTCGAATTTGCTGACATTTAACTTGTTGACTTCGATTACTTACCATACAATTGATTTTCTATTCATATATATATTTGTTGCTTGGTAATCACGATGTTGATTCATTTCGTGATGACCACGGCTTGATCGATTCTGACTTTAAACAGTTTGTTTTCGTCCTTGTTAACTTCGATGTTGTTTTGCTTTGACTTTGACCTATTTTGATGCGTGAATTTTGGTCGGCTTCGACTTTATTGATGTGTATTTTGAACTTGCCATGGTTTTTATCAATTGTGTTCATCCTTTAGCATTACTGCTTCCATACTGTGCTATATATATATCAATTCATGGCCAGATTGATCAACAGATTAGTTCTGTACATTTGTGATCACTTTTGCACTTTGGTCTTCGTATGTACACTGTTGAGTTTTACCTTCTGGTAATGGCTCCATTTATATTTGGTGTTGTAGTTTTTCTGGAATCCAGCAGTTTGCAATTGAGTTGTAGCCTTGAGTTTGTTTGCCTATTGTGTTTTACTCCTGATTTGTTTAATTTGCTTCATGTTGTTATGTTGAGGCTGCACTTGAGTCTTTGTGTACCTCATATATGCACTATTTCATTTGATAGATGTAGTTGTGCATTTTTTACCTGTTCGAATTCTTGGGCAACCATGGCTTTTATTTGTAATAGTTCGAACATTCCTTGGGTATTATTTGACCTCTGAGTCACTGAACTTTTGTGATTTGGAACTTCATCATTTTGTTGCTCTTTGATGTGCTAGCCTTCACTTGATATATGCTGCACTACAGTATATGTAGTTGTTAACTTTGCTTGCATTGCTTTTGATCATGTGCTACTGTGTATCACCGCATGTTGTATTTGCACCACTTTCTGTTGCAAGGATTCATGTACATCTGAATTTACTTGGAGATGTTGATTTCTTGCATGACTTCAATTCTGTTGACCATGGCTTCAACTTGATTTACTTGATGCCTTGATTGGGCTCACTGTGTTCACGGTGTTGCTCTTTGTACTTGATTTGGACTGCAGTTTGAGTTGTGACTTCATTGACATGTTTACTACACTTTAAGTTTGTTTAGTCATGAAGTTTTACAATCATTTGTTGAGACAGTTTGCATGTCTTGTACCACTTGTGTCTTCACTTTGCTAACCTGTCTTGTGCAGTTGCATCCTGGTCTTGCTTACATTATTCATTGACACTACTTTATACTTGGTTTTAAAGTTGTCATTGGTGTTGCATTGTTGTATCACTTGATGTACAGTGCATTGTTTCTTATGTACAATTGTGTTGTGTTTCTCTTGAGTTGAACTGGTACATTACCTTTGTGGTCTTCATACCTGTAGTGTTTGAGTCTGTTCAAATCACCTGTTGGTCAGTTTGCATCTGCTTGTAGTTGTTTCTGACCATTCTTTGTTTCAAATCTGGGCATATCTTCTTGTATGCTTGGAGTCTCTGTTCGGCCATATTGATAGTATTTGGTCTTGAAAGTGTTGTATTGTGACTTGTACATTTGATTTGTACATTGAGTTGAATCCAGCTTAAACGCTCGGGTTGACCATGTGCTCGTGTTGTGATTTTATTTGAATTGCATTTGAGTTGAACCTGACTTTTCTTAGGTTTGACCTTGTGCTCGTTTGTGAACTTTCATTGAGCTTTTGTGTATTTCATCACTATATTGGCGAGGCCGTGCACGCGTGCGTGCACCTCAGCCAATTTAGAATTTGACGTTTTAATTGAGGTTTCAATTGCTTGAATTGTTTTGTCCAATTCAATATTTTGATATTGTATTTTGATTTGGTGATTTGATCATTTAGTTGTTGTCTAATTATTTTCTTAATAATTAGATTTTTGTTGTTAATTGCCGTTTAGGCAATTCTGATGTTTTCTAAATTATCTTCATTGATAATCTTTTCATTTATCTTGTTGATAATTTGATTCTGCTGATTTGTTGTTTAACACTGCTTGGTGTTATATTTACCGTCATCCGATTTCTTTATTAAAAGGGTCGGATAGACGAGAATTATTATGACTGTCGTCTATTTGATTAATGGATTATTATTGCCTCTATGCACTAATAACTGAGTTTGAATTAGACTGACCCGTGTATTATTTTCTTTTGAATGTAATACTCGGGTCAGACCGAGTGTTTTGCAGCTTGAAGGTTTCGGGCACTGAAGTTAGAGAGAGGGAGAAAACGCTCACTTTAGTTCGGGGATTTTGTACTTAAAGAAATATTCCATTGTATAAATTCAATACATTGTATAAACTCTTATATTTGTAAGAAAATAGAAAGATTCATTTTTTTTCTTTCGAAATATTATTGTTCTGTGATTCTGTGGCTGATTCTGTTTAAACTCTATAAACTAAATAATAATCCGTCATTTTGAACGTTTCAAGTTGGTTTAATTACCGACTAAGGGCGGACAATAGGGCGGGATGTTACAAAGTGGTATCAGAGCTTTGATTTATACAAAGCTTAGTTTATGACATTTAATATGAATAGTCACTAGAATCACTTTAAAGAAAACATTTTTCAAATCTAAAGAAGTATAAAATTGTTTTTTTTGAAAAATAAAAGGTATTTTGAAAATTCAAATCCTTTTCGGAAATCCCCCTATCTAAATTTAGGTTTACGATAGTTTCTCTTCGGTAAGGTCTTCTTAGATTTGAGTCCCGATCATTCGAAAACCCATTATCGAATTGCTGAGATTTCTGAAAAATAAAATATAAGCTAAGTAAATTAATGAATTGGTTTAAATCAAATATTTTGAATATCTCTCCAAAGTACTAATTGGTAAATAAAATGACATGTCAATTTAGTTATAGCCAAGGGGATCATTGAACTATAACTTGGGAATTTGATTCTGAATTCTTTTGAAAATTGATTTCAAATGTTTTGAAGAACAATACTAGTAGTATATAGAGGAAGAAGAAAAAAATTCAAGTAATTTTTCAAAATATTTTTGAAAACAATAAAATTAAATAATTTTTGTTTTTATGTTTCAAGCAAGGTTTGATATGCAAGTATGTATATATATGTATATTTCAAATGTTTGAAATAAAATTCGGAGTTGAATATCAAGTTTGGTTGAATAATAATCCTATATATCAGGATAATGTACATTTGCAAATTGTCTTGGGGAAATGATTGAATAATCCAACCTTTGATAATAAAGATTGTAAATTTTAATAGGAAACTTCGAAAACATCTTGTTAATTATAATGGCGAAAAACGAAGCAAAAAAAGCAGCACGCCGTGAACAAAGAGCAATTGCCCATAGAGAAGCAGAAGTGGCACATGCGGAAATCGAAAGGAAAATCAATGAAAGGCAAGGACCTGGTCCCTATGATGATGTTATCTGTTATCGATGTCATAAAAAGGGGCATTATGTCGTTATGTGCCGAGAGAAGAGAAAGAAAAGGAATGTGGATGACCGGTTCGTTCATCCTGAGATTGTGTGTTTTAAATGTCAAGGGAAAGAGCATTTTCTTAGTCATTGCCCTGAAGTGAAAAGGAAGAAGCGCGCACTCGATTTACCAGTCGATAGATTGACAATCTGCTACCATTGTCGCCAGACTGGACATATAGCCAAAAACTGCACCGAAAGGCAGCATGGAAAGCAAGCTATAGCCCGATCAGCTAGAGCGAAAAGTGTAAGGACGATAGATAAGGATGGAAACATCTCATATTTTTGCGGCAACTGTACGAATTGGGGACATGTTGAATTTGAATGTGTTAATCCTCCTTTAATACAACCTGAAATAGTGCAAACCAAAGAGGGAAGTTTGGCAAAGATGCGTACTACCAAACAGGAAGTCGATAGTCTTCAATAATTCTGAATCTTAAACCAATCAGTATATTTGAAGCAATCAGTGTATTTTGTAATACTATCTTTTGTAATCCAAAATCTTCTATGTACGTATTATAAAAGTATTAAGCTATGTATGGTTTTGTACGGAAAGAAATATTTTAATGAAATAGCGTCTTGGGAAGGAAATCTATTTGTCGACTTAATTGTATGAATCAAACTAGTTTTGATGTAAAGCTTATATTTCAAGTTTAGACTAATGCCTAAAATAGTTAATGTGGAGATATGAATCTAATGGAACCAAGTCGATGAATGGCTTACTAAAGAACTAGTTTTTATTTTGGAAATAGAAAGCAAATGCAAGGTTCAAATGGGATTTAGATTTCAAATTTGAAGTTTGTCAACATGATGATCCATAATAGGTTTAATAGATTCAGTGATGAATTTGAATTTAAATGTGCAGAGAATTAAGTTAAGTGGAAAACTTAATATGGGAAAGTTTGAAGTCGGTTTAAAACCAGTATTGTGAAAAGTATGCGGAATTCAAACTATGAACTAAGTCGAAGTTGAAAAAGTTAAATGGGAAATTTGAACAATTAGTTCAACTTGAAATTTTTCAAAAAGATTGAATCTTGAGTTAAATTGAGTTTAACTTCGACGCCAAAAACAATATAAGTTGAGCTTTGAATTTCGGAAGGTCGGTTTGGTTTGCATGTTTAACATTGTGAATTGATGACACAGCAATTGATCTCTATTAAATATATATCTGTTTGGTGGCGGAGAATTTATTCTCTTAGCTATATACACCCTTCTCTGAGACGTACGAGCTCAGAGGTTATATATTGGTAGACATCAATTATGTGTTGAGAATTGACGATGTAACGTAAAATCCAAATCGAGTGTGAAGTCGATAATAAATTGAATTATGAATATGAATTGGGTTTGAGATAACCTTAAACTTCCAAATTGATTTAGAGGAAAATTTTAAATTGGTAACGAGATGGAAAATTCAGGAATCCTCTATTTGTTATGGGTATGGGATATGGAGGTTTTCTGAACTTATATATGAGAATGCAGTAAATTCGAAAACCATCAGTTTGGAAAGTAATTGTTATGGAAATCTTATGTAGGTTTACATAGGTATGATATGTACGAAATGTGAAATGAAGTACTATATATATGACATTATGTTTTCTAGACTGAGGATATGGAAAAGTACCTTCCATTGAAAATTTGTTAAGGTGTTGGAACTCGGTATGAGTGTCCATTTGAAATTCGTAGCTACGTAGAATTTTCATAAGTTGGAGTGTCCATTTAAATTGGAATCCCTCGTGATGGGATCATGTTGATGGGATCATGTTGATTGATGATGATGTATACTAGCATAATTCGAGGGGTGTGATGCCTACAGTTACAAGCGATTCCACTGGGATAGTGGCGCAACCGCCGTGTAAACTGCGATCTAGATGCCATAGCGAAATTCGAGGGGTGAGATGCCTATGGTTACAAGCCATTCCACTGGGATAGTGGCGTAATTGTCGTGTGAACTGCGATCTATGGCAACAACCATGGCGAAATTCAAGAGATGTGAAATCTATAGATTACAAGCGATTCTACTGGGATAGTAGCGTAACGGCCAAGTAATTGTGATCCATAGGGGAACGTGCTTTCCATATCCATTTTTAAAAGGATTTTTAAGTATTTTCACTGGGAGTTGAAGCAATTATATTTAGTACATGGAGATTTTTAGTCTTGCACCAGGCCAGCGTATGCCTAATGTCTGTAAGAACGACGATAGACTTGTTAAATTTCGAGTTAGTAAGTATTTTCAAAACTTTAAATAGCAAATCAATAGTCCGAAATTAAAATTACATAATTCCAACCTAATAAGCTAAGGAAGAAGATCTTTAAAATGTCTTGAAAGTCCACAACTTTGGAAAAGATGTAATATGCAAATCTCTAACATGAAGAATTTCAAGTTTAAATATGAGTGGTTATAAACCAAAATAGTGAATTGAAAACAAATTTGAATAAAATGAATTGGAATTTGTAATGAATTAGTAATTGGAACTAATTTAAAGTAGTGCAGTAGTAAATGAAAGTTAATCGATAAAATTCAATATCCGAAAGATAAGTTGAAATCAAATAGAATTGAAATTGTGAATTGAATTCAAATGAAATTTGAAATGTAAAATTGAATGAAAATGAACATATAACTTCAATAGGGAAGTAAAAGTGTATAAGAAGCATATATTGAAAAAATTTGTAATGGAATTGGCAAAATGATTTGAATGTTTGAATTGAATACTACTACTAGCAGGATATACAGGTGTATAAAAGGAATTGGAAATTTTTGGTTCGAAGATAAAAATTAAATTGCTCGATAAAAAGGTACGTATTTCAATTTCAATATGAAATTTGATGATTTTCTTGTCTAGCCGCTTGGCTTTTTCTTTTCTTTTTTGAAATTGGGGGCCCGATGTGGTATTTTGTAGTCGTACCGAGTTAGCCGCGCAAAGGAGACGCTGGCAAAAAATTTCGAAAATTTAAAGTGTTAGAAAAAATTTTAAGAAAATTTTAAAAGTTAAAAATTGGAATTTAAATCTGAATTTGAATTAAGAAGGAAACAATGTTGTTTGAAACTTATAATTGATGTTGGAAAGTTAATTGAAATGATAATGGGTCATTAATAAAAAGATTTAGGTCAGTAAGTTGATAAAACTATTTGAATTGTGAAAAATAGTATACGAGTTAAGGACCATTTTTCCTAACTTGTAATTTCGAGGCGAAATTCTTTTAAGGGGGGAAGGTTGTAACGACCCATAATTTTGAACAATTTAATTGAAAATATTTAATTAATTTTAAATATTTGAATGATGGTTTGACTTGAATTTCAAATTATCATAATGAAATTGGCAATTAAATTTTAAAATTTGATCTATTGAAAGTAGAATAACAATTTGAATTTTCAGTTTTAAGCTGATTAAAAATATTTCAAAGGCTTGTAAAATATATATTGACAATGCTGGAGATAATGGAAGCTTCAGAATTGAATTTGAAAGTGATTTGATCAGTTTTGAAATTATATCATTTGAGTCGATATTTAAAAAATAGCCTCCCGATGCACAATCTCGGAATTCGACGAAACCAGTTCCATTGGATCCGGAATATTGTATTATTATCGGATTTCAAATTTCGAAGCGTTTAAAGTTGTTGTGTGAGCGTACGACATATAAACGCGTTGAAATTAAATCGAATTAAATAAAAATTTAAATTTGAAATTGGTCAACATCAGCTACTTCCCTTCCCACCACGACACAATAGCCTTGTTCCTCCCATATTGTTGTCATCCTTAAATCACGCAACCCTCCTTTGTTTCAGCCCGGAATCACGCTCCCCCCTTCCTCATAAAATAAGTGATTCCCCCCTTTCATTTGCATTCGTTCGAAAACCCTATAACCCAATCCTCCTTAACCATTCCCATTCGTAACCCTAAAAAAAAGAAAAATAAACAATGGCGGCTCCGATTATTCGTTCGTTCCTCTTTACAAATTAGGGCTTTCGAATTACAATTGAAGCCGCGCCTTTGTTGTTTGAGCGCTGGGGATTGTGCGTGATAATTTGTTCTCGTAGAGCTCCGCTCGGCTACTTTAAATCGCCTCGAGAAAAAGCTGAGCGATCTTCTCTTCACTCACATCTTCTAATTCGAATGTTTTGATGTTTTGTGACTTGCTCAAATTCGTGAATTTCGTCGCTAGTTTATCATGGCTTGATGGTTTTGAACTGTTCGAACCCCTTGGCCATTATGGTTCGAATTGTATCTGACTTTGGTTTTGATTTTGTGTATGCGATTCCAGGATTTTTTCAGTAGCTCACGGCTTCGAATTTGCTGACATTTAACTTGTTGATTTCGATTACATACGATACAATTGATTTTCTATTTATATATATATTTGTTGCTTGGTAATCACGATGTTGATTCATTTCGTGATGACCACGGCTTGATCGATTCGGACTTTAAACAGTTTGTTTTCATCCTTGTTAACTTCGATGTTGTTTTGCCTTGACTTTGACCTATTTTGATGCGTGAATTTTGGTCGGCTTCGACTTTATTGATGTGTATTTTGAACTTGCCATGGTTTTTATCACTTGTGTTCATCCTTTAGCATTACTGCTTCCATACTGTGCTATATATATATATATATATATATATATATATCAATTCTCGGCCAGATTGATCAACAGATTAGTTCTGTACATTTGTGATCACTTTTGCACTTTGGTCTTCATATGTACACTGTTGTGTTTTACCTTCCGGTAATGGCTCCATTTATATTTGGTGTTGTAGTTTTTCTGGAATCCAGCAGTTTGCAATTGAGATGTAGCCTTGAGTTTGTTTGCCTGTAGTGTTTTACTCCTGATTTGTTTAATTTGCTTCATGCTGTTACGTTGAGGCTGCGCTTGAGTCTTTATGTACTTCATATATGCACTATTTCATTTGATAGATGTAGTTATTCATGAAGTTTTGATATCATTTGTTGAGACAGTTTGGATGTCTTGTACCACTTGTGTCTGCACTTTGCTAACCTGTCTTGTGCAGTTGCATCCTGGTCTTGCTTGTATTATTCATTGACACTACTTTATACTTGGTTTTAAAGTTGTCATTGGTGTTGCATTGTTGTATCACTTGATGTACAGTGCATTGTTGCTTATGTACAATTGTGTTGTGTCTCTCTTGAGTTGAACTGGTACATTACCTTTGGGTCTTCATACCTGTAGTGTTTGAGTCTGTTCAAACACCTGTTGGTCAGTTTGCATCTGCTTGTAGTTGTTTCTGGCCATTCTTTGTTTCAAATCTGGGCATATCTTCTTGTATGCTTAGAGTCTCTGTTCGGCCATATTGATAGTATTTGGTCTGGAAAGTCTTGTATTATGACTTGTACATTTGATTTGTACATTGAGTTGAATCCGGCTTAAACGCTCGGGTTGACCATGTGCTCGTGTTGTGATTTTATTTGAATTGCATTTGAATTGAACCTGACTTTTCTTTGGTTTGACCCTGTGCTCGTTTGTGAACTTTCATTGAGCTTTTATGTATTTCATCACTATATTGGCGTGGTAGTGCACGCGTGCGTGCACCGCAGCCAATTTAGAATTTGACGTTTTAATTGAGGTTTCAATTGCTTAAATTGTTTTGTCCAATTCAATATTTTGATATTGTATTTTGATTTGGTGATTTGATCATTTAGTTGTTGTCTAATTATTTTCTTAATAATTTGATTATGAGTTTCTAATTATTTTCTTAATAATTAGATTTTTGTTGTTAATTGCCGTTTAGGCAATTCTGATGTTTTCTAAATTATCTTCATTGATAATCTTTTCATTTATCTTGTTGATAATTTGATTCTGCTGATTTGTTGTTTAACACTGCTTGATGTTATATTTACCGTCATTCGATTTCTTTATTAAAAGGGTCGAATAGACGAGAATTATTGTGACTGTCGTCTATTTGATTATTAATGCCTTTATGCACTAATAACTGAGTTTGAATTAGACTGACCCGTGTATTATTTTCTTTTGAATGTAATACTCGGGTCAGACCGAGTGTTTTGCAACTTGAAGGTTTTCGGGCAGCGAAGTTAGAGAGAGGGGGAAAATGCTCACTTTAGATCGGGGATTTTGTACTTAAAGAAATATTCCGTTGTATAAATTCAATACATTGTATAAACTCTGATATTTGTAAGAAAATAGAAAGATTCATTTTTTTTCTTTCGAAATATTATTATTCTATGATTTTGTGGCTGATTCTTTTTAAACTCTATAAACTAAATAACAATCCGTCATTTTGAACGTTTCAAGTTGGTTTAATTACCGATTAGGGACGGTCAAAAGGGCGGGATGTTACACAAACAATCATTTAGATACATTATAATGATTTTTGAAAAATTGTTTTCTTTATATATAAAATATAATCAAGGTAAAATTATTTCATTTACCCAATTTAAAATAGTACTATGTCGACTTGCATCGTTTAAGTGTTTGGAAATCCCTATTGATAATATGCCGTCCAATATACCGACCAACATTTACAAATAGCTCAACGGATAAATAAACACAATATAAAACATTTTTATATCACTAATAAATACGCGCTCATATATATAATACACTCAACTCAATCTAGGGTGCTACTGCCCCTATCTATACTGAGTACACATCAAAGCTTAGGAATATACAAAATCTAAGCTCTGATACCAAATGTGATGACCTGTAAATCTGTACCCTTTGAATTGACAATAAACCACACATGTCCGACCCAAAAAGCACAGATTGACGGAAAGTCAAGAGAAAGAAAAGAAGTGAGAAAAAGAGAAGAAAAGAAAGAGAGAAGATAGAACAGAACAGAACAATATAGAATCTCACATCGTAGCAGAAAACATATAATATAATACCAATGATCGTTAAAAAATCAAAACTATATATACATACATCAGTCAGAGTTCAACAATCAAACATCAGTTATCAGCCTGGACAGTTATAACTTATAATGACATGTCCTCACAATTGTCGATAATAAATAATAACTACGCAGTGGATAATCAAACAAATCCATTACCCGTATAAGAAAATGAAGATCTCCAGCTCTCCTTCTGAAGCTCTAAAGCCATCGATCTAAACTTGTAAATATACTCGGTCTGACCTGAGCATTGAAAAGGAAAACATCAAGATCAGTCTGGTAAACCAGCGGAAGAAACACACTCAACTGAATTTATTAAATTACCAAACTTTTTCTTACCAAAAAAAATACTCGTAAGACACGCCCATACATAAACACGGACATTTTTTTAACTTATGATAACTAAAACATTTCATATCAAATTCTCTTATATTATACTAGTGTCCAGTATATACAAATTATATTAATCATAGTCGAAATGGTTGCCCATATAGCATTTTGAGGCTCTTCATTACGCCTTTACAAACAAAATCGTAGCTCATAGTGGTTTTTGAATTTCCATACAAATGACTAGGTGAAGATACTACCTGTCGAATGTGTACACCTCTAGATGGATGTCCCGAGGCACAGAACATCTGCCATCTACCAACATAAGACCAGCCCACCTCTATAACAAGATGGTACCGAATATGTCATCCTTCGGTCGTTTCGGAGCTTTACAGAGGGCCGACATAGCATACAAACCACAATAATCATATACACGACATCATAGCATGTAAAGATATATCTAAAAGAGGGTGATCATATCCTACTCGGAAATGACCCACTTAGCCCTGCTGCATCCAACCATGTTTTGGTCATTTCCGATTGATGAGGCCTGAGGTAACGATTACCTTTCACATATTACAAATCATATCACTTTGAATGCCATACGACCATTTCCGTTGACCACTAATTTCCTTCCCCAAAAAAACAACCCTTAAGGTCATACGTCTCAAAGAGGGTGTTAAGCTAAGAGAAGTTGCCTTCTCCACCACCAATGATGTATGTTTATAAAAACAATTGTACGTAATCTTTAGAAATGCAATGTCAGGCAAACATCCATACAAGTTATCAAGGAATAGGACAAACCGAAGGTACTTTCCTACCACATCCTATCGGTAAATCCCTAGGATTAGTAGCGAATAGTCCTTGCATTGGATATTTCATAATGAAGAGACCACTGCTACTATACATATATTAGGATTTTAACCCCAAACGATTAACAAGCAGTCCCCCACTATGAAAATCCTGAATATCAATATCATCAATCACATGCACACTCGAACACATATACGTTGGTTCGAATCGGATAAACCAATCTTGGTCTCTTCGCACCAACAATGCAAAAGCGTTTCTCAACCTCACACAGAAACTAAGTCTCATAGACTTATCATGTCTCCAACTTTCAATTTGCTATCCTTCGGGCCAAGAAGGAAGCACAATATATTAGAGTAATACTCCTCACTACATGAATCAATATCCTTAACAAAAACGATAATCAAGCCTACATAGAAGGCTACGTACTAAGTATACGACTAAATAGTTCCTACATCAAGTCGAGGAATTAAAATGGAAAATTTGATAGTCGGTTATTTAACTATCAAACAAACAAATATTTAGCACCATACACAATCACTAGGCCCTTTTAATTAATCTTTTTTAATTAAATCACTTGCCACATATTCACTTTAGATTACCTTTAAAAAGATATATTCGCAAAACCATTTCAATATTTCAATATTGGAAAACATTTCCATATACTTATTTAATAATAAGTAATTCACAATCTCTTTATTTTCAACACTTAGAAAATATTACATATACTTAAATCACGATTAAGTATATAATTTTTCTTTAAGGAAAACATTCTCTTTTAACACATTTATTTGGATCAAAATGAATGTTGCATAAAACATCGTTACGGCAACCCAAAATCACTAGTATAGGGATTCGAAAATTAGATAGATATATAAACCCCAATACTACACAAAAATATTTCCTTTCGAAAATCATTTATTATAACAATAGTTTTATAGTCCATCATTTCCATTCTTCTCAAAAACGTCTATTTCAACAACGAATGTTGAAATTTATGGTTTCGATACTTAAAACATTTTAAAACACCTTCAAATCATTTAACTCTATTTAAAATATCACTTTCCAAACATTTATTTAACATATTATTCACTATCCAAAATCGTGAATATAGTCCATTTACCAAATCTAATATTTCTACACGTTTATTAAAGGATAATCCACTGTCCAAAATCATGGATATAATTCATTTGCCAAATTCATTGCTTCTATATATTCATCAAAGGATTATCCACTTTCCAAAATCATGGATTTATCTCCTTTAATAAACTTCTATATTTAAGTTATCCAATTCAATTGATTTCGGAGTTATAAAATAATGTTTATAAATCACAATTATATTTTATAAAAACTTCAACTTATAAAATCACTTTATCAACAAATTCCATTTATATCCCATTTATATTCCAAAATCCAATTATAAGTTAATTTACTTATAAATCATTTATTTTACAAATCCATCCATTTTATAACTTCATGAATTTATAAATCTTATTTACTTATAGATTCATTCGTGCTTCATTTTAACACTTATAAGACTCCTTTACAATTCCATCATTTTGATTTATAAAATATAAATTTACACTAGCTCCAATCAATTTCAAACTAGCTCTAAAATGTAGTGCTCATCAATACAGACCCAACACAACTCGTTTCGTCAAAAAAGGACCTCGTATGAAGAAGTTATGCATTATTAAAGTATATATGAATTTTATATAATATAAATTTACAATTTTTATTTAATTTTCAAACCTAGTAAATATGGGTCGCTGATTTCATTTGCCCCAGATCTTAGCCGTGTTTGTTTTCTTCCCCTCCCAGTTTAAAAAGCATGCAAAACCCATCGAGCTGCCAACATACTTTGAATTTTCGTTTCCTGTATAATCGATTTCAGGTCATCAACCACCGCCACTTCAAAGTCCTTGCCGAACTCCACTCACGGCATGAATACCGACAAATTAGAGCCTACCAGTGCCAAGAAAAATACCCACAAATGCGACGACTTCGCAAACAAATCGACGGCAATCCACCATGATCCAGCCGATCACATCCGTTGAATATGTTTGTCTCTCCATCCTCTACAACATTGTAGTTGGGGGTTTTAGCTAATTATGCATAGATTTGGAGAAAATCGAGGAAGACGAGGATGTGTTTTCGGCCGTAGAAATAATGGTGGCAGCTGTAAAACCCTAGCTAGGGCTTGAGTGAAAAACAAAGCTATGAAGTCCTTTCATAGAAAATTCGCGACTTTATTCACTCGAATTTTTTCCAAACTCCAAAAGAAGTGTGCCACCTGGCATTTATAATGTTTTACCCCTATTTTGAACATAATGGAATATATATCGGAAGCTAATTTGATCGTATTTGGAAAATAGGTTTTCGAGTCAACTTATTTAAATTTGAAATTCACTTAAACAATTTTTTATATGTTTCAGCTTGCCATGAACAAACCATAAATCCGATTGAAATTTGAAATCCTACAATAATATAAAATTTCGGATCCAATGAAACTGGTTTTGTCAAAATCCGAGACAGTATGAAAAATGACTATTTTTATACGTTAATTAAATATTAAAATATTCCATTTCTACAAATCAACTTTTTCTTCAATTTTAAAAGTCTACCGACATCATTCTAATTAAAATATAATTTAATTCAATGTTATAAATCATTTTTAATTCACATAAAATCCAAATTCCAATTATTTTTGCAATTTCAAATATTGAGTTAACGATTTAATTATCCAACTAAATCACTATATCTCAAATATAATTATTCAGCTTATAAAATTAACTTTTGAATATTTAAAATTAATTAAATATAATAATTTCAAATGACAGAAATTCTGGGTCGTTACAGCAGATGTGGCTCCGATCTTGTGAAAGAATATTTAGATATATTCAGTTGGAGGATGTAGAGTAACTATTGTTGGCATCGTGACAACTTCAAAAGTCGACGATAGATTAATGGGATTTGGTAATAACTAATACTCTTGAGGAAGAGTTTAGTTTGGCCCAAGTCAAGGAGGTTTTTGAAATAAAGTTTATTTCAGAGGCCAGGAGAATTCAATTGTGTGGGAGCTTCATTGATTTAAAGCAAAGTGGTATAACGGTGCCATAGTATGAGCATAAGTTCAATGCTTTGTCCAACTATGGACTTAGATTGATAGATAAATTGCTTAAGAAGAACGAAATGTTTGTGAATGGGATTCTTCCTAAGTTCCATCATGAATTGGCCAATCATCTTATGGGTACATTCACTAACCTTATCAGCATGGCATTGGGTATGAACTCTTGATATTAAGGAAGGAATCCAGAAGGGCATAGTACCAGCAGTGAGTCCCTAGCCTTTATTAGTCTAACCAATTAGAAGAAAGCTAAATTTAAAGCATAATTTTAAGGGAAGGATGCATTGGGCAGGGAAGAATCCCAAAAATGGGGCTCCATCGCAGAAGAAGCAGCCCAACTTGGCCAACATTCTTTGTTTTAAGTGCAACAAAATGAGCCACTTTGCAAATCATTTCCCAATTACTGCCTGTTTCAGCTGCTGCCAGTTGCGATACATGAAAAATGTGTCCTTTTCCAAAGAAGGGGTCTTAAGGATTGGCTTTTACTATTAAAGAAATACCACCCACTTCTATTAAAATGGGCAAGTGTAGCAAGATATATTATCCATCTATGATACTCCTAGAAGAGTAATGTTTATTACCGGTGCTTCCCATAGTTTTATTTCAGTTGATATCGTTAGTAAACTTAACCATAAACCCATCATTACGAGTAACTCTCTTTGTGTATCAAACTCTATTGAGGGTTCGACCAAACTTAACACAATTTATACCAAGATACCTATTTCTTATCGAAATCATCTATTTCCTTTTGATTTGTTTGTTCTTGGGTTCATGGGTTTTAGTGTATTACTGGAAATGGATTGGTTATTTGAGTATAAGATTGTCTTGGATTGTAACAGAAGGTTCATTTGACTTAGTGATGCTGGAGATATTGGTGTCGATATTTGTTTTGAAGAGATTAATAAGTTATTGAGCAGTTTTCTGTATTCACTCGAAGTGGTTAAACGAAGCTAGGAGATGTAACGATTGTTTAAGATTACACTGATATTTTTGATGAGGTGTAAGGTTTACCTCCTCACCGTGAAGTGGAGTTCTATATTACCTTGGTTTCGGGACCCGGACCTATTGTATAACCCCTACGAAGGATGCCTCTTATGAAAGTGCTGTAATGGATCATAATATTGAATATAATCTAAGTTATCTACTAGTGCGGAATATGAATATAAAATGTAACACCCCAGATTTTTGGTAACATTATTTAGGAGATTTAATTAGTTGAACTAAATAAAATAATGTATTGATTACGGGATTGAAATTTGATTCTAATTAAGGTAGCCATACCTTGAACTAAAAGAAGAGTTTAGAAATGAATTATAGAGGGGTATTATGGGAAAGAGGCCATTCCTATATTCACTTTCTTAGGCCGTGTAATATGTACACATTCATTTCATTTCAAAGTTTTCAAAATCAAGGCCAGCCATCATTAACAAGGAAAGGAGAAGAGGAAACTAAGGAAAAGCTAAAGGAAAAGCAAATTCAAATCAAACCCGTTCAAATCTCAAACTCATTAATCTCTTAAGCAAAGGTGTATAGCGCTTACATCTTTAAATTGTTATGATTTTGGTTTTAAGGTTAAATTAGAATATTTTACAATAGTTTTTCATGTTTTTGAATGATAAAATGATTATATATACAAACATGTTGATGAATTTTTTATGTTCATATATATTTTATGACATGTTTTGGGATGAAAACCCTATTAAATGACATCCAATTGCCTTAAGAATTTTTATGAAGGTCTAAAATGATAATTAGAGATGGGTTTCAATTTTTATATCTTTCTGAATTTTTGTGGAATTATTATGAATTTTCCAAGGAAGAAAATAGTATTTTGGATTATAAAATTATTTACAGGAAAATAATTTATTATTTGGGTCCGAAAATTTTATATGTTGAAAAACGTGTAGTAATTGATTTTATGGAATTTTTCTAGATTTTTCCAAAGCAATTTAATAGTTATATAAAATTATTTAAGGTATGTGACTTAAATATTTTATATAATTATAAATAAGAAAGGGGCTTTTTCTAAATTGTTTAAATTCAAAAATAAGGAAAGTCAACAACACTTTTGAATATAAAAATCTAGCAACCAATCAGATTTAGACAAATAAGGCTGGTTAGATATAAAAGGACAACTTTAAAGTACAAATAAATAGGCTTTTTACCATTTTGACTCCTTCGGCAACTACGTTCCACCTCTATTCCAAACCTTCCAACAAGGTCGAAAGGTGTCAAACATTTCGACTAGGTCGACAGCTAATGCACATGGTATCAAGCAACTGGTACATAGTGAATTGGAAGGGGTCGAAAGGTATAGGGACAAAACTAAGAGCTCTTGAAAGAGGTGAAGCTTTATTTTGGTTTTAAAGAAAGTACGCCTGCTAGATTTCGACAAAGAGCTTTCGATAAGGTCGATAAGACCTAAATGCTTTCGACAATGTCAAATGGTTTAAAAAAAAAGTTTCGATTAGGTTTCTTTCTTGTTTTAATTGAAGCTTTCGATAGGGTCGAAAGCATAGTTGTCGCTTCCAACCTTTCGACCCAGATAGACTCGAAGGGTATCCTTTTGTCTTCTAAAACTTACCGCCTCTCCATTGCTTTCGAATGGTTGATTACAACACCATCACTTTAGTGTTTATGAAATGGTTTTGAAAGAGTTACTTTCAAATTTGCTCAACTCGAAGGCAAGATCCAAATGTTTTAAATCGAAACGTTTTAAAGGTTTCAAAGTAGTCAACTTCGAATGGTTTCCTCTTGTTTTAAATTGAACCCAACGATTTTGAAAGGTTTTATCAATGATTTCACAAGGGAGGTTCCCCAGGCTTTCGATAAAGTCGAAAGGTAAGAGCTTTCGACAAGGTTGAAAGAAGACCTTTCGACAAGGTCGAAAGCAAACCTTTCGACAAGGTCGAAAGGTTAAGTTTTTATTTTCGAAAGGCAAAAGATTTAAAGGATTTTAAAGGTCGATGTTATATATTTTAAGGCTTATAAAAGAAAGGCTTTTAACGTTTTAAAGGAATTGCCTTGAATGATTTCGAAAGGTTATATTAAGGGTTTCGAAGGGGTTACCTTCAATGCTTTCGAAAGTTTTCATTAGTAGTTTTGAAGGGGTCACCTTCAATGTTTTCGAAGGGTTGTTTAAAGGTTTTAAAAAAAGATTTTAAATATAATGACTAGGTAGATAGTCTAAGTGTTTTAATTCGTAAAGCACTTTAACTTATTTTAAAGAGGATAGATAATCCTTATTGAACATCATCAATGTTATTTTGAGTAAAGTATGTATAACATGGAAAAATAGCTAAGAGTAAAGCTAAAGATATATTTTCCTTATATATATGATTTGATGGACTAAATTATTTTGAAAAGGTCTTCAAGGAAGATTTAATGGGTAGTTAACCCTAAGAAAATTCGGACAATTGGCTCATTTAAATTCGGTTAGTTAGTCCATTTTGAGGGCAGTTAGCCCAGAGGACAGTTAGTCCAGATAAGGGCAGTTAGCCCAAATATGAACAGTTAGTACATTTGTTAGCATAACGGACTTTGCTACTTCTTAAGGACGGTTATTCTACCCTTTTTACCTATTTTATAGACAGATAGTCCATTATTTAGCATAAAGGATATTGCTATTTTGGTATAATCAGATTTAGGATAGTTAGTCTAGAAAAGAGCAGTTAGCTCAGATTTAGGACAGATAGTCCATTTATTTCATGTTTTAGCATAATGGATATTGCTATATTAACATTATAATCAGTTTATTAACCAATTTGGTTGAAGGAAAGGATTTGCAAAATATATGTTTTGAAAAGAGGTATTAGTGAAGGGAAACCCGTTCACTTAGCGCCATGGTCTCACTATATATCAGTAATCAGAGATATAACAGAAATTATTCATAAGGCTTTATGTCTGAGTCGAAGTTTATGTTTCTCCATAAATTCTCGGGTGCTCAAAATTTGATTTGAGTAGGCTGAGGATTTAGTTTTTCAGGTTTTAGCAGATTTTGGTGAATAAAGCGCCGGAAGACGAGCAGGTGGCTGACGGATAGCTAAACTGAGGAAATCTATTTTATATGTTTATGCTGTGTGTTAAGATAATTATGTTTATATTGCTTTGATCATCCAAGCGGGCATCTTCATATGTCACTCTCGGCGTATCATTGTAATTATATCTGATCATTGTTTGGGAATACGTTTGGGGATTTTTGTAAATTGGATACGTAATCGTTTGAAATGTAATTACTGAAATTATTGTTTATGGAAATTTATGATTTTTTTTCATATTCAAATGCTTCTGACATTATGGATACCATTAACATTACCGTATTTCATCACCAGAAGTTAATGCTATGGTCGACTACAGCATCCATATTGCTTAGCTTCTGGCCTCTAGATACGGGTATGTTCTAACATGGTATTAGAGCATAGGTTAATGAAAAATTTAATTAAAAATTGTTTTTGAAAAAAAAATCCCAAGGAATTAGAGTAAGTTTGGGGTTGGGATAACGCTAAAGTAACGTACTTGCATTTTCTATATATAAGTATGTGCTTTGTCTTCATTCAACTTTCTTTGATTGGGATATCATTATGCATCTCATGAGGTTTGAATATAGATATGGATGGTAGAATAAGTAGAGTTAAACAAGGAGTGGGAAGCACCAAAATGAATGTCGGGCCTAGTGCCAGGAGAAACCAAGGTCGAGCAGAGAATGTTGGTGCTAAGGTCCCACAAGTCGGAATGGAAGCCATGTAGTTTTTAAGGAATATGATGCAGGTGGGAGTTGCAGCCGGAGTGTTAGGAGGAAATGCTACGGGAGCAGGGGTTTCGGAATTGCTGATTGTTAATCATTTCGCTAAGATGAGTGGTGATTATGTAAAGCTTCAAGGGAAGCCATTTATGGGAACAGAAGATGCCGTTGGAGTGGAAAACTGGCTATTGCATTGCGAAAGGATTTTTGTAGATCTATGGCTCAATGATGAGCAGAAGAGGAGGTCGGCATCCATGCAGCTTCAGCGAGCCATACTATTTTGGTGGAATAGTGTAACTATGACAGTTGATGAGGAGACAGTAACCTAGGAGGATTTCAAGAGGAGATTCCAAGAGGGTTTTATATCTATTATGGCACAGTCGGCTTTAATTAGGCAGTTTGCTGAGTTAGTACAGGGTGAGATGTCTATTGCTGAGTATGCTAGGATGTTTGAAGAGTTGGCCCGGTGTCGGTATGCTTCTATAGATACAGTGTTGAAGTGGAACGAGAAGTCCATCAGAGGATTGAAGCCAGAATTGGCCAGTGCTACTTTGTCTCATCTTAGAGACCCTTTTGATATTCTTGTGGAGATGGCTTTAAGGCAGGAAGAGGTCCTTGAGTCTCTGGAGAAGAGCAAGGCAAAAGGGGTCTACGTTGGGCAAGATTAGAAGAGGAAGTTCTTCCACAAGAAAGGTGCTCAGAAAAGTGGAGCAGCCAAGAAAGCGAAGTATTAGGTTGTCTGGTGTAAATGCGACTAGAAAGGGCACTTTGCTAATGAGTGTTTCTCAGGGAAGGCTAAGGATGTGGCTAAGGGGAAGAATGTCAAGTGCTTCAGCTGTGACCAGATAGGCCATTATAGGAACTAGTGCAAGGAGCCCATTTGAGATGGTAAGGGCAAGGTGTATGCATTGGAGCCTGCTGCTTCTAAGCCATCAGCTCAGGAGAAGGGAAAGACAGTTCTTGGAGGAACGCTTCAGATTCATAGTATGTCTGTTAGCCCTTTAATTGATACCGGTGCATCACATTCTTTTATATCTAGATGTTTGCTAGATAAGCTTAACATTGAACCCACATATTTAGTTACTTCCTTACGGGTTGCGAATCCAATAGAAGGGTATGCAACTCTAAGGTTGAGGTGTGACCAGTTTAAGTTTGACCCTTTATGTTATACTTTTGAGTGCATTTTGCATATGTTTGATTTTATGGGGTTCGAGATTATCCTAGGTATGGATTAGTTAAGTGAGTACGATGCTAAGATATTTTGCCAAGGTAGGAAGATATCTCTTAGACACCCGGATGTGGGTGATCGGATTGTTTTCACAATAGAAGGTTCTAGTGGTGAGATGTTTGCTTTATTGGGTGCTTTGGATTCTGATGGTGAGTTGAGCTGACTTTCATGGTTATAAAATTCGCAGATATGCTTGAGTCTGTAGTTGGATTGCCAGTGAAATGAGTCACTGAGTTTCGAGTAGATTTGGTCCTGGGAGCAAAACTAATGAGTAGGCCGCCAAGCAGGATGACCCCTCCATAGATGTGGGAGTTGAAGGTGCAGTTGATGGATCTAGAGGGTAAGAGTTTTATCAGGCCAAGCAGTTTGCCTTGGGGTGCAGCGACAGTGTTTGCTAAGAAGCCGGATGAATCATTGAGGCTATGTATCGATTATCGTAAGTTGATTGAGAGGACGATAAAGAATCGATATCGATTGCCCAGAATTGACGATTCGTTAGACCAACTAAGTGGAGCAAAGGTATTTTCCCAGTTGGACTTGGCAACAGGTTTCCATCAGCTCAGGATAGCAGAGGATAGTATAGCTTTGACGTCGTTCAGGACCAGATATGGGTCGTACGAATGGTTAGTTATGTCATTCGGACTGACGAATGCCCCAACTTTTTTTGTGGATTTGATGAACCGGATTTTACGAGATCACTTGGATAGGTTCGTCTTAATTTTTATAAATGACATCTTGATTTACTTTAAGGATGAAATAGAGCATAAGCTTCGTCTTAGAGTGGTGCTGAAGACGCTGAGGCAACATCAGTTGAAGGCAAAGTTTTCAAAGTGTCACTTTTGGAAGAAGGATGTGAATTTTCTGGGTCATGTAGTCTTAGAGGAAGGGTTGTCAGTGGATCCGACTAAGAACGAGCAGTGAATAGTTGGAAGAGACCCAAGAAAGTAACAAAGATTAAGAGTTTCCTTGGGTTGGCTGGTTATTATCGAAGGTTTATTAAGGATTTCTCATGGATAGCAGCATTGATGACCAGGTTGATAAGGAAAGATGTGAAGTTTGTGTGGACCGATAAGTGTGAGGAAGCATTCCGGAGTTTGAAACAATTATTGACCCATGTACCAGTGTTGGTTGTTCTAGAAAGAATCAGGATTTTGTAGTTTATACAGTTGCATGTGGAACAGGATTAGGAGATGTGCTAATGTAGAGAGGTAAAGTGATTGCCTATGCTTCTAGACAACTTAGACCGCATGAGGTCAGATATCCGACGCATGATTTAGAATTGACTGCTATGATTTTTGCTTTGAAGGTGTAAAAACATTACCGTTTGGGAGAAAGGTTTGAGCTATATACAGATCATAAGTCGTTGAAGTATTTATTCTCTCAAAAAAAGCTGAACATGAGACACCTGAGGTGGTTAGAGTTCGTAGCTGCTTATGATTTTAGGATTGAGTACACGCCAAGGAAAGGCAGCAAGGTTGCAGATGCACTTAGCAGGAAGCATCAGAATGCAGTGTTCGCAATGGTGGGTGAGTGGAAAGATTTAGAAGAATTAGCAGATTGTAGAATACGGTGGAGATCTGAGGCTGGGTGTAGTAGAAATACAGTTGTATTGTTTATTTGGAAGTTTGACTAGTGTTGATCGAGGGGGTTGCTTCTAAGCAGACCGAGGATCCAATTTTAGTTGAACTGATCAGGAAGCTAAAGGAAGGAACCAAGAGCGATAACTTAAAAGATTTTTGTCTTGACCAGAATGGATGGTTGAGAAAGAAAAGAAGATTATGTGTTTCGAGTATAGAATACATAAGGAAGGAGGTCTTAGAGGAATGCCATCGTTCGAAATTCACTATACATCCCTGAGGTACCAAAATGTATCAGAATATAAAGAGGAGTTTCTTCTGGGAAGGAATGAAGCGGGATATTGGTTTGAGTGTAAGGCAATGCTTGAATTACCAACAGGCAAAGGCCGAACACCAAAAGCCAAGTGGCTTGCTTCAGCTGTTGGATATTCCAGTATGGAAGTGGGATTCTATTTCTATGGACTTCATAAATAGGTTGCCAAGGTTAAATAAAGGTAATGAAAGTATATGTAATAGTGGACAGATTGACCAAGAGTGCCCGTTTCATTCCAGTTAAGTCAACAAGGACGGCACCTGTTTTAGTGAGTTTATTCATGAAGAATGATGTTTGGCCGCATGGAGTTCCTGGCAGTATAGTTCGTGATGGAGATCCCTTGTTCACTAGCGAGTTTTGGAAGAGTCTGCAAGAAGTTTTGGAAACCAAGATTAAGATGAGTATTGCTTACATCCTCAAACAGATGAGAAAACAGAAAGAGTTAAAAAGATCTTGGAAGATTTGTTAAGATCTTGTGTTCTGGCTTTCGGGGGATCATTGGAGGACCATCTCCATGTGGTCAAGTTTTCATATAACAACGGTTATCAGACTAGTATTGAGATGACATCATTTAAAGTTTTGTGTGGAATGCCATGCAAATCTCATGTTTGTTGGTTAAAGACCGGAGATAGGTTGATTCTTGTTCCAGATCTAGTTAGAGAGGCTTCAGAAAAGATTGAGGTCATTCAGGCTAGAATGAAGAAGGCTCATTCTAGGCAAAAGAGTTATGCAGATAAAAGACGGAAAGATTTGGAGTTCTCGGTTGGGGACCAAGTTTTTGTCAAAGTATCACTGATGAAGGGTTTTCTTAGTTTGGGAAATCAGGGAAGTTATCTTGTAGGTTCATTGAACACTTTCCTATTGTTGAGAAGATCGGGAAACTCGCTTATAGACTTGAGTTACCAGCAGTTTGGTAGGTGACCATGATGGTTTTCATGTTTCTTATCTTAGAAAGTGTGTTGGAGACTCGAAGACTACTATTGCACGGATTGTGCTATGTGATTTAGTAGTAGAACCATACTTAACCATAGCAAGGAAACTGGTTCGCATTGTTCCAAGAGATGAAAAAATGTTTAGAACCATGACGGTCAGATTAGTCAAAGTCCAGCGGAGCGACGATGATAGATACTATACTTGGGAGGTTGAAGGTGAGATTAGAGATACTTATCCTGACTTATTTGATGGTATGTTTTACCTTCTAGTTTTTTGTGTGCCTTATCGTAATTTCGAGGATTAAATTCTTTAAGGAGGGAAGTCGGTAACACCTTAGATTTTTGGCAACATTATTTAGGAGATTCAGTTAGTTAAACTAAATAAAATAATGTGTTGATTAGGGGGATTGAGATTTGATTCTGTTTAAGGTAGCCTTACCTTTTAAATGAACTAAAAGAAGTGTTTAAAAATGAATTAGAGGAGGGGTATTATGGGAAAGAGGCCATTCCTATATTCATTTCCTTAGGTCGTGTATTATGTACACATTCATTTCATTTCTAAATTTTCAAGATTAAGGCTGGCCATCATTAACAAGGAAAGGAGAAGAGGAAACTAAGGAAATGGTAAAGGAAAAGCAAATTCAAATCAAACCCATTCAAATTTCAAGCTCCTTGATCTATAAAGTAAAGGTGAATAATGTTTACATCTCTAAATTGTTATGGTTTCGGTTTTAAGGTTAAATCCGAATATTTTGCAATAGTTTCTCATGTTTTTGAATGATAAAATGATTATATATACATACAAGTTAATGATTTATTTATGTTCATACAGATTTTATTACATGTTTTGGGATGAAAACCCTATTAAATGACATTCAATCTCCTTGTAAATTTTTATGATGGTCTAAAATGATAAATTATAGATGGATTTCAATTTTCTGATCTTTCTGAATTTTTGTGTAATTATTATGAATTTTTTAAGGAAGAAAATGGTATTTTGGATTATAAAATAATTTATGGGAAAATAATTTATTATTAGGGTTCGAAAATTTTATATATTGAAAAACATATAGTAATTGATTTTCTAGAATTTTTGCAGATTTTTCCAGGGTAATTTAATAGTTGTATAAAATTATTTAAGGTATGAGACTTAAGTGTTTTATATAATTATAAAGGAGAAAGGTGAATCTCGATTTTATATCGTTTTGATTATGACAAGCTATATAAAATATTCTATGTATACTAATCATTTTTGAAGGAGATTTGTTTCAGATTCATATTCGGAGTTTTTGAATTTGATTGTGTTGTGTTTAGAGTCTTTATTTCATTTAGAATTTTGTTAAAATCTCTCCTCAATTGATATATGTATAAATTCATATACACATATGCATGAACATGCACAACTGGCTGAATTCAGACGACTGAATGCATTCATTCAGACTTTTGAATGCTGAAACAAAAATATTGTTTCACAATATTCAGCCATCTGAATGAATATATTCAGACATCTGAATAAGGCCAGAAATAGCCTAAAACCTTGTTGTTTGCGTTTTAATCTAATTCAGACAGCTGAATATTCCCAACTGCTATTTTCTTGAATAGATGCTTCTCTTCATCGAAAAGAAACGTTTTCAAAATCAACGGTTGCACCTGTTCTTTTCAATATAATTTTTTCTCATCTATGGTTGCAATCTTTTAAACACTATGAATAGATTATAGAATTCAACGAACAATTTACCGAAAACTATTTTAATATTCTTGAATTCTTATCTATTCTCTAGTTTTCAAATTGCACTCAAACTGCTTACGTTCTCTGATCATTGATCACTCTATCTTCCATAATTCTCAAGCACGTTACACTAAATATCACACATGAGAAGATTATAGGAAGATTATACTTAATTGACTTATCAGTTCTATTCAAAGAGCACACTACATCGAATACTTTTGTTATCTGTAAAGAAGTCCTGTTCGGTTGCTCAGGCGGTAGAAGTCCTATTTGGTTACTTAGGCAGTAGAAGTCCTATTCGGGTTCTCAAGCAGTGTAAACCTATTCCTCCAGGTTAAGTGAGGGTTGCTAGTTTAAATCTAGAAGGAGTCTGGGACTGGACGCAAAACGGGAGTTCGAACCAGTATAAAAATATATGGTGTCATTTACTTTACTGCTTTTACTATTTACTTACTTATTTCGCATAAGTAGTTTATCCATACTACACGAACCTATAACACAAACACTTTCATTTGATATTAGAGCATTGGTCATCATATAACCGTAACATAGTTATCAGGTATTTTCATAATATGGAAAATAACACCAATACTATTGTTAACTCTACCTTCCTAGAAGGAAAATCTACTGTACGGCCACCACTGTTTAACGGAATGAACTATATTTATTAGGCACTAGAATGAGCATCTATATACAAGCAAGTAGTTATGAAACCTGGAACATTATGTAGTCTGAACATATTATTCCTACTACTGAATATGCAGCATGGTCTAACACATAAAAATTAGATGCTACTGCAAATGCTAAAGCTATGAATATGTTGTATTATGCATTAGACAAAAATGAGTTTAATAGAACAAGCATGTGTAAAACTCCTCATGAAATTTGGCATACTATTAAAGTTACAAAAGAAGGTACTAACAAAGTCAAACAAAGTAAAATTTTTGCTCAAAATCAGTTCCAGAATTTTAAAATGAAAAAAGATGCGACTATAAATGAAATGTGCTCTAGATTTCAAGATATATGCCATTCTTTAATAGCATTACGAGAAACTTACACAGATTTTGATATGGTTTCAAAAATCGTCAACTCACTAACGGATGAGTAGGAATGAAAAGTCTTAACAATCGAAGAAGCTAACGACATTTCGACCATAAAAGCAGAAGAGTTGATTGGTAGTCTAATGTATCGTGAAGTTAATCTCCAGAAAAAACGAGTACAAGCTCAAGATAAGAAAAATGTAGCATTCCAGGCAGAAAAAGATGAATCAGATTCAGATGAAGAAGATATGGCATTCATTGCTAAAAAAATTCAAATTTTTTTTGAAATTTAGAAAGATCAACAAATTTAGAAATAACAAGAACAACTCCAGCTACAGTATCAACACAAACAAACCATCAACATCTGCTCTAGAATGTTATGAATGTCACAAGAAAGGTCACATCAAGAAAGACTGTCCTGAGAAAAGGAAAGACGGATTCAAGACGAAAGCTGTCTCAGTCACATAGGACGATAAATAATCATCCTCATCATCAAAAAGTGACTCGGACAGTGATTCAGAACAAGCCAATGTTTGCTTTATGGCTACAAAAGACGAGGTAAGTGGTTTAACTTTCAATGATCTTTTGGAAATCAATTCAGAATTACTTAACAAATTAAAAGGCGGAAATAGAAAGTACAAAGAAGCTCATTGAATGGAACTGAAATTGAAGTAGAAATGTTAAGAGATGAAAAGAAAATTTTAGAAGAACTCCAAGTTACTCAAGAATCTTGTTCAAATGTGTCATCTCAACTTTCTCTGCTAAGTCAAGAGGTAGAAACTTAGAAAGAAAGGAACGATGCTTTATTAATTGAAAATCATAACCTTAAATCAGATATCAAGATTTTAGAGTTAGATAACTCTAGCCTCAAAATAAAATTAGAAGACATCACTAAAAATCTTTCTAATTTTTGTAAAGGCAGAGAAAATCTTTCAAAAATTATAGAAAATTCTCAAACTATTTCAAATAAAAGAGGATTACGACATAAACAGAATTCTAAAATTATTTCAAACAAAAAATAATTCTTCATATAAAAATAAAGTTGAAATATCTAGGTCTAAAAATTCCAATTTTACTACTTTAATTAAAATTTGAGTTCATAAAACTAATAATTCTTCAATAAGACACAAGTATATAAAGTCTTTTATAAAAACAGTTCATAAAAACAAAGATTTTGTGTTCAAAAGGAATTCTAAACCCTCTTGGGTTTGGCTTCCTAATACCTAACTCTTAGGACCCAAAATAAAATGATGGGTGCCAATGTTAATTCTATATTTTGCAGGTACCATCCAAGAAGAGAGAAAAATAGATACTAGACAGTGGTTGCTCAAAATACATGATAGGAAACAAAGAGATGCTAAAAACATTATCTACTCAAATGGAGGTTCTGTCACATTTGGAGATAATTCCAAAGGATATGTCATTGGTAAAGGCGATGTGAGCAATAACGGTATATCTAATTTACCTCTTATTACTGATGTTTTACTAGTTAAACATTTGAAACACAACTTACTTAGTATTAGCCAATTGAGTGACAAAGGATTCAATGTTTCTTTTTATGAAAATAAGAGTAGTATTTTTTATCAAAAGAAAAATCTTATTATTGAATGTTTTAGAGATAAAAATATTTATGCTTTAAATATGAATATAAATTATAATACAAATTGTGTTTAATAGACAAAGAAAATGACCATTGGTTATGGCACAAAAATTTTGTCATATTAACTTCAAAACTATAAATAAATAATCTAAAAATGATTTGGTAAAATGTTTACCAAAAATGAAGTTTAAAGTAAACAATATTTGTGATGCTTGTCAATTAGGAAAACTATCAAAATCATCTTCTAAATCGAAGAAAAATATTTCTACTATACAGCCATTAGAATTATTACATTTAGATCTTTTTGGTCCAACACAAATTCAATCTATGAATCAAAATAAATATGTATTTATTATAGTAGATGATTTTTCAAGATTCACTTGGACTATTTTCTTAAAAAATAATAGTGACACGTTTGAAAATTTCAAGAATATTAATAAATAAATAAAAAAAGAAGAGGAGGGTCTTCCAGCACTCGAACGCGGGATCTCTTACTCGGTAGCCTATTGTTCTACCACTACTCTACTTTGCCTTTTTATTAAACTTTAGTTAGTTTGTATTTTTTTTATTTACCTTACATTCATCCAATTTTTTCTATGGCTATTATAATCTTCACCACAAAATTCCTTCAATTTAAATATGACTCTACTCATATATGTATCTGCTATTCCTTCTTCCTTTTGCATTAGCTTTCAAATAAGAATTTAGGTTTCAAATACTTTTCTCAAAATGTCATCTCAACGCAGTTCAGAATCATCTGATCTCTCTTATACTTCTCCTTCTTCGGGATCGGTAAATTTACCAACTCGAACACCAATTTACGAACCAGTTCTGATTGTTCCTCCATCCACTCATACTGGATATATCCACCCATTAAAAGAACGAGACGGTCTCTCTTCTTTGGTTCACCATCTACAAAAGAGAAAATAGATTATATTCATCACTACCAACGAGAAATACTAGAATTATAACGCGAACTATACTATGAGCAAAATGTTAATGCCAAGCGATTAAGCTTTATGGAACAAGTCACTTTAAAATCCTGTAGTTCTTCCTCCAAAAACATAGTTCATCAAATGTCTCCTATTTATTCTCCAAATCGTCATTATCCTTGGGAACCATCACCATAGCATCTATCGATATCACCAAATTCTTAGGAACGCGACAACAGATGGTCTCCACTTCGACCATTTCAAAAGAACACTAAAATAGAAGAAGATGCATATCACACTCCAAGCTCTTCTTCCAAATCTTTTTAGTTTGTTTTATGCTATTGTTAATATGTTCTTTTTCTTGTCTGATTGTTCAAAAATTGTATTATTCAAATTACTTATTTATATATATTGTTTGCTATAAACAATAGGCCGATATGAGGTTCTGTACAAATTCAACCGGCTGTTTTTTTATAAAACGGACGGTTGAATATTATGGGAAGAAAAATTTGTCCCCAGATTCAGACGGTTGAATCTGGGGACAAATTTTTCTTCCCATAATATTCAACCGTCCGTTTTATAAAAAAACAGCCGGTTGAATTTGTACAGAACCTCATATCGGCCTATTGTTTATAGCAAAAAATATATATAAATAAGTAATTTGAATAATACAATTTTTGAACAATCAGACAAGAAAAAGAACATATTAACAATAGCATAAAACAAACTAAAAAGATTTGGAAGAAGAGAAATGTCTGAATTAGGTCGAAAATGAACTATTTCTTCGTGTGTTGAAACTCAGAGCAATTTAGATGTCTGAACGAATATATTCATATAGTTGAATTACATCTAAGTCATTTTTTTAACCTGCAACTATTTTCTTCTTCCATTTTTGCCCTTGCTTTTTACCTTCTATATATTGACTTTTTCATTTCTTTCTCATTCATTTTAGAACCCTAGCCACCATTTTCAAGCTTTTCAAACATTTATCTTCCTTTTTTACTCTCTAATGGAACCAAGATCTAAACGCACTAGAGAATCAACCTCGAGACCATTAGAAGATCAAATTCATAATGGCTATGGAATGATGTTGCAATTTCCCGGTATAATTCTATGAAGAACTCCAACATCTTCGAAGGAGCTTTCATGAAATTCTTAGATTTTATGGCCTACCGAATTAAAGAGTTGGTGGAGCAATTCCATTTCGATAGTCTAATTGGGTATGCTCCTAATAATGTCAAAATTAATCATCTTTTGATCAAACTCATTTGCAAAATTTGAATTTAGATCACCATAATCTCCAAAATCGACAAGATTGTGTTTGGTCAATAGTTTGTGGAGTAAAAAATTTCTTGCCTTTACAAAGACTATGAAATATTTTAAATTGTCCTTATCAAGGAATTGATATTGATGATGATATTGAAGTCGATATGGATCATCAAGATGAAGTTTCATATCGTTTCTTGTCCGATCAACTTACAAATTTGAGTAATTTAAAATCTACCTTCTTAAGGCCACAAGATCGCCTCATTCACCGTGCATTTATTCATTCTTTACAACCAAGAACGGGGAGTAGTGAAAAGGTTTATAATGAAAATTTCCAAGCGTTTTACTCAATCTACTTCAACCAACAAGTGAATTGGGGCAAAATTATTTTGGATGAATTTTAAGACATCACAATCCAAAGAAAATATTAGACCATCCATTATGGTGCTTATATTATGCGCATCCTTCTCAATGTCGACGTTCCAATGCCCGACTCCGATTTTTCGACTATTAGTGAGTTAGGCGCAAAAACTTTAGGATTGATGGGTCTTCCTCACTGGCCTCCTCCACAACAAATCATCTCCTTTTAACAATGGTCTCAAAATGTTCAATAAGGTACTTCATAACCTCATGACAATAGTATTGCTTCCTCTTCTCATACTCAACATGAAGAAGAAGAAGAGGACGATGATTCGATTCAAGTAATTGGCTCGGACACTTCTTCCAAACAAGCTATTATCTTGCTTTCCCGGAATTAATCGAAAATTCATCGAGAAATTAAGTTTCTTGAAAAGAAACAGAAATAAAATTCAACTCGATCAGGGGCTTTCTAAATAAAATATGGGATAGAATTTCTTATTTCGGTTCTACATCCATCGAGGCTTACGATCGATCTCCATTTTAGTGGTCTACTTCTTGTTTGAGTTCTGATATTGATGATCCTTCTCTTTCTAGCCATTTTTAATTATGTTTGTTTCAATTATGTTTGCTTTAATTATGTTTGTTTTAACTATGTTTGTCAAGTTGTATGAAATATTTTATGCTATCTCAATTAAGCATTATATATTGCTTTTCCTTCTTGCAATAATATCCTTCTTACATTATTTTCTTTCTTTTTGTCAATGACAAAGGGGGAGAAGGTTAATAATTGTGCATACTGACAAGGGGAGTGACAATATTATGAATATTTATATTGTTGATTATATAGTTGTCATCATTAAAAGAAGGAGAATGTTGAAATCTCGACTTTACATCATTTTGGTTATGACAATCTATATAAAATATTCTGTGTATACTAATCATTTTTGCAGGAGATTTTTTGCAGATTCATATTCAGAGATTTTGAATCTGATTGTGTTGTGTCTAGAGTTTTTATTTCATTTAGAATTTTGTTAAAATCTCTCTTGAATTGATATACGGATAAATTCATATACAGACATGCATGAACATGCATAGCTGGCTGAATTCAAACGGCTAAATACATTCATTCAGACATCTGAATGCTGAAACAAAAATATTGTTTCACAATATTCAGCCGTCTGAATGAATATATTCAGACGTTTGAATAAGGCCAGAAATAGCCTAAAACCTTGTTGTTTGCATTTTAATCTAATTCAGGCAGCTGAATTATTTTGATTTAGATGGCTGAATATTTCCAACTGCTATATTCATGAATAGACCCTTCTTTTCATCAAAGAGAAACATTTTCAAAATCAAGGATGGCACCTGTTCTTGTTTTTCATCTTTGGTTGTATCCTTTTAAACTCTATAAATAGATTATAGAATTCAATAAACAATTTACCGAAAACTATTTTAATATTCTTGAGTTCTTATCTATTCTCTAGTTTTCAAATTGCACACAAACTGCTTACATTCTCTGATCATTGATCACCCTATCTTCCATAATTCTCGAGAACGTTACACTATATATCATAAAGGAGAAGATTATAGGAAGATTGCACTTAATTGACTTACCAGTGCTATTCAAAGAGCACATTACAGTCGAATACTTTTGTTATTTGTAAAGAAGTCGTGTTTGGTTGCTCAGGTGGTAGAAGTCCTATTCGGTTGCATAGGCGGTGGAAGTCTTGTTCGATCGCTCAGGCAGTGTAAATCTATTCCTCCGGGTTAAGCGAGGGTTTCTAGATTAAATCCAGAAGAAGTCTGGGAATGGACGTAGAATGAAAGTTCGAACCAGTATAAAAATCTCTGGTGTCATTTACTTTACTGCTTTTATTATTTACTTACTTACTCCGCACAAGTAGTTTATCCATATTACATGATCCTATAACACAGACACTTTTAAAAGGGGCTTTTTCTAAATTGTTTAAATTTCCAAACAAGAAAAATCGGCAGCACTTTTAAATATGAAAATCGGGCAACTAATCAGATTTAGACAAATAAGCATGTTAGGTACAAAAGGAAAACTTTAAAGAACAAATATATAGGCTTTTTACCATTTTGACTTCTTTGGCAACTAGGTTCTGCCTCTATTCCAAATCTACCGAAAGGTATTAAACCTTTCGACTAAGTCGACAACCAATACACATGATATCATGCAACTAGTACGTAGTGAAATGGAAGGGGTCGAAAGGTATAGGGAAGAAACTAAGAGCTTCCAGAAGAGATGAAGCTGTGTTTTGGTTTTAAAGAAAATACGCCTGCTAGCTTTCAACAAAGAGCTTTCAACAAGGTCGGCGAGACCAAAATGCTTTCGACAATGTCTAATGGTTTAAAATAAAGGTTTTGATTAGGTTGCTTTCTTTTTTTAATTAAAACCTTTCGAAAAGGTCGAAAGGTAAAGCTTTCGACAAGGTCGAAAGCATAGTTGCCGCTTCCAACCTTTCGACCCAAATGGACTCGTAGGGGATCTATTTATTTCCTAAAATTTGTCGCCTCTCCATTGCTTTCAAAGGGTTGGTTCCAACATCATCACTTCAGTGTTTATGAAATTGTTTTGAAAGAGTTGCTTTCAAATTTTCTCAACTCGAAGGCATGTTCCAAATTTTTTAAATCGAAACATTTTAAAGGTTTCGAAGCAGTCAACTTCGAATGGTTTTGAAAGGTTTCCACTTGTTTTAAATTGAAACCAATGATTTCGAAAGGTTTTATCAATGCTTTCACAGGGGTGGTTCCCTAGGCTTTCGAAAAGGTTGAAAGGTAAGTGCTTTCGACAAGGTCGAAAGCAAACCTTTCGACAAGATTGAAAAGAAACCTTTCGACAATGTCTAAAGATTAGGTTTTAGTTTTCGGAAGGCAAAAGATTTTACGGATTTTATAGGTGGATGTCATATATATTAAGGCTTATAAAAGAAAGTCTTTTAATGTTTTTGAAGGAGTTACCTTCAATGATTTCAAAAGGTTTTATTAAAGGTTTCGAAGGGGTTACCTTCAATTCTTTCGAAAGATTTTATTAATGGTTTTGAAGGGGTTACCTTCAATGTTTTAGAAAGTCCGTAAACAAAGATTTCTAATATAATGACTAGACATATAGCCTAAGTGTTATAAGTCATAAAGAGCTTATTAACAGCGAATATCTATGCTAGACTATAGACTACTAAACTAGACTATAGACAAACATTTATAAAATTATAAAATTTGAAACTTCTCTTTGAATTCTAGGCCTTCGATCTATTGTTGAGCAGAATAGTATCTTCTCCTGAAATGGTTAGTTCATATTATATATACTTATATAATTGTCAAGATCAAAACATCAAAATACAAGGTTTTAGCATCTTAAAGAGAAGACGGATTTAAAAGGGCAGACATATGGCATGTTGCAGAAGGGCTTGATATGCCATAGTACCTCGAGTTAAGGATCGCCCATCGTCTTTATTACAAAGGCGGATGGTTTTCTAAGGTTATGCGTAGACTACCGAGAGTTGAACAAAAGGACTATTAAGAATAAATATCATTTGTCGAGGATCAACGATATGTTTGACCAACACTACGGCCCTCAGATATTTTCTTAATTGGATCTTGCTACTGGTTTCCACCAATTAAGGGTAGCTGAAGAAAGTGTGGCCTTCACATCTTTTTGGACTCTAGCATATTTTTATAAGTGGTTACCTATGTCATTTGGGCTGACTATTGCACGCATTTATTTTGTGGACTTGATGAATTAAGTATCTCAAAATATCCTTAATAAATTTATTCTTGTCTTTATTAATGACATTCTTATCTATTCAAAGATGGAGAAGCAGCACAAATATTATCTTTGTGTCATACTCGATACCTAGAGAAGCCATTTATTGGAAGCTAAGTTTTCTAATTGCCATTTCTAGGAATCATAAGTTAGGTTTCTAAGGCATATTGTTTCTTAGGAAGGCATATCAGTGTACCCAGCTAAAGTTGTTGCGATTCAAGACTGGAAGAAGCCTAAAAGTGCAATGAAAGCTAGAAGTTTCTTTGGATTGGTAATAGTTTACCGTAGATTTATCAAGGACTTCTCAAAGATTTCTCTCATTTGGCGAAGTTAACAAAGAAAGATGTTAAGTTCATTTGAACTTCTAAAGGTGATCAAGCATTGAAGGATAAGTTGACTAGCGCTCTTATTTTGACCATTTTAGATGAGGGCGAAGGTGTTACTATGTATATGGATGCTTGTGGAACCAGATTAGGGTAAGTTCTAATGCAGCATAGGAAAGTTATTGCATATATGAGTTGACAGCTAAAGTCGAATGAGAAAAAATTATTCTACATACAATTTGGAGCTTTTAACTGTTGTCTTCACACTAAAGATGTAGGGGTAATATTTTCTGGGTGAAAGGTTCGAGTTATACACGGCCTACAAATCCTTAAAATAATTTTTACCCAAATGATTTGAATTTAAGGCCGCAAAGATAGTTGGATTTTTCGCTTCTTATGATCTGGCGATTCTTCATACCCCTTGGAATGCAAATTCCATTGTTGACATACCGAGTAGGAATGTAGCAATGGTTGCAAACTTAGAAGTTAAGCCAGTTACGATGTAAATGATTGCATCTAGTCCAAGAGTAGATCCTACTTTAGCTCGACTTAAGAAGGATGTGGAAGAAGGTGTTGTTTCTAGCTTTAAGATTGATCCCCTAGGCATATTGAAGATGGACGAGCATATTTGTGTTCCAGTCTTTGATGGACGTAGACAAGATGTGTATGCCATTGTTCAAAGTTATCTTTTAATCCAGGAGTGATTAAGATGTTCAAGGATATGAAAAGGGTATTCTGATGGAAGAGGATATAGCAAGATATTTGAATCTTTGTGAATCATTGTGCAAACTGCTAGCAAACTAAGGGTGACTAGTAGAAGACATCTGGATTGCTTCAACCACCGGAGATTCCAAAATGGAAGTGGAAGCAGATAATTATGGACGTTATTGATGGGATTCCTAGGTTGAGAGGAGATAACAAAGGCATTTGGTTTATAGTTGATTGACTTACCAAGTGCACCCATTTCATGCATGTTAAGCCAAGTAGGACTACTATGAGTCTGGAAAGTTTGTATGTGAAGGAGATTGTGAGACTCCATAGGCTTCCTTTTATTATTGCAAGTGACCGAGACCGAAATTTAGTAGAAGGTTCTAGAAAGGACTACAAACTGCTTTAGGGACTGAGCTAAATATGAGTACAGCTTATCATCCCCAGACACATGGAAAGACAAAGAGAGTGAACCGCATCTTGGAAGATTTGTTGTGAGCATGCATTCTTGACTTCGGAGGTTCTTGGGAAGATCATCTACCCTTAGTCAAATTCACTTTCAACAACGGCTATCGGGCAAGCACAGGCATGGCCCCTTTCGGAGCTTTATATGGCCATCTATGCCATTCTCTTTTGTATTGTGTTGAGTCTGGAGATAGACTTGTTCTTGGACCCGACATGATCTTAGAAGACAATAAGAAGGTAGCTAATATTAGAGAGAAGAAGCAGTAGATCGGCAAAAGGGTTATGCAGATCAAAGGCATAGTGATCTAGAGTTCTCACACTTGATGTTTTTAAAAGTCTTGCCTTTGGGATACGTTGTGAGGTTTGGGAAGATAGGGAAGTCAGCCTCTCCATATTTTAGCTCTTTTCCCATACTAAACTAGATTAGTATACTGGTATATAAAGTGGAATTAACAGATAGACTATCATATCTGCACAACGTATTTCATATATCTTACCTATGTAAGTATGTACACGACACGTCAATGATAGTGGAACCATCATAACAAGTTTATTTGGAGGCTCAACCAAACCTAACCGTTATGAGGTAGCCTATTCGTATCGTTGCTCAATATTTTAAGTGAGCGGGGATGAAAGTTGTGAATCAATCAAGGTTAAGTGGAATGGAGATGATAGAGATTGTATTGAAAAACCAAGGACTGTATTAAGGACTCTTATCCTGAGTTATTATCATAGTTGTTTGTATTTTGTTGTATATTTTTAGTTTACTCATGGGTTATGGTGGAGTTACTTTCTTTGTATCCATTTATTGTATGATATCATTCTAGTTTCTGTTGATATCTTATCTTTTTGTATGTGATTAATTTCGAGGATTAAATTTCCTTTAAGAGCGGAGGATGTAACATCTTGTAATTTAATTAATTTTAATTTGAATATTTAATATTTTTTAATATTTAAATAATAGATTTTATAACACAAATAAACATGTTTCATGTAATAAATAATAGCGGAAAACTTGTTTTGTAAATTTGTTTAAAAAAAATAAATAGTTCGACGAAAAATCAAAATTGTGACCAAAAATCGTTTTTCGGATTTTCGGTTTTTTATCGAACAAAAATTGTTGTAACCGGTTGCACACACATTAGCACACATATAACATACACATGATATATAGGAAAGATTAATTAACTAATTTACAATGTTAATTTAAAACCATTTTCTAGAAGGTAACTAAGGAGGGAAGGCTCTTTGCTAATATTATTTTCCTTTTTATGTAATTTGATGGTAAGTCCTTAAGGCCAGATAGATGTAATATGGGTGCGTAATGAGGTAGTTGAAATGGCAAGACTTAGAGTGGTAATTTAACTAAGAGACATTAAGGTAATTAGCAACTTTTTTCAAAGTCTATATAAGGACCTCCTTACTTTACTTCCACCTCTACATTTCCATTGTCTTTTTTAATTCTTTTCTTCACCATCTTCATCCTTATCTCTACAGATTTCTTTAAAAAATCATAGAAAAACACTCTTTCTCCTTTAAAATCCTCAATAAACTTGAGATAATCATCATCACCATTCCAAAGTCACAAAGTTTGAAATCCGAACACCCCATTTTAAGCATTTATGTGAGCTAAAAGGTGGATTCCTGAGGCTATGGGCTGAAATCAAGCAAGAAAGGTAGTGTCTTATGGCATTGCTAGGTCGAGGAAGTCTTGTATTGCTTTGGTTTGGTCTTATCTTGCTTGAAAGTGAGTTAAACCCGTGTTAAACTTGCTTTAAAATAGTTAAAAATTGATAAATTGTGTAAAATATAAATTTTTGTTTATATTATTCATACATGTGTATATTTTCTTGTTTGGATCTGATTTCCGCTTGGAAGCGAATGGCATAAGTAACCAATGTTTTACAGAGGACAAAATGAGGAAGTCGAAGTGACTTCGTAGCGAGTAGGTCGCTACGGGACACTTTAAAATGCATCTACGTACATGAGACTTTTATACAGAGAACTTAAGGGGTTTCTCGCCAATATTAATTCACTTTCATATTTATGTTGTTTTTGAAATGTATGGACGAATATATATGACATATATATCATTTTTCTAGAAGGTCATTATAGCAATTGTCGCTATATCGACACTTTGAAAATATTATCTTTCTTGAAATTCTTTGTGCTGATCTCATGCTTGCATTTTTACAGTACAAATATTTTATGACACCCCGCCTCTATATTCACACCATCCAAGGACATTATGGAGTAATGCTATCGACTAGCACGAAGAATAAGGCTGTTGAGGAGCGACCATCTGTGTAATTACTTTGTGCAAGTATCGATATGTCATATAGTATTACATGCATTTCGTTTCAAGAGTGAATCTGACACATCAATTACAAACTCAAAACTACTACACAGTGGCTATGTGATCTTCAGAAACAAAAATAAAATAAGAACACAAAATCAGTCATGGACATTCATATCACTGAAGCGGAAACAAATATGAATATAACACATAGAAGTGTACATCAAAGTAGTGGTCATACAAGATCCACTACATCAAAAAAGAATAAGTATACATCAAGGAGTCTCTATCTTAAATGTATAAAAGCAAAAACTGCTAAACCAAAGTAGTTAGCCAAACTCAGATGACGGTCCCTGATAAGAAGTCAAGTAGAAGCACTTGAAACACCTCGGTCTGACCCGAGTATTGTTAAAGAATAAAAATAATAAACGGATCAGTTTAGCTATAATTGTCATATAAGATGAGATAGGATAAGAGATATGACAAATATATATGATAACAACAAAAATCATATAATATCTCAAACTTTCTCAAACACCAAAAGAATGTCATATTTTTTAGATTATTCACCAAACCACAAATATTGATAGAGCTTATCAATGCATATCACCAAAATTGGTGAATCACAAATTCCAAAAATCAATAATTAGAAATCCAGAAGACACAAAAGGGGGGAGGCCTATCAAAATGCGAACATGAAAACTCACCAACACGTGTATCACAAACAGATCGCTATCCCATGATCGCTAACCATAGGGCCGGTGCGACGACGTAGTGCAACAGTATGCCCGAGGAACTTGAAACTCAAATAATTCGAAACAACGACGTAGTACAACGGTATGTCTGATGAACCTGATAAGCCGGAACAACGACGTAGTACAACATTACCCCCTGATGAATCAAACTCCATAAAACTCATAGGTCGCTAGCCTATAAAAATGAGACGAAGCTCAATAGAATGGGGTACAGTCCCCCATGCGTACAAAGAAACATCGCATATCGCTAGTCTAAACCATAAAATGATCATCATAGATCAATAAGAAGTGTAAATTACACTAAGCTAGTAAATAAATGAGTTTAGCTTCATGTCCCGTAATCACTGGCTTAACTTAGATATTTACGAACAAATTGTAGATTTCCACTAGAAAATTGTCACGAGACTTCAATCGAACAAGTCCAAAAATTAACCGATGAAATAAACGCAAGCATTTCATACCACTTGTTTTGCTAAGTCGTTTAATTAGATTTCTCATACGAATGAGGTAAAGGTTTGTATATACTAATAGAACGAAAAACGACTTTAAAAACGAGCTTTGTATTAAAAGTAACGTTGAAATCATTTTTATGAAAAAGTTTGAGTATTTACTACTAGTATAGAAACCTTGGTATTTTAAAGTGAGATCACAGAAATGATGTAAAAACAATCTATCACCAAAAATTCACATTCAACGACGTGAATTAAAACCATAAAAATCGATATTAAATCCATCAAATGGATACTCTAAAAATCCAAAAAAGAAGTCATCAAAGTCATTAAAAGTGATAACAACTAATCTAATCGACCAAAAATCGATATAAATGGAAACCCACATAAGATAGGCAAATTGGCTGAATTTAACAGCTCTAAACGTCTGGTGGTTATCCAAGACATCTGAGTTGAAACAGTAAAATTTTCTTCCAGATTGCCCAGACGTCTGGGAAATAAGCTCAGGCATCTATGCTGAGAATCTAGATTTTTCATTCTATGGCTTCAGACGTTTGAGCTTATTACCAAACGTATGAGCTGAAGCTCAGGGCAAGATTTAGCCTAGGCCATTGATGTCCAAATCATATCGGAAGTGATCGAATGAGCGATGATGGCTAGGGATTTATTCGAAGCGATAACCCAGCCCTACAGACTCATCAATACACTTCGAACAACATGTCCAAACATCCATATAAGGATTTTCATAGAATTTGACTTCAAAATGCAAAAAAAAATTGAAAAATTCTTCCAACCAATTCAATTCAAAAGCAATTGGATCTAAAGTAGATGTTAGGAATTCATAGCTAACAACTATCAAAGGTATAGACATAGATGTGAGTTCAAGAACTCACCTTTAAACCCAAAATCAACGAATGAGAAGGTATAAAATAAAGCAAAGATCAACCACTCTGCAATTTCAACTCTACAAGCTCCGATCTATGATCATATATCATATACAAATATTTCCTAAGTTAGGTTATAGGAAATTTCTGAAAATTGGAGTGGAACTGAGATGAAGAAGATGAAGACGATGCTTGCCTAAGCTTCTCCTTGATTTCTAGAACTTGAATTTGAATTTCCTAAGTATCTAGGGCTTAGAAATTTTGATTTCTTTTCTTTTCCCCCATTTTTATTTTTAGCTTGAAAGTGTTAGAAAATTAGAAATGAAATGACTGAAGATGAGTGGAGTTAGGGTATTTGATATAGGAATTGGGTTCCTTGTTAGGTTAGTGGACTGAAACCTAAACCCAAAGCCCCAAATGAAAATATCCAAATTCTAATCAACTCCAAACATATCGATGTTTATACTCAAATGGTTCGCAAATGTCGTTTTAGACTCAATGGGAATGGTCCCTGGTCCGGATTTGACCGTTTACAAAAAGTCACATTTCGAACTTTAAATTCAACTAACGATGCTATATTTAAATAAAACATTTAAATATAAAATCGTAAAGTATGCGGGTTGTTACATATTTGGTTATGTTTTAGTGGGATGGCTCAAAAAAAGTTAAATATGGATTTACTTTATCAATTTAGTGAAAAGTCAACATTTTGAAAGAATTATCAAATATATTTGTTTGATTTCAAAACTTTATAAGTATTTGTGAATGCATACTAAATCCATAGCATGTTTTAAAAGTAAAATAGTGCATTGATACTTTGAAAATTTTCGAAGAAACTTACATTTAAATGGTACCGATTTAAAGAAATTTTCAATACTATTTAGTGATGTTTCTTGTGACGTTTTTCGAATTTTTATGAAAATGGTTCTAACTTATTTTTCTCTTCATGATATTAAATATGGACATTATTATTATTTCCAAGGATTTTAGTTGTGTTTTACAAAATTTTGCATTGTGAAAGTTTAAAAGTTTGATTCGATTATGGAAAGGATTTCGTCTTAACCTTAATTCCAAACCTCGAGAAAGTAGATTTGTTACTACCTATGAATTTTAAAACTGGACTATCTAGGCAAGGTCAAGAGCAACTAGTGTCCTGACTTACCTGTCCCTGTTCTTAAGTGATATGCAGTACGAATTGGAAATCAAAGTTTGATAATAAGGGTGAGGAATTTAATTTCCATAAGCGATATCACTTATATGGAAAGGATTTAGGCATATACTTAGCACTAAACGTCAAGGTATGGAAACTTATCTCTGTCTCACAAGTCAAGAATGTACGTCAAGCCAAGGCTTAAAGTAACTGAGGAATATTACAAGTTTGAAATCAACGAATGATGGTAAGAGCATGGGATTTAATTTCCATACATTATCATTTTTGTTATCCATAATAATTGATTTCTTGACTATCGATTTGATACACTTCTTTGTGTTCCGTTAATCTAGGATGATTTATTACTCATTTGAAGCATTGATATCCTCTATTGAAAATGACTAAATAAAGAGCAAGTGGAGACCAAGCTATGTGAGGTTGCTTCTATTAGGGTATTTTCACATCTATTGTGGAATTGTTTCTATTGTATGCACATGGAGGTGTGAAATACTCATATTCTCGGTAAGGTTGGTGGGGTCTGGCTTGGAGATTTCTGAGAACCATTGAAGTTCTTAAATATATATATCTAGAGATATAATTCAATAAAATAGGCGCAACCGCCTAGTCATTGTTGGACAAATTCCTTCCCCTTATTTTTGATTCAGGCCTTTTAACTAGATTTTTGTTAATTGCATCAAGAATGTCTTCTGCACTTCGCAATATTTAATAATTTATATCAAATTTTTTATGCCTGGATATTGTTCTTTTGAGGTGAAACCCATTTCATGTTTTGCAGCATGGCCTCACTGTTGTTTTGTGTATTCCATTTTTACTTGAAGTTTACTATACTGGACTTGTTGTTTGACCCGAGTTGTTTGTTTTATCTAAACTTTCATGTACTCATTTATATTTGAGTGATCCGGGAGTGATGGGTTCTTTTGAAGAAGGTGGATGAGCAAGAGGCTCCTTATCAATCTAGCTATCCATTTCCATTGTTATGAGATGTTTATCTTATGTATGTATATTTTGTATTAGCAAGTTTAAAGGTAAGTTGTTGTAACTACCTAGGCTGATGGTCGTACTTTTGTTGTAACTTCAATAACTTCATATTAAGGAGTAACCTTGTGTACTATCTTATTGTTATGTTATATTTAACTCCTCCGTTGTGAGATTTCCATTCTCTTCTTTTATTTTATCCTATGACAACTTGTCTTTTCGATGCTTATGCAACGGTGCACGAATAAAGTGGGCATATTAAGTGTCATTCCCAAAGGTCAGAATGGTGGGTCGTCGAAAACTGCTCTTTAAGGCTATGCGTTGACTATCGTGAGCTCAACAACTAAAAAAGAAGAATATGTATCCCTTGCTTAGAATAGATGATTTTTTTAATCCGATTGTTGAAGCCAAAAAAATTTCTCGGTTGGATTTAGCCACTAGATTTCATCAATTGAGGATAGTTGAAGATAGCAAGCCAAAGACCGCATTTTGCGCTCCGGACGGACTATATGAATGGGAAGTGGTGCCTTTTGGATTGAAAAATGCCCGCATGTACTTTGTAGATTTAATGTGTAGAGTCTTGAGGGAGCAACTAAATAAGTTCGTCACAGCATTTGAATATGATATTCTAATATTTTCTAAAAGTAAAGGTGAACATGGAAATCACTTACAGGAGGTACTATGGACTTTCACACCAACTAAAAGCCAAATTCTTAAAGTGCATTTTTGGAAAAAGGAGGTGAGATTTCTCAGTCATACTGTCTCCAAGAAGGGATTGCCTATGAATCACACGTAGGTGGAAGCTATTTAAGAGTGGAAGATTCTAAAGAATGTTATGGAAGTTAGGAGTTTTCTTAGGTTGGCGAATTACTATAGGAAGTTCACCAAGGAATTGCAAAGATAACCTTCCCATTTAACTAAGAAGAATCAAGTTTTTACATGGGATGGGAAATGCATGATAGAATTCAAGATGTTAAAGAAGTTGTTAACTAGTATGCCAGTTGTAAAATCTCCTATCTCGAGGTCCGAAGCGAGCGCTACAGATGATGCAATCATCCATAGTATTAACTTCTAATGATAAAATATGGTAATGTTAATGGTATCCATAATATCAAAAGCACATGAATATGAAATAAAGTCTCAAAATAGCTTTTATGATTACATTTCAAATCAATATTTCATATTCAAATACATAATCCCAAAACGATTCCCAGGTTTTGATCATATATAATTCTTACAAATTACACAAAGAGCGACATATGAAGATGCCTCCTTGGATGATCAGAGTACTAGATGGACATGTCTATCATAAATACATTACAGTAGAATTAAAAATAAATAGCTCCTACATTGCTAACTTTGCCTCCTGCATGTCTTCGGAAGCTTATTCGTCCAACCTACTAAATTTGAAAAGTCCTTTACCCTCAATCTACTTAAATCAAATTTTGAGCACCCAAGAGTTTAAGGGGAAAACATAAACTTCGTGTTAGACCTAAAGCCTAGTGTGAATATTACAATTACATCTTGGTTTACTGATATTAAGTGAGACTACACCGCTTTGCGGAATGGGTTTCTCCTTACTGATATCTCTTTTTAAAAGCATAAATTTTGAAAATCAAAATGATTACAAAAATTAAAGCAAATACACATGTGTGTGCATGCATAAAATTAGGAAATCCATGAACTATCTATCCACACTATAGTTTTATTTGGCAAACTATTAACCATTGACTGACTGGGTGTAACATCCCCTATTTGGAGGTCTGAAGCTAAGCGCTAAAGATGCTACAGTCATCCATCATATTAACTTCTGGTGGCCAAATACGGTAATGTTAATGGTATCCATATAAGAAAAGCACTTAAATATTAAATAAAATCATCACAGATTTCAAAAAATAACTTTTCAGATTACATTTCAAATCAACATTTCATATCCGAGTTACATAATACCAAACATTTTTCAGGTTCAAATCAAATATATTTATTATAAAATATGCCTAGAGCGACATATGAAAATGCCCTCTTGGATGAAAAGAGTACTAAATAGTCATAACTGAATCAATACAACATAGCAGAAATTAAATAGAACTCCTAATTATAGCTTGCATCGACCTCTTACTCATATTCGAAAGCTTTATTCGTCCACCCACTAAACCTGTAAACCAAAACTCTCAATCTACTCAAATTAACTTTGAGCATCCGACAGTTTATGGAGAAAAACATAAACTTCGAGTCATTCATAAAGCCCAGTTTGAATAATACTATTACATCTCGATTTACTGATTTATATAAGACCACGCCGCTTAGCGAAATGGGTTTCCCCCCTTTTTAAACATATCTTTTTACAAATCAAAACCCTACAACCAAACTGGTTAATCAAACTAATTATATCAATAATAGAAAATGTCATATATGCTCAAAACAAGTAATAAATGGACCATCTGTCCAAAACTATGTAGTTTTATTTGGCAAACTACAAACCTTTGGCTGACTCGGGCCTACCAAGAAAACTAAGCGAATTATTTAACAACTATTAGACATACTCTTGGACGGTCTGTCCTTAACTTACTTCTCCAAAGGTCACCTGAACCTAATGGTTTTTAGGTCTTACCAATAACTAATCATTATTCTATGTACATATATATTCCTTTTCGTGTGTAACCATTGTTTAAGTCTCACCGGTGACTAACCCTACACATTGGAATTTTGGAGTAAATTAGCTAGGGGCTAATAGCTAATGTATAGGGCGTGACACTATACTAATCTCATCTAGAATACAAATATCCGAGTCATTTTACTTAAGGTTAATCACCCTTTAAATTTTTGTTGAAAAACCTTTTCAAAAAGATTTAACCCTTTAAATCATACTTATACAAGGAAAGTATACTATTTTCTTTACTCAAATCTCTTTGCCATGATTTATGATTTAATCAAAATATTGTTGATGAAAACATTTGAAAACTTTGTTTAAACCTCTAAATAATCTCTTTCAAAACATCTAAAAATATCTCTTTCGAAACCATTGAAAGTACCCCTTTCGATACAAGTAAATTACTTTACTTTACAACCTTAGGCCGAAAGGCCATAACATACCTTTTGAAACAATAGACCACAGCCCTTTCGAAAACATTAAAAACATCTCATTCGAAAGCTTTGTAAAACCTTTGACATCCTCTTTAAAAATGTTTTAAATATGCCATTTGAAACTATTGAAAACCTTCCATCTAAATACTAAGGTAAACCTTTCGAAAACACAAGGGAATCGCCCATTCGAAACCTTATGCATACATACCTTTCAAAAATACTTGGGAACCTCCCTTTGAAACCTTTACTCAATAACTTTCGAAAGAAGAAAAGTATACTGCTTAAAACAAAACTTCCAAAAGCATTGGGTTCAAGTTAAAATATGTGGATCAATCTTTCGAAACTATTTATTTCCAAACCTTTGGGTTCAAATTTCAAAATATCAAAAAGGGTCTTAGAACAATTAAGTCGAAAGCAACTCTTTCGAAAGAAAATTTCTAAGTAAAGAAGTGCATGGTTTCGAAACCAATCCCTTCGAAAGCATTGGAAAAGCAATTTGAGTTTCAAAACAAAGAAACCCCTTCGAAGGCATTGCTTCGAAAGGTAAGATGCAATAGCAATGGGTTTCGACCCCATCAAATCTTCTTTATAAAACAAAAGGCGCAACCTCTTTCGGAACCATTCCTTAAAACCATTTAACCAAATCGAAGCTAACCAAATCTGAAGCATTCCTTTCGAATGAGACGACCCGACTTTTTCTCCACAAAAAGTCGCATCATCCTTAAGAAAGAAAGGGATAGAAAAGAGAAAAGAAAGAAGAGAAAGAAGAAACAACACAAGAATCTCAACAGCGGAACGAATAAATTATATATTAATAACATAAGTATTACATAGTATACATCAAATATCAGAGTTACACAGTCAATACATCACATACTAGACAGTTATAAACACCTGTCTAGTTATTACAACTCAATACATAACAGATAAACACTCAGAGATACCAACACAGTGGAAAACTATATATCTATACGCAGAAGCCTCCTGCTCCATATGCTTCTCCATAATTCGTCAAAGCTAACCTGAATCCTAACCTGAATTCCTTTGGCTACTCGTAAAAATTTGAGTACCCAAGAGTTAAAGAAAAACAGAAATAACTCCAGGTCAGACATGGGTCTGGTGTGAGTAACAGGTTAAGGTTGCTTAACTTTGAAAAACCTTTAAAAAGAAAAGGTATCACGTATGACTTCCCACACATAAACATGGAAAAGTTTTTACCTTACGCTAACCAAAACAGTTGACAGGAAATCCAATGATATTATAATAGTGTCTAGGTTTTTCACGTAAATAATAAATAGCCGAAATTGTTACATCTATTAAATTCCAGCTACTAGCCACAAAAGTGGGTAATACAATCAAAACCGTTGGCACTTATTGGATTTGGATTCCATACAATGGCTGGGCTACTGGGGTACTGCCCGTCACAATACGTGGTCTAGATCACTGTACCGAGGAGTACGCCCGCTCCCCTGCAACACAAAGCCGGAACCATTCCTTTGGCTACTGGGGCTACCCACGAAGCCTTGCTACACTTCCACTGTTTTAGCCATTCCCGGTTGATGAGGCTTGAGGCTACGATTACCTTTATAGGACATATCACTTAGAATGCTCATCGTCCACCTGACGATGTTCTGAAAGCATTCAATCCATACAAGTTCGTTCCGGGTTCGAACGAAACCGAAGGCATTATCTCGTTACACTCTTTTTGGAATCACCCTCAGAGTTACGACAATAACCCTTGCACTCTGAATCTTCACCTTCACTTGAGATTCACGACCTAACGTTAATTTGGATCGATGTGGTTTTCGGATATCCAATATAGAAACCCGATCCCGGTCTCATCGAAATCCAAAACGTGTCTTTTAAGGCCAAGTTGTTTTAGAGTTTAAAACAATTCAATTCATTATGTATTTACACAGATAGATAATTCACAACACAATAGATAATCAACATTATCATCAACAGATAATACATATCATAATCAGATAATCCATATTATCATCCAAAAGCAACCAATGCATCCATACATTTTCCATCTCATAGCTGAGATTACAAACCATACCAGACAACCAATATCATCCATCAAACATAAGCAATGATCTAATGATCACTCCTTCTATAATTAATTTAAAATGAATTAAATTAATTACTTAATTTCTAATTAATTTTAAAATGAATTAAATTAATTACTTCATCATTAATCCTGCTTAACTTAACCATCCTATTACTCATCTTAATTAATCATTACAGATTAATAATTCCTAATTACAATAAGTAATTAGTCATTAAATTAAATACACAAGTTAATTATACTTAACTCTTAACACATAATTAACTTATAATTACTTAATTAATTAATTAACTAAAATTAATTACATTAATCCATTATTAATTAATTACTTCATTTATTGATTATTTCTTAATTAATCAATTCTAAATTACATCATTAATTAATTTATTAATGATTTCTGATTACATTTAAATCAATCTCTCAATATAGATTAATTACATAAGTAATTAATCTTCAATTTAAACCATATATATTAATCACCCATGATTAAAAACCATTTAGTAATTAACTACTTTAATTACTCATCCCATAAATTACTCTTAATTCATTATCTAAATTAATCCCTTGATTAAGTCCAAAGTAATTTAAATCCAAATTACTTCTGTAATAAATATCCTTAAATACATTCAGTAATTATTAATTAATTACTTCCTTAAGTAATTACAAATCCATAAATTACATAAAGTAATTATCAACAATCCACAAATGTTTAAATTAATTTAACTTAATTAATCTAAACTAATCACATTAATCAAATTAATTACACTAAGTAATTAATTCACTAATTACTTTCATTAAGTAATTAAACTTAAACAATTGATTATTATTAATTAATTAATCTAATTAATTATCAAAAATTAATCACATTAATTAATTTTTAAATAATCTTAAGTTAATGACCTTCATTAACATTTCTTAATTATTTAATTAAGAATTAACTTATATAAATCATTATTAATTATCAATTAATTAATATTTAATTATAATTTAATTAATCTCTAATTATTAATTAATTAGGTGTTAATTAAAATCTTAATTTTCTTTAATCACTTGATTAAATAAATCTTAATCATTAATTAAAATATAATTAACCATCCTTAATTATAGATTAATTAACCTTAATTAATTAATCTCAAGTCTTGATTAATTAACTTAAAAATCATTAATTGCTTAATTAAACATCCACATTATTCATTAATTAAATAATTAATATTCCATTTAAATTAATTTAATCATTTAAATGAAACCAATTTCTTAAGTTCTAAATTAAGAAACATCCTTCTTATATAAAGTATTTTAAAAAAAATTGTTTCCATATTTATTTTAAACTTCACTTTAAATTTCATTTTAAAATTTTAAGATTTAAAATGAAACAATTCATTTGAACAAGGTTTTTAAACCAATTTTAAAATCCTTTTTATCTCACATGTTCAAAAACATACTTTTTATAAACTAAAAGTTTAAAAGATTATAAAACAAATTTATTTCAAATAAATTCAATTCAAATTTTCTTTTTAAATTTCAAACTGAATTGCAGTTAAATCTTTATTCCAAATTTAAACTTAGAACTTTAAAGCTTTCCTTACATTTCCATCTTTATTTTAAGTTCAAGTATTTAACCTTCCTAAAATAGTTTAAAAAAATTTCAATTTAAAAACTTATTTTAAAAACTGACATTAGAAATCAAATTTCAGGTTTTAAAACTAAACTTGAATTGATTTTAAATTTTATTTCATAATTTAAAACTCATAGTTCAAATTCAAAACCAATGTTCCTTTGTACTTTAAAAGGTTTAAAATCTAAATTTACTTTCCCGATTTAAATTAAATTCAAACTTAGATTTATCTACTTGAGCTTCATATTTCTGTTCCCAAATTTTAAACTTTGTTTTAAATTTTTAGTTGCATTATAAAAATTTACTTTTAATTTAAATAGAAAACAGTTTCCTGTTTTAGTTTTAAACATCTTACATTTTTGAATTCAAAAATGATTCAAGATCCAAGGTTTAAATTATTTAATTCAAAATTAAATTACAGGTTTAAAAATTCCAGTTTGAACTTCAACTTACAATTTGAAACTTTACTTTTAATTTTTTTAAAACAGAAAGACAGTTTCTGTTTTGGTTTAAAACCAAACTTGAGTTTGAAAGCATTTCAAATTTATTTCAAAGATCTAAAATTTAAACTTATTGAATTTAAATTCAATTTCAGGTTCAAGCTTATTTTCAGATTTTTATTTGCATTTTACTTTTACTTCGAATTTTATAAAACCTGGAAAACAGGTTTCTGATCAAACTCTAAAACCCGAAACACTTCACAAACCCGAGCTCCTCATACTTTTACTTCGAGAAAATAATTTTCCTGCTTCGAGTTCAAACCTGAGTTGCTTCGAGTCAAACAGAAGATCTACTCGAGCAACCCCTCTGTTTCAAACCCAACCCATACATCACCTGACAAACACTCCACCGTGCATATGCACAGCGACGCCGGCCCTCCTTGATCACCAGTGACGATCTCCACAAGTCACCAAACACCATATCACGTGACCACGATCATCACATCACCCAGAATTCAACCCGAATTTGAATTCATGTTTAAAACCAAAACCTGAACAGCATTCCCCCTTCCAAGCTTGACCTGTCAACGGAGAGGCCTCCCAACTCCGGCCACTATCACCCTTGAAACTCCGTCAACAACTCCATCAATCCCTCATCTAGCAATACCCTAAAGATCTAAGAACTCGATCCTTAGTTGAAGCCGAAGTACTCAAATTCTTAAACCCAGTAAAACTAGGGTTCATAACTGAAAATCTCAAATCTCAATATCAACAATGAAAAGTAACCCAAATTCATAATTTTCCTATAATCTCTGATAGCTACACTATCTTCAGAAACAAATTCACCCAAATCAAATGCAAGCATCATCTGTGCTTAACCAATATGTAAAATACAGTAAATTCAAAACTACACTTTGTTTAAAAGACTATAAATTGTAATTTTTGATTTAAAATTCATGAATTTAGTTGATGTTTCTATTTACAAACCTGAAACATTAAATTATAAAGTTTGAATTTCACTCTATGCTAATTGTTGCACTGTGTAACTTAATTTTCCAGGTTACAGACAATTAAATTTAATTTATAAAAAAAATTAAACTTACTCTATTCTAAAATAAACAAGTTTTATTCAAAAGTTTAAGTCATAACAGCAAACAAGTTAAAGAAAAGAATTCAAGAATCAAACAGGAGCTTGGGATTTTGAAGCACAGACATGGAACAGTCATCATCATGTATACAGGCATATATTTAAAGGTATAATATTCACAGCAATTTTATATGAGTTCATTTCTAATTTAAAAAGCATGTACAACTTTACCTATTAAATAAATTTTAAAATGAGTTACTCACCTGAAATTAAAATGCAGACAGAACTCTGTTTTTTTTTTTTTTTTGAAAACTTCCAAATTTCCTTTTAAAATCCTGCTTGAACTTTGCAAATGTTTTAATGTCCTTTGAAACTTGCTTCAAATTTGATGCTTTTAAACTTGTTTTAAAGATGCTTCCAGATTTGAAGAATTGAATGCCTATTTGCTTGCTTCATGGTTGCAGATGCAATTTCCCCAGGTTGTAGATTGAAGAAAACAAAATGCAGGTGTCTTGCATTTCTAGATTCTAATCAACCAGGTTTTTAAAGTGTTTGATTTTGAAATTTTGTGGAGGTGAAATTTGCAAATTTTCAGATTTGAGGAATGAAGAGTTTTGATTAGGTTTTTAGTTGGAAATTTCTCTTAGTTTATGAAATGAAAAATGAGAAAAGAAAGGAAAAAGAAAACATGCAAGTTTAAATAACAATATTTTGATTTAAATTAAAATTAAAGGAAAATTAAAACTAAAATTTTGACACATGGCTAAAATGTTAACACTTGTTAATTTATCTACTTAATCACTAAACACATGTTGATTCATGTCTTAAATTACTTACACATATCTTTTTAAATGATTTGTTATTTTTAAATTAAAGTTAATGAATGTTTAAATTTAATTAATTAGTTTCTTATACTTAGTTATGTATATAATTAATTTCTAAAGAATAAAGCAAAGTGTTATTATAAAAAAAACAATATACAAATAAATCATTTGACCAAGATACTTTTAAACAATTAAAATAAATTTATAAAAGAGGTTGTAACTTAAATGAATACATGTATTTTAAATCATATTTTAAATTGTATTTTAAATTTCATATTAAATTTAAAAATCACATTTTATAAATCAATATTTTAAAAAGAATAACACAAACATTTTTGTAACTTATTTTAATATTCAAACTTAAATTAAAATGAATTTTAAACCAATAAAACATTTATCTTATATTTAAAATCATTTAATTATTTTATTAAATATTTTTTGAAAAGCTTAAATCCAAAAATAAATCAAAATTCCCAATTTCAAAATATTAAAATTATGTTATACTAATTTAACAACTTATCTATTTAAAATATATAAATATATATACATTATTAAATAGAAAACAGATTTATTAGTTTATTAAAAATAAATTCACCAATTAAATATTTAAATAAAGAAGATTATTAAATCAAATCAAATTTATTAACAAAAATTATCAATTCAATTTAAATTTAAACAAAGATTATTAAATTCAGGAAAATAGGCATAAGGAAAAAGTTATAAAAAAATTTAGTCTCAGGGACGGTAAGTTTGTTTTTTAGTCTGAAGGACACTTTATAGTGTAAACAGAAAATGATAGCTACATCTATCATTCTGTGATTTACACTACAAAGTGTCCTTCAAACTAAAAAACAAACTTGTTGTCCCTAAGACTAAATTTTTTTGCAACTTTTTCCCTGTGTCTAAAAACCCCTATTAAATTTATATTGTCCAAAATTCCGGGATATTACAATCCTCCCCCTTAAAAGAATTTCGTCCCCGAAATTTAAAACAAAGGTAATTTAATAATCTATTTACAGATTTTATTTTAAAACACAGCGTATGTTAATCATATGCCAACAACCAATGCAACCAATTCACACAATCATAACAAATCTAATTATCCAAAAGAATTTTGGATAAAACTTTCACGAGTTTCCCCGGTATATATATTGGGATACTCGCTCTATAGAATCCAATCAATCAATACTACTAAGCTAAAGAGCTTCTATCAACAACTCTAAACAGAATATCAGACTACAAACGAGCCTGACTCAACAAACAAACCTCCTGAACTGCTGGTTCTAAAACCAGAAATATCAAACATGTACTCCCTTAGAGATACGTGAAACATACCGAATCCCAGTTATCCAAACTGGCAATTCAACTCTAGAAAACCAAATACTGATCTTAACCATCACAGAAGAAACCAAAACACTTCGGAGCTAGCTTCATAGACTTGCCAAAACTTATAGCTCCATGGATCAGAGAAAACTTATCCCAAACAAATCTCCGACTCCAGAATCCAAATTCCTTCGTCTCTTATCCATAAAAACTCTTCGGATGATCCGGGGCTACCAGCATCCATCCTGATCAGCTTAACTCTACGTTGATGCTTCTAGAAACAAATTGGATCAAAACAATCCAATGATCTCCTCAAGATCACTCAAAAACCAAGAACACACACCCTGCTTCTCAACAACAGAAGACAGAACACACTTCTTCATATCCGGAAAAGACAAAACAGAAACACCCCCAAACTACTTCCGCTGCACAACTCTGATCCGAAGCAGAAGAAAATGCTGACGAAGAACACGAGCACAGACTAGACAACCCAGCACAGAAATATGGTTCTACAAATCCATAAAAGAAATACTCAGATGTTCCTCCGAAACCTGAGTTGCTTCACCAACTTCTATCTCAAAGAACTATCCATCTACTAACTGAACTACCAATTCCATTCCTGGAAAGGAAACTCGATCTCCAGATGCGGAAAAACTTCTGACTTCCTGGAAGAAATCCGGACAATCTCCAACAATCCAAAAGAACGTACTACTATCGCAAGTCACTTTTGCGATCAACTCAGCCTAAATCCAAAGAAACTGCTCTCTCTCAACCAAACAGAACAGCTCACGCTGGCCTATCCAATCCACCAAAGAAAAGGATCCACACTGCTGCTTCTGATCTCCACTTCAGAGAAACTACTCAACCAGAAGACTCCTTACCAACTCATAACACTCTACTAAACTCCGCCACATCACCGAGCTGAATCACTTCTTACTCTTGTTCCAAAGAAACATCTTCGGAAATATCCATAGTCACTGCATCTCATCACGCAGCTACTACTTCCTAAAATATCAAGATACCATCACTCACTTGCTTCAGCCTTATCGATAGATCAAAACTCAATTCTGCACTTCAAAGATGAACTCCGAACCCTTAGAAGGTTTCCTTCAGAGATCGATGAAGTCCTTACACCAAGAAAAACTTACTCGAGACGGTATTAGGTCTACAGTCTCGACAAATACACTTCCAACCTCATCCATTAAACTCCAACCAATGGTAGTCATGTTACACACACTTCTACCTCATCTACCTTTATAACTTATATTGGAAAACCCAAACAGGTAACCCAATCAGATAGGCAGAAATAATTATATATACATACATATATATGTATAATACAAATACGCTCTCTCAAGATAGACACCACTACAGAGACTAGGTATTCGCTCAACCTAGCGCTCTAATACCAACTGAGACGACCCGACTTTTTCTCCACAAAAAGTCGCATCATCCTTAAGAAAGAAAGGGATAGAAAAGAGAAAAGAAAGAAGAGAAAGAAGAAACAACACAAGAATCTCAACAGCAGAACGAATAAATTATATATTAATAACATAAGTATTACATAGTATACATCAAATATCAGAGTTACACAGTCAATACATCACATACTAGACAGTTATAAACACCTGTCTAGTTATTACAACTCAATACATAACAGATAAACACTCAGAGATACCAACACAACGGAAAACTATATATCTATACGCAGAAGCCTCCTGCTCCATATGCTCCTCCACAATTTGTCAAAGCTAACCTGAATCCTAACCTGAATTCCCTTGGCTACTCGTAAAAATTTGAGTACCAAGAGTTAAAGAAAACAGAAATAACTACGGGTCAGACATGGGTCTGGTGTAAGTAACAGGTTAAAGTTGCTTAACTTTGAAAAACCTTTAAAAAGAAAAGGTATCACGTAAGACTTCCCACACATAAACATGGAAAAGTTTTTACCTTACGCTAACCAAAACATTTGACAGGAAATCCAATGATATTATAATAGTGTCTAGGTTTTTCAGGTAAATAATAAATAGCCGAAATTGTTACATCTATTAAATTCCAGCTACTAGCCACAAAAGTGGGTAATACAATCAAAACCGTTGGCACTTATTGGATTTTGGATTCCATACAATGGCTGGGCTACTGGGGTACTGCCCGTCACAGTACGTGGCCTAGATCACCGTACCGAGGAGTACGCCCGCTCCCCTGCAACACAAAGCCGGAACCATTCCTTACAGAAAAGTTCCGAACAAGACCACCCAGCAGTTGTGATCAGCAACCGCACCACTAAGCCGAAATAAAGGGACATCTAGACAGGGGTAAATCTCGCTCTCAAGTGGGGGCTACCCACGAAGCCTTGCTGCACTTCCCCTATTTTAGTCATTCCCGGTTGATGAGGCTTGAGGCTACGATTACCTTATAGGACATATCACTTAGAATGCTCATCGTCCACCAGATGATGTTCTGAAAGCATTCGATCCACACAAGTTCGTTCCGGGTTCGAACGAAACCGAAGGCATTATCTCGTTACACTCGTTTTGGAATCACCCTCAGAGTTAACGACAATAACCCTTGCACTCCGAATCTTCACCTTCACTTGAGATTCACGACCTAACGTTAATTTGGATCGATGTTGTTTTCGGATATCCAATATGGAAACCCGATCCCGGTCTCATCGAAATCCAAAACGTGTCTTTTAAGACCAAGTTGTTTTAGAGTTTAAAACAATTCAATTCATTATATATTTACACAGATAGATAATTCACAACACAACAGATAATCAACATTATCATCAACAGATAATTCATATCATAACCAAATAATCCATATTATCATCCAAAAGCAACCAATGCATCCATACATTTTCCATCTCATAGCTGAGATTACAAACCATACCGGACAACCAATATCATCCATCAAACATAAGCAATAATCTAATGATCACTCCTTCTATAATTAATTTAAAATGAATTAAATTAATTACTTAATTTCTAATTAATTTTAAAATGAATTAAATTAATTACTTCATCATTAATCCTGCTTAACTTAACCATCCTATTACTCATCTTAATTAATCATTACAGATTAATAATTCCTAATTACAATAAGTAATTAGTCATTAAATTAAATACACAAGTTAATTATACTTAACTCTTAACACATAATTAACTTATAATTACTTAATTAATTAATTAACTAAAATTAATTACATTAATCCATTATTAATTAGTTATTTCATTTATTGATTATTTCTTAATTAATCAATTCTAAATTACATCATTAATTAATTTATTAATGATTTCTGATTACGTTTAAATCAATCTCTCAATATAGATTAATTACATAAGTAATTAATCTTCAATTTAAACCATATATATTAATCACCCATGATTAATAACCATTCAGTAATTAACTACTTTAATTACTCATCCCATAAATTACTCTTAATTCATTATCTAAATTAATCCCTTGATTAATTCCAAAGTAATTTAAATCCAAATTACTTCTATAATAAATATCCTTAATTACATTCAGTAATTATTAATTAATTACTTCCTTAAGTAATTACAAATCCATAAATTACATAAAGTAATTATCAACAATCCACAAATGTTTAAATTAATTTAACTTAATTAATCTAAACTAATCACATTAATCAAATTAATGACACCAAGTAATTAATTCATTAATTACTTTCATTAAGTAATTAAACTTAACTATTGATTATTATTAATTAATTAATCTAATTAATTATCAAAAATTAATCACATTAATTAATTTTTAAATAATCTTAAGTTAATGACCTTCATTAACATTTATTAATTATTTAATTAAGAATTAACTTATATAAATCATTATTAATTATCAATTAATTAATATTTAATTGTAATTTAATTAATCTCTAATTATTAATTAATTAAGTGTTAATTAAATTCTTAATTTTCTTTAATCACTTGATTAAATAAATCTTAATCATTAATTAAAATTTAATTAACCATCCTTAATTATAGATTAATTAACCTTAATTAATTAATCTCAAGTCTTGATTAATTAACTTAAAAATCATTAATTACTTGATTAAACATCCACATTATTCATTAATTAAATAATTAATATTCCATTTAAATTAATTTAATAATTTAAATAAAACCAATTTCTTAAGTTCTAAATTAAGAAACATCCTTCTTATATAAAGTATTTTAAAACAAATTGTTTCCATATTTATTTTAAACTTCACTTTAAATTTCATTTTAAAATTTTAAGATTTAAAATGAAACAATTCATTTGAACAAGGTTTTTAAACTAATTTTAAAATCCTTTTTATCTCACATGTTCAAAAACATACTTTTTATAAACTAAAAGTTTAAAAGATTATAAAACAAATTTATTTCAAACAAATTCAATTTAAAATTTTCTTTTTAAATTTCAAACTGAATTACAGTTAAATCTTTATTCCAAATTTAAACTTAGAACTTTAAAGCTTTCCTTACATTTTCATCTTTATTTTAAGTTCAAGTATTTAACCTTCCTAAAATAGTTTAAACAAATTTAAATTTAAAAACTGACATTAAAAATCAAATTTCAGGTTTTAAAACTGAACTTAAATTGATTTTAAATTTTATTTCATAATTTAAAACTCATATTTCAAATTCAAAACCAATGTTCCTTTCTACTTTAAAAGGTTTAAAATCACAATTTACTTTCCGGATTTAAATTAAATTCAAACTTAGATTTATCAACTTGAGCTTCATATTTCTGTTCCCAAATTTTAAACTTTGTTTTAAATTTTCAGTTGCATTATAAAAATTTACTTTTAAATTTAAACAGAAAACAGTTTCCTGTTTTAGTTTTAAACATCTTACATTTTTGAATTCAAAAATGATTCAAGATCCAAGATTTAAATTATTGAATTCATAGTTAAATTACAGGTTTAAAAATTCCAGTTTGAACTTCAACTTACAATTTGAAACTTTACTTTTAATTTTTTTAAAACCGAAAGACAGTTTCTGTTTTGGTTTAAAACCAAACTTGAGTTTGAAAGCATTTCAAATTTATTTCAAAGATCCAAAATTTAAACTTATTGAATTTAAATTCAATTTCAGGTTCAAGCTTATTTTCAGATTTTTGTTTGCATTTTACCTTTACTTCAAATTTTATTAAACCTGGAAAACAGGTTTCTGATCAAACTCTAAAACCTGAAACACTTCACAAACCCGAGCTCCTCATATTTTTACTTCGAGAAAATAACTTTCCTGCTTCGAGTTCAAACCTGAGTTGCTTCGAGTCAAACAGAAGATCTACTCGAGCAACCCCTGTGTTTCAAAACCCAACCCAGACATCACCTGACAAACACTCCACCGTGCATATGCACAGCGACGCCGGCCCTCCTTGATCACCAGTGACGATCTCCACAAGTCGCCAAACACCATATTACCTGACCACGATCATCATATCGCCCAGAATTCAATTCGAATTTGAATTCATGTTTAAAACCAAAACCTGAACATCATTCCCCCTTTCAAGCTTGACCTGTCAACGGCGAGACCTACCAACTCCGGCCACTATCACCCTTGAAACTCCGTTAACAACTCCATCAATCCCTCATCTAGCAATACGCTAAAGATCTAAGAACTCGATCCTTAGTTGAAGCCGAAGTACTCAAATTCTTAAACCCAGTAAAACTAGGGTTCATAACTGAAAATCCCAAATCTCAACATCAACAATGAAAAGTAACCTAAATTCATAATTTTCCTATAATCTCTGATAGCTACACTATCTTCAGAAGCAAATTCACCCAAATCAAATGCAAGCATCATCTGTGCTTAACCAATATGTAAAATACAGTAAATTCAGAACTGCACTTTGTATAAAACACTATAAATTGTAATTTTTGATTTAAAATTCATGAATTTACTTGATGTTTCTATTTACAAACCTGAAACATTAAATTATAAAGTTTGAATTTCACTCTATGCTAATTGTTGCGCTGTGTAACTTAATTTTCCAGGTTACAGACAATTAAATTTAATTTATAAAAAAAATTTAAACTTACTCTATTCTAAAATAAACAAGTTTTATTCAAAAGTTTAAGTCATAACAGCAAACAAGTTAAAGAAAAGAATTCAAGAATCAAACAGGAGCTTGGGATTTTGAAGCACAGACATGGAACAGTCATCATCATGTATACAGACATATATTTAAAGGTATAATATTCATAGCAATTTCATATGAGTTCATTTCTAATTTAAAAAGCATGTACAACTTTACCTATTAAATAAATTTTAAAATGAGTTACTCACCTGAAATTAAAATGCAGACAGAACTCTATTTTATTTTATTTTGAAAACTTCCAAATTTCCTTTTAAAATCCTGCTTGAACTTTGCAAATGTTTTAATGTCCTTTGAAACTTGCTTCAAATTTGATGCTTTTAAACTTGTTTTAAAGATGCTTCCAGATTTAAAGAAATGAATGCCTATTTGCTTGCTTCATGGTTGCAGATGCAACTTCCCCAGGTTGTAGATTGAAGAAAACAAAATGCAGGTGTCTTGCATTTCCAGATTCTAATTAACCAGGTTTTTAAAGTGTTTGATTTTGAAATTTTGAGGAGGTGAAATTTGCATATTTTCAGATTTGAGGAATGAAGAGTTTTGATTAGGTTTTTAGTTGGAAATTTCTCTTAGTTTATGAAATGAAAAATGAGAAAGGAAAGGAAAAAGAAAACATGCAAGTTTAAATAACAATATTTTGATTTAAATTAAAATTAAAGGAAAATTAAAACTAAAATTTTGACACATGGCTAAAATGTTAACACTTGTTAATTTATCTACTTAATCACTCAACACATGTTGATTCATGTCTTAAATTACTTACACATGTCTTTTTAAATGATTTGTTATTTTTAAATTAAAGTTAATGAATGTTTAAATTTAATTAATTAGTTTCTTTTACTTAGTTATGTATATAATTAATTTCTAAAGAATAAGCAAAGTGTTATTATAAATAAAACAATATACAAATAAATCATTTGACCAAGATACTTTTAAACAATTAAAATAAATTTATATAAGAGGTTGTAACTTAAATGAATACATGTATTTTAAATCATATTTTAAATTGTATTTTAAATTTCATATTAAATTTACAAATCACATTTTATAAATCAATATTTTAAAAAGAATAACACAAACTTTTTTGTAACTTATTTTAATATTCAAACTTAAATTAAAATGAATTTTAAACCAATAAAACATTTATCTTATATTTAAAATCATTTAGTTATTTTATTAAATATTTTTTGAAAAGCTTAAATCCAAAAATAAATCAAAATTCCCAATTTCAAAATATTAAAATTATGCTATACTAATTTAACAACTTATCTACTTAAAATATATATAAATATATAATACATTATTAAATAGAAAAAAGATTTATTAGTTTATTAAAAATAAATTCACCAATTAAATATTTAAATAAAGAAGATTATTAAATCAAATCAAATTTATTAACAAAAATTATCAATTCAATTTAAATTTAAACACAGATTATTAAATTTATATTGTCCGAAATTCTGGAATATTACATCGAAGGCAAAGCAGACACATTTTCTATTAAAACAAGGCAAAGCATCAACCCCTTTCGAAACCCAATGTTTAGACTACATACCTTTTGCCTATGTTCAATTTGCTGCATTCCAATCTTCGATACCACGCTCATTGGTTTCGATGGTGATGGAGGGGGAGGAACTTAGTCGAAAGCTAGGTGCCGAAAGTGGTGAAATATGTAAAGTAAGATACAACTGCAATTCTACTTTAAAAAGTAATTCTTTTCAACTAACCTACCTTATTTGTCAACAAATTATTGGTTCCAAATTTCTTTTCCAAGTTCTTTTCTAATGGTCCTGCCGAAATTTAAGAAGTAACAATTTAAAAAATTTACAAAATTCCCCTTCTCCTTTTAAATATATAAAACCTTTAAGTCCCATACCTTAAACAATTTTATATATCTATTAAAACATTTAGGAAAATTTTATAAAAATGTCCACAAATCACTTTTAATATGCTTTGCAACATATATTAATTTCTAGCCCAAAATCATCATATAATAGCCGTAATTAGTTTAAACCCCAAATAACTATTTTCTTTGCTAAAAAATTCATAACAAATCCACATTAAGTCATAAAATTATGAAATTTGAAATCTATTTCCAAAATATTATTTCTGACCTTATCTCGAAATTACAAGGCATTTGGATATTACTTAATAGGTTTTTCAATCTAAAACTCACTATAAAATCTATATGAATTTGCAAAAATCATCAACAAGCATATATATACATATATATCTATTTTTTAATAAAAAAACATGACAATATACTTTGCAAAATATTCGGATCTGATCTAGAAACCCAAAATATCATAAATATGAGATGTAATCTATTATTCGCCTTAGCTTTATGATTAAGGAGTTGAGATTTGTTCTTGAATTAAGTTGATTAGCTTCTTCCTCTTGATTCTTGCTTATCTTCCCCTTACTTCCCTTTAATGGTGGTCGGCCTCTTGTTTTGTCTTAGGTTGTGAAAATGAACGTGTAAAATGAATATGTGTAAGGGTTTAGGGTATAAGGTTATTACTTATTCCTATATTGCCCTTGTCTACTACCCTAACTTTATTCATTTTAATTCCTTTTTTTCATTAGTTCAAATAGGCACGGCTACCCCTTAGATTATACAAATCTCAATCTCCTAACCATTTATATTATTTCATTTAATTTACCCAATTAATTATTCTAAATAATGTTAATCAAAATTAGGGTCATTACAGACTATCATCCTTAAAGAATTTCGTCCACGAAATTACGATAAGTGTGAAAGCCCGAATTTTCGTACCCTTTGAGCTGACAATAAACATCTGTCCTTACAATTGCTGACAAACAATAAACAACTGCGCAAAGCGGATAATAGAATACGTCCATACATAGATTTTTATATCTAGCTCTCCTCTAGAAATTCCAACCATCTTCATTAAACCTGAAACTACTCGGATCCAACCCGAGTATTGAAAATACCCAGATCAGGCTTGATAAATCAGCGTGAGAAACTCAAATATAAATGACAGGGTCATATATTAGCCTTGGAATAAAATCTTTTGAAAAGAAAGCGCATCTCATAAGACCACGCCCACACATAAACACGGATGGGTTTTTCCTTTATGATAACCAAAACACTTTTATTACAAAACATTTGATATTATTTCTAATGACATATCTTTGAAAACATTAGCAAATAAACTTATTAATCTTAGCCGAAATTGTTACCATTATTAAATTCCAGATACTTGGCTCTACAAACAAATCCAAAGACACTTACTAGAGAATGGATTCTATACAAATGACAAGGTAAAGGACTACTTTCCGATAGTACACCTTAGTGGGATGCACCTAGGTTCTAGATACCGAACGCCTAAACCAACACAAGACCGGCATACCCCATACGTTAGATAGAACCGAATATGTCATCACCCCGTTGTTACCAACCTTTAACGGGTACATATTCATACATTCATCACATACTTAGACATGTGTAGAGTAAATCTAGAAGGATGGTGATATCTCCAAATTGGAAGCGACCAACTTAGCCTTGCTGCTTCTACCCTGTTTATGTCATTTTTGGGTGACTTAGGCAGAGGTTACGATTACCATTTCACATAGCACATGTCACGTCTCTGAATGCCACACTGCCATTTCCATTGAGTACTAATTGTCTTCCACAAAATTACAAACCTTCAGCTCATACATCTCAAGGAGGGTGTTAAGCTAAGAAAAGTTGTCTTCTCCGCTACCACTGATGTATGATTATAACAACCAATGTGTGTAATCTTTAGAAATGCAATGTCATACAAACGTCCATACAAGTTGTCCAGAAACAGGACAAACCGAAGGCACTCTCCTACTACCACAAGTAGCAAGTAGTCCTTGCAATCCGAAAAAATCTCCACAACGAGGAGACCACTGTTATAAATAACTCTATAATGGGTGCTACCCAGAGCATGTCAACAAGCAGTCCTCATGCCATAAAGTCCATGGCATTCAATAATCATCATCTTCAACATATCTTCACTTTCGAACGTATATATTGGTTCGAAATGGTTTTCGGATAGGAATCACCCAAATCCAATCCCGGTTCCTTCGAAATCCAATTATCGATAAAAAAAAGATGTTAAGTTCATATGTGGATATCAATCATCAATCAATTACTTCATCTTTTATAAAATATCTCTCTTAGATATATTCTTTTCAATTTGTTCCATTTTCTTTTTAAGAGTATATAGAATCATTAAGCCTCATTTATCAAATCATTTGGTTTATTTAAACCTATCTTAAATCCTAGAATAATTCCAAATAATTTTCTCTTTTACTTAGGAAATCTTTTCCAAATCATCCATTAAATCTTAATCGAAGATTTCTTATATTCAAGCTATAACTTTTAACTCAGGAAAAATATTCCCAAATCATTTATTAAATCTTAATAAAATATTTCTTTCTTAACTTCAAATCATATTCTTAAAAATCAAAGATTTTCATAACAGAGTACTACTACCACTTTAAATACGGTAAATTTCACCTCCATGGACAAATGGAAAGTAATCCTACAACGATCTTTGTCTTTAACATATTTTATTTCGAAAATTAGTTTGAAGGGGTTTTCAGATGATTTTGAAATCTCTTCATTTTGTCTTAGAGTAATTCTAAGCAATTCAATCTTTTTCTTTGGATAATATTTCAATTTCACTCATTTAAGTCTGGATCCAAATGCATTAACATTTAGACGGGTCAAAAAAATGTCATTTAAGACATCGTTTACAATAAACCCTAAAATTAATCTTAGCAAAACATTTTTGAGTAAATAGGATCATAGAAGTCATTCTAATTTTACTCAACATCAGTTTCCATATTCAACAAGTGCTATGGGTGGAATAACGGAGAAATCGCCTTTTAAATTCCATGAATAGGATGAGTTCCCTCTTCGGATTTTAATACCAGGTATAAGAAGATTATCTCTATGCAATCCAAGTTGTAATTTATTCATTTTGGAGATTGCTTATATTTTGGATGATACTAATCTTCTTCAATTTTGGAAACTTAATACCATCCTTCTATTTTAGAGCATCCGGGCTTTCCTTTCGATCTGTTCTACCCCTCGTCTAAGAAAAGAAAATATAGGCTAGGTAAGTTCAGGGCACTGGTTGCTCCATCCCTAACTTTAGTTAAACACCTTGTTTTATCTTCCGAGATCTCACAAGCGGGACAAATGTACTAGTCATTTCCACATACTCAGTTATCAACTTTATTTTGAAATTGATTATAAAGAATCAAAATTGTATTTAAAATGCTTAATTTTCCTTTTAAAAACATTCACAATTGATTATAGGAAAAATCGTTACATGTAAACTTATATTCAAAAAGATAAAATTCGCAGCATAAAAGTGATGCGAAAATTGCTATATAAGCTTATTTGATTTAGTCAACTTTTTAATATTTGAAAATTCATATTTTCCAACTCAAATCTCTTCTAAAATATTTAAATAAATTTATAAAATTTATTCCATAGTTTTCCATAATTGAAAACGTTCATTTAAATAGATTTCCTATTATGGTCACTTAACTGCACTAACGCGATTTTTCTAGGAAATTGATTTGGACATATTTTAAAATATACAAGATGAATTCTTGATTTTCTTTCTTTATTCTTTAAATGTTTAAAAAACATTTCTAACTCATTTTAAAACTATTTCCAAAAGGTTTAAGCATTCCATATACGCCATTTCATTTTCAAAAGGAAAGTGATTTCCTTTGTGCTTATCGACGTGTTTTAACGTGGCTTGGCAAACAATTTAACAATCATATCAAACAATCAATACTTGATGATCAAGCATATATAAGCATCAATAGCAATCATAACACATTGTCAAACATGTATATATGTAAATAGAGATGTTAAATAGAGTTTCTCACCATAAACCAAAGCGATAAACTTCCTACCAACATTCTAAATAACCGACACTTCACCAACTACTTCCTACTCCATTTAAACACTAGCAAACAACACCATTTTCCTTCCAATAGCTTGGTCAGGGCTTGAGATGGAGGTTGGTCAAAGTGTAGAGAAGAAGCCGTGGATCTTTGAACTTGAATTCCCAAGATTTTGATCCAAAAAATAGGTTATCTTCTCTCTTGTTTTTGACTCCCTTATTCTCAAAATTTGGAAAACTTCTTAACTGGAAAGTTGTTCAAAATTCTTTTCTTTTGAACTTACGGAAAAATATCACCAGAATCCATATAGTTTTGAGGGAGATATGATAGAATGAAGAAGATGTATTGTCGAATTGACAAAAATGAAGCCCAAAATGCACTTCAAAGAATTGAGTTTCAGGTATAGCAAACTTCAAAAGTGGAAAAAGTGATCAACATAAAAGTTGTAGCCACTGTAATTTTATATAGTTTTGTAAAATGGATTTCTTAATTTGGATCTGTTATGATCAAGTTATGATCAAAACAAAATGGGATATTCTCTGGCTTGAAAACTGGGCTAGAGAATGCACTAGAAAGAAGTGGATTTTTGACATGGTTAATTTTAGAGTGAGACAAAGTGGTCAACATGAAAGTTTTGGCCACCGGAAAATATATGATTTGAATAAAAGAATTTGTATTTTAGTTCTGCTTTGAAGAAGTTATGCCGAGATAAGATGAGGTAAAATATGGAGAAAAGATGAGTTTGATTTGAAGAGAATGAACATTGATTTCTTTTGAATATTTTGTAAATATTTTGGAATTATGTCTTTCTAGTTTTTACCTATGGCTTGGAAGCCATTAAAATAAGAGAAATAAGTGGAGAAGTTTGAGAAAAGAAGAAGCAGAAATGAGAATGAAAGTGAAGAATGAGGTGGGTACTTATGGAAAAAGAAAGAAGTGGTAAATTTACCAAAATAACCTCTTACCAAATTACCAAACTATCCTTACTTCAACCAAAAGAAGCATCAATTTTTTAGTACTTAACATCATCCTTTCACTTCTTATTTTATTTCTTAGTCACTTAAAGATTAAGTAAAGAAAAGTAACTATTTTGTTGGATTTTGATTTGATGTGGTTTGATGTTTGCTTTTCTTACTTTTGTTAATTCTTACTTGTTTTTACTAATGACCTCTAAAAAGTTTCTAGTTATATTTAGTGAAAAAATGTGTAATACATATGTTAAAATATGTTAACAAAGGTGCGATAACGTTGCGACAACTTGTTTTGAACAAAATGTTGATTTTCGACAAAACTTTTTTCAGTCACATTTTGATGTTTTTGTTAAACTATTTATTCATGTAAACCAACTTCAAAATTGATTTGTTATTATATTAAAATAATTAAAACAAGTATATTTGACTTATGAAATAAAATAAAACAATAACCAAATCTATTTATAAAAATATAACAGCGATGTATCGATATGCTATGAAATTTGTCAACTTGTATAGAATAAATTTTATATATTTATCGAACCATTATAAATTAAATTACTTTTATTATCAAATGAGTTTGATGTCGATTATATATATATAAAAGGAATTATTTATCCTTTAAACAAATTTCTTGGATATTTATCCTACTTTAGCGGAATCCGACTTTTGTCAATTTTACAATGGAAATCCAAAATCTTTATTCAATATCAAAAATGAGTTTACCATTCTTATTTATTATATAAAACATGATTGTTTAAGTTTTAAAATTATACATTTGAATAATTAAAATAATTAATTATCCCATTTTCAAAGTGTTAAAATTATGGGTCATTACATTCTCCCTACTTAAAAGAATTTCGTCCCCGAAATTACCCTGACGTAAACCCACAATATTTTTTTTACCTAAATATTTATTTCACAAACTTAAATCCATGAGCTGTACCCAAATCATCCTTATAAAATATCTGATTTGATCTTCTATTAGAATTCACAATTTTATTTTCGAACTAGTATTGATCTCCGATCCTCTAGTGTGGACTATGATCAAGCTTTTAGATCAGATACACGTGCTTTACTTGCATAGCTCTCAACTATTATAGCAAACTCGAATAACTAACCACAAACGATGGTCAAAACTCGCCGTCAAGAAACCGAGTGATAAATCTTTTATCGAATTGGTGCAAAAACCTCAAAGTTCCGTACTCGGGTATTAGATCAAAATTTGTGTGACGAAATGATTTACATATGAATTACATTTTTATTCCTATTGGTTTTTCTCAGTTATACCAAATTCTCTTTATTCACATCCTTTATTTTTCACATTCATTTTTTAGTATATTTTCTTTAATACTAATATTGTTTATGAATCGTTCTGTAAAACTAGTACATAGGTTTGTTATATCGTATGAACACAACTATGTAAATCCATCACTTTTAAAAACTTAAGTCCAAATCCTTAATTTATGGTACAATTCATTAATAAAACATTTTCCAGGTTATAATGACATTTTAAAGAGTCATGATTTTACTTAAGTGTATAATATTTCATGACTTAAATTTATTACTGTATAATACCCATTTACATTCTAATAGTATATGTACACATCCCAAATTCTGATCGGTTTTATATCTAGGTGAGTTACAGTTTGTTATAGGTTGCTATCATTTCAAATTCATAATTACAAAATTTATTTCTGATTTAATGCTATTATAAATTTCTTCACTTTTAAATCCTTTTTATTTATAATCACATTTATAAATTACATTTATCCAATTTCATTTACTCAAAACATTTTGCAATTGTTCATCTTTTACCAAAAATTTCATAAATTCCTTAGATATGAGTTTCGACTGTCTAAAATCGTCGAGAATCCGGCTTTATCTTATCAGTTAGCGATTCCAAATTTATCTTTGGTATAAACACTTTTAAAACATTACTAATCAATTTATCAATTAATGATTCACATTATCTCTTTGACTTAAGAAAATTATATAGATTGATTAACTCCAAAACAATACCAAGCAACTGTGTACTACCAATGGTATTAATATTTCCCTTACCAAAAGGAGTGATACTTAAGAGAAGTGTTTACCATCCGAACACATCTCTTGCCCATTTTTAGTTTATTTTCGAGCCATTTGAACTAGTTAAAAATATATCTTTTTATTTGAAATAATACCATTTTCAAAATCCTTTAGAGATTACTTTTGTTTATAAAACCTATTTTATAAATTCTTTTTATAAATTAATCTTCATTTAATTTACCGTAATTCTGTTAAATTACTCGAATTTAAATTCTCATTTTTTTACATTTACCTTTTACATAATCAATTTCTATTAGTTAATTACATTTTTATTTTATATGTTCATTTCTTAAACCAATCTTATTATCAAACAACTCATAGTTAAATCGTGAAACATAATTCACAAGATATTTGTACTTAAACTTTTAATCAAACAATTTGATCAATTTATGATGGTAACTTAACATTATCATTTCTTAATTTATTATTTTGGAACAAGTAATAAAGATCTAAATTACCTTATCAGATTTCTTACTTGTCGATTATCTTTATAAAACATCTTATAGTCAAACTATGAAATTTTAATCACAATATGTTCATATTTGAATTACACTAATCTTGATTTCCATCTATATAACTTTTCAAAATATATACTTTGTAATCAAAATATAATCCTAGGTAAACTTATTTCATTTACCAATTTTTCAAAACAAAACCTTCATATATAACATTAACAAATACGCGCTCATATATAATACTCTTGTCACGGTCCAAATTCCAGCGTTCGAAAATCGACATCCGTACTGCACTTGTACTTGAATGCCGCAGATCCAAACGTTGAAATTCGAGTCGTGTCGGAGCTTATAACATATTAAGTATAACAACACAGCGGAAGAAAAGAATGAATATCAAATACAATTCCAAATGAATACAATATCCAGTGACATACAACAATGATATTGTTTGCACCAAAAATGGTCCAAACCCCAATATCGTGAAAGCACCCGTTTATGAACACAAATCAGCAATATTCAACACAAATCTCAGATCTAAGCAATATCAAACACAGCAATTCAGAAATAACAATCACAAACACAGGATTTATAGTGGTTCGGCGATCTTGCCTACGTCCACTCTGAAGTTTATGTCTTTATTGATTCACTTGATGATTTCAATCAATTACAGCGGATTACAGTTGGTAATAGCTCTGAAATCTGATTTCAACAGCGGTAATGAAGAGTAGAATTGAATCCGGCAGAGTCTGGACGTCGAATGGCCAAAATATCCCCTTTCTGTAGGCTTCAGGGTGCTATTTATAGGCATAGAAGGCTCAAATCTCGCTCAAACTTCGAAGACTTTTTCTGGCACGTGAGTGGGCCCACGCGACCGACCCCACCAAGTTTCGGCTCGATCTGAGATCGATACGAAGTGATTTCGTATCCATCATAAAATGATCCGATCGAGCTGAAACTTGGCAGGAGCATTCTTTACCTTGTATGGAAGCTTCTGTGAAAATTCATAGCATTTGGATCAGCAGTTTGGGAGATATGGTCGATACGAGTTGGTATGTTTCGGTTAGCTGTTTATTTCGAATCCATCAATTCGAAACGATCTCTTCGACTCGATCACCTCATGTGGTCTCGTGATGATGTGGCATGCATTGTTCGCCTTGATCCCTTTTTTACTCCGAGTTGACCGTATCGACTCCATAAATTTTGCCTTGTTCGTATCGAGGGATGACACGTCACCCAGGCTCGTTGACCTGATGGATACGAACAAGTCTCTGCTCATGGATTCGAACGTGGTCTCGTGATGGATACGAAGCAGCGAATCTATGATGGATGCGAAGTTGACGTTAGGTGATCGTTACGAAGTAAACTATATACTATGGATTCGATCAAGGAGCCATGTCGACGGATTCGAATGAGACACTCTAGCCGAAGTTCGATCGATACGAAGTCCATCGATGCGAAGACCTGGCCATCCCGATCGATACGAAGCCGATGGATACGAACCGAGGTTTGGTGATGGATACGAGTATCGATACGAAGTGCGGCCTACTGATGGATACGAAACAGTGCTCTAGGATGGATACGAACATGCTAAGGCGATGCCTTTTTGATCGATTCGAAACCGATCGATTTGAACAGACCGATATCATGTTAATGATCGATTCGAACTCAATCGATTCGAAGTGTGAGGAACCTGATGGATTCGAACAAAACAAACATTAATGGATTCGAATCTGATGGATTCGAAATGGGCATCTCCTCAAGAATTTGATGGATATGAACAACGTATTTTGGCTAACTTGCATCGATCATATCTCGTTCGTACGAACTCCGATTAACCTGAAATTTGAAATACTGGCTTTTATGGCTTTGCTTGTCATGTCCTATTAGTTGTAGACTGATCCGGGCTTAGACAAAATTCATCGATATCCATAGCGAAGCAATGTGTAACCAATCTTTGAGACGAACTGTCTTTTGTTTTCGATCGATCTTTTGGTATCACGGCTTTGCCAAAAAGAGGGATAACATTTTCCCCTCAAAACATGCCTTGCGATAGGAAGGTGTGTTTTGTAATGCTATAAGTTGGATGTTCATATCCTATCAACAACCTGTAAAGAACTTGATAATTTCATATGACCTCGAATGACGATCGTTCGGGATCGTGTGCCATTTGAGGTGAATCGGGACCGTTCGCGTTCAACGCCGTTTGCGGCAAAGGATGGAATGGGGCCGTTTGCGGTCGATGCCATTCACGGCAAATGGTGATACGGGACCGTTCGCGGTCGGATGCCATTCGCGGCAGATGATGCATTGGGATCGCTCGTGGTTGGATGTTGTTCATGGAAAATGTTGATTGTTCGCGATCGTGTGCCGTTCGAGCGAATTGTGATTGTTCTCGATCGTATGCCGTTCGAGGCGGATTATGACCGTTCGAGGTCGGATATCATAATAAGTGAATCGTGATCGTTCGCAGTCGGGTGTCGTTCGAGGCAAATTGTGATTGTTCACGATCGTGTGTCGTTCGAGGCGAATTGTGATCGTTCGCGATCGTGTGCCGTTCGAGGCAAATTGTGATCGTTCGCGATCATGTGCCGTTCGAGGCGAATTATGTGTGCCAGAGGGGACTTAATATTATCGACGCCGGAGTTCATGTTCGGGGGAGTTTTCGAATCAAAGACTTTGGCGGTTCATCGCCATACAAGAGGTGATTGTGGACCGTTCGCGATCCAACGGGCTTACAAGTAAATTCTTTCACAGAATTGCAAATATCAAAGTAATGATCATACGAATCTCACAACAGAAATGTCCAAACAAGCAAAGTCTAAATGTCCAAATCAAAACGAAACAAAAGCAAAATAAGGATGTCAAAGTGTAATTCTCACTATGGTGCGGTCAGTAATCATTCAGAGCATGCCTATGGATCGTGCGCGATCGCTTACATGTGTAAACGATTTAACCATGCTAGTGAGAGGTATACAACTTGTTCATCGTTATTACAATCAACAAATCAATTGATAATCAAACGTTGTCCTGGTTCAGGGTCACCTTTAGCTGATGTAGACGGTGGTCGCTCTGGCTCCACCGCTGGAGTTTGCCTCCTCACATACTGAAGTAGCACACCGTTCCTGATATGCCCTTACACCTCATCCTTCAGATGCCTACAATCATTAGTGCTATGACCGTTCAGTTTATGAAACATGCAAAACTTATCTGATTTTCTCTCTTCAGAAGTTGGATCCCTTCGTGTTGGTCTACGATACGGAACCTGCTCTCTGGTATCTTGATAGATTCATTTTAAACTATCATTCAGCTCTGAGTATGTGGTGAACCTTGGTTCCTTTCGTGGTCGCATTGATCTGTTATAGCTACTCTCAGCCTTTCATTTCCCCTTGCTAGTTTCTGTACCTTTCTCGGGGGATTTCCATCTTTGACCGCATAAACATTGAGTTCATCATTTTCTTCTCTTTCTGCACTCGCATCTTCCAATCGCAAGAACTTTTATGCTTCGTGATAGAATTCTCCTAGATCCATAGGTGGATCTTTAGTCAATGAATTTTGAAATCCGTGCCATCAGCTATTCCAGACACAGCTGCCATCATAACCATGGATGGATCTGGCCGATCCACCGATGCAGCTGCCGCATTGAATCGCGTCAAGAAACTCCTCAAAGTCTCCCCAGCTTTATGCTTCAAAATTGCCAAACTCATTACATTCTTAGGTCTTGCAATGTGAACCCCAAATTGCCTCATGAATCTCTCGGTTAAATCTGCCCATGTTCCTATGGAGCCGCTCTCCAGTTGGCTAAACCATAATGTTGCGATTTCCATCAAATATAATGGAAAGCACCGGGCCATAACTTCTTGTGACGCCCCCAGCACTTTCATGTGTCTCATATACCTTGTTAGATGGACCGCGGGGTCCGTTCTCCCATCATACATCTCCACTGATGGTAACTTGAACTCTGGCGGGTTCCTAGCCATCCTGATTGCAGGAGAAAATGGACTCCTGATCACGTCTTCTAGATCTCTATTTATTAATCCGCCTCTCATGGCTCGCCTGACCATTTGCGCCAATCTATCATTGTCTCCAAGATGCAATCCACGTTCATTACTTTCGACCTGTCCCCCGAGTTCACGAGGGAATTCTGGAATCTGTCCCCTTGACTGAGCGTTCATTCCTCTACTACCTCCAGGTTGCGCAGATGCTCCTTTCTCTCCCTCTCTCCGGTGTTGGATCAACATGCTCCAAGTGTGTGCCTCCTAATCCAGGTGCTACGCCGGATGGTCCTGCTCCATTCTAAACCCCATCAGCTCCTCTATCTGTGCTCCAAGTTGCCCAATTTGTTGAAACAAGCTCTGGATCAGCTCCTCCTGTCTCTTCATCATTGTCTCGATCTCATCCCTGGTGATGAAGACCGATGCTTGATTCGCTCCTGAAGAAGCCTCTTGACTTCCTTCATGTTCACTTCTCTCTGGCCTCTGCCTTCTACTTGTTTGTCTTGTCGTAACTCTTAGATCTGAATTCTCAAATCTTCAAATTCATCTTCTCCCGAATCAGCTTTTCCCAGTGATAGCACCAAAGTGTTTGCACCAAAAATGGTCCAAACCCCAATATCGTGAAAGCATCCATTTATGAACACAAATCAGCAATATTCAACACAAATCTCAGATCTAAGCAATATCAAACATAGCACTTCAGAAATAGCAATCACAAACACAGGATTTATAGTGGGTCGGCGATCTTGCCTACGTCCACTCTGAAGTTTATGTCTTTATTGATTCACTTGATGATTTCAATCAATTACAGCAGATTACAGTTGGTAATAGCTTTGAAATCCGATTACAACGGCGGTAATGAATAGTAAAATTGAATCCGGCAGAGTCTGGACGTCAAATGACCAAAAGATCCCCTTTCTGTAGGCTTCAGGGTGCTATTTATAGGCATAGGAGGCTCAGATCTCGCTCAAACTTCGGGAGACTTTTTCTGGCATGTGAGTGGGCCCACGCGACCGATCCCACCAAGTTTCGGCTCGATCTGAGATCGATACGAAGTGATTTCGTATCAATCAAAAAATGATCCAATCGAGCTGAAACTTGGCAGGAGCATTCTTTACTTTGTATGGAAGCTTCTGTGAAAATTTCATAGCATTTGGATCAGCGGTTTGGGAGATATGATCGATACGAGTTGGTATGTTTCAGTTGGCTGTTTATTTCGGATCCATCAATTCGAAACAATCTCTTCGACTCGATCATCTCACGTGGTCTCATGATGATGTGGCACGCATGCTTCGCCTCGATCCAGTTTTTACTCCGAGTTGACCATATCGACTCCATAAATTTCGCCTTATTTGTATCGAGGGATGACACGTCACCCAGGCTCGTTGACCTGATGGATACGAACAAGTCTCAGCTCATGGATTCGAACATGCTCTCGTGATGGAGACGAAGCGGTGAATCTCTGATGGATGCGAAGCTGACGTTAGGTGATCATTATGAAGTAAACTATATACTGATGGATTCGATCAAGGAGCCATGTCGACGGATTCGAATGAGACACTCTAGCCGAAGTTCGATCGATACGAAGTCCATCGATGCGAAGACCTGGCCATCCCAATCGATATGAAGCCGATGGATACGAACTGTGGTGTGGTGATGGATGCGAGTATCGATACGAAGTGCGTCCTACTGATGGATACGAAACAGTGCTCTAGGATGGATACAAACATGCTGAGGCGATGCTTATTTGATCAATTCGAAACCGATCGATTCGAACAGACCGAGATCATGTTAATGATCGATTCGAACTCAATCGATTCGAAGTGTGAGGAACCTGATGGATTCGAAAAAAACAAACATTGATGGATTTGAATACGATGGATTCGAAATGGGCATCTCCTCAACAATTCGATGGATACGAACAGCGTATTTTGGCTAACTTGCATCGATCATATCTCGTTCGTACGAACTCCGATTAACCTGAAATTTGAAACACTGGCTTTCATGGCTTTGCTTGTCATGTTCTATCAGTTGTAGCCTGATCCGGGCTCGGAAAAAATTCATCGATATTCATAGCGAAGCAATGTGTAACCAATCTTTGAGACGAACTGCCTTTTGTTTTCGATCGATCTTTTGGTATCACGGCTTTGCCAAAAAGCGGGATAACAGATATCAATTATCAGAGATACAAGAAACAATTCTACAGCGGAAAAACAGTATGATACAGCTGCGGAAAACAAATAGCCAAGCAATAACTCCAAATAGCAACAACGACTTTAATTCCAAAGCACCATTGCAAAAACTCCAAGCCAAAAGCTCGAACCCCCATCAACTTTCACCAAGACAAGCAAGTATGGTATGAACCCACAGACTCCAATATTCAAGATCTTCAAAGAATACCAAAGAGAAAGCTAAAAGCTACTGGATCGATATCTATATCTATTATCTGAAAAACCCAACTCTAGACTTCCCGTATGGAAAATTGTGAGCACCCAGAGTTTAGGAAGGAAACAATAAACTCCAGGTCAGTCATGGGACTGGTATGAGCAAACAAAAACATTTGGTCTTTAAAAACAAACAAAGGAATTTAAAATTCGAAATCCGCAATGCAAACGCAGACTTGGAGGAGATTTCTCCTTATGATTGTCAAATATGCTTGATACGCGAAAACCATTTGATATTATTATTAGTGCATAGTGCGGAAAACCTTTCGAAAATATAATATTAATCTTAGCCAACATAGGTACCATTATATTATGCATGCTATAGCTACCATTTTAAATGGCAGGTTCTACAACTAAAACCGTACAGGGCTCGTATTGTTTTGTTTGGATTTCCAACAAATGGTCGGGCAAATGGACTTCCCAAATAAAATAGAACGCCTCTGGAGGGACGCCCCCGAGAACCTAACCGTATCTCTGCTACACAAGGCTGAGTTACCTCTGTAACTAGGTAATTACTGACAAGAGCATGCCATCCCCCGGTCGTTACCGACCTTTATCCGAGGGCCCTCAATCCAACAACCACATAGTAAAGTATCTGGGCTCCATACCATTATACCAACTTTTAAGAAAAACAACATAAGTAAATATCTGGGCTCCATACCATGATATCACTTTTTTATCCCGAAGGAAATGGTCATACCCTCAGGAGGCGCTACCTCCAAATAACCTTACTGCCATGATTCTTGTTTCGACCATTACCGGGTTGTGAGGCTCGACGAAGTCGCGTCCACAAAGCTACGCTTTTCATAAAAGCCATGCTTTGATCAACAAATGATCAGCAACACTTCGTATGCCACATTACCAAATTGTGAATGTATTACTAGTAACCATCAACTACAAAACCTCTGAGCTCGTACATCTCAGAGAAGGGTGTTAAGCTAAGAGAATAAATCTCCGCCACCAAACAGAAATGTATTTGATAGAAACCGGTTTTACATCTCAAAGTGTAATGTCAGACACACATCCATACAAGTCTGTTTCGGGTTCGAACAGAACCGAAGGCACTTCCGAAAAAGTCCTTGCATATCTGGGTATTCACAATCCCGATCGGACTTCCCATCACTTGGGGAATCTCTATACTATAGCTACTCAATGCATAGACAATCGGTAGGTCATCTTATCGTTCTCGCAAACACCCGGTCTTCACCACCGGTCTTCAAATGCTATCCATAACGTCGTATCATTATTCGGAATGGGTTATATGACACAAAGGTCCTCTCCCGGCTAAGCCGAATAATGAGCGCAATATTTAAAACATATGGATATGGGGTCTTAGTTAAATCACAGCTTAAAGCCCAAAACCTTTCATTCAAATGGTTAAAACAAATTACCATTTCCAATCTTTTTAAACAAAAAGATTCATTTCAAAAACTTTCATTGGTTTAAATAATTTTCAGACTTAAATCTTTTAAACAAAAGATTCACTTTTGAGACCCCTTTTCAATTTAAACAAGGTTCACCAATCTTTTAAACAAAGATTCATTCATAGCTTTTCAAAACAATTCCCGTTCAAATTGGATTAACTCATCCAATCAAAAGATTTAATTCATAGCTTTCCAAAAATCATTTCCAAAGATTCATTCATAACTTTCAAAGTCATTCTATTTCAAATTTGAAATATTTTCATCGTAATTTGGAAAATTCTTTCCTTATATAAAAGCTATTTTTATTTGAAACCACTTGTTTCCGTTTTGAAAAACCCGATTTTAATTGCACGATTTAAGGCCTTTCAAATATAAACTTGGGTTAAAATCAATTTCTCAAAACCATACTTTTAAAATGGTTTAAAACCCATATAAACACATTTGTACTTGTATAATCTTTTTTAGCTGAAATTTCCAAATTATTGAATTAAATTTTTAATTATTGAATTCAAACTCAAATCAAAATATTTCAGATTTCAAACTAAGTCAAGTTATTTTTAAATAACTTTTATCTTCAAAACTCCTTTCCAATTATTTTTCAATTTCAACCCAATTTCATTTCCCAAATCCATTTGGATTCAAAATTCAAACTTTAAAACCATTTCAAAATATTAAATTCAAATATCTGTGACTTAACTGATTTCCTCTTGAAATCCATATTTGTGTGTGTATAGTGTGGTCCAGGGGTTTACACACAATAGTGCAACAACAATCATCACATCACAGATTCAAACACAGAAATATCGATAAGCGGTATAATCTATAACGGTTATCTTCATTTACAGATCATGGATGAATAATATAAGTTCATCGTAGATAATAAATTATGTCACAGATATATAAATTACATCACAGCTCACAGCACAAATCAGGATGATTCATAACGCAAAGCATCATATATCAGGGATATCAAACAAATCCAGACATTCAATTCCAAACAATCATCCAAAGGCAAGCATATTTCTAATTCACAATATAATTAATTTAATTAATTCAAATTAAATTAATTACTTAAGAATTAATCAACTTACCTTGCTTAACCAACCATTAATCACAATCATTTCATTAATTAATCACTTCTTAATTAACCTCATTATCAATTAATTAATCTTTATTTAATTAATTAATTATTCTTTAAAAAATTAATTAGTAATCTCTAATTATTCATTATTAAAACTTGATTAAATAAAATTAAATCATTCCTTAAGTAATTACTAATTGATCCTTAATTTACAATTAATTAATCTTAATTAATTGCTTAATTGATTATCTTAATTAATTTATCCTTAATTATATTGATAAATTAACCCTTAATCAATTATCATTAAATTAAACCAAGTGATTATCCTTAATCATTTCATAAATTAATTAAATAACCTTTAATTAATTATCCTTAATTTATTACACTAATTAATTAATCCTTAATTAGTTATTATTATTAACTTAATTAATTACCTTTAATTAATTATAATAAGTGATTATCTCTAATCACCTATCTTTTTTTTAAATAAATCATAAATAAGTCACATTGAGTAATTATATTTTAATTACATGATTAATCCACTTTAGTTATTTTTAATTAAGTATTATTCTTTAAGTAATCAATTACCCTTAATTAATTATATTACTTAATTATCCTTTCATTACGTAATCCTCTTTAAGTAATAAATTACCTTTAATCATCAATTAGGAAACTGATAAATCATTCTTTATTAAGCAAAAATCACTTAAGACTTTAATAAATCAAAAGAAAATCCATTTATCCTAATTTATTTCATAGATTATTTTAAATAACCTTTGAAACAATTTAACAAATATCATTTCATCTTTAAAATCTTATTTAAATAATCTTAAGAATAGATTATCATTACATATAAATAAACTTAATATCTTTAAGTTAATTACAAATCAAAAACATTATTTAAGATAAACCATTATCTCTTAACCTAGTTTTCCCAATTAAACAATTAAATTTCATTTTCAAAATAAACTTAAGAAAAACAAATCATAATTAATTTTAAGTTAAATAAACTATTCAACTTTTATTGACACAAAAATTTAAATTTGAACAACTTTTATTAAATAAAAGCCATTTGTTTAAGAATAAGATTTTTTTAAGAACTTATTTTATTTAAATTTCGAAATTGATTTGTTTTAAATACTTCGCAACTGAGACAAACCCGGGAAAAATCACCAAGACCCCGAGACACTCTCGAGCAATTACGCGAACCAACATGCTTCGAGTCAATCCTTCATTTTTCTCGAAACCATCCCGAGTCCCCTACTTCTTCTTCTCCTTGTCTTTCTTCCAGACTCCAAAATGCACGTACATGTGCACAGATGATCGGAGCTTCTCCGATCATCGCCGAGAGCATCTACACATCACTGGACATCTCTACGACCATCACGACCCCCCAGAACTCCTCAGTTCGTCGTGGTTTAAATTCGAGCATGATGGCATCCTACTGGAATTGAATGATCACCAGAAAAACATTTTTCCACGCCGCCCACCTTCACCAGAGGACTCGAAATCAAGACCGAAGCTTCGCCATGATCTCCTCCTCCTATCCCCCTGAGTGCGACAGCTTCCTGTTCACCCACGACCACGAAAAGATCTCGTCTTCAACAGTGTCCAAAACTGTTCACTAAACCCTATTTCACCATTGCTTTGCTTCCACGATGCCCTGAAACACTAACGAATATTTTTCCCGAGATCTACAACCACTCAGCTATCATCGATATCAAACACGACTCAAATTGCTTCACCCACGATCGGCAATTGACGAAACTACGTTTTCCGTTCAACTTCGAACTGCAACCAAAATACTAAACTAAAAATCACAATTCTTGTTTTAAAAATCATATTTTACCTAGAGAATTCAGAATGTATACATGAATTTACAGATCGATAAGTTTGAATTTTCACCTTTCTTCCCAATTCACTGTTATTTTATAATTTCCAAAGCATTTACTCCATCGTTTCTGTTGATTTTATTTTTAGAAATGATTTTATACACAAACAAACACCTTTCTTTCAAAGATCAATGTTTAAAATTGTTTGTAAGTGAAATGATTTGAAAATTTAATCAAGTTTTAAAATCTGTAACTTGAGACAGAGCAAACATTCCTGAGCACCAACATACACATACATATAAATATATGTATACGAGCTAATATATACACACATTCATCCATTATTTTCCGTACATCATCATCACAGGTATCAAAATCAAAGAAATGGGAAAAAATGAAGTTTGCTCACCTTGAACGATTTGAAAGCAGAGAACAAGTTGAACTTGAAACTGGAAAATTTTGAGAAGATTTGATCTGGAAGTTGCATGATGTTGAACTTATTCTTGATCAGGTTTGAGATTTTTTTTGAAAAGCTGAGATGATGTTGGCTTAATCAGATTTGTAATTTGTTCATTCTTAGGTTTTGATATTTTTCAGGTTTGTTTCTTTACAAGTTTCTTTACTTTGAAACTTTCTTTTATTTTATTAATTTCAAAGATGAAAAAAATACATAACACTTGTTTATTTGTTAAACCATTTGAGTTACACTTGTAAACTTCTTTTAAAAAATGCTTACACTTGTTAGTCTAAGCAATATTATGTTTTAACTCCTTAACTTTAAATAAATTTATATATATTTAGTTTTAAACCCTTAGTTTGAATATATTGCTAAATATATAAACAATTATTTTATGTTAAATCCTTTTAGTTAATTTAAAAAAAAAATCTATGTTCATATCCTCATACTAATAACATTTATCTATTATTATTTCCAATTTAATTTAAATATATGTATACTTATGTTTATAGAATTGCCTTGAATTCATTTCCAAACTACATTTTCCATCCAAATATGAGAGAAAATCCTTTTTATTAATTATCAAAACTTTTTATTTCTATTTATTTTTCAATCCAATATTATTTCTCAAAATATTTATTCTTGAATTTTCAAATTCCAAATTCAATTTAAAAATACATATCATTACTTATCCTGGATATTTTCCAATTGATTCAACTTTTAAATCTAAAATTTATAATTAATTACCAATAATTTCATAATTTAATTCCAAAATATTAAATTAATTATCAATTATTTTTAGCTAAAATTTAGGAATATTACAACTCTCAATTCATTCTAAGGTGTTACTAACCCTATCTATAATGGGTTACTCATCCTAGGGTATTACTAACCCTATCTCTGATGAGTCTATACCCCACCAAATCCAAGGTTCTTGCTTAACCTTCAGCTTTGATACCAAATGTGAAGGTCCAAGTTTTCGTACCCTTTTAGCCGATAATAAACCACACATGTCCAACTCAAATTGCATGAATAAACGGATCTTTAAGGGGTGAAAAAGAAAATAAAGACAGAATAGAATCTCACACAAATGGAATAATATATATAATATATAACAATATCTTTACAGCGGGGATTTTTTAAATATATATATATATATATATATATATATATATCAAAATCTAATATAAATTCAGCTTGGACAATTATAAACATATGTCTTTACAATTGCTGACAAACAACAAACAACCGCGTAAAGCAGATAATAGAATACGTCCATACATAGATGAATATCATCATCTCTCCTCTGGAAAATCCAACCGTCTTCACTAAACCTGAAACGACTCGGATCTGACCTGAATATTAAACAGATCAGGCTTGATAAACCAGCATGAGAAACTCAAATATGAATGACAGGGTTATATATGAGCCTTGGAATAAAATCCATTGAAAAGAAAGAGTATCTCATAAGACCATGCCTACACATAAACATGGACGGGTTTTTCTCTTATGATAACCAAAACACTTTTATATAAAAACATTTGATATTATTTCTAATGACATATCTTTGAAAACATTTGCAAATAAACTTATTAATCTTAGCCGAAATTGTTACCATTATTAAATTCTGTATACTAGGCTCTACAAACAAATCCGAAGTCACTTGTTGCAGAATGGATTCCGTACAAATGACTACGTAAGGGATTACCTTTCGACAGTACACTTTAGAGGGATGCACCTAGGGTCCAAATAATGAATGCCTAAACCAACACAAGACCAGCCTACCCCTCACGCTAGATAGTACCGAATATGTCATCATCCCGGTCGTTACCAACCTTTAATGGGTACCTAATTCATACATTCACCACATACTTAGACATGTGTAGAGTAAATCTAGAAGGATGATGGTATCTCCTAATTGGGAGCAATCCATTTAGCCTTGCTGCTTCTACCCTGTTTATGTTATTTGTGGGTGATAGGCCTGAGGTTACGATTACCTATTTACATAGCACATATCACATCTTTGAATGAACTTCCATTTCCATTGAATACTAATTGTCTTCCACAAAAATACAACCCTTGAGCTCGTACGTCTCAAGGAGGGTGTTAAGCTAAGAGAAGTTACCTTCTCTGCCACCACTGATGTATATTTGTAAAAACCAATATACGTAATCTTTAGAAATGCAATGTCAGAAAAACGTCCATACAAGTTTTCTAGGAACAGGACAAACCGAAGGCACTCTCCTACTACCGCAAGTAGCGAGTAGTCCTTGCAATCCAAAAAAATCCTCCACAATGAGAGACCACTACTATAAATAATTGTATAATAGGAGCTACCAACAGCATGTCAACAAGTAGTCCTCATACCATGAAGATCAACGGCCTTCAATAATCATCATCTTCAACATATCTTCACTTTCGAATATATATTGTTTGAAGTGGTTTTCGGATAGGAATCACCCCAATCCGACACTGGTTCCTTCGAAATCCAATTATCGATAAAAAAAAGATGTTAAGTTCATATGTGGATATCAATCATCAATCAACTACTTAATCTTTTATAAAATATTTCTTTTCAATTTATTCCATTTTCTTTTCAAGAGTATATGGAATCATTAAACCTCTTTTATCAAATCATTTGGTTTACTTAAACCTTTCTTAAATCCAAGAATAATTTCGAATCATTTTCTCTTTTACTTAGGAAAACTTTTCCAAATCATTCATTAAATCTTAATCAAAGATTTCTTATATTCAAGCTATAACTTTTAGTTTTGGTAAAATATGTCCAAATCATTTATTAAATATTAATAAAATATTTCTTTCTTAATTTCAAATCATATTCTTGCAAATCGAAGATTTTCATAACAGAGTACCACTACCACTTTAAATATGGTAAATTTCACCTCCAACGACTGATGGCAAGTAATCCTACATTCATGAGTATCTTTGTCTACAACGATCTTTATCTTCAACATGTTTTATTTTGAAAATTAGTTTGAAGGGGTTTTCAGATGATTTCAAAATCTCTTTATTTTGTCTTAGAGTAATTTTTAAGCAATTGATTCTTTTTCTTTGGATAATATTTCAATTTCCCTCATTTAACTCTCGATCCAAATTCCTTAATTTTTAGGCAGGTCAAAAACAATGTTATTTAAGACATCGTTTATGATAAACCCTAAAACTAATATTAGTAAAACATTTTTGAGTAAACAGGGTCATAGAAATGATTCTAATTTACCCAACATCAATTTCTGTATTCACAAGTGCAATGGGCGGAATAACGGTGAAATCACCTTTTCAATTCCACGAATATGACGAGTTCTCTCTTCGAATTTTAATATCAAGTATAGGAAGATTATCTCTATCAATCTAAGTCGTAGTTTATTCAATTTAGAGATTGCTTAAATTTTGAATAACACTAATCTTCTTTTATTTTGGAAACTTAATACCAACTTTTTATTTTAGAGCACCTGGGCTTTCCTTTCAATTTGTTCAACACCTCACCTAAGAAAAGAAAACATAGGTCAGGTATGTTCAGGGCACTAGTTGATCCATCCCTAACCTTAGTTAAACACCTTGGTTTATCTTCCCGGATCTCACAAGCGGGATAAATGTACTAGTCATTTCTGCATACTCGATTATCTACTTTATTTTGGAATTGATTATAAAAAATCCAAATTGTATTTCAAATGCTTAATTTTCTTTTTAAAAATGTTCATAATTGATTCTCGTAAAAATCGTTATATTTAAACTTATATTCAAAAAGTTATACAATTCGTAGCATAAAAGTGCTGCGGAAAATGCTATATAAGCTTATTTGATTTAATCAACTTTATAGTATTTGAAAATTCATATTTTCCAACTCATATCTCTTCTAAACTATTTAAATAGATTTATCGAATTTATTCCATATTTTTCCATAATTGAAAATGTTCATTTAAACAGATTTCCTATTATGGTCACTTAACTGCACTAACGCGATTTTTCTAGAAAATTGATTTGGACATATTTTAAAATATAACAAATAAAATCTTGATTTTTTTCTTTATTCCTTTAAATGTTTATAAAACATTGCTAACTCGTTTGAAAACTATTTCCAAAATGTTTAAGCATTCCAAATACGCCATTTCATTTTCAAAAGGAAAGTGATTTCCTTTGCGCTTATCGACGTGTATTCACGTGACTTGGTAAACAATTTAACAATCATATCAAACAATCGATACTTGATGATCAAAGCATATATAAGTATCCATAGCAATCATAACACATCATCAAACATGTATATATATATAAGTAGAGATGTTAAATAGAGTTTCTCACCATAAACCAAAGCGATAAATTTCCTACCAATAGTCTAAACAACCAACACTTCACTAACTACTTCCTACTCCATTTAAACACTAGAAAACAACACCCTTTTCCTTCCAATAGCTTGATCGGGGCTTGAGATGGAGGTTGGTCGAAAGTATAGTGAAGAAGCGATAGAGCTTTGAACTTGAATTTCCAAGATTTTGATCCCAAAAATAGGTGATCTTCTCTCTTGTTTTTGACTCTCTTATTCTCAAAATTTGGAAAACTTGTTAATTGGAAAGTTGTTGCAAATTCTTTTCTCTTGAATTTACAAAAAGAATCACTTGAATCCATATAGTAGTTTTGAGAGAGATATGACATAATGAAGAAGAGATATTGTCGAATTGACAAAAATGAAGCCTGAAAATACACTTCAAAGAATTGAGTTTCAGGTATAGCAAACCTCAGAGCTAAAAAAAGGGATGAACATAAAAGTTGTAGCCACCAAAATTTTATATGCTTTTAAGAAAAGGATTTCTTAATTGGGTCTGTTATGATCAAAACAAAATGGGATATTCTCTGGCTTAAAAACAGGGACAGAGAATGCACTAGAAAGAAGTGGATTTCTGACATGGTTAATTTTAGAATGAGACAAAGTGGTCACCATGAAAATTGTAGCCACTGGAAAAATACATGATTTGAAAAAAATTAATTTCATATTTTGGTTCGGTTTTGAAGAAGTTATGACCGAAAAAACAAGAGGTAAAATATGGAGAAAAGATGAGTTTGTTTTGAAGAGAACGAACATTGATTTCTTTTGAATATTTTGTAAATATTTTGACATTATTTCTTTCTAATTTTTTCTTGGCTTGGAAGCCATTAAAGAGAAGAGAAAGAAGGTGAAGAAATTTGAGAAAAGAAATGGAATAAATGTGAATGAAAGTGAAGAAGGATGTGGGTACTTATAGAAGAAGAAAGAAGTGGTAAATTTACCAAAATAACTTCTTACCAAATTACCAAACTATCATTACTTCAACCTAAAGCGGCATCAACTTTTTTAATACTTAAGATCATCCTTTCACTTCTTACGTTATGTCTTATTCACTTAAAGAAGTAAAGAAAACTAATTATTTTGTTGGATTTTGATTTGATGTGATTTGATGTTTCCTTTTCTTACTTTTGTTAATTCTTACTTACTTTTACTAATGACTTCTAAAAGTTTTCTGATTATATTTAGTAAAAAATGTGTAACATATATGTTAAAATATGTTAACAAAGGTGCAATAACATTGCGGCAACATATTTTGAAAAAAACGTTGATTTTCCACAAAACGTCTTCCGGTCACATTTTGACGTTATTGTTAAACTATTTATTCATGTAAACCAAAATTCAAAATTGATTTGATATTATATTTAAATAATTAAAACAATTATATCTGACTTATAAAATAATATAAAACAATATACATTTTTATTTATAAAAATACGACATCGATATATCGATATGCGACGAAATTTGTCAACTTTTATAGAACAAGTTTTATATATTTATCAAACCATTATAAATTAAATTACTATTATTATCGAATGAGTTTGATATCGATTATATGTATATTTAAAAGGAATTATTTATCCTTTAAAAAAATTCTCAAATATTTATCCTACTTTATTGGAATTCGAGTTTTGCCAATTTTACAGTGGAAATCCAAAATCTTTATTCAATATCAACAATAAGTTTACCATTCTTATTTATTATATAAAACATGATTGTTTAAGTTTGAAAATCCAACATTTGAATATTTAAAATAATTAAATATCTCATTTTCAAAGTGTTAAAATTACGGGTCGTTCTAATAAGGCACTCATCAGCATCAATCATAAAGGTAAAACATACAATGAAACAAGTCCGGATAAGCATCTCATATATTGCTCTCAGTTTCCCAAGCACGGTCCCTCTCATCATCACTCCATTGGATTTTAACTAATCTGACTGTCTTGTTCCTTAGACTCTTCTCATCTCTTGCGACTATACGAATTGGCTTTCTAACTATAGTCAAATTTGTTTCCACTACTAAGTCATCTAACACAATCGGTGCTATAGTGGTCTCCGGGTCTCTAATGCACTTTATTAGATGAGAAACATGAAATACATTGTGGAATTCTTCCAAACTGTTCGGTAACTCTACCCAATATGCGAGTATCCCGATCCTTGCTACGATGGGAAATGGTCCAATGAACCACGACGCCAACTTTCCAGAATCGAATTACACCTTTCATTGATGGTACTTTGACGAAAACAAGGTCTCTGATTAAGAACTCTAAATCTTCCCATCTCTTATCGCATAATGCTTCTTCCTAGACCGAGCTTCTTTTATCCTAGCTCGAATCAACTCAATCTTCTCCGTAGCTACTTGTAACAACCCTGCATTTTCTTATAATTTTAATTATATATTGTAATCATTTTATTTGAATTTCTTGATTTAAAAACTTTATTTTATTTATTAAAATGGATAATTTTGTTACTTTAAATATAAACTTTGATTTTTATGTGAATTGCAATTTCAAACATGAATAAATTGAATATTTCCAAAAAATGTGAATTTTGGTCAAAATGGTCAAACTTTGACTTTTAAATTTAAAATTTAAATTTTCGAATTTTATCTTTTATTATGAAATTAAATTAAATTTCAAAAATATTGCTTTTCGTTTCGTTGAATTCTGATTAATATTGTGAAAGTTATTCTTTTTCCAATATTGTATGTAAATTGTTTATTTAACAAAATTGTTTATTTTAATTTATATAAATAATATTTTTGTTTGTAATATCTTATGTATATATGTTTTATATGATATGTTATGTATTTATTTTATTTTTAAACATTTTATAAGTGTAGTTATATTTTTCCAATGTTAAGTGTACATTGTTTATATTTTATAATGCTAATTTCAATTTAATAACTATTTTCTTTATTTACTTTTATATTTTTATAAATATTTATTTATTTTCTTTTTTCACTTTATTTTTTTTCAGTTTTATATTTTATTTACTGGAGTATGTATGGTTTATTTTTAATTTTAAAGAAATAGAAAACAAAGAGTCAAAACCCTTTCATATACCATGACTTTTCACCTTTGTCTTTCCATTTTCTTTGCCTCTTCATTTTGATTGGTTGTCCATTTTTTTTTCCTATTTCCATGAATTTCTTCTTTCTTTCACGTGAATTCACTTTTTCTCATCAAAAAAAAACGCACGGCAAGAAAGAAAAAAATGGAATGGCTTCTTTCATTTTCACTTCTATCTTCTATTTCCTAATGTTTTGCCTTCCTCCTCTCCTAGATTTACTCGGCCTAGCTTTTCCAATCGATCAGCTCCTCCATCACCTCCTCCATCTACAGCAACTGTCAGCCCCTCTCCTCTGACCAAAGTCGGGCCTTGACCACTTGATGATGATAGAACCTCAAAAACAATGCAACACTCCACAAAACTATGCTAGCCTAGCCACAAAACATCACCTACCTCTTCCTATGCACTTTGGCCACCCCTTAGCCACCACCACCATCATCTACTTCATCTCTGGCCGCCCCTTTCACTACTGTCCAGATCTGACCTGACATGAAGACCCCATGGCCGAACCTATATGTGGTCATAGCCGAGCAAAAATGCACCAAAACTTCACCTATTTTGCCCTGTCTATTGATATTCCTCATGTTGCATCTACTACCACTTCACAACCTCTTGTAGCCGCACCTATATGATGCCATAACCAGAGCTTTAGCACGTCTTTGGCTGAGCAAATGATTCCTTTGGTCAAGCATTTGGATGGTTAAAAGCAAGGTTGAATCATCTTGTCTTTGTTGCTCTTTATTTCAATACATTTCAATATTGTTTTGGTTAAATATTCATTTATATATTGTCTGTTGTTTTGGTTGTATGCAAGATAATATCTTTGCTCTCTCTACTCATTTGAATCCAATCTCATGTTGTGTCATGCCGTATCGTGCCTTCTGCAATTTATTCGGCGTGTTTTGATTTGCTAACTCCAGCTTAAAAAGGTGAGTCTTTCTCACTCTGGCATTTGTACTTATGAAATAGTGAATTGATGACAAGTGTTTAGTAATATAAAATGTTTATGCAAGTTTATGATGATGATATGATATGATATTCCATGTTATTACCATGTTATCTCGGTTAATTATCATCTGACATCTGATGTTTGGCATTATATAGTGACAATTACATGTTAGTGTATCTGTTTATATTGTTTATGCATATGTTCACTGCAAGTTCCCTGTTAGAATAGAATCACTATGGGTTGAAATGATACATACACGAACGGACTTTAGAATATGGAAAAATCGTTATGGGCTGAAATGAAAGGCATGAGCGATTTTTATTGCCTTTTATTTAACTTGGGATTGCGGGTTTGAAATGATAGAACCCGGTTTTCTTTATAAATTGCGGATTGAAATGATATATATCCGTATCACTTGACCTAGGTTAGAAAATTATATACAGACCTCGTCGTATATTTTGAATGATTTTTATTAAGATGTGTATTTTTAAAAGTATGAAATTTGATTTAAAAATATATATTTTATGGTTTTGAGAAGGCTAAATATTTAGTTTTGATTTTTTGAATTCAAGTACGTAAATTTGAAATAAATGTGATTTTGACTTTAAATTTTATTTTTAAATGAAAGTAAATAATGGTAAATTAAATTTAAAGTTTTAAAAAGATATTTGAAATAAATATCAAGTTTTATTAAATTATATAACTTAATAAACAGTGAAATTTTAATTTAACAAATGAATTGAATTTTTAATTGGATATTTGATTTTAAATTTTATTGTGATAAATCATATATTAAAAGTATTTTAATGTGAAAAATTTAAAGTCTAGAAATATGATTTATAAATTTAAATATGATAAATTTTGAAGTTTTATTGTTTTTTAAAAGTTATAATAAAATCTGGAATTTTATAAATAGCATTTCTAAAATGCTGTAGTTTTATGACAACACTTTAAAATGCTGTTGTTTTGAACTCAACTATGTTGTAATAACTAAATATTTATTACGGCATTTTATAAATGCCGTTATTCTTGAACTAAACTATTTTGAAAACTATAAGCTACGATAGCACTTTATAAATGTTGTCATTGCTATATTTTGACAGTGTTTGAAATATTATAGATTTTAACACTGGTTGAGTTATATTATAAAATGTTACATGATTTAACTTTTGGAATTGATTATATGTGAAATTTAAGGAGTTTTTGAATATAAGTTAATATTTGAATTTGAATTTTTAAGGAATTTAAAATTGAATTTGAATTTGAATTTAAATAAGGTTTACTTGGTTATGTGTTAAATGGAATGAAATATAACGAGATAAATGAAATTTTGAATGAAATTTTGAATTGTGTTTTGTAATGATATTTGAAATAATAAATGAATGACTTATTTAATTTTTAAATGATATTAAAATTCGAATATTTGAAATTGAATTCAAATAATGATTTGATAATGAGGTTTTGAGGGATATGATATTTTAATGATTTTGAAATGGTTTGGAAATGATTTGATCTTTATTTTGATAAAGAATATGAATTTAGAATGATATTTGATTTTGATAAATGAATATTTGAAGTTTATATTAGCATGAAAGGATATTGAGTTTATTTGTAAATTGAGTTTATTTAAATAATATTGGATTTATGAGATGAATATTTCAAAACTAAGTAATAATGAGGTTAAATCAGAGATATGTGAAATTATAAAAATTTAGTTTTGAAATGTGGGATATTAAAGCTTTGAAGTATACTAAAAATTGAATAGTTTATTTTGTGAATCAAATCTATATTTTAAATTGATAAGATTTGAAATGTTTTGTAAGGAAACTGAATTGAATTAAAACTGATGGTTTGAATTGAATTAAATTGGAAATTTGAAATTTGGGTTTAATTGAATAAATTTCTAAAATGTAAATGTATGATTTCGAAATGTTATGATTTTCAAAGTGTAATGATTTCAAGTATTTTGGTTTCGAAAGAATTATACTTTGAAAGTTTTATGATTTTGAAAATGAATATATGTAAGAAATGGTTTTGGTTTCGAAGTACAAACTATTTTGAAAGGAATATAGTTTGGAAATGAAATGATTTGATTTTTTGAAGTATAAACTATTTTGAAATGACCATGGCGTTATAATAACGTTTGGTTGCTAAAGAGACCAGGATCGGAAGTTGTCACTCACTGTCCACTCCGAAAACCACTTTAACAACCGTATACACAGTGAAATTCCGGAATGAAGTAGAATGGTGGCAACGATCCTATTTAGGTATAAACGTGGACCCGACTCCCATGATTTGGCATATGATGGCTAAAATAGGAGCGATCGACGGGCCAAGTGAGGTCATTCCTCCGATCGGACACATTCCTTCAATAATATACTCTTATCTTGTGGTTGATTTGATGGCCTCCTCCGATTTTGATTTGGGAGTGTGTTTCGAGGTGGACGGTAGTGGCTGTTATGCGTTACCACCATCTTGGAAGCGTAATTGGTATATCTACCCTAGCATTGCCTGGTTGTGCCGTGCCCGATCTGGAGATATGCTAATACTGGATGGACTACTGGGACTATTACATTTAAGAGGAATATTGGGTCACTCCTTAGCGCTATTTTAAAGTAAGTTTATTTTACTGTAGACATTATTATAACAGTGCAATATTACTACATAGTAGATAGTTTAACGGATCCTTAAAGGATGGGCGATCCCAAGCATCCTTTAAGTTATTGATGCATTTTTGTTACTGTTCACTTGAGTAGATTTACAGTTCATAAGTATTTATGTCCTGACTCGAGTGCTTTGTGTTTTGCTTTACGCTCGAGTCAGACTGAGTGGTTCAGCATTCAAGATTCACCTTCGGAGTTGGAGTTTTTCTTGAAGATCCAGCCATCTATTTTGTTTTCGGTATTCAGTGTTTTCAATGATGTATTCTGATTTGTACTTGATGTATCTTGTTACTCTTCTTTTGTATCTTATTTAACTCTGATGTATCTTATTTAACTCTGATGTATCTTATTTTTTTATATAGTAGCTTCTTAAACTACTATCTCTTTTAATTCCGCTACATTATTATTTACTCTGTGATATGTGATTATTTATTTACTATATATTCTGAGATTTGCCAAATTTTATTTACAATGCAGTATTTTGAGCAATTCAAGTCCGACATGTGCGGATGCGGATGGTTGAAAATATTAGGCTGTTACATTTGGTATCAGAGCTTTGGTAGCTCTAGGCAAAACTCAGCATGTATGGTAAATATATTTACAGAATCACTTACATTCGAGTTTGAATCTCTTCCTTTATGACTCGATTTCCTTTGAATTTTGGAACGTTTCCTACGGTTCCAAAATCCATTTGTGTCCCTCACTGTTCATCTTCTTTTGATTCTGGAGTATCACATAACTCCACTTCGAATGATCTTTATAATGAGTTGGCGGTCCCGCCAATATCCAATTGATTTGTAAAAGGGTGAAACTCCTTTACAACAGCATCAATTCACCAGTGATTTTATATCCTCGGTTTAGATGCTGGTATATTTTATAATTCCGAACTCTATCTATTGAGACCGAATGTAGATTTATCCCAGAAATCCACATCGATTTTATTCTTTGAGTCACGGTTGACCCAGTTAAGGTTGCCCACGATTTATATAAGCTTATCCATCTTCCTATTCTGTTATTTAATCATCTCATCTTTGTTTCCAACTTATCTTCAAATTATTCTTGAAGTGTATTTGTAGACTAATATTTAAAATGTTTTATATATTGTGTTGTTTGAGTTGTTGATGTTGATTTGGATTTCTGATCGATTCGTCTGATCAACGCTATCGATAAGATTTCCAAAACACTTGAACAGAGAAAACTGACACGATATGTTTTTTCAACTATGTTTTTCAAATTTATGAAATAAATTTTGTAACTATATTATAAATCTTTTTCTGGATTTTTTTTGAATTGGTTGTTAAGAAATAATAATTGATTTATATATCATTATTTCTTGTTTCATGTATAAATAATTGAACTATAAAATAGTGTTATAAATTTATTTGGAAATTTAAAATGAATTTAGAACAAGAATTCGAGAATTTAATTTCGAATGATTTCAAACCTTGTATTTAAAGTTTTAAAAGGATATACTATTTAAAGAATTTTCGAATAGAAATTTGTTTCCAATGAATTTCAAAGTTTAAAATTAGTGCTTTTCTCTTTGTCGCTTAAATGGAATACATTCCTTATGCACTATTGTTATAAGCTTAATGTATGCTCAAACTTGTACCAGACTAGACATAAGTTTTGCTATCGGAATGCTAGGCAAGTATCAAATTGTTTAAGATTAGATTATTGGAAAGCTGCAAAGAAAGTGTTGAGCTATCTACAAGGAATGAAAGATCATATGCTCACTTATAAGAGATATGATCATCTCTAGGTGATTGGATATTCATATTTAGATTTTACTAGATGAGTGGATACCAGAAAATCCACATTCGACTATTATTAATTTAAGCTTTTCCAGTAAGTTATCATGTATCTGCATGCATGTATGTGTCTATGTACACACATACATGTACTATCATTTTCTCACTAAATACTGGGAAAATTCATTGAATAAGAAAACAAAAAAATAGCATCATGTTACACAAGTATAAAGCATCGTAAAATTGTCCAATTTAAACGTGTATATTTTTATCTTACTTATGGCATTTTTTCCTTTTCAGGAAAACTATATTTAGGCACTCACAAATTGTTGTGCTCAATAATAACTACCATATTATGCTTTGTCTACCTATAGGTTGTCGTGCAAGGGTTACTAAAGGATGCTCTTTCCATAAGAAAGGATATTAAGTTTTATCCATGACTAAGGGTTTGATATTTCTTGGTTAAAGATGCATGAAGTTATGTTTATGAGAGAATAGTTTAGATGTTTCAGCTGAATATGTTTCGTTTTTTCTTTTTTGGGTTTGTTTCTGAGAAAAACTACTTGTTCTCTCAATCCATGGACTCAGAGCTAGTGATAAAGAATTATATAGATTTTTGGAATCGGGATGTATTTTTATTATGGATTTGTCATGTGAAAGTTATACACTTTGTTTCTTTGTGTTTTGATTTGTGCCATGTTGCCATTCATTTTGGTTTAAGTATCTCTATATCATATTTCTTAACTGAATGACCAAGATTTTTCTAAAACCACCTCATGAATGTTATAATTGATACTTTCCACTGGTAGAGTTCTGCTGTTGAAAGGTATTTAGAAAGATTTACTGATTTTATCAACAATTATAAATGTTTTACTATCACTCATGCTTACATAAATTTTCTTTTTGTACAATTCACTTTACTTTCTTATCAAAAACATCTACCAATTTGTGACCTTCTAGTTAAGCATGTAAAATGGAAAATCCTCTCTTCAAAAAACAATTCAAGACGTCCAATCAAACAAACTCGAGGTAAAGCAGCAAGAGGCCTAGAAAATTCTAGCCCGGGTGAATCACTAAGCAGTCAAGGTACAGCACTAGAAGATGACCTAACTCCCACCGAAGATACTTATGTTAGGCCTTTTGAAGCCAAAGCAGCAAAAAAGAAATAAGTTTCTGGGGCTGATCAAGCAGAAATAAAAGAACTTCTACTTGAATCTGAAGACAGATATAATCGTGCAACGGAACTTCGAGCTACTTAACACAAAGGAAAAAAATGTCGAAAATGGAACGACTTGTTTCTAGAAACAAACAAAGAGATGTAGTAATGTTCATTGATACGTCTAATATTTCTAAAGAACAACGAGATTATACCAAATCCAGGAGGAAAGAAATTATGAGAGGCAGACGTGAAGAGGGGCTATAGTTGTATTTGTAATTGTGCTAGAACTATTCTATCTTTGATGTATTTGATGATGTATTGTTTTGAACTTAATTCAATCAAATGAAATTGCATTATAGTATTTGATATGAAATGATAGCGCGATATGTTATTTTCAAAATAACAAATTACGATACATCAGTAGATATGAAATGCAACTTAAATCAGCATTACGAACAACGAATGAAAAACAACAACAACATGAACATACTCGAAAAAAAAAACTTAACATCGTCACTATAAAAATTACCGATTGCCACAAAAGCTTCAAAGATGATTTATTAGATCGCTTTGTAGTCTTCTATGGAGTTAAACACTACGAATGACATTTGGCTAAAAACATTAAACTCGAGTTCCATTGCGCATCCATTCATATCATTGTGCCATATTTGTAACGACCCGTAAATTTTCGACTATTTAATTTGTTTAGTTTATAAGTTTTGGTAATTTAATATGGAGAGAAATAAAACTTCGTAATTTAATTATGAAATGACTGCTAAAATGAAATGTAGCAATGGTAATTAAAACTAATTATTAATAATTGAAATGAAATTTCAATGATGAAATAATGAAGATTGTTATACATGGTTATGAGATTGAATATAAGAAACAAATGTAAATATATAATTGTTGTATGAAATAGAGAGTTAATGATAATTAAATAAAATCAATATTTTGCAAGAATTGGAACATTTGTTTGTAAATAATGGATTCATAAATGTAATTAAAGGTTATGGTAACAATCGTTATAAGTTATCTATTTAATTAATCTATGAAATTAATTGGAAATAAAATACATTTAAATGAAAGTAAATGTTCATTAATGTGAGATAGGACTGTAATTGTAAAGTGTGAATGTAATGGCATAAATGGAAATGTATATTTTATTCATAGATAAAAAGAAAAGAATGAAACTATGTTGAACAAATTGATTAAGGTTTAATTTATAATAAATGTATATATTGGACAAATTCAATATAATTGAAAATAACAGTTAATACAAAGGAAAGATGGAAATTTAAAAATATTAATGTAATGAAAGATAGACAAATATTAACTAGGTTTATAGAGTAATAAAAGACTTAATAAAAAGAATTGAATTGAATCAAATCAGATTATTTGAATTTTTTATTGGAATTTCTATTGATAATTAATAAAAGTATTAAAATTGAAATTAAATATGGAAATGGGTAAATTAATTAACTTTGAATTGATATCTAATTGTTCAAAATATTGTAATTGTTTAAGAAATCAAAAATGGCAAGATTTGTTAATTATAGAATTGGAATTTGAAATTTTTGATTTAATTGATTTAATATTTATTTATTTAATTAACTGAAATATAGCCATTTTGTCCACTGACTCAGATTTCGACGAAACAAGTTTCATCGGATCCGTACCAGTAAATTATTATAGTATTTCAAGTTTCGTAGCAATCGGACTAGTCGTTTGATCGTACGGACTCGAAACGCCTTGAAATCAATTTAATTAAAATCAATTTGAAATAACTTGATTTTAGCATAACTTCTTCGTACGATGGAAATTGGACTTGAAACCCGTTCCATTGCGTTTAAAATATTTTAAAACAACTATTTCGATATATGGGTTGACCCATTTGCTTTCCGGAGTCGAAACGGGCTTTTCGGGCAATGTATCGTTCAACTTTCAAAGTGATTTGATCCAATTGTTCCTATTTCTAATCTGCCTATATATATCTGGTTACAAATCTGAGCAGCCTTTCTATTTTTAATTTCTATACATACAAAAATTTATGTTGCTCCTCTTCCTCAATGGCTGAAAACCCTAAATTTTTCCAATTCAAAATCCAACAACAAAAATTCAATCTCCTCAAATAATATCGAATTACAAATCGATCTGAAGCTCTCGATGAGCGCATCTCAGATCTGAAATTCTTTTTCCAAATTGAGTCACCGTTTGACCAAAAATTTATGATCAATTCTTGGCCTTCCATTTCATCGTGATCGACTGCATCGGATCGTCAAATCGACGATATCATGGCGTGTAAGGGCCTTGCGGAGTTTATCGGTGTGTTTGATTCATCGATTCAACAGCTAGATTCGGTATAAAATTTCGATTAGGGTTTCGATTGACCGGTGGCGGTTGCGTCTACTCTGGCCAGAGGCGGGGCGTGTGGGGTCGACGAACTTAAGGGGACCGCGCGGCGCTCCGCTGGGTGGTGTGGTGGAAGCTTCGGAGGCGCGCGGTTGGATATCGAGGGTGGCGGCTCGATTTGTACGTACTAGGGTTACTAGAGGAAGAACGATTATTGACATGTTCGCTTCTCGAGGGTATATTTTTTTCTTTATTTTATTTTATTTTATTTTGCTTACATGAATTTCAATTCAAATGCTCTAACATCAATAACTTTTGCATACGAATTCGGATTCATGTGCGGTTTTCTCCGCCTGGTTTATATTGGAATTCCGAACATTTTGACGTTGGTTTAGACAAATTCTAAGACATTTAAATTTTGGAATTAAATTGAATTTAAATTCGATTTAAATTCAAAGGTGAGTGTTTTAACACACTCACAACTTCTAAAAAAATTTATGTTTGTAAAATTTAATTCATGATGTGATTAGGAATTATTTATGATTGTTTGGTATATTTTTAATCATCATCTTAGTTAAACTGAATTTAATTGAATTAAATTGTTATTTAATTTATTGTTGCATATAAACTGCCAGTTAAATACCTGTTATTTATTATCAGTTTCTATATTGATATTTATGGACTGTTTTGGATGATGATTGTGATGGATGTTGGTTGTTGATATTAGTTGAATGGATGTTTAGTTTGTATCATTATAAACTGCAAGTTCGTTATGGATTTTTATTAATTCGGGAATGCGGATCGAAATGATATACAACCGTTAAATATTAAATTGCAGATTGAAATAATAAATATGCGTATCACTTGACCATAGGATAGAAAACTTTATACAGACACCGTGGTCTATATATAAAAATATTTTGAAATGATTTCTATGGTTTTGTAAAGAAACACATGGTTTTATATAAATATTAATCTTAGATGTTACATAAATGTTATTTTATTCTTGATTTTAAGCTATGTATAAATTTGTTTTAGTATAGAATAAGTTGATAATAAAGTTTGATTTTATTGAAGATAATATGGTTAAATATTTAAATTATATTTTTATATAGAGTTTATAATGATTCAAACAAATTAAGGTTGGAAGATAAATTTAAAATTTATTTGAAATTGTATTTATTTAAGAATTAACCGCAAATAAGTTTGATTTGAAATTTATTAAATTTGAAATTTTTAAAGATATGATTTTTATAACTTGATGTTGGTTTAAAGTGGTTAATGAATATTTCAAGTTTGAGTTTATTTAAATGATATTGAATTTAGTAAGTAAATATTTCAAAACTAAATAATAGTAAAATTGAATTTAAGACATATATGAAATTATCAAATTTAGTTTTGAAATTATAGAATATTTAAAGCTTTGAAATATATAATTTGAAATGGTTTATTTATGGTTCAAATCTGTATTTGAAATCTATATAATTATGAATGGTTTATTTAGAAACTAAATTGAAATTAATGATTTGAGATCTGATTAAATTTGAATTTTGGAATTCAAGTTGATTTGGAACCGATTTGTGGGATTTGTGGAAACCGTTTTATTTTATAAAGTATTTTAAATGTTATAACTTCCAATGGATTATGATTTCAAAGTATTATGGTTTTCCAAGTATTATGTTCTCAAAGTGTTTTGATTTTGGAAGTATTATAACTTTGAAAGTAATATGATTTTGGAAGCGAATATATACTTGAAAGGGAAATGATACTATTGTGATATGGTTTTGAAATGGTTATGATATTTTGGTTTCAAAAGTATATACTATTTTGAAATAAATGATATAATTTTGAAATGGATATGATATTTTGGTTTTGAAAGTATAAATGATTTTGAAATAAATATCCATGGGTTATAATAAGGTTGATTGTTGAAGAGACTGAGATTGGATATGGGCATACTCTCTGTCGACACCGAAAACCACTTTAACAACCGTGTATGCGGTGGAGATTTCAGAATAAAGTAGGATGGCGGCGACGTTCTATTAAGGTATATACGTGGATCTAACTCCCGTGAGTTGGTACAAGATGGCTAAAACAGGAGCGATTCTGGGCCAGTGAGGTAGCTCCTCTTATTGGACACACTCCTTCGATCCTATTCTATTACTTTGTGATTGATTGAGACCCTTTGATTTTCGAGGGTGTGGCTCGAGGTAGGCGGTAGCTGCACGCTACGCGTCACCACCAGTCCGGATGCGTAATTGGTATATCTACCCTGGCATTGCCTCGTTGTGCCGTGTCACCTACCCTATGGCGCCTTGTACGAGTTTGGATTTCTCCCGCAGCCTGTGGAGTATTTAGGATAGTCTTCCGATTTGGAGATGCGCTGATACTGGACAGACTACTGGGACTGTTACGTGTTAAGGTGGAAAATGTAAAGCCTTAATGCTATATAAAAGTAAGTTTATTTTACTATAGATATTATTATAATAGCGTATATTACTACATAGTAGATAGTTTAACGGATCCTTAGGAGATGTGAATCCCGAGCATCTTTTAAGTTACTACACTCACGTTAGACACTGGATAGGAATGTCAAATCCCGTAAACATCTCTGACGCCGTTCCACTCATAGTATTTACCGTTGATTTAACTTACATAAGATCTTTTAGTTCTGACTCGAGTGTTTTGTCTTTTCAATTCGCTCGGGTCAGCCTGAGCATTTCAGGGATTGAAGACCATACTTCCGGAGGATGAAGACGAAAATTGTATTACTATTATTTACTATATTGTCCCACTGCATCACATTGTTCCACTGCATTAATATTTATTATTCTTGGATATGGGTAACTCTGATTCTGTGTTGTATAAGTATAATCAAATGTTTTGTAAAACAGCTTCATGAACTGATATTTGATTATTATATTTTGTCATTCCACTGTGAGATTCTGTTTTATTTTCTTTCTTTCTCTTTTTTTCTTATTCACCCCAATAACAATTCGCCCTTCAGTATGGTTTGAGTTGACATGTGTATCTGCTTAAACGTACGAAAAGGCAGGATGTCACAATACTTCTAATGCTGCTGGAGCACCCTCATAAACATAGTCTTATTTCATGTCTTTTTCATCCTCTAAAATCATATTGTGCAAAATAACACAAGTATATGTTATTTTTGTCATTTTAAGTGGATTCCAAAGTTTGCAAGGATTGCTAACAATGACAAATCCGATTGAATAACACCAAATGCTCTTTCAACGTTTTTTCTATGGCCTTCTTGCATTGCTGCAAACTTTGATTGTTATTATTTAATTACGTACGAATTGTCTTGATAATGGTACTCCATTTAGGGTACATATCATCGCTAAGATAATACCTATGATCATACGTATTACAAATTAAATTAAAGAAACATGGAGTTTATCTACTATTAGCTAAATCATTAAAAGTAGATCGTTGGACTACATTAAGGTCATTGTTAGAACCTGGCATTTCAAAAAAGGCATGTAAGATCCATGTGTCATATGAAGCTACCGCTTTTAGAATAATCGTCGACTTACGAGACTTACCCGGATAAGCTTTGACATGTGCTTCTGGATAGATCTTCCACTTCCAGTGCATACAAGCTATAGTATCCAACATTCCCAGCCATCCTCTACTGTCACACATCTCCATCAATCTTGCTATGTTAGCTACATTTGCTCATCGTAAGTATTGATCATCGTAAATGTCGATGATCGCTTGATAGAAATGTTCCAAAGCTTTCAGTACCATGCTTTCTCCCAAATGCAAATTCTCATCTAGAGCGTCTGTTGGACCTGCATATGCAAGCATTATCATCGCACCAGTCTTTTTTTGCATACCAGTCATACCCTGAGTATGAGACACATTAGGGTTGTAGATGAAGTATTTATCATGCTGTTTAATTAATGTAATATCCTAAGGAATAAAGGTCGATGCAAACGAAATATTCTTCAAAATCATCATCGGTGTAAGTAGGATTTGGATTAGAATAATCTTCCATTAGTCTTTCATTGTACCATGAATGTCCGTAATTTTTTTAGCTACGAAAAACAACTGATCCACAATGTTGCCTACTGGGTTGACCATGTTGTAGTGCACAAAAGGCTATCAGGTCTCTTTCACAGCGAGAATGATCTTCCATCATCTCACCAAAGTTGTCCTCACTATCATCAAAAAGTATAAGATCTTCAGCTGACATTATTTTTGTCTGTGGAAATATTTTAGATATGAATGAGTAAGAATGAACATCATACTTCGGGTTTTTATAGTAGTTGCATAGCTTAAATCACATGGTGACAAACTTGTTTGAATTAAATCACAAAGTGTCCTGCCACTTCTAGAGCGCTGTAGCCACATTGCGTTCTTCAAACAGATGACATCAAGAATTGAATGTTTTGAATAAAAAGTGTCTTCAATCACTTGGCAGTAAGCAATGGTTGTTTGAATTGAAAGTGGTCGTGGTGTCATGTCACATTTAAAGCACTGTAGCCACGTTGCATGGTTTCTAAACAGATGGCAACAAGCATTGAATGTTTGAATACAAGGTGGATTCAATCACTTGGGAGCATGTAGCTTTCATTTGAATTAAAAGTGGTAGTGCCATGTCATTTCTAGAGCACTGTAGCCATGTTGCATGGTTTTAAACAGATGGCTGCAGTGTCTGGTCGCGTCCGAACACTGTAGCCACATTGCATGGTTTTAAACACATGGCGGCAAGCATTGAATGTTTGAATTTAAGGTAGCTTTAATCACAAGGTAGGCAGCATTGGTTATATAAGTCAAGAGGTACATCTTTGCCTTAACTTGCTCATACTTCTTTGTCATCAGCAACTCAATTCGGCAGCTCATTGAGTATTAAAAATGGTGGTTATATAAGTCAAGAAATAAGTCTTCTTCCTCCACTGTACGTATAATGCTTTTGTAACTTCGATAAGCTCTCCGAGTTTATAGAATCCTTCGAATTAATCTACACTCCGGATGATTATTAAATGCTTCATTTAGAGTAACTTAAAAAATCTTGCTCCGGCTCCTCATCCATGTGTCTACCGTCGACTACAATGTACGCTTTGATTAGTACCAAATAATCTTGTGGAGTCCAACTTTCATTTGCCATTGAATATGTTGTGAACTTTCAAAGCCTCTCCTTAAATGGACAATTCAAAATCCACGTCATATACAATTAAGTATGGTGTAAACGACCATGTGGTAAACGTCCGTGGACTTATTGGTGAAACAAACACAAGTGTGTTCCTTTCTTCACAACTATTTCTTGACTAGTATACTTATGATATGGACATTGTACAAAAATAGAATCATCAACAAAATAAGACCCACCATCAACAAATTAATACATACGCGAGCAAATCAATAGTTTATGCGATACATGCATGAAGCATAAAAACATGATAATAATACATACAATGACAAAACATGTACGAAACACAAAACCAACACCAGTCTATGTGATCGAAACCAATATAACTCCCCTCATCCTTGCCACCATCATTCGTCGTCATCGCTATCATCGTTAACATCATCAAAGTTATGTGGCTCTGGTAGTGGCTGAAGCTGCCCCTGAAGCTGTTGAATCCAAGTCTAGTATCGATGTATCTGAACGTCATACTTAGTCTGTTGCTGCTAATAAGCAGTCTGATAACTCCAATGTATCATCTGAGTATAATCAAGCGTCATACGCTCAAATACAGCAAGCATCCGCCTATCATGATTTATGTACTGAGCGAACTACGATGTAAAAAAGAAAATTTATACATATATGGAGAATATAATTGAGAGCAAATTATACGAAAACTTAAAGTCGTACGTACCTGATGCGGTTGATATAAACTAGCAGAGGGTACACATAAAACAGCGTCATCTACAGGAAACTACAGTGGATACTCAACGACTAGACCTTGTAAATTATGTACTCTAAATGCATGCCGAAGGGGATCAAATGTGAGTGAATATGTACACTGAGACAACGTAGGCTCAAAGGTAGCCAGTGGTAATGGAACTCTACAAGAAGAGGTATGAGGGCCAATATGGTTGGAGTTCAAACCTCGTTTTGTAATCAGGTAGCGCGTGTGCATGTGGGGCCACTCAAGCCCAATATGAATCAAAGTCTCTGGGTAATGTAAGAGGCTCACCATCTACCCATCCTACGACCCTCATAGCAGCAATATAAACTGGACCAGCCCGAATATCACCATACATATCATCCCATGGAAGCGGATTAGAGGGAATGCGAACTATACCATGCAACTGCTACCAACACCGGTCCCCTAAATACCATATGAAAGGACAGGTAGAAACCTAAAAGAAAACCCTACGTCTCGAAAGAGCAAATTGGAAAGTGAGGGAATGGTCACCCTGGGCTCCATAAACTGAAAATACTTCTACCAAGGATGAACGATAATGTTATCGTGCTGCCTCATATCCATCTATTGTCTGGCCTCCATCACCTCATTGTGTACCCCTGTGCAGCACACTGCACATGCATAGCAGGACTATAACGATGTAATTTGGGGAAGTAAATATAAGATGAAGCATTCGCTTTTGGAATAAGTCAAGGGTGCATATTGGCTGTACGCTCGTACCAAAAAGGTAGGATGTACCAAAAAACCATACATCTGTCGAGACTGTGATAGCGCATAGGTATCCAACGCTACATACAAATAACCAAGAATGACAGTATCGTAGTTGCATATATGCAGTCCATCTACGTCTACCAATCCAGCCAAATAGCCATGTTTAATCATGCCTTTATCGTTTTTGAAAAAGGCATCACCAAAACGATATAATAAAAAGGTACGGATAACAGAAATGTGCATCTCCACGTCGTCCTTATCGTCTACTATATACCGTTGTAAACATGTAAGAGTAACAGCACCTCCTCTGACCTCGTCATCGGCCAAAGCTAGTAAATAAGTAGAATATGACTCAAAATCCTCAAATGAACTATAAAATGGAACTGGCGCGAAGTCTGGTTGACCAACCTTTATACCAGTGAGCATATAAAAATCTGAAGGAGTTGATCCTAACTCGACTCCCGTGAGGTAGCTCCTCTAATCGGACACACTCCTTCGATACCATTCTATTACTTTGTGATTGATTGGGGCCCTTTGATTTTTGTAGGTGTGGTTCGAGGTGGGCAGTAACTAGATGTTACGCGTCACCACCAGTCCGGATGCGTAATTGATATATCTACCCTGGCATTGCCTCGTTGTGCCGTATCACCTACCCTATCACGCCTTGTACGAGTTTGGATTTCTCCCATAGCATGTAGAGTATTTAGGATAGTCTCCCGATTTGGAGATGCGTTGATACTGGATAGACTACTGGGACTATTAGATGTTAAGGTGGAAAATGTAAAGCGTTAAACTATTTAAAAGTAAGTTTATTTTACTATAGACATTATTAAAATAGCGTATATTATTACATAGTAGATAGTTTAATGGATCCTTAGGAGATGTGAATCCCGAGCATCTCTTAAGTTACTACACACGCGTTAAACACTGGATAGGAGATGTCAAATCCCGTAAACATCTCTGACGCCGTTCCACTCATAGTATTTACCGTTGATTTAACTTACATAAGATCTTCTAGTTTTGACTCGAGTACTTTGTCTTTTCAATTCGCTCGGGTCAGCCTGAGCATTTCAGGGTTTGAAGACCATACTTCTGTAGGACGAAGACGAATATTGTATTATTATTATTTACTATATTGTTCCACTACATCACATTGTTCTGTTGCATTGATATTTATTATTCTTTGGTATTGGTAACTCTGATTCTGTGTTGTATAAGTATAATCAAATATTCTGTAAAACAGCTTCATGAACTATTATTTGATTATTATATTTTGTCATTCCGCTGCGAGATTCTGTTTTTTTCCATTCCTTTTCTGTTTTTCTTATTCACCTCAATAACAATCCGCCCTTCTGTATGGTTTGAGTCGACATGTGTGTCTACTTAAACGTACGAAAAGGTGGGATGTAACATTTGGTACAGAGCTTTGGTTTAGAGACAAACCTTAGCTTTGTGGGGTTCGACTCTTTATTTATTGGGTATTAATACCATAAAATGAGTGGCTGAAAGTATATATACGAGAGAGCGTATTTGTTAGTGTTATAAAAAGGTATTGATATTGTGTTAATTTTTACCATTTTGTATTTATAAATTCTGGTTGGTGCATAGGACGCTATGACATCGATGGGGATTTCTATACATTTAATATGACAGATCGACACAATATTGTTTTGAAATATAGGTAAATGAAATAATTTTCCCTATTATATTTTTGTATATATAATAAATTTATAAATGATATATTTGGTCATAATATATTGGTTGTTAAGTAGTCAAATTTATAAATATTGGTTGGAAATAAGGTCTAAAATAAAATAAATGAAAATTGGAAATTTAGAACCTAAGTTCCGGGGTTTTGAAAAATTCTTTTGAATGATTTTGGAATATAATATTAATATTATTAGAAGTATTTTCGGATATAAATATTTCAATATGATTTGAAAGAATTGTTTTAAAGAAATTTTGGAAAGAAATAAGCTATATACTCCCCTATCTGCCGTTGGAAAATAATTTCGGTAATGAGTGCACGCATCATCGACATTCATTTTCAAATTTCAAAGTGGGAAGATCACAGTAGTAGTTTTACTACAGATTTATTTTGATAAAAAAATGTGAATTTCAAATTGTTTTAAATATAATTGGCTATATAAATTGTAAGTGTATACATCTATCTATTATTTTAAATGATTTGAAATTAAACCCAGTATTTATTTCTTAAGCTTCTGTTAAGTAATAGTTTCAATTATTGTAGTAAAATGGAATGTAATTAATTAATAATAAGAACCTCTAAATGAAATAATAGATTAAATGCTAGGTTATAAATGAAATTTCAAGAAAGTTGAAATTTGTAACCTATAAAAACAAAGGATATGATTATCAAACATTAAGATAATTAAAAGAAATAAGATAAACTTTTGTAATTTTCAATTATATTCTTAAAGACATATATATCACTTACCAATTTTAAAAGTTGAAATGTTAAAGGAATATGTATTGGAAATTTTACAAGTAAAACTTATGTAATGAAAATGTACAATGAAGTTGCTTTTATAAATAAGAAATTGATATAATTATTTTAACTTAAGATATAATTGAAAATGTACTGTATAAAATGTAATGGAAAGTAAGTATGGTAAATAAATAATTGTAAATTGAAGTTAGTGAATTGATATGATAAATAGTTGAATTGAACCTAAATACAATAAATGAATGAATTATAAACTTAAGTTAATGTTTAAAGTTATTTATAACTAAATAAGTAGAAAAATGGATATAGTAAGTAAAACATCTTGATTTTACGTTAATATTTGAAACCATTGATAAATAAAAGAAATGAATGTAAATAAATGAAAGTCGGTAATGAATGTAATGCAATAAAAAGAAATTTACACGATGTGAATAAATGAAAATTAACTTTTGTAAGTGATAAATGAAAATAAATGAAAATAAATACTGAATGAATGAATGGGAATAAAAAAAATTTAAATAGGTGTAAAATTAAAGGAGGTAATCACTGAATGAAGAAAAGAAAAAAAGAATGAACCACAAATCTTATGTGACAAAAAATGAAAGAATAAACTTAAATATTTGAAACATGTTGTTTGTTGGGTTGGTAGTTATTTGGGAAAAGATATTTCAAGTTACTTTGAATGTCTGAATAATCTATTGAGTTCAGCTAAGACTGTTGAGTAAATGATATACTTAGTAGTTATTTGTCATTTTAAGTGATTAAAGGTGTCTTAACCCGAACAAACTATTTGTTTTGTTTGTTATGGATGGATAATTGATTTTATTGAGTTCATGTGATGGTTGTATGTTGTGATTGCCAGTGATGGTTGTTTTAAATTGATTTGTTTGTTAGTGGATGAAACAAAATTAATATTTCATTCTACATAATTATTAAGTCTTTTTAGATTATATACGTGAAAGACATGTTATGGAAGCAATTGCCACTACTTTTGGTTTCATCATTATTAAGCGTTAATTGCCCGACGAATAGGTACGTTCTTGGATTTTGGTTTTCTAGCAATATTATATTGTTTTTCCCTCTGTTGGGATATATATTATTTTGAAAATATTGATATATGTTGTTTATTTATATTATAATTTCTCCCGAGCCTCTTCGTACAAAGAAGACTGCCGAAATTTTCCGTAAATTTTGGACTTAGAGAAATTTTGAAAAATATTTTCGAGACATTACTATTTTGAGTATAAAAAGATTTAATGGTTATAAATTAGTATATTTTATTCAAATTAATTAATTTTGTGAATTTATTTGTTTATAAAGTTAGTATTTTTGAATAAGATGTATTGTTTACTTAAATATTTCTTTGCCCTTTTTTTCCTTTTCGGGGACGAAAAGTTTTGAGTGGGGAAGAGTGTAAAAACCTGTAAATTTTCGACTATTTAATTTGTTTAATTTATAAGTTTTGGTAATTTAATATGGAAAGAAGTAAAACTTTGTAATTTAATAATGAAATGAATACTAAAATGAAATATAGCAATGGTAATTAAAACTAATTATTAACAATTGAAATGAAATTTCAATGATGAAATAATAAAGATGGTTATACATGGTTATGAGATTGAATATAAGAAACAAATGTAAATATATAATTGTTGTATGAAATAGAGAGTTAATGATAATTAAATAAAATCAATATTTTATAAGAAGTGGAACATTTGTTTGTAAATAGTGGATTCATAAATGTAATTAAAGGTTATGGTAACAATCGTTATAAGTTACCTATTTAGTTAATCTATGAAATTAATTGGAAATAAATTACATTTAAATGAAAGTAAATGTTCATTAATGTGAGATAGGAATGTAACTATAAAGTGTGAATGTAATGACATAAATGGAAATGTGCATTTTATTCATTGATAAAAATAAAAGAATGAGACTAAGTTGAATAAATTGATTAAGGTTTAATTTATAATAAATGTACATATTGGACAAATTTAATATAATTGAAAATAACAGTTAATACAAAGGAAAGATGGAAATTTAAAAATATTAATGTAATGAAAGACAGACAAATATTAACTAGGTTTATAGAATAATAAAAGACTTAATAAAAAGATTTGAATTGAATCAAATCAGTTTATTTGAAATTTTTATTGGAATTTCAATTGATAATTATTGAAATTAAATATGAAAAGGGGTAAATTAATTAACTTTGAATTGATATCTAAATTTTTCAAAGTATTGTAAATGTTTAAGAAATCAAAAATGATAAGATTTGTTAATTATGGAATTGGAATTTGAAAATTTTAATTTAATTGATTTAATATTTATTTATTTAATTAACCGAAATATAGCCATTTTGACCACTGACCTGGATTTTGACGAAGCTAGTTTCATCGGATCCGTAACAGTAAATTATTATTGGATTTCAAGTTTTGTAGCAATCGGACCTGTCGTTTGACAGTACGGACTCAAAACGCCTTGAAATCAATTTAATAGAAATCAATTGAAATCAATTTGAAATAAATTAATTTTAGCATAACTTCTTCATATGATAGAATTTGGACTTGAAACCTGTTCCATTGCGTTTAAAATATTTAAAAACATTTGTTTCGATATATGGGTTGACCCATTTGCATTCCAGAGTCGAAACGGGCTTTTCAGGCTGTGTATCGTTCAACTTTCAAACCGATTTGATCCAATTGTTCCTATTTCTAATCTGCCTATATATATCCAGTTATAAACCTAGCAGCCTTTCTATTTCTCATTTCTGTATGTATAGAATTTTCTGTTGCTCCTCTTCCTCAACAGCTGAAAACCCTAAATTTTTCCAATTCAATTCCAATTCAAAATCCAACAACAAAAATTCAAACTCCTCAAATTATATCAAATTACATATCGATCTGAAGCTCACGACGAGTGCATCTCAGATCTGAAATTTGTTTTTCAAATTGAGACACCGTTTGACCAGAAATTTATGATCAATTCTCGGCCTTCCATTTCATCGTGATCAACTACATCGGATGTGACGACCCGGAATTTTGAGCAATATCAATTTAATCATCTTTGATAATAATTAAATTGATTTGATCATTTTATATTACAAATTGACAAGTTAAATTTATTTTAAAGATTAATGATAACAATTTGTTAATATCTATTAATATTTTTCTGACAATATAAATAGGCAAGATTCAATTCTTTTGAAGTTTATAATAATTTGATTTGGAAATATTTATTTTAGTAAATAAGAAGTTTTTAATGTAATAAGACTTCATATTCAAATTGTAATATATATAAATGTATATATTGTGATTTGATATTTGTTTTAAAATTTAATATGGAAATTAACAAATTTAATGATTTTTCTATTTGAAATGTGTATATATATTTGTATATATATGTTTTAAATAGGAATTTTATTAATTTGAGTTTAATAAGTATTTTCAAAAAAAACTTTAATATATATATATAATTTGTGATTTGAAAAGTTAATTTGATTTATATTTTTGGAAATGATATTTAAGATTTAAAATAAAAGTTCATTTGTTTTAATAATCTTTCAATTTTAATTTTAACATAAGATAAATTGTTTTAAAATTTTTATATAAGAGTTAAACTCAATTTCTCAAGTTTATAAACATACATTATATAAAATAAATCAAATATAAGTTATTTAAATTTACATGAATGTTTATTAAAAAGGTAAATACACATTTCCATATTACATAATTACATATACATAGCTTAATAATTATAAAATAAAAAGAAGTAATATTTATAAAACATTAAAAACCACATGTAAGTATATTAAAATTGTTAATAACACTTGTAAACATTTTAGAGTGGGTTAAAGACAAGTGTAAGATCCTTAAGGCATTAACATGACAAATGTCTCTTCCTTGTAAAATTAAATTTAAAATGTAAATTGTAAAATTGAAAGAAGAAATTAATCTTCAGTAAAAATTTCTTTCTTCTTTCAACAATAATTGCAAAACAAAGATCAGGGAGATGAATACAAATCTGAATGAAAAAAAAAACTGTAAAGAATCTGGAAATTTCAAGGGAGAAGAAACTTGAAAGAATTATGCTGGATTTTCAAAATCAGAGGCAAGCAAGATGTAAACATCAACAATTTAAATGCTCAGCTACAAGATAAAAATCAACATGCAAATTTATTCAAGCAATTCAGGATTAAAACCAACATGCAACAAGTTCAGGAAAGAATGCAGAAAATTTCAACAAAAGCTTGGAAAGAAAAGAATATGCAGTTTTGTCTTCTCCCATCTAAGGTGAGTAAATGAATTTAAAAACAGTTTAAAACTGGATTTCAAGTTGTTATTGTGAATGGATATTTTGATAATACCTGAATACCTCAGTTAAAGTTAAATGCATGTTTCATTTATGATTTGTGATTGCCTGTATACTGATGCCTAGTGACTGTAAAGTACAGGTTTTAAATTTTTTAAATAAAATATAATAACTTGTTCTTGAATTCAAATTCGAACTAGAATTGTAAATAGAAGTTGTTTGAATCTAAGTAAACTATCATCCAGAAACAATTACCGGTTTTTAAAGTGAATAAATGAATCAAAATACTTGAATTTACAGTAAAATATAAATTTTGGTCAGAAATTTATTAAAACAATTTTAAGTTTTGATTGCACAATTGAATTGCAAATGGAAAGTGATGATTTTTAGTTCTTGAATCACAATTTTTAATAAGGTAATTAGTGAGCTTTTTGGATTTATCTGTTTTTGGGGTTTTTGCCAAATCACGGCAAACTACGGCGAATTAGACATCGTCGTTGAACTCGAAGGTGGAGTAGGCTTCAGTGATCATACGAAAAATGCTTCATGAATTTTTATTTGAGTGGGATGGCCGATAATTGAGGAGTTAGGGTTTTATTTCCTGTTTTTGGCCGGTGTGTTCAACATGGTTTCACGGTGTCGTGGGGATACCGGAGGCTGTCGCGAGTGAAGTTATGGATTCGAGGTGACGTGGGGAGGCTACGGCAGTGGTGGCAAGTTTGCTCGAGTTTGGGATTGTCGTGGAGGATGGTTTTTCCGGTGAGGGTGTTTCGAACTAATGGGTTCGAAGGCTAATTTTCGATTCTTGAGCGTAATTGTTTTTCTGGGTGTTGCATAAGGATGTGGTGGTCGAGTGCGACCTGGGGATGACCGGAGAGGGGTTCGTCGTTGGCGAGGTTGGTCGTGCACGTTGATGTGCACGGCTTTGTGCATCTGGAAATGGGGAGTGGGAGAAGAAGATGGAGACCCGAAGATTGCATCGTGATTTGTTGTGTGGGACTCGAAGCAGGTAGGAAAGGGGAATACTCGGGGTTTTGCTAGTTTTGCTCGGGAAAGTCACTGGGTTTTTGTGTAGCTTACTCGGGTTTTAGTGAGGTCACTCGAGTATTAGCATATTCAGGCTTTAGATCTGGGTGCTTATGTTGTTAATGCAAAGAATATTTGATTTTAGAAATAAGGTTTTTAAAACAAAGGTTGAACAAGTTTTCAAATTAAATTTGTTTCAAAGTTATGTTTTAAAACAAGTTTATATATTTTAAAATATGGGAGTTTTAAAATTAAATAAGTGGATTTTTAAATAAAATTTGTATTAAACTTTATTAAATAAATTTGGAAAGGTTTTTAAAGACTTAAAAGTTCAATTTAATAAATATGTTTAAATTTAATTGATTTCTAAATATTATATTTTATTTAAATAAAGTTTAATGATTTAGAATTTGATAATCAATTGTAATAAAGATTATCTTTAGTTATTTTGAATTTGATTTATTTAAAGATAATTAAATTTGTAAAGATAATTGAGATAATTAAATCATTTTTAATTATCAAATTTTATTTGTTAATAAATGATTTAATTAAGATAATGGTTTCTTAATTAAGAATCTTTTAATATAGTAGATCAAGAATCATTTAATTAATTTAAATGATTAAGTTAAATAAGTTAATTAATTAATTAATGATTAATTAAGATAATCACTCATGAGTTAATATAAATTCCTTGGTGAAGTAATTAAGTGATTAATTACAGAAGGTAATTAAGTAAAGATAATTACTTTATGAAAAGTAATTAAGTAATGTGATTAAGAGTTAATCACTTTAGTTATTAATTAAAGAATTAATTAATAATTGGTTAAAGATTTAAATTATTTGATTAATGATTAATTAATAAAAGGATTAAGAGAAATTAATTAAGTGATTAATTACTTGTTAAAGTAATTAATTAAGAAAGAAATTTAATTAATGAAGTAATCATTAATTAATGAAAATATTTAATTAATTATTAATTTATAATTTAAGAATAATTAGTTTATAATTTAGTTTTAACTACTAAATGTAATTAAAGGTAATTAATAAAAGGGTGATTAATTAAAAATAATTAATTAAGTATGATTAATTAAAAGTAATTAATCAAGTGTAATTAATTAAAAGTGATTAATCAGGTGTAATTAATTAAACGTAATTAAGGAATAATTATCAGGATAATTAAAGAATAATTAATCAAGGTTGATTAATTTTAGAAGGTAATTAAGAGGTAATTACTTAGTATAATTTGGTAGTAATTAATCAGGATGATTAATTAATATGGTAATTAAGTAAGAATTACTTAAAGTAATTAAGTGGTAATTAATCAGGGGAGATTAATTGAAATGGATAATTAAGTGATGTTAGTTAATTAATTTGTAATTAATTAATGAATAAGAAGTTGGATTGAAGATAATCCAAGTATTAAATTTAAGGATTAATTAAATTAATCAAGTTTTGAATCAAACTTGTTTATGAATGATTAATGATTGGATGATATACATCATTGGATGAGTTAATGATATTGGTTGTTGTTGGATGACATTGATTGATGGATGATGATGTGATATGCTATATGTGAATGTGATATATATGCTGCTTTGTGATATGTATGGATGTATGTGATAATAGATGATTATCTATCTGTGTAATATGATACATCCATTTATGTTAAGTGATATTTTCTGAAATATCTATTGTTTAAATCCCTTAAGTACAACTTGGACATTAAAATGGCATTTGGTTTCGGTGAGACGGTATCGGGTTTCCATATTTGGATATCCGAAAACCACACCGATTCCAATTAAACGTTAGGTCGTTAATCCAAGTGGAGCAAGTGAAGACTCGAGGTGTAAGGGCTAGACGTCAGTATAACTCTGTGGGTGATTCCGTAATGAGTTTGATGGAATAGTGCTTATAGATTAGAGATGAAGATTTAGAGTGCAAGGGCTATGGTCGTTGACTCTGAGGGTGATTCCAAAAGAGTGCAACGAGATAGTGCCTTCGGTTTCGTTCGAACCCGAAACGAACTTGTATGGATTGAATGCTTTCAGCACATCGTCAGGCGGACGATGAGCATTTTAAGATAATTGGTCCTATAAAGGTAATCGCAGCCTCAAGCCTCATCAACCGGGAATGGCTAAAACAGGGGAGGTGCAGCAAGGCTTCGTGGGTCGCTCCCACTGGAGAGCAAGATACATCCCTGTCTAGAAGTCCCTTTATATTTCGGCTGTGTGGGCAGTTGGTCTGCAGCCAACTGCGGGGTGGTCTTGTTCGGGACTGTTCAGTAAGGAATGGTTCCGGCTTTGTGTTGCAGGGGAGTGGGAGTGCTCCTCGGTACGGTGATCTAGGCCACGTACTGTGACGGGCGGTACCCCAGTAGCCCTGCCATTGATGGAAACCCATTTTCCCTACGAGACCCTACGGTTTTGTTTGTATTACCCACTTTTGTGGCTAGTAGCTGGAATTTAATAGATGTAACAATTTCGGCTATTTCATATTTATTTGAAAACCCTAGACACTATTATAATATCACTGGATTTCCTATCAAATGTTTTGGTTAGCGTAAGGTAAAAACTTTTCCATGTTTATGTGTGGGAAGTCTTACGTGATACCTTTTCTTTCAAAGGTTTTCTAAAGTTAAGCAATCTTAAATCGTTTACTCACACCAGACCCCTGTCTGACCTGAGTGTTTATTTTCTGTTTTATTAAACTCTTGGGTACTCATATTATATATGAGTAGTCAAGTGATTCAGGTTATCTCTTGACGAATTCTGGAGGAGCTTTGGAGCAGGAGGCTTCAGCGTGTAGATATATGGTTAGAGTTTCCGCTATGTGTTATTCTGTATGATGTCTTGTATTGTATTAAACAGGAATGTTATAACTGTCTAAATTGAGATGTTTAGTTGTGTACTCTGATGTATATGATACTATGTATATGTTTTATATTATATTTAAATCGTTCCGCTTTGAGATTCTGATGTGTTGTTTTCTCTTTCTTCTCTTTCTTTTCTTCTTTTATCCCTTTCTTTCTTAATTAGTGATGCGATTTTCCGAGAGTGGGAAGTCGGGTCGCTACAGCTGGTATCAGAGCATTAGGCTGAGTGAATACCTAGGCTCTGAAGTATGTCTTTCTTAGGGAGCGTTAGGTTGAGTGAATACCTAGGCTCTGGAGTGGTGTCTATCTTGAGAGAGCGTACTTGTAATTTATATATATATATATATATATATATATATATATATAACTACCTAATCTGTTGGGTTATCTGTTCGGATTTTCCAACATAGGTTATAAAGGTAGATAAGGTAGGAGTGTGTGGAACACGACTACCACTAATAGAAGAGGTTTATATGTTGTGGTTGGAGGTGGATCTGTTGAGATTGTAGACCTAATACTGTATCGAATAAGTTGTGTAGATTGGAAAAAGGATTTCTTTGTGTGCAGAGGAAGTATTTTCAAGAATTAGAGTATATTCTTGAAGTGTGAGGTTGATTTGCTCTCGAATGAGCAGGGATTTCCAAGAGATAAATTGTCGGCTGAGCAGAAGCAAGTGGTGGTATCTTGATAGCTTCAGGTAAGAACAGCTGTGTGATGAGGTGCAATATCCATAGATGGTTCTGAAGATGTTTCTTTTGGAGCCAGTTTTAGATGGTGTTGGAAGAGCATTGATGCTTACTGCAATGAAGGTTCAGATGTTTAGAGGTTCTCTGGATCTCAAGTAAGGGCGTCTTATCTTTATTAAAGTTTGAGACTAAGGTCGATGAGTTACCTCATTTCAGACATGGCCTCAATTGTTTTCTTAAGAAGATACGTGGTTGGTGATTGGTTTGGAGCCGAGTTTCTTGAGAAGATGTCTACTCGTCTCATGGATTTTTAATGGAATTAGGTGATAGTTTTGAGTCTCAGGAATTGGTGGTTAAGGAAGATCTTGTGGCTTAGCTGTATCATTGAAGTGAAGTTTGGTAGCAGCAGCATGGGTCTGTTTCTTCGATAATTGTGAAATCTTTGGGATTCTACTATCAGCAGACCAGGCAGATAGTGAAGGCTTATTCTTTTCTTTTAGGAGGCTCAGCAGAGCGAGATATCTGTTGGAAGTGATCTATCAATTTTTCTGGTAGATAAGCCATTCTGGAAAGATTTATCTTGTTTAGGAAAAGCTGTTCTAGTTGGGGAGACAGTTCTTTGGAATCTGAACTGAGTGGAATCGCAAAAGTGACTTGCGATTAGTTTGGGAATCTTTGAGTATTCTTTGGTTTGAGATTGAGGCATCTCAAGTAGAGGTGAAAGATATGGAAGCTATGAAAGTAGTCGGAGATTTTCTAGATGTTTTTGAGGAATTCAGAAGTTGACCCGAATCGGGGATTGAGTTTTCTTTTCAACTTGGAATTCAGGAGTAATTTTGATGATTCAACCATATGGTGGGATGACTCATGGAGCGAGAAGAGTTTGGTGAGGCAGCTCAGGAATCTTTGGAGAAGGATTGATCATCTTGTTCTAAGTTGAGATTCTGCTGAGATGTTTTGACCAAGTGGAATGGTCACTAAGATTTTATGGGTTGGATGAACTGTGTATGAAGAAAGATTGTGCTTGTGTTCTTCGATAGCATTCTTATCTGCTCTAGATCAGAGTTGTGCAGCGGAAGCGAGTTGGGAATTATTCTAGTATGGAGCAACCGGAAGTTGCAGTTTACCTGGATTAGAGGATTTCTACAGGAAATTCAAGTATGAAGGAATTTTCTGGATTTGAGGGTAAGGTTGTCAGGTGCAACTGTTTGGCTATTCTAGATAAGAGATATAGGTTTGAAGTCCATTGATGCTTGTGGAATAGAGTTGTGTTTTGGATTTTAGTGAATTATTTTTGGGAAAGCCATTTTGTTGAGTAGGATCTGGAGATTTGGTTTGAGTTGGTGATGTTGTTTCATGGAGCAATCAGCAAGGGTTAAGCTGATCAGGAATATTGAAGGTGACTCAGAGCATCTGAAGAGTTGTGCAGTTAAGAATTGAGGAGATTTGGAATGTGCAGTTAGAATTTGGATATTGCTTTGGTTTTATCCAATCAAAGGAGATATAAGACTGGGTAAAACTGGAGACTTAGCTCTGGAGGTATTTTGAGTTGTCTGTGTTTTCTGAAGATTTGATTTTGATCTACATGATTGAATTGTCAGTTCGGATAACTGGAATTCATTATATCTCTGAGGAATATGTGTATGATTCTTCGTGTGATAGAATCAGTAGTTAAGAAGGATTTGGTAGTTGGGCTGGTTTTGAAGTTTAGTCTGATATCTTGTTCAGATTTGTAGGATCAGATGAGGGAGTTCTTGGTTTTAGTAGTGTAGTTACTTAAGATTTTGTAGAGCGAGTATTCCAGTATAGATACCTGGAAACTCTAGATAATATTAGGAAGTTCTATTCAGAATTTTTCTGGATAGATAAAATTGTTTGTTTGAATTGATTGCTATGATTGGTAGTGTATGATTGATTGTTTGATTGCTGATAGGAATTTAAATTCTTTAGCTGGGTTATTAAATTATCTTTGCTTTTAAATTTCGGGGACGAAATTCTTTTAAGTGGGGAGGAATGTGACGACCTGGAATTTTGAGCAATATCAATTTAATAATCTTTGATAATAATTAAATTGATTTGATCATTTTATATAACAAATTGACAAGTTAAGTTTATTTTAAAGATTAATGATAACAATTTGTTAATATCTATTAATATTTTTCTGACAATATAAATAGGCAAGATTCAATTCTTTTGAAGTTTATAATAATTTGATTTGGAAATATTTATTTTAGTAAATAAGAAGTTTTTAATGTAATGAGACTTCATATTCAAATTGTAATATATATAAATGTATATATTGTGACTTGATATTTGTTTTAAAATTTAATATGGAAATTAACAAATTTAATGATTTTTCTATTTGAAATGTGTATATATATTTGTATATATATGTTTTAAATAGGAATTTTATTAATTTGAGCTTAATAAGTATTTTCAAAAAAAAACTTTAATATATATATATAATTTGTGATTTGAAAAGTTAATTTGATTTATATTTTTGGAAATGATATTTAAGATTTAGAATAAAAGTTCATTTGCTTTAATAATCTTTCAATTTTAATTTTAACATAAGATAAATTGTTTTAAATTTTTTATATAAGAGTTAAACTCAATTTCTCAAGTTTATAAACATACATTATATAAAATAAATCAAATATAAGTTATTTAAATTTACATGAATGTTTATTAAAAAGGTAAATACACATTTCCATATTACATAATTACATATACATAGCTTAATAATTATAAAATAAAAAGAAGTAATATTTATAAAACATTAAAAACCACATGTAAGTATATTAAAATTGTTAATAACACTTGTAAACATTTTAGAGTGGGTTAAAGACAAGTGTAAGATCCTTAAGGCATTAACATGACAAATGTCTCTTCCTTGTAAAATTAAATTTAAAATGTAAATTGTAAAATTGAAAGAAGAAATTAATCTTCAGTAAAAATTTCTTTCTTCTTTCAACAATAATTGCAAAACAAAGATCAGGGAGATGAATACAAATCTGAATGAAAAAAAAAACTGTAAAGAATCTGGAAATTTCAAGGGAGAAGAAACTTGAAAGAATTATGCTGGATTTTCAAAATCAGAGGCAAGCAAGATGTAAACATCAACAATTTAAATGCTCAGCTACAAGATAAAAATCAACATGCAAATTTATTCAAGCAATTCAGGATTAAAACCAACATGCAACAAGTTCAGGAAAGAATGCAGAAAATTTCAACAAAAGCTTGGAAAGAAAAGAATATGCAGTTCTGTCTTCTCCCATCTAAGGTGAGTAAATGAATTTAAAAACAGTTTAAAACTGGATTTCAAGTTGTTATTGTGAATGGATATTTTGATAATACCTGAATACCTCAGTTAAAGTTAAATGCATGTTTCATTTATGATTTGTGATTGCCTGTATACTGATGCCTGGTGACTGTAAAGAACAGGTTTTAAATTTTTTAAATAAAATTCAATAACTTGTTCTTGAATTCAAATTCGAACTAGAATTGTAAATAGAAGTTGTTTGAATCTAAGTAAACTATCATCCAGAAACAATTACCAGTTTTTAAAGTGAATAAATGATTCAAAATACTTGAATTTACAGTAAAATATAAATTTTGGTCAGAAATTTATTAAAACAATTTTAAGTTTTGATTGCACAATTGAATTGCAAATGGAAAATGATGATTTTTAGTTCTTGAATCACGATTTTTAATAAGGTAATTAGTGAGCTTTTTGGATTTATCTGTTTTTGGGGTTTTTGCCAAATCACGGCAAACTACGGCGAATTAGACATCGCCGTTGAACTCGAAGGTGGAGTAGGCTTCAGTGATCATACGAAAAATGCTTCATGAATTTTTATTTGAGTGAGATGGCCGATAATCGAGGAGTTAGGGTTTTATTTCCTGTTTTTGGCCGGTGTGTTCAACATGGTTTCACGGTGTCGTGGGGATACCGGAGGCTGTCGCGAGTGAAGTTATGGCAGCAGTGGTGGCAAGTTTGCTCGAGTTTGGGATTGCCGTGGAGGATGGTTTTTCCGGTGAGGGTGAACTAATGGGTTCGAAGGCTAATTTTCGATTCTTGAGCGTAATTGTTTTTCTGGGTGTTGCATAAGGATGTGGTGGTCGAGTGCGACCTGGGGATGACCAGAGAGGGGTTCGTCGTTGGCGAGGTTGGTCGTGCACGTTGATGTGCATGGCTTTGTGCATCTGGAAATGGGGACTTGGAGAAGAAGATGGAGACCCGAAGATTGCATCGTGATTTGTTGTGTGGGACTCCAAGCAGGTAGGAAAGTGGAGTACTCGGGGTTTTGCTAGTTTTGCTCGGGAAAGTCACTGGGTTTTTGTGTAGCTTACTCGGGTTTTAATGAGGTCACTCGAGTATTAGCATATTCAGGCTTTAGATCTGGGTGCTTATGTTGTTAATGCAAAGAATATTTGATTTTAGAAATAAGGTTTTTAAAACAAAGGTTGAACAAGTTTTCAAATTAAATTTGTTTCAAAGTTATGTTTTAAAACAAGTTTATATATTTTAAAATATGGGAGTTTTAAAATTAAATAAGTGGATTTTTAAATAAAATTTGTATTAAACTTTATTAAATAAATTTGGAAAGGTTTTTAAAGACTTAAAAGTTCAATTTAAAATATATTTAAATTTAATTAATTTCTAAATATTATATTTTATTTAAATAAAGTTTAATGATTTAGAATTTGATAATCAATTGTAATAAAGATTATCTTTAGTTATTTTGAATTTGATTTATTTAAAGATAATTAAATTTGTAAAGATAATTGAGATAATTAAATCATTTTTAATTATCAAATTTTATTTGTTAATAAATGATTTAATTAAGATAATGGTTTCTTAATTAAGAATCCTTTAATATAGTAGATCAAGAATCATTTAATTAATTTAAATGATTAAGTTAAATAAGTTAATTAATTAATTAATGATTAATTAAGATAATCACTCATGAGTTAATATAAATTCCTTGGTGAAGTAATTAAGTGATTAATTACAGAAGGTAATTAAGTAAAGATAATTACTTTATGAAAAGTAATTAAGTAATGTGATTAAGAGTTAATCACTTTAGTTATTAATTAAAGAATTAATTAATAATTGGTTAAAGATTTAAATTATTTGATTAATGATTAATTAATAAAAGGATTAAGAGAAATTAATTAAGTGATTAATTACTTGTTAAAGTAATTAATTAAGAAAGAAATTTAATTAATGAAGTAATCATTAATTAATGAAATTAATTAATTAATTATTAATTTATAATTTAAGAATAATTAGTTTATAATTTAGTTTTAATTACTAAATGTAATTAAAGGTAATTAATAAAAGGGTTATTAATTAAAAATATTTAATTAATTATGATTAATTAAAAGTAATTAATCAAGTGTGATTAATTAAAAGTGATTAATCAGGTGTAATTAATTAAAGGTAATTAAGGAATAATTATCAGGATAATTAAAGAATAATTAATCAAGGTTGATTAATTTTAGAAGGTAATTAAGAGGTAATTGCTTAGTATAATTTGGAAGTAATTAATCAGGATGATTAATTAATATGGTAATTAAGTAAGAATTACTTAAAGTAATTAAGTGATAATTAATCAGGGGAGATTAATTGAAATGGATAATTAAGTGATGTTAGTTAATTAATTTGTAGTTAATTAATGAATAAGAAGTTGGATTGAAGATAATCCAAGTATTAAATTTAAGGATTAATTAAATTAATCAAGTTTTGAATCAAACTTGTTTATGAATGATTAATGATTGGATGATATATATCATTGGATGAGTTAATGATATTGGTTGTTGTTGGATGACATTGATTGATGGATGATGTTGTGATATGCTATATCTGAATGTGATATATATGCTGCTTTGTGATATGTATGGATGTATGTGATAATAGATGATTATCTATCTGTGTAATATGATACATCCATTTATGTTAAGTGATATTTTCTGAAATATCTATTGTTTAAATCCCTTAAGTACAACTTGGACATTAAAATGGCGTTTGGTTTCGGTGAGACCGGGATCAGGTTTCCATATTTGGATATCCGAAAACCACACCGATTCCAATTAAACATTAGGTCGTTAATCCAAGTGGAGCAAGTGAAGACTCGAGGTGTAAGGGCTATACGTCAGTATAACTCTGTGGGTGATTCCGTAATGAGTTTGACGGAATGGTGCTTATATATTCGAGATGAAGATTTAGAGTGCAAGGGCTATGGTCGTTGACTCTGAGGGTGATTCCAAAAGAGTGCAACGAGATAGTTCCTTCGGTTTTGTTCGAACCCGGAACGAACTTGGATGGATTGAATGCTTTCAGCACATCGTCAGACGGACGATGAGCATTCTTAGATAATTGGTCCTATAAAGGTAATCGCAGCCTCAAGCCTCATCAACCGGGAATGGCTAAAACAGGGGAGGTGCAGCAAGGCTTCATGGGTCGCTCCCACTGGAGAGCAAGATACATCCCTGTCTAGAAGTCCCTTTATATTTCGACTGTGTGGGCAGTTGGTCTGCAGCCAACTGCGGGGTGGTCTTGTTCGGGATTGTTCGATAAGGAATGGTTCCGGCTTTGTGTTGTAGGGGAGTGGGAGTGCTCCTCGGTACGGTGATCTAGGCCACGTACTGTGACGGGCGGTACCCCAGTAGCCCTGCCATTGATGGAAACCCATTTTCCCTACGAGACCCTACGGTTTTGTTTGTATTACCCACTTTTGTGGCTAGTAGCTGGAATTTAATAGATGTAACAATTTCGGCTATTTCATATTTATTTGAAAACCCTAGACACTATTATAATATCACTGGATTTCCTATCAAATGTTTTGGTTAGCGTAAAACTTTTCCATGTTTATGTGTGGGAAGTCTTATGTGATACCTTTTCTTTCAAAGGTTTTCTAAAGTTAAGCAATCTTAAACCGTTTACTCACACCAGACCCCTATCTGACATGAGTGTTTATTTTCTGTTTTATTAAACTCTTGGGTACTCATATTATATATGAGTAGTCAAGTGATTCAGGTTATCTCTTGACGAATTCTGGAGGAGCTTTGGAGCAGGATGCTTCAGCGTGTAGATATATGGTTAGAGTTTCCGCTGTGTGTTATTCTGTATGATGTCTTGTATTGTATTAGACAGAAATGTTATAACTGTCTAAATTGAGATGTTTAGTTGTGTACTCTGATGTATATGATACTATGTATATGTTTTATATTATATTTAAATCGTTCCGATGTGAGATTCTGATGAGTTGTTTTCTCTTTCTTCTCTTTCTTTTCTTCTTCTATCCCTTTCTTTCTTAATTAGTGATGCAATTTTCCGGGAGTGGGAAGTCGGGTCGCTACATCGGATCGTCAAATTGGCGATACCACGGCGTGTAAGGTTCCTCGCAGAGTTGATCGGTGTGTATGGTTCGTCAATTCAAGGGCTAGATTTTGCGATAAAATTTCGATTAGGGTTTCGATTGACCGGTGGCGGCTGTGTCTACTTCGGCCTGAGGCGGGGTGCGTGGAGTCGACGAACTTAAGGGGGAGGCACGGCGCTCCACTGGGTGGTGGCATGGCGTGGTGGAAGCTTCGGAGGTGCACGGTTGGATATCATGGGTGGCGGCTCAATTTGTGCGTACTATGGTTATTGGAGGAAGAACGATTGTTGACGTTTTCGCTTCTGGGTGGTATTTTTTCTTTATTTTATTTTATTTTGCTTATATAAATTTCAATTCAAATGCTCTAACATTAATAACTTTTGCATACGAATTCAGATTCACGTGGGTTTTCTGGTTCGTATTGGAATTCCGGACATTTTGACACTGGTTTGGACGAATTCTGAGACCGTTCAAATTTTGGGCTTAAATTGAATTTAAATTCGATTTAAATTCAAAGGTGGGTGTTTTAACCCACTCACAACATCTAAAATTTATTATGTTTGTAAAATTTAATTCATGATGTGATTAGGAATTATTTATGATTATTTGGTATATTTTTAATCATCATCTCAGTTAAATTGAATTTAATCGAATTAAATGTTATTTGATTTATTGTTGCATATAAACTGCCAGTTAAATACCAATTATTTATTATCAATTTCTATATTGATATTTATGGACTGTTTTGGATGATGATTGTGATGGATGTTGATTGTTGATATTGGTTGAATGGATGTTTAGTTTATATCGTTATAAACTGCAAGTTCGTTATGGATTATTATCAATTCGGCATTGCGGTTTGAAATCATATACAACTGTAAAATATTAAATTGCGGATTGAAATGATAAATATTCGTATCACTTGACGATAGGATAGAAAATTTTATACAGATACCGTGGTCTGTATATAAAATATTTTGAAATTATTTTATGGTTTTGCAAAGAAATTCATGGTTTTATATAAATATTGATCTTAGATATTACATAAATGTTATTTTATTCTTGATTTTAAGCTATGTATAAATTTGTGTTAGTATAGAATAAGTTAATAATAAAGTTTGATTTTATTGAAGATAATATGGTTAAGTATTTAAATTATGTTTTTATATGGAGTTTATAATATTTAAATAAATTGAGGTTGGAAGATAAATTTGAAATAATTTGAAATTATATTTATTTAAGAACTAAAGGCAAATAAGTTTGATTTGAAATTTATTAAATTTGAAATTTTTAAAGATATGATTTTTATAACTTGATGTTGGTTTAAAGTGGTTAATGAATATTTCAAGTTTGAGTTTATTTAAATGATATTGAATTTAGTAAGTAAATATTTCAAAACTAAATAATAGTAAAATTGAATTTAAGACATATATGAAATTATCAAATTTAGTTTTGAAATTATAGAATATTTAAAGCTTTGAAATATATAATTTGAAATGGTTTATTTATGGTTCAAATCTGTATTTGAAATCTATATAATTATGAATGGTTTATTTAGAAACTAAATTGAAATTAATGATTTGAGATCTGATTAAATTTGAATTTTGGAATTCAAGTTGATTTGGAACCGATTTGTGAGATTTGTGGAAACCGTTTTATTTTATAAAGTATTTTAAATGTTATAACTTCCAATGGATTATGATTTCAAAGTATTATGGTTTTCCAAGTATTATGTTCTCAAAGTGTTTTGGTTTTGGAAGTATTATAACTTTGAAAGTAATATGATTTTGGAAGCGAATATATACTTGAAAGGGAAATGATACTATTGTGATATGGTTTTGAAATGGTTATGATATTTTGGTTTCAAAAGTATATACTATTTTGAAATAAATGATATAATTTTGAAATGGATATGATATTTTGGTTTTGAAAGTATAAATGATTTTGAAATAAATATCCATGGGTTATAATAAGGTTGATTGTTGAAGAGACTGAGATTGGATATGGGCATACTCTCTGTCGACACCGAAAACCACTTTAACAACCGTGTATGCGGTGGAGATTTCAGAATAAAGTAGGATGGCGGCGACGTTCTATTAAGGTATATACGTGGATCTAACTCCCGTGAGTTGGTACAAGATGGCTAAAACAGGAGCGATTCTGGGCCAGTGAGGTAGCTCCTCTTATTGGACACACTCCTTCGATCCTATTCTATTACTTTGTGATTGATTGAGGCCCTTTGATTTTCAAGGGTGTGGCTCGAGGTAGGCGGTAGCTGCACGCTACGCGTCACCACCAGTCCGGATGCGTAATTGGTATATCTACCCTGGCATTGCCTCGTTGTGCCGTGTCACCTACCCTATGGCGCCTTGTACGAGTTTGGATTTCTCCCGCAGCCTGTGGAGTATTTAGGATAGTCTTCCGATTTGGAGATGCGCTGATACTGGACAGACTACTGGGACTGTTACGTGTTAAGGTGGAAAATGTAAAGCCTTAACGCTATATAAAAGTAAGTTTATTTTACTATAGATATTATTATAATAGCGTATATTACTACATAGTAGATAGTTTAACGGATCCTTAGGAGATGTGAATCCCGAGCATCTTTTAAGTTACTACACTCACGTTAGACACTGGATAGGAATGTCAAATCCCGTAAACATCTCTGACGCCGTTCCACTCATAGTATTTACCGTTGATTTAACTTACATAAGATCTTTTAGTTCTGACTCGAGTGTTTTGTCTTTTCAATTCGCTCGGGTCAGCCTGAGCATTTCAGGGATTGAAGACCATACTTCCGGAGGATGAAGACGAAAATTGTATTACTATTATTTACTATATTGTCCCACTGCATCACATTGTTCCACTGCATTAATATTTATTATTCTTGGATATGGGTAACTCTGATTCTGTGTTGTATAAGTATAATCAAATGTTTTGTAAAACAGCTTCATGAACTGATATTTGATTATTATATTTTGTCATTCCACTGTGAGATTCTGTTTTGTTTTCTTTCTTTCTCTTTTTTTCTTATTCACCCCAATAACAATTCGCCCTTCAGTATGGTTTGAGTTGACATGTGTATCTGCTTAAACGTACGAAAAGGCAGGATGTCACAATACTTCTAATGCTGCTGGAGCACCCTCATAAACATAGTCTTATTTCATGTCTTTTTCATCCTCTAAAATCATATTGTGCAAAATAACACAAGTATATGTTATTTTTGTCATTTTAAGTGGATTCCAAAGTTTGCAAGGATTGCTAACAATGACAAATCCGATTGAATAACACCAAATGCTCTTTCAACGTTTTTTCTATGGCCTTCTTGCATTGCTGCAAACTTTGATTGTTATTATTTAATTACGTACGAATTGTCTTGATAATGGTACTCCATTTAGGGTACATATCATCGCTAAGATAATACCTATGATCATACGTATTACAAATTAAATTAAAGAAACATGGAGTTTATCTACTATTAGCTAAATCATTAAACAAAGTAGATCGTTGGACTACATTAAGGTCATTGTTAGAACCTGGCATTTCAAAAAAGGCATGTAAGATCCATGTGTCATATGAAGCTACCGCTTTTAGAATAATCGTCGACTTACGAGACTTACCCGGATAAGCTTTGACATGTGCTTCTGGATAGATCTTCCACTTCCAGTGCATACAAGCTATAGTATCCAACATTCCCAGCCATCCTCTACTGTCACACATCTCCATCAATCTTGCTATGTTAGCTACATTTGCTCATCGTAAGTATTGATCATCGTAAATGTCGATGATCGCTTGATAGAAATGTTCCAAAGCTTTCAGTACCATGCTTTCTCCCAAATGCAAATTCTCATCTAGAGCGTCTGTTGGACCTGCATATGCAAGCATTATCATCGCACCAGTCTTTTTTTGCATACCAGTCATACCCTGAGTATGAGACACATTAGGGTTGTAGATGAAGTATTTATCATGCTGTTTAATTAATGTAATATCCTAAGGAATAAAGGTCGATGCAAACGAAATATTCTTCAAAATCATCATCGGTGTAAGTAGGATTTGGATTAGAATAATCTTCCATTAGTCTTTCATTGTACCATGAATGTCCGTAATTTTTTTAGCTACGAAAAACAACTGATCCACAATGTTGCCTACTGGGTTGACCATGTTGTAGTGCACAAAAGGCTATCAGGTCTCTTTCACAGCGAGAATGATCTTCCATCATCTCACCAAAGTTGTCCTCACTATCATCAAAAAGTATAAGATCTTCAGCTGACATTATTTTTGTCTGTGGAAATATTTTAGATATGAATGAGTAAGAATGAACATCATACTTCGGGTTTTTATAGTAGTTGCATAGCTTAAATCACATGGTGACAAACTTGTTTGAATTAAATCACAAAGTGTCCTGCCACTTCTAGAGCGCTGTAGCCACATTGCGTTCTTCAAACAGATGACATCAAGAATTGAATGTTTTGAATAAAAAGTGTCTTCAATCACTTGGCAGTAAGCAATGGTTGTTTGAATTGAAAGTGGTCGTGGTGTCATGTCACATTTAAAGCACTGTAGCCACGTTGCATGGTTTCTAAACAGATGGCAACAAGCATTGAATGTTTGAATACAAGGTGGATTCAATCACTTGGGAGCATGTAGCTTTCATTTGAATTAAAAGTGGTAGTGCCATGTCATTTCTAGAGCACTGTAGCCATGTTGCATGGTTTTAAACAGATGGCTGCAGTGTCTGGTCGCGTCCGAACACTGTAGCCACATTGCATGGTTTTAAACACATGGCGGCAAGCATTGAATGTTTGAATTTAAGGTAGCTTTAATCACAAGGTAGGCAGCATTGGTTATATAAGTCAAGAGGTACATCTTTGCCTTAACTTGCTCATACTTCTTTGTCATCAGCAACTCAATTCGGCAGCTCATTGAGTATTAAAAATGGTGGTTATATAAGTCAAGAAATAAGTCTTCTTCCTCCACTGTACGTATAATGCTTTTGTAACTTCGATAAGCTCTCCGAGTTTATAGAATCCTTCGAATTAATCTACACTCCGGATGATTATTAAATGCTTCATTTAGAGTAACTTAAAAAATCTTGCTCCGGCTCCTCATCCATGTGTCTACCGTCGACTACAATGTACGCTTTGATTAGTACCAAATAATCTTGTGGAGTCCAACTTTCATTTGCCATTGAATATGTTGTGAACTTTCAAAGCCTCTCCTTAAATGGACAATTCAAAATCCACGTCATATACAATTAAGTATGGTGTAAACGACCATGTGGTAAACGTCCGTGGACTTATTGGTGAAACAAACACAAGTGTGTTACTTTCTTCACAACTATTTCTTGACTAGTATACTTATGATATGGACATTGTACAAAAATAGAATCATCAACAAAATAAGACCCACCATCAACAAATTAATACATACGCGAGCAAATCAATAGTTTATGCGATACATGCATGAAGCATAAAAACATGATAATAATACATACAATGACAAAACATGTACGAAACACAAAACCAACACCAGTCTATGTGATCGAAACCAATATAACTCCCCTCATCCTTGCCACCATCATTCGTCGTCATCGCTATCATCGTTAACATCATCAAAGTTATGTGGCTCTGGTAGTGGCTGAAGCTGCCCCTGAAGCTGTTGAATCCAAGTCTAGTATCGATGTATCTGAACGTCATACTTAGTCTGTTGTTGCTAATAAGCAGTCTGATAACTCCAATGTATCATCTGAGTATAATCAAGCGTCATACGCTCAAATACAGCAAGCATCCGCCTATCATGATTTATGTACTGAGCGAACTACGATGTAAAAAAGAAAATTTATACATATATGGAGAATATAATTGAGAGCAAATTATACGAAAACTTAAAGTCGTACGTACCTGATGCGGTTGATATAAACCAGCAGAGGGTACACATAAAACAGCGTCATCTACAGGAAACTACAGTGGATACTCAACGACTAGACCTTGTAAATTATGTACTCTAAATGCATGCCGAAGGGGATCAAATGTGAGTGAATATGTACACTGAGACAACGTAGGCTCAAAGGTAGCCAGTGGTAATGGAACTCTACAAGAAGAGGTATGAGGGCCAATATGGTTGGAGTTCAAACCTCGTTTTGTAATCAGGTAGCGCGTGTGCATGTGGGGCCACTCAAGCCCAATATGAATCAAAGTCTCTGGGTAATGTAAGAGGCTCACCATCTACCCATCCTACGACCCTCATAGCAGCAATATAAACTGGACCAGCCCGAATATCACCATACATATCATCCCATGGAAGCGGATTAGAGGGAATGCGAACTATACCATGCAACTGCTACCAACACCGGTCCCCTAAATACCATATGAAAGGACAGGTAGAAACCTAAAAGAAAACCCTACGTCTCGAAAGAGCAAATTGGAAAGTGAGGGAATGGTCACCCTGGGCTCCATAAACTGAAAATACTTCTACCAAGGATGAACGATAATGTTATCGTGCTGCCTCATATCCATCTATTGTCTGGCCTCCATCACCTCATTGTGTACCCCTGTGCAGCACACTGCACATGCATAGCAGGACTATAACGATGTAATTTGGGGAAGTAAATATAAGATGAAGCATTCGCTTTTGGAATAAGTCAAGGGTGCATATTGGCTGTACGCTCGTACCAAAAAGGTAGGATGTACCAAAAAACCATACATCTGTCGAGACTGTGATAGCGCATAGGTATCCAACGCTACATACAAATAACCAAGAATGACAGTATCGTAGTTGCATATATGCAGTCCATCTACGTCTACCAATCCAGCCAAATAGCCATGTTTAATCATGCCTTTATCGTTTTTGAAAAAGGCATCACCAAAACGATATAATAAAAAGGTACGGATAACAGAAATGTGCATCTCCACGTCGTCCTTATCGTCTACTATATACCGTTGTAAACATGTAAGAGTAACAGCACCTCCTCTGACCTCGTCATCGGCCAAAGCTAGTAAATAAGTAGAATATGACTCAAAATCCTCAAATGAACTATAAGATGGAACTGGCGCGAAGTCTGGTTGACCAACCTTTATACCAGTGAGCATATAAAAATCTAAAGGAGTTGATCCTAACTCGAAATCAAGAAAATGAAACGTTTGAGTAGTAGGTCACCATCTCTCAGTTAGGGCCTCTACCATGCAGCAGACTATGTGTGCAAATCTAGGTAAATCTAGAAATTCATCAAAAGGCGATGCATATAGCCTATCTAAAATCGACTGGGGTAATTCATCAAAATACTCAGAAATATACATATACTAACCACTGCGCATAACTACGTGACGAACCTATATAAATAATTATTTAGCATTAAACTAAACAAACCAATAGCATTTATACTCTGTGATAGGCGTGTTCATCTAATAATTTAATATTAAAATTATAAATGTGGCGTCGTTAGCACTGTAATAAGTCGATGTGATGTAGTCGGAGGCAGCTTATGCAAGGATCATAGATCGTGTACAGTCACGATAGCATCCAGAATGATATGAGTTGCATCAGCATTGACATTTGTCGTGTAACGGACAGTCCGTCTACCAGTTTTGACGGGTCAGAGCGGCAATTCGACGTATTGGTAGTATTGGTAAATTAAAAGTAAATGTAAAAGAGAGTGGAGAGGTGAAGGAATGGTAAAAATGGGAGAAAATGCGTCTGATATAGACGGGGTGATCATGCGTTTATTTAACAGACGCATGATGCTCAGACGCTTGTTGAACATGCGTCTGATCATATATACTGTTGGAGACTTTGACCGATTATAAAAATTGAAGTGTACATTTTGTAACATGTGCACTCCAATTTGTTGGAGATGCTCTTAGTTTATGATGAAAATGGCCTCATTTTGCAGTTATTTTAGCAAAACAGATTTGCTGCCACAGGTATTTGAGAAATCTTCACATACATCCTTTACAAGTTGCACCGAAATGTTATTATTATTAATTCCGAAGAACAAGCTCTCTTAGTTAGCCTAGCTGATAATTCATGCATAAATAAATAATAAATAAACCAAAAAAAAACGAAAAGAAAAAAATGAAAACGTTTGCATGGATCAAATAAATTCAGTCTAACTCTGGAATTGAACTAAATCCAATAAAATATCAGTTGAAACCGTCCAATTATGGACAATTTACATTATCATTTAGTAGTTTTTCTAAACAGGTGAATATTTTTTTTTTTTCTTATGCTGAGTTCGTTAGTTAGTCTATGTAAAAATTTATGTAATACGGCTAAGTATTTTAACATTACTACTTGTGGACTGTATATTTATGATAGTCCAAAATTCTAAATAACCAAAGATTATGATCAAATAGTGTGAAACTAAAATAATATCTATATTACTTTTCTTCTTTTACCACTAGTATGTTTTTTTCTTCCTTTTTTGCGAATATACCATTGAAATCAAAAAACATGCTTTTTCAGTTTCTTTTTGTGGACAACATGTTTCTAACAAAGCATAATTTTTTGTCCAATATATTGTCATTGTGTTCATTGAAATTAATATGAAAAATGTGTTTTTTAAAATCATTCGATTGATCGTCCGGTTCTCCACCATTGTGGTCATAAATTGAAGGCAATGTATTTTTTAAAATTATATATAAAAAATGCAGTCTTAATTAGCGCAGTCAAACATTACTATAAAAATACCTTTACAGTTTTTAACAGAGAAACTTAACTAGACACCCATATTTAGCCTACAACAAATGAACATAAAAGCCAAATTTATTTCTAAAAATTAGAAATCTAACAACAAATACCCTCAAATTAGTTAAATTTCTTCCAATTTACTGTTGTTTTCAACTGCTCTAAAACTATATAAAATCAGAAGATAAATCCAATTCTGTACAAATTTATCATCGTCAACAAAGAGACACAATACATGACTCCATCCCTTGCATCCAAAATAGTGATTGTGCTTGCGATATTGCTTCTTGCTCTAAGTACAAGTAAGCATTCAATTCACATTAATATTACATCCATTTTCATTTTTCTTTTCTTCTTCATACAGTATATAAAAAATAAATTCTAACTGCATTTTCCTTTTGAATTAGGTAAAGGGGTAAATGGAAAAGAGGTGACCCATGCAAGACCCATACCATCCGGCAACCGTGTGCTGTGCATGTTCAATCGCAACTGTGTCGACTTCTGCGTAAAGCAGTTTCCAGACCCTCCTACAATTACTGGAAAATGTAGGTTAGGTGCTGTTTGCACTTGTTATGACAGCCTTGATGGATGGTAGATTTCATTCTCTGTTTCAATATTGTTACCATCATCTCATAAAATGATTCAATGTGCAGGCCTATACATGGATTAGAGAATTATATTGTATGATTAAATGTACACCGAAATACATAATTTTATCATATATTCTCATTCATATCATGGGTTTGTATTTATTGCAATCATTCATCAGTTTATTTCAGAATTTTCAAGAACCAATACACAGTTATCAACAGCCAATAGATTATTAAAAAAGACACATTAACTTAGTCGTCATCATCAACATCTTCTTCCTCTTCATCATTACCACTATCATCATCATCAGAAATGAGACCAAGGTTATCATTTTCCCAAGGAGGCCAAAAATCTTTAATATGTCGAAGCATGTCTTCATACTTCTCGATTAAGTCAACGTTCCAACATCCACGTACATCAAGAGCACGAAGGTTCTTACACTGAGAAATAATGGCGTCAAACCCACGATTGCTGAATTGACCATAAGCGAGCTCCAGATGTTCGAGTCCATGCATTGTATTGGCTATAGATAAAGCTTCTGATTCATCGATAACTGTAATTTCAGGATAAGGCGGAGGCATGTTTCTTCTGAATTCGACCAAAGATTTGCACTGATTTCCTATCAATTCGATCGATTTGGAGGTTATTTGAAGGCAGTAGCTTATGTCTAGTTTTGTCAGCATTGATAGGGATTTAATATGATTTGCGAAGCTTTCATTATTTACATCGCTCATCGGCATTTTTAGAGCCCTTAGATAGCTGCCACTGCATAAGGAAAAAACTAGATGATAATTCGCTGATGATGGTAGCAATTTTGAATGAGAAGAATAACTGAATTTAAACCATATATGTTAGTCTATTCTCTACTTTAAGTTTACAACAATAATTAAAACCGCAAATGTGGCGGTTCCAAAGGGATGTGCTTTCTCATACTATCTATGCTTAAGGTTGGGTAATCCAAACATATTTGAAATTATAACTCAAATGGACAGTTAGTAAATATTTTAACATGAATTTTGAAGATGAATCGATCAGGCTCTGAAATTTTTGTTGCTGATAGTAGTTGGAAAAACCTTCAAATCAGAAGTAAATGTGGCTATAAGCTATCATATAAAATTTTCAGATATTGATTTAACAAAGCAGTACTTAAAAATTGTAACAAGGGTCAATTTGTTAATACATAAAGTCCATTGTTCCAGTGCTTTTTTTGGCACAAAACATAGTATTCCAGCATGTGATATATGATATTTTATTGCCTGGATAATTTAACTCCGTCTATTATTATTTCCATTGAAACTATAACTCAAATATATGTTACATAACCAAAATTTGCGTATTTAATTAATTGAATGCAAACTAATTGATTAAAGAAAAGACGACTAATTGTCTACATGGAGAAAAATGAATTTGGAGATAAAAGTAATTAATCAATTCATTGATCAATTAATTATTGAAATGCATGCTAGGAGACATATGCATATTGGAAGAAATGAAATATTGAAAAATATATGCATTTCCATATGAAATTGATCTTCACTCAATGATAAATTAATACAACAATGATTTATTGATATAAATCAATTTCTTCAAATTTAAGTATCAATTTTTATATACATGAAAAAATTCGTTTATGTTAATAACTCAATATCGTATTAGTTCACTATTTATTAAGGATCAATTTTATAAGGAAAAACATATATTTTCTAATCATCAAACTCTTCCAATATGTATATGTCTGCCGGCATGCAATTTTAATAATCAAACGATCAGCGAATTGATTAATTATCTTTATCCCCAAATTCATTGATCTACATGTAGATAATTACTTGCATTTTTTAATGCATTTAATTTGCATTCAATTAAGTAAATTGTAACCAAATAGGTAGCTTTTATTCTGTAACAAATCCTAGGACATAAAAATATAAGAAAAAACAACATTCAAACAAAATATTAGTGAATTTGGACATAAAAATATAACAAAAAACAATATTCAAACAAAATTTTAGTGAATCAAATTCTGTATCGGTTAAGATTGTTGTTGCGCAAAACCTAATAAATTATAAAATATGTTACTGTTGCGGAAGCCTATCAATATCTTATATCACCCAAGTCGTAATGGATAAAAATAATTATAACATTTGAACACAAACAATGACGATGATAGCCCCAAAACACAAAAAAACCAATCAAAGAGAGCAATCACACAAGAGTCTAGTCAACCACTCTTTATGTTGATTCTCCAAAACAATTGTTTACAATTAATCTACCAAATAAAAGTAAACAAAACAAAATTCAACAACCTAACTAAAAATGGAGTCTTGATCTCTATGGTAATAATTGTTAGTGTTTGTAGAAGGAGAACAAAGCTGGAAAAGAGAGGAACACCAAAGATTTTTCTTCACATTTTCACTCTTTTTTTGCGTTATATTTACAACAATCAATTATTTGATGATCAAGTTAGTATGTGTATGGCAAAAGATAAATTTATTATCCAATTAGAGAAAAAATATGCATATCCATATATCCCTATTAATTATTGAAAATCCAAATATACTCTTTCCTTCTTTTGTACTTCTATTTTCCCGTCTAAATGTGATTTGGTAGTACCTAAATCTAACATCATTATCTTTAAATGCATAATAGAAAAACAATTTGTAATGATTTAGAATGGAAAAAGCTATGCATTGATGGGTTTAACTAAAGAAATCATCTAGCTCAATCATTGGATCAAGACTTTAAATCTTGGATTTCGATCACGTTTCGTCTTGGAATTTTCACACAAGTCATCTTATAATAGAGGAGATCTCGGACGAGATGAGTGTATCCCATGTATACATCTCAAAACTTAAAACATGAATATCTCCAAGTAACTTATATGTCAGAATTGATATTTTGATGATTTATTTAACAACTATAATTTTCTCAGTAAAAATAAAAATTCTAACATACTTGATTTTAATACAAAAAAATTGAAATTAATGTTTTGAAGAAGAGTAGTAGGTTGTACAGCCAAATACTCAATTGATGGTAACCATTACCATAAGAGCCCTGTATGCCCTATATTTAACTATGATCGTTAACCTTAATCAGTACAATGTTATCAGAATTCATTCAATTTAGAACAACTTTGACTAATGAAAGCTACATTGGTAGCAGTTTAGAAATAAGCAATGTGAATGTCTGTTTTGACTTGGAAAAAAGAATAACTCTTTTGTTAAAACTTAGAAAATAACCCACATCATTATACCACAATTTATTCATTCAATAAAGTCAGAGTTGGTTAAAGGGATCTCTCGTTTTTGGGACAAAAATAGAACTTGATCCCGAAACACAAAGGAGAGTATGAAAAAATGTGTTTAAATGGTTGGGCAGTAGAGATGGTAAGTACAATTTTGAAAGGAAAAAAAAAAGGGCATATCTTCACTAATACTAAAATATGAATATTTAACCCTTTTTTCATTCACAAAACCTAACAAAATCACAACTTTCAAGCGAATCAAAGAATGGAACGGAAAACTTACGAAGTACAAGCATAAAAGAAGCCGGAATTGCCAAGTTTATACACATGCAAACTCTTGGCCAATCCGTTGCTCCGGCGGACCAATTTGCAGACGGCGAAATCGACGGCGGATACGTCACAAACGCGGCGGCACCAGCGCTCTAGATCTATGTGAACCCAGCAGTCGGGACCCCTCAATACTTCATTCCATGAACTGCAAACAAAAGGGATGGTTCTCAGGACCCAATCCTGTGGTTCCAATTTCATGAAGATTAGTGCGAGCAATTCCGGATTGAGCCCTGACCAGTCTCTTTTCCGATTTGCAATGCTTGCTGATTTGTTCGGGAAAGTTTCGTCCATTATTTTGAATTGTGTGATTGTTTACGCGGATTGTTTTGGTCAATTGAATTTGAAGAAATCTACCATTTAACCTATTGCGACCAGATTTTGAGACCTGAATTTATACACACATTATCTTATTATTTGTGGAAAGAATATATAATAATGTTGATTTTTTTTTAAACAAACGGACATAAAATTTGGAAATGAGTCGGTAAATTTGTTATTTGGTAAGTTTTTATTATTTGCCTAATGTTTTAACTAGCTTACCCCAAACTTATTTCGAGACACGGTTAAAATTAGTTTTGAATAATAACTCATAGATAGTTTTGATCAGTGATTTATATATAAATAGAAATGTTTTGATGCAATTTGATTTTAAGTTAAAATAATTAAAATAACTTGTTAAAACTAGTTATGAAATACGAGCATTACAGCATGCATATGAGTTGTTTTTCTACAAATTATATATGTTTAACACATTCAAAAAAAATGATTTGTACAAATATTCAACCATATTTAGTTTGCATTTCTAATTATAAGTTGGAACATCTAATTTATTGTTAGTCTATTATTAATCAATAAAGATTAATAGAAGATATGAATAGAAATTTATCTATTCTCAAAGACCATGCACAAAAAAGTCTCTACTCATACATCCAGGTAAATTAGATCTCTATTTTGTAATATTTTATCAGACTGACATCTTTCAGAAAATCGGCTCAGCATTGAAATTAAAGGCAAAAGTAGCATAAATTAGCCAAAAACTAAAATTAGGAACCTAATTTTCATAACTTTTTTCAGAATGGACATTTCTTCCATCATCTTTCAATTCTGAGGAGTTGGCAGCCATTCATTGCATTCTATTTGTTAGATCCTATTTTTATGATATGTATGTATGTATGTATGTATGTATATGTATATATGTGGACATTTTTGGTAGACACACACATATGTACGTATATGGACATTTTTGATAGTTCACGTTGACAAAAAAACGTGCGTCATCGAATGTGCTACAAGTATTATTAAAGATGATATTCATAAGTCATAAGCAACAAATTGTCACTTTTCATATTCCTACTTATTAGTCTCTTTTGTAAACTATTTATAAGAAGTTATCAAACACTACAATTGAAATAAGTGGCTTGTAAATAGTTTTAGCTACTTATTATAAGTAGTAGTCAAACATGCCCTTAGACATTTACAGGTCCAATCAACTACAAATAAGAAGAAACAAGTCAGATGAAAGTTTAACATTTATAGTCAGTAACAAATCGTTAAAATGTTAGAAACTGATCGTTCAGATGTTAATTTAACGTTTATGTACTATTTATATCTGCATATCCACTTACTAATACCACTTAAATAATTAATAAAATTAAATTATAATACTAACTTCAAAATAACACATTAATCTTAAAAGAGGATCCAAAAGTATACGCATGGTTATATGTAACCGTGCAACACGGAAATAGAATTAAATCTAACCCTCAAAAATAATTATTTCAATTTTATCAACCATTAATGACAGAGGAAATTAGATGAAAAACGTAAAAATAATTAATTATATTTAGAATATGCATGTATATCATATTTTTATAATTACACAAATTTCCATGTAAAGTATAATGATAATTAATTATATTCGATTATCTCATACTGTTCTCTATTATAATTGGTTTCGTCTTTCCTTTTGTTCTCTTTTTGAAATATCAACCAAAGTAATTATAACTAGATATTTTTTATCGTAGTAGTAATGAAGATTCTTTGCTACATTCTATCACAACACCAAATATGAGCTACAATTTTTTTTCTTTCTATTTTAATCTTAGTTATGGTTACATAATTTACAAAAAAGTAAAAGCCAGATTCAGTTAAGGTTGATAACATTAATCGCGACCAAATTAGTTGAATTCATATGTATTGACGAAGTATTAGATTAAGCAAAAAAATAGGCATTGATTTTGTATTAATTGCATAAGAATAAGAATTAATTTTGAAATCAATTATTTCCCTTTCCATATTTCATTAACATGAAAAGGTTCAATTATAAATCTAATACTTGTATTTGAATATGCATTGATTTAGGATCTAATGGTTTTAGGATCTTTATACCTGTGTATACTGACTAACGATGAAATAATGAATAAGATAACTATTTCTCATCTTATATTATCTTCTTCTTTCTTACTTAAAATTATCATGTTCTATTTTCATAAAAATTAACATATTGATGAGGCATTAGATTAAACGAAAAGATCGACTATGGAGATATTAGATGGAAATATTTTGATTTCGTTGTATAAAAATAGAGAGATGATGAAGTTGAGTTATGGTTTTGAAATAATAACAAAAAGTTTGGTGTTGATGAGTAAGTGAAGTATTTGATTGAGTGGGAGGATAAATGAGTGAAAAAAGATGTTTAGATGGATGCAAATAGCATCACCCTTAAAAACAATGTAACTTGCACATTCAACATAGGCATGGATTCATCGAATATAATACTTAAGTCTTGTTCCTTTTATATAATTCATCATTATATTTCTATTTTTCAAACAAAAAATCAACGAACAATTTCCAATCTCTTTCAGAAATTCTAATAAATAACATCCTCCTCTTAGAAATTTTTAATCGATCGCAAAACCTTCATTTACTTAATTGGATTCCTCCACTGTACATTGTATAGTGGAATTTGATAGTCTATGAAAAATACTAGGTTTTAAATTAGCATGGTGGAAAAATTCACGATGGCAACTACATAATTATTGTCGAACCAAGCAAGAAATAAACTTAACACTAATCGCAAGGAGTACAAGAGCTAGAAAAACCATAAATATGAAATTGAAGCATAATAGAATATTAGTTGGAACACTATTGCCAGTTACAATGAACGATGATATGGTTGTAACACCCTGTAATTTTACGACAATTAATTAAAAAGAAATTAATTAATAAATGATAATGCCAAAAAACAGAATTTTTATAAATGTTAGAATTTGGCTATGAAATGTACCATTGGGTTCGTGGCGATTTTCTAATCAACTTATATAATGTTTTATGATTGAAGTTCAAATGGGAAATTATCAACGTTTGAAGTTTTCGAGTCAGAAATAATTATAAATGTAATTAAGGCTATAATAATAATTGCCCAACATTAATTAATGTCAGTTATACTAAACTGATAATTAACATTGCTTAAACGTTAAGATAATGAAAATGGAAAGAAAATTATACCAGTTGTGTAAATAAGCAATAAAATAAACGAAATCAAACAACGTTAATTAATCACCTTTTAAACAAAGAAGCGGACGGCCCTTGACGTATCCAGTCGACCGGTAGCAATCGACCAAAGGCAAGGAGTGGTCGACCATTGCCTAAGTAAAATCGACAGTAATGCGTAGCCAAACGACACAGATGTAATATACTTCAATAGAATAGTTGGCATTAATTTGAACCCCTATAAATATAGATCTAAACCCTCACTTTTGAACTCATATTTTCGAAGCGACGTCATAGCTCTGCCATTTTTTCTTCTCCTTCAAGTTCTAAATTCTTAAAAATAGTTATATTTTATATGTATATACAATTGGAGAATCATAGAAGATGATTGAGGAAGAGAATAAGGTCAAATAAAATTGCCAAAGCCAAGGTAAATAGTAAACAGGAAATTATTGAGAAGAACAAAATTTTCCAGCATTTTAGCCTCAAGGACATACCTTCAGTATTTTTTACTGAAGGACAACTTTCTTTAGGTATCAGCTTTTAGTAATCGGTAGCAGTTTTTAGGTATCAGTTTGTAATTATCGGTAGCAATTTTTAGGTGTCAGTTTTTCTTGGGTAGCAGTTTTGAAAGAATGTTTGTCCTTATGAATAAGTTTTGATAAATGTTTGTCCTTATGATTAATTTTTAGGAGAATGTTTGTCCTTGTGATTAAAATATTGAGGTTGTGTCCCTGAGGCTTAAAATGTACAAATTTTTATCTTTTAAATTAATTTCTCCAATTGTAAATCTGGACTTAAAATATAAATCAAATTCCAAATCTCTTTTCTAATTTAGGTCTCTGATAAATTTGTATACGCTTGCGGTGTATGAATCAAAACAGGAAGAAATGGGAGTCAAAGTGGAATAACAGAGATTAAATCTAAAGACTTGGAAAGCTAAAAAGGTAAGTGGGAAATTGTATATTTTTATATAATATTGGATGTACATCATTATAGATCTATTCTTATATGCCTGAATTGTAAATTGGAGTTATAGGCTAAAAATTATATATGTCAAATAAAATTACAAACCCTAACTACATATTCTGTTGTTAATAACCTGAAATTGTATATTGCATGTATTTGAAAATTATTGGGTATTAACAGTCTTTGAATTTAGTCTTTGAAGTTTATAGAATATATATGATGGCTCAAGATTTCTGAATTTAATACGACTTATGCAAATAAAATGGTAAATTGAGTTATCACAGTAAAACGTAGGGATTTAAGTAGTACTAATCTATTGAATTACGTAGTGTGTTGCAAATGTGAATTTCTATACATTATTAAGTTTTAGGTTTATAAATAAAATTGTATCTGTTGAAATAACAAGGAACGCACCTAAAAAGAAATAGTTTTGTAAAATAAAGATATTTACCCTATCTTGTACTATCTATTTCAATAATTATGAAAAGATTATTCCTTATAATTCAAAAAGTAACACGAATTCCCTTTTTGGATAAGATGTTGAATATACTAGTATATGATTTTTGTTTGATGATAATAAACATATATATATATATATATATATATATATATTCATTTAAATGTATTTTCTATTGCACTATTTTATTTTATTTTTCACATAATTGAATAAATAATTGATAAATAAAATAAATAACAAATAATTCATATTCAAACAAATATTTTATTACAAATCTAAATAGTACAAACTTTAGTTCTCACTAGATTTACACAATTTCAATTACAATTCAATTTCAATTACATTACAATGTCGAGTACATCACAAAGTTCAATTTACAATTTTGATCTCACTACATATCACTCATTCATTCATATTTGTTCTTCAACTCTATTCCAGTTTGTATTCAGCATCTGAATTATCTGCAAAATAAACACTGACACAGTCAAATTGAAAAAGAAATATTTTTGCAGTGTACAATGAAGTGCGTGTTTGAAAATGTTATTTGCCTCAGTTATTTGGGTTGTTCGTCATTTATTTCTTTTGAATTCATCTACATGAACAACTTATGACATGCGCAGCGTATCACTGTACATGTCACAAGGCTGTGCACACCGATATACACTTGATAAAATTGCAGGGACAGGTGAGCACAAGGTCAAACCCAAGACAAAGGTTGGATTCAACTCAAGTGCATACGAGTCTCGACCAAATCAACCAAAATCAGACATGTACAAGTTCATATGCACAGACTCAATATGCAAGCAATCAAGCAACACACAAGGGCTGCATGACCAAGATTACTAACCCAGTTCAATGAAAGTACACAAGCAATGTGCAAAGCAACATGAATGCAAAAGGAGCTAGACTCAAATAAACCAGTTCACAATGATATGCAACCTAGATCAGTGAACGGTGATAGGCAACAAGGCAGAAGGTCAATGGAACTTGAACTCAACCAAACAACAAAGGTACCAAAATGACAACAAGCTCTAGACCAGACCAACAGCAAGTGCAACTAGATCGGTAACACATAGCAGGAACCATACATCATACATATATACATCCATCTCACATATGTATGCATGTATATACATGAATATGTGCACCAGACCTTCAATGAACATGAAAGCAAGATCAAAAGAGGATGCAATACTCATGAACGCAATGGAACAGACTTCAAGTGGAACTAGATAGTAGCTCAAATGTACAAAGACATAAAACCATAATTCAGTGCATGTGTATAGGAGTGCAAAGCATAATGGAACCAAATACAACAAGTTAACATACATATATACATGTGTGAACACATATGTATACATATATACATGCAGTGACAATCAAAACAGTTCAGTTCAAGCAAGAAGAAGTGCATAAACAAACAGTTTAATTGTTTCAAAAACAGTGAAACAACTTGTATATTCATATGCAACAGCAATGAGCAGAACAAGGTATCATAATACACATGTACACACATACATATGTATGTATGTATGTATATACAAGGTGACACACATGAATCATTTCAGGCATAAACAAGAGCATGGAACAGAGGCCAGCACATTCATTACACATGAAACATCAACTCAAACTAGAAATATCAAGTAATGCAGACAGCGGTTCAATGTAACCAACTGCACAACAACCAAGTGCAAGTCTTGAATGAACATGCAACAAGAGAATCAAAATGTGTAGCAGTTTTAAACTTGTCAACTAGGGAAATAAATTTGAGATATATACAGTCAAAGTAACAAAATAAAGGAGCAGTTTAAATAAAGTAACAAAGGGTCGCACGATGAACCAGTCAAAATATATATAAGAAGAAAATTTAATTAACTCAAGAATTCAAAGTGCCGAGGTCATAGAAGAAATGAATAAGAAACAAATTCAAATGCCAGAAAAGAATGAAACCAATTCCAACCGAATGTGACTTGAACAAGTCGGTACAATCATAATTATTCAAGAAAAATCAAACAACCAAACAAAATTAGTTAAAGAATTCAAATCGAAAATATGAACGAAAATTAAGGGATTTGTTTCCTATAAAACCCAATTCATCATCGGCTTACGCATTCGAGTTCAAGAAAAAATCACAGAGCCAAGTTACAAACTAAATCCCAAATTAATAACTCGAATCGAGTTCAAACCAAAGCAAAACAACAGAGCAATTAAACGGCAAAAATTACATACCAGATTCACAGTTTCGAACTCAATTCCGAAAGCAACCGCAAGCCAAATTGAAGGGGCATTGAAGCCGCCACGAATTATCAAGGCAAAGGAATCCATTGGGAAGACAACTCAAATCATCACTGAAATCGATCGATTCAAATCGGTGCTTCAATTTCAAATCCCTAATTTCCGATCGCAAAAGGAACGACATGGACTAAAAAGATACGTGCCAAAGTAAAACAAAATAAAGGGAGACGTCGCTTTTTTTAATTATAATTTCTTAGTGGGTCGATGCTTTTAATCCTATTGGGCTTGAAATTATTTAATTAAGGTTTTGTTTTTGTTTTAGTTATTATTTCATTTGTAATTTCCTTTTACATTCAGTAACTTTCAAGTCGTGTGACTAGGTAAAAACTACGAGACGTAGTTTAAGAATTCGCAACTCAGTGGCTGAGTTGTGGTAGGATTTTGAGCATAGAACTAGGTTAATCATTAGCGGATGTCGCAAGTTTACATGTGTAAGCGTCTGACTACTTAATTTCTAGTAGAAACCTTGGAGGCAGCACATAGGCAGGGTTTTGCCAAAGCTGAGTAAATCTGTGTTATTCTATTTCTGCTTTTATTATTCTGCTATTAAATGTGCTGCAATTATTATATTTATTTCCGCATAATTATTATTATTATTAATATCACCCTATTCAACCCCCCTTAGGGTGAAATCGATCCTACAAGTGGTATCAGAGCTAGGAACAAAAACCATTTTCTGTTTTAAAATTTTTGATTTTTCAAAAATCAAATGTTGTTTTCAGAATTTGACTTTTCATAATGGCTTCTTTTAATAATGCTTTTGCTGTGGGTCAGTCCATAGTTAGACCACCCATGTTCAATGTTGAATATTCTTACTGAAAAAATAGAATGAAAATTTTATGAAAACTGTAGATGCATGGAATATTTTTGAGACGGGATATAGGACACCAACTATAATGGTAGATAATCAAGAAATTGAAAAACTGATGGATCAATGGACAGATCTTGAAAATAAACTACAGAATGCTAACGCCAAAGCTACGAATTCTATTATTTGTTCATTAGGTCAAATTGAATTTAATCATGTCTCACATTGTCTAACTGCGTAGAAAATATGGCACACGCTTGAAGTGAATCACGAAGAAACCTCCCAAGTCAAAGAATTTCGCCTTGCCATGCTTAATAGCGAATACGAGAAGTTCACAATGGCTAAGGATGAAAATGTCAAAGAGATGTATGGACGACTTTCTAATCTCATATACAAATCCAAAGCTCTCAAAAAACCATACATATAATTGAAAATAGTCCGAAAAATCCTTACAGTCCTTCCATGAAATTTTGAAGTGAATGTTACTTCCATTCAAGAATCAAAAGATTTGAAACAAGTTAAAGTTGAAGAACTCATTGGAAATCTCACCACTTATGAGCTAGAAATGAAATTCAAGGAAGAACGTGAAGGAGGTGATACTCGAAAGAAATCAATAACTCTGAAAGGAACAACTGAAAGTGAAGATGATGATGATGGTGAAGCATAATTGGCACTACTAATAAAGAGATTCAAAAGGTGGAACTGCAAATATGGAAATCCAACCAAAAATCATCAACTGAAGAATAGAATAGTCAAAGTTCTAGACAACTCAAAAAATCAACAGTCATTTACCATAAGTGTAATAAACTGGGTCATATCGAACCAAATTGTCTTCGGAATCGACTCAACCAAGGAAATAAATCGAAGAGGAGAATTTTTTCAGCAACTTAGGACGAAAGTGATGAAGATGAAAATGAAATCATTGGTAGTAAGAGTGAAAAAGAAAATCCGTGTCTTCAAGGAGAAACAACTGACAGTGATGATGACAAACCAGGCGAGGTATCAAAACTTACTCATTCAGAATTACTTATACATTTTCATGAAGTAAATGACTATTTTGAACGACTTAGGGAAAATTACGCTAAACTTGAATCACAAAAAGATAGTTTAATAGAACTAAATAAAAAGATTGATCAATTGGTTAAAAACTATCGAAAGAAGACCCCTAATTGTGATAAGTGTCCATCATTTGAAGAAGAAATAAAAAAAATCAGAAATTAAAATTAAATCGCTTGAAAATGAAATTTTGATTTAAAAGAAAGTAAAAACACCAGGAGAGAAAATTCTACTAAAAAGTGCACTTTATTATTGAATGAAAACGAATCTCTCAAAACATAAGTCCAACAATTTTCTACAAATTTAGGAAAATTTTCCAAAGGAGAAAGATCACTACATATACTACTAGGAAAACAAACCGTCAATACTATTAGACAAGAACTTGGGTATACTCAGTCTGAACGTGTTAGAAGCGAAATTAATAAAGTCAATTCCAAGTGCACAATTTGTGGAAAAACTGGATATAATTACAACAATTGCCAGTATAGACCCAAACACGTTAAAACCATTCCAATTTGGGTTCCAAAGGCATGAATATAAAATCCCTTAAAGTCAAACAAATCTGGGTGCCAAAAGGAACAAAAATAAATTGTCTTGGGTCTACACAAATTTATTTTTCAAAATCGTTTGCCACTAACAATCATGGACCTATAAAAACAAATAGGTCACAAAAATCTTTCCTTGTGTAGGTGTGGTGGCAGGCTAAGGAATAAAAAAGTAGTACCTAGATTCTGGTTGTTCCAAGCACACGACGAGCGACAAATCAAAATTCCTTAGCCTAGTACAAAGGTAGCAGAGTCACAATGAGTAACAACGAAAAATTATCGATAAAGGTAAAATAGGTAATAATACATTTATCTTGAACGATATATTATTTATTCAAAATCTGCACCATAATCTGATTTAAATCAGCCAGTTATGTGATAAGGGAACGAATGTTGATTTTTGACTTATGCAAAATTGTTGGCCAATTATCTTTTTTTGCCGAGTAAACTATAAGTACCTGTAGAGTCTTTGACCTAATTCATATAGATTTGTTTGGACTAATGATATTGAAAGTTTAGGTGGTAAGAGATAGTTTCTTGTGTTGGTTGATGATTACTCTAGGTCACGTGGATATATTTGTTTATCTTACTGCTTCTAGATCTGACACTATGTTCACTAGTTGTTTATGCACACATTTTCTATCAAATCCTTAAGGAATCACATTTTAAAAGTAGTAAAATGATTATAAGGTATTTGTTGCAACTTCATGGCTTGGTCTATGATATCCAATTTATGGTAACTGTGATTTAAATGGGTATTCAGATGCAGATTATGCTGGTAGTCTAGTTGATAGAAAAATTACTAGTGGAATGTGTTTTATGTAGGGACATTCATTAGTCGCATCACATTTTCAAAGAAAATATCTGCATAATTTTCGTTTTAACTGATTTTCAATTGGCAGACATTTTTTCATAAAACTCCTTCCAAAAAATAGTTTTTTGTTGACTTCGTTTCAGATTAGACATTTTAGAAAATTTGATTCTACATTTTGATTTGATCTTAAATGAATATATTAACTAATCTGACTCCCCACTGATTATCGAAAAGATAAATGGTGATTGAAAAAGTGACGAGTGTTGATATTAATCATATATTATGACTTGATACAATATATTTAGTAAATTTCTTTAAAAGTTAAAAAAAAATTATACTAACTTTTGTTGGTAAAAATTCCATGACCATCTCTATTTCTATCATATTTCTAACGACCATCACTTATCAAAATCCAATATAGTATGTCAAAATGTGGTATTTTAAATGGGAGTTATTCTTTTTTTAAGTTATTTAGAAATATAAACATCTAAAGTATTCACTCTCATTTAAAAGTTATCACGATTATGCATGGATGAATTATTTAGAATATTTGTTTATATGCTTTCATGCTCATTTAAAAGTCCTCATAGTTATGCATGTATGGAACACATGTCAAAATTGATTATTAAATAGACGAGTTGATTCTAATCCGTTTAAAAGTCTTCATGGTTATGCGTGGTTAGAAGATGCTTGAAATTCATTTTTTTATATAAAAATTGGGAACACTACTAATCTCGTTTAAAAGTCCTAATGGTTATGCATGGTTAGTAGATATTCAATTTCCTGGTATAAATATACCACAAATAGACTCAACTATATGGTTTTATATGCCAATATCATCCCTGTTACTCTAAAGTGGAATATGCGTCTAACGGAGTATTTGTGATTTTTGTTTGATTTTTTTATTGAAATTTAATATTTATACTCGATTGGGTATTAATGTTGTATTAATGTCTATCATTTTATCCCTATTTTTCTAACACTGTTACTCTTTTGTTGATAACGAAAGTGAGAGAAAAAAGTTTAGATTTTGGCAAATAAAGTTCAAATATTTTATTTCTTATTTGCATATTCCCATCTAGATTCATTTGCATATTCCCATCTTGGTTCGTTTGCACATTTTTATTGATTCTCATGCATATATAAAAGGAGGGCTTTGTTGTAGAGAGGGAGCATTAAAATAGGGGAGCAAATAGAGTTCATCAGAGTTCATCACTAACCAAATATATCTAATAAATTCAATATCTTAATATATGTTTGTTGTCATCAAAAGGGGGAGATTGTTGAATATACTAGTATAAGATTTTTTTGATGATAATAAACATACATATTCATTTAAATGTATTTGCTATTGTACTATCTTATTTTATTTTCACATAATTGAATAAATATTTGATGAATAAAATAAATAACACAGAATTCATATTCAAACAAATGTTTTATTATAAATTTAAATAGTACAAACTTCAACTCTCACTACATTTACACAATTTCAATTACAATTCAATTTCAATTACATTACAATTTTGATTACATCACAAAATTCAATTTACAATTTTGATCTCACTATATATCACTCACTCACTCATATTTGTTCTTCAACTCTATTCCAATTTGTATCTAGCATCTGAATTATCTGCAAAATAAAACTGCTACAGTAAAATTGAAAAAGAAATGCATTTGCAATGTACAATGAAGTGTGTGTTTGAAAATGTTATTTGCTTCAGTTATTTGGGTTTTTCATCATTTTTTTATTTTGAATTCATCTACACGATCAACTTGTGACATGCACAACGTATCACTGTACATGTCACAAGGCCGTGCACACCGATATACACTTGATAAAATTGCAGCGACAGGTGAGCACAATGTGACGACCCGGAATTTTCAAGCATTTAAAATCGGAATATTTAATTGATTTTAAATATTCAATAGAGCAATTTTAACTTGAATTACGAATATCACAATTTATTTGATAATTCAATTATTGAATTAAACAATTTGAAGTTGAATAAAATGTTGAATCTGGAGTTTTAAGCCTGTTGAAAATAAATTGAAGGCTTATAAATTTTTTATTGATAATACTGAGGATAATAGAAGTGTTACAATTGAATTTGGAAGTGTTATGGTTAAGTTTTGAAATTTTATTGTTTAAATTAAATTTAAAAACAGCCTTCCGAGGCATAGTCTCGGGATTTAACGAAACCAGTTCCATTGGATCCGTAATATTATATTATTGTCGGATTTCAATTTTCGCAGCGTTCGGAGTTACCGTTTAATCGTACAACCCATAAATGCATAGAAGAACTAATTAACTTTAATTTACATAGTCGAGCCTTTCATAGAATCCACACTCTTCTAGCTTCTACCGCAAGCTTCTTTTTCTTTCTCTTCAGATTCATCTCCCATTAAATAATTGGCCGAAGCCTCATTTTTTTATGCCTAAATCGAAAACCTCAGTAAAAAAAAAGAAAAAAAAGAGAAAGAGATCAAAGTTCAGAAAGTAATAATGGCCGAAAAAAATATATAGGAACACAATCGAAACCCCTTTCTTCTTATTCGAATCCCTCTTTTCCTCTTCATGTCACGCCTCCAAAAATTCACGAAATCGATCGCACGCAAGTAAATTCGAAGGACCATGACCTGATGGGAGTGTCGATCTAGGGTTTTAAGCATAAAGGTGGCGCCAGAAACTCGAGCGAGGTTCATTGTGTTCGCTGTGTGGTCGCGAGTGATAATCGGCGACAAGGCAGTGGGGGTTATCGGTGGCGTAGCGTGATTTCTGGGCGCAGCTTTAGGCACGATGTGGTGGTGGTTCGAATCCAGGGTGGTGCGGTGAGGTATTGTTGTTTTATTTTCTTTCTTTCCTCGATGTATATATATGTATACATATGCTCGTAAACAGAGAAGAAATAATTTTAGATTTGTATATGTATGAAATCGATAGCTATTTTAAATTTAGAATAAATAGATAAACATAAATATATGTATAGAAGATTTTGGGAAAAATTATAGGAATTTTAAAATATTGTTTAGGGTAATTAATGTATTTAATAAACTTATTTAATTTATCTTAGTTACTGGAAACAATTTATTATAGGAACTAGTTTAAGTACAAATTATTAAATTGAATTAAAATATATAAGGGAAATTAATAGTTCAATTTATTTCAAATATTAATAAATTGTATAATGTTTGTACAAGGTCAAAAATAATGAAGAACAAGCTGGATTGGAATGGATGCTAATAAAATAAAAGGTGAGTTAATCTCACTCAGTTAAGTTTAAATTTTAAATTTAAATTTTAAATTTTAAATTTAAGTAATTGTTTGAATGGTTGAATTGATTGATATGTTATATAATAGTATATACTACATCCTGGAATGATTGATATCCCTCATTTATAGTGAAGATATTTATGTTGTACTAACGTTTGTGGATGCAGGGAAAACAGGTTGGAGGGATCCAACTGGACCCCTCAACATTTATTTAAAATTATGTAATACCCTCTGTTGTGATTATTTGATATTCTATGATGAACCCTATTGGAATATTGAATGCTATAGTTCGATTGGACATAATTGGGTATGATGAATTACCAAAAATATATAAATTGAATTTTGGAAAGATAATAAAAGAAGTGAATTTGTAAGTAAAATAATTATAGAAATTTGAATAAATTTAAGAATGAATTGGAAAAAGAAATAAAGCACCTTTAAAATTCAAATAAATAAATCTTAAGTTTAGTAAGGGAAATTTGAATAATCAGAAGATTAATGAATTTTAAATTTCAGTGTTATTATTTTAAAAGAATAAAACATTTATTTAAAATTTAAGGTTCAATTTATTGAAAAGAATAAAGAAGAAATTGGGAAGAAGCTGAAATTGGTATATTTCAGTTAAATGATATAAAATCAAACGGAAAATAATAATAATAAATATAAAGTCCATAATTAATGAATTTTGAGATAAACTGATAAGTAAAGAAATTTATTCAAATGGAATAAATTGGGAATCAATTTGGAAAATTGATTTAAGTGATTGAGATTGGAAATTCTCCCTGAATAACCAGGTACGTTTTCAAAGTAAATTTTAAAATATAAGTTAAAAGTTAAAAGTTGTTTTAAAAAGCAAGTTTTGGAAAATTTCTTATTTCTAATATTTAAATTCTAAAGTAAGTATTTTCTCTTAATCTATTATAGTAGTAATTATTTAAAGAATGACTTAGTATTTGGTTTTTAAAAGTGAAAATCTAGTTTTATATTTTATAAAGTAACCTTATTTTCATATTTTCATATAGGATGTATTTTTAATAAATTATTGAAGTAGTTTTTAAAATAAATATTTTAAAGTATATTTTAAAGTAAAGTGTTTTAAATTATTTTAAAAATCTAGTTTTGTGCTTGGTGATTTCAGTGGAGATAGAAAATATTTGGGAAAGTTTATTCTGAAAAGAATGATGATTTGAAACTGTTTTCAAAGGATTGAAAATAGAAATATATCTTGTAAAGATATTTTGAGGTTAATAAATAATTTGGGAATTATTTATTGGTTAATGGTTGTTTGTGAATATTAATTGATAGTTAAATCACCGACTATCAATATTGGACAAATGCGTTGATCGTTTAAGAGACCGGGATCGAGATTTATTTCTTGAAAACCACTTCGATCTGGTTTGTACGTTTCGTGGAAACGAGTTTGGATTAGAAGATGGAGCAGTGAAGTGCAAGGGCTAGTCGCTACTAATCCTGAGGATATTTCCAAAATGGATGTAGTAGGAGTAGTGCCTTCAGTTCCGTTCGAACCCGGGACGGACTTGTATGGATGAATGCTTGCGAAAACATCGTCAGGTGGACGATGGGCATTCTAAGGGATATGTTATAAAAAGGTAACGCTTAGCATCAAGCCTCATTAAATGGGAATGACTGAAAATCAGGGGTTATGCAGCAAGGCTAGGTGGGTAGCACCCAAGCAGGGTGAGGTCATTCCTGTCTAGATGTCCCTTTTTATTTCGGCTTAGTGGGTGGTTGCTGATCCCAACCGCGGGGTGATCTCACTCGGGATTATCCAGTAAGGGGTAGTCCCGGTCTTGTGTTGCAGGGGAGCGGGCGTACTCCTCGGTATGGTGATCTAGGCCACATACTGTGACAGGTGGTACCCCAGTGCCTAGTCATTAGTTGGAAATCCATTCTCCCTACGTGCCTTGTACGAGTTTTGTTTGTATTACCCACTCTGTGGCTAGTAGCTGGAATATAATAGATGTAACAATTTCGGCTATTTTATAAGTATTTGTATATAGACCCTATTGTAATATCAGAGGATTTCTATAAAAAGCGTTTTAGCTATCGTAAGGTAAAAACCCGACATGTTTATTTGTAGCGTGGTCTTACGAGATGCTTTTGTTTCCAAAGGATTTTTGAAACGTTAATAATCAATTAGGTGTGATTTTCTCACGCTGGTATTCCAGACTGACTCGGGTGTTATTTAACTATAATGCTCGGGTCAGACCGAGTATTATAGAATATATGATGTGATGCTATGGAGCTCAGGAGACGAGCTAGATGACGATACGTACCTCCGTACTTGTTTATATATATTTGCTGCTGTATTGAGTTGCTGTGTATCCTTTTTTATGTTGTTGTTGAACTATGATTAATGTACTCTGATGATGATGTAATATATAAACAGAGATATTTGATTTTTGAGTAAAGATTATTTATTATCTATTATATTTTATTCCGCTGCGATGGTTAGAAGCTGTTGTTGTTTTCTATTTTCTTCTTCTACCTCTTTTTCTTTAACCCAAATGGTTCGTATTTCTGTACAGCTTGAGTTGATTTAGGTAGTTTAATGTTGACTTAAGGGGTATGGATTTGCGGGCCGTTACACACAAGGTCAAACCTAAGCCAAAGGCTAGATTCAGCTCAAGTGCATACGAGTCTCGACCAAATCAACCAAAACCAAACATGTCCAAGTTCATATGCACGGACTCAATATGCAAGCAATCAAGCAACACACAAGGGGTGCATGACCAATACTACCAACCCAGTTCAATGAAAGTACACAAGCAATGTGCAAAGCAACATGAATGCAAATGGAGCTAGACTCAAATAAACCAGTTCACAATGATATGCAACCCAGATTAGTGAACAGTGATAGGCAACAAGGTAGAAGGTCAATGACACTTGAACTCAACCAAACAACAAAGGTACCAAAATGACAACAAGCTCCAGACCAGAACAACAGCAAGTGCAACCGGATCAGTAACACACAACAGGAATCATATAGCATACATATATACATGCATCTCATATATGTATGCATGTATATACATGAATATGTGTACCAGACCTTCAATGAACATGAAAACAAGATCAAAACAGGATGCAGTGCTCATGAACACAATGGACCAGACTTCAAGTGGAACTAGACAACAACTCAAATGTACATAGACATGAGACCATAATTCAATGCATATGTACAGGAGTGCAAAGCATAATGGAACCACATAAAACAAGCTAACATAGATACATACATACATGTGTGAACACACATGTATACAAATATACATGCTACATGCAGTGACAACAAGAACAGTTCAGTTCAAGCAAGAAGAAGTGCACAAATAGACAGTTTAAATGTTTCAAAAACAGTGGAGCAGCATGTATATTCATATGCAAAAGTAATGAGCATAACAAAGTATCACATATACACACATACATATGTATGTATATACGAGGTGAACACATGAATCATATCAGGCATGAACAAGAGCAGGGAACAGAGGCCAGCACATTCAGTACACATGAATCATCAACTCAAACCAGAAATATCAAGTAATGCAGATAACAGTTCAATGTAACCAACTACACAACAACCAAATGCAAGTCTTGAATGAACATGCAACGAGAAGAATTGAAATGTGTAGCAGATTTAAACTTGTCAACCAAGGAAATAAATTTGAGATATATACATTCAAAGTAACAAAACAAGGGAGCATTCAAATAAAGTAACGGAGGGTCACACGATGAACCGGTCAAAACATATAAAAGAAGAAAATTGAAAATTGAATTAACTCAAGAATTCAAAGTGTCGAGGTCATAAAAGAAATGAACATGAAAAAAAATTCAAATGCCAGAAAAGAACAGAACCAATTCCAACCGAGTATAACTTGAACAAGTAAGTACAATCACAAGTATTCAAGAAAAATCGAATGGCCAAACAAAATTAGTTGAAGAATTCAAATTGAAAATATGAACGAAAATTAAGGGATTTGTTCCCTATAAAACCCAATTTATCATCGGCATATTATGCATTGGTGTTCAAGAAAAAATCACAGAGTTAAGTTTCAAACTAAATCCTAATTCAATAACTCGAATCGAGTTTGAACCAAAGAAAAACAATAGAGCGATTAAATGGAAAATATTACCTACCAGACTCACAGTTTCGAACTCAATTCTGAAAGCAACCGCAGGTCAAATTGAAGGAGCATTGATGCCGTCGTGAATTATCAAGGGAAAGGAATCGATTGGGAAGGCAACTTAATGTTGAATCACGAGTTTTGATTCATGACAAAAAGCTTAAACGATTAGTAATGAGACTATATGATTAAGTGACAAAAAGAGAATGAGATATGCATGTTATTAAACTACAAAAGAGATGAGACTACAAATCCGAGTATAGTATGTTCATTTAGTCTTAGATATGGTTAATAATTGTTAAAATCTGTCTTCAAATAGATTGAACATACTCAAAGTTGTTTTAAAGTTCAAACTTTTTGAAAGATGTTGAAACTGCGCACTGACAACCAGGTTAGTTGACTGACCGAAAACTACCAGTCAACTGAACCTGTTCATGACATAGATATGCACTGTTTTACATTGTTTTTGACTATTCAGTTGACTGGTCGATTTTTCTCAGTCGACTGACTGGCACCAACAGCTATTTTTCCTGAAGAGACACTTCTAATTGCGAAGAGTTTCAATCCATATTGAAGAGATATGGCTGCAACTTTTTGATTGAAACTTTTCGTGAATAGTCGTAATTATTCATTTACCATATAAACACATTAGAATCTCTTCTAAACTACTAAATTTTATTTTTATTTCTTGCTATGTTCTATACTATCTATCTCCGCAATCTAAAAGCAATCACAATCTATATATTACGTGAATCTCCGAATTGAATAATATATTCTTCGATTCTAAGCAATATCTTCCTTTCATATCTTCACACACACAATATATACTTGAGGATTTGATTATAGAAGGCGTAAACTATCAAAAGACTTCTGTGTTATCAAGAACACAAGAGTCAACTAATTTTTGTGTGCCAATAGAAGTCCTGTTCGGTTTCTCAGGCAGTAAAAGTCCTCTTCGGTTGTTAGAGGCAGAAAAATCATGTTCGGCTTTTCAGGTGTTGTATACCTTTTCCTTTGGGTTAAGAGAGGGGTTATAAAGTTTAAATCCAGAGTGTATTCTTGGACTAGACGTAGAACGGGATGGTCGAGCCAGTATAAAAAGTTCTGGTGTGCTTATTTCATTTACTTTATTACTATTACCTATTATCTAGTTTATATTTCCACACTAATATAATTTTCCATATTACACGATCCTAAGTGTTATCTAGCCACACTACTTACACATTTTCACTCAATTCATCACTAAAATCGATCAATTTCAAAATGGTGCTTCAATTTCAACAACCCTAATTTTTGATCGCAAAAGGAATGGTATGGGCTAAAAAGATACGGGCCAAAGTAAAACAGAATGAAGGGAGACATCGCTTTTTTTCTAATTATAATTTCTTAATGGGCCAATACTTTTAATTCTATTGGGCTTGAAATTATTTAATTAGGGTTTTGTTTTTGTTTTAGTTATTATTTCATTTGTAGTTTCCTTTTAAATTCGGTAACTTTCTAGCCGTGTGACTAGGTATAAACTATGGGGCGTAGTTTGAGAATTCGCAACTCAGTAGTTGAGTTGTGGCAGGGTTTTGTGTGTAGAGTTAGGTTAGTCATTAGCGGATGTCATAAGTTTACGTGTGGAAGCATCTGACTACTTAATTTCTAGTAGAAACCTTGGGGGAAGCACATAGGTAAGGTTTTGCCGAAGCTGGATAAATCCGTGTTATTCTATTTTCGCTTTTATTATTCTACTATTAACTGTGCTGTAATTATTATATTTATTTCCGCACTAATTTGTATTATTATTAGTATTACCCTATTCACCCCTTTCTAGGGCGAAATCGATCCTACATAAGATATAGGAATGTATAGTTTTAACCATTCCATTTAGGAGATAAGTAACTCCAACATATTAAAATACAGAAAATCCCTAAGGATAAATTAAAAGAATTATAGATGTGATAAAAACAGTCTAAGAAAATCATATGCATAGTGTAAGTAATACAGAAGTGGAATAAAAAGAAATAAAAGATATATACAAGTTATAATTTAAAATAAAAAGGTATATTAGTCCTCTAAAACAATATAGGGAATTAAAGGTTAAAATGGAATAGAAATAGTAAGGAAAGTAAATGAGAAAAGATATATAAAAGAAAGCTGTAAATGATCTTAAATTAAATAAGATGCAAACTCGTACAAAAGTAAAGAAATATTATCAAGAGTGAACAGTAGAGGCATGGTAATTAAACAAGAATGGGCGAAGATATATATATATATATATATATATATGTATATATATATATATATATATATATATATATATATATAAACACACACACACACACACATACATATACACACTTAGCCTCAATTATGCATTTATGGCGGTGTGAATTATATAAGTATGTAAATAACTTAAATGGATAAGAATGACATAGTCATTAGAATGAATTGAAATGTTAGGTCAATAGTGTTACACAATAGAATCTGCCCACCTCAAGGGGTCACTAGCAATTGTGTATACCTTATATTGATGAGGGAAATATCCAACTGTTGGACCATGGAGTATATACGCTTGTGTGTAGGTGAAGAAATACCTTCAGCAGAGTCTACTTCAATAAACTAAGGGGCGGGTATTGCCTTTATTGTGTTAGGAAATCTAAATAGGATGGTGAGCGGATCGATGATTTGTCAGTATGTGTTAATACTAAATCAGGAGTGGGAGCTATACATAGGTTGAGTGTGTCATCGTCCTATGCAGTCGATGGGTAAGATAGAGTTACACCTAACAGACTACACTCCTACTAGGGTAGGTCGCGTTAGGTAATGCACCTACACAGTTTTTTGTTAGTTTGTTTATTAGGGCAAGGCCACTTAACCCATAACAGATTTCTTTCATAAACGAATGAGGTAGTTCGAGGAGCTGAGTCCTCTAAGTCAATGGATCTAAGTCCACAATAGGAAGCAGATAGTGTTAATCCCCAAGGTAAGATAGAATACGGCTAACCTATTATGATGCTGTTATTATGAACTAAGAGATGCATGATGAGGCGTAAACTACCATTGATAGGTGGAGACAAGTAAAGGCAATGAGACACACCGACGAGTCAACATTTCAGGTTCTCCTCCCTAATGCGTGGTTGTATTGTAGTTGTACTACAAGATGTAGTTTCATATAGACGTAATATTGCATTGATGGTGGATCCTTACATGGTGTTAGGTTACAGATACTAGAGGGATAGTATCTTAGTCCAAAGGAGGACCGTGGCACTTATATAATTATGCACGCACATATATGTACGTAGTTATGATATACTTGGGTAGATAGGGCATATTGTACGCATACGTGGAGTCGAGACGACTAAGCAAAATTAAAACACATAACATGTAATTGAAGAAAATTAGCATAAACTGGTGTTTATGTAAAATGTATAATTCACTAGTGACCAAATTATTGTTTAACCCCCTCCCTTCTCATTACAAGCCACGTAATATCTTTAGTAGGATAAGTACTGGTGCAAGGCAATAACGGCGGAAAGGCAGGATTTCTAATGCGTACTTGGCATCGACAAGGACACTAGAAATTGTAAGTGTCAACCTTGGTCAATAACTATGTGTTCTATATACTTTTCTATTTCGATGTAAGTTATATTGATGGTGCTTTGACATGCATTTTATTTATTTATTTGTAGGATACCAAACGGTGATCCATCTTTGGTGGAATTGGGCTTTCGATTTAGTGAAAATTCATACCAACTGAGGTGAGGGTTGTTTCATTTGGTGTCAGAGCTTAGGTTAGTCGATCTTGAAAACTAATAAACGATGAGCGAAGATATTGATATTTTTCATATAATATCATGCTCCAAATAGGATTATACATTCCAACTATAGAGCAGTTGCAACCGTACACTGAAAGATGGATAAGTCGATTATGAGCCGGAATAATGGAAGAAATTGAGGATATACACCTGTCTCGATTACCATATAGGAGACAAGTCATATGGAAAGGCATTGGCTTAAAGAGCATGAGCGCAACATATGGAAGGCCCCTGAAGCTGGATAGTATATGACTCTCTAATTAGGTCCCGATAGCCCAACGATTTTAGATCCCCGTATGATTATCGATTGATGAACAGAAGGACCACATAAAAGAAAGTAAGAGTCCATATGTTATAGATATCCAAAAGCAATAGAGTTTCTGAAGGAAGGTGTGAAGTTTCACTCCAAGATGATAGCTGGATATTAATATTCGTAGAAGATAAGTCAGCGAGTAGAAGAAGAAAAGTCCAAAATAAGGGACAAATAGAAATACAGTCTGAGTCCAATCTAATCTAAATAAAATAGTCTTAAATGCCAATAAATATAAATAGAACTACTTGAAAAGTAATAATAAGTAAGTGAATATTAGGTTTTGGAAAAACATTTATATAGTAAAAGTGTATTGAATATATATATATATATATATATATATATATATATATATATATAGTTAAATTGACCATAAATGATTTTACAAAAGCTATTCATTTGAAAATATAGAGCGTCTATAGCTTACTAGTTTCTCAAGGAAAAAATAAAAAAAATTAAGTTGATAAATTATTTTTAGGTTGGATAATAGGAAGTGGTGCTAGTTTTGTAATAGGGTAAATAGCAACAGATATGAAATTTAAAATTCGATGGAGATAAATACAAAGCAGTAGGTGAATGCACCGCGATAGGTAGACCGGAGTTCCTCAGAGTAGCCAGAACAAAGGTGAAGAAGACGAAGACAGAACGGTAACGGTAGTTGACAAGCAGTAAAAACAGATTCGGTTTGGCTCGAAATGGGTCGAGGTTCAACCTGGACCAGATAAACAACGAGCGGTCGGCCGTTAATGTTCTTAAATGAGTATATCCGTTGCCTGCCCGACTCGGTTCATTCCACACCCAAATTATTTTCCTCCCAAAGCAATTTCTAAAGCCCCTTCCCTCTCTTCCTAGCCACTGCCAACCGCATCTAGCCACCTTCAACCACTGAGCAACCAATGTCGACTTCAAGATAGCATGCAGCCTTCTACCTCCTCAAAAATCACCAACTTCTTAGGGCCTAGACCTTCCCTAATCAAAAAAATATGGCACCACATCATAGCACCCTCATAGATCAACACCTAGGGCTGACCCCACAAGAGATAGCATAGTGCCAAAACCAAGAGAATGTTCTTAAGACGTATGAGGAATCAGCCGGTTTCAAAATTCTACAAAGGTGACTAGTGATCTTCTAATATCTCATTGCTTTTGGATTGGAGGACCTGTTTACCGCCATTGGATTATTATAGATTCTACGCTATGACATATTTTAGGACGTATGCTATCCAAGGTGCTTGTTGATGCTAATTTGGTAGCTAATTTGATGAGCATGAGGTCTCCTTCTCATCCAAAGTATAGGGTGTGAAGATTCAGGTGATAAATACGTAGTTTGGTGGAATCCTACATTTTAGAGGTATAGGAAATGATTTGGAGGATACTGAGGTCATTGATCCCGCCATACTTGATCGGATCTTTTTACTTGGGTCGAGCATTTAGCACCAAGAGCACTTGTGGGACAAAGCCCGTTTGACCATACGCATCATTCAAAATAACGTCATCCCTAAGACGAGGAGTTACGATTAGATTTATCTCCTCGTTCAGAAGGCCATTTATGACATTATAGGTGGTATCTAGGTGAAGTGGGCCAAGGTGATTATGGCTCATTTTGCAAGGATAGGAGGAGCAAGGATTCGAAGGAGCTCTATCCCTTACTATCATCTTTTCCTCACCATCTTTAGATGGTTTGAGGGTGAACATCTAAGGTGAGCCGACGTAGAGTGCATACCCCCTCCATTGGATAAGACCTCTCTTAAAAGGATGAAGATTGAGGAGTTAACTGTAGTTTTTGGAGTGCAACAACAGGAGGCAGAGCCGGCACATATGGAATGGGACCCTTGGCCCGACCAGTAGGCCGTAGGGTATCAACAGTAGGCTTCAGACTATGGAGAGATCCGAGAGTCTCAGCTCCGGCTCGAGACTGGGATCTAGGCGATGCAGCAGCGGCAGCAGGAGATGTAGGAGAGGTAGCAGGAGATGCATGTGGAGCAACAAAGCTACGGGCATGAGTTAGGGTGCATAATTGCCATGATCCAAACACTTGGGTGCGGCGGTGGCTCTAGCTCTAGCTCTCGAGGTGGACCATCTCCTAGTCCATAGGTGGTGGTGGTTAGTAGCTTCTAATAGTAGTTGTAATTCCTTTGAACAGTTGTTTTTCTTTAGTTGAGTTGTGAGCATTAGTTATTTTTTATGTACAAACGCGTACGATGTTTATAAAGATGTTCCTTTTATGTGTTTTCTGTGTGGACCGCGATAGTACTAGGAAAATAGCAAGATAAGAAGATTTCAGGAAAGACACTTAACTAATGCAAAAGAAAAGGAAATAGTAAAAAGCATGAAGTATAAAATAAATTAAGGAAATTTATTTAATTAGCTACTAAAGTAAAAGAAACAAGATTTATGTCCTAAAAAGTAGAAATTTTTTAGAAGCAGATTTTGGCAAGCGAAGGACATAGAAAAGTTTGTTCTGAAGCCACGGGTCAGTGTCCCTGTACCTTAAAAGCTAAAATTTATAAATAAACTTGTGTGTTGGTTTCTATTATAAAAAAAGAGAATGTTTTGAAATTTACCACGAAAATAAGTGAGTCCATTATGTATGTTAGACTGTTGACTAAATCCCGATTTCATATTGTGTGATATAGTTTATTTTGAAATGTGTGTGTATATATATACGTTTATTTTTGGAAAACAAACATACCTTTTTGAAAGAAAAAAAATTGAGAAGAAGAAATTTAATCTAAAACTTTTACCAATATTTTAAAAGGAAATATAAATATTTTTGGCAGAAAAGAAGAAATTTTTTAATTTTCGTAATGCCACTTGCATCGCATGAGGGAATAGTTGATAGGCTAGCTTGTGTAGATTTTACTGTGTAGCAAAAATGGTAGTAAAATAAAATATTATTAGGGATGAGAAAGTAATTTTAGCCATGGAATATTTTCCTATATACCTTATTGACAGTGAAAAAAAAGATGATTTCAAAATAACCCATTTTTAAAAACTTTAAAATGAAAATTAACTATGCGAACAGTACTTGGAAAAGTTAGAAGGTGATATTTGAACAAAAGAGAAGGTTCTAAAGTACAGTGGGAAGTTGTGTACCTAAGAGAAATAAGATGGAAATATGGAATTTCCATCCAAATCCTTTTTCCAGCATAAAGAAAAAAAAAATAGGTTTTGAAAACTGGCTTTCTCAAACTTGGATGTTAGCAACAGTGTGCTTGGATTTTGGATGGTAGGAATTGGATGGAAAATTGGTTGAAGTATACTTCTATCCATATAATTATGGGAAAATTTAGATGAAAAAATAAGTTTTGATTTCTAAAATTTACATATAGATAGAACAGTCCGTATATTTAGGTTATTTGCACCTTATTTTCAAATCTATTTTAATGGAATACATTCATATAGGAGGCACCGAATAGAATTTTTCTGCATATATATCATATATATATTATGATACATTGTGCATTTATGCATGATTGGTTGGAAAATTGGTTGTACACTAGTTGATTTGTTGGTTTAGAATTGTTGTGCATTATGTTACATTATTCAGACCTTGAGGAATTTCTGGGACGAAATTCTTTTAAGCGAAGAGAATGTAACAACTCGTAATTTTACGATAATTAATTGAGAAGAAATCAATTAATAAATGATAACACCGAAAAATAATTTTTTTATAAACTTACGTAACATTTACCATTGGGTTTGTGGTGATTTTCTGATCAAGTTTCATATATAATGTTTTATGATCAGCGTTCAAACGGAAAAGTTATTAACTTTTGAAGTTTTCGAATCAAAAATTATTATATATGCAGTTAAGGCAATAATATAACTAACCAGTTTTAATTTTCGTTAGTTATACTAAATAGATAATTAATGATGCTTAAACATTAAGAAAGTGAAAATGGGAAGAAAATTATATCGGTTGTGTAAATGAGGAATAAAATAAACAAAATCAAACAACGCTATTTAATCACTTTTTAAGCAAAGTAGCATTTGTCCCCTGATGTACACAGGTCGACGGGTAGCGGTCGACCTAAGGCAATGGGTGATCTACCATTTCCTAAGTAAAATCGACAATAATGCATGGCCAAATGACTCAGATTCAATATACTTCAATCGAACTACTAGCATAAGTTTGAACCTCTATAAATATAGATCTAGACCCTCACTTCTGAACTCAAATTTTCAGAATGATGCCAGAGCTCTGCCATTTTCTCTTCTCCTCCAAATTCTAAATTCTTAGAAATAGTTATAGTTTATACGTATGTACAATTGGAGAATCATAAAAATGATTGAGGTATAGAATAAGGTCAAATCAAATCGCCAAAGCCAAGGTTAATTGTAAATCCGGATTTAAAATATAAATCAAATTTCAAATCTCTTTTCACTCTATATCTCTGATAAATTTGTATACGCTTATGGTTTATGAATCCTAATAGGAAGAAAAGAGAGTCAAAGTGGAATAATAGGGATTAGATCTAGATATTTGAAAATCTAGAAGGGTGAGTGGAAAATTATATAAATTTATATAATATTATATTTATATCATTGTAGATCTATTCCTGTATGCCTGAAATATAATGGTAAACCCTACTTACATATTCTATTACTGATAACCCGAAATTGTATATTGCATGTACCCGAAAAATATTAGATAGTAATAATCCTTGAATTTAGTCTTTGAATTTATAGAATATGTGATGGTTCATATTTCTGAATTCAATAAGACTTGTGCAAATAAAATGATAAATTAAGTTATTACAGTAAAACGTAGGGATTTAATTTACTGAATTATATAACGTGATGCAAATGTGAATTTCTATACATTATCAAGTTTCATATTTATGAATAAAAGTGTAACGGTTGAAATAACGAAGAATATACCTAAAAGGAAAGAGATGATAAAATAGGGGTATTTACCTATTTTGTACCATCTATTTCAATAATAATGAAAAGAAAATTTCTTGTAATTACAAATGTTATACAAACTCCCTCTTTTGATAAGATATCAAAATTTGCAGTGTTAACCATTTCATTTGGGAGAAATGTAATTTGAATGCATTAAATACAGAAAATCCCTAAGGACATATTAAAAGAATTATAAATGTGACAAAATCGTCTAAGAAAATGATATGCGCAGTATAAGTAAAACAAAAGTTGAATAAAAAGAAATGAAAGAAAAACAAGTTATAATCTAAAATAAAAAGGTATTGATAGTCCTCTAAAACAAGGTAGGGAATTAAAGGTTAAAGTTGAATAAAAATAGGAAGTTAAATAATGAGGGTAAGGAAAAGTAAATGAAAAAAGATATTTGAAAAGAGCGCTAAATGATCTTAAATTAAATAAGATGCCAACGCATAGAAAACTAAAGATATATTGTCAATAGTGAACAGTAGCGGCACAATAATTAAACAAGAACAAATGAATATATATATATATATATATATATATATAAACATACATAAGTGCATACACATATATACACGTAGACTTAAGTATGCATTTATGGTGTGTAATAACCCTGACTTTTTAGTTAATTTAATGAATTAAATTATGATTTAAATTGGAGATATTAAATAATTAGCTTGGAATTTGTAAACTTTTATAAAGGATAATTTGTTTTGGAATGATTAAGTCTAAATCATTGTGAAATTTGGAAGCGTTAGCATTTCCAAAGTGTTGAAATCACTTTGAAAATATTATTTAATTTTGGTGAGCTATAAACTTATAGAATAATTGAGAAATTGGGGTTTATGTGTTTTCTAATATGAATAATTTCTTTTGGAATGAGAATTTTAAGTTTAAATATTAGAGAAATAAGAATATTTAATTGATTTGAATATTATATTTTTAAAATAAAAGAGAATTTAGATTTATAAACTTCTCTTAGAAATAAGTTATTTTGTATTTAAATTCATTTGAGGGATTATTTTATCAAAGATGTACTAAAACAATGTTTTAAACACTTAGCATTTTAATTCATGAAACCCAATTGTTAAATGAATAAAAAGAGAATGGTTAATTTGATTAGATTTGGTAATTTAGATCCAAAACACATTTAAGAGAAATCAAAAGAGAAGTCTTCCTTCTCATTTCCTAAAACCTGTACATTTTTTCATTGTTTAAGGGAAAATAAGTCTAGTATTCGAGGGTAGTTGATAAAATAAAACAAATAAAGGTATTCCCCATATCCTTTAACGATTTCGCAATCAACATCGCAGCCATTTGTCAAAGCGATTGGCTATAAATGATGACAAAGCAACATTATTAAATTATTTGATATTTGCGAATCGTGAATGTGAATTATTTTATATATGTTAAGAATGATAGTGTGAATTTTTTTTGATTTGTTGTGTAAATCATTTTATGATTTAAACAGAAGTTTATATTTGTATTTAAATTCTAGTCTATAAGAAGTTAAAATAAAAGGTGTAAGTAATTGTATAAACATATTTTGGAAGTTCAAAATAAGAAATTAAGCGAATATTATACTTTGAAGATTTGAAATCTAAGAGGTGGATTATATAAATAGGATTTGGTACAAATAATTACCATAAGAAGCTGTTTTATTCATTGGAAATTATAAATTTTGAGAAGATTATTGGAAGTAATAATGGAAACTTTGAGATTGAAGTCAAAATTTTATATTAAGGGGTTAATTGAGTATATGTCTTTTATGTTGACAAGCGAAGAGCTTGCCTTAGTTAGACTTTCGAAGAGTAGTTCTTTGTATAGACAAGCGTAGCGCTTGCATTTAGTATTTGGCATGTGAAGCGCTGTCCGTATATATCTTATATGTTTGATGATTGTTTTTGTTTTGAGTTGATTGTTACCATGATTGTAATGATTATTGAATTTGGCATAAAAAATTAATAAGGATAATTCAAACCAAAATAGCTTTACAAAAATAATAATGAGAATATAGAAGTTCTCTTGTAAAGTAAGAGAAGACATTTTTAGAAATGAGTTCGAATTTTAGCATAAGGATATGACTTATACTAAAATAAATTTATAATCATCATAGGAAGTTTATGAAGGTTTAACAAAATAAATATTTTAATAAAGGAAAGAAATTTTTATAGGTTTGTACATATAGGTAACATTTTACTAGGAATTTTTTTCCCTGGTTTATGAATTTCAAATGTGAAAATTTTGAATTGAAGGAAATTAAATGTTGAGTTTTTGGTTGAAGATTTATAATTTTTGATATTATGGAAAATTAATTCTTGGAGAAATTATTTCTTTTCAATAAAAATGAAATGAAGTAATTGGATTCTAATAAGAAAATAAAGGAAGTCTTATATTATTTTCACATTCTTATTCTATGAGATTTAAATAAGATGAATGCCTTTTAACACCTTAATTATTTAGTGATTTAAATTATAAAAAGTTGTTATGTTTTTAAAATAAAGTGAATTATTAGTGTGAACTTTTTTTCCACTTGGAAATAATGATCAATGATATGTTGACTTTTGTAAACTAAAAAGTCGAGAAAAAATTATATTTTGGAGTCTAATTAAAACAATATTTTTATAGTAGTGATGTTTGGTTAAATTTCAAAGAGGAAGTCAAAAGATGGATTTTGAAAAATATATTATAGACTTTTCTTTGAATTGGAAATTGCGAGGATGCAATTTCTTTAGGGAGAAATCTACAACAACTGGGATTTTGGGTTGATTAAATAAAATAAATAATGATTTAAATTGGAGAATTTAAATCATTAATCTAGAATATATATTCTTTTATATAAGATGTTTGTTTTATAACGGTTAATTCTAAATAATTATGATGTTAGAAAATGAAGGAATTTTCTAAAGTATTTAAATCATTTTAAAACCATTATTTGGATTTTATTCTAATTTTTGTAAATAAATTTAAGTAGTGTTTAAATTGATTCCTATATTAAAAGTGTAAAAATTCCTTTTTTAGATCGTTATTGAAATTTATTCAAATAAGATAAATAAGAAGTTAACGAGTGGAGTTGGGTTTTATCCTTACATTCATGGTTGAAAAGAGTATTTAAGCTTTTAAATTATTATAAGAGGGATTTTGGTTAACTAAAAAGAAAATTGGTTGTTTAAATAATAAAAATACAATTAGTCTCTCATTGGGTTTTATAATGTAGTCTAGCCCATTTAAGACAAGTTGTACTTCTCTTTTTCTATTACCTGTACGTTTATTCTCTAGGTGGTAAACATAAGCCAAAATATCTTTTATCCCTCTTTGTAAACCTAGGGCTAGGGTTCATAATTAAATCTCAACAAATTCTAGAATATTCCCAAATAATTAAAGCAAGTTTTCTTAACCTCAATTTATCTTATAGACTTGTTGATTTTAGTTATACAGTGTTTAAACTTTGGTTGTTCCCTTCTTTCTCTTGATGCGTTCTACAGTTTTGCTGAAATTGTTGAATTATGGGTGTTTAGCAAGCTATTTCAAGGAATTCAAGGTGAGTTGAAAACTTCCAAGACCTATTTCTAATTTTATGAATTGCATGCCTTTTATTTCTGCAGCTAATGCTTGTTGAATTGGGTGATTTCTGTTTGTGATATGATCTCTTGAACCATTTACTGAATATTGCAAAAACCCTTTTCGTATGCTCTCTTGAATATTCAAATTGTAGTGTATATGTGCTTGCATGATTGCAAATTCAATGCCCTTGAAGTCAAAAGCATCCGTCACCTGAAAGCCATTGATCGACGGACCGTCGGAGCTAAAATAGCTTTTGGTTTCGCTACCGCTGGTGGACCGGTGGGGCACCACAGGTGCACGCACCTGGAGCTATTTCAACTCAAGGTGAAGCCTCGGTTCGCCCGTTTGTTGCCCGTTTGTCGCCTTGTTTATTGTTGATCATTACCTATGTTATGTGTGTTCTATTGTTGCATTTTTAGCACTCATTGCAACTTATTTCCTAAATTATAAAATATGTTTAGGACATGATATAGAACTTGAAATCTATGGATCGATTTATTGTTATATTCCTGTGATGACCTTGGATTTAGTTGTGGTGAATTCTCTTGTGTTCTATGGACTATGAATCAATTTGATTCAATGGTTTTGAATATTACAAACTTATATCTATCTATTTTATATAAAAGAGAGTTTACTTATGTTCACAATATCAAACTTGTTTCTAAAGTAAGCTAGTTTCTTTTATAATGATTTTAAAAAATAGCTATATATATGTATGTATGTATAAATTAAGTATTTCTAGTATACATGGTTGTGGATTTGGAAATATGATTTCTGAAATATAAATTTAACTTATTTTAAATAATATATGTACACACACATATATATATAGGGGTTTGGAAGAGTAACGTGTATGGCTTTATAAAATAAATGGACTAATACATATGGGTTTTGGAACATGGTTTGTTAACTAAATATATTATATGAGATCTTAAGACAATTATGGACATATATATAAGTGCAAATTTAGAATAGTTAGGTTACATGGAACATTTTTATCAAATAGTGAATACCTATATAAAGTTAAATAATAAATGAATTTATGAAAAATTATATATCGTTTTCTAAAATATAAACTCTTATAAAATGGGGAGTGTGAATAATCGACTTAGTCTCACCGATTGGTTTAAATGCTCTTGAGTAACACTTCATCGAATATTGTACAACTCATTGAATAGAATGTTTGAGTAGTACTTACTAGCCCATTGGCAAACACTTGAATTTCAACGGGTAGTATGGGATGCTTTGGTTAAATTCTTGTAATTGCTTTTAGGAAGTATTTAACACTTTAGGTTTGTATTCTCTTTGGTGTTCGGTTGGGGGCCGACAGATCCTTAAGAGAATATAGTTCAGGTTTTCCAGTGGTATCCGTAATGAGTGAGATTTACTAGCATCTAGTAAATACTTGAAATTCACCAAGTGGTATGGGAAATTTTGATTAAGTTTTAGTGATTATTGAAAGTGATAGTATTTAGCATTTTAGAGTATATTTCCTTTTGGAGTTCAGTGGGATCAACAGATCCCTAAGAGATATACTCATGAATTTCCTTACAATTATAATTTATAAAGATGAATAATCTAGAGTCTTCGAATCATGGTTGCTACGATCGTCTTGATCAGTATGGACTATGCTTGAGATAAGTTATGATTCTATATTCCCGGTATGAGTATGATCTTTAGTATCAGGGCGGTATAAGTGATACCTTTGTTTGTTTGTTTGCCAAGGTTAGAGTACAATTATTGCGATTGGTATGGACGGCAATTAAGATCAGTACAAATTAAGATCTCTTGGATTCTGTGACTATTCTGTCTTCGTGAAATAAAATATACTCTTGTTCCATGAGGTGAATTCTAAGTTTAATTAATTCTGTGACTTGTTATATCTTGGACATATGGATTTACTTATATGTCATATATCTTTATGTTATATCTTGTTCTCATCCTTTGGATATTTAGATATAGTCCGTCTTGGAGGTTATCTTAATGCTCGGGTTAGGCCGATATTTTTCAGGTTATAGGACATGTTGATCTTTAGATGGTTGTGCTAGCAAGGACAAAACATTTTTGAATTTTTGTTTATCTCATCTAGGATTCATTTTTGTTTATGAGATGAATAATTGAGGAAGAAATTTGTATCAGATTGTATGTTATGTGAGTCTAGTGTTATAGTTGATAGCTCTCACTTTTGTATATGTATATGATGTTTATTATTCCGCCATGATCAGTGAGTATTGTTTATATGATACGCTATTATGAATCTAAGATATTGGTGTGATTATTACTTTGAACTGAGACTGTACACGTCAAATTTTATTTTAGAAATTAAATATACCATAAGTATGACGTGTCAGTGTTAGTTTAAAGATATATTTACATTCAGTCACCCTTACCAAGCTTATTCTTCATATTATTAGACGACATTATTTATAACGTTCTTTAATAATATAGGTATCGCGATACCAAACTGTAACGACCCCACTATTATACTTGTATTATCAAAGAACATTATAAATATTGTCGTCTAACAATATAGAGAATATGGCTTGTTAAGGGTGACCGAATATGAATAAAACTTTAAAATAACACTGACACGTCGTACTTACCATTTAACTAAATCTCTAGAATAAAATTTGGCATGTGCAGTCTCAGTTCGAAGTAATAGACATGTCGGTTTCTCAAAATCAGAACAGTATATCATATATGATAGTAAATCATAGATCACAACGGAATAATAAATCTCATACACATATACAAATTTTGAGTCTTCAAAATAAAATACAAGACCTACATAATGTGCATGTGTTACAAATCTCTAACTCAGATATACATCTCATATATAACACAAAATCCTAAATAGGATAAACAAATAGTCAAAATGGTTTATCTTTCTGCTAATCAAATCATCCAAATGTCTACCTATCCTGTAACATGAAAAGTCTTGCTCTGACTTAAATATTATAAAATAAACGGGTTAGACCATCTCTAAATATCCAGAAGGTGAGAATAAGATATAACACAAAAATAAACAAAAAATAAGTAAATCCAGTTATCTAAAATATAACAAATCTCTTCATTAATTTAACTCAGAATTTACTTCAAGGCACATGAATGTATATATCTGGTCACAAAACACATTAGCCACTAAACACAAAATCACAGAATAAATCACAATATTCCTAACACAAAGACACCAACTCCATACCGTAGCAAACAAACAATTATGATATCACTCGTATCAGTCTGATAATAAAGATCGGGAACACAAAACCTCGACATGATCACAAGGATCAAGGAGCATAGAATCTCGATACGATCACAAGGATCGAGGAAAACCAAATCTTAACCGATCAGGATGATTGTGGCAACCATGACTCAAAAACCTAGATTATTCAATATTATAATATATTTATGTTCAGAAAGAAATACAGGAGTATACCTCTTAAGGATTTATCGACCTTCGGCCGAACCCTAAAAGGAAATACTATAAAGTGCCAAATACTATCGCTTTTAGTAATCACCAGAACTTAACCAAAACATTCCGTATGCTTTGTAAAATTCAAGTATTTACTAGAGGATAGTAAATTTTACTCATTACGAATACCACTGGAAAACCTGAACTATATTTTTTAAGGATCTATCGGTCCCATCAAACACCTGAAGAGAATATAACTCAAAAGTGTTAAATACTTTATAATAGCAATCATAAGAATTTAACCAAGACATCCCATATTATGTGGTGAAATTCAAGTATTCGCTTATGGGCTAGTAAGTTCCACTCAAATATTCTATTTAATGAGTTGTATAATGTTCGATGAAATGTTACTCGAGAGCATTTAAAGCAATCGGTAACATTAAATCGATTATTCGTACTACCCATATTACAAAAGTAAGGCTCTCAAATTTTTTTTCTCTTTTATGTTTGTAGTTTAGAAATCCAATCATATAATTTCCCATGAATTTCTTTATTATTTAACTTTACATAAATATTCACTATCTGATAAAATCTTCCATGAACTTAAATCGTTCAAAAATTATGCTTATATATACAAAGTTGTCTGAAAATTCTATACAAGATACTTAGTTAACAAGCCATGTTTTAAAAAATCATATATATATATATATATATCAGTCCATTTATTGTATAAAACCATGTTTTTTACTCTTCTTTATCCATTTTGTTATAAATAACCATTTTATTTAGAAATAAATTTTTTTATGTTTCAAAAACCCATTTTCCAACAGCCACTTATATAAGTACCCATTTATTTACAAAACCAAAACCCCTTTTCCAAACCCAAATTGGTATTGTAACAATTGTCTAAAAACAAATTAAGTTTATATTTCCAAAACCATGTTCCCAAATCCATAGCCATTTATACTAGAATTATTTAATATTATAACACTATTAGTAATAGTTTGATATTTGCAAACTTAAAATAAACTCTCTTTTATACAAAATAAATAGATATAAGTTTATAAAATTCCAAACCTTTGAATCAAAGTTATTCACTGCAACACAATACTATGTCATCACAAGATTATAGCCCTGATTGGTCCACAAAACAATTCATATTAAAACTCAAGATAACAACCGGGGAAATGAAAGGCCGAATGGGCAATCGGGTATAAACCTGGGGACGTAATAGCTCCAGGAATACACCACTCCGGTGCACCAATGTTGTCCCACCGGTCGACCGGCTGGGGCGAAACTTGGAGTTATTATAGCTCGAGGTTACGCTCCGGTAGCCCGTCAATGTTGAATTATTGGCCTCTGATTGTTTTGGCTTCAAGGTCACTAATTTTGACAACATGCAAACATAAATTCAACTACACTTTGATGATTCAAGAGATCAAACATCTAGGGTTTTCAAAATATAGTGTAACGACCCGTATTTTTGAACCTTCGAATTGGATATTTAATTTATTTAAATATTCGAATTCGAATTAAAATTGTAATAAAACATATGTTTCGAATTTAGGTCTGATTCTTAATGACGTATTTTTAACTTATTTTATAGGATTTTTTCATAAGTTCTACTTTGCTTTGTTTTTTGTTTCTAGTATTTTTGCAAGATTAATTTGGAAAGCAGTTAAATTTTCATTTGATGTATTTTACGTCAAACATCAGTACTTTCGAAACCTTACATAATAAGTTAACTTGTCTATTTTATTATTGTTTTGTGATCATGATGCATTGCTGTGCGTGATCGTATTTTTATTTTTGTTGTTTGCGGCTCATACGCGAATGTGTTATTATGTGGCGGGGTACCGCGAAATCTAACTTCTCTAAACAAAAATATAGACACAGTACACGTACACGTATACATACACCATACTCTCTCACTTCACTCACTTCTCTTCACCCATACCTTTGCTATATCTTTACTTATACTTGAACATGATTTGGATTACTTAGCTATAAAGTATTTGGTGCCTGTACACACACATTGACATTCATACATGATATAATTTACATTCACATTCTTTTTTTTCTTCACTGCATAATATACTCATGCATGGACGCGTGCAGAACACATGAGAGAGAGGAAAGAGAGGGACGTGTAATATGAGCAGGCACGTGAGTGGAAGTTTGCATGGTAATTGGGCCGTGTGTTTTAAGTACATGGCTGTGTATGGAAGGATGAGGGAGTACTATTCATTTCAAAAGAACTTGCAACTTTGTCCTCGTTGCATGCATACATATGCATATGCTGAGTGCTATTCTAGGGTGCGCATGGGTTTGGAGATGTTTTGGGCCTTGGGCCTTGGCTGTAGTGGGTGAGAAGTTTATTAGTTTAAACATATTAATTTAAGTTAATTAATTTTGTTAAGTTTAAATGGTTTAAAATTTAAAAATTTATAATTACTCCATATGAAGTCCGCTTAACCCGCGGTCTTCGACACCAGGTTCGTATGATCTAGTAGAACACATTGGTAAAGTAATTTGGCACTTTTGAAAAGTATAAAATATTGATAAAACAATAATGACATTTTATTAGCAGAACAAATCCCCATTCTGCTATCATAAACTGTGTAGATTTATTATTATTCAATAATTTATCTGTTCATTATGGGTTGTTAGTTATTTAATAAATAGACATGTTGCTAATTATTATTACTGTTGTTGATTGATTGTCTGGTTGTTTGGATTGAACTTGGTCAGTTTATGAGCATTGATTTTTTTTTATTGTTGACTTTGCTAGACCAATTTATAAGCAATTAATTATCATATGCATGGGCTGGGTAGAAAACAATTGTAGGCTAACACCCTGTAATTTATTTCATGATTTGACTAAAAGGTGTTTGGTAATAATATTGGTTCATTTAATTGTTATAATTAGCTATAATAATTCGTTAATGGAATTGTTTCCAAAGTTGGTTTTCATAAATGAAAGTTCATGAAATGTTTAAAAAATAGAAATATATGTTTATTATAATTTTAAAGATGTTTTATCATTTAAATTAAATGGTTTATTTGAAAAGAAATAGAATTAGTTGGAAGTAAATAATTTAAAGTGATATAAAGGTATTTATATAATATTTGGAAATAAATATTTCTGAAGTGTGTAAATATTTTGAAGTGATTTTATATAAAAGTGATTTATATAAAGGTACTTATAAAATGATAAATAGAATTTCGAGAACTTAAATCCTGGTGGTTTGAAATTGATTTTGAAAAGATTTTTAGAAAATAAGCAACACTATGTTTAGAAGTATTTGTGATTATTAGTGTAAAATGATTTTTCACTTCGGGGAATAAAATGATTTGTTATGTTACCGATGATTTGGGTAATCCGTAACTAAAAAGTGGGTAAGGATGGTCATGTAACCTTAGGTATAGTCCACTCTTTGTATAGTGGGATTTTTTTTATTTATCTTATAAAGGCTGGGACCCAGTTGTCTTGTTATTGGAAGAAACCTCTCAATCTGGTTGCATATATTTTGATATGCTTTTATAGTAGAGTATTTTTGGATTTTCGAATAAATATATCAAATACACCATTTTATTATTATATAGAGTAACTGATACAAGTTTTGAAAAGGTTTTGACTTAAATCTCCAAAAAAGTATGATTTGATATAAAAGGTATCAATATTATTATTTCAAAAGGATTTGAATTGGAACTGGGAATTTAGTTCGAAGAGGTTATTTTAGAATAAGTGTTTTCAATAGAGATTGTTTTTGAAAATAATAAAGTTAGTCAGATTTCATAAATCTTAATGTGAAGATTAAGCTAAAGGGGTAGTTTGGGAATTATGTATTTGTGCATCGTAGGCTCCTTCAGTCCTATTTTTGAATTGGAGAACTACGTTGGCTTGATTCTGTATCTAATTGGTACTCTGTTAGATAAGGGTACATAGACAGTTATAAGTGGTAGTGACGTAGCCCCATTAATAATATATCCTTTTCCTATTATTGTTTGCTAATTTTCTTGTGTTGTTGTATCTTTTCTGCGTACTATTTTATTCCGCATTTAACATGTTTATTGAGTTTTCAGGATTGACTATTGCTGTCTCTCTCATCAGAGTTGTGCAATATTAGATATTTGTATTTGGTATGCATTAAAGTACACATAGTATATTAAATTGATTACTCTGATAACTTATACAATTGAAATTGTATCCTATACATTTAATAGTGTTGTATATTTATCAAATATTGTGTATAACATTGGTAGTTTACATTCGTAGTTTTGGAACAGATAGATTTTTTGGCATTTTGACTGGTCTAAAAATCTGGGGTCATTACAAACAGCACGGTACAAATCTAAAAAGGTAACAACACAAGGATTAAGGATCATTTCCACAATAGATTCTAATAAAAATTCATCCAAAACAACACTACACCTAATATAAATTTAGTGATAGTTGTGTGAGCGTTTAACTTACCTTTTTCTCCTCAAGTAGATTAGCTAAATCCTTTTCAGCTTTGTATTTTAATTCAGCAAACCCTAAATAATTTCTTAACCAAAACAAGGAACAATAAGAACTATAAACTGAAATTAATTGGTTTGATTGACACACTATGGATTGAATTCATTACCTTGATCTTATTTCTTCAATTATTTTCCAAAAGCCCTTTGATTTATAGCTTGAATTTGGGGATTATAGGAACTAAGGTTTTGAGAGTCCGAGGAAGTTTATTTTTTGATTTGGCTGAAAGAAAACGAGAATGAGAATACAACGTACAATTTCTTATTCCTTATTACTTACTATTTGGGCCAAAAGGGTTTGGCATTTATGCAATAAGTGATGTGTTAATATTTTCTTTTAATATTTTCTTTTGTTTTCCCTTTAAAACGCTATTTTTACTCTAAATAATGTTTTATAAAATCCTAGATTGATTCCTCAATTTTATTAAAATCGATCAACAAGATAAAATTTCCTATTTCTATTAATATTGAAATATCTTATATAATTAAATAAGACTTTTGAAAATAAAAGTTATTCTTATTATTCTTAATAAAATAAAATAAACTATCAATTGTAAATTCTCATTTTAAAGCAGCAAATTTCAATATTAACGATTTACCCTAAATGCCAACTTTAAATAATTGATTTTTATTAATATTTCAAATTTAATTGAACACCCTTTTAAGAAATGAAACTCGTTCCTTAATAAATCAGATCAACTATTCCCAAAAACTAGTTCATAATTAAATTTCACAAACCAATATTTAGAATTAGGTATCCATAATTAAATTAAATTAATTAGGTAATTAACAACATGGTTGTTATAGACTCCCTTCCTTAAAGAAATTGCGTCCTCGTAATTTCCTTAACGAAAGAAATTTGTAAATTAAAATTTCAAACTTTTCTTTAGCCAAATTTTTTATTTCACAAGCTTTCTCAAGATTTTTTTAAAAAAATTATAACTATTTATCAGCCTAAAATTTACATCTTTCCAAAGTATATAATCTAAATCATCAAATATGAGGTTCTAATTCCTTTTTCTATCAATTTCTTATTTAAAATTCCAAATTTAATGTCCATCTAAAGTATAAAATGACATGCACAGTAATTCAAAGTTTTTACAAATTATTATTCTTATCATATATCTTTAAACAAACATTCACTATTTACAAATAATTTAAGACGTTGCCTTGTCATCTTTTTATAGCGAATCTTTAGATCAAATGGCTGCGATGTTGACCACGAAGTCAACATGGCCTCCCCATTGACTTCTATTTTTGATAAGGTTCGGTGGCTGCACATGTCATCCGAAATAACGCATATATAACGCACTTTCATAATTTCCATTATTATTTTTAAAACCACCAAAACTTTTAAACCCATACATACTAGTTAATAAATTTTCCTTTTAAATTTATTTTCCCAAAAATATTTTCCCCAAAATTTTAACTACCACAAATAATAATATCAAGTTTCAAATCATTTACGTATGTAATTATCAAAACTACAATTAATATTTTCTTTTCAAAATAACCATAAAACTCAAAATAATTCCTTTGCATATATTATTTATATCCAAAATTTATATTTTTCAATAAAATATCTTTCACTTGCATAAAATTATTTTCACAATTTCTTAATTTCATCTTATTAATTAAAGTTCATATATAACAATTTATTTTTATTCAAACCAAAGAACTTGAAAGTGAAATTCATAAATGAAAGTATATTTCTAATTGTTCTCTATATAACAAAAATTTCCAACTAAATTCCATTTAATTTTAATATAAACCAAATCTAAAATTCAAAACATTTTCCTTCACCTGTCTTATTATATAAACTAATATTTAGCCATGAAATATGCAACGATCCTTAATTTTTGATAATTAAAAATAGTAAACTTAATAAGATTTTTGTTATTAAATGTTGGAAGAAATTAAAATTTAAGATTTATAACTGGAATAATACTAAAATGAAATGCAATAATGTTAATTAAAGCTAATAACAATTTGAATGGAATTCCAATTAACTGAAATAATGTAAGGTTATACTTGGTTATAAAGTGAACATAGGAAAAAGAATGTAAATATTGAATTCATTAATGAAATAATATATTGTTAATGAAAATTGAATAAAATTAGTGTTATGAAAGAAATGGTAACATTTTTTTATAATTAATAAACTTATAAATGTAATTAAAGGCTAATGGTGACAATTATTATATATATTACCTATTTATTTGGTCTATTAAATTTAATTGGAAATAAATGATAATTAATTTCCTTAATTAGTTGTAGTAATGTAGGTTTGATTGATTATGGTAAAAAGGTTGATTCTATACAATGTAACCAATGTAAATTTTTATCATAATATGACCTTTGATTTGAATAAAAGGATGGAAATCAGTTTACTCAAATTTATTGGAAATAGAAATTTTAATAAGTGAATTTATTACAATAATGAAATAAAAGGTTACGTAAATGAAAGGTAAGATGAAATGGTAAAATATTGATGCAAGGGAAGATATAACAATGTTGACTATGCATGTAACGTAATAAATGATTTAATAAGAGAATGAAACCAAGATAAATAAATAAATTAAGCTTTAATTATAAGTAATGTGTGAAATTGACCAAAATTCAATAAAATGGAAATATAGTAGTTAATACAAATAAAGGATGGAAATTGGAGTATATTAACGTTATTAAATGTAAAACAAATGTTAATTATGTTATTAGATCATAAGTTTGGACCATAAATAAAATTCTAAAACAATAAACTACAATGAAGTGGAAGGTTCTAATAGTATTAGAATATAATTTAATAATAGGAATTGGAATAATAAATAAAAAAGGATGAGTTAAATGAATATTGATTGAGGGAGAAAAACATTTATTTAGTATGTAATTTAATGCTCGTTGGATACAGTAATTTTATAAACATGTTTGCATGACTATAAATAAAGATTACAATGTTCACGTATTTATTCAATTGATTTCATCAATTTGGGTCTGTTTTGAAGTGGAAGATTAAAATCAATTGGAAATACATTTATTGAAATCTCTCAATTGAAAAAGGAAAAAGAAACAAAGTGCAATTAATAAATTTAATGTAAGAATGTTTTCATTTGGAATGTAAATATAAGAATGGATTTAACATTGTATAAGTTGATCATTTTAGAATACAAGAATGTTCACATTTATGAATTTCAAGCAACGAATAAGAATTTTAAGGAAAATAAAAGAATGTTTGAGGAAAATAAAGTGAACGTTTCTATTCTGTGTATAAAATGTAACGCTGTAAAAAGAGAAAATTGAATTTTTAAAATAACATTTTACAGTAGTTAAATAGCAGGCATAGGTTGCATGGAAGTGATTTATTGCTAACCTTGAAATTAAAAATAAATTAGATAGTCGAGTTCATAATTAATTGCCGAGAAAAATGTTGTTTTTAAATTTGAATTTTTAAATCATGGTACATATTTTTTTTATGTCGCGGCGGTCCCCGTTATGTAAATTGATGTGTTCAAATTTAGTTATGTTGTGGTAATTAAATCTTTAATGGATGTCAAATTTTGTATGTTTGGGGTTAACAAATTTAATTGAGTGAACAAATGTTTTGAAATTTGAATTCCAAAAGTTTGTTTATAGAGTAGAGTTGGTCCATTCATTCCTTTCTAATTAATAATTGTCATACTATTTTTCATTGTTTCCTCATTTGTTCCATTATCCATTTACATTATCTAAAGACTTTTCATTTCATGAACGTTACCTACTTTTCATATTTTTTATTCTTTCCTTCACCTCTTTTAATACCTACCTTTTTTTGGGTTGTTCATATTTTTACTGTATTTCAATTCCTACTTTGTTTATATTTAGCCTTATTAGCTTTTCACTAGTTTTGTGACAGCTACAAACCCGTATCCCTTGAGTTGACACTTTTCTCCATCATATCAACTCAAAGTGAATGGAAATACGAACCATTAGGGTTAAAGAAGAAGGAGGTAGAAGAAGAAATAGAAAACCATATCAGAATCTCACAAATGCAGCGGAACAATATATAATAGATAAATAACTTATCTTTAAACAAAAGAACTATATCTGTTATATACATTACATCATCAGAGTACAATAAAATTCATAGCACACAACTGGACAGTTATATTAACTTTCCCTCACAAAACTGACTATACAGCTTACAACATAACGGAATATACATCTGCGGAAATACGCCTCGTCATCCAGCTTGTCTCATGAGCTCCTCGGCATCCTTTCATTTATTCTATAATATTCGGTCTGACCCGAGCATTATAGCGAAATAACACCCGAGTCAGCCTGGAATACAAGAGTAAGAAAATACACTCAATTGGATCATTAAAGTTTTCAAAATCTTTTGAAAACAAAGGTATCTCATAAGACCATGCCATAAATAAACATTTTGAGTTTTTACCTTACGATAACCAAATTATTTTTATCAAATCAGTCTGATATTATAATAGTGCCTAAAGAATGTAAAATAAAATCAAACTGAAATTCTTGCATCTCACGTTTTAGCAATAGTTGGGCACAATCAAAACCATACAAGCGCTTATTGGAGAATGGATTCCATACAATGGCTGGGCTACTGGGGCACCGCCCATCACAGTATCTGGTCTAGATCAGCGTACCGAAGATCCACCTTGATCCTCTGCAACACAAGACCAGAGCTACCCCTTACTGGATAGTCCGAATAAGATCACCCCACGGTTGGGATCAGCAACCGCTCACACAGCCGAGTAAAAGGAACCTCTAGACAGGGATGACCTTACCCTAATTGGTTGCTAGCCACTTAGCCTTGCGTGTATCTCCCCTGTTTTAGCCATTCCTTGTTGATGAGGCTCGAGGCTATGCGTTACCTTTTTAGCACACATTCACTTAGAATGCTCACCGTCCTTCTAATGATGTTCTGAAAGCATTCATCCATACAAGTCCGTTCCGGGTCCGAATGGAACCAAAGGCACTACTCCTACTACATCCATTTTGGAATCACCCTCAAGACTAGTAGCGATTAGCCCTTGCACTTCACTGCTCCATCTTCGACTCCAAGCTCTTGTCTTCCTCACAAAAACGTTCAAACCGGATCGAAGTGATTTTGGAGAAATTAATCCCGATCTTGGTCTCTTCGAAACTATTGGCGCATTGGCCAATATTGATAGTCGGTTATTTAACTATCAAATTATATCCAAAAACAACCATCAGATTTAAATAATTTCCCAAATTATCTTTTTCAAAATATCTTCGCAAGATATTATCTACACTTCAACTCTTTGAAAAATAGTTTTCAAATCACTTTTCTCTCGTGGAATAGATTTCCAAATATTGTTTATTTCCACTGAAATTCACTAAGTCTTAATACTTAGATTTTAAAATATTTTGAATCACTTTATTGAAAATATATATACTTTAAAACATTTAATTTAAAAACTACTTTAAACACTTTATTTAAATACTAGTTATGAAATTTTAATATAAATTCTTATGTAGAACTGAAGCCAAAATTAATTTTTAAAATAAAAGTTATTCTATAAGGTATAAATATTAAATTATTATCTTTCAAATCGTAATACTAGTTAAAACTTCAAAATAATTACCGCTAAAATTAATTTTAATAAGTATTTACTTTAAAATTCTAAAACAATTTAACATAATAAAATTTCTCTAAAACATTCTTTTAAAACCACTTTAAAAACCTCTAACTTGTACTTAAAAAATTGCTTTGAAAACATACTTGGCTTTTAGGAAAATACACCTTCCATTCCACACCTTTAAAAATAAACCACTATTTATTTTCAAAACCAGTTACCCTTTCCTTTATAAATTCCTACCGTGAATTTATACTTCCAAATATCCACTGATATCTTATTCCATTTTATAAACCCAGTTTATAAATTCCTGTCTCATCCGCCTTTTAAAACACACTTTCAAGCATTTAATCAGTTTTCAAATCGATTTCCAAATTTACCCCATTTTTAAAAAAATTCTTCACTGACTCAATTTATTTCAAAACCCATTAATTTTATATTTAACTTCTTTCTTATAATTTAAAATCTTATTTAAACTGAAAATACCAAATTCATACTTTTCAAATTTCTTCTTTATCTTATCCAAACAAATTTAAACCTTGAATTTAAAAATAAATTCTTTATAATATCACTTAAGTTTAAAAATTCATTTGTTTTTATTTATTCAAAAATCTCCTTTTCCATACTCGGAATTTATTTATTAAAATTTAAAAATCATCTTTTATTCTTTTACAATTCATTCTTTAATTTATTCAAATTCTCTATAATTATTTACTTAAAATTCCCTCTTTTATTTTCCTTTAAAAATTCAATCTTTATATTTTGATATCTCAATATACCCAAAATATATTCAGTCAAACCATAACATTCAATATTTTTGTTACCCAGTGGCTTGACCAGGTAGACAGAGACTTGATGGGGAAGCCTTGCTCGGCACAACTAGGTCGTTTGGCATCTATCCTTGTTCGGCATTGAGGACCATTCGACACAGCTTGGTCATTCGTCACTCCACACCGATCGGCACAGCATGGTCGTTCGGCACTCCATACCGATCGGCACAGCATGGTCGTTCGACATTCCACTCGTCCGACATCCAGACCACGTTCGACATTGAGGGCCTCCGGCACATCATGGTCGTTCGACATTCAATCTCGACCGGCATGAAGCACGTTCGACATTTGGCCTCGTTTAGCATTCAAGCTTCATTCGACATTCAGCCTCGATCGGCATTCCAGTCTCGTTCGGCCTACATCTTCCACTCAACATATCGACCCGTTCATCTTAGAGACACAGCTCGGCATTTGCCGATCGGCATTAGTGGTTCGGCACACAGAAATCACTCACTTTGGGCCGAGATATCTAGCTACTAGGCCCATCAAGGAAGTCCAACCCACTTTCGTCTATAAATAGAGAGGCAGGGGCATAGTGAAATTGACCTTTTTTCGAGAACACCGGGGAGACTCTGCCGCATTCAAGACTCATTCAAGACTTATCTTCTTTGCTTAACAATTGTAATCAAGTAGTTGGTGTACGGATTGTATCTGTAACCAGTTGATAAGTAAAGCAATAAAGATTAACCTCAAAGTGGATGTAGGCAATTACGCCGAACCACTATAAATTTGGTGTTCTTATTTTCCGCATTTAGTTTAGCATTCTATTCACCATTTACATTTACTTTCTTCATTAATCTCTCTACATAATCTTTCTTAAGGGTGTTAGTGACCAATTCTGGTGCTAAAATTTTGGTGCTTTCACTGAGAGCCGAATTCTCAGGCCGATAGGATCTACTTTGTAGCTACTGGATTGAAAAATTCCCTGAAGGAGATCGACTTATTCATAGGACGCCGGTTGAATCTATTCAGAGTTCTGACCGACAACTCTACTATGGGAATACCATGCACCCGATCAGCCTCTCACAATGCGAACGTCCACGAGACTGCTAGTGTGCAGCAAGTTGGACCAAGCAACCAACAAGCGATTCAAGGCGCAGGACCCTCCACCCAAATTCAAACGGAAGTCGTTACCCGAACAGAGTTCAACGATTTGATGAGAGAACTCAAGGAAAGTAGAAGGCAACTTGCTGAGCAGATTCAAGCCAACACTAATCTCATGACTCAGCTTACCCAACAGTAGCATCAGAATGCTAGAGGTAGCCCTGCTCCTTACTCTTCATCTGATAGCTCGACCTCGGCTGATGAACCTCCTAGGTGTAGACGCCGTAAGACTGAAGCTGCATAGGCAGGTGCCACTGATCGATCCGCCGAGGATCAGGCACATGAGGAGACCAGACGCCTGGCTCACCAAGGTACTAATGAAGCTGGCCTTCAAGATGCGCATTTGGCCGATCGCCAACAGAGGAGACACTAATCCGAGCGGTCCCATGGAACGGAACCTAACCTTCCACCCTCCATACAAACTCCGGACTTATCAGCTCTGGTCAGGCAGTTAATGAGAGAGAATCAAGGCTTGACCAATGAAGATTGGGGAGTGTCCAGGAGTCATACTCCCTTCACAGATACTATTCTACAGGCTAAGTATCCCAGGAAGTTCAGTATGCCGACTATCCCAGCCTACGAAGGGAAGACTGACCCGAGGCAACACGTGATGAGGTACGAATGGATGATGGATTCTGCAAGGGCGAATGATGCGACCAAGTGTTGGTGCTTCCCAATCACTTTGTCCAGAATCGCTACCATGTGGTTTACTCGACTTTCTCCATGGTCTATATCCAGCATCGACGAGTTGGCAATGACATTTGTTGAGCAATTCAGGATGCATGCTACTCGTCCAAAGGACGTGATGTCCTTATCAAGCGTGATCTAGGCTCCGGGAGAGTCTTTGAAAGCATACTTACAGAGGTTTCACGTCGCTACCACTGAAGTTAGCAAACCTAACGACCACGCAATCTTGATGGCGGTAATGGAGGTGCAGATCCAGACTCGGAGTTTGGAGATTGGTTGGTAGGAAAGCCCCCAACTACGTTGGAGAGATTCTATTCCAAAGCTCACCAATTCATAAGGAGGGAGGAAGCTTGATGGACAAGACGAGATAAGGCACCAGGGCCTATTAAGGACACTGTGAAAAGTAACATCGCCGTGAAGCAATCCGACGACAGTTCGGGAAAAGTTCAAGTCAACATCCAGAACAACCCTGGGCAATCTAAAGGATCCGGAGGTGGAAATCCCGGAAAGAAAAAAGAGACAGGGAAATGGAAGTCGAGGATTCCAACCTACAACGTATACATCCCTCTGAATACGTCTCTTGAAAACATTTACCTATCTACCTGTAACACCTTCCAATGCAGAAAGCCACGCCCAAAGGAGTCCACTGAGGGACAGAAACAGACGGGGAAGTACTGTCACTTCCATGAGGCCCACGGGCACAATACTGAGGAGTGTAAACACCTCCATGACACCATGGAAAGGGTAATCAGGCAGAAAAAGTTATAGGAGTTTGTTAAGAACCCACCAGAGAGTAGGCAAGGAACGTCAGACCCTGGACACAGGCCGGCACCACGCCACCCAGAGGAACCTGCCCGGACCATAGGCAGGTTGATCATAAGCACTATAGTCGGAGGACCTCAACCTGCAGACAAGAATTGGTAGGAGATGGAACGATATGCTACCTCCTTGAGGCATGAAAATTATGAATTTTGCTCAAATGTGGAAGATGGAACCCTTGCAAAACAGCAAAGCATGATGACAGACGATATAGTGTTTAGGAGTCGAGATGCAGACAAGGTGGAGGCTCCTACTATCGACCCAATGGTCATACCTACAACGATCGGGCCAACTTACGTCAAAAGGATTTTGATTGATTGTGAAAGCTCTGTCATCATCATCTTCAAGAAGGCTTACGACCAAATGAAGATGGAGACAAAAGATTTAAAACCATGCAAAGCCCATATCCACAGCTTTAATGGTGCCGCAACCGATGCAATAAGGTATATTGAGTTACCAGTTGAACTGGGGGAAGGGAAACGTATGAGAGTGCGAATCCTACCGTTCATAGTAATGGATGTTAACTCTCCATACAATGTATTTTTGGGTCGTCCGGGCCTGGCAGAGTTTAGGGCCGCTTTGGCCCCATGGTGTTTGACATTAAAATTTCCTACAGACAAAGGAGTCGGCATAGTACATAGCGATCAGGTGACCGGTCATGCGTGTTATGTGGCAGAGCTGAGAGAAGCTCAGTAGAGAGAAAAGGGGAAGGTTGCGGACAACTCCGTCCGCATCCTAAATACTGATGATTGACAAGTAGTGCCCGAGCCCTGGCTTGGGAAACATTCTCGGATCCTTAGAGATATAGATCCGAGAGATGATGATGGGGAACCCAGGGAAATGAATGCAGCACCGGCTGAGCTAACGATCGACATTCCAGTCAGCCGAGATGACCCGTCACGAGTTCTTAAGATTGGAGCACAACTCGACCCTTCAGTGGCCGTTCCTCCGAGCGAATCTGGATGTTTTCGCTTGGACACATTCTAATATGTGCAAGATTTCTCCCACTATTGCGAGTCATACGTTGAACATAGACCCAAAATACGTTCCTATAAAACAGAAAAGGAGAGGCATGGACCCGGAGAGGTCCGCTGCTCTCAAAGAGGAGGTGGACAAACTCAAAGCCAATGGGTTCGTCCGCGATGCCCTCTACCCCGAATGGGTATCTAACCCCGTGTAGGTAAGAAAAGCGAACGGGAAGTGGAGAACTTGTGTTGATTACTATGATCTGAATATAGCATGCTCGAAGGATAGTTTCCCTTTACCTAGAATCGACCAGCTCGTCGACTCTACCGCAAGACACGAATTATTGTCATTTACGGGCGCGCATTCGGGATACAATCAGATCCCGATGCACATTCCAGACCAAGAACACACCAGTTTTGTTACAGATGTGGGGATATACTGCTATGTAGTAATGCCTTTTGGATTAAAAAACACGGGAACAACTTATCAGCGTCTGGTGAATCGAATGTTTAAAGACCAGATTGGTAGAACGATGGAAGTCTATGTGGATGGCATGCTCTTGAAGTCACGACGGTCAAACGACCACATTCGAGACTTAGCAGAGATGTTTGATATACTCAGGCATTATGGGATGAAGATCAACCCTTTAAAGTGTTCTTTTGGCGTTGCATCAGGGAAGTTCTTGGGTTTCATTGTGAACACACGTGGAATTGAAGCTAACCCGGAAAATATTCAGGCCATTCGGGACATACAAGTGCCCAGAACTATAAAGCAAGTACAAAGCTTGAACAGAAAGGTGGCCGTGCTGATTTGATTCATATCCAGAGCCACAGATAAGTGCATTCCTTTCTTTGATGTGATAAAGAAAGGAAAGAGGAATTTCGAGTGGACGTCTGACTGCGAGGAAGCATTCCAAGCTCTGGTTATACATCTAGAAAGTCCCCCGGTGCTATCAAAACCAATTGACCATGAAATGTCGTATGTATACCTGGCAGTATCCTAGCATGCTATTAGTACGGCTTTGATTCACGAGGAGGACCGAGTTCAAAAGCTAGTATATTATGTCAGTAAACATTTGACGGGGGTAGAAAGAAATTATCCCAGGATTGAGAAGCTAGCTAATTGCTTGGTGATTGCATCATGCAAGCTTCGCCCATACTACCAAGCACACTCGATCAGTGTTTACACCGATCAACCCTTGCGACAGGTACTCCAATGACCAGAAACTTCTGGTAGGATGTTAAAATGGAATATTGAGTTAAGCCAGTTCGATATTATCTACCGTCCATGAAGGGCCATACAGGGGCAAGCGCTAATAGATTTCATTGCTGAATTCACCATGGCAGACGAGTTAAACGGCCACAATGTCATACCTCCCGTTCGATGGAAGATGTACACTGATGGGGCATCTAACGACCGTTGTTCGGAGGCTGGCATAGTTCTTATAACTCCTGAGAACCGATCAGTTTGCTACGCTTTGAAGCTCGAATTCACAGCAACGAATAACGAAGCCGAGTATGAAGCATTGATTGCCGGCTTAAGACTTATCAAAGAGTTGGGAGTAAGATCGGTTGAAATCTTTTGCGACTCGCAACTGGTGGTGTACCAAGTGCGGGGAGACTATCAAGAAAAAGGGCAGAGACTTGCCCCGTATTTGGTCCGAGTTCAAGAGCTGCTAGCGAATCTCGAGTATTATGATATTTCACATGTCTCGCGCGAGCAAAACAGAGCAGCCAATTCATTGGTAAAATTTGCAAGCACTAGCGATGCGCAGCAGATGGGATTGTTTCCAGTTAAAACCTTGTATGTTCCGAGCATAAATATGATGGAGGTAGATTTCATGTTAGAAACAGAAATCGAGAAGGAATCATGGATGACCCCATTCATGCAGTATTTGTTGCATGGGGTCATGCCCGAAAGAAGGAGCAAAAGACGACAAGTCATTCGTAAGGCTTCGCGTTATGTAATGCAAGACGGCATAATGTATCGGAGGGGATTCTCGACCCCCTTACTCCGGTGCATTGCCCATGATGAGATAAAACGAGTGTTGAAGGAAGTCCATGAAGGTGAATGTGGTGACCATACCGGGGGGCAGACGTTAGCGAAGAAAATCCTCCGCTATGGATACTATTGGCCGACTGTTAATCGGGATGTCGCAGACTATGTGAGAAGATGTGACAAATGTCAAAAATATGCAAAAATCCCGAGAGCTCCACCGACGGAACTCACACAAATGGTTAGTCCCTGGCCATTTGCCCTGTGGGGGATCGCTATAGTCGGTTCCTTACCCTTATCCAAAGGTGGTGCAAAATACGCGATAGTTGCGGTCGATTACTTTACCAAGCGGGCAGAAGTAGAGCCTTTGGCCACTATCACCACCAAAAAGGTCATTAATTTCGTTGTACGAAATATTATATGCCATTTTGGCCTTCCATGAACCATTATTACAGACAACGGAACTCAATTCGAAAGTAAAGAGTTAAAGGAATTTTGCCAAAAATATGGTATTGAGAAAAATTTTGTAGCAGTTGCTCACCTGAAAGCCAATGGACAAGTGGAAGCCGTAAACAAAATAATCAAATCCATATTGAAAAAACGTTTGGAAAAGGCTAGAGGCAAGTGGGTGGACGAGCTTCCAACAGCGCTTGGGGCTTACAGAACCACCCACAAGTCCGTGACTGGCCACACTCCACTCACATTGGCATATGGCATGGAAGCTTTAATACCCATGGAACTTGAAGTTCCATCACATTGGGTAACTTATTATGACCATGAGTCAAATCAAGATCTATTGCCGGAATCATTGGACTTCATTGATGAAAAGCATGAAGAAGCTAATTTAAGAGCGGCCGCATACAAGTACCGAGTCGCTCGATATTATAATGAAAAAGTCCGACCGAGAATCTTTGGTGTGGGTGATCTTGTTCTAAAACGAGTTTTCCCAGTTCCATCACATATGAGCCCTGCATGGGAAGGTCCATACGTCTTTGAACGGAAGCTTGGAGAAGGAACTTTCAAGCTAGCGACCGGTGATGGTGCGACACTCCCCCGGGCATGGAATAGCGAGTATTTGCGGCATTATTATACTTAGTTCATTTCTTTCATATTTTTGTTGCATTTATTTCCAGCAAGTTTTTATTCCTAGTTTACGGCATGTAATGAGACAATTTAGCTTGTTTGCATTAATAAAGGCTTGAAGCCATTTTTTACATGAACTGTCGATGTTTCTGTGTATGATAACGCTGTGATGAACAACTAAGAGATACATTATTCTGCCTGACGTACGAACGCACACGAGCACTTAAAATCTCCAAGTTCTCGGAGTGCGGACTGGAGTACTCTGAGTCCCCTGAGTGCAGACCAGAGTATAAACGACTTAAAATCTCCAAGTCCCCGGAGTGTGGACTGGAGTACTCCGAGTCCCCAGAGTGTGGACCAGAGTATAAACGACTCAAAATTTCCAAGTCCCCGGAGTGCGGATTGGAGTACTCTGAGTCCCCGGAGTGCGGCCCAGAGTATAAACGACTCAAAATCTCCAAGTCCCTGGAATGCGGACCAGAGTATAAATGACTCAAAATCTCCAAGTCTCTGGAGTGCGGACTGAAGTACTCTGAGTCCCCAGAGTGCAGACCAGAGTATAAACGACTTAAAATCTCCAAGTCCCCGGAGTGCGGACTGGAGTACTCCAAGTCCCCAGAGTGCGAACCAAAGTACAAACGACTCAAAATCTCCAAGTCCCTGGAGTGCGGACTGGAGTACTCTGAGTCCCCAGAGTGCGAACCAGAGTATCAACGACATAAAATCTCCAAGTCCCCGGAGTGCGGACTGGAGTACTCTGAGTCCTCAGAGTGCGGACCAAAGTATGAACGACTCAAAATCTCCAAGTCCTAGGAGTGCGGACTGGAGTACTCAGAGTCCCCCGAATGCGGACTAGAGTATAAACGACTCAAAATCTCCTAGTCCCCGGAGTGTGGACTGGAGTACTCTGAGTTTTCAGAGTGCGGACCAGAGTATAAACGACTTAAAATCTCCAAAGTCCCTGAAGTGCGGACTGGAGTACTCTGAGTCCCTAGAGTGCGGACCAGTATAAACGACTTAAAATATCCAAGTCGTTGGAGTGTGGACTGGAGTACTCTGTGTCCCCAGAGTGCGGACTGGAGTATAAACGACTCAAAATCTCCAAGTCCCCAGAGTGCGGACTGGATCACTCTAAGTCCCCAGAGCATAGACTAGAGTATAAATGATTTAAATATCCAAGTCCCCTGAATGCGAACTGGATACAAATGGCTTGAAGACATCGAATCCTTAGCATGCAGACTGGAAAATATTCTATGTACCCGAAGCGTGGAATAAAGAATGTGCAATGCCAAAAAATTATCAACTTATTTGAAGATGAATCGAGAAGTTTATGAAACTCGTAATAGCTCGGGTTTTTCCCACGATTATACAGAAAACCGAACAACATAAGTCTTCTGAAATGCAAAAGAACTAAGTTTTATTCATCAAAAATAAGCTTCTACTATAACTCCTCCGAAGCTCGGAGTCAAAAGTTTATTTACATGAACTACGAAAATAAATAAAGATAATTACATAGTCTAAACTAACTCTCGTTGAACGAGAGCAACGACTACTTCTTCGACTTCTTCGACTTTTTTCCAGACGACTCCTCTCTCGTGCGTTTTCCCTTGATAATTTTCTTTGATGGGGAAGTGACAATTGAAGAAGCATGGGGAACTTCCATGGGCTTGGACCCGCCAAGAAGGATGACCTTCAACGGCTTATTCAGAGGATCGTCTAGGTCCACAGCTTGAGACTCGACTTTGATCTCAACCGTCTCTTTCTTCTCCTTCTCAAGCTACTCCTTCATGCTCAGTTTATATGTGTGTTCAGAGGTGCCTATAATTTCGATTTCATAACTCCCATCGATGGGAGGGGAAGTCTCGGACTTATCCTCATCAAGCGCTCCGATCACCTGAGCATCTGGACTGGGAGCCTCCCTTGTGTGAGTAGCCTCACTTGACTTTTCCTTCACCTCCTTGGTGACATCGCTCCTCATAGTGAGCTCGGGATCAGAACGACCTGCACAAAATCATGAAAAACAAGCATTAGAATACAATAGCCCCTCGTGAAAAATGACGACTTTTGGAATGTTGAGGTGAAGAGTTATCTACCAGGTTTCGGCTGGCTCTCAGCCGTCCGAGGGGCTCACCCTCTGGAATAGGAGACAGAATGTGAACGCCGAGGCCGGGGTCCTCTGGGTCATAACCGATGTGCTGCTCAAAAGGATCAAGTATCGACCGATCGACCGGCTGAGTGGGCACAAGAGCTAAAGACTCGATCCCGAATGGACCAGCAATAACCTCTTCCCCTTTCGTTGAGGGGGAGCCTTTGTAGTAAAGAGCTTTTGCCGCAGAAAGGTCCGAAGGCTCGTTTCCCTTAAAAAATTCTTTTATCAAAGCTCTCCTTCATCAACCTCCTCGGTACCAAGTTCGACCTTCCTGATTTCTACTAAAGTCTCCCACGCCTCAGCTATAGATTCGAGGTAGCCCTCAACCAGAAAAGTTAAGTCTCGGTGCATGAGGACGCGGGCATTGAACTCTGCAATTAGTGGGTCAAACATGCTTTTGACCTCCTCCCTACCTGCTTCTTTAGCTGCCTCAAGGCGGGAGTCGACCTCCGCAAACGCTATTTTCTTGCCCTCTTCACGGGCTTCATTCTTTAGCATCTCAACCTTAGAAAGTTCATCCTCAAGCTTCGCCTTCAGAAGTCGTGTGGCAACGATCTCGTCGCAATATCGTTGCGACTCTCCTTGGGCAGCGGTCTTCTCCTCCTTTTCTTTGCAAATTTGCTCCTCCTACTCCTTAACTCGGAGGGTAAAGGCGTCCCTCTCCTTCTGCATTGAGTCTTTCTCCAAAGCTAGGGCCCCACAGCGTTGACCGCCTCGTTGCTTTCTTTTTTATGGGTTGACTCCAGACGAGTAACAGCTTCGGCAGTATCTTTAGCGCTCTGCTGGGCAGCTTCAAGCTGAGACTTATAAGAAGCAAGCTCTTCGTCTTGAGCTTTAATAATATCTTTATTGTGTATAGCCTCAAGCTTCAAGCGATCTATCTCATGCTGACGCTCTATGGAAACTTCTAAAACTTTCTCGGCTAAGTGCACGAACGCATCATGCTGTACATAGACGTCATTGGTACAAGCGATGGCACTTTGCTTGTCGTGCCATAGAATATGGTGGATTGTCAGAAGAAACTTTAAGCCATCAAAGCATATCTTTAGAAATGAGGTTTTAAGTTCAGCAACTCTTCAGCGACCGTTGGATCAGTTACAGGAGTAAGAGGTGTCTGCTTGGAGTCCGCGGACGTTCTGTGGGGATCTCAAGATTGCCTGGTACTTGATGAACCAGAGTGTTGATCCCGATGTGCCTCAGGCTGAGAACCCTTATGTCTAGATTTCTCTTTGCTGTGCTCCGTTTGAGAAGGGGGATCGCGAGGATATGAGGCTGGTTATAAGTTTTCCCTCGATCTGATGACTCTCGGTGATGGTAATCTTGATTGTCGGATTCATCTCTATCTCGGCGCTTGCCGGAGCCGGAATCCCAGCCATATTGGTAGAAAATCGATGACCCACGAAGGCGGTCAAGTTGTCACCAGCATAAAGTTTTAATAATGGTGAGTTAGCAAAGAATAGGGTGACAACGGAAATTTGAGTGCCAGGTGAAGTGCATGTGTTTGTGTGTGTCCTAGTGTTTCCCCCCGACGGACCAGTTTCTTTACTAATATGAGTTTTTTCTCCCTGATTTTGGGCTTGAACGCTTGTATCGCCTCTCGTGGGCGAATGAAGCTTAAGAGCCTCTGGATCATCGAAGTCGTAGTTGAGTAGATCATCAGGTATGGAAAGGTTCGACATGCCTTTTAGAGAACTTTCTAAATATTGTGAGGAAGCCTCTTTCTCCACCGGAACGAGGGTAACTTTAGAAGTTCCACCGAGTGTTTTCTTCCTCAGCCTGCATGTTAGTTTCTTCTTCCCCTTTCGAAGGGAAGGCGACATCTCGATGTCATGAACTTCGACTATCGGATCCCGAGTGGGACTAACATTTTCACCTTGTACATCAGGCATTTCAGTTTCCTTAATCTCCCCCTCTTCTAGTGTGTCAAGGGCGTTACATGCCGAAGACTCAGCCTATTTTTTCCCTTTGCCAACAGCAGGCCTGGGTATGGTAACATGCTGAGGGAGGCTTATCCGGCGACCTTCCGCCAATAGCCCAAACTTTGTAAGTGACTCATTTGAAATGAGAGTTCTGATGTCCCCGTCTTCGGCAGGAATGGCTCGAATAGCTTCGATGGCTTCAGAGTATCCGGGTCCCTTAGGACGTGGGTTAATACCTGAAAAGATGGAAGAGAGTTAGAAAAGGTACAGCTTCGACCAAACATGAGTATCGATCCATGAAAAAGACTTACTTCCTTCCACCCATCTTCTTGCAAAGCCGGGAGGACGACGCACATAAAACCATTCCTGTTTATACAGGGTAAACTTGCTCCATGCCCCAGTCAAGATTTGACATTTGCTGTGCGGCTCGAGAAATACGAAAGATGGGCTATCCCTCCATCTCTTGCTGCAATATATGTATCGGATATCGCACGGAGTTGAAAGCCTGGAGAGAACACTCATGAAGAGGACGCAAGTGTCGTAGGTGAATGTGTGGCTGTTCGGATGCAGTTGCGATGGGGCAACGTCGATATACTGCAACACGTCTCGAAGAAATGAGTTAAACGTGGCACGCTGCCAACCCAGCACATGAATTTGTTGCAAGCTGTGTATCCGACCGGGGGCAAGTGTGGACGATCATGCCCCGATGGAACTAATACATCGTCAAAGGGGATTCCATGGACAGAGAAAATCCGACGGAGTGTACTTTCGTTAATCTTTGAAGCCTGAGAGTCGATTGGGTCATCTAGAAAAATCGCTCCTTCCAAAGCGTCGGGAGCCAAGTCGATAGATGTAGTCGCAGGGTTCAGAAAGTATTGAGCGGGGATAGTTGACGGATGTGAAGTATCTACAACTTCTTGTCGAGAGGATGGCCCAGGTCTATCTGAGATCGTAGCAGAGCTAGATTTCCTAGACATCTCTAATGAAGATTGAATCTAACAGAGCACCTGTTTGAACTATACTTGAAAAATAATCGACATTAGACTTAACAGCATAAATATTCTCCTCGTGTGGTGTGTGAAGTAGTGCGATCATTCAAGTATAAGTGCTGAGAAATTAAAAGTCACAGAGTTGATGATATAAAGTTGAGCTTTGAACTGTCATCTTCCAAGACCGTCATCGCTGACCTTCTCCGAAAGCCTGTCTTATGATGTTTTCAATTTTGTACTCGGACATTGGCACTATATGTTGAAGGCTATTATCTGTTTTTATCAATTTAAATTTAGACCTATGATTATTGAAATTGGGGAGTTATCAGTCCGGATTAGTTCGATATGCTGGTTTGCTTAAGTCCTTGTCCTTGTTTTTTCTTATATGATTAGGCATGGGAAATAAGTGAATTCGACGAGGGTTATGTTCAAGTTGGAATGATTTCGACTGTTGTTATCCATTCATCGAAGGTCAAGGCCGAGCGACACTTAAAACACACAGCCTAAAAGCCGCTCGGCCTAAATACCGTTCGGCCCAAGCGCCGCTCGGCCTAAATGCCACTCGGCCTAAATGTCGTTTGGCCTAAATGTTACTCGGCCTCAATCTGGTTCGGCCTAAATGCCGTCCGGCACAAGTCCATCGCTCGGCATTCTCTGGATCAAACATATGAGCCAGATACACCGAGTCACTTACTTCCTACCTCCCTAATGTCACTCACGCGCAGAGTCTATCGAGCCACTCATCTCGTGGTTGACCATTCTCTACTCAAGATCCAAGTGCCAAACGACCACGCTTGGTTCTTCTTCACCCCTTGATTACCGAACGACCTAGAACAACGGTCCTGTTCCACTTCAACATCCTAACTCTAACGCTCGGTAAACCAACAAGAACCTACGACCTAGAAACGGTCGGTGTCCATTTTCCCTCTCCTATCCATTCCACCCACCTTGAAATCGACTAAAATCGTACTACGTTCCAGCCTTAGGACATGTCCGAACCTCAATTCGTCTCCCTCATCCACACGCCTCCTACCGTCTACAATCTATGGAGAATTTATGAATTCAAACTTTGTGCTAAACTTCCTAATTTGAAAAAACGTTCGAACGAAAGATTCTTACCAAAAAGAATGGAGGGAGCATGTGGGTCTGTGGGCTTGAGATTGAAAGTCGTTCAGACTCAATTTGGGAAGGAACTGTAGGTAGGGCTTGATGGATTCAGGATAGGAAGGGAAGATTGGGGAAGTGAACGTGGTTTGAGGGTGGTAAGTTACGAGTTCTTGTAGGGTCGAAGTAAAGAAAAAAAGAAAAAAGAGAGAAATGAAGTACCAACCTTTATAAGGGGAAGAAAGGAAGTCGAAGGGATAATGACCGGTTGAACCGGTCAAAGCACATCCCTCGTTCGGCATCATCAACGTCGTTCGACATTCGTTTGTCGTTCGGCTTCAGCATGTCGTTCGGCTTGCACTACCTCGAGCGGCATTCAGGAGAAGACACTTTCGAGAGAACAACACCAGTGCTTGAAGAATAACCCAGAGGACTCGTGATTCAAAGCGCATCATGTTCATCCACATGATACACTTTGGAGGCAAGTGTTACCCAGTGGCTTGACTAGGTAGACAAAGACTTGATGGGGAAGCCTTGCTCGGCACAGCTAGGTCGTTCGGCATCTATCCTTGTTCGGCATTGAGGACCGGTCGGCACAGCTTGGTCGTTCGGCTCTCCACACCGATCGGCACAGCATGGTCGTTCGGCACTCCACACCGATAAGTACAGCATGGTCGTTCGACACTCCACACCGATCGGCACAGCATGGTCGTTCGGTATTCCATACCGTCCGGCGTCCAGACCATGTTCGGCATTGAGGGCCGCCTGGCACAGCATGGTCGTTCGGCATTCAATCTCGACCGGCATGAAGCACCTTCGACATTGGCCTCGTCCGACATTCAAGCTTCGTTCGGCATTCAGCCTAGTTTGGCATTGCAGTCTCGTTCGGCCTACATCTTCCACTCAACATATCTCCCCGTTCGACTTAGAGACATGGCTCGGCATTAGTGGTTCGGCACGTAGAAATCACTCACTTTGGGCGGAGATATTTGGCTACTAGGCCCATCAGGGAAGTCCAACCCACTTTTGTCTGTAAATAGAGAGGCAGGGGCACAGTGAAATGGACCTTTTTTCGAGAACACCGGGGAGACTCCGCCGCATTCAAGACTCATTCAAGACTTATCTTCTTTGCTTAACAATTGTAATCAAGTAGTTGGTGTACGGATTGTATCTGTAACCATTTGATAAGTAAAGCAATAAATATTAACCTCAAAGTGGACATAGGCAATTATGCCGAACCACTATAAATCTGGTGTTCTTATTTTCCGCATTTAGTTTAGCATTCTGTTCACCGTTTACATTTACTTTCCTCATTAGTCTCTCTACATAATCTTTCTTAAGGGTGTTAGTGACCAATTCTGGTGCTAACAATTTTCAATTCCCAATATAATCAGTATAATCTATCACAGATTATCACATAAAACATAGAGTACAAAAATAAATTCCACTACTTTGAGGAATCCAGTTGGATCCCTCCAACATGTTTCCCTGCATCCACAGATGTTAGCACAACAATTTAAAAATACCAATTTCGCTTCAAGGCGAGATATCGCGTTATAAAGGGTCATCCGCTATTATGCGGGGCGCATAGGGTCTCATCCGCTATATAATGCAGAAAATCAATCATTCCAATATATATATACTGCTATATATAATATCATATCCAAACTGATAATAAATATCAATTCAAGCAAACAACCAATAATTTAAATTTAACTATTTAAATTGAAAGGTATTCCAAATGAGTGAGATTAACTCACCTTTGTTTTTGTTTCGCAATCCATTTCCATCCTGGCTTGTTTTCATGATTTTGTCCTTGTATAAACAATTCACGATTATTAACATTTGAATTAACCACACAATTGATTACCATTTAACAAATTTAATTTAGTAATAGTTTAATTTAATTTAAACTAAATTTCTTTTTGTAAATTATTTTCAAGTGACCAAAATAGTTAGATAATTTTAATCTCCACAATATATCATTTTAAAAATAAACTAGTAAATGAAAATAGGTATATATGTATATTTATTCTCTTTAGAAACTATATGTTGAATTTTTTTATAGATTTCAAAAATCTAATTTTACATAAACTTTCCGATTTTAAAATTTCTATATTTCCAAACCTTATCTATATACATTTTCTATTTTATTTATGCATATATATACATTAAATCTAAATTAAAATTCCTTTCAACCTATACGTATGTGAATTACTATATACATATACATACATACATACATACATACATATATATATATATATATATATATATATATATATATTTATTAAAAAAAATTATACCCCACGGCCAACAGCCCAAGCCTCGACTACAACCACTTACGGCCAACCCAAGACTTCATTACAGCCATCCCACATCATGCTCTGCCAATCGACATGCCATCGAGCGTCGCCACTCCTCCAGTTCCTCCTCTTTAAGAAATTCTAAAGCACTTCTAATCACTCCCGAGCTGGTCCAGATCCTATCATCATTGTCAAGACCTTCCGCCACCGACAGCCACCTGACTCGACCCGACTCATGAGAAAGCCCTAATTTCGATAGGTGGACTGCAGCGCAGCATCGGCGTCGATATTAGGATGACATTAGAGGAGGAGGCATTCACTAGAGGATATATGAAAGGGGAGGTCGACGGTTGATCAAGAAACAGAACAGTATGCAACCATGGAACAGGAGGGGTAGGAACGATTGAGTGGATGCGTACTGATTCAAGAATTAAGAGATTTGAAGAAGACGGAGCATTTTAGTTGTAGGTATCGAGAGTGGAGGGTAGCAACTGATTGCTGAAGTGGTGGGATTAGATTGTCTGAATTTGGGATTTCTTCTTTAGATCTTAGCTCCATTATTCGGTTTAGTGCATCCCTAGTAGAAATTTGATTTTAAATTCGAATTAAGAATGAAAAGGGGTAGGGAATAGAAGAAGGCGATATTAATTTTTGTGAATTACTAGCTCGGCCATTCCCTTTTTGTTTTGAACGAGAATAGAAGAAAGGGGAAACAGAAGAATTGAATTCATATCGGCCTTAAAAATATCCAGGAGCTTCTTCTTCTTCTATTTTTTTAAAATCAAACGCATGTTAAACTAAAGAACACGTGTTGTTCCAGGAGACTCGTGTTCTGAAGTAAAAAGCAACGATGAAATTATTTAAATTCTAAATTTTAAATTTAAATCGTCACGATTTCTGCAACTCACAATCTCGATCTCCAATCGAGGCATGTCGCTTGGCGTTTATAATGTTAAACCCCTATTCTGAATGCAATGCAAAAGGTTTCGAGGCCTAACTCGATCGTATGGAGAAGATAGCTTTTTTGGACCCAGTTATTATATTAAATTTCGATATAGATTTCAACATGTTTATCTACCGTACGACCACATGAAAACTCCAAAAGCTACGAAAATTGAAATCCGGTAATAATACACTATTACGGATCCAATGGAACTGGTTTCGTCGAATTCCGAGACTATACCTAAGAAGGCAATTTTTAAATATCAATTTAAACTGCATATTTTTAAAACCGAACAAAACACTTTTAAATTCAATTCTAAAGCTTTCATTATCTTCAGTATCATAATTATAAATTTCTCAAGCCTTTGAAATATTTTTAACCAGCTGAAAAACCAAGATGAGTTTGATTTGTAGAGAATGAACATTGATTTCTTTCGTATATTTTGTAATTATTTTGGCATTATTTCTTTCTAATTTTTTCGTATGCCTTGGAAGCCATTAAAGAGAAGAGAAAGAAGGTGGAGAAGTTTGAGAAAAGAAGAAGAAGAAATATGAATGAAAGTGAAGAAGGAGGTGGGTACTTATAGAAAAAGAAAGAAGTGGTAAATTTACCAAAATAACCTCTTAACAAATTACCAAACTATTCTTAGGTCAACCTAAAGAAGCATCAATTTTTTTAATACTTAACGTCATCCTTTCACTTCTTACTTTATGTCTTAGTCACTAAAAAATTAAATAAAGAAAAGTAATTATTTTGTTGGATTTTAATTTGTGATTTGATGTTTGCTTTTCTTATTTTCTTAATTCTTACTTACTTTTACTAATGGCTTCTAGAAGTTTTATAATTATATTTAGTAAAAAAATGTGTAATATATATGTTAAAATATATTAACAATTGTGCGATAACGTTGCGGCAACTTGTTTTGAACAAAACATTGATTTTCGACAAAACATTTTCTGGTCACATTTTGATGCTTTTGTTAAACTATTTATTCATGTAAACCAAACTTAAAAATTGATTTGTTATTATATTTAAATAATTAAAACAAGTATATTTGACTTATAAAATAGTATAAAACAATATCCAAATCTATTTATAAAAATACGACACCTATGTATCGGTATGCGAAGAAATTTGTCAACTTTTATAGAACAAGTTTTATATATTTATCTGACCATTATAAATTAAATTACTATTATTATCAAATGAGTTTGACATAGATTATATATAAATTTAAAAGGAATTATTTATCCTTTAAACAAATTTCTCGAATATTTATCCTACTTTATCGGAATCCGACTTTTGTTAATTTTATAATGGAAATCAAAAATCTTTATTCAATATCAAAAATAAGTTTACCATTCTTATTTATTATATAAAACATGATTGTTTAAGTTTTAAAATTCTGCATTTGAGTAATTAAAATAAATAAATATCCCATTTTCAAAGCGTTAAAATTATGAGTCGTTGCATCCTCCCCTACTTAAAAGAATTTCGTTCCCGAAATTACCTTGGACCTAAACCCACAATCTTTTTTTACCTAAATATTTATTTCACAAATTTAAATCCATGAGATGTACCCAAATTATCCTTATAAAATATACGATTTGATTTTCTCTTAGAATTCACAATTTTACTACCGAACTAGTATTGATCTCTGATCCTCTAGTGTGGACTCTAATCAAGCTTCTAGATCAGATACACTTGCTTTCCTTGCGTAGCTCTCAACTATGATACAAAACTTGAGTAACTAACCACAAACCATTGTCAATGCTCGCCATCAAGATATCGAGTGATAAATCGGTTTTTGGATTGGTGTAAACACCTCAAAGTTCCGTACTCAGATATTAGGTCAAAATTTATGTGACGAAATGATTTACGTATGAATTACATATTTATTCCTATTAGTTTTTCTCATTTATACCAAATTCTCTTTATTCACATCCTTTATTTTTCACATTCATTTTTTTAGTATATTTTCTTTAATACTAATATTGTTTATGAATCATTTTGTAAAACTAGTACTTAGGTTTATTATATCTTATGAACACAACTATGTAAATCCATCACTTTAAAAAATTAAGTCCAAATCCTTAATTTATGGTAGAATTCACTAATAAAACATTTTTGAGGTTATAATTACATTTTAAAGAGTCATGATTTTACTTAAGTGTATAAATAGTTCATGACTTAAATCTATTATTTTATAATACCCATTTACATCCTAATAGTATATATACACATCCCAAATTCTGATCGGTTTTATATCTAGGTGAGTTACAGTTTGTTGTAGGTTGCTATCATTTAAAATTCATAATTAGAAAATTTATTTTCGATTTAATGCTATTTTAAATTTCTCCACTCTTAAATCCTTTTTTATTTACAATCACATTTATAAATTATACTTATCCAATTTCATTTACTCAAAACATTTCGCAATTGTTTATCTTTCACCAAAAAATTTCATAAATTCCTTAGATCTGAGTTCGGTGTGATTCAAAAAAGTTCGACTGTCCAAAATCATCGAGAATCCGACTTTATCTTATCAATTAGCGATTCCAAATTTATCTTTGGTATAAACACTTTTATAAGTATTACTAATCAATTTATCAATTAATGATTCACATTATCTCTTTAACTTAAGAAAACTATGTAGATTGAGTAACTCCAAAATAATACAAAGGAACTGGGTATTACCAATGGTATTATTATAATCCCTTAACAAAAGGAGTAATACTTAAGAGAAGTGTTTACCATCTAAATACATCTCCTGCCCATTTTTAGTTTATTTTGAGCCATTCGAACTAGTTAAAAATATCTCTTTTTATTTGAAATAATACCATTTTCAAAATCCTTTAGAGTTTACTTTTGTCTATAAAACCTATTTTATAAATTCTTTTTATAAATTAATCTTCATTTAAATTACCATAATTCTTTCAAATTACTCGAATTTAAATTCTCATTTCTTTTACATTACTTTTTACATAATCATTTTCTATTTGTTAAATACAATTTTATTTTATATGTTCATTTGTTAAACCAATCTTATTATCAAACAACTCATAGTCAAATCGTGAAACTTAACTTACAAGATATTTGTACTTAAACTTTTAAATCAAGCAATTTGATCAATTTATAATGGTAACTTAACATTATCATTTCATAATTTATTATTTTGGAATAAGTATTAAAAATCTTAATTACCTTATCAGCATTCTTATTTGTTGATATTCTTTATAAAACATCTTATGGTCAAATTGAGAAATTCTAATCATAAGTTGTTCATATTTGAATTACACTAATATTGATTTCTAACTATGTAACTTTTCAAAATATATACGTTGTAATCAAAATATAATCCTAGGTAAAATTATTTCATTTACCAATTTTTCAAAACAAAACCTTCATATATAACATTAACAAATACGCGCTCATATATAATACTCTCAACTCAATCTAGGGTGTCACTAACCCTATCTATAATGAGTTACTTATCCTAGGGTATTACTAACCCTATCACTGATGAGTCTATACCCCACCAAATCCAAGGTTCTCGCTTAACCTTCAGCTCTGATACCAAATGTGAAGGCCTGAATTTTCGTACTCTTTTAGCCGACAATAAACCATACATGTCCAACTCAAATTGCATGAATTAACGGATCTTTAAGGGGTGAAAAAGAAAATAAAGACAGAACAGAATCTCACACAAATGGAATAATATATATATAACATAGAACAATATCTTTATAGCGGGAATTTTTTAAAGATATATATATATATCAGAGTCTAACCTAAATTCAGCATGGACAGTATAAACATTTGTCCTTGCAATTGCTGACAAACAACCAACAACTATGCAAAGCGGATAATAGAATACGTCCATACATAGATGAATATCTCCAGCTCACCTTTGGAAACTCCAACCATCTTCACTAAACCTGAAACTACTCAGATCTGATCTGAGTATTGAAAATACCCGGATTAGGCTTGATAAACCAGCATGAGAAACTCAAATATAAATGACAGGGTCATATATTCGCCTTAGAATAAAATATTTTGAAAAGAAAGGGTATCTCATAAGACCACGCCCACACATAAACACCGACGGGTTTTCCCTTTATGATAACCAAAACACTTTTATATCAAAACATTTGATATTATTTCTAGTGACATATCTTTGAAAACATTTGCAAATAAACTTATTAGTCTTAACCGAAATTGTTACCATTATTAAATTCCAGATACTAAGCTCTACAAACAAATCCGAAATCACTTATTGCAGAATGGATTCCATATAAATGACTAGGTAAGGGACTACCTTCTGACAGTGCACCTCTAGAGGGATGCACCTAAGGTCCAAATACTGAACGCCTAAACCAACACAAGACCTGCCAACCTATCACGCTGGATAGTACCAAATATGTCATCACCCCAGTCGTTACCGAACTTTAATGGGTACCTAATTCATACATTCACCACATACTTAGACACGTGTAGAGTAAATCTAGAAGGATGATGACATCTCCTAATTGAGAGCGACCCACTTAGCCTTGTTGCTTCTGCCATGTTTATGTCATTTTCGGGTGATTAGGCCTGAGGTTACGATTACCTTTCACATAGCACATAGCACATATCACATCTCTGAATGCACTGCCATTTTCGTTGACTACTAATTGTCTTCCACAAAAGTACAACCCTTGAGTTTGTACGTCTCAAGGAGGGTGTTAGAGAGGCTGCCTTCTCTACCACAACTGATGTATGTTTGTAAAAATCAATGTATATAATCTTTAGAAATGCAATGTCAGACAAACGTCCATACAAGTTGTCCAGGAATAGGTCAAACCGAAGGCACTCTACTACTACCACAAGTAGCGAGTAGTTCTTGCAATCCGAAAAAAGTCTCCACAATGAGGAGACCACTGGTATAAATAACTGTATAATGGGAGCTACCGAGAGCATGTCGACAAGCAGTCCTCATGCCATGAAGATCCACAGCCTTCAGTAATCATCATCTTCAACATGTCTTCACTTTCGAACATATATATTGTTCGAAATGGTTTTCGGATAAGAATCACCCAAATCCGAAGCCAGTTCCTTCGAAATCCAATTATTGATAAAAAAAGATGTTAAGTTCATATTTGGATATCAAAATCAATTACTTCATCTTTTATAAAATATCTTTCTTAGATATATTCTTTTCAATTTATTCCATTTTCATTTCAAGAGTATATGGAATCATTAAACCTCATTTACCAAATCGTTTGGTTTATTTAAAACTTTCTTAAATCCTGGAATAATTCCTTATTATTTTCTCTTTTACTTAGGAAAACTTTTCCAAATCATTCATTAAATCTTAATCAAAGATTTCTTATATTCAAGCTATAACTTTCAACTTCGGGAAAATATTCCCAAATCATTTATTAAATATTAATAAAAGATTTCTTTCTTAATTTCAAATCATATTCTTACAAATCGAAGATTTTCATAACAGAGTACTACTACCACTTTAAATATGGTAAATTTCACCTCTAGAGACTAATGGCAAGTAATCCTACATCATGAATATCTTTGTCTTCAATGTTCTTTGTCCTCAACATGTTTTATTTCGAAATTAGTTTGAAGGAGTTTCGGATGATTTCGTAATCTCTTTGTTTTGTCTTAGAGTAGTTCTAAGCAATTCATTCTTTTTCTTGGATAATATTTCAATTTACCACCTTTTAGGCGGGTCAAAAACAATGTTATTTAAGACATCGTTTACGATAAACCCTAAAATTAATCTTAGCAAAACATTTTTGAGTAAATAGGATCATAGAAATCATTCTAATTTTACTTAACATCAATTTCCGTATTCAACAAGTGCTATGGATGGAATAGCACTGAAACTACCTTTTAAATTACACGAATAGGATGAGTTCCCTCTTCAGATTTTAATAACAAGTATAAGAAAATTATCACTATCAATCAAAGTCGTAATTTATTCATTTTAGAGTTTATTTAAATTTTGAATAATACTAATCTTCTTTTATTTTGGAAACTTAATATCATCTTTTAATTTTAAAGCATCTGGGCATTCCTTTCGATCTGTTCCAACCCTCTCCTAAGAAAAGAAAACATAGGCCAAGTAAGTTCCGGGCTGGTTGCTCCATCCCCAACCTTAGTTAAACACCTTATTTTATCTTCCCAGATCTCGCGAGCGGGACAAATGTACCATTCGTTTCCGCATACTCAGTTATCAACTGTATTTTGGAATTGATTATAAAGAATCCAAATTGTCTTTCAAATGCTTAATTTTCCTTTTAGAAATATTCAAAATTGATTATAGGAAAATTCGTTACATTTAAACTTATATTCAAAAAGTTATACAATTTACAACATAAAAGTGCTGCATAAAATGCCATATAAACTTATTTGATTTAATCAACTTTTTAATACTTGAAAATTCATATTTTCCAACTCAAATCTCTTCTAAACTATTTAAGTAGATTTATAAAATTTATTCCATATTTTTCCATAATTGAAAATATTCATTTAAACAGATTTCCTGTTATGGTCACTTAACTACACTAACGCGATTTTTCAAGGAAATTTATTTGGACATATTTTAAAATATACAAGATGAAATCTTGATTTTATTTATTTATTCCTTTAAATTTTTATAAAAAATTTCTAACTCATATTAAAACTATTTCCAAAAGGTTTAAGCATTCCATATATGCCATTTCGATTTCAAAAGGAAAGTGATTTCATTTGTGCTTATCGACGTGTATTAACGCGACTTGGTCTGGGCTATTTCAAAAGAAAGTGATTTCACTAACTATTTCCTGCTCCATTTAAACACTAGGAAACAACACCATTTTCTTTCCAATAGCTTGGTCTGGGCTTGAGATAGAGGTTGGTCGAAAGTATAGTGAAGAAGCCGTAGAGCTTTGAACTTGAATTTCCAAGATTTTGATCCAAAAAAGGTTATCTTCTCTCTTGTTTTTGACTCTCATATTCTCAAAATTTTGAAAACTTGTTAACTGGAAAGCTGTTGAAAATTATTTTCTCTTTAATTTAAAAAATAATCACTTTAATCCATATGTTTTGAGGGAGATATGAAGGAATGAAGAAGAGGTACCGTCGAACTGACAAAAATGAAGCCCGAAAATGGACTTCAAAGAATTGAGTTTCAGGTATAGCAAAACTAAAAAATGAGAAAAGCGATCAACATAAAAGTTGTAGCCACTGGAATTTTATATGCTTTTAAGAAAAGGAATTCTTAATTTGCACTAGGTATGATCAAGTAATGATCAAAACAAAATGGGATATTCTCTGGCTTAAAAAATGGGCCAGAGAGTGCACTAGAAAGAAGTGGATTTTTGACATGGTTAATTTTAGAATGAGATAAAGTAGTCACCATGAAAGTTGTAGCCACTGAAAAAAAATATGAGTTGGAAAAAGTAATTTTATCTTTTGGTTCTGTTCTGAAGAAGTTATGGCCGAGAGAAGAAGAGGTAAAATATGGAGAAAAGAAGAGTATGTTTTGAAGAGAATGGACATTGATTTCTTTTGAATATTTTGTAAATATTTTAACATTATTTCTTTCTAATTGTTTTTTCTATGGCTTGGAAGCCATTAAAGAGAAGAGAAAGAAGGTGAAGAAGTTTGAGAAAAGAAGAAGAATAAATGTGAATGAAAGTGAAGAAGGAGGTAGGTACTTATAGAAGAAGAAAGAAGTGGTAAATTTACCAAAATAATTTCTTACCAAATTACTGAACTATCCTTACTTCAGTCTAAAGCAGCACTAACTTTTTTAATACTTAAGATCATCCTTTCACTTCTTATTTTATGTCTTAGTCACTTAAAGATTAAGTAAAGATAAGTATTTATTTTGTTTGATTTTGATTTGATGTTTGCTTTTCTTACTTTTGTTAATTCTTACTTACTTTTACTAATGACTTCTAGAAGTTTTATAATTATATTTAGTAAAAAATGTGTAACATATATGTTAAAATATGTTTAAAAAGGTGCGATAACGTTGTGGCAACTTATTTCGAACAAAACATTGATTTTCGACAAAACGTCCGGTCACATTTTGACGTTTTTGTTAAACTATTTCTTCATGTAAACAAAACTTAAAAATTGATTTTATATTATATTTAAATAATTAAAAAAAGTATATTTGACTTATAAAATAATATAAAACAACATCCATTTCTATTTATAAAAAGCGGCATCGATGTATCGATATGCGACGAAATTTGTCAACTTTATAGAACAAGTTTTATATATTTATCGAACCATTATAAATTTAATTACTATTATTATCAAATGAGTTTGATATCGATTATATATATATTTAAAAGGAATTATTTGTCCTATTAAAAATTTCTCGAATATTCATCCTACTTTATCGGAATCCAACTTTTGTCAATTTTACAATGGAAATCCAAAAATTTTATTCAGTATCAAAAATAGGTTTACCATTCTTATTTATTATATAAAACATGATTGTTTAAGTTTGAAAATTCTACATTTGAATATTTAAAATAATTAAATATCTCATTTTCAAGGTGATAAATTACAGGTCATTACAATAAGGCACTCATCAAAATCAATCATAAAGGTAAAGTATACCATGAAACAAGTCCGGATAAGCATCTCGTATCTTGCTCTCAGTTTCCCAAGCACGGTTCCTCTCATCGTCACTCCGTTGGATTTTAACTAATCTGACTGTCCTGTTCCTTAGCCTTTTCTCATCTCTCACGACTATACAAATTGGCTTTCTGACTATAGTCAAATTCGTTTCGTCTAACACAGTCGGTGCTATATCAGTCTCTAGGTATCTAATACATTTTCTTAGATGAGAAACATGAAATACATTGTGGACTTCTGCCAAACTATTCGGTAACTCTACCCAATATGAAAGTATCCCGATCCTCGCTACGATGGGAAATGGTCCAATGAACCTCGGCGCCGACTTTCCCGAATTGAATTACACCTTTCATTGATGACGCTTTGATGAAAACAAGGTCTCTGATTGAGAACTCTAAGTCTTTCCGTCTCTTATCGCACAATGCTTCTTCCTAGACCAAGGTTTTTTTATCCTAGGTCGAATCAACTCAATCTTCTCTGTAGCTACTCTAACCAAATTTGGACCAGGAACCAACCTATCCCCTATCTCTAACTAATAAATTGGAGATTTGCATGGTCTTTCGTACAAAGCTTCAAACGGTGCCATCCCTATACATGCCAGATAACTGTTATTATACAAAAACTCGACTAAGTGTAGATGGTCTTCCCATGATCCTCCAAAATCTTGCACACAAGCTTGTAACAAGTCTTCTAAGACTTTGTTAACTCTTTCCATTTACCCATCTGTCTACGGATGGTGAGCGGTACTCATTTTGAGCTTAGTGCCTAAAGTCTTCTATAGCCTTTTCTAGAACTCTCTAGTAAATAAAGAATCTCTATCACTTACTATACTACTAGGATTTCCATGTAGTCTAAATATATTCTTCATAAACAACTTAGCCAAAACATGTGTCATCCTAATTGACTTAACTGGAATGAAATGGGCACTCTTGTTCAACCTGTCCACTATGACCCATATACTTTCGTTTCCTCTATTTGACCTTGGCAACCCGTCTATAAAATCCATCGAGGTAGAATCCCATTTCCATACTGGAATATCTAAAGGCTGAAGTAACCCACTTGGTTTTTTATGTTCAGCTTTTACCTGTTGACAGTTCAAACAATGCTTCACCAATAAGCCTACATCCCTCTTCATACCTTCCTAGAAGAAACTCCTCTTCATATCCTGATACATCTTAGTCCCTCTCAGATTAATGGTGAAATCGAACGATGGCACTCCTCAAGAACTTCCTTCATAGTGCTTCCTACATTTGGAATACGCAATCTTCCTTTCTTTGTTAACCACCCGTTTTGGTCAAGACTGAAATCCTCCAAGTCATCACTCTCTATTCCATCCGTTAACTTCTTGATCCGCTCAGGTAATACTAGATCCTCTCCATGCTTAGAAGCAACCCTTTTAGTTATCATCGGTCGAACTTCTAAACATAACAACGTAATAGCTTCCTTTCTAGATTTAGCTTTAGATATCCACTATACTCTACATGTCGTCTACGCTTCAAAATCTTTCAACTCATCTATCATCGCCAACACTGCATTCTGATGTTTTCGGCTAAGTGCGTCTGCAACCTTATTTCCCTTTCCCGGTGTGTACCCAATACCAAAGTCATAAGCGGCTAAAAACTCTAACCATCTCTACTGTCTCATAATCGACTCTTTCTGAGAGAATAAATACTTCGGCGACTTATGGTCTGTGTATAACTCGAATATTTCTCCCAAAAGATAATGCCTCCACACCTTCAATGCAAAAATCACCGTAGCTAATTACAAATTGTGAGTTGGGAAGCTCACCTCATGCAGTCTAAGCTGTCGAGAAGCATAGGCAATCACTTTACCTCTTTGCATTAACACGGCTCCTAACCCAGTTCCACAAGCATTTGTATATACTAATAAGTCTTGATTCCCTTCTGGAGCAACTAACACAAGTGCACTAGTCAATAAGTGTTTCAAGCTATGGAATGCTTCCTCACACTTATTGGTCCAAATAAGCTTCACATCTTTTCGCGTTAGCTTACTAATCGGTGTCGCTATCCGTGAAAAATCCTCATCGAATCTTCGATAATACCCAGCTAATCCAAGAAAACTCCTTATCTTAGTCACTATATTGGGTCTCTTTCAATTATTCACTGCCTCAATCTTAGTTGGATCTACAGACAACCCTTTCATTAAGACTACATGACCAAGAAGCTTCACTTCATTCTTCTAGAAATGACACTTTGAAAACTTCGCTTTCAACACCCGTTGCCTCAATGTTTCAAGGACCACTCTAAGATAAACTGCATGCTCTCTTTCATCCTTAGTGTTTACCAAAATATCATCGATGAAAACTAATATGAACCTATCCAAGTGCTCTTAGAAAATTTGGTTCATCAAATCTACAAAGAATGTTGGCACAGTAGTTAGTCTGAACCATTCGTACGATCCATATCTAGTTCTAAACGTCATCGATGGAATACTATCCTCTGCCACTCTAAGCTAATGGAACCCTACCGCTAAATCCAACTAGGAAAATACTTTGGCTCCAATCAACTGGTCGAACAAGTCGTCAATTCTAGGTAACTGATATCGATTCTTTATCGTCTTTTCATTCAACTCATGATTATCGACGCATAACCCCAATGAACCATCCGGCTTCTTAGCAAACACTATGCCTGCTCCCTAAGGTGAACTGCTTGGCCGAATAAAATTCTTGGCTCTAAATCCACCAACTACACCTTTAATTCCCCCATCTCAGTAGGTGTCATCCTACTTGGTGGTCTATTCACCGATTCGGACCAAATCTATCTGAAACTCGATGGCTCATTTCGGTGGTTGTCCTATTACAGTTTCAAAGACATCTGTGAATTCTGTAACAACGAAAACGCGATTCAACTGGTCTTCTACCTCCACAATACCTAAAAAGCACTCACCTCATGGCTAGGGCTTTCCACGGTATGTAATATCTGACCACTACAATCAAGGTGTCTAAGTGATATTTTCCTATCTTGGCAAAATATCCTAGCATCGTATTTACTTAACCAATCCATACCCAAAATAATTCCGAACCCTACGAAATCAAACACATGCAAACTACTAGCAAATACATGATCTAACAATTCAAACTCTAGGTGGTCACACTTTATCTTAAGTGCCGCATACCCTCCTATCAGATTTGAAACCTTTAAATAAGTAACTAGGTATGAAGATTCAAGGTTAAGCTTATCTACCAAAGAATGAATATAAAAGAATGCGATGCACCGTTATCAAATAGTACTCTAACTAATAAACCATAAATAATAATAAAACATACCTCCCAACACAGCTTTCTTCCTCTCCTCTACTATTGATCTCGAGGTAGCTAGTTCCAATACAAACATTTTGCCTTTCCCATTCTTGGTTGGCTCCTTGCACTGGTTCTTATAGTGCCCTATCTGATCATAACTGAAACACTTTATTCCTTTTTTCTCAGTAGCTTTCTTTCCCTTGCATGTCTGACACTCATGGGCATAGTGCCCTTTCTTTTCACTCTTGTAACTGACCACTTCTGCCTTTCCTTTCGTAGCAACTCCACCCTTCTGAGCTCCCTTCTTGTGGAAACACTTTCTCTTTTGGCTTTGCCCTCCTTAAGCTTCCTTGGCCTTATTTCTTTCAAGAAAAGCTTGCATCTCTACATTTCTTAAGGCCATCTCAATAACTACATCACTTGAATCCCTAATACGCGGTAACATGGCCTTAGTAAGCTTAGGCTTCCATCCCCTAATGAACTTCTCATTCTTGTTAATCACAATATCAATTGTAGCATAACCATATCTTGTGAGCTCCTCAAACCTCCTCGCATACTCGAGCACAGTCATATTTCCCGGCTCCAACTCGCCAAACTTCCTAAGCAGAGTAAACTTAGCAATTTCTAACGTAAACCTTTCCTTGTTCCTCCTCCTGAAATCAACCCAAGCCATATTCTCCTCGTTAACTCCAACTGTCACACTGTTCCACCAAAATAGTGCTCCCCCTTGAAGTTGTCTAGAAGCGAGTCTTTTCTTCTCATCGTTGAGCCCTAAGTCAGCGAAAATCCTCTCGCAATCAAGTAGCCAGTTCTCCACTTCGATTGCGTCTTCAGTACCAATAAACAGCTTTCCTCCTAGCTGAGCAAAATCTCTACCCATAATAGCATAGTTATTCACCACTGAAGCTTCTTGGTTACCCCTCTAGCATTTCTTCCGACTACTCCAGCATCAATTCCCGCCTGCATCATGTTGATAAAGAATTGATACATTGCTCCATGTCAACTTATAGGACTCCAGCACCCACATTTCTAGCTTGTGCTTGACCTTGGTTCCTTCTAGTATTTGGTAGGGCATTTCCATTAGTTGTGGTGCTTCCCCCACCAAGGTTAACTCTTCCACCTCTAGCATCCATATATGCATTCGAGTCTTCGTAAGATATAGAGGAATAGCCTAATATAGATGGCAGAATAGACGTATAGCGTATACTTATATGTAGAAAACACAAGTATGTTACTATAGTGTTATCCCATACCCCGATCTATTCTCTAATTCCTTAGGATTATGTTTTCAAAAATCTTTTTATTTTAAAGTTCTTTATATACCCATGCTTTGATACCAAGTCGTAACATCCGCTACCTGGAGGCCTGAAGCTAAGCGCTACAGATGCTGTAGTCATCCATAGTATATAACTTCCGGTGACTAAATACGATAATGCTAAAGGTATCCATAATATTAGATGCACTTGAATATGAAAAAATATCATCACAGATTTTAGAATTTTTTTATGATTATGCTTCAAAACAATATTTCATATCTGTTACATAATTCCAAACAATTTGTAGATTCGGATCAAATATAATTATTGCAAGATACGCCAAGAGCGGCATATGAAGATGCCCCCTTGGATGACCAGAGCACTAAATAGTCATAACTGACTTAATACAACACAACGGAAATAAAATAAAACAACTCCTAAATATAGCTAGCATCAGCCTCCTACTCGTCTCTAGAAACTTTATTCGTCCACCTATTAAACCTGTAAACCCAAACTCTTAATCTACTCAAATTAATTTTGAGCACTCGAGAGTTCAAGGGGAAAACAAAAAATTTGAGTCAGACATAAAGCCTGATGTGAATAATACTATTACAACTCGGTTTGCTGATATTATGTGAGACCATGCCGCTTAGCAGAATGGGTTTCCCCTCACTAATATCCCTATTAAACATATCTTTTTGCAAATCAAACCCTGTAACCAAACTGGTTAATCAAACTGATTATACTAATAATAGTAAATATCGTATATGCTCAAAACAGGTAATAAATGGACCATATGTTTGATACAATGTATTTTTTTTGGCTAACTGCTAACCTTTGGCTGACTCGGGCTACAAGACAAGCTAAACGAATTATCTTACAACCGTTAGACATACTACTGGACGGTCTATCCTTAACTTACTTTTCAAAGGGTCACCTGAACCTAATGGTTTTTCGGGGTTACCAATAACCTATCCTTCTTCTCTGCACATATATATTCCTTTCGGTGTGTAACCATCATTTAAGTCTTACTTGTGACTAAGCCTTACACACTAGAATTTTGGACTAAATTAGCTAAGGGCTAATAGCTAATGTATAGGCTGTGATCTTATACCAGTCACATCTGGTGTACCATATCTGAGTCATTTTACTTAAGGTTAACTACTCTTTAAATTTTCCTTGAAAATCTTTTCAAAATGATTTAACCCTTTAAATCGTACTTATACAAGGAAAATACACTATTTGCTTTATTCAAATCTCTTTTCGATGATTTATGATTTACACAAAATATTGTTGATGAAAAAATGCAAAAACTTTGTTTAAACCACTAAACAATCTCTTTCGAAACATTTGAAAGTATCCCTTTCGAAACCATTGAAAATACCACTTTCGATACAAGTAAATAACTTTGCTTTACAACCTTAGGCCGAAAGGCCAAAACATATGTTTCGAAACCACTGACTATAGTCCTTTCAAAACTGGTTAGAACATCTCTTTTAAAAGCTTTATAAAACCTTTGACATCCTCTTTAAAAACATTTTAAATATGCCCTTCGAAACCATTGGAAATCTTCCATCTAAACATTAAGGTAAACCTTTCGAAAACACTGGGGAATCACCCCTTCGAAATTTTATACATAAAAATCTTTCAAAAATATTGGGAACCTCCCCTTTGAAACCTTTACTTGATACCTTTCGAGAGCATAAAAGTATACTGCTTAAAACAAACCTTTCGAAAGCATTGGGTTCAAGTCAAAAATGCTAAACAACCTTTCCAAACCATTTATTTTAAAACCTTTTGGTTTAACTTTCAAAATATCAAAAAGGGTCTTAAAACAGCTAAGTCGATAGCAACTCTTTCGTAAGCAATTTCCTAAGTAAAGAAGTGGATGGTTTCGAAACTAATCCCTTTAAAAGCATTGGAGAAGAGGCTTGAGTTTTAAAACAAAGAAACCCCTTCGAAGGTATTGCTTCGAAAGGTAAGATTCGGCAGCAAGGGGTTTCGACCTCATCAAAAGCTTCTTTATAAAATAACAGGCGCAAAATCTTTTGGAACCATTCCTTAAAACCATTTAACCAAATCGAAGCGAACTAAGCCAAAAGCATTCCTTTCAAAAACAAAGCAGGCGCATTTTCATTTAAAACAAAGCAAAGCTTCGACCCCTTTTAGAACCCTATGTTTCGACTACATACCTTTCGCCTATGTCTAATTCGCTGCATACCAAGTCTTTGATACCCTGTGCATTGGTTTCGATGGTGATGAAGGAGGAGGAACTTAGTTGAAAGCTGGGTGCGAAAGTTGTGAAATAGGTAAAGTTAGGTTAAATTGCAATTTTACGTTAACAAGTAATTCTTTTCAACTAACCCGCCTTATTATCAACAAATGATTGGTTTCTAATTTCTTTTTCAAATTCTTTTCTAAAGGTGCTTCCAAAATTTCAGAAGTAACAATTTAAAACATTTACAAAATACTTCTCCTTTTATAAATATATAAAACACTTAAGTTCTATACCATAAATAATTTGTATATCTATTAAAACATTTAGGAAAATTTTATAAAAATTTCCATGAATCACTTTTAGTATGTTTTCTAACATATATTACTTTCTGACCAAAAATAATCATAGAATAGCTGCAATTAATTTAAAACCGAAATAACTATTTTCTTCACTAAAAAATTCATAATAAATCCACATTGATTCAAAAAATTATGAAATTTGGACCTCATTTCCAAAATATTATTTTCGACCTTATCTCTAAATTGCAAGGCATCTCAACGGCATTTAACTAATTTTTTAATCTAAAACTCACCATAAAATCTATATAAATTAGCATAAATCATCAACAAGCACATATATCCATTTTAACAATAAAAAACATGGCAATATACTTTGCAAAATATTCGGATCAGATCTGGAAACCTAAAACATCAAAAATATGAGACGTAACCTATTATTCATCTTTGCTTTGTAATTAAGGAGTTGAGATTTGTTCTTGAATTAAGTTGATTAGCTTTTTCTTCTTGATTCTTGCTTATCTTCCCCTTACTTCCCTTGAATGTCGGCCTCTTGTTTTGTTTTAGGTTGTGAAAATGAATGTGTGTAAGGGTTTAGGGTATAAGTTTATTACTTATTCCTATATTGCCCTTGTCTACTACCTTAATTCATTTTAATTCCCATAGTTCATTAGTTCAAATATGCATGGCTACCCCTTAGGTTATACAAATCTCGGTCTCTTAACCATTTACATTATTTCATTTAATTCACCTAATAAAATGTCGTAAATAATATTAATCAAAATAAGGGTCGTTCATTCGGGCCTACCAGACATGATAAATTTTCTAACTTCTATTAGACACGCTACTGGGCTGACTGCCCTTAACGTTTTTTTTTCTAGGGTCGACTGAGCCTAATAGTTTTGTGGGTTCACCAATGACCTATCTTTACGCTGTATATTCTCTTCTGCGTGTAGCCTCACTTTAGTCCCACCTATGACAAGCCCGACACACTAGAATTTTGGACTTATATTAGCTAGGGGCCAATAGCTAAAGTATAGGGCGGGATCCTACACCTGTCCCATTGGTCTTCTAGTATCTAAGTCATAAACTTAGGGTTAACTATCCTTTTCATATTTCATTTCCTATCTTAGGGTTAACTACCCTGTTAAAACTTCATTTTCTTGTAAACAGTCTTTACACATGATTTACCCTGAAATCGTACCTTTATAAAACAAGGAAATCATATCTTTGTTTTACTCAAAACATTTAGGCCGTGGTATATATAATTACATAAAACAGTGTTGATGAAACTTTGATGATGGGGTTATTTATCCCTTCCAAATAAGTTAAAAAGCCTTTTTAACTTAAAATATTTTAGGACATGAAGCCAAACAATACCTTTGAAACCTCGGTTTAAACCTTAAACAGTGCCTTTTAAAATCATTGAGAATAACCCTTTCAGAAGCTTTACTAAAACTTTAGACATCCTCTTTTTGAAAAAACATTTAAACTTGCCTTTCGAATGAATTGAGACCTTCCATTCAAATATTCAACATAAACATTTCGAAAACATTGAGGATCTCCCCTTCATAACACAAATTATAATCCTTTCAAAAGCATTGAAAATTTTCACTTAAAACGCACCTTCCAAAAATATTGGGTTCAAGTAAAAGCTTGTGGAAACATGGATTCCAAACCATTTAAAATCATTCCTTATGAAGCCTTTTGGGTTTAACTTTTAATATAACCAAGTGTCATAAAAGAACAAAGGCGAAAGCATTACTTTCGAAAGCATTTATTCCAAGTAAAAGAAAGAGGATAGTTTCGAAATCAACCCTTTTGAAACCGTTGCCTCCAAAACCATTTTGAAAGTAGTTAAATTAACGTTTCGAAAGCATTGTGAAGGCAGCTTCAGAGTATAAAGGCGAAAGCACCCTTTCGAAAGCATTGATTCAAAAGGTTTGAACGCGGCAGCATGTGTTTTATCCTTTTAAAAGCTTTTATTTCAATATAAAGGTGGCAACTCATTTGAAAGCTCTTTTATATAAACAAAGGCAAGTAGATTAAGTCGAAAGCTAACTCCAACCCTTTTGAAAGCATCGTTTATAAATGAAAATAGTTTAACGTTAATAAGAGTGGCTTCTACCCCTTCGAAAGCATGGTTTCGACACTATACCTTCAGCCTTTCTCCAATGCACTACGTATCAATTGCTTGGTGCCATGTGCTGCGGTTTCGAATAGGTTTGTGAGCGAAGGTATGGTGTCGAATGCTACTGTTGTAAGTGGCGAAGTAATACTTCTAATCAAAGATTATTTTTAACATTTAAAAGAAATTGCTGATCACCTAATTTGCCTTATTTGTAAAAATGTTATTGGATGCCCATTACTTTATCAAAATCCTTTCAAAATGTGCCATCGAATTCAGAAATTATCATATTAAAACAGTTTAACAAATAAGCCCTTCTTGTTGAATAAACATATAAAACATTAAATCCCATACCTCAAATAATTTTATAACTATAGTAAAATACTTAGAAAATTTTCCTAAACATTATCATTATTCACTTCTAATATGTTCTCCAAAATATTTAAATTTCAGACCCAAAATCAACATATATTTGTCGTAATTAATTTAAACCCTATTTTAACTATTTTCTTCATTGAAAATTCATAAATAATTCTCCATAACTTGGAAAATTATGAAACTTGAAACTCACTTCATAAATGATGCTTTCAACGTTATATTAAAAATGTAGGTCATTTAGATGTCATTTAATAGGTTTTCAATTATAAACTTATCATAAAATATATATGAAGCAACATAAATCATGAACAAGCATATATATTCATTCAAATAATCGTATCATGGCATATTATTTCAAAACTGATTTGGATCAACCTAGAAACTAGAAATCAACAAAAATGAGATGTAACATCCTTATTGACCTTGACTTGGTGTTAAGATGGTTGAGATTTGTCGTTTGATTGATTTGCTTAGGCTTTCTGTTTGAACCTTATCTTTTCCTCTTCTTGAATATCTTAATGGTGGTCGGCCGAGCTTATAAGGGTTTTGTTTTGTTTTGTTTTCAAATGTTGAAATGGGTAAACAATGAAGATAAGAAGGGTTTAGGGTACAAGAACATAGTATATTCCGATTTTTCCATTATAATATTCCTTCTACTTGTTTAATTTTAATTCTCTTTCGGTTATATTTATTAAGGCACGACCCATTATTAATCAACAAATCTCAATCCCTTAATCATTTAAATTATTTCATTTAATTTATCTAATTAATTGTTCTAAATAATGTTACTTAAAATTAGGGTCACTATAGACTCTCCTCCTTAAAGAATTTCCTCTTCAAAATTACGATAAGGTACCCATAATAATCAAAGATAAAGGTAAAACATACCATGAAACAAGTTAGGATTAGCATCTCTAATCTTGCCCTCCGCTTTCCAAGTACAGTCTTTCTCGCAGTTGCTCCACTTGACTTTGACTAATCTAACTGCTTGTTCCTTAGTCTCTTCTCATCCCTTGTGACTATACGAACTGATTTTCTAACTATTGTCATATCTGATTCCACTACTAAATCATCTAACATAGTCGGTGCAATAGTAGTTTATGGATCTCGAATAAACTTGCTTAGATGAGAAACATGAAAAACATTATGGACTCTTACCAAACTGTTTGGTAACTCTAAGCTATATGCAAGATTTGCGATCCTTTCGATAATAGGAAATGGTCTAACGAACCTCGGTGGCATTTTTCCTAATTTCCAAGTCGAATTACACCTTCCATCGGCGATATCTTGACGAAAGCATGATCTTCGAAAATCTTTCCGTCTTTTATCAACATAACTCTTCTGCCTAGACTGAGTTTCCTTCATTCTAGCTTGGATTAACTCAACCTTTTCTGTGGCTTCTCTAACCAAATCCGGACCAAGATCTAACTTATCCCTGGTCTCTAACTAACAAATAAAATATTTGCATGGCCTTCCATATGAATTTTCAAATGGCACCATCCTTATGCTAGTCTAATAATTTTTGTTATACAAAAACTCGAACGGTGGTCTTCCCATGATCCTCCAAAGTCTAGCACATAAGCTCTTAACCAATCCTCTATGACTCTGTAAACTCTTTCCATTTGTCCATCTATTTACGGATGGTAAGCGCTACTCATCCTGAGCATGGTACCTAAAGTCTCCTGTAGACTTCTTCAGAACTCGCTAGTGACTAAGGAAGCTCTGTCACTTACTATACTACTAGGAATTCCATACGGTCTAACTTCAATTTTCATGGATAATTTAGCCAAAACAGGTGCTGTCCTAGTTGACATAACTGGATTGAAATGAGTACTCTTGGTCAACCTATCCAATATGATCCATATACTTTCATTTCCTCGATTTGACCTTGGCAACCCATCTATAATATCCATGGATATCAATTACCATTTCTAGATTGGAACATCTCAAACCCACTTGGTTTATGATGCTCGGCTTTTACCCATTGACAATTCAAACACTACTTCACCCATAAGCCTACATCTCTCTTCATACCTTCCCAGAAGAAACTTCTTTTCATATCCTGATACATCTTAGTTCCTTCCGGATGAATGGTGAACTTTGAATGATGGTATTCTCCAAGAACTTCCTTCCTAATGTTTTCTACATTCGAAACACACAGTCTTCCTTTCTTCCTTTACCACCCATTCTGGTCAAGACTGAAATCTTTCAAATCATCAATTTCAGTTCCATCCTTTAGTTTTCTGATCCATTCGGCTAGTAATAGATCCTCCCTTGCTTAGAAGCAATCCTTTCAATCATCACTGGTCAAACTTCTAAACATGATAACATAGCAGTTTCCTTACTAGAACTAGCTTCAGATCTCCACTTTATTCTACATGTAGTCAGTGCTTCTAAATCTTTTCACTCGGCTACCATTACCAATACTGTATTCTGATGTTTCCTTCTAAGTGCATCTGCAACCCTATTTCCTTTTCTTAATACGTACTCAATACCAAGTCAAAAGCGGCTAAAAACTATAACCACCTCTACGGTCTCCTATTCAATTCCTTCTGAGAGAATAAATATCTTAGTGACTTATGATCCTTATATAACTCAAACCTCTCTCACAAAAGGTAATGTTTTCACACCTTCAATGCAAAAGTCACCTTAGCTAATTCTAAATCATAAGTTGGATATCTCAGTTCGTGCAGTCTGAGCTATCAAGAAGCATAGGCAATCACCTTTTCTTTCTGCGTTAACATGGCTCCTAACCCTATTGCACATTTATCCATATACACCACTAAGTCTTGATTCTCCTCTAGAACAATAAACACAGGTGCAATAGTCAATAAGTGTTTATATTCCTGGAATGCCTTATCACACTTATCAGTCGAGACAAACTTCACATTTTCTACGTTAACATAGTCATCGGTGCCGCTATCTGTGAAAAATTATTATTGAATCTCTGATAATAACCAACTAATCCAAGAAAACTCGTTATCTTAGTTGCTGCCTCAGGTCTCTTCCAGTTATTCACCGCCTCAATCTTAGCGGGATCTACAGACAACCCTTTTTTTGAGACTACATGTCCAAGAAACTTCACATCCCTCTTCCAGAAATGACATTTCGAAAATTCGCTTTTAGTTGATGCTGCCGCAATGTCATAAGCACCACTTTAAGATGAACTTCATGCTCTCTTTCATTACCATCCACCACGTGTTTACATACAACTTGCATCTGGCATTCATTCCTCGATTCACTTATAACTACAACTTGCAACTACAACTTCACTCCTTCATTCACTTGTCATTCACCGACCTGCCATTCAACTTCTACCTGCCTCAAACTTCCAAAACTAAACTTCAGCAACAACACCATTCAATACTTCCAGACATCCATTCAGCAACAAGACCATAACTTCACCTTCAATTTCTAGACATCCTTCACCTTAAATTTCCAGCAACTTCTACAACAATATCTCCTTCCACATTAACAACAACAAACTACCACAACCTTGAACACAATGCATCCATCACACCTAAATCTCCTATGCTTGCCACTTAGCAGCCCCATCTTCATCACCAAAACCATCAATCATATTAGCAAAACCATTATCATCACCCATCACAACATAGATCATCAATTGTCATTGCCACAGCCATCTACTGCCACCGCCACCAGTGCTCTGCACCTTCCATCTTCCACTGTCATCACCATAGTGCACATACCAGCAGCCAAACTTCACCTTCACTACACTCCTACATAAAACAAATACACAACCTCCAGCCACCAAACCATCATCAATTTCATTGCAAAACATACTACCGCTGTCAACAAACCAACTTATCCTCCTCTTACATAACAAAAATTCACTACCACACTTCATTAACTAACATCTATCATCAACCACACTACATTGCCACATCATAACAGTACTTAATCCACCATCACAAACCTCACAACAACCAAAAACAAAAACCCGAAATACCTCCATGCTTAATAGCAATAGCATCAGCAAACCTGCGCTGCTTCCTACCATGACCGCGACCAATGCACATATCATTGCAATCCCTTATAAACCAACATACGTCTTCGCATGACCCTACGCTTTCCAACTTCCAAACTTTTGCCATCCATAATCAGAAAACCTAATCGTAATTTTACCTACCTTTGATTTAGAATCTATATCTCTGATTTTGATTTTAATTTCAGAAATTGCAATTAAAAATTTGATTTCTGATTTTGAACCTCTATTTTGAAATTTTGTTAAGTGTGTGAGTGTTTTGGGATTTTGGTTTGGAACAAAGAAGTAATTTTGTTAAGTGTGTTGTGTTGCATTGCTTTGTGTTTTGGGGTATTGTGTTATGTTGCATCATTTTTATTTTGCATATTTTTAATTGTAAACTCATTTTGAATTTTCTTCTGGCTCTATACAAAAAAAGAAAAAAAATGTTGTTTTGGTTTCATAAAAATAGAATAAATATAGTGTGTGTATATCTTTAATCAAGTTTCCAGATTGTAAAAGCAGAAATTTAGAAGGAGAGAATTGCTAGCTAAAACTGCTCTGCTTGCTTGCTTTAGCAAAAAAATATTGCTGCTTTGAAAAACATTTTTTTTTTTGCTAATAACGCTCTAGTATCATGCCCTTATCTTTTGTTTTTATTTTCTTTACATTGTTGTTGCTTGCATTTTTTAAAAAAAAATCGAAACAAAAACAAAGTCAAATTTCATTTGTAGTTGCATTGTTAAATCATACTTAAATTGTATTTGCAGTCATTTCATCTTATTTTTTTTTTTGAGGGAAACACTCAAATCTACATAAGGTGGGGGATATCATCACCCCTTCCTTGGCCCATAAGTTACATTTCATCATAGAATTGGACTAACAGTTAGACTTTGGACTTAATGGAGTCGTGAGCTAACTTATGGCTTAATTGTATCTTGACAAGTTGTCTTCTTTGAATAATTTATATTCTTGGTGTCTAGGGTTTGGCATAGCAATAATGACATATAAATATTATGGTGATTCGTAAATAATATAGTGATTTTTTTCTGAAGGTACTTAAACCTTCGGCTGCATTGCTACGGTGATTTGTGGTGCACCGATAACTCATATTCGTTACTTGGATAAGAACTATTTTGTTGAATTAAGACAAAGTGTGATTATACAATCTTGGGTTAGGAACTACTAAGGATACAAAAAATTTAACTAAGTCCTTGCATTCATTTAGTTGCTTTTGTTCATGCATATATAAAAAAAAATTCAAAAGTAAAAAAATTGTACATTTTACTTAAGTTAGTTCTTTTTATAAATCCAAAATAAGATTCTTTTTTAAATCTCTTCCTTACAAAAGAAAAAGAAAAAATATCAAACAAAAATTAAAAAAAGAGAAAAAAAATCCAAAAATCAAGCATTTTACTTAAGTTAGCTTTTTTATGAAAACAAAAATCCAAAAAATATAATCTTTTCAAAAACAAAAACTAAAAAAAAAGAAAAAACATATAAAAAAAGAAAAATTTTGAAAATCCAAATTCTAAAAAAAATCAAAAAATCATTCTCCCTTTTGAAAAATATATATTTTTTGGTAAATATTTTCCTTCAAAAAAATACATATAAAAAAATAAAATAATTTCTCACTTCATTTTCTAAACCGTGCTTTATTTTCTTACACTCGATTCTCAATACTTTCTCTTCTTGACTTTTTCTTATGCATGAGTACTTAGACTAGAGACATAACAACAAATCACTTATCTCAAACAAACGATATTCCAACAATGGAAAACAAAAATGCCCCGTGAACTCTCATGGATGGAATTTTTCCCGATAGAGTCTCATCCCTTCTTGTATCCGCTACCAGCCGCTACAGGTAACTATTTCGAAATTCATTCCAATTACATTACCACGCCCTCAAAATTTGGCAATTTTGAACACGATGACCCATACATTTTCTTAACAAAATTCGAACTTGTATGTGCAACCATTAAACTTCAAAAACTTTGTGATGATGTGCAGCCATTAAACTTCAACAACTTTGTGATGATAGAATCAAACTTTGGTTAATTCCATTTGCTCTTACCGATTACGCTAAAAAATGGTTGAATAGCTTACCTTCAAACTCGATCAAAACATTGGAAGATTTTGTTAAAGTTCCCTTAAAAAAAGTTCCGCCCCTTGGAAAAAACAACTAAAATCCAAAACAAAATTGTCAATATTAACCAATTCAGGAGTGAACCTTTTGGAAACTATTTTGAAAGATTTAAAGAGATTTTGATAAGATGTCCATACTATAATTTTGAAAAATGGGCTGTTTGCCAAATCTTATACGATGGACTTGAAAACAGCTTATGAACCATGCTTGAATCGATGTGCCAAGAAAATTTTCTCATCCAATATCACGATGATGCCTGGAAATTTCTTGAAAACTTGGCTGAAAACACATCCCAAGAGGAACATTCTAACGAAAAATCCATTTACTCACGAACGAGCGCACACTCTATAGGATCAACTTTGGCATTGGAATCTAAAATCGATGCAATAATTAATAATTTTGACGACGTTTTCTCATCCAACCAAATGAACCAAGCTTCCCAACCAATGTGTTATAAATGCAACGATCTGAATCACATTGCCGATCAGTGCCTTCACTTGATTAAACAACTAAATGCTTTCAATAGGGTTAAGAATGACCTGTTTTCTCCAACGTACAATTCTAGTTGGAGAAATCATCCGACTTTACTTGGAACCAAAATAATCCCAACATGAATTTGGTTTGTCCAAATTTCAAGCATTTTCGAACAATGCTTCGAATCCTCCCCTTTAACCCAATCATTTTGAACAAAATTTTGCGCCTCCATCCCAAAATCAACCGCAACAATCTTTGGTTCCTTAAGATGATAAACGAATGAGTTCACTTGAAAAAAGTTTTGAAATGTTGGCTAAAGAAACCACTTAAAGCCTCTAATCAATCAGTAATTTGCAAAATTTTGTAACCTCGTACATGCAGAATATGTGTAAATCAATTGCTAAACTTGAATGCAAATAAGTTAATTAGCCACGTCTATAAGTGAACATGAAAGAGGCACATTCCTAAGTCAGCCAGTTTTGAATCCCAAAAACCAAAACACGAATTCGAATCAAGCCCATGCTGTTCAAGATAGTGACGTAAACAAAATAAATGCTATTACATCTTTGCGTTCCGATAAACAAATCGATAATCAAGTTGTTAACCCAAACGATTTATCGAAAACTCCTCTTGACACTTCAAAAACAACAAGCGAATCTAAACAAAACATTAAGCCAAACATCGAATCAAACTCCAATCCAAATTCTTCTTACTCAAGTAGACCCACCTGCTGAGTATCACGTTCCATTTCCACATCGTCTTCGACCCAAGAACCACTCTGATCAAGTGGAAAAGATGTTGGAAATTTTTAAACAAGTCAAGTTAAGATTACGCTTCTTGATATCGTTCGGCAGTTCTCAACCTGCTCTAAGTTTCTCAGGGACTAATGTACCAAAAAACGACACAATCATGTACCCTAGAAAGTTTTCTTAGCCGTCAGAATTAGCGAAGTCTTGTCCCAATAAATTCCTGTTATATACAAAGATCCTAGATGTTCGACGATCTCATGTAGATAGGAGACAAAATGATTAGCAAGTGCTTACTAGACTTGGGAGCGAGTGTCAATTTGATCCCTTATTCAGTTTACCAGCAAACTTGGCTTGGGAACTAAAATCGAGAAAGTAACCCTTCAATTTGCCGATCGTTTGATAAAGAAACCCGTGGAAGAAATCGAAGACGTGCTCGTAAAAATCGGTGAATTCATATTCCCCGTTGATTTTATTGTTTTGGAGACTCAACCTATAAATAATCTGATGAGTCAAATTCCAATTATTTTAGGTCGACCTTTCTTGGCAACTTCAAACGCCCTAGTTAATTGTCGAAATGATTGGATGAAAAATTCTTTTGGAAACATGACTTTGGATCTTAACATTTTCAATCTTGAAAATCAATCAAACTAATCACGTAGCCAAACGCTGGAAGTAGATTCATTCAAGAAACTTTTGATAACGAAACAGTAGATCTAATCCATGAACGCGAGACCGAATATGAACAACTGTTCCAAGACGAGCCTAATGAAATTGAAAATGCGCTTCCGTTTGAACCCCTTACCATTGAATCAGAACTTCCACCTAATTCTTCGATTAAGCAACCCTTGAGGTTGGACCTCGAATCCCTTTCCGATCACCTTAAGTACGCATACTTAGGTGAAAACGAAATGTTTCCCGTCATAATCTCTTCATCTCTCTCTCTCTTAACCAAGAAGTTTCCTTCTTTATATCGTGTATAAAAAACAATGAAGCAATTTGATGGTCGACCACCGATGTAAGTGGAATGAGTTGCGCTCTTGTTCGACATCATCTCCATTTAGTTGATGATGGCAAGCCTGTTCATGGCGTGCAATGAAGGCTTAACCTAAAAATGAAGGATGCGATTTGAGATGAAATTCTTAAACTTCTCGATAACAGAATCATATTGCCCATCTTCGATAGTTCATGGGTTAGCCCAATTCATTTCATGCCTAAAAAGTCTAGACTTACCGTTATCAAGAACGACCTTAATGAACTCATTTCAACTCGTACTCAAATGGGTTAGCGTGTTTGCATTGATTATCGAAAACTAAATGCTGCAACACGTAAAGATCAATTTTCTCTTCCCTTCATCGGCCAAATGCTTCAACGTTTAGCCGCTGATGAATTCTATTGCTTTTTTGATGGTTATTCCAGTTACAACAAAATTCCAATAGCTCTCGAAGATCAAGAGGAAAAAATTTCACGTGTCCCTTTGGCACCTTTGCTTATCGACATATGCCATTTGGCCTTTGCAACACTCTTACTAATTTCCAAAGATGCATGATCAGCATCTTTTCTGACATGATTGAATGCTTTCTTGAAGTGTTTATGGACGATTTTTCCATCTTTGGAAACTCTTTTCCGAATGCTTACACCATCTCGAGTTGGTTCTAAATCAATGCAAGGACAAACACTTAACGTTGAATTGGGAAAAATGCCAATTTATGGTCAATCGTGGCATTGTTCTTGGGTATGTCATTTCAAACAAAGGTGTAGATGCAGATAAAGCGAAAGTTGATGTAATTGCAAATCTACCCATTTTCAAATTTTTCAAGGATATTCATTCATTCCTTGGACAAGTTGGTTTCTATCGACGCTTTGTGAAAAACTTCAGTAAAATTGCTCTACCTCTTACGACTCTTCTTGGAGAAGAGTTTCATTTGACTTCAATTCTAATTGTGTTTCCTCTTTTGAACGACTCAAAAACGAACTTATTTCCACTCCCATCATTTTCTCACCCAATTGGAATCTTCCTTTTGAATTAATATGTGACGTTTCTAATTTTATAGTTGGTGCTATTGTAGGACAATGCATCAACAAAATTCTTCACGTTATCTACAACACTAGTATGACTCTTAATGATGCCGAACTCAATTACACAACTACTGGAAAAGAACTTCGAGCGGTAGTCTTTGCGCTCGAAAAAATCCGACCTTATATGATTGGCTCACATATTACTGTTTACACTGACCATTCCGCGCTTAGGTACCTTTTCGCTAAAAAGGATTCTCAGTCTCGTTTGACCCGTTGGAAGTGTTATTCCAAGAATTTGACCTTATGACCAAAGACAAAACTGGATTCGATAATGTCATTGCTGATCATATGTCACATCTTCCAAATGCATCATCTTCTTTACCGACCAATGAGAACTTTCTTGATGAACAACTCCTTTATTTTTTTTGTTGATCCATGGTATGTAGACATAATGAACTATTTAGTCACTAAGGAAACTCCTTCATTTTGGTCGAAACAGGATAAATATAAACTTCTTTCCCAAGTCAAGTACTTCCATTGGGATGATCCATACTTGTTTAAATAATGTTCTTACTAAATAATTCGACTTTGCATCTCGGATTTTGAAATCAAGAGTGTCCTTTCATTTGTCATGACCAAGCTTGTGACGGTCACTTCGGTCCGAAGAAAAGAGTCGAAAAGGTGCTTCAATGCGGTTTTTACTGGCTTACACTTTTCAAAGATGCATATTAGTTTTGTAAAACTTGTGATCGCTACCAAATGTTATGAAGAATCTCTCGATGAAATATGATGCCTTTGAACCCAATTCTTACGATCGAAATCTTTGACGTTTGGGGTATTGATTATAAGGGACCATTTCCCAACACTTTCGGGAATTTGTACATTCTTCTTGTTGTTGATTACATCTCTAAATGGGTTGAAGCCATTCCATGTAAAACAAATGACAATAAAGTTGTTGTGAAATTCATAAAAGAAAACATCTTTTCGAGCTTTGGAACACCTCATACAATAATAAGTGATAATGGAATCCATTTCTATAATCGTTCATTTGAAACTCTAATGAAGAAATATTTGATAACCTACAAGTTATCAACTTCGTATCACCCTCAAACTTGTGGTCAAGTTGAAGTTTCAAATCATCAAATTAAACAAATTTTGGAGAAAACCATCAATAAATATCGTAAAGATTGGTCTAAAAAATTAACGGATGCGCTTTAGGCTTACCGTACTATGTATAAAACTAATCTTGGGATATCTCCTTTTAGGCTTGTGTATGGTAAAGCATGCTATTTGCTCGTCGAAGTTGAACATAAAGCGTTGTGGGAAATTAAGAGCATAAATTTTGATCTTGAAAAAGGGAGAGAAAACAGAAAATTGCAAATCAATGAATTAGAGGAGATTAGGGATGATGCATATGAAAACGAAAAAAAATTAAGAAGAAAGAACAAAAGTTATTCATGACAAGTCAATCCTAAGGAAAAAAAATTCACCAAACCAAAAATTCTTTTGTATGACTCTCGACTTCATTTGTTCCCTGGGAAGTTAAAATCAAGGTGGACAGGACCGTATATTGAATGTACTGTTTTTCCACATAGTGCCATTGAAATAGAAAACCCTAAGGATGGTTCAATTTTTAAAGTCAATGGTCATCGTTTAAAGCCTTACTTAAAGTTGGCGAGTGATCGAGAGGAGGAGATCATGAATTTTTATGAGCCATACTATTTTTAGTAAAAAATATTAACCCTCTCTTGTAAATATGTACATATTTTTCTCTGTTACACTCGTTATATCATGCATTGACTGTGTGGATACAGTCAAAATTAAGTGTGGGGAGGGAGTCTCATCTTCATTTTTGATTTTCATGGTTTATTTTTTGCATTTTCTTTTCAAAACTCAAAAATTAAAAAAAAAGCTCAAAATAAAATTTCTTTTTAGCATATTGATTTACTATAGGATAAGTATATGTTTTTGGTTATTAAATTGAAATTTTTGCAAATTTATGTCTCAACAAAAATAAAAATAAAGTTTTATTATAAGTAACTATGGTTTAACTAGTATATAGGAAGGTTCATGGATGATAATTATGAAGTATATCCTAATTGTAATCTTTGTTTAAAAGAGTGGTTGATTTAAAGTAAAGGCGATAACATTTTCAATCTTCTTAGTTAAGCAGTGCTAAGATGATTTTGCGTTACTCTCTCTGTCTTTAAAAAAGGAAAAAAAACATAAAAAATGGTTTTTGTGAAAATAAGAAACACCTAGAGTCATGTGTTCATACGCAAGTGTGTACACTCACCATGCTCTATACCCTTCTCACGTAAGCCCAAAAGGCGGTGCGTGATCGGTATATCTGGCCTCAGTTTATCTGAGTTAGGTGTATGTAAATAAATTTTTAATAAGAATAACCACTTAGAATCATGTGTTCATACGCAAGTGTGTACACTCGCCATGCTCTATACCCTTCTCACGTAAGTCTGAAAGGTAGTGCATGATCAGTATATTTGGCCTCAATTTATCTGAATTAGGTGTGTAAATAATAATGTTAATACTTTTCAAAAATAGAGAGAGCAAGCAATTGAAATCCAAGCACTATTTTCACTTAGCTGATTCGACTTGTTATTCAAAAGAAATAAAAATACTACTTTGAAAAACTTTGATAATCAATTAAGGATCTGTTTCATAGTTGCACTATGTTATCAACCGAAACAACTAGCCAAACTAGAGTCAAATTGTGATTATAACTTAATTTTTTTTGGAAATTTTGACGAGTAAAAGGACTTAAATTTCTTGATAATGACCAGAACTTATATTTAACTTATTCATGTTATTTTAAAAGTAAATTCTTCATTTGTAAATATTTTTAAAAACTTGCATTCATATCTTTGTAAATAAATCTTGCATTTAGGAATTTTTCATGTTGCATTTGGATTTTATGGGCAGTATCCGCTGAAAACTCTTATGAGACAACACTCGTCTAATTAGGAACACATAGAGGTTTACGGCTTGTTGCATACGTTTAATGTAATCGTGCTCCCTATGAAAGTGGGGTTATCTTCGTTTTTCTTTATTCGAGGATAAATAAAAAGATAAGTATAGGGGTATTTGGTATGCACATAAAAATGTATATTTTTACTCACATGCTTTATCTCATTTTGGTAAAATAAATGACATAGTTGGGTGATTTTACATGTTTAAAACCAAATTTCAAAAATGCTTTCAAGTCATTATTCATGCAGCTACATGGGGGCAAAATGGTCATTTTCATGCGTAAATTAATTTGAAAAAAATTACTTGCACATTTTAATTTGTTTTGTAGGAAATTGGAGTGGCTGCATGGAAATATTCATATACATGAGTTGGGAGCCAAAGAAATGAAGAAATAAAAGAATTCATGTAATCATGGACGACCCACCTACCCACTAACTAGTGGACCACAATTAAAAGCTAATGTACATGTTAGTGGGTATTAAAGGCACATGGATATTTAATGGAGGATTAGTTTCATGCTAATGATAACTTGGAGGCCACACTTCCTTAAGGGCATTTTAGGGAGTTCCCTAAAAATAGATTAGGGTTTAGTCATATATAAATAACCCTCTTATATACATGTAATGAGGTTTTTATTATATCATCAAATTATGCAAGTTGTAGCCATAAAATTAATGAGAAATAAAATGGCTTCCTAAGCCTCTTCTTCTTCTTTTTTCTTTACATGCTTTTATTTTATTCTCATTTTTATTTACATGCTCTCTTTCCTTTATGTTAGTAGATTAGATTTCCATTTATGCACTTAGTTTAGTTTTAATTTTTATGCAAGTAGTTATTTCTTTTTAATTTAATTAGATTGCACTTTCCTTTCTTTATTCTATATTGAAATTTACCTGTGTTGAAATGATAACACAAATGAGAAGCTAAATCTCTTTAATTTAGGGGTAGAAGCTCTCTCAAATTACGTAGGTTAACATATTTTATTATTTATGATCTCTTTTTAGTGCTTAATGAAAAGTTGTATTATGATGTAAGTTTATTAGGAAATTTGATAGCTTATTTTGTGTTTCTAATCACAAATGAGTCATGCTTAATCCAACATAGACACAATTTACATCATCATCTTACTAATTGATTTTCATAATGAAATTAAAGTAGAATCAAAATTTAATGATCCATGTTACAAAAAATCAAAAATAGATCATGCTTAAAATAGCTTTCGCTTTGACTTCATGTTCATTTTTATTGCAATTAATAAGTGATTTTAATGTTGTATTAAAGTTTGATGGTTTAGGTTGTTTAAATTAATAACATAAATAGATCATACTTATGATAAATACATCATTAATACTACTAGATTAAAATGAGAGATCATATATTAAATTTTGTGTTGATTTATGTGGGAGTATAAGAGTGGATTTGCCTCTAAATTGTCTCTTAATCTCATATTTTTGTTCACTTTTGTTTTAGTTAGTTTTTACATTTTTAGCCTAAAATATGTTTCAAACTCTTTGGGCTAATTTGATTAGTAATTCTAAAATTTATTTATTTTCCTATGGATCGACCCATACTCGCATATGTACTACATTTATACGTTGTACGCTTGTGGTATTTTAATAATTATGTTTTTAACAATGTTTTTCTAATCAATAGAAAATCCACTGTTATTAACAAAGACGGAACAAGGGAAACCCAAACAATTATTATTATCATTAGAAGTGCTGACTTAGAAGTGGGAGCATATATTCTATGGACTTTATAGATGGGTTTCCTAGGAGTCAAAGAGGTAATGAAGCTATTTGTATTGCTGTAGATAGACTCACCAATAACACCCACTTTATTCCAATTAGGAGTAATAGGACTACAGCATCTCTAGTGTAGATTTATATCAAGGAAGTGGTACGATTGCATAGAGTTTCAATTAGCATTATTAGTGATAGGGACCCTGTAACGATCCGCCTTCCTTAACCCTAAAGACGCCACTTAATACATCCACGGTTTCATGTGCTAAATATCTAGGTGTCCAAAAGACAAGCCATTGGGTTAAAAAGAAAGAAAAGGCAAGAAGAAAGAAACACAGAATCTCACAACTCATGGAAATCATATATAATAGAACATAATATAGCACATATGGTCACTTCCAAAATGTAACATCAGAGTCACAATAGGTACTAACTTCAGCCAGGGACAGTTATAACTTCCTGTCCTCACAATTCTGATACATAATATATATACACAGTGGAAATCAAATAGATAACTAGATAATGTCAAAGTCGCATATTCTATGCTCCTCCAAAATGCATCGTAAGAACCTGGATCACTTGGCTACTCATACAGTTTTGAGTATCCAAGAATTTTAGGTAAAGAAAGAAAAACACCGGTCAGACATGGGTTTGGTGTGAGTAAACTCCAAACAATTGAATTGTTGTACTTATGAAACTCTTTTAAAAAAAAGTATCTCGTAAGACCATGCCGCATATAAACACTGAAGGTTTTAACCTTACGATAACTAAAACCATTTATAAGAAACCTTTTGATATTATAATGATGTCTAAGGTTTAGAATAAATAATGAATCATAGCAGAATGATTATATGAATTGCATGCCAGCACATATAGCATGCAATTGAGTCTGTAAGCACGTAATGAAAAGTTGATTCCATACAATGAAAAGGTACGAGTCTACTTTATGTATATTACACCTCTAGAGAAAATGCGCAAGGCTACTTTAACGGCATCTCTGCTATTTAGGACAGGCCTACCCCTTCCTAGATAGTATCGAATATGATCACCCTTTGGTTGCGATCAATAACCATCTCCATTGCCACAAGCATACATAAAATATAAATATCGATCTCGATCCTTTGATGATCATACCATAATGGGAGTGACCCACTTAGTTTTACGGCATATCCCTGCTTTATTCATTACTGGATGTGATGCTTGAGGTTATATTTTACCTTTTTAGCAATTCTCACTTGAAATGTTAACACTGCCCTCCAAGAAATAATGCAATGCTAGCATTCATCCATACAGATGTTCAAGATTTGAACAAATTGAAGGATCTACTTCTACTACATCCTTTTTTGAAACACCTTCAGGATTAGTAGCAAGTAGCCCTTGAACTTCAAAGATCTTCGGCTTTGATTCCATCATCTTCTAGATGTTTTCCAACTCGAATGCTTATGCTAGTTCAAAGTGGTTTTCGAATAACTCATGCTTATCCAATCTCCATCTCTTCAAATTAACATTCAATAATTTCAAAACTGATCAAGTTATCAATGTGGACAAATCCAACATCTGGGGTGAGTATAGATTTGCATATGAAAAATAAGACATCCTATACTTATCCCCAAATTCTAATTTCAAAAAGTATTATTCCTTGATTAATAATGAAGTCGGACAAGTTGGAAACTATCATTGCCTTGACATACACTCTTACTACTCGGGATAGAGATGAGTTTCCATATTTCATAATTTGGTGTTAATTACTTAATGAAGTATCTTCCATATACTTAATTAATCATGACTCACTTATCTAAATTAACTCCCTTTGATTTATTGCATTTCCGACATTTTGACTTCTCTATCTCTAGCCTAGAAAATCTTGTTCTAGATCTCATGATACAGGAAAGTCTACCCAACGGCATTTAGTGCTAAATACAATATTACTTACTTTCCATAAAATGAGTCAACGTTTTAGCATAACTTATCTTATTTGTTTGGCTACTAAATGGCATCGAAAAAGAAATATCTAGTATTTGAAAACATCCTTTATAAAAGATAGCTGCTTTTAAACACAACTAACATTTAGGAATAAAGTGATTTAAAATTAAAAACTTTTATTTAATTAATAAAATAATGAATTAGACCTTTTATTTAAATTATAATTAAATAATGATTAAACCTTTTGTTTAAATAGTAATTAAACAATAATTAAACCTTTTATTTAAATAATAATTAAATAATAATTTTTGAAATTATTTTTAATATTTTAAAATTAATTTTTAATGATTATAACATATTTAAAATACTTTTCAAAAATATCTAAGTATAAACTCTTTTTGGTTCACACAAAAATTATTGATTTACAAACTGCATCCATAACGACCGTCGCTATATGGACTGTTTTCACCAAAATTGGTCACAACACTCTTCGGGAGTCGTTGAAGAGATAATAGTGAGGAGTGTAAATTCAAAACGAATATTATCTAACAAAAACTCCAAGCAACAGTAAAGTAAATACATAGACAAGCGATTTATAGTGGTTCGGCGTGTTGCCTACGTCCACTATGAAGTTTTTTGTAGTTTTATTGATTCTCTTTCAATGATTACAAGTAGTTACAGCGATCAACAACAAGTTACAACTGGAAATTCGAATTCAACAGCAAGAATATGATGTAGGATGATGGAGATCTCGATCCGGCAGAGTCTAGGCGCTTGAGAATCCAAAGATCCTTTTTCTGATGGCTTTGGGGCTCTATTTATAGGCTTAGGATGCTAATATTTCGCTGAAAGTTCGGGAGACCACTTCTGGCACGTGAAGGGGCCCACGCGCCCGACCTCAGGAAATTTGGGCCCACTTTGGCATCGATTCGAACTCCATTCGAATCGATCAGAAAATCATCCAATCGAGGTGAAATTTGGTGTGGACATTCTTCAACATGTATGCAAGCTTCTGTGAAAATTTCGTGGCATTTGGACTTGTGGATCTCGAGTTATCATGGATACGAAATAGGATTCCTTGTGTGGCTATTTGGCTCGAATCGATCACTTCGAAATGATGGTGGCATGCGCCTTCGTGTTGACGTGGAGCGCACACTTCGCCTTGATCCGGATTTCGCTCCGAGTTGACCGCTTCGACTCCATACATCTCGGCGCGTTCGTATCGATGAATGACATGTCACCATGGCTAGTTGACTTGGTGGATTCGAACGAAGCTTCATTGATGGGTTCGAATAAGGCTTCACTGATGGAGTCGAACGACCGATGCTTGATGGATACGAACTAGCCTTTATCTGATGGATACGAGCTTTGTAACTTCTCCATGGATACGAAGTTAATTGATGCGAACTTGAACCCTTCGATGGATTCGAAGGACGGTGATCTGATGGATATGAAGAAAACACTGGCTGATGGATACGAGGTCCATCGATACGAACTCGATGGATTCGAAGTTGATGGAGTCGAATCCGAGGCACTTCGATGGATTCGAAGTTGATCGATACGAAGGTGATCGGTTCGAACCAGTGTTCGGTGATGGATTCGAAATCTAGGTTTTTCCCTTCAAATTGAATCGATCATAACTCGAGCGTATGAACTCGGATTGACTTGAAATTTGAGATGCGGACTTCTATGATCTTTCTTGTCATGTCCTATCAATTGTAGCTCAATCTGCACTTGGACAAAATTCAGCGATATCCATAGCGAAACGAAGTATGACCAATCTCTGAGACGAAATGTCCTTCGTTTCCGATCGATCTTTCGGTATCACGGCTTTGCCAAAAAGTGAGATAACATTTGCCCCCCCAAAGTACGTCTTGTGGAAACATGACGTGCTTTGAAGAGCTGCAATTTCTCTTTGAACAATCATTGCTCTCTTTTGTTGAGATTCGTACCCTGTATTGCTGTAACCTTGCGTTTATATGATTGATTGCTGTATAATAGTGCTTAGCCGTTGGTTGTTGCATTCGTAACAAGATGAGTATTCGATCCCTGTAAATGTTTAAAATCGAATGTTAGTCCGACATATATGCACATATGTTAGTTTGACCCTTGTTAACGTCGTGCGTCCATGAGTCGTTGTCAGTTTTGTTTGCTATTGAATTTCGTATCGATTCTCTCCTGAATCAATTTGGAAATTTGAGTTGGAACAACGCTTGATGGTTGTTTTTGACTATCCTCTTTTATCGATCCTCTCCTGAATCGATGTAAAAGGTTAAAAAGTAGTCTTTCATATCGATGCGAGTCGAAATGATGGATACGAAATAGTAGTTCGTATCGATGAGAAACGATGGATACGAAATGATAGTTCGTATTAATGAGCTTGGATGGGTATGAAACATCCATTCATATCGATGAGTTTGGATGGATACGAAATAGTAGTTCGTATCGACACGCTTTGATGGATACGAAATTGTTGTTTGTATCGATATGCAGTGAATGGAGTTGCGAAATTGTTGATGCGAATGAAGGCTTCGAGTCGATGTGCTCACTGTTCGTTTCGCATCGATGGAGCTCAATGTCTTCTGTACAGCGTTAGTTGTATACTTCGTATCGATGAAGTGTGAGGGTAACTTCGCATCGATAAGGCCTCCGGCAAATGGATTCGAACGGAGCTTTCGAACCGATGGTGTTTTGACTGGTTGCGACCGGTCAAGTTTTACTGGGAGGCGAATCGTCTCGGTTCTTCTATGGCCTCATATAAATACTTCTCACTTGGCCATTTTTTCACTTTTTTACTTTTACTATTTGTTTCTTACTCTCTGTGCCCTTGCATCGACTCGAAGCTTCCGAGAGCAGTTCGTCACGTCTTCGAATCGATCCAGTTCTTTGATTCTCCGAAGTTAAACATTAAAATCAGGTAATTTAAAGGGTAGTATTGTGTTTAGAATGATGAAACTCGAAGATCTTAATCCATCCTCCTTGCTTTCACGATCGGTATTGATAACTTTAAGATCTGGGCAAAAGAGAGCAAGTTTAGGGATGGATGCGTTGCCATGGAGTCGAGGCACTGTTTTGGAGAAGAAGGAGTTGTGGCGCTTTCGAATCAAAGGAAATCATGTGACTTCGTATCGATACGAATATGAGAACAGCGATCGATGCGGAGCCGGTGTCCTCGAATCGATATGGCATAGCGTGCACTGGATCGATACGAAACTCATCGTTTCGAACTGACCGATACGAAATGTATCGAGTCGAATGCGATCGATACGAAGTGTATGGATTCGAAATTTATCGATACAAAGCGTATCAATTCGAACATGGTTGATGATATTTCTTCGATTCGATACAAATTTGAACTGCAGCGACCGATTCCAAGTTGAAACTATATGAACTTTAGAGAATTTTTTGCACATAAAAATACTTGAATCCGACGAGCTTCTGCTTTGCATGATTGAACTTGACCGTAGGACTGCATATTGGACTACCTTTCGAAGCTCGTCGATGGAACTGTAGCTTAACAAGAATGTAACGAACTTCAACTTGGGTCGATCGTTTGCAAGTGGATGGCACGGTTGTGACGGTCAGCAATGACGGTCATTTCCGGTTTGATTCTCAGAGTTTTGTCATTCAAACATCACAGTTTACTCCATAGAATTTGTTCAAGTAATGCACTGCACTGCACGACACATGCACTTTACACCGGGGAATGCACGGGCTTTTTAGCATCTAATGATGATTTCTCGTGAGTTAGCTAGTTATGGAAACTTCAAGTTCGCAACCGCAAGAAACTCAGGGTTTAGTCCCCCCATGCTTGAAGTACCGGAGATTGAGATTGAAGTTATCGGTCCAGCTCCGGACGAGTTGCCTGATGCATCCTTCATTAATAACCCATCAGACTCTATTCCGTCCAATATTTCGGAAGACATGCTAGGAAGAATATGCTTCAGGCATGGTTTGTCAATGGATGACGTGCTACTTCCGAGGCCAAATGATAGACCGCACACTCCACCGGAGGGATATACCGCATTCAATCGCCACGGGTGCGCAGCTTGGACACTCCCTCCGTTTAACCAGTATATAAGAGAAGTATTGTCGTTTTTGAGGATCGCCCCCTCTCAACTGCACCCGAATGGATACGCGTCGCTCAATAGCTTGTTCATTGCATTTATGGAATATCTCCATCGACCGCCACTTCCGATCGAGATCAGATACTTGTTTAACTTCAAGAGTCGGGCCGATAGTCCATCTTTCACATTCTTGGAGGCTGTAAGAAATTGCCAAGTTGTCACGGGGGCTTGGACAAGATTGAGTTACTTCAGGACGGAATGGTTTTATGTCAGATGCCCCCAGGGTTCTCTCGACGATGGCTATAGACGTAAGTATTGCTATCTTTTCGGGTAGTCGTTGGAACTGACGTATTTAAAGTCGAACTCACATCTCTTTTCTTTTTTCAGCCGTAATTCAGCGACCTGAAGGTGAGCGTTTCAAAGAGATAATTCAGGTATTTCAAGAAATCCCAAGTGAAGAGAGGAATATTGAGTTGCTACTGACAGATAGTAATCTCAAAATCCTTGGGTTGATTGAGCGGAGGCAAAGCATAATGCTTGACGGTGTCTTAAGAACCGTCTCGAAAGAACGAGTCAAACGAAGAAAACCTAAGATTGCCATAATTGAGGAGGCTGACTCGGAGAGAACTCATACAGATGACGAGCCATTGGGCGAATCTGCGGATGTAGCTCAAGATACCGAAGAACAAAGAAAAGGCAAGGCAGCCGTTGTTAAGCCACCTAAAAAGGGAAGATGGAAATCGGTTGTCACGGCTCGATCCGCTCCCAGAGTTAGAATTTTAGAGATGTCTCCTTCAAGAACTGAAAATCTTTATGAAGGGCTCGTCGATATTCCAATTCCGGATGATGTGTCCTTGCAGCACGATGCCGGATTGGAAGAATTTTCTGAAGCCTTAGTTTTGAGCGAGTCTCTGTCCACCAGTGCGGTTGACATATCTGGTTGGTCGGGGGGTTGCACCCACATTCACACCTCATGGCACTACACGATTTTTAAGTGTAATACGCCCACTGTGAGAGATTGCTAATTTCGCTTTATGTTTGGCAGGTACTATGTCTAGTAGAGGTTCGATGCTCGGCAGTCTCCGTAAGAAACGCTAGTCTTCTTCGTATTACGAGCCGTATAGGAGGGAAGGAGACAGAGATTATGGCTATGGGCGCTCGAGTCATGAGAGCTCTGACAGAGAAAACGATTATAGGCGGCGGTCTCGATCTCGCACGCCACGTCCTAGAGCTCACGTACCGCCTCTAGAAACTTCACGGCCCAAGCCGTCTTCCTATCCACCGAGGTCTGATACTCACCGCAGAACGGAAATTGCGGCCTCTCCGTCAATAGAGCAGACATTGACGGAGCTTTCGGGGCAAGGAGCGGTTAGGCTTGCTCAACGGAGGAAAGAATTTCCTGAAATTTGTTTTGACAGGTTCGTTTTTCCCCCGCATCTGAAGAGGATACCGTCGACAGTTGCTCCTATGATGCACGATTATCTCTCGGACGTATTCTTCCAGTATCAAGAGTGGTCGAAGACCGCTAAGAAAGCATCAAAAGTGGCCTTTGATCGAGCGGCTACAATCGAGAAGTTGGAGAATGAGCTTGGTCAAAAGGACCGCATCATTCAGGCGCTCGGCAGTGAGGCCGAGTCTTCTCGAAAGTCGAAGATTGAAGCTCTTAGAAGAGCAGATGAGGCTCAGGCAGCGATGGATAGGATGAAGCGTGAACATTACGCTACGGTGGAGGACATGGGCCATCGAAATACCATCATGACTGCTGAGCGGGATGCGGCCGTGAAAGAGCTAAATGAGCTCAAGGCCAAAGTTGCAGAGATTGTGAAGGAAAGAGACGCCGCTAACGTTTCCGCACAGGAAGCGTGTGACCAGGCGGTGGAATTCCGAAAAGAGAGAGACGCAGCCTTGGAGAAGGTCCGCGAGACAGAAGCCGAAGTCGATGAGAAGTTCGTCAAGCAGAGACTAAGCTGGAAACGGAGATAGAAGAACTTCTCGTCACTTATAATGCTAATGTGCTGATGCATTGAAATCTGACATGGCTTGATGATTATCCGACGCATTTGTTCAACGCCTGGAATTTACTAGTTGAAGAAGAGAAAGCATCACATCCAGGCGAAGTTTTTGATGAATTTGAGTTGGAGAACCGCATATTGACTGATGAAGAGAAGAAGGTTCTCCATGATTTCACGGTCTCTCATGCTAGAGAGAAGCTGGGTACCCAACACTTGGAAGTTGGTAAAGGATCTGGAGTTGCGCATCCATCTACAAGTTCAGAGATGATCACTTCATCTGGAACGGAGCCTACACCAGCGACTGAGCCACAGTTGGTCCCAGGCTACGACCTTAAGCAGCCACGCTTATCTCCCATCAGGGAGCACTCTTCTGAAGCTGCTCAGTCAGCTACGAGTCAAGTTGAGGAAGATACTCTGCACAAATCTACTATGTGTTCGAACTGAAGTACTTGTATAGAAGCATGTTTTGACACTTCTTTTCTTTCTTGCTCAGTGAATAAAATAACATCGACGGTGCCTCCTGCAGTCCAAGAGCCACATCAAGAACAGGAGGCCATCATTACTGAAGCAATCGCCACAACGATAGCCGCGCCGACTGAGGTGACACAGGGGGGTTCAATTACTTTCGATGAACAGATGATGAATGAACTCTTGAGCCAGCACAGTGACCCGTTTGTTGACATGCCATTTGTTCTCGGCACGTTCCCACCTGCTTCTATTGCATCGTCACAGTCTACCGCCACCTATCGTGAGTCTCGTGCTGCTCGTGAGGCTGAGATACTCGCCCAAATCGAAGCGGAGATGGAAGCGGCAGCACACGGCGGTAATTCTGAATGTGCTACGACGGTGGTTGATCCCACTCCTCTTGCGATGACATCTTCTGGGGACACGCTAGTCGGAACCAGCGCGCCCGTTCCTCCCCCGGTGGTAGACCCGACCCTCCGACTCCTTGAGAAGGGAATATTCCTTTAAGTTCAAGTTCGGAGGAGTATATTGATATCATGCCCTCGTCAGAGGAAGATCCGCCTAAGGGTACGGGATTGAAGAGGAAGACTGCTAGTAGCTCCAGTGGGTCCGCGTTGAAGAGGAAACCGAAGAAGAAGAAGTAGATGATTCCTTCTAGTGCGTTTTTGGCAGCTTAGGAAGTCACTTTTATTTTCCTTTCATAGGCTATGTATAGATGCAGGCTTGGCCCCCTGCTGGTAGGAATTTTTTGAAAGAACTTGTACATGAATCTTCACATACAGTTAGTTGAAATAAAATTCAATTTCTTTGTTCCAATTCTCATTTCTTTTGTGCTTAAGTGTTTGCACTGTTTAGCTTTCAGTTCGGTGTACTTGTGGTGTTATTACCGTCAAGTAGAGTTTGTTTTATTTTCCAAGTCTGAAGTCTTGGTCACAAGTTGTGATCGATGAATAAGTTGAACTCCGGACATTGTATCACTTTGGTTAGTGATTAACACTTAGCTTTTTTGCCCCCCAGTTTCGAGGAACAACATTTGTATTTTGGTGGTTGATCGCACTTATTGCAAATCTTAAGCACATGTCCACATTCTGGGGACTTAGGATAATTTGAGATCGATAATCTGGTTCGCACTCCAGGAATTTGAGAGTTATCGATGTTTGTAACACGGTTCGCGCTCCGGGAACCTGGAATTGATGTTTATACTCCACTTCACACTCTGGGAACTTGGAGTTAGTATTGATATTTTGGTTCGCATTCCGGGAACTTTGACTTGGTATTTGTGCTCCAATTCACACTCTGGGAACTCGGGGATAGCATGTATGTTTGGGTTCGCACTCCGAGAACCTATAATTTATGTTTATACTCCATTCATGCTCTGAGAACTTGGAGTTAGCACGGATGCTTCGGTCCGTGCTCCCGGAACCTGTAATCTATATTTATACTCCAATTCACGCTTTGGGAAGTTGGAGTTGGCCGATAGATGGTCAGTCACACCTGTTTGTGCTTTTTAGGAATTCGTTTCACACTCTGGGAACGATGGATTTGATGTTTATACTTCAATTCGCATTCTGGGAATTTAGAGTCCGTTCGCACTCTGGGAACGAGTTATTGGATGTTTATACTCCAATTCACACTCTGGGAAGTTGGAGTCCGTTCGCGCTCTGGGAACGAGTTATTGAATGTTTATACTCCAATTCGCACTCTGGGAATTTGGATTCCGTTCGCACACTGAGAACGAGTTATTGAATGTTTATACTCCAATTCACACTATGGGAAGTTGGAGTCCGTTCGCGCTCTGGGAACGAGTTATTAAATGTTTATACTCCAATTCGCACTCTGGGAATTTGGAGTCCATTCGCGCTCTGGGAATGATTTATTGAATGTTTATACTCCAATTCGCACTCTGGGAATTTGGAGTCCGTTCGCACTCTGGGAACGAGTTATTAAATGTTTATACTCCAATTCACACTCTGGGAAGTTGGAGTCCGTTCGCGCTCTGGGAACGAGTTATTGAATGTTTATACTCCAATTCGCACTCTGGGAATTTGGTGTCCGTTTGCGCTCTGGGAACGAGTTATTGAATGTTTATACTCCAATTCGCACTCTGGGAATTTGGAGTTCGTTCGCACTCTGGGAACGAGTTATTGGATGTTTATACTCCAATTCACGCTCTGGGAAGTTGGAGTCCATTCGCGCTCTGGGAACGAGTTATTGAATGTTTATACTCCAATTCGCACTCTGGGAATTTGGAGTCCGTTCGTGCTCTAGGAACGATTTAGTTGATGTTTATCCTCCAATTCGCACTCTGGGAAGTTGGAGTCCGTTCGCGCTCTGGGAACGATTTATTAGATGTCTATCCTCCAATTCACGCTTTGGGAAGTTGGAGTCCGTTCGCGCTCTGGGAACGATTTAGTGGATGTTTATCCTCCAATTCGCACTCTGGGAATTTGGAGTTAGTTGTAGGACTGTCGCGTGTTGGTCCAGTTCAGCCTTTTATGTGATGGCTTGCCTCCGAGCTGAGGTTTCACTTAGTGAGTGGCCGGTCGTATCTGTAATGCCCCACTCCGAGACCCACTCTAGTAAAGAGTATTACGGGGTAATACCGTCTACTAGAACGGAGAATAGAGTATAATGGAAGCGACCATGTGTAATCAAGCTATAACTAACTACTGAATACGTCGAATAGGTGGTATTCTTTTCTTAAGTGGTTCGACATATCCAATAGATATTTATAACGAGATTACAATGGCTAAGGAAAATAGGTTCAGAACAAACATAATACTAAATGATAACATCATCATCACAGAACAGTCACATAACAGTCACAGAACATAGGTACAATACATCATCAGTACAGATCCAAGTATCAGAAAGGTGGGTACAAAGCCACCGCTCACACATGTGAGTCAAAAATATATACATAAGAGTCTGAAATAACAGAGTAGCGGAATAGTGGACAAATAAAAAGAGCTATCTATCAGCATAGCAGATAATGTCCAAGCGGAAGCACAGAAAGCTAAGTCCAGAGACCTAACCTGAAACAACTCGGTCTGACCCGAGCGAAAACACTCGGGTCAGGCTAGCTAAATAATCAGTAATAACTGAGATATATAATAATGCAGTACATAAGTAAAACAGTACTTCTCCAAAGAGAAGAGTAATATGGACTACATGAATATAATGACGATCCCTAATCATTAATAAACAGTAAAAATCTCCAAAGAGAATACAAACACCAAAGTGTTTAATAAATAAAATTGGGCTGGGGCAGAACACAAGTTCACCAGCCCAATTGCGCTGGGCGGAACAGAAGACCCCCAGCCCAATTGGGCTGGGCGGAACACCCCCCCCAGCCCGCGGGCTGGGCGGAACACCCCCCCAGCCCGCGGGCTGGGGGAAAACAAATGCCCCCCACCCCCCCCCCCCCCCCCGCCGCTGGGGCTGGGGGGGAATGTGGGCCGCCCCAGCCCCGCGGGCTGGGGATTTGGGCCCTGCCCCAGCCCACGCGGGCTGGGGATCTGAGGGCCACCCCAGCCCACGCGGGCTGGGGATTTGGGCCCCGCTCCAGCCCCAAGTGGGCTGGGGACTGGAGACCCGCCCCAGCCCACGCGGGCTGGGGACCTACGGCCCGCCCAGCCCCAAGCGGGCTGGGTCTGTGGCCGGCCCCAGCCCGTGTGGGCTGGGGACTTTGGTCCACTTCTGGCTAGCCCTTCTGGGCTAGCCTGCTGCACCTGGGCAGCAGCCTGGGTGCACTCAAAATTGGGTTTTCAGCCTGTTTCAGGCTGAAGCAATTTCCAGCCAACTGATTTTTGCATTTTTTTGACATTTAGGTGTGTTTTTTTCGATTTTGGGCATCAAAATTTTCATCAAAATTTATGCTAGCAATAATTACTAATAAGTAGTAATTACCTCAATGAAGCAAATGATCAAATGGGTTGTGTACACAATATCAAGCAAGCCAAACCCTCAACCTCCAAGCAAAGATCAAGAGGCTTCAAAGGACCCAAAATCAACAAAAAAATACACAATAATTACAACAAGATGGAGGAGATAAATAGGGATTAAGAAGGAGGATTAGAGAATAGGAGAGATTGCATTACCTTTCTTCTTCTTTTTTCTTCTTCTTCTAGGATTAAACTAATTTATGAAGAGAAGGAGATGGAGCTTCTAAATGGAGGCCATTAATTATGTTTAGATCTAGGTTTAGGAATTTATAAAGAGGAGGGTTAGGGTTTATGGGAGGGGTTTGAGATATTAAATAGGAGTGGGTTGGTTAATGGGTCATGGTAAGAGGTTTTAAAACCCATTAGGACTTAGTTTATTTTCCTAAGGTTATCATGTGAACAAAATCTAAGAAGCATCCTAGTTTTAATTAAAACCATATAATTGCTCATTTGGCCCATTAACCTATAATCACATAAAAAAAATCCCCATTTCAACCCAAAAATATTTTAATTTGCGAACCAATTGCAAATTTAAATTCTCAAAAATTTGTTTAGCTCCCTTTTTAACTTAAAATCATAATTTTAATTCATTATTCGGTAATTGCAATCTCATGGTTGTTACAGTATCACAGTCACTCGCTATTTGAATAAATTCCATTATTCGATGGAACTTAGCTCTTCGTGTGTCATGATTGTTGAATGTTGCATTCGGTGAATCACAGTTCTAGCTTGAAGAGATAGTAATTTATTGCTGAAATAAGAAAATATGGCAAAGTCAGTGCCTTATTACAAGTTCAAACTTCAGAATGTAAAGGAAATTGCAAAGTATTCATAGATTGAATAGAGCCTGTCATGCGTAGCAATGGCGAAGGTTCTCATTGTTCTAGGCACTTGGCAAAATAGGACCGCACATGCTCGACAGCAAGAACAGGTCATCCCCGAGTTTTTGTTCAATCACACATGGCCCTTCCCACGTTGGTTCCACGTGCGAGGGTATTGAGTGTACTCTTCTGTAGACGAAATCACCAATTTTGAAGGTTTGGGGTTAGACCTTGACGTCGTGCAACCTGAGAACTCGCTTTCGGAGTATTACAGTTCTCAAGTCAGCCTGGTCTCCCATAACAACACCAAATCCTTTGTCAGTGGGGAATTTTAAGGTTAGGCACCATGGGGCAATAACAGCCCTGAATTTAGCAAGGGCTGGTCGGCCTAAGAAAGCACTGTACGGCGAATCTATATCCATCACCACGAATTGCAATGTCCGGACTCTGCAACACTGTCCAGTTCCCAACTCCATCGGTATTTCTAACTCTCCAACGGGTATGGCCGTGCTCCCGTCGAAGCCGCGAATACTGGATCGGTATGGTTTCAAGTCTTTAGCATTCAGATTCATTTGGTCGTAGGCTCGCTTAAATATTATATTAACGGAACTTCCGCTGTCAACCAGAATCCTTTTCATCCACACATGGCCTACCTGAGCTGATATGACTAGTGGATCGGTAGTCGGGACTATGATTCTGTCAGCATTACCATACTGGAATACGATGTCATCGGTCATTGCTTTTTGTCGTTTGATCGGAACTCTATGTTTCAAATTTCTACAACATGCAAAATCCACATGCCTAATGGGACTGGCATATGACTTCATCTCATCCCAGCTTTGCTTTGTTGGATGAGGGATACTTCCAACAACATTTACTACTAACCTCCAGCCGGTGGGGGCGGAGTTTTCCTGCATCAATTGATTGGATTCATTACTTTGATTTGATGGGCCCGCTTCTCCCGGCTGTGGCGTTCGAACAAACTGTTCCAGCTTCTTTTCTCTGATCAATTTCTCAACGAGATCTTGTAAGTGACGACACTCGTTCGTATTGTGCCCGTAGCTTTAATGGAACCTGCAAAATTTTCCCGTCTAGATTTGCTTCTCTGACGACGGTCTTGGAGCAGGTTTTTTATATTGAATTGTATTACAAGTTTGCAAATACAAGTTCTCCAGTGAAGTATTCAAGGGTGTATAACTGTCAAACATAGGATTCTTGCGCTGTGGTCCACGATTTTGATCTCGTTTTCTAGTTTGGTTCACGCTCTCTCTCTGCCGAGCTTGTTTTTCTTAACGTTCAACTGAACTTTTCCGGAGCTCTCACCGGACTGTTTGATCGCGATATTGCTTTGGATCCCTTTCGTACTTGGTCCTGCATCATTTTGCTTCCTAGACTGTGTCGCGTCTTCCCTTCTCAGGAATTGAGCCGCCTTGGCGTGGAAACGGTCCAACGATGCAGGTGGTTTTCCAGCTAACCAGTTGCCAAACTCAGAATCGGGGTCAATCCCCTTAGTCAATGCCATAAGGATGGAGTTATCGTTCGGATTGCTGATCTCCGCACATGCATCATGGAATCTCTCTAAGTAGTGTCTGAGCGTCTCTCCAGGAGCTTGGGTGATGATAGACAAAGTGTTGACATCTTTTGGCCTTGCAAGGTGCATGCGGAATTGTTCAATAAATTTTGTGGCCAACTGGTCGAATGAAGAGATGGATCGAGGTGGCCGTCGAGTGAACCACATGGTAGCGATGCCCTCCAAGGATATGGGGAAACTACGACATTTCACTACATCGTCGGCTCTGGCAGCGGTCATCGACCATTCATATTTCAGAATATGTTGGTTGGGGTTGGAGTTTCCTTCGTATATGGGTAGAGTTGGCATTCTGAATCACCGTGGAGGTTCAGCAGTAAGGATATCGTCCGTAAAAGGAGTGTGACTTCAGGAAACTCCCCAATCGTCATTTGTGAATCCCTGGCTCTCACGGATCATCTGACGTATCATAGTTGAAAGATCAGGCATTTGCGCGTTCTGTGCGGCTTGCGCCGGAGTATGATTACGTTCCATACTTTGGGGTTGGATCGGATGTTGTTGACGGTCCAAGTTTTGCCTTCTTGGCTCATAGCCTTCTGGGACGTACGGTTCAGGAGTACGTTCACTATGACGACGGTCCAGGTTCGACTGATCTTGGGCGTCGACCCCTGGTTCAGCCGCGACGTTAGTGGTGCGGTGAGGAACGACACCTCCTCGGGAGGAGGGTCCGGTTTGGAAACTGGCTGATGGACCAACTCTCAGTTGTCCCACGGTCAGTGTCGGTTGATCTCCAGCGGCTGGCATGTGGCTCCCATCTGGCCAGAGTCATGGAGATCGATTATGATAATCAGAAGATGAAGAACTTTCGCTGAAGGAGAGAGAAGCATGGTCTCTCTTGGATCTCTTTCGCTTCTGGCGATCCAGCTTGTTGATTAGCTCGGCGTTAGCGCGTAGCTGTTCTGCTAGTTGTTGCCGACTCCGAGTTAGCTCTTGGAGTAGCAACTGGAGCTCTGGTCGGGTAATTGGACCTGATGGTTCCGAGTGTCCAGTAGCATCTTGATTAGATGGAGGTAGTGGAGTAGGATTCTGTCTATCCTGTTCTTCTTGATTGACAGCGTTCGAGGTGGTTCTTGTGCTAACCATCTTGAAAGTCGAATTCCTTTCCTAGACTTTGTGCAAATCTGAATAGAAGGGAAGGAAGTTGGATTTGATGATCTGGATCTCTCTCTTAGATTTATTCAATCCGGTATCGATGACAGATCCAAAGAGCAGGAGAAAATCTGGGAATTCTCAGTGAAAGTACCAAAGTGTTTGCACCAAAATTGGTCACAGCACTCTTCGGGAGTCGTTGAAGAGATAATAATGAGGAGTGTAAATTCAAAACGAATATTATCTAACAAAAACTCCAAGCAACGGTAAAGTAAATACGTAGGCAAGCGATTTATAGTGATTCGGCGTGTTGCCTACGTCCAATGTGAAGTTTTCTGTACTTTTATTGATTCTCTTTCAATGATTACAAGTAGTTACAGCGATCAACAGCAGTTACAACTGGAAATTCGAATTCAACAGCAAGAATATGATGTAGGATGATGGAGATCTCGATCCGGCAGAGTCTAGGCACTTGAGAATCCAAAGATCCTTTTTCTGATGGCTCTGGGGCTCTATTTATAGGCTTAGGATGCTGATATTTCGCTGAAAATTCGGGAGACCACTTCTGGCACATGAGGGGGCCCACGCGACCGGCCTTAGGAAATTAGGGCCCACTTTGGCATCGATTCGAACTCTATTCGAATCGATCAGAAGATCATCCAATCGAGGTGAAATTTGGTGTGGACATTCTTTAACATGTATGCAAGCTTCTGTGAAAATTTCGTGGCATTTGAACTTGTGGATCTCGAGTTATCATGGATACGAAATAGGATTCCTTGTGTGGCTGTTTGGCTCGAATCGATACGTTCGAATCGATCGCTTCGAACCGATGGTGGCACGCGAATTCGTGTTGACGTGGAGCGCACACTTCGCCTCGATCCGAATTTCGCTCCAAGTTGACCGCTTTAACTCCATACATCTCGGCGCGTTCGTATCGATGAATGACACGTCACCATGGCTAGTTGACTTGGTGGATTCGAATGAAGCTTCATTGATGGGTTCGAACAAGGCTTCACTGATGGAGTCGAACGACCGATGCTTAATGGATACGAACTAGCCTTTCTCTGATGGATATGAACTTTGTAACTTCTCCATGGATACGAAGTTAATTGATGCGAACTTGAACCCTTCGATGGATTCGAAGGACGATGATCTGATGGATACGAAGAAAACACTGGCTGATGGATACGAGGTCCATCGATACGAACTCGATGGATTTGAAGTTGATGGAGTCGAATCCGAGGCACTTTAATGGATTCGAAGTTGATCGATACGTAGGTGATCGGTTCGAACCAATGTTCGGTGATGGATTCGAAATCTAGGTTTTTCCCTTCAAATTGAATCGATCATAACTCGAGCGTATGAACTCGGATTGACTTGAAATTTGAGATGCGGACTTCTATGATCTTTCTTGTCAAGTCCTACCAATTATAGCTCAATCTGGACTCGGACAAAATTCAGCGATATCCATAGCGAAACGAAGTATGACCAATCTCTGAGACGAACTGTCCTTCATTTTCGATCGATCTTTTGGTATCACGGCTTTGCCAAAAAGAGAGATAACATGGACCATAACCTTAAACTTGTTTTATAATTCAAAATACCTTTTAAATCATTCCTTTTATATTTAAATAACTTAACAATTTTGTGTAAAGGTTTGAAAACAAAAAGTAAAGTTCGAAAACCTTTTAAAATCATTTATAGAAAACAAGGAAGTAAACCAGTTTTAAAAGGACACGAGATCTCGATGTTGAAACATAAACCGATTCAAGTGAAAACTTTCCAATCAACATTCAACCATTCATATACATAAGCACATACATATACAAATGCAAATAACATCCATTACACAAGGAAAGATCACTTGTAAATAATTACTGAAGCACTTCGTCTACATTTCAAGTTATTAACAAATCATCACATATGTCATCCGCTTCATGCGGGAACCAAACCAAACAACATTATTCCAAACTTATAACATAAGCAATCAATTAACTATTATCATCCGAATAATAAATTTAAAACCTTTAGTATTAAAAGTGAGATTTACTCACCAAAATTGACACAAATTCAAATCAAAACCACTATAACTTTGCACCAACACATGGACTTAGTTTTCCTTTACAAAAAATTACTTTATAAGGCCTTGGGAGGTGGGGATGGGCTCGGCCATGCTTGAGGGTTGTGTGGCCATGACTTGAGGAGGGTGTTTTGGGTCTTGTTTTAGAAGAGAGGAGGTATAGAGAAGAAAGTAGGTGATTTTGGTTAATGTTTAAGGTTTAAAAGTGAAAAAGAAAAGAGATTTTTAACTTCGAAATTTTGAAGAAGCCATAAAAGGAAAAAAGGAAAGCTTGGAAAAGAAGAGATAAAAGTATGAAAATGAAGGATAAGTAATGAAAAAAATGAATGTTTTTATATAAAATGGATAGGAGAAATTACAAAAATTCCCTTGATAATTAGAAGGTATAATGCCCTCCACCACATGCTATTACATCATCCTCCCCTTACCCCTTTGCACACGCAACATCCACCCTCCCTCTCTCATCACCATCACTTCATTACTTTACATGACTTGATGTTACCTTTTATACCATTTTTTTTCAAAGTTTAAAAGAAAAGTCAAAACTTACTTTATTTAGTTATGTAAATAACTTAAACTTATTAACTCAAGTTACTTCCTCAACTAAAGTATATGTTATTTATATATATATGTGTGTGTGTGTGTGTGTGTGTGTAGTGTATACTCTAGTGTTCGCAACATGTTTTGACTACTTTTAGATGATGAAAAGTCGAAAATCCAAAAAACGATTTTCAGTCGCATTTTCAATTTATCTCCGAACTAACTATTTTTGTAAACAAAAATTTAATTTTTTTACTACCATTAGTTATTACTTAAAAGAGGCCTATTTGAGTTATATAATCCAATAATTAATTATTTAAAAGCATATCAAGTATTCATATTTAAATTGATTAAATTATGGGATGTTATGTTACCTCTTAAAAGAATTATCAACTATTCTATCATCTATTTAAAGTTGATCTACTTGGGATAAGCCTCCCTCATGCTATCTTCTGTCTCCCTAGTGCAGTCTTTGGATTATTCACTCCGCTGAACCTTAACCAATCTCATGACCTTACTGCACAATTGTTTCACATCTTTATCAACGATAGGGAATTAGATGCATTGTCATGTTAAAATTTGGTTCCACCTACAAATCTTTTTAAATAGAGGGTCAATGATAAGAGATAAATCATGCACATATTTCCTCAAATGTGATACGTGAAAAACATTATAGACTCCCGCCAATCTTTTTGGCAACTCAACTGGATAAGCATGTGGCTTAATCCTCTCAAGAATCTGAAAAGGTCCAACATACCTTAGTGCCAACTCTCCACTCTTCAAAATCAAAAACCTCCTATAATGCTGGAAATTTTTACAAACACAAAATCTCCGACTAAAAACACTAAATTCCTGCACCTTTGATCAACATAGCTGTTTTGTTAGTCTTGAGCTTTCTTCATCCTTCTTTTGATCACAACAACGTTCTCAGTAACTTCCCGAATCATATATGTGCGAAGCACTAACCGTTCCTCGGTTTCTACCCAACACGATGGTGATTTACATGGCCATCCATAAAGAGCTTCATAGGCTGTCATGACAATGCTTCCTTGATAACTGATGTCATATGAGAATTCCACAAAATGAAGATGATCCTCCCACGATCCAAGCAAAAGTCCAAGACACATGCTCTCAAAAGATCTTCTAAGTCTCCATTCACTCTTTTCGTTTTCCCAATCATTTAAGGATGATATGTTGTGCTCAAATTCAGCTCTACACCCAAAGCTACTTGTAACACTTCTAAAAATTGACTAGTAAAGTTTGGACCTCGGTCACTTACAATACTAACTCGAACTTCATGCAACTGGACGATCTCTCTCATATAAATCTCTATCAAACTAGCTACAGTTCTAGTGGGATTTACTAGAATAAAATGAGCGCTCTTGGTTTTCCAATCCATAATGACCCAAACACCTTCATTACCTTTTCTCGATTGAGGCAAACCATCTATAAAATCCATTTGCTTCTATTTCCAATTCGGGATGTCCAGTGGTTAGAATAGCCCAGTAGTCCTTTGGTGACTACCTTTGGTTTGCTGGCAATTAGCACTTCGATTGATGTAGGTAGAAATACCTCTCTTCATTCCGTTCCACTAAAATATTTGCTTCATATCCCGATACATCTTTGAAACACTAGGATGGACACTCAACTTGGATCAATGATACTTTATGAAAAATTCCTTCCTACGACCATCAATATTAGAAACATATATCCTTCCATTTATCTCCAATACACCTCGATGGTCCATCTCAAAGCTCGAACAATGACCTTCCACTATATCCTTGACGATATCCATTTGTTTCCTTACAACCCTCTCCAGAAGAGTCAGAGTAACTTCCAAAAGAGCCAAAATTGCATTCCTGCTCAAAGCATCCACTACCACATTGGCTTTTACTAGTATATATAAAATATCCATGCCATATGTCGCTAGAAAATCCAACCACTATTGTTGCCTCATATTCAAATCCTTTCGTGTGAAAAGATACTTCAAGGACTTGAGATTCGCGAAGAACTCAAATTTTTTACCTAACAAGTAATGCCTCCACATCCTCAATTCAAACACAATAGCCAATAACTACAAATCATATGTGGCATAATTTCACTCATGAAGTTTCAGCTGCCTACTAGCATAAGCAATAACTCTCCCGTGCTGCGTCAAAATTGCATCCAATCCTACACCGCAGGAATCTTTATATATAGTGAATCCTCCACCTCCATCCGTAATCGCTAAGACTGGAGTGCTGGTCTACCTCTTCTTCAACTCAATAAACTCTTCTTCACACTTCAAAGTCCAAATGAACTTCTCATCCTTTTTTTCAACTTGGTTAGGTGCAAGGCAATTTTGGAGAAGTCTTATATGAATCTCCTATGATATCCTGCTAAGCCTAAGAAGCTTCAGACCTCTATTGGAGTCTGCGGTGTCTTCCAATCTTGAACAACTACTACCTTTGTCGAATCAATTAAAATACTTTTCCCTGACATAACATGTTCGAGGAACCTTAATTCCGATTTCCAAAATGACATTTAGGAAATTTAGCTTTTAAAACGTTTGTCCTTAATGTTTCGAGCACCACTACCAAATGTTATTTATGTTCTTCCTCGGTTTTAGAGTAATAAGAATACCATCTATAAAGACCAACATGACTTTATTGAACACATCTCTAAAAGCTTGATTAATAAGATCAACAAAATATGCAGCTGTAGTAGTTAGCCTAAACGGCATAACAGACCACTCAAAGAAACAATCCGGTCCTTCAAATGCCGTTAAGGGAATACTATCCTCCGCTATCCTTAATTAGTGGAATCTTGTAGCAAGATCCATTTGGGAGAATACTTTAGTATCATGAAATTGGTCAAACCTGTCATCCACATGGAGTGATGGATATTTATTCCAATTTGTCCGCCTTTTAAGCTCATGGTAATCCACATAAGTTCTCAATGATCCATCTGACTTTGCAATAAAAACAACTGCTCCTCAACTTAAGTGACTTGACCTAATCGGTCCTTTTCTCAACAAATCATATGTCCGGTTAATTAACTCTTGCCTTTCCCTCGAAGCCATTTTAAGAATAGATTAAATAATAGGTTTTAAACCAGGAATTAAGTCAACATGAAATTCAATCTCTCGATATGGGGGTAGACTATTAAATTCTACAAAAATATCAGGAAAATCAATAACAACTAATATTGACCCTAACTCTTCCTGGGAGGAATCAAGGACATACGAGAAACTACTCATTCGCTTACTAGGATTACTGCAAGCTATCATTTCCAATCTGTGCAGTTAATGCGCTCGGTAGATTCAAAGCGGTGGAGGTACAAAAAGTCATAGTGGGGATACAGCGAGGATATAGCGGGATACAGCGGATGGCTCTGAAATAGCATATAAAACTCATACTTAATGTTTTTACAAATATATAAATGGTAATTAAATGTAAAATTATCATTCAATTGAATTATAAATAATACATAAATAATTTTAAATAAAAACATGTGCGAATATACTTTAAATAAACGAAAAACTATTATATAACATAATTGAATTTGGTAGAATATTAGAGTATTTTCATTTCTAAAAATATATTAAAAATTAAATCAAATAAATTAGTTTCATAATTTTATAATGTATAAATGCAATTTTTTAATTCATTTTATTAAAAAAGATATAGCGGGAACAACGGAATATAGCGGAAATAACGGGATATAGCGGAAATAGCGGGGATTAAAGCGGAAAGGCTATATTCTGGGGCTATATGGAAAAATCATAGCGGTAGAAATCCGCTATGAGATATAGAGGGGTTGTAGCGGGGTTGTAGCGCGGCATTAACTACACAGTTTCCAATATCCTTTCGGATTTCAACACTACCCTTTGCTCAACATGGTCTAGAATAGCTCCATACATTGCTAACCAATCCATACCGAGTAAAACATCAAAACCTTTAGATCTAAAATAAACAGGTCATAGAAGAAATGGTGTTTAAGGTAAAAAAAAACTCATACATTTTCACAAACTATACACAGATTAGTTGTACCACATATATAGTTAGACACATAGATAGGTGTTTCCATGATTCTTCGGGAAAGTTGCAATCTATCTACTAATTCTTTAAAAATAAAACTATGGGAAGCCCTGGTATCAAACAATACTCGAACTAAAATGGCATTAACATATATAGTATCTTTATGAACTCCCTGCCCTTTCACATCCTTTGAAGTCGATGGTTCCTCTTTCATAGCATAAACTTTGGCTTGCTGACCCTTCATCATCAGTGGACTATCCTTCACCATATGCCTTGGTTGATGATAATTAAAATGAACTTTCTTTTGAACCATTGGTGAAATTGGCCCTGCCTTCTGAATCTTTGGATTCCTATAGAATTTTGGAGTGTGACCCTTCTGAATATAATTATGACAAGTAACATTCTAGTACTATTTCTCATGAGCCCTTCCTCCTGGCTTTCCTCCCCACTGCTTATTCCCTAGCTGATTGAACTTTTACTTGTTTGGGTTGCAATTATTGTTGCTACGTGTTGTTGCCAGCTTCTTCATCTCAAGTACTTCATATTGCATAGCCATATCCACTAAGCCCACAAAAGATCCCTTCAAGTGGACAGTCATCTTCTCCTGAAATCCTTTTCTCATCCCGCTCACGAACATCTCATTCTTCTTAAGAGGGGTATTAATCAATTTCGGGTCAAATCGCGTTAACACATTAAATTTAGTTTCATATTATGATACTGACAAATCTTCTTGCTTAAGATCCAATAATATATTATACAGATGGGTCTTCTCCGCAGCGCACATGAACAAGTCTTCAAACACCTCCTTAAAACTACTCCAAGAAAAATCATCCTCTATAACATTCACTATAATAGAATACCACCATGCTGCCACTCTATCTTACAACTGCCATGATGCTAAGAAACGCTTCTGCTCATCTGAAATTTCCAGCCCTTTGAAAATCTTCTCATAAGAATGAAGCCAAGCTTGAACTTCGATAATGGATTACATGCCCTTAAATGACTTTCCTTCTAGATTAGTATAGTCTTTTCACAGAGCTACAAAGTTCACATGGGGATGCACCACTTTTGCCTCTTTAACAACTCCAACTTTCCAACATTTGGAGCTCAACCATTGTTGGTCGTAAGCTACTCTACCGCCTTTTACCATATTACTCATTATCACTGCGCGAACATAGTAAGATAAATTTTAAAATACTTGGATAAGATAATCATTAGGAAAATGGTCAAGAATCAAACATATCAATGTTGATCGAAATAATTTGTATGTATATATATATTACAAATGCACGCTTTCATAGACTAAACTCATTCTAGGATATTACTTACCCTATCTCTAATGAGTTGACCCCAACCAAGGCCTAGGACCTCCCTCAACCTAAGCTCCGATAACACACGTGAAGATCAGCCTTCCTTACTCCTAAAGATGATAGTTATTACATCCACGGTATTCGTGTGCCAACCATCTAGGTGTCCGAAAGGCTGACCGTTGGGGTAAAAAGAAAGAAAATACAAGAAGAAAGAAACACAGAATCTCACAACGCAAAGAAATCATATATAATAGAACATAATATAATATATATGATCATTTTCAAAATGAAACATCAAAGTTACAACAATTACTAACTTCAGCCAGGGACAGTTATAACTTCCTACCTCCACAATGCAGATACATAATATACATACACATCGGAAATAAAATAAATAACTAGATGACGTCAAAGCCACCTACTTCATGCTCCTTCAAAATGCATCCCAGGACCAGGACTACTTGGCTACTCATACAGATTTGAGTACCTAAGAGTTTTAGGGAAAGAAAGAAAAACTCCATGTCAGAGATGGGTCTGGTGTGAGTAATCTCCAAACAACTGTAATACTTATAAAACTCTTTTAAAATAAACGTATCTTGTAAGACCACACCGCATATAAACATAGATGGGTTTTCACCTTACGATAACCAAAACCTTTTATAAGAAATCATATGATATTGTAATAATGTCTAGGGTTTAAAATAAATGTTGCAACATAGCCAAAATGATTACATTAATTACATTCCAGCATATGTAGCGTACAATCAAGTCCATAGGCACATAATGGAAAGTAGATTCCATACAATGATAAGATAAATGTTTATCTTCCATACAATATACCTTTGGAGAAAATGTACCGAGGTTGCTTTGATTGCACATCTACCACTCAAGACCAGCCGACCCCTTCTTGGATAGTATCGAATATGATAACCCCTTAGTTGCGATCAACAATTGTCTCCATTGCTACAAGAATACATAAAATATAAATACCAATCTAGATCAAGTGATGATCATACCCTAATGGGAGCAATCCACTTAGCCTGGCAGTACATTCTTGCTTTAGTCATTACCAGATGTGAGGCTTGAGGCTACATTTTACCTTTTTAGCAAATCCCACTTGGAATGCTAACATTGCCCTCTAGGCAACAATGCAATGCAAGCATTCATCCATATAAGTTGTTTAGGATATAAACAAACCACACTACTTCTATAGCATCCTTTTTGGAATCGCCCTCACGATTAGTAGCAATTAGCCCTTGCACTTCGAAGATCCTCGATTCCATCAACTTCTAAATTTTTCCAATTTGAATGCTTACTTTGGTTCAAAGTGTTTTTCAGATAAGTCATGCTTATTCGATCCCGGTCTCTTCGAACCAACATTAGATAATTTAAACTGGTTGAGTTATCGATAGTGGAAAATCCCTTATTTGGGATAGTTAGAAATTTTCATATGAAAAATAGGATATCATATACATATCCTCACTTTTCGATTTCAATAGTACTATCTCTTGATTAACAATGAAGTTGGACAAGTTAGAAACTATCCTTGCCTCGACATACATTCTTACTTCTTGGGATAGAGACGAGTTTCCATACCTTAAAATTTAGTTTTAAGTAAACGACAAAGTATCTTTCATGTAATTAATTAGTAATGCCATATTTATCGAAATTAACTCTTTTATGCTTATCATGTTTCCAACATTTCAACTTCTCTATCCCTCGCTTAGAAAATCTAGGTCTAGATCTCATAGATAGAGGAAAGTCTACTCATTAGCCTTTACTGTTAAATACAAAAATATCCTTTGTAATAGTGCTTTGGAAATAAAGTGATTTAAAATTAATAACCTTTACTTAATTAATTAAATAATAAATTAGACCTTTTATTTAAATAATAATTAAAACTTTTATTTAAATATTAATTTAAACTTCTATTCGAATGAAAATATTTTATTTTAAAATTTCTTTTTAATACTTATAATATATTTTATAAGACTTTTCAAAAATACCTAATTAGATACTCCTTTTAGTTCACTCCAAAATTATCAATTTACAAACTGCATCCATAACGACTATTGCTATATGGACAATAACCCTTAAATTTGTTTTATAAATCAAAATAGCTATTAAATCCTTTCCTTCTATATTTGAATCACTTAACAACTTCGTATAAATGTTTGAAAACAAGAAGTAAAGGTAGAAAACCTTTTAAAAACATTTATAGAAAACAAGGAAGTAAACTACTTTTAAGTATTTATCTAGTTTAACTTTCCAATCAACATTCAACCATTTATATACATAAGCACATACATATACAAATGCAAATAAGTTCCATCACACAAGCAAAGATCATCGCTTGTAAATAATTATCTAAGCACTTCCACTACATTTCAAGTCATCAACAAATTATCACATATGTCATCCGCTTCATGCGGGAACCAAACCAAACAACATTATTTCAAACTTATAACTTAAGCAATCAATTAACTAATATTATCATCCAAATAATAATGTTAAAATCTTTGGTTTGAAAAGTGAGATTTACTCATCAAAATCCATAGAATACAAATCAAAAACCCTGCACCAACACATAGACTTAGTTTTCCTTTTCAAAAACTTGATTTTTAAAGCCTTGGGAGGTGGGGACGGGCTCAGCCTAAATGTATATGGGCTCGGCCATGCTTTAGGAGGTTGCGACCATGAATTGATGAGGGTGTTTTTGGTCTTGTTTTGGAAGAGACGATGTGTAGAGAAGAATGGAGGTGATTTTGCTATTGTTTAAGGTTTTAAAGTGGAAAAAGGAGAGATATTAACTTAGAAATTTTGAAGAAGCCATGGAAGGAAGAAGTAAAACTTGGAAAAGAAAATATAAAGGTTTGAAAACGAAGGAAATGAATAAAATAAGTAATGAAAAAAGTGAAGTTCTTTCTATATAAAATGAATAAGAGAAACTACAAAAATGCCCTTGACAATTAAAAGATACAATGCCCTCCACCACATGGTGCCACCCCTTCCTCCCCTTACCCCCTTGCACATGCAACCTCCACCCTCCCTCTCTAATCACCATCACTTTACATGACTTGATGTTACCTTTTATACCATTTTCTTTTAAAATTTTAAAAGAAAATTCAAAACTTACTTTATTTACTTAAGTAAATAATTAAACTTGTTATCTCAAATTACTTCCTTAACCAAGTATATGTTATTTATATATGTGTGTATGGATATACTCTAGTGTTCATAACATGTTCCGACAAATTTTAGATGATGAAAATTCAAAAATCGAAAAAACGATTTTCGATCATATTTTTTATTTTTCTCTGAACTAACTATTTTTGTAAACCAAAATTTAAAACAACTTTACTGTCATTAGTTATTACTTAAAGGAGGCCCGTTTGAATTATAAAATCCATTAATTGATTATTTAAAAGTATATCAAATATTCATATTTAAAGTAATTAATAATGGGTCGTTACAGACCCATGTTCACTAGCTGATTTTGGAGAAGTCTGCAATTAACTTTAGGAATGACATTGGATCTTAGTACCGCTTACTACCTATAGACCAACGATCGAATAGAAACGACTAATAGGATTTTAGAAGATTTGTTGAGAGCTTTTATCATGGACTTTGAAGGACATTGGGAGTAACACTTACTGTTAATAGAGTTCGCGTACAATAATAGTTACCCAACCACGATTGGCATGACACCCTTTCAAGCGTTATATAGGAGATCATGCTAATCGCCTGATTGTTGTTGGGAAACCATTGACAAAATTATAATTGGACATGATTTGATTTGCTAGACATCGAAAAAGATAGGTATGATTAGGTAGTGAATGAATTTTGCACAAGACCATTAGAAATCCTATGGTGACAAGCAAAGGAAGGAGTTGGAGTTTGATGTTAGAGATATGGTGTTTGTTGAAATTTCCCTTTTTAAGAAGGTGATGAGGTTTGGTATGTTGGGATAGTTGACACCAAACTTTGTTGGTCCTTTCCTGATCTTGGAATGAATAGGGAAACCTATACATCTTGGAATGAATACGGAAACCTATCTAATCGTAAAAGCATATCGGATTGAGATTCTACAACTGTTTGATTACAGACTAAATACAACAGAAGACCTAATTCCTTGCTAAAAGGTAGTAGGTAATTATGCCAATTATGTTATGATATTTCATACCTATGTCTATAATTAACTGTCAACTGAATTCAGTTAAGTTTAGAATGACACTACAGACAAGATTATGTTTGAACGGTACGGGTAGCGAAGTACCTGATCATGAGCTATGGTTAATTGGTAATAGACTTTCAAAAATGAAGTATTCGAAAAAACGTGTAGACTTAGAGTTATGGCATGCTCGTGTTGGAAAACCTATAGAACGCGATGATCTTGTTAGGATTTTATCAACCATGAGCACGTTGCAACTGAAATTAATTTCAAACACTACAAGAAGATGTTCGAAAAATTCGTTGAAGACATAAGCTTCCTACTAACATATTATAATTTGCATATATGTATCATATTTTTTTCTCAAACGCTGCTGAATTCCAAGATTTGCAAGCTGGTGCGCCTGTGATTTGTAGCCTTTTTTATAGATTTGCATATGTTAGATGTCCTCTTTTGGCCACATTTGAAGCATTAGTTTCAAGATAGAATTAAATTAATGCATGAGATGGAAGGTACTATGTTAAAGTGGTCTATGATTGTCATATGCCCGTTTTGAAACTGCATTTGTAAGGGTGTATAGGTAGATGTTGTCTTGGTGATTTTTGGATTAGTGAGTTTGTATGATAAATTTATGTGTAATGGCCTAAAGCAAAAAAAAATTAAAAAGTATGTATGAGCGATTGAAAATATCAATGTATTGTTTTGGTTTGCTTTGATTTGGTTATTTGGTTTGTTTGACATACTAGTTTCGGATAAATAATAATGTAATGTTCGAATTTCTTATAGTGTACTGTAATTTTTATTCTATTATTTATGCTTATCTATTTCTTGCTTTAGCTGAAAATGTATTTAGAAATTATCGTTTTATTTTGTATTCATTTTACCGCAATTGTCAGTCGCAGTTGTAAAAAAGTCTTTTACAGCTACATTGTAGAAAATCTTTTAAAACTTCCATTAGCAGTTGTAAAAGATTTTTTTACAATTGTGATAGGCAGTTGTAAAAAATTATTTTAAAAATGTGATAGGCGGTTGTAAAAAATTATTTTACAACTACCAAAGACCATTGCCAAAAAATATGGCATTAAAACAACTCCGGATAGCACGACGGGCGATGGCCCGTTATAATTATAACACCCGGTAAAATCAAACAAAATTAAATAAGTAAGTTAAGATAAATTCATTAATTAACATAGGGATAAAAATGAAAATTTTATAAAAGTTGAAATTTGACCATGAAAGTTATGACGTTATGTTAGTGGCGAAATTTTAATCTGTTTTCAATAAATAATATGCTGAAAACGGAGCTTAAACGAAGAAGTTAAGAACGTTTGAAGTTTTCAGATTTAAAGCAATTTAAATAGAATTTAAATTCGAGTAAAATAATTGATTCTCAAATTGGAAATTAACTATGACTGTATTTTGGGGTTAAGTACACATTAAAGTTAACAGTTAACATTACGAGTAATTAAATATTAAATAAATGATGGCCCAAAAATTAAACAACCTTCTAAAATAGAGGAAGAGGTTTACCCCTTGACCACAAGAGGTCGACTTGTGTGGCTACTGGGATTACGCTTCAGATTTATCTATTTTAACCTTGTTCCATCTTATGGTTTTGGTACATTTTAACCTCTATATATAGAACCCTACCCTCCCCACTTTCATTCACAATATTTTGTGAACATTAGCAAAGCAACATCAGTTTATCTCTTCTTAGATTCAGAAAACTCCATTAGGGTTTTACATAAAAAATTCTATTTACCTTATCTTTGTTTATTGTTTATTTCCAAACCTTTTCTGCTCCAACCTTTTTGAATCTAATGTATATGCAAATCCCTTGTTATATATATCAAAAAGAAGAGATCTGAAGGAGATTATAACGGGCGTTGCAAATCGAAAGAGAAGCAAAGCTAAGGACTAACTATGAGTGGAATTCTTAATCTTTCTATTTTAGTAGTTAATAGTATAGTTTGGATTTGATATATGCCTTGGAGAGTTTTGGATTATGAAAACATTATATTAAAAATCCCTAAAATACATCTAAAGAGAAATGTCTATTTTTAGATTTGAAATCTTAATTGTTTTGTGTTAAAATAATAGAGTTTTGTGGACTTTTGCAGTTTATGTATACTACCTTCTATTCCACTTCTTTTTTTCTTCGGACCCGATTAAGGGATTTAATTGAGAAATGGTGTGTAAAGGATGAATCTTTATTCATAGTTTACACGCTCATCTCTATAAAATTTAGTAGAATTTCCTTTATCTAAATTCATGTAAAAGAAGTTGAGTAGAACGTAGAATTGGTTAAATTGTAATTTTCCATTTTTTTTATTCCATTATTTTAATATGAGATATGTTGGATTTAGATTCTATATACAAGTCTATTTACTGCAATTTTGGATATGAATATTGAATCATTATTATAGATATTAGAATGCCTTGTATGGATATTGGAATTTCAATATTAGTGTAAAATGGAAGAAAAAGGAAAGACTTGTACTATTATAGTTAAAAAGAAATTAACATTTAAGGTTAGTTAGAGTGTAATCTCCGTACACATAGAATAATAGGTATATATTTATTTATATATTAATTAGTGCAATAAACATATAACTATAACGTATGATTGTGTAGTTAATTAGGTAATAATTGTCATTAAATCCCCCTTAGGAAAGTAATTGATGTTTTAAGGTGTAACATGGAAGATTCCTTATAAAGCCTTAATTATGAGACGGAGAGATGAGTATTATATATAGAGAGCAGTTAAACTATGGCTAAGCCATAGGGATGTGAGGTTAGTCAAGAGACACGGAAAAGTCTGCCCGGCTAATCTGGCTATCAACAGTATGACTTTAGGGCTGATGTGAAACATCTCCTATGATAAATATTTGTAACGACTCTAGGTTAGTCCAAAATTCTATAAGGTATATTTGTCCAACTAATCTGGCTACCAGTTCCTATGAATATTCAGACTAATGTGAGATGTCATTATGAGTACAGACCATAATAAGAAGGGCCTACTTGGGGTCTTGAGATATTAAGTGAATGTTTGAGGGCTCTCCTTATTTTCGCAAATGGAGTAGTAAATGTTCAAGGGGTAGTTATTAAGCACGATAGGTGGTATCCCAATATGGATCCGCTGTGGGATAAGGTATTAAGTGATTGATTAAGGGTCCGTCATTCCATAAAGAAGTATTAAGTGGCTCAGTAGATTCCATGCGATGTCAACTGGATAGTTACCATTGAGGAGTCCACCTTGGAATATTTATTAAATACGGGTTAGCCTCAGTTAAGGTCTTAAATGGTCAAAGTCTGCGTATTTTCCGATTAAATGTATTAAGTGGCTTGGGTACTTTCTCTTGTGTTGATTAGACATTTATGACGTGGGATATGGGTTATGGGATTTAGGAACCAGCTTTACGAATGGAAGGTATTAAGTGGTTGATTGAGGATTTGCCTTTTTTCCTTATACGAAGTTTTAAATGGTTTAATTACGTAAGACATGTTTTTATTTAAATTATACCTTTCAAGTACTAAAATAGTAAGGTAAGAGATTTCTATTCCTCATACACTTGTTGTTCTGACTCCCTCCTCATTACAAATCCAGTTAGAGAAGGAGTTGATGATGCTTGAAGATGGCGATAGTGAAGTTTGTGGCAATTGTTATCTATCCGTTTGTTTTATTTTCTATTGTATCCATGATATACACTTTTGAAAAAAATGCTGTAACGGTTGACATTATTTAATATTTTATGACATTTGAAATGATATGAAATAAATGGATATTGTTGTTGTTCTTATATTCTATTCTTTTTACTACGAGTTCTGAGAGAATAGATATAGAGCTCTATTTTGTTATTTTCACCAACCAACAACTAGCTTTAGAATTGGTCTAAATTTCGATGGGCCTTTTTGGGATTGGAATTTAGACATGTTCCAGAGAGGGTTGTTACATTTCGTACCAGAGCATAGATTACCCGATCAACGTGGAAAAATATACATCGTGTGGCATATTCGTTATTTTTGTAAAATGTTTTTCAAAAATCTTACTATATATACACTTATTTTTGAATTTACACTTAGCTCTATAAATTTCGATTGTAAAAGTAGTTGCTACCAAATTCCAAAAAGGTAGGCGAAATAACTATGAGTCGAAAAAAGAAATAGCGTTAGATTTATACTTCTTTCTTGGACCTAGACTTCCATATCACTGTGGATCCCATAAGCATATAATAAGTATAGGAATCGTAGATGAAAGGTTGTAACTCAAAAATCTAATATGTAATAAACGAGTAATAAGTGAGGAGTTGCAAGAAATTAAATAGATTTATGAGACCATTAATATAAATATGGGAAGATAAGGAAGAAGTTAAATAAGTAAGGTTGAATAAGTAAATTAATGTCTTTAAGAAATGCTCGTTAAAATAGTAACCATTTAATATGGACAAAGTGGCATTTATGAGAATAGTAAGTCTAAATTTTATATAATAGTTAGATATTATAAGGCATAGTATTCAAACAGACGTAATGAATATAGTAGTGAAACAAACTTCCGAAAGAAGGTGAACATTAATCATCACAAAATTATAACTAGATTGGATGATTGAATAGGAAGTTCAAAGAGAAGAACAATTAAAGATAATTTTCAAAATCCTTCCCCTTGAGAATAAAAGTGGTAAAAAGGTTTTTGAAAACTCCTTGAAAGTTGTGAATAGGCTTCTTCAAAAGATTATTAGGTGATTTTTAATGGCTTTGGAAATATACTACTATTTGTAAAATCTATAGAAAGAAGTGTTGAAACATTTTTAAAACAAAAGGGAGAATGATTCTTAATTACTTGAAAGTTGAAAAAAAGAGAAAGTTCTCATTTGTTAACTTTTCAATTTAAAATTTGTTGAATTAAAGGTTTTCAACTTTTGGATCCTTCGTTTTCAGATTCTTCTACTTTATGAATTTGTAAGTTGTTATTTTGAAAAGAGGAAGGAAATTTGAAGATTTATAATTATAAATAGTTGAGTTAGAAAGTTATAACTTAAAAGGATTTTGCATTCTTAAAGTTTTTACTTTAAATTTATTGAGCCAAAAAGTTTTTGGTCCAAAGATTTTTAGTAATGGATTTTTCTTTTGAAAAATGCATAATTTTTCCTACCTTATAAAATTAGAGGTTCTTTTCTTTAAATTTCTTTTGAAAGAGCATACAAATGAAAAATGCACTTGATCAACATAGGATAGAAAGAATAGAAGGATAAATATGTCTGACAAGGTAGATATGAGGAACATTCCTGTATAAGGAAATGTAAAGAATGATAGCTAAATTTAGATAGTGATAGAATTACAAATTTTAATCTAGTAATAAATGATAAAGAAGAGGAGCAATGGGAATAAGATAGGAGTTATCTTTGTCTACTACGTTTCTCTATCATTTAAAGCTATATATAAGATGTTTTTGGCAATTCAAATTATTGTAATTAGTAAAAGAGTTGGATATTTTTGGAAAAGAAATTACATAAAGTTGAGAATTTTCAATATGCATTTTTCCTAATTCAAATTCAAAACTTGTCTGAATAAGAATATTATTGGAATTGATAAGAAAAGGATTGTAATGGATTTTAAGAGATTTGAACAAAGTTATAAAAAGTAGTTTGTCAAATAACAGTATATTTTGGATAATAAGGCAATGGATATTTATCTATATTTTAGATATAACTGTTATTTTTGAAATGGTAATTCGTGTAATTAGAAAACTCTTTGGAATATTAAAGGTCTAATTTATTATTTTAGAATGATAATTGAGCTTTGAATGTTTTGTATTAAAGATCCTGTTTTAAAAAGAAGCAAGTCTTTATTTTAGTAAGTCTTTTAAAAAGGAAGTTTTCCATGGTTTCTTTTTAAAAACCAAGTAGTCCTTAAATTCTATGAGATGAAAGTCTAACTTTTAAAGAGATAAATCTTTAATGAAGTAAGTTTCAAAAAGAGAAATTATTTTGCTCCTATTTAGAACTAAGAAATTTTGAATTCTTGGTAAAGGTTTCTAAGTTCATAATTTTCAAAGAAGGAATTTTGAGTTTGGTACTCCATGTTTGTGAAATTTTAAATTTTCCAAGAAATGGGGTACTAAATGCTAATTTAAAGAAATAAGTTTATTTGTATGAAAGTAGTTTATTTAAAATTATTTTCTATAATTGCTAAAATTATGGTTTTTTAAAAAATAGTTTTTATAGAGTAGATAGGGATCACAACCTAGGTAGGACGAACTAAGATATTTAGTATATGAATAAAGTAGGAGTAGAGTGAACAACCTAATTTGTAAATTTTGAAACCAGTCCCAAATCTCTATTTAAAGAAGGTGGTATAGTTATTATGGTATTTCAGATCCGTAATTGGGTTGTAAATTAGGTTGCCTGTAGAAAAATAATTTTTGTATTTTAATTTTGGAGTAGTTTTCATTTAATTTTCGTAAATTATCCAATTCCAAGATAGGTATAAAGTGTGTTGTTTGAAGTAACAAGAAATAAACTAAAAAGGAAAGAGATGTGTTAGAAATGGTATTCTTTTCCATAATTTACACTGTCTATTTCAATAAAAAGAAAAGAAATAATTCATTTACATTTAAAACAAAGAAAAAAAATCACTTATGGTTAATTTATGAGAAATTATGACGGTAATTTGTTTGGAAGGATAGATTCAATAAATCAAAATATGAAAATGAGTATTCTAGTTGTAGAAGTTAGTAGCTGGAAATATATATGTGTATAACCACACTTAGCAACTAGAAATATTTATAACATAGGTTACGACTATATATGAATTAATTACTAATTAATGGGTTAGGATTTATGGACATTAATTACAAATTTAACGGGCAATAACTTTTTAATTAATGGGAGGAAAAAGGAATCAAATAAGGACTGATTAAAGAAACATGATATGACATTTATAGGATAAAGAAATTTGGATAATGAATGGATTTTGGAAATCTAAAGAAGGTTAAAGAGATTAAAGAAGCATTAATTTGGAATGGTTCAATTTTGACAATAATGATCAATTGTTATGGCTATATTAATTAAGGCAATGGATGGAACACATTTTATAGAAACTGAAAAGGAAAATTAATGAAAATGCGTAACAATGAAATGACATATTAGAAATACCCATCTTAATTTAGTGAGAAGTATTAGGATCTCAATACTATTTATATCAGTTGATAATAAATGACAACTTCCGACAGATTTTTTTTTTTTTAAAGTTCATGGGTTATAGTCGCTAGTTGTCTCCTTTAGTAATTGGAAAAGTGAAAAATGTGGTGTAAGATATATCCCCGTTTTATCCTTATGTTGACTTCATGCATGGTTTAAACCACTTGATAAATATATATATTGAGAAGCAAAGTAACTAAGGAAATTTATATGGACACTTAACTAGCGATAAACCATGGGTAAGACTGGAAGTTAATGGGGAAGTTAGGTTAGTAACCTAAAGTAAATAAATGTTTCAATCCTAAAATTTTAGAATTTTGGAAAAAATAAAATTTAGCTCACAGACTGTCACCATTAGAAGAAAAGATGAAAAATATAGGAATACGAAGAGAATTTCCTACTAATCAAGGACAAAGAAGAGGTGGCAGAATTTTTTGTTAGAAGCAGTAAAACCACATCATCTTTAACATATCTTCTTGGAGTTGCAATTTTCGTCGTTAATGACAGGGACCATTAGTTAACTAGCAAATTCTGGAAGAGTTTGCTGGTAGCTTTGGAAACTAGCTTTAGGAACTTCGTTAAATCTGAACATCCATTACCAATTGAAGGCCGACGGACAAACTGAAGGAATGAATGGGAACTTGGAGGATTCGTTGAGAGCTTGCATCTTAGACTTTGGAGGACATCAGGATTATCACTTACCCTTAGTAGGATTCACATATAGTAGTAGACACCATTAGATGATTGGTGCGTCACCCTTGAAGCAATTTTGGGAGGCCAGACAAATCGCCAAATTGTCGGTGGAAAATCACTGATAAATTCTACTCAAACAAGATTTGGATTGTGAGACTTTGAAAAGACAGGGTTGATTAGGTAGTACGTAAAGGTCGCAAGACTCGGATAATTGAAAATTTTGACACCAAGATTTATTGGGTCTTTCCCAATATAGGGAAAAATAAGAAAACTTGTAAGTTGGCTGGAGTCCATGACGATTTTCATGTTTTGTATTTGAGAAATTACCTTCATAGAATAGCAATTGTGGTAGATCCTAATCAATTGGAGGATTTTGAGATGAAGCCAATAGCATCCCGTGCCGTTGCATGCATTCTGAAGCATGGAAATAGGAATCTCCACTATAAAGAAATTAGATTGTTCTGAGTATAATGAAGAGCAAATACGGTGAAAGGCATGAGGACTTCTTGTCTTAAGCCTTTCTCTAGTAAATTTTCTCTTAAAAGTTAGGATTTTGGTTGCATCGTAGTTGCTAGATTGGATGGTAGAGATGGTTGCTACATTTTTTCACCGTCACTTTACACTCATACAGCAGTTTTATGCATGTTTAGGGTATTTGCATACATATTTTCATAGCACGATCACACACTCAAACTACAATTGAGCTTATTTATAGTATGTCTACAGTACATAATCACATTGCACTTTAGTTGAGCAAATGGTTGTGTAGATAACTTTGTTGTATAATATGGATTTTATTGCGCGTTATGCTATTTGCCTCCAAGAATTTTTTTTGGATGAAATCCTTTTTAAGGAGGGAAAACATAACACCTCATAAAATCAATCCTAATTGAATAAGTAAATTAAGAGAAATTCAATTAATTGGGATAGAGATAAAAGTTTAAATTTTATAAAATTTGGAATTGGACCACGAAAGTTATGCCATTACGTTCGTAGCGAGACTTTAATCTGTTTCCATATGTAATATGCTGAAAACGGAGCTCAAACGAAAATGTTATTAGCATTTGAAGTTTTTAGATTTAAAATAATTTAAATAGAATTCAAATTCAAATAAAATAATTAATTACCAAATTTGGAATTTGAAATTAATTGTGATTAAACTTGGGAGTTAACTAAATATTAGAGTTAACAATTAATGTTAGGAGTAATTAGGAAATTAAATAAATAATGGCTCAAAAATTAAATAACCTTCGCAAAACAAGGGGAAGAGGTCGACCCCTAGAGGTGGATCGCTTGGAATGAAGAGGTTGACCACTTCATGTGTGGCTTCTTGGGTTTTAGTTGCTTTGTGCGGCTTACATTTCTACGTTTTTAACCTAGTTTCATCCTATGGCTCTGGTATGTTTCAACCTTTATAAATAGAACCCTACCCTCTCCACCTTCATTCACAAATATTTTGGAAACATCAGCGAAGCTCTATCAATTTATCTCTTCTTAGATTCAGAAAACTCCATTAAAGTTTCAACTAAGAAATCTTATATACCTATCTTTGTTTATTATTTAATATCTAAACCTCTTCTCTACCAACCTTTCTAAATATAATATGTATATAAACCCTTTGTTGAATATATCAAAAATAATGGATCTGAAGGAGATTATAATGGACGTTGCTAATCAAAAGGGAAGCAAAGCAAAGGCCAGTTATGAATGGAATAGCTTTTCTATTTTAATAGTTGAACAGTATGGTTTGGATTTGATATATGCCTTGGGATGTTTTGGATTATGAAAACATCATACTGAAAATCTCCAAAATTCCCCCAAAGCAAACTATCAATTCTTAGGATTAGAATCTTAATCGTTTCCTGTTAAAATAGTAGAGTTTTGTGGATTTTTGTAGTTTATCATTCTACCTTTTATTCAATTTCTTATTCTTTTTCTTTAGATCTAATTAAGGGATCTAATTGAGAAATGGTGTGTAAAGGAGTAATTCGTAGTTTACACTGCCTATCTCAATAAAATTTAGTAGAATTTTCCTTATCTAAATTCATGTAAATGAAGTTGAATAGAAAGTAGAATTGATTAAATTGTCAGCTTTCATTTTTGGTTCATTCAATTGTTTTAATAGGAGATAAATTGGATTTAGAATTTATATACAAGTCTATTTATTGCAATTTCAATATGAATATCGAATCTTTGCTATGGATATTAGAATCCCTTGTTATGGATATTGAATTTAGATATTATTGGTAAAATGGAAGAAAAAGGAAAGACTTTTATTATTAAGGTTAAAAAGCAATTGGCGTTTAACGTTAATTAGGGCGTAATCTCCGCATGCATGGAATAATAAATGCGTGTTTATTTATATATTAATTAGAGTAATAAATGTATAATTATAATGTATAGTTGCGTAGTTAATTAGGTAATAATTGTCATTAAATCCCTTTTAGAAAACTAATTGATGTTTTAAGGCTTAATAAGGAAGATACCTTTTAAAGCTTTAATTATGGAACGGTGAGATGAGAATTATATATAAAGAGTATATAAATTATAGTTAAATCATAAGGATGCTAGGTCAATCAAAAGACGCACAGAAGTTTGCCCGGCTAATGTCGCTACCAGTAGTGTGACTTTTAGGGTTAATGTGAGACATCTCTACGATAAATATTTGTGATGACTCGATTTAGTCCTAAATTCTATAGAGTAAATCTGTCCAGCCAATCTGGCTACCAATTCTTATGAGTAGTCAGAGTAATGTGAGACGTTATTATGGGTATGGGTCATAAATACGAAGGGCCTACTTCAGGTCTTGAGGTATTAAGTGATTGTTTAAGGGTTCACCTGTTTTCCCTAAATGTAGAAGTAAATGGTCAAGGGTTAGTTATTAAGCACGATAGGTGGCATCTTGAAAGGGGTCCGCTTCGAGATAGGGTATTAAGTGACTGATTAAGGGTAGGCCTTTCCATAAAGAAGTATTAAGTGGCTTGAGAGATTTCACGCGATGTGAGCTAGATAGCTACCATTGAGGAGTCCGCCTTGTGAGTAGATATAAAATGATGGGGCATGCCTCAATTGAGGTCTTAAATGGCCAGAGTCTACCTATTTTTCCATTAAAGATATTAAGTAGCTTGGGCACTATCTTTTGCATTGATTGGACATTTATGATGTGGGATATGGATTATAGGATTTAGGAACTAGCTTTGGGAATGGAAGGTATTAAGTGGTTGGATGAGGACCTCCTCCTTACCTTATATGAAGTATTAAATGGTTTAATTACATAAGGCATGTTCTTATCCAAACTATACCACCTAAGTACTGAAATAGTAAGGCTCGAGATTTCTACTCACCAGACACTTGTTGTTCAAACTCCCTTCTCATTAAAATACAGGTTAGAGAAGTAGTTGATGATGCTTGAAGATGGCGAGAGTGAAGATTATGGTGGTTATTATCTATCTTTTCATGTTATTTTCTATGTACCCATGATATATATGTTTGAACAAATATTGTAACGGTTCACATTATGTAATGTTTTATGACATTTGAAATGATTTGAAATAAATGGATACTATTATTGTTATTATATTATATTCACACCTTTGTGAGTTCTAAAAGAATAGACAGTTATCTCTGTTTTGTTATTTTCACCAACCAACAACCAACTTTAGATAGGTCTAAGTTTCGATGGGCCTTTTTTGGGTCGAAATTTAGACATGTTCCGGAGAGGGTTGTTATAATAATATACCTATAGTAATTGTTTTTGGAAGTTGTGAAAGGGTGTTTTTGTTGTAGTGTAGATCACAAGTATTAAATCAGAGTCTGTCTAATCCGCATTAAGAGATATTAAGTAGCTCGGGTACTTTCTCCCACACTGTTAGGGCTAACAGTGGTTGTGGAATGGACTGAAAATGCTTTCGGGCTTACAATTGGAGGTATACTTGGTGGGATATAGCATAGCATGCGTAACACATATTTCTTATCTAAATAATATTGTCCATATACAAGTATGGTAAGACTTGAGATTTTTCATTCACCAAACTTTGTTGTTCTGACCCTTCCTCATTACAACACACAGGTTAGGTGAGATGATGTTGATAGAAAGGCTGAAAGTAGAAGTGAAGACTGGTCACAGCTATCTATCTATTTATGCTTTGATATATTATGTTGCACCTATTCCTACATGTTTTATTACTTTAAGATATGATATTCCGGATATTGGGATGTTTTGTTATGTTTTTTAGATTTGAATTTTATAAAATGGGTACAATTCTTGATATTATATTTTATCCCTTTCGGTGTGAGATTCTGATAGTATAGATAAATAGCTCTGTGTATTGTTCATTTTTACCAATCAACGGTCGGTTTAGGAATGGGCCTAAGGTTCGATAGGCTTTTATTTTGGTCAAAAATTAGGTTCGTTTCGAGGTAGGTTGTTACAAAAAAGATGATAAAAATTGATGATAGGGTAAGAAAAATAATAAACTAAAAGAGTATGTGAAATGCCTTATGGAGTTTTGGTTTGCTTGTAAAAGGACGGTACGGTTATTAGGTTAGAAAAAGGATCCACATATTAACTTAATTTAATTAGGATAGTCGAGATCAACCAAGCCAGAAAAGGTATACATCTTCATCTTTATTATTTTTTCTATTTTTGTTTTTGTTTTTTATTTAAAAATTCAATGTATGTAATTGAACTAGTCAAATGATAAAAAATAAACTTGTTTATGCACTTGTTTCGGACTTACTTACAAGTCCATATTTAGGCCATTAACTGGTTCAAGTGATAAGTACCAAATTGGATTTAATAAAATAAAGAGAATAATTCCTATTGGTGGATAAAAAGATAATTTCCTACTAACACCTTTATGTTAGGTGTATATAAAAATAGAAAACCCTTATATGATTGGCTCTCTCTACCCACTCATCTAATTTTCCTCTCCATCAAGAAAGCTTCTTAAACAAAAGGGGTCAAGAAGAAGAAATACAATCCTAGGTAATTATTCATTAGAAATTAATTGCTTTTACTATAAATCAAGGTAGGTTTTCTTAATCTATTATCTGATTGTGAAAATCATTATGTTCAAAGATCTAGCCTATTATGATTTATGCAAAAATTATATTTCCATTTTATTGATCTAAAAATTAAGACTTCACATGTGGAATCAGAGCATAAGTTGAGAACTTAATGATTTTCCATGAATGATATTTTTTTCTCCACTGCGACACATTTTAAATTTCTTAAAATATGCTATATTATTGTATTTGTCGATTGATGTTTGTTTTCTTTACCATTGTTCGTTTGCAATTTTTGGTATTAATTTATGATACACACACATATGTATATATGTATGTATGAATCAGGTTTTGAACTTAGCTATAGCTTTAAGTAATAACTTAATTGTAAAGTTTTGAATTATGCTGTATATGTTTGTGTGTATGCTTGCTTCTATTTCACATAAGGAATGAGTGTATTCTTTTATTGCCATAACAATTTCGGTTTATATGTAATGTTTTGGATTATAGTAAAATGTTGTAAAGGATTTATGTATATATATATACATACATACATATATATATTCTATATATCTTATGATTATGTTCACAATACATGTATGCTGCCATTTAAATTAAAGAATTATTAGTATGCTATTTGAATTAAAGTGATCAACTGTATGTTATTGCTTACCAAGGTGATCATAAAATTAAGGGTTTATGCATATGAATTATATAATGGTACTTTAATTTGATATTTATATTATGTATAATTTGTTGGTCGCTAAAGTGTCCAAATTAGAAAGGTTTATAAATGTTAAATTAAAGGAAATTCATTTACTCGTATTTATATGATGCTTTGAATGAATAAAATTATGGTTTATGCATAATTTTAAAGATTTGTCATAAGTATATTGAGTTCATAGTTATAAAATATTTTGGATTGCCCAAAGGTTGATCATTTATTTTATAGCCTATAAACATTATGAGGTATATTGATGTGCTTGGTTTTGTATATCCAAAGATAGAAAACATATCTAACTGGAGCATGTTAATTACCAATTATTTGAAATTGTCTTGGGCATCAATTATGTTTGTTTTATTACATATTATTGTATCACCCAAAGGAGAACTTCAATATACATCGTGTGTTTATTGGTTGAATCTGTACCTGTGTTATAGATTTGAGTTTATTACTCATAGCATTAATGTGTGAGCATATTTTATATACTTTTGCAGCATCTATTATTGTTTCTCTGCATTCGCATGCTATTCTGCTATTATATTTAATGGACTTAATTTCTCTTAATGGTCTGAACAAGTTCAGTTTCACCCTGGTATTCTGGATCTTGATTTAGCACTCTTAAGTGAGAAACTGGTTGCAGTTACTACTACTAGCAGCATTGAATAGAGATCTTCCTATGAAGCTTAGGAGAGATCTAGTAGACTGAGCTTAATGCTTATGCAAATGACTATAGAAAACAATAGCAAGTCCATTGTTAACAAAACTGAAAGTACAAAGGAATCTATGAAGATAGTGGAAGAATGCACCTAGTCTGAGTCTACTTAAAAGTCGCTCGTTGGGACATGAATGGGCATCCTAACCACCATTAAGTTTGATGGTTCTTATACTATGCATGAGCATATCATTAAAATGATGAATATAACATAAAAATTAAAGACCATGGGATGGAAGTGAATGAAAAATTCTTACTAACATTATTACTTAACTCCTTACCACCTGAGTATGGTCCATTTCATATGAACTATAACACTCTGAAGGATAAATAGAATGCGCATGAATTGGAAAGTTTGCTCATTCAAGAGGAAGTAAGGCTTAAGAAATCAAAATTTCATTCAGCAAATCTCGTGGGTTGGAAAGAAGCTAGATAGATACCAAGAAAGAATGCTGGAAAAGGAAAGCAAGGACTATCAAAGTTAAATCAGTCATATGCCCAAATCCATAAGGAACTAAGCAAAGGTAAGCGTCATTCCTATGGAAAGACTAGACACTATTAGAAAGATTACATGAAACGTAAGGCTGGTTTGAAAGGAAAGATAAGCAGTGCTTTATTATGTTTCAAATCAAATTTAGCTTAAGTTCCTTATAATACTTCATGGATTGATTCTCGTTGTACCGCTCATGTTTCAAAGACGATGCAGGAATTCCTTATAGTCTAAACCACAAGCCCAAATGAAAATTTTATCTTTATGATAAACTGAGTCAAAGTTCCAGTTGAAGCCATTGGGACCTATCATTTATTTTTAGACACTATACAGTATTTAAATCTTTTTCAGACTTTTTATGTTCCTTTTACTTCTCGTAATTTCATTTCCTTTTCTAAACTTGATACTTTTTTAAATTTGAGAATGGTTATTTTAGTTGAAGCCATTAATACGGATATCTTTTATAATGGTTTGTACAAATTAAAGCTTGATACACTCTTTGTTGAAACTTTATTAACTTTACATCATAATATTAGTACTAAACGTGGTTTAATTGATGAATCATCAGCTGTGGGATAGACGTTTGGGTCGTATATCCAACGAAAGAATCGAAAGACTGGTAAAAGATGAAATCCTACCTAATTTGGATTTTACTGAACTTGGAATTTGTATGGAATGTACTAAGGGATATATAGGCCATTTGATGTTCCATCTCTTTGGGGATAAAAGTATTTTATGACCTTTATTGATGATTTTTCACGTTATGGATAAATCTACTTGTTGCATGAAAAGTCACAATCGATAAACATTCTAGAGGTGTTTATCAATGAAGTTGAAAGGCAGTTAGATAGAACGGTGAAAATTGTCATATCTAAGATAGGTGCTGAATATTATGTAAGGTATGATGAAAGTGGACAATGCCTTGTCAATTTGCTAAATTCCTAAAAAATCATGGCATATGTGCTCAATGCATGATGCCAGGAACATCATAACAAAATGGTGTTGTGGAAAGGCACAATCATACTTTAATGGATAAGGTTAGCAATATGTTAAGCAATTCATCTTTACCCAAATCATTGTGGATGCATGCTTTAAAGACCATTGTATATTTGTTGAATAGGGTTCCTAGAAAGGCAGTTCCGAAGAAACCATTTGAATTGTGCACGGAAGGAAACCCAGTTTAAGACACCTACATGTTTTCGGTTTCCCAGCTGAAGTAAGAATTTATAATTCACAAGCAAGGAAACTAGATTCAAGAATAATTAAGTAACGGTCTGCCTTTTCGACTCCCAAGTGTCGATACTATTACATCCACAGTATTCATGTATCGAGCGCCCATGTGCCGGAAAGGCAAAACATTATAGAAAAAAGAAAAAAAGAGAAACAGAACAGTAAAGAAGAACAAAATATCAGAATCTCATATATGAAACGATAATATATAATATCTCAATGTTCTATACAAAAAGAAAACTTCGATATACATATATCAATTAGATTAAACTAACATATCGTCAGCCCGAACAGTTATAACAGCATATCCTCACAAGAGCTGATAAATACAAAATAAGTAATGCAGTGGAAAACAAATGCGGTCAAATACTCATGAAGCTCCTCTCCAAGAGCTCCAACGAACCACGACTAAACTTGAAAATATACACGGGCTGACCCGAGCATTATAAGAAAATGACACCTGGATCAATCTTGTAAAGCAGCATGAGAAACTCAAATCATATGGATTATTATGTCTATAAAACCCTTCAAACATAAAGGTATCTCGTAAGACCATGCTATAAATAAACACAGACCGGCTTTTGCCTTACGATAACCAAACTATTTCTATTTGAAAATCCAATGACACTATATTAAAGCCTAAGGTGTGAATTATAAATAATCAAGTAGCTGCAATGCATGTGACTACAACAATAATAGGCATACAGTCCATACTACTATGGTGCGTTCACTAATTGTGTAGTATTCCACAGAGGTGTCCTTGGTACCTCGAGAATGGTCCTCCTGCACAAGGATCAAAGATATCCTTCCGAAGCGTAGTATATCACTAGTGAATGTACCATAGGAAAAACGTAGCTGATCTTGCTAAGACCTGATGCATATGCATATTAATATAAGTATCTCTAGAATGGAGTCACAAGCACCATATGGGTTTGCCAACCCTACTGGCTATATCTCCTATCTCTGCTTTCTGTCATTATTGACGGTGAAGTCACTTTCAATATTCCAGCACACGAGTCACAACTCGAATAGATCTCAACACACGAGTTCTCAACTGGAACATATCTTAAAACCACACATTAATCTTCATATCTCAACGAATCTCGAAATCACACATGGGTTCCTACATCCTGAAGAAATCATGAACAATTACATGTGTTTGAGCATCTCAGACAGATATTAAATCTCTACATAGATTCCAGCATCTCGAACTAATTACAAACCTCTTCCAAAACATAGAACACGTATATGGTTTTGGAGTGGTTATGGTTTCAAGTCATTTCATATAAGTACACTCCCCTGCTTATCGGGATTTCCAAAACCAACCGATGGATTTTTGGTAAACTCAATCCTGGTTCTGTAGGAAATAAACATACAATACATAAGAGCGAAGATCACCACCTAACTGTTTAAGAAAACAAATTGCTTTATGATTTGTCCTAGAAGAGCAAAACTAGTTTATACATACATGATAGCATCATCGAAGATAACTGTAGCATATAATTCTGTGTTTCTTATATATATTTCCACAGTTATATTTTTCTCAACTTAGATAGCTGATTAATTGACTATACTTAGCATATTTTGAACTTTCAGTGCTAAGTACACAACTAAATACTTCTCACAAATAAGTAAACACATAAAGCACGATCAAGTCACACAAAGCACGATCAAGTCACACAAAGCACGATCAAGTCACACAAGCGACTTCTAATCCCCAATTTATTAATTAATACCTTTATTAATTAAAACCTCTTTAATTAGGAAAACTTCTTTTATCTAATAAAGCTTCATATATCAATCCCTACTATTGATTCATACTCTTTTAAAACTTCAAAAGTATCATATACTTTGTGATAACCCGGATTTTTGGACATCTGTAAATTGGTAATTAACTGGATAGATTATTAAAAATACTGCATTATAAGTTGAGCAAATAAAATTCAGATAATTAAAAATATATGGATATATATATAAATGGATTTGAAACTATAATAAATTTTGAATTAGAAATCTTTGGAAATGATAAACCTTATAGTAAATTAATAAATATATGAATATATATATATATGCAACTTTATATTGTTCAAAATTTTAAGTGTATACATATACAAGTATATAAGTGTGTGTGCATATATATGTATATATATACCATGAGAAGTAAAATATAAGGAAGTTGGTAAAGTGTGGATATATATATATAATATCAAAATTCACATAAGATATTTTAACTGCTCCAAAGTTGTATTTTTTATTTTTAAAATCTCAGAAATAATTTAAATTTAAAATCTAAATTTTAAACTCTAGATATAAGTATATATGTGGTTGTTAATTAAAGTATTAATAACCCAAGTTTAAGAAAATAAGAATAAAATAAATAAAAGGTTTTATAATATTTCTTCTAAGTAAACATGGTAAAAGGAAAATATAGAATATTTCTTTATACATTTGTAAGCTAAGTATAACATGCAAATTACAAGAGTCAAATTATTAGTTTTTTTTTGTTTTTTTAAAATAATAAATAAAAGGTCTTTACATTCTTATATATATATTCATCTGCACTCCTACTCTTTAATTTTTCCTTCATATCTTAAAACCAAACCAGAAAAAAAATATAAAAACTAAAACAAACAACTCTTGCAAATTTCAAAACTGAAGCAAGCAAGCAAAGATTCAACTCAACTAAATACAAGCAATTCAAGTTTCCCGATCAAATTCAAGCTTGCTGTTCCAAAGATCAAAATTAAGAGCATTTCCAATTTTCAATCTCAATAGCTTTTCACTATTCAACATTTCAAGTGAGCAAACATCACTTTTAAAAATTAAATCTGTTTTATTTTCTGACGCGTGTGATAAATCCTTGGAGTAATATTGTGAAATGTCTTCATGTATGAATTAATATGGTTTGCAAGTATATTGCTGTGTGCATGTCAGTATATAGATAAGTGTGTCTCTGTTTTGATTCCAACAGGTTAAAACAGATTCAAAAATCAAATTCTCTTTCCCTAGTCTCTTTTAGGTTAGGATCTTTTAAAGAAAAATGTTTGTATTAACTAAATTTAATTTTTAAAAAAGTTTTAAGTGTATTTAGAAATTAGATTAACTAGAAAGGAAGAAGAACAGTAAAAATGAAATTTAGTTTGAAAATTAGTTGTTTAAATCTTGTTTTTTTCTTATATCACCTGATTTATATTTATAAACTATGATTTTTAAAAGTAAAATCAAGATTTCTAAGTTGTATTTGGGTAGAATTCTCAGGTTGAACGGAAAATGGGATTTTGGCAATTTCTAGCGATCGGAGGATGATGGAGTCTCATGGTCATTGCTGGAGCATGCTTGTGGGTCAGAGGTCTTGAAAAAAATGGTCTCTGGATTTATCGTTCACCGAGGGGGCAGCACGACGTCATTGTAGGGTTTTAGACCTTGATTTGGTCGACATTGGTCTCGAGGTAAGTTCGTCGTCGTCGATGCATCGGACTCGATCGGAGTAGGGGGGAATAGGGGCGTAGGTCTGCGGTAAAGGTTTGGAGGTGGCTTCGAAGTTCCTGGTGGTCGAAGATGGTGGTGCAAAGTGGATATTGTGACTGGGTGTTGGTGCCTGTTATTGTTCATGTAGCTCGTTTTCGATTTTGGAAGTCGATCAAAGTTGTGGTGGTCGGAATCGAGGGAGAGGGTCGTAGTTGACTTGTTGGCAATGGCATTGATGGTCGCAGCGTCGGCATTTGCACGTGCATGTGCACGCTGCACAGTTGTATCTGTAGGTTGGGTTGATGTAGGATTAGAAATGAGAGAGAGCTCGGGGAGAAGAAAGGTTGACTCAGGTTTGCATAGGGGAAGGCTTCGAGTTAGTCTCGAGGAGTTCGTGAATGCAATAGCAGTTTTAAATTTAAAATAAAACAAGTTTAAAACTAAAAAGAAAAAAGGATTGCTTGGATTTGGGCTCGGGTTAGTATAGAGGGTGACTCGACTCTGAACTATAGGATATTAACAGTTTTTAAAAGTTAAAATAAAACAAGTTTTTGAAACAATTTTCTTAACTAATTCTTTTAAATAATAGATGTTTTATTTAAGTTTTGGGTTAGTTAAAGGTTATAAAATAAATTATTTTAAATTAATTAAGTTTAAGGTATTTTATTATATGTCCTTTATTTTATTTAATTCTTAATTTTATTAAAGTGAAATTAAATAGTGTAATTAAGTAGTTGATTTAAGAAGGTGGAACGTTTTAACTATTAATTAACTTAAAGGTCTTAAGTTATTTTATATGTTAATAATAAATTAATTCCAAAGGTTTGTTAAATAAAATTTAAGTGATAATTAAGTAAATGATTTAAATAAATGGGTTTATACTTTTAATTAACTAAGGTCTTAAGTAATTATAAATGATAATTAATTAATTCCAATAATTAATTAAAGTAATAACAAATGGCTTGTAATTAATTAATAACAATTAATAAGGCTTAAGTAATTAATTTATTTGGTGTAAATTAAATTAATTATAAATTGTGTGTTTAATTAATCTTGCTTATGGATGATTAATTATATTGAATGTTTGGATTGATTAATATCTCTAGTCTATTAACTTGTAATGTTCTGTGATGCGCAATGTCTGAGTTGAACTGTGATAAATGTGAGATATTTATCTGTGATGAAATTGCTGTGTGAATACAATATTCTGAAGTTTAATTAAATTGTGTTATTAACAACTGGGCCTTAAAAGAAGATGCTTGGATTTCGAAGGGACCGGGATCGGATATCAGCGATACCCGAAACCACTTCGACTAGTAACTACCATTATTCTTTATTGATTTGATTTTAGTATCAAATGGGCTTGAATGGAATAAACTAAGTAAACTTGTCCATTTAAACTAAGTAACGGTACTTAGATATTATTTTATGAAATAAGTATTTGGCTATAGTAAGATAAAACTCGTAGTGATGAATGAGTTACTTTGGTTTTCAAGAAGCTTTACAACTTAAGTATTTCATCTTAAATGGGTTTACTCGCGATGGTTTCCAGCCTGACTCGGGTGTTACTTTAATGTAATGCTCGAATTAGACCAAGTATTATTGATTTTCAGGTTAGGACGTTCTGCAGTTCAGGAGACGAGCTGGATGGCAGGAACGTATGGAGTAAATTCCGCTGTGTATTTGAGTTTGTGTTGATAGTAGTTAGGGACAAGTTGTTACAACTGTCCAGTTATTTGCGAGTGGTTGTACTCCAATATGTTGTATGTAAATTAACAGATTACAGCTTTCTTTGTGTAAATGATGTTATTTGATATTATATTTTCTTCTGCTGCGATTGTGTGATTCTTGCTATTGTTTTCTGTTTCTTCTTCTACCTTTCTTCTTTACCCTAACAATCTGGAATTTCCGGCATTCAATTGCTCGGCACTTCTACAGTGAACGTATTAGTGTCGAATTTTGAAGATCGAAAATTTGGGGTCGTTAAATTTGGTATCAGAGCCAGGTTAAGCGAGAACCTTGGCTCTGGTGGGGTTACTCATTAGAGATAGGGTCAGTAGTGCCCTAGAATGAGTTGAGTGTATTATATAGGGGCGTACTTGTTATTTTCTTACATAATAATTTTGAAAATGGTGTTAAAAGTAGTTTTATATATGCTTATATTTGGATATATAAAGCAATAATTTTTCTAATTATTATATGTACTAAGGTAATTGGTTGTTAATTATTGTAATTGAATACAATAATAAGAATTAAGTGGTAATATATATATATATATATATATATATATATATTCTAAATAGTGTTAGGAAGGTCTATCCTGATTTGTGTCAGGATCATTAGATTTGTTTGATTGAGTGAATTGGTTGCTATGGTTGTTAGCATATTGTTGAGAATATATGCTTGTGGTTTAAAATTAAAATCCCTGATACCAAATGTGACGACCCGCCTTTCTCTCCACAGAAAGACGCATCATCATTAAGAAAGAAAGGAATAGAAAAGAGAAAGATAGAGAAGAAAGAAAGAAACAACATCAGAATCTCAACAGCGGAATAAATAAATTATATTAATCACATAAGATATTACATAGTATACAACATCTATCAGAGTTACACAGCTTATACAACCCATACTAGATAGTTATAAACACCTGTCTAGTCATTACAACTCAAAGACAACATAGAGATACCAACACAGCGGAACACTATATATCTACAATCGCTGAAGCCTCCTGCTCCATTTCTCCTCCAGAGTTCGTCAAAGCTAACCTGAATCTCTTGGCTACTAGTAAAAAAATTTGAGTACCAAAGAATTTAAGAAAACAGAAAATAAACTCTAGGTCAGACGTGGGACTGGTGTGAGTAACAGGTTAAAGTTGTTTAACTTTGAAAACAAAAGGTATCTCGTAAGACTTCCCGTGCATAAACACAGAAAAGTTTTTACCTTACGATAACCAAAACATTTGATAGGAAATCCAGTTATATTATAATAGGGTCTAGGGTTTTCAAGTAAATAAGAAATAGCTGAAATTGTTACATGATTAAATTCCAGCATACTAGCCACAAAGTGGGTTATACAATCAAAACCATAAAGGCACATAGGAAGAATGGGTTTCCATCAATGGTAGGGCTACTGGGGTACCGCCCGTCACAGTACATGGCCTAGATCACCTACAACACAAAGCCAGAACCATCTCTTACTAGATAGTCCCGAATAAGACAACCCCAACAGTTGTTGCAATCAACTGCCCACACAGCCGAATAAAAAGGGACCTTTAGGCAGGGGAAATCTTATCCTACTTGGATGCTACCCCCCCTTAGTCTTGCTGCTATTTTAGCCATTTTTCGGTTGATGAGGCTTGAGGCTACGATTACCTTTATAGAACACATCTATCTTAGAATGCTCATCGCCCACCTGATGATGTTCTGGAATCACCCTCAGAGTTAACAACAATAACCCTTGCATTTTGAATCTTCATCTTCACTTGAGATTCACGACCTATAATTAATTTGGATCGATGTGGTTTTCGGACATCCAAATCTGGAAACTCGATCCCGGTCACATCGAAATCCAAAACGCCATCTTTTAAAGCCAAGTTGTTTTAAAGTTAAAACAATTCAATTCTATTATCTATATTCACACAGATTGATAATTCACATTATCACACATAGATAATCCATATCATCACAATTCAACCAAAGCATCACATATCACAGATCAGCACATATCTCATATCAGAGATATCAAACCATTCAAGGCATTAATTTAATTCATTTTAAATTAATTAGAAATGGTGTGATTAATCGATCTTTGCTTATGAATGGTTGATTGATATTGAAATTGCTTCCATTACTATAAATCTTGCTTACTTAATCATTAATTAATTACAAATCAATTAATTAATCATCCTCTAAGTATTCATCTTAATTAATCACCCTTGGTCAATCACATTTAGTAATTAATTACCCTTAATTAATTACATTACTTAATTCACTTCTAAATAAAGTTTATTAATTAATTCATAAATTAATTACACTAAGTAATTAATTCTTAATTACTTTCACTAAGTAATTATCCTTCTATTAATTAAATAAAGTAATTAATCCCAAATTGCTTCCATTAATAATTATCCTTCAACTAATTACATCCAGTAATTATCCATTAAATCACTTCACTATGTAATTACACTTTATAAATTACATTAAGTAATTATACTTAACCAATCATCAAGAGACTAATTTAAATTAATTAAACTAATTAATTAACTTAAACTAATCACACTAATTATTACATTGAGTAATATTTGGGTAAGGATAAACTATGAAAATAAGTGAGCCAAAAATGGATTCAAAATTAAATTTCAATCCTAAAAAATTCAAGAGAAATAAATTACCTTGATTTGATTTTTCAGTAATGATTATGGAATATAAGGTGTGTATGATTTCTAAATATGATAATTATCATAAATTGGGTATTGTATCTAAATAAAGGGATGTTTATTTTTCTAAATAAACAATGATAAAGCAGAATGAAATGTTTTAAGGAAGTAATAATTTATATGTGTATAATTAATAAATTGGAAAGGGTTTAAATTGTGAAGTTTTAAAATTTAAGTCCAGAAAATTTAAAATTATTTCAAAGTGTTAAAAGATATGATAAATAATATTATTCATGTAGGAATCCTATTTTAAAATAGGAGTTGTTTTGAAAATTTTAAAGGAATTTGCTTGTGTGCAAACGAAATAGATATGTGTATATATAATGCAAAGTTGATTTGAAATAAAGCGGATATATATATATTTATATATTTGGAAAATAAGAATAGAAGCTGGAAATTCTATTAATCTAAGTATAAATAGGATAGGAAGTTCCACTAGAATCCAGTCTAAGAGAGTGATGGCTAAGAGTGAAGAATGGATGGCAAGACGCAGAGAGCGAAGAGCTGCTGCACGTAAGGAATGAGAAGAAGCAGTACCAGAGTATGAGAAACAGGTTAAGGAAAGGGCTGGACCAGGGCCTTATGATAATGTCACCTGCTACAGATAATACAATAAGGGTCATTACGCAGCCAAGTGCAGTAAAACAAGGGAGGAGTTGAAGGGTACATTCCAACGGTTTCGCTATGAGATATTATGCTTTAAGTGTCATAAGAAAGGACATTTCATAAACCATTGCCCTGAAGTAAGGAAGGTGAAGCGTAAACCCATAGAACCAGTCAATGAGTTGACTATTTGCTATCATTGTAAGATGATGTGACACATCGCTAGGAATTGTCACAAGAGACGAAAGAAGAGTAAGGTTGTGGAACGTCCTACAGGACGCGTGAAGGTTATCCAGATTGATGGAAGGGTAGAAACCTTTTGTGAAATGTTATAGGTGGGGACAACCTTTTGAAAAGTGCATGTTCGGGCTTTGCCTATTAGAAGGAAGTCCCTAGAGAGGATTCTTGTAAGGATACTAGGGCTCTGTTATTTTCAAAACCCCTAGGTGATAGAGAAGGCGCTTAGATTTATGACTTCTGTAAGACCTTTATTTTGGATAAAATGGATGTAATGTTTGAACTACTAGTGTGTAGTCTATCAATGTATGGAATATTTTGTGGCAGTACAATCTAATAAATTCACTTTTATTCATTAGAGATTGGAACTAAAATTAGTTCAAACTAAAATTTGATTTAAATTAATTGGAATTGTCGAAGTTGAATAAGTTTAAGTACAAATAGGAATTGAAGTTAATTCAAATTGAATTGGAATTGAATCTATTTAAATGAAGTGCAAATTGAAAATTGATTGGATTGGGAGATTGGGGGAATTGAACCAGTTTGACTCTGAAACTATTTTCAAATAAATTATTTTAATATAAACTGTCTTAAAATCTAATTTTTCCTAGCTATTTACTATGCAACCTTTCTTTTTTGAACCTAAGCTATCTTACACTTATTTTACCATTATTTTGAAAACTAATAACTATTTTACAACAGTTTTACATCTGTTTACAAACTAATTACTATTTTATAACTATTTTGCAACTATCTAACTATTCTACAACTATTTAACTATTTTACAACTATTTTATAATTACTTAACTATTCTACAACTATTTTACAACTAATAACTATTTTACAACTACTTGTCCATTTTAAGCTTTTCAAAGCTATTTTCTAAATTCAAACTGGTTAGAGTAGAAACTTTAAATTTAAACATCAATGGAGATAAGAATTTAAGTGAAAACCCAAATGGAAATTGAAGCAATTGTGAATAAAGGAACAGAAATCAAAATGTATGTGAAATAAAAGAAAATTTATTTAGCTAATAATCAATGAAGATAAATATCTAGGATGTACGTATATTATTCTATTCGCAGAACGATTTGATCTAGATTCGAGCACAGAATTTTGAGATAGTATATCGATCCGAGTTGGGATTTTTCACTCGATTTTTGACGGCGAACGCTGAATATGGATTTTGATTAATACTGGAAATTCTTTATCATAGTTATGCTATGCAAGGAGAATGACGGTTCCTGATCAAGTAACTAGATCTGAGTCCGCATTAGGAAGTCGGGTGGACGATACTACTTCGGAAGTGAAATTGTGTGATCGAGTAAGTGACCGGATTTGATATTGCATAAGGATGATATATGTACATCGTATGTGCTTGAATGAAATAGATATTGAAAATTTTGAAAAGAAATGTAAAAATATTTTTTTAAAGGGAAAAGTATATTTTAAGAATATGATGAATAAATATGGAAGTTGGATATCTCTATGATTGAAATTCACTTACAAAGAGTAAGTAAGGTAGTAAATAAATTTTATAAAAGAAACCAAACTTGATTATTTGATTTGGCATAAATGAAGTATGTGTGTGTATATATATATATATATATATATATATATATATATGTTATATATGATAAACAACCCTTATTGAAGATGTGATCTTTGAAAAATAGTTTAAGTATAAAAAGGAATTTATACAAGTAGGAAGTGATCCAAAAAAATTTTGTTCTAGTTAAAGAATAAACTTATATATATCTATATATATAAATGATTTTATGAAATTGGGAAAAAGGTTTTGGAACCGACTGATTTTGAAAAGCTTTTGATTTTTGGGAAAAATCAATTTTAGGAAATTTGGAAAGCCAAGTTTGGAAACTATCGATTGTGAGATATCGATTTTGTGTAAATGGAATTTATAAGTGATACATATAAGAGCATGATTTGAAACATACTATATGTGTATAGTATAAAAATGTTTTGAGAATGCTATGGGGGAAAACGCGCTCCCATTTAGAGCTGAAACTTAGTAGGAGATCCACGGGATGGTTCTGCCTTGAGCCCTAAGGGGAGGTTTTAAATTTGATCCTAAGAGGATGTCCGGACTAGCTGAAGTTCCTGAGATTTGTGGTTGGGGTAGCGAAAGTCGAGGGCGCTGATGCCTATAGTGAAATTGGGGTTATGCTATGACGACAGTGCAACTCGATGTAACTGCGATCTACTACGCTCCATAGAGGAAGTCAAGGGGCAATGATGGCCTAAGGTCTATGTTTGATTTTGCTGGGAGAGTGACGTAACAATAGTAGACTGCGATCTACGAAGACATACGATAGTCATGTGGCAGTGAGTTCCTACAGGCTACATTGGGACTCGACTGATGTGGTATGCGATCTATGTGGTCTGTGTGGTGAAGTTTCACTTGGCGGCGAAATTAGAGGGCGCTGATGCCTATAGTTACATGGTTTTTGTCGTGATGGCAACGTAACCCGGTGTGTAGCCGCGATCTATGGCGGTTCGACGGTGTAATCGAGAGGCACGGAGGCCTACAGTTTTTCTATGGTTTCACCGCGATGGTGACATAATCATCGGGCTAACTAGGACCATGGAAGGAACGATGATTTCCAGAGCATTCTCACAAAAATGTTTCATATATTTTCACAAAAGTTTTCTAAGTATTTTCACTGGGTGTTCAAAACGGGTCTGCTAAGTACTTATAGATTTTCAGTCCTACGCATCATGGTATGACCGAATATCTGTGAGAACAAGGATGGACTTATTGAAACATCAAGTTATAAAAAGTATTTTTACAAAACTATTTTGATAATATTATGTAGATATTTAAAGTGTTTTAAAAAAAATTAATAAAAAGAGAAAGAATTAAAAATGTCTAAAGAGTAATTTAACTGATAATTAACAGTATAATTAAAATTCTTGCTTCGTTCCTTTTCGGGGATGAAAATATTTAAAAGGGGAGGAAAGTGATAGCCCGGATTTTCGGACATCTGTTAATTAGTAATTGGAATAAATTATTAAAAATACAGATTTATAAGTTGAGCGGATAAAATTCTGATAATTAAAAATATCTGGATACATAAAAATGGATTTGAAACTATAATAAGTGTTAAATTATAAATCTTTGGAAACGGTAAATCTTATAGTAAATTAATAAATATATAAATAGATATATTCAAACTTTATAATGTTGAAAATTTTAAGTGTATACCTATACAAGTATATAAGTGTTTGTATATGTATAGGTATGTATGTATATACCATGAAAAGTAAAGTATAAGGAAGTTTGTAAAGTGTGGATATATATATATAATATCAAAATTCACATAAGGTATTTTAACTGATCCAAAGTTGTATTTTTTACTTTTAAAATCTCAAAAATAATTTAAGTTTGAACTCTACATTTTAAACTATAGATATAAGTATATGTGTAGTTATTAATTAAAGTATTAATAACTTAAGTTTAAGCAAATAAGAATAAAATAAATAAAAGGTTTTATAATATTTCTTCTAAGTAAACATGGTAAAAAGAAAATATAAAATATTGCTTTAGACATTTGTAAGCTAAGTATAACATGCAAATTACAAGTGTCAAATTATTAGTTTTTTTTCATTTTTTTAAAATAATAAATAAAAGGGTTGTACATTCTTATATATATTCATCTCTACTCCTACTCTTTCATATTTTTTCATATCTTAAAACCAAACCAGAAAAAAAAAACTAAAACAAACAACTCTTGCAAATTTCAAATTGAAGCAAACAAGCAAAGATTAAACTCAACTAAATACAAGCAAACCAAGTTTCCAGATCAAATTCAAGCTTGCTGTTCCAAAGATCAAAATCAAGAGCATTTCCAGTTTTCAAATATCAAAATCGTTTCACTGTTCAACATTTCAAGTAAGTAAACATCCCTTTTAAAAATTAAATCTGTTTTATTTCCTGATGCATGTGATAAATCCTTATAGTAACATTGTGAAATGTTTGCATGGATGAATAATTATGGTTTGCAAGTACATTACTATGTGCATGTCTGTATATAGATAAGTGTGTCTCTGTTTTGATTCCAACAGGTTAAAACAAGTTCAAAAATCAAATTCTCCTTCCCTAGTCTCTTTTAGGTCAGGATCTTTTAAAGATAAATGTTTGTGTTAACTAAATTTAGTTTTTAAAAATGTGCTTAAGTGTAATTAGAAAGTAGATTAACCAGAAAGGAAGAAGAATAGTAAAATCAAATTTAGTTAGAAAATTAGTTGTTTAAATCTTGGTTTTTTCTTATATCACCTGATTCGTATTTAAAACCTATGATTTTTAAAAGTAAAATCAAGATTTTTAAGTTTGCATTTGGGTAGCATTCTCAGGTTGAACGGATATTGGGGTTTTGGCAATTTCTGTCGATCGGGGGATGATGGAGTCTCATGGTCATTGTTGAAGCATGCTCGTAGGTCAGGGGTCTTGGAAAAATAGTCTCCAGATTTATCGTTCATCGAGGGAGCAACACGACATCGTTCTAGGGTTTTAGACCCTGATTTGGTCGATATTGGTCTTGAGGCAACTTCGTCGCCGTCGATGCATCGGACTCGATCGGAGTAGGGGGAATAGGGGCGTAGGTCTACGGCGAAGGTTTGGACGCGGCGTTTAAGGTCTTGGGGGTCAGAGATGATGGAGCATGGTGGATCTTGTGACCAGGTGTTGGTGCCTACAGCTGTTCATGTAGCTCGTTTTCGATTTTGGAGGTCGTTCGAAGTTCTGGTGGTCGGAATCGAGGGAGTGGGTCGTAGTCGACTTGCTAGCGATGGCAACGATGGTCGGAGCATCGGGGTTTGTGCATGCATGTACATGGTGCATAGTTGTATCTGTAGGTTGGGTTGCTGTAGGATTAGAGGTGAGTGAGAGGTCGGGGAGAAGAAGGGTTGGCTCGGGTTTGCGTAGGGGAAGGCTTCGAATTAGCCTCGAGGAGTTCGTGAATGTAATAGCAGTTTTAAATTTACAACAAAACAAGTTTAAAACGAAAAAGAAAAAAGGGATTGCTTGGGTTTGGGCTCGGGTTAGTATAGGCGGTGACTCGAGTCTGAACTATAGGATATTATTAGTTTTTAAAAGTTAAAATAAAACAAGTTTTTGAAACAATTTTCTTAACTATGTCTTTTAAATAATAAATGTTTTATTTAAGTTTTGGGTTAGTTAAAGGTTATAAAATAAATTATTTTAAATTAATTAAGTTTAAGGTATTTTATTATATGTCCTTTATTTTATTTAATTCTTAAGTTTATTAAAGTGAAATTAAATAGTGTAATTAAGTAGTTGATTTAAGAAGGTGAAATGTTTTAACTATTAATTAACTTAAGGGTCTCAAGTTATTTCATATGTTAATAATAAATTAATTCCGAAGGTTTATTAAATAAAATTTAAGTGATAATTAGGTAAATGATTTAGATAAATGGGTTTATACTTTTAATTAATTAAGGTCTTAAGTAATTATAAATGATACTTAATTAATTCCAATAATTAATTAAAATAATAATAAATGGCTTGTAATTAATTAATAACAATCAATAAGGGTTAAATAATTAATTTAGTTGGTGTAAATTAAATTAATTATAAATTGTGTGATTAATTAATCTTGCTTATGGATGATTAATTGTATTGAATGTTTGGATTGATTAATATCTCTAGTCTGTTAACTTGTAATGTTCTGTGATGTGCAATGCCTGAGTTGAACTGTGATAAGTGTGAGTTATTTATCTGTGATGAAATTGCTGTGTGAATATAAAATTCCGAAGTTTAATTAAATTGTTTTATTAACAACTGGGCCTTAAAAGACGGTGTTTGGATTTTGAAAAGATCGGGATCGGATATCAGCGATATCTGGAACCCCTTCGACTAGTAACTACCATTATTCTTTATAGATTAGATTTTAGAATCAAATAGGCTGGAATGGAATAAAGTAAGTAAACTTGTCCATTTAAACTAAGTAACGGTACTTAGATATTGTTTTGTGAAACAAATGTTGGCTATAGTAAGATAAAACTCGTAGTGATGAACGAGTTACTTGGGTTTTCAAGAAGATTTACAACATAAGTATTTCATCTTAAATGGGTTTACTCACGCTGGTTTCCAGCCTGACTCGGGTGTTACTTTAATGTAATGCTCGGGTCAGACCGAGTATTATAGATTTTCAGGTTAGGACATTCTGGAGTTCACGAGACGAGCTGGAAGGCAGGGACGTATAAGTATATTCCGCTGTGTATTTGAGTTTGTGTTGATAGTTTTTAGGGACAAGTTGTTACAACTGTCAGATTATTTGTGAGTGGTTGTACTCTGATGTATTGTACGTAAATTGACAAATTACACCTTTCTTTGTGTAAATGCTGTTATTTGATATTATATTTTGTTTCGCTACGATTATGAGATTCTGTGCTGTTGTTTTCTGTTCTTCTTCTACCTCTTTTCTTCTTTACCTAACAATCTGGAATTTTCGGCGTTCGATTGCTCTGCACTTCTACTGTGAACATATTAGTGTCGAATTTTCAGGGTCGAAAATTCGAGGTCGTTATGTTTGGTACCAGAGCCAGGTTAAGCGAGAACCTTGGCTCTGGTGGGGTTACTCATTAGAGATATGGTCAGTAGTACCCTAGAATGAGTTGAGTGTATTATATGAAGGCATACTTGTTATTTTCTTATATAATGATTTTGAAAACGGTGTTAAAAGTATTTTTTATATATGCTTATATTTGGATATATAAAGCAATGATTTTTCTAATTATTATATATATTAAAGTAATTGGTCGTTAATTATTGTAATTAAATACAATAATAAGAATTAAGTGGTAATATGTATGCAACCGAATAGAAATTTTGGTAAGGATTAAATATGAAAATAAGTGAGCTAAAAATGGATTCAAAACTAAATTTAAATCCTAGAAAATTCAAAAGAAATAAATGACCTTTATTTGATTTTTCTGTAAATAATTATGGAATATAAGGCGTGTATGATCTCTAAATATGATAATTATCATATATTGGGTATTGTATCTAAATAAAGGGTTGTTTATTTTTCTAAATAGACAATGATAAAGCAGAATGAAATGTTTTAAGGAAGTAACAGTTTATATAAGTATAAGTTATAAATTGGAAAGGGTTTAAATTGTGAAGTTTTAAAATCTAAGTCCAGAAAATTTGTAATTGTTTCAAAGTGTTAAAAGATATAATAAATAATATGATTCATGTAGGAATCCTATTTTAAAACAGGAGTTGTTTTGAAAATTTTAAAGGAACTTGTTTATGTGCAAACGGAATAGATATGTGTATATATAATGCAAAGTTGATTTGAAATAAAACGGATATATATATATATATGGAAAATAAGAATAAAAGCTGGAAATTCTATTAATCTAAGTCTAAATTATAGGATTGGAAGTTCCACTAGAATCCAATCTAAGAGAGTGATGGCTAAAAGTGACGAATGGAAGGCAAGACGTAGAGAGCGAAGAGCTGCTGCATAGAAGGAACAAGAAAAAGAAGTACAGGAGTATGAGAAACAAGTTAAGGAAAGGCCTGGACCAGGGCCTTATGATAATGTCATCTGCTACAGATGTTACAATAAGGGTCGTTACGCAGTCAAGTGCAGTAAAACAAGGGAGGAATTGAAGGGTTCATTCCAACGGTTTCGCGCTGAGATCTTATGCTTTCAGTGTCATAAGAAAGGACATTTCCTAAACCATTGCCTTGAAGTGAGGAAGGCGAAGCGTTAACCTTTAGAACCAGTCAATGAGTCGACTATTTGCTATCATTGTAAGATGACAGGAAACATCGCTAGGAATTATCCCAAGAGACGAAAAATGAGTAAGGTTGTGGAACGTCCTGCACGAGGCGTGAAGGATATCTAGATTGATGGAAAGGTTGAAACCTTTTGTGTTAAATGTTATAGGTGGGGACATCCTGTTGAAAAGTGCATGTTCGGGCATTGCCCATTGGAAGGAAGTCCCTAGAGAGGATTCTTGTAAGGATACTAGGGCTTTGTTCTTTTCCAACCCCTAGGTGATGGAGAAGGCGCTTAGATTTATGACTTCTGTAAGACTCCTATTTTGGAGGATGTAATATTTGAACAACTAGTGTGTAGTCTATCAATGTATGGAATATTTTAAGGCAGTACAATAAATTCACTTTTTTTATTTGAGATTGGAATTGAAATTAGTTCAAATTGAAATTTGATTTAAATTAATTGGAATTGTAATCGGAGTTGAATAAGTTTAAATTCAAATAGGAATTGAAGTTAATTCAAATTGAACTGGAATTGAATCAATTTGAATGAAGTAGAAATTGAAAATTTATTGGAATGGGAGATTGGAGGAATTGAACCATTTTGACTCTGAAACTATTTTCAAATAAATTGTTTTAATATAAATTGTCTTAAAATCTAATTTTTCCTAGCTACTTACTATATAACCTTTCTTTTTCGAACCCAAACTATCTTATACTTATTTTCCCATTTTTTTGAAAACTAATTACTATTTTATAACAATTTTACATCTGTTTATAAACTAATTACTATTTTATAACTATTTTGCAACTATCTAACTATTCTACAACTATTTAACTATTTTACAATTATTTTATAATTACTTAACTATTCTACAGCTATTTTACAACTAATAACTATTTTACAACTATTTATCCATTTTAAGCTTTTCAAAGCTATTTTCTAAATTCAAACTGGTTAGAGTAGAAACTGTTAAATTTAAACATCAATGGAGATAAGAATTGAAGTGAAAACCCAAATGGAAATTGAAGCAATTGTGAATAAGTGAATAGAAATCAAAATGTACATGAAATAAAAGAAAATTGATTTAGCTAATAATCAATGAAGATAAATACGTAGGATGTACGTATATTATTCTATTCGCATAATGATTTGATCCAGATTCGAGCATAGAATTTTGAGACAGTATATTGATCCGAGTTGGGATTTTTCACTCAAATTTTGACGGAGAACCCTGGGTGTGGATTTTGATTGATTCTGGAAATTCTCTACAATAGTTATGGCTATGTAAGGAGAATAATGGTTTCTGATGAAGGAACCAGATCTAAGTCCGCATTAGGATGTCGGGTTGACGATATTACTTCGAAAGTGAAATTGTGTGATCGAGTAAGTAATCGGATTTGATATTGCGTAGGATGATATATGTACATCGTATGTGCTTCAATGAAATAGATATTGAAAGTTTTGAAAAGAAATGTAAAAATGATTTTTTTTATTTTTTTAAAAAGGAAAAGTGTATTTTGTGAAATATATGATGAATAAAAGTGGAAGTTGGATATCTCTATGATTGAAATTCACTTTATGAAGAGTAAGCAAGGTAGTAAATAAATTTTATAAAAGAAATCAAACTTGAATATTTGATTAGGCATAAATGAAGTATGTATATATATATATATATATATATATATATATTTGTTATATATGATAAACTACCCTTATTGAAGATGTGATCTTTTAAAAATAATTGAAGTATAAAAAGGAATTTATACAAGTAGGAGGTGATCCAAAATATTTTGTTCTAGTTAAAAGAATAAACTTATATATATCTATATCTATATATATATATATATATATATATATATATAAATGATTTTATGAAATTAGGAAAAAGGTTTTGGAACCTACTGATTTTGGAAAGCTTTTGATTTTTGGGAAAAATCAACTTTTAGGAATTTGGAAAGTCAAGTTCGTAAACTATCGATTTTGAGATATTGATTTTGTGTAAATGGAATTTGTATGTGATACATATAAGAGTATGATTTGAAAGATACTGTATGTGTATAGTATAAAAATATTTTGAGAATGCTGTAGGGAAAAAGGCGCTCTCATTTAGAGTTGAAACTTAGTAGGAGATCCATGGGGTGGTTCTACCTTGAGCCCTAAGGGGGGTTCTAAATTTGATCCTAAGAGGATGTTCAGACTAACTGAAGTTCCTGAGGAATGTGGTTGGGGCAGCGAATGTTGGGAGCACTGATGCCTACAGTGACATTGGGGTTATGCTATGACGATAGTGTAACTCGATGTAACTACGATCTACTGCGCTCCATAGCGGAAGTCGAGGGGCAATGATTGCCTGTGGTCTACGTTTGATTTCGCTGGAAAATCAACGTAACATCGGTAGACTGCGATCTATGAAGACATAGCGATAGTCGTGTGGCAGTGAGTGCCTACAGGCTACATTGGGACTCGACTGATGTAGTCTGCGATCTATGAGGTCTGTGTGGTAAAGTTTCATTTGGCAACGAAATTCGATGGCGCTGATGCCTACGGTTACATGGTTTTTGCAGTGATGGCAACGTAACCCAGGGTGTAGCTGCGGTCTGTGGCTGTTCCATAGTGTAATCGAGGGGCGCGGAGGCCTGTAGTTTTCTATGGTTTCGCCGGGATGGCGACGTAATCATCTGGCTAACTAGGACCATCGAGGAGGTGATGATTTCCAGAGCATTCTCACAAAATTGTTTCCTATATTTTGACAAAAGTTTTCTAAGTATTTTCACTGGGTGTTCAAAATGGGTCTACTAAGTACTTATAGATTTTCAGTCCTACGCCTGATCAACGTATGACCGAATTTCTATGAGAACAAGGATGGACTTCTTGAAACATCGAGTTATAAAAAGTATTTTTATAAAACTATTTTGATAATATTATGTAGATTTTTAAAGTGTTTTAAAAAAATTAATAAAAAAGAAAGTGATAAAAATGTCTAAAGAATAATTTAATTGATAATTAACAGTATAATTAAAATTCTTGCTTCCTTCCTTTTCGGGGGCGAAAAATTTAAAGGGGGGAGGAATGCGACAACCTAGATTTTTGGACATCTGTTAATTGGTAATTAACTGGATTAAATTATTAAAATTACTGATCTATAAGTTGAGCAAATAAAATTCTGATGATTAAAAATATCTGGATATATATATATATATATAAATGGATTTGAAACTATAATAAATGTTGAATTATACATCTATGGAAATGATAAATCTTATAGTAAATTAATAGATATACAAATAATTATATGCAAACTTTATAATGTTGAAAATTTTAAGTGTATACCTATGCAAGTATATAAGTGTGTGTATATATGTATATATATACCATGAGAAGTAAAATATAAGAAAGTTTGTAAAGTGTGGATATATATGTACATATATAATATCAAAATTCACATAAGATATTTTAACTGATCCAAAGTTGTATTTTTTTATTTTTAAAATCTCAAAAATAATTTAAATTTAAACTCTACATTTCAAACTCTAGATATAAGTACATATGTGGTTATTAATTAAAGTATTAATAACTTAAGTTTAAACAAATAAGAATAAAATAAATAAAAGGTTTTATAATATTTCTTCTAAGTAAACATGGTAAAAATAAAAAATAAAATATTGCTTTAGACATTTGTAAGCTAAGTATAACATGCAAATTACAAGTGTCAAATCATTAGTTTTTTTTCATTTTTTTAAAATAATAAATAAAAGGGTCGTACATTCTTATAGATATTCATCTCTACTCCTACTCTTTTATTTTTCTTTCATATCTTAAAACGAACTAGAAAAAAAACTAAAACAAACAACTCTTGCAAATTTCAAAACTGAAGCAAGCAAGCAAAGATTCAACTCAACTAAATACAAGCAAATCAAATTTCCAAATCAAATTCAAGCTTGCTATTCCATAGATCAAAATCAAGAGCATTTCCAGTTTTCAAATCTCTAAAGCTTTTCACTGTACAACATTTCAAGTGAGTAAACATCACCTTTAAAAATTAAATCAATTTTATTTCCTGATGCATGTGATAAATCCTTGTAGTAACATTGTGAAATGTTTGCATGGATGAATTAATATGGTTTGCAAGTATATTGCTGTGTGCATGTCTGTATATAGATAAGAGTGTCTCTGTTTTGATTCCAACAGGTTAAAGCAAGTTCAAAAATCAAATTCTCTTTCTCTAGTCTCTTTTAGATTAGGATCTTTTAAAGAAAAATGTTTGTATCAACTAAATTTAGTTTTTAAAGGTGTTCTTAAGTGTAATTAAAAAGTAGATTAACTGGAAAGGAAAAAAAACAGTAAAAAACAAATTTAGTTAGAAAATTTGTTGTTTAAATCTTGGTTTTTGCTTATATCACCTAATTCGTATTTAAAAACTATGATTTTTAAAAGTAAAATCAAGATTTTTAAGTTTGTATTTCGGTAGAATTCTCGGGTTGAACGGAAATTGGGATTTTGGCAATTTCTGGCGATCGGAGGATGATGGAATCTCGTGGTCATTGTTGGGACATGCTTGTAACGACCCAACTTCCTATCTTGTTCCAAAGAAAACATCTTTGGACAAGATAGGAAGTTGGGTCGTTACAGTAGTATCAGAGCTTGAAGATACATGCTTATATAAGATAAAAATGATTTATTTATAAATTAAAAGAAAAATTAAAAATACATGGACACATGTAAAAGAAACAACATTTGTCACATTAGTAATTTAATTCAACTACACTTGTCATTATACCACTTAATATGAAAACATGTGTTTGAGAATTATTTTAATTGTTTTTATTTATTTTAAAAGTAAAAGAAACCCCTATTCTTTATTTATTAAGTACTTCTGTATATAAATCATCTTCATATGTAAATGTTTATGCATTTCATTTTAAAGAAAATGAAATGAAACAAATTATAAAAATATGATAGCTTACCAAATAATTTAAATATGATTACTTTTTGAATTCAAAATTAATTCAATTCCAAATGTTATTCATATATTTAAAAATCCAATTTTAAAACTAATTTATATTAACATATTAAATTTTAAAGTAATAACAATATTGACTTTTAAAATTCATCTATAATTATACATTTATCATTATTATTTGAAAATAACATTTTTATCAATTTAAATCATTTGTAAAAGAAATCATAAATTACTTATCTTATTTAACTTGTTTAAATGCATTAATGTTTTATATATAAATGATATTTTAAATTTTCTATACCTAAATCCAAATTATCAAAATGATTTTTAGAATTTAAAACAAGATTTTATTTGTTAATTAAACTACAAATCAAACTTATCTATTTACAATATATATATATAAATATACATTATAAATAGGAAAACAATTATTAGCTTTTAAAAGATAAAATTCATCAATTACACATTTATTTAATTGGATTATCAAATCAAGTAAATTTTTATTAAAATTTTATCAAATCAATTTAATTTTAAATATAGATTATTAAATTGATATTGCTAAAATTTCCGGGATATCACATTCCTCCCCCCTTAAAAGAATTTCGTCCCCGAAATTTAAAAGCAAAGATAATTTAATAACCCATTTTAAAATTTTAAATTTTAAATCACAAACATACATCAATCATATGCTAACAACCATAGCAACCAATCTATCTAATCAAACAAATTTAATTATCCAGATAAAATTCTGGATAAATTTTTCTCGAGTTTCCCCAAGTGTGTGTGTGTATATATATATATATATATATATATATATACCGGGATACTCGCCCTACAAAATACAAACAAACTAAACTACGAAGCTACAGAGCTTCTACTCATCTAGATCTATAGAACTAGACAGATATCAGACTACGGACGAGTCTGACTCAACCACTAAACCTTCTTGAACAGCTGGTTCCCCAACCAGCGATAGCTCATACACGTACTCCCTCAGAGATACGTGAATCTTATCGAATCCAATTATCCAAACTGGCAATTCAACTCTTGAAAACCAAACACCAATCCAACCAAAACACAGAAGAGATCTAATAACAAATCTCCGACTCCGGAATCCAAATTCCTTCGTCTCTTATTTCCAAAACTCTTCTGACGATCCTGGGCTGTCTACATCCAAACTGATCAGCTCAACTCTTGCTGATGTTTCTAAAATCAACCTAGACCAAAAACAATCCAACACAACGATCTTATCAAGATCAATCCAAAACTAAGATCACCAACTCTACTCTTCAAACATCAGAAGAACAACCTCACTTCTTCTATTCAGAAAAGACAAAACAGAAGCATTCCCAACTGCTTCCGCTGCACAACTCTGATCTGGCACAGAAGACATTGCTGATGAAGAACATGAGCACAAACTGGACATCACTTCCCAGAAATATGGCTCAACATATCCAAAGAAAATTCAGAAGTTCCAACATTCTTGAGCTGCCTCATCAAACCTATCTCGAGAAATCCTCCTTCTACTAGCTGAATCACCGGTAGCACTCCTGGAATCTGGTCGATAAGAAAACTCAATCTCCAGATGCAGAAAAACCTCTGTCTTCTAAGAAGACAACCAAAAATTCTTCAATACCTCAAAAGAAAACTCAAACTATCGCAAATCACTTTTGCGATCAATATAGACCAATTCCCAAATGAAACTGTTCTCTCTTTACCAAACAGAACAGCTTACTCTTAATTAGCCAATCCCATAAAGTATTGGGTCCACTCTGCTGCTTCTGAACTCCACCTTCAGAACTACTCAGCCAGTCAACTTCTGCCAACACAGACACTCCGAGTTGCACTGCTGACACCAATGCCATAACTTCCTTAGCTGAAGTTCTTCGAGAAACTCGGCCCTCAAAGCCAACCACCATATCCTGCTGAACTCAGTCACAACACCGAAGTAGACACACTTCCTAACTTGTTCCAAAGAAAACATCATTGGACATAATCCATAGTTACTGCATCTCATCACGCAGCTACTATTTCCTGAAGTATCAAAATACCATCACACACTTCTGCCAAACCGACAGATCCAAACTCAACTCATCCATCTTCAAAGATAGACTCTGAACCTTAACAGGTTACCTTCAGAGATCGATGAAATCTCTACACCACTGCACAACTCACTCGAGACGGTATTAGGTCTACGGTCTCGACAAATACACTTCCAACCTCAAACATTCAAACTCCAACCAATGGTAGTAATCGTGTTATACACACCACTACCTTATCTACCTTTATGACTTATGTTGGAATACCTGAACAGGTAACCCAATAGATAGGTAGAATAAATATATATATATATATATATATATTAAAATTACAAATATGCTCTCTCAAGATAGACACCACCCCAGAGCCTAGGTATTCACTCAACCTAATGCTCGATACCACTGTAACGACCCAACTTCCTATCTTGTCCAAAGATGTTTTCTTTGGAACAAGATAGGAAGTTGGGTCGTTACAATGCTCGTGGGTCAGGGGTCTCGGTAAAAATGGTCTCCGGATTTATCATTCATCGAAGGGGTATCACGACGTCGTTGTAGGGTTTTAGACCCTAATTTGGTCGACATTTGTCTCGAGGTAAGTTTTTCGTCGTCGATGCATCGGACTCGATCGGAGTAGGGGGAATAGGGGCATAGGTCTGCGGCTAAGGTTTGGACGTGGCGTTGAAGTCTCTGGTGGTCGGCGATGGTGGTGCATGGTGGATCTTGTGAGCGGGTGTTGGTGCCTACTGTTGTTCATATAGCTCGTTTTCGATTTTGGAGGTCGTTCGAAGTTCTGGTGGTCAAAATCGAAGGAGAGGGTCGTTGTCGACTTGCTGGCGATGGCATCGATGGTCGGAGCATCGGCATTTGCGCATGCATCTGCATGGTGCACAATTGTATATGTAGGTTGTGTTGCTGTAGAATTAGAAGTGAGAGAGAGCTCGGGGAGAAGAAGGGTTGACTCGGGTTTGCATAGGGGAAGGCTTCGGGTTAGTCTTGGGTAGTTCGTGAATGTAATAGCAATTCTAAATTTAAAACAAAACAAGTTTATAAAGAAAAAGAAAAAAGGGATTGCTCGGGTTTGGGCTCGGGTTTGTATAGGAAGTGACTCGAGTCTGAACTATAGGATATTAACAGTTTTTAAAAGTTAAAATAAAAAAATTGAAATAATTTTCTTTACTAATTCTTTTAAATAATAAATGTTTTAGTTAATTTTTGGGTTAGTTAAAGGTTACAAAATAAATTATTTTAAATTAATTAAGTTTAAGGTATTTTATTATATATCCTTTATTTTGTTTAATTCTTAAGTTTATTAAAGTGAAATTAAATAGTGTAATTAAGTAGTTGATTTAAGAAGGTGAAATGTTTTAACTATTAATTAACTTAAAGGTCTTAAGTTTTTTCATAAGTTAATAATAAATTAATTCCAAAGGTTTATTAAATAAAATTTAAGTGATAATTAAGTAAATGATTTAGATAAATGGGTTTATACATTAATTAATTAAGGTCTTAAGTAATTATAAATGATAATTAATTAATACTAATGATTAATTAAAATAATAATAAATGGCTTGTAATTAATTAATAACAATTAATAAGGGTTAAGTAATTAATTTATTTGGTGTAAATTAAATTAGTTATAAATTGTGTGATTAATTAATCTTGCTTATGGATGATTAATTATATTGAATGTTTGGATTAACTAATATCTCTAATCTGTTAATTTGTAATATTCTATGATGTCCAATGCCTGAGTTGAACTGTGATAAATGTGAGTTATTTATCTGTGATGAAATTGCCAGGTGAATATAAAATTCTGAAGTTTAATTAAATTGTTTTATTAACAACTGGGCCTTAAAAGACAGCGCTTGAATTTCGAACGGACCAGGATAGGGTATCAGTGATATCTAGAACCACTTCGACTAGTAACTACCATTATTCTTTATAGATTGGATTTTAGAATCAAATGGGCTAGAATTGAATAAACTAATCAAACTTGTCCATTCAAACTAAGTAACGATACTTAGATATTGTTTTGTAAAATAAGTGTTTGGCTATAGTAAGATAAAACCCGTAGTGATGAACGAGTTACCTCGGTTTTCAAGAAGCTTTACAACTTAAGTATTTCATCTTAAATGGGTTTACTCACACTATTTTCCAGTCTGACTCGGATGTTACTTTAATGTAATGGTCAGGTTAGACCGAGTATTACAGATTTTCAGGTTAGGACATTCTGGAGTTCAGGAGTCGAGCTGGATGGCAGGGATGTATGGAGTATATTCCGCTGTGTATTTGAGTTTATATTGATAGTAGTCAGGGACAAGTTGTTACAACTGTCCATTTATTTGTGAGTGGTTGTACTCTGATGTATTGTATGTAAATTGACAAATTACAGCTTTCTTTGTGTAAATGCTGTCATTTGATATTATATTTTGTTCCGCTGCGATTGTGAGATTCTATGCTATTGTTTTCTGTTTCTTCTTCTACCTCTTTTCTTCTTTACCTAAACAATCTGGAATTTCCAACGTTTGATTGCTCGACACTTACAGTGAACGTATTAGTGTCGAATTTTCGAGGTCGAAAATTCAGGGTCGTTACATACTTATCTCAAATGGTAAAATTATATTCACAAATCATTAATCGGATTTCTTACTTTAAACGTTTACTTTTTTATCTTTACCAAAAGATTCCATGCTTTTAGTTTTCTTCAACATATCCATTTTAGGGATCTAAGTACTTTCATAAATCCATTCAAAATGTTTAAGACTACTGTTACTTCAACATTGCCATTACAAATCCAAAACCATTTCACTTATGCTAATCTTTAAAATATTCTTTAAAGATCTGTTTACATTCATAAGTATAATAAAAAAGGGTTATCCAATACCATTTCATACTTATATCATTTTTAAATATATTCTTATTAAGATCTAAGATAATATTTAGTTATGTTCAATATTCGACTAATCGACTATTCCAGTTAAAACTGATTACTTATAGAAATCATGAATCGTATACTTAACTCATTTCTGACATTCGAACTTAGGTTTTCTTCATCCATTGTGATGCTAGAAAATTTAGATTACTAGTTGCATCAAAGCCTTGGCTAGACACTTCATTCTTGAATCTCATAAATAGATAAATCTGCCTTGTCGACTTTTAGTGTTAAGCATAGTTAATTTCCTTTATCGACACTTATATATATATATATATACACACTTCAATAATACTTGTAAATATGTTTTATATATATGTAAAATACTACATGAAACTAATTAATTTATAATTTGATGAAAGTAGAGTAAAAACATGTTTTATAATTTAAACCCCTTTACTTTTTAAAATTCATAAATAAATATTAAAAATATATTTAAACTTCAAATCAACATTAAAATACTAAAAAAATATGTTAAAAAACATACCTCGAAAGATTAGAGAAAAATACCAAATTAAAATATCATTTTTAGATACTTAAAACCACAAGCAACTTACTAAAGCATTCATAAACACTGTTAACAGTCCATGTTACTGAACAACATTAAAAAACACAACCTTTGTGGCCAATTTTAACCACTTAAACAAATGATTTAACATTTGAAATTTTGACATTAAGTACTACCCTTAGGTTTAAAAAAAAAAGGAAAAGAAATCCCCAAGAATAACTTTCAAATTATTTAGAAAAATTCTCGGAAACAAGCAATACATTCAAAGTGCATTTATAGCCACATTTTACACCAACTTTAGCCAACTGGTTCGACTAGTTACAAAATCTTTTAAACTCCAACATTTTTCTAGTAACAAGTATATATATAACACTTATTAAAAATTCAATGAAGACCATAGGATGTCCCTCAAAGTTAACTTTTAAATTCACTGAACACAAGGCATTTTCAAAGTGCATCCATAGCCACTTTTTCGCTTTTAACTTTCACAACTTTGGTTCACAATTCTCTAACTTTCCAAACCAATTCCTTATATAAAATACACAAAAATTATTGTAGAGAATAACCAAATCAAAAAATCCCAAGTTAAGATCTTAAATCTTTAATTTACACAAGTTAAAGTTAAGGGATATCGAAGTGCACTTATAGCGACTATTCTCGCTTCAAATATACTTCAATTCAACACATGTTAATCAACCATTTAAGCATCAAGTCAAGAACACGGAACAATTTTAAGAGGGTTATAGAAGTTATGTTATACAATATAAAGTTGTCATTTTCTTTAAAAAGCAAGAGCGGTCTGAACTTTATAGCTTTACTTAGACAATGTCACTTTAACTTAATATTTCCAGCACACAACATATATAACACAACATATACACACAAGGTAGCAAGAGAACTCACCAAATCCATGAATAGACCATGGAAAAACACCCAAGAACAAAGAAATACTTCCTACCATCATCAAAAGCCTAAAAATCCAACATTTAGCACCAAAAGCACAAATCCATGCTCTCCTCTTCTTCCTTTGCTCACGGCCTAAAAAGATCCCACCTTTTTCTCACCTTTCTTCCATAGTGACATTAGATCCACGCTTCCTATAGTGGTCTAAGGCCTTAGTTAAAGTTTGGTGGAGTTTTAAGAAGGTTTGAACTAATTAGAGAAAGATTAGTGTAGAACAACGTGAATTAGTGCTAATCCACTTTCATCATTTTTAATTTTTTGTTTCTTTTTAAGCTTTGCAAAATTATGAACTGTTTAACACACCAAAACCTCTCATGCACATAGCTAAGACCAGCCCAAAAGATCCCTCCATGTTCCTTGCATGCTTTTCACTTTACATGTAAAATATCTTAATCAAAATTACCCTTTTACCCTTACACATAAAATTTCCTCAATGACATCACCCATGACATCATCCACAAAGTTTATTTTCATAAATGGAAAAATATTTTTATTTTCTTTTAATTTTCTTTTAATTGAATAAGTGTATATAAAATCTAAACAACTTCTGATGGTTAAAAAGCTGTTTATCGATAAAATGGTTTTCGGTTACGTTATCCATATTTCTTTAAAGTATTTATTTTTTGAACAATTTTCCAAAAAAGATTAACATTGTTACTTATGATTAAAAGGGGGGGTTAACATTGTTATTCCATTAGTTTTTTCACTACACCAATTATTTCCATTTTTATTTCACATTCATTATCACTTATAGTATTTCTTGTTTAACACTAAAATTGTTTGTGAATCATTTCATAAAATTTACTCCAAGTTATTAAATATAATACTCCACTACATCCAAAGAATATATACAAAAACATATAATTCATTTCACTTAACAAGTATGTTCAACATTTTAAAACTTGATTAAATTCTTTGCCTTCTTAATTCAAGAGTTATAAAAACACAACTTTTATATTTTTACTAAATCAGTTAGCTTCAAGTTCTTGCTAATTCGGGAGTTTTCAACTATCCAAAATCATCAAAAATTCTATTTCATTTCAATAAAAGAAAACTACAACAACATATCATAATGAGATGCACAGACCGAACTACCCTACTACATAGGATACATGTGTCCATAATATAGCTACCGGGTTTTGATAATATTCTTATTCCATTAATTCTTGCTAATTCTTTCCCACTTAGAATATTTCATCCTTGAAATACCGACACAAGCAACAAAAGCAACAACCACACATCAATACCTAATGATATTGCTCACTGGTAACCAAAGAACAACCACATAACAATACTATATAGTACTGCAATCATTAGAAACTAGAGCCTATGGTTCACCCAGGTTCAGAAACCTCTCATCGCATAAGGTTGACGAACAATCCACTAAGAGTTACCTTACACTCAATAGCTTTAGGTATTACTCATTTGATCACTCATGTTACCTTGGAAAAATTCGAATAGTTGTTCCCTAAACTCTCCATATGCCAGGACACAAAGCATACAAATATTATTAAAGCCCACACGATGCATATATATCATTCGTACACAATACCAAATTTGATCACTAGCTCGATCACATAAATTTCACTTCCAAACTAGTATATCTCACTTGACCTCTCTAGTGCGGGCTCTGATCCGATTCCTTGGCTAGAAACCTTTGTTCTCCTTACATAGCCAAATACTATGATAGAAAACTTCAGGATCATATCAAAAATCCATATCAAGAATCGAGTGAAAATCCTAACTTGGACGAACGTAAATCACTTTGAAATCATGTACTCGAACGTGGATTGAGAATTCTCATGCTAATAAAATGATCTACTAACAACTTACATATTTATCCATTAGTTTCTTCACTACACCAATTACTTTCCATTTTTAATTCACATTCATTATCACTTATAGTATTTCTTATTTAACAATAAAATCATTTGTGAATCATTTCATAAAAATTTACTCCAAGTTGTAAACATTATACAACTTAAGTCATACTCGTATAATACTCCACTATATCCTAAAAGTACATACAAAAACATCCAATTCATTTTACTTAACAAGTATGTTCAAAATTTTAAAACTTGTTTAAATTCTCTACCTTCTTAATTCAAGAGTTACATAAACGCAGCTTTTATATTTTTGGTAAATCGGTTAGCTTCAAGTTCTTGCTAATTCGGAAGTTTTTGACTATCCAAAATCATCAAAAAATTCATTTCATTACAATAAAAGAAAACTAACAAACAACATATCATAATGAGATGCATAGACCGAATTACCCTACTACATAAGATACATGTGTCCATAATATAGCTACCAGGTTTTCCATTTCAATTCATTTTGAAATAATGTATAATTATAACCTTTGTATATCAGATCATACTTCCGAGATTTAAATTAAAATCTGTTTTACCAAAACAACTTTGTAACAAAGCTATTATAGTAGCATTTCCCACTCTGAAATTCGAAAATAAAATGCTGATGATACTACATTCATCACCATAATTATTTTCCAGTGATAGAAGTGAGTTCAGTACTTATAAGTCATGCCTATTGGACTTAATCTAAATCATTTTGAAAACGGTGTCAAATACATCATAGATATTGCTAAGTACCATAATATCAATTTCATAAACAAATTTCCCAAATATTTACTTTTAAATAATACCAGATTTATTTTCTATTCACAAACTTTGAAAAAAAATTCCAATACATCGGGATTTAAATTGTCAAATTCTCAATTTAAATCCTTTTCATGTTTATATATTGTACTTATATAAAGTCACTTTCTTCAAATAATTTCACAAATTTTTTTCTTCAAAATATCTTACCTTTCCTCAAGACTATAATAACCAATTTTTATTAAAAATTAAATTTTAACCCAATATTATCAATGAACGTCTTATAGTCAAACTGTGAAATTTAATTTACAAGATGTTCGTTTCAATGTTCCTACAGTTACTATCTACCTAACCCATGTAGTGAAAAGGTTAAACTGCCCATAAACTAGTCGAGCACAACTAATCAAACAATAAAAAACAATAATTGAATATTATCATTTCTTAACAAACAAACACATCATAAATAACAATATCAATTTTATTTGAAAATTATCCTTTTATATATAAAATATAATCCTAGGTAAAATTAGTTCATTTACTAATTTTAAAAACAATACTATGTCGGTTTTCCTTGTTCAAGTATATAGAGATCCTAATTAATAATGATAGCAATTCGTATTGACCAGAATCTATAAGCTACTCAACAAGCCAATCAACAGAAAATGAAACATTTCTATAACAATAGTTTTATGCACTCTCATATATATAATACACTCAACTTATAATAAGGTTTTCCATTACTCTATCTCTTAATGACTAATACCCATCAAAGTCGAGGTTCTCTCTTAACCTTTAGCTTTGATACCACATGTAACGGTCTGCTTTTTTGACCCTCGAATGTTGACACTAATACATCCACAGTGTTCAATGCCAAGCACCCAAGTGTTGGAAAGATGAATAGTCGATGAAAAAAGAAAAAAGAAACAGAACAAGAAAGAAGAACATAATATCAGAATCTCACATGCGAAATAATAATATATAACATCTCAAAAGACCTTTACCAAAAAGAAAACTTTGACATACTCACATCAATCAGAGTAAACTAACCTATCATCAGCCTGGATAGTTATAACAGCTTACCGTCACAAGCGCTGATAAATACAAAATAAGTAATATGACTAAAAATAAATACGGTAAGTAATCTTCCAGCTCCTCTCCAAGAGCAACAATGAATCATGGCCGAGTCTAGAAATATACAAGGGCTGATCCGAGCATTATAAGAAAATAACAGCCAGATCAGTCTGTTAAACCAGCATGAGAAACTCAAATCATGGATTATTATATTTATAAAACCCTTTAAGTATAAAGGTATCTCATAAGACCGCACCACAAATAAACATGGATAGGCTTTTACATTAAAATAACCAAACCATTTATATTTGAAAAGCAAGTGATACTATAATAATGTCTAGGGTGTAAACTATAGATAATCAAGTAGCTGCAATGCATATGAGTGTACATCTCAACAATAATAGGCATATAGTCTAAAGCACTAAGACATGTTCGCTAATTGTGTAGGATTCCAAAAAGAAGCCCTTTGTACCATGAGAAAGGTCCCTCTGCACATGGATCAGAGATATTATTTCAAAGCATCATACATCTATAGTGAATATACTATTGGAAAAACATAGCTAGTCTTGCTAAGACTTGATGCATCAGCATGCATATGCATATAAATATCTCTAGAATGGAGTTGCATGCATCCTATGGGTTTGCCAACACTACCGGCTATGTCTTCTATCTCTGGTTTCCATTATTACTAATGGTGAAGTCACGTTTGGCATCCCAGCACGTGAGTCACAACTCGAACAGATCTCGACACATAAGTCCTCACACGAACAGATCTTAGATCCACACATGGAGTCCTATATCTCAACAGATCTCAGAATCACATATAAGTTTCCACATCTTGAATAAATCACGAACAACTGCATGTGTTCAAGCATCTCAAACAAATTTCAAAATCCAAATAGATTCCGGCATCTTGAACAAACCATGAACCTCTTCCAGAGCATAGAACACGTATATGGTTTTGGAGTGGTTATGGTTTTAAGTCAACTCATATAACTACACTCCCCCACTTATCGAGCTCTCTAAAACCAGTTGACAGATTTTTGGTAAACTCAACCTCGGTTCTGTAGGAAATAAACAGACAATACATAAGAGCGGAGACCACCCCATAACTGCCTATGGATTTCCTTATCATTTGTCGTAGAAGGTGAAAATGTTTAAACGTACAGTATAGCATCGCCAAAGATAACTATATTATATAATCGTCATGTTTCTTCTAGATATTTCCATAGTTATATTTTATCAATTTAGATAGTTGACTAATCGATTATCAAGTTCAAAATAGACTAGAGCATATGGAATCCAAGTCTTGTATACTTATCGTGTTTTCAAACTTTTAGTGCTAAGTACACGACTAAATCCTTCTCATAAATAAGTAAACACGTAAAGTACGATCAAAAGGCACACAAAGCACGATCAAATCACACAAGCAACTTCTAATCCCCTTTTTACTTAATTAATAGCTTTATTAACTAAAACCTCTTTTATTAGTAAAACTTGTTTTATCTAATCAAACTTTTTTTATCAATTCCTACTATTGATTAGTACTCTTTTAATACTTCAAAATGTATTCATATACTTATATCAAATGTTTTAAGTATATTCACAAATCATTAACCGAATTTCTTACTTTAAATATTTACCTTTTCTATCTTCGAAAAGATTCCATACTTATAATTACCTTCAAAACATCCACTTTAAGGATCTAAATATTTTTGCAAATCCATTCAAAAGGTTTAAGACTAATGTTACTTAAACCAAAGCCAAAACCATTTCACTTATGTTATCTTTAAAACATTCTTTTAAAGATCTATTTACATTCATAAGTATAATTAAAAGGGTTAAATATGAATGTTATTAACACATCGTCACAACAAATCACAACCATTTCATACTTATATCATCTTTAAATATATTCTTTTAAAGATCTAAGATAATATTTAGTTAAGTTTAGTAGTCGACTAATCGACTATCTAGTTAAATACGATTACTTATAGAAATCATGATTCGTATACTTAACTCGTTTCTGACATTCCAACATAACAATTCCTCATCCAGGAGTGAAGCTAGGTACGTTAGAGAACTGGTTGCATAAAAGTATTTCCTAGATACTTCATTCTTGAATATTACAAATAAATAAATCTACCTCGTCGGCTTTTAGTGTTAAGCATAATTAACTTCCTTTTTCAAAACTTATATATATATAAATACTTCAAAAATACTTGTAATAGGTTTTAAATATCTATGTTAAATATTACTTGAAAATAACTAATTTATAATTTGATGAAAGTAAAGTATAAACATGTTTAATAATTTAAAACCCCTTTACTTCCCAAAATTCTTAAAAATATATTAAAAATATATTTAAACTTCAAACCAACTTTAAAACACTGCAAAATATGTTAAAAAATATCCCCTAAAATTTAAAAAAAAATACCAAATTTAAATATCATTTTTTAGATACTTAAAACTGTGAGCAACTTACTATAGCATTTATAAATGTTGTTAAAAGTCCTTGCTGAAAAACAACATTGAAAATCACAATCTTTGTGATAAGTTTTAACCACTTAAACAAATGACTTAACACTTAAAAAATTTACACTAAGTACAGGGTACTTAAAAACAATGGAAAGAAAACCCTAAGAATGTCTTTCACTTTATTTAGAAAAATTCCCGAAAACGAGCTATATTTTCAAAAAGCATTTATAACCACATTTTACATGAACTTTAGCCACTTGATTCAACTTGTTCCAAAACCTTTTAAACTCTAATTTTTCTTCAATAATAGGTACACATATAACACTTATTAAAAATGCAAAGAAGCCCCTAGGATGTCTCTTAAAGTTAACTTTTAAAATCGCTGAACATAAGGCAGTTTCAAAGTGCATCCATAGTGACCTTTTTGCATCTAACTTTCACAACTTTGGTTCACAATTTCCATAACTTTCCAAACCAGTTATTTACTATCTAATACACCAAAATATATATAGAGAACAACCAAATCAAATAATCTCAATTTGATCATAAATCTTCCATTTACACAAGTTAACGTTAAGGGATACCGAATTGCACTTATAGCGACTATTCTCGCTTCAAACACTTTCAAATATACTTCAATTCAATACACAAGTTAAATAACAATTTAAACATCAAGTGAAGGCCACAACACATGTTTATGAGAGTGATAGAAGTAATGTTATAAAATATAAAGTTGTTGTTTGCTTTCAAAAGCAAGAGAGGTCCAAATTTTACAATTTTACTTAGTCAATGTCAATTTAACTTTATATTTCATTCACATAACACATAAAAATAACATATACACACAAGATAGTGACAGAACTCACCAAACCCATGAATAGATCATGAAGAAACACCCAAGAAAGAAGAACCACTACCTACCATCATCAAAAGCCTAAAGATCCAACATTTAGCACCAAAACCACAAAACCATGCTCTCCTCTTCCTCCTTTGCTCACGGCCAAACCAAGATCCCACCTTTTTCTTATCTTTATTCCACATTGACTTTTTATCCATGCTTCCTAAGGTGTTCTAAGGCCTTGGTTAAAGTTTGGTGGAATTTTGAGAAGTTTTGAACTAACTAGAGAAAGATTAGTAAAGAATAAAGTGGATTAATGCTAATCCACTTGCACCATTTTTATTCTTGTCTTTCTTTTTAAGCTTTGAAAAATTATGAATTGTTTAACACACCATAACCTCTCATATACATGGCCAAGACCAGCCCAAAAGGTCGCTCCCATGTGCCTTGCATTCTTTTCATTTTACATGAAAAATATCTTAAGCAAAATTACCCTTTTATCCTTATACAAAAATATCCACGACGTAATCCAAAAAATTTATTTCCATTAATGGAAAAATAATTTTATTTCACTTTATTGTTATCTTAAATAAATAGTATATGTAAAAAAATCTAAACAACTTCTAATGGTTAAAAAACCTTTTATCGGTAAAACGATTTTTGGTCACATTATCGATATTTCTTCAAACTATTTATTTTTGTAAAGACATTTTCAAGAATGTTTAACATTGTTACTTATGATTAAAAGGGGTTAATAAGATTATTAAATTATTTTAATTACATTTAGTCTGAGATTCAAATTTTTAAATAATTTAGATATTTAAATACGAAGTGTTTGAAATTCTGGATCGTTATAAATCAGTGGTTTCATCGTTGGTTATCCAAAAAATCTAAAGGGTATCAATTCTATTATCCTAACCATAGTACAAGAACTATTGAAACTGGAAGTTCTAGATTCATTGAGAATGGTGAAGATATGGAAGCTTAGAACCATGTAAAGTGAAAATTCAGGAAGTTGGAGTGCAAATTCATTTGCCTATAGCTTCTTCTCAAGTTTTATTTTGTTAATCATGTTAATGATTTGCAAGAACAACAAATTAATGATCAAACACCGTAGAATGAAGTTGTCGTAAATGAACCATAAGAAATCGCATTAAGAAGGTATGGTGGGCAAAGAAGATCTGTTATTTCTGATACTTATGTGGTTTATCTAAAAGAGTTGGAATTTGTCTTAGGAATCAATGATGATCCAGTTTCGTTTCCATAAGTTACAGAAAATGATAGTTTTGCGAAATGGTTAAACGCCATGAAAGAAGAACTAAAATTTATGGATCACAATAAAATTTAAGACCTTATTGAACTGCCAGAAGGTTATAAAAGAGTTGGGTGTAAATGGATCTTCAAGACCAAGCATGACTCAAATGACAATATTGAACGTCACAAGGTCGGACTCATTGTCAAAGGTTTTTTACTCGGAGAAACGGTGTTGACTATAAAGAGACATTTTTGCATGTCTCTGAAAGGTACTCCTTAAGAATTGTTATGGCAATGGTAGCTCATTACGATTTAGAGCTCCATCAAATGGACTTGAAAACAACCTTTATGAATGGGAATTTAATTGAAGAAGTATTAATGGATCAATCTGAAAATTTTGGTTGAAGGAAAAGAACATATGGTGTGAAAACTTAAGAAATCAATATATGGACTTAAATAAGCCTCCTGACAATGTATCTTAAGTTCAATGGTCCCATCACATCTTTTGAATTTAATAAAAAATTATTGAGCGATGTATATATCTAAGGATCAATAGGAGTAAGTTTATTATTCCGATTCTTTATGTTGTTGATATTTTGCTTACTATTAATGATCTTGGTTTATACATCAAATCAAGGAATTTCTCTCTAAGAACTTTGAAATGAAAAATATAGGTGAGGCATTCTATGTGATTGGAATATAAATATTTCATGATAGATTAAAAAGATTGTTAGGATGGTCTTAGAAAGCATACATTAATAAAGTTCTAAAGAGATTCAAGACGGAAAAATTCTCTGCAAATGTCATTCCAATTCAGAAATAAGATAAATTTAGTCTCAAGCAATGTGCAAAGAAGGAATTGCAATGCAGTCAAATGCAATACATTCCTTACACTATTGTTGGAAGCTTAATGTATGCTCAAACTTGTACCAGACTAGACATTAGTTTTGCCATCAGAATGCTGGGTAAGTATCAAATTATTTAAGAGTAGATTATTGGAAAGCAGCAAAGAAAGTGTTGAGGTATCTACAAGGAATGAAAGGTCATATGCTCACTTATAAGAGATACGATAATCTTTAGGTGATTGGATATTCATATTTAGATTTTACTAGATGTGTGGATACCAGAAAATCCACATTGGGCTACTATTATTTCTAGCTTTTCCAGTAAGTTATCATGTATCTGCATGCATGTATGTGTGTATGTACACACATACACGTACTATCATTTGCTCACTAGCTACTGGGGAAATGTACCGAATAGGAAAAAAAAACTAGCATCATGTTACACGAGTATAAAGCATTGTAAAATTGTCCAATTTAAACATGTATATTTTTATCTTACTTATGGAATTTTTTCATTGTCGGGAAAACTATGTTTAGACACTCACAAATTGTTGTGCTCAATAATAACTACGTATTATGTTTTGTCTACCTGTAGGTTGTCATGCAAGGGTTACTAAAGGGTGCTCTTTCCATAAGAGAGGATATTAAGTTTTATCCATGATTGAAGGTTTGATATTTCTTGGTTGAAGATGCATGAAGTTGTGTTTGTGAGAGAATATTTTAGATGCTTCAGTTGAATATGTTTAGTTTTTTCTTTTCTAGGTTTGTTGCTGAGAAAAATTACATGTTCTCTCAATCTATGGATTCAGAGCTCTTGATAAAGAATTATATAGTTTTTTGGAATCGGGATGAATATTTATTATGGAATTTTCATGTGAAAGTTATATACTTTGTTTCTTTGTGTTTTGATTTGTGCCATGTCGCCATTCATTTTGGTTAAGTATCTCTATATCATATTTCTTAACTGAATGACTAAGATTTTGCTAAAGCCACCTCATGAATTTTATAGTTAATACTTTCCACTGGTAGATTTCTGCTATTGAAAGGTATTTGGAAAGCATTTACTGATTCTATCAACAATTATAAACATTTTTCTATCATTCATGCCTACGTAAATTTTCTTTTAGTACAATTCACTTTACTTGCTTATCAAAAAACATCTACCAATTTGTGACCTTCTAGTTGAGCATGTAAAATGGAAATCCACTCTTCAAAAAACAGTTCAAGAAGTCCAATCAAATAAACTCCAGATAAAGCAGCAAGAGGCAGAGAAAGTTCTAGCCCGGGTGAATCGCTAGAAAGTCAAGGTACGGTGCCAGAAGATCACCTAACTCACACCGAAGATACTTATGTTAGGCCTTTTGAAGCCAAAGCAGCAAAAAAGAAACAAGCTGCTGGGGCTGATCAAGCAGAAATAAAAATAACTTCTACTTGAATATGAAGACAGATGTAGTCGTGCAACGGAACTTCGAGCTACTTAACACAAAGAAAAAAAATGTCGAAAATGGAACGACTTGTTGCAAGAAACAAACAAAGAGATGTAGTAATGTTCATTGATACGTCTAATAGTTTTAAAGAACAACGAGATTATACCAAATCCAGGAGGAAAGAAATTATGAGACGCAAACATGAAGCGGGGCTGTAATTGTATTTGTAATTGTGCTAGAACTATTCTATCTTTGATGTATTTGATGATGTACTGTTTTGAACTTAATTCAATCAAATGAAATTGCATTACAGTATTTGATATGAAATGATAGTGTGATATGTTATTTTCAAAAATAACAAATTACGATACATCATTAGATATGAAATGCAACTTAAATCAGTATTACGAACAAAGACATGAAAAACAACATGAACATACTGGAAAAACAAACTTAACATCTTCACTAAAAAATTACTGATTGCCACAAAAGCTTCAAAAATGATTTATCAGATCGTCTTGTAGTCTTCTATGGAGTTGAACACATGAATGACATTTGGCTAAAAACATAAACTCGAGTTCCATTACGCTTCCAATCATATCATTGCACCATACTTCTAATGCCGCTGGAGCACCCTCGTAAACATAATCTTCTTTCATGTCTTTTTCGTCTTCTAAAATCATATTGTGTAAAATAACACAAGTATACATTATTTTTGTCATTTTAAGTGGATTCCAAAGTCTACAAGGATTGCAAACATTGACAAATCCGATTGAATAACACCAAATTCTCTTTCAACGTTCTTTCTATGGCCTTCTTGCATTGCTGCAAACTTTGATTGTTATTGTTTAATGACGTACGAATTGTCTTGATAATGGTACTCCATTTAGGGTATATACCATTGCTAAGATAATACCCATGATCATACGTATTACAACCTAAATTAAAGGAACACGGATTTTATCTACCATTAGCTAAATCATTAAACAAAGTAGATCGTTAGACCACATTAAGGTTATTGTTAGAACCTGGCATTTCAAAAAAGGCATATCAGATCCATAAGTCATATGAAGCTACCGCTTTTAGAATAATCGTCGACCTACGAGACTTACCCTGACAAGCTCCGACATGTGCCTCTGGATAATTCTTCCACTTCCAGTGCATACAAGCTATACTACCCAACATTCCCAGCCATCCTCTACTATCACACATCTCTATCAATCTTGCTATGTTAGCTTCATTTGATCTTCGTAAGTATTGATCACAATGAATGTCGATGATCGCTTGATAGAAATGTTCCAAAGCTTTCAGTACCATGCTTTCTCCAAAATGCAAATTCTCATCTAGAGCGTCTGTTGGTCCTGCATATGCAAGTATTATCATCGCAGCAGTCATTTTCTGCATACCAGTCAAACCCTGAGTATGAGATGCATTAGGGTTGTAGATGAAGTATTTATCATGTTGTTTAATTAATGTAATATCCTAAGGAATAAAGGTCGATGCAAGCAAAATATTCTTCAAAAATTATCATCATTGTAAGTACGATTTGGATTAAAATAGTCTTCCATTAGTCTTTCATCGTACCATGAATGTCTACGATTTTTTAGCGATAGAAAACAACCGATCCACAATGTTGCCTACTGGATTGATCATGTTGTAGTGCACAAAAGGCTATCGGCTCTCTTTCATAGAGAAAATGATCTTCCATCATCTCATCAAAGTTGTCCTCACTATCATTAAAAAATATAAGATCTTCAGTTGACATTATTTTTTTCTGTGGAAATATTTTAGATATGAATGAGCAAGAATGAATATCATACTTCAGGTTTTTATAGTAGTTGCATAGCTTAAATCACACGAAGGCAAACTTGTTTGAATTAAATCATAAAAGTGTCATGCCACTTCTAGAGCACTATAGCCACATTGCGTTGTTTCAAACAGATGACAGCAAGCATTGAATGCTTTGAATACAAAGTGTCTTCAATCACTTGGCAGTAAGCAATGGTTGTTTGAATTGAAAGAGGTCGTTGTGACATGTCACATTTAGAGTACTGTAGCCATGTTGCATGGTTCTAAACAGATGGCAACAAGCATTGAATGTTTGAATACAAGTTGGTTTCAATCACTTGGGAGCATGTAGCTTTCATTTGAATTAAAAGTGGTAGTGCCATGTCATATCTAGAGCACTGTAGCCATGTTGCATGGTTTTAAACAGATGGCTACAATGTCTGGTCGCATCCGAACATTGTAGCCACATTGCGTGGTTTTAAACACATAGCGGCAAGCATTGAATGTTTTAATTTAAGGTGGCTTTAATCACAAGGCAGGCAGCATTGGTTATATAAGTCAAGAGGTATATCTTTGCCTTAACTTGCTCATACTTCTTTGCCATCAGCAACTCAGTTCAGCAGCTCATTGAGTATTAAAAAATGGTGGTTATATAAGTCATGAAATAGGTCTTCTTCCTCCGCTGTAGGTATAATGCTTCTGTAATTTCGATAAGCTCTCCAAGTTTATAGAATCCTTCGAATTAATCTACACTCAGGGTAATTATTAAATGCTTCGTTTAGAGTAACTTAAAAATCTTGCTCTAGCTCCTCGTCCATGTGTCTACCGTCGACTACAATGAACGCTTTGATTAGTACCAAATAATCTTGTGGAGTCCAACTTTCATTTAACATTGAATATGTTGTGTGAACTTTCACTGTAAGCCTCTCCTTAAATTGACAATTCAAAATCCACGTCATACACTATTAAGTATGATCTGAACGACCACGTGGCAAACATCCGTGAACTTATTGGTGAAACAAACACAAGTGTGTTCCTTTCTTCACAGCTATTTCTTGACTAGTATACTTAAGATATGGACATAGTACAAAAGTAGAATCATCAACAGAATAAGACACACCATCAACAAATTAACACATACGCAAGCAAATCAATAGTCTATGTGATACATGCATGAAACATAAAAACATGATAAGAATACATACAATGACAAAACATGTATGAAACACAAAACTAACACCAGTCTATGTGATCGGAACCAATATCACTCCCCTCATCCTTGCCATCATCGTTCGTCGTCGTTATCATCGTTGATATCATCAAAGTTACGTGGCTCTGGTAGTGGATGAAGCTGCCCCTAAAGCTGTTGAATCCGAGTCTGGTACCGATGTATCTGAGCGTCGTAATGAGTCTGTTGCTGCTAATAAGCAGTCTGATAACTCCAATGTATCATCTGAGTATAATCAAGCGTCATACGCTCAAATGCAGCAAGCATCCGTCTATCATGATTTATGTACTGAGCAAACTACGATGTAAAAAATAAAATTTATACATATATGTAATATAATTGAGAGCAAATTATACGAAAACTTAAAGTCCTATGTACCTAATGCGGTTGATATAAACCAAAAGAAGGTATGCATAAAACAACATCATCTACATGAAACTACAGAAGATACTCAATGACTAGACGCTGTAAATTATATACTCTAAATGCATGTCGAAGGGGATCAAATGTGAGTGAATGTGTAAACTGAGACGACGTAGGCTCAAAGGTAGCTAGTGGTAATGGAACTCTACCAGAAGAGGTATGAGGGCTAATATGGTCAGAGTTCAAACCCCGTATGTAATCAGGTAGTGCGTGTGCATGTGGGGCTACTCGAGCCTAATATGAATCAAAGTCTCTGGGTAATGTAAAAGGCTCACCATCTACCCATCCTGTGACCCTCATAGTAGCAATAACATTACCGTGTTGCCTCATATCCATCTGTTGTCTGGCCTCCATCACCTTATTGTGTACCCCTGTGCAGCACACTGCACATGCATAGCAGGACCCCAACGATGTAATCTGGGGAAGTAAATATAAGGTGAAGCGTTCGCTTCTAGAATAAATCAGGGGTGCATATTGGTTGTATACTCGTGCCAAAACGGTAGGATGTACCAAAAAACCATACATCTGTCGGGACTGCTGTAGCGCATAGGTATCCAACGCTACATACAAATAACCAAGAATGACAGTACCGTATTTGTATATATACAGTCCATCTACGTCTACCAATCCAGCCAAATAGCCAAATTTAATCGTGCCTTTATTGTTTTTGAAAAAGGCAGCACCAAAACGATATAATAAAAAGGTACGGATAATAGAAGTGTGCATCTCCTTGTCGTCCTTTTCGTCTACTATATACCGTTGTAAACATGTAAGAGTAACAACACCTCCTCTGACCTCGTCATCGGCCCAAGCTAGTAAATAAGCGGAATATGACTCAAAATCCTCAAATGAACAATAAGATGGAACTGGCGCGAGGTCTGCTTGACCGAACTCTATACCAGTGAGCATATAAAAGTCTAAAGGTGTTGATCACATATACTGTTGAGACTTTGACCGATAATAAAAATTGAAGTGTACATTTTGTAACATGTGCACTCCAATTTGTTGGGGATACTCTTAGTTTATGATGGAAATGGCCTCATTTGCAATTATTTTAGCAAAACAGATTTGCTGCCACAGGTATTTGAGAAATCTTCGTATACATCCTTTACAAGTTGCATCGAAATGTTATTATTATTAATTCCGGAGAACAAGCTCTCTTAGTTAGCCTAGCTGATAATTCATGCATAAATAAATAATAAATAAACGAAAAGAAAACGAAAAGAAAAAAGAAAAGAAAATGTTTACATGGATCAAATAAATACAGTCTAACTCTGAAATTGAACCAAATCAAATAAAATATCAGTTGAAACTGTCCAATTATGGACAATTTACATTATCATTTAAAGTAGTTTTTCTAAACAGGTGAATATATTTCTTCCTTGTGCTGAGTTTGTTAATAAGTCTATGTAAAATTTTATGTAAAACGGCTAAGTATTTTAACATTACTACTTGTGGACGTATATTTATGATAGTTCAAAATTCTAAATAACCAAACATTATGATCAAATAGTGTGAAACTAAAATAATGTCTACATTATTTTTCTTCTTTTACCACTAGTGTGTTTTTTTCTTCCTCTTTTGCAAATATACCATTGAAATAAAATAAAAATAAAAAATATGCTTTTTCAGTTTTTCTTGGTGGACAACATGTGTCTAACAAAGCATAATTTTTTGTCTAATATATTATCGTTATGTTAACTGAAATTAACGAAAAATTATATATGAAAAATGTGTTTTTTAAAATCATACGAATGATCGTCCGATTCTCCACCATTGTACTGTTGTTCTAGTCATAAACTGACGGCTTTGTATTTTTAAAAATTATATATAAAAAATGCAGTCTTAATTAGCGCAGTCAAACATTACTATAAAAATACCTATACAGTTTTTAACAGAGAAACTTAACTAGACACCCATATTTAGCCTACAACAAATGAATATAAAAGCCAAATTTAGTTCTGAAAATTAGAAATCTAACAACAAATACCCTCAAATTAGTTAAATTTCTTCCAATTTACAGTTGTTTTCAACTGCTCTAAAACTATATAAAATCAGAAGATAAATCGAATTCTGTACAAATTTATCATCGTCAACAAAGAGACAATATATGACTCCATCCCCTGCATCCAAAATAGTGATTGTGCTTGCGATATTGCTTCTTGCTCTCAGTACAAGTAAGCACTCAATTCACATTAATATTACATCCATTTTCATTTTTCTTTTCTTCTTTACACAGTATATAAAGAATAAAATCTAACTGTATTTTCCTTTTGAATTAGGTAAAGGCGTAAATGGAAAAGAGGTGACCCATGCAAGACCCATACCATCCAGCAACCGTGTGCTGTGCATGTTCAATCGCAACTGTGTCGACTTCTGCGTAAAGCAGTTTCCAGACCCTCCTACAATTACTGGAAAATGTAGGTTAGGTGCTGTTTGCACTTGTTATGATAGCCTTGATGGATGGTAGATTTCATTCTCTGTTTCAATATTGTTACCATCATCTCATAAAATGATTCAATGTGCAGGCCTATACATGGATTTGAGAATTATATTGTATGATTAAATGTACACAGAAATACATAATTTTATCATATATTCTCATTCATATCATGGGTTTGTATTTATTGCAATCATTCATCAGTTTATTTCAGAATTTTCAAGAACCAATACACAGCTATCAACAGCCAATAGATTATTAAAAAAGACACATTAACTTAGTCATCATCATCAACATCTTCTTCTTCTTCTTCATCATTACCACTATCATCATCATCAGAAATGAGACCAAGGTTATCATTTTCCCAAGGAGGCCAAAAATCTTTAATATGTCCAAGCATGTCTTCATACTTCTCGATTAAGTCAACGTTCCAACATCCACGTACATCAAGAGCACGAAGGTCCTTACACTGAGAAATAATGGCATCAAACCCACGATCGCTGAATTGACCATAAGCGAGCTCCAGATGTTCGAGTCCATGCATTGTATTGGCTATAGATAAAGCTTCTGATTCATCGATAACTGTAATTTCAGGATAAGGCGGAGGCATGTTTCTTCTGAATTCGACCAAAGATTTGCACTGATTTCCTATCAATTCGATCGATTTGGATGTTATTTGAAGGCAGTAGCTTATGTCTAGTTTTGTCAGCATTGATAGGGATTTAATATGATTTGCGAAGCTTTCATTATTTACATCGCTCATCGGCATTTTTAGAGCCCTTAGATAGCTGCCACTGCATAAGGAAAAAACTAGATTATAATTCGCTGATGATGGTAGCAATTTTGAATGAGAAGAATAACTGAATTCAAACCATATGTTAGTCAATTCTCTACTTTAAGTTTACAACAATAATTAAAAACGCAAATGTGGCGGTTCCAAAGGGATGTGCTTTCTCATACTAGCTATGCTTAAGGTTGGTAATCCAAACATATTTGAAATTATAACTCAAATGGACAGTTAGTAAATATTTTAACATGAATTTTGAAGATGAATCGATTAGGCTCTGAAATTTTTGTTGCTGATAGTAGTTGGAAAAACCTTCAAATCAGAAGTAAATGTGGCTATAATCTATCATATAAAATTTTCAGATATTGATTTAACAAAGCAGTACTTAAAAATTGTAACAAGGGTCAATTTGTTAATACATAAAGTCCATCGTTCCTGTGCTTTTTTCAGCACTAAACATAGCATTCCAGCATGTGATATATGATATTTTATTGCCTGGATAATTTAACTCCCTCTATTGTTATTTCCATTGAAACTATAACTCAAATATATGTTACATAACCAAAAGTTGTGTATTTAATTAATTGAATGCAAACTAATTGATTAAGGAAAAGACGACTAATTGTCTACATGGAGAAAAATGAATTTGGAGATAAAAATAATTAATCAATTCATTGATCAATTAACTATTGAAATGCATGCTAGGAGACATATGCATATTGGAAGAAATTGAAAATTGAAAAATATATGCATTTCCATATGAAATTGATCTACACTCAATGATAAATTAATACAACAATGATTTATTGATATAAATCAATTTCTTCAAATTTAAGTATCAATTTTTATATACATGAAAAAATTCGTTTACGTTAATAACTCAATCTCGTATTAGTTCACTATTTATTAAGGATCAATTTTATATGGAAAAACATATATTTTCTAATCTTCAAATTCTTCCAATATGTATATGTCTGCAGGCATGCAATTTTAATAATCAAACGATCAGCGAATTGATCAATTATTTTTATCCCCAAATTCATTGATCTACATGTAGATAATTACTTGCATTTTTTAATGCAATTAATTTGCATTCAATTAAGTAAATTGTAACCAAATAGGTAGCTTTTATTCTGCAACAAATCCTAGGACATAAAAATATAAGAAAAAACAATATTCAAACAAAATATTAGTGAATTTGGACATAAAAATGTAATAAAAAACAATATTCAAACAAAATTTTAGTGAATCAAATTCTGTATCTGTTAAGATTGTTGTTGCGTAAAACCTAATAAAGGATAAAAAATGTTAATGTTGCCGAAGCCTATCAATATCTTATATCACCCAAGTCGTAATGGATAAAAATAATTATAACATCTGAACACAAACAATGACGATGATAGCCCCAAAACACAAAAAACCAATCAAAGAGAACAATCACACAAGAGTCTACTCAACCACTCTTTATGTTAATTCTCCAAAACAATTGTTTACAATTAATCTACCAAATAAAAGTAAACAAAACAAAATTCAACAACCTAACTAAAAATGGAGTCTTGATCTCTATGATAATAATTGTTAGTGTTTGTAGAAGAAGAACAAAGCTGGAAAAGAGAGGAACACCAAAGATTTTTCTTCACATTTTCACTCCTTTTATTTGTGTTATATTTACAACAATCAATTATTTGATGACCAAGTTAATATGTGTATGGCAAAAAATAAATTTATTATCCAATTAGAGATAAAATATGCATATCCATATATCCCTATTAATTATTGAAAATCCAAATTTACTCTTTCCTTCTTTTGTACTTCTATTTTCCCGTCTAAATGTGATTTTGTAGCACCTAAATTTAACATCATCATCTTTAAATGCATAATAGAAAAACAATTTGTAATTATTTAGAATGGAAAAAGATATGCATTGATGGGTTTAACTAAAGAAATCATCTAGCTCAATTATCGGATCAATGCTTTAAATCTTGGATTTCGATCACGTTTCGTCTTGGAATTTTCACACAAGTTATCTTATACTAGAGGAGATCTCGGACGAGATGAGTGTATCCCATGTATACATCTCAAAACTTAAAATATGAATATCTCGAAGTAACTTACATGTCAGAATTGATATTTTGATGATTTATTTAACAACCATAATTTTCTCAGTAAAAATAAAAATTCTAACATACTTGATTTTAATACAAAAAAATTGAAATTAATGTTTTGAAGGAGAGTAGTAGGTTGTACAGCCAAATACTCAATTGATTGGTAACCATTATTACCATAAGAGCCCTGTATGCCCTATATTTAACCATGATCGTACAATGTTATCAGAATTCATTCAATTTAGAACGACTTTGACTAATGAAAGCTACACTGGTAGCAGTTTAGAAATAAGCAATGTGAATGTCTGTTTTGACTTGGAAAAAAGAATAACTCTTTTGTTAAAACTTAGAAAATAAACCACATCATTATACCACAATTTATTCATTCAATAAAGTCAGAGTTGGTTAAAGGGATCTCTCGTTTTTGGGACAAAAATAGAACATGATCCCGAAACATAAAGGAGAGTATGAAGAAATGTGTTTAAATAGTTGGGCAGTAGAGATGGTAAGTACAATTTTGAAAGGAGAAAAAAAGGGCATATCTTCACTAATACTAAAATATGAATATTTAAACAAAAGAACCCTTTTTCCGTTCACAAAACCTAACAAAATCACAACTTTCAAGCGAATCAAAGAATGGAACGGAAAACTTACGAAGTACAAGCATAAAAGAAGCCGGAATTGCCAAGTTTATACACGTGCAAACTCTTAGCCAATCCGTTGCTCCGGCGGACCAATTTGCAGACCGCGAAATCGACGGCGGATACGTCACAAACGCGGCGGCACCAGCGCTCTAGATCTATGTGAACCCAGCAGTCGGGACCCCTCAATACTTCATTCCATGAACTGCAAACAAAAGGGATGGTTCTCAGCACCCAATCCTGTGGTTCCAATTTCATGAAGATTAGTGCGAGCAATTCCGAATTGAGCCCTGACCAGTCTCTTTTCCGATTTGCAATGCTTGCTGATTTGTTCGGGAAAGTTTCGTCCATTATTTGAATTGTGTGATTGTTTACGCGGATTGTTTTGGTCATTTGAATTTGAAGAGATCTACCATTTAACCTATTACGACCAGATTTTGAGACCTGAATTTATACACAAACTATTTTATTATTTGTGGAAAGAATATATAATGTTGATTTTTTTTTTTTAAACAAACAGACATAAAATTTTGAAATGAGTCGGTAAATTTGTTATTTGGTAAGTTTTTATTATTTGCCTAATGTTTTAACTAGCTTACCCCCAGCTTATTTTGAAACACGTTATAATTAGTTTTGAATAATAAGTCATAGATAGTTTTGATCGGTGATTAATATATAAATAGAAATGTTTTGATGCAATTTGATTTTAAGTTAAAATAATTAAAATAACTTGTTAAAACTAGTTATGAAATACGAACATTACAACATGAATGTGAATTGTTTTTCTACAAATTATATATGTTTAACACATTCAAAAGAATGATTTGTATAAATATTCAACCATATTTAGTTTGAATTTCTATTTATAAGTTGGAACGTCAAATTTATTGTTAGTCTATTATTAATCAATAAAGATTAATAGAAGATATGAATAGAAATTTACTATTCTCAAAGACCATGCACAAAAAAGTCTCTACTCATAAATTCATGTAAATTAAATCTCTGTTTTGTAATATTTTATCAAACTAACATCTTTCAGAAAATCGGCCCAACATTGAAATCAAACGCAAAAGTAGCATAAATTAGCCAAAAACTAAAATTAGGGTCCTAATTTTCATAACTTTTTCAGAAGGGGCATTTCTTCCATCTTCTTTCAATTCTGAGGAGTTGGCAATCATTCATTGCATTCTATTTGTTAGATCCTATTTATATGATACTAAGATATATATATATATATATATATATATATATATATATATATATATATATATATATATAGAGAGAGAGAGAGAGAGATTTGGTACATATATATCTATATATATGTATGTATGTACGTATATGGACATTTTTGATAGTTCACATTGACAAAAAAAACGTGCATCATCGAATATGCTACAACTATTATTAAATATGATATTCATAAGTCATAAGCAACAAATTGTTACTTTTCATATTCCTACTTATTAGTCTCTTTTGTAAACTATTTATAAGGAGTTATCAAGCACTACAATTGAAATAAGTGCCTTATAAATAGTTTTAGCTACTTATTATAAGTAGTAGTCAAACATGCTCTTAGACATTTCCAGGTCCAATAACCTACGAATAAGAAGAAACAAGTCAGATGAAAATTTAACATTTATAGTCGGTAATAAATCGATAAAATGTCAGAAACTGATCGTTCAGATGTTAATTTAACGTTTATGTACTATTTATATCTGCATAACCACTTACTAATACCACTTAAATAAGTAATAAAATTAAATTATCATACTAACTTCAAAATAACACATTAATCTGAAAAGAGGATCCAAAAGTATAAGCTTGGTCATACGTAACCGTGCAACATGGAAATAGAATTAAATCTAACCCTCAAAAATAATTATTTCAATTTTATCAACCAGTAATGATAGAGGAAATTAGATGAACAACGTAAAAATAATTAATTATATTTAGAATATGCATGTATATCATTTTTTTATAATTACACAAATTTCCATGTAAAGCATAATGATAACTAGTTATATTCGATTATCTCATATTGTTTTCTATTATAATTAGTTTCGTTTTTCCTTTTGTTCTCTTTTTGAAATATCAACAAAAATAATTATAACTAGATATTTTTTATCGTAGTAGTAACGAAGATTATTTGCTACATTCTATCACAACACCAAATATGAGCTACAAATTTTTTTTCTTTCTGTTTTAATCTTAGTATGGTTACATAATTTACAAAAAAGTAAAAGCCAGATTCAATTAAGGTTGATAGCATTAATCGCAACCAAATTAGTTGAATTCACATGTATTGATGGAGTATTAGATTAAGCAAAAAAATAGGCATTGATTTTGTATTAATTGCATAAGAATAAGAATTAATTTTGAAATCAATTATTTCCCTTTCCATATTTCATTAACATGAAAAGGTTCAATTATAAATGTAACGTTCGTGATTTTTCGTCGCTCGAAAACCGACATCAATACGTCCACTGTATCAACTGCCAAGCAATCGAAGGCCGGAAAACCGTACCGTTAGGGTTAAAGAAGAAGAAAGAGGTAGGAAAAGAGAGAGAAAGATAAAACAGAACAGAAACAACAGAACAATATCAGAATCTCACAATCGCAGCGGAACAACATATAATAGATAAATGAATAATCTTTAAACAAAAGAACTATATCAGTTATTACATTACATCATATTACATTACATTTCATCATCAGAGTGTACAACAACAAACAACAACAAACAGCGGAAAGGAAATACTATATACTAGTAATACGCCATGCCATCCAGCTTGCCTCCAGCAACTCCTGAATTCCAGAATATCCTGATAAACCTTACTCTTGACTGCCCGTGTGGAAATTTGCGGGCACCTAGAGTTTAGGAAGGAAAACAATAAACTCCGAGTCAGTCATGGGACTGGTGTGAGAACTAAAACAGTTTATTTTTAAAACAAAGTACAGGATAATTTTAAAATAGATTCACAATGTTTTTTTGAAAATGTAACTACCATAAGACCTTCCACCACACACACAATGCAAACGCAGACTTGGAGGAGATTTCTTCTTATGTTAGTCAAAGATGCTTACTACGCAAAATCAAATCATTTTTGATATTATTATTAGTGCATAGTATAGAAAACATTTCGAAAGTAGAATATAAATCTTAGCCGGCATAGGTACCATTATATTATGCCTACTATAGCTACCATATTAGATGGCAGGTTCTACAACTAAAACCGTACAAGGTTCGTATTGTTTCTTTGGATTTCCAACAAATGGTCAGGCCAAGCAACTTCCCATTGCCACATGGAAACGCTTCTGGAATGACGTCCCGAGAACCAAACCGGATCTCTGCCAACACAAGGCCGGGCTACCCCTAACTGGGTAACTACTGACACGAATATGTCATCCCCCGATCGTAACCGATCTATCCGAGGATCCTCGATTTCCAACAACCACAAAGTAATAAATTTGCAGCAACAACATAGGTTAAGTATCTGGGCTCCATACCATGATACCACCTCTTCCAGAAGGAATGACATACACTAAAGGGGCGCTACCCCCTAATAACCTTGTTGCACCCTTCCTGTTTTGACCATTTCCGGGGTGTGAGGTCCGACGAAGTCTCGTCCACAAAGCCACGCTTTATACAAAAGCTGTGCTTTGGGTCAACAAATGATCAAAGTAATGATCACCAAGATAAATGATCAAACAAATGATCATATCACAAATGATCAAACAATGATCATCCCACAGCAACACTCAGCATGCCACACTACCAAATTGGGAGTATATCACTAATAACCTTCAACTACATAACATCTGAGATCGTACGTCTCAGAGAAGGGTGTTTAGCTAAGAGAATAAATTCTCCGCCACCAACAGAAATATATTTGAAAGAAATCAGCTTTATATCTCAACTTGTAATGTCAGACATACAATCCATACAAGTCTGTTCCGGGCTCGAACAGAACCGAAGGCACTTACAAAGAAGTCCTTGCATTCCAGATAATTTCTAATCACGTCCGGACTTCCCGTCACTAAGGGCGATAAAACTTCTATATTGGAGATCAGCCGATGCAGAGTAACTCAACGGTAATCCTTCCGTTTTCAAAAATATCCGGTCTTCAACACCGGTCATCAAATGCAATCCATTACGACGTATCACATATTCGGAATGGGTTATACGACCCCAAGGTCCTTTCCCGGCTAACCCGAATAGTGAGCGCTTATTCAAAAATAAGTGTGGCATTCGAATTCAAGCAATCACAACAAATACCTACTTAAAGGTAAATATTGATAGTCGGTTATTTAACTATCAATAGGCGTGTTCAACATCACCACATTCCAAATAATTTCCCAAATTATTTACTTTCCAAAATATCTTTACAAGATATATATATATATTTTTCACACTTCAACATTTGAAAATAAATTTTCAAATCACTTTTCACCTTTACCACTTTTGAAAACAAATTTCAACCATTTTCCTTATGTGAAATACTTTCATTTCAACATGGTTCATTTAAACCAATTAAATAAGTCCTTAATGATTTACTTTATATTTACGTTCCAAATCCGTAAATTAATTCCCACACTTCAAAAATAAATCAACGTTTATTTTTAAACAAATTTCCCTTTCTTTTATAAATTTCATAGTGAATTTACATTCCAAAATATTTATGAATATACGATTTCAATTATTCATTTTCAATTTATCTTCAAAAAAATAAATTCTCAAAACGTTTCATTTCACATTGGAAAAATATTTCCATACTTATTTATTAATAAGTAATTCACAAATCCATTTATTTTCAATACTTAGAAAATATTCAATATACTTAATATCGAAATTAAGTATATATTTCATTCTTTAAGGAAAACATTCACTTAAACACATTTATTTGGACCAAAACGAATGTTGCGTAAAACATCGTTACGACAACTCAAAATCACTAGTATAGGGATTCGAAATTTAGATAGATATATAAATCCCAACACTATATAAAACCTTTCCTTTCGGAAACCATTTACTATAACAATAGTGTTATAGTCCACCATTTCCTTATTCCTTGAAAACGTCTATTTCAACAATAAATGTTGAAATCTATGGTTTCGATAGTTAATCCATTTTAAAACATCTTTAAAACAATTAACTTCATTTGATAATATTCATTTTCCCAAAACATATCCATTTTGTTTAATAATATATTCACTGTCCAAAATCGTGAATATACTTCCTTTAATAAGCTATAATAATTAACTTATCAAAATAAGTCGTTTTCGGATTTATAAACAATGTCTATAAATTCCATTTCTATATTGTAATTTATAAACATCAATTTTTATACAACTTTTATATAAATTGTTTATAATAATTCAAAAATCCCAATTTAAACTATTTTATAATTTATCAATTACTTATTTCAAAAATCACATTTCAGTTATATTTCGCAAAAATCAAAATTTTAAAACATTAAAATTTTAACGTTTATTTTATTTAAGATGAATCAATCAAAATTTGAATAAAACGTATAATTTCAAAAATCACTTTAATAATCCCTTTAAAATCAAAATCGTTATTTTTTAAACTTTAAAAATGGATCCGATGATGCAACAACACCAAATAGTCAATAACGGCATCCAAATATCATATATCGATATCATAATCAACAAAATATCACAATATCTGTAAATAAATCAATATAGTTGGGGAATCCAGTTGGATCCCTCCAATCCGTTTCCTTACATCCACAGATGTTAGCACAATACCAATTCCGTTCCAGTACGGAATTATCGCGGTATATGAGATTTATAAAATATTATCCTCTTAATAGACGGCGCAATAGGGTCTCATCCGCTATATAATGCGGGAAATCAACTCTAATATATGCATATGCCAATATATATATATATATATATATATATATATATATATTGCTATATATAGATATATCCTACTATATATACAATCACAATCAAACAGCAATCAATAACTGCAATCATCATTCAACATACATTCAAGCAAATTTTAAATCTAACTATTTAAAATTTAAATCGAAACCGTTCGATTGAGTGAGGAGTTCTCACCTTGATTTCAATTCCGTTCCAGCCTTTTATTTCGAATAAAATTAAACGAACGTTTAATTTTTTATCCGAAATTCAAACTAGCTCCAAACGACTCCAATCCAGCTCCATAGCGTAGTGTTCGTCAATACGAAGCCGACGCAAAAAGTTTCGTCGAATTCCGACCTCGTATGGACAAGATATAATAGTTTAAAGTTTACACAGATTTTAATATAAATTATTACATAATTACTTTTACATTTTCAATCACTGCAAATCTGGGCCGTTCGTCCATCAACTGCTAATCACGGCCGCTCACGCTCCTTATCTTCCCAAACGCAAAAACTCCCCAGGCCATCACGTAACAAGCAAACCCATTATCTCCAACTAGGGTTTGAAACCACGGCCACCACAAGGCTCGAAATGTCATCACTTCACCACCAATAGGTACGTCGTCGTCTATTCTATGCTCGGCCAAAGTGGCACAAAGCTCGGTCCTAACCTTGCTTATGAAAAACGTGTGCAGCCCCCTAAGTTTATACGAGATTTTCCATCAATTTGCTTGACTATAAACAATCTTAACCGTATAGATTTAAAGCTTTCCTCTAGATCTACAACATTGTAGTTGAAAGTATTTTCTAATTCTTCATGAATTGAGAGAGATTAAGAGGAGAAGAGAGTAAAATTCTGGCCATTGAAAATAGCACAGGCGGCTAGGGTTTCTGAGTGGAGTTTGTTGCAAAATGAATAAATGAGGTCCTTATGTAGAAATTTTCACCAAACACTATTCATCCCGGATTTTCCGAACTCCAAATCTCACGCGGTGACCGGCATTTCTAGGATTTACCCCGTGTTACGGACACAATGGAACAGGTTTCGGGAGCCAATTCGATCATCTGTGCGAGTTATGGCAATAAATGATCGATTTTAAATTAAATCGGTTAAATGATTTTCTATGCGTTTTGGCTCGCCCCGGAAAAACAGTAAATCCAATTGACACGAAATTTGAAATCTTACAATAATATCACATTACGGATCCGATGAAACTAGTTTTGTCGAAATCCGAGACTGTTTGAAAAATGACTATTTTAACTCGCCAAATTAATATTAAAACGGTTTCGATGCGTTTCGAGCTGCCACGGTCAAACGAAAACTCCGATTGCTACAAAAATTGAAATACGATAATAACAAACTATTATGAATCCAATGGAACTAGTTTCGTCCAATTCTAAGACTGTTCGAAAATTGGCTATTTTTCAGTCTATAATTAAATATTAAAATATTCAATTTTCACAAATTAACTCCAAATTCAATTTTAAAAGTTCTATAACATCTCTATAAGTTCAATATGATTAAATAAAATTTTACAAATCATTTTTAATCATATTAAACTCGATTTTCAATTATTTCTGTAATTTCAAATATTAAATAATCGATTTAATTATCCAATTAAATCCAATATTCGAAAAATAAATTATTCGACTATTTAATTTCACTTGTTAATATTTAAATTCAATTAAATATTCAAATTTTAATTATTAGAAATTCTGGGTCGTTACAGACTTCCCCTTTTAAAAGAATTTCGTCCTCGAAATTACCAAGTAAGAATAAGTTATAGAATTTATTAACTTTCCAAAACAAACCCTTCAAATTGATTTTTTTTCTTTCAAATCTCTTAAGTGTTTAACTTTTCCAAAATTCATAGTTAAACTTCTTACAATAACTTACTAAGTTTTCAAATCGTACTTAGTTATCTTTTCAAAATTTTCCAAAATTCCCAAAAAATTTCTAACGCCTTAAATTTTCGGAAAAATTCGCCAGAGTCTCCTTTGCGCGGCTCGATCAAAAAAAATGACAGTATATATATCACAAATATACATCTCATCAAGTGATGAGGCATCCTGCAGGGAAAAAAGTGTAAAAGTACGATATTTAATCCGAGATATGTACCTTATTTATTACTAGCGAGCATATACGGCTAATATAGCGCGAAAGCGAGCTCCAAACGCGAAGCAAGCGCAATCCGCACCTACTAAACACTCAACAATAACATGAGAACATGCATACATGAAAATAATATCAATATACATCATATAACAACAACTATATATGTCAATATAGCAAATGCAACCAAACAACAAATGCAACCATCCAACAAATCAATATACATTCACTAATTTACATTCAAGTTGGTTCATTTCCAAATCAAATTCAATTCTATTTAAGATTCACTTAACTTCCAATTTGACTTCAATGATTTATAGCTTTCAATTCCATTAACACTTAATGAATTATACACAATCAATTAACAACCATATAACAACCAATGTATTTTCAACATAACCAAATAATTTAATTTACATTCAATTTGGTCCAACATTTTTTACTTTTAATTCCAATTGGTTTATATTATATTGACCTTCATTCAATTTTTTAACTTCCAATAACATTAGCTTTTAATGAATTAACACTTATATTCATTATTCCATCTCAATTCATTTTCATTAGATTGGTTCAACATTCAATCCATTTATTAGTTCAATAGCTAATTCATTTAACAAATAAAATTGAATTTTCTTTATATAACTCAAGTTCACATCTATTTAATCCACTTTATTATTTTACTTCGATACCAAATTCAACTTTATTCAACTTCACTTAAGTTATATTCCATTTCAACATCATTTGTTTAATTTAACTTAAGTCTCCACTTATAAATCCAATTCAGGTTCCAATTCTGAAATAAATTTTTATCTAACTTTTATCAAAGTCAAATTTATTCACTAATTCAAATTCATATCTCATTTTGCTTAGCAAAATTGTGTAACCATTTTTAACAATTGGTTTCACTTACATTTTTTTCATTTTATAAGTTATGCAACTTATATTTAACAATTACCACTTGGATTTTTTTATTTCAATTTGTTTATCACAACAAAACTTCAATTTCAATTTATTATGGTAGCAAATCTATCACATAGAAACTCGAAAATGATACTGATGATGCTGCAGTCATCACCCTTATTATTTTCTAGCAACAGTATTGAATTCAGTGTTTAATATTCTTTCAAAATTTTCCTTTTATTTGTAAAAGATTGTTTCACAATTGTAAATCATTTTAATTATAATTCCATACTTATAATTCATTTGCATTATACAATTCATTCTTTTACAATTGTTGTTTTTATTTAACTTATTCAAACAACTTTTATTATTTTGCATATACCTTACATTTTCAATAATCAACAATCAATATATATACACTTCAATAATTCTGAAAAATTATTCCTTTATATATAAAATATAATCAGGGTAAAATTATTTCATTTACCCAATTTAAAAATGATACTATGTCGGCTTGCCTCGTTTAAGTGTTTAGAAATCCCTATCGATAATATGGCGTCCCACATACCGACCAGAATTCACAAACAGCTCAACGGATAAGCAAACACAATATAAAACAATTTATATTCACAGACAAATATGCACTCGTATATATTATTACACTCACACTCATTCTAGAGTACTACTGACTCTATCTCTAATGAGTAATTCCCAACAGAGCCATGGTTGTCGCTTAACCATATGCTCTGATACCAAATGTAACGTTCGTGATTTTTCGTCGCTCGAAAACCGACATCAATACGTCCACTGTATCAACTGCCAAGCAATCGAAGGCCGGAAAACCGTACCGTTAGGGTTAAAGAAGAAGAAAGAGGTAGGAAAAGAGAGAGAAAGATAGAACAGAACAGAAACAACAGAACAATATCAGAATCTCACAATCGCAGCGGAACAACATATAATAGATAAATGAATAATCTTTAAACAAAAGAACCACATCAGTTATTACATTACATCATATTACATTACATTTCATCATCAGAGTGTACAACAACAAACAACAACAAACAGCGGAAAGGAAATACTATATACTAGTAATACGCCATGCCATCCAGCTTGCCTCCAGCAACTCCTGAATTCCAGAATATCCTGATAAACCTTACTCTTTACTGCCCGTGTGGAAATTTGTGGGCACCCAGAGTTTAGGAAGGAAAACAATAAACTCCGAGTCAGTCATGAGACTGTGTGAGAACTAAAACAGTTTATTTTTAAAACAAAGTACAGGATAATTTTAAAATAGATTCGCAATGTTTTTTTGAAAATGTAACTACCATAAGACCTCCCACCACACACACAATGCAAACGCAGACTTGGAGGAGATTTCTTCTTATGTTAGTCAAAGATGCTTACTACGCAAAATCAAATCATTTTTGATATTATTATTAGTGCATAGTGTAGAAAACATTTCGAAAGTAGAATATAAATCTTAGCCGGCATAGGTACCATTATATTATGCCTACTATAGCTACCATATTAGATGGCAGGTTCTACAACTAAAACCGCACAAGGTTCGTATTGTTTCTTTGGATTTCCAACAAATGGTCAGGCCAAGGAACTTCCCATTGCCACATGGAAATGCCTCTGGAATGACGTCCCGAGAACCAAACCGGATCTCTGCCAACACAAGACCGGGTTACCCCTTACTGGGTAACTACTGACACGAATATGTCATCCTCCGATCGTAACCGATCTATCCGAGGATCCTCGATTTCCAACAACCACAAAGCAATAAATTTGCAGCAACAACATAGGTTAAGTATCTGGGCTCCATACCATGATACCACCTCTTCCAGAAGGAATGACATACACTGAAGGGGCGCTACCCCCAAATAACCTTCCTGCATCCTTCCTGTTTTGACCATTTCCGGGGTGTGAGGTCCGACGAAGTCTCGTCCACGAAGCCACGCTTTATACAAAAGCTGTGCTTTGGGTCAAAAAATGATCAAAGTAATGATCACCAAGATAAATGATCAAACAAATGATCATATCACAAATGATCAAACAATGATTATCCCACAGCAACACTCAGCATGCCACACTACCAAATTGGGAGTATATCACTAATAACCTTCAACTACATAACCTCTGAGCTCGTACGTCTCGGAGAAGGGTGTTTAGCTAAGAGAATAAATTCTCCGCCACCAACAGAAATATATTTGAAAGAAATCAGCTTTATATCTCAACTTGTAATGTCAGACATACAATCCATACAAGTCTGTTCCGGGCTCGAACAGAACCGAAGGCACTTACAAAGAAGTCCTTGCATTCCAGATAATTTCTAATCACGTCTGGACTTCCCGTCACTAAGGGTGATAAAACCTCTATATCGGAGATCAGCCGATGCAGAGTAACTCAACGGTAATCCTTCCGTTTACAAAAATATCCGGTCTTCAACACCGGTCATCAAATGCAATCCATTACGACGTATCACATATTCGGAATGGGTTATACGACCCCAAGGTCCTTTCCCGGCTAACCCGAATAGTGAGAGCTTATTCAAAAACAAGTGTGGCATTCAAATTCAAGCAATCACAACAAATACCTATTTAAAGGTAAATATTGGTAGTCGGTTATTTAACTATCAATAGGCGTGTGCAACATCACCAGATTCCAAATAATTTCCCAAATTATTACTTTCCAAAATATCTTTACAAGATATATATATTTTTCACACTTCAACATTTAAAAAAAAAATTTCAAATCACTTTTCACCTTTACCACTTTTGAAAACAAATTTCAATCATTTTCCTTATGCGAAATACTTTCATTTCAACATGGTTCATTTAAACCAATTAAATAAATCCTTAACGATTTACTTTATATTTACGTTCCAAATCTGTAAATTAATTCCCACACTTCAAAAATAAATCAATGTTTATTTTTAAACAAATTTCCCTTTCTTTTATAAATTCCATAGTGAATTTACATTCCAAAATATTTATGAATATACGATTTCAATTATTCATTTTCAATTTATCTTCAAAAAGATAAATTCTCAAAACGTTTCATTTCACATTGGAAAAACATTTCCATACTTATTTATTAATAAGTAATTCACAAATCCATTTATTTTCAATACTTAGAAAATATTCAATATACTTAATATCGAAATTAAGTATATATTTCATTCTTTAAGGAAAACATTCACTTAAACACATTTATTTGGGCCAAAACGAATGTTGCGTAAAACATCGTTACGACAACCCAAAATCCATAGTATAAGGATTCAAAATTTAGATAGATATATAAATCCCAATACTATATAAAACCTTTCCTTTCGAAAACCATTTACTATAACGATAGTGTTATAGTCCACCATTTCCTTATTCCTCGAAAACGTCTATTTCAACAATAAATGTTGAAATCTATGGTTTCGATAGTTAATCCATTTTAAAACATCTTTAAAACAATTAACTTCATTTGATAATATTCATTTTCCCAAAACATATCCATTTTGTTTAATAATATATTCACTGTCCAAAATCGTGAATATACTTCCTTTAATAAGCTATAATAATTAACTTATCAAAATAAGTCGTATTTGGATTTATTAACAATGTTTATAAATTCCATTTCTATATTGTAATTTACAAACATCAATTTTTATACAACTTTTATATAAATTGTTTATAATAATTTAAAAATCCCAATTTAAACTATTTTATAATTTATCAACTACTTATTTCAAAAATCACATTTCAGTTATATTTCGGCAAAATCAAAATTTTAAAATATTAAAATTTTAACGTTTATTTTATTTAAGATGAATCAATTCAAAATTTAAATAAAACGTATAATTTCAAAAATCACTTTAAAAATCCCTTTAAAATCAAAATCATTATTTTTTAAACTTTAAAAATGGATCCGATGATGCAACAACACCAAATAGTCAATCACGGCATCCAAATATCATATATCGATATCATAATCAACAAATATCACAATATCTGTAAATAAATCAATATAGTTGAGGAATTCAGTTGGATCCCTCCAACCTGTTTCCCTGCATCCACAGATGTTAGCACAATACCAATTCCGTTCCAGTACGAAATTATCGCGGTATATGAGATTTATAAAATATTATCCGCTTAATAGACAGCGCAATTGGGTCTCATCCGCTATATAATGTGGGAAATCAACTCCAATATATACATATGTCAATATATATTGCTATATATATATCCTACTATATATACTATCACAATCAAACGTCAATCAATAACTGCAATCATCATTCAACATACATTCAAGCAAATTTTAAATCTAACTATTTAAAATTTAAATCGAAACTGTTCGATTGAGTGAGGAGTTCTCACCTTGATTTCAATTCCGTTCCAGCCTTTTATTTCGCATAAATTAAACAGACGTTTAATTTTTTACCCAAAATTTAAACTAGCTCCAAACGACTTCAATCCAGCTCCATAGCGTAATGCTCGTCAATACGAAGCCAACGCAAAAAGTTTCGTCGAATTCCGACCACGTATGGACAAGATATAATAGTTTAAAGTTTACACAGATTTTAATATAAATTATTATATAATTACTTTTACATTTTCAATCACTGCAAATCTGGGCCGTTCGTTCATCAACTGCTAATCACGGCCGCTCACGCTTCTTATCTTCCCAAACGCAAAAACTCCTTAGGCCATCATGTAACAAGCAAACCCATTATCTCCAACTAGGGTTTGAAACCACGGCCACCACAAGGCTCGAAACGTCATCACTTCACCACCAACAGCTACGTCGTCGTCTACTCTATGCTCGGCCAAAGTGGCACAAAGCTCGGTCCTAACCTTGCTTATGAAAAACGTGCGCAGCCCCCTAAGTTTATACGAGATTTTCCATCGATTTGCTTGACTATAAACAATCTTAACCGTATAGATTTAAAGCTCTCCTCTAGATCTACAACATTGTAGTTGAAAGTATTTTCTAATTCTTCATGAATTGAGAGAGATTAAGAGGAGAAGAGAGTGAAATTCTGGCCATTGAAAATAGCACAGGCGGCTAGGCTTTCTGAGTGGAGTTTGTTGCAAAATGAATAAACGAGGTCCTTATATAGAAATTTTCACCAAACACTATTCATCCCGGATTTTCCGAACTCCAAATCTCGCACGGTGACCGGCGTTTTTAGGGTTTACCCCACGTTCCGGACACAATGGAATAGGTTTCAGGAGTCAATTCGATCATCTGTGCAAGTTATGCCAATAAACGATCGATTTTAAATTAAATCGGTTAAACGATTTTCTATGCGTTTTGGCTCGCCCCGGACAAACGGTAAATCCAATTGACACGAAATTTGAAACCTTACAATAATATCATATTACGGATCCGATGAAATTTGTTTCGTCGAAATCCGAGACTGTTTGAAAAATGACTATTTTAACTCGCCAAATTAATATTAAAACAGTTTCGATGTGTTTCGAGCTGCCACGGTCAAACGAAAACTCCGATTGCTACGAAAATTGAAATCCGATAATAACAAACTATTACGGATCCAATGGAACTAGTTTCTTCCAATTCTGAGACTGTTCGAAAATTGGCTATTTTTCAGTCGATAATTAAATATTAAAATATTCAATTTTCACAAATTAACTCCAAATTCAATTTTAAAAGTTCTATAACATCTCTATAACTTCAATATGATTAAATAAAATTTTTCAAATTATTTTTAACATATTGAACTCGATTTTCAATTATTTCTGTAATTTCATATATTAAATAATCGATTTAATTATCCAATTAAATCCAATATTCAAAAAATAAATTATTCGACTATTTAATTTCACTTGTTAATATTTAAATTCAATTAAATATTCAAATTTTAATTAATAGAAATTCTGGGTCGTTACAATAAATCTAATACTTGTATTTGAATATGCATTGATTTAGGATCTAATGGTTTTAGGATCCTTATACCTGTGTACACTGACTAACGATGAAATAATGAATAAGATAACTATTTCTCGTCTTATATTATCTTCTTCTTTCTTACTTAAAATTATCATGTTCTATCTTCATAAAAATTAACATATTGATGAGGCATTAGATTAAACGAAAAGATCGACCATGGAGAAATTAGATGGAAATATTTTGATTCCGTTGTATAAAAATAGAGAGATGATGAAGTTGAGTTATGGTTTTGAAATAATAACGAAAAGTTTGGTGTTGATGAGTAAGTGAAGCATTTGATTGAGTGGGAGGATAAACGAGTGAAAAAAGATGTTTAGGTGGATGCAAATAGCATCACCCTTAAAAACAATGTAAGTTGCACATCCAACATAGGCATGGATTCATCGAATATAATACTTAAGTCTTGTTCCTTTTATATAATTCATTATTATATTTCTATTTTTCAAACAAAAAATCAACGACCAATTTCCAGTCTCTTTCGGAAATTCTAATAAATAGCATCCTCCTCTTAGAAAAATATTAATCGATCGCAAAACCTTCGTTTACTTAATTGGATTCCTCCACTGTACATTGTATGGTGGAAAAGTTCACGATGGAAACTACATAATTATTGTCGAACCAAGCAAGAAATAAACTTAACACTAATCGCAAGGAGTACAAGAGCTAGAAAAACCATAAATATGAAATTGAAGCATAATAGAATATTAGTTGGAACACTATTGCCAGTTACAATGAACGATGATATGGTTGTAACACCCTGTAATTTTACGACAATTAATTAAAAAGAAATTAATTAATAAATGATAACGCCAGAAAATAGAATTCTTATAAATGTTAGAATTTGGCTATGAAATGTACCATTGGGTTCGTGTCGATTTTCCAATCAACTTATATAATGTTTTATGATTGAAGTTTAAACGGGAAATTATCAATGTTTGAAGTTTTCGAGTCAGAAATAATTATAAATGTAATTAAGGCTATAATAATAATTGCCCAACATTAATTAATGTCAGTTATACTAAACTGATAATTAATATTGCTTAAACGTTAAGATAATGAAAATGGAAAGAAAATTATATCAGTTGTGTAAATAAGCAATAAAATAAATGAAATCAAACAATGTTAATTAATCACCTTTTAAACAAAGAAGCGGACGGCCCTTGACGTATCCAATCGACCGGTATCAATCAACCAAAGGCAAGGGGTGGTCGACCATTGCCTAAGTAAAATCGACAGTAATGCGTAGCCAAACGGCACAGATGTATTATACTTCAATAGAATAGTTGGCATTAATTTGAACTCCTATAAATATAGATCTAAACCCTCACATTTGAACTCATATTTTCGAAGCGACGTCATAGCTCTGCCATTTTTTCTTCTTCTTCAAATTCTAAATTCTTAAAAATAGTTATATTTTATATGTATATACAATTGAAGAATCATAGAAGATGATTGAGGAAGAGAATAAGGTCAAATAAAATTGCCAAAGCCGAGGTAAATAGTAAACAGGAAATTATTGTGAAGGACAAAATTTTCCAGCATTTTAGCCTTAAGGACAGACCTTCAGTATTTTTTTCTGAAGGACAACTTTCTTTAGGTATCAGTTTTAGGTAATCGGTAGTATTTTTTAGGTATCAGTTTGTGGTTATCGGTAACAATTTTTAAGCATCAGTTTTTACTTCGGTAGCAGTTTTGAAAGAATGTTTGTCCTTATGAATAATTTTTGAAAAATGTTTGTCCTTATGATTAATTTTTAGGAGAATGTTTTCCCTTGTGGTTAAAATATTGAGGTTATGTCCCTGAGGCTTAAAATATACAAATTTTTGTCCTTTAAATTAATTTCTCCAACTGTATCTGGACTTAAAATATATATCAAATTCCAAATCTCTTTTCTAATTTAGGTCTCTGATAAATTTGTATATGCTTGCGGTGTATGAATCAAAACAGGAAGAAATGAGAGTCAAAGTGGAATAACAGAGATTAAATCTGAAGATTTGGAAAGCTAAAAAGATAAGTGGAAAATTATATATTTTTATATAATATTGGATCTACATCATTATAGATCTTTTCTTATATGCCTGAAATATAAATTGGTGTTATAGGCTAAAATTGTATACGTCAAATAAAATTACAAACCCTATCTACATATTCTGTTGTTAATAGCCTGAAATTGTATTTTGCATGTATTTGAAAATTATTGGGTATTACAGTCTTTGAAGTTTATAGAATATATATGATGGCTCAAGATTTCTGAGTTTAATATGAATTGTGCAAATAAAATGGTAAATTGAGTAATTACAGTAAAACGTAGGGATTTAAGTAGTACTAATCTATTGAATTATGTAGTGTGTTGCAAATGTGAATTTCTATACATTATTAAGTTTTAGATTTATAAATAAAATTGTATCTGTTGAAATAACAAGGAATGCACCTAAAAAGAAATAGATTTGTAAAATAGAGATATTTGCCCTATCTTGTACTATCTATTTCAATAATTATGAAAAGATTATTCCTTATAATTCAAAAAATAATACAAATTCCCTTTTTGGATAAGATGTTGAATATACTACTAAATAATTTTTGTTTGATGATAATAAACATATATATATATATATATATATATATACATACATGTATATATATTCATTTAAATGTATTTTCTATTGCACTATTTTATTTTATTTTTCACATAATTGAATAAAAAATTGATAAATAAAATATATAACAAAGAATTCATATTCAAACAAATATTTTATTACAAATCTAAATAGTACAAACTTCAGTTCTCACTAGATTTACATAATTTCATTTACAATCCAATTTCAATTACATTACAATTTCGATTATATCACAAAGTTCAATTTACACTTTTGATCTCACTACATATCACTCATTCATTCATATTTGTTCTTCAACTCTATTCCAGTTTGTATCCAGCATCTGAATTATCTACAAAATAAACACCGACGCAGTCAAATTGAAAAAGAAATATTTTTGCAGTGTACAATGAAGTGCGTGTTTGAAAATGTCATTTGCCTCAGTTATTTGGGTTGTTCGTCATTTATTTCTTTTGAATTCATCTACGTGAACAACTTGTGACATGCACAACGTATCACTGTACATGTCACAAGGCCATGCACACCGATATACACTTGATAAAATTGCAGGGACATGTGAGAACAAGGTCAAACCCAAGCCAAAGGCTGGATTCAACTCAAGTGCATACGAGTCTCGACCAAATCAACCAAAATCAGACATGTACAAGTTCATATGCACAGACTCAATATGCAAGCAATCAAGCAACACACAAGGGCTGCATGACCAAGATTACCAACCCAGTTCAATGAAGGTACACAAGCAATGTGCAAAGCAACATGAATGCAAATGGAGCTAGACTCAAATAAACTAGTTCACAATGATATGCAACCTAGATCTGTGAACAGTGATAGGCCACAAGGCAGAAGGTCAATGGAACTTGAACTCAACCAAACAACAATGGTACCAAAATGACAACAAGCTCTAGACCAGACCAACAGCAAGTGCAACTAGATCGGTAACACACAGCAGGAACTATACATCATACATATATACATCCATCTCACATATGTATGCATGTATACATGAATATGTGCACTAGACCTTCAATGAACATGAAAGCAAGATCAAAAACGGATGCAATACTCATGAACGCAATGGACCGGACTTCAAGTGGAACTAGATAGCAGCTCAAATGTACAAAGACATGAAACCATAATTCAGTGCATATGTACAGGAGTGCAAAGCATAATGGAACCAAATACAGCAAGCTAACATACACATATACATGTGTGAACACGTATGTATACATATATACATGCAGTGACAACCAGAACAGTTCAGTTCAAGTAAGAAGAAGTGCATAAACAAACAGTTTAATTGTTTCAAAAACAGTGGAGCAACATGTATATTAATTTGCAACAGCAATGAGCAGAATAAGGTATCACAATACACATATACACACATACATATATATGTATGTATATACAAGGTGACACACATGAATCATTTCAGGCATAAACAAGAGCATGGAACAGAGGCCAGCACATTCAGTACACATGAAACGTCAACTCAAACTAGAAATATCAAGTAATGCAGACAGCGGTTCAATGTAACCAACTACACAACAACCAAGTGCAAGTCTTGAATGAACATGCAACAAGAGAATCAAAATGTGCAGCAGTTTTAAACTTGTCAACCAGGGAAATAAATTTGAGATATATACAGTCAAAGTAACAAAACAAGGGAGCAGTTCAAATAAAGTAACAAAGGGTCGCACGATGAACTGGTCAAAATATATAAAAGAAGAAAATTGAATTAACTCAAGAATTCAAAGTGCCGAGGTCATAGAAGAAATGAATAAGAAACAAATTCAAATTCCAGAAAAGAATGAAACCAATTCTAACCGAATCTGACTTGAACAAGTCAGTACAATCATAAGTATACAAGAAAAATCAAACGGCCAAACAAAATTAGTTGAAGAATTCAAATCGAAAATATGAGCGAAAATTAAGGGACGCTTTTCCTTTAAAACCCAATTCATCATCGGCTTTCGCATTCGATTTCAAGTAAAAATCACAGAGCCAAGTTTCAAACTAAACACCAAATTAATAACTCGAATCGAGTTCAAACCAAAGCAAAACAATAGAGTAATTAAACGACAAAAATTACATATCAGATTCACAGTTTCGAACTCAATTCTGAAAGCAACCGCAAGCCAAATTGAAGGGGCATTGAAGCCACCACGAATTATCAAGGCAAAGGAATCCATTGGGAAGGCAACTCAAATCATCACTGAAATCGATCAATTTCAAATCGGTGCTTCAATTTCAAATCCCTATTTTCCGATCGCAAAAGGAACGACATGGACTAAAAAGATACGTGCCGAAGTAAAACAAAATAAAGGGAGACGTCACTTTTTTTCTCTAATTATAATTTATTAGTGGTCGATGCTTTTAATTCTATTGGGCTTGAAATTATCTAATTAATGTTTTGTTTTTGTTTTAGTTATCATTTCATTTGTAATTTCCTTTTACATTAAGTAACTTTCAAGTCGTGTGACTAGGTACAAACTACGAGGCATAGTTTGAGAATTCGCAACTCAGTGGTTGAGTTGTGGCAGTGTTTTGAGCATAGAACTAGGTTAATCATTAGTGGATGTCGCAAGTTTACATGTGTAAGTGTCTGACTACTTAATTTCTAGTAGAAACCTTAGGGGCATCACATAGGCAGGGTTTCGCCAAAGCTGAGTAAATCTGTGTTGTTCTATTTCTGCTTTTATTATTCTGCTATTAAATGTGCTGTAATTATTATATATATTTCCGCACTAATTTTTTTTATTATTAGTATCACCCTATTCAACCCCCTTTAGGGTGAAATCGATCCTACAAGTGGTATCAGAGCTAGGAACAAAAACCATTTTCTGTTTCAAAAATTTTGATTTTTCAAAAACCAAATGTTATTTTCAGAATTTGACTTTTTATAATGGCTTTTTTAATAATGCTTTTGCTGGGGGTCAGTCCATAGTTAGACCACCCATGTTCAATGTTGAATATTCTTACTGAAAAAATAGAATGAAAATTTTATGAAAACCGTAGATGCATGGAATATTTTTAAGATGGGATATAGGACACCAACTATAATGGTAGATAATCAAGAAATTGAAAAACCGATGGATCAATGGACAAATCTTGAAAATAAACTGCAGAATGCTAACGCCAAAGCTACGAATTCTATTATTTGTTCATTAGGTCAAATTGAATTTAATCATGTCTCACATTGTCTAATTGCGTAGAAAATCTGGCACACACTTGAAGTGACTCACGAAGAAACCTCCCAAGTCAAAGAATTTCGCCTTGCCATGCTTGATAGCCAATACGAGAACTTCACAATGGCTAAGGATGAAAATGTCAAAGTGATGTATGAACGACTTTCTAATCTCATAAATAAATCCAAAGCTCTCAAAAAACCATACACATAATTGGAAATAGTCCGAAAAATCCTTAGAGTCCTTCCATGAAATTTTGAAGTGAATGTTACTGCCATTCAAGAATCAAAAGATAGGAAACAAGTTAAAGTTGAAGAACTCATTGGAAATCTCACCACTTATGATCTAGAAATGAAATTCAAGGAAGGACGTGAAGGAGGTGATACTCGAAAGAAATCAATAGCTCTCAAAGGAACAACTGAAAGTGAAGATGATGATGGTGAAGCAGAACTGGCACTACTAATAAAGAGATTCAAAAGGTGGAACCGCAAATATGGAAATCCAGCCAAAAATCATCAACTGAAGAATAGAATGGTCAAAGTTCTAGACAACTCAGAAAATCAGCAGTTATTTACCACAAGTGTAATAAACCGGGTCATATTGAACCAAATTGTCCTCAGAATCGACTCAACCAAGGAAATAAATCGTAGAGGAGAAGTTTTTCAGCAACCTGGGACGAAAGTGATGAAGATGAAGATGAAAGCATTGCTAGTGAGAGTAAAAAAGAAAATCTGTGTCTTCAAGGAGAAACAACTGACAGTGATGATGTCAAACCAGGCGAGGTATCAAAACTTACTCATTCAGAATTACTTATACATTTCATGAAGTAAATGGCTATTTTAAACGACTTAGGGAAAAGTACGCTAAACTTGAATCATAAAAAGATAGTTTAATAGAACTAAATAAAAAGATTGATCAATTGGTTAAAAACTATCGTAAGAAGACCCCTAATTGTGATAAGTGTCCATCATTTGAAGAAGAAATAAAAAGTCAGAAATTAAAATTAAATCGCTTGAAAATGAAATTTTGATTTGAAAGAAAGTGAAAACATCAGGAGAGAAAATTCTATTAAAAAGTACACTTTATTATTGAATGAAAATGAATCTCTCACAACACAAGTCCAACAATTTTCTACAAATTTAGGAAAATTTTCCAAAGGAGAAAGATCACTACATATGCTACTAGGAAAACAAACCGTCAATACTGTTGGACAAAGACTTGGGTATACTCAGTCTGAATGTGTTAGAAGCGAAATTAATAAAGTCAATTCCAAGTGCACGATTTGTAGAAAAACTGTACACATTCAAAACAGTTGCCAGTATAGACCCAAACACATGAAAACCATTCCAATTTGGATTCCAAAGGCACGAATATAAAATCCCTTAAAGTCAAATAAATCTGGGTGCCAAAAGGAACAAAAATAAATTGTCTTGGGTCTACACAAATTTATTTTTCAAAATCATTTGCCACTAACAATCGTGGAACTATCAAAGAAATAGGTCACAAAATTCTTTCCTTGTGTAGGAGTGGTGGCAGGCTAAGGAATAAAAAAAGTGTTACCTAGATTCTGGTTGTTCCAAGCACACGACAAGCGATAAATCAAAGTTCCTTAGCCGAATATAAAGGTAGCAGAGTCACAATGAGTAAAAACGAAAAATTATCGATAAATGTAAAATAGGTAATAATACATTTATCTTGAACGATATATAATATATTCGAAATATGCACCATAATCTGATTTGTGATAAGGGAATGAATGTTGGTTTTTGATTTATGCAAAATTGTTGGCCAATTATCTTTTTTTTGCCGAGAAAACTATAAGTACCTATAGAGTCTTTGACCTAATTCATATAGATTCGTTTGGACTAACGATATTGAAAGTTTAGGTGGTAGAAGATAGTGTCTTGTGTTGGTTAATGATTACTCTAGGTCACGTGGATATATTTGTTTATCTTACTGCTTCTAGATCTAACACTATGTTCACTAGTTGTTTATGCACACGTTTTCAATCAAATCCTTAAGGAATCATATTTTAAAAGTAGTAAAATGATTATAAGGTATTTGTCGCAACTTCATGGTTTGGTCTATGCTATCCAATTTATGATAACTATGATTTAAAGGGGTATTCAGATGTAGATTATACTGGTAGTCTAGTTGATAGAAAAATTACTAGTGGAATGTGTTTTATGTAGGGACATTCATTAGTCACATCACATTTTCAAGGAAAATATCTGCATAATTTTCATTTTAACTGATTTTTAATTGGCAGACATTTTTTCATAAAACTACTTCCAGAAAATAGTTTTTTGTTGACTTCGTTTAAGATTAGACATTTTAGAAAATTTGATTTTACATTTGGATTTGATCGTAAATGACTATATTAACTAATCTGACTCCCCACTAATTATCGAAAAGATAAATAGTGATTGAAAAAGTGATGAGTGTTGATATTAACATATATTATGACTTGAGACAATATATTTATTAAATTTCTTTAAAAGTTAAAAAAATTTATAATAACTTTTGTTGGTAAAAATTCCATGACCATCTCTATTTCTATCATATTTCTAACGACCATCACTTATCAAAATCCAATATTGTATGTCAATATGTGGTATTTTAAATGGGAAAATATTCTTTTTTTAAGTTATTTAGCAATATAAACATCTAAAGTATTCACTCTCATTTGAAAGTTCCCACGATTATGCATGGATGAATTATTTAGAATATTTGTTTATATGCTTTCATGCTCATTTAAAAGTTCTCACGGTTATGCATGTGTGGAACACATGTCAAAATTGATTATTAAATAGACGAGTTGATTCTAATCCTGATTAAAAGTCCTCATGGTTATGCGTGGTTAGAAGATGCTTGAAATTCAATTTTTTTACATGCAAATTGGGAATACTACTAATCTTGTTTAAAAGTCCTAATGGTTATGCATGGTTAGTAGATATTCAATTTCCTGGTATAAATATACCACAAATAGACTCAACTATATGGTTTTATATGCCAATATCATCCCTGTCACTCTAAAGTGGAATATGTGTCTAACAGAGTATTTGTGATTTTTGTTTGATTTTTATATTGAAATTTAATATTTATACTCGATTAGGTATTAATGTTGTATTAATGTCTATTATTGTATCTCTATTTTTCTAACACCGTTACTCTTTTGTTGATAACTAAAGTGAGAGAGAAAAGTTTAGATTTTGGCAAATAAAGTTTAAATATTTTATTTTTTATTTGCATATTCCCATCTAGATTCATTTGCATATTCCCATATTGGTTCATTTGTACATTTTTATTGATTCTCATGCATATATAAAAGGGGAGCTTTGTTGTAGAGAGGGAGCATTAAAATAAGGGAGCAAATAGAGTTCATCAGAGTTCATCACTGACCAAATATATCTAATAAATTCAAAATCTTAATATATGTTTGTTGTCATCAAAAGGGGGAGATTGTTGAATATACTAGTATATGATTTTTTTTGATGATAATAAACATATATATTCATTTAAATGTATTTGCTATTGTACTATTTTATTTTATTTTCACATAATTGAATAAATATTTGATGAATAAAATAAATAACACATAATTCATATTCAAACAGATGTTTTATTATAAATTTAAATAGTACAAACTTCCGCACTCACTACATTTACAAAATTTCAATTACAATTCAATTTCAATTACATTACAATTTTGATTACATCACAAAACTCAATTTACAATTTTGATCTCACTATATATCACTCATTCCTCATATTTGTTCTTCAACTCTATTCCATTTTATATCTAGCATCTGAATTATCTGCAAAATAAATACTGATACATTAAAATTGAAAAAGAAATACATTTGCAGTGTACAATGAAGTGTGTGTTTGAAAATGTTATTTACTTCAGTTATTTGGGTTGTTCATCATTTATTTCTTTTGAATTCATCTACACGATCAACTTACGACATGCACAGCGTTTCACTGTACATGTCACAAGGTCGTGCACACCGATATACATTTGATAAAATTGCAGCGACGGGTGAGCACAAGGTCAAACCTAAGCCAAAGGCTAGATTCAAGTCAAGTGCATACGAGTCTCGACCAAATCAACCAAAACCAAAAATGTACAAGTTTATGTGCACGGACTCAATATGCAAGCAATCAAGCAACACACAAGGGTTGCATGACCAAGACTACCAACCCAGTTCAATGAAAGTACACAAGCAATGTGCAAAGCAACATGAATGCAAATGGAGCTAGACTCAAATAAACCAGTTCACAATAATATCCAACCCAGATTAGTGAACAGTGATAGGCAACAAGGTAGAAGGTCAATGACACTTGAACTCAACCAAACAACAAAGGTACCAAAATGACAACAAGCTCCAGACCAGACCAATAGCAAGTGCAACCGGATCAGTAACACACAACATGAATCATATAGCATACATATATACATGCATCTCACATATGTATGCATGTATATACATGAATATGTGTACCAAACCTTCAATGAACATGAAAACAAGATCAAAACAGGATGCAATGCTCATGAACACAATGGACCAGACTTTAAGTGGAACTAGACAGCAGCTCAAATGTACATAGACATGAGACCATAATTCAGTGCATATGCACAGGAGTGCAAAGCATAATGGAACCACATAAAACAAGCTAACATACATACATGTGTGAACACACATGTATACAAATATACATGCTACATGCAATGACAACAAGAACAGTTCAGTTCAAACAAGAAGAAGTGCACAAACAGATAGTTTAAATGTTTCAAAAATAGTGAAACAGCATGTATATTCATATGCAATAGCAATGAGCAGAACAAAGTATCACAATACACATATACACACATACATATGTATGTATATACGAGGTGACACACATGAATCATTTTAGGCATGAACAAGAGCATGGAACAGAGGCAAGCACATTCAGTACACATGAATCATCAAATCAAACCAGAAATATCAAGTAATGCAGATAACAGTTCAACGTAACCAACTACACAACAACCAAATGCAAGTCTTGAATGAACATGCAACAAGAAGAATCGAAATGTGTAACATATTTAAACTTGTCAACCAAGGAAATAAATTTGAGATATATACATTCAAAGTAACAAAACAAAGGAGCATTTCAAGTAAAGTAACAGAGGGTCATATGATGAACCGGTCAAAACATATAAAAGAAGAAAATTGAAAATTGAATTAACTCAAGAATTCAAAGTGTCGAGGTCATAAAAGAAATGAACATGAAAAAAATTCAAATGCCAGAAAAGAACGGAACCAATTCCAACCGCATATGACTTGAACAAGTAAGTATAATCACAAGTAGTCAAGAAAAATCGAACGGCCAAACAAAATTAGTTGAAGAATTCAAATTGAAAATATGAACGAAAATTAAGGGATTTGTTCCCTATAAAACCTAATTTATCATCGGCATATTATGCATTGGTGTTCAAGAAACATCACGGAGTCAAGTTTTAAACTAAATCCCAATTCAATAACTCGAATCGAGTTCGAACCAAAGCAAAACAACAGAGCGATTAAATGGAAAATATTACCTACTAGACTCACATTTTGAACTTAATTCTGAAAGCAACCGCAAGTCAAATTGAAGGAGCATTGATGCCGGAGTGAATTATCAAGGGAAAGGAATCGATTGGGAAGGCAACTCAATGTTGAATCATGAGTTTTGATTCATGACAAAAAGCTTAAACGGTCAGTGATGAGACTATAAGATTAAGTGACAAAAAGAGAATGAGATATGCATGATATTAAACTACAAAAGAGATGAGACTACAAATCTGAGTATAGTATGTTCATTTAGTCTTAGATATGGTTAATAATTGTTAAAATCTATCCTCAAATAGATTACACATACTTAAAGTTGTTTTAAAGTTCAAACTTTTTGAAAGATGTGGAAACTGCGCACTGACAACCAGGTCAGTTGACTGACCGAAAACTACCAGTCAAACGAACCCGTTCATGACATAGATATGCAAAGTTTTACATTGTTTTTGACTATTCAGTTGACTGGTCGATTTTTCTCAGTCAACTGACTGGCACCAACAGCTATTTTTCCTGAAGAAACACTTCTAATTGCGAAGAGTTTCAATCCAAATTGAAGAGACATGGCTGCAACTTTTTGATTGAAACTTTTCGTTAATAGTCGTAACTATTCATTCACCATATAAACACATTAGAATCTCTTCAAAAACTACTAAATTTTATTTTTATTTCTTGATATTTTATATACTATCTATCTCTGCAATCTAAAAGCAATCACAATCTATATATTACGTGAATCTCCAATTAAATAATTTATTCTTCGATTCTAAGTAATATCTTCCTTTCATATCTTCACACACACAATATATACTTGAGGATTTGATTATAGAAAGTGTAAACTATCAAAAAACTTATCTGTGTTATTAAGAACGCAAGAGTCAACTAATTTTTGTGTACCAATAGAAGTCCTGTTTGGTTGCTCAAACAGTAAAAGTCCTCTTCGGTTGTTAGAGGCGGACAAATCCTGTTCGGCTATTCAAGTGTTGTATATCTTTTCCTTTGGGTTAAGGAGGGGTTATAGAGTTTAAATCCAGAGTGTATTCTAGGACTAGACGTAGAACGGGATGGTCGAGCTAGTATAAAAAGTTCTGGTGTTCTTATTTCATTTACTTCATTACTATTACATATTATCTAGTTTATATTTCCACACTATTATAATTTTCCATATTACACGATCCTAAGTGTTATCTAGCCACACAGCTTACACACTTTCACTTAATTCATCACTAAAATCGATCAATTTCAAAATGGTGCTTCAATTTCAACAACCCTAATTTCTGATCGCAAAAAGAATGGCATAGGCTAAAAGATACGGGCCAAAGTAAAACAGAATAAAAAGAGACATCGCTTTTTTTCTAATTATAATTTCTTAATGGGCCGGTACTTTTAATTCTATTGGGCTTGAAATTATTTAATTAGGGTTTTGTTTTTGTTTTAGTTATTATTTCATTTGTAATTTCCTTTTAAATTCAGTAACTTTCCAGCCGTGTGACTAGGTACAAACTATGGGGCGTAGTTTGAGAATTCACAACTCAGTAGTTGAGTTGTGGTAGGGTTTTGTGTGTAGAGTTAGGTTAGTCATTAACGGATGTCGCAAGTTTACGTGTGGAAGCATCTGACTACTTAATTTCTAGTAGAAACCTTAGGGGAAGCACATAGGCAACGTTTTGCCGATGCTGGATAAATCTGTGTTATTCTATTTCTGCTTTTATTATTATACTATTAACTGTGCTGTAATTATTATATTTATTTCTGCATTAATTTTTATTATTATTAGTATTACCCTATTCACCCCTTTCTAAGGCGAAATCGATCCTACATAAGATGCAGGAATGTACAGTTTTAACCATTCCATTTAGGAGATAAGTGACTCCAATATATTAAAATACAGAAAATCCCTAAGGATAAATTAAAAGAATTATATATGTGATAAAAATAGTCTAAGAAAATGATATGCACAGTGTAAGTAATACGAAAGTGGAATAAAAAGAAATAAAAGATAGACAAGTTATAATTTAAAATAAAAAGGTATATTAGTCCTCTAAAAAAATATAGGGAATTAAAGGTTAAAATGGAATAGAAATAGTAAGGAAAGTAAATAAGAAAAGATATATAAAAGAAAGCGGTTAATGATCTTAAATTAAATAAGATGTAAACGCGTACAAAAGTAAAGAAAAACAGTAGAGGCGTGGTAATTAAACAAGTATGAATGAAGATATATATATATATATATATATGTATAAACATATATACATACACACACACACACATATATACACACACACTTAGCCTTAATTGTGCATTTATGGCGGTGTGAATTATATAAGTATGTAAATAACTTAAATGTATAAGAATGACATAGTCATTATAATGAATTGAAATGTTAGGTCAATAGTGCTACACAATAGAATCTGCCCACCTCAAGGGGTCACTAGCAATTGTGTATACCTTATGTTGATGAGGGAAATATCCAACTATTGGACCATGGAGTATGTATGCTTGTGTGTAGGTGAAGAAATACCTTTAGTAGAGTCCACTTCAATAAACTAAGGGGCGGGTATTGCCTTTATTGTGTTAGGTAATCTAAATAGGATGGTGAGTGGCTCGATGCTATGTTAGTGTGTGTTAATACCAAATCAGGAGTGGGAGCTATACATAGGTTGAGTGTGTCATCGTCCTATGCAGTCGGTGGGTAAGATAGAGTTACACCTAACAGTCTACACTCCTACTAAGTTAGGTCGCGTTAGGTAATGCACACATATAGTTGCTTGTTAGTTTGTTTATTAGGGAAAAGCCACTTAACCCGTAACAGATTTCTTTCATAAACGAATGAGGTAGTTCGAGGAGATGAGTCCTCTAAGTCAATGGATCTAAGTCCATAACAGGACGCATACAAGTGTTAATCCCCAAGGTAAGGTAGAATACGGCTAACCTATTATGATGCTGTTATTATGCACTAAGAGATGCATGATGAGGCGTAAACTACCATTGATAAGTGGAGATGAGTGAAGGCAATGAGACACACCGGCGAGTCAACATTTCAGGTTCTCCTCCCCAATGCATGGTTGTATTGTAGTTGTAGTACAAGATGTAGTTCCATATAGACGTAATATTGCATTGATGGTGGATCCTTACATGTTGCTAGGTTACGGATACTAGAGGGATAGTATCTTGGTCCAAAGGAGGACTGTGACACTTATATAATTATGCACACACATATATGTATGTAGTTATGATATACTTGGGTAGATAGGGCATATTGTATGCATACGTGAAGTCGAGACGACTAAGCAAAATTATAAGACATAACATGTAATTGATGAAAATTAGCATAAACTGGTGTTTGTGTAAAATGTATAATTTACTAGTGACCAAAACATTGTTTTAACCCCCTCCCTTCTTATTACAAGCCACGTAATATCTTTAGTAGGATAAGTACTGGTGCAAGGAAAGAATGGCGGAAAGACAGGATTTCTAATGCATACTTGGCATCGACAAGGACACTAGACATTGGAAGTGTCAACCTTGGTCAATAACTATGTGCTCTATTATACTTTTCTATTTCGATGTAAGTTATATTGATGGTGCTTTGACATGCATTTATTTTTTTATTTGCAGGATACCAAATCGGTGATCCATCTTTTATGGAATTGGGCTTTCCATTTAGTGAAAATTCATACCAACTGAGGTGAGGGTTGTTGCATTTGGTATTAGAGCTTAGGTTAGTCGATCTTGAGAATTAGGAAACGATGAGAAAACATTGATATTTTGCATATAAATATAAATATATCATACTCCAAATAGGATTATACATTCCGACTATAGAGCAGTTGCAACCGTACACTAAAAGATGGATAAGTCGATTATGAGCCGAAATAATGGAAGAAATTGAGGATATACACCTACCTCGATTACCATATGGGAGACAAGTCGTATGGAAATGTGTTGACTTAAAGAGCATGAGCGCAACATATGGAAGGCCCTTGAAGCTAGATAGTATATGACTCTCTAATTAGGTCTCGATAGCCCAATGATTGTAGATCCCCATATGATTATCGGTTAATGAACACAAGGACCACATAACAAGAAAGTAAGAGTCCATATGTTATAGATATCCGAAAGCAATAGAGTTTCCGAAGGAACTTGTGAAGTTTCACTTCAAGATGATAGCTGGATATTAATATTTGATAGAAGATAAGTCGGCGAGTAGAAGAAGAGAAGTCCAAAATAAGGGACAAATAGAAATCCAGTCTGAGTCCGATCTAATCTAAAATAGTCTTAAATGTCAATAAATATAAATAAAAATACTTGAAAAGTAATAATAAGTAAGTGAATATTAGGTTATGGAAAAACATTTATATAGTAAAAGTGTGTGTGTGTGTGTGTGTGTATATATAGTTAAATTGACCATAAATGATTTTACAAAAGCTATTCGTTTGAAATATAGAGCGTCTATAGCTCCCTAGTTTCTCAAGGAAAAAAGAAAAAAAAATAAGTTGATAAATTATTTTTAGGTTGGATAATAGGAAGTGGTACTAGTTTTATAATACGGTAAATAGCAACAGATATGAAATTTGAAATTCGATGGAGATAAATACAAAGCAGTAGGCAAATGCACTGCGATATATAGACCGGAGTTCCTCAGAGTAGCCAAAACAAAGATGAAGAAGACGAAGACGAAGATAGAACGGTGTAACGGTAGTTGACAAGTAGAGAAAAAAAGAGTTCGGTTTGGCTCGAAATGGGTCGAGGTTCAACCTGGACCAGATAAACAACGAGCGATCGGCCGTTGCTGTTGTTAAATGAGTATCTCCGTTGCCTGGACGACCCGGTTCATTCCACACCCAAATTATTTTCCTCTCAAAGAAATTTCTAAAGTCCCTTCCCTCTCTTCCTAGCCACTGCCAACCGCATCTAGCCACCCTCAACCACTGAGCAACCGATGTTGACTTCAAGGTAGCATGCAACCTTCTACCTCTTCAAAAATCACCGACTTCTTAGGGCCTAGATCTTCCCCAATCAAAAAAATATGGCACCACATCATAGCAACCTCACAGATCGACACCTAAGGTTGACCCACAAGAGATGGCATAGTTCCAAAACCAAGAGAAGTTCTTAAGACGTATGAGGAATCGGCCGGTTTCAAAATTCTACAAAGATGACTAGTGATCTTCTAGTATCTCATTGCTTTTGGATTAGAGGACCTGTTTACCGCTATTGGATCATTAAAGATTCTACGCTATGACATTTTTTAGGAAGTATGCTATACAAGGTGCTTGCTGATGCTAATTTGGTAGCTAATTTGATGAGCATGCGGTCTCCTTCTCATCCAAAGTATAGGATGTGAGGATTCAGGTGATAAATACGTAGTTTGGTGGAATCCTACATTTTAGAGGTATAGGAAATGATTTGGAGGATATTGAGGTCATTGATCCCGCCATACTTGATCGGATCTTTTTACTTGGGTCGAGCATTTAGCACCAAGAGCACTTGTGGGATAAAGCCCGTTTGACCATACGCGTCATTCAACATAACTTCATGCCTAAGACGAGGAGTTACGATTAGATTTATCTCCTCATTCAGAAGGCCATTTATGACATTATAGGTGGTATCTAGGTGAAGTGGGCCAGGGTGATTATTGCTCATTTTGCGAGGATAAGAGGAGCAAGGATCCGATGGAGCTCTATCCCTTACTATCATCTTATTACCACCATCTTTAGATGGTTTGAGGGTGAACATCTAAGGTGAGCCGATGTAGAGTGCATAGCCCCACCATTGGATAAGACCTCTCTTAAAAGGATGAAGATTGAGGGGTTGTCTTTAGTTTTTGGAGTGCAACAACAGGAGGCAGAGCTGGCACATATGGAATGAGACCCTTGGCCTGACCAATAGGCCGTAAGGTATCAACAGTAGTCTTCAGACTATGGAGAGATCCGAGAGTCTCAGCTCCGGCTCGAGGCTGGGATCCAGGCGATGCAGCAGCGGCAGCAGGAGATGCAGGAGAGGTAGCAGGAGATGCAGGTGGAGAAATAACGCTAGGGCATGAGTTAGGGTGCATAACTGCCATGATCCAAACGCTTGGGTGCGGCGGTGGCTCTAGCTCTCGAGGAGGACCATCTCCTAGTGTAACGACCTAGAATTTCAGTCATTTGAAATTCCTATATTTAATTGATTTTAAATATGCACAAGTTAAATTTATAAGCTAAATAATTTTATTTGAAATATAGTGATTTAATTGGATAACTAAATTGATAATTCAATATTTGAAATTATAGAAATAACTGGAAATTGGATTTAAAGTGAATAAAAATGATTTATAAAGTTAAATAAATCATATTTGAATTAGGACGATGTTAGTAAACTTTTAAAATTGAATTAAAAGTTAATTTGTAGAAATTGAATATTTTAATATTTAATTAACAAGTAAAAATAGTCATTTTTCAAACAGTCTCGGATTTCGACGAAACTAGTTTCACTGGAATCATAATGTTATATTTTTGTATGGTTTCAAATTTCATGTCAATCGGATTTACGGTTTGTCCGGATCAAGCTAAAACGCGTAGAAATCGGTTTAAGTGAATTTTAAATTTAAATAATTGGATTTGAAAATCTATCTTCCAAATACGATCGAATTGGCTCCTGATATATATATTTCATTGCGTTTGAAATAGGGGTAAAACATTATAAACGCCAGGAGACATGTTTTGCTTCGAGTCCGAAAATTTTAGGGATGAATAGTGTCGAAATTTTTTCTATAAAAGGACTTCATAATTCATTATTTTCACAAAACCCTGATTGCTTAACCCTAGCCGCTGGCTTCGTTTCAATGGCCGAAATGCATCTTCGTTCTCCCTTAATTATCTTCCAATCCGTAAATTTTTACAAGAAATTTGCAACTACAAAAATATAGAGCACGTTGAGAACTTTTGAATCCAACGGGCATGATCGTTTAAAATGAACTTAATCGATGGCAAATCTTGTTCGAACGTTTCACGTTCAACCACGGATTTCGAAGCCTATGGATGGTCGAGTGTCACGCCGTTCAAGGTGTAGGTCGAGCTCGAGAAGGGCTATGCGACGGTGGTTCCTGATCGAAGTGCAGATGAACGTGGAGGGGGCGATAAATTGATGAAATCGGCAGCAAATGGGTTTGGTTCATGCGTACGTGATAGCCTGGGAGAAGAAAGAAGTCACAGCTTGGATTTTGTCTTTTGAAAGCAACGACTAGATGTGAAAGGTTTAAAAATACAGAATTTGTAAATTGATTTATATTAATTCGTACAAACTTTAAAACTGCGTAACTTTTTGATACGAGGTCCGTTTTCGACAAAACGAATTGCGTTGGGTTCATATGGACGAACATTACGAGATGGAGCAAGTTTGGAGCTGATTGGAGCTAGTGTGTATTTTGGGTAAAATTAAACGCGCGTTTAATTTTATTCGGAACAAAACACTGCAACTGCTATTGGATGCAATGTGAGTACAACTCACTCATTCTGACTCACTGATATTTTTATATAAGTGAGAAATAATTTATTATATGATGATTGATGATTGTTTGGATGATATATGATATATTGATAGGTATTTGGATATATACCTGCCTATGGGAGCAGATGAGACCCTATACGTTCCCGTGTATAAGCGGATGACCCTTTGTATGCGTGTTTGCCTCGAAGCGGACATTATACACATATTCTAATATGTATATTGCTACAGCTGATATGTTAGAGGGATCCAACTGGATTCATCACCAGTATTGATTTATAGATATTTGCGATATATTCTGTTATCATATTGATATATGATGTTTGGATGCCGTAGTTGATGTATTTAGTGTTGTTGCAGCATTGGCCCTATTTTGGAGTTTTAAAAAAGTTAATGTAGCGATTTCAAATTTAAAAGAATTTTAAAGTGATTTCGACAATAAATGTTTTATTGAATTTTTGAATCGTTAAGAATTAATTTATTTTAAATAAATGAAAGCTATGATTTTTATGTTATAAAAATTATGATGTTTTGGGAAATATAATTGAAGTGTGATTTTTGAAAATATGAAGTTAACTGTTATGTGAAATAGTACACGAAGATTTTTGAATTTATTATAAATGATTTATAAATAAGATTTATAAAATTGAATTTTTATAAATTAGAATAATTGAATTGTAAAGGAGTTTTTATAATTGTAAATGATGTTATAAATGGATTTTATAAGTGAATGAAATTTATTAAATTTGTGAAGTTATAAAATAAACGATTTTGTAAATAAATAATTTATAAGAAATTTGCTTATAAATTTGATTTTTGGCATATAATTGAGATAAATGAAATTTGTAAATAAAGGGATTTTATATAATGAAGTTTTATAAAATAATAAATGGAATTTATAAATGTTGTTTTATAAATGTGAAATCAACTTATTTTGATAAGTTAAATATAGTAATGAATTTGGTAAAGGAGATATATCCACGATTTTGGACAGTGGATTATCCTTTAAAATAAAATATGTAGAAATAATGAATTTGGGTTAGACAAGTATATTCACGATTTTGGACAGTGAATAATATATTGAATAAAATGATATGCTTTGCAAAGTGAATAACCTTTTGAATTAAATAAATGTTTTGGAAGTGATATTTTTAATATATTTAAAAATGGTTTAAAGTTGTTTTAAATGTATTAAATATCGACTACATAGATTTCAACATTCATTGTTGAAATAGACGTTTTCGAGAAGTAAGGAAATGATGGACTATAACACTGTCGTTATAGTAAATGATTTTCGAAAGGAAATGTTTTTGTATAGTATTGGGGTTTATATATCTATCTTATTTTCTAATCCCTATACTAGTGATTTTGGGTTGTCGTAACGATGTTTTATGCAACATTCGTTTTAACCCAAGTAAATGTGTTTAATAAGAACGTTTTCCTTAAAGAATAAAATATATACTTAATCGTGTTTTAAGTATATGGAATATTTTCTAAGTATTGAAAATAAATTGATTTGTGAATTACTTATTATTAAATAAGTATTTGGAAATGTTTTCCAAGATTCGAATATTGAAATGTTTTGAGATATATCTTTTTAAAGATAATTAAAGTGAATATTTGGAAAATAATTTAATTAATAAAAGATTAATTAAAAGGGCCCAGGGATTGTTATAGTGCTAAATATTTGTTTGCTTGCTTTGATAGTTAAATAACCGACTATCAAATTGCCCAAAATTTTTAGTTCCTCAACTTGATGTGGGAACTATTTAGTCATACACTTAGTACGTAACCTTCTGTGTAGGCTTGATTATCATTTGTGTTAAGGATGTTGATTTGTATAGTGTGGAGTATTACTCCAATCTATCGAGCTTTCTTCTTGGCCTGAAGGATAGCAAGTCGAAAGTTGGAGACGTGATAAGTCTATGAGACTTAGTTTCTTCGTGAGGTTGAGAAGCGCTTTTGCGTCGTTGGTGCGAAGAGGTCGGGATTGGATTTATCAAAAACCACTTCGGACCAACGTATATGCGACGATTGTGCAGGTTGCTTGTGATGATATTGATATTCCGGATTTTCATAGTGGGGGACTGCTTGTTGATAGTTTGGGGTTAAAATCCGAATATACATCCGGTAGCAGTGGTCTCTTCATTTTGAAATATCCAATGCGAGGACTATTCGCTACTAATCCTAGGGATTTTCCGGCAGGATGTGGTAGGAAAGTACCTTCGGTCTGTCCTGTTCCTGGACAACTTGTATGGATGTTTGTCTGACAGTGCATTTCTAATGATTACGAACATTGGTTTTTACAAACGTACATCGGTGGTGGCGGAGAAGGAAACTTCTCTTAGCTTAACACCCTTCTTGAGACATATGAGCTTAAGGGTTGTATTTTTGTGGAAGGCAATTAGTAGTCAACGAAAATGACGGTGTGGCATTCGAAGTGATGTGATATGTGATTGTGAAAGGTAATCATTACCTCATCAGGCCTCATCAACCGGAAATGACCAAAATAGGGTTAGATGTAGCAAGGCTATGTAGGTTATTCCCAAGTAGGATATGATCATCCTCTTCTAGATATATCTTTACACGCTATAATGTCGTGTATCTGATTATTGTGGTTTGTATGCTATGAGGGCCCTCGATAAAGGTTGGTAACAACGGGAGGATGACATATTCGGTACCATCTAGTTATAGAGGTGGGCCGATCTTGTGTTGGTAGAGGGCAGATGTTCTGTGCCTTGGGACATCCACCTAGAGGTGTACCCCTTCGGAAGGTAATCCCTTCACCTGGTCATTTGTATGAAAATCCAAACTCCACTACGTACCTGCCAATTTATGTGTAGAGCCTAGTATGCTGGAATTTAATAATGGTAACAATTTTGGCTATTTTGAATATTATTTGTATACTAGACACTAGTATAATATCACATGAGTTTGATATGAAATATTTTAGTTATCGTAAGGTAAAAACATGTCTGTGTTTATGTGTGGACTTGTCTTACGAGATACTTTTGTTTTGAAAACTAAGGAAAAGTTTGGTAATTTAATAAATTCAGTTGAGTGTGTTTCTCTTGTTGTTTTACCAGACTGATCCGGGCATTCTTCCCTTTCAATGCTCGGGTCAGACCGAGTATATCTACAGGTTGTGCTTTGGTGCTTTTGGAGCTTCAGCAGGAGAGCTGGAGATCTTCATTTTCGTACGTCCGTATTTGCTTGATTATCCGTTGTGCTTAGTTTTTTAATTATCGGCATTTGTAAGGACAGGTTATTATAACTGTTCAGGCTGATAACTCTGATTGATTGTTGAACTCTGATTGATGTGTATATATATACAGTTTCTATTGTGTAAAGATCATTGATATGATATTATATATATTATCCGCTGTGATGTGAGATTCTTTATTGTTCTTTGGTTCTATCTTCTCTCTTTCTTCTTTTCTTTCTCTTGACTTTCCGTTAGTTTGTGCTTTTGGGTCGGACACGTGTGGATTATTGTCGATTCAAAGGGTACGGATTTTCGGGTCGTCGCATTTGGTATCAGAGCTTAGATTTTGAAAATTCCTAAGCTTTGATGTGTACTTAGTATAGATAGGGACAGTAGCACCCTAGATTGAGTTTGAGTGTATTATATATATGAGCGCGTATTTGTTAGTGAATATAAAATGTTTTATATTGTGTTTGCTTATCAGTTGAGCTGTTTGTGAATTCTGGTCGGTATGTGGGACGCCATGTTATCGATAGGGATTTCCAAACACTTAAACGAGGCAAGTCGACATAGTACTATTTTAAATTGGGTAAATGAAATAACTTTACCTCGATTATATTTTGTATATAAAGAAACAATTTTTCAGAACTATTAAAGTGTTTATAAACTGATTGTTTGGTTGTTTGAAAATGTAAATATATATAAGTTAATGAAAGCTGGTTGAATAATCTAAATAGAAACAACAATTGTAAAAGAATAAATTTTATAAGCAAAAGAATTATAGGTAGGAATTATAATTAATACGATTTACAATTGTGACGTAATCTTATGTATAAGAATTGAAACCATATGAATATATTTATAAATATAAGTTGTAAATGAAAATGGATTTAAATTGAGAATTTGTGAAATTTGAATCCTGTTTATTTTGGAATTTGTTTTACAAAATTAAAGAGATTGTATTATTATAAATCTAAGTAAGATAAAAGGATTTGAAATGGATCTTATGTAAGTAAAGTGAAATAGTGAAATTATATAAGTAAAACGATTTGTAAATGTGATTTATAAATAATAAAATAAAATTTTGAAAGAATTTAAGCACTGAATTCACTACTGTTACTGGGAAATAATAAGGGTGATGACTGCAGCATCATCAGTATCATTTCGAGTTTCCGTGTGATGGATTTGCTACCAACAGTAAATTGAAATTGAAGTTTTGTTGCGATAAACGAATTTGAATTTAAAATCCATGTTGAAACAGATAAATATAAGTAAGATGAATTGATAAAAATAAGTGAAATAAGTTTTGGATTTATAATATGAAGTATAAATTTTAACTTTGGTAAAGCTGAAGTAAATTTGAGTTAGTACAATTAAATATACGATTTGAAATTGAACTAAGGAAGGTTAAATAATTTGAACCGGATTAGATAAGTTATTGAAATGAAATTAAACTTAAGTGGTAAATGTTTATAATATGAATTTGGAAGTTTAAGTAAACCTAAGTTGTAAAGTGATTGTATAATCATGAATTGAAATTATAAAATGAGTTTTGAAAATGGAAGTATACTTAGATAAATGTTTATGGAAGTTTGAATAAATAAGTTGTATAACTTATAAAGTGAGAAAAGGTAAGTGAAACCAAATATTAAAATGGTTAAGTAATTTTGTTAAGCAAAACAAAATCTGAATTTGGGGTAGCGATATGAATTTTAAGAGTTAAATAAAATAGAATTTGAATTAAAGTAGAAGTGAACTTAAGTTGTATAGTGAAAGAACATGTAAATGAAGTTGAAATGAAATATAACTTAAGTAATATTGAATAAAGTTAATTTTGGTATCAAAGTAAATTAATAAAGTGATGAATGTGAACTTGAGTTATATAAAAATTCAACTTTAGTGGTAAAATGAATCAACACATGAATTAATAAAAGGATTGAATGTTAATCAATCTAATGAAAATGAATTGTTATGGAATGAGTGGATATATGTGTTAATTCATTAAAAGCTAATGAAACTAAGAATTGAATAATTGAATGAAAGTAAATTGAATATTAAACCAATTTGAAATTAAAAGTGTTGAACCAAATTGAATGAATGTAAAGTAAATTAATTTGGTATTGTTGGATATGAATTGATTGTTAGATGGATGTTAATTGATTGTATTGAAATTCATATGAAATTGAATTAATAAAATTGAAAGCTAAAATAACTGAAATCAAATTTGAAGTGAAGTAATTTTGAATAGAATTGAAGTGGAAGTGAATAAATTGGAATATGAATTACTGAATGTAAACTAATGGAATAATGAATGAACGAATGTTAGTAAATCCAATGTTAATGAAGCAAATGTGATTAAATTGAAAATCAATTCAGTAAATATTAAACAGAAGAATGAATGTTAGTAAATCCAATGTTAATGAAGCAAATGTGATTAAATTGAAAATCAATTCAGTAAATATTAAACAGAAGTGAAAGTGTATTGATTTGGTTATGGATGTTAGTTGAATGACAGTTGGTTGATGGTTGGATTTGTTGCTTTTGATTGCATTTGCTATATTGGCGTATATAGTTGTTGTATTGATATATGTTGTATATTGACATTACTTTCATATATACATGTTTCTCATGGTTTGTTGAGTATTTAGTAGGTGCGGACGACGTTTATTTCGCATTTGGAGCTCGCTTTCGTGCTATATTAGCCGTATGTGCTCGCTAATAATATATAAGGTACATATCTCGAATTACATATCGTACTTTTACACTTTTTTCCCTTCAGGATGCCTCATCCTCGATGATGAGATGTATATGTGTGATATATACATTGTTATTTTTTTGGATCGAACCGCGCAAGGGAGACTGGCGATTATTTTTGAAAATTAAAGGTGTTAGAATTTTTTTGGAAAAATTTATGAAAACTAAGTTTTGATTTTGGAGTTAAAAGTTAAACTATATTTGTTGGTTTTGAAAAGATAACTAAGTATAATTGGAAAACTTAGAAAAGTTTTTATAAGAAGTTTAACTATTGGATTTTGGAAAAGTTAAAAACTTAGAGATTTGGTAAATCTAATTTGAACGAATTGTTTTGAAAAGTTAATGGATTTTGTAACTTTTTCTTTCTTAGTAATTTCGAGGACGAAATTCTTTTAAGTAGGGGAGAATGTAACGAAACAGAATTTCAGTCATTTGAAATTCATATATTTAATTGATTTTAAATATGCACAAGTTAAATTTATAAGCTGAATAAATTTTATTTGAAATATAGTGATTTAATTGTATAATTAAATTGATAACTTAATATTTGAAATTACAGAAATAATTAGAAATTGGATTAAAGTGAATAAAAATGATTTATAAAGTTAAATTAAATCATATTTGAATTAGAATGATGTTAGTAAACTTAAAAGTTAATTTGCAGAAATTGAATATTTTAATATTAATTGACGAGTAAAAATAGTCATTTTTCAAAAAGTCTCGGATTTCGACGAAACTAGTTTCATTGGATCCGTAATGTTATATTTTTGTATGGTTTCAAATTTCGTGTCAATCGGATTTACGGTTTGCCCGGAGCAAGCTAAAACGCGTAGAAATCGGTTTAAGTGAATTTTAAATTTAAATAATTCGATTTGAAAACCTATCTTCCAAATACGATCGAATTTGCTCCTGATATATATTCCATTGCATTTGGAGAAAGGGTAAAACATTATAAACATGAGGTGGCACGTTTTTTTCGAGTTCGAAAATTTTCGGGATGAATAGTGTCAATTTTTTTTTTATAAAAGGACTTAATAATTCATTATTTTCACAAAACCCTAATTGCTTTACCCTAGCCGCTGGCTTCATTTCAATGGCCGAAATGCATCTTCATTCTCCCTCAATTAATCTTCCAATCCGTAAATTTTACAAGAAATCTCCAACTACCAAAATATAAAGCAAGTTGAGAACTTTCAATCCAACGGGCACGATCGTTTAAAACGAACTTAATCGATGGCAAATCTTGTTCGAACGTTTCACGTTCAACCACGGATTTCGAAGCCTATCGATGGCCAAGTGTCACGCCGTTCTAGGTGTAGGTCAAGCTCGAGAAGGGCTATGCGATGGTGGTTCCTGATTGAAGTGCAGATGAACGTGGAGTGGGCGATAAATTGATGAAATCGGCGGCAAATGGGTTTTGTTCATGCGTACATGATAGCCTGGGAGTAGAAAGAAGTCACGGCCTAGATTTTGTCTTTTGAAAGCAATGGCCAGATGTGAAAGGTTTTTTTTAAAAAAAAAAAGGAATTTGTAAATTGATTTATATTAATTCGTACAAACTTTAAAAATGCGTAACTTTTCGATACGAGGTCTGTTTTCAATGAAACGAATTGCGTTGGGTTCGTATAGACGAACACTACGTGATGGACTTGGTTTGGAGCTGACTGGATCTAGTGTTAATTTTGGATAAAATTAAACGCGTGTTTAATTTTATTCGAACAAAACACTGCAACTGCTATTGGACGCAATGTGAGTACAACTCACTCTTTCTAACTCACTGATATTTTTAAATAAGTGAGAAATAATTTATTATATGATGATTGATGATTTTTAGGATGATATATGATATATTGATTGGTATTTGGATATATACCTGCCTATGGGAGCAGATGAGACCCTATATGTTCCCGTGTATGAGCGGATGACCCTTTGTACGCACATCTGCCTCGAAGCGGACATTGTACACATATTCTAATATGTATATTTGCTGCTGGTGACATGTTGTAGGGATCCAACAGGATTCCTCATCAGTATTGATTTATTTACAGATATTTGCGATATGTTTTGTTATCATATTGATATATGATGTTTGAATGCCGTGGTTGATGTATTTAGTGCTGTTGCGGCATTGGGCCTATTTTGGAGTTTTAAAAATGTTAAAATAACGATTTCGAATTTAAAAGAATTTTAAAGTGATTTCGACAATAAATGTTTTACTGAATTTTTGAATCGTTAAGAATTGATTTATTTTAAATAAATGAAAGTTATAATTTTTATGTTATAAAAATTATGTTGTCGTGGGAAATATAATTGATGTGTGATTTTTGAAAATATGAAGTTAACTGTTATGTGAAATAGTATAAATGAAGATTTTTGAATTTATCATAAACGGTTTATAAATAAGGTTTATAAAATTGAATTTTTATAAATCAGAATAATTGAATTGTAAAGGAGTTTTTATAATTTTATATCATGCTATAAATGGATTTTATAAGTGAATGAAATTCATTAAATTTGTGAAGTTATAAAATAAATGATTTATAAGAAATTTTCTTACAAATTTGATTTTTGGTATATAATTGAGATAAATGGAATTTGTAAGTAAAGGGATTTTATATATTGAAGTTTTATAAAATAATAAATGGAATATATAAACATTGTTTTATAAATGTGAAGTCAACTTATTTTGATAAGTTAAATATAGTAATGAATTTGGTAAAGGAGATATATCCACGATTTTGCACAGTGGATTATCCTTTAAAATAAAATATGTAGAAATAATGAATTTGGGTTAGAGAATTATATTCACGATTTTGGACAGTGAATAATATATTAAATAAAATGACATGCTTTGCAAAGTGAATAACCTTTTGAATTAAATAAATGTTTTGGAAGTGATATTTTAAATGAATTTAAAAACGGTTTAAAGTTTTTTTAAATGTATTAAATATCGAATACATAGATTTCAACATTCATTGTTGAAATATACGTTTTCGAGAAGTAAGGAAATGATGGACTATAACACTGTTGTTATAGTAAATGATTTTCGAAAGGAAATGTTTTTGTATAATAATGAGGTTTATATATCTATCTTATTTTCGAATCCCTATACTAGTGATTTTGGGTTGTCGTAATGATGTTTTACTCAACATTCGTTTTAACCCAAATAAATGTGTATAATAAGAACATTTTCCTTAACGAATAAAATATATACTTAATCGCGTGTTAAGTATATGGAATATTTTCTAAGTGTTGAAAATAAATTGATTTGTGAATTATGTATTATTAAATAAGTATTTGGAAATGTTTTCCAAGATTGAAATATTGAAATGTTTTGAGATATATCTTTTTAAAGATAATTAAAGTGAATATTTGGCAAATAATTTAATTAATAAAAGATTAATTAAAAGGGCCCAGTGATTGTTATAGTGTTGAATATTTGTTTGTTTGCTTTGATAGTTAAATAACCGACTATCAAATTGCCCAAAATTTTTAGTTCCTCAACTTGACGTGGGAACTATTTGGTCGTACATTTAGTATGTAGCCTTCTGTGTAGGCTTGATTATCATTTGTGTTAAGGATGTTGATTCATATAGTGCGGAGTATTACTCCAATCTATCGAGCTTCCTTCATGGCCCGAAGGATAGCAAGCTGAAAGTTGGAGACATGATAAGTCTATGAGACATAGTTTCTGCGTGAGATTGAGAAACGCTTTTGCATTGTTGGTGCAAAGAGACCGGGATCGAATTTATCCGAAAACCTCTTCAGACCAACGTATATGCGACGATTGTGTAGGTTGCTTGCGATGATATTGATATTTCGGATTTTCATAGTGGGGGACTGCTTGTTGATTGTTTGGGGTTAAAATCCCAATATACATCCAGTAGCAGTGGTCTCTTCATCATGAAATATCCAATGCGAGGACTATTCGCTATTAATCCTAGGGATTTCTCGACAGGATGTGGTAGGAACTTACCTACGGTTTGTCCTGTTCCTAGATAACTTGTATGGATGTTTGTCTGACATTGCATTTCTAATGATTACGAACATTGGTGTTTACAAATGTACATCAGTGGTGGCAGAGAAGGCAACTTCTCTTAGCTTAACACCCTCCTTGAGACATACGAGCTTAAGGGTTGTATTTTTGTAGAAGACAATTAGTAGTCAACGGAAATGGCCGTGTGGCATTCAAAGTGATGTGATATGTGATTGTGAAAGGTAATCCTTACCTCATCAGGCCCCATCAACCGGAAATGACCAAAACAGGGTTAGATGCAGCAAGGCTAAGTGGGTCATTCCCAAGTAGGATATGATCATCCTCTTCTAGATATGTCTTTACACACTATGACGTCGTGTATCTGATTATTGTGGTTTGTATGTATGAGGGCCCTCGGTAATGGTCGGTAACGTCCGGAGGATGACATATTGGATACCATCTAGTTATAGAGGTGGGCCGGTCTTGTGTTGGTAGGGGCAGATTTTCTGTGCCTCGGGGCATCCATCCAGAGGTGTACTCCTTCGGAAGGTAGTCCCTTCACCTGGTCATTTGTATGGAAATCCAAACTCCACTACGTACCTGCTAATTTATGTGTAGAGCCTAGTATGCTGTAATTTAATGATGGTAACAATTCCGGCTATTTTGAATATTATTTGTATACTAGACACTAGTATAATATCACATGAGTTTGATATGAAATATTTTAGTTATCGTAAGGTAAAAACATGTCCGTGTTTATGTGTGGACTTTTCTTACGAGATACTTTTGTTATGAAAACTAAGAAAAAGTTTGGTAATTTAATAAATTCAGTCGAGTGTGTTTCTCACGCTGGTTTACCAGACTGATCCGGGCGTTCTTCCCTTTCAATGCTCGGGTCAGACCGAGTATATCTACAGGTTATGCTTTGGTGCTTTTGGAGCTTCAGCGGGACAGCTGGAGATCTTCATTTTCGTATGTCCGTATTTTCTTGATTATCAGCTGTGCTTAGTTGTTTAAATTATCGGCATTTGTAAGGACATGTTATTATATCTGTTCAGGCTGATAACTCTGATTGATTGTTGAACTCTAATTGATGTGTATATATATACAGTTTCTGTTTCATAAAGATAATTGATATGATATTATATATATTATCCGCTGCGATGTGAGATTCTGTATTGCTCTATTTGGTTCTATCTTCTCTCTTTCTTCTCTTCTCTTCTTCTCTCTTCTTTTCTTTCTCTTGACTTTCCGTCAGTTTGTGCGTTTTGGGTTGGACATGTGTGGATTATTATCGATTCAAAGGGTATGGATTTTCGGGTCGTCACACCTAGTCCGTAGGTAGTGGTGGTTAGTAGCTTCTAGTAGTAGTTGTAATTCCTTTGAACAGTTGTTTTTCTTTAGTTGAGTTGGGAGCATTAGTTGTTTTTGTTATGTACAAACGCGTACGATGTTTATAAAAATGTTCATTTTATGTTTTTTCTGCGTGGACTTTGATAGTACTAGGAAAATAGTAAGCTAAGAAGATTTCAGGAAAGACACTTAACTAATGCAAAAGAAAAGGAAATAGTAAAAAGCATGAAGTATAAAATAAATTAAGGAAATTTATTTGATTAGCTACTAAAGTAAACGAAATAAGATTTATGTCCTAAAAAGTCGAAATTTTTTAGAAGAAGATTTTGGCAAGCGAAGGACATGGAAAAGTTTGTTCTAAAGCCATGGGTCAGTGTCCCTGTACCTTAAAAGCTAAAATTTATAAATAAACTTGTGTGTTGGTTGCTATTATAGAAAAAAGAGAACGTTTTGAAATTTGAAATTTACCACATAAATAAGCGAAGTCCATTATGTATGTTAGACTGTTGACTAAATCCTGATTTCATATGGTGTGATATAGTTTATTTTGAAATGTGTGTGTATATATACACGTTTATATTTGGAAAATAAACATACCTTTTTGAATTTTTTAATCTAAAACTTTTACTGATATTATAAAAGGCAATATAAGTATTTTTGGTAGAAAAGAAGAAATTTTTTAATTTTCGTAATACCACTTACTTGGCATGAGGGAATAGTTGATAGGCTAGCTAGTATAGATTTTACTGTGTGGCAAAAATGGTAGTAAAATAAAATACGGCTAGGGATGAGAAACTAATTTTAGCCATGGAATCTTTTCCTATATACCTTATTGATAGGTGAACAAAAAGATGATTTTGAAATAACCCATTTTTAAAAAATTTAAAATGAAAATTAACTATGCGAACAGTACTTGGAAAAGGTAGAAGGTGATATCTGAACAAAAGAGAAGGTTCCAAAGTACAGTGGGAAGTTGTGTACTAGTAGAAATAAGATGGAAATATAAAATTTCCATCCAAATCCTTTTTCCGGTATAAAGAAAAAAATAGGTTTTGAAAACTGGCTTTTTCAAACTTGGATGTTAGCAACAATGTGCTTAGATTTTGAATGGTAGGAATTGGATGGAAAATTGGTTGAAGTATACTTCTATCCATAGAATTGTGGGAAAATTTAGATGCAAAAATAAGTTTTGATTTTTAAAATTTGCATACAGATAGAACAGTCCGTATATATAGGTTATTTGCACCTTATTTTCAAAACTATTTTAATGGAATGCATTCATATAGGAGGCACCGATTAGAATTTTTCTGCATATGTATCATATATATATATTGTGATACATCGTGCACTTATGCATGATTGGTTGGAAAATTGGTTGTACACTAGTTGATTTGTTGGTTTAGAATTGTTGTGCATTATGTTACATTGTTCAGACCATGAGGAATTCCTGGGACGAAATTCTTTTAAGCGGAGAGAATGTAACACCTCATAATTTTACGATAATTACTTAAGAAGAAATCAATTAATAAATGATAACACCGAAAATTAGAATTTTTATAAACTTCATAATTTAGCTACGTAACATATACCATTGGGTTTGTGGTGATTTTCTGATCAAGTTTCATATATAATGTTTTATGATCGGGGTTCAAACGGAAAAGTTATTAACTTTTGAAGTTTTCGAGTTAAAAATGATTATATATGCAGTTAAGGCAATAATATGACTAACCAGTTTTAATTTCCGTTAGTTATACTAAATAGATAATTAACGCTGCTTAAACATTAAGAAAGTGAAAATGGGAAGAAAATTATATCGGTTGTGTAAACATGGAATAAAATAAACAAAATCAAACAACGCTAATTAATCACTTTTTAAACAAAGTAGCATTCGACCCCTGATGTACCTAGGTCGACGGGTAGCGGTCGACCTAAGGCAAGGGGTGATCTACCATTTCCTAAATAAAATCGACAATAATGCATGGCCAAATGACTCAGATTCAATATACTTCAATCAAACTACTAGCATTAGTTTGAACCTCTATAAATATAGATCTAGACCCCACTTCTAAACTCAAATTTTCAGAATGATGCCAGAGCTCTGCCATTTTCTCTTCTCCAAATTCTAAATTCTTATAAATAGTTATAGTTTATACGTATATACAATTGGAGAATCATAAAAATGATTGAGGTATAGAATAAGGTCAAATCAAATCGCCAAAGCCAAAGTAAATTGTAAATCCAGATTTAAAATATAAATCAAATTTCAAATCTCTTTTCACTCTAGATCTTTGATAAATTTGTATATGCTTATGGTTTATGAATCCTAATAGGAAGAAAAGAGAGTTGAAGTGGTATAATATGGATTAGATCTAGATATTTGAAAAGCTAAAAGGGTGAGTAGAAAATTATATGAATTTATATAATATTATATTTATATCATTGTAGATCTATTCCTATATGCCTAAAATGTACATTGGAGTTGTAGGATAAAAATTATATACGTGAAATATAATGGTAAACCCTGCTTACATATTCTATTATTGATCACCCAAAATTGTATATTGCATGTACCCGAAAAATATTAGATAGTAATAATCTATGACGACCCAGAATTTGGAATATTTAATTGATTTTAAATGTTTAAAAGTTAATTTTTAACTTGAATTCAAATATCACCATTTATCGGGTAATTTAATTATTAAATTAAATAATTTGAAGTTGGGTAAAATGTTAAATCTGGAGTTATAAGCTTGTCAAAAATATTTCAAAGGCTTATAAAATTTATATTGATAATACTGAAAGTAATAGATGGGGTAAAATTGAATTGGGAATGTTGTGTTAAGTTTTGAAAATATATCGTTTAAATTGACGTTTAAAAATAGCCTTTTGAGGCATAGTCTCGGATTTCGACGAAACCAGTTCCATTGGATCCGTAATATTTTATTATTATTAGATTTCAATTTTCGTAGTGTTTGGAGTTGTTGTGTGAGCGTACGATATACAAATGCGTTGAAATTTATATCGAAAATTCAGTATAATAACTGGGTCCAAAAAACTATCTTCTCCATACGATTGAATTAGCGCTCTAAACCTTTTTCATTGCGTTCGGAATAGGGGTATAACATTATAAACGCCTAGCGGCATGCCTCCATAGGATGTCAAGTTTTTAAGCTATGGATCAAAACGATTTGAATTTAAATTTAAAAATAAATGTTGACCAGTCAAAAACAATTTCACATCAAAACTTTTTGCCTTCAACTCGATGTCACTGTAGCCAAATTTCTTCACGTTACCATCTAATCATATCTCCCTTTTTTAAACCAGGCTGAAAGAAAAATAAAAGTATTAGTACAGATCCGTGCTTTTCCTTCTCAAGCACGCTTCCCCTTCAATTCTGTTTCCTCCTCCCTTTTTATAAACAGCCGAAAGCTTCCCATCAAAAAAAATGGTGAATCGTTTTCAAACAAGCACAAAATCGAATCATTCAAAAAAAATAAAGCCCGACTGTAAATCAATTCGAAACGCGATTTCATGGAGGTTGGGTCGCGTAGGACTGTCGAGAGGTGGCAGCGGCGCTGTTACTGTGAGCGTCTAGTAGCATCGCGTCATGGGAGTATCTTCGAAGTCTAATCGCGTCGAGTCGCGATGCTCGAAGCCAAACTAGGCGTGGCAAAGGACGACAGAACTACTCGCGTCGGAGGCAAACTTGAGGTGCCGAAGTCAAAGGGAAGCTTGCCGAGGTCGATTTCATAGGGTGGAGGCTGTATGGTACATATTGGATCCTTTTAATTTAGTTTAATAAAATATATATTGACAGGGGAAGAAGATTATTGTTTTGTATATACTGGTTGGGAAAATTATATATATAAAGTTTTTAAAAAATATATTACAGTGAGCTCAAACCTCTTCTTTTTTAATATATATACATGAAGGAGTTTTTATTTTAGAATTTAATGGACATATGTAAATGCAGAAAGACAGAGAAATACAGATATAAAGATTGGATTTTGAAAAAAAAATTAATTAAAAAGGAAATTAGTTTAAAATCAAATTTTAATTTTGAATAAAACCATTGGTTAATTTAATTATTAAATGGATATTTAATTGCTCGATTAGTTCGAATATTAATAAATCATAAATGTTTGTTCAAGGTCAAAAATCTTAAAAGAAACGAGCCGGATTGGAAGTAGATTGCAAAATAAAATCAAAGGTGAGTTAATCTCATATGTATTCTATTTAAATTTAAATGGTTAAATTCAAATAATTAGTTGAATAATTGAATTTATTTGATATGCTATATTATATATAGTATATATTGGAGTGATTGATTTCCCGCATTATATAGCGGATGAGACCCTATGTGCCACATAATAGCGGATGATATTATATTTAAAACCCATACACCGCGATATTCCACCTCGAAGTGGAATTGATATTTTATTGTGCTAACATCGGTGGATGAAGGGAAACAAGGTGGAGGGATCCAACTGAATTCCTCAAAATATTTGGATTTGTTAAAAAAATTCTGTGATATAATTATTTGCTATCCTGTGATGAATTATATTGATAATTGGAAATTTTGGATACTATGGTTGTTTTAAAATATTTCGGTGAAATGAGTTATCAAAATCTATAGAAATGGGATTTCTGAAATGAAAATAAAAGAGTGAATTTAAAGTAAAATAATCACAGAAATTTGAATGAACTAAAAATGAATTGGAAAAGAATAAAAAGTGCCTTTTGAATTCTGATAAATAAATTTCAAGTGCGGGAATTGAGATTTTGAATAATTGGGAATAAGTGATTTTATTTTTAAACTCATGTGATATTATTTCAAGAAATAAGGAATTTATTTTGAAATTCGAAATTTGAATTTATTTGAAAGGATTAAGAAGAAATTTGGGACATATGAAACTGGTATTTTCAGTTAAAGATTTAAATCATAATGAAGAAATAAAATCTAAAGTTAATGAATTTTGGAATAAATGGAGTAAGTAAGGAAATTTATTTAAAAATGAAGTAATTTGGAAATCAATTTGAAGATTGATTAAGTGTTTAAACCGGGGTTTTTAAAAGGGAAGTGAGACTTTGGAATTTATAAACAGGGTCTATAAAGGTGAAGTAATATATCAGTGGATATTTGAAGAATAAATTCACGATGGGAATTTATTAAAGGAATGGGAAAATTTGTTTAAAAATAAATAGTGATTTATTTTTAAAGGATGTGAAGAGAAGTATATTTCCCTGGATAACCAAGTACGTTTTCAAAGTTAATTTTCAAATATAAGTTAAAAGCTTTAATGTTATTTTAATAAGTATGTTTTAGAAAATTTATTATTTCTAAATGTTCAAATTCTAAAGTAAGTATTTTTCAAATCTATTATCGTAGGAACTATTTTAAGGTGACTTGGTATTTTGCTAAAAAAAGAAGAGAAAAGCTAGTTTTATATTTTGTAAAGTAACTTCATTTTAAATATTTCTAAAGTATATTTTTAATAAATCATTGAAGTAGTTTTCAATTTAAATGTTAAAGTATATTTTATGATAAAGTGTTTTAAATTATTTTAAAATCTAAAGTATTGTACTTGGTGTTTTCAGTGGAAATAAATATTTAGAAATTTATTTCATGAGATGAGTGTGGTTTGAAACTGTTTTCAAAAGGGTTGAAAGTGGAAATATATCTTGTGAAGATATTTTGAGTTTAATAAATAATTCAGGAGAAATTATTTATGTTTGATGGTTGTTTGTGAATGTTAATTGATAGTTAAATAACCGACTATCAATATTGGCCAATGCGCTGATCGTTTTGAAGAGACCGGGATCGGGATTTATTTCCCGAAAACCACTTCGATTCAGTTTGAACGTTTTCATGAGGAAGACGAGTTTGGATTCGAAGATGGAGCAGTGAAGTGCAAGAGCTAGTCACTACTAATCCTGAGGATGATTCCCAAATAAGTGTAGTAGGAGTAGTGCCTTCGGTTCCGTTCGAACCCGGGGCGGACTTGTATGGATGAATGCTTTCGGAACATCGTCAGGTGGATGATGAGCATTCTAAGTGAAACGTTCTAAAAGATAACGCTTAGCCTCGAGCATCATCAACCGGGAATGACTGAAAATCAAGGGTTATGTAGCAAGGCTAAGTGGGTAGCACCCATTAGGGTGAGGTCATCCTTGTCTAGATGTTCCTTTTAATTTCGGCTTAGTGGTGCGGTTGCTGATCCCAACCGTGGGGTGATCTTACTCGGGATTATCCAGCAAGGGGTAGTCCCGCTCTTGTGTTGCAGGGGATTGGGAGTAATCCTCGATATGGTGATCTAGGCCACATACTGTAACAGGAGGTACCCCAGTGCTTAGTCATTAGTTAGAAATCCATTCTCCCTACGCGCCTGTAAGGTTTTGATTGTGCCCAACTATTGCTGAAACGTGAGATGCAAGCATTTCAGCTAGATTTTATTTTACTTTCTATAGACACTATTGTAATATCCGAGGATTTTGATAAAAGTGCTTTGGCTATCGTAAGGTAAAAACCCGACATGTTTATTTGTGGCATGGTCTTACGAAATGCTTTTGATTTCAAAGGATTTTGAAACTTTAATAATCAATTCGAGTGTGGTTTTCTCACGCTGGTAATTCCAGGTTGACTCGGGTGTTATTTAACTTTAATGCTCGAATCAGACCGATTATTATAGATTATAGGAAAGGATGTTGTGAGCTGGATGGCGTTACGTACTTCCGTACTTACATGAGATATTCCGCTGTGTATTCGGTTTTTGGAAGGACAAGATGTTATAACCGTCCTGAGTTGTGTTGTTGTTTGTATTGAACTTGTTAGTCCGTGAGATGATGGTTTTGATGACACAACCTTAGAATAGTTTGTAAAATATAAATACTGACATTATAAGTTTAGATATATATGTATATGCAGGATTTAACCATGCAGGTACCAAGAATGAAGACTGTATAGTATAGAGATTCAAGATATTGAGATAGAAGACTCGTGAGTATCCAGATTATCAAGAGTTCAAGCATAAATATTTTTATTATGAATTTTTGTTAAAACTCGTAGAAAAGCACCGGCATCTTAAAATCCAATTTATTCGTGGAATGAAATCCGCCTCAAGCCTGTTAAAGGGATGGAACCCTAAGTAGGATGGAACCTACGAAAATCTAGTGGAACATTGTTTTGTATCCACTAATTTTAGTTCAAATGATTTTAAAAATTATCCTGTTTTCAAAATGATTTCAAAACTTTTCTTTTAACATCAAAACTCTCTATCCTGATTTTAAATAATTTTAGCCTTAAAATTATCTTTAATTTCAAAGTCAAATTACTCCTGATTTTAAACTATCTTTTTAAATTATATATTTAACATTTATACTTAGATTTAAATATAAAATTATAGTTAAAATCTATATATATATATATATTATTCTCTATATTTACTTATGAATTTTAACTATAGTCAAGTATATTTGCAAAGTTTAAAATAGCTTTAATATAAGATAAAGGATATTTTCAAAGAAAATCACATCACCAAAAATTGCTTTGGGATGTCGACATGCCTAGGGTAAACATGTCGACATGGTGTCAGTTGAATTCAGAATTTAAATTTCAAAAGAAGTGTCTATTCGCAATAACTCTTCATGAATGGACATGGTCGTTGTTCTTCTATAAATAGGGATTAGTTTCAACGAATTTTACATCAGATTTTCTTGTTTTTCACTCCTCTTCTTCTTCCACATTTCTTAATACATATTCTTACCATTACTCTGCCGAAATCAACATTGAGTTGAACTCGATTACTTCTAGTTTGATTCCCTATCACTATCTCTACAAGATTCTCAATGCTATTTAGAGTTATAGACTTCTTTGTAATCTATTAAGCAAGAAAAGGTGTGATTGTTGCCCTGGAAATCAATCAAGAGAGAAAAGGTGAGATTGTAGCCTTGGTAAATCAATTGGGTAAACTTGTGGCCCTGAAATCAAGTATCTCTACCAAGAGGATAGAAATTCTGGAGGGTGTACCTCGTAGCCTTGAAACCGAGGGTGTAATTGTACAATTACTTTTGAAAGGAAATCCGTACTTGTGTTGTGGGACTGGATGTAGGATAACTCCGAACCAGTATAAAATCCGGTGTATTCTTTCCATTACTGCTTTTATTTTATTTCTGCATCTGTATTTGTTTCTGTGATCATATCTGTGTCTGTATATTGCGTACATCGGTGTCTAAATTAACATAAACTCAAAAAGATTTAGTAATTCTTTATTAACACTATTCACTCCCTTCTAGTGTTAATCCTAGCCTTGAGATCCGTAATCCGCATTTTCTCACAATTGGTATCAAAGCAAGGACTTCAAAGTTTCGTAATCTGATTTTTGAAAATTTTTCAAAATGGCTACTAACACTGGTACTGTTGCTAACACTAGTATCTCTGTCACTAGTTCATTTGTAGAGGGTCAGTCTACTGTCAGACCACCACTTTCTAATGGCAGTAAGTATGCATATTGGGCATGTAGGATGAAAATATATTTACAATCTATAGGATTAGACACACTGAATATTCTGAACCCACAAGTAATTCTGTACAGTGGACTGTTGAGCAAAAGACTGTTGTACAAAATAATTCTAAGGCTATGAATATTCTGTTTTGTTCACTAGATAGAAATGAATTCAATAGAATGTCAGTTTGTAAGTATGCATATGAAATCTGGAAAACTTTGCAAGTTACTCACAAAGGAACAAGCAAAGTTAAACATACCAAAATTTCCATGCTCACAAATCAGTTTCAATTATTTAAAATGAATCCTAATGAGTCTATTTCGGATACGTACAGTAGATTTTAGGATATTGTGCATTCTCTTATATCTTTGGGAAAGGAACTTTCTGAAGAAGATCAAGTCAGAAAGATTTTAAATTCTCTAACTACAGAATGGGATCAAAAGACACTTGCGATCGAAGAGGCAAATGACATCAGTACTTTAAAGATAGAAGAATTAATTGGAAATCTAATGTCGTATGAAGTTTAAATGATCGGGAGAAGAGAAAGTAAAGCATATGAAAAGAAACCAATGGCATTCAATGCATTGACCGATGGATCAGACTCAAACAACGATAATGATGAAGAGATAGCCTTTATGACTAGAAATTAAAGGAAATTCCTAAAATACAGAAAAATGAATAATCTCAAGAGAAACAACTATAAGAATTCTGGAAGTCAGAGTGTAGTGCCAAATAATGACAAATGTTACAACTATAATAAACCAGACCATTTCAAAAGAGACTGTCCGTATCCAGATAGGCAAAATTCTCCTTTGAACAATGATCCAGCAAAGAAACGGAAGCGTGCATTTACTACTACTCTAGATGACTCAGAATCGTCCTCAAATGATGATGATCAGAAGACAGATAATTCAAATTTGTGTTTCACAACTATTCATGACTCCGAAGAATTCAAAGAAACGGACTTAGAAAAAGGTCCACGTTTACAATAAATTGGTTGAAATTGCTTGCTTAGAATTAGTTGCTTGATTGTTTTATTGATTGACTTTGAATTGGTGTGTTGTTTGAATTTGAAATTTTTTTTCTATTTTTTATTATTATTTCATTATTTTTTTTATTATTTTTTAATAGTATAATAATATTTTATGAAATATACTTGAAGTTTAATAATATTTCAAATATATATGTAGGCATTAAAAATAATATATATATATGTGTGTGTGTGTGTGTGTGTGTGTGTGTGTGTTAGAGAACGTAGGAAAAATCTATTCATGAAAATTTAAAGGTACATGTCGACATGGTCCCTACCATGATGTCAACATGGGTACCTGAATTTGAATTTCAAAATTTGAATTCAAACGTTTGAATTTCTCTCAACCTTTTCACTTCATTCAATTATCTGAAAAGCTACATTTTGACCAGAGAATATGTCCTTTGAGAATCTATTTATTCACTATCCTTTATCATACCTTTTCACTCTCATTTTCAAATTCAAACTCTCTCTTCATAACTTCAAGCTCTCTACTCTCTACTTTAATGGCTTCTTCAAGCAACCCCTCCACCATGAGAATTTCCAAAAAAATCAAAGTGCAATTATTCAATGATCCGAAGGCAATAAAAGCATACATCAATTATGCTAACTATTGCAAAGTCAATCCCGGAAAATTTTCTATTTTTCAAGACTTTTATTCTTATGAAATTGATTCCCTTTTTGCAAACAATGGAGTTCTTAGTCTTATTGATGCTTCTCAAAATGATTTTATTTGCTATCCTAATCTTGTCAAAATTTTCTATGCGAATTTAAATCACGGATTTTATGATGGTAATGAGAATGAAATTTGGAGTAGTGTCAAAGGTACTAGAATTGTTTTGAATTGTGATCTTTTGGGTATTATTCTCAATTGTAAGAATTCGGGAATGGATCTTTCTAAATTTAAAATCGATGAATATGATCGTGAGACATTTCATCACATTTTCGAAAGAGATGATGATTTTGAATTTAAAAATAGAAATTTTCGACCAAAAGCAAGCATTGCCAATCTTCTTTTGCAACATACTTTGACCCCAAGATCGGGCAATTTTAGCAATCCTACTTCAAAAGTTTGCAAAGCACTTTTAGCTATTTTTGGAAGTTATGACATAAATTGGGCGCAAGTTATTTTGGATGAACTTCGTCCCAAAAATCTTGAAATGGGTGAGAATACTTTATATCATGGAATTTATCTCACTCGGATTTTTAACTATTTTGGAGTGGATTTCAAAGGCGAAGAATTTATTTCTAAAAAGGTTTTCAATCATTTCAACATTTCGCTTATGAAAATTACATTTGTTTTTCAATCTTATGAGACCCTTACCGGAAAAGGAAGAGCGTTTGGCTCATGAGGAAATGAGAGAAGAGGAAGAAGAAAGGGATGAAATGGAAATTGAAGAAGAAGAAGAAGATGAAACCGCTTTGGAAAGCATTGACTATCCTCCTAATCCATCCACCAAAACCCTTCTCAAAAACCAAAAGACAATTGTTGAGAATCAACGGATTCTTAAAAGATCCGTTAGTAAGAAGTTAAATAAAATTTCATCCAAGATGAACAAGTTCATTTCCAAAGTCAGCAAGAAACTTGGACTATCTTCATTATCATCATCCTCTAACTAGTTTTATCTTTTCGTATCTTGTTGTATTTGTTTTAGTTTGCTTTATTTCGAATGTTCATGTAGTTTGTTGCGTGCTTAATCATTGTATTATCATAGTATGCAATGAAATGAAATTTCCTTTCTGTTATCTACCTTAACTTATCTCTAGAATAAATGTTAGTATATTATATATATATACACACACAATTATTCACAAAATCAGATTAGTCATAATTTTTCACTAACCCATGTCAACATCTCCTATATGACCATGTCGACATGTACTGGTTAGAAATGACAATTGATTTTGAATTTGAAATTTGAATAACTATCAAATGTCTATTCATTTCAAACGAATTTCTTCACCTATAAATATCTGTTTCTTCCAGAATTCTTCACTGAAATTTATTTCTTATCATCTATATCCTTTATTTCTTTCACAAATTCAACTATGGCTAATCCTATTCACAATCTATCCGAAAATTTTGAAGAAACCCTTAATTTGTTCAAGAATATTCTCTCGTTTATTCTACGTAACCAGCGTCACTTAGAATTGAGTCAAATGCAGATGATCAAGGAACAAGAAAGGCACTTCGATGCGATACGATGGATGATCTCCTCTCTGCACAAGGATGATAACGAAGCACATCCTCCTGTCTCTCTCACGAATGACAATGATAATTGGGATGCTATTAAGGCAGACCCAATCTTTGGAGAAGAAGGATGGGTGGAAGTTCCTCGTAACGTTTGATTTCATTGCCTTGTTGATATTTGTTTGAATTGATTTGGTTTGGATTGATACTTTGTGTGAATTGATTTCTTAATATTTGTTTGAAGTTTGTTGTATAAAACATATATATACATTGAAATGTATATAGTCTTTGATTAGTTATCATGTTCACAAGTATAATTATTTCTTAATCTATATATATTCCACTTTATAGTTTATCAATGCAGGTACTAAAGTCCAAGAATGAGGGGGAGTGAGTTTTTTGTTGATGAAAAAGGGGGAGAAATATAAAATAGGATAGTTAGGCATAAATTAAGGGGGAGTTTATTAGTTTTAGGGGGGGTTATTAGGATAGAAGTAATATTTTATAAACAAAGGTTGTCATCATCAAAAAGGGGGAGATTGTTAGTCCGTGAGATGATGGTTTTGATGACAACAACCTTATAATAGATTATAAAATATAAATATTGACATTATAAGTTTAGATATATATGTATATGCAAGATTTAACCATGCAGGTATCAAGACTGAAGACTGTACAGTATAGAGATTTAAGATATCAAGATAGAAGGCTCATGAGTATCAAGATTATCAAGAGTTCAAGATTTTAAGCATTAATATTTTTATTAGGAATTTTTGTTAAAACTCATAGAAAAGCACTGGCATCTTAAAATCCAATTTATTCGTGGAATGGAATCCGCTTCGAGCCTGTTAAAGGGATGGAACCCTAAGTAGGATGGAACCTACGAAAATTTAGTGGAACATTGTTTTGTATCCACTAATTTTAATTCAAATGATTTTATAAAATTATCTTGTTTTCAAAATGATTTCAAAACTTTCCTTTTAAAAACATCAAAACTCTTTATCCTGATTTTAAATAATTTTAGCCTCAAAATTATCTTTAATTTCAAAGTCAATATAAAATTACAGTTGAAATCTATATATATATATATATATATATATATATATATATTATTCTCCATATTTACTTATGAATTTTAAATAGTCAAGTATATTTGTAAAGTTTAAAATAGTTTTAATATAAGATAAAGGATATTTTCAAAGAAAATCAAATCACTAAAAATTGATTTGGGATGTCGACATGCCTATGGTAACTATGTCGACATGGTGTCAGTTGAATTCAAAATTTAAATAAAGAAGTGTCTATTTGCCATAACTCTTCATGAATGGACATGGCGGTTGTTCTTCTATAAATAGGGGTTAGTTTCAACGAATTTTACATCAGATTTTCGTGTTTTTCACTCCTCTTCTTCTTCCACATTTCTTAATAAATATTCTTACCATGACTCTGCCGGAATCAACATTGAATCGAACTCGATTACTTCTAGTTTGATTCTCTATCACTATCTCAACAAGATTCTCAGTGCTATTCCGAGTTATAGACTTCTTTGTAATCTATTAAGCTAGAAAAGGTGTGATTGTAGCCTTGTAAATCAATCAAGAGTGAAAAGGTGTGATTGTAGCCTTGATAAATCAATTAGGTAAACTTATGGCCCGGAAATCAAGTATCTCTACCCAGATGATAGAAATTCTGGAGGATGTACCTCGTAGCCTTGAAACAGAGGGTGTAATTGTACAATTGCTTTTGAAAGGAAATCCGTACTTGTGTTGCGGGACTGGATGTAGGGTAACTTCGAACCAGTACAAAATCCGGTGTGTTCTTTTCTTTACTCCTTTTATTTTATTTTTACATCTGTGTTTGTTTCTGTGATCATATCTGTGTCTGTATATTGCATACATCAGTGTCTAAATTAACATAAAATCAAAAAGATTTAGTAATTCTTTATTAACACTATTCATCCCCCCTCTAGCGTTAATCCTAGCCTTAAGATCCATAATCCGCATTTTCTCACAGAACTCTGATGTTGTACTTTGATGATGTAATGTATAAACAGATGTATTTGTTTTTTTGTAAAGATCATTTATTATCTATTATATTTTATTCTGATGCGATGGTAAAATTCTGTGTCATTTGTTTTCTCTTCTTCTACCTCTTCTTCTTTAACCCTAATGGTTCGTATTTCCGTTCATCTTAAGTTGATTGATGGAGAATAGCGTCGACTCAAAGGGGTACGGAATTGTGGGTCATTTCACTTGGTATCAGAGCTGAAAGGTTAAGCGAGAACCTTGGCTCTGGTGGGAATTACTCATTGAAAATGGAGTCTGTAGTACTCTAGAATGAGTTTAAGCGCATTAATAGATATGAGCGCGTATTTGTTAGTGAATATAAATTGTTTTAATATTGTATTGACTTATTGGTCGAGGAATATGAATTCTAATCGAGTAAGTTGGTCGCTATTCGAGAAGAGTTTATAAACACCTGACACGATAAATTGACATAGTATTGTTTTAAAGGTGGGTGAATGAAATAATTTTACCCAAAATATATTTTGATATAAAAGAAATATTTTCTTAAATTGTTATATAACTTGGACATTTGGATGATAATATATTAAACAAATAAGATTATATAAAAATTGGAATGACTTGTATAATCAAATAGGAATTTGTATGAGCATAAATTATACAAATGAATTATAGTTAAATTTGATTTAAGTCAAAATTTGAAAATTTAAAACCCCGGAGATTTCGGAAGTGTTTTTCGAAGTGTTTTGAAGACAAATAATAACATTATTGTTTTAGAAGTATTTCTGAAAGGAAATTGTTTCAGATAAATTTTGGGAAGGGATATAGCATTGAACTCACTTCAGTCGCTGGAAAATAACTTCGGTGATGACTGCAGCATCATCGATGTTCATTTTCGAGTTTCTAAGTGACGGATTGCTACCAAATTGATTAGTTCAGAAGAACTAGTTTTGTTTTTGAAATTTCCAAGGAAATTTATTGGGAATAAAAACAGGATTTTTTTAAAATTTTGAGAAATGTGATTTTGGGATAATGGTGGGTGTAAAATGATTTGAACCAAAAGCCGAGTGTTTGAAATCCTGAATCCCTATTTGAATTGAAAATCCTGATGAGGTAAGTTATAAACTTGTAAAGTTGAGATGATTTTTAAATAAGGAAGGAAAATATGAGCTTTCAATATTGGAATTAAAATTTAAAGTGAAAAAGTTAAATAAATTTAATTTAGAGAAATTAAATTGTGGAAAATTTAATGGATGATTGGAAGAAATAATTAGTAAATCTTGAATGTGATTGGAATGGGAAAATAGAAATTAAATTTGGATTGGGAGATAAAATTTAATTGGATTGAAATAAATTGAATTAAATTGAATTAAATTGAAAATAAAACCCAATTGTATTTGAATTAAGTTGAAATTGAATTGAAATAAATTCAGTTGAGTTATAGATAATATTGAATGGAATAAAATTCATACTTAAATAAATAAGCGTAAACTAAGTATTGAATGGGATAAATAAGCTTTGGAAGCTTATAAAAGAATTGAAAAGCATTGAAATAAAAGTGTTGGAATTTTGGAAAATGAAAGAAAATCCAAACTGGAATTATATATAAAAAAAATTGAAAAAAAATTGAACTCGGGAAAATTTTGATGAAGTGATTTTTGTAATAAAATCGAATATTGATTTAAAAGCTGGAAGTAAGCTAATTAGCTAAATAAATTATTTGATAGAGTATGTTAATAAAATTTAACTCGGTTAAATAAAGTGGATTGTAAGTTAATAATGAAGTTTGGAAATAAGCTCGAATTATAAATAGAATTCGACTTGGATTGATAATGAATTAAAATAAGTGGAGATGTTGTAAAAATAAAATGGAATTGGATTATAATAGAAATGATTTGAGTTGCAAATAAAATCCAATTCGAGTATAAATGAGTTAAATATGTACTTGGATATTATTTTTATAAATTGTGAAGGTGAATTAAAATTAAAGTGGACGGGCTAACTGAATTAAATGGAATTTGATTACATGAGAATAAAACTAAATGGAAGTCCATTTAATAAAAGATTAGGTTGAATTAATTTGGGATAGTAGCATACAAGCATGGAATGTGTCGAGCTAAATAAAATGGTTGCGAATGAATTAAAATGGAAGAAATTAAATATAAAATGAGTTAGAATCAATTTAAAATGGTTATAAGCTTAAGTAATTATTTATTCACATGAATATAGTCGAATTGCATAGAAATAAAATGTCGTTTGACGAAAACGAGATTAAATAAAATTCTATGAATTGATAGAAGTGAAATAAAATTGATTTTGGAATCAATTGAGTTGAATATAGGCTTATTTGGATTAAAAATAAAATTGAATGTAAGAAATTGAAGTGTAAACCATTAAAATTGAATGGAATGGCACATGAATTGGTTGAAAGCAATTGAATTAGTTTTGAAATCATATAAATTGCTCATGGAAAGTGTTTGGTGCATGTTGCTTATGAAATGCATGTGTTTAGCTATTAAAAGTAAGTGAAATGTTAATAAATTTCATATATTTCGTACTTACATGTTTGAATTGAGTAAGTACAAGTACCGGGAAGCCGTTTGGCTGGATTTGTACGCGCTAATTGCTAAAATAATAAGCCGCTTGCTTAAAAATGCTAAATAAAGGTACGCCTACGCAATAAAAATAGGAAATATGAATTGCTTTTGTTTTTCTGACCGTGTGGGTCGATGTATATATATTTATATCTCTTGTCAAATTGCAGAAACTCCTCCGTACAAAGGAGACTGCCAAAAATTTCCTAAAGTTTTGGGAGTTAGAAAATTTTTAAAAAATTTTGGGAAAATTTTTGTTAGCGACAAAACGATTTCAAATTGGAATTGAAACAAGGGATTTTGGAAATAGAAATTTGAGCTAATTGTTTAGTTGGAACTTAAGGATTAAAAAATTGAATATGGGTGTCGGGAAAATATATTGAATAAGCATTTGAGTGAAGATTTAATAAAAATATGTAAAATGATAAACGTTGATAAGGGAATAGAAATAAGATGAATGTGAATAAAAGAGAATTGATATAGTTAATAATCAATTGAGATAAATACATAGGATGTACGTATATTATTTTATTCGCATAGCAATTTGATCCAGATTCGAGCATAGAATTTCGAGATAGTTATATCGATCCGAGTTTGGATTTTTCACTCGATTTTCGACGGTGAACCCTGGATATGGATTTTGATTGATTCTAGAAATTCTCTACCATAGTTATGACTATGCAAAGAGAATGACGACTTCTGATCAAGAAACCAGATCTGAGTCCGCACTAGGAAGTCGGGTGGACTATACTAGTTTGGAAATGGAATTGTGTGATCGAGCGAGTGATCGAATTTGATATTTCGTACGGATGATATATATACATCGTACGGGCTTGGATGAATAAATATTAAAATTTTGTAAGGGAGTCAATAAAATGATTTTGGATGTTGTGATTGGATATTATTGCTAAGTAGGATATACAGGTATTATAAAAGGAAAATTGGGATTTTTGATTTCAGAAGATAAATTGAAATTTGCTCGGCAAAGGTATGTATTTAAATTTCCGTATGAAATTTGATGATTTTCTGGTCTAACCACTTGACCTTTTTGTCTTCTTTTTGAATTTGGGGGCCCATAGAGGAATTTTGTAGTTGTACCGAGCTAGCCGCGCAAAGGAGACGCTGGCGAAATTTTTCGAAAATTTAGGGAGTTGGAAAAATTTTGAGAAAATTTTGATAATTCAAAATTTGGTTTTAAATTCAAATTTGAATTGTTAAGTAAATAATATTATTAGGACTTATGGATTAGTTTGGGAAGCTAGAAAATGGGTTTGTGTTCATTAATAAAAAGATTGTTTTGAGAATTGTTTGGAATTGTCTGGTTTTGGGAAAAAGTAAATGAGTATTGGACCATTCTTCTTAACTAGCAATTTCGAGGACGAAATTCTTTTAAGGGGGAGGAATGTGACGACCTGGAATTTGGAATTTAATTGATTTTAAATGTTTAAAAGTTAAATTTTAACTTGAATTCAAATATCACCATTTACTGGGTAATTTAATTATTAAATTACATAATTTGAAGTTGGGTAAAATATTAAATCTGGAGTTATAAGCTTGTCAAAAATATTTCAAAGGCTTATAAAATTTATGTCGATAATACTGAAAGTAATAGATGGGGTAAAATTGAATTTGGGAATGTTGTGTTAAGTTATGAAAATATATCGTTTAAATTGACGTTTAAAAATAGCCTTCCGAGGCATAGTCTCGGATTTCAACGAAACCAGTTCCATTGGATCCGTAATATTTTATTATTATCGGATTTCAATTTTCGTAGTTTTTGGAGTTGTTGTGTGAGCGTACGATATATAAACACGTTGAAATTTATATCTAAAATTCAGTATAATAACTGGGTCCAAAAAACCATCTTCTCCATACGATTGAATTAGCACTCGAAATCTTTTCCATTGCATTCGAAATAGGGGTATAACATTATAAACGCCTAGCGGCACACCTTGATAGGATGTCAAGATTTTAAGCTATGGATCCAAAACGATTTAAATTTAAATTCAAAAATAAATGTTGACCAGTCGAAAACAATTTCACATCAAAACTTTTTGCCTTCTACTCGATGTCACTGTAGCCAAATTTCTTCAAGTTACCATCTAATCATGTCTCCTTTTTTTTAAACTAGGCTGAAAGAAGAATAAAAGTATTAGTATAGATCTGTGCTTTTCCTTCTCAAGCACGCTTCCCTTTCAATTCCGTTTCCTCCTCCCTTTTTATAAACAGCCGAAAGCTTCCCATCTAAAAAAATGGCGGATTGTTTTCAAACAAGCACGAGATCGAATCGTTCAAAAAAAATCAAGCCCAGCTGTAAATCAATTCGAGTCGTGATTTCATGGAGGTTGGACGCGGCTCGTCATCGGGGAAAGCGCGAAGTCGCGAGTTGCTTGGGTCGCATAGGACTGTCGAGAGGTGGCGATGGCGCTGTTATTTCGAGCGTCTAGTGGCATCGCGTCATGGGAGTATCTTCGAAGTCCAATCGCATCGAGTCACGATGCTCGAAGCCAAACTAGGCATGGCAAAGGATGACATGACTACTCGCGTCGGAGGCAAACTTGAGGCGTCGAAGTCAAAGGGAAGCTTGCTGAGGTCGATTTCATAGGGTGGAGGTTGTAAGGTAAATATTGGATCTTTAATTTAGTTTAATAAAATATATATTGACGGGGGAAGAAGATTACTATTTTGTATATACAGGTTGGGAAAATTATATATATAAAGTTTAAAAAAAAAATATTACAGTGAGCTCAAACCTCTTCTGTTTTAATATATATATATATACATGAAGGAGTTTTTATTTTAGAATTTAATGGATATACGTATATGCAGAAAGACAGAGAAATATAGATACAAAGATTCGATTTTGAAAAAAAAATAATTAAAAAGGAAATTAGTTTAAAATCAAATTTTAATTTTAAATAAAATCATTTGTTAATTTAATTATCAAATGGAGATTTAATTGCTCGATTAGTTCGAATATTAATAAATCATAAATGTTTGTACAAGGTCAAAAATCTTAAAGGAAACAAGCCGGATTGGAAGTGGATTGCAAAACAAAATCAAAGATGAGTTAATCTCACTCATCTGGGTTCTATTTAAATTTAAATGGTTAAATTTAAATTATTGGTTGAATGATTGAATTGATTTAATATGCTATATTATATATAGTAGTGATATATAGTATATAATGGAGTGATTGATTTCCCGCATTATATAGCGGATGAGACCCTATGCGCCACATAATAGCGGATGATATTATATTTAAAACCCATATACCGCGATATTCCACCTCGAAGTGGAATTGGTATTTTATTGTGCTAACATCTGTGGATGCAGGGAAACAGGTTGGTGGGATCCAACTGGATTCCTCAAAATATTTGAATTTGTTAAAAAAAATCTATGATATAATTATTTGCTACCCTGTGATGAATTATATTGATAATTGGAAATGTTTGAATACTATAGTTGTTTTAAAATATTTCAGTGAACCGAGTTATCAAAATCTATAGAAATTGGATTTCTGAAAAGAAAATAAAAGAGTGAATTTTTAGTAAAATAATCATATAAATTTGAATAAACTAAAAATGAATTGGAAAAAAATAAAAAGTGATTTTTGAATTCTGGTAAAAAAAATTCAAGTGCGGAAATGAGATTTTGAATAAATGGGAATAAGTGATTTTATTTTTCAACTGACGTGATATTATTTCAAGAAATAAAGAATTTATTTTGAAATTCGAGGTTTGAATTTATTTGAAAGGATTAAGAAGAAATTTGGGAAATATGAAATTGGTATTTTCAGTTAAAGATTTAAATCGTAATGAAGAAATAAAATCTGAAGTTAATGGATTTTGGAATAAACGGAGTAAGTAAGGAAATTTATTTAAAAGTGAAGTAATTTGGAAATCAATTTGAAGATTGATTAAGTGTTTAAACCGGGATTTTTAAAAAGGAAGCGAGACTCTAGAATTTATAAATTGGGTCTATAAAGGTAAAGTAATATATCAGTGGATATTTGAAGAATAAATTCACGATGGGAATTTGTTAAAGGAATGGGAAAATTTGTTTAAAAATAAATAGTGATTTATTTTTAAAGGATGTGAAGACAAGTATATTTCCCTAGATAGCCAAGTACGTTTTCAAAGTAAATTTTTCAATATAAGTTAAAAGCTTTAAGTTGTTTTAAAAAGTATATTTTAGAAAATTTATTATTTCTAAATGTTTAAATTCTAGAGTAAGTATTTCTCAAATCTATTATCATAGGAATTGTTTTAAGGTGACTTGGTATTTTTTTTGAAAAAGTAGAGAAAAGCTAGTTTTATTTTTATAAAGTAACTTCATTTTAAAAATTCCTAAAGTATATTTTTAATAAAGTATTGAAGTAGTTTTCAACTTAAATGTTAAAGTATATTTTATGATAAAGTATTTTAAATTATTTTAAAAATCTAAAGTATTGTACATTGTGCTTTCAGTGGAAATAAATATTTGCAAATTTATTTCATGAGAAGAGTGTGGTTTGAAACTGTTTTCAAAAGGGTTGAAAGTGGAAATATATCTTGTGAAGATATTTTTAGTTTAGTAAATAATTCAGAAGAAATTATTTATGTTTGATGGTTGTTTGTGAATGTTAATTGATAGTTAAATAACCGGCTATCAATATTGGCCAATGCGCTGATCGTTTCGAAGAGACCGGGATTTGGATTTATTTCGTGAAAACCACTTCGATCCGGTTTGAACATTTTCATGAGGAAGAAGAGTTTGGTTTCGAAGATGGAGCAGTGAAGTGCAAGGGATAGTCGCTACTAATCTTGAGGATGATTCCAAAATGGATGTAGTAGGAGTAGCGCATTCGGTTCCTTTTGAACCCGGGGCGGACTTGTATGGATGAATGCTTTCGGAACATCGTCAGGTGGATGATGAGCATTCTAAGTGAAAGTTCTAAAAGGTAACGCTTAGCCTCGAGCCTCATCAACCAAGAATGACTGAAAATCAGGGGTTATGCAGCAAGTCTAAGTGGGTAGCACCGATTATGTCATAACCCGGATTTTTGGGCATCAGTAATTGATAATAATTGGGTTAATTAATAGAAATACTGAATTGTATATTTAAAAAATGAATCTAATCGTAAATATTTATGTTTGGATAAATATTTATTTGATCATATCTTAATATAATCACTTAAATTGACTAATTATTCTTTTAAAAATAAATAATAATGATTGTTTATATAAGTAAATTATTTACATTTGGCAAAATTGTTAATTTCAAACCAATAATGTTTATGTGTTATTTTTAGATAAATAGAGTTAAAAAAAAGAGAATTATTAATTTCTAGTTGAATTTAGGTCTGTTTAAATATATGTATTTATTTTGGATTGATCTTGAATTGAATATTTAATTGAATTTAAAGGATTGAATTTGAATTTGAAATTTAAAAAGGAAGTATATCTTGAATATATTTTGGTTTAAATTAATTGGTTCAAAACATAAGTTATTTATAAACGAATATTTACATGAATTCACATTTTTATATATTTATAAATTTAAAGGCTTATTTATAAAAGACAAACATCAAATACATTGAAATGTATTACATAAATATATGTGAACTTAAATAATTTAAGTTTAAACACTTGTACACATATGGAGGCATGGTTTCAACATTTGTAAATTATGTAGCACATAAATTAACAAGTGGCAAATTAACCTTAAATCTAAAACAAAATTTAATTAAATAACACATGTTTAAAAAAAAGATAATAATATACAAAACTAAGATTTTCAGTTCAATTCCTCTCCATTCTTTTGTTCTTCATCTTTTCAATCTATAAAAAAAACCAGATTCAAAATCAGGCATGCAAACCTGGAAACCAAATCATTCAACAGTCAATTGATTCAAGTTCAAACATCTGAAAGCTAAGCAAAGTCAGTAGGCAAATCACATTAGGCAAACTTCAGATTCAACTGAGTATAGATAAGGAATCAAGGATCAAGTCCAGTTTCAAATTTTCAAAGGAACAAAAATCTGCCCTGTTCAAATAGAAATGTGGGTAAACTACTCTTTAATATTTGAAAAAAACCCATCTGCGTATTGATTTGCATGAGTTGATCATTTAAGTCTGAATGTAAAAAAAAAATGCTTGCATGAATAGGTATATGTGAAAAGGGGGTATGCAGGTCTGGAAAACAATAACATTACTCTGTTCCAGGATTACAGTGTTTTATACAAATTCAAACCTCAAAAAAATATATTTTTTACCCATTCTCTTATGGGCTTTAATTTAAAAAAAATTATGTGGGATTAACCTGATTCAAGTTTAGAAAATATTTTTGTATGGAATTAGTAAAAGACATTCTCTGGAAATAGGAAAATATGGGGAAAACTCAATGAATGTTGTAAATTCAAGTCTCAGGGTTGAATGTTTGAACTATATCATCTTGTTTGATTTCAAAAACAATGATTTTTAAAGGTGGCATTGTGAATTTTTAGTTAGTATTCACGGCATAATTGAGATATGAACGGAGGGTAGTTTTTCTTTGGATTTTGATGATCGTTGAGGATATTACCCTCGGGATTGTGATCACAGGATGATCGTTGGCAAGCGGACTGGAGAAAAATGGTGTCACAATTTTATGTTCACCATGGCGACCAGGCGAAGCCATGGTAGGGTTTAGGGTTGAAACTGTGAGTTGATGTCTACGGGTCGTTTTCCCCAGAATGGCGGCGTCACACTCGATCAGAATAATGGGAAATGGAGCAACGGATTCTGGCGAACGTCAGGGCACGATGGCGAGTTTTCAGATGGTCTGAAGTGATGGTGTCTGGCAAATTTTTGAATTGGGTTGTTTCTGATGGCTCGCGTCTCTGTTCGATTTTGTTCTGGAGAACGTTTTGATGTTTCTGGTGGTCAAATCGCAAGAGAGTGACGTCGATGACTTGCCGGAGTTAGTGGGGATGATCGGGGTCACTCCAACATTGTGTGCACGTACACGGTCTTGTCAGTATGTCTAGGTTATGGGACTTTGGGGAAGAAAGGACATGCTCGTGAGAAACTCGGGAAAAATGGGTTTTGCTCGAGTACTGTTTCGAGTTATTCGAGTGTGAGCAGGGTTTATATTTAAGTAAACCAGCTTTCAAATCTGAACAAGTTATAAAAAAAGAGATATGTAAAGAGAAGGGGAAAGTACTCAGGTAGGACTAAGGTTTGTATAAGAGAGGTAGCGGGGTTTAGCCCGGGTTTGACTTTAGTGCATTAACTGTTGATACACGAAGATTTTGATCAATGACAGTGAGCTTCAACAAATAGGAAGAGAATGCAAAAGCTAGAAGAAGATAGATGAAGACCAAAGTATAAACATTAGTATGATTTTCTATGTGTCTTAGTCTAGATTATTTGTTAAAATCTATCCTCAAGAGATTTGCACGAACATTAGAACACATTTATAAAAACTTCATTCCCATGTTCACTGTGCATACTTTTATACTTCAGTCGACTGAACAGACATGACCAGTCGACTGAAACTGTACACATATACAAAATTCACAGTTTCAGTCGACTGAATTACCTGTGCAGTCGACTGAAATTGTTCCTGAAAATTTTTCTTTGTATTTTCAGTCGACTGAATCTCCTGCTCAGTCGACTGAATTTAAACCTGCGAATTTTCTCTGAAAAGACACCTTCTTCTTCCAAAGAGTTGCAACCATTCATCAATGGAAATTGAAGCATCTCTTGTTTGCAACCTTTGACAACTTATGCACCTCTTCAACAAGTATATATACATGATTCTAACATCATTTAATTCACCGAATTCTCTTGCTTTAATCTTACTATTCTCTTGTTCATATTCTCTAGATATTCTCAAAGCAATCACCAATCTATTGCTTGAATCACTGTTTTTGTTTATAACATTCTTTTGATTCATAGCAATTCACATTTCCTAAATCTTCACAAACACATTGCATATTCTTGAGGATAAGATTATAGGAATATTGTACTACATTAGACTCATTAGTGTTGACAAGAACACAACAAGTCGAATATTGTATTTTAGTAATTGAGTTGAAGTCCTCTTCGGTAGTTGAGGCAAGAAATCCCGTTCGGTTGTTCGGGTAAGTTGTAAACCTATTCCTCCGGGTGAAGTGAGGGTGTTAGTTAGTGAAATTCCTAAGTGAAGCTTAGGGACTGGACATAGGACGAGAGGTCCGAACTAGTATAAAATCTTGGTGTCTCCTTGCATTTACCTACTTTATATACCTAGACTATTTCATTATTCCATATTACACGATCCTACCGCATAGCCCGCCCCTTTCATTAACATTATTTAAAATTAAACGGTTGAATAAAATAAGTTTTGGAACAATGTACTTAACTACATTTTATAATAAATGTTTTTTTATTTAGGTGAATGGATAATTAATAAAGATGATGATTTATCTTAAAAGTACTTAAGATTTGATAGAGTGATTAATTAATTAATAATCGAGAATTATTAATTAATTAGTTAATTAAGAGGTTAATTAGTTTGTAATTGAGAATTGTCAATCAGATAATTAGAGATAATTAATTAATAATTGGTGATTAACTAATTTAACAATTAAATAATTATTAGTGATAAATTAATTAAGTAATTAGGTTGTAGTTAGTGACTAATTAACTAAGTAATTGGCGATTAAATCAATTTGTAATTAAGGATTGATTAACTGATAATTAAAGATTAATTAATTTGTTTGTTTAAAGGGTAATTGAGAATTACTCGATGGTAATTAATCAAATGTATGCGATTAATTTAGGTTAATTAATTGGTTTATTAATTAAAGATAATCTTAATGGTTGATTAAGTATAATTACCTAAATGAGATTGATAAGTAAAATTATCGTAAGTAATTTAATGTATAGTTACTGGATGTAATTAATTAAAGAGAAATACTTAATGAGAAGTAATTAAAGAATAATTACTTAGTAGAAGTAATTAAGGATTAATTGCTTAGCGTAATTAATCAAAGAATTTTGGTAATTGATTTGGAATGATTACTTAATGAGATTGATAAGTGTAATTACTTAGTGACGTAATTGATGGATAAATTACTGGATAAATTTAATATAAGAGAAATTACTTAATGGGAAGTAATTAAAGGTTAATCACTTAGGAGAAGTAATTAAAGGTTAATTACTTAGGGTAATTAATTAAGGATTGATTGATTAAGATAACTAACCAAGGGTTAGATAATTAATGAGTGTGATTTATTATAGGATAATTAATCAATGTAAGTGATTTTAGGATGATTAATTGGTGTAAGAGTTAATTACTTATTGTAATTAAAGAATAATTAATCGAAATTGATTAATTAAGATGAGTAATTAAAGGATGACTAATTAATTGGTTTATAATTAAATAATGATTAAGTAAAGGTAGTCTAAGTGATTAAAAGAATAGTAATTAATTTAATTAGAGATAAATTAAATTTAATTAATTTTTGGAGATGATCCATCTTGCTTATGGATGATTAAATGATGATTTAATGCCTTGAATTGATTTATATCTCCGATATGAAATGTTTTTGTGATATGATATGTTGGATGGACAATGATAATGTATCAGTGATGAATTGCTATGTATGAAGTGACATCTTATATCTGAAGTTGAATTGTATTTCACTTGAATAACTTGGGTTAAGATGACATTGGATTCGAAGAGACCGGAGTCGGGTATTAGTTAATACCCGAAACCACTTCGATTCTTTATAGACTGATATGTGAAATCAATAGGCTGAAATGGAATGATTTAAGTGAATTAGACCATTTAATCTAAGTTTTGGTGCTTGGAAATTGATATGTGAAATAAGTGATGTCTATAACAAATTGCGAAGTTGTAAATTGATACGAGTTACCCCGGTTTTTATGTAAGTTGTATGCTTTTGTGTTCCATATTAGATGGGTTTACTCACGCTGGTTTCCAGCCTGACCCGGGTGTTACTTTGATGTAATGCTCGGGTCAGACCGAGTGTTATAGATTTTCAGGTATGAACGTTTTGAAGCTCAGGAGACGAGTTGGATGGCAGGAACGTATGGAGAGTTTTTGCTTTATTATATTATTGTATATATCTTAGACATGTTGTTTTAAACTATCCAGTGATTGGTAAAGGTTGTAACTCTGATGTATAAAATATACGTGCACAGATATAGTTCTTCTTTGTAAAACTGTTATTTATGTAATATTATATTTTGATCCGCTGCGAATGTGAGGTTTCAGTGACTTGTTCTGTTTCTTCTTCTTTTCCTAAATATCTGGAATATTCTGGATCAAAAATTCCAGGTCGTTACAAATTAGGGTGAGGACATCCCTGTCTAGATGTCCCTTTTTATTTTGGCTTAGTGGTGCGGTTGCTGATCCCAACCGTAGGGTGATCTTGCTTGGGATTATCCAGTAAGGGGTAGTCCGCTCTTCTGTTGTAGGGGATTGGGAGTAATCCTCGGTACGGTGGTCTAGGCCACGTACTTTGACAGATGGTACCCCAATGCCTAGTCGTTAGTTGAAAATCCATTCTCCCTACGCGCCTGTACGGTTTTGATTGTGCCCAACTATTGCTGAAACGTGAGATGCAAGCATTTTAGCTCACTACACCATACCAGCCATTTCGCAACTCTCGAAGGGAGAAAATTTGCAACGTCTCTAAGCCATTGCTATTAAGCAACGGTTAAAGTCTGTTGCAAAATATTATAATATGGCTCATAGCCGTTCAAATTTTGGAACGGCTCTTACCCGAACTAAATTTGTAGTACAACCTTCCATACCCCCGTTCCCAACTAGCTACGTCTGTTACTTTCATTATCCACTTCGATCAAAAAAAAGGAAAAAAGCGATAATAATTCCAGATCTAGATTTCGGCAGATCTGAAGAAATAGTAAAGCGATAAAAAGTCTTCATTTTCAATTCAGGTAATCATTATCACAGTAATCAAAAATGAATCGACTCACTTGAAATTATTTCTTCTTACCAGTTTTCACATGACTGAGACCGAGGAATAATCATTATTGGTTCTGTAGAGGTAAGGGTTTGATTTTGGTCGAGAGTTGTTCTCAATTTTTTTAGTGGTATCAGTGATTGGATGGAGTTTGTTGTGAGAAGTAGAGGAAGTTGTGGAGGTAAAGGTTTGATTGGACTGGAGGCGGTGTCGGAGTCGATGGGTTCGGGTTTCTTTGATTAGTTGTCGTCGATTTTGAGTGCTGTTGATGGTATGAGGAGCAAAAGTGGTGATTGAGGAAGTGAGAGGGAGTGGGGAAGTGATTAGGAGATGTAGTATTGGTAAAAGGGTGGATGGTTGTCAAGCAGCATTTGATTGTGGACAGTATTATTTGTAGCTCCAAAGTCTTATGGAAGAGAGGCATGATGATCAGATTGTTGTCGGTTAGATGTGTTCAAGAAGAAGCTTGATATAGCACAACAACGTAAATAACCGACATTATGCAGAAGGCTAAATGTGATTGGTTGAACAATAGTGATGAACCGATGGCATATTTCTATGCTAAGATGATAATATAAGGTGCAGGAAGTTATGGAACCCAGAATTAAAGGTTAATAGAGTGAGGTCTAGTTATGATAATGATTTTGGGCAGAAGGATATAGAATATTTTAAAAGATTTTACAATATAGTTACCTTATTCTTCTTCCAAATATAATTTGTAAAAATGCAATCATGGAGTGTGGTAGAAATTATCTAAATGATTGCATTAATTACATGTTGGTGAAGGAAGCAGTGTTTCATGTCAAAGTGAATCAGTAGGTCCAGACGGTTGAACTCAAAATTTTATAATTTACAATTAAATGATTTAAAGAATGGGCATTTTTAGATGGTGCAACATGCTTTCAGTTTAGGCAGATTTTTTAGAGAATGCAATCATATGTTGGTATGTTTGATTTCAAAAATAAAATACCCTTCAGACATATAAGATTTTAGGTCTGTTTCTTTCTACAACTTTTTGAATAAAATTATAGCCAAAGTTATGAGTGCCAGTTGAGCTTACTCATGGATACACTTATATTAAAATCAATGTGGATTCATTCATGATAGGAACATTACAAATGGCATTCTAACGGCTCATGTATGGTTAGAGGTTTTAGCAAAAGTAGTAGTACGAACATATGTCTCGGTTTTGATATAAGAAAGGCATACAATATGTCAGTAGATATTTTGCTATACATATAATGGATGCTATGGGTTTTACAGAGAAATGGAAAAGGTTGGTTAATGAGATGATTAAGATTCCAAGCTTCTCTATTGCATATCAAGGTGGTAATCATAGTTTCTTCAATAGTTCAAATGGTAGTTGTCAAGCTAATCCCCTTTCTCCATTAATCTTTACAATGGTGATTGTACGAAAGTGATACGTACAATGCCAAAATCAAACAATTACCTCTACAGAACCACTAACGATCATTTCTCAGTCATTCGTTTGTTGATCTTAATTTTAGTAAGAAAAAAATCACATGTTTTCAAAGAGAATCACCTGGTATTGCAGTTTCTTGCTTGAGAAACATGTAAAAGGAATATGGACTAATAAAGCATCTGACGAGCTTTCGCTACAACCACAAGCGCACATCATAAAATGTATATTAATTCTTTGAATTTCTATTTCAATACTCACACTAATTTTATTTGTACTCAAGTTCATGAATTGGTTCATATATTATGTACAATGTAGAATAGATCAGTAATGCCTTTTCCCAAACTTAGGCAAGAGTTTTGATACATATTGAAGAATGCTAGCTATTGTAAGATAGAATTTTGTCGTTTTTTTCTTCATTATTTCGTTCAAGTCAACTCACATATGTGTGTTAACTTGTATGTGTAATTTTTCTTTATTGGTCACAGGTCAACTATGATTGGCAGGCTTTAATATGTTTGCTTACAAACAGGCCTAACGCATTCACATTAAACAAAGTTTCGGTAGTCATATACCACTGTAAATCTATTTTATGTATATTGTATTGGTAACTGGGTTAATTAAATAAGAATGTAGGTGTACGCGGTGATAACAGTTAAATTTCGACTTTGATGTTCAAGAGGCTGTGTAGTTAAGTACTGTATGTATATATATCCATCATGCAATCTCCTATCCATACATCTACGCGATACTTTCAGATTGTTTACGACCATTGATAACCATGGCATAGGTGTTGAGTAAGAGAGTTTATTGATGTGTACTTTTACCATCAAAGGTTGCAACTATATTGCACCTATATGCTCTGAAACTATAAACCACCATGACAGGAACAATGGAGGTAGGGCTGCTCCTAATATATTTTTTGGGATTCGGTGGAGTTGTCAAGATTGGTAATAACATAATGGGCGGACTGTGAAGAAATATCTCAGTCGTACTCTCTAGGTAAGCTTTTAGACTCATATCCAGGCTACAGACGCAAACACTTGAACCAACAATACTTGTGGGGAACATTCAATCTGTTGTATTAGTTTGGTAGGTTAGCTACATATTCCTTGTATTTTTGGAGATGAGCGTTCAACAGCATCACAAACAGGTCGGTATCCAAACGCTCTCTGATTTTCAGCGAAGTTCCGATTTAAAAAGTAACACTTTCTTTTTTTACACTATTGTTATTAATTAATTCGGAGTTTGTGATGGAAATAAGAGCGTGTTTGAGGCGTTGCACTGTTTGGAGTGTTGTTTAACGTTCGTCATTTTTGTATACCTAAAAAGCCTATATAATTAATGTTATAATATCAGATAACATTCCCTTTCATAATCAACTTGTGCATCCATTTCAACAAGTGGATTTAAAAACTGTTGCATTAGTCTCAGTAGCGTATTCAGTTCAACAAGTGGATTTCAAAATTGTGACAGTGCCAGTAAGGAAAAAAGCAACACTGTCCTACTGATACTTGTTAGTGTCAGCTAAATATGTAAAAAAATTCTTTCAATGTGTTTTATGTCAGGTTTAAGGTTTTTTTACTAAAATGTTGTATATATTTTAGTTGGCAGATCAATATGTCTTCAAGTATAGATAAAGAGTGGATGAAGGAAGCCGATCAAAGAACCTCACGATATATGGAAGGAGTGCAGAAGTTTATTGATTTTGTTGTAGAAAATGGTGGCAATAAGGAAATCTATTCTTGTCCTTACACACGGTGCATAAATATGAAAATGAAAATTAAATTAGATGACATTCATTTTCATCTGCTTAGATGAGGAATTGTCCAATCATATACTGTTTGGCATTTTCATGGGGAAGAGTCAGCAATGAACCAAAAACAACCTGTTAGTCAAGCCATAAGTACCGATGACTCTAAACATCCTAGGATGGAAGATCTAGTCAATGATGCTGATAAGTTTCATCAATTGCAACCTACAAGTTTGTTGCCGAATAATATTGGGGATTCGCCCACGGTTGATGTTGATTGGCAGGCCAATCAAAGCAAGAAGTATAAATCACTTTTTGATAATGCAAAAGAGTCATTGTATCCTTCATGTCCAAAAGGGATTACAAAATTGTATTTCGTCGTCAAGCTGAATAACTTGAAAACCCAGTATGGCTTTTCCGACAATGGTGTGACTGCACTCCTAGAATTCATAAAGGAATTAGTTTTTGAAGGTAACACACTACCAACAAAGTATCACGACATGAAGAAGATGATTAAGCAAGTTGGTATGGATTACAAAACTTATGATGCGTGCATTAACGACTGCATTTTGTATTGGAAGGATGATGCAAATAGAGTTTTTTGTCCAGTTTGCAAACAATCAAGATATAAAACAACATTCAACGAAGAGAAAAGAGCCGTCAAAGTACCTCAAAAAACATTGAGACATTTCCCTCTAATTCCTAGGCTGAGGAGGTTGTATACTATGCCATGGATAGCAGATGCTATAACTTGACATGGTCGTGCCAAGTCTAATTCGGACGTAATGCGTCACCCATGTGATACTTCTCAATGGCGAGCTGCAGATTCTTTTGACAAAACATTTGTTGTTGAATCACGAAAGGTCACGCTTGGATTAGCAAAGGATGGTTTCAATCCACATGCATCTCTAAGTAACCGTTATAGTTGTTGGCCAGTAGTTATAGTACCGTATAATCTTCCTCCATCCATGTGCATGAAAAGAGAGTTTTCAATGTTGACATTATTGATTTCTGGACCAAAACAACCAGGAAAGGATATTGATGTTTATTTGCAACCGTTAATAGACGAGTTACAACTGTTATAGGAAGGAGTCGCTGCATTTGACTCATTTAATAATTCTGAGTTTACATTGAGAGCTAGGTCGTTGTGGGCAATTCATGATCGTCCTGCACTTGGGACTTTATCGGGATGCACAACTCATGGCTATTTTGCATGTCCTACATGTGGGGAAGACACTTGTTCTTGTTATCTTCATGCAATTAAGAAGATGTGTTACATGGGACATCGAAGATTTCTTTCTTTCAAACATAAGTTTCGAGACGAAAAAACAAACTTTGATAACAAACAAGAATATCGTCGTCCTCCATGGCCATGACTGGTTATCAAGTTGAAGAAGAGGTAGCTAATATCAAGATGAAAGTTGGTAAAGACAAACTAGAAATCGGTCAAAAACGAAAAAAGAAAACCAATGAAGACGAAGTTGAGAATGTTCTTACATGGTATAGGAGGTCCATCCTCTTTGATTTGCCATATTGGAAAGCAAATTTGGTCTGACATAAATTGATGTTATGCATACAGAGAAGAATGTCACCGAGCATCTCATTAGCACAATTATGGGTCATAAAGACAAGTCAAAAGACGGCATCAATGCACATAAGGATTTGAAAAACATGGGTATAAAACAAAAATTGTGGGTGAGTGGAGATCCTGAAAGAAATAAAGTAATCATACTAGATGCAACTTTCACCTTGAGCAAAGTCGAAAGGCTACGATTTTGCACCATTTTGAAAAGCCTAAAAGTGCCTAGCAAATTCTCTTCGAACTTCAATAACAATGTGAACATCAATCCTCCAAAACTAACAAATATGAAGTCTCTTGGTTACCATGTCATAATGCAGCAATTACTTCCGGTATTACTTCAGCATTCTTATCCACAACATAAGGATCTTCGTAATGCTATACATCGTATAAGTCTATTTTTTAACATTTTATGCTCAAAGGTGATTAACTGAGAACATCTTTTAAAAGCAAATACTAGTTTTGTAAAAGCAATTTGTATGTCTGAAAAATATTTTCCACCTGCATTTTTTGACATCAGCATCCACCTTATGGTTCATTTAGCCGATGAACTATCGATATGCGGTCTTGTTAGATATAGGTGGATGTATCCTTTTGAATGGTAATGTACTAATCTCAGTTTTGTTTATCATCATTCGATTTAAATAGGTATTAGTTATTTGTAATCGATTTATATTCATAGGTTGATGAAAACATATAAAGGATACGTCCGCAACAAAAGATATATTGAAGGATGTATTGCAGAAGGATATATCGTATAGGAAGCTTGCCTTTACTGCATGGAGTACATGCCAAAAGGAGGCGACGACGCACATAAACATACTCGTGAGGCTTTCTTAGACGAGGATGATGATTTTGCTGGTGAGATGCCTCTAGATAGTGGTAAAGACATAACCTTAACCTCGGTGCAGTTTGAACAAGTTCGTAGATGGGTCCTCAATAAGTATGATGGATTGGATGAATGGGAGAAGTAAGTTCACAGATAACTCCTGAATCTCCACCATTGTAAGTACATAAATGTTTTGAAATGTGTTTTTTGCAGGAGGTATAACATCTATGTGAAAAGTACTAAATCTCAATTTTGAAATGGGGTTTCATTCATGGAAGATTGTCAAAGTTTTACGCTATGGTTACGTGGCGAGGTATATATTAAAGCTTATTTAATATTTCATGCATACTTAAAGGCATCATACACCTTATTAATCATACTTTTCACATATTTTATTTTTTTTAGTTGGTAAAAACAAACGATGTTGATTCAACTCTTTGGCGCCTTGTGAATGGGCCGAAGTTCAAGGCGCGTAGTTATATAAAGTACCAAGTAAATGAGTTTACATTTTCTCCAAAAAATTACAAAGAGCGGATGGTAACACAAGACAACGGTGTATCTATGAGAGCAATCACAAAATTTAGAGCCAGTGGGAAAGATAAAAATTATACAGAAGCTGAAACACTGTATTATGGAGTTATTCAGGAGATAATTGAGTTGGATTATATAGACTTCAAACAAATGGTTTTTTATTTTGATTGTGTAAAGGTCGAAAACAAGGTCAATGGTTGCAAGATTGATCATGTTTCAAACTTGATTACAGTTAACTTAGGGAAATTGAAGACGAAAGATAGGATGAACGATGAGCCATTTATTCTTGCGTCAGAAGCGAGTCAACTGTTCTACTCAAAAGATTTAAAAAATAGCAGATGGTTTGTGGTTTTACACACACCTAAGCGGTTGACTACAATCGTGGATGATCTTGAGTTTCCTACTGTCTATCAATCAGACTTTGAAGATAACAAAAAATTAGAAGATCTTACCAAATGCATATGTTAATATAAGATGTATTTCTTAATTGAAATTAGGTTGAATTTCAAATGTGGCTGAATTTAGAATTTTTTGATTATGAATTTAGAATTTTTCATGTATCACTATTTAATTATTATTCTAAATGGAACTGCACCTAATATAATATGTAAACTTATGCAATTAAATGGGATATTGAATGTGTGTTGTAATTAAATGAGATTTATCACATTCGATGACAATTTTTTAGCCCAAGCAAGCATAAGACATTCTATTTATGAAGAGTCCCAGAATTGGGTCTCCAATCGATTGGGAGTTAATGAATTATCTTTTTCAGGCACGTCTGATTATAGAATGTGTCTGTTCTCGATTAGATACATTTTATTGTCCCTCCGTATATGTCTTACATTGAAGTTGTGCGTTTGGTCAAACCTGGGAGTGACGAGAGTATTGGACGTGATAATGGCTGGACTGGATAGTACCGGTCCACATTAGTTTGACGACATATCTTACACTCCAGATAATACATTACAAACCCCTCTGCCTCGGTCTATTGTATGTGCACCACCCATCTAGATGAAAAGCCAAGCGCCATGCTGCAGGACCTTCCACTGCTCCTGTTTGTCATGCTATTGCAACCTCTGACTGGTACAAGTAGGTTATGAAATGACTTCATAATTTGGACCAGTTATCTGCACAGGATGGCTACTGGTGGTATCATGTTGTTGGAACCAGTGAAACTGAACTTTGTTTTGTCTATATTGAAAATTGTCGTTCCTGACACAGTTCTTGAGATTTTCAGTATCTTTTGTAGTGGAATCTCATCCTTAGTTGTGTTTTATTTTTGGGTATGAATTAATAATTATTGAAAAAGAAATAAACAATATATGCATTACAAAATATTTTCTGTTCAATCAATAACCAAATTTTTTGTGTACTGCAGACCTCCGCAAACAAACCTTAACTGGTTGCTCTAAATGTTTTTTGCTTACCACTATTGCATGGCACCGTAATGCCATTTAATCCAAGGCATAAACATCATATACATATATAGCTGCTTCTTTTGAATATTGTTTTAGGTAAGTGGCAAGTTCAGCAGTGGGTGGTAGATTAAAAATATTTAAAGATCAGGGTTGATTTAACTTTGTTTGCTTTGGATGCATGTAATTCCAAAGGAAGCCCCCGATCAGATTATTCATTGAATGGGCTATCATGGGTACAACAACACTAGAAGAAATGATGGTCGCCAAGCCATAAGCAGAACCCACAAATGTAGCCCTGTATTTATCATACAGCACAAGTTCAAAGGGAATGAATTAATTGTATCAGTATACTCTGCAAGTAGCACCGGTATGTACCATATAGTAAATGAATATTTTCTGCCACTGCCCAAATGAAGGACTCCAAAAATTGAAATGCAAAAGTAAAAAAACGAGTTCACAACTATTTTTAAACTGGATGCAACAGTGAGCAAAACAATGAAACAAAGAAGAAAAACTAAATGGGAATAAAACAATGAAACAGAGAAGCTAAACTAAATGCAACAGTGCCAACATAATGCAATAGAGATAAAATGGTACATTTCTTCTGGTGTTTTGGTGTTTGCAGTTGGAGTTATTCAAAAAATGTTATTTGCATAACATATGCTGTGAACTATTATGCCGTAAACTCATATATGTTTCTTTCTAAATACTTGCAGCAACAATGTCAGAAGCCGCAGAAACGTCGATCTATTCAGTCGCGCATTCGTCATCTTCATAACCCGAGAAAGTTGAGACAAATGCATATGGTGTTCCATTTTCTGATAATGCTAGGAAAATAGGCAATAGGCTTGTTAAATTGGTTCGAATTCATGTGCCGATATCATATGAAAGTTGGGATAAAGTACCCAACAAATGTAAAGATGACGTTTGGGCTGAATTGCGGGTAAGCCATTCTTTTTTTTTCCAATAATTCTTTATACTGCAAACTGAAGGAAGTGGTGAAGTTGATGGAAACTTTATATACACCAATTATAATATTTCTTATGCAGAAGATGTTGAATACTTAGTTTCGTTCTGAGAAAAAACCAACACCTGCACGTTTACCTATGACTCGGTAATTCTAGTTGTAGTTGGAAACTTGCTAATATTATTCATTTCAGAGTTTATTAACCAAAGCTCATAAATTATATTTTTTATAATCTTTATGGATATGTTAACAGTTTTTATATATTTTCTTTTTAACATATTTTTTATGTTCAATATATACAGACATTTTATGAGCTAGAGTCGGATACAAAAGAGTTGTATTTAAAAAAAACGTACGAATCATTTAGAAGATACAAAAGTGAATCGAGGACAGGGTAGTATGACAAATTTGATAATGATGAAGCTAGAAGGAAAAACTGTCCGCCAAAAGTTAGCATAGAAGATTGGGACAGATTCTTGAAAAATGAAGTAAAACCCGGCACACGCGAAAGAAGAGAGCTAGGCAAAAAAAAAGATCATAATACAATTATACTCATCACAGCGGTCGTACAAGTCACGCCGTAGTAGAACATAAAATGACACATTTTTAATTTTTTTGTTATTTCTTTGCATTTTACCATTTCGTTGCATCATTAGTTTTTTAAGTTAAAGCATTTACAACCATTTTTTATTAAATTCTGCAAGTTCTCCCCTTTAAGTAATCGTTTATATGGCATGAGCAAGCTTACAAATTTGGTAGGCTGAATTTCATGGTAATAAAGCCGTGAATGGATGCACAAGACCATATGAAATTTTAGACACTATACAAATTTTTCATAATATTGTTTAGGTTGTATGTATGACAATAGGGTTTAGCCCTTTATTTGATAGTTGCAACAACATTACAAAGTGGTTTCTACACTCTGAGAGCCTTATGTTATTTTCTGAAAAGAAGATAAATTTTATTTGTATTCCAACCGTTGCCTTTATCTTCTGTTATAAACCTTTGATGTAAAAATTAATATTCTCGTTGACTTATATGTAAAATAATTGATCAATTTATAGCAACAAATTAAATTTCTGATCAATTTGTATGTGAATTATTTTGGATGTTACTGTTAGTGAAATATACAGTCAACTTGTATGTAAATAATTGATCAACTTGTATGTAGACGATTGACTTGATCATCAGCAAAATCTGCACATGTTGAGTGCATTCTGGACTTTGAATCAACTTGTCAGATTAAGATATATTTAGGATAAATAATAGAAAGAGCAATTCAGTCAATTTGATTTTGTCAATTGATTTGACTTTGTCCATTGATTGTAAGTTTATGAGAAGGCTTGGTTAATTAGTGGCTCTTACATTAAATATTTTCTTCCCATTTTTATAGAAAAGTTCTCATAATATCCAAATCGAAATGTTAGCAACAATGCCCTTGCACAATCAAATGAATATTAGGATGGTGGAAGACATACATTGATTTACTGCTAGTAACTTATATCACTTTGGTAACAAATTGAAAATCGGTTGGTTTGATAATCGATGTTTCGGTTGCAGGTAATTGAAAATACAGGAAAAGAAATCACTCTCCGTGAAGTGTGGGAGAAAACTCATACAAAAAAGGATGGCACCATATCAGATTCAAATTCTTCATACTTTGTAAGTTAAACAATATATTGTTTTAGATGATAAATTAAAAATCATTTACTATTATGACATATATGTTTACATGGTTTATCGGCCTATAACTTATATGCACGTGATTAAATATCTCAAGTATTATCATATTTTAGGGTAAAATTGCAAAAGCAAGGGAAACAATCAATTACGACGAGGAAGAAGATATGCCATTGGATGAAGACATATCGTCACAAACGTTGAGAAAAGATAAAAGGGGCCGGACTCGAAGTGTTGGAACTATAATACCAAAGGCACAAGTTAAAACATCTACTATTCCACGTAAATAAATCAGAAGGAGTAAACAAGAATAAAATAAATTAGACATAAGGATGGAGAAGGTGGAGGGTTCATTGGAGAATGTGAAGGGGACATTGAACACATTGATCGACATATTAAAAGGATATGTGAAACAGATGCCAGACATTGCTTCCAACGAAGGAGGAAGTGGTGGGACACATCATGAAAGTGTTGGAAGAACGTCGAACAATGACGATGCTGCTAATCCGCTTATTTCGCATGTTCAAGAAAATCAAAAATGTGAAGTGTTGAACTTTGATCTAGAAGTCATTGCAACATGTTTTGTATGCAGAGATTCAACGGCATCCATCATACATGGAAAACCTGTACCTCCTACACATGAGAAGTTGATTGTGGACAATATACCATTACCAGATGAGCCCAAGGCCAAACAAAATCATCATCTTGCTATGACCTTTGATGATGTTGGAATCGGTGGTTATGTGTGTCATCCAAAGAGTTCAATTCGATATCTTTAGACGCAGGAGCAGGTATACATTATTATTATCTAATAAATTCAATCTGAATGGAAGCCTATATATGTTCTCTGATCTGTTCTTCATCTTTGTTGTTCACATTTTCCATAAGTGTTTCTGTAGGTGCTCTGTACACTGTCTTAAGTAGCAATTTTGGGACATAACATTCTTAATATCCAATCAACAATTAGTGTTGGGTTGGTTGTTAGTTTTTCTAAAGTAGGCCACTGCTTTTTTTTAAGTTCTAAATATGCTGTTATTTTATCATTAGTTTTAAGCTATCCTGCAAGTAAAATTTTTAGGGTTTGAACATTATGGACGGAAATAAAAAGCAAGAAAAAAATGGAATTGAAAAGGGTCAAATATTTTTTATCACCATAGTGAGTAGATGTCATGTTGTGCGTAGTAGGTTTAATGTGATACTTGTAAAGTGGATGTGCTTTTCTATAATTTGCCTTGATAATTTCGTGCATGTAAAACCTAGTAATGTATAAAACATGTACTCTCTGTTCGATATTAATTGCAATAAACAATAAGATGGATACATGCAAATGTTATGTGACAAGCAAGATTACATAGACCTATTTTTTCATTTTTATGTTCAATTTTGATTTACTTACTTCGGTATATTCAGTTACCTGCTTAGTTTGATCCTCTACATTTTTTGAAATAAAATTTCCAGTCAGCGCATATTGAAATGTGATTACAATTATAGCATAGTGAAGTTACACATATTTTGGAATGACACAAAATCAAAATTAAGATTCTGAAAGCTCAGCTACAAGACCAAGAACGCCTGATACAAAAAGCATTTTTTTAGCTTTGACAACCTGAGAAAAGGGTCCAATATTTTTTATCACCATGGTGAGCAGGTGTTATGTTGTGTGTAGTAAGTCTAATGCGATGACCTATAAATTAGAATAATTGACAAACCATGAGTTCCACATTTCTAATATATACTAAGTTTAACCTTCCAATGTTATTCAACTTTTGAGTTTATATTCAGCTCAACTAGTTTACAATTCCATTCTGAAAATTCAATTCCTAATGAGACTGAAAACTGCAATTTCGTTTATAATTTGCAGTTCCATATTTAGTTTCCAGTTCAAGCTCACATTTTGTAAAGGAGTCTAAGACCATTATTGAATTTAGTAATTTACTCATATTGAAATTTCTAATATCATATAGCTCACCAACAAAATAATTAGGCAATAAATCCTCATCTTCATAGCATATTTTTGTAATAACTCCATTTATCTACAAACTTATTTGTATCCATACCAATTTCTCCATACTTAATCCATCTATAAATGTAACCAAGTCGAATAAGAGATGAAGAGCTGAAAATTAGATAATTCGCAATGGCAACCCATTTAAGAAACCCTTGATGCAATTCTAACCCCAATTCTTTGTCTAACCATAGTGAGAGAAGAGAAGCGACCCTCGACTAAGCAATCTGGAGATAAACATTGAGGTACATCACGAAATTATGAATTATGGAGATCCGGAACCCCAATTCATATTTGACTTACAGACTATTAGTTTACCTGAAGTAGTAGAGGTGAATTTTATATCAGTTTACCCCAATTCATATAGGGCTTGGTGCAGATGATAAGTGGTTAAAGGAGGTTGCTGTGATAGGGAAGTTTGGGCAGTTCGTTGCCAAAGCAGAGGTCGGGTGAAGTGGTTCAGTGCAACATTGTTGTGGGATGAAGTGGTAGGGGGATGCTGCAGTTTGAAGTTTGGTGGTAGTGGAGAAGTTTTGAAATGTGGATATGGTGAGTGTTGGCAATGCAGTAAGGTGAATGTGAATTTGACTTAGAAGGTCTGGTGAAAGGAGATGGATGATGGACTACTCGGAAAGAATGAGGTTATAGATGATGGGGTGATTGTTGTTGCATGTCAGGAGTTGCACAACAAGCACAGTTTGATGGTTTTGTTTGAAAAATGTAGAAGTGCAGGCAGTTGTAGTAGTTAGTATGGTCAGTGGGAAGAGAAGATGGAGAAGTAAGGCAGTGGTGATGGGAGGAGAATTGTATGTTGGAAGAAGTATATGACTGTGAAGCGGTGAGGAGGAGGGAGAACGTGCAATAGTAAATATGTTTGTAAATGTAAACAAAAGAGAAAATGAAAATTTTACTTGTAATAGTAAGAGTGATGTAGATGAACTGAAGCAAGTCGAGTGGCAAATGTTGATGGTGGCAAGTGTACAGGGAGATGACAGAGGCCGTAGAGCAGTAGAGGTGAGGTTTATATTTTTGTTGACCCGGCTGACTTATTTGATTTCTCCGTTCAATAGCAAGGTTTCAGCTGTTTCAAATTTACTGTATGGTGTTCAAGTGACTTATTAAAAATGTTCTACTATATGCATAAAGTTTCCTTTACAAGCTTCCTTTTTTATAATCTGACATATGCATAAAGTTGGTTGAATTTTTTATATTTTCTGATTGTAGTAATTGATTGTTATTAATTTTTTCCTGCAGCACATCAAGTTGAAAGCAAGCGATGGAGTAGAGGCTGATTGTTAGGGTTCAAAAGAAGGCAATGTATCACAGGTTCCTATGTTTATATATGTTATTTGACACAGACTATTGTTATGTACCGTATGTATTGTACTATGCATGTAGTATTATGTAATGATGTCGTTGTTGTACTATGTATGTTGTGTATACTTGTTGAACTATATGCCGGTATGTGTTGATGTTGAACATTATAATTCAAACATTTGTTATGTTTGGTTTTTGTGTTGAATGTATGAAAAATATGTGGTTTAATAATCTTTCTGTTGTGGTAGTGTTAAATTTGCAAATTTTTGTATTAATTATGATAATGAAATAACTGTCACTGCTGCAGAGAAGAAATTCGAATTTTTAAAATAAAAATAAAAATAGTAATTAGCAACGGATTAAAGTCGTTGCTAATATTTAAAACATCGGTTATACATCTACATTTAACAACGGATAAAAATCGTTGCGAAATAAAATCCGAAACGGCTATGAGCCGTTGCTAAATAACATTCTGCAACGGCTCTTAGCCGTTGCAAAAGTATATTTAGCAACGGATAACAGCCATTGCGAAATTTTTACCACTGCACATTTCGCAACGGCTCATGGCCGTTGCAAAATTTTGCAACGGCTTAAAGCTGTTGCGAAATGAGGATTCTGGTGTAGTGGCTAGATTCTATTTTACTTTCTATAGACACTATTATAATATTAGAGGATTTTGATAAAAAGTGTTTTGGCTATCGTAAAGTAAAAATCCATCATGTTTATTTGTGGCGTGGTCTTACGAGATGCTTTTGATTTCAAAGAATTTTGAAACTTTAATAATCAATCTGAGTGTGATTTTCTCACGATGGTAATTCCAGACTAACTCGGGTATTATTTAACTATAATGCTCGGGTCAGAACAAGTATTATAGATTACAGGAAAGGATGCTGTGGAGCTGGATGGCGTTATTTACTTCCGCACTTGTATGAGATATTCCACTGTGTATTCAGTTTTTGGATGGACGAGATATTATAACTGTCCTGAGTTATGTTGTTGTTTGTATTGAACTCTGATGCTGCACTCTGATGATGTAATGTATAAACAAATGTATTTGTTTTTGTGTAAAGATCATTTATTATCTATTATATTTTATTCCGCTGCAATGGCAAAATTCTGTGTCATTTGTTTTCACTTCTTCTACCTCTTCTTCTTTAACCCTAATGGTTCTTATTTCCGTTCATCTTGAGTTGATTGATGGAGAATAGTGTTCACTCAAAGGGGTATGGAACTGCGGGTCATTTCATAATCCTTGAATTTAGTCTTTGAATTTAAAGAATATATGTGATGGTTCAGATTTCTGAATTCAATAAGACTTGCGCAAATAAAATGATAAATTAAGTTATCACAGTAAAACGTAGGGATATAATTTACTGAATTATATAACGTGATGCAAATATGAATTTCTATACATTATCAAGTTTCATATTTATGAATAAAAGTGTAGAGGTTGAAATAACGAAGAATACACCTAAAAGGAAAGGGATGATAAAATAGGGGTATTTACCTATTTTGTACTGTCTATTTCAATAATAATGAAAATAAAATTTCTTGTAATTCCAAATGTTATACAAACTCCCTTTTTTGATAAGATGTCAAAATTTGCAGTGTTAACCATTCCATTTGGGAGAAATGTAATTTGAATGCATTAAATACAGAAAATCCCTAAGGACATATTAAAAGAATTATAAATGTGAAAAAACAGTCTAAGAAAATGATATGCGCAATATAAGTATAACGAAAGTTGAATAAAAAGAAATGAAAGACAAACAAGTTATAATCTAAAATAAAAAGGTATTGATCGTCCTCTGAAACAAGGTAGGGAATTAAAGGTTAAAGTTGAATAAAAATAGGAAGTTAAATAATGAGGGTAAGGAAAAGTAAACGAGAAAATATATTTAAAAAGAGCGCTTAATGGTCTTAAATTAAATAAGATGCAAACGCATAGAAAACTAAAGATATATTGTCAATAGTGAACAGTAACGGCACAATAATTAAACAAGAACAAATGAATATATATATATACATATAAAAACATACATATGTGCATACACATATATACATGTAGACTTAAGTATGCATTTACAGTGTGTAATAACCCTGACTTTTTAGTTAATTTAATAAATTAAATTACGATTTAAATTGGAGATATTAAATAATTAGCTTGGAATTTGTAATCTTTTATAAAGGATAATTTGTTTTGGAATGATTGATTCTAAATCATTATGAAATTTGGAAGCGTTAGCATTTCCAAAGTGTTGAAATCACTTTGAAAATTTTATTTAAATTTTATTTAATTTTGGTGAGCTCTAAACTTATAGAATAATTGAGAAATTGGGGTTTATGTGTTTTTTAATATGAATAATTTCTTTTGGAATGAGAATTTTAAGTTTAAATAATATTAGAGAAATAAAAAAATTTAATTGATTTGAATCTTTAATTTTTAAAATAAAAGAGAATTTAGATTTATAAACTTCTCTTAGAAATAAGTTGTTTTGTATTTAAATTCATTTGAGGGATTATTTTATCAAAGATGTACTAAAACAGTGTTTTAAACACTTAGCATTTTAATTCATGAAACCCAATTGTTAAATGAATAAAAAGAGAATGGTTAATTTTATTAGATTTGGTAATTTAAATCCAAAACACATTTAAGAGAAATCAAAAGAGAAGTCTTCCTTCTCATTTCCTAAAACCCGTACGTTTTTCATTGTTTAAGGGAAAATAAGTCTAGTATTCGAGGATAGTTGATAAAATAAAACGAATAAAGGTATTCTCCATATCCTTTAACGATTTCGCAATCAACATCGCAGCCATTTGTCAAAGCGATTGGCTATAAATGATGACAAAGCAACATTATTAAATTATTTGACATTTGCGAATCATGAATGTGAATTATTTTATATATGTTAAGAACGATAGTGTGAATTTTTTTTTGATTTGTTGTGTAAATCATTTTACGAATTAAACAGAAGTTTATATTTGTATTTGAATTATAGTCTATAAGAAGTTAAAATAAAAGGTGTAAGTAATTGTATAAACAAATTTTGGAAGTTCAAAATAAGAAATTAAGCGAATCTTATACTTTGAAGATTTGGAATCTAAGAGGTGGATTATATAAATAGGATTTGGTACAAATAATTACCATAAGAAGCTGTTTTATTCATTGGAAAATATAAATTTTGAGAAGAACTATTGGAAGTAATAATGGAAATTTTGAGATTGAAGTCAAATTTTTATATTAAGGGGTTAATTGAGTAGATGTCTTTTATGTTGACAAGCGAAGAGCTTGCCTTAGTTAGACTTCCAAAGAGTAGTTCTTTGTACAGACAAGCGTAGCGCTTGCATTTAGTATTTGGCATGTGAAGCGCTGTCCGTATATATCTTATATGCTTGATGATTGTTTTGGTTTTGAGTTGATTGTTATCATGATTGTAATGATTGTTGAATTTGGCATAAAAAAATTAATGTGGATAATTCAACCAAAATAGCTTTACAAAAATAATAATGAGATTATAGAAGTTCTCTTGTAAAGTAAGAGAAGATACTTTTTGAAATGAGTTTGAATTTTAGCATAAGGATATGACTTATACTAAAATAAATTTTCTTTACAATCATCATACGAATTTTATGAAGGTTTAACAAAATAAATATTTTAATGAAGGAAAGAAAATTTTATAGGTTTGTACATATATGTAACATTTTACTAGGAATTTTTTCCCTGGTTTATGAATTTCAAATGTGAAAATTTTGAATTGAAAGAAATTAAATGTTGAGTTTTGGTTAAAGATTTGTAATTTTTCATATAATGGAAAATTAATTCTTGGAGATATGATTTCTTTTCAATAAAAATGAAATGAAATAGTTGGATTCTAATAAGAAAACAAGGGAAGTCTTATATTGTTTTCACATTCTTATTCTATGAGATTTAAATAAGATGAATACCTTTTTTACACCTTAATTATTTAGTGGTATAAATTATAAAAAGTTGTTATATTTTTAAAATAAAGTGAATTATTAGTGTGAACTTGTTTTCCATCTGGAAATATGGATCAATGATATGTTGACTTTTATAAACTAAAAAGTCGAGAAAAATTTATGTTTTAGAGTCTAATTAAAACAATATTTTTATGCTAGTGATGTTTGGTTATATTTCAAAGAAGAAGTTAAAACATGGATTTTGAAAGATATATTATAGACTTTTCTTTGAATTGGAAATTGCGAGGATGCAATTTCTTTAGGGAGAAATATATAACAACCCGGATTTTGGGTTGATTAAATAAAATAAATAATGATTTAAATTGGAGAATTTAAATCATTAATATAGAATTTATATTCTTTTATATGATATCTTTGTTTTATAACGGTTAATTCTAAATAATTATGAAGTTAGAAAATGAAGGAATTTTCTAAAGTATTTAAATCATTTAAACCATTATTTGGATTTTATTCTATTTTTTGTTAATAAATTTAATTAGTGTTTAAATTGATTCCTAAATTAAAAGTGTAAAAATTCCTTTTTTAGATCGTTATTGAAATTTATTCAGATAAGATAAATAAGAAGTTAACTAGTGGAGTTGGGTTTTATTCTTACATTCGTGGTTAAAAAGAGTATTTAAGCTTTTAAATTATTATAAGAGGGCTTTTGGTTAACTAAAAAGAAAATTGGTTGTTTATATAATAAAAATACAATTAGTCTCTTATTGGACTTTACAATGTAGTCTATCCCATTTAAGACGAGTTGTACTTCTCTTTTTCTATTATCTGTACGTTTATTCTCTAGGTGGTAAACATAAGCCAAAATATCTTTTATCCCTCTTTGTGAACCTAGGGCTAGGGTTTATAATTTAATCTCAACAAATTCTAGAATATTCCCAAATAATCAAAGCAAGTTTTCTTAACCTTAATTTATCTTATACACTTGTTGATTTTAGTTATACAGTGTTTAAACTTTGGCTGTTCCCTTTTTTCTCTTGATGCATTCTATGGTTTTGCTGAAATTGTTGAATTATGGATGTTTAGCAAGCTATTTCAAGGAATTCAAGATGAGTTGAAAACTTCCAAGACCTATTTCTAATTTTATAATTGCATGCCTTTTATTTCTGCAGCTAATGCTTGTTGAATTGGGTGATTTCTGTTTCTGATATGATCTCTTGAACCATTTACTTGCAAAAACCCTTTTCGTATGCTCTCTTGAATATTCAAATTGTAGTGTATATGTGCTTGCATGATTGCGAATTCAATACCCTTGAAGTCAAAAGCATCCGTCACCTGAAAGTCATTGATCGTCGGACTGCCGAAGCTAAAATAGCTTTAAGTTTCACTTCCGCTGGTGGACCAGTGGGGCACCACTGGTGCATGCACCTGGAGCTATTTCAACTCAAGGAGAAGTCTCGGTTCGCCTGTTTGTTGCCCATTTGTCGCCTTGTTTATTGTTGATCCTTACCTATGTTATGTGTGTTCTATTGTTGCATTTTTGGCACTCATTGCAACTCATTTCGTAAATTATGAAATATGTTTAGGAGATGATATTGAACTTGAAATCTATGGATCGATTTATTGTTATATTCCTATGTTGACCTTTGATTTAGTTGTGGTGAATTCTCTTGTGTTCTATGGACTTTGAATCAATTTGATTCAATGGTTCGGAATATTACAAACTTATATCTATCTATTTTATATAAAAGAGAGTTTACTTATGTTCACAATATCAAACTTGTTTCTAAAGTAAGCTAGTTTCTTTTATAATGATTTTAAAAAATAGCTATATGTATGTATGTGTGTATATATATATATATATTAAGTATTTCTAGTGTACATGGTTGTGGATTTGGAAATATGATTTCCAAAATATAAATTTAACTTATTTTAAATAATATATATATATACACACATATACACATATACATATAGGGGTTTGGAAGAGTAATAAGTATGGCTTTATAAAATAAATGGACTAAAACATATGGGTTTTGGAACATTGTTTGTTAACTTAATATCTTATATGAGATCTTAAGACAATTATGGACATATATATAAGTGCAAATTTAGAATAATTAGGTTTCATGGAACATTTTTATCAAATAGTGAATACCTATATAAAGTTAAATAATAAATGAATTTATGAAAAATTATATATCGTTTTCTAAACTATAAACTCTTATAAAATGGGGAGTGTGAATAATCGACTTAGTCTTACCGATTGGTTTAAATGCTCTTGAGTAACACTTCATCGAATATTATACAACTCATTGAATAGAATGTTTGAGTAGTACTTACTAGCCTATTGGCAAACACTTGAATTTCACCGGGTAGTATGGGATGCTTTGGTTAAATTCTTGTAATTGTTTTTTGGAAGTATTTAACACTTTAGGGTTGTATTCTCTTTTGATGTTCGGTTGGGGGCCGATAGATCCTTAAGAGAATATAGTTCAGGTTTTCCAGTGGTATCCGTAATGTGAAGCCCCACCTCTATACCCACGCTAGCCAAGAACATTACTGTGAATGCTGTCGACTAGCACGGAGAATAAGGCTGTTGAGGAGCGACCATCCATGTAATTTCTTTGCGCGAGCACCGATATGTCAGATAATATAACATGCATTCTATTTCAAGAGGAAATCCGACATACCGACACAAACTCAAATCTACTACACGGTGGCTATATAAATCCTTCGGTAAACAAATATAGAAATAAGCATAACACAAATCAGTCACAGACAATTCATATCGCAAAGGCGGAATAAGATATGAATATTACACTAGAAAGTGTACATCAGAGTAGTGGTCAAAAAAGATCCACAATATCACAAAAGAATAGTTACACGAACTACACAAAAGAATAAGTATACATTAAGGAGTCTATATCTCAAATGTATACAACAAAATAACTACTAATCTAAGTAGTTAACCCAAAAGTCAAGGAGTTAATCCCGGATGTAAAGTCAAGCAGAAGCACCTGTAACATCTCGGTCTGACCCGAGTATTATTTAATAAGAAAATAATAAACGGATCAGTCTAACTATAAATATCAGATGAAACGATATAGAATAAGAGATATGACTAAACACATAATAATCACAATGCCAAGCTGTGATATATATATATATATATACATACTTAGTTGATAATCATCAAAAGATTAATCAATGTCACCAAATCTACACAAGAATCAAAGAAACGTCATACTCCTTATTTCGTTCACCATACCATAAATATTGACGATAATATCAATGTCAATCACAAAAGTCAATGACACACAAATTCCAGAAGACTACACAAGAAATCCAGAAATCACAAAAGTCAATGACACACAAATTCACCAATGCACAAATATTGATAAAACTTATCAATGGAAATCACGAAAATTGGTGAAGCACAAATTCTAGGAATCTACACAAGAAATCCAGAAATCACAAAAGGGGGGGGGAGGCCTATCACAAACGGGAGCATAAAGCCCACCAACACGTGTATCACAAACGGAACGCTAATTCCATGGTCGCTAACCACCACAAATTGAGCCGAAGCTCCACAAACGGCCCGAAGACCCTGGGTTGCTACCCCATCACAAATTGAGTCGAAACTCCACAAAACGGGGTTTAGTCTCCCTCGCAGACAAAGAGACATCGCACATTGCTAGTCTAAATCACAAAGATGATCGTCATGATCAGCGAGAAGTGTCGATTACACTAAGCTAGTAAATATATGAGTTTAGCTTCATGTCCCATAACCACTTGCTTAACTTAAATATTTACGAACAAACTGTAAATCTCCACTAGAAAATTGTCACAAGAGGTTCAATCGAACAAGTCCAAAAATTAACCGACAAAGTAAACGCAAGCGTTTCATACCACTTGTTTTACTAAGCCGTTTAATTAGATTTCTCATACGAGTGAGGTAAAGGTTTGTATATACTAATAGATTGGAAAACGGTTTTATAAACGAATTTGGTATTAAAATAGTATTGAAATCGTTTGAGGAAAGAGTTTTGATATTTACTACTAGTATAGAAAACCTTTATATTTTTAAAGTGACAAATCACGAAGAAGATTGTAAGAACAATCAATCACAAAAATTCACATACGAAGACGTGAATAAAATCCAACGAAATCGATAAAGGATCCATCGAAATGGATATTTCAAAAATCCCTAAAAAGAGTCATCAAAGTCATAATAGATGATAACAACAAATAGGATTATCACGAATCGATTTAAATTAGAATTTCAATCCAAAAAGGCAAATTGGACTCAAACAGCAGGTTCAGTCGACTGAACAGAGATTTTCAGTCGACTGACCCTGTACATGGAAATTTTCCAGGTTCAGGAAACTTTCTGTTTACAGTTTCAGTCGACTGTGCAGAGTTTTTCAGTCGACTGAATCATGCCTGGAAACTCTCGGGTTTCAGGTTCAGTCGACTGAACAGAGTTTTCAGTCGACTGAATCATGCCTGGGCTGTTTTTCAACCTTATTCAAATGAAGAGCAAACTCTTCCAAAATGTAACCGGACGGACATTGGCTCTAAGGGTTTATGCCAATCGGCAACCCGGCCCTATATGCTCCTTGATGCATCACCAAAAGCATGATCAAACATCCATAAAAGGATTTTACACAAATTTGACTTAAATAAACCCAAAAATTGGAGTATTCGCAAAATCAATCCAAAACAAGAGCAAATGCACATGAAGAAGTGTTAGGAATTCATACCCAACAACCAAAGATAATTATAGTCATAGATGTGAGATAAAAATCTCACCTTTTCACAAAATCGAACAAGAAGCTTGAAAGCAAATGGAGAATCAACCTCTCTTCAACACAACCCAATTGAGCTTGAATCTAATGCTCAAAACAAGAACATTCCCGAAATTAGGTTTAGGAATTTCTGAAATTGGTAAGAGAATAAGTTGGAGAAGAAGAGGAGAAGCTTACCAACGGGTCCTTCTTGAGTTTAGAGCAAGGAATTTGATTTGCAAGAGAAACTAGGGTTTTGGAGTTTTAATTTCCATTCTCTCCCACCATTGATACTGTAAAAACTGAAATGAGAAGAGAATGAGGGTGAGTGGGGAAGAGTGGCTCAGATTTGAGCATAAGTTAACATAGGGCTGAGCCCAAACCAAACCCAAAGTGAAAAGTAGCAAAAATCAACTTTCTCCAAACATATCGAAGCTTATACTCAAAAAGGTCGCAAACGGCATTTTAAACTCAATGGGAGTGGTCCCAAGCCCTAATTCGACCGTATGCAAAAAGTAGCTTTTCGAACTAAAATCCGACTAACATAAAATATTTAAATATAAAATCGATAAATATGCGGGTTGTTACAGACTCCCCTCCTTAAAGAAATTGCGTCCTCGCAATATTACAAGAAGAAGACATATAGTAACAACAACAAAAAAATATTCAACACAAAAGAAGTTTAAAATAAGAAGTTCACCTCAAAGAGCACGAGAAAGTAAGTCCGGATGTGTACGCTCGATGTACTCTCTAGATTCCCAAGAACAATCCTTAGGATTTGAAGACCATTGAACTTTAACAAGCGGAACATCTTTATTTCGAAGTCGTTTGACTTCCGAAGCAATAATACGAATAGGATGTTGCTCATAAGTTAAATTAGGCGAAACTTCAATCTCTTCCACAACACCGGGCTCAAGAATAGAATCGGAATCTCGAAGACATTTCCGAAGTTGAGAAACGTGAAACACGTCATGCATGACAGAAAACTGAGCCGGTAATAAAAGGCGATAAGCCATGTAACCAATACGTTCGGTGATAGGAAATGGCCCAATATATCGAGGCGCAAGTTTTCCCGATCGACTGAAACGTACAACACCTTTCATAGGTGAAACACGAATGAATACAAGATCTCCCACAGAAAATTATAACTTTCTTCTCCAGTTATCGGCATAGGATTTTTGTCTACTCTGGGCTTCTTTCATCCTATGACGAATAAGATCAATCTTTTCTGTAGAATCCCGAATAAAATCTGGACCTAAAACCAGCTTCTCACCGGCCTCAAGCCAACAAGAAGGAGATCGGCATGGCCTTCCATAGAGTGCCTCAAAAGGTGCCATACCAATACTAGATTGGAAGCTATTATTATAGGAAAATTCAACAAGTGAGATATGATCTTCCCAACTTCCACCAAAATCAAGAACACAAGCACGAAGAAGATCTTCAAGAGTTTGATTCACACGCTCGGTTTGTCCATCGGACTGGGGATGATAAGCGGTGCTAAAATTAAGCTTCGTTCCCAAAGCTTTTTGAAGACTCTTCCAAAATCCACTAGTAAACAATGGATCACGATCACTAACAATAGAAGTAGGAACACCATGCAATTTAACAATTTCTTTGATAAATATTTTGGCCAAAGGAGGAACGGTTCGGTTAGACCGAACGGGAATAAAATGGACGGATTTAGTAAGTCTATCAACAATTACCCATAAGCTATCATAACCCGATCGAGAACGGGGAAGGCCATCTACAAAATCCATGGAAATTTGATCCCACTTCCAAACTGGAATTTCTAAAGGTTGCAATAACCCTCCGGGCCTTTGATGTTCGGCCTTAACGAGTTGGCAAGTCATGCAACGTTTAACGGAGTTAGCGATGTCAAGTTTCATTCCCTTCCAATAATAAAGTCGCTTCATATCCGCGTACATTTTACTACTACCGGGATGAATGGTAAATTTAGAGTGATGAGAATCTTCTAAAATATCTTTACGAAGATCCCTAACATTTGGCACGACAAGTCTACCAAATTTCCGAATGCCGCCACGAGAATCGATATCAAAGTCTTTCAAACCTTCAATATAAATTTTATCCTTAATATTTTGGCCAAGAAGAGCCAATTCGGGATCTAGCCTTTGAGCTTCAAGAATGCGGTCTAAAAGAGATGGATGAGCCTCAAGGCTACATAAAACAAATGATGAGCATAGATCGGAAACACGGTCTCGAATTTCGCATGTGGATAAAATCTCGAGATCGTTCCATTCGGATATCATCATAGAAACAACAGCTTGTTGTTTACGGCTAAGAGCATCGGCGACAAGATTACCCTTACCGGGAGTATAAAGAATATCAAGATCATATGGTGCAAGAAATTCGAGCCAACGCTGTTGACGCAAATTAAGTTCCTTTTGAGAGAATAAATATTTCAAAGACTTATGATCTGTGTAAAGAACAAATTTCTCTCCTAAGAGATAATGACGCCAAATCCGAAGAGCAAAAACAATAGCCGCGAGCTCTAAATCATGAGTGACATATCTAGTCTCAGCAGGCTTTAATTGCCTAGAAGCATAAGCAATAACGCGTTCCTTTTGCATAAGAACGGCACCCAAACCAATGCGACTAGCATCGGTATAAACAACGAAATCTTGATTCCCATCGGGAATAACAAGAATAGGAGCATCAGAAAGAAGTTCTTTTAATTTCTGAAAAGAAGCTTCACATTTGTCCGACCAAATGTATTTAACACCTTTCTTGGTCAAGCTAGTGAGAGGCACGACAATTTTAGAAAAGTCTTTAATAAAACGACGGTAATAGCCCGCCAATCCAAGAAAACTACGAATCTCTATCACACTCTCCGGTCTCTTCCAATCTTGAATCGCTTCAATCTTTGAAGGATCCACGGAAATTCCGGATTCAGAAATAATGTGACCGAGAAACTTCACACGAGATTGCCAAAAGTGGCACTTAGAAAATTTTGCCTTTAATTGATTACTCCTAAGAGTTTCCAACACAATCCGAAGATGTTTTTCATGCTCGTCCTCGGTTTTAGAATACACAAGAATATCATCGATAAAGATGAGAACAAACCGGTCGAGAAAGTCTTTAAAAACTCGATTCATTAAGTCAACGAAATAAGCCGGGGCATTTGTTAACCCAAATGGCATAACAAGCCATTCATAAGATCCATACCGAGTACGGAACGATGTCAAAGGAATGCTATCCTCTGCAATACGAAGCTGATGAAAACCGGTAGCCAAGTCCAATTGTGAAAAGACTCTAGCACCACTAAGTTGATCGAATAGATCATCAATCCGAGGTAAATGATATTTATTTTTGATAGTAAGATCATTAAGCTTGCGGTAGTCAACGCAAAGCCTAAGTGTACCATCGGATTTCTTCACAAAAATAGCTGAAGCTCCCCAAGGCGAGGAACTAGAGCGAATAAATTGCTTCGTTTCCAATTCAGATAATTGTTTACGCATCTCCTCGTTTTCTTTATTGGACATACGATACGGAGGACGAGTGATAGGTTGAGCTCCCGGAATAAGATTAATTCTGAACTCAATTGCTCGCTTAGGTGGTAATCCTAAAACGGGCTCGAATATGTCGGAAAATTCACAAACGACGTGAATAAGAGAAATAATATCACCCTCATCATCATCATCGTCATCACGAGGATTTAAAGAATATAAAGATGCAACCAAAGCAGAATCTGAATTTTTAAGAATAACAGAAACCTCATTAACAGATTGAGGATGTCGAAGATGAATAGTCCGCTCAGGACATAGGATATGAGCTTCATAACGGTTAAGCCAATCCATTTCCAAAATCATTCCAAAGCCTAAATAACGCATGACATGCAAATCGGCTCGGAAAGAAAAATCACACAAAATAATCTCGACATCTTTACACAATAAACTGATTGTCGCGGATCCACCAACCGGATTCGCAATTCTCAAAGAAGTCATTAAACACAAAACATCCAAAGAAAAGGTATCAACAAGTTCTTTTGATATAAAAGAATGGGACGCACCCGTATCAAAAAGAACCCGAATAGGATGATCACGAAACAAAATAATTCCATCTAGAATAGAATGAGAAATACCTTGGCCACGAGATGTGTTGCCAGGGGCTTGAGCAACATTCAACTTTCCCTCCTTCCTGCCCTGAAGCTTGGGGCATGAAGATATAACATGACCGGGAACTTTGCAGTAACGACAAGAAAGAGACTTTGGGCACTTGTTCGCATAATGGTCCTTCGAACCACAATTATAGCATTCCCCACGACCAAAGGAAGAAGTCTTTGCCACGGAGGTTGCTTGCTTCCCTTTCTTATTGGGATAAGGGCCTTGGAATTTGCTTGGCCTCTTTCTGTTGTTGAAGTTTGGTTTGGAACCCACCACTTCAACATCATTCTCTCTATCCGCCTCTTCAAGACGAAGAGCGATATCAACGAGTTGGTCGAAAGAAACTTCTAACTTTAGAAGTAATGGCTTCTTGAGACTTTTGTTTAAGCCATAGACGAATCTCTGATTCTTCTTAAGAGGGGTGTTGATGTATTCAACCCCATATTTGGAAAGCGACTCGAAGGAGGCGACGTAATCAGTCACGGATGACTCACCTTGAACAAGGTCTATAAATCGTCGAGCCAATGTCACTTTTTCAGCTTCCGGTACGAATTTCAACTCGAAGCGTTCTCGGAATTTCTCCCAAGTGAGATCCGCTTCATTAGTTTTAGAAATAAGAAGCTCGTACCAGTCCAATGCTCTTTCTCGGAGCATACTAGAGGCCACCTGAAATCGGTGAAGGTCAATAAGATTCATGCGCGAAAAGATGCGATCGCATGTTCTTAGCCAAGCCTGTACTTTAATAACAGTTTCGGAACCTTTGAATGGCTCCCCACCCAAATTAGTGTAATCGCTACACAAGTGTGCAAATCCCGACTTTGGGTGAGTAGGTTCCGGGTTAGCTCCAGCTGCTTGAGCATTTGTTACCAAATCAAGAAGCTGTTGAGCAGTCATAAAAACTCCATCCTGGGGCGGAGTGCTAGATGGCACGGCTCTGGGGCGGCCAGGTCTAGACATTTCTCTTCCTTTAGAAAGAATGGAGAAGAAGAAAAGGTTATTCACCAAATTGAATATCAAGCAATCATGATAGATAAAACAAGGAATCATAAAGAAAATAGGATAGAACGGTACGAAGACCCGAATAAAATCCTAAAGCACAACTCCTAAGATGGACTTAGGACGATGATCCTTGTTATAATATTCCATATTGTTCCAAAGTTTGGCTCTGATACCAAACTGTGATGCCCCACCTCTATACCCACGCTAGCCAAGAACATTACTGTGAATGCTGTCGACTAGCACGGAGAATAAGGCTGTTGAGGAGCGACCATCCATGTAATTTCTTTGCGCGAGCACCGATATGTCAGATAATATAACATGCATTCTATTTCAAGAGGAAATCCGACATACCGACACAAACTCAAAGCTACTACACGGTGGCTATATAAATCCTTCGGTAAACAAATATAGAAATAAGCATAACACAAATCAGTCACAGACAATTCATATCGCAAAGGCGGAATAAGATATGAATATTACACTAGAAAGTGTACATCAGAGTAGTGGTCAAAAAAGATCCACAATATCACAAAAGAATAGTTACACGAACTACACAAAAGAATAAGTATACATTAAGGAGTCTATATCTCAAATGTATACAACAAAATAACTACTAATCTAATTAGTTAACCCAAAAGTCAACGAGTTAATCCCGGATGTAAAGTCAAGCAGAAGCACCTGTAACATCTCGGTCTGACCCGAGTATTATTTAATAAGAAAATAATAAACGGATCAGTCTAACTATAAATATCAGATGAAACGATATAGAATAAGAGATATGACTAAACACATAATAATCACAATGCCAAGCTGTGATATATATATATATATATATACATACTTAGTTGATAATCATCAAAAGATTAATCAATGTCACCAAATCTACACAAGAATCAAAGAAACGTCATACTCCTTATTTCGTTCACCATACCATAAATATTGCCGATAATATCAATGTCAATCACAAAAGTCAATGACACACAAATTCCAGAAGACTACACAAGAAATCCAGAAATCACAAAAGTCAATGACACACAAATTCACCAATGCACAAATATTGATAAAACTTATCAATGGAAATCACGAAAATTGGTGAAGCACAAATTCTAGGAATCTACACAAGAAATCCAGAAATCACAAAAGGGGGGGGAGGCCTATCACAAACGGGAGCATAAAGCCTACCAACACGTGTATCACAAACGGAACGCTAATTCCATGGTCGCTAACCACCACAAATTGAGCCGAAGCTCCAAAAACGGCCCGAAGACCCTGGGTTGCTACCCCATCACAAATTGAGTCGAAACTCCACAAAACGGGGTTTAGTCTCCCTCGCAGACAAAGAGACATCGCACATTGCTAGTCTAAATCACAAAGATGATCGTCATGATCAGCGAGAAGTGTCGATTACACTAAGCTAGTAAATATATGAGTTTAGCTTCATGTCCCATAACCACTTGCTTAACTTAAATATTTACGAACAAACTGTAAATCTCCACTAGAAAATTGTCACAAGAGGTTCAATCGAACAAGTCCAAAAATTAACCGACAAAGTAAACGCAAGCGTTTCATACCACTTGTTTTACTAAGCCGTTTAATTAGATTTCTCATACGAGTGAGGTAAAGGTTTGTATATACTAATAGATTGGAAAACGGTTTTATAAACGAATTTGGTATTAAAATAGTATTGAAATCGTTTGAGGAAAGAGTTTTGATATTTACTACTAGTATAGAAAACCTTTATATTTTTAAAATGACAAATCACGAAGAAGATTGTAAGAACAATCAATCACAAAAATTCACATACGAAGACGTGAATAAAATCCAACGAAATCAATAAAGGATCCATCGAAATGGATATTTCAAAAATCCCTAAAAAGAGTCATCAAAGTCATAATAGATGATAACAACAAATAGGATTATCACGAATCGATTTAAATTAGAATTTCAATCCAAAAAGGCAAATTGGACTCAAACAGCAGGTTCAGTCGACTGAACAGAGATTTTCAGTCGACTGACCCTGTACATGGAAATTTTCCAGGTTCAGGAAACTTTCTGTTTCCAGTTTCAGTCGACTGTGCAGAGTTTTTCAGTCGACTGAATCATGCCTGGAAACTCTCGGGTTTCAGGTTCAGTCGACTGAACAGAGTTTTCAGTCGACTGAATCATGCCTGGGCTGTTTTTCAACCTTATTCAAATGAAGAGCAAACTCTTCCAAAATGTAACCGGACGGACATTGGCTCTAAGGGTTTATGCCAATCGGCAACCAGGCCCTATATTCTCCTTGATGCATCACCAAAAGCATGATCAAACATCCATAAAAGGATTTTACACAAATTTGACTTAAAAAAACCCAAAAATTGGAGTATTCACAAAATCAATCCAAAACAAGAGCAAATGCACATGAAGAAGTGTTAGGAATTCATACCCAACAACCAAAGATAATTATAGTCATAGATGTGAGATAAAAATCTCACCTTTTCACAAAATCGAACAAGAAGAAGCTTGAAAGCAAATGGAGAATCAACCTCTCTTCAACACAACCCAATTGAGCTTGAATCTAATGCTCAAAACAAGAACATTCCCGAAATTAGGTTTAAGAATTTCTGAAATTGGTAAGAGAATAAGTTGGAGAAGAAGAGGAGAAGCTTACCAACGGGTCCTTCTTGAGTTTGGAGCAAGGAATTTGATTTGCAAGAGAAACTAGGGTTTTGGAGTTTTAATTTCCAATCTCTCCCACCATTAATACTCTAAAAACTGAAATGAGAAGAGAATGAGGGTGAGTGGGGAAGAGTGGCTCAGATTTGAGCATAAGTTAACATAGGGCTGAGCCCAAACCAAACCCAAAGTGAAAAGTAGCAAAAATCAACTTTCTCCAAACATATTGAAGCTTATACTCAAAAAGGTCGCAAACAGCATTTTAAACTCAATGGGAGTGGTCCCAAGCCCTAATTCGACCGTATGCAAAAAGTAGCTTTTCGGACTAAAATCCGACTAACGATAAAATATTTAAATAAAATATTTAAATATAAAATCGATAAATATGCGGGTTGTTACACGTAATGAGTGAGATTTACTAGCTTCTAGTAAATACTTGAAATTCACCAAGCGGTATGAGACATTTTGATTAAGTTTTAGTGATTACTGAAAGTGATAGTATTTAGCATTTTAGAGTGCATTTCCTTTTGGAGTTCATTGTGATCAACATATCCCTAATCATGAATTTCCTTACAGTTATAATTTATAAAGATGAATAATCTAGAGTCTTCGAGTCATGGTTGCTACGATCGTCTTGATCAGTATGGACTATCCTTGAGATAAGTTATTATTCTTTATTCCCGGTATGAGTATGATCTTTGGTATCAGAGCAGTATAAGTGATACCTTTGTTTGTTTTTCTGCCAAGGTCAGAGTACAATTATTGCGATTGGTATGGACGGTAATTAAGATCGATATAGATTAAGATCTCTTGGATTCTTAGACTATTCTGTCTTCGTGAAATAAAATACTCTCTTATGCCTTGAGGTGGATTCTGAGTTTAATTAATTATGTGACTTGTTATATCTTGGACATATGGATTTACTTATATGTCATATATCTTTATGTTATATCTTGTTCTCATCCTTTGGATATTTAGATATAGTCCGTCTTGGATGTTATCTTAATGCTCGGGTTAGGCCGAGATTTTTCAGGTTATAGGACAGGTTGATCTTTAGATGGTTGTGCTAGCAAGGACATAACATTTTTGAATTTTTGTTTATCTCATTTAGGATTCGTTTTTGTTTATGAGATGAATAATTGAGGAAGAAATTTGTATCAGATTGTATATTATGTGAGTCTAGTGTTATAGTTGATAGCTCTCACTTTTGTATATGTATATGATGTTTATTATTCCGCTGTGATCAGTGACTATTGTTTATATGATATGCTATTCTGAATCCAAGATACTAGTGTGATTATTACTTTGAACCGAGACTGTACACATCAAATTTTATTTTGCAAATTAAATATACCATAATTATGACGTGTCAGCGTTAGTTTAAAGATATATTTACATTCAGTCGCCCTTACCAAGTCTGTTCTTCATATTATTAGACGACATTATTTATAATGTTCTTTAATAATACAGGTACCGCGATACCAAATTGTAACACCCCACCATTATACCTGTATTATCAAAGAACATTATAAATATTGTCGTCTAACAATATAGAGAATATGACTTGTTAAGGGCGACCAAATATGAATAAAACTTTAAAATAACACTGGCACGTCGTACTTACCATTTAACTAAATATCTAGAATAAAATTTGGCATGTGCAGTCTCAGTTCGAAGTAATAGACATGTCGGTTTCTCAAAATCAGAACATATATCATATACAATAGTAAATCATAGATCACAATGGAATAATAAATCTCATACACATATACAAACTGTGAGTCTTCAAAATAAAATACAAGACCTACATAATGTGCATGTGTTACAAATCTCTAACTCAGATATACATCTCATATATAACACAAAATCCTAAATGAGATAAACAAATAGTCAAAAATGTTTATCTTTCTGCTAATCAAATCATCCAAATGTCTACCTATCCTGCAACATGAAAAGTCTTGCCCTGACTTGAATATTATAAACTAAACGGGTTAGACTATCTCTAAATATCCAGAAGGTGAGAATAAGATATAACACAAAAATAAACAAAAAATAAATAAACCCAGTTATCTAAAATATAACAAATCTCGTCATTAATTTAACTCAAAATTTACTTCAAGGCACATTAATGTATATATCTGGTCACAAAGCACATTAGCCATTAAACACAAAATCATAGAATAAATCACAATATTCCTAACACAAAGACACCAATTCCATACCATGGAAAAGAAACAATTATGGTATCACTCGTATCGGTCTGATACTAAAGATCGGGAACATAAAACCTCGACATGATCACAAGGATCAAGGAACACAGAATCTCGATACGATCACAAGGATCGAGGAAAACCAAATCTTGACTGATCAAGACGATCGTGGCAACCATGGCTCAAAAACCATAGATTATTCAATATTATTATATATTTATGTTCAGAAAGAAATACAAGAGTATACCTCTTAAGCATTTATCGACCTTCGACCGAACCCTAAAAGGAAATAATATAAAGTGCCAAATACTATCGCTTTTAGTAATCACTAGAACTTAAACAAAACATCCCATATGCCTTGTAAAATTCAAGTATTTACTAGAGGATAGTAAATCTTACTCATTACGAATAACACTGGAAAACCTAAACTATATTAATTTAAGGATCTATTGGTCCCATCAAACACCTGAAGAAAATACAACTCAAAAGTGTTAAATACTTCCTAATAGCAATCACAAGAATTTAACCAAGGCATCCAATATTATGTGGTGAAATTCAAGTATTCGCTAATGGGCTAGTAAGTTCCGCTCAAATATTCTATTTAATGAATTGTATAATGTTCGATGAAATGTTACTCGAGAGCATTTAAAGCAATCGGTAACACTAAATCGATTATCCATACTACCCATATTACAGAACTAAGGCTCTCAAAACATTTTTCTCTTTTATGCTTGTAGTTTAGAAATCCAATCATATAATTTCCCATAATTTCTTTATTATTTAACTTTACATAAATATTCACTATCTGATAAAAGCTTCCATGAACCTAAATTGTTCAAAAATTATGCTTATATATACAAAGTTGTTTGAAAATTCTATGCAAGATACTTAGTTAACAAGCCATGTTTTAAAAACTCACACACACACACACACACATCAGTCCATTTATTGTATAAACCATATTTATTACTCTTCTTTACCCATTTTGTTATAAAAAACCATTTTATTTAGAAATAAATTTTTTTACGTTTCAAAAACTCATTTTCCAACAGCCACTTATATAAATACCCATTTATTTACAAAACCAAAACCCCTTTCCCAAACCCAAATTGGTATTGCAACAATTGTCTAAAAACAAATTAAGTTTATATTTCCAAAACAATGTTCCCCAAATCCATAGCCATTTATACTAGAATTACTTAATATTACATCACTATTTGTAATAGTTTGATATTTGCAAACTTAAAATAAACTCTCTTTTATATAAAATAAATAGATATAAGTTTATAAAATTCCAAACCTTTGAATCAAAGTTACTCACTGCAACACAATGCTATGTCATCACAAGATTATAGCCCTTATTGGTCTATAAAACAATTCATATTAAAACTCAAGAGAACAACCGGGGAAACGAAATGTCGAATGGGCAATCGGGCATAAACCTGGAGCTATAATAGCTCCAGGAATACACCACACTGGTGCACCAATGCTGTCCCACTAGTCAATCGGCTGAGGCGAAACTTGGAGTTATTATAGCTTGAGGTTACGCTCCGGTAGCCCATCAATGTTGAACTATTGGCCTCTGATTGTTTTGGCTTCAAGGCCACTGATTTGACAACATGCAAACATAAATTCAACTACACTTAGATGATTCAAGAGATCAAACATCTAGAGTTTTCAAAAAACAGTGTAATGACCCGTATTTTTGAACCTTCGAATTGGATATTTAATTTATTTAAATATTCGAATTCGAATTAAAATTGTAATAAAATATATGTTTCAAATTTAGATCTGATTTTTAATGACGTATTTTTAACTTATTTTATAGGATTTTTTCACAAGTTTTAATTTGGAAAGTAATCAAATTTTCGTTTGATGTATTTTACGTCAAACGTCAGTACTTTCGAAACCTTACGTAATAAGTTAACTTGTCTATTTTATTGTTGTTTTGTGATCATGATGCATTACTGTGCATGATCGTATTTTTATTTTTGTTGTTTGCGGCTCATATGCGAACATGTTATTGTGTGGCGGGGAACCGCGAAATCTAACTTTTTAAAATCAACTTCTCTAAACAAAAATATAGACACAGTACACGTACACATATACATACACCATACTCTCTCACTTCACTCACTTCTCTTCACCCGTACCTTTGCCATATCTTTACTTATACTTGAACATGATTTGGATTACTTAGCTATAAAGTATTTGGTGCCTGTACACACACATTGACTTTCATACATGATATAATTTACATTCACATTCCTTTTTTTCTTCACTGCATAATATACTCACGCATGGACACGCGCAGAACACATGAGAGAGAGGAAGGAGAGGGACGTGTAATAAGAGCAGGCACGTGAGTGGAAGTTTGCATGGTAATTGGGCCGTGTGTTTTAAGTACATGGTTGTGTATGGAAGCATGAGGGAGTACTATTCATTTCAAAAGAACTTGCAACTTTGTCCTCGTTGCATGCATACATATGCATATGTTGAATGCTATTCTAGGGTGCGCATGGGTTTGGAGATGTTTTGGGCCTTGGGCCTTTGTAGTGGGTGAGAAGTTTATTAGTTTAGACATATTAATTTAAGTTAATTAATTTTGTTAAGTTTAAATGGTTTAAAATTTTAAAATTTATAACTACTCCATATGAAGTCCGTTTAACCCGCGGTCTTCGACACTAGGTTCGTATGAACTAGTAGAACACAAGTAATTTGGCACGTTTGAAAAGTACAAATATTAATAAAACAATAATGATATTTTATTAGAAGAAAAAATCCCCATTCTGCTATTATAAACTGTGTAGATTTATTATTATTCAATAATTTATCTGTTCATTATGGATTGTTAGTTACTTAATAAATAGACATGTTACTAATTATTATTGTTGTTGATTGATTGTCTGGTTGTTTGGATTGAGCTTGGTCGGTTTATGAGCATTGATTATTATTTTTTGATTGTTGATTTTGCTGGACCATTTTATAAGCAATTAATTATCATATGCATGGGCTGGGTAGGAAACAATTGTAGGCTAACACCTTGTAATTTATTTCATGATTTGACTAAAAGGAGTTTGGTCATAATATTGGTTCATTTAATTGTTGTAATTAGTTATAATAATTCGTTAATGGAATTGTTTCCAAAGTTGGTTTTCATAAATGAAAGTTTATGAAATGTTTAAAAAATAGAAATATATGTTTATTATAATTTTAAAGATATTTTATCTTTTAAATGAAATGGTTTATTTGAAAAGAAATAGAATTAGTTGGAAGTAAATATTTTAAAGTGATATAAAGGTATTTATATAATATTTGGAAATAAATATTTCTAAAGTGAGTAAATATTTTGAAGTGATTTTATATAAAAGTGATTTTTATAAAGATACTTATAAAATGATAAACAGAATTTCGAGAATTTAAATCCTGGTGGTTTGAAATTGATTTTGAAAAGATTTTTAGAAAATAAGCAACACTATGTTTAGAAGTATTTGTGATTATTAGTGTAAAATGATTTTTCACTTGGAATAAAATGATTTGTTATGTTACCGATGATTTGGGTAATCCGTAACTAGAAAGTAGGCAAGGAGGGTCATGTAACCTTAGGTATAGTCCACTCTTTGTATAGAGGGATATACTTTTTTTATTTATCTTATGAAGGCTGGGACCCAATTGCCTTGTTATTGGAAGAAACCTCCCGATCTAGTTGCATATATTTTGATATGCTTTTATAGTAGAGTATTTTTGGATTTCGAATAAATATATCAAATACATCATTGTATTATTATATAGAGTAACCGATACAAGTTTTGAAAACATTTTGACTTAAATCTCCAAAAAAGTATGATTTGATATAAAAGGTATCAATATTATTATTTCAATAGGATTTGAAATGGAACTGGGTTCGAAGAGGTTATTTTCGAATAAGTTTTTTCAATAGAGATTGTTTTTGAAAATAATAAAGTTAGTCAGATTTCATAAATCTGAATGTAAAGATTAAGCCAAAGGGGTAGTTTGGGAATTATGTATTTGTTTAATTGTGCATCGTAGGCTCCTTCCATCCTTTTTGTGAATTGGAGAACTACGTTGGCTTGATTCTGTATCTATTTGGTACTCTGTTAGATAGGGGTATGTAGACAGTTATAAGTGGTAGTGACGTAGCCCCATTAATAATATATCATTTTCGTATTGTTGTTTTCTAATTTTCTTGTGTTGTTGTATCTTTTCTGCGTACTATTTTATTCCGTATTTAACATGTTTATTTAGTTTTCAGGATTGACTATTGCTGTCTCTCTCATCAGAGTTGTGCAACAATAGATATTTGTATTTGTATTTGATATGCATTAAAGTACATCTAGTAGATTAAATTGATTACTCTGATAAATTATACAATTGAAATTGTATCCTATACATTTAATAGTGTTGTATATTTATCAAATATTGTGTATAACATTGGTAGTTTTCATTCGTAGTTTTGGAACAGACAGATTTTTCGGCATTTTGACTGGTCTAAAAATCTGGGGTCGTTACAAACAGCACGCTACAAATCTAAAAAAGTAACAACACAAGGATTAAGGATCATTTCAACAGTAGATTCTAATAAAAATTCATCCAAAACAACACAACACCCAATATAAATTTAGTGATAGTTGTGTGAGTGTTTAACTAACCTTTTTCTCCTTAAATAGATTAGCTAAATCCTTTTCAGCTTTGTATTTAAATTCAGCAAACCCTAAATAATTTCTTAACCAAAATAAGGAACAATAATAATTATAAACTGAAATTAATTAGTTTAATTAACACACTATGGATTGAATTCATTACCTTGATCTTATTTCCTTAATTATTTTCCAAAAGCCCTTTGATTTACAGCTTGAATTGGGGATTATAGGAACTAAGGTTTTGAGAGTCTAGGGAAGTTTATTTTTTGATTTGGCTGAAAGAAAACGAGAATGAGAATACAATTACTATTTCTCATTCCTTATTACTTACTATTTGGGCCAAAAGGGTTTGGCATGGATGCAATAAGAGATGTGTTAATATTTTCTTTTGTTTTCCCTTTAAAACGCTATTTTTACTCTAAATAATGTTTTATAAAATCATAGATTGATTCCTCAATTTTATTAAACCCAATCAACAAGATAAAATTTCCTATTTCTATTAATATTGAAATATCTTATATAATTAAATAAGACTTTTGAAAATAAAAGTTATTCTTATTATTTTCAATAAAATAAAATAAACTATTAATTGTAAATTCTCATTTTAAAGCAACAAATTTCAATATTAATGATTTATCCTAAATGCCAACTTTAAATAATTGATTTTTATTAATATTTCAAATTTAGTTGAACACCCTTTTAAGAAATGAAACTCGTTCCTTAATAAATCAGATCAACTATTCCCAAAAACTAGTTCATAATTAAATTTCATAAACCAATATTTAGAATTAATTATCCATAATTAATTTTAATTAATTAAGTAATTAACAACATGGTTGTTATAGACTCCCTTTCTTAAAGAAATTGTGTCCCCGTAATTTCCTTAACGAAAGAAATTTGTAAATTAAATTTTCAAACTTCTCTTTAGCCAAAAATTTTATTTCACAAACTTTCTCAAGATTATTTTTTAAAATTATAACTCTTGATCAGCCTAAAATTTACATCTTTCCAAAGTATATAATCTAAATCATCAAATATAAGGTTCCAATTCCTTTTTCTATCAATTTCTTATTTAAAATTCCAAATTTAATGTCCATCTAAAGTATAAAATGACATGCATAGTAATTCAAAGTTTTTACAAATTATTATTCTTAGCATATATCTTTAAATAAACATTCACTATTTACAAATATCAAATAATTTAATGACCTTGCCTTGTCATCTATTCATAGCGAATTTTTAGATCAAATGGCTGCGATGTTGACCACGAAGTCAACATGGCCTCGCCATTGACTTCTATTTCTGATAAGGTTCGATGGCTGCACACGTCATCCGAAATAACGCATATATAATGCACTTTCATAATTTCCATTATTATTTTTAAAACCACCAAAACTTTTAAACCCATACATACTAGTTAATAAATTTTCCTTTTAAATTTATTTTCCTAAAAATATTTCCCCAAAATTTTTAACTACCACAAATAATAATATCAAGTTTCAAATCATTTACGTAATGTAATTATCAGAACTCCAATTGATATTTTCTTTTCAAAATAACCTTAAAACTCAAAATAATTCCTTTGCAAATATTATTCATATCCAAAATTTATATTTTTCCATAAAATATCTTTTCACTTCCATAAAATTATTTTCATAATTTCTTAATTTCGCATTATTAATTAAAGTTCATAGTTCATATATAATAATTTATTTTTATTCAAACCAAAGAACATGAAAGTGAAATTCATAAATGAAAGTAAATTTCTAATTGTTCTCTATATAACAAAAATTTCCAACTAAATTCCATTTAGTTTCAATATAAACCAAATCTAAAATTCAAAACATTTTCCTTAACCTATTTTATTATATAAAATAATATTTGGCCATGAAATATGCAACGATCCTTAATTTTTGATAATTAAAAATAGTAAACTTAATAAGATTTTTGTTATTAATTGTTGGAAGAAATTAAAATTTAAGATTTATAACTGGAATAATACTAAAATGAAAAGCATAATGTTAATTAAAGCTAATTATTAACAATTTGAATTGGAATTCCAATTAATTGAAATAATGTAAGGTTATACTTGGTTATAAAGTGAACATAGGAAATAGAATGTAAATATTGAACTTATTAATGAAATAATATATTGTTAACGAAAATTGAATAAAATTAGTGTTATGAAAGAAATGGTAACATTTGTTTGTAAGTAATAAACTTATAAATGTAATTAAAGGCTAATAGTGACAATTATTATATGTATTACCTATTTATTTGGTCTATTAAATTTAATTGGAAATAAATGGCAATTAATTCCCTTAATTAGTTGCAGTAGTGTAGGTTTGATTGATAATGGTAAAAAGGTTGATTCTATACAATGTAACTAATGTAAATTTTTATCATAATATAACCTTTGATTTGAATAAAAGGATGGAAATCAGTTTACTCAAATTTATTGGAATTACAAATTTTAATAAGTGAATTTATTACAATAATGAAATAAAAGGTTAGGTAAATGAAAGGTAAGATGAAATGGTAAAATATTGATGCAATGGAAGATATAACAATGTTGACTATGTATATAACGTAATAATTGATTTAATAAGAGAATGAAACCAAGATAAATAAATTAATTAAGACTTTAATTATAATTAATGTGTGAAATTGACCAAAATTCACTAAAATGGAAATATAGTAGTTAATACAAATACAGGATGGAAATTGGAGTATACTAACATAATAAAATGTAAAACAAATGTTAATTATGTTATTAGATTAAAAGTTTGGACCATAAATAAAATTCTAAAACAATAAACTACGATGAAGTGGAAGGTTCTAATAGTATTAGAATATAATTTAATAATAGGAATTGGAATAGTAAATAAAAATGGATGAGTTAAATGAATATTGATTGAGAGAGAAAAACATTTATTTAATATGTAATTTAATGCTCATTGGATATTGTAATTTTATAAACGTGTTTGCATGACTATAAATAAAGATTACAATGTTCACGTATTTATTCAATTGATTTCATCAATTTGGGTCTGTTTTGAATTGGAAGATTAAAATCAATTGGAAATAAATTTATTGAAATCTCTCAATTGAAAAAGGAAAAAGAAACAAAGTGCAATTAATAAATTTAATGTAAGAATGTTTTCATTTGGAATGTAAATATAAGAATGGATTTAATATTGTATAAGTTGATCATTCTAGAATACAAGAATGTTTACATTTATGAATTTCAAGTAACGAATAAGAATTTTAAGTAAAATAAAAGAATGTTCGAGGAAAATAAAGTGAACGTTTCCATTCTGAATATAAAATGTAACGTTGTAAAAAGAGAAAATTGAAAATTTAAAATAATATTTTACAGTAGTTAAATAGCAGGCATAGGTTGCATGGAAGTGATTTTATTGCTAACCTTGAAATTAAAAATAAATTAGATAATTGAGTTCATAAATAAGTGTCGAGAAAAATATTGTTTTTAAATTTGAATTTTTAAATCATGGTTCATATTATTTTTTATGTAGCGGCGGTCCCCGTTATGTAAATTGATGCGTTTAAATTTAGTTATGTTGTGGTAATTAAATCTTTAATGAATGTCAAATTTTGTATGTTTGGGGTTAACAAAATTAATTGAGTGAACAAATGTTTTGAAATTTGAATTCGAAAAGTTTGTTTATAGAGTAGAATTGGTCCATTCATTCCTTTCTAATTAATAATTGTCACACTTTTTTTCATTGTTTCCTCATTTGTTCCATTATCCATTTACATTATCTAAAGCCTTTTCATTTCATGAACGTTACCTACTTTTCATATTTTTTATTCTTTCCTTCACCTCTTTTAATACCCACCATTTTTTTGGGTTGTTCATATTTTTACTGTATTTCAATTCCTACTTTGTTTATATTTAGCCTTATTAGCTTTTCACTAGTTTTGTGACAGCCCACAAACCCGTACCCCTTGAGTCGACACTTTTCTCCATCATATCAACTCAAAGTGAATGGAAATACGAACCATTAGAGTTAATGAAGAAGGAGGTAGAAGAAGAAATAGAAAGCCATACCAGAATCTCACAAACACAGCGGAACAATATATAATAGATAAATAACTTATCTTCAAACAAAAGAACTATATCTGTTATACACATTACATCATCAGAGTACAATAAAATTCATAGCACACAACTGGACAGTTATATTAACTTGCCCTCATAAAACTGACTATACAGCTTACAACACAGCGGAAAATACATCTGTGGAAATACGCCTCGTCATCCAGATCGTCACCTGAGCTCCTCGGCATCCTGTCCTGTATTCTATAATACTCGGTCTGACCCGAGCATTATAGCGAAATAATACCCAAGTCAGTATTGAATACCAGAGTGAGAAAATACGCTCAATTGGATTATTAATTTTTTAAAATCTTTTGAAAACAAAGGTATCTCGTAAGACCACACCACAAATAAACATTCTGGGTTTTTACCTTACGATAACCAAAATATTTTTATCAAATCCATCTAATATTATAATAGTGCCTAAAGAATGTAAAATAAAATCTAGCTGAAATTCTTGCATCTCATGTTTCAACAATAGTTGGGCACAATCAAAACCATACAAGCGCTTATTGGAGAATGGATTCCATACAATGGCAGGGCTACTGGGGCACCGCCCATCATAATATCTGGTCTAGATCAGCATACTGAAGATCCACCCTGATCCCCTGCAACAAAAGACCAGAGCTACCCCTTACTGGATAGTCCGAATAAGATCATCGTGCGGTTGTGATCAGTAACTGCCCACACAGCCGAGTAAAAGGAACCTCTAGATAGAGATGACCTTACCCCTAATTGGTTGCTAGCCACTTAGCCTTACGTGCACCTCCCCTGTTTTAGCCATTCCCAGTTGATGAGGCTCGAGGCTATGCTTTACCTTTTTAGCACACATTCACTTAGAATGCTCATCATCCTCTTGACGATGTTCTGAAAGCAGTCATCCATACAAGTCCATTCCGGGTCCGAATGGAACCGAAGGCACTACTTCTACTACATCCATTTTGGAATCACCCTCAAGACTAGTAGCGATTAGTCCTTTCACTTCACTGCTCCATCTTCGACTCCAAGCTCTTGTCTTCCTCACAAAAAAGTTCAAACCGGATCGAAGTGATTTTGGAGAAATTAATCCCGATCTCAGTCTCTTCGAAACTATCAGCGCATCGGCCAATATTTATAGTCGGTTATTTAACTATCAAATAATATCCAAAAACAACCATCATATTTAAAAAATTTCCCAAATTATTTATTTCAAAATATCTTCGCAAGATATTTTTAACACTTCAACTCTTTGAAAAATAGTTTTCTAATCACTTTTTTCTCGTGGAATAGATTTCCAAATATTGTTTATTTCCACTGAAATTCACCAAGTTTTAATACTTAGATTTTAAAATAATTTGAATCACTTTACTCAAAATATATATACTTTAAAATGTTTAATTTAAAAACTACTTTAAACACTTTATTTAAATACTAGTTATCAAACTTTAACATAAATTCTTATGTAGACCTTAAGCCAAAATTAATTTTTAAAATAAAAGTTATTCTATAAGGTATAAATATTAAATAATTATCTTTCAAATCATAATACTAGTTAAACCTTCAAAATAATTACTGCTAAAATTAATTTAAATAAGTATTTACTTTAAAATTCTAAAACAATTTAACATAACAAAATTTCTCTAAAACATTCTTTAAAACCACTTTAAAAACCTCTAACTTATACTTAAAAAATTTCTTTGAAAACATACTTGGCTTTTAGGAAAATACACCTTCCATTCCACACCTATAAAAATAAACCACTATTTATTTTCAAAACCAGTTACCCTTTCCTTCATAAATTCCTACCGTGAATTTATACTTCCAAATATCCACTGATATCTTATTCCATTTTATAAACCCGGTTTATAAATTCTTGTCTCATCCTCCTTTTAAAACACAGTTTAAAGCATTTAATCAATTTTCAAATCGATTTCCAAATTTACTCCATTTTAAAAAAAAAATTCCTTTACTGACTCAATTTATTTCAAAACCCATTAATTTCATATTTAACTTCTTGATTATGATTTAAATCTTATTTAAACCGAAAATACCAAATTCATACTTTTTCAAATTTTTTCTTTATCTTTTCCAAACATATTTAAACCTTGAATTTAAAAATAAATTCTTTATAATATCACTTAAATTTAAAAATTTATTTGTTTTTATTTATTCAAACATCTCCTTTCCCATACTCGAAATTTATTTATTAGAATTTAAAAATCAACTTTTATTCTTTTACAATTCATTTTTAATTTATCCAAATTCTCTATAATTATTTACTTAAAATTCCCTCTTTTATTTTCCTTTAAAAATTCAATCTTTATATTTTGATATCTCAATATACCCAAAATATATTCAGTCAAAGCATAACATTCAATATTTTTGTTACCCAGTGGCTTGACTAGGTAGATAGAGACTTGATGGGGAAGCCTTACACAGCACAACTAGGTCATTCGGCATCTATCCTTGTCCGGCATTGAGGAACATTCGGCACAGCTTGGTCGTTCGGCACTCCACACCGATCGGCATAGCATGTTCGTTTGGCACTCCACACCGATCGGCATAGCATGGTCGTTTGGCACTCCACATCGATCGGCATAGCATGGTCGTTCGACATTCCACACCGTCTGGCATCCATACCACGTTCGACATTGAGGGCTGTCCGGCACAGCATGGTCTTTCGGCATTCAATCTCGACCGGCATGAAGCACGTTCGGCATTTGGCCTCGTCCGGCATTCTAGTTTCGTTCGGCATTCAGCCTGTCTCGTTCGCCAATATCTTCCACTTAACATATCGCCCCGTTCGGCTTAGAGACATAGCTCGGCATTTGCCGATCGGCATTAGTGGTTCGGTATGCACAATTACTCACTTTGGGTCGAGATATCTAGCTACTAGGCCCATCGGGAAAGTCCATCCCACTTTCGTGTATAAATAGAGAGGCAGGGGCACAGTGAAATGGACCTTTTTTCGAGAACAACGGGTAGACTCTGTCACATTCAAGACTCATTCAAGACTTATCTTCTTTGCTTAACCATTGTAATCAAGTAGTTGGTATACATATTGTATCTGTAACCAGTTGATAAGTAAAGCAATAAAGATTAACCTCAAAGAGGACGTAGGCAATTATGCCGAACCACTATAAATCTGGTGTTCTTATTTTCCGCATTTAGTTTAGCATTCTTTTCACCTTTTACATTTGCTTTCTTCATTAATCTCTCTATATAATCTTTTATAAGGGTGTTAGTGACCAATTTTAGTGCTAACATTTTGGTGCTTTCACTGAGAACCGAATTCTCAGACTGATAGGATCTACTTTGTAGCTACTGGATTGAAAAATCCCCCGAAGGAGATCCGACTTATTCATAGGACGCCCGTTGAATCTATTCAGAGTTCTGACCGACAACTCTACTATGGGAAGACCACGCACCTAATCAGCCTCTCACAATGCAGACGTCTAAGAGACTGCTAGCGTGCAACAAGTTGGACCTAGCAACCAATAAGCGATTCAAGGCGTAGAACCCTCCACCCAAAATCAAACGGAAGTCGTTACCCGAACAGAGTTCAACAATTTGATGAGCAGGAAAAGTAAAAGGCAACTTGCCGAGAAGATTTAAGCCAACACTAATCTCATGACTCATCTTACCCAGCAGCAGCATCAAAATGCTGGAGGTAGCCTGCTCCGTACTCTTCATATGATAGCTCGACCTCGGCTGATGAACCTCCTAGGCGTTGACGCTGTAAGATTGAAGCTTCACAGGAAGGTGCCACTGATCGATCCGCTAGGGATCATGCACGTAAGGAGACCGGACACCCGGCTCACCAAGGTCCTACTGAAGCTGGCCTTCAAGATGTGCGTTTGGCCGATCACCAACAGAGAGGACACCAACCCGAGCGGTCCCATGGAACGAAACCTAACCTTCCACCTCCATACAAACTCCGGACTTATCAGCTATGGTCAGGCAGTTAATGAGAGAGAATCAAGGCTTGACCAATGATGATTAGGGAGTGTCCAAGGGTCATACTCCCTTCACAGATACTATTCTACAGGCTGAGTATCCCAGGAAGTTCAGTATGCCGACTATCCCAGCCTACGAAGGGAAGACTGACCCTAGGAAACATGTGATGTGGTACGAATGGATGATGGATTCTGCAAGGGAGAATGATGCGACCAAGTGTAGGTGCTTCCCAATCACTTTGTCCAGAATTTCCATCATGTGGTTTACTCGACTTCCTTCATGGCCTATATCCAGCTTCGACGAGTTGGCAATGAAGTTTGTTGAACAATTCAGGATACATGCTACTCGTCCAAAGGACGTGATGTCCTTATTAAGCGTGATCCAGGCTCTGGGAGAGTCTTTGAAAGCATACTTGCAGAGGTTTCATGTCGCTGCCATTGAAGTTAGCAACCCTAACGACCACGTAATCTTGATGGCGGTAATGCGAGGTGTAGATCCGACTCGAGTTTGGAGATTGGTTGGCGGGAAAGCCCCCAACTACGTTGGAGCGATTCTATTCCAAAGCTCACCAATTCATAAGAAGGGAGGTAGCTCGATGGACAAGATGAGAGGGGAACAAGGGCCTATTCAGGACGCTGTGAAAAGTAACATCGCCGTGAAGTAATTCGACGACAGTTCGGGAAAAGTTCAAGTCAACGTCCAGAACAAGCCTGGGAAATCTAAAGGATTTGGAGATGGAAATCCTGGAAAGAAAAAAGAGACAGGGAAATGGAAGTAAAGGATTCCAACCTACAACGAATACACCCCCTTGAATACGTCTCTTGAAAACATTTACCTATCTACCTGTAACATCTTCCAATACAGAAAGCCACGCCCAAAGGAGTCCACTGAGGAACAAAAATGGATGGGGAAGTACTGTCGCTTCCATGAGACCCATGTGCACAATACTGAGGAGTGTAGACACCTCCATGACGCCACAGAAAGGGTAATCAGGAAGAAAAGTTGCAAGAGTTTGTTAAGAACCCACCAGAGGAAAGGCAAGGAATGTCAGACCCCGGACACGGGCCGGCTCCATGCTACCCAGAGGAACCTTCCCGGACCGTGGGCAGGTTGATCATAAACACTATAGTCGGAGGACCTCATCCTACAGACAAGAATTGGCAGGAGATGGAACGATATGCTACCTCCTTGAGGCATGCGAATTATGAATGTTGCTCAAATGTGGAAGATGGAACCCCCGCAAAATAGCAACGCATGATGACAGACGATATAGTATTAGGAGTCGAGATGCAGACAAGGTTGAGGCTCCTACTATCGACCCGATGGTCATATCTACAATGATCGGGCCAGCTTACGTCAAAAGGATTTTGATTGATTGTGGAAACTCTGTTTACATCATCTTCAAGAAGGCTTATGACCAAATGAAGATGGAGATAAAAGATTTAAAACCATGCAAAGCCCGTATCTACGGCTTTAATGGTGCTGCAACCGATGCAATGGGGTATAATGAGTTATCAGTTGAATTTGGGGAAGGTGAGCGTAGGAGAGTGCAAATCCTACCGTTCATAGTAATGGATGTTAACTCTCCATACAATGTATTTTTTGGGTCGTCCGGCCCTGGCAGAGTTTAGGGCCGCTTTGGTCCCATGGTGTTTGACATTAGTATTTCCGACAGACAAAGGGTTGACGTAGTACATGGCGATCAGGCGACCGGTCGCGCTTGTTATGTGGCAGAGCTGAGAGAAGCTCAGCGGAGAGAAAAGGGGAAGGTTGAGGACAGCTCCGTCCGCATCCTAACTACTGATGATTGACAAGTAGTGCCCGAGCCCTGGGTCGGGCAACATTCTCGGATCCTTAGAGATATAGATTTGAGAGATGATGATGGGGAACCCAGGGAAACGAATGCAACACCGGCTGAGCTGACGATCGACATTCCAGTTAGCCGGGATGATCCGTCATGAGTTCTTAAGATTGGATCACAACTCGACCCTTCAGTGGCCGAGGATCTTACTGATTTCCTCTGAGCGAATCTGGATGTTTTCGCTTGGAAACATTCTGATATGTGCGGGATTTCTCCCACTATTGCGAGTCATATGTTGAACATAGACCCAAAATACGTTCCTGTGAAACAGAAAAGGAGAGGCATGGACCCGGAGAGGTCCGCTGCTCTCAAAGAAGAGGTGGACAAACTCAAAGCCAATGGTTTCGTCCGCGACGCCCCTACCCCGAATGGGTATCTAACCCTGTGCTAGTAAGAAAAGCGAACGGGAAGTAGAGAACTTGTGTTGATTACTTTGATCTGAATAAAGCACGCCCGAACGATAGTTTCCCTTTACCTAGAATCAACCAGCTCATCGACTCTACCGCTGGACATGAATTATTGTCATTTATTGACGCGTATTCGGGATACAGTCAGATCCCAATGCACAATCCAGACCAAGAACACACCGGTTTTATCACAGATGTGGGGCTATATTGCTATGTAGTAATGCCTTTCGGATTGAAAAATGCCAGAGCAACTTATCAGTGTCTGGTGAATCGAATGTTTAAAAACCAGATTGGTAAAACGATGGAAGTCTATGTGGATGACATATTCGTGAAGTCACGGCGGTTAAACGACCACATTCGAGATTTAGCTGAGATGTTTGATATACTCAGGCATTACGGGATGAAGATCAACCCTTTAAAGTGTTCTTTTGGCGTTGCATCAGGGAAGTTCTTGGGTTTCATTGTGAACGCACGTGGAATTGAAGCTAACCTGGAAAAGATTCACGCCATTCGGGACATACAATTGCCCAAAACTATAAAGCAAGTACAAAGCTTGAACGAAAAGGTGGCCGCACTGAGTCAATTCATATCCAGAGTCATGGATAAGTGCATTCCTTTCTTTGACGTGACAAAAGAAAGGAAAGAGGAATTTCGAGTGGACGTCTGACTGCAAGGAAGCATTCCGAGCTCTGGTTAGACATCTAGAAAGTCCACCGGTGCTATCTAAACCAATTGACCATGAAATGCTGTGTGTATACCAGGAAGTATCCCAGCATGCTATCAGTACGGCTTTGGTTCGCGAGGAGGACCGAGTCCAAAAGCCAGTATATTATGTCAGTAAACGTATGACGGGGGCAGAATGAAATTATCCTAGGATTGAGAAGCTAGCTTATTGCTTGGTGATTGCATCACGCAAGCTTCGCCTATATTTCTAAGCACACTCGATCAGTGTTTACATCGATCAACACTTACGAAAGGCACTCCAACGACCAGAATCTTCCGGTAGGATGTCAAAATGGAATATCGAGTTGAGTCAGTTCGATATTATCTACCTGCCATGAAGGGCCATACAAGGGCAAGTGCTAGCAGATTTCATTGCTGAATTCACCACGACAGACGAGTCAAACGACCACAATATCATACCTCCCATTCGATGGAAGATGTACATTGATGGGGCATCTAACGACCGTTGTTCGGGGCTGGCATAGTTCTTGTAACTCCTGAGAACCGATCAGTTTGCTATGCGTTGAAGCTTGAATTCACAACAACGAATAACGAAGCCGAGTATGAAGCATTGATACCGGCTTAAGACTTATCAAAGAGCTGGGAGTAAGATCGGTTGAAATCTTTTACGACTCGCAACTGGTGGTGTACCAAGTGTGGGGAGATTATCAAGCAAAGGGGCAGAGACTTGCCCCGTATTTGGTCTTCAAGAGCTGCTAGCAAATCTCGAGTATTATGATATTTCACATGTCCCGCGTGAGCAAAAAAGAGCAGCCGATTCGTTGGCAAAATTTGCAAGCACTGGCGATGCGCAGCAGATGGGATTGTTTCCACATGAAAACTTGCATGTTCCGAGCATAAATATGATGGAAGTAGATTTCATGTTAGAAACAGAAATTGAGAAGGAATCATGGATGACCTCATTCAAGCAATACTTATTACATGGGGTCGTGCCCGAAAGAAGGAGCGAAAGACGACAAGTCATTCGTCAGGCTTCGCGTTATATAATGCAAGATGGGGTAATGTATCGGAGGGGATTCTCGACCCCCTTACACCGGTGCATTGCCCATGATGAGATAAAACGAGTCCTGAAGGAAGTCTATGAAGGTGAATGTGGCGACCATACCAGGGGGCAGATGTTAGCAAAGAAAATCCTCGCCTATGGATACTATTGGCCAACTGTAAATTGGGATGTCGCAGACTATGTGAGAAGATGTGACAAATGTCAGAAATATGCGAAAATCCCGATAGCTCCGTCGATGGAACTCGCACAAATGGTTAGTCCCAGGCCATTTGCAATGTGGGGGATCGATACAGTCGGTTCCTTACCCCTATCCAAAGGTGGTGCAAAATACGCAACAGTTGCGGTCGATTACTTTACCAAGTGGGCAGAAGCAGAGCCTTTGGCCACTATCAGCACCAAAAAGGTAACTAATTTCGTTGTACGAAATATTATATGTCGTTTTGGCCTTCCACGAACCATCATTATAAACAGCGGAACTCAATTTGAAAGTAAAGAGTTAAAGGAATTTAGCCAAAAATATGGTATTGAGAAAAAGTTTGCAGCAGTTTTTCACTCGAAGGCCAATGGACAAGTGGAAGCCGTAAACAAAATAATTAAATCCATATTGAAAAAACGTTTGGAAAAGACCAGAGGCAAGTGGGCGGACGAGCTTCCAACAGCGCTTTGGGCTTACAGAACCACCTACAAGTCTGCGACTGGCCACACTCCATTCGCATTGGCATATGGCATGGAAGCTGTAATACCTGTGGAACTTGAAGTTCCATCACATCGGGTAACTTATTATGACCATGAGTCAAATCAAGAACTATTGCTAGAATCATTGGACTTCATTAATGAAAAGCGTGAAGAAGCTAATTTAAGAGCGGCCGTATACAGACACCGATTCGTTCGATATTATAATGAAAAAGTCCGACCGAGAATCTTTGGTGTGGGTCATTTTGAAACAAGTTTTTTCGGTTCCATCACATATGAGCCCTGCATGGTAAGGTCCATACGTCTTTGAACGGAAGCTTGGAGAAGGAACTTTCAAGCTAGCGACCGTTGATGGTGCGACACTCCCTCGAGCATGGAATAGCGAGCATTTGCGGCATTATAACACTTAGTTCATTTCTTTCATATTTTAGTTGCATTTATTCCCAGCAAGTTTTTATTCGTAGTTTACGGCATGTAATAAGACAATTTAGCTTGTTTGCATTAATAAAGGCTTGAAGCCATTTTCTACATGAACTGTCGTTTCTGTGTATGATAACGCTGTAATGAATAACTAAGAGATACATTATTCTGTCTGACGTACGAATGCGCACGAGCACTTAAAATCTCCAAGTTCTCGGAGTGCGCATTGGAGTACTCTGAGTCCCCTGAGTGCGGACCAGAGTATAAACGACTTAAAATCTCCAAGTCTCGGAGTGCGAATTGAAGTGCTTCGAGTCCCCAGAGTGCGGACCAGAGTATAAGCGACTCAAAATCTCCAAGTCCCCGGAGTGCGGACCAGAGTATAAACGACTCAAAATCCCCAAGTCCCCGAAGTGCGGACTGGAGTACTCTGAGTCCCTTGAGTATTGACCAGATATAAACGACTTAAAATCTCTAAGTTCCCGAAGTGCGGACTGGAGTACTCCGAGTCCCCAGAGTGTGGACCAGAGTATAAACGACTCAAAATCTCCAAGTCCCCGGAGTGCGGACTGGAGTACTCTGAGTCCCCGGAGTGCGGACCAGAGTATAAACGACTCAAAATCTCCAAGTCCTTGGAGTGCGGACTGGAGTATTCTGAGTCCCCAGAGTGCGGACTAGAGTATCAACGACTTAAAATCTCCAAGTCTTCGGAGTGCGGACTGGAGTACTCTGAGTCCCCAGAGTGCGGACCAGAGTATGAATGACTCAAAATCTCCAAGTCCCCGGAGTGTAGACTGGAGTACTCTGATTCCCCAGAGTGCGGATCAGAGTATCAATGACTCAAAATCTCTAAGTCCCCGAAGCATGGACTATAGTACTATTAGTCCCCAGAGTGCGGACCAGAGTATAAACGACTTAAAGTCTCCAAAGTCCCCGGAGTGCGGACTGGAGTACTCTGGGTCCCCAGAGTGCGGACCAGAGTATGAACGACTTAAAATCTCTAAGTCCTCGGATTGCGGACTGGAGTACTCTGAGTCCCCAGAGTGCGGACCAGAGTAAACGACTTAAAATCTCCAAGTCCTCGGAGTGCGGACTGGAGTACTCTTAGTCCCTGGAGTGCAGACCATAGTATAAATGACTCAAAATCTCCAAGTCCTCGGAGTGCGGACTGAGGCACTCTAAGTCCCTAGAGCATGGACTAGAGTGTAAATGATTTAAATATCCAAGTCCCCTGGATGCGGACTGGATACAAATGGCTTGAAGAGATTGAATCCTTAGCATGCGGACTTGAAAATATTCTAAGTAGTTGGAGCGTGGAATAAAGAATATGCAATGCCAAAAAATTATCAACTTATTTAAAGTTGAATCAAGAAGTTTATGTAGCTCGTACTAGCTCGGGTTTTGCCCATGATTATATAGAAAACCGAACAACAGAAGTCTTTTGAAAGGAAAACGAACTAAGTTTTATTCACCAAAAATAATTTCTACTATAACTCCTCCGAAGCTCGGAGTCAAAAGTTTATTTACATGAACTACGAAAATAAATAAAGATAATTACATAGTCTAAACTAACTCTCGTGAACGAGAGTAACGACTACTTCTTCGACTTGTTCGACTTTTTCCAAATGACTCCTCTCCCTTGCGTTTGCCCTTGATAATTTTCTTTGATGGGGATGTGACAACTGAAGAAGCATGGGGAACTTCCATGGGCTTGGACCCGCCGGAAAGGTGACCTTCAATGGCTTATTCAGAAAATCGTCCAGGTCCACAGCTTGAGGCTCGACTTTGATCTCTACCGTCTATTTCTTCTCCTTCTCAAGCCTGCTCCTTCATGCTCAATTTAAATGTGTGTTCAGAGGCGCCTGCAATTTCGATTTCGTAACTCCCATCGATGGGAGGGGAAGTCTCGGACTTATCCTCATCAAGCGCTCCGATCACCTGAGCATCTGGACCAGGAGCCTTCCCTACATGAGTAGCCTCACTTGACTTTTCCTTTACCTCCTTGGCGACATCGCTCCTCAGAGTGAGCTCGGGATCAGAACGACCTGCACAAAATCATGAAAAACGAGCATTAGAATACAGTAGGCCCTCGTGAAACGATGATTTTTGGAATGTTAAGGTGAAGAGTTATCTAACAGGTTCCGGCTGGCTCTCAGCCGTCCAAGGGATCTCACCCTCTGGAATAGGAGATAGAACGTGAACGCCAAGGCCAGGGTCCTCCGGGTCATAACCGATGTGCTACTCAAAGGGATCAAGTATCGGTCGATCGACCGGCTGAGTGGGCGCATGAGCTTGAGACTCGATCCCGGATGGACCGGAAATAACCTCTTTCCCTTTCGTTGAGGGGGACCCTTTGCAGTAAAGAGATTTTGCCATAGACAGGTCCGAAGGCTCGTTTCCCTTAAGAAATTCTTTTATCAAAGCTCCTTATCAACCTCCTCAGTACCAAGTTCGACCTTCCTGATTTCTACTAAAGTCTCCCATGCCTCAGCTAAAGATTCGAGGTAGCCCTTACCCAAAAAAGTTAAGTCTCGGTGTATGAGGAAGCGGGCATTGAATTCTGCAGTTAGTGGGTTGAACATGCTTTTGACCTCCTCCCTACCTGCTTCTTTAGCCACCTCAAGGCGAGAGTCGACCTCCGCAGACGCTATTTTCTTTCCCTCTTCACGGGCTTCATTCTTTAGCATCTCAACCTTAGAAAGTTCATCCTCAAGCTTCGCCTTCAGAAGTTGTGTGGCAATGATCTCGTCGCAATATCGTTGCGATTCACCTTTGGCAGCGGCCTTCTCCTCCTTTTCTTTGCGGAGTTGCTCCTCCAGCTCCTTAACTCGGAGGGAAAAGGTGTCCCTCTCCTTCTGCACTGAGTCTTTCTCCAAAGCTAGGTCCCTACAGTGTTGGACCGCCTCGTCGATTTCTTTTTTATGTGTTGACTCCAGACGAGTAACGGCCTCGGTAGTATCTTTAGCGCTCTTCTGGGCGGCTTCAAGCTGAGACTTATAAGAAGCAAACTCTTCATCCTAAGCTTTAATAATATCTTTATCGTGGATAGCCTCAAGCTTCAAGCGATCTATCTCATGCCGATGCTCTATGGAAACTTCTGAAACTTTATCGGCTAAGTGCACGAACGCATCATGCTGTACATAGACATCATTGGTACAAGCGATGGCACTTTTCTTGATGTGCCTTGGAATATGGTGGATCGTTGGAAGAAACTTTAAGCCATCAAAGCATATCTTCGGAAATGAGGTTTTAAGTTCAGCAAGTCGTTCAGCGACCGTTGGATCAGTTACAGGAGTAAGAGGAGTCTGCTTGGAGACCATAGACGTTTTGTGGGGATCTCAAGATTGCCTGGTACTTGATGGACCAGAGTATTGATCCCGATGTGCCTCAGGCTGAGACCCCTTATATCCAGATTTCTCTTTGCCGTGCTCCGGTTGACAAGGGGGATTGCGAGGATATGAGGGCTGGTTATAAGTTTTCCTTCGGTGTGATGACTCTCGGCGATGATAATCTCGATTGCCGGATTCATCTTTATCTCGGCGCTTGCCGAAGCCCGAATCTCGGCCAGATTGGTAGAAAATCGATGACCCGCAAAGGCGGTCAAGTCCATGCATGCGCCCCATGTCACCTGCACAAAGTTTAAATAATGATGGGTTAGCAAAGAATAGGGTGACAACGGAAATTTGAGTGCCAGGTGAAGTGCATGTGTTTGTGTGTGTCCTAATGTTTCCCCCCGAAGGACCAGTTTCTTTACTAATAGGAGTTTTTCTCCCTAGTTTTGGGCTTGAATGCTTGTATCACCTCTCGTGGGCGAATGAAGCTTAAGTGCCTCTGGATCATCGAAGTCGTAGTTGAGTAGATCATCAGGTATGGAAAGGTTCGACAGGCCTTTTAGAGAACTTTCTAAATGTTGTAATTAAGCCTCTTTCTCCACCGGAACGAGGGTAACTTTAGAAGTTCCACCGACTATTTTCTTCCTCATCCTGTATGTTAGTTTGTTCTTTCCCTTCGAAGGGGAAGGCGATGTCTTGATGTCGTGAACTTCGACTATCGGATCCCGAGTGGGACTAACATTTTCGTCTTGTACATCAGGCATTTCAGTTTCCTTAATCTCCCCCTCTTCTAGTCTGACAGGGGCGTTACGTGTCGAAGACTCAGCCTGTTTTTTTCCCTTTGCCAGCAGTAGGCCTGAGTATGGTAACATCCTGAGGGAGGCTTATCCAGCGACCTTCCGCCAACAACCCAAACTTTGTAAGTGACTCATTTGAAATGAGAGTTCAGATGTCCCCGTCTTCGGTAGGAATGGCTCGAATAGCTTCGACGGCTTCAGAGTATCCGGGTCCCTCAGGACGTGGGTTAATACCTGAAAAGATGGAAGAGAGTTAGAAAAGGTACAGCTTCAACCAAACATGAATATTGATCCAGGAAAAAGACTTACTTCCTTCCACCCATCTCCTTGCAAAGCCGGGAAGACAGCTCACATAAAACCATTCCTGTTTATACAGGGAAAACTTTCTCCATACCCCAGTTAAGATTTGACATTTGCTGTGCGGCTCGAGAAACACGAAAGATGGGCTACCCTCCGTCTCTTGATGTAATATATGTATCGGATGGTTGCGTCAAAATTGACCACAAACACCCAATAGTCATGAAAGCACCCGTTTATCAACGCAGATCATCAATAATCAATATAGAATTCAAATCTAAGCAACAACTAACATGATAATTCACAGATAACAATCACAAACACCGGATTTATAGTGGTTCGGCGATCTTGCCTACGTCCACCTTTAAAGTTCTCTCTTTATTGATTCACTTGATGATATTAATCGATTACAATGGGTTACAATTGATGATAGCTTTGAAATCTGAATACAACAGCGATAATGAAGTATGGAATTCAATCCGGCAGAGTTTGGACGTTCAATGGTGGAAGCTCCGAAAAGATCCCCTTTTCTGAAGGCTTCAGGGTGCTATTTATAGGCGTAGGAGGCCCAGATCTCGCTCAAACTTTGGGAGACTTCTTTTGGCACGTTAGTGGACCCACGCGACCGACATCACCAAGTTTCGACTCGATCTGACATCGATTCGAAGTGATTTCGAACCCATCAAAAAATGGTCCAATCGAGCTGAAACTTGACAGGAACAATCCTTATCTTGTATGGAAGCTACTGTGAAAATTTCGTTGCATTTGGATCAGTGGTTTAGGAGATATGATCGATTCGAATTGAAGTAGCTTGGATGGCTTTGTAGTTCAAACCGATCAATTCGAATCGATTGATTCGAATCGATGCAAACATGCGATAGTGGGTTGACGTGGCGCACATTCTTCGAGTCGATCCGGCCTTCCCTCCTTGCTGAGCGCTTCGTCTCCGTGAAACTTGCCGACTTCGTATTGTGGAGCGACACGTCATCCAAGCTAGTTGACTTGGTGGATACGAACAAGTGAATGTTCCTGGGTTTGAATGTGACCGATTCAAACCAAGGTATACTCGTGGGTTCGAACTCGATTGATTCGAATAAGATCTGTTCGAAGCGACTTGGATTCGAAGCTGGTGGGCTTGAATGGATTTGAACATACTTGCGAGGATGGACTCGAACTAAGGCATACGAGGATGGGCTCGACTCGATGGATTCGAAGGTGATGGTTTCGAAGCTAATGGAGTCGAAGTTGATGGTTGCGAGGCAGGCACTGGCTGATGGATTCGAACTAGATGGGTTCGAACCAATGAAAGGGTGATGGATTCGAACCGGGCAAGGTTCATCTCTCTCAAATTGAATCCATCATAACTTGAGCATACGAACTCGGATTGACTTGAAAATTGAAACACTGGCTTTCATGGCTTTGCTTGTTACGTCCTATCAATTGTGGCCTGATCCGGGCTTTGACAAAATTCATCGATATCCATAGCGGAGTGAAGCACAACCAATCTTTGAGACGAACTGTCTTTTGTTTTTGATCGATTTTGTGATATCGTGGTTTTGCCAAAAAGCGGGATAACATTTTCCCCCCAAAACATGCCTTGCGGTAGGGAGGTGTGTTTTGTAATGCCTTGAGCTGGATGTTCATATCCTATCATCAACCTGTAAAGAACTTGATAGTTTCATATGTCCTCAAATGACGATCATTCGGGATCGAGCTATTTAGGATGAAGCACGGCCGTTCATGGTCAAGCGCCTAACTTCAGATGATGATCGTTCGTGATCGAGTCATCTGAGGTGAAGTGCGACCGTGCGCGGTCGAGCGTAAAAATCCATGCGTCGATCGTTCGGGATCGTATGCCGCTTGAGCTGAATTAGGACCGTTCGCGGTCTGCGCCGTTCGTGGCAGAAGATGGAATAGGACCGTTCGCGGTCTATGCCGTTTGTGGCAAAAGATTGAATTGGACCATTCGCGGTCGATGCCATTCGCGGCAAATGATGAGATGGGACCGTTCGCGGTCGATGCCGTTCGCGGCAAATGGTGATCATTCGCGATAAAGTGCCATTCAAGGCGAATGGTGACCGTTCGAGGTCGGATTTCATAATAAGTAAATCATGACCGTTCGTAGTCAGTGCCGTTCGAGGCAGAGAGTGATCGTTCGCGATCGTGTGCCGCTCGAGGCGAATTTGTGACCTTTCGAGGTCGGATGCCGTTCGAGGCGAGAAAGTGTGCCCGGGAGGGCTTGGTGTTATCGATGCCAGGGTCACGTTTGGGTGAGTTCCTGGATCGTTTGTCAGGGCGGTTTATCGCCATTTCAGAGCATGCCTAAGGATCGTTCGCGACCCCGTACATGTGTAAGTAGCTTAGCCATTCCAGAGTTATCAGAATCAAATATCTATTCAACGGATGAGTTTTAAAACAGAAATGTCCAAACAAACAAAATCTAAATGTTCAAATCAAAACGAAACGAAAGCAAAGCATGGATGTCAAAGTGTAAGTTCCCACTACGAAACGGTCAATGATCACTCAGAGCATGCCTGGAGATCGTTCGCGATCTCGCGCATGTGTAAATGATTTAATTGCATTAGTGGAAGCTTACAACTTGTTCATCGTTATTTGACTCAATTGATAACCAAACGGTGCCTCGATTCAGGGTCGCCTCTAGCTGATGTGGACGGTGGTCGCTCTGGTTCCGCCGCTGGAGCTCGCCTCCTTACATATTGAAGGAGCATACTGTTCCTGATATGCCCTTCCACCTCGTCCTTCAGATGCCTACAATCATTAGTGTTATGACCGTTTAATTCATGGAATACACAAAACTTATCTGATTTCCTTTCGTCAGAGGTTGGATCCCGTCGCATTGGCCTACGATATAGAACCTGCTCTTTGGTATCCTGATAAATTCGTTCCAGGCTTTCATTCAGCTCAGTGTATGTGGTGAATCGCGGCTCCCTCCGTTGCCGCTTTGATCTATCTCTGTCATTCTCAGTCTTTCTTTTACCTTTATCCTTATCCGAGTCCCTTTTAAGAGGCTTTTCGTCTTTAAGTGCATAAACTTCTATCCCATCTCCTTCTTCTCTTTCTGCATTCGCATCCTCTAATCGTAAAAACTTTTCTGCCTCATGATATAATTCTCCTAGATCCACGGGTGGATCCTTAGTTAATGAATTTTTGAACTCCGTTCCGTCAGCTATCTCGGATACAACCGCCATCATAACCATGGATGGATCTGGTCGATCCACCGAAGCTGCTGCCGCATTAAACCGCGTCAGAAAACTCCTCAACCTCTCTCCAGCCTTCTGTTTTAAATTACCAAAGTCATCACATTCTTGGGTCTTGTAATGTGAACCCTGAATTGCCTCATAAATCTCTCAGTCAAATCATTCCATGTTCCGACGGATCCACTCTCTAGTTGTCTGAACCATAACGCCGCAATATCCGTCAAGTACAATGGAAAGCACCGGGCCATAACCTCCTCTGATGCCCCCAGCACTTCCATATGCCTCATATATTTCGTCAGATGGACCGTGGGGTCCGTTCTCCCATCATACATATCCAACGATGGTAATTTGAAATCCGGTGGGTTCCTAGCTTGCCTGATTGCTGGAGTAAAAGGAATCCTATTAACATCCTCCAAATCTTTGTTCACCAAACCGCCTCTCAAAGCTTGCCTAACCATCTCTGCTAACCTGTCGTTGTCTCCAAGATGTAATCTTCGTTCACTACTTTCGACCTGCCCCCCGAGTTCATGAGGGAACTCTGGGATCTGCCCCCTTGACTGTGCGTTCACTCCTCTACTACTACTGGGTTGCGCAGATGCTCCTCTTTCTCTCTCCGAAATTGTATCAACGTTCTCCATGGGTGCGCCTCCTAATCCAGGTGCTATGCCGGACGGTCCTGCTCCGTTCTGGACTCCATTGGCTTCTCTATTCTGTGCTCCAAGCCGTCCTATCTGTTGAAATAAACTCTGGATCAATTCCTCTTGCTTCTTCATCATTGTCTCCATCTCGTCCCTAGTGATAAAGATCGACGGTTGATTCGCTCCTGAGGAAGCCTCTTGACTTCCTTGTTGTTCACTTCTCTCTGGCCTTGGCCTTCGGCTTGATTGTCTCGTCATAATCTCTCGAATATGAACTTCCAAACTTTTCGAATCAACTTCTAATTGGTAGAACTCCTTAATTAGATTTCTCAGTGAAAGCAGCAAAATGTTTGCGTCAAAATTGACCACAAACACCCAATAGTCATGAAAGCACCCGTTTATCAACGCAGATCAGCAATAATCAATATAGAATTCAAATCTAAGCAACAACTAACACGATAATTCACAGATAACAATCACAAACACCGGATTTATAGTGGTTCGGCGATCTTGCCTACGTCCACTTTGAAGGTTCTCTCTTTATTGATTCACTTGATGATATTAATCGATTACAATGGGTTACAATTGATGGTAGCTTTGAAATCTGAATACAACAGCGATAATGAAGTATGGAACTCAATCCGGCAGAGTCTGGACGTTCAATGGTGGAAGCTCCGAAAAGATCCCCTTTTCTGAAGGCTTCAGGGTGCTATTTATAGGCGTAGGAGGCCTAGATCTCGCTCAAACTTCGGGAGACTTCTTCTGGCACGTGAGTGGGCCCACGCGACTGACCTCACCAAGTTTCGACTCGATCTGACATCGATTCGAAGTGATTTCGAACCCATCAAGAAATGGTCCAATCGAGCTGAAACTTGGCAGGAACAATCCTTATTTTTTATGGAAGCTACTGTGAAAATTTCGTTGCATTTGGATCAGTGGTTTAGGAGATATGATCGATTCGAATTGAAGTAGCTTGGATGGCCGTGTAGTTTGAATCGATCAATTCGAATCGATTGATTCGAATCGATGCAAACATGCGATAGTGGGTTGACGTGGCGCGCATTCTTTGAGTCGATCCGGCCTTCCCTCCTTGTTGAGCGCTTCGTCTCCGTGAATCTTGCCAACTTCGTATCGTGGAGCGACACGTCATCCAAGCTAGTTGACTTGGTGGATACGAACAAGTGAATGTTCCTGGGTTTGAACGCGACCGATTCGAACCAAGGTATACTCGTGGGTTCGAACTCGATCGATTCGAACAAGATCTGTTCGAAGCGACTTGGATTCGAAGCTGGTGGGCTTGAATGGATTCGAACATACTCGCGAGGATGGACTCGAACTAAGGCATACGAGGATGGGTACGACTCGATGGATTCGAAGGTGATGGTTTCGAAGCTAATGGAGTCGAAGTTGATGGTTGCGAGGCAGGCACTGGCTGATGGATTCGAACTAGATGGGTTCGAACCAATGAAAGGGTGATGGATTCGAACTGGGCAAGGTTCATTTCTCTCAAATTGAATCCATCATAACTTGAGCATACGAACTCGGATTGACTTGAAAATTGAAACACGGGCTTTCATGGCTTTGCTTGTTACGTCCTGTCAATTGTGGCCTGATCCGGACTTTGACAAAATTCTTCGATATCCATAGCGGAGTGAAGCACAACCAATCTTTGAGACGAACTGTCTTTTGTTTTTGATCGATTTTGTGGTATCGTGGTTTTGCCAAAAAGCGGGATAACATCGGATATCGCCCAGAGTCGAAACCCTGGACAGAACAGTCATGAAGAGGATGCAAGTGCCGTAGATGAATGCGTAGCTATTCGAATGCAGTTGCGATGGGGCAACGTCGATAAACTGCAACACGTCTCAAAGAAGTGAGTTGAACGGTGGCACACTGCCAACCTAGCACATGAATTTGTTGCAAGCTATGTATCCGACTGGGGGCAAGTGTAGAAGATCATGCCCCGATGGAACTAATACATCGTCAAAGGGGATTCCATGGATAGAGAAAATCCCACGGAGTGTACTTTCGTTAATCTTTGAAGCCTGAGAATCGGTTGGGTCATCTAGAAAAATTGCTGCCTCCAAAGCGTCGGGAGCCAAGTCGACAGATGTATTCGTAGGGTTTGGAAAGTCTTGACCGGCGATAGTTGACGGATGTGAAGTATTTATTACTTCTTGTTGAGAGGATGGCCTTGGTCTATCTGAGATCGTAGGAGAGCTAGATTTCCTAGACATCACTAATGAAGATTAAATCTAACAGAGCACCTGTTTGAACTATACTTGAAAAGTAATCGACGTTAGATTTAACATCATAAATATTCTCCCCGTGTGGTGTGTGAACTAGTGCGATCATTCAGGTATAAGTGCTGAGAAATTAAAAGTCACAGAGTTGATGATATAAAGTTGAGCTTTGAACTGTCATCTTCCAAGACCATCATTGTTGTTCGTCTCCGAAAGGCTGTTTTATGATGTTTTCAATTTTGGACTCGGACATTGGCACCATATGTTGAAGGCTATTATCAATTTTTATCAATTTAAATTCAGACTTATGATTGTTGAAACTAGGAGTTATCAGTCCGGATTAGTTCGATATGATGGTTTGCTTAAGTCCTTCTCCTTGTTTTTTGTCATATTATTAGGCATGGGAAATAAGTGAATTCGAGGGTTATGTTCAAGTTGGAATGATTTCGACTGTTGTTATCCATTCATTGAAGGTCAAGGCCGAGTGACACTTGAAACACACAACCTAAAAGCCGCTCGGCCTAAATGCCGTTCGCACCAAACACCGCTCGGACTAAATGCCGCTCGGCCTAAATGTCATTCGGCCTAAATGTTACTCGGCCTCAATCCAGTTCTGCCTAAATGCCATCCGGCACAAGTCCATTGCTCAACATTATCTGGATCAAACGTATGAGCCAGATATATCGAGTCACTTACTTCCTACCTCCCTGACGTCACTCACGCGTAGATACTATCGAGCCACTCCTCTCGTGGTTGACCATTCTCCACTCTAGATCCAAATGCCAAATGGCCGCGCTCGGTTGTTCTTCACCCCTTGATTATCGAACGACCTCGAACAATGGTCCTGTTCCACTTCAACATCCTAACTCTAACGCTCGGTAAACCAACAGGAGCCTATGACCTGGAAACAGTCGGTGTCCATTTCCCCTCTCTTATCCATTCCGCCCCCTTGAAATCGACTAAAATCATACTAAGTTCCAGCCTTAGGACATGTTCGAACCTCAATTCGTCTCCCTCATCCACATGCCTCCTACTGTCTGTAATCTATGGAGAATTCACGAATTCGAACTTTGTGCTAAACTCCCTAATTTGAAAAAAAGTTCGAACGAAAGATTCTTACCAAAGAGAATGGTGGGAGCTTGGGGGTCTGTGGGCTTGAGATTGAAATTCGTTTAGACTCAATTTGGGAAGGAACTATAGGTAGGGCTTGATGGATTCAGGATAGGAAGGGAAGATTGGGGAGTGAACGAGGTTTGAGGGTGGTAAGTTACGAGTTCGTGCAGGGTCGAAGTAAAAGTAAAAAAGAAAAAAGGGAGAAGTTAAGTACCAACTTTTATTGGGGGAAGAAAGGAAGTCGAAGGGACAATGACCGGTTGAACCGGTCAAAGCACATCCCTCGTTTGACATCATCAATGCCGCTCGACATTCGTTTATTGTTTAACTTCAGCATGTCGTTCGGCATGCACTACCTCGAGCGACATTCAGGAGAAGACATTTTCGAGAAAACAACACCAGTGCTTGAAGAATAACACGGAGGACTCGTGATTCAAAGCGCATCATGTTCATCCACATGATACACTTTGGGGGGCAAGTGTTACCCAGTGGCTTGACCAGGTAGACAGAGACTTGATGGGGAATCCTTGCTCGGCACAACTAGGTCATTCGACATCTATCCTTGTTCGGCATTGAGGACCATTTGGCACAGCTTGGTCGTTCGACACTCCATACCGATCGGCACATCATGGTCGTTCGGCACTCACACTGATCGGCACAGCATGGTCGTTCGGCACTCCACACCGATTGGCACAGCATGGTCGTTCGGCATTCCTCACCGTCCGGCATCCAGACCACATTCGGCATTGAGGGCCGTCTGGCACAGCATGGTCGTTCGGCATTCAATCTCGATGGGCATGAAGCACGTTTGGCATTTGACCTCGTCCGGCATTCAAGCTTCGTTCGGCATTCAGCCTCGTTCGGCATTCCAGCCTCGTTCGGCCTACATCTTCCACTCAACATCGCCCCCGTTCGACTTCGAGACATGGCTCAGCATTTGCCGGTCGGCATTAGTGGTTCGGCACGTAGAAATCACTCACTTTGGGTCGAGATATCTAGCTACTAGACCCATCAAGGAAGTCCAACCCACTTTCGTCTATAAATAGAGAGGCAAGGGCACAGTGAAATGGACCTTTTTTCGAGAACACCGGGGACACTCTGCCGCATTCAAGACTCATTCAAGACTTATCTTCTTTGCTTAACAATTTTAATCAAGTATTTGGTGTACGGATTGTATATGTAACTAGTTGATACGTAAAGCAATAAAGATTAACCTCAAAGTGGACATAGGCAATTACGTCGAACCACTATAAATCTGGTGTTCTTATTTTCCGCATTTAGTTTAGGATTCTGTTCACCGTTTACATTTACTTTCTTCATTAGTCTCTCTACATAATCTTTCTTAAGGGTGTTAGTGACCAATTCTAGTGCTAACAATTTTTCAATTCCTAATATAATCAGTATAATCTATAACAGATTATCACATAAAATATAGAGTACAAAAATAAATTCCAATACTTTGAGAAATCCAGTTGGATCCCTCCAACCTGTTTCCCTACATCCACAGATGTTAGCACAACAATTTAAAAATACCAATTTCACTTCAAGGTGAGATATCGCGGTATAAAGGGTCATCCGCTATTATTCGGGACGCATAGAGTCTCATCCGCTATATAATGCGGGAAATCAATCATTCCAATATATATACGGCTATATATAATATCACATCGAAGCTGATAATAAATTATCAATTAATGCAAACGACCAATAATTTAAATTTAACTATTTAAATTGAAAGGTATTCCAAATGAGTGAGATTAACTCACCTTTGTTTTTATTTCGCAATCCATTTCCATCCCGGCTTGTTTTCACGATTTTGTCCTTGTATAAACAATTCACGATTATTAACATTTGAATTAACCACACAATTAATTACCATTTAACAAATTTAATTTACTAATAGTTTAATTTAATTTGAACTAAATTTCTTTTTGTAAATTATTTTCTAGTGACCAAAATAGTTAGATAATTTTAATCTCCACAATATATTATTTTAAAAATAAACCAGTAAATAAAAATAGGTATATCTATATATTTATTCTCTTTTGAAACTATATGTTGAATTTTTTTTATAGATTTCAAAAATCTAATTTTATATAAACTTCCCGATTTTAAAATTTCTATATTTCCAAACCTTATCTATATAAATTTTCTGTTTTATCTATGTATATATATACATTAAATTCTAAAATAAAATTCCTTCAACCCATATGTATGTGAATTACTATATACATATATATACATATATATATCTATATTTATTAAACTTTTAAAAACAAAATTATACCTCACAGCCAACAGCCCAAGCCTCGACTACAACCACCTACGGCCAACCCAAGACTTCATTACAGCCATCCCACGTCACGCTCTGCCAATCAACACGCCATCGAGCGTCGCCACTCCTCCAATTCCTCCTCTTTAACAAATTCAAAGCACTTTTAATCACTCCCGACCTACTCCAGATCCTATCATCATTGTCAAGACCTTCCGCCACCGACAACCACCCGACTCGACCCGACTCATGAGAAAGCCCTAATTTCGATAGGTGGACTGTAGCGCGAGCATCGGCGTCGATGTTAGGATGACATTGGAGGAGGAGGCATTTGCTAGAAGATATGTGAAAGGGAAGGTCGACGGTTGAGCAGGAAACAGAATAGTATGCGACCATGGAACAAGAGGGGCAGGAAAGATTGATTGGTTGCGTACTGATTTAAGAATTAGGAGATTTGAAGCAGGAGGAGCATTTTAGTTGTAGGTATCGAGAGTGGAGGGTAGCAACTGACGGCTGATGTGGTGGGATTAGATTGTCTAAATTTTGGATTTCTTCTTTAGCTCTTAGCCCCATTATTCGTTTTAGAGCACCCCCAGTAGAAATTTGATTTTGAATTCAAATTAAGAATGAAAAGGGGTAGGGAATAGAAGAAGGCGATATTAATTTTTGTGAATTATTAGCTCGGCCATTCCCTTTTTGTTTTGAACGAGAACAGAAGAAAGGGGAAACAGAAGAATTGAATTCATATCGGCCTTAAAAATATCCAGAGCGAGCTTCTTCTTCTTCTATTTTTTTAAAATCAAATGCGTGTTAAACTAAAGAACACGTGTTTTTCCAGGAGACACGTGTTCTGAAGTAAAAAAGCAACGATGAAATTATTTAAATTCTAAATTTTAAACTTAAATCGTCACGATTTCCGCAACTCACAATCTCGATCTCCAATCGAGGCATGCTGCTTGGCGTTTATAACATTAAACCCCTATTCCGAATGCAATGCAAAAGTTACAAGGCCTAACTCGATCGTATGGAGAAGATAGCTTTTTGGACACAGTCATTATATTAAATTTCGATATAGATTTCAACGCGTCTATCTACCGTACGGCCACATGAAAACTCCAAAAGCTATGAAAATTGAAATCCGGTAATAATACACTTTTACGGATCCAATGGAACTAGTTTCGTTGAATTCCGAGACTGTACCTCGGAAGGTAATTTTTAAATGTCAATTTAAACTGCATATTTTTAAAACTGAACAAAACACTTTTAAATTCAATCCTAAAGCTTTCATTATCTTCAGTATCATAATTATAAATTTCCCAAGCCTTTGAAGTATTTTTAACCAGCTTAAAAACCAAGATTCACTATTTTAATCAGTTTCCAATAATTAAATTCAACAATTTAATTGCCAAATTAATAATGATATTTGAAATTCAAGTTAAATTAACTTTCGAATATTAAAAATTAATTAAATATTCCAATTTCAAATACCCAAAATTTTCGGGTCATCACATTCCTCCCCATTAAAAGAATTTCGTCCTCGAAATTACTAGTTAAGAAGAATGGTCCGTAACCCATTTTCTGTTTTTTCCAAAACCAAATAGTTTTTAACAACGTTCCAAAACGCTCTTATTAACTTTCCAAACTTAACCATAAATGACAATCAACATCATTGACTCAATCATTTCAATTTATAATTCAAAACTTTAAATTTTCAAAATTTCTTAAAATTTTGCTTACTCCCTAAATTTTTAAAAAATTTCGCTAGCGTCACCCTTGCACGGCACAACTACAAAATGCCTCTACAGGACTCCAAATTTCAAAAGAAAACAAAACGCCAAGTGGCTAGATCAGAAAACCGTCAAATTTCATGCAGAAATTTAGATACATACCTTATGTCAAGCAATTCCATTTATCTTCTGGAATCAAAAATCCAAATTTCCTTTAGCTTTTAAATACCTGTATATCCTACTTAGCATTAATGTCCAATCACAACATTCAAAATCATTTTATACATTTCTTTACAAAAGTTTCAATATCTATTTTATTCAAACCTGTACGATGCACATATATCATCCTTACGTAATACAAAATCCGATCGCTCTCTCGATCATACAATTTCACTTTCGAACAATTATCGTCCACCCGATTTCCTATTGCGGACTCAGATCTGGTTTCTTGATTAGAAACTGTCATTCTCCTTGCATAGCCATTTACTATGATAGAGAATTTCCAAAATCAATCAAAAATCCATATCCAGGGTTCGTCGTCGAAAATAGAGTGAAAAATCCCAACTCGGATCGATATGACTATCTCGAAATTCGGTGCTCGAATCTAGATCAAATCGTTATGCAAATAAAGTAATATACATACATCCTACGTATTTATCTCAGTTGATTATTAACTATATCGATCTTCTTTTATTTACATTTATTTTGATTTCCATTCACTTATTCACATTATCCATTTCACAGCTTTGGTTTATATCTACTTATATTTAAATTGGATCTCTAATTTCATATGAATTCAATTTACCTTCATTTTTTAAAATATTGAATTCTATTCATCTTATCTCAACCCATATTTATTTGATCCATTCCTTTAACTAATCCTACTTACCATTTTATTCATATCTCAAACACTTCTATTCCCAAACTTTTACTATTTTTAGTCCACTTAGAACTAATTCTTCAACTTCACTTTACTATGCAAAATTTAAATTAAATAACATCCCAATATTCAATTTTAATTCATTTGCTTACACACTCAAATCAACTAGTTTACTTACTAATTTTATTTTCAATGACCATTTTACTTAGCCTGCTTTTATTCATTTTCCCAATTCAATTCAAAATTTAAACTTCTATAATTTTTTCAAATTTAATTACATTTGCTACCTTCTTTTAATTCACTTCAATTAATTAGCTTACCTGTTGGGTTTCATACTTATTTATTTAACCCTTTTTAAGTTGAATCTTATTCCAACAAATTTCAAATTTTTATAAGTTATCAAACTTATTATATTCCGTAAACATTTTAAATAAGATTCCAGAGTCTTTTAAATAATTACTCAATATTTCAAAATCATCTTTGAAATCAGTGGTATCGCAAAAGTCCTTTAGTACATCCAATATTTCTTTGAATTTCAAAAATTCAAAACAGTTTCAACAAACATAACTTCAACATCTCAATAGTCATTTTTGAAATCAATCATATACATAATTCATTTGCATATCAAATTATCCTTTGAATTTTAAAACCAACCTAGTTTTGCAAACAGCTCCAATTTAAAACATTTTGGTAGCAATTCCTCTCTTGGAAACTCGAAAATGAACATCGATGATGCTGCAGCCATCACCGAATTTATTTTCCCACGACCGAAGTAAGTTCTGCGCTTTTATTCTTTTAAAAACATTTCCAAATATTTCTAATTCCAAATCTCACTATATTTCAAGTCCAATTCAAAAATATTTCCAAAATAATATCACCATTTTTTCTCCAAAACCTTTGAAAAATGATTTTCAAACTCAAAGGAATTTTTAAGATTTCGAATTCCAAATCCTTTTAACTCATATTCGATATTACTCTGGCATCTTATTTCAATTTATAAATCACATTTATAATTAACATTTCAACTTCCATCTTGTTATATAAGGTAACTTCTTAACTTTGGTTATCATTTTAATCCCTAGTTCAATTTCCACACAACCATGATAATAATTTAATATTATCACTTCCTAACAACCAAGCAACCATATATAACCATAATAATTTACGGAAAAATTGTTTCTTTTATATACAAAAACAATTTGGGTAAAATTATTTCATTTACCCTATTTTAAAATAATACCATGTCGGTTTATCTTGTTTAAGAGTTTAGAAACCTCTATCTATCACATGGCATCCCACATATCAACCAGAATCTATAAACACTCAACCAATAAGTCAACACAATATAAAAACAGTTTTTATATTTACTAACAAATATGCGCTCATATCTATAAATACACTCAAACTCATTCTAGAGTACTATGGACTCTATTTCTAATGAGTAATCCCACCAGAGCCAACGTTATCGCTTATCCTTCAGCTCTGATACCACTGTGACTGCCTGCAAACCCGTACCCCTTGAGTCGACACTATTCTCCATCATATCAAATAAAAGTGAACGGAAATACAAACCATTAGGGTTAAAGAAGAAGGAGGTAGAAAAAGAAATAAAAAACCATATCAGAATCTCACAAAAGTAGCGGAGCAATATATAATAGATAAATAACCGATCTTTAGACAAAAGAACTATATCTGTTATATACATTACATCATCAGAGTATAACAAAATTCATAGCACACAACTGGACAGTTATACTAACTTGCCCTCACAAAACTGACTATACAACTTACAACACAACGGAATATACATCTACGGAAATACGCCTCGTCATCCAGCTCATCTCCTGAGCTCTTTTGCATCCTTTCTTGTATTCTATAATACTCGGTCTGACCCAAGCATTATAGAGAAATAACACACGAGTCAGTATGGAATACCAGAGTGAGAAAACACACTCAATTGGATTCTTAAAGTTTTCAAAATCTTTTGAAAACAAAGGTATCTCGTAAAACCACGCCACAAATAAACATGCTGGGTTTTTACCTTAGGATAACCAAAATATTTTTATCAAATCCGCCTGATATTATAGTAGTGTCTAAAGAAAGTAAAATAAAATCTAGCTGAAATGCTTGCATCTCATGTTTCAGCAAAAGTTGACGTACATGCGCTTATTGGAGATTGGATTCCATACAATGGCAGAGCTACTGGGGTACCGCTCATCACAGCACCTGGTCTGGATCAGCGTACCGAAGATCCACCTTGATCCCTTGTAACACAATACCGAAGCTACCCCTTACTGGATAGTCCGAATAGGATCACCCCGTGGTTGGGATCAGCAACCTCCCACACAGCCGAATAAAAGGGACCTCTAGACAGGGATGACCTTACCTTAATTGGTTGCTAGCCACTTAGCCTTGCATGCATCTCCCCTGTTTTAGCCATTCCCGATTGATGAGGCTCGAGGCTATGCATCAATTTTTTAGCACACATTCACTTAGAATGCTCACTGTCGTCCTGACGATGCTTTGAAAGCATTCATCCATACAAGTCCGTTCCGGGTCCGAACGCAACGGAAGGCACTACTTCTACTACACCCATTTTGGAATCACCCTTAGGATTAGTAGCAATTAGCCCTTGCACTTCACTGCTCCATCTTCAACTCCAAGCTCTTGTCTTCCTCACGAAAACGTTCAAACCGGATCGAAGTGGTTTCGAGAAATTAATCCCGATCTCGGTCTCTTCGAAATGATCAGTGCATTGGCCAATATTGATAGTCGGTTATTTAACTATCAAATAACATCCACAAACAACCATCAGATTTAAATAATTTCCCAAACTATTTATTTCATAATATCTTCGCAAGATATTTTCTACACTTTAACTCTTTGAAAAATAGTTTTCAAATCACTTCTCTCTCGCAGAATAGATTTCCAAATATTATTTATTTCCACTGAAATTCACCAAGTCTTCATACTTAGATTTTAAAATAATTTGAATCACTTTACTCAAAATATATATACTTTTAGACATTTAAAAATTACTTTAAACACTGTATTTAAGTACTAGCTATGAAACTTTATAATAAGTTCTTATGTAGAACTTAAGCCAAAACTAATTTTTAAAATAAAAGCTATTCTATAAGGTATAAATATTAAATAATAATAATTCAAATGATAATACTAGTTAAACCTTCAAAATAATTATTGCTAAAATTAATTTAAATAAATGTTTACTTTAAAATTCTAAAACAATTTAAAATAATAAAATTTCTCTAAAACATTCTTTTAAAACCACTTTAAAAACCTCTAACTTATACTTAAAAATTTGCTTTGAAAAAATACTTGACTTTCAGGAAAATACACCTTCCATTCCACACCTTTAAAAATAAACCACTATTTATTTTTAAAACCAATTACCCATTCCATTATAAATTCCAACCATGAATTTATACTTCCAAATATCCACCGATATCTTATTCATTTTATAAACCTAGTTCATAAATTCCTGTCTCATCCTGCTTTAAAAACACAGTTTCAAGCATTTAATCAAATTTCAAATCGAATTCCAAATTTACTCCATTTTAAAAAAAATTCTTTACTTACTCAATTTATTTCAAAACCCATTAATTTCTTATTTAACTTCTTTATTATGATTTAAAATCTTATTTAAACTAAAGATACCAAATTCATACGTTCCCAAATTTCTTCTTTACCTTTTCCAAACAAATTTAAATCTTGAATTTAAAAATAAATTCTTTATAATATCAATTAAGTTTAAAAATTAATTTATTTTATTTATTCAAAAATCTTCTTTCCCATACTCGGAATTTATTTATTACAGTTTAAAAATCAACTTTTATTCTTTTCCAATTCATTCTTTAGTTTCTCCAAATTCTTTATAATTATTTACTTAAAATTTCCTCTTTTATTTTAAAAATTCAATCTTTATATTTTGAGATCTCAATATACCTAAAATATATTCAGTCAAACCATAACATTCAATATTTTCAATTCCCAATATAATCAATATAATCTATCACAGATTATCACATAAAACATAGACTATAAAAATAAATTCCACTACTTTGAGGAATCTAGTTGGATCCCTCCAACCTGTTTTCTTGCATCTACAAATGTTAACAGAATAATTTAAAAATACCAATTCCGCTTCAAGGCGGGATATCGCGTTATAAAGGGTCATCCGCTATTATGCGGGGAACATAGGGTCTCATCCACTATATAATGCGGAAATCAATCACTTCAATATATATACACTCCTATATATAATATCACATCCAAGTTGATAATAAATTATCAATTCAAGCAAACAACCAATAATTTAATTTAACTATTTAAATTGAAAGGTATTCCAAATGAGTGAGATTAACTCAGCTTTGTTTTTGTTTTGTAATCCATTTCCATTCCAGCTTGTTTTCACAATTTTGACCTTGTATAAACAATTCACGATTATTAACATTTGAATTAACCACACAATTAATTACCATTTAACAAATTTAATTTACTAATAATTTAATTTAATTTAAACTAAATTTCTTTTTTTAAAATTATTTTCTAGTTACGAAAATAGTTAGATAAGTTTAATCTCCATAATATATTATTTTAAAAATAAACCAGTAAATGAAAATAGGTATATCTGCATATTTATTCTCTTTTGAAAAAATATGTATTAATTTTTTTATAGATTTCAAAAATATAATTTTACATAAACTTACCCATTTTAAAATTTCTGTATTTCCAAACCTTATCTATATACATTTTATGTTTTATCTATGTATATATATACACATTAAATTCTAAAATAAAATTCCTTTCAACCCATATGTATGTGAATTACTATATATATGTATATATCTATATTTATCAAATTTTTAAAAACTGAATTATACCTCACAGCTAGCAACCAAGCCTAGACTACAACCAGCTACCGCCAACCCAAGACTTCATTACAGCCATCCCACGTCGCGCTCTGCCTATCGACACGCCATCGAGCGCCACCACTCCTCCAGTTCCCCTTCTTTAACAAATTCCAAAGCACTTCTAATCACTCCCGAGATGCTCCAAATCCTATCATCATTGTCAAGACCTTCCGCCACCGACAGCCACCCGACCCAACCCGACTCATGAGAAAGCCCTAATTTCAATAGGCGGACTGCAGCGCGAGCATCGACATCGATGTTAAGATGACATTGGAGGAGGAGGCATTTGCCAGAGGATATGTTAAAGGGGAGGTCGACGGCTGAGCAGGAAATAGAATAGTATGAGACCATGGAACAGGAGGGGCAGGAACAATTGATTGGCTGCGTACTGATTCGAGAATTAAGAGATTTGAAGTATGAGGAGCATTTTAATTGTAGGTGTCAAGAGTGGAGGTAGCAACTGACGGTGGAAGTGGTGGGATTAGATCATCTGAATTTGGGATTTCTTCTTTAGCTCTTAGCTCCATTATTCAGTTTAGAGCATCCCCAGTAGAAATTTGATTTTGAATTCGAATAGGGAATGAAAAGGGGTAGGGAATAGAAGAAGGTGATATTAATTTTTTTGAATTATTAGCTCGACCATTCCCTTTTGTTTTGAACGAGAACAGAAGAAAGGGGAAATAGAAGAATTGAATTCATATCGGCCTCAAAAATTTCCAGTGCGAGCTTCTTTTTTTTTTTTTTAATCAAACGCGTGTTAAAGTAGAGAGAACATGTGTTGTTCCAGGAGACACGTGTTCTGAAGTAAAAAGCAACAATGAAGTTATTTAAATTCTAAAATTTTAATTTAAATCATCTCGATTTCCGCAACTCACAATCTCGATTTCCAATCAAGGCGTGCCGCTAGGCGTTTATAATGTTAAACCCCTATTTCGAACGCAAGGGAAATGGTTTCAAGGCCTAACTCGATTGTGTGGAGAAGATAGCTTTTTGGACCCAGTTATTATATTAAATTTCGATATAGATTCAACGCTTTTTCAACCGTACGGCCACACAAAAACTCCAAAAGCTATAAAAATTGAAATCCAATAATAATACACTATCACGGATCCAATGTTACTATTTTCGTCGAATTCCGAGGCTGTGCCTCGGAAGGCTATTTTTAAATATCAATTTAAACTAGATATTTTTAAAACTGAACAAAACACTTTTAAATTCAATTCTAAAGCTTTCATTATCTTCATTATGATAATTATAAATTTCCCAAGCCTTTGAAATATTTTTAACCAGCTTAAAAACCAAGATTCGCTATTTTAATCAATTTCCAATTATTAAATTCAATAATTTAATTGCCAAATAAACAATGATATTTGAAATTCAAGTTAAACTAACTTTTGAATATATAAAATGTAACGATCCCGAATTTTAAATAATTTTAAATTGATAATTTATTTTAAATTTGAATAAAAATTTGTGAAATTAATTTGGTAATTGATATAACATATTAGTTGAATTAAGGAATTGCTTTTAACTAATGTATTTGAATTCAATCGAATTGGGATTTATAAATAATGTAAAGTTCAAAATATACTTACAAATAAAATAAATACTTAAGCTAGAAATAGGAAAAAGATTTATAAGATAAATTATAAAATATAAAGAAAACACATTAACAACATAATTAAAAATAGAAATTTATTTTCATGGTATGACAAAGTATAAGATAAACAAATAAAAAAATGTATGCAGGCAAGAAGAAAGAAAATGTATACAGGAAGACAATATAATCAACCTGGCAAAGCAATTATGTAAACAAGAAGCAAAGGAAAAAAAACGAAATATCTACTAAACAAAACAAAGAAGTACAAAAGTGGATTTGCTGTAAACAAAATAATATATGCATATAAACATGTCAGCCACCAAAATATTATCATCAGCCACAAAACAAAGTAAAAGGAGAAACAAAGAAAAGTTAAAAATATAAAATATCTTTGTATACGAAATGGTTAAGAGGAACATAAAGTACTTGGCATTACGTACTAGCCATATTTTAGTCATTCGAAAATGTACAAAAGAGATCACTTCAGCCACACCTATGTATAAACAAATAACATCACTTGTACAAAGCATTAAATGCAAGTATCTAGTGTATTTGATAAACAGATAACAATATAACCTGTACAACTCTTTCTATATACCACCATCTTCAAGCTTCAACTCAGTTGTTCATTCAAAACTAAGTAAAACCATAAATAAACTTCAACTTAGACAACTCAAACCAGAAAATCAAAAAAAACTTTAGCTTGCAGTTTTCAAAGCCTGGTTCAATGAAATTCTCCGTTCTTCCAAGCTGAAGCAGTAAATCAAATAGAAGTTCAATAATATCAAAGCCCAGATCAAAAGGAAACAAATAAAAAAATCAAAATGGAAGCTTGCATTTCTCAAACCTATGCAAATTAAAGGCTCTGTTTATTTCTTCATAACAGGTGAGTAACTGTTAAACCATAATAAATAAATATTTGTTGCATCCTAGTATGGTTGAAATGAACAAATACTTACAGGTGTATATAAGTGAACATCTGTGTGAATACTTGATTGTGTGTATGTTGTATATATGTATCTTCCTCTGTTTTGATTCCAGGGCCTAGATACACATCAAGAGAAATTTTCATTTGCTCTCAATCCAAGTCCTGATGAGACTTGAGTTTTGCATATAAAATGGTTGTTATAACATAGATTTAAGTTTAAAAAAAAGAGTTTTGTTTAAAGGAAAAATAATTAGTATTAGTTCTGAAATTTTAGAACAACAGTGAAAGCTTAAACAAGTTAAATTTCAAAACTCTTAATTTTTGAATTCAGGTACGTGAGTTGAATTCTCGTATCAAAACATGAATTTTAAAACAAAAATCATGATTTTTAAATCAAGGATTAAAAAGCAGTTTGGGTTTGAGTGTATGGGGCATTTTGTGTCGCCGTGGATGATCCATTGGTTGGTGATGGTCGAGAATTGGGCTGGAAGTGGAGGGGTGATGGGTGGAGCTGGGAAAAATGGCGTGGCGGTGGCCAGGCTATGGTGGCGGCGGTGATTGTTGGTTTTAGTCTGGAAACCTAGTTTTTGGCATGGTTAGGTTTTGGATTTGGTACAACCTCTCTGATGGATCGAGTGTATCGGGATCCCGGAAAAGGTCGATTACGACCGGGGGATGGCATACTCGTGTCAGTAGTTATCCAGCTAGGGGTACCCCGGCCTTGTGTTGGCAGAGTTCCGGTTAGGTTCTCGGGGCGTCCTTCTAGAGGCGTTTCCAGTGGCAATGGGAATTTCCTTGGACTGACCATTTGTTGGAAATCCATTCACCCAATACGAGCCTTGTACGGTTTTAGTTGTATAACCTGCCATTCACTTATGGTGGCGCCCCACTGTTTGGATGGTAGCTATAGTAGGCATAGTTCGGAATGTCTATGCTGGCTAAGATTTATATTCTACTTTCGAAATGTTTTCTGCACTTAGCATTTATAGCAATAATATCAAAGAAATTCGCGTATCAAGCATATTTGACTATCATAAAGAGATATCTCCTCCGATTCTGCGTTTACATTGTGTGTGTGTGCGGGAGGCCTTATGGTAGTTTCATTTTCCAAAAGCATTGCGAATTGACTTTAAAATTTTCTTGTTGCTTGTTTCTAAAGATAAACTGTTTTTGTTGCTCACACCAGTCCCACGACTGATTCGGAGTTTATTGTTTCTTTCCTAAACTCTGGATGCTCAAAATTTTTCTACACAAGCAGTCTAGAGTTGGGTTTTTCAGATAGTCAGGTTTAGTAGATTTTCTGGAGCTAGTTTAGTCTTTGGATATGGACTGCACTTGCATATCTTTATGCATCGTTATTGGGAGTTCGAGCTACTGCTGGAGTTCTTCCTTGAAGACTATCTTGGTGATATTATCAGCTACTGATATTATCTGTTTCTTTTCCGCTGCTTATTTCTTTTCTTCTTGTATCATATCTCTGATAGTATTGATATTCAGTTGTATCATTCTATTGTATCATCTGTTGTACCAGATACTGTATCAATGTTGTATATCAATGTATTATTCTTTTTCTTCCGCTGTGTTATTTACTTAATTGTGTTATAAGCTCTGGCGCACCTGGTTCGACGTTTGGATCTACGGCATTTGAATATGAGTGTCGTATTCAGTGCCGATTTTTCGAAGGTCGAGTCAGGATCGCTACATAAAATCAATTAAATATCCCAATTTCAAATACCCAAAAATTCCGGGTCGTCGCAAGTTTCAATCGTCATTATTGTAGCTTCATTTTTTTTAAATCTCATCTTCTGTAGCTTCATTATTTGTCTCTCTTCACCTTCTTCCTTCCTTTTTTCATGTTTTCTTCTTCAAATCTCCTTTCTCTCTTTTTTCCCGAAGTTTTTTCTCTTTTCTTCTTCTTATTCTTCCAATCTTCTTCTTCTTTTTCAAAGCTTCCTTTTCTTTTCTTATTTTCAATTCTTCTTCTTCTTTAATTTTTTTCCTTTTTTAGACCTTCTCTTCTTTCCATGTCTTTTTCTTCAAATCTAGATCTATATAATCTTCTTTCTATCAAAAAAAGATTAAGATAGCAAGGAAACAAAACAAAATGAGAAATTAGTTGCAGATCCAAATCTGGCTAGAAAAGGGAAAGCAAAAAGGTGAGTGATTCAAACCACCCACGCAATACTAAAAATACCATTGCAAGTAAAATAAAATATATGATGTGACATATTTTATTTTATTTGATGTTTTTTGATTTAGGTTGACATTTGAATTTATATTGAATCTGAATTGACATTTAATTTTATATTGGAATTTAATTGATAATTAAACCCCGATATTGATAACTATTATATGTTGAAATATATTGGTTGATCTGGATGTTGTTTGAAATGGATGCTTATTGATTCATATGTTGGATGTATGGTTGTTTATTTATTTTAATATGTCAATGTTATCACCTTGTACATTATTGACATCATTTAAGTGGTCCTCTGAATCATTTTAGAATTGGATAATTAAGACATTTAAATTATGGGTTGAAATGATATATATCCATACAATATCTTGAATTTGGATTATTTATTGAAACTGAATTATTTAAAAAGTTTAAGTTTTTAATATAAACTTCGCATTTATTTTCAATAAAGTGGTGAAAAATGGTATTTCAAATTATTTGAAATATCTTAAATTACCACACTAACGTTGTACACTTGATAGGAGATGAAAAATCCCTTAACATCTCTAAAGCCATTGCACTCATATTTTTATTTGTGATTGATTTGACGTACATAGGAATTTTTAGTTCTGACTCGAGTGTATAGTTTTTCATTACTCTCGGATCAGTCTGAGCTTTTACAGTGTATTGAAGACCGTTTTATTTTTTGGAGGACGAAGATAAAGATTCAGTATGTTATTACTGCTTATTATTATTATTCCATTGCTTATTGTGTTCCGCTGCATTTTTTTTATTTTTTGATTTATGTACTACTCTGGTTTGAATTGTAAAAGTATAATCAAATGTCATTTGTAAAAATAGCTTCATGAACTATTTATTTGATTATTACATTTTATCATTCCACTGCAAGATTCTGTGTTTTTTTCCTTCTTTTCTATTATTTTCTTATTTACCCCATTAACAATCCTCGCTTTTGAATTAGACATGTGTGGTTTATTGTCGATTCAAATCATCCAAAAAGGTGGGTCATTACAGTTGGTATCAAAGCGAGTTTTAGACATACCTTAACCTGTTAGGGTTAACTCGTTAGAGATAGGGTGGTTGTACCCTAGAATGATTTGTCTGAGTGTATATACAAGAGCGCGTATTTGTTGGTGTTATAAAAAATGTTTTATATAAGTTTTGAAATGAAAGATCTTTCCAAATATTATATGGTATATATAAAGGAATAGATTTTTATAACTGATTTATTTATTTGTAATGTGTTTGATTTGTGAAATGGTAACATTTAGTTATTATCATTTATTGTTAATTAGTTGAGTTTTTGTCAGTTTATAAGCATTGGCTAATTATTGTTGATTGGATTAATAGACTAAACACTAAACTAATAATGGTGTATTAAAGAGAATAAAATAAATAATTTGGATATTTGTTTATGGAATTGAAATGTTTAATTGTGAAACTTATTATTCGTTGTTCGGTAGTTTCACCTATTGAAATAAAATGGAATATTTAGATATTTAGATAATCAAAACTTCTGAATTATTATATGAGTTGAACCTTAATAATTGTGTTGAATTATGTAGTGGAATTTGATAACCTTAATTTTAAAGCAAGTGAAACAACGTTAATTTTTTATAGTTAAGTAGAATTATTATATACATTATTGGCATGTAATGTAATAATATTTAAAAATTGACATTGTGAACTTAGTTAACATTTATGAAATGTGTCACAAATAAATTGAAAGGTAAAGGTGAACTAAAAATGAAATGAATATAAATTAAATTATGCTTTGTAAAATTGTTTATGAATAAATGGAAGTTGCAATAAATAGTTATAACTAAAGCAGTGATAATTTAAGCCCAAATGATGTTTATAAAAGAATTTAAGCTTTTATAAATCGGTTATAAACTTAAGAAAATTCCTTATGAAATGATTTATAAATAAATGTAGTATTAAATGAGAAATGAATGTAGTTTAAATTGAAGAAAAATACAAGCAATTATGTGAATGAATATATTAGTATTTTACATTAAATAGAGAATCTCTATGAAACAAATATTAAAGCAATATTTTTGTTAATCAATGAGATTAAAAAATGAATTTAATTGAAATGTAGCTGGGATGAATCAAATTGGAATAAATACGTAAGTTGTGCGTATATTATTTTATTCGCACAATTAATTTGATCCGGATTTGAGTACATAAATTCGAGGTGAATTACACCATTTCGCTTTAGGATTTTTCATTCGATTCTTGATGGTGTATATTTGATATCGATTTTGGTTTGATTCTAGAATTCTCTATCATAATATATGGCTATGTAAGGAGAAGATTGTTTCTAGTCAACAAACCATATCGAAGTCTGCATTAGGGAAGTTGAATGCACAATACTAGTTCGAAAGAGAACTCATGTGATCGAGCGAGCGATCGAATGTGATTTTGTGAAATGATGACATACGTACATCTTATGCTCTACTATTATTGATATGCTTTGGCGCTGAAATTGAAAGTTGTTAGGTTGGTTATCTTTGTAATTTAAATTGGAATTTTTCTTGTATGCAAAACTACTATTTAAATTAAAATCATTTTTCAAAAACTATTTTCTTTTATTTTTCTTATGCAAACTATTTTCTTTTATTTTTCTTATACAAACTACTTATTCTATTTTATTTACAAAACTATTTTACAAACAATTTTATTTACAAAACTATTTTATACACAAAACTATTTCAGAGAACGATTTATATACGAAACTATTTTAAATTCAAAACCTTTTATAAAGCAAAGATATTGAATCTCATATGGCTTTCCATACAGCGAAATTGATTTTTAGAAATCTTGATTCTTGTATTAGATGGACTTTATACAGGTACAAGTGATTTTGAAACTGTTGAATTTGGAAGGTACTCGATCCGTAGAGATAAATCTTATATATAACGGAATTTATATAAGAATGATTTGATATATCCGAGATTATTGATTTTGGAAAATACTCTATCTGAAAATAAAATTTACATATAATGGAATTTATATAAGAATGATTTGATATATTCGAGATTATTGATTTTAGAAAGTATTTTATCTAAAAATGAAATCTTATATATAACGAAATTTATATAAGAATGATTTGATATATTCGAGATTATTTATTTTGGAAAGCACTTTATCTAAAAATGAAATCTTATGTATAATGGAATTTATATAAGTGCGATATTTGAAGTTATGATTTTGAAAGGGAACTATATATGGTATGTTGTATTTTTGAGTAAGAGGTATAGGAAAGTACCCTCCGTGAAGAAGTATAGTATGATATGCTTCGACATAGATGGACTTGGAGAATCCAGGAATGGAATCGACCGATAAATCCTAGTGGACTTGGGTGAATTCAGAAATGGATTCGAACTAATATGGCTGTCCGGACATAAAGTGACGAGTTTCTCGATTTTTTTCTTCAGGCTAGATGGTTATTTAGTCTACCCAATAGTGACGCTTTCGATTCTGAGATCTGTTGTTTATGGATCTTCCGGGAAGGAAGTGCATCCATTGCGTAAATTATTGAATCAACAACGTACTGCTGCAGCAGGGGTCGATGATCCTTTGTTAAAGAACTGGCTACGATATTTTTCTAGAATTCGGAAGGTAGAAGGACCATCTGGAAAGTTTTGTATCCATTGCGTAAATACTAGATCAGCAGTGGGCCACTGCTATCCTACCATCATCATTTGACATTGGATTTTGAGCAGTACTTCTCATACCTATTTTTAAATATTTTTATTGGATGTTGAAATAGGTCTACTAAGTACTTGGAGAATTCTAGCCTTGCGCCAGATCAACGCATGGCCAGAGCCTGCAAGAACGAGGATAAACCTGTTAAGACATCGAGTTATAAAAGTATTTTGATAAAGTATTATACAAAGCATATTTTGATCATTTTTGTCAATTCTAAATACTTTAAAATGTTTAAAACATTGTTTATTCATGTACAACATGGTTTAATAGTAAATTATTAGTGTTATAAATATTTAAGAAGTTATTTATTAAATAAAATATATTTAAAGTAAATGATTATTGATTTATTAATAATTTTTAAAAAGTATCTTTAGATAAAACTAATAAATTAATAAATCATGGATTTAAGGTTTTCAATATCTTCTTTGTAAATATAAGTAATGATGTAAATAATTATTTTCAAATTGTTTACAAATATTTATAAAGATATTATTTAAATATTTAAATGATATTTATACATGAATCTAGGAATTTTACAAATGAATTCTTTTGAAAAGTATTAAAGCATTAAAGATGGTTGATTTGCAAATGAAGCTTTTAAATGAATATTTCAAGTAAAATTTATATAGGTTTCTTTTAATGTATAATTTAAAGATATTGTATAAATGGAAAATATTTCATTTGCGAAGTTAATTTATAGTAATATACTTGGCAAATAAATGTGAATCTCTATTTTGGAAGTATAATTTGGAATATTTACTTGTTTTCCAAGTACTAATAGTAAATTTACTGATTTATTTACTATTTAAATTTTAGTATTAAACTATAATAAATGTTTTTCCATGATTTGAATATTAATTTTTAAAACAAATGTGTAAAATCAATTATGAAGATATAAAATTTTATACTTTGACTTAGAAATTTAATGTAAGATTTGAGTATACTATTAGTTTAAGTTTAATAATCTTGAGTTTATGCTTATTTTAAAAATAATGAGTCTAATAAATCTTTGAATTAAGGAACTTATTTTAAAAGCTTTTTATAATGTTTTGATATAAATTTCTAACATTATTTTAGACTTTTGAAAAACCTTTACATAATGCAATGAGGATGTTTTAAATAAATCTTAGATTTTTACTAAGTGAATAAGTTAAATGTTTTAATTGAATTTTTAGAGATATTGAAATATTCCCTTTCTCTTCAAGGGCGAATACCAAAAACTTAAATTTTTATTCAATTACCGAATTGAGCTATAAACTTAAATAAGGCAGTAGAAGCTTAAGTTGTATTTTTTTTAAATGATTCACTAATGACTTAAATCCTTAATGGAAAACAAATTATGTAAGTGATCGATCTCTATATAAATAAATGAATGAAAAAGTAAATAATGACAAGAAAAAACCAGTAGAATAAACTAAAGTAAATTTAAATTAGAATTTCAATTATTTTAATGGAATATAAAATTTTAACTATTTAATAATTGGAACTTCTAAAGTTGAAAGTAAAAATTAAATGCTAAGTTATAAATGAAATATACAAGGAATTTGAAATTTGTAACTTGTAAACAAAAAGGATAAGAAAATAAGAAATGATAACTATTGAACTTTATTTACTAAAATGAAATAAGATAAACTTGTGTAACTTTCAGTTACATTCTTAGAAACATATATATGTGTGTGTATATATATAACTTACTAGAATATTAAATGTTGTAATGTTAAATAAAGATATGTAAGGGAATATTATACAAGAAAAAAAATTAAATAATGAAAGTGTTCAACGAAATTACTTTTATAAATAAGAAATTTGATATGAAATAGTTATAAACCTAAGTTATAATTGTAGTGCTACTTAATAAAATGAAATAAAAAGTGAATATTGTAAGTAAAGAATTATGAACTTAAGTTAATGTTTAAAGATATTAATAATTAAAGTAAATAATTAAATGAATACTATATTAAATTTAATGACTGTAACTTCAAAAATAGTTGATTACTTTGATCCCTTGTGAAGATTGTATGCTTGTTTGCAAAGATTATTGTTATGTTGTGTTGATTTTTTATTTATTTTATGTGATGATGGTATGCTTTTGGTTGAAAGTGATTGTTGTTATGTTATGTTGATTGTTTGTTATAATTTAAAACAATATAATCATTTCACTTCTATATAATTATTAACCTCTTTGGATTATATAAGTGGAATACAGGTTATGGAGGCAGTTGCTACTGCTTTTGGTTTCATAAAATAAACGTTATTTGCCCGACAAATAGGTATGTTCTCGGATTACGATTTTCTAGTGATATTATATTGTTTCTCCACTGTTGGGATATATTATTTTGAAAATATATGATATATTTTATTATTTTGATATTATGATTTCTCCCGAGCCTCTCCATAAAAAGGAGACTCTATCGAAATTTTTCCTGAATTTTGGACTTAGAAGTTTTTGTGAAATTTTTTCCAAACTTTTGTTAATTTGAATATAAAAGGATTTAACTGTTTATAAATTAAAATATATTTTATTTACATTATTTATTATGTAAATAAATTGTTTACAAATTTAATATTTTGGATAAGATATATTGATTACTTAATTCCTTCTTTTCCCTTCTTTTTTCTTTTCGAGGACGAAAAGTTTTAAGTGGGGGAAGTGTAACGACCCCTAATTTTCGACAATTAAAATTGTAATTTAATAGGATTTTTGAAATTAAATGTTCGAAGAAATTAAAATTTAAGATTTATAACTGGAATAATACTAAAATGAAATGCAACAATGTTAATTAAAACTAATTATTATCATTTTTGAATGAAATTCCAATTAATTGAAATAGTGTAAGGTTATACTTGGTTATAAAGTGAACATAGGAAAAAGAATGCAAATGTTGAATTCATTAATGAAATAATATATTGTTACTGGAAATTGAATAAAATTAGTGTTAGAAAAGAAATGGTAACATTTATTTGTAAGTAATAAACTTATAAATATAATTAAAGGCCAATGGTGACAATTATTATATATATTACCTATTTATTTGGTCTATTAAATTTAATTGAAAATAAATGGTAATTAATTCCCTTAATTAGTTGTAGTTAATGTAGTTTTGATTGATAATGGTAAAAAGGTTGATTCTATATAATGTAACCAATGTAAATTTTTATCATTGTATGACCTTTGATTTAAATAAAAGGATGGAAATCAGTTTACTCAAAATTATTGGAATTGGAAATTTTAATAAGTGAATTTATTACAATCAATGAAATAAAAGGTTACGTAAATTAACGGTAAGATGAAATGGTAAAATATTAATGTAACAATGTTGACTATGTATGTAAGGTAATAATTGATTTAATAAGAGAATGAAACCAAGGTAAATAAATTAATTGAGACTTTGATTATAATTAATGTGTGAAATTAACCAAAATTCAATAAAGTGGAAATATAGTAGTTAATACAAATAAAGGATGGAAATTAGAGTATATTAACGTAATGAAATGTAAACAAATATTAACTATGTTATTAGATCATAAGTTTGGACCATAAATAAAATTCTAAAACAACAAACTACAATAAAGTGGAAGGTTCTAACGCATATTAGAATATAATTTAATAACCGGAATTGGAATAATAAATGTCAGTTTTAATGATGAGTTAGATGAATATTGACTGAGAGAGAAAAACATTTATTTAGTATGTAATTTAATGCTTGTTGGATACTGTAACTTTATAAACGTAGTTGTATATGTTTTATTCAATTGATTTCATCAATTAGGGTCCGTTTTGAAGTGGAAGATTAAAATTAATTGGAAATAAATTTATTAAAATCTTTCAATTGAAAAAGAAAAAAGAAACAAAGTGCAATTAATCAATTTAGTGTAGTGTGACAATTATTAATTAGAAAGGGAATGAATGGACCAACTCTACTCTATAAACAAACTTTTGGAATTCAAATTTCAAAACATTTGTTCACTCAATTAATTTTGTAAACCCCTGTGACGCCCCACCTCTATACCCACGCTAGCCAAGAACACTACGGTGTAATGCTGTCAACTAGCACGGAGAATAAGGCTGTTGAGGAGCGGCCATCAATAGTTGGCTTTACACTAGTATTGGTTATCTCGATGGAAGTGATATAAATATATATATTCTTTCATTTTTCATCTCTGATTTATTTTCTCCCATCGACATACCCCAATTCCAGTATAAAACGAACTACGATGGTTCGTAATAGTTTAGAACATTAAATATAAAATAATAACACGGATAAATATAAATGCGGAACACAGATAAAACAGAAATTCTCATATATACAATAACTGATGTCAGTTACAATACATTTGACACGGTACATGTGATACAACTACAACAGTCGACTCAGGAAGTTACATATACAAGTACATTAACGTATTTAATATACATGAACACATATCTTCCAATACAATAATACAGGCTACTACAAATGACGACTACTCCAAAAGATATGAAAGAACTTCATAGCTCTAGCAGCAACCCAAAGCAGAATATCTACAACCTGAAATACTCGGTCTGACCCGAGTATTAAATTCAAAAGAAAATAATACTCGGGTCAGTCTAATTCAAACTCAGTTATTAATGCACAGAAGCAATAATAATTAAATAATGAATAGACGATAGTAATTAAACCAAATCAGAATGCAATTCAGAACATTGAATTGAAATAAACAAAACAGTTCAAACCATTGGAATATCAATTAAAACATTAAGATGAGTAGGGCTGCAGTACACGCACGCGTGTACTGCCTCGCCACTACAGCACATGAACTACGCAAAAGATTAATAAATCAAAACAAAATAGAATATCACAAAACCATACCGTGTGGCTGCAGTTCACGCTTGCGTGCACTGCCTTGCCACTATAGTGATGTCGTACCCAAAAACTCAATACCGTGTGGCTGCAGTTCACGCTTGCGTGCACTGCCTTGCCACTATAGTGATGATGTACACAACCGGGCACATGGTCAAACCCAAAATAAAAATACGGGTTCAACACAGGTGAAATATATTTAAAATCACGACACCAGCACAAATAAACTATAATGCTTTCCCAATATGAAACAGCAGTTTGATACGAGTGCTGGCCGAAGATAATACAAAGTCGGGGAATCACATAACAGCATCAAGGACGAAGTCAACATAGGTGATATACAAGAGTCCATCATAACTGCAATGCAGTACATATAGATGTACTCAAGGCAACAAGTAATGTACACACGAATGCAATAGTGGAATGCAAGTGTAGACTATACGTAACTTTAAAAATGACCAAAATGCTATCAAGTGAATGTGCAGACAATGATCAAAATCATCAATACAGTGAAGTAGAACATCAAGGCCAAGTGCAATGTAAGTATCAGTTTCTAACATGTGACCAAGTGCAATGCAATATGGACTAGACAGTAAGTATTGACCAAACCTTAAACAAATGCCGTGACAAGCACAACAATGCAGGAGGTTGGAGAAATATAATGCAGACTATATCAAGTCTAAAATAACCAAAGTGCTAGTAAGGCTTCAAGCCAGAAACAACAAAGGATTCAAAGAAGCAGTTCAAATTAGAACCCAAGTGGCCAAAGTCCAAAAAGAAATCATTGTCACAGTCAAGTTAATGAAAATAGCAACAGTGTAGATGACTACTGCACCCAGCACATGGCCGCAAATGAAATAGTGAAACAGCAATGGTTCAACAATATACTAATCTGATCATACATATATGCAACAGTAAACTGAAGTGGATAGCATGCCTCAATCAAATGTAAAATGGATTGGATAGCATGTCTCAAGCAATGGACAATACGACCCAAAATCAGGTTACAATGAATAAAATAGGAATTGAAACAACGGGAAGTGGCAGTCATGCCAATGTCACCAAACAAAGTCAGGAAGAAGGCTTTATTGTTTTGGATCAAATGCATAATGGCCGAAGCCATAAAGTAGTAATGTAATGTTAATGGACAAGATTCCAGTATAATACTCATGTTAACAGAGTTCAATGCAACATGGAGCTACAAACCAACTAGTATGTATATAACTCGACCACACTAAAGTTACAGTTCAACCTAGTTTAAATCAAGTGCACAGCGCAACATTGTGACCATAGTGAACGCACTTAAGGCAACGTGTAATTCAAGTGAAAGACTGTAGTACTATGGTCAAAACCCAATAAACATACGAATTCCTAAAAACGTATACCAACAGTTTCGAACTAAAATAAAGGCCCTAGTCAACATTAAAGCAAATTGCAAAATCAAAGTAGATTCTCCTCAAAAATATTTTCAAAAAAATCAACTTAATCCATTCAAGTGACCAGCCAACAAAAATCTAAATCGAAACAGTAATATTCAAGAAATACGAACAAGGTCAGAACTCAAAAAGTAGACTAACATCGACATCGCAAAAATTAAGCAGCACAAGTCAATCAAGTGTTCAAAACCAAGCTAATTGAAAGCATCAACAACGAACCCAAATCAAACGCAAAACATATTGCTAAGTTGAATTAGATGTGAGTAAACTCACCTGGTTGAGCGAAGATGGACATGACCGACATCAGCCCTCGGATTTTCACACGCGATCGAGCGAAGAAGAAGAAGACGAGCATTTTTAGTCGCGTCTTCGAATTTGCACGAAGCCCTAATTTATGAGTGACGAAGAGGAGGCCGCCATTATTTTCTTTTTTGATGGTATTAGGTTTTCGAACGAAAAAAATAAAGAAAAGGGGACGGGTTCGAAAATGAAAATAGAAAATGGGGGAGGGTCGAACGACATTCAAAAATAAATGGCCGGTAATCATAAATTTCAAAGCTCACAACACATAACAAATTTTATTTTATTTTATTTTTTAAGAATTTCTTTTAACAATTTATAAATCAATTTAAAATTAAAAATTTAAAACTTCAAAAGGAAATTTGCAATAATATTAATCATTTAAGTCGATTATAAATCGATGCGAAATACCGGGTTGTTACAGACTCCCCTCCTTAAAGAAATTGCGTCCTCGCAATCATAAGGAACAAACGGGTAAAAGGTAACAACCATAAAAGCATGTCATCACATGATGAAGAAATTCGAAGTAGGAAGTTCACCATAAAGAGCATGATAGAGAAAGCCTGATCGTGATTGCTCGATGAATTCTCTGGATTCCAAAGTGAAATTCATAGGATTTGAGAACCAATAAACTTTCACGAGAAAACATCTTTATTTCGAAGGTGCCGAACCCCCGAAACATTGATGTGAATAGAATGTTGCTCAACGTCAAATCTGGTGAAACTTCAATTTCTTCAATAATACCGGGCTCAAAAATAGAAATCGGAAATTCCTAAGGCATTTCCGTAATTGGAAGACGTAGAAAACGTCATGAATAGCAGAAAATTGAGCCGGTACACTGGCGTAGTACAATATAAACGCCAAAGAAATCTTTTAATTTCATAAAGGAAATTCACAAATTATCAACAAAATCTAATTATCAATAGATAATTCAGAGATCTCAAATCACAAATATTCGATTATCAAAAACGATAATCAAATCAACAAGTATTCGATTATCAAAATCGAAAATCAATCTTAAATCACAAATATTTAATTATCACAAACGACAATTAAATCTCAAATATCTAATTATCAATAGATAATTAGAAACAATAAATATCTGATTATCAAAAACGATAAATCAAAAATCACGAATCAACGATTATTTAATTATCACAATTGATAATCAAATCACAAATATCTAGTTATAACAAACGATAATTAGATCTCAAATATCTGATTATCACAAGCGATAATCAGAAACAATAAATATCTGATTATCAAAATGATCATCAGAAATTACCACAACGGTAATCAAATTTCAAATTACAAAATTTTCAATTAACGAGTCCGAAATTAACCGAAATAGCAAACGCACATGACTCATAACCACGAGTTTTACTAAATCGTTTAATTCACTTCATCGTTTCCTTGAAAGTGTTAAATTGTGTATTTTAAATAAATAACATTTTACGTTCTCAAACGGACAAGTCCGGAATTAAGCGAATCAGTAAAAGAAAGGGGTCATAGTCCTCGATTTTACTGAAACGTTTAATTCGCTTCCTCATTCTTTTGAAAGCGCAAATCGTAAAAATTTTGAAAACAATTTTGATTTATATTTTGAAACAATTTTTAAAATATGTGATTAAAACAACGACATCAGAAGCAACTTCGATAAGTGGATTTTCATTCATCCAAAGAGTCACAAGAATCTTCTCAAAGATAGAAAGGGGTATCATACCCTAAACTTGTATTCATAACAAGTCAATAACACACGAATTCACCAATGCACAAGAATTGATGAAACTTATCAATAGAAATCACGAAAATTGGTGAAGCACAAATTCTAGAAATCCTCACAAGAAATCCAGAAAACACAAGCTAAGAGTATGAGAACTCGAACGCGAGTATGAAAACTCGAACCGGAGTATGAAAACTCGAATGCGAGTATGAAAATTCGAACGGAGTATGAAAACTCGAAGGAGAGTATGGAAACTCCAACGGAGTATGAAAACTCAAACGGAGTATGAAAACTCGAACAGAGTATGAAAACTCAAACGGAGTATGAAAACTCGAACGGAGTATGAAAACTCGAACAGAGTATGAAAACTCAAACGGAGTATGAAAACTCGAACAGAGTATGAAAACTCAAACGGAGTATGAAAACTCAAACGGAGTATGAAAACTCGAACAGAGTATAAAAACTCAAACGGAGTATGAAAACTCAAACGGAGTATGAAAACTCGAACAGAGTATAAAAACTCAAACGGAGTATGAAAACTCAAAGGAGAGTATGGAAACTCACCAACACGCGAGCATGAAAATTCATCAACACATGTAACGCAAAGCGAGAACGGGAGCACAGAATCTCACCTACACGTGAGCATGAAAATCACCAACACGGGCAACGCAAAGCGAGAACGGGAGCACGGAATCTCACCTACACGCGAGCATGAAAAATCATCAACACGTGCAACGCAAAGCGAGAACGGGAGCACGGAATCTCACCTACCCGCGAGCATGAAAAATCATCAACACGTGCAACGCAAAGCGAGAACGGGAGCACGGAATCTCACCTACACATGAGCATGAAAATCACCAACACGTGCAATGCATAACGAGACGCTATCTCATGGTTGCAAGCCATTAATTTTGACACACGAATGGCCCGAAGACCGTGGGGCGCTACCCCACATGTGTGAGTCGAAATCACACAGATTGAGGTCCAGACTAACCAAAAAATCAAAAGAGGTATGTGTGAGTGGAATCACACAAGTGGTGTCTAGTCTAACCTCACAATCAAAAGAAAAGTATGTGTGAATGAAATCACACAAGTGGTGTCTAGACAATTCTCAAAGCCCAAGAGATATGTGTGAGACGAAATCACACCGATGAGGCCTAGTCTAACCGTAAAAATGATCGTCATGATCAACGAGAAGTGTCAATTACACTAAGCTAGTAAATATAAAAGTTTAGCTTCATGTCCCATAACCACTTGCTTAACTTAAATATTTACGAACAAACTGTAAATCTTCACTAATAAAATTTGTCACAAGAGATTCAATCGAATAAGTCCAAGAATTAACCGGCGAAGTAAACGCAAGCGTTATATACCACTCGTTTTACTAAGTCGTTTAATTAGATTTCTCATACGAGTGAAATAAAGATTTGTATATACTAATAGGTTGGAAAACAGTTTCAAAAACGAGTTTGGTATTGAAAATAGAGTTGAAAACATTTTGATAAAAGAGTTTTTGATATTTGCTACTAGTATTGAAACCTTTATATTTTTAAAGTGACAAATCACAAAAATGATTGTAAAAACAATCAATCACAAGAATTCACATACGAAGACGTGAATAGAATCCAAAGAAATCGATACCGAATTCATCGAAAGGTATGTTCACAAAAATCCCGAAGAGAAGGTCATCAAAGTTGCTAATAAATGATAGCAACAAATCGGGAAATAATCAAGAATCGATTAAATTCGAAAACCAAATCAATTCACTAAGATTCACATTCGAAGACGTGAATAAAATACAAAGAATTTCGATTCCAAATCCATCAAAGTAGGAATACCCAAAATTCCTGAAATAGAAGTTATCAAAGTCGACAAAGGTGATAACAACTAACCGAAAAAGAAGAACCGATCAACAATTGGAAAAACAAAGCAGAACGAGTATAAATGCTTGAATGACTTTAGCAAAAGTAAAAGTCAAGTCAACGTCGATATCGACAAGGCAAAGACCAAGACAATTTCTTTTATACCAAAGAAATTTTAAAACTATCAGAGAGAGGCACATGAAAACCAACAACCCATGGATAAACAGACAGAGTCGACAATTGGAATGCAATTTGTCTCAAAGATTGATACCAAAAAACCCAATTGTATGGAAACTGCATTAAGTACACGAATCAGAGATAAGAATGCATATATATAGCAGTTCGAATAAACAATGCGAGTTCAAATCGAAGTGGGTACTAGTTGCAGCAATATGCAACTTGGGAGAGCATATATACACTGATACTTAGAAGTGTAAACTCAAGTGAGCAAGTGCGATAGAGAATAGCAGCAATGCTCACGAATAAGCGTTAGGAATTCATTCCTAAAAATCAAAGATGGTCTTAAGACAAAGATGTGAAATAAAACATCGACAAATAGTTGTAACACATGTACTATCTAAGTTATGTTTTATATTTGTTCTAAACCCCAGGCTTTGATACCAAGCTGTGACGCCCCACCTCTATACCCACGCTAGCCAAGAACACTACGGTGTAATGCTGTCAACTAGCACGGAGAATAAGGCTGTTGAGGAGCGGCCATCAATAGTTGGCTTTACACTAGTATTGGTTATCTCGATGGAAGTGATATAAATATATATATTCTTTCATTTTTCATCTCTGATTTATTTTCTCCCATCGACATACCCCAATTCCAGTATAAAACGAACTACGATGGTTCGTAATAGTTTAGAACATTAAATATAAAATAATAACACGGATAAATATAAATGCGGAACACAGATAAAACAGAAATTCTCATATATACAATAACTGATGTCAGTTACAATACATTTGACACGGTACATGTGATACAACTACAACAGTCGACTCAGGAAGTTACATATACAAGTACATTAACGTATTTAATATACATGAACACATATCTTCCAATACAATAATACAGGCTACTACAAATGACGACTACTCCAAAAGATATGAAAGAACTTCATAGCTCTAGCAGCAACCCAAAGCAGAATATCTACAACCTGAAATACTCGGTCTGACCCGAGTATTAAATTCAAAAGAAAATAATACTCGGGTCAGTCTAATTCAAACTCAGTTATTAATGCACAGAAGCAATAATAATTAAATAATGAATAGACGATAGTAATTAAACCAAATCAGAATGCAATTCAGAACATTGAATTGAAATAAACAAAACAGTTCAAACCATTGGAATATCAATTAAAACATTAAGATGAGTAGGGCTGCAGTACACGCACGCGTGTACTGCCTCGCCACTACAGCACATGAACTACGCAAAAGATTAATAAATCAAAACAAAATAGAATATCACAAAACCATACCGTGTGGCTGCAGTTCACGCTTGCGTGCACTGCCTTGCCACTATAGTGATGTCGTACCCAAAAACTCAATACCGTGTGGCTGCAGTTCACGCTTGCGTGCACTGCCTTGCCACTATAGTGATGATGTACACAACCGGGCACATGGTCAAACCCAAAATAAAAATACGGGTTCAACACAGGTGAAATATATTTAAAATCACGACACCAGCACAAATAAACTATAATGCTTTCCCAATATGAAACAGCAGTTTGATACGAGTGCTGGCCGAAGATAATACAAAGTCGGGGAATCACATAACAGCATCAAGGACGAAGTCAACATAGGTGATATACAAGAGTCCATCATAACTGCAATGCAGTACATATAGATGTACTCAAGGCAACAAGTAATGTACACACGAATGCAACAGTGGAATGCAAGTGCAGACTATACGTAACTTTAAAAATGACCAAAATGCTATCAAGTGAATGTGCAGACAATGATCAAAATCATCAATACAGTGAAGTAGAACATCAAGGCCAAGTGCAATGTAAGTATCAGTTTCTAACATGTGACCAAGTGCAATGCAATATGGACTAGACAGTAAGTATTGACCAAACCTTAAACAAATGCCGTGACAAGCACAACAATGCAGGAGGTTGGAGAAATATAATGCAGACTATATCAAGTCTAAAATAACCAAAGTGCTAGTAAGGCTTCAAGCCAGAAACAACAAAGGATTCAAAGAAGCAGTTCAAATTAGAACCCAAGTGGCCAAAGTCCAAAAAGAAATCATTGTCACAGTCAAGTTAATGAAAATAGCAACAGTGTAGATGACTACTGCACCCAGCACATGGCCGCAAATGAAATAGTGAAACAGCAATGGTTCAACAATATACTAATCTGATCATACATATATGCAACAGTAAACTGAAGTGGATAGCATGCCTCAATCAAATGTAAAATGGATTGGATAGCATGTCTCAAGCAATGGACAATACGACCCAAAATCAGGTTACAATGAATAAAATAGGAATTGAAACAACGGGAAGTGGCAGCCATGCCAATGTCACCAAACAAAGTCAGGAAGAAGGCTTTATTGTTTTGGATCAAATGCATAATGGCCGAAGCCATAAAGTAGTAATGTAATGTTAATGGACAAGATTCCAGTATAATACTCATGTTAACAGAGTTCAATGCAACATGGAGCTACAAACCAACTAGTATGTATATAACTCGACCACACTAAAGTTACAGTTCAACCTAGTTTAAATCAAGTGCACAGCGCAACATTGTGACCATAGTGAACGCACTTAAGGCAACGTGTAATTCAAGTGAAAGACTGTAGTACTATGGTCAAAACCCAATAAACATACGAATTCCTAAAAACGTATACCAACAGTTTCGAACTAAAATAAAGGCCCTAGTCAACATTAAAGCAAATTGCAAAATCAAAGTAGATTCTCCTCAAAAATATTTTCAAAAAAATCAACTTAATCCATTCAAGTGACCAGCCAACAAAAATCTAAATCGAAACAGTAATATTCAAGAAATACGAACAAGGTCAGAACTCAAAAAGTAGACTAACATCGACATCGCAAAAATTAAGCAGCACAAGTCAATCAAGTGTTCAAAACCAAGCTAATTGAAAGCATCAACAACGAACCCAAATCAAACGCAAAACATATTGCTAAGTTGAATTAGATGTGAGTAAACTCACCTGGTTGAGCGAAGATGGACATGACCGACATCAGCCCTCGGATTTTCACACGCGATCGAGCGAAGAAGAAGAAGACGAGCATTTTTAGTCGCGTCTTCGAATTTGCACGAAGCCCTAATTTATGAGTGACGAAGAGGAGGCCGCCATTATTTTCTTTTTTGATGGTATTAGGTTTTCGAACGAAAAAAATAAAGAAAAGGGGACGGGTTCGAAAATGAAAATAGAAAATGGGGGAGGGTCGAACGACATTCAAAAATAAATGGCCGGTAATCATAAATTTCAAAGCTCACAACACATAACAAATTTTATTTTATTTTATTTTTTAAGAATTTCTTTTAACAATTTATAAATCAATTTAAAATTAAAAATTTAAAACTTCAAAAGGAAATTTGCAATAATATTAATCATTTAAGTCGATTATAAATCGATGCGAAATACCGGGTTGTTACAACCCCAAACATACAAAATTTGACATTCATTAAATATTTAATTACCACAACATAACTAAATTTGAATACACCAATTTACATAACGGAGACCGTCGCTACATAAAAAAATATGAACCATGATTTAAAAATTCAAATTTGAAAACAACATTTTTCTCAACACGTAATTATGAACTCAATTATTTAATTTATTTTTAATTTCAAGGTTAGGAATAAATTCACTACCATGCAACATATGCCTACTATTTAACTACCGTAAAATGTTGTTTTAAAAATTCAATTTTCGCTTTTTACAACATTACATTTATATTCAGAATGGAAACGTTCACTTTATTTTCCTCAAATATTCTTTTATTTTCCGTAAAATGCTTATTCGTTACTTGCAATTCATAAATGTAAACATTCTTATATTCTAAAATGATCAAATTATAGAATATTAAATCCATTCTTATATTTTCAAATAATGTATGAAAACATTCTTCTTATTTTCATTGTTTCCTCATTTGTTCCATTACACATTTCCATTTACGTTGTCTAAAGCCTTTTCATTTCATGAACATTACCTACTTTTCAAACTTTTAATTCTTCCCTTCACCTCTTTTAATACCTACCATTTTTTTGGGGTTGTTCATATTTTTATTGTATTTCAATTCCTACTTTGTTTATATTTAGCCTTATTAGCTTTTCACTAGTTTCAATCTTCATTCTTGTAGCTTCATTTTATATTTTAAATCACATCTTCTGTAGCTTCATTTTTTGTCTCCCTTCACCTCCTTCTTATTTCTTTTTCATGTTTTCTTCTTCAAATCTCCCTTCTCCCCTTTTTTCCAAAGCTTTTTTCTCTTGTCTTCTTCTTATTCTTTAAATCTTCCTTTTTTTTTAAAGCTTCCTTTTTTTTCAATTCTTCATCTTCTTTAATTTTCTTTCCTTTTTCAAACATTCTCTTCTTTCCGTATCTTTTTCTTTAAATCTAGATCTATATAATCTTCTCTCCAAAACTTTCTATAAAAAAAGATTAAGATAGCCAGGAAACAAAACAAAATCAGAAAGTAGTTGCAGATCCAAATCTGGCTAGAAAAGAGAAAGCAAAAAGGTGAGTGATTGAACCCAATCACGCAATACTAAAAATTCCATTGCAAGTTAAATAAAATATATGACGTGATATTTTTTTATTTTCCATTTGTTGATTTAAGTTGACATTTGAATTGATATTGAATCTGAATTAACATTTAATTTTATACTGAAATTTAATTGATAGTTAAACCCCGATATTGATAACTATTATATGTTGAAATATATTGGTTGATTTGGATGTTGTTTGAAATGGATGCTTATTTATTGATATGTTGGATGTATGGTTGTTTGTTTATTTTAATATGTTACTGTTATCACCTTGTACATTATTAACATCATTTAAGTGGCGCTCTGAATCATTTTAGAATTGGATAATTAAGACATTTAAATTATAGGTTGAAATGATATATACCCATAAATTTTCTTGAATTTGGATTATTTATTGAAACTGAATGAAACGTCCCTGACTCGACCTTCGAAAATCGGTGCCGAATACGACACTCATATTCAAATGCCGCAGATCCAACCGTCGAATCTGGTTCGCTGGAGCTTATAACACATCAAGTAAAACAACACGGCAGAAGAAAAGAAATGAATATCATTGGTATACAACATTCGATACAACAATGATACAATATGAATCAATATCAGAGATACAAGATAATAATGCTACAGCGGAATAAAAATATGATATAGCAGCAGAAAACAAAAACTCCAAACAGCAGCAGCAACTCTAACTCCAAAGTACCAATCTAGAAATAGCTCAAACCACCATCACGTTGCACCAAGCTGAGCAAGTCCAGTCCATGAATCCGTAGACTCCAAAGAATACCAAAGAGGAAGCTGAAATCTACCAAATCGATATCTATATCTACTATCTGAAAAACCCAACTCAAGACTACTCGTGTGGTAAATTGTGGGCACCCAGAGTTTAGGAAAGGAACAATAAACTCCGGGTCAGTCATGAGACTGGTATGAGCAAACAAAAACAGCTTCTCTTTAAAACAAATAAAAGAATTTAAAATTTGAAATCCGCAATGCTTTTGGAAAATGAAACTACCATAAGGCCTCCTGGCACATACACCATGCAATTGCACACTTGGGGGAGATTTCTCCTTATGATAGTCAAACATGCTTGATACGCGAAAACCATTGAATATTATTATTAGTGCATAGTGGGAAACATTTCGAAAGTATAATATTAATCTTAGCCAACATACGTACCATTATGGTATGCCTACTATAGCTACCACGTTAGATGGCAGGTTCTATAACTAAAACCGTAAAGAGCTCGTATTGGATGATTGGATTTCCAACAAATGGTCGGGCAAAGGAACTTCCCATATAAAATAAAATGGAACACCTTTGGAGGGACGTCCCCGGACCCTAACCGGATCTCTGCTACACAAGGCCGGGTTACCTCTGTAACTAGGTAACAATTGACACGAGTATGCCACCTCCCGGTCGTTACCAACCTTTATCCGAAGCGCTTACCAACCGACAACCACAAAGCAATAAGTTTTGCAGAACCACAAAGTAAGTATCTGGGCTCCATACCATGATACCGCTTATAATCCAAAAGGAAATGGACATACCTTCAGAGGGCGCTACCTCAAATAACCTTGCTGCCACGCTTCCTGTTTTGACTACAACCGGGTTTTGAGGTTCGACAAAGTCTCGTCCACAAAGCTACGCTTTTTCACAGAGCCATGCTTCGATCAACAAATGATCGGCAGCATTCAGCATGCCACACTACCAAATTGGGAGTATATCACTAATAACCTTCAACTACATAACCTCTGAGCTCGTACGTCTCAGAGAAGGGTGTTAAGCTAAGAGAATAAATTCTCCGCCACCAATAGATATGTATTTGAAAGAAATCAGCTTTACATCTCAGTTTGTAATGTCAGACATACAATCCATACAAGTCTGTTCCGGGTTCGAACAGAACCGAAGGCACTTCCGAAGAAGCCCTTGCAAATTCGGGAGTCCACAATCCCGATCGGACTTCCCATCACTTAGGGAATCTCTATACCGTAGCTACTCGGTGCTGAGACAATTGATAGGTCATCCTATCATTCTCGTAAATACCCGGTCTTCACCACCGGTCTTCAAATGCTATCTATAACGTCGTATCATTATTCGGAATGGGTTATATGACACAAGGTCCTCTCCCGGCTAAATTGAATAATGAGCGCAATATTTAAAAACATATGGATATGGGATTTCAGTTAAGTCACAACTTTAAAACCCAAAAACTTTCTTTCCAAATGGTTTAAACCAATTACCATTTACAAATCTTTTTAAACAAAAAGATTCACTTCCAGAAAACTTTCAATGGTTTAAACAATTTCCACATTTTAATCTTTTAAACAAAAGATTACTTTTAAGACCCCTTTCAATTTAAAACAAGGTTCACCAATCTTTTAAACAGAGATTCATTCATAGCTTTTCAAAACAATTCCCAAAGATTCATTCATAATTTTCAAAAAAATTCCCGGTTTCAAATCTTTTATATATATATATATATATATAAGATACATCATTTAAAATCCTCTTCAATTTTACAATAGGGTTCAACTATCTTTCACAAAGATTCAATTTTAGCTTTCAAAACCATTCAATTTCAAATTTGAAATATTTTCATCATAATTATTATTTGAAACTACTTGTTTCCGTTTCAGAAAACCCAATTCCATTTCTAAAGTTATTTGGATTCAAAATCAAACTTTAAGACCATCTCAAAATATTAAATTCAAATATCTGTGACTTAACTGATTTCCTCGTGAAATCCATATTTGTGTGTGTATGGTGTAGTCCAGGGGTTTAACACAATAGTGCAACATTATTCAGTCATCACAGATCAAAACACAAAAATATCGATAAGCGGTATAATCTATAACGCTTATCTTCATTTACAAATTCATAGATAAATGTATCACAGATGAATAAATAAATAAATAAATTACACAGCTCAATTCACAGAACAGAATATCACAGATCAATCAATTCAAGGCAATTCATACAAGGCAAACATACATAAGCAAGGTCAAGCATTCAATAATCATTTATAGGTTGGATTAATTAATTGTTTAATCCTAATTAATTCAATTAATTTCCAAATAAATTAATTACTTATGAATTAATTAGTCAATCATGATTAATGAATTACAATTCATTTGATATAAATTAATAAATCAATCACCTTAATTAATTACATCAATTAATCACCTCATTATTAATTATTCCTTAATTAGTCCATTTTAAATTACATCATTAATTATATTAATTAATGATCTCTAATTATATTTAAATTAAGATACCTTATTTAAATTAGTTACATTAAGTAATTAATCTTTAATTAAACACAATTATTAATCACCCTTGATTAATAACAAAAGTAATTACCCAAATTACTTCATTTATAAATCATATTCACTAATTACCTCCCAGTAATTATCATTTATTACTTCCCTAAGCAATTATCTCCATAAATTACACTAAGTAATTACACTTATCCAATTATCAAATGATTTTCTTAAATTAATTAAACTAAATTAATTAATTAACTTAAATTAATCACATTACCAAAATTAATTACCATAAGTAATTAATCCCTTAATTACATTCATTAAGTAATTACATTCAAAAATGTATAATTGATTATCTAAATTAATTAATCTAATTAATTATCAGAATTAATACCATTAATTTAATTACTTAATAATCCCTATTTAATTATCTTCATTAACTGATAACATTTCTTTAATTACTTTCTTAAGAAATTATCTTAGATTAATTCATTGTTAATCATTTCTAATTATAAATTAATCTAAATTATTTATTTATAAATTAAATAAATCATTCTTTAATTAACTTATTAATTAAATCATTTTATTACGTTAATTATCTATAAGATAATTAATTTCTTTATTGATGATTTCATTAACATTTAAGTGTACTTTAAACATTACACTTTAAATTTAAATTCAAATTCCATTTTGAATTTAAGATTCAAAATAATTATATATTTAAACATTTACCAAATTTAATTATCCACTTTTAACCCTATATAAGAAAAGTTCTAACTAATTTACTTAAATTTTTATTTAAAGTTTTAAGCTTTAAAATATATTACATTTTATCTTGAAAATTCAAGTTAAATTTTTTTATTTAACTCTTCACTCAAATTTAAGAAAACCTTTATTAAAGAATTTTATCAAAATCAAGTTAAACATTTGTTTGAAAACAAATATACTTTTAAAAGCTATTTAATTTAAACTTGTTTAAAACACATTCAGATTTAAAACTAATTTAAATTTCCAGATTTGGATTCAAAGAGACTTGACCATTTTTAATTTTGATTTAAACTTTGATTTTAAACTTTGTTTTAAAATCTTGATTTAAAACTTTAATTTAAAACCCAAATTTCATTTTAAAACTTTAAGATTTAAAAGTTTGAAAACTGAACTTAACTTTGAATTTAAACCCAGTTTAAATTCTGTTACAGATTTTAAATTAAAATTTAAAATCTAGGAAAAAACTGTAAGTTTTTTTAAAAAAAACTGAAACCCTTTTCAAATATTTTAAAACTTTAAAGATTCAAAGTTATTTTGAAATTATACTTCATACTAGATTTAAACTTGTTTAAATCTATCATCACAACTTTAATTTCAATTTAAATTTGCTTATAAATTTAAATTTACAGTCAGGTCATCAAAAAACTGTCACCAGACCCATACTCGAGAAAACCCAAAATTGCTTCGAGTCACAACCTATTTTACTTCAAGTAAACACTCGAATAACTCGAGTAAATCCCGAGAATAATTTCCTAACCAAACCCCAAAAAAACATCAGAAAATCAAATGCGCGGTGCACGTGCACCATGGCTCTGGCCAACTCCAGCCACCTTCGACAGCCTTCACACATTGCTGACCATCATCAGGCATTATCACGATCATCCAAACCCACTATAGCATCTCGAATCGAAATCGAGTTTAAAAAAAAAAAATGAAACCTGGAAGCATCATCAGGTTTCGCCATTATCCCTGGAAATCGCGCCGTACTCGCCGCTCCAACCACCGGAAACTCCACAAGTTCGGCCACTTCCTCGTCAACCCACCAACTTCCAACACCCAAGGCCTCGATACACTCGGTCAACCATCGAAGCCGTGATAATCGATTCATTAAACCCAGCAATAACTAGGGTTCTACACAAACATTCATCACTGCTCTTTCCAACATGAATTAAACATCTATCCGATAATTTTCCTATCATACTTGATCAATCCACCATCATTTCTGAAGATTTACAACATTCCAAACCACTGAGACAACCAGAGTTACCCTATTTCTGTATTTTGATGAACTAAGGACTGCGCCCTTAATTTCAAACTAGAAATTAAAATTTTAGTTTTAAAATCCATGTTCTGGTTAATGCATTCAAATTACATGCTTGAATTGATAAATAAAAATGTCTGAATTGTGATAAGGTTTGGACATTCCTGTTCTTATATTTTTTTTCCAGAGCAACACTTGAATTAGTTTAACTTTAACAAATTTAAATCTCTACCGTATCCTTTAACAAACAAGTTTTGTTTAATAATCAAATCATAACATAGACTGGATCAGGGAATATAGACTTTTGTTTGCAAATCTGGGTAAAAACAAAGAACAGAGATATCTAAATAAAACAGATATGCACATATCATTAATCAAAAATTCTAACAATATAAATACCCAAATATACTTCACAACACAATATTGATCACAACAATAACATGCAGCCAGGATTATACTTTAGGTTCAAAGTGAAGTTACTCACTTTTGAGATTTCAATTCACAGATCATTTAGATATATTTTAAGTTGATTTTACTCACCATGTTAATGAAGGCAGAGGACAGAAATTTGCAACAGAGCTTGAATTTTTTGCTTTTATGTTTGAATTGAGTTTGTTTTTCCTGCAACTAATTAAATTATTGATTTAAACTTATGTTTTACTTAAATTCGAAGCTTAAAGAAAATTTACTTGCCTGCAATTGTTTTTCCAGAAAATTTGCACTGTAAAAACTGCAGCTCTGCATTTTCATACATCTGAGATCTGCTCTTGAATTTGCATGTTGTATTAGATTGCTTTAGGATTGTGACTTTGAATCTCTGGTTGCTTTTTCTTCTTTTTTTCTTCTTTGTTTCAGGTTGAATTTCTTGAATTGCTTTGCTTGATGTTTTTCTGGTTTTGAGTTAAATCTTGCATGCCTTCAGGTTTTTGATTTGCATGAATCTGGAATTTAATTCTTGGTTTTCAATTTTGCTTAGTCTGTTGCTTTTAAACTTTCTTGGTCTCTAGATTTTGATCTGGTTTTATGTTTTAGATTTGACAAGGAAAGAAGAAAACTTATTTGAGAAAATGAAGGAGCCTGGTTTTGTTTTCTTTCCTATATTTACTAAAATTAAATTTAAAATAAATTTGCCACTCATAAATCATCATGCCACTTAGTTTACACTTATGGTTTATTTTAACACTTGTTGAATTTAAACAAAATTATATAGAGTGCTTTTCCATTAATTTATTTACAAATTGTGTTTTTAAACCTTGTTTGAATTCAATTTATAATTTTTTGTTTAAACACTTTATTCAACTTAATTTACATATGTAGATGTTTCACATTTTAAATTGAAAAATATAAAAACTACATTTATTCATTTTAAAAGAAAAGGTGTTTTAAATTCTTTTATCAAATTCATATTCAACTTTAAAACTTTTATAAATTCTTGTTTCACATCATTCATACATTATACATACATTTTCAATTATTTGTACTTATACAATCTTAAAGAAAAATGTTTTTGAAAGTAAATTTCATTTTTAAAAATTAATCATATATATGTATTTCTTAATTTTAAAATTTTTATTCTTAAATTCCCAATTCGATCTATTTTCAATCTACTTATAAAACACATTTATTTTTAAATCCAATATTATTTATAAAATACTTATACTTAAATTTCAAATCAAAAATTTCTATTTAAAATCTAAAATGTATTTTTTTAGAAATTTCTAATTAATTCACAAATAAATTCATAATTTAATTTCCAAAAATTTAATTAATTATCAAATTATCTTAACTAAAATTTCAGGGATGTTACACTGAATTTTTAAACTTCGCATTTATTTTAAATAAAGTGGTGAAAATTGGTATTTCGAATTATTTGAAATATCGTAAATTACTGCACTAACGTTGTACACTTGATAGGAGACGAAAAATCCCTTAACATCTCTGAAGCCATTGCACTCATATTTTTATTTGAGATTGATTTGACTTACCTAGGAACTTTTAGCTCTGAATCGAGTGTATTGTTTTTCATTATGCTCGGGTTAGCCCGAGCTTTTTCAGTGTATTGAAGACCATTTTATTTTCTGGAGGATGAAGACGAAGATTTAGTATATTAGTACTGCTTATTATTATTATTCCATTGCTTATTGTGTTCCGCTGCATTTTTTTATTTTCTGATGTATGTATAACTCTGATTTGAATTGTAAAACTATAATCAAATGTCATTTGTAAAAACAGCTTCATGAACTGTTTATTTGATTATTACATTTTGTTATTCTGCTACGAGATTCTATGTTTTGGCTTTTTCCTTCTTTTCTATTTTTTCTTATTTACCCCATTAGCAATCCTCACTTTTGAATGGTTTGAATTAGACATGTGTGGTTTATTGTCGATTCAAATCGTCCAAAAAGGTGGGTCGTTATAGTTGCTATCAGAGAAATTTTTAGACATGCCTTAACTTATTAGGGTTAACTCATTAGAGAAGGGTAGTTGTACCCTAGAATGAGTGGTCAGAGTGTATATACGAAAGCGCGTATTTGTTAGTGTTATAAAAAATGTTTTATATAAGTTTTGAAATGCAAGTATTTTTCCAAATATTATATGATATATATAAAGGAATAGATTTTTATAACTGATTTAGTTATTTGTAATGTATTTGATTTATGAAATGGTAATATTTTGTTATTATCATTTATTATTGATTAGTTAAGTTTTTGTTAGTTTATAAGCATTGGCTAATTATTGTTGATTAGAGTAATAGACTAAACACTAGACTAATAATGGTGTACTAAAGAGAATAAAATGAATAATTTGGATATTTTTTTATGGAATTGAAATGTTTTGTTGTGAAACATATTTTTTGTTGATTGGTAGTTTCAACTATTGAAATAAAATGGAATATTTGATTATTTGGATAGTCAAAACTTTCGAATTAAATATGAGTTGAAACTTAATAATTCTTCTGAATAATGCAGTTCAATTTGATAACCTTAATTTGAAAGAAAATGAAACAAGGTTAATTTGTTATAGTTGAATAGAATTATTGTATTCATTATTGGCATGTAATGTAATAATATTTAAAAATTGAAAATATGAACTTAGTTAACATTTATGAAATGTGTCATAAATAAATTGAAAGAAAAGGTGAACTAAAATGAAGTGAATATAAATAAAGTCATGCCTCGTAAATTGTTTATGAATAAATGGAAGTTGCAATAAATAGTTATAATTAAAGTTGTGATGACTTTAAGCCCGAATAATGTTTATAGAAGAATTTAAGCTTTTATAAATTGGTTATGAACTTAAGAAAATTTCTTATGAAATGATTTGTGAATATATATAGTATTAAATGAGAAATATTACATGAGAAATGAATGTAATTTAAATTGAAGAGAAATATAAGCAATTATGAGATTGAAAATATTAATATTTTACATTAAATGGAGAAATTCTATGAAACAAATATTAAAGTGATATTTGTGTTATCAATGAGATTAAAAAATAAATTTAATTGAAATGTAATTGGGATGAATCAAATTGGAATAAATACGTAAGTTGTGCGTATATTATTTTATTCGTATAATTAATTTGATTTGGATTTGAGTACATAAGTTCGAGGTGAATTACACAATTTCGCGTTAGGATTTTTCATTCGATTCTTGATGGCGAATATTTGATATCGATTTTGATTTGATTCTAGAATTCTCTATCATAGTATATGGCTATGCAAGGAGAATGATGATTTCTAGTCAAGAAAGCATATCGAAGTCTGCATTTGGGAAGTTGAATGTACAATACTAGTTCGAAAGCAAAATTGTGTGATCGAAGACCATTTTATTTTCTGGAGGACGAAGGCGAAGATTCGATATATTATTGCTATTTATTATTACTATTATTCCACTGCTTATTGTGTTCCGCTGCATTTTTATTTATTTTTTGATGTATGTATAACTCTGGTTTGAATTGTAAAAGTATAATCAAATGTCATTTGTAAAAACAGCTTCATGAACTGTTTATTTGATTATTATATTTTGTCATTCCGCTTCGAGATTCTGTGTTTTGTTTTTTTTCCTTCTTTTCTATTATTTTCTATTTACCCCATTAACAATCCTAACTTTTGAATGGTTTGAATTAGGCATGTGTGGTTATTGTCGATTCAAATCGTCCAAAAAGGTGGGTCGTTACAAAATATTAGTGATTCATTTCGTCACTTGGCTGCAAGTTGATTACATTGAATATCAAAATTGTCTCGCCATGCTCTCCACTTCTCACAATTTATTCGACGGCTAAAATATAATTTTAAATTATTTTAACTCAAACATTTTACAAATTTTCAAATTAATTATTTCTTATATCAAAATGTCTCATTTAATGTTTAGGAACTCCTATTGATAACATGACGTCCTATATACCGATCAAAATCCTTAAACATTTTCTTGACATGTCAACACAACGGATAATCGCAAGTTTTCCTTAGTTATATTTTTTTTATCATCACCAGTACCTATGCATTCAATCTAAATAAATACAACCAAGCAGTCAATTCCTAACAACCAATCAACCAGAACTAATAGTCTCTTACAGTGGAACAATAATATTCCTAAAATTTCACCGCGCAACTCTGATTATTCCTAGATCATTTAAATTTTAAACTCACTTACTCAAATTTTCAAAATTAGTTCTCATTAATGTATCTCTTTTAAAGTTAACTTCCCAACAATCCAAAAGTAAATTTCAAAACTCTAATAGATTTTAACACATTATGGCATATAATTGCTGAAGTTGAATGTTTTAGGAAAATTATTTTGGAAATTAAATTTAAAGGAAAATTTATCTACTAGTATATGTGTGTTTAAAAGTTTCGGCGGTTTAGAAAATGAAAACATAAATTATGAAATTGCAATATATATGTTTTATTTTGGATGACGTGTGCAGCTACCGAACCTTAGCAATAACAAAGGCTAGTGCGAGGATATATTGACTTCGCTGTCAACATCGCAGCCATTTGATGAAGCGATTTGCTATAAATAGATGGCAAGGAAGTGCCTTTTTATTATTTAACATTTGTAAAGTGTGAATGTTATTTTAAGACATATGCTAAGGTAAAAGGTGATGTTATTAGATCCTGTCCTAACTTTTGACTAATGAGTTTTTATGGGGTTTGATTACGTGTTCTTTGTTTTTGAGTTGAGATGAGTTCTAGGGTTTGCTGGATAGAAATCTTAGATTGAAGTGATAATTTTAGTTGTTGAATGAATAGTAAAGGTTTAATATTCACACGACCTATCTCTAAATTTCTGATTTTCATGTACAAGACTTTTAACATGAATGGTTGTGAAATTGGGTGATTATTTGTTTGTTGTTTGTTGAAAGTTGTGGCCATATATAATTAGCAAACTCGATAATCAAATTGATGTTATGATTCTTTGCATGACTTGAAATGGTTGCATATACACCTCAAAACAATTGCATGAAACTAAGTACCAAAACCACCATCATTGGGATTCATCGAAGGACTTCGTGGAGTTGAAATAGCTCCGGGTTCATCCCTATTTGTGGACCGATGGAAAAAACCCGAACTATATTTTCTTAAGGATCTATCGATCCCACCGAACATCAAAAAGGAAATACAACCCTAAAGTGTTAAATAATTCCTAATAGCAATCAGAAGAATTCAACCAAGGCATCCCATAATACTCGATGAAATTCATGTATTTGTTAATAGGTTAGTAAGCACCACCGAAACATTCTATTTAATGAGTTGTACAATATTCGATGAAGAGTTACTTGAAAGCATTCAAACAAATCGGTAGCACTAAGTTGATTATTAGTATTCCCCATACTATAGAACTAAGGCTCTCAAAACATTTATCTTATAAAAGTTTATAGTGTAGAATTCCAATATTATAATCTTTATATAGGAAATGATTTCTAAATACTGTATTTATAAACTTATCTTCGGACTTCTCTTTTAAATTCATAATGTCATTTATCTCCTAAATATACACACACTGTAACGACCCAGAATTTTGAACAATTTAATTTGAAAATATTTAATTAATTTTAAATATTTGAATGATGGTTTGACTTGAATTTCAAATTATCAGAATGAATTTGGCGATTAAATTATAGAGTTTAATCTATTGGAAGTTGAATAAAAATTTGAATCTTCAATTTTAAGCCAATTAAAAATATTTCAAAGGCTTGTAAAATTCATATTGAAAATAGTGAAGATAATAGAAGCTTCAGAATTGAATTTGAAAGTGATTTGTTCAGTTTTGAAATTAAATCGTTTGAATCGATATTCAAAAATAGCCGTCCGAGGCACAGTCTCGGAATTCGACGAAACCAGTTCCATTGGGTCCGTAATATTGAATTATGCTCGGATTTCAAATTTCGTATTTTTTCGGAGTTGTTATGTGCACACGACGTGTAAACGCATTGAATTTTTATCGAGATTCAATTTAAATTTTAAATTTAAATTTATTAATTCGTCAACATCAGCACGTTGCCTTTCCTAAAGTTACGCTTAAAATCGCGCCCAAGGTCACGGCTAGATCGTGCAAGCATGCATTCTCTTGATTTTAAATATTCCTCTCCCACTCAGAAATCAAATCGAGAAATTTTTATGCCGAGCTTTATCATTTTAAAATCAATCGAAGAAAAATGGCCGCCCCTTTTTGTTTTCGTTTCAGCCGAGAGCCTTTCCATTTAGAATCGAATTCCATCTTCGTTCCTTCAAATTCGAAATCAGCCGAAGCCCTCTTCTTCGATTAATAAAAAATAAAAATTAATGGCGCATGGGTCGGAGCTCGAGTTGATGGCGGTGGCTAGGCGAGGCTCGAGCGAACGAACGATTCGCGGCAGTACATAGCTTCTGAGTCGCGCATGGGGGAGAGCGTTGGGAGCATCGCGAGGCTCGCACTCGCGCGTGGAGGCGAAGCTATTGGGGGTCTTCGTGATTCTGGTGGCGCGCGTAGGAGGGGGTGCGCGTGCATAGGCGTGCTGGCCAGTGTTGCAGCGGCTAGGGCTTCGCGAGCCGGCGAGGTTCGCGATGTCGAACAGCGAGTAGTCGCGATGTTCGTCTCTGGTGAGTGCAGTAAGGTTTAAAATTTTATTTCTTTCAAAATTTGTTTTTAAATTTTTAAATACATATGTAAAATAAAAGTATATATGATAGTGATTTTTTTTAAATAAAATGTAGTGAGATTTCAAATACAGAACTGTTTTTTTTTTAGAAAAAAAAATGTGTATATAGGTTAGAAAATAATTTTATGAAGTTATAACTGGAATTAAATACTGTTTATCATGTTTAAAACTGGAAAGAATATTTAATGATTACATTAAGGTGATTAACTCGTTAATAAAACTTATTTGATTCGTTTAGTTACTAGAAATAAATTATTAATGGAAATTTAGTTGAAATAAATTTATAAATGAAAATTGGTTGTCCAATCATTCAAATGTAAATAAATTTATTAAAAGGGAATTGGTTTAAAAATTGATTTTTGGTTTAACATTTAAATCATTCAAATTGAACTAAATTTTAGATGAATTAAAATTTTAAAATAGTAAATCAAATAGTTCGATTTATATTGAATATTTATAAATTACATAAAATTATTTAAAGGAAATGTATTTTTAGAACTAATATTTTGTTAAGTAAATTTATCAAAGGAAATCTGTTTAATTAAAATTATTAATCCAAATTTACTTACTTAATTTGTTCGGTTACTATAAGGTATTTTAAAAGGAAGAATGCTTCGAATTAAATAGTTAGTTAATAAAACTTTAAAATGACAACTTAAATTGTCCAATTTACTTTGAATGTTAATAAATTACATAAATGTTATATAAGGTTTGAAAATCGGGCACAATTTTTAAATTAATTGAAATCAAATTATTCATTTAAAACCAAATTGTTAATTTAAAATTATCAAGTGAAATTTCAATTGTTTGATTGATTTAGATATTAATAAAAAATCATAATTGATTACAAGGTCTAGAATTGTGAAGAAAACAATCTGAAGTGGAAATGGTTTGCATGCATAAATCAAGGTGAGAACTTCTCACTCAAAAGTTTATAAGTTGGATTTGCGGTTATTTATTGATTGTTTGTTTGATTGTGATATTAGATGTAGTAGGATATATATATGTAGCAATATATATATATATATATATATATATATATATATATTGGCATATGTATATTTTGCAGTTGATTGATTTCCCGCATTGTATAGCGGATGAGACCCTATTGCGCCGCCTATTAAGCGGATAATATTTTATAAATTCCATATACTGCGATATTCCACCTCGAAGTGGAATGGGTATTGTGCTAATGTCTGTGGATGCAGGGAAACAGGTTGGAGGGATCCAACTGGATTCCTCACCAATATTTATTTGATTCAGATATTGTGATATTTGATTGTTTATCATATCGATATATGATATTGGAAAGTCGTGATTGACTATTTGATGTGTTGCATCATCAGATCCATTTTTGAAGTTTAAAAATAATGATTTTGATTTTTAAGGGGATTTCTAAAGTGATTTTTGAAAGTATACGTTTAAAAAAATAATAATTTGGAATTGATTCATCTTAAATAAATAAACGTTATAATTTTAATGTTATAAAAATAATGATTTTTGAGAAATACAGTTAAAAGTTGATTTTTGAAAATATGGGATTAATGATTTTATAAAATAGTCAAAAGTAGGATTTCTGAATTTATTATAAAAAGTTTAAATATAGGATTTATAAAATTTGATTATTTTGTAAATCTAAGAGAATGATGAAATTATAAAGGAGTTTAAAGATGTTTTAAAAGAATAATACAAATTGATCCATATAAAAGATTTATAAATTGTAATTTATAAATATTGGAATTATAAAACGAGTTTTTATAAGTATTAGAATGAATTGTGAATGAATTTCATAAATGAATGAAATTTATAGAAATTATAAACGGTGAAGTTATAAATGGAATTTTATAAGCAGTAGGTCTATAAAATTTGTAAAGTTACTAAAAGAATAGATTTTGGATAAATAAATGAATCTTATAAGTTATAAGATTTATAAATTCGGAAAGTTTAAAAGAACGTTTTTGCAAACAAATAAATTAAGTATTTAATTTATAATATGAACTTTTAGTATATCATTGAGATATGAAATTGAATAGAGGAAATTATAAAAGGAAGTTATTATAAAATAAATAGAAATGGAATTTATAAACATTGTTTTATAAATCCGCAAAATGACTTATTTTGATAAGTAAATTATTGTAACTTGTTAATGGAGTTATATTCACGTTTTAGACAGTGAATAATCCTTTAAAATAAAATGAATAGAAATGACGAAATTGGTTAACAAGTATATTCACGTTTTTGAATAGTGAATAATATATTAACGAAAATGTTTTGGATGTGATGTTTTAAATAGAATTAAAACGATCTAAAAATGTTTTAAAATGTATTAACTATCGAAACCATAGATTTCAACATTCATTGTTGAAATAGACGTTTTCGAGAAATATAAGGAAATGGTAGACTATAACACTGTTGTTATAGTAAATGATTTCCGAAAGGAAATGTTTTGCATAGTATTGGGATATATATATATATATCTATTTTAATTTCGAATCCCTATACTAGTGATTTTGGGTTGTCGTAAGGATGTTTTACACAACATTCGTTTTGTCCCAAATAAATATGTTTAAGATAATGATTTCCTTAAAGAATGAAATATATACTTAATTTCGATTTAAGTATATTTAATATTTTCCAAGTATAGAAAATAAAAGACTTGTGAATTACTTATAAATAAATAAGTATGGAAATGGTTTCCAATAAGAAATGAACATTTTGAGAATTATCTTTTTAAGATAAATTGAAAGTGAATATTTGAAAACGATTTGAAATCGTATATTCACAGATATTTTGGAAATGTAAATTCAATATAGAATTTATAAATGAAAAGGGGAAATTGTCTAAAAATAAATATTGATTTATTTTTGAAGTATTGAAAATATATATCTTGTAAAGATATTTTTGGAAAATAAATAATTTGGAAAATTATTTGGAATCTGGTGATGTTGTGCATATCCATTGATAGTTCAATAACCGACTATCAATATTTACCTTTAAATAGGTATTTGTTGTGATTTGCTTGAAATTGAATGCCACACTTATTATTTTTTAAAAATAAGCGCTCACTATTCGGATTAACCGATAAAGGACCTTGGGGTCGTATAACCCATTCCGAATATGTGATACGTCGTTATGAATTTCATTTGAAGACCGGCGTTGAAGACCGGATATTTTCGAAAATGAAAGGGTTTCTTGTCGATTGTCTCTGCACTGGCTGATCCCCGGTATAGAGATCTCCATATGTGATGGGAAATCTGGACGTGATTAGAGATTATCCGGATTGCAAGGACTTCTTTGTAAGTGCCTTCGGTTCTGTTCGATACCGGAACAGACTTGTATGGATAGTATGCCTAACATTACAAATTGAGATATAAAGCTGATTTCTTTCAAACATATTTCTGTTGGTGGCGGAGAATTTATTCTCTTAGCTTAACACCCTTCTCTGAGATGTACGAGCTCAGAGGTTATATAGTTGAAAGTTATCAGCAATATATTCCCAATTTGGTAATGTGACATGCTGAGTGTTGCTGTGAAATGATCATTGTGTTGATCATTTGCGATAAGATCATTTGTTTGATCGTTTATCTTTGTGATCATTTCTATGATCATTTGTTGACCCAAAGCACAGCTTTTGTATAAAGCGTGGCTTTGTGGACGAGGCTTCGTCGAGCCTCACACCCCGGAATGGTCAAAACAGGAAAGATGCGACAAGGTTACGAGGCGTAGCTCCCTTTATGGTATGTGCATTTCCTTCTGGAAAAGGGTGGTATCATGGTATGGAGCCCAGATGCTTACTCATGTTGAAACACTTATTATTATGGTGTCATGTTGATTACGAGCGCTCGGTTAAAGGTCCCAAAGGACCGGGGGATGGCATACTCGTGTCAGTAGTTACCCAGTTAGGGGTAACCCGGCCTTGTGTTAGCAGAGATCCGGTTTGGTTCTCGGGGACGTCCTTCCAGAGGCGTTCTCATGTGGCAATGGGAAGTTGCTTGGCCTGACCATTCTTTGGAAATCCAAAGAAACAATACGATCTTGTACGGTATTAGTTGTAGAACCTATCATTCACTTATGGTGGCGCCCCACTGTTTGGATGGTAGCTATAGTAGGCATAGTTCGAAATGTCTATGCCGGCTAAGATTTATATCTTTATTTTCGAAATGATTTTCTCTACACTATGCACTAGTAATAATATCAAATATTCTTTTTAATGCGTATCAAGCATCTTTGACTATCATAAGGAGAAATCTCCTCCGATTCTGCGTTTGCATTGTGTGTGTGTGCGGGAGGCCTTATGGTAGTCTCATTTTTAAAAGCATAGCGAATTTACTTTAAAAATATTCCTTTATTTTTTATTTTAAAGATAAATAAACTGTTTTGAGTTCTCACACCAGTCACATGACTGTCTCGGAGTTTATTGTTTTCCTTCCTAAACTCTGGGTGCCCACCAATTTCCACACGGGCAGTCAAGAGTTAAGGTTTATCAGGATATTCTGGAATTCAGGAATTGCTGGAGGCAGGTTGGATGGCATGACGTATTATTAGTATATAGTATTTCTTTTCCGCTGTTTGATGTTGTTTGTTGTTGTACACTCTGATGTAATGAAATGTAATGTAATAACTGATATAGTTCTTTGTTTAAAGATTATTCATTTATCTATTATATGTTGTTCCGCTGCGAATTGTGAGATTCTGAAATTGTGTTGTTTTCTGTTTCGTTCTATTTTCTTTCTTTTCTACCTTCTTCTACCTCTTTCTTTTTCTTAAAACCCTAAGGGTTCGCATTTCCGTTCATCTTGAGTTAATCACTGGAGATTAGTGTCTATTCAAGGTGTACGGATTTGCGGGTCTTTACACACACACAGATATATAATATTTTTTCCATAAAACAAGAACCAAATATTTTATTTTAATATCAAAATACTCTCATATATGTATATATATAGTTGGTCCATATACCTTTTTAAAAGATCCATAGTTCACAAATTATTTTCTAAAGGCTACATATATTACTAATCTCTTAATTTTATCGAAATATAGTACTTGAAATCTAACCCATATCGGTGTTTAAACACTTGTTTAAATAAAACACTTAGTTTATAAATTTACCAAAACCATATGATAAAGATTCATAATCTTTCTTACTAACAAAATTTATATACGCATATAATTACTCATAAAATCATTTATATAGGATCTCAAATGACGGTGGTGTAACTGCCCGCAAACTCGTACCCCTTGAGTCGACACTATTCTCCATCAATCAACTCAATATGAACGGAAATACGAACAATTTGGGTTAAAGAAGAAGAGGTACAAGAAGAGAAAACAAAACAACATCAGAATCTAACCATCGCAGCGGAATAAAATATAACAGATAATAACTGATCTTTACACAAATGAAAACTATATCTGTTTTATCAATACATCATCAGAATACATCATCAGAGTTCAATGACATCAATAACATACAATTTGGACAGTCATATAACTTATCCTCAAAACAGAATACATAGCGGAATAATAATCAAGTACGGAAGTACATATCGCCATCCAGCTCGTCTCCTGAGCTCCATAACAACATATCTTGTATTCTATAATACTTAGTCTGACCCGACCATTGTAGTTAAATAACACCTGAGTCGGTCTGGATACCAACGTGAGAAATCACACTCAAATTGATTATTAAAGTTTAAAAAATCATTTTGAAAACAAAAGCATCTCGTAAGACCACGCCACAAATAAACATGTTGGGTTTTTACCTTACTATAGCCAAAACAATTTTTATTAAAATCCTCTGATATTATAATAGGGTCTATTTACAAATACTTATTAAAATAGCCGAAATTGTTACATTCATTAAATTCCAGCTACTAGCCACAAAGTGGGTAATATAAACAAAAAATGTAAAAGGCGCGTAGGGAGAATGGATTTCCAACTAATGACCAGGCACTGGGGTACCACCTGTCACAGTACGTGGCCTAGATCACCATACCGAGGAATACTTCCAATCCCCTGCAACACAAGACCAGGACTACCCCTTACTGGATAATCCCGAGTAAGATCACCCTACGGTTAGTATCAGCAACTGCACCACTAACCCGAATTAAAAGGGACATCTAGATAGGGATGACCTCACCCTAATGGGAGCTACCCACCTAGCCTTGCTGCATAACCCCTGATTTTCAGTCTTTCTCGGTTGATGAGGCTTGAGCGTTACCTTTTTAGAACACATCCCTTAGAATGCTCATCACCCACCTGACGAACTTATGAAAGCATTCATCAATACAAGTCTGTCCAAGGTTCGAACGAAACCGAAGGCACTACTCCTACTACATCCATTTTGGAATCATTCTCAGGATTGGTAGCGACTAGCCCTTGCACTTCACTGCTCCATCTTCGATTTCGAACTCGTCATCCTCACGAAAATGTTCAAACCGGATCGAAGTGGTTTTCGAGAAATTAATCCCTATCCCGATCTCTTCGAAACGATCAGCGCGTTGGCCAATATTGATAGTCGGTTATTTAACTTCAATTAACATTCACAAACATCCATCAAACATAATTAATTTCTCTTGAATTATTTATTAACCTCAAAATATCTCCACAAGATATATTTCTAAACAAGATATATTTCTAAATAATCACTATTTATTTTTAAATAAAATTTCCCATTCCTTTAATAAATTCCCATCGTGACTTTGTACATCAAATATCCACTGATATATTACTTCACCTTCATAAACCCGGTTTATAAATTTCAAGTCTCACTTCTCTTTTAAATTTCCAATTTCAAATACTTAAATTAATTTCCAAATGGATTTCCAATTTACTCCATTTTGGAATAAATTTCTTTTCTTACTCATTTATTTCAAAACCCATTGACTTCAGATTTTTATTCCTTAATTATGATTTTAAATCTTTTAACTGAAAATACCAATTTCATATTTCCCAAATTTTCTTCTTTATCCTTTCAAATGAATTCAAACCTTGAAATTTAAAATAAATCCTTTATTCCTTGAAATAATATCACTTATGTTTAAAAATAAAATCATTTATTCCCATTTATACAAAATTTCATTCCCCGCACTGAATTTTATTCATCAGAATTCAAAAATAACTTTTTATTCTTTTCCAATTCATTTTAGTTTATTCAAATTTCCATGATTATTTTACTCAAAATTCACTCTTTTATTTTCTTTTCAGAAATCCCATTTCTATAGATTTTGTTAACTCAGTTCACCGAAATATTTTAAACCAACCATAGTATCCAACAATTTCGATTATCAATATAATCCATCACAGAATATCAAATATTCATACCACAGAATATTAAACAATCTATAAATTTTGAGGCATCCAGTTAGATTCCTCCAATCTATTTCCCTGCATCCACAGATGTTAGCATAATACTAATTCCACTTCAAGGTGGAATACCATGGTATATGAGATTTATATAATATCATCCGCTATTATGTGGCGCATGGGGTCTCATCCGCTATATAATGCAGGAAAATCAATCACTCCACTATATTCTATATACTACTATATATAATATAGCACATCAAATCAATTCAATCATTCAACTAATTATTTAAATTTAACCATTTAAATTTAAATAGCAACCAGATGAGTGAGATTAACTCACCTTTGACCTTTTGTTTGCAATTCACCCTAAGCCGGCTTGTTTTCTTCATGATTTCGACCTTATATAAATATTTTATACAGTTTATTAATATTTGAATTGATCAAGCAATTTATTACCATTTAACAAATTTAATTTACTAATAATTTAATTTAATTTAACTAATAATTTCCCTTTAAAAATCTTTAAGTAACTATAATATCAAATAAGTTAATTTAACAAATTAATCACCAAGTCCATTGTTTAAAATAAACTAGTAAATTAAAAATGTGTACAAGCATATTATTTCCTTTTGAAACTATATATACATACACTTATAAAAATAATTTATAGATCTCAAAAACATTCTAATTTGTATATACTTTCAACATTCTTTAAAATTCCTATTTTCTTCATAATCTTATTTATATAAAATTTTCTGATTTACTATATATATATATATATATTCATATATATGTTTTGCCGTTAAATTTCACATTCTTATATTTTCCAAAATTATATATACATATACATATATTCAAGTATATTTAAATTAAAATAGTTGTGTGTATATAAGTAAAATCTTTAAATTAAAAATTAAATATCAAATATAGCATACTGTAAAATCAAGTGCAGAGCTATATATATATATATATTACCAAAACTTTATAAATGTATTAAATTAAAAACAGAATCACTTTATATTAATCTATTCGCATTTTTTTATTTTATTTTAAAAAAAAACACAGATTCGAAAAGAAAAAGGGAAAAAAAATAAGAAGCAGCCATAACCAAAAACGCCGTACCTCATTGCACACTCCCAGTTCCAGACGCACGACCCCAACCCTAACCGCCACCCCGTTCGACCCCATCTTCCTCTCTTATCGCCCAAAAACCCCCGACCTCAGCCTCATACATCGCTCACGCTAACATCCACTCCGCGTCGAAGTCCCTCGCGATCAAATCCACCACGCGAGCATTAAGTGCTCGACTACAATCACACCTCAAGTTCGTCCCCTCCATTGAATCCTAGCCGAGCCGAAACCCTAGCGTGCCTTCCATCGGAGCACCGCGACACTCTCCATGCAACGAACAGTCGCCATTTTTTTCTTCTGTTTATCGATCTAACTTTATTTGAATAGTGGGAAGGTGATTTGATTTTGAAGATTTGTTCGGCCATTTAATTTCGATCTGGGTTACAGAAGAAAAAGGAAGAAGAAATTGTTTTCAATCAGTAGACTTCTTTTATTTTTTTTCGAACGTAGTTGATTTGAGAAGGAGTCAGAAGGGATGGAGGAAGAGAGGAGACAAGATCTGATGTTAGCATGTGGGAAAATACTCGCCACACTGTTTTGAAAGTGAAAGGCAAAAGTATCGATGTGAAGGAAATTCAACTAAGGTTGATTGGTTTTTATTTACATATTACTTTAAATTCAAATTTGAATACAAATTGTCTCGATTTACGTAGCCTAAAGTCACAAATACCTATCGAGGTGTGCCGCTAGGCGTTTATAACGTAATACCCCTATTCCGAACGTAATGGAAAAGGTTTCGAGTCCTAATTCGATTGTATGGAGAAAATAGCTTTTTGAACCTAGTTATTAAAATTTTCGAATAGATTTCAACGCGTTTATCTACCGTACCGCCAAACAATCACTCCAAACACTATGAAAATTAAAATTCGATAATAATACAATATTACGGACCAATGGAACTGGTTTCGTCGAATTTCGAGACTGTGCCTCGAAAAGCTATACTTAAATTCAATTTAAAGGATAAAATTTCAAAACTGAACAAATCACTGTTAAATTCAATTTTAAAACTTCTATTATCCTCAGCACTATCAATATAAATTTTACAAGCCTTCAAATTACTTTTAACAGGCTTAAAACTGAAGATTCAATATTTCACGCAACTTCCAATTATTAAATTCAATAATTTAATCATCAAATAAACAGTGGTATTTGGAGTTCAAGTTAAAATTAACCTTTCAAATATTTAAAATCAATTAAATATTCCAATTTCAAATGCTCAAAAATTCTGGGTCGTCACATTCCTCCCCCCTTAAAAGAATTTCGTTCCCGAAATTACTAGTTAGGAAGAAAGGTCCAATACCCGTTTACTTTTCCCAAAACCAACAATTCAACATCCTACCAACTATCTTTTTATAAAAGACCCATTATCATTCTTACTAACTTTCCAAACTCTCCCATAGTTTTCAAACAATACAATTTGCTCAATCATTCAAATTTAAATTTAAACCAAATTCAAATTATCAAAATTTTCTAACTCCCTAGATTTCCAAAAAATTTCGCCTGCGTCTCCTTTGCGCGGCTAGCTCGGAACAACTACAAAATGCCTCTACGGGCTCCCAAATTCCAGAAGAAAACAAAACGCCAAGTGGCTAGATAAAAAACCCAATCAAATTTCATATAAAAATTTAAATACATACCTTTTTGTCGAGCGATTCAAATTTATCTTCCGAAATCAAAACCCATTTTTCCTTTTCGTTTATAATACCTGCATATCCTACTTAGCAATAATATCCAATCATAGATTTTAAAATCATTTTATTGACTTCTTTACTAAATATCAATATCTATTCATTCAAGCCCGTACGATGTACATATATCATCCTACGCAATATCAAATCCGATCACTTGCTTGATCACACAATTTAACTTCCGAACTAGTATCGTCAACCCGACTTCCTAGTGCGGACTCAGATCTGTTTTCTTGATCAGAAACCGTAATTCTCCTTGCATGGTCATAACTATGGTAGAGAATTCGAATAATCAATCAAAATTCATATCTAGGGTTCGCCATCGAAAATTGAGTGAAAAATCATAACTCGGATCGATATAACTATCTCGAAATTCTATGCTTTAAAATTGCTATGCGAATAAAATAATATATATATATATTACTTATTTATCTCAATTGATTGTCAACTATATCAATTTTCTTTTTATTCACATTCATTTTGATTTCTATTCACTTATCAACGCTTATCGTTTTTAATAAATCTTCACTCAAATGCTTATTTAATATATTTTCCCAACACCCATGTTACTTAAGAATTTCACCATTCCTTCTTTAGTTCAATATAAGTATTTTATATGCTTCTTATATTTATTTTCACTTCACCACTTTAGTTTATATCTATTTCTATTCAAATTGGTTCTCCCATTTCCATATGAATTCAATTTATCTTCAACTCTAAATATTGAATTTTATCTTCCATTAACAATCGATTCATATCATTATTTTAAATTAGTTTCATCCATTAATTTATTTCAATTTCAAATTTGAAATCGTTTGGTTGCTAATAAAAATTTTCAAAAATTTCTAATGCCAAAATTTTCAAATTTTTTTGGCAGAGTCTCCTTTGTACGGAGAAGCTTTTGCAATTTGACAAGAGATATAAATATATATACATCGACCCACACGGTCAAAAAACAAAAGTAGTTTATATTTCCTATTATTATTGCATAGGTGTACCTTTATTTAGCATTTTTAAGCAAGCGGCTTATTATTTTAGCAATTTGCGCGACCAAAATCCAGCCAAACGGTCATCCGGTACCTGTACTTACTCAATTTGAATATGTAAGGGCCATATATAGGAAATTTATTTACATTTCACTCATTTTCAATAGCTAACACATGGATTTTGTGACAACCGCCCATAACTCCTGCACCAAACAAGGAAATAGTGCGTTGAAAAGTATGCCAGGCCGCCATGGACGATCATCAGGGTTAAAGTAAACACAGAATAGTCTATCGTATTACTCACAGCGCAGGGATAAAATACAATAGAGAGATATACAGAGTGAAGCTTCACCAAATAGAACCTCATCAATACACTACAAAACAATTTGATACAAACATCTTAATAGTCAATACATCAAGCCTCACTACATAACACTCAGAGAATCATACAAGCAGCGGAACATCCAGTACATATAGTAAGAAAATAATATGCAAAATCCTCCAGCTCGTCTTCGTCATCAACAGCGTTGGTCACTAAGAACAGCACCTGTCACCTGCTATCTAGTCTTTCCATCCCAAAATGGATGAACAACTCAAGGTAATAAGAGTTGAACATAAAACCTTGAGTCAGACAACAGTCTTAGTGAGCGGTAAATAAACTATCAAACATACCAAAAGAGCATAAAGGGTAAAAAGGAATAGGAATCCAACCCTCCCACTCCACCTCTTTCTACAGTGATAGCCCCCAGACACACTAAGCAGAAACAAACATAGAAAAACAGACAATTAAAGTAAAGCAATTATCACTCGAGTCAAGTTCGATGTTTTCCAAGTACAAACCCCCAAGGCCTAAACCAAGATCAGATAAGCACCCACAAAACATCGCTCTTGAGACCGAGTGACGATACAACCAAAGCATCCAAACATCCATGACTCTGGCTATCACTATTATCATTGCCTCGATATCACCGTTAATTGAATGACCGGCTCATTCTTTCATCCGTCCGTCAAGGGCTAATGGTAACCCCGGTTCTAGACATAACTCCGCACGTCATCGTGACCCGTGCCTAGGACTATCGAATCTGCCCAGAGTACTAGACCTTCAACTATTGGTCTTGGGACTATCGAATCTGCCCAGCGTACTCTTGCTTTGAGCATGCTAGAACCTTCAACAACGATGAAATCTCAGCCTCCTAGTCATCCTCCTTGACGACTATTCTCATACTACCTCAAGCGCCTCTTGAGCCAACCATTATCAACGAACTCGAACCATATCACCGAGTTATCAACATGCTTGGGATGATCCCGTCTGGATTAAACCAAGGCTATCTCACATCATGCTTTGCTTCATCGCATCATAGCAAAGTCCCGTCTCAACATCATCATCAAATCTATCCATATGAGCTTTATCATCCGCTTCATATGCCATAAGCAGCTTTCCTTATTCAAGAGCCTTTCCACTTAGCTTTTGAATCATCTTCGACCAACTTGTCCAAATCAAATCATCAATCAACTAATTTATAACAATCAATCAGATCAATCATTAATCCAAGTAATCAATCATTCAAATAAGATCTAAATAAACAATTATAACAATAATGGCAATTTCGTCAATAAATAGTCCAAATCTAACAAGCCAGAATTCTAAGTAATATCTTGATGAATGAACTAGCATAGGTTAACATGCACTAAAGTGGATATCAAAACTTTATGAACGATGGATCTACATGCAGACTTAAGGAAAATGCATGAAATCACTATCTTTAACACACAAACAAGCCACCGATCCAATATACTCCTTTGGGTCCGTGTGAGAGATAACCACCACTCACCGAATCACCTAAACACCTCAAAAAAAACACACTTCAGATCTGGACAGCGAAGGATCTAGCTTGATCCGTCAAGATTCCGCTTCAAACGATGAAGTCTCTCTTTGAAGAATGTAGTAGATCTTCAATTTTGGCTCTTGGATCTTCGATTTGATCTTCAATCTTGGATGTAAGAAAGCACTAGATAAAAGAAGAGAAAAGAAGTGAAGAAGTGTAGCACTCGAGCTCTCAAAATGGCAGCACTTCGTCGCTTCAAAATCCGGATCCCAAAAAGTGAGATAAGGCCGTGTATTTATAGGCTGAAAATCCTTAAGTCGTCCGCCCCCTTAAGTCGTTCATGACTTAAAAATCCCCGACCTACGACTTAATGGACCTCCCAACTAACGACTCAAGCCTATGCGCGACTTAACACATGCGCACGACTTAACACACACGATCTAACACTTAGGCACGACCTAAGAATCAATAGGATACGACTTAGCGACCTAACACACTGCCGCATTTCTACCTAAGTCCTAAGTCGTTTGGATGACTCAACGACTCAACAACTCAATGACTCAACGACTCAACGACTCAACGATCAACGACTTAACGACTTACGACCTAAACTAAACCTAGCCGCTAACTCTCTTAAGTCGCCGATTCCCTTAAGTCGCCAGCTCTTAGACCGCTAACTCCTTAAGTCGCTCCACGACCTAATCCGACACACGAACTAAGCTATCACCCTTAAGTCGCTCGAACGACTTACCCTCCTTAGGTCGTTAACTCCTAAGTCACTCACCTATGCCGCTACTATCCTTAAGCCGTCCCAATCCTTAAGTCGCTCATCCTCCTTAGGTCGCTCCACCGACTTAAACTATCACACGACTTAAGCCTCAACACGTCCTAACTTTCTTAAGTCGCTACCCCTTAAACCGTTATCCCCTAAGTCGGCAACCACTACAACTAACTTCTCTAAGTCGTTCACATGACTTGGGTTGCTCGGCCGACCTAAACTAACATACGACTTAGAATCAGAACGACTTAACAACACTAACGACTTAATGGCAACTATTCTACGATCCTTCGATCCGTAAAAATACGGGTCGTTACATTCTCTCCCCCTTAGGAATTTCGTCCCTGAAATTCCAAACAAACAAGAGCAACCAAAACTATTCTGCATGCCTACCATCCATAGCAATCAACAAACCATGCATCCAATTACTAGCCTAGCTTGCAGAATTCTAAGACTAGAACAAGTTACGATGTCATGCGATGTCACGACACCTCACAGTCATACCTTGAAGAGTTCAGGATGAGCTGCCTTCATCCTCTCTTCCTCCTCCCATGTACAGTCGTTAACATCATCACTCCATTGTACCTTGAGCAACTTGACTACCTTCCTCCTAAGCTGTTTCGTGTCAGTTTCCACGACACGAAGCGGTTTACGAGGTCTCTCAATGATTGGATCAATCTCAAAGTCCTCACAACTATCAGCAGAAACCACCGTATTCGAGTTATGCACATACTTCCGTAGATACGATACGTGAAAAACATTGTGCACACCCGACATCTTTTCTGGTAATTCCAATATATAGACGAGCTTTCCAATTCGCTCGATGATCGGGAATGGTCCAACAAATCTCGGAGTCAATTTCCCTTTCTTCCCAAATCAAATAACATTCCTTTGGGGAGAAATCTTCAGAAAAACCATATCACCTACGTCGAATTCCAAATCCTTACGACGCTTATCGGCATAACTTTTCTGACGGTCTTGGGCTGCCTTCATTCGTCGCCGAATGATCTCTATACAATCAGAAGTCTGTCGAATCATTTCTGGCCCAAGTACCAACTTTTCTTCTGTTTCCAACCAACATGCGGGAGAGTTACACGGTCTTCCATACAATGCTTCATACGGTGCCTTACCAATGCTTGACTGGTAACTGTTATTATACGAAAATTCCACCAAATGAAGATAATCTTCCCATGATCCTCCGAAGTCCAAAACACATGCTCTGAGGAGATCTTCCAAAACCCGGTTGACTCTCTCGGTCTGACCATCTGTTTGAGGGTGATAAGCTGTACTCAAACACAGCTCGGTTCCCAAAATTTCCTGGAAGCTCCTCCAAAATCTACTAGTGAACAATGGGTCTCGATCGCTCACTATGCTTTTCGGAATACCATGGAATCGAACTATCCACTTAACATATAGCTCAGCCAATTTCGATGTAGTCCTGGTTGATCGAACAGGAATGAATCTTGCACTCTTAGTCAAACGATCTACGATGACCCAAATCCCTTCATTTCCTACTTTGGTTCTAGGTAGCCCATTGATAAAATCCATCGATATTTGCTCCCACTTCCATGTAGGAACTTCTAATTGCTGAAGTAATCCACTTGGCTTCTTCTGTTCGGCTTTTACCAACTGGCAATTCATGCATTTGGAAATAAAATTTCCAACATCCTTCTTCATACCTTCCCAGTAATAGGTTCTCTTCATATCCCGGTACATCTTATTTCCACCTGGATGAATTGTTAACTTCGAGTGATGACTTTCCTTCAGAACTTCATCCCTCAATTCATCTATATCGGGAACAACTAGTCGTCCTTGTTTCCGAAGCCAACCCTCTCGATCGACCTCGAATCCTTTATCCTTCTCTGGGTCCAACCCTGATTCCAAATCACGGATAATCTTGACAAGCTTATCGTCTCGCTTTTGGCCCTCGCCAATCCTTTCCATAAGAGTAGGTCTTATCGATAAGTTTGCCAACATCTCAGGTTCCAATTCACATCTAGACCTGAAGTCAAATCCAGCCAAATACTCAAGGCTCTTCCATTTTGAAAATATGGCTCCCAATTCTGCATGTCTTCGACTTAACGCATCTGCCACTGCGTTACCTTTTCCCGGAGTATAGGCTATACCAAAATCATATGATGCTAAAAACTCAAGCCATCGTTGCTGCCGAAGATTCAAATCTTTCTGGGAGAAAAGATACTTCAATGACTTATGATCTGTAAACAACTCAAATCGGACTCCCAATAGGTAATGTCTCCACATCTTCAAGGAAAATACAACCGCCGCTAACTCTAAATCATGAGTCGGATAATTCTTTTCATGCGGCTTCAGCTGTCGACTTGCATATGCAACAACTTTATCCTTCTGCATTAGCACTGCTCCAAGTCCAGTACCACATGCATCGGTGTAAACCACCATCTCATCATTTCCACTTGGAATAGTCAAAACAAGAGCATTTGTCAGTCGCTCTTTCAGTATTCCGAAAGCTTGCTCACACTTAGCATCCCATCTGAATACTTGATTCTTTTTCATCAATCCTGTTAATGGTGCAGCTACCTTGGAAAAGTCTTTGATAAATCGACGATAATATCCTGCTAATCCAAGAAAACTTCTCACATCAGATGCATTCTTAGGTCTAACCCAATCCTGGATCGCTGCCACCTTGGCGGGATCAACCGCTATTCCACTTTCAGAGATAACATGGCCTAAGAACCTCATTTGCTCTTCCAGAAGTGACACTTTGAAAACTTAGCCCTCAGCTGTTGTTTCCGCAAGATTTCCAAAACAATCCGCAAGTGCGTCTTGTGTTTTTCTTCACTTCTGGAATAAATCAAAATATCATCCACGAACACAAGTACAAACTTGTTCAACTGATCCCTGAACACTCTATTCATAAGATCCACAAAATATGCTGGTGCATTGGTCAATCCAAACGGCATTACCAGCCACTCATAGAAACCGGATGGTGTCCTAAAAGCAGTCTTCGACACACTATCCTTTGCCACTCTTAATTGGTGAAATCCCGTTGCCAAATCCATCTGAGAAAACACCTTAGCTTCGTGAAGCTGATCAAACAAGTCATCTATTCTCGGCAATGGATACTTGTTCTTCTTAGTCACTTTATTCAGCTCACGATAATCCACACACAACCTCAACGATCCATCCGCTTTGGTTGCAAACACAACTGGTGCACCCCATTCGGACACACTACGTCGAATGAATCCTTTCTGTAAAAGGTCATCAACTTGCACCTTCAACTCTTGCTGTTCCCTAGGCGCCATTCGCTTAAGAGGCATCACAACAGGTCTGGCTCCCTCAACTAGATCGATGCGAAACTCGATCTCTCTATGCGGCGGTAACCCTTTGACCTCATCAAAGACATGCTCAAATCCATTCACAATTGGCACCGATGACAGTCCATCCCGTGGAACAACCAGCGAATACATGAAGCTCCTGAAGATGCCTTCTTCATGCTTACATCGTATCACAACCTTTCGCCCTTCCACATTCTTGACTGTCACCTCTAGCCTTTCACAATCAGCCTTTGCCGCATACTTCCTAAGCCAGTCCATACCCAAAATAATTCCAAACCCCGCAAAGTTTAGAACAAAACAATCACAAACAAAAGAGCAATCATGACTCGATACAATCAGACCACGACATAGCATACACAAACAGGATGAACCCCCAACTGGATTAGTCACAACCAATGGTCTATTAACAATATCCGGTTCCAAACCCAACCGGCCTACAAGTTCATTACAAACAAAAGAATGCGACGCTCCAGTATCGAATAACACTCTAACTGGAACACCACAAATGGAAAGAATACCTTGAACCACCACACTCTTTCCTTTCTCTTCCACCATAGGAGCTTTTGAAGATGATGGCACATCCCCCAAAGCATAAGCTTGCACAATCTGTTTGTCCTTCTGCGGTTCTGGACAATTCTTCCTGATATGCCCCAGCTTGTCACAGTTGTGGCACTTCACCGGCACCTTTGGATTCTTACAACCTCTGGAGAAATGGCCCTTCTGCTGGCAATTGTAGCAGGTCACTTCGCCCTTCGGCTTCTTCTGGCCATCCTTACCCTTCTGTTGTTACTGCTTCCTCTTCTTGTTCCCACCTTGCTGTGGTTTAGAATCTTCCTTGGTCACAGCAACAACATATCCTTTCTTAGGAAACAGATTCTCATGCCCGAGAGCCTTCTCCACAAGCTTCTCAAACGGATCGTCCAAATGATCCACCAACTGCCTCCCAAGATAAGTGTCCAAGCCTGTCACAAACTTCTCATTCTTCTGATAAGGAGATTCAATATATGACCGAACATACTTGGGCAAGGCTTCAAACTCTGAAACATACTCAAGAACTGGTCTTCCACCTTGCTTGAGCTCCACAAACTTCTTAAACAGAACAGATTTCTGAACTGTAGAAATGAACTTTGCTTCAAATCTAGCTTGGAATTGCTCCCAAGTAATTTCTTCCTCCGAAGTATCAATGGTGATAGAGTTCCACCAGTCAGAAGCTCTCCCTTGAAGCTGTCTTGATGCGAGCTTCCTTTTGGTTACATCCTCGATTCCCAAATCACCAAAGATCCTTCTACAAGCATCTATCCATCTCTGGACTTCTATGGTTGATTCTGTTCCCAAGAAAACCTTTCCTCCAAGAGTAGTATAGTCTTTACACAACTTAGCAAAATTCACCTGTTTTGGAGTTTGAACTTGAACTCCAACATCTACCGTTGGCCCTGAAGCTGTCATCCTTCTCATGATCGAAGTCATTATGGCCTCAAACATAGCAGCATAATCAGCAGCCCCCTCAGAATCACGGCCTTCCCTAGCAGCTGGTCTCCCTCTTCGACTCATTCTTAATATCTATAAAAGAATGATTAGTACACCTTGAGAAACAACTGCATAAGAGGTTCTAATCCTTCTAAACTACTATATTATATATAGTAATCATCCATCAAAATACGATTACGTCTCTCATACATAGTTACGTCAGCGAGCATTGGCTAAAATCGATTAACCAAAGCTCTGATACCAAATGTGACGACCGCCCATAACTCCTGCACCAAACAAGGAAATAGTGCGCTGAAAAGTGTGCCAGGCCGCCATGGTCGATCATCAGGGTTAAAGTAAACACAGAATAGTCTATCGTATTACTCACAACGCAGGGATAAAATACAATAGAGAAATATACATAGTGAAGCTTCACCAAATAGAACCTCATCAATACACTACAAAACAATTTGATACAAACATCTTAATAGTCAATACATCAAGCCTCACTACATAACACTCAGAGAATCATACAAGCAGCGAAACATCCGGTACATATTGTAAGAAAATAATATGCAAAAGCCTCCATCTCGTCTTCGTCATCAACAGCGTTGGTCACTGAGAACAGCACCTGTCACCTGCTACCTAGTCTGCCCATCCCAAAATGAATGAACAGTCCAAGGTAATAAGAGTTGAACATAAAACCTTGAGTCAGACAACAGTCTTAGTGAGCGGTAAATCAACTATCAAACATACCAAAAGAGCATAAAGGGTAAAAAGGAATAGGAATCCAACCCTTCCACTCCACCTCTTTCTACAGTGATAGCCCCCAGACACACTAAGCAGAAAAAAACATAGCAAAACAGATAATTAAAGTAAAGCAATTATCACTCGAGTCAAGGTCGATGTTTTCCAAGTACAAACCCCCAAGGCCTAAACCAAGATCAGATAAGCACCCACAAAACATCGCTCTTGAGACCGAGTGACAATACAACCAAAGCATCCAAACATCCATGACTCTGGCTATCACTGTTATCATTGCGTCGATATCACCGTTAATTGAATGACCGGCTCATTCTTTCATCCGTCCGTCAAGGGCTAATGGTAACCCCGGTTCTAGACATAACTCCGCACGTCATCGTGACTAGTGCCTAGGACTATCGAATCTGCCCAGAGTACTAGACCTTCAACTATTGGTCTTGGGACTATCGAATCTGCCCAGCGTACTCTTGCTTTGAGCATGCTAGAACCTTCAACAACGATGAAATCTCAGCCTCCTAGTCATCCTCCTTGACGACTATTCTCACACTAGCTCAAGCGCCTCTTGAGCCAACCATTATCAACGAACTCGAACATATCACCGAGTTATCAACATGCTTGGGATGATCCCGTCTGAATTAAACCAAGGCTATCTCACATCATTCTTTGCTTCATCGCATCATAGTAAAGTCCCATCTCAACATCATCATCAAATCTATCCATATGAGCTTTATCATCCGCTTCATATGCCACAAGCAGCTTTCCTTATTCAAGAGCCTTTCCACTTAGCTTTTGAATTATCTTCGACCAACTTGTCCAAATCAAATCATCAATCAACTAATTTATAACAATCAATCAGATCGATCATTAATCCAAGTAAACAGTCATTCAAATAAGATCTAAATAAACAGTTATAACAATAATGGCAATTTCGTAAATAAATAGTCCAAATCTAACAAGCCAGAATTCTAAGTAATATCTTGATGGATGAACTAGCATAGGTTAACATGTAGTAAAGTGGATATCAAAACTTTATGAACGATGGATCTACATGCAGACTTAAGGAAAATGCATGAAATCACTATCTTTAACACACAAACAAGCCACCGATCCAATATACTCCTATGGTTCCGTATGAGAGATAACCACCACTCACCGAATCACCTAAACACCTCAAAAACAACACACTTCAGATCTGGACAGCGAAGGATCTAGCTTGATCCGTCAAGATTCCGCTTCAAACGATGAAGTCTCTCTTTGAAGAATGTAGATCTTCAATTTTGGCTCTTGGATCTTCGATTTGATCTTCAATCTTGGATGGAAGAAAGCATTAGATAAAAGAAGAGAAAAGAAGTGAAGAATGTAGCACTCGAGCTCTCAAAATGGCAGAACTTCGTCGCTTCAAAATCCGGATCCCAGAAAGTGAGATAAGGCCGTGTATTTATAGGCTGGAAATCCTTAAGTCGTCCACCCCCTTAAGTCGTTCACGACTTAAAAATCCCCGACCTACGACTTAATGGACCTCCCTACTAACGACTCAAGCATATGCGCGACTTAACACATGCGCGCGACTTAACACACACGATCTAACACTTAGGCACGACCTAAGACTCAATAGGATACGACTTAGCGACCTAACACACTGCCGCATTTCTACCTAAGTCCTAATTCGTTTGGACGACTCAACGACTCAACGAGTCAACGACTTAACGATCAACACTTAACGACTTACGACCTAAACTAAACCCAGCCGCTAACTCTCTTAAGTCGCCGATTCCCTTAAGTCGCCAGCTCTTAGACCGCTAACCTCCTTAAGTCGCTCCACGACCTAATCCGACACACGACCTAAGCTATCACCCTTAAGTCGCTCGAACGACTTACCCTCCTTAGGTCGTTAACTCCTAAGCCACTCACCTATGCCGCTACTATCCTTAAGCCGTCCCAATCCTTAAGTCGCTCATCCTCCTTAGGCCGCTCCACCGACTTAAACTATCATACGACTTAAGCCTCAACACGTCCTAACTTCCTTAAGTCGCTACCCCTTAAACCGTTATCCCTTAAGTCGACAACCACTACCACTAACTTCTCTAAGTCGTTCACATGACTTGGGTTGCTCGGCCGACCTAAACTAACATACGAATTAGACTCAGAACGACTTAACAACACTAACGACTTAATGGAAACTATTCTATGATCCTTCGATCCGTAAAAATACGGGTCGTTACAGATTTCATAAGCCATACCTACCAAACAGCAATTAATAAGGTTTCAATCACCAATTCAATTGCTTTCACTCGCTTTTCTTACCCTTGCATTCACTTTAAGTGATGTACAACTCACATACTTACCTTCAATTCATTTATAATTCCAAACAAACTCATATTCATATCAATTGATTCAAACATTCAATTATATTTTCTTACACTAATTCATAGAATTTTATTAAATCTCATTTACGTCAAACGACACTCATTTCTATGCAATTTTGATTATATTCACCTAATGGCATATCCATTTTAGTTTTTAACTACTTCCAATCAATTCCAACTCAATTTTCATTTAATTCATTTCCATTTTAACTTACATTTTATTTTATTTCGTATTTGTATAGGTTCCATTTGAACCCATTTTATCTAGCTCAACACATTCCATGCTTGTATATTACAAACCACTTTCAAATTAAATTACATTCCATATAATTCAATTAGTATATTCATTCAATTCATTTTAAACTTTATCTCACATTTTCATTTCACTATACTTCAATCATATTCAATTCACTTAGCACTTCTAGGTTGAATTTAATTTATAACTCAGGTTTAACTTCTCAAAATCCATTTTTAACTCATAATTCAAATTTTATTCAAATTAGCTCATTTCCGACTTCTAATTCAATATTTGATTTTTACCTTCCAAAAATCACTTAACTTAATTTTCTTGAGTCCAATCGATTTTATAATTTAAGTTTTGGATTTTTATTCATTTCCCAAAATTATACACAATTTTATTTTGGCTTATTTATTCTACTTCTAAGTTTTATAAGTCACAACTTATTTATATCCATACTTTCATCCATTATAATCAATCCCGTTCACATTCTACTTTTTAACTCAGGATTATATGTTTAATTTAGCCAAGTATATTTTTTATTCAAATTTTTAACTTTTATAAGCTTTCCCACTTATTTTAATCTAACTCTTCTTAAGTTAAATTTCTATTTTAAACAAATTTCAAGTTTATATAAGTTCCCAAATTTATTCTTTAAGCATTTCAAACCAACTCCAAGTTTAAACCATTACTAAAATGTTCAAAACTCAATTTTAAAATATATATATATGTGTGTGTGTGTGTATATATACACACAAATCAAACTATCCTTTTCATTTTCAAAATCAAACCCAATTTCGCAAATAAACATTAATCCAAAACATCCAGGTAGCAATCCCCCTCTTGGAAACTCGAAAATGAATACCGATGATGTCGGGATCATCATCGGAATTATTTTCCAGCAACCGAAAAGAGTTCGATGCTTTTATCACTTTAAAATCCCTTTCAAATATTCCAAACTCTCCAGAGTTCAAATCCAATTCAAATTTTTTTCCTAAAATTCCCAATTCGAAATCCATCCAAAACATTACTCTGGAACTTTCATCACAATTTATTTCTAAATATTTCTCTGAATTTTTTTATATTTCATCTTCAATTATAGATGACATTTATAATTCACATTTATAAATTTTATTTTGTTAATGAATTTATTCCTTAACCTTTGGTTAAAATTTTAATCCTTTATTCAACTTTCACTTAACAATGATAATAATTTAATATCATCTTCTAACAACCAAGCAACCATATATAACCATAATAATTTACGGAAAATTATTTCTTTTATATACAAAAATAATTTGGGTAAAATTATTTCATTTACCCTATTTTAAAACAATACTGTGTCGAACTATTCTGTAGAAGTGTTTAGAGATCCCTATCAATAATGTTAATTACTCGTATTGACCAGAATCCATAAACTACTCAATAAACCAATCAATACAATATAAAATCATTTTATATACAATAAAAAATACGCGCTCTTATCTATTAATATACTCAAACTCATTCTAGAGTACTACGGACTCTATTTCAATGAGTGATTCCCACCAGAGCCACGGTTATCACCAACCTAAGCTCTGATACCAACTGTTACAGCCTGCAAACCCGTAACCCTTGAGTCGACACTATTTTCCATCAATCAACTCAAGATGGACGGAAATATGAACCATTTGGGTTAAAGAAGAAGAGGTAGAAGAAGAGAAAACAAAACAACATCAGAATCTAACCATCGCAGCGGAATAAAATATAATAGATAATAACCGATCTTTACACAAAAGAAAACTATATCCGTTTTATACATACATCATCAGAATATATCATCAGAGTTCAATGACATCAATAACATACAATATGGATAGTCATATAAACTTATCCTCAAAACAGAATACACAGCGGAATAATAATCAAGTACAGAAGTACGTATCGCCATCCAGCTCGTCTCCTAAGCTCCACAACAACATATCTGTATTCTATAATACTCGGTCTGACCCGAGCATTATAGTTAAATAACACCCGAGTCAGTCTGGAACACCAGCGTGAGAAATCAAACTCAAATTGATTATTAAAGTTTCAAAAGTCCTTTTGAAAACAAAAGCATCTCGTAAGACCACGCCACAAATAAACATGTCGGGTTTTTACCTTACGATAGCCAAAACACTTTTTATTAAAACCTATGATATTATAATAGGGCCTATTTACAAATACTTATTAAAATAGCTGAAATTGTTACATTCATTAAATTCCAGCTACTAGCCACAAAGTGGGTAATACAAAGAAAAACCATAAAAGGCGCGTAGGGAGAATGGATTTCCAACTAATGACCACGCATTGGGGTACCACCTATCACAGTACGTGGCTTAGATTACCGTACCAAGGATTACTCCCAATCCCCTGCAACACAAGACCGGGACTACCCCTTACTTGATAATCCCGAGTAAGATCACCCCACGGTTGGGATCAGCAATCGCACCACTAAGCCGAATAAAAAGGGACATCTAGACAGGGATGGCCTCACCCTAATGGGCACCACCCACCCAGCTTTGCTGCATAACCCTTGATTTTCAGTCATTCCCAATTGATGAGGTTTGAGGCTAAGCGTTACCTTTTTAGAACACATCCCTTAGAATGCTCATCGCCCACTTGACGGTGTTCTGAAAGCATTCATACATACAAGTCCGTCCCGGGTTCGAATGGAACCGAAGGCACTACTCCTACTACATCCATTTTGGAATCATCCTCAGGATTAGTAGCGACTAGCCCTTGCACTTCACTGCCCCATCTTCGACTCCGAACTCATCTTCCTCACGAAAACGTTCAAGCTAGATCGAAGTGGTTTTTGAGAAATTAATCCCGATCCCGGTCTCTTCAAAACGATCAGCGCATTGCCAATATTAATAGTCGGTTATTTACCTGTCAATTAACATTCACAAACATCCATCAAATGTAAATGATTTCTCCTGAATTATTTATTAAGCTCAAAATATCTCTAAAAGATATATTTGTATTTTCAACCCTTTTGAAAATAGTTTTCAAACCACACTTTTCTCATGGAATAAATTTCCAAATATTTATTTCCACTAAAGACACCAAGCACAAAACTTTAGATTTGAAAATAATTTAAAACACTTTATTGTCAAATATCCTTTAAAACATTTAAATTAAAAATTACTTTAATACTTATTAAAATATATACTTTAATAATATTTAAAATATATACTTTAATAATATTTAAAATAAAACTGCTTTGTACAATATAAAACAGAATTTCTAACTTTTAAAACATAACACCATGCCACCTTTAAATAGTTACTGCTATAATAGATTAAAAGAAAAATACTTACTTTAGAATTTAAACATTTAGAAATAAATAAGTGTTCTAAAACATGTTTTTCAAACAACATTAAAACTTTTAAACTATATTTAAAATTTGCTTTGAAAACGTACTTGGCTATCCAGGGAAATACTTCTCTTCATATCCTTTAAAAATAAATCACTATTTATTTTTAAACAAACTTTCCCATTCCTTTAATAAATTCCCATCGTGAATTTGTTCTTCAAATATCCACTGATATACTACTTCACCTTTATAAACCTAGTTTATAAATTTCAAGTCTCGCTTCTCTTTTAAATTTCCAAATTGATTTCCAATTTACTCCATTTTGAAATAAATTTCTTTCTTACTCATTTATTTCAAAACCCATTGACTTCAGATTTTTATTCCTTAATTATGATTTTAAATCTTTTAACTGAAAATAACTATTTTAAATTTCCCAATTTTCTTCTTTATCCTTTCAAATGAATTCAAACCTTGAAATTTAAAATAAATCCTTTATTCCTTGAAATAATATCACTTATGTTTAAAAATAAAATCACTTATTCCCATTTATACAAAATCTCATTCCCCGCACTGAAATTTTATTCATCAAAATTCAAAAATCGCTTTTTATTCTTTTCCAATTTATTTTAATTTAGTCAAATTTTCATGATTATTTTACTCAAAATTCATTCTTTTATTTTCTTTTAAGAAAACCCATTTCTATAGATTTTGTTAACTCGGTTCACCGAAATATTTTAAACCAACCATAGTATCCAACATTTCCAATTATTAATACAATTCATCACAGAATATCAAATATTCATGACACAGAATATTAAACAATCTATAAATTTTGAGGAATCCAGTTGGATCCCTCCAACCTGTTTCCCGGCATCCACAGATGTTAGCACAATACTAATTCCACTTCGAGGTGAAATATCACGGTATATGGGATTTATATAATATCATCCGGTATTATGCGACGCATAGGGTCTCATCCGCTATATAATGCGGGAAAATCAATCACTCCAATATATTCTATATACTACTATACATAATATAGAACATCAAATCAATTAAATCATTCAACCAATTATTTAAATTTAACCATTTAAATTTAAATAGCAACCAGATGAGTGAAAAACTCACCTTTGACCTTTTGTTTGCAATTCACCCTAAGCCGACTTGTTTTCTTCATGATTTTGACCTTGTATAAACATTTTATACAGTTTATTAATATTTAACTTTATCAAGCAATTTATTACCATTTAACAAATTTATTTTACTAATAATTTAATTTAACTAATAATTTCCCTTTAAAAATCTTTTATTAACTAAAATAAATCAAATAAGTTAATTTAACAAATTAATTACCAAATCGATTGTGTAGAAGAAACAAGTAAATTAAAAATGTGTATAAGCATATTATTTCCTTTTGAAACTACATATATATACACTTATACAAATAATTTATAGATCTCAAAAAAATTCTAATTTATATATACTTTCAACATTCTTTAAAATTCCTATTTTCTTCAAAATCTTATTTATATAAAATTTTCTGCTTTGCTATATATATTCATATATATGTTTTGCTGTTAAATTTCACATTCTTATATTTTCCAAAATTATATATACATATACATCTGTTCATTGCTTATTCTAGGTATATTTAAATTAAAATAGGTGTGTGTATAAAAGTAAAATCTTTAAACTAAAAATTAAATATCAAATATAGCATACTATAAAATCAAGTGCAGAGCTATATATATTTTCCCTAAACTTTATGTATGTATTAAATTAAAAATAGAATCGTTTTATATTAATCTATCCGCATCAGATCCTTTTATTCTATTTTATTTTTAAAAAACACAGATTTGAAAAGAAAAAGAAAAAGAAAGAAGAAGTAGCCATACCCAAAAATGCCAAACCTCACTGCCCCCCCTGTCCCAGGCGCATGATCCAAACCCTAACCGCCACCCCGCTCGACCCCATCTTCCTCTCTTATCGCCCAAAAACCCCCGACTTCAGCCTCGTACATCGCTCACGCTAACATACACTTCGCGGTGAAGTTCCTCGCGATCAAATCCACCACGCGAGCATTAAGTGCTCTACTACAATCACACCTCAAGCTCGTCCCCTCCATTGAATCCTAGCCGAGCCGAAACACTAGCCGTGCCTTCCATCGGAGCACAACGACACTCTCCATGCAACGAATAGTTGCCATTTTCTGTTTATCGATCCGACTTTATCTGAATAGTGGGAAGGCGATTTGATTTTGAAGATTTGTTTGGCCATTTAATTTCGATCTGGTTTACTGAAGAAAAGGGAAGAGGAAATTATTTTCAATCGGTAGACTTCATTTTTTTCGAACGCACTTGATTTGAGAAGGAGTCGGATGGGATGGAGGAAGAGAGGAGACAAGATCTGATGTTAGCATATGGGAAAATACTCGCTACAGTGTTTCGAAAGTGAAAGGCAAAAGTATCGATGTGAAGGAAATTCAACTGAGGTTGATTGGTTTTTTTATATTATTTTAAATTCAAATTTGAATACAAATTGTCTCGATTTACGTAGCCTAAAATCACAAACTCCTATCGAGGCGTGCCGCTAGGCATTTATAACGTTATACCCCTATTCCGAATGCAATGGAAAAGGTTTCGAGTCCTAATTCGATCGTATGGAGAAAATAGCTTTTTTAACCCAGTTATCAAAATTTTCAATATAGATTTCAATGCGTTTATCTACCGTACGGCCAAATGATCACTCCGAACACTATGAAAATTAAAATCCAATAATAATACAATATTATGGATCCAATGGAACTGGTTTCGTCGAATTCCGAGACTGTGCGTCAGAAAGCTATTTTTAAATTCAATTTAAATGATAAAATTTCAAAATTGAACAAATCACTGTTAAATTCAATTTTAAAACTTCTATTATCCTCGATATTATCAATATAAATTCTATAAGTCTTCAAATTATTTTTACAGGATTAAAACCGAAGATTCAATATTTCACCCAACTTCCAATTATGAAATTCAATAATTTAATTATCAAATAAATAGTGATATTTGGAGTTCAAGTTAAAACTAACCTTTCAAATATTTAAAATCAATTAAATATTTCAATTTCAAGTGCTCAAAAATTATGGGTCGTCACAGGTGATTTGGTCAAGTGTTATGCATAACTGATTAGAGCTGTATGAGTATAGCATATTATATGCCATATATCTTTATGTTATATCTTTTTATATATATACACACACGTCTGATTGGATGTTGTATGCATGGATAAATGGTTTCATTATTGAATTGCTATTAGTAAATTTTCCTTCGTATAAGAATATAGAGATTTATAAATTTTGGAAGCAAAAATATATTTTATTGAAAATATGTATACGCGTACATACAAATGTGATAAATTTTAAAAGTATGCATTTTGGATATAAATAATACTTTGAAAAGAATTATTTTGTGTTATATGATTATGCGGAAAGGAAATATTAATTGAAGTTTTGATAATAATATTTATTAAATGATTTGAAACTGAATATTATTATTAGATAGTTGAGGAAAAATATTTTGGAAAATAAATTCAGAAGAAAATTTATCTATATATAGATGCATTTTTAAACTTTTTTTGGTGATTTAGCAATTATAATGAGGCTATAAAAATGCATTATATTTATTTTTGTGGATAACGTGTGCAACCATCAAGTGTTAACAATAGCAGAGAACGGTGGCGAGGCAATGTTGATTTCACGGTCAACATCATAGCTATTTAACAGAGCGATTTGTTATAAATAGATAGCGAGACAACGTTATCACATTATTTGATATATGTAATTTTGGACATTCATTTATGATATATATACACTATGATGAATAATGTGCGATGATTTTGATTTATTGTGTGCATCATTTAATGATTTAAATGGATGTTAAGTTTTGTAGTTTAGTAGGTGTTAGGAACTGAGTTGATGATGTTTTGATGACAACAACCTTATATAGTTATTATACTTTACTTTATAAAATATATACTAACATTTCCATATATATATATATATATGTATGTATGTATGTATGTATGTATGTATGTATATAGGAAGTATATGCAGGTATCATCAAAGACTGATCAGTATAAAGACTCAAGCATCAAGATGAAGATTAGAGATTCAAGATTCAAGACTCTAGAGAATCAAGATTTCAAGATCTCAAGATAAGTGTCTAGTATTTTGTTAAAACTTCATAATAGCACTCTCATCTTTCTTCCAATTTTCTTTTGGGATGGAACCCAATATCTGTCGAAACCAGTGGCTTACAAACCCACGACAAGTAGCTTACAAACCTACGACAAGTGGCTTACAAAAATCAAAATCATTTAAACTACTTTGTACAAGTTCTCGTGTCCTATGGAGGAGCTCTGTAGGAAAGTTCTTGCAATTTCAGTTTGAATAGAATTTTCAAAATGTTTTTTAAAACTGTTTTCAAAATGATTTAGCTTTCAAAATCATGTTTTCAAAAATGTTTTCAAACTTTGTTTTAGCCTTGAAATATTCCTCTATTCTGATTTTTAAAAACTTCTATTTTTAAAACATCAAAACTTATTCTGATTTTAAATATTACTTATATAATTGACGGTGTACATCAATTATATATACATACATACATATATATATATATATATTTAAAATTATGTTTTATATTCATTCTCTATCTCAAAATATTGCTTAAACACTTTACTTTGCTTCAGAGAAGTTTCAGCTTGTTTTAAATTCAATTGTCTTTACAAAACAACATCTCTATAATTTTGAACTAAGGGATGTCGACATAAGGGGATACCCTATGTCGACATGGTGATAGTTGGATTCAAAATTCAATTTTCAAAAGAAGTGTCCATTCGTTTGAAAACCTTTCGCCAATGGTTATGACTGTTGTGCATCTATATAAAGGCTTCCAAAACGAATTTTTTTAACAACTACTTTCTTATTTTCTTCACTCTTTCTTCTCCACCATTCCATATCCATAAAACTTCATATTTTCAAGATCGTGCCATCATTCTGCTAAATTCTCAATAGGAAATCATTTAGATACTCTCTCTATTTGATTCTCCATCATTCTACTAAAGATCAAAGTGCTATTCAGAGTTATAGGATTAACTTCTTTTCAAAAAGTCCATAGAGTATATCCATTCAAAAGGATTGTTATTAAGAAGTATTAGGGTGATCTTGTGTCCCGTAAATCAAGAGAGTTTACCCCAGACTCGGAGATAGGAGGGTTCCTCATGGCTATAGAAATTGAGGGTTGTAATTTGGATATTGGCTTATAAAAATCTGTACAAGGATATTGCCATGGTGCAGGACTGGATGTTGGACAATTCTAAACCAGTATAAAATCCGGTGTGTTCTTTCCTTTTACTTGCTTTACTTTACTATTTGCATTTGTTATATGTTCTGTGATCATTCTGTGTTAGAATTCTATTTAGATTTGTGTTGAAAGTTTTAATTTAGTCATATAGTTCATATATACTTTAAAACACTATTCACCCCCCCTCTAGTGTTATTTCTGCCTTAAGATCCTTAATCCGCATCCCTAACAATTGGTATCGGAGCATTGGTTTTCATTATTTTCATAATCTGAAATTTTGAAAAGTTTTAGTGGCACAACACACTAATAATGTCACTCCTGTCACCACTACTTCTGTCAACACAAGCACTAACACTAGTTCATTTGTAGAAGGTCAGTCTACTGTCAGACCACCACTTTTTAATGGCAGTAATTATGCATATTGGGCATGTAGGATGAAAATTTATTTACAATCCATAAGTTTAGATACTTGGAATATGACACAAATTGAATATGTTGAACCAACTACTAATTTTACCCAGTACTGAGCAAAAGACGGTTGCACAAAACAATTCTAAGGCTATGAATATACTATTTTGTTCACTAGATAGGAATGAGTTTAATAGAGTCTCTGTTTGTAAGTCTGCATTTGAAATCTGGAAAACTTTGCAAGTAACTCATGAAGGAACAAGCAAAGTTAAACAGACTAAAATTTCCATATTAACTAACCAGTTTCAATTGTTTAAAATGCATGAAAATGAGTCCATTTTCGACATGTATTGTCGATTTCAAGATATTGTACATTCATTGATTGCTTTAGGAAAGGGTTTCTCAGAAGAAGATCAAGTCGGAAAGATACTCAATTCACTCACTACAGAATGGGATCAAAAGACACTTACTATTGAAGAGGCAAATGATGTTAGTTAAATGAAGATCGAAGAGTTAATCGATAATCTAATGTCTTATGAAGTTCAACTACAAGGGAGAAAAGAATCTAAGACAACGGAAAAGAAATCGATCGCATTCAAAGCAACAACTGGAGATTCAGAACAAGATAGTGATGAAGAAATTGCTTTCTTGACCAGAAATTTTAGAAAGTTTCTGAAGTATAGAAAGATGAATACTTTAAAAGAAATGATCAAAGGAATTGCAGAAATACTTTGGAGAACAACAACAATCACAACACCAACAACAATGGTGATAGATGCTACAACTGCAACAAAATAGGGCACTACAAGATTGATTGTCCATATCCAGTAAAAAAGACATTTCAACCAAATAACGAGCAACTAAGGAAAAGAAAGAAGGCATATGCAGCAACTCTTGACAATTCAGATTCATCCAGTGATGACGAGAAGAAAACTGATAATTCAAATCTGTGCTTCACTGCTATTCTCGAATCGGAAGACGATCGGAGTTTGGATCTAAAAATAGGTACACATTTATTTTGATTTTATTGGATACTTGCTTGTTTTGATTTTTTTTTTTTGCAATTTATTGAATTTTTAAATTCAAAATCACCCTTTGAAATTTGAATATTTAAATTCAAAATAATATTATTTTAATAATATTTTAAATATTAAAATATTTTAATATTATTATATTTAATATTATTACTGGAATTATATATAGATATAGAATATAAATTAGTTTTCTTAAGATTTTAGGAATTTCTTAGGTTTTAGAAAAAGACACCTCTTTTCAAATTCAACAGTCACATGTCGACATGCCAGGATACCACATGTCGACATGTCTCTCAGAATTTTGATTTCAAAATTTGAATTCAAACTTTTGAATTTCCCTCCACCTTTTCACTTACTTTAAAATTCTGAAAAGATACCTCTTGACCAAAGAACATGACTTTAGAGAATCTATTTAATATACTTCTCTTATCATCTATTTTCACTTTATTCTCATAATTCAAACTTTCTTCATTATCTTCTACTCCTCTCAAACACTCATCAATGGCTTCCTCAAGTACCCCATCAACTATGAGGCTGACCAAATCCATCAAAAATGATCTTTTTAATGACCCGGAGGCTATCAAAGCTTACATAAGTTATGTAAACTATGGTAAAGTCAATACGGGAAAATTTGCTATTTTTGATGATTTTTCTTCTTATGAAATCGATCAACTTTTTGAAGAAAACTCCATTCTTAGCTTGATTGATAACAAGCAAAATGATTTCGTTTGTTATCCAAACCTTGTCAAAATGTTTTATGCAAACCTAAACCGTGAATTTTATAATGGAAATGAAGATCAAATTTGGAGTAGTGTTAAAGGAACACATATTGTTTTGGATTCCGATATTTTGGGTACTATTTTGGGTTGCAAATCTACCGGTATGAATCTCTCGCAATTTCAAATCAATGAAACCGATCGAGAGACTTTTCATCACATTTTTGAAAGCGATGACCTCATGGATTTTAAGAATCGCTTTTTCCGCCCAAAAGCAAGAATTGTCAACCTTCTTATTCAACACACTGTTATTCCTAGGTCGAGGAACTACAATAATCCCACCTCAAAAGTGTGTAAAGCTCTTTTTGCTATATTTGGAAAATATGATATTAATTGGGCATAAACTATTTTGGATGAGTTAAGACCCAAAAATTTTCATATGGGAGAAAACACTCTTTATCATGGAATTTATCTTACTCGGATTTTCAATTATTTTGGTGTGGATGTTAAAAAGGAAGAGTTTGTAAGTAGGAAAGTGTTCAATCATGGGAACATTTCCCTTATGAAAATCCCACTTATGTTTCAACCGTATGAACACTTACCGAAAAGGAAGAGAGACTTGCTCATGAAGAGATGGAAGAAGAGGGAGAAGAAGAGGAAGAAGAAGGGGAAGGAATGGAAACTGAAGAAGAAGAGGAAGATGAAGAAACCTCTTTGGAAAGTATAGAGTATCCACATACACCCGCCAATCCGTCCAACAAAACAATACTCAAGAACCAAAAGATACTTGCTCAAAACCAAAAGGTTCTTAAGAGATCTATTAGCAAGAAAATGGATAAAATCTCTACCAAGATCGACAAGTTCTTTGGGAAGATAGGCAGGAAACTTGGCTTGTCCTCATCATCATCTTCATCAAGCTAATCCTAGCCATTATCTCTCTAGCCATCATTTATCTATCTTTGTATTTTCTATTTTTTTGGTTAATATTATGTAATGTTAACTAATATAAGTAATGCTATCTTATTCTCTGTTTTCCAGCTTTATATATCTCTGATAATTATTTGTTTTAAGTTTATATAGGTCCACTAGTATAAACTTAGAAATAAAAAATAACTCAACTTGGTCATTCTGTCTAGACCATGTCGACATGCCCCATCCCCCCATGTCAACATATAACAGTCAGAAAGTAGTTACAATTTCTAGCTTCAAACTCTTGTAACTACCAAGTGACAATTCATTTTGAACGGCCAATAACTCCTATAAATACCTATTTCTTCCAGAAAAACTTCTCTACCTCCACTTCTATTCATCTCCTCTCATACTTCAACTTATTTCTTAAATTATGGCTTCTCCAGTTAAGAATTTAAGTGAAAATCTTGAAGAAACTCTTACTTCTTTCAAGAATATTCTCTCTTTTATACTTAGAAATCAAAGGCACTTAGAATTAAGCCAAATGCAGATGATCAAAGAGCAAGAGAGACACTTCGATGCACTTCGTTGGATGATCTCAAGCCTTAGCAAAGATGAACCCGAAGCAAATCCACCGGTCACTCTCGACAAAGATAATTGGGATGTTATCAAAACTGATCCTATCTTTGAAGAAGATGGATGGGTGGAAGTCCCAAGGAACGTCTGATCATTATGTATGTTTATTTGTTTGTTTGATTCGATTTGATTTAGATTTGATTAGGATTTGATTGAATTGTTTATTAAGTTTGATTTGGATTTGGTTTGTATATAACTTCATATAGTATACATGATTGGTTTGCTATGTATGATATTGATTTGATTGTCAAGTTACACTTATATATATGCTCACACACTTGATCACTTACACGTTCACTTTACACTTTTATTCTATATATACTTGATTATCTTAGAATAGGTAAATCTTTTATTCCTTTTTGCTGATGTCAAAGGGGGAGAAAGTTATAAAAATATATGTGCTTGGTGTAAGGGGGAGTCATGGAATAAAGGGGAGTTGTAGTTTTAAGAAGAAGTCATGGAGTAAGGGGGAGTTATGGAGAGTTATGGTATGGTAAGAATATTTTATAAATAAAGGTTGTCATCATCAGAAAGGGGGAGATTGTTAGGAACTGAGTTGATGATGTTTTGAGGACAACAACCTTATATAGTTATTATACTTTACTTTATGAAATATATACTAACATTTCCATATATATATATATATATATATATATATGTATGTATGTATATGTATATAGGAAGTATATGCAGGTATCATCGAAGACGGATCAGTATAAAGACTCAAGCATCAAGATGAAGATTAGAGATTCAAGATTCAAGACTCTAGAGAATCAAGATTTCAAGATCTCAAGATAAGTGTCTAGTATTTTGTTAGAACTTCATAATAGCACTCTCATCTTTCTTCCAATTTTCTTTTGGGATGGAACCCAATTTCTATCGAAACCAGTGGCTTACAAACCCACGACAAGTAGCTTACAAACCTACGACAAGTGGCTTACAAACCCACGAAAATCAAAATCATTTAAACTACTTTGTACAAGTTCTCGAGTCCTACGGAGGAGCTCTGTAGGAAGGTTCTTGCAATTTCAGTTTGAATAGATTTTTCAAAATATTTTTTTAAATCTTTTTTCAAAATGTTTTAGCTTTCAAAATCATGTTTTCAAAAATGTTTTCAAACTTTGTTTTAGCCTTGAAATATTCCTCTATTCTGATTTTTAAAAACTTCTATTTTTAAAACATCAAAACTTATTCTGATTTTAAATATTACTTATATAATTGACGGTCTATATCAATTATATATATATATATAAAATAATGTTTTATATTCATTCTCTATCTCAAAATATTGTTTAAACACTTTACTTTGCTTCAGAGAAGTTTCAACTTGTTTTAAATTCAATTGTCTTTACAAAACAACATCTCTATAATTTTGAACTAAGGGATGTCGACATAAGGGGATACCCCATGTCGACATGGTGACAGTTGGATTCAAAATTTAATTTTCAAAAGAAGTGTCCATTCGTTCGAAAACCTTTCGCCAATGGTTATGACTGTTGTGCATCTATATAAATGGCTTCCAAAACGAATTTTTTTAACAACTACTTTCTTATTTTCTTCACACTTTCTTCTCCACCATTCCATATCCATAAAACTTCATATTTTCAAGATCGTGACATCATTCTGCCAAATTATCAATATGAAATCATTTAGATACTCTCTCTATTTGATTCTCCATCATTCTACTAAAGATCAAAGTGCTATTCAGAGTTATAGGATTAATTTGTATTCAAAAAGTCCATAGAGTCTATCCATTCAAAAGGGTTGTTATTAAGAAGTATTAGGGTGATCTTGTGTCCTGTAAATCAAGAGAATTTACCCCAGACTCGGGGATAGGAGGGTTCCTCATGGCTATAGAAATTGAGGGTTGTAATTTGGATATTGGCTTATAAAAATCTGTACAAGGATATTGCCTTGGTGCAGGACTGGATGTAGGAGGATTCCGAACCAGTATAAAATCCGGTGTGTTCTTTCCTTTTACTTGCTTTACTTTACTATTTGCATTTGTTATATGTTCTGTGATCATTCTGTGTTAGAATTCTGTTTAGATTTGTGTTGAAAGTTTTAATTTAGTCATATAGTTCATATATTCTTTAAAACACTATTCACCCCCCCCTCTAGTGTTATTTCTGCCTTAAGATCCTTAATCCGCATCCCTAACAGTAGGAAGTTTTGTAATTTAGTAGGAACTGGAATTTTATAATTTGGTGATTTAGGTTTTATAAATGAAAATGTAAATTTTTGGAAAGAGTTATCTGGAGTAATAATTATGATTTTGAGATTTAAGTAAAATATTTGTGTGGACTTATTTTCCCGTAGAAAAAAAGGAAGGAGAATATATTAATTTTTATAAATTAAAATATAAATTAAAACAATGTTTTATTCTTGTGGTATCAATTGAATTTAAAGAAGAAACTTTTGAATATATATGTTTTAATTTTAGTCTTTTCTCTAAATCGAAATTGCAAGAACGCAATTTCTTAAATGCGGGAAGTCTGTAACAACTCTTATCGAGATTATCTGGAATTACACTTAAAAAATATAATTGGTTTATCTTAATTAATTTTAAGGTAAAATTAGGAATTTATTAGTTATAATTTCCAAATTAACATGGATTTGGTATTTAATAAATTGGAAATTCAATGAATATCTTTTTATGACTTGATTCTTATATTTGATAATATAAGAATAATTTTGGGAAAATGTGATAATTAAATATATGAAAATCATTTGTAATGTAAATGTATGAATTATAAAGTTTTATCCACTTATTTATTATAAGTGGAGATTTGTGATAAAATATTTTTCATCTCCAATTATTTCAACCAAATACGGTAATGTTAGTAAAATGTCAATATTGAGATTTATATTTAAATGAGATTTTTACAATTAATAGTTTATTTTAATAAAAATATTGAGAGCCACTTTTATTCTCAAAGGTTATATTTAATTTTATAAAATATCTCAATATGAATAGAAATGGGATTCTTTTTAACTTGGTGCATTATTTTTGGGAAATTTGGGGAAATCAAAGTATGACATATAAATCATTATTTATTGTGAATGGGTGTTTTATAAGCGTTAAAACAAAATATAAAATTAGTAACACTTCTCTTACAAAATTTGTAACACCTTGCTATTGGATCCACATCTCAACCTACTTGGCCCATATAGGTGATATTAGTGTGTAAGAAATGAGAAGTACATATTTCTTTTCTCATTTCACTTCAACCAAATATATGTAAACTTCTTCCTATTCACTATCAAACCCTATAAGCTAAATTAATCCCCAAATCAAACTTAAATCAAATGGATTTTGTATATTAATTGAAGAAATAGAAGTAAGGTAATCTTCTCCATCTTTTTATTTGTTTATTAGAGATTTAATTTCAGTTTTTAGTCATGATTGCAATCTCCTTCCTTTCCAATTTGTTGAAGCTTAACCAAGGTGATATTTATAGTAAGTGGCCTAGAAGAATCTGAGCATTTGCAACTAATTCAAGTCCATAAAGGTGAGTTTACCTCACATTGCCATCTTTAAATAGCATGCATATTGCTAATTGTTTATTTGGATGAATCTATGATTGTTTTTATCTCCTTTATTTTGATGTTTTAAACCTCAATTTTATTTCTTTCTTGCTGAAAGTTATGGTTATATATAATTAGTAAACATGATGACTGATTGTTGTTATGATGTCTTGTATCACTTGAAATGCTGAAATATATACCTCTAGTCAACTACACGATACACGGGACCAAACCACCATCATTTGAGATCTGTCAAAGGGATTTCTAGAGCTGAAACAGCTCTAGAATTCATGACCATCAGTGGATCAGTGGGCAATAGCCTAGAGTAATTCAGCTCCAGGAAATTCCCTTTTATTCGCCTATTCATCATCTCAGTTGTTGGTGTTTGTTGCTATGCTTTGGATGGATGATTATAATATGTTATGGAGTCAATTTCAACTCATATTTGCTAGTAGAATAAAAGTATAAAAATATATTTATAGAAGATATAAGGTTAGAACTATATGGGACAATTCATGGCTATAATCTTGTGATGACTTAGTATTTTGTTGTAGCGAATTCTATTGTATGCCGTGGACTTTGACTCACTTTGATTCAAAGGTATGGAATTTCATAAACTTACATGTATCTATTTTATAAAATAAATTCAAAATTTTATATATAAATAATTTCATAAAAGAGAGTAATTTAAGTTTGCAAATATCGAACTTGTTTTCTAAATTAATCTAGTTCTTTTACAAAAGATTTTATGAGTAACTATATACCTATAGTATATCTTATTAGTAAAAAATATTATGGATCTTTATCATATGGTTTTGGTAAATATATTAACTAAGTGTTTTATTTAAAAAGTGTTTAAACACCGATATGGGTTGGATTTCAAGTATTATATTTTGATAAAATAAATGGTTTCTTTTATATGGAATTTTGGAATGTAGTTTATGTAAAATACATTTATAACTTTTTAAAAGGATTTTGGAACAAATATATGTATAAAAACAATTTGATATAAAATTAGATTTATGAACTAATTATATATATATATATATATATATATATATCTGTGTGTGTGTGTGTTATGTATGTATGTATATATAGTGGCAATAAATGAGTATTTGGATTTTAAATGAGAATTTAAAAGTAAATACATACATACATATATATATATATATGGAATATTTTGGAAATTAATTTCCATAAAATAAGAGTATGATTCTGGGATTTGGTAATTTATTTGTATTCAAGGATTTGGAGAAGATTTTAAAATAAAATATAAAATGTTTTAAGGGCCTTAATTCTATAAGATAAGGAGTACTAGTAATCAATATAGTATTATTTACTGGTTTAAATGCTTTTAATTAACACTTGTTGAATATGGTGTATAACTTATTGAATAGAATGTTTGAGTGGAATTTTCTAACCCATTAGCGAATACTCGAATTTCACCAAGTAGTACATGATGCCTTGGTTAAATTCTTATGATTACTATTAGGAAGTATTTAACATTTTAGGGTTGTATTCACTTTTGGTATTCGGTGGGACTAATAAATCCTTAAGAGAATATAGTTTAGTTTTCAAGTGGTATCAATAACAAGTGAGATTTACTAGCTTCTAGTAAATACTCGAATTTCACCAAGCGGATTTGAACATTTTGGTTAAGTTTTAGTGATTAACGAAAATGCTAGCATTTAACACTTTATAGTATATTTCCTTTTGGTGTTTAGTAGGATCGATAGATCCTTAAGAGATATACTCATGGATTTCTTTATGAGTATAAATTTATAAAGATGAGTAATTTAGAGTCTTCGAGTCATGTTTGTTATGATCGTCTTGATTGGTATGGACTATCCTTGAGATCAATTGTGATTCTTTATTCCCGGTATAAATACGATCTTTGATATCAGATCGGGATGTATGATAACTTTTTTGTTTATTTTCTACAGTCTAAGTACAATCATTGCAATTGGTACAGATGATTATTATAATCGATATGGATTAGGATCTCTTGGATTCTGAAAATTTGGATTCTGTGACTATTCTGTGTTCATGAAATAAATATATACTCTTATGTATTGAGATGGCTTCTCGGTTCAATTAATTCTGTGACTTGTTAATATCTTGGACATTTGGATTATACTTATATGTCATACATCTTTATGTTATATCTTATTTTCACCATTCTGGATATTTAAAGATAGTCTGAGCGAGGTGTTATTTCAATGCTCGGGCCAGGTCGAAACTTTTCAGGTTACGGGACAAGTTGACATTTAAATGGTTGTGCTAGTAAGGAGATAAACATTTTTGACTTTTAGTTTATCTCATTTAGGATTCATGTTTGTTTATGAGATGTATAATTGGGATAGAGATTTATGTCTAATGTACATTATGTGAGTCTAGTGTTATGTTTGATAGACTCTCACTTATATATATATATATATATATATATATATATATATATATATGATGTTTATTATTCTGCTATGATCTGTGACTATCTTTTATATGGTATATATTTCTGATTTTGAGAATCTGGTTGTTTAACAAAGGAATTTCTATCAATTTAGAAAACTGTCGAAAAATTTCAAATTAAAATTTACCGTAAGTGCACGACGTACTATTGTTGTACGTATGCAAGTACGGGTCGATCCATAGGGAATTGTTTAGACCTTAAATTTCTAGTCAATCAAATTAAACCAAAGTCGATGGATTGTAACTAACTAAAAGAAAGTAAAAACAAGCTAAAACTAAGGAAAATAAAAATAAGAGATTAAAGAGCAATTTAGAGATAAATCCACTCTCTAGATCACATAGTTCAACACATATGAAATTATTATCTCTCTTTTTTTGTTATTAGTTAGTTTAATTGATGCGTTTATCATAAGCATGGCCTATTTGTGCTATTAATTAGCTCAACATAATTCATCAAACTATAACACATCCCTTAAACCACTATTTACTCTCATGAAAAATGACAACAAGTTGAAAATGAAATCTAGTTTTAGCATGGCCTATTAACTATTGTTTATAAATATAGGCCATCAAATTTTAATTTCAAAATCACTTTATTACCATAATCATATGTAAATGAAGATGTAATTTTTGTTTGTGATTGTTTAAGCATAGCCTATTTGTTATGAACAATATAGACTATCAAATTCAACATAAAACAACAATCACATCAACATTCATTCTTCATTAAGCATAAAAAGAGAGCAATAATAATCAAAATATTGAAGCTTTATAATTAGAGAGCTTCATTACCCCTAAATTGAAGGGGTTTGGCCTCTTATATTTGTTATCAAATCAACAAATATAGCTTGCAACATGAAAGAAAAGAAAAGGAAAAAGAGAGCAAAGTAAAGGAAAAAAACAATTCTACTTGCATAAAAAATAAATCTACACTACTAACATGAAAGTAAATAAACAAAAGAAGCTTGTAAAAGAAAGAGAGCACTAATCAATCATTGCATAAAAAAATGGAAGTTGCATGAAAATAAAAATTGCTAAGTATTCATGGAAAAAGAAAAGAGAAGCTTTCTTTTATTTTGAGCCTAAAACTAAACTAAGAGGAAGAAGGCCTGAAGAAAAGACTAAGGAAGAGGAGAGTTACTTGAAACATAAGGGGTATTTATACATGTGTTAAACCCTAATTCATATTTTTGGAAAATGGCCAAAATGCCCTGGAGGTAGTGTGACCACCAAGTTATCCTTAGCTCCAATAATCACCCACTTAAATGTACATGAAACTTTAATGGCCTTTTAGCATGTGCATTAGCTCCTATGTGAAAATCAAGGTAAGTGTGTGAGGTCTTCCATGTTCATCACTTTGAATTATTTCCTTCTCAATTGCTTTGTATCTTCTTTGTGCATGCATATTCCTTCATGAAACCACTTTTAATCGAGTTTAAATTTCTACAAAATAATATAGAAATTTTCAATTAAATTTTCTCAAATTAATATATGCACAAAAATGATCATTTTGCCCTTGGATGAAGATGAATATGTGACAATTTCAAATAATTTTAATTTAAACAAGTTAAAATACCCAATATGATCATTTATTTAATTAAAATAGAATAAAAATGGTGGTAAAAGTATGCACATTTACGTGCATATCACTGGTGTAACTTTTACTTTGAACTAAGACTGTACATGTCAAATTTTATTCTAGAGATTAAATAGACTGTAAGTATGACGTGTCAGTGTTAGGTTAAATATATATTCACATTAGTTGCCCTTATCAAGTCGTATTCTCTATATTATTGGATGACATTATTTATAATATTGTTTAATAATATGGTTTTCGTGGTGGAGTCGTTACATGACGGGCGTGAATTATATAAGTGTGTAAATAACTTAAATGGATAAGAATGACATATTCATTAGAATGTGTTGGAATGTGAGGTCTGTAGTATTACACAGTAGAAGTCTTCTCATCACAAAGGGCCATCAGCAGTTGTGTATGGATTATATTGATGTTGGACATATCTAACCATAGGACCCCGTGGATTACATATGCTTGCGTATAGGTGAAGGAATAACCTCAATAGAGTCTGCTTCAATAAATTAAGGGAAGGGTATTCCATTGATTGCGTTAGGTAATCTAAATAGGATAGTGATCGACTCGATGCTATGTTAGTATGTACTGGTACCAAATCAAGAATATGAGCTATACATAGTTTGAGTGCATCATCGATCCTGCATGGTCAATGGGGAAGACAGGGTTACACCTAATGGACTACACCTCCTACTAGGGTTGGTCACTTTAGGCGATGCGCTTTCACAATTGTTTGCTAGTTTGTTTATTAGGGCAAGGCTAGTTAACCTATAAAAGAGTTCATTCAAAAATGAATAGGGTAGTCTGAGAAGCTAAGTCCTCTATAGTCATTGGAGCTAAGTCCATAAAAGGAAGTAGACAAGTAGTCAATCCCTATGGTGAGATAGAATACGGCTAAGCTATTATTACACCGTTATTAGGCACTATGAGACGCATAATGAGGCATAAACTACCATTGAAATGCAGACACGAGTGGAGACATTGAGACATACCAACGAGTCGACATTTTGGGTTCCCCTCTCAAATGTGTAGGTTTACGGTAGTCTTAATAGAGATGTAGTTTCATACGAACGTAATATTGCATTGATGATGAATCCTGATGTGGTGTTAGGTTACAGATACAAGTAGGGATAGTAGCTTGGTTCAAAGGAGGACTGTGGAACTTATATAGTTATACATATATGTATGTAGTTATGATGTACTTCGGATAAATGATGCGTACCGTAAGCATACGTAGAGTCGAGACGACTAAGTATATTTAAAATTTATAACATGCAATGGAAGATAATCGACATAAACTAGTGTAATGTGTAAAATGTATAATTCACCATTCACTAGAATGTTGTTCTCACCCCTCTCCTCATTATAACCCACATGATAGTTTTAGAGGAACATGTACCGGTGCATAGCGAGAACGGCGGAAGGAAAGGGTTCCTAATGCATGCTTAGAATTGACGAGGACACTAGGCACTAAAAGTGTCAATCTTGGTTAGTATCTATATGTTCTATTATAATTTACTATTACCTCGTGAGTTATATCGATGGTACTTTGATATGCATTTATTGTTTATTTATCGGATATGAAAACAAAGATTGGTGGACTTGTGTTTTCGACGTAGCGAAAATTAAAGCCCACTGAGGTATGGGTTATTACATGGTCGAACAAAGGTATTCTATAGTTTTTCTCTAAATTTATAATTGTTTGATTTGGTCCGGTTGGTAGCGAATGAAATGAGAAAATTTTGAAAAAAATCCCCAATTGGATCTTAATGTGCCTATGAAGTCTACTACTCAACATTAGATCCAATCTATTTATTAAATTAATTCATATTTATTTTTAATTATTTTATACTTTTTTAATTAATCTTATTAATTAAATATATTTAATGTATATGATCAATATATCTCCTATATTCATATATGACTATATTGGTATAATTAATATAATAACATGTGTATAAATATCCATATACATATAGGTATTGGGATTTATATCTATTGTACATATATGTATGTATGTGTGTGTGTGTGTGTGTGTGTGTATGTGTATGTGTGCGTGTATAAGCTACTATCAATAGCCCTCTGTTATCCATCCTTTTGACCAAGCCATATTTGGGCGAAACTGATTAGTTGAATTGGAAAGTTATTAATGCAGAAAGCCCAAAGAGATACCTAACGAATCCAGAAGCTAAGCACGACCAAGATTACAGGCCAAAAGCATAGTAGATAGCTTCCAACTGAAGGCTAAAGCCATATGTATCTATGAACTAAGATCAAGAAGCATTAAAATGGAAGAATCGAGGTTCGGTATCGATCCCCATTCGAGGTTCGGTACCGATCTCCACAACTTCACCACGCCCATCAACGCATCTAACTCCAACCCATGGTGGTTGCAACATGTTTCAATTTTTAACGGGCCATTTACACGCAATAACCATTGAGCATTCCTACTACTTGAAGCCAAGAACTCTGTTCCACCACTGATCCAAGCAATTCACTAAGAAACAAGTTTTTAGCAAAGCAATCAAGATGGAAAACATGAAGACATGAACAATTCACACCTATTCAGAGCCAAAAGGAAGATCCTTCAAGCTATCTTATGGATCGGTACCAATCCCCGCCTATGGATTGGCACCGGTCCCGATTATTATTGATGTGGCAACGATCTTCTGAGCACTTCTCTTTCTGAATGTGGGGAACATGGCTACGAAAGTGGTGCAGGAGATTTCGACAACCTTCGGCTATAAATGGAGGGTGAGGGTGACATTTTGAGGGACCTTTTTTTAGTTGTTTATGAATTTCCATGGAATTTTTGTAATCCAGAGGATCATTACCGATCCCTAAGAACATCGTTTGTGAACAACAATATAATCAACAACAAAGCAAAGTGGACGTAGGCATCGTTTAGTCGAACCACTATAAAGTTTGCGTGTCTTGTTTTTATTCATTTTTATTTAATTTCTTCATTTATTTACTGCCAAGATTTTTTGCATTTTTGTGCCACATTTTGGTGCTTTCATTATGAGCATTATTCTTAGGATATTTTGGATTGATCATCTACTATTGGGTTGCTTTAATCTAAGAGACCGATCCATTTTCTTTATTTTTTCATTTAGAACTAAGAGGATGCTAGTTCTTCAACATCCAAACAAAGGCATAGAGAAGGGAAGCAGAAGATAGTCAAAAAAGAGATCGAAGTTTCAATGTAGAAAATAGGGACTGGTCATGGCCAGAGTTTCGAGATTGGTTGCGAACCCCAAGCAAGGATTGGTACTGAACCAACAATCAACTTGGTGGATAATAAAGTTAATGTTCTAGGAGGTAATGTTTGAGCTATGTCTGGTCAGGCTGCTGATGGCATGAATGTTAGAGATCAGGTGTCTGTTGTCGATCCGCCACGTAGAAACCGAACTAGTACAACTGCTTGATGAACAGTTATCCCAGAGTCAAGAGAACCCAAGTATCGTGAACCTAATCGAGAATGTTTATTGGGTTAAACATTCGAGGAAGACCATAATATCACCATTTAGTGGACCCTGCTGCATCGGAATATGTGGCTAGGATGGTGAGAAAATTAAGGAATGAAAATCAACACCGGAGTAATAATGAATGAGGCTCTTCACCTAGCCGGAACCCATTTAGCGAGAAAATACTACGTGAAGAGTACCCATGGAGGTTCGTGATGCTAACGATATGGTCATATAAGGTAAGGACGGATTAGAGTCAGCATTTGATCAAGTATGAATGACATATGGATTCGGCCGAAGAATCTAATGCTGTCTGATGTCGACGTTTCCCGATTTTCCTTGAAGGTGTTGTAAGGATGTGATTCACCCGACTTTCATTGAGATCTATGTCAATCTTTGATTAGTTAGCATGAAAGTTTATTAAGCAATTTCATTTACAAACCACTTGTCCCAAGGACGTAATGCACTGTAAAACTTCTTCCAAGATGTGGAAAAGTTGTTGAATAATTTTTTAAACATATTCTATACAGATGTAATGGAAGTTAGTAACTCTTAGGAAGATATTACTTTAATAGCACTGATAAGGGGGATTCATCTCAACAATGATTTTGGGAGATGGTTGCAGATGAAACCCCCACCAATGATGAATGTGTTTTATAGAAAAGAAAATCAATTCTTGAGCTTGGAAGAGGCAAATACTGCTACCAGGAAGGTCAGTGCTAGGAAACAAGTTTAAGTTATTCAGAGTATTTTGTCGTGATGTAGTCCGGAGGTAATTCCGAAAACGTAGATCTAAACATTGAGAATAAAGGTGGTAACCAAAGAAGCAATGATGACGGAGCAAGAGACTGGATGCCTGATTCTCGAAGATGCCCTAGATTTTTGAAGTATGATAATTACACCCAGTTAAACAATTCAACTGATAACATATACCTTGCCACCCAAGGTATAGAGCAATATAAATAGCGGGCTCCAAGGGAGTTAACCGAGAAGGAGAAGAAATGTGGAAAGTATTGCAGCTTAAATGAAACCCATGGTCACAACATAAACGAGTGTAGACACTAACATGATATGATCAAAGAATTGATAAGAAAGGAAAAGCTACAACGGTTTGTCAAAGTCCTATAGGATGGCAGGTAAGGAAGTTCTAACCCCCAAGGATCGTCGTTCAAACGGGGACTAGTCGGGCTCGATGAGGACAAGCCTAGACGGCTTAGAAAGAGATTGATCATTAACACCATTTATGAAGGAGACACCCAGTGGAAAAGAGTTGGAACGAAATGGAAAGATACTTAAGTGCATTTAAACATGCAATGACTAAAAGTTACTTCATCGTTAATGACTAGCCATTTCCCTATGGTGCTTGATGATGAAATTCCTGACGAAGAATGGAGTGGGATTTGTACAGGGAGACCAGGGACTTAGATGTGAATGCTACATTACGGAGCTGAAATAGCAAGATGATGTGAGAAAGGAAAATATGTAGAGAAGACTCTTTTCATCAAATCTTTGGATGCATATTAACCACCGCCTAAGCCCTGGCTTGGGAAATATAATCAGTTCCATGAGGATATAGATCCGAGAAAAGAGACAGAGGATGCAACAGCGGCTCCCGTGGAGTTAAAGATCAACATCCTAGTTAGTTAGGATGACGTATTGACGGAAAAGAAATTGCACGTGTCGAATGGATCAGAGAAGGTAGGGTTCCTCTACAAACAATTCGCGCTAAAATTGATCATTGTTCCTATACAATTCGAACTACCTATGGAGTACTAGGCCTCAAAATTTGGATATTTGTGGATGAAGAATAATAGACCTTTATTTATCTTGTCATTCTATCCAGCTAAAGAGTCCTAAAGATCGGATCTCAACTCAGCATGGGTATGATGAAAGAATTGACTGGTTTTCTCTGAGAAAACATGGTGTGGTCGACTAGAGATATTCTGACATGTATGGAATATAGTCGAGGATAGCGCACCACACATTGAATGTGAACCCTAAATGTATTCTATGAAATAGAAACACCGCAGCCTGGGTCTGGAGAGATCTGATGCACTAAAAGAAGAGGTGGATAAACTAAAAAACTACGGCTTTATCTATGATGCACTAGAACCGAAATGGGTATCAGATCCAGTCCTAGTAAAGAAATCCAATGGAAAATGGAGAATATGCATTGACTATTCCGATCTGAATAAAGAATGTCCAAAGGATAGCTTCCCACTCCCAAAGATCGATCGGTTAGTATACTCAACCGCTGGACACGAATTGCTATCATTCATGGATGCTTACTCTGGCAATAACCAAATTATAATGCATATCCTAGACCAAGAACAAACCAGCTTTATCACCGACCGAAGACTATATTATTATCCTCTAATGCCCTTTCGTTTGAAGAATGATGGAGTAACTTAACAAAGATTAGTGAACTCGACGTTCCAGGAACAGATTAGGCGCTCAATGGAAGTCAACGTAGATGATATGGTTGAAAATCATGGCAATCAATGAACCACATTGATGACTTGGCAGAGATGTTTGGTGTACTACGCAAGTATGAAATGAAGCTCAATCCACTGAAGTGTTCATTCGGGGTTGCATAGGGGAAGTTCTTAGGTTTTATAGTGAACTTAAGAGGGATAGAAGTTAATCCGTAAAAGATTCGGGTACTGAGAAATATCGAAGTCCTGAACTCGATAAAGGATGTGCAGGGTTTGAATGGGAAGGAGGCCGCATTAAGCAATTTCATTTCTAGAGCCACCGAATAAATGCATCCCTTTCTTCGATATCCTCAAGAAAGGGAAGAGAAATTTTTCTTGGATGTAGGAGTGCAAAAATGATTTTCAAACTTTAGTGGATCACTTTGGGAGACCCCTATCCTGTCAAAGCTCCTAGAAGACGAGGACTTGCTTGTTTACCTGGTAGTGTCAGTGCATGCTTTAAGCAATGTACTTGTACATAAGAAATACATAATCCAGAGGCTGGTGTATTACATTAGGAAGCGGTTGATGGGAGTAGAGAGGAACTACTCAGAGCTAGAAAAGCCAGCATACTACATGTTGATCACTTTGAGGAAACTTTTCCCATACTTCCAAGCTAATCCGATCAGGGTTGTTACCAACCAGCCTTTGAGATACATCTTACAGCGACCTGAGAATTTTGGAAGGTTGTTGTGCAACAACCCGCATATTTATCGATTGTATATTTAATATTTTATTTAAATATAGCATCGTTCGTCGGATTTTAGCCAGAAAAGCTACTTTTTGCAAACAGTAGAATTAGGACTCGAGACCACTCCCATTGAGTTCAAAATGGCGTTTGCGACCTTTTTGAGTATAAACATCAATATATTTGAAACTAGCTAAAATTTCGACCTTTTCACTTAGGGCTTTGGGTTTGGGTTTCAGCCCATTAATCCCAACATAACACCCTAACTCCACTCCACTACTCTTCATTCATTCTTCATTTCCTAATATATTCAAGCTTTAGCAAAAATGGGGGAAAAGATTGGAAATGGAAATTCCTAAGCCCTAGTTTCATTTGCAAATCCAAGTTCTAGCTCCAAACTCTAGGAGAAGCTAAGGTAAGCATCCTCTTCATCTTCTCCATCTCATTTCCTCTTCAATTTCAGAAATTTCCTAAACCCTAACTTAGGAAATGTTTTTCTTTTGACTTAGATTGAAGCTTCTTGGGTTAAAATTGAAGAGTGATTGTTCTTGCCTTGCTCTATAGCTTCTCTCTTGTGATTTTGAGTTTAAAGGTGAGTTTTTTAACTCACATCTACGTCTATAACTTTCGTTGTTATTAGGTATGAATTCCTAACATCTATTCATGTTCATTTTCTTTTGATTTGAATTGATTTAGTGAATTTTTTAATTTTGGTGTTTTGAAGTCAAAATCTTTAAAGATCCTATCTTGGATGTTTGAACATATTATTTGCGGTGTATCGCAGAGCCTATAGTGCTGGGTTGTCGATTGGCATAAATTTCTAGCATCCATCGCTCGTTCGATCGCATTTCGGTTTGGATTTGTCATTTTTGGTCTAGGCTCTTTTTTTTGCCTAGCAGAAAATTTCAGACATCCGAAACAAAATCCAGACGTCTGGTTGAAAAATCCAGACGTCCGAAAAGGGGTGTGGAAAAGGCAGAGACTAAACCAGACGTTTGAAACAAAATCCAAACGTATGAAATCAAATTCAGACGTCTGGTTGAAAATTTCAGACTTCTGAAATGGACCAGGAAATAAAAATAGAAGGGAGAAAAACACATATACTTTCAGAACCTAGGGCCAGACGTCTAGGAACACCTACCAGATGTCTGGAACTGTTTAATTTGCCTCTTTTGGCTATTTTTGAGTAAATTTCCAAGGTTTATCGATTTTTGTTGATCCGGTTAGTTGTTATCACTTATTATCGTCTTTGATGACTTCTTTCTTTGGATTTTTGGGAACATCCATTTTGATGGATTCGGCATCGATTTCTTCGGCTTTGATTCACGTCTACGTATGTGAATTTTGGTGATTGATTGTTTCTACAATCATTTTTGTGACTTGTCACTTTAAAAATATAAAGGTTTCAATACTAGTATTAAATATCAAAACTCTTTCATCAAAATGATTTAAACACTATTTTATTACAAAGCTCGCTTTTTAAACCATTTTCCAATCTACTAGCATATACAAACCTTCACCTCGCTCGTATGAGAAATCTAATTAAACGGCTTAGTAGAACATGTGGTATGAAACGCTTGTGTTTACTCCGTCGATTAATTCTTGGACTTGTTCGATTGAACCTCTTGTGACAATTTTCGAGTGGAGATCTACAATTTGTTCGTAAATAATTAAGTTAAGCTAGTGGTTATAGGACATGAAGCTAAACTCATTTATTTACTAGCTTAGTGTAATTTACACATCAATCAATGTTGATCATTTTGTGATTTAGACAAGCATTGTGCAATGTCTCTTTGTCTGCTAGGGAGACTAAACCCTGTTTTTGTGGAGCCTCGGCTTGGTGGGGTAGCGACCCATGGTTTTCGGACCATTTTTGTGGAGCTCCGGCTCATAGGTCTTCGGGCCGTTTTGTGGAGCTTCGGCTCAAAATTAATGGTTAGCAACCATGGAATAGCTTTCCGTTTTGTGATACACGTGTTGGTGAGTTTTCATTCTCTCGTTCTTGTGATAGGCCTCTTTCCCCTTTTTGTGATTTCTGGGTTTCTATCGATGATTTCTAGAATTTGTGTTTCACCAATTTTTCGTGATTTGTATTGATAAGCTTTATCAATTTTTGTGCATTGGTGAATTTGTGTTTCACTAACTTTTCCGATTGGCATTGACATGATCGTCAATATTTGTGGTTTGGTGAATATAATAAAGAATATGACATTCTTTTTAGTGCTTTGAGATTTCCTATGATATTCTATGATTTTTGTTACTAGTTAATGTATTTTTTTTAGTATGACATTTTTGTTATCATACGTTTTAATCACATCTATTATCCTATCTCATTTTATCTGATATTTATAGCTAGACTGATCCGTTTATTATTTTCTTCTTAAATAATACTCAAGTCAGACTGAGATCCTTATCGGACCATCATCTGACTTTTGGCTAACTACTTAGACTTGTAGTTCTTTGTTGCATACATTTGAGATTTAGACTCCTTGATGTATACATATTTTTGTCTAGCACTTGTATCTATTCTTTTGTGATATTGTGGATCTTGTTAGACCACTACTCTGATATACACTTTTATGTGTAATATACATATCTGTTTCCGCCTTTGAGATATGACCTTCTGTGACTGATTTGTGTTATGATATTTCTATATTTGTTTACAAAGATTACATATAGCCAATATGTAGTAGCTTTGAGTTTGTGTCGGTATGTCGGATTTCCTCTGGAGATGAAAATTTACATTTTTATCTGGCATATCGGTACTCGCACAAAGCAATTATACAGTTGGCCGCTCCTCAACAGCCATATTCTCTGTGCTAGTTGATGGCATTACCCCGTAGAGTCCTTGGCTAGCGTGGGTATAGAGGTGGGGTGCCACAGCTTGGTATCAGAGCCAAACTTCGGAACAATGTAGAATAATTTAACAAGGATCATCGTCCTAAGTCCATCTTAGGAGTCGTGCCTTAGGATTTTATTCGAGTCATTGGACCCGTTCTATCCTATTTTCTTTATGGTTCCTTGTTTTATCAATCGAGTTTGTTTGATATTCATTTTGAGAATAACCTTTTTATTCTTCTTTCTTTCTTAAAGAAGAAGAAATGGTTAGTTCTGGCAGTTCTAGCATTGGTCAATCCAGTAGTTCTTCTCTGGATGGCGTATTCATGTCTGTCCAACAACTTTTGGATCTCGTAAAGAATCAAAGGTTTATCTGTGCTTTGAGTAAGAACCCCGAAATGGTTTTACCTCTGAAACTTGAAGTTCCTTTCAATTAGCTTGTGGATATCACTCTTCAACATGAAGAGGTTGGTAAAGGAAGTGATAATGATATTGGGATTTCCAAGAAGAGGCATATTAAGTTCAAAAGCCCTTATCCCAATAAGAAAGTGAAGCAAACTACTTTGGTAGCAAAGACTCCAATCCCTAATTGTGGAGGATGCTACAATTGTAATTCTAAGGACCACAATGCAAAGGAGTGTTCGGAGCCACTCTTTTGTCGTTATTGAAAAATTCAGGTCATCATATTTCTTCCTGCCCCATACTTCAAAGCAAGAAGAAAGGGGAACAAGAAACTTCGGTAGCAAAGACTCCTACCTCTAGTCGTAAACAATGCTACAATTGTGGTTCCACGGACCATTATGTAATTAAGTTCCCGAAACCCCTTTATTGCCGCTATTGCAAAGGCTCGGGCCATTATTATCTACATGTCCTAAACTTCGGGAAAGCTAAAAGCTCCTAGTGACACTTTTCTTGGTCAAGGTATTTCTCATTCAGTCCTTGATGACATTTGTTTTATTATTATCCTATTCGAGTTCTTGTTGATAAGAGTTCATCTTATTATTTTTATATCAAAAGAACTTGTTGATTCTTTTTCTTTAAATATTTTAGACTTGATGACTTCACTGAGATTTGCTAATCCGGTCGGCAGATCCACGACACTCAGTTTGCTTTGAAAAGATGTCAAGATTATTTTATGTGATTGTGCTTTCCGATCCGATTTGCATATTTTTGCTACTTAGGTTTCGGAATTTATTTTTGTGAAAGGATTGGCTTAATCGTTATGAAGCCATATCTCATGTCCCGAGTGGACTATCCATCTTCGACATTATCAATCTGTTAAGCAGATTTCTATTTGTATAAATGATTTCGTTTCCAATTTGGTGACATCATTTTATTTTCTAGACCCACTTATTGAGGAAGATGTTATTCTCCTCATTCAAGTAGTTCATGAATTTTCCGGTATTTTTGAGCTTGTCTTAGGATTATCACCTAAACAATCTTTTGAGTGGTGCTAAGGTCTTTTAAGTTCGACTTTACCACCAGTTTTCATTAACTACGAGTTGCGGTGGTTAACGTTCCACTTACCGCATTCCGCGCTCTTTATGATTCTTATGAATGGTACGTGATGTCATTCGAGTTTTCCAGCTTATTTCATCCATCTTATTGATCGAGTATTCGGCGAATATTTCGATGACACCATTCTTGTGTTTATTGATTTTGGATGAAACCAACAACTTAAAATTTTGCAAATCTTTTTCATAAGATTTATTTATAAGTATAATTGGATTTTTGTTCTTAAAACGAGCAAAGAATATTCGTAAAGTGTTTTTAGAGATATTTTTATCATATAGAAGATGATTTTGTGTTGCTTTGCCCATTAAGTGCTTTAAAAATTCTGATCGATGCGCTTGATCAACGTCATCGATAGGAATCTCCTAAACGCTTTGTTGAGACAATCAGACACAGTAAATTGACTTGGAATAAGTAAATTTTTCTAGAAAAATGATTACATAAAGTTAATTGTAATTTTGAAAGTTTTAGATTTTCGAGAAAGTGGATCAATTAAAAGAACTCTTTTTCGATACTCTTATTCTTGTGATTCCCGAAGGGAACCAAGACTTTATCTTTTGTACCAATGCTAGTCGTATTGGTTTGGGTGTCGTCCTCTTGCGAAAGAGAATGTGCTATCACTTTTGTTTCTAAATAATTTAAGCCGATCGAGACTAGGATGCCACTCATGATCTAGTGCCCGCGGCTATTGTTGTCGCTTTCAGAGTTTGGCATCATCATTTATTTTTAGGGGAGAAATTCGTTATCCACTCCGATCATAAATCTTTGAAATGTTTATTTTCTCATAAGGAACTTAATGTTGGCTTGAGTTCCTTGCATCTTATGATCTTGATATTCTTTTTATACTCCCGGAAAGGGAGAATCGTGTTTCCAATGCACTTTGTCATAAGCAACAAGTGGATGTTTCTTTGATGATATCCGAATGGAATGATCTTGAGACTTTATCCACTTGTGAGATTCGAGATCGTGTATCCGATTTATGTTCATCTCTTGTTTTATGCAGCCTTGAGGCTCATCCTTCTCTTTAAGACCGCATCCTTGAAGCTCAAAAGCTAGATCCCGAATTGGCTTTTCTTAGCCAAAGTTGTAGGGATAAAATTGATGTTGAAGGTTTGAAAGACTTTGATATTGATTCTCGTGGCGGTATTCGAAAATTTGGTAGACATATCGTGTCAAATATTAGTGATCTCCATAAAGATATTTTAGAAGATTCTCATCGTTCTAAATTTACCATTCATCCCGGTAGTAGCAAAATGAACGCGGATATGAAGCAACTTTATTATTGGGATGGAATGAAATCTGATATTGCTAACTTTGTTAAGCGTTGCATGACTTGCCAACTTGTCAAGGCCGAGCATCAAAGGACCGGTGGGTTATTGCAACCTTTAGAAATTCCAATATGGAAGTGGGATCAAATTTCCATGGATTTTATTGATGGCCTTCCCCGTTCTCGTTCGAGTCATGATAGTTTATGGGTGATAGTTGATAGACTTACAAAATCCGTCCATTTTATTCCCGTTCGGTCCAATCAGACCGTACCTCTTTTGTCCAAACTCTTTATTAAAGAAATTATTAAATTGCATGGAGTGCCTATTTCTATTGTTGGAGATCGGGATCCATTATTTACTAGTGGATTTCGAAAGAGTCTTCAAAAAGCTTTGGAAACGAAGCTTAATTTTAGCACCGCTTATCATCCTCAATCCAATGGACAAACCGACCATGTGAATCAAACTCTTAAAGATCTTCTTCGCGCATGTATTCTTGATTTTGGTGGAAGTTAGGAAGATCATATTTCTATTATTGAGTTTTCCTATCATAATAGCTTCCAATCTAGTATTGGTATGGCACCTTTCAAGGCACTTTACGGAAGGCCATGCCAATTTCCTTCTTGTTGGCTTGAGGCCGGTGAGAAGCTGGTTTTAGGTCCAGATTTTATTAGTGACTCCACAGAAAAGATCGACCTTATTCCGCATAGGATGAGAGAAGCTCAAAGTAGGCAAAAATCCTATACCGATAAGCGAAGAAGGAAATTAGAATTTTCTGTGGGAGATTTTGTGTTTGTTCGTGTTTCACCTATGAAGGGTGTTGTGCGTTTTCAGTCGATCTGGAAAATTAGCACCCTGATATATTGGTCCATTTCCCATCACCAAATGTATTGGTTCCGTGGTTTTTCACCTTTTATTACTGGGTCAATTTTCTACTATTCATGACGTTTCCCACGTCTTTCAACAACGGAAATTCCTTAGGGATTTCGATTTTTATTCTTGAGCCCGGTATTATTGAAGAAATTGAAGCTTCACCTATTTGACTTATGAGCAACATCCAATTCGCATCTTCGCTTTGGAGGTTGAGCGCCTTCGAAGTAAAGATGTTCTTCTTGTGAAAGATCAATGTTTCTCAAATCCTAAGGATCGCTCTTGGGAATCCAGAGAATTCATCGAGCGAACACGTTCGGACTTACTCTTTCGTGCTCTTTATGGTGAACTTCTTATTTCAAATTTTATTTTGTGTTGATATGCTTTTATGGTTGTTACTATTTATTTTATTCTTAAGTATTGCGAGGATGCAATTTCTTTAAGGAGGGGAGTTCGTAACAACCCGCATATTTATCGATTGTATATTTAAATATTTTATTTAAATATAGCATCGTTCGTCAGATTTTAGTCCAGAAAGCTACTTTTTGCAAACAGCCGAATTAGGACTTGAGACATCTCCTATTGAGTTTAAAATGGCATTTGCGACCTTTTTGAGTATAAACATCGATATATTTGGAACTAGCTAAAATTTTGACATTTTCACTTAGGGCTTTGGGTTTGGGTTTCAGCCTATTAATCCCAACATAACACCCTAACTCCACTCCTCTTCATTCATTCTTCATTTCCTAGTACATTCAAGCTTTAGCAAAAATGGGGGAAATGATTGGAAATGGAAATACCTAAGCCCTAGTTTCATTTGCAAATCCAAGTTCTAGCTCCAAACTCTAGGAGAAGCTTAAGTAAGCATCCTTTTCATCTTCTCCATCTCATTTCCTCTTCAATTTCAAAAATTTCCTAAACCCTAACTTAGGAAATGTTTTTCTTTTGAGCTTAGATTGAAGCTTCTTGGGTTAAAATTGAAGAGTGATTGTTCTTGCCTTGCTCCATAGCTTCTCTCCTGTGATTTTGAGTTTAAAGGTGAGTTTTTTAACTCACATCTCCGTCTATAACTTCCGTTGTTGTTAGGTATGAATTCCTAACATCTATTCATGTTCATTTGCTTTGATTTGAATTGATTTGGTGAATTTTTAAATTTTGGTGTTTTGAAGTCAAAATCTTTAAAGATCCTATCTTGGATGTTTGAACATGTTATTTGTGGTGTATCGAAGAGCCTATAGTGCTGGGTTGTCGGTTGGCATAAATCCCTGACATCCATCGCTCGTTCCATCGCATTTCGGTTTGGATTTCATTTTTGGTCTAGGCTGTTTTTTTGGCCTAGCAGAAAATTTCAGACGTCTGAAACCAAATCCAAACGTCTGGAAAGGGGTCTGGAAAAGGCAGAGACTAAATCCAAGCGTCTGAAACAAAATCCAAACGTCTAAAGTCAAATTCAGACGTCTGGTTGAAAATTTCATACGCCTGAAATGGCCCAGGAATTAAAAATAGAAGGGTGAAAAACGCATATACTTCCAGAACCAAGGGCCAGACGTCTGGGAACACCTACCAGATGTCTGGAACTGTTTAATTTGCCTATTTTGGCTATTTTTGAGTAAATTTCCAAGGTTTATCGATTTTTGTTGATCCGGTTAGTTGTTATCACTTATTATCGTCTATGATGACTTCTTTCTTTGGAGTTTTGGGAGCATCCATTTTAATGGATTCGGTATCGATTTATTCGGATTTGATTTACGTCTTCGTATGTGAATTTTGGTGATTGATTGTTTCTACAATCATTTTTTTGACTTGTCACTTTAAAAATATAAAGGTTTCAATACTAGTAGTAAATATCAAAACTCTTTCATCAAAACGATTTAAACACTATTTTATTACAAAGCTCGCTTCTTAAACCGTTTTTCAATCTACTAGCATATACAAACCTTTACCTCACTCGTACGAGAAATCTAATTAAACGGATTAGTAAAACAAGTGGTATGAAACGTTTGCGTTTACTCCGTCGGTTAATTCTTGGACTTGTTCGATTGAACCTTTTGTGAGAATTTTCGAGTGGAGATCTACAATTTGTTCTTAAATAATTAAGTTAAGCTAGTGGTTATGGGACATGAAGCTAAACTCATTTATTTACTAGCTTAGTGTAATTTACCCTTATCGATCAATGATGATCATTTTGTGATTTAGACTAGAATTGTGCGATGTCTCTTTGTCTGCGAGGAATACTAAACCTCGTTTTTGTGGAGCCTCGGCTTAGTGGGGTAGCGACGCATGGTTTTCGGACCGTTTTTGTGGAGTTCCGGCTCATAGGTCTTCGGGCCATTTTGTGGAGCTTCGACATAAAATTAATGGTTAGCAACCATGGAATAGCTTTCCGTTTTGTGATATACGTGTTGGTGAGTTTTCATTCTCTCGTTCTTGTGATAGACCTCTTTCCCCTTTTTGTGATTTTTGCATTTCTATTGATGATTTCTAGACTTTGTGTTTCACCAATTTTTCGTGATTTGTATTGATAAGCTTTATCAATTTTTGTGCATTGGTGAATTTGTGTTTCACTAACTTTTCCTATTGGCATTGATATGATCGTCAATATTTGTGGTTTGGTGAATATAATAAAGAATATGACATTCTTTTAGTGCTTTGAGTTTTCCTGTGAAATTGTATGATTTTTGTTACAATTTATTGTAATTTTTTTTTCAGTATGACATTTTTGTTAACATACGTTTTAATCGCATCTATTATCCTATCTCATTTTATCTGATATTTATAGCTAGACTGATCCGTTATTATTTTCTTCTTAAATAATACTTGGGTCAGACTGAGATTTTACAGGTGCTTCTACTTGACTCCTTATCGGACCATCATCTGACTTTTGGCTAACTACTTAGACTAGTAGTTCTTTGTTGTATACATTTGAGATTTAGACTCCTTGATGTATACATATTTTTGTCTAGCACTTGTATCTATTCTTCTGTGATATTGTGGATCTTGTTAGACCACTACTCTGATATACACTTTTATGTGTAATATTCATATTTGTTTCCGCCTTTGAGATATGAACTTCTATGACTGATTTGTGTTATGACATTTCTATATTTGTTTTCGAACATTATATATAGCCACCGTGTAGTAGCTTTGAGTTTGTGTCGGTATGTCGGATTTCTTCTGGAGATGAAAAGTTATATTTTTATCTGGCATATCGGTACTCGCACAAAGCAATTATACAGTTGGTCGCTCCTCAACAGCCTTATTCTCCACGCTAGAAGACGGCATTACCCCGCAGTGTCCTTGCCTAGCGTGGGCATAGAGGTAGGGCACCACATGTTGAAATGGAACATTGAATTAAGCCAATATAACATAATGTATCATCGTTGGAGGGCAATCTAAGGCCAAACATTGGCAGATTTCATAGCCAAATGAACTGCGCAAGATGATACTCCGAAGAGCAGAATGCTGGGTGGAAGATGTACATCGATGGAGCATCCAACAAGCATTCTTCCAGGGCATGTGTTATGTTGTAACCTTCGAAGAACATTTAATCTGGCCTTAAAACTCAACTTTCCCATGATAAATAACGAAGTAGAATATGAGGCATTGATCGTAGGACTAAAAATTATGGAAGAGTTGGGAGTCAAAATTTACACATCTTTTGTGACTCCCAACTAGTGGAGTGCCACATAAGAAAATAGTTTTAGGAAAAGGGGGCAAGGCTAGCTTCATGCCTGAATAGATCCCATGAGTTACTTAAAGATATCGAGTATTACACAATAAATCATACTCCCAGAGAGGAGAATGTGAAGGCTGATTCACTGGCTAAATTGGCTAGCCAAGAGATGCGCAACTCATGGGTTTAGTCTCGATGGAAGTGTTATCAGCTACAGGCATCTATCAGATGGATGTCGATTGGATCTTGGAGGTTGAGCCTGAATGGAGTCATGGATGACTCTGAGTAAGAATTACTTGCTAAAGATATCCTTTTTGACAAGAAGAACGAGCGACGGCAGCTACTTCGCAACGCTTCAAGATTTATTATTCAAGAAGGAGTGCTATGCAAAAAGTGATTCTCAGTCCCCTTACTTCGGTGTGTTGCTAATGAAGAAGTTAAGCGAATCCTCAGAGAAGTGCATGAAGGAGCTTGCAGTTACCACACTGGGCCAAACCCTAGCAAAGAATATTCTTCGCTATAGGTACTTTTGGCCAACTATCAATCGAGACGCATTTGATTACACCAGAAATTGTGACAAATGCCAGCGGTTCACAAAAATTCCTAGAGCCTCACCAATAGGGATTATGCAAATGGTAGTTCCTAGTTATTTGCAGCGTGGGGAATATATATTATTGGTATGCTATCAATTTCCAAAGGTGGTGAGAAATACGCCATCATTGCTGTCAACTATTTTATGAAGTGGGCTAAAGCGGAGTTGTTATCCAAAATCACTACTAAGAAGGAGATCAACTTCATAGTCAAAAACATCGTCTATCGTTTTGGGATCCCATAAATGATCAAATCTGATAACGGAACCCAATTCGACAGTGTCGAGTTCAAAGACTTTGCTGCAAGCATTACATCGAGAAGAGATTTGCAGTGGATGTGCATCCACAAGAAAATGGATAGATAAAAGCTGAATAAGATAATCAAGTCCATTCTTAAGAAACGATTGGAGAAGGCTAATGGAAAATAGGTCGATGAACCACCATTAGCACTTTGGGTTTATAGAACGACCCACAAATCCTCAACCGGTCAATCTCTATTTGCCCTAGCCTATGGATCAGAGGCTAGATTGGAGACTATGATTCCAGTCAAACTTGCAAAGTGACTCATTGCAACTCCAGAACGAACGAGGAACTCCTGCTAGAGTCCCTCGACATGATCGATGAGAAGCATGATGAAGCTGACCTTAGAGCGGCTACACATCAAGAATGAGTTGCCTGATATCACAATACCAAGGTCAGGAGCTGAACTTCTGAGATTGGCGTTCTCGTTCTCAACGAATCTTCCCAGGCCCTGTGAACATGGGCCCAAGCTAGGAAGGTCCATATGTGATTGAACACAAGCTTGTAGATGGAACGTTCAAGCAGCAACCATAGATGGGATTTCACTCCTGTGGACGTGGAATGGCGAACACTTGCGATGTTATTTCGCTTAAGATCCGACTGAGTAAATATTCAATTAAGTTTAATGTAACAAGACAGAATCTATCATTTCCTATGAGTACAGGATGAAATGACTTCTTGAATTGGTTACTCTATCCCCAGTTAACCATAAATTACGAATTATATTGAATATGAATGAATCTGCAGAATGTAGCTGTGCAAGCACCCAGAGATAGGTGCCAACCGATCTTCTGCGCTCCATGGTTGGACCTTTAAAGTAAAACTACCCTTGGCATCCTGAGATAGATGCCCACTAACTTCTTCAACCAATGACTTGGGGCAGGAGTATAAACATGCAATGGTAGAATGAGATAGTTCGCCCCAACGGCTCATGCCTAGAGTTTGGCAGAGCTCACAAACCGTGCCCATATAATGGCAAGTGTTCGATGCCTAGAGTTTGGCGGGATTGTGACACCCCACTTATATACCCATACTATTCAAGAGTATTACTGAGTTATACTGTCAAATAATATGAACAATGAGGCTATATGGGGTACACACGTGAATATTCCTATGGACTAACACCGGTACATATTAAAATATCAAATAAACATCTAATCTGTATGCATATAGTATTGGTACAAAATAATGGACACGCATGCCTCCTGGATAGAACAATTCACAATATTTAATTAACAGCAAAGAACACAGAGTCAGTGGTAGCGATAACATATAATATATAATACAATAATGTTATAAGAATACCATACAACTCAAATGTCATGTATATACACAGTGAATCAATATCGTACAAATGTTAGGTAATCATCTTAATATAATACTCCTTTAAGCCCAAAGTAAACAAATGCTAGTCATATCGTCCCTATACCTAAAATGTCTCAGTTTGACTGAGTTTATAAATAACACACGAGTCAGACTATGTCTAATCAAGGATCGTAATAAAGGTAATAGTTTGTACAATAAATAGCATTATGATATGACGATCAAAGATACTCAAATGCTTAACTAGCATGTCAAGTTAGATAAATAAGTATAGAAATGTATGCCTAAAATATCAATATAATACAATATATATTTATCAAGGTATCATGCATCACAAATAACTCGATTTTATATAGAGCAATTAACACTAATATCAAAAGATGTCATCACCCATAAAGAAATACAGTAAAATGGAAAATCACAGAATCAATACAAATGGATGAATCATACGTGTTCAGAAATCAAGATCAAATCCAAAATAATTAGTAATGAGACATCCTCAGGTGGAGTCGGACAGTAATGAAGCAATGCTCACTCTCTCTCTCAGTCTCATATTATAGTAATATCAATATTAAATCAATCAAAAATATTTTAGCTAGCTTATAACGATGCCGCAATGTGAAAAATCATGTACCTCGACCCACAACACTTAGAGAGCCGAAACTCTTGATTGAAAGGTCCTAAGAGAGAAAAACAATAAATCAATAATAATATGACGTTTGCTTGAAAAGGATACGGGGTTGATCATATTATAGAGATAGTCTCAGCTATAATCTCATCCATACATAATATATGTCTATCTACTACCCACATACATACCACACCTACACCAAATGGAAGACTTACAACACATCTGGTACATCGACGAGCTTCACGTGGTCCATATGACATGACTCCTGAAGTCATCAATTACCATTACCTCTCTCTTCTCAGTATATGACAATGATCCACCATATGATCAACAATGCGTTGCCTCTTCGGCCATGACTAACGACATGTACCCCTATGATAATTGACTGCTGGCCTAGGTGACACAAGAGGAAACCGACTACCAATCTCGTAATGCACATTGAATATTAAAAACAATAACGGTGTCATGGATCTAGGGAGCGACCACACGATCAGGTCGTTAGGGTGGATACTGGAGAATCTAGTTCACACTCGAAACATAAAGGAAGTTGGACAAAGGTAGATGGACACATAATGTACACAAACTACATAGCTAACAAGTAGCCTCCATATGTACTCACTACAGTGAGTCACACACCACTACCCCTGTATGAATGTCATCCATGAGCAAAGAATAACTTAATAAATAATACAATGACATCCAATACCACTGAGTGTTACTAATCCATTTATTCAATGCTCACACATACACTTTCCCCTTCGATATTCTATATAACGAGCCTAAAAAATAATCTGAGAAATATTGCCGAATGCCCCATACCAAATGGTATTATAACTCCGTTTATTTAGATTTCTCGTTACATAAAATTAATACAACAAAGTCATATCAAATTCTATTAAAATTTATTATTTACAGTAAAATAAATAATCTCCAAATTCTTTATATAATTAATTCATAATTCAACCATTTCAAACAACATATAAACCTAATTTTATAATTTAAACTTACAAAATAGTTTATAAAGCTCACATATTACATAATTTATTCCATTAGCTATTGCCCTTTATTTCTCTTTATTATAAAATAAAACTTTAAATTATTTCATATTCATATATTACATAAAAATATATAAAAGTACAAGTATACAAATGAATCAGAAGAGCTCAAAATGTAGCAACCAAAAATAATACACACAAAGAGGCGACTAAATTTAGTTCAACGAAAAAAGGCATTGGGTAAAATAAAACAATGTGTTAACTCATTTGTTTGTATGTGTGTGTGTGTGTATATATACATACATAGAAATACACATATACATGTAAAACCAATACAGTCACCTAAAACACATACACAAGCAACACTGGAAAAAGAAACCAATGCACATAGGTTCCTATGACTTGCAAATAACGGCACACATATTTATATTTATACATATATACACTAGCAACACACATATCAATATACTCACTAATGCATGTACACAAATAAAGATTGCACTCAAGTAAATATATGCATACCCCACACATATATGTCTTGACATGCACATATTTAGCTGAGAAGAAGACACATATACTAATACATACACACGCACCCTGAAATGTAGCAAAATACGAAGTAGCAACTATATTTTTTTACAAAAACAACGTGATAAACTAAGCGAGTGTTTTACAAACAGGTTACTAACCTAATTAGATGCTCTTCTATTTACCTACCTGCTTTTCAAAAATAAGGGAAATGAAAATAAATTTGAATGGCTTAAGATCAAAAGTTTAGTTTTGTACCACATATATATTTGCAAAAAAAAAACGTGATGTGAATGTGAAAGTGAGTGGTGGGAACAGAATAGCAATCACACAATGGCATCTAAGTTACTGAACAATACATTAAACATATGCATTCTCATTTGCTATGGAAAAAATACAAGGATGTTGGCAATGAAATCAAGAACTCATACATATATACGTAGATTCACACAACATGTATTCAAGAATTCAAAAGAAGTTAAATGGATTAACATAGACATGTGAGCAAATATGCTCACTGGGAAATTGCGTTAAATACATCTTCTTCCTCTTTGATCTTCACACACACACTAAGCTCACACACACCATAACCAAATTTTCCTTTTGTCAAAAATACTTGATGATATAAGAAATCATATATTCAAGTTTAAAGAAATTTAATAATTTATTCAATTTATTTATGAATTTGAAAGGAGGAGATAGTTAGTGTTTTTTTATAGCTTCAGGGGGAAGATGGAAGGTGACAAGATGTAGAGTCTGTACGTTTATCCCAAAGTGGAGAGAAAGGAAGAAAAAAAATGATATTGGAAGACTCTCACTTTGAAAGTTTTAGGCTTGGCATATGAATATTGGTTTGGGCCTTAAAAATGTAATCATACGCAAATATATTTAGTTTTCTTTTATACATAGCTAAATCCTTTTTAATTTAAATAAACACAAACGTCCATTTCAAAATAACTTCTTTTACATATTACTATCATATTTCAATTACGTTATCTTTATAATACAGTATTTACATATTTTTGTCTTATTTTAGATTTAAGTATCACATTTTCCATAATTTAAAATCTTATATTAAATAAATTCCAAACCAATTTATCAATAAATCACCAAATTCTAGTATAATTCTAATTTAATTAATCAAATTACTATATTTAACTTAAAGGATTTTTAACTTAGAAAATTTGGGTTGCTAAAGACTTCCCTCAACAAAATTACATCCTTGCAATTTCGCATATGGAAGAATCTATAACAAACTAATCATACCAATTTAATCACATTATTTTAATTACATTTTAAAAACCAAACATTTATTTAAGGAAAAACTGCTTTATAAATTGTTAAAATCTCTCTTTTAAATAAATTTCTTTTAAAATACCATATATTTTACATATTTATTTTCCCAAAATTTAGTTTATATTAATTCAAACTCAATTCAATTTCATATTATTTTTTAAATAATCTTCAAAATATTTAAACCCAAGTCGTAATCTTATTTATAAATTTTCTAGTAGCATCATCTTTCCTAATTTAATAAAAATCTTTTGATGTATTTCTTAATTTCAAACACTTCATATCCTAAAAAATTATTTTAACTTCTATTTTGCAAACTCTTTTCACAAATTTATACAAATATTTAAGACTTTTTGATTGATATTTGGAGGGAAGTTTCAAATTTATTTTCAAAAACTTAGCATTTCAAAGATAATTCTATAATACTTATCAAATACTTTTCAATCTAATAAACTTATTAAATTCCATAAACCTTTGCACTTTCCAATATATTTTACTACTAGAAAATTTTCATTTACATCATAAGATATCAAATGTCAACACTTATATTAACAAATTCTATAGTACTATAAAATAGAGTGATATTGCCTCGCCGTGTATTATAGTGATTACTAATATGAATTGGCTGTAATATTGACCGCATAATCAATATTGCCTTGCAAGTGATCACAGCTGTGCACTAGTATCCAATGGCTGCAACTATCACTAAAAAAACATACAATCATATAAAATATATCCTTTACAAGCCATTTGTCGAATAATAGCTATAAACTCTAGTTTCCAAATCCTTTACAAATATAAATCTCAATTATTACTTTAACAAAATAACTTACTTTGCTTAATTTTTCATTTTATTCCAAAATACTTGAATCTTCCACAAATTATTTATAATCTTTCTGAATCATCGTGTTCAAATGTCTCGTTTAAGCATTTAAGAACTTCTATCGAATACATGTACACCTGCATTGACTAAAATCCTTAACACACACAACAGACAAGTTGAAACAATTTTATTTCAAAAATATCTATAAGTATTGCTTTAACAAATTTTCAAATACACAACATTTAATAAAATAATTTTTGTATCTCCATTTAATACTTTAGTGTGTTTGTGTGTGTATACATGCACACTTTCCAAATGATTTCTACTAAATCATTCTCTTTAGTTACTAAAATTTATATATAATAAACCTTTACTTTCACCAAACACTTATTATTTTTAATACATTTTCAATTAGTCTTCAAAACACACACATTTATACGTATATTACCCGACAAACCATTCCCAAAAAAACAACTTATAATAACAAACATACATTATTTGTATATTATTTACAATAAGCACAAATCGAACAATTAAATTCATTCTTTGATAATTATATGCAAATCCCAAAATCAAATTCAATTCCCGCAACTTCAAAGTATCAAATAAACATAAGAGACTAGATAAAGGTACTCAATGGAAACAAATAATTATGCTATGCACTTTCATAAAAAAAAAATCAAATATGAACTACAACATCTCACACCACATATTACAACGCAATATCAAACCATCTAAAATTTTAAATACAAATACTACTGGTTAGACTAACTCCTTTCGTCCTTGCTACTCCAACCACTTCATGCTTCATACTTAAAAGGAAGGAAATTAATTATATATTTAAATAAATATGTTTAAAAAAACCTCAAATATACCTATGTAATTGTCCTATATAAAATATACTATCTCTTATTATAGAAAATTACCCAACACACCCAAGGGTCAGGAACTCTAAGTCTCATCTAAGGTTTCGCCTTATGTCTCTAATATAAGATGTGTTGTAACCTTTGATGAGAATGTCATCATCAACCGGAATACCCAGGAGGTCACCCAGTCATCTCCTCTTTTATGGAATGCACTATTTGGAATGTTTGGAACGGTCTAAGAGATAGAAACGATGTAATATCCCGGAATTTTTAACAATATCAATTTATTAATCTGTATTAAAATTAAATTGATACTGATATTCTTATTAATCATAATTCAATTTGATTTAATAATCTTCTTCAATAATTATTTAATTGGTTATTCTATATTTTAAAAATAATAAATTAGTTTCTATTTATAATATAAATATATAGAATATATTGTAAATAGATTAACTTTGTTTTAAAATTTATAAATAAAGTATATTTTCTAATTCTAATATTTTTAGTAATTTGGAAATTTGTTTTTATTTAATATAAGCTTTTTAAAGTTATTAAATAAATAAATCTTGGTTTAAATAAATAAATGAATCATGATTTAAAATTCTAATAATATACATTAATAATTTGGAAATTTTGATTTAATTTAATATTAAGTTTTCAAAACTATTTAATAAATAAATATATGACTGTAAAATTGATAAGAAAAATATTTAATGTTTAAAATAATTTGGCTTGAGTTTTAAATTTAAAATGAATTAACAAACAAAACGTTTTATGGCTTAATAAAATAGATAATTTATTAATACAAATATAATTCTTTTAAAATGATTTTAATTTAATAATGAGATATTTTTAAAAACAATATTAATAGTGTATTGTCTTTATAAATAGAATTTGAATAAAAATGGCAATTGTTATTTAAAAGTTTAATTTGTAGTCATAACTTGATTTTAAAATATTAGATTTTGAATTTAATTTGAATTTAAATTCCAAAGTATATATTTTAATTGTTTTAATTATCATATGTATAGGCTTTATTTATAAGCATGATTTTTTTTATTTCTTTTTAAATTTATATACATATAAAATACTAATTAACAAAGTAATTAGGCATAACTATTATATTAACATTTAAATCAATTAACTAACTACTTTAAAAAGAGAAGTGTATGAATATTAAGCATCATTTAACAAGTGTTAAAAGTTAAACTCTCAAATGTGACAAATGTTAGGATTGTATACAAGTGGCTTCTTTAAAATTTGTTTTTCTTTATTTAAAAAACAAGATCTGAAAATAAACCTATATAAATAATCTTCTTTCATTCCTAATCTTTTTTTCTTATTTTCCCAATCAAAAGAAACTTAAACCTGTCTCATGCAAATCTGAAAAAAACATGAAAATAAATTCAAAGCTTTGTCAAAAATCAGCAACTCCTCTTCAAAAATCTGTAGCATGCATATTCAATACCAAATCAAAACTCCTCTTCAAATCAAATTTTCATCTACAAAACCCTGCACAAACCTTTCACAAACCCTTCGTTATCAAAAAGTCTGCACATTCAACTTCCTCATATCCAAAAAGGGCCTGCATTTTTTTATATATAAAATCTGGAAATGAAGAAATAGGATTTCTGCATGCACCTGGAAATTAAGCAACTGCAAAAGAAAAGTTTTCATTCTATTTTTCTGCATTCTGGAAAAAAGGGGAATCTGCATTCATTCATTCAACTTGAGTATCAAAAAGGAAGTCTGCAACCCAAGTTTTAAAATTCAAATACAAGTTGAATCTGGGAATCAAGTCTTCCTGCAATGTCTTCAGCAAAGTTCTAAAGTTCTAAAGTTTTTAAACAGAGGCTCTGCTACGTTTAAAAACAGTGAGTAACTCTTTAAATCTAAAGTTTAAAAAAAATGGTTGCATGCTTGTATACTGAAATAATTAAGTATTGCATGTGTGAATGTTGATGTGAAGTTGTATTTGTATGCATGATATTTGAATGTCCCTGTTTATGTTTTCCAGTAACCCTGTTTTGTTTTTAATACATATTCTTTTTGATCCAATCTCTGTAGGATTTAGATTCAAGACAATAATTTTTTGTTTAAGTTATTAAGTAAGTTAAAATTTAATTAAGTTAATAATAAACTGGGATGGGCTCTGGAAAATCAAATAAGTGACCAAGTTCAAATATAATTGAAAATTTAATCATCATGTTTTCTGGATTCTTGAATATAGATTGAATACTAAAATCATAATGTGATTTTTAAAATAAAAACTATAATTTTTAGTAGAAGGGTTAAGGAGCAGTTAGGGGATGAACTGCATATGAACTTTGGGGTTGCTCTTGTGATTCATGCATCTGGAGGGAATGGGGTTCTGCATGATGAAGGAGGGTTGATTAGGGATGCTAGGAAAAATATAAGATGATGTTGAATTTCGGTGAGCAGGTTGCAGTGGTGAAATTTTTTCTAGAACCCTAGTTTTTAACTAGGAATGATGAAGCGATCACCGCGGTTCATTGAGTTGATCGAGTACAACTAATTTTTGAGTGATGGACGTTTGGAAGTAGAAGATGGGTTGGCCGGAGTGTCAACATCTCCGATGGTCGGGATTGGACTGGCGCGGCGATTTCAGGTTTGAAGGAGGGAACTGATGGTTGTTTCCAGTTTGGGTTTTAGTACTCGAATCTGAATTCGAGGTTATGTACACGATATGATGATCGCATCTGAATGTATGGGTGTTTTTGGATGTAGGAGGATCACCTCTGAGGGTCAACGGTGGCCGTAGTCACCGTGCATATGCATGGTGACGAGATGTACCTGGTGACGTTGGGTTGCTAGTGGAAATAGGGGGAGTTGTTTGGTTTTCTCGAAGTTTTTGGATTTTTGGCTCGGGAAGAATAGGCTTTAGCCTCGAAGCAAATTTTTGATGCCTCGGGTTGATTGATCTGTGTTTTCCAGGTTTTTCACAAACCTGTATTTCAGTTTTAAACTTTTTAAAATCTGAAGTTTTTTTTGTAGAGAAAGATTTGAACCTAGTTTAAATTCAAGTTTAAATCGATTCCAAGTTTAAATTTTAAATCTCGGTTTTTAAAATAATAATAATAATAATAATAATAAATAATAAGTTTAAACTTGAATGTTAAACTACTTTATAATGATAAGTAGTTTCAAATTTAAAAAATGAAGTTTTTTTTAAATACAAGCAAGTTTAAACTTAGATTTAAATCTGGAAATAAAAAGTTAAATATGAACCTCAGTTTTTTTGAAATTAAAAGGAGATTTAAATTTGAAGGATTTAAACAAAATGTAAATTGAAATGTTTGAGATTTTGAAATGAATTTGGTTTCAAACTTTTTATGTATTTCAACTTCTAAGACAAACACTTGTTTGTCTTAAAATTTTGAAAAGTTTTAAAATTTTTTAAACTTTGATTAAGTTTAAGTTTTTTTCATTTTAAATCTTGTATTTGAAATGAAATTTAAAAGTAGTTCAAAAGTACTTTGTTTTAAATAAATTGTTTTTTAAACATAATTAAGAAATGTTTTAACTAAAAATTAAGTTAAGAATTAATGTTTTGAAATTAATTTATTACAAAGGTAATTAAGGAATAATTAATTAATTTATTTATTTAATTTATTAAGGCTTAATGAATATTGATTAAGGATTAATTAATTTGAAACTAAAGATCATTAACTAGATTATTTAAATTAATGATTAAGGAATTATTAATTAAGTAATTAAGTTTAAATCAAGGTTGATTAATTAAATAATTAGAGTTTAATTATTGGATAATTAAAAATAATTTAATTTGTAATTATCTAAGTTAATTACTTAATGAAATAATTAGAGAATGGTTAATGAAGGTCATTAACCAGGATTATTTAAATAATTAATTAATGTGATTAATTTTTACAATTAATTAGGTTAATTAATTTAATAATAATCATTTATGAATTGTTGAGTATAATTACTTAATGAAGTAATTAAGAAATTAATTACTTAATGTAATTAATTTAGTTTAATGTGATTATTTAATTTAATTAATTAAGTTTAATTAATTTTAAAAACTTGAGGTTTTAAAGATAATTACTTAATGTAATTAATGGATTGGAAATTACTTAGTGAAGTAATTGTTTAATAATTACAGGTTGTAATTAATTGAGGATGTTTAAGAATGAAGTGATTTTGAGTTTAAATTACTTAGTAATTAATCAAGGGATTAATTAAAAAATTAATTAAGAAATAATTAATTTATTTAATAAAGTAATTAAGCTAGTTAATTATTGTTTATGGTTAATCAAGAAGAATGATTAATAATTATGGGTTAACTACTTAAGGTAAATTATTTTAATAAAGTAGTTAATTAAATAAAATTAAGGATCATTAATTATTACAATTAATGATGTAATTAAAGTTGATTAATTATGATTTATCAATCAATGACAAGTGATTGAAGGTAACTAATTAATGTTATTAATTAAGGATTAATGTAATTAATTTTAGTTAGTTAATTAATTTAAAGTAATTAAAGGTTAATTACTGTTTTTGTTTGGGAATAATTAATTTGTGAAATTAATCAAGGGTAATTACATGAATGTAACTAAAAGATAATTAATCAAGGGTCGTTAATTAAGGCGATTAAATTTAAGTGATTAATTAATTGATTATAATCAATTAGATGGTTAAGTAAGCAAGATTTATATTGGTGAAGTAATTAATTTAATTTATTCTAAATTAATTAAAGATGAAGTAATTAATTTAATTCACTTTAAATTAATTAGAGATAGAGATAGTTAATTTAATTCATGTTAAATTAATTATATTGTGATGAGATAAATCATTGCTTATGTATGAATGAATGACATTGATTATCTTAGATGCTTTGTGATATCAGAAATGAGATAAGTGATGTTGTTTGGTATGAATGCTTTGGTTGCATTGCGATGATAATATAGATTATCTATTGTGATGATGATATGGATTACCTATTTGGATGATGATGTGAATTACCTATTTTGATGATGATATGGATCATCTGTTTATTATGATAATGTTGATTATCAATTATGATGCGTGAGTTATCTATCTGTGTGTATAGATAATTGAATTGCTTTAAACTTTAAAACAACTTGGACCTAAAAGACATGTTTTGGATTTCGATGAGACCGGGATCGGGTTTCCATATTTGGATATCCGAAAACCACATCGATCCAAAGTAACGATAGGTCATGAATCTCCAAGTGAAGATGAAGATTCAGAGTGCAAGGGTTATCGTCGTTAACTCTGAGGGTGATTCCAAATTGAGTGTAACGAGATAATGCCTTCGGTTTCGTTCGAACCCGGAACGAACTTGTATGGATTGAATGCTTTTAGAACATCGTCAGGTGGACGATGAGCATTCTAAGTGATGTGTTCACTAAAGGTAATCGTAGCCTCAAGCCTCATCAATCGGCAATAGCAAAAACATGGGAGGTGCAGCAAGGCTAAGTGTGTCATGCCCAAGTGGGATGAGATTTTCCCCTGTCTAGAGGTCCCTTTTATTTCGGCTATGTGGATGCTTGTAGAGCTCCAACTGTCGGGGTTGTTTTGTTCGTGACTGTCCAGTAAGGGATGGTTCTGGCCTTGTGTTGCATGGGAGCGGGCGTACTCCTCGGTACGTTGATCTAGGCCACTTACTATGACGGGCGGTACCCTAGTAGCCCTTCCATTATATGGAATCCAAAATCCAATAAGTGCCAATGGTTTTGATTGTATTACCCACTTTTGTGGCTAGTAGCTGGAATTTAATAAATGTAACAATTTCGGCTATTTCATATTTACTTGAAAACCCTAGACCTATTATAATATCACTAAATTTCCTATCAAATGTTTTGGTTAGCGTAAGGTAAAAACTTTTCCATGTTTATGTGTAGGAAGTCTTACGTGATACCTTTCTTTTCAAAAGGTTTTGAAAATTAAGCAATCTTAACCTGTTACTCACACCAGACCCATGTCTGACCCGGAGTTTATCTTCTGTTTTCTATAAACTCTTGGGTACTCAAATTTTTTTACGAGTAGCCAAGGGATTAAGGTTGGCTTTCAAGAATTATGGAGGAGCAATAGAGCAGGAGGCTTCTGCGTGTAGATATATAGTATTCTGCTGTGTTGGTTTCTCTGAGTAGTTCTCTTGTATTGTTTTGAGTTGTATAACTAGACAGGTGTTTATAACTGTCTAGTATTGATGTGTAATCTGTGTAACCTGTTAGTGGTTGTAAACTATGTAATATTTATGTTACTAATATAATTTATTCGTTCCGCTGTTGAGATTCTGTTGTTGTTACTTCTTCTCTTCTTTCTTTTCTCTTTTCTATCCCTTTCTTTCTTATTAATGATGCGTCATTCTGTGGAGACGGATGGCGGGTCATTACAGTGGTATCAGAGCCAGGTTGAGTGAATACTTAGGCTCTATAGTGGTGTCTATCTTGAGAGAGCGTATTTGTAATTTTTATATATTACTATGCATATTTATTTCTACCTATCTGTTGGGTTACCCGTTTAGGTTTTCCAATATAGGTTATAAAGGCAGATGGGATAGTAGTGTGTGTAACATGACTATCATTGATTGGAGTTTGAATATTAGAGGTTGGAAGTGTATCTGTGGAAACTGTAGACTTAATACCGTCTCGAGTGAATTTTGTAGTGATGAAGGATTTCATTGATCTCTGAAGGAAACCTGTTAAGGTTCGGAGTTCAACTTTGAAGTGTAAATCGTGCTCGTGTGAGCGGATTTTGAAGAATTTTGATATGTCGGTTAGGAAGAAGCAAGTGATGCTATTTTGATACCTCAGGAAGTAGTAGCTACGTGATGAGATGCAGTGACTATGGATGTTCCCGAAGATGTTTTCTTTGGAACAAGATTAAGGAAGTAGGTCTGCTTCGATGATGTGGTTGTGTTCAGCATGGTGTTTCTGTAGATGTGAGATCCGAGTTTCTCGAAGAGCTTTGTATTAGGAGTCTTTGGCATTTGTGGCAGCAGTGCAGCTCAGAGTGTTCTGTGTGTCGGCAAGGAGTCTTCTGGCTTAGCAGTATTTCTGGAAGTGAAGTTCAGAAGCTGCAGAGTGACCCGTTTCTTTGGTAGATTGGCTAGTTAAGTGTAAGACTATTCTGTTTGGTAAAGGAAGAACAGTTTTTCTTGGATTTGGTTTTGGCTAATCGCAAAAGTGACTTGCGATTGTTTGAGCGTTCTCTTGGGTTATCAGAGTTTTTCCGGATGTCTTCAGATAAGTCTGAGTTTTGTCCGCATCTGGAGATTGAGTTTCCTTATCAACTGGGATTCCAGGATTGCTATCGGTGGTTCAGCTTAGTAAAGAATGGTTCCAAGGAGATTGAGTTGGTAAAGTAGCTCAGATTTTGAAGAAGCTTCTAAGTTTTCTTTATGGATTTGATGAACCATATCTGTGGGATGTGTTGTTGAGTTGTGCTCATGTTCTTCTTCAGCATTTTCTTTTACTTCGGATCAGAGTTGAGCAACGGAAGCAGTTTGGAAGTGTATCTGCTTTTCTTTTCCAGTCAGGAGAAGTTGTTGTCTTCTGATGTTTGAGGAGTAGAGTTTGTGTGCCTGGATCTGGGTTGATCTTGAGGATATCATTTTGTTGAGTTGATTGGTCTAGTTTGTTTCTAGAGGCATCAGCGAAGGGATGAGCTGATCATGAAGGTTGTAGGCAGCCCAAGATTGCCTGGAGATTTTTGTGGATAAGAGTCAGTGGAATTTGGATTCTGAAATCGAAAATTTGATTTGGATAAGTTTTCTCCAATCGTAAAGGAGCTATAAGATTGAGTAAGGCTGGGAAGCTAGCTCTGAGGTGTTTTGGATCTTTTCTGTGATCTTGGAGGATAAGTGATTGATCTACAAGATGGAATTGCCAGTTTGGATAACTGGGATTCGATGAGTTTCACGTATCTCTGAGGTAGTACGTGTGTGATCTATCTCTGGTGGTGGAACCAACAGTTCTGGAGTTTTGGTTGTTGAGTCAGACTCGTCTGTAGTCTGATATCTTGTCTAGTTTTATAGATATAGATGAATAGGAAATTTGTAGCTTCATAGTATTGATTGTTTGGATTCTCTAGGGCGAGTATCCCGGTATATACACCTGGGGAAACTCGAGGAAATTTTATCCATAATTTTGTCTGGATAGTGAGATTTGTTTGATTGGAAAAATTGGTTGTTTTGGTAGTTAGCATATGTTTGATATATGCTTGTGTTTTAAAATTAAATCTTTAATGAGATTATTAAATTACCTTTGTTTTAAATTTCGAGGACGAAATTCTTTTAAGGGGGGAGGATTGTAATATCCCGGAATTTTTAACAATATCAATTTATTAATTTGTATTAAAATTAAATTGGTATTGATATTCTTGTTAATAATAGTTCAATTTGGTTTAATAATCTTCTTCAGTAATTATTTAATTGGTTATTTTATCTTTTAAAAATAATAAATTGGTTTCTATTTATAATATATATATATATATATATAGATTATATTGTAAATAGATTAACTTTGTTCTAAAACTTATAAATAAAGCATATTTTCTAATTCTAATATTTTTAGTAATTTGGAAATTTGTTTTCATTTAATATAAGCTTCAAAGTTATTAAATAAATAAATCTTGGTTTAAATAAATAAATGAATCATGATTTAAAATTCTAATAATATACATTAATAATTTAGAAATTTTGATTTAATTTAATATTAAGTTTTCAAAACTATTTAATAAATAAATATATGATTTTAAAATTGATAAGAAAAATATTTAAATGTTTAAAATAATTTGGCTTGACTTTAAATTTAAAATGAATTAACAAACAAAAAGTTTTATGGATTAATAAAATAGATAATTTATTAATAAAAATATAATTTCTTTTAAAATGATTTTAATTTAATAATGAGATATTTTTAGAAACAATATTAATAGTGTATTGTCTTTATAAATAGATTTTGAATAAAAATGGCAATTGTTATTTCAAAGCTTAATTTGTAGTCATAACTTGACTTTAAAATATTAGATTTTGAATTTAATTTGAATATAAATTCCAAAGTATAGATTTTAATTGTTTTAATTATCATATGTATAGGCTTTATTTATAAGCATGATTCGTTTTTATTTCTTTTTAAATTTATATACATATAAAATACTAATTAACAAAGTAATTAGGCATAACTATTATATTAACATTTAAATTAATTTACTAACTACTTTAAAAAAGACAAGTGTATGAATATTAAGCATCATTTAACAAGTGTTAAAAGTTAAACTCTCAAATGTGATAAATGTTAGGATTGTGTGCAAGTGGCTTCTTTAAAATTCGTTTTTTTTATTTTAAAAAAAAATCTGAAAATAAACCTATATAAATAATCTTCTTTCATTCCTAATCTTTTTTTTCTTATTTTCCTAATCAAAAGAAACTTAAACCTGTCTCATGCAAATCTGAAAAAAAACATGAAAACCAAATTCAAAGCTTTGTCAAAAATCAGCAACTCCTCTTCAAAAATCTGTAGCATGCATATTTAATACCAAATCAAAACTCCTCTTCAAATCAAATTTTCATCTTCAAAACCCTGCACAAACCTTTCACAAACCCCTCATTATCAAAAAGTCTGCATATTCAACTTCCTCATATCTAAAAAGGGCCTGCATTTTTATTATTATAAAATCTGGAAATGAAGAAATAGGATTTCTGCATGCACCTGGAAATTAAGCAACTGCAAAAGAAAAGTCTGCATTCTATTTTTCTGAATTCTGGAAAAAAAGGGCATCCGCATTCATTCATTCAACTTGAGTATCAAAAAGGAAGTCTGCAACCCAAGTTTTAAAATTCAAATACAAGTTGAATCTTGGAATCAAGTCTTCCTGCAATGTCTTCAGCAAAGTTCTAAAGTTCTAAAGTTTTTAAAAAGAGGCTCTACTACCTTTAAAAACAGTGAGTAACTCTTTAAATCTAAAGTTTAAAAAAAATGGTTGCATGCTTGTATACTGAAATAATTAAGTATTGCATATGTGAATGTTGATGTGAAGTTGTATTTGTATGCATGATATTTGAATGTCCCCGTTTATGTTTTCCAGTAACCCTGTTTTGTTTTAAATACATATTCTTTTTGATCCAATCTCTGTAGGATTTAGATTCAAGACAATAATTTTTTTTTAAGTTATTAAGTAAGTTAAAATTTAATTAAGTTAATAATAAACTGGGATGGGCTTTGGAAAATCAAATAAGTGAGCAAGTTCAAAGATAACTGAAAAATTAATCATCATGTTTTCTGGATTCTTGAATATAGATTGAATACTAAAATCATAATGTGATTTTTAAGACAAAAACTATAATTTTTAGTAGAAGGGTTAAGGAGCAGTTAGGGGATGAACTGCATATGAACTTTGGGGTTGCTCTGGTGATTCATGCATCTGGAGGGAATGGGGTTCTGCATGTTGAAGGAGGGGTGATCAGGGATGCTAGGAAAAATATAAGATGATGTTGAATTTCGGTGAGCAGATTGCAGTGGAGAAAATTTTTCTGGAACCCTAGTTTTTACTAGGAACGATGAAGCGATCACCGCGGTTCATTGAGTTGATCGAGTTCAACGAGTGATGGATGTTTGGAAGTAGAAGATGGGTTGGCCGGAGTGTCAACATCTCCGATGGTCGGGATTGGGCTGGCGAGGCAATTTTAGGTTTGAAAGAGGAAACTGATGGTTGTTTCCAGTTTGGGTTTTAGTAATCGAATCTGAATTCGAGGTTATGTACACAATATGATGATCGCATCTGAATATTGGGGTGTTTTTGGATGTAGGAGGATCACCTCTAATGGTCAACGGTGGTTGTAGTCACCGTGCATATGCACGGTGACGAGATGTTCCTGGTGATGTTGGGTTGCTAGTGGAAACAGGGGGAGTTGTTTGGTTTGCTCGAAGTTTTTGGATTTTTGGCTCAGGAAGAATAGGCTTTAGACTCGAAGCAAATTTTTGATGCCTCGGGTTAATTGATCTGTGTTTTCTAGGTTTACAAAAACCTGTATTTCAGTTTTAAACTTTTTAAAATCTGAAGTTTTTTGTAGAGAAAGATTTAAACCTAGTTTAAATTCAAGTTTAAATTGATTCCAAGTTTAAATTTTAAATTCCAGTTTTGAAAAAAAATATAATAATAATAAATAATAAGTTTAAACTTGAATGTTAAACTACTTTATAATGATAAGTAGTTTCAAATTTTAAAACTGAAGTTTTTTTAAAATACAAGCAAGTTTAAACTTAGATTTAAATCTGGAATTTGAAATGTTTGAGATTTTGAAATGAATTTAGTTTCAATTTTTTTATGTATTTCAATTTCTAAGACAAACATTTGTTTGTTCTAAAATTTTAAAAAGTTTAAAAGTTGTTTAAACTTTGATTAAGTTTAATTTTAAGTTTTTCATTTTAAATCTTGTATTTGAAATGAAATTTAAAAGCAGTTCAAAAGTACTTTGTTTTAAATAAATTGTTTTTTAAACATAATTAAGAAATGTTTTAACTTAAAAATAAGTTAAGAATTAATGTTTTGAAATTAATTTATTAAAAAGGTAATTAAGGAATAATTAATTTATTTATTTAATTAATTAATTAAGGCTTAATGGATATTGATTAAGGACTAATTAATTTGAAACTAAAGATCATTAATTAGATCATTTAAATTAATGATTAAGGAATTACTAATTAAGTAATTAAGTTTAAATCAAGGTTGATTAATTAAATAATGGTAATTAAATATAATTTAATTTGTAATTATCTAAGTTAATTACTTAATGAAATAATTAGAGAATGGTTAATGAAGGTCATTAACCAAGATTATTAAATAATTAATTAATGTGATTAACTTTTACAATTAATTAGATTAATTAATTTAATAATAATCATTTGTGAATTGTTGAGTATAATTATTTAATGATGTAATTAAGAAATTAATTACTTAATGTAATTAATTTAGTTTAATGTGATTGTTTAATTTAATTAATTAAGTTTAATTAATTTTAAACACTTGAGGTTTTAAAGATAATTACTTAATGTAATTAATGGATTGGAAATTACATAGTGAAGTAATTGTTTAATAATTATAGGTTGTAATTAATTGAGGATATTTAAGAATGAAGTGATTTGGAGTTTAAATTACTTAGTAATTATTCAAGGGATTAATTAAGAAATTAATTAAGAAATAATTAATTTGTTTAATAAAGTAATTAAGCTAGTTAATTACTGTTTATGGTTAATCAAGAAGAATGATTAATAATTATGGGTTAATTACTTAAGGTAAATTATTTTAATAAAGTAGTTAATAAATAAAATTAAGGATCATTAATTATTACAATTAATGATGTAATTAAAGTTGATTAATTATGATTTATTAATCAATGACAAGTGATTAAAGGTAATTAATTAATGTTATTAATTAAGGATTAATGTAATTAATTTTAGTTAATTAATTAACTTAAAATAACTAAAGGTAAATTCCTGTTTTTGGTTGGGGATAATTAATTTATGAAATTAATTAAGGTTAATTACATGGATGTAATTAAAAGATAATTAATCAAGGGTGGTTAATTAAGGTGATTAAATTTGAGTGATTAATTAATTGATTGTAATCAATTAAATGGTTAAGCAAGCAAGATTTATATTGGTGAAGTAATTAATTTAATTTGTTTTAAATTAATTAAAGATGAAGTAATTAATTTAATTCACTTTAAATTAATTAGAGATAGAGATAGTTAATTTAATTCATTTTAAATTAATTATATTGTGATGAGATAAATCATTGCTTATGTATGAATGGATGGCATTTATTGTCTTGGATGCTTTGTGATCTCAGAAATGAGATAAGTGATGTTGTTTGGTATGAATGCTTTGGTTGCATTGCGATGATAATTTAGATTATTTATTGTGATGATGATATGGATTACCTATTTTGGTGATGATATGAATTACCTATTTTGATGATGATATGGATCATCTTTTTATTATGATAATGTTGATTATCAATTGTGATGCGTGAGTTATCTATCTGTGTGTATAGATAATTGAATTGTTTTAAACTTTAAAACAACTTGGACCTAAAAGACACGTTTTGGATTTCGATGAGACCGGGATCGGGTTTCCATACTTGGATATCCAAAAACCACATCGATCCAAAGTAACGATAGGTCGTGAATCTCCAAGTGAAGATGAAGATTCAGAGTGCAAGGGTTATCGTCGTTAACTCTAAGGGTGATTCAAAAATGAGTGTAACGAGATAATGCCTTCGGTTTTGTTCGAACTCGGAATAAACTTGTATGGATTGAACGCTTTTAGAACATCGTCAGGTGGACGATGAGCATTCTAAGTGATGTGTTCACTAAAGGTAATCGTAGCCTCAAGCCTCATGAACAGGGAATGGCTAAAACAGGGGAGGTGCAGCAAGGCTAAGTGGGTCATGCCTAAGTGGGACGAGATTTCCCCTTGTCTAGATGTCCCTTTTATTTCGGCTGTGTGGACGGTTGTAAAGCTCCAACTATCGGGGTTGTTTTGTTTGGGACTGTCCAGTAAGGGATGGTTCCGGCCTTGTGTTGCAGGGGAGTGGGCGTACTCCTTGGTACGTTGATCTAGGCCACGTACTATGACGGGCGATACTCCAGTAGCCCTGCCATTGTATGGAATCCAAAATCCAATAAGTGCTAATGGTTTTGATTGTGTTACCCACTTTTGTGGCTAGTAGCTGGAATTTAATAAATGTAACAATTTCGGCAATTTCATATTTACTTGAAAACCCTAGAACTATTATAAAATCACTGAATTTCCTATCAAATGTTTTGGTTAGCGTAAGGTAAAAACTTTTCCATGTTTATGTGTGAGAAGTCTTACGTGATACCTTTCTTTTCAAAAGGTTTTGAAAATTAAGCAACCTTAACCTGTTACTCACACCAGACCCATGTTTGACCCAGAGTTTATCTTCTGTTTTCTATAAACTCTTGGGTACTCAAATTTTTTTACAAGTAGCCAAGGGATTTAGGTTGGCTTTGACGAATTATGGAGGAGCAATGGAGTAGGAGGCTTTTGCGTGTAGATATATAGTATTCCGTCATGTTGGTTTCTATAAGTAATTCTCTTGTATTGTTTAGAGTTGTATAACTAGACAGGTGTTTATAACTGTCTAATATTGATGTGTAATCTGTGTAACTCTGATAGTGGTTGTAAACTATGTAATGTTTATGCTATTAATATAATTTATTCGTTCCGCTGTTGAGATTCTGTTGTTGTTCCTTCTTCTCTTTTTTCTTTTCTCTTTTCTATCCCTTTCTTTATTATTAATGATGCGCCTTTCTGTGGAGACGGATGGCGGGTCATTACAAACAACCACTGATTTAGTCATTGATTCTTGATACCTTAGCTAGAGACGCTACTTAGGGAGTATGACAAAGGCTCACCTGAAAGTTAAGAAACACAAAAGGAGATATTAGTAACATCGACCAGTGTCATGTGTGTCTTCTCAAATATGGGTAAGGTTAGAGAGATACCTCCACCCGACTAAGACTGGGTATGAGCCGGAGTGTCGTCAGAATTCACCTCTATAATAGGGGACATAATAGTTGTCTTTTGCATCTGAGGTGCATTTGGATTATATGGAGGACCCGATGGAGATATTGAAGCACTTTGTGCCCTAGAGGTAAGATGTGTTGTTGCATCTTGAGGTGTAGTCCTGAAATCTTCACCTCGGCTTTTGTGGACTGTGGTAGCTAGCTCCAGGTGCAGGAACAATATTTGAGAATCACCGTCAATAACTCGAAGATCGAGCCCTAGGCAAGCAGACCAAATTTTAACAGCCGGTACAGTAACAATGAAAATGGCTCCGTCTTTAGTACGATTATATGAACAAATGCATGAACCAAAATATGTCATTCCTTGCCCCTTTTTTATACATTTACCCTGCTGAACCTTGTTCCTTTGAAAAATAATACAATACATATGTTCCATTCGATCTATTTCTTGTAATTTAGCAGGTGAGTCCGCGGTTTTGGCTACCACAATAGTCCTGTCTCCGCAACATTTTTTTTTTGTCACAAAAAACAAAAAGTTTTATTTTTAGGTCTTGTGTTATTCTGTTAACTAGTATAATTACTATTTTTGTTTTTGGATGATAGGTAAACAAGAACAAAAGGAAAGAGAAAACTACTAGAAAAAAAAATATAAATAGAAGTGCTATAGTGGATGAGCTCACCAGCTCTCAGTGCTTCGATCTCATTTGCATTCAATGGCTCACGCTTAAACTCTTCCAAGTTTACTTTGCCTCCATCCAAGGACTTTGTCTCTTATTCTACTTTTTACTCCCATACCTAGGCCAGAGCCTTAGGATAGTCCTTATCAGGCCAATCCATATTTCTAAATTTGATTATGTTAGCATTGTAGTGGATGATGATCGTCTTGAATTCCTCCTTAATTTGCCTATTTGCGACCTCGACCTTCTCATCTACTCCTTTAACACGAACTACCGCCTCATTGCTCTCCTTGCGAGCATGTAGCAAATCTTTATAGTAATTATGATCTACATGGGAGCATTGTCCTTTTCCTTCTTCTCTTTCTCCAGTTGCTCTTTCATGCTTTTCTGCTACACTTTCAGCTCCACTACCTCTTTTGCCAAGCCCTCCTCCTCTTCTGACAAAAGATGATTTCTATGATGAGCATACTCAATTTGGCTTTGGTGATTTTGCTTCTCTAGCTTAATCGACTTGGTCAGATCGTTTACTTTCTGCTCAGCTTCTTTCAAGTTTTAATAACCTTTTTAGCCCTGTGACTTCCTCTTCGAGATAGCTAATAGTCTCCTTATCGTGCTTAGCCTCGAGCTTTAGTCCTACAATCCCTACTTTTTTGTTTTTTATATATGTTGAGACCACCTCATACAACCTCTACCATTTGAAGTAATGTTCTTAAAAGTCATTAACATGAGCTATGGTTTGAACTTGGATGTGATGTGGGATGTATTTTAGATCCCATGTAAACTTGATTGCGTCAGAACAACTTTTTGAAAAACAACATATAAGATCAGCGGTGTGAGGATTAGAATCGAACTATTGCTCTATTACCACAATTGGAGGATCAATAGTTTTTTTAATAGCCTTATGGCGAGAGGAGTCAAGGGGAATGAGTTTTGATGACTGCTCAGATTGCCGATGAGCGCGAGAAGGCATCATTTTATTTGTGGAGTGGGAAGCTGAAGTAGATACACGAGAAACATCGTCAAGCTTATAGTCATTGGGTCATTCACAGTACTTGTCCAAGCTTCTGGGTAGAGATGACCTAGACCTATAACCTAAAGATGAATCGTGAGAGGGATAACCCCTGTCCCAGCCCCCTTGATTCGGACTTGAATGCCTACTAGTGTCTAGGTATTGGCTGGTGCCATGAGAATTTTCCGTTGATTGCACCTCTTATGCATTCCTATCTGAATTTTGATAGAATCAAACTAGTCTTGGTCTCATTAAATCTGCAAATGAAACCAAAGCTAATTAACTCTCACAAGATGAGAAAACAAGACTCAAGCTATCAAGGTGTAGTGTATGTGTATGTATGCCCTATAGACGGATAGGGGAATCAATATCCCCAAGACTCATGTTTCCTAAAAAAAAGAATCAAATTCATCTAGAATCGGACCAAGGCCCTAATAGACGTCATCAGAAGGAAAGATCGAAGTCTCTTCTGTTACACTTTTAGGCAGGGGCTATTTAGCAGTCTACCTCGTAACAATCTTTATCGTGGGTTGCTTCCTTAAAAGAAATTCATGGTCATTGTTGCCATCATCACTTGAAGGTTCACAATCTACGTCGACGTCATCATATCCTGCTCTACCTCTTTTACCTTCTTCAACATGCTCATGCATTTCTTCGACTGCATCCACAAGACTTTGGACCGAGGGCGCCATTTGGCCCACATCATTATTCTTAGATGAGGAGTCATCCTCATCACTATTGATAGCCATTGTAATTTGATTGACGCTGCGGCTCATTTCAAGAAAATTGTAGGCCAAAAGGTTCTCATCGATAAGGAGTGTTCTCGCCCCTGTTAGCGGTTAGAATTGAAAGAAGGATCCTAATAGTGTCTACAAGAGCCTTATTACTAGGCCTCTTGGGTACGTCTAAAAGAACAAATGAATATGATTTGAGTAGACAAAATTATAAAGTGAACTCATAAGAAAATGAAAGGTGTAAGACTTACATCCAAATAGCCACTTCTATGCGAATCTAGACGGGAAACGATCAAAGAAAACTCATCCATGAAATAACTTAGTTTATTCCAAGTGCCCATGATAATCTTGCAACCTCTGGAGGGTTCCAGGTATGTTAGAGAAGGGTTTCCTTTCCAATGTTTGAAGCTGTACAAATATCTTATCTCTTCATTGCTTGGAATGCAATCCAAGTCTCGGATGAAAATATTATAAGCGCCATGCAAGAGGCATAACTTGTTAGTCCTTGAGAAGGATGGTTTTGATGGCAACAAACCTTAAGACTTATTATAAAATATAAATACTAACATTATAGTTTAGATATATGTGTGTGTGTGTGTGTATGAAGGATATAAACATGCAGGTACCAAGAATAAAGACTGTACAGTATAGAGATACAAGACTGATGAATTTAAAGACTGAAGATATCAAGACTGAAGACTCATGAGTATCAAGATACCAAGACTTCAAGATTTCAAAGTACAAGATAAGTATTGAGTCTAGAATTATGTTAAAACTTCTTGAAAGCACTTACATCTTTATTCGAAATTTATTAGTGGAATGGAATCCACTTCGAGCATGTTAAAGGCATGGAACCCAAGTGGGATGGAACCCACGACAATATCTAGTGGTCCTATTTCGATATCCACTAATTTTATAAAAATGAGTTTCAAAAATATATCTCTTGTTTTTAAAAATGTTTTCAAAAATTTCTTTTCAAAAAGATATATCTCTCTTGGTTTTAAAATATTTTACCCTTAAAATTATCTTTATCGTTTTTAATATTTTTTATTTCAAAATTGTCGCTGATTTTAAACTATCTCTTATTTTAATATTTAGCTTTTAAATATTTATATACTCAGATTTTAAATCACTTTAGAGAATAAGATTATATAATAAAAATTTACTTTCTAACTCTTTTATACGTTTAAACTATATTCAAGTATGTTTATAAAAGTTTAGAATTTGTTTTGAAAAACTATAGAAACCAATTTTATTAAGAAAATCAAAATCACCGTTTTTGCCTAGAGCATGTCGACATATTCCTACCACCCATGTCGACATGGTGTCCGTTAATTTTCAAATTTCAAATTTTCAAAAGAAGTGTCTATTCGTTGTATCTTTTCACGAATAGATATGCTTGTTGATCTCTATAAATACTAGTAAGTTCTAAACGAATTTTTACCAAATTTTCATTCATTTTCTCTCCTCTTATTCTTCCACATTTAGCCTAAAGAATCCCAAACCATACTCTACTGAAATACCAAGTGAATCGAACTTGATAATTTCTTGTTTGATTCTTTGCCACTCTCTCTATAAGATCTCGGTGCTATTCAGAGTTATAGGATTATTGTAAATCAAACTGTTGAGTAAAAGGTGCAATTGAGCCTTGAAATCAATTGGGTGTGATTGTTGTCCCGAAAATCAATTGGTGATCTTATGGCCTAGTAAATCAAGAGAGTATGTCCCGGACTCGAATACAGGAGGGTGCACCTCGTGGCCTTGAAATCATGGGTGTAATCTGGTAGATTATTTTGAAAAGAAATCCGTACAATGTTGCGGGACTGGATGTGGGGTAAATTCGAACCAGTATAAAATCCTGGTGTATTCTTTCCTTTACTACTTTTATTTATTATTTGCATCTGTGTCTGATTCTGTGATTATATCCGTGTCTGTGTATTGCATTTGTTGGTGATTAAATTACTTTAGTCTCAAAAAGATTGAATAAATCCACAAAAAACCATTCACCCCCTTCTAGTGTTATTCTAGCCTTAGGATCCGTAATCCGCATTTCTAGCATAACTATTAGGATATAGCTGCGCGAAGCCAATCTCATAAAGTTCAGAACTCGTCGAATGAACTGATTAAGTTGGGAGACACACTCCGTTGGGAATATATACCGATTACATCTAGTGTATCTTGTTGGACGATGGTGTGCCCACTAATGAGGCGTAGGAACTAGCACATCCTCGAATAGGATGCCATTTCTGTCGCATATTCTTCTAAGAGTCCTTTCTTCGATTTTAGAGGTAGTAGAATCTGTAGGATCATCCAAAATAACCGCATCTTCGACACTATCCGGAGCAGCCTTTACTTTTGGACCTTCAACAGGCTTAGATGGAGTCCTTTGGGAAGGTTGCTCAGCTTGTTGATTAGTAGGCTGAGATAAAAAAGTTGGTGGAGTATGTCTTGCAATAGGGATTGTGGTTGAACTTGACTTAGTATCTAATTTGGTGAATCTAGAAGTTGATGGCCCGCAGTCATCGTGGAAAGACACTTGGAGTGTCTAAGATCTATATCAATCAAAACAAAACACACAAGTGATATCAGAAAAATTAAAAGTTGTATCCTTATGCCAGAGTAAGATCCTGGTGAAGTGTGATGTTATTTATGGTGTTGTGCAGTGTGGTGCAATGTCAGAATCCAAAGATGTGCGACAGTTCGTTCGAAGGCTAGTATATTGTCCGAAGTGACCGTCATCACTGACCGTCCCGATGAACTTCGCGTCATCGACCACGCGTAAGTAACTCAACGACGTAAATTAGGGAGATCTCACTTGAGAAACTTTGACTTTTCCCTCAAAGTTACATAAGATGGGGTGGCCATAATTTTTAAAGTGAAGGGTCGACACCAACCCTTACCACGCATTTGAAAATCTGCCACTTTTGTCTCCATCTCAATTGTGGCTGGTGGCATGAACCTTTGGTCAAATCGACCTTCTAACATCGCTACCTACTAAGGGAAGCAAGAATTGAAATTTGTTAAGGAATTAAGCTTGAAACACGAATCAGTTGTGGGGAGTTTGATTGCGATGGAGGGTTAAAGTCAAGGCTAGGGTGGTAATGCTTGGAAGCAGGTGGCGACATTGAGTACTCCGATTTAGGGAAAAAGTATTAATGACGACTTGAGTTTGAAGTTTCAAAAGCAGAAAAAGTGAGGGGAGAAGTGTTGGATCGGGTATTATAACTCCAAATTGAAGAAAATAGGCGACTTTAGTGCCTATTACTTCAAGGTACTGGATATCGGTACAATAAAAAAATACATACAAATATTTATGCAAATATGTGTATACCATAATTGTAAATAGAAAAATGCATATGTACTTAGTTGGAGCATGATGATCAACTTATGTACGTGTGTACATGCATACCCGACACTTGATAACTGAAATCTCGAGGAAATGTTCAAACCTATGAAATACAAGATGGAAGTCTGTTGAATGCTTTTGAATTTGGAAGGACGAATTATGAAAGCACATTCTAGTTTTTTATAATGCCAGATGTCGATAGGAACGAGCCAAGTAAAGCTTTGCAATGAATGGTCAAATATGCCATGCTTCATCGAAATAATCTGAGAAAAGGATAACAACAATTCGAAGTATATATTCGAATCTGATGCTGGAATCCCAGTTGGTTTCGATTCAAAGCATATCACGTTGAAAACAAGATGTACTTTGGAGTGCAAGCGTTATCTAGCCTTTTGGCAAGGCCATATTTGGGCAAAACTGATTAGACAAATTAGAAAGTTATCAAGGCAGAAAGCCTAAAGAGAAAACTAGTGAATCCAGAAGACCAGGATTATAGGCCTAAAGTAAAGAAACTAGCTTCCAACTGAAGGCCAAAGCCACATGCATCCATGAACCAAGATCAAGAGTCAATAAAGTGGAAGAATCAAGGTTCGGTACCGATCCCCACTCGATGTTCGGTATAGATCCCCACAACTTCACAATTATTGCCCATCAACCCATCTAGATCCAACCCATAGTGATTGCAACATGTTTTAAGTTTTAATGGACCATTCACATGCAATAACCTTCAAGCATCCCTAATCCTTGAAGCCAAAAACTCCATTCCACCATCGATCCAAGCAATACACCTAGAAACAAATTTCTAGCCAAACAATCAAGATGGAAAACATGAAGGCACGAATAATTCACACCGATTTAAGGCCAAGAGGACGATCCATCAAGTTATCCTATAGACCGGTACTGATCCGACTATGTATCCATACCGATCCCCGATTCTTGCCGATGTGGTCACAATCTTCCAAGAATTTCTCTTCCTCGTTGAGGGGAACGTGGTAAAGGAGATTTCAGTGACCTTCAACTATAAATAGAGGGTTAGGGTGACATTTTGACGAACCTTTTTTAGCTATTCACGAATTTCCATAAAATTCTCGTAATCTCGAGGATTATTAGCGATCCTCAAGAACATCATTTGTAAGTAGAAATATAATCAACAGCAAAGCTAAACGAATGCAGACATCATCTAGTCAAACCAGTATAAAGTTTATGTGTCTCAATTTCACTCATTTTCATTTCATTTTCTAATTATTTCTCTATTAAAAATTCTTAGGTGTTTACGCAATATTTTGGTATAAACATATGATGCTTTTACTAAAAGTGTTATTCTCAAGATATTTGGATCAATCATCTATTGTTGGGTTACTTAAATCTGAGAGTTCAATCCATTTTCCTTGTTTTTCATTTAGAACTACCCAAATTTCCACTAAATCAGTGTAAAGCTACTTTAAGCAATGACCCCACGAAGAGACCGATCCACCGCTTCTAGAGCTATAGACAATGTCGACAATGTTGGCTCTCAACATATGGAAGAAGTTACACAATCAACCACTGTTGAAGTCCAGAACCATCGGAGGTAATAACAAGGGTTGAGATGGATCGTATGATGAAAAAGATAGAGATAGGCTATAAGAGAGTCGTAATGAAAATAAAGTAGCAGATGTAGGAGAGTATCAACTTGCTAAACAAATTGAGCTGCAATAGCAAAAGAAGCAAGAAGGAGTTGACACCTTCTGATTCAAAGTATGACAGTTCTTCATCATCCGGACAAAGGCATAGGGAAGGGAAACAGAAGATGGTCAAGAAATAGACTGTCGTTTCAAGGTAGAAAATCGAGACTAGTCATGGCTAGAGTGTCGAGATTAGTACCATACCCTTAGGTAGGTATCGAACCACCAATCAATTTGGTGGATGAGCAAGTTGATGTCTTAGGCGATAATGTCAGAGCTATGTTTGGTCATGTACTTGATGGCCAAAATGCTGGAGATCAGGCAGTCATTGTCAATCCGCCGTGTAGAAATCAAACTAGTAGAACTATTGGACAAACGATACCTAGTTTTCATGATCCTAATCAAGAGCGTTTGCTAGGCCAAACATTTGAGGAAGACCACGATTACCGCTATTTAGCAGAACCTACAAAGCCTAAATACTTGGCTGAGAAGTTGAGAAAAGTGGTGAATGAAAATCAATACCAGAGTAATGATGAATGAGGCTCTTCTCCTCGTTGGTACCTATTCATTGAGTAAATACAGTGTAAAGAGTAACGTTGGAGGTTCATGATGTCAACGATGTCATTGTTTAATGGAAGGACAGATCCAAGGTAGTATTTGATGAAGTATGAATGGCATATGGTTTTTGTTAGAGTAACTGATGCTGTCAGATGTCATTGTTTCCCGATTCTCCTCGAAGGTGTTGCAAAGGAGTGGTTCACTTGACTTCTATCGAGATCCATATCGTCCTTTTACCAGTTAACATGAAATTTTATTGAGCAATTTTGTTTATACACCACTCATTCCAAGGATGTAATGTCACTTCCAAACCTCATACAAGAAGCGGTAGAGTCGTTGAAAGATTTTTAAACACATTCAATGCAGCTGTGATGGAAATTAGTAACACTCTAGAAGATATTGTTTTGATGGCACTGATAAGGGGATTCATCTAAACACTGATTTTGGGAGAAAAGGGAACCAATTCTTATGCTTGGAAGAGGCAAGTACCTGAAAGGTTAATGTCACGCAATCAGTGGAAGTTATTCAGAGTAATGTTGGTGTAAAGCGGTCTGGAGGGAATTCAGAAAACATGGATGTTATTATGGAGAATAAAAGTAGTAGCCGAAGAAGGAATAATGATAGGGCCAGAGACCGAAAGTGTAATTCCTGAAGATACCCTAGAGTTCTGAAGTATGACAATTATACCCAGTTGAACATTCGATTGAGAACATCAATCTTGCGACCCAAGTACAGAGTAATACAAGAAGTCGACTTCAAGGGAGTCGATCAAGAAGTAGAAGATATGTTGAAAGTATATTAGGTTCCATGAAACCCATGGTCATAATACAAACGAGTGTAGGCACTTACAAGATGTAATTGAAGATCTGATAAGAAAGAAAAAGCTATAGAAGTTTGTTGAAGTCTTACAGGATGGCAAGCAAGGAAGTTCTAAACCCCAATTATTGTCATTTTAATAGGGATAAGCCGGGCCGGTTAGGACGAGGCCACACGGCTTGAAAAGAGATTGATCATGAACATCATTTCTATTTAAGATGATATTTCGAAAAGCAGCGCAAGACGAAGGACGATATTATTTTCAAAAACAAAGATGATGATGGGGTAGTTCAGTCGGCATTCTATTTAAGAAAGCATATAGCCAGGTGCTTTTAGAAGACAAAGACTTGAAATAGTGTACTCATATCCAAGGATTTAACGGGATGGAAACCGAACCCATTGGGTGTATGGATTTACCCATGGTGCTAAGGGAGGGTGACCGCAAGAGAGTGAACATATAAACATTATATATTTAAAATTTGGTTGATTCATGCATATACCTAAAAAAATTGATGTAAAATAAGGTTAATCAATTATAAAGTTATATTTGCACAATATATAGATAATCATTTTATATTTAAAATTCAGATTTACCAATCTAATAAAAAAATAATATTAAATTCAATTTATTGAAATAGTTCACTTTCATGAGTGATAGTATACAAATCCATATTATAGGGTTTAAGGGACATATGTAAATCATGGAAGTATAGAAATACCTTTAAAACCTATCCTTTTTTACACGTCGATTCAAGAAATCTCTTAGACTCCTTTAGATTCTACACCTGATGTTCTAATAATCAACTGCCTTATAATTTGTATGAATTTTGGCAGTACAGAATAAAGATATAGTCATCTATGAGATGGATATTAGCGGCCAATATCAGGCCTGACCCTGGACCTAGCCATGTAGAGGGTGGCCTGGAGTCCTTAATTTTAAAGTCCCCCAAAATATAAATATTTAATATATGTAGGATGTTATCTTAACTAAATTGGAAATGTACATAGCTTGGTGGATAGGCATGTAAATTGCATACAAGCAACCTAGGAACGAGCCAGGCCTTTTGCCACTTATTTTTCTTTGCTTTATGATACTTTGTCTTTGGGGCCTCCTAAACTTACTTTATTAGGATTTTAGATTTTTATTTTTGTCCTTAGGCTTCCAGCCAGTTAGGGCAGAGTCTGGATAATATGGAAGATGAAAATTTGCTTTTATAGAGAGATATATGGAAAATATCTTCCACGATTCGCCCTTCCCAAGTTAAAACCCAAGACTGCTTCCCTTAACACCTATGGTCGACCACTATAGGTCCCTAATGGACTAATATACTTAAAGCCTATGTTTCGATTGATTGCATTATAATCCTATCAAATGTATATCGATATTGTATATCGATATCCTATATAGGTATGCACATATATAACTATTATATTTGCATCTTATTCATTACTAATAACATCCATGACATTTCTAACTACCCCATTTACTAAATAGAGCATAAACATCAAATATATCGATAACTAAATTTATTCAATATTAATTAATTTAAAACACTTTATAAATTAATTTAACCATGTGGTATTTCAGAGAATCTGCGAGCACAGTTGTGTGAATCAAGGATTGAATTCAGTCAGTGATTGATATCGAACCATTCAAACAATAATGTCCACATACCACCTTAGCTAACGGTGTGACAATTTGGCTTAATTCGTTGCTTACAAATATTTATCAATAAAATCCAATTTCACATTGTTTTAAATGGTACTTTCTGGTTTACACACGTTCTCTTCATCAAAATTATATCACTATAGGATGTTTAGAGTTTGGAATTGGTCAAAACTCTAGTATTATCCACATTTAACTCGATTAGTCCATAAACAAAGTCCTTGTTTCAATAATAAATATTTTAGTTACTGTTATACTCAGCTAGATATCTATCTTTGAGCTGGCTAAAATTGACCGTGATGCTATGCTCATATAAGCATAAAGAAGAAGTCTCTGTTGGAAAGTGCTTAACCTCTTATGCTTCAACACACACCAATTATAGTCCCTCGATGGCCTCCATGCCATAACCTAACTATAATCAAAGTGGATATCCATATAGAAGTTCCACAGTATTCTCAAGTTTAGAGAACTATGTAACATTGTCACTCTAAAATTATCAATTTGAACTACTTATCATTAACCAACAGACAAATCTAGGACAAGTCAACCATAACTATCCATTAATCATGAATACATAACCCTTTGGTGCTCCAACAACCATGAGTAATATATTTCTCAATGTTTGAAGAGCATTACATACTCGATACCAATGGTGTATCGATATCTTTCCTTGAAACATATTGACCAGGAATATTTAAAATAAAATGTATTTTATATTGTGATTAATTACTGACGATTAAAGTTATTTGCAACTATAATCACATAAAATTTTATTCAAGGATTTTATCATTTATATACTTTAGATTTATTACTTAATTAGTTATATCACTATATAAAAATGTATATGATAGAAAACAAACACCTTAATTACAAACAAGAGTGATTACAAAGTTAGATATATGTAACAAATTACATAATTTCCCTTAGGGATATTACTAACTTTTCAAACTACTACTTGTACTTGGAGCCAATTATGAAATATAAATCTTAGTCTTCCAATTAGTTTTTTCAGAACTAATAGAGCTAGTCCCTTAGTATATGGATATGCTATATAGTTTTATTATCTACTCTACCAACTAACACTTTGCCATCGCTGATAAGCTATCTTTTATCATGTTAAACATCCAATGTATGTTTCTTAACCTATATTGAGCTCCAAGTTCTTTCGTGGATGACATTATTATCAAAAGTTATGCTATGGAATTCTCAGCATTTGAATCAACCCTAGCTCAGTTATATATTTATGCAATATATATGTAGCTTTTGATTTTTATTAGGGTGATGTGCTATCTTTTTAGGTTGAACCAACCACCACATCTTGTTTGGAACAATTCCAAATTAAATCTTCTTAACTAAGGTTGAACATGAATATAAAATTGATATACTGTATTTGATATCACTTATGAAGTTCGAGTCCAAGCACTCCTTCATAGGCAGTTCATTGTTCCTATAAATAATTCTCATGTATTTCATAAATACTTAAGTAAACTCTTAACTACCATTTCAGATCTTAATTCATATTTGATATTATCTTAATATACTAAGTACATAAGCAAATGTGATATAATAGATAACATTGCATATATAATAACTCCAATTGCTAATGCATAAATGACTATTCTCATATGCTCCACATTAAACAACTTAATATGGTGTCCGAGAGAGTTAGGGTTATGCCCTAAGGGCAATTATGTAGCTTATTACATACTTTAACTCTATGTCCAATTTTTCCATAATAAAGTTGTTTATTTTCTCTTATATACTTATTATATTATGATTTATTAACTATGTAGCTAATTTAAGTATATCAAATAAAAATACTAAGTGATATGTTATGTCATAATAATTACAATAAGTTATAAACATAAGAAAATTATCACAATGTAAAATAACATATTATTTTAAGTATTCTTGGTCAAAACGTTTCGATAAATGATATCAATACATCTATTGAGATTAGAGTACGTAACACTATCTAAATATTGGGCAGTGTATTACTTATGACTTTTAGAGGCACCAAGGGGTTACGTACTGATAGTTATTGGATAATTATATAATGTGGAGTTTCCTTTTTGTTAATAACAACTTGGTCAAAAGGAAATCTCGAAGTAATAATATTACACAATTCTCTCGAATTGATAATACTATTGAGTTTCAATGTAGATACTGCTCTTTAATTTTACTTAAACCATGGCATAATGACCATCGAGTAACTAGTTGGGTTTGAGTTAAAGCACTGGAAGAGAAATACCATCTAATAAATAATTCATCTTCTTGGCTATATGAGGTAAGTGCCACAACTAATCATAGCCAACTCAAAGTAAAATCTCTACCCAAAGTAGTATGTAACATCCCTTTTGGAGTTAAATAAAAATAAAAGTATTAAAATGGATTTTTGGGAATTAAATTGGATATTTGAATTAGCAATTCAAATATCCAAATATAATGTTTGGAATTCAGATTTAAACTGACTTTGAAATTTGAAAAAGTGTTTCACATGGATAAATAAAGTTAAAAACTTATTTTTGATATTTCATTGAAATTAATTCAATAAATTAAAGTTTTGGATTTATTTGATAATAAAAGGATGATATTTATTTGAAATTTAAATTTGAAATTTTATTCTATTTCGATAAACTGAAATTTGTTTAAAAATTTATTTTGTCAAAATAAATAATAATTTTGAAATTTGGGAATTAGTCTGGGATTAAAAAGTATTTTTAAAATTTTATGAAGCTGAAAGGAGATGTCTTGACAACTAAAAGAATTAATTCAAAAAAATAAAATTGTTACACTTTCATAACGATCTAGAACAAATTTCAAAGTAATAAAATGCATTGATTTGGATTTAAATTAGGTTATAGCTTTGCAAATTGAATTGAAAGTCTATTTTACTTCTGATTTTGGGCCTAAAATATCTTAAAGCCCATACCCATTCTTTTATACTTATCCTTTACTTCCATCCTTATCTCTCTAAACCGCTTCCTTTCGTCTCTCCAACACGACATGTATCACGATGTTTTTCCCTATCCTAATTTCAAATGATGCAAACAAACAAAATAAAAATCAGAGATGACGACTGGGCATAACTAGGTGTGCGCAAGATGAGGCAAGTGGTGCGACCTTGTAACAACCCGGTATTTTGCGTCAATTATAATCAACAATTTAAACGATTAATATTGACACAAACTTCTATTTGAAGTTTTTAAATTTTGAATTAAAATTGAAGTTTTTAAAATTTAAATTTACAAATGGTTATTAAGTTAGAGGGGCTTTGACTTTTTTTTTTTAAAAATAAATGGTCCACGAGTTTTTTTATTTGGGCCGTGAAAATTAATAAAGTAACCCGTTTCCCCCTTTTTAATTTTTCCCCCCATTCACTAGCCCTAAAAACAAACGCGAATAAACGAAAATAATGGCGGCCTCCTCTTCGTCACTCATAGATTAGGGCTTTTCGAAATTTGAAGATGCCGACGTTGATGCTTTCGAACGTCTTCGTGAGGACCATGGCTTCGTCTCCCCTCGGCTGCCTCGTTTAACAAAGGTGAGTGTTCAACACTCACATCTAATTCGACTGGTTTGTTTTCGCTGCTTATTTTGATTTAGTGGTCTTCGACTTCGACTTGATTTTATCAATGTTAATTTTGTGACCTGATATTCTCGATGTCTAACTTGGTCACTTTGATTTGTTTGAATGTTTTGCGGTGATGTGGATTTTGTGACCACCACTATCTCGAATTCTTTTGTTGATATTGATTTTTGTGGATTTGGTATTTTCTGTCTTCGTTCTTTCAGTGTGACATGCTTGTTGTTTACATTGCTTCGTCCCTTACCTGTTGCACATATAACTTGCTACCTGTTGGACATGCAGCGCATTGATTTTCTGCACTTTGTCCAGTATCATTTGTGTGCAACTCAGTTTGCATTGTGTTCCCTTTTGTTGCACTGCCTTATGTCATACTCGTTGATGTCTTTGTAGTTTGCTTCCAGTCAGCAATTACTGCCTTCATGTCTATCATGTTGCATATTTTCTGTAACTCACTTATGCTTGTTTGTGCAATTTGCCATTGTGTCATATATGACATAGTTTGCATTCGAGTTATTACTGTTGCCGTGAACTGTTGCCACAACGTTCATGCGCATTTTCTATTTAAGTAAAATTGATTTCGAGTTGTAATATTAAACACTTGAGTTTCACTGTGGCTTCGGCTCTTGGTGTAGTTCGAATTGTTTGGTTGAATTATCTGTATATATATATGCATACATACATTCGTATGTGTGTATGCATGTATGGTTGACCACTATTCGAGTTATGTGTTGTCTCATTGTATTTGCATTGTGCTTACTGATGCGCACTGCAGTGACTTTGTACATATCTGTTTGAAATTGATATCCAGATTCATGTTGCAAATTCATATTCACAAGCTGTAGCACACTTGGACTTATTTATGCAATTTGTCACTGTATTAAGTAGGACATAGTTTGCATTGATTTGTGTTCCTTGGGTTTTCTGCATGGTTCATGTGCATTTCCAGTTATTATGCCTTGAACTGTTGCATTCATGTTATGACATTAGCTTGCTTTATTCACAACTACATATATGTTGGGTGGTCATGCTAGTGTCCAGCCATGTTGTTTTATTGGGCAGTTCTTCACTGTGTTCATCTTGCCTTTTTCACTTTGACCACTGTCCAATTTCATTTATTTGTTAAATTGTGCATTATGTCTTCACTGCATATTATGCTGTATTGAACACATCACTTTCTTATTTTGCATGTATATGTGTAAGCATGCTACTGCTCACATGTTGATATATTCACTTGGGTACAGTATTCAGTTTTATTGCCATATTGGCTTCACTGAATTTTTATTTATGCACTCCTTACTTGTTGCACTACCCAGTTTTCAGTACATACATGATGCACCTTAGGCACACATACTTGCTGTTGCACATTTCCAGTCTGGTCTCCTTTTGATGTCATGTGTACATTTGAGCATTTTGAACTGCTATGTCTCATGTTTTGAACTAGTGCTTTCTTTGCATTGCTTTAAGTTGAACTAGAGCTTGTCTCTGAACTGTTGTGTTCATTCATGCATGAGTCTACACTTGGTTTAAGCATTTTTGAAGCCAAACTTTGTACCTATATTGATGGACACTTTATGTTCCACTGGCTTGTTATTTTGAGCATTCATGAGTCTAAATATAGTTTGGAGACACTTCATTCTTGTGCCTCTGGTTGTGCTGGTCTGTGGGTTTATGCCTCCTTACTTGTGGACTGGCCTTCATTTGCATTGTGCAGTAGCTTGAACATTTAGCTTGTTATATTGGTTATCTTACTGGACTTGTGGAGTTCTCTGTGCACTACTGCACTGTTGTTGCTGCCGCGGTTGTGTTGAGTCACTGACTTGACCTCTGCATTTCGTAAGTGACTTAGCTTTGTAGTTACGACATGTTTCTCTTACATGTTCTTATGTTTGTGCATGTCACTATTCAATTTTTATTGCACCTGAGTTTCATATTGATTTTGGAATTTCACCTGTGTTGAACCCGTCTTTTAATTTTGGGTTTGACCTTGTGCCCGATTGTGTACATCATTACTATAGTGGCAAGGCAGTGCACGCAAGCGTGAACTACAGCCACACGGTATGGTTTTGTGATATTCTATTTTGTTTTGATTTATTAATCTTTTGCGTAGTTCATGTGCTGTAGTGGCGAGGCAGTACACGCGTGCGTGTACTGCAGCCCTACTCATCTTAATATTTTAATTGATATTTCAATGGTTTGAACTGTTCTATATTTCAATGGTTTGAACTGTTCTGTTTATTTCAATTCAATATTCTGAATTGCATTCTGATTTGGTTTAATTACTGTCGTCTATTCATTATTTGATTATTATTGCTTCTGTGCACTAATAACTGAGTTTGAATTAGACTGACCCGAGTATTATTTTCTTTTGAATCTAATACTCGGGTCAGACCGAGTATTTCAGGTTGTAGATATTCTGCTTTGGGTTGCTGCTAGAGCTATGAAGTTCTTTCATATCTTTTGGAGTAGTCGTCGTCATTTGTAGTAGTATGTAAAATTGTATAGGAAGATATGTATTCATGTATATTATATACTTAATGTATTTGTATATGTAACTTCCATAGTCGACTGTTGTAGTTGTATCATATGTACCGTGTGAATGTATTGTAACTGACATCAGTTATTATATATATATGAGACTTTCTGTTTCATCTGTGTTCCGCATTTATATTATCTGTGTTGTTATTTTATATTTACTGTTCTAAACTATTACGAACCATCGTAGTTCGTTTTATACTGGAATTGGGGTATGTCGATGGGAGAAAATAAATCAGAGATGAAAAATGAAAGAATATATAAATTTATATCACTCCCATCGAGATAACCAATACTAGTGTAAGGCCAACTATTGATGGCCGCTCCTCAACAGCCTTATTCTCCGTGCTAGTTGACAGCGTTACACCGTAGTGTTCTTGGCTAGCGTGGGTATAGAGGTGGGGCGTCACAGCTTGGTATCAGAGCCTGGGGTTTAGAACAAATATAAAACATAACTTGGATGGAACATATGTTACAACTATTTATCGACGTCTAATCTCTCGTATTTGCATATGATTGTCTTTGATTGTTAGGTATGAATTCGTAACGCTTATTCATATGCATTTGATTTTGATTCTTGTGTTTTCGGCTTTGATTTGATTTAGCCGATGATTGATTTTTGTTCGAATCTCAGCGATTCCGAATTTGATATTTTACGTTTTCCTCTGATTGATTTCCATTCGACTTCGGTCACTTTGTTTTGAGAAATTTCTAAATTCTTGATTTCCAAGACTCTGACATTGTTTGCCGTTGAATTCTTTGTTGATGATGTTGAATCGTTTTGTACTCTATATGGCCATTAATTGTTGACTTCGGCATTGACTTGATTTTTATTTTTTTTGTTGAAGTCATTTATGCATTTATGCTCGTTTGGTTTCATTATTCCATTTGTCAATCGATTCTTCTTTTCCGATTAGTTGTTGTCATCTTTGTCGACTTTGAAAACTTCTATTTCTGGAATTTTTGGATATTCCTACTTTGATGGATTTAGAATCGAATTCTTTGGATTTTATTCACGTCTTCGAAGGTGAATTTTGGTGAATTGATTTGGTTTCCAAATTTAATCGATTCTTGTTAATTTCCCGATTTATTGCTATCATTTATTAGCAACTTTGATAACATTTTCTTCGGGATTTTCGTGAACATACTTTTGGATGGATACAGTATCGATTTCTTTGGATTCTATTCACGTCTTCGTATGTGAATTCTTGTGGTTGATTGTTTCTGCAATCATTTTTGTGATTTGTCACTTTAAAAATATAAATGTTTCAATACTAGTAGTAAATATCAAAACTCTTTTATCAAAATGTTTTCAACTCTATTTTCAATATCAAAATCTTTTCCTAAACCGTTTTCCATTCTATTAGTATATGCAAACCTTTAATTCACTCGTATGAGAAATCTAATTAAACGGCTTAGCAAAACAAGTGGTATGAAACGCTTGTGTTTACTTCGTCGGTTAATTTTTGGACTTGTTCGATTGAACCACTTGTGACATTTTTCTAGTGAAGATCTACAGTTTGTTCGTAAATATTTAAGTTAAGCTAGTGGTTATGGGACATGAAGCTAAACTTTTATATTTACTAGCTTAGTGTAATTGACACTTCTCGTTGATCTTGATGATCGCTTTATGAACTAGACTAGCAATTGTGCTATGTCTTTTTATTTGCGAGGTTAGACTAGACACCACTTGTGTGATTCCATTCACACATACCTTTCTGCTTTTTGGTTAGTCTTGACCTCAATCCGTGTGATTCCATTCACACATGCTTAGTGTAATTGACACTCCTCGTTGATCATGATGATCGTTCTGATGGTCAGACTAGACACCACTTGTGTGATTCCATTCACACATACCTTTCTGCTTTTTGGTTAGTCTTGACCTCAATCTGTGTGATTCCATTCACACATGCGTGGTAGCTCCCCATGGTCTTCGGACCGTCATGTGATAGGCCTCTTTCCCTTTTTCTGTGATTTCTAGATTCCTTATGTTGATTTCTGGAAATTTTATGCTTCACCTATTTTTGTGTGCTGGTGAATTCATATGTTATTGATTTGTCATGAGTACAAATTTGAGGTATGATACCTCTTTGGATCTTTGAGAAGATCTTGTGATATTGATTATCTCTTATCGGTTGATCTCCTGTTGATCATTATTTGCATACTTATAGTTGTATGTCAGTATGGGTATTTCATATTTATGCCATACCTCTTGTCGGTTGATCTCCTGTTGATCATTATTTACATACTTATAGTAGTATGTCAGTATGGATATTTCATATTTATTCCATACCTCATGTCGGTTGATCTCCTGTTGATCATTATTTACATGCTTATAGCAGTATGATAATATGGATATTTTATGCCCTATCTTTTATTCTATGTCATACTCTGTTCGAGTTTTCATACTCCGTTCGAGTTTTTATACTCCGTTCGAGTTTTCATACTCCGTTCGAGTTCTCATACTCTTATCTTGTGATTTCTGGATTTCTTGTGTAGATTTCTAGAATTTGTGCTTCACCAACTTTCGTGATTTCTATTGATAAGTTTTATCAATTCTTGTGCATTGGTGAATTCGTGTGTTATTGACTTGTTATGAATACAAGTTTAGGGTATGATATCCCTTTCTATCTTTGAGAAGATTCTTGTGACATTTTTGATGAACGAAAATTCATTGGTATTATATTTTGATGCCAATTATTTCGATGAAATTTTGACGTATGTCGAAGTTGCTACTGACATTGCTATTTTAATCACGTGTTTTAAAAATTTGTTATTCTTCAAAATATTTCAAAATATAAATCAAAATTGTTTTCAAAATCTTTACGATTTGCGCTTTCAAAAGAATGAGGAAGCGAATTAAACGTTTCAGAAAAATCGAGGACTATGACCCCTTTCTTTTACTGATTCGCTTAATTCCGGACTTGTCCGTTTGAGAACGTAAAATGTTATTTATTTAAAATACACAATTTTGCACTTTCAAGGAAACGATGAAGTGAATTAAACGATTTAGTAAAACTCGTGGTTATGGGTCATGTGCGTTTGCTATTTCGGTTAATTTCGGACTCGTTAATTGAATATTTATGATTTCTGATTATCGCTTGTGATAATCAGATAATTGAGATTTAATTATCAATTGTGATAATTAAATATTTATGATTTCTGATTATCGCTTGTGATAATCAGATAATTGAGATTTAATTATCAATTGTGATAATTAAATATTTATGATTTCTGATTATCGCTTGTGATAATCAGATAATTGAGATTTAATTATCAATTGTGATAATTAAATATTTATGATTTCTGATTATAGTTTTTGATAATCAGATATTTATTGTTTCTAATTATCGTTTGTGATAATTAGATATTTGTGGTTTAATTATCGTTTGTGATAATTAAACATTTGCGATTTGAGATTTGAGATTTGATTATCAATTTTGATAATTAAATATTTATGATTTCTGATTATAGTTTTTGATAATCAGATATTTATTGTTTCTAATTATCGTTTGTGATAATTAGATATTTGTGGTTTAATTATCGTTTGTGATAATTAAACATTTGCGATTTGAGATTTGATTATCAATTGTGATAATTAAATATTTGTGATTTGAAATTTGATTACCGTTGTGGTAATTCCTGATTATCGTTTATGATAGTTAGATATTTGTGTTTTCTAGTTATCTTTGTTGATAATTAGATTTGCTGATTTTGCTGTTTTAAGATTTCTTTATTCTGATTATCTATTTGATAATCAAACTTTGTTGAGAATTTGGGAATTTCTTTTATGAAATTAAAAGCTTACCTTCTCATGCTCAAAAGCTTACCTTCTCATGCTCTTATGGTTGTTACCTTTTGTCCATCTATTCCTAAGGATTGCGTGGACGCAATTTCTTTAAGGAGGGGAGTCTGTAACAACCCGGTATTTTGCGTCAATTATAATCAACAATTTAAACGATTAATATTGACACAAACTTCTATTTGAAGTTTTTAAATTTTGAATTAAAATTGAAGTTTTTAAAATTTAAATTTACAAATGGTTATTAAGTTAGAGGGGCTTTGACTTTTTTTTTAAAAAAAATAAATGGTCCACGAGTTTTTTTATTTGGGCCTTGAAAATTAATAAAGTAACCCGTTTCCCCCTTTTTAATTTTTCCCCCCATTCACTAGCCCTAAAAACAAACGCGAATAAACGAAAATAATGGCGGCCTCCTCTTCGTCACTCATAGATTAGGGCTTTTCGAAATTTGAAGATGCCGACGTTGATGCTTTCGAACGTCTTCGTGAGGACCATGGCTTCGTCTCCCCTCGGCTGCCTCGTTTAACAAAGGTGAGTGTTCAACACTCACATCTAATTCGACTGGTTTGTTTTCGCTGCTTATTTTGATTTAGTGGTCTTCGACTTCGACTTGATTTTATCAATGTTAATTTTGTGACCTGATATTCTCGATGTCTAACTTGGTCACTTTGATTTGTTTGAATGTTTTGCGGTGATGTGGATTTCGTGACCACCACTATCTCGAATTCTTTTGTTGATATTGATTTTTGTGGATTTGGTATTTTCTGTCTTCGTTCTTTCAGTGTGACATGCTTGTTGTTTACATTGCTTCGTCCCTTACCTGTTGCACATATAACTTGCTACCTGTTGGACATGCAGCGCATTGATTTTATGCACTTTGTCCAGTATCATTTGTGTGCAACTCAGTTTGCATTGTGTTCCCTTTTGTTGCACTGCCTTATGTCATACTCGTTGATGTCTTTGTAGTTTGCTTCCAGTCAGCAATTACTGCCTTCATGTCTATCATGTTGCATATTTTCTGTAACTCACTTATGCTTGTTTGTGCAATTTGCCATTGTGTCATATATGACATAGTTTGCATTCGAGTTATTACTGTTGCCGTGAACTGTTGCCACAACGTTCATGCGCATTTTCTATTTAAGTAAAATTGATTTCAAGTTGTAATATTAAACACTTGAGTTTCACTGTGGCTTCGGCTCTTGGTGTAGTTCGAATTGTTTGGTTGAATTATCTGTATATATATGCATACATACATTCGTATGTGTGTATGCATGTATGGTTGACCACTATTCGAGTTATGTGTTGTCTCATTGTATTTGCATTGTGCTTACTGATGCGCACTGCAGTGACTTTGTACATATCTGTTTGAAATTGATATCCAGATTCATGTTGCAAATTCATATTCACAAGCTGTAGCACACTTGGACTTATTTATGCAATTTGTCACTGTATTAAGTAGGACATAGTTTGCATTGATTTGTGTTCCTTAGGTTTTCTGCATGGTTCATGTGCATTTCCAGTTATTATGCCTTGAACTGTTGCATTCATGTTATGACATTAGCTTGCTTTATTCACAACTACATATATGTTGGGTGGTCATGCTAGTGTCCAGTCATGTTGTTTTATTGGGCAGTTCTTCACTGTGTTCATCTTGCCTTTTTCACTTTGACCACTGTCCAATTTCATTTATTTGTTAAATTGTGCATTATGTCTTCACTGCATATTATGCTGTATTGAACACATCACTTTCTTATTTTGCATGTATATGTGTAAGCATGCTACTGCTCACATGTTGATATATTCACTTGGGTACAGTATTCAGTTTTATTGCCATATTGGCTTCACTGAATTTTTATTTATGCACTCCTTACTTGTTGCACTACCCAGTTTTCAGTACATACATGATGCACCTTAGGCACACATACTTGCTGTTGCACATTTCCAGTCTGGTCTCCTTTTGATGTCATGTGTACATTTGAGCATTTTGAACTGCTATGTCTCATGTTTTGAACTAGTGCTTTCTTTGCATTGCTTTAAGTTGAACTAGAGCTTGTCTCTGAACTGTTGTGTTCATTCATGCATGAGTCTACACTTGGTTTAAGCATTTTTGAAGCCAAACTTTGTACCTATATTGATGGACACTTTATGTTCCACTGGCTTGTTATTTTGAGCATTCATGAGTCTAAATATAGTTTGGAGACACTTCATTCTTGTGCCTCTGGTTGTGCTGGTCTGTGGGTTTATGCCTCCTTACTTGTGGACTGGCCTTCATTTGCATTGTGCAGTAGCTTGAACATTTAGCTTGTTATATTGGTTATCTTACTGGACTTGTGGAGTTCTCTGTGCACTACTGCACTGTTGTTGCTGCCGCGGTTGTGTTGAGTCACTGACTTGACCTCTGCATTTCGTAAGTGACTTAGCTTTGTAGTTACGACATGTTTCTCTTACATGTTCTTATGTTTGTGCATGTCACTATTCAATTTTTATTGCACCTGAGTTTCATATTGATTTTGGAATTTCACCTGTGTTGAACCCGTCTTTTTATTTTGGGTTTGACCTTGTGCCCGATTGTGTACATCATTACTATAGTGGCAAGGCAGTGCACGCAAGCGTGAACTGCAGCCACACGGTATGGTTTTGTGATATTCTATTTTGTTTTGATTTATTAATCTTTTGCGTAGTTCATGTGCTGTAGTGGCGAGGCAGTACACGCGTGCGTGTACTGCAGCCCTACTCATCTTAATATTTTAATTGATATTTCAATGGTTTGAACTGTTCTATATTTCAATGGTTTGAACTGTTCTGTTTATTTCAATTCAATATTCTGAATTGCATTCTGATTTGGTTTAATTACTGTCGTCTATTCATTATTTGATTATTATTGCTTCTGTGCACTAATAACTGAGTTTGAATTAGACTGACCCGAGTATTATTTTCTTTTGAATCTAATACTCGGGTCAGACCGAGTATTTCAGGTTGTAGATATTCTGCTTTGGGTTGCTGCTAGAGCTATGAAGTTCTTTCATATCTTTTGGAGTAGTCGTCGTCATTTGTAGTAGTATGTAAAATTGTATAGGAAGATATGTATTCATGTATATTATATACTTAATGTACTTGTATATGTAACTTCCATAGTCGACTGTTGTAGTTGTATCATATGTACCGTGTGAATGTATTGTAACTGACATCAGTTATTATATATATATGAGACTTTCTGTTTCATCTGTGTTCCGCATTTATATTATCTGTGTTGTTATTTTATATTTACTGTTCTAAACTATTACGAACCATCGTAGTTCGTTTTATACTGGAATTGGGGTATGTCGATGGGAGAAAATAAATCAGAGATGAAAAATGAAAGAATATATAAATTTATATCACTCCCATCGAGATAACCAATACTAGTGTAAGGCCAACTATTGATGGCCGCTCCTCAACAGCCTTATTCTCCGTGCTAGTTGACAGCGTTACACCGTAGTGTTCTTGGCTAGCGTGGGTATAGAGGTGGGGCGTCACAGCTTGGTATCAGAGCCTGGGGTTTAGAACAAATATAAAACATAACTTGGATGGAACATATGTTACAACTATTTGTCGACGTCTAATCTCTCGTATTTGCATATGATTGTCTTTGATTGTTAGGTATGAATTCCTAACGCTTATTCATATGCATTTGATTTTGATTCTTGTGTTTTCGGCTTTGATTTGATTTAGCCGATGATTGATTTTTGTTCGAATCTCAGCGATTCCGAATTTGATATTTTACGTTTTCCTCTGATTGATTTCCATTCGACTTCGGTCACTTTGTTTTGAGAAATTTCTAAATTCTTGATTTCCAAGACTCTGACATTGTTTGCCGTTGAATTCTTTGTTGATGATGTTGAATCGTTTTGTACTCTATTATGGCCATTAATTGTTGACTTCGGCATTGACTTGATTTTTATTTTTTTTGTTGAAGTCATTTATGCATTTATGCTCGTTTGGTTTCATTATTCCATTTGTCAATCGATTCTTCTTTTCCGATTAGTTGTTGTCATCTTTGTCGACTTTGAAAACTTCTATTTCTGGAATTTTTGGATATTCCTACTTTGATGGATTTAGAATCGAATTCTTCGGATTTTATTCACGTCTTCGAAGGTGAATTTTAGTGAATTGATTTGGTTTCCAAATTTAATCGATTCTTGTTAATTTCCCGATTTATTGCTATCATTTATTAGCAACTTTGATAACATTTTCTTCGGGATTTTCGTGAACATACTTTTGGATGGATACAGTATCGATTTCTTTGGATTCTATTCACGTCTTCGTATGTGAATTCTTGTGGTTGATTGTTTCTGCAATCATTTTTGTGATTTGTCACTTTAAAAATATAAATGTTTCAATACTAGTAGTAAATATCAAAACTCTTTTATCAAAATGTTTTCAACTCTATTTTCAATATCAAAATCTTTTCCTAAACCGTTTTCCAATCTATTAGTATATGCAAACCTTTAATTCACTCGTATGAGAAATCTAATTAAACGGCTTAGCAAAACAAGTGGTATGAAATGCTTGTGTTTACTTCGTCGGTTAATTTTTGGACTTGTTCGATTGAACCACTTGTGACATTTTTCTAGTGAAGATCTACAGTTTGTTCGTAAATATTTAAGTTAAGCTAGTGGTTATGGGACATGAAGCTAAACTTTTATATTTACTAGCTTAGTGTAATTGACACTTCTCGTTGATCTTGATGATCGCTTTATGAACTAGACTAGCAATTGTGCTATGTCTTTTTATTTGCGAGGTTAGACTAGACACCACTTGTGTGATTCCATTCACACATACCTTTCTGCTTTTTGGTTAGTCTTGACCTCAATCCGTGTGATTCCATTCACACATGCTTAGTGTAATTGACACTCCTCGTTGATCATGATGATCGTTCTGATGGTCAGACTAGACACCACTTGTGTGATTCCATTCACACATACCTTTCTGCTTTTTGGTTAGTCTTGACCTCAATCTGTGTGATTCCATTCACACATGCGGGGTAGCTCCCCATGGTCTTCGGACCGTCATGTGATAGGCCTCTTTCCCTTTTTCTGTGATTTCTAGATTCCTTATGTTGATTTCTGGAAATTTTATGCTTCACCTATTTTTGTGTGCTGGTGAATTCATATGTTATTGATTTGTCATGAGTACAAATTTGAGGTATGATACCTCTTTGGATCTTTGAGAAGATCTTGTGATATTGATTATCTCTTATCGGTTGATCTCCTGTTGATCATTATTTGCATACTTATAGTTGTATGTCAGTATGGGTATTTCATATTTATGCCATACCTCTTGTCGGTTGATCTCCTGTTGATCATTATTTACATACTTATAGTAGTATGTCAGTATGGATATTTCATATTTATTCCATACCTCATGTCGGTTGATCTCCTGTTGATCATTATTTACATGCTTATAGCAGTATGATAATATGGATATTTTATGTTATGCCCTATCTTTTATTCTATGTCATACTCTGTTCGAGTTTTCATACTCCGTTCGAGTTTTTATACTCCGTTCGAGTTTTCATACTCCGTTCGAGTTCTCATACTCTTATCTTGTGATTTCTGGATTTCTTGTGTAGATTTCTAGAATTTGTGCTTCACCAACTTTCGTGATTTCTATTGATAAGTTTTATCAATTCTTGTGCATTGGTGAATTCGTGTGTTATTGACTTGTTATGAATACAAGTTTAGGGTATGATATCCCTTTCTATCTTTGAGAAGATTCTTGTGACATTTTTGATGAACGAAAATTCATTGGTATTATATTTTGATGCCAATTATTTCGATGAAATTTTGACGTATGTCGAAGTTGCTACTGATATTGCTATTTTAATCACGTGTTTTAAAAATTTGTTATTCTTCAAAATATTTCAAAATATAAATCAAAATTGTTTTCAAAATCTTTACGATTTGCGCTTTCAAAAGAATGAGGAAGCGAATTAAACGTTTCAGAAAAATCGAGGACTATGACCCCTTTCTTTTACTGATTCGCTTAATTCCGGACTTGTCCGTTTGAGAACGTAAAATGTTATTTATTTAAAATACACAATTTTACACTTTCAAGGAAACGATGAAGTGAATTAAACGATTTAGTAAAACTCGTGGTTATGGGTCATGTGCGTTTGCTATTTCGGTTAATTTCGGACTCGTTAATTGAATATTTATGATTTCTGATTATCGCTTGTGATAATCAGATAATTGAGATTTAATTATCAATTGTGATAATTAAATATTTATGATTTCTGATTATCGCTTGTGATAATCAGATAATTGAGATTTAATTATCAATTGTGATAATTAAATATTTATGATTTCTGATTATCGCTTGTGATAATCAGATAATTGAGATTTAATTATCAATTGTGATAATTAAATATTTATGATTTCTGATTATCGCTTGTGATAATCAGATAATTGAGATTTAATTATCAATTGTGATAATTAAATATTTATGATTTCTGATTATAGTTTTTGATAATCAGATATTTATTGTTTCTAATTATCGTTTGTGATAATTAGATATTTGTGGTTTAATTATCGTTTGTGATAATTAAACATTTGCGATTTGAGATTTGATTATCAATTTTGATAATTAAATATTTATGATTTCTGATTATAGTTTTTGATAATCAGATATTTATTGTTTCTAATTATCGTTTGTGATAATTAGATATTTGTGGTTTAATTATCGTTTGTGATAATTAAACATTTGCGATTTGAGATTTGATTATCAATTGTGATAATTAAATATTTGTGATTTGAAATTTGATTACCGTTGTGGTAATTCCTGATTATCGTTTATGATAGTTAGATATTTGTGTTTTCTAGTTATCTTTGTTGATAATTAGATTTGCTGATTTTGCTGTTTTAAGATTTCTTTATTCTGATTATCTATTTGATAATCAAACTTTGTTGAGAATTTGGGAATTTCTTTTATGAAATTAAAAGCTTACCTTCTCATGCTCAAAAGCTTACCTTCTCATGCTCTTATGGTTGTTACCTTTTGTCCATCTATTCCTTAGGATTGCGTGGACGCAATTTCTTTAAGGAGGGGAGTCTGTAACAACCCGGTATTTTGCGTCAATTATAATCAACAATTTAAACGATTAATATTGACACAAACTTCTATTTGAAGTTTTTAAATTTTGAATTAAAATTGAAGTTTTTAAAATTTAAATTTACAAATGGTTATTAAGTTAGAGGGGCTTTGACTTTTTTTTTTAAAAAATAAATGGTCCACGAGTTTTTTTATTTGGGCCGTGAAAATTAATAAAGTAACCCGTTTCCCCCTTTTTAATTTTTCCCCCCATTCACTAGCCCTAAAAACAAACGCGAATAAACGAAAATAATGGCGGCCTCCTCTTCGTCACTCATAGATTAGGGCTTTTCGAAATTTGAAGATGCCGACGTTGATGCTTTCGAACGTCTTCGTGAGGACCATGGCTTCGTCTCCCCTCGGCTGCCTCGTTTAACAAAGGTGAGTGTTCAACACTCACATCTAATTCGACTGGTTTGTTTTCGCTGCTTATTTTGATTTAGTGGTCTTCGACTTCGACTTGATTTTATCAATGTTAATTTTGTGACCTGATATTCTCGATGTCTAACTTGGTCACTTTGATTTGTTTGAATGTTTTGCGGTGATGTGGATTTCGTGACCACCACTATCTCGAATTCTTTTGTTGATATTGATTTTTGTGGATTTGGTATTTTCTGTCTTCGTTCTTTCAGTGTGACATGCTTGTTGTTTACATTGCTTCGTCCCTTACCTGTTGCACATATAACTTGCTACCTGTTGGACATGCAGCGCATTGATTTTCTGCACTTTGTCCAGTATCATTTGTGTGCAACTCAGTTTGCATTGTGTTCCCTTTTGTTGCACTGCCTTATGTCATACTCGTTGATGTCTTTGTAGTTTGCTTCCAGTCAGCAATTACTGCCTTCATGTCTATCATGTTGCATATTTTCTGTAACTCACTTATGCTTGTTTGTGCAATTTGCCATTGTGTCATATATGACATAGTTTGCATTCGAGTTATTACTGTTGCCGTGAACTGTTGCCACAACGTTCATGTGCATTTTCTATTTAAGTAAAATTGATTTCGAGTTGTAATATTAAACACTTGAGTTTCACTGTGGCTTCGGCTCTTGGTGTAGTTCGAATTGTTTGGTTGAATTATCTGTATATATATATGCATACATACATTCGCATGTGTGTATGCATGTATGGTTGACCACTATTCGAGTTATGTGTTTTCTCATTGTATTTGCATTGTGCTTACTGATGCGCACTGCAGTGACTTTGTACATATCTGTTTGAAATTGATATCCAGATTCATGTTGCAAATTCATATTCACAAGCTGTAGCACACTTGGACTTATTTATGCAATTTGTCACTGTATTAAGTAGGACATAGTTTGCATTGATTTGTGTTCCTTGGGTTTTCTGCATGGTTTATGTGCATTTCCAGTTATTATGCCTTGAACTGTTGCATTCATGTTATGACATTAGCTTGCTTTATTCACAACTACATATATGTTGGGTGGTCATGCTAGTGTCTAGTCATGTTGTTTTATTGGGCAGTTCTTCACTGTGTTCATCTTGCCTTTTTCACTTTGACCACTGTCCAATTTCATTTATTTGTTAAATTGTGCATTATGTCTTCACTGCATATTATGCTGTATTGAACACATCACTTTCTTACTTTGCATGCATATGTGTAAGCATGCTACTGCTCACATGTTGATATATTCACTTGGGTACAGTATTCAGTTTTATTGCCATATTGGCTTCACTGAATTTTTATTTATGCACTCCTTACTTGTTGCACTACCCAGTTTTCAGTACATACATGATGCACCTTAGGCACACATACTTGCTGTTGCACATTTCCAGTCTGGTCTCCTTTTGATGTCATGTGTACATTTGAGCATTTTGAACTGCTATGTCTCATGTTTTGAACTAGTGCTTTCTTTGCATTGCTTTAAGTTGAACTAGAGCTTGTCTCTGAACTGTTGTGTTCATTCATGCATGAGTCTACACTTGGTTTAAGCATTTTTGAAGCCAAACTTTGTACCTATATTGATGGACACTTTATGTTCCACTGGCTTGTTATTTTGAGCATTCATGAGTCTAAATATAGTTTGGAGACACTTCATTCTTGTGCCTCTGGTTGTGCTGGTCTGTGGGTTTATGCCTCCTTACTTGTGGACTGGCCTTCATTTGCATTGTGCAGTAGCTTGAACATTTAGCTTGTTATATTGGTTATCTTACTGGACTTGTGGAGTTCTCTGTGCACTACTGCACTGTTGTTGCTGCCGCGGTTGTGTTGAGTCACTGACTTGACCTCTGCATTTCGTAAGTGACTTAGCTTTGTAGTTACGACATGTTTCTCTTACATGTTCTTATGTTTGTGCATGTCACTATTCAATTTTTATTGCACCTGAGTTTCATATTGATTTTGGAATTTCACCTGTGTTGAACCCGTCTTTTTATTTTGGGTTTGACCTTGTGCCCGATTGTGTACATCATTACTATAGTGGCAAGGCAGTGCACGCAAGCGTGAACTGCAGCCACACGGTATGGTTTTGTGATATTCTATTTTGTTTTGATTTATTAATCTTTTGCGTAGTTCATGTGCTGTAGTGGCGAGGCAGTACACGCGTGCGTGTACTGCAGCCCTACTCATCTTAATATTTTAATTGATATTTCAATGGTTTGAACTGTTCTATATTTCAATGGTTTGAACTGTTCTGTTTATTTCAATTCAATATTCTGAATTGCATTCTGATTTGGTTTAATTACTGTCGTCTATTCATTATTTGATTATTATTGCTTCTGTGCACTAATAACTGAGTTTGAATTAGACTGACCCGAGTATTATTTTCTTTTGAATCTAATACTCGGGTCAGACCGAGTATTTCAGGTTGTAGATATTCTGCTTTGGGTTGCTGCTAGAGCTATGAAGTTCTTTCATATCTTTTGGAGTAGTCGTCGTCATTTGTAGTAGTATGTAAAATTGTATAGGAAGATATGTATTCATGTATATTATATACTTAATGTACTTGTATATGTAACTTCCATAGTCGACTGTTGTAGTTGTATCATATGTACCGTGTGAATGTATTGTAACTGACATCAGTTATTATATATATATGAGACTTTCTGTTTCATCTGTGTTCCGCATTTATATTATCTGTGTTGTTATTTTATATTTACTGTTCTAAACTATTACGAACCATCGTAGTTCGTTTTATACTGGAATTGGGGTATGTCGATGGGAGAAAATAAATCAGAGATGAAAAATGAAAGAATATATAAATTTATATCACTCCCATCGAGATAACCAATACTAGTGTAAGGCCAACTATTGATGGCCGCTCCTCAACAGCCTTATTCTCCGTGCTAGTTGACAGCGTTACACCGTAGTGTTCTTGGCTAGCGTGGGTATAGAGGTGGGGCGTCACAGACCTGAGGACGACAATGACATTAATGAGGGTTGGGAGCTTGCGATGTGCCAGGATGAGGTGGAGGCTAGAGGTAAGATGCTTGGGAGATGATGGATTAGGCGGCCAAGGCCAACAACATCAGTCGCAAACCCAAATTTGATGTGCAATTAATGGTTAATGGTTGTTGTTGTGTGCGTGAGGAGATGCCATCAAAGTTCAGTTATAATGTTTGATGGCTAATGCTAGGGCTAAAGCAATTTGGAATGAGTATGACATCTCTTTAATTACAACAAATATAACCATATATATTTATTCGCAGTGAGTTAAATCTTCATTTCTATATGATATACATACTGTAGATGATTTTACGTTTTTCTACCATATGAAAAGATTTGAAATTTAATTGCAGTGATTGACTTTTACAAAATAATGATTTAAATAATATAATAAGTGTAAATAAAAATTGAAGTATATATAAATATAATGGGTGCATTGATATACGAATTGCGATTGATTATGTGCAAGGTACAAATCATAGTTTAGCTCCCAAACTCAAAAAATCATAGTTAAGTGCTAGAGTGAGTTAATTTCATTTGTTTTCAATTAATGCTTCCTCTTTGGTATTTGCAAGTCATGCTAAAAATCATATACCATGAATAAGATGAGTATGCTGCTTTTGTGGATTGATGAAAGAGCTATTACTATCTATCTGAAATTATAAACACGATATAAAGTAGATGAAGGTTTTAATATAAAGTATAAATAGAAGTAAATCAAGTTATTTATAAAATAAATTAATTGAAAATATATAAACTATATATATATATATATATATATATATATATATATGCAAGTTGACTTGGTAAAATTAAACTTTGATTGTTGAATAACTTGATTGGTTGAAATAATGTTGCTAAATACAATTGTAGGAAATTGTTTTCTTTGGAGATATTTGAGATTTATTATTCATTGAACATGATTTGGTTAATGATAGATTTGAATTGATTGTAGGATTTCTATATTTCTTTAATTATGTCTTTTAGTTATAATATATCTTACTAAAAAGAATTTAAATTATTAGTTATTTGGTGAAAATATTCATCTATGTATTTTGATTTTGGAATGAAAGATTTTGTCTATGGAAATGAATTAGTTATACATGGCCGGAAATGGATAATTTTGAATAACAAGAAAATATTATTGTATGACTAATATTCTTTAAAACAAGCATGTATATGCACACATACACACACAATAGTGATTTAAATTGATGTTTGATAATAGCGATATTTTAGTTGTTCAGCAGAATCAAACACTTATCTACTAAAGGCAACCAGCCTAATAACTTTGTTAAATTACGAAAGAATGCTTTGAGGATTGAAATTTAATTTTCAATATTATTATTGTGAACTTGGATTTTGGAAATCAAGAGATATTATAAATCAGTTTTTATAAAATTAAGTGATTTATGAAGAATAAACTAAATGCATTTTGATGGTGGTTTCTACTACCTGGAATTTCACAATTTGAAAGCAATAAAATTATGATGTTATGTATTTCCTCATTTAGAAATAGTTTGCATTTTTACCTTTTTAGAAGGGAATGCTAATTTTTTATGAACCTTTTGGATATTTTATAATATTGATATATCTCCCAAAGGTAATACATTATATGTGTGGAGCTTAGATCGTGGTGGTTAGAATAAAGGATTCCTTCCCTGGATGTTGATTCAGATGATTTATTGCAGCTATCATTTACCTATAAGGATATTTATTTTTTACGAGATTTGGAGAAATCTTACTATATTTTGAAATCTATTTTTTGATGAAATTTTTGAAAATTACAAAACTAGTTTTAACAAATAGAAAAGAAGTACTTTAATTAAATAAAGATGAAACTTTATTTTGCAAAATGTTTTTGAAAGGTATTTTGGATAAACTAGGCTTTGCAAATAGAATTTAGAAAAATACTGCGAAAATTGTTTTTATACAAATTAAAATATATTTAAGCAAATTATTTGTTTATAAAACTGGTATTTTGGCATCATTTAAAAAATTGGACCTGTGGTATATAATTTCTAAATATATAGGATTTTTATTATTGAAGTGATTTTATTAAAGTAATCTGGAAATCATTCTGAAGTGATTTAAGTGATAATATATTTGAGCACGGTTACACTCACGCTAGATTTCTAGCCTAACGCTGGGCTTGTGTTTAACAACCTCGGGTCGAACTAAGCTTGTTCTGCAGGTCAATATTATGACTATATAAGCTTTATAGGATAGGATACGAAGTTGGAGCAGGTGACGACGGTAAGTATTTACTCTACTTGTGCTTATATTGAGGTTTCATTTATTGGTCGATGAGAAGCATTTGTGTGATGAGTCGCATATGAAATTGTAACAAACCGGATTTTCGTTGCCGAAAATTCGACATCGATACTCACTTTATCGACTGCCGAGAAATCGAAGGCCGAAAAACCGAGAAGTTATGGGTTTTAAAAAAAAAAAAAAAAAATTAAGAAAAAGAAAGAAGAGAGAAGAGAGAGGAAATAGAGAGGAAAGAAGATAGAGAATTTGAAAATAGAAGATAACAGAATTTTAAAAACAGAACGGACAGAAAGGAACAACAGAACAATATCAGAATCTCACAATTCGCAGCGGGACAACATATAATCATGAATGAATAATCTTTAAACAAAGAACTATATCAGTTATTACATTACATCACATTTTATTACATCATATCATCACATCAGAGTGTACAACAACATACAACAACAAACAATGCAGCGGAAAAAGAAATACTATATAAACTAGTAATACGCCATGCCCTCCAGCTTGCCTCCAGCAACTCCAGAATATCCAGAATATCCTGATAAACCTTAACTCTTAACTGCCCGTGTGGAAATTGGTGGGCACCCAGAGTTTAGGAAGGAAAACAATAAACTCCAAGTCAGTCATGTGACTGGTGTGAGAACTCAAAACAGTTTATTTATTTTAAAATCAAATAGAGAGATATTTTTAAATCAATTCGCAATGCTTTTAAAAATGAGACTACCATAAGACCTCCTGCCACACACACAATGCAAACGCAGACTTGGAGAAGATTTCTTCTTATGTTAGTCAAAGATGCTTGATACGCATTAAAAAGAACATTTGATATTATTACTAGTGCATAGTGTATAACAAATTTCTTTCGAAAGTAAAGATATAAATCTTAGCCAGCATAGGTACCATTATATTATGCCTACTAATAGCTACCATATTAGATGGCAGGTTCTACAACTAAAACCGTACAAGTTCGTATTGTTTCTTTGGATTTCCAACAAATGGTCAGGCCAAGGAACTTCCCATTGCCACTGAGAATGCCTCTGGAAAGACACCCCCGAGAACCAAACCGGAACTCTGCCAACACAAGGCCGGGTTACCCCTTAACTGGGTAACTACTGACACGAGCACGCCATTCCCCGGTCCTTTAGGACCTTTTCAACCGAGCGCTCGATATCCAACATCACACCATAATAAATAGAGTGTTTTCAACATGAGTAAGTATCTGGGCTCCATACCATGATACCACCCCTTTCCAGAAGGAAATGCACATACCCTAAGGGGAGCTACAGCAACCCCTAATAACCTTGCCGCATCTTTCCTGTTTTGACCATTTCCGGGATGTGAGGCTCGACGAAGTCACGTCCACAAAAACACACTTTGTACAAAAAGCCGTGCTTTGGGTCAACAAATGATCAACACAATGATCACTAAGATAGACGATCAAATAAATGATCCTATCACAATAATCAACACAATGATCATTTCAGCATCACTCAGCAGGTCACATTGCCAAAATGGGATATATTGCTGATAACTTCAACTATATAACCTTTGAGCACATACGTCTCAAAGAAGGGTGTTAAGCAAAGAATAAATTCTCCGCCACCAACAGAAATATATTTGAAAGAAATCGGCTTTATATCTCAAATTGTAATGTCAGGCATACAATCCATACAAGTCTGTTCCGGGATCGAACAGAACCGAAGGCACTTACAAAGAAGTCCTTGCAATCCGGATATTCACAATCCTGATCGGATTCACCATCACATATGGAGAACTCAATACCGGAGCAACTCGGTGCAGAGTCAATCGATAGTTCATCCTATCACTCTCGCAAATACCGGTCTTCAACACCGATCTTCAAATGCGATTCACAACGACGTATCACATATTCGGAGTGGGTTATACGACCCCATGGTCCTTTCCCGGTTAACCCGAATAGTGAGCGCTTATTCAAAAATAAGTGTGCATTCAAATTCAATCAATTCACATCAAATACCCATTCAAAGGGAAATATTGATAGTCGGTTATTGAACTATCACTGGATATGCACACATCACCAGATTCCAAATAATTTTCCAAATTATTTATTTTCCAAAATATCTTTACAAGATATATAATTTCAACACTTTAAAAATAAATCAATATTTATTTTTAACCAATTTCACTTTTCACATATAAATTCCATAATGAATTTATATTTCAAAATATTCGTGCATATACGATTTCAACTATTCATTTCAATTTATCTTCAAAAAGATAAATTCTAATTTTTCACTTCATATTGGAAAACATTCCCATACTTATTAAATAAGTAATTCACAATCTTTTATTTTCAACACTTAGAAAATATTCAATACACTTAAACCGAATTAAGTATATATTTCTTTCTTTAAGGAAATCATTCACTTAACATATTTATTTGGGCCAAAATGAATGTTGCGTAAAACATCGTTACAACAACCCAAAATCTCTAGTATAGGGATTCGAAATTAAAAATAGATATATAATCCCAATACTATTCAAAACATTTCCTTTCGGAAATCATTTACTATAACAACAGTGTTATAGTCCATCATCTCCTTTCATTTCTCGAAACATCTATTTCAACAATGAATGTTGAAATCTATGGTTTCGAATTTCAACACCTTTAAAACATCGTTAGATCGTTTTAATTCTGTTTAAAATATCACATTCTAAAACATTTTCTTTAACATGTTATTCACTATTCAAAAACGTGAATATACCTCTTTAACAAATTCCATCCTTTTATTCATTTTAATTCAAAGGATTATTCACTATTCAAAATGTGAATATAACTCTATTTCTAAGTTATAACAATTAACTTATCAAAATAAGTCGTTTGCGAATTTATAAAACAACGTTTATAAATTCCATTTCTATTTATTTATAAAAACTTCCTTTTTTATAAATTCCTTTATTAACCTATTCCAGTTTATAACTAAATTATAAACTAAATGTTCATATAATAAGTTGACTACTTATAAACGATTATTTCACAAAATCGTTCCTTAGAATTTCATAATTATAAATCTTATAACTTATAAGATTCATTTATTTAACCCAATCTATTCTTCAAATAATTTCACCAAATTTATAAATCTTACTATTTATAAATTTCATCTATAACTTCATAGTTTATAATTCTATAAATTTCATTCATTTATGAAATTCATTTTCACTTCATTCAAACACTTATAAAAACTCGTTTTATAATGTCTATATTTCAATTTATAAATATCCATTTACAAATCTCTTAATATAAATCCATTTATATTATTCTTTTAAAACGTCTTTAAATTCCTTTATAATTTCATCCTTTCGATTTATAAAATAATCAAATTTTATAAATCCTATATTTAAACTTTTATCATATATTCAAAAATCCAATCTAAATTATTTTATAAAATCATTAGTTCATATTTCTCAAAAATCGACTTTTAATCGTATTTCTAAAAATCAGCTTTTTAACTATATTTCACAAAAACCATAATTTTTATAACTTTAAAAAATTATAACGTTTATTTATTTAAAATGGATCAATTCCAAAAATATAGTATATTTTCAAAAATCACTTTAAAACCATTTTAAAATCCCAAAATCTGGGTCCAATGATGCTACACATCAAATAGTCAATCACGACCACAACGATATCATATATCGATATGATAATCCAATCAAATATCAAAATATCTGAAATCAAGTAAAAACTGTTGAGGAATCCAGTTGGATCCCTCCAACCTGTTTCCTGCATCCAAAAACATTAGCACAATACCAATTTCGCTCCAGTACGAAATTATCGCGGTATATGTTCTTAATAAATATTATCCGCTTAATAACGGCGTAATAGGGTCTCATCCGCTAAACAAAAAATGCGGGAAATCAACAACTGCAATATATACATATGCCAATATATATATATTGATATTATATATAATACCAATTTCACTGTTTATGAAATATTCGCGGTATATGTTTATATTAAATAACATCCGCTTACTAACGGCGCATAATGTCTATTTTAACAATCAATAATTTACAGTCATCATTCAAACATGCATTCAAATATTTTAAATCTAACTATTTAAAATAAAATCGAAATCTATTCGATTGAGTGAGAAATTCTCACCTTGGTTTTAATTTCCGTTTAAGCTTTTATTTCGAATAAAATTAAACGTGCGTTTAATTTTACCCGAAATTCTCACTAACTCCAAACGACTCCAAACCAACTCCATCGCGTAGTGCTCGTCCATACGATTCCAACGCAACTGAGTTTGCATTTTTTCGACCTCGTATGAAAAAGTTATGTATTTTTAAAGATTGCACGATTTATAATATATTTAAATTACAATATCTTTAAAATTTCTAAACCCACCACATCTCAACCGTTCGTATTTGCCTCCCCAGATCGTGGCCGTTGCGTGCCTTCTTCCTCAACATATATTCACGCGACATTCCCTCGTATAGCCGAACCCATATATACGTGATTAGGGTTTACATTCGCACGCAAATCAATCGCCTTTGCATCGATCAAGCAACTTCATCGCGTAGCTCACCACACTAGCTCCCCACGGCCAGAAAATCTTCGAGCTCGGCACCCCATACGCGTGGGAATTCGTGCGCAACCTCCAAGTGAACGCGGCCTCCTATATCCCAAAATACAGCTCCAAATCACATCTCCACCGTTGAACTTCAAGATCTCGATGCGCTCTACGACTTTCTAGTTGGAGATTTCTTGAATGGGTTTGTAGATTGAAAGATAATTGAAGAAAAGAGACTGCAATTTTCGGCCATTGAAGCTTGACTGGCGGCTACAACTATAAATTAGGGTTTTAGACTATTTTCTCAAATTTGTGAATTTGTGAGCCTATTTATAGAATTTTATCGAAACACTATTTATCCGGGAATTCCGAACTCCGATTTAGGCGCCGTAACCAGCGTTTCTAAGGTTTATCCCGCGTTCCGGACACAATGGAACAGGTTTCGGAAGCTAATTCGGAAGTATGTGCGAGTTATGGCTGAAAACGTTAAATTTAAATTAAACCGATTTAACTCGATTTCTAGGCGTTTTAATTTGTACCGGACAAACGGTAAATCCAATTGACTTGAAATTTGAAACCTTACAATAATATCACATTACGGATCCGATGAAACTGGTTTCGTCAAAATCCGAGACTTTTTGAAAAATGGCTATTTTGACTCGCCAAATTTAAATTAAAAACGATTCGATGCGTTTCGAGCTGCCACGATCAAACGATAGCTCCGATTGACACGAAAATTGAAATCCGGTAATAACTAACTATTACGGATCCAATGAAACTGGTTTCGTTCAATTCTGAGACTGTTCAAAAATTGGCTATTTTACAGTCGATTATTTAATATTAAAATATTCAATTTTCACAAATTAACTTTTAATTCGATTTTAAAAGTTCTAAAATATCATTCTAACTTCAATATGATAAAATAAAATTTTCCAAATTATTTTCAATCATATTTAACTTAATTTTTACTTATTTCCATAATTTAACATATTAAATTATCGATTTAATAATCCAATTAAATCCAATAATTCAAATTAAAATTTATTTGACTTATAAATTTCACTTATTAATATTTAAAATTAATTAAATATTCAAATTTTAATTAATAAAAATTCTGGGTCGTTACAATCTTTCCCCCTTAAAAGAATTTCGTCCTCGAAATTACAAGTAAGAAAGGTTACAGAATCTATTAATTTTCCAAAATTCATAGTTAAACTTCTTACAAATCTTTACTAAGTTTTCAAATCATACTTAGTTATCATTTCAAAAGCAACTATTATTGTTTAACTTTCAATTCCAAAACAAAGTTAAAGTTTTCAAAAAATTTCCAAATTTTCTCAAAATTTTTCTAACGCCTTAAATTTCCGGAAAAATTCGCCATAGTCTCCTTTGCGCGGCTCGATCCGAAAAAATAAAAATGACAGTATATATATCACAAATATACATCTCATCAAGTAATGAGGCATCCCGAAGGGAAAAAAGTGTAAAAGTGCGATATTTAATCCGAGATATGTACCTTATATTTTATTAGCGAGCATATACGGCTAATATAGCGCTAAAGCGAACTCCAAATGCGAAGCAAACGCGATCCGCACCTACTAAACTCAACAAACAACATGAGAATCATGCATATATGAAAATAGTATCGATATACAACATATAGTAACATAATAACTATATATGTCACATAGCAAATGCAACAATAGCAATATATATTCAACCATCAACCAACTATAATCCATAACCAATAATATTCTTATTAATATTTTATGAATTGGTTTTTCAATATAAATCACATTTGATTCATTAACAGTGAATGTTCTTACTAACATTCATTTTCAATTTTAATTAGTTTGCATTCACTAATTAAATCCAATTCACGTTCAATTCTATTCAAATTTATTTAGTTTCCATTTGAATTCAATTTACTTTAGCTTTCAATCTCATTAACACTTAATGGATTTTATACAATCATATAACAATCATATAACAACCAATTTATATTAATTACAACCAAATTCTTTTCACTTATATTCATTCAATTTGGTTTAACATTAAATTGATTTCCATTCCAATTTATTCAACTCCCAATAACATTAGATTTTAAATGAATCAACACTTACATTCATTAATTATTCCTTATCAACTTATTTACATTCGATTGATTAATATTCAATTCATTAATTCAATTCAATTTCTAAAGTTGAATTCTATTACATAACTCAAGTTCATATTCATTTAATCCACTTGATTTTTTTTTTTACTTCGATACCAACATCAATTCCGTTCAATATCTCTTAAGTTATATTCTATTTAACTTTAAATTCACCTTTATTTACAACTCATATTTATATAGTTTCACTTCTTATATATATAAGTTTATTTCACAATTGTAAATTACTTTAATTATAATTCATTTCTTATAATTCTTTTACTTATACAATTATTCTTTATTTAGATTATTCAAACAACCTAACAATCAACTTATATACACTTTGATAATTCTGAAAAATTATTCCTTTATATATAAAAATATAATCGAGGCAAAATTATTTCATTCATCCAATTTAAACAATATTATGTTGAATTGTTCTATTCAAGTGTTTATAGATCCCTATCAACAACGTTAATTACTCGTATTAACCAGAATCCATATACCACTCAACAAACCAATCATCACAATATAAAACAATTTTTATTCACTAAAAAATACGCTCTCATATCTATTATTACACTCAACTCATTCTAGAGTACTGCTGACTCTATCTCTAATGAGTAATACCCAACAGAACCATGGTTGTCGCTTAACCATCAGCTCTGATACCAAATGTAACAAACCGGATTTTCGTTGCCGAAAATTCGACATCGATACTCACTTTATCGACTGCCGAGAAATCGAAGGCCGAAAAACCGAGAAGTTATGGGTTTTAAAAAAAAAAAAAATTAAGAAAAAGAAAGAAGAGAGAAGAGAGAGGAAATAGAGAGGAAAGAAGATAGAGAATTTGAAAATAGAAGATAACAGAATTTTAAAAACAGAACGGACAGAAAGGAACAACAGAACAATATCAGAATCTCACAATTCGCAGCGGGACAACATATAATCATGAATGAATAATCTTTAAACAAAGAACTATATCAGTTATTACATTACATCACATTTTATTACATCATATCATCACATCAGAGTGTACAACAACATACAACAACAAACAATGCAGCGGAAAAAGAAATACTATATAAACTAGTAATACGCCATGCCCTCCAGCTTGCCTCCAGCAACTCCAGAATATCCAGAATATCCTGATAAACCTTAACTCTTAACTGCCCGTGTGGAAATTGGTGGGCACCCAGAGTTTAGGAAGGAAAACAATAAACTCCAAGTCAGTCATGTGACTGGTGTGAGAACTCAAAACAGTTTATTTATTTTAAAATCAAATAGAGAGATATTTTTAAATCAATTCGCAATGCTTTTAAAAATGAGACTACCATAAGACCTCCTGCCACACACACAATGCAAACGCAGACTTGGAGAAGATTTCTTCTTATGTTAGTCAAAGATGCTTGATACGCATTAAAAAGAACATTTGATATTATTACTAGTGCATAGTGTATAACAAATTTCTTTCGAAAGTAAAGATATAAATCTTAGCCAGCATAGGTACCATTATATTATGCCTACTAATAGCTACCATATTAGATGGCAGGTTCTACAACTAAAACCGTACAAGTTCGTATTGTTTCTTTGGATTTCCAACAAATGGTCAGGCCAAGGAACTTCCCATTGCCACTGAGAATGCCTCTGGAAAGACACCCCCGAGAACCAAACCGGAACTCTGCCAACACAAGGCCGGGTTACCCCTTAACTGGGTAACTACTGACACGAGCACGCCATTCCCCAGTCCTTTAGGACCTTTTCAACCGAGCGCTCGATATCCAACATCACACCATAATAAATAGAGTGTTTTCAACATGAGTAAGTATCTGGGCTCCATACCATGATACCACCCCTTTCCAGAAGGAAATGCACATACCCTAAGGGGAGCTACAGCAACCCCTAATAACCTTGCCGCATCTTTCCTGTTTTGACCATTTCCGGGATGTGAGGCTCGACGAAGTCACGTCCACAAAAACACACTTTGTACAAAAAGCCGTGCTTTGGGTCAACAAATGATCAACACAATGATCACTAAGATAGACGATCAAATAAATGATCCTATCACAATAATCAACACAATGATCATTTCAGCATCACTCAGCAGGTCACATTGCCAAAATGGGATATATTGCTGATAACTTCAACTATATAACCTTTGAGCACATACGTCTCAAAGAAGGGTGTTAAGCAAAGAATAAATTCTCCGCCACCAACAGAAATATATTTGAAAGAAATCGGCTTTATATCTCAAATTGTAATGTCAGGCATACAATCCATACAAGTCTGTTCCGGGATCGAACAGAACCGAAGGCACTTACAAAGAAGTCCTTGCAATCCGGATATTCACAATCCTGATCGGATTCACCATCACATATGGAGAACTCAATACCGGAGCAACTCGGTGCAGAGTCAATCGATAGTTCATCCTATCACTCTCGCAAATACCGGTCTTCAACACCGATCTTCAAATGCGATTCACAACGACGTATCACATATTCGGAGTGGGTTATACGACCCCATGGTCCTTTCCCGGTTAACCCGAATAGTGAGCGCTTATTCAAAAATAAGTGTGCATTCAAATTCAATCAATTCACATCAAATACCCATTCAAAGGGAAATATTGATAGTCGGTTATTGAACTATCACTGGATATGCACACATCACCAGATTCCAAATAATTTTCCAAATTATTTATTTTCCAAAATATCTTTACAAGATATATAATTTCAACACTTTAAAAATAAATCAATATTTATTTTTAACCAATTTCACTTTTCACATATAAATTCCATAATGAATTTATATTTCAAAATATTCGTGCATATACGATTTCAACTATTCATTTCAATTTATCTTCAAAAAGATAAATTCTAATTTTTCACTTCATATTGGAAAACATTCCCATACTTATTAAATAAGTAATTCACAATCTTTTATTTTCAACACTTAGAAAATATTCAATACACTTAAACCGAATTAAGTATATATTTCTTTCTTTAAGGAAATCATTCACTTAACATATTTATTTGGGCCAAAATGAATGTTGCGTAAAACATCGTTACAACAACCCAAAATCTCTAGTATAGGGATTCGAAATTAAAAATAGATATATAATCCCAATACTATTCAAAACATTTCCTTTCGGAAATCATTTACTATAACAACAGTGTTATAGTCCATCATCTCCTTTCATTTCTCGAAACATCTATTTCAACAATGAATGTTGAAATATATGGTTTCGAATTTCAACACCTTTAAAACATCGTTAGATCGTTTTAATTCTGTTTAAAATATCACATTCTAAAACATTTTCTTTAACATGTTATTCACTATTCAAAAACGTGAATATACCTCTTTAACAAATTCCATCCTTTTATTCATTTTAATTCAAAGGATTATTCACTATTCAAAATGTGAATATAACTCTATTTCTAAGTTATAACAATTAACTTATCAAAATAAGTCGTTTGCGAATTTATAAAACAACGTTTATAAATTCCATTTCTATTTATTTATAAAAACTTCCTTTTTTATAAATTCCTTTATTAACCTATTCCAGTTTATAACTAAATTATAAACTAAATGTTCATATAATAAGTTGACTACTTATAAACGATTATTTCACAAAATCGTTCCTTAGAATTTCATAATTATAAATCTTATAACTTATAAGATTCATTTATTTAACCCAATCTATTCTTCAAATAATTTCACCAAATTTATAAATCTTACTATTTATAAATTTCATCTATAACTTCATAGTTTATAATTCTATAAATTTCATTCATTTATGAAATTCATTTTCACTTCATTCAAACACTTATAAAAACTCGTTTTATAATGTCTATATTTCAATTTATAAATATCCATTTACAAATCTCTTAATATAAATCCATTTATATTATTCTTTTAAAACGTCTTTAAATTCCTTTATAATTTCATCCTTTCGATTTATAAAATAATCAAATTTTATAAATCCTATATTTAAACTTTTATCATATATTCAAAAATCCAATCTAAATTATTTTATAAAATCATTAGTTCATATTTCTCAAAAATCGACTTTTAATCGTATTTCTAAAAATCAGCTTTTTAACTATATTTCACAAAAACCATAATTTTTATAACTTTAAAAAATTATAACGTTTATTTATTTAAAATGGATCAATTCCAAAAATATAGTATATTTTCAAAAATCACTTTAAAACCATTTTAAAATCCCAAAATCTGGGTCCAATGATGCTACACATCAAATAGTCAATCACGACCACAACGATATCATATATCGATATGATAATCCAATCAAATATCAAAATATCTGAAATCAAGTAAAAACTGTTGAGGAATCCAGTTGGATCCCTCCAACCTGTTTCCTGCATCCAAAAACATTAGCACAATACCAATTTCGCTCCAGTACGAAATTATCGCGGTATATGTTCTTAATAAATATTATCCGCTTAATAACGGCGTAATAGGGTCTCATCCGCTAAACAAAAAATGCGGGAAATCAACAACTGCAATATATACATATGCCAATATATATATATTGATATTATATATAATACCAATTTCACTGTTTATGAAATATTCGCGGTATATGTTTATATTAAATAACATCCGCTTACTAACGGCGCATAATGTCTATTTTAACAATCAATAATTTACAGTCATCATTCAAACATGCATTCAAATATTTTAAATCTAACTATTTAAAATAAAATCGAAATCTATTCGATTGAGTGAGAAATTCTCACCTTGGTTTTAATTTCCGTTTAAGCTTTTATTTCGAATAAAATTAAACGTGCGTTTAATTTTACCCGAAATTCTCACTAACTCCAAACGACTCCAAACCAACTCCATTGCGTAGTGCTCGTCCATACGATTCCAACGCAACTGAGTTTGCATTTTTTCGACCTCGTATGAAAAAGTTATGTATTTTTAAAGATTGCACGATTTATAATATATTTAAATTACAATATCTTTAAAATTTCTAAACCCACCACATCTCAACCGTTCGTATTTGCCTCCCCAGATCGTGGCCGTTGCGTGCCTTCTTCCTCAACATATATTCACGCGACATTCCCTCGTATAGCCGAACCCATATATACGTGATTAGGGTTTACATTCGCACGCAAATCAATCGCCTTTGCATCGATCAAGCAACTTCATCGCGTAGCTCACCACACTAGCTCCCCACGGCCAGAAAATCTTCGAGCTCGGCACCCCATACGCGTGGGAATTCGTGCGCAACCTCCAAGTGAACGCGGCCTCCTATATCCCAAAATACAGCTCCAAATCACATCTCCACCGTTGAACTTCAAGATCTCGATGCGCTCTACGACTTTCTAGTTGGAGATTTCTTGAATGGGTTTGTAGATTGAAAGATAATTGAAGAAAAGAGACTGCAATTTTCGGCCATTGAAGCTTGACTGGCGGCTACAACTATAAATTAGGGTTTTAGACTATTTTCTCAAATTTGTGAATTTGTGAGCCTATTTATAGAATTTTATCGAAACACTATTTATCCGGGAATTCCGAACTCCGATTTAGGCGCCGTAACCAGCGTTTCTAAGGTTTATCCCGCGTTCCGGACACAATGGAACAGGTTTCGGAAGCTAATTCGGAAGTATGTGCGAGTTATGGCTGAAAACGTTAAATTTAAATTAAACCGATTTAACTCGATTTCTAGGCGTTTTAATTTGTACCGGACAAACGGTAAATCCAATTGACTTGAAATTTGAAACCTTACAATAATATCACATTACGGATCCGATGAAACTGGTTTCGTCGAAATCCGAGACTTTTGAAAAATGGCTATTTTGACTCGCCAAATTTAAATTAAAAACGATTCGATGCGTTTCGAGCTGCCACGATCAAACGATAGCTCCGATTGACACGAAAATTGAAATCCGGTAATAACTAACTATTACGGATCCAATGAAACTGGTTTCGTTCAATTCTGAGACTGTTCAAAAATTGGCTATTTTACAGTCGATTATTTAATATTAAAATATTCAATTTTCACAAATTAACTTTTAATTCGATTTTAAAAGTTCTAAAATATCATTCTAACTTCAATATGATAAAATAAAATTTTCCAAATTATTTTCAATCATATTTAACTTAATTTTTACTTATTTCCATAATTTAACATATTAAATTATCGATTTAATAATCCAATTAAATCCAATAATTCAAATTAAAATTTATTTGACTTATAAATTTCACTTATTAATATTTAAAATTAATTAAATATTCAAATTTTAATTAATAAAAATTCTGGGTCGTTACAGAAATAGTGTATAATTTTTTGATATAATATAAAATTAATTATTTTTATTCACTCTGATTCAGTTAGCCAGAAATTTTTTATTTGTGCTTTTAATATTGTATTATTCAGTTCGGATAACTCGTATATGTTGCTTTGTATTGAGGGAGATATATATTATTTCAGATGTATTCATGTATTAGAACATATCCATGTTGACACAAAGTACTGTATACGAGAGATTGCTCTTTCCATATCTTTTGATCTGAGCTATCAGGCAGTAAACTCCCTTTGATAATCCGGTCACTAAAGCCGGGGTGTCATATGATATGGTTAATAATAAATTTTACTTTTGAATCAAGGACCTTTTTTATAGAATAAATGATCTGAATATTGATGGTAGTGGAATTTTGACCAAAACCATTTCCATAAGTCTTAATTTGATATATACTGACGAAGATTGGTGTAAACAATTGTTATAAATGGCACCGCCTAAATTGTAAAATTGAATTTATCAATAAAGATGTATAAGCGAAAAAAATTAACCAAATAGTCACACCACTAGCTAAGCTGGTGTGTGAACATTAATATTCAAATTGTTCGATATTAATCACTGACTAGATTTATAACTACGAGTTGCACAACCATATTGTTGAATTCTCTGAATACTACATGATTTAATTGATTTGTAAGTAGTTATAAATTAATTAATATTTATGAAATATTATTTGTTTGTCTAGTTGATGTATACGTTTCATTGGTAAAAAATTTAGGTGTTATTAGCAATTAATTGGGTGCATATACAAAAGTTATATATGCATATATTGATATACGAAATCGATATGTTTTTAAATACAGTTTAAATGATGTTAATCACTAAACAAGTTTGTGGTTTACATTGGCCTATTTTAACATCCCCTATGTTGAGGTCCGAAACTAAGCCCTACGGATGTTGCAGTCATGTACAATATTAATTTTCGGTGACAAAATGCGACCATGTTAATTGTATCGATAATATCAGAAGCACAAGAATATGAAAATTTTCAAATACATTTCAATTGTAAAATTTTTGATTTCGTTTCAAAGATAAAATTACATATTCATTACATAATCCCATTCGTTCCCACGTTTAGGGAAATATAATATTTACAAAATACTCTAAGAGAGACATACGGAGATGCCCCTTTAGTTGAAAAGAGTCTAATAATCGATAGTTATAACTTCTATATTATATCCATTTAGATGCAAAACAACACAACAGAAATAAAAGCTCATAATAATGGCTATCTTGCCTCCTGTACATCTCTGAAAACTTATTTACCTTACCTGGAAATCCGTACTCTCAACCTAATCAAATGAGTACCCCAAAGTTCTGGGGAAAATCAAAAAATTTGGGCCAAACAAAAAGTCAGGTGTGAATAATAATATTCCATCTGAATCCAATAGATATCTAGTGAGAACATGCTGTTGAGTGGAACGGGTTTTTCCCATACTAACATCTTATCAAAATATGTCAATCATAATCTTGCTGCAGCAACCACAATGGTTACAATAATCATAACATGATCGTATGCATGTATGCAACATGGGTAAGTCTGACTACTCTGTCCTCCTTGGGATATGCACACCCAAGGTTTGCCCTTCCCCAAAATTGACTATCTATCTTACTCATGGACTATTTGTCTCAAAGCATAGTTTTCATTGGATCACTATGAACCTATTAGTTTTTTCCAATAACACATCTCCAGTCATAGTTTTCATGGGATTTCTATGAACCTATTAGTTTTTACTAATACCATATCTCCAATCATATTCTCATGGGATCATTATGAATCTATTAGATGCCTCTACTAACACACTTCAGATCATAGTTTTCATGAGATCACTATGAACCTATTAGATTCTTCTAATAACATATCTCAAACCATAGTTTTTTATGGGATCACTATGAACCTATTAGTTTCCACTAATAACATGTCTCCAATTATATTCTTTTGATTGGTCCTAGGCAAACTAACACATTGAATTTATTTGATTTCCTAGATGCAATTCTACTCACTCAGGAGTTAAGTCTAACTATAATCAATACTAGGCTATCTAGTTGGTGTTTCCACCCCTAAATCCCAAGATGTAATGTTAGACTATAATGATGTGAGCATGACAATGATAATTATGCAAATTTAACTGATCAAATATTCACAAAACACATAACAACATTTCTTAAAATATGTTCAATCAACAATCATTGACATCACAAAATTACAGTCTTAAGTAATAACTCCCTTTTTGCAAATTCATATAAAACTTTAGGATAAATTACCATCTATATTTCCATAAAAAAATTCATCATTATAAATGATTTAACCCATAATATCATATTTTAAGACAAGGAAAACATAGCCCTTCCTTGGACAAAATCTTATACCAAAAAATTCTATTCTTTTCGAAATAGATTTCTTGATTTACAATATCAAAAGGATGTTTTCGAACCCCTTAAACTTTTGGCTATCACCCTTAAAAATAACTATCTCATTTGACAACATGCAGCATTGATGTTTCCGAAATAGGTTGTCGCGCTCTTGATATCGAAGCTTTGAACAAAGTATTCCAACTTTTTATAAAACATGGGGCCATAAGGCTGAAATCAAGATTTCACATAAATATATGCATTTATATATGTATGTATGTATGTGCATATTGTCGCACCTATAAAAGCCTAACATTTACTTTGTATGATATATGTCTTGTGGCATTGAAAGTAAAGAATATTGATCCTAATGGTTTTCGACATCAATACCTCAATTAGTTATGTCAAAAATAATACTTATGGCATCAGTGCTCTAAAAAATTTGATTTCGAAAAATAATACTTACGACACGATTGCCATAAAACACTTGGTATCGAATTCTTTAAAACCGTGTCTACTTACGCTGCTAATAAAAGGATGTCGAAATATATAACTTACACATCAATATAGCCAAAACTATATGCATGCCGTGAATAAATAAAAGCATGTTGTAAATTAGGGAAGCCCAAATCCTATGCATCCATATGAGCCGATTCATTCCATACTAACCTAAGTAGATATCATATGCTTCCCTTTATATCGATATCACACTTCACAATGGTTATCGATATCGGCCATTATCAGTCTTCCGATATCCCAAATAGACGACATGGAAATTATGTAAATAACATGAAAATTATTTTATTCCCATATAAAGTAATTTCTTTTCAACAACTCTTAACCCTTGTCAATTTTCTATTGGATAATAATATACTTTACTAGTTTCCTTTCAGAAAAACAACTGCAAAGTTGACTTACTTTCCCCAAAATAATTTTCAAACTCATTTGAATAGTATTATTAGTTAATATTATTTCATAGTTTTCCTAGCTTAATAAATTCATGAAAACTGATGATCAAATGGATTAAAATCCCAAAAAATAACGAAAAATCAGAATATTCATGTTCTCTCCCTTTAGGAGCCAAAATAGTAATTTAATTATATGTAATAATTAAAATCTGAAACAACACCATTCCTTCCTTAGAAAATTCATAAAATATTCTTATAAATTTGGAAAATTATGAAATTGAAAACCCATCTCCAAAATAATGTTTTACACAACATATCTAAATTGTGAATCAATAGGAGATCAAAAACTTAGGTTTTACCCTTAAAATCCATTAAAACAATTCCATAATAATTCCCATAAATCATCATTAAGTCCACTAATATCATAACCAATCCAATCATGACATATTAACTCAATCAATTTTGAATTAGATCATAAATCTGAGAATAATAACAAAAACTTGAGATGGATACTATTATTCACCATAGATTGGATAGATGAGAGTGAAATTTGTAGTTGATTGATTTTCTTAAGCTTTCCCCTTGAATTGCTTTAATTTCCCCTTCTTCTTTCCATGTTAATGGCCATCCTTGTTTTAGTTCTTCTTTGATATAGAATATAATGTGAAGATGAAATGAGGGAAGAGAGGGTTTAGGGATGGAATAAGAGTTATTTCCATTTTTCCCTCCTCATATATTTCTTTGTATCTTTTGTTCAAATAAATCTTATTAATTGATTACTTAAGGCAAAATCTAATCTAATTAACAAATCTCATTCCCGTTATGCACATACATTCCATTATTCTATTTAATTTATCTAATTAAATCTCTTGAATAACGTTGATTAAAATTAGAGATGTTACACCTATGTAGTCCAGTGTTTGGTTGAGCATAAGATGATGGGAGGTGGAGTATAAATTTCAGATCCAAATCTTAATACTTGGTAAATGGAGAATGAGTAAAAGGAGAAGAATTTTCTCCCTTTTCTCTCTATTAAACCAAGCTAGCCTCAACAATTTGACTCCTCCTTCTTTCACTTCCCTTATTCGCCATAAGCGGCCATATCCACTCCCCATTGCCAAAAATTACAAAGCCTTTATCACATCAAATCCAAGTAATTTCTACGGTACATTTGATTGTTGCAACTTAAGTGGCCGATTTAAGATAAATCTAAGAGATCACACTGATCAATGTGCATTTAAAGGCAGCCTTTTTAAGATTTAATTCATTTTTATTATCATATATGTCATGTGGTTTTTAGATTGTACAATGATTTAGTATGTGCATCAGTTGTCTCGCTTAATTATCTACCATCAAATCATACCAAATTATTTACGTTAATTGTTTTTTAAACTTAGAACTTTATTTAAAATAAATTAAAATAAAACTATTTTTATTTTCAAACATGATATATATATATATATATATATATGTATATATTAAAAGTGATTTTTAATATTTTGAAAAGATATTTAATAATTTTATATAATTATGTTATACGCTTAAAATTTGTGTAATAAAATTAACTATACATGAATAATTTTTCTGCTTTAATAAAAAATATTTTTTCAAATATAATTAATATAATATTATATCTAATAATTTCAAATGATGTTTATATTATTTTTATATAAACAATAAATATTTAATTTAAAAACAATAAAAATAAAAATAAAATTGAATTTAGTTTTAAAACAAAATTCATGGTCGAACAGAAAATGATATATATGTATGTTATTCTGATATTTTATTGATTGCAAAATATATATAATAATTCCTTTTGTAATTTTAAATAATTTTTGTATTAAGAAAATATTATTACATATAATATAATAATTTCGACAGCAAGATAATTTAAAAATATCATCGTATTTATTATAATAATTAAAAGATATTTTAAGTGATTTTATAGATCTAGATTTGAATTTTAAAATTAATCTCTAAGTCAAAATTAGATATTTTAGATATTCAATTGAATTTCAATTTTTTTTTGACCTGGTCAACATTTTATCAAATTCTTTAAATGTCTATTTTATTTAATACATAAATTAATTCTAAAATTGTATAATTCTTTATATTCATTTTAAACAATGTTTTAAGACAACTAATGCGCATATGAATGCAAAAGTATATGCTGTAGATGTAAGTCCCAATATCTACATATGTATACATCGACTATGTACACATTATTATGTAACACTTGCACATTATACACAAATGAGTATATAATGATACCCGCAATTACTATACAAGTTAGTTTCTCATTAATTTACTAATTAAATAAATAAAAAATCAAATAAAATTGGATTTTGTTTAAATTAACTAAATTATATCTTGTACAACTCATTAGACTTCATCGGCCCACCTTAATCCAAATAAGGAAAACATTTGAAATTCATCCAAATTACATGCTGTAAACCGACCCGATTACACCAATGGTATAAGAGCCCAACTGGTCTATGAGATCTAATTAGTTAATATTTAGAGTCGCCTAACTAAACCTATTAATTTGATAATGTTTAGAAAAGTAGTGTCGATGTAATAACTTGTATCATTTTCGATCATTAAAAGTAAATAAATCCGGTAAGCTTAACTTTAGTGGAAAAACCATTTTTTTTTTCATATATTTGAATTTGAGACGAAAATAGCATTATTGCAACCATCTTGTTTTTCTGATGTGCACCATATTTTTTTATTCAAATCAGAGTCCAAATGATGAAGATATTATCGTTTTGTACTTTAGAAATTTGAATTTTAAATCGGTTAAGCCCGACTCAAATATGAACGAACACATTCCATTCGCTATAGATAATAGCTAATTTCTCCTATATGAAAATTTAAAATCATTTCCGTACGTATATTCTTTCACTTTTCTCTCATCTTAGAAATTTTAAGCTCCTTTTCAATTCAATTATCAAATTCTCTCCAAGACCTTCACTACATTCAATAGTTCGAATATGAAATCGAAGAGAAACTTAAGGCCTATACTATAATACCAATTAGAGTTGCAGATTTGAAAGCAAAACAAATTATAGAGAATGACCGATTCGTAGCATTTTGGATCTAAGTGAGTGGTTTACATCTAATTTGTTATATAAGTATCTCTTAGTTCTAAATTAATTTATAGATTAGGAATTAAGTTTGGATTACCACTAATAACTTGGATTTTGGATAGTAATTAAAGGTAAATTAATCTGAAACTAAAAGAAGTTTTATAAACAGTGAAAAGTGATAAATTGATAATGTTTGGCTAAACCGTGAAAAAAATGAAGTTCAAAATGATTATTAGTGATATGTGACAAGAACTGATTTAAAAAATGAATGAACTAGTATAAGTTAATATTAAATGATGCTAATTTATGTGAAACAGTAAATAAATTTGAAACTAATTGAACTCATGTGTATACACACGCACAAATACATACATATATACGCACATATACATCCATGCATGCGTGCATGCATGCATACACACATATACACAGATATATATATATATATATATATATATATATATATATATATATATATATATATGTATGTATGTATGTATGTATGTATGTATGTATGTATGTATGTATGTATGTATGTATGTATGTATGTATGTATGTATACACACACACGCATAAGCAAAAGAGAAGTGATATTGTGAATATAGAGTGTGTGTGCATGATATATGTAAAATAACATATAAAAATCATGTAAAAAGTATATAAAATAGTTTCAAAGATAATATGGTGTATTTCTAAAAATAAATATGCTTTAAATTATATAACATCCCATTTCAAATTTAAATAGAATAAATATATTAAAATAGATATTCAAAATTTTAATTAAATATTTGAATTCGAAATTTTAATATTTGAATATATTTGGATTTGAGATTTAAAACCAAGTTTGAATGTTGGATAAGTATTTTATGTTAATAAATAAATTTTAAAAAAAATTATTTTGAATATTTTATTGAATTTAATTTATTAAGTTGAATTTATGGATTTATTTGATAATTAAAAAGAGAATATTAATTTAAAACTTAAATTTGAAATTTGAGTTGTGTCTTAAAAATCCAAAAGTTATCCAAAAATTTATTTTGAAATAATAATCATGAAATTCTGAAATAGTTTTAAGGAATACATTATTATTTTAAGATTGATTTAAGGGTTAAAAGCAGTATTTAGCCATCGAAAAAATATTTCGAGTATGAAAATAATTTATGGAAAATATTATAATGACTTAATAATTTTTATAGTGGTTGAAATAATTTAAACAAATTGAAAATAAGGTAGTTTCTTTACAAAGGAAAGTAAAATCTATGTGCCTAATGCATTCAAAGGCCTGATAACCCATGCCCAAAACTTTAACTAGCCACGCTTATCCCTTCTCATTTTTGTCCCAGCTCCTAATCTCAAGATCTTATCCACTTTTATTTATTCGCAACCCATAAAAAAGGAAGAAAAACACCTATGTTGATGAGATGGAGGGTGCGTGAGCAGAGGGAGCTGGGTTGGCATAAGCGTCAGAATGGCTAGGGCAAGAAAGGCACTACTTATTGATGCGAGCTATCAATGGCGGCTAGAAGGAAGCGTTGATGTTATGGGATGCAATTTTAGCTATGTGCGACATGCGACATGCAACATGAAGCGGTCGCTTACGCTCGCGAGTATAATGGCGATTTGGTTGTGTTGTAAGGCAGCCAATGATGTGGGCTAGCTTGGAATGATTGACTATCATAGGTTGTGACAGAGAATGATGTAAAGAAGGTTTGACCGTTGTGACGACCCGAATTTCAGCGCTCGAAATCCGACATCAAATACCTCACTTATATTAGAATGTCGCGGATTCAAACGTTAAAATCCGATTCGTCGGAGTTTATAACACATTAGGTAAATACAACACAGCGGAAACAGAAGAATTTTTTTTATTGATACACAACATTTGATACAACAATGATACAAATGAAATGATCAACACATATATCAAGGATACACAACAACGGAAGACACAGCAGAAAACACCAGCAACAACAGTGGAAAGCAACATCTTCAATGCTAAGCTTTAAAACTCCAAACCAGAAGCTTGAACCACCATCATGCTAAACTTGAAATGCAATGTGATCGCCAAACCAAAGATTGAAGGCTATCGAATTTACGCCTATTAGCTGACTATCTGAGAACCTGACTCTAGGCCGCCCGTGTGGAAAATTATGGGCACCTAGAGTTTAGAAAGTGAACAATAAACTCCAGGTCTACCACGAGACTGGTGTGAGCAAATAAAAACAGTTTAAACAACAAAAGAAGTAAAATGAAATCCACAATTCTTTTGAAAAATGCAACTACCATAAGGCTTCCCGCCACACACATAATTCAAGCGCACACTTGGAGGAGATTACTCCCTATGATAGTCAAATATGCTTGATACGCAAAAATCCTTTTGATATTATTATTATTAGTGCATAATGCAGAAAACCTTTCGAAAATATAATATTAATCTTAGCCAGCATAGGTACCATTATACTATGCCTACTATAGCTACCATTTAAGAATGGAAGGTTATACAACTGCAATCGTAAAGGCTCGTATTGGATGATTCGATTTCCAACAAATGGTCGGGCTAAGGAACTTCCTACACCACATGGGTACGCCTTTGGAGGGACGCCTCGAGAACCTAACCGGATCTCTGCCAACACAAGGCTGTTTACCTCTATAACTAGGTAACTAACTGTCATAAGTATGCCACCCCCCAGTCATCACCGACCTTTATCCCGGGATTCTCCAACAAATAGCAACAACCACATAAGTTAAATATCTAGGCTCCACACCATGATACCACTTTTATCCAGAAGGAAATGGACATAACCTAAAGGGCGTGACCCTCATAACCTTGCTGCATTCTTCCTGTTTGACCATTTTCGGGGTGTGAGGTTCAACGAGGTCTCGTCCACAAAGCTACGCTTTTCACAAAAGTCATGCTTTGATCAACAAATGATCAGTAGCACTTAGTATGCCACATTACCAAATTGGAAATATATCGCTAGTAAATATCAACTACATAACCTCTGAGCTCGTACGTCTCAGAGAAGGGTGTTAAGCTAAGGAAATAAATTCTCCGCCACCAGATAGAAATGTATTTGATAGAAACCAGCTCTACATCTCAAAGTATAATGTCAGACATACGTCCATACAAGTCCGTTCCGGGTTCGAATGGAACCGAAGGCACTTCATAAAGAAGCCCTTTCAAATCCAGGTATTCACAATCTCGATCGGACTCCCCATCACATATGGAGATCGCTATACCGGCGCGACTCTATGTAAAGACATTCGACAGGTAATCCTTTCGTTCTCAAAAATACCCGGTCTTCACCGCTGTCTTCAAATGCTATCCATTACGTCATATCACTGTTCGTGATATTAAGTCCTCTCCCGACTAAACCGAATAATGAGCGCAAAATTTAAAAACATATGGATATATTAGGATCTTAGTTAACTCGTAACTTTCAACACTTGTTTCCCAAAACCTTTCATTTTGAATGGTTTAAACAAATTTCCACTTTTAATCTTTTAAAATAAAAGATAAAGATCCTCTCAATTTAAAAACAAGGTTCACCAAATCTTTCACAAAGATTCGTTTATAATATTTAAACAAAAGATCTATCTTTGAGATCCTCTTTTGTTTGAAAACAAAGTTCATCAATCTTTAACAAAGATCCATTCATAGCTTTCAAAACTATTTTCAATTGATTCGCCCATAACTTGAAATCCTTTCATCAAAAACTGGAAATTCTTTCTTTATATGAAAGGTATTGTCATTTGAAAACAAAGAGTTTTCATTTTGGGAAAATCTGATCAAATATGCACAAGTTATAACCTTTTAAAGTTTAAACTGGAAAACCAGCGAACTGTCGTATACTTGACAAGTTCCATTTATATTAAATTTAAATTACCAAAATAATTTATTTAAAATACTTCAAAAATGGTTAAAAATCCATATACATAGATATATACATTTTATAACTTGTATAACTTTTTAAACCATAATCTTCAAATGTATATAGAATTCAACTTTAAAATCTTAAATTCAAATCAAATTATTTTAATTTCAAAACTCCTTTTCAAAAGTTTCTCAGATCTAACTCAATTCCTTTTCCAAACCATTTTGAATTCAAAATTCAACTATAAAATAATATTAAATTCAAAATATCTGTGACTTAACCAATTTCCCATGAAATCCTTATTTGTGTGTGTATGGTGTAGTCTAGGGGTTTTACACACAATAATAAAATATTACAGCCATCATCGATTCAAGCACAACAATATCGATAAGTGGTATAATCCCTTAACGCTTATCTTCATTCACAGATTCACAAATAAATATGTAAATTCATCACAAATTAATAAATCATAGTTCATAGCTCAATCATATCATAGAACATCACATATCAGGAATATCAAACAATTCATGGCATTCAATACAATTCAAACGTCTATAAGCAAGATTAATTAATCACCTGATTAATTTAAACCAGATTAATTACTTATGAATAAATTACTAATACTGGTTAATTAACATTAATTAACTATAACCCATTGGCTATTATTAAAATTAATTAATCAACCATAATAGACAAATCAATCAACCTTTAGTCATTAAATAATTAACCCTTAATTATTTAATTATTCTTTAATTAATTATCCTTGATCAATTATATTAATTAATTAACCCTTAATTAATTACCATTTAATTAATTATCCTTAGTTAATTACAATAAGTGATTATCCCTAATCATTTATATAAATAAATTACAAATTAATTACATCGAGTAATTATCCTTTAATCACTTGATTAGTTATCAATTTTTCTTAATTACTTTCACTTACCTTTAAGTAATTAATTACCCTTTAATTACTTACATTAATTAACCTTTAATTAATTATATTAGTTAATTAGCTCTTAATCAATTAATTATCCTTTAATTAACTGCATTATTTAATTAGCTTAAAATCAATTAATAAATGATCTTTTAGTTAATCAAAACTCTAATTAATTAATGATAACTCATGAAATAAATTCATTTATTAACCCACAGATTAAATTAAGGCTTTTAATAAATTTTTAAAAGATAAACCACTTATTTTTATTAATTACTTAATCACATTATCAAAAATTATTTAAATAAACTTATAAATTAAATAAAGGATGCAAGATAAAATACTTTAAACTTATGTTAATTTTAAAATAATTTATTTAAAAACTTTAAGAAACCCATAATTTAAATAAACATTTACTAATTAAAAGAAATGGGTTAAGAAAAATTATTCAAATTAAAACTTGGTTAGTTAAAATTTTAAAACTTTGAAAATACATCATTTTTCTGACTCGAGATGATTTCCGGTATCAACCCAAGCTAGCATCCAAAATTCCCGATCCATCACTATTTTTTTTGCCTTTAAATTTTAAACTCAGGAAAACACACGCAAGCCAACCCAAATACACTCTCGAGCCAATACCACCTTTCTTTAAGTCCTTCTTCAAGTCCCACCTTCTACTCCTTCCCAACCTACTAACACACACATATGCACATTCACGTGCACAGAAGATTCTCTGATCATCATCGCGAGCATCGACACATCACCGAACACCTCCCCTAATGGTCTGATCACCTAGAAACCTAAAACGATGATGAACCTGCAATCGAGCTACATGATCACCACCGGGAACTAACTTTATCACCAAAAAACTACCTGGTGCCGGCGATCCCGACCACCAGACATCTTGCCATCACATCCGTAGCTGCATCATGACATCACGCGACGATCCCCTCGGTGCGATCACTTCCACTTCACCCATGATGACATACGAACCCAATTTTCGACATCAATTAAAAACTAGGTTAAAACCCTAGATCATCGTTGTCCAGCCACCACGGCGATTAATAAATTCACCCATTATTTTTCCGCCGACCACTGACACTTGAACCACCACCAGACCCAAGCACAACGAACATTTCCCTGTAAATCGTTGGAAATTTACGAAAAGCATAATTCCATTCAAACCAAATTTCCACATCCAATACCAAACTAAAAATCTTGACTTCATTACTAAAATTCATCATTTTTGATTTCGATTCCCTATGTACAATCAAAACTGGAAATCCAGATTATTGAATTTTCTGATTTGAACCATTTCCACTGTAATTTCCTATTTTCTAAATAAATTACCAATATATTCACTTGGAAATTTTTTTAAATCTTAGATCTTGATAATATAAACATGTTTTGTAAATAACTTATAGTCTAAAAAGAATTAGATAGAGAGATTTTTGTTTTTGAACAGGTTTGGGACCTGTAAGCAAAGTAGAGGAAAATTTTGCCTATTTCCCAGACATGCACATCCATTCTATATATATACACACAAACATACATGCATATCTATTAGCCACACATCTACCTTTATAGCATACTTAAGTAACAATTCAATCATCAAATTAAAATAACAGGTTCAAGCGGTTTATTCACCTGGATTTAGAAAAAACATAGATAGAGAAGCCTGGAAAAATGTTTGGGCCCGAAACTGTTTTTGATTTTGCTTGATCTGGTCTATATTTGAAACTGGAACTTGGATTGATTCAGTTTTGAAATGATCTGATCACTAACTTCAGGCTTGAATTTGATTTGAATTTTGCCTTAAGCTTTCAGGTTTACTAAAAACCTAAAACAGGTTGAAAGCTTCCAGGTTCTTGAATTTGTTTCAGATTTGAAATCTTTGCTTTGTATATTGAGTCAAGCTTTGAATTGTTAGCTTGTTTGATTTCGTTTGAGATGCTTCAGATTTATAGTTATTTTGTTTTAATTTTTTTCTTTCCTGGTTTTGTTTTTCTAGGTTTTACATTTTGTGTTTGGTTAAGAAAAAAGAAAATGAGAAAGAGGTTAAAGAGATATATATATAGGAATAAAATCCCTTTATTTATTATTTTAAAAATAAATGAAACTAGGGACACTTGTTTAATTCCTTATTACATGGTTAACACTTATTAATTCATGTTATAATTATCTTCCATTTGTCAATGCATGTATTTAATACTTTACAAATGTTGAAAACTTATAATTTGTGTTTAGACCCTTGTTTAATAAATTATAACATATATACAAACTATAATTTTAAAAGAAAGAAGATTAACCTTTTTATTAATCTCATTTTAAACTTATATCATTATACTTGTTAAAAATGTTTATAAATGTTTAAATGTAATTTAAACCCCTTATTTAATCATATTTACATAGGTTTATTTTTTATTAATATAATTCTATTATTAAATTAACGCATTTCCTTTTTATAAATATTTATACCATTAAAGAAATTGATTTAAAAATTTAATTGCACATTAATAAATAAACACATATATAGATTATATATATAAGTCTTTAAAATATAAATTTAACTTTAAAATAGCTTTTGAAAATTTATTATATTAAATTTAAATCATTACTTCCAAGTATATATTACATATATATATATATTATAATTAGAAAACAAATTTTACTATTCTTAAAATATAGAGTATTTAAATTCAATTTATTTTCTAAATTTTTATTTTTGAGTTTCAAATTCAAAATTCAATTTAAAAATCAATTAGTATACATATATACAAATAAACAAACAAATATCTTACTTAATTTTAAAAAATTCAAAATAATTCATAATTTATTCCAAAAATTTATACTAAATTAAATTTGATTCAAAACCATGATCATTACAGATTCCTCCCTTAAGAAAATTTCGTCCTCGAAATTTGCTAGACAGGGAGACAATAAAGAATAAATGGGGAATATTTTACCAGATTAAACTGAATATCTATTCTATATCTGGCTTACCAAATCAGAACGTCATCACTAAATATAAGATCCTATTTATTCAATACTTCACGAAATACTCGGGTCATCCGGTTTATGAAATATGTAGGAGCATTGGTTAGTTCGAAGGGCGACTAACAGTTTGTAAAATTTACTTAGACCCCAAAGAATAGACAAGTGGATTTAATCCAATTTAACTTCATATTTTTTTAATCAATAAAATTTCAATTTAAATTTCAAATTCAATAAAGTTAAAACGAAAAGACTCATAAGAAACTGATGATTAGAATACGAAATAGGAATTTAGAACCTCTTATGCAACGATTCGCAGGGCCACCACCATACCAAAGCTACTTCTTGTAGCTGCCAGTAAGCCATCAAAGAGTTGAAATCGGATGATGAACAAAAGAGATTGATGGGAAAAGCTGTTCCTTGTTGTTGCAGGGTATCGACCAATTATAGTGGTATTCCCCTGTCCTTTATCTCATCCTCTTCTTGCACTCATACTCAATATCAGTGAATAGTAAGAGAATTTACTGAGGCAAATGACAAGATATCTTAGGGATATACTCATTCTAGGGTATTTTGAATCCTATCTCTAACGAGTCACCTAATGTGTTATACTCCTGAGCTAAAGTTCTTACTCAACCTTCAACTCTGATACCAAATGTGACGACCTGAATTTCAGCGCTCGAAAATCCACATCAAATACCGCACTTGTATTAGAATGCCGCGGATTCAAACGTTGAAATCCAATTCGCTGGAGCTTGTAACACATTAGGTAAATACAACACGGTGGAAACAGAAGAATTTTTTTATTGATACACAACATTTGATACAATAATGATACAAATGAAATGATCAACACATATAGCAGAATGCACAATAGCGGAAGATACAGTAGAAAACACCACCAAAAACAGCGGTAAGCAACATCTTCAATACTAAGCTCCAAACCAGAAGCTTGAACCACCATCATGCTGAACTTGAAACGCAATGCGATCACCAAACAAAAGATTGAAGGCTATCGAATTTGCGCCTACTAGATGACTATCTGATAACCTGACTCTAGGTTGCTCGAGTGGAAAATTGTAGGCAACTAGAGTTTAGAAAGGGAATAATAAACTTCAGGTCAGTCATGGGACTGGTGTGAGCAAACAAAAACAGTTTAAAAAAAACAACAAAAGAAGTAAAATGAAATCTGCAATGCTTTATGGAAAATGAAACTACCATAAGGCCTCCCGCCATACACATAATGCAAGCGCACACTTGGAGGAGATTTCTCCTTATGATAGACAAACAATGCTTGATACGTGAAAATCCTTTTAATATTATTATTATTAGTGCATAGTGCAGAAAACCTTTCAAAAATATAATATTAACCTTAGCCAGCATAGGTATCATTATACTATGCCTATTATAGCTACCATTTAAGAATGGCAGGTTATACAACTGCAAACGTAAAGGCTCGTATTGGATGATTGGATTTCCAACAAATGGTCAGGCTAAAGAACTTTCTACACCACATGGTCAAGTTACCTCTGTAACTAGGTCATTGTTTGCCACAAGCATGCCACCCCCCGATCGTCACCTACCTTTATCCCGAGATTCACCAACAAATAGCAACAACCACATAAGTTAAATATCTGGGCTCCATACCATGATAACTCTTTTATCCAGAAGGAAATGGACATACCCTAAAGGGCGTAACCCTCATAACCTTGCTGCATTCTTCCTGTTTCGAGCATTTCCGAGGTGTAAGGTTCAACGAGGTCTCGTCCACAAAGCTACGCTTTTTACAAAAGCCATGCTTTGATCAACAAATGATCGACAACACTTAGCATGCCACATTACCAAATTGGGAATATATCGCTAGTAAATATCAACTACATAACCTCTGAGCTTGTACATCTCAGAGAAGGGTGTTAAGCTAAGAGAATAAATTCTCCGCCATCAAACAGAAATTTATTTAATAGAAACTAGCTCTACATCTCAAAGTGTAATGTCAGACATACATCCATACAAGTCCGTTCTGGGTTCGAACGGAACCGAAGGCACTTCACGAAGAAGCGCATACAAATCCGGGTATTCACAATCCCGATCGAACTCCCTATCACATATGGAGATCTCTATACCGGTGCGACATTGTGTAGAGACATTCGACAGGTAATCCTTTCGTTCTCGAAAATACCCGGTCTTCACCGCCGTCTTAAAATGCTATCCATTACGTCATATCACCATTCGAAACGAGTTTTATGACATAATGTCCTCTCCCGGATAAACCGAATAATGAGTGCAAAATTTAAAAACATATGGATATATTGGGATCTTAGTTAAGTCACAACTTTCAACACTTGTTTCCCAAAACCTTTCATTTTGAATTGTTTAAACAAATTTCCACTTTTAATCTTTAAAATAAAAGATACACCTTTAAGATCCTCTCAATTTAAAAGCAAGGTTCACCAACACAAAGATTCATTCATAATATTTAAATAAAAGTCTATCTTTGAGATCCTCTTTTGTTTGAAAACAAAGTTCACCAATCTTTAACAAAGATTCATTCATAGCTTTCAAAACTATTTTCAATTTGATTCACCTATAACATGAAGTCCTTTCAACAAAAACAAGAAATTCTTTCTTTATATGAAAGCTATTATCATTTAAAAACAAAGAGTTTTAATTTCGGGAAAATTCGATCAAATATGCACAAGTTATAACCTTTTAATGTTTGAATTGGAAAATCAGCGAACTACCGTATACTCGACAAGTTCCATTTAAATTAAATTTAAATTCCCAAAATAAATCATTTAAAATACTTCAAAAATGGTTAAAATCCATATATATATATATATACATTTTATAACCTGTATAACCTTTTAAACCATAGTTTTCAAATTTATATAGAATTCAACTTCAAAATCTAAAAGTCAAATTCAAATCAAATTATTTTAATTTCAAAACTCCTTTTCAAAAGTTTCTCGAATCTAACCCAATTCCTTTTCCAAACCATTTTGAATTCAAAATTCAACTATAAAATAATATTAAATTCAAAATATCCGTGACTTAACCAATTTCCCATGAAATCCATATTTGTGTGTGTGGTGTAGTCGAGGGGTTTTACACACAACAATTAAATATTACAACCATCATCAATTCAAGCACAACAATATCGATAAGCGGTATAATACCATAATGCTTATCTTCATTCACAGATTCACAGATAAATATGTAAATTCATCACAGATAAATAAATCACAATTCACAGCTCAATCATATCACAGAACATCACATATAAGGAATATCAAACAATTCAAGGCATTCAATACAATTCAAACATCTATAAGCAAGATTAATTAGTCACCTGACTAATTTAAACCAAATTAATTACTTATGAATAAATTACTAATCCTGGTTAACTAACATTAATTAACTACAACCCATTGGCTATTACTGAAATTAATTAATCAACCTTAATTGATAAGTCAATCAACCTTCACTCATTAAATAATTAACCCTTAATTATTTAATTTTTCTTTAATTAATTATCCTTAATCAATTAACCTTTAATTAACTACCATTTAATTAATTATCCTTAATTAATTAGTATCCTTAATTAATTACACTAAGTGATTATCCTTAATCATTTATATAAATAAATCCCAAATTAATTACATCGAGTAATTATCCTTTAATTACTTGATTAATTATCAATTTTTTTAATTACTTTCACTTACCTTTAAGTAATTAATTACCCTTTAATTAATTACATTAATTAACCTTTAATTAATTATAATAATTAATTAGCTCTTAATCAATTAATTATCCTTTAATTAATTGCATTATTGGATTACCTTAAAATTAATTAATAAATGATCTTTAATTAATCAAAACTCTAATTAATTAAAGATAACTCTTGAAATAAATTCATTTATTAACCCATGGATTAACTTAAGGATTTTAATAAATTTTTAAAAGATAAACCACTTATCTTTATTAATCACTTAATCACATTATCTAAAATTATTTAAATAAACGTATAAATTAAATAAAGGATACGTGATACAATACTTTAAACTTAAGTTAATTTTAAAATAATTTATTTAAAAACTTTAACCAACCCATAATTTAAATAAAAATTTACTAATTAAAAGAAATGGGTTAAGAAAAATTATTCAAATTAAAACTTGATTTGTTAAAATTTTAAAGCTTTGAAAATACATCATTTTAATGTCCCGAGATGACTTGGGTATCAAACCGAGCTAGTACCTAAAATTCCTGAGTCTATTTCCGAGCCATCGCTATTTTTTTTGTTTTTCCTTTAAATTTTATACTCAGGAAATCACACACGAGCCAACCCGAATACACTCTCGAGCCAATACCACCTTTCCTCGAGTCCTTCTTCGAGTCCCACCTCCTACTCCTTCTTACCAACCTACTGACAAATGCTACAGATGCACATTCACGTGCACAGATGATCGAAACGTCTTCGATCATCACCGCGAGCATCGACACATCACCGAACACCTCCCCTAACGGTCTGATCACTACAATCGAACTACATGATCACCACCTGGAACTAACTCAGTCACCAAAAACTACTTCGTGCCGGTGATCCCGACCACCAGACATCTAGCCATCACATCCATAGCTGCGTCATGACACCATGCAATGGTCCCTCCCGGTGCGATCAATTCCCATTCACCCACGATGACTTACGAACCCAATTTTCGACATCAACTAAAAACAAGGTTAAAACCCTATATCATCATTGTTCGGCCACCATGGCGATTAATAAATTCACCTATTAGTTTTCCTCCAACCACCGACACCTGAACCACCACCAGACCCAAGTATAATGAATATTTCCCCATAAATCGTTGGAAATTGACGAAAAACATAATTCCGTTCAAACCCAAATTCCACATCCAATACCAAGCTAAAAATCTGGACATCGTTACTAAAATTCATCATTTTTGATTTCAATTCCATATGCACAATCAAAACTGGAAATCCAGGTTATTGAACTTTCTGATTTGAACCATTCCCATTGTAATTTGCTATTTTCTAAATAAATTCCCAATATATTCACTTGGAATTTTTTTTAAGCTTAGATCTTGATAATATAAACATGTTTTGTTTACAACTTATAGTCTAAAAAGAATTAGATAGAGAGATTTTTGTTTTGGAACAGGGTTTGGAACCTGTAAGCAAAGTAGAGGAAAATATTGCATGTTTCCTAGACATGCACATCCATTCTATATATATATATATAGACAAACATACCTGCATATCTATCTGCCACATATCTATCTTTATAGCATACATTAAGTAACAATTCAATCATCAAATTAAAATAATGGATTCAAGAGGTTTGCTCACCTGGATTTAGAAGAAACAGAGACGGAGAAGCCTGGAAAAATGTTTGGGCCTGGAACTGTTTTTGATTCTGTTTGATCTGATTTATACTTGAAACTGGAACTTAAGTTGATTCAGTTTTGAAATAATCTGATCACTAACTTCAGGCTTGAATTTGATTTGAATTTTGCCTTAATCTTTTAGGTTTGTTGAAGATTTAAAACAGGTTGATAGCTTCCTGGTTCTTGAATTTGTTTCAGGTTTGAAATCTTTGCTTTGGATATGGAGTTGAGCTTTGAACTATTAGCTTGTTTGATTTCGTTTGAGATGCTTCAGATTTATAGTTGTTTTGTTTTAATTTTCTTTTTTCTTTCCTGGTTTTGTCTTTCCAGGTTTTAGATTTTGAGTTTGGTTAGAAAAAGGAAAATGAGAAAGAGGTAAAGATATATATATATATATATATATATATATATATAGGAATACGATCCTTTTATTTATTATTTCAAAAATAAATGAAACTAGGGACACTCGTTTAATTCCTTATTACATGGTTAACACTTGTTAATTCATGTTTTAATTATCTTCCATTTGTCAATGCATGTATTTAATATTTTACAAATATTAAAAACTTGTAATTTATAGTTAAATACTTGTTTGATAAATTATAACATATATACAAACTATAGTTTTAAAAGATAGATGATTAACATTTTTATTAATCTCATTATAAACTTATATCATTATACTTGTTAAAAATGTTTACAAATGTTTAAATATAATTATTTATGTTTAAACCTCTTATTTTATCATATTTACATAGGTTTATGTTTTTATTAATATAATTCTATTATTAAATTAATGCATTTCCTTTTTATAAATATTTATACCATTAAATAAATTGATTTCTAAATTTAATTGCACATAATAAATAAACTCATATATAGATTATATATATGTCTTTAAAATATAAATTTAACTTTAAAATAGCTTTTAAAAATTTATTATATATATTTTAAAACTTCCAAATATATATTACATATATATATATTATAATTAGAAAACAAATTTTGTTAATCTTAAAATATAGAGTATTTAAATTCAATTTATTTTCTAAATTTTTTATTTTTGAGTTTCAAATTCAAAATTAAATTTAAAAATCAATTAGTATACATACATATATATATATATAAACAAACAAATATCTTATCTAATTTGGAAAAATTCAAATTAATTCACAATTTAATCCAAAAATTTATATAAATTACCAAATTAAATTTGACTCAAAACTGTGATCGTTACAACCATGAGAAAATGGAAGATGCTAAGGGCCTATTTTGTTTCATTTTACGTTTTGTGTTTACGTTTCCAAAATTCAAAATAAAATACGAGAATAACAGAAGAGATTTAAAATTTTAGGCCATTATGATGACATTGGAGGGACGGCGGATAGGATGGAGGGATGATGGGGGTGGATTTTTTTCCATTCATTTGTTATTTCTCCATATACAAAAAAAATATTTTTATTTTACAAATTGATTGTTTCCCAAAATATATGCATTGTGCACATGTTATTTAGAAATAAAAGATAAAAATGGAAAACAAAACAGGGCCTAAATTCCTAGATTTTTGATGAGTGATTTCAATATATACAAGGTTAACATTTAAAATTTTCTTTGGGTGCTAAAATTATATAAATTGTTGAAATATGTGATGCCAAAGTCAGTATATATGACATATATTTTTGAATTGCAAAATAAATTAGCTATTTTGGACCTTGATTATGATTTATATTTAAAAACCAAAAGGAAAGATAAAGGGTTTTGATGTAAAATTGGATATAAAATTCTTGTTTAAAATACATACATACATATCAACACACACATGAAGATGCACGGTGGATGAAATAGTTTGATTGTTGATATGCTTGACTGGTTGAATAGAATGTTTGATATTATGGTATTGATTGTATTGGATATTAAAATAGAAAAGATTTTAAGAAATAAATTTTATTTATTTTAGAAATAATTCAAATTTGAATTTACACCATAATAGATGGATGGTTTGAGTATATAAACTTTTCTGTAAAGGAATTTTTGAGAATTATTCAAGATGGTGTTAAAAATATTTTATAAATGAATTTTGAAATTCATTTATATAAGTTTATGAATTTTATTTAAATACCAAATGGTATTAATGCTTGATTGAGTTTTAGAAGGCTATTATACGATTTAGAAGAAAATAAACCAAGTATATATTCCTGTATAAACACACACACACACACACACACACACACACACATACATGAGTATTATCAAATACGAGATATAAGGTTTAAAGCCGGGTGGATATAATATTTGTTTAGTTTTGATATTAATTGTTGATATTTCACCATGCTATACTATGATAAGGTAAATGATCGAAAACTTGCGTGATTTGGACTTGAATGGATATTTAAATGATATGGTTGAATTTGGGTGATCTTAATTACTTCTTTGATTTTAGAAACAAAAGTATAGGATTATAATATATATTTTCACCCATAATATATAATCAAGTCTATTATATCCCATTAATACTGATTTGAATGCATGTGTTGTCATGATTGAATTAAAGTGCTTTGAATGCACTATTGCTTGATGATATGTAATGAACACACATGACGTTATATGATGAAAATAAGTCATGACAATAAACCAAGAATAATGGTGTTTGCGATATCCAATGTTTCTAAAGGATAAAATTTAACTTTTGATGAAAACGATATAAGGTATTAACTACTAGACTACTAGAATTCATCCTAGCAGACTGATTCGTGGATTGCAACCCGAGTCGTGACAACTTTGTCCTTCATTACTAGGTTCAACAGTTTGTTGCATGGACAATATGATAAATAGTAAGATATTTGTGAGGACCCATTTCTTCGACTCTCAAAAATCGACATTAATATATTCTCGGTATTCACGTGCCATAAATCCAAGTGTCAGAGAAGCGGATTCTCAAGGGTAAGAAAGAAAATAAAGACAAGACAAAATATAATCTCTTACATATTATTTCATCATAAACTTTACAACGGAAATTAAAAATACATAAATCAAAGTTAAACGTGGACAGTTATAAATTACTGTCCTTATAAATGCGGAATACAATAGCACAAGAGTGTGGTGGAAATAAATAATAATCTTCAGAAAAGTCTTCTATCTCCATGCTCCGATCTCCATTTAGATTTCATCAAAACTAAACCGGACTACTGGGTTTCCCAGGAAAAATAAGGCACCCAGAGTTTATGGAAAAGGAAAATAAACTCCAGGTCAGTCATGGAACAGGTGTGAGAACTCAAAATACGTATTTTGACGTTGCACATAAACATGGAACGGGTTTTTACCTTATGATAACCAAATCATTTTCTATGTAAAAATAAGGGATTTTATTTTTAATGACATTTTTTTAAAACATTTTGCAAGTAAACTTATTAATCATAGTCGAAATAGTTACCATTATTGAATTCCAGCATACTAGGTTCTACAAACAAAATGGCAGACACTTATTGGAGAATAGATTTCCATACAAATGACCAGGTGAAGGGACTATCTTCCGATAGTACATGTCAAGAGGAATGTACCGAGGCTATAGAACATCTGCCCTCTACCAACATAAGATTGGCTTATCTTTCTTCTTAGATAGTACCGAATATATCATCACCTCGGTCGTTACTGACCTATTCGAGTGCTCGATTACCATACACCACATTAATTTAAACCCGAAAGTTGTAACGGGTAGAAATATATCTAGAAGGAGATGGTCATACCCTAATGATTGCAAACCATATAGCCTTGCTGCATCTTCCCTGTTTTGGCCATTTCCGGTGTGAGGCTTAAGATAATGATTACATTTCACACAGCACATCATCTTTCTTTGAATGCCACACCGCCATTTCATGGTCACACAACTGATTTCTACAAACGTATAACTCTTGAGTTTGTACGTCTCAAAAAGGGTGTTAAGCAAAGAGAAGTTGCTTTCTCCGCCACCAGAAATGCAACGTTAGACATTCATCCATGCAAATTCATTCTGCGATTGAACAAAACCGAAGGCACTCTCCTACCATATCCTATCGGGAGTTACCCCTAGGATTAGTAGAAAAAAGTCCATGCAACCTAAAGAGTTTCAAAACTGAAGGGACCACTTCTACTTTAGTATTTGGGAGCTAAAAAAATTACCAACAAGCAGTCCTTTCACCGCTAAAATCTTCGATCTTCATTCTTCATTTTCCTTATCATATTTTTATTTTTCAAACGTGTATATTTGTTCGAAGTGCTTTTCGGATACGAATTACCCAAATACGACCTTAGTTCCCTCTAACCAATCATCGATAAAAAGTTATTCTATAAATAGGGAATCATTCTTTAATTGATTAAGTTCTTTTTATCAAAATCTCTTCTGGAGATATATATTTCTAAAACATTCTTTCCAGTATACACGGAATTATTAAACCTCTCTTATCAAATACTTTGATTTCTTAAAACCTTTTTTAAACTTGGAATAATTGGAAATCATTTCATTTTTCACTTAGGAAAATATTTCCGAATCATTTCATTTAAATATTAGCAATGATTTCTTAATTCAAAACTCGAAACTTTTATTTAGGCAAAACGATGTTATCTAGGATGTTAATCCAAAACCAGTAAGTATTAACTGAGTGGAATCTATAGAAATCATCTAATTCTACTTAATACTAATTTCCATATTCAACAAATACTATAGATGGAATAATAGCAAAATCACCTTTTAAATTCCACGAATAGTACGAGTTCTCTCTTCGGGCTTTAACACTGAGTATAAGAAAATCATCTCCATAAAATCCCAATTGTTTAAATTTGGAAAATATTATTTTTTATTCTTTGGAAAATTTTGATCCTAATAAATCAAATTTACTGCACCCTCCGTCGGGCCAATCCGGATAACTAGGGAAAGTAGGAAACTAGTTTTACAAACCCAAGTCTAGACATTATCTCTCTGACACGCATAAGGCGGTCAAGTTATTTGATTGAATCTAAACCATTTCTCATTTAACCATTCCATAAATCCTTCAAAATGATCTTTAGAAAAACTTATGAATCATTTAAAAACATTTACAAAATATTTGGAAAAGAACGGTTGCGTCTAAAACTATATTTCAAAAGTTACAAAAAAGTGCTACATAAAAGTGCTAAGCGCTTTTTAAGTTATATTGATCAAAACGACTTTTTATCATTTGAAAATTCATTTTTGTAACTCAAATAACTTTTCAAACATTTAAAAGATTCTTAGAATTTAATTCATATTTTAAACAATTTTAAAATATCATTTTCAAAGAAATCCAGTTTTGGATTCCGAATTACAAACTGCGATTTTTCGAAAAGCTTGTTTTACTCATATTTCAAAATTTATTTATCAAAATCTCGATTTTCTTTCTTTGTTTCAAAACTATGGATGTAGTAGTTCATACAGTTCTTATCACGCAGAATTCTAAGCTAAATTGCATTCTATACACTCATTTGCCTTTCATGGCGCAAAATCACGAACAGCCATTACGCGACATGCCTATTTTTGACTAAATTTTCAATTACCTTTCAAAATTCACCAAAACACTTTCGTATGTTGATAGTACATTTAAATCTCGTATTTTAAATCTTTTTAAAGAGGTTTAACATCCCGTATACACCATTCATGTTAATCCTTGAGAAGTTGGTTTTGATGACAATAACCTTAGAATAAGATTATAAAATATAAATACTAACATTATTGTTTAGATATATGTGTATATGCAGGATATATATACAGGTACCAAAGAATGAAGTCTATACAGTATAGAGATTCAAGAACTGATAAACTCAAGATCGAAGATATCAAGATTATCAAGAGTTCAAGATTTCAATATAAGTAATTTAGTTAGGAATTTTGTTAAAACTTCTAGAAAAGCACTGACATCTTAAAATCCATTTTATTCGTGGAATGAAATCCACTTCGAGCCCATTAAAGGGATGGAACCCTAAGTAGGATGGAACCTACGAAAAATCTAATGGAACATTGTTTTGTATCCACTAACTTTTATTCAAATGTTTACAAAATTATATCTTGTTTTCAAAATGATTTCAAAATCTTCTTTTAAAACAATCAAAAACATATATCCTTGGTTTTAAAATGCTTTTAGCCTCAAAATAATCTTTATTTTCAAAATTAAATTATCCTTGGTTTTAAACTATCTTTTAATTATAATATATTTAATTTCTAATATTTATACTTAGATTCAAATATAAAATTATAGTAAAATTTTATATACCGAAATATTATTCTCTATACTTGTTTATGTATTTTAACTATAGTTAAGTATATTTATAAAGTTTAAAATAGTTTTAATACAAAATAGAATTTATTTTCAAAGAAAAACAAATTACCAAAAATAACTTAGGCCTGTCGAAAACCCTAAGGAACCCTTGTCGATAAGGTGACAGTTTATTTCAAAAGTTTGAATTTCAAAGGAAGTGTCTATTCGTCATATCCTTTCGTGAATGGACATGGCTGTTGTTCTACTATAAATATGGGCTGTTTTAAACGAATTTATATTTGTATATTCTCCGATTTCATTCCTCATCCTCTTCCACACTTCTTTATAAACATTTTTACCATTACTCTACCGAAATCATCATTGAATCTAACTAGATCATCTCTGGTTTGATTCTCTATCACTATCGCAACAAGATCCCAGTGCTATTCAGAATTATAGATATTTTGTAATTAATTAAGCAAGAAAAGGTGTGATTGTAGCCTGTAAAATTAATCAAGCGAGAAAAGCTGTGATTGTAGCCTAGAAAATCAATCGGGTGAACTTGTTGCCCGTAAAATCAAGTATCTCTACCCAGAGGATTGTGAATCTCGAGTAGTGTGCCTCGTAGCCTTGAGGTTGCTATTGTAAGAATTGATTTTGAAAGGAAATATGTACTTGTGTTGCGGAACTGGATGTAGGTAACTCCGAACCAGTATAAAATTCTGTATGTTCTTTCCTTTATTGGTTTTACTTTATACGTGCATTTGTTTTTGATTCTGTGATCATATCTGTGTCTGAATATTGCATACATTTGTGTTCAAATTAATACAAACTCAAAAAGAATTAGTAATTCCTTTAAACACTATTCACGCCCCTCTAGTGTTAATTCTAGCCTTAAGATCCATAATCCGTATTTCTCACATTTAGTATCAGAGCAAGGTTTTCAAAGTTTCATAATATTAATTTTGAAAAAGCTTTTAAAATGGCTATGTTTAAAAATCTTATTAATACTAGTTTAGAAATATTCAGATCATCATTGTCTCATGAGTCTGCATATAATCAATATTCAAATTCAAACTGTCTACCAAAATTGTATGATGCGTAGGAAACATGTTTTATAGGTGTTGAGGAATCAATCCACGATGGACAAAATGTGCAGATCAAAAAGAATAAATAGATACTCGGTAGTGGATGCTCTAGAACATGACTGGTAATCTGGATATGCTAAATGATATAATATACAAAGACGGAGGACTGGTTAATTTTGGAGACAACTCAAAAGGATATGCGATAGGCATCGGCAAAGTCGATAACTCTGAAACTCCTATTATTACTAATGTTTTGCTAGTTTAGAATCTGAAACATAATCTGCTAAGTATTAGTCAGCTTTGCTATAAAGGATATGAAATTAAATTTGAAAAAGATAAGTGTCACATTGAAGATAATAATTCAACCACAATATTTGAGGGAATTGGGAAAAAGAATATTTATATTCTTAGTATGAAAGTTTCAAATGTCTTTTAGAAAATACAAGTGACCCTTGGATTTGGCATAAGAGATTTGGGCATTTGAATTTCAAACTCTTATCTAGACTGTCAAAACATGATCTAGTAAGAGGTCTCCCTAAAATGAATTTTAAAGTAGACAGTTTATGTGAAGCATGTCAATTACGAAAACTTAGAAAAAGTTCTTTTAAATTAAAAGATATGATTTCAACTTCAAAACCTCTTGAATTACTTCATCTTGATTTATTTGGTCCATCTCAAATTCAGTCAATAAATCATAGTAAATATGATTTTGTAATTTTAGACGATTATTCTAAATTCACATGGACAATATTTTTGAAACATAAAAGTGATACTTTTAAATGTTTTAAGAACTTTACAAAAAGGTTTCAAAATCAACTTTCTATAAAATTTGTAACCATTCGTAGTGATCACGGTGGTGAAGTTGAAAATGAAAAGTTTGAGGAATTCTGCAATAAAAGGGAATAACTCACAATTTTTCATTTCCAAGAACTCCGTAACAAAATGGAGTAGTAGAACATAAAAATAGGACGATTCAAGAGTGTGCGAGAACTATGCTTTCAGATAGTAAATTACCAAAATATTTTTGGGCAGAAGCAGTTGCTACCGCCTGTTATATTTTAAATAGAATTTTAATTAGACCTTTAACTGATAATACATCTTATGAACTTCTTCACATAAAGAAACCTAAGGTATCTTATTTTATAATTTTTGGAAGTAAATGTTTTATTTTAAATACAAAACATAACTTAGATAAATTTGATTCTAAATCAGACAAAGGTATCTTTATCGGATATTCTAATAGAAGTAAAACGTACGGAGTGTTTAATTTAAGAACTAGCACCATCGAAGAAACAATGCATGTTTCATTCGATGAAAGTCTTAAAAATTTTGAAGATACAAATGATGAAGAGGATTTAATCACTCAAAATCAAGAGTCAATAGAAACTAATAATGAAATTAATCATCCTAATAAAAAGATTTAACTTTTAAAAGATCACCCTATAGAAAATATACTAGGAGATATGCAATCTATTGTTACAACTAGAAATCAACTAAGTAAAATGAGCAATGTAGCCTTTATATCAACTATTGAACCTAAAAATCCAAAAGAAGCATCAACAGATGATTCATGGATTTTGGCTATGAACTATATCAATTCACTAGAAATGATGTTTGGGAACTTGTTCCTAGACCTAAAAATAAAACTATAATTGGAACTAAACGGGTTTATAAAATTAAATGAATGAACAAGGTGTGGTTGTTAGAAATAAAGCCCGGTTAGTCGCTCAAGGTTATTGTCAAGAAGAAGGAATAGGTTTTGATGAAACCTTTGCTCCCGTAGCAAGATTAGAAGCCATTAGGATTCTACTTGCTTTTGCAAATCATAATAATTTCAAAATATTTCAAATGGATGTTAAAAGTGCCTTTTTAAATGGATTTGTAAAAAAGGAAGTATATGTTGAACAACCACCACTTTTTGAAAATGAAAAATTACCAAATCATGTTTACAAACTTAAGAAAGCTCTATATGGTCTAAAACAAGCTCCTAGAGCCTGGTATGATAGATTAAGATCTTACTTAATACAATCAAACTTTGAAATTGGTAAATCTTTTTACTAAATAAAATAAAAATTATATTCAACTAGTACAAGCTTACGTAGATGATATCATATTCGGATCAACTAATTCTGAAATGAATAAAGAATTTTCTGAAATAATGACAAAAGAGTTTGAGATGAGTCATATGGGTGAATTAAACTTCTTTCTAGGATTGCAAATAAAACAATTAGATAATGGTATCTTTATCAGCTAAGAAAAATATGCTAAAGACCTAGTTAGTAAATTTGGTTTGACTATTGCAAGTGGAAAACCCACTCCCATGGCAACCAATGAGTACTAAGTAAAGAAGATTTCTATAAAGATGTAGATCAAAAATTATATAGAGGAATGATTGGATCACTCTCTATATCACTGCTAGTAGACCTGATATCATGCATAGTGTTTATCTCTGTGCAAGATATCAATCCCAACCTAAAGAGACCCACTTAAAAGCTGTAAAACGTAGCATAAGATATGTTAAACACATCTTTGATTATGGCTTATTTTATCCTAAAAATGATTATTTTGAATTCATATCTTACTGTGATGCTGATTATGTTGGTTGTAAATCAGACCGAAAAAGTACAAGTGGAACTTGTCACTTTTTAGGGCATTCTCTAATTTTCTAGTTTAGTAAAAAGCAAAATACGGTTTCTTTATCAACAACCGAAGTAGAGTATATTTCTGCTGCTTTGGTTTGTTCCCAAGTAATATATATGCAACAAACTTTCGAAAGATTTTGGTTTAAATATCTCAAAATCACTAATTTATTGTGATAATACTAGTGCAATAAATTTATCCAAAAATCCTACTCATCATGCTCGAACTAAACATATTGATATCAGACATCATTTTCTCAGAGATAATATAAGTAAGGAAGTAATTACTCTCGATTCCAAGAAACAAATTATTGATATCTTAACAAAACCCTTAAATGCATCTATATTTACTAAATTAAGAAGAGAATAGTGTATTTGCTCAATAACTAAAATACAGAATATAAATAACAAAGTACGATTAAAAATTAAATTAAAATAAATCAAATAGCAAAAATATAAGTACCTTGTCCACAGCCCTCCTTTACCTTGTCGACATATAACGAATTTTTTGCTTTGAAATTTTCCCACCAAAATTTAAAAGGGTGGTTCTATATTCTTTTTATTTCAAAATTTTGTTCATTCTTTCTGTCCTTTCTCTAATCTAACTCCTGAAAACAATAAAACAATGACATCCTCCTCCAAATCAAATAAAAATTCAACCATTTCGTTCCCCTCTCCTTCTGCTGGACCATTTCGACGAACTACGCTTGCACAAGTGATAAAAATGGAGGATTCCTTGAAGGATGCACTGCAACTTATGACTAAAATTCAAGTAGTACAAATCAAAATGGCCAAAGAACAAGAATGGCAAGGCAAAATCCCTAGAAACATGCAAAAGCTTCTAATGGACAATCGTGCCAGTCCCATCCTGATTGATGAAGAATCTTCATGTGATCAAGTGCAAGAGGACAGCGAGGAAGAAGAAGTGAAGTCCTCACGGAAGAAGAGCACGTTGAAGATGACGACAAAGTTGTTTGCATTGGCGAAGTGTGCTTTTACAAGGATGGAAATCTAGTTGAACAACGTGGAAATTTCTGTTTCCACTACCCAAATTGCTCAGTTCATAGATCTCCCATTTTCAAGGATACATATTAGTTTCTTTTCTCTCTTTCTTATCGTTATATGATCTTACTTGCGTTTTCTACGCAAATGTAAATATAACAATATATAATTAATAAATGTGTGTTCTTATATTTGATTTCTCATATTATGACTATTATAAGTGTTATCATATATGGATTCTTAGTTAGGATAGTTAGTAATTAAGGACTAAGTTTTAGTTTCAGAATTAAGTGTTGATTATTTATGATAACACTATCATTATAATCACATGTCATATAGTATTAGAATAAGGGGGAGTTATATAGTTTGGAGTTATTTTTTGTTGATGACAAAGGGAGAGAAGTATAAAACATGATAGTTAGGCATAGTTTTAGGGGGGTTATTAGGATAGAAGTAATATTTTATAAACAAAGATTGTCATCATCAAAAAGGGGCAGATTGTTAGTCCCTGAGAAGTTGTTTTTGATGACAACAACCTTAGAATAAGATTATAAAATATATGTACTAACATTATTGTTTAGATATATATGTATATGCAGGACATATGTACAGGTACCAAAGAATGAAGACTATACATATAGAGATTCAAGAACTGATAAATTCAAGATCGAAGATATCAAGATTATCAAGAGTTCAAGATTTCAATATAAGTAATTTAGTTAGGAATTTTGTTAAAACTCCTAAAAAAGCACTGACATCTTAAAGTCCATTTTATTCATGGAATGGAATCCACTTCGAGCCCATTAAAGGGATGGAACGCTAAGTAAGATGGAACCTACGAAAAATCTAATGGAACATTGTTTTGTGTCTACTAACTTTTATTCAAATGTTTTACAAAATTATATCTTGTTTTCAAAATGATTTCAAAATATTCTTTTAAAAAATTCAAAAACATCTATCCTAGTTTTAAAATACTTTTAGCCTCAAATAATCTTTATTTTCAAAATCAAATTATCCTTGGTTTTAAACTGTCTTTTTATAATATATTTAACTTTTAATATTTATACTTAGATTTAAATAAAAAATAATATTAAAATTTTATATATACCAAAATATTATTCTCTGTACTTATTTATGTATTTTAACTATAGTTAAGTATATTTATAAAGTTTAAAATAGTTTTAATACAAAATAGAAGTTATTTTCAAAAAAAAACAAACTGCCAAAAATAACTTAGGCCTATAGACAACCCCAAGGAACCCTTGTCGACAAGGTGACAATTTATTTCAAAAGTTTGAATTTCAAAGGAAGTGTCTATTCGTCATATCCTTTCGCGAATGGACATGGCTGTTGTTCTACTATAAATAGGGGCTGTTTTAAAGGAATTTATATTCATATATTCTCTGATTTCATTCCTCTTCTTCTTCCACATTTCTTTATATACATTTTTACCATTACTCTGCTGAAATCATCATTGAATCTAACTAGATCATCTCTAATTTGATTCTCTATCACTATCTCAACAAGATCCCAGTGTTATTCAGAGTTATAGATTTTTTGTAATTAATTAAGCGAGAAAAGGTGTGATTGTAGCCTGTAAAATCAATCAAGCGAGAAAAGGTATGATTGTAGCCTGTAAAATCAATCAAGCGAGAAAAGGTGTGATTGTAGCCTGGAAAATCAATCGGGTGAACTTGTTGACCGTAAAATCAAGTATCTCTACCCAGAGGATTGTGAATCTGGAGCAGTGTACCTCGAGGACTTGAAATCGAGGGTGTAATTGTAAGCATTGATCTTGAAAGGAAATCCGTACTTGTGTTGAGGGACTGGATGTAGGGTAACTCCGAACGAGTATAAAATTCAATGTGTTCTTTCCTTTATTGCTTTTATTTTATATCTGCATCTATGTTTGATTATGTGGTCATATCTGTGTTTGAATATTGCATACATTTGTGTTCAAATTAATATAAACTCAAAAAGAATTAGTAATTCCTTTAAACACTATTCACCCCCTCTAGTGTTATTTCTAGCCTTAAGATCCGTAATCTGCATTTCTCACAATTCATTCAATAAAGCAAAGAGATTTCCTTTGTGCTTACCGACATGTATTTCCGTAACTTGCACACACACACACACACATATATATATATATGTATGTATGTATGTATGTATGTATGTATGTATATTCAATATTCATATTAAAAAACCAAACTTGATGATCAAAGCATATTAAACATCCATTGAAAATATCATATCATTATCCAAGAATATAATATAAGTTATAGTTTCTCATCTTTATTTCTCCCATGGGCTAGTGTAAAATCGGTTATAGGTTCACTATTATGGCTTCAACTCTACGGAACCGAAATCTTTGACCTTGAATGGGCTTGTCCCACCTTATAATGCTCACGACCATGACTTGGGGGTGGGAGGGCTCGACCAAGGTGGTGATGGTGGATGTCCGTGAGTTTACAAGAGGAAGAGAAGTGGATTTAGCCTGGTTTTGAGATGTATGGATATATATTTCATATGTTTATAATATTTTCACTATTTCGGCATAAATTTATTATTATTTTTTTAAATGAAGGGAATCCATCTGAGAGGCCATTAGAGCTTGAAAAAAAGAGGAATAAGAAGTGGAAATAGTATTAGGAAATTGTGAGAAGAGGGGTGGTATTTATAAGGAAAACAAATATGGAAAATATCTAATTGTGTGTGGACGAAAACACCCCTTGCCCACACCCCTTCTTTCACATCATTCTACACATTGGTTCTCCACCTCCATATGCTCCATCACTTCATTTTACTTCCAAGCCGTGTGCATGTCCTTTATGTGTAAGGTAGTTGACTTTAGGAAGCTTAAGGGTTAAGTTTTTTGTAAAATATATTATACTTTTCTTATATATGTTTACATGTATATATGTATGTTTGTATATGTTCATATGTATGTGTATCTTGTATATGTGCACATGGCACAAAAATAAGGTTGCAACGATTTTAAACAACTTTCGTTCGTCAAACCGTTGAGAACCGGGAAACAGATTACCAGTCACATTTTCACTTATATTTAAAATTAGATATAAATGTAAACAAAATTTGAAAATAAATTTATTATCATTTTTAATTAGTTAAATGATCACATTTCATTTATAAAATCATATAAACTCATATTAATAGTTATTTACAAAAAATATTATTATACAAATAAAGCGATATCGATTTTTCATAATATTTTCAAATCAAATATAATTTTTTATAAAATTATTATAGATTATTTATTACCACTTTATGACTAATTTAAGACGAATTTCATCATTTAAAATAATTATTTAAAAAATTAAAATAATTATTAAATCATTAAATTTTAATTTAAATACGATGCCATTATTGGTGATGACATAAATACATTTAATTTCCAAAATAAATAAATAATTTTATATCATATTCTTGTTCAATTATAAAAATAAGTGTATGTATCCAGCTCCATGCGCGATGTTTTATGATTATAGAGCTAGTTATCGATAAAACAGTTTTCGACCATTTTATCGATTTAGATTTCAAGGAAAATATTCTGTAACTATTTATTCAAAATAAGATTGTTATTACTCATTATTACTCAAAATAATATTATTTGTATCATCAACATTTTATTTGAATAAATTTGAAAATATATAAAATTTATGGAAGTGATAAGGGTCATTACAGACTTCCCTCCTTAAAAGAATTTCATCCCCTAAATTACCTAAAACCAAAGGTTTTGCCCAAAATATTTATATTTAAACTTACACCCCTATGATGTATATAGATTATCTGTATGCAATATCTCATTTGATCTTCTACTCGAATTCACAACTTTACTTCCGAACTAGTATTGATCTCCTGATCCTTTAGTGCGGACTCTGACTAGGCTTCTAATCAAAACTTTTTTTTTTCGTTGCATAGCTCTCAACTATGATACAAAAATAAAATATCCAACTATAAACCCTCATCAATGTTCGTCATCATGAATCGAGTGATAAATTCTTTTTCGGACCGGTGTAAACACCTCAAAATTCCGCACTAGAATCTTAGATTAATTATGCGATGAAATAATCCATGCACTTCATATGAATTTAATAATCTAATCTTTTTTATGAAAACATTTCATAAAACTTTCATTCCTTATTCAAACTTTTGTAAAGATACCTTTTTAAACATAACCATTTTACATTTTTATTTCCAAATATTTCTACTTAAAAACAAATTTCTTTTCAAAAGATAAATATCTTTTTATTATAATACATCTATAAACATATCTTTGTGGTTTCCGGAAAACTCATTTTCAAAATGATTCATTAAATTACCATAAACTTCCTTTAGATAATATCAAATGCGAAAACATTCTTTAATGGTTAACATTCCTTTATTAATTAAAACTTCCTTTATATATATATATATATTCACTTTAATTATACCAATTTTAATACTTAAAAAATACTTATATACTTACTCAAATGTTATAACTATATTTAAAAAGTTTTTTACCGTACCGTTAACATATAATCAAAGAGATTAAAACAATCACTACCAAAACATTATTATAATGAACTTCTCTTTTTATAACATGTTAATTATAATATTTTAATCTTTTTATAAAAGATTCTGATACTTTGAAATCCCATTATTAAAGATCTAAATACACCCATAAGTTTTCTTCCAAAGTGTCATTTAAAGGTTTAAAAACAAATGCTGCTAAAACATTATTTACTACGAATCCAAAACCATTTGTTAATAACTTTAAATATTTATTTTAAATATCAAAGCATACCCATGATTATCAATTATGATAATATACTTTGATAAAAATTGGCTATCATCAATCAATTTATCAACTAATGGTTCACATTATGCGTTTTAACTTTAGAAAATTATATTGATCGAGTAACTCAAAAATGATACCAAGGAACTAGGTACTACCAATAGTACCGCATATTTCCTTAATAAGAAGAGGAATACTTAAGAGAAGCGTTTACAATTCGAACGCATCTCCTGCCCATTTTTAGTTACTTTCGAGCCACTCGAATCAATTAATCATAAGATTGTTTTGTTTTCAAAATCCTATTTTAGAAGTAATATCATCATTATTCCTTTTCCAAAAATCATTTGAAATTCTATTCAAAAATACTGGAATTTAAATTGTCAAAAGTTCCTTTATAAAGCACGTTTTATAAATCCATTTTATAAAATCACTTCTATAAAACATATTCATAAGATTTATTTATTTTAAATAAATTCCTTTAAGAAACATTGTTATTTATCGAATACTCCATAGTCAAATTATGGAACTAAATTCACGAGGTGTTCGTACTAAAACTTTTAAATTTAACAGCCTAGCAATCAATGATAATAACCGAGTTCTATCATTTCCTTGATCCAATAACTATATTACTTGAAAAACAATCTTTATATTAAAAATATAATCCTACATAAAATTATTTCGTTTACAAATTATCAAAACCAAAATCATTTATGTAATATTAACAAATATGTACTCATATATACTCAAATTCATTCCAGGGTGTTGCTAACCCTATCTTTAATGATTTACTCATCCTAGGGTATTACTAACCCTTTACCTGATGAGAGTTTACCCCTACCAAAGCCAAGGTGTTCGCTCAACCTAAGCTCTGATACCACGTCGTGAGGACCCATTTCTTCAACTCTCGGAAATCGATACTTATATATCTTCGGTATTCCTGTGCCGTAAATCCAAGTGCTAGAGAAGCGAATTTTCAATGGTAAGAAAGAAAATAAAGACAGAACAGAACCTCAAATATATTATTTCAACGTAAACTTTACAAAGAAAATTAAAAATACATAAATCAGAGTTAAAAGTATAAATTCATGTCCATACAAAAGCAGAATACAATGGCACAAGAGTGTGGTGGAAATAGATAACAATCTTCATAAAATTCTTCTAACTCCATGCTTCAATCTCCATCCAGATTTCTTCAAAACTAAACCTAACTACTAGGCTGCTTGGGAAAAATTAAGGCACCCCGAGTTTAAGGTAAATGAAAATAAAATCTCAATCAATCATGGAACTGGTGTGAGAACTCAAAAGACGAGTTTCGAAATCAAAAGGTACCGCATAAGACCATGCTGCACATAAACACGGAACGAGTTTTTATCTTATGATAACCAAAGCATTTGCTACATAAAAATAAGGGATTTTATTTTTAGTGACATTTCTTTAAAACATTTGCAATTAAACTTACTAATCTTAGCCGAAAATTGTTACCATTATTAAATTCCAGAATAGTAGGTTCTACAAACAAAATGGAGACACTTATTGGAGAATGAATTTCCATAAAAATGACCAAGTGAAGGGATTACCTTCCGGTAGTACATCTGTAGAGGACTGTACCGGGGCTACCAAACATCCGCCTTCTACCAACATAAGACCGGCATACCTTTTTCACTAGATAGCATCGAATATGTCATCACCCCAGTCATTACCGACCTATCCAAGCACTCGATTACCATACGCTACATTAATTTATACCCGAACGTCATAATGGGTAGAAATATATCTAAAAGGGGATGATCATTCCCTAGTGGTTGCGAACCACATAGCCTTGATACATATACCCTATTTTTACCATTTTCGGGTATGAGGCTCGAGGTAACGATTACCTTTCACATAGCACATAATCTTTCTTTGAATGCCACACTGCCATTCCATGGTCACACAACTGATTTCTACAAACATATAATTCCTAAGCTTACGTCTCAGAAAAGGGTTTTAAGCTAAGAGAAGTTGCCTTCTCCGCCACCAAACAGATGATACATTTATAGAGATCGTTTATGTAACTAGAAATGCAAAGTCAAACATTCGTCCATACAAGTTTGTTCTAGGATTGAACGAAATCGTAGGCACTCTCCTACCACATCATGCCAAGAGTTACCCTTAGGACTAGTAGCAAAAATTACTTGCAACCCAAAGAGTTTCAGAAATGAAGGGACCATTTCTACTTTAGTATTTGGGAGCTAACCCGAATTATCAACAAGCTGTCCTTTCACCCCAAAAATCTTCGGTCTTCATTCTTCATTTTCCTTATCATGTCTTTATTTTTCAAACGCATATATTGGTTTAAAGTGGTTTTCGGATAGGAATTACCCAAATCTGACCTCGGTTCTTTCGTACAAATCATCGACAAAAGTTTTCCTATGAATAGGGAATCATTGTTTAGTTGATTAAGTTCGTTTTATCAAAATCTCTTCTGTAGATATGTAGTTCTAAAACATTCTTTCCGGTGTATACAGAATCATTAAATATCTCTTATCAAATACTTTGATTTCTCAAAACCTTTTTTAAACTTAGAATAATTCAAAATCATTTCACTTTTAACTTAGGAAAATATTTCCAATTCATTTCATTTAAATATGAGCAAGGATTTCTTAACTCAAAACTCAAAACTTTTATTTAATTAAAACCACATTATCTAGGATGTTAATCCAAAACCAATAAATATTAAATGAGCAGAATTTATAGAAATCATCTAATTGTACTCAATACTAATTCCCATATTTAACAAATACTATGGGCGGAATAACGACAAAATCACCTATTAAATTCCACGAACAGTACAAGTTCCCTCTACGGGCGTTAACACCGAGTATATGAAGATCATCTCCATAAAATCCAGGTTGTTTAAATTTAGAAAATATTATTCTTTATTCTTTGGAAAATTTTGATCCGAGTAAATCAAATTTACTATCCCCTCCTTCCGGCCAGTTCGGATAGTTAGGGAGAGCGGGAAACTGGTTTTCCAAACCCACGCCTAGACACTATCTCTCTGATACTCATCAGACGGTTAAGTTATTTGATCGACTCTAAACCATTTAATATTTGACCATTCCTTAAATCCTTCAAAATAATCTTGAGAACTTATTAATCATTTAAAAATATTTACGAAAGATTTGAAAAAGAATGTTTGCGTTTAAAACAATATTTTAAAAGTTACAAAAAAGTGCTTTTTAAGCTATATTGATCAAAATGACTTTTCACATTTGGAAATTAATTTTTATAACTCAAATCACTTTTAAAACATTTTATCTGATTTTTATAAAATTTTTCATAATTTTAAAATATCATTGTCAAATAAATCCAATTTTGGATTACGAACTGCAAAACCGCGGCTTTTCAAAAAGCTTTTGTTACTCATATTTCAAAATCTATTTATCCAAATCTAGATTTTACTCCTTTCTTTAAAAACTATGAATTTTAAAAACTATGGATATAGTATTTTGGAAAATTGTCATTTGAAGAATTCTGAGCTAAATTCCATCCTATACACTAGTTTGCCTTTTATGGCGCGAAATCGTGAACTGCAGTTACGCGACGCGCCTATTTTTGACTAAATTTCCAAAAACCTTTCAAACTTTACCAAAACACTTTCATAAACATTTCAAACTCGTTTTTTAATCCTTTCTAAAGAAGTTTAACATCCCATATACACCAATTCATTCAATAAAGGAAAGTGATTTCCTTTATGCTTATCAATGTGTATTTTCGTGACTTGCATATATATTCAATATTTATACTAAATAACCAAACTTGATGATCAAAGCATATTAAACATCTATTGCAAACATCATGTCATCATCTAAGAATATAACATAAGTAAGAGTTTCTCATCTTCATTTTTCCAATCGGGCTAGTCTAAAATCGGTTATAGCTTCGCTATTATGGCTTTAAACTCTATGGAACTGAACTTTTTGACCTTGAATGGGCTTGACCCACCTTAAAATGCTCACGGCCATGACTTGGGAAGTGGAAGGGCTCGGCCAACATAGTGGTAATGGTGGATGGCCATGAGTTTTTCATATGTATGGGTATGAATTTCATATGTTTATAATATTTTCACTATTTTGGCATAACTTTCTTACTATTTTTTTATATGAAGGGAAGCCATTAGACAGGCCATTACAGCTTGAAAACAAGAGGAAGAAGAACTTGAAGTGGTGTTAGGAAATTATGAGAAGAAGGGTGGTATTGATAGGAAAAAACATATATGGAAAATACCTAAATGTGCATGGACCAAAGCACCCCATGACCACACCTCCTCTTTCACATCATTCTACACATTTATTCTTCCTCTTCATGTGCTCCATCACATCATTTCACTTCCAAGTCATATGCATGTCCTTTGTGTGTAAGATAGTTGACTTTAGGAAGCTTAAGGGTTAAGTTTAATAGAAAATATATTAGATTTTTCTTATATATGTTTACATGTATATTTGTATATTTATATATGTTCATGTGCGTGTTAGGATATATATGTTTTTTATGATGCCCCACTTTATACTCACACTAGTCAAGGACACTACGGAGTAATGTCGTCGACTAGTATGAAGAATAAGGCTGTGGAGGAGCGACCATCTGTATAATTGCTTTGTGCGAGTATCGATATGCCAAATAAAATATCACATTCATTTCAAGAGAAAGTCCGATATACCGTTACAAACTCAAAGCTACTACACACTGGCTATGCGGTCTTCGGAAACAAATACAAAATAAGCATAACACAAAATCAGTCAAGATATTCATATCTCTAAGGCAGAAACAGATATGAATATAACATATAAAAGTGTACATCAAAGTAGTGATTATGTAAGATCCACTACATCACGAAAAATAGGTACAAGTGCTAGACAAAAGAATATGTATACATCAAGAAGTCTCTATCTTGAAGGTATAAAAACAAAAAATACTAAGCTAAAGTAGTTAGCCAAAAGTCAGGTGACAGACCCTGATAAGAAGTCAAGTAGAAGTACATGAAATACCTCGGTCTGACCCGAATATTATTTAAGAAGAAAATAATAAATGGATCATTTTAACTATAAATATCATATAAAATGAGATAGGATAAGAGAAAACATATGATAACAATAATGCCATACTGTAACAAGTATATATTAAATAACAATAAAACTCATACCATATCTCCAGAATCTCAAAACACCAAAATGTGTCATATTCTTTATTTTATTCACCAAACCACAAATATTGATCAAGCTTATCAATGCATATCATCAAAATTGGTGAGACAAAAATTCTAGAAATCATCAATTAGAAATCTAGAGATCACAAAAGGGGGAGGCCTATCACGAACGGAAGCATGAAAACTCACCAACACGTGTATCACAAATAGGTCGCTATCCCATGGTCGCTAACCATAGAGCCGGTGCAACGACGTAGTAAAATAACGGTACGTCCGAGGAACCTAAAACTCGAATAATTCAAAACAATGGCGTCGTACAATAACAGTTTGCCCGATGAACCTGATTCGTCGATGCAACGACATAGTACGATAGCGGTACGTCCCATGATCCGAACTTCATAAAAGAACATGGGTTGCTGGCCTATAAAAATAAGTCGAAACTCCAAAGAACCCATAGGTCGTTAGCCTATAAAAGAAATGAGAAAAAGCTTAATAAAACGAGGTGCGATCCCTCACGTGGACAAAGAGACATCACATATCGCTAGTCTAAACCACAAAATGATAACCATTGATTAATAATAAGTGTGAATTATACTAAGCTAGTAAATAAATGAGTTTAACTCCATGTCCCAAAACCACTGGCTTAAATTAAATATTTACAAATAAATTGTAGATTTCCACTCGAAAGTTATCATAAGAGTTCAATCGAACAAGTCAAGGAATTAACCGACAAAGTAAGCGCAAGCATTTCATACCACTTGTTTTGCTAAGTCGTTTAATTAGATTTCTCAAACGAATGAGTTAAAGGTTTGTACATACTGATAGATTGAAATACGGTTTTAAAAACGAGCTTTGTATCAAAGGTAACATTGAAATCATTTTTGTGAAAGAGTTTGAATATTTACTACTAGTATAGAAACCTTTGTATTTTAAGGTGGCAAATCATAGAAAACGATTGTAAAAATAATCGATCCCAAAATTTCACATTCGAAGACGTGAATCAAATCCATAGAAATCGATACCAAATCCATCAAAATGGATATTCCTAAAAATCCAGAGAAAGGAGTCATCAAAGTTGATAAAAGTGAAAACAACTAATCGGATCAACAGAAATCAATAAACATTGGAAGTTCACTCAAAATAGGCAAATAGGAAAAACTAAACAGTTCCAAATGTCTGGGGTTAATCCAAACGTCTGGATTTGAGTTCTGGAAATATTTCAGAAACCTTCCAAACGTATGAACTCTAACCAGACGTTTAAAAACTAACCAGACGTCTGGTAGGTTTGAATTAAACATCTGGTCCAAGTCTCTGCCCTTTTTTTCTTTTCTGCCGTATATTTTTTTCATCTGATGCCCATATTAGACGTCTGGACCTTCCAACCAGACGTCTGGTTGTCGGTTCTAGGCAACATTTTGCCTAGGCCTTCGATGGCCAAATAAATTCGAAAGCGATCGGACGAGCGAAGAAGGCTAGGGATTTTATGCCGAGCAACAACCCAGCCTTATAGGCTTTTCGATAGACCCCAAATAACATGTCCAAACATCCAAGATAGGAACTTTAAAGATTTTGACTTCAAAACAGAAAATTTGAAAATTTCACCAAATCAATTCAAATCAAAAGCAATTAAGCATGAAATAGACGTTAGGGATTCATATCTAACAACAATGAAATCTATAGACGTAGATATGAGTTCAAGAACTCACTTTTAAAACTCAAAGACAACGAATAAGAGGCTTTAAAACAAAGCAAGACCAACTCCTCTTCAATCACCTCTAGAATCTTCAATCTGTTGTCAAAGGTGAAGTTTTTCCTAAGTTAGGTTTAGGATTTTATGAAAATTGAAGAGAGATTGAGATGGAGAAGATGAAGTGGATGCTTACCTAAGCTTCTCTTTGATTTTGGAGCTTGAATTTGAATTTCCTAGTAAATTAGGGCTTAGGAATTTTGATTTTCATTTATTTTCCCCATTTTTACTTTAGCTTGAAAGTGTTAGGAAATGAAAATGAATGAAGAGAATAGGGGGTGAAGTTAGGGTGTTATGTTGGGTTAATGGGCTAAAACCCAAACCCCAAGCCCAATAGAAAAATAGCAAAATTCTACACAATTCCAAACATATCGATGTTTGCACTCAAAAATGTCCAAACGCCTTTTTAGACTCAATGGATGTGGTCTCGAGTCCTAATTTGATAGTTTACGAAAAGTAGCATTTCAGACTTTAATCCGACTAACGATGCTATATTTAAATAAATCATTTAAATATACAATCGTAAATTATGCGGGTTGTTACAGACTCTCCTCCTGATTAAAATTGCGTCCTCATAATACTTAAGAAGAAAGTAAAGAGTAACAACCATAAAAGCAGATCAACACAAAAGAAAATTTGAAGTAAGAAGTTCACCTTAAAGAGAACGAGAAAGTAAGTCTGGACGTGTTCGCTCGATGAATTCTCTGGATTTCCGAGAACAATCCTTAGGATTTGAGGACCATTGAACTTTCACAAGTGGGACATCTTTATTTCGAAGGCGTTTAACCTCCGCAAAATGATACGAATAGGACATTGCTCATAAAAAATTAGGTGAAACTTCAATTTCTTCAACAACACCGGGCTCAAGAATAGAACCAGAATCTCTAAGGCATTTTCGTAGTTGAGAGACGTGGAAAACATCATGAATAGAAGAAAATTAAGCCAGTAATAAAGGACGATAAGCACGGAACCAATGCATTAGGTGATGGGAAATGGGCCGATGTGCCGAGGTGCTATTTTTCCCGATCGGCTGAAATGCACAACACCCTTCATACGTGGAACACGAATGAACATCAAATCTCCCACAGAAAATTCTAAATTCCTTCTTTGGTTATCGGCAAAGGATTTTTGCCGACTTTGTGCTTCTTTCATCCTATGATGACTAAGGTCGATCTTTTCTGTCGAATCATGAATAAAATCTGGACCTAAAACCAGCTTCTCACCGGCCTCAATCCAACAAGAAGGAGATCGGCATGGCCTTCCATAAAGTGCCTCGAAAGGTGCCATACCAATACTAGATTGGAAGCTATTATTATAGAAAAAATCAACAAGAGAAACATGATCTTCCCAACTTCCACCAAAATCAAGAACACATGCACGAAGAAGATCTTCAAGAGTTTGATTCACATGCTCCGTTTGTCCATCGGACTGAGGATGATAAGCGGTGCTAAAATTAAGCTTCATTCCTAAAGCTTTTTGAAGACTCTTACAAAATCCACTAGTAAATAATAGATCACGATCACGATCACGAACAATATAAGTAGGAACTCCATGCAATTTAACAATTTCTTTAACATAAATTTTGGCCAAAAGAGGTACGATCTGATTAGACCGAACGGGGATAAAATGGACGGATTTTGTGATTCTGTCAAAAATCACCTAACCCGAACGAGAACGAGGAAGACCATCAATAAAGTCCATGAAGGCTTGATCCCACTTCCAAAAAGGAATATCTAGAGGTTGCAATAACCCACTGGGCCTTTGATGCTCGGCCTTTATGAGTTGACAAGTCATTCAACGCTTAATGAAGTTAGCAATATCAGATTTCATTCCATCCCAATAATAAAGTCATTTCATATCCACATACATTTTACTACTACCGGGATGAATGGTAAATTTAGAACGATGAGAATCTTCCAAAATGTCTTTACGAAGATTACTAATATTTGACACGATAAGTCTACGAAATTTTCGAATGCCGCCATGAGCATCGATTTCAAAGTCATTCAAACCATCATTATTTCTATCCTCACAACTTTGGCTAAGATGAGCCAGCTCGGGATCATGCTTTTGAGCATCAAGAATGCGGTCTAAAAGAGATGGATGAGCCTCAAGGCTACATAGAACAAGAGATGAACATGAATTGGATTCACGATCTAGAATCTCACAAGTAGACAAAGTCTCAAGATCATTCCATTCGGATATCATCATTGAAACAACTTATTGTTGCTAACGACTAAGGGAATCAGCAACACGATTTCCCTTTCCAGGAGTATAAAGAATGTCAAGGTCATAAGATGTAAGGAATTCGACCCAACGTTATTGATGCAAATTAAGTTCCTTTTAAGAGAATAAATACTTCAAAGATATATGATCGGTGTAGAGAACAAACTTCTCTCCCATGACGCCAAATTCTAAGAGCGAAAACAATAGCCGTGAGCTCTAAATCGTGAGTGACATATCTAGTCTCGGCGGGCTTTAATTTCCTAGAAGCATAAGTGATAACACGTTCCCTTTGCATGAGAACGACACCCAAACCGACACGACTAGCATCGGTATAAACAATAAAGTCTTGGTTCCACTTGGGAATCACAAGAATAGGAGAAGTGGAAAGGAGTTCTTTTAATTTCTGGAAAGTAGTTTCATATTTGTTTGACCAAATGTACTTAACTCCCTTCTTTATCAAACTAGTAAGAGGCACAGAGATTTTAGAAAAGTCTTTTATGAACCGACGGCAAAAGCTCTCCAATCCAAGAAAGCTACGAATTTCCAACACACTCTCCGGTTTCTTCCAATTTTAAATCGCTTCGATCTTTGAAGGATCCATGGAAATTTCAGATTCATAAATAACATGTCGTAAAAATTTCACATGAGATTGCCAAAAGTGGCACTTAGAAAATCTTACTTTCAATTGATTGCTCCTAGAGTTTCCAACACAATCCAAAGATGTTTTTCATGCTCTTCCTCGGTTTTAGAATAAACAAGAATATCATCTATAAAGATGAGAACAAATCGATTTTGTTTAAATTAACTAAATTATATCTTGTACAACTCATTAGACTTCATCGGCCCACCTTAATCCAAATAAGGAAAACATTTGAAATTCATCCAAATTACATGTTGTAAACCGACCCGATTCCACCAATGGTATATGAGCCCAACTGGTCTATGAGATCTAATTAGTTAATATTTAGAGTCGCCTAACTAAACCTATTAATTTGATAATGTTTAGAAAAGTAGTGTCGATGTAATAACTTGTATCATTTTCGATCATTAAAAGTAAATAAATCCAGTAAGCTTAACTTTAGTGGAAAAACCATTTTTTTTCAAATATTTGAATTTGAGACGAAAATAGCATTATTGCAACCATCTTGTTTTTCTGATGTGCACCATATTTTTTTATTCAAATCAGAGTCCAAATGATGAAGATATTATCGTTTTGTACTTTAGAAATTTGAATTTTAAATCGGTTAAGCCCGACTCAAATATGAACGAACACATTCCATTGGCTATAGATAATAGCTAATTTCTCCTATTTGAAAATTTAAAATCATTTCCGTACGTATATTCTTTCACTTTTCTCTCATCTTAGAAATTTTAAGCTCCTTTTCAATTCAATTATCAAATTCTCTCCAAGACCTTCACTACATTCAATAGTTCGAATATGAAATCGAAGAGAAACTTAAGGCCTATACTATAATACCAATTAGAGTTGCAGATTTGAAAGCAAAACAAATTATAGAGAATGACCGATTCGTAGCATTTTGGATCTAAGTGAGTGGTTTACATCTAATTTGTTATATAAGTATCTCTTAGTTCTAAATTAATTTATAGATTAGGAATTAAGTTTGGATTACCACTAATAACTTGGATTTTGGATAGTAATTAAAGGTAAATTAATCTGAAACTAAAAGAAGTTTTATAAACAGTGAAAAGTGATAAATTGATAATGTTTGGCTAAACCGTGAAAAAAATGAAGTTCAAAATGATTATTAGTGATATGTGACAAGAACTGATTTAAAAAATGAATGAACTAGTATAAGTTAATATTAAATGATGCTAATTTATGTGAAACAGTAAATAAATTTGAAACTAATTGAACTCATGTGTATACACACGCACAAATACATACATATATACGCACATATACATCCATGCATGCGTGCGTGCATGCATACACACATATACACAGATATATATATGTATATGTATATGTATGTATGTATGTATGTATGCATGTATGTATGTATGTATACACACACACGCATAAGCAAAAGAGAAGTGATATTGTGAATATAGAGTGTGTGTGCATGATATATGTAAAATAACATATAAAAATCATGTAAAAAGTATATAAAATAATTTCAAAGATAATATAGTGTATTTCTAAAAATAAATATGCTTTAAATTATATAACATCCCATTTCAAATTTAAATAGAATAAATATATTAAAATAGATATTCAAAATTTTAATTAAATATTTGAATTCGAAATTTTAATATTTGAATATATTTGGATTTGAGATTTAAAACCAAGTTTGAATGTTGGATAAGTATTTTATGTTAATAAATAAATTTAAAAAAAAAATTATTTTGAATATTTTATTGAATTTAATTTATTAAGTTGAATTTATGGATTTATTTGATAATTAAAAAGAGAATATTAATTTAAAACTTAAATTTGAAATTTGAGTTGTGTCTTAAAAATCCAAAAGTTATCCAAAAATTTATTTTGAAATAATAATCATGAAATTCTGAAATAGTTTTAAGGAATACATTATTATTTTAAGATTGATTTAAGGGTTAAAAGCGGTATTTAGCCATCGAAAAAATATTTCGAGTATGAAAATAATTTATGGAAAATATTATAATGACTTAATAATTTTTATAGTGGTTGAAATAATTTAAACAAATTGAAAATAAGGTAGTTTCTTTACAAAGGAAAGTAAAATCTATGTGCCTAATGCATTCAAAGGCCTGATAACCCATGCCCAAAACTTTAACTAGCCACGCTTATCCCTTCTCATTTTTGTCCCAGCTCCTAATCTCAAGATCTTATCCACTTTTATTTATTCGCAACCCATAAAAAAGGAAGAAAAACACCTATGTTGATGAGATGGAGGGTGCGTGAGCAGAGGGAGCTGGGTTGGCATAAGCGTCAGAATGGCTAGGGCAAGAAAGGCACTACTTATTGATGCGAGCTATCAATGGCGGCTAGAAGGAAGCATTGATGTTATGGGATGCAATTTTAGCAATGTGCGACATGCGACATGCAACATGAAGCGGTCGCTTACGCTCGCGAGTATAATGGCGATTTGGTTGTGTTGTAAGGCAGCCAATGATGTGGGCTAGCTTGGAATGATTGACTTCATAGGTTGTGACAGAGAATGATGTAAAGAAGGTTTGACCGTTGTGACGACCCGAATTTCAGCGCTCGAAATCCGACATCAAATACCTCACTTATATTAGAATGTCGCGGATTCAAACGTTAAAATCCGATTCGCCGGAGTTTATAACACATTAGGTAAATACAACACAGCGGAAACAGAAGAATTTTTTTTATTGATACACAACATTTGATACAACAATGATACAAATGAAATGATCAACACATATATCAAGGATACACAACAACGGAAGACACAGCAGAAAACACCAGCAACAACAGTGGAAAGAAACATCTTCAATGCTAAGCTTTAAAACTCCAAACCAGAAGCTTGAACCACCATCATGCTAAACTTGAAATGCAATGTGATCGCCAAACCAAAGATTGAAGGCTATCGAATTTACGCCTACTAGCTGACTATCTGAGAACCTGACTCTAGGCTGCCCGTGTGGAAAATTATGGGCACCTAGAGTTTAGAAAGTGAACAATAAACTCCAGGTCTGCCATGGGACTGGTGTGAGCAAATAAAAACAGTTTAAACAACAAAAGAAGTAAAATGAAATCCACAATTCTTTTGAAAAATGCAACTACCATAAGGCTTCCCGCCACACACATAATTCAAGCGCACACTTGGAGGAGATTACTCCCTATGATAGTCAAATATGCTTGATACGCAAAAATCCTTTTGATATTATTATTATTAGTGCATAATGCAGAAAACCTTTCGAAAATATAATATTAATCTTAGCCAGCATAGGTACCATTATACTATGCCTACTATAGCTACCATTTAAGAATGGAAGGTTATACAACTGCAATCGTAAAGGCTCGTATTGGATGATTCGATTTCCAACAAATGGTCGGGCTAAGGAACTTCCTACACCACATGGGTACGCCTTTGGAGGGACGCCTCGAGAACCTAACCGGATCTCTGCCAACACAAGGCTGTTTACCTCTATAACTAGGTAACTAACTGTCATAAGTATGCCACCCCCCAGTCATCACCGACCTTTATCCCGGGATTCTCCAACAAATAGCAACAACCACATAAGTTAAATATCTAGGCTCCACACCATGATACCACTTTTATCCAGAAGGAAATGGACATAACCTAAAGGGCGTGACCCTCATAACCTTGCTGCATTCTTCCTGTTTGACCATTTTCGGGGTGTGAGGTTCAACGAGGTCTCGTCCACAAAGCTACGCTTTTCACAAAAGTCATGCTTTGATCAACAAATGATCAGTAGCACTTAGTATGCCACATTACCAAATTGGAAATATATCGCTAGTAAATATCAACTACATAACCTCTGAGCTCGTACGTCTCAGAGAAGGGTGTTAAGCTAAGGAAATAAATTCTCCGCCACCAGATAGAAATGTATTTGATAGAAACCAGCTCTACATCTCAAAGTATAATGTCAGACATACGTCCATACAAGTCCGTTCCGGGTTCGAATGGAACCGAAGGCACTTCATAAAGAAGCCCTTTCAAATCCAGGTATTCACAATCTCGATCGGACTCCCCATCACATATGGAGATCGCTATACCGGCGCGACTCTATGTAAAGACATTCGACAGGTAATCCTTTCGTTCTCAAAAATACCCGGTCTTCACCGCTGTCTTCAAATGCTATCCATTACGTCATATCACTGTTCGTGATATTAAGTCCTCTCCCGACTAAACCGAATAATGAGCGCAAAATTTAAAAACATATGGATATATTAGGATCTTAGTTAACTCGTAACTTTCAACACTTGTTTCCCAAAACCTTTCATTTTGAATGGTTTAAACAAATTTCCACTTTTAATCTTTTAAAATAAAAGATAAAGATCCTCTCAATTTAAAAACAAGGTTCACCAAATCTTTCACAAAGATTCGTTTATAATATTTAAACAAAAGATCTATCTTTGAGATCCTCTTTTGTTTGAAAACAAAGTTCATCAATCTTTAACAAAGATCCATTCATAGCTTTCAAAACTATTTTCAATTGATTCGCCCATAACTTGAAATCCTTTCATCAAAAACTGGAAATTCTTTCTTTATATGAAAGGTATTGTCATTTGAAAACAAAGAGTTTTCATTTTGGGAAAATCTGATCAAATATGCACAAGTTATAACCTTTTAAAGTTTAAACTGGAAAACCAGCGAACTGTCGTATACTTGACAAGTTCCATTTATATTAAATTTAAATTACCAAAATAATTTATTTAAAATACTTCAAAAATGGTTAAAAATCCATATACATAGATATATACATTTTATAACTTGTATAACTTTTTAAACCATAATCTTCAAATGTATATAGAATTCAACTTTAAAATCTTAAATTCAAATCAAATTATTTTAATTTCAAAACTCCTTTTCAAAAGTTTCTCAGATCTAACTCAATTCCTTTTCCAAACCATTTTGAATTCAAAATTCAACTATAAAATAATATTAAATTCAAAATATCTGTGACTTAACCAATTTCCCATGAAATCCTTATTTGTGTGTGTATGGTGTAGTCTAGGGGTTTTACACACAATAATAAAATATTACAGCCATCATCGATTCAAGCACAACAATATCGATAAGCGGTATAATCCCTTAACGCTTATCTTCATTCACAGATTCACAAATAAATATGTAAATTCATCACAAATTAATAAATCATAGTTCATAGCTCAATCATATCATAGAACATCACATATCAGGAATATCAAACAATTCATGGCATTCAATACAATTCAAACGTCTATAAGCAAGATTAATTAATCACCTGATTAATTTAAACCAGATTAATTACTTATGAATAAATTACTAATACTGGTTAATTAACATTAATTAACTATAACCCATTGGCTATTATTAAAATTAATTAATCAACCATAATAGACAAATCAATCAACCTTTAGTCATTAAATAATTAACCCTTAATTATTTAATTATTCTTTAATTAATTATCCTTGATCAATTATATTAATTAATTAACCCTTAATTAATTACCATTTAATTAATTATCCTTAGTTAATTACAATAAGTGATTATCCCTAATCATTTATATAAATAAATTACAAATTAATTACATCGAGTAATTATCCTTTAATCACTTGATTAGTTATCAATTTTTCTTAATTACTTTCACTTACCTTTAAGTAATTAATTACCCTTTAATTACTTACATTAATTAACCTTTAATTAATTATATTAGTTAATTAGCTCTTAATCAATTAATTATCCTTTAATTAACTGCATTATTTAATTAGCTTAAAATCAATTAATAAATGATCTTTTAGTTAATCAAAACTCTAATTAATTAATGATAACTCATGAAATAAATTCATTTATTAACCCACAGATTAAATTAAGGCTTTTAATAAATTTTTAAAAGATAAACCACTTATTTTTATTAATTACTTAATCACATTATCAAAAATTATTTAAATAAACTTATAAATTAAATAAAGGATGCAAGATAAAATACTTTAAACTTATGTTAATTTTAAAATAATTTATTTAAAAACTTTAAGAAACCCATAATTTAAATAAACATTTACTAATTAAAAGAAATGGGTTAAGAAAAATTATTCAAATTAAAACTTGGTTAGTTAAAATTTTAAAACTTTGAAAATACATCATTTTTCTGACTCGAGATGATTTCCGGTATCAACCCAAGCTAGCATCCAAAATTCCCGATCCATCACTATTTTTTTTGCCTTTAAATTTTAAACTCAGGAAAACACACGCAAGCCAACCCAAATACACTCTCGAGCCAATACCACCTTTCTTTAAGTCCTTCTTCAAGTCCCACCTTCTACTCCTTCCCAACCTACTAACACACACATATGCACATTCACGTGCACAGAAGATTCTCTGATCATCATCGCGAGCATCGACACATCACCGAACACCTCCCCTAATGGTCTGATCACCTAGAAACCTAAAACGATGATGAACCTGCAATCGAGCTACATGATCACCACCGGGAACTAACTTTATCACCAAAAAACTACCTGGTGCCGGCGATCCCGACCACCAGACATCTTGCCATCACATCCGTAGCTGCATCATGACATCACGCGACGATCCCCTCGGTGCGATCACTTCCACTTCACCCATGATGACATACGAACCCAATTTTCGACATCAATTAAAAACTAGGTTAAAACCCTAGATCATCGTTGTCCAGCCACCACGGCGATTAATAAATTCACCCATTATTTTTCCGCCGACCACTGACACTTGAACCACCACCAGACCCAAGCACAACGAACATTTCCCTGTAAATCGTTGGAAATTTACGAAAAGCATAATTCCATTCAAACCAAATTTCCACATCCAATACCAAACTAAAAATCTTGACTTCATTACTAAAATTCATCATTTTTGATTTCGATTCCCTATGTACAATCAAAACTGGAAATCCAGATTATTGAATTTTCTGATTTGAACCATTTCCACTGTAATTTCCTATTTTCTAAATAAATTACCAATATATTCACTTGGAATATTTTTTAAATCTTAGATCTTGATAATATAAACATGTTTTGTAAATAACTTATAGTCTAAAAAGAATTAGATAGAGAGATTTTTGTTTTTGAACAGGTTTGGGACCTGTAAGCAAAGTAGAGGAAAATTTTGCCTATTTCCCAGACATGCACATCCATTCTATATATATACACACAAACATACATGCATATCTATTAGCCACACATCTACCTTTATAGCATACTTAAGTAACAATTCAATCATCAAATTAAAATAACAGGTTCAAGCGGTTTATTCACCTAGATTTAGAAAAAACATAGATAGAGAAGCCTGGAAAAATGTTTGGGCCCGAAACTGCTTTTGATTTTGCTTGATCTGGTCTATATTTGAAACTGGAACTTGGATTGATTCAGTTTTGAAATGATGATCACTAACTTCAGGCTTGAATTTGATTTGAATTTTGCCTTAAGCTTTCAGGTTTACTAAAAACCTAAAACAGGTTGAAAGCTTCCAGGTTCTTGAATTTGTTTCAGATTTGAAATCTTTGCTTTGTATATTGAGTCGAGCTTTGAATTGTTAGCTTGTTTGATTTCGTTTGAGATGCTTCAGATTTATAGTTATTTTGTTTTAATTTTTTTCTTTCCTGGTTTTGTTTTTCTAGGTTTTACATTTTGTGTTTGGTTAAGAAAAAAGAAAATGAGAAAGAGGTTAAAGAGATATATATATAGGAATAAAATCCCTTTATTTATTATTTTAAAAATAAATGAAACTAGGGACACTTGTTTAATTCCTTATTACATGGTTAACACTTATTAATTCATGTTATAATTATCTTCCATTTGTCAATGCATGTATTTAATATTTTACAAATGTTGAAAACTTATAATTTGTGTTTAGACCCTTGTTTAATAAATTATAACATATATACAAACTATAATTTTAAAAGAAAGAAGATTAACCTTTTTATTAATCTCATTTTAAACTTATATCATTATACTTGTTAAAAATGTTTACAAATGTTTAAATGTAATTTAAACCCCTTATTTAATCATATTTACATAGGTTTATTTTTTATTAATATAATTCTATTATTAAATTAACGCATTTCCTTTTTATAAATATTTATACCATTAAAGAAATTGATTTAAAAATTTAATTGCACATTAATAAATAAACACATATATAGATTATATATATAAGTCTTTAAAATATAAATTTAACTTTAAAATAGCTTTTGAAAATTTATTATATTAAATTTAAATCATTACTTCCAAGTATATATTACATATATATATATTATAATTAGAAAACAAATTTTACTATTCTTAAAATATAGAGTATTTAAATTCAATTTATTTTCTAAATTTTTATTTTTGAGTTTCAAATTCAAAATTCAATTTAAAAATCAATTAGTATACATATATACAAATAAACAAACAAATATCTTACTTAATTTTAAAAAATTCAAATTAATTCATAATTTATTCCAAAAATTTATAGTAAATTAAATTTGATTCAAAACCGTGATCATTACAGATTCCTCCCTTAAGAAAATTTCGTCCTCGAAATTTGCTAGACAGGGAGACAATAAAGAATAAATGGGGAATATTTTACCAGATTAAACTGAATATCTATTCTATATCTGGCTTACCAAATCAGAATGTCATCACTAAATATAAGATCCTATTTATTCAATACTTCACGAAATACTCGGGTCATCCGGTTTATGAAATATGTAGGAGCATTGGTTAGTTCGAAGGGCGACTAACAGTTTGTAAAATTTACTTAGACCCCAAAGAATAGACAAGTGGATTTAATCCAATTTAACTTCATATTTTTTTAATCAATAAAATTTCAATTTAAATTTCAAATTCAATAAAGTTAAAACGAAAAGACTCATAAGAAACTGATGATTAGAATACGAAATAGGAATTTAGAACCTCTTATGCAACGATTCGCAGGGCCACCACCATACCAAAGCTACTTCTTGTAGCTGCCAGTAAGCCATCAAAGAGTTGAAATCGGATGATGAACAAAAGAGATTGATGGGAAAAGCTGTTCCTTGTTGTTGCAGGGTATCGACCAATTATAGTGGTATTCCCCTGTCCTTTATCTCATCCTCTTCTTGCACTCATACTCAATATCAGTGAATAGTAAGAGAATTTACTGAGGCAAATGAAATGATATCTTAGGGATATACTCATTCTAGGGTATTTTGAATCCTATCTCTAACGACTCACCTAATGTGTTATACTCCTGAGCTAAAGTTCTTACTCAACCTTCAACTCTGATACCAAATGTGACGACCTGAATTTCAGCGCTCGAAAATCCACATCAAATACCGCACTTGTATTAGAATGCCGCGGATTCAAACGTTGAAATCCAATTCGCTGGAGCTTGTAACACATTAGGTAAATACAACACAGTGGAAACAGAAGAATTTTTTTATTGATACACAACATTTGATACAATAATGATACAAATGAAATGATCAACACATATAGCAGAATGCACAATAGCGGAAGATACAGTAGAAAACACCACCAAAAACAGCGGTAAGCAACATCTTCAATACTAAGCTCCAAACCAGAAGCTTGAACCACCATCATGCTGAACTTGAAACGCAATGCGATCGCCAAACAAAAGATTGAAGGCTATCGAATTTGCGCCTACTAGATGACTATCTGATAACCTGACTCTAGGTTGCTCGAGTGGAAAATTGTAGGCAACTAGAGTTTAGAAAGGGAATAATAAACTTCAGGTCAGTCATGGGACTGGTGTGAGCAAACAAAAACAGTTTAAAAAAAACAACAAAAGAAGTAAAATGAAATCTGCAATGCTTTATGGAAAATGAAACTACCATAAGGCCTCCCGCCATACACATAATGCAAGCGCACACTTGGAGGAGATTTCTCCTTATGATAGACAAACAATGCTTGATACGTGAAAATCCTTTTAATATTATTATTATTAGTGCATAGTGCAGAAAACCTTTCGAAAATATAATACTAACCTTAGCCAGCATAGGTATCATTATACTATGCCTATTATAGCTACCATTTAAGAATGGCAGGTTATACAACTGCAAACGTAAAGGCTCGTATTGGATGATTGGATTTCCAACAAATGGTCAGGCTAAAGAACTTTCTACACCACATGGTCAAGTTACCTCTGTAACTAGGTCATTGTTTGCCACAAGTATGCCACCCCCCGATCGTCACCTACCTTTATCCCGAGATTCACCAACAAATAGCAACAACCACATAAGTTAAATATCTGGGCTCCATACCATGATAACTCTTTTATCCAGAAGGAAATGGACATACCCTAAAGGGCGTGACCCTCATAACCTTGCTGCATTCTTCCTGTTTCGACCATTTTCGAGGTGTAAGGTTCAACGAGGTCTCGTCCACAAAGCTACGCTTTTCACAAAAGCCATGCTTTGATCAACAAATGATCGACAACACTTAGCATGCCACATTACCAAATTGGGAATATATCGCTAGTAAATATCAACTACATAACCTCTGAGCTTGTACATCTCAGAGAAGGGTGTTAAGCTAAGAGAATAAATTCTCCGCCATCAAACAGAAATTTATTTAATAGAAACTAGCTCTACATCTCAAAGTGTAATGTCAAACATACATCCATACAAGTCCGTTCTGGGTTCGAACGGAACCGAAGGCACTTCACGAAGAAGCGCATGCAAATCCGGGTATTCACAATCCCGATCGAACTCCCTATCTGTAACGACCCAGAATTTTTAGAAATTAAAATTTGAATATTTAATTAATTTTAAATATTAATAAGTAAATTTATAAGTCGAATAAATTTTATTTTGAATTATTGGATTTAATTGGATTTTTAAATCGATAATTTAATACGTTAAATTATGGAAATAATTGAAAATTGAGCTAAATATGATAGAAAATGATTTGTAAAATTTTATTTTATCATGTTGAAGTTAGAATGATATTTTAGAACTTTTAAAATCGAATTAAAAGTTAATTTGTGAAAATTGAATATTTTAATAATTTAATCGACTAGTGAAAATAGTCAATTTTTGAACAGTCTCAGAATTGAACGAAACTAGTTCCATTGGATCTGTAATAGTTAGTTATTACCGGATTTCAAATTTCGTGTCAATCGGAGTTATCGTTTGATCGTGGCAGCTCGAAACGCATCGATTTATTTTTAATTTTAATTTGGCGAGTTAAAATAGCCATTTTTCAAAAAGTCTCGGATTTCGACGAAACCAGTTTCATCGGATCCGTAATGTGATATTATTGTAAGGTTTCAAATTTCAAGTCAATTGGATTTACCGTTTGTCCTGTACAAATTAAAACGCCTAGAAAATCGTTTAAATCGGTTTAATTCAAATTGAGCGTTTATTGCCATAACTTGCACAGATGTCCGAATTAGCTTTCGAAACCTATTCCATTGTGTCCGGAACGCAGGATAAACCCTAGGAACGTCGGTCACGGCGCGTAAATCGGAGTTCTAGAAAATCGGATGAATAGTGTTCGTTTTAATTTCCTATAAATACCACCAAAATTCACAAAATAGAAAAAAAAATATAATTAGGGTTTGAGATAGAGCCGGCCGCCAGTTATTCAATCAATGGCCGAAACATCTCGACATTCTTCCCACCAAATCTTCTAATCCATGCATCGATTCAAGAAAGTTTCAACTAGAGAATTGTAGAGGACGATGAGATCTTCGTGTTCAACGGTTATGATCGAATTTGGAGCACCACAGCGTCGTCAAGGAGGCCACGTTCGTAGCCATTCACGCACGAGATTCGAGCATCATAGGACAGCCGAGCTCCACCATGGGGGGGGGGGGCGAAGGAAGCTTTGTTCGAGGGCTACAGCATGGAGCTTCCTGATCGAATTATCGTCGAGTGATTTTGGTGCAAAATCAAACCCTAATCATGCTATATGGGTTCGGCCTTAGCATCTTGTGCCTGTAGAATGTGCGTGAGAGGAAGATGAATAGGGAGCGGCTATGATGAAGGGGAGCTAGGATCGTGTGGCTCTGATTAAATGTGGGTTTTAATTACAAAGTTTATGTTGAAATTTTTATATAAAAATTCGAGTAAACTTGTAAAATGCATAACTTTTTCATACGAGGTCGAAAACGCGCGAAACCAGTTGCGTTGGAATCGTATGGACGAGCACTACGCGATGGAGTTGGTTTGGAGTCGTTTGGAGTTAGTGAGAATTTTGGGTAAAATTAAACGTCCGTTTAATTTTATTCGAAATAAATCGCTAAAACGGAATTTAAAATCAAGGTGAGAACTTCTCACTCAATCGAATCAGTTTCGATTTTATTTTAAATAGTTAGATTTAAAATATTTGAATGCATGTTTGAATGTTGATTGATATCTATTGATTGTTAAAATAGACATTATACGCCGTTAGTAAGCGGATGTTATTTATTAAAAACATATACCGCGAATATTTCATAAACAGTGAAATTGGTATTATATATATAATAGCAATATATATATATTGGCATATGTATATATTGGAGTTATTGATTTCCCGTATTTTTAGCGGATGAGACCCTATTACGCCGTTATTAAGCGGATAATATTTAATAAGAACATATACCGCGATAATTTCGTACTGGAGCGAAATTGGTATTGTGCTAATGTTTTTGGATGCAGGAAAACAGGTTGGAGGGATCCAACTGGATTCCTCAACAGTTTTTATTTGATTTTAGATATTTTGATATTTGATGGATTTTCATATTGATATATGATATCGTTGTAGTCGTGATTGACTATTTGGTGTGTAGCATCATTGGACCCAGATTTTGGGATTTTAAAATAATTTTAAAGTGATTTTTGAAAATATACTTTATTTTTGGAATTGATCCATCATAAATAAATAACGATATAATTTTTTAAGTTATACAAATTATGATTTTTGAGAATATAGTTAAAAGCTGATTTTTGAGAAAGTGAATTTATGATTTTATAAAATAGTTTAAACTGGGATTTTTGAATATATTATAAAGAGTTTAAATATAGGATTTATAAAATTTGATTATTTTATAAATCAAGAGAATGATGAAATTATAAAGGAGATTAAAGATGGTTTAAAAAGAATAATATAAATTGATTTATATTAAGAGATTTATAAATGGATATTTATAAATTGAAATATGGACATTATAAAACGAGTTTTTATAAGTGTTTGAGTGAAGTGAAAATGAATTTCATAATTGAATGGAATTTATAGAATTTTATACGGTGAAGTTATAAATGGAATTTTATAAGCAGTAGGTTTATAAAATTTATTAAGTTATTAAAATAATGATTTTTGATAAATGAATGAATCTTATAAGTTATAAGATTTATAAATTGGAAAGTCTTTAAAAGAACGATTTTGTAAAATAATCGTTTTATAAGTATTTAACTTATAATATGAACTTTTAGTTTATAATTGAGTTATAAACTGAAATAGGTTAATAAAAGAATTTATAAAAAGGAAGCTTTTATAAATAAATAGAAATGGAATTTATAAACGTTGTTTTATAAATTCGCAAATGACTTATTTTGACAAGAAAATTTGTTGAAACCTATAAATGGAGTTATATTCACATTTTTGAATAGTGAATAATCCTTTGAATTAAAATGAATAAAAGGATGAAATTGTTAATGAAGTATATTCACGTTTTTGAATAGTGAATAACACGTTAAAGAAATTGTTTTGAATGTGATATTGAAATAGAATTAAAACGATCTGACGAAGTTTTAATTGTGTTGAGATTCGAAACCATAGATTTCAACATTAATTGTTGAAATAGACGTTTTCGAGAAATGAAAAGGAAATAGTGGACTATAACACTGTTGTTATAGTAAATGATTTCCGAAAGCAAATGTTTTGTATAGTATTGGGATTTATATATCTATTTTAATTTCGAATTCCTATACTAGTGATTTTGGGTTGTCGTAACAATGTTTTACGTAACATTCGTTTTGGCCCAAATAAATATGTTTAAGAGAATGATTTCCTTAAAGAATGAAATATATACTTAATTTCGATTTAAGTATATTGAATATTTTCTAAGTGTTGAAAATAAATAAAATTTGTGAATTACTTATGAATAAATAAGTATGGAAATGTTTTCCAATATAAAGTGAATATTTTGAGAATTTATCTTTTTGAAGATAAATTGAAAAGAAATATTGAAATGAATAATTGAAACCGAATATTCATTGATATTTTGGGAATTATAAATTCACTAAGGAATTTATAAAGGAAGTGGAATTTGTCTAAAAATAAATATTGATTTATTTTTGAAGTGTGAAATAATATATCTTGTAAAGATATTTTTGGAAAATAAATAATTTGGAAAATTATTTGGAATCTGGTGATGTGTGCATATCCATGATAGTTCAATAACCGACTATCAATATTTCCCTTTGAATGGGTATTTGATGTGATTTGTTTGAATGTGAATGCTACACTTATTTTTGAATAAGCGCTCACTATTCGGGTTAACCGGGAAAGGACCATGGGGTCGTATAACCCATTCCGAATATGTGATACGTCGTTGTGAATTGCATTGAAGATCGGTGTTGAAGACCGAGTTTTTGCGAAAGCGATAGGATGACCTATCGATTGTCTCTGCACTGGGTAGCTCTTGGTATAGAGATTCCTTAAGTGATGGGAAATTCGATCGGGATTGTGAATACCCGTATTGCAAGGGCTTCGTAAGAAGTGCCTTCGGTTTTGTTCGAGCCCGGAACAAACTTGTATGGATTGTATGTATGACGTTACAAGTTGAGATATAAAGCCGATTTCTTTCAAATATATTTCTGTTGGTGGAGGAGAATTTATTCTTTTAGCTTAACACCCTTCTCTGAGACGTACGAGCTCAGAGGTTATATAGTTGAAGTTATCAGCGATATATTCCCAATTTGGTAATGTGACATGCTGAGTGTTGCTGTAAATGATCATTGTGTTGATTATTGTGATAGGATCGTTTATTTGATCGTCTATCTTGGTGATCATTGTGTTGATCATTTGTTGACCCAAAGCATGGCTTTTGTATAAAGTACGTTTTTGTGGACGTGACTTCGTCGAACCTCACACCCCGGAAATGGTCAAAACAGGAAAGATGCAGCAAGGTTATGAGGGGTAGCACCCTTTAGGGTATGTACATTTCCTTCTGGATAGAGGTGGTATCATGGTATGGAGCCCAGATATTTAACCTATGTGGTTACTACGAATTTATTACTTTGTGGTTGTTGGCTATCGGGATCCCGTGAGAAAGGTCATTTACGATCGGGGAATGGCGTGCTCGTGTCAGTAGTTACCCAGTTAGGGGTAACCCGGCCTTGTGTTGGCAGAGTTCCGGTTTGGTTCTCGGGGATGTCTTTCCAGAGGCATTCTCATGTGGCAATGGGAAGTTCCTTGGCCTGACCATTTGTTGGAAATCCAAAGAAACAATACGTGACTTGTACGGTTTTAGTTGTATAACCTGCTATGGAATGTGGCGGTAACCTGCTATTGAACATAGTTAGCTATAGTAGGCATACGATAATGGTCGTATGTTGGCTAAGATTTATATTCTACTTTCAAAATAATTTTTCCTACACTATGCACTAGTAATAATATCAAATGTTATTTTAAATGCGTATCAAGCATCTTTGACTATCATAAGGAGAAATCTCCTCCGATTCTGCGTTTGCATGTGTGTGTGTGCGGGAGGCCTTATGGTAGTCTCATTTTTAAAAGCATTGCGAATTGATAAAAAAAATATTCCTCTATTTTGATTTTAAAGATAAATAAACTGTTTTGAGTTCTCACACCAGTCACATGACTGACTTGGAGTTTATTGTTTTCCTTCCTAAACTCTGGGTGCCCACTAATTTTCCACACGGGCAGTTAAGAGTTAGGTTTATCAGGATATTCTGGATATTCTGGAGTTGCTGGAGGCAAGCTGGATGGAATGGCGTATACTACTATATAGTAATTCTTTTTCCGCTGCACTGTTTGATGTTGTTGTTGTACACTCTGATGATATGATGTAATGTAATGTATAAAATGTAATAACTGATATAGTTCTTTGTTTAAAGATTATTCATTTATTATTATATGTTGTTCCGCTGCGAATTGTGAGATTCTGATGTTGTTCTTGTTTTCTGTTCTGTTCTATTTTCTCTATTTTCTCTTTTCTATTCTATTTTCTAATTTTCTGTTTTCTTTTCCCTCTATCTTCTACCTTTTTCTCTCTTCTCTTTTCTTAAATTCTTTTTAAAACCCATAACTATTCGGTTTTTCGGCAACGAAAAATCGGAAGTGTTACATTTGGTATCAGAGCATATGGTTAAGCGACAACCATGGTTCTGTTGGGTATTTCTCATTAGAGATAGAGTCAGTAGTGCTCTAGAATGAGTTGAGTGTAATAATAGCTATGACAGCGTATTTGTTAGTGAATATAAAATTGTTTTATATTAAGATGATTGGTTTATTGAGTGGCATATGAACTTTCGTCAGCGTGGTCCGCAAGACTATGCCGAAGGGGTTTCTAAACACTTGAATAGAACAATTCGACACAGTATTGTTTTAAATTGGGTAAATGAAATAATTTTACCTTGAGTATATTTTATATATAAAGGAATAATTTTTCAGAATTATTAAAGTAAATATAAGTTGATTGTTTGGCTGTTTGAATAATCTAAATAAAAGAATAATTGTATAAGCAAAAGAATTATAAGAATTGAATTATAATTAAAGTGATTTACAATTGTGAAATAAACTTATATATATAAGAGGTGAAGCTATATGAATATGAGTTGTAAATAATAAAGTGAATTAATGAAAGGAAGTCATTAATGGTATGAACTTGAGTTATAAATGAAATTCAACTTTTGTAATTGAATTGAATTAATGAATTGAATGTTAATCAATTGAATGTAAATTTAGTTGATATGGAATAATGAATATAAGTGTTAATTCATTAAAATCAAATGTTATTGGAAGTTGAAAAAAATTAATTAAATAAATTGAATGGAAGTCAATTTAATTTAAGGAGTTGAACCAAGAATGAATATAAGTGAAGGAATTTGGTTTTAAATTAATGACATTGGTTGATATATGGTTGTTAGTTGATTGTATATAATTCATTAAGAGTTAATGAAATTGAAAGTTAAAAGTAATTGAAGTTCAATTGGAGGTTAAGTGAATCTTAAATAGAATTGAATTTGATTTGGAAGTGGACCAACTTGAATATGAATTAGTGAATATAAACTAATTGAGAATGAATGTTAGTATGAACATCCACTGTTAATGAATCAAATGTGATTGAATTGAAAAACCATTTCATTGAATATTAATGAAAATACGAATGAATATTAATTGGTTATGGATGATAGTTGGTTGATGGTTGAATATATGTTGTTTTACTGCATTTGCTATGTTAGCATATGTAGTTATTATGTTGCTATATGTTGTATATTGAGATTATTGTCTATGTACATGTTCTCATGTTGTTTGTTGAGTATTTAGTAGGTGCGGATCGCGTTTGCTTCGCATTTGGAGCTCGCTTTTGCCCTATATTAGTCGTATATGCTTGCTAATAAAATATAAGGTACATATCTCGGATTAAATATCGTACTTTTACACTTTTTTCCCTTCGGGATGCCTCATTACTTGATGAGATGCATATTTGTGATATATATACTGTCATTTTTTTTTTCGGATCGAGCCGCGCAAAGGAGACTATGGCGAATTTTATCCGAAAATTTAAGGCGTTAGAAAAATTTGAGAAAATTGGAAAATTTTGAAAACTTTAATTTTGATTTTGAATTGAAAGTTAAACATTAGTAGTTGTTTTTGAAAAGATAACTAAGTATGATTTGGAAAACTTAGTAAAATATTGTAAGAAGTTTAACTATGAATTTTGGGAAAATTAATAAATTCTATAACTTTTCTTACTTAATAATTTCGAAGACGAAATTCTTTTAGGGGGGGAAGATTGTAACGACCCAGAATTTTTAGAAATTAAAATTTGAATATTTAATTAATTTTAAATATTAATAAGTGAATTTATAAGTCGAATAAATTTTATTTTGAATTATTGGATTTAATTGGATTTTTAAATCGATAATTTAATACGTTAAATTATGTAAATAATTGAAAATTGAGCTAAATATGATAGAAAATTATTTGTAAAATTTTATTTTATCATGTTGAAGTTAGAATGATATTTTAGAACTTTTAAAATCGAATTAAAAGTTAATTTGTGAAAATTGAATATTTTAATAATTTAATCGACTAGTGAAAATAGTCAATTTTTGAACAGTCTCAGAATTGAACGAAACCAGTTCCATTGGATCCGTAATAGTTATTTATTACCGGATTTCAAATTTCGTGTCAATCGGAGTTATCGTTTGATCGTGGCAGCTCGAAACGCATCGATTTATTTTTAATTTTAATTTGGCGAGTTAAAATAGCCATTTTTCAAAAAGTCTCGAATTTCGACGAAACCATTTTCATCGGATCCGTAATGTGATATTATTGTAAGGTTTCAAATTTCAAGTCAATTGGATTTACCGTTTGTCCTGTACAAATTAAAACGCCTAGAAAATCGTTTAAATCGGTTTAATTCAAATTGAGCGTTTATTGCCATAACTTGCACAGATGTCCGAATTAGCTTTCGAAATCTATTCCATTGTGTCCGGAACGTGGGATAAACCCTAGGAACGTCGGTCACGGCGCGTAAATCGGAGTTCTGGAAAATCGGATGAATAGTGTTCGTTTTAATTTCCTATAAATACCACCAAAATTCACAAAATAGAAAAAAAATATAATTAGGGTTTGAGATAGAGCCGGCCGCCAGTTATTCAATCAATGGCCAAAACATCTCGACCTTCTTCCCTCCAAATCTTCTAATCCATGCATCGATTCAAGAAAGTTTCAACTAGAGAATTGTAGAGGACGATGAGATCTTCGTGTTCAACGGTTATGATCAAATTTGGAGCACCACAGCGTCGTCAAGGAGGCCGCGTTCGTAGCCATTCACGCACGAGATTCGAGCATCATAGGACAGCCGAGCTCCACCATGGGGGGGGGGGCGAAGGAAGCTTTGTTCGAGGGCTACAGCATGGAGCTTCCTGATCGAATTATCGTCGAGTGATTTTGGTGCAAAATCAAACCCTAATCATGCTATATGGGTTCGGCCTTAGCATCTTGTGCCTGTAGAATGTGCGTGAGAGGAAGATGAATAGGGAGCGGCTATGATGAAGGGGAGCTAGGATCGTGTGGCTGTGATTAAATGTGGGTTTTAATTATAAAGTTTATGTTGAAATTTTTATATAAAAATTCGAGTAAACTTGTAAAATGCATAACTTTTTCATACGAGGTCGAAAACGCACGAAACCAGTTGCGTTGGAATCGTATGGACGAGCACTACGCGATGGAGTTGGTTTGGAGTCGTTTGGAGTTAGTGAGAATTTTGGGTAAAATTAAACGTCCGTTTAATTTTATTCGAAATAAATCGCTAAAACGGAATTTAAAATAAAGGTGAGAACTTCTCACTCAATCGAATCAGTTTCGATTTTATTTTAAATAGTTAGATTTAAAATATTTGAATGCATGTTTGAATGTTGATTGATATCTATTGATTGTTAAAATAGACATTATACGCCGTTAGTAAGCGGATGTTATTTATTAAAAACATATACCGCGAATATTTCATAAACAGTGAAATTGGTATTATATATATAATAGCAATATATATATATTGGCATATGTATATATTGGAGTTATTGATTTCCCGTATTTTTAGCGGATGAGACCCTATTACGCCGTTATTAAGCGGATAATATTTAATAAGAACATATACCGCGATAATTTCGTACTAGAGCGAAATTGGTATTGTGCTAATGTTTTTGGATGCAGGAAAACAGGTTGGAGGGATCCAACTGGATTCCTCAACAGTTTTTATTTGATTTCAGATATTTTGATATTTGATGGATTTTCATATTGATATATGATATCGTTGTAGTCGTGATTGACTATTTGGTGTGTAGCATCATTGGACCCAGATTTTGGGATTTTAAAATAATTTTAAAGTGATTTTTGAAAATATACTTTATTTTTGGAATTGATCCATCATAAATAAATAACGATATAATTTTTTAAGTTATACAAATTATGATTTTTGAGAATATAGTTAAAAGCTGATTTTTGAGAAAGTGAATTTATGATTTTATAAAATAGTTTAAACTGGGATTTTTGAATATATTATAAAGAGTTTAAATATAGGATTTATAAAATTTGATTATTTTATAAATCAAGAGAATGATGAAATTATAAAGGAGATTAAAGATGGTTTAAAAAGAATAATATAAATTGATTTATATTAAGAGATTTATAAATGGATATTTATAAATTGAAATATGGACATTATAAAACGAGTTTTTATAAGTGTTTGAGTGAAGTGAAAATGAATTTCATAATTGAATGGAATTTATAGAATTTTATACGGTGAAGTTATAAATGGAATTTTATAAGCAGTAGGTTTATAAAATTTATTAAGTTATTAAAATAATGATTTTTGATAAATGAATGAATCTTATAAGTTATAAGATTTATAAATTGGAAAGTCTTTAAAAGAACGATTTTGTAAAATAATCGTTTTATAAGTATTTAACTTATAATATGAACTTTTAGTTTATAATTGAGTTATAAACTGAAATAGGTTAATAAAAGAATTTATAAAAAGGAAGCTTTTATAAATAAATAGAAATGGAATTTATAAACGTTGTTTTATAAATTCGCAAATGACTTATTTTGACAAGAAAATTTGTTGAAACCTATAAATGGAGTTATATTCACATTTTTGAATAGTGAATAATCCTTTGAATTAAAATGAATAAAAGGATGAAATTGTTAATGAAGTATATTCACGTTTTTGAATAGTGAATAACACGTTAAAGAAATTGTTTTGAATGTGATATTGAAATAGAATTAAAACGATCTGACGAAGTTTTAATTGTGTTGAGATTCGAAACCATAGATTTCAACATTAATTGTTGAAATAGACGTTTTCGAGAAATGAAAAGGAAATAGTGGACTATAACACTGTTGTTATAGTAAATGATTTCCGAAAGGAAATGTTTTGTATAGTATTGGGATTTATATATCTATTTTAATTTCGAATTCCTATACTAGTGATTTTGGGTTGTCGTAACAATGTTTTACGTAACATTCGTTTTGGCCCAAATAAATATGTTTAAGAGAATGATTTCCTTAAAGAATGAAATATATACTTAATTTCGATTTAAGTATATTGAATATTTTCTAAGTGTTGAAAATAAATAAAATTTGTGAATTACTTATGAATAAATAAGTATGGAAATGTTTTCCAATATAAAGTGAATATTTTGAGAATTTATCTTTTTGAAGATAAATTGAAAAGAAATATTGAAATGAATAATTGAAACCGAATATTCATTGATATTTTGGGAATTATAAATTCACTAAGGAATTTATAAAGGAAGTGGAATTTGTCTAAAAATAAATATTGATTTATTTTTGAAGTGTGAAATAATATATCTTGTAAAGATATTTTTGGAAAATAAATAATTTGGAAAATTATTTGGAATCTGGTGATGTGTGCATATCCATGATAGTTCAATAACCGACTATCAATATTTCCCTTTGAATGGGTATTTGATGTGATTTGTTTGAATGTGAATGCTACACTTATTTTTGAATAAGCGCTCACTATTTGGGTTAACCGGGAAAGGACCATGGGGTCGTATAACCCATTCCGAATATGTGATACGTCGTTGTGAATTGCATTGAAGATCGGTGTTGAAGACCGAGTTTTTGCGAAAGCGATAGGATGACCTATCGATTGTCTCTGCACTGGGTAGCTCCTGGTATAGAGATTCCTTAAGTGATGGGAAATTCGATCGGGATTGTGAATACCCGTATTGCAAGGGCTTCGTAAGAAGTGCCTTCGGTTTTGTTCGAGCCCGGAACAAACTTGTATGGATTGTATGTCTGACGTTACAAGTTGAGATATAAAGCCGATTTCTTTCAAATATATTTCTGTTGGTGGCGGAAAATTTATTCTTTTAGCTTAACACCCTTCTCTGAGACGTACGAGCTCAGAGGTTATATAGTTGAAGTTATCAGCGATATATTCCCAATTTGGTAATGTGACATGCTGAGTGTTGCTGTAAATGATCATTGTGTTGATTATTGTGATAGGATCGTTTATTTGATCGTCTATCTTGGTGATCATTGTGTTGATCATTTGTTGACCCAAAGCATGGCTTTTGTATAAAGTATGTTTTTGTGGACGTGACTTCGTCGAACCTCACACCCCGGAAATGGTCAAAACAGGAAAGATGCAGCAAGGTTATGAGGGGTAGCACCCTTCAGGGTATGTACATTTCCTTCTGGATAGAGGTGGTATCATGGTATGGAGCCCAGATATTTAACCTATGTGGTTACTACGAATTTATTACTTTGTGGTTGTTGGCTATCGGGATCCCGTGAGAAAGGTCGTTTACGATCGGGGAATGGCGTGCTCGTGTCAGTAGTTACCCAGTTAGGGGTAACCCGGCCTTGTGTTGGCAGAGTTCCGGTTTGGTTCTCGGGGATGTCTTTCCAGAGGCATTCTCATGTGGCAATGGGAAGTTCCTTGGCCTGACCATTTGTTGGAAATCCAAAGAAACAATACGTGACTTGTACGGTTTTAGTTGTATAACCTGCTATGGAATGTGGCGGTAACCTGCTATTGAACATAGTTAGCTATAGTAGGCATACGATAATGGTCGTATGTTGGCTAAGATTTATATTCTACTTTCAAAATAATTTTTCCTACACTATGCACTAGTAATAATATCAAATGTTATTTTAAATGCGTATCAAGCATCTTTGACTATCATAAGGAGAAATCTCCTCCGATTCTGCGTTTGCATGTGTGTGTGTGCGGGAGGCCTTATGGTAGTCTCATTTTTAAAAGCATTGCGAATTGATAAAAAAAATATTCCTCTATTTTGATTTTAAAGATAAATAAACTGTTTTGAGTTCTCACACCAGTCACATGACTGACTTGGAGTTTATTGTTTTCCTTCCTAAACTCTGGGTGCCCACCAATTTTCCACACGGGCAGTTAAGAGTTAGGTTTATCAGGATATTCTGGATATTCTGGAGTTGCTGGAGGCAAGCTGGATGGCATGGCGTATACTACTATATAGTAGTTCTTTTTCCGCTGCACTGTTTGATGTTGTTGTTGTACACTCTGATGATATGATGTAATGTAATGTATAAAATGTAATAACTGATATAGTTCTTTGTTTAAAGATTATTCATTTATTATTATATGTTGTTCCGCTGCGAATTGTGAGATTCTGATGTTGTTCTTGCTTTCTGTTCTGTTCTATTTTCTCTATTTTCTCTTTTCTATTCTATTTTCTAATTTTCTGTTTTCTTTTCCCTCTATCTTCTACCTTTTTCTCTCTTCTCTTTTCTTAAATTCTTTTTAAAACCCATAACTATTCGGTTTTTCGGCAACGAAAAATCGGAAGCGTTACATTTGGTATCAGAGCATATGGTTAAGCGACAACCATGGTTCTGTTGGGTATTTCTCATTAGAGATAGAGTCAGTAGTGCTCTAGAATGAGTTGAGTGTAATAATAGCTATGAGAGCGTATTTGTTAGTGAATATAAAATTGTTTTATATTAAGATGATTGGTTTATTGAGTGGCATATGAACTTTCGTCAGCGTGGTCCGCAAGACTATGCCGAAGGGGTTTCTAAACACTTGAATAGAACAATTCGACACAGTATTGTTTTAAATTGGGTAAATGAAATAATTTTACCTTGAGTATATTTTATATATAAAGGAATAATTTTTCAGAATTATTAAAGTAAATATAAGTTGATTGTTTGGCTGTTTGAATAATCTAAATAAAAGAATAATTGTATAAGCAAAAGAATTATAAGAATTGAATTATAATTAAAGTGATTTACAATTGTGAAATAAACTTATATATATAAGAGGTGAAGCTATATGAATATGAGTTGTAAATAATAAAGTGAATTAATGAAAGGAAGTCATTAATGGTATGAACTTGAGTTATAAATGAAATTCAACTTTTGTAATTGGATTGAATTAATGAATTGAATGTTAATCAATTGAATGTAAATTTAGTTGATATGGAATAATGAATATAAGTGTTAATTCATTAAAATCAAATGTTATTGGAAGTTGAAAAAAATTAATTAAATAAATTGAATGGAAGTCAATTTAATTTAAGGAGTTGAACCAAGAATGAATATAAGTGAAGGAATTTGGTTTTAAATTAATGACATTGGTTGATATATGGTTGTTAGTTGATTGTATATAATTCATTAAGAGTTAATGAAATTGAAAGTTAAAAGTAATTGAAGTTCAATTGGAGGTTAAGTGAATCTTAAATAGAATTGAATTTGATTTGGAAGTGGACCAACTTGAATATGAATTAGTGAATATAAACTAATTGAGAATGAATGTTAGTATGAACATCCACTGTTAATGAATCAAATGTGATTGAATTGAAAAACCATTTCATTGAATATTAATGAAAATACGAATGAATATTAATTGGTTATGGATGATAGTTGGTTGATGGTTGAATATATGTTGTTTTACTGCATTTGCTATGTTAGCATATGTAGTTATTATGTTGCTATATGTTGTATATTGAGATTATTGTCTATGTACATGTTCTCATGTTGTTTGTTGAGTATTTAGTAGGTGCGGATCGCGTTTGCTTCGCATTTGGAGCTCGCTTTTGCGCTATATTAGTCGTATATGCTTGCTAATAAAATATAAGGTACATATCTCGGATTAAATATCGTACTTTTACACTTTTTTCCCTTCGGGATGCCTCATTACTTGATGAGATGTATATTTTTGATATATATACTGTCATTTTTTTTTCGGATCGAGCCGCGCAAAGGAGACTATGGCGAATTTTATCCGAAAATTTAAGGCGTTAGAAAAATTTGAGAAAATTGGAAAATTTTGAAAACTTTAATTTTGATTTTGAATTGAAAGTTAAACATTAGTAGTTGTTTTTGAAAAGATAACTAAGTATGATTTGGAAAACTTAGTAAAATATTGTAAGAAGTTTAACTATGAATTTTGGGAAAATTAATAAATTCTATAACTTTTCTTACTTAATAATTTCGAGGACGAAATTCTTTTAGGGGGGGAAGATTGTAACGACCCAGAATTTTTAGAAATTAAAATTTGAATATTTAATTAATTTTAAATATTAATAAGTGAATTTATAAGTCGAATAAATTTTATTTTGAATTATTGGATTTAATTGGATTTTTAAATCGATAATTTAATACGTTAAATTATGGAAATAATTGAAAATTGAGCTAAATATGATAGAAAATGATTTGTAAAATTTTATTTTATCATGTTGAAGTTAGAATGATATTTTAGAACTTTTAAAATCGAATTAAAAGTTAATTTGTGAAAATTGAATATTTTAATAATTTAATCGACTAGTGAAAATAGTCAATTTTTGAACAGTCTCAGAATTGAACGAAACCAGTTCCATTGGATCCGTAATAGTTATTTATTACCGGATTTCAAATTTCGTGTCAATCGGAGTTATCGTTTGATCGTGGCAGCTCGAAACGCATCGATTTATTTTTAATTTTAATTTGGCGAGTTAAAATAGCCATTTTTCAAAAAGTCTCGAATTTCGACGAAACCAGTTTCATCGGATCCGTAATGTGATATTATTGTAAGGTTTCAAATTTCAAGTCAATTGGATTTACCGTTTGTCCTGTACAAATTAAAACGCCTAGAAAATCGTTTAAATCGGTTTAATTCAAATAGAGCGTTTATTGCCATAACTTGCACAGATGTCCGAATTAGCTTTCGAAACCTGTTCCATTGTGTCCGGAACGCGGGATAAACCCTAGGAACGTCGGTCACGGCGCGTAAATCGGAGTTCTGGAAAATCGGATGAATAGTGTTCGTTTTAATTTCCAATAAATACCACCAAAATTCACAAAATAGAAAAAAAATAATAATTAGGGTTTGAGATAGAGCCGGCCGCCAGTTATTCAATCAATGGCCGAAACATCTCGACCTTCTTCCCTCCAAATCTTCTAATCCATGCATCGATTCAAGAAAGTTTCAACTAGAGAATTGTAGAGGACGATGAGATCTTCGTGTTCAACGGTTATGATCAAATTTGGAGCACCACAGCGTCGTCAAGGAGGCCGCGTTCGTAGCCATTCACGCACGAGATTCGAGCATCATAGGACAGCCGAGCTCCACCATGGGGGGGGGGGGCGAAGGAAGCTTTGTTCGAGGGCTACAGCATGGAGCTTCCTGATCGAATTATCGTCGAGTGATTTTGGTGCAAAATCAAACCCTAATCATGCTATATGGGTTCGGCCTTAGCATCTTGTGCCTGTAGAATGTGCGTGAGAGGAAGATGAATAGGGAGCGGCTATGATGAAGGGGAGCTAGGATCGTGTGGCTCTGATTAAATGTGGGTTTTAATTATAAAGTTTATGTTGAAATTTTTATATAAAAATTCGAGTAAACTTGTAAAATGCATAACTTTTTCATACGAGGTCGAAAACGCACGAAACCAGTTGCATTGGAATCGTATGGACGAGCACTACGCGATGGAGTTGGTTTGGAGTCGTTTGGAGTTAGTGAGAATTTTGGGTAAAATTAAACGTCCGTTTAATTTTATTCGAAATAAATCGCTAAAACGGAATTTAAAATCAAGGTGAGAACTTCTCACTCAATCGAATCATTTTCGATTTTATTTTAAATAGTTAGATTTAAAATATTTGAATGCATGTTTGAATGTTGATTGATATCTATTGATTGTTAAAATAGACATTATACGCCGTTAGTAAGCGGATGTTATTTATTAAAAACATATACCGCGAATATTTCATAAACAGTGAAATTGGTATTATATATATAATAGCAATATATATATATTGGCATATGTATATATTGGAGTTATTGATTTCCCGTATTTTTAGCGGATGAGACCCTATTACGCCGTTATTAAGCGGATAATATTTAATAAGAACATATACCGCGATAATTTCGTACTGTAGCGAAATTGGTATTGTGCTAATGTTTTTGGATGCAGAAAAACAGGTTGGAGGGATCCAACTGGATTCCTCAACAGTTTTTATTTGATTTCAGATATTTTGATATTTGATGGATTTTCATATTGATATATGATATCGTTGTAGTCGTGATTGACTATTTGGTGTGTAGCATCATTGGACCCAGATTTTGGGATTTTAAAATAATTTTAAAGTGATTTTTGAAAATATACTTTATTTTTGGAATTGATCCATCATAAATAAATAACGATATAATTTTTTAAGTTATACAAATTATGATTTTTGAGAATATAGTTAAAAGCTGATTTTTGAGAAAGTGAATTTATGATTTTATAAAATAGTTTAAACTGGGATTTTTGAATATATTATAAAGAGTTTAAATATAGGATTTATAAAATTTGATTATTTTATAAATCAAGAGAATGATGAAATTATAAAGGAGATTAAAGATGGTTTAAAAAGAATAATATAAATTGATTTATATTAAGAGATTTATAAATGGATATTTATAAATTGAAATATGGACATTATAAAACGAGTTTTTATAAGTGTTTGAGTGAAGTGAAAATGAATTTCATAATTGAATGGAATTTATAGAATTTTATACGGTGAAGTTATAAATGGAATTTTATAAGCAGTAGGTTTATAAAATTTATTAAGTTATTAAAATAATGATTTTGGATAAATGAATGAATCTTATAAGTTATAAGATTTATAAATTGGAAAGTCTTTAAAAGAACGATTTTGTAAAATAATCGTTTTATAAGTATTTAACTTATAATATGAACTTTTAGTTTATAATTGAGTTATAAACTGAAATAGGTTAATAAAAGAATTTATAAAAAGGAAGCTTTTATAAATAAATAGAAATGGAATTTATAAACGTTGTTTTATAAATTCGCAAATGACTTATTTTGACAAGAAAATTTGTTGAAACCTATAAATGGAGTTATATTCACATTTTTGAATAGTGAATATCCTTTGAATTAAAATGAATAAAAGGATGAAATTGTTAATGAAGTATATTCACGTTTTTGAATAGTGAATAACACGTTAAAGAAATTGTTTTGAATGTGATATTGAAATAGAATTAAAACGATCTGACGAAGTTTTAATTGTGTTGAGATTCGAAACCATAGATTTCAACATTAATTGTTGAAATAGACGTTTTCGAGAAATGAAAAGGAAATAGTGGACTATAACATTGTTGTTATAGTAAATGATTTCCAAAAGGAAATGTTTTGTATAGTATTGGGATTTATATATCTATTTTAATTTCGAATTCCTATACTAGTGATTTTGGGTTGTCGTAACAATGTTTTACGTAACATTCGTTTTGGCCCAAATAAATATGTTTAAGAGAATGATTTCCTTAAAGAATGAAATATATACTTAATTTCGATTTAAGTATATTGAATATTTTCTAAGTGTTGAAAATAAATAAAATTTGTGAATTACTTATGAATAAATAAGTATGGAAATGTTTTCCAATATAAAGTGAATATTTTGAGAATTTATCTTTTTGAAGATAAATTGAAAAGAAATATTGAAATGAATAATTGAAACCGAATATTCATTGATATTTTGGGAATTATAAATTCACTAAGGAATTTATAAAGGAAGTGGACTTTGTCTAAAAATAAATATTGATTTATTTTTGAAGTGTGAAATAATATATCTTGTAAAGATATTTTTGGAAAATAAATAATTTGGAAAATCATTTGGAATCTGGTGATGTGTGCATATCCATGATAGTTCAATAACCGACTATCAATATTTCCCTTTGAATGGGTATTTGATGTGATTTGTTTGAATGTGAATGCTACACTTATTTTTGAATAAGCGCTCACTATTTGGGTTAACCGGGAAAGGACCATGGGGTCGTATAACCCATTCCGAATATGTGATACGTCGTTGTGAATTGCATTGAAGATCGGTGTTGAAGACCGAGTTTTTGCGAAAGCGATAGGATGACCTATCGATTGTCTCTGCACTGGGTAGCTCCTGGTATAGAGATTCCTTAAGTGATGGGAAATTCGATCGGGATTGTGAATACCCGTATTGCAAGGGCTTCGTAAGAAGTGCCTTCGGTTTTGTTCGAGCCCGGAACAAACTTGTATGGATTGTATGTCTGACGTTACAAGTTGAGATATAAAGCCGATTTCTTTCAAATATATTTCTGTTGGTGGCGGAGAATTTATTCTTTTAGCTTAACACCCTTCTCTGAGACGTACGAGCTCAGAGGTTATATAGTTGAAGTTATCAGCGATATATTCCCAATTTGGTAATGTGACATGCTGAGTGTTGCTGTAAATGATCATTGTGTTGATTATTGTGATAGGATCGTTTATTTGATCGTCTATCTTGGTGATCATTGTGTTGATCATTTGTTGACCCAAAGCATGGCTTTTGTATAAAGTATGTTTTTGTGGACGTGACTTCGTCGAACCTCACACCCCGGAAATGGTCAAAACAGGAAAGATGCAGCAAGGTTATGAGGGGTAGCACCCTTTAGGGTATGTACATTTCCTTCTGGATAGAGGTGGTATCATGGTATGGAGCCCAGATATTTAACCTATGTGGTTACTACGAATTTATTACTTTGTGGTTGTTGGCTATCGGGATCCCGTGAGAAAGGTCGTTTACGATCGGGGAATGGCGTGCTCGTGTCAGTAGTTACCCAGTTAGGGGTAACCCGGCCTTGTGTTGGCAGAGTTCCGGTTTGGTTCTCGGGGATGTCTTTCCAGAGGCATTCTCATGTGGCAATGGGAAGTTCCTTGGCCTGACCATTTGTTGGAAATCCAAAGAAACAATACGTGACTTGTACGGTTTTAGTTGTATAACCTGCTATGGAATGTGGCGGTAACCTGCTATTGAACATAGTTAGCTATAGTAGGCATACGATAATGGTCGTATGTTGGCTAAGATTTATATTCTACTTTCAAAATAATTTTTCCTACACTATGCACTAGTAATAATATCAAATGTTATTTTAAATGCGTATCAAGCATCTTTGACTATCATAAGGAGAAATCTCCTCCGATTCTGCGTTTGCATGTGTGTGTGTGCGGGAGGCCTTATGGTAGTCTCATTTTTAAAAGCATTGCGAATTGATAAAAAAAATATTCCTCTATTTTGATTTTAAAGATAAATAAACTGTTTTGAGTTCTCACACCAGTCATATGACTGACTTGGAGTTTATTGTTTTCCTTCCTAAACTCTGGGTGCCCACCAATTTTCCACACGGGCAGTTAAGAGTTAGGTTTATCAGGATATTCTGGATATTCTGGAGTTGCTGGAGGCAAGCTGGATGGCATGGCGTATACTACTATATAGTAATTCTTTTTCCGCTGCACTGTTTGATGTTGTTGTTGTACACTCTGATGATATGATGTAATGTAATGTATAAAATGTAATAACTGATATAGTTCTTTGTTTAAAGATTATTCATTTATTATTATATGTTGTTCCGCTGCGAATTGTGAGATTCTGATGTTGTTCTTGTTTTCTGTTCTGTTCTATTTTCTCTATTTTCTCTTTTCTATTCTATTTTCTAATTTTCTGTTTTCTTTTCCCTCTATCTTCTACCTTTTTCTCTCTTCTCTTTTCTTAAATTCTTTTTAAAACCCATAACTATTCGGTTTTTCGGCAACGAAAAATCGGAAGCATTACACTATCACATATGGAGATCTCTATACCGGTGCGACATTGTGTAGAGACATTCGACAGGTAATCCTTTCGTTCTCGAAAATACCCGGTCTTCACCGCCGTCTTAAAATGCTATCCATTACGTCATATCACCATTCGAAACGAGTTTTATGACATAATGTCCTCTCCCGGATAAACCGAATAATGAGTGCAAAATTTAAAAACATATGGATATATTGGGATCTTAGTTAAGTCACAACTTTCAACACTTGTTTCCCAAAACCTTTCATTTTGAATTGTTTAAACAAATTTCCACTTTTAATCTTTAAAATAAAAGATACACCTTTAAGATCCTCTCAATTTAAAAGCAAGGTTCACCAACACAAAGATTCATTCATAATATTTAAATAAAAGTCTATCTTTGAGATCCTCTTTTGTTTGAAAACAAAGTTCACCAATCTTTAACAAAGATTCATTCATAGCTTTCAAAACTATTTTCAATTTGATTCACCTATAACATGAAGTCCTTTCAACAAAAACAAGAAATTCTTTCTTTATATGAAAGCTATTATCATTTAAAAACAAAGAGTTTTCATTTCGGGAAAATCCGATCAAATATGCACAAGTTATAACTTTTTAATGTTTGAATTGGAAAATCAGCGAACTACCGTATACTCGACAAGTTCCATTTAAATTAAATTTAAATTCCCAAAATAAATCATTTAAAATACTTCAAAAATGGTTAAAATCCATATATATATATATATATACATTTTATAACCTGTATAACCTTTTAAACCATAGTTTTCAAATTTATATAGAATTCAACTTCAAAATCTAAAAGTCAAATTCAAATCAAATTATTTTAATTTCAAAACTCCTTTTCAAAAGTTTCTCGAATCTAACCCAATTCCTTTTCCAAACCATTTTGAATTCAAAATTCAACTATAAAATAATATTAAATTCAAAATATCCGTGACTTAACCAATTTCCCATGAAATCCATATTTGTGTGTGTGGTGTAGTCGAGGGGTTTTACACACAACAATTAAATATTACAACCATCATCAATTCAAGCACAACAATATCGATAAGCGGTATAATACCATAATGCTTATCTTCATTCACAGATTCACAGATAAATATGTAAATTCATCACAGATAAATAAATCACAATTCACAGCTCAATCATATCACATAACATCACATATAAGGAATATCAAACAATTCAAGGCATTCAATACAATTCAAACATCTATAAGCAAGATTAATTAGTCACCTGACTAATTTAAACCAAATTAATTACTTATGAATAAATTACTAATCCTGGTTAACTAACATTAATTAACTACAACCCATTGGCTATTACTGAAATTAATTAATCAACCTTAATTGATAAGTCAATCAACCTTCACTCATTAAATAATTAACCCTTAATTATTTAATTTTTCTTTAATTAATTATCCTTAATCAATTAACCTTTAATTAACTACCATTTAATTAATTATCCTTAATTAATTAGTATCCTTAATTAATTACACTAAGTGATTATCCTTAATCATTTATATAAATAAATCCCAAATTAATTACATCGAGTAATTATCCTTTAATTACTTGATTAATTATCAATTTTTTTTAATTACTTTCACTTACCTTTAAGTAATTAATTACCCTTTAATTAATTACATTAATTAACCTTTAATTAATTATAATAATTAATTAGCTCTTAATCAATTAATTATCCTTTAATTAATTGCATTATTGGATTACCTTAAAATTAATTAATAAATGATCTTTAATTAATAAAAACTCTAATTAATTAAAGATAACTCTTGAAATAAATTCATTTATTAACCCATGGATTAACTTAAGGATTTTAATAAATTTTTAAAAGATAAACCACTTATCTTTATTAATCACTTAATCACATTATCTAAAATTATTTAAATAAACGTATAAATTAAATAAAGGATACGTGATACAATACTTTAAACTTAAGTTAATTTTAAAATAATTTATTTAAAAACTTTAACCAACCCATAATTTAAATAAAAATTTACTAATAAAAAGAAATGGGTTAAGAAAAATTATTCAAATTAAAACTTGATTTGTTAAAATTTTAAAACTTTGAAAATACATCATTTTAATGACCCGAGATGACTTCGGGTATCAAACCGAGCTAGTACCTAAAATTCCTGAGTCTATTTCCGAGCCATCGCTATTTTTTTTGTTTTTCCTTTAAATTTTATACTCAGGAAATCACACACGAGCCAACCCGAATACACTCTCGAGCCAATACCACCTTTCCTCGAGTCCTTCTTCGAGTCCCACCTCCTACTCCTTCTTACCAACCTATTGACAAATGCTACAGATGCACATTCACGTGCACAGATGATCGAAACGTCTTCGATCATCACCGCGAGCATCGACACATCACCGAACACCTCCCCTAACGGTCTGATCACTACAATCGAACTACATGATCACCACCTGGAACTAACTCAGTCACCAAAAACTACTTCGTGCCGGTGATCCCGACCACCAGACATCTAGCCGTCACATCCATAGCTGCGTCATGACACCATGCAATGGTCCCTCCCGGTGCGATCAATTCCCATTCACCCACGATGACTTACGAACCCAATTTTCGACATCAACTAAAAACAAGGTTAAAACCCTATATCATCATTGTTCGGCCACCATGGCGATTAATAAATTCACCTATTAGTTTTCCTCCAACCACCGACACCTGAACCACCACCAGACCCAAGTATAATGAATATTTCCCCATAAATCGTTGGAAATTGACGAAAAACATAATCCCGTTCAAACCCAAATTCCACATCCAATACCAAGCTAAAAATCTGGACATCGTTACTAAAATTCATCATTTTTGATTTCAATTCCATATGCACAATCAAAACTGGAAATCCAGGTTATTGAACTTTCTGATTTGAACCATTCCCACTGTAATTTGCTATTTTCTAAATAAATTCCCAATATATTCACTTGGAATTTTTTTTAAAGCTTAGATCTTGATAATATAAACATGTTTTGTTTACAACTTATATTCTAAAAAGAATCAGATAGAGAGATTTTTGTTTTGGAACAGGGTTTGGAACCTGTAAGCAAAGTAGAGGAAAATATTGCATGTTTCCTAGACATGCACATCCATTCTATATATATATATATATAGACAGACATACCTGCATATCTATCTGCCACATATCTATCTTTATAGCATACATTAAGTAACAATTCAATCATCAAATTAAAATAACGGATTCAAGAGGTTTGCTCACCTGGATTTAGAAGAAACAGAGACGGAGAAGCCTGGAAAAATGTTTGGGCCTGGAACCGTTTTGATTCTGTTTGATCTGATCTATACTTGAAACTGGAACTTAAGTTGATTCAGTTTTGAAATAATCTGATCACTAACTTCAGGCTTGAATTTGATTTGAATTTTGCCTTAATCTTTTAGGTTTGTTGAAGATTTAAAACAGGTTGATAGCTTCCTGGTTCTTGAATTTGTTTCAGGTTTGAAATCTTTGCTTTGGATATGGAGTTGAGCTTTGAACTATTAGCTTGTTTGATTTCGTTTGAGATGCTTCAGATTTATAGTTGTTTTGTTTTAATTTTCTTTTTTCTTTCCTGGTTTTGTCTTTCCAGGTTTTAGATTTTGAGTTTGGTTAGAAAAAGGAAAATGAGAAAGAGGTAAAGATATATATATATATATATATATATATATATAGGAATACGATCCTTTTATTTATTATTTCAAAAATAAATGAAACTAGGGACACTCGTTTAATTCCTTATTACATGGTTAACACTTGTTAATTCATGTTTTAATTATCTTCCATTTGTCAATGCATGTATTTAATACTTTACAAATATTAAAAACTTGTAATTTATAGTTAAATACTTGTTTGATAAATTATAACATATATACAAACTATAGTTTTAAAAGATAGATGATTAACATTTTTATTAATCTCATTATAAACTTATATCATTATACTTGTTAAAAATGTTTACAAATGTTTAAATATAATTATTTATGTTTAAACCTCTTATTTTATCATATTTACATAGGTTTATGTTTTTATTAATATAATTCTATTATTAAATTAATGCATTTCCTTTTTATAAATATTTATACCATTAAATAAATTGATTTCTAAATTTAATTGCACATAATAAATAAACTCATTTATAGATTATATATATGTCTTTAAAATATAAATTTAACTTTAAAATAGCTTTTAAAAATTTATTATATATATTTTAAATCATAACTTCCAAATATATATTACATATATATATATATATATATTATAATTAGAAAACAAATTTTGTTAATCTTAAAATATAGAGTATTTAAATTCAATTTATTTTCTAAATTTTTTATTTTTGAGTTTCAAATTCAAAATTAAATTTAAAAATCAATTAGTATACATACATATATATATAAACAAACAAATATCTTATCTAATTTGGAAAAATTCAAATTAATTCACAATTTAATCCAAAAATTTATATAAATTACCAAATTAAATTTGACTCAAAACTGCGATCGTTACAACCATGAGAAAATGGAAGATGCTAAGGGCCTATTTTGTTTCATTTTACGTTTTGTGTTTACGTTTCCAAAATTCAAAATAAAATACGAGAATAACAGAAGAGATTTAAAATTTTAGGCCATTATGATGACAATGGAGGGACGGCGGATAGGATGGAGGGATGATGGGGGTGGATTTTTTTCCATTCATTTGTTATTTCTCAACATACAAAAAAAATATTTTTATTTTACAAATTGATTGTTTCCCAAAATATATGCATTGTGCACATGTTATTTAGAAATAAAAGATAAAAATGGAAAACAAAACAGGGCCTAAATTCCTAGATTTTTGATGAGTGATTTCAATATATACAAGGTTAACATTTAAAATTTTCTTTGGCTGCTAAAATTATATAAATTGTTGAAATATGTGATGCCAAAGTCAGTATATATGACATATATTTTTGAATTGCAAAATAAATTAGCTATTTTGGACCTTGATTATGATTTATATTTAAAAACCAAAAGGAAAGATAAAGGGTTTTGATGTAAAATTGGATATAAAATTCTTGTTTAAAATACATACACACATATCAACACACACATGAAGATGCACGGTGGATGAAATAGTTTGATTGTTGATATGCTTGACTGGTTGAATAAAATGTTTGATATTATGGTATTGATTGTATTGGATATTAAAATAGAAAAGATTTTAAGAAATAAATTTTATTTATTTTAGAAATAATTCAAATTTGAATTTACACCATAATAGATGGATGGTTTGAGTATATAAACTTTTCTGTAAAGGAATTTTTGAGAATTATTCAAGATGGTGTTAAAAATATTTTATAAATGAATTTTGAAATTCATTTATATAAGTTTATGAATTTTATTTAAATACCAAATGGTATTAATGCTTGATTGAGTTTTAGAAGGCTATTATACGATTTAGAAGAAAATAAACCAAGTATATATTCCTGTATAAACACACACACACACATACATGAGTATTATCAAATACGAGATATAAGGTTTAAAGTCGGGTGGATATAATATTTGTTTAGTTTTGATATTAATTGTTGATATTTCACCATGCTATACTATGATAAGGTAAATGATCGAAAACTTGCGTGATTTGGACTTGAATGGATATTTAAATGATATGGTTGAATTTGGGTGATCTTAATTACTTCTTTGATTTTAGAAACAAAAGTATAGGATTATAATATATATTTTCACCCATAATATATAATCAAGTCTATTATATCCCATTAATACTGATTTGAATGCATGTGTTGTCATGATTGAATTAAAGTGCTTTGAATGCACTATTGCTTGATGATATGTAATGAACACACATGACGTTATATGATGAAAATAAGTCATGACAATAAACCAAGAATAATGATGTTTGCGATATCCAATGTTTCTAAAGGATAAAATTTAACTTTTGATGAAAACGATATAAGGTATTAACTACTAGACTACTAGAATTCATCCTAGCAGACTGATTCGTGGATTGCAACCCGAGTCGTGACAACTTTGTCCTTCATTACTAGGTTCAACAGTTTGTTGCATGGACAATATGATAAATAGTAAGATATTTGTGAGGACCCATTTCTTCGACTCTCAAAAATCGACATTAATATATTCTCGGTATTCACGTGCCATAAATCCAAGTGTCAGAGAAGCGGATTCTCAAGGGTAAGAAAGAAAATAAAGACAAGACAAAATATAATCTCTTACATATTATTTCATCATAAACTTTACAACGGAAATTAAAAATACATAAATCAAAGTTAAACGTGGACAGTTATAAATTACTGTCCTTATAAATGCGGAATACAATAGCACAAGAGTGTGGTGGAAATAAATAATAATCTTCAGAAAAGTCTTCTATCTCCATGCTCCGATCTCCATTTAGATTTCATCAAAACTAAACCGGACTACTGGGTTTCCCAGGAAAAATAAGGCACCCAGAGTTTATGGAAAAGGAAAATAAACTCCAGGTCAGTCATGGAACAGGTGTGAGAACTCAAAATACGTATTTTGACGTTGCATATAAACATGGAACGGGTTTTTACCTTATGATAACCAAATCATTTTCTATGTAAAAATAAGGGATTTTATTTTTAATGACATTTTTTTAAAACATTTTGCAAGTAAACTTATTAATCATAGTCGAAATAGTTACCATTATTGAATTCCAGCATACTAGGTTCTACAAACAAAATGGCAGACACTTATTGGAGAATAGATTTCCATACAAATGACCAGGTGAAGGGACTATCTTCCGATAGTACATGTCAAGAGGAATGTACCGAGGCTATAGAACATCTGCCCTCTACCAACATAAGATTGGCTTATCTTTCTTCTTAGATAGTACCGAATATATCATCACCTCGGTCGTTACTGACCTATTCGAGTGCTCGATTACCATACACCACATTAATTTAAACCCGAAAGTTGTAACGGGTAGAAATATATCTAGAAGGAGATGGTCATACCCTAATGATTGCAAACCATATAGCCTTGCTGCATCTTCCCTGTTTTGGCCATTTCCGGTGTGAGGCTTAAGATAATGATTACACTTCACACAGCACATCATCTTTCTTTGAATGCCACACCGCCATTTCATGGTCACACAACTGATTTCTACAAACGTATAACTCTTGAGTTTGTATGTCTCAAAAAGGGTGTTAAGCAAAGAGAAGTTGCTTTCTCCGCCACCAGAAATGCAACGTTAGACATTCATCCATGCAAATTCATTCTGCGATTGAACAAAACCGAAGGCACTCTCCTACCATATCCTATCGGGAGTTACCCCTAGGATTAGTAGAAAAAAGTCCTTGCAACCTAAAGAGTTTCAAAACTGAAGGGACCACTTCTACTTTAGTATTTGGGAGCTAAAAAAATTACCAACAAGCAGTCCTTTCACCGCTAAAATCTTCGATCTTCATTCTTCATTTTCCTTATCATATTTTTATTTTTCAAACGTGTATATTTGTTCGAAGTGCTTTTCGGATACGAATTACCCAAATACGACCTTAGTTCCCTCTAACCAATCATCGATAAAAAGTTATTCTATAAATAGGGAATCATTCTTTAATTGATTAAGTTCTTTTTATCAAAATCTCTTCTGGAGATATATATTTCTAAAACATTCTTTCCAGTATACACGGAATTATTAAACCTCTCTTATCAAATACTTTGATTTCTTAAAACCTTTTTTAAACTTGGAATAATTGGAAATCATTTCATTTTTCACTTAGGAAAATATTTCCGAATCATTTCATTTAAATATTAGCAATGATTTCTTAATTCAAAACTCGAAACTTTTATTTAGGCAAAACGATGTTATCTAGGATGTTAATCCAAAACCAGTAAGTATTAACTGAGTGGAATCTATAGAAATCATCTAATTCTACTTAATACTAATTTCCATATTCAACAAATACTATAGATGGAATAATAGCAAAATCACCTTTTAAATTCCACGAATAGTACGAGTTCTCTCTTCGGGCTTTAACACTGAGTATAAGAAAATCATCTCCATAAAATCCCAATTGTTTAAATTTGGAAAATATTATTTTTTATTCTTTGGAAAATTTTGATCCTAATAAATCAAATTTACTGCACCCTCCGTCGGGCCAATCCGGATAACTAGGGAAAGTAGGAAACTAGTTTTACAAACCCAAGTCTAGACATTATCTCTCTGACACGCATAAGGCGGTCAAGTTATTTGATTGAATCTAAACCATTTCTCATTTAACCATTCCATAAATCCTTCAAAATGATCTTTAGAAAAACTTATGAATCATTTAAAAACATTTACAAAATATTTGGAAAAGAACGGTTGCGTCTAAAACTATATTTCAAAAGTTACAAAAAAGTGCTACATAAAAGTGCTAAGCGCTTTTTAAGTTATATTGATCAAAACGACTTTTTATCATTTGAAAATTCATTTTTGTAACTCAAATAACTTTTCAAACATTTAAAAGATTCTTAGAATTTAATTCATATTTTAAACAATTTTAAAATATCATTTTCAAAGAAATCCAGTTTTGGATTCCGAATTACAAACTGCGATTTTTCGAAAAGCTTGTTTTACTCATATTTCAAAATTTATTTATCAAAATCTCGATTTTATTTCTTTGTTTCAAAACTATGGATGTAGTAGTTCATACAGTTCTTATCACGAAGAATTCTAAGCTAAATTGCATTCTATACACTCATTTGCCTTTCATGGCGCAAAATCACGAACAGCCATTACGCGACATGCCTATTTTTGACTAAATTTTCAATTACCTTTCAAAATTCACCAAAACACTTTCGTATGTTGATAGTACATTTAAATCTCGTATTTTAAATCTTTTTAAAGAGGTTTAACATCCCGTATACACCATTCATGTTAATCCTTGAGAAGTTGGTTTTGATGACAATAACCTTAGAATAAGATTATAAAATATAAATACTAACATTATTGTTTAGATATATGTGTATATGCAAAATATATATACAGGTACCAAAGAATGAAGTCTATACAGTATAGAGATTCAAGAACTGATAAACTCAAGATCGAAGATATCAAGATTATCAAGAGTTCAAGATTTCAATATAAGTAATTTAGTTAGGAATTTTGTTAAAACTTCTAGAAAAGCACTGACATCTTAAAATCCATTTTATTCGTGGAATGAAATCCACTTCGAGCCCATTAAAGGGATGGAACCCTAAGTAGGATGGAACCTACGAAAAATCTAATGGAACATTGTTTTGTATCCACTAACTTTTATTCAAATGTTTACAAAATTATATCTTGTTTTCAAAATGATTTCAAAATCTTCTTTTAAAACAATCAAAAACATATATCCTTGGTTTTAAAATGCTTTTAGCCTCAAAATAATCTTTATTTTCAAAATTAAATTATCCTTGGTTTTAAACTATCTTTTAATTATAATATATTTAATTTCTAATATTTATACTTAGATTCAAATATAAAATTATAGTAAAATTTTATATACCGAAATATTATTCTCTATACTTGTTTATGTATTTTAACTATAGTTAAGTATATTTATAAAGTTTAAAATAGTTTTAATACAAAATAGAATTTATTTTCAAAGAAAAACAAATTACCAAAAATAACTTAGGCCTGTCGAAAACCCCAAGGAACCCTTGTCGATAAGGTGACAGTTTATTTCAAAAGTTTGAATTTCAAAGGAAGTGTCTATTCGTCATATCCTTTCGTGAATGGACATGGCTGTTGTTCTACTATAAATATGGGCTGTTTTAAACGAATTTATATTTGTATATTCTCCGATTTCATTCCTCATCCTCTTCCACACTTCTTTATAAACATTTTTACCATTACTCTACCGAAATCATCATTGAATCTAACTAGATCATCTCTGGTTTGATTCTCTATCACTATCGCAACAAGATCCCAGTGCTATTCAGAATTATAGATATTTTGTAATTAATTAAGCAAGAAAAGGTGTGATTGTAGCCTGTAAAATTAATCAAGCGAGAAAAGCTGTGATTGTAGCCTAGAAAATCAATCGGGTGAACTTGTTGCCCGTAAAATCAAGTATCTCTACCCAGAGGATTGTGAATCTCGAGTGGTGTGCCTCGTAGCCTTGAGGTTGCTATTGTAAGAATTGATTTTGAAAGGAAATATGTACTTGTGTTGCGGAACTGGATGTAGGTAACTCCGAACCAGTATAAAATTCTGTATGTTCTTTCCTTTATTGGTTTTACTTTATACGTGCATTTGTTTTTGATTCTGTGATCATATCTGTGTCTGAATATTGCATACATTTGTGTTCAAATTAATACAAACTCAAAAAGAATTAGTAATTCCTTTAAACACTATTCACGCCCCTCTAGTGTTAATTCTAGCCTTAAGATCCATAATCCGTATTTCTCACATTTAGTATCAGAGCAAGGTTTTCAAAGTTTCATAATATTAATTTTGAAAAAGCTTTTAAAATGGCTATGTTTAAAAATCTTATTAATACTAGTTTAGAAATATTCAGATCATCATTGTCTCATGAGTCTGCATATAATCAATATTCAAATTCAAATTGTCTACCAAAATTGTATGATGCGTAGGAAACATGTTTTATAGGTGTTGAGGAATCAATCCACGATGGACAAAATGTGCAGATCAAAAAGAATAAATAGATACTCAGTAGTGGATGCTCTAGAACATGACTGGTAATCTGGATATGCTAAATGATATAATATACAAAGACGGAGGACTGGTTAATTTTGGAGACAACTCAAAAGGATATGCGATAGGCATCGGCAAAGTCGATAACTCTGAAACTCCTATTATTACTAATGTTTTGCTAGTTTAGAATCTGAAACATAATCTGCTAAGTATTAGTCAGCTTTGCTATAAAGGATATGAAATTAAATTTGAAAAAGATAAGTGTCACATTGAAGATAATAATTCAACCACAATATTTGAGGGAATTGGGAAAAAGAATATTTATATTCTTAGTATGAAAGTTTCAAATGTCTTTTAGAAAATACAAGTGACCCTTGGATTTGGCATAAGAGATTTGGGCATTTGAATTTCAAACTCTTATCTAGACTGTCAAAACATGATCTAGTAAGAGGTCTCCCTAAAATGAATTTTAAAGTAGACAGTTTATGTGAAGCATGTCAATTACGAAAACTTAGAAAAAGTTCTTTTAAATTAAAAGATATGATTTCAACTTCAAAACCTCTTGAATTACTTCATCTTGATTTATTTGGTCCATCTCAAATTCAGTCAATAAATCATAGTAAATATGATTTTGTAATTTTAGACGATTATTCTAAATTCACATGGACAATATTTTTGAAACATAAAAGTGATACTTTTGAATGTTTTAAGAACTTTACAAAAAGGTTTCAAAATCAACTTTCTATAAAATTTGTAACCATTCGTAGTGATCACGGTGGTGAAGTTGAAAATGAAAAGTTTGAGGAATTCTGCAATAAAAGGGAATAACTCACAATTTTTCATTTCCAAGAACTCCGTAACAAAATGGAGTAGTAGAACATAAAAATAGGACGATTCAAGAGTGTGCGAGAACTATGCTTTCAGATAGTAAATTACCAAAATATTTTTGGGCAGAAGCAGTTGCTACCGCCTGTTATATTTTAAATAGAATTTTAATTAGACCTTTAACTGATAATACATCTTATGAACTTCTTCACATAAAGAAACCTAAGGTATCTTATTTTATAATTTTTGGAAGTAAATGTTTTATTTTAAATACAAAACATAACTTAGATAAATTTGATTCTAAATCAGACAAAGGTATCTTTATCGGATATTCTAATAGAAGTAAAACGTACGGAGTGTTTAATTTAAGAACTAGCACCATCGAAGAAACAATGCATGTTTCATTCGATGAAAGTCTTAAAAATTTTGAAGATACAAATGATGAAGAGGATTTAATCACTCAAAATCAAGAGTCAATAGAAACTAATAATGAAATTAATCATCCTAATAAAAAGATTTAACTTTTAAAAGATCACCCTATAGAAAATATACTAGGAGATATGCAATCTATTGTTACAACTAGAAATCAACTAAGTAAAATGAGCAATGTAGCCTTTATATCAACTATTGAACCTAAAAATCCAAAAGAAGCATCAACAGATGATTCATGGATTTTGGCTATGAACTATATCAATTCACTAGAAATGATGTTTGGGAACTTGTTCCTAGACCTAAAAATAAAACTATAATTGGAACTAAACGGGTTTATAAAATTAAATGAATGAACAAGGTGTGGTTGTTAGAAATAAAGCCCGGTTAGTCGCTCAAGGTTATTGTCAAGAAGAAGGAATAGGTTTTGATGAAACCTTTGCTCCCGTAGCAAGATTAGAAGCCATTAGGATTCTACTTGCTTTTGCAAATCATAATAATTTCAAAATATTTCAAATGGATGTTAAAAGTGCCTTTTTAAATGGATTTGTAAAAAAGGAAGTATATGTTGAACAACCACCACTTTTTGAAAATGAAAAATTACCAAATCATGTTTACAAACTTAAGAAAGCTCTATATGGTCTAAAACAAGCTCCTAGAGCCTGGTATGATAGATTAAGATCTTACTTAATACAATCAAACTTTGAAATTGGTAAATCTTTTTACTAAATAAAATAAAAATTATATTCAACTAGTACAAGCTTACGTAGATGATATCATATTCGGATCAACTAATTCTGAAATGAATAAAGAATTTTCTGAAATAATGACAAAAGAGTTTGAGATGAGTCATATGGGTGAATTAAACTTCTTTCTAGGATTGCAAATAAAACAATTAGATAATGGTATCTTTATCAGCTAAGAAAAATATGCTAAAGACCTAGTTAGTAAATTTGGTTTGACTATTGCAAGTGGAAAACCCACTCCCATGGCAACCAATGAGTACTAAGTAAAGAAGATTTCTATAAAGATGTAGATCAAAAATTATATAGAGGAATGATTGGATCACTCTCTATATCACTGCTAGTAGACCTGATATCATGCATAGTGTTTATCTCTGTGCAAGATATCAATCCCAACCTAAAGAGACCCACTTAAAAGCTGTAAAACGTAGCATAAGATATGTTAAACACATCTTTGATTATGGCTTATTTTATCCTAAAAATGATTATTTTGAATTCATATCTTACTGTGATGCTGATTATGTTGGTTGTAAATCAGACCGAAAAAGTACAAGTGGAACTTGTCACTTTTTAGGGCATTCTCTAATTTTCTAGTTTAGTAAAAAGCAAAATACGGTTTCTTTATCAACAACCGAAGTAGAGTATATTTCTGCTGCTTTGGTTTGTTCCCAAGTAATATATATGCAACAAACTTTCGAAAGATTTTGGTTTAAATATCTCAAAATCACTAATTTATTGTGATAATACTAGTGCAATAAATTTATCCAAAAATCCTACTCATCATGCTCGAACTAAACATATTGATATCAGACATCATTTTCTCAGAGATAATATAAGTAAGGAAGTAATTACTCTCGATTCCAAGAAACAAATTATTGATATCTTAACAAAACCCTTAAATGCATCTATATTTACTAAATTAAGAAGAGAATAGTGTATTTGCTCAATAACTAAAATACAGAATATAAATAACAAAGTACGATTAAAAATTAAATTAAAATAAATCAAATAGCAAAAATATAAGTACCTTGTCCACAGCCCTCCTTTACCTTGTCGACATATAACGAATTTTTTGCTTTGAAATTTTCCCACCAAAATTTAAAAGGGTGGTTCTATATTCTTTTTATTTCAAAATTTTGTTCATTCTTTCTGTCCTTTCTCTAATCTAACTCCTGAAAACAATAAAACAATGACATCCTCCTCCAAATCAAATAAAAATTCAACCATTTCGTTCCCCTCTCCTTCTGCTGGACCATTTCGACGAACTACGCTTGCACAAGTGATAAAAATGGAGGATTCCTTGAAGGATGCACTGCAACTTATGACTAAAATTCAAGTAGTACAAATCAAAATGGCCAAAGAACAAGAATGGCAAGGCAAAATCCCTAGAAACATGCAAAAGCTTCTAATGGACAATCGCGCCAGTCCCATCCTGATTGATGAAGAATCTTCATGTGATCAAGTGCAAGAGGACAGCGAGGAAGAAGAAGTGAAGTCCTCATGGAAGAAGAGCACGTTGAAGATGACAACAAAGTTGTTTGCATTGGCGAAGTGTGCTTTTACAAGGATGGAAATCTAGTTGAACAACGTGGAAATTTCTGTTTCCACTACCCAAATTGCTCAGTTCATAGATCTCCCATTTTCAAGGATACATATTAGTTTCTTTTCTCTCTTTCTTATCGTTATATGATCTTACTTGCGTTTTCTACGCAAATGTAAATATAACAATATATAATTAATAAATGTGTGTTCTTATATTTGATTTCTCATATTATGACTATTATAAGTGTTATCATATATGGATTCTTAGTTAGGATAGTTAGTAATTAAGGACTAAGTTTTAGTTTCAGAATTAAGTGTTGATTATTTATGATAACACTATCATTATAATCACATGTCATATAGTATTAGAATAAGGGGGAGTTATATAGTTTGGAGTTATTTTTTGTTGATGACAAAGGGAGAGAAGTATAAAACATGATAGTTAGGCATAGTTTTAGGGGGGTTATTAGGATAGAAGTAATATTTTATAAACAAAGATTGTCATCATCAAAAAGGGGCAGATTGTTAGTCCCTGAGAAGTTGTTTTTGATGACAACAACCTTAGAATAAGATTATAAAATATATGTACTAACATTATTGTTTAGATATATATGTATATGCAGGACATATGTACAGGTACCAAAGAATGAAGACTATACATATAGAGATTCAAGAACTGATAAATTCAAGATCGAAGATATCAAGATTATCAAGAGTTCAAGATTTCAATATAAGTAATTTAGTTAGGAATTTTGTTAAAACTCCTAAAAAAGCACTGACATCTTAAAGTCCATTTTATTCATGGAATGGAATCCACTTCGAGCCCATTAAAGGGATGGAACGCTAAGTAAGATGGAACCTACGAAAAATCTAATGGAACATTGTTTTGTGTCGACTAACTTTTATTCAAATGTTTTACAAAATTATATCTTGTTTTCAAAATGATTTCAAAATATTCTTTTAAAAAATTCAAAAACATCTATCCTAGTTTTAAAATACTTTTAGCCTCAAATAATCTTTATTTTCAAAATCAAATTATCCTTGGTTTTAAACTGTCTTTTTATAATATATTTAACTTTTAATATTTATACTTAGATTTAAATAAAAAATAATATTAAAATTTTATATATACCAAAATATTATTCTCTGTACTTATTTATGTATTTTAACTATAGTTAAGTATATTTATAAAGTTTAAAATAGTTTTAATACAAAATAGAAGTTATTTTCAAAGAAAAACAAACTGCCAAAAATAACTTAGGCCTATAGACAACCCCAAGGAACCCTTGTCGACAAGGTGACAATTTATTTCAAAAGTTTGAATTTCAAAGGAAGTGTCTATTCGTCATATCCTTTCGCGAATGGACATGGCTGTTGTTCTACTATAAATAGGGGCTGTTTTAAAGGAATTTATATTCATATATTCTCTGATTTCATTCCTCTTCTTCTTCCACATTTCTTTATATACATTTTTACCATTACTCTGCTGAAATCATCATTGAATCTAACTAGATCATCTCTAATTTGATTCTCTATCACTATCTCAACAAGATCCCAGTGTTATTCAGAGTTATAGATTTTTTGTAATTAATTAAGCGAGAAAAGGTGTGATTGTAGCCTGTAAAATCAATCAAGCGAGAAAAGGTATGATTGTAGCCTGTAAAATCAATCAAGCGAGAAAAGGTGTGATTGTAGCCTGGAAAATCAATCGGGTGAACTTGTTGACCGTAAAATCAAGTATCTCTACCCAGAGGATTGTGAATCTGGAGCAGTGTACCTCGAGGACTTGAAATCGAGGGTGTAATTGTAAGCATTGATCTTGAAAGGAAATCCGTACTTGTGTTGAGGGACTGGATGTAGGGTAACTCCGAACGAGTATAAAATTCGATGTGTTCTTTCCTTTATTGCTTTTATTTTATATCTGCATCTATGTTTGATTATGTGGTCATATCTGTGTTTGAATATTGCATACATTTGTGTTCAAATTAATATAAACTCAAAAAGAATTAGTAATTCCTTTAAACACTATTCACCCCCTCTAGTGTTATTTCTAGCCTTAAGATCCGTAATCTGCATTTCTCACAATTCATTCAATAAAGCAAAGAGATTTCCTTTGTGCTTATCGACATGTATTTCCGTAACTTGCACACACACATATATATATATATGTATGTATGTATGTATGTATGTATGTATATTCAATATTCATATTAAAAAACCAAACTTGATGATCAAAGCATATTAAACATCCATTGAAAATATCATATCATTATCCAAGAATATAATATAAGTTATAGTTTCTCATCTTTATTTCTCCCATGGGCTAGTGTAAAATCGGTTATAGGTTCACTATTATGGCTTCAACTCTACGGAACCGAAATCTTTGACCTTGAATGGGCTTGTCCCACCTTATAATGCTCACGACCATGACTTGGGGGTGGGAGGGCTCGACCAAGGTGGTGATGGTGGATGTCCGTGAGTTTACAAGAGGAAGAGAAGTGGATTTAGCCTGGTTTTGAGATGTATGGATATATATTTCATATGTTTATAATATTTTCACTATTTCGGCATAAATTTATTATTATTTTTTTAAATGAAGGGAATCCATCTGAGAGGCCATTAGAGCTTGAAAAAAAGAGGAATAAGAAGTGGAAATAGTATTAGGAAATTGTGAGAAGAGGGGTGGTATTTATAAGGAAAACAAATATGGAAAATATCTAATTGTGCGTGGACGAAAACACCCCTTGCCCACACCCCTTCTTTCACATCATTCTACACATTGGTTCTCCACCTCCATATGCTCCATCACTTCATTTTACTTCCAAGCCGTGTGCATGTCCTTTATGTGTAAGGTAGTTGACTTTAGGAAGCTTAAGGGTTAAGTTTTTTGTAAAATATATTATACTTTTCTTATATATGTTTACATGTATATATGTATGTTTGTATATGTTCATATGTATGTGTATCTTGTATATGTGCACATGGCACAAAAATAAGGTTGCAACGATTTTAAACAACTTTCGTTCGTCAAACCGTTGAGAACCGGGAAACAGATTACCAGTCACATTTTCACTTATATTTAAAATTAGATATAAATGTAAACAAAATTTGAAAATAAATTTATTATCATTTTTAATTAGTTAAATGATCACATTTCATTTATAAAATCATATAAACTCATATTAATAGTTATTTACAAAAAATATTATTATACAAATAAAGCGATATCGATTTTTCATAATATTTTCAAATCAAATATAATTTTTTATAAAATTATTATAGATTATTTATTACCACTTTATGACTAATTTAAGACGAATTTCATCATTTAAAATAATTATTTAAAAAATTAAAATAATTATTAAATCATTAAATTTTAATTTAAATACGATGCCATTATTGGTGATGACATAAATACATTTAATTTTCAAAATAAATAAATAATTTTATATCATATTCTTGTTCAATTATAAAAATAAGTGTATGTATCCAGCTCCATGCGCGATGTTTTATGATTATAGAGCTAGTTATCGATAAAACAGTTTTCGACCATTTTATCGATTTAGATTTCAAGGAAAATATTCTGTAACTATTTATTCAAAATAAGATTGTTATTACTCATTATTACTCAAAATAATATTATTTGTATCATCAACATTTTATTTGAATAAATTTGAAAATATATAAAATTTATGGAAGTGATAAGGGTCATTACAGACTTCCCTCCTTAAAAGAATTTCATCCCCTAAATTACCTAAAACAAAAAACCAAAGGTTTTGCCCAAAATATTTATATTTAAACTTACACCCCTATGATGTATATAGATTATCTGTATGCAATATCTCATTTGATCTTCTACTCGAATTCACAACTTTACTTCTGAACTAGTATTGATCTCCTGATCCTTTAGTGCGGACTCTGACTAGGCTTCTAATCAAAACTTTTTTTTTTCGTTGCATAACTCTCAACTATGATACAAAAATAAAATATCCAACTATAAACCCTCATCAATGTTCGTCATCATGAATCGAGTGATAAATTCTTTTTCGGACCGGTGTAAACACCTCAAAATTCCGCACTAGAATCTTAGATTAATTATGCGATGAAATAATCCATGCACTTCATATGAATTTAATAATCTAATCTTTTTTATGAAAACATTTCATAAAACTTTCATTCCTTATTCAAACTTTTGTAAAGATACCTTTTTAAACATAACCATTTTACATTTTTATTTCCAAATATTTCTACTTAAAAACAAATTTCTTTTCAAAAGATAAATATCTTTTTATTATAATACATCTATAAACATATCTTTGTGGTTTCCGGAAAACTCATTTTCAAAATGATTCATTAAATTACCATAAACTTCCTTTAGATAATATCAAATGCGAAAACATTCTTTAATGGTTAACATTCCTTTATTAATTAAAACTTCCTTTATATATATATATATATATTCACTTTAATTATACCAATTTTAATACTTAAAAAATACTTATATACTTACTCAAATGTTATAACTATATTTAAAAAGTTTTTTACCGTACCGTTAACATATAATCAAAGAGATTAAAACAATCACTACCAAAACATTATTATAATGAACTTCTCTTTTTATAACATGTTAATTATAATATTTTAATCTTTTTATAAAAGATTCTGATACTTTGAAATCCCATTATTAAAGATCTAAATACACCCATAAGTTTTCTTCCAAAGTGTCATTTAAAGGTTTAAAAACAAATGCTGCTAAAACATTATTTACTACGAATCCAAAACCATTTGTTAATAACTTTAAATATTTATTTTAAATATCAAAGCATACCCATGATTATCAATTATGATAATATACTTTGATAAAAATTGGCTATCATCAATCAATTTATCAACTAATGGTTCACATTATGTGTTTTAACTTTAGAAAATTATATTGATCGAGTAACTCAAAAATGATACCAAGGAACTAGGTACTACCAATAGTACCGCATATTTCCTTAATAAGAAGAGGAATACTTAAGAGAAGCGTTTACAATTCGAACGCATCTCCTGCCCATTTTTAGTTACTTTCGAGCCACTCGAATCAATTAATCATAAGATTGTTTTGTTTTCAAAATCCTATTTTAGAAGTAATATCATCATTATTCCTTTTCCAAAAATCATTTGAAATTCTATTCAAAAATACTGGAATTTAAATTGTCAAAAGTTCCTTTATAAAGCACGTTTTATAAATCCATTTTATAAAATCACTTCTATAAAACATATTCATAAGATTTATTTATTTTAAATAAATTCCTTTAAGAAACATTGTTATTTATCGAATACTCCATAGTCAAATTGTGGAACTAAATTCACGAGGTGTTCGTACTAAAACTTTTAAATTTAACAACCTAGCAATCAATGATAATAACTGAGTTCTATCATTTCCTTGATCCAATAACTATATTACTTGAAAAACAATCTTTATATTAAAAATATAATCCTACATAAAATTATTTCGTTTACAAATTATCAAAACCAAAATCATTTATGTAATATTAACAAATATGTACTCATATATACTCAAATTCATTCCAGGGTGTTGCTAACCCTATCTTTAATGATTTACTCATCCTAGGGTATTACTAACCCTTTACCTGATGAGAGTTTACCCCTACCAAAGCCAAGGTGTTCGCTCAACCTAAGCTCTGATACCACGTCGTGAGGACCCATTTCTTCAACTCTCGGAAATCGATACTTATATATCTTCGGTATTCCTGTGCCGTAAATCCAAGTGCTAGAGAAGCGAATTTTCAATGGTAAGAAAGAAAATAAAGACAGAACAGAACCTCAAATATATTATTTCAACGTAAACTTTACAAAGAAAATTAAAAATACATAAATCAGAGTTAAAAGTATAAATTCATGTCCATACAAAAGCAGAATACAATGGCACAAGAGTGTGGTGGAAATAGATAACAATCTTCATAAAATTCTTCTAACTCCATGCTTCAATCTCCATCCAGATTTCTTCAAAACTAAACCTAACTACTAGGCTGCTTGGGAAAAATTAAGGCACCCCGAGTTTAAGGTAAATGAAAATAAAATCTCAATCAATCATGGAACTGGTGTGAGAACTCAAAAGACGAGTTTCGAAATCAAAAGGTACCGCATAAGACCATGCTGCACATAAACACGGAACGAGTTTTTATCTTATGATAACCAAAGCATTTGCTACATAAAAATAAGGGATTTTATTTTTAGTGACATTTCTTTAAAACATTTGCAATTAAACTTACTAATCTTAGCCGAAAATTGTTACCATTATTAAATTCCAGAATAGTAGGTTCTACAAACAAAATGGAGACACTTATTGGAGAATGAATTTCCATAAAAATGACCAAGTGAAGGGATTACCTTCCGGTAGTACATCTGTAGAGGACTGTACCGGGGCTACCAAACATCCGCCTTCTACCAACATAAGACCGGCATACCTTTTTCACTAGATAGCATCGAATATGTCATCACCCCAGTCATTACCGACCTATCCAAGCACTCGATTACCATACGCTACATTAATTTATACCCGAACGTCATAATGGGTAGAAATATATCTAAAAGGGGATGATCATTCCCTAGTGGTTGCGAACCACATAGCCTTGATACATATACCCTATTTTTACCATTTTCGGGTATGAGGCTCGAGGTAACGATTACCTTTCACATAGCACATAATCTTTCTTTGAATGCCACACTGCCATTCCATGGTCACACAACTGATTTCTACAAACATATAATTCCTAAGCTTACGTCTCAGAAAAGGGTTTTAAGCTAAGAGAAGTTGCCTTCTCCGCCACCAAACAGATGATACATTTATAGAGATCGTTTATGTAACTAGAAATGCAAAGTCAAACATTCGTCCATACAAGTTTGTTCTAGGATTGAACGAAATCGTAGGCACTCTCCTACCACATCATGCCAAGAGTTACCCTTAGGACTAGTAGCAAAAATTACTTGCAACCCAAAGAGTTTCAGAAATGAAGGGACCATTTCTACTTTAGTATTTGGGAGCTAACCCGAATTATCAACAAGCTGTCCTTTCACCCCAAAAATCTTCGGTCTTCATTCTTCATTTTCCTTATCATGTCTTTATTTTTCAAACGCATATATTGGTTTAAAGTGGTTTTCGGATAGGAATTACCCAAATCTGACCTCGGTTCTTTCGTACAAATCATCGACAAAAGTTTTCCTATGAATAGGGAATCATTGTTTAGTTGATTAAGTTCGTTTTATCAAAATCTCTTCTGTAGATATGTAGTTCTAAAACATTCTTTCCGGTGTATACAGAATCATTAAATATCTCTTATCAAATACTTTGATTTCTCAAAACCTTTTTTAAACTTAGAATAATTCAAAATCATTTCACTTTTAACTTAGGAAAATATTTCCAATTCATTTCATTTAAATATGAGCAAGGATTTCTTAATTCAAAACTCAAAACTTTTATTTAATTAAAACCACATTATCTAGGATGTTAATCCAAAACCAATAAATATTAAATGAGCAGAATTTATAGAAATCATCTAATTGTACTCAATACTAATTCCCATATTTAACAAATACTATGGGCGGAATAACGACAAAATCACCTATTAAATTCCACGAACAGTACAAGTTCCCTCTACGGGCGTTAACACCGAGTATATGAAGATCATCTCCATAAAATCCAGGTTGTTTAAATTTAGAAAATATTATTCTTTATTCTTTGGAAAATTTTGATCCGAGTAAATCAAATTTACTATCCCCTCCTTCCGGCCAGTTCGGATAGTTAGGGAGAGCGGGAAACTGGTTTTCCAAACCCACGCCTAGACACTATCTCTCTGATACTCATCAGACGGTTAAGTTATTTGATCGACTCTAAACCATTTAATATTTGACCATTCCTTAAATCCTTCAAAATAATCTTGAGAACTTATTAATCATTTAAAAATATTTACGAAAGATTTGAAAAAGAATGTTTGCGTTTAAAACAATATTTAAAAGTTACAAAAAAGTGCTTTTTAAGCTATATTGATCAAAATGACTTTTCACATTTGGAAATTAATTTTTATAACTCAAATCACTTTTAAAACATTTTATCTGATTTTTATAACATTTTTCATAATTTTAAAATATCATTGTCAAATAAATCCAATTTTGGATTACGAACTGCAAAACCGCGGCTTTTCAAAAAGCTTTTGTTACTCATATTTCAAAATCTATTTATCCAAATCTAGATTTTACTCCTTTCTTTAAAAACTATGAATTTTAAAAACTATGGATATAGTATTTTGGAAAATTGTCATTTGAAGAATTCTGAGCTAAATTCCATCCTATACACTAGTTTGCCTTTTATGGCGCGAAATCGTGAACTGCAGTTACGCGACGCGCCTATTTTTGACTAAATTTCCAAAAACCTTTCAAACTTTACCAAAACACTTTCATAAACATTTCAAACTCGTTTTTTAATCCTTTCTAAAGAAGTTTAACATCCCATATACACCAATTCATTCAATAAAGGAAAGTGATTTCCTTTATGCTTATCAATGTGTATTTTCGTGACTTGCATATATATTCAATATTTATACTAAATAACCAAACTTGATGATCAAAGCATATTAAACATCTATTGCAAACATCATGTCATCATCTAAGAATATAACATAAGTAAGAGTTTCTCATCTTCATTTTTCCAATCGGGCTAGTCTAAAATCGGTTATAGCTTCGCTATTATGGCTTTAAACTCTATGGAACTGAACTTTTTGACCTTGAATGGGCTTGACCCACCTTAAAATGCTCACGGCCATGACTTGGGAAGTGGAAGGGCTCGGCCAACATAGTGGTAATGGTGGATGGCCATGAGTTTTTCATATGTATGGGTATGAATTTCATATGTTTATAATATTTTCACTATTTTGGCATAACTTTCTTACTATTTTTTTATATGAAGGGAAGCCATTAGACAGGCCATTACAGCTTGAAAACAAGAGGAAGAAGAACTTGAAGTGGTGTTAGGAAATTATGAGAAGAAGGGTGGTATTGATAGGAAAAAACATATATGGAAAATACCTAAATGTGCATGGACCAAAGCACCCCATGACCACACCTCCTCTTTCACATCATTCTACACATTTATTCTTCCTCTTCATGTGCTCCATCACATCATTTCACTTCCAAGTCATATGCATGTCCTTTGTGTGTAAGATAGTTGACTTTAGGAAGCTTAAGGGTTAAGTTTAATAGAAAATATATTAGATTTTTCTTATATATGTTTACATGTATATTTGTATATTTATATATGTTCATGTGCGTGTTAGGATATATATGTTTTTTATGATGCCCCACTTTATACTCACACTAGTCAAGGACACTACGGAGTAATGTCGTCGACTAGTATGAAGAATAAGGCTGTGGAGGAGCGACCATCTGTATAATTGCTTTGTGCGAGTATCGATATGCCAAATAAAATATCACATTCATTTCAAGAGGAAGTCCGATATACCGTTACAAACTCAAAGCTACTACACACTGGCTATGCGGTCTTCGGAAACAAATACAAAATAAGCATAACACAAAATCAGTCAAGATATTCATATCTCTAAGGCAGAAACAGATATGAATATAACATATAAAAGTGTACATCAAAGTAGTGATTATGTAAGATCCACTACATCACGAAAAATAGGTACAAGTGCTAGACAAAAGAATATGTATACATCAAGAAGTCTCTATCTTGAAGGTATAAAAACAAAAAATACTAAGCTAAAGTAGTTAGCCAAAAGTCAGGTGACAGACCCTGATAAGAAGTCAAGTAGAAGTACATGAAATACCTCGGTCTGACCCGAATATTATTTAAGAAGAAAATAATAAATGGATCATTTTAACTATAAATATCATATAAAATGAGATAGGATAAGAGAAAACATATGATAACAATAATGCCATACTGTAACAAGTATATATTAAATAACAATAAAACTCATACAATATCTCCAGAATCTCAAAACACCAAAATGTGTCATATTCTTTATTTTATTCACCAAACCACAAATATTGATCAAGCTTATCAATGCATATCATCAAAATTGGTGAGACAAAAATTCTCGAAATCATCAATTAGAAATCTAGAGATCACAAAAGGGGGAGGCCTATCACGAACGGAAGCATGAAAACTCACCAACACGTGTATCACAAATAGGTCGCTATCCCATGGTCGCTAACCATAGAGCCGGTGCAACGACGTAGTAAAATAACGGTACGTCCGAGGAACCTAAAACTCGAATAATTCAAAACAATGGCGTCGTACAATAACAGTTTGCCCGATGAACCTGATTAGTCGATGCAACGACATAGTACGATAGCGGTACGTCCCATGATCCGAACTTCATAAAAGAACATGGGTTGCTGGCCTATAAAAATAAGTCGAAACTCCAAAGAACCCATAGGTCGTTAGCCTATAAAAGAAATGAGAAAAAGCTTAATAAAACGAGGTGCGATCCCTCACGTGGACAAAGAGACATCACATATCGCTAGTCTAAACCACAAAATGATAACCATTGATTAATAATAAGTGTGAATTATACTAAGCTAGTAAATAAATGAGTTTAACTCCATGTCCCAAAACCACTGGCTTAAATTAAATATTTACAAATAAATTGTAGATTTCCACTCGAAAGTTATCATAAGAGTTCAATCGAACAAGTCAAGGAATTAACCGACAAAGTAAGCGCAAGCATTTCATACCACTTGTTTTGCTAAGTCGTTTAATTAGATTTCTCAAACGAATGAGTTAAAGGTTTGTACATACTGATAGATTGAAATACGGTTTTAAAAACGAGCTTTGTATCAAAGGTAACATTGAAATCATTTTTGTGAAAGAGTTTGAATATTTACTACTAGTATAGAAACCTTTGTATTTTAAGGTGGCAAATCATAGAAAACGATTGTAAAAATAATCGATCCCAAAATTTCACATTCGAAGACGTGAATCAAATCCATAGAAATCGATACCAAATCCATCAAAATGGATATTCCTAAAAATCCAGAGAAAGGAGTCATCAAAGTTGATAAAAGTGAAAACAACTAATCGGATCAACAGAAATCAATAAACATTGGAAGTTCACTCAAAATAGGCAAATAGGAAAAACTAAACAGTTCCAAATGTCTGGGGTTAATCCAAACGTCTGGATTTGAGTTCTGGAAATATTTCAGAAACCTTCCAAACGTATGAACTCTAACCAGACATTTAAAAACTAACCAGACGTCTGGTAGGTTTGAATTAAACATCTGGTCCAAGTCTCTGCCCTTTTTTTCTTTTCTGCCGTATATTTTTTTCATCTGATGCCCATATTAGACGTCTGGACCTTCCAACCAGACGTCTGGTTGTCGGTTCTAGGCAACATTTTGCCTAGGCCTTTGATGGCCAAATAAATTCGAAAGCGATCGGACGAGCGAAGAAGGCTAGGGATTTTATGCCGAGCAACAACCCAGCCTTATAGGCTTTTCGATAGACCCCAAATAACATGTCCAAACATCCAAGATAGGAACTTTAAAGATTTTGACTTCAAAACAGAAAATTTGAAAATTTCACCAAATCAATTCAAATCAAAAGCAATTAAGCATGAAATAGACGTTAGGGATTCATATCTAACAACAATGAAATCTATAGACGTAGATATGAGTTCAAGAACTCACTTTTAAAACTCAAAGACAACGAATAAGAGGCTTTAAAACAAAGCAAGACCAACTCCTCTTCAATCACCTCTAGAATCTTCAATCTGTTGTCAAAGGTGAAGTTTTTCCTAAGTTAGGTTTAGGATTTTATGAAAATTGAAGAGAGATTGAGATGGAGAAGATGAAGTGGATGCTTACCTAAGCTTCTCTTTGATTTTGGAGCTTGAATTTGAATTTCCTAGTAAATTAGGGCTTAGGAATTTTGATTTTCATTTATTTTCCCCATTTTTACTTTAGCTTGAAAGTGTTAGGAAATGAAAATGAATGAAGAGAATAGGGGGTGAAGTTAGGGTGTTATGTTGGGTTAATGGGCTAAAACCCAAACCCCAAGCCCAATAGAAAAATAGCAAAATTCTACACAATTCCAAACATATCGATGTTTGCACTCAAAAATGTCCAAACGCCTTTTTAGACTCAATGGATGTGGTCTCGAGTCCTAATTTGATAGTTTACGAAAAGTAGCATTTCGGACTTTAATCCGACTAACGATGCTATATTTAAATAAATCATTTAAATATACAATCGTAAATTATGCGGGTTGTTACAGACTCTCCTCCTGATTAAAATTGCGTCCTCATAATACTTAAGAAGAAAGTAAAGAGTAACAACCATAAAAGCAGATCAACACAAAAGAAAATTTGAAGTAAGAAGTTCACCTTAAAGAGAACGAGAAAGTAAGTCTGGACGTGTTCGCTCGATGAATTCTCTGGATTTCCGAGAACTATCCTTAGGATTTGAGGACCATTGAACTTTCACAAGTGGGACATCTTTATTTCGAAGGCGTTTAACCTCCGCAAAATGATACGAATAGGACATTGCTCATAAAAAATTAGGTGAAACTTCAATTTCTTCAACAACACCGGGCTCAAGAATAGAACCAGAATCTCTAAGGCATTTTCGTAGTTGAGAGACGTGGAAAACATCATGAATAGAAGAAAATTGAGCCAGTAATAAAGGACGATAAGCACGGAACCAATGCATTAGGTGATGGGAAATAGGCCGATGTGCCGAGGTGCTATTTTTCCCGATTGGCTGAAATGCACAACACCCTTCATACGTGGAACACGAATAAACATCAAATCTCCCACAGAAAATTCTAAATTCCTTCTTTGGTTATCGGCAAAGGATTTTTGCCGACTTTGTGCTTCTTTCATCCTATGATGACTAAGGTCGATCTTTTCTGTCGAATCATGAATAAAATCTGGACCTAAAACCAGCTTCTCACCGGCCTCAATCCAACAAGAAGGAGATCGGCATGGCCTTCCATAAAGTGCCTCGAAAGGTGCCATACCAATACTAGATTGGAAGCTATTATTATAGAAAAAATCAACAAGAGAAACATGATCTTCCCAACTTCCACCAAAATCAAGAACACATGCACGAAGAAGATCTTCAAGAGTTTGATTCACATGCTCCGTTTGTCCATCGGACTGAGGATGATAAGCGGTGCTAAAATTAAGCTTCATTCCTAAAGCTTTTTGAAGACTCTTACAAAATCCACTAGTAAATAATAGATCACGATCACGATCACGAACAATATAAGTAGGAACTCCATGCAATTTAACAATTTCTTTAACATAAATTTTGGCCAAAAGAGGTACGATCTGATTAGACCGAACGGGGATAAAATGGACGGATTTTGTGATTCTGTCAAAAATCACCTAACCCGAACGAGAACGAGGAAGACCATCAATAAAGTCCATGAAGGCTTGATCCCACTTCCAAAAAGGAATATCTAGAGGTTGCAATAACCCACTGGGCCTTTGATGCTCGGCCTTTATGAGTTGACAAGTCATTCAACGCTTAATGAAGTTAGCAATATCAGATTTCATTCCATCCCAATAATAAAGTCATTTCATATCCACATACATTTTTCTACTACCGGGATGAATGGTAAATTTAGAACGATGAGAATCTTCCAAAATGTCTTTACGAAGATTACTAATATTTGACACGATAAGTCTACGAAATTTTCGAATGCCGCCATGAGCATCGATTTCAAAGTCATTCAAACCATCATTATTTCTATCCTCACAACTTTGGCTAAGATGAGCCAACTCGGGATCATGCTTTTGAGCATCAAGAATGCGGTCTAAAAGAGATGGATGAGCCTCAAGGCTACATAGAACAAGAGATGAACATGAATTGGATTCACGATCTAGAATCTCACAAGTAGACAAAGTCTCAAGATCATTCCATTCGGATATCATCATTGAAACAACTTATTGTTGCTAACGACTAAGGGAATCGGCAACACGATTTCCCTTTCCAGGAGTATAAAGAATGTCAAGGTCATAAGATGTAAGGAATTCGACCCAACGTTATTGATGCAAATTAAGTTCCTTTTAAGAGAATAAATACTTCAAAGATATATGATCGGTGTAGAGAACAAACTTCTCTCCCATGACGCCAAATTCTAAGAGCGAAAACAATAGCCGTGAGCTCTAAATCGTGAGTGACATATCTAGTCTCGGCGGGCTTTAATTTCCTAGAAGCATAAGTGATAACACGTTCCCTTTGCATGAGAACGACACCCAAACCAACACGACTAGCATCGGTATAAACAATAAAGTCTTGGTTCCACTTGGGAATCACAAGAATAGGAGAAGTGGAAAGGAGTTCTTTTAATTTCTGGAAAGTAGTTTCATATTTGTTTGACCAAATGTACTTAACTCCCTTCTTTATCAAACTAGTAAGAGGCACAGAGATTTTAGAAAAGTCTTTTATGAACCGACGGCAAAAGCTCTCCAATCCAAGAAAGCTACGAATTTCCAACACACTCTCCGGTTTCTTCCAATTTTAAATCGCTTCGATCTTTGAAGGATCCATGGAAATTTCAGATTCAGAAATAACATGTCGTAAAAATTTCACATGAGATTGCCAAAAGTGGCACTTAGAAAATCTTACTTTCAATTGATTGCTCCTAGAGTTTCCAACACAATCCAAAGATGTTTTTCATGCTCTTCCTTGGTTTTAGAATAAACAAGAATATCATCTATAAAGATGAGAACAAATCGATTTTGTTTAAATTAACTAAATTATATCTTGTACAACTCATTAGACTTCATCGGCCCACCTTAATCCAAATAAGGAAAACATTTGAAATTCATCCAAATTACATGTTGTAAACCGACCCGATTCCACCAATGGTATATGAGCCCAAGTGGTCTATGAGATCTAATTAGTTAATATTTAGAGTCGCCTAACTAAACCTATTAATTTGATAATGTTTAGAAAAGTAGTGTCGATGTAATAACTTGTATCATTTTCGATCATTAAAAGTAAATAAATCCAGTAAGCTTAACTTTAGTGGAAAAACCATTTTTTTTTCAAATATTTGAATTTGAGACGAAAATAGCATTATTGCAACCATCTTGTTTTTCTGATGTGCACCATATTTTTTTATTCAAATCAGAGTCCAAATGATGAAGATATTATCGTTTTGTACTTTAGAAATTTGAATTTTAAATCGGTTAAGCCCGACTCAAATATGAACGAACACATTCCATTGGCTATAGATAATAGCTAATTTCTCCTATTTGAAAATTTAAAATCATTTCCGTACGTATATTCTTTCACTTTTCTCTCATCTTAGAAATTTTAAGCTCCTTTTCAATTCAATTATCAAATTCTCTCCAAGACCTTCACTACATTCAATAGTTCGAATATGAAATCGAAGAGAAACTTAAGGCCTATACTATAATACCAATTAGAGTTGCAGATTTGAAAGCAAAACAAATTATAGAGAATGACCGATTCGTAGCATTTTGGATCTAAGTGAGTGGTTTACATCTAATTTGTTATATAAGTATCTCTTAGTTCTAAATTAATTTATAGATTAGGAATTAAGTTTGGATTACCACTAATAACTTGGATTTTGGATAGTAATTAAAGGTAAATTAATCTGAAACTAAAAGAAGTTTTATAAACAGTGAAAAGTGATAAATTGATAATGTTTGGCTAAACCGTGAAAAAAATGAAGTTCAAAATGATTATTAGTGATATGTGACAAGAACTGATTTAAAAAATGAATGAACTAGTATAAGTTAATATTAAATGATGCTAATTTATGTGAAACAGTAAATAAATTTGAAACTAATTGAACTCATGTGTATACACACACACAAATACATACATATATACGCACATATACATCCATGCATGCGTGCATGCATGCATACACACATATACACAGATATATATATGTATATGTATATGTATGTATGTATGTATGTATGTATGTATGCATGTATGTATGTATGTATACATACACACGCATAAGCAAAAGAGAAGTGATATTGTGAATATAGAGTGTGTGTGCATGATGTATGTAAAATAACATATAAAAATCATGTAAAAAGTATATAAAATAATTTCAAAGATAATATGGTGTATTTCTAAAAATAAATATGCTTTAAATTATATAACATCCCATTTCAAATTTAAATAGAATAAATATATTAAAATAGATATTCAAAATTTTAATTAAATATTTGAATTCGAAATTTTAATATTTGAATATATTTGGATTTGAGATTTAAAACCAAGTTTGAATGTTGGATAAGTATTTTATGTTAATAAATAAATTTAAAAAAAAATTATTTTGAATATTTTATTGAATTTAATTTATTAAGTTGAATTTATGGATTTATTTGATAATTAAAAAGAGAATATTAATTTAAAACTTAAATTTGAAATTTGAGTTGTGTCTTAAAAATCCAAAAGTTATCCAAAAATTTATTTTGAAATAATAATCATGAAATTCTGAAATAGTTTTAAGGAATACATTATTATTTTAAGATTGATTTAAGGGTTAAAAGCGGTATTTAGCCATCGAAAAAATATTTCGAGTATGAAAATAATTTATGGAAAATATTATAATGACTTAATAATTTTTATAGTGGTTGAAATAATTTAAACAAATTGAAAATAAGGTAGTTTCTTTACAAAGGAAAGTAAAATCTATGTGCCTAATGCATTCAAAGGCCTGATAACCCATGCCCAAAACTTTAACTAGCCACGCTTATCCCTTCTCATTTTTGTCCCAGCTCCTAATCTCAAGATCTTATCCACTTTTATTTATTCGCAACCCATAAAAAAGGAAGAAAAACACCTATGTTGATGAGATGGAGGGTGCGTGAGCAGAGGGAGCTGGGTTGGCATAAGCGTCAGAATGGCTAGGGCAAGAAAGGCACTACTTATTGATGCGAGCTATCAATGGCGGCTAGAAGGAAGCGTTGATGTTATGGAATGCAATTTTAGCTATGTGCGACATGCGACATGCAACATGAAGCGGTCGCTTACGCTCGCGAGTATAATGGCGATTTGGTTGTGTTGTAAGGCAGCCAATGATGTGGGCTAGCTTGGAATGATTGACTATCATAGGTTGTGACAGAGAATGATGTAAAGAAGGTTTGACCGTTGTGACGACCCGAATTTCAGCGCTCGAAATCCGACATCAAATACCTCACTTATATTAGAATGTCGCGGATTCAAACGTTAAAATCCGATTCGCCGGAGTTTATAACACATTAGGTAAATACAACACAGCGGAAACAGAAGAATTTTTTTTATTGATACACAACATTTGATACAACAATGATACAAATGAAATGATCAACACATATATCAAGGATACACAACAACGGAAGACACAGCAGAAAACACCAGCAACAACAGTGGAAAGAAACATCTTCAATGCTAAGCTTTAAAACTCCAAACCAGAAGCTTGAACCACCATCATGCTAAACTTGAAATGCAATGTGATCGCCAAACCAAAGATTGAAGGCTATCGAATTTACGCCTACTAGCTGACTATCTGAGAACCTGACTCTAGGCTGCCCGTGTGGAAAATTATGGGCACCTAGAGTTTAGAAAGTGAACAATAAACTCCAGGTCTGCCATGGGACTGGTGTGAGCAAATAAAAACAGTTTAAACAACAAAAGAAGTAAAATGAAATCCACAATTCTTTTGAAAAATGCAACTACCATAAGGCTTCCCGCCACACACATAATTCAAGCGCACACTTGGAGGAGATTACTCCCTATGATAGTCAAATATGCTTGATACGCAAAAATCCTTTTGATATTATTATTATTAGTGCATAATGCAGAAAACCTTTCGAAAATATAATATTAATCTTAGCCAGCATAGGTACCATTATACTATGCCTACTATAGCTACCATTTAAGAATGGAAGGTTATACAACTGCAATCGTAAAGGCTCGTATTGGATGATTCGATTTCCAACAAATGGTCGGGCTAAGGAACTTCCTACACCACATGGGTACGCCTTTGGAGGGACGCCTCGAGAACCTAATCGGATCTCTGCCAACACAAGGCTGTTTACCTCTATAACTAGGTAACTAACTGTCATAAGTATGCCACCCCCCAGTCATCACCGACCTTTATCCCGGGATTCTCCAACAAATAGCAACAACCACATAAGTTAAATATCTGGGCTCCATACCATGATACCACTTTTATCCAGAAGGAAATGGACATACCCTAAAGGGCGTGACCCTCATAACCTTGCTGCATTCTTCCTGTTTGACCATTTTCGGGGTGTGAGGTTCAACGAGGTCTCGTCCACAAAGCTACGCTTTTCACAAAAGTCATGCTTTGATCAACAAATGATCAGTAGCACTTAGTATGCCACATTACCAAATTGGAAATATATCGCTAGTAAATATCAACTACATAACCTCTGAGCTCGTACGTCTCAGAGAAGGGTGTTAAGCTAAGGAAATAAATTCTCCGCCACCAGATAGAAATGTATTTGATAGAAACCAGCTCTACATCTCAAAGTATAATGTCAGACATACGTCCATACAAGTCCGTTCCGGGTTCGAATGGAACCGAAGGCACTTCATAAAGAAGCCCTTTCAAATCCAGGTATTCACAATCTCGATCGGACTCCCCATCACATATGGAGATCGCTATACCGGCGCGACTCTATGTAAAGACATTCGACAGGTAATCCTTTCGTTCTCAAAAATACCCGGTCTTCACCGCTGTCTTCAAATGCTATCCATTACGTCATATCACTGTTCGTGATATTAAGTCCTCTCCCGACTAAACCGAATAATGAGCGCAAAATTTAAAAACATATGGATATATTAGGATCTTAGTTAACTCGTAACTTTCAACACTTGTTTCCCAAAACCTTTCATTTTGAATGGTTTAAACAAATTTCCACTTTTAATCTTTTAAAATAAAAGATAAAGATCCTCTCAATTTAAAAACAAGGTTCACCAAATCTTTCACAAAGATTCGTTTATAATATTTAAACAAAAGATCTATCTTTGAGATCCTCTTTTGTTTGAAAACAAAGTTCATCAATCTTTAACAAAGATCCATTCATAGCTTTCAAAACTATTTTCAATTGATTCGCCCATAACTTGAAATCCTTTCATCAAAAACTGGAAATTCTTTCTTTATATGAAAGGTATTATCATTTGAAAACAAAGAGTTTTCATTTTGGGAAAATCTGATCAAATATGCACAAGTTATAACCTTTTAAAGTTTAAACTGGAAAACCAGCGAACTGTCGTATACTTGACAAGTTCCATTTATATTAAATTTAAATTACCAAAATAATTTATTTAAAATACTTCAAAAATGGTTAAAAATCCATATACATAGATATATACATTTTATAACTTGTATAACTTTTTAAACCATAATCTTCAAATGTATATAGAATTCAACTTTAAAATCTTAAATTCAAATCAAATTATTTTAATTTCAAAACTCCTTTTCAAAAGTTTCTCAGATCTAACTCAATTCCTTTTCCAAACCATTTTGAATTCAAAATTCAACTATAAAATAATATTAAATTCAAAATATCTGTGACTTAACCAATTTCCCATGAAATCCTTATTTGTGTGTGTATGGTGTAGTCTAGGGGTTTTACACACAATAATAAAATATTACAGCCATCATCGATTCAAGCACAACAATATCGATAAGCGGTATAATCCCTTAACGCTTATCTTCATTCACAGATTCACAAATAAATATGTAAATTCATCACAAATTAATAAATCATAGTTCATAGCTCAATCATATCATAGAACATCACATATCAGGAATATCAAACAATTCATGGCATTCAATACAATTCAAACGTCTATAAGCAAGATTAATTAATCACCTGATTAATTTAAACCAGATTAATTACTTATGAATAAATTACTAATACTGGTTAATTAACATTAATTAACTATAACCCATTGGCTATTATTAAAATTAATTAATCAACCATAATAGACAAATCAATCAACCTTTAGTCATTAAATAATTAACCCTTAATTATTTAATTATTCTTTAATTAATTATCCTTGATCAATTATATTAATTAATTAACCCTTAATTAATTACCATTTAATTAATTATCCTTAGTTAATTACAATAAGTGATTATCCCTAATCATTTATATAAATAAATTACAAATTAATTACATCGAGTAATTATCCTTTAATCACTTGATTAGTTATCAATTTTTCTTAATTACTTTCACTTACCTTTAAGTAATTAATTACCCTTTAATTACTTACATTAATTAACCTTTAATTAATTATATTAGTTAATTAGCTCTTAATCAATTAATTATCCTTTAATTAACTGCATTATTTAATTAGCTTAAAATCAATTAATAAATGATCTTTTAGTTAATCAAAACTCTAATTAATTAATGATAACTCATGAAATAAATTCATTTATTAACCCACAGATTAAATTAAGGCTTTTAATAAATTTTTAAAAGATAAACCACTTATTTTTATTAATTACTTAATCACATTATCAAAAATTATTTAAATAAACTTATAAATTAAATAAAGGATGCAAGATAAAATACTTTAAACTTATGTTAATTTTAAAATAATTTATTTAAAAACTTTAAGAAACCCATAATTTAAATAAACATTTACTAATTAAAAGAAATGGGTTAAGAAAAATTATTCAAATTAAAACTTGGTTAGTTAAAATTTTAAAACTTTGAAAATACATCATTTTTCTGACTCGAGATGATTTCCGGTATCAACCCAAGCTAGCATCCAAAATTCCCGATCCATCACTATTTTTTTTGCCTTTAAATTTTAAACTCAGGAAAACACACGCAAGCCAACCCAAATACACTCTCGAGCCAATACCACCTTTCTTTAAGTCCTTCTTCAAGTCCCACCTTCTACTCCTTCCCAACCTACTAACACACACATATGCACATTCACGTGCACAGAAGATTCTCTGATCATCATCGCGAGCATCGACACATCACCGAACACCTCCCCTAATGGTCTGATCACCTAGAAACCTAAAACGATGATGAACCTGCAATCGAGCTACATGATCACCACCGGGAACTAACTTTATCACCAAAAAACTACCTGGTGCCGGCGATCCCGACCACCAGACATCTTGCCATCACATCCGTAGCTGCATCATGACATCACGCGACGATCCCCTCGGTGCGATCACTTCCACTTCACCCATGATGACATACGAACCCAATTTTCGACATCAATTAAAAACTAGGTTAAAACCCTAGATCATCGTTGTCCAGCCACCACGGCGATTAATAAATTCACCCATTATTTTTCCGCCGACCACTGACACTTGAACCACCACCAGACCCAAGCACAACGAACATTTCCCTGTAAATCGTTGGAAATTTACGAAAAGCATAATTCCATTCAAACCAAATTTCCACATCCAATACCAAACTAAAAATCTTGACTTCATTACTAAAATTCATCATTTTTGATTTCGATTCCCTATGTACAATCAAAACTGGAAATCCAGATTATTGAATTTTCTGATTTGAACCATTTCCACTGTAATTTCCTATTTTCTAAATAAATTACCAATATATTCACTTGGAATTTTTTTTAAATCTTAGATCTTGATAATATAAACATGTTTTGTAAATAACTTATAGTCTAAAAAGAATTAGATAGAGAGATTTTTGTTTTTGAACAGGTTTGGGACCTGTAAGCAAAGTAGAGGAAAATTTTGCCTATTTCCCAGACATGCACATCCATTCTATATATATACACACAAACATACATGCATATCTATTAGCCACACATCTACCTTTATAGCATACTTAAGTAACAATTCAATCATCAAATTAAAATAACAGGTTCAAGCGGTTTATTCACCTGGATTTAGAAAAAACATAGATAGAGAAGCCTGGAAAAATGTTTGGGCCCGAAACTGCTTTTGATTTTGCTTGATCTGGTCTATATTTGAAACTGGAACTTGGATTGATTCAGTTTTGAAATGATGATCACTAACTTCAGGCTTGAATTTGATTTGAATTTTGCCTTAAGCTTTCAGGTTTACTAAAAACCTAAAACAGGTTGAAAGCTTCCAGGTTCTTGAATTTGTTTCAGATTTGAAATCTTTGCTTTGTATATTGAGTCGAGCTTTGAATTGTTAGCTTGTTTGATTTCGTTTGAGATGCTTCAGATTTATAGTTATTTTGTTTTAATTTTTTTCTTTCCTGGTTTTGTTTTTCTAGGTTTTACATTTTGTGTTTGGTTAAGAAAAAAGAAAATGAGAAAGAGGTTAAAGAGATATATATATAGGAATAAAATCCCTTTATTTATTATTTTAAAAATAAATGAAACTAGGGACACTTGTTTAATTCCTTATTACATGGTTAACACTTATTAATTCATGTTATAATTATCTTCCATTTGTCAATGCATGTATTTAATATTTTACAAATGTTGAAAACTTATAATTTGTGTTTAGACCCTTGTTTAATAAATTATAACATATATACAAACTATAATTTTAAAAGAAAGAAGATTAACCTTTTTATTAATCTCATTTTAAACTTATATCATTATACTTGTTAAAAATGTTTACAAATGTTTAAATGTAATTTAAACCCCTTATTTAATCATATTTACATAGGTTTATTTTTTATTAATATAATTCTATTATTAAATTAACGCATTTCCTTTTTATAAATATTTATACCATTAAAGAAATTGATTTAAAAATTTAATTGCACATTAATAAATAAACACATATATAGATTATATATATAAGTCTTTAAAATATAAATTTAACTTTAAAATAGCTTTTGAAAATTTATTATATTAAATTTAAATCATTACTTCCAAGTATATATTACATATATATATATATTATAATTAGAAAACAAATTTTACTATTCTTAAAATATAGAGTATTTAAATTCAATTTATTTTCTAAATTTTTATTTTTGAGTTTCAAATTCAAAATTCAATTTAAAAATCAATTAGTATACATATATACAAATAAACAAACAAATATCTTACTTAATTTTAAAAAATTCAAATTAATTCATAATTTATTCCAAAAATTTATACTAAATTAAATTTGATTCAAAACCGTGATCATTACAGATTCCTCCCTTAAGAAAATTTCGTCCTCGAAATTTGCTAGACAGGGAGACAATAAAGAATAAATGGGGAATATTTTACCAGATTAAACTGAATATCTATTCTATATCTGGCTTACCAAATCAGAATGTCATCACTAAATATAAGATCCTATTTATTCAATACTTCACGAAATACTCGGGTCATCCGGTTTATGAAATATGTAGGAGCATTGGTTAGTTCGAAGGGCGACTAACAGTTTGTAAAATTTACTTAGACCCCAAAGAATAGACAAGTGGATTTAATCCAATTTAACTTCATATTTTTTTAATCAATAAAATTTCAATTTAAATTTCAAATTCAATAAAGTTAAAACGAAAAGACTCATAAGAAACTGATGATTAGAATACGAAATAGGAATTTAGAACCTCTTATGCAACGATTCGCAGGGCCACCACCATACCAAAGCTACTTCTTGTAGCTGCCAGTAAGCCATCAAAGAGTTGAAATCGGATGATGAACAAAAGAGATTGATGGGAAAAGCTGTTCCTTGTTGTTGCAGGGTATCGACCAATTATAGTGGTATTCCCCTGTCCTTTATCTCATCCTCTTCTTGCACTCATACTCAATATCAGTGAATAGTAAGAGAATTTACTGAGGCAAATGACAAGATATCTTAGGGATATACTCATTCTAGGGTATTTTGAATCCTATCTCTAACGACTCACCTAATGTGTTATACTCCTGAGCTAAAGTTCTTACTCAACCTTCAACTCTGATACCAAATGTGACGACCTGAATTTCAGCGCTCGAAAATCCACATCAAATACCGCACTTGTATTAGAATGCCGCGGATTTAAACGTTGAAATCCAATTCGCTGGAGCTTGTAACACATTAGGTAAATACAACACAGTGGAAACAGAAGAATTTTTTTATTGATACACAACATTTGATACAATAATGATACAAATGAAATGATCAACACATATAGCAGAATGCACAATAGCGGAAGATACAGTAGAAAACACCACCAAAAACAGCGGTAAGCAACATCTTCAATACTAAGCTCCAAACCAGAAGCTTGAACCACCATCATGCTGAACTTGAAACGCAATGCGATCGCCAAACAAAAGATTGAAGGCTATCGAATTTGCGCCTACTAGATGACTATCTGATAACCTGACTCTAGGTTGCTCGAGTGGAAAATTGTAGGCAACTAGAGTTTAGAAAGGGAATAATAAACTTCAGGTCAGTCATGGGACTGGTGTGAGCAAACAAAAACAGTTTAAAAAAAACAACAAAAGAAGTAAAATGAAATCTGCAATGCTTTATGGAAAATGAAACTACCATAAGGCCTCCCGCCATACACATAATGCAAGCGCACACTTGGAGGAGATTTCTCCTTATGATAGACAAACAATGCTTGATACGTGAAAATCCTTTTAATATTATTATTATTAGTGCATAGTGCAGAAAACCTTTCGAAAATATAATACTAACCTTAGCCAGCATAGGTATCATTATACTATGCCTATTATAGCTACCATTTAAGAATGGCAGGTTATACAACTGCAAACGTAAAGGCTCGTATTGGATGATTGGATTTCCAACAAATGGTCAGGCTAAAGAACTTTCTACACCACATGGTCAAGTTACCTCTGTAACTAGGTCATTGTTTGCCACAAGTATGCCACCCCCCGATCGTCACCTACCTTTATCCCGAGATTCACCAACAAATAGCAACAACCACATAAGTTAAATATCTGGGCTCCATACCATGATAACTCTTTTATCCAGAAGGAAATGGACATACCCTAAAGGGCGTGACCCTCATAACCTTGCTGCATTCTTCCTGTTTCGACCATTTTCGAGGTGTAAGGTTCAACGAGGTCTCGTCCACAAAGCTACGCTTTTCACAAAAGCCATGCTTTGATCAACAAATGATCGACAACACTTAGCATGCCACATTACCAAATTGGGAATATATCGCTAGTAAATATCAACTACATAACCTCTGAGCTTGTACATCTCAAAGAAGGGTGTTAAGCTAAGAGAATAAATTCTCCGCCATCAAACAGAAATTTATTTAATAGAAACTAGCTCTACATCTCAAAGTGTAATGTCAGACATACATCCATACAAGTCCGTTCTGGGTTCGAACGGAACCGAAGGCACTTCACGAAGAAGCGCATGCAAATCCGGGTATTCACAATCCCGATCGAACTCCCTATCTGTAACGACCCAGAATTTTTAGAAATTAAAATTTGAATATTTAATTAATTTTAAATATTAATAAGTGAATTTATAAGTCGAATAAATTTTATTTTGAATTATTGGATTTAATTGGATTTTTAAATCGATAATTTAATACGTTAAATTATGGAAATAATTGAAAATTGAGCTAAATATGATAGAAAATGATTTGTAAAATTTTATTTTATCATGTTGAAGTTAGAATGATATTTTAGAACTTTTAAAATCGAATTAAAAGTTAATTTGTGAAAATTGAATATTTTAATAATTTAATCGACTAGTGAAAATAGTCAATTTTTGAACAGTCTCAGAATTGAACGAAACTAGTTCCATTGGATCTGTAATAGTTAGTTATTACCGGATTTCAAATTTCGTGTCAATCGGAGTTATCGTTTGATTGTGGCAGCTCGAAACGCATCGATTTATTTTTAATTTTAATTTGGCGAGTTAAAATAGCCATTTTTCAAAAAGTCTCGGATTTCGACGAAACCAGTTTCATCGGATCCGTAATGTGATATTATTGTAAGGTTTCAAATTTCAAGTCAATTGGATTTACCGTTTGTCCTGTACAAATTAAAACGCCTAGAAAATCGTTTAAATCGGTTTAATTCAAATTGAGCGTTTATTGCCATAACTTGCACAGATGTCCGAATTAGCTTTCGAAACCTATTCCATTGTGTCCGGAACGCAGGATAAACCCTAGGAACGTCGGTCACGGCGCGTAAATCGGAGTTCTAGAAAATCGGATGAATAGTGTTCGTTTTAATTTCCTATAAATACCACCAAAATTCACAAAATAGAAAAAAAAATATAATTAGGGTTTGAGATAGAGCCGGCCGCCAGTTATTCAATCAATGGCCGAAACATCTCGACATTCTTCCCACCAAATCTTCTAATCCATGCATCGATTCAAGAAAGTTTCAACTAGAGAATTGTAGAGGACGATGAGATCTTCGTGTTCAACGGTTATGATCGAATTTGGAGCACCACAGCGTCGTCAAGGAGGCCACGTTCGTAGCCATTCACGCACGAGATTCGAGCATCATAGGACAGCCGAGCTCCACCATGGGGGGGGGGGCGAAGGAAGCTTTGTTCGAGGGCTACAGCATGGAGCTTCCTGATCGAATTATCGTCGAGTGATTTTGGTGCAAAATCAAACCCTAATCATGCTATATGGGTTCGGCCTTAGCATCTTGTGCCTGTAGAATGTGCGTGAGAGGAAGATGAATAGGGAGCGGCTATGATGAAGGGGAGCTAGGATCGTGTGGCTCTGATTAAATGTGGGTTTTAATTATAAAGTTTATGTTGAAATTTTTATATAAAAATTCGAGTAAACTTGTAAAATGCATAACTTTTTCATACGAGGTCGAAAACGCGCGAAACTAGTTGCGTTGGAATCGTATGGACGAGCACTACGCGATGGAGTTGGTTTGGAGTCGTTTGGAGTTAGTGAGAATTTTGGGTAAAATTAAACGTCCGTTTAATTTTATTCGAAATAAATCGCTAAAACGGAATTTAAAATCAAGGTGAGAACTTCTCACTCAATCGAATCTGTTTCGATTTTATTTTAAATAGTTAGATTTAAAATATTTGAATGCATGTTTGAATGTTGATTGATATCTATTGATTGTTAAAATAGACATTATACGCCGTTAGTAAGCGGATGTTATTTATTAAAAACATATACCGCGAATATTTCATAAACAGTGAAATTGGTATTATATATATAATAGCAATATATATATATTGGCATATGTATATATTGGAGTTATTGATTTCCCGTATTTTTAGCGGATGAGACCCTATTACGCCGTTATTAAGCGGATAATATTTAATAAGAACATATACCGCGATAATTTCGTACTGGAGCGAAATTGGTATTGTGCTAATGTTTTTGGATGCGGGAAAACAGGTTGGAGGGATCCAACTGGATTCCTCAACAGTTTTTATTTGATTTTAGATATTTTGATATTTGATGGATTTTCATATTGATATATGATATCGTTGTAGTCGTGATTGACTATTTGGTGTGTAGCATCATTGGACCCAGATTTTGGGATTTTAAAATAATTTTAAAGTGATTTTTGAAAATATACTTTATTTTTGGAATTGATCCATCATAAATAAATAACGATATAATTTTTTAAGTTATACAAATTATGATTTTTGAGAATATAGTTAAAAGCTGATTTTTGAGAAAGTGAATTTATGATTTTATAAAATAGTTTAAACTGGGATTTTTGAATATATTATAAAGAGTTTAAATATAGGATTTATAAAATTTGATTATTTTATAAATCAAGAGAATGATGAAATTATAAAGGAGATTAAAGATGGTTTAAAAAGAATAATATAAATTGATTTATATTAAGAGATTTATAAATGGATATTTATAAATTGAAATATGGACATTATAAAACGAGTTTTTATAAGTGTTTGAGTGAAGTGAAAATGAATTTCATAATTGAATGGAATTTATAGAATTTTATACGGTGAAGTTATAAATGGAATTTTATAAGCAGTAGGTTTATAAAATTTATTAAGTTATTAAAATAATGATTTTTGATAAATGAATGAATCTTATAAGTTATAAGATTTATAAATTGGAAAGTCTTTAAAAGAACGATTTTGTAAAATAATCGTTTTATAAGTATTTAACTTATAATATGAACTTTTAGTTTATAATTGAGTTATAAACTGAAATAGGTTAATAAAAGAATTTATAAAAAGGAAGCTTTTATAAATAAATAGAAATGGAATTTATAAACGTTGTTTTATAAATTCGCAAATGACTTATTTTGACAAGAAAATTTGTTGAAACCTATAAATGGAGTTATATTCACATTTTTGAATAGTGAATAATCCTTTGAATTAAAATGAATAAAAGGATGAAATTGTTAATGAAGTATATTCACGTTTTTGAATAGTGAATAACACGTTAAAGAAATTGTTTTGAATGTGATATTGAAATAGAATTAAAACGATCTGACGAAGTTTTAATTGTGTTGAGATTCGAAACCATAGATTTCAACATTAATTGTTGAAATAGACGTTTTCGAGAAATGAAAAGGAAATAGTGGACTATAACACTGTTGTTATAGTAAATGATTTCCGAAAGCAAATGTTTTGTATAGTATTGGGATTTATATATCTATTTTAATTTCGAATTCCTATACTAGTGATTTTGGGTTGTCGTAACAATGTTTTACGTAACATTCGTTTTGGCCCAAATAAATATGTTTAAGAGAATGATTTCCTTAAAGAATGAAATATATACTTAATTTCGATTTAAGTATATTGAATATTTTCTAAGTGTTGAAAATAAATAAAATTTGTGAATTACTTATGAATAAATAAGTATGGAAATGTTTTCCAATATAAAGTGAATATTTTGAGAATTTATCTTTTTGAAGATAAATTGAAAAGAAATATTGAAATGAATAATTGAAACCGAATATTCATTGATATTTTAGGAATTATAAATTCACTAAGGAATTTATAAAGGAAGTGGAATTTGTCTAAAAATAAATATTGATTTATTTTTGAAGTGTGAAATAATATATCTTGTAAAGATATTTTTGGAAAATAAATAATTTGGAAAATTATTTGGAATCTGGTGATGTGTGCATATCCATGATAGTTCAATAACCGACTATCAATATTTCCCTTTGAATGGGTATTTGATGTGATTTGTTTGAATGTGAATGCTACACTTATTTTTGAATAAGCGCTCACTATTCGGGTTAACCGGGAAAGGACCATGGGGTCGTATAACCCATTCCGAATATGTGATACGTCGTTGTGAATTGCATTGAAGATCGGTGTTGAAGACCGAGTTTTTGCGAAAGCGATAGGATGACCTATCGATTGTCTCTGCACTGGGTAGCTCCTGGTATAGAGATTCCTTAAGTGATGGGAAATTCGATCGGGATTGTGAATACCCGTATTGCAAGGGCTTCGTAAGAAGTGCCTTCGGTTTTGTTCGAGCCCGGAACAAACTTGTATGGATTGTATGTCTGACGTTACAAGTTGAGATATAAAGCCGATTTCTTTCAAATATATTTCTGTTGGTGGAGGAGAATTTATTCTTTTAGCTTAACACCCTTCTCTGAGACGTACGAGCTCAGAGGTTATATAGTTGAAGTTATCAGCGATATATTCCCAATTTGGTAATGTGACATGCTGAGTGTTGCTGTAAATGATCATTGTGTTGATTATTGTGATAGGATCGTTTATTTGATCGTCTATCTTGGTGATCATTGTGTTGATCATTTGTTGACCCAAAGCATGGCTTTTGTATAAAGTATGTTTTTGTGGACGTGACTTCGTCGAACCTCACACCCCGGAAATGGTCAAAACAGGAAAGATGCAGCAAGGTTATGAGGGGTAGCACCCTTTAGGGTATGTACATTTCCTTCTGGATAGAGGTGGTATCATGGTATGGAGCCCAGATATTTAACCTATGTGGTTACTACGAATTTATTACTTTGTGGTTGTTGGCTATCGGGATCCCGTGAGAAAGGTCGTTTACGATCGGGGAATGGCGTGCTCGTGTCAGTAGTTACCCAGTTAGGGGTAACCCGGCCTTGTGTTGGCAGAGTTCCGGTTTGGTTCTCGGGGATGTCTTTCCAGAGGCATTCTCATGTGGCAATGGGAAGTTCCTTGGCCTGACCATTTGTTGGAAATCCAAAGAAACAATACGTGACTTGTACGGTTTTAGTTGTATAACCTGCTATGGAATGTGGCGGTAACCTGCTATTGAACATAGTTAGCTATAGTAGGCATACGATAATGGTCGTATGTTGGCTAAGATTTATATTCTACTTTCAAAATAATTTTTCCTACACTATGCACTAGTAATAATATCAAATGTTATTTTAAATGCGTATCAAGCATCTTTGACTATCATAAGGAGAAATCTCCTCCGATTCTGCGTTTGCATGTGTGTGTGTACGGGAGGCCTTATGGTAGTCTCATTTTTAAAAGCATTGCGAATTGATAAAAAAAATATTCCTCTATTTTGATTTTAAAGATAAATAAACTGTTTTGAGTTCTCACACCAGTCACATGACTGACTTGGAGTTTATTGTTTTCCTTCCTAAACTCTGGGTGCCCACCAATTTTCCACACGGGCAGTTAAGAGTTAGGTTTATCAGGATATTTTGGATATTCTGGAGTTGCTGGAGGCTAGCTGGATGGCATGGCGTATACTACTATATAGTAGTTCTTTTTCCGCTGCACTGTTTGATGTTGTTGTTGTACACTCTGATGATATGATGTAATGTAATGTATAAAATGTAATAACTGATATAGTTCTTTGTTTAAAGATTATTCATTTATTATTATATGTTGTTCCGCTGCGAATTGTGAGATTCTGATGTTGTTCTTGTTTTCTGTTCTGTTCTATTTTCTCTATTTTCTCTTTTCTATTCTATTTTCTAATTTTCTGTTTTCTTTTCCCTCTATCTTCTACCTTTTTCTCTCTTCTCTTTTCTTAAATTCTTTTTAAAACCCATAACTATTCGGTTTTTCGGCAACGAAAAATCGGAAGCGTTACATTTGGTATCAGAGCATATGGTTAAGCGACAACCATGGTTCTGTTGGGTATTTCTCATTAGAGATAGAGTCAGTAGTGCTCTAGAATGAGTTGAGTGTAATAATAGCTATGACAGCGTATTTGTTAGTGAATATAAAATTGTTTTATATTAAGATGATTGGTTTATTGAGTGGCATATGAACTTTCGTCAGCGTGGTCCGCAAGACTATGCCGAAGGGGTTTCTAAACACTTGAATAGAACAATTCGACACAGTATTGTTTTAAATTGGGTAAATGAAATAATTTTACCTTGAGTATATTTTATATATAAAGGAATAATTTTTCAGAATTATTAAAGTAAATATAAGTTGATTGTTTGGCTGTTTGAATAATCTAAATAAAAGAATAATTGTATAAGCAAAAGAATTATAAGAATTGAATTATAATTAAAGTGATTTACAATTGTGAAATAAACTTATATATATAAGAGGTGAAGCTATATGAATATGAGTTGTAAATAATAAAGTGAATTAATGAAAGGAAGTCATTAATGGTATGAACTTGAGTTATAAATGAAATTCAACTTTTGTAATTGAATTGAATTAATGAATTGAATGTTAATCAATTGAATGTAAATTTAGTTGATATGGAATCATGAATATAAGTGTTAATTCATTAAAATCAAATGTTATTGGAAGTTGAAAAAAATTAATTAAATAAATTGAATGGAAGTCAATTTAATTTAAGGAGTTGAACCAAGAATGAATATAAGTGAAGGAATTTGGTTTTAAATTAATGACATTGGTTGATATATGGTTGTTAGTTGATTGTATATAATTCATTAAGAGTTAATGAAATTGAAAGTTAAAAGTAATTGAAGTTCAATTGGAGGTTAAGTGAATCTTAAATAGAATTGAATTTGATTTGGAAGTGGACCAACTTGAATATGAATTAGTGAATATAAACTAATTGAGAATGAATGTTAGTATGAACATCCACTGTTAATGAATCAAATGTGATTGAATTGAAAAACCATTTCATTGAATATTAATGAAAATACGAATGAATATTAATTGGTTATGGATGATAGTTGGTTGATGGTTGAATATATGTTGTTTTACTGCATTTGCTATGTTAGCATATGTAGTTATTATGTTGCTATATGTTGTATATTGAGATTATTGTCTATGTACATGTTCTCATGTTGTTTGTTGAGTATTTAATAGGTGCGGATCGCGTTTGTTTCGCATTTGGAGCTCGCTTTTGCGCTATATTAGTCGTATATGCTTGCTAATAAAATATAAGGTACATATCTCGGATTAAATATCGTACTTTTACACTTTTTTCCCTTCGGGATGCCTCATTACTTGATGAGATGCATATTTGTGATATATATACTGTCATTTTTTTTTTCGGATCGAGCCGCGCAAAGGAGACTATGGCGAATTTTATCCGAAAATTTAAGGCGTTAGAAAAATTTGAGAAAATTGGAAAATTTTGAAAACTTTAATTTTGATTTTGAATTGAAAGTTAAACATTAGTAGTTGTTTTTGAAAAGATAACTAAGTATGATTTGGAAAACTTAGTAAAATATTGTAAGAAGTTTAACTATGAATTTTGGGAAAATTAATAAATTCTATAACTTTTCTTACTTAATAATTTCGAAGACGAAATTCTTTTAGGGGGGGAAGATTGTAACGACCCAGAATTTTTAGAAATTAAAATTTGAATATTTAATTAATTTTAAATATTAATAAGTGAATTTATAAGTCGAATAAATTTTATTTTGAATTATTGGATTTAATTGGATTTTTAAATCGATAATTTAATACGTTAAATTATGGAAATAATTGAAAATTGAGCTAAATATGATAGAAAATTATTTGTAAAATTTTATTTTATCATGTTGAAGTTAGAATGATATTTTAGAACTTTTAAAATCGAATTAAAAGTTAATTTGTGAAAATTGAATATTTTAATAATTTAATCGACTAGTGAAAATAGTCAATTTTTGAACAGTCTCAGAATTGAACGAAACCAGTTCCATTGGATCCGTAATAGTTATTTATTACCGGATTTCAAATTTCGTGTCAATTGGAGTTATCGTTTGATCGTGGCAGCTCGAAACGCATCGATTTATTTTTAATTTTAATTTGGCGAGTTAAAATAGCCATTTTTCAAAAAGTCTCGAATTTCGACGAAACCAGTTTCATCGGATCCGTAATGTGATATTATTGTAAGGTTTCAAATTTCAAGTCAATTGGATTTACCGTTTGTCCTGTACAAATTAAAACGCCTAGAAAATCGTTTAAATCGGTTTAATTCAAATTGAGCGTTTATTGCCATAACTTGCACAGATGTCCGAATTAGCTTTCGAAACCTGTTCCATTGTGTCCGGAACGCGGGATAAACCCTAGGAACGTCGGTCACGGCGCGTAAATCGGAGTTCTGGAAAATCGGATGAATAGTGTTCGTTTTAATTTCCTATAAATACCACCAAAATTCACAAAATAGAAAAAAAAATATAATTAGGGTTTGAGATAGAGCCGGCCGCCAGTTATTCAATCAATGGCCGAAACATCTCGACCTTCTTCCCTCCAAATCTTCTAATCCATGCATCGATTCAAGAAAGTTTCAACTAGAGAATTGTAGAGGACGATGAGATCTTCGTGTTCAACGGTTATGATCAAATTTGGAGCACCACAGCGTCGTCAAGGAGGCCGCGTTCGTAGCCATTCACGCACGAGATTCGAGCATCATAGGACAGCCGAGCTCCACCATGGGGGGGGGGGGGGGCGAAGGAAGCTTTGTTCGAGGGCTACAGCATGGAGCTTCCTGATCGAATTATCGTCGAGTGATTTTGGTGCAAAATCAAACCCTAATCATGCTATATGGGTTCGGCCTTAGCATCTTGTGCCTGTAGAATGTGCGTGAGAGGAAGATGAATAGGGAGCGGCTATGATGAAGGGGAGCTAGGATCGTGTGGCTCTGATTAAATGTGGGTTTTAATTATAAAGTTTATGTTGAAATTTTTATATAAAAATTCGAGTAAACTTGTAAAATGCATAACTTTTTCATACGAGGTCGAAAACGCGCGAAACCAGTTGCGTTGGAATCGTATGGACGAGCACTACGCGATGGAGTTGGTTTGGAGTCGTTTGGAGTTAGTGAGAATTTTGGGTAAAATTAAACGTCCGTTTAATTTTATTCGAAATAAATCGCTAAAACGGAATTTAAAATCAAGGTGAGAACTTCTCACTCAATCGAATCAGTTTCGATCTTATTTTAAATAGTTAGATTTAAAATATTTGAATGCATGTTTGAATGTTGATTGATATCTATTGATTGTTAAAATAGACATTATACGCCGTTAGTAAGCGGATGTTATTTATTAAAAACATATACCGCGAATATTTCATAAACAGTGAAATTGGTATTATATATATAATAGCAATATATATATATTGGCATATGTATATATTGGAGTTATTGATTTCCCGTATTTTTAGCGGATGAGACCCTATTACGCCGTTATTAAGCGGATAATATTTAATAAGAACATATACCGCGATAATTTCGTACTAGAGCGAAATTGGTATTGTGCTAATGTTTTTGGATGCAGGAAAACAGGTTGGAGGGATCCAACTGGATTCCTCAACAGTTTTTATTTGATTTCAGATATTTTGATATTTGATGGATTTTCATATTGATATATGATATCGTTGTAGTCGTGATTGACTATTTGGTGTGTAGCATCATTGGACCCAGATTTTGGGATTTTAAAATAATTTTAAAGTGATTTTTGAAAATATACTTTATTTTTGGAATTGATCCATCATAAATAAATAACGATATAATTTTTTAAGTTATACAAATTATGATTTTTGAGAATATAGTTAAAAGCTGATTTTTGAGAAAGTGAATTTATGATTTTATAAAATAGTTTAAACTGGGATTTTTGAATATTATAAAGAGTTTAAATATAGGATTTATAAAATTTGATTAATTTATAAATCAAGAGAATGATGAAATTATAAAGGAGATTAAAGATGGTTTAAAAAGAATAATATAAATTGATTTATATTAAGAGATTTATAAATGGATATTTATAAATTGAAATATGGACATTATAAAACGACTTTTTATAAGTGTTTGAGTGAAGTGAAAATGAATTTCATAATTGAATGGAATTTATAGATTTTTATACGGTGAAGTTATAAATGGAATTTTATAAGCAGTAGGTTTATAAAATTTATTAAGTTATTAAAATAATGATTTTTGATAAATGAATGAATCTTATAAGTTATAAGATTTATAAATTGGAAAGTCTTTAAAAGAACGATTTTGTAAAATAATCGTTTTATAAGTATTTAACTTATAATATGAACTTTTAGTTTATAATTGAGTTATAAACTGAAATAGGTTAATAAAAGAATTTATAAAAAGGAAGCTTTTATAAATAAATAGAAATGAAATTTATAAACGTTGTTTTATAAATTCGCAAATGACTTATTTTGACAAGAAAATTTGTTGAAACCTATAAATGGAGTTATATTCACATTTTTGAATAGTGAATAATCCTTTGAATTAAAATGAATAAAAGGATGAAATTGTTAATGAAGTATATTCACGTTTTTGAATAGTGAATAACACGTTAAAGAAATTGTTTTGAATGTGATATTGAAATAGAATTAAAACGATCTGACGAAGTTTTAATTGTGTTGAGATTCGAAACCATAGATTTCAACATTAATTGTTGAAATAGACGTTTTCGAGAAATGAAAAGGAAATAGTGGACTATAACACTGTTGTTATAGTAAATGATTTCCGAAAGGAAATGTTTTGTATAGTATTGGGATTTATATATCTATTTTAATTTCGAATTCCTATACTAGTGATTTTGGGTTGTCGTAACAATGTTTTACGTAACATTCGTTTTGGCCCAAATAAATATGTTTAAGAGAATGATTTCCTTAAAGAATGAAATATATACTTAATTTTGATTTAAGTATATTGAATATTTTCTAAGTGTTGAAAATAAATAAAATTTGTGAATTACTTATGAATAAATAAGTATGGAAATGTTTTCCAATATAAAGTGAATATTTTGAGAATTTATCTTTTTGAAGATAAATTGAAAAGAAATATTGAAATGAATAATTGAAACCGAATATTCATTGATATTTTGGGAATTATAAATTCACTAAGGAATTTATAAAGGAAGTGGAATTTGTCTAAAAATAAATATTGATTTATTTTTGAAGTGTGAAATAATATATCTTGTAAAGATATTTTTGGAAAATAAATAATTTGGAAAATTATTTGGAATCTGGTGATGTGTGCATATCCATGATAGTTCAATAACCGACTATCAATATTTCCCTTTGAATGGGTATTTGATGTGATTTGTTTGAATGTGAATGCTACACTTATTTTTGAATAAGCGCTCACTATTTGGGTTAACCGGGAAAGGACCATGGGGTCGTATAACCCATTCCGAATATGTGATACGTCGTTGTGAATTGCATTGAAGATCGGTGTTGAAGACCGAGTTTTTGCGAAAGCGATAGGATGACCTATCGATTGTCTCTGCACTGGGTAGCTCCTGGTATAGAGATTCCTTAAGTGATGGGAAATTCGATCGGGATTGTGAATACCCGTATTGCAAGGGCTTCGTAAGAAGTGCCTTCGGTTTTGTTCGAGCCCGGAACAAACTTGTATGGATTGTATGTCTGACGTTACAAGTTGAGATATAAAGCCGATTTCTTTCAAATATATTTCTGTTGGTGGCGGAGAATTTATTCTTTTAGCTTAACACCCTTCTCTGAGACGTACGAGCTCAGAGGTTATATAGTTGAAGTTATCAGCGATATATTACCAATTTGGTAATGTGACATGCTGAGTGTTGCTGTAAATGATCATTGTGTTGATTATTGTGATAGGATCGTTTATTTGATCGTCTATCTTGGTGATCATTGTGTTGATCATTTGTTGACCCAAAGCATGGCTTTTGTATAAAGTATGTTTTTGTGGACGTGACTTCGTCGAACCTCACACCCCGGAAATGGTCAAAACAGGAAAGATGCAGCAAGGTTATGAGGGGTAGCACCCTTTAGGGTATGTACATTTCCTTCTGGATAGAGGTGGTATCATGGTATGGAGCCCAGATATTTAACCTATGTGGTTACTACGAATTTATTACTTTGTGGTTGTTGGCTATCGGGATCCCGTGAGAAAGGTCGTTTACGATCGGGGAATGGCGTGCTCGTGTCAGTAGTTACCCAGTTAGGGGTAACCCGGCCTTGTGTTGGCAGAGTTCCGGTTTGGTTCTCGGGGATGTCTTTCCAGAGGCATTCTCATGTGGCAATGGGAAGTTCCTTGGCCTGACCATTTGTTGGAAATCCAAAGAAACAATACGTGACTTGTACGGTTTTAGTTGTATAACCTGCTATGGAATGTGGCGGTAACCTGCTATTGAACATAGTTAGCTATAGTAGGCATACGATAATGGTCGTATGTTGGCTAAGATTTATATTCTACTTTCAAAATAATTTTTCCTACACTATGCACTAGTAATAATATCAAATGTTATTTTAAATGCGTATCAAGCATCTTTGACTATCATAAGGAGAAATCTCCTCCGATTCTGCGTTTGCATGTGTGTGTGTGCGGGAGGCCTTATGGTAGTCTCATTTTTAAAAGCATTGCGAATTGATAAAAAAAATATTCCTCTATTTTGATTTTAAAGATAAATAAACTGTTTTGAGTTCTCACACCAGTCACATGACTGACTTGGAGTTTATTGTTTTCCTTCCTAAACTCTGGGTGCCCACCAATTTTCCACACGGGCAGTTAAGAGTTAGGTTTATCAGGATATTCTGGATATTCTGGAGTTGCTGGAGGCAAGCTGGATGGCATGGCGTATACTACTATATAGTAGTTCTTTTTCCGCTGCACTGTTTGATGTTGTTGTTGTACACTCTGATGATATGATGTAATGTAATGTATAAAATGTAATAACTGATATAGTTCTTTGTTTAAAGATTATTCATTTATTATTATATGTTGTTCCGCTGCGAATTGTGAGATTCTGATGTTGTTCTTGTTTTCTGTTCTGTTCTATTTTCTCTATTTTCTCTTTTCTATTCTATTTTCTAATTTTCTGTTTTCTTTTCCCTCTATCTTCTACCTTTTTCTCTCTTCTCTTTTCTTAAATTCTTTTTAAAACCCATAACTATTCGGTTTTTCGGCAACGAAAAATCGGAAGCGTTACATTTGGTATCAGAGCATATGGTTAAGCGACAACCATGGTTCTGTTGGGTATTTCTCATTAGAGATAGAGTCAGTAGTGCTCTAGAATGAGTTGAGTGTAATAATAGCTATGACAGCGTATTTGTTAGTGAATATAAAATTGTTTTATATTAAGATGATTGGTTTATTGAGTGGCATATGAACTTTCGTCAGCGTGGTCCGCAAGACTATGCCGAAGGGGTTTCTAAACACTTGAATAGAACAATTCGACACAGTATTGTTTTAAATTGGGTAAATGAAATAATTTTACCTTGAGTATATTTTATATATAAAGGAATAATTTTTCAGAATTATTAAAGTAAATATAAGTTGATTGTTTGGCTGTTTGAATAATCTAAATAAAAGAATAATTGTATAAGCAAAAGAATTATAAGAATTGAATTATGATTAAAGTGATTTACAATTGTGAAATAAACTTATATATATAAGAGGTGAAGCTATATGAATATGAGTTGTAAATAATAAAGTGAATTAATGAAAGGAAGTCATTAATGGTATGAACTTGAGTTATAAATGAAATTCAACTTTTGTAATTGAATTGAATTAATGAATTGAATGTTAATCAATTGAATGTAAATTTAGTTGATATGGAATAATGAATATAAGTGTTAATTCATTAAAATCAAATGTTATTGGAAGTTGAAAAAAATTAATTAAATAAATTGAATGGAAGTCAATTTAATTTAAGGAGTTGAACCAAGAATGAATATAAGTGAAGGAATTTGGTTTTAAATTAATGACATTGGTTGATATATGGTTGTTAGTTGATTGTATATAATTCATTAAGAGTTAATGAAATTGAAAGTTAAAAGTAATTGAAGTTCAATTGGAGGTTAAGTGAATCTTAAATAGAATTGAATTTGATTTGGAAGTGGACCAACTTGAATATGAATTAGTGAATATAAACTAATTGAGAATGAATGTTAGTATGAACATCCACTGTTAATGAATCAAATGTGATTGAATTAAAAAACCATTTCATTGAATATTAATGAAAATACGAATGAATATTAATTGGTTATGGATGATAGTTGGTTGATGGTTGAATATATGTTGTTTTACTGCATTTGCTATGTTAGCATATGTAGTTATTATGTTGCTATATGTTGTATATTGAGATTATTGTCTATGTACATGTTCTCATGTTGTTTGTTGAGTATTTAGTAGGTGCGGATCGCGTTTGCTTCGCATTTGGAGCTCGCTTTTGCGCTATATTAGTCGTATATGCTTGCTAATAAAATATAAGGTACATATCTCGGATTAAATATCGTACTTTTACACTTTTTTCCCTTCGGGATGCCTCATTACTTGATGAGATGTATATTTTTGATATATATACTGTCATTTTTTTTTCGGATCGAGCCGCGCAAAGGAGACTATGGCGAATTTTATCCGAAAATTTAAGGCGTTAGAAAAATTTGAGAAAATTGGAAAATTTTGAAAACTTTAATTTTGATTTTGAATTGAAAGTTAAACATTAGTAGTTGTTTTTGAAAAGATAACTAAGTATGATTTGGAAAACTTAGTAAAATATTGTAAGAAGTTTAACTATGAATTTTGGGAAAATTAATAAATTCTATAACTTTTCTTACTTAATAATTTCGAGGACGAAATTCTTTTAGGGGGGGAAGATTGTAACGACCCAGAATTTTTAGAAATTAAAATTTGAATATTTAATTAATTTTAAATATTAATAAGTGAATTTATAAGTCGAATAAATTTTATTTTGAATTATTGGATTTAATTGGATTTTTAAATCGATAATTTAATACGTTAAATTATGGAAATAATTGAAAATTGAGCTAAATATGATAGAAAATGATTTGTAAAATTTTATTTTATCATGTTGAAGTTAGAATGATATTTTAGAACTTTTAAAATCGAATTAAAAGTTAATTTGTGAAAATTGAATATTTTAATAATTTAATCGACTAGTGAAAATAGTCAATTTTTGAACAGTCTCAGAATTGAACGAAACCAGTTCCATTGGATCCGTAATAGTTATTTATTACCGGATTTCAAATTTCGTGTCAATCGGAGTTATCGTTTGATCGTGGCAGCTCGAAACGCATCGATTTATTTTTAATTTTAATTTGGCGAGTTAAAATAGCCATTTTTCAAAAAGTCTCGGATTTCGACGAAACCAGTTTCATCGGATCCGTAATGTGATATTATTGTAAGGTTTCAAATTTCAAGTCAATTGGATTTACCGTTTGTCCTGTACAAATTAAAACGCCTAGAAAATCGTTTAAATCGGTTTAATTCAAATAGAGCGTTTATTGCCATAACTTGCACAGATGTCCGAATTAGCTTTCGAAACCTTTTCCATTGTGTCCGGAACGCGGGATAAACCCTAGGAACGTCGGTCACGGCGCGTAAATCGGAGTTCTGGAAAATCAGATGAATAGTGTTCGTTTTAATTTCCAATAAATACCACCAAAATTCACAAAATAGAAAAAAAAATATAATTAGGGTTTGAGATAGAGCCGGCCGCCAGTTATTCAATCAATGGCCGAAACATCTCGACCTTCTTCCCTCCAAATCTTCTAATCCATGCATCGATTCAAGAAAGTTTCAACTAGAGAATTGTAGAGGACGATGAGATCTTCGTGTTCAACGGTTATGATCAAATTTGGAGCACCACAGCGTCGTCAAGGAGGCCGCGTTCGTAGCCATTCACGCACGAGATTCGAGCATCATAGGACAGCCGAGCTCCACCATGGGGGGGGGGGGCGAAGGAAGCTTTGTTCGAGGGCTACAGCATGGAGCTTCCTGATCGAATTATCGTCGAGTGATTTTGGTGCAAAATCAAACCCTAATCATGCTATATGGGTTCGGCCTTAGCATCTTGTGCCTGTAGAATGTGCGTGAGAGGAAGATGAATAGGGAGCGGCTATGATGAAGGGGAGCTAGGATCGTGTGGCTCTGATTAAATGTGGGTTTTAATTATAAAGTTTATGTTGAAATTTTTATATAAAAATTCGAGTAAACTTGTAAAATGCATAACTTTTTCATACGAGGTCGAAAACGCGCGAAACCAGTTGCATTGGAATCGTATGGACGAGCACTACGCGATGGAGTTGATTTGGAGTCGTTTGGAGTTAGTGAGAATTTTGGGTAAAATTAAACGTCCGTTTAATTTTATTCGAAATAAATCGCTAAAACGGAATTTAAAATCAAGGTGAGAACTTCTCACTCAATCGAATCAGTTTCGATTTTATTTTAAATAGTTAGATTTAAAATATTTGAATGCATGTTTGAATGTTGATTGATATCTATTGATTGTTAAAATAGACATTATACGCCGTTAGTAAGCGGATGTTATTTATTAAAAACATATACCGCGAATATTTCATAAACAGTGAAATTGGTATTATATATATAATAGCAATATATATATATTGGCATATGTATATATTGGAGTTATTGATTTCCCGTATTTTTAGCGGATGAGACCCTATTACGCCGTTATTAAGCGGATAATATTTAATAAGAACATATACCGCGATAATTTCGTACTGTAGCGAAATTGGTATTGTGCTAATGTTTTTGGATGCAGGAAAACAGGTTGGAGGGATCCAACTGGATTCCTCAACAGTTTTTATTTGATTTCAGATATTTTGATATTTGATGGATTTTCATATTGATATATGATATCGTTGTAGTCGTGATTGACTATTTGGTGTGTAGCATCATTGGACCCAGATTTTGGGATTTTAAAATAATTTTAAAGTGATTTTTGAAAATATACTTTATTTTTGGAATTGATCCATCATAAATAAATAACGATATAATTTTTTAAGTTATACAAATTATGATTTTTGAGAATATAGTTAAAAGCTGATTTTTGAGAAAGTGAATTTATGATTTTATAAAATAGTTTAAACTGGGATTTTTGAATATATTATAAAGAGTTTAAATATAGGATTTATAAAATTTGATTATTTTATAAATCAAGAGAATGATGAAATTATAAAGGAGATTAAAGATGGTTTAAAAAGAATAATATAAATTGATTTATATTAAGAGATTTATAAATGGATATTTATAAATTGAAATATGGACATTATAAAACGAGTTTTTATAAGTGTTTGAGTGAAGTGAAAATGAATTTCATAATTGAATGGAATTTATAGAATTTTATACGGTGAAGTTATAAATGGAATTTTATAAGCAGTAGGTTTATAAAATTTATTAAGTTATTAAAATAATGATTTTGGATAAATGAATGAATCTTATAAGTTATAAGATTTATAAATTGGAAAGTCTTTAAAAGAACGATTTTGTAAAATAATCGTTTTATAAGTATTTAACTTATAATATGAACTTTTAGTTTATAATTGAGTTATAAACTGAAATAGGTTAATAAAAGAATTTATAAAAAGGAAGCTTTTATAAATAAATAGAAATGGAATTTATAAACGTTGTTTTATAAATTCGCAAATGACTTATTTTGACAAGAAAATTTGTTGAAACCTATAAATGGAGTTATATTCACATTTTTGAATAGTGAATATCCTTTGAATTAAAATGAATAAAAGGATGAAATTGTTAATGAAGTATATTCACGTTTTTGAATAGTGAATAACACGTTAAAGAAATTGTTTTGAATGTGATATTGAAATAGAATTAAAACGATCTGACGAAGTTTTAATTGTGTTGAGATTCGAAACCATAGATTTCAACATTAATTGTTGAAATAGACGTTTTCGAGAAATGAAAAGGAAATAGTGGACTATAACACTGTTGTTATAGTAAATGATTTCCAAAAGGAAATGTTTTGTATAGTATTGGGATTTATATATCTATTTTAATTTCGAATTCCTATACTAGTGATTTTGGGTTGTCGTAACAATGTTTTACGTAACATTCATTTTGGCCCAAATAAATATGTTTAAGAGAATGATTTCCTTAAAGAATGAAATATATACTTAATTTCGATTTAAGTATATTGAATATTTTCTAAGTGTTGAAAATAAATAAAATTTGTGAATTACTTATGAATAAATAAGTATGGAAATGTTTTCCAATATAAAGTGAATATTTTGAGAATTTATCTTTTTGAAGATAAATTGAAAAGAAATATTGAAATGAATAATTGAAACCGAATATTCATTGATATTTTGGGAATTATAAATTCACTAAGGAATTTATAAAGGAAGTGGAATTTGTCTAAAAATAAATATTGATTTATTTTTGAAGTGTGAAATAATATATCTTGTAAAGATATTTTTGGAAAATAAATAATTTGGAAAATTATTTGGAATCTGGTGATGTGTGCATATCCATGATAGTTCAATAACCGACTATCAATATTTCCCTTTGAATGGGTATTTGATGTGATTTGTTTGAATGTGAATGCTACACTTATTTTTGAACAAGCGCTCACTATTCGGATTAACCGGGAAAGGACCATGGGGTCGTATAACCCATTCCGAATATGTGATACGTCGTTGTGAATTGCATTGAAGATCGTTGTTGAAGACCGAGTTTTTGCGAAAGCGATAGGATGACCTATCGATTGTCTCTGCACTGGGTAGCTCCTGGTATAGAGATTCCTTAAGTGATGGGAAATTCGATCGGGATTGTGAATACCCGTATTGCAAGGGCTTCGTAAGAAGTGCCTTCGGTTTTGTTCGAGCCCGGAACAAACTTGTATGGATTGTATGTCTGACGTTACAAGTTGAGATATAAAGCCGATTTCTTTCAAATATATTTCTGTTGGTGGCGGAGAATTTATTCTTTTAGCTTAACACCCTTCTCTGAGACGTACGAGCTCAGAGGTTATATAGTTGAAGTTATCAGCGATATATTCCCAATTTGGTAATGTGACATGCTGAGTGTTGCTGTAAATGATCATTGTGTTGATTATTGTGATAGGATCGTTTATTTGATCGTCTATCTTGGTGATCATTGTGTTGATCATTTGTTGACCCAAAGCATGGCTTTTGTATAAAGTATGTTTTTGTGGACGTGACTTCGTCGAACCTCACACCCCGGAAATGGTCAAAACAGGAAAGATGCAGCAAGGTTATGAGGGGTAGCACCCTTTAGGGTATGTACATTTCCTTCTGGATAGAGGTGGTATCATGGTATGGAGCCCAGATATTTAACCTATGTGGTTACTACGAATTTATTACTTTGTGGTTGTTGGCTATCGGGATCCCGTGAGAAAGGTCGTTTACGATCGGGGAATGGCGTGCTCGTGTCAGTAGTTACCCAGTTAGGGGTAACCCGGCCTTGTGTTGGCAGAGTTCCGGTTTGGTTCTCGGGGATGTCTTTCCAGAGGCATTCTCATGTGGCAATGGGAAGTTCCTTGGCCTGACCATTTGTTGGAAATCCAAAGAAACAATACGTGACTTGTACGGTTTTAGTTGTATAACCTGCTATGGAATGTGGCGGTAACCTGCTATTGAACATAGTTAGCTATAGTAGGCATACGATAATGGTCGTATGTTGGCTAAGATTTATATTCTACTTTCAAAATAATTTTTCCTACACTATGCACTAGTAATAATATCAAATGTTATTTTAAATGCGTATCAAGCATCTTTGACTATCATAAGGAGAAATCTCCTCCGATTTTGCGTTTGCATGTGTGTGTGTGCGGGAGGCCTTATGGTAGTCTCATTTTTAAAAGCATTGCGAATTGATAAAAAAAATATTCCTCTATTTTGATTTTAAAGATAAATAAACTGTTTTGAGTTCTCACACCAGTCACATGACTGACTTGGAGTTTATTGTTTTCCTTCCTAAACTCTGGGTGCCCACCAATTTTCCACACGGGCAGTTAAGAGTTAGGTTTATCAGGATATTCTGGATATTCTGGAGTTGCTGGAGGCAAGCTGGATGGCATGGCGTATACTACTATATAGTAATTCTTTTTCCGCTGCACTGTTTGATGTTGTTGTTGTACACTCTGATGATATGATGTAATGTAATGTATAAAATGTAATAACTGATATAGTTCTTTGTTTAAAGATTATTCATTTATTATTATATGTTGTTCCGCTGCGAATTGTGAGATTCTGATGTTGTTCTTGTTTTCTGTTCTGTTCTATTTTCTCTTTTCTATTCTATTTTCTAATTTTCTGTTTTCTTTTCCCTCTATCTTCTACCTTTTTCTCTCTTCTCTTTTCTTAAATTCTTTTTAAAACCCATAACTATTCGGTTTTTCGGCAACGAAAAATCGGAAGCATTACACTATCACATATGGAGATCTCTATACCGGTGCGACATTGTGTAGAGACATTCGACAGGTAATCCTTTCGTTCTCGAAAATACCCGGTCTTCACCGCCGTCTTAAAATGCTATCCATTACGTCATATCACCATTCGAAACGAGTTTTATGACATAATGTCCTCTCCCGGATAAACCGAATAATGAGTGCAAAATTTAAAAACATATGGATATATTGGGATCTTAGTTAAGTCACAACTTTCAACACTTGTTTCCCAAAACCTTTCATTTTGAATTGTTTAAACAAATTTCCACTTTTAATCTTTAAAATAAAAGATACACCTTTAAGATCCTCTCAATTTAAAAGCAAGGTTCACCAACACAAAGATTCATTCATAATATTTAAATAAAAGTCTATCTTTGAGATCCTCTTTTGTTTGAAAACAAAGTTCACCAATCTTTAACAAAGATTCATTCATAGCTTTCAAAACTATTTTCAATTTGATTCACCTATAACATGAAGTCCTTTCAACAAAAACAAGAAATTCTTTCTTTATATGAAAGCTATTATCATTTAAAAACAAAGAGTTTTCATTTCGGGAAAATCCGATCAAATATGCACAAGTTATAACCTTTTAATGTTTGAATTGGAAAATCAGCGAACTACCGTATACTCGACAAGTTCCATTTAAATTAAATTTAAATTCCCAAAATAAATCATTTAAAATACTTCAAAAATGGTTAAAATCCATATATATATATATACATTTTATAACCTGTATAACCTTTTAAACCATAGTTTTCAAATTTATATAGAATTCAACTTCAAAATCTAAAAGTCAAATTCAAATCAAATTATTTTAATTTCAAAACTCCTTTTCAAAAGTTTCTCGAATCTAACCCAATTCCTTTTCCAAACCATTTTGAATTCAAAATTCAACTATAAAATAATATTAAATTCAAAATATCCGTGACTTAACCAATTTCCCATGAAATCCATATTTGTGTGTGTGGTGTAGTCGAGGGGTTTTACACACAACAATTAAATATTACAACCATCATCAATTCAAGCACAACAATATCGATAAGCGGTATAATACCATAATGCTTATCTTCATTCACAGATTCACAGATAAATATGTAAATTCATCACAGATAAATAAATCACAATTCACAGCTCAATCATATCACATAACATCACATATAAGGAATATCAAACAATTCAAGGCATTCAATACAATTCAAACATCTATAAGCAAGATTAATTAGTCACCTGACTAATTTAAACCAAATTAATTACTTATGAATAAATTACTAATCCTGGTTAACTAACATTAATTAACTACAACCCATTGGCTATTACTGAAATTAATTAATCAACCTTAATTGATAAGTCAATCAACCTTCACTCATTAAATAATTAACCCTTAATTATTTAATTTTTCTTTAATTAATTATCCTTAATCAATTAACCTTTAATTAACTACCATTTAATTAATTATCCTTAATTAATTAGTATCCTTAATTAATTACACTAAGTGATTATCCTTAATCATTTATATAAATAAATCCCAAATTAATTACATCGAGTAATTATCCTTTAATTACTTGATTAATTATCAATTTTTTTTAATTACTTTCACTTACCTTTAAGTAATTAATTACCCTTTAATTAATTACATTAATTAACCTTTAATTAATTATAATAATTAATTAGCTCTTAATCAATTAATTATCCTTTAATTAATTGCATTATTGGATTACCTTAAAATTAATTAATAAATGATCTTTAATTAATCAAAACTCTAATTAATTAAAGATAACTCTTGAAATAAATTCATTTATTAACCCATGGATTAACTTAAGGATTTTAATAAATTTTTAAAAGATAAACCACTTATCTTTATTAATCACTTAATCACATTATCTAAAATTATTTAAATAAACGTATAAATTAAATAAAGGATACGTGATACAATACTTTAAACTTAAGTTAATTTTAAAATAATTTATTTAAAAACTTTAACCAACCCATAATTTAAATAAAAATTTACTAATAAAAAGAAATGGGTTAAGAAAAATTATTCAAATTAAAACTTGATTTGTTAAAATTTTAAAACTTTGAAAATACATCATTTTAATGACCCGAGATGACTTCGGGTATCAAACCGAGCTAGTACCTAAAATTCCTGAGTCTATTTCCGAGCCATCGCTATTTTTTTTGTTTTTCCTTTAAATTTTATACTCAGGAAATCACACACGAGCCAACCCGAATACACTCTCGAGCCAATACCACCTTTCCTCGAGTCCTTCTTCGAGTCCCACCTCCTACTCCTTCTTACCAACCTATTGACAAATGCTACAGATGCACATTCACGTGCACAGATGATCGAAACGTCTTCGATCATCACCGCGAGCATCGACACATCACCGAACACCTCCCCTAACGGTCTGATCACTACAATCGAACTACATGATCACCACCTGGAACTAACTCAGTCACCAAAAACTACTTCGTGCCGGTGATCCCGACCACCAGACATCTAGCCATCACATCCATAGCTGCGTCATGACACCATGCAATGGTCCCTCCCGGTGCGATCAATTCCCATTCACCCACGATGACTTACGAACCCAATTTTCGACATCAACTAAAAACAAGGTTAAAACCCTATATCATCATTATTCGGCCACCATGGCGATTAATAAATTCACCTATTAGTTTTCCTCCAACCACCGACACCTGAACCACCACCAGACCCAAGTATAATGAATATTTCCCCATAAATCGTTGGAAATTGACGAAAAACATAATCCCGTTCAAACCCAAATTCCACATCCAATACCAAGCTAAAAATCTGGACATCGTTACTAAAATTCATCATTTTTGATTTCAATTCCATATGCACAATCAAAACTGGAAATCCAGGTTATTGAACTTTCTGATTTGAACCATTCCCACTGTAATTTGCTATTTTCTAAATAAATTCCCAATATATTCACTTGGAATTTTTTTTAAAGCTTAGATCTTGATAATATAAACATGTTTTGTTTACAACTTATATTCTAAAAAGAATCAGATAGAGAGATTTTTGTTTTGGAACAGGGTTTGGAACTTGTAAGCAAAGTAGAGGAAAATATTGCATGTTTCCTAGACATGCACATCCATTCTATATATATATATATATAGACAGACATACCTGCATATCTATCTGCCACATATCTATCTTTATAGCATACATTAAGTAACAATTCAATCATCAAATTAAAATAACGGATTCAAGAGGTTTGCTCACCTGGATTTAGAAGAAACAGAGACGGAGAAGCCTGGAAAAATGTTTGGGCCTGGAACTGTTTTTGATTCTGTTTGATCTGATCTATACTTGAAACTGGAACTTAAGTTGATTCAGTTTTGAAATAATCTGATCACTAACTTCAGGCTTGAATTTGATTTGAATTTTGCCTTAATCTTTTAGGTTTGTTGAAGATTTAAAACAGGTTGATAGCTTCCTGGTTCTTGAATTTGTTTCAGGTTTGAAATCTTTGCTTTGGATATGGAGTTGAGCTTTGAACTATTAGCTTGTTTGATTTCGTTTGAGATGCTTCAGATTTATAGTTGTTTTGTTTTAATTTTCTTTTTTCTTTCCTGGTTTTGTCTTTCCAGGTTTTAGATTTTGAGTTTGGTTAGAAAAAGGAAAATGAGAAAGAGGTAAAGATATATATATATATATAGGAATACGATCCTTTTATTTATTATTTCAAAAATAAATGAAACTAGGGACACTCGTTTAATTCCTTATTACATGGTTAACACTTGTTAATTCATGTTTTAATTATCTTCCATTTGTCAATGCATGTATTTAATACTTTACAAATATTAAAAACTTGTAATTTATAGTTAAATACTTGTTTGATAAATTATAACATATATACAAACTATAGTTTTAAAAGATAGATGATTAACATTTTTATTAATCTCATTATAAACTTATATCATTATACTTGTTAAAAATGTTTACAAATGTTTAAATATAATTATTTATGTTTAAACCTCTTATTTTATCATATTTACATAGGTTTATGTTTTTATTAATATAATTCTATTATTAAATTAATGCATTTCCTTTTTATAAATATTTATACCATTAAATAAATTGATTTCTAAATTTAATTGCACATAATAAATAAACTCATTTATAGATTATATATATGTCTTTAAAATATAAATTTAACTTTAAAATAGCTTTTAAAAATTTATTATATATATTTTAAATCATAACTTCCAAATATATATTACATATATATATATATATATATTATAATTAGAAAACAAATTTTGTTAATCTTAAAATATAGAGTATTTAAATTCAATTTATTTTCTAAATTTTTTATTTTTGAGTTTCAAATTCAAAATTAAATTTAAAAATCAATTAGTATACATACATATATATATATATAAACAAACAAATATCTTATCTAATTTGGAAAAATTCAAATTAATTCACAATTTAATCCAAAAATTTATATAAATTACCAAATTAAATTTGACTCAAAACTGCGATCGTTACAACCATGAGAAAATGGAAGATGCTAAGGGCCTATTTTGTTTCATTTTACGTTTTGTGTTTACGTTTCCAAAATTCAAAATAAAATACGAGAATAACAGAAGAGATTTAAAATTTTAGGCCATTATGATGACAATGGAGGGACGGCGGATAGGATGGAGGGATGATGGGGGTGGATTTTTTTCCATTCATTTGTTATTTCTCAATATACAAAAAAAATATTTTTATTTTACAAATTGATTGTTTCCCAAAATATATGCATTGTGCACATGTTATTTAGAAATAAAAGATAAAAATGGAAAACAAAACAGGGCCTAAATTCCTAGATTTTTGATGAGTGATTTCAATATATACAAGGTTAACATTTAAAATTTTCTTTGGCTGCTAAAATTATATAAATTGTTGAAATATGTGATGCCAAAGTCAGTATATATGACATATATTTTTGAATTGCAAAATAAATTAGCTATTTTGGACCTTGATTATGATTTATATTTAAAAACCAAAAGGAAAGATAAAGGGTTTTGATGTAAAATTGGATATAAAATTCTTGTTTAAAATACATACACACATATCAACACACACATGAAGATGCACGGTGGATGAAATAGTTTGATTGTTGATATGCTTGACTGGTTGAATAAAATGTTTGATATTATGGTATTGATTGTATTGGATATTAAAATAGAAAAGATTTTAAGAAATAAATTTTATTTATTTTAGAAATAATTCAAATTTGAATTTACACCATAATAGATGGATGGTTTGAGTATATAAACTTTTCTGTAAAGGAATTTTTGAGAATTATTCAAGATGGTGTTAAAAATATTTTATAAATGAATTTTGAAATTCATTTATATAAGTTTATGAATTTTATTTAAATACCAAATGGTATTAATGCTTGATTGAGTTTTAGAAGGCTATTAGACGATTTAGAAGAAAATAAACCAAGTATATATTCCTGTACACACACACACACACATATATATATAGTAAAACATGAGTATTATCAAATACGAGATATAAGGTTTAAAGCCGGGTGGATATAATATTTGTTTAGTTTTGATATTAATTGTTGATATTTCACCATGCTATACTATGATAAGGTAAATGATCGAAAACTTGCGTGATTTGGACTTGAATGGATATTTAAATGATATGGTTGAATTTGGGTGATCTTAATTACTTCTTTGATTTTAGAAACAAAAGTATAGGATTATAATATATATTTTCACCCATAATATATAATCAAGTCTATTATATCCCATTAATACTGATTTGAATGCATGTGTTGTCATGATTGAATTAAAGTGCTTTGAATGCACTATTGCTTGATGATATGTAATGAACACACATGACGTTATATGATGAAAATAAGTCATGACAATAAACCAAGAATAATGATGTTTGCGATATCCAAATGTTTCTAAAGGATAAAATTTAACTTTTGATGAAAACGATATAAGGTATTAACTACTAGACTACTAGAATTCATCCTAGCAGACTGATTCGTGGATTGCAACCCGAGTCGTGACAACTTTTTCCTTCATTACTAGGTTCAACAGTTTGTTGCATGGACAATATGATAAATAGTAAGATATTTGTGAGGACCCATTTCTTCGACTCTCAAAAATCGACATTAATATATTCTCGGTATTCACGTGCCATAAATCCAAGTGTCAGAGAAGCGGATTCTCAAGGGTAAGAAAGAAAATAAAGACAAGACAAAATATAATATCTTACATATTATTTCATCATAAACTTTACAACGGAAATTAAAAATACATAAATCAAAGTTAAACGTGGACAGTTATAAATTACTGTCCTTATAAATGCGGAATACAATAGCACAAGAGTGTGGTGGAAATAAATAAAATCTTCAGAAAAGTCTTCTATCTCCATGCTCCGATCTCCATTTAGATTTCGTCAAAACTAAACCGGACTACTGGGTTTCCCAGGAAAAATAAGGCACCCAGAGTTTATGGAAAAGGAAAATAAACTCCAGGTCAGTCATGGAACAGGTGTGAGAACTCAAAATACGTATTTTGACGTTGCACATAAACATGGAACGGGTTTTTACCTTATGATAACCAAATCATTTTTTATGTAAAAATAAGGGATTTTATTTTTAATGACATTTTTTAAAACATTTTGCAAGTAAACTTATTAATCATAGTCGAAATAGTTACCATTATTGAATTCCAGCATACTAGGTTCTACAAACAAAATGGCAGACACTTATTGGAGAATAGATTTCCATACAAATGACCAGGTGAAGGGACTATCTTCCGATAGTACATCTCAAGAGGAATGTACCGAGGCTATAGAACATCTGCCCTCTACCAACATAAGATTGGCTTATCTTTCTTCTTAGATAGTACCGAATATATCATCAGCTCGGTCGTTACTGACCTATTCGAGTGCTCGATTACCATACACCACATTAATTTAAACCCGAAAGTTGTAACGGGTAGAAATATATCTAGAAGGAGATGGTCATACCCTAATGATTGCAAACCATATAGCCTTGCTGCATCTTCCCTGTTTTGGCCATTTCCGGTGTGAGGCTTAAGATAATGATTACATTTCACACAGCACATCATCTTTCTTTGAATGCCACACCGCCATTTCATGGTCACACAACTGATTTCTACAAACGTATAACTCTTGAGTTTGTACGTCTCAAAAAGGGTGTTAAGCAAAGAGAAGTTGCTTTCTCCGCCACCAGAAATGCAACGTTAGACATTCATCCATGCAAATTCATTCTGCGGTTGAACAAAACCGAAGGCACTCTCCTACCATATCCTATCGGGAGTTACCCCTAGGATTAGTAGAAAAAAGTCCTTGCAACCTAAAGAGTTTGAAAACTGAAGGGACCACTTCTACTTTAGTATTTGGGAGCTAAAAAAATTACCAACAAGCAGTCCTTTCACCGCTAAAATCTTCGATCTTCATTCTTCATTTTCCTTATCATATTTTTATTTTTCAAACGTGTATATTTGTTCGAAGTGCTTTTCGGATACGAATTACCCAAATACGACCTTAGTTCCCTCTAACCAATCATCGATAAAAAGTTATTCTATAAATAGGGAATCATTCTTTAATTGATTAAGTTCTTTTTATCAAAATCTCTTCTGGAGATATATATTTCTAAAACATTCTTTCCAGTATACACGGAATTATTAAACCTCTCTTATCATATACTTTGATTTCTTAAAACCTTTTTTAAACTTGGAATAATTCGAAATCATTTCATTTTTCACTTAGGAAAATATTTCCAAATCATTTCATTTAAATATTAGCAATGATTTCTTAATTCAAAACTCGAAACTTTTATTTAGGCAAAACGATGTTATCTAGGATGTTAATCCAAAACCAGTAAGTATTAACTGAGTGGAATCTATAGAAATCATCTAATTCTACTTAATACTAATTTCCATATTCAACAAATACTATGGATGGAATAATAGCAAAATCACCTTTTAAATTCCACGAATAGTACGAGTTCCCTCTTCGGGCTTTAACACTGAGTATAAGAAAATCATCTCCATAAAATCCCAATTGTTTAAATTTGGAAAATATTATTTTTTATTCTTTGGAAAATTTTGATCCTAATAAATCAAATTTACTGCACCCTCCGTCGGGCCAGTCCGGATAACTAGGGAAAGTAGGAAACTAGTTTTACAAACCCAAGTCTAGACATTATCTCTCTGACACGCATAAGGCGGTCAAGTTATTTGATTGAATCTAAACCATTTCTCATTTAACCATTCCATAAATCCTTCAAAATGATCTTTAGAAAAACTTATGAATCATTTAAAAACATTTACAAAATATTTGGAAAAGAACGGTTGCGTCTAAAACTATATTTCAAAAGTTACAAAAAAGTGCTACATAAAAGTGCTAAGCGCTTTTTAAGTTATATTGATCAAAACGACTTTTTATCATTTGAAAATTCATTTTTGTAACTCAAATAACTTTTCAAACATTTAAAAGATTCTTAGAATTTAATTCATATTTTAAACAATTTTAAAATATCATTTTCAAAGAAATCCAGTTTTGGATTCCGAACTACAAACTGCGATTTTTCGAAAAGCTTGTTTTACTCATATTTCAAAATTTATTTATCAAAATCTCGATTTTCTTTCTTTGTTTGAAAACTATGGATGTAGTAGTTCATACAGTTCTTATCACGAAGAATTCTAAGCTAAACTGCATTCTATACACTCATTTGCCTTTCATGGTGCAAAATCACGAACAGCCATTACGCGACATGCCTATTTTTGACTAAATTTTCAATTACCTTTCAAAATTCACCAAAACACTTTCGTATGTTGATAGTACATTTAAATCTCGTATTTTAAATCTTTTTAAAGAGGCTTAACATCCCGTATACACCATTCATGTTAATCCCTGAGAAGTTGGTTTTGATGACAATAACCTTAGAATAAGATTATAAAATATAAATACTAACATTATTGTTTAGATATATGTGTATATGCAGGATATATATACAGGTACCAAAGAATGAAGACTATACAGTATAGAGATTCAAGAACTGATAAACTCAAGATCGAAGATATCAAGATTATCAAGAGTTCAAGATTTCAATATAAGTAATTTAGTTAGGAATTTTGTTAAAACTTCTAGAAAAGCACTGACATCTTAAAATCCATTTTATTCGTGGAATGAAATCCACTTCGAGCCCATTAAAGGGATGGAACCCTAAGTAGGATGGAACCTACAAAAAATCTAATGGAACATTGTTTTGTATCCACTAACTTTTATTCAAATGTTTACAAAATTATATCTTGTTTTCAAAATGATTTCAAAATCTTCTTTTAAAACAATCAAAAACATATATCCTTGGTTTTAAAATGCTTTTAGCCTCAAAATAATCTTTATTTTCAAAATTAAATTATCCTTGGTTTTAAACTATCTTTTAATTATAATATATTTAATTTCTAATATTTATACTTAGATTCAAATATAAAATTATAGTAAAATTTTATATACCGAAATATTATTCACTATACTTGTTTATGTATTTTAACTATAGTTAAGTATATTTATAAAGTTTAAAATAGTTTTAATACAAAATAGAATTTATTTTCAAAGAAAAACAAATTACCAAAAATAACTTAGGCCTGTCGAAAACCCCAAGGAACCCTTGTCGATAAGGTGACAGTTTATTTCAAAAGTTTGAATTTCAAAGGAAGTGTCTATTCGTCATATCCTTTCGTGAATGGACATGGCTGTTGTTCTACTATAAATATGGGCTGTTTTAAACGAATTTATATTTGTATATTCTCCGATTTCATTCCTCATCCTCTTCCACACTTCTTTATAAACATTTTTACCATTACTCTACCGAAATCATCATTGAATCTAACTAGATCATCTCTGGTTTGATTCTCTATCACTATCGCAACAAGATCCCAGTGCTATTCAGAATTATAGATATTTTGTAATTAATTAAGCAAGAAAAGGTGTGATTGTAGCCTGTAAAATTAATCAAGCGAGAAAAGCTGTGATTGTAGCCTAGAAAATCAATCGGGTGAACTTGTTGCCCGTAAAATCAAGTATCTCTACCCAGAGGATTGTGAATCTCGAGCGGTGTGCCTCGTAGCCTTGAGGTTGCTATTGTAAGAATTGATTTTGAAAGGAAATATGTACTTGTGTTGCGGAACTGGATGTAGGGTAACTCCGAACCAGTATAAAATTCTGTATGTTCTTACCTTTATTGGTTTTACTTTATATGTGCATTTGTTTTTGATTCTGTGATCATATCTGTGTCTGAATATTGCATACATTTGTGTTCAAATTAATACAAACTCAAAAAGAATTAGTAATTCCTTTAAACACTATTCACGCCCCTCTAGTGTTAATTCTAGCCTTAAGATCCATAATCCGTATTTCTCACATTTTGTATCAGAGCAAGGTTTTCAAAGTTTCATAATATTAATTTTGAAAAAGCTTTTAAAATGGCTATGTTTAAAAATCTTATTAATGCTAGTTTAGAAATATTCAGATCATCATTGTCTCATGAGTCTGCATATAATCAATATTCAAATTCAAATTGTCTACCAAAATTGTATGATGCGTAGGAAACATGTTTTATAGGTGTTGAGGAATCAATCCACGATGGACAAATTGTGCAGATCAAAAAGAATAAATAGATACTCGGTAGTGGATGCTCTAGAACATGACAGGTAATCTGGATATGCTAAATGATATAATATACAAAGACGGAGGACTGGTTAATTTTGGAGACAACTCAAAAGGATATGCGATAGGCATCGACAAAGTCGATAACTCTGAAACTCCTATTATTACTAATGTTTTGCTAGTTTAGAATCTGAAACATAATCTGCTAAGTATTAGTCAGCTTTGCTATAAAGCATATGAAATTAAATTTGAAAAAGATAAGTGTCACATTGAAGATAATAATTCAACCATAATATTTGAGGGAATTGGGAAAAAGAATATTTATATTTTTAGTATGAAAGTTTCAAATGTCTTTTAGAAAATACAAGTGACCCTTGGATTTGGCATAAGAGATTTGGGCATTTGAATTTCAAACTCTTATCTAGACTGTCAAAACATGATCTAGTAAGAGGTCTCCCTAAAATGAATTTTAAAGTAGACAGTTTATGTGAAGCATGTCAATTACGAAAACTTAGAAAAAGTTCTTTTAAATTAAAAGATATGATTTCAACTTCAAAACCTCTTGAATTACTTCATCTTGATTTATTTGGTCCATCTCAAATTCAGTCAATAAATCATAGTAAATATGATTTTGTAATTTTAGACGATTATTCTAAATTCACATGGACAATATTTTTGAAACATAAAAGTGATACTTTTAAATGTTTTAAGAACTTTACAAAAAGGTTTCAAAATCAACTTTCTATAAAATTTGTAACCATTCGTAGTGATCACGGTGGTGAAGTTGAAAATGAAAAGTTTGAGGAATTCTGCAATAAAAGGGAATAACTCACAATTTTTCATTTCCAAGAACTCCGTAACAAAATGGAGTAGTAGAACATAAAAATAGGACGATTCAAGAGTGTGCGAGAACTATGCTTTCAGATAGTAAATTACCAAAATATTTTTGGGCAGAAGCAGTTGCTACCGCCTGTTATATTTTAAATAGAATTTTAATTAGACCTTTAACTGATGATACATCTTATGAACTTCTTCACATAAAGAAACCTAAGGTATCTTATTTTATAATTTTTGGAAGTAAATGTTTTATTTTAAATACAAAACATAACTTAGATAAATTTGATTCTAAATCAGACAAAAGTATCTTTATCGGATATTCTAATAGAAGTAAAACGTACGGAGTGTTTAATTTAAGAACTAGCACCATCGAAGAAACAATGCATGTTTCATTCGATGAAAGTCTTAAAAATTTTGAAGATACAAATGATGAAGAGGATTTAATCACTCAAAATCAAGAGTCAATAGAAACTAATAATGAAATTAATCATCCTAATAAAAAGATTTAACTTTTAAAAGATCACCCTATAGAAAATATACTAGGAGATATGCAATCTATTGTTACAACTAGAAATCAACTAAGTAAAATGAGCAATGTAGCCTTTATATCAACTATTGAACCTAAAAATCCAAAAGAAGCATCAACAGATGATTCATGGATTTTGGCTATGAACTAAATCAATTCACTAGAAATGATGTTTGGGAACTTGTTCCTAGACCTAAAAATAAAACTATAATTGGAACTAAACGGGTTTATAAAATTAAATGAATGAACAAGGTGTGGTTGTTAGAAATAAAGCCCGGTTAGTCGCTCAAGGTTATTGTCAAGAAGAAGGAATAGGTTTTGATGAAACCTTTGCTCCCGTAGCAAGATTAGAAGCCATTAGGATTCTACTTGCTTTTGCAAATCATAATAATTTCAAAATATTTCAAATGGATGTTAAAAGTGCCTTTTTAAATGGATTTGTAAAAAAGGAAGTATATGTTGAACAACCGCCACTTTTTGAAAATGAAAAATTACCAAATCATGTTTACAAACTTAAGAAAGCTCTATATGGTCTAAAACAAGCTCCTAGAGCCTGGTATGATAGATTAAGATCTTACTTAATACAATCAAACTTTGAAATTGGTAAATCTTTTTACTAAATAAAATAAAAATTATATTCAACTAGTACAAGCTTACGTAGATGATATCATATTCGGATCAACTAATTCTGAAATGAATAAAGAATTTTCTGAAATAATGACAAGAGAGTTTGAGATGAGTCATATGGGTGAATTAAGCTTCTTTCTAGGATTGCAAATAAAACAATTAGATAATGGTATCTTTATCAGCTAAGAAAAATATGCTAAAGACCTAGTTAGTAAATTTGGTTTGACTATTGCAAGTGGAAAACCCACTCCCATGGCAACCAATGAGTACTAAGTAAAGAAGATTTCTATAAAGATGTAGATCAAAAATTATATAGAGGAATGATTGGATCACTCTCTATATCACTGCTAGTAGACCTGATATCATGCATAGTGTTTATCTCTGTGCAAGATATCAATCCCAACCTAAAGAGACCCACTTAAAAGCTGTAAAACGTAGCATAAGATATGTTAAACACATCTTTGATTATGGCTTATTTTATCCTAAAAATGATTATTTTGAATTCATATCTTACTGTGATGTTGATTATGTTGGTTGTAAATCAGACCGAAAAAGTACAAGTGGAACTTGTCACTTTTTAGGGCATTCTCTAATTTTCTAGTTTAGTAAAAAGAAAAATATGGTTTCTTTATCAACAACTGAAGTAGAGTATATTTCTGCTGCTTTGGTTTGTTCCCAAGTAATATATATGCAACAAACTTTCGAAAGATTTTGGTTTAAATATCTCAAAATCACCAATTTATTGTGATAATACTAATGCAATAAATTTATCCAAAAATCCTACTCATCATGCTCGAACTAAACATATTGATATCAGACATCATTTTCTCAGAGATAATATAAGTAAGGAAGTAATTACTCTCGATTATATCAATTCCGAGAAACAAATTATTGATATCTTAACAAAACCCTTAAATGCATCTATGTTTACTAAATTAAGAAGAGAATTGCGTATTTGCTCAATAACTAAAATACAGAATATAAATAACAAAGTACGATTAAAAATTAAATTAAAATAAATCAAATAGCAAAAATATAAGTACCTTGTCCACAGCCCTCCTTTACCTTGTCGACATATAACGAATTTTTTGCTTTGAAATTTTCCCACCAAAATTTAAAAGGGTGGTTCTATATTCTTTTTATTTCAAAATTTTGTTCATTCTTTCTGTCCTTTCTCTAATCTAACTCTTGAAAACAATAAAACAATGACATCCTCCTCCAAATCAAATAAAAATTCAACCATTTCGTTCCCCTCTCCTTCTGCTGGACCATTTCGACGAACTACGCTTGCACAAGTGATAAAAATGGAGGATTCCTTGAAGGATGCACTGCAACTTATGACTAAAATTCAAGTAGTACAAATCAAAATGGCCAAAGAACAAGAATGGAAAGGCAAAATCCCTAGAAACATGCAAAAGCTTCTAATGGACAATCGCGCCAGTCCCATCCTGATTGATGAAGAATCTTCATGTGATCAAGTGCAAGAGGACAGCGAGGAAGAAGAAGTGAAGTCCTCATGGATGAAGAGCACGTTGAAGATGACGACAAAGTTGTTTGCATTGGCGAAGTGTGCTTTTACAAGGATGGAAATCTAGTTGAACAACGTGGAAATTTCTGTTTCCACTACCCAAATTGCTCAGTTCATAGATCTCCCATTTTCAAGGATACATATTAGTTTCTTTTCTCTCTTTCTTATCGTTATATGATCTTACTTGCGTTTTCTACGCAAATGTAAATATAACAATATATAATTAATAAATGTGTGTTCTTATATTTGATTTCTCATATTATGACTATTATAAGTGTTATCATATATGGATTCTTAGTTAGGATAGTTAGTAATTAAGGACTAAGTTTTAGTTTCAGAATTAAGTGTTGATTATTTATGATAACACTATCATTATAATCACATGTCATATAGTATTAGAATAAGGGGGAGTTATATAGTTTGGAGTTATTTTTTGTTGATGACAAAGGGAGAGAAGTATAAAACATGATAGTTAGGCATAGTTTTAGGGGGGTTATTAGGATAGAAGTAATATTTTATAAACAAAGATTGTCATCATCAAAAAGGGGCAGATTGTTAGTCCCTGAGAAGTTGTTTTTGATGACAACAACCTTAGAATAAGATTATAAAATATATGTACTAACATTATTGTTTAGATATATATGTATATGCAGGACATATGTACAGGTACCAAAGAATGAAGACTATACATATAGAGATTCAAGAACTGATAAATTCAAGATCGAAGATATCAAGATTATCAAGAGTTCAAGATTTCAATATAAGTAATTTAGTTAGGAATTTTGTTAAAACTCCTAAAAAAGCACTGACATCTTAAAGTCCATTTTATTCATGGAATGGAATCCACTTCGAGCCCATTAAAGGGATGGAACGCTAAGTAAGATGGAACCTACGAAAAATCTAATGGAACATTGTTTTGTGTCCACTAACTTTTATTCAAATGTTTTACAAAATTATATCTTGTTTTCAAAATGATTTCAAAATATTCTTTTAAAAAATTCAAAAACATCTATCCTAGTTTTAAAATACTTTTAGCCTCAAATAATCTTTATTTTCAAAATCAAATTATCCTTGGTTTTAAACTGTCTTTTTATAATATATTTAACTTTTAATATTTATACTTAGATTTAAATAAAAAATAATATTAAAATTTTATATATACCAAAATATTATTCTCTGTACTTATTTATGTATTTTAACTATAGTTAAGTATATTTATAAAGTTTAAAATAGTTTTAATACAAAATAGAAGTTATTTTCAAAGAAAAACAAACTGCCAAAAATAACTTAGGCCTATAGACAACCCCAAGGAACCCTTGTCGACAAGGTGACAATTTATTTCAAAAGTTTGAATTTCAAAGGAAGTGTCTATTCGTCATATCCTTTCGCGAATGGACATGGCTGTTGTTCTACTATAAATAGGGGCTGTTTTAAAGGAATTTATATTCATATATTCTCTGATTTCATTCCTCTTCTTCTTCCACATTTCTTTATATACATTTTTACCATTACTCTGCTGAAATCATCATTGAATCTAAGTAGATCATCTCTAATTTGATTCTCTATCACTATCTCAACAAGATCCCAGTGTTATTCAGAGTTATAGATTTTTTGTAATTAATTAAGCGAGAAAAGGTGTGATTGTAGCCTGTAAAATCAATCAAGCGAGAAAAGGTGTATTGTAGCCTGGAAAATCTATCGGGTGAACTTGTTGACCGTAAAATCAAGTATCTCTACCCAGAGGATTGTGAATCTGGAGCAGTGTACCTCGAGGACTTGAAATCGAGGGTGTAATTATAAGCATTGATCTTGAAAGGAAATCCGTACTTGTGTTGAGGGACTGGATGTAGGGTAACTCCGAACGAGTATAAAATTCGATGTGTTCTTTCCTTTATTGCTTTTATTTTATATCTGCATCTATGTTTGATTATGTGGTCATATCTGTGTTTGAATATTGCATACATTTGTGTTCAAATTAATATAAACTCAAAAAGAATTAGTAATTCCTTTAAACACTATTCACCCCCTCTAGTGTTACTTCTAGCCTTAAGATCCGTAATCTGCATTTCTCACAATTCATTCAATAAAGCAAAGAGATTTCCTTTGTGCTTATCGACATGTATTTCCGTAACTTGCATATATATATATATGTATGTATATATATTCAATATTCATATTAAAAAACCAAACTTGATGATCAAAGCATATTAAACATCCATTGAAAATATCATATCATTATCCAAGATATAATATAAGTTATAGTTTCTCATCTTTATTTCTCCCATGGGCTAGTGTAAAATCGGTTATAGGTTCACTATTATGGCTTCAACTCTACGGAACCGAAATCTTTGACCTTGAATGGGCTTGTCCCACCTTATAATGCTCACGACCATGACTTGGGGGTGGGAGGGCTCGACCAAGGTGGTGATGGTGGATGTCCGTGAGTTTACAAGAGGAAGAGAAGTGGATTTAGCCTGGTTTTGAGATGTATGGATATATATTTCATATGTTTATAATATTTTCACTATTTCGGCATAAATTTATTACTATTTTTTTAAATGAAGGGAAGCCATCTGAGAGGCCATTAGAGCTTGAAAAAAAGAGGAATAAGAAGTGGAAATTGTATTAGGAAATTGTGAGAAGAGGGGTGGTATTTATAAGGAAAACAAATATGGAAAATATCTAATTGTGCGTGGACGAAAACACCCCTTGCCCACACCCCTTCTTTCACATCATTCTACACATTGGTTCTCCACCTCCATATGCTCCATCACTTCATTTTACTTCCAAGCCGTGTGCATGTCCTTTATGTGTAAGGTAGTTGACTTTAGGAAGCTTAAGGGTTAAGTTTTTTGTAAAATATATTATACTTTTCTTATATATGTTTACATGTATATATGTATGTTTGTATATGTTCATATGTATGTGTATCTTGTATATGTGCACATGGCACAAAAATAAGGTTGCAACGATTTTAAACAGCTTTCGTTCGTCAAACCGTTGAGAACCGGGAAACAGATTACCAGTCACATTTTCACTTATATTTAAAATTAGATATAAATGTAAACAAAATTTGAAAATAAATTTATTATCATTTTTAATTAGTTAAATGATCACATTTCATTTATAAAATCATATAAACTCATATTAATAGTTATTTACAAAAAATATTATTATACAAATAAAGCGATATCGATTTTTCATAATATTTTCAAATCAAATATATATTTTTTATAAAATTATTATAGATTATTTATTACCACTTTATGACTAATTTAAGACGAATTTCATCATTTAAAATAATTATTTAAAAAATTAAAATAATTATTAAATCATTAAATTTTAATTTAAATACGATGCCATTATTGGTGATGACATAAATACATTTAATTTCCAAAATAAATAAATAATTTTATATCATATTCTTGTTCAATTATAAAAATAAGTGTATGTATCCAGCTCCATGCGCGATGTTTTATGATTATAGAGCTAGTTATCGATAAAACAGTTTTCGACCATTTTATCGATTTAGATTTCAAGGAAAATATTCTGTAACTATTTATTCAAAATAAGATTGTTATTACTCATTATTACTCAAAATAGTATTATTTGTATCATCAACATTTTATTTGAATAAATTTGAAAATATATAAAATTTATCGAAGTGATAAGGGTCATTACAGACTTCCCTCCTTAAAAGAATTTCATCCCCTAAATTACCTAAAACAAAAAACCAAAGGTTTTGCCCAAAATATTTATATTTAAACTTACACCCCTATGATGTATATAGATTATCTGTATGCAATATCTCATTTGATCTTCTACTCGAATTCACAACTTTACTTCCGAACTAGTATTGATCTCCTAATCCTTTAGTGCGGACTCTGACTAGGCTTCTAATCAAAACTTCTTTTTTTCATTGCATAGCTCTCAACTATGATACAAAAATAAAATATCCAACTATAAACCCTCATCAATGTTCGTCATCATGAATCGAGTGATAAATTCTTTTTCGGACCGGTGTAAACACCTCAAAATTCCGCACTAGAATCTTAGATTAATTATGCGATGAAATAATCCATGCACTTCATATGAATTTAATAATCTAATCTTTTTTATGAAAACATTTCATAAAACTTTCATTCCTTATTCAAACTTTTGTAAAGATACCTTTTTAAACATAACCATTTTACATTTTTATTTCCAAATATTTCTACTTAAAAACAAATTTCTTTTCAAAAGATAAATATCTTTTTATTATAATACATCTATAAACATATCTTTGTGGTTTCCGGAAAACTCATTTTCAAAATGATTCATTAAATTACCATAAACTTCCTTTAGATAATATCAAATGCGAAAACATTCTTTAATGGTTAACATTCCTTTATTAATTAAAACTTCCTTTATATATATATATATATATTCACTTTAATTATACCAATTTTAATACTTAAAAAATACTTATATACTTACTCAAATGTTATAACTATATTTAAAAAGTTTTTTACCGTACCTTTAACATATAATCAAAGAGATTAAAACAATCACTACCAAAACATTATTATAATGAACTTCTCTTTTTATAACATGTTAATTATAATATTTTAATCTTTTTATAAAAGATTCTGATACTTTGAAATCCCATTATTAAAGATCTAAATACACCCATAAGTTTTCTTCCAAAGTGTCATTTAAAGGTTTAAAAACAAATGCTGCTAAAACATTATTTACTACGAATCCAAAACCATTTGTTAATAACTTTAAATATTTATTTTAAATATCAAAGCATACCCATGATTATCAATTATGATAATATACTTTGATAAAAATTGGCTATCATCAATCAATTTATCAACTAATGGCTCACATTATGCGTTTTAACTTTAGAAAATTATATTGATCGAGTAACTCAAAAATGATACCAAGGAACTAGGTACTACCAATAGTACCGCATATTTCCTTAATAAGAAGAGGAATACTTAAGAGAAGCGTTTACAATTCGAACGCATCTCCTGCCCATTTTTAGTTACTTTCGAGCCACTCGAATCAATTAATCATAAGATTGTTTTGTTTTCAAAATCCTATTTTAGAAGTAATATCATCATTATTCCTTTTCCAAAAATCATTTGAAATTCCATTCAAAAATACTGGAATTTAAATTGTCAAAAGTTCCTTTATAAAGCACGTTTTATAAATCCATTTTATAAAATCACTTCTATAAAACATATTCATAAGATTTATTTATTTTAAATAAATTCCTTTAAGAAACATTGTTATTTATCGAATACTCCATAGTCAAATTGTGGAACTAAATTCACGAGGTGTTCGTACTAAAACTTTTAAATTTAACAAGCTAGCAATCAATGATAATAACTGAGTTCTATCATTTCCTTGATCCAATAACTATATTACTTGAAAAACAATCTTTATATTAAAAATATAATCCTACATAAAATTATTTCGTTTACAAATTATCAAAACCAAAATCATTTATGTAATATTAACAAATATGTACTCATATATACTCAAATTCATTCCAGGGTGTTGCTAACCCTATCTTTAATGATTTACTCATCCTAGGGTATTACTAACCCTTTACCCGATGAGAGTTTACCCCTACCAAAGCCAAGGTGTTCGCTCAACCTAAGCTCTGATACCACGTCGTGAGGACCCATTTCTTCAACTCTCGGAAATCGATACTTATATATCTTCGGTATTCCTGTGCCGTAAATCCAAGTGCTAGAGAAGCGAATTTTCAATGGTAAGAAAGAAAATAAAGACAGAACAGAACCTCAAATATATTATTTCAACGTAAACTTTACAAAGAAAATTAAAAATACATAAATCAGAGTTAAAAGTATAAATTCATGTCCATACAAAAGCAGAATACAATGGCACAAGAGTGTGGTGGAAATAGATAACAATCTTCATAAAATTCTTCTAACTCCATGCTTCAATCTCCATCCAGATTTCTTCAAAACTAAACCTAACTACTAGGCTGCTTGGGAAAAATTAAGGCACCCCGAGTTTAAGGTAAATGAAAATAAAATCTCAATCAATCATGGAACTGGTGTGAGAACTCAAAAGACGAGTTTCGAAATCAAAAGGTACCGCATAAGACCATGCTGCACATAAACACGGAACGAGTTTTTATCTTATGATAACCAAAGCATTTGCTACATAAAAATAAGGGATTTTATTTTTAGTGACATTTCTTTAAAACATTTGCAATTAAACTTACTAATCTTAGCCGAAAATTGTTACCATTATTAAATTCCAGAATAGTAGGTTCTACAAACAAAATGGAGACACTTATTGGAGAATGAATTTCCATAAAAATGACCAAGTGAAGGGATTACCTTCCGGTAGTACATCTGTAGAGGACTGTACCGGGGCTACCAAACATCCGCCTTCTACCAACATAAGACCGACCTACCTTTTTCACTAGATAGCATCGAATATGTCATCACCCCAGTCATTACCGACCTATCCAAGCACTCGATTACCATACGCTACATTAATTTATACCCGAACGTCATAATGGGTAGAAATATATCTAAAAGGGGATGATCATTCCCTAGTGGTTGCGAACCACATAGCCTTGATACATATACCCTATTTTTACCATTTTCGGGTATGAGGCTCGAGGTAACGATTACCTTTCACATAGCACATAATCTTTCTTTGAATGCCACACTGCCATTCCATGGTCACACAACTGATTTCTACAAACATATAATTCCTAAGCTTACGTCTCAGAAAAGGGTTTTAAGCTAAGAGAAGTTGCCTTCTCCGCCACCAAACAGATGATACATTTATAGAGATCGCTTATGTAACTAGAAATGCAAAGTCAGACATTCGTCCATACAAGTTTGTTCTAGGATTGAACGAAATCGTAGGCACTCTCCTACCACATCATGCCAAGAGTTACCCTTAGGACTAGTAGCAAAAATTACTTGCAACCCAAAGAGTTTCAGAAATGAAGGGATCATTTCTACTTTAGTATTTGGGAGCTAACCCGAATTATCAACAAGCTGTCCTTTCACCCCAAAAATCTTCGGTCTTCATTCTTCATTTTCCTTATCATGTCTTTATTTTTCAAACGCATATATTGGTTTAAAGTGGTTTTCGGATAGGAATTACCCAAATCTGACCTCGGTTCTTTCGTACAAATCATCGACAAAAGTTTTCCTATGAATAGGGAATCATTGTTTAGTTGATTAAGTTCGTTTTATCAAAATCTCTTCTGTAGATATGTAGTTCTAAAACATTCTTTCCGGTGTATACAGAATCATTAAATATCTCTTATCAAATACTTTGATTTCTCAAAACCTTTTTTAAACTTAGAATAATTCAAAATCATTTCACTTTTAACTTAGGGAAATATTTCCAATTCATTTCATTTAAATATGAGCAAGGATTTCTTAATTCAAAACTCAAAACTTTTATTTAATTAAAACCACATTATCTAGGATGTTAATCCAAAACCAATAAATATTAAATGAGCAGAATTTATAGAAATCATCTAATTGTACTCAATACTAATTCCCATATTTAACAAATACTATGGGCGGAATAACGACAAAATCACCTATTAAATTCCACGAACAGTACAAGTTCCCTCTACGGGCATTAACACCGAGTATATGAAGATCATCTCCATAAAATCCAGTTGTTTAAATTTAGAAAATATTATTCTTTATTCTTTGGAAAATTTTGATCCGAGTAAATCAAATTTACTATCCCCTCCTTCCGGCCAGTTCGGATAGTTAGGGAGAGCGAGAAACTGGTTTTCCAAACCCACGCCTAGACACTATCTCTCTGATACTCATCAGACGGTTAAGTTATTTGATCGACTCTAAACCATTTAATATTTGACCATTCCTTAAATCCTTCAAAATAATCTTGAGAACTTATTAATCATTTAAAAATATTTACGAAAGATTTGAAAAAGAATGTTTGCGTTTAAAACAATATTTTAAAAGTTACAAAAAAGTGCTTTTTAAGCTATATTGATCAAAATGACTTTTCACATTTGGAAATTAATTTTTATAACTCAAATCACTTTTAAAACATTTTATCTGATTTTTATAAATTTTTTCATAATTTTAAAATATCATTGTCAAATAAATCCAATTTTGGATTACGAACTGCAAAACCGCGGTTTTTCAAAAAGCTTTTGTTACTCATATTTCAAAATCTATTTATCCAAATCTAGATTTTACTCCTTTCTTTAAAAACTATGAATTTTAAAAACTATGGATATAGTATTTTGGAAAATTGTTATTTGAAGAATTCTGAGCTAAATTCCATCCTATACACTAGTTTGCCTTTTATGGCGCGAAATCGTGAACTGCAGTTACGCGACGCGCCTATTTTTGACTAAATTTCCAAAAACCTTTCAAACTTTACCAAAACACTTTCATAAACATTTCAAACTCGTTTTTTAATCCTTTCTAAAGAAGTTTAACATCCCATATACACCAATTCATTCAATAAAGGAAAGTGATTTCCTTTATGCTTATCAATGTGTATTTTCGTGACTTGCATATATATTCAATATTTATACTAAATAACCAAACTTGATGATCAAAGCATATTAAACATCTATTGCAAACATCATGTCATCATCCAAGAATATAACATAAGTAAGAGTTTCTCATCTTCATTTTTCCAATCGGGCTAGTCTAAAATCGGTTATAGCTTCGCTATTATGGCTTTAAACTCTATGGAACTGAACTTTTTGACCTTGAATGGGCTTGACCCACCTTAAAATGCTCATGGCCATGACTTGGCAAGTGGAAGGTCTCGGCCAACATAGTGGTAATGGTGGATGGCCATGAGTTTTTCATATGTATGGGTATGAATTTCATATGTTTATAATATTTTCACTATTTTGGCATAACTTTCTTACTATTTTTTTATATGAAGGGAAGCCATTAGACAGGCCATTACAGCTTGAAAACAAGAGGAAGAAGAACTTGAAGTGGTGTTAGGAAATTATGAGAAGAAGGGTGGTATTGATAGGAAAAAACATATATGGAAAATACCTAAATGTGCATGGACCAAAGCACCCCATGACCACACCTCCTCTTTCACATCATTCTACACATTTATTCTTCCTCTTCATGTGCTCCATCACATCATTTCACTTCCAAGTCATATGCATGTCCTTTGTGTGTAAGATAGTTGACTTTAGGAAGCTTAAGGGTTAAGTTTAATAGAAAATATATTAGATTTTTCTTATATATGTTTACATGTATATTTGTATATTTATATATGTTCATGTGCGTGTTAGGATATATATGTTTTTTATGATGCCCCACTTTATACTCACACTAGTCAAGGACACTACGGAGTAATGTCGTCGACTAGTACGAAGAATAAGGCTGTGGAGGAGCGACCATCTGTATAATTGCTTTGTGCGAGTATAGATATGCCAAATAAAATATCACATTCATTTCAAGAGGAAGTTCGATATACCGTTACAAACTCAAAGCTACTACACACTGGCTATGCGGTCTTCGGAAACAAATACAAAATAAGCATAACACAAAATCAGTCAAGATATTCATATCTCTAAGGCAGAAACAGATATGAATATAACATATAAAAGTGTACATCAAAGTAGTGATTATGTAAGATCCACTACATCACGAAAAATAGGTACAAGTGCTAGACAAAAGAATATGTATACATCAAGAAGTCTCTATCTTGAAAGTATAAAAACAAAAAATACTAAGCTAAAGTAGTTAGCCAAAAGTCAGGTGACAGACCCTGATAAGAAGTCAAGTAGAAGTACATGAAATACCTCGGTCTGACCCGAATATTATTTAAGAAGAAAATAATAAATGGATCAGTTTAACTATAAATATCATATAAAATGAGATAGGATAAGAGAAAACATATGATAACAATAATGCCATACTGTAACAAGTATATATCAAATAACAATAAAACTCATACAATATCTCCAGAATCTCAAAACACCAAAATGTGTCATATTCTTTATTTTATTCACCAAACCACAAATATTGATCAAGCTTATCAATGCATATCATCAAAATTGGTGAGACAAAAATTCTATAAATCATCAATTAGAAATCTAGAGATCACAAAAGGGGGAGGCCTATCACGAACGGAAGCATGAAAACTCACCAACACGTGTATCACAAATAGGTCGCTATCCCATAGTCGCTAACCATAGAGCCGGTGCAACGACGTAGTAAAATAACGGTACGTCCGAGGAACCTAAAACTCGAATAATTCAAAACAATGGCATCGTACAATAACAGTTTGCCCGGCGAACCTGATTAGTCGGTGCAACGACATAGTACGATAGAGGTACGTCCCATGATCCGAACTTCATAAAAGAACATGGGTTGCTGGCCTATAAAAATAAGTCGAAACTCCAAAGAACCCATAGGTCGTTAGCCTATAAAAGAAATGAGACAAAGCTTAATAAAACGAGGTGCGATCCCTCACGTGGACAAAGTGACATCACATATCGCTGGTCTAAACCACAAAATGATAACCATTGATTAATAATAAGTGTGAATTATACTAAGCTAGTAAATAAATGAGTTTAACTCCATGTCCCAAAACCACTGGCTTAAATTAAATATTTACAAATAAATTGTAGATTTCCACTCGAAAGTTATCATAAGAGTTCAATCGAACAAGTCAAGGAATTAACCGACAAAGTAAGCGCAAGCATTTCATACCACTTATTTTGCTAAGTCGTTTAATTAGATTTCTCAAACGAATGAGTTAAAGGTTTGTACATACTGATAGATTGAAATACGGTTTTAAAAACGAGCTTTGTATCAAAGGTAAAATTGAAATCATTTTTGTGAAAGAGTTTGAATATTTACTACTAGTATAGAAACCTTTGTATTTTAAGGTGGCAAATCATAGAAAACGATTGTAAAAATAATCGATCCCAAAATTTCACATTCGAAGACGTGAATCAAATCCATAGAAATCGATACCAAATCCATCAAAATGGATATTCCTAAAAATCCAGAGAAAGGAGTCATCAAAGTTGATAAAAGTGAAAACAACTAATCGGATCAACAGAAATCAATAAACATTGGAAGTTCACTCAAAATAGGCAAATAGGAAAAACTGAACAGTTCCAAACGTCTGGGGTTAATCCAAACGTCTGGATTTGAGTTTTGGAAATATTTCAGAAACCTTCCAAACGTATGAACTCTAACCAGACGTTTAAAAACTAACCAGACGTCTGGTAGATTTGAATTAAACATCTGGTCCAAGTCTCTGCCCTTTTTTTCTTTTCTGTCGTATATTTTTTTCATCTGATACCCATATCAGACGTCTGGACCTTCCAACCAGACGTCTGGTTGTCGGTTCTAGGCAACATTTTGCCTAGGCCTTTGATGGCCAAATAAATTCGAAAGAGGTCGGACGAGCGAAGAAGGCTAGGGATTTTATGCCGAGCAACAACCCAGCCTTATAGGCTTTTCGATAGACCCCAAATAACATGTCCAAACATCCAAGATAGGAACTTTAAAGATTTTGACTTCAAAACAGAAAATTTGAAAATTTCACCAAATCAATTCAAATCAAAAGCAATTAAGCATGAAATAGACGTTAGGGATTCATATCTAACAACAATGAAATCTATTGACGTAGATGTGAGTTCAAGAACTCACTTTTAAAACTCAAAGACAACGAATAAGAGGCTTTAAAACAAAGCAAGACCAACTCCTCTTCAATCACCTCTAGAATCTTCAATCTGTTGTCAAAGGTGAAGTTTTTCCTAAGTTAGGTTTAGGATTTTATGAAAATTGAAGAGAGATTGAGATGGAGAAGATGAAGTGGATGCTTACCTAAGCTTCTCTTTGATTTTGGAGCTTGAATTTGAATTTCCTAGTAAATTAGGGCTTAGGAATTTTGATTTTCATTCATTTTCCCCATTTTTACTTTAGCTTGAAAGTGTTAGGAAATGAAAATGAATGAAGAGAATAGGGGGTGAAGTTAGGGTGTTATGTTGGGTTAATGGGCTAAAACCCAAACCCCAAGCCCAATAGAAAAATAGCAAAATTCTACACAACTCCAAACATATCGATGTTTACACTCAAAAATGTCCAAACACCTTTTTAGACTCAATGGATGTGGTCTCGAGTCCTAATTTGATAGTTTACGAAAAGTAGCATTTCGGACTTTAATCCGACTAACGATGCTATATTTAAATAAATCATTTAAATATACAATCGTAAATTATGCGGGTTGTTACAGACTCTCCTCCTGATTAAAATTGCGTCCTCGTAATACTTAAGAAGGAAGTAAAGAGTAACAACCATAAAAGCAGATCAACACAAAAGAAAATTTGAAGTAAGAAGTTCACCTTAAAGAGAACGAGAAAGTAAGTCTGGACGTGTTCGCTCGATGAATTCTCTGGATTTCCGAGAACAAACCTTAGGATTTGAGGACCATTGAACTTTCACAAGTGGGACATCTTTATTTTGAAGGCGTTTAACCTCCGCAAAATGATACGAATATGACATTGCTTATAAAAAATTAGGTGAAACTTCAATTTCTTCAACAACACCGGGCTCAAGAATAGAACCAGAATCTCTAAGGCATTTTCGTAGTTGAGAGACGTGGAAAACATCATGAATAGAAGAAAATTGAGCCAGTAATAAAGGACGATAAGCACGGAACCAATGCATTAGGTGATGGGAAATGGGCCGATGTGCCGAGGTGCTATTTTTCCCGATCGGCTGAAATGCACAACACCCTTCATATGTGGAACACGAATAAACATCAAATCTCCCATAGAAAATTCTAAATTCCTTCTTTGGTTATCGGCAAAGGATTTTTGCCGACTTTGTGCTTCTTTCATCCTATGATGACTAAGGTCGATCTTTTCTGTCGAATCATGAATAAAATCTGGACCTAAAACCAGCTTCTCACCGGCCTCAATCCAACAAGAAGGAGATCAGCATGGCCTTCCATAAAGTGCCTCGAAAGGTGCCATACCAATACTAGATTGGAAGCTATTATTATTGAAAAAATCAACAAGAGAAACATGATCTTCCCAACTTCCACCAAAATCAAGAACACATGCACGAAGAAGATCTTCAAGAGTTTGATTCACATGCTCCGTTTGTCCATCGGACTGAGGATGATAAGCGGTGCTAAAATTAAGCTTCATTCCTAAAGCTTTTTGAAGACTCTTACAAAATCCACTAGTAAATAATAGATCACGATCGCGAACAATATAAGTAGGAACTCCATGCAATTTAACAATTTCTTTAACATAAATTTTGGCCAAAAGAGACCGAACGGGGATAAAATGGACGGATTTTGTGATTCTGTCAAAATCACCTAACCCGAACGAGAACGAGGAAGACCATCAATAAAGTCCATGAAGGCTTGATCCCACTTCCAAGAAGGAATATCTAGAGGTTGCAATAACCCACTGGGCCTTTGATGCTCGGCCTTTATGAGTTGACAAGTCATTCAACGCTTAATGAAGTTAGCAATATCAGATTTCATTCCATCCCAATAATAAAGTCATTTCATATCCACATACATTTTTCTACTACCGGGATGAATGGTAAATTTAGAACGATGAGAATCTTCCAAAATGTCTTTACGAAGATTACTAATATTTGACACGATAAGTCTATGAAATTTTTGAATGCCGCCATGAGCATCGATTTCAAAGTCATTCAAACCATCATTATTTCTATCCTCACAACTTTGGCTAAGATGAGCCAACTCGGGATCATGCTTTTGAGCATCAAGAATGCGGTCTAAAAGAGATGGATGAGCCTCAAGGCTACATAGAACAAGAGATGAACATGAATTGGATTCACGATCTAGAATCTCACAAGTAGACAAAGTCTCAAGATCATTCCATTCAGATATCATCATTGAAACAACTTCTTGTTGCTAACGACTAAGGGCATCAGCAATACAATTTCCCTTTCCAGGAGTATAAAGAATATCAAGATCATAAGATGTAAGGAATTCGACCCAACGTTGTTGATGCAAATTAAGTTCCTTTTAAGAGAATAAATACTTCAAAGATATATGATCGGTGTAGAGAACAAACTTCTCTCCCATGACGCCAAATTCTAAGAGCGAAAACAATAGCCGTGAGCTCTAAATCATGAGTGACATATCTAGTCTCGGCGGGCTTTAATTTCCTAGAAGCATAAGTGATAACACGTTCCCTTTGCATGAGAACGACACCCAAACCAACACGACTAGCATCGGTATAAACAATAAAGTCTTGGTTCCACTTGGGAATCACAAGAATAGGAGAAGTGGAAAGGAGTTCTTTTAATTTCTGGAAAGTAGTTTCATATTTGTTTGACCAAATGTACTTAACTCCCTTCTTTATCAAACTAGTAAGAGGCACAGAGATTTTAGAAAAGTCTTTTATGAACCGACGGCAAAAGCTCTCCAATCCAAGAAAGCTATGAATTTCCAACACACTCTCCGGTTTCTTCCAATTTTAAATCGCTTCGATCTTTGAAGGATCCATGGAAATTTCAGATTCAGAAATAACATGTCGTAAAAATTTCACATGAGATTGCCAAAAGTGGCACTTAGAAAATCTTACTTTCAATTGATTGCTCCTAGAGTTTCCAACACAATCCAAAGATGTTTTTCATGCTCTTCCTCGGTTTTAGAATAAACAAGAATATCATCTATAAAGATGAGAACAAATCGATCGAGGAAGTCTTTGAAAACTCGATTCATAGGCTTAACGAAATAAGCTGGAGCATTCGTTAAACCAAACAGCATAACAAGCCATTCGTAAGATCCATAACGAGTACAGAACGATGTCAATGGAATGTTATCCTCTATAATATGAAGCTGATGAAAGCCGATTGCTAAGTTTAACTATGAATAGACTCTAGCGTTGTAAAGTTGATCGAATAGATCATCAATTCGAAGTAAAGGATATTTATTCTTGATGGTGAGGTCATTAAGCTTGTGGTAGCCAACGGAAAGCCTAAGTGTACCATCGGATTTCTTCGCAAAAGTAGCTGAAGCTCCCCAAGGAAAGGAACTAGAATGAATAAACTGTTTTGTTTCCAATTCGGATATTTGTTTATGAATCTCCTCATTTTCTTTATTGGACATACGATAAGGAGGAGAGTGATAAATAGAGCTCCAGGGATTAAATTAATTTTAAACTCAATTGCTCTCTTAGGAGGTAATCCTAAAACGGGCTTAAATATGTCAAAAAATTTACGAACAACGTGAATGAGGGAAATGACACCTTCCTCATCATCATTATCGTCATCGTAAGGATTTAGAGAATATAAGGATGCCACCGAATTAGAATCTGAATCTTTAAGAATAATAGAAATCTGCTTAACAGATTGAGGATGTCGAAGATGAATAGTCCTCTTAGGACAGAGGATATGGGCTTCATAACAGTTAAGCCAATTCATTCCCAAAATCATTCTGAACCCTAAGTAACCCATAACATGCAAATCGGCTCGAAAAGCATAATCACATAAAATAATCTCGACATATTTACAAAGTAAACTAAGTTTGTGGATCCACCAACCGGATTCTCAATTCTCAATGAAGTCATCAAACACATAACGTGAGGAGACAAAGCATCAATGGGTTCTTTTGATATAAAAGAGTGAGATGCACCCGTATCAAAAAGAACTCGAATTGGATGATCGCAAAATACAATAATGCCATCAAGGATAGAATGAGAAATACCTTGACCAAGAGAAGTGTTACTAGGAACTTGCACAACATTTAGCTTTCCCTCTTTCTTGTTTGGAAGTTTGGGACATGAAGATAAAAGATGACCCAAACTTTTGCAATAACGACAAGGAAGAGGTTTCGGACACCTATTTGCATAATGGTCCTTAGAACCACAATTGTAGCATTTCCCATGACTAGGGATAGGAGTCTTTGCTACCGAAGTTGCTTACTTCCCTATCTTGTTGGGATTAGGGCCTTTGAACTTAATAGGCCTTTTCTTATTGATGTTTTGTTTGGCTCCCACAACTTCAACATCACTTTCATTATTGGCCTCTTCAAGTCGAACAGCGATATCAACAAGATGATCAAAAGAAACTTTTAATTTCAGAAGTAATGGCTTTTTGAAGTTCTTATCCAACCCATAAATAAAACTCTAATTTTTCTTCAATGGGGTATTAATATATTCGATATTATATTTAGAGCGAGATTCAAAAGATGCGACGTAATCCATCACAGAAGATTCATATTGAAAAAGGTCAATAAAGCGCCAAGCTAAAGTTACTTTTTCAGCCTTTGGCACAAACTTCAATTCGAATCTTTCCCAGAATTGCTTCCAAGTAAGATCCGCTTCGATAATCTTAGAAACCAAAAGTTCATACCAATCTAATGCTCTTTCTTGGAGCATGCTAGAAGCCACTTGGACTCAATGTAGATCCACAAGATTCATGGGAGAAAACATGTGATCGCATGTTCTAAGCCAAGCTTGGACTTCTATAACGCTTTCGAAACCCTTGAATGGCCTTCCGTCCAAATTGGTATAATCACTACACAAGCGTGCAAACCCGAATTTAGGGTGAGTAGGCTCAAAAATATGTCCAACAGCTTGAGAATTCTTTACAAGATCTAAAAGGTGTTGGGCAGACATGAATACTCCATCCTGTAGAGTAGCACGGATTGACCAGCGCTGGGATGGCCTGGTCTAACCATTTCACTTCTTTAAGAAAGAAAGGAAGGAGAGGAACAAGGTTATTCTCAAAATGAATATCAAACAATCATGATTGATAAAACAAGGCATCATAAAAGAAATTAGGATAGAACGGGTCCTATGACTCGAATTAGATCCTAAGGCACGGTTCCTAAGAGAGAATTATGGCAATGATCCTTGCTATAATATTCTATATTATTCCAAAGTTTAGCTCTGATACCAAGATGTGACGCCCCACCTCTATACTCACACTAGCCAACGACATTACGGAGTAATGTCGTCGACTAGTATGAAGAATAAGGCTGTTGAGGAGCTACCATCTGTGCAATTGCATTATGCGAGTACCGATATGCTAAATAAAATATCACTTTCGTTTCAAGAGGAAATCCGACATACCGATACAAACTCAAAGCTACTACATAGTGGCTATGTGGTCTTCGAAAACAAATATAAAATAAGCATAACACAAAATCAGTCACAGATATTCATATCTCAAAGGCGGAAATATATATATGAATATAACATATAAAAGTGTACATCAAAGAAGTCATTATGTATGATCCGCTACATCACAAAAGAATAGTTACAAGTGCTAGACAAAAGAATATGTATACATCAAGGAGTCTCTATTTCGAAAGTATAAAAGCAAAAATTACTAAGCTAAAGTAGTTAGCCAAAAGTCAGGTGATGGACCCTGATAAGAAGTCAAGTAGAAATACCTAAAATACCTCGGTCTGACCCGAGTATTATTTAAAAAGAAAATAATAAACGGATCAATCTGCTATAAATATCATATAAAATGAGATAGGATAAGATATATGACAAAAAAATATGATAACAATAATGCTATAGTGTAACAAGTATATATTAAACTATAACAAAAATCATACGATATCTCAAGAATCACAAAACATCAAAAAGAATGTCATATTCTTTGTTTTATTCAACAAACCACACATATTGATAAAGCTTATCAATGCATATCATCAAAATTGGTGAAATACAAATTCTAGAAATCATCAATTAGAAATCTAGAAATCACAAAAGAGGGAGGACTATCACAAACGGGAGCATGAAAACTCACCAACAAATGTATCACGAACGGATCGCCATCCCAAGGTCGCTAACCATAGAGCCGGTGCAATGACGTAGTACAATAATGGTACGCCCGAGGAACCTAAAACTCAAATAATTTGGAACAACGACGTAGTACAATAATGGTACGTCCGATGAACCTGATAAGCCGGTGCAACGACGTAGTACAATAACGATACGTCCGATGATCCGAACTCCATAGAAGAACATGGGTCGTTAGACCATAAAAATGATTCGAAACTCTAAAGAACCCATAAATCATTAGCCTATAAAAGAAATGAGGCAAAGCTCAATAAAAGAGGTACAGTCCCCCACGTGGACAAAGAGACATCGCATATCGCTAGTCCAAACCATAAAATGATCACCATTAATCAGTAAGAAATGTGAATTACACTAAGCTAGTAAATAAATGAGTTTAGCTTCATGTCCTATAACCACTGGCTTAACTTAAATATTTACGAGAAAATTGTTGATTTCCACTCGAAAGTTGTCACAAGAGTTTAATCGAACAAGTCCAAGAATTAACCGACAAAGTAAACGCAAGCATTTCATACCACTTGTTTTGCTAAGTCGTTTAATAAGATTTCTCGAACGAATGAGGTAAAGGTTTGTGTATACTAATAGATTGAAAAACGGTTTTAAATACGAGCTGGGTATTAAAGATAACGTTGAAATCATTTTTGTGAAAGAGTTTGAATATTTACTACTACTATAGAAACCTTTGTATTTTAAAGTGACAAATCATAGAAAACGATTGTAAAAGCAATCAATCACCAAAATTTCACATTCAAAGACGTGAATTAAATCCATAGAAATCGATATTAAATACATCAAAATAGATATTCCCAAAAATCCAGAGAAAGGAGTCATCAAAGTCGATAAAAGTGATAACAACTAATCGGATCAAGAAAAATCGATAAACATTGGAAATTCACTCAAAATAGGCAAAACTGAGCAGTTCCAGACGTTTGGGGGTTAATCCAGACGTATGGATTTGGGTTCTGGAAATATTTCAGAAACCTCCCAGATGTCTGAACTCTAACCAAACGTATGAAAACTAACCAGACATCTGGTAGGTTTGGACCAGACGTCTGGTCCAAGCCTTTGCCATTCTTTTCTTTTCTGCTATATATATATTTTTCATCTGCTATCCAAACCAGCCATCTATACGTTCCAACCAGAAGTCCGGTTGCCGGTTTTGGGCAACATTTTTGCCTAGTCCAATTATGACAAAATAAATTCGGAAGCGATCGGACGAGCGATGGAAGCTGGGGATTTATGCCAAATGACAACCCAGCCTATAGGCTCTTCAATACACCCCAAATAACATATCCAAACATCCAAGATAGGATCTTTAAAAAATTTGACTTCAAAACATCAAAATTGGAAAATTCACCAAATCAATTCAAATCAAAAGCAATTGAACTTGAAATAAATATTATAAATTTATACCCAACAACAATGAAATCTACAAATATAGATGTGAGTTCAAGAACTCATCTTTAAAACTCAAAGAGAACAAATGAGAGGCTTTAAAACAAAGCAAGAACAACACCTCTTCAATACACCTCTAGAGTCTTCAATCTATTATCAAAGGTGAAGTTTTTCTTAAATTATGGTTTAGGAATTTCTAAAATTGAAGAGAGATTGAGATGGAGAAGATGAAGAAGATGCTTACCTAAGGTTCTCTTTAATTTTGCAGCTTGATTTGAAATTCCTAGTAAACTAGGGCTTAGGATTTTTTATTTCCATTTCTTTCCCCCATTTTTACTTTAGCTTGAAAGTGTTAGAAAATGAAAATGAATGAAGAGGAAAGGGGATGGAGTTAGGGTGTTATGTTGGGTTAACGAGCTGAAACGCAAACTCAAAGCCCAATAGAAAAATAGAAAAATTCTTCTCAACTCCAAATATGTCGATGTTTATACTCAAAAAGGTCGCAAACGCCATTTTGGACTCAATGGAAGTGGTCTTGAGTCCTAATTTGACAGTTTACGAAGAGTGGTATTTCGGACTTTAATCCAATTAACGATGCTATATTCAAATAAATCATTTAAATATACAATCATAAAATATGTGGGTTGTTACATTTTTGTTGTATATGTGCACATGATACAAATACAAGGTTGCAACGATTTAAAACAACTTTCGTTTGTCAAACCGTTGAAAATCGAGAAACCGATTACCGTTCACATTTTCACTTATATTTTAAATTACATATAAATGTAAACCAAAGTTGAAAATAAATTTCTTAAAAATTTTAACTAATTAAAATGATTACATTTCATTTATAAAATCATATAAACTAACAGTATTAGTTAGTAGAATTTGCCCTTACTTCGCACACGGACTGTTTATATCATTGTAAATGGAAAGCAAGGGCATTTTCGGAATTTCAAAAAGATGCCGAGTAAATTAAGTCAACGAATTTTCTTTATTAATAGTAGAGATTTATAAAAATTGCTATTATACCAATAAAGCAATATCGATTTTTCCTTATATTTTCAAATCAAATATATATCTTTATAAAACTATTATAGATGATTTATTATCACTTTATGACTAATTTAAAATGAATTATCATCATTTAATTATTTGAAAACTAAACTAATGATTAAATCATTAAATCTTAATTTAAATACGATGCAATTATTGATGATGACATAAATAGATTAATTTCAAAAAAAATAATTAATTTTATTTCATGTTTTTATTCAATTATAAAAATAAGTGATGTATCCAGCTCTGTGCACAATGTTTTATTATTATAGAGCTGGATCGATAAAATAATTTTTGGCCATTTTATCGATTAGATTTCGAGGAGAAGTTCTGTAAATATTTATTTAAAATAAGATTATTATTACTTATTATCACTCAAAACAATATTGTTTGTATCACTCACCTTTTATTTGAATAAATTTAAAAGTAAATATAATTTATCGAAGTGTTAAATTTGCGGTTCGTTACAATATTGGAGATGTAGTGCCACAAGAGCTTGCACCTCAAAATAGAATTGGGCAAGTGACTAAAGCATATAAAATGTATGTATATTTAGAAGCCAATAAGGCAGTGCAAATTAGGGATCATGTGACGCTCTTACAACTGGTCATAAGTAGTGGGTGAAAAAGACCGCACTGGCTTGTCGAGGTAGTTAGTCCATATAGAGGTAAATCTAGAAGGGGTTACCTAAGAGTATAAATGTTGTGAACACAAAGAGAGAATTAAGACACGACTCTCCTTAAAATATATCAACGTCGTAAATACACACACACACACACACATCGTTTAGATATGCGGTTGAAAAGGACCGTACTATGGTAAATAATAAATATATACAACTGTTAACTATTTAGATATGTAGTTGAAAATGACCAACTATGGTAAACTGAAAAATATAGGTGCGAATATTAATTGTTTAGATGTGAGGCTGAAAAGGATCGTAGTCTGGTAAACAGCAAAACCAGACTCATGAAATCTTAAAGCAGTGTACTTAAACTTTAAATTTCTAGCAACTCATAGATTGTGATATCCCAGTTAGTTAGAGTTGCAACTGTGAGTCATGATGAATAGAGCCTTGAAACTTGTGTTAAAACCATTTTGATGAACCGTGGGTAGTCTTTTTTTATGGTGTGAGTGACATCAATGTGCGTGATTAATATATCACGTGTTTATACATGACACCACACTTGTATGTTATTAATGCCCCACTACTATACTCATAGCTAGAATTCCTAGCCTGACTCAAGGTCAGCTTTTTATTTGACAACCTTTTTTGTCAATATTATGACCATGTATGCTTTGTGGGCTATGTAACAACTCGTAAATTTGATGTTAATTATTTAATTAGTTAATTAGGCTCCAAAAATGATTTTTTTTTGCAAAAGATTGAATTTGACCATGAAACTTGCACTAATATGTTCATGACGAAATACCGAGCAACTTTTATATTTGGAGTTTTACGATCGGAGTCCAAACGAAGAAGATACAGATGAAAAACAAATTTGAAATGGAAATAAATATATTAACGTTTATATAATAAATATTTAGGGACCATAGGTCGGCCCCTTTATTTGGTCGGTCGACCTAGAGGAGTCGAACCCTATGATAGGGGTGGTCGACCGCTTCAAGCATGTAGGCTAGGGTGTCGTTTGGCCCAACAACCCCGATTTTATATATTTTAATATAACCACTGCGGTAGATTCAAAAGACTACAAATTCAGGTCAAACCCTCTCTTCTCTTCCCGTATTTTTCTAGAAGCAGTAATGAAGCTTTACCATTTTCTCTTCTCCATTATTTCTCTAAATTACAAAATATAATATTTATATTTGTATATATACAAATTGGAGAAGAATAGAAATCAAATAAGAGAAGAAGAAGAGAGAATCATCACTATGCGATAGTGGGGTATTTTTTTCTGAAAATAGGTTAATATTATAACTTTTAACTGGGTTGTGCGGCCCAAAGCCTTTTACACCCATCGATTATAATCCGTTTTACAAGACAAGAATGTGACACAAAACTGAATAACCAAAAACTTTCCTTTTTCATGGTGGCATCCAGTTTGCTTCTCGTTTTGATTCGATCAACTCCTTCAACTTCAACATCTCCGATTATCGTACTTCTTGTGCCATTGCAGTGGTAAGAATTCTCCTCGGAATCCGATCAATTATTAAGCTTACATCTCTGTTGATTTGATTCATAATTGATAATAGGTCTTTATGTCTATTGTTGAAAGCCCTGTGATTCCTCTCCCTCCATATGTGCCACAGAGTGGTTGTGAGGCCAACTTTTCCAATTTCCTGCATCAGCTTCGAGAGGTCGCTACTACCATTCAGGTATTCTACCTCCTCCTTTAAATTTCAAATGCTATTATTTTGTGTGCATCTTAATTTTTGTATACTCCACACCCTTGTACTATACTCGCACTCAAAGAATAGGTGTTCATGGTTTTCCTCCTAAGTATTACAAGAGTAACATGTAGCATCTTCCACGATTCCCCATTTGTAAAGTCTATTTTTAGTTGGTAGTTTATTAAGTAAAGCTTTGTATAAGGTATGAGCCATTTCGGGCTATTAGACCTGCTCCACACTACCTTTGTCCAATTATTCAGAGGGTATTTGGTGCTAGAGTCTTCCCAAGCTATTTGAACTTACCATCTGAATTATCTTCCATATCTAAGTATCTTCCACTCCATCTATCTTAATATTTTTGCATTTAATTTCATCTTTGTAGTTTAAACTAAGTAAACTTCTCTCATAGTGCCATTCATTGTTATCTATGATCTCATTCACTTTGCATGTTGTGGATCCATATGCTGAAAATACTTCTCATCCTAGCCTATCAATAAAACTTTGTGAGGTTTAGCCAAGGATCTTCCATGAATCTATATCATTTCCAGTGGCAATCTCCCTGTCTAAATACGACTGTAATTCATATATATAGTGTGGTAATATATATATGTATGTGTGTATGTATTTATTTATATATTTATATTTTTCTTTAACCCCAAATCCCTTCTCAGATTGTAATTCTAATATATATATATATATATATATATATATATATATGTACCCTTTTTTATATATATTTCTTGGAATAAGAAGGAAATAGAGTTGAATCAAAGGTTTTACTTTAGATCTAGAGATTTGGAATGCTTTCAGAAGGTGAATGGGAAGTTTATATTATATTTTTATGATTTTGAATCTATTCCGTTGGCATATGTTTGATTTTTTATGTCTAAATCAACAATATTTGCGAGTTGTAGGCTCAAATTTAGGTAGAAAACTGTTGCCTACATATTCCTATTTTAGATCTGATGGGAATTATTGTTACATCCTGATCTGAAAATCAGTCCCAAAAGTTATAGATATGAATATTGATCAGATATTAAATTTATTCTAGCTCTGAAATATGGTTGTAGATTATTAGTATGATTTTGATTATTACCCAAATCATGTTGAATTAGGAATTTTTCGGTAGTTTAATATGTGTAAAGATGTCCTGTTGATTTTTGTAAATTCGTTAGTGTTTTCAAATTGCATAGAAAATTCAGCGTTTGATTTAACAAGGAATATATGCGAAAGAAAAGGAAAAGATGTGTAAAGTATAGATTTATTCTTCATAGTTTACCCTGTCTATTCCAATAAAAGAAAATAATTATTCCTTGAATTCAAATGAGAAATCTTTCCTTTTATTCTTGATCATTCATTTTAAACTAATTTATGAAAATTACAGTGGATAGTCTTCCTAATAAATGTAATTTCAGCAAATTAAATACGAAATGAACATTCCAGTTTAAGATTTTTGACTAGATTATATTTGGTAGAAGTAGGTATTTATACATGCTAATAAATATGACGATTTATGCGTATTGCTCGCTTAGGATATTAGTTATACGTATGTAGTAATAACATTGATTTGTGGATAGAAATTAGGAAGGAGAATGAGAAAAGGTAGTAACTCCGAGTAGTGGGTAATAAATGTGGAATGGATTTGGCAGTTACAAATAATTGATAGGGTGAATGGATTTATGGGACTGATAAATATGGAAGATTAGATAAATATGGAAGATTAGATAAATATTGAAGATTAGATAAATATGAAAGATTAGATAAGAAAAACAATCTCACTAGAGCTTATTTGCATATACCAAATCCAACGGTCTGTGTTTTGATGGACTTGGGTTTCGATTCTTGTTGAAATTCGGGCCCATCAAAGTATGGGTTGTTACATTTGGTATCAAAGTGTAGATTAGTCGATCAGAGGAACTAGAACAAACTGAGAGAAAGTGTTCACACTTTCCTATCTATTATTATTTTTACGCTCCACTTTAAGAATCCCGACTATAGAAGTAGTTGTAGTTCCATTACGAAGGAATGGCCAAAGCAACTATGGGTTGGAAATATCTTAGAGTTAAGATTTTAACGTCAACTATGAATTACCACCACAAAGTGCTAGTGATGCGTAAGGCGCTGATGGAGAAGAGCATGAGTACAACATATGGCAGAATCTCAAATACTGGAGGGTGTTCGACTTGATGGTTGAGATATCAGCTACCTTGTCATTTTGGATCTTGATGAAGACTTGCGGTCAAAAATACACAATTATTCCAGATAAGTGGGAAAAAGAACTTTGTATGTCGCGCTAAAGTCCGAAAACCATTTTTGGTAAGGGAATGTCCATCAATCACCTTTTACTAGAAAAACGGATTCTATTTTAAAAATTGAAGTCAGTTCCTTAGTCTAAACCCATGAGTGAATTTTTTTATAATTTTGGAAATGCTTTAGATTTTGGATAAAGGGTTTTCAAAGGAATTATTTTCCTAAGGATATATTTTGGAAATTTTGTTTTAGGATGTTTTGAAATTTTAATTTTCAAGAAGCAGTTATACCACTAAGTGGGTCATGTTAAGAAATTTTAGTTTATGAAGGAGTAGGTTTTGAAGTCCTTTAGTACTTACATGTATATGTATTGATAAACTAATTAGAGATGAGTTTCCAAGGGTACATATTTAGCCTAATGGTTTTCCAGTTTAAAAAAATAGAAGTTTTTAAAGTTTTCTCTCTTCTAAAGGTCAGATGAAATAGGAATGATATTTAATTTTATTAGGGCATGAAGTTAGAAGTGTTGTACCCGTCAACTATTGGAAGAAATATTTTCATGCGAAGTAAGCGAGAAATAGAAGTTAGAATATTTTTAGGTTTTTAGAATTGCTGATGGTTAAAACAAGGTAAGTCTGAAGTACTACATAACAGCGGAGGAATGGTTTGGAAAGCTAAACGTTAAGCTTAGGCACCATCATGAAAAGGGTAGGGACTTTTTGGATCGTGTTGAGTCAAGGAAATAGTGAGAAACAATTATAATTATTGTTATTAAATTATAAATTAGGCAGGTCCGTTTAGGTCCAAGTTCAAATCACGCCTAAATTTGAACTAGTGGTCGACCCATAGAGGTCAACCATAAGCGGTCAACCGGTTGACCTAGGGCGGTCAATTTCTAGGTAGGTTCGGGTACATCTCGAACCTGGATCGCGACTATAAAAGTTACGCCCATTTTTCTTCTAGCCGCACTTGGGCCCCCCTTCTCAGCAACCGAACCCAAAAATGCCACCATCTCCTCCTCCTCTAAGTTGGTAGCCAACACCCCAATTTCACCTCCTAGCGACGTCGTATCTCCCTCTCTCCAACAAATAATAGCCTCGCCTCCCCTTTGCATCGATTTTCATACATTAGATCTTGCCCCACCTCCACTCCAGATCTAAATCTTATTTCTTTACTACTAAGCCTATGGCACCTCCCTGCACTATTGGTTCCTCCTCGCGCCACCCTTGTGCCACCCCTTAAGAGATCAGGTGGCTAGACTAGAATGGCCAGAAGATCTTCACTTTTCTTAGCCCTACTAATTTCAAATTCCTTCAGGGGAGACTAGTGAAGTTTGGAGACTTTTCCACTTTTGGGCTAGAAGAGCTTTTTAATGCGACAAGACTTGCATTGATCATGCGTTTCAAGACTTTTTAGCAGAAATGCTACCTACACTGCATTTTCATTTTCAACGTTCATTTCACCCCGAATTTTGACGAAAGCAACAACTTCATTCAGACAAAGGTTATGGGAGTTAGGATAGAGATGTCTGCTGACGACTTCAGTGAAATTTTGAAGATTTCTGTGGATGGTGTGGATTTGGATGATATTGAGATGACCAACACGGAGATCTTGCAATGGATCATTTCTTCAGGTGTCGGTGTTTGCAGGACAGACATTCTACATCTGACTACCAATCTTGTTATGTGCATTATTTAGCATGACATTATCTCTAAGCCAATAAGCTATGATCAGATTTATCCTTGAATGCGAAAGGTCGCCTATGTAGTTATGGATGGTGTAGTCGTTAATTTGTCACGTACTCTTATGATACATTTTTCTAATTAGGGAGTTAGTACCCCACGGGGTTACTTTCCGTATTATCACCTATTCACTCTCGTCTTCAGGTGATATGGAGTGAATGTTAGTACAGAGACTACCGCGAGGAAGGTTCCGCCTGTCATTGATAGAGTCTCCCTTAGGAAGATGAGAATTCCTTTTCCACCAACTGCAGCAGTCGAGACAGTAGCAAAGCACCAGCCGCAGCAAGAGGTGAAGCGGGGATAGGGCATTGAGGGACATCAAAGTCTTAAACTAGTCACTATTTGGCAGGTCCAGACTACACTCCAAGAGATCCGTTTCGACCACCAAGAGATAAGGACCAAGCTACAATGCCAGATTCATAAGATTGGATACTTAGGCGCTATGTTCACCATTTTCATGGCCTTGGAAACAGCTCGAGTTCCCATAATGCAACGGGATTGTCCCATAGTCTGCACGTAAGGTTTTAGGTTTTGTAGTGTGTTTTTGTATCTTTCCCTTCTAGCATTGTTCATTCTGTTTTAGGTTGTTGGGTTGTAACTTTTAGTTGCCTCTTTTTAGGACGTGCAAAATATTATGAGATATATTTCTATTTATTTACTATATTATTGTTTCCAAATATGTGAACCTCTCTTATATGTATGTTTGGAAGAAATGGTATAAATATGAAATCTCATAAGGACATTTAACTAGAAATGGAATTCAATGTGAGAGTGCAAGTTTTAAATAGATAGAAATTTAAGCAAGTGAAAAATGGGTTAAATTATTTTAGGAATCACGGGCCATTATTCATGTTCCTTAGAAGTTAAATTTTTGAATAACCGAGCAAGTTGACATATTTAAATAAAATTTCAAGTTTTATGGGTGAAGCTTAGTTATAGAATGCTAGAATTGAGCATATGTGTTTAGCGCATAAGTAACTTTCGAATAATGCTAAAATTGTGGCTTGAATTACCAAAATTTTAGAGAAGGAAATATTTTGAAAAGTTTCTCTTGATTTAGGAAGTTTCATTTGAAAAAAGGGAGTTTTTTTTTCAAATTATTTTTGGCGCTCAAATAATTTCTAGATTTTTGCCAACTATGATTTCAAGAGAAAACTTGCATCTAAATATTTTGAAAATTTAATTTTAAAGCGACGTAAGAATTTAAAAAGAGAAAAAGGTTTTTACGAATTTTTTGATTTTGAAGGCCACATGCTATACATAGGAAAGGAAAATAGATTAGAAAAGCGAATTTAGTGATGTATTAGGATTGGTAATATGATAAATGTAAGCGATAGCAAGGGAAAAAGTTGTTTTAGCCTTGAAATTTCTATTTTCATACCTTATCGATGATGCGCACAAGTCTATTTTTGAATTCAGTTCTATTTTAAAGCTTAGAAACAAGCATCCTTATGCATTTTGTGAGAGTAAAATTTGAAGTAACTTCGACGCAGTGAGAAAATTTCCACTATACAACGGCAAATGGATAGCTTATAGAATGATAAGAAGGTAAAATTCTCCACCTGAATTCCTTTTTGGGCATAGGAATGACATTTAGAAAGCGAGATTTGATGCGTTAGATTTTTTGTTGGTAGGAATTAGATGCAAATTGGTTTCACTTTACTTCAATTCATAGGAGGAAATTTTTAGTGAAAGGATTTTTCAAACTCTACATACATATAGAACTGCTAGTGTGTGTGTGTTTATATATTGTTTGTACTATATGTTAAAAATTGTTTTCGAAAGAAAAGCATTCATATAGGAGGGCTCGATATAGAATCAATCTGCATACACGTTTTATATATTGTGACATACTATGCATTTGTGCATGTTGATTGCAAAATTTATCATACACTAATTGGTTTTGTAGTCTAGGATAATTACGAGCTAGAACCAAGACTTCGTTATTGTTATAATTTCAGGAACAAATTTCTTTTCAATGGGAAAGAATGTAACACCACGCAAATTTGGCATTAGTTGTGTAGTTAGTTAGTTGGTTAGTTAGTCAATTAGGCTTCAAAAATGGAATTTGTGAAAATAATGGAATTTGACTATGAAACTTGCACCATTGCGTTAGTGAAGAAATTCTATGTAACTACCATATTTGGAGTTATGTGATCGAAGTCCATATGAAGAAGTTACAAACGATAAACAAATTTGAAACGGAAATAGGTATATTAATGTTTACGTAATAAATATTTGGGAACCACAAGTTGACCCATTTATTAGGTTGGTCAACCTAGAGCAGTCGACCCTTATGATAGGGGCGACTGATCGCTACAAGTGCATAGGCTAGGGTTTCATTTGGCCCAATGGCCTGAATGTTATATATTTTAATGTAATGTCTATGGTGGATTCGAGTGCATATAAATTCAAACCTAATCTCTCTCCTTTCTCGTATTTTTCTAAAAGCAACAACGAAGCTTTGCCATTTTCTTATCCACTATTTTCTAAATTATAAAATACAATATTTATATTTCTATATATACAACTTGGAGAAGAATAGAAATCACATATGAGAAGAAGAGTGAATCAATAATACACAATAACGAGGTTACACATACACATATCTATATTTGTATCTATATATTTATATTTCTCATCAACCCTAAATCCCTTCTCAGATCCATAATTCTAATATATGTATATACCCTTTTTATACATATTTCTTGGAGTAAGAAGGACATGGAGTTGAATCAAAGGCTTACTTCAGATTTGAAGATATGGAATGCTTTTTGAAGGTGAGTGGGAAATTTATACATTGTTTATGATTTTGAATATATTTTGTTGGCATATGTTTTATTTTTATTCCAAAATCAATAATATATTTTATTTGAAGGCTCAAATTTACATAGAAAACTATTGCCTACGCATTCTTGTTTTAGATTTGATAGGAATTATTGTTACACCTTGATCTAAAAATCGGTCTCAAAAGTTATTAATATGAATGTTGATTAGATATGAAATTCATTCTAGATCTGAAATTGGGTTGTATGTTATTGATATGATTTTGATTATTACCCTAATTATGTCGAATAGAGAAAATTTCCACAGTTTAATTTGTGGAAAGAATGTCCATTTGAATTCTATAAATTGTTTATGTTTCCAAATTGGAAAATTTAACATTTGATTTAACAAGGAACATTATCAAAAGAAAAGAAAGAGATGTCTAAAGTACAGATTTATTCTTCATAGTTTACACTGTTCTTCCAATAAAAATAAATTACTCATTCTTTGTAATTTTAAATGAGGCAAATCTTTCCTTTTATTCTTGATCTTTTGTTTTAAATTAATTTATGGAAATCATAATGGAGAATCTTCCTAAGAAATGTGATTTTGGTAAGTTAAATATGGGAATAATATTCTTGTTAAAGATTTGTGACTAGAATATATTTGGTAAAAGTAGGTATTTGTACGTATTTATACGTGCTAATAACTATGATGATGTACGCATAACTCTCGCTTAGGATATTAGTTATATGTACGTAGTAATAATGTTGATTTGCATATAGGAATTAGGAAGGAGAACAAGGAAAGGTAGTAACTCCAATTAATGGGTAATAAATGTGAAATGGATTTTGAAGTTAGGAATAATTGATTAGGCAAATGGATTTATAGGACTAATAAATATGAAAGATTAGATAAATAACTATGGAATAGTTATAAAAGGTTACTGGTTGGAAATTAGTAAATATATAAATGTCTTAGGAAATATCCTTAGAATGATAATCTTTTATCATGGACAAGTTAAATCTATGGAGAAATAGAAAAAAGGGAATCTATGGGAAGTTGAATATTAAACGTATTTATTTAGCCTTAAATAAATAAAAGAGGTTAGTAAGCTAAGTCCAATATCCAATTTAGGATGATAAAACTTAGTAACAGTAAAGCCTAGGATAATATGGCTTAAGTTAGCAAAGCATAGAATAATTAATTGGACTTAGTAGGTTGGGATGCGAGATTAATAAAGTTACAAAATGGAATCTTGCCCTTCACTTTGAGGCTACCAGCAATTGTGTACACTTCTTACAAATGTGAGACATCATTAACCATAGAAGCCATAAAATAATTAGTCTTAGAAGATTGTGGTTGGTAAAGTGACATAATGGCCTTCACTTAGAGGCTACCGGCAATTGTGTACACTTATTACTGACGTGGGACATCACCAATTGTAGAACCCATGGAAAATGATTATGGAAATAATAAGATCTCTTAGGGAATAGAGGTACTAAGTGGTTGTTTGAGGGTCCACATTATTCCTAATTAAAAAGTATTAAATGATCTGAATTATCGATTAGAAGAGGTAGTGAATATTTTTGGGAAGGGTCTGCTTCGGATTTGAGGTATTAAGTGACTGATATGGTGTCCGCTCTCTCCTATAAAGAAATATTAAGTGTCCCAGTTAGATTCCAAGCAATGTTAGCTAGATAATACCGGTGAAGCATCCACTTTGGGGTTAGGTATTAAATAACAAAGGCCAACCTAGAATATAGGTGGTAAATCGTCAAGGGTCTGGCTAGTCCTTATTAATGATGATTAAGTGGCTTGGATATCCTATACGGCTAAGACTATAATGACGATAGATGCATTATTAATATGGCTAATATGTATTATAAAGCCATAAATAGTGGTCAAAGGTCTCTGTAGCTAGGACCAATAGACCAACGATGATGATGCTAGGAGTCTGCTTCATTTTTGGATGTATTAACTTGTTGATAGACTTACTTCATTATTTTGTACCTTAGGAATGGTAGGTTGATGAATTATGCAAGGTAGAAATATTGTGTGTGCAATATTAAGTTAGTTTAGTTAACCTTAGAATAGTAGACATAATAATTAAATGTAAACCAATCGGTATGAATTTATGTTATGAACACTACTAAGATTTTTCAATCACCAGAACGTTGTCCTGACCCCCTCCTCATTACGAGCCACAGGTTGATTTACAGTAACAGGTCACTGGAGCTAGACGTGATTGTTGCTGGAGAAGTCTTCTTTTCTCTCATAGTCGATGCTGACGTGGCAACCTGATATCCAAGGAATATCATTAATTCCAAGGTAGTGGCCATATTTGGTATTTATAACCTATTGTTATTTCCGTCGTGAGTTTAGATTTTATCAAACTTTGATAATGCTCAGGCTTATTTGTAGGTACCAAATCCAATGATCTATGTTTTAATGGATTTGGGTTTCAATTCTTGTTAAAATTTGGGCTCATTAAAATGTAGGTTGTCACAGGCTATGTGATGGAGTTAGATCATACGATGACAAGTTATTACTTTGATCATACTTATATTCAAATGTCATTGTATTAATCGATATGATGTACTTATGTTAAGAGTTGTATATATTTGAGATGATATACCAGATTTTCAGATATGATATATAATTCATTATTTTTATAGTCTGATTCTGTTAGTTGGGAAATTTTATTTGTGTCTTTAATACTGTGTTATTCAATTCTAGAATTGTGTACATTACATTGCGTCGAGATAAGATACATGTTATTTAGAAGTATTCAAGTATTCAAACATATCTGTATTGACCCAAAGTAGTGTATACAAGAGATCACTCCTTCTATGCCCATTGATTCGAGCTATTAGATGGTAAACTCTCTTTAATATTTTGGTCACTAGAGTCGGACATTACAAGTTGATATCGGAGCCAAGGTTAGAATAATAAAAAGATAAAGATACCATTTGACATTAGAGGAGTAGGACTTAGGTTATTTTACATAACTCAAGTTCATATCTATCACTTAACTTTATTAATTTACTTTGATACCAATATCAACTTCATTCAACATCTCTTAAGTTATACTTCATTTTATAAACATCACTTGGTTTTACATAACTTAAATTTCCACTTATAAATCAATTCAGCTTCCAAATTCTAAAGTAAATTTCCATTTAACTTTAAATTCATTTTTTATTTACAACTCATATTCATAAATATATTTATTAGTTTCACTTCTTATATATATATATATATATAAGTTTATTTTGCAATTGTAAATTACTTTAATTATAATTCAATTCTTATAATTCTTTTGCTTATACAATTATTCTTCAATTTAGATTATTCAAACAACTAAACAATCCACTTATATACACTTTAATAATTCTGAAAAATTATTCCTTTATATATAAAACATACTCAAGGTAAAATTATTTCATTTACCCAATTTAAAACAATACTGTGTCGGTTTATCTTGTTTAAGAGTTTAGAAACCCCTATCTACGATAGTTAGCTAGTCTACATCGACCGGAATCTATAAACAATCAACCGATAAGTCAACACAATACAAAACAATTTATATTTACTAACAAATACGCTCTCATAGCTATTATTACACTCAAACTCATTCTAGAGTACTACTGACTCTATCTCTAATGAGTAATACCCAACAGAGCCATGGTTGTCGCTTAAGCATATGCTCTGATACCACCTGTGAAGACCCGCAAATCCGTACTCCTTGAATATACACTAATCTCCATGATTAAATCAAGATGAACAGAAATACGAATTCTCAATGTTTAAGAAAAAGAAAGAGACAGAAGAGAAAAGATAGAAAGTAGAACGGAACAGAACAGAAAACAACAGAACAATATCAGAATCTCACAATCGCAGCGGAACAACATATAATAGATAAATGAATAATCTTTAAACAAAGAACTATATCAGTTATTACATTACATAACATTACATTACATTACATTATCATCAGAGTGTACAACAACAAACAACAACAACCAATGCAGCGGAAAAAGAAATACTATATACTAGTAATACGCCAAGCCATCCAGCTTGCCTCCAGCAACTCCTGAATTCCAGAGTATCCTGATAAACCTGTCTCTTGACTGCCCGTGTGGAAATTGGTGGGCACCCAAAGTTTAGGAAGGAAAACAATAATCTCCGAGTCAGTCATGTGACTGGTGTGAGAACTCAAAACAGTTTATTTATCTTTAAAATCAAAATAGAGAAATATTTTTAAAGTCAATTCGCAATGCTTTTAAAAATGAGACTGCCATAAGGCCTCCCGCACACACACACATGCAAACGCAGAATCGGAGGAGATTTCTCCTTATGATAGTCAAAGATGCTTGATACGCACTAAAAAGAACATTCGATATTATTACTAGTGCATAGTGTAGGAAAAATTCATTTCGAAAATAAAGATATAAATCTTAGCCAGCATAGGCATTCCGCACTTATGCCTACTATAGCTACCATGTTCAATAGCAGGTTACCGCCACATTCCATGGCAGGTTATACAACTAAAATCGTACAAGATCGTATTGTTTCTTTGGATTTCCAACAAATGGTCAGGCCAAGGAACTTCCCATTGCCACATGAGAACGCCTCTGGAAGGACGTCCCCGAGAACCAAACCGGATCTCTGCCAACACAAGGCCGGGTTAACCCTAACTGGGTAACTACTGACACGAGTATGCCATCCCCCGGTCCTTTGGGACCTTTAACCGGGCGCTCGTAATCAACATCACACCAAATAATAAGTGTTTCAACATGAGTAAGTGTCTGGGCTCCATACCATGATACCACCCTTTTCTAAAAGGAAATGCACATACCCTAAAGGGAGCTACCCCTCATAACCTTGCCGCATCTTTCCTGTTTTGACCATTCCAGGGTGTGAGGCTCGACGAAGTCTCGTCCACAAAGCCACGCTTTATACAAAAGCTGTGCTTTGGGTCAACAAATGATCATAGAAATGATCACAAAGATAAACAATCAAACAAATGATCATATCACAAATGATCAAACAATGATCATTTCATAGCAACACTCAGCATGTCAAATTACCAAATTGGGAATATATTGCTGATAACCTTCAATTACATAACCTCTGAGCTCGTACGTCTCAGAGAAGGGTGTTAAGCTAAGAGAATAAATTCTCCGCCACCAACAGAAATATATTTGAAAGAAATCAGCTTTATATCTCAATTGTAATGTCAGACATACAATCCATACAAGTCTGTTCCGGGCTCGAACAGAACCGAAGGCACTTACAAAGAAGTCCTTGCATCCGGATATCCACAATCCTGATTGGATTCCCCATCACATATGGAGAACTCTATACCGGAGCAACTCGGTGCAGAGTCAATCGACAGGTCATCCTATCGCTCTCGCAAATACTAAGTCTTCAACACCGGTCTTCAAATGCTATCCATAATGTCGAATCACATATTCGAAATGGGTTATACGACCCCAAGGTCCTTTCCCGGCTAACCCGAATAGTGAGAGCTTATTCAAAAATAAGTGTGGCATTCAAATTCAAACAAATCACAACAAATACCCATTCAAAGGTAAATATTGATAGTCGGTTATTGAACTATCAATGGATATGCACAACATCACCAGATTCCAAATAATTTTCCAAATTATTTATTTCCCAAAAATACCTTTCAATACCTCAAAAATAAATCAATATTTATTTTTAAACAAATTCCACTTTCTTTTATAAATTCCATAGTGAATTTACATTCCAAAATATCTACGAATGTACGATTTCAATTATTCATTTTTTTCAATTTATCTTCAAATAGATAAATTCTCAAAATATTCACTTTATATTGGAAAACATTTCCATACTTACTTATTAAGTAATTCACAAATCCATTTATTTCCAACACTTGGAAAATATTCAATATACTTAAATCTTAATTAAGTATATATTTCATTCTTTAAGGAAATCATTCTCTTAAACATATTTATTTGGGCCAAAACGAATGTTGCGTAAAACATCGTTACAACGTCCAAAAATCACCAGTATAGGGATTCGAAATTAAAATAGATATATAAATCCTAATACTATACAAAACATTTCCTTTCAGAAATCATTTACTATAATAACAGTGTTATAGTCCACCATTTCCTTTTATTTATCGAAAACATCTATTTCAACAATGAAGGTTGAAATCTATGGTTTCGAATCTTAACACATTTTAAAACATCGTTAGATCGTTTTAATTCTATTTAAAACATCACATCCAAAACATTTTCTTTAACATATTATTCACTATTCAAAAACGTGAATATACTTGTTAACCAATTTCATCATTTCTATTCTTTTTATTTTAAAGGATTATTCACTGTCTAAAACGTGAATATAACTCCATAAATAAGTTACAACAATTTACTTATCAAAATAAGTCGTTGCGAATTTATAAAACAATGTTTATAAATTCCATTTCTATTTGTTTTATAACTACTTCCTTTATAAATCTCCTTTATTAACTTATTCAATTTATAACTCAATTATAAACCAAAAGTCCATAATTTTAGTTAAATATTTACAATTTATTTGTTTGCAAAATCGTTCCTTTAACTTCCCAAATTATAAATCTTATAACTTATAAGATTCATTTATTTACCCAAATCTATTCCTTTAATAACTATACAAATTTTATAAACCTACTGCTTATAAAATTCCATTTATAACTTCACCGTTTATAATTCTATAAATTTCATTCATTTATGAAATTCATTCACAATTCATTTTAACACTTACAAAACTCGTTTTATAATTCAAATATTTTAATTTATAAATATCAATTTATAAATCTCTTATATAAATCAATTCATATTATTATTCTAAAACGTCTTTAAACTCCTTTATAATTTCACCGTTTTTATTTATAAAATAATTAAATTTTATAAATCCTATTTTTAAACTTTTTATAATGAATTCAAAAATCCCAATTTAAACTATTTTATAAAATCATTAACCCCATATTTTCAAAAATCAACTTTTAACTATTTTTCTCAAAAATCTAATTTTATAACATTAAAATTTATACGTTTATTTATCTAAAATGAATCGATTCCAAAAATATTTATAAAACGTATTCTTTCAAAAATCACTTTAAAAATCCTTTTTAAAATTCCAAAATTTGGCCCAATGATGCTACACACCAAATAGTCAATCACGACAACAATGACATCATATATCGATATGATAATCAACGAATATCAAAATATCCATAATCAAATAAATACTGTTGAGGAATCCAGTTGGATCCCTCCAACTTGTTTTCCTGCATCCAAAGATGTTAGCCCAATACCAATTCCGTTTCAGTACGAAATTATCGCGGTATATGGGATTTAAAATATTATCCGCTTAATAGACGGCGCAATAGGGTCTCATCCACTATATACTGCGGGGAATCAATTCCAAGTACATAAATAATACCAATTTCACTGTTTATGAAATATTCGCGGTATATGTTTTTAATAAATAACATCCGCTTACTAACGGCGCATAATGTCTATTTTAACAATCAATAGACAACAATCATCATTCAAACATACATTCAAGAATTTTAAATCTAACTATTTAAAATAAAAATCGAAATCGATTCGATTGAGTGAGAAGTTCTCACCTTGATTTAAATTTTGTTTTAGCGATTTATTTCGAATAAAATTAAACGGACGTTTAATTTTATTTGAAATTCTCACTAACTCCAAACGACTCCAATCCAATTCCATAGCATAGTGTTCGTCCATACGATTCCAACGCAACTGGTTTCGCGCGTTTTCGACCTCGTATGAAAAGGATATGAATTTTTAAACATTCACGAATTTTTATATATATAATTTACAACATTTCTTTTAAATTTTCAACCTCCATTAAATCACAGCCCTTGATTCCACTTTCTTCCCATCAGGCCGCACGTCCCCCCCTTCATCTTCCACGCGCACGTTAATCTCCAGTAAAATGAATGCAACAAAGAACCCATCCTTGCAAACTAGGGTTTAATTATGCAACCAAATCGAACACCTAGAACTCGATCAGCAAGCGCCACTTGAACGAGCATCCAGCTAGCTACACTCGGCCACCAACATGATGAACTCGGCCCTACTATGGCCTCGTATGGCGTGCGTGACCTGCAGCTGTCGGCCCCCCTTTCTCCCTCTCTGACGCTCCAAACACGATCATCACCGTATAGAATCAAAGCTCTCATCGAGCTCTTCGACTTTGTAGTTGAGCATTTCTTCTAATTGTATATAGAATGAGAGAGATTAAGGGAATAAAATGATGAATTTATAGCCTTTGGTTTATTAATGGCGGCTGGAGCTTTGAAATTAGGGTTAGGGTTTTAATTTTTGCAAATTTATGAAGAGAGAGGGCTTTTATAGAAAAATCGACGTACACTATTCATCCCGGATTTTCCGAACTCCAAACGAAGCGTGCCGGTTGGCGTTTCTAAGGTTTATCCCACGTTTCGAACACAATGGAATGTGTTTCGGGAGCTAATTCGGTCATCTGTGCGAGTTATGACAATAAACGTTCAATTTAAAATTAAACCGATTAAACGATTTTCTAGGCGTTTTAGCTTGCACCGGACAAACGGTAAATCCGATTGACTCGAAATTTGAAACCATACAATAATATCACATTATGGATCCGATGAAACTAGTTTCGTCAAAATCCGAGACTATTTGAAAAATGGCTATTTTAACTCGCCAAATTAATATTAAAACAATTTTGATGCGTTTTGAGCTGCCACGGTCAAACGATAACTCCGATTGACACCAAAATTGAAACCCGATAATAAAAAACTATTACGGATCCAATGGAACTAGTTTCGTCCAATTCTGAGACTGTTCGAAAAATGTCTAATTTCACTAATCGATTAAATATTAAAATATTCAATTTTCACAAATAAACTTTTAATTCGATTTTAAAAGTTTTATAACATCATTATAACTCCAATATGATATAATAAAATTTTACAAATCATTTTTAATCATATTTAACCCAAATTTCAATTATTTCTGTATTTTCACATATTAAATTATTGATTTAATTATTCAATTAAATTCAATTATTCGAAATAAAATTTATTCGACTTATAAATTCACTTATTAATATTTAAAATTAATTAAATTTTCAAATTTTAATTAATAAAAATTCTGGGTCGTTACAGATAAGCTATAACGATTTAGAAGCACAAGTGATAGCACGTTCTCATTTGCAAGAGAGCGGCATCCAAACCAATACGATTAGCATTGGTACAAAAGATAAAGTCTTGGTTCCCCACGGGAATCACAAGAATAAGAGTATCGAAAAAGAATTCTTTCAAATAATCTTCTTTCCTAAAAACTAAAACTTTCAAAATTACAATTAACTTATGTAATCATCTTTTTAGAAAATTTTACTTATTTGAAGTGAATTTTACTGTGTTTGATTGTCTCATCAAAGCATTTAGGAAATTCCTATCGATAACGTTGATCAAGCGCATCGACCAAAATTCTTAAAGCAATCAACGGGAAATAAAATCACAAAATCGTCTTCTAGATAATAAACATGTTTCTTAAAAACTTTTAAGAATATTCTTCGTTCGTTTCAAGAACAAAATCCAATTTTTACTTATAAATAAATCTTATGGAAAAGATTTGCAAAATCTTAAATTACTATTTTCATCCAAAATCAATAAATACAAGAATGGTCTCATCGAAATATTCATAGAATATTCGATTTATAAAATTGATGAAATAAGCTGGATAAACCGAATGACATAATAAGTCGTTCATAAGAATCATAACGAGTGTGGAATGCGGTAAGTGGAATGCTAACTTCCGCAACTCGTAGCAAATGAAAATCGGTGGCAAGGTCGAACTAAAAAGACCTTAGCACTACTCAAAAGATTTCTTAGGTGATAATCCTAAGACAAGCTCAAAAATACCGGAAAATTTCTCAAACTACATGAATGAGAGAAATAACACTTTCCTTAAAAGTGGGCTTAAGGAATAAAATGATGCCATCAAGTTGGAGTCAAAATCATAAAGAAAAAATAGAAATCTACTTAACAGATTGAAAATGTCAAAGATGAATAGTCCACACGGGACAAAGGATATGGCCTCATAATAATTAAGCCAATCCTTACAAAAGTAAATTCCGAAACTAAGTAAAAATCGGCTCGGACAAAAAAATCACATAAAATAATTTCGACATCAATAAAGAAAAATTGAGTGTTGCGGATCTACCATCCGGATTCACAATTCTCAAAGAAGTCATCAAGCCCAAAATGTTTAAAGAAAAAGAATCAACAAGTTCTTTTGATATAAAATAGTGAGATGGAACTCATATCAAAAAGATCACGAACAAGATAATCACAAAGCAAATGTCATCAAGGATTGAATGAGAAATACCTTGACCACGAGAAGTGTTACCAGGAGCTTGCACTACATTGAGCTTTCCCTCCTTCCTACTTTGAAGTATGAGACATGCAGTTATATGGTGACCCAAATTTTTGCAATAGCGACAATAAAGAGGTTTCGGACACTCCCTTGCATAGTGGTCCGTAGAACCACAATTGTAGCATTACCCACGACTAGAGGTAGGAACTTTTGCTACCGAGGTTTCTTGCCTCCCTTTCTTGTTGGGAATGGGGCCTTTGAATTTAATAGGCTTTTTCATGTTGTTATTGAAGTTTTGTTGGGCATCCACAACTTCAACATCACACTCTTTATCGGCCTCTTCAAGACGAAGAGCGATATCAATAAGCTGATCAAATGAAACTTCAAGTTTCAGAAGTAATGGCTTCTTAAGGTTCTTATTCAAGCCATAGACAAATCTCTGATTTTTCTTCAACGGGGTATTAATGTACTCAACCCCGTATTTGGACAGAGATTCGAAAGATGCGACATAGTCTGCCACAGAAGATTCACCTTGAACAAGGTCAATAAAACGCCGTGCTAAAGTTACTTTTTCAGCCTCCGGCACAAATTTCAATTCGAATCTATCTCGGAATTGCTCCCAAGTGAGATCCGCATCAACGATTTCGGAAATTAAAAGCTCATACCAATCTAATGCTCTTTCTTGGAGCATGCTAGAAGCCACCTGGACTCGATGTAGATCAATAAGGTTCATGCGAGAAAAGATGCGATCGCATGTTTTGAGTGAAGCTTGAATTTCAATAACACTCTCGGATCCCTTGAATGGCCTTCCACCCAAATCGGTGTAGTCTCTGCACAAGCGTGAAAAACCGGATCTAGGATGAGTAGGCTCAGGATTGGGACCGACAGCTTGAGCATTCTTTACTAGATCAAGAAGCTGCTGGGCAGACATAAGTACTCCATCCTGGGGAGTAGCACTAGATTGACCGGTGCTAGGACGGCCTGGTCTAACCATTTCTCTTCTTTAAGAAAGAAAGAAAGAAAGAAAGAAGAGGAAAAAGTTATTCTCAAAATAAATATCAAGCAATCTTGATAGATAAAACAAGGAATCATAAGGAAAATAGGATGAATCGGTACGAAGACTCGAATTAAATCCTAAAGCACGACTCCTAAGATGGACTTAGGACGATGATCCTTGTTATAATATTCCATATTGTTCCGAAACCTGGCTATGATACCAAGTTGTGACGTCCCACCTTTATAACCACTTAATTGATGTGCAAACTCCACCAATTCGCAACCGAATGAGCATCGGCACTAAGGATTTATGCCAATCGACTACCCGGCCCTATGAGCTCCTCGTTGCATCACCAAAAACACATTTGAACATCAAAGCCATGATTTTTAAAGAATTGAACCCAAAACACCAAAAATTAAAATATTCACCAAATCAATCCAAACCAAAAGCAATTGCACACGAATAAGTGTTAGGAATTCATACCTAACATTCGAAGATAATTCTAAGCATAGATGTGAGATACAAATCTCACCTTTAAACCCAAATCAATGAAGGAGAAGCTTTAAAAACAAGCTAAGATCAATTCCTCTTCAATAACAACTCAAGAAGCTTCAATCTAAGCTTAAAAGAGAAACATTTCCTAAATTAGGTTTAGGAATTTTCTGAAATCAAAGAGAAAATGAGTTGGAGAAGAAGAAAGAGATGCTTACTAATGGGTTCTCCTTGATTTTGGAGCAAGAACTTGAGCTAGCAAGAGGAACTAGGGCTTGGAGTTTTAATTTCCACTCTCTTCCACCATTGTTGCTAAAGCTTGAAGAGTTAGGAATTAGAAATGAAGTAATGAAGAGTTGGAGTGGGTTGGGACTGAGTTAGTAAGATGGGTTCAGCCCAAACCAAAGCCCTAAGTGAAAAAGGTCAAAATTCTACTATCTCCAAACATATCGAAGTTTATACTCAAAAAGGTCGCAAACGTCATTTTGAACTCAATGGGGGTGGTCTCGAGTCTCAATTCGACTGTTTGCAAAAAGTAGCTTTTCGGACAAAAATCCGACGAACGATAAAATATTTAAATATAAAATCGATAAATATGCGGGTTGTTACATAAACCATCTAACTTCAAATGTTACTAACTTTTACATACGAGGTCCAATTCACATGCGGTTTGATCCGGTTGGATCGTATCAAAATTTCAAACATTTTGGCGCTAGTTTGACGAATTCTGAGACTGTTTGAATTTTGGGCTTCAATCGGATTTTTAAATCGATTTAAATCCCAAGGTGAGTGTTTTAACCCACTTACAACTTCTAAAATTTCATATGCTTGTTAAATTAATTTATGATGTGATTAGGAATTTATTTATGACTGTTTGGTGTATTTTAATCATTATCTCAGTTAATTTGAATTTATTTGAATTAAATCATAATTTAATTTATTATTGAATATAAATTTCCAGTTAAATACCTTTTATTGATTGATTTGGATGATGATTGTGATGGATGTTGATTTTTGAATTTGGATGAATAAATATTGTATTAAACTGTAAGTTCGTTATGGATTTCTATTTATTTCGGGATTGCGGTTTGAAATGATATACAACCGTAAAATGTTTAAATTGCTGATTGAAATGATAAATATCCGTATCACTTGACCCTATGGTAGAGAATTATATACGGACACCGGATTGGTTGAATTAAATGATTTTAAAATCCTTAAATTTTTGAATTTAATCAATTGATGTTTTGAAATAAAATGTGATTTATATAAATTGAAGTATTATAGAAAAATCAAGTTTTGTGTTGAAATGCGAATTTGTTTAAAAAGGAGTTTCTTAAGAAATTAAATCAAAAGTTTGAAGTTAAACTTTTATGTATAAATGATATTCTATCGAAATAGAGTTATTAAATTTGTTTAAAAGTAACTTTGAAATATTTTTAAATTGGAGTAATCCATATTGATATTTTGAACATGGATTGAAATGATATGAAATTCGTTAGTTTATTGAGTTATGGTTTGTCGATTTAGAAATTTAAAATGGTCCAAATATGTTGAAATGAAATGAATAGTTTAATTTGATATTAATTTTCAAACTCATATTTTAAAGTAAACTGTTTAAAAAATATATTATTTTAAGATTTATAATTATTTAGATTTTCAAATTTATTAAAATATTTAACTAATCTTTACTACTAATAATAATACTTCAATGTAAAGAAAATCGACCGTGTCTTTCTGAAATTCCCGTAATGCCCTTCATACATTTTACCCTCGCTCTCTCGCTTTTGTTTGCTAACCGAAAACTAAAAAAACCCTAGCAAGGCAATTCCACATTCAGGCGATTCGTCACCCAATATCTTCACCGACGAACGGGATGCTTCGGGGGCGATTCCACATCCAAGGCGATTGCAGTCCCACCGTCTTCTCCAGCGAATCGCAGGGTTACTTCGGCGCTATTCCAAACAACGTATTCTCCAACTTCGGCATACGATCAACGTTTACGGATTGATCGACGATTGATTAAGGTTAGTCACTAATCTGCGGTTCGCGATTTAACATTTACCAATACTATGTGTTTCTTATGCTATATTGAAGATTTTGTCATAAATAGTTTGATTTGTATAGCAAACAATTTGATAGTGTTAAAATAAAATTCCTAAAACGTGGTGAAATGGCCGCAATATCAAACTATTTTATATTCCATTGTAGTTTGAATTTTTTTGAAACTGTTGGAATCATTTTGATATTATTATGATTAACATTGGTATGTTTGTTGGTTGCTCTTATATTTTTCACGGAGACTGCTGTTGATTAGTGATACCTAAATTGCTTGGTTCTAATACTGTACCTTTTCCTCGATTTGAAGTTTTATATCTCAATACCTTTGCTTTGAATTTGTTGCTAAGTTCAATTAGAATCAATAAAGTTGTTATTGCCTATGAGATTTAGCTGTACAAGTTATTCCAGTTTTCCCTAAGCAACAAAAATTATATCAAGCTCATTTACAGTTGCGTACGGTAATTTTTGGTTTGAGATGATTCCATCTTTTGATTATGCAGTATTTTTAATATTATTCGCTGCAACGGATGATCATTTTTTTTAGAAATGGCACATGTGAAATACATTGGAAGATAACACGCATTTAGATATTCAGTTTTTTTTTTGGAGACAGATCACATGAGAACAACAAATTTGTTAAAACACGGGTCATCCCAAGGTCCACATAACATAAATTGAATGACTGAAACAAAAAGGTTTGTTTCTTAAGGGGTAAGAATTTTGATGTTTCATGTGAATTAGTTCACAGACATGATCAATTTTAAAAGGGACTTTTAAAAGTACCAGGTTGATTTTAAAAACCTTAGCCTGCCAAATGTTAGCACCTGACAAGAAGTATTTCAAATAAAGCATCTTTTTTTCCATTCCTTAACATTGGAATATAACATGTTTTCATATCTTTTATAAATTGACAATGACTAAAAATCATGTTCCGATGATTCACACTTGCGTTACTACTTTGAATAGAGCCACACTTTGAATAGAGCTACCAATGTTTATGCTCTACAACCTTATATAAAGTTGCAATAACATCCTATTCAACGAACACATTCTTCTGGCAATACAATCTTGACATAAACGGATTTATATCTTTGATTCATAATTCTAATACACTCTTCATCTAGCCAAACAGTATTAATGACATCTATAATGATGAAACTACATCCAAAATTACTCCAATTACGTCCAAATGATGCAATGATGCAAGTATATGATTTGATACTTTTATTATTCATACATGTTATTATGATGTAAGCCTTTGGTTAAAAAATAGAATATATGTAATATTATAATGTAAGCTTTTGGTTAAAATAAATAGAATAGATGTAATATTATGATGTACTCTTAGGATGGATGAAAGCCAAAAGTTTGTCTTACTAAAGTCTTATCAGCCTTACAAAGAAGTTGTTGTGAATTCAATCTGTTTTGTGTAACTGAAATTTTAGCTATTAGTTTATTTTGTATGCTAAATTCATCTTTTGATTAAAAAATCTTAAAACTTTACATAATTTGAGTTTATAATATTTGATATGTTAGATGAAGATTATATTCCCTACTTGATTATCTCAACTGGCATAACTTGAGTCAAATTTATTTAATATTCTCCCATGTTCACATCAGCTAATTAGGGAACTGCTTCATAAATGAATTGAATAAAGATATTACCTACCCATACTTTAATTCTTTTGGCATAATTCATTGGTTGTTTCAAACTATGGAGCTCTCACTAGACAATTTAAACTGAATCCAACTATAAGTGATGTTCCGATTATTTAAAAGGTAAAATGTAACGACCCTGAATTTTTGAACAATTTAAATTGAAAATATTTAATTAATTTTAAATATTTGAATGATGATTTAAGTTGAATTCCCAATGCTATATAAAACATTTCTATGATTTGGCGATTAAATTTTAAAATTTAGTCTATAAAAAGTTGAATAAAAATTTAAATTTGACTTTGGAGTTGAAATTGAATATTGAATTTGTATTTTAAATTCAAACTAATGACTTAGAAAAATAATTTGGATTTAAGGATCATTACTTATGTAAAATTAATAATTGAATTACATTATGATTTGAAACTGTGAAGTTATTTGAATTTTTCAAGTTAATATGAAGAACATATTTGAATTTAAAAAAAAAAAATTGAGCTTGGAGTTTGTAAATTTATTTAAATTCCTTTCAAAAATTTTGTTAAGGGTTAAGTGGGCTTTGAAAATAATACCGGCCCACATTTGATAGCGGTGCCGTGATTAAGTATACCCATTCCCTCATTTCTCCATTCGATTCGTAACCCTAACCTAACAAAATCAAACGAGAATAAAAAGGAAACAACAATGGCGGCCTCGTCTTCCTCTTCGAACCAAAATTAGGGCTTCGATAAAAATCCACTTGAATTTGAGGGCGATGCTTCAATCTCTTCGACCTTCACGGCTTTGAATTCAAATCGTTCGACCCTCATTTGCTCGCGGCTGCTCCAATTCGTTTTGCAAAGGTGAGTACTTTTAGTAACTCACATCTAGTTCAACTTAGTGTTTAATTTGCGTTTGTTTTGGTTTCATCATTGGTAGTTTCTGACCAAATTTGACTTGGTTCGATTTCGTGATTTCTGATTTAGTTCAATTTTATTTATTGTTAATGATTTCTGACCTTTTCAAATTCGGTTATTTTTCGTATATACTACTTGATAGTCACGGTTTGGGTTTCTTGACCTGGTTTGAAATTCTCGGCTTTGAATTTTTGTGATGCATGTTTGAACGTATGTATGCATGCTTGCTTAAAATATGAATGCTTGTATGAATATGAGTGTTTGATGTCAGAATAATGCCAGTATATCTGCAAAAGCAAAATTGAAAATCAGAAGCAAAATAAATTAAAATAAAACATTTCTAGTTTCCTTTCAAAGAAGCTTCCTCTTTTTTTTACTGTGAAGCAAATCTACCTTAATCTGTTTTAAATATGAATGTATGAAAATTTGGATGTTAGGTGTAATTATTGTTTGCATGATATGAATTGTATGTTTATTTATATTTATATATCTGAAAATAAGGATGAGTATGTATATATACAAACCTGATTGAAAAAAAAAACTTAAGTATAAATTGTTGCTTGATTGATGACTGAAATAAGCATGTTTGTAAGTAACATTACAGTATTAAAACTTAAGTAATAATTAAGTTGCCTAATCATCTATGAAACTAGTATGTTTGTAAGTAACCTCACAAATTTAAAATTTAAGTATAATGATGATTGCATGCTTGTTTGTCTGTGATAAAAATTGTATTTTTTTTGCATGTGTGTCTTCTGTGTTAATTGATTTTGAATATAAATACAGTTTTATGTTATTACAGTTGTTTCTATGTTCTAAATCCATATTTTTTGTAAAACTTAAGTACCCTTGAATCAATCTGGAATAATACATGAGTCTTAAACAATGTATGTTTAACTTATCATAAATTATAAGTTTAAGATTTTGTTCAAGTTTAGGGGAAAAAAACCTGTAGTTTTACTGGAAACAGAATTACTTTAAGTAACAGGTTCAACAGAGTAAACTATACACTAATTCAACATCTTCTTCCTCTACTTGATTCTGAAAATGTTGGTAAACAAGTTAAAATTTGTTGTTTAAATTTGCATAACATTACAGTAACAAACTGAAGCAAGTTTGCCTCTGTTCTCTGTGTAAATAAATATGCAATATGTGCTATTATGCCTTAAATCTGTTGCATGCACTTGTTGTTGTATATTATTGGAGTTTGCATTTGGTCTCGAGTCTTCACTGTTGCATGCACTTGTTGTTGTATATTATTTGAGTTTGCATTCTGGTCATGATAGCATTATGCATTCTCTGTTGCATACATGTTGGGTTCGTATAAAATGCCATTCCGGCTGTTGCAGTTTTCAAAGTTTTTAAAATTCAATAAGTTTCAAGGTCTAAAAGGTTTAAAGTTAAATATCTTTGAATTGTTTTAACGAATGGGTTAAGTGAGTAAACATCAGACTTTAAAACTTTATGTTAACAATAATATAGTTTATTGATTTTACATAGGAGTGTTTATGTTTTATTCTGAAATACATTCTGCATATTAGGTTGCTCTGCACTTTATCTTCTCTGTGATTACCACTATCATCCCTCGAGTTGCATTTTGCTATTCACTTGCTTTTGTCTCGATTTCTTTGTATGCCTGTAGTTGCTTTATTCGTCTACTGTTTATGATTTTGAAATTTGTTGTCTACATTATGAAACTGTTAACTTCATTTGTGACCACCAGGACTTCTATTCCTGCTATTATAGGTCACTTTGAGTTTATTTTAGTGCTTTGGATTCTTATGTTGCACCACTGCATTTCCATCACTACATCTGCTATTGTGTCCGACCATGTTACATCTTTGTCATTTAGTTACTGCATTGAATTTGAGTGCATGTATGCCTGACCCTTGCATACGTGATTCAGTCCATGGTTCATTATGTGTGCCTGTTGGTCATGTAAATCCTCTGTTTAGTGATTCATTTCATGTTCATGTGTTCACTCAAGATTTTGGCGTTGTAGTTGTATGCATTTGCCACTGTATGTCTGTACTTGAGTCTCTTGACTTTACTTCCTTGTTGTTGCATTTGTATGGGCATTCACTCTGTTTTTTTTTTGAGTCACTTTAACCTGTGCATTCATATACTTGAAATTACTTGAACTTATTTGTTCACCTGTTGTCCAGTTGCACTGTTTTGTATCACTGATTCATTTGAATCAGTGTTGTTCATTTAACTGTTTCAAAACTTGACCTTGTTGCTTCTTGAGCTTGAAACTGTTTTTATCTCATATACCTGCGTACATGCACAGTTTTATTGTACAGTGATACCTTGAATTTCGGTTGAGCCCATTTTCACTTGTGTTGAATCTGATTATGATTTGACCTCGTGACTCGAGTTGGCGTGGTCGTGCACGCGTGTGTGTACGGCAACCAATCAGTTTCAATTTTGATGCTTTAAGTAACTTTTCAATTAATTGAATTAATTTGATTTAAGTTGATGATTTTGTTTTTAATTGCCGTTTAGGAAAATTTTGATGTTTTTTTCCTAAGTTAATTTTTTTAAAAAAGGAAAAGAAATTCTTTCATTCATCTTCATTAAAATTTGAACCTTGCTGATTTATTGTTTTAACACTGTTAAGTGTTATATTTACCGTTATCCGATTTCTTTGTTAAAAGGATCGGATAGGTAAATTTATCTTTGATTGTCGTCTAATTTCTATTTAATTATCATTGCTTCTATGCACTAATAACTGAGTTTGAATTAGACTGACCCGTGTATTATTTTCTTTCTGAATGTAATACTCGGGTCAGACCGAGTATTTTTACAGCTTGATGATTTTCAGGCAGCGAAGTTAGAGAGAGGAGAATTACCGCATCGCTAAAGTTTTTCAAGAGATTTTTCTTGTACTTTAAAAAGATATATGTATACCCCGCTGTATTAAATGTAATTCATTGTATAACTCTGATATTTGTATATAAAAGAAAAGTTCTTTTATGGGAAATATGATTATTATTCTGTGATTCTGTAGCTGATTCTGTTTAAATGTTATAAACTAAATAACAATCCGTCATTTTGAACGTTACTAGTTGGTTTAATTACCGACTGGAGGCGGTCAGAGCGGCGGGTCGTTACAAAAAGTGGTATCAGAGCTTTGGTTTACACAAAGCTTAGTTTATGGCGTTTAATATGAATAGTTACTAGAATCACTTTAAAGAAAGTGTTTTCAAATCTAAAGAAGTTTAAAATTGTTTTCTTTAAAATAAAAATATTTTGAAAATTAGAATTATTTTTGAAAATTCCCCTCTCTAAATTTAGGTTTGCGATAGTTCTCTTCGGTGAGGTCTCCTTAGATTTGAGTCTCGATCATTTGAAAACTCATTATCGAATTGTTGAGATTTATGAAAAATGAAATATGAGTTAAGTGAATTGATGAATTGGTTTAAACCAAACATTTTGAATATCTCCGAAGTAATTGGAAAATAAAAGGACATGTTAATTTAGTTATAACCAAGAGAATTGTTGAACTATAACTTGGAAATTTGATTCTGAATTCTTTTGAAAAATTGATTTCAAATGTTGTGAAGAACGATTTAGTAAAAAAATGGATTATAAGTATTTAACTTATAATATGGACTTTTGGTATATAACTGAGTTATATAAATTGAATTGAAGTGATAAAAGGAGATTATAAATCGAAGTTTTATGAACAGAAATGGAATTTGTAAAGATCGTTTATAAATTCTGCGAACGACTTATTTTGATAAGTAAATTGTTATAACTTATTAAAGGAGTTATATCTATGATTTCGGACAGCGAATTATCCTTTAAGTTGAATATTGTGATAATAAAAAGTTAAGTGGGAATTTTATTCACAATTTTGGGACAGTGAATATATTATTACATAAAACGGATATGTCTTGGGAAAATGATTGAATAATCCAACCTTCGCTAATAAGGATTGCAAAATTTTGATAGGAAATTTATTTGCCAACTTAACTGTATGAATCAAACTAGTTTTGATGTAAAAGCTTATACTCCAAGTTTAGACTAATGCCTAAAATAGTTAATGTGGAAATATGAGTCTAATGAAACCAAGTCGATGAATGATTTACTAAAGAACTTGTTGATTATTTTGGGAAATAGAAAGCAAATGCAAAGTTCAAATGGGATTTAGATTTCAAAATTGAAGTTTGTCAACATGAAAATCCACAATAGATTTAATAGATTCAGTGATGAATTTGAATTTGAATGTGCGGAAAATGAAGTCAATCGATTTAAAGATGTTTTAAAATGTATTAAGCATCGAATACATAGATTTCAACATTTGTTGTTGAAATAGACGTTTTCGAGTGAAATAAAAGGAAATGGTGGATTATAACACTGTTGTTATAGTAAATGATTTCTACAAGGAAATATTTTTATATAGTATTGGGATATATATATATATATATCTATTTTAAATTCGAATCCCTATACTAGTGATTTTGGGTCGTCGTAACAATGTTTTACGCAACATTCGTTTTGACTCAAATAAATGTGTTTAAAAGGGACACTTTCCTTAAAGAATGAAATATATACTTGATTATGATTTAAGTATATTGAATATTTTCAAAGTGTTGAAAATGAATGGATTTGTCAATTACTTGTTATTAAAAAAGTATGGAAATGTTTTTTCAATATGAAGTGAATGTTTTGAGATTTTATCTTTTAAAGATAAATTGAAAATGAATATTTGAAATCGATTTGAAAATCGTATATTCATAGATATTTTGGAAAGGTAAATTCATTATGGAATTTATAAAAGAAAGGGAAATTTGTTAAAAAATAAATATTGATTTATTTTTGAAATGTGGAAATAAATTTACGGATTTGGAACGTAAGTTTAAAATAAATCGGTAAAGATTTATTTGATTGATTTAAATGAACCATTTTAAGTTTAAAATGGATAACTATTTGAAAATGTTTCCGTTTACGGAAATTGCTTTGAAATTTGTTTTCAAAGGTTGAAAGGTGAAAAAAAAATGATTTGAAATTTGTTTTCAAATGGTTAAGTATGGAAAAAAAAAATTATATATATCTTGTGTAGATATTTTTGGGAAATTTGAACAATTAGTTCAACTTGAAATTTGGATGGTCGGTTTGGATTGTATGTCTAACATTGTGAATTGACGACATAGCAATTGATCTCTATTAAATATATATCTGTTGGTGGCGGAGAATTTATTCTCTTAGCTTAACACCCTTCTCTGAGACATACGAGCTCAGAGGTTATATATCGGTAGACATCAATTATGTGTTGAGAATTTACGATGTCACGTGAAATCCAAATCGAGTGTGAAGTCGATAATAAATTAGATTATGAATGTGAATTAGGTTTGAGATAACCTTAAATTTCCAAATCGACTTAGAGGAAAATTTTAAATGGATAATGAAATGGAAAATTTGTGAATCCTCTATTTGTTATGGGCATGAGATATTGAGGTTTTCAGAACGTATATATGAGAATACGATAAATTCGAAAACCATTAGTTTGGAAAGAAATTATTGTGGAAAACTTATGTAAGTACATGGGTATGATATGTACGAATTGTGAAATGAAATATTATATATGTATGTATGATATTATGTTTTCCAAATTGAGGATATGGAAAAGTACCTTCCATTTAAAATTTGTGAAGGTTGTTGGAACTCGAGTGAGTGTCCATTTGAAAATCGTAGCTACGTAGAATTCCATTAGTTGGATTGACCATTTGATTTCCATTAGTTGGATTGGCCCTTTGTTTTCCATTAGTTGGATTGGCCATTTGTTTTCCATTAGTTGGAGTGACTAGCGTAATTTGAGGGGAGTGATGCCTACAGTTACAAGCGATTCCACTGGGATAGTGGCGTAACCGCCGAGTAAACTGCAATCTAGATGCCAAAGCGTAATTCGAGGGGCGAGATGCCTACAGTCACAAGCGATTCTACTGGGATAGTAGCGTAACCGCCGTGTGGACCGCGAGTTATGGCAACAACCATGGCGAAATTCAAGAGATGAGAAATCTACGGTTACAAGCGATTCTACTGGGATAGTAGCGTAACCGCCGGGTAACTGTGATCCATGGGGGAACGTGCTTTCCATATCCATTTTTAAAAGAACTTTTAAGTATTTTCACTGGGAATTGAAGCAAGTATATTTAGTACTTGGAGATTTTTAGACTTGCGCCTGGCCAACGTATGCCTAATGTCTTTAAGAACGACAATAGACTTGTTAAATTTCGAGTTAGCAAGTATTTTCAAACTTTAAATAGAAAATCAATAATCTGAAACTAAAGTAACATAAATTCCAACCTAATGAACTAAGGAAGAGGATTTTTGAAATGTTTTGAAAGTCCACAGCTTTGGAAAAGTTATACTATGTAAATTTCTTAAATGAAGAATTTCAAATTTAAAAATTTGAGTTTTTAAGTTGAAAACTTTAGTAAAAGGCTTTTGCGTCTTGATTGTAGAAAATGATGAGTTAATTAACAAAGCTAATGAGACAAAACCAATAGAATGAATCCTATACTTATTTATTTATTTTTAATAAGTTTCAAACTTGATAAAATTGAGTAGGGTATAAATATTAGTGAAATTTTAACAATCATTTTTCCTTACTTGTAATTTCGGGACGAAATTCTTTTAAGGAGGGGAGGTTGTAACGACCCTGAATTTTTGAACAATTTAAATTGAAAATATTTAATTAATTTTAAATATTTGAATGATGATTTAAATTGAATTCCCAATGCTATATAAAACATTTCTATGATTTAACGATTAAATTTTAAAATTTAGTCTATAAAAAGTTGAATAAAAATTTAAATTTGACTTTGGAGTTGAAATTGAATATTGAATTTGTATTTTAAATTCAAACTAATGACTTAGAAAAATAATTTGGATTTAAGGATCATTACTTATGTAAAATTAATAATTGAATTACATTATGATTTGAAACTGTGAAGTTATTTGAATTTTTCAAGTTAATATGAAGAACATATTTGAATTTAAAAAAAAATTGAGCTTGGAGTTTGTAAATTTATTTAAATTCCTTTCAAAAATTTTGTTAAGGGTTAAGTGAGCTTTGAAAATAATACCGGCCCACATTTGATATTGGTGCCGTGATTAAGTATACCCATTCCCTCATTTCTCCATTCGATTCGTAACCCTAACCTAACAAAATCAAACGAGAATAAAATGGAAACAACAATGGCGGCCTCGTCTTCCTCTTCAAACCAAAATTAGGGCTTCGATAAAAATCCACTTGAATTTGAGGGCGATGCTTCAATCTCTTCGACCTTCATGGCTTTGACTTCAAATCGTTCGACCCTCATTTGCTCGCGGTTGCTCCAATTCATTTTGCAAAGGTGAGTACTTTTAGTAACTCACATATAGTTCGACTTAGTGTTTAATTTGCGTTTGTTTTGGTTTCATCATTGGTAGTTTCTGACCTAATTTGACTTGGTTCGATTTCGTGATTTCTGATTTAGTTCAATTTTATTTATTGTTAATGATTTCTGACCTTTTCAAATTCGGTTATTTTTCGTATATACTACTTGATAGTCACGGTTTGGGTTTCTTGACCTGGTTTGAAATTCTCGGCTTTGAATTTTTGTGATGCATGTTTGAACGTATGTATGCATGCTTGCTTAAAATATGAATGCATGTATGAATATGAGTGTTTGATGTCTGAATAATGCCAGTATATCTGCAAAAGCAAAATTGAAAATCAGAAGCAAAATAAATTAAAATAAAACATTTCTAGTTTCCTTTCAAAGAAGCTTCCTCTGTTTTTTTTACTGTGAAGCAAATCTACCTTAATCTGTTTTAAATATGAATGTATGAAAACTTGGATGTTAGGTGTAATTATTGTTTGCATGATATGAATTGTATGTTTATTTATACTTATATATCTGAAAATAAGGATGAGTATGTATTTATACAAACCTGATTGAAAAAAAAAAACTTAAGTATAAATTGTTGCTTGATTGATGACTGAAATAAGCATGTTTGTAAGTAAGATTACAGTATTAAAACTTAAGTAATAATTAAGTTGCCTAATCATCTATGAAACTAGTATGTTTGTAAGTAACCTCACAAATTTAAAATTTAAGTATAATGATGATTGCATGCTTGTTTGTCTGTGATAAAAATTGTATTTTTTTGCATGTGTGTCTTCTGTGTGAATTGATTTTGAATATAAATACAGTTTTATGTTATTACAGTTGTTTCTATGTTCTAGATCCATATTTTTTGTAAAACTTAAGTGCCCTTTAATCAATCTGGAATAATACATGAGTCTTAAACAATGTATGTTTAACTTATCATAAATTATAAGTTTAAGATTTTGTTCAAGTTTAGGGAAAAAAAACCTGTAGTTTTACTGGATACAGAATTACTTTAAGTAACAGGTTCAACAGAGTAAACTATGCACTAATTCAACATCTTCTTCCTCTACTTGTTTCTGAAAATGTTGGTAAACAAGTTAAAATTTGTTGTTTAAATTTGCATAACATTACAGTAACAAACTGAAGCAAGTTTGCCTCTGTTCTCTATGTAAATAAATATGCAATATGTGATGTTATACCTTAAATCTGTTGCATGCACTTGTTGTTGTATATTATTGGAGTTTGCATTTGGTCTCGAGTCTTCACTGTTGCATGCACTTGTTGTTGTATATTATTTGAGTTTGCATTCTGGTCATGATAGCATTATGCATTCTCTGTTGCATACATGTTGGGTTCGTATAAAATGCCATTCCGGCTGTTGCAGTTTTCAAAGTTTTTAAAATTCAATAAGTTTCAAGGTCTAAAAGGTTTAAAGTTAAATATCTTTGAATTGTTTTAACGAATGGGTTAAGTGAGTAAACATCAGACTTTAAAACTTTATGTTAACAATAATATAGTTTATTGATTTTACATAGGAGTGTTTATGTTTTATTCTGAAATACATTCTGTATATTAGGTTGCTCTGCACTTTATCTTCTCTGTGATTACCACTATCATCCCTCGAGTTGCATTTTGCTATTCACTTGCTTTTGTCTCGATTTCTTTGTATGCCTGTAGTGGCTTTATTCGTCTACTGTCTATCATTTTGAAATTTGTTGTCTGCATTATGAAACTGTTAACTTCGTTTGTGACCACCAGGACTTCTATTCCTGTTATTATAGGTCACTTTGAGTTTATTTTAGTGCTTTGGATTCTTATGTTGCACCACTGCATTTCCATCACTACATATGCTATTGTGTCCGACCATGTTACATCTTTGTCATTTAGTTACTGCATTGAATTTGGGTGCATGTATGCCTGACCCTTGCATACGTGATTCAGTCCATGGTTCATTATGTGTGCCTGTTGGTCATGTAAATCCTCTGTTTAGTGATTCATTTCATGTTCATGTGTTCACTCAAGATTTTGGCGTTGTAGTTGTATGCATTTGCCACTGTATGTCTGTACTTGAGTCTCTTGACTTTACTTCCTTGTTGTTGCATTTGTATGGGCATTCACTCTGTTTTTTTTTTGAGTCACTTTAACCTGTGCATTCATATACTTGAAATTACTTGAACTTATTTGTTCACCTGTTGTCCAGTTGCACTGTTTTGTATCACTGATTCATTTGAATCAGTGTTGTTCATTTAACTGTTTCAAAACTTGACCTTGTTGCTTCTTGAGCTTGAAACTGTTTTTATCTCATATACCTGCGTACATGCACAGTTTTATTGTACAGTGATACCTTGAATTTCGGTTGAGCCCATTTTCACTTGTGTTGAATCTGATTATGATTTGACCTCGTGACTCGAGTTGGCGTGGCCGTGCACGCGTGTGTGTACGGCATCCAATCAGTTTCAATTTTGATGCTTTAAGTAACTTTTCAATTAATTGAATTAATTTGATTTAAGTTGATAATTTTGTTTTTAATTGCCGTTTAGGCAAATTTTGATGTTTTTTCCCTAAGTTATTTTTTTTAAAAAGGAAAAAAAATTCTTTCATTCATCTTCATTAAAATTTGAGCCTTGCTGATTTATTGTTTTAACACTGTTAAGTGTTATATTTACCGTTATCCGATTTCTTTGTTAAAAGGATCGGATAGGTAAATTTATCTTTGGTTGTCGTCTAATTTCTATTTAATTATCATTGCTTCTATGCACTAATAACTGAGTTTGAATTAGACTGGCCCGTGTATTATTTTCTTTCTGAATGTAATACTCGGGTCAGACCGAGTATTTTTACAGCTTGAAGATTTTCAGGCAGCGAAGTTAGAGAGAGGGGAATTACCGCATCGCTAAAGTTTTTCAAGAGATTTTTCTTGTACTTTAAAAAGATATATGTATACTCCGCTGTATTAAATGTAATTCATTGTATAACTCTGATATTTGTATATAAAAGAAAAGTTCTTTTATGGGAAATATGATTATTATTCTGTGATTCTGTAGCTGATTCTGTTTAAATGTTATAAACTAAATAACAATCCGTCATTTTGAACGTTTCTAGTTGGTTTAATTACCGACTGGAGGCGGTTAGAGCGGCGGGTCGTTACATAAAACAAATTATTCGCTGTTACTATGATTCTGATCATTGTTATTTTCACTTCACTACAAGTAGATGCATGTAGCATATATTGACTATATTATGCTTTTGTATAATCTCATAGTTCCATTTATATAATCACATGTATTTACAACTATTTTTATTTAGGTGCTTAAAGGAGTACAGTAGTTCCATTTGTTTGAATATTTGTTTTATCACTATCTTTATGATTTGGGTTGAGCATGATGCATTAGAAGATTTAAATCATTATAATATAGCGGGTATATGTTAATTTGGATCGCTTAATATAGCAGTTTTAATATTTATTTTATCACTGTCTTTATGATTTGGGTTGAGCATGATGCATTAGCAGATTTAAATCATTATAATATAGCGTGTATATGTTAATTCTTTGTTGCCATATGTTAGAACGCCTTAATGAAATTCAGCCCAATTGTTCAAATTTCGTTTGAAAAAGTTTAGAAATCAAGGCCATAACTTGAGGTAATTTTATTATCCCACCGACTTAATTGGTCCATTGATGTTAATTCTTGCTAAGATATCCTAGGGCGTGATTATGAATATCAGTAGAGTTTAAAAAAAGAAATCAGAATTTAATTACATGTTATTTAACAATAACATGATCAAATTTTACAACGTATAGTTATATTTGTGTTAACAGCTTAATATGTGTGTGTGTGTTATACTCTAATTTTTAATGAATTAAGAACATTTGCCCTCGATTGAATTTTAGTGAGAGGTAAATGGATCAAAGAATATTAAGCGCAAAGAAGGATGAATTAGAACCTTTCGACATGCTAACTAATATGATGAAATGAGTTAAATTAGATTTTGCTTCTTCATAACACCTGCACACTCTATCTTTCTGCTTCTCCTAAGCAAAATAAGAAAAAAAATTCATAGTTATATAAAAGATAACATAATTATTATGTCATAGCTTGGTTTAATTATTATTTTCACTACTTGCTTTAAATTTTATCAATCGATCATTTGTTACTTAAATTTGTTTTGTCTAACAGACCTTTTAAATTTTTCAATAGGCTAAGTGGTACGCTAAGAAAACATGAATTGGGTTCTTCTTCATCTTGATGCCTTCATACGTATTTTTCATCTTCATGCTTTTTCTAAGTTAAATAGTTAATTCATTAATTATTATATCACTTATTACATTAATTTGTTAAAGCTTGCTTTAATTAATATATTCGTAGTCCGCTTAAAATTTTTACTTGACTGATTTATCATATTCTCATTTCACTAATCAATTTCTTTTTAGATTTAACAGCTAGCTGATGAAAATATTAAAAAGAGTGGAGATTCAACTATGGAATAGATTTCAAGCGATATTAATGCAACACCAACTCATTGTTAATGGGGCTACATAGCAGTGCTAAATTAACCCTATGATACTCAACGATACTATATAAGTGTGCCAACGCATAAGTCTGCTATCATGAAAATCTATCTCAGCATGTCAAAAGTGATTGTAGCACATAGAAAGTGCCGGTGCTTTGATGGTGGTCTCCAATGTTTACCTCTTCAACGTGCTTTTTGATGGATTGAGCCTGAGGAAGAGGGAAAAAAATGTTTAAAATTGGTAACTTTTTTTGGTTATATAATTTGGTTTTTAATTCAAGGATTTTAGGTTTAGTTCTAACATAAGAAACTTATCCATATCTGCTGATTGTTAAAAAAGAAATAAGTTCAATGATTATGTTTACGGTAAGGAATTGGGGAGCCACTAAACGACCATAAATATTTGGTTCTAACTATTTGCATTAAAGCCAGCTTTCCATTTTTGATCTCATTTACGAGCCTAACTATTTCAACTTTAGCTAATGTTGAACAATACATATGATAATTATCTTTAACTCAAAGACATTGAATGAGATTAATTTTAAGCTACAAAGCAAAATTTTCAAAAACAAAGAAACCCATTGACACTCTTAATATGTTGAATACAACATTCTAGGGTACATATGGATATATTATCAGGACAGGGTTTGAAAACTTTTTCATATTTAAAGCAAATTTGTTATAGTCAACTAATGTATATTTTGATAACCAATTGTGATTTTTGGTTGCTTTCACCTCTTATTCTAATACTATAATTTAAAGAATATCATAATGCCTAAGATCACCTCTTATTATATTTGCAAGTTCTTGCATATGAGACTTTCTGTAACTAAGTATATGATACAAGGATATATAGTTTATTCCTCCTGGGTTAACATGACAGTAAAAGAGTTGTAAATATATTGTATCTACATAGGTAGATGCCCAATTTTTGAATTAAGAATGCACTATTTTGACAACTACTTTTCTTGATGCTGCTTAAGCTTTTAGCGGAAATTCAGGATTGTTAAAGCAGATCAAACAAAAATGTATAACAACAAGTACTGTATTGTTCTGATTGTGATTTGTTTTCTGTAATTAAGAATAATAGTCAGTAATTGTTTTGATTGTTCTTGCAAGTTCTTGCATATGATACTTTCTATAACTAAGTATTATAGAAATTCAAGATTGTTCTGATTGTGATTTTTTTCCGTAAGTGTTTGTGATTTATTTATTCCGTTTAACTTTATAATGAACGGATCTGACCATGTTCTTTTTCGTACTATCCTGACAATTACTAAGCTTTTGTAGTATGGAATTTTATACGTTAAAGCCTTGGTTAACAGGTGATTCAAATTTGATTATTTGAATTTCTAAACTATTCTGAAAGTTTGACATAAATATTATGTCTTGATAAAGAAAATTTTTCTTTGCTGATAAGATATTTTGTGAAGAAATTGGTTTAGCACAGAGGAGCGCATAAACTTCAATTTTTATGCTCATTTCCTTTTACCAGTTCGTGTAATTCCGTGATCAAGTTAAGTTTTCTCCCTATCAAATCTTGCACTTTTTTGCCAGTTTATGGTGCTAAGCAAATTTACAATTTTGATCGTGGATCATTGGCTAATTTGTTGTTTTTTTAATTCTAATAGTTGGAATTTCATATTTAAATACTTGGTTGCTTCTTTGGGTGCAACGGATCTTATCATGGTTTCATACAGTGTGAAAGAGGGAATAGAAAAGAGCATGGTATAACCATGTTTGAAATGTGTCAAACTGAGTTCAACCAATGATGTCCACTAAAAACATCTTAATAAGTTGTAGTTAATTGGGAAAAGCAATCATATTTAAAGAAATTGATGTTAATTATGAACGATACAATACAAACTATACAGTTGCTAAATAAGTGTAAACAAATTGTTTTGAGTACGAAATTTTAAAATGGACTTTCACTAAATTTGTGTCATATATTTCTTTGAGAGTTAAATTTTCTCTTATATGCAAGGATGCCATAATGTAAGTGGAATGTTTGTAATGATTATATTTTGTGATAAATTCGTTATGTTGTTATTTATTGTTGTATGTTAATCTAGCAATATACTTATAAAACCATCACCGTCAAATGTTTTTGTTGGTCAAAACTAAAGTCACTTCCTGTTTCTAATTTGTTAATTTAAATATCATGTTCATCATCATATATTTATCCTCTATTGCTATTATTTACTTATTTATTAGCGAAGTCATATATGAACACTGCTAATTTTTTTAAATCTAAGTTACATGATCCTGTAATCTGTGGATCACGTAAATCAATTAATACTGCTATTTTGACTTCTATAAATTCATAAGTTTTTAGATACTGATATGCAACTCTTTTACAATTTTCAGTCGGCAGAAATATTACTGTTGGATCAAAGAAAAGGTTTCATTGGTTTGGATGATATATATATATATATATATATATATATATATATATATATATATATATATATTCCATGCTTTGCTGGATTCAGAGGGCAACTATGTGTATGACCGACAAGAACTTATTTAACAAGCTCAATCTTACTATGCTACATTGTTCAATGGTCAAACAAGGAGAGATTTTCCACCTATTTAGCCAAGAAAATTTGTAAATGATGAAGGGAAAAGATACTTATCTGCAGCAGTTGATCTCAAACTTATTTAACAAGCTCAATCTTACTATTCTAAATTGTTCAATGGTCAAACAAGGGGGGATTTTCCACCTATTCAGCCAAGAAAATTTGTAAATGATGAAGGGAAAAGGTACTTATCTGCAGCAGTTGATCTCTCAAAAATCCAAGAAGCAGTTTTCTCCATGGATGACTCCAAGAGCCCTGGGCCCAATGGCTTCGCTGCAAAATTCTCTAAATTGCATTGGGAGGAGATGAAGGTTGGTCTTTTTTCAGTTATTCCCTCTGTTTTCCAGTCTGGGAAATTGCCTCATTGGTTGAAACATAATTTCATCACCCTTTATTCATGTATGTCAAAAAAATCACACTGTTTTTATTCATCCTAAAAATATGATTAATTACCTTCCTAATTGAAACAAATAGTACCACTTAAGGTTGTATATTTGGCACATTAATTGCTCATATGTTTGGAATAGGTGAAGTTGTTTGCACGTTTTCATGCTGCTGTAACAATATGCATTGATGTTTTAATTAATGCATATTGTCTCGAGTATAAAGGCTATTTAATTAGGGTATTATTAATTTAAGTTAGTAGTTTATTTAAGTAAATGAGAGTCAATGACATTTGGAACCCATGGTCCTAATGGATACTTTTGTTTCTTTGTTCTAAAATTTAATTACAAAATTTTAAGTATGATTAATATTTTTGTTAACTGTAAATTTGGAGAAGTTTGGAGGGTATAGCCCAACATTATTTTTTATTTAGTCCCAAGTAATGTTTTTCCTGCAAACATCACTGTTTGTTATCTTGACATTTGTGTAGAGTAACTAGATGGTAACAATCATCATCAGAGTCCTTTGAAAAAGACTTGGCCTGAATCTTCGATTGTGTTCAGATGCCATTTTTAAGGATTCTTTTAGTCTGGCTATTTGAAATAATTTTTTACTTTGTTTTTGTTTTCCATGTTCTCATTGGTCATTCTTGTCTCTCTGACCTTTTTTTAATGTTATGGCAGAGGAGATTAATTCTGAAGCTGGGAGTTGAATTATATAATACCTTAAGGATTATTATGCTTGAAGTTTAAGAACAAGACTTTCTAAAATGAACGTCAATGGAATACTACTTCTTAGGGATATTGTTATCATCAACAACCACTGTCAATGGCGGATGTTGTTGTCGCCGACTTATCCCATGTCGCTTTTCGCTTTTAGGTACGATAGACTTAACCCTAATTTCATTGATAATTATATTTATGAATTTAAGCTCAATTACCAATCGATGTTCACTTCTATAACTTGATGCACGTAGTATGTTTATTATCTGCCTCACTCTTGAATTATGTGGTTACTGCGTATAAGTTATACACTGACATCAGTCTAATTTACACAAATAGAAGTGTTTCACGACCTCAAATCATAAGTGATCAACAACCGTGGCATCCGAAAATTTGATTTCTTCAAAGATTATAACCGTTAAACTCCTACAGCAACTTCAGTCTTCAATGACAGCAAAATTAATTTACAACCCCTAATCGTAGGGATTTTCTTCTCAAACTGGCCTTATATTTCTATTGAACATATTATATTTTATCCTAAATATTTTTGCTAATTTTTTTTTTAAAAATAGTTTCAATTGTTAAGTGGACCAACTAAGATTAGCATTATAGTTTTTTATGAGTTATGTTAAGTAAGACATGAAAAAAAGATTCATCTATGCAACAGCAAGTACATATACATATACATATATATGACTAAAAATCCTTATATTATTTATAATTTACTTTTAAATATAATATAATAATTAAATTATTGTTTTAATATTATGTGTGAGTGTATACACATGAATTTCTTTTCCAATCCAAATTAAGTTTCATCATCGATTATTTTATTTTCTTCAGGTTCCTTTTTTATTTACTATTTATATGAAACTTGGTAGACTTCTTTGGAACAACATGATAAGATGGATTTGCATAATTGTTCATTCATGAATTAAGATAGATATCATATTATGATATAGCAAAAGGGATAATTTGCTTCCATTTTGGTTGACTTGGGTTCGATTGATCATATTAAGCAACATTTGTACACCCCAAACCATTGTTAGTCAGGTATAAGATGGACCTCAGTTAATTTTGTTTTTAAAAGAACACTTCATATCAATAAATGCGAACAGTACATTGATTGTCCCATATAACTCATTTTGTCACTAAAACCATTTTTTAATCCCTAAAATGTCATATTAAAAGGCAAGTAATGATCAAAATGTTTATGTCAGTTTTATTTTTGTTTTAATGGATTATTTTCTCATTTATGTATGTGTTCGCTTGCCTATTCTATGTTATTGTTTTTAAATTTTAAGTATGGATCCTATGGTTATGATATGAATTAATATGTCAAAGACATTCATTTAGCTGTATCACTTAATCGTTCTAAAATTCCCTTCGATCTGTTTCAAAATTAGAGATATGAAATGGTCCGTTTCAAAAATAGTTTCTTTTCTTCTTTCTTCGATTGCGATATTAAGTTTTTATGCATGTATTATGTATTTTTGTAATTTAACCTTGCAATCGATTGGAAATAGTAGAATTTTTGATTCATTTATTTAATTCTACGTATAGGTTTTTAATTGTCACGAGTAATTATTCAAATACTATGAAGTTACAGTTCGTGAAGTGAATGTAGTATGTGGATAGTAGCTGTTGCTGCTGCTGCTTCTTCTTCTTTTTCTTTGGTTGCAATAAAATCGTATTAAATAGTTTGTATTCGTCTTAGTCCTTTCATTCTTTGTTGTTGTAAGGCCTTTCTTAAAATCTGTAGCCTGTATCTATTGTAGTCACAAGGATCATGTGCTTAACTTAGAATCCATAATCCATGTTACGCTGAGATAGGTTACTACAGACCCTTGATTGATTCAATGCTTAATTTCTTTTACAATTTACTCAATCGTTAAACGCAAGTGGTAGAATGGGAAAAAAGGAAATTGCAAGTCATATAATTGAGCTTAGTACAACATGATAAATTATTAGCTGAGTTAAGAAAAGAAAAAAACATATGTCACTTTCTTCTACATATGTTTTTTCCTACAAGTCTGGCAAACAAAAACAATATACATTTCAATGATTCTTTCAGCTTTCATTTCTTTTTCCTTTGGTCATGAGAAATAACTTATGTTTTCTTTTGTATTGTTTGAGTGGATATAGAGTTTTATATAATTGTGGTCCGGGTTGAGATGAACATGGTTGAATGTGTTTAAGGAGTGAACCCAGAAGGAAAAAACTGGTGATCATTTGATTTGGACTGTTTGACTGGCACTTTTTTGATTAGTATCTTTGTGATATGACAATCTACATCGAGTGTTCATATACCTGATCGTCCTCAACCATTTAACTTTCGTTTAATTTTAGGTTCAATTAATGCTAAATTTTATTTAAAAATTGAGACATAACCATGCCGAGTTTGGATTTCGTATTAATTTTTATTTAAGTTAGGCGAATAACATACTTAATATGACAGTTTTTTTCTTTTTATTTCAACTCTTTCGTTGAACATGAGTTTACAATGTTATAGTTAATTCCTCTGCTCTACACTTAATTCCTCTGCACTACACTTATTCCTTTGTGTGATGCCCTGCTACAAGAACTAAGTCAATATTTTTAAAATCATTGGAGACATTTTGTTGCTCCTTCGTCATCTCCGGTGATGTTGTCCTAGATGAAGGTCTCAATTTCCATGCCTTGGACCTGGGCCCATACGCAACTGTATGTGTCCTGTTTTTATATAATTTTTTTTAATCAACTGTCTCAGTATTGTGCCATATTCATTTTGAATAGGGCAAACTCATTAGCATTGTCAATGTATTTGAAGGCGGTGTTTGAACATTACAGTACATGGAAGCCTGATAACTATGACTTAACAACCTACAGCCAAAACTAACCCAAATTTTTACTGCTTCTCTCACAGGATGTTGATGATAGTCTGCTTAACCATGCCTCTACTGCAACCAAAAATCTAGAAAAAGGTAAGGAAGTGGAATAGTTTCTATGTTAACATTAACTACGTGTATGAATGTGAATGATTTTTTTTATTTGCTTTCATTTTCAATCGGTATGAATAAAACACTTCTAATGGTTTCTGAGATTAAATACCAAGATATTCCAGCCAATCTAATGATTTCACGTTATATATGTTAATTGCATAGTAGACCTAACTTGGGGAATATATTTCTGTTGCAGCCAATCAAAAAGCATCAAAGTTTCAGTGTGTTGGAATGCACTCTCCAAACTAATCAAATATTTTTATTCAAGGAAGTTTCCTGTAATTCAAATCAATTGCATATGGAAGAATATGAACATAAATCAACAGCCATAGGAATTAAAGCCTTATGTAGAGCTTTCTTCACTGGCCGAACAATGGCTATTAGAAGTATTAAAAACAAGTGCTTAAGTACTATTTTTGCTTGCTTAAACTTTGATCATAAAGCATCAGCACAGTTAATACCTTATGCTATCAAACAAGGCCAGTGGGAAATTGTTGAATACGTTGTAATCAGTATTGCTCATTTGTATCCTAAAATGCAATGTATGTTCGCTACTCTCAAAAGGAGATGTGAGTGTTTGAATTTGTATTTTATGTGAATAAACTTGGCTTTTAAATTCATTTGTGTCTATTCATGGAAAGTTAGGAATAGATTATGTGATATGTCATGTGTGCACCTTAGCAAGCATTTTACTGAAATTGAAATTTCAGAAATGTAGCCTTTCACTTTCATTCGCGTCTTTTTTCACTTTCATGGCATGTAATAATAGATTATATTTGTGTTTTATAACAGTTAAGCGCCCATAGTTTTAAATCAGCATATGGCATTTCATATTTTGATTGTTTTATAATGCTAGCTGGGCTATCCTTCATTTTATAATTGTACAAAATAATATTCTTAGGAGGATACTGAAGATATTCAAGTGATGTTACCTTTAAATTGTATTTCTCTCCTACCTATTTTTGTATGTCAGTTTAACTCTATTTGAGTTTTTTGAGATGATGGATTTGGTCCGTCAAGCATAAATTCATGGTGCTAATAACATGCAGAAGCCATTTTTGATTAGCTACGCGGTTTAGATGGAATCATAGAAGCAATGTGGTGGAGTTGGTTCAACTTGCCAACGATAACATGAAAAGCTCATAAAGAAGAAAATGAATTATTTTGTTTAATTGGTCTTACTACTGCATACTTGCCTATGGTGATTTGTACATAACATCTATTTCTGTTTTGAATGTTCATTGTAGTCATTTGTATTTAAATGTCAGAATAGGTAAATTAAGATTGATATTTAGTTTTTGCTTTACAAACTTTTGTAGCTATTTATTTTTATTTCATATTAAAAAAGACAACTTATTATGTTGTTATTCAGATACTGTGTTTGAAGACTGCTATGATTTGTGTATGTTGTTAAATATGTTCAATACTTCTATTTATTTGGTGATGCTATTGATATTTTGATGTTTTTTTGAAGTTATTTATCTTGAAGTCCACTAAAAAAGTTTACTTCTTTAAGTTGAGTTCTATATAGATACTCTCTATCCAATTGGGTGGGTCAGACGAACACAGACAACACATGAGCACATTACCTAATTCAATTTCTACGCTTTTCTCAAATCTAAATCAAATTTATTAATGGCTTTTTACCTCTTCTTTGGTTAGTCTAATGAGAAAATTAATGCATATTGATGTTCTTTTTGAATACGAGTAATAGATTGTGTAAATTGTAATCCATTTTTGTAGCAGCCTTGAAGTTGATCCTATGGACCTCTATAATGATCATGTTCAAATATACTTTCATCCTGTAATGCAACTTACCGTTATTTTTTATATCCCTATATATTTTAATCAAGTTTGCTTATCTTTCCTTTATAAGATTATCGGCCCTTTTTGCATTAATGTGTTATAACTTATGCTTCCATAATCGGATGATGTCAAGAAAGTTACCCATGCATGCACATTGTTATTAGAGCAGGTCCACCTGGACGTGCATATACACTCGTATTAACTATATCGATTATTTTAATCTATTTTAAACCAATTTAATTTATTTTAAACTAATTAAATTATTTTAATTTATTTTAAATCTAATTAATCTATTTTAAACTGTTTAATCTATTATAATTATATTTAATCTATTTTAAATCTATATTAATTATTTATAAGTATTTAAACTATTTTCTTCCAAATTCCAAACCAAGTAAAATGGATGGGATTATATTCAAATTCTTGATTTTTAAAGTGAATATGATTAATGATGTCACAACCTAAGTTAGGATTTAAAAGTTATAACTAATTGAACATGATGATTTTAGAATAAGGATTTTTCTTATTTCGGAAGTATGATTTCGAAAGAAATCATGATTTTGGAAACGATAATGATTTGAAAGTGATATAGTTTTGAGAATACGATATTTTGATATAAATTGCAAATTTGAATTTGAAAGGAAATATAATTATCGAACTATGATTTCAAAGGCGAATATGATTTTGAAAGTAATGATTTCGAAGTGATATGGTTTGAATTGAATATGATATTTTGATATCAATTATGAAATGATTTTGAAAATGTAAAAGAATCATCCGGTGTGTAATAAGTGGTTGGTTGTCAAAGAGACCGGATCAGATGTTGTCATACTCTCTGCTAATACAAAAAACCATTTTGACAACTGTGTACGCGGTGGAGATTCCAGAATGAAGTAGGATAGTGGCGATGATCCTAAAGGTATATTTATGCGGATTTAACTCCCGTTAGTTGGCATAAGGTCGCTAAAACAGGAGCGATTCTCGGGCCAAGTGAGGTAGCACATCCGATAGGACACATTCCATCGATACTCTATTCTGACTTTTGATTAATTTGGTAGCCACCGTTTGATTTTTACTCGAAAGTGTGTTTTGAATTGGGCAGTAGTTGTGGCTATGCGTTACCAACAGTTCGGATGTGCAATTGGTATATCTACCTTGGCATTGCCTAGTTGTGCCATGTCACCTACCCTGGCGCGCCTTCTACGAGTTTGTTTTGTACCATACTTATAGAGTGCCCTCTAACGACGCCCAGTACGGGGGAGATTACGGTACTGTATAGACTGTGGGAATATATAAAATGTGTTAAGTTGGAAAATGTAAAGCCTTAACGCTATTTTAATATTTTTACTTTACTGTAGACATATAATAGCGTATTGTATTACATAGCAGATAGTTTAACGAATCCTTATGTGATGCGAATCCCAAGCATCTCTTTAGTTACTGCGTTCACGTTGGACACTAGATAGGATATGTCAAACCCCGTAAACATCTGTGATGCCGTTCCACTCATATTTATTTACCAATTATTTAACTTACATAAGATCTTTTAGTTCTAACTCGAGTGTTTTGTCTTTTCAATTCGCTCGGGTCATCCTGAGCATTTCATGATTTTAAGACTTATTCCAAAGGACGAAGACAAAGATGTGTGCTACTACTATTTACTATATTATTCCACTGCATCACACTATTCCACTGCATTATTATTTATTTATCTATGATATGTGTAACCCTGATACCGTGTTGTATAAGTATAATCAAATGTTTTGTAAACAACTTCATGAACTGTTATTTGATTATTATATTTTGTCATTCCACTGTGAGATTCTGTTTTTTTATTTCTTTCTCTTTTTCCTATTTACCCCAATAACAATTCGCCCTTTTGTATGGTTTGAGTTTGAACTTGTGTTTGCTTAAAACGTATAAAAAGGCGGGATGTTACAATATGGATCGTGTTGTGTTAGATCACTAGTACACAATACGTCTATTTCCTCGCCTTATTTTCTTCTGTCTCATGTTAGCAACCGAAGCAGTAGACCAATGAAAATCAATAGATCATTCATTTTCTTTGGTTGTATTAACAACCGAAGCAATGGACCGCCCATTTCAAGCGAAGCAATAAACCACGTTGAAGAAAGCTAAAGTACAACCTTTTTCTCATTTCATAATATAGTTCTTTCAATTTTCAATTCCCTTCTTCCTCAAACAAAACACATAAAAAAATAATGGACCCTTCAAAACTTTCTTCGTATAGAAAGTCTAATCGTATTAAATTCTTCGACACCTGCTGCCCTTATATCGATCGATGCCTACTGCCCTAAATCGAACGACGCCAACGAACCTTAAGCGATCAACTTTAGCTAACCCTAAATCCATCAATCTACTAACCCTAAATGCATTGACACCAATTAACCCTAAGTCCAACTATGTCATTTTCAAAACAAAACAATCCACTCCATCAATGCCTTTGTTAAAACAAAAGGATCGGGCTGCTTCCATCCACAACTCGAAAGTCATTGTCATCAATTTTCGACTGACAATTTTCATTTCAGCGAAGTTGACTGTTGAATTTTGCCTAACTAGGAATTGTACTACTTTTGACCATTAGAGTTACTTGTAAGAATTCACTATGAATCTAATTATTAGACTAATAAAGTCGTGCCTGTCGATTTTTTATATTAGTGTTTCTGAAACTAGATTCAAGTTGAAACTAGGGTAGCTTCTGTGTTTAACTGCAAATTTCATTTTTTTTATCCAAGCATCCACTTCCAACACCAAAATAATCATTTATTTCTAAAGTTACATGTAAGCATAGTTATTAAATAACAAATCCATTGTTTAGTCTTTATGTGACAAGATACTAATACTAAATCACTTAGTGATGAATATTTCTAAACTTAAGCTATCACTAGTTAGCTTATAAAGCCATATGCAGGGCACTATTTTGTGGAAATAAAAGCATTACTGAATTGTTAGTTAGGTTGACAAAAATGAGCTTATGAGCAGTAGATATATTAGCTAGCTTCTTTAAACTTTAATTTGACAGTTAAAATTTTCTTATTATAATAAATATATAATCATTAGTGAAGATGCACACTAGGAAATAAATCATAGAAATGGTATGAAAATTATAGAAGCAATAAATGATTATGAGTGAGGTTTTTTTAAATAGAGGAGAGTGGAAGTGGATCCAGTTAGACGAGGCTAGTCCATGCCTAGAAGGAATTGTGATTTTTCTACAAAAAAGAAAACAAAAGTCGATGGAAGTAAGTCTCTTTTTAATATTATTGGATTTACTACATAAAAATTTCAATCTGTAGGTGTTTTCTTGAATAATGAGCCTAAATCGATAATATTTTTTCCCAACAGTTTCTTTTAAGCAAAGTTTGAATATTTAATTTTGCAGATGTGGCAACGTCGCTAATAATGATTAAATAGTAAAATGAATTTTACTCCATGTTTTTTTGGAAGCCATAAACTTTGACTAGATGTTTCCAAATAAGTTGTGATACCCAAAGTATTGTTTTGATAAGCATTCGTGTTTCCATATCATGTTGTAAAACGAATTAGTTTTGAACCATTCTAATTATTTTTCTCATTTTTTCATGCCTACTTCTCTTTAGCTTCTGTGCATGATTTGATGTTGATGATTCCATAATGGGAAGTGACAGCTTTGATGATGGATAGTTATATTTCAATACATGGAGGACTATGAGTCAGACTGAAGAAACTACTAGAGGAAGGTTATAGGGCAAATGATGATATTCTATGACTGAGATGATTGTTGAGGATCATTCCAATTGTGACGACTTCAAACGAGAGTTGTAAGAACAGTTCCAAAATGATCTTTGCTATGGATGATGTGTGCAAAGAGATCGTTGATACTCAAAGGTTTTCAAAGTGCTCGTTAAGCAATGTATGCACTTGGGGTGTGATGGCTCCATAACTTCAAATAAGATATTTATTTATCCTGTAACGTGATGGTTAGTCTAGCCTATTGAGTGACATGCATTCGAGTACTATGAAACTATAACATTGACTATCATAATGGGTAGTCAAGCCCTTGAACTTGATGGCTTAGGTGAGTTATCAAATATCCAACGTACTAAATGAGTGAATGTGAGAACGGTCGACGGATAATATGTTTGTTTTGGTTGTTTATCACCTTAGGGATGTCACATGATGTAGATGTTATTGATGTAGATACTTAGACACAATTTAATACTTTATGGTTTAGTGCACCCACGATGATTTTAATGTAGAGTAGAATATATCCTATGATGTGCTAACTTGTGGATGCAGGGGCAAGTTAGGTATGATATTCCATATCATTTGTTCTAATACATTGACTATATAATATTTTAGATTTTCTACCGCTTATGCCAGACTATTGTTCGATCAGGATTTTATGCTTTGCTTCTATTATTCTGGGTACTCTTAAATGAGTGGATTATGGATATCAGGTCTGGTGGGTATATGGAGCTGGACAGGTGATGAGGATGAGGCCATACTCTCGTATTACTATATTTAGTTGTCATTGCCTATCCTTCTGCTATGCAACACCAAGAGGCTTACTACTACTATTATCTATTTGGAGACAATAATCTATTTTGAGTTTGTTATCAATTGTATCAACTCAATTACTTATGTTGTATAACCGTATGGATCAGAGTACTCTGATTGTGATTCATTCAATCATTACTGTCTCGCCTGTCTTGTATTTGAGATGTTTATTGTTATATACATTCCATGCTCTTTGAGATATACGATAGGTTTATGATTGATTTACTTTTAATATAACTCTTTTTTATGATCGTCCTACATCGATTGGGCACTACTGTAGCACGCATTACTAACAATTTGGTACTGATGGTGTAGGGCAGTCGCCACAATGGTACAGTACAAAAATATTATTTTTAACTAAAACAAAAAGTGATTCTTTCCTTGTACAAGCTAATGATTTGGAAAATGTATCCAGTTGAGAAATATTCACTCTATAACTTTCACTTAGTATAATGACATATGAGAACGAAGGAGAAAATAACAAAAGGGTAATTATATTATCAAGTAACTTTATGGTATAAAGCATTCTTTTTACAAAAGAATCTCCCGACGGTTTTTCTTCTTCTTATAATGTGTTCCTAAAGGAATATAAAATGATTTGAATATGCACCTACTATAAAAATTATACTAATAGGAATTGAAATCAACATGCATGAGAGTATGGTAGTTTACCACTGTTTCTACTTTATTAGGCAATTTATGATGAGAAGATGGCAGTAAGATAATTTGAGGATTACATAGGGAAGACTAGCACTGATGTCTTTTATTTTGTGTAACGAACAAATCTATATCAGAAATAATATGCAAGTCCTACATGGAATAGGGTAAATGTAATACCACACCTCTATATCTATACTGTCAAAGAGTGTTACAAAATAATGCTATCTAGTAATTCAAGGAATAAGGCTCGTAAGAAGCGACTACATGTGAATATTTCCTTGGGCTAATACTGCAATGCGTTCTTACCTTATATAATACAATAATATACGTGTTCGGTTTCAGCACAAAGCAATGAACACATAGGTTTACCAGGACATAACAATTCATAAATACTCAGATAGCAGAGCATTGCAGAATGTAGAAAAAAATACATCACAACACATAGCACAAACTAAGTCTACAAAATGAAGTATGCGACCTACTATAACATATATACATCGATACAAGTCAAATGCAATATACAACTTTACCTTATTACATATATACATACACGGAGACATCAAAAGAAAATATACATAATAGACTTCCAAAATATGATTTAGTTTATAATTGTCTCCTAATTAAGCCCAATATCCATGGAAGGCTAATTTTTATAAAACTGTAAAGTCTCAGACTGATCCGAGTATTATATAAATTATAAACGGGTCAGACTATGCCTAAATTTAAATGTAAGGTGATCATAGCAATACATATAACCAAAAAAGATAATGGTATGCTGAACGGGTTTCATAACACACCAAATAATTGTCATACATACTCAATATTAACCTCATTCCCCGTCGAGTAATATATATGATGTCATAATATATGAGTCATATCTCTTTAATTTGACCAAAATCACTAATCTACTCAATTGTGATTCACTCCTAATCACCATTATTAAGAGTAATATTTATTACTCATATAGTTATCATAAAATGATCATGGCTTAATTTATATACTAGTTGAGTATAGAAAATACACTCTTCCAGATGTTGATCGTGCCAAGATACACGACTGTTTCATCTGTGCATCCCTCGATTAGAATTTATAACTTTACTAGATGGTAGTTGACACCAAGATACATAGCTTGTTTCATCCTTGTATTCGTCGACCAGAATAGTATGTGCCCTCACATGACCTATTTATTGTACTATTCTCTGTTGTGCGGGCATCATCGTTTTTGTAAAACATATTATTTGTTTGTCATCGGTTATGTGCTCGTACAGCAGGTTGACAGACCTATGACAAATAGCCAGAATGCCACTCGGTCCCAACTAGGATGGATCTGGCATATTTGATACCTCATCTTGTTTGATCAACTCATTATATTTTCCATGCTCTCGTTACAACAACAAACCCTCCTAATTGTTGTTAACCTTGTGTCACTAAAATTTATTAACCATATTATATATTCAATGCAGGAAATATCATACCATATCCTATGCAAGAATTCAAAAGAATCATTGAAGAAATATGACTTAACGTCTCATACTGTTGGTATCTGTAACAACCCGCATATTTTACGATCGTGTATTTAAATATTTTATTTAAATACAGCATCGTTAGTCGGATTATAGTCTAAAATGCTACTTTTTGCATACGGTTGAATTAGGACACGGGACCACTTCCATTGAGTACACAACGTCGTTTGAAACCTTTTTGAGTATAAACTTCGATATGTTTGGAGCTAGCTAAAAATTTGACCTAAGAATTTTGGACTTTGGGTTTGGGTTAGCCTAAACTATTAACTCTAGCTCCACCCCCACTTCTCTTCATTCACTTTCATTTCCTAATACCTTCAAGCTTTCATTAAAATAGGGGAAGAGAAAGAGAATTAGAATTCCTAAGCCCTAGTTCCATTGCAAATCCAAGTTCTAACTCCAAATTCAAAGTGAAGCTATTGGTAAGCATCCTATTCTTCTTCTCCAACTTATTCTACCTTCAATTTCAGAAATTCCTAAAGTCTAACTTAGGAAATGTTTTCTTTTAAGCTTAGATTCAAGCTTCTTGGGTTGGAATTGAGGAGTGATTGTTTTTACCTTGCTCTATAGCTTCTTCCTCCTTGTTTTTGTGCAAAAGGTGAGATTTTTATCTCACATCTATGTCTATAACTATCTTTGATTGTTGGGTATGAATTCCTAACAATTATTCATGTGCATTTGCTTTTGGTTTGGATTGAATTGGTGAATATTTCAATTTTTGGTGTTTTGAAGTCAAATCTTTAAAAATCCTAACTTTGATGTTTGAACATGTTTTTGGAGTGTGTCGAGGAGCCTATAGGACTTGGTTGTCGCGTGGCATAACTCCCTAGTTGCAATTGCTCGATCGATTGGCTCCGTTTGGATTTTTTTTCCCTTTGGGGAATAGGATGGAAATGCTGGGTAACAGGCACCAATCGACTGGCACTCTGAGTCTAGTCGACTGACCTGTAACCCAAGATTTTTTCAAGGTCTGGTCCAGTCGACTGTTCTCGGAGAGCCAGTCGACTGACCTGCTTGTATTTTGCCTATTTTGCCTATTTAGCCTATTTTCCCAGAGATTCCAATTTTTATCGATTCATGATTATCCGATTTGTTATTATCATTTATTATTGACTTTGATGACTTCTTTTAGGGATTTTTGAGAATGCCCATTTTGATGGATTCGGTATCGGTTTCTATGGATTTGATTCACGTCTTCGTATGTGAATTTTTGATGATTGATTGTTTCTACAATCATTTAGATGACTTGTCACTTTAAAATACAAAGGTTTTTATACTAGTAGTAAATATTCAAACTCTTTCATCAAAACGATTTCAACACTATTTTATTACAAAGCTCGTTTATAAAACCGTTTTCCAAATCTATTAGTATATACAAACCTTTACCTCATTCGTATGAGAAATCTAATTAAACGGCTTAGTAAAACAAGTGATATGAAACGCTTGCGTTCACTTCCTCGGTTAATTCTTGGACTTGTTCGATTGAAACCCTTGTGACAATTTTCGAGTAGAGACTTACAGTTTGTTCGTAAATATTTAAGTTAAGCCAGTAGTTATGGGACATGAAGCTAAACTCATTTATTTACTAGCTTAGTTTAATTGACACTTCTTGATGATCAATGATGATCATTTTATGGTTTAGACTAGCAATGTGTGATGTCTCTTTGTCCACGTGGAGGACATTACCTCGTCCTATTGAGCTTTGTCTCATTTCTTTTATGGGCTAATGACCCATGTTCTTCTATGATATTCGGTTCATCGGATGTACCGTTATTGTAATACATCGATGTCCCGTCTTTTCTATTCACTGGACGTACCGTTATTGTACTGCGTCAATGTTTCGAATTGTTTGAGTTTCCATTCATCGGATGTACCGTTATTGTACTACATCGATGTCCTGGCTGTTCAATTCATTAGACGTACCGTTATTGTACTACGTCAATGTTTCGAATTGTTTGAGTTTCAGTTCATCGGATGTACCGTTATTGTACTACATCGATGTCCCGGCTTTTCAATTCATTGGACGTACCGTTGTTGTACTGTGTCAATGTTTCGAAATGTTTGAGTTTCAGTTCATCGGATGTACCATTATTGCACTACATCGATGTCTCGGCTTTTCGATTCATTGGATGTACCGTTTGTACTACATTGATGTTTCGAATTTATGGTTAACGACCATGGAATAGCGTTCCGTTTGTGATACATGTGTTGGGAGATTTCATGCTCCCGTTTGGGATTGGCCATCCCCTTGTGGTTTTTGGATTTCTAATTGATGATTTCTGGAATTTACGTTTCATCAATTTTTGCGATTGGCAACGTGTTTGTCAATATTCGTGGCTTGGTGAATAAAATAAAGAATATGACATTATTTTTGATGCTATGAGATTCTTGAGATATTATATAACTTTTGTTGATTTTCTAAAGTATACTTGTCAGGGTATGACATTTTTGGTCATCATACGTTTTTATTATATCTCTTATCCTATCTCATTTTTATCTGATATTTATATTTAGACTGGTCCGTTTATTATTTTCTTATTAAATAATACTCGGGTCAGACTGAGATACTATAGGTGCTTCCTCATGACTTCTTATTTGGGACCATCATATTTGACTTTTGGCTAACTTCTTAGCTTGTAGTTTTTGGTTGTATACATTAGAGATATTGACTCCTTGATGTATACATATTCTTTTGTCTAGCACTTGTATCTATTCTTTTGTGATGTAGTGGATCTTGTTTGACCACTACTCTGATGTACACTTTTAAGTGTTACATATTTATATCTATATCCGCCTTTGTGATATGTATATCTATGACTGATTTGTATTATGTTTATTTCACTACTTGTTTCCGAAGCCCACATAGCCACTGTGTAGTAGCTTTGAGTTTGTATCGGTATGTCGGATTTCCTCTGGAAATGAAATGCATGTTATTCTATCTGACATATCGGTGCTCGCACAAAGTAATTATACAGAAGGTCGCTCCTCAATAGCCTTATTTTTCATGCTAGTTGACGGCATTACTCCATAGTGTCCTTGGCTAGCGTGCGTATAGAGGTGGGGCATCACAGCATGGTATCAGAGCCAAACTTCAGAACAATGTAGAATAATTTAACAAGGATCATCGTCTTAAGTCCATATTACGAGTCGTGGCCTAGGATTTTATTCGAGTCATTGGACCCATCCTATCCTATTTTCTTTGTGATGCCTTGTGTTATCTATCATGATTATTTGATATTCATTCTGAGAATAACCTTTTTCTCTTCTTTCTTTCTTTCTTAAAGAAGAAGAGATGGTTAGTTCTGGCAGTCCTAGCGCTGGTCAATCCAGTAGTCCTTCTCTGGATGGCGTATTCATGTCTACCCAACAACTTTTGGATCTTGTAAAGAATCAAAGGTTTATCTATGCTTTGGGTAAGAACCCCGAAAAGGTTTTACCTTTGAAACTTGAAGTTCCTTTCAATCAGCTTGTGGATATCACTCTTCGACATGAAGAGGTTGGTAAAGGAAGTGATAGTGATATTGGGATTTCCAAGAAAAGGCATATTAAGTTCAAGAGCCCTAATCCCAATAAGAAAGTGAAGCAAACTACTTTGAAAGCAAAGACTCCAATCCCTAATCGTGGAGGATGCTACAATTTTAATTCTAAGGAACACTATGCAAATAAGTGTCCAAAACCGATTACTTGTCTCTATTGCAAAAATCCGGGTCATCTTTTATCTGCATGTCCCAAACTTCTGAGCAAGGGAATGGGAAAGTTAAGTATTGTGCAAACGCCTGATAACCCTTCTCTTGATCAAGGTATTTTTCATTCAATCATTGACGACATTTGTTTTGTGATCATCCTATTCGAGTTCTTGTTGATATGAGTTCATGTCATTATTTTGTATCAAAAGAACTTGTTGATTCATTTTCTTTAAAACATTTTGGGCTTGATGACTTCTTTGAGAATTGTGAATCCGGTTGGTGGATCTGCAACACTCAGTTTGTTTGCTTTGAATTGGTGTCGGGATTATTTTTATGTGATTTTTCTTTCCGAGCCGATTTTTTACTTAGGCTTCCGAATTGATTTTTGTAAGGGTTGGTTTAATCATTATGAAGCCATATCCTATGTCCCAAGTGGACTGTTCATCTTCGACATTCTTAACCCGTTAAGCAGATTTTTGTTTTTACTTGTGATTTCGACTCCAATTTGATGACATCGTTTTTATTCTTTAAACCCACATGATGAGAATGATGTTATTCTTCTCATTCGGGTAGTTTGTGAAATTTTCCGGTATTTATTTTTTGAGCTTGTCTTAGGGTTATCACCTAGGCTATCTATTGAGTATTGTTAAGATCTTTTCAGCTCGACCTTGCCACCGATTTTCATTAGTTACGAGTTGCAGAAGTAAGTTAGCATTCCACTTACCGCATTCCGCACTCGTTATGATTCTTATGAATGAATTATTAGTCATTCAGTTTGTCCAGCTTATTTCATCCATTTTATGAGTCGAATATTCTACGAATATCTCGATGACTCCATTCTTGTATTTATTGATTTTGGATGAAAACAGCAATTTAAAATTTTGCATATCTTTTTCATAAGATTTATTTATAAGTATGATTGGATTTTCGTTCTTGAAACAAACAAAGAATATTCGTAAAGTTTTTAAGAGACATATTTATCATATAGAAGATGATTTTATGATTGTATTGCCTATTGAGTGCTTTATGAATTCTGATCGATGCGCTTGATCAACGTGATCGATAGGAACCTCCTAAACGCTTTGATGAGACAGTTAGACATGGTAAATTGACTTGTAAAGAGTAATTTTTTCTAGAAAGATTATTACATAAAGATAATTGTAATTTTGAAAGTTTTAGCTTTTTGGGAAAGAAGATTATTTAAAAGAACTCTTTCTTTAGATACTCCTATTCTTGTGATTCCTGAAGGGAACCAAGATTTCACTGTTTGTACCGATATGAGTCGTATTGGTTTGGGTGTCGTTCTCTTGCAAAAGGGAACGTGCTACCACTTATGCTTTTATCAATTAAAGCCTATCGAGACTAGGTATGCCACTCATGGTCTAGTGCTCGTGGCTATTGTTTTCACTTTTAGAATTTGGCATCATTGCCTTTTGGGGGAGGAATTTGTTCTCTACCTCGATCATAAATCTTTGAAATGTTTATTTTCTCATAAGGAACTTAATGTTGGCTCGAGTTCCTAGCATCTTATGATCTTGATATTCTTTATACTCTTGAAAGGGGAAACCGTGTTGCCAATGCTCTTGTCGTAAGCAACAAGTGGTTGTTTCTTTGATGATGTTCGAATGGAATGATCTTTTTACCAAGTTCATTGGACGTTTCGATGTACTTCATTTTATTGAGCTTCGTCTCATTTCTTTTATGGACTAGCGTCCGATGTTCTTTTAGGGTGTTCGGTTCATCGGATGTACCGTTATTGTACTACATCGATGTCCCGACTTTTCGGTTCATTTGACGTACCGTTTGTACTACGTCGGTGTTCCGAATTGTTTGAACTTTGGTTCATTTGACGAACCGTTTGTACTGCGTCGGTGTTTCGAATTATTTGAACTTCGGTTCATTTGATGTACCATTTGTACTGCGTTGGTGTTCCGAATTATTTGAATTTCGGTTCATTTGACGTACCGTTTGTACTGCGTCGGTGTTCCGAATTATTTGAACTTCGGTTCATTTGACGTGCCGATTATACTGCGTCGGTGTTCCGAATTATTCGAACTTCGGTTCATTTGATGTACCGTTTGTACTGCGTCGATGTTCCGAATTATCTGAGCTTTCGTTCATCTGGCGTACCATTATTGTACTATGCCGTTGTTCAAAATTATTCGAGTTTCTAGTTTCTCGGGCGTACCGTTATTGTACTACATCGTTGCACCGGCTTAATTTTTCTACTATTTATTACGTTTTCCACGTCTCTCAACTACGAAAATGCCTTAGGGATTCAGATTTTATTCTTGAGCCCAGTGTTATTGAAGAAATTGAAGTTTCGCCTAATTTGACTTGTGAGCAACACCCTATTCGCATCATTTCTTCGAAGGTTAAACGCCTTCGAAATGAAGATTTCCCTTTTGTGAAAGTTCAATGATTCTCAAACCCTAAGGATTGCTCTTGGGAATCCAGAGAATTCATCAAGCAAACATGTTCGGACTTACTCTTTCGTGCTCTTTACGGTGAACTTCTTATTTCAAATTTTCTTTTGTGTTGATATGCTTTTATGGTTGTTACCATTTATTTTTCTTCCTAAATATTGCGAGGACGCAATTCCTTTAAGGAGGGGAGTCTGTAACAACCCGCATATTTTACGATTGTGTATTTAAATATTTTATTTAAATACAGCATCGCTAGTCGAATTATAGTCTGAAATGCTACTTTTTGCATATGGTCGAATTAGGACTCGGGACCACTTCCATTGAGTTCAAAATGCCGTTTGCGACCTTTTTGAGTATAAACTTCGAAACGTTTGGAGCTAGCTAAAAATTTGACCTATGCACTTTGGACTTTGGGTTTGGGTTAGCCTAAGCTATTAACTCTAGCTCCAACCCCACTTCTCTTCATTCACTTTCATTTCCTAATACCTTCAAGCTTTCATAAAAATGGGGAAAGAGAAAGAGAATTAGAATTCCTAAGCCCTAGTTCCATTGCAAATCCAAGTTCTTCTCCAAATTCAGAGTGAAGCTATTGGTAAGCATGCTCTTCTTCTTCTCCAACTCATTCTACCTTCAATTTTAGAAATTCCTAAAGTCTAACTTAGGAAATGTTTTCTTTTAAGCTTAGATTCAAGCTTCTTGGGTTGGAATGGAGGAGTGATTGTTTTTACCTTGCTCTATAGCTTCTTCTTCCTTTTTTCGTGCAAAAGGTGAGATTTTTTATCTCATATCTATGTCTATAACTATCTTTGATTGTTGGGTATGAATTCCTAACACTTATTCATGTGCATTTGCTTTTGGTTTGGATTGAATTGGTGAATATTTCAATTTTTGGTGTTTTGAAGTCAAATCTTTAAAAATCCTAACTTTGATGTTTGAACCTGTTTTTGGAGTGTGTCGAGGAGCCTATAGGACTGGGTTGTCGCGTGGCACAAATCCTTAGTTGCAATTGCTCGATCGATTGGCTCCGTTTGGATTCTTGCCCCTTTAGGGAATAGGCTGGAAATGTTGGGTAACATGCACCAGTCGACTGGCACTCTGAGTCCTGTCGACTGACCTGTAACCCGAGTGTTTTTCAGGGTCTGCTCTAGTCGACTGTTCTCAGAGAGCCGGTCGACTGACCTGCTTGTACTTTGCCTATTTAGCCTATTTTTCTAGAGATTCCAATTTTTATCGATTCATGATTATTTGATTTGTTGTTATCACTTATTATTGACTTTGATGACTTCTTTTCATGATTTTTAAGAATGTCGATTTTGATGGATTCGATATCGGTTTCTATGGATTTGATTCACGTTTTCGTATGTGAATTTTAGATGTTTGATTGTTTCTACAATCATTTCTATGACTTGTCACTTTAAAATACAAAGGTTTTAATACTAGTAGTAAATATTCAAATTCTTTCATCAAAACGATTTCAACACTATTTTATTACAAAGCTCGTTTATAAGACTGTTTTCCAATCTATTAGTATATACAAACCTTTACCTCATTAGTATGTGAAATCTAATTAAACGGCTTAGTAAAAAAGTGATATGAAACGCTTGCATTTACTTCGTCGGTTAATTCTTGGACTTGTTCGATCGAATCCTTGTGACAGTTTTTGAGTGGAGGCTTACAGTTTTGTTCGTAAATATTTTAGTTAAGCCAGTGGTTATGGGACATGAAGCTAAACTCATTTATTTACTAGCTTAGTGTAATTGACACTTCTTGATGATCGATGATGATCATTTTATGGTTTAGACTAGCAATGTGCGATGTCTCTTTGTCCACATAGGGGATAGTACCTCGTCCTATTAAGCTTTGTCTCATTTCTTTTATGGGCTAGCAACCCATGTTCTATTATGATATTCGGTTCATCGGATGTACCGTTATTGTACTACATCGATGTCCCGCTTTTCGATTCATTGGACGTATCGTTATTGTACCGCGTCAATGTTTCGAATTGTTTGAGTTTCAGTCCATCGGGTGTACCATTATTGTACTACATCGATGTCCCGACTTTTCGATTCATTGGAGGTGCTGTTATTGTACTGCGTCAATGTTCGAATTGCTTGAGTTTCAGTTCATCGGATGTACCGTTATTGTACTACATCGATGTCCCTGCTTTTCGATTCATTGGACGTACCGTTATTGTACTACGTTAATGTCCCTAATTGTTTGAGTTTTAGTTCATCGGATGTACCGCTATTGTACTACATCGATGTCCCAGCTTTTCGATTCATTGGACGTACCGTTTGTACTGCGTCGATGTTTCGAATTTATGGTTAGGGACCATGGAATAGCGTTCCGTCTGTGATACACGTGTCGGGAGATTTCATGCTCCCCTTTGGGATTGGCCATCCCGTTGTGGTTTCTGGATGTCTAATTGATGATTTCTGGAATTTATGTTTCACCAATTTTTGCGATTAGCAACGATGTTTTTGTCAATATTCGTGGTTTGGTGAATAAAATAAAGAATACGGCATTCTTTTTGATGCTATGAGATTCTTGAGATATTGGATGACTTTTGTTGATTTTCTAAAGTATACTTGTCAGGGTATGACATTTTTGGTCATCATACATTTTTGTTATATCTCTTATCCTATCTCATTTTTATCTGATATTTATATTTAGACTGATCCATTTATTATTTTCTTATTAAATAATATTCGGGTCAGACTGAGATATTACAGGTGCTTCCTCATGGCTTCTTATCTGGGACCATCATTTGACTTTTGACTAACTTCTTAGCTTGTAGATTTTGGGTGTATACATTAGAGATATTGACTCCTTGATGTATACATATTCTTTTATCTAGCACTTGTATCTATTCTTTTGTGATGTAGTGGATCTTATTTGACCACTACTCTGATGTACACTTTTAAGTGTTATATATTCATATCTATTTCCGCCTTTGTGATATGGATATCTATGACTGATTTGTGTTATGTTTATTTCTCTATTTGTTTCCGAAGCCCACATAGCCACTGTGTAGTAGCTTTGAGTTTGTATCGGTATGTCAGATTTCCCCTGGAAATGAAATGCATGTTATTCTATCTGACATATCGGTGCTCGCACAAAGTAATTATTCAGATGGTCGCTCATCAACAGCCTTATTCTTCGTGCTAGTTGACGGCATTACTCTGTAATGTCCTTGGCTAGCATGAGTATAGAGGTGGGGCGTCACAGTATTATAATTTTGTTTATTCAAAATTCTTATCAAATAGAAGTTTATGCATCTCATATGATTCAACCATTTATTGATTTGGAATGGGTATTATTATAAATGCTTATTTCCAAAATCTACATTACAATTTCAAATATCAATACTTTATTTAAAGAGCTTTAATTTGAAAATTTCCATTCTTTTCCAAAAGCTTAGTTAATTGTAAAAGTCCATTATTTAAACCTCTTATTTAATTTTCAAATAATTCACATTCTTAACTTCCTTTGGATTTCAAACTGCCTTCTTCTTTTAAAATCATACACATTATCAGAAATTACCCTTGAATTATATAAAAATACCAAACAAGGAGTTTAGTATTTTCAAAAATACCTTTTAACCACTAGATTCAAATTATATTATCTCAAATCCTAAAATATTTCCAAGAATCAAACATTTAATTCTCAAAACAGTTTATAAAATCATTCTTTATTTTCAAATCCTTTTTAAATCATATTTCAAAAATAATTTATTTAACTAAGATCCTCTTTTTGTAAAAAAGTCTTTTAGACATTCAGCACAACGTTGATTAATAAAATTCACTTATATAATTAAATTCTTAAATTTCCCCATTTCTAAAAGAGTTTAATTGTACTATTATCTTTCAAAGTATTAAAATCATTTTTCTTTTTATTTAAAAATATTCAAATATAAAATAAATTACTATTTATAGTCATACTTTACTGCATATAGTAATAAATTTTCATTTCTAATTTTATTAATTTTATATTAAATAAAATAGTTCACATTTTTATTATTCCAAAAATATTATATTATAAAGCTTCACTTCTTTTTGGTTCCCATAAAACTAAACTTGAAGCTTTTGGAATAAAAATTTCAAATCCCTTCTTATACACCGCTATTATTATTTTTGTGCTCATAAATAAAAGAAATGTCCGTTCGTAAATCAATTATAAATCAAATACCACAAATGTGTGTGTGTTGTGTCTTCTCTTATATTAAATTTATTTATGTAATTAATAAGGGGGACTGTTGATCCTTGCTCTTTTTCAAATCATTCATTTGAGAAATAATTTGATTCAAGCAAAACTTTTATTTATTCACAATTACTTCCAAAGGTATTTAACATGGAATTTACTCTTCTACTCAATTTCGAATGCAATACCCGACCTTTATCAAAGTAAAGCTAGGACATGCAAATATCATATACTCAATGTCAAATGAATCTATAACACAATTAAATTATATTAATTGGGAAACACATCCATTACCAGGTAGAACATTCGTTTTGCTGAATTTCTATTTTGAATAACCTTATTCTAGCTAAATTCATCCAATTTCAGTCAAATTATTAAACAAAAATTAGATACAAGAATGCAATTATATTTCAACCAATTTATTCATTCACAACTGAAGTTCATTATAATCTATAATCAAACCAAGGCATGCATAGAGAAATATACATATTCTAGAGGATGGATTTTATGAGTAAGAAATAACTCACCAAAAATGATGCATAAATGAAGCTATTTAATCTTAGTAACCACATTCTTTTCTCCAACACCTGCTCTTCCACCTCATAGCCCAATAATGCATCATCCATGGCAGCTGATATCACTTCATCATGTGCCTCCAGACATGCACACAAGCAGGTGTCCCACAACTCCAATACACCATCCTTGGTTGTGCACATCGCGACGTCACCTCTCTTAGTTGCCCGCTCTCCTTAAAATGTTAGTTACATATAGCATAAATCCTCAACACCATCCTCTCTTTGCGCATGCATCCAACCATCAATGCTATCTTTCTTTATTGTGCTTAAGGCCAAAGGCCTCATCATCTCTTCTAACATCGATGTTCCTCTCCAAGTTCAAGAAATATATTTTTTCCTCAATTTCGAATTGTGGTAAACTAGGGATTTGAAGTGAAAAAGGGAAAATGTGTTTCGGCATAGTATCACATGAGAGAGAGAGGTAAAGAATGAGTGTAATATTTGTTTATTTCCTTCCAATTATGCCTTTGCAAGTAAGATTTTAGTTTCTCATTTATTTACAATTTAATAATTCTATTATCAAATTATAATTTTACTTTCAATTTAATTTCTCTACTATGTATTTTACAAAGTATACTTTAATGTATTATACAAAATATTTAATTTCAATAAATATTAATCTTCATTGGCTTATTTATTTTTAATATCGAATAAACCTTCTTTTCAATTATTTCACTCATATACAAAAATTACTTACAATATAAAAATATTTTATATTCATTTTCATATTTTATTCGAGTTCAATATGTTTTTTGAAAAGAATTTATTAATTAATTCAATTAAATAAAAAAATCCTTTTTATCAAATAAGCTTTAATTCGATAAAAATATATTTTCGTAGATAAAAATTATACAGAATTGAGTTCGAATATTTGTTTAATCAAAATTTATTTATCACAAGGTCATAGAAAATAAGGTTGTTACAATTAAATAAGTAACGAATACATAACTTCCAATAAGAAAATCCTTTATCAACAGGATAAAATTAGCATACCGGAGTAAATGTGTCATCCACTGCAACCTTGGCTTTCTTAATGGCATGCAAAATTCTCAGTAGATAAGGTATGGTATTGATATACTATTTGGTTTATTTCTAACAATGCATGACAAATAACAATTAATGGACTACACAGAAACGTGAAAAAATTAAGGATAGAATTGGAACATGAGAATGTATCGACACATATAGGACAATCAGAAATCTTAGAATGAATATATTTGCATACCGCCTGCAAATCATATATGTGCAATACCATCTTGACATTCTTAGAAGGAAAATTCACATCATGGGCAAGAATATGGATAATTAAGTATGACGTATTTTGGGTAGTTGGTCACTGCGACATGATTTTCCTCATGATCAAATATGTTCCTTTGAGGGGCATCTTTACGGTACTCCTTCACAAAGTTCATGAGATACTTGTTTGCCTATAATGTAAAAATTAAATTGTTGCTTGATGGTATGTAAAAATATGGCACATACATACATAAAAAAACCAAAATGAAACAAACATAAGATTATATATTTGCAAGACAATCTGCTTAAGCCAATGCAAATGCACGTGAATATCTAAAGGGGAGGGGCCAAGTCTTTAGAAGATTGTATATCCTGCACAAAAATAGCTTTCGCACATTGAACGAAGAATCCTACGATAAAATACACGACGTAGCAATATTTACAGCAACGGTGTATTATAACCTATGCCATAAGTTTTAAATAAAAACATGCACATATAAATAAAATGAAATAGTTATTGTTTTAAACAAGTATGACTGAACTTCAACATCTAATCTTCTTTTTGTTAATATGTAGTGATTAAGGCTTGAGAATCATATCAATCTACCGATAGCAATTTTCTTATTTCATCCATGTTTTCGAAAACAAGTATGATGTGTAGAAATTAGAAATACAAAAAATAGAAATGATGTTAGAGAGTATTACTATTAAACTTAAAGCACATGTAGTTTGTATATCATAATGCATTTATTTACTCAATATGGCCAACTAATTATAGTGTTAAAAGATGCATCAAAATAATTAATTGGCTCATAACATGGTTCTAGGGTAATGAGGATGATAAACAAACCGGTTTAATTAATGTTATGAAAATGTGTGTGAATGTACCTTTGTGTTTACCTTCCATCCATTCATGACAAATGCACGTTTTACTGTTAAAAACTTCATCCTCCTCTCTTTTATCATACTTAGTTTGTTCAACATATTTTTCAGTCTTCTAATTTCATCTTCAAGTAGTCTTCTTACTTCATCTTGTTTTCTTAATTAGTTAGAAACGATTTGTCAGTTAATCCTCTAGTCTTAATCTTGCAGCTTTATAATTCTTTAGCCTTTCAACTGGCTCTACTTTAATTTATCTAAATAGGTAACTATATATGAAAATTAATAATCCCACTAACAAATGTTTGCATTTATTTATTCCAACAAGAAACAAAAAAAATTAGTTGCATATAAAAATATTCATTTTGGGATGTGATATTGATTTGTTTTTTCAAAGGAAATTATGAAACAAATGACACTTAAATGAAGTAGAAATACAATTTTGAATAGTAAAAGCATCATTACAAAGATGTTGGAAATGCGTCCTTTCTCTAAAATGATTGACCTGAAACAAAAAATTCAAAATTTTCATTAAATGTCATTTTATACCTTACCATGTCAATAGTCTTACAATTTTTTTGAATTAATTGCATGGTTACTTGTACTGTTAGTATTTTCAATGCTCGAAACATTACAATTTTAAACTATATAATGAAATATGAGTATCATTGGTTAAAAATTATGTAAAAGCTACTATCAAAATCAGAAGAAGTAAAATAAAAAAGAAAGCGAACAGAAAAACATGCTAACAACATACAAGTAAGGAAAATTAAATAAACAACTTTAAATTTTCCTTTTACATGTCATAATAATATTTACCTTGGATAGCACACTTCTCTGGTTTATTTGTTTTTCTTCTTCACTATGTGTAAACTCTTCAAAAAGATACAATTGGCCTACAACTCAAAGTTAGGGTAATAAGCAAAACAAACTCTATAAAATCTTACAATTTGAAGTTAGGTGATAAAAGACGTTGCTAGCAACATTAGTTATAAAAAGAACTAATCCTCAACATTTTCATTTATCAAATTAAGATAATTTAGTTTATTGAAAATTGCTGAAGTGCCTATAAGATTAGGAATAGAGAATTGAATAGTTTGTGTGGTAAAGAAATTGTCTAATGACTTAAGTGTGCATAGTTCAATTCGTTTATTAATTTTAAGCCGACTGGGTTGGCTGAGTTGATTGGTAGTTCAAACTATGAGACTAAAGGTCAGAAGTTCGATCCCCAGGATCAACATCTGTTGGCATTAACGAACCATGTTCAATAAATCATTAAGATTTGGAAACGCTAACTTTTAAATGATATCCCTCGTATCATTTCAATATCAATTGTTGTTATAAATATTTGAAAATCCGTTTAACTGATTGTGGGGTATAGTAATAGTACATATATTTAATACCAAATTCCAAAACCTAATATGAAAATATTCGACGTATTAACTATAACACCTCACTCTAGCACTCTTGGCTGGACTTGGAAGTGCTACCCTTATACTATCATATTAGTATCACGAGTTTGCAAGGAAAATGCCAATGTACACAAAGTTATAATGTGGTACTATCATATAAGTACCCCACTCCAAACATTTTTGTTGAAACTCATTTGACATATATATCTTTTATAAACTAGGAACGTATATAAATAGGCACAATGTTCAAAAAAAATTCAATATTTGACAAAAAATTAAAAAATAGTTTTATTGTTTGCTGTCATATGTTTTTGCTGTAAACACAAACTTTTCCAAAATAACCTTATGTTTTCAGTAATAAAATGTTAGTGCAGACATAAAAGGTCATGGTTTAACATCTCATTATGGAAAAGGTTATTTCTTTACTTTTTTTATTAGACAATTTTTTATGTGCATGTATTCGAGACATTTAGTCTTCAAGGTTTTGTTTTACATTCATTCATTCGATATTCTATTTATTCAACTTTCAATCCTCGTGGGCAATATCATTTTTTGTCAAAAGACACTTTTTAAAGATCATTTGAACAATATACATTGCTTTTATAATGCATTTTTTCAAAATAGAAATCATCAATACTATATGCAAGTAAAATTAGACACTGTGGTGATACGTCTTTTTTTTATAAATATTTTTGTACAAGCATGCACCCTTTCTACCATGGTTCTAGATTCCTCTAGCACAATGGAACTCTGGCCAATCCGCTTGGTTCTGACGGGGATCGGGCCGGAATCGTGTTAAAACTATGTTTTCGGATTTTACATAGAAAGAAATATGAAAAAATTGAAAAAAACCGAAATCACTCCTTCGATTTATCATAATTAATCTACTTGTTCTTCTAGTGATTAGCCTAGAAGTCGTTCAAGGAGAAGTTTTTTCCTTTTTATATCGCAGTAAAGATGTAGCTAGGGCGCGAACGTTTGAACAAAGAGAAAAGAGAAGAAAATGCATAAGTAGTGAGTTGAGAGAGGTATGTTTTTAATTATATTGGGCCTGAATCTTGGATATCGGATCTTGGGTTGGGATTTTTCATTTTACTGAAAAATAATTTTGTGTGTAAAATGTAATAACAAATGAATTTGGATTAACAATTTAACTAAAATAATTCAACAAGTAAATGTAGTATATCATATCTTGTAATTTGCATGCAATTTATAAAATGTAATATAAATTTAAGTTAGTACTGAACCTTTTAACTTATTTAACCATTTATATGGGAAAATGATGGAATTTGCAACCCGAAATCAAAACGGAATTTTCAAATTTTCCAAAATGGAAACCAAATCTCGTAAATTATCAATGACCGGAAAGGATAATTTTGAACCAAAACATAAGGATACTAAATTATCAATGACCATAAATTATCAATGCTCTAGATTAATGCTTCATTGAATATTTTCCACAAGGAGTTGTACAATATTCAATGAAGCGTTACTCGAGAGCATCTAGACCAATTGGTAACACAACGTTTAATATTAGTATTTACCAAATTATAGAAATAAGGTCCTCAAAACAATTTCATTTTAAAAATAAAAGTCAAACGGAATTGTCAAATGACAGAAAATACAATAAGAGTTTAAGGTTTGAAAGTAGTTAAATATTATTTTAATATATAAAATAGTTTTTAAAAATTTTGTTTCATAAAATATTTCTTTCAAACTCCTTTAATTAAAATCCTTAATTTAATTATTATTCAACTTTATATAAATATTACTTATATAATAAAACATTACAAAAATCTCAATTATCTCAAAAAATGCACTTATATATCCATATTTATCTCAAATTTTCATATAATATGCTTAATTAATAAAACATATTATAATTTTTTTTATAAAATCCTTACAGTTTATAAACCCATAAATTGCTCTTTTCCAAACCTATATAGGTATTTAACCCTTTAATTAGGAATAACTTCATTCACAATTTGAAATCAATCTTATTATATAAATAAATATATTCTTAAGTAAATAAATACATACACATATATATATATATATGTGTGTATATATGCACACGCACACACCCACATGTTCCTTATAAACAAAGTAATTTATCACAAAAAAAGATTTAGCCAAACAGTTCAATTTGAAAATCAATCCCTTTGAGAAATCCTTGTTGAAACAATGTGACAGAAATTTAGTGTTGTGCTATGGACTTTATGGCATAAACATTCCAAAAAAATTCACAATTTCAATAGTTTACAACTCAAAACCAATCACCAAAATCATCATATATATGTAGTAGAACAAGACAATCAATTAACAAGAGTAAAACAAGAAACTAGAACCCAAATGGATGATCTGGCATCAACCTGGAGCTAAAACAACTCCAGGAAAAACCCCACTAGTGCACTGATGTGTCCCATCGGTTGGGACGAAACCTAGAGCGTTTCCTCCTCCAGGTTGCCCTCTGGCGACCCATTTCCGGCAATTTCCTAACCGCAACATGCTATGGTCTCAAGGGTGATGAATTCGGGTCATGTACACTCGAGCATCATAGAATTAGTGAAATCAAGAGATTATTAATTAGGGTTTTAGCTACTAAAGATCAAAGTAACAACTATATCAATATCTTAATCGATTTGAAACGAATACAACATCCAATTACCCAATACAACAGCAACATACATCTAATCTTTAGAGATAGATTCTATGAGTTAAAATAACTCGCCCTTATAGCTTGAATTAGATGCAATAAACTTGAATTCTTCTAGGCTAAGACCTCTCAGCAAATACTTAGGTTTAATTTCAAAAATTACAAACAAGAGATGAAACTAAAATTAATAGTCCCCAATTGATGAACTAGAAGGCGTAGGAGGTTACCTTCTTTCGATTGCTTTTGGAAATTGCCAAAAGCCTTATGATCTAAGACTAGAAATTGAAGATTTAAGAACTCGGGTTTATGCTAGAGGAGCTTTAAGTTTCACGTTTTCTAGCAAAGGAAGAAAATGAGAATGAGAGTTATGTACGTACTTTACTTATCATTCTCATATTCTTATTTTCTTGGGCAAAGAGGGTATGATTATAAACCCAATAAACAAGTGTTACTAATTCTCTTTCTCATAATAGTGTTGCTAATTTTTAAATTTTTCTTTATCACTTATACATACTCATCTACACTAAACAATATTTATAAATTATAAATTTTATTTCATAAAACTACACAATTACTTACATGTTATAAATTATCGTTCTAAATCAATATTGAAGAGTTTTATATAAATTAAATCTAACTTTAACAAATATAAATGATTATTACCCCTTTATAAAGAGGGATTAATATTTCCAAAAATCTCATTTTTAACAATAATTTCAATATTAAAAATTTTCAAAAATGCTAAATTTAAATAATTGGTTTAATCGTATTTCAAATTGAAATTGAAATTCTCATTAAGAAATGAAACTCATTCCTTAATTAAATTAAATCAATTATTCTTAAAACAAGATTTAATTTAATAAACTAGAAATAAGAAAATTTTAATTATCTTAATTAACTGAATTATTTATGTAATTAACAACATGGTTGTTACAGACCTCCGCCCTTAAGAAAATTACGGCCTCGTAATTTCCTTAACGATAGAAATTTATAATTTAATTTTTTTAAATTTCACTTAAAGATAATTGAGATATCCTACCCTTAGAACATATTAAATTTTCCAATCAAAATTCTTGAATTATGAATTTAAAATTTTCTTACTAGATAAAATAATATTAAGCTACGAAATTATTGGGATCCACTTCATTACTTATAAAGTTGATAGCATAAGCTATCAACAATGTCTTGCCAAGTCTCTATGCTCCACACAATTACTTTATGGCGAAAATATTATTTCAATTTATTTTTAACTCAAACAATTTTTCTCAAAACAATTATTCTTAAATTCTTAGGTCAAATGTCTCGATCGATGTTTAGAAATTTCTATCGACGGTATGACATCCAATATATCAATCAAAATATTTAAACAATTACCGGACAAGTTAACATAATACTTAATCAAAAATTTGGTTATATCTATTTTATTATTAGTAGTATCCATGCATCCAAGTTGAATAAATATAACTAGATAATCAATTCCTAATACCCAGCAACTAAAAGTAAACAAATTTTATCCTAAGTTCTATCCATAAAATGCAAAGGCTCACAAAAAGGTACTTAACTATTTCTAAAACTAACTCTGAGGTAGCCTAGCAAAAGAAAGAATGCTTTCTAAAATAAAACTATACCTAGCTAAGTCGATCCACCGGAATTTCCAACGGCCTTCCCTTTTCCTTCCTTCCTTTCCTTATATGGATAAGCCGCTCGCCTCTCTTTCTTGCAATAGAAACAAACAACCACTAGAGAACAAACTTTAGGCTTTCTACATTCACTCGAATAATGGCCTTTAGTACCACAATTAAAACATGCAACTTGACTCGTATATGTGGTGGTAGAACCAGATTCATCAGGCATCTTCTTCTTACCCTTAGCTTCGAAATTCATTGCTCAATCGGCTATTTCCTTTTCTTGTTGAACTCTTGCTTTTTCATCCTAGGAGTTTCTTTCTCCTCACTATCCTTCTCTGTCTCCTCGAGATGACATGCTGAATCGACTAAGGACTCGAAAAATATATCCATCTGAAGTAACAGAGCTTTCTTCAAAGACTTACGCATTCCATAAATGAACTTCTGATTTTTCTTTCTTGAGGTATTGATGATATCTAAACCATATTTGAATAGTGCCTCAAATTCTACTACATGTTCCATAATAGAAATCTGATTTTGCCTAAGCTCAATGAATTTCCTAGTCGTTGCTTCCTTTTCTACATTTTGAAGAAACTTCCGCCCAAGTAAGTTGATCCTCCTCAACCTACACACTAACAAGTCATATAATTCTAATGCCCTTTCTTGTAACTGGCTAGCGGTCACTTGAATCCTTCGGGTACTATTAAGATTCATGACAAAAAATTTCCACTCACACGTCTTTATCCAGGCCTGAACAGAGCTTCTCTGTTCCCTTAAACGGCCTACCTCCTAAATGTCCAAAGTCACTACAGGAGTGAGAAAAGTCAACACGAATGAATTGGCCCTTAGAAGCAGCAGTCTAGGCGGCACAGACAATCTCTGCAATCTTCTCAGGAATCAAAAACATCCCTCCTATTTTAGGATTATCAATCGATCCTTGTGTGGCTCTAGGTCATTTTACAGCCATTACTCTAACTACACAATCAAAACCCTAATAATATTTTTTTAATACAACAAGTTCAAAATCAAAAATACGTCCCAAATGATTATATCGTAACCATTTTATATTCATATCCTTAATTAGGTTGTTAAGTTAACTATCTACCACACAACCCAAGGGATGGGACACTAAGTCATCTAGGTCTCGGACCTGTGATATGTTATGTAATAGTGGTCTTACTCTGCTATGGTACCAACTGTAACGGCCCCACTACGATACCTATATTAAAGAGTATTGTAAATAGCATTGTCTAATAATATGGAGAACATGGCTTTTTAAGGGTGAGCAAGTGTGAATATATCTTTTATATATAATTCACACATCACACGTACTCTTTTTGCTAAATATCTAGAATGAAATTTTGACATGTACAGCCTCAGTTTAAAGAAATAAACACATTGGTTTCTCAAAATAAGAACAGTATATATATCATATAACGACAGTCGCATATCACAGCGGATAATTTATATCATATATAATACATACTGTGAGTTTACAAAATGAAATACTGGACACACAATATACATCCAAAATAAGTCACTATCTCAAATAGTACATCCCAAAATACAACATATGAATATAATACAAAAGATAAACTAGGGTTTCAAAATGTCAATCGTCTAGAAGCACACCTACCTAAAAGCCCGCGCATCCTAAAAACCTAAAAGTCACGGCCTGATCCGAGTATTATAAAATAAACAGATTAGACTTTCTCTAAATATTCACAAGCGTAAGAACAAGATGTTACATAAGATATATGGAACTGTAAATGTAAAATAATTACGAAAATAATTTAACATGGACCTTATCACAAAACTCAAGAACATTTTAAATACAAAAACACTAGAAATCCATGATAACTGAAGCAAAACATATCAATCACGTAAATTACTCATACCGATCATAACTATCGTCCATAATGTGAAAACAAATTAGTATCATTCATGCCAATCTAATACTAAGGATCGTCCATACCATAAAAAAACCGTTGCCAGGAATAAAGAGTTGTCCATACCGATCCAAATGATCATAGAATGCATAGCATGACATGAAAGAATTTACTAAAATCGATAAGTATACTTTTAAAGATTTATCTGCCCTCGGTCGAACGCCAAAAGGAAATATGCTCTAAAGTTTCAAATACTATCACTTATAGTAATCACTAGAACTTAACCAAAAGTCCCATTACGGCATGATGAAATTCAAGTATTTACTAGAAGCTAGTAAATCTCACTTGTTTCGGATATTACTGAAAAACCTGAACTATATACTTTTAAGGACTTCGCAGCCCCATACCGCACACCAAAAGAGAATACAACTCTAAAGTGTTATATTTCCTAATAGCGATCACATGAATTTAGTCATGGCATCCTATAATACCCGGTGAAATTCAAATATTCGCTAATGGGCTAGTAAGCACTACTCAACATTCTATTTAATGAGTTGTACAATATTCGGTGAAGCGTTACTCGAGAGCATTTAAACCAATCGATAACACTACATCGAATATCAGTATTTCTCAAATTATAAAATTAAGGTTCTTAAAACAATTTCATTTTAAGAAAAAAGACACATAGAATTGCCAAACGACGGGAAATATTATAAGAGTTTAAGGTTTGAAAGTAATTAAATATTATTTTAATATATAAAATAGTTTTCTAAAAATTCTTTCATAAACTATTTCTTTCAAACTCATTTACTCAAAATCCCTAATTTAATTATTATTCAACTTTATATAAATATCACTTGTATAATAAACATTACAAAAATCTTAATTATCTCAAAAAAATGCACATATATTTCCATATTTATCTCAAATTTCCATATACGACATTTAATTAATAAACCATATTATAAAACTTATTTATAAAATCCTTGTAGTTTATAAGCCTATAAACTGCTCTTATCCAAATATATATAGGTATTTAACCCTTTAATTAGGAGTGACTTCTTTTACAATTTAAATTCATTCTTAAGTAAGTAAATAAATAAATAAATACATACATACATAAATATATTCAAATGTTTCATATAAAAAAAGTAATTTATCACTTAAAAAGATTTACCAAGCGGTTTGATTTGAAAATCAATCTCTTTGAAAAATCCTTGTTGAAATAATGCGATGGAAATTTAGTTTTATGCTATGGACTCTATGGAATAACCATTCCAAAACAATTCATAATTTCCAATAGTTTTATGTTATGGACTCTATGGAATAACCGGAACCCAAACGGTCAATCGGGCTTCAACCTGAAGCTGAAGCATCTCCAGGAAAACACCCCACCGATGCATCGGTAGTGGCCCACCGGTCCATCGGTTGGGAGAAAACCTGGAGCGTTTCTAGCTTCAGGATGCCCTTTGGCAACCCATTTCCGACAATTTCCGCACTGCAACATGCTATGGTCCCACGGGTGCTAAATTCAAGTCATGCAAACACTCAAGCATCGTAGAATTAGTGAAATCAAGATATTATTATTAGGGTGTTAGGTACCAAAGATAAAGTAACAACTATATCAATATCTTAATCAGTTTGAAACTAATACAATACCTAATTACTCAAAACAGCATCAGCATACATCTAATCTTTAGAGATAGATTGTGTGAGTTAAAATAACTCTCCTTTATAGCTTAAATTAGACGCAATAAACTTGAATTCACCTGGGCTAAGATCTCCTAACAAATACCTAGGTTTAATTTTAGAAATTACAAAACAAAAATACAAACCAGAGATGAAATTGAAATTAATAATCCCTAATTGATGAACTAGAAGGTGTAGGAGGTTACCTTCTTTCAATTGCTACTAGAAATTGCCAAAAGCCCTATGATTTAAGACTAGAAATTGAAGAATTAAGAACTAGGATTTATGCTAGAGGAGTTTTGAGTTTCATGTTTTCGGGCAAAGGAAGAAAATGAGAATGAGAGTTTTGTACGTACTTTACTTCCCAGTCTCATATTCTTATCTTCTTGGGCCAAGAGGGTTTGACTATAAACCCAATAAGCAAGTGATACTAATTCTCTTTTTAATAATAGTGCTGCTAATTTTTAATTTTTTCTTTATCACTTATTACATACTCATCTGACCTAAATAATATTTTGTAAATTATAAATTTAATTTCACAAAATGTGAAATTACTAACATGTTAGAAAATATCATTTTAAACCAATATTGAAGAGTTATATATAAGTTCAATCTAACTTTAACAAATATAAATTATTATTACCCTATAAAGATGGATCAATATTTCCAAAATCTCATTTTTAACAATAATTTCAATATTAACAATTTTCAAAAGTGCCAAATTTAAATAATTGGTTTAATCATGTTTCAAATTTAAATTTAAATTCTCATTAAGAAATGATACTCATTTCTTAGTTAAATTAAACCAATTTTTCTCAAAACACGATTTAATTTCACAAAATATAAATAAAAAAGTTATCCATAATTAACTTAATTAATTAGGCAATTAACAACAGGGTTTTTACATTCACTCGAGCAAATACCCAAGAAGTAAGCATGATCAAAATTGTTACAAATGGTAACAATGTTGTCTTTCTCACCTCAATCACAAATGCATATATAAAAGGTATTTAATCACATAAATATAAACAAGTAATATCCAACATTCACATGCTCAAACATCAACATATAACAACACATATCCAACATCACAAATATCAACATATACAAATATCCATCAATAAAAATATAAATATCCATACAAAAATATTCATTTAACATCACAAATATACATCCAATATCATAAATATCCGTCATAAACAAATGTATCCATCAGTGCAAATAATATACAAACATAAATGTCTACATAAATATCTAAACAATATCCAAATATAAATATACAAATAGTATCAATACTTACACATCCCCTACACACTTACAAGAATCATTCTCATCAAAAGAAAAAAATGTATACTTATGGAAACTTTTGCATAAATACATCAGTAAGTTTTATGAGTTTTTTCTCCAGCTCACAAATAAGTCCCCATAAGCGTCAGTTTTTTCTTCTACATCGCTTAATTTGGCACCCTTTTCTACTAATGATCTTAACATTTAACCAAATTTGTTTGTTAATAATAAGGAAAATATTATTTTTGACTATTTTATCTACGTATTAGAGCTATTATAGATTAATGTATTGGACTTTTTTTTTTCATTTCCATACAAAATAAATGGAAAATCTTTAATTTATCTATATTTGAACTCAAATGAATTTATTTAATTTATTGAAACAAACATATAATTTAACTTATATATTTGTTTAATTTATTAAGTTATTTAACAAATTTTATAATTTAACTTATGTATTTGTTTTATTTATTGAAACAAGACATAAGATATATATATATATACACACACACATATATATTTGTTTAATTTATTAAAACAAAAAATAATATGTATATATGTTTTCTATTGAAATAAGATGTACAATTTGACTTCTATATTTGTTAAATGATTTAACCTATATATTTGTTTGTTTTAACTTGTATGTTAGCTTAGTTTATAGAAATGGAACGTAATACATACATAAATGCATACATACATGTATGCGTGTATATTGTTTAATTCATTGAAATAAAATATATAATTTAACTTTAATTATAAAATAAGGTACACCTAAAATTATTTATTTTCATAAATATTTATAGCAAAAAAGAAAAAGGTATATTTTTTTTGTAAGATAAAATTTTGAATTTTGAATTTTGAATATTCTTCCTTCTTTATTATTTTTATTCCACTTTGTTTTTTTCTCAAACTCATTTTATTAGTTAAATGACAATTTAAAACATCTACTAGAAAAAAAAGGTTAAGTTGAATAACTATACAAAACATGCGTGTAAAATACATATATATACATATGGTTATTAGGATTTATAACCAATGTATACATATATATGTATATGTTTTCTATGTATACACACACATAACGAATGTTTAAGCTGTTACCTTCGAAATATTATTTTAGTTGGGCTTATGATTTTCCCTTTTGGCAACAACTTTATCAGATGCGTGGAATACCTCTTCATCCACTTCTCTTGTTATCTCCACACCTTTGCTTTGAAGCTCCTTAATCATAACCTAGTATTTCTTTTAAGGTATATTTTACATATTCATTAGAATGTTATACGTGTGTGTGTTATTGAAATGAAGTTTCATGGGTAACTTACCATAAACTCCATGGAAGAATCATCAACCCAACTATTTGTGATAGACCCATTTGATGACTCAATGTTTTGAGTCATATTGTAGACTTACCAAGATGCGGGGTCATTGTGCTACGTTTCATACTGAGATTTGAGTTAAGTAAATTATTATATAAGCATATTAATGGTTAAACTAATGTAAATAATAAATGCATACCATATTGTTACAATGATCTACGTATAATTTGAAGCCGCTACTATGCAACTTGGGATTTTATGGCGACCTCCCTACACCTTAGGCGCCCAGTATAACCTGTAGAGTGCGTTGTAATGACACCTGATTGATGTAGGACAATCTTCAAGGGTAAAGTATTAGTAAATCATCTAATAGAACTTTTCATATATCTCACATCGCACGGATAAAGTATAATAATCATCATAAGTATAAAGCATGTGATGCAGTAATAACAAAATAAACTACATAATCAGAATGCAGCAGGGTCGCCATAGTTATATACATAGATTGCAGAGGTTATACATAAAATAAGTAACCATAATGTACTATCTATAAATGAAATAAAGCATCGATAAAGCTCCACAACGCTACTCAGTTGAATGTAAGCAACAATAGGCCTAAATATAAATATATATGAAAGTGTAGCCTCCTACTAGTCCGTTTGCACAACTTCATGTGGTAATCCATACCTATTATCTAGTTCACTCATTTAAGGGTACGAAAGATAAAAGGAAGCAAAGCATAAAGCCTCAAGTTAGACAATAATATGGTATAAGAGATCTACAATCTCAAAATACCAATAAAAGTTGATATAGTAAAATATAGGAAATGGGTATGGAGAATCATATCTAATATGTCACTACATCCAAAGAGTTAGTACATAACAATATAAGATAATCTACTATCATCATCATCATCATGTAGGTGAACTACAAGTCATAGTACAATATCATGTGTCTAGGCATGTAAGAACAATACCTATGTCATGTGATATCTCTAGAGTGACAATACAAACATAGAATCCATAATATCCATCGAACAATCCTCACATCACTTCGGTGCGTTGGATATAATAACTCTATGGCCCAATTAAACGTCCAGAGACAGCTTATCAATGCTCGTATCCATGCCACCTCATAAGGCCAGGAAGTATACTACCATCATGACATCCAAGTTAAGAAAGATCACATAAAATGATCCAAGATCAACATCAAAATTCATGTGAGCATCCTTATGTACTCCTTCTTTATGAGAAAACTTGAAATCTTCGAGTATCACGATCCCTTTACATGTGTCTCCATAGTAGAACACATCAATGTTGCATTTCATTCATCTCCATAGTAGAATACATCATCATTCCATACACAAATTCCTATCATCAAACTTGCCATGACAACTCCCATCATCGAGTCATTATCATTGGAACATCTTTAGACACCCATCATAAGTTGTTGTCCCCTCATCAAAGTCCCAAAGTCGTCAAGTCAAAGAATCACGCCATTGCTTCACTAGCTAAAATTGCTTATCATAGAGCCATAATATCCGCACCAAGCGTTGAACAAACACACAAATAGGTGCATCATGCTCCTTGAAGCCTCTTCTTTACTTCCTCTAAAAGTGGCCGTGATTCCAAAAATTATTAATGGTCAGTGCGGACTAATAAGGAGTGGTCGGTGATGATGATTTATTCCTTTCACCTAGCCAGAAAATGGCTAAGTACAAGTCGATGCCCAAAATTCTTGGCGTCCATCTTTGCTCCAAAGCCATTCTCATGGGCCGACCCTTTCAGCTCGAAATTCCCATGCTCCAACCCGAAGTCCAATGTTCGTGCCTTAAAACTCTTGACGCCGACCCTTTTCATATGCCAAAATTTTCCAAGTCCAAAACCATTTGTCACAAGCCATGCGCTTGAAGTCTCTATCGTGTGTCAAACACACTAGTCCGAAGTCAAGTGGCATAAGTCCCAAAGTAAGCACACCATCTCATCGAAGTCATCCGACCTTAGTCCTGAAGTAAAATACCCCGACCACCTCATTGCCTACCATTGACCACTCTCCGAAGTCGCAAAAACTTCAATATTCTAAGTCCAATCTTCATGCAACTAAAAGTGGAGGTTCTCTGGGCCATTATTTAACATTAAAAGGCAATCACATAGTTTTTTGAGCATTTTTGCTCCACGATCCACTCAAATGAGGACCACTCACTTAGTATACAAAATCGAATCAAGCATTTATCTACCAACCATATACAAGAATTAAATAACATTCATACATCATTACAAAGCAGTACAAATAATTTCCAAACATTTATAACACTCTAGATTTACCAAATAGAAAGTTATGACTAGTATGGTCAAACATCCAAAAATGAATCAAAATCAACTTTATCTTTTGAAATCCATTTTAAAACTGATATTAAGGTTAGATCTATGTTGGAAATCATTTTAACATTCAAAATCATTTTAAAAATCCTTATTTTAACTATATTAACTGGCGTAGTAAAGTAAGAAGGATAAACTATTCACCTAAATCAATAGATGCACAAATACCAATGGAAATCTGAAGTGAACAATAGCTTCACCAGTTCCAATGCATCCTTAGCAGTTGATTCGCTAATATATCACTAATCCCCTTGCTAATCTCTTGATTTGGCTAACTAAAGTTAGGAATTTGATGGCTTTTGGCCAAAAACAAATTAATGGAGGTTCGAACTATTTTCGGGAAGTGTGGAAAATAGATAGGAGGCTATCGCATCAGCTCACAAGGCATAAATTCTTAAATAGGGTATTAGGCTTAACCCAAGACTCACTAATTACCCAATAAGCTTTCCAGAAACCATCTAACTTCAAACAACCATATCTCCTAAATGGTAAGTCCATAAGGCAAATTACGGCCACTTTATAAGAGATTATAATCTAGAAGTAGTTTCAGATAACAATTTCACTCCTATCAAAAGTGATAGGTCTTACAAGTTTTCAGGGTCAAAATTGTCTACTAAAATTACTAAGGATCAAAAATGTCGGTACTCAACATTATCCAAAATTATAGTAATAATACAACAAAATTTGGATTTATAAATAATATTTTATGATTTTTCGATGCATAAAATATTGGTCATTACATCCCTCACCCTCTTAGTAATTTCACCTCGAAATCCTATTAACTAAAGTAAAGTAAAACAACATGGTTATCCTCCATGCCTAACAACCAAAGGCAATCATATAAAACATCAACCATGCACATATAAGTAGAAACAATATCTATGCATGTGCTAGCATAAATATTACTAAACTACTTTACATAGAACATCAAATATGAAAGCTAACGATAAAATTCAAATCTTACTAGGTGAAGAGATTCAAATGGGCGGTCTTATGCTCTCCTCGATCCCCCAAATACAATCGCTCTCGCTTTCACTCCATTGAACCTTTATCAACTCCACCATCCTCCTTCTAAGCTTCTTTGTATCATTTCCAACAATATGAATATGCTTGTGAAGTCTTGAAGCCTCTGGTTTAATCTTGATATCATCTAGTTAATCTATTACTTGAGCAGTGCACAAACTTCTGCAAATAATGAACGTGAAACACATTGTCGCACTCGTCATCTTGTGAGGCAAGTCGACTTTGTAAGCTAGGTTCCTAATCCCCTCAAGTATCAGAAAAAGACATGTGAATCTCAGCGCCAACTTTCCCTTAGTACCGAATCAAACTACATTCTTTGAGGAAGATATTTTGATAAACACCATAACTTCGATGTAGTACTCCACGTCACCCTCATATCAGCATAACTCTTTTGTCTATCCCAAGTAGCTTTACTACATTTTCGAATGATCTTGGTCTTCTTTGAATCCTATCTTATCATATTTGGCTCTAATATTAGTTTCTCGCTCGCTTTCTACTAACATAAAGCATCGTTGCATGGTTATCCATATAACGCCTCAAATGGTGCCATACTAATGCTAGACTGATAAATATTTGTAACACCCCATATTTTGGAGGGTCCATAATATGGAAAATTAAAACAAATTTATAAGAAGAAGATATTATTAAAGAAATAAATAAGATAATTTAATTGTGAAAATTGCATTAAGGGATATTTTATTAATTAAGTGTGGGACGCTTTATAAAGTTAACTGAATGCACCAAAGGTAATTAAAGCAATTATGATTGGCTTGTTAATGAAATTAAATTAAATTTTGGAATGGGGAGATTTTTATTAAGGGAAATGTAAAAGTGTGACTAGGCTAGAATGGGATATTAGCCTAAACCAAAAGCAAAACTCACTTTCTTTAGCCCTAACCCCTCATTCATTCCATTTTCACTATCATTTCATTACACAAAATAAAACCCTTAAAACTCAAGAACCAAGGCTGGCCATATATACAAAGAAGAAGAATAAAATTTCAAGAAAAGGAGAAGAGAAAAGATTCAAGTTTTAACCTTTAAGGAGAAGGAGATTAACTAAGTTTTTCAAGGATCAAAGGTGAGTACTATCTTTCTCTAAAACCTTCTCTAGCATGTTTAAATTAAGATTTTGCTGAGAATGAAGGCTTTGATTAGCATTAACATGTTTGGATGCTTAAACTTGGTTTTAACTATGGTTAGAAATTTGAATAAAATAAATTTATGCATGATTAAGGGAAAAATGAGGTCCAACCTTGTCCAAATGCTTTAAAAATTTAATATGATGTTCTTAATGATAAAATATAGATAGAATTTTTAATTTCATAATTTTTGGAATTAGTAAGAATATTTCATGAATTTTCTAAGTTGAGAAAATGGTTAATTTTAGGCTAATCAACTTTTAAAATAAATAATTAACTATTTTGACCTAAAATTTAATATGAAGTAAAATATGATGAAAGTGATTTTTATGAATTTTTGGAAATTTTCCCATCAATGTTTGAATTTATATGAATTAATTGGTAGCTAATAGAGGATGAAGATCGCTAATTTCTGAAAGTAACTGCAAAAAATAATATAACCAATGAAAATTCAACATCAAATGGAATTTGGTGTAAAATTAACACTTAAAATGGTAAAGAATCAGATTTCAGTATAATTACATACGTGCCATCAAACTAAAGGAAGCCTATGTAATATACTCACAAAGGCCTATGATAACCCATGATGACCCCAAATGGGTTTATATGCGATGGTAATTAAAGCTATCTACCCATGAAGACTAAGTATAGGACTTTGCACATGATAGCTTGAATAGAATTAGCATGCAATGGATATGAGTAAGATAGCTCACGAAGGCTTCAAGAAGAATGGCATGCGATGAATGTTATGAAGATAGGGCATGATGGCTTTGAATGAGATAATACACAATGGCTATGTGTGGAAAAAAGTGCGATAACTATGGATAAATAAGGCTTGAAGGTCTAGATGGAAATGATGCATGATGACTCCTACTGCATGAACATGAGGACTATAGGTATGATAGTATACGATGGCTTTGGTAGATTTCTTACGATAGCTTTAGTTTATCCTATGTTATAGCTAAGTGCTGGCTATACGCGTTGGCTTTGGATATTGTTAACTCATGATGGTTATGGGATCACCAATACAAAGTATTTAAGTACAACTTGTGCTAGCTTAGGAAGCCATATTTTTCTAAGTAAAATAATGAATATTTGGGGACATTTTGGAAGATAATTTCCAAGTGTTAAAGAACTAATTCATTAAGATGAAATCGAAGTGGAATTTTAAAAAGTTAAAGTTGGTTAAATTATTTAAAATAAAGAAAGCTTAGAAAAGCTAACAAACGATAGAGTATTATTCAAAGATAAAAGTATTTTATCTAAAGAATCTATAGTATACACAATTAATGAATCAATAACGTGAATGATAGCGGTTCATGGACTAAGAGAGACTACTGACTCTTAGTAAGAGAACTTACTAGACTGTATTTAGAGTTCTCATATTCATCCTCTTAAAAGAGTCTGGGGGTCACTTGTCAGTGCGGCTCCTATGGTGGAGTGAGTCGACATTTCATTAGGCGATGTTGTTTAAGCAAAAGATAAAATTAGTGATAGGTAGACCTAGGGAGGTAATCACTAAACAAGTTAATGACAACTTAATGATGAATGTATAAATTAAGAAATTGGGTGAAATTTGAATAGATGATGAATGGTTGTATGACTTGGTCCACAATTGGATGTTTTGTATAGCGTATACTTAATTGGGATTGAAAATTTAAATGTAACATGGTCCATTAATGAATAGAAAGTGTATGGTACACTTATGTATTAAATGTAATGCACCTGGATGCTCTTTGTTTAAGGATTGTTCATATGATATGATGTATTTTGTTATGGTGATAAAGTGAGGGGAAACGCACTCTGCATTAGCGGCATTGTCTCACTATGGATGCTTAGGGTTTTACTTATACCAGACTTTTTGTCTGACCTGTCTTTTTATTATTTCTCATAAACTCATGGCTACTCATTCGAGTAGATCGAGTTTATGAATTACATGGGTTTCTTCTGAAGGATGAATGAAGATGTTAAATATGGAGTGGGAGACTTTATGTTTATAATAAAAATTATTTTGAAATTCTACCATGTAAAACCAAGACTTGTAACTAGTTATGTGTGGTGTTGGCATTTTCATATGTCAGACACAATGCTACTTTATCTATATTTTATTTATATTACCCTGTGTGGGCAGCGATTTGGGTTAAAATGATGTAATGAATTATGTTGTTCAAATTGATGAAATGTAAATGTTATTTAGTTTCTATGTTTACTTTTGTTGTACAAAATAATACCGAACTCACTTTGTTATAGGAAAATGATTTTTTGATGATGATTGCAGCATTATTGATGTCTATTTTCAAGTCTTGAAGTAGGAGATGTTACACTATTATTGGATGCGAACTCAACGAGATGTAAGTGATCATCCTATAAGTCTTTAAAGCCAAGAATGCATGCTTGTCAGAGACATCTAAGATACGATTCACTTTCTCGGTCTACCTACAATTTATGGGTGATAAGCTGTAGTTAAATGCAGTTCTATCACCAATACCTCTTATAAGCTCTTTCAAAACCCACCAGTGAACAACAAGCCTTAATCACTCAAAATTCGCTTCGATGCATCAAGGAATCACATTATCCACTTTACATACAACTGAGCAAATTTTATGGTGTACTACTATACTTTATGGCTATGAATCGAGCATTCTTCATTATTCTATCAACCATAACTCGGATACTATCGTGCCCTCCTTTGGTCCTTGGTAATTCATCTATGAAGTCAATTGACATTGATTCCCACATCTACTCGGAACTTCAGGAAGTCATAACAAACCACTAATCTCTTTTTTGCTTAGCTTTGACTAGTTGAAAGTTCATATAATTTGAGATGAATGTCCCAAGATCCTTCTTCATCCTATCCTAACAAAATGTCCACTTCATATTATGATATATTTTATTGCCTTGGATGTACAATCAATCACGAATGGTGGCAAACTCAAAGCACCTCATTCCTCAATCCATTAAGATCAGGTACAAACAATCTCATGTTCTTATGGAGCTAACCACCTCGGTCGGATCTATTCTGCTTCATATCTTCAGACTCCACTCTACTCTCAATCTTAGGGATGATAACCACTAATCAGGCATCACGTTTCTAATTAGCACCGATCCGCTCAATCAATGTAGGTTCGATAGTCAAATTAGCCAACTTATCTGGCTCTAGGTTACACCGAGGTCTGAAGTCACAGCCAACAATGTACTCATGTTGCTTCCATTCTAGGAACATTGCTTATAGACCGGCATGTCTTCTCCTTAAAGCATCAACATGCATTTCTCTTACTAGGTATATAGGAAATGTCAAAGTCGTAAGAGGCTAAGAATTCTAACCATCACTGCCGATGAAGGTTGAGATCCTTTTGGAGAAGAGGTGCTTCAATGATTTTTTGTCAGTGAACAACTCAAACCTTTATCCAAATAGATAGTGCCACTAAATCTTCAAAGATAACACTATAGCCGCTATCTCTAAATTGTGGTTTAGGTATTTCCTATCATGCGGTTTTAGTTATCGACTAGCATATATCAAAATCTTTTCCCTTTTGCATCAGTACCGCACCCAGTTTGGTACTACAACCATCTATGTATACCATCAACTCCTTACTCCCACTTGAAATGATCAACATGGTGCACTTGGCCATCTCTCTTTTAGACCCATGAACATGTCCTCACATGTTGCATCCTAAGAAAAATTTCAATTCTTCTTTGTAAAGTTGCTTAATGATGTTGCTACCGTTGAGAAGTCCTTTATGAATCGTCTATAAATTCCTACTGATCCAAGTAAACTTCTCGCATATATAATATTCTAGGTCCAATCTTAATCCTAGACTAGTATAATTTTCACAAGATCTACAATATGTCCTTCTGAGAAACAACGTGACCTAGAAACCGTCCTTCCCTCCTTTAGAAGTGACACTTCGAAAATTTCACTTTAAATTGGTACTACCTCAAAACCCAAGCATAGTTCTTAAATGCATCTTGTATTCCTCTTCTCTCCGTGAGTAGACAAGAACATCATTTATGAGCACAAAAAAACTAAATTAGCTGATCTCCGAAGACATGGTTCATGAGATCAACAAAGTATGTCGCTATGTTAGTTAACCCAAACGACATCACCAACCACTCATAAAATCCCAACAAAATACAAAACGCTGTAATCAGCACACACACTCTCACCCCTAAAAGTTGATGGAACCCCATCATAAGGTCCAACTAAGAGAACACCTTTATAACATGGACTGATCAACCAAGTCATCAATACACAGAAGTATATACTTGCTCCTTTTCATTATATTATTCGGCTCATGGTAATTAACACACAACCTCAATATTCATGTTAGTGTCGAATATTATAGGTGTTCCCCAATCATGCTTCTTCAAATGAACCTTTTTCTCAATAGGTCATTCACTTGCACCTCTAGTTCTCTTTTCTTTTTGGGTGTTATACGCCTCAAAGGCAAGACTACGTCTGGCATCCTTCACTAAATCTATACAGGACTCCATCTCCCTATGTGCAAGTAATCTAGTCACCTTCTCAAATACTTCCAGATACTCCCTAACTATAGGTATTGGTTGATAGAGTTAGGGGTTTTCCCAAAGGGCGAGTATGTAATTTAATGTAAATTATTAACTTTGTAATGAAATGGCATTTGAAAAAAGGTTGCTTTAATGTTATATTGTTATATGGTGATATAAATTAAATAATTAATTTAAATATGTTAAGTATAAAATAATTAAATTATATATTATGTGAAAATAATTACAGGGAGTTGTAATCGTGAGAAAATCATCATGGAATTAACGTTTTTTAAATATTCCTGGATAAGATATTGTTGGAAAGGATATTGATATATCCAACGAGTAAAAGTATGTAATGCTCTCTGAATGTTGAGCAATATATTACTCATGACTACTGGGGGAACTAAGAGGTTACACACCACTAATCAGTGGATAATTATGGAATGACTCATGCAAAAGTTTCATGTTGGTTGATAAGAACTAGGTCAAAAATGAAATCATGATATTATATAATTCTCTCAACTTGAGAATATTTTTTAACTTCAATGTGCAAACTTCACTTTGATTGTAGTTAAATAATGACATGGCATATAATGAACAATCATAGTTTGGTTTGATTTAAAGCATTGGAGGTGAAACACTATTCAATAGAGAGATCGTCTCCTTAATTGCATAAGGTTAGTATCGCATTCAACTATAGGCAACTTAAAGTCAAAATCTTTGGCCATAATAGTTCAATTAATGGTAACTCTTATTATTGAACAAAGAATTTTTTATGGACTAACTAAGTTGTATATGGACGGTATGGTAATTTTGATCCAAAAAAAATTCCATAAGTCATAAAGTGATATAGTGTTGGCGAAGAGAATTGATGTAAATAATCATTTCAAAAAGGTACCACATGAATTTGTAAAAATGAATTTTATGGATGAGATTTATAAGCAACGAATTCAGTCAAACTATCACACAACTAGTTAAGATGACATGTGAACTTTAATATTAATTTTTTTATAAATATTTATCACTGGCTGAATTAATATATGTGAGTCGCATAACTGAATTTATTCAATTTTCGAAACATTGCTTGATTTGATTGAGTTATAATAGTAATAAATTAAATAATATTCATAAAATTTGATTATTGTTTTATTTACTATATAGGGTGCATTTAGTAGAATGGAGTAGCCTCTAAAATTGTTTGGGGAGGTGGGAGTGGGGGAGTACTATTAGTAATATATTGGCTAAAGTTATATATGCTCTTACCGTTATACATCGTCGGTAAGAATTTAAATTGGATTTGCATTAAATAGACTAATGATGGATTTGGTATGGTTTTTGGTCCATTATGGTCCTTGTTGTAGCTGTCCTAAAGAGGGACGAGAAAGTATCTATGCATTTAAATTGGTAAGAAAAAAATGTGGATATTTTATCTCTAACTTCCGATATAAGTTCAAACCAAAGGCTCCCTTTTCATTTATTTTTGCTTGCTCCTCTTCCTACTATAGACAAAGCTAAAAGATCCTAAATCCACCTCTGTTTCAACTTCAATTAACACATATTATATAGAGCTGGTGTTTGTATGCCATACTCTTGCAACATGGGTGCAAATATGAGAGATTAAAGGATACTGATTGGATCAAAGTGTAAATTACGGGCTACATTTAATAGGCACATCTCTTGTTTACATTTGAATCTGTTATATTTGTGTATGATATTGGTTATATGTCTGTGTTTAATTTATCATAAATTAAATATTTATATCAATGTCGTACAATACCATACGTTTTATCTTTGAATTATCATTTAATTGTGATCTTTAGATATATTGTAACAATTTAAAAAGGTAAATTTGCATGTACATGTATAAAAACTCTCGGCCGTTATATTAAATTTAATATTTATATGTAAATGAATTTCAAAATTACAAAACATATATTAAAATGACATTTATTAATTAGCCTTTTATATATACATATTTCGATTAAGTAATGCTAATATAATTTGAAAGTATTTTATTTTTGGTAAATGAAAAAGTTAATCATATTAATTTTACAATCAACATTAGTATTATATGATATAAAAATAGTTTCATATTTTAAATATAGTTTATAGTGTGCATATATAAATATCATTAAAATGTTTTTGGATTTTATAATAATCATAATAACAATAAGTTTTCTACTAAAATAATTTTATGTACGTGTTTGTATATATATAATTTTTAATATTTAATAACATGTATAATGCTTTAAACAGAGAATATATTAATTAAATATTTTACAATAATAATTATAAGAATATACATATATTTATCATTACTAAATAAAGTCATATTTAAGATATTTTATAACTATAAATTTTAATCTTGGATTTGGCTTTATTCTAAATTATGTTTACTGTTGGGTGCGTTTCCACCACCACTGGACCATGCACAGCCGAACCAATCCACCCACGAGGCCTAGCCGAACCAAAGTCTCAGCTCTACCTGCCACCAGATCGAGGTACCACCGAACCAATCCACAGGCATTACCGAACCAAAGTAAATACTACCTCTACCGGACCAACCACTACCGAACCAAAGCCACACCAACCACTACCAGACCAACCTATGCCGGACCAACCACTACCGAGCCATAGTAAATCCAACCACTACCGAACCGAAACCACTCCAACCATCTCCAGACAAAGGCGTTGCCGAACCAACCTTGCCAGGCCAGATTACATCAGTCCAGGCCCACCAGCAGCTATATACATTCAAGACCCATACCCCCAGCCTCACTCTATAAATAGATGTGTAGGGGTACAACAATGGCAGACAAGTTTGAGAGCTCAAGCACGAATAGAACTTTCAAACAATTATCATATACTTGTAATCAAAGCTTTGTACATGTAATCTGAACAGAAAAGGAGAATAACATATAAAGTGGACGTAGGCACATTCTGGCCGAACCACTATAAATGTGTGTGTCTTTTACAGTTTAGTCCCTGCTTTTAACATATTTGCATAAATCACCCGAATCGCTAAGAACAACATAAAATCGACTAAATTATACAACTTGGAGGTGTTTGCCCATTTTCTTTGCAAACATTTTTGGTGCTTTCACTGAGAACTCAAGCTAGAAGCTTCAGCTTCTCCCACTTAACCTTCTTCCCGACAGCATCGCTCATTGCTTGGAAGACATGCCTCCCAGGCAGAAGAAAGATGTTAGCAAAGGAAAGAACATCGCAACTAGCAGCGTTCCAGATCCAGTGATCACAGATCAAGAGAACCGTCCCGTTTCAATAGCAGTACAAAATGGAAATCAGGCAAATCCAACAGCCCCTGCCACGGAACAATCAACAGAAATTACTAGGGCAGATCTAGACAGGGTTGTGGCTGAAGTGACTAACCGCTTCACATCCCAACAAGAAGCCTTGGTGGACCGACTCATGTCACGCTTAAGGGATGCTGAAGAATCCAACCGCAACACTGAATCATGGGATGAGTCCCAGTCTGGAGGATCTGGGAGGCGACAAAGATCTTTCTTCTTCGAAGAAGCTAACAACAGAAACAGCAATGATAGGAGCCGAGCCCGAACTCAGCCCGAACTCCGACCCGAGGAAACACTTGGAACCAAACCCGACGGGGGAGGTACCAGGCGAGGGTCGACGGTGGCTGAGCCGGTCATGCTACCTAGCCATGGAAACACCAATGAAAGGAGCCGAGCTAGAGTCCAGCCCAAAGTTGGACCCAAGGAAGTGCTCAGAACAGAACCCAGCAGGGGAAGATCAAGGCAAGGGCCAACTGTAGCTGACCCTAGCGTGCTCCCAAAAGACCAGAGGCAGCCACTGGAAAATATTAGGAGTGATAGACGATACCACCCCTACAGATCATCTGGACGAAATCAATCCCGCAGAGAAGAACCAAACTCATTTCTGTCCGCTCCAAATTCTGATGAAAGGATGGCGCGATTGTTCAGAGAGTGCGTCCAACGGGATCAAAGAGATCGAGGGATAGGCACTAGGATAACCAGCCCTTTCACCTGCAATATCGAAATTGCCATCACCCCCCGAGAATGGAAAATGCCAACAATGGAACCTTACAAGGAAATCTCTGACCCCGTTGTACACTTGCAGAGATACACACAGCATATGCTCATGAGTGGAAGAAGGAGTATTGTGCAAATGCTTTCCACTATTCTTGGCAGATCTAGCTACCTCCTGGTTCTGCCACCTACCCCAAGGATCCATCAACTCATGGGAAATGTTGAAAGAAAAGTTCATCAGCCAGTTCCGCATTCATGTGGAACAACCCAAGGACGCTTATTCCCTATCTAATATCAAACAGAAGCCTGGAGAGACAGTGCAGCAATATCTAACCCGATTCAGTGCTGCAGCGGCCGCAGTCCAAGATGCTGATGAGAAACTTATCTTAATGGCCCTCTGTAGTGGTGTGCATCCGGATACTTCCATAAAGCCGGAAGATATATGAGACTTGAAGACGCTACCACTGAAAGACAGACAGGACAACAAACCAAGGCAGCTCATGGCGACACACCCGCTGTAGCGAAGGACGTTCGAAGAAATGACTCTAGAGACAATGCTGGGGGCAAGAAGGGAGAAAAACGTCTGTATCGGCCAGGACCGAGGTTTGACACTTACACTCCTTTGAATGAGACAATCGAAAACATCTTCCTGGCCACCCAAGATGAAGTTAAATACAAACGCCCTCCATACAAGAAGGAATCAGATAACACGATTAAGTCTGGAAAGTTCTGCCGCTTCCACGAATCTCATGGGCATGATATCAGTGAATGCCATCATCTCCGGGACTTAATTGAAGAATACATCAGAAGGAAGAGACTAGAACGCTATGTAAAAGGTCAGAACAGGACCCCAGCTCCTGCCGATGAGAACCCAAGGCTACCTCTCCTAGAAATAGGAGGGGGAAATTGCAACACCAGCGGCCCCAGTCATGAGAAGATAGTGGTCCATACCATATCGGGAGGACCACACATCGCCGATAGAAGCTGGACAGAGATGGAAAGATACAGAAAGTCACTTAGAAACAATGAAGGCTACGTTAATTCTGTTATGGAAGAATGCCACCCGAAGCGAAAAGAGAATGATGACATTACATTCAATAGGCGTGACCTGGAAGGAAGGCAGTACCCTCACATGGATCCTATGGTCATCTCTGCCCGGTTCGTCCCAACCGAAGTTTACCGAATTCTAGTAGACACTGGAAGCTCAGTAAATATCCTATTCAAGCATGCTTTCGACAGAATGAAACTGTCAATGAAGGATGTGTTGCCCTGCAACAAACCACTACACGGTTTCACTGGAGATGCGAAGATGCCCCTCGGGCAATTGGACCTTTTTGTTGAAATAGGAAGCCACCCCCGCTCCGTTGTGCGGAAACAAACATTTGTGCTGATAGATAACCACTCAGCCTACAACTCCTTTTTAGGAAGACCAGCTTTGTCTGACTTCCAAATTGTCTTGGCCCCGTGGTGCCCGAATATGAAATTCCCAACAGACAATGGAATAGGGGAAGTAGAGGGAGATCAAGACGTTGCTCGAGATTGATATGTAATTGAACTTCGCAATAATCGCAGGAAGGATAGAGGGAAGAATGCAGAGACTCCTCTCTGCATGAAAAACTTGGAAGCATAGCAACTAAAGAAAGCCCCTCCTCTTCGATATACCAGTGATCCTTTCAATGAATTAGACCCCAGGGACAAAGAAGAGGAGGCCACCGCCGAGTCCGCAGAGGCTATGGAGTTTGTATCTGTAGACAAACACGACTCAAGTAGACTGTTGAAAATCGGATCTCAACTAAGAGCAGAATTGAGGGATCAACTCATTGATTTTCTCCGCCACAACCTGGATGTATTTGCATGGACACACGATGACATGACTGGAATCTCCCCAGACGTGGCATGCCACATACTAAACATCGATCCTACCAAGGCGCCAGCAAAGCAGAAAAAGAGAAGTATGGGGGCAGAACGATCAGCGGCCCTCGATGAAGAAGTAAAGAACCTATATGCCAACAACTTCATACGAGAAGTCATCTACCCAGAGTGGATCGCTAACCCGGTACTAGTAAAGAAGGCTAATGGGAAGTGGCGAACATGCATTGACTTATCCAACTTAAATGACGCTTGCCCGAAGGATTGCTTCCCACTCCCCCGAATCGATCAGCTTGTGGACAGCACATCCGGACACGAACTCTTATCTTTTATGGATGCATACTCAGGATATAACCAAATTCCTATGCATGCCCCCGATCAAGACCACACTAGTTTCATCACTGACCGGGGATTGTACTGCTATAGAGTAATGCCTTTCGGACTTAAAAACGCCGGAGCTACCTATCAGCGCCTCGTCAACAAGATGTTTGCGGAGCTAATAGGTTGAACTATGGAGGTTTATGTGGATGACATGCTAGTAAAATCAAGGAAAGCCAACGATCACGTAAGCCACCTGAGCGAGATGTTTCACGTACTTCGCCAATATGGAATGAAGCTGAATCCTCTAAAGTGCTCGTTCGGAGTGTCATCGGGAAAGTTCTTGGGATTCATCGTCCATGCCAGGGGGATTGAAGCAAGCTCCGAACAAGTCTGAGCCCTGAAAGATATCAGGATACCTTCCACTCGAAGAGAAATGCAAAGCTTAAATGGGAAGGTAGCCGCCCTAAGCAGATTCATCTCTAAAGCGACTGACAAGTGCGTCCCCTTCTTCGAGGCTCTAAAGAAAGACAAAGGAAAGTTCGAGTGGACTGACGAATGCTTAACGACCTTTCTTAACCTAATCGAACACCTCCAGAGACCACCAGTACTCTCAACTCCAAATGAAGGCGAATAGCTATACCTATACTTTGCTGTGTCATCTCATGCTCTAAGCGCCGCTTTGGTGAGAGAAGACAACCGCGCGCAATGACCAGTATACTTTGTAAGCAAGAGGTTAACAGGGGCAGAAGCCAGATATCCTAAACTTGAGAAGCCAGCATACTGTTTACTAATCACGTAACGGAAACTGCGACACTAATTCCAATCTCATTCCATCAGAGTTATAACCGATCAACCGCTAAGGCAGGTACTCCATCGTCCCGACACTTCTAGACGACTAATTAAATGGTGCATTGAACTGAGTCAATATGATATCACCTACCATCCTCGCACCGCCATCAAGGGACAAGCCATGGCCGATTTCATTGCCGAATTCACTACCAACGAAGGTAAGGAGCAATCTGAAGTAGTAAAAAACATTAAGTGGAATCTCTTTGTAGATGGAGCTTCAAACGAACAAGGCTCGGGGGCAGGTGTTGTAATAATCACTCCTGGGGGAAGGAAGTTACACTATGCTCTAAGGCTGGAATTCGCTGCCACCAACAATGATGCAGAATACGAAGCAGTAATAGCTGGATTAGAACTTGCCCTAGAAATTGGAGTTAGCTCTTTATGTCTTCATAGTGATTCCCAACTTATTGTAAACCAAATACTAGGAGAATTTCAGACTCGAAGAGAACGACTCGCAGCATATCTAAAGAAGACCAAGCTGCTACTCGATCAATTGGATCACTATTTAATCAAACACATCCCTCGGGAAGAGAACCAAGAGGTCGACGAGCTGGCAAAGCAAGCTAGCATGAAAGACGGTACCATTTCCGGAACAGTAGCCATCTCAAAGCAACTAACCCCGAGTTTCGAGCAAGTGAATCTGGTAGCTGCAATCGAAGAAGAAACTTGGATGACTCCCATCCTAAAATTCTTACAAGATGGCACACTGCCCAGCGAGCGTAACGAAGCTAGGAAAATCTTGAGGAAAGCTTCCCGCTACACAATACAAGAGGGCATCCTCTATCGGCACGGCTTCTCTAACCCCTTATTAAGATGTGTCGCTGGAAGGGAAGCTAAGGAAATCTTATCCAACATCCACCAAGGAAGCTGCAGGGATCACACTGGAGGGCAGACTCTGGCAAAGAAAATACTCCGATATGGATATTTCTGGCCCACCTTAAACAAAGACGCATTAGACTTCGTTAAAAAATGTGACAGATGTCAGAAATTCGCCAAGATCCCTCGTCTACCAACAAATGAGATTACTCAAATGACCAGCCCTTGGCCCTTTGCAGTATGGGGAATTGACTTGATTGGCGAACTGCCAGTGGGCCGAGGCGGAGCCAAATATGCGATAGTGGCAGTTGACTATTTCACCAAATGGGTGGAAGCAGAACCTCTAAATAAAATATCTTCGGCAAAATTTATAAACTTCTTAATCAAAATGTTCTATGTAGGTACAGAGTTCCACTCAAAATCATATCAGACAATGGACTTCAGTTTGATAGCGTGGAGTTTGCCGACTAGTGCCGAGAGCACGGAATTCACAAAACCTCCTCATCTGTAGCTTATCCCTAGGCAAACGGACAAGTCGAAGCTGTCAACAAAATTCTCAAAACTCTAATCAAGAAGAAACTTAAAAAGTCAAAAGGCGCTTGGGTGGATGAACTTCCTATGGCACTTTGGGCCTACCGCACATCTTTCAGAACATCAACGGGGCATACTCCTTTCTCTTTGGCATATGGATCGGAGGCCATACTCCCAGTTGAAACTGTAGTACCTTCCCACCGCAGGAACCACTATAACCCAGAAGAGAACGAAGAACTCCTTCACATGTCTTTGGATCTAATTGAAGAGAGGAGAAACGATGCAGCGCTCAAAGCAGCAGCTCACAAGCAAAAAGTGGCGGCACAATACAACTCCAAAGTCAAGCATCGTAGCTTACAAGAAGGAGATCTTTTCCTCAAACGAATCTTCCCACGCCTCGGTGCAATAGATCCAATCTGGGACGGACCATATGTAATTCATAAAGATCTCCACAACGGAGCTTATATTTTGTCAATAGTGGACGGAGAGGTGTTCCAGAGGGCATGGAACATCCAACACCTTCGTCGATACTTTTCTTAACTTGTACTGCCATTTGAAGTGAATTAACAAAGAGAATCAGTGGACGTAGGCATTTTCGTGCCGAACCACTTTAAAAACTTGTCTCTTTTTAACTTGTTCCTTTATACCTTTGCTGCTTGTTAACTTTATCATTTTCTGTTGAACAAAATCCTATGTAATGGCATTTCCATTCAAGACGCATCACTACACAATCTCCTCTCGACAAGACCTAACAGGTACTATACGAATCTATGCCCTCGCCAATGAGACACTTTTGCTCCAGCATCCCTCTGCTGCGGGTTAACTCATTGCTCGCGTCGGCCCTTAAAGCTAACTGTAATAAGCCGATTATACGCCACCGAGAAGGCCGACTATAGCCAAGGCAGCTCATTATGGCGTTCGGCTCGCCGGCAACTGTGAACTTACTTTAAGCCCCAACATAAAGTGTGGCCAGCCGGGGATAGTTCACGGTTGACGATCGGCACCCACGCTAGCCGGCCACGGTAAATCGAATAATACCCACGATTACGGGACATAATGTAATGGCCCGGGTAGTTACTGTGCGCGATCTCGGCTCCGATGTGTCTTAAGTACGACTGTGGTAAAAAAGAAAACTCCCCGCGGAGGCGTAAGATGGGTGACAAATGTCTCCAAGACCCGCAGCTAGGGAAAGGGACTACAAAACCCGTTTGCCACGAACTTAAGCACATCGAAGGCCTTCCGTGATTGGAAGTTTTACTATTTCTTATATTCCTATTTTATTTAAAAACTTTCCTCCTATAATATATAACGATCCCTAAAGTACATGGCACAAAATAGAAGACACCCGCAAATGGGGATAGGAACTCACAACTGGATGACAGGACACTCAGCTGCATTCCATACTCAGTCACACAAGACATTCAAAGCTACCATCTACAACTAAAACACAAAGGGCGGTACTCTCTTCCTTTGTCTACGAGTGCGCAGCTATAATTTATTCACACAACACAATAACATTGCAAGATATGAAATTATATTTTAAGCAAGAACTTGACATCAAACACAATTGAATCACAGGCATATGCATAGCTGCATTTCTTATGCAACACACCAAAATAACGAAAGCATTTAAATATAACAGAACCAGCTTATGTTAAAAAATTACATGCCAAAAATGAAGTTGTTCGCTACAAATAACATAATTACAGCCTAAAAGTTACATTAATGTTTTGGGACTAGCATAGACAACAATGTCAGGTAAACCAAAAGATGTCCAGGTCAAGTCAGGGAGTTGGCTGCATCAGAGCTTCACCTCTATCCTACTGACCCCCCGAAATCTACATAACCGCGGGATCAGAACTCTCAGTATGCTGACCAGAGGTAGTTGGTGCTCCAGGGGTCCCGCCTGTCCAATTCGGGAAAGAATCCGTTAATAGTCGCGAACAATAAGCAATCAAGTTACGAAAAGACTGAAAGGTAAGACTTATCGGCATCTGCTCCTTGAACATCATCCTCCAACTGCACCCCTACCTCCTCAACGGTAAGCAGCCGCATACCCTCCTTCACCGCCGCTTTCTCCTCCTTGGTGAACTGGGTCGTGACCACGTCCATTCTGAAGGCCACGCCACCCTCCTTATCTGCATCGGCCTTAGCCTCCTCCAGGGCCCTAAGGTAAATCCTAGCCATGACTCGGGGATAATCATCCATCCAGGATAAGTTTCCCTGTTTCCAAGTGCGAAAGTACATATCCTGAAGCATCTCATCCATTATCCCCTCGTTCTCCTAGAACTCCCTTATTCGGTCCCAGAAGCCAACAGCTTTGCAACGGCAGCATCCCTCTCCGATTGGCATCGTGAACATTCAGCCTGAAAGGATTTCCTCATCGCCTCCATCTCCTCCTTCAGCTTGGTTTGAGCAAGCTCTGCGGCTTCTAGCTTTCCAGGTAACTTCTGCACCCGCTCAAGATCCGCTTTCCGAACCTCATCCACCGTTGCAATGTCCATATCAATCAGTTCCTTACAAGTGGCCTCCATTTTCCGCAACTCTGCCCTGCTGGACTCTTCCATAGTTCTCTTTAATCGCCTATAGGCGGCCTCATGTTGAGAGATCTGGATGGCCTGATCAGCGAGTTGTTTGGCCAGGTCGGAAACCATTAACCGCAGGCGAATGTTGGCGCTCCCGATTTCTTCCCCAGCCTTGACCAGTCGGGCATGATGCCCCATCAGCTTCCTGGTCTCCTCAGCAACACGGTTGATGTTTTCCTTAGCTTCGTCCCCCAAAGTTACAACCCGAGTGGTAAGCAAACCAGGTCCAGCGACTTAGCTTCATCGAGTACCCTTACTATAGGATTACGAGGGAGAAGGTGCTCACCGGTAGCCTCATCGAAGGTAACATCACGAAAACCCGGATCCAGATCCAGATGACCCGCAAATGGGTTATGAACTAAACCGGGATGATCTATCTGGGTAATGATAGGATTTTCAGACGGATGCGGAGAAGGTATAAACCCAGTACTCTCCTCCGTGGTATCCTGGGGAAGCTGAGTTGGAAGCTAAGTTGGAAGCTGAGGACCAGATGAAGATTCAAGCAAGGAGCGACTCCTCTCCTTCCTTTGGATATCCTCTTTGATAACTCCAAGAAGAGGACGGTAGCCGACTACGTCTCCGGGGCAGTTAGTCGGAGGCTTTGGTTTAGTAGAAGCCTTGAGAAGTTTGTATTGTTCGACACGGTGCCGAACGTCTGATGTCTTGGCCACCTTACCTGCTTCTGCGATATGAAACCAAGTGTTACAAGCATACATTGAACTATAACTCAAGAAATATATCAAATTAAGAAGAGTAAAGAGGTGCTTTGTTATACAAACCCTTGGGAGGAGTAGGATACTGTAATAAGTCCTGAATCTCACTCCAGGACAGAAGCCGGTCATAAAGTATTCTAAATCCCTATCATAAATGGAGTCTGCAGGAGTCAAAAATTCACCTCGAATCGCAGGGGTTGCCTTAGCTGAAATGCTCTTAGAAGATGAATCGGCACCAATCCCGGCCTTTTTAGCACTCTTTGGCTTCTCCACCAAGGCCGATCCTTCCTCCAACCCCTCAAAAGCTAGGTGGAAAGCATCATCTGTCCACTCATGGATATCACCTACCTGCCCAGAAGACAAAGCCCCAGTGCCATCACCGCTTTGTCCTTCGCCACCATCATCACCGCGACCATCACCTTCTCCACCACTTCCACTCTCCGCCTCACCTCCTTCATCCTCGCCTCTTTCCTCCTCCACATCTTCCTCCTCCGGAACATCTGGACATGTGCTGGGGGAGGGACCATTGGACTTCTTAAGTTTCTTCCCCCCGGCGACTGGATGTTTCGAGAAGGGTTTCCTTTTGCTGCTCGTCACCGTAGCCCCTCCTTTAGCTTTGGCAGCCTTCTCCTCAGCTGTGTCTCTTTGCTTGACCACAGACTGGCGTGGCAGAATCAAGTTGAGCTCTAGAAGAGTAGCATTCCTGATCAAATAAGAGGCTGCCCTCTTCCTTTCCGGAATGGCTTCTATCTCCGCAGCCATCTGAACCAGGCGATCGCTCTCTACAACCGCAAAACCACCTGTCGCTAGCAAGAAATAAAGCACATAAGGAGGAGCATTGTAGTTAGAACAGAAATTATAAATAAGATTCAACTTACAGCCAGAGGTGAAGCGGTGGAAAGAAACAGAGTCATCATTGACAAAAAAACATTCCTTCTTGAACATGCTGCACTTTGAATATAAGTCCAGGACTGGCTTGAAAGACACGGCCGATTCTAAGCTAATATATGGAGACCCCTTCTTGTAGCCTCTCAAGTTGTACAGATACCGGATCTCCCGGTTGGAGGGGGCGCCCATATTTTCGCCGGAAAATGATGAACAGACTCACCAAGATGGCATAGGAGTTGGGCTGAAGCTGGAAAGGGGCCACCTTCAAGTATGTGATGAAGCTGACTATACAAGCATTGATCGGAGGAATAGCCCCACACATGCAATGATACCTACTATAAGCAAAATATCCTTTAGGAGGGTTATACGGCATCACTCCTTCCCCCGGCAACTCATGTGCGCTCTGTCAATCCCGAAGGATCTAGATATAATGTCAAGCTGCTCGTCTTTGAGGGAGCTGGGAAAGCAGTCAGGCGGTGAGTTCAAGAGCTCCTAAGGGTCGTACCCATCTACTAATGATCTCGGGGATGGTCCACGTCGTTCTGGCTCTGACCGGACTAGGGGTGCTACGGAGGACTCTTCCTTGTCCTTGGATTTCTTCCTATCAGAACAGGTTTCTACTTTATGAGACATTATCTGCAACACAAGAAAAACATACTGTTAGAACAAGGAGTGTGGAGAAATAAACAAGTAAGTACATACGGCCTGGAATATCGTTCATGATTCAAAACATAAAAGCTCGATCGGTAATTCGAGACTAAAGTCCATTCGGCACTCGTACTTCCCAAATTCATTCGGTAGTTCGAGGCTAAGGGCCATTCGGCACTCACACTCCCAAATTCATTCGGCAGTTCGAGGCTAAGGGCCATTCGGCACTCACACTCCCAAGTTCATTCGGTAGTACGATGCGAAGGTTCATTCGGCACTCACACTCCCAAGTTCATTCGGTAGTGCGAGGTGAAGGTTCATTCGGCACTTATACTCCCCGGATTCATTCGGTAGTTCAAAGAATAAGAGTCATTTGGCAAGAGAAGACTAAGTCACCTGGACCGGTAGTCAAACGTGATTCGGTGATATGATTGATTCAGCAGGAAAGAATTTGGTTTGGCTATTTCAGTTAGTAAGGAATAATGAAAGCATGAGGCCCGTACTTATAGGCGAACATGGATGACCGGACCAACTGGTTCGGTGTATAGGACCGAATGAGAATATCCACGTTGAAACAAAGCGCGACATATGCTGGCATATGCCCCACTTTGGAGGGCAAATGTTGGGTGCGTTTCCACCACCACCGGACCATGCACAGCCGAACCAATCCACCCACGAGGCCTAGCCGAACCAAAGTCTCAGCTCTACCTGCCACCGGATCGGGGTATCACCGAACCAACCCATAGGCATTACCGAACCAAAGTAAATACTACCTCTACCGGACCAACCACTACCGAACCAAAGCCACACAACCACTACCGAGCCAAAGTAAATCCAACCACTACCGAACCGAAACCACTCCAACCATCTTCGGACTAAGGCGTTGCCAAACCAACCTTGCCAGGCCAGATTACATCAGCCCAGGCCCACCAGCAGCTATATACATCCAAGACCCCTACCCCCAGCCTCACTCTATAAATAGGGGGTAGGGGTACAACAATGGCAGACAAGTTTGAGAGCTCAAGCACGGATAGAACTTTCAAACAACTATCATATACTTGTAATCAAAGCTTTGTACTTGTAATCTGAACAGAAAATGAGAATAACATATAAAGTGGACGTAGGCACATTCTGGCCGAACCACTATAAATGTGTGTGTCTTTTACAGTTTAGTCTTTGCTTTTTACATATTTGCATAAATCACCCGAATCGCTAAGAACAACATAAAATCGACTAAATTATACGACTTGGAGGTGTTTGCCCATTTTTTGTGCAAACATTTACCAACCCAAATATTTGTCTGTATGTTCAAATTTGAAATTTAAAACCATTCAAAATTATAACATATTTTATATGATATTTTATAAATGATAATTTCTAACCATATATATATATATATATATATATATATTATGTATGTATTATATGGTTAAGAAAAATAATTTTAGGGAATGACATACGTAAATATATACATACGTATGTGTGTGTATAGTGCCAAGTATATACATAGTAGATATAAAACTTAACATCCATCTGTCTATACATTTAACCACGTACACCCTATTCTACATTGCTTGTGCATGATATACACAAATGAGTAGATAATGATGTACTCATAAACTATATAAAAAAATCGCTAATTAATCTTATTAATTAAATAAAATATGATTTTACTTAAATAGAAAATAATTTAAAATCAATGTATTTTACCCGCCTTCGACTAGCCTGGTCCTAACACCAATGACGACTCATTATGCAAGATCTTAAGAGAATATAGAAAGCTAACCATCGCCTCATCATCCGGTAGGTTGTCAATCTCTACCTTCCACTCTTTATCCATCCCAATAGTCACCAACTACCTCTCATGGTCCACCACTACTTCGTACTTCTTCAACCAGTTCAGCCATAATATAGTACCAGACCCCATAAATTACCAAAAAAACCATCACACATAAAAGAACATCGATGACTCGATAAGACTACATCATAACAAACCATATTCAAACTAGTTGAACCTCCTATTGGGTCTAACACAATCAAGGGTCTGTCTACTAAGTCAGGTCCCAATCCCAGTCTATCCACCAAGTCACTGATAAGGAATGTGAATCCTCGATTTGGAATAAAACACATATAAGAACATTATAAATGGAAAGCAAACCTTGAATAGTAACGCCCTTCCTTTCTTCTTAACTGATGGAGCACTCGATGAGGTTGGAATGACATTCAATGCATATACTTTCACCATCTATTTCTGCTTTGCAAGCTCAAAACAGTCTTTCTCGATATGCCCAAATTTGTTGTAGTTATCGCACTTCTTCCTCTTAGCTTTCTAGTTCGACATCAGATGGCTCTTATCATCCTAGTTAAAACAACTAGGTTCCTCGTGCCCTTCATCTAGCCATCTTTATTCTGGAACTACTTCTTGTTGCTATTCCTTTTCCTTCTGGTCATCCTTAGAAACAATAGCTTTTTGTGGTGGATACAGGCTCTAATTCATAAAGCATTTTCAACCACTTTTGCAAAGCTCTTGTCAACGTGATCAACAATTCGCTTCCTAAGATAATCATTCAACCCAATGATAAACTACTCTTTTTCTTTAATGGAAGGTCGATGAAATACATCATATTTTTCGACAAAGTTTCAAACTCAGTAGCATACTTTGAGGTAGATAAGTTTCATAGCTTTAAATGAACAAATTTACGGAACAAGGCTGACTTTTACGCTGCCGTTATAAACTTCTCCTAACTTTGAACTGATCTTAGGGGGTACTAGCTTGAAAAGTTTTCCACTAGTTTATAGCTTTTCTTGCAAGTTTATTATAGGCTAACCTCCTCATCGTATCATCATCCAACTCCAAGTCATCAAAGATCCATTCGTAGGTGTCCATGGATCCAACTCCTTATTATAGCATCATCCAACTCCAAGTTGTCCTCATCATAGACACCTAAAGAAAATACTTGGGCATTTTACAGTGTGTTCCCCCTCATCTCGATGTGCATGGTGTGCAAGTAAGGGTTAGCAGCTCTTGCCCGCTCCCCCTTCAACTTCAAGGATAAAGTTTTTAGCAGCATTTCTCACTTTTTAGCTCATTCTTTATCTGTAATAAGAAAGATCGGTATCTCATAAAGAAAACCTACATCAATGGTACTCGTGTTTACAAGGCAACTTATATAATATAGATATCACTATATAATTTGAAAATCATAATATATAACAAGTACGATCTCTCATATATTGCTATATCCATTCTAGAGTGATGACTTCTTCTCTATCTAAATGTATCCTCGCTTAGGTTACCTACACAACCTAGTCTCTGATACCAAGTGTGGTGACCACCCTACATCTCCAATACCCTAGTATAACCTTTAGAGTGCCCTGCGACGATACCCGACTGATGTACAATGATTGAAAAGGGAAAAATAATAGTAAATCATCTAATAATAGAACATGTCATATATGTCATGGCACAAGGGTAAAAATATAATAACCATCATAGACATAAAACATGCATGATAGTAATAACAATATGAACCATGTATTAAAATGCGAAGAGTTCACCATAGTTATATATGCATATCATAGAATTTATACATCAAATAATAAAATCAAATATATTATCTTTAAATAAATAAAGCATTGATAAATCTCTATAGTGCTGCATAATGGAATGTAAGCAATAGTAATCTCAAATATAAATATATGTGAAAGACTAGTTTATTGCTTGTAGATCTATAAAACTCTCTCATACTGGTTATCTAATCTACTCATTTAAGAGTACCTGAGATAATAAGAAGATAAGCATAAAACCTCGAGTCTGACAATAGTCTAATATAAGCGGCCTATAGTCTTAAAATACTATAAAAGTCGATATAGTTAAATATACGACAAAGGATATGGAAAATCATACTTGACTTGTCCTTACATCCAACGTAACAACCCGCCTTTCATTCCATAGAAAGGCGTATCATTAAGAAGAAAGAAAGGGATAGAAAGGAGAAAAGATAGAAAAGAAAGAAACAAACAACATCAGAATCTCACAGCGGAACGATAAATTGTATTATATCACATAGATATTACATAGTATCATATACATCAGAGTTATACAGCTAATACAACACAAACTAGACAGTTATAAACACCTATCTAGCAATTACAACTCATGTACATCACAGAAAATAGATATAATACTAGCACGGTAGAACTCCTATATATCTACACGCTGAAGCCTCCTGCTCCATTTCTCCTCCAGAACTCGTCAAAGCAATCCTGAATCCCTTGACTACTCATACATAATATGAGTACCCTAGAGTTTAATAAAACAGAAAATAAACACTTAGGTCAGACAGGGGTCTGGTGTGAGTAAACGGGTTTAAAGTTGCTTAACTTTGAAAATCCTTTGAAAAGAAAAGGTATCACGTAAGACTTCCCACACATAAATATAGAAAAGATTTTACCTTACGCTAACCAAAACATTTGATAGAAAATCCAGTGATATTATAACAGGGTCTAGAGTTTTCAAAATAAAATACAGAAATAGCAAGAATGCTTACATCTCACGTTCCAACATAATTTGGCACAATCAAAAACGGTGCAGGCACTTATTGGAGTTTGGATTCCATACAATGGCAGGGCTACTGGGGTATCGCCCGTCACAGTACGGGGCCTAGATCGTCGTACTGAGGATTACTCCCAATCCCCTGCAACACAAAGCCGGAACCATTCCTTACTGGACAGTCCCGAACAAGACAACCCCGCAGATGGCCGTCGCCAACTGCCTATACAGCCGAAATAAAAAGGGACCTCTGGATAGGGGTAAATCTCGTCCTACTTGGTCATGACCCACTTAGCCTTGCTGCACCTCCCCTGTTTTATCCATTCCCGGTCGATAAGGCTTGAGGCTACGATTACCTTATAGGACACATCAAATCTTAGAATGCTCATCATCCACCTGATGATGTTCTGAAAGCATTCAATCCATACAAGTTCGTTGTGGGTTCGAACGAAACCGAAGGCACTATTTCGCTACACTCATTTTGGAATCACCCTCAGAGTTAATGACAATAGCCCTTGCACTCTGAATCTTCATCTCGAACCTGAAAGTACTACCCCGCTAAACTCATATTGGAATCACCCTCAGAGTATTAACAACGAATAGTCCTTACACCCCGAGTCTTCAATCTTCACTTGAGATTCACGACCTAACGTTTTAATTTGGATCGATGTGGTTTTCGAAATTCCAAATTTGGAAACCAGATCCCAGTCTCATCGAAATCCAAATGCCATCTTTTAAGTCCAAGTTGTTTTAAAGTTAAAACAATTCAATTCAACTCATCATTATCTATATATACACAGATAGATATTCACATATCACAATAGATAATCACTTTTTCATCATAAACAGATAATCCGTATAATTATCACAAACAGATAATCTATATTATCATACTTTAACTAAGCATCCATATCATACAGATATTACTCATCTCATTGCTGAGATCACAACCTTTCAATGAAATATCAATATCATCCATAAGCAATGATTTATTGACCACCATCTATAATTAATAAAAAATGAATTAAATTAATTACTACTATCTCTAATTAATTTAAAGTAAATTAAATTAATTACTACATCTATAAATCCTGCTTATATATCCATTGATTAATTATAATCTAGTTAATTAATCATTCTCTAAGTATTCATCTTGATTAAACACCTTTGATTATTCATTCTCTAATTACAATAAGTAATTAGTCTTTAATTAATTTCACAAATTAATTAACCTTAATCATTTAGTAATTAACATTTAATTACTTCATTTATTAATTAACTATAATTAATTACATTTATCCTTAATTAATTACACTAATTAATCACTTTATTATTAATTATTCCTTAATTAAACAATTCTTAATTACATCATTAATTATATTAATTAATGATCACTAATTTATATTTAAATTAATTACTTTATTTAAATTAATTACATTTAGCAATTAATCTAAAATTTAAAATACAATTATTAATCACCCTTGATTAATATAAATCCAGTAATTAACTACCCTTAATTACTCATTAACAAATTAATTATTCCATAACTAATTATCTTTATTAATTAATCCCTTGATTAATTACAAAAGTAATTACCCAAATTACTTCATTAAAAATCATCTTTCACTAATTACATTCCAGTAATTATCATTTATTACTTACCTAAGTAATTATGCTCCATTAATTACATTAAGTAATTACTCTTATTAAATCAACAAATGATTTTCTTAAATTAATTAAACTAAATTAATTAACTTAAACTAATCACATTACCATAATTAATTTCAATAAGTAATTAATCCCTTAATTACTTTTATCAAGTAATTATGCTTAACAATTTACAATTGATTATCTTCAATTAATTAATTTAATTAATTATCAAAATTAATCACATTAATTAATTACTTAATAATCCTTAGATAATTATCTTTATTAACTAATAACATTTTCTTTAATTACTTTCTTAAGAAATTTATCTTAGATAAATCATCTCTAATTATAAATTAATCTAAATCATTAATTTAAAATCAAATAAATAAGTCATTCCTTAAACTCTTATAAATTAAATTCTTTTAATATCTAAATTATTTCTTAGATAATTCATTTACTTTATTAATGACTTCATTAACATTTAAGTGTATTTAAAACATTACAATTTTAAATTTAAATTTAAATTCCATTTTGAATTTAAGATTCAAAATTTTTAACCATTTAAACATTTATCCAAATTTAAATAAATTTAAGAACCTTAAAATAAATGTAAAGAACATTCATTACTTATATAAGATACATATATAAGAAAAAGTTTAAACTAAATTACTTAATTTTATTAAAAGAAATCAAGCTTTAAAATAAATTGATTATTTAACTTCCAAATTTAAGTTAAATACTTCATAAATTTACATTCATATAAACATTTATTTGAAAACAAATTCATAGAATTTTATCAAGTTTAAACATTTATTTGAAAACAAATTCACTTTTAAAATCTACTTTAAAACATTTAAACTTGTTCAACATTTAAATTTTCAAAACTGATTTAAATTCAAGATTTGGATTCGTAGTAAACTTGAATCCATATTTAAACTTGATTTAAATTTTGCTTTAAATTAAAAATTCTCATTTTAAAACTTAGGATTCAAAAGTTCATTTGAATCCAAACTTAACTTTGAATTTAAAACCCCTGTTTTAAATCCTGCTTTAAATTTAAATTTCATTTGAATTTTTTTAAAAAAAACTTAACACTATCAGGTTATAAAACCTGAAGCCAACCATTGACCCGAGACCATCTACTGATGCTCCGAGACAAAACCCTAAATGCTTCGACTAAAATACTCGAACTACTCAAGTAAAACTCGAGTTCCATTCTCTGCTCACACCCAAAAGTTCACCAGAACTATAAAATGCACGGTGCACATGCACCGTGGCTATGGCAACCTCCATCCATCATCACCACCTTCATCACATAGCCGACCATCTCCAAACATGATCATGACCATCAGAATTCCTACAGTAGCTCGAAATCAAAATCGAGTTAACCAAACAAACCTGGAACTTGACACTGCAAACAATTCCCAAACCTGTCAACACTTCGTCAATTCATCTCCAACCATCAGAACACCAACGACACCGGCCAAACCTTCACCTACATCCCCTCTTCCAATCCCCAAAACCCTGCAACACTCGATGCACCAGAGGGATCGAGAAGCATCAAAATTCCGACCACCAGAAAACTAGGTTTAGAAATTAAAATGAGCAACCACTGTCAACACCTATCTCTAACCATCCACCTGCCATTTTTCCTCCACTCACCAATCATTCCTCCACCTCCACGAAGAACTACAACATTCCAGATCCACTAGATCATCAGATAAACCCCAAAACCCATTTTCTGGTCAACCCAGTAATGCTCACTCAATACTTAACTAAAAATGATTTTAGTTTAAAAAAAATCATGATGTCATATAAGCATTCAAATTATAAACCTGATTTAATATTTTAAGATGTTTGAGATTTTGCTTATTTTAAACAATGACTATTCTTATAGTTACAGAGACAACCAGATTCTTAACTTATCTTAATTATAATTTATAAACATAAATCCATACTAAACAAACAACCTTTGTTTACATCTCAAATCCTAACTGAGATCAAACCAAGTGGTAATGGATTTCTATTTAAAATCTTAGTTTAAAAAATAAGAACAGGTATACAGATACCTGGCAACATACACACACACACACACACACACACACACAGAAGATTCATCACAATACAATCATACAAAGCATACTTATTTATATTAATCCACATGCAACAGATATATTTAAGCTTTTTAAATGTGAAGTTACTCACATTTATATTCAAACTCAAGCAATCATTAGAGACTATATTATCACACATGCAATAAGATTTATCCAGGTTTAAAAAAAGCACTGTTTTTAAAAAATAGAAGTTTACTCACAAATTATTGAAGCAGTGAATAACTCTGTTGCATTTTCATTTACCTGGAACTGATTTGTTAGTTGAATCTGGTGAGTTTGCTTCCAATTCTGATTACCGAAGTTGAATTACTTGCTTGTTGTAGTTGATTTAAATTTTTGCAGCTGACCTCTATTTTTTCTTTGCTTAGAGTTTGAGTTGATCTTCTCTTTGAAGTTGAAACTTGAAAAATGATTTCAGATTTGTAATGGAATTTGTTTTGCATATTTTTAAGTTGTATTTGGTTTTGAATTTTTCTTAAAATCTGATTTCAGTTTTTCTTTTGAAGAGAATGTTTGAACTAAAATGAATTGCCAAGTTTTCTACTTAATACATTTTTAATAAAATGTTTTCAAAAATAAATAAAACAAATGCCACTTGTTACATTAGGTTGTAGGTGATTTACAAGTGTCTTTTAAGAGTTAAAGGCCTTATACATGTTGCATTTTAATATTAAAATAAATTTCTTAATTTTATAAATGTTTTTAAATTCATTCTAAATCGATTTCCTATTTATTTTAACATGTTTTTAAATGTTTATTTCACTTAGCCATTAAATGTTTACATATAAATTTCCTTTATAAAATTACATATTTTAATGTTTATTTGTATATTTTTTAAAAAAATTCAAAGCTAAATTTACAAGAAAGAAAATTTAAAAAGAAAAAGATATTGAATTATGCCTTATTTTCAATGTTTTAAAAAAACATTGTACTTCAATGTATATACTAAATTTGTTTCAAAAACCAATCTTTAAAAGAAAACAAAATTAAACTTTTATTATAATATACAATTTAAACTATTATATTTTTTAAACAAAATAAATATTTACATTAATTTCTTTTGAAAATATCAAATAGATTTTTAAACAAACTTTTGAAAAGTTTCTATACTAATTTCAATCAAATTTTCCAATTCACAAGTTATACACATGTATATATTATAAATTTGAAAACATTCTTATTAAATTTAAATTTAAATTAAAATCAAACCCCCTATTTACAATGTATACACATATATACATTATAAATAGAATATCTTTTAAATTAGCTTAGAAAGATAAATTTTATCATTTAAATATTTTTAACTTTGAAAAGAATAAGATTCCCAAATTAAATTATCATTATTATTATTATAAATTTTGAAAAGATAACATTTGTCAAACTAAATAATTATTAGTTTTCAAAAGATAATTTCCGTTTGAATTTGATTATTAAATCAACATTTCACATTTTAAAATAATTATTAATGGAAATTATTAAATAAATATTGCCCAAATTTCCAGGATATCACATTCCTCCCTCCTTAAAAGAATTTCGTCCCCAAAATTTAAAAGCAAAGATAATTTAATAATCCCATACAGATTTTAATTTTAAAATGGCAAGTATATGCTATCAACCAAATACTAGCAACCATAGCAACCAATTCAAACAAACAATTCTAACTATCCAAACAAAATTCTGGATAGTAGGATTCACTAGAGTTTCCCAGGTACAATCACCGGGATACTCGGTCTACAGAATCTAAACTGGCTACACCATATAGATTCAGAGCTTCTATATATCTAGATCTATAATTCTAAACAAGATACTGGACCACAGACAAGTCCTGATCAACTTCCAAATCTCCCAGAACTACTGGTTCTAAAACCAGTGAAGACCATACACATACTCCCTCAGAGATACGTGAAATACATAATGAATCCCAGCCGTCCGAACTGGCAATTCAATCCTGTAGACCAAACACTTAACCCTTAAGAGAAAACAGAAAGATACAATACTCTTCTGAGCTAGCTTCCAAACTTACCCAATCTTACAGCTCTTACGATCGAAGAAAAATTTATCCAAAATTATATTTCCAAATTTTGAAATCCAAATTTCCGATTTCAAATTCTGAATTCCTTTGTCTCTTACCCACAAATCTCTCCTGTCGATCCTGGGCTGTCTTCAACTTTTTAAATCAATCCAATCTTTGCAGATGCTTCTTGGAACAATTCTGGACAAAGAAATAAACAATCTCTAGATCCTACTCAACAAGATAGTTCTCCCAAGATCCATCAAAATCCACACACAAACTCTACTACACAAACATCAGAAGACTTCAAACATACTACTCCTATTTGGAAAACAGAACAGATGCACAAGACAACCAAGCCTCCAGATTCAAAATGAATTTCCTGTAGAAATCCTCTGATCCAAGGCAAAACACAAATTTCCAATGAATCGGGTGTTGCTTCTATTTTGGAATAGCTTCCACCATGCTTCCGCTGCGCAACTCTAATTTGAGGAGGATGAGAATGATGTTGATGAACACAAGCACAAACTTGATCAACCCATTCCGGAAACATTGTTCATCAAATTCTATAAAATCCTTGTGACCTATATGATTCGGTCACAAACACCACAGCAGAAATTCAACCGGAAAACTAGGTCCGATCAATCCTGACTGCTTCACAAAGACCTCTCTCAAGGAGCCCTCCTCTACTAGGCTGAATCACCGGTAAAACACCAAGAACCAAGTCGATACAGAACTCAATCTCCCGATGCAGATGCAAATCTTGACTTCTTCGAAGATATCCAGAAAAGTCTCAAATTACTTCAATAAAACCCTCTAGAGATGCTTCAATCCAAACAAAGATAACTAAGAGAACTTCCGAACCATCGCAAATCACTTTGCGATTCTACTCAGTTCAGATTCCAAGAAATTGTTCACTCTTCACCAATCAAAACAGCTTAAGCCTTCTATCCAAAAGAAGAAACTAGTGGTCCACCTTCAACCACAAACATCACACCCAGCTGAGCTTCCAGAAGAAATGGACAAGCTTTCACCATTTGCCTGGCCTACTGACAGAAGAATCACAGAGACTTCTGAACCATCGAAGAAACAGGCCACTCTTCTGCTTCCGGACTCCACCTCTTAGAATACTTCTAGGCCAAGAGACTATTCTGATAGCGCACTCAACACCTCCAAGCTGCTACTGCTGCCAAAGACTTTCTCATCCAAAAGCTCATCGAATCACAAAGCTACACCAGCCACTTTCACAATAGAGCCTTCAAGATAGAAAGATATCTCTCAAGAAACTCGACTTCAAACCAAGCACAAATATCTTGTCAAACTGAGTCTCAAACTCCAATACAGTCAGGACTCCTTCCTATGGTTGCCAAGATACCATCTCTTGCTACAGCACTTCCGACTGATCCAAACTCAAGAAAATCCACTCGCACGAGTGCAACCAAGCTTACATTCCAAAGATGGACTCCGAACCTTAAAAAGGTTTCCTTCAAAGATCGGTGAAATCCTTCACACCAAACTGCAAAATTTCTCAAGATGCCCAATACTACCCTAGCAGATTCACTTCCAACATCAAACACTCGGACTCCAACCATTGGTAGTTGTGTTACACACACCACTACCCTATCTACCTCTAGAACTTGTATTGGAAAACCCGAACAGGTAACCCAATGAAATATATATATATATATATATATATATATATATATATATATATATATATTCAAAATTACAAATACGCTCTCTCAAGAAGAACACCACTCCAGAGCCTAGGTATTCGCTCAACCTAGCGCTCTGATACCACAACGTAACAACCCGTCTTTCATTCCATAGAAAGGCGTATCGTTAAGAAGAAAGAAAGGGATGGAAAAGAGAAAAGATAGAAAAGAAAGAAACAAAAAACATCAGAATCTCACAGCGGAACGAATAAATTATATTATATCACATAAGATATTATATAGTATCATATATATCAGAGTTATACAGCTAATACAACACAAACTAGACAGTTATAAACACTTGTCTAGCAACTACAAATCATGTACATCACAGAAAACAGATATAATACTAGCACAACAGAACTCCTATATATCTACACGCTGAAGACTCCTGCTCCATTTCTCCCCCAGAACTCGTCAAAGCAATCCTGAAGCCCTTGACTACTCATACATAATATGAGTACCCAAGAGTTTAAAAAAATAGAAAATAAACACTTGGGTCAGACAGGGGTCTGGTGTGAGTAAACGGGTTTAAAGTTGCTTAACTTTGAAAATCTTTTGAAAAGAAAAGGTATCACGTAAGACTTCCCACACATAAATATGGAAAAGTTTTTACCTTACGCTAACCAAAACATTTGATAGGTCCAATGATATTATAATAGGGTCTAGAGTTTTCAAAATAAAATACAGAAATAGCTGGAATGCTTACATCTCACGTTCCAACATAGTTGGGAACAATCAAAAACCGTACAAGCACTTATTAGAGTTTGGATTCCATACAATGGCAGCGCTACTGGGGTACCGCCCATCACAGTACGGGGACTAGATCACCGTACTGAGGATTACTCCCAATCCCCTGCAACACAAAGCTGGAACCATCCCTTACTGGACAGTCTCGAACAAGACAACTTCGCAAATGGCCGTCGCCAACTGCCCATACAGCCGAAATAAAAAGGGACCTCTAGACAGGGGTAAATCTCGTCCTACTTGGGCATGACCCACTTAGCCTTGCTGCACCTCCACTGTTTTAGCCATTCCCGGTTGATGAGGCTTGAGGCTACGATTACCTTATAGGACACATCAAATCTTAGAATACTTATCGTCCACCTGACGATGTTCTGAAATCATTCAATCCATACAAGTTCGTTCCGGGTTCGAACGAAACCGAAGGCACTATTTCGCTACACTCGTTTTAGAATCACCCTCAGAGTTAACGACAATAGCCCTTGCACTCTGAATCTTCATCTCAAACCTGAAAGTAATACCCCCGTTAAACTCATATTGGAATCACCCTTAGAGTATTAACAACGAATAGTCCTTACACCCCGAGTCTTCACTCTTCACTGAGATTCACGAACTAACGTTTTAATTTAGGTCAATGTGGTTTCGGAATTCCAAATTTGGAAACCCGATCCCGGTCTCATCGAAATCCAAAAGCCATCTTTTAGGTCCAAGTTGTTTTAAAGTTAAAACAATTTAATTCAATTCATCATTATCTATATACACACAGATAGATAATTCACATCACAATAGATAATCACATTTTCATCATAAATAGATAATCCTATTATCATCACAAACAGATAATCATCACAAACAGATAACCTATATTATCATGCTTTAACTAAGCATTCATATCATATAGATATTACTCATCTTATTACTGAGATCACAACCTATCGATGAAATATCAATATCATCCATAAGCAATGATTTATTGACCACCATCTATAATTAATTTAAAATGAATTAAATTAATTACTACTATCTCTAATTAATTTAAAGTAAATTAAATTAGTTACTACATCTATAAATTCTGCTTACATATCCATTAATTAATTATAATCTAGTTAATTAATCATTCTCTAAGTATTCATCTTGATTAAACACCTTTGATTAATCATTCTCTAATTACAATAAGTAATTAGTCTTTAATTAATTTCACAAATTAATTAACCTTAATCATTTAGTAATTAACATTTAATTATTTCATTTATTAATTAACTATAATTAATTACATTTATCCTTAATTAATTACATTAATTAATCACTTTATTATTAATTATTCCTTAATTAGACAATTCTTAATTACATCATTAATTATATTAATTAATGATCTCTAATTTATATTTAAATTAATTACTTTATTTAAATTAATTACATTTAGTAATTAATCTAAAATTTAAAATACAATTATTAATCACCCTTGATTAATATCAATCCAGTAATTAACTACCCTTAATTACTCATTAACAAATTAATTATTCCATAATTAATTATCTTCATTAATTAATCCCTAGATTAATTACAAAAGTAAGTACCCAAATTACTTCATTAAAAATCATCTTTCACTAATTACATTCCAGTAATTATCATTTATTACTTTCCTAAGTAATTATGCTCCATTAATTAATTAAGTAATTACTCTTATTAAATCAACAAATGATTTTCTTAAACTAATTAAACTAAATTAATTAACTTAAACTAATCTCATTATCATAATTAATTTCAATAAGTAATTAATCCCTTAATTACTTTTATCAAGTAATTATGCTTAACAATTTACAATTGATTATCTTCAATTAATTAATCTAATTAATTATCAAAATTAATCACATTAATTAATTACTTAATAATCCTTAGATAATTATCTTTATTAACTAATAACATTTTCTTTAATTACTTTCTTAAGAAATTTATCTTAGATAAATCATTATTAATCATCTCTAATTATAAATTAATCTAAATCATTAATTTAAAATCAAATAAATAAGTCATTCCTTAATTCTCTTATAAATTAAATTATTTTATTATCTAAATTTTTTCTAAGATAATTCATTTACTTTATTAATGACTTCATTAACATTCAAGTGTATTTAAAACATTACACTTTTAAATTTAAATTTAAATTCCATTTTGAATTTAAGATTCAAAATGTTTAACCATTTAAACATTTATCCAAATTTAAATAAATTCAAAAACCTTAAAATAAATGTAAAGAACATTCATTACTTATATAAGATACTTATATAAGAAAAAGTTTAAACTAAATTACTTAATTTTATTAAAAGAAATCAAGCTTTAAGATAAATTGATTATTTAACTTCCAAATTTAAGTTAAACGCTTCATAACTTTTCATTCAAATATTAAAGGAAAAGAATTTTATCAAGTTTAAACATTTATTTGAAAACAAATTCACTTTTAAAATGTACTTTAAAACATTTAAACTTGTTCAACATTTAAATTTTCAAAACTGATTTAAATTCAAGATTTGGATTCGTAGTAAACTTGAATCCATATTTAAACTTGATTTAAATCTTGCTTTAAATTTAAAATTTTCATTTTAAAACTTAGAATTCAAATGTTCATTTGAATCCAAACTTAACTTTGAATTTAAAACCCCTGTTTTAAATCCTGCTTTAAATTTAAATTTCATTTAAATTTAAAAAAAAACCTAACACTGTCAGGTTATAAAACCTGAAACCAACCATTGACCCGAGACTATCTACTGATGCTTCGAGACAAAACCCTAAATGCTTCGAGTAAAATACTCGAACTACTCGAGTAAAACTCGAGTTCCATTCTCTGCTCAAACACAAAAGTTCACCAAAACTATAAAATGCAAGGTTCACATGCAACATGGCTTTGGCAACCTCCAGCCATCATCACCACCTTCATCACGTCGCCGACCATCTCCAAACATGATCACGACCATCAGAATTCCCACAGTATCTCGAAATCAAAATCGAGTTAGCCAAAAAAACCTGGAACTCGACACTTCAAACAATGCCCAAACCTGTCAACACCTCGTAAATTCATCTCCGACCATCAGAGCACCAGCGACACTGGCCAAACCTTCACCTACATCCCCTCTTCCAATCCCCAAAGCCCCGCAACACTCGATGCACCAGAGGAATCGAGAAACATCAATATTCCGACCACCAGAAAACTAGGTTTAGAAATTAAAATGAGAAACCACTGTCGCCACCTATCTCTAACCATCCACCTGCCATTTTTCCTCCACTCACCAATCATTCCTCCACCTCCAGGAAGAACTACAACATTCCAGATCCACTAGATCATCAGATAAACCCCAAAACCCATTTTCTGGTCAACCCAGTAATGCTCATTCAATACTTAACTAAAAAATGATTTTAGTTTACAAAAATCATGATTTCATATAAGCATTCAAATTATAAACCTGATTTAATATTTTAAGATGTTTGAGATTTTGCTTATTTTAAACAATGACTGTTCTTATAGTTTACAGAGACAACCAGATTCTTAACTTATCTTAATTATAATTTATAAACATAAATCTATACTAAACAAACAACTTTTGTTTACATCTCAAATCCTAACTGAGATCAAATCAAGTGGTAATGGATTTCTATTTAAATCTTAGTTTTAAAAACAAGAACAGGTATACAGATACCTGGCAACACACACACACACACATATATATTTATTTATATATATATACATACGGAAGATTCATCACAATACAATCATACAAAGCATACTTATTTCTATTAATCCACATGCAACAGATATATTTAAGCTTTTTAAATTGTGAAGTTACTCACATTTATATTCAAACTCAAGCAATCATTAGAGGCTATATTATCACACATGTAATAAGATTTATCCAGATTTAAAAAAAAGAAATGTTTTTAAAAAATAGAAGTTTACTCACAGATTATTGAAGCAGAGAACAACTCTGTTGCATTTTCATTTTCCTGGAACTGATTTATTAGTTGAATCTGGTGAGTTTGCTGCCAATTTTGATTACTGAAGTTGAAGTACTTGCTTGCTGTAGTTGATTTAAATTTTTGCAGCTGACCTATATTTTTCCTTTGCTTAGAGTTTGAGTTAGTCTTCTCGTTGAAGTTGAAACTTGAAAAATGATTTCGGATTTGTAATGGAATTTGTTTTGTAGATTTTTAAGTTGTATTTTGTTTTGAATTTTTCTTAAATCTGATTTCAGTTTTTCTTTTGAAGAGAATGTTTGAGCTAAAATGAATTGCCAAGTTTTCTACTTAATACATTTTTAACAAAATGTTTTCAAAAATAAATAAAACAAATGCCACTTGTTACATTTGGTTGTAGGGTGATTTACAAGTGTCTTTTTAAGAGTTAAATGCCTTACACATGTTACATTTTAATATTAAAATAAATTTCTTAATTTTATATATGTTTTTAAATTCATTCTAAATCAGTTTCTTATTTATTTTAACATGTTTTTAAATGTTTATTTCCACTTAGCCTTTAAATGTTTACATATAAATTTCCTTTATAAAATTACATATTTTAATGTTTATTTGTATATTTTAAAAAAAATTCAAAGCTAAATTTTCAGGAAAGAAAATTTAAAAAGAAAAAGATATTAAATTATGCCTTATTTTCAAAGTTTAAAAAAAACATTGTACTTCAATGTATATACTAAATTTATTTCAAAAACCAATCTTTAAAAGAAAACAAAAATAAACTTTTATTATACTATACAATTTAAACTATTATATTTTTTAAACAAAATAAATATTTACTTTAATTTCTTTTGAAATATCAGATAGATTTTTTAACAAACTTTTGAAAAGTTTCTATACTAATTCAATCAAATTTTCCAATTCACAAGTTATACACATATAGGTATTATAAATTTGAAAACATTCTTATTAAATTTAAATTAAAATCAAACCCCCTATTTACAATGTATACACATATATACATTATAAATAGAATATCTTTTAAATTAGCTTAGAAAGATAAATTTTATCATTTAAATATTTTTAACTTTGAAAAGAATAAGATTCCCAAATTAAATTATCATTATTATTATTATAAATTTTGAAAAGATAACATTTGTCAAACTAAATAATTATTAGTTTTCAAAAGATAGTTTATGTTTGAATTAGATTATTAAATCAACATTTCACATTTTAAAATAATTATTAATGGAAATTATTAAATAAATATTGCCCAAATTTCTGAGACATCACATTCAACGATTCATCATATAACAGTATATACTAATCTATCATCATGTAGGTATACTACAAGTCAAGTATAATATTCGGTGTCTGTGCTTCTAATTCAACAACACCTACATCATGTGATAGCCTTAGAGTGATAAAACAAACATAGCATCCATAAGAACCATAAAACAATCCTCACTTCACTTAGGTTCACTAGATATATGATTCCTCATATGGCCCCATCAAACAGCCACAGACTACTCGATATCTTGATTCCTCGATGCTTGAATCCATGCAATTTCATAAGACTATGAAATAGACTACTATCATAAATTCCAATGTAAGACAAACCACATCAAATGATCTGGGGTAAACATAAAAAATCCATGTGAACATCCGCATATACCTGAAAGTGACTAAAGATCGAGTAATATGGAATATTAACTAAACTAATTACTTGTGCGAAATAGTGATAATAGTAAATAGCAGTAAAGAAAATAACACCAGATATTCTTATACTGGTTCGGAGCACCGTCCTACTTCCAGCCCCAGATTCCTTCTGGATTTAATATAAACCCTCTCTTAACCCAGAGGAACAGGTGTTACACCCCCTGGACAACCAAACAGGACTTTTCACCTGAGGATACTACAACAGGATTTCCTACCTGAGGATACTACTACAGGACTTCAAATAGTTAAGAGTAGTTCTGACTGAATGTACACTTTGAATTGTACTGATAAGTCGTTTAAAGTACACCCTTCCTATAATCTTCTCCTCAAGTGTATGTATTGTGTGTATGTGAAGATATGGAGTAAATCGATTGCTGTTTTAAACAAGTAGTTTGAATATGAATTCAATAGCAAAGATAGTTTTTGATTCAAGAGAGATAGAAATTGTAAAATCAATTAGTTAAATGATATTGAATCTGTTGTTTATATATATGTTGATGAGTTGCAACTCTTAGTGAAGAGTAGTGGTTCAAAGAATCGTTTGCAACTCCTCAGGGAAGAGATACTCCTCTTCGACGAAGGGAAGTGTCTCTTCACTATTAAAAAAATATGACAGTTGCAGTATTCAGTCGACTGACCAAGAAGTTCAGTCGATTGAATATCATAAGTGATATTCGTGTATGTACACAGACTCGGTCGACTGAGGTGCATAGTTTAGTCGACTGAACTGTATGTTTCTTGGACTGTCGTCTTTTTGTAAAATATGAAACTTTTTGTCTATGTGTTCGTGTTTGTGTTACTTGAGGATAGATTGTACATTGTATATATCTAGATTCACACAAAACTAACTAGAGATTATCCTTCGGAGATTTCCTCTATAATTGCTATACCAAGATTCATGAATATCGTTGTTGATTGCAAAGCTCCTTTGTCATTGATCAAAATCAAGGTTCTAACAATCTCTCCCTTTTTGATGATGACAACTCCTTTTCAGATATAAGTGGATATTCGGAAAGATTGTTCCCTAATTGTTTTGTTTCTCCCCCTGAGTATATGCTTTCAGATAATTTTATTTTCAAATTCCTGCAAAAAATAGTTAGAGCACAATATATTCTCCCCCTTTGTCATCGACAAAAAGAGTGAATATAATATAATAGTCACAGGATGAAATAGGAGCAAATATAGATATCTATCGTAACATGAGTATGAGCAATACAATGGTATGAATGATAATAACTAATACGTAGTCATAGCATCAAAAAGTAATATCCATAAGTACTTACCATTCACAAAGATAACAATACCATTCACAATGGCATGAATAATGTGTGTCAAAAAAACCCAAAAAATATAAGCATAGTAGTCTAGAAAGTAGAGAAAAGGAAACCATTTACTAAGCATTACTACCATCGTCGGTTTCTTCACCATCGTCATCATTACCCGTATCTTCAGAATCATTATTGTTTTCACTATCATTTCCTTATTCTTCATGGTCAGATGAAGACCAAGTGAAGTGGGGTTGTGGTCTTTTTCTAGGATCTGTTGGGACACGAGTTGAAGTGCTAGTGGAAGATGGACCGCATGATACTACATTCCATATGTCATTAAGAAATCCTTTAATCTGATCAAGCTTATTGTCTAGACGTTTTTGATTATGAATAATAGTGGAAAGAGCTTGTCAAGTTTGTAAATTAGGCTCAATTTCTTCAATCCTAGATGATGATGATGGCCTAGAAGATTGTGATGCTTTAGGAGGACGTGTTTGCCTTGATGGAGTTTGAGTGGATGGTTGAGGATGACCCATTTCCTTATTTTCAAGCCAATGGTCAAAAGTAATAATGGTGTGGCTTGGAAATGTTTGTGGCAAACCCATGAGACTTAGGGTCTTTGATCTAAGTGAGCCAACTTTGGGGTAGTCGGAATCCGAGAATACAACTTGGAAATGAGAAATAATCCTCATGATATATGCTCTGTAGAGAATAGTCTTCATTCTTCCATTGTTGAAGCATTGGAGTTCATCAAGAATTAGTTTAGCCTAATTAACAGTTCCCCCTCCCCCATATAGCATATAAAGATTGAAAATCCCTTTTGTATACTTTTTCATAGCTACCGGTATGGGAGTTTATTGAATGTGTTAATGCCCTGTGCATGATTCTAGCCTTTGGTCGGAGTGCCATAGCTTTCAATTCCGTCATATCATCAGTAAGAAACAAATGGCTTGTTTCATCATGTTCATACATATCGACAATTATGTCGTTAAGATCCTGTCCTTCGGATGGACAGCCTAGAATATATCCAATTCTAGATATTGGGAGATACATCTTTACCCCGCAAACTAGAGACTAAACACAATCATCAGGATTACGAATTTCATGATGATCCAAGTTTAGATTTGCAAGAAATAATTTAATGATAAGTTTGTTGATTTTTAAATTATTTGTATTGTAATCCAAAAGGCTTTCTAAACCGCTTCTCCTATATAAATCTTGGATTGCATAAGAGGCAAAGTCAGGAAATTTAAAGTACGAACCTTCCACAATCCTAGAATTCTTCATCTTGTTAAACCGTTGGATTACTTTGTCATTGTAAAGCCAATTTTTAATTTGGGCTTCACTAGGACCAGTGGAGGAGGAAGGTTCTGTTTGTGTTTTAGGCGCCATTGTATTTGAGTGATTTGGGGAATTTTAATTTTGTGGTTCTAGGGTTTTGGAGAATTTTTTTCGTTTATGATAAAAAAATGAAGTGGTGATAAAAGGAAGAAGAGCAGCCGTTCGATATAAGGGCTCGTTATTCACAAACTTAGTCGACTGAATTATTGATTCAGTCGACTGCTTCATTACAGCGAGAAAGTAGTTTATTTTGGACCGTATTCAGTCGACTGAATGCTCCAGGCAGTCGACTGAAGTTTATGTTAATTGCGAACTAAAATTTTTTGAAAAGAAATTATAATTTTGATTTAATCAAAGGTGATAAAAGATGTTACAACATAATAAACCAGAAAATTCTAAAAATTTGGATTGGAGCCATCGTTTTTCCTTGGCTCGATTTTAGTGTCTTCGATACATGATTTTAATGGTGACCGATAGTTTTGTTGAGGTGGTGATCTACTTGGTTTTCTGCGTTTCCATGAGTTTGGAGACACATGAGGGCTTCTGGCGAATGCACCAGTGTTTGATTTTTAACTGGAGACGATCCACATAATTTCAGTGCTATTTTCTCCATAAATTAAGTTTTCTAGATTGATTTTGTTGTTAGCAATACATTTCCCTCTACAGTGTTAAAGTTTCGTGCTGGAAATGACGAATATCGTCTATTTTGTCCTTCATAGATGGAGCTTCATAGACAAGATTTCGTCGTGCTCGTTTTGGAGATGGAGTGAATCCAATGTGATGATCGCAACGAAACATTGGAGCTTTTTCATTTTTAGGTGTTGGAGTTGGAAGATATGACGATCTGGAGCTTGGAGTGGAAAATTCAATGGATGAATAATCGGAGCTATGATAGCTTTCATTTGATGACATGATTGAAAGTATAGTTTTGTTTTAAAATATACTTAGAGTTTGAATATATATATATATATATATATATATATATATATATTTAGAAGTTAAAATGTGTGTATATATAAGTTTAGTAAAAACCAAACCAATATGAATGGTCAAAGAATTTCCATGCCTTATAACCAGACATTTCAATTACTGGTTATATATATATATATATATATATATATATAAATACTTATTTTAGTTAAAAATATTTCTATTTCATATCAAAGTGGATTTTAAAGAAAATATTGTTTTATTTGTATTTTAACAAAATGTGGTAGCCAATATTTTAGGTAGTATAGTGCTTGAACAATAACGAATGTAGCCAATTGGTTAATGCACTATACTCCCATATTAGAGATCAGAGTTCAAGTCATAGTAGAAGCATAAATTTTTTAATTTTTACAAATCTTTTTGTGATACAATTCCTAACTCTCTTCTTAATTTTATAAAACTATTTTAATTTAATGGTTTTGTAAATATATCGGCTAATTGTTTTTCAAATGCAACGAATTCCAATTTTACTAAATCTTTTTCAATATTATCATGAAGAAAATGATGACGGATGTCAATATGTTTTGTTCGTTAATGATTGACTGGATTTTTTGATAAATTTATAGCACTAGGGTTATCACAAAAAATAGTGGATTTGGATAAATTTATTCTAAAATCTTGTAGGGTTTGTTGCATATATATAACCTGAGCACATGCTCGTACAGTAGAAATATATACTGCATCGCAGGTTGATAGTGATACACAGTTTTGTTTCTTATTAAACCAAGATACTAAGGAACAACCAATGAAATGACAAGTTCCACTTGTACCTTTTCTATTCGTCCGACATCCTCCAAAGTCAGCATCACTATGTGATATTAATTTGAAAGGACATTCTTTCGGATAAAATAGTCTGAAATCTTTGGTTTTATTTAGATATCGTAATCAAATTTTACTGCTCTTAGATGTAATTCCTTCGGATTCGCTTGAAAACGTGCACATAAGCAAACACTCAACATAATGTCGGGTCTACTAGCTGTTAAATATAATAATGATCCAATCATGCTTTGATATACTTTTTTATCAACACTTTTTTCGTCCACATCTCGATCAAGATGTATCGTTGTGCTCATAGGAGTTGGTTTGGCAAAAGTGTTTTCCATACCGAAATGTTTAATTAGATTACCATAAAAAATTTCTTGATTAATGAAAATTCCATTATCTAATTGTTTAATTTGTAATCCCAAAAAGTAAGATAATTCACTCATATGTGACATTTCAAATTGTTTAGTCATTATATTTGAAAATTCTTGGCATAACTTATTATTAGTAGATCCGAAAATGATATCATCAACATATATTTGAATTACTAGAATATCCTTTTTAGTTTTCTTTATAAATAAATTTTGATCAGCCTTCCCAATTTCGAAACCAGATTCAATAAGATAGCTTTTGAGTCTTTCATACCAAGCACGTGGTGCTTGTTTCAATCCATATAAAGCTTTCCTAAGTTTATAAACATGGTCTGAAAATTTTTCATGTACGAATAAAGGAGATTGTTCAACAAAAACATTTTCTTTTATAAAACCATTTAGAAATGCGCTTTTAACATCCAATTGATATAGTTTAATATTATGAAAACAAGCAAAGGCTAGTAAAATTCATAATGCTTCAGGTCGGGCTACTGGAGAAAACGTTTCTTCATAGTCAATACCTTCTTCTTGATTATATCCTTGGGCGACTAATCTAGCTTTATTCCTAGTAATATTTCCTTGTTCATCTGCTTTGTTTTTAAAAACCCATTTAGTACCAATGACTGTTCGATCACTTGGTCTAGGAACTAAGTCCCAAACTTTGTTTCGTTCGAATTGGTTTAGTTCTTCTTGCATAGCTATAATCCAATAGTCATTAGTAGAAGCTTCTTTAACATTTTTAGGTTCGATATTAGAAATGAATGCTACATGACCCATTTGGTTAAGTTGACTTCTAGCCCTAACATTTGAATTTATTTCTCCAATAACATTTTCTAATAGGATGGTCATTAAGAGTTCTAGGAGGAGATCTTAATTCGTTATTATGATTAATAGTATTTTCAGCATTGTTTATAGTTTGATCTGAATTGTTTTCAAAAACAGTATTTGTGATTGACTTAGGAATAATTTCGTCATCATCTATTATGTAATTAATTTTGAAATTTTCGTCGAAAGAGGCATGAAGTGTTTCTTCGATTATTTTTGTTCGTTTATTAAAAATTCTATAAGCTTTGCTTCGATCTGAATATCCTATGAATATTCCTTCATCGGATTTTGGATCGAATTTACCTAGTTGATCTTTTGTGTTTAAAATAAAACATTTTGAACCGAATACTTTAAAATATGATATGTTTGGTTTTCTTCCATTTAGAAGTTCGTATGGAGTGTGTTTAGTTAGTGGTCGAATGGAAACACGATTCAAAATATAACAAGCAGTTGCTACAGCTTCAGCTCAGAAATATTTTGGTAAGGTAATTCCATTTAATAATGTTCTGGCACATTCTTGTAGAGTTCTATTTTTCCTTTCTACAACTCCATTTTGTTGCGGTGTTCTAGGAAAGGAGAAATTATGAGATATCCCCTTTTTATTGCAAAATAATTCAAAGTTTTCGTGTGACGACCCGGAATTTTCAAGCAATTAAAATTGGAATATTTAATTGATTTTAAATATTCAATAGTATAATTTTCAATTGAATTACGAATATCACAATTTATTTGATAATTAATTATCGAATTAAATAACTTGAATTTGAATAAAATGTTGAATCTGGAATTTTAAGCCTGTTGAAAAAAAAAAATTGAAGACTTATAAAATCTATATTGATAATATTGAAGATAATAGAAGTTTTAAAATTTAAATTTAATGGTGATTTATTCGGTTTTAAAATATCACCGTTTAAATTGACTTTAAAATAGCCGTCCGAGGCACAGTCTCGAAATTTGACGAAACCAGTTCCATTGGGTCCGTAATATTGAATTATTATCAAATTTCAAATTTCGTTTTGATCGGAGTTAGTGTGTGTATGTACGATATACAAACGCGCTGAGAATTCGATTGATAATAATGGATTTGAATTTGAAATAAAAATAAGTGGGCACTGTAGTAAGGCGTCTTCTACACGCTTTCGTTGCCTTCTCGAACACACCATATCCTATCCTGTTTCTTTTCGAATACGAGAACTTGATTCCTTCAGTTCACTTTACAATTCTAAAAAAAATATTTAATGGCCGAAGCCCCCACGTTCAATTTTCGTCTTCCTCTTTCCCAAATCCAACAGCATCTTCATTTGTATCTGCGAAAAAAATAAAAAAATAAATGACCGAGTCGATTCCCCAAATCGCTTCCCTCTCCTCTTCGTTTCACAGTAAATCGAAATCAAATCACTCAGAGGCAACATCGGTTCTAGCAACTCGAGGAAGGGAGGGGACATCGCACGCTCGCGTGCGAATAGGAATTCACGAGCAGTCCCTAAATCGAGTCGAGGTAGCCAAGGGGTGGAGAGAGCGCTCGTCATGGGAAGTGAGTCGCGTATCTAGGGTTAGTGATTTGGATGCTCTCGAGTTGGTCGCGACGAGATTGCGCTTGGGATTGGTGATCGTGCTCGTTCGTTTGAGGCATGGTGGGTTCCGAGCTTGTAGCAGTAGGTATGATTTCTGTTTTTTTTATTTTCGAACAAAATAGATATGTATGTTACAAAGAAAACATATTTTGATTTTGACAGTTGAATTATATGTGAATATATTTAAATGTAAGGGAAGTTATTATCGCCGTTACAGAAAATAGCAAAGGGTATTTTATAGTAAAAAAATAAAATAAAAATGAATATGTAAATAAATGTACAGTGAAGATTTTTCCCAGTAAACTATTTTGATTTTATTTTAATTTAAATAATTTATGTATGAATAGTATAGTTAAGTAGAAAATTGTTTTACAATGAGATATAAGATTTCTATTTTTAATTTAAAAGGTCAAGCAGTAAACAGAAAATTAAATTTGTACTTACTGAAAATTTTATAGGGTTCGTTTTGATTTGAACATTAGACCCTTGGTTTATATGGATTATTTTATAAATGTATAAATGTGAAATTCTAAAATGAAAAAAATAATAAATATATATATATATATATATATATATATTTAGCCTACCATTCTTTTAGAAAATATCCAGGAAATATTAAATTATTAGTTAAAAATTTGATGATTAGCTAAATTAATTTATTGGTCAATTTAATTTATTAAATGGTAAATCATTATAGATCATTTCAGATATTTATAAATCCTATAATGCTTGTACAAGGTCAAAAATAATGGAAACAAGCTGGTTTGGAAATGGGTTGCAAATAGAAGCAAAGGTGAGTTAATCTCACACAGTTAAATTTAAATTTAAATGATAAAAATTAAATAATTGTTTGAATGGCTGAATTGTTTGATGTGATATAGTATGATATTTTGGAATGGGCATATTGTATTGTGCTAACATTTGTGGATGCAGGGAAAACAGGTTGGAGGGATCCAACTGGACCCCTCACATTTATTTAAATTATTCAATATTCTCTGTTGTGATTATTTTATATCCTATGATGAGTTATATTGGAATATTGAATGTTATGGATTGATTGGATATTCGGTTATAATGAATTCCCAAAATTTATGAATTGGATTGTTGAAAAGAGTAAACGGAAGTAAATTTGTAAGAGAAATAATTATAGAAAGTTTGAATAAATTTAAGAATGAATTGGAGAAGAAATAATGTGACTTTAAATTTCTAATAAATAAATTGTGAAGTATAGAAAGGAAATTTGAATAAACAGGAAGTTATTGAATTACAATCTTCAACGATATTAATTAAAAAACAAAACATTTATTTAAAATGTAAGATTTAAATTTTGGAAAAAAAAAATATAATAATAAAGAAGAAGTTGGGAAAAACTGAAATTGGTATATTTCAGTTAAAAGATTTAAAATCAAATGGAAAGGAATAACAATAATAATTAAGTGCATAATTAAATGAAATTTGAAATGAATTGAGTAATTTAAGAAACTTATTTCAAATGGAATAAATTGAAAATCAATTTGGAAAATTGATTTAAATGTTTGAAGCTGGAATTCTTCCTGGATCACTAAGTACGCTTTCAAGTAAATTTTAAATATAAGTTAATAGTTTTAAAATTGTTTTTAAAAGGTATTTTTTGAAAAATTTATTATTTCTAATATTTAAATTTTAAGGTAAGTATTTCCTCAAATCTATTATAGTAGTAATTATTTAAAAAGTGACTTAATATTTTGATTCAAAATATAATTCTAGTTTTATATTTTATTTAGTAACTTTATTTTCAAATATTCATATTAGATGTATTTTTACCAAATTATTAAAAGTCGTTTTAATTTAAATGTTTTTAAAGTATATATTTCAAAGTAAAGTGTTTTAAATTATTTTTAAATCTAGTTTTGTACTTGGTGATTTCAGAGAAGATAGAAAATATTTGGGAAAGTTGATTCTGAAAAGAATGAGGGATTTGAAACTGTTTTCAAAGGATTGGAAATGGAAATATATCTTGTGAAAATATTTTTGGAAATTAATAAATAATTTGGGAAATTATTTATTGGTTGATGGTTGTTTGTGAATATTAATTGATAGTTAAATCATCGACTATCAATATTGGACAAATGCGTTGATCGTTTCGAAGAGACCGGGATCGAGATTAATTTCTCGAAAATCACTTCGATCCGGTTTGTACGTTTCGTGCGGAAAACGTGTTCGGAGTCGAAGATGGAGCAGTGAAGTGCAAGGGCTAGTCGCTACTAATCCTGAGGATATTTTCCAAAATGGATGTAGTAGGAATAGTGCCTTCGGTTCCGTTCGAACCCGGGACGGACTTGTATGGATGAATGCTTGCGAAACATCGTCAGGTGGACGATGGCATTCTAAGTGAAACGTTCTTAAAAGGTAACGCTTAGCCTCAAGCCTCATCAACCGGGAATGACTGAAAATCAGGGGATATGCAGCAATGTTAGGTGGGTCATGCCCAAGCAGGACAAGATATTTCCCCTGTCTAGATGTCCCTTTTTATATATTTCGGCTTAGTGGATGGTTGGTCGCGCCAACCACGGGGTTTATCTTGTTCGGGACTGTTCAGTAAGGAATGGTTCCGGCCTTGTGTTGCAGGGGATGAAGGGAGTAATCCTCGGTACGGTAATCTAGGCCCCGTACTGTGACAGGTGGTACCCCAGTGCCTAGTCATTGTTGGAAAATCCATTCTCCCTACGAGCCTTGTACGAGTTTTGTTTGTATTACCCACTTTTGTGGCTAGTAGCTGGAATTTAATGAATGTAACAATTTCGGCTATTTTATAAGTATTTGTATATAGGCCCTATTATAATATCAGAGGATTTCTATAAAAATTGTTTTAGCTATCGTAAGGTAAAAACCCGACATGTCTATTTGTGGCGTGGTCTTACGAGATGCTTTTGTTTTCAAAGGATTTTTGAAACTTTAATAATCAATTGGGTGTGATTTTCTCACGCTGGTATACCAGACTGACTCGGGTATTATTTAACTATAATGCTCGGGTCAGATCGAGTATTATAGGATACAGGATATGATGCTGTGGAGCTCAGGAGACGAGCTGGATGACGATACGTATTCTCGTACTTGTATATATATATTTCCGCTGTGTTGAGTTGTTGTGTACCCATTGTATGTTATTGATGTGAGCTGTGACTGATGTACTCTGATGATGTAATATATGTAAACTGATATATTTGATTTTGAGTAAAGATTATTTATTATCTATTATATTTTATTCCGCTACGATGGTTAGATTCTGATGTTGATTTTGTTTTCTCTTCTTCTACCTCTTCTTCTTAAACCCAAATGGTTCGTATTTCTGTGCAACTTGAGTTGACTGTTGTAGAATAGTGTTGACTCAAGGGGTACGGATTTGCGGGCTGTTACAGTTGGTATCAGAGCTTAGGTTGGTGATAACCTTGGCTCTGGTGGGAATTACTCATAAATTAGAGTCCGTAGTACTCTATAATGAGTTTGAGCATATTAATAAATATGAGCGCGTATTTGTTAGTGAATATAAATTGTTTTACTATTGTGTTGATTGGTTTATTGAGTGGCATATGGACCTTCGTTGACACAGTCTGCGCAACTGTATTGAAGGGGTTTCTAAACACTTGAATAGAACAATTGATACGATATTGTTTTAAATGTGGGTAAATGAAATAATTTTACCCAAAATATATTTTGATATAAATAAAAGTTTTGTAAACTATCTTAGCTAATATATGGTTGCTTGGATGTTAGAAATGGTATATTAGAGTATAATCATTGTTAAGTGAAAATTTAACTAGAAATTGAAAATAACCAAAGTTTAAGGAAATAAATTCATTGTAAAGTGAAATGTATAAACATGAATTATAAATGTAATTATAAAATTGAAATATAATCAAATGAGAATTTGTATAAGCATAAACTGTACAAAAGAAATATAGTTAAAACTTATTTAAGCAAGATTTGGAAGTATTTTTAAAGATAAATGATGGCATCATTGTTTGGAGGTATCTCTGAAAGGAAATTTGTTTGAAATGGATTTTGAAAGTGATATAGCATTGAAATCACTTGGATTATTGGAAAATAATTCTGATGATGATGGCCGCATCATCAGTATTCATTTTCGAATTTCGAAGTGATGGATTGCTGCCAAATTGTTTTGTTCAGGAAAAGTTGGTTGTTTTGAAAATTTCAAAAGGAAATTTGTTGAAATAAAAGCCAGGATTGATTTAATTTTTAAGAAGTGTGATTGCGATGTTGGAGATTTCAAAATGTTTTGAAACCAAAAGCCAGTATTTTAAAAATCCTGATAAGATGGGTTATAAGCTTAAGTTAGGATGATTTTAAATCAGGAATGGAATATAAACTTTGGATGTTGGAATTTAAATTTAAAGAGAAAAGTTGAAAATTAAAATTAACTTGGAGTTGGAAGTAAAAATTTGATTGGATTGAAATTTATTGAATAAGCTGAAATAATATCCAGTTGTATTCGAATCAGGTTGGAATCGAATTGAGCTAAATAAATCCGAATTAAGATAAATTTGAATTGGAATAAAAATTCAGCTGAATTAATGAATGGAATTAAATTCTTACCTGGATAAATGAAAAATAAATTGGGTAAGACATGAGAATTTAAATAAATAAACCAGAATAACTTATAAGAGAATTAAAAATCCATAGAAATAAAATATGCTTGGACTATAAATAAATAGCAGGCTTGAGTTAAAAATAATGGATGAATATATTCAAGCCTAGAATGAGTGTGATTGTATGACATATAAGTTGTGACTTAAAAAAAAAATTTAAAATGGAATGCAAAGCCCAAAATCAATATAGTGATGAAATGAAATGAGGATCCAAACTTGAAGTATAAAATAAATATTGAACTTAAGAAAATTAAATGGAGTGATATTTGGAATAAAAATTCAAGTGTTGGATTATGAATAAGGGGAGAACTAATTGGATAATAAATTAGTTAATGGAATTGAATTGTAAGTTTATGATGAAGTTGGAAATAAACTCAAGTTATAAATTAAAATTGATTCAAATTGTTGATTAGTGAAAGTAATTGAGAATGAGGTTGAATTGTGAGTTAGTAAATTGGATGGTAAATTAAAAGTGTATAATAGAATCAGAACTTGAGTTATTAATTAAAATTAGATTTGAAGTGTAAACAAAGTAAATATAATTAGGGAAGTATAGAATAAAAATGAGATGGATTAAAATAGTAATGGGATGAATTGCAAATAAAAATCCGAATAAGTGGAAATAAATTGGAAATGGCCATGTAATAAATTGGATGAACTGAATCTGAAAGGTAAATTTGATAATAACCAATCAAATGAAATTGCAAATTTAAATGAGATTGGATTGAAATAGAATCAAGTTAAATTAAAAATAGAACTTATTTGCAAAATGAGAATGAGCATAAGTTTAAAATTTGAATAAACTGAAGGAAATTGACTTAAGCTAAATGAATGAAGGAGAGTTGAATTGAATTCAACTTAAACAAAATTTAATAATATTGGATAAGTTTTAAATCAAGTGAAAATAAATTTTTAATCGAAATGAAATTCGGTGAGTTATGAATAATATTAATGGAATGAAATTCCAGAATAAATAATTGTAAACCATTTAAAATTATTAAGGGATTGAAATAACTTGAGACAATAAGGAAAATAGAATGTTTCGAGTTTATTAGAATGGTTTAAGTGAATGTGGATAAACTAATTATATTGAATAAAATAGCTTGGATTGACTTCGAGCTAAATAAAATAGTGGGAATAAACAAATTTGGAATGAAATGTAAATAAATGGATTGTAAATGAAATTTAAATGGAATGTGTCGAGCTAAATAAATGCTTGTGAATGGATTAAAATAAAAAGGAAATTTAATTGGTAATGGATATGGAACCTAAGTTGTTAATGGTTTTGAATGGAACTAGTTGGGTTAATAAATTAAATACAAGTGAATGTATTCAAATCTGAAATGGAAGCAAGGATAATTGGATTGTGAATAAATCCAAAATGGAATAGAATTAAGTGTAAGTTGAGTCGGAGTCAATTTATATTGATTATAAAACTCAAGTGCTTATTTATTCACATAAATCTCGTCAAATTTCAAAGAATAAAATTGTTATTGAATGTAAGTAGAAGTTGTTAAAATGCCTTGGATGGATAGGGTATAATAAATTGATTTTGGAAGCAATTGAATTAAATATGAGTTCGGTTTGCTTAAGAATAAATTAAGAGTAAGCGATTGAGTTTTAAACAATTCAAATTGATGAAGTGGTATACGAATGAATCGAAAACCATCCGAATTGAGTGAAAATGGTTATAAATAAATTGGAATAGTTGAATTAGCATGGAAACTATATAAATAGCTTACGGAAATGTTTGGTATGAGTTTCTTTTAGAATTCATATGTTTTAACTATTACAAATAAGTGATATGCTGTTAAATTTCATATTTGGCACTTACATGTTTAAATTGAGTAAGTACAGGTACCTGGAAGCCGTATGGCTGGATTTGGGTTGGGCTATTTGCTAAAAATAATAAGCTGCTTGCTTAAAATGCTAAATAAGGTACGCCTACGCAATTAAAATAGGAAATATGAACTGTTTTTGGTTTTTCCGACCGTGTGGGTCGATGTATATATATTTATCTCTTTTGTCAAATTGCAAAAGCTCCTCCGTACAAAGGGGACTCTGCCAAAAAATTTCAGAAATTTTGGGAGTTAGAAAATTTTTGAAAATTTTGGAAAATTTTGTTAACGACAAAACTATTTAGAATTGGAAACTAAAATAAGTTAGTAAATGAAACTAATTAACGTAATGACTTAAATTAGTTATAAATGAAGGATAAAATTGAAAAATTCAAAGTTGGAAATAAATGAAATACATATGTAATGTGGAAATCGATTTGAATAGAAATAAGTATAAACTAAAAGAGGTAAAGAGAAATAAAGATAAGAAACAAACAAAATGTTTATACTAACTTAAGAAAGGAATGGTAAATCCTAGATTGGGAATTGATATTACAAATAAAATCTAAGATAATATTGAAATGAATAGATATTGATATTTTGTAAGGAAGTCGATAAAACATTTTGGGATATTGTGATTGGATATTAGTTCTAAGCAGGATATGCAGGTATTATAAAAGGGAGAAGGAAATTGGATTTGATTTCAAGAGATAAATTTGAATTGCCCGACAAAAGGTACGCATTTAAATTTGGTATGGAATTTGATTGGGATTTGGATTTGGATTGAGCCACTTGGCTTTTTGTTTTCTTTTTGGATTTGGGAGGCCGTAGAGCCATTTTGTAGTTGTACCAAGCTAGCCGCGCAAAGGAGACGTTGGCGAAATTTTTCGGGAATTTAGGGAGTTAGAAAAATTTTGAGAAAATTTTGAGAATTCAAAATTTTGGTTTTAAATTGAAACTTGAATGGTTAAACAAATAGTATAGTTTGAAAATTTGGGAGAGTTGAGAAGTTAATAAGGATGATAATGGGACTTTTACAAAAAGATAGTTGGTAAGATGTTGTATTATTAGAAACTGTTTGGTTTTGAGGATAAGTAGACGGGTATTGGACCATTCTTCCTAACTAGTAATTTCGGGGACGAAATTCTTTTAAGGGGGGAGGAATGTGACGACCTGGAATTTTCAAGCAATTAAAATTGGAATATTTAATTGATTTTAAATATTCAATAGTATAATTTTCAACTGAATTACGAACATCAGAATTTATTTGATAATTAACTATCGAATTAAATAACTTGAATTTGAATAAAATGTTGAATCTGGAATTTTAAGCCTGTTAAAAAAAATTGAAGACTTATAAAATCTATACTGATAATATTGAAGATAATAGAAGTTTTAAAATTTAAATTTAATGGTGATTTATTCGGTTTTAAAATTTCATCGTTTAAATTGACTTTAAAATAGCCGTCCAAGGCACAGTCTCGAAATTTGACGAAACCAGTTCCATTGGGTCCGTAATATTGAATTATTATCAAATTTCAAATTTCGTTTTGATCGGAGTTAGTGTGTGTGTGTACGATATACAAACGCGCTGAGAATTCGATTGATAATAATGGATTTGAATTTGAAATAAAAATAAGTGGGCACTGTAGTAAGGCGTCTTCTACACGCTTTCGTTGCCTTCTCGAACACACCATATCCTATCCTGTTTCTTTTCGAATACGAGACCCTGATTCCTTCAGTTCACTTTACAATTCTAAAAAAAATATTTAATGGCCGAAGCCCCCACGTTCAATTTTCGTCTTCCTCTTTCCCAAATCCAACAGCATCTTCATTTGTATCTACGAAAAAAATAAAAAAATAAATGACCGAGTCGATTCCCCAAATCGCTTCCCTCTCCTCTTCGTTTCACAGTAAATCGAAATCAAATCACTCAGAGGCAACAGCGGTTCTAGCAACTCGAGGAAGGGAGGGGACATCGCACGCTCGCGTGCGAATAGGAATTCGCGAGCAGTCCCTAAATCGAGTCGAGGTAGCCAAGGGGTGGAGAGCGCGCTCGTCATGGGAATTGGGTCGCGTATCTAGGGTTAGTGATTTGGATGCTCTCGAGTTGGTCGCGACGAGATTGAGCTTGGGATTGGTGATCGTGCTCGTTCGTTTGAGGCATGGTGGGTTCCGAGCTTGTAGCAGTAGGTATGATTTCTGTTTTTTTATTTTCGAACAAAATAGATATGTATGTTACAAAGAAAACATATTTCGATTTTGACAGTTGAATTATATGTGAATATATTTAAATGTAAGGGAAGTTATTATCGCCGTTACAGAAAATAGCAAAGGGTATTTTACAGTAAAAAAATAAAATAAAAATGAATGTGTAAATAAATGTACAGTGAAGATTTTTCCCAGTAAACTATTTTGATTTTATTTTAATTTAAATAATTTATGTATGAATAGTATAGTTAAGTAGAAAATTGTTTTACAATGAGATATAAGATTTCTATTTTTAATTTAAAAGGTCAAGCAGTAAACAGAAAATTAAATTTGTATTTACTGAAAATTTTATAGGGTTCGTTTTGATTTGAACATTAGACCCTTGGTTTATATGGATTATTTTATAAATGTATAAATGTGAAATTCTAAAATGAAAAAAATAATATATATATATATATATATATATATATATTTAGCCTACCGTTCTTTTAGAAAATATCCAGGAAATATTAAATTATTAGTTAAAAAAAATGATGATTAGCTAAATTAATTTATTGGTCAATTTAATTTATTAAATGGTAAATCATTATAGATCATTTCAGATATTTATAAATCCTATAATGCTTGTACAAGGTCAAAAATAATGGAAACAAGCTGGTTTGGAAATGGGTTGCAAATAGAAGCAAAGGTGAGTTAATCTCACACAGTTAAATTTAAATTTAAATGATAAAATTTAAATAATTGTTTAAATGGCTGAATTGTTTGATGTGATATAGTATGATATTTTGGAATGGGCATATTGTATTATGCTAACATTTGTGGATGCAGGGAAAACAGGTTGGAGGGATCCAACTGGACCCCTCACATTTATTTAAATTATTCAATATTCTCTGTTGTGATTATTTTATATCCTATGATGAGTTATATTGGAATATTGAATGTTATGGATTGATTGGATATTCGGTTATAATGAATTCCCAAAATTTATGAATTGGATTGTTGAAAAGAAATTAAACGGAAGTAAATTTGTAAGCGAAATAATTATAGAAAGTTTGAATAAATTTAAGAATGAATTGGAGAAGAAATAATGTGACTTTAAATTTCTAATAAATAAATTGTGAAGTATAGAAAGGAAATTTGAATAAACAGGAAGTTATTGAATTACAATCTTCAACGATATTAATTAAAAAACAAAACATTTATTTAAAATGTAAGATTTAAATTTTTGAAAAAAATATATAATAATAAAGAAGAAGTTGGGAAAAACTGAAATTGGTATATTTCAGTTAAAAGATTTAAAATCAAATGGAAAGGAATAACAATAATAATTAAGTGCATAATTAAATGAAATTTCAAAAGAATTGAGTAATTTAAGAAACTTATTTCAAATGGAATAAATTGAAAATCAATTTGGAAAATTGATTTAAATGTTTGAAGCTGGAATTCTTCCTGGATCACTAAGTACGCTTTCAAGTAAATTTTAAATATAAGTTAATAGTTTTAAAATTGTTTTTAAAAGGTATTTTTTGAAAAATTTATTATTTCTAATATTTAAATTTTAAGGTAAGTATTTCCTCAAATCTATTATAGTAGTAATTATTTAAAAAGTGACTTAATATTTTGTTTCAAAGTGTAATTCTAGTTTTATATTTTATTTAGTAACTTTATTTTCAAATATTCATATAAGATGTATTTTTACCAAATTATTAAAAGTCGTTTTAATTTAAATGTTTTTAAAGTATATATTTCAAAGTAAAGTGTTTTAAACTATTTTTAAATCTAGTTTTGTACTTGGTGATTTCAGAGAAGATAGAAAATATTTGGGAAAGTTGATTCTGAAAGGAATGAGGGATTTGAAACTGTTTTCAAAGGATTGGAAATGGAAATATATCTTGTGAAAATATTTTTGGAAATTAATAAATAATTTGGGAAATTATTTATTGGTTGATGGTTGTTTGTGAATATTAATTGATAGTTAAATCATCGACTATCAATATTGGACAAATGCGTTGATCGTTTCGAAGAGACCGGGATCGAGATTAATTTCTCGAAAACCACTTCGATCCGGTTTGTACGTTTCGTGCAGAAAACGTGTTCGGAGTCGAAGATGGAGCAGTGAAGTGCAAGGGCTAGTCGCTACTAATCCTGAGGATATTTTCCACAATGGATGTAGTAGGAATAGTGCCTTCGGTTCCGTTCGAACCCGGGACGGACTTGTATGGATGAATGCTTGCGAAACATCGTCAGGTGGACGATGGCATTCTAAGTGAAACGTTCTTAAAAGGTAATGCTTAGCCTCAAGCCTCATCAACCGGGAATGACTGAAAATCAGGGGATATGCAGCAAGGTTAGGTGGGTCATGCCCAAGTAGGACAAGATATTTCCCCTGTCTAGATGTCCCTTTTTATATATTTCGGCTTAGTGGATGGTTGGTCGCGCCAACCACGGGGTTTATCTTGTTCGGGACTGTTCAGTAAGGAATGGTTCCGGCCTTGTGTTGCAGGGGATGAAGGGAGTAATCCACGGTACGGTGATTTAGGCCCCATACTGTGACAGGTGGTACCCTAGTGCCTAGTCATTGTTGGAAAATCCATTCTCCCTACGAGCCTTGTACGAGTTTTGTTTGTATTACCCACTTTTGTGGCTAGTAGCTGGAATTTAATGAATGTAACAATTTCGGCTATTTTATAAGTATTTGTATATAGGCCCTATTATAATATCAAAGGATTTCTATAAAAATTGTTTTAGCTATCGTATGGTAAAAACCCGACATGTTTATTTGTGGCGTGGTCTTACGAGATGCTTTTGTTTTCAAAGGATTTTTGAAACTTTAATAATCAATTGGGTGTGATTTTCTCACGCTGGTATACCAGACTGACTCGGGTATTATTTAACTATAATGCTCGGGCCAGACCGAGTATTATAGGATACAGGATATGATGCTGTGGAGCTCAGGAGACGAGCTGGATGACGATACGTATTCTCGTACTTGTATATATATATATATATTTCCGCTGTGTTGAGTTATTGTGTACCCATTGTATGTTATTGATGTGAGCTGTGACTGATGTACTCTGATGATGTAATATATGTAAACTGATATATTTGATTTTGAGTAAAGATTATTTATTATCTGTTATATTTTATTCCGCTGCGATGGTTAGATTCTGATGTTGATTTTGTTTTCTCTTCTTCTACCTCTTCTTCTTAAACCCAAATGGTTCGTATTTCTATGCAACTTGAGTTGACTGTTGTAGAATAGTGTTGACTCAAGGGGTACGGATTTGCGGGCTGTTACATTTCGTTTTCAAATTCACCTCCACGATCACTTCTAATATTTTTAACTTTTAAAATTTTAAGATTTTGAATTCTTTTAACAAATATTTTAAAATTTTCAAACGTATCACTTTTACTTTTTAAAAATAAAGTCCATGTAAATCTTGAAAAATCATCAATAATTACAAATACATATTTCTTATGATTTATTGGTTGTACTTGCGTTGGTCCAAAAAGATCCAAATGTAGTAATTCGAGTGGTTGTATTGTAGATATTTTTTTTTAGATTTGAAAGATTATTTCGATAACTTTCCTATTTGACATGCATCACAAATGTTGTTTACTTTGAAATTCATTTTAGGTAAACCTTTTACTAAATCATTTTGCGATAATTTTCTTATTGCTTTAAAATTAATGCGACACAACCCTTTGTGCCATAGCCAAGGATCATTTTCTTTGACCATTAAACACATATTAGTATCGTGAATTATTTTCATATTTAAATTATAGATATTTTTTCTCTTTTTCCTTTGAAAATAAGATTTTTTTTTGTTATCAAAAATACTACATTTATTTTTAGAAAATGAGATATTAAAGCCCTTGTCACAAACTTGACTGATACTTAGTAGGTTATGTTTTAAATTTTTAACTAATAGAACATTTGTTATAAGAGGTAAATCAGATATACCATTGAGAGCAAATGAAAGTGACTAAGGATCGAGTAATATGAATATTAACTAAACTAATTACTTGTGCGGAATAGTGATAATAGTAAATAGCAGTAACGAAAATAATACCAGATATTTTTATACTGGTTCGGAGCACCGTCCTACGCCCAGTCCTAGACTCCTTCTGGATTTAATCGAAATCCTCTCTTAACCCGGAGGAACATGTCTTACACCGCTTGGACAACCTAACAGGACTTTTCACCTGAGGATACTACAACAGGATTTTCCCGCCTGAGGATACTACAACAGGACTTCAAATAGTTGAGAGTAGTTCTGACTGAATGTACAATTTAAATTGTACTGATAAGTCGTTTAAAGTACACCCTTCCTATAGTCTTCTCCTGAAGTGTATGTATTGTGTGTATGTGAAGATATGGAAGAAATCGATTGCTGTTTTAAACAAGTAGTTTGAATATGAATTCAAAAGCAAAGATAGTTTTTGATTCAAGAGAGATAGAAATTGTAAAATCAGTTAGTTAAATGATCTTGAATCTGTTGTTTATATATATGTTGATGAGTTGCAACTCTTGGTGAAGAGTAATGGTTCAAAGAATCGTTTGCAACTCCTCAGGGAAGAGGTACTCCTCTTCGATGAAGGGAAGTGTCTCTTCACCATTAAAAAAATGGCAGTTGCATTATTCAGTCGACTAACCAAGAAGTTAAGTCGACTGAATATCATGAGTGATATTCGTGTATGTACATAGACTCAGTCGACTGAGGTGCATAGTTCAGTCGACTGAATTGTAGGTTTTCTTGGACTGTCATCTTTTTGTAAAACATGAAACTTTTTGTCGATGTGTTCGTGTTTGTGCTACTTGAGGATAGATTGTACATTGTATATATCTAGATTAACACAAAACTAACTAGAGATTATCCTTCGGAGATTTCCTTTATAGTCGCTATACGAAGATTCATGAATATCGTTGTTGATTGCAAAGCTTCTTTGTCATTGATCAAAATCAAGGTTCTAACAATACCCCTCTTTATAAGCATACTCGAAATCCCTGAGTATCAAAATCTCTTTGCATGCATTTCCATAGTAAAAGACATGGTCATTCCATTTCGTTCATCTCTATAATAGAATTCTTTCCACCGACATCTTTATGGATCATCATCACAACTCTCATCATTGAGTTGAAACCATCAAAACCTCTCTAGACACCTATCATACGTCATAAAGTTCCCACATTAAAGTCCCAAATTCGTCAAGTTAAAGGATTGCGTCATTGCTCCAGTAGCCAAAACTGCTCATCGTTGAGCCATAACATCCAAACCGATGGTCAAATGAACACATGAATTATCGCATCACGCTCCCTAAAGTCGCATCTTTACTTCTCTAAAAAGTGGTTGTCATTGGCCAGAATTATTAGTGATCAGTACCGACCACTCGAGAGTCATAACAACCCGCACCTCGATAGGCTCGAATTTCGAATATTCGAAACCCGAATCCATTATGGTACGGATCTTTGGTTTTAGTAACCTATAATAAACCTAAGCATATCAGAGTGCGAACAATATAAACTCATAGTGGAATGAAAAATATAATATATCATACATATTTACCGAGGCTGCCTCCTCGGAATATCATTCCTTGGATATGTGCCTTGTTAGCATTGAGCATAAATAAGAAAACTTTTACCATCTACAGTTCCCGCTTTACTGCAATATACTATCCTTCTAAACCTAACCTATGGGTTGCTATGAGGAAGGGGTCAGAATGACGATCTGGTGATTGGAAAAATACATATTTTACCTAGACCATTAAAATTATTTCAATTGATTTCCATTTAAGTGTTATGTTTATTACCCATAATAATTGATCATTACTGTCAAAATCAGGCTATCTCTAATCAATCCCCATTTCCTTTAGTATATTTACCAATTTTAAAATCCACATATCATGCCTATTCGGTTCCTCCATAAATGTTATATTAAATTCCCTAATCAGTCTCTATTTGATTTCTTTTTAACTCTCTATTAATCACAAATTTATTTCCCATCAAATTTATAATTAGTGTCCATAAATTCTAGTTTGTTAATTATTACGCTATTAATAACTAATACATATGTAGTCGTAAATTATGCTATATATATATATATATATATACATTTGAACATTAAGCATGCTTAAACATGTATGTGTTTTTTCTTCTAATTATTAATTTCTAAAGTAGATCGTTCCTTTCCATATTTTAATTTATTCCAAATCTATAATAGGGCTATAAATTAGGTCGCCCTAGTTGAATTGGAATGTGAATTTCTTTGTTTTGATTTATTTGGAGTGGGTTCTATGTAATTTTCATAAATTATCTAATTCTAAATTATGTATAAATGCATGTCGTGATTGGCTAAAATCATTGGTGGTCTGTATAAAGAGTGGTCGGTCATGACCACTTTTTCCTTGCACTTAGCCAGAAAATGGCTTAATGCAAGTCAAAGATCAAAAATCCCATTGTCCATCTCTGCCTCGAAGCCACTCTCGTGCGCCAACCCTTTAAACCTGAAGTTTCCATGTTGTAGCCCTAAAGTCAAATATTCATGCCTCAGAACTGTTGGCATCAACCCTTTTTCCTATATCGAAAATTTTACAAGTTGAAACCCTTTGCCACAAGCCTTGTACCTGAAGTCTTTCTCTTATGTGCCAAACACTCTAGTCCGAACTCATGTGGCATAAATGCCAATGCAACCACACCATCTCGCTGAAGTCAAGTGATCTAAATCCTAAAGTAAAATTTCCCCCAACCACTACATTGCCTACCACTGTCCCCTCTCTAAATTCGCTAAAACTTCATCATTCTAAATCTGATCTTCATGGGACCCAAAGTGGAGTTTCTCTAGGTTGTGCCATTAGCTCCACTAGGTACAAATCTCGAAATGGGCTATTAGGCCTTAACCCAATGCTCAACAATTACCTACTAAGCTAAGCTATCTAACTTCAAACAGCCATATCTCCTAAATGGTAAGTACAAAAAACTATCATGGACACTCTTTGGGAAGATAAATATTAATATCATTCATCTAGGAGTGATTTTTAGACTCAAATTTGGCTTCCATAAAAAGTTATATGCCTTACATGTTTTTAAGGTCAAAATCACCAAGCAAATTTATTAAGAGTGAAAAATTTCAATGCTCAACATTTCTAAAATTTATAGCATCATACAACCTAATTTGGACTTAAAAATATATTCTACGATTATCAGATATGTAATATGCAAGCCGTTATATATAGATTTCTATTTCTAATTCCAGCAATCTATCCCATATTCTTTTTGAAGTCTTCTATCTTCCAATAGGTGAAGAACTGCTTGTATATCTCCTAGACGAGCGCTGGATGCTTCCATTATTATGCATACCACGTATCTATTCCCAATATTTGTGGGCTACTTTGGATGCCTAAGCCTTTTTAAGCAACGATTCATAAATTTCGTCTCTCTAAGCAAATATCCTCCGCAAAATGAAAATTGAACATATTATGAATAAAATGACATACATATAGCGTTTTGTATAATTAAATTATTTTACCATAAACTCTTCAAATTTGACTTTCTCAGGTCGTCGAGAATGTTAGTAATACAGGCCAAAGTTTCATGATCCACGCACATGCCTTTGCGAATGGGAATCAGATGTGGCATTGCCGCTATTGCTACATATGCATGCATGCATGTATGTACACCTTGATAAAAGATATTATCATGCACTACAGCAAAAACACCATTTTACAACACTGAATAAATGTAGTCAGTGTATTTTAACAACATTTATCGTTATGTTGTTATATCCACAGTTGTGAAAGAGGGGCATTTTTTACAATATTTATTTGAATGTTGTATAAAATGTTGTAGAAAAGTCAGATATAACAAAACATAAATATTGTGAAAACACAAAATAAAAAATCGAAAAACTATTTACTACGTTTTTGAATGTTATGAGATAGCCAATTATAACATATTTCAAATATCGTGACATTTTTTTACGATAATATCTATACGTTGTACAGCTACTATTTCAATAATTTCTATATGTCGTAGTTTGGTTTCAACGTTACTCATTTATTGTAAACCCATTATTCGTGTCTTTTGGCAAAAAGTTGTGTATTACTTTTATAAAACAATTTTGGAATGTGGTATTTGGTATTTTAATTATATTAATCAACGTTGCAAATACAAACTGGACTATATTGTTTAAATGTTAACCAAACTTCATTTACATTGGTTGTTGAATGTTGCGAAGCCAAATTTTTACAACTATTTTTAACCGTTATATTTTGTATCACCACCACTATTGCGAATTATTATAAATTTTCTACAACATAATTTTAACATAAATAAAAATACAATTAATTCAAACAATAAACGTTGTTTATAAATATCTTAAGACTAATGACAAATATTGTATGTAAAATATGCCAATATTTTTCATATGTTGTAACTTATATTTTAACAATATTTACAAAGTATCACAACAATATTTTTATTAGCCACAAAACGTTATTAAATATCCAAACACGACTCTGCACAAACATTGCAGAATATACTATATATATGAACATGACAAAATCGATTGATTTCTTAAATTTCGGTACGAAAAGCGTACATGATACGTAGGACAATGCGATGGAACAACTAATGATTTACTAATAGAAAAACATTACATGAGTCACCAAAATATTTTTACGGTTTGGAAGACATGTATTACAAACGAGAATCTAAATATAAATTAGAACAAAAATGCAATTTACTCTGAACAAAAATATGACGACAGCAAAAGCCTTCTTCCTAAAAGCACCTTTATTTCTTGCATTACATAAAACACAAAAATTAGTTATATGCAAATTAGTGCAATGTACAACAATAATAATAAAACCAAGAAGATAGACCAGGAGGAAAAAACAACGTGACTACCGAAAATATTTAACATTATGTTAACTTGGCCATGTCTACTGGCTTAGTTATGCTTCAAGCATTTCTAATGCATTTGGAAAAAATACATCACAGTATGAAAAATAGTTTCCATGTTTGAATTTTACTCCGCATGCAATTTTATTCAAAAATCTATAACGTTATATATCAATTTATTATTTAGTGGGCTGCACTAATTATGCATTATTATATTGAAAACTATAGTATACTGTTTAACTGCTTTTATATAATTTAATAATTGTTATAATATATGTAAATATATAAGTGAATATGCTTTTGTGTTTTTCTATTAGTCCCACATCATGGAATATGTTCCATCTCATGCTCCAATGCCTATATATAAAGGAGCCTGTGTAATGTAATTGTATGAATCAATCTGATATAACCAATCTCTGAATGAATAAAATATCTCCATTCTTTTACTCTAATGGCTTCTTCTCTTATTTCTTTAAAACATATTCTTATTTGTTTATAACACGTTATCAGCACGATCTACAATTGTGATAATTTATTATGAAATCAGATCTAATCTTCTCCAGATCTAATTATAGATCTCAAAACGGTAAGTTATTTTTCTATTATGATTGATATAATCTTCCAAATTATTATTTTTTATATATCTCATTCCATTCTAGATCTACTTCTTCAGATCTAAATCTATTGTATTATTTTTTAGATTTTATTATACTAGTCTTATAATTTTATATCTTATATAGATCTAAACTTTGAGATCTAATTCTTATTTTGTTGGTTATTATATTTCAGATCTAATTTGTTTGTTGTTGCTATTTTTCTGATCATATTATATTGTTGATCTCAATATCATGCTTATTTTTATGTTTTATAGTTCATTTATTTTGGAATGCAAGTTTGAACTTGACAAAATTTGATATTGTTGCTTCAACAAATTTATTGAATTTGATTGCATTTAGTTTGGATATGGATTTGAGAAATCAATCATGGTTGGTAAATGATGTTTTTATTTTGAAAACATTTTGATTTGATTTAGATTTGATTGAAGGCTTTGAAAATTATTTTGATATATGATTTATATTTCCAGAAGAAATATTTTATTGTTTTTTAGAGAAACAAATATAAAGATAATACGTATCTAGAAGATCTAAGTTTAGATCTAACATTGATTTTGATTTAGCACATCTGAAGTGAATGGAAACATTAATAAAAGCTTACATGATAAGCTTAATATCTTTCGATATTTCCTTTTAAAAAAAAAAGGGAAAAGAAAAATAAAATTTGAGAACCTGTAGATAAAAGGTTGAGTTTCCATAAATCAATGAATTACAAGTTTCCTCAAAATAAAGAACCATAAGTTCTAAATAAAAAAAAAGAGGATCAGAAAATTTAATCATAAAAAAAAAAAAAATAAGTTTGAACAACCTGAAGTTGTGCAAAGATTTTTTTTTCCAACCAGAAGTTGTATAACTCAAAGTCCAAGACCTGAAGTCTTGAATTATGAAAAGATTTTCTGACAATGTTTTAGAGATTTATTTATATTTATATTGCAAAATCTAACATCCCAGAAGAGATGTTATAGGAATTTTATTTTAAAATTATGTGAAAGGATTGTCTAGTAATACTAACCTGAAGTTAGATCATTTTTTCGAAGATGAAGGAAACTTCATTAATGATGAAATCTAAGTGCAGTAATAAATGATATGGTCGAATTGACCAATAATAGCAGCCTGACGTCTGCTATGTGGATTTTATTTTATTTCAGTTCAATAAATCAGTTTGAAGTTGGTAAAACCCAAGTTTTGATAATCTTTGGGTGTGTTTGCCAAACTATATATTTGAAGAAGTACATTTTAATATTCTCCAGAAGAGATAATCCATATGACATACTCTTGAAGAGATGTTTTATGATTTTTATATTTCAAAATCCAAACATCCTAGAAGAGATGTTGTAGAATTATGTCAATTATGTAGAAAAAGATATTGATTATTGATGACATGCCAAAAACAATGCATATAAAGTATCTTTAGAAGTGATATGTACCACTCTAGAAGCAGTGTTTGTGAAATATCCCCAGAAGTGATATTATTCATCGTATAGCACTATAAAAGAATTGCCTATAAAATATTGTCAAATGTGATAATAAATTATCCAAAATTCAATCGTCTATTGTCATGGACCCGTAGCTCCATTAGACAAATAGTGATATGTAACCTTTTACTTTTCAGAACCTACGATGAATCAAATATTATATGCACAACTATTCTTGAAGAAATATCTTTAGATATGATCCTGAAGAGATAATCTATATGTCGTATCATAATTTTCACTAAAGCTATATAAATACGGTCTTGAACAAATCGGTATGTGCAACCATTATAATTTCTTATTTTTATAACATTTCAAGGGTCCAGAAGATACTCTTATTTATGTTGTAAATATATCTATTTTACTGAACTCTCTAGAGGAGATGTTTACATATAATTATAAGTTAGTATATATTTTCTAATAAACAATCATAATTAATGTTCACTAGTAATACTAGAGATATAATCAAGGAATAATGATATAATTTTTTTTTTGTAATAACAATAATTTATTCAAAAATAATAATAATGATATTGTATACCAATGTTACACTCCAGAAGTAGTGGTTTTATCTCTTGCATCTTACTTTCAGTTGGTGAATCTAATTTTGTCACTGTATTTAAAGTTTGATATGCCATTTTAAAAGCAATTACAACAAAAATCTCCAGCATGGATATTTTATGTTACTGTAAAAGTAGTAATTATGTAATATGTATAAAATAAACAATGTATATTGATATGGCATTCAAACAGTGCACATATATATACATATCTAGAAGAGAAAGTTCACTCCAGAAGTGGTGATACTAATATATCTCTAGAAGAGATTTATAAATTTGAAAATGATAACATATCTCTAGAAGAGATTTATTTATATATTTGGTAATTTTATTAAACCAAATAAGTGTACATAAATTTGATTATAAAGGATCCTAATTTAGCTTAGATTAGATCCTAAAAGTTTGAGAGCTAAGAGAAAATCTGTATCTGCAACATTCCAAGCATCTAGAAGATACTATTATTATTTTTGCTGTAATTTTTTTTTATAGAACTCTTAATAGAGATGTGTAGAAATGTCTATATGCAATTAAAAATTACTCCTTGATAAGTAATCATACTTAGTGTTCAAAACTGATATTTGAGATATAATTGAGGAATAAAACTTAACAACTTGAAGTTGTGTTATATTTTGTTCGAACCAGAAGTTCGATATGGTTTCAAACCAAACGTTTTGAACATTATCATGCGGTTTTGACAGGTTTGCATTGCAATTGATTTATAAATAGAAATTAATAGTTTTGATCCTTGTAATAGTTTGTTCCAAAAATCACTAATTCAAATGAGAAAGAATATGAAAATTTTACAATATACATGTGATACGTGGACGCACGTATACATCCATATATGTAAATATTTAGCTAACAACCTGAAGTTTGTGATAAGCTATTATTTAGTGATTATGCATAGATATTATTTAGTGATTTAAAATTCAATCAACATAAATGTTGAATGACCTGAAGTCGTGTATGTATTCAAATGATCTACACAATAAGTAAATTCCTCCAATAGCTTAGATCAATGAATGAGAACAAACTCTAATAATCAATATCAATTGAATGCATCTTATTAATGAATAAAATAATTATCCTCCTATTATTAATATGTATGGTGTATTTGCTAGTAGCAATATCATAGTGGATCAAAATAAGAATCCAAAGATGATTATTATTTAATGTGACAATGTTTGTCAACATTGAGGGGAGGATAAAGGGATACAAGCTCATTTTGATCATCAATGTTAAATATTTGTTAAAATATACAATGATGCAAAATATTAAGTAACTTGAATAAATTATCAGTAATATCCCTAGTAGACTTTCTTCAATATTGATTTGAATCCCTGAAGGATCAAAATTTGTAAACCACATTTGAAATATGGTTCAAAAGTCAGTTCAAAATATTTTTGGAGTAAGTGATAAAGATGCCAAATAAAGGAGGTGAGTGTTCTTGAAGAAACACATAAGGATGCTCTGAAAGAGATCCATGACATGATTCTCAAATAACCCTAGAAGTGGGTTAGGTACCTAAAACATGATAATTAAAGAGATCTCAATAAATCATGTCTAGAACTGACAAGAAATAATCATCGATGATAAATTTGTAAATAATAAAGCGCTTATATTTATAAATAGATTAAGAATCTTGAATTAGGGAAAAACATGACTGGCCATCATGAATCCTTTAATAGTAGAGAAATATGGACATGTAGTCCACAAAATACCGAAAGTACTTGAAATGCTTAATATACCCTGAAGGTATAAATGTGGTTTAAAATCATATTAAACAATGAAAGTATATAAATTCCTGAAGAATAAAAATAACTTTCATTGTTATAAAGAATGCAAAGAACAAGGAGAGTAAATTTCAACCTATTTTTAAGTATCGTTGTAATGAAGCTCTTAATATCCATTGAAGTGGTAGTTGCAATATGCAAATACTTATTAAAGTATACAAATTCCTGAAGAATATATATAACTTTTATAGTTATAAAGAATGAAAAAGACATGAAGTGTAGATTACAAATTTCTTCTAAGTATTGTTGTAATGAAAATCTTGATACATCAAATGAGTAGATTACTTCCTGCTTTCTAGTAATGTTGTAATGAAATTTTTAATATTCATGAAAGATGTATAGTTGCAATGCACAAACCTAATTTGAAGCAAAAAAAATATTTAATGAAAGCACATGAAGTGTGTTTCATAAAAGTAGCATACAAATGCATAAAATGCAAACCATATTTGGAAGAAACAATCTTAGAAAATTTGATTGTATCGAAGAAAACTATTAATAAATTGTATTATTAATGAGATTCATATTTATAGATCCAGAAGTATCTATAACCAATTTGAGTTATCGAAAGACGAATATGAATTCAGAGGAAAATTTTAAATCAAGGGGAGCATCCATAAGTATTTTATAATGCACTCTTTTTCCATAACTAAGATTTTTCCCACTGGGTTTTATTAGTAAGGTTTTAACGAGGCATTATCTTGATCCAGAAGTATCAACTCCATGTAACATTTGAAATAAGCTATAATGTACTCTTTTTCCTTATTTAAGATTTTTCCCACTGGGTTTTTCTTATTAAGGTTTTAATGAGGCATTATCTTGATCTAAAAGAATCAAACGTCTTTTCAAGAAATAACATCTCAAATATGTTATTTAAGTTAAATTATATTTTTATCCTTGACTAAGGTTTTTCCCATTGGGTTTTCCTTTGTAAGGTTTTTACTGACATATTAAATTGATCCAGAAGTATCAAACTCTATCTGATGCAGTAAATTATTGAAATATGACATACTATATTATACTCTTTTTCCTTCACTAAGATTTTTCCCATAGGGTTTTACTTAGTAAGGTTTTAATGAGGCATTAGTTTGATCCAGAAGTATCAAGCTTTATTTAAAGAAATAAGAAAATAAAATATGTCATTGTACTCTTTTTCCTTCACTAAGATTTTTCCCATTGGGTTTTTCTTAGTAAGGTTTTAATGAGGCATTATTTTGATCCTGAAGTATCAAACTCTTATAAGAAATATCATTTTTAGTATGATATTTATGATTTCACAAGTTGCACTCTTTTCCTCGTTCAAGGTTTTTCCCACTGGGTTTTTCTATTAGAGGTTTTTAATGAGGCAAATCTATATCGATTGAATCGATAAATGCAAGCAAGATAATAATGAGGGGGAGCAATTATCATACACGTTTCGAAACAGAAATTTTCAAATTATCCGAGCATTCAAGATTTTGAAGACGCATATTCAAGGGGGAGTGTTATAATATATGTAAATATATAAGTGAATATGCTTTTGTGTTTTTCTATTAGTCTCACATCATGGAATATGTTCCATCTCATGCTCCAATGCTTATATATAAAGGAGCCTGTGTAATGTAATTGTATGAATCAATCTGATATAACCAATCTCTGAATGAATAAAATATCTCCATTCTTTTACTCTAATGGCTTCTTTTCTTATTTCTTTAAAACATATTCTTATTTGTTTATAACAATAATCTTTGTAATTGAAATTTTTATTCTTACTACTCCTATATAATTCCCTTGTTAATTTTGATACATAGAACACAGCTTCCATATGATCGAAACAAAGTACCAATTCTCTATTCATAATGTTTTTTGTAGTTCTTATTTTCCTACGTAAAAAGTAATATGTTATTAAATAATTAAAATTTATTTTATTTTATTCCTTTTTTGTTTTCTTTCTTTAACACCTATCTATTTTATTGTTTGTTACTTGTTATTACTGCAGTTGTTTAATTAGCACAGTCCTTATATTTGAAAATGTGAATGTATATAACAAGCAAGACATCTTCTTTACTTGTTTATTTCTTTAACATGGTTAATTTTTATAAAACTATATTTTTTTTAATAAATTTATTTAATTTTTATAAAACTTAGTTAATTTTTTATAAAACTATGTTTATTTTATAAACCTAATTTATTTTTATTGAACTTTGGTCGACTATCCAAAAATGGCACATGCAAACAATCAAATTATCAGTCTCTGCAACCGTACTTTCCAATTATCAAATGCTGAAAAGACAAAGATTTAGGTAACCAATAGAATAATAGTGAATTTAAGCAATGAAAATATTATGCATATACTACACAAACTATATTGTTGAAATATAACTAACTTACCTGCAATAATTTTATTTCTAAATAATGATGTATTATTAGTACTTACCCGATAAGACTTTGCAAAGTGAAACAGGTACTCCAGTGATATGGATCCACCACATCTAATAACAACAAAACTATTTGTCAACTATGAAACTGGGAGTAATAGATATATAAGCAAATAGCAACTCACCATCATTCATTAATGTGGTTTAGGTCCAGGTACAAACCACAAGTAGTAATTAAGAAGTTTGTGAAAGATAGTTCGTGTACTTTGGGTATAAATAGTAAGGCTTAACTTTGGCCTGGAAAGGGTACTTTGTAGCTCACAAATTACAAATTCAAACGATGCCACACTACCGTATGAAATTGCTTGTTTAATAGACCAATTTAAATTTTCAAAACTTTTGCATGTGTGTGTGTAAGAATGCATAGACTATCACAATAAATTTTAAAAGTAGAAGAGCTTATAACTTCCAACACACCAAGAACATAAGTTCCTACAAATTAGAGGAGGCAAAGAACAACTGAAAATATAAAACTTGTAACAAGGAGATGAATAGCACATAGCTATCAGCAAACTTCAAATTTCAAAAGGAATATTTTTTTATTGCAGGCAAGCATGTTAGCGAAGCTACACTGAACATTCTTTTATTTCAACCTAATAAAATGAAATTCCAAACTCTTCTTCAATCCATGCCCAAAATATTAGGATATTCAAAAGTTTCTTCAATTTTTCTTCCCATTATTTTAACCAAGAGATTAACTTCTGGCTCCAAGCAGCTCTTTATGCTTTTGATCAAAACGGGCGGATATTTAATCACAATAACAATTATCTCTCCATTATTAAACCTATATTGTTGCAAGTAATCACAATTACTCTTCAACATTTTATCAACATCCCTACGCAGAAGTTCTGAAAAATTAATTACCAGTTTCATCAAATTAGCTTCATTCAGCCCAATGGACTTCAAAAATCATATTCCTCCCGTTGTTCCTTCTACAGTAATCCCTATATTTTAAAAAACTCTACGATCTCTGAAAATTTGTTCTCGCTCTTAACTGATAAGCCTTGGATTCAGCAACAGTAGTTTTCCTACTCGTTGTTCTGGAATCCCTAATGACTGGAAAAAACACAAAAGTGGCCAGAGCTTTTGTTCAAGGCTAACTAGAAATTGTATTAGGAAATATGGTGATGGCGTTAGCTATATCTCCAGGTTTTGATTCTAAGGTGGTAAAGCGTTGAACATTTGGGACAAGTTTATCATCTAATCCTAGGGTTATTAGTTTAGGACATTTGGAGATGATATAAGTACGCTTACACTCCTTTATACCAATGCCTTTAAATAGTTTCAGTTCTCTGTGACTACAGCTGAGTTGGTTTTTAAATGGAGTATGGTTTTCATATGGAAGCTTACATTCGCCAACTTATCAATATTTGAATTTCTTATATGGATGTTTGCTCTTAATGTTTTTGTTCTCTCATAAATTATACTTGGTATGATGTCTCATTATTTATTAAGTCAATCGAAAGAGCATGTACCACAACCTTTACTGAAATGTTAATAAGTAGGTGCATGGCCAGTAAGTAAGCTTGCACTCCTTTATACCAATGCTCTTTAAATAGTTTCAGTTCTATGTGACCACATCTGAGTTGGTTTTTAAATGGAGCATGGTTTTTCATATGGAAGCTTACATTAGCCAACTTATCAATATTTGAATTTCTTATATGGATGTTATGTTGTTCCCTCATAAATTATACTTGGTATGATGTATCATTATTTATTAAGTCAATTGAAAGAGCATGTACCACAGCCTTTACTGAAATGTTAATAAGTAGGTGCATGGCCAGTAAAACAACAAACATAATCATTTGCAATGAAATCGATCAGTGGGAGAATATAAAAAATGACCATATGTTATGCAATATAAGGTAAGCTCACCCAATCATAGTATGAGTAAGAGAGATAAAATTCGCCTTTCTTAATCGGTTTGTAACAAGAGAATCTGGTAATTGTACTGACCAAAAGTATGCTCCAAGTATAACTAATACCGATCTTTTCCTGGGAATTACAAGCAGATCGATAAATTAGCAATCCAACATAAGAATTTTAATTGAAAACTTTAAGTTTAAAATTTGAAGACACATATTTTGAAAATCCAAAATTTTAATCTTGAAAATTTGATAATTTAATATGTGAAATTTGAAAGTTTAGAAACTTGAAACTTCAGTTTTGGAATAAAATATTCAAATTTTGAATTTGAAAACATGAAAATGAAATCTAGAAAATTTAAATTTTAAATCTAAAATTGTGATAATTCAAATTTTGAAAATCCATAACTTCGAAATTTGAATCCATAACTTCGAAATTTGAATTTATAATCGATGAATTTAAAAATTCAAAATTTGGAAATCTTGAACTTAGAATTTACAAAACAAAATTGAAATTTCAAAAGTTGAAAATTTTAAATTAGAAAATTGATGATTCAAAATTTGGAATTGGACAGTTTAAATATTTAATCAACTATTGCTTAGTATAATTCCATAATTATATCTGTATATCACTACCAATAATATAGAAATATTCAGGATTTTTTTGGGGCATGTTCGTTTGTGGGGTTAACGAATATTTATATTTCGCGGTAAATATTTCAGCCAAAAATCAAAAACTTCGCGGAAGGCATCTCCATCACAATTAAAGCGGTAGATTTTGGCGCGTAGTGGATGCATAAACGACACTTAATTCGGCCACTTAATGATATTCTCTCTATTCCTAATATAAAGTTCGCTTCCCCAAAGTGAACCCTGCAAATGCAAACGTTCACAAGGTTTGCTTGATCTCTCGTCCAAGCCCAGGCGCAAATTTGGTAAATCCGATTGTAATTTCTTCTTTGATAAGGTTTATGGATTAGTCTTGGTGTAAATTTCTGACTGTAATCTATCGATGTTTACTTTATAAGGTTTACGATTGATTTTTATGCTTTACTTAAAGGTTTATGGTTAATCTTTGGAGCATTGGCATGAATTTTGATAGTTAGTTTCAAAGTTTAGCAAAATTCTTTTATTCGATTCAATTCCTATGTTGATAATTAGCTATTTTCCATCACGATTTCCTCAGAGTTTGAGTTAGGAAAACAAAATAGTTTTCTTATTCGTATTTGAATTGTTCAGAATAATTTTTTTTAAAAATTCAACTCAATCTTCTAAACAGTTTTATGTATATATTGTTGTATTTTTGCACTTCAAATTTATTTGGGTTTAAGGGACTAGATTTTGAGTTCCCGTGTTTTTTGTTTTGAAGTTTATCACACTGTAATTGGAAATATTTTATGTTAAGTATCAACGCATACAACTTAGACTTCAATATAGTTCTGTTATATGAGCCAAATATATAAAGAAAACACCAAGCTTTAACACTTGTTTTTGAGTCAAATGCTTGGATTTAAAAACTGGATAAACTTCACACGGTTGTCTTCATCTAATAGATCTTGATGGAAGAAAGAGGATCAGTCCATAGCAATGTTAAAAATACCCAGTAGAAACGGCAGCAAACCGTTTCAAACAGCGTTGCAGAAGCATAAACAGAAACGTTAATGCTGTTCTATACATAACTGCAACAGCAGAAAAGTCTATGCAATGGAATAACAGAAAGACGGTGAGAATAAATCAGATGTACCGATTAGAATGTCCGAGTCCAGTGTAAAACTGTTGGCTTGAAACGAAATTGCTCCCGCTACGGCGCTTTCGGTTGCAGAGCAATCGCTTTCCAAACCTGAAACGGACCTCTCTACGATGCAGTGCAGCAATCACAGAGAACGACGAACTCAAGAAGACTGTGAATGCTTCAGAACGGAGGAGGAAGAAGAAGAGCAGAAAAGGGAAAAAAACTGTTATATTTTCGTTTCTCTGCGCCTCTATATATATACTGGGAAGAAGTGTCTGTTGGCTGTTCAAACGGGTGTGACTGTTGGAAAGGTTGCGACCCTTTAAACCAACAGACCCGCGCGCGCCCGTATTTCAAGTTCAAAAATAAACGGTTCAGCGCAGCGAGCCAGAGTGCAGCCTGGAGGCCCATTTAATCACAAGACCCCAAGAGCCCCAAGGCCCTTATCTTTGACATATTAATATATATATATATATATATATATATATATATATATATGAGAGGCTTCATGCCTTCAAGGCTTCATGCATGATCCATTCCTTCTCCTCATTTTCTTTTGATATCACTTATCAAGCCTTAGTATATAAGGTGGGATTGGGAAGTGTATTCCCCGATGTGGGATATTGTTTCCCTCACTTAATCATTTCTAACAATCCCCCACATGAATGAGTGGTTATTTAATTTGTTCTGAAATATTGCAAAACACTGATCATATCGGTGAAAGTAGCACAATGGCCTTGAACTTTTCCTAGTGTTTTATCGTTATAACTTACTGGCGAATCAGTGGACTAGATTGTCTTTGAACTGTAAGCCTTTTGTGTAAGCTGTATAAAGATAACACATGATAAGTGTTTGTTATTACTCCTTGGTTCTCTGTTTGTGTTCGTTTTTGCCATGAACACCAACTTGGTCTCATGAGTGCTTGAAGAATTTGACCTTACAATTCTTCCTGAAGCGGCGCCTTCGCACTCACGTAGGTGATTCTATAAAGAGTATCCCGTAATACTCCACTTGGTTCTTTATAACACGACAGTATAGACATCATTAAAAGCTAAGCTTATCCTACTCTCCAACGGGTTGTGCACTGACTTATCTTAGGAATGGTTAATGTTTCTTGCAGTGCTACTAAGTTATATCATCAATTTAGTTGTCCCTTTGAACCTAGATCTTGGGATCTCCAGTCAGCTAGGTAGGGTTTCTATTGAAGAAAAACTTTTCAGTTTATAGGTCTTAAACCCATTCCCATTGATAAGGTTTGAACTTTCTCTCTAGGCAAGCCTTTAGTTAGTGGATCCGCGATGTTATCTTTTGACCTTACATAGTCTATAGTGATAACTCCATTAGAGAGAAATTGCCTTATGGTTTTATGTCTACGACGAATATGCCTAGATTTACCATTATATAGTTTACTATTAGCTCTTCTAATAGCAGATTGACTATCACAATATATACATATTGGAGGTACTGGTTTTTCCCACTTTGGAATATCTTCCAAAAAACTTCGAAGCCGCTTCTTCTGAGGCTTTATCCAGAGCAATAAACTCGGATTCCATTGCTGACCTCGCTATGCAAGTTTGTTTGGACGATTTCCATGAAATTGCTTCATTTCCTAATGTAAACACATATCCACTTGTGGATTTTGTGTCTTTTGACCCAGTTATCCAATTTGCATCACTATATCCTTCTATTACAGAAGGATATTTTTCATAATGCAGCATATAGTTTTGTGTATATTTTAGATATCCTAGAACTCTGATTATTGCTTTCCAGTGATGTTTACCAAGATTGCTGGTATATCTGCTAAGTTTGCTTATAGCGTATGCAATATCAGTCCTAGTGCAGTTCATGACATACATAATACTTCCCAGTATACGGGAGTATTCAAGCTGATATATACCATCACCAGTGTTCTTTACCCAATTTTGGTTCATATCTACTGGTGATTTCGCAATAGTTATATTATGATGCTTGAATCTTTCAAGTATTTTGGCAATGTAATGTGACTGAGATAACGCATATCCTTGTGATGTTTTTATAATTTTTACACCAAAGATTACATCAGCCACTCCTAGGTCTTTCATGTTAAATCTAGAGGATAACATATCCTTTGTAGATTTTATTATGGCCTTATTATTTCCTAGGATTAACAAATCATCAACATAAAGACAAACAATGACATATCCAATATCTGTGTGTTTTATATAAACACACTTATCTGATTCATTTATTTTGAATCCATTTGATAACATAGTTTCATCAAATTTCTCATGCCATTGTTTTGGTGCTTGTTTAAGGCCATAAAGTGATTTTACTAACTTACACACCTTATTTTCATTTCCTGGGCTTAGAAACCCTTCAGGTTGCTGCATATATATTTCTTCTTCCAGTTCACCATTTAAAAATGCAGTTTTCACATCCATTTGGTGTATTTCCAAATTCAGTATGGATGCTATTGCTATAAGCATCCTAACTGATGTGATTCTAGTTACTGGTGAGTATGTATCAAAGTAATCTAGATCTTTCTTTTGTCTAAATCCTTTTATTACAAGTCTTGCTTTATACTTGTCGATTGAGCCGTCAGCCTTTAGTTTTTTCTTGAATATCCATTTATAACCTAGTGGTTTTGATCATTTGGGTAGATCCACTAGTTCCCATGTATGGTTTTGTAAAATAGATTCTATTTCACTGTTGACGGCCTCCTTCCAGTAAGGAGCATCGGGAGACGACATTGCTTGCTGATAAGTTAGAGGTTCATTTTCTATCATATATGCATAGAAATCCGGTCCAAAGGTTTTAGAGATCCTTTGTCGTTTGCTCCTTCTTGGTTCCTCTATCTCTGATTCAACATTCCTTTCAAACGTGGTTTGATCAATATTATCCTCAGCAGTATCAGTATCTCTTGGTCTCTTTTGAACAATAGTTTCAATCGAGTTTTTAAGAGGAAAAACATGTTCAAAAAATCTGGCATTTCGAGACTCGATAATGGTGTTTTCTTGAATGTCATCAATTTCAGATTTGTACACCAAAAATCGATACGCACTGCTATTATGAGCATATCCAATAAATATGCAATCTATAGTTTTGGGTCTAATTTTGACCTTTTTAGGCTTAGGTATTTCTACCTTTGCTAAGCACCCCCACACTTTTAAGTATTTGTAAGATGGAGGTCTGTTTTTCCACAGTTCATGTGGTGACTTAAAGGTCCTTTTGCGAGGTACTTTGTTCATTATATGATTAGCTGAAAGTATCGTTTCACCCCAGAAATTGTCTGGTAATCCAGAACTAATAAGCAGAGCATTCATCATTTCCTTCAGGGTATGATTCTTACGTTCTGCTATTCCATTGGATTGAGGAGAATACGGTGCTGTTGTTTGATAGATTATACCATTTTGAGCGCAAAATTCCTCAAATGGAAATTCGTATTCTCTACCTCTATCACTTCGCAAGGCTTTTATCTTTTTGTTTAGTTGATTTTCAACTTCTGCCTTATATTGTTAAACGTTTCAAATGCCTCATCCTTGCTTCTTAGTAGGTACACATAACAGTACCTAGTGCAATCATCGATAAAGGTGATAAAATACCTTTTACCTCCTCTGGTTTGACACATCTTTAGATCACATACATCAGTAGGTATTAAATCTAACGGCTTGATATTCCTTTCAACATGATGAAAGGAAGTTCTCGTTAACTTTGCTTCAGCACATGTGTCACATTTATAGTTATGATCTATAGTAAACTTAGGTATAAAATCTAAGTTAACCATTTTTCGCAAAGTACCAAAATTCACATGGCCTAGTCTAGCATGCCATATATTAAATGACTCAGCGATATAAACAGAAGAATCCATTTTATTCATATCTTTCGGTACAACAGTCATTACATTCATCTTGAATAGACCATCACTCACATACCCTTTACCCACATACACTCCATTTTTAGACAATACAAAATTACCAGAAACAACACCAACTTGAAACCATTCTTGCCCAGCAATGATCCCAAAATTAAGTTCTTACGAATGTCTGGTACATGCAGAACATCATTCAAAGTGAGTTCTTTTCCAGAAGTCATTTTGATAACCACTTTTCCTTTTCCTTCAACCTTCGACGTCGAGGAGTTTCCCATGAAGAGTTGCTCTTCTTGTGTCGCAGGCTTGTAGTTGGAAAACATCCACTTGTTGGCGCAAATATGTTTTGTGGCACCAGTGTCCACAAACCATTCCTTCGTGTTGCCAACTAAGTTGCATTCTGAGATCACAGCTGACAAGTTCATTTCTGAAACTCCATCTGAAGGCCTATCATGCTCCGTAACATTGGCTTGGTCTTTCTGCTTCTTTGGTCCTCGACACTCACTTGCCTTATCGCCTTTCTTCCCGCAATTATGGCAGTTCCCTTTGAACTTCTTAGCCTTCTTTGCATTTGGATTATTTTCTTTCATTCTTTTGTTGTTCCTATCGGTCTCAACAACATTTACTTTTGCCACCACGGTGTTGGTTGACTTCCTTTCAGATTTTATGTTATCCTCTTCAATTATGAGTCGAACAACAAGATCTTCCATAGTCATTTCTTTCCGTTTGTGCTTCAGATAGTTCTTGAAGTCCTTCCATGATGGAGGCAACTTCTCGATAGCAGCAGCACCTTGAAATGATTCGCTTAACTCCATCTTCTCATTATGAATCTCATGGATGATAACTTGAAGTTCCTGAATCTGGCTGACTACTGTTTTGGTGTCGACCATCTTGAAGTCTAGGAATTTGCCGACTATGAACTTCTTCATCCCGGCGTCTTCTGTTTTGTATTTTTTCTCGAGGGACAACCAAAGAGTCTTTGCAGTTTGGATGGTGCAGTACACATTGTACAGACTATTCTCCAAACCGTTGAGAATATAATTCTTGCAAATGAAGTCAGAACCCTTCCAGGCTGTGAGGGCCTCGACCTTGGTGGCGTCGGGCTCGAGTTCATCTACTTGTGGAGGGTCCTTTGTTAGGTATTTGGCCAGACCTAACGTAGTCAAGTAGAAGAGCATCTTTTGTTGCCAGCGCTTAAAATCCTAGCCATTGAATTTTTCCAGCCTCTCTCCATGTGAGAATGGCACAGGCTGTGTGACAAGTGGTCCTGTCGGAGCGGAGGGCAATGGCTGCTTTGTTGTTGAAGTGCTACTGTCTTGAGCCATCGTCTGAAACGATACGACTTCCACTAGTACACAGAACAGAATGAAACAAAGCACAAATTTGTTTTAAGGGAACAGCGATATGACTTGAATTTTGTTTCAAGATTGATAAAAATACCCAGTAGAAACGGCAGCAAACCGTTTCAAACAGCGTTCCAGAAGTATAAACAGAAACGTTAATGCTGTTCTATACACAACTGCAACAGCAGAAAAGTCTATGCAATGGAATAACAGAAAGACGGTGAGAATGAATCAGATGTACCGATTAGAATGTCCGAGTCCAGCGTAAAACTATTGGCTTGAAACGAAATTGCTCCCGCTACGGCGCTTTCGATTGTAGTGCAATCGTTTGCCAAACCTGAAGCGGACCTCTCTACGATGCAGCGCAGCAATCACAGAGAACGACGAACTCAAGAAGACTGTGAATGCTTCAGAACAGAGGAGGAAGAAGAAGAGCAGAAAAAGGAAAAAAACTGTTATATTTTCGTTTCTCTGCGCCTCTATATATATACTGGGGAGAAGTGTCTGTTCAAACGGGTGTGACCGTTGGAAATGTTGCGACCCTTTAAACCAACAGACCCGCGCGCGTCCGTATTTCAAGTTCAAAAATAAACGATTATCTTTGACCTATTAATATATATATAAACCCTTTAAACCAACAGACCCGCGCGCGAGCCAGAGTGCAGCCTGGAGGCCCATTTAATCGCAAGACCCCAAGAGCCCCAAGGCCCAAGGACCTTATCTTTGACCTATATATATATATATATATATATATATATATATATATATATATATATATGAGAGCCTTCATGCCTTCTAGGCTTCATGCATGATCCATTCCTTCTCCTCATTTTCTTTTGATATCACATACCAAGCCTTAGCATATAAGGTGGGATTGGGAAGTGTATTCCCCGATGTGGGATATTGTTTCCCTCACTTATTCATTTCTAACAATCCCCCACATGAATGAGTGGTTATTTAATTTGTTCTGAAATATTGCAAAACACTGATCATATCGGTGAAAGTAGCACAATGGCCTTGAACTTTTCCTAGTGTTTTATCGTTATAACTTACTGGCGAATCAGTGGACTAGATTGTCTTTGAACTATAAGCCTTTTGTGTAAGTTGTATAAAGATAACACATGATAAGTGTTTATTATTACTCCTTGGTTCTCTGTTTGTGTTCGTTTTTGCCATGAACACCAGCTTGGTCTCATGAGTGCTTGAAGAATTTGACCTTACAATTCTTCCTGAAGCGGCGCCTTCGCACTCACGTAGGTGATTCTATAAAGAGTATCCCGTAATACTCCATATGGTTCTTTATAACACCACAGTATAGACATCATTAAAAGCTAAGCTTATCCTACTCTCCGACGGGTTGTGCACTGACTTATCTTAGGAATGGTTAATGTTTCTTGCAGTGCTACTAAGTTATATCATCAATTTAGTTGTCCCTTTGAACCTAGATCTTGGGATCTCCAGTCAGCTAGGTAGGGTTTCTATTGAAGAAAAACTTTTCAGTTTATAGGTCTTAAACCCATTCCCATTGATAAGGTTTGAACTTTCTCTCTAGGCAAGCCTTTCGTTAGTGGATCCGCGATGTTATCTTTTGACCTTACATAGTCTATAGTGATAACTCCATTAGAGAGAAGTTGCCTTATGGTTTTATTTCTACGACGAATATGCCTAGATTTACCATTATATAGTTTACTATTAGCTCTTCCAATAGCAGATTGACTATCACAATGTATACATATTGGAGGTATTGGTTTTTCCCAATTTAGAATATCTTCCTAAAAACTTCGAAGCCAATCTACTTCTTCTGCGGCTTTATCCAGAGCAATAAACTCGGATTCCATTGCTGACCTTGCTATGCAAGTTTGTTTGGACGATTTCCATGAAATTGCTCCATTTCCTAATGTAAACACATATCCAGTTGTGGATTTTGTGTCTTTTGACCCAGTTATCCAATTTGCATCACTATATCCTTCTATTACAGAAGGATATTTTTCATAATGCAGCATATAGTTTTGTGTATATTTTAGATATCCTAGAACTCTGATTATTGCTTTCCAGTGATGTTTACCAGGATTGCTGGTATATCTGCTAAGTTTGCTTATAGTGTATGCAATATCAGGCCTAGTGCGGTTCATGACATACATAATACTTCCCAGTATACGGGAGTATTCAAGCTGATATATACCATCACCAGTGTTCTTTACCCAATTTTGGTTCATATCTACTGGTGATTTTGCAATAGTTATATTATGCTGCTTGAATCTTTCAAGTATTTTGGCAATGTAATGTGACTGAGATAACGCATATCATTGTGATGTTTTTATAATTTTTACACCCAAGATTACATCAGCCATTCCTAGGTCTTTCATGTTAAATCTAGAGGATAACATATCCTTTGTAGATTTTATTATGTCCTTATTATTTCCTAGGATTAACAAATCATCAACATAAAGACAAACAATGACATATCCAATATCTGTGTGTTTTATATAAACACACTTATCTGATTCATTTATTTTGAATCCATTTGATAACATAGTTTCATCAAATTTCTCATGCCATTGTTTTGGTGCTTATTTAAGGCCATAAAGTGATTTTACTAACTTACACACCTTATTTTCATTTCCTGGGCTTAGAAACCCTTTGGGTTGCTGCATATATATTTCTTCTTCCAGTTCACCATTTAAAAATGCAGTTTTCACATCCATTTGGTGTATTTCCAAATTCAGTATGGATGCTATTGCTATAAGCATCCTAATTGATGTGATTCTAGTTACTGGTGAGTATGTATCAAAGTAATCTAGATCTTCCTTTTGTCTAAATCCTTTTATTACAAGTCTTGCTTTATACTTGTCGATTGAGCCGTCGGCCTTTAGTTTTTTCTTGAATATCCATTTATAACCTAGTGGTTTTGATCCTTTGGGTAGATCCACTAGTTCCCATGTATGGTTTTGTAAAATAGATTATATTTCACTGTTGACGGCCTCCTTCCAATAAGGAGCATCGGGAGATGACATTGCTTGCTGATAAGTTAGAGGTTCATTTTCTATCATATATGCATAGAAATCCGGTCCAATGGTTTTAGAGGTCCTTTGTCGTTTGCTCCTTCTTGGTTCCTCTATCTCTGATTCAACATTCCTTTCGAACGTGGTTTGATCAATATTATCCTCAGGTGTATCAGTATCTCTTGGTCTCTTTTGAACAATGGTTTCAATCGAGTTTTTAAGAGGAAAAACATGTTCAAAAAATCTGGCATTTCGAGACTCGATAATGGTGTTTTCATGAATGTCATCAATTTCAGATTTGTACACCAAAAATCGATATGCACTACTATTATGGGCATATCCAATAAATATGCAATCTATAGTTTTGGGTCCAATTTTGACCTTTTTAGGCTTAGGTATTTCTACCTTTACTAAGCACCCCCACACTTTTAAGTATTTGTAAGATGGAGGTCTGTTTTTCCACAGTTCATGTGGTGACTTAAAGGTCCTTTTGCGAGGTACTTTGTTCAGTATATGATTAGCTGAAAGTATCGCTTCACCCCAGAAATTGTCTGGTAATCCAGAACTAATAAGCAGAGCATTCATCATTTCCTTCAGGGTACGATTCTTACGTTCTGCTATTCCATTGGATTGAGGAGAATACGGTGCTGTTGTTTGATAGATTATACCATTTTGAGCGCAAAATTCCTCAAATGGAAATTCGTATTCTCCAACTCTATCATTTCGCAAGGCTTTTATCTTTTTGTTTAGTTGATTTTCAACTTCTGCCTTATATTGTTTAAACGTTTCAAAGGCCTCATCCTTGCTTCTTAGTAGGTACACATAACAGTACCTAGTGCAATCATCGATAAAGGTGATAAAATACCTTTTACCTCCTCTGGTTTGACGCATCTTTAGATCACATACATCAGTATGTATTAAATCTAACGGCTCGATATTCCTTTCAACATGATGAAAGGAAGTTCTAGTTAACTTTGCTTCGGCACATGTTTCACATTTATAGTTATGATCTATAGTAAACTTAGGTATAAAATCTAAGTTAACCATTTTTTGCAAAGTACCAAAATTCACATGGCCTAGTCTGGCATGCCATATATTAAATGACTCAGCGATATAAACAGAAGAATCCATTTTATTCATATCTTTTGGCACAACGGTCATTACATTCATCTTGAATAGACCATCACTCACATACCCTTTACCCACATACACTCCATTTTTAGACAATACAAAATTATCAGAAACAAAGACCAACTTGAAACCATTCTTGCTCAGCAATGATCCCGAAAGTAAGTTCTTACGAATGTCTGGTACATGCAGAACATCATTCAAAGTGAGTTCTTTTCCAGAAGTCATTTTGAGAACCACTTTTCCTTCAACCTTCGACGTGGAGGAGTTTCCCATGAAGAGTTGCTCTTCTTGTGTCGCAGGCTTGTAGTTGGAAAACATCCACTTGTTGGCGCAAATATGTTTTGTGGCACCAGTGTTCACAAACCATTCCTTCGTGTTGCCAACTAAGTTGCATTCTAAGATCACAGCTGACAAGTTCATTTCTGAAACTCCATCCGAAGGCCTATCATGCTCCGTAACATTGGCTTGGTCTTTCTGCTTCTTTGGTCCTCGGCACTCACTTGCCTTATGGCCTTTCTTCCCGCAATTATGGCAGTTCCCTTTGAACTTCTTAGCCTTATTTGCATTTGGATTATTTTCTCTCTTTCTTTTGTTGTTCCTATCGGTCTCAACAACATTTGCTTTTGCCACCATGGTGTTGGTTGACTTCCTTTCAGATTTTCTGTTATCCTCTTCAATTATGAGTCGAACAACAAGATCTTCCATAGTCATTTCTTTCCGTTTGTGCTTCAGATAGTTCTTGAAGTCCTTCCATGATGGAGGCAACTTCTCGATAGCAGCAGCAACTTGAAATGATTCGCTTAACTCCATCTTCTCATCATGAATCTCATGGATGATAACCTGAAGTTCCTGAATCTGGCCGACTACTGTTTTGGTGTCGACCATCTTGAAGTCTAGGAATTTGCCGACTATGAACTTCTTCATCCCGACGTCTTCTGTTTTGTATTTTTTCTCGAGGGACAACCAAAGAGTCTTTGCAGTTTGGACAGCGCAGTACACATTGTACAGACTATTCTCCAAACCGTTGAGAATATAATTCTCGCAAATGAAGTCAGAACCCTTCCAGGCTGTGAGGGCCTCGACCTTGGTGGCGTCGGGCTCGAGTTCATCTACTTGTGGAGGGTCCTTTGTTAGGTATTTGGCCAGACCTAACGTAGTCAAGTAGAAGAGCATCTTTTGTTGCCAGCGCTTAAAATCCTGGCCATTGAATTTTTCCGGCCTCTCTCCATGTGAGAATGGCACAGGCTGTGTGACAAGTGGTCCTGTCGGAGCGGAGAGCAATGGCTGCTTTGTTGTTGAAGTGCTACAGTCTTGAGCCATCGTCTGAAACGATACGACTTCCACTAGTACATAGAACAGAATGAAACAAAGCACAAATTTGTTTTAAGGGAACAGCGATATGACTTGAATTTTGTTTCAAGATTGATAAAAATACCCAGTAGAAACGGCAGCAAACCGTTTCAAACAGCGTTGCAGAAGTATAAACAGAAACGTTAATGCTGTTCTATACACAACTGCAACAGCAGAAAAGTCTATGCAATGGAATAACATAAAGTCGGTGAGAATAAATCAAATGTACCGATTAGAATGTCCGAGTCCAGCGTAAAACCGTTGGCTTGAAACGAAATTGCTCCCGCTACGGCGCTTTCGGTTGTAGAGCAATCACTTCCCAAACCTGAAGCGGACCTCTCTGCGACGCAGCGCAGCAATCACTGAGAACGAAGAACTCAAGAAGACTGTGAATGCTTCAGAACAGAGGAGGAAGAAGAAGAGCAGAAAAAGGAAAAAAACTGTTATATTTTCGTTTCTTTGCGCCTCTATATATATACTGGGGAGAAGTGTCTGTTTAAACGGGTGTGACCGTTGGAAATGTTACGATCCTTTAAACCAACAGACCCGCGCGCGCCCGTATTTCAAGTTCGAAAATAAACGGTTATCTTTGACCTATTAATATATATATAAACCCTTTAAACCAACAGACCCGCGCGTGAGCCAGAGTGCAGCCTGGAGGCCAATTTAATCACAACACCCCAAGAGCCCCAAGGCCCAAGGCCCTTATCTTTGACCTATTAATATATATATATATATATATATATATATATATATATATATGAGAGCCTTCATGCCTTCAAGGCTTCATGCATGATCCATTCCTTCTCCTCATTTTCTTTTGATATCACTTACCAAGCCTTAGTATATAAGGTGGGATTGGGAAGTGTATTCCCCGATGTGGGATATTGTTTCCCTCACTTATTCATTTCTAACAATCCCCCACATGAGTGATTGGTTATTTAATTTGTTCTGAAATATTGCAAAACACTGATCATATCGGTGAAAGTAGCACAATGGCCTTGAACTTTTCCTAGTGTTTTATCGTTATAACTTACTGGAGAATCAGTGGACTAGATTGTCTTTGAACTGTAAGCCTTTTTGTGTAAGCTGTATAAAGATAACACATGATAAGTGTTTGTTATTACTCCTTGGTTCTCTGTTTGTATTCGTTTTTGCCATGAACACCAGCTTGATCTCATGAGTGCTTGAAGAATTTGACCTTACAATTCTTCCTGAAGCGGCGCCTTCGCACTCACGTAGGTGATTCTATAAAGAGTATCCCGTAATACTCCACTTGGTTCTTTATAACACCACAGTATAGATATCATTAAAAGCTAAGCTTATCCTACTCTCCGACGGGTTGTGCACTGACTTATCTTAGGAATGGTTAATGTTTCTTGCGGTGCTACTAAGTTATATCATCAATTTAGTTGTCCCTTTGAACCTAGATCTTGGGATCTCCAGTCAGCTAGGTAGGGTTTCTATTGAAGAAAAACTTTTCAGTTTATAGGTCTTAAACCCATTCCCATTGATAAGGTTTGAACTTTCTCTCTAGGCATGCCTTTAGTTAGTGGATCCGCTATGTTATCTTTTGACCTTACATAGTCTATAGTGATAACTCCATTAGAGAGAAGTTGCCTTATGGTTTTATGTCTACGACGAATATGCCTAGATTTACCGTTATATAGTTTACTATTAGCTCTTCCAATAGCAGATTGAATATCACAATGTATACATGTTGGAGGTACTGGTTTTCCCAATTTGGAATATCTTCCAAAAAACTTCGAAGCCAATCTGCTTCTTTTACGGCTTTATCCAGAGCAATAAACTCGGATTCCATTGTTGACCTTGCTATGCAAGTTGCTTGGACGATTTCCATGAAATTGCTCCATTTCCTAATGTAAACACATATCCACTTGTGGATTTTGTGTCTTTTGACCCAGTTATCCAATTTGCATCAATATATCCTTCTATTACAGAAGGATATTTTTCATAATGCAGCATATAGTTCTGTGTATATTTTAGATATCCTAGAACTCTGATTATTGCTTTCCGGTGATGTTTACCAGGATTGCTGGTATATCTGCTAAGTTTGCTTATAGCGTATGCAATATCAGGCCTAGTGCAGTTCATGACATACATAATACTTCCCAGTATACGGGAGTATTCAAGTTGATATATACCATCACCAGTGTTCTTTACCCAATTTTGGTTCATATCTACTGGTGATTTTGCAATAGTTATATTATGCAGCTTGAATCTTTCAAGTATTTTGGCAATGTAATGTGACTGAGATAACGCATATCCTTGTGATGTTTTTATAATTTTTACACCCAATATTACATCAGCCACTCCTAGGTCTTTCATGTTAAATCTAGAGGATAACATATCCTTTGTAGATTTTATTATGGCATTATTATTTCCTAGGATTAACAAATCATCAACATAAAGACAAACAATGACATATCCAACATCTGTGTGTTTTATATAAACACGCTTATCTGATTCATTTATTTTGAATCCATTTGTTAACATAGTTTCATCAAATTTCTCATGTCATTGTTTTGGTGCTTGTTTAAGGCCATAAAGTGATTTTACTAACTTACACACCTTATTTTCATTTCCTGGGCTTAGAAACCCTTCAGGTTGCTGCATATATATTTCTTCTTCCAGTTCACCATTTAAAAATGAAGTTTTCACATCCATTTGGTGTATTTCCAAATTCAATATGGATGCCATTGCAATAAGCATCCTAGGTGATGTGATTCTAGTTACTGGTGAGTATGTATCAAAGTAATCTAGATCTCCCTTTTGTCTAAATCCTTCTATTACAAGTCTTGCTTTATACTTGTCGGTTGAGCCGTCAGCCTTTAGTTTTTTCTTGAATATCCATTTATAACCTAGTGGTTTTGATCCTTTGGGTAGATCCACTAGTTTCCATGTATGGTTTTGTAAAATAGATTCTATTTCACTGTTGATGGCCTCCTTCCATAAGGAGCATCGGGAGATGACATTGCTTGCTGATAAGTTAGAGGTTCATTTTCTATCATATATGCATAGAAATCCGGTCCAAAGGTTTTAGAGGTCCTTTGTCGTTTGCTCCTTCTTGGTTCCTCTATCTCTGATTCAACATTCCTTTCGAACGTGGTTTGATCAATATTATCCTCAGCAGTATCAGTATCTCTTGGTCTCTTTTGAACAATAGTTTCAATCGAGTTTTTAAGAGGAAAAACATGTTCAAAAAATCTGGCATTTCGAGACTCGATAATGGTGTTTTCATGAATGTCATCAATTTCAGATTTGTACACCAAAAATCGATATGCACTACTATTATGAGCATATCCAATAAATATGCAATCTATAGTTTTGGGTCCAATTTTGAACTTTTTAGGCTTAGGTATTTCTACCTTTGCTAAGCACCCCCACACTTTTAAGTATTTGTAAGATGGAGGTCTGTTTTTCCACATTTCATGTGGTGACTTAAACGTCCTTCTGCGAGGTACTTTGTTCAGTATATGATTAGCTGAAAGTATCGCTTCACCCCAGAAATTGTCTGGTAATCCAGAACTAATAAGCAGAGCATTCATCATTTCCTTCAGGTTACGATTCTTATGTTCTGCTATTCCATTGGATTGAGGAGAATACGGTGCTGTTGTTTGATAGATTATACCATTTTGAGCGCCAAATTCCTCAAATGGAAATTCGAATTCTCCACCTCTATCATTTCGCAAGGCTTTTATCTTTTTGTTTAGTTGATTTTCAACTTCTGCCTTATATTGTTTAAACGTTTCAAAGGCCTCATCCTTGCTTCTTAGTAGGTACACATAACAGTACCTAGTGCAATCATCGATAAAGGTGATAAAATACCTTTTACCTCCTCTGCTTTGACACATCTTTAGATCACATACATCAGTATGTATTAAATCTAACGGTTCGATATTCCTTTCAGCATGATGAAAGGAAGTTCTAGTTAACTTTGCTTCAGCACATGTTTCACATTTATAGTTATGATCTATAGTAAACTTAGGTATAAAATCTAAGTTAACCATTTTTCGCAAAGTACCAAAATTCACATGGCCTAGTCTAGCATGCCATATATTAAATGACTCAGCGATATAAACAGAAGAATCCATTTTATTTATATCTTTTGGTATAACGGTCATTACAATCATCTTGAATAGGCCATCACTCACATACCCTTTACCCACATACACTCCATTTTTAGACAATACAAAATTATCAGAAACAAAGACCAACTTGAAACCATTCTTGCTCAGCAATGATCCTGAAAGTAAGTTCTTACGAATGTCTGGTGCATGCAGAACATCATTCAAAGTGAGTTCTTTTCCAGAAGTCATTTTGCGAACCACTTTTCCTTTTCCTTTAACCTTCGACGTGGAGGAGTTTCCCATGAAGAGTTGCTCTTGTTGTGTCGCAGGCTTGTAGTTGGAAAACATCCACTTGTTGGCGCAAATATGTTTTGTGGCACCAGTGTCCACAAACCATTCCTTCGTGTTGCCAACTAAGTTGCATTCTGAGATCACAACTGAAAAGTTCATTTCTGAAACTCCATCTGAAGGCCTATCATGCTCCGTAACATTGGCTTGGTCTTTCTGCTTTTTTGGTCCTCGACACTCACTTGCCTTATGGCCTTTCTTCCCGCAATTATGGCAGTTCCCTTTGAACTTCTTAGCCTTCTTTGCATTTGGATTATTTTCTCTCTTTCTTTTGTGGTTCCTATCGGTCTCAACAACATTTGCTTTTACCACCATGGTGTTGGTTGACTTCCTTTCAGATTTTCTGTTATCCTCTTCAATTATGAGTCGAACAACAAGATCTTCCGTAGTCATTTCTTTCCGTTTGTGCTTCAGATAGTTCTTGAAGTCCTTCCATGATGAAGGCAACTTCTCGATAGCAGCAGCAACTTGAAATGATTCGCTTAACTCCATCTTCTCATCATGAATCTCATGGATGATAACCTGAAGTTCCTGAATCTGGCTGACTACTGTTTTGGTGTCGACCATCTTGAAGTCTAGGAATTTGCCGACTATGAACTTCTTCATCCCGGCGTCTTCTGTTTTGTATTTTTTCTCGAGGGACAACCAAAGAGTCTTTGCAGTTTGGACAGTGCAGTACACATTGTACAGACTATTCTCCAAGCCGTTGAGAATATAATTCTTGCAAATGAAGTCAGAACCCTTCCAGGCTGTGAGGGCCTCGACCTTGGTGGCGTCGGGCTCGAGTTCATCTACTTGTGGAGGGTCCATTGTTAGGTATTTGGCCAGACCTAACGTAGTCAAGTAGAAGAGCATCTTTTGTTGCCAGCGCTTAAAATCCTGGCCATTGAATTTTTTCGGCCTCTCTCCATGTGAGAATGGCACAGGCTGTGTGACAAGTGGTCCTGTCGGAGCGGAGGGCAATGGCTGTTTTGTTGTTAAAGTGCCACTGTCTTGAGCCATCGTCTGAAACGATACGACTTCAATTAGTACATAGAACAGAATGAAACAAAGCACAAATTTGTTTTAAGGGAACAGCGATATGACTTGAATTTTGTTTCAAGATTGTTAAAAATACCCAGTAGAAACGGCAGCAAACTGTTTCAAACAGCGTTGAAGAAGTATAAACAGAAACGTTAATGATGTTCTATACGCAACTGCAACAGCATAAAAGTCTATGCAATGGAATAACAGAAAGACGGTGAGAATAAATCAGATGTACCGATTAGAATGTCCGAGTTCAACGTAAAACTGTTGGCTTGAAACGAAATTGCTCCCGTTACGGCGCTTTCGGTTGTAGAGCAATCGCTTCTCAAACCTGAAGCGGACCTCTCTGCGATGCAGCGCAGCAATCACAGAGAACGACGAACTCAAGAAGGCTGTGAATGCTTCAGAACAGAGGAGGAAGAAGAAGAGCAGAAAAAGGAAAAAAACTGTTATATTTTTGTTTCTCTGCGCCTCTATATATATACTGGGGAGAAGTGTGTTCAAACGGATGTGACCGTTGGAAATGTTGCGACCCTTTAAACCAACAGACCCGCGCGCGCCCGTATTTCAAGTTCAAAAATAAACGGTTATCTTTGACCTATTAATATATATATATAAACCCTTTAAGCCAACAGACCCGCGCGCGAGCCAGAGTGCAGCCTAGAGGCCCAAGGCCCTTATCTTTGACCTATTAATATATATATATATATATATATATATATATATATATATATATATATGTATGAGAGCCTTCATGCCTTCAAGGCTTCATGCATGATTCATTCCTTCTCCTCATTTTCTTTTGATATCACTTACCAAGCCTTAGTATATAAGGTGGGATTGGGAAGTGTATTCCCGTTGTGGGATATTGTTTCCCTCACTTATTCATTTGTAACAAGTAAAAGGAGACAGAATCAAAGAAGCGCACCTTATCAACAAGTCGAAGATGAGAAAAACCATCATCAGGGGAAAAATTAATTATAATGAAAAAGGGGGTTAGCAAATATTCAGGTTATAAAACTTATCAATTTTACCTAAATATTCAGGTTGTCAAGTATATGGACTGAAAATAATATTAACATTGGTTTTTCTTCAATATATTGGTTTATGTTATTATATGAAAGTGTTAGCTGATATGGTGTATGTATTTCCTATATCTAATACTTTTGTTGAAAATCTCAAATTAGCGTCCTTTGTGGTTTAACCTACCTTAATATTGTATATTATGAATTCATTCAGTAAGTTGAAAGTAGTATATTAGCAGTTGATAAAGTTATACATGAGATATACATTACTGAATTGCGCAGTTGAATCAAATATAAGTAGAGCAATACATTTTTCCTAAAGCCCTGTTAAATTTGCGCTTGCTCACTGTTTTCCTTGAACACGTGCATAAGGATTGCGGTGCGTTTGGAGGGGTGTGGTATATGCAGCTGGTAATGAATTTATTTACTTATTGATTTCTAATAATACGGCTGAACAACTCTTATATTGAAATCTGTAAATCTACACAAGTTCCTGCAGTTGGAACGCTCGGGTTCACAAGCATGTGTGGAGTGCTCGTTGTTCAGGTAGGAATTACAGACAACAATGAGATTACTATTTATATGTGATATAATATACAGTAGTAGTTGTAGGGGTCGATCAAACTAGGCAAACATAAGGCAGCTACAGATCAAAGAGTGACATTACAAATTTATATTGCAAATGCCATGTTTGCTTTCAAGGTTTAGAATGTTTATCATATTTCAGATTATTTGTGATTTGATCAGTAACATACTTGATTTATTGATACAATACTATTATTCCAGAGTAGAAGGGGGTATTATATCTGCTTTAGCACAAAAGCGCAACCATGTACAATATAGAAATAGCAAATTGATGAAGTTTCTTCAAAGCTGTTTAGGTAACGTCTTGTTTCTAAGTTGACCCAATGTTAATTTTTGTCTACAGACAACAAACAGTTTTAATTTTCTTCAGTTAAATATGTTTTCTGGCCCAAAAATATCCACATGCTATCTTGCTTTTTTTTTTCACTTCCTAGAATATTTATGGTCATTTTTCAGTAAAATAATTAGCCTTCTTTCTCATTTTAAAATAATCAACCTTGGACCTTTCATAAATTTCTTCTCTCTGTTTCATTATTTACATTTAGTTATATTATGTGGACATCCAAAAACACCGTCATTTCAATTAATCCAGGTGTAGAGTAGTACTCTGAAACATTAAGTGTATTGAAATTTGCAGAAAAGGTGTCTGGAGTTGAATTGGGTGCTGCATGAAGCAAAAAAAGGGGAAAAGATGGAGCTGGTGAACTCCCTTATAATTGATTACTAACACTACAGTTTAGAGTTTGCAGTACAACATATTTTATGACCATGTCTCAATATCTTTGTTAAATCTGGAACCTTATCGTTTTTTATTCAAAAAGAAATGCAATTTTCTGCGTAATTGTAGTTTTGAAGAAAAGCACAAGTAGCCTGCCAACAAGACAGACCAAACCAAAAACATTCAAGTGATAAGATCAATTCACAGTCAGATAAATGAAAGTGGTCAGCGTATATTGTATGACATTTTTATGGTGATTTTTATGCTGTAATACCTTTTGCATTCACATTTAACTGTAGAGCGGTTTATGACTTTATATAATTTCAATTTGGACTTCTTAATATTAACCGTAAAACGAGTGATGAACTGAATAGTAAGAAGTAACTGTTGCAAATTTATTCTGTATCATAATGTTGTTAGAATTGTTTGCAAATACTCTTGTACTCTTTCAAGTTATTTGTGTTGGCAAGTTGGAGGAAACTGTTTTATTGCTTTTATACTTGGAAGTTTTGTAGTACAAAGGTTTTGAGGCTGTTGATTTTGATCGGTTTTCCAAGGTTTTATTAAGTGTTTTTATAACCTATTAACACTTTGTGAAAGTTGATTATTTACTTAATTATTTATTGAATGTCAAAAAAGTTTGTGTGTAAACAAACATGTATGTATAACACAACACGCATGTATGACACACATGCATATACACGCTCTTTTAGATGTATCAGCTCTTATTATGACACTATTAAATACGGACAAATTGTTATGAAATTTCTAGGGTTTAGATTTATCAAATGAACATTAGCAAGTGTCGAAGTACAATCAATAGTAATTATACAATAATCAAACGTTCTCAATTCAATCATCAACAAATACTAAATGGAAATTAAACACGCGTTGTAAGTAGAGATTAATAGAATTCGGTTTAAATAAAATCAACCACTAAAATCAAATTGAAAATCATGGAACGGTTCGATTCCCAAAAAAATTCATGGTTTCGATCATGAGTTAAAAAAAAATTGAGAGTTTAAAAAGATTAGTTATTGGGTCGATTTTCGGTTTGAAAATTCCAAACTGGATTAACCGAATTAACCAGTATAATACTGAGCATCAAATTAAATTACCAATAAATTTATGTTTCATTTCTTAGATTACATAACGCATGTTGCATCTATTATTATCCATTATGATGATGATATACTTTATAAAATTTCAGTATTAAAAAAGAATGATAATATCATGTCTGATTCGTACCAGCGTCCGTTACTTTGCTCTTTGTCGTAATTGTTTCCATCGTCCTCAAACAACGAAAGGTGATAAATCACTCACGATTAATGTTCGTATTCCTATTAAATTGATTCCATAGGAAATGACAATTTGAATGTGCTTTTGAATTTGAATTGTTGGTTTACAACAGTAAATATATCATGTTGTCATTTTGATCACTTATGTGAATCGACGCTATTACATGTTAACTGATTATTTAATAAAATTGTTATTTATCACATCTGCTAGAATTGTTAAGTTATGCTATTGTAAATTATTGCTCTCACTCTGCTAGTTCCCTTAGTTCTAGACATCACTATGAGTTGAAATGATACATATCCGAACGGACTTTAGAATAGGAGAAATTCGTTATGGGTTGAAGTGATAAATCTAAGCGATTTTCAGTGATTATTGAAATTTGGGATTGCGGGTTTAATGATACAAACCCGTAAAATTTAAACTATTACGGATAAAAATAACAGACATCCATATCACTTGACCATAGAATAGAAAATTATAAACGGACACCGTTGGTCTATATTTTGAAAATTAATTTAATGTTTGAAAGGAAATGCGTGAGTTTGATTTTGAAATATAATAAGTATTCTATTTGATTTTTGTAAATTTTATCACCATAGCTTTGATTTTTGGGAATTTAAAAATTATGAGTTTAATTAAAAGTAATTTGGAAATTTTACTTATAGTTTCATTTCCTAAACATATAAATAAGATTTTAAATAGATAAATAAAAGTTTAATTTATTTTAAATTTTATAAAATTAGTTTTTTTTTCCATTAAAAGGTTTAGTTGATTTATATCAAATTAGACCTTTATAACGTTATTAAATAAAAAGGTGGGATGGTACTTTGGGGTCTTGTTGGTAATTTAAACTGGTTATTAATTGAATTCAAATAAAGATCCATTCGGAACTAGATGGTTTTGGAAGTGATTTAAAATTTGTTTAAATAAGAGGGATTAATTGAATACATACAGATTTAGATGGAATTTAAATTTTGAATGATTCGTTTTGATTTAAATTTTCATTAGAGACCTCATTTATATATTTATAAAGTAATTTTGTAAACAACCACGGTATGAAATAAACGTTTGGTCGTTAAAGAGACCGGGATCGGATATTGTCATGCTCTCTGCCAATACTGAAAACCACTTTAACAACTGTGTATGTGGTGAAGATTTCAGTAATGAAGTAGGATGGTTTGACGAACGATTTCGTATAAGGTATGACGTGACCCTGACTCTCGTGACTCAGCATAGGTGTGACTAAAACAGGAGCTATGCCTAACCCAAGTGAGGTCATTCCTCCGACCGGACACATTTCTTCGAAACAAGTCTGTTACTTTGTGATTTGATTTGGTGCGCACCTTTAATTATGGGAATGTTGTTCGAGGTGGGCGGTAGTAGCTGTTATGCATTACCACCAGCCCAGTTCTACAATTGTTATATCTATCCTAGCATGGCCTCGAGTGTCGTGTTCACATGCCCTAGAGCGCCTTTTACGAGTTTGATTTGTACCAAACCTATGAAGTGCCCTCTGATAGCCCTCTAGTTTACGGAGGAATTACCGTACTGTATAGACTATGGGAATATATAAAAATATGTTAAGAGAGATATGGGTAACGCCTTGACACTATTTTGATACTTTACTTTACTATAGACATTACATATGTAGCGTATTGTACTATGTATGTAGATAGTTTACCGGATCCTTAGAGGATAGAATCCCAACATCCTTTAAGTTATTTCGCATTTACATGACATTTCACTTGAGTTTAATTTACTGGCATAAGAATGTTAATCCCGACTCGAGTTTTTTGTTTTGCTTTACGCTCGAGTCGGTCTGAGTGTCGCAGTTTGAGATTCATCTTTTAGGGCTTAGATTTCGCTTGGAAGACCTAGCTTATCCTTTCAGCTTTCAGTTTATTTCTGTTATTTCAGTTGTGTGTTCAGACTTGTCAGTAACTTTTGTGTCCGCGACTTCTGTGCATTGGGATTTTTGATGTATTCTACTTTGGACTATGTTTTTTAGAGTAGCTTCATGAACTACTATTTGTTTTATTCCGTTGTTTGTTGTAAACTTTATCTGTGACTCTGTGATTGATTCATTTACTATATATGCTAAGTTATACCAAATAAATATATTAATAATCTGTTATTTGGGGAAATTCAAGTCTGACATTGTCGATTTGAATGGTTCGAAATTGCTAGTCGTTATAGTTATGTACTTCGGCAATAAATAAAATCAGCTTTATTAAAGTTATCTTAATGTTTACGTTAATTTGAAATTACTATAAATCAAAGTAGTTAAAACAACATCGTTTAGGTGAAGTTTAACTAAATCGCTTTATTGCTCTTTAAACTGCACCGTTTTGATGCAACTAAAATTGCGTAGGTTCGATGCACTCAAAACCATGTTTAAAAATATTATGATTTAGAAACTATATTTCTTATATATTAAAAACGCACATTGCAAGAAAGCTTCTAAAATTTATGATTTGGATGGATGATATTTGTAAATATCGTTGAAACACGAAAATGCATGATAATCTATTCAAATAAGTAAAAAAGAATATCATCAATAATATATTAAATTATCCCATAAATTATATTAAATGTGATGTACTTTACATTATCAAACACATATAAAATGCAAAATGTTTTATGTACAAGACATTACAATGTCAAGTTGAAGTTGTTGAACAGGCTGGTTTTACAATATATATAATTCGTTGCCTTTACTACGAACTTTAACAATATCATATTGAAAATATAAAATATACTTACGATAACGTTAGTAAAATATTGAATTTACTACGAACTTTAATAATATCATGTTGAAGTTATAAAATATACTTATGACAATGTTAGTAGAATGTTATTGAAATACGAGAATTAACCATTATTATCGACAGTTGTCAAACATAATATCATGAACAGTGTTAAAAAAATATTGTCCTAAGTAAAAAATGTCGTAACATTATGCGAATGTTGTAAAAAAAGAACACACAATGGTCATCTGTTGTTTACTATTGGGTTTACAATGTTTGATAAATTTTCTTGAATACTGCGAAATTATAACATTTAAAATGCATTGTTTGATTTATGAATTTCAACGACAATACATATATGTTGTGAGAAAACGAATTTAATGCAATGTAAAAAAATCGTTGCCAAAAATAATTTTCTACGACAATCTTGACAAACGTTGTAGACAATTTTTGTTTTACAACATTAGTACAGAGAACGTTGTTCAGAGAAACCTACCACAACATTCTTTTTAAAAATGTTATGAAAGCTCTACCATTTTTACAACACTTTGGCCAATTGTTGCATAATCTGCGTTGTAAAATGGTATTTTTCTTATAGTGATGGTAACTATCATCTGTATGTATGATTGTTTTTGTATTCAAATGTGTAATTACTTACACAATCCTCATTCTTTCCTGAAATTCATTGGACGGAGGAAGAGTATGTCTCAGGCGCATGAGTAGATGGACTAATAACATCGACAAGTGCATTGACCTGAATAAAAGGAGACATCTTATGTGCATCTAGCTCAGCTTAGTGGAATCCACCATTATCTAATAAGTGAAATTCACCATGACCCGATGAGGATCCATCACAGCAATGTTTACGACCTCGACTAAACAAATTTTTATAATAATACATACAAAGATATATGTATACGAAATAATAATGGATAAGTAACTTGTGTTTTACAAAAACATGCAACTGGAGTTGGAACAGATTTGGTTTCAAGGTATACGAAATGATACTATATAATAATGAATATTTTACTTCACGTAATAAAAAGAAGAATGGAATAGATTTGGTTTCAAGGTATAGAACGCCAAAATTGAAAATTATACATTTTACTGTCACGACATGCACATATTTACCTTTATAATTTATTATTTACAACATATAAAGATGAAAATAATGTGCATATATAAAATATGTGTTCCAATCAAATATACATATGCTACCGATTGTCAATATCATATCATTATTTACAATACCATCATCATACTCATGCTCATTAACTTCAACATCATCATCATCATTAACCTCAGCATCTTTATCTAATTCAACTCCATCAATGTGACGCCCCACCTCCATACCCACGCTAGCCAAGAACACTACGGAGTAATGCTGTCAACTAGCACGGAGAATAAGGCTGTTGAGGAGCGACCATCTGCATAATTGATTTGTGCGAGTACCAATATGCCAGATAAAAATATAACTTTTCATCTCAAGAGGAAATCCGACATACCGACACAAACTCAAAGCTACTACACAGTGGCTATATGTAATCTTCGGAAACAAATATAGAAATAAACATAACACAAATCAGTCACAGATAGTTCATATCACAAGGGCGGAAATAGATATGAATATATATAACACATAAAAGTGTTCATCAGAGTAGCGGTCTAACAAGATCCACAATATCAAAAAGAATAGATACAAGTGCTAGACAAAAGAGTAAGTATACATCATAGAGTCTGTATCTCAAATGTATACAACAAAAACTACTAATCTAAGTAGTTAGCCAAAAGATCATATGATAACCCCAGAAGAGAAGAGAAGTCAAGCAGAAGCACCTGTAACATCTCAGTCTGACCCGAGTATTATTTAATAAGAAAATAATAAACGGATCAGTTTAGCCATAAATATCAGATGAAATGATATAGAATAAGAGATATGACTAAACGTATAATAATCACAATGCCAAGCTATGATAAATAAGTAATTGAAAAATCAACAAGAGATTAATCAATATCGCAAAGATCTTCTCAAAGATAAAAAGGAATGTCATACTCCTAATTTCATTCACCAAGCCACAATAAATGACATATATATATCAATGCCAATCGTAAAAGTTGGTGAAACATAAATTCCAGAATTCAACACACGAAATCCAGAAATCACAAGAAAAGGATGGCCAAGACATTGATGTAGTGCTAACGGTACATCCAATGAATCACAAAGAAAAGACATTGATGTAGTGCAAACGGTACATCCAATGTATCAAAAGCATATCATTAATGTAGTGCAAACGGTACATCCAATGAATCAAAAGCAAGGACATTGATGTAGTGCAAACGGTGCATCCAATGAATCACAAAGCATATCATTGATGTAGTGCAAACGGTACATCCAATGAATCAAAAGCAAAGACATTGATGTAGTGCAAACGGTACATCCAATGTATCAAAAGTATATCATTGATGTAGTGCAAACGGTACATCCAATGAATCAAAAGCAAAGACATTGATGTAGTGCAAACGATACATCCAATGTATCAAAAGCATATTATTGATGTAGTGCAAACGGTACATCCAATGAATCAAAAGCAAAGACATTGATGTAGTGCAAACGGTACATCCAATGTATCAAAAGCATATCATTGATGTAGTGCAAACGGTACATCCAATGAATCAAAAGCATATCATTGATGTAGTGCAAACGGTACATCCAATGAATCAAAAGTAAAGACATTGATGTAGTGCAAACGGTACATCCAATGTATCAAAAGCATATCATTGATGTAGTGCAAACGGTACATCCAATGAATCAAAAGCAAAGACATTGATGTAGTGCAAACGGTACATCCAATGTATCAAAAGTATATCATTGATGTAGTACAAACGGTACATCCAATGAATCAAAAGCAAAGACATTGATGTAGTGCAAACGGTATATCCAATGTATCAAAAGCAAAGACATCGCACAGGCTAGTCTAAAACATAAAATGATCGTCATGATCAAAGAGAAGTGTCGATTGCAGTAAGCTAGTAAATATATGAGCTTAGCTTCATGTCCCATAACCACTAGCTTAACTTAAATATTTACGAACAAATTGTAGATCTCCACTAGAAAATTGTCACAGGAGATTCAATCGAACAAGTCCAAGAATTAACCGACGAAGTAAACGCAAGCGTTTCATACCACTTGTTTTACTAATTCGTTTAATTAGATTTCTCATACGAGTGAGGTAAAGGTTTATATATACTAATAGATTGGAAATCGGTTTGAGAAAACGAGCTTTGTTATAAAATAGTGTTAAAATCATTTAAAGAAAGAGTTTTGATATTTACTACTAGTATAGAAAACCTTTATAAGTTTTAAAGTGACAAATCACAAAGAAGATTGTAGGAACAGTCAATCACTAAAATTCACATTTGAAGACGTGAATAGAATCCAAAGAAATCGATACCGAATCCATCGAAATGGATATTCAAAAATCCCTAAAAAGGAGTCATCAAAGTCATAACAAATGATAACAACACATAGGAAACAACACGAATCGATTAAAGTTGGAAATTCAAACAACTAGGCGAAATAGGCAAAAATGCACCAGGTCGGTCGGCCGGCTACAGAGCTCGGTCGACCGAACCAGGGGTTGGAAGTGCACGGGGAACCAGGTCGGTCGACCAGCCCAGGGGCTCGGTCGGCCGAAGCCTGTAACCGGCACTTCCAAACCGAGGCAGGAAGTGCCTGGGTAGCAGGTCGGTCGACCGGCCCAGGGGCTCGGTCGGCCGAACCTGTTGCCAGCACTCCCCTGCCCTAATTCAAAAGAGGTGCAAACTCGATCAAATTGCATTCGTCGAGCAACGGCGCTAAGGGTTTATGCCTATCGACTACCCGACCCTATATGCTCCTCGATGCATCACCAAAAACATGTTCAAACAAAAATTGGAATATTCACCAAATCAATCCAAACCAAAAGCAAATGCACACGAATAAGTGTTAGGAATTCGTACCTAACATTCGAAGATAAATATAAGCATAGATGTGAGATAAAAATCTCACCTTTGAACCCAAAACAATGAATGAGAAGCTCGAAGACAAGGGAAGATCAACCACACTTCAATCTCAACACTTGAAACTTGAATCTAAGCTTAAAAGAAGAACATTCCCTAAGTTAGGTTTAGGAAATTTCTGAAATCAAAGAAAGAATGAGTTGGAGAAGATGAAGAGAAAGCTTACCAATGGGTTCTCTTGAGTTTGGAGCAAGAAGATAGATTTGCTAATGGAAACTAGGGCTTAGGATTTCCTAATTCTTTTTCTCTTCCTCCATTTTTGATGAAGCTTGAATGTATTACGAAATTATGAAGTAATGAAGAGGAGAGGGGTTGTTGGGACTGAGCTAGTAAGTGGCTAATGGGTTCAGCCCAAACCAAAGCCCTAAGTGAAAAAGTGGCAAAAATCAACTTTCTCCAAACATATCGAAGCTTATACTCAAAAAGGTCGCAAACGTCATTTTGAACTCAATGGGGGTGGTCTCGAGTCCCAATTCGACTGTTTGAAAAAAGTAGCTTTTCGGACCAAAATCCGACGAACGATAAAATATTTAAATATAAAATCGATAAATATGCAGGTTGTTACAACTCCCCTCCTTAAAGAAATTGCGTCCTCGCAATGCTTAAGAAGAAAATAAAGAGTAACAACCATAAAAGCACATCAACACAAAAGAAAATTGAAATAAGAAGTTCACCATAAAGAGCACGAAAGAGTTAGCACAAACGGGATCGCTCGATGAATTCTCTAGATTCCCAAGAGTAATCCCTAGGATTTGAGAACCATTGAACCCTCACAAGAAGAACATCTTTATTCCGAAGGCACTCAACCCCCGAAGAAATGATGCGAATGGGATGTTGCTCATAAATCAAATCTGGTGAAACTTCAATTTCTACAATATCACCGGGCTCAAGAATAAAAACCGGAATGCCTAAGGCATTTCCGTAGATAAAAGACATGGAGAATGTCAAGAATAGCATAAAATTGAGCTGGTGCAACGACGTAGTATAATAACAGTACGCCCGAGAAACTAGAAACTCAAATAATCTGGAACATCAGCGTAGTACAAAAACGGTACGCCCAATGAACCAAAGCCCGAATAATTTCGGAACACCGACGTAGTACAAAAACGGTACGTCCAATGAACCGATAAACCGGAACAACAATGTGGTATAATAACAGTACATCCGATGAACCGAACACCATAAAAGAACATCGGACGTTAGTCCATAAAAAAAAGAGATAAAGCTCAATAAAACGAAGTACATCAAAACGTTCGATGAACTTGATAAAAAGATAATTCCATTCAGACATCATCAAAGAATCAACACTTGTTGCCTACGACAAAACGTATTGGCAACATGATTTCCCCTTCGGGAATAGAAAGAATATCAAGATCATAAGATGCCAAGAACTCGAGTCAACATGAAGTTCCTTATGAGAAAATAAATATTCCAAAGATTTATGATCAAGGTGGAGAACAAATTTCTTATCCAAATATGATGATGCCAAATTCCAAAAGTAAAACAATAGCCGCGAGCACTAGATCATGAGTGGCATATCTAGTCTCGATAAGCTATAATGATTTAGAAGCACAAGTGATAGCACGTTCTCCTTTGCAAGAGAAAGGCATACAAACCAATACGACTAGTATCGGTACAAATAGCAAAGTCTTGGTTCCCCTTCAGGAATCACAAGAATAAGAGTATCGAAAGGAAGGGTTCTTCTAAATAATCCTCTTTCCCGAAAAATTAAAACTTCCAAAATTGCACTTTTATTTTTATGTAATAATCTTTCTACAAAAATTTACATTTTTACAAGTCAATATATCGTGTCTGACTGTCTCATCAAAGTGTTTAGGAGATTCTAATCAATAACGTTGATCAAGCGCATCGACCAGAATTCTTAAAACACTAAATGGGCAATACAATCACAAAATCGTCTTCTAAATAATAAACATGTTTCCTAAAAACCTTTAAGAATATTATTCGTTCGTTTCAAGAACAAAATCTAATTTTACTTATAAATAAATCTTATGAAAAAGATTTTCAAAATTTTAAATTACTATTTTCATCCAAAATCAATATATACAAGAATGGTCTCATTGAAATATTCATAGAATATTCGATTTATAAAATGGATGAAATAAGCTAGACAAACTGAATGACAAAATGAGTCATTCATAAGAATCGTAACGAGTGCGGAATGCGGTAAATGGAATGCGAACTCCCGCAACTCGTAGCCAAATGAAAATCGGTGGCAAGGTCGAACTAGAAAGACCTTAACACCACACAAAAGATTTCTTAGGTGATAATCCTAAGACAAACTCAAAAATACCGGAAAGTTTCACAAACTATTTAGATAAGAAAAACAACACTTTTCTTATCATAAAGGCTTAAAGAATAAAATGATGCCTTCAAAAATTTGAAATCGGAATCTCAAGAAAAAATAGAAATCGGCTTAACAGATAGAAAATGTCGAAGATGATTGGTTCTCACGGAAAATAGGATATGGGCTTCGCAATAAGCCAATCCTTTCCAAAAATCAATTCCGAAGCCTAAGTAAAAATGGGCTCGGGAAGAAAAATCACATAAAATAATTTCGACATCAATAGAAAGCAAATTGAGTGTTGCGGATCCACTAATCCGGATTCACAATCCTCAAAGAAGTCGACAAGTCCAAAATATTTTCAAAGAAAAAGAATCAACAAGTTCTTTTGATATAAAATAGTGAGATGGAACCCATATCAAAAAGAACTCAAATAAGAAGATCACGAAATAAAACAATGCCATCAAGGATTGAGTGAAAAATACCTTGACCAAGAGAAGAGTTGCTAGGAGCTTGAAGCTTTCCTTCTCTCTTGCTTGGAAGCTTAGGACACGAAGATAAAAGATGGCCCGAACCTTTGCAATACCGACAAAAGAGGGGTTTCGGACACTCCCTTGCGTAATGGTCCGTGGAACCACAATTGTAGCATTGACCACGACTAGAAGTAAGAGTCTTTGCTACCGGAATTTGTTGCTTCCCTTTCTTATTAGAATTGGGGCCTTTGAATTTGATAGGCCTCTTCAAGTTATTTTCGAAGTTCTGTTGGGCACACACAACTCCAACATTACCTTCATTATCAGCCTCTTCAAGACGAAGAGCGATATCAATAAGCTGATCAAATGAAACCTCAAGTTTCAGAAGTAATGGCTTCTTAAGATTCTTATTCAAGCCATAAACGAATCTCTGATTTTTCTTCATTGGGGTGTTAATGTATTCAACCCCATATTTGGAAAGAGATTCGAAAGATGCGACATAGTCTGTCAAAGAAGATTCACCTTGAACAAGGTCAATAAAACGCCGGGCCAAAGTTACTTTTTCGGCCTCCGGCACAAATTTCAATTCGAACCTTTCCCGGAATTGCTCCCAAGTGAGATCCGCTTCAATGATTTCAGAAATTAAAAGCTCATACCAATCTAATGCTATTTCTTGGAGCATGCTAGAAGCCACTTGGACTCGATGAAGGTCAATAAGGTTCATGCGAGAAAAGATGCAATCGCATGATTTGAGCCAAGCTTGAATCTCTATAACACTCTCGGATCCCGTGAATGGCCTTCCTCCCAAATCAGTGTAGTCTCTGCACAAGCGTGCAAAACCGGATCTAGGATGAGTAGGCTCTGAATTGGGACCGGCTGCTTGAGCGTTCTTTACTAGATCAAGAAGCTGCTGGGCAGACATAAATACTCCATCCTGAGGAGTAGCACTAGATTGACTGGCGCTGGGACGGCCTGGTCTAACCATTTCTCTTCTTTAAGAAAGAAAGAAAGAAGAGGAAAAAGTTATTCTCAAAATGAATATCAAGCAATCTTGATAGATAAAACAAGGGATCATAAAGAAAATAGGATGAATCGGTACGAAGACTCGAATTAAATCCTAAGGCACAACTCCTAAGAAAGACTTAGGACAATGATCCACAATGATCCTTGTTAAATTATTCTACATTGTTCCGAAGTTTGGCTCTGATACCAAGCTATGACGCCCCACCTCTATACCCACGCTAGCCAAGAACACTACGGAGTAATGTTGTCAACTAGCACGGAGAATAAGGCTGTTGAGGAGCGACCATCTGCATAATTGCTTTGTGCGAGTACCGATATGCCAGATAAAAATATAACTTTTCATCTCAAGAGGAAATCCGACATACCGACACAAACTCAAAGCTACTACACAGTGGCTATATGTAATCTTCGGAAACAAATATAGAAATAAATATAACACAAATCAGTCACAGATAATTCATATCACAAGGACGGAAATAGATATGAATATATATAACACATAAAAGTGTTCATCAGAGTAGTGGTCTAACAAGATCCACGATATCAAAAAGAATAGATACAAGTGCTAGACAAAAGAGTAAGAATACATCATAGAGTATGTATCTCAAATGTATACAACAAAAACTACTAATCTAAGTAGTTAGCCAAAATATCATATGATAACCCCAGAAGAGAAGTCAAGCAGAAGCACCTGTAACATCTCAGTCTGACCCGAGTATTATTTAATAAGAAAATAATAAACGGATCAGTCTAGCTATAAATATCAGATGAAATGATATAGAATAAGAGATACGACTAAACGTATAATAATCACAATGCCAAGCTGTGATAAATAAGTAATTGAAAAATCAACAAGAGATTAATCAATATCGCAAAGATCTTCTCAAAGATAAAAAGCAATGTCATACACCTAATTTCATTCACCAAGCCACAATAAATGACATATATATCAATGCCAATCGTAAAAGTTGGTGAAACATAAATTCCAGAATTCAACACACGAAATCCAGAAATCACAAGAAAAGGATGGCCAAGACATTGATGTAGTGCAAACGGTACATCCAATGTATCAAAAGCATATCATTAATGTAGTGCAAACGGTACATCCAATGAATCAAAAGCAAGGACATTGATGTAGTGCAAACGGTACATCCAATGAATCAAAAGCAAAGACATTGATGTAGTGCAAACGGTACATCCAATGTATCAAAAATATATCATTGATGTAGTGCAAACGGTACATCCAATGTATCAAAAATATATCATTGATGTAGTGCAAACGGTACATCCAATGAATCAAAAGAAAAGACATTGATATAGTGCAAACGGTACATCCAATGTATCAAAAGCATATCATTGATGTAGTGCAAACGGTACATCCAATGAATCAAAAGCAAAGACACTGATGTAGTGAAAACGGTACATCTAATTTATCAAAAGCATAACATTGATGTAGTGCAAACGGTACATCCAATGAATCAAAAGCATATCATTGATGTAGTGCAAACGGTACATCCAATGAATCAAAAGCAAAGACATTGATGTAGTGCAAACGGTACATCCAATGTATCAAAAGCATATCATTGATGTAGTGCAAACGGTACATCCAATGAATCAAAAGCAAAGACATTGATGTAGTGCAAACGGTACATCCAATGTATCAAAAGTATATCATTGATGTAGTGCAAACGGTACATCCAATGAATCACAAGCAAAGACATTGATGTAGTGCAAACGGTACATCCAATGTATCAAAAGCAAAGACATCGCACAGGCTAGTCTAAAACATAAAATGATCGTCATGATCAAAGAGAAGTGTCGATTGCAGTAAGCTAGTAAATATATGAGCTTAGCTTCATGTCCCATAACCACTAGCTTAACTTAAATATTTACGAACAAATTGTAGATCTCCACTAGAAAATTGTCACAGGAGATTCAATCGAACAAGTCCAAGAATTAACCGACGAAGTAAACGCAAGCGTTTCATACCACTTGTTTTACTAAGTCGTTTAATTAGATTTCTCATACGAGTGAGGTAAAGGTTTGTATATACTAATAGATTGGAAATCGGTTTGAGAAAACGAGCTTTGTTATAAAATAATGTTAAAATCATTTGAAGAAAGAGGTTTGATATTTACTACTAGTATAGAAAACCTTTATATTTTTAAAGTGATAAATCACAAAGAAGATTGTAGGAACAATCAATCACTAAAATTCACATTTGAAGACGTGAATAGAATCCAAAGAAATCGATACCGAATCCATCGAAATGGATATTCAAAAATCCCTAAAAAGGAGTCATCAAAGTCATAACAAATGATAACAACACATAGGAAACAACACGAATCGATTAAAGTTGAAAATTCAAACAATTAGGCGAAATAGGCAAAAATGCACCAGGTCGGTCGGCCGGCTACAGAGCTCGGTCGACCGAACCAGGGGTTGGAAGTGCATGGGGCACCAGGTCGGTCGACCGGCCCAGGGGCTCGGTCGGCCGAAGCCTGTAACCGGCACTTCCAAACCGAGGCAGGAAGTGCCTGGGTAGCAGGTCGGTCGACCGACCCAGGGGCTCGGTCAGCCGAACCTGTTGCCAGCACTCCCCTGCCCTAATTCAAAAGAGGTGCAAACTCGATCAAATTGCATTCGCTCGAGCAACGGCGCTAAGGGTTTATGCCTATCGACTACCCGACCCTATATGCTCCTCGATGCATCACCAAAAACATGTTCAAACATCAAAGTTAGGATTTTTAACGAATTGAACTCAAAACACCAAAAATTGGAATATTCACCAAATCAATCCAAACCAAAAGCAAATGCACACGAATAAGTGTTAGGAATTCATACCTAACATTCGAAGATAAATATAAGCATAGATGTGAGATAAAAATTTCACCTTTGAACCCAAAACAATGAATGAGAAGCTCGAAGACAAGGGAAGATCAACCACACTTCAATCTCAACGCTTGAAGCTTGAATCTAAGCTTAAAAGAAGAACATTCCCTAAGTTAGGTTTAGGAAATTTCTGAAATCAAAGAGAGAATGAGTTGGAGAAGATGAAGAGAAAGCTTACCAATGGGTTCTCTTGAGTTTGGAGCAAGAAGATAGATTTGCTAATGGAAACTAGGGCTTAGGATTTCCTAATTCTTTTTCTCTTCCCCCATTTTTGATGAAGCTTGAATGTATTAGGAAATTATGAAGTAATGAAGAGGAGAGGGGTTGTTGGGACTGAGCTAGTAAGTGGCTAATGGGTTCAGCCCAAACCAAAGCCCTAAGTGAAAAAGTGGCAAAAATCAACTTTCTCCAAACATATCGAACCTTATACTCAAAAAGGTCGCAAACGTCATTTTGAACTCAATGGGGGTGGTCTCGAGTCCCAATTCGACTGTTTGCAAAAAGTAGCTTTTCGGACCAAAATCCGACGAACGATAAAATATTTAAATAAAATATTTAAATATAAAATCGATAAATATGCGGATTGTTACAATCAAATACTTCATTGTTAAGTTGTCGTATATCATCAATATCTTCTGTTATTTTGAATATTTGGTTATCCTCCAGATCATTTTGGTATAGCCAACTATCAGTCAAGATAATGTCCCAGTTGACCATCTCAATTTCGTTTTAACGACAATCCGCCAATCCTCCTTATTATTGTTCATAGCAGGATAAAGTGCATAATAAAAAATTATTACTTACATCAAGCACAAATGGATTGTTTCCTTTATATTCCCTTTTATAGTTTACTTCGATAAGGGTATAATCTTTATGTATATGATGTACTCCTATATCAAGAGTAGCATCAAACCACTCGCTTTTGCATAAAAAAGTTTTAATCTCGAGTATTGACAAATAAGTGAGTTCAATTATTTCCACTAAGGCTCCATAAAAATCTTCCAAATCAGCACCTTTTTCATTGCCTTTAACACATACCCCACTATTTTAAGTTATTTTACTAGCTTCAAACTCTGTTATGTGAAATTTAAAGCCGTTTATGTACATGATTGGGCATTTTCTGCATTTTGTATATGGACCAAATGTGAGACTTTATAATAAATATCACCCGTTACATTATCAACAATTTATTGAATTAAATTAATACAAATTAATAAACATGATTAACAATGTCAAATTAAATTTATTCAAAAGACTATTTATGCTTACATATTTATGAACCCAATCCTCAAGTCCTTTACTAGGTTTAACCCTTGGATTTTGCTACTTTAATTAAAAATTAACAATTAATATTGTTAAGATAAATTTGATTATGATACATAACGCAGTACTAAAAGTAAACAAAATAAATATATTTTTATAAACCTAATAGATTCTGATAACTTTTCGCAGCTGAGAAATGTCAGGTGACTCATCCATAACATTATCATTACGAGGAGCACTATTAAAATTTAGCTCAACATGGTCCACGAAATAATAATTGAAAAACATAAATAGTTTTACAATAACATGTGCTTTACATATTGAATCTTTTGATAGAGTTAAGGGTATGCCTTAGGTAAATTATGTAATTTATTACATATTTCTAACTCGGTGACCAATCTTGTTTAAAATAAAAGGTGTTTTCTTTCTATTATATATTTGATATAATATGTCATATTAATCAATTAACTAAATTAAAAGTATATTTAATAGAAAATCCATAAATGATATGTTTTGTGATAGTAGTTACAATGCCATGAGTGATTTATCACAATAAAAATAAATATAGCATTTTAAATATTCATAGTCAAGATGTCTCGGGTTTGAATGTTGATACATCCATCGACACTAAAGGCTCGCCAAATGTTATGCAATGTATTATTCATGATTGCCGGGAAAACCAAGGGGTTATGTATTGATAGTTATTAGAAATGACTCACTCAATAGTTTTTTGTTTGTTAATATAACTAAGGTCAAATAGAAAACATCGATGTGACAAAATTACACGGCTCTCTTGACCTAAGAATACTATCGATCTCTAATATGGAAGCTTCGCTTTGATTATAGTTAAATTATAGCATGACGTCTATCAAATAAACATAGCTCGATCGAGTGGAAGCATTGGAACTAAAACATTATTCAAGAGAGGATTCGTCATCTCGGTTATAAGATGTTATATCATGGTCAACTAAGTTAACTCAAAGTCAAAGTCTCTTGCAAAAGAATTTCGTTAATAATAATTGTAATTAATGAACCAAGGACCTTTCGTTTGGACTATAGAGTTGAGTATGGACGATAATGAAATTTTGACCTTTACTAGATTTCATAAGTCCAAAGTAATATAGTTTTAACAAAGAGAATATGGGTGCTAAAAATAAATAAAATTGTTTCCAAAAGATGTTTGGGCAATAAATTTAGCCAAAATGTCATATTACTAGCTAAGGTGACATATAGACGTAAATATTTGAATTGTTTAATATTAATCGCTGACTGAATTTACACCTCTGGGTCACACAACCGAAATGATAAAGATTTCGAATGAACCACACGATTTAATTGATTTTTAATAGTTGAAAATTAATTAAAGTAATAAATATTTATGAATTATTAATTTTTATTTAATTTATTTTAATACCATTAATATTGAGTAAAGTGCACAAATAAAAGATATAAACGTGCGTATCGAAGTACGATATTGATGGAATGTTTAAATCTGATCTAAATAGAGTAAATACTAAAAAGGAGTTTAAATAAATTAAATTAATTAATATTTTTGAAATATTAATTGCTAAAAAATTCTTATTTGATTTGTTTGGTTTCTATTGGTATTTAATAAAGTGCGTATATAACAGTTATAAGCTCGCGTATCTATACGATGCCAATTGGAAATTTAAACTAGATTTAGATGTGAATAATACTAATTTGTTTTCGGAATGTTTTTAAGCCCAAATGGCCCATGTTATAGCCGGACTTACTTTAAGTAATAGAAGCGGTCTTTATTTTTGAATGAGATGGAAATATTATTAAAAGGAGAGGAATCAACATGTATTAAATGCTATATTTATTTCCACCTTTAATATAATAATTATTTTCCTCTCTAATTCTTATCTTCACCTCTAGAAAAATTCAAACTTTCCATGTATTATGTCTCCAAAAATTTCAAAACAGAATTAAACAAAACAAAAAAGAAAAAGGTAGTTGTCTCTAGATTATTGCAGATTTGGAGATCGATTTGAAGAATCTAGGAAGTTTTCATCATTCAAGGTTTATTCCCTAGCCTTCAACCTAACGTAATTCTATATATTTACATATCATTTAATTCTTTTACACCCCCTGAATTCTCTATCTCTCCCTTCTGTTCATATATATGAATTTGGATTTTGATTTGGATGTCTTAAACCCCCTGCTTGATTCAATTGTATATTCTTACAATGAAAAACAACCCTTGCTATGTTCATTGCTATTTTATTATGAACAATGATAATAATTTTTGTCATTGTTCTGTATGTTTATTTATCCAATTTGTTTAACCTAGATCTACATTCTTCTAATTGCATGAATCTGTATGTGCCTATATCATTTGATTTTATCATTGTTATTAGAAAAAAAATTGAATTTTGGAATTCTCTTATCAATAAGTTAATATTCATATTAGAAGATATAGACTTGAATGTTTACACATAAATTGCTATGTGAATAATACTTTGATTTAATTGCATTAATTAATATTTGTTGTCAACATAATAGGTTGACTTAATTGTGTTTTGTTTTAAATTATTCTAAATCAGGCTTTCTAATTATATAAAAAGGAAAACATTGAATTAATGATTTATTCCTTGTTTTACAATTGTATCCAGTATAGCACTAAATCTTTGTTTAAAATGATATATTCTACTTCATAAACTATTTGTATTTTATTTTATTTCAAAATTTTGTTTTGTTTGTATGTACATGAATATATATATATATATATATATATATATGTATGTATGTATGTATGTATGTATGTATGTATGTATGTATATAGACACATATGTATATATGTATGTATGTATGTATGTATAACATCATTTATGTGTGCGTCTTTTTGCATTTTACTTAAAGTTTTCAAAAGTGTTTTTGTATAAAATATTATAGTATACTTTTAAACTATTTTAATTAGAATTCGTATTTTTTGATTTATCGCGTGTAATATAAATAAAGTATATTTTAATTTGAACTGCAATGCAAAAATTTATTATGAAGTGAGCCTAAAGGTTTCCCTTAATAAAAAATGGCTGATTTGAATTCGATCTTGGAATAATTTTCAAAATTATTTTGAAAATCAAAATAAAATATATTAAATTTTAAAGTTGAATTTAAAATAAAAACATGTTTATTATAAAAGTTATAATATAACATAAGTATTTAAAATGCTTGAGAAGATAATGGTATTTTCAAAATATTTGAAAATATTCAAATACGGTTTTCAAAATTTAGAATTTATAAATAAGATTAGTAAAATGAATTAATTAAATAAGTTAATTAATCAATACTTATATAAACATATTATATATATTGACATATGTTATGTTATTTTAAAGTGTTTAAGATAATATAAGTATACATGTATGTATATAAAATAAAATTTTGAAATTAATATAATTTAATTAAAATTGTTTAATTAAATAATGAATTAAATGTTAATTAATTGAATAAATTAATTAAAGTTTAATTAATTAAATACAAATACACATATATAAGATATACGTGTTATATTATAAAGGTTATAGTATACACTATAAAGGTTATAGTAGATATATCAAATATAAGAATTGTATTGGAATATTAATATAAAATTAATTAAAGAGTTAATTAATTAAAATTGATTAAATAATATTTAATTGATATAATCTTATACATATGACTATTATATCAGTGATAGAAATATAAAAGTTATTTAAAAATAAATTTATATGATATAAATGTATATATTAAATGTGAAGCATTAAAGAAACCCTAAATAGACTTAAGGAATAAATACCTACATAAATGTATATATACCATGATTTCTGATGTGTTCGACACTTGAATCACGAGGATGTTTCATAAGAAATATATTGTTCCATAAGTCGATATCACTCGATATAACATATAGAAGATTATGAATCTTTAATATAACACCGTCCACTGTTATTTATATATTAATAGATTACTTGCACACTCTTTAGTTGTTGAGCTTTCCTCAAGCTAGGGATGTTATGTGCAATACTATTAATATATTCAATAGATGAGATAAAAAACCGCACCCTTTTGTGGAGCTTTCCTTAAGGTATATGCACTATACTTAAACTGTCGCGAAATGGTAGGTCTGAGTGAATAATTCCACTTTACTTATTGAGCTTTCCCCAAAATAAAGGCGTAATTAGGACAAGGAACCATGAGTTATGAGTTATATGTGATACGATCGATAAGGTGTTATCCATGTGGGCCTATGACTTGTTGAGCTTTCCACAAGGTTATAATCCTAAGACATATGAATCCTAACACCCACTGGTGAAGTCGAACGACTTATATGTTTTGCTTAGGGTTTAGTGAAACATAAAAGACTAATGGGAGCCCTCTTAGAAAAATGATGTGATAATAATTAACCTTTCCAATATTGTAAGAATGTATGATATGTAGTATTATAATAATCAACAATGATAAATTTGTGCATTTAATACAATTGATAAAATGTTCATCTATTAAGATATACAAATGAACTGATTTGAAAATTGGCAAATGGAAATATGATATACGCACACATATATATACTTACTATTAAATACTTCTTGCCTGTCAATGTTTTCTATAACAATGCAGGCGCTTGATCCTGCAACTACTAAATGCATTCGTAATTAGGTTGATTATATGTTTAGTGGTTAAGACCGTATATTGCATTCTATGAGTTTCGAACTCAAAAGTAATACAAGATTATGGATATATGATCCATATACTATCACATATAATTGTTATATAGTGAATGGTTGCAGTTTGTAATGTACGATGCTTCGATGAAATTAGTTCATTCAAAGCAAACAAGCAAACCATTCAACGAGACCGAGAATTCAATATGATTGATTATAATAAAGACCTTATTGCTTTAAATGTAACACTAGACCACAACTACAAGGTAGATCTAAGAACTCAATTGCTGAAGTATCAGTTTGATTAGTTTACGCGAAGTGCAATATATTTGATGTCCTTAAATTGTCAAGGATGATCAAGTGTACTTTTGTAAATAGTTCGATATGGTATTGTAGCAAGGGTTCCTTTTAAATGGTTTGACCATTTAAAAAGAAAAAAATATATAAGAGTAGATATGATTTAAGGTACAGTTGGGATGAAGAAAGGGAATGATCACTTCTGCTTCATAAAAAAAAATGGAAAATGAGAACTATAAAATAATAGTTGATACTTAACAATGGAATAAAAAATTGATTTCTATTCCAAAATATATTTTCAAACAGAAAATTGTTTTCTATGAGATTATTTTTTTAAATTTAAAATATTTGATCTAAAAATTTTCGACTGTAAATGAATTATAGTAAATAAAATAAATAGCCAATATTAAGTGGTGAAATGGGGCATGGTATTTCATATGCTATTATAGTAAATGGCAGAAATAGGGGGAGAATGTCATATAACACTTACTAATTGCACCAAGTTACAAATATTATTATCGTAAAACATATCATACATTATTTATGAAATAATGACTACTTTTCGATGTTGGTAGAAGAATAGATATGCTTATATTTGAATATGAATATTCATTATGAAACAAAAAGTGTAATATGGTATTTGTTTTCACATAAAAAGTGATGCATTGGAAAATACTGAAGCATCTAAAATTATTTACAGTTTTTTTTGGAATTATAGACTAAGCCGTAGTTTTGAGAAATAATTTTTATTATATCATTATGAATCATATGATACTTGATAATTATATCTTAAGCAATTAATAACTACACCCATTTAGTGGGAGCATCATAAAAGTTTATGAACTCTTCGGATTAATACATATAGATGTATGCAATCATAAGTCTATTAATACCGACACAGTTCTACGTACTTTGTTATATTCATCGGTGACACAGGCATATGTATTTGATACATATACCTAAGTATATGCTAAGCTCACAGAATATAAAACAAAAGTAAATAATATAACATGCGGTAGAATTGATTTGATCCGATCGAATGGATGATTATATTGGAAAGAATTCTGTATGTACCAAATATGAATAAAGATTAAGTCTCAAAGATCAACCGTCCTTATAACACACAACGATGTATTGATAAGGAGTAATCAAACTTTGTCAGACAAAACATGATTGATGATGAGTGAAATTTAGTTAAAATCTTTCTATAGGTATGTACTTAAGAGTAGCATGCAGGGTTGAAATTAATATTGTTCAAAGAATAGCTTAAAAAGCCATACATGATAAACCCCAACATATCCTAAACCAAGGAGATAGCATGTTCTGCAAATCGAAAGAATGCACATAATAATTGTTCGTGATGAATCCTGTATGAATCTCCCCAAACAGAGTTTAGGAACGATTGTTATCGAATGACCTATTTATGTTTTGAACATAAGTTTTGTAAATTAAAAACAAATCAGTTTTTATATATAAGAAAATTCATAAAATGTTTATGAATACCTATTCCATTACACTGGGAAACAACATTATTTAAAATACCAAATTCGTAGCGAAGGAATTTCTTTGAGAAATTATTGGTAGTGAAATGGATTTGGATATGATCCAAAGATGAAGCTGATTACGGGGGATGAAATGATATTAAGAAAACCTAAATAAACAGAACACATTCTAATGTCTAATGAATGCTCTTGCACATTAAAGAGAAACTGTAATGACCCAGAATTTCAATCATTCGATATTCATATATTTAATTGATTTTAAATATTTAAAAGTTAAGTTTATAAGCCGAATAACTTATATTTGAAATATACGGATTTAAATGGATAATTAAATTGTTAACTTAATATTTGAAATTACATGAATAATTGGAAATTGGATTTAATGTGAGTGAAAATGATTTGTAAAGTTTAATTAAATTATATTTGAATTAGAATAGTGAAAGCAAAATTTTGAAATCGATTTAAAAGTTAATTTGTAGAAATTGAATATTTTAATATTTAATTGACGAGTGAAAATAGCTATTTTTCAAAGAGTCTTGGATTTAAATGAAACCAGTTTCATTGGATCCGTAATGTTATATTATTATAAGATTTCAAATTTCGCGTCAATTGGAATTATGGTTTGTCCGAGACAAGCTAAAACGCGTAAAAATCCGTTTAAGTAAATTTTAAATTTAAATAGTCGATTTGAAAACCTATCTTTCACATACGATCGAATTGGCTCTCGATATATATTCCATTGTGTTCGGAATAGGAGTAAAACATTATAAACACCAGGTGGCATGCTTCGTTTCAAGTTCGGAAAAAATTCAAGTGAAAATTGTCGTAGAATTTTCTATAAAAGCCCCTAGGTTTTCACCTTTTTCACAAATCTAGGTTTAGAAACCCTAGTCGCTGGCTTCGTTTCAATGGCCATAAACATCCAATTTTCTTCCCTCGATCTCTTCAAATCTATGCAATTATAAGAAAAACTTTCTAAACGAAAATCGTAGAGGGCAATGAGATCTATATTCTCAACGGTTATGATCGTTTATAGTCGAGTAATTCGATGGCAAGTTGAGTTCTAACATACGCGTTCACACGCATTTTCGATGCAATGGCGCGACTGAGTGGGGCCGGTCCTTGGTCTGAGGTAGAGTCAACTACGAGCTACGTCACGGTGGAGGTTGATCGCGTTATAAGCAAGCATTGGTGGCACGATAATTCATGGGAAATGGCAGCCGATTGGGTTGCTTACATTCATAACTAGCCTGGGGAAGAAGAAGTTAAACACACGGCCGTGATCTTCCTTGTTCAAATCGTAATGCCGAGATGAGTTAGGGTTTTAAAAATATAAAATAGAAATTGTGAATAATTATATAAACTTCTAAACATCATATCTTTGTTGTACGAGGCCTGTTTTTGGCGAAACAACTTGCGTTGGATCCGTATTGACGAGCGCTACTTTTTGGAGTTGGATTGGTATTTATTTAAGCTAGTGAAAATTTTGGTTGAAATTAAACGCTCGTTTAATTTTAATAGGAATAAATCGCTGTCGCGACGACTACAACCAATGTGAGTACAACTCGCTCTTTCTGACCCATTGATATTTTTATATAAGTGAGAATAAATATTATTTATGATGATTGATTACTGTTTGGATGATATATGATATATTGATTATTATTTGGATATATTCCTGCCTAGTGGAGCAGATAACCCTATAGGTTTCCGTGTATGAGCGGATGACCCTTTATACGCGCGTCTGCCTCGAAGCGGACATTGTACATATATTTCTAATATGTATATTTGTTGCAGGTGACAGGTTGGAGGGATCCAACTGGATGTAGGATTGATTTCACCCTAGAGGGGGGTGAATAGGGTGATTGTGTAAATTATTAAAATTAATCGCGGAAGCTTATGAATTAATTTCAATTCAGATCACAGAATAGCAGCACAGATATTGCAGAATATAAATAACAGAACAACACAGAATTTACCCAGTTTCGGCAAAACCCTGCCTACGTGCTGCCCCCAAGGTTTCTACTAGAAATTAGATAGTCCCTCGCTTACACACGTAAACTCGCTATACCCGCTATTGACTAATCTAACTCTACGCTCAAAACCCTGACCACAACTCAACCACCGAGTTGCGAATTCCCAAACTACACACCGTAGTTTGTCCCCTAGTCACACGACTAGAAAATTAAAAACGGTTTACAATTTAAAACACAATAACCCTTATTTAAAAATTTAAACCCTTAAAATAAAAAGTAAGCCCAAATTAATAAAACACAGGCCGACCCCTTATTCACTTCTTCAACCCGTTCCTTTTGCTTTGTGAAAGTATGGCCGATCCTCTTTCGTTCCTCTTTGCGAATTAGGGCTTCTGGTAATTTGCTTTTGCTCCTTGCGATTTAAACTAGGGTTGTGCAAAATTGAAGCGCCGCTCGATCTCGTTCGATAGTAGGCTTCGATGCTTTTGATTTGCTTACGGCTTCTTCAATTTTGGATCGAATTCGTTCTGCTTTTTCGGTATGTATTTTCCTCCTTTTGCTTTGCTGGTTGATGCTTGAACTCGATGATTATTTTGCCAATGATGATTGGGCTTATAAAGGATTCGAAATCCTATTTTTTCGTTCGTATATTCGTGTTTGAATTTGTCTACTGATTTGCTTTGTCCATTCGATTATACTTGGATGATTGAGATAAAATCTGACTAATTCATATGCGTATATTCTTGATACTTGCTTCCCACGGCTTGGTTGACACGGTTTTGATTATTGACTCGTTCAATATTGACAGTGACGATTTTTGGCTTTGCTATGCTTCCACGGCTTCGTCCCTTACATTGTTCACCTCGGCCTATAGTGTTCATGTTGTACTTGGATAGTTGGTATTTGATTTTGTACTGTAGTTATCTTCGATTGTGTGATGTTGCCTCTGGTTGCTGTCATATACTGATGAACTTGAAATGTACCATGATAGTCATGTGCCACTGCATCACCACTGTTGCACTGCCTTTGTGGTCTTCACTGTGTTCATGCACTGTTGTGTCTGGTTCGTTGAGTTCTTGATTGTCACAGCTCTATATAGTTTGGAACTGTGTCATGGTGATGCATTCTTGAGTCTTGGATATCTTGCATGATTTACTTGCATTGTGGCATTGTGTTCTGGTCATTTGCACTTGCAGTTGGTTCATTTCTTAGTATACTTCACATGCACAGTTTCTAACTTAAGTTGCATCTGTGGTTTGTTGTATCTTTGAGTCTGGTATGCTGCAGCTTGTATCTTTGTTGCATTTGAATCAGTTTCACTTGGGTCTGGTTGGTCTGGCCATTGTAGCTGTTTGAGTTGCAGTGCTTCATCACTTGAACTTGCTTGCAGACTGTCTTGTGTTCTTGTAGCTTTCATCACTGGTGCATTCCATTTAGTTGCACTTGCTCATGTTAAATTGCATTGTTCATCTTGATTCTGCATCCTCTTATAATTTGTGTTGGCCTTGAATAGATGTTGACTGCATCACTGTTATTTGATTGTCGAGTTGTTTGCATTCACTTCATTCATTTGTATCAGTTGTTCAGTTTGCACTTGTTCATCTTGTAGTTTGCTTTGGTCTTGAGCATTGCCATGCCATTGAGCATTGTTGTGTCCATATTGTATTCAGTGTTTACTTTGAGCATGTTGTAGTGTGTTACCATATTGATGCCTCTGATCATTTGACTGCACATGTTTCAGTGACATTGTGTTCATTTGAGTTGTCTCCACCTTCTGGTATGCTGCAGCTTGGTCTTTGTTGCATCTTTGTGTTGTTGTACTTTATGTTGTATTCATGCAGCTTGTTTTCAATATATACTTGAATATTGCAGTCCATGTTCTTCACTGTTAGTCGAGCTTGAGTACATGTATTCTTGGCTCACTGATGCATTGTAACTCGAGTTTCACTCACTTGAGTGTTTGTTGCAGTATCTTGTGGTTACTATGCCTTGTTTACCATGTTGTTGCATTGTATTGTTTGTCTCTATGCTTGATGTCTACATGCATGTGGTCTTGCTGCAGTTTGGTCTCATATTCATTCTTTGATCATGTTGGCTATTTGGTCGAGTTCATTTGAGTCAGTGGAGTTGTTTCATTGTATATATCACTGGTTCATTCCATTGTTTCATGCATGTGACATTGGTGCATTGTCGTGAGTAGTTTGTAGTTGCTTCTGTGCCTTCGGTCATGTTGCCTTGTGTTGAATCCAGTTTCAAAACTCGGATTTGACCTTATACTTGTGTCGTGATTTTCAATGTTATTGCACGTGAGTTGAACCCGGTTTTTCATTTGGGTTTGACCTGTGCGTACCTGTCCCTGTAAAACAATCAAGTGTATATATCGACGTGCACGGCCTTGTGGCATATACAGTAATACACTGTGTATGTCACAAGTTGTTCGTGTATGATGAATTCAAATATAAATGATGACGAACAACCCAAATAACTGAGGCAAATCATATTTTCAAAAATTATCTTCTATTTTTGAATTGCAAAAATATTTTTTTTCAATTTTACTGCGTTAGTTTATATTTTTACAGATTGCTCAGATGCTGGATTCAAACTGAAATGCAGTTGAAGATAAATATGAGTGTGAGTGATATGTAGTGAGGTGATGATATGTAAAATAGTGATGTAATTGAATTTGTATCAAAGTTGTATAGTGAATAGTGAGAGCTTGAATTTGTATACTATTCAAAATTGTAATAAATATTTGTTTGAATAAAATATCTGTTTGAATTCAAATTCTCTGTAATTTATTTTATTTAACAAATATTTATTTAATCTGTGAAAAATAGAATAGTATATTAACAAATACATTTAAACGAATGTATATATGTTTATTATCATCAAACAAAAATCTTATAAGCGCATATTCAACAATCTCCCCCTTTTGATGATAACAAACATATATTTAAGATTTTGAATATGTTAAATGTATTTGATCATTGATATATCCTAATTGCTCCCCCTATTTAAATGCTTCCTTTCTACATAAAACTCCCCCTACATATATGCATACAAATAAAAATATGCAAATGAGTCTAGATGCAAATAGAAAATTATATGCAAATAGAAAATTATTTGACCTTTTCTTGATTTTATTTGACAAAATCTTAACTTTTCTCTCCCCATTTTGTTATCAGCAAAAGAATAATAGTGTTAGGGAAAATAGAGATAAAGTAATTGATATTAATCCAACATTAAAACTCAATTGAATATAAATATTAAATTTCAATAAAAAAATCAAACAAAAATCATAAATATTTTGTTAGGCGCATATTCCACTTTTAGAATGATAGGAATGATATCATCATATAAAACCATACAGTTGTGTCTATTTGTGGTATATTTATATCAGGAATTTGAATAACTACTAACCATGCATAACCGTTAGGACTTTTAAATGAGATTAGTAGTATTCCAATTTTATTTTTAAAAAAAATGAATTCAAGTATCTTCTAACCACGCATAACCGTGAGGACTTTTAAATGGGATTAGAATCAACTTGTTTATTTTGAAAAAAACCAACTTTTGATATGCGTTCCATACATGCATAACCGTGAGGACTTTTAAATGAGCATGGAAGCACATAACAAATTCCAAGTAATTCACCCATGCATAACCGTGAGGACTTTTAAATGAGAGTGAATACTTTGGTATTTATTTAATATTATTATTAATTAAATATATATATATATATATATATATATATATTTTTGAAAAAAATATGGAAATGAAAAACGAACGATTCCTGTTTAAAATACCTCATATCGACAAACTATATAGAATTTTTTTATGAGTGATGGTTGTTAGAAATATGATAGAGATAGAGATGGTCATGGAATTTTTACCAACAAAAAGTTTTATAACTCTTGTTTAAATTTCTAAAGAAATTTATTAATTATACCGTCTCAAGTCATAATATTTGATCAACATTAACACTCATCACTTTTTCAATCACTATTTTTCTTTTCGATAAACATTAGGGAGTCAGATTAGTCAAGAATAGTCATTTAAAATCAAATTCAAAAATAATTATGAAATTAATTTTTCAAAAAAAATGACTAATCTGAAATTATGGTCAAACATGATTTTCTCCAGGGGGTTTTAAAAGAAAATTTCCTACTATTTGAAAATTATTTGAAATGAAGAATATGCAGATATTTTCTTTGAAAAACGATGCAGTTACTAAATGTCTCAAAAATTACGTTTCACTAGTAATTTTTTTATCAACTAAATTACCAGTGTAATCTGCATCTGAATTTCTCTTTCACTCAAAAATTATCATCAATTGAATTTGATTGACCAAAACATGAAGTGTGCACCAAAACTTTCAAATTCAATTTTAACAACAATTTAAATAACATTCTTTTGAATTTGAAATGAAGCCGTGTAAATATTCAGAAAACCGTGAATAAGGAGTTAGCCATATTATAACCAATTGTATTATCCAACAAAACACTATTTTTAATCCAAACTGATATATATGAAGTAATTCAAAGAATCTAGAGATTTTATAGTGTTTTTGGCATAAGAATATAATTGGCCAACTATTTTGAAAGAGTCAGAATCAAAATCATCATCTTTTCATCAATCTCAATATTGGCTGATTTAATTCAAAATACGGTGCAGATTATCACATTTAATATATCGTTTAAAACATACCATACCTGTTTTACCTTTACGATATTTTTCGTTGTTGTCCATTGTGATTCTGTCACCTTTATACTAGGCTAAGGAAATTTGCTTTGTCGCCCGTTGTGTTTCTGAAACAGCCAAAAAATCCAGAGACACTATTGTTGTTCCTTAGCCTGCCACCACACCTCTACGGGAAAAGATTTATGTGACCTATTTGTTTTTATAGGTCCATGGTTGTTAGTGGCAGAAAATTTTGAAAAATAATTTTGTGTAGACCCAAAACTATTTATAATTGTTCCCTTTGGCACCCAAATTTGTTTAACTTTGAGAGATTTTATATTTGTGCCTTTTGGAACCCAAATTGGTATAGTTTTCACATGTTTGGGTCTATACCAACAATTATTGTGATTGTGTCCATATTTTCTACAAATCGTGCACATAGAATTAACTTGATTAATATTGCTTGCAACAATTTTTGAATTATTATATCCAAGTCCTTGTCTAACTGTATTAACAGTTTGCTTTCCTAATAGCATATTCAACGATTTTTCACTTTTTGAAAATTTATCTAAAGTCGTTGACAATTGTTGGACTTGTGATTTGAGAGATTCATCTTCGTTTAACAACTGTGTGCACTTTTTAATAGAATTCTCTCTCCTAATATTTTCATTCTCCTTTAAAATCAGAATTTCATTTTCAAGCGATTTTATTTTAATTTCTGATTTTTGAATTTCTTCATCAAATGTTGGACACTTATCACACTTAGGGATCCTACCTTGATAGGTTTTAACTAATTGATCAAGTTGTTTATTACATTCTATCAAAGTATCTTTTTGAGATTCAAGTTTGGCGTATTTTTCCCTAAGTCGTTCAAAACAACCGTTTACTTCATGAAAATATATAAGCAACTCAGAATGGGTAAGTTTTGATACCTCACTTGGCTCGTCATCGTCACTGTCAGTTGTATCACCTCGAAGACACAATTCTGCCTTTTTGCTTTCACTGCCAGTGCTTTGACCATTCTCGTCTATTTCATCCCAAGTGGCTGCAAAACTTTTCTTTTTCTGTTTCTTTTCGTGGCTGGATTTAATTTGTGGACAATCGGGCTTGATATGGCCGGGTTTGTTGCAATTATAACAAATAAACTTTTGTTCTTCCGAGTAGTCTAGTGCTTTGGCTATTCTGCTTTTTGCTTTTTGAATTCGAGCTGAATTTCCATGTTTTTGATTCCATTTTTTGAATTTCCTTATTAACAGCTCCAATTCTGCTGCTCCATCATCTTCATCGTTATCATCATCACTTTTGGTTGTTCCTTTGAGAGCTATTGATTTCTTTTGAGTGTCACCTCCTTCACGCTCTTCTTTGAATTTCATTTCTAGCTCATAAGTGGTGAGATTTCCGATGAGTTCTTCAACTTTAAGTTGTTTTAAATCTTTCGATTCTTGTATGGCAGTTACTTTTGCTTCAAAGCTTCGTGGAAGGACTCTGAGGATTTTTCGGACTATTTCTAATTCGGTGTATGTTTTTCCGAGAGCTTTTGATTTGTATACGATATTGGAGAGTCGTCCGTACATCTCTTTGACATTTTCTTCCTTCGCCATTTTGAAGTTCTCGTATTCGCTGCTTAGCATTGCAAGGCGAGATTCTTTGACTTGAGATGTTCCTTCGTGAGTCACTTCTAGTATGTGCCATATTTCCTGCGCAGTTAGACAACGTGAGACACGATTAAATTCAAATTGATCCAATGAACAGATAATAGAATTCATAGCTTTGGCATTAGTATTTTGTAATTTATTTTCTAGTTCTGTCCATTGTTCCTTTGGTTTCTCTATTTCCTGATTATCTACAGTTATAGTTGGTATTCTATAACCTGTCTCAACAACATTCCAAGCGTCAATGGTTTTCAGAAAAATTTGCATTCTATTTTTCCAATAAGCATATTCACCATTGAACATTGGTGGTCTAACTATGGATTGACCTTCTGCAAAAGCATTATTAAAAGAAGCCATTTTAAAATTCAAATTTTTAAAACAAAAACCGATTTTTTTTTTTTGAAACACGAATTTTTAAAACAAAAAATTATTTTTGAAACACGAATTTTTAAACAAAAATTGGTTTTTGTAAAATCAAATTTTTAAAACAAAAATGGCTTTTGTTCCTAGCTCTGATACCACTTGTAGGATCGATTTCACCCAAGAGGGGGGGTGAATAGGGTGATTGTGTAAATTATTAAAATTAATCGTGGAAGCTTATGAATTAATTTCAATTTAGATCACAGAATAGCAGCACAGATATTGCAGAATATAAATAACAGAACAACACAGAATTTACCCAGCTTCGGCAAAACCCTGCCTACGTGCTGCCCCCAAGGTTTCTACTAGAAATTAGATAGTCCCTCGCTTACACACGTAAACTCGCTATACCCGCTATTGACTAATCTAACTCTACGCTCAAAACCCTGACCACAAATCAACCACCGAGTTGCGAATTCCCAAACTGCACACCGTAGTTTGTCCCCTAGCCACACGACTAGAAAATTAAAAACGGTTTACAATTTATAAACAATTTAAAACACAATAACCCTTATTTAAAAATTTAAACCCTTAAAATAAAAAGTAAGCCCAAATTAATAAAACACAGGCCGGCCCCTTATTCACTTCTTCAACCCGTTCCTTTTGCTTTGTGAAAGTATGGCCGATCCTCTTTCGTTCCTCTTTGCGAATTAGGGCTTCTGGTAATTTGCTTTTGCTCCTTGCGATTTAAACTAGGGTTGTGCAAAATTGAAGCGCCGCTCGATCTCGTTCGATAGTAGGCTTCGATAATTTTGATTTGCTTACGGCTTCTTCAATTTTGGATCGAATTCGTTCTGCTTTTTCGGTATGTATTTTCCTCCTTTTGCTTTGCTGGTTGATGCTTGAACTCGATGATTATTTTGCCAATGATGATTGGGCTTATAAAGGATTCGAAATCCTATTTTTGCGTTCGTATATTCGTGTTTGAATTTGTCTACTGATTTGCTTTGGCCATTCGATTATACTTGGATGATTGAGATAAAATCTGACTAATTCATATGCGTATATTCTTGATACTTGCTTCCCACGGCTTGGTTGACACGGTTTTGATTATTGACTCGTTCAATATTGACAGTGACGATTTTTGGCTTTGCTATGCTTCCACGGCTTCGTCCCTTACATTGTTCACCTCGGCCTATAGTGTTCATGTTGTACTTGGATAGTTGGTATTTGATTTTGTACTGTAGTTATCTTCGATTGTGTGATGTTGCCTCTGGTTGCTGTCATATACTGATGAACTTGAAATGTACCATGATAGTCATGTGCCACTGCATCACCACTGTTGCACTGCCTTTGTGGTCTTCACTGTGTTCATGCACTGTTGTGTCTGGTTCGTTGAGTTCTTGATTGTCACAGCTCTATATAGTTTGGAACTGTGTCATGGTGATGCATTCTTGAGTCTTAGATATCTTACATGATTTACTTGCACTGTGGCATTGTGTTCTGGTCATTTGCACTTGCAGTTGGTTCATTTCTTAGTATACTTCACATGCACAGTTTCTAACTTAAGTTGCATTTGTGGTTTGTTGCATCTTTGAGTCTGGTATGCTGCAGCTTGAATCTTTGTTGCATTTGAATCAGTTTCACTTGGGTCTGGTTGGTCTGGCCATTGTAGCTGTTTGAGTTGCAGTGCTTCATCACTTGAACTTGCTTGCAGACTGTCTTGTGTTCTTGTAGCTTTCATCACTGGTGCACTCCATTTAGTTGCACTTGCTCATGTTAAATTGCATTGTTCATCTTGATTCTGCATCCTCTTATAATTTGTGTTGGCCTTGAATAGATGTTGACTGCATCACTGTTATTTGATTGTCGAGTTGTTTGCATTCACTTCATTCATTTGTATCAGTTGTTCAGTTTGCACTTGTTCATCTTGTAGTTTGCTTTGGTCTTGAGCATTGCCATGCCATTGAGCATTGTTGTGTCCATATTGTATTCAGTGTTTACTTTGAGCATGTTGTAGTGTGTTACCATATTGATGACTCTGATCATTTGACTGCACATGTTTCAGTGACATTGTGTTCATTTGAGTTGTCTCCACCTTTTGGTATGCTGCAGCTTGGTCTTTGTTGCATCTTTGTGTTGCTGTACTTTATGTTGTATTCATGCAGCTTGTTTTCAATATATACTTGAATATTGCAGTCCATGTTCTTCACTGTTAGTCGAGCTTGAGTACATGTATTCTTGGCTCACTGATGCATTGTAACTTGAGTTTCACTCACTTGAGTGTTTGTTGCAGTATCTTGTGGTTGCTATGCCTTGTTTACCATGTTGTTGCATTGTATTGTTTGTCTCTATGCTTGATGTCTACATGCATGTGGTCTTGCTGCAGTTTGGTCTCATATTCATTCTTTGATCATGTTGGCTATTTGGTTGAGTTCATTTGAGTCAGTGGAGTTGTTTCATTGTATATATCACTGGTTCATTCCATTGTTTCGTGCATGTGACATTGGTGCATTGTCGTGAGTAGTTTGTAGTTGCTTCTGTGCCTTCGGTCATGTTGCCTTTTGTTGAATCCAGTTTCAAAACTCGGATTTGACCTTGTGCTTGTGTCGTGATTTTCAATGTTATTGCACGTGAGTTGAACCCGGTTTTTCATTTGGGTTTGACCTGTGCGTACCTGTCCCTGTAAAACAATCAAGTGTATATATCGGCGTACACGGCCTTGTGGCATATACAGTAATACACTGTGTATGTCACAAGTTGTTCGTGTATGATGAATTCAAATATAAATGATGACGAACAACCCAAATAACTGAGGCAAATCATATTTTCAAAAATTATCTTCTATTTTTGAATTGCAAAAATATTTTTTTTCAATTTTACTGCGTTAGTTTATATTTTTGCAGATTGCTCAGATGCTGGATTCAAACTGGAATGCAGTTGAAGATAAAAATGAGTGTGAGTGATATGTAGTGAGGTGATGATATGTAAAATAGTGATGTAATTGAATTTGTATCAAAGTTGTATAGTGAATAGTGAGAGCTTGAATTTGTATACTATTCAAAATTGTAATAAATATTTGTTTGAATAAAATATCTGTTTGAATTCAAATTCTCTGTAATTTATTTTATTTAACAAATATTTATTTAATCTGTGAAAAATAGAATAGTATATTAACAAATACATTTAAACGAATGTATATATGTTTATTATCATCAAACAAAAATCTTATAAGCGCATATTCAACACTGGATTCTCCACCAGTATTGTTTTATTTACAGATGCTGTGATATACTCTGTTATCACGTGATATATAATATTTTGGTTGCCGTGATTGATGTATTTAGTGCTGTTGCAGCATTGAGCTTATTTTTGGTAAATTAAAGATGTTAAATTGATGATTTCCAAATTTAAAAGGATTTTTAAAGTGATTTTGAAAATAGATGTTTTATTGGATTTTAAATTGTTAAGGAATGAATTTATTTTAAATAAATAAATGTTATAATTTTTATTGTTATAAAAATTATGATGTTTTGGAAAATATTGTTAAAATATGATTTTTGGAAAATGAAATGAAATATTTTGTGAAATAGTATAAAATGAAATTTTTTGATTTATTATTAATGGTTTATATAAAAGATTTATAAAATTGTTATTTTATAAATCAAAATGATGGAATTATAAAAGGAGTTTTACAAGAGTTAAAATGGAGTTATAAATGGATTTTGTAAGCAAATATGATTTATAAATTGATGAAGTTATAAGAATGAATTTTTTAAATAAAAATGATTTATAAGTAATTAACTTATAAATTGGATTTTGACATGTAAATGAGATTTATATAGAATTTGTTAATAAAGGAATTTTATATATTGAAGTTTTTATTAAAATGTAAATGGGATTTATAAACATTGTTTTATAATTCCGAAATCAATTGAATTGGATAAGTTAAATATAGAAGTTTATTAAAGGAAGTATATTCACGATTTTGGACAGCGGATAATCCTTTAATTTAAATTTGCAATAGTTATGAATTTGGTTAGAGATTTATATCCACAATTTTGGACAGTGGATAATTCTTGAATTAAATGTGTAGAAGCTTTAATTTGATAAACAATTTATATTCACGATTTTGGACAGTGAATAATCTTTTTAAATTAAATAAACATTTGGGAAGTGGTATTTAAATTGAAATTAAATGATTTAAAGATGTTTTAAAATGTGTTAAGTATCGAAACCATAGATTTCAACATTCACTGTTGAAATAGACGTTTTCGAGAAATAAGGAAATGATGGACTACAACACTATTGTTATAGTAAATGATTTTCGAAAGAAAATATTTTGTATAGTATATGAGATTTATATATCTATCTTATTTTTGAATCGTTATATTATTGATTTTGGGTTGTCGTAACGATGTTTTATGCAACATTCGTCTTGACCCAAATGAATATGTTTAAAGAGAATGTTTTCCTTAAAGAATAAAACATATACTTAATTTCGATTTAATTATATATAATATTTTCTATGTGTTGAAAATAAATTAAATTTTTAATTAATTATTATTAAATAAGTATTTGGAAATGTTTTCCGATATTGAAATATCGAAATGGTTTTGAGATTATATCTTTTTAAAGATAATTTGAAGTGAATATTTGGCCAGTGATTTAATTAATAGAAGATTAATCAAAAGGGCCTAGTGGTTGTTATGATGCTAAATATTTGTTTGTTTGCTTTGATAGTTAACCAACCGACTATCAAATTTGGCCAAATTTTAGTTCCTCGACTTGATGTGGGAACTATTTAGTCATACACTTAGTACGTAGCCTTCTGTGTAGGATTGATTATCGTATGTGTTGAGGATGATGATTCATATAGTGCGGAGTATTACTCCAATCTATCGAGCTTCCTTCTTGGCCCGAAGGATAACAAGTTAAAAGTTGCAGACGTGATAAGTCTATGAGATTTAGTTTCTGTGTAAGGTTGAGAAACGCTTTTGCGTTGTCGGTGCGAAGAGACCAGGATCGGTTTATCCGAAAACCACTTCAGACCAACGTATATGCGACGATTGTGTAGGTTGCTTGTAATGATATTGATATTCCGGATTTTCATAGCGGGGGACTGCTTGTTGATCGTTTGGGGTTAAAATCCCAATATGCATCCAGTAGCAGTGGTCTCTTCATTATGAAATAGCCAACGCAAGGACTATTCGCTACTAATCCTAGGGATTTCTCGACAGGATGTGGTAGGAAAGTACATTCGGTTTGTCCTGTTCTTGGACAACTTGTATGGATGTTTGTCTGACATTGCATTTCTAAAGATTATGTACATTGGCTTTTACAAACGTACATCAATGGTGGCGGAGAAGGCAAGGTCTCTTAGCTTAACACCCTCCTTGAGATGTATGAGCTTAGGGGTTGTATTTTTGTAGAAGACAATTAGTAGTCAATGGAAATGGCCGTGTGACATTCAAAGTGATGGGATTGTGATATGTGAGAGGTAATCGTTACCTCTTTAGGCCTCATCAACTAGAAATGACCAAAACAGGGTTAGATGCGGCAAGGCTAAGTCGATCATTTCCAAGTAGGGTATGATCATCCTCTTCTAGATATATATTTACATGTTGTGACGTCGTGTATTTGATTATTGTGGTTTGTATGCTTCGAGGTCCCTCGGTAAAGGTCGGTAACGACCGAAGGATGATATATTCGGTACAATCTAGTTATAGATATGGGCCGGTCTAGTGTTGGTAGAGGGCAGACGTTATGTGCCTTGGGACATTAATCTAGAGGCGTACCCCTTCGGAAGGTAGTCCCTTCACCTGGTCATTTGTATGGAAATCCAAACTCCACTACGTACCTGCCATTTTATTTGTAGAGCCTAGTATGCTGGAATTTAATAATGGTAACAATTTCGGCTATTTTAAATATTATTTGTGCAATGGACACTATTATAATGTAACATGAATTTGATATGAGATGTTTTAGTTATCATAAGGTAAAAACATGTCCTGTTTATGTGTGGACTTGTCTTACGAGATACTTTTGTTTTGATAAAGGAAAAGTTTGGTAATTTAATAAATTCAGTTGAGTGTGTTTCTCACGATGGTTTACCAGACTGATCTGGGCGTTCTTCCCATTCAATGCTCGGGTCAGACATAGTATATTTACAGGTTTAGATTGGTGCTTTTGGAGCTTCAGTAGGAGAGTTGGAGATCTTCATTCCGCATACACGTACATGTTTTGTTTGATTATCCGCTGCATTGTTGCTTAGTTGTTTATATTATCAGTAATTATGAGGATAGGTTATTATAACTGTTCAGGCTGATAATTTGTGATTGATTGTTGTACTCTGATTGATGTATGTATATACAGTTTCTGTTTTGCAAAGATCATTGATATGATATTATATGTTTTCCGTTGCGATGTGAAATTGTGTATTGTTCTGTTTGGTTCTATATTCTCTCTTTCTTCTCTTCTCTTCTTCTCTCTTCTTTTCTTTCTCTTGACTTTCCATCAGTTTGTGCTTTTTCAGCCGGACATGTGTGATTTATTGTTGATTCAATGGGTATGGATTTACGGACTATCACAAAAACTGTGAGTTTCTTGTAGATGTCAAGGATAAATATACTTGATTGTTTAATTAAGCTATTAAGAGTATTGACTTTATGATATGGTACAACATGTAGATCCGGAATAGACTCCAAGTGCAATATCAAAATATGACTTTGATAGTAGTACTCAAAGGAATATGATTCACTGGCCGTAAATGTGTCTTTAAAGCAAAAACAATTGCAATAGGAATACAATGAACCACATTGATAAGATTAATACCGTGACTTTCAAATTGTTGAAAAAATGTAATAGATTGATCATTCGATGTGTTCAAATTGGTTTGGATTTTACTCACCAAATTATCGCCTAGTATGACTTTATGTTTTGGTATATATGTATTGAAGCAGAAAATCCTAAATATAGATTTAGACTAGACTGTTTTCTTATAACAAACAAAGTGTCTTGAAATCAATAGGAGCGATATTGAGTTTGTGGGTTTCTCGGTGCGATCTGAGAACAGATACGAAAGTAACATTCAGAAAAGCATCAAAATTGAACAAATGTTTTGATAGAAATATCAAACAGTTTGATTATCAATCAAAATGCAAAGGAAGCGTATGTTCATAAGAAAGAACATTCAAATGTACATTTATATTTCTAAACTATAAGTAAACAACACACTGTTGATTGTTAACGATGTACTCGTGTTAAGATCAACTTTATTTTTTTATACTCGATGTTGGATTTGTAAATGATGTCGTTTATAATAAGTATAAAAGATATTAGGAATGTACCAAACGATATGTAAGGATACCTTATTAAAATGTTTAATACGGAACATGTAAGATGATTTCTTATGCTTTGGTAATGGAAATATCATACATGTTATGTTTTCTACAATATCATGATTTGTTTATATATTTGATACATAAAGAAAATATCAAATCCAAATTGACCTCACTAAATGATTGTTTGAGGTGTTCTCGTATTTTTATGAAATATTAGGGAATTATTTATAGAAACAAAGAACTCTATATGAAGGAATGTTTGGACTCAAACTTCATAAGTGATATTGAGTATAATATGTCAATAATAAATTCAAATTAATAATCTTTAAGTATGAAATATTCCAAATGAATGAATATGGCTAATTCAGTGAAAAAGGCTTAGTACATCGCCATGAATAGCACCATGATAAAATCAATGTATATAATAAATGCTTAAATATTATAATTGAGTCGAGGGTGATTTCAAATGTTGGGAATTCTATAATATTATTATATAATAATAATGTTATGATATAGTTCAAAATAAAACTTAGAGCTCACTAGAAGTCCAGAGACATACTATGAATTGTTCTACATGATAAAGGTATTTTATTAGCATTGGAGAAAGTTGATTGACAAAGTAAGTGATTGAAACATAATAACATTCCCGTTCATTGAGAGACTAACCCGATTGGTTTTTAAGGAAACCTATTGGAGAAGTTGGAATAATATTTCATGGTTGACCCCAACTGCAAATGAGAGATTGATATAGGTAAGGGTATGCCCAAGGGGAAATTCTATAACTTGTTACATATATCTAACTCGACGACAAATCAATAAAAGATGTTTTCTTTCTATTATATACTTGATATAATATGTTATACTAATTAATTAATTTAACTAAAAATATTTAATAAAGAATCCTTAAACGGTATGTTTCTTGATAGTAGTTACAATGTGTTGTAACCATGACAAAAATAAATATACCACTTTAAATATTTCTAGTCAAGATGTATCGAGATTGGATATCGATATATCCATTGACACTAGAGTATGGAATGCTCTCCAAATGTTTGATAGTGTATTACTCATGACTGCTGGGGGCACCAAGGGGTTACGTACTGATAGTTATGGGATAACTATGGAATGACTCACTCGATGGTATTCTTTTGGTTAATATAACTAAGGTCAAACAAAAATATCGATAGTTCTCTTGACTTGAGAATGCTATGATCTTCAATGTGCAAGCTCCACTTTGGTTATAGTTAAATTATGGTGTGTCATCCATCGAATGACTATAGTTGGGTCGATTAGAAGCATTGGAAGTGAAACACCATTCAAGAGAGGATTCATCTCCTCAGTTGTATGATGTTAGTATCACGATCAACTGAAGTTAACTCAAAGTCAAGATCTCTATCCAAAGCATTTCGGTTAATAATAACTGTTATTATTGAACCAAGAACTTTGTGTTTATACTATAGAGTTGAATATGGATGATATTTGAATTTTGACCATTACCAAATTTCATAAGTCCATAGTGATATAGTTTTAACAAAGGGAACTGGTGTAAATAATTGTCACTAATGCACACACTTATAATAAATAAAATTGGATTTTTCCGAAAGATGTGTAAGCGAAAAATTCCTTCGAATGTCACATCACTAGCTAAGGTGATGTGTGAACATTAATATTTGAATTGTTCAATATTAGTCGTTGACTGAATTTTGCACCTATGAGTCACACAACCAAAATGATGAAGATTCTAAAGTAACCACTCAATTTAATTGATTTTTAATAGTTGAAAATTAATTAACATTTATGAAATAGTAATTATTAAATTTTACCAAATTTATTTGAATACCATTAGTATTTAGTAAAATGCGTATATAAAACTAATAAACATGCGCATCAATAGACGATATCAATAGAATGTTTAAATTTTATTTAAATAGAATAAATAAATAAAAATGACTATAAGTAAATTAAATTAATTAATAATTTTGAAATATTAATTGCTAAAAAAATTCTTATGTTATTTATTTGATTTCCACTTAAACACGTACGTATATAATAGTTAAAAGGGAGTGTATTGGTATATGATATTGTTGAGAAAATTAAATTGGATTTAAATGGGAATAATCTAATTGGTTTTGGAATGTTTTAAAGTCCAAATAGCACATGTAATAACTGGACTTACTTTGAGGAATAAGAGGGGCCTTCTGTTTTTTATGAGAAGAAAATATTATTAAAGGAGAGGATCGGCTTATGTTGAATGCCACATTTATTTCCTCTTATAATAAAATTTTCTCTCAACCATTCGCCTTTTTGATTCTCATCTTCTCTTCCAAAAAAAGTTCAAATTCCCACGGTGGTGAGTCTCCAAAAATTTCAAAACAAAATTCAAACAAAACAAAAGAGAAAAAGGCGATTGTCTCTAGATTATTGTAGATCTAGGGATTGATTTAAAGAATATAGGAATTATCCTTCATTCAAGGTATATTCTCTAGGCTTCATCCTAGCGTTTCTACATATTTACATATCATTTAATTTTGTTTGCATCCCCTTAATTCTCTGCTTCTCCTGATGTACACGTAAATGTGCATATATTTACTTTCATATAATCGAACTTAATTAAATAAATGAGCATATAGAGTATTTTAATATGTTTAAACCAATATTTCAATTATTTTCAAATCATCATTTATTCATCTTCATATAGGGAAAAAATAGTCATTTTTGTGCATATATTAATTTGAGAAAATTTACATGAAAAATTTTATGTTTTTTTAGGAATTTGAATCCAAATTACAAGAGGATTCATGAAGATTGCATGCACAAGAGTTAGAAAACAAATGAAGATGGAAATAATTCATTGCATCCAACATGGAGGACCCCACCTACTCACTTACCATGATGTACAATTAGAAGCTAATGCACAAACTAATGAAGGTTAAAGTTATATGCGCATGTAATGGGGGATTATGCTAATGCTAATGACAACTTGGAGACCATACTTCCTCAAAGTATTTTGGGTAGTCCCTAAAAATATGGCTTAGGGTTTCAAACATGTATAAATACCTCTTATATTTCATGTAATGCTCTCTTAGCCTCCTTTGAGCCTCCTCTTTAGTAGTTTAGTTTTAGCTCAAAAATAAATTATAAGCTCTCTTTATTTTTCATGGCTACTTAGCTATTTTCTTGTTTCATGTAATTTTATTTTTTTATGCAATTTTAATTCATTATCTCTTCTATTTACATGCTTTCTTTCCACTTATGTTAGTAGTTATTTCTATTTCTTATGCAAGTAGACTAGCTTTATTTCATTTTAATCAGCTCTCTTTTTAATTAGCTTGCATTTTCTTTTCTTTTTTGTTTCATGTTGAATGTTACATTTGTTGAAATGATAACAAATATGAGAGGTTAAACCTCTTCAATTTAGGGGTAATGAAGCTCTCTTAATCATGTACATTCAATATTTTGATAACTTGTGATCTCTTTTTGTGCTTAATGTAATATTTGATGTGGTTTAACGTGTTGTTTTAGCTTTGAATTTGATAGTCTATATTTTTGATACTAAATAGGCTACGCTTAAATAAACAAAAACACAAATTACCTCTTCATCTACATATGATTATAGTAATGAAGCGAATTTTAAAATCAAAATTTGATGGTCTATATTTCTAATCAATAGTTAATTGATCATGCTTAAAATAGATTTTATTTTTAAATTCATTGTCATTTTCATGAGAGATAAAAAACGGTTTGGGTATGTTATAGTTTGATGGTTTATATTAGGTTAATTAATAGCACAAATATTCCATACTTATGATAAACACATCAATTAAATTCACTAATGACCAAAAGAGAGAGATCATAATTTCATGTTGAGTTGATTTATGTGATCATGAGAGTGGATTTATCTCCAAATTGTCTTTTAATCTCATAGTTTTCATTCACTTTTGCAGTGGTTAGTTTTTGCAATTTTTTTAGCTAATCACAACTTCAAACCTTAGTTAATTTGATTGAATAGAAATTTTAAAATCTAAACAATTCCTTACAGATCGACTCGTACTCGCATATGTGCTACAGTCGTACGCCGTGCACTTGCGGTTATTTTTAATTTAAATTTGATCGGCTATTTTTCTATTCAATGGAAAACTAGTCATTAAACAAGTTTTTTTGTACCGTTGCCGGGGAATTTATTTGATTTTAATTTTCTATTTTTTGAATTATTTTGTTTGATTTCATTGTGTATTTGTTTTGTGTGTTAATTTTCATTAAGAAAAAATTTGTTTAGAGTGTTTGTTGTGTGATTTTGCTTGCAATTTGACTGTGTGCTTGTTTTCTAGTTTCTTGTGCATTTGCATATATATATATATATATAGACATACACAATTTCTAAAAAATATATCTTATTTCCTTTTCATTTACAATTTGCATTTCATTTTTACAATTTGTATTTATTTTTACAATTTTTACATTTGTAGTGCACTGTGCACACATTGCCTCCATTACAGTGCAAAACAGTGCCTATGCACATCCCTGTACAGTGATACAACAACCACTTCCATCTCAATCTCTTCTCTGTCAATCATCCTTCTGCCTTTTACCATCAACTCCTCCTCCACCACAATACTTCACTGCACCCTGTCAATATCATCACCCAATTGCATCACCTTAAAAATGTGACTCACTATTGCCTCTGTCTACAAACCACTCCACTGATCATTTCAGTTGCACACCCCTTTCAAAACTACTGCACACATAAATTGAAACCAAACTGTTGCCTTCTTCTTGAAACCTCCACTCCAAACTAAGACAGTGCAATTAACCATCTCTCTTCAAAGAACCACACATCCACCCTTTTACATCCCTGCCTATTACAACGTTCATCACTTCCAACTAAGCATATTTCACTTCTACACTGCAGTACCATAAACAACACTCATATTACAACAGACCTTCATTCAATTCAGACCTGATCTCCACCTCAACCTGTCAAATTCTTGCAACTAGTGCAAAGCCACCACTGAAAACTTCTCCAATACTTCCTGCTAACACTACTTGCTGCCAACAAGTGCAGTGCAGGTGCAGCTCCTCATATCACAACATATTTCTGTGCAATACCTCTATTTTATCACCAGGCTTCCCCCCTCCTCACAATCTTCCAACAAATCAACAATCTCAAAAATACCGCAGTTGCACATCACCATAATACCACCATAAAACCATCTCCATTATTCAAAACATCATCGTTCACCTTCCACCCTCACCAGCAGTCACACCTCTTTTCACAACCCTGCCACTGACTGTGCACTATCACCATAATACCTCTTCAACATACGCTCCTCTGCAACCCATCTACGTCACCATCATCTCATAAAACTTTCACCATATTACACTTTTACCTACAGGCCAACACATATACAACACTACAACTGCATATCATATCAGCCACCTACCGTTGCTGCTACTTCAAAGGTGCTGCTTGAACAACCCTCACATTCACCTCATCACCCAACCCATAGCAGAAGCAAACTCCCCATATCTACCTGCCTGTAACCACCCTATTCAATCATCACTGCCCACAACCTCATCATTTCAACAACTACCCTCTCTAGACCCACTGCCTTGACCATATTTCCACCATACAACTGAGCACCATAAATTCACCACCATCAACATACAGCCACTACTATAACCCCCTGTCCAACCACCATCCTGCATTTCATAAAACTATGCTCAGCCTGCTCCTCCTTCTCTTTGTACCCAGGCCATTCATACCACTGCCTACATACAAGACTATCACCACAAACCAACATTTCCAGTTCATTTATCATCAATATCTAACTCCCTACTTCCACTGACTTCTGCATTCAACAAACCATTCAGCCACAATTTCCATCAACCAAACCAAATTGCCACCCGTTTGCATAACCACTCCATACTGCCATAACTGCCATAGAAATTCCACCATCATCCATACCCATCCAACAAGAGCACCCACTTACAAACAACCCCTTCATCCCTCTACTTGTCTTCATAACTGTTACCACAACAACATCCCAGCAGAACCAGAAAAAAAGGGTCCAACCTCTTAAACCACCTCTTGCGCGCGAGCACCACCGCAGCATGCAACGATTTGCAGCCTTCAATTAGAAGACAAATCCCTAATCCCACCAAACTCCAGAACCATCGCGAACCAAATCGGGACCCAAATCAACCATCGTCAATCATTAGACCACTACCACCACACTTCACATACTCCACCAACCTCACAAAATCAACCTAGCACCTCATCATCTCCCGCGATCCTATTTCTTTCATATATTTCGATTTTAATTTCAATTTGATTGGGCATGAGATTTTGTGCATGAGAGAACTTGCGATGTTCTGTCTCATTTGATCGAGAAAGCGGAAAATAATTTTACTTGTTTATTTTAACTGGGCCGGGGTTGAATTGTTTTTTTCTTTTTCTTTTTTACAGTTCATTTGTTGAGTTTAATTTGTTTAAGTTTTTTTTTTATTTTGTTTAGTTAAGTTTCTTTCCCAAAAAAAAAAAAACAAACAAACAAGCAAGCAAGCAAGTTTTCATTTGTGTCGGTTTCATTTGTTTTGTGTTAATTTCAATTCTATTTTGTTTTTACTTTAGTTATATATATATATATATATATATATATATATATATATATATATATATATATATATATCTTGTATATACCTTGTTTTTATATTTAGGTTGCCAAAGCAGAAAATCGCAAGGAAAAGGAAAAGACTTGCTTGCTAAAAAAATAATTGTTTTGCTTGTTTATATATACATACATAATATATATATATATATACATATATATATATATAATATTTGCGACATAAAATCAAATTTGTTAATATTTTGCACGCACTGGTATCGTGTCCCTATCTTTTGTTTTCATTTGTTTTACATTGTTGGTTGCTTGCATTTTATAAAACAAAAACAAAAACAAAAATCCATTCGTAGTTGCGTTGTTAATAAACGTTTAATTTCAGCTTTGCATTTTATCTTAGAATTTTAACTAATAATAACGGTTAGACACTTGACTTAAGGGTGTCGTAAGCTTACCTAGGGATTAATTGTACATTGACAAGTTATCCACTCTCGAAAATTTAATTTCTTGGTGTCTAGGGTACGGCAGAGCAATAATAAGTTATAAATATTATGGTGCTTCGTAAATATTATACTAATTGTTTATCTAAAAGTACCTAAACTTTTGACTGCATTACTATGGTGATTCGTAATGCATCGATAAATCATATCTGTTACCCTAAGAAATATCTTCTTGGATTAAGATAAAATGTGATTATACAATTTTGGATTAGGAGCTACTATGGAAAATTTGTAATTAAGTTCTTGCATTCATTTAGTTGCATTAGTTCATGCATATATGAAAAAATCATTTCAAAATCCAAAACTAAAAAAATTGTAAATATTCCTTAACTTAATTTTTAAATCCTTTCTTCTAAAATTCTTATATCAAAATAAAAAAAAATTGAGTTATTTTTTGTAGAAAAAAAATAAAAAATATATACATTCACACACACACAATCTTTTCAAAAACAAAAGATATTTGAAAATCTGAAAAACAAAACAAAAATCAAATTTCCCTTTTGAAAAATAAATTTCTTTTTGGTAAATAGTTTTCCTTTATTAAAAGAAACTTTCTTGAAAATGTCTGAATTTTCTTACTCGCTGGAATCTTATGATAGTTGTGAAAACCAATATAATCCATATAATTTCATACCAAATTCTTATGGATATTTTAGTGACAATTATTGTATAAACAATCCGAATTTTGAACCATAAAATTTTCAAAATGATGACCAACCCTCAAATCTTGAAAATAACATTGAAATGATTTCGTTCTTACTTAAACTCCTCACACAACAAAATCAAAGGATAAACGATTTGTATAATTCATATTTGTGCAATAACTCAAATTTTCAAAGTAATCAAAATTTGAATTCACTTCAAAATTCAAATGAATTCAATTATAACTCATGCTAATACAATTTTGAACTCCCAGATGAAATTCAAAATCAAAATGGAATCAGTTGTTTAAATAATTTTGGCAATGTGAATAATCTCGACTACGATGGTGAAAATTTTTATTCACAACAATTTCAAATCGAATATTCTCAAGTTAATAGTTGTAAATTCGATTTTGTCGAGAAAATGAATGAAATTCACAAAGATCACACAGATTTATTTTTTGAAACATACCTGAAACAACGTGAGCAGCAAAATCGAATCCCAACATGTGTCGAGTCAAATAATAATCCACCTTTTATCAAAATTGACGATTTTCGAATAACAACTTTTGAAATTAAAAACAAAAATCTTAATGAAGTTATTGAAAATACGATAATTGAGTTGGATTTCAATTATTTTGAAGGTGAGAAACTCGATTTAAAATTCGATCTATTTTTTCTGATTTCGAAAAATTGAATACAACAACATTGGATTTTGAACTCGTTATATGCAATGAAGTTGTTAATAAATCAAAAAAGAAAGTTGAATTTTGTGAACATAGATTTTGCGAACTTTTCAAAGATGAGTTATTGAATTCTGAAGGGGTAGAGTTAAATCACCATTTTGATTTTGAAATCAATAAATTTAAAGAAGTTTTCAATGATAAGTTTGAATTTCAATTTAGTGAAAATAAGCTTCAACTTCAACCAATTATTCTATCGATCCAAAAATCATCGAAAATTAAACAACTCGTTCGATTTTTAATAAAACAACATTCGTTTTTTCCAAATCAATATTCAACTCAGAAATCTTTTATGATTTGGCTTTCAGTGCTCAAAACTGTGTCTCTCACACTTGACATGACAAATGAATGGTCTTTGAAAGACCGATGCATTTACTCTTTAATAGTATATTTTTTGATGTATTTTAAATAATAATCTTTTCTTTTTCATGAAAATATAGGTCATATTATTTTTCTCCTTTCACTAAGGTTATTGTGGGGACACAGTCAAAATCAAGTGTGCAGGGAGTCTTAGTTTAATTTTTTATTTCTCATGGTTTATTTTTTTGGATTTTCTTTCCAAAGCTTAAAAACTAAAAAAAAGATCCCAAAAACCAATTTTCTTTTTAATTACTTTTGAAAGAAACACCATAGGATAAATATAGGATTTCAGTTTTTAAATTGAAATTTTTGGAAATTTGTTTGACTTTATAAAAATAAAAATAAAGTTGATTACAAGTAACGATGGTTTAACTAGTATATAGAAAGATTCATAGGCGATTATTATGAAGTATATCCTAACTGAAATCTTTGTTTTATAAGTGGTTGGTTTAAAGTAAAGAATATAACATTTTTGATCTTCTAAGTTAAATGGTGCTAAAATGATATTTTAAAAATCTCTCTTCATTAGTAAAAAGGAATATATATATATATATATATATATAAAAGAAAGGAACAATTGTATATATGTATATATTTTTTATAAACACCTAGAGTCATGTGTTCACACGCAAATGTGTGCACTCGTCATGCTCTGTACCCTTCTCACGTAAGCTCGAAAAGCAGTGCACAATCGGTATATATAGCCTCAGTTTATCTGAGTTAGGTGTATGTATATAAAAATTCTTTTATTAATAATGCCTACAGTCGATAGGTGTGCACACTTATGTGTTCACTCGTCAAGCTCTGTATTCCCCTCATGTAAGCCCGAAAGGCAATGCATGGGTAATATATCCGACCTCGGTTTTTGAGTTAGTCATATGTAAATATTGTTAATATCAATAAAATTTTCAAATAAGAGAGAGTAAGCAATTAAAATCCAAGCACTATTTTAACTTATGTGATTTAACTTGTTATTCGAAAGAAATAAAAATATCACTTTGAAAAACATTGATAATTAACTAAGGATCCATTTCTTACCTACACTATGTCATCAACCAAAACAATTAGCCAAACTAGAGCCTATTTGTTATGAGAACTTAATTTTCATTGGAAATTTTGACGAGTAAAATGACTAAAATTTCATGATGATGACCAAAATTTATATTTAACTTATTTGTGTTAATTTAAAAGTAAATTCTACGTTAGTAAATATTTTCAAAAACTTGCATTCATCTCATTGTAAATAATTCTTGCATTTTTCATGTTGCATTTGAATTTTGTGGGTAGTATCCGCTGAAAACCCTCACAAGACAACACTCTTCATACAATATACACCTAAAGGTTTAACGGCTTGTTGCATACACTCAATGCAATCATGGTCCCTACGAAAACGGATTTATCTTAGTATTAGTTTATTCGAGGACGTATAAAAAGATAAGTGTAGGAGCATTTGATGTGCACGTAAATATGCAGATTTTTACTTCCATATTCATCGAATTTAATTAAATAAATGACCACATATGGTACTTTAACATGTTTAAACCAATATTTCAATTATTTTCACATCATCATTTAGTCATTTTCATATAGAGGAAAACTGGTCATTTTTGTGCATATATTAATTGAGAAAATTTACTACCAAATTTTTATGTTATTTTGCAGGAATTTGAATTCAAATTACAAGAGGCTTCATGAAGATATGCATGCACAGGAGTTAGAAAACAAATGAAGATGGAAATAATTCATTTCATCCAACATGGAGGACCTCACCTACCAACTTACCATGATGTACAATTAGGAGCTAATACACATGCTAATGAAGGTTAAAGTTACATGCACATGTAACAGTGGATTATGCTCATGCTAATGACAACTTGGAGGCCACACTTCTTTAAGGGTATTCTGGGTAGTCTCTAAAAATATGGATTAGGGTTTCAAACATATTTAAATACCCATTATGTTTCATGTAATGCTCTCTTAGCCTCCTTTGAGCCTCCTCTTTAGTTAGTTTAGTTTTAGGCTTAAAATAAATTATAAGCTTTCTTTCTTTTTTATGGCTACTTAGCCATTTTCCTCTTTCATGTAATTTTCTTTTTTATGCAATTTTAATTCATTCTCTCTTCTATTTGCAGGCTTTCTTTCCTTTTATGTTAGTAGCTTAGTTTTATTTCTTATGCAAGTAGATTGGCTTTTATTTCATTTTAAATAGCTCTTTTTTAATTAGCTTGCATTTTCTTCTTGTTTTTGTTTCGTGTTGAATGCTACATTTGTTGAAATGATAACAAATATGAGAGGCTAAATCTCTTCAATTTAGGAGTAATGAAGCTCTCTTAATCATATACATTCAACATTTTGATAACTTGTGATCTCCTTTTGTGCTTAATGGTAATATTTGTTGTGGTTTAACTTGTTGGTTTAGATTTGAATTTGATAGCCTATGTTGTTGACACCAAATAAGCTATGCTTAAACAAAAAAAACACAAATTACCTCTTCATCTACATATGATTATGCTATTGAAGTGAATTTTAAAATCAAAATTTGATGGTCTATATTTCTAATCAATATTCAATAGATCATACTTAGAATAGATTTTATTTTCAAATTCATTGTTATTTTCATGAGAGTTAAGAAGTGATTTAATGAGTGTTTATAGTTTGATGGTTTATATTGGGCTAATTATTAGCACAAATATTTCATACTTATTGTAAAAACATTTATTAAATTTACTAATGACCAAAAGAGAGAGATCATAATTTCATGTAGTGTTGATTTATGTGATCATGAGAGTGGATTTATCTCCAAATTTTCTTTAATCTCATAGTTTTCATTAACTTTTGTAGTAGCTAGTTTTTGCAATTTTTTTTATAGCTAATCACAACTTCAAATCTTGGTGAATTTGATGGAATAGAACTTTTAAAATCTAAATAATTCCCTATGGATCGACCCGTACTTGCATACGTGCTATAATCATATGCCGTGCGCTTTCGGTTATTTTTAATTTAAATCTGATTGGCTATTTTCTAATTCAATGTTAAACAAGTCGTTAAACATTTCCATTCTGTTCATATATATGAATTTAGATTTTGATTTAGATGTTTCAAACGCCTTGCTTGTCTATATTCTTATCATGAAAAAAAACCATTGATATGTTCACTGCTATTTTATTATGAACAATGATAATGATTTTTGTCTCTATTCTGTATGTTTATTTATCCAGATTATTTAACCTAGATCTACATTCATTTAATTTTATTTTCTGTGTTTTATCCATGTAATACTTATATCTAAACCTTCTTTTCATGAATCTGTATGTGTCTATGTCGTCTGATTTTATCATTGTTATTTAAAAATCAAACTAAATTGAATTTTGAATACTCTTGTCAATAAGTTAGTTTTCATATTAGAAAATTTAGATTTAAATGTTTACACATAAATTGCTTTGTGAATAATATTTTTAAATAATTACATTAATTAATATTGTTATCAACATAATAGGACGGCTTAGTTGTGTTATGTTTTAAATTATTGTAAACAAGCTTTGCTAATTGATAGTAAAATGGAAACATTAAATTAATGATTTATTCCTTTTTTTACAATTGTATCCAATGTTGTACTAAATCTTTGTTTAAAAGGAAACATTTTATTTCGCAAACTACTTGTATCTTATTTTATATTATTTAAAAAAAATTGTTTGTATGTGTACATGAATTTATATATTTTTATAATACTATTTATGCATGTGTGTATTTTAACTCATAGTTTTCAAAAGGGGGAATTTTGTATAAGATATAACATCAAAATTTTGTACTACTTTAATTAGACTTTATATTTTTTTATTGCATGTAATATAAATAAAGTATGTAGGAAATTATTGTCAAGAATAAAATTTCACAGTTTTTTAGCCTCAAGGACAGACCTTCAGTATTTTATCCTGAAGGACAACTTTCTGTAGGTATCAGTTTTTAGTTATTGTTATCAGTTTTTAGGTATCAGTTTATAGTTATCGGTAGCAGTTTTTAGGTATCAGTTTTAGCTCTGTGGCAGTTTTCTTGTCCTTATGAATAATTTTGAAAAATATTTGTCCTTATGAATAATTTTTAGAAAATGTTTGTTCTTGTGGTAAAAATATTGAGGTCGTGTGAGGCAAAAAATATACAAATCTTTGTCCTTTAAATTAATTCCCCCTAAAGTATATTTCAATTTGAATTGCTATGCGAAATATTTATTGTGCTATATACATTTATACATGTAAACATATGTGTGTGTGTATTAATAAAATTCATGTTTTAGACGACAAAGGCTTATATAGAAAAGAAATTTATCCATTGTGTAAATCCCAACAACTAAACAATGTTTATATTAACTATATACACCTTTCATATGTTGCGCTTATACTATACACATGGGTAAATTTGTTGTTCTTACCATAACACATAATTAATTAAAATTAAATTAAACTGATTTTTAAACAATATAATAATATAAAGACAATTCTAAAAGAAAAATTTAGAAAAGTTCTAAATGAATTTAAACTACATAGGCCCAACAAAGATCCAATGAGAATTTTTTTTCAACTTTACCCATTTCTTCTACTATAAATTGGCCAGATTCCTTCACCTTTAACCCATGCCTTTTGTTTCATCTTTTTTTAAGGTGAACCATATGCCTTCATACGAAAATGTTCAAAAAATTATCAATTATATAAGAAATAATATAAATCCTACTTGTATTACATGTACCTCTCAAAAGGATACCTCCATCCATACTACATTGGTCCTCATGTTAAAGCTTCAATGGTAGATGCATGGGCAGATGTTTCCATTTTACACAATAAATTGGGAATATCAGTTTTTATTTTCTTCAAATAAGTTTTATTAAATGTGGTTGAGCATAACTCTATATAGAACAAACTAAGCTTGGTAAGAGACATCCACACCTTTGGCTACAGTAACCCTTAATTTTTTTTGGGGAAATGGTTTCTAAAAATATATGACAAGCGTGAGTTTTCACACCCGACATTTGAAGACCCTTCATATCAATGCATCTTTTAATAATCGAAGCAGTCCCATTCTGGAAATCTCGGATTAAGAACCCACTCCCATAGTTTTTGTTGATGTTTATTTTCCAATCGTAACAGCAACACACTTGAAATTTGGTCTTTCCTATCAATTTGAAGTTTAGGATGATTACAATATAATCCAATATCATTCATTGACCTCAAATCGTATTTTGTTTTCCGTCATGTTCATTATCATGTTAAAGAATTCATTGAACACATTTTTATTTGCATTACGTCTATATTATGTCGAAGTTTCTAATTTTTTCAACATGGCATCTTCCAAAATATATTCGGTTTGCACTAATTGTGATACTCTCATTTACTAGGAATTTTCTGGTTCTTTTCCTTTATAATTCGAAATGATTTCGTCCAATCCATGGAAACAGGACGAGCAAATTTTCCACTAGTACTTCACTCAGAAAGCCTTCATATGCAGGAAAACCACTATCATCCATAGCAAAGAAGAAAACATTCTAAAGTTCATTTTTTGAAATATCGTATGTAATAACACCCTCTGTTCGTAGCTTTTTCAACTCATTGACCAAAGGGTGCAAGTACTAGGTTATCCTGCTTTTTAGATTTATATGTCCAGGAAAAATTACAGGTTGAAACATGTATGAATTCTTCATACACATCCACAATTGTAAAGTGTTAGAATAACTAGCTATGTTGAATAAGACTTATCGAATGAAGCAAATGGCAAAAACCATTTGTATGTAAACCAAATTCAACAATACATGATTCTTTAGCAAAATCAAGATATGTCCTCTCAAAATGTTTCCAAGCTTCACAATCCAAAAGATGACATAAAACATCTTCATCTCATTGTCGTTCAGTATGTAATCATATTTTTTTATGGTAGCAGCAAATGCATATAACCTTTGTAACTTGGTGTAATCGAGAAATAATGCATTTCGGTGAAAGTCATCTTTCCCACTTGTGTTTGTGCACTTATATCTAGATTGTTTACAAAATTCACACAAAGTCATCCTCCTTTCAATTAATCATGCATCTATATGGACACGTTTCGATTTTACCATAAGGTAATCCAAAGGCAGAGACCTCTATTTAAGCGAGTAGCAATTCTCTTTCAACACATTATCGGGCGAAAACATTCTTTACATAGGCTATATTCATTAAATTTTTCGACGTACTGTATTTGGATTTTATAGCGATTAACCAAGAGGTTACTGATAAGTGTTTTATTTTGCAGCCTTTCTATAGTAACAGTTTTGAAACTTCTAACAAGTTGAAAAAAAATTCCACTTTCGAGTCAAAATCTTCCACGATATCTATTGCATTGTTCCACATAATCGGACCAACAACATCATAGACTACTTCAGTCATTATATTTTCTACATCTATATTATCCTTAGTAGAAATTCATCATAATCTACATTCATATTTATGGTCTCCTTTTGTACACCATGATTATCTTCTCCATGATACATCCACACATTATGTCTGGTAAAAAATTATATTGATGTAAATGCAATATCACAATATAATACTCTATAAGTTGCAAGCATCGACATTTCAAACATGGACATTGGACTTCATCAATATTTTCTTTATTACAAGATGTCACTTTCATGAACATGCTCACTTTCATGTCATCCATTTTTGATCTTTCAAATAATCTCTTTTATTTCTACGTGTAAACAAATATTGCATTATTTTTCGCACAATAGTACATTATTATTACTTTTTAACAGAACCAACCATTAATAATAACATTACTATCATCTATTTAATAAATTTTTTAATTTTAATAACATTATTTTTATTATTATTTCAATAACATTACTATTAATAATGTAGTAGCATTATTATTAATATAATGTTATTGTTATTAACTTTAATAACATTGTTATTTATTTTGTTAATATGTTTTTACTTTTGTTATTAATTTGAAGTAATAATAGAGTTTTACACTCTTTACAAATAATTTTAATTATTAATGAAATTCACAAATAAATTAAAAGTTATATACAGAAATTTCTACACTATTTTTTGGTGGCTAGTTATCCTACCACCAATTACAAATGCAATGACATCTATGCTTCATAGATCATTTCAAATCGAGCAATTAACAAATTTCGACAGCACTTCACTTAGTTTCCCGTATCATAAACAAAAGAGCATACATGTGGAAGAAGAAGGAAGTGCTGTCAAAATTTTGTTAACCGTTCAATTTGAGATGTTGATTTACGAAACGTAAACATCATTGCATTTATAGCTTGTCTAATACTTGGACAAATACGATAAATAACATATCAAACGAATATTGATTTTCATTTTAGTTAAAAAGCTAATGTCTATATAACGATCATCTACGTTACTTGTCAAATAGGGCAGAATTAAACATTTAAGGGTTGCATGATGCTTGAAAATCTTAAGTAAGTTGCGATCAAGGTATATCTAATATATTCTACTTTTATGTAATTAAATATAGTTATATATGCATATGTTTATATATTAACGTTTAAATATTAATAACGTATACATGTGTGTATATGATTTATTATTATTTTAAATTTAATTTTGTATTATATATTATAGGTTTATAATTAGGGATATTTATATTTATATTTATATTTAAATACTAATAACATATATAATTTATTATTGCATTTGTTTCAAATCTATAATTAAGAGATGATTTCTGTTACAGGTTATTACATATTTTAAGGGATAATTATGGATAAATAGGAATCATCAAACCTATAATTATCTAATTAACATAATTAAATAATATCAAAATAATATAATTATAAAATTACCATAATTACCTAGGATGGTGCTTGGCTAGGGAAGGTGCAGCTATGGCTGTGCATGGCAGTCCTGGCTCCAAGCAGTAACATCGTCGGGTAAGGTAGGGGCGGTCTTCGTCTTCGTCGACGGTGTCTTTGGCTTCGGCCGGGGAAGGGAGCTATGACAATGTATTCTTCTTCGACATCGTTTTCATTTCGGCAGCAAACGGTCTTGAGTGGGTCAACAACAATCGGACAACAAAAAAATTTCTATTATTATTTAAAACTCAAAGTAGTGGAGAAAGAGGAGATGTCGTGTGTATTTCTCAAAGAGGGTTACGGTCTAACCGCCCTGCGCCGATGACCATATATAAGCATTAGCTAAGCGTCCGCAATTAGTCATTGGTAATTTTTTACATACAACTAGCCGAACCTTACACTAACATTGTTGCTCTAGCATCCATGTAGTGTTAGTATTTTTAGTTAGGTATATTGGATTGATTCTAGTAGAATGGACTATTCTGCAGGCAATTCCACTAATTTACTATACAGATAAATGACAATCAAAATGAACAAATAGGGAATTTCAATGTTTAACAGTAGTCTGATGACTTTATTAAAGTACACGAAGATTTACAAAATAATAGTGAATTTGCTAATGTGGATGCTCAGGATAACATCTTTCATCAAGTCCATGCTGTTTAAGAGAATGTAAAGAATTCTGGCAATTCTTCTTCTGTGCCGAACTTCACTCAGGAAAATATAAAGACAAGGTGCAATCTCAAAATTCTGAAAGCAATCAATTCAAGGAAAATATTTCTGGAAGCATCAATGTCAAATCTTTTCAGATAAATCCACCTCAATTAACTGATTGGAATCAATGTTAGTATCTTTCTTCTTCTGAGTTCTGAGACATGCAACATTCTTTTGCTGAAGTAGATTACTCAGAAAAGAGATAAATTCAGGTAGATCAGAGTCTTCATACGCAAAGACATATATGCCTGCGCAAAGCAGCATAATCAAGCAGATTCGGAGAAAAATGAACTCATTTTTGTAATAAAAACAAAAACACATGGAGATCAAGAAAAGACGAGCTTCCCTTTGAATTTAAGGCTACAGCATCTCAGCATGCCATGGAACAATCAAGAACGGGCTAACTTACTGTCCATTTGGATGGACTTTAAATAAGCTGTTTGTTTTTTTTGAAAGCTAAAATGAGATTTTGGCTTTTTATCTTTTAACGTATATAGATATGTAGATAGCGGAGATTAAACCATCAACTCTTCATCATAGTGTCATGTCATTTTAATTTATAATTCATCCATAATGAATTGATCATATATTGCATAGTAAAATTCTATTCTAGACATAATTAAAATATAGATGACATTTTTTAACAATATTACATGTGCAACGTACGGGTTACACACTAGTTACAATAAATGAGGGAAGAAGAAGCAAGGATAATATACTTTTTCCTTTTTTTATATTTGTTCAGGAGGCATAAAAAACAAAAGTCGTTTTTAATTTTCGTTAGAAAACCATTTTTCAAATTGATCGTTTTGAAAATCCAATCCGTTATTTTAAAAACTCAGAATTGAATTGCAAATCAAATAAGACCCAAGTATTTAGATGATCGTGATTTGATTTGAGATATCATCAAGAGCAAGTGATTTTTTAGAATAGAATTAATTTTGCAAGTCAAGATTTATAATGGATATAGCATTTATAAACAATTAGGCCTAAGTAATAAAATTAGGCTCATTCTACCTTTAATAAAGATGAACAAGGAAATTGTTTATTTTTTTTAAGCTGAAATCATGCATTATATGTGAGAAGAAATTGATTCTACAAAGCATGAAGTGGAATGAAATAGGACAGTGATAGGAGAAAGGGAGAAACGGGTAATTCTAGAAAGAATTGGAGGTCAAAATAATTATGTGGGGTGTGATATATTTTCGAAATATACCGGAGGTTAAAGGTACTTTTAAGGTGTTAATAGATGAACCCACTTGCATAAGGGCCATAAAGTTCATAATGACATTGTAAACGGAGCATAGAAGAACATCATAAGTCTCAAGTAAAAAATACCCTTTCTCGAATTTTCTCAAATTAAAATCCATGTCTTCTCAAGAGAATTCAACAAGGCACCTCTATTTTAGCCTATATATAACCTACCGCTTTGCTCTTCTTTTGCGATCAGAAATAAAAAGACAAGTAATGCAATACACAATCATCGAACCTTAGATCAAAACCTCAAATCCAATTTCCACTAAAGAAATGGTATTGATTCCAAGCATCTTTGGACAAAGGAACAATGTTTTTAATCCATTCTCCCTTGATTTATGGGAGCCATTCTAAGACTTTCCATTCAGCGAAGAAATTCTAAAATAAACGGTTGACTAATGATTTGCAGAAGAATTGTAATACAAGCAATATTTGGTTGATAGACTCTAAACAATCAACTGACCGCCTGTTACGACCAACACAAACGATTATGGCTACTTTGTCTTGACTAATTAACAATATTCGGACATTTTATAGTGAAAATATGTAGAATGTGGATTGATACCACCACGAAGATGATTTCTAGAACTAGTTCAAAGTGGAACTGCTATGAACAATGAGGCAGCTACCATTGCAAACACACAAATTGACTGGAAGGAAACACTGGAAGCTCATGTTTTCAGAGCTGATCTGCCTGAAGTGAAAGTGGAGGTGGAAGTGCTTAAGATCAGTGGAGAAAGGAGCAAGGAAGAGGAAGAGAAGAACGACAAATGGCATAGGATCGAAAGAAGTAGTGGCAAGTTCATGAGGAGGTTCAGGCTATTTGAAAAGGCAAGGATAGATCAGGTGAAGGCAACAGCGGAGAATGGAGTTCTCACTTTGACTATTCCCAAGGAGCAAGTGAAGAAACCCAAGGTCAAATCTATTAATATTGATGTTTTTTTGAACCAAAAATGGCACAAACGCCCAAAAGTTAAAGTAGAGAATAAAATGTGAAGAATTAAATAACAAACGAGTAAGAAAGAACACATAACAATTTATGTTGGTTCAGAAAATTAAGGCCTACATTCACTTTATAAATTTATTGCCTATATTCTAACTTGAAGGCAGAAGTACTTATGGGTGAGTACAATTTCGATGTTTGGTTACAAGAATTAAAGATAGAGAATAACAAGAGCCAAAAGATCTTGAAAAATGAGTTCTATCTTTCTATTTATAAAGGTAGGGGCGCAAAATCATGTAAAAAATATCTCCAGACCGTTCTCCAAGCAAAAAACTAGTTCTCCATGAAGATAGGATGCCATATCATCAGACTGTATGAGTCGTTACAACTCCAAGGGTACGGTTCCATACCGACCCATAGGATGACCAATATAGCTAACTTTAACTCTTTATCTTGGCTCGTCTTGTGGTTACCTTCATGATTTTATAGTTATTTGCACCAATATTAGCTCCTTTCTGAGTCCAAATGATCGATTTGTGGAAGAACGGAGTTGTAGCTTCAAGTGCTTGTAGAGATTGATTGAGAATTGCATTGGATCAACAAAATGACATTGAAAATAAGCTCTTGGCATCCAGTAGAGGATATAGGCATAAGTTGACCATTAGTGGGGAAGAAAATATGGGTTAGTACTGACCCATTACTAGGTGGTTTCATCCTTGTTTTGGTTTGGGTTGGTTTCACTTTGGTCTTGTGACTGTTTATGTTTGGTTTCTGAGCTCTTAGGCTATCTCTCGAGGCTTCTTGCCTTGATAACTCCAAGTTTGATTCCTCTAATTTGTCCGAATATGGCCTAGTCAAAAGGTTGGATAACACTTGCCCACCAAAGTATAATTTGTTTCAAACTTGATGTGCTTTGAATCGAGATAAGCCAGAATTGCCATGAAGGACTCCACTCTGTATTTCGAATGATCGTTATCCTTCCTACAGATCATTTCTGTGAAAATTTATGTCCATAATGATTCATCGTGATGCTTTACCAGCATCCAGGATTATAAATCGGGAATTTACTTCGATGATCTATCGTTCCGAACTCTACAATCTTTAACCGGTTCCTTTCATGGATTTTCCAGGTTTGGACTTGATTTCTGTTGACTCTAGTTAGTTAGGAATTCGGACATGTTTACACTCATATGCTTATGTGCATGTTCTAGAGTAAGCTTTGGCATGTACACACATGGTCAATTACATGTATATACATTTATATACATTTACACATGTGTGTGTATTAAAAATTTAAGATTTGGTATCAACCCCAAGATCTTGGGTCGGTACCACTTGGGACTTGGGAGATTTCCCAAGTCCAGTTGCTAAAACTTCAGGTTCAAGGGCATGTAACCCATTCATTCCATTCCATCTTCTCACTTTACTTTCCTTATCGAACCAAAACTTTCACGTTTGCCATTAAAAGACTTCGCCTTGTCCAAACCTGATCTTACCTCCACTTAAACCTAGGAACGCCGCCTCTTGACTTTATCAGGACCCTACACCATTTGCCTTGCCACAGTTAAATTCGAGCCACCGCTATCGATCCGACCTATTTCCTCACTAATCCAAGACCTTGAAGAATCGCCCCATGGCTTTAGCAATCCATACTTGAACCCATCCTTAGCTCATGCAATTAGGTATGTGAGGGATTGTCGTGGGTGAATGGACATAAATGGATTGGATGTGGACGGCTGTGATTTTGAAGTCGGTAAAGATGAAGGAAGAGGGATGGAATTTCCCTTAAGTTTTGGAGATGTGCAACTCTGAAACTTAAGCAAATTTCTAAATTTTTTATTCTATGATAATCTTTCCTTGTGAACTAATGACCTCTTCTTGGTCTTTATCCTTTTTAAAAGCATGGCCAATGTTGTGAAACTTGTCGGGATGGTCAGCGATATTAGTCATGTCGAGTGATGTCTAGAATTTAAAAATAAATAAATAATAATATCGGAAATCTGAACTTCACCACATTGCACTAGGATTCACTTTAGTACAGGGGTATAACTTGTAATTAATCTAATGTTGACTATCTATCAAGATTTCTATAGAAATGGACCAGAGACGTTCCAACGTCTTGCCTTTTAAGCCACAAGCACATGCACTTCTATATATATTGAATCTGATGTCGAGTCGAGTTTAACTATGACTCCACATGTACAACAAACTCCAGTAGAGCATATACAACAACAAGAAAATCCACTGACCGAACAACAAGTTTTAGAGAATCTAGTTGAGCCAGTAGATGGGCCAGAAGTAGATCCAACACCTGACACTCTTGAGGATGCTGTAATTTTTAACGATACTATTGTTTATGTTGCCTCCAAAATCATTGAAGGATCTCTTTGGAGAATTCGCAGCAAATATGGAATTCCATTCGACAACATCCTGGTCCCATCTCACGACCAAAGAGCTCATAATCCCCCAAAGTGTAGCGATCCGTCGTTCCATACCCTTTGAATTGAAAATAAACCAAACTTGTCCAACCTAAATTGTACGAAAGGACGAATAACTACGGGTGATGAAGAAGAAGGGATAGAAGAAAATAGAAGCAACAATACAGAATCTCACAATCACAGTGGAACAAAATATAATATATATATATATATATATATATATATATATAGTAACATATATTTATACAAAGAAACTGAACTGTAATGTACATACAATCATCAGAGTACAACAGTAAACAATCAATCTGGACAGTTATAATAACTTTTCCTTACATGTACTGAATATACAGCATGACTCACACAGCAAAAATAACCAAGTACGTATAATATGCCTGAGAATCCTCCATCTTGTCTCCTGAGCTTCATAGCATCCTAACCTGAATCTGTAATACTTGGTCTGACCCGAGTATTATAATAAAATAACACCCGAGTCAGTTTGAAAAACCAGCGTGAGAAAACACGCTCAATTTTAATAATTATCGTTGTCAAAATCCTTTGAAAATGAAGGTATCTCGTAAGACCATGACACGCATAATACGATGATTTTTTACCTTACGATAACTGAAACATTCGATATCAAAATCATTTGATATTATAATAGTGTCTACAGAAAATAAACTGTAAAATAGCTAAAATGCTTGCACCTCGCATTTCAACATAATTGGGCACAATAAAAACCATACGGTGCTTATTGGAGAATGGATTCCATACTATGACAACGTAATAAACTACCTTCCAATGGTGCATCTCTTGATAAAATGCACCGGGGTCTTACAAGAACATCTTGTACTCCTGCCACACAAGACCGCCCTAGCACTTGACTACTGGTACCAAATATGATCACCCCACCTTTGGGCTCCAAAAGTATACATGAATAGATAGTAACTGGTCTAGATCTTGGGATGGCCACACCTTAATGGGAGCGACCCATTTGGCCTTGATGCATGCCTTGTTTTTGTCATTTCTCGGTTGATGTGGCTTGAGGCTACGTATTAACTTAAGAATAACATTCATACTTTGAATGCTAACACTGCCTTTCAGGCAATGATGTAACGGTAGCATTCGTCCGTACAAGTTGTATTGGGTCTGAACATACCCAATCTCCGAAGTCACCATCATCACTTTCTTCACGATATCACAATTCGTTACACACAAATTGGACCGAAGTGGCTTTTGGATAATTAAATCCGATCCTGGTCTCTTCGAAATAATTAATGAAGTTAGCCAGATTTGATAGTCGGTTATTTAACTATCAAATTACACACATAAACAGTCACTAAGCTCATATTATAAATTTTCCAAAATATTTATTTCAAAATATATTTACAAAGATATATATCCAAATCTCTTGTAATATTTCAATATTCAAAAACAATTTCATATACTTATATCCGTAACAGGATATTTTCAACCATATCTTATTTTAACACTTAGAAATATTTTCAAATTCAATTCATAATTCATTATTTAAATTTTTTTCCATATAAATCATTTCGTCGTTACTACATTTCCAAAACCTTTATTCCCATACTTAGAAAATATGATAAATCTATTTTGCCAAATCATTTCTTATATCCATACTTTGAACACATTTCCATCACTTACCTCATAAATCTTCTGAATTTTCATTTATTTCCATTTACAATTTCCAAAAATCGATTATATTTATTTATAATCTCAACTAACAGTTTATAACTTGTGACGCCCCACCTCTATACCCACGCTAGCCAAGAACACTACGGTGTAATGCTGTCAACTAGCACGGAGAATAAGGCTGTTGAGGAGCGACCATCCGTGTAATCGCTTTGCGCGAGCACGGATATGTCAGATAGTATAACATGCATTAAATCTGACATACCGATACAAACACAAAGCTACTACACAATGGCTATAATAATCTTCGGAAACAAATATAGAAATAAACATAACACAAATCAGTCACATATAATTCATATCACAAAGGCGGAAGAAGATATGAATATATAACCAACACATGTGTGTGTATATCAGAGTAGTGGTCAAAAAGATCCACAATAATACAAAAGAATAGCAACACGTGCTATACAAAAGAATACAACTGTGAGTCTAAAACACAAGTGTATACAACAAAATCTGCTAATCTAAATAGTTAGCCTAAAGTCAGAGTAATGAATCCCTGGAGAGAAGTCAAGCAGAAGCACCTGTAACATCTCGGTCTGACCCGAGTATTATTTATAAGAAAATAATAAACGGATCAGTCTAGTTATAAATATCAGATGACACGATATAGAATAAGAGATATGGCATAAAAATATGATAACCATACGGGCATACTACAATAAGTATGTAATTGAAACTCAACATGAGATTAATCAATATCACAAAAATCTTCACAAAGATCCAAAAAGGGTTTCATACCCAAAACTTGTATTCACAACAAGTCAATGACACACGAATTCACCAATGCACAAAAATTGATAAATCATATCAATGAAATCAATAAAATTGTTGAAGCATAAATTCTAGAATTCAACACACGAAATCCAGAAATCATAAAAAAAGGAGGGGAGGCCTATCACATGAACGGGAGCATGAAAACTCACCAACATATGTATCACACGAATGAGACGCTATCTCATGGTAGCTAGCCATTAATTTTTGACACACGAACGGCCCGAAGACCATGGGGAGCTACCCCACATGTGTGAGTCGAAATCACACAGAAACGGGGTCTAGTCTAAATCGCAGACAAAGAGACATCGCACAATTGCTAGTCTAAATCACAAAAATGATCGTCATGATCATCAAGAAGTGTCAATTACAGTAAGCTAGTAAATATATGAGCTTAGCTTCATCTCCCATAACCACTAGCTTAACTTAAATATTTACGAACAAATTGTAGATTTCCACTAGAAAATTGTCACAAGAGATTCAATCGAATAAGTCCCAGAATTAACCGGCAAAGTAAACGCAAGCATTTCATACCACTCGTTTTACTAAGTCGTTTAATTAGATTTCTCATACGAGTGAGGTAAAGGTTTTTATATACTAGGTGATTGGAAAACAGTTTTAAGAAACGAGCTTTGTAAATAAAATAGTGTTGAAATCGTTTTAATGAAGGAGTTTTGATATTTACTACTAGTATTGAAACCTTTATATTTTTAAAGTGACAAATCACAAAAAAAAGATTGTACGAACAATCAATCACTAAAATTCACATTCAAAGACGTGAATAAAATCCAAAGAAATCTATACCAAATCCATCAAAATGGATATTCCCAAAAATCACGAAGAAAATGTCATCAAAGTCGATAATACGTGATAATAACAAAAGGGAATCAACTCGAATCGATTAAAGTTGGAATTCTCAAGCAAATAGGCAAAAGGAGTGCAGATTCAGACGTCTGAAATCAAGGATTCAGACGTCTGAATTTGGAAAATAAAATGTTTTCCAAAACAAAATTCAGACGTCTGAATTGTTGATTTCAGACGTCTGAAATAGGCACTTTTTAGCCTATTTCCTTTCTGGTTCCAATTGAACCCATTCAGACGTCTGAAATATAGATTCAGACATCTGAATACTGGGGAATAAAAATTCCCAGTATAATATTCAGACGTCTGAATTCTACGTTTCAGACGTCTGAATCAGGGGTTCAGGGCATTCCCTGAACCTAGGCCAAAAATGGCCAAACGGATACCCGAAGCGATCGATCGAGCGACAACGACAAAGGATTTACGCCAAGCGACAACCCAGCCTTAACGGCTCTTCGATATGCCTCAAATATCAATGTCCAAATATCCATAAAAGGATTTTCATAGATTTTGATTTCAAAACACCAAAAATTGGAATATACACCAAATCAATCGAAACCAAAATCAATTGCACGAGAATAAGTGTTAGGAATTCATACCTAATAATCGAAGATAATTATAGACAAAGACGTGAGATAAAAATCTCACCTTTGAACCCAAACGATTGAAGAAGAAGCTTGAAAGAAAAGGAGAATCAACCACTCTTCAAATCCAACTCAAGAAGCTTGATTCTAAGCTTTAAAAGAAGAACATTCCCAAAGTTAGGTTTAGGAATTTCTGAAATTGATAAGAGAATGAGTGGAGAAGAAGAAGAGAAGGCTTACCAACGGGTTCTTCTATTAGTTTGGAGCTAGAGTTTGATTTGCAAAAGAAAACTAGGGCTTGGAGTTTTAATTTCCTCTTCCACTCTCCATTGTTATAAAAGCTTGAGTATTAGGAAATGAGGAATGAAGTAATGAAGAGGAGAAGGAGTTGGGACTGAATACATAAGTGGGGTTATTGGGCTCGGCCCAAACCAAAGCCCTAAGTAAAAAGTGGCTAAATTCCTCTAACTCCAAACATATCAAAGCTTATACTCGAAAAGATCGCAAACGGCATTTTGAACTCAATGGGAGTGGTCCCGAGTCCTAATTCGACCGTATGCAAAAAGTAGCTTTTCGGACTAAATTCCGAGTATCGATAAAATATTTATATATAAAATCGATAAATATGCAGGTTGTTACAGACTCCCCTCCTTAAAGAAATTGCGTCCTCGCAATATTTAAGAAGAAAACATAAAGTAACAACCATAAAAGCATATTCAACACAAAAGAAATTTGAAATAAAAGGTTCACCTTAAAGAGCACGGGAAAGTAAGTCCGGATGTGATCGCTCGATGAACTCTCTAGATTCCCAAGAACAATCCTTAGGATTTGAAGACCATTGAACTTTCACAAGCGGAACATCTTTATTTCGAAGTCGTTTGACTTCCGAAGTAATAATACGAACAGGATGCTGCTCATAAGTTAAATTAGGAGAAACTTCAATCTCTTCCACAACACCGGGCTCAAGAATAGAATCGGAATCTCAAAGACATTTCCGTAATTGAGAAACGTGAAACACGTCATGCATGGCAGAAAACTGAGCCGGTAATGATAGGCGATAAGCCATGGAACCAATACGTTCAGCGATAGGAAATGGCCCAACGTATCGAGGCGCTAACTTTCTCGATCGACTGAAACGGACAACACCTTTCATAGGTGAAACACGAATGAACACAAGATCTCCCACAGAAAATTCTAACTTCCTTCTCCGGTTATCGGCATAGGATTTTTTTCTACTCTGGGCTTCTTTCATCCTATGTCGAATAAGTTCAATCTTTTCTGTGGAATCACGAATAAAATCTGGACCTAAAACCAGCTTCTCATCGGCCTCAATCCAACAAGAAGGAGATCGGCATGGCCTTCCATAGAGTGCCTCGAAAGGTGTCATACCAATACTAGATTGGAAGCTATTATTATAGGAAAATTCAACAAGAGGAATATGATCTTCCCAGCTTCCACCGAAATCAAGCACACAAGCACGAAGAAGATCTTCAAGAGTTTGATTCACATGCTCGGTTTGTCCATTGGACTGGGAGTGATAAGCGGTGCTAAAATTAAGCTTCGTTCCTAAAGCTTTTTGAAGACTCTTCCAAAATCCACTAGTAAACAATGGATCACGATCACTAACTATAGAAGTAGGAACTCCATGTAATTTAACAATCTCTTTAACAAAGAGTTTGGCCAAAAGAGGAACAGTTCGGTTAGACCGAACGGGAATAAAATGGGCAGATTTAGTAAGTCTATCAACAACCACCCATAAGCTATCATGACCCGAACGAGAACGGGGAAGGCCATCAATAAAATCCATGGAAATTTGGTCCCACTTCCAAATTGGAATTTCTAAAGGCTGCAATAACCCACCGGGCCTTTGATGTTCGGCCTTAACGAGTTGGCAAGTCATGCAACGCTTAACGAAGTTAGCGATGTCAAGTTTCATTCCCTCCCAATAATAAAGCCGCTTCATATCCGCGTACATTTTACTACCACTGGGATGAATGGTAAATTTAGAACGATGGGAATCTTCTAAAATATCTTTTCGAAGATCACTAATATTTGGTACGATAAGTCTACCAAATCTCCGAATGCCGCCACGAGAATCGATATCAAGGTCTTTCAAACCTTCAATATCACCTCTATTCTTAATATTTTGGCCAAGAAGAGCCAAGTCGGGATCTAGCCTTTGAGCTTCAAGAATGCGGTCTAAAAGAGAAGGATGAGCCTCAAGGCTACATAAAACAAGAGATGAACATAAATCGGAAACACGGTCTCGAATTTCGCAAGTGGATAAAATCTCGAGATCGTTCCATTCGGATATCATCGTAGAAACAACAACTTGTTGTTTACGGCTAAGAGCATCGGCGACACGTTACCCTTACCGGGTGTATAAATAATATCAAGATCATAAGGATCAAGGAACTCGAGCCAACGTTGTTGATGCAAATTAAGTTCCTTTTGAGAAAATAAATGTTTCAAAGACTTATGATCCGTGTAAAGAATAAATTTCTCTCCCAAAAGATAATGACGCCAAATTCGAAGGGCGAAAACAATAGCCGCGAGTTCTAAATCATGTGTGGCATATCTAGTCTCGGCCGGCTTCAATTGCCTAGAAGAATAAGCAATAACACGTTCTTTTTGCATAAGAACGACACCCAAACCAATGCGACTAGCATCGGTATAGACAACGAAATCTTGATTCCCATCGGGAATCACAAGAATAGGAGCATCGGAAAGGAGTTCTTTTAATTTCTGGAAAGAAGTTTCACATTTGTCCGACCAAACGTATTTCACTCCCTTCTTAGTCAAGCCAGTAAGGGGCACGACAATCTTAGAGAAGTCTTTAATGAAACGACGGTAATAGCCCACCAATCCGAGAAAGCTACGGATTTCAGTCACACTCTCAGGTCTTTTCCAATCTTGAATCGCTTCAATCTTTTAAGGATCCACGGAAATTCCGGATTCGGAAATAATATGACCGAGAAACTTCACATGAGATTGTCAAAAGTGGCATTTAGAAAATTTCGCCTTTAATTGATTACTCCTAAGAGTTTCCAATACAATCCGAAGATGTCTCTCATGTTCCTCCTTGGTTTTTGAATACACAAGAATATCATCAATGAAGATGAGAACAAATCGATCGAGAAAATCTTTGAAAACTCGATTCATAAGGTCAACGAAATAAGCTGGAGCATTCGTTAAACCAAATGGCATAACAAGCCATTCATAAGATCCATAATGGGTACGGAACGATGTCAAAGGAATGCTATCCTCTGCAATACGAAGCTGATGAAAACCGGTAACCAAGTCCAATTGTGAAAAGACTCTAGCACCGCTAAGTTGGTCAAATAAATCATCAATCCGAGGTAAAGGATATTTTTTTTGATAGTAAGTTCATTAAGCTTGCGATAGTCAACGCAAAGTCTAAGTGTACCATCAGATTTCTTCACGAAAATAGCCGAAGCTCCCCAAGGCGAGGAACTAGAGCGAATAAATTGCTTCGTTTCCAAATCGGATAATTGTATGCGCATCTCCTCATTCTCCTTATTAGACATGCGATAAGGAGGACGAGTAATAGGTTGAGCTCCAGAGATAAGATTAATCTTGAACTCAATTGCTCGCTTAGGTGGCAATCCTAAAACGGGCTCAAATATGTCGAAAAATTCACGAACAACGTGAATAAGAGAAATTATATCTTCCTCATCATCATTATCGTCATCACAAGGATTTAAAGAATATAAAGATGCAGATAAAGTGGAATCCGAATCTTTGAGAATAATAGAAATTTGCTTAACAGATTGAGGATGTCGAAGATGAATAGTCCGCTAAGGACATAGGATATGAGCTTCATAACGGTTAAGCCAATCCATTCCCAAAATCATTCCAAAGCCTAAGTAACGCATGACATGCAAATCGGCTCGGAAAGAAAAATCACCCAAAATAATCTCGACATCATTACACAATAAACTGATTGTTGCAGATCCACCAACCGGATTCGAAATTCTCAAAGAAGTCATTAAAGCAACAACACTTAAAGAAAAGGTATCGACAAGTTCCTTTGATATAAAAGAGTGGGATGCACCCGTATCAAAGAGAACTCGAATAGGTTGATCATGAAATATAATAATACCATCAAGGATAGAATGAGAAATACCTTGACCACGAGATGTGTTGCCAGGGGCTTGAGCAACATTAAGCTTTCCCTCCTTCCTATTTTGAAGTTTGGGACAAGAAGATAAATAATGATCTGGGCTTTTGCAATAGCGACAAGTACGAGGCTTTGAACACTTGTTCGCAAAATGGTCTCTGGAACCATAGTTAAAGCATTTCCCTTCAGTAGAGGAAAAAGTCTTCGCAGCAGGAGTTGCTTGCTTACTCTTTTTGTGGGGATAAGGACCTTTGAATTTGTTTGGCCTCCTCTTGTTGTTGAAGTTGGGTTTGGAAGCTACTACTTCAACAACACCTTCATTATCGGCCTCTTCAAGACGAAGAGCGATATCAATAAGCTGATCAAATGAAACCTCAAGTTTCAGAAGTAATGGCTTCTTAAGATTCTTATTCAAGCCATAGACAAATATCTGATTTTTCTTCAATGGGGTATTGATGTATTCAACCCCATATTTGGAAAGCGACTCGAAGGATGCAACATAATCAGTCACGGAGGATTCACCTTGAACAAGGTCTATAAAACGGCGAGCCAAAGTCACCTTCTCTACTTCTGGCACGAATTTTAATTCGAACCGTTCCCGAAATTGCTTCCAGGTGAGATCCGCTTCATTAATATCAGAAATAAGAAGTTCGTACCAGTCCAATGCTCTCTCTTGGAGCATACTGGAAGCCACCTGAACACGGTGAAGATCGACGAGATTCATGCGAATGAAGATCCGATCGTAGGTCCTCAACCAAGCCTGGACCTCGATGATAGTTTCAGAACCTTTAAATGGCTTCCCACCTAGGTTGGTGTAATCATTGCACAAACATGCAAATCCCGACTTTGGATGAGTAGGTTCCGGATTAGCTCCAGCTTCTTGAGCATTCGTGACAAGGTCAAGAAGTTGCTGGGTAGTCATAAAAACTCCATCTTGGGGTGGAGCACTAGATGGTCCAGCTCTGGGACGACCAGGTCTAACCATTTCTCTTCCTTAAGAAAGAAAGAAGGAAGAAGAAGAAGGTTATTCACAAAATGAATATCAAGCAATCTTGATAGATAAAACAAGGAATCATAAAGAGAATAGGATGAATCGGTACGAAGACTCGAATAAAATCCTAAAGCACGACTCCTAAGATAGACTTAGGATGATGATCCTTGTTAAATTATTCTACATTGTTCTGAAGTTTGGCTCTGATACCAAGCTGTGACGCCCCACCTCTATATCCACGCTAGCCAAGAACACTACGGTGTAATGCTGTCAACTAGCACGGAGAATAAGGCTGTTGAGGAGTGACCATCCGTGTAATCGCTTTGCGCGAGCACCGATATGTCAGATAGTATAACATGCATTAAATCTGACATACTGATACAAACACAAAGCTACTACACAGTGGCTATAATACTCTTCGAAAACAAATATAGAAATAAACATAACACAAATCAGTCATGGATAATTCATATCACAAAGGCGGAAGAAGATACGAATATATAACCAACACATGTGTGTGTATATCAGAGTAGTGGTCAAAAAGATCCACAATAATACAAAAGAATAGCAACACGTGCTATACAAAAGAATACAACTGTGAGTCTAAAACTCAAGTGTATACAACAAAATATGCTAATCTAAATAGTTAGCCTAAAGTCAGAGGAATGAATCCCTAGAGAGAAGTCAAGCAGAAGCACCTGTAACATCTCGGTCAGACCCGAGTATTATTTATAAGAAAATAATAAACGGATCAGTCTAGCTATAAATATCAGATGACATGATATAGAATAAGAGATATGGCATAAACACATGATAACCATACGGGCATACTACAATAAGTATGTAATTGAAACTCAAATGAGATTAATCAATATCACAAAAATCTTCACAAAGATCCAAAAAGGGTTTCACACCCAAAACTTGTATTCACAACAAGTCAATGACACACGAATTCACCAATGCACAAAAATTGATAAATCATATCAATGAAATCACTAAAATTGGTGAAGCATAAATTCTAGAATTCAACACACGAAATCCAAAAATCATAAAAAAAGGGGGGAGGCCTATCACACGAACGGGAGCATGAAAACTCACCAACATATGTATCACACGAACGAGACGCTATCTCATGGTAGCTAGCCATTAATTTTTGACACACGAACGGACCGAAGACCATGGGGCGCTACCCCACATGTGTGAGTCGAAATCACACAGAAACGGGGTCTAGTCTAAATCGCAGACAAAGAGACATCGCACAATTGCTAGTCTAAATCACAAAAATGATCGTCATGATCATCAAGAAGTGTCAATTACAGTAAGCTAGTAAATATATGAGCTTAGCTTCATGTCCCATAACCACTAGCTTAACTTAAATATTTACGAACAAATTGTAGATTTCCACTAGAAAATTGTCACAAGAGATTCAATCGAATAAGTCCAAGAATTAACCGGCGAAGTAAACGCAAGCGTTTCATACCACTCATTTTACTAAGTCGTTTAATTAGATTTCTCATACGAGTGAGGTAAAGGTTTGTATATACTAGTAGATTGGAAAACGGTTTTAAAAAACAAGCTTTGTAAATAAAATAGTGTTGAAATCGTTTTAACGAAGGAGTTTTGATATTTACTACTAGTATTGAAACCTTTATATTTTTAAAGTGACAAATCACAAAAAAAAAGATTGTAGGAACAATCAATCACTAAAATTCACATTCAAAGACGTGAATAAAATCCAAAGAAATCGATACCAAATCCATCAAAATGGATATTCCCAAAAATCACGAAGAAAATGTTATCAAAGTCGATAATACGTGATAATAACAAAAGGGAATCAACACGAATCAATTAAAGTTGGAATTCTCAAGCAAATAGGTAAAAAGAGTGCAGATTCAGATGTCTGAAATCAAGGATTCAGACGTCTGAATTTGGAAAATAAAATGTTTTCCAAAACAGAATTCAGACGTCTGAATTGTTGATTTCAGACGTCTGAAATAGGCACTTTTTAGCCTATTTCCTTTCTGGTTCCAATTGAACCCATTCAGACGTCTGAAATATAGATTCAGATGTCTGAATACTGGGAAATAAAAATTCCCAGTATAATATTTAGACGTCTGAATTCTACGTTTCAGACGTTTGAATCAAGGGTTAAGGGCATTCCCTGACCCTAGGCCAAAAATGGCCAAACGGATACCCGAAGCGATCGATCGAGCGACAACAACTAAGGATTTACGCCATGCGACAACCCAGCCTTAACGGCTCTTCGATACGCCTCAATTATCAATGTCCAAATATCCATAAAAGGATTTTCATAGATTTTGATTTCAAAACACCAAAAATTGGAATATACACCAAATCAATCCAAACCAAAATCAATTGCACAAGAATAAGTGTTAGGAATTCATACCTAACAATCGAAGATAATTATAGACAAAGATGTGAGATAAAAATCTCACCTTTGAACCCAAACGATTCAAGAAGAAGCTTGAAAGCAAAGGAGAATCAACCACTCTTCAAATCCAACTCAAGAAGCTTGATTCTAAGCTTTAAAAAGAAGAACATTCCCAAAGTTAGGTTTAAGAATTTTTGAAATTGATAAGAGAATGAGTTGGAGAAGAAGAAGAGAAGGCTTACCAATGGGTTCTTCTATTAGTTTGGAGCTAGAGTTTGATTGCAAAAGAAAACTAGGGCTTGGAGTTTTAATTTCCTCTTCCACTCTCTATTGTTATAAAAGCTTGAGTATTAGGAAATGAGGAATGAAGTAATGAAGAGGAGAAGAGGTTGGGACTGAATACATAAGTGGGGTTATTGGGCTCAGCCCAAACCAAAGCCCTAAGTAAAAAGTGGCTAAATTCTTCAAAAAGATCGCAAACGGCGTTTTGAACTCAATGGGAGTGGTCCCGAGTCCTAATTTGACCGTATGCAAAAAGTAGCTTTTCAGACTAAATTCCGAGTATCGATAAAATATTTAAATAAAATATTTAAATATAAAATCGATAAATATGTGGGTTGTTACATAACTTCATTTATGAATACAGATTCATTTTCGAAGTTCCCGTATCTAACATTTTTGAAATTTTCTTAAGTCTCCCGAATTACATTATAAGATTTCTCTAATAAAATCTCATTCCTTAAATAAAATCCGATTTACAAATCTCGAGAGTATTTATAAATAACTTCAACCAAATTCCAAAACTCTATATTTATAAAATAAGTATTTTAAAAGAATAATAATAAATTTTCAAACACATTTAAGTAATTATTTAAAATATCAAAACCCCTTTTAAATGAACAACGATAACTAATTTCCAATTCATTTATAAATAATATTAATCAACTTACAAAGCTTGTTATAAAAATTAGAATTCACTTTAACCAATCTTAAATATTGAATAACCAACTTCCCGAAATAATTTAAATATAAATAACAATTTTTAAAAATTACAATATTTAAATAATAAAATCCCCTTTTTTTTAAAAAAAAATTGACCTCTGAATAAAAACTATTTTTGAAATTCAACTGAACCATTTCTATGTTTATAAACCTATCGATTTATCACAATTTGATTTTCATTTTCAATTTCACAACTATTCCCAAATTCTAGAATAGAATCCACTATTTCCTTCTAAACCGATTTCCATATCTCGTTTAAATTCACACTGTGAATTTATATTCCCAATTTATCAAATAATGATCATTCCACTTTATTTATAAACTTTTTTTTTATAAATTTATAAACTCAACTCTCATTTCTCTGTTCATAACAGATTTATCTTAAACAACTCCATTATGCATCGTTTCCTATTTAAAATCTCATTTATAAATCTATTCCTTAATAACCTAGACTATATTCCAAAACATTTCAAATCCCCATTTAGACTTCCATTTCGTATTTAAGAATCTTATTTAAAATCCATTTGTTTAAAAATCCTCAACTTAAAGTTCTCTATTTGAAACCATTTTATGAAATAGCTAAATAAATTTCCAAAATCCAATCATTTATTTTATCCAACTCAATTTTATTTTAAATAATCCCAAAATTCAATGTAAATGTTTAATTTCCAAAATTGCCTTTGAATTTCCTATTTAAATCCAAAATATTATTTATGGTATTTATAATATCAAAATTAAGGCCAGTTCTACTATAGCATCCAATGAATCAAATCATATCATAATCTATCATAGATTATTCTAGCACATCATATATCACTATATATGAAATTAAAATCAACAATTTGAAGGAATCCAGTTGGATCCATCCAACCTATTTCCCTACAACCACATATATTATATAACATAAAATACCAATCCCGCTTCAAGGCAGAATATCATGGTAATAAAAGATCATCCGCTACTATGCGGGGTGAATAGTGTCTCATCCACTCCAATCTATGGGAATATATCCAACTACTGATATATATATATATATATATATATATATATATAATATAATATCCAACTGATAATAATTTATCAATCCATCCTATAATGATCCCGTTTTTAAATTAAATTTAATATAATAACTAATATAAATTTTGGAATTAATTGATGAATTAATTTAAATTTTTCCAAAACAAATAAGATATATATTTGTTTATATATATATATATATATATATATATATATATATATATATATGAATAGATTGTAATTTGAGATTGATTTGGAATTCAAAAATAAATATCTTAGAAAAAAATGAATTGGACTTAAAAATAATATATATGTGATTTTCTTTATTAGTGTATAATTTAGGTTTAAAACATTTTCTTTTATGATTATATAAATATTAATATAAGGAAATGTATTTAATAAAGATATAAAATTATGTTAAATTAAACACACACATATATATAAACTAAATATAATGTGATATATAAATTATATAAAAATATTATTATCATGGAAAATTACAACTGTAAAACATTAGGACATGAAGTTAACAAGTGTTAAATTTTTAACATATAATTTAACAAGCGTAACTAATTTATCATGCATAATTAACAAGTGTCATTAATTTCATTTATTTTTAAAAATAACGAATAAAAGGAAATCAAGCTATGTATACTACCTCTTCTACTCTTTCTATTTTCTTTCATATCTTAAAAACTAAAACCAAAAAAAAGTTATCAAAAAAAATATGAGAAAAGAAAACTAAAAGCAAACAAAAATCAATCAACCTCCATCAATTTTCAAACCTGAAGCCTGAATTCATCTCAAACCTGAATCAAAGCAAATAAAGATCTAGGATCATCCCAATCAAAGCAAAGATTTCAACTCAGTTAATCAAACAACAAAGCAGATCACAAATCAAAGTACTTTCCAGATTTTTCAAATTCAAAACAAATATACAGGCTCTCTGTTTTCTTCAATCAGGTGAGTAAACTACCTTGGTAAATCTTAAAACTATTATGTTTTGATTGCATGTGATAATACTGGAAAGTATGTTTGTATAGATGAAAAGAAAAGGACTACATGTATATATAAATATAGAAAATGGATGTGCATGTCTGTGTTGTTTTGTTCCAAGTTTACAGAGTCTAAACCTGTTTCAAAAATCAAAATCTCTCCCTTTGATTCTTTTTAGGCTTTAGGATCTAAACAAAAAATGTTTGTTTAATCGAGATTTAAGTTTTAAAAATATTTTTAAGTATAACTGATTAAAGTATTTTTTGAAAATTAGGAAATTCAGTAAGACTTAAATGTATGTCAAAATTTAAGTGTTTTAATTTCTTGATTCATTTATATAATATGATTTGCTTTCGAAAATTATGATTTTTAAAAGAAAATCATGTTGTTTAGTTAAGTTAATCATGAGAACTTGCAAGTTGAACGGTTTTGGGACTTTTGACGAATTCTGGTGATCGGCGAAGGATGTGGTCTCGGGATCGTGGCTGAGGGTAGCTTGAAGGTTGAGGAACTCGAGAAAATCGATCGAGGAATTTCGTGATCATCGTGGTGGCTGAACGTTGGCGATGTAGGGTTTTGGACCTAGGTTTGGTCGATCAGGTTTAGGTGACATTCGCGGCGTCATCGAGGCATCGGACTTGTCCAAACGAGGGGGAATTGATGCGTAGTTTCGTGGCGAGGCAATGGTCGGAGTCGTGTGATTTCTAGTGATCCGTGGCGGCGTGCCTAGATGATTTTGGATGAACTGGTTTGTTCCAGGTTGGGTTCTTATGTGTTCGATTTCGATTTCATGTTCGTCTCGAAGCTTAGGTGGTCGGAATCGAAAGAGTGGGTTGTCGTCATCATGCTGGTGGTAGCGTCGATGGTCGGAGGTGATCGGTTCACCTGTGCATGTGCACGGGTGTCAGGATTGTGTCATTGGTTTGCTTTCGAGGAAGATGAAGGTGAAGCTCGAGTTTGATCTCGGGGAATTGAGTTGCTGGCTCGAGTAAGTGATCGGGTGTTCTCGTGTATGTAACGGGTTTTTAAAATTTTAAAAATAAAACAAAGTAAAAAAAAGAAGGGGGTTTTCCTCGGGTTGTTGCTCGGGATTTTGTCCTGATGGCTCGGGTTTGGATACGGGTTGCACTAGGGTCGACTCGGGTCAGTTTTAAGTATTAACTTGTTTTTTTTTTAATTTTAAGTAAGGCAAGTTTAAATCAATTTCTTAATTAGTTCTTTTATGTAATAACTATTTTATCTAAGTTTGGAATTAGATAAAGGTTTTAAAATAAATTATTTTAAATTAATTAAGTTTAAAATGTTTTAAATATATATAACCTTTATTTTTAAAGTTTATATTAAATAAACTTAATTATGTAATTAAGGAGTTAATTAAGAAGTTTTTCAAAGGTTAATTAACTTAAAAGTCTAAGTTAATTTATGTGTTAATGATATTTAATTCCAAGGTTTATTAAATAATGATTTTTAATGATAATTAAGTAATTAATTGAGATAAATGGTTTATCTTTTAATTAATTGAAGTCCTAAGTAATTAAAGCTTTATTAATTAATGAAAGTAATTAAAAGATAATTATTTAAAGGATAATTACTTAATGTCACTAATTAAAGAATGATTAATTAATTTATAAATTGATGATTAAAGGTTAATTAAATAACGATTAAAGGTTAATTAAGTAATGATTAAAGGTTAATCAAATAATGATTAAAGATTATTTAATTAATAATTAAGGTTAATTAATTAATAATTAAGGATAATTAATCATTAATTAAGGATAATTAATGAAGGTAATTATGTGATTAATTAATTAAAATGATTTGCAATTACTTAATGATAATTAAGAAGGATTTAAAAGTAATTAATTTAATTTATTTGGAGAATTAAATGGAATTAACGAGGAATTGAACAATTAATTAATCTTGCGATAGATGATTGGATTATATAGAATGCCTTGGATTGGTTGATATCTCTGATATGTGATTTGTGATACTCTGTGATATGAATTGCTTTGAATTAACCTGTGATATCTGTGATATATTGTTGTGTGAATATAAACTTTTGAATTGAAGTAAAACTGTTTACTTAAACAACTTGGCCTTTAAAACGACATTTGAATTTCGATGCGACTAGGGGTCGGATTCCAAATGGGGATCCGAAAACCACATCGAATCTTAAAGATTAAAAATTGAAATTTGTTGTGACTGTATCCATTTTTAAAAAAAAATAAGCGCTCATTATTTGGTTTAGCCGAGGAAGGACATTAACTCATGAAACCGATTCTAAATAATGATACGACAAAATGGGATAACATTTGAAGACGATGGTTGAAGACCGGTATTTTTGAGAACGAAAGGATTGCCTGTTGATTGTCTCTACACCAAGTTTCTCCGATATAGAGATTTTCCTATGTGATGGGGAGTCCGGTCGGGATTGTGGATATCCAGATTTGCAAGGACTTTTTCCTTAATTGGACGAAGTGTCTTCGGTTCCATTCGGACCCAGGATGGACTTGCATGGATGTATGGATATATGTCTTACATTACACTTTGAGATGTAAAGCTGGTTTCTATCAAATACATTTCTGTTTGGTGGCGGAGAATTTATTCTCTTAGCTTAACACCCTTCTCTGAGACGTACAAGCTCAGAGGTTATGTAGTTGATTTTTTTAGTGATATATTCCCAACTTGGTAATGGGCATGCTAAGTGCTGATCATTGGTTGATCGAAGCATGGATTTTGTGAAAAACGCAGCTTCGTGGGACGAGACTTCATCGAACCTCACACCCGAAAATGGTCGAAAAAGGAAGAATGCAGCAAGGTTATGGGGATCGCGCCCCTTAGGGTATGTGCATTTCCTTCTGGATAAAAAGTGGTATTTTGGTATGGAGTCCAGATATTTAACTTATGTGGTTGTTGGTTGTTGTTGGGGCCCCAGATAATGGTCGGTTATGACCGGGGGATGACATACCCGTGACAGTTAGTTACCTAGTTACAGAGGTAACCCGACCTTGTGTTGGTAGAGATCCGGTTAGTTTCTTGGGGTGTCCCTCCAGAGACATATCCATTCGGAAAGGAAGTTCCTCAGCCTTGGCCATTTGTTGCAAATTCAATCACTCAATACGAGCCCCGTACGGTTTTAGTTGTAGAACCTGCCATTTAACATGGTAGCTATAGTAGGCATACTATAATGGTACGTATGCTGGCTAAGATTAATATTATACTTTCAAAATGTTTTCCACACTATGCAGTAATAATAATATCAAAAGGACTTTCACGTATCAAGCATGTTTGACTATCATAAGGAGAAACCTTCCCTATGTGTGTGATTGCATTGAGTGTGTACCAGGAGACCTTATGGTAGTTTTATTTTCCAAAAGCATGAACGGATTTCTTTTTATGTTTTCTTTTTATTCAAACAACTATTTTATGTTTGCTCATACCAGTCCCATGACTGATCCGGAGTTTATTGATTCCCTTTCCTAAACTCTGGGTGCCTATAATTTTCCACACAGGCAGTCTGGAGTCAGGTTATCCGTGTTCTGGAGCTAGTTCAGATAGTAGATTTTGGAAGTCTTTGGTTTGGAAGCTTTTGGTCTTTGAAGTTTTTGAAGCTGTTGGATTTTGGAGCTTTGGAGCTTAGCATTAAAGTCATAGTATGTTGGATCCTTTTGGAAGACCCTACTGAAGTTATTGTAGCCTATTGTTGTACCGTCGTTATGTTATTGTTCTGTTGTTGTATCATACATATTGTGCTCGGTGTTGTTGGTCGATGTTGTTTCCATATTGTATATCATTGAAATTATCATTATTTTGTTTCCGCTGTGTTGTTATCATCTAATGTGTTATAAGCTCCAGCGAACTAGACTCCAGCGTTTGAATCTCCGGCATTTGAATACGGATGATGTATTGAATGCCGATTTTCGAATGTTGGATTCCGGGTCGTCACACATCCAATCAACCAATTAATAATTTTAACGATTTAAAATAAACCAATTATCCAACATGAGTGTGATTTACTCACCTTGATTTTTAATTTGAAAATCATCTTAATTTTAAATTAATCTAAAATTTTAGCTGACTCCAAAAATCTCTAAACCAATTTTATTTCGAAGCCTACATCATTACGAATCTAATGCCACCTATTTTGTAATTTTTCAACCATGCATGAACATGTTATACATTTATAAACATTTGAAATAATAATAATAATATTCATTTTCCTTAATTATAGAAATTATGTTAATTACCTTGTTAATACCTTTATGCTCCAATCAAAATCGCGTATACGTTCTAAGCATCGAATGAACTCAACATCATCGACCAACGACCATACGTCTACCGATGCATTCCCAGCCCTCGACGAGCCCCACGACCCACCTAGCTCCGCCTATGGCCATCTCGACGCCGATGCAGCCCTCGCGTGCACACAAGCACGCCTGCCTTCGTCTCCGCTCTGGCCATAAATCCCTATCAAGGCTCTTCCCTCATTCGCTCACACGCACACGAGCACATGAGCAATCTACAAACCCCAAAGCAAAATCGAACGAGAATCACCTCCTCGACTTTTTCAATTGCGATCGTAGATTGATTTTTTTATTCTTCGAGCCTTGAAATTCCAAGAAGAAGAAAGAGAAACTGCACAATTTTAAAGAAAGGAGGGCAGCTTCATTGTGATGTAGGGTGGCGCTGAGGTGAAGGGTTAGGTCGGCTCTCATGTTTGATTTTTATTTTTAATTTTATATCCAAAATATCTCGCATGGCATAACTTGAAATCCTGAACTCCTATTGAGGCGTGCCGCCTTACGTTTCTAATGTTATTCCTTTATTTCAAATGCAGTGGAACTAGTATCGTGGCCTACTTCGATCGTATGTGGAAGATAGCTTTTTGAATCCTATTATTTTATAAAATTTCCGATATTAATTTTAATGCGTTGCTATCCCATACGACCATATTATAAGTCCAAACGCTATGAAATTTGAAATCCGACAATAATACATTATTACAGATCCAATGAAACTGGTTTCGTCAAATTTTGATACTATGACCTGGATTGTTATTTAACGCGTCGATTAAATTGACGATTTCAAAAATTTGCAAAATCTCTTGAAATTTAATTTTTAAAACTTACTAACTAAATTCTAATTCAAATAGAATTTATATCAAAATTAGAAATTGTTTTCGATTTATATTCGACTCAAATTTCAATTATTCACCATTTCCGTGTTATGATAAATCACTATATTTGAAATTTAAAATTCATTCTATAATTCCAGCCAAAATCTTCATATCCAAAATCAATTAATATTTAAAACCATTTAAATTTTCAAAATCAAATGATGGAAAATCCGGGTCGTTACTCAAAGGGTATATTGCCTACAACAGATATATGTGCATGGTGGGCTACATCCTACCATTCAATCAGTTCATCCATTGAATCCTAAATTTTATAAGATTAGCTCCTACATAGTTGCATTTGAATAACTATGCCTTTCTTCTCAACACATATATAGTCTTCTTCGAGCACTTACACCGAGCACCCAACAACGAGAAGATTCAATACATATACAACTTCAAGGGCCAAAAAGAACGTTTGTCCTTAATCTACCTAGAACCAATCAGAGTTGTAAAGTAGTCTTTAGCATATGGAATAAGTTGAGATGTTTCAAAAATGAGTGATTCTATGTTCGTTGTCTTTCCGGGTTCGCACGAAGAAGGCTGTCAGATGTAAGTTCCACTCCACGTGCATTGTATGAATTTGTTTAATAGTCTACAGGCTAAACTCGCATCTTGTTGTATCATCATATGTTCATATGAGCCCAGTAGCATGGTGCTTTCAGATGCCATTAACGTTCTTATATCCGTTTCGACAGAAGATTGAGACGTTAAAGCTCTGTTATCAAATGAGAACCTTCTTGCCTATGGTTTGTTAAAAGTGGGCCACAATGCCGGTATAGTCCCAGTGGTTGCCACTGATGACAATGATGATGATGATCACGACAACTTGCTTGGAGGTGGCAATATTGATGCAGATGTTCCCCTAGTCCTAAGTGCTAGGGCTAGGATTGATGAAAATGTTGAACGAGCATAGGAAAATGCCAAGGTAGGTGAAATCATAGGCAAAAGCAACGAGGCCAACCAAGGCAACATTGACGTGGGTCATGAGTCTAAAACCCAGCAACCTAAAGATGATCAACTGCCTACTTTGAAGAAGATATTAATTATGAAAATTTCTAAGGCGCAGACTTTTACCTAGCCTCCGTTAGTTACAAATGCGGAGAAAACTCCATCTCTTCCTTCAACGGCACATTTGTTGGCATAGGGTCAATTTGTATCGAGTTTGGCTCTTTTGATGTCGGTGACATTAGTACTAAGGACATCAACTCCACTATTTACATCGATAAGGATTTCATCCCTGCTAATATAGGAGAGATCACTCCTATGAGCAAAACTTCAGTTCAAGGTCCATTGGGGGGAAATTAGGATACTTAAGCACGGGTGCACTTCACGGAACTCGCACTCAACTTGTGTCCTTGCTTGTTGGATATAACTTCTTCTCATTTTATTAGCATGATCCATGGAGAAAAGAAAGTACATACTCCATTCTATGCAAGAAAATATGGTTTGGCAGTGGAAGCGCCATTCAAGTACTTACTATCCAGGCAATCGCTAGGATTTAGACCCTAGTCACCTATTTGATCATGATAGAGGTAATCGCGATAGAGATGTTCAATATAGAGATAGTCATAGCAGAGAACTCTTCATGTGAATCTGCTTCCATGTATCTCTCCAAGTCCCGGTCTCCTCCTCAAAAAGACTTAGATATGCATTTGGATCGTCGGGATGACATCCCACCAGGCGGTACATCTCATGCTCCACCACCATCTTTGTTCCTGCTCAATAGTTGACCTTAGCCCATCATAATCAATCTTCCAACCATGGGTAACAAAAAAGTAGTTTTGAGGCTTCCCGTCACAGACCCGATAATGAAATCGTTGAAGCTCCAATTGTCTATACGAAGGATCAACTTGCTATGAATGCCCGAATAGCCAAACTGAAGGAACAATTTCCAAACATTTGCTTTGATGGTCTTATGTTTGTGCCAAACTTGAAAAGAATACCATAGACGTCCAAACAATCACCATCGATTGCATGATTGACATTAACAATCGGTATAATAAATGGTCTAAGTTAGCTAAAAAGGTCTCCAAAGTCTCAAGGGAAAGGCAACTCGAAATTGAGAATCAAAAACTCTTCGAGACCGATATTAAAAGAATCATATCCAATCTCGTTGTCGAAGTCGAAGACTTAAGGAAGTCTCAAGCTGAAACTAAGAAGAAAGTTATGAATGCCACTAAGGCACTCAAAGCGGAGAGGACCAAGCAACAAGATGAGATGGGGAAAGCCTTCCCTCGAAACCATGATTTGGTTTTTGAGAGAGATGCTGCAAACATAAGTGCATCTGAACTAAAAACCAAGCTTAAGCATGAAACAAAGGAAAAAGTTGATGCGCTCCAACGAGCTCAGAACTAACGTGAGGAGATAGTTAATGCTAAGGAAGAAAGGGACAAGGTGGTTGAATGTGCTATGGACATAGATGCGCTCGTCATGAGGGAGCTTGACGCCGTAGAGCAGGGTATGATGGATAGGTTTGAATTACTGCTTATAAGGCACAATGCCAATGTACTCAAGTTCCATAACCTAGAATGGCTTGGTGATGAATATCCCAGTGTTCTGGACCTGGCTTGGGAACAGACAGTTTCGAAGGAGAAAGCATTCCTGAAAGGTGGTGCGGGGGATCTAGCTCAACTAGAGAAGAAGGTATCGACAGACGATGAGCCCAGTGTGCTGAGGAATGGTAAGCTTATTATTGATCCGTAGCGAGCTGCTACTGTAAATAAAAACTTGGGCGTGGGCTCCAGATCAACACCACATGATGTCGCTACCAGCCAAACACTTGGGTCTCAAGCTGCTCTTGGTTCATCCACTGATCATGGTTATGATCAAGAGAGGCCTTATATCCATAAGCCTGCCATTATTTCTCCCATTTCTGAGGGGAACTTTGACGGCACTCCAGCCCGCACAGAACCCCAAACAGAAAAAGGTATCTTGTTATCTTCTCCTGTATTTTAGAGAGTTGACATATTTCCAATTAACACAGTGAATCTCTCACTTTGTTTCTTAAGCTTCAGGTCAGCCCCACATCTCCCTGTTCCTCGACATGGACTCGCAACCGGGAATACAAGTGCTTATAATAGAATTAATTACCATTACAACTTTGACAATGATTCTAACCATCAAAGTTGAAGAAACTCTCGGCCTTGATTAGTGAATGATTGTTGCTTTGCTTGATGAGGGGACTGGAGGGACTCGGGAATCTCAAATCGATGAGGATGTCGTGATAACCAGAGTTTCTAAGTCCCTATCAGGTCGCACCATGAGTCAACTTGAACAAAAACTTGCCTTGCCAAAGAGGCCAAGATGGATAAAATTAATAAGCAAATCCTTCTCACTGTAGAGATTAAGCAGGAGAAGTTTAAGGTCGTCCCTCCTCATTTATCTTCGCTCTGATCCGTATTCCTCTACCTTGTAGCCCTCAAAGCATACTCATGGGATCTTCACAAAGCAGTCCGATCTCCATTTCTCCACCTGGTAGCACTCAAAGTGTGCCTGCTTGATCATCGCAGAGCACTCTAACTAAGGGCAAAGGAAGTAGGGGAAAAGTAAGGAAGCCACTGGAGGGATCTAGCATGCCTTCTTCCATGAAGAATAAGGAGAAGATAGATAGGATTAAGAAACCCAAGAAGTGATCGTCTATCTTCTTTATACATTTTGGTTGTATAACAGTACTTCGGCTTTTTTCTAGTTCCCTTAGCTTTTGCTTTTTCCAATCGATGTTAGTGGATCCGGCCTCCACTTTTGTTTTCTTTCTTAGGCATAAACAAACTTGTGCCTAGATTTCCAAGTTTCATTTTGAATGTTAATAATAGAAACCTTTTTTTTCAAACCTTTATGTGAGTTTGCCTAAGCTGTTTTAGAAATGCACTTTCCATTTAATGTACTTGCGATCCATTCCTCTTAGTGATTATCGTCGGACTAAATCCTTAGCTCGCTATGTAAATTACTAGCCTTTCATCGCTCTTACGAATGTAAAGCAATTGTTGAAGTGCGACACATCTAGGCATTAGTTGAGGTTTCACCACTTAGAACAATGTTTCAGATATCCTTTTCCAAGATGGCGATACTCAATTACATCGAACTCTGGGCACTAATTCTAAATTAACTAATTAATACCATAGTTCGCGCATCCTCATCCAAGCTGTTTTATTTCCCACCGCGCCTAACCTCAGGCATCAATTCGAAGTTCACAGAGATAAGATCTCACCTTATGCCAGGTATGGACCTTTTGTTTTTCCTATGCTGGGCAAAATGTTGAGGACTAGAAGGTCTTATCATGTCCATTCTAGTTTATACTCGTCCCCTAATCCAAGGGAAAGAGTTAAGCAAGTGTGCAATCGTATCACTTTCATTTTGATTTATACTCATTCCCCCACATCTAGGCAAGAGTTAGCGGATGAATGGTCGTGTCATTTTCATTTTAGGTTTATAATCTTCCCCCACATCAATAGCGAGATTTCGTGTACGGACGGTCATCTCACATCCCATTTGAGTTTATACACTTTCCCTCGGTCTAAGGACAAGAGTTGGCTGGTATTTATTGTAACACCCCTAGTTTTTAATAACATTATTTGGAAGATTAAATTAGATAAATTAAGTAGAATAATGTAAATATTAGAGTGATAAGAGGATTGAGATTTGAAAGCTTAACTAGAGGACTTGCTTAACTAAAAATAAAGAATGAGCTTATGGAAAAGTTTTATCAGATAATTAATAAGAGAATAAAACAAGAGCCTTATGGGTAATTTTCGCACCATAATCGTATTACCCTTAAAATCTTGTTTCCTTTAATTTATACGTTCATTTCTCAAAAGCTCTAAAACGTAAAACAAAAAGGTCAAGCCAGCCATTACCAAGAGAATAAACAGAGGAAAAATTAATTAAGGCTAAGCAATCAAACATGGGGAATTAATCCAAGATCAAATCTCAAGTCCTTATCAAAATCAAGGTGAATAATAATAAAACCATCTCTATTTTTTTTTAATGATGATTTGGTTTCGGGTTTAAGTGTACGTCGATTATGATGATTTTTGATGATGATATGCATGGATTTTATGACATGTTTGATTCAAACAGATTTTTTAATAATTGTCTAATTCGGTTTTTAGGCAAAAATTGTATTTTTTTGGATTTCAAATGCCATAAGGAATTTATATATTATGTAAAACATTATTTTGGAGAAGGGTTTTAATTTTTATAATTTTTCAAGCTATGGAAATTTTATCATGAATTTATGAAGAAGAAATGATTATCTGGGTTTAAAATTATTTCAGCTATTGTATGAAGGAATATGGGTCTAAAATGTCTATATTTTAGACAACATATTAAAAGTGAATTTTTATGATTTTTGGGGGTATCTCATAAGTAATATACTATGGAAATTAAATTAATTTAGTTGAAGGATTAAATGTTTTAATTATTTTTCTTAAGGAATGGCTTATTTGTTAAATTATTTCTATGTAGATCTATTCCTATGCGGTTTGTTTCGCCGATTCGACCCTCTTCTGTAGCACGACTTCTTTATATTCACTTAGTTCTGATTCGACCCGCCTGCTGACAGGACTGCTTTAGATTGTTCTTCTTATTTGCCAACCGTTGGGACTAATTGTGGCGGTATTTAGGAAAGAATTTGAAAAGTTTATGGCAACCATTAAATGATTACAAATAGGCAGGTTAGTTAAAAAACAATTACTTAAAAAGGCATTAAGACAGTCTTTACCCAGAAATGTTGTTTCCCCGCTTTCAGTAGCTACCTTTCGACTCTATACTTCCGCCTCAACCAAGTCGAAACAAATACACTAGCTACCAAAGCATTGGTACATAGTGGATTAGAAAATAGCGGCAGATATGGAGTCAAAACCTATCTTTCGAAGGGCGTCGAAACCAATTAGCTTTCGAAGGTCCTTTGTTTCACTTTCCAAAGAAATATGTAGGCCTTGTTTCTAAAAGAATGCTTTTGTAAGGGTTTACTATAGCTTTCGAAGAAGTCACCGCCTTTTTGTTTTGAAAAGATAGCTTTCGAGTGAGTTGCCTTTTTTTAAATCAATGCTTTCGAAAGGGTAGTTTGAACCCAGCCAAAACCATGCTGTCGACCTTATGCCTTTCGAGTGGATTAAAGTCATCAACTGGTTCGAAAGGTAGCTTTTGTTTTATAAATATAATAAGCCACTTCCCAATGCTTTCGAAAGGGCTCCAGTAACTACTTGTATTAAAGGTTTCGAAGGAAATGGCTTCGAAAGGCGTTTCGAAGCTATCCTTCCAAATGTTTTACTTAATTGATTAATGCTTCGAAAATATGGTTCCGAAGCGATCCGTTTTTCCCCAATCACTTTTGTTTGAAGGTTAATGGTTTCGAAAGGGGTACTTTTGTGTATATTAACTTTGACCCAAAAGATACTTTTAAGGATAAACCCAATGGTTTTGAAAGGGGTACTTTCAAATGGTTTCGAAGCTATTCTTTTAAGAATTGACAAGTAATTCTTCAATACTTTTGGATGATATGTTTTGATGGTTTTGAAAGAGATGATTTAAGGTGTTTCGAAAGGCATAAGCATAGTGTTTTGAAAAGAAGATTTGAATGTTTTCAAGGTGGTTATCCAATGGTTTCGAAAGTAATGGTTTAAGGTTTTGAAAGCCTTAGTTTTCTAAACAAATAACCCAATCCCATTTTTGGAAAAATCATAGCAAAATAAAGGAGTTTGAAAATGCCTTTTAAGAATGGAGATTTTGAAGAAGCTTTCCTTGATAAAATATTAGGTTAAAGGGATTAACCATGTTTCATATGAAAATGATTTCAAGGATACTAAACCATAGATAGTGGTGTTAATATGTTATTATGTTCGCTTCTTCTAATATACATATTCATTGTAAAATGGACCCATAACTATAATTTTGGGGAAAAAGGCAGAATAACCTGCTAGGTTGATCTAGTAGTGAATATAAATTGAGTTAACTTCTATATGAGTAGAATTGCATCTAGGAGGTCAGGTAGACTAGAATATAGGATTCCAAAATACTGATTAGAGAAGTTGTCAAATGGACATATTCATAGTAAAACCATGAAAACCATGTTTAGAAAGAGTTATTGGTAGGAGCCAATAGGTTTGTAGTGAACCCATGAAAACTATATCGGATAAAGTTATTAACATAAGTAGTTAATAGGTTCCTAGTCAACCCATGAAAATTATGATAATAGTGAAGTTATTGGAGATACCAATAGGTTCAGGGAGAACCCATGAAACAATGATGTTATTGGCAAGGGCTAATAGGTTCTTAATGAACCCATGAAAACTATAAGACCGGACAAGAAGCCATAAGCTTTAAACAGGTTATTAGTCAGCCCATGAAAACTAATAGGTTAATAGTGATCCATGATACTATAATTGAGACAGATAGTCAAAATTTATGGTGATGGAAAATCCAAATTGATTTACTTGTTTGCATATCATTGTAATATTATGAATTGCTATGTTTTAACCATTATGGATGCAGGAGCACAGTATATGGTTACTATAAAAAATTTAGATAAGATACTAGTAAGGGAAAATCCCATTCCGCTAAGCTGTATGGTCTCACTAGATATTTAAATGGTTTGAGATGGTAGGTTATTATTCATACCAAGCTTTATGTCTGACTTGAAGCTTATGTTTTCCCCTTAAACTCTCGGATTCTCAATTGATTTTGAGCAGTTTGAGAGTTGATCTTTTCAGATTCCTCTTTAGACGAATAAGCTTCCGAAGACGTATAGGAGGCAAGCTATATAATAAGAGTTCTTTTCTATTTTGATTCCGCTGTGTTTCATTATGAAGACAAAGTTATTTAATTACTTAGATATATACTCTGATCATTCAAAGGGGAACCTTCATATGTCTCTCTTGGCGTATGTTGTAATAATTATATTTTCATTGAACGTGGTTCTTAAATTATGTAATGAATGTCGAAATAATTTGAAATGGAATGTGAAAGTTGTTTAATGATTTAATTTTTTTTCAATATCCATGTGTTTCTGTAATATTAATGTATCTAACATTATCGTATTTGGTCGCCGAGGATTAATAACTATGAATTAATGCAGTATTAGAAGCCGTTAGTTTTAGGCCTCCAAGTGGAGGATGTTACAAGTTGGTATTAGAGCATAGGTTTATGAAACCTTAAAAGAAATTTAAACTTAAAAGATTTTTCAAAACATAATACAATGATCAGAAAATAAGATCGGGGTTTGGGATAACGCTATAGTAACGTACTTGTATTTGATATATGTATATATAAACATGTATTCCTCTCTCTTAAACTGTTCTTCTGTATCTTACTAAGGCTCATGTACAGATTTATGAGAAAGAAAATATGGAGACAGGAAACAGAAGAGGAAATCTTGGTGAAGGAAGCACCACAACTAACGGAAATGCTCGTCCCAACAGGAGGAACCTAGGTCGACAGCCAAATGCTAATCAAAATGCAGATGCCAATGTGGGTGTTGGAAATCCACCAGTGGATATGGGGACGATGTATCAGTTCATCGTCAATCTGATGCAAGCTAAAACAACTGGGGGAGTTGTTGGGAATGTTGGAGGAGCTAATCTTGTAGCTCCAACTGGAAATAACTATGCTAAGTTGAGCAGGTGTAACGACCCAAAATTCAACCACTTCAAAATATAATATTTAAAGTGATTCTAAATATAAAATATAAAAGGTTTTATGATTCAAATAATATTAGATAGGATTTGAAAATAGAAATATATATACAAATAGTAACATTAACTTATATCAACAAAAGTGACAAAATCCTGATTTCAGAAAAGTAAGTTAAATGGTTTAATAAATTATTTTAATTTATTTATGAGTGTTTATATTTTTAAATAACATTATACAAATTTATTTTTAAATTTGGTTCACATAGATAAATAGTTAAATAAAACATCAAAATATGACCGTAAAACATTTTGTGTTTTGTCAATTTAAAGTTGTCGCAATGTTGTTGCACCTTTATATACACAATTTAATAAATATATTAATATATAAAGGTAGTTAACAATTAACTAAACAAAGTTACTTCTAATAATCACACTTAGAAAATTCTAGAAAGTAATTAACAAAAGTAAACTAAAAAAGACAAAAGACGTGTCACATCAAATGTTTGACATAAAGTAAAGAAATGTGTCATAAAGTAAAGTAATCATTTTTATTCTTTACCAAACTCTTAAGTGATTAAATTTTAAAAGTTTGATATGATGTGGATGGTAATTTTTGAATTAAATAAGTTTACTTGATTCTTAAGGAAGGTTATTTAAGTAAAAACACAAATTTATATTTTAATCTCAAATATTTTGTATAAATACGCACCCACTTTCTCACTTCTTTCCACGCTTCTTCTTCTCAAAATTTCAAGCTTCTTCTCACTGTTTATAATGGCTTACAACCAAAACAAAGTTAAGCCAAAATATTTCCAAAAATAAAACAAAGAAAAATATCGACAAAACTCCGTCCGAACCACTTCAAAACGTCTCCTTCTCTCTCCTATTGCTCATGCTCCCTCTTTCTCCATTTGGCCTTGCACAATTTTTCTTTCAAGCATGGTTGTAGCCTCCTAAGGCAACTATGTGGAAGTTTGGCAAGTCCTAAAGAGCCTAAAGCAAAGTTTATCAAAGGTAGAAAAGTTTAAAACTAGTTTGAAAGCGACAAAATGTGAAAACTCTAAATTGTTAAGAAGAAAATGTTTATATAATATTTCGCAAGTTGTAAATGTTTTTTGGATGTTAATAATGATGTTCGATAAGTGTTCGAAAAAGAAAGCAGCCACCTTTAAGTCATTTGCAAAAGTTAGTAAGCAAATATGTACATAAATGATAATCATGTGACATTGTAAATAAAAAGTTGTTAAATTGATATGCAAGTTCATATGACATATTAGAATATGTTAAAATAGTTATAAACATTGTTTTGATTGTTTATTAGTTGTATATTAAATATATATGTTGAAGCAAATCACGGATTTACACGACGTATAATCACATGGAAGTCACTTTACAAAAGAAATGAAATGTGATATGGAATCATTTATACCTTTGAAAAATATTTGAATATGCTTTATAAATGATTTCTATGTGTTTAAACTTATCTCGACAAAGTTTGAATATGAATCTCAAAATACGCCTAAAATTGACGCATCGCGTAATGGTAGTTTTTGTTTACGCGTCAAAAGTTGAAATGAACATACGAAGTGGAATACAGTTCGCAATTCTTCGAAGTAAGAATTTTTCGAATCCTTATATCCATATCTTTCATAAAAAAAAATCAAAATTTCATCTTGTATATTTTGAAATATGGTAAAAATCAATTTTCAACAAAAATCCAGTTTTTGCACTAAATGACCAAAGTTGAAAATTGATGAAATTTGTTTTTTTTAAATATAAAATAAATTCTAAAAATCTTTTAAAATGTCTTAAAAGTTATTTAAGTTGAAAAGATGGTTTTCTAAATGACATAAAAGTTGTTTTGAAGAATATAGCTTTTAAAGCACTTTTTGTAACACTGTTTGCAACACTTTCGCAACACTTTTCAATAACTTTGAAATAAAGGTTGAAACTTGACAATTCTTTCCCAAATCCTTAGTAAATGTTTTTAAGTAAATAATAAAGCATTTCAAAAGAAATTTGAACAATTTGACATTATTTCAAAGATGGTTAAACAAGTAGTTAAGTGATTTAAAAAGGGAAAATGAGTATGCGGAAACGACTAGTACATTTGTCCCGCCTGTGGGTTTTGAAAGTGAAAACAAGGTGTGTGACTAAAGTTGGGAATGAAGCAAACTAGTGCACTGAACTTACCTGGTCTTAGTTTTCTCTTTTAGGAGAGGGGTGGAACATATCGAAAGGAAAGCCTGGATACACAACTTGGATTTTATAGAAATAATCTTCTTATACTCATTAATAAAATCCATAGAGCGAACTTGTCCTATTCGTGGAATTTAAAATGTGATCTCACCGTTATTTTGCCAACTTGTCCTATTCGTGGAATTTAAAATGTGATCTCACCGTTATTTTGCCCATAGCACTCATTAAATACGGAAGTTGATTTTGGATAAAAGTAGAATGATTTCTATAATCCTATTTTCTCAAAATATACTCTTTAAAAATATTCAAAAGAGAGGTTTAAATGATTCCGTATTCACTAGAAAGAAGATTTTGAAAAAATATATATCTCAAAGTTATTTGGTATAGGAGAATGAATGAATCGAAAAACAATCACCTAAATACATCATTTTTATTTTTGATTGGATTTTGAAGGAACCAGGGTCAGATCTGGGTGATTCCTATCCGAAAACCACTTCGAACCAGTTTACATGTTCGAAGAATGAAGATGTTTGAAGACAGAGATATTGAGGCGAATAATAATGAGGGATTACTTATTGATTAATTGGGGATAAAATACTGATGCACTACAACGTAGCAGTGGTCTCTTTGTTATGAAAAACCCTAAAACGATAAGGGATTCTTACCTAGTAATGACCGAGGAAAGTGTCTTTGGTTTCGTTCGGTCCTAGAATGAACTTGTATGGATGAATGTCTGACCTTGCATTCCAAATCATATTGAGTGGTTTCTATAAAAGTATATCAGTCAGTGGCGGAGAAGACACCTTCTCTTAGCTTAACACCCTTTTCCGAGACATACGAGCTTAGGAAATTATACATTTATAGAAATCAGTCGCGTGAATGTGGAATGGCAATGTGGCATTCAAAGTGAAAGAAGATGTGCTATATGAAAATGTAATCATAACCTTGAGCCTCATCAAACGAAAATGACCAAAAGAGGGTTAGATGCGGCAAGGCTAAGTGAGTCATTCCCAATTAGGGTATGATCATCCCCTTCTAGATATATTTCTTCCGCTATGACATTCGAGATGTGACTTAATGCGGATGTATGCGAAGAGAGCTCTCGGATAAAGGTTGGTAACGACCGGGGGATGACATATTCGGTACTATCTAGTTACAGAGGTAGGACGGTCTTGTGTTGGTAGGGGGCAGATGTTCTGTGCCTCGAGACATCCATTTAGAGGTGCACCCAACAGAAGGTAGTCCCTTCCTCTGGTAATTTGCATGGAAATCCATTCTCCAATAAGAACCTGTAGTTTTTTTGTATCCGCATAATGAATAGCCTCGAAATGCTATATGGGTAACCATTTCGGCTAAGATTAATAAGTTTATTCGCAAATTTTTTCAAAGAAAGTCATTAATATCCTCAAATTTTACATAATAAAGAGTTTTGGTTATCACAAGGTAAAAACCGTTCCGTGTTTATATGCGGCATGGTCTTATGAGATTCTTTTTTGTTTTCAAAACATCGTACTTTGAGTTCTCACACCAGTCCCATGATTGACCCAGAGTTTGTTTTTTACTTTAAACTCTGGGTGCCCTATTTTCGGGTAGCCATGTAGTCAGGATACCTTAAGAGCATTTTGGAGCATATTGGGGAGCATTTTGGAGAAGTCTTTTGGAGCTATGAAGCTGAAGTACCTTATGTAGATATCTACCCATTTTCTGCTATGTCATGTAGTATGTATTTCCCAGTATATGTACGGATAGCTGGTTATAACTATCCAGTTGGAGTTGTATTTGACTCTGATTATTTATGTATAATGAAAATGTTGAATGCGATGTGAGATTCTATTATTTTGTTATCTTCTATCTTTATTTTCTTTCATACCCCTGATAATCTGCCTACCCGGCATTTGGATTTATGGCATGTGAATACCATGAATGTATTAGGTCAATTTTTGAGGGTTGGGGAGACGGGTCGTCACATGGGATATCAGAGCTTAAGGTTAAGCGAGAACCTTGGCTTTGTTGGGGTATAACTCATTAGAGATAGGGTTAGTAATGTCCTAGAATGAGTTTAGTCTGAGAAAGCGCATAATTAAAACTTTTAACTTGAATAAGTATATTCATACTGTATAGCATTCCCTAGGATATCTCGTCTATATATCCTAAAGATCGTTTTCTTACTATATACAGATAGTAGAAAATGAGTGGAAGAAGAGTAGGAAGTAGGGGAGGAAGTAATACCAAAAATGGTCAAAATCCCGCAGCTACATTAGTCGAGGAAGTAGTAGTTCTAGTACCGCCCTAAATCAACTTTGCTGTTTTATGCAAGAACTATACCATTCTTAGCAGTAAACTTCTCAAAGGAACAGAAACCATCATTGAAGTATAGGCTTGGATCCGCTCTTGTGAAAGAATTTTCAAAGGGATGAATAATGGAAATGAGCAGAAGAGATTCTTAGCTTCTTGGCAACTACAAAACGGAGCTCTAATTTGGTGGGTATCTATTACTTAGAATGAGTCAGAGGATGATTTTTCATAGGAACGATTCAAGAAAATTCTGGAGGAGAAGTATATGTCTGAAGCAGGAAAATCCCATCTTTATCGAAATTTTATGAATTTTAAACAAAAGAAGGATATGTCGTTTGAGGATTATGCTAACAAGTTTAACGAATTCCCTCGTTTTGGGCCTAGATTGATAGATACGCCCCTAAGAAAGAATGAAAAGTTTATTTCTGGAATGAAGAAGCCATACCATTTCAGAATGACTGGGCATGTGAAAGAACCATTTGTAGATTTAATGGACGTGGGATACAGACATGAAGCTCTGGATAAGGTAGATCCACCCGTAGTACAAGAAAGCAACAACAATAACTGGAAAAAGAGGAAGTTCAAAGACAAAAAGCCATGGCAGGGAAAACCCAAAGGAGGAACCATTTTAAAGACATCATTTGTAACAATTGTAGGTACAAAGGTCATATTACGAAGAATTTTTGGGGTGCCAAAGCTCAGAGGTTTGCCTCTCCTATTTTTCAGAATTATCTCTACTATAATTGTCATAACAAGGGAACATGATTAATGATTTTCCCCTAATAAAGAAAGGAGAACAAGCCAAAGTTTATGCTATCAAGGATGAGTCTTCAACCTCCTAGAATGTGAAGGGAAAAGGAGTGTTGGAAGTTTATATTTTTATCAAAGATGTTCTAGTTAGAGTATTATTTGATACAGGAGCTTCTCATAGTTTTATTTCTAAAACGTCTGTAGAAGAATTAGAACTTGAACCTAAAATTGTTCGCGACCCTATCTGCGTAACGAATCCTATTGGTGGTTCCACTAATCTTTGTATGCACTATGAAAAATCTCAATTTCCTATCCTCCCCATAACTTTCCTTTTAATCTTTTTGTCTTTGATTTTATTTGATTTGAAATTTTACTCGGTATGGATTGGTTGGCTAAGTACAAAGCCATGCTCGATTGTGAAAAAAGAAGGATATCTTTATGGACCTTCTTCGGGAATATTATAGAATTTCTTGTGAAGGTCCTAGTCCAAGAGGGGATACTTTTCTTTATGCTTTAGATACATCCCAGACAGGATTAGAAACAATACTATTGTTAAAGAATTTGCAGATCTTTTTGAGGCAGTAGAAAGTTTTCCTCCACATCGCAAAATCGAATTCCGTATTGATTTAGTTCCTGATGCGATGCCAATTAGACAACAAGATAGAAGGATGGCTCCGAAAGAAAGGGATGAGTTGAATAACCGAACCCAAGAGCTATTAAATAAAGGACTAATAAGACCTAGCCGTTCAAATTGGGGATCAGCCGTAGTTTTTTGTTGCTAAGTCAGATGGATCTTTGAGATCGTGTGTATGCCATGAAGATCTAAATAAGTAAACCATTAAGAACAAGTATCCTCTACCCCGAATAGATGAATTGTTCGACCAGTTATATGGAGCTCGAGTTTTTTCTAAAATGGACCTAGCTATAGGATTTCATCAGTTAAGAATTGCAGAAGATTGCATCCATCTAACTGCATTCAAAGGTCCAAATACTTTCTATGAGTGGTTGGTTATGCCTTTTGGGTTGACTAATGCACCCGCTTATTTTGTTGACCTTATGAATAGAGTATTTACATATGTGCTAAACAAATTCGTGTTAATCTTTATCGATGATATCCTCATCTACTCAAAGATAGAAGAAGAACACACAAGGCATCTAGAAGTTGTGTTGGAAATATTGAGAAATAACGTGCTTAAAGCCAAATTCTCAAAGTGCCATTTTTGGGAGAAGGAGGCAAGATTCCTTGGACATATAGTATCAAGGGATGGAATTTCAGTGGATCCAAGGAAAGTTGCAACTATCCAAGATTGGAAGCAATCAAAAACTACTAAAGAGATTCGTAGCTTCTTAGGTTTAGCAGGATATTACAGAAGATTTGTTCAAGACTTCTCTAAGATTGCCTATCACCTAATGAAGTTGACAATGAAGGATGCTAAATTATCTGAAGTACTAAGTGTGAAGAAGCATTCCAAGAACTAAAGAAGAGATTGACAACCGCTCTAATTTTAGCAATTATAAAGGGAAATAGTGGATTGACCGTTTATACAGATACTTGTGGAGAAGGAGTTGGTGCAGTTTTAATGCAAGATGGGAAGGTGATTGCTTACGCAAGTAGACAACTGAAGACGCATGAGAAGAATTACGCAACACACGACTTATAATTATTAGCCATTGTGTTTGCTTTAAAGACATGGAGACATTATTTGCTGAGTAAGAATCTTTCATAGTTTATTTCAATAAAACTTTGAATTGACCTTAGTAAATAATATTCCATCTTTTAGGTGAAAAATTTGAACTCTTCACGGACCATAAATCTTTGGAGTATCTTTTCACTCAAAAGGATTTGAACATGAGACAATAACGCTGGCTAGAATTTCTCGCGTCATATGATCTAGATATTCTATATACACCCGAAAAAGCCAACGTAGTAGCTGATGCATTGAGTAGAAAGTTAGCTGCTATTTGTTATTTGATAGTAACTCCAACTCTCCTAGAAAAGGTCGCCAGCAAACAAAAGGAGGATCTATTTGTCAAGGAGATTGTTAGGAATATACATCAAGGATATAGTTAAAGCTTTAAATAGATAACCTAGGAGTATTACGGTTAATGGAAGAATTTGTGTTTCAGATGTTGAAAATCTTAGGTATAAAGTATTAGCTGAATGCCATATGGCCAAACTTAGCATTCATCTGAGGATTCATAAGATGTATAAAGACATGAAGCGTACATTTTGGTGGAAAAGTATGAAGATGGACAAATCTATCTATGTCAGCCGGTGTGAAAATTGCCAAAGAATCAAAAGTGGCCAACAAAAGACGACAAGATTACTTCAACCTTTGGAGATTACAACATGAAAGTGGGATCAAATATTCATGGATTTCATTTATGGCTTACCCTGAACAAGGAAAGAAAATGAAGACATTTGGGTTATCATAGACTGATTAACCATAAGTGCACACTTTATTCCACTTAAGCCTACAAGAACTACAGCAAGCCTTACAGATATATATGAAGGAGATTGTCAGATTGAATGGAGTTCCAATCAGTATAGTAAGCGACCGTGATCCAATCTTCATTAGTCAGTTTTGGGGAGCACTACAGATAGCTTTGGGAACCAAGTTAAGAATAAACACTACATATCACCTCCAAACCGATGGACAAATGGAAAGAGTTAATCATGTTTTAGAAGATCTTTCAAGAGCATGTATTCTAGACTTTAGAGGCTTATGGGAGAATCATTTACATTTGGTAGAGTTCTTCTATAATAATAGCTATCAAGCTAGTATCGGCATGATATCATATAAAGCTTTGTATGGTCGTCTATGTAAATCGCCAGCATGTTGGATAGAATCCGGAGATCAGTTAGTGCTTGGCGCAGAAATGATATGAGAAGCTTCAGAAAAAGTTGATATAATTAGAAATAAGCTAAAAGAAGCACAAAGTGGACAGAAGAGTTATGCAGACTGAAGGCGTAGAAATCTGGAATTCTCATTTGGAGATTCAACCTGTTTGAAAGTCTCTCCAATGGGAGGAGTAGTAATATTTGGAAGAGCTGGAAAGTAAGCACCTCAATATATTGGAACTTTTCCCATTCTCGAAAGAATTGGCCCACTAGCTTATCGATTACCATTTCCTAAAAGATTGTCCGGTGTACACAATATTTTTCATGTATCACATTTACAAAAGCATGCATATGACCCAGAATAAATCATAGAAAAGGCTGCTGAGGATGACTTGGAGATAGAACCAAACTTAGCAGTTATTATAAGACCCATTCGAATCGTGGATAAATATAAGAAACGATTAAGAAGGAAGGTTGTAAGGTTGGTAAAAGTTCAATGGAGTGGAGACGTTTGATGATTGCACATGAGAAACAGAAGATAAAATGAGAAAAGCATACCCCGAGTTTAGGATCGATGTATAGACTTTATCTATCATTTGAGTGTACTAACCACATGTGGTGCAATCATTTATTGTATATATTCCATCTTATTGAATATATGTTTCATTTTGAGCTATTTTCTTCTTATCTAATTTCGAGGACGGAATTCATTTAAGTAGGTGAGAATGTAACAACCCAAAATTTAACCACTTCAAAATATAATATTTAAAATGATTTTAAATATAAAATATAAAAGGTTTTATTATTCAAAAAATATTAGATAGAATTTGAAAATAGAAATATACATAAAAATAGAGATATTTGCTTATATCGACAAAAGTGACAAAATCTTGATTTCAGAAAAGTAAGTTTAAATGGTTTAGTAAATTATTTTAATTTATTTATGAGTGTTTATATTTTTAAATAACATTATACAAATTTATTTTTAAATTTGGTTTACATGGATAAATAATTTAAATAAAACGTCAAAATATGACCGTAAAATATTTTGTCAAAAATTAGTGTTTTGTCGATTTAAAGTTATCGCAACGTTATTACACCTTTATATACACAATTTAACAAATATATTAATATATAAACATAGTTAACAATTAACTAAACAAGCTTACTTTTAATAATCACACTTAGAAAATTCTAGAAAATAATTAGCAAAAGTAAACTAAAAAAGGCAAAACACATGTACATCAAATGTGACATAAAGTAAAGAAACGTGACATAAAATATAAAAATGTGACATAAAGTAAAGTTGACATTCTTATTGTTTACTTAACTCTTAAGTGTTTTAATTTTAAAAGTATGATGTGATGTGGATGATAAGTTTTGAATTAAATAAGTTTACTTAATTCTTAAGGAATGTTATTTAAGTAAAAACACAAATCTATATTTTAATCTCAAATATTTTCTACAAACACACACCCACTTTCTCACTTCTTTCCACACTTCTTCTTTTCAAAATTTCAAGCTTCTTCACACTCTTTTTAATGGCTTCCAACCTCAACAAAATTATGCCAAAATATTCTCAAAAATAAAAGAAAGAAAAATATCGACAAAACTCCGTCCAAACCACTTCCAAACGCCTCCTTCCCTCTCCTATTGCTCACGTCCCCCTCTTCCTCCATTTGTCCGAGCAAAATTTTCCTTTCAAGCATGGTCGTAGCCTCCTTAGGCAAGTATGCTGAAATTTAGCAAGTTTTAAGGAGTTTAAAGCAAAGTTTAGCAAAGTTAGAAAAGTTTAAAACTAGTTTGAAAGAAACAAAAGGTGAGAACTCTAAATTGTTAAGTAGAAAATGTTTATATAATGTTTTGCAAGTTATAACTGTTGTCTGGATATTAATAATGATGTTGATAAGTATTTGAAAAAGAAAGCAACAACCTTTAAGTCATTTGCAACAGTTAGTAATCAAATATGTACATAAATGACAATCATGTGACATTGTAAATAAAAAGTTGTTAAATTGATATGCATGTTCATATGACATGTTAGAATATGTTAGAATGGTAATAACCATTGTTTTGGCAATTTATTAATTGTATATTGAATATATATGTTGAAACAAGTCACAGATTTACACGATATATAATCGTATGGAAATCACTTTCCAAAAGAAATGAAATGTGATATAGAATCATTTATACCCTGGAAAAACGTTTGAATATGCTTTAGAAATGATTTTTTAAGTATTTAAACTTGTCTCGGCAAAGTTTGGATATGAATTTCAAAATACGCCTAAAATTTGACGCGTCGCGTAACTGTAGTTCGTATTTACGCGTCAAAAGTTGAAATGAACATACGAAGTGGAATATAGTTCAAAATTCTTCGAAGTTAGAATTTTCCAAATCCTTATATCCATATCTTTCATAAAAAAAGGAAATCAAGATTTCATCTTGTATATTTTGAAATATGGCAAAAATTAATTTTCAAGAAAAATCCAGTTTTTTGCACTAAATGACCAAAGTTGTATATTTCTCTTGCTTAACACCCTTTCCCGAGATATACGAGCTCAGGAAGTTATACGTTTGTAGAAATCAATCGTGTGAATGTGGAATGGCAATGTGGCATTCAAATTGAAAGAAGATGTCTATGTGAAAAGGTAATCGTGGCCTCAAGCCTCATCAATCGAAAATGATCGAAACAGGGTTAGATGCGACAAGCCTAAGTGGGTCATTCCCAATTAGGGTATGATCATCCCCTTCCAGATATGTTTCTTCCCGCTATGACGTTCTAGATGTAAATAAATGTGGATGTATGCGAAGAGAGCTCTTGGACAAAGGTCGGTAACGATCGGGGGATGACATATTCGGTACTATCTAGTTACAGAGGTAGGTCGATCTTGTGTTGGTAGAGGGCAGATGTTCTGTGCCTCGGGACATCCATCTAGAGGTGCACCCATCAGAAGGCAGTCTCTTCACTTGGTCATTTGTATGGAAATCCATTCTCAAATTTGAACCCGCGGTTTTGTTTATATTGGCATAATGAATAGCCTCCAAATGCTATATGGATAACCATTTCGGCTAAGATTAATAAGTTTATTTGCAAATGTTTTCAAAGAAAGTCATTAAAAATAATATCTCGAAATTTTACGTAATAAAGAGTTTTGGTTATCATAAGGTAAAAACTCGTTCCGTGTTTATGTGTGGCGTGGTCTTATGAGATACCTTTTTGTTTTCAAAACATCATACTTTGAGTTCTCACACCAGTCCCATGATTGACCCAGAGTTTGTTTTCCCTTTAAACTCTGGGTGCCCTATTTTTCAGACAACCGTGTAGGCAGGATACCTTACGAGCATTTTGGAGCATGTTGGGGAGCATTTTGGAGAAGTCTTTCGGAGCTATGAAGCTGAAGTACCTTATGTAGATATCTACCCCTTTTCCACCGTGTCATGTAGTATGCGTTTCCCTACATATGTATGGATAGCCAGTTTTAACTATCCAGCTGGATTTGTATTTGACTTCGATCAATTTAAAAAGCTGAATGCAATGTAAGATTCTATTATTATGTTATCTTCTATCTTTATTTTCTTTTACACCCCTGATAATCTTCCTCCCCGACACTTGGATTTACGCCACGTGAATACCATGGATGTATTAACGTCGATTTTTGAGGGTCGAGAAGATGGGTCGTCGCAGTAGAGATTACACCAGTCTTGGTAGGAAGCAGTTTGTAGAAACAGAGGATGCCATAGAAGTTGAGAATTGGCTGTTGCATTATGAGAGAATCTTCACTTGTTTGGGATTAGATGATGAGCAGAAAAGTAGACTGGCCTCTAGGGAGTCGTAAGGGGCAGCGCTTCATTGGTGGAATAATGTTACTATAGGAGTTCCTGAGGAAGAGTTAACTTGGGCAGAATTTTGTAGGAGATTCAAGCAATGGTTTTTGTCAGAAGTTGCTTAGTCAGCATTGTTGAGAAAGTTTATGGATTTGGTGCAGGGAGAAATTTCGACAGTTGAGTATGTCGCTAAGTTTGATGATTTGTCCCGATATGGTATGCTACCATAGACACCGTCATTAAGAGAAATGAAAATTTCATTCAAGGACTAAGACCCGAGATTGCTAGGGCAACCCTGCTACATCTCCATGATCCTTGTAATGTAGTTGTGGAGATGATAATCCGACGTGAGGAAATTCTTGCTATTTGTAGAAAAGAAAAGCCGGTTGAAACCTAGAGTTCTCGGGGAAAGAAGAGGAAGTTCTTTAAGAAGAAGGGAGCCCAAAAGGGAGAGGCTGCCAAGAAGGCAAAGGATGATTTTTTTTATTTCAAGTGTGATAAGAAAGGTCAATATGCTCATGAATTTAGGATAGACAAGGGGAAGAAGGTTGCAGTAAAGAAGAGTGTGAAGTGTTTCAACTGTGACTAGGTTGGGCATTATAAGAATCAGTGTCCAGAATTAGTCAGGGCGGACATAGGGAAAGTCTTTGCTGCTAGACCATCATCTGCTAGGCGAATTGTAGCTGAGAAGGTAAACCATGATGGAAGGTACGCTTTTGGTTCAGAGTACACCAATTAGGATAATCTTTGATGCTGGTGCACCACGTTCATTTATATCTCAGTATTTGGCTGATAGGTTATGCTTAGGACCCACATACCTTGTTACTTCCTTAAGCATTGCGAATCCAATAGGAGGGTATGCAACTCTAGGGATGAGATGCGACTAGTCAGAACTTGATTTGTTAGGTCATAAGTGTGCATGCAGTCTATATGTTTTTGGTTTCGTGGATTTCAGAATCATCTTGGGTATGGATTGGTTGGGTAAGTATGAGGTGAGGATATTTTTCCAGGATAGGGAAATATCACTAAGGCACCTTGATAGTTATAATTGAATCATATTCTTAGTAGAGAATCCTGACCGAAGTGTTGGTGCTTTGATTAGTGCTATGGAAGTAGGTGAAAAGTAAAGCCAGGTTCGAGTAGCAAGAGAGTTTGCAGATATCTTTGAGCCGTTGTAGGACTTCCATATTGAGTTTCAGATAGATCTTGTACCAGGAGTTGAACCTGCCATTAGACCACCTAGTAGGATGACACTGACCGAGATGAAGGAATTGAAGGTACAGCTAATGGATCTAGAAGGGAGAAATTTTATTAGACCAAGCAGTTTGCCTTAGGGAGCGGCTGCGGTATTCGTGATGGAACCGAACTGGTCGTTAAGGATGTGTATCAACTACTGTAAGTTGAATGAGAGGACGATTAAGAGTGGCAAAAGACAGTATTCCATTAACAACATTTCAGACCAGGTATGGTTCGCATGAGTGGTTAAAAATGCCATTTGGGTTAATGAAGGCACCCACTTTCTTCTTGGATTTGATGAACCGAGTTTTCCAAGAGTACATGGATAGATCTGTATTGGTGTTTGTAGATGGCATTTTAGTATACTAAGATCAAAAGAGAGCATGAAGATCATCTTAGAGTAGTGCTTGAGATGCTGAGGAAGCATCGTCTGAAAGCGAAGTTTTTCAAGTGTCGTTTTTGGAAGAAAGAGTTTAAGTTTCCTGGTCATGTGATTTCAAAGAATGGCTTGTAATTCGATTCAAACAAGATCGAGGCTGTTAATAATTGGAAGAGACTAGAGATGGTGACCGAGATAAGGAATTTTCTTGGATTTGTTGGCTATTACCGAAGATTCACTAAGGATTTCTCATGGATAGCAGCACCTTTGACTAAGTTAACCAGCAGGGATGTGAAGTTTGTCTGGTTCGACAATGCGAGGAAGCATTCTTTAAGTTAAAGCATTTGTTGACTAATGCACCTATGATTGTAGTTCCAGAAGAAAACCAAGGGTTGGTAGTATATACCGATGCATGCTGAACTGGATTTGGAGCAGTGTTGATGCAGAAGGGTAAATTTATTGCCTACGCTTCACGACAGCTTAGATTGTATGAAGTAAGAAATCCTACTCATGGTTTGGAGTTTCTGTGGTGATCTTCACATTTAAGATATGGATACATTATCTCGTTAGGGAGAGATTTGACCTATACACAGATCACAAGTTCTTTAAGGTATTTATTCTCTCAGAAGGAGTTGAATACGAGACAGCAGAGGTGGTTGGAGTTTTTAGCTACTTATGATTTTTGTGTAGAGTATACTCCTGGGAAAGGAAATAAGGTAGCAGATGATCTTAGCAGAAGACATCAGAATGTGGTGTTAGCTATGTTGGCAGAATGGAATGATTTAGAAGCTTTGACTACGTGTAGTGTGTAGTTGAGATTGACTGCTAGTTCTAGTCAGAGCACCACCATGTTGTTCTGTTTGGAAGTTCAACCAGTGTTGATCGAAAAATTGCTTATAAACTGAAAGAGGATTCAGCATTAGCCAAGAGGATTAGAAAGCTTCAAGTGGGATCGAAGATCGATGATCTAAGGGATTTTAGTCTGGAATGGAGAGGATGGTTGAGAAAGAAGGAATAGTTGTGTGTTCTGAAGGTTGAGGATTTAAAGAAAGAAGTTCTTAAGGAATGTCATCGATCCGAGTTTATGATTAATCTCGAAAGGACCAAGATGTATCAAGATATAAGGAGGAGCTTTTATTGGGATGGTATGAAGAGGGATGTTGGCTTGTGGGTCAGGCAGTGTGCGAACTATCAACAAGTGAAAGCCGAACATCAGAAGCCGAGTGGGTTGCTTCAACCTTTGGAGATACCAGTTTGGAAATGAGATTCGATATTCATGGATTTTATAAATGGGTTACCAAGGTCGAGTACAGGAAATGAAAGTATATCGGTCATAACGGACAGATTGGCCAAGAATGCCCATTTCATTCCAGTTAAGTCAACCAGAATGGAACATGTTTTAGCTTAGTTGTTCATAAAGAACATAGTTAGACTGCATGGAATTCCTAGTAGTATAGTCGGTAATAGAGATGCATTGTTTGCTAGTAAATTCTAGAAGAGTCTAGAGGATGTGTTGGGTACCAAGCCTAAGATGAGTACAACGTATCACCCTCAGACGGATGGGCAGATAGAGAGAGTAAATAAGGTACTCAAAGATCTACTAAAAGCTTGTACATTGGACTTTGGTGGATCTTAGGAAGGTCACCTACACTTGATAGAGTTTTCCTATAAAAGTAGTTATCAGACTAGTATAGGAATGGCGCCTTTTAAAGCTCTATATGGAAGGCCAATGCAAATCACCAACATGTTGGTTAGAGACTGGAGACAGATTAGTCTCATTCCAGATCCAGTTAAAGAGTCGATAGAGAAGATTGATTTGATCCGAGAAATGATGGAAAAAGCTCAGTCTAGATAGAAGAGTTACGTAGATAAGAGGCATAAAGGCCTAAAATTCCTAGTTGGAGATGGAGTTTTCATTAAGGTATCATCGATGAAGGGTGTGGTGCGATTCGAAAAGTCAGTGAAACAAGCACCGAGATTTGTTGGTCCGTTCTTAGTTATAGAGAGGATCGGAAAGCTCACATACAGAGTAGAGTTACCAAGCAGTATGAAAGGTGCCCATGTCGTGTTCCATGTGTCCCATCTTCCTAAGTATACACATGATCCAGAGACTACTATTCCTCTGACAAAAGTAGAAGATTTGATAGTAGAACCGAATTTGACTTATATTAGACAACTAGTTTAGGTTGTAACGAGAGATGAGAAAAGATTGAGGAACAAGAAAATCAAGTTGGTGAAAGTTTGATGGAGCGACAATGAGAAGACTGTATTTGGGAGACGGAAGACAGGATTAGAGATACTCATCCTGATCTGCTATGAGGGTATGTTCTATATTAGCTTCATATAGATTGTTACTAGTTAGGAAGGCTAGTATGGGCATTAGGAGCTACTACAGATGATTGCTACATTTAGTATTTAGTCCTTACTAAATTTCGAGGATGAAATTCTTTAAGGAAAGGATCCTGTAACACCATAATTTTTTTATAACATTATTCAGGAGATTTAATTAGATAAATTAAATAGAATAATGTAAATATTATAGTGATAAGGGGATTGAGATTTGAAAATTAACTAGAGGCCATGCTTAATTAAAAATAATGAATGAGATTATGGAAATGGTTATTAGAAAATTAATAAAAGAATAAAATAAGGGCCTTATGGGAAATTGCAACACCATAATCCCATTACCCTTAAAACCTCGTTTCCTTTACTTTACACGTTCGTTTCTCAAAAACTCTAAAACGTAAAACATAAAGCTCAAGTCGGCCAATAACTAGGGAAAAAAATGGAGAAAATCAATTAAGGCTAAGCAATCAAGCAAAGGGAATTAATCCAATATCAAATCTCAAGTCTTTATCCAAATCAAGGTGAATGATAATCAAAACCATCTCTATTTTTGTTTTTAAAGATCATTTGATTATGGGTTTAAGTTTACATCTAAGATGATTTTTGATGATGATATGCATGGATTTAATGATATATTGATTCAAATAAGATTGTTTGATAATTGTTTAATTCAGTTTTTAGGCAAAAATCGTATTTTCTGGATTTCGAATGTCAAGAGTAATTTATATGTTATGTAAAATATTATTTTGGAGATGATTTTTAATTTTTATAATTTTCCAAGCTATAAAAATTTGTTACAAATGTTTGGAGGAAGAAATGATTAAATTGGGTTTAAAGTAATTTCATCTATCATATGAAGGAATTTAGGTCTGAAATTTCTATATGTTGGACAACATATTAAAAGTGAATTTCTATGATTTTTGAGGATTATTCCTAACTAATATACCATGGAAATTAAATAATTTAGTTGAAGGACTATAATGTTTTAATTGTTTTGCTTAAGGAAAGGCTTATTTGTTAAATTACTTTTATTTTGATCTGAAATAATTGCAGTAGTTTTTAGGAAAGAATTTGAAAAGTTTATGGCAACCAATTAAACATTTACAAATAGGCAGGTTAGTTAAAAAGCAATTACTTAAAAAGGCATTAAAACAGTCTTTACCTAGAAATGTTGTTTCGCCGCTTTTAGTAGCTACTTTTTGATACTATACTTTCGCCTCAACCAAGTTGAAGCTAATACACAAGGTACCAAAGCATTGAAACGTAGTTGATTAGAAAATTTGGCTGGTATGGAGTCGAATCCTAGCTTTCGAAGGGGGTCAAAACCAATTAGCATTCGAAGGTCCTTTGTTTTACTATCCAAAGAAATGTGCTTGCCCTGTCTCCAAAAGAATGCTTTCGAATAGGTTTACTATAGCTTTGGAAGAAATCACCGCCTTTTTGTTTCAAAAAGATAGCTTTTGAACGAGTTGCCTTATTTTAAATCAATGCTTTCAAAGGGTAGTTTGAACCCAGTTGAAACCATGTTGTCGACTTTATGCCTTTCGAATGGATTGAAGTCACCTACTAGTTCGAAAGGTAGCTTTTTTTTTATAAATATAATAAGCCACTTCCCAATGCTTTTGAAAGGGCTCCAGTAGCCACCTTTATTAAAGATTTCGAAGGCGAAGTTTCAAAAGAGGTTTTGAAGCTATCCTTCCAAATGATTTGCTCAATTGATTAATGCTTCAAACCTATGGTTCCGAAGCCATTAGTTTTCCCCAATCACTTTTATTCAAAAGTTAATGATTTCGAAATGGGTATTTTTGTGTAAGTCACTTTGACTCAAAAGATATTTTTAAGTATAAACCCAATTGTTTCGAAAGGGGTACTTTCAAATGATTTCGAAGTCATGCTTCTAAGAATTAACAAGTAATGCTTTGATACTTTCGAAAAGTATGTTTTGATGGTTTCAAAAGAGATGATTTAAAGTGTTTCGAAAGGCATATTCTTAGTGTTTTGAAAATAAGATTTGAATGCCTTCGATGGAGTTTATCCAATGGTTTTGAAAGTAAAGGTTTAAGGTTTTAAAAGTCTTAGTTTTCAAAAGAAAGAACCCAATCTCATTTTTAAAGTCAAACCCATGGAAAAATAAAGGAGTTTTAAAATGGCTTTTAAGAATGGAGATTTTGAAGAAGCTTTCCTTGATAAAATATTAGGTTAAAGGGATTAACCATGTTTCATATGAAAATGATTTCAAGGATACTAAATCATAGATAGTGGTGTTGTTATGTTATTCTATTTGCTTCTTCTAATATACGTCTTCACTGTAAAATGGATCCATAACTGTAATTTTGGGGAAAAGGGGCAGAATAACCAGCTAGGTTGACTGGTAGTGAATATAATTAAGTTAACTCCTTTATGAGTAGAATTGCATCCAGAGGTCAGGTAGACTAGAATATAAGATTTCTAAATACTGATTAGGGAAGTTGTCAAAAGGACAGATTCATAGTAAACCCATGAAAACTAGGTTTAGAAAGAGTTATTGGCAGGGGCCAATAGATTTGTAGTGAACCTATGAAAACTATATCGGATAAAGTTATTAACAGTAGTTAATAGGTTCCTAGTCAACCCATGAAAATTATGAGAAGAGTCAAGTTATTAGAGATACCAATAGGTTCATGGAGAACCCATGAAACAATAAAGTTATTGGCAGTGGACAATAGGTTCTTAGTGATTCCATGAAAACTATAAGACCGGACGGGGTGCCATAAGCTTTAAATAGGTTATTAGTCAGCCCATGAAAACTAATAGGTTAATAGTGACCCGTGATACTATAACTGAGACAGATAGCCAAAATGAATGGTGATGGGAAATGCAGAATAGATTTACTTGTTTGCATATCATCATAATATTTTGAATTGCTATGTTTTAACCACTGTCGATGTAGGAGCACAGTATATGATTACTATAAAGTTTTTGGGTAAGATACTAATTATGGGAAAACCCGTTCTGCTAAGTGGCGTGGTCTAATCAGATATCTAAATGGTTTGAGATGGTATGTTATTATTCATACCGGGATTTATGTCTGACTTGAAGTTTATGTTTCTTCGCCTTAAACTCTCGGGTACTCAATTGATTTTGAATAGTTTGAGAGTTGAGTTTTTCAGGTACCTCTTTAGACGTGTAGGTGACAAGAATGATAATGAGAGTTCTTTTTTTGATTCCACTGTGTTTTGTTGAAAAGGAAAAGTTGTTTAATTACCTAGATATATACTCTAATCATCCAAGCGGGAATCTTCATATGTTGCTCTTGGCGTTTGTTGTAATAATTATATTTTCTCTGAACATGGTTCTGTAATATGGTATTATGCAATGAATGTTGAAATGGATTGTGAAAGTTTTTAATGATTAAACTTTCTTTTTTCCATATCCATGTATTTCTGTTATATCAATATATTAACGTATTTGGTCGTCGAGGATTAATAACTGTGGATGACTACAGCATCCATAGCTTTTAGTTTTGGGCCCCTAAGTGGGGGATGTTACATCTGTCTCCGAATACCAAGATGTACTTCAAGGGTCGATCATGAACCATAGAAGTTTTGATTGGCACCAATCTTCGGGCACCTGCACACTTGCATTATTCACATGCAGATTCATCTGAGTCAGTCATGTCACAACTCTTAGGTAATGGAAAGATAGGTTCTTGGACTTGAAAATTCATTTTATTTCATAAATGACGTGAAATGATAAAATCTGTCTACTTACTCGACTCTAGCCAATTATTTAAAAATTTATTTCTGAGTGAAATAGCATCGTAACTGCTTGTTATTCTATGCCCTCAAGAGAAAAATCTCGTCTATCATTGTAAGCCGAACAGTTCCATCTCTAAGCTTCTGATCTATTACATAGGGACCTTCCTAGGTTGGGCTAAATTTTCCCAGGCCATGGAAGATTCATTTAAGAACCAGGTTGCCAACTTCAATGGAACGATTCCTAACCTTAGTGTTATAATATCGTGCAACCTGGTGTTGGTGTGCAGCTTCCCTCAACTCAGCTGCATCGCGCTTCTCATCGATTATATCTAGAGAATCTAGTAGGAGTTTATCATTTGCTCATGGATTTTAGTGAATCACTCAATGAGAAGGTACGACCAATTTAACCAAAATCGCAGCTCCTAATTCATAGGCGAGGGAGAATGGAGGAGGGGCCAATTGTTGACTTTTGAGTTGTTAGATAAGCCAATAGTACTAATGGAAGTTTGTTGATCCACTTACCCTTGGCCTTTTCCAACCGCTTATTAAGAATGGACTTGGTAATCTTATCCATAGCTTCACCCATCCAATCACCTAGGACCATGCCACCGTAGCAAATCTCTTCTCTATGTGATGCCGACGGTGGAAATCTTTGAATTCAATACTGTTGAATTGGGCTCGATATTGGTAACGATTGTCTGTGGAAGTCCAAAATGATAGATGATATTCAAAAAAATTTTATACTTTATATATCGTGATCGTGGCCGCCGGCTCTGCCTTTGCTTATTTTATGAAATAGTCAACTATGACGATTGAGTACTTCGTGCCACCTTTAGATATCATCAAGACGCCGATGATATCATCCCCCCCAAACAACAGACGGCCAAGGACTGACCATTTCTGTAATCTCCATTGCGGGGCTATCATTATTTTAGCAAATCTCCAGGACTTGTCATACTTTTAGGTGTAATCAGCTGCGTCTCGGTTGATAATTAGCCAGAAGTATCTATAGCGGAGGATCTTCTTTGCTAGGGTTTGCCTCCTGGTGTGGTCACCATAGGCCCTTTCATGAACTTCTTTAGAACTCGCTTTGCCTCGTCGTTGGTGACACACCGAAGCATAGGGACAGAGAAACCTTTCCTGTAAAGTACTCCTTCCTGCATGACATATCTCGCAGCTTATCGAAGGAGCTTCCATCGTTCATTCCTTCTCTCTGGAAGGATTCCTCTCCAAAAATAATCTTTTATTGGAGTCATACATGACTTTCTTTTTGGTTCAACCTCCAAGATCCAATCGACATCCACCCGGTCGATGCTTGGAGTTGGTAGTACTTCTATTGGGACCAGGCCCATGAACTGTGCATCTTCGAAACTAGCCAACTTAGCCAGTAGTTGGCCTTCTTGTTTTCCTCTTTGGGTATATGAGCGATCATGTAAAATTCGATGTCACTAAGCAGCTCAAGAACCCGATTTAGATAAGGAGCTAGTCTCACTCATTTTTCTTGAAACTCTTTTTGAATTTGGAAAACCACCAGTTAGGAGTGATAGAAAATGTATAGAGCCTTCAACCAACTCTTTGGCAATCTTCAGTCCTACAATTAAGGCCTCGTATTCAGCTTTATTGTTCATTGTCGAAAGTTGAGTTTCAAGGCATAATAAATCCGATGTTCTTCGGGGGTAACAGGTACAACTCCAGCATCGAAACACCATTCATTAGATCCATCATCCCTGTACATCTTTCCACCCAGTGTCTTTCTCGCCTCTTCTTTCCAAAGGACTATCTTGCATGGTGAATTCAGCTATAAAATCCTCCAAAGTCTGACACTAGATTGCTCTCTGTGGGTGATAGGTTATGTCGTAATGGCTCAATTCAATGTTTCATTTTAGAAGCCTTCCAGCAGTCTCAAGTCATTGCAAGAGTTGTTGCAAAGGCTGGTTGGTGAGAAATTTGATCGGATGATCTTGAAAGTAAGGGCAGAGCTTTCTCGAAGCGATCAACAGGCAGTACGCGAGCTTCTCCAGCCTCGGGTAATTTCTTTTTTTCTTCCATCAATCACTTACTGATATAATAGACCAGTCGCTAGATGTAGGATTCCTCTAGTACGATTGTAACACTCAAAGCATGAACCGATATTGATAGGTATATAAAGAGGTTCTCATCATCCAACAGCTTCAACAGGATGGTGGTCTCTCCAAGTGATCGACCAGAGCTTGGAATGCATCTTTACACTTGCGATTCCACTCAAAATTCCTTTTTCCTTTCTTAATGATGTCAAAGAAAGGAATGCATTTGTCTGTGGCTTTGGAGACGAACCGACTCAAGGCAACGAACTTCCCATTTAAGATTTAGAATTCTTTGATCGTCTTCAAAGCCTCAATCTTTCTCAATGCCTCGATCTTTTCAAGATTGGCTTCAATCCCATTGGATTTTACAATGAAGCCTAAGAATTTCCTCGACATAACGCCAAAAGACAATTTAAGGGGTTAAGCTTCATCCTATATTTTTGAATCATGCCAAACATCTTTGCTATATCATTAACGTGGTTCATCAAACGCCACAACCACACAAGTTGCCTTCCACGTAGACTTCCATCGTACGTCCAGTCTGACCATTGAACATTCGGTTTACGAGCCTCTATTAGGTTGCTCCTGCATTCTTTAAGCTAATGGGCATGCCAGATAGCAATACAGTTTGAGGTTGGTTATGAAGTTGGCGTGTTCTTGATCCAGGACGTGCATCAGGATTTGGTTGTATCTAGAGTACACGCCCGTGAATGAAAGTAGCTTATGTCCCGCTTTCGAATCCACCAACTGATCGATCCTTAGGAAGGGGAAGATGTCTTTTGGGCTTGCCTTATTCCAATCAGAATAGTCGGCGCATGTCTTTCGCTCCCTATTCGCTTTCCTTACTAAGACAGCATTAGATACCCACTCCAAGTATAAGGCATCACAGATAAAACCGTTTCCTTCAGCTTATCCACCTCTTCTTTGAGTGCAGCGGATCCCTCCTGACCCAAGCCACGACATTCCTGTTAATGCACTTGGGATTTATGTTAAATGCATTGATCACTATCTCCGATGAGATCCCACACATATTAGAGTGTGTCTATGCAAACACATCTAGGCTTGCCCAGAGAAAACCAACTAATTTTTCATCACTCTGGCACCATGCTGCGGTCCGACCTTCAGAACCTGATTCGGATCGTCTTGGCTGACCGAAATAGCGATCAACTCGATGGGAGCTGCACGTCAAGATTCAGGCTGTAGTTGCTATGGATCCAAAGCCTTGATGCAGTGGGCCTCCTCCACATTTTTCCCTTTCTCTCTTTGCTTCACCTCCTTTAGCTGGTGACATAGCATTGGCTGTCAGTCACCTGATCTCTGTAGACAATTCCTACATTGTTCACAGTAGGGAACTTCATCGTTAAGCACCAAGGAGCTATAGCCGCCCTGAATTCAACCAAGGCCTATCGGCCTAGAAATGCATTATAATCCGAGTAATTATCCAACATCAAAAAGGGCACGACTCCAACTCGATTGCGGTCACCCTCACCAAGTACAACCGGTAATTCCATATATTTAATCGTCTCAACAGTCGTCCTGTTGAACCCCTATATTCGAGATTTACAAAATTTCAAATCTTTCTCTTTCAACATCATTTGAACATAAGCTTTCTTAAAAAATATATTAACTGAACTCCCACAGTCAACCAGCACCTTGAGAACAATAACTGGACCAATTGTGGCAATAATCACGAGTGGGTCAATCGTTGGAGCTTCCTCTCCATCAACATCTCTATTTTGAAAAACAATATCGTTAGTCATCATTCTAAATTGTTTCATTGAAGACCCATCTTCAATAGCGAAGCAACATTCGCGGTTCGCATGTTTTATTGCACCAACATATCTCTCCTCTCAACTAGACTCTTATCGGTTAGGTGTGGCCCATCGATAATTGTATTAATCACCAATCTTTTTTCTGGCCACCTGAATGCATCAGCACCAGGCCCAGCTTGCCCCCATTGGGAAGACAGCCCAAGGGCATTAGAGTTTTCTTACCCCCCTTCCTTCGGGGCTTTTACATATTATTGTAAATTTTTCTTGCGAATCAAGTCCTCAATCATGTCCAGTAGGTATCTACATTCGTTAGTATTTTGATTGCGAGTTTCATGGCATCTGCAGAATTTGCCCGACTTTCTCTCCTTCTCAGTTGACTATCTTGGAGTCGACTTTCTATACTACTCAGTATTTTGACTTACCTCTCTATTGAGTAATTTAGTTCGGTACCGCTGTCATACTTAAAAGTCCTAATTCAATTCATGTTATCTGCCTTCTTCTTAGCCCCATCATACTTCATTTTCGATTATTGTTTTGATTACCAACATTCACATCTAATTTTGCAAAGCTTCCTCCAGACTATTTTCCAACAACATTGCTTTGCACTATTCCAGCTGAACTCCCAGCCTCAGTTCTCCATGGACGTTTGCGTGCTTCTTCTAAGCGTAAATACTCGTTGGCTTTTCCATAGAAAGCATCCATTGTCAATGACGTCTTCCTTTCCAACCATTCCTCTTTCCAAACATTCCCCGAACATCGTATCAGGATGAATCCCCCTAATTAACATCATCAGCACTATGTCATCTTATAGATTTATAACTTATGTCACAGATGTATAGAATCAATTCGAGAAATCCTTCAGCGATTCTCCATCAGCTTGGAAGAGGTTTGACAATGACATGACATGTTTTGGACATGAAGTATTTAAGCCGAATTGCTCTATAAACTTCTTTGACAACTCAGCAAAAGATGATATGGACTACGGCAAAAGTCGAGTGAACCACATCATAGCTACTCCCTCTAGGAAAATTGGGAAATAATGGCATTTCACGGCATCAGAAGCTCTGTCGGAATCCATATGCCATTCATATCACATCAAGTGCTGTCTAGGATCTGTCGCTTCTCCATATAACGACATAGTTGGTATTACAAATCTTGGAGGGTATTTCCCACATAGAATGTACTTCGTAAACCGACTCCGACTGAGAGAGGAACCTATTCATCTTTGCTTTTGAAACTTTTTTCGCTGACAAGTCTCTTGCCCATAATCTCTAAGTAGTCTGTGTTAACAGATTCGACTGAACGGTGGTAATCGAGCTCCACGCCGAGTGTTCGGCCTGTCAAACGCTCTCGATTAGGCTTTGGATACCTAGGTTCTCTAAACTCTAGGAGGTCAACACATCTAGCAGTCCCCTTTGTTTGATTCCCATGAGTTGTATCATCAGTAGCATCATGATTCTCCATATTCTGATCATCAATGGTACATCCAGAAGTCAAATCCATGCTACCCTCCAGATGGCGAACTATGGGCCCACCACTCAATGGGTCGGTACCGAACCTTAACATTGGGTCAGTATCGATCCCCAAACTTGAGCCTGGGGCTCGTCCTCTTCCTTGAGATGTTCCAACAACATTCTGAGTCCTCTTCTACTTCCCGTCCTGCCATCACTGTTCGGATGAAGAGAAACTTTTTGACTCTAAATGAGAATCTCTCCTACTCCTTTTATGGCTATTTTGAGTTAGCTCATTCAACAGTTTCAAGCTCTACTGCATCGTTTGATTCATCTTATTCGGACTAGCTTAGAATCTCTCTTTTATCTACTTCATCGTCCTATCCATCTCCATTCTGGTCATGACTTCAGTTGGAGTCTGGATCTCAGGTTGAGGTGGTTGGGCAACTCCATCTCCATGTTGAGAATTTTGATTCTCATCTTCAATGGTAGCTCTAAAATTAATAGAATGGTCTCTTCTCAATGAAGCCAGTTCTCTTAAGTTTTTAGACGTTTGAATGGTAGAAAATAAGGTAGTAAAATTGGATCTATATTTTGGAATTAAGAAATCCAATAGTAGATGATGGATCCAAGTAGCCTGAGAATAAATTTCTCGGTGAAAGAACTAAGGTGTTTGAACCAAAAATGGCACAAACACCCAAAAGTTAAAGTAGAGAATAAAAATGAATAATTAAATGAAAACCGAGCAAGAAAGAACACACCATAATTTGCAGTGGTTTGAAAAATCAAGGCATGTGTCCTCTTTATAATCTTATTGCTTATATTCTGACTTGGAGGCATAAGTTCTTATGGGTTGGGATTACTCTAATGCTTGGTTACGAGAATTAAAGATAGAGAGGAACAAGAGCCAAAAGATCCTAAAATTGAGCCCTACCTTCCTATTTTAGAGGTGGGGGCCTAAAATCTCGTACAAAAAACTTTAGGCCATTCTCTACGCAAAAGACTAGTTCTCTATAAAGATAAAACATCAGATCATCAGTCTGTATAGGTCTGTACAACTCCAGGGGTATGGGTCGGTACTGACCCATAGGATGGCCAACAAGGCTGCCACTAACTTTTCATTTGGCTCGTCTTGTGGTTAGCTTTGTGATTTCATAGCTGTTTGCACCAGTATTAGCTCGTCTCCAAGTGTACATGATGGCTATATGGAATAACAGAGTTGTAGCTTTAAGTGTTCACAGAGATTGATGGAGAATTGCATTGGATCAACAAAATGACATTAGAAATAGGCTCTTGGCATCAAGTAGAGGGTATAAGAAGAAGTTGACCATCATTGGGGAAGAAAATAGGGTCGGTGCCGACCCATAAGATGGGGTCGGTATCGATCCATTACTTGGGTGGTTCCATCCTTGTTTTAGTTTGGGTTGGTTTGACTTTGGCCTTGCGACTCTGTTTATGTTTGGTTTCCAAGCTCTTGGGCTATCTCTCTTTTGGGCTTTCTACCTTGATAACTCCAAGTTTGAATCGCCCAATCTATCCGAATATGGCCTTGTCAAAAGGATGGATAACACTTGCCATAAGAAGTACGTCTCATTTCAAACGTGATGTGATTTGAATCAAGACAAGACAAAATTGCCATGAAAGTCTCCTCTATATGTTTCGAATGGCCTTATCCTTTATGCGAATCATTTTTATGAAATGATATTAGGACGATCCACATTTCGAAAGGTTTAAATTGACAATAATCCACACATGTCTGAGTTAAACGATTCGGAACATAGACAATCAATGGAGTTAATTAAGAAAAGTAAGAAAAGAAGAAGAAAACAAATAGAGAATCTCATGGTGGAATGACAAAATATAATAATCAAATAAACAGTTCATGAAGCTGTTTATATTATACATTTGATTATAATTTATACAAAATTTATCAGAGTTATATATACAACAGGGATAAATAAAACAATGCAACAGACAACATGATGCAGGAATACTAATAGTAATAATATACCAAATCTTCATTTTCGTCCTCCAAAATACATCTTCAATGCGCTGAAAAACTCAGGACTGACCCAAGTGTAATGAAAAGAAAACATTCGAGTCAGGAATAAAATATTCTTATGTGAGTCAAATCGATATCGCATATAACATGAGTGCCATGGTGTCAGAGATGTTTACAGGTTTTTACATCTCCTATCCAGTGTATAACATGCATGCAATATCTCAAGAGATGTTACAAGATTTTTCATCTCTTAAGGATCCATCAAAATATTTACATGTAGTAGAATACGCTGCATATATAATGTCTAGTCAATAAAATAAATATCAAAATAGCTTTAAGGCTTTACATTTATCCCCTTTAACACGATTTTTAGCATTATCGTGCAGTTTAAATATAAAACACCAATAAACCTTCGATGGATAGGGATGCACTGTGACACGATAGACCAAAATCGTAGAGGTCTCATATAAGGATAAAAGTATGACAAGGCATGTGAAATGCCCAAAGTAGGATACTACCAGTTTACCCTTTTGGGCCGGTGGTAACCTTTAACGGCCCGCCGCATCCAACACTTCTAAAATCCGAGTGTACATACCAATCACAATGTAAATGATGGTAATACAAAAAAGTGTGTCCGCTAGAGGTAGCTAACCTCATTGGCCGTTACAGCTTCTGTTTTAGTCATTTCAAATTGACACAAGTGTCAGGCTAATCCATTATTGTTCTCCTTCTTCAAATCTAGCAAATGCCGCCAAATCCAACCACTTCGTTCTGGAGTCTCCTCCACGCACGCAGTTGTAAACGTGGTTCTAATATTGGCAAAGAGTATGCCAATAAGAGGCCCTGGTCTCTTTAACAACCAAACATCATTTTACGCACCGGTAGGTACATTTATATTTCGAAAACAGTTCTACTTGATATCAAAATATCATATGCGCTTCAAAATCAAATCCATTTCGAAATCATAAGATTTACTCAAAATATCCCATTTCATTTCAAAATCATTTTAAACCTAATATCTCGATTTCGCTTCCAAAATTATTTTGAATTTCAATTTAGGTTATAACTTCATTTTAACCCAACTCGTATTTAAATTGAAGATTAAAAATAAACAATCCACCCTTTTGACCAGTTTGAATTTTTAGAAAGTTTTAAAATAGTTAAAATAGCTTAATAGGAAATAGTTTGAGTATTGAAATTTGTTTGGAAAATCAACGAATATCGAAAAAGGATAGATTTTTAATAATTTATTTGAAAATAGTTTCAAAGTCAAGCCGGCTCAATTTGAAATTTCCCAATTCAAATCACTTTAAATTTCCATTTCGATTTAGTCGATTCAATTCCAATATGAAGTTGAATTTTACTTCGATTCTAAATTAATTTCACCTCCTATTCCAAATTAATTTCAATTCCAATTCTAATTTAATTTCAAATCAATTCACAAATTTAAACTATTTCGATTTATATCAATTCCAAGTTCGATTTTCAAAATACCGATTCAAAACACATAAATATAATTTACCTTTAATACCCAATTTAAAATCCAAATTTTCAAATATAATTCAGTTCTGGGCTCAATTTTGAAATATCGTTTTATATCACTTTACTTTGCAATATTCAAAGTTCGAATAAAAGTCCAATCCTTTAATCAAATCAATTTCGAAATTTTAAATTAAATTTTGATTATAACTTAAAAATCTAAACTTTAATTATTTAAAACATTTCGTTTTAAATTTCAACATTTCGAGCTCCAATTCGAAAATAATTCGATTTCTATAAATTAGATTTTATTTTCTTAAAAATAAAAATCAATTTAAATAATTTCAAATCCAACTTTTTTAAAATCCTTTAATTTAACCAATCTGATATTCGTATATAATTTTCTATCCTAAGGACGAGTGAATCAGTTATTTCACTTAAATTCTGGGATGGATACATATCATTATAATCCAAATAAATGTCATAGGTATATATCATTTCAACCTATTTCTTAATTTATTCGTAATTCGATTTATAGTTTTATATACTGTAAATAATATACAGGGTGATAGCAGGATATAACAAAATAAATAAACATCTAAGTCATCTAAAACATCAATCAATAGCATCCATCACAATCAACATCCAAATCAACCAGTAATTCACAACAATTTCATAGATATCAATATCATGTAATTTACTGTCAATTAAATTTTCAATTTCAAATTTACTATCAATTTTAATACCAATAGTCAATTCATATGTAAATTTCATTTTCAAATAACAGTCAATAAAATTAGATAACTTCACGATTTAATTTTAATGAACATAAAAATATTATTGTACATCGTGAGCGTTTAAAACACTCGCCTTTATATGAAACTAAAATTATTCCGGCTTCAGCTAAATCCCAATCTGACTCTACGTTACATATAACATCGATACAGTTGCACTGTAACTCGCTCTGTCTGAAACGAACATCGTATGAGAGAGTTATTCAATATTTAGTTCATCGATTTGAATATAATTAAGTTAAGAAATTTATATATATATATATATATATATATAATTAAATTTTCAATCAAATATATTACCCAGCCTACAACATGCGTACCCAACCCACTAACGTTGCTCCGTCTTCTTCCTCCTCCCCTCATTTGCCTATACACGATCACAGTGTGCACGCTTCCCTGATGACACCACCCAACGATCAATGATCGAGCAAAAAAACAATGCCACTGATCCCCTCACCTCGAACTCGTCATGCTCGTACGCTCACCATCACCTCCCCCCGCCTGGAGAAAATCACGACATTCTCAGGTGACTAGCACTGTAGCAAATGTCGGTTTCCTCCCCAAGCAGCAGCGACTTCCCAAAATCCTATCCTATATTCCATAAGACCCCAAAAACTCGAATACGACCACCATATCTCGAATTGTCGACAGAATTTACAAAAATTCTAACCCTAGCGATGCCTGACATGAATGAGTTCGACCAGAGGGCGCCGCAACTCACAAAAATATCCCACGTCTAAGATCATGCTACAACAACAATTTTAAATTTTTTTTTTCAAATTTTCATAAAGTATCTTGATAGATTTAAAATTTTAAAATCTCAAATCCTATCTATTTTTTTCTTTGTTATGTTCTGTTTAAAAGAAGAAGGGAGATGCGTATTAAAGAAGAAAAAAAAGAGTAGGCAGGATCATAGAGTGGCTTGCTCAGATAAAAGTAGGCTGATATGAATAAAGATATTTGAGTGAAGTCAAATCGTATATATTTAAATTTCCAAATATCAGGGTATTTATTTCAAATTCAGATCGAGGCGTGCTACCCGGCGTTCCTAATGTTATACACATATTCCGAACACAATGGAATAAGTCTCGAGTCCCAATTCAATCCTATAGAGAAGATAGCTTTTTGAACCCAATCATTATTAAATTTTCGCTGTTCTTTTCCACGCATTACTATCCCATACGATCAAATGATAACCTCAAATGCTACGAAATTTGAAAGTCGATAATAATACACTATTACGGATCCAATGGAATTTTTTGTCGAAATCCAAGATCGCGTCTCAGATCGCTATTTTAGCGCGTCGATTAAATCGACGATTCCAAAAATTGACAAATTTACTTGAAATTTTCAGTTTTAAAACTTATTGACTCAATTCTAATTCAAATATAATTTATATCAACATTAGAAATCATTTTGATTCCTATTCAACTCAAATTTCAATAATTCTCTATTTCTGTGTTATGATAAATGTTATATTTGAAATCTAAATTCATTCTATAATTTCAACAAAAAACTTCATATTCAATAACTACACTAATAATTCGTTAAATTTTATTTTTAAGCATTTTTATCCAATAATCATATTAAATTTAATAATTTAAAATAGTTAAAAATACGATTATTACATTCTCCACCGCTTAAAACTTTTCGTCCTCGAAAAGGCGTTAAATAAAGAATTTAACATTCGATATATTTTATTCAAAATAATCAACTTATAAAATTTTAAAATCTTATTTATAAAACCATTACTATGCTCTCCCTATGTCACTCTGATATCGGCTCTATAGAAATTATAAGTTATGTATGAAAACAAGTTATAAAATTATTTAAAACCTCAAAAAATTTCTAACATCCGGATTTACGGAAAATTTCGGCAACGTCTCCTTTGCGTGGCTCGATCGAATTTTTTTTACAATATAATATATAATACAAATAGATATCAAATATACCAAATGTACATCTCATCTCAATGATAAGGCATCCTATAGGGAAAAATATAAAAGTGGGGTATTTAATCCGAGATGTGTATCTTATTATTCTTAATACAAGCGAGTTCGCTCATATTAAGTAAACAAAAGCATATAAGAACCCGTGTATGTGTCCAAACGGTCTTCGTATGTACCTATCTCAACTCAGTTTAGAATATTGGTCACTTATAAAGATGTAGAAATCATATATGAGTTCAATATAACTATATAAATTGGATTTTGAATCCAAATCATAACAAAGGCACAAAAATGCTACATACTACAATCATATGCAATCAAAAATAGATATAACGATGGTTTTTAATAAAAGAAACCGTTCAACAGTTAATGGTTATCCTATTAACTCATAAATGATCATCATTTACATTTCCAATGTTAATATTTAATTTACACACTTCCTTTTCCATTTACATTCATTTTTTTTTCAAAATTTAACCGGTTTGCTTCAAATTTATTCACAACTATTTCATTCACATTCAATTTATTCAATTCAGTTTGTTAAATTTCAATTGTTTCACTTTTTGTTTAACATATTTTCATATACATTCATCTATGAACCACTTTATAAAATTCATTTCATTTAAATCTTATTTAAGTTAAGTTTATTTCATTGCCACTTAGTATATTTCTCTTTTAATGCTAATTTCATTTACAAACCATTAAGGTTTATTATAAACATTCTATAAAATGCAATTCATGTTTATTTATTATTTTTCTCTCCATATCTTAAGTTCAATTTTATATTTTAACTCACTTTGTTAGTTCATTTCATTAATTCATATCCTTAAAATATTTTACTTAAGTGAATTTTATTTTTATAATTCAAATTCATATTGATAAATTTTTTATTTTCTTACAATCAATTTCATTCAACTTATTAAGTTAACTTCATCTTATAATTCATTTTGTTAATTTATTCCATATTAAATTAGTTAACATTCAATTTGATTGAAAATCATTTCATTTGGATTTAATTTATTTACATCCTATTTAATTCAATTACTCATATTAATTTTCTTACTCTCATTTATTTTTGTTAAATTTCTTTCACAATTCAAATTATATTTTATTTTGTAATTCAAGTTGTATTCATTCTGTTAATTCATTTGTAGCCTAAGTGTAATTAATTCACTTTACTAATTTCTCTAGTTCAATTCAATCCCAATTCAACTCATTTAATCTTTATTAAGTGAAATTCTCTTTTATTTAATCCATTTCTCATTTTATTTCACTCTAATTTAAAAAAAATTCTCCTTTTATCATTCACATTTAACAAATTTAAAATTTGTTTTTAACTTAATATTTTTCAAATCTTTAAGTTATACAATTTGATTCACTTAAATTTTCGTTTCATCACTTTATTTAATTGATTTCAAATACAATTATCCTTTATCTAATCTTCCTGAGTTCAACTTCATTTTATTTAATTTTATTTCTCAAATTCAAAGTTTCTTTTGTATGCTTAACCAAAATATTCAATAGTTTTAAAATTTAATTTTACCTTCCTGTTCAAATTTATAAATTATAAACTTATTTCTTATATATACTACTTCTATTTTTTAAGTTCAAAACTATTTCCATATATTTATTAAATCATACTTAGAAAATATTTTTCTTTCACAATCAAAACTTGTTTTAATGGAAAATAGATTTCTTTTGGTAACAATTCTCACTTAGAAACTCAAATGAACACTTGCGATGTTGCAGTCATCCCCAGAATTATTTCACAGCGACCGAAGCGAGTTTAATGCTTGATTCCATTCAAAAATGTTTCCAAAATATATTTCTCATCAACACACTATTAAATAGTATTATTATTAAATTTGAAAGCTTTTGAAAATAATTTTGAAGGCAATATGATTTAAATTTTAAAATTTCATCTTTTAATTTTTTTCTATTTTAAGCTATATTATAAATATACTTATACGAATTCCATTACCTTATTGTCAAAACTTTATTTCCATAATTCTTATTGCAATTAGATTTCGATTCAATTTAATTATTGAACACGTCGTAAAATAAAATTCATAAAGTATTCATTTTATTTTAATTCAACCAATAATCGATGATAACTAAATATTATCATCTCCTAGCAACAATTTCATTAATAATCATTATATTTATATAATATAATTTGGGTAAAATTATTTCATTTAACCCAATTTAAAATAATATTATGTCGACTTGCCTCGTTTAAATGTTTAAAAACTCTTATCGATAGCATGGCATCTCACGCACTAACGAAAATTCATAAACAACTCAGTGGACAAGTAAACATAATATAAAACATTTTATAACACTAACAAGTACGCTCTCTCATACATATACACACTTAAAAAACTCATTTCAGGGTATTATTACCCTATCTCTAATGAGTCAAACCCCACAAAGCCAAGGTTGTTGCTAAAAAAAAGCTTTGATACTAACTGTGATGACCCATATTTCGAAAGGCTTGAATCAACAACAATCCAGAACATAGATAATCAATAAAGTTAATTAAGAAAAATAAGAAAAGAAGAAGAAAACAAACACATAATCTTGCAACGTAATGATAAAATATAATAATCAAATAAACAATTCATGAAGTTGTTTATATTATACATTTGATTATAATGTATACAACATTTATCAGAGTTACATATACAACATGGATAAATAAAACAATGCAGCAGACAGCATGATGCAGGAATACTAATAGTAATAATATACCAAATCTACATCTTCGTCCTCAAGAATAAACCTTCAATGCATTGAAAAACTCAGGGCTGACCCAAGCGTAACGAAAAGACAAAACACTCGAGTCATGACTAAAATATTCTTATGCGACAAATTGATATCGCATATAACATGACTGTCGTGGTGTCAGAGATGTTTATGGGTTTTTACATCTCCTATCCAGTGAATAATGTTCGTGCAATAACTCAAGTGATGTTACGGGATTTTCCATCTCTTAAGAATCCATCAAAATATTTATACGTAATAGAATATGCTATATATATAATGTCTCGTCAATAAGATAAATATCAAAATAGCATTAAGGCTTTACATGGATCCCCCTTAATGCGTTTTTAAGCATTATCGTACAGTTCGCATATAAAACACCAGTAAACCATCGGTGGGTAGGGATGCGTTGTGATACAACAACACTGAACCAAAATCATAGAGGTCTCATATAAGGATAAAAGTTGAAAAGGCACGTGAGGCAATGTCCAAAGTAGGATACTACCAGTTCACCATTCCCGGCTGATGGTAACCCCTAACGGCCCATCGTGTCCAACAATTCCAAAATCTGAAGGTGTATACCAATCAATCACAATGTAAATGATGGTAATACAAAAAGTGTTCCCGCTAGAGGTAGCTAACCTCGTTGGCCGGTACGACTTCTGTTTTAGTCATTTCAAATTGATAGAAGTGTCAAGCCAATCCATCATCGTTCTCTTTCTTCAGTTCTAGCAAACGAAGCCAAATCCAACCACATCATTCTAGAGACTCCTCCGCATACACAGTTGTTAAAGTGGTTCCAATATTGACGGAGAGTATGCTAACAAGGGACCCTAGTCTCTTTAACAACCAAACGTTGTTTTACACACCAGTTGGTATTTTTATATTTCGAACTAGTTCGTACTTGGTATCAAAATATCATTTCGCTTCAAAATCAAATCCACTTTCAAAATCAACATATTTACTGAAAACATACCATTTCATTTCAAAATCATTTTCACCTTAATATCCCGATTTCGCTTCCAAAATTATTTCAAATTTCAATTTAGGCTATAATTTCATTTTAACCCAATTCGTATTTTAATCCAAGATTTAGATGTAAACGTTCTACCTTTTTCACCAGTTTCACTTTTTAGAAAATAGCTTAAATAGTTTTAAAATAGTTAAACAGTTAAAATAGTTTAATAGAAAATAGTTTGAGTATTGAAAATGGTTTATATAGTAAAATAGTTTGGAAAATCAAAATAATTTGAATATTTAAAAAGATAGATTTTTAATAATTTATTTGAAATACTTTCAAAGTCAAACCAATTTAATTTCAAATATCCTAATTCAAATCATTTTAAATTCCATTTTGATTTAATCGATTCAAAATTGACTTCAAGTCGACTTTTACTTTGATTCCAAATTAATTTCACTTCTAATTCCAAATTAATTTCGATTCTAATTCTAAATTAATTTCAAATCAATTCCCAAATTTAAACCATTTCGATTTATATCAATTCCAAGTTCGATTTTCAAAATATAGATTAAAAATACTTAAATCAAATTTACCATCAATACCCAAATTAAAATCCAAATTTTCAAATATAATTCAATTCCGAGCCCAATTTTGAAATATCCTTTTATATAACTTTTACTTAGTAATATTCAAAGGTTGAATAAAAGTCCAATCCTTTAAATCAAATCAATTTCTAAAATTAAAATCATATTTCGATTATAACTTAAAAATATCAACTTCAATTACTTAAAACATTTCGTTTACCAAACTTAAATTTCAACATTTTGAGCTTCAGTTTGAAAATAATTCGATTTCCACAAATTCGATTTTATTTTATTAAAAACCAAAATCGATTTAAATAAATTGAGATCATAGTTTTTAGAATCATTTAATTTAACCAATCCAGTGTTCGTACATAATTTTCTATCCTATGGCCAAGTGAATTAGTTATCTCAATTAAATTTAGGGATGTGTATATATATATATATATATATATATATATATATATATCATTTCAATCCAAATAAATGTCATAGGTCTATATCATTTCGACCTATTTCTTAATTATTCAAAATAATTCAATTTAGAGTTTTATACACTGTCAGTAATATACAGGATGATAGCATGATATAACAAAATAAATAAACATCAAAACCATCAAAAACATCAATCAATAACATCCATCATAATCAACATCCAAACCAGTCAATAATTCACAACAATTTCATAGTTACCAATATCAAGTAATTTACTGTAATTAAATTTCCAATTTCAAATTTATTGTCAATTTTAATACCAACAGTCAATTCATATGTCAATTTCATTTTCATTTTCAAATAATAGTCAATAAAACTAGGTAACTTCACAATTCAATTTTAACGAACATAAAAATATTATAGTACGTCATGAGCGTTAAAAACATTCACCTTTTATTTGAAACTGAAATTATTCCAGCTTCAAATAAATCCCTATCTAACTCCAAGTTGTAAATAACGTCGATACGGTTGCACTGCAACTCGTTCCGTCTGAAACAGACCTCGTATGAGAGAGTTATTCAATTTTTAGATCATCAATTTGAATATAAATAAATTAAACAATATATACATATATAACTAAATTTTCCATCAAATATATTACCCAGCCCATAACGTACACACCCGGCCCATTAAAGTTGCTCCTTCTTCTTCCTTCTTTCCTCATTCGCCTACACAGTGTGCACGCTTTCCTGATGACACCACCCAATGATCGACGATCAAGCAAACAAAAATCGCCACTGATCCCCTCACCTCGAGCTTGTCACGCTTATACCCTCACCATCACCTCCCGCCTCCTGTAGCAAATCGTGACATTCTTAGGCGACTCACACTATAGAAAATGTTGGCATCCTCCCTAAGTAGCTGTGATTTCCCAAAATCCTAACCTAAATGCCATACGACCGCACGAACTCGAATACGACCACCATATCTCGAATTATCAACCAGAATTTACAAAAATTCTAAACCTAGCCACGTATGACATGAATGAGCTCGATCAGAGGATGCCGAAACTCACAAAAATATTCCAGGTCCAAGATCATGCTACAACAAAAATTTTAAAATTCGTTTTTGGAATTTTTATGGAGTATCTTGCTAGATTTAAATTTTTGAAATCTCAAATCCTATCAATTTTTTTCTTTACAGTGTTCTGTTTAAAAGAAGAAGGAAGAGCGTATTAAAGAAGAAAGAAAAGGAGTAGACATGATCATAGGGTGGCTTGCTCAGATTAAAGTAGGCTGATATGATTAAAGATAGTTGTGTGAAGTCAAATCGTATACATTTAAATTTTAAAATATCAAGATATTTATTTCGATCTTAGATCGAGACATGCTGCCTAACATTCCTAATATTATACCCCTATTTCAAATGCAATGGAATAAGTCTCGAGTGCCAATTCGAACGTATGGAGAAGTAGTTGTTTGAACCCAATTATTATATTAAATTTTCGATATTAATTTTCATGTGTTTCTATCCCGTACGATCAAAAGATAACTCCAAATGCTACAAAATTCGAAATTCGATAATAATACACTATTACGTATCTAATGGAACTGGTTTCATCAAAATCCAAAACTGTGCCATGAGTCGCTATTTTAACGCGTCGATTAAATCGACGATTTCAAAAATTGGCAAATTTACTTGAAATTTTCAGTTTTAAAATTTATTAACTCAACTCTAGTTCAAATAGAATTTCTATCAACATTAGAAATCATTTTGGTTCATATTCAACTCAAATTTCAATTACTCCCCATTTCTGTATTACGATAAATCGTTATATCTGAAATTTAAATTCATTCTATAATTTCAACCAAAATCTTCATATTCAATAACTACACTAATAATCTGTTAAATTTTATTTTTAACCATTTTTATTCAATAATCATATTAAATTTAATAATTTAGAATACTTAAAAATACGGGTCATTATGGTTATGTCCATAGTAAAGACCACAACACCTTGGATGATTGCTTTGGTCAGGCTCAGAGGCAAGATCAATGGCTTAATTAACCATCACTCACCATATGGTTGCTTTAGCCAGGCCCAAAGTCGGGACCAAAGACTTAATTTACCATTAAATCTCATGAAATTTCCCATTGAAAAATGATTTCTATTTAAAAAGAAGTAGACATATGATTATGTTGCATGATGTGATTAATTTTTAGCATTCCTTTAGTTCCCTAATCAATTAAGTTTAATAAACTCATGTAATCTTCCATGTCTCACATGTACTCAATTATCCCTTCTAAGGCTCGACAATGGTTTGTTTCCTACATATTCACGCCATGATATTGATAGTATTTTACTCCTTTGTCTTCCCCCTTCCTTTCCTATATTTTAGTTTGTCCCTATAAAATGATATACATCCTCTTCCAAGGCGCAATCAGGAGTGGTTATTTTTGTTTCAGGTCTTTTAAAAGAGTTATCCTCCTGGGTATTCTTAAAACTCTTTGGAAGAATCACTAATTCTTATACCTTGTTCTTGGACTCCTTTTTAAGTTATTATAGTGATTCTTCCTTTATTTAGGGAATTGGTTAATCACATTCTTCCATTTTTGAGAGAATTGGTTAAATTCAAAGGATATTCTTATTTAAAAATAGTCCACTTAGTTTGTGATTGTATCATCATCCTCATTTGGGCAAAGTGATCATCTTCCACCATTCTAACTCTTCTGTTTTTTCCAAATGAGTTTTCTTCTTCTAGTTTTGTTGCAAAGGAAATATCAATTTTTCACCCACATGGAAAGAGCTTAAGCTCCACTTATCCATGTCATATTGTCCAACTCTTCTTTTTTGGCCATGCTTTTAAGGGCCAAGTTTATTAAGTTCAATAAATGTTGTCCCTTGTTACATTGATAAATGGTTAGACGTGGCGTTTGGTAAGTATACTTGGTTTTGAATATCCTTGTCGTAATTTTGCCATGGCAAGTATTCTTATGATAAGTAAGCTTGTTTTTGGTTAGATCACTAAGTTCATTTCTCAGTGAAAGCACCAAAATGTTAGACAAAAAATTAGGTTAACTTATACTCATGTTAAAGTTGTTTAAAGTTGCTTGGGTATGAGACCTAACTTTGGGGAAAGCATGCTTATGGTCAAATAGGCAATATGCAATTAGGAAAATGTTCAAGTCCTTAGCCAGAAAATCGCAATTTGAATTTGAACTAAATAGCCATTGAAATACGAAATCATGCTTTATAATTACTTGATTACAAATATGAAAATGAAGAAGAAGAGAAATTCTGAGTTCACCATGCCTTATTACTGGGTACATCCATTTTTATAGAAAACTATGCCCTTGGATCATTTACATGTGGCATTCATTGAGCTTGGATGGTTTGATTTTGCTGACGTGGTACACCGTGGAGATGACTTGTGGCACAATTTACCTTTTTTCCTTAAGGTGACGTGGTGTGGCTGGATCAATCATATTTTTCCACATAGCTAATGTAGGTATTTATTATTCTTATTTTTAGATGTATGATAACACTATTTATTGACAGTCGATAGCTTTAGCCTTGCCATTCGATATCTCTTCCTTTGGGGATTTTGATAACTTCTTTATTTTGTCCTTCATATGCCTCGATTTTGACTTGCAATGGATTTTCTTTAAGCTAATGATAACTCTCGGCTTTTGTACATGATAGCTTGATTGATGATAGCTTTTCAGTTTCATGTGATAGTTCTTATGCTTTACGTAAGATAGTTTTACACTTTAGACTTCAGCTTTATACCTTGTCCTACGATAGCTTGTTACCTTGACCTTCAATAGCTTTATTCCTTTTGATAGCTTTGTTCTTTGACCTTCGATAGCCTGTCACCTTGACATTTGATAGCTTGTTTCCTTGGCCCTTGATAGCTAGTTACTTTGTCCTTCGATAGCTTTATACTACGTCCTTTGATAGCCTATCACCTTGACCTTGATAGCTTGTCACCTTGACCTTCAATAGCTTTATTCCTTAACCTTATATAGCTTTGTTCTTTGACCTTTAATGACCTTCGATAGCTTGTCACCTTGATCTTCAATAGCTTTATTCCTTAACCTTTGATAGCTTTATTCCTTAACCTTCGATAGCTCCCTTGGTTTTGGCAAGCGATAACTCCTGAATTTGGTAGCTTTCATTTTGTTGTGTGATAGCTTCAGCTCATTGCTGCTCGATAGCTTTGCCTTTTTATACTTCGATAGCTTTATTCCTATTTGCACTTTTGAAAATTTAAGCATAACACTTTCTAATGTCAACTACACGGTCGACCAATTTATAAAGGTTTTCATAATTTAATATTTCTTTCATCACAATATGACCATCCTCCATCACTCTCTAAATTCCAACTTGAGTCTTATAAGTGCAACCATGATGATCCAGCCGATCAAGAGAAATGAGATTATTCAAACTAGTTGGTTCATATCTCATGACCGAGACCTTTCTAACCACACCATCATGCATACAAAACTAAATAGATCCATTATCACAATCTGGTAACTTTATTCCATTGGCAGTCCTAATCATGTCAATGGTCTTATCAAGAATAACACTTCAAATCACTACATATGTGAAAACTAGCGCCCAAATCCATCTTCTACGTCTTAACATCACTAATGAGGACATTATAAGAAGTATCATTGTCGCTATATTCAGCTATGCCGACCCGTTTATCATTATCACTACGTATAGCCTTCTTTTGATCTCTTTTATATGCCTCACACCTTTTGCACATATGACTATTTTTACGACAATAATAACAAACAATACCTTTCGATGTATCTTCACCATTTGCAACACTCCTCTTTGATTTTGTATGCCGCATTGAGTCATTTGCTACCATAGGCTTTTGAACTGATTTCAGGATTAACTCTTTCCTTCTAAGCTCTTCATTCTAGAGATTACTTCAGACAACATTCAATGAAATGATTCCATTAGCATTGGAGTTACTTAGTGACACAACCAATGTTTATCAACTCTCCAAGGTGAATTCATCAATAAAGAGCATATAATTCATCGTCAAATTTGACATCCATACTTTTCCTTGGACTTCTCTCCATCTAACCTCAGATGTACCAATTTTCGAACAAGAAAGCCTTAATAGCAGCACTTTTTGACTCGTATAAAGATACAAACTTTGTCCCATAAGGCTTTTTTAGATTTACAAGTAGCCACATGGAGGAAAACTGAATCATCAAGATGTTGGCGAGTCAATGCAATTGCCTTCTTGTCTATCTACTTTCACTTTCCATCCTTTATATTTAAGGTCTCTTTCCATCACCTTCAACTGTCTCATGACGATCATTGAAATATAAAACATCCTCCATCTGAGGCTTTCAATTATCCAAGTTTTTTCTTTCAAATGAATAATCTTCGAGAATAAAATTATGTTTGGCATCTAAACAATTATCTAATCCAAAACTACCATAAGTCTTGCGATGATCTCGCTCTAATATCAATTTGTTAAGATTTTCCTTGCATAAAACATAACAAATAATAAATATGTTGCGAAATCCAATTCCAATATCTTATATCGCCAAATCACAAAAGGAAAATATTGGATAAAATAATAATATATGAATACAAACAATGGTGACAATAATCCCGAAACACAAAGAAATAAAAAAGAACCAACCCAACCACCATTTATATTAATTCTCAAAAATAATTTTTCATAATTAATCTACTAAATAAATGTAGTCAAACCAAACATAGAATCAATAACCTAATTGAGAATGGAATTTTGATATCTATGGTAATGATTTCTTAATGCTTGGAGAATAAGTGCAAAGATGAAATAAGAGAGAAACACAATACTTTCCCATAATTTTCTTCTCTCTTTAAAGTATATTTTGTTAGAAATCACTACATTGACGAATGAGATATTGTCCCACATCATCAAAAATTTGTGCATTTTCATGTTTATATACTACTTCACTCAAACCTACATTGGCCCTTAGGGTCAGGTAATTTTATGCGAGGGGGAGGAAGTATATGGCCATGAACTAACATACGCGGGTGCAGGTCGGGTACAAGTCCAATAATAGCGGACCGTGTAATATTTTTGCTGCATAAAAGTGAACAATTTCTAATTCAAACAAAATCGACTGTTGGTTGAATGGATATGAATTTTAAAACAGATATGGCCGTTGCAAATGAAGAGGCATGACCTTTTTTGGCCGTTGCAAACAAAGAGACGTGGCTATTCCCAATGGACATAACCATTGGGAATTCGCCAATAAAAGGAGCAGCAAACCTGATCAGTTTCCATCTCGAATTTTTTTCTCTATTATTCTTCTTCATTTCTGAAAACTCTATAACCGAAAGGTCTTACGTATAACACAGAAGATCATACACACCACAATCTCGAGCAGATCATGTCTGTTGTATCTTGAGAGCTTTGAATAAAGTCTTAAAGGAATTGTTATCGAAAGCCTCAAACAAAATTTCCTTCTTCATCCAGTTAGATTTCTTATTTGTTTATATATACACACACACACATCATTCTATAATCTTTCCATTTCAAAGTTGTGTTATTTCTACGAAGCAGTACAACCATTATTTAACGCTATAGTTTAACGCGACACTTTGTTGTTGTTGTTGTTGTTGTTGTTGTAGTTTGTTGTGGTAAATTCATTACAACAATAGTTTTTGTTTAATATTACTGATACATAATTCCAAAGTAGTGGAAATTTGATTTGTAAACTTGTGTGACGAGTTTATAAATGATTCGTCTTTGTTTTTGAATGCTGGTTGTATAACATCTTAAAACTTTCCTGTTTTCACTAAAATAGAGATGGCAGCAGCTGAACTATCAGCAAAAACTGCTACCCACAACAGACCTGATCTGTTTAAAAGAGATGATGATGACTTCATGACATGACATAATCAAATGTTGTTTTATCTCACCACGTTAGGCTGCTAAAGTGCATTGAAGAGGATGAACCAAGCCCAAAGACGGACAGACTAGAGAAAAAGACAAGTATTTTTCTCAAAATTGACTCATGAAAGCATTCAGACTTCATATGCCAAAACTACATTCTGAATTGTTTGGATAAAGTACTGTATAAAGTGTATCAGCCACATCAAACAGCAAAATCCCTATGGACTGCACTTGCAAATAAATACAAGACGCAGAATGTTAGTTTGAAGAAGTTCATAGCAGATAAATTTATGGAATACTAAATGGTGGATTCCAAATCCGTAACTAGTCAAATGCATGAACTCCAACTTATAATCCATGAACTTGAATCGGATGGACATAAAGTTGGAGAGTCATTCCTTGTTGAAGTGATAATAGGAAAATTACCACCATCCTAGAGAGACTATCACAACTATCTAAAACATAAGAAAAAGGTGATATCCTTAGAAGATCTCATTGTTAGATTAAAAATTAAGGTAGATGATCATGGAATAACACAATCCAAAGGCAAAGAGACACTTGTTATAGAAGGGTCAAAGAAGAAAGGACACTTTAACAACAAAAAGGGAAAGATAAAGGCACCAGATAATCAATCGAAAGATAAGAAAACCAAGAAGTTCAAAGGTAAATGTTTGGTCTGTAGAAAGACTGGGCACGCAGCTAAAGATTGCAGGCACAAGAAGACGAATGACAAATCGGTGGCAAATATAATGGAAAATTTGAGTTCAACCATTGAGGAGATGAACTTTTCTGGAGTTGTTTCAGAATGAAACTTAGAACAGAACCCTGCATAGTGGTGGGTGGACATGGGCACTACTTGTCATGTTTGTTCTGACGTATCCATGTTCACCACTTACAAGAAATACGATCAGAAAGAAAAACTCTACATGGGTAATTCTGCAGTTTCCATGATCGAAGGTAACGACAACGTCGTCCTCAAGTTTACATTCAAAAAAACCATGACACTAAATGAAGTTCTTCATGTTTCGGATATCCACAAGAATCTTATCCCTGGACCTATGCTCTTAAAGAAAGGCTTCCATATGGTCTTCGAATCAGATAAAGTAGTTTTGTATAAGGCTAGAATTTATAAAGGAAGGGGTTATTTATGTGATGACCTATTTAAGGAAAATTTAGCTATAGTCGGCAATAAAACTATGTATTCTCATTGTGCTCTTAATAAAAATGAAGTTTTTTATTTGGTTAAGCATCAAATTTTATTAGGCATAATAGATTAGGACACATAAATTTTCGAAAAATAAAAAAATTAGCTCTTGGGATTATTCCCTAAATTCCAAGTAGATAAAAACTACAAATGTGAGACATGTTAGAAGAAAAATTGATCAAATAACCATTTCAGGCTGTAGATAGAAGCACTGAACCACTAGGTTTGATTCATATTGACTTATGTGATTTTAAATCATTACATACAAGAGGTGGGAAAAATTACTTTATCACTTTTATCGATGATCATACATGATATTGCTATGTATAACTTTTAAATAGTAAAGACGAAGCAAGTACATTGTTTATAAAATATAAGGCTGAAGTAAAAAATCAGTTAAATAAAAAGATCAAGATATTGAGAGATCTGATTGCGGTGAAGAATATGAATCACCATTTGAAAAATTCTATGCAAAAAATTGTATAATTCATCAAACAATAGCTCCATATTCACCATAACAAAATGGTATTGTCGAGAGAAATATTAGAACATTAAAAGATAAAATAAATTCAATGCTATTGACCTCTGGTCTACCGACGAACTTGTAAGGGGAAGCCTTAAATATGTCTAACCACATATTAGACAAAGTTCCTCACAATAAAAAAGGAACAATTCCATACGATTTATGGAAAGGACGCATATCAAGTTTCAAATACCTCAAAGTATGGGGGTGCTTGGCAAAACTTTCAGTTTCTCCCTCCAAGAAAGTCAAACTTGGACCAAAACCGTAGATTGTTACTATCTAGGACCAGTCCAAAATAGTAGTGCCTATAGATTTTTGGTATTCAAGTCTGATATGGCCGATATTAATGAAAATACAATCATGGAGTCGAAGATGCCTCATTCTTTGAAGATGTGTTTCCGCACAAATGGAATGAAGAAAATTATGTCCCTAAAAGGGAAAGAGAAGAATCAAGCAAGCAACATAAAGATGAAACTCATCGTGAAATTGAGGAAGTTGAACCAAGAAGAAGCGTAAGGGCAAGAACGTCGATGACATTTGGTTCAAAATTTCTAACATACATGTTAGAACACGAACCTCAAAAGTACAAGGAAGCAATGTCATCTTTTGAATCTTCATGTTGGAAAGAAGCAATTAAAAGTGAAATTGATTCAAATCTAAGTAATTAAACTTGGAAAATAGTTGATCTTCCACATGGAATAAAAATGATTGCTTGTAAATGGATCTTCAAAAAGATGATGAAACCAAATGGCTTTATTGACAAATATAAAGGAAGATTGGTAGCCAAAGGATATCGTCAAAAGGAAGGTATAGACTTCTTTGATACTTATTCACCGGTTACAGGAATAATCTTTATAAGAACGTTAATAGCAATTGCATCCATATATAATCTAGAGATTTATAAAATGAATGTAAACAGCATTCTTAAATGGAAATCTTGATGGGGAGATTTACATGGAGCAACTTGAGAGTTTTATTTCCAAATGAAATGAAAACAAAGTTGTAGATTAGTAAAATCATTATCCGGGCTAAAACAAACTCCAAAATAATGGTACACAAAATTTGATAATGTCATGATGAAAAAATAGTTTTCGTATAAATGGATGTGATAAATGTGTTTATTATAAACAAGTTGGAAAAACGTGATGATTTGTTTATATGTAGACGATATGCTAATCTTTGGTCCAAACAGTAAAGTAATAGAGATCATAAAGAAAATGTTAATCAACAATTTCGATATGAAAAATTTAGGAGTTGCACACGTTGTTTTGGGAACCAAAATAATAAAAACACTTAATGGAATTGAACTATCTCAGTCACATTATTTGGCAAAAGTGATTGAAAAATTCCAAAATTACGGAATTAAAGGAGTAAGAATATCTTTTAATACATCGAAAGTGCTGCATAAAACACTAACGAAAGTGTAATGCAACTGAAATACTCTTGTGTAATAGGGTGTGTAATGTACCTCATGAATTGCACAAGACTAGATATAGCTTATGTAGTTAGTTGAATGAGCAGGTATACAAGCAACCCAAGGAAGGAACACTGAAAAGCACTAATGAGAGTGTTAGGATATTTAAAGAGTACCACGAACTTTTTCCTACATTATGGAAAATTTCATGCCGTCTTAGAAGAATATAGTGATGCAAATTGGATTTCTGATTCAGAGGAATCTAAATCAACTAGTGGTTATGTCTTCACCTTAGCAGGAGTAGTAGTGTCATAGAAATCTACTGAACAAACGTGCATAGCTCGATCCATTATGGAATCAGAATTCATTGCTTTAGATAAAGCAGGCGAAGAAGTAGAATGGCTTCATTATTTTTTAGAAGATATTCCATTTTGGCCTAAACCTGTATTGGCCATATGCATACACTGTGATAATCATGCAGCGTTAAGCAGTAAGCATGACTTTGTGTATAATGGAAAGTCACGATATATTCGTCGATGCCATAACACAGTTAGGCAATTACTCTCAAATGGAATTATTTCCATTGATTATGTGAGAACTACTGATAACCTTGCGTATTCATTTACTAAAAGTTTATCCATCGAGGGGAATAGGTTTAAAAGCCTAAACCAACAAGAGTTATCTTATACGGATACCCATCCTAGTGACTGGAGATCCCACAAACTAGGATTAATAGGTAAACCAGTTCTGATCAAGAAGTAATGCATTTTTTTTGACTCAGTCCTACTCCGTTCTGATGGTGCAAATGCATGCCCATTAAAGTATTAAAATGTTAAAGCTATGCTTTTTAATGATGACCATATCTTGAAAGTAACAAGTGAGGTATATGTAGGATACTTTTAATGGTTGTGATTACCTATGTTAGTGTGAGCTCGAGGCTCTATGAGAATACTAAAGGCTTAAATTCTCTAAAATACTCGTAGAACTAAATTTGTTTAGGACCAAAATGAACATAACCAAGTTTTTTGATGTGAAGGAAACAATGCTTTATAAAGCTTGTTGTCTGGTCATGCACAAACGGCTGACGGTTCAAGATGAAATAATTCACCGATTAACCAAGTATATCCTATAAGTTTTAATAATGGAAAGTTCAAACTGAAATATGTACTTATGCTTGATATTGTATTATTTCTGTATGTACTGTGTGATGTTACACTTTGTGCGGGGGAGACATATATAGTCATTCATGTTAGGGATTGTTAGAAACCACTATATTGATGAATGAGATATTGTCGCACATCGCCAAAAATTTATGCATTTTCATGTTTATATACTACTTCCCTCAAACCCATATTGGCCCTTAGGGTCAGGTAATTTTGTGTGAGGGGGAGGACATATATGGCCATGAACTAACACGCGCCCGCCCCGCTGTTCGCCCATACCATATCGAACCGAGTTGGGTCTGGTGCGGGTCCAATAAGAGCGGACCATGTAATATCTTTGTGCTATTAATAAAAATGAAGTTTCTTATTTATTTGAGCATTAAATCTTATTATGGCATGATAGATTAGGACACATAAATTTTTGAAAAATAAAAAATTTATCTAACTTGTGATTAATCCCTAAATTCCAAGTAGATAAAAACTACAAATATGAGACATGTGTAGAAGCAAAATTGATCAAAAAACCATTACATACTGTAGATAGAAGTATTGAACCACTAAGTTTGGTTCATACTGATTTATGTGATTTTAAATCATTACCTACTAGAGATGGGAAAAAGTACTTTATCACTTTTATTGACGACTATACACGATATTGCTATGTATATTTTTTAAAAGGTAAAAATGAAGCAATTACTTTGTTTATAAAATATAAGGCTGAAGAAGAAAATCAGTTAAATAAAAAGATCATGATATTGAAATCTACTCGTGGTGGAGAATATGAATCACCATTCAAAAAATTCTATAAAGAAAATGGTATAGTTCATCAAACAACAGCTCCATATTCACCACAACAAAATGGTATTGCCGAGAGAAAGAATAGAACATCAAAACATATGGTAAATGCAATGCTATTGACCTCTGGTCTACTGACGAACTTGTGGGGGAAGCCTCAAATATGTCTAATCACATATTAGACAAGGTTCCTCACAATAAAACAGGAACAATTCCATAGAAGTTATGGAAAGGACATATATCAAGTTTCAAATACCTCAAAGTGTGTGGTGCTTTGCAACGAAAAAAGAAGTGCGCATTGTGCTATATGGAGTTATATTATACTAGTGCGGAAATAAACTAAGTTACTATAACATTGTGAATAAGAAAAATAAAACAAGCACACTAGGAATTTTTACACTGGTTTGAACTTCCCGTTCTATAATCAGTCCCAGACTCCTTCTGGGAATTCAGCTACAACAACCCTCACTTAACCCGGAGGAACAGGTTTACACTACCTGAGAAACCGAACAGGACTTCACCCGCCTAAGCAACCGAATAGGACTTCAACTGTCTGAGCAACCGAACAGGACTTCTTTACAAATAACAAATGTATTCGACTGTAGTGTGTTCTTAAATAACACTGATAAATCAATTAAGTACAATTTTTTTATAATCTTCTCCTTTATGATATATATTGTGATGTGCTTTGAGAATTGTGGAAGATAAAGTGATTAATGATCAAAGTATGTTAGCAATTTGAGTGCAATCTGAAAGCTTGAGAATAGATGAGAATTCAAGAATGCTAAAAGTAAATTCAGTGAATTGTTTGTTGAATTCTGTTATCTATTTATAGCATATAAAGAGTTACAACTATAGATGAAAAGTTATATTGAAAAAGAACAGGTGCAACTATTGATTTTGAAAACGTTTCTCTTCGGTGAAGAGAAGTGACTTTTCAAGAAAATAGCAGTTGAAAATATTCAAACGTCTAAATTAAAAAATTCAGACTTCTGAATTAGATTGAAACGCAAATAGCAAGCTTTTAGGCAAATTTTGACTATGTTCAGACATTTGAAATTTTCATTCAGACGTCTGAATACGGTGAAATAATATTCAGGTTTCAGAATTCAGACGTCTGAATGAATGAGTTCAGACGTATGAGTTAAGACCTTTATGCATATGTGTGCCTGTGTGTGCATATATATATATATATATATATATATATATATATATATATATATATATATATATATATCGTTTCAGATGAGATTTTAACAAATTTCTAAGTAAAGTACAGACTCTAGACACACAATACTCATCTTTAAAAACCTGAAAAGGAAGCTGCAATAAATCTCCTACAAAGATGGTTAGTATACACATAATATTTTATATAGCTTGTCACAATCAAAATCAAGATTCCAACATTCTCCCCCTTTTTGATGATGACAACTATGTAAACAATAATAAATATTTAAATTATTGTTACTCCCCATGTCAATATGCACAATTTTATATTCTCCCCCTTTGTCATCGACAAAAAGAAAGAGGATAGATAACAATAGATAGTTCATCTCATTAAAGCAATTAGAGTAGTTAATACACAAAGAGATAATAGTTCAGAAATTTCTCATACAACTGGATAAGCAAAGTTAAAACAAAAGCATATCAAACATAAGTTAAAAAATAGACATAGATAATTAAAATTGACTTGAAATAGACGGATCATTATCATTATAAATCGAGTTTGAGGAAGACAACTAAAATGGGGAAGGGTTGTAAGCTTGAGTGGCTGAAGAACCGGAAAAAGAAATTCGATCCCACATTTTATTGAGAAAGCCTTTGATAGAGTTGAGTTTTCTATCCATCTTCTTCTCAAGTGCCTTAATGTCCCGATGAATTTTTGATTGATTTCGGGAGAGAGTGATGATTGCTTTCCTTGAAGAAGTTTTCGGGCCAATTTCTTGAATGGTGTCATCGTCCTCCTCTTCTTCTTCTTCATGTTGAGTATGAGAAGAAGAAGCAATACTAGTGTCTCGAGGTTGAGGAACACCTTGTTGAACATTTTGCGACCATTGATGGAAGGAAATAATTTGTTGAGGAGGAGGCTGCGGTGGAAGACCCATCATTCCTAAAGTTTTAGCGCCTAACTCACTAATAGTTGTAAAAATGGAGTCGAGCATTGGTACACCGACATTTAGGAGGATGCACATAATATAAGCACCATAATGAGTGGTTCTATATTTTCTCCGGATTGTGATGTCTTGAAATTCATCCAAAATAATTTTCCCCAATTCACTTGTTGATTGGATTAGATAGAATAAAGGGATTGGAAGTTTTCTTTATACACTTTTTCATAACTCCCCATCCTGGGTTGTAAAGAATGAATAAGTGCATGGTGAATGAGTCTTGCTTGTGGCCTTAAGAAGGTAGATTTAAAATTGCCCAAATTTATAAGTTGATCGGAAAAAAACTGATGTGAAACTTCATCTCGATGATCCATATCAACTTCAATTTCATTAATATCAATTCCTTGATAAGGACAATTTGAAATATGACCTAGTCTTTGTAAAGGTAAGAAGATTCTTACGCCACAAACTATCGATCAAACATAATCTTGCCGGTTTTGGGGATTATGATGATCCAAATTTAAATTTGCAAGAAAAAGTTTAATCATAAGATGATAAATCTTAACATTGTTAGGAGTATACCCAATTAAGCTATCGAAGTGGAATTGTTATAACATGATAAGCTGCGAAATCCGAGGATTTCATGAATGCTCCTTCGAAGATGTTGGAATTTTTCATAAAATTATACCAAGAAACAGCGATATCGTTCCATACATTGCCGAATTTGATCTTTGGATGGTCCGAAGGTTGATTCTGTAGTTCTTTTTTTATCTAGGTGCCATTTGAGAGTTAGAGGAAAGGTAAAAGCTTTGAAAGAGATGAAAAATGGGGCTAAGGTTCTGAAGTAATTGAAAATGAAGTCAAAAAGGCAATGTATAGTGGGTGAAAAGGCAGGGGTAAAAGTGGAAAGAAAATAAAGAAGCAAGGTAAAAAAATTGGCTTAGAAAAATTCAGCTATCTGAATCATTTGATTCAGACGTCTGAATTTGGCTGAGATACAACCCGCAAGGAAATAGTTCAAATTTGGCCTTATTCAGACATTTGTTTTATTTGATTCAGACGTCTGAATCTGGAATATAATTTTTGTACCTTGAATGTTCTGACGTCTGTTTTGAATAAAACAACCATCTGAATTTTTTCTCAGAGACATATTGGTTTTATTGAATATAGAAAACAATATATATTATCAAATAATTGTAAATAATACAAGTTTTAGAAAAAACAGAATGAAATAAAAAATAAACAATAATATACAAACAACAAAAAATAATTAAAGAGATTTTAAAGAAGAAGTTGGAGTATGATATGGCTCTTCTTTAATTTTAGTGTTCTTTACAAATGGTCGAAGTGGAGACCATCTGTTGCCACGTTCCAAAGAATTTGGTGATGTCGGTGGTTGTTGTGGTAATTCTTCCTAAGGGTTATGACGATTTAGAGAATGAATGGTAGACAGTTGATGAACTGTGTCTTTTGATGAAGAACCACAGAACTTTAACGCGACTTGTTCCAAAAAGCTAAGCCGTTTGGAATTAACTCTTTGTTCATAGTATAATTCACGTTGTAATTCTAATGTTTCTCTCTGATAGTGATGAATATCATCTATTTTCTCTTTTGTGGATGGTGATCCAAAAAAGAGAGGCCGTCTTGTTTTTTTATTTAGTGGAGTATATCCAGTATGAGTTGAAGGTGGAATAATCGGAACCGGTTCATAAATTGGTGTAGAAGTTGGTAGATTTACCGATGCCAAAGAAGGAGAAGTATAAGAAAGCTCAGATGATTCGGAGTTGTATTGAGATGACATGTTGAAACAGTAATTTGAAAATTAAAAAAAAACTTGAATGAATTCTGGTGCAAAGAATTAAGAAATGCAGAGAATATATAGTTAGAAGATAAATAAAAACAGAGAAACTTCGTATGGTTAGGAGAATAATAGCCATAGGAAAAAGGGGAGAAAATGGAAGGTAAATAAAAATTCAAAAACAAACTAATGTTTTAGAAAAAGATAAAGAGTGAAGTGGTAGAACATAAGACTACCGAGTATGAGATCCTGAGTTCGAGTGCTGGAAAAACCCTTTTTTTATTATTGTTATTGATATGATTCCTAGTAAGCTATGAATTATGTAAAAATATAAAAACCATATATTTTAAAAAAGTGTGAGCTTATAAATCTTTAAAAGAGACGATTTCAAGTTCTCGTCTTAAATTGATGAAAGTATTTTCATTTAATGGTTTTATAAAGATATCTGCCAATTGTTTGTCAAAGGACACAAAATCTAGATTTATTAAATTTTTTCAATATTATCACGAAGAAAATGATGACGTAAATGATATAAATCACCATTTAAAAAATTTTGTGCAGAAAATGATATAATTCATTAAACAACAGCTTCATATTCACCACAACAAAATGGTATTGCCTAGAGAAAGAATCGAACATTAAAAGATATGATAAATGCAATGCTATTGACTTCTGGTCTACCCGACGAACTCATGTGAGGAAGCCTTAAATATGTCTAATACATATTAAATAAGGTTCCTCACAATAAAATAGGAATAATTCCATATGAGTTATGAAGAGGACACATACCAAGTTGCAAATACCTTAAAGTGTGGGGTGCTTGGCAAAAGTTCTAGTTCCACCTACGAAGAAAGTCAAACTTGGACCAAAAACCATAGACTATTACTATCTAGGACCAGTCTGTTGAATATGCGTTTATACGATTTTTGTTTGATGATAATAAACATATATACATTCGTTTAAATGTATTTGTTAATATACTATTTATTTTCACAGATTAAATAAATATTTGCTGAATAAAATAAATGACACAGAATTTGAATTCAAACGAATATTTTATTCAAATAAATATTTATTACAAGTTTGATAGTACAATTTCAAGCTCTCACTATAACTATACAACTTTGATTACAATATACGACATTTCACATTTACATCACAACCTCACTACATATCACTCACACTCATATTTATCTTCAACTGCATTCCAATTTGAATCCAGCATCTGAGAAATCTGCAAAAATATTTACTAACGCAGTAAAATTGAAAAAGAAATATTTTTGCGATATTAAATGAAATATGATTTTTTAAAAATGATATTGCCTCAGTTACTTGGGTTGTTCGTCATCATATTTTTGTATCTGTGCATATCAGTATTTTATCAGGAACAAAAGTGGCTGCAGTACACTGTGTGCACTGCCTCGCCTACTCGTGTGTGCAAAACAAAATGCACAGCTAACAAATCAAGTACAAGGTCAAACCCAGACAGGTTCAACTCACATGCAATATATTTAAAATCACAACAACGCACAAGGTCAAATCCGAGCTACAAACTGGAGTCAACTCAGGTGCAAATTCAAAAATCAATCCAAATGCAATAAAATGGTCGGGAGCAACATATCACAGACTCGTGAACCATGCTCGGACAGTGACAACATAAAAGGATGACCAGGCAGCAAAGCATATGCATCAGTGCAGTCTCAAAACTGCAAGGAACATTGCACACCAAACCAAGTTCAACTCAAACAACCTCAAATAAAGTACAAGGCAGCAACAATATGAACCACCAGTACAGAGAGCAAATGCAAGTATGCAATGTAGACCACACACACATATACACACACATGTATGTATATACATGAACTAGATTGAAGCACACTGGAATACAACTGCAAATATCAAGACCAGAAAAACAAGACCACAAGTACTCAACAACAGCCAGCACCAACAGTGATGCAAGGTACAGCATGCCAGAGCTACAAATAAGCAAAGGCACAACTCAAATTCAAATAGCAACTGCAAATATCCAATATGCAACATGGCCGTGGATGGTACAACAACAAAGACCAAGGCTACAAAAGTGAATATCCCGGTGCCAACATATCCAACTAGAAGTGCAACTACAAGATACAGCAAGCACAACAACATCAATGTCAACAGTTAAAATGGCCAGAGACAAAAGCTCACAGAGGCCAGAGAATTGAAGAAAACTATTGCAGTGAAGCAAGTTCAAATATAATGAAACAGCATGTACAGGACAGTGAAACAGCCAAGCAAATCGAACCAAGTCAAAGTGAAATCGACGTATCAATGTTGAACAAGTCAAGCCGTAATCAACATCAAAGCCGTGGGATGCAAGCGTCAAATTATACGAGATTGACAAAGTCAAACAAATCCCAAGCATCAAAATATAGAGTTCGAATACGAAAATAAAAAAGTAACAAATATACGATTATGAACTAGTCAGAGGAAATCATCAACATCCATACAATATCGAACGGCCAAATCAACAATTTTGAAAATATCAGACGTACGCAAATTAAGGAAATCGAACGCGTATAAAACCCTAATCATCATCGGCAAAATTATCATCGAGTTCAAGCATTCAAGCAGAGAGTTAAAAGAGCAAAAAATCACTTACAGAAGCCATCTCGAACTCGAACAAATTCGAAGCAACCGAAGTGAGCAACAACGATTCGATCGAACAAGGCTTCAGGCAATTAACCACTGATTCGATCAACTTAGAATCGGAGCTTCGAAATAGCCCTAAATCTCAGAGCCAAGCAAAGAGAACAGAGCCCTAAAAGAGGAACGGCCGCCATTGCAAACGAAGGGAATAAAAAGGAAAGGAGACGGGTTGAATAATAAAAGGGGCCGGCCTATTTACTTTTCTTTGTTTTATTATTTACAAAGGGTTTTAAATTTTTAATTAGGGTTATTTTTATTTTAATTGTTTTAATTTGTATTTCTTTTTAAACCGTTTTATTTTTCTAGTCGTGTGACTAGGGTGCAAACTACGGTGTGTAGTTTGGGAATTTGCAACTCGGTAGTTGAGTTGTGGTCAAGGTTTTGAGCGTAGAGTTAGATTAGTCAATAGCGGTGTATAGCGAGTTTACGTGTGTAAGCGAGGGACTATCTAATTTCTAGTAGAAACCTTGGGGGCAGCACGTAGGCAGGTTTTTGCCGAAGCTGGGTAAATTCTGTGTTGTTCTGTTTTATTCTGTTATTTATATTCTGCGATATCTGTGCTGCTATTCTGTGATCTGAATTGAAATTAATTTATAAGATTCCGCGATTAATTTTTATAATTTACACTATCACCCTATTCACCCCCCTCTAGGGTGAAATCGATCCTACAAGTGGTATCAGAGCTAGGAATAGAAGTCAACATTTGTTTTAAAAATTCTATTTTTTTAAAAAAAAATCAGTTTTTGTTTAAAAATTCGAATTTTTAAAATGGCTTCTTTTAATAATGCTTTTGCAGAAGGTCAATCCATAGTTAGACCACCAATGTTCAATGGTGAATATGCTTTTTGGAAAAATAGGATGAAATTTTTTTTGAAAACCATTGACGCTTGGGATATTGTTGAGACAGGTTATAGAATACCAACTATAACTGTAGATGATCAGGAAATAGAGAAACCAAAGGAAGATTGGACAGAACTAGAAAATAAATTACAGAATACTAATGCCAAAGCTATGAATTCTATTATCTGTTCATTGGATCAATTTGAATTTAATCGTGTCTCACATTGTCTAACTGCGCAGGAAATATGGCACATACTAGAAGTGACTCACGAAGGAACATCTCAAGTCAAAGAATCTCGCCTTGCAATGCTAAGCAGCGAATACGAGAACTTCAAAATGGCGAAGGAAGAAAATGTCAAAGAGATGTACGGACGACTCTCCAATATCATATACAAATCAAAAGCTCTCGGAAAAACATACACCGAATTAGAAATAGTCCGGAAAATCCTCAGAGTCCTTCCACGAAGCTTTGAAGCAAAAGTAACTGCCATACAAGAATCAAAAGATTTAAAACTACTTAAAGTTGAGGAACTCATCGGAAATCTCACCACTTATGAGCTTGAAATGAAATTCAAAGAAGAGCGTGAAGGAGGTGACACTCAAAAGAAATCAATAGCTCTCAAAGGAACAACCGAAAGTGATGATGATAACGATGAAGATGATGGAGCAGCAGAATTGGAGCTGTTAATAAGGAAATTCAAAAAATGGAATCAAAAACATGGAAATTCAGCTCGAATTCATAAAGCAAAAGGCAGAATAGCCAAAGCACTAGACTACTCAGAAGAACAAAAGTTTATCTGTTATAATTGCAACAAACCCGGCCATATCAAGCCCGATTGTCCACAAATTAAATCCAGCCACAGAAAGAAACAGAAAAAGAAAAGTTTTGCAGCCACTTGGGATGAAATAGACGAGAATGATCAAAGCACTGGCAGTGAAAGCGAAAAGGCAGAATTGTGTCTTCGAGGTGATACAACTGACAGTGACGATGACGAGCCAAGTGAGGTATCAAAACTTACCCATTCTGAGTTGCTTATATATTTTCATGAAGTAAACGGTTGTTTTGAACGACTTAGGGAAAAATACGCCAAACTTGAATCTCAAAAAGATACTTTGATAGAATGTAATAAACAACTTGATCAATTAGTTAAAACCTATCAAAGTAGGATCCCTAAGTGTGATAAGTGTCCAACATTTGATGAGGAAATTAAAAAATCAGAAATTAAAATAAAATCGCTTGAAAATGAAATTCTGATTTTAAAGGAGAATGAAAATACTAGGAGAGAGAATTCTATTAAAAAGTGCACACAGTTATTAAACGAAAATGAATCTCTCAAATCACAAGTCCAACAATTGTCTACGACTTTAGATAAATTTTCAAAAAGTGAAAAATCGTTGAATATGCTATTAGGAAAGCAAACTGTTAATACGGTTAGACAAGGACTTGGATATAATAATTCGAAAATTGTTGAAAACAAGATTAATCAAGAAAATTCAATGTGCACGATTTGTAGAAAATTTGGACACGATCACAATAATTGTTGGTATAGACCCAAACATGTGAAAACTATATCGATTTGGGTTCCTAAAGGCACAAATATAAAATCTCTCAAAGTTAAACAAATTTGGGTGCCAAAGGGAACAATTATAAATAGTTTTGGGTCTACACAAAATTATTTTTCAAAATTTTCTGCCACTAACAACCATGGACCTATAAAAACAAATAGGTCACATAAAATTTTCATCGTGTAGGTGTGGTAGCGGGCTAAGGAACAACAATAGTGTTACCTGGATTTTTGGCTGTTCCAGAAACACAACGGACGACAAAGCTAAGTTCCTTAGCCTAGTATAAGGGTGACAGAATCACAATGAACAACGACGAGAAATATCGTAAAGGTAAAGACAGGTAAAAGTATATTTATTTGTACGATATATTAAATGTGATAATCTGTACCATTTTCTGAATAAAACCAGCCAATTATGCGATGATGATATGATGATGATTTAATGATGATTTTGATTCTAACTTTATTCAAAATTGATTAGCCATTTATATTCTTATGCCAAAAACACTATAAAATTCTCTAGAATTACTTGATATATAAGTTTGAGAGAAAAATAGTGTTTTGATTGGATAATAATATTGTTGTTATAATATTTTTGGCTAAATCTATATTCATGTTTTGACACGGCCTCGATTTAAAATCCTAATGAATTCTATTTTAAAAATTGTAAAAAGGATTTTAAATTTTTTTTGAAAGTATTGAAATTTTTAAGAAATTGCCTTGAAATAAAAATAATGTTTGATGGCTTCTAAAATTGACACTTTAATATATGTTTGTTTGTTGACACGGTTTTTCATTTCAAATCTAAGAGAATTTCATTTAAAATTTGTTGATAATAATCATGAGAAAATTTGTTGAAATTTCTTAATCTGGTCTTTGACATTAAACGAGTGAATATTGAGTGAAATTTAAATTCAGATGCAGATTACACTGGTAATATGGTTGATAGAAAAATTATTAGTGTAACGTGATTAATTTTTGAAACATTCATTTGCTGCATCATTTTTTTCAAAGAAAATATCTGCATATTCTTCATTTCAAATAATTTTCAAATAGCAGAAAATTTTCTTTTAAAACCCCCTGGAGAAAATCATTTTTGACCATATTTTCAGATTATTCATTTTTGAAAAATTAATTTCATAATTATTTTTGAATTTGATTTTAAATGACTATTATGACTAATCTGACTCCCAAATGATTATCGAAAAGAAAAATAGTGATTGAAAAAGTGATGAGTGTTGATATTGATTATATGTTATAACTCTAGATGGTATAATTAATAAATTTCTTTAGAAATTTAAACAAGAGTTATAAAACTGTTTGTTGGTAAATATTCCATGACCATCTCTATATCTATCATATTTCTAACGACCATCACTCATCAAAATTCTATATAGTTTGTCAATATGTGGTATTTTAAACAGGAATCGTTCGTTTTTCATTTTCACATTTTAAAAAAAAAATAAAAAAAAAAATTAAAATAAAAACAAAAATAAATAAATACCAAAGTATTCACTCTCATTTAAAAGTCCTCACGGTTATGCATGGGTGAATTACTTGGAATTTGTTATGTGCTTCCATGCTCATTTAAAAGTCCTCACGGTTATGCATGTGTGGAACGCATATCAAAAGTTGATTTTTTTCTTTCTTTTAAAATAAACAAGTTGATTCTAATCCCATTTAAAAGTCCTCACGGTTATGCGTGGTTAGAAGATACTTGAATTCATTTTTTTTTAAAAATAAAATTGGAATACTACTAATCTCATTTAAAAGTCCTAACGATTATGCATGATTAGTAGATATTCAAATTCCTGATATAAAAATACCACAAATAGACACAATTGTATGGTTTTATATGATGACATCATCTCCATCATTCTAAAAGTGGAATATGCGCCTAACAAAATATTTATGATTTTTGTTTGATTTTTTATCGAAATTTAATATTTATATTCAATTGAGTTTTAATGTTGAATTAATATCGATAACTTTATCTCTATTCTCTCTAACACTATTATTCTTTTGCTGATAACAAAAGGGGGAGAGAAAGGTTAAGATTTTGTCAAATAAAAATCAAGAAAATGTCAAATAATTTTCCATTTGCATATAGGCTCATTCACACATTTTATTTGTATGCATATATGTAGGGGGAGTCATATATGTAGGGGGAGCATCATGTAGAGAGGAAGCATTCAAATAGAGGGAGTAAATTGAATCATCAAATACATTTAAAGTATTCAAAATCTTAAATATATGTTTGTTATCATCAAAAGGGGGAGATTGTTGAATATGCGTTTATACGATTTTTGTTTGATGATAATAAACATATATACATTCGTTTAAATGTATTTGTTAATATACTATTTATTTTCACAGATTAAATAAATATTTGCTGAATAAAATAAATGACACAGAATTTGAATTCAAACGAATATTTTATTCAAATAAATATTTATTACAAGTTTGATAGTACAATTTCAAGCTCTCACTATAACTATACAACTTTGATTACAATATACGACATTTCACATTTACATCACAACCTCACTACATATCACTCACACTCATATTTATCTTCAACTGCATTCCAATTTGAATCCAGCATCTGAGAAATCTGCAAAAATATTTACTAACGCAGTAAAATTGAAAAAGAAATATTTTTGCGATATTAAATGAAATATGATTTTTTAAAAATGATATTGCCTCAGTTACTTGGGTTGTTCGTCATCATATTTTTGTATCTGTGCATATCAGTATTTTATCAGGAACAAAAGTGGCTGCAGTACACTGTGTGCACTGCCTCGCCTACTCGTGTGTGCAAAACAAAATGCACAGCTAACAAATCAAGTACAAGGTCAAACCCAGACAGGTTCAACTCACATGCAATATATTTAAAATCACAACAACGCACAAGGTCAAATCCGAGCTACAAACTGGAGTCAACTCAGGTGCAAATTCAAAAATCAATCCAAATGCAATAAAATGGTCGGGAGCAACATATCACAGACTCGTGAACCATGCTCGGACAGTGACAACATAAAAAGATGACCAGGCAGCAAAGCATATGCATCAGTGCAGTCTCAAAACTGCAAGGAACATTGCACACCAAACCAAGTTCAACTCAAACAACCTCAAATAAAGTACAAGGCAGCAACAATATGAACCACCAGTACAGAGAGCAAATGCAAGTATGCAATGTAGACCACACACACATATACACACACATGTATGTATATACATGAACTAGATTGAAGCACACTGGAATACAACTGCAAATATCAAGACCAGAAAAACAAGACCACAAGTACTCAACAACAGCCAGCACCAACAGTGATGCAAGGTACAGCATGCCAGAGCTACAAATAAGCAAAGGCACAACTCAAATTCAAATAGCAACTGCAAATATCCAATATGCAACATGGCCGTGGATGGTACAACAACAAAGACCAAGGCTACAAAAGTGAATATCCCGGTGCCAACTTATCCAACTAGAAGTGCAACTACAAGATACAGCAAGCACAACAACATCAATGTCAACAGTTAAAATGGCCAGAGACAAAAGCTCACAGAGGCCAGAGAATTGAAGAAAACTATTGCAGTGAAGCAAGTTCAAATATAATGAAACAGCATGTACAGGACAGTGAAACAGCCAAGCAAATCGAACCAAGTCAAAGTGAAATCGACGTATCAATGTTGAACAAGTCAAGCCGTAATCAACATCAAAGCCGTGGGATGCAAGCGTCAAATTATACGAGATTTACAAAGTCAAACAAATCCCAAGCATCAAAATATAGAGTTCGAATACGAAAATAAAAAAGTAACAAATATACGATTATGAACTAGTCAGAGGAAATCATCAACATCCATACAATATCGAACGGCCAAATCAACAATTTTGAAAATATCAGACGTACGCAAATTAAGGAAATCGAACGCGTATAAAACCCTAATCATCATCGGCAAAATTATCATCGAGTTCAAGCATTCAAGCAGAGAGTTAAAAGAGCAAAAAATCACTTACAGAAGCCATCTCGAACTCGAACAAATTCGAAGCAACCGAAGTGAGCAACAACGATTCGATCGAACAAGGCTTCAGGCAATTAACCACTGATTCGATCAACTTAGAATCGGAGCTTCGAAATAGCCCTAAATCTCAGAGCCAAGCAAAGAGAACAGAGCCCTAAAAGAGGAACGGCCGCCATTGCAAACGAAGGGAATAAAAAGGAAAGGAGACGGGTTGAATAATAAAAGGGGCCGGCCTATTTACTTTTCTTTGTTTTATTATTTACAAAGGGTTTTAAATTTTTAATTAGGGTTATTTTTATTTTAATTGTTTTAATTTGTATTTCTTTTTAAACCGTTTTATTTTTCTAGTCGTGTGACTAGGGTGCAAACTACGGTGTGTAGTTTGGGAATTTGCAACTCGGTAGTTGAGTTGTGGTCAAGGTTTTGAGCGTAGAGTTAGATTAGTCAATAGCGGTGTATAGCGAGTTTACGTGTGTAAGCGAGGGACTATCTAATTTCTAGTAGAAACCTTGGGGGCAGCACGTAGGCAGGTTTTTGCCGAAGCTGGGTAAATTCTGTGTTGTTCTGTTTTATTCTGTTATTTATATTCTGCGATATCTGTGCTGCTATTCTGTGATCTGAATTGAAATTAATTTATAAGCTTCCGCGATTAATTTTTATAATTTACACTATCACCCTATTCACCCCCCCTCTAGGGTGAAATCGATCCTACACAGTCTAAAATAGTAGTGCCTATATATTTTTGGTATTCAAGTGTGATATAGCTGATTTTAATGAAAAATACAATCATAAAGTCGAGAGATGTTGCATTCTTTGAATATGTGTTTCCGCACAAAAGGAACGAAGGAAATTATGTCCCTAAATGGACAAGAGAAGAATCAAGCAAGCCACATGAAGATGAAACTCATCGTGAAATTGAGGAAGTTGAACCAAAAAGGAGCATAAGGGCAGAAACTTCCAAGACATTTGGTTTAGAATTTCAAACTTACATGTTAGAACACGAACCCCAAACGTACAAGGAAGCAGTGTCATCTTCTAAATCTTCATGTTGGATAGAAGCAATCAAAAGGGAAATTGATTTAATTCTAAGTAATAAAACTTGGGAAATAGTTAATCTTACACCTCGAATAAAATCGATAGGTTGTAAATGGATCTTCAAAAAGAATATGAGACCACATGGCTCTATTGAAAAATATAAAGCAAGCTTGGTAGTCAAAGGATATCATCAAAAGGAAGGTATAGACTTCTTTAATACTTATTCACCGGTTACACGTATAACCTCTATAAGAATGTTAATAGCAATTGCATCCATATATAATCTAGAAATTCATCAAATGGATGTAAAGACAACATTCTTAAATGGAAATTTTGATGAGGAGATTTACATGGAGCAATCTAAGAGTTTTATTTCCAAAGGAAATGAAAACAAAGTATGTAGATTAGCAAAATCATTATACAGCCTAAAATAAGCTACAAAACAATGGCACACAAAATTCGATAGTGACATGATGAAAAATGGTTTTTGTATAAATGAATGTGATAAATATGTTTATTATAAATAAGTTGGACAATTATACATGATGATTTGTTTATATGTAGAAGATATGCTAATCTTTGATCCAAATAGTAAGGTAATAGAGACCATAAAGAAAATGTTTAACAATAATTTTGATATGAAAGATTTAAGAGTTGCAGATGTTATTTTGGGAATCAAAATAATAGTAACATGTATTGGAATTGAACTATCTCATTCAGACTATGTGGAAAAAGTCATTGAAAATTTCCAAATTACGGAATTAAAGGAGTGTAATGTGACGCAGCGGATATTAACGAATGACAAGGAAATGAAGATTTCGCGTCAATCTAACCGATGAAACGAGTAGTTGAAACAAGATAAATCGATGGATTGAAAATACCGAACGCCCAAATTCGTTGATCTCGAGGGATACCGAATTTTAGCTATCTCCAACACGTTGATCGCGCACGATACCATATTAAAAGATCTATGATTCTTCTACGTTGATCTCGCGCACGAGATTCCGTGAATCGGCTTCAAATCCGTTGATTCGAGCGCACTCGAATAACCGAAAATGGAGAAAGAAGACGACGCTCAACTTCCAATTTCAAAGAGGCACAAAGCACTCAAACAAAGTTTTATTCAAAATCAACTAACTCCAAATGATACAACTCACCCGCTATTTATTGAAAAATTTTAAACACACAGCCGACCTACGACCTAAAACAACACGACCCAACATCCCTCGAATTACAACACACGCGACCTATCAGTATATCACACGACATAACATCATATGCCACATACAAATGACATACGACCTAAGAAAATACAACTACAACACATCAAAGCGACTCAACGACCTATGGCTTAACAGTCAATGACCTAACAATATGCGACTTAATATGTACAAGTTACAACATAACAACATAATACTGCGACATATATACAATATGTGACCTACGACCTAAGGTTTCAAGCGACTTATCAGTAGTAGCGACCTAAGCTTTAGCGACATAAGCATATAACACAGCTTCATAATCTTGCGGCATAAACATCTTGGGCGACTTAATTAGGTCGTTTGCGACTTAAGTAGGTCGTTCGCGACTTATCCCGGTGCAATGTTTCAACCTGCCTTTGTACCTCGCCACGTTGTAGCTTGCTAGGTCGCTGGCTTTGACTTCCTGAGCAGCTGACTCGTTCACCATAATTCACTAGGTCGTGGCAACTTAACATCTTGATAGGTCGTTGATACACTAACTCGCTTGAGTTAGGTCGTGGCTCCAGACGATCCTCGTGATGCGCTGCATCATCCTTCCCCGGTTGACAAGAATTCGACCACGAATTCACACTCTCCTTTTCCTCGACAAGCTTGTCTTCATGATACGGAATCAAATGTTTGACGTGGAAAACATCAGAAGTATGAATATGATCCGGTAATCTTAACTGATAAGCATTATCATTGATCTTCTTCAAGATTTCTACTGGACCAATCTTTCGAGCTTTCAATTTGTTGTACGTTCCAGCTGGAAAACAATCTTTTGTCAATACTGCGTAAACAAAATCACCTTCTTCGAAGTCCACACTCCTTCGTTTCTTATCTGCCAGTTGCTTATACTTCTCATTTGACTTAAGCAATCGTTCATGAACAATCCTGTGACATTCCTGCAACTCATTCACGAAATCACAAGCTCGTTTAACAACCCCTTTCTGAAATGGAACTATCGACGAATCCAACGGTCCCTTCGGCATTGCTGAATATACTACTTGAAATGGACTGAATCCAGTACTTCGATTAACTGCATGGTTGTGTGCAAACTCAGCTTGACATAACTTCGAATCCCAACTTTTCAAATTGTCATCCACGAGGCATCGCAAAAGATTACCTAGGGAACTATTCACAGCTTCGGTCTGTCCATCCGTCTATGGATGATAAGCACTACTAAATTTCAACTTAGTCCCCACCATTTTCCATAGACTCATCCAACAATGGCTTAGAAATCGAGTATCCCGGTCAGAAACAATGGTCTCAGGTAGCCCATGTAGTCGATAAACTTCTTTAAAGAACAATTGAGCAACAAGGAATCTATCGGCGGTCTTTTTACAAGCTATGAAATGTGCCATCTTCGAAAATCTATCCACCACAACATATATAGAATCGTTCCCTCATTGAGTTCTTGGCAAACCCAAAACAAAGACCATGCTAATATCAACCCATGGTCTAGTAGGCACGGGCAATGGCATATACAATCCCGCATTCGTAGCTGTCCCTTTGGAAACTTGACATATGTGACATCTCTCCACAAATCTTTCAACTTCTTTCCTCATGGAAGGCCAAAAATATGATTGAGAAATAAACTGCAAAGTACGATCTCTTCCCACATGTCCTTTTTCATGCAATTCTTTCATAATCTTCATCCGCAAACTACACTCTGGTATGCACAATCGATTTCCTTTGAAAAGAAAACCATCCACCAACAGATACTCATCCTCTTCCCCTTCTTGACTTCATCTATAATCTTCGCAAAGTAAGGATCCTCAACAAACAATTCTGAAAATACATCAAACCCCGTCACTTTAACTTTCATCGTAGTCAACAAATGATTTCTTCTACTCAATACATCTGCCACATGATTCGTAACTCCCGACTTATGCTTCACAACAAATGTAAACTGTTGCAAGTATGCGATCCACGAAGCATGTTTGGCTGCAACCTTATCCTGCCCCTGGAAATGTTTCAAGGCTTCATGTTCAGTATACAACACAAACTCTTTATGAAACAAATAGTGCCTTCAATATTTTATGGCTTGGACGATAGTATAGAATTCCACGTCATAAGTATTATATCTCATCTTTTCTCCCGAAAGCTTCTCGCTGAAATAAGCAACTGGACGTCCCCTCTGACTCAACACTCCTCCAATTCCAACTTTAGATGCATCAGTATGTAATTCAAATAGCAACTGAAAATCTGGCAAAACTAGAATTTGTGTTGTCGTCAAAAGTTCCTTGATTCGCTCAAAAGCAAATCCTGCTTCCTCTGACCATGAAAACTGCTTGTCCTTCATACAATCAGTAACAGGCGCCATCACGCTACTGAAATGTGGAATAAACCTTTGGTAGAATGATGCTAAACCATGAAAACTTCTAACTTCTGTTATCGTCCTGGGCTGTGGCCAATTTCTAATTGCTTCAACTTTACTTTGATCCACCTGGATACCTTCCTTGGACAATACATACCCCAAAAACAAAACACTATGTGTCATGAACACGCATTTCTTTGTTGCCGCATAAAATTGTTCCTGACGAAGTATCATCAACACTTCCCGCAAATGTAGTAGATGTTCTTCGGTGCTCCCACTGTATATCAATATATTATCAAAGTATACCACCACGAACTTTCCAATGAACGGTCGAAAGATCTGATTCATCATTCGCATAAAAGTACTAGGTGCATTCGAAAGACCAAACGGCATGACCAGCCATTCATACAATCCTTCTCGTGTCTTGAATGCGGTCTTCCATTCATCCCCGGGTCGAATTCGAATCTGATGGTACCCACTCTTTAGATCAATCTTTGAAAAGATAGCAGCTCTGTTCAACTGATCTAAGAAGTCATCCAATCTAGGCATCGGAAATCTGTACCTCACTGTAATCTTGTTTAGTGCTCGACTATCTGTACACATTCTCCAAGTTCCATCCTTCTTCGGCACTAACAATGTTGGTACTGCACAAGGACTTAAACTTTCTTGTACGCGCCCTTGTTCAAGTAACTCCTCCACCTGCCTTCTCAACTCTTCGTGTTCCTTTGGACTCATTCTATAGTGTGGTCTATGTGGTAACACAGATCCCGGAACAAGATCAATCTGGTGTTGTATGTCTCTCAACGGTGGTAATTCTGTTGGCAATTCTTCAGGAAATACATCTTCAAACTCCTTCAACACTGGCTTAACTTCTTCAAGAATTTCAACCGCTTCACTACTTTCACGTCCAATTAACAGAAATACTTCAGGCTCATCCTCCACTTCCTTGACAAATTCCTTCAAAGATAACAGAGTCTTTAGTTCTTCAATCTCCTCCAACTTGCTTCCACTTTGTTGTCGCTGTTTAGGAACTAAAGTGATTTTGGTGCCCTCGAACATGAAACTATAGCAGTTAGTCCTTCCATCGTGTTGCACAGCTCTATCATATTGCCATGGTCTCCCCAACAACAAATGACATACATGCATATCCACAACATCACACCAAATTTCATCTTTATACTTCTTTCCAATGGAAAACGTTACACGAGCTCTTCGACCAACCTTCACTTCTCCACCTTTCCTCAACCAAGCCAACTTGTAAGGTTTGGGATGCTTTTCTGTCTTTAACGCCGACTTATTTACAGCTTCTGAAGAAATGATGTTATCACAGCTTCCTGCATCGACGACGAACTTACAAACCTTTCCCAGAATAGTGCATGTTGACTGAAAAATATTACTCCTTAGCCAACTTGAATCATCCTCTTGCTTCGGTGTCAAACACGACCTCCTAATCATCAAATTACAACCCTCATCTCCTGACAATAATTTTGCTTCCTCCTCAACTGTTGGTGAATTGGAACATTCTACTTCTGCATCCTCATCCTCAACCTCAGCAACCATCACTCGCTTCTTAGGCTTCGGACATTCATTGCTCTTATGACCAAACTCCTGACAATTATAACATTTGAAACCGTTGTTGACCTTGGTCTTAGCAACTTCATTGACAATCGATTTACTAACAGCCTTGGAAACATTAGTATTGCTACTAGCCCCTTTCACTTGATTGTTGGAATTTGTAAACACGCCACCTCCTCTTTTACCTTGCCTCTCCCACGCTAGAGCCTTCTGGTGTGCTTCAGCAACGGATCTTGGATCAGACATATTCACCATATCCTGAATTTGCATTCTCAATCCTCCAACAAATCTAGCTGGCAACTGTTCCTTTGTCTCCATGATGTCATTTCTAGCAATCAACTAATAAAATTCATCTTCATAATCATTTACCGACTTTGTCCCTTGTCTCAAATTCTGTAAGCGCTGATACATAAGAGACATAATTATAAGGTAAGAAAGTAGCCTTCATCAACTTCTTCATCTTTTCCCATGACTCAATCTTTGACTTTCCCATTCTTTCCCGTGTAAGTTTAGTTTGTTGCCACCATGCCATAGCTCTTCCTCTCAACCGTGTAGCAACCAACTTAACTCTACGATGCTCGGATACTTCTTTGAAGTCAAAAATTTCCTCAACATTTGATAACCAATCCAAAAACTCTTCCGCAATCATTCCACCTTTGAATTCTGGAATTTCAGTCTTCATTCCCGACTCCCATCGACGATCATCTTCTACATCCCGATAGTGATTTCGTACTTGGTCTCGATCTCGATAATGAACACTTCCTCTATCACCATCTTCATCATAATCAAATGTACTTCGATATCGTTATCGACCATCAACATTTCCTCGATCATGCATATCTCTTCTACTATGTCTTTCAGCATCATGATATGGGTCATCTCCAAACTCACGTCGAGTTCTTCTCTCTTCATTTCTGCACTCATGGTATTCTCTTCTCATGGAAATTGATGATTCTCTTCTTTCTCTACAAGATTGTGGTGACACCCTCCTCGCTTCCGCAACCGATGGCGAAACTCTGTTTCCTCCATGGTTCGAGATTGGTGACCTTCTCCTTTGACTTTGATTCATATCATTCATCAATTTCTCTAACTTCCCAATACCTTCATCAAACTTTTCATTGATACGTTGTTCCATTTGCTCAGCTTCTTGTCTACAATATACATCTTCAACATTTTGAAATCGATTAGCACGTCTCGGAGGCATTGTCAAATCTTCGACAAATCCAAACACACTTCAACTAGCACAACTTTAACTCAAATCTGAATTTGACTTCACTCGGCCTGCACTTAGCTCCAACTCTCGGCCTTGATTTCAAACTTCAACTAGGCTCAAACTTCAACACTTCAACACTTCAAATCTTCTCCCAATAGGCTCGGCTTAGCTATGATTGGCTAAGTCTAGCTTTGATACCAAACTGACGCAGCGGATATTAACGAATGACAACGAAATGAAGATTTTGCGCCAAACTAACCGATGAAACGATTAGTTGAAACAAGATAAATCGATGGATTGAAATTACCGAACGCCCAAATTCGTTGATCTCGAGAGATACCGAATTCTAGTTATCTCCAACACGTTGATCGCGCACGATACCGTGTTAAAAGATCTACGATTCTTCTACGCTGATCTCGCGCACGAGATTCCGTGAATCGACTACAAATCCGTTGATTCGAGCGCACTCGAATAACCGAAAATGGAAAAGGAGACAACGCTCAACTTTCAATTTCAAAGAGGCACAAAGCACTCAAACAAAGTTTTATTCAAAATCAACTTACTCCAAATGATACAACTCACCCGCTATTTATAGGAAAATTTTCAACGCACAGCCGACCTAACAGGTGGCCGACCTACGACCTAAAACAACATGACCCAACATCCCTCGAATTACAACACACGCGACTTATCAGTATATCACACGACATAACATCATATGCCACATACAAATGACATACGACCTAAGAAAATACAACTACAACACATCAAAGCGACTCAACGACCTATGGCTTAACAGTCAACGACCTAACAATATGCGACTTAATATCTACAAGTTACAACATAACAACATAATACTGCGACATATATGCAATACGCGACCTACGACCTAAGGTTTCAAGCGACTTATCAGTAGTAGCGATCTAAGCTTTAGCGACATAAGCATATAACACAGCTTCATAATCTTGCGGCATAAACATCTTGGGCGACTTAGGCTTCGCGACTTAATTAGGTCGTTCGCGACTTAAGTAGGTCGTTCGCGACTTATCCCGGCGCAACGTTTCAACCTGCCTTTGTACCTCTCCACGCTGTAGCTTGCTAGGTCGCTGGCTTTGACTTCCTGAGCAACTGACTCGTTCACCATAATTCACTAGGTCATGGCAACTTAACATCTTGCTAGGTCGTTGATACACTAACTCGCTTGAGTTAGGTCGCGGCTCCAGACGATCCTCGTGATGCGCTGCATCATAATGCAACTGGAATACTCTTGTGTAATAGGATGTCTAATGTACCTCATGAATTGCACATGACCAGATATAGCTTATGCAGTAAGTCGACTGAGCAAGTATACAAGCAACCTAGGGAAGAAACACTAGAAAACACTAACGAGAGTGTTGGGATATTTCAAAAGTACTATGAACTTTTTCCTACATTATGGAAAATATCCTCCCATCTTAGAAGAAATAGTGATGCAAATCGGACTTCTGATTCATAGGAATTTAAATCAACTAGTGGTTTTGTCTTCACCTCAGCAGGAACAGCAATGTCATGGAAATATCTAAACAAACGTGCATAGCTCGATCCACTTTGGAATCAAAGTTCATCGCTTTAGATAAAGCAGACGAAGAAGTAGAATGGTTTCGTCATTCTTTAGAAAATATTCCATTTTAGCCTAAACCTATACATGTCGTATGCATACACTGTGATAATAAAGCAGCGTTAAGTAGAGCGCACAACTTTCTGCATAATGGAAAGTCAAGACATATTCATCAATGCCATAACATAGTTTAGGCAGTTACTCTCAAATGTCACTATTTTCATTGATTATGTGAGAACTACTGATAACCTTGCGGATCCATTTACTAAAGGTTTATCAAGAGAGAAAATAGACTGCACATCGAGGGAAATGGGTTTAAAAGTCCAAACTAATAAGAGTTATCTTATACGAAAACCTATCATAGCGACTAGATACCCCACAGATTAGGATCAATAGGCAAACCAGTTTTTAGTAACTCAAGAAGTAATGCATTTTTTGGACTTAGTCCTACTCCATTCCTATGGTGCACAATAGAATGCGTGCATTTAGAAGTATTAAAAGGTTAAAACTATGCCTTTTAATGATGACAATATCTTGAAAATAAAAAGTGGGGTATATGTAGGATACTTTTAATGGTTGCAATCACCTATGTTAGTGTGAGCTGGGACAGCTCCATGAGAATGTTAAAGGCTTAAATTCTCTAAAACACTCGCAGAACAAAATTTGTTCAAGACCAAAATGAACACAACTAAGAGATTGGATGTGAAGAGAAAGAATGCTTTGTAAAGCTTAGTGTCTGGTTATGCACAACAGCTGACGATTTAAGATGAAATAATTCACCGATTAGCCAAGTATATCCGATAAGTTTTAGCTAGGGAATGTTCATAATGAAATATCTACTTATGCTTGGTATAGCATTATTTCCATATGAACTGTATGATATTCCACTTTATGTGGGGGGGACATATATCGTCATTCATGTGGGGGTTGTTAGAAATCACAATATTGATGAATGGGATATTGTCCCACATCATCAAAAATTTATGCATTTTCATCTTTATATACTACTTCCCTCAAACCCATATTGGCCTTTAAATTCAGGTAATTTTGTGCGAGGGGGGGCCTATATGGCCATGAACTAACACGTGCGCGTGCTGCCGTCCGCCTGTACTATACTGAACCAGGTCGGGTCGGGTGCGGGTCTAATAAGAGCGGACCGTGTAATATTTTTTATTGCACAAAAGTGAACTGTTTCTAATTCAAACAAAAGCGACTGTTGGTTGAATGGACGGTAATTCAAACAAAAGCGACTGCTGGTTGAATGGACGCTGATTTTCAAACAAATATGGCCATTGCAAATAAAGAGGCGCGACCTTTTTTGGCCGTTGCAAATGAAGAGATGCGACTAATCCCAACGGACATAACCGTTGGAAATTCTCCTATAAAAGGAGCAGGAAAGCTGATCAGTTTCCATCTCGAAGTTTTTTCTCCCTCTTCTTCTTCATCCTTTCTGAAAACTCTATAATCCGAGCGGCCCTGCGTATCACACAGAAAATCATACATACACCACAATCTCGAACAGATCACTTCTGTTTATCTTGGAAGACTTTGAACAAAGTCTCAAGGAAATTGTTACAGTAAGCCTCAGATGAAATTTTCTTCTTCATCCGGTTAGATTTATTCTTTGTTTATATATATACATCATTTTGTAATCTTTCCGTTGGAAGTTGTGCCGTTTCTACGAATCAGTACAACGATTATTTATCGCTATAGTTTAACGCAGCACTTTGTCGTCGTTATTGCTATAGTTTGTTGTTGTAAATTCATTACAATAATAGTCATTGTGCAATATTACCGATACATAATTTCAAAATAGTGGAAATCTAATTTATAAACTTATATGATGAGTTTATAAGCGATTCATCCCTGTTTTTGTATACTGGTCGTATAACATATTTATAAAAGTCAATTACGTGATGTTCAAGTCAACATGTGTAAGGCAGCATATAAATTGATTCATCCAATATTAGAAAGAGAAATAGTCATACTCATATATATTTGTTAATCTGGAAAAGTCAAATTTTATTTTACCTTTTTTATGATTAATTTCCTATTCTAAATGTGATTTTGTATTATCTAGATTTAACAATTACCTCTTATTTATAATGCTGATTTTTTTTAATTTGATCATTAAACATTTTAAAATATCATTGTGGTATCTACACATTAATTGCATTGACGCTTTCTAATTTGGTCAATCGTTTACATATTGATCCCATTACAACTATGTACCCTTAAGCCCTACAGCTTTTAATTCATAATTTGATTACTGGCTTTACATTTATAAAAGATAGCATAATGTATTTAATCTTACATGTGTGGCCACACACGTTTAATATTTCCAACATACAAATGAAATCGAATTCCTTAATTGAATTGTAGAGGAGGAGACAAATGATGCATGCTGAGATGGTCAATGAAATGCGTAATGAGATGGTCAATATAAATTGTATTGATATGAACTTGGATTTAATCGGATTATATGTCACATTGGATTATGAAAAGATGTTCATGGAGTTTAGGAAACCAATTGATAATGCATTAGGAATAGTTGTTCTGTTTATGATTTTTTTGAGTAACGAAATTGATCATCCTTTGCTTATGATAGTCAAACTTTTTGTTAGTTTAAGAGTGTTCAACAAATTATGATTGAAGAACAGATCAGGGTATGTAGCAAATTTTGAATTTGATTCACACAAGCTTTCCATTTATGTATCAACCTGGAATATAATATACATTTAACAAAATTAATGCTCCTCTTCTGTACACTGTTAATTATTTCCTAACTGATTTCTGACGAAGTTCCAGTATTCATTTCTTCAGTGTTCTCATCAGAAAATACATTCTCTGACTTTCCATTTGCTTTCATCTGTTCTTCAAACATTTTTTGAAGTTTTCTTCCTTGCTCTTCAATTCTAATCTGCAGTTTTCTTTGAACCTATGAGAATAAAAACAGTTGTATGTTAAAATTGTACTTGAAACATTTCAGTTTTAAACTACTTTTTATTAGGACATGCCTCTAATTGCTCGTGAAGGCTCCGCTGAACTTCCAGTTGCATTTTTAGAGTTTCGCTTATCTGAATGCCACTGAAAAATATGAACCATGAATCAAGTCATCAACATCAATAAATTATCTATATGAACATATAACATGTTTGCATAAACTAAAAGATGCAGAACACAAACGTTTGAGGGTTAAGCTGTTCTGTTTCGTTTGTCGAAGTCTGTCTGTCGAATTTACCTTCAAAATAATGAAAAATTATACAGTTTGATGTTGTAATGATGCATAAAAATTGACTTGCAGGGAAAGATGAATTGAAAACAGTATTTACCTTTGGAAGACTGAGGCATAAACTTGGCAGTTCTATATTTCTGAATGCCATATATAACAAATTTCTTTATAGTCAATTTACATGGATCCATCAATCAAATGCTATGTTAAACCAAAAACTGAACTGCGGATTGGTACCTGTAAATGACTCTTTACATGACAAATTGTCAAATTTTCTGTTTTCATCAGGCTCAAAATCCCTTTTGGAGTTGCCCCTAAAAAGAAAACTAAAATTTTAAGTTTATGTATTCATCAAATTCACAAGTGTTCAGGATATTTGAATTGCTCTTTGAGTTATGATATTGCATAAAATTTTATAGGCTTTGATAAAATTATAGAATTACTTACTCTCAGCTCCTCCAAGTAGTTCAACTGATTCAACAAATTTTTCATGGAGATCCTGAGACCACCTTATTCTTGGTTTATTCTGAACACCACTGCCAGTTGCATTTGGTGCTCCTTTCTCATTATCAAAATTCAAATTTGAATTCAAATTACTCGGAAATTCACATTCAACCTACCCAAAACAAAAACAAAAAATTTCAAAACAGCATCTAAAATTGCATGCTTAACATTCAAAACATAAAATGATGCTACTTACAGTGCAATTTTTAGGATTTCCTTGTGCATGTCTGTGTGCATCATCAAAATTCACAACTGACTCCAATGTATAATTCTGCTTTTCTGAATTTAATCCAAACCGAGTTTCGAACATGTCTTTGTTAGAAATCGTTTCACGCTGATGTTCTAATATCGGAAACCCTAACAATCTTTCAGCAGCATAAAAATCTGAAGGATTTGTGCCAACACATCTTGAATTGGTACCAGAAAAAGTCCCTTCAACCGATTGAATTCGGGGCCTTTGTAAAGGAGGACCGATATCATAATTTCCAAAATATGAGTTGATGCTACTGATATTAGCATCACTTATTGACCAATAACTACAGTCACGGGTTCTGCTTTTTCGATTGTTCATTCTGGAACACTAACAAAAGTGACTAAAAGATAAAATGAACCCTTTTGATGTATGCAAATTATATATGGAAGCAAGTAGTAACGAATCGAGGAATAGTTTTCTGGATTCCGAAAGTCTTCTTCAACAAGATTAGAATGAGAGAATACTAGAATGCATGTGGAATTCTCAAACTACAGAAAACTGAAAGATACAAAAGTTGAATAATTTTGTATAATGGATAATAGAATTGATTCACACAAAATATGAAAGATAATGCTTACTATAAATTAGGAATTAATAAGCATTAGAAGGTGAAACAATCAAAGCAACAGCTGAAAATTAGAGGGAAAAAAATACAGCGAGGAGCTGCCTTGACCTTAGAAAGCATTGGACTGTCCGATAAATAGCAATTAAACAAACAAAAACGGTAACTTCATTCCAGCTAAATTATGTAACAACTTCTTTGGATTTATCACCCAACAGAAAAACTGTATTCTTTTACAGATTTTTTATTTCAGAAAATTTATGTACAAGCACATGTATGTAAGGTTCGAAGCAAAATGAAAAAATTGTAACTAATTCAAGCAAAATGGAATCAGGTGTCATGATTTTTTATATACAAATGGAGTATTATATGCTTTACAGGATAATGCAATAATTGAGTTAAATAATGTCGGATGCATTTGAGTTGATAGAAAAAATGCAGAAAAACGTTGTTTTTAGTCTTTGTAAAGTCAGACCTCAATGACTAATTAAATACTGAAATATCTAGTTTAAACAAGTAAAATATAACAGAAGCATCTGTTGAGATCGTAAAATAAAACCAAAAAAGTAAACAGATTATAATAATTAGGTAAGACCATCAATGATGATCTCAGCATTCAGATTACATAAAAAAATGATGAAATAAACACTAAGTATATCATAATTCCACACAATTATTTATAGTTAAGCTAATTAAAATTAAATAATAAACAACACAAATCTATATCCAAGATAGAAAATCAAGTCTTTTTTATTTTTAATTTGAAGACACGATGAAGTGGCCAAATGGTTAATGTTGACGATATTTTTCGTCAACATCAAAATTAGGATAATGCGTCGCGGAAAACAAAGCTTATTTGCCGATCGCTAGGCTAAAGGACCGAAAATTGTAGGAAAAAATGAGCATTTAAAGATAAACGACACATGATATAGAGTGGTTCGGCGAAGCTGTTTACATCCACTGCGAAGCTTTTTTTCTAAATGGCTCTCTTACAATTACAAGGAATTACAAAATAATAATAATAATAATAATAATAATAATAATAATAATAATAAGAAGAAGAATGCGGTGCCTAAGACTTATTAAGCAGCTAATTTTAGGAATTTGCTGAGTAAAGGACTCTTTGATGGTGTGCAATAGGTGATGTGGCCATGCATTCTCTAACCAATCTTCTCGAGGTACTCATGCATGATGTAGTTAACCACTTTATCGACCAACCTATCAGCTAGGCATAGAATCAGGACCCTTTATGAGGTTGCAATGCATGAAGTTCTTATAGTAGTTGAACTAATGCTTGAACGATTGAGATCGTTGGATAAAATAGGCAGCAAGCACGCCTAGCCATTGATCTGGTTGAATGGACTTGAAAGAAGATAACTGATTAAGTGAAAAGAATGTGTGACTAAGATGAATATCAATGGGAGAACTGTACCAGAAGCATGCCTCCACATTACCTCGCATTTAATGCACTTGTATTGTTGCGACACGCTAGGGGAAATGGAACGTACTTCTTGTTAGGAGTAAGTACATCTGATTGTACCTTCTATTGAGCCGAGTTGGTTTGTTGGCCGCTGGGATCATGAAAAAGATAAGGAAATGCTGAGAGCTGAAGTCATGCCAAGTCGGATAAGGGATGACGAAACGACCTGCAAATCGCAGGTGGGTTGTATTGAAGATGGTTCAATGATGGATCATGCTGAAGTCGACCTTGAGCTATGTCAATCGGCAAATAGCTGAAAGAGATGCTTAGTAGGGCGGATAGACTTCCATGTCCAAAGTAGGTCGACATGAGAGGGTCGGTCGTCAACGAGATATGGAGTCATTTTAATGTTTTGTTGAGTTCTACCGGTCCCATGCTTTGCAGGGTCTTCATGAGTAGGCATGCCGATATTGTTAGTCCGTGAGATGATGGTTTTGATGACAACAACCTTAGAATAGATTATAAAATATACATACTAACATTATAAGTTTAGATAAATATGCATATGCAGGATTTAACTATGTAGGTACCAAATATGAAGACTGTACAGTATAGAGATTCAAGATATCAAAATTGAAGACTCATGAGTATCAAGATTATCAAGAGTTCAAGAATTGAAGTAATTTATTCTTTAATTAGAAATTTTGTTAAAACTCATAGAAAAGCACTGACATCTTAAAAATCCAATTTATTCGTGGAATGGAATCCACTTCGAGCCTGTTAAAGGGATGGAACCCACTACACCATAGCTGTCATTTCGTAACACTTATTTTTTTCAATTGTCAACATTTATTTGTGTTGTAGATTAACGACAACAATAAGTGTTGCTACGCTAGAAATGTGTGACCAAAAAAACATATTTACAATATTTTTATTGCTAACACTTACTTGAGTTGGAAAATCCGGTTAAATTGAAATTAACCAAATGTTGCTGGGGTAAGAAAGTAAATGAGCTATTGTTTTTATCCGTAGCCCTAAATCTCCTTCTCGACGCTTATTCCTTCAACTATCTAGCAGCTCTTAGAAGAAAAAGAAATCGATTTTGAGACGACTCAGTTTACTTCAGGGAATCGCGAGCCATATCATTCGATTTTGACTTCAGGGAATCACGATATCATTCGCGACTTCAGACTTCAGGGAATCACGAGTTCAAAGAATCGCGATATCATTCCATTTTGACTTCAGGGAATCGCGATGTTGAGCTTTTTGATTCCTGGTATTTTTTTTAATTCATTTACTGTTCGATTCAATATCAAGTTTCCATGAGTAATTTATTACTTTATTCATCGATTGATTTTTACCCAGTTAATTGATTAAGTAGTATTCCTTTTATTTTTTTAAACTGTTTAAATATTATGTGAGTTGTTCATATATTTGTGATACTGTAAGTAACGTGTTCTCTATCTTTTTATAAACAATCACGTTCTGTTAGTCAAGAAAGAAAACAACTTTTGTTACTTAAAAACATATTTTAGTCCAAATCCGTTAACCAATAGATTTGCTAGCAAGATACAATACTTAAAAGGATAAATCCATGCTGCTGCAATCAGACCAACATATTTTCTTTGGTGAATAAATTATTCAAGTCATCTTGTCAGAATGATCCTAGTTAACACTAGGATCCTTGCACTAAGTGAATACAAAATAAATCTATTCGACATGATTTCAAAATGATGTTTAAATTCACGAGAACACTAAAATTTATTGTTGATTGAACCTAGATTAATTTGTTTTAGTGGATGTACACCACTAACATGATTTCTAAAGGAACCACTATAAAACTCGTGTTATTTATTTTATTGTACTTTATTATTCTCTTATTATGTGATCGTTTGATTAGATAACTTATATGCTAGCTTGTTTGAAAAATATGTGTTGAGTGTTTTGAAACATTTGTGTCGATCTTATTGCTTCCATAGCTTGTTTTAATTGTGTTAGATTTGATTTTATATTGGTTGTCAAATCTATGTTTCCATAACATTCTAATGCTAGGATGCACCTATTCTCAATATAGACGTAAACCTTACATCCAATTTATCTTTGTTATGCCAAACATAGGGCTTGTGTGTTGTTGAAAAGGGTATGCTAGAACTGATCCAGAACTGGGCTTAAGTGTAGCATGTTTTGTTGTCTGTAAGTAATAAAATGGAGCACTTAGATTTTTTTTTCTTCTTCATATATTTTCTTTGTTACTTAAATAGGAAATACAAAACCCATAATAGTAATCTTTAATCAAATATAGATCTTTTCAGAAGAGAAACTCTAGGCCAAAAAATGATTTTGCTAGATGAATGCTTGACAGTAGAAACAATTCTTTCCAAAAAAAAAAAGAAAGGATATAACTAAAAGCAATATAACTACTTACCAAACAATGAGAAGACGTTGCAATAGATGTTATGTATCTTTAGGGAATCTCTTTACATGCAAAACTGCAACTCTATGCTTTCACTTTGTCATGTGCCAACGGATAAAAAATGTTTTGAGTGACATACAACTTCAACCAAGCAGCATAATCAAATTAAATATGAATGTACTTGTAGAATGAATAATACTATGCCATAAACATTAGATTTGAGAGTCTTAATCTTCTTGTTGATAGCTAATGTAAATAATAATAAAAAATCAATTCAAAGCTCAAATTATGTGTGGTGCACTTTACATAAATTTCCAATGGACTTTTCTTCAACTTAGCCTTTGCTTAATCTTTACAGTCAATTATAGCATGCTCTTATTATCTTGATAATAGTCTTAAAAAGTAGTTGAATTTGGCAACAATTTAATTTTTTAGGGTAAGAAATGGATTAAATTTAAGTAAAGGATGAGATGTTTGACAATTTCAACCCTCATCTATTACTAACTATTATCCTATTTGCAAATTAGCCCATTGAGGTCTAAATTCTATTCATGGAGTGAGCATTTTTAATTAAAGGTACATTTGGTGCATTATAAATTGAAATAATGTGTTTCTCTATTTTATGTGCATATACATCATATCTATAACATGTCAGTTTATTATAATCATTACTTGAACTGTGTTTTTTGTCATTTGGCTACCCAAGCAGTTTGAACTAAAAAAAAATGATACTATTCTTTTCATTCTGGACATAGTACTAAGAGAATGAAAATAAATTTTATTTTGGGACGTGTCCAAACATACAGATTTCTTGAGCCTTAGTTTACCGACTCGGTCTAACCAAGCCTCAATTTAAAATTTAAGGCTCGGTTTTAAACTAAAACTCAGTTTTAAACCGAGCCTCAGTTTCTAGGCCCTAGGCAAGCTGCTCAGTGATGAGGGTTTGCGTTCCATTGTTACCGTGGGTTTATAGGAGAGAAAATGAGTGTATGTGTCTTTGATGATTGGCATGTCAGTTTTTTTACATGTGCATATCTTAGCATACTCCCTTTCTCTGTTGCTCTACTTAATTCAAGTGACAGGTTTTATAAATCTTCTATTATTTCATTCTTTTTTCAAACCTTTCAAATTAACGTAAAGCTTATATTTATATGTTTAAAATCATTATACATGAGTTGCAAGTTTTGTATGCATTGACTATCATTTTCTCTAAGCAATAGTATTGCTCTTGCATACATGAGTTGCAAGTTTTGTATGCATTGACTATCATTTAAGTTAATGATTGGCTTATCAAGAAATTTGTTGCGCTTGCAGGCTTACAAGTTGCTCATGAAAGCTTTCATTGAGCACAATAAGGTAAGTTTAGGCATCTAATGTTTCTCCCGTTCAATCCATTTTTGAATAGTTGATGGAGGAATATCGTGCTCAGTTTAGTGCATTCAAATATTAGTAGCACATGAAGTAATTATTTTCACCTTTTCAATGACTTAAAAAAATCCACTGTCAAATTGATATTCTTTCATTTCTCCAATGTTAGAAGAAGAAAAATACAACGGTAGTTCAGTAAGCTTTGCGAACGGTACCTCTCAACTAGATACAGATAATGAACCTTTGAGTACAACGTTCATGTAAGTTTGTACATAATCTTAGGTATGGTAGCTATCTATTTAGAAAGAACAATTTGCATATATAGCATGATTTACAGTCATTACAAACTGTAATTGTAAATTTATACTGCATACTATAGTAGTGAATTTGATGCAACTTCTCCCATTTAAGTTTATGTTTTGCAGCTAGCATATCATCTAACTTTCGCAGCTTGTGCCCATGTTCTAATTATGTCACCGTTTGATCATCTAAATTTTGTAGCTATTATTATCATTTAGGTTAAAAATCATGTATTTATAGTCACTACATACTGTAGCTATACAAATTGACATAATCTGCACAAATCCTAATCGACCACATCAATCTACTTAAACCCTTACAAATTTTGCTGATAGAAGTTTGTACTTAATCATGTGCTTTTCATGCCTTGAAAATATAGTGTGATTAATTTCACTTATTCACGTTTTACTTTTATACCATGTACGTGTTAGGATGTCTTGAACCTTGTGGTTCTCAAGCCTTAAATTAGTTATGTTAGAATGTAAACTTACAACCATTTAAATTTTTATCTACAGTGTTCGATTTTTTTCTAATATTTAGTAATGTACATGTTTTATTTCCCACTAAAATAGTTTAGATATAACATATCTCTCTTTAGTTTTGATGGATGCAGGAAATCAATCATGTTGGATCAACTGTAGAAATATGGGTAAAATCCATTAATAATCGAATCGAGCTTAGAAATACTTATCCAATATTTTCGAGTTACCAGTTCGGGTGAAGTTCGACAATTAGAACAAACTGTATGTGATTATTTTCTTATATTATTTGTTTTCTTATATAATATGCATTTTAGTCCATAACTGAATCATAGGAACAGTGTTTGACACTTTTATTTTATAATGCAAATACCCCGGAAACTCGCTCATGGTCGCACATATTACTTATAGTATAATATATGGCGTAATACATGTCCATGGAACGGTTTGAATGAGTAACAGTAGTATTTCTCCTACCTTTGATATATTCTTCATATTTAAAAGATATATTTTGACTTTTTTAGGCCAATAGCAAATGTCTATTTACCTTGTTCAAAGTATTAGTTTCAGATTTTAAATATTGTGATTATACATAAAACAGAAGTCTTTTAAGTACATGATTATTCTTTTGTTGAATTGTGTTTTCCCTTCCTTTTCAAGTTATTATGTCTTCATATGATCATGTGTTTGATATCAAATTGTAGCTAAATTTGGTTTCAAACTTCTAAGTTCATCCTACAGATGACAAATTGTTCAATAATAAATTAAATCCCTTCGCAGGTATTTGGCCAAATCATCAAACTTTTAATAAAACTTGATGCCTTTTTCAGAGGGTAATCTTGGTGAGACATTGAGCAAGTTCAGCATTTGGGGTATTTACATAACATTTGTGCTAGCGGTCGGACGTTTTATTAGACTTCGGTGCTCAGATCTTCGAATGAGAATACCTTTTGAGAACCTTCCTTCTTGTGACAGGTTTGCTTTTTGATTTTTCAACTGCATTATCTTACTCTTTCTTCAGACAACTGATTTAGTGCATATACATTATTTTCAATCATGAACTAGAAAGTTTATTTTCTTCTTCTTCCTTCTTGTGTTTTAGTCTTTAACCTTTTGATTTTGAAGGTATAAGTTTTTATCGAGTGTTTATATTAGATGCAGGAACTTGAAGAAGGACGCTTTGGATTGTTGTATTGGACGTTGAAGAATATTCAAAATCATTAGAGTTTGGAGTGGATGATCAAGAGTGGTTAGGTTAACCGAAACTTTAAGTGTATTTTGAAAAAAATAATTGAAGCTTATGTTGTAATGATATCTGAATATATGACATTGTGGTATTTTAGATATGTAAATAATTGTTTATGATATATTATACTAAATTTGCCGAGCGTTTATACTTTGCAGTGAATATGTATGATGAATTTTTTGTGATATGGAAACCATTATTTGCAGAGTGTTTATATTTAAACTTTGCGTTTAAGTTTTGGTATATATATGTGTGTTATTAAATAATCATTTTCCAACACCTATAAGCATTAGCGTATATTTCTGTACTAACACTTATAAGTGTTACCGTATATTTCGTTACCAACACTTATAAGCGTTACCATATATTTTTGTACCAATACTTATAAGTGTTACCGTATATTTCGTTACCAACACTTATAAGCGTTACCGTATATTTAGGTACCAACACTTATAAGTGTTAGTAATACGTATGTTTGTAACACTTATAAGTGTTACAAATTTGGCCGTTCCATTCCTCACAGTCCATTAGTAACACTTAAAAAGTGTTACTGAAATTATTTGTAACACTTATAAATGTTAGAATTTGCCTGTTTTGGTGTAGTGACCCTAAGTTGGATGGAACCTACGAAAAATCTAGTGGAACATTGTTTTGTATCCACTAATTTTAATTAAAATGATTTTACAAAATTATCTTGTTTTCAAAATGATTTCAAAACTTTCCTTTTAAAAGATTCAAAACCCTCTATCCTGATTTTAAATAATTGTAGCCTCAAAATTATCTTTAATTTCAAAGTTAAATTACTCCTGATTTTAAACTACTTTTAATATAATATATTTAACTTTTAAATATTTATACTTAAGATTTAAATACAAAATTATAGTTAAATTTAGATATATTATTCTCTATATTTACATGTGTATTTTAACTATAGTCAAGTATATTAGAAAAGTTTAAAATAGTATTAATATAAAATAAACGTTATTCTCAAAGAAAATCAAATCATCAAAAATTGCTTTGGGATATCGACATGCCTATGGTGACCATGTCGACATGGTGTCAGTTGAGTTCAAAATTTAAATTTCAAAAGAAGTTTTTATTCGCTATAACTCTTCACGAATGGACATGGCTGTTGTTCTTCTATAAATAGAGGTTAGTTTCAACGAATTTGATATCAGATTTTTCAGTTTTTCACTCCTCTTCTTCTTCCACATTTCTTAATAATATTCTTACCATTACTCTACCGAAATCAACATTGAATCGAGCTCGATCTTTTCTAGTTTGATTCTCTATCACTATCTCAACAAGGTTCTAAGTGCTATTCATAGTTATAGGCTTCTTTGTAATCTATTAAGTGAGAAAAGGTGTGATTGTGGCCTTGAAAGTCAATCAAGCGAGATAAGGCGTGATTGTAGTCTTGGTAAATCAATTGGGTAAACTTGTGGCCCGGAAATCAAGTATCTCTACACAGAAGATTGTGATTATGGAGGGTGTACCTCGTTGCCTTTAAATCGAGGGTGTAATTGTACAATTGCTTTTGAAAGGAAATTCGCATTTGTATTACGGGACTGGATGTAGGGTAACTCCAAACCAGTATAAAATCCGGTGTGTTCTTTCCTTTATTGCTTTTACTTTATTTCTGCATTTGTGTTTGTTTCTATGATCATATCTGTGTTTGTATATTACATACATCCGTGTTCAATTCAACATAAATTCAAAAAGATTTAGTATTTTTTTATAAACACTATTCACTATCCCCCCTCTAGTGTTAATCCTAGCCTTAAGATCCGTAATCCGAATTTCTTTCAAATATGGGTCTTGGCTAGACCTGAGATGGTAGCTAAAGGAGCCATGCCGGCCTACCTTTGAATTTTTGGCTAGCTTGAGGGAGACTAGCCTAGACCCAAGCTAATCTAGACCAGAATGAACCGAATTGCGGATTCTTGATCACTATATCTTCTTACTTACAGAAAAATTGAATAACGTTTTTCCTTCCAAGTTCACTCCTACGTGCAGACACGGACCTGTGAAATCATGAAGACTTCATCGATTGAAGGCTTTGTTATACATTTAATGTACCTTCCATGTGGTGTTGTGCCATTGGCCACAGTTGTGCTTCTCGAGACATGGAAAAGAGTTATCACTTCCTTTACGCATGTGGTGTGGTACAACAATTGATTATTCTGTAACAATTGAAATTCTTTTTTCCATTTTGAGCATAACACCTACGGTTGAAGGGAGAGATATATAAATACCCCTATTTTCTTTCACTTTGAACTCATTGACCTTTTTAATTTCTTTAGAGAACTTGATTTTGCATGGTTTTCTATTGGTAAAAATAGTTAACTTCGTCTGCTTCCTCCTCTTCAAATGCTCTTAAATGCCCTTGGTTTCATCAAACTTGTTTGGAATTAAAAGAAAGCATGAAACTTTCTTGGACATCGAACATTTTTTGTTTATTGTAGTTCGGACCGCTATTTAGGTTTCTGCTTATTGAGATGGATCATTCCTAGTTGCTTGGTCTGGGCTCACGCTTTCTTGTCATCTTCCTAATTGTGATTATTCATCAGTTTCGAGCTAATGATCTGATTGATAGTCTAACCAATGTTGGTGAGTTTCCTCGTCATCTTGCTTTGATATTCCCAAACCAAGGTTGTCTTGGGGGCCCATTTTCTTTATGGAAAGAGTAGTAGTTGTCGCCTTTTCCTCTGATGCTATGGCTGAAGTCCTTATCTGCTCCTTGATGCTACCTGGAAGCATTTCAAGTTCTTTTGTGAGATTCGACGTGGAAGGCTTTGAAGGTGACTGTGTACCCCAACTTTCATGACAAAGTACTGACCAATCGTTGTCGAGGTTGCTCATATGCAAATTTGAAGATGGATCTTCTAAGGGTCCTAAGACGTAGGCCTCTCCTTCTCTTTATCTTTTTTTGTCAACTAGTTAGTACTAGAAAAAACTTTGTAAGCCTAGTAGGGCGGGCATTTTGCCCTCTTACTCTTTGAACCGAATGAAAAAGATCTTTTGTTGCAAACTTCAACTGTAAAATTTGTTGTTCTATCTTTGCTTGTTTGCTCATGACTTGTAGAGTAGCGATCTAGGATGGTTGATGTAGTCCCTGCATTATTTGCAGAAAACTTTTCCTTCTATTTAGGATATGTTAAATAGAAATGTGGTTATGTGATGAATTAAGCCCAGACATTCATATGAACTAAGCTGTGTAGTTTAAGGCCCGCAAAATCTCCACTGCAATACATAACGCTCTTTGAACGCTGTGCTTTTTCAACATAGAGCTATTACAAAAACGAGTCTGCTTTAAGCTCCGCTATTTTCCGTTACATCCACTAAATCGATGTTTTTTAGCATCCGCTTTAACAATACTAGTATAAAAAGTTAATTTATCTAGTTCTCTTTTGAGCTAAAGAAATAAAGTTAGGGTAAAGACCTAATTTTAGGGCATACTGCCCAATATAAGTTAGAAATCTATTGTAATAACCAAATTTGAATTGCATACATCATGATGTTCTTCGGTATTATTGTATAAGATTAAATAATATTTCTTTTTTCTACACAGATGGTGTGAGAAGAAGAATAAATTAACTTAAAATATTTGATTTTTATCTAATGAAGCCTTTTTCATCTTCGTGCACTATAAATTTTTGCACCTCCAGCCTATAGAACTGATAAGTGCTTTTACTGTATCGGAACCAAGTGTTGGTCGGTTGTAAAGTGGTGGGCGGCATAGTTATTAAGTAAGAGTGCATGTTTGCATATGGATTTTCCAGTTTGACAAGCGATCATATGTAGAGTGTCGGACTAGTCTGGCTCGGATTAGAGTTCATGAGAGCTCGAACGTTCTCCTGGATGATGTATCGTCAGTCGTAGGATGACTGTAGGTCCTCGCTTAAGGCGAAATGCACGGTTGGCTTGAGTACTTTGTATAAGTGTTATGGTAAATGGCGAGACAGATGGCAAGTACCACCATTCATAAGAACTTAGAAAATAGTAAGACTTATATGTAAGAACTTACATGTAATGCTTGGCTAAGTTGTAAGTGTGCTTGAGAAGGATCTTGACCGTTAATCCCGAGTATCTTCAAATATATCAAAGGGCACACGGCCACCTCCAAACGTTGTTAAGGGTGAAGAAGACAAGTGACCTGCTTAATGACTCGAGGGAGGCAGATCTAAAGATAACCCAGAGCACTGAATTACTTAAGGGCCCTTCAAAGGGGGACGCGCGACACATGGCCATGATCACTTGACTTGCTCTCATTCACCTTTATTTAACCTCAGGTGCGGACCGACCCGGGAATTCTTATGAGATGGACCATTCCTGAACGGAGAGAGATGCATGCCCCTCCCCTTCCTTAGGGGAACGCCACTTATACCGATATGGCTGATGCCACTTGATGAAGGATGGGGGTAGAGGAACTAGGCCTTCAATAGTTAGCGTGATCCTATGCATAATATACATGAAACCTCCATAACTTTATTGATAGCAGCAGTAATGTAAGGAAGTGGGGATGCACCATGGTGGCTTCTGACATAAAGCCAAATGGAGTGTATGGCCCCAATTCTCAATGAAATCATGCTTAGTTACTAGAATCTAACACCAAGATGTTAATGCCTATCATGGGTTAGAGCTTGTGGTTGTTAATCACAAGGTTGGAAGTGGTCCTCCATCTAGAGCCAAAATATTGATGATATTTTTCGTCAACCTTGGAATTACGATGATGCATCATGAAGAGAGAAAGCTTAATATGTAGCATGGTTTAGTGAAACTGCCTACATCTGCTGTGAAGCTTGTTGAATATGTGATCATATGATTTTTGTTTGATGATAACAAACATATATTTAAGATTTTGAATATGTTAAATGTATTTGATCATTGATATACTCTAATTGCCACCCTATTTAAATGCTTCCTCTCTACACAAAGCTCCCCCTTCAATATGCTTACATTTAAAAATATGCAAATTATCCTAGATGCAAATAGAAAATATTTGACATTTGCTTGATTTTATTTGACAAAATCTTAACTTTTCTCTCCCCGTTTGTTATCAGCAAAAGAGTAATAGTGTTAGGAAAATGGAGATAAGGTGATAGATATTAATCCAATATTAAAACTCAATTGAATATAAATTTTAAATTTCAATAAAAAATCAAACAAAAATCATAAATATTTTTTTAGGCGCATACTCCACTTTTAGAATGATAGGAATGATATCATCATATAAAACCATACAGTTGTGTCTATTGTGGTATATTTATATTAGGAATTTGAATATCTACCAACCATGCATAACTATTAGGACTTTTAAATGAGATTAGTAGTATTCTAATTTTATTTAAAAAAATGAATTCAAGTATCTTCTAACCACACATAACCATGAGGACTTTCAAATGAGATTAGAATCAACTTGTTTATTTTAAAAAATCAATTTTGATATACGTTCCATACATGCATAACCGTTAGGACTTTTAAATGAGCATGGAAGCACATAACAAATTTCAAGTAATTCACCCATGCATAACCGTGAGGACTTTTAAATAAGAGTGAATACTTTGGATTTTATTTTATTTTATTTTATTATTATTATTATTATTTATTTAAAAATGTAAAATGAAAAATAAATGATTCCTGTTTAAAGTGCCACATATTGACAAACTATATTGAATTCTGATGAGTGATGGTCATTAGAAATATGATAGAAATAGAGATGGTCATGGAATTTTTACCAACAAAAAGTTTTATAATTCTTGTTTAAATTTCTAAAGAAATATACTAATTATCCGTCTCGAGTCATAATGTATGATAAATATCAACACTCATCACTTTTTCAATCACTATTTATCTTTTCAATAATCAGTAGGGAGTCAGATTTGTCAATGTTATAATTTAAAAATTAAATTCAAAAAAAAATTATAAAATCAATTTTTCTTAAATGACCAATCTGAAAACAAGGTCAAAGATGATTTTCTAGAACGGGTTTTATGAGAAAAATTTCTGCTATTTGAAAAATTATGAAATGATAAATATGTAGATATTTCTTTGAAAAATGATGCAGTTGCTAAATGTCTCAACAAATCACGTTCCACTAGTAATTTTTCTATTAACTTGATTACCAGTGTAATCTGCATCTGAATTTCTCTTTCACTCAAAATTATCATTAATTGAATTTGATAAACCAGACCATGAAGTGTGCAACAAAAATATCTCAAAATCAATTTTAACAGCTTTTTAAATGACATTCTCTTGAATTTGAATTGAAACCGTGTAAATAATCAAAAACCATGAATATAGGGTCAGGTGTAAAATAACCAAATGTATTATCATCCAATAAAACACTATTATTAATCCAAACTAATATATATGAAGTAATTCAAAGACTTTACAGATTTTTATAGTGTTCTCGACATAAGAATATAATTGGCCAACAATCTTGAATAAGTCAGAATCAAAATCATCATTATTTCATCATCACATTATTGGCTGATTTAACTCAAATTACGGTGTAGATTATCACATTCGATATATCGTTCAAATAAATATACCATTACCTGTTTTACCTTTACGATATTTTTCGTTGCTGTCTATTGTGATTCTGTCACCTTTATACTAGGCTAAAGAACTTTGCTTTGTCGCTCGTTGTGTCTTTGGAACGGCCCGAATCCAAGTAACACTATTGTTGTTCCTTAGCCTGCCACCACATCTACACGAAGAAAGATTTTTGTGACCTATTTGTTTTTATAGGTCCATGATTGTTAGTGGTAGAATATTTTGAAAAATAGTTTTATGGAGACCCAAAACTATTTATATATTTTTCTTTTGGCACCTAGATTTGTTTAACATTGAGAGATTTTATATTTGTGCCTTTTGGAACCCAAATTGGTATAGTATTCACGTGTTTGGGTCTATATCAACAATTATTGTGATGTGTCCATATTTTCTACAAATTGTGCACATAGAATAGACTTGGTTAATTTTGCTTTTAACATTTTCAGATTGATTATATCCAAGTCCTTGTCTAACTGTTTTAACAGTTTGCTTCCCTAATAGCATAATCACGATTTTTCACTTTTTGAAAATTTATCTAAAGTCGTTTACAATTGTTGGACTTGTGTTTTGAGAGATTCATTTTCGTTCAATAATTATGTGCACTTTTTAATAGAGTTTTCTCTCCTAATATTTTCACTCTCTTTCAAAATCAGAATTTCATTTTCAAGTGATTTTACATTAATTTCTGATTTTTTAATTTCTTCTTCGAATGTTGGACACTTATCACACTTAGGGATCCTACTTTGATAGATTTTAACTAGTTGGTCAAGTTGTTCATTCAAATCTATCAATGTATCTTTTTGTGATTCAAGTTTGGCATACTTCTCCCCAAGTCGTTCAAAACAGCCATTTACTTCGTGGAAATATATAAGTAATTCTAAGTGAGTGAGTTTTGATACCTCGCTTGGTTCGTCATCGTCACTATCAGTTATATTACCTTGAAGGCACATATCTGCTTTCTCACTCTCACTTCTAGTACTTTGATTATCTTCATCACTTGTATTCCACGTGGCTGCAAAACTTCTCCTTTTTGATTTCTTCTCAAAGTCACGTCGATTTTGAGGACAATTGGCTTGCTGTGTCCGGGTTGGTTACACTTATGATTGATGATCTTCTGTTCTTCTAGATTGTCTAGTATTTTGTTTATTCTGCTTTTCAATTTTCGATTTAAAGCTGGATTTCCGTATTTGTAATTCCACCTTTTGAATTTCTTTATTATCAGCTCCAATTCTGCTGCTCCATCATCATCGTCATCACCATCACTTTCTGTTGTTCTTTTAAGAGCTATTGATTTCTTTCGAGTGTCAGCTACTTCACGCTCTTCCTTGAATTTCATTTCTAGCTCATAAATGGTGAGATTTCCGATGAGTTCTTCAACTTTCATCTGTTTTAAATCTTTTGATTCTTAAATGGCAGTCACTTTGGCTTCAAAACTTCGTGGAAGGACTCAGAGGATTTTTTAGACTATCTCCAACTCTGTGTATGATTTTCCGGGAGCTTTTGATTTGTATACGATAGTGGAATGTCGTCCATACATCTCTTTAACATTTTCTTCCATCGCCATTGTGAATCTCGTATTCGCTGCTTAGCATGGCAAGGCGAGATTCTTTTATTTGAGATGTTACTTCGTGAGTCACTTCTAGTGTGTGCCATATTTCCTGCGCAGTTAGACTGTGTGAAACACGATTAAATTCAAATTGATCCAATGAACAGATAATAGAATTCATAGCTTTAACATTAGCATTTTGTAATTTATTTTCTAGTTCTATCCATTGATCCTTTAGTTTATTCATTTCTTAATTATTTTCAATTATATTTGGTGTTCTATAACCTGTCTCAGCAATATTCCACGCGTCAATGGTTTTCAGAAAAATTATCATTCTATTTTTCTAGTAGGCATATTCACCATTGAACATTGGTGGTCTAACTATAGACTGACCCTCAGCAAAAGCATTATTAAAAGAAGCCATTTTTTAAAATTCAAATTTTAAAAAAAATTGGTTTTTGAAAAATTATGAATTTTTAAAAACAAAAGTTGATTCTATTCCTAGCTTCGATACCACTTGTAGGATCGATTTTACCCTAGAGGGAGGGTGAATAGGATGATGCTGTTAATTATAAAAATTATTGCGGAAGCTTATCAAATTATTTCAACACGGATATATCAAAATTATAGCAGCATAGATAATAGCAGAATAATAAATGCAGAAATAGAACGACACATAATTTACCAAGCTTCGGCAAAACCCTGCCTACGTGCTGCCCCAAGGTTTCTACTAGAAATTAAGCAGTCACACGCTTACACACGTAAACTCGCGACACCCGCTACTGACTAACCTAACTCTACGCTCAAAACCCTGCCACAACTCAGCCACTGAGTTGCGACTTCTCAAACTACGCCACGTAATTGTCCTCTAGTCATACGACTAGAAATTACAACTGTTTTAAATGAAAAATACAAATTAAAAGATAATTAAAAACAAAAAACCCCTAATTTTATAAACCAAAAACCTTTGTTAATATAACCGGCCCAAACTATTATCACTAAAGAAAAAAATGCGGCCCCGTTATGTCCTTCTTTAATATATGCTGACCCACTTTCTTCTTTGTTTGTGAAAAACAAAGAATGGCTGCTTCGATCTCTTTCCTCTTTTACTTTGAAATTAGGGCTTTGGCCTCGCATTCGCTCCTATGAGATTAGCTAGTGCTTCGGCCTTATCTTCTCTCCTATAAGATTGACTAGGGCTTCGGCCTTGTGAAATTAGGGCTTCTGCTATCGAAGAACCCGATTGATTGTTGATCGATTACAATTGATCTTCTGATTTGCGTCGGCAATCGACCGTCTCTTCACTTTGCTCATGGTTCCTTCAATTTGCATCGAGTTCGAATCAAAATTGGTATGTAATTTTCTTTTTGCTTTTCTGGTTTTGCTTACTTGAACTCGATGCTTGCAATTTGCGGATGATGTCACTTATTTACATTGGATTCAAGATCCTTGATTTTCATTTGTATACATCTATTTGAATTTGTCTTCAGCCATTTGATTATTCTTGAACGATGGTGATTTATCTGACTTCTTCAATTCATATAATTTCGTTGCTTGATACTCACGGTGTTGATTTCTGGCTTGGTCAATTTACTTGGCCACCACGGTTTCGAGTTGATTTTGCTAATGTTGATTTCGTTCTTTGTTTCCTTTGACTCGGGTCAGTTGCTCACGGCTTCAACTTGATTTTTGATGTTACCAGACTTTGACTTGATTTTTACGAATTTGATTCTGTTGTGATTTTTGCATCACTACAACCTGTACTTTTGAAGCTTGATTCTCTGGTCTCTGACTTCATCTTGTTCAACATGTGTGTTAAGCCTGTATCGCTGCATATGTTGTTTACTTCGTTATCGAGTTGCACTACTTGCATATCCACGTAAACTTGCTGTATCACCATTTCATGTTTACTTGAGGCTTGCACTTGAATGTCAGTCTGGTCGACACTTGTATTTTGTTAACATTATTGGTGCACTTACTTGACCTGTTGCAGTGTTCGTGTATGGTTGTTTATTGCCATTTCATTGTTGAGGCCGTGTCACTGATGTTGGCTCGCATTGTCACTTGTTTTATTTGCTCTTGCACCCCTAGGTGCACTGTTCTAGCTTGTAGTGTGTACCATTGTCTGTTGATAATGATGTTTACACTGCTTGTATATATGTATTCTTGTCCTTTTGGCACTACTGCACTGTGTATGTCCTAGTCTTGTGTCTTTGTACTTCTGTGTAGACTCGCCTGGGTTGGATTTATTTGAGTGCATTATCTTTGTGTGCATTCTTTGACCTCTCTTGTATTATCTTAGTGTGTACTAAGTTGTGACTTGCTTCATCACTGTTGAACTTTGAGGCATATCATATTTTTATGGTCCATGTCTACCAGTTAGGTCTGCCTTGTATGTGCTTTTTGCTTCCTTGAGTTTGGTTTGCTTTTGTATACTTCATGTAGACATGTTGTAACATACTCGACCTGACACTTGAGCACACGTGTTTATCATAACATTCATGTGTATATTGGAGTTTAGTCGAGGCTGCATATATGTATTGAGCTGGTACATGATTGTATACATGTGTATATACATATGCATGTGTGTGTATATATATATATATATATATATATATATATATTTGTGCATTGTCAAGTGATGCATCGTTTGGCCATATGTATTTGATTGCAGTTTTGCCCCTGTTTAGTTTGTGTTGTAATGATTTGGTATTTGCTTCAATTTATTTTGATTCACTTTGAACTTCATGTTGATTTTTGAAGTCACACCTGAGTTGAATCCAGCTTAAAGCTCGGGTTTGACCTTGTGCTGATATTGTGACATTATTTTTATTGCACTTGTATTGAACCCGGCGTTTTGGGTTTGACCTGTGCTCACTTGTCCCTGTAATTTTATCAAGTGTATATATCGGTGTGCACAACCTTGTGGCTTATACAGTGATACACTGTGTATGTCATAAGCTATTCGTGTATGATGAATTCAAAATTAAATGATGACGAACAACCCAAATAAATGAGGCATATATTATTTTCTAAATCCACATTTTATTCTATACTGCAAAAATATTTTATTTTCAATTTTACCGCGTCAATGTATATTTTTGCAGATTGTTCAGGTGCTGGATTCACATTGGAATGAAGTTGAAGATAAATACGAGTTGAGTGAATGAGTGATATGTAGTGAGGTCAAAAGTAAATTAGAAATTGTGATGTAATCAAAATTGTATTGTAATTGAAATTGTATATATAGTGAGAGCTTGAAATTTGTACTATACCAAAATTGTAATAAATATTTGTTTGAATAAAATTTCTGTTTGAATTCAAATTCTATGTTATTTATTTTATTCAGCAAATATTTATTTAATCTATGAAAAATAAAATAGTACATTAACAAATACATTTAAATGAACATATATATATATATATATATATATTTATTATCATCAAACAAAAATCATACATAAAAAGGGGGAGATTGTTGAATATGCAATTATATGATTTTTGTTTGATGATAATAAACATATATATATTCATTTAAATGTATTTGTTAATGTACTATTTTATTTTTCATAGATTAAATAAATATTTGCTGAATAAAATAAATAACATAGAATTTGAATTCAAACAGAAATTTTATTCAAACAAATATTTATTACAATTTTGGTATAGTACAAATTTCAAGCTCTCACTATATATATACAACTTCAATTACAATACAATTTTGATTACATCACAATTTCTAATTTACTTTTGACCTCACTACATATCACTCATTCACTCAACTCGTATTTATCTTCAACTTCATTCCAATGTGAATCCAGCACCTGAACAATCTGCAAAAATATACATTGACGCGGTAAAATTGAAAATAAAATATTTTTGCAGTATAGAATAAAATGTGGATTTAGAAAATAATATTTGCCTCATTTATTTGGGTTGTTCGTCATCATTTAATTTTGAATTCATCATACATGAACAGCTTGTGACATACACAGTGTATCACTGTATATGCCATAAGGCCATGCACACCGATATATAAACTTGATAAAATTACAGGGACAGGTGAGCACAGGTCAAACCCAAAACGCCGGGTTTAACTCAAGGTCAAACACGAGCTTTAAGCTGGATTCAACTCAGGTGTGATTTCAAAAATAAACATGAAGTTCAAAGTGAATCAAACTAAATTGAAGAAATTACCAAGTACAACACAAACTAAACAGGGGCAAAACTACAATCAAATACATATGGCCAAACTATGCATCACTTGACAATGCACAAATATATATATATACATATGTATATACACATGTATACATTCATGTACCAGCTCAATACATATATGCAGCCTCGACTAAACTCCAATGTACACATGATGTTATGATAAACACGTGTACTCAAGTGTCAGGTCGAGTATGTTACAGCATGTCTACATGAAGTATACAAAAGCAAACCAAATTCAAGGAATCAAAAAGCACATACAAGGCAGACCTAACTAGTAGACATGAACCATAAAAATATGATATGCCTCAAGGTCAACAGTGATGAAGCAAGGCACAACTTAGTACACACCAAGATAATACAAGAGAGGTCAGAGAATGCACACAAAGATAATGCACTCAAATAAATCCAACCCGGGCAAGTCTACACAGAAGTACAAAGACACAAGACTAGGACATACACAGTGCAGTAGTGCCAAAAGGACAAGAATACATATATACAAGCAGTGTAAACATCACTATGAACAGGCAGTGGTACACACTACAAGCTAGAACAGTGCACATAGGAGTGCAAGAGCAAATAAAACAAGTGACAATGTAAGCCAACATCAGTGACATGGCCTCAACAATGAAATGGCTATAAACAACCATACACGAACACTACAACAGGTCAAGTAAGTGCACTAGTAATGTTAACAAAATACAAGTGTCGACCAGACTGACATTCAAGTGCAAGCCTCAAGTAAACATGAAATGGTGATACAACAAGTTTATGTGGATATGCAAGTAGTGCAACTCGATAACGAAGTAAACAGCATATGCATTGATACAGGCTTAACACACCCGTTGAACAAGACGAAGTCAAAGACCAGAGAATCAAGCTTCAAAAGTACAGGTTGTAGTGATGCAAAAATCACAACGGAATCAAATTCGCAAAAATCAAAACAGAATCAAATTCGTAAAATTCAAGTCAAAGTCTGGTAACATCAAAAATGAAGTTGAAGCCGTGAGCAACTGACCGGAGTCAAAGGAAAGGAAGAACGAAATCAACATCAGCAAAATCAATTCGAAAATGTGGTGGCCAAGTAAATTGACCAAGTCAAAAATCATCACGGTGAGTATCAGGCAACGAAATTATATGAATTGAAGAAGTCAGATAAATCACCATCGTTCAAGAATAATCAAATGGCCGAAGACAAATTCAAATAGATGTATACAAACGAAAATCAAGGATCTCGAATCCTATGTAAATAAGTAACATCATCCGCAAATTGCAAGCATCGAGTTCAAGTAAGAAAAACCAAAAAAGAAAAAAGAAAATTACATACCAATTTTGATTCGAACTCGATGCAAATTGAAGGAACCATGAGCAAAGTGAAGAGACGGTCAATTGCCGACGCAAATCAGAAGATCAATTGTAATCGATCAACAATCAATCGGGTCCTTCGATAGCCGAAGCCCTAATTTCACAAGGCCGAAGCCCTAGCCAATCTTACAGGAGCGAAGACAAGGCCGAAGCACTAGCTAATCTCATAGGAGCGAACGCGAGGCCAAAGCCCTAATTTCATAGTAAAAGAGGAAAGAGATCGAAGCTGCCATTCTTTGTTTTTCACAAACAAAGAAGAAAGTGGGCCGCCATATATTAAAGAAGGAGATAACAGGGCCGCGTTCTTTTCTTTAGTGATAATACTTTGGGCCGGTTCTATTAACAAAGGCTTTTGGTTTATAAAATTAGGGGTTTTTTGTTTTTAATAATCTTTTAATTTGTATTTTGCTTTTAAACAGTTGTAATTTCTAGTCGTGTAATTATGGGACAAATTACATGCCGTAGTTTGAGAATTCACAACTCAATGGCTGAGTTGTGGCAGGGTTTTGAGCGTAGAGTTAGGTTAGTCAGTAGCGGGTGTCGTGAGTTTACATGTGTAAGCGTGTGACTACTTAATTTCTAGTAAAAACCTTGGGGGCAGCACATAGGCAGAGTTTTGCCGAAGCTGGGTAAATTCTGTTTCGTTCTATTTCTGCATTTATTATTCTGCTATTATCTATGCTACTATAATTTTGATATATCTGTGTTGAAATAATTTTATAAGCTTCTTCAATAATTTTTATAATTAACATCATCACCCTATTCACTCCCCCTCAAGGGTGAAATCGATCCTACAATGCTTTCTTATTGTATGGTTCTCTTACAATTATAAGAAATTACAAGAGAATAATAAAAAATGTTGTGACACCTAAGACTAATGAAGTAGTTAATCTTAGGAATTTGCTGAGTAAAAGGCTCTTTACGCGTGTGCAACTGGAAATGTGACCATGCATTCTCTAACCAACCTTCTCAAATTGGTGAAGCATGATGTAGTTGACCACTTTACCAACCAACGCGATAGCCATGAACCAGAGGCTGGACTCTCTATGATGTTGCAATGCACGGGGACCTTATAGTTGCTGAATTGATGCTTAGGTTGTTAAGATCGTGTTGTAAAATAGGAAAAAAAGTGTGCTAAGACATTGATATGCCCAAACAGACTCGTCGGGAGACAGCTAATTAAGTGAAAGGAATATGTGGTTGAGATGAATGTCAACAGGAGAACCATACCAGAAGCATGCCCACCTTTACCTCGTATTTAATGCACTTGTACTATAGCGTTATGCTAGGGAAAAAAGAACATGTTTCTTGTCAAGAGTAGTACTCGTGGTTGTACCTTTATTTCTTTACTCCTATAGGCCTAGATGGCAAGAGAGGTTGAGTTGGTTTGTCAGTTGTTGAGATCATTAAAAGGTTAGCGAACTACTAAGAGGCAAGGGCTGAGGTCAAATCGAATCGGACGAGGAATGACAAGACAACCTGCAATACATAAGTGGCTATATTGAAGTTGGATCAATGATGAACCAAACTGAAGTTGACCTTGAGCTATGTCGATCGGAAAAAAGCTGAAAGAGATGCTTAGGCGAGTGGGGCAGAGTTGGTGCTATGTTAAAAGCAGGTTGGCACGGGAGGGCCGGTCATAAGAAAGATAGGGAGTCGTTCTTATGCTTTGTTGAGTTGTACTGATGTTCATGCTTTGCGGGATCATCATGAGTAGACATGTTGATATGGATCTAGCCTGGACCTGGGATGAGAGCTGGAGGCGGCTTGTCGGCCCGCCTTTGACTTTTGGCTAGCTTGAAGGAGACTGGTCTAAACCTAAGCTAACATGGACTGGACCAGCCCAGCCCGAGAAGCCTTGGTGCTGTATCTCCTTACTTTAAAAAAGATTGAGTAATGGTTAAGAACTGAAATAACTTCATAATCGCATGAGTTTGATTCTATACAAACACTGTTAGAAAATTTTAAGATGTAGTGCTACACATGTAAATTTAAGATGTATTGTGCGATTTTTGCTGACCAACCCTAACTAAAAGGGGGTAATTTAGAGAAATTTTTTATGCTTTAAGAGTACAACTATCATGTAAACTAAGTGTAGATACAGAGCATTATAATTTGTTGAAGGATAAAATTATAAAATTTTTACATTATAAATAAGAGGGTATGGTCCTCAAATTATACATGCTTTAGTTATTCTTTTACCCTCTTCTATGGGGATAATTCATATCTGGCATTTGCATCAATTTGGAAGACAAATATGTTCTTACTTGATCGATCAACAGGGGATTCAACTATGACTATCACAATTATCTTTACTATTCTTTATTTTCTTGACGAAATTAAGATGAGTTTTTGTATTCAAATTTATAGTTTCATAATTTACAAATTTTAACTAACAAACACTGCTAGAGATGCATTAAATTTCCATCGTCATTTGCTAATGCCATACCGAATCATATCAACATGACATCGATAATTTGTAGGGCATTGCTAAGGCATTAGGAATCGCTAATGCCATTCCTACCCCCATTGTTTATTTGGCGGCATTGGCAATTCCCTATGCCTAAATATGACTCCATGTCATCACAACGCCTCTGTAGCAGTGGACGTTGAGAATGCGATACTATTTTTTGTTGGATGTATTATGTTATATAATTACATATTATTCCCTTGTATACTTTATTAACTTAGTATTAGCTAATATTTTTATTTTTTAAACGTGTATATTTTATTAATTTTTTTGGAAAATAATAATTATTAGTTTTATAATATATGTTGATTTATTTATACAATACAATTGACATAAATTTTATATTATTTCCTTATAGATAATAATAGTTGATATCATGTATCTTCTCATATAATTAAAAAAAATGTATGGTTGGATATTTAAAATTCAGTAGAAAAAGAATTTATGTGTCGGTTGTTTTCGATGGTATTTTGTACATAAAACATATGGAAAAAGAGGAATACAATCAGAACCAGTGGTCTTATGTATGTTTGGAATCCTCAAAATCAGACCATTAAAAGCATCACTATGGCCAAAATATTATATATATGTATAATATCATGTCATTTGAATTGAATTCGATCTTAGATCGTATAAGTTTTTTTATTTTATTTGAAATTTAACCGTTACTAATTATTAAATAACTTTGGTGGGATTGGTAATCAAATTGAGTCGAAATGACATGATATCATATTTTCAAGCTTCGTCTATATAATAATAAAGAATTTGTACGGTTAAATTTTGAAAATTCCAAACATAAGTAGGAATGTTGGCTCAAATTGGACATTTTCGATATAATATTATATTTACCTTATTGAAAATGACCAGCTTGAACTGATGGTCATGCTTTTGTCCGGAATTCTAGAAATCCAACCGTACAAAATCGTCATTTTGTCCAAAAAGGTTAAATAAATAATATTGTGTCATCTGAACTAATTATTCTTGATCTTATAAGTTATTCTGTTTATTCAGTAATTAGCTGTTTTTAGGTATTTGCTAACTTTGGTAAGATCGATAACCAAACTGAATCATGATAACATGACATAACATATTTATGCTTTTCATATAATATTAAAGAACATGTAGTATTGACATCCAAAGTAAAAAAGGAATTTTGGTTCAAACTGCTCTTTTTCGATACAATTCCATATGTAACTTATCAAAAATGACCAGCTTGAAGTGCTATCATGTTTGAATTTGAAATTCTCAAAATTTGATTGGTACAAAATCATATTTATTATCCATAAACTTTATTATATAATATCTTATCTGTTGCCCAATCGCAAGGATAAGATTAGACGGCCATCATCCTTTGCTCGACCCAGTCTAGTTTAACTTGCTTGATAACCAGCAAATGTCAAAGATAAGCATGCCGACGCATCCAAGCCCCGCCCAAGCCAAGAAGGCCCCATCCCAGCCAATGCACTCAAAAAACACTCAAAAGCTATAGCTGTCTAGCATAGGACAACTCGATACAACTCAAGACAACCAACTCATTTGACTACGCCCGACGTAAACATGACCTATCTTTGGCCCGATTCTGTTTCGGCCTACCCAGGACTGATCCTATGAAGCCCACCTCATCATCACGTGAATGACTCTTCTCCTTTAGCATTTTCCTAAGCAGTCTCCTGCTTTGTTCACGGAAATCCTCAACAATAAGAAAATGATCATAACTATGCATTGGAAGATTATCTTACCGCCATGTCCTCTGGAAAACATACTACATAACAAATAATACAACTAGGCATGCCTACCACAATGGCATGTCTTCTAAAAGGGTAACTCCTATAGCATGCCTCCGTACTCAGCATAAAGCATGAGCCTAGTATGACATCTCAGCTGGCAAACATCTCAACCATATGTTCACACCACATTTCTTACCATCCTTCATCAAACCTTCCACCTATAATTACCCAATCCCAGCCGTCCTATAAATATTCCTTGCCAAACAACTTCAAAAGGGTTCAAAAATTCAATTCTTGCATAGAAAATGCTAAGAGCTCTTAGGCTAGCCACTATAATCTTAAGTGTCCTAGTTTCTTATTATTTGTTGGTAATTCCTTGTAGTTATAAGTGATAAACATAGTAAGAGATCTTTCTAATGGACATAGGAAAATTTGACTGAACCACTATACATCTTTCGTCGTTACTCCTCATTTTCAATTTTTAAGTCTAGTATTAGTGTGCAACCTTGTCTAATATAAGTTCTTTATCTTAATTCCGAGGTTGGCTAAATTTTTAATCAACATTTGGTGCTACAAGAAGGGCCTCCCCTTAAAGCTCTCGCCTTTCTTTAATTTTTTATATTTTACATACTCTTTTCACATATTGCACTATGTCCAATACTGGTGAAAACAAAGGTAAGAACTCTAGTGACTATGAGACTAATGGTAACACTATCGCCAAGCCATTTTCCATATCCCTGGGCTCAGTAATGATATGTAATGAAGTGTGCTTCAAGCCTTGACTAATGTCGGAACTTTAGCCCATGAAGTGAATGAGACAAGGCAAGATTGTCAAACAACCATAAACTTTAGTCGTTCACCCCATTCACTAATTGATTTTACTCCTGTCTAGCCTACTCACTCCACTACTTACAACCTCATGAATGCTGCCTAGGAGAGCGTGGTGCTTGAAACCCCGACTAGTGTAGCTATTGTTCATAATAGGAGAATGCATGATGTACATGGTCCAAGATAGGCTATTGACATTGACTCCAAAGTGGCTATGTATAGGGAAGCAAGGAATAGTCATTCCTCTTAATGGAATAACCACCTTCTTTTGAACACCTTTAGGCGGTAAATGGAGCTCAATGACTTGAGATTTGAGCGTAATGGCGGTGCTTATGCCATCAGCAGAGAGCACAGGGTCCCTTAGTACATTCTCAGTTCCATAGGGATGTGGTCGGGCCTAGATCAAGAGAAAAGCGGGCCACCCATTAATGGTTTCCCTTTACACATAAGGAGAGAAGATCCCCATCTCTATCTCACCATTATCACCATCACTCTCTATCGTAGCATCATCGCTATTCTTCTACTCCATAAAGACACTAGCTAAGCTTATTGTCAATCATAGGCTGAACGTTTCCGCAATAGGCTGGCCTTCGGTACGAAATGAATCGTCATCTCCAATAACTTAATAGAATGAAAGCCAATAATGCTGACAGTAAAGCACTTCTGTTGATGAGAATTGGGGGTTATTCTTTTAAAAATCTTGAATATATACATCCACAGACAGTATCCCTTGCCACTATTGACAAATATGATGAAAGTGTTAACACATTAGACCAGATCACCGCTTTTTAACTCCATCACCTTGGTCGGCTAGCTTATTAGCCCAATAAAGTGCTTACCCTCCCCTTCATGCTAACAGGACTATTCTCCTCCTAGTTTCTACACCAATAACCATGTAACATCCATTATTAGACCCCATTTTGTACAAATTTCAAGACTAGGTTCTTTACTTCAAAGGCTCATGTCATGATGGATAATGAGCTAGGTAACATCAGGTAGGGGCTGACCAAGAATCTTTGGTCTTATGTAAACCACTTCAACAAGAAGTCCACCAGGCTAGGGTATTGATAAGAGAAGCGTATTTGTTTCCCTATGCTTGGCGGTGAGATACAAATCAAGAATATGGAATAATTACAAATGTAGTCAGCAACATCCCTAGTCGATTTCTATTAGTGGGTGAATGCCATCATGAGGATGGAAGATATTGATCTCTGAAATAGTATAACGAGGACCGACACTCTAGCAAAGCCAATCCCCGTGAAAATACTAACCATCAAGGTGATGGTCAGTAAAAAAAACACAAGGTAGGCAGAGGATGCCACTTATAACAAGTCTAGGAACACTAATTATGCCACTCTAAATCAGGATATGGAAATGATATATCTTACAATTGGGGACCAAGTGCAATACCAAAGACCGTCCACCATAAGAACTAAGAGAAGGGAGGAACCAAGCGGTAATGGAATGTAATACGAGTTCCATCAAATCAACGGCCACTCTATCAATGAGTGCCATGTAATAAATGACAAGATAAAAAGGCCAATTTGGAAAGGAGCGCTTATTGAATATGTTTGGTAGGAGATCAATCAAAGGATGGCTTGTAATAGACAACCGACTCAACCATAGCATCCTATCAATAATGTTGTGGCTATAATCGACATTCTGACTATTTGTGAAGTCTTGTGCGTAGCTGGAAGTAGTCAGGGTCATGGTCTGAGTACGAGAGAGAAGTGGTATGGTTGTAAAAGCTTATTCACTAGAGCACCAAGCATCCAAATCACTAAGAGTAGATGTCGATTAGCCTGTCACATTCACATTCGAAGATAGGGAAACCATCTCTTACCTCCATCACGATCCTATAGTTATCACCCTTGCAACGGCGAACTCAACTACACAACAAGTGTTCATGGATAGCTTAGCCAACATCATATTTAGACATGTTTTCGAGGTGCTCAAGCTTCCTGCCACTAGTCTAACCCCCGCACCTTTCCAATCTATAGATTTGGGGTGTTGGCATTGTTTTAATATGGAACAACCCTCTCGTAACTATCTTTGACTAAGAGCCCCTTACTGCAAAGACATAGGTAAATTTTATAGAAGGTGATTGCTCATCTGCTTATAATATATTAATAGTACTATCACCTTAGTGGAGCTAAATAAAATTGTCTCATACAACTAGATCGTAATGAAATTCCTTATCCAAGGCGGGGTCGGTGAAATCCAGGTTAATCAACAAAAAGCCAGGGATTGTTTTAGGACCTCCCTCAGGCAAGCAAAGAAATGTATCCTCATGCTTCAAGAAGGATTTTAAAAAAATCAACGGAAAGTCATTCAAGAATACCTACGAGTCAATCAGCGTTCATGTTTGTGTCGAGGTTGCCACTAACTCTGAAGCATAGGCATCAACATCAATTACTTCCCTTGAACAATGACCTACCAATGAGTTCGCTATCATCAATGACTTGTCACCTAGGAGAATGCTTAAGCCAAATAGCACTCATACTTGTACTACAACCGTCCTAGTACTTAAACATACCACTGTCGATGGTATGCCACCTAGGAGTAAACCTAAGCCTTCAGCGCTTCTGTTTTGTGCTAGGACCACCCAAAGAAATGAGGATACATCAACTGGCTGCGTATCACCCATGAGAACCCTCGAGCCCTACCTTACTTCAGTTTGTGCTAGGACCACTTACTACATTGAAGATTGGGATGGAAAAGACCTTACCTCGCCTAAAGACCAAAAGAGTTCATCACATCCTAAAATGAGCGAGTATGACTCGATGGCAAGCGGGATGTCCAACATAGCAACTCCTACCCACATAATGCCAACACACTTACCTATAAGAGCCGATGGAAACCTCAACCTCTTGACTCAAGTGTAGACGTCTGTCTCGATCTAGGATGTCATAAAGCTCATTATTTATACATTAGACCAGTGCGATCTAGAGACCAACTAATACCTTGGTTACAAACCGCTCGATCCATGCATGGGAGATATAAATACTGAAGGTGAGCTAGCTACTTCATTTAAGTTGATATCCATAGATTGCCGACACCAGCAAAGTCATTCAGTTCAGCACTGAGCTTAGCCCAAAGGTTAGAGAAGAGCTAGCCAGATTCTTAAAATAAATGGACAAGCTGAGGACATAAATAAAACCATCAAATAAACACCCAAGAAGCATCTCGCAAAAGCCAAGGGAAACTAGGTCAAAAACTACCGCACTTCCTCTACTCCTAGTGCACTTATAGCCGTGCTTGAACCTGCAACACTCCCTTCTCACTTTCTTATGGAGCAAAGCCGCTCTACCATTGATATAGACATCCCATCTCCTAAGTATAGTGCATACGAGCCTGAACGAAACAACAAGCTACTCAAGCTCATGCTTAGCACCCTAAAAGAATGAAGTGTTGAAGCGGAACTCCACATTAAAGTGTACAAGAGGACGATAACTAAGGAATATAACTCTAGAGTGAAGCTCCAAAAATTTATTATCGGTGATCTAGTCCTATGTCAGGTGTCCACAAACACAAAGAACATGATTGAAGGAGTGCTTGGCACGAATTGGGAGGGGTCGTATGTCATCAATGTCGCCTTATCAAATGTCACTTACCTCCTCTCTTACGAGGACATGAAACGTATATCCCAAATTTGGAACCCATATCATCCCCAATCCTATCACATATAAATGTAAGCCACAATTAGAGAGTGAAGTGATTGTAACATACTTTTTAAAGATTGTAGCGAAGGCTTCAGAGCCAATTCTGTCAACATAAGCAAGGCTACCTAGCAAAGCAACTAAATCAAAACATTTCTAAATTTCATTTAAATAAAATCATTTATTTTGTTTAAATTCAAATATATTAAGATATGAAATTAATTTTAGTTGATTTAGTTTATACATAAATGTATCATGTACGTATACTAGTATACAACGCACGTACGTGCATATAATATCCAACGATGTTCACCTTGGATGGATGTGTGTTTTAAGTGCAAATGTTTTATAGTTACAACACATTTCTTGTTTTTTTGTTGGTGATATCAATGACAAATTGACAGTAAAATTCCATTGGTGTATAGTTGGAAATGGTGGTAAGATTCTATTAATGAAGAGGGGTAATTTTCAAATTTCAAAAACATGCCATGTATATCATATTGATTGAATTCTCTTTATTAATAGTAGAGATATGAACAATATCGTCGCTGCATCTTACAATGCGACAGTAAAGGTAAAACGATTAAAAAAAGAATTTAAAACTTTAGAATTGGTAGATTAGAGATTGTTGTTAAATGCGTAAAATCTGTTGTGCAACATGTATTGGTATTAACGTTCACCGATTTACCATGCTATTTAGTAACCAATCTTAAAAAAATGAAAATAAAAAATAAAATAAAAATACAAAGAGAATGATAATGTTCTAAAATCAATGATATACAAACGATCGGTTAATATAATTGAAATTGAAGGGAGGCATAACTACCATAAGCACATTCAGTTTATAATTACTGGAGAAAAGAGTGTATGCAGGTAAAGTAAAATGCAATATAGTCATAATTATTCGTACATGTAATGGTAGAATGTGACTTTAAATCAAATACACTTAAAAATAATTTCGTCTTCTAATACATAGGTTCAAACAAATAATACACAAATTACTTACTAATGAGGTTATGTACAACGTAGAACCTACTCCTATTTATAGCAAAGGACCGATATAGCACCATACATATTGTTGCAGCATTAACCGTACATATCATAACCAATTTGGTTGCCCTCAATATGATCACACACATCTATTTACTATCACTTGCATGTGACATGAATTGCGGAGGGTAGATTGGGAATGTCAAAAAGACATGGTTGAACCCGTAGAGTGAATTTACATTATTAGTAGTAGAGATGTATAAGTGCATGTGTAACATAATAATCCGTGAAAGGTATAATACGCCCATATATTGATGTTGAGATCTACATCATAACGGACATATTAGCTCATTTCCTATGTCATGTATGTTGTCCAAATATATGCATGTATATTTGTTACAAAATCACACACTCATTCACACGCACACACACATATATGTATAAATATATTATACATAATATATGAACATAAAACATTTATGTATGGATAAATATATATCGAAAGAGAGTGAAAAATTATTAAAAATTATTTATAATTCAAAATTAACTTAGTTTTGCAAACATAATAATTTTAGTATTTAAATTTGTATGTATCATGAATAAAATAATGTTTTCATCCATAAATAATTAACATAAAGTAATCTATTGATGGAAATTTAAATTTTACAGTTTTTGAAAATTTAGGATCATAAATAGAGCTTACTTAAATTTTGTAGATTTTTCAAAGTTGAAATATTATTTTTTTAAATATATACATTGATTTAGGCAATAATTATTTCATATAAAATAATGTATTATTAAAGATTAAAATTTAAAAATTCTAGGATTATGAATGAAAGGTGACAAAACTTTTTGAAGAATTTTTAAAATAAATTATTAAATTTTAATAAACTATAAACAGTTTTTCCAAAATAATATTTATTATTAAAACAATAAACTTTATTGAAAAATTCCAATTTTTTTATATGTTTCTGAAATGATATTAGATTTTTTGAAAATATAAAATTGAATTTTTTAATGTAATGATTTTTATATATAATAAACAATTCAAAAATTCAATAAATGTTAATTCAAAAATATGAATATATGTATGATAATTATTTTTCAAATTTGTAAATTCATATTATATACAAATAAGTGTACTAAAATTTTCAAATATGATATATATCTTATATATGCATATATGCTATTATGAGAGAAAAATATACACTAATGTATATATTCACACACACATATATATAAATTTATTAATAAATATATATAAGACAATTGTTAATGAAAAAACTAATTTTTTACAGTAAACAAAATTTTTATATGCATTAATCAGATAGTATAGTAAACAAGTTATGCGCATAACCAAACTGATTTGTGACAACTACATCCATTTAGAAAATCTCACCTAACTAAATATATAGTAGCAAGATATTTAAACATATACGAAATTGCTCATTGTAGGATCATAAAATATAATTTAATATACTCTAATATGAATAAAAATTGCTAATTTAATGATGCATTTGAATCAACGTTGAAGCAATGAATTCTATTCCTTTTACTGTTCTTGATTTGTCAGATTGCAAAATCGGAATCACCGACCTTTAACTATCATATAGTATTATTTTAATTTGAAATATATTTTAGAATTTTGAGGTGGATTGAGAGCTATGTTTTAATCAACAATGTGAAGGTAATGGCAGCCAAAAAATTCATTCTTATATATATACAAACAAACACACACACACACATACATATATATATATACACACACACACACACATAGGGTTGTATTAGAGAGAAACGAGGAAAACCTTTTACCCATTCTCACTTGATCTCAACTCATTATCTTCAAGCCAATTCCCTATGTTTTAGCCATAACTAGACCTTCCCAAAATCAAATTTCACAACACTAATGATGGGCCTTAAACCCATCTAAGCACAAGTCAAAAGACTATGCAATTAAACAATATTTAATCGCTTGTCGATATTGTATGTCGATCGATATATTTATAACTGTATAAATATATATAACATTATTTATTTCTTAAATCATATTCAAATTTTATAATTAATATTTCAAAAATATTAATTAATTTAATTAATTTATAACAGTTATAAAGTAATCAAATCGTTCGATCTTCAAGGAATTATCATTTTGGCTATGTAACTCTTGGGTGTAAATTTGGTCAGCGATTAACATCGAACTATTCTAGTGTTAACGTTTACACATCACCTAGCAGGTGGTGTGACATTATGGCCAAATTTATCGCTTACTCATTTTCGGTAAAATCCATTTTTAGTTTAATAAGCGTTACCCGATTGTGACATTATGGACGTCTTGCTACGATTTGGCTATAATCAAAGTGGAGCTTTATACTGAAGATTCATAGTATTCTTAAGTCGAGAGAACTGTGTAAATTAGTCACATCGATATTTTCTGTTTGACCTTAGTTATATTAACCAATAGAAAACTATCGCGTGAGTCATTCCATAGTTATCCAATAACTATTAGTATGTAACCCCTAGGTGCCTTTAACAGTCATGAGTAATACACTGCCTAACATTTGGAGACGTTACACACTCCACTCTCGATGGATACATCGATATCCAGTCTCGATGCATCTTGACTAGGAACATTTAAAATGGTATATTTGTTTTGTTGTGATATATTACTCACGGTTACAACACTTTGTAACTACTATCACAAAATATATCATTTATGGATTTTTCTATTAAATATACTTTTAGTTAAGTTAATTAATTAAAATGATCACATTATATCAAGTATATAATAGGAAGGAAATACCTTTATTTCGAACAAGATTGGTCAACGAGTTAGATATATGAAACATATTATATAATTGCCCCTAGGGCATACCCCTAGCTCTATCAATCTCTCACTCGCACTTAGGGTCAATTATGGAATATAATTCCAAATTCTCCAATCAGTTTTATAAAAATCAATTAGGTCGATCTCTTAGTGAATGGGTATGCTATTATGTTTAATTATCTACTTTGTCGATTAACTCTCTCTTACATTGATTAATGGTTTAATTGAACAATCGAGGGTAATGTATATTCTCAACATTAATAAGAAACTCATAGTTTCTCTTCGATATACGAGAATACTTATAAGACATTCTAATGCTATGTGTTCATTTAGGTTAGTTAGTTTCACTTTATCTCATATACTTAGTTCAATCTTTGGATCGAATCCAATTCCATTTAACAATCAAAAATTTCTCAAAAAATTTCCACCACAATGAAGTTATATATCTTGAAACAACAATCGTTTCTTAGTGCAAATAGAATAAGGATTCATAAATGCATTATGAACCTGTTTATTTATAAAACTGATTTTAGTTTAAAAAATATGTTTAAAACATAAATATGTCATTTGATGATAGACCTTTTCAAAAAACTTTTTGTAGATTCATACAAGATCCCCCATGAATAATTGTTACGTGCAATCTTTTGAGTCGCACAACCTGCCAACTCCTTAGCCTAGAATATGTTGGGATTTCTTACAAACCCTTGTCTTTTATGAGTTTGTAAACTATTGTTTAGATGAAATAATATCAACCTTATGTTCTACTCTTAAGTACATGACCTTATAGAAAGAAACTTACTCAACTTCGCTCCCAATTAATCGTAAGTTGCCCAACAATGTCAGACTGCTCCTTATCGATGCATCATTATTTATCACCTGGAGGAGTGACTTATGAGATTGAATCTACACTCATTTTTAGATACAATTGGAAATCTTTCCAATATACTCACTTATTCGACCAAATCAAATCATTTTATTCTACTGCATGTTATTTTATTTACTTTTCTTTTATATTCTATGATTTTATCATAAACTTACTACATATGTATCTAATACAAGTATTCATGTTGGTAAGTAAATTATCAATGAATATAACAAAGTATGTGGAACCCTTTTGGTATTAATAGACTTGCGATTACATACATCAATCTGTATTAATTCAAAGAGTGCATCAACTCTTGTGTTACTTCCACTGAATGGGTGCATAGGCACTAATTTTTTGAGATATAATTAACCTATATCATATGATTCATAATCATATAGTAAAATTAATTCTCAAAACTACGGCTTAGTCTATAATACTAAGAAAACTGTAAATAATATTAGACACATATGTATTTTGTTGCATCACTTTTACTATGAAAACAAATTCCATAATATAGTTCTATTTCATAATGAATATTCATAATACACATATTGAAATATAGTTATATCCAATTTTCAGTCAATACCAAAAATAAACATTATTTCACAAATAACGTTCGGTACATTTTACGAAAACAATTTTCGTAATTTGATGCATTAAGTGCTATATGGCATACGTCCACTATTTCTGCCATTACTATAATAGCATACTAAATTTAGAGGTCCGCCATTAACTTAAAATTGTTAATGTTGTTTAATTATTTCATATGTTGCAACTAGTTTATAATGGAGAGTTCTTTGGTCAAATATCTTGAACTTAAAGAAATAAATGTTATAGAAAACAATTTACTATATGAAAATACATTTCGGAATAAAAATCATATTTCATATTCCAATATTAAGTATCAATTATTATTACAATTCTTATTTCCAGTGTTTCTCTATGAAGCAGAGGTGACTATTCGTTCTCTTCATTCCATCTTTACCTTAAGTTACATCTATTCTTATACATTTGTTTTTCTTTCAAATGGTCAAACTATTCAAAAGAAAGCCTTTGTATAATACCATAACAAACTTTTGACAAAAGCGCTTTCGATTATTCTTAACATTTACGACATCAAAAATATTGCACTTTATGTAAACCAATCAAGATGACATTTCAGTATAACGGCCCGAAGATTTTCAACCTCGAAAATTGACACTAATATGTCTATTGTATAGAGTGCCGAGCAATCGAGTGTCGGAAACACCAAGCGGTTAGGGTTAAGAAGAAAGAGAGATAGAAGAAGAATCTGAAACAATAGTATAGAATCTTACAATCGCAGCGGAACAAAATGTAATATACAAATAGCAGCATTTTATACAAAGAAAAGCCACAACTGTCAATATACATACAAGATATCAGAGTACAATAAATCTGGACTATTATAATAACTTATCCCAAATTACTGACTATACAGTCTATAATACAAAGCGGAATATAATCAATACATCTCTACCATCCAGCTCGTCTCTTGAGCTCCAAACATCCTAACCTGAAATATGTAATAGTCGGTCTAACCCGAGCATTACAATAGAGTAACACCCGAGTCAGACTGGAAACCAGTGTGAGTAAAGCCATCGTAATTTGAAATATTAAAATTATAAAACCCCTTTGAAAAACCAAGGTAACTCGTATATCCAACGGGTTCTTATTAGATTAAAACCAACTCTTTTGCAAAAAATCCGTCGATATTGTAATAATGTCTAGGTACAGTTAAAATAGTCAAATTTACTTAATTTATTCAATTCCAGCCTATCAGACTTCATAATCAAACCGTAAAGGTTTGGTAACGATTTGCAAATCAAAGTGGTTTCGGATAACACTGGTTTTCGATCCTAGCCTCCTCAAATCCAAGTAACAAACTTAAAAAGGGTAAATTTTTTAAAATAAACAATTTATTATTTAAGGTGACCATATTCAAATATGGGAATTTATTACAGATCTTTCTTCCAAATAAATTTATTATTATCATTAATCTAATTATTTTAACTTGTTTGACCACTCGATGGTTTAGGCAAGAATAATTGAAACAGATATGCATAGAGATAAGCAAAGATACAGATCGTTACTAATTTAAAGGAAAAATATCAGGGCGATTCACCCCCCAGGATTTTATTAACTTTACATAGCCGATCTCATTTATATTTTTTTGCCAAAATAATTCCAAATTAAACATTATTAAATAATAAATATTATAAAATACCATTCATTATCCACAAGTTTATGACAAATAATAATAACATCATTAATTACCGTTAAACTATAAAATATCATTCACTTAAATTTATGGATTTTAAATGGAAATAGATTTTTAGTTAAAGAAAGAGAATATAAATTATCTTATAAATATATATGTATAAATTCCATCCCTTATTTTCTTTATTTTATTTTATTTTTACTTACCTTTTCTTTTACTTTTTATTTTCCATTCTTACCTTCCTTTTATTTTTCTTTTTATTTTTCTTTTTCTATTTCTTTTTACTTATTTTTTTTTATTTACCCATTCCTTTCCCCGGCGCAAATCCTTTTTCCCTTTTCCCTTTCTTCCCAACCCTATTTCTCCTCTGTTCTTTCTTATTTCCTTTTTCCCATGCACGAAGGCCTATACACTGACATGTGCACATCCATACAACTATGACCAACTCCTACCTGCCGCCGACTGGCCTAACAAACCACCCACGACCCCTTCGTCTACTCGCCAACCTAAAAATTATGCTCGGCACCACAATTCAAAGACGACCAACTTGACCCCAAAACTATAACCAACCCACCACCATCACATGCCTCGCCAAGCCGCCCTCGTTCATGACCACTTGCCAAACTTTACCATAAGGTCCACCAACACCTCCTCTTCTTCTTCTTCAGCCCATACCACACTCCTCCATGTGCCTAACGCCGACACCTTTGACCCTAAAACAAACCACCCAAAACTTGCCTTGTAATCCTAAAATGGACTCGCCTCGACGCTTCACACCACCGGAAGGTGCCATAACATTTTTCGCACCTGTGCCAACCCCCAGCATTACTCCATGCCTGAAGCCCTGACACGAAAACACTTAGGTCACCATAATTTCAAAATGTTTCCCAACTCCGTTCAACTCGTCATTTTTCCCTCCGCACTCCACTAAAATTTCCCAAATCACTTCCAAAAATCCAATTTTTTAATGCTAAATCCAACTATCTGATCAATTTATTAAGATAGGATAGTTGAATTATCGCTATAAGATGTAGTCGCAGTTTAATACAGTACTCTTCCTGCGTACTTGATGAAATTATAAGACACAAATTTTAAAATGTTCTGTATCGAAAGATAAATGATTTTCGTTTTAGCATCATGAATTAAAATTGAAGGAATGTTGAGACATAGATTTTTAATGGCGACAAGTTTAAATTTTTAATGAAAACATAAAACCTGAACAAAGAGTGGAAGAAGAAGCATAGAAATTTGTCTGTGGGTACAATTAAATATGTTAACACAGTCATACATGTACTTAGATATAATGAAAGATGCATATACGATTAGCAAAGATCACTAATTCAACAAAACTCAGTTAAGCATGTGTAAATTTGGAAATTAGTAAACAACTATTTTACTCACATTCCCAAAGATGCTAAAATAAGCATTGCTTCTTTTCTTTTGGTTTTGTTGTAGCTTTAGCATCTTAGATTCCTACAAGCCTGTAATAACAGCATATACCCTTTTTTTTCTTTTTTTTGAAAGGTAAACGTGAGCAAATATAGTGACATATATATAGAGGGAGTGGAAGTGTGTAGTAGAAGCTAGGGGCTGAGGCATTTTTGTATGTGTAGTGTTTCATTTTTTATAATTTTATTATTTACTTTTCTTACTTTATAATCTGATTTGATTTCCATCTTGACTGGATTTGATTTCCTATAAAATATTTGATATTCTGAAAAGTGGATTTGATATAATATAGGCTTGAGGGGATGTGTATTTAATGCCATGTCCCCTTATGTGTTTACATGTACACATTCATCTTTGAATACACATATATATACTACACACACAGATATATATATGAATAAAGTTTTGTCTTATTTACCTTATACAACATATATATACACAAAGCTACGTGTTTACCTATGTATGGATATTTATATTTTTTTATGAATCTTTATATATATATATATATGCATATGTATACATAAACTTATACTTAATTTCCTTTTTACAAATTTCCATGTATATTAGTTCATATGGTATATATATATTACTTATATACTTGTTCATATATCTAAACCTCATAAGCTTGTATATTCATATTTATCACACACACACACACATATATATATACATTTTATACAATATTCTTCATATATTTTACTTATGTGCATTTTGTCCTTATATATGTATTGTTCTCCTATTATACAAATTTTCATATATGTATATATATATATTATTTCATATGAGCATTCATTCATATACTTGCATATGTATATACTTATATATATATATATATATATATTCAAACATCATAAAATTTGTATATATTTATCTATATATGTTTATGGGTATTTTATCTTAATTTAAAAAGTGGAGTTTCTATAGACACATAATTTATTTCTCTATAAGATTTGTCATATCTAAAGATTTTTATAATTTAATATTTAGTATATTTTTTAAATCAGTTTATATATTCAGATATTTTAATTATCAGAAATTTATTGGTTCGACTTAATAAATCAATATTCCAATGATTTAAATCAATTAATCACCAAATTAACAGACATTAAAAAATTCGGGTTATTACATTCCTTCCCCTTAGAATTTTTCGTCCTCAAAAAGGAACGAAGCGAGAATTTTAATTTTAGTTTATTATTAGTTAAATCATTCTTTAAACATTTAACCCTTTACTCTTTTATTTTAAAATTTTAAAACACTTTAAAACTACATAATATTACCAAACTAGCTTTATATGAAAATACTTTTCATACCTCGATGTCCAAACATGTCCATCCTCGTTCTCACAGAAATTCAGTCATACATTAATTAGGCGTGGGACTGAAGATATATAAGTACTTAGTAGACCCATTCTTAACACCCACTGACAATACTTGAAAAATGAACTTTTGCTAGAATGCTATGGAAATCATCACCCCCTCCATGGGTCGCAGTTAGCACGATGATTACGTCGTCATTCCGGCGAAATCTATAAGAAAACTGTAGGTTTCCGCACCCCTCGCTTTCGCTATGGGAACTGCAACAAATCGCAGCTACACCCAGGATTTCGTTGCCATTAGAGTAAAAACCATGTAATTGTAGGCGTCAGCGCCCTCGAATTACGCTGCCAAATGAAACTTCACATCATAGATCGTAGATTACACAAAGGTTGCGTCACTATCCAAGTGAAACCAAATGTAGACCGTAGGCACTCAACGCCACACGAATTTCGCTATGGAACCACATGGATCGCAATCTACCAATGTTACGTCGCTATCCCAGTTAAATCAAATGTAGATTCTAGGCAATCACTGCCACTTGACTTAGCTATGGAACACAGTAGATCGTAGTTACACCAGAGTTACGTTATCATCACAGCATAACCCCATTCTTTATAGGCATCAGCGCCCTCAAATTACGCTACCCCAACCACAATCCGCAGGAACTACAGTTTTGTCCGGACATCCTCTGGGATCAAAATTTAGAACCCCCTTAGAGTCAAGGCAGAACCACTCCATGGATCTCCTACTACAAGTTTCAGCTCTAAATGGAAGCGCCCTTTTCCCCATACCATTCTCAAAACATTTAATACTATACACATATACTACCTTTCTAATCATACTCTTTATATGTATTCCATATATACTTCAAAATCGATAGATCTCAAACTTGGCTTTTCAAATTTCCAAAATTGACTTTCACCAATATCAAAAGCCTTTTAAGATCAATGAGTTCCAAAAACCCTTTTCAGTTCCATTCTCATAAAATCATTCTTATATATATATATAAGTTTATTCTTTCAACTTGAATAATCTTTGGATCACTTCATACTTATATAGATTCCCCTTTATATTTCAAATATCTTTCGAAGTTCTTTTCTTAAGGGGAGTTTTGAGTATATAACAAATATAAATAACTTCATTAATGCAAATAATTTTTTTAAGTTCAGTTTCCATTTTCAAAGCCATCTGTAACATTACTTACTTCTTATAAAGTGAGTTTCAGTTATAATAGTATCCAACCTTCATTATAAATCATCATAATTACTCAATATATACTTTTTTATTTCAAAATCACTTTTGCCTTAATATCCAATTTCGGTTCCAATTTCAAATTTTTACTTCAATTTCCATTTGGGTTAATACTTCAATTTATCCCAATTCGTATTTAAATATAAATAATTTCCACTTTGACCAGTTTGATTTTAGAAGATTGCTTGAAAAGTTTAAAATGGCTAAATAGTTAATATAAGATAGTTTGAATTTTTAAAAAGAATGGTTTGTATAATAAATAGCTTGGAGAGATCAAAATATTTTAAATATTTAAGAAGATAGCTTAAGACAGTTTATTTAAAATAGTTTATTTGAAAATAGTTTCAGTACCAAACTGGTTAAATTCCCAATCCCCAATTCAAATCAATTTTCAATTTCCATTGATTCAATCAGATCCCAATTTGAATTAACTTCGATTCTTATTCTAGTTCTAATTCAAATCAGTTCCCATTTTGATTTCAATTTAGCCCAACTTCAATTACAAATTCAATTCAAACTTGAATTTATTTCAATTCCAATCTCAACCTTCAACCATCTCGATTTGTATAAATTTGGGTTCGGTTTCCAAAATACTTATTTAATCATTTAAATCAAATTAACCCTTAATTTTAATTTAACAAACCTAGCCTTTAAAATAATCTAGGTCTAGGTCCAAATTTTCAATTATTCTTTATAAAATTCCTTTATTTAAATTTATTTGAGGTTCGAGTGAGAATTCAAATCTTTTTAGAAAAAATTAATTTTCAAAATTCAATTTATTTTCCAATTATAACTTCAAAATTTTAACCTGATTCTTTAAACAATTCTGGTTGATAAATCCATTTTTAACATTTCAGCTTTTTAGTTCAAAATAGTTCCATTCCATAAATTCATTTTTTTCTTCTTCTAAGAATCATAATCATTTAGATAGTTTCGAAATAAAGTTGTATTTCCATTTATTTCAGGGATGGCTACATATATAATTTCAATCCACTTCTTAATTTATTCGAAATAATCCAATTTACAGTTTTATACACTATAAATAACAAATTGGGTGATAGCAAGATATGTCAAAGCAAATAAATATCCAAATTATCTAAAGCACTGATCTATAGCATTCATTACCAATTTTCGAAATTCAAAGCCCGTTTATATTTTCAAAAATTGTTTTGGAATCATTCATGTATTCATGACTTCTTTTGCACCCCTTATCAAACCTATACCTTTTCCCTTTTCCATTAATTCCATTTAAATTCTATAAGTTAAATCTTCATTTCATCTTGAAATTTTCCAATTTCAGATTATAGATTCAAAATTTATTTAACTTGCCCTAAGTTAAATTTCAAATTCATTTAACCCATTTACCCTTGCTCGATTTAAATTTTCCATCCCAAATTTAAATTTCTTATCAATATCACTTCCCACTTATAAGTTCCAAAAAATTACTTCCTTTTGGGTTATACTCTCATTTCAGGGGAATTTCATAACTCAACACTTAGTATTTAATTCGAATCAATTTTGAAATCATATATATATATATATATATATACACACACACACACATATATCCCATTTACACACCAAGTCATACCCATAAATTTTAAACCATTCTTGGTTTTCAATTCAAAACAAATTCATCTTCAACAACCCTTGTTATAAACAAAGATTCCCATATCAAGACATATTCTAATAATATTACCTATTATTTCCTTAAACACTTTGAAACAATCTCAAAATTTTCTAGGGCTTAGAGTTAAAACTTCACAATTTAAATTCATTTTATTTTATATGTCATGCTTATATAAATTTTTACTTCCTTAAAGCATTTTACTCTATTCGTCATTGTTTATTTTATAACAAACATCAACAACCAATTTATGATAATAATCAATATTACCATACATGGAAATTAAACACACCATATATTCCATCATAATTTATTGGAAAGAATATAATCAAGGTAACTTATTTCAAACACTTTGAAAATTCTTTTGAATTTTCTTGAAAATTCAAGTTTGAATCCATTTTAAACTTATTTATAAAGTTCATTCTTATCCAAATTTCCATTTGGTTATACATATATGTAACCATTAAATTTTATAATTTTTTTAATGTTAATAACAACAACCAATTACCTTACTCAATATAATAATTAGAAAAATTATTGCTTTATATATCAAAATATAACCTTTATGTAAATAATATTATTTACAAAACCATTTTAAAATCATTTTATAAGAAAATAACAAGTACACCCACATATATAATACACTCAACTCATTTTAGGGTACTACTGACCCTATCTCTAATGAGTAATCCCCAATAGAGCCAAGGTTCTCGCTTAACCTTCTGCTCTGATACTAAGTGTAACGGCCTGAAGATTTTCGACCCCGAAAATCGACACAAATACGTTCACTGTATAGACTGCAAAGCAATGGAGTGCCAAAAATAGCAGGCTATTAGGGTTTAGAAGAAAGAGAGATAGAAGAAGAAATAGAAACAACAACATAGAATCCTACAATCGCAGCGGAACAAAATATAATATATAAATAGCAGCATTTTATACAAAGAAAAGCCGTAACTATCAATGTACATACATGATATCAGAGTAAAATAAATCTGGACAGTTATAATAACTTGTCTCAAATTACTGACTATACAGTCTATAATACACAGGGAATATAATCAATACATCTCTGCCATCCAGCACGTCTCCTGAGCTCCAACCGTCCTAACCTGAAAATCTATAATACTCGGTTTGACCCAAGCATTACAATAAAGTAACACCTGAGTCAGGCTGGAAACCAATGTGAGTAAAACCAACGTAATTTGAAATACTAAAGTTATAAAGCCCCTTTGAAAAACCAAGGTAACTCGTATATCCGATGAGTTCTTTTCAGATTAAAACCAAATCTTATATGATAAGTCATCGATATTGTAATAATGTCTAGGTACAGTTAAAATAGTCAAGTTTACTTAGTTTATTCAATTCCAACCTATTAGACTTCATAGTCAAACCCATAAAGGTTTGGTAGCAATTTACAAATCGAAGTGGTTTCGGATAAAACTAGTATCCGGTCCCAGCCTCCTCAAATCCAAGTAACAAACTTAAAATGGGAAAATTGTTTAAAATAAACTATCTAGTATTTAGGGTGACCATATTCAAATATGGGAATTTACTATAGATCTTTATTCCAAATAAATTTATTATTATCTTTAATCCAATTATTCTAACTTGTTTGACCACTCGATGGTTTAGGCATGAATAATTGAAATGGATATGCATAGAGATAAGCAAAGAAATAGATCGCTACTAGTTTAAAGGACAAATATCAGGACGATTTACCCTTCCAGGATTTTATTAACTTTACTTAGCCGATCTCATTTATATTTTTTCCCCAAAATAATTCCAAATCAAACATTTTATTAAATAATAAATATTATAAAATACCATTCATTATCCACAAGTTTATGACAAATAGTACTAATAATATCATTAATTACCATTTAATTATAAAATATCATTCACTTTAATTTACAGATTTTAAATGGAAATATATTTTTAGTTAAAGAAAGAGAATATAAATTATCTTATAAATATATGTATATAAATTCCATCCCTTCTTTTCTTTCTTTTCTTTTATTTTTTTTCCTTTCCTTACCTTTTTTTATTTTTTGTTTTCCTTTCTTATTTCCTTTCTTTTATTTTTTTCCTATTTCTTTTCTACTTATCTTTTTTTTATTTACCCATTCCTTTCTCGGCCGAAACTACCCGGCCCACATCCTTTTCCCTCTTTCCCTTTCTTCCCGGCCCTATTTCTTCCTCTATCCTTTCTTATATCCTTTTTCCCATGCATGCAGAACTGGACATTAACATGTGCACATCCACACAATTTTGACCTACTCCTACCTGCCGCTGACTAGCCTAACAAACCACCCGCGACCCCTTCGTCTACCCACCACCTTGAAAAACGTGCTCGGCACCACGATTCGAAAACGACCCACTCAACCCCAAAACTGGAACCAACCCGCCACCATCACATGCCTCACCACGCTGCCCTCGTTCATGACCACTTGCCAAACTTCACCACAAGGTCCGCCAACACTTCCTCTTCTTATTCCCCCATACTGCTCTCCTCCCTGTGCCTAACGCCGACGCCATTGACCCTAAATCGAAACACCCAAAACTTTCCCTATAACCCTAAAACGGCCTCGCCTCGACGCTAACCACCACCGGAAGGTGACACAGCATTCTTCGCACCTGTGCCAACCCCCAGCATTCCTCCATGCCCGAAGCCCTGACACGAAAGCGCTTGGGTCACCAGAAGTTCGAAATCTTTCCCAATCTCGCTCAACTCGTCATTTTTCCATCCACTCCCCATTAAAATTTCCTAAATCACTTCGAAAAATCCAATTTTCCAATGCTAAATCCAACTCCTTGATCAATTTATTATGGTAGGAAAGTTGAATTATCGCTATAAGACACATAGTCGCAGTTTAATACAATAATCTTCTTACGTACTTGATGAAATTATGAGAAATAAATTTTAAAATGTTCGATATCCAAAGATAAACGATTTTTGTTTTGGCATCATGAATTAAAACTGAAGGAATGTTGAGATACAAATTTTTAAATGCGACCGGTTTAATTTTTTAATGAAAACATAAAACCTGAACAAAGAGTGGAAGAAAAAGCGTAAAACTATGTCTGTAGGTATAATTTAATCTGTTAACACTGTCATACATATACTTACATATATATAAAAGATGCATATACGATTCGCAAAGATCACTAATTCAACAAAACTCGGTTAAGCATGTGTAAATTAGGAAATCAGTGAACATCATTTTACTCACAGTCTTAAAGATGCTAAAATAAGCACGACTTCTTTTCTTTTGGCCTTGTTGTAGCTTTAGGATCTTAGATTCCTATAAGCCTGTAATAGCAGCTTATCCCCTTTTCTTTTTTTCCTTTTCTTTTTGTTGAAAGGTAAACACGAGCAAATATAGTGGCATATATATAAAGGGAGTGGAAGTGTGTAGTAGAAGCTAGGGGATGTGGCATTTTTTGTATGTACAGTGTTTCATTTTTTATAATTTTATTTATTTATTTTCTTACTTTATATTCCGATTTGATTTTCATCTTGACTTGATTTGATTTCCTATAAAAGCTTTGATATTCTGAAAAGTGGATTTGGTATAACATAAGCTTGAGGGGATGTGTATTTAATGCCATGTCCCCTTATGTGTTTACATGTACACATTCATCTTTGAATATACATATATATACTATTTATATATATTAACAAAGTTTTGTCTTATTTCCCCTATACAAACATATATATACAAAAAGTTACATGTTTACCTATGTATAGATATTTATATTTCTTTATGCATCATTATATATGTATGTATGTACGTACGTACATATGTAAGTATACATATACTTATACTTAATTTCCTTTTTATAATTTCCATGTATATTAGTCCATATAGTAAATATATATTACCTATATACTTGTTCATATATTTAAATATCATAAGCTTGTATATTCTTATTTATCATATATATGTATATACATTTTACACAATATTCTTCATATATTTAACTTATATGCATTTTGTCCTTATGTATGTATGTTCTCCTACTATACAAATTTTCATATATATATATATATATATAATTTCATATGAGCATTCATTCATATACTTGTATGTGTATATACTTATATATATATGTATATATTCAAACATCATAAAGTTTGTATATATTTATCTATATATGTTTATGGGTATTTTATCTTAATTTAAATAGTGGAGTTCCTATATACATATAATTTATTTCTCTATGAGATTTTTCATCTCAAAATATTTTTGTAATTCAGTATCTAGTATAGTTTTTAAATCAGTTTATATATTCAAATATTTTAATTATCAGAAATTTATTGGTTCGACTTAATAAATCAATATTCTAATGATTTAAATTAGCTAATCACCAAATCAACAGATGTTAAAAATCTGGGTCATTACATTCAACGATCGAGTACTTGGATGTATCTCGTAGTTTATGGTCTTGTGTTACATTATCAAAGTATGATCCTTTTGAAATCATTCAAGTTAAATACATGATCTTAAAATACTATTTATTGGCTTACTCCAAATGAACTAACTTCATCAAAATATTGTACCGCACAAATTATGACTGTTCACCATTTAACAATTATATGTGAAAGTACATGGATCAAATATCCATAGTCTTATATTGCATTTTGAGTACAAAAATTCATAAAATGCAATACACGGTCTAAACCAAATAAACATATAAATGACCAACTTACAAATGTATTAAGTAGTTGAAATTAGGCACTTGCTTGGGTATAGAAACATTATTTAACATGCAATTAGAATTATTAGTAAGAATATATTACATTCCTATTTGTCAATTTTCAATTCAGTTTGTATATATATGTTAATTTTATCAATCATATTAAATGCACAAATTTATCATTGTATATAATTATAACATTATATAGCATATTATCTTATAAAATTAGAAAGGTTAAATGTTACCATTTCATTTTTCTAATAAGGCTCCCACTAGTCTTTTATGTTTCACCAAACCCTAAGATGAAACATAGAAGTCTTACAACTTCACTAGTGGGTGTTAGGACTCGTTTGTTTTAGTATTCTAACCTTGAGTTTGCTCAACAAATCATAGCCCCACAAACGATGGATAACTCTTTATCGGTTGTATCACATACAATTCTTAACCCATTTTTCCTTATTCTAATCGCATTTCAACCTTAAGTTTGCTCAACAAATTAAAAGAGATTATTCATTCATGCCTACCATATCATGATAGCCTACGTATATTATACGTGCCTTGAGTTTTCTCGAAAAATACATATAGTTATCTTACCTCATCTATTAAATATAGTAATAATACTATGCATAACATCCCCAGCTTGAGTTTGCTCAACAACTAAGGAGTATGTAAGTAATTTATATATATATATATATATATATATATATATATATATATATATATATATATATATATATGGTAGAGGAGAACATTATATTGAAGATTCATAATATTCAATATATATATTGAGTGATATCGACTTATAGAATAATATATTTCTAATGAAATACCCCAGCGATTCAAGTGTCAAACACATCAAAAATCACAATATATGTAAATTTACATATTTATTTATTTTTGAAGTCTATTTGGGCTTCTTTAATGTTCCACATTTAGTTTATACACACATCATATAAGTTTTATTGTTATATAACTTTTATATTTCATATTACTTATATGACAGTCTTACGTATAATATATCATTAACTAAATCTTATCTGATTAATTTTAATCAATTAACTCTTCAATTAATTTTAAATTAGTATTCTAATATAACTTTTACATTGGGCATATCTATTATGACATTTCTAGCGTATACTATAGCCTTTATAGTGTAACACACATATCATATGTATTTGTATTTAATTTAATTTAGTTAATTAACCTTCAATTAATTTATTCAATTAAACAACTTTTATTAAAAAAATTAATTTCAAAATTTATCTTGTACATAAACATGTATACTTATGTTACCTTAAACATTTTAAAATAACATAACATATATCAACATATATAATACATGCATGTGTATATATATATATATTAATTAAAATATTTAATTAGTTTATTTTATTAATATGATTAATAAATTTGAAATTTGAAATTATAATATAAATATTTTCAAACATTTTGAAAATATCGTTCATTATCCTTTCAAACATTTTGAAAACATATGTATATTATAATTTTATAATAAACATGTTTTATTTTAAATTTAACTATTAAATTTAAAATCTTTAACATTAATTTTCAAAACAGTTTTGATATTAGCCTAAGGCCCAAATTAAGTTGGGCCTTTTCTATTAAGAGCAACCTTTGGGTTCACTTCACCTTTTGGGCCAAGCAGGTAACCAAGTAAGGCAGGGTACTTGATTACCCTATTCTAATCCTAGACATTACCTTTATAAACACCGTACTAAGTGGGAAAGCTTAATTAGTTAGCCCTAATATGACTAAATTAGACCGCTTAGGCTATTGGGCTCTGATACCATTGTTGGAACGAGACTACCCCGCAATAGAAGCTGCGGGTGAATTTCAAATTTTTTACCTTATTGGATCTTTTATTGGGCCTATGAAGTCCAGCTAAATTAGAACACTTCTACATTTCATTTAAATAAAATTGTTCATTTTATAAATTCAAATATATTAAGATGTGAAACTAATTTTATTTGATTTAGTTTATACATAAATGTATCATATATGTATATGTGTGAGTGCATGTGTAACATAATAATCAATGAAATGTATAATATGCCCATATGTAGATGTTGGGATTTACATCGCAACAGACATATTAGCTCATTTTATATGTCATATATTATCCAAATATGTGCATGTATATGTGTTGCAAAATACACACATACATATGTATGTATGTATAAATATATTATATACAATAAATGAACATAAAACATTTATATATAGATAAACATATATATATAAAAAGAGAACAATAACTAAAAATAATTTATAATTCAAAATTAACTTATTTTTGCAAAAATAATAATTTTAGTATTTTAATTTGTATATATTACGAATAAAATTATGTTTTCATCCATAAATAATTAACATAAATAAATCTATTAATGATAATTCAAATTTTACAATTTTACAAAATCTAGGATTATAAAATACAGCATAGGAAAAATCTAGAGATTTTTCAAAGTTGAAATATTATTTTTAAAAACAAATACATCGATCTTGACAATAATTATTTAATATAAAATAATATATTACTCAAAATTCAAAATTCAAAATTTCAGAAATTCTAGGATCATGAAATAAAGGTTACAAATTTTTTTAAAGAAATTTCAATTAAATTATTATTTTTAATAAATCATAAAGAGTTTTTTCAAAATAATATTAATTATTAAAAATAATAAAATTTATTGAAAAAGTATTAAATTTTTTCCATATGTTTCAAAAATGATATAATATTTGAAAAAAATATAACTGAATTTTTAATGTAATATTTATTTTACATATAATAAACAATTCAAAAATTCAATAAATGCTAATTTAAAAATATGAATATATGTATGATGATTAATTTTCGAACTTGTAAATTCATATTATATATAAATAAGTGTACTAAAATTTTGAAATCATATATATGTGTGTGTGTGTGTATCTTATATATGCATATACGCTATTATGAGAGAGAAATATACATTAATATATATATATATATTAAGGAATTTATTAATAAATATATATAAAACAACTATTAATGATAGAAACTGATTTTGAACAGTAAATTAAATTTATCCATACATAAATCAAATAATATAGCAAACAAATAATGCACATAACCAAACTGATTTGTGACAACCACATCTAGTTGTAAAATCTCACCTAACTAAACATATAGTAGCAATATATTTAAACAGATATGAAATTTCTCATTATAGGATCATAGAATATAATATAATTACTGTAATATGAATTAAAATTACCAATTTAACGATGTCTTTGAATCCACGTTAAAGCAATGAATTTCCTTCCTTTTACTATTCTTGATTCCTCGGATTGGAAGTCTGGAATCACCGTCTCTAACTCTCAAATAGTATTATTTTAATTTGAAATATATTTAAGAATTTTGAAGTGGATTGAGAGCTATTTTTTAATCAGAAATATAGAAGGTAATGGTGGCCAAAAAAGTTCATTCTTATATATATATATATATATATATGTATGTATGTATGTATGTATGTATGTATGTATGTATGTATGTATGTATGTATGTGTCTGTATGTGTGTATGTATGTGTCTGTATGTGTGTATCTATGTATAGGGTTGTATTAGAGAGAAACGAGGAAAACCTTTTTTTACCCATTCTCACTTGATGTCAACATATTATCTCCAAGCTAATTCCTTATGTTTTTGCCACCCATAGACCTTCCCGAAACCAAAATTTTGTAGCACTAATGATGGGCCTTAAACCCATTTAAGCCCAAACCAGAATACAATGCAATTAAATCTAATTTAATCGCTTGTTGATATTGTATATCGATCGATATATTTATAACTATTATAAAAATATATATAATATTATTTATTTCTCAAATCATATTCAAATTTTATAATTAATATTTCATAAATATTAATTAATTTAATTAATTTATAAAATTATAAACTAATCAAATCGTTCGGTCTTAAGGGAATTCATCATTTCGGCTGTGTAACTCTTTGGTGTAAATTTGGTTAGCAATTAACATCGAACTATTCTAATATTAATGTTCACACGTCGCTTAGCAAGTGGTGTGACATTGTGGCCAAATTTATCGCCTACTCATTTTCATTAAAATCCAATTTTAGTCTAATAAGCATTATCCGATTGTGACATTTGTTTACACCGATTCTCTTTGTCAAAACTATATCACTTTGGACTTACAGAATTCGGTAATGGTCAAAAGTCCAACCTCATCCACATTCAACTTTATAGTCCAAACACAAAGTCCTTGGTTCAATAATAACAATTATTATTAACCAAAATGCTTTGGCTAAAGACTTTGACTTTGAGTTGACTGTAATACTAACATCATATAACTGAGGAGACGAATCCTTTCTTGAATAGTGCTTCACTTTCAATACGTGCATTTGATCCAATTATAGTCGATTGATGGACGTCATGCCATGATTTGGCCATAATCAAAGCGAAGCTTTTATATTGAAGATCCACAATATTCTCAAGTCAAGAGAACTGTATAAATCAGTCACATCGATATTTTCTATTTGACCTTAGTTATACTTACCAACAGAAAACTATTGAGTGAGTTGTTCCATAGTTATCCAATAATTATTAGTATGTAACCCCAAGGTTCACCCAGCACTCATTAGTAATACAATGCCCAACATTTGAAGAGCGTTACATACTCTGATCTCAACGGATACACCGATATCCAGTCTCGATGCATCTTGACTAGGAATGTTTAAAATGGTATATTTGTTTCGTTGTGATAAATTACTTACAGTTACAACGCTTTGTAACTACTTTCAAAAAATATACTATTTGTGGATTTTTCTATTAAATATACTTTTAATTAAGTTAATTAATTAATAATCACATTATATCAAGTATATAATAGGAAGAAAATACCTTTTATTTCGAACAAGATTGGTCAACAAGTTAGATATATGTAACAAATTACATAATTCCCCTAGGGCATACCCCTAATTTCTGCTCAGCAACTCTAATTGTACGTAAACTTTCTGAATCATACCACACTGTTCATCGGTTATACTTTAACGAAAATCATATCTCCAACTAAGATCTCTAGATCATTATGCCTCTTTTCTGTGTAACTCTTTTGTCTAGACCGAGATTCATGTACCCTACATCGAATCAATTCAATCTTCTATGTCGCCTCCTTTACCAGATCTGGACCTAAGACTAATCTGTCATTAGTTTTCAACCAACATGCTGGTGACTTGCATGGCTTTCCATACAAAGATTTGAAAGGCACCATTCTTATACTAGTCCGATAACTGTGATTAAATGAAAACTCAACTATGTGTAGGTGATCTTCTAAATATCCACCAAAATCCAGCACACAAGCTCTTAACAAATCCTCGAGTACCTTGTTGACTCTCTCTGTCTGTCCATATCTAAGGGTGATAAGCAGTAATCATCTCGATTACCTTGTTCGACATTCATGAGCATAATGTCCTTTCTTGTTACACTTGTAGCAAACTACATTGGCCTTGCCTTTCTTGGAAGCTCCTTGTTAGTTCCTGAGATGATGGTTTTGATGACAACAACCTTAGGACTTGTTATAAAATATATATACAAATATTCTTGTCTAGATATATATGTATGTGCAGGATATATATATATATATAGAGAGAGAGAGAGAGGCATTAAGAATGAAGATAGTACAGTATAAAGATTCAAGACTGAGTATAAAGATTCAAAACCGAGTATAGAGATTCAAGACTAACAAATTCAAGATTGAAGAAATCAAGACTGAAGACTCATGAGTATCAAGAGTACAAGAGTTTAAGATATTAAGATAAGTAATAGAATCTAGATTTATGTTAAAACTTCATAATAGCACTAAATATTTTATTCTGATTTTAATTGTGGAATGGAATCCACCTTCTTGCTTAATAATAGGATGGAACCCATGACCTCTTTAGTAGGATGGAACCCACGACCTTCTTCAATGGAATACAATCCATGAAATTTTTAAAATGATTTACTTTTCAAACCTACCCTTTTAAAGTCATCTCTATCAATTTAAATATTTTAGCCTTAATTCAAAAACTATTTCTAATCATATTAATTTCAAAATCATCTCTTGTTTTTTAAACTATCTCTTGATTTTAATGTTTTAGCTTTAATATATTTTACAGAAATCTATATTTAATTCTTAATATTACTTTTGTATTATAGATTATATATTTTAAGATTACTTTCTAAAACTCTTCTATAAGTTTAAACTATATTCAAAATGGTTTACAAAATTTTGAAATTGTTTTGACAAGTTTCAGAATAGAAATCATTTTAAATCAAAATCTATTTTAAAAATTAACATAGGCATGTCGCATCCCTCATCCCCCATGTCGACATGGTAGACGTAGAATTTAAAATTCAAATTTTCAAAAGAAGTGTCTATTCATTATAACCTTTCATGAATGGACATGACCGTTGTTCTCTAATAAATACTAGTTGTTTTCAATGAATTTTAAGTTTGTTTTTCTTCATTTCTTCATTCCTTCTTCTCCACTCAAATATTCTCTTATATTTCAAATGCTTTAACAAAACTCTACCGAAATTCTAAGTGAATCAAACTCGTTCTTCTATAGTGTAATTTGATGCCACTGCCTCTCAAAGATCTCAGTGCTATTAAGAGTTATAGGATCATTTGTAATCAAAGAAGTGTATCGAGTCTCTCTATCAAAGTGTGACTGGAAATGGTGTGATTGTGGCCTGTAAATCAATTGCATGAATTATAGCCTGTAAATCAATTTGGTGATCTTGTAGCCTGGTTAAATCAATAGAGTTTGCACTGGACTCAAAGGCAGGAGGGTGTATCTCATGGTCTTGAAATCAAGGTTTTAATATCGACATCATATTTGAAAAGAAATTTGCACAAGAAATTATGCAGGACTAGATGTAGGGTAACTCCGAACCAGTATAAAATTCCGGTATGTTCTTTCCTTTATTGCTTTTATTTACTATTTGCATCTGTGTTTGACTCTATGATTCCCTCTGTGTTTGTGAAATTGTATTTACATGTGTTTAATTTGAAAAGATTTCAAAAATTCCCTAAAATTGATTAAACACTATTCACCTCTTTCTAGTGTCAATCTAGCCTTAAGATCCATAATCCGCATTTCTACATTTAGTATCAGAGCATTGGTTTTCAAAGTTTACATGAAAAGTTTTCAAATGGCTAACAGCACTGGTAATGTCAACACTATCACTAGTTCATTTATAGAGGGTCAGTCTATTGCCATACCACCACTTTTTAATGGAAGTAAATATGCATATTGGGCATGTAGGATGAAAATCTGTTTACAATCAATAGGATCGGACAATTGGAATATCACATGAACTGAGTAAATTGAACCCACAACTAATTTTGCATAGTGGACTGCTGAGCAAAAGAATGTTGCATAAAACAATTCCAAAGCCATGAATATTATATTCTGTTCACTTGATATGAATGATTTTAATAGAGTGTCTATCTGTAAGTCTGCATATGATATGTGAAAAACTTTGCAAGTTACTCATGAAGGAACGAGCAAAGTTAAACAGACCAAAATATCTATCTTGACCCATCATTTTCAATTATTCAAGATGAATACAAATGAGTCCATTTCAGACATGTATAGTAGGTTTCAAGACATTGTGCACTCACTAATTGCATTAGGAAAGAACTTTTTCAAAGAAGATCAAGTTAGAAAAATTCTGAATTCACTCACTCCGGAATGGGATCAGAAGACCCTAGCAATTAAAGAGGCTAATGATATTAGTTACTCTGAAAATTGAAGAATTGATTGGGAATTTGATGTCATTTGAAGTACAAATGTAAGGGAGATAGAAAGCAAGGCCTCAAAAAATAAGTCAATGGCATTCAATGCAATAACAGATGGTTCACACTCAAACAGTGAAGACGATAAAGAAATACCTGGATGACAAGGAATTTTAAAAAGTTTTTGAAATACAGAAAGGTGAACAATGACAAGGGAAACGATCACAAGAATTCTAGAAATAATAATGAAACTCAAAACAACGGCAGAAGCTACCATTATGATGAGCCAAGCCACTTAAAAAGAGAATTTATGCATTTGTATAAACAAAAAGTTTCTCCAGGTAATGATTGGTCAGAGAAAAGAAAGATAGCATATACTGCTACACTGGACAATTCTGACTCATCCTCTAGTGAAGAAGATCAAAAGATGGAAAATTCAAACATGCGCTTTACAACTATTCACGATTCTGATGATCCCGAAAATATGGATCTAAAATAGGTACGTATTTAAATTATATTAATTAAAATTACTTGTCTGAATGCTTGAATGTTTGATTGTTTGCATGTTTTGAAATTGCTTGTTGTATGAATTTAAAATTTTGATTTTCAAAATAATATTATTTTAATAATATTTTAATATTAAAGTATTATTATATTAATATTATTTCAGCTAAAATATAAATTAGATTATATGATATATAGATATTGAATAAAATAATAAAATTAAGTCACATGATTTAAGGGACCCATGTCCACAGGACCCTACCCCCCATGTCGACATCCCTCTAGAAATTTGAAATTCAAATTCGAATTTAAAACTTTGAATTCCCTTCCCCCTTTTCACCAATTCCAAAGCTCGAAAAGGTGTCTCTTGACCAGAGAACATGGCTCTTAGATATCATTTATCTTTTTAACTTTATCCTATGTTTTTACTTTCATTTCAAAGTTCAAACTCTCTTTCAAACTCTCAAGCTCTCCACTTTCTTCAAAAATGGCTTACTCAAGCACTCCATCCACCATTAGACTATCCAAGACCACCAACGAGTTTCTCTAAAATGATCTGAAGGTTATCAAGGCTTAAATAAGCTATGTAAACGTTGGAAAGGTCCATAAGGGAAAATTTGCTATCTTTAGTCTTTTTTCTTCATATAAGGTCAATGTTCTTTTCGAAGAAAATCAAATTCTTTAGCTTAATTGATGATTCTCAAAATAATTTTATTTGTTATTCGAATCCTGATAAAATGTTTTATGCAAATTTGAATCGTGGTTTTTATGAAGGAAATGAAGGGGAATTGAACGAGTATTGTTTTAAATAGTGAGATTTTGGGTAATATTATTGGTTTTAAGTATACGGGAATGGTCTTTCGGGTTTTCAAATTGATGAACATGATCGTGAAACATTTCATCATATTTGTGAAGGAGATGATAACTTTGAGTTTATAAACTGAAATTTCCGTCCTAAAGCTAGATTGTAAACCTTCTTTTGCAACATACCATAACTCCAAGATTGGAAAATTTCAATCATCCTACTTTAAAAGTGTAACGACCCGGAAATTTCGATCCCGAAAATTCCAGATAGTTAGAAAAAAAGAAGAGATAGAAGAAGAAGAAACAGAAACAAGACACAAAAACCTCACATTCGCAGCGGATCAAAATATAATATCACATAATAACAGTTTACAAAAGAATAGTATCAGTACATTTACATTTTCATATATCAGAGTTATAACATTTACACAATATAGAACAGTTATAAAACAACATGTCCTAGACATAACTATATATCACAACGGGTACGCTTCATATGTTCCAGCCATCCAGCTCGCCTTCCTGAGCTCCAGAACGTCCTTACCTGAAAATCTGTAATACTCGGTCTGACCCGAGCATTACATCAAAGTAACACCCGGGTCAGGCTAGAAACCAGCGTGAGTAAACCCATCTAACTTGGAATACAAAAGCATACAATTTATATAAACCTGGGGTAACTTATATCAATTTCCACCTCATAAATTATTATAGACATCAACTATTTCACACAATAATTTCTAAGTGCCAAAAATTATTAAATGGTCCAATTCACTTAAATCATTCCATAACAGCCTATTGATTTCACATATCTAATCTATGTAGAATCGAAGTGGTTTCGGGTATTTCTAATACCCGACCCCGATCTCTTCGAATCCAATGACATTTAAAACCAAGTTATCCAATACAATTCAATTCTAATCATCGGATAACATTTTACACAGCAATTCCTAATTGATTAATAATCACCTTATCATTGCCCATCCATCATATCATATCACAAATCAATTCATAATAGAGATATCCACCAATTCAAAGTACTCCTCATAATTCAATCATTAATAAGCAAGATTGATCACTTCCATTAATTACCGTAAATTCAATAATCCTCTAATTTCTTTTGTTAGTAAATTATTCGTAAATTTCATATAATAACTAATCCTTTAACTTAATTACATTCATTAATCAATCTTGATTATTCATCAATAGATATCAATTCGATAGATATCATCCAATTCAGACATTCAACAACCAATCATCCATAAGCAAGCATTAACAATTCATATCACAATAAATTTATTTACTAAAATTAAATTAATTCCTTAAGAATTAATCACATAATCTTACTTATACAATTAATTACCAACCTTAATAAATTAATCATATCCTTGATTAACTCAATCAATCAATTTATCAATCCCTAACCCCATATCAATTATCCTTTATTTATCAATTAAGAATCCTAATTAACTGTTAACCCATCCTTAATTAACAGATAATCAATCCCCAATTACCATTTGATTAATCCTTTAATTAACATTGATTAATCAATTAATTACCACTTAACAAATTTCTTAATTAATCCTTAATTTACGGATTAATTATTCTTTAATTATTAATTAATAAAACCTTAATTATTAATTAATAAAACTTAATTAAGCACTTCTTAATCATTAGTTAAGTAACCTTTAATTACTTAATTAATTACTCACTAATTACTTAATTAGTAAATCTTAATCCTTAGACTTAATTAAGTAATTATCTACTTCATAATTTTTTTACATAAATTAATTATTCATTTAATCACCCTAATAATTAAATGAATAACAAATCATTAACTTCTAAATTAACTTTAACCAGTTTAACATCAATTTAAATCCTTTAAATGATAAATAATACTTTCCTTATAAAAGGAATTTTACAAGATTTAAAACAAATTCCTTTTTAAATTCAAAACATTTAAATTTTTCTTTATCATTCAAAATTGTTTAGACACTTAAATTTATAAAACTTTAAATTTAATTTAAAACAAAGATTCAAATTCAGATATCAATCAGATTTAAAATTTATTTAAAACATTTCTTTACATTTCAATTACTAATTTAAATCCAAATTTCTTTAAGAAAAACATTTTTAACAATAAACCCTTTTAAAGCATTTTAAACAAAATTTGAATTTAAAACTAATTCATTTCTAACTATGATTCAAACTACTTGAATCCATAATTTAAAATTAGATTTAAAAGTTTTAAATTCTTGTTTAATATTTTAAATTCAGTTTAAAGTTTGAAAATAAAACAGGTTTCTAACCTGTAACTCAATTAACTCGAGCAACACATAATTTACTCGAGCAAAACACTAACTAACTCGAATAAAAACTCGAGTAACATTCCATTTTTGAAAACATTCAAATTTTACAATACTGTCAGGTTTACACATAAACCTGTATCATTTGACACTCCCGAGACCACAACACGGCTATTCCGAGTCCACTGTCCCAAAACTTTGAGCAAAAGCATGAAACTACTCGTAACACTCGAGTATTATTCTTTCCCAAAATAAACTGCTGACACACGATGCACTCGTGCACCTGTACCATCACGGCAGCCATTTCCGACCGTTTGCGACCCTACTCGCAAGTCATCGATCATCACCCAATACGTTTCCTACCATCAAATCCACTTCAGAACCCCTAACTCGACAACGAGCATTCGAGCTCAAAAACGGTAACCATGTCGAACCAGAATTTCTCCTCAATCACCAAACACCGATCACCTGAGAACTTCCACCTCCGTCCATAATCTTTTCCATATCCCTTCTATCTTCTCCCTGAATTTGGGACAACTCGGTCCCCTAAATAAGTCGTGACAGTCAATTTTTCCTGATCACTGATAAACTAGGGTTATGAAGTTCAATTCCAAATCACCACTGCCTCAAAGCTTGAATCCAGCATTTTTCCCATCAACTACGATCCATCCTCCATCATTACCCCAAAGTCTCGACCCATACTGGTATTTGGATCATCAGAAAACTTAGAATTCTCATTTCCAGTTCACACCATAACTGCACCACCATTCTTAATTTAAAATTTTTTATTTTAGTGTTAAAAATCATGAATTTGTTTATGAATTCAATTCATCATACGGAATTTACAAATTACAAGGTTTGGGTTTTGATTTTATCAAACATGCACAGATGTTTTATGTTTTACAGAGACAAATAAACTTCTATTTTACTTCCTTAAATTTTTAGACCTCGGCCTAGATAAATCAAACAACTTTTGATTTAAAAATTACATCTTATTTGAAGATAATTAAAAGATAAGGATTTTGAAACGACCCGCAAATCCGTACCCCTTGAGTTAACATTATTCTACAACAATCAACTCAAGTTGCACAGAAATACGAACCATTTGGGTTTAAGAAGAAGAGGTAGAAGAAGAGAAAACAAAATCAACATCAGAATCTAACCATCGCAGCGGAATAAAATATAATAGATAATAAATAATCTTTACACAAAAACAAATATATCTGTTTACATACATTACATCATCAGAGTACATCAGTCACAGCTCACATCAGTAACATGCAATGAATACACAACAACTCAAACAGCGGAAATATGTATATACAAATACGAGAATACGTATCGTCATCCAGCTCGTCTCCTGAGCTCCACAGCATCATATCCTGTATTCTATAAACTCGGTCTGACCCGAGCATTATAGTTAAATAACACCCGAGTCAGTCTGGAATACCAGCGTGAGAAAATCACACCCAATTGATTATTAAAGTTTCAAAAATCCTTTGAAAACAAAGGCATCTCGTAAGACCACGCCACAAATAAACATGTCGGGTTTTTACCTTACGATAGCTAAAACAATTTTTATAGAAATCCTCTGATATTATAATAGGGTCTATATACAAATACTTATAAAATAGCCAAAATTGTTACATGATTAAATTCCAGCTACTAGCCACCGAAGTGGGTAATACAAACAAAACTCGTACAAGGCTCGTAGGGAGAATGGATTTCCAACAATGACTAGGCACTGGGGTACCACTTGTCACAGTACGGGGCCTAGATCACCGTACCGAGGACTACTCCCTTCATCCCCTGCAACACAAGGCCGGAACCATTCCTTACTGAACAGTCCCGAACAAGATAAACCCCGTGGTTGGCGCGACCAACCACCCACTAAGCCGAAATATATATATAAGGGACATCTAGACAGGGGAATTATCTTGTCCTGCTTGGGCATGACCCACCTAACCTTGCTGCATATCCCCTGATTTTCAGTCATTCCCGGTTGATGAGGCTTGAGGCTAAGCGTTACCTTTTTAGAACGTTTTTACTTAGAATGCCCATCGCCCACCTGACGATGTTTCGCAAGCATTCATCCATACAAGTCCATCCCGGGTTCGAACGAAACCGAAGGCACTATTCCTACTACATCCATTTTGGAAGTATCCTCAGGATTAGTAGCGACTAGCCCTTGCACTTCACTGCTCCATCTTCGACTCCGAACACGTTTTTCGCACGAAACGTACAAACCGGATCAAAGTGGTTTTCGAGAAATTAATCTCGATCCCGGTCTCCTCGAAACGATCAACGCAGTTGGCCAATATTGATAGTCGGTGATTTAACTATCAATTAATATTCACAAACAACCATCAACCAATAAATAATTTCCCAAATTATTTATTATCTTCAAAATATCTTTATAAGATATATTTCTATTTTCCATCCCTTTGAAACCAGCTTCAAAACCCTTCTTCTTTCCAGAATAAATTTTCCCCAAATATTTTCTATCTCTTCTGAAATCACCAAGTACAAAACTAGATTTAAAAATAATTTAAAACACTTTACTTAGAAATATATACTTGTAAAACATTTAAATTAAAGCTACTTTAATAATTTGTTAATAATACATACTATATGAATATTTGAAAATAAAGTTACTTAATAAATATAAAACTAGATTTATACTTTTAAAAATAAAATACTAAGGTACTTCTTAATAATTGCTACTAAAATAGATTAAAAGAAAATCTTACTTGAGACTTTAAATATTTAGAAATAATAAATTTTACAAAACTTGTTTCCTTTAAAACAATTTTAAAACATTTAATTTATATTTAAACATTTTTTTTTAAAACATGTACTTGGCTATCCAGAGAAATTCCAACTTCAATCACTCAAATCAAATTTCCAAACTTGATTTCCAATTTCAATTTATTTGAAATAAATTTCTTTACTTCCTTAATTCATTTTAAAATTCATTAATATTGACTTATTATTAATGTTATTACTTCCCGTTTGTTTTTAAACCTTTTTAAGTGAAATATACGAATTTCAGCTTTTCCCAACTTCTTCTTTATTTCTTTTAATAATTTAAATCTTAAATTTTAAATAAATGTTTTATTCTTTTAATTAATATCACTGAAGATTAAAATTCATTAGCTCTTTGTTTATTCAAATTTCATTTCTATACTCAAGATTTATTTACTAGAATTTTTAAGTCACTTTATTTCTTTCTAATTCATTCGAAAATTTATTCAAATTTCTATAATGATTTTACTTACAAATTTCACTTCTTTTGTTATCTTAATAAAAATCCAATTTATATATTTTTGGTAATTCATCATACCCAATTATATCCAATCGAACCATAGCATTCAATATTCCAATAAAGATCATCATAAGATATCAAATAAATCACAACAGAGGGAATTAAATAATTTAAATAAATATTGAGGGGTCCAGTTGGATCCCTCCAACCTGTTTTCCCTGCATCCATAGGTGTTAGCACAACATAATATACCAATTCTAGAATATATCATACTATAGCACATCAATCAATCAACTTCAACCATTCAAACAATTATTCAAAATTTAATCATTTAAATTTAAATTTATACTGAGTGAGATTAACTCACCTTGACTTAATTTGCAATCCAATCCTAACGGCTTTATATCTTCCGGATATTGACCTTGTAAAAATATTTCACGGCTTATTAATATTCGTACTAATCGTAAATAAATTACCGTTATAAATTTCATTTAAACCAATAATTTAATTTTACCAATTTCTTTAATTCTTTTTGAACCTTCATATATACTAATAAAATAATCCATATAGATTTTAAATCTATTTTTTTTTATACAAACCCTGCACATTTAAAATTCCTGCCTTTTCCCAAAACCTTATCTATAAATACCTATATATTTATGTTTACTGCATATATAATAAAAGGTATGCATATATATATTAAAATTTATGTTCACTGTTAAATGCTCAAAACAGATTTCCCTTTTAAAATCCTTACTAAAACTTATATTATTATTATTTAACAAATATATATACATATACAAATTTGAATTAAAATAGAAGTCAAAATGCTACTTTATGAAATAATTACTGTTTGCATATATATATATATAACTGAAATGTGTATGTACGCAAAACTGCAGCTATCTTCTGTTTATTACTTATTTTTATAAAAAAAAATATATATTAAAATACCTTACAGAAACTCGAGCAACAAGACCTGATCTTCCCACGCCTTTCCACGACTTCGGCCAACATCTCGTGATCCAGACCCTCAAGTCGACGTGCCTCCTACCTCGCAAACCAATTGCGACCTCCATCAGAACGAATCCGAGCAGCATGACTTCGACGAACAACGCGTGTAACGACCCGTATTTTACGTGTTGATATTGTAGAATTTACAGGTCGTTAGTGTTGTTTACGTTATCTCTAGCCTGAGTCGTATGGAGAGTAACTCGTGTGTTTAAGCGTTGAGTTGTGACCGACTCATAGGCTTAGCCGAGTTAGGTAGTACACGAGTTACAACTTTAGTACGTTGACCGAGTTAAGATGGTGACCGACCTATAGTTATTGGCCGACTTAAGTAATGGACCGACCCAAGGAGGCTACCGACTTAGGCAGTGGGCGAGTTAAGACTTTGGAGCGACCTAGTAGTTAGCCGAGAGCTGCCGACTTAATGAGAGGAGATAGGTCGGTGGAGCGATATTATGAAGTTAGGTCGGCTATTCCGTGTCTAGTTAGGTTGCATAAGTGTTAAGTCGACAGTGTGTGTTGAGTCGTTGGGTCGGCACTTGTATTAAGTCGTAAGTCGGCTAGGTGTTAGGGCAGACCATAGTGTTAGGTCGATATGTGCTTTAGGTCGGCATCTCGTTAAGCCGATAGGTCGCGCAGTTGCAATGTGTTAGGTCGTGTGCGTGCTTTGCCGTGTGTGTGTGTTGGGTCGGCTCTGTAGTTAGGTCGGCCATGGGGATAAGTCGGCGAGAGTGTTAGGTTGGCAAGTGATAGGTCGGGGACGACCTAAGGGGCGGCCGACTTAAGGGTGATTTCAGCCTATAAATGGAGGGCTTTGGCTCACTTTTTGGCACCGGTTTTTGAAGCGACGAAGTGCTGCCATTTTGGGAACTCGACTACAACATTTCTTCATCTTCTTTTCTCCATTCCAATCTAATTCTAACATCCATCCAAGATCGAAAATCGAGATTGAAGATCCAAGAGACAAAGTTGAAGATCTTCATCCAACGAAGCTAGATTTCATCGTTTTAAGCGAGATTTCGCCGGATCAAGCCTTGATCTTCGCTGTCCAGATCTGAAGTGTTTAGTTTTTGAGGTGTTTAGGTGATTTGGTGAGTGGTAGTTATCTCTCACGCGGACCCAAAGGAGTATATTGGATTGGTGGTTTGTTGGAGTGTTGTAGATAGTGATTTTTGTGCATTTTCTTTAGATCCAAGTATAGATCCATTGTTTGTGAAGATGTTTATCTATGAAAGCTCATTTATTAAGTTATAGAAACAAAACCCATGTTTTATATTTGCTAGATCTATGCTAAAAACCCATGATTCATGTATGTTGGTTCTATGCTCATTTATTTACGAAATTGCCATTGTAGTTATGAATGCCTAATTAGATCTTGACTGAATACTTATTTGTTTGGATTAATGTTTGCCTTGATTGATTGTTGTGAATGAGCTATCTAGTTGATAGATTTGGACAAGTATGGTCAAAGATGATTCAAAAGCTACAGAAGAGGCTCTTGAATGGTGAAAGCTGCCAAAAGCATATGTGGCGGATGTGGAAGCTCATATGTATGGATTGAATGATGTTGAGATGGAACTTTGCCATGATGCGATGAGGCAAACCATGTTGTTGAGTTGAGACTTTGCTATGGTATAATAAAGCGAAGTATGATGTGATGTAGACTTGGCGTAATCCAGGCAGGGATCATTCCAAGCATGTTGATAACTCGAGGGATGGTTCGAGTTGGTTGATAATGGATTGCTCGAGAGGTAGCTTGAGCTAGTATGAGGATAGTCGTCAAGGAGGATGACTAGGAGGCTTGGATCTCATCGTTGTTGAAGGTTCTAGCATGCTCAAAAGCAAGAGTACATGGGGTGCCCATAACGACTACAGGTAGGTAGTCGGGACAACCAAAAGACCACAGGTAGGTAGTCGAGTACTCTGGGCAAAGTAGATAAGTCCTAGGCACAAGGCAGTGTGCGGAGTTATGTCTGGAACCGGGGTTACCATTAGCCCTTGACGGATGGTCATTTAATCAACGGTGATATCGAAGAAAGGATAACAGTGATAGCCAGAGTCATGGATGTTTGGACGTTTGGTTGTATCATCATTCGGTCTCAAGAGCGGTATTTTCTAGGTGCTTATCTGATCTTGGTTTAGGCCTTGGGGGTTTGTATTTGGAAAACATCGCCCTTGACTCGAGTGATTATTGCTTTACCTTAATTGTCTGCTGTGTTATGCTTATTTCTCCTTGGTGTGTGTCTGGGGGCTATCATTGTAGAAAGAGGTGGAGTGGGATGGTTTGGTTCCTATTCCTTTTATCCTTTATGCCCTTTTGGTATGTTTGATAGTTGATTTACTGCTCACTAAGACTTTGTCTGACTCAAGGTTTTATGTCTCCTCTTATTACCTTGGGCTGTTCATCCATGTTGGGATGGGCAGACTAGGTAGCAGGTGACAGGTGCTGTTCTTAGAGATCTACGCTGATGATGACGAAGACGAGCAGGAGGCTTTGCATACTAGTTTTCTTACTATATGTACTGGGTGTTCCGCTGTTATATCTGATTGAGTGTTGTAGTGAGGCTTTGATGTATGGATGATTCATGTTTGTATAAATCTACTTACGATGCTTATATGATGATTTTTCTGTTATGGAGCTTCACTATATATTTCTCTATTGTATTTTATCCAAGCGCTGTGAGTTGTACGATAGAGGTTGCTGTTTTATTTTACCCTGACTATCGTCCATGACTACCTGGCACGCCTTTCAACGCACTATTCCATTGTTTTGGTGCGGGAGTCATGGGCGGTCGTCACATTTGGTATCAGAGCTTTGGTTAATCGATTTTAGCCAACGCTCGCTGACGTAACTACGTATGAGAGACGTAATTGTATTTTGATGGATGATTACTATATAATATAGTAGTTTAGAAGGATTTGAACTCCTTATGCAGTTGTTTCTTAAGGTGTTCTAATCATTCTTATTACAGATATTATGGATGAGTCGAAGAGGGAGACCAGCTGCAAGGGAAGGCCGTGCTGATGAAGGGGCTGTTGATTATGGAACTATGTTCGAAGCGATGATGACTTCGATCATGAGAAGGATACCAGCCTCGGGATCATCAGTGGATGTGGGAGTTCAAGTCCAAGCTCCAAGGCCGGTGGATTTTGCTAAGCTTTGTAAGGATTATACTGCTCTTGGAGGAAAAGCTTTCTTGGGGACGGAGTCGACCATTGAGGTGCAGAGATGGATTGATGCATGTCGAAGGATCTTTGGTGACTTAGGGATTGAGGATGCAACTAAGAGGAAGCTTGCATCGAGACAGCTTCAGGGAAGAGCTGCTGATTGGTGGAATTCTATCACCATCGATACTCCAGAAGAAGAGATCACTTGGGAGCAATTCCAAGTTAGATTTGAAGCCAAGTTCATCTCTACGGCTCAGAAGTCTGTTTTGTTTAAGAGGTTTGTAGAGCTCAAGCAAGGTGGGAGACCAGTTCTTGAGTATATTTCTGAGTTTGAAGCCTTGTCCAAGTATGCTAGATCGTATATTGATTCTCCTTATCAGAAGAATGAGAAGTTTGTGACTGGTTTGGATGCTTATCTTGGGAGGCAGTTGGTGGATCATCTGGACGATCCATTTGAGAAGCTTGTGGAAAAAGCCCTCAGGCATGAGAGTTTGTTTCCTAAGGAAAGTTCTGTTGTTGCTGTAACCAGGGAAGGATCTAAACCACACCAGAGTGGCAATAAAAGGAGGAAGCAGCAGCAGCAGAAGGGTAAGGATGACCAGAAGAAGCCGAAAGGCGAAGTGACTTGTTATAACTGCCAACAGAAGGGCCATCTTTACAAAGATTGTAAGAATCCCAAGGTGCCGGGAAAATGTTATAACTGTGATAAGCTGGGACATATCAAGAAGGATTGCCCAGAGCCGAGGAAAGATAGGCAAATTGTGCAAGCTTATGCTTTGGGAGTTGTGCCGTCATCTTCAAAAGCTCCTACTGCTGAAGAAAAGGGGAAGAGTGTGGTGGTTCAAGGTACTCTTTCTATCTGTGGTGTTCCAGTTAGGGTGTTGTTTGATACTGGAGCGTCGCATTCTTTTGTTTGTAATGATTTGGTAGGCCGGTTAGGTTTGAAACCGGATATTGTTGATAGGCCATTGGTTGTGACTAATCCGGTTGGGGGTTCGTCATGTTTGTGTATGATATGCCGTGGTCTGGTTGTGTCGAGTCATGATTGCTCGTTTGATTGTGATTGCTTTGTTCTGAACTTTGCGGGGTTCGGAATTATTTTGGGTATGGACTGGCTCAAGAAGTATGCGGCAAGGATTGATTGTGAGAGGCTTGAGGTGACAGTCGGGAATGTGGAAGGGCGAAGGGTTGTGATACGATGTAAGCATGAGGAAGACGTCTTCATGAGCTTCATGTATTCGCTGGTTGTTCCACGGGATGGACTGTCATCGGTGCCTATTGTGAATGGATTTGAGGATTTCTTTGACGAAGTCAAAGGATTGCCGCCGCATAGGGAGATCGAGTTTCGTATCGATCTAGTTGAGGGAGCCAGACCTGTTGTGATGCCTCTTAGGCGGATGGCGCCTAGGGAGCAGTTAGAGTTGAGGGTGCAGGTTGAAGACCTTTTGCAGAAAGGATTCATTCGGAGAAGTGTGTCCGAATGGGGTGCACCAGTTGTGTTCGCAACCAAAGCGGATGGATCGTTGAGGTTGTGTGTGGACTATCGTGAGCTGAATAAGTTGACTAGGAAGAACAAGTATCCATTGCCGAGAATAGATGACTTGTTTGATCAGCTTCACGAGGCTAAGGTGTTTTCTCAGATGGATTTGGCAACGGGATTTCACCAGTTGAGAGTGGCAAAGGATAGTGTGCCAAAGACTGCTTTCAGGACACCATCCGATTTTTATGAGTGGCTGGTAATGCCGTTTGGATTGACTAACGCGCCAGCATATTTTGTGGATCTTATGAATAGGGTGTTCAGAGATCAGTTGAATAAGTTCGTGCTTGTGTTCGTGGATGATATTTTGGTTTACTCCAGAACTGAGGAAGAGCACAAGACACACTTGAGAATTGTTTTGGAAATCTTGCGGAAACATCAGCTGAAGGCTAAGTTTTCGAAGTGTCACTTCTGGAAGAGTGAAGTGAGGTTCTTAGGCCATGTTATCTCTGGAAATGGAATAGCGGTTGATCCCGCTAAGGTGGCAGCAATCCAGGATTGGGTTAGACCTAAGAATGCATCTGATGTGAGGAGTTTTCTTGGATTAGTAGGATATTATCGTCGGTTTATCAAAGACTTTTCCAGGATAGCTGCACCGTTGACAGGATTGACGAAGAAGAACCAAGTGTTCAGATGGGATGACAAGTGTGAGCAAGCTTTCGTAATCCTGAAAGAGCGACTGACAAGTGCTCCTGTTTTGATTATTCCAAGTGGGAATGAAGAGATGGTGGTTTACACCGATGCATGTGGCACTGGACTTGGAGCGGTGCTAATGCAGAAGGATAAAGTTGTTGCGTATGCTAGTCGACAACTGAAGCCGCATGAAAGGAATTATCCGACTCATGATTTGGAGTTAGCGGCGATTGTGTTTGCTTTGAAGATATGGAGACACTATCTATTGGGAGTTAGATTTGAGTTGTTTACAGATCATAAGTCGTTGAAGTATCTGTTCTCCCAAAAGGATTTGAATCTTCGACAGCAAAGATGGCTAGAGTTCTTAGCATCTTATGATTTTGGTATAGCCTATACTCCGGGAAAAGGTAACGCAGTGGCTGATGCGTTAAGTCGAAGACATGCAGGATTGGGAGCCATGTTTTCGGAATGGAAGAGTCTCGAGTATTTGGCTGGATTTGATTTCAGGCCCAGATGTGAATTAGAACCTGAGATGTTGGCAAACTTATCGATAAGACCTACTCTTGTGGAAAGAATTGGTGAGAGCCAAAAGCGAGACGATAAGCTTGTCAAGATCATCCGAGATTTGGAATCTGGATTGGACCCAGAGAAGGATAAGGGATTCGAGGTCGATCGAGAGGGTTGGCTTCGGAAGCAAGGACGATTGGTTGTTCCCGATGTAGATGGATTGAGAGATGAAGTTCTGAAAGAAGGTCATCACTCGAAGTTGACAATTCATCCAGGTGGAAATAAGATGTATCGGGATATGAAGAGAACTTACTACTGGGAAGGCATGAAGAAGGATGTTGGAAGTTTTATTTCCAAGTGTATGAACTGCCAGTTGGTGAAAGCTGAGCAGAAGAAGCCCAGTGGATTGCTTCAGCCATTAGAGGTTCCTACATGGAAGTGGGAGCAAGTGTCGATGGATTTTATCGATGGTCTACCTAGGACAAGGGCGGGAAATGAAGGGATTTGGGTCATAGTAGATCGTTTGACCAAGAGTGCAAGGTTTATTCCTGTTCGATCAACTAGGACTGCATCGAAGTTGGCTGAGTTGTATGTTAAGTGGATAGTTCGATTCCATGGTGTTCCGAAGTGTATAGTGAGCGATCGAGACCCATTGTTCACTAGTGGATTTTGGAAGAGCTTCCAGGAAGTTTTGGGAACCGAGTTGTGTTTGAGTACAGCTTATCACCCTCAAACAGATGGTCAGACTGAAAGAGTCAACCGAGTTTTGGAAGATCTTCTCAGAGCTTGTGTTTTGGACTTCGAAGGATCATGGGAAGATCATCTTCATTTGGTGGAGTTTGCATATAATAACAGTTATCAGTCGAGTATTGGTATGGCACCATATGAGGCATTATATGGAAGACCGTGTAACTCTCCGACATGTTGGTTGGAAACTGGAGAAAAGCTGATACTTGGGCCAGAGATGATTCGACAGACTTCGGATTGTATAGAAATCATTCGACAACGAATGAAAGCAGCCCAAGATCGTCAGAAGGGTTATGCCGATAATCGTCGAAAGGATTTGGAATTCGACATAGGTGATATGGTTTTTGTGAAGATTTCTCCTTTGAAGAGTGTTATTAGATTCGGGAAGAAAGGGAAATTGACTCCGAGATTTGTTGGACCATTCCCGATTATCGAGCGGATTGGAGAGCTCGCTTATAGATTGGAGTTACCAGAAAAGATGGCGGCTGTGAACAATGTTTTTCATGTATCTTATCTACGGAAGTATGTGCATGACCCAACTACGGTGGTTTCTGCTGATAGCTGTGAAGACTTGGAGGTTGATCCAGTTGTTTCGGGACCTCGTAAGCCGCTTCGTATTGTTGAAATCGATACGAAACAGCTTAGGAGGAAGACGATTACGTTGCTCAAGGTACAATGGAGTGATGATGTTAACGACTGTACGTGGGAGGAGGAAGAGAGGATGAAGGCAGCTCATCCTGGACTCTTCGAGGTTTGGCCCTAAAGTGTCGTGACATCTCATGAATTTGTAGCTTGTTCTAAGCCTTAGAATTCTGCATGCTAGGCTAGAATTGGATGCATGGTTTGTTGATTGCTATGGATGGTAGGCATGCGGATTATCTTTGATTGCTGTTGTTTGCTTGGAATTTCGGGGGCGAAATTCCTAAGGGGGAGAGAATGTAACGACCCGTATTTTACGTGTTGATATTGTAGAATTTACAGGTCGTTAGTGTTGTTTACGTTATCTCTAGCCTGAGTCGTATGGAGAGTAACTCGTGTGTTTAAGCGTTGAGTTGTGACCGACTCATAGGCTTAGCCGAGTTAGGTAGTACACGAGTTACAACTTTAGTACGTTGACCGAGTTAAGATGGTGACCGACCTATAGTTATTGGCCGACTTAAGTAATGGACCGACCCAAGGAGGCTACCGACTTAGGCAGTGGGCGAGTTAAGACTTTGGAGCGACCTAGTAGTTAGCCGAGAGCTACCGACTTAATGAGAGGAGATAGGTCGGTGGAGCGATATTATGAAGTTAGGTCGGCTATTCCGTGTCTAGTTAGGTTGCATAAGTGTTAAGTCGGCAGTGTGTGTTGAGTCGTTGGGTCGGCACTTGTATTAAGTCGTAAGTCGGCTAGGTGTTAGGGCAGACCATAGTGTTAGGTCGATATGTGCTTTAGGTCGGCATCTCGTTAAGCCGATAGGTCGCGCAGTTGCAATGTGTTAGGTCGTGTGCGTGCTTTGCCGTGTGTGTGTGTTGGGTCGGCTCTGTAGTTAGGTCGGCCATGGGGATAAGTCGGCGAGAGTGTTAGGTTGGCAAGTGATAGGTCGGGGACGACCTAAGGGGCGGCCGACTTAAGGGTGATTTCAGCCTATAAATGGAGGGCTTTGGCTCACTTTTTGGCACCGGTTTTTGAAGCGACGAAGTGCTGCCATTTTGGGAACTCGACTACAACATTTCTTCATCTTCTTTTCTCCATTCCAATCTAATTCTAACATCCATCCAAGATCGAAAATCGAGATTGAAGATCCAAGAGACAAAGTTGAAGATCTTCATCCAACGAAGCTAGATTTCATCGTTTTAAGCGAGATTTCGCCGGATCAAGCCTTGATCTTCGCTGTCCAGATCTGAAGTGTTTAGTTTTTGAGGTGTTTAGGTGATTTGGTGAGTGGTAGTTATCTCTCACGCGGACCCAAAGGAGTATATTGGATTGGTGGTTTGTTGGAGTGTTGTAGATAGTGATTTTTGTGCATTTTCTTTAGATCCAAGTATAGATCCATTGTTTGTGAAGATGTTTATCTATGCAAGCTCATTTATTAAGTTATAGAAACAAAACCCATGTTTTATATTTGCTAGATCTATGCTAAAAACCCATGATTCATGTATGTTGGTTCTATGCTCATTTATTTACGAAATTGCCATTGTAGTTATGAATGCCTAATTAGATCTTGACTGAATACTTATTTGTTTGGATTAATGTTTGCCTTGATTGATTGTTGTGAATGAGCTATCTAGTTGATAGATTTGGACAAGTATGGTCAAAGATGATTCAAAAGCTACAGAAGAGGCTCTTGAATGGTGAAAGCTGCCAAAAGCATATGTGGCGGATGTGGAAGCTCATATGTATGGATTGAATGATGTTGAGATGGAACTTTGCCATGATGCGATGAGGCAAACCATGTTGTTGAGTTGAGACTTTGCTATGGTATAATAAAGCGAAGTATGATGTGATGTAGACTTGGCGTAATCCAGGCAGGGATCATTCCAAGCATGTTGATAACTCGAGGGATGGTTCGAGTTGGTTGATAATGGATTGCTCGAGAGGTAGCTTGAGCTAGTATGAGGATAGTCGTCAAGGAGGATGACTAGGAGGCTTGGATCTCATCGTTGTTGAAGGTTCTAGCATGCTCAAAAGCAAGAGTACATGGGGTGCCCATAACGACTACAGGTAGGTAGTCGGGACAACCAAAAGACCACAGGTAGGTAGTCGAGTACTCTGGGCAAAGTAGATAAGTCCTAGGCACAAGGCAGTGTGCGGAGTTATGTCTGGAACCGGGGTTACCATTAGCCCTTGACGGATGGTCATTTAATCAACGGTGATATCGAAGAAAGGATAACAGTGATAGCCAGAGTCATGGATGTTTGGACGTTTGGTTGTATCATCATTCGGTCTCAAGAGCGGTATTTTCTAGGTGCTTATCTGATCTTGGTTTAGGCCTTGGGGGTTTGTATTTGGAAAACATCGCCCTTGACTCGAGTGATTATTGCTTTACCTTAATTGTCTGCTGTGTTATGCTTATTTCTCCTTGGTGTGTGTCTGGGGGCTATCACTGTAGAAAGAGGTGGAGTGGGATGGTTTGGTTCCTATTCCTTTTATCCTTTATGCCCTTTTGGTATGTTTGATAGTTGATTTACTGCTCACTAAGACTTTGTCTGACTCAAGGTTTTATGTCTCCTCTTATTACCTTGGGCTGTTCATCCATGTTGGGATAGGCAGACTAGGTAGCAGGTGACAGGTGCTGTTCTTAGAGATCTACGCTGATGATGACGAAGACGAGCAGGAGGCTTTGCATACTAGTTTTCTTACTATATGTACTGGGTGTTCCGCTGTTATATCTGATTGAGTGTTGTAGTGAGGCTTTGATGTATGGATGATTCATGTTTGTATAAATCTACTTACGATGCTTATATGATGATTTTTCTGTTATGGAGCTTCACTATATATTTCTCTATTGTATTTTATCCAAGCGCTGTGAGTTGTACGATAGAGGTTGCTGTTTTATTTTACCCTGACTATCGTCCATGACTACCTGGCACGCCTTTCAACGCACTATTCCATTGTTTTGGTGCGGGAGTCATGGGCGGTCGTCACAACGCGCCTTTCCCCCCACTCGAACGCGAACTCGCAGAAACCCTAGCCTATCACAGCGCCACGCCTCCCTAAACCCTAACCAAAATGCTACTGCGAGCTCAGGCTTCAGACAATATCACTTCACTTCATGGCTTCGTGAATTTGGGCGACGAGGTAGGAATTAACACGGGCGCCTCCCATTTTCGGTTCGAGGATTTTGATTAAGGAGGAAGGTTTATACGAATATGACTTCGCGTTTTAAGGAAGATCTCGATTTTGATTTCATTTTTTTTTTCCAATCGAATAAATTCATGGATTTTGAACTGAAGATTGAAAGAGAGAGAGGCGTGATTTCATTCGTGACTTCGATTTCAAACAGGAAGATAGTGGTTTTAGATTTCTTTTAAACAAAAGGCTGCGACCATTTTTTTTTCTTTCCTGTTGAAGTTAATTCATTCTGAGAGGAACGGAAGGAGACTGTGATTTTAAAACGAAGAGAAACGGCTTGCTTCAGAAGATTGTCGGCTACAATATTTCGAATGTGAAAGGGAAAAGTTATGATGGGAAAGGATGTAGGCTGATGTTGACCAATATAAATTTAAATTTAAATTGAATTCGATATGGATTTCAACGCGTTTACTTATCGTACGCTCACATACCAACTCCGATCAATACGAAATTTGAAATCCGATAATAATTTAATATTACGGATCCAATGGAACTGGTTTCGTCGAATTCCGAGACTACGCCTTGGAAAGCTATTTTTAAATTCAATTTAAACGATATAAATTTCAAAACTTAACAAAATATTTCCAAATTCAAATTTAACACTCTTACTATCTTCAGTGTTATCAATACAATTTTTTTTTTACAAGCCTTCAAATTATTTTTAACAGGCTTCAAAATTCTAGATTCAACAATTTACACAATTTCACTTATTTAATTTAATAATTCAATTATCAAATAATTGGTGATATTTGAATTCGAGTTAAAATTTAACATTTAAATATTCAAATTCAATTGAATATTCTAATTTCAATTGCTCAAAAATTTCGGGTCGTCACATTCCTTCCCCCTTAAAAGAATTTCGTCCCCGAAATTACTAATTAGAAAGAATGGTCCAATACCCGTTTACGTATTTTCCCCAAAACCAAACAGTCTTTAACAATTCAACACCTAACCAACTCTCTTCTTATACAAGACCCATTATTATTCTTATTAACTTCTCAACTCTCCCATAGTTTCAAACTATACCATTTGTTTAACCATTCAAGGTTCAAGTTAAAACCACATTTTGAATTATCAAAATTTCTCAAAATTTTTCTAACTCTCTAATTTTCCGAAAAATTTCGCCAGCGTCTCCTTTGCGCGGCTAGCTCGGTACAACTACAAAATGGCTCTACGGCCTCCCAAATCCAAAAAGAAAACAAAAAGCCAAATGGCTCAATCCAAATCCAATCCCAGTCAAATTCCATACCAAATTTAAATGCGTACCTTTTTGTCGAGCATTTCAAATTTTATCTTTTCATATCAACCCAATTTCCTTTTCCCTTTATAATACCTGCATACCTGCTTAGCACCAATATCCAAACACAATATTCCAAAACATTTTATCGACTTTCTTACAAAATTTCAATATCTATTCATTTCAATATTATCTTAGATTTTATTTGTAATATCAATTTCCAATCTAGAATTTACCATTCCTTTCTTAAGTTAGTGTAAACATTTGATATGTCTCTTATCTTTATTTCTCTTTATCTCTTTTAGTTTATACTTATTTCTATCCAACTCGATTTCCACATTACATATGTATTTCATTTATTTTCAACTTTGAATTTTAAATTTTATCCTTCATTTATAACTGATTTAAGTCATTACGTTAATTAGTTTCATTTACTAACTTATTATATTTTCCAATTCTAATTAGTTTTGTCGTTAACAAAATTTTTCAAAATTTTCAAAAATTTTCTAACTCCCAAAATTTCTGAAATTTTTTGGCAGAGTCCCCTTTGTACGGAGGAACTTTTGCAATTTGACAAAAGAGATAAATATATATACATCGACCCACACGGTCGGAAAAACCAAAAACAGTTCATATTTCCTATTTTAATTGCGTAGGTGTACCTTATTTAGCATTTTAAGCAAGCAGCTTATTATTTTTAACAAATAGCTCAACCAAATCCAGCCAAACGGCTCACAGGTACCTGTACTTACTCAATTTAAACATGTAAGTGTCGAATATAAGAAGTTTAACACATTTCATTTACTTGCAATAGTTAAAACATATGAATTCTAAAAAAAAATTCACACCAAACATTTTTCCATAAGCAACTTCTACAATTTCCATGTTAACTCAACTGTTCCAATTTATTTATAAACCATTTTTATGCAATTTGAATGGTTTTCAATCCATTCGTATACAACCTCATCAATTTTAAATGGTTTTAATCTCAATCACTTGCATTTAATTTATTTTTAAGGAAACTGAGCTCATATTTGATTCACTTGCTTCAAAATCAATTTATTTTACTACTCTCACTCACAGAATGTTTAATTACCCCATTTACAACAAACAACAATTTATTCCATGCAATTTGACGAGATTTATGTGAATAAATTAGTATTTATGCTTTATAACCAATTTAAATTGATTTCACTCAATTCATTCTTAATTCTATTCCATTTCAGATTTATTCACAATCCATATATTCTCAGTTTCATTGCATTTCGATTTTATTATCCAAAATTAGTTCATTCAAAACCATTAACAATTTAGGTACATCTCCATTACCAATTAACTTTTCCTTCTTATTTTCATTCATTCACATCCATTCATTTACATTTAAAACCATTCCGTAATTGTTTATTCCAAACTATTTCATTCAATAATCACTTCTCAACTTATTCAAACCATACTTCATTTGATTCTTATTTATCTCATCCATTCATTTATTCAATTAGTTTACCCACATTCACTTAAACCATTCTAATAAACTTGAAACTTTCTATTTTTCTTATAGTCTCAAGTTATTTCAATTCCTTAATAATTTAAATGGTTTACAATTATTTATTTAAGCATTTTCACTCCATTAAATATCCTCGGCATCACACCGAATTTTATTTCAATTAAAATTTATTCTTACTTGATTTAAATCCAATTTACTATTATTAAACTTAATTTTAAGTCGAATGCAATTCAACTCATTTCCATTTTTTTTCTTTATTTTAGCTTAAGTTTATTCACTCCAATTTTATACTTAAGCCCATTTATTTTCCAGTAAATCTCCCCTTTTTTTTTCTTCTTTCTATTCTTAAGCTCAATTTCTTTTTACAATTAAATTTCTCTTTTCAATTTAATTTGATTCTATCTCAATCCAATCTCATTTCAAACTACAAATTTATTTGATTAGTTATAATAAAATTTAACTTTTCAGATTTAACCCATTCAAATTATTCTCTGGCTATTTCCAAGTTATCTTCACTTATGGATTTTATTTGCACATTCAAACATTGCTATTTTAATCCATTTACATTTTTATCCGATACACTTCAATTATATTTAATTTGTTAACACTTCAAGCTAAAATTTCAATTTAATAACTCTAGTTCTGATTCAATTATTCACTTTCAATTTACCATCCAATTTATTTACTCATAATTCAGCTTCATTCTCAATTACTTTCACTTCATCATCAATTTGAGTCAATTTTAATTTATAATTTGAGTTTATTTCCAACTTCATCATAAACTCACAATTCAATCTCATTAACTAATTTATTATCCAATTAGTTCTCCCCTTATTCATAATCCAACACTTGAATTTTTATTCCAAATATCACTCCATTTAATATTCTTAAATTCAATATTTATTTTATACTTCAAGTTTGGATCCTCATTTCATTTTTCAATTTATCAAAATATTGATTTTGGGCATTGTATTCCATTTTCAATTTAATAAGTCACAACTTATTATTTTATACAATTCCATTAATCATAAGCTGGAATATATTCATCTTTTATTTTTAACTCAAGCCTTCTATTTATTTATAGCCCAAGCATATTTTATTTCCATGGATCTTTAGTTCTTTTATAAGTTATTCTGGTTTATTTATTTCAATCCAATCCTTATCCAACTTATTTCTCATTTATTCAGGTAAGAATTTAATTTCATTAATTAATTCAATTGAATTCTCATCCCAACTCAATTTTACTTAACTCGGATTTATTTAACTCAATTCGATTTCAACTTAATTTGAATATAATTGGATATTAACTTCAGCCCATCCAATTAATTTCAATCTAGTTATATTTTTATTTCATCAATCCAAGTTAATTTCATTTTAACTCTTCACTTTAGATTCACATTCCACTATCCAAAGCTTAAATTTCTTCCGGATTCAAAAATCATTTCCATTTATAAACTTACAACTTATCTTATCGGGATTTTTTTGTTTTTTTTTTCCTGGCTTTGGTTTCAAATCATTTTGAAATCTCCAACATCTCAAAATCACACTTCTCAAAAATTTTAAACCAATCCTGGATTTTATTTCCAACAAATTTCTTTTGAGATTTTCAAAAACAACCAGCTTTTTTGAACAAATCAATTTTTTTTTGACAGCAATCCGTCACTTAGAAATTCGAAAATGAATACCGATGATGCGGCCGTCATCATCAGAATTATTTTCCAATAATCCAATTGATTTCAATGCTATATCAGTTTCAAAATCCATTTAAAACAAATTTCCATTCAGAAATATCTCCAAAACAATAATGCTATTATTTATCTCCAAAACACTTCCAAATTTTCGGGATTTAAATTTCCAAATCCTGCTTAAATCAAATTTTTTTCTATAATTCATCTGCATAGCTTATGTTCATACAAATTCTTATTTGATTTTATTTCAATTCATAAATTACATCTATAATTCATATTTAAAAATTTCATTCTATAATGAATTTATCCCTTAAATATTAGTTATATTTCAATTTCTATTTAAATTTTTACCTAACAATGATAATACTTTAATATTATCATTTCTAACATCCAAGCAACCATATATTAGCTAAGATAGTTTACAAAACTTTTATTTATATCAAAATATATTTTGGGTAAAATTATTTCATTCACCCATATTTAAAACAATATCGTGTCGATTGCTCTATTCAAGCGTTTAGAAACCCCTTCGATACAGTTGCGCAGACTGTGTCGACGAAGGTTCATATGCCACTCAATAAATCAATCAACACAATATTAAAACAATTTATATTCACTAACAAATACGCGCTCATATCTATTAATACGCTCAAACTCATTTTAGAGTACTATAGACTCTAATTTAAATGAGTAATTCCCACCAGAGCCAAGGTTATCACCAACCTATGCTCTGATACCAAGTGAAACGACCCGCAAATCCGTACCCCTTGAGTTAACATTATTCTACAACAATCAACTCAAGTTGCACAGAAATACGAACCATTTGGGTTTAAGAAGAAGAGGTAGAAGAAGAGAAAACAAAATCAACATCAGAATCTAACCATCGCAGCGGAATAAAATATAATAGATAATAAATAATCTTTACACAAAAACAAATATATCTATTTACATACATTACATCATCAGAGTACATCAGTCACAGCTCACATCAGTAACATGCAATGAATACAGAACAACTCAAACGGTGGAAATATGTATATACAAATACGAGAATACGTATCGTCATCTAGCTCGTCTCCTGAGCTCCACAGCATCATATCCTGTATTCTATAATACTCGGTCTGACCCGAGCATTATAGTTAAATAACACCCGAGTCAGTCTGGAATACCAGCGTGAGAAAATCACACCCAATTAATTATTAAAGTTTCAAAAATCCTTTGAAAACAAAGGCATCTCGTAAGACCACGCCACAAATAAACATGTCGGGTTTTTACCTTACGATAGCTAAAACAATTTTTATAGAAATCCTCTGATATTATAATAGGGTCTATATACAAATACTTATAAAATAGCCGAAATTGTTACATGATTAAATTCCAGCTACTAGCCACCGAAGTGGGTAATACAAACAAAACTCGTACAAGGCTCGTAGGGAGAATGGATTTCCAACAATGACTAGGCACTGGGGTACCACCTGTCACAGTACGGGGCCTAGATCACCGTACCGAGGACTACTCCCTTCATCCCCTGCAACACAAGGCCGGAACCATTCCTTACTGAACAGTCCCGAACAAGATAAACCCCGTGGTTGGCGCGACCAACCACCCACTAAGCCGAAATATATATATATAAGGGACATCTAGACAGGGGAATTATCTTGTCCTGCTTGGGCATGACCCACCTAACCTTGCTGCATATCCCCTGATTTTCAGTCATTCCCGGTTGATGAGGCTTGAGGCTAAGCGTTACCTTTTTAGAACGTTTTTACTTAGAATGCCCATCGTCCACCTGACGATGTTTCGCAAGCATTCATCCATACAAGTCCGTCCCGGGTTCGAACGAAACCGAAGGCACTATTCCTACTACATCCATTTTGGAAGTATCCTCAGGATTAGTAGCGACTAGCCCTTGCACTTCACTGCTCCATCTTCAACTCCGAACACGTTTTTCGCACGAAACGTACAAACCGGATCGAAGTGGTTTTCGAGAAATTAATCTCGATCCCGGTCTCCTCGAAACGATCAACGCAGTTGGCCAATATTGATAGTCGGTGATTTAACTATCAATTAATATTCACAAACAACCATCAACCAATAAATAATTTCCCAAATTATTTATTATCTTCAAAATATCTTTATAAGATATATTTCTATTTTCCATCCCTTTGAAACCAGCTTCAAAACCCTTCTTCTTTCCAGAATAAATTTTCCCCAAATATTTTCTATCTCTTCTGAAATCACCAAGTACAAAACTAGATTTAAAAATAATTTAAAACACTTTACTTAGAAATATATACTTATAAAACATTTAAATTAAAGCTACTTTAATAATTTGTTAATAATACATACTATATGAATATTTGAAAATAAAGTTACTTAATAAATATAAAACTAGATTTATACTTTTAAAAATAAAATACTAAGGTACTTCTTAATAATTGCTACTAAAATAGATTAAAAGAAAATCTTACTTGAGACTTTAAATATTTAGAAATAATAAATTTTACAAAACTTGTTTCCTTTAAAACAATTTTAAAACATTTAATTTATATTTAAACATTTTTTTTTAAAACATGTACTTGGCTATCCAGAGAAATTCCAACTTCAATCACTCAAATCAAATTTCCAAATTTGATTTCCAATTTCAATTTATTTAAAATAAATTTCTTTACTTCCTTAATTCATTTTAAAATTCATTAATATTGACTTATTATTAATGTTATTACTTCCCGTTTGTTTTTAAACCTTTTTAAGTGAAATATACGAATTTCAGCTTTTCCCAACTTCTTCTTTATTTCTTTTAATAATTTAAATCTTAAATTTTAAATAAATGTTTTATTCTTTTAATTAATATCACTGAAGATTAAAATTCATTAGCTCTTTGTTTATTCAAATTTCATTTCTATACTCAAGATTTATTTACTAGAATTTTTAAGTCACTTTATTTCTTTCTAATTCATTCGAAAATTTATTCAAATTTCTATAATGATTTTACTTACAAATTTCACTTCTTTTGTTATCTTAATAAAAATCCAATTTATATATTTTTGGTAATTCATCATACCCAATTATATCCAATCGAACCATAGCATTCAATATTCCAATAAAGATCATCATAAGATATCAAATAAATCACAACAGAGGGAATTAAATAATTTAAATAAATATTGAGGGGTCCAGTTGGATCCCTCCAACCTGTTTTCCCTGCATCCACAGATGTTAGCACAACATAATATACCAATTCTAGAATATATCATACTATAGCACATCAATCAATCAACTTCAACCATTCAAACAATTATTCAAAATTTAATCATTTAAATTTAAATTTAAACTGAGTGAGATTAACTCACCTTGACTTAATTTGCAATCCAATCCTAACGGCTTTATATCTTCCGGATATTGAACTTGTAAAAATATTTCACGGCTTATTAATATTCGTACTAATCGTAAATAAATTACCGTTATAAATTTCATTTAAACCAATAATTTAATTTTACCAATTTCTTTAATTCTTTTTGAACCTTCATATATACTAATAAAATAATCCATATAGATTTTAAATCTATTTTTTTATATAAACCCCGCACATTTAAAATTCCTGCCTTTTCCCAAAACCTTATCTATAAATACCTATATATTTATGTTTACTGCATATATAATAAAAGGTATGCATATATATATTAAAATTTATGTTCACTGTTAAATGCTCAAAACAGATTTCCCTTTTAAAATCCTTACTAAAACTTATATTATTATTATTTAACAAATATATATACATATACAAATTTGAATTAAAATAGAAGTCAAAATGCTACTTTATGAAATAATTACTATTTGCATATATATATATATATATATATAACTGAAATGTGTATGTACGCAAAACTACAGCTACCTTCTGTTTATTACTTATTTTTATAAAAAAAATAAAATTAAAATACCTTACAGAAACTCGAGCAACAAGACCTGATCTTCCCACGCCTTTCCACGACTTCGGCCAACATCTCGTGATCCAGACCCTCAAGTCGACGTGCCTCCTACCTCGCAAACCAATTGCGACCTCCATCAGAACGAATCCGAGCAGCATGACTTCGACGAACAACGCGCCTTTCCCCCCACTCGAACGCGAACTCGCAGAAACCCTAGCCTATCACAGCGCCACGCCTCCCTAAACCCTAACCAAAATGCTACTGCGAGCTCAGGCTTCAGACAATATCACTTCACTTCATGGCTTCGTGAATTTGGGCGACGAGGTAGGAATTAACACGGGCGCCTCCCATTTTCGGTTCGAGGATTTTGATTAAGGAGGAAGGTTTATACGAATATGACTTCGCATTTTAAGGAAGATCTCGATTTTGATTTCATTTTTTTTTTCCAATCGAATAAATTTGTGGATTTTGAACTGAAGATTGAAAGAGAGAGAGGCGTGATTTCATTCGTGACTTCGATTTCAAACAGGAAGATAGTGGTTTTAGATTTCTTTTAAACAAAAGGCTGCGACCATTTTTTTTTTCTTTCCTGTTGAAGTTAATTCATTCTGAGAGGAACGGAAGGAGACTGTGATTTTAAAACGAAGAGAAACGGTTTGCTTCAGAAGATTGTCGGCTACAGTATTTCGAATGTGAAAGGGAAAAGTTATGATGGGAAAGGATGTAGGCTGATGTTGACCAATATAAATTTAAATTTAAATTGAATTCGATATGGATTTCAACGCGTTTACTTATCGTACGCTCACATACCAACTCCGATCAATACGAAATTTGAAATCCGATAATAATTTAATATTACGGATCCAATGGAACTGGTTTCGTCGAATTCCGAGACTACGCCTTGGAAAGCTATTTTTAAATTCAATTTAAACGATATAAATTTCAAAACTTAACAAAATATTTCCAAATTCAAATTTAACACTCTTACTATCTTCAGTGTTATCAATACAATTTTTTTTTTACAAGCCTTCAAATTATTTTTAACAGGCTTCAAAATTCTAGATTCAACAATTTACCCAATTTCACTTATTTAATTTAATAATTCAATTATCAAATAATTGGTGATATTTGAATTCGAGTTAAAATTTAACATTTAAATATTCAAATTCAATTGAATATTCTAATTTCAATTGCTCAAAAATTTAGGGTCGTCACAGATTTTAAATAGAAATTTTAAGCCTGGGAAACCCAAACAAACAGAGTAAATATTTACAGCTTACACACAATTATATATTAACACCAGACATTTTCTTATATATACATGCAATTTACACATTTATATTCAATCATGCTAGCATGCAACCAAATTCTTTTTAAATTTTAAAAGTTACTCACTGTCCCAGTTAAAACAGAGACTTATCTTTTATACCACAGTGATGAATATAAATATTCACACCCATTTATGTACTTAAAATCATTTTAAGCAACATGCACAGTTAAATTCAAATCATACTTATAGGATCATAGCATGCTAGTTCAAGGTATAACAATTTTTGTCAAGTTTTACTCACCTCTATGATGAAGCAAAGAAGCTCAGGCTTGAAACTGAAACTGTACTTTGAAATTTTGATCTGCTATTGAGTTAAATTTTGGATTGCTTACAACTTGCTGATGTTTTGAGTTGAATTCATATTGCATCTGCTTTGATCATTTAATTTGCTTCAGATTTGCATTTGTTTGCTTGATCTTTCTTGATTACAGACTTAATTTTTCAGGTTGAAGCCTTTTTGCTTTTCCAGTTTTTGAAATTTTGTTTTGCTTTGAATTTTTTTTTCTCTGAATAAAAATCTGGTTTCAATTCTTACCTAAAATTCATTTAAAAAAAATGAAAGACGCTTGTTATTCAAATGTCACTTAGGCTACAAGTGTTGCTTTTATGCATTAGAGAGCTTACAAATGTAAAAGGCATTTTTTTTATGTTTTTAAATTATATATATAAACTCTACTTAGCACATATGTAATTCAGAAAGAAGAATATTAGCTCTTAATAAATTCTTGTTTAAAAGTTATATTTCAATGGTTACACTTATATGTTTTTATGTTAAATGATTTACCTTTGTTAATTTGGGTGTTAACATCTTAACACTTGCCTTTATTCAAAATGTTTTTATAAAGCTTTGGTATTTATTCCACTATTTAAATAAAACTATATATAAGATATACTTCTTTTAAATCTTAAATTTGATTTCAAATTTAAGTTCAATCAAATTTAAGAATCAATTCAAACAATTCATATATATTTTGAATAAACCCAAATTCAATTGGTAATTAAAAAAATTTTACTTAAAAATTTATTTATCTATATTTAAAACAACCCATCATCATTATTGTTTGAAGATGACAATTTGTCAAATATAAATAATTTATAACGGAGATTATCACATTATTCTTCAAATCTATAAATCAGTATTTCAATTTAAATTTAGATAATTATTCAATTATTTCATACTCGAAAATCCGGGTTATCACATTCCTCCCCCCTTAGAATCTTTTCGTCCTCGAAAAGGAACGAAACCAGAATTTATTAAAATGATAATTATCAGAAAAGTCTTTCTTTGATAACTTTAAAATATTTAAAAATCTATATAATATTACCAAAATAGTTTTATAAAATACTTTTATAACTCGATGTTTCCACAAGTCCAACTTCATTCTTACAGAAATTCGGTCATACGTTGATCAGGCGTAAGATTGAAAATTTATAAGTACTTAGTAGACCCATTTTTAACACCCTGTGAAAATACTTCAAAAATAATTTTATTGAAAATGTCGAAAACATTTTGAAAATAGAGGAAATATCTTTGGTGAGAATGCTCTGGAAATCATCACCCCCATCCATGGTCACAGTTACATTCCAGGGTTACGTTGCCATCGCAGCAAAAGTCCATGTAACTGCAGGCTCTCCGCGGCCTCTCGATTACGCCATGGAACCCACACAACAGATCACAGTTACACCCAGGGTTACATTGTCGTCGCAGCAAAAGTCCATGTAACTACAGGCTCTCAGCGGCCTCTGATTTCCGCTGTCGAAATTTGAAACGTCTCCACTCCTACATAGGTCGCAGTCTGCCGATGTAAAATCAAACTGTTGGCTCTCAGCAGCACACACGACTTTCACTATGTTATACCATAGGTCGCAGTTACATTCTGGGTTACGTTGCCATCGCAGCAAAAGTCCATGTAACTGTTGGCTCTCAGCGGCACATACGACTTTCACTATGGTATATTCTACTCATAATCCCCAGGAACTAGTTTCGTTCGGACTCCTCACAGGATCAACTTTAGAACCCTCCCCTGGGGCTCAAGGCAGCACCACCCGGTGGTACTCCTGAGAAGTTCATTTCAAGGGAGCGCCTTTTTTCCCCAGAGCCATCATCAAATATTTTATACTATATACATATAGTATCTTCAAATCATACATCTAGTATGATCTCATACAAAGCTCCTTTACACAAAATCGATTATCCCAAAATCGATAAATTCTCAAACTAGGCTTTCCAAATTCTCATATTGATTTTACCCAAAAATCAAAAGCCTTTCCAAATCCAAAGGTTCCCAAAACCTTTTCCAAAATCCTCATAAGATCCTTTACAGATATATATAATCTTTTAAAACTTTGGATAATTTCAATCTTGTATAAACTCCTTTTATACTTCAAACATTTCAAAGCATTTTTCTTCCAGCAATAAATTCAACAAGGGAAGATTCATCTTATATAACAAAGATGTACAACTTTGTTTATTCAAAACCAAATATCCCAATTTGATTACTCTTTTCAATATCAATTTCATCCAAATCCGTACGATGTACACATATCGTCCGTACTCATACCAATCTGATCGCTCACTCGATCACACAATTTCACTTCCGAACTAGTATCGTCCATCCGACTTCCTAGTGCAGACACAGATCTGGTTTCTTGATCAGAAACCGTCATTCTCCTTGCATAGTCATAACTATGATAGAGAACATCCATAACCAATCAACAATCCATATCCAGGTTCGCCGTCGAAAATCGAGTGAAAAATCCCACTCGGATCGATATAATTATCTCGAAATTCTATGCTCGAATCTAGATTAAATTACTATGCGAATAGAATAACATACGTACACCCTACATATTTATCTTTATTGGTTATTAGCCAAATCAATTCCATTTCTATTCACATTCATTTTGATTATCATTCACCTACTCACTATTGCTTCAATCCATTTGGATTATTACCTCCATTCTTATCTCGATTGGGTATTTAACCAACAACGGTTTGAACTCCGACCAGTTTATTTAGAAAATAACTTGAAAATCTTTAAAAAAAGATAAGTAGTTGGAAAATAATTACTAGTTTGTAAAATAGGTGTAAAATAGTTAGAAAATAGTTAAAACAATTATAGAAATTTTAGATAATTGCAAATAATAGTAAGATAGTAATTAGTTTTGTAAAATAGTTAAAATATAGTAATTAGTTTATAAAACAACTGGAAAAATGTTAAACAGTTTCAAAAATAATTGTAAAACAAATATAAGATAGTTTGGTTTTTTTTTAAAAAGAAAGGTTATATATATAATAAATAGCTTGGAAAAATAGGTTTATATTAAAACAGTTTATATTAAAAATAGTCCAGAGTCAAAACTGCTCACTTCCCAATCTCCATTCCAAATCAATTCAATTTAAATTCCACTTCCATTTAAATTGACTTAACTCTCATTTAAATAACTTTAATTTCCATTGAAATTGATTCAACCCCAATTCAAATTGAATTAACCTCAATTTCTTTCCAAATTTAACTTTATCCAACCTTGATCTCAAATTCTACTAATTCAAATAAATTTTAATTGAACTAGTTCCAACTTCAATTCATTTCAATTCCAGTTTGATTTAATCCCATTTTCAAACTCCATTTCCAAATCAAGTTGGATTATTCTTGATTTCTTCCCATATTAAATTCAAATTCTATTTGAATTTTAAAATTATTCAACTTTAATTACATTTCCAAATTATTCAAATCAATTTGGACTAATTTCAAACTGAATCCACTTCAATTTCAAATTGTTTCAAATTAATCCAATTCAAATTTTCCATTTGAATTTTATACTTATATATCTTTAATCACAATTTCAATTAATTCAACTCAAATTCAATTTGAACTAATTTCAAATTTTAAATTCCAAATTTAAACCATCTCGAATTATATATATTCGAGTTAATACTTCAAATGTTGATTTAATTCCTTTAAATCAATTTACCTTTTTATCCCAACAATGGATTACCATACTCCATTTCTCATTCATTTAAACAAATCCAATTAATAACTTAAAGATTTTTAACAACAATAGAATGATATCATCTAATTCATCTTAAAACATCCATCAATTTACAATTTCCAGATCTCAAACCCATTTTGAGATCACACAAACTCTCAATTCAAATTAACCATTTAACTTCCCAAATTAAACTCCAATTCCATCTTGAAATTCCCAAATCATGTTGATCATTCCAACTTATTTAACCTTTTCCCAAATTAAACTCAATTCACTTAATCCAGTCAACTTTACCCAGTTTGAACTTTTCATAAATAATCTTCCCACTTATTAAGTTCAAAAACTTATCAATTTTGGGTATCACATCTTATTCCAAATTCAAAACTCCACATTTAGAGTTTATTTCAAATCATCTTTGATATTATGTATATCCACATATATACATATTAACTTCTTTTACATACCAAATTACACTTTAAATTTTAAACCACCTCTGGTTTCAAATTCAAGAAATCCTTTAAAATTTCAAACAACCCTTGTTTGAAATAGGACCCCTTTTCATTCGAATATATTAAATAACATCTCTTATTTTAAAATAAGATCATATTCAAATATTATCTCCTTTAACAATTTGAAACCAATTCTAATTCATCTTATTCTGAAATACTCCTCCAATTCAAGATTTCAATTCTTGTTTGAATCCATTTCAAACTTATCTTTATTTAATTCTAATTTCAATTTGGTTGCATTCTATTACTTCTTAATTTAATTCTTACTATTACTTTTAATTTAACTGCAACCAATTTCCTTAATATAATAGATAATCTATTTCTTATATAAGATTCATTTACTTTTGAAATCATTTAAAAACCTTTATATAAGAAAATAACAAGTACGCTCTCTCATATATATATATATATACTCAACTCATCCTAGGGTACCATTTATCCTATCCTCAATGAGTAATCCCACTAGAGCCAAGGTTCTTGCTTAACCTTCAGCTCTGATACCAAATGTAACGACCCGAAAATTTCGATCCCGAAAATTCCATATAGCTAGAAAAAAAAAGAGATAGAAAAAGAAGAAACAGAAACAAGACACAGAAACCTCACATTCGCAGCGGATCAAAATATAATATCACATAATAACAGTTTACAAAAGAACAGTATCAGTACATTTACATTTTCATATATTAGAGTTATAACATTTACACAATACAGGACAGTTATAAAACAACATGTCCTAGACATAACTATATATCACAGCGGGTACGCTTCATATGTTCCAGCCATCCAGCTCGCCTTCCTGAGCTCCAGAACGTCCTTACCTGAAAATCTGTAATACTCGGTCGGACCCGAGCATTACATCAAAGTAACACCCGGGTCAGGCTAGAAAGCAGCGTGAGTAAACCCATCTAACTTGGAATACAAAAGCATACAATTTATATAAACCCAGGGTAACTTATATCAATTTCAACCTCATAAATTATTATAGACATCAACTATTTCACACAATAATTTCTAAGTGCCAGAACTTATTAAATGGTCCAATTCACTTAAATCATTCCATAACAGCCTATTGATTTCACGTATCAAATCTATATAGAATCGAAGTGGCTTCGGGTATTTCTAATACCCGACTCCGGTCTCTTCGAATCCAATGACATTTAAAACCAAGTTATCCAATACAATTCAATTCTAATCATCGGATAACATTTTACACAGCAATTCCTAATTGATTAATAATCACCTTATCATTGCCCATCCATCATATCATATCACAAATCAATTCATAATAGAGAAATCCACCAATTCAAAGTACTCCTCATAATTCAATCATTAATAAGCAAGATTGATCACTTCCATTAATTACCGTAAATTCAATAATCCTCTAATTTCTTTTGTTAGTGAATTATTCTTAAATTTCATATAATAATTAATCCTTTAACTTAATTACATTCATTAATCAATCTTGATTATTCATCAATAGATATCAATTCGATAGATATCATCCAATTCAGACATTCAACAACCAATCATCCATAAGCAAGCATTAACAATTCATATCACAATTAATTTAATTACTAAAATTAAATTAATTCCTTAAGAATTAATCACATAATCTTGCTTATACAATTAATTACCAACCTTAATAAATTAATCATATCCTTGATTAACTCAATCAATCAATTTATCAATCCCTAACCACATATCAATTATCCTTTATTTATCAATTAAGATTCCTTAATTAACTTTTAACCCATCCTTAATTAATAGATAATCAATCCCCAATTACCATTTTATTAATCCTTTAATCACCATTGATTAATCAATTAATTACCACTTAACAAATTTCTTAATTAATCCTTAATTTACGGATTAATTATTCTTTAATTATTAATTAATAAAACCTTAATTATTAATTAATAAAACTTAATTAAGCACTTCTTAATCATTAGTTAAGTAACCTTTAATTACCTAAATTAATTACTCACTAATTACTTAATTAGTAAATCTTAATCCTTAGACTTAATTAAGTAATTATCTACTTCATAATTTTTTTACATAAATTAATTATTCATTTAATTACCCTAATAATTAAATGAATAACAAATCATTAACTTTTAAATTAACTTTAACCAGTTTAACATCAATTTAAATCCTTTAAATGATAAATAATACTTTCCTTATAAAAGGAATTTTACAAGGTTTAAAACAAATTCCTTTTTAAATTCAAAACATTTAAATTTTTCTTTATCATTCAAAATTGTTTAGACACTTAAATTTATAAAACTTTAAATTTAATTTAAAACAAAGATTCAAATTCAGATTTGAATCAGATTTAAAATTTATTTAAAACATTTCTTTGCATTTCAATTACCAATTTAAATTCAAATTTCTTTAAAAAAACCAATTTTAACAATAAACCCTTTTAAAGCATTTTAAACAAAATTTGAATTTAAAACTAATTCATTTCCAACTATGATTCAAATTACTTGAATCCATAATTTAAAATTAGATTTAAAACTTGTTTTAAATTCTTGTTTAATATTTTAAATTCAGTTTAAAGTTTGAAAATAAAACAGGTTTCTAACCTGTAACTCAACTAACTCGAGCAACACGTAATTTACTGGAGCAAAACACTAACTAACTCGAATAAAAACTCGAGTAACATTCCATTTTTGAAAACATTCAAATTTTACAAGACTGTCAGGTTTACACATAAACCTGTATCATCTGACACTCCCGAGACCACAACACTGCTACTCCGAGTCCACTGTCCCAAAACTTCGAGCAAAAGCATGAAACTACTCGTAACACTCGAGTATTATTCTTTCCCAAAATAAACTGCTGACACACGATGAACTCGTGCACCTGTACCATCACGGCAGCCATTTCCGACAGTTCGCGACCCTACTCGCAAGTCATCGATCATCACCCAATACGTTTCCTACCATCAAATCCACTACAGAACCCCTAACTCGAAAACGAGCATTCGAGCTCAAAAACTGTAACCATGTCGAACCAGAACTTCGCCTCAATCACCAAACACCGATCACCTAAGAACTTCCACCTCCGTCCACAATCTTTTCCATATCCCTTCTATCTTCTTCCTGAATTCGGGACAACTCGGTCCCCTAAATAAGTCGCGACAGTCAATTTTTCCTGATCACTGATAAACTAGGGTTATGAAGTTCAATTCCAAATCACCACTGCCTCAAAGCTTGAATCCAGTATTTTTCCCATAAACTACGATCCATCCTCCATCATTACCCCAAAGTCTCGACCCATACTAGTATTTGGATCATCAAAAAACTTAGAAATCTCATTTCCAGTTCACACCATAACTGCACCACCATTCTTAATTTAAAAATTTTGATTTTAGTGTTAAAAATCATGAATTTGTTTATGAATTCAATTCATCATACTGAATTTACAAATTACAAGGTTTGGGTTTTGATTTTATCAAACATGCACAAATGTTTTATGTTTACAGAGACAAATAAACTTCTATTTTACTTCCTTAAATTTTTAGACCTCAGCCTAGATAAATCAAACAACTTTTGATTTAAAAATTACATCTTATCTGAATCTAATTAAAAGATAAGGATTTTAAATAGAAATTTTAAGCCTATATATACATGCAATTTACACATTTATATTCAATCATGCTAGCATGCAACCAAATTCATTTTAAATTTTAAAAGTTACTCACTGTCCCACTTAAAACAGAGACTTATCTTTTATACCACAGTGATGAATATAAATATCCACACCCATTTATGTACTTAAAATCATTTTAAGCAACATGCACAGTTAAATTCAAATCATACTTATAGGATCATAGCATGCTAGTTCAAGGTATAACAATTTTTGTCAAGTTTTACTTACCTCTATGATGAAGCAGAGAAGCGCAGGCTTGAAACTGAAACTGTACTTTGAAATTTTGATCTGCTATTGAGCTAAATTTTGGATTGCTTACAACTTGCTAATGTTTTGAGTTGAATTCATATTGCATCTGCTTTGATCATTTAATTTGCTTCAGATTTGCATTTTTTTGCTTGATCTTTCTTGATTACAGACTTAATTTTCTAGGTTGAAGCCTTTTTGCTTTTCCAGTTTTGAAATTTTGTTTTGCTTTGAATTTTTTTTCTCTGAATAAAAATCTGGTTTCAATTCTTACATAAAATTCATTTAAAAAAAGAAAAAAAGACACTTGTTATTCAAATGTCACTTAGGCTACAAGTGTTGCTTTTATGCATTAGAGAGCTTACAAATGTAAAAGGCATTTGTTTTATGTTTTTAAATTATATATATAAACTCTACTTAGCACATATGTAATTAAGAAAGAAGAATATTAGCTTTTAATAAATTCTTGTTTCAAAGTTATATTTCAATGGTTACACTTATATGTTTTTATGTTAAATGATTTACCTTTGTTAATTTGGGTGTTAACATCTTAACACTTACCTTTGTTCAAAATGTTTTTATAAATATTTGGTATTTATTCCACTATTTAAATAAAACTATATATAAGATATACTTCTTTTAAATCTTAAATTTGATTTCAAATTTAAGTTCAATCAAATTTAAGAATCAATTCAAACAATTCATATATATTTTGAATAAACCCAAATTCAATTGGTAATTAAAAAAAAATTTACTTAAAAATTTATTTATCTATATTTAAAACAACCCATCATCATTATTGTTTGAAGATAACAATTTGTCAAATATAAATAATTTATAACGGAGATTATCACATTATTCTTCCAATCTATAAATCAGTATTTCAATTTAAATTTAGATAATTATTTAATTATTTTATACCCGAAAATCCGGGTTATCACAAAAAGTTTGTAAGACTCTTTTTGCTATTTATAGGCACTGTGGAAGTAATTGGGTGCAAGTAATTTTGGATGAACTTCGTCCCAATTTTTTTACTTTGGGTGAAAACACTTTATATCATGCGATTTATCCCACTCGGATTTTTAACTACTTTAGTGTTGATTATAAGAAGGAGGATTTTTTTCTACAAAAGTGTTTAACCACGCTAACATCTCTCTCATGAAAGTTCCATTTGTGTTCAACCATATGAACCACTTGCCAAAAAGGATGAGAGATTGGCTCGTGAAGAGATGGAAGAAGAATACGAGGAGGAGGAAGAAGGGAAGGAGATAGAAATTGAAAAAGAAGGAGAGGAGGAGGAAGAGACTTCATTTGAAAGCATCGAATACCCTATCACTCCTAATAATCCATCCAACAAAACGCTTCTCAAGAACCAAAAGACTAACTTAGAGAATCAACGGATTCTCAAAAGATCCGTTAGTAAAAAGTTGGATAAGATTTCCACCAAAATGAACAAGTTCTTTGGGAAAGTGAGTCGCAAGCTTGGGTTATCATCATCTTCATCATCCTCTGACTAATACTAGTTTCAGTTCATGTTGTATTAGTTTGTGTCTCTCTTTAGTTAATGTTATGTAACATTATGTAATGTTAGCTAAATTTATAAATGAAACTTTTTTATTTCTGCTTATTAGCTCTAAATATCTCTAGAATGCTTGTTATTATATTATATAAGTTTATATATATAGAATTGTATATAATGTAAAGAAATAAAGCAAGCAGCCAAAATTAATAGGGGCATGTTGACACCCCCTAACCCCCATGTAGACATGTAACGGTCAGAAAATGATTTTTTTTTTTGAAATTGAAATTGACATAACTACCGTATGTCTTTTCATTTCAAACGACTTTCTAACTCTTTAAATACCTATTTCTTCTAGAAAAATGCATACTTTCAATTCTCTTTATTTTCTATTGAATTTTTTCATTTTTTTATCAAAAATCCTATTCATAATCTTAGTGAGAATCTTAAAAAAACTCTCAATTTCATCAAGAACACAATTACTTTTATGCTTCGCAATCAATCATTTAGAATTAAGCCAAATGCAGATGATAAAAGAACAAGAAAGACATTTTGATGTCATTCGGTGGATGTCTCAGCCATCAACAAAGAAGAACTTTAAGTGAATCAAAAAGGAACTTTGAACAAAGATAATGAAGAATGGGATGTTATAAAGAAGATCCTATCTTCGATGAAGAAGGATGGGTTCAAGTTCCAAGAAATGTTTGATTTGACATGGGCGGTTTGATTTGGTTTGAATTGTATGATTTGATTTGATTTGATTTGGTATGGTTTGGATTGATTTGACTATGGTGTGTAATATATGATTAAACATGATGTGGTTTGACAAGAACACCACGTATATATTGATTGATTATGTTTGAAATTTTCATATCTCTCAGATTTACCTTACTGTATTTTATTCATAATTATCTGTCTCATTTATATTCTACTATACTATGTTATTATCCTATACAGTTGTATAGTCTACGATTTAGGGGGAGTTATGCAGTTTAGGAATAGTTTTTGTTAATGATAAAAAAGGTTAGTTAGGCTTAGATTAAGGGAGAGTTAGTAGATTAAGGGGGAGTTGTTGGAATAAGGGGAAGTCAGAGTAGAATCAAAGTCTGGTAGAGTATATTTTACAAAAATAGGTTGCCACCATCAAAAAAGTGGAGATTGTTAGTTCCTGAGATGATGGTTTTGACTACAACAACCTTAGGACTTGTTATAAAATATATATTTTAATATTCTTGTCTAGATATGTATGTATATGCAGGATGCACACACCCATATATGCATGCACTAAGAATGAAGACTGTACGGTATAAAGATTCAAGACTGAGTATAAAAGTTCAAGACTGAGTACAGAGATTCAAGAATGACGAATTTAAGATTGAAGAAATCAAGACTGAAGACTCATAAGTATCAAGGGAGTTCAAGATATCAAGATAAGTAATAGAGTCTAGATTTATGTTAAAACTTCTTAATAGCACTAAAATATTTATTCTGATTTTAATTATGGACGGGAATCCACCTTCTCGCTTTAATAGTGGGACGGAACCCACGACCTCTTTAGTGGGATGGAACCCACGACCTTCTCCAGTGGAATGAAATCCGCGAAATTTTTCAAAATGATTTATTTTTTCAAAACTAACCTTTTAAAGTCATCTCTATATATTTAAATATTTTAACCCTAATTCAAAAACTATTTTTAATCACCTTAATTTCAAATTTATCTCTTGTTTTTAAACTATTTTGTTGATTTTAATATTTTATCTTTAATATATTTTACAGAAATCTGTACTTAGTTTCTAATATTACTTTAATAGTATAGATTGTATATTTTAAGATTACTTTCTAAAACTATTTTATAAGTTTAAACTATATTAAAATGGTTTACAAAGTTTAGAAATTATTTTGACAAATTTTATAATAGAAATCATTTTAAAGCAAAATCTATTCCAAAATTAACATAGGCACGTCGACATCCCTCATCCCCCTATGTCGACATGTTAGCCATAGAATTTAAAATTCAAATTTTCAAAAGAAGTGTCTATTCATTATAACCTTTCACAAATGGACATGACTGTTGTTCTCCTATAAATAACAGTTGTTTTCAATGAATTTTAAGTTAGTTTTTCTTCATTTCTTCACTCCTTCTTCTTCGCTCAAATATTTTCTTATATTTCAAATGCTTTAACAAATCTCTTCCAAAATTCTAAGTGAATCAACCTCGATCATCTCTAGTTTGATTCTCTACCACTCTCTCTCAAAGATCTCAGTGTTATTCAGAGTTATAGGATCATTTGTAATCAAAGAAGTGTATCAGGTCTCTCTACCAAAGTGTGATTGGAAACAGTGTGATTGTGGCCCATAAATCAATTGGATGTGACTGTAGCATATAAATCAATTAGATGACCTTGTAGCCTGGTTAAATCAAGGGAGTTTTCCCTAGACTCAGAGACAGAAGGGTGTATCTTGTGACCTTGAAATCGAGGTTGTAATATTGACACTATGTTTGAAAAGAAATCTGCACAAGAAATTACGTGGGACTGGATGTAGGGTAACTCTGAACCAGTATAAAATTTTGGTGTATTCTTTCCTTTACTGCTTTTATTTACTATTTGCATCTGTGTTTGATTCTACGATTGTCTCTTTGTTTGTGAACTTGCATCTGTATGTATTTAATTTGAAAAGATTTCAAAAATTCCATAAAATCGATTAAACACTATTCGCCCTCCTTCTAGTGTTAATCCAACCTTAAGATCCATAATCCGCATTTCCTACACTCCTCCTTTCTGTGCACCTTTATTCTTAAATAATTTCTTGTTCTTGCCTTGAGAATCTTGGGTTCTAACCTGCTTCTCCTTCCTATAAGTAGAAAGCATCTTGTCATTTAGATTTCCATCTCCACTACATCTGTACTTGGATCACGGAGATGTGGCACAGTCGTCATAGCAATCTGGGTCTTAACCCTCGAATAAACTTCTTGTTTCTTTTAATGAAGGTGTCAACGGTAGCATATCCATATTTGGACAGCTCATCATATTTCATAGCATACTCAATTACCGACATCTTACCTTGCGCTAAGTCCATGAACTTTCTCAGCAATATTGAATTGGCAACTTCAGACAAGAACCTCTCTTAGAATCTCCTTCGAAATTCTGCCCAATCAACTCTTCCTTGAGAACTTCCATAGTAACACTATTCTATTAATAAAGTGCTACTCCTTGCAACTGTCATGAAGCAAGTCTCCTCGTTTTCTCATCATCTAATCCTAATTCAGCGTAATTTTTTTCGCAGTGCAATAACCAGTTTTCTATTTCGACAGCATCCTCTGTGCCCAAAAATGGCTTCCCACCAAGACTGGTGTAATCCCTGCTTAGCTTAGCATAGTTATTGTCAACTAGGGCCACGAAATTAGCTCCTCCAACATTCACAGCATTTACCCCAGCTACTCCTGCAACTGCACTAGCTTGCATTAAATTGATAAAGAACTGATACATCATCCTCTTATCTACTGGCGGGGTTCCAGCACCTACATTGGCATTTGCGTATGGATTAGCATTTGCCTATTGACCCGGATTCCTTCTAGTGTTAGGTCTAGCATTTCCATTAGTTGTGGTGCTTCCTCCATCTAGATTTCCTCTTCTATTTCCGGCTCGATATCTTCTTATCTCATAAATTTGCATACGAGCCTTAGTAATATACAAATAAATGGTCTAAGGGAGAGGGGAATACATACTTATAGGTATACATATAGAAAATGCAAGTACGTTACTATAAAGCTAACCCAAACCTTGATATCATTTTCTGATTCATTTTGTTATGTTTTGAAAATCTTTTGGTTTCAATTTTCTATTAAATTTACATAAACCTATGCTATGATACTAACTAGTAACATCCCCCATTTATAACTACTACAGATGTTAAAGTCATCAATAGTTATTAATTCACGGTGACCAAATGCGGTAATGTTAGATGCATTGATATACCAGAAACATATGGATATGAAAAAATTTAAACTCAATTTTAAAACATTTCTTATTCCATTGCAATTCACATTTCGGATCCATTACGTGATCCCAATTCGTAAACCACATTCATGGAAATAGAATTATTACAAAATATGCTAAGAGCAACAAATGAAGATGCCCCCTTGGTAGATCAGAGTCTAAAATAGGCAATAAACAACTTTGCCATTATGTCAATTACACAGCCGAATCAAACAAAAAAAACTTCTAATAGCTAGCTTGCCTCCCGCATGTCTTCGGAAGCTTATTTTCTTAAAACAGAACCTACAAACCATAACTCTCAAACTACTCAAAATCAATTAAGCACCCGAGAGTTTAAGGGGGAAACATAAACTTTGAGCCGGACAAAAAGTCTGGTATGGTGAATAACCTACCATCTCGAACCATAGAGATGTCTAGTGAGACCACACCGTTTAATGGAACGGGTTCCCCTTACTGGTATCTTAACCTAATTTATAATAACCATATATTATGCACCTGCATCCACAATGGTTAAGACATAACATAGTAAAATGTATCATGATGATATGCAAACATGCATTGTGCTCTAGATTTCCCATCTCCATTCACCTGACTACCTATCTCAAATTATAGTTTGTAGAGTCACCATTTACCTATTAGTTTACATGGGCTAACCAATAACTTGTTCTAAGCTTACTGATTATCTATTTGGTTTTATAGTTTTTATGGGACCACTAAGAACCTATTGGTGTCTACCAATAATATCACCTAATCATAGTTTTCATGGGATCACTATGAACCTATTCGAGTCACCAATAAGATCTCTCATGTCTTAGTATTTATGGTTTCGCTATGAACCTATTGATCCCTATCAATAACTTATTACGAACATAGTTTTCATGGGACCACTAAGTACCTATTGGCCCCTACCAATAACAATCTCCATACATAGTTTTCATGGGCTTACAAAGAGCCTGTCTAAACCAACAATCATTTGATCGGCCTTAGGCATCCTATATTATGGTCTATCTGGCCTTCTGGACGCAATTCTACTCACACATGAGTTAAATTCAATATATATATATATATATATATATATATATATTTACTACTGGGTCAACCTAGCTTATTATTCTAGCCTTGCCCCAAGATGCGGTTTTGGGTTATAAATGAAGTGAATATATTAACACAAGCATTAATGATAACTGATCAAATAACATAACAATATAAACATATATGGTTAATTGTAATGATTTTTCTAATGTATTATGGTTAATACCTTTAACCCACTATCTTTATCAAGGAAAATTTCCTTTAAAAACATAGGTAAATGCCATTTCCAAATTATTTCACATTGCCATGTATTTACTTTAAAAATGAGACTGGGTTCTAAAAATTTAAAGCTAAGGCTTTCGACTGTATCCTTTGTATCATTACTTAAAACCTTAGATGTTCTCTTTCAAGACCATCCAACATATCTTTCGAAAGCGTTGAAACCTTCCTTTCGAAAACACTTAAGTATATACCTTTTGAAATACTTCAAACATATATTTCGGAAATATTGAAACCTTCCTTTCGAAACACTTAAGGATATACCTTTCAAACACTTAAAACATACCTTTCGAAGGCATTTAGTTCAAATAAGAATTTATGGAAGCCTAGCTTCGAAACCATTTAAAAGTTTCTCTTTCGAAATCATGGGTTTAACATTAAAAATAACTAGTGGCTCAGTGAGAAAAAAGCAAAAGCATCCCTTTCGTAAGCACTGATTTCAAGTTAATAGTCGGGGAAAAGAATAACTTCGAAGCCAATCTTTCGAAACCATTGCCTCTGAAATCACTGACAAAAGCGGGTAAAAGTACCCTTTTGAAAGCATTGGAAAGGCGGCTTCAATACTAAAATAAAAGCCTTCCTTTTGAACACATTATTGTAAGACTATAAAAAAAGAGGCCATTAACCAATTCGAAAGATTTGAATGCGGCAACTTAATATTCGATTGAGTTGAAAATGCGATTATTCTTTCGAAAGCTTCTTTAAAAACAAGGCAAGTTGGATTGATTCAAAAGCTTATAAAAATGGCTTAAACCCTTCGAAAGCATGATATCGACACAGTCCCTTCTGCCTTTCTCCAATACGCAACATATTAATGGCTTGATACCACGTGTACCGGTTTCGAATGGGTGGGAAAAGTCATTGGCGGAAGTATGGTGATGGAAGCAAGCAAGTGGTAGTGGGGAAGTAATTCGAAACAAAACTGGTTATTATCCTTTGTAAGTAATCTTTCTATACCTAACTTGCCTCATTTGTCAAATTATAATTGGTTGCTAGCTCTTTATCAAATATTCTTTTCTAAAAGACTATCAAATTCATCAATTAACAAATGTAATCATTTTAACAAATAAGCTCTTTCCCATAATAGAACATTTAAAACATTTAAGTCCTCTAACTTAAAATTTTAATAAGCATAGAACTCTTAGGAAAAATCCCCAAAAATCACAATTATTCATTTTTAACATGTTTTCTAATACATATATAAATTTTAGACCGAAAAACAATACATGATTGCCTTAAATACTTTAAACCGAAAATTATTCATTTCTTCCATTCAAAATTCATAATAAATTATCCATAGCTTGGAATATTATGATAATGTAAACCCATCTCCAAAAAAGGTTTTACATGCCATATTCAAACATCATGGCATTCGAAAATCAATTTGGATGATTTTAACCTTAAAATCGAATTATATTATCCCAGAAAAATCTTTGTTTAAATTATAACATGGCATATAAATCAAAGCATATCATTATCCATCCAAATGGTTTTAAACTTAAACCCGAATTAAAACGTTCAATAAGACTTGTACGAGATGGTTTAGATCATTATTCACCTTGTTTGGATAAGGAACTTGAGGTTTGTTCTTCACTTTAATCTTCCAACCTTGAATCTTAGCCTCTGATTAATTTTGAGCTCCTCTTCTGCTAGGATTATAGCCGACCTTGTTTCTCCATTATTTATGTTTTTGGTTTATGAAAATGTGAATAAGAATGAGGTAAGAGTTTAGGAGTCCATGCCATTCTCCTTCATGTCAGGTTGAGTCTGGTAGTCGAATTATTCTTGGGCCCAACATGATCTTAAAAGCCCGTGATAAGGTAGCTGATATCAGAATGAAGAGGAAGAGGGCATAGAAACAGCAGAAGTGTTTTGCAGATCGAAGGCGCATGGGTCTAGAATTATCGGCAGGAGATTTGGTGTTTATGAAGGTCCCTCCGTTGAAAAGTGTTGTAAGGTTTGGGAAATCAGGGAAGCTAGCCCCTCGATATATTTGTCCTTTTCCCATATAGGACCATATCAGTAGACTTTCATATAGAGCAAAGTTACTAGATAGACTGTCAGATGTGCACAACGTATCTAATGTATCTCATATATGTAAGTACAATACAAGACCCTTCGACAATAGTAGAATCAGCACAACAAGTGGAATTAGAAGTTCAGCCAAACCTAAGCATTCTTACGTGGCCTATTCGCATCATCGCTTCAGATATAAAGCGACTAAGGACGAAGGATTTGAGTCTTGTTAAGCTTTAATGTAGTGGAGATGATAGGGATTGCATATGGAAATATGCAGAATATATTAAGGATTCTTATCTCGAGTTGTTTTCATTGTTGTTTGTTCTTTGTTGTATCTTTTCAGTGTACTCGATGATTGTGGTGGGGTTACTTTCTTTATACCGTTTGATTAAACGCTGTCATTTGGGTTTCTTTTGGTATCTTTTGTCATGTATGATTAATTTCGGGGATGAAATTTCTAATAAGGAAGGAAGGATATAATGACTCGTAATTTAATCACTTTGAATTTAAATTTTAAAGCATTTTAAAATATTTTAATAATGGATTCTATAACTCAAATAAACTTATTTTAATAATAAATAAAGATGGTGAAGTTGTTTTAAATTTTAGTTTACAAAAACAATTATTTCGAAGAAAATCGAAAATGTGATCCAAAAAAGTTTTTCGAATTTTCGATTATTTATCATTTAAAAGTTATAGAAAAACGTTACATACACTAGAAAGTACATACACACGCGCTTACATAATAATGTGTGAAATGGTTAGAGTTAAAACACGATTTAAATATTTACGTAAATAAATAAAGTGATGTTGAATTTTCTTTTAAATTTTAAATAAAAGAAAATGTAAAAAGGTAATATCAATTCACAAAAGTAATGAAGTGCTGGAATAAAGGAGTAAAATGATGGGGATGAGTTGGAGAAGGGGGTGATGCGTAGAACAAGGGAGAGGAGGTGATGTGGCATAAAGATATGGAAGGTAAAAGGAGTAAAGGCACAAAGGTAATTTTCATATGCCACTTGTTATAAAATCAAATTTGTTATTTCAAATTATATTTAAACTTCATTCACTTATTTCTAAATTTTGTTCCTCTTTTCCAAGCTTTATGTCCATGACTATAGCCTCCTTAAATTTTCAAGTTTAAAAAAATCATCTCTTTTCCACTTTGAAGCCCTTAAAACTTAGGAAAAACCCATCTTTTCTTCTCTACATTTCCTACACTCCAAATCAAGACCCAATATCACCGAAACTAATCTAGGACAAGTGCCATACACCTAAGCCTAACCCTCCTAGGCTTTCCAGGGCTTCTAAAATCAAACTTTTAAGAAGAAAAACTATGTTCGGGTGTTAGCACAAGGTGTGGTGTTAGTTTGACTTGATTTGGTTGCTTTTTATTGAGTAAAATTTCTCCTTTATAAACTGAAGTTTTAAGCTTTGTTATTGTGAATAATCATAGTTTCTAGTCACTTCTTTTATATATATTGTAAAGTGATCATTTTGGCTTGGTTTTCACTTTTTAAAAAAAGACATCTTTGGTATAGTAAGTGACTTGAGATTAGTCAAAAAGTTTAAGTAAATGATATAATGATGCTCTCTCCATATTTTATGACTGTTATTTGCTTTAGTGTGTACATGCCCATATTTATGTTATGCGATGCTTGAATGAAAAACAATGACATGAAAGTGCTTATAGAAGTGTCCATATAGCGATTATCGCTATATCGACACTTTGAAAATGTCATCCTTTTTAAAATATTTTGGTTTAATCTTATGCTTGGGTTTTTACAATGTTAATTAATTATTAAAACAATTATGTATTTAAAGTTAATTAATCATTTTGTTAATGATATTTAAAATTGATTAATCATTTTAAATAACGATGATTAAAGTTAATTAATTATTTAAAAATGATGGGTTTAAAGATAATTAATCATTTTGATAAATATATTTAAAATTAATTAATCATTTTAAATAATGATGGTTAAAGTTAATCAAATATTTAAATAATTATAGGTTTGAAGTTAATTAATCATTTATTAATGATATTATAAATTAATTAATCATTTTAACTAATGATGTTATGGTCAATTAATCATTTAAATAATGATGTATTAAAGTTAATTAATATTTTATTAATGATGTTTTAAGATTAATTAATCTCTTTAATAATTATGCTTTATGATTAATTATTCATTTTAATAATGGTGTTTTAAAATTAAATAATCATTTTAATAATGATGTTTTATGGTTAATTAATCATTTTTAATAATGATGTTGTAAATTTAATTAATCACTTTAATAATGATGATAAAATTAATTAATTATTTTAAATAATGATGTTTAAAGCAATTAATCATGTTTAAAGTAAATTAATCATTTTAAATAATGGTGATTGAAGTAATTAATCATTGTTAAAGTTAATTAAGCAATTTTGATCGTGTTAATTAAAGGTAATATTTATGAAGTGAAATCCCGGCATAAGTCAGGGTCTAGAAGTTTAAAACGTTTGATTTGGTTATGGAAATGATAAGAAATCAAATTTCTGCAATCGATATCGCTTATATGAAAAAGATTTAGTCATGCTCCTAGCACTAAATGTTGAGGTATGGAGACACCTTCCTATCTCGAAGGTTAAAAATGTTGTCAAGGCAATTCCTAGAGGTACCACTACCTTCACTTGTCCGACTTCATTTTTTCCCAAGGGGTAGTACAGGTTTCAAATCGATAAGCAGTAGTATGGATATGAGATTTAATTTCCATATATGATCATTTTGATTATTCCTATTAGTTGATTTATTGACTATGATTCACTTTCTTCTTCGTATATCGTCAATTTAAGATGATTTGTTACTCCTTTTGAGTGTTGTTATCCTTTATCAGAAATGACTAAACCCAAAGAGCGATGAAAGCCAAACTATGTGGGGTTGCTCCCAATAAGGTACTATCATATCTAATCTAGATTGTTTTCGGTTATATGCAAACTAAGATATGAAATACTCAGATTCTCGATAGCGATTGGCAGGGTCTGGCTTGTACATGTCCAAGAGCCATCGTAGTTCATAAGTATGTTCTAGGGGTATACTTTCAGTAAGGCGGCGCACCCTTCTAGTCGTTGTTGGAAAATTTCAATTCAATGCCTTTGATTCAAAACATCCAAATTTGTTTTCTTAATTTCATCGAGAAGTTCCTGGAGCTCTTTTCAATGTTTAATTATTTGTTTCCATTCTTTAAGTTTTAATTTTGACCTTATTTAGGCCCATTCCTTCAAGTTTGGGCTTTGCTCTAAATTTTTCTTGTTACTTGTGGTTGGATATTGTTATTGTAAAGGGAAATACGTTTGCAAATGGCTACATAGTCTCACATATTTTTGTTTATTTCTAGCCTTTGTTTAAAATTTCACTCATACCAGACTTACTGTATGACCTGAGTTGTTTGTTTTTCCTAAACCTTGGGAACTCAATTATTTTTTACTAGTCCAAGAGCAGCAGGTTTCTATGGGCTATTTGAAGATAATTGACGAATAAGAGGCTCCATATCTATCTAGTCATCTATTTTCGTTGTTATGTATAATCTGTATGTGTACTTTGTATCAGCAAGTGTAAAGACAGGTTGTATAACTGCCTAGGCTGATAGTAATATTACTTTTGTGCAACTCTAATGACTTCATATTAAGGAGTAACCATTTGTAATATTGTATTGTTATATTATGATTGACTGTTATGTTGTGAGATTTTCTATTCTATACTTTTATTTTATCCATGACAACTTGTCTTTTGGATGCTTGGACAACACCACAGGATACTGTAGATGTATTAAGTGTCATTTACAGGGGTCAAATTATTGAACCATCATACAAACTCTCCAATTGTCATCTCTGCTTCTTTAAGATGAACTAACATCTCTAATAACATATCTCTCTCAGCTCTAAAAAAGAATTTCATTTCAGAATTCGTCTTAAACATGCCCTAAGAAATCGTATCCTCTACAACTTCTGTTGTCACTACCTCTCACCTACATGCTGCCTCCTTTTACAAATGCCAAGAGGAAAATTTCCTCCTAGTAATATCACCATGTCCCAACAAGTTGAAATCTTCTCTCAAGTACTAAGTCATGCCTCGGTCATTTAGTATGGTTCCATCCAGCAAAAGGCTTCCCATAAGGCTGGAGAAATCCCTATATGGCTTAGGAAAGTCAGTAATTAGTGGTGTTTGGGCTGGAATCACACTTGGGTAATAGTAATATTAGTAGTTATGGGTTTAATGGAGTTGGTACAAGCTTGGCTCGATGCTTGGATATAGCGGCTGAACCAAACCGAAATATTAACTCTTGGGATATCTAGTACATCTATTCAGGTGCTAGTCCTTCCACTGACATCTATCCTACTGGCATTGGTTGCATTACTCTTTGTCTTAATTCGACCAAATTACTTATTTTTAGTTATCTACGAAAACAGGATTCATTACCAGCTCCCCAATATATAGTAAACAAAAATAGAATGGTAAATAGTGTGTGCATATGAACTTGACTCTTATATAATATAATATAATATATGTAATTGAAAATACAAATATGCACTCTTAATACGTTTTAGTCCCTATTTGAAGGGAATGTTTTTCTCTGATACCAAATGTAACAATATGACTTTCTGTCCTTAGGGTTTAATGCCCGAATCGACATTACTATCACAAGAACGGGAAATGATGAGTTATTGTGATGAGATAACAACGACAAAAATATAGTTCTAACTACAACATTCAGAGTGTCACAGCTGAAAGAAATAAGGTATAATAATGGTAACTATAACTTCTTCATAACACTACAATATACTTGTACTATCAGATACATATGTCTATACAACATTAGTCAAACCCAATCCATAAACATCATCAAATCCATATCATAACACTATTTAAATCATAAAAATATATACAAAAATCCTTATCTTCCATAACTCCTAGCTCCATGAACCTAAGGATATAAATAAAGAGGTAAAACAGAATTGGGTCAGGCATAAGTCTGATGAGTGAACCTATAATAACCCACATTTTTATGACTCGGCATTTGAATAATTAATTTAAATATCAAGCAGTTAGTGGAATGCCACTCTCATTCAACTTTTAGAGATGGAAAAATTGGATCTTGAGACACCTGTAGTTGAGATTGCTTTTTCCATACGAGCACAATGAGTATAAACTTTACTATATTTGCAGTCAGTAAGTTTTTAGAGTAAATAGTGATTTGTAGAAATGGATGAAGAATTGAATATTAGGCTAGTGCCCATAAGCTAGCTTAAAAGTTAATCAGCCCTACTTTTCATTGCACATTATTTTCACCTTCCACTCCCTACTTATTTTGTTAATCCCCTCTTAATCCATAAACTTTAATCCACTTAATCATGCTTAACAAAAGTCCTACATTCAAACTGAAATCAATACAATTCCTCTATTCTTATTCCCACATAAATCATTAAGGAATAAGCTTGAAGTTGTGTTTGGATCTCTATGCATTATTTTAAGATTGCAAGAAGAAGATGGGTTTTGGTGATTTTGAGCTTGGTTTGGAGAAGAAGGGTGAGTGGGATGATTCTCCAATAATATTTACTTGTTAATGTTCATTATTTCATTTATTGATGATTAAGGAATTATATAAAATGGTTTGGAGACAGTTTGGGTTGATTTAGGCTTATGTTACGTTAAAACATGGTAATATTAGCTCATTATTTGTTTGAGACCTTAATTGCTATTTTTGAAATAGTTTGTAAGCCTAGATTTTGATTATGGGCTAAGTAATTGATTTTGTATGATGTTAATGGTGATCAAAAACTAATTTAATGATATCATTATATGCATATCATTAGTTAGCAATTATTAAACCATTTGAAAGGACTTTGTGAAAAGTTAGCAAGTTAATTAGGTAGTATAAGGGCTCTACACTTATCATTAAAGTAACTAGAGGTCTTATGAGACTTGGTTACTACTTATAAATATTATTTAAAGTAAAGAAATGATTTTTGTAGGTGCATGGTTTATTTATAAATATTATTTATGTAAAGAAATAATTTTATAAATTAAGGTGATATTTTATAAAATAAATTATTTTATATGTGACGACCTATCTTTTTGGACAGTTCAAGTCGACAATAAACCACATATGTCCAACTTAAACCGTTTGAAAGATAGATTATCAATGGGTTTATTTTAAAGAAAAAGACATAGAAGAACAAAATATTGAATCTCACAGCAGAATGACAAAATGTAATAAATACATAAATTGTTCATGAAGCTATTTTACGATATACATTTAATTCACATTTCATAATACAACGGAGTTATACATTCTAATCAACAGATTGAATAGTGCAGCGGAATAGTAATAATAAATATAGTCTTTAACTCCATCCTCATCTTTGAGAAACCAATTCCTTCGAAACATTGAAATACTCGACTGACCCGAGCGAAATGAAAAGACAAAACGCTCAAGTTAGAACAAAAAATTCGTATGTAAGTTACATAAAAATCAGGTGAAATATGTTTGTAATTACTTTATTTTTACTTTGAAATTCACATAAGGGTTTCGCAGATTTAAGATTCATTTTAGGGTTTCCATAGATTAATCAACTTCAAATCGATTTACTAAATTTCATAGTTTAAACAAGACTTCGATGTTGAAATTTTAGATCTTTTTAAACTACTGGAACTAATACAAATTCCTTGTCAATTATTTCTCCAATAGCTTATTGCAGTTTTGGAAGATCTCACAATACTTTACACATTTCCCAAAATTTTGATTAAATGTATAAAATACCAAAGTCATTAAATGGTTGAATTTCAAACATTAGTTTCTTGACAAATATTTTCTTTTTATTCGGTAAAGTTTTAAAAACTTTGTAAACCCTTGTATTATTATTATAAATTGAACTAAATGAATTTCAAATTTGTCTGTTTTTTTTGAAATCTGATTTAACCAAATTTACAAAATTAAATTCTTTATAACATAGAATTTCTAAGCTTTAAAAATTAAATTTTGAAAACCTTTCAGGGTTCGAAAAAAAATCCATTCTATGGAAACCTTTCAAATTTGCCCTATGGCAATCAAATCTTAATAATCACATTCCTAAGAAGTCAACAATACATCCATTAACTCACATGTCAAAATAGGATGTCCAAGGGTTTATGTCGCAATTCAATTGTCCAAATGGCAAATTATATAATGATGGTCATAATTATAGTGATAACAGGGATATATTGAAATAAGTAAACAACATAAATTTAATCAAAATATTATCCATCATAATTGTCCATAAACATCCATGCAATCAACATTTAAATCCACCAATTCAACCATATAACATAGCAGTCATTATTTAGCATATGTCGGTGTGTTTATTTAGCGGTGATATTTAATTTTTATATCAGTTAAAATTCGACTTGAATGACAACGATATAAAGGGTGGTGACTGGGTATATTTCAAATTCAATTGCTAAACATACGGATAATCCTAATTTAACACTTTAAGGTTCTGCAAATGCAATCAAGATCCCAATTAAATTAATTAAACATATGTCACAAAATAAATTATTATTCCATATTACAGTGTCAACTAGTCGTGATTTCCAAATTAAATTTCCAAATAGAAATCAATGAAATTTACCACTTCATAATTTTTCTTTAGCTTGCGACGGAGGAAGATGACTTGACTTCGGGTACGGTGACTTCAAGAACTGCTACTGAAGGTTGTCGATGGTAGGGGCAGAGATGCAAGCGGAGGGCCTATAGGAGGAGACTGCAGACGTTGCAGCGACAGGCAGGTAGATGGTGTACTATAGGCAGTTTATTGACTAGGCTAGCTAGTGAAAGGCTTGCGTTGGACAAAGGCAATGAGTGAGTATACGACAGGCAGCAACCGAGTTTTGGCTGGAGGAAGGTGGTCAAGTGGAGCAGTATTTGCCAAGTGATGGGTGCAAGGCAGTCTTGGGTGTATGGCCGAGGAGGATGGGGACGCGGCTGGGGAATGTACTCAACGTGAGGAGGCTGGAGTTCGGCATGGTAGAGCGGAGGAGTAGTGGCGAAGAAAGAATGATTGACGGCGATTGTGGTTGGTCTCATGCGATAGGTCGAATGGATTTCAAGCAAAGAAGGACGAGCAGTAGAGGGGTATGGGTGGAGGAAAGGACGGAGTTGGAGGAAGGAGAGGCTGGCTGCAGGCTTAGGTGAAAAGACGATTATGGCAGCTTGGGTATGCAGACTGGGGACTAGGAGGTGGAGGACTCTCTTCTTTTTATTTTATTTTCATGTATGCCGAAGCCTTGCAAATGAAACATGGAAGAGGGAGAGAGATGTGGTATATCATATTATGGGAACAACAGTTTATGAATATATTTGTTAATAAAATTAAATGCTCAGAAAAATCTTTTGCGACAAGTCGATAGAAAAAATGGCATGAAAAATAGGAATGGTCGGAATATTTGTGGTATGGGTGATGTGGCAACTTGAGTTCCCTTAAACATTTTATTTCAACCACTTAACGTTGCACATTGGATGTCAAAAATACCAAAATAAATATACCACGGTGGTTAGCGTGATGAAATGAATTAAACGGTGCAATAAAATGTTATATCCTATATCTGGAGGCCAAAAGCTAATAGCTACAGATGCTGCAGTCATCCATACTATTAACTTCTGGCTACAAAATACGGTATTGATAATGTTATCCATAATATCAGAAGCATTTGGATATGAATAAAATAACATATTTCAAAAAAAAAACATTTTGCTGATTACATTTCAAGACAAATTCATATCCAAATTACGTAATCCCATATCGTTTCACATGTAAAGATTAATTATAATCATTACAAAAATATGCCAGGAACGACATATGACGATACCCCTGTAGTCGATCAAAGTCGACGGCATCTGTTTCGAAACCATTTCAAACTATTTCTTTTAAAACCAATTTGGGTTTTACTTTACTTATACAACAAAGCGAAGATGAGGAGGTAGAACCTGGTGCCGACGGTGTCAAAATAGTGAGAACATGTAGAAAATAGTTCATTTCACCTAACCTTCCTTACGTGTCTAATTGTGATTGGTTGCCTCTTTCTTTACCAATAAAATGTACGACACTATGTCAAAAGGGCTGCCGACTTTTCAGATTTAATAGCTTAAGTTTTTTTACAAAATCCCCTTTCCCCTTTTAAATTTTATAAAAAATTAAAGTCCCATACCTTAAATAATTTTATATAACCATTAAAACACTTAGGAAAAATGTACAAAAATTTCAGAAAATCTATTTTAAATTTCAGACCCTGACCTTTTATTATTTAACCGAAACTAATTATTAACCCAAATCAACATTTTCTTCACTAGAAAATTCATATAAATTCCATATAATTTTAAAAAAAATCTAAAAATTGAAACCCATCTCCAAAATAGTATTTATGATCTTCATAAAGATTCAGAAGGCATTTGGATGTCATTTTAACGGTTTTCACCTTAAAACATATCATAAATTCAATATGAATAACTTTAATTCATCGACAAGTGTGTGTGTGTGTGTATTCATTCCATCATTCAAAAACATGGCAAATCATTGCAAAATATTCGAAATTCATATTAAAAGCGAAAAACAATCAAAAATAAGATGTAAACATTATTCACTTAGCTTTAGAGATTATAGGGATTGAGATGTGAATAGATTTGATTTGACTTAGCTTCTACCTAGCTTTTCTAATTCTCTTCCTTATTAATGGTGGCCGACCCCTTAGTTTAAAAATCGGAAAATGAAATGAACATGTATATTTTACACAGCCAAGGTTTAGAGGATATAGGAATGGCCTCTTTCCTATTTTACCCTCCTTTATTTCAATTTAAATTCTTATTTTAATTCACTGTTAAATGGCATGGCAGCACCTTAATTAAATAAAATCTCCATCCCCCCCACACATTTTTTTAATTTAATTTAACTAATTAAATATCCTAAATAATGTTATCAAAAATCTGTGGAGTTACAGACTCCTCTCCTTAAAGAATTTCGTCTTCGAAATTACGATAAGGTACATAAAATCAAACAAGAAGGTAAGACATACCATCAAACAAGTCAGGATAAGTATCTCTAATCCTGCTCTCAATCTCCCAAGTACAGTCCCTGTCATCATTGCTCCATTGGACTTTGAATAATCTAATTCTCTTGGTTCTAAGCCTCTTCTCATCTCTTGCAACAATACAAATATGCTTCCATACTATGGTCAAGTTTGCTTCTACCGGTAAATCATCTAGCATAGTCGATGTAATAGTAATTTGTAGGCCTCTAACACACTTTTTGATATGAGAAACCTGAAAAACATCATGGATTCCTGCTAAACTGCTCAGTAACTCAACTATATATGCGAGTTTCCCGATCCTTTCAATCATAGGAAAAGGTCCAACGAACCTTGGTGCAAACTTTCCTCATTTCCCAAATCTAACCACACCCTTCATCGGTGACACTTTGATGAAAACCTAGTCTTCAACTGAGAACTCTAGATTTTTTCGTCTCTTATCTGCATAACTCTTCTGCCTAGATCAAGCCTCCTTTATTCTAGCCCGAATGACCTCAATCTTCTCTGCATCTTCTATGGCTAAATCTAGACAAGGAACCAACCTATCCCCGATCTCTAGCCAATATATGGGAGATTTGCATGGCCTTCCATATAAAGCTTCAAATGGTGTCATCCCAATACTAGTCTCATAACTGTTGTTATATAAAAACTCGATTAAGTGCAGATGGTTTTCCCACGATCCCTCGAAATCTAGAACACAAACCCTTAACACATTTTCCAAGATTTTGTTAAATCTTTCCATTTGCCTATCGGTCTGCAGATGGTAAGCTGTACTCATCTTATGCTAGGCTCCCAAAACATCTTGCAGACTCTTCTAGAACTCGCTAGTGAACAAAGGATCTCTATCATTAACTATGGTACTTGGAATTCCATGCAGTTTAACTACATTCTTCAGGAATAACCTTGCCAAAATAGGTGCCGTTCTGGTTATCCTAACTGGAATGAAATGGGCACTCTTGGTCAGTTTATCCACTATGACCCATATGCTACCATTTCCCCTGTTCGACCTAGGCAACCTGTCAAAAAAATCCATGGAGGTAGAATCCCACTTCCATAGTGGAATATCCAACTGCTATAGAAACCCACTTGGTTTTCGATGTTCGGCCTTTGCATGCTGGCAAATCAAGCATTGCTTCACACACAACCCAACATCCAACTTTATACCTTCCCAGAAGAAACTTCTCTTCATTCCCTGGTATATCTTAGTACCTCCTAGGTGAATAGAGAATTTCGAATGATGGCATTCCTCTTAGACTTCTTTCCTTATGCTTCCTAGGAAGACATAATCTCTCTTTCTTTCTCAACCTCACTCTGGTCGAAACTAGAATCTTTCAAGTCATCGCTCTTGGTTTCATCTTTTAACTTCTTGATTCGTTTAGCTAACACTAGATGCTCTATCTGTTTAGAAGCAATCCTCTCGATCATCATTGGTCGAACATCCAAGCAATATAACACTATGGTTTCTTCGCTAGATCCCGCTTCGGATCTCCATTACACTCTGCAATCTACTAATGCTTCTAAATCCTTCCACTCGGCAATCATCGCTAATACTACATTCTGATGTTTCCTACTACGTGCATTTGCAACCTTGTTGCCTTTCCCCGGAGTGTACTCAATTCCAAAACCATAAGCAACGATAAATTCTAACCACCTATGATATTTCATGTTCAACTCCTTTTAAGAGAACAAATACTTAAGCGATAATTGATCTGTATATAACTCAAACCTTTCTCCCAAAAGGTAATGTCTCCACACCTTCAAAGCAAAAATAACTGCAGCCAATGTGCGTCGAATATCTAATCTCATGTGGTGTAAGCTATGTAGAAGCAAAGGAAATCACTTTACCTCTCATCATCAGCACAGCTCCTAGTCATGTTCCACATGCATCAGTGGAAACCACCAAATCCCATTCCCTTTCGGAACAACCAAAACAGGTTGATGGGTCAATAAGTTTTTCAAACTCTGGAATGCTTCCTCTCACTTATCGGTCCATAAAAACTTTACATTCTTTCTCGTTAGCTTGGTCTTCGGTGCCACTATCCATGAGAAATCATTAATGAACCTCCAATAATAACTAGCCAACCCAAGGAAACTCTTTATCTCAGTCGCTGTCTCAGGTCTCTTTCAACTATTTACTACTTCAATCTTAGTCGAATCTACTGACAACCTTCCTCTGAGACTACATGTCCAAGAAACTTCACTTCTTTCTTTCAGAAATGACATTTCGAAAACTTTGTCTTCAGCTAATGCTGCCTTAGCATCTCAAGCACTACTCTAAGTTGAATTTCATGCTCTCTTTCATCCTTAGAGTAGATCAATATATATATATATATATATATATATATATATATGAAAACCAACATGGACCTATCCAAATGCTCTCGGAAAACCTGGTTCATCAAATCCATAAAGAAAACTGACGCATTAGTTAGTCTGAATGGCATAACTAACCATTCATACGATTTATATTTAGTCCTAAACACTGTCAAAGGTATACTATCCTCTGCTACCTTGAGCTAATGGAAACCTTTCACCGGATCCAACCGTGAGAATACATTGGCTCCACTCATTTGGTCGAACAAATCGTCAATCCTTCAAAATGGATATCGATTCTTTATCGTCCTTTCATTCAACTTACGATAATCGATACATGGCCTTAATAATCCGTACGACTTCTCAACAAATGTTGCAGCTGCTCCCCATGGCGAACAACTTGACCTGTAAAACTCTTGCTTTCTTAATCCACCAATCGCATCTTCAACGCCCTCATCTCCATAGGGTCATCACACTCAGCAGTCTACTCACTAGTTCTGCTCTTAGATCCAAACCTATCCAAAACTCAATGGCTCGTTTCGGTGGCGGCAATCCAACTACATGCTCAGAAACATCTATGAATTCTCTAACCATGAAAATTAGACTCAACTCATCATCCAATTCCATAGTATCAAACAAGGCGTATATCTACGGTATAAACTATCTGATCATTACAATCTGGGTGTCTAAGCGATATTTTACTATCCTAGTAAAATATCCTAGCATCGTACTCACTTAACCAATCCATCTCAAGAATAATCCCGAACCTACAAAATCAAACACATGCAAACTGCAAACAAATGTATGACCTATCAGGTCAAACTCTAACTGGTCACACCTCAACCCTAGAGTTTCATACCCTCTTATTAGATTTGTAACCCGTAAGGAAGTAACTAAATAAGTGGGTTCTAGGTTAAGATTATTTATCAAACATCTAGATATAAAAGAATGAGATGTACTGGTATCAAATAGAATGTTAATAGACATACCGTGAATCTGTCTTCTAAAACCGTCTTTCCCTTCTCCTGAGCTGTTAGCTTCGAAGTAGCAGGCTTTAATGCATACACTTTGCCCTTTTCATCCTTACCGGACTCCTTGCGCTATCTCTTATAGTGGCCTATCTGGTCACAGTTGTAGCACCTGACATTCTTCCTCCCGACCACTTCCTTAGCCTTCCTAGCACGACACTCGTTAGAAAAGCGCCCCTTCTTGTCGCACTTGAAACAAACAATCTCAGACTTCCCCTTCTTAGCTGCTCCACCGTTTTGAGCACCTTTCTTAGGAAAGAACTTCCACTTCTGATTCTGTCCAACCTAGACTTATTTAGCCTTAATCTTCTTTAGAAAATCAAGAAATTCCTCATGCCTTAAGGCCGTCTCCACAACAAAGTTAGAAGGATTTCTAATATAAGATACTATGGCCCTGGCAAACTCAAACTTCAACTCCCTGATAAACTTCTCATTTCTCTTCATAATTGTATCCGTTGAAACATACCCATATTAGCCCAACTCCTTAAACTTTCTAGAATACTCTAGATTTTACATCCCCCTTGCTCTAACTCAGCAAACTTCCTGATTAGAGATGACTGTGCCATTGCTGACATAAACCTCTCCTAGAACCTTCCTTTGAAATCTTACCAGATCATAGTTTCCTCATCCACTACCACAGTCATACTATTCCATCAGAACAATGTTGCTCCCTGAAGCTATCTAGATGCCAACCTCCTCTTCTTCTCATCCTTAAGCCCTGAATCTGCAAAAATCCTTTTGATGTGCAACAACCAATTTTCTACCTCAATGGCATCTTACGTTCCAACAAACGGCTTCCCACCAAGCTTGGTGTAATCTCCACTCAGCTTAGCATAATGGTTAACTATCGGGAGTTCCAAAACCCCTGCTCCCCTGCTCCTACAGCATTTCCTCCTAACACACCAGTTGCAATTCCTATCTGCGCTATATTCTTGAAGAACTGATACATAGCTTCCATTCCAACTTACGGACTAAAACACCCACATTCTTGGCTTGTTCCTGACCTTGACCTCTTCTCTCATTAGGCCTGGCATTCCCATTGGCGCCTTTCCCTCCTGGGTTAACTCTTCCTCTTCGACCTTCTATATCTGTATTCAAACCCATGTGATACAGAAAAATATCCTAACAAAGATAGGAGACTAGAGATAAAGCGTATATTCAGGACTATTTATTAAAAACCCCGATCTTACTCTAATTCCTTAGGACTATGTATTAAAAACCATTTTTAGTTTAATTTTTTTAATAAACCATGCTCTAATACCAAGTTGTAACATCCCATAGTTGGAGTCCCAAAGCTAAGCGCTACTGATGCCACAGTCATCCATAGTATTAACTTCTGATGATAAAATACAGTAATCATAATGGTATACATAATATCAGAAGCACTTGAATATGAATAAAATCACAGATTTCAAAAACAACATTTTACTAATTACATTTCAAAACAAATTCATATCCAAATTACATAATCCCATATCATTTACTCGGCAAAAATTAATTACAATCATTACAAAAATACGCCAAGAGCGACATATCACGATGCCCCCTTGGTTGATCAAAATTATATAGTCATACCTGACTCAATATACACATCGGAATCAAAAAAAATGAAATTGCAAAACCTAATAACTATCCATCAGCCACCTGCTCGTCTTCGGAAGCTTCTTTTGCCAAAAGACGAAAACTTGAAAACCTCAACCCTCCGCCTATTAAAATCAATTTTGAGTACCCAAGAGTTTTAAAGGGATAAAAAATTCAAGTCAGACATAAAGCTTGGTGTAAATAATTCTATGACATCTCGGTTTACTAACGTTAAGTGATACTACGTCGCTTAGCGGAACGGGTTTCCCCTCACTAATATCCTTTACAAAACATATATATTTTGAAAATTCCTTCGTGCAACCAAACTGGTTAATCAAACTGATTATATCAAAATAGAAATCCCCTTTATGCTAATAATTGGATTATCTGTCCAAAAATAGGTAATATGTGAACCATCTGCCCACAATATAATAGCAACGTCTGTTATGCTACAAAAAGATTATCTGTCCACACAACCGGGTTGACTACTCGTAAACTGAACTAACTGTCCAAAATCTAGACTGACTGCTTGCAAAATGGACAAACTGTCCGAATCATTTACTTAGGGTTAAATACCCTTTAAATTTTCCTTAAAAACCTTTTTAAAACGATTTAGTCCTTCAAATCACACATATATATATATATATATATATATATATATATACTAGGAAAATATATCTGTAGCTTTAAGCTAGGCCATTCTGCCATGTTATATATACTTTACTCAAAATAATGTTGATGAGATTTAATAAGGATTAACTATCCTTCCAAAACAAGTTAAAGTCCTTTCTAACTTCAAAACATTTAGGCTATATTGCCTATTTCATACATTTGAAAACTTTGTTTAAAACCGTTATACAACCATTTTGAAACCATTGAAGGTAACCCCTTCGAAACCATTGAAAGATCCTTTCGAAACCATTTAATATTGTCTTTTGAAAAAATTGGAAAAGCCTTTCTATTTTTCTCTGCAAAAGCTTCAAAATATTAGACATCCTCCTTTATAACTTTTTAAATATTTCCTTTCAGAAATGTAGGGAAAACATTCCCTTTTGACGCTGTTGAAACCCTAGGGAACCAACCCTTTTGAAATCATTCATTTGAAACCTTTCAAAGCAGTCAAACTCAATCCTTTCAAAAGCACTTTGGGTTTAATTTAAAACATGTGGAAACCTTTCGAAAGCATTCAAAATTTCATTCCCTCGAAACCCTTGGAAAACATTTCAGTTGAAAGCATTTGGATTCCGCATTCAAGTAGAGCAAAAAGACCAAAAACCCATTATAGTCGAAAGCATCTATTTCAAAACCATTTAAAACTATTTCTTTTAAAACCATATTAGGTTTTACTTACTTATAGAAAATGGGTCTTAAAACATTTAAATCAAAAGCAATTGCTTCGAAACCATTTCCTAAGTAATGAAGTGATGGTGTTGAAACCAACCCTTCGAAAGTATTAGAGAGGCAACCAAGTTTTTAGAAAACAAAACAACTCTTTTGAAACCATCTAGGTCGAATGGTAAAAATAGGGCAGCAAAAAAGGTTTCACTTAGTCAAAACCAATTATTTAAAAACTGAGGCTCAACCCAATTGAAACCATTTCCCTTAAATCATTTGGCCTGGTCGAAAGCTATTTTGTCGAAAGCTGTTTAGTCGAAAGCAAGTAGGTGTATTTCTTTAATTTAAAAATAAAGGATTGTCTCAACCTCTTCGAAACCCCTGGTTTTGACTCCCTACCTTCCACCTACATCCAATTTAGTATGTACTAGTAAATAGCCCTATGCATTGGTTTCGATTTTTTTGAAAGCAAAGATGAGGAGGCAAAGCCTAGTGCCAACGGTGTCGAAACGGTGAAAAACATGTAGGAAATAGTTCTTTTCACCTAACCTGCCTTACATGTCTAATAGTGATTGGTTACCTCTTTCTTTACCAATAAAAAGTACTGCACTTTGTCAAAAGGGCTATTCACTTTCCAAATTTAATAATTTAATTTATTTTACAAAAAGCCCCTTCCCCTCTTTAAATTATATAAAACATTTAAGTCACATACCTTAAAATAATTTTATATAATCACTAAAACACTTAGGAAAAATCTATAAAAATTCCAAAAAATCTATTTTAATATGTTATCCAACATATAAAAAATTTAGACCCAAATCTTATATTATTTAACCGAAAGTAATTATTAACCTAAAATAACATATTCTTCACTAGAAAATTCATATAAATTCTGCACAAGTTTAGAAAATTCTAAAAGTTGAAACCTATCTTCAAAGTAATATTTATGATCTTTGTAAAAATTCGCAAGGTACTTGGATATCATTTTATAGGTTTTTACCTTAAAACATATCATCAATTCAATATGAATAACCATAATTTATCAACAAGTATATATATTCGTTCCATCATTCAAAAACATATTGCCAAATATTCGGAATTCATATTAAAAATGAAAACACAATAAAAAATGAGATGTAAACTGTTAACATTCCTTTTGGCAAGGTAGTGTATAGGCGGACTTAACCCAACAGACTTAATGGTTATCGCGGCTGGAATATCATGGATTTGGCTCAAATGGATGGATGGACAAGTAATTGTAGATAATAATATAGAGTCAGGATTAAACATAGTAGGTAGATACACGATGAAAGGTGCTTGGAAGGTGGATATTCTTGAATAAGGAAGGATCAGTAAAGAAGGGATCATAGTAATATGGAGTGGTATAATATGGGTCGATATGTGAGAAGGAATAACAGTCGGTATGATTGAGGTCGGCATTATTCGGGTCGGCGTAGGATAGGGTGAGCATGATTGGGCTCGACATAGGAGGAGGTTGGCATGATTGGGGTCGTCATGGTATGGGTTGGCATGGTCGAAGCAAAGGAGGAATTGACATTGGCAAAGGCAATTGGATCGGCATAGTCTGATGCAAGATGGATCGACGCTGTAGGTAAGAAGGGATCAGTATGCATAGGTGGATAGGGGATCGGCATAGCCTATGAAGGTTGGATCAGGGTGGCATATGAAGCAAGGGATCGGCACTTGATGGATCGACATTGCATTCCAAGCGTAGTGGATTGGCATGACATGGCATGGATTGGCATCGTATGGGTTCAGCTAAAGATGGTTCGACATAATGTGGAATGGCATCCTCAAGAAGGGAAGGGATTGGCATTTTGCATAAGGGAGGAAGGGTCGGCATTTTCATGAAGGAAGAGGGATGGACATGCTTTAAGGTGGATGGATCGGTATAGCTTGTTGGAAGGCTATGGATCGGCACGCTGCAGGGAGGGATCGACATTGAGTTAAGTGAAGGAATAACGATCAGTAGTGCTAGGCCGATCATTATTTTTGGATGATTTGGGCTTGCAGATCGTTATGGTAGGCCTATGTAGGTGAGAAGGCTATGTAGCCGAAGTTTCACCTATAAATATAGCAGGCTTAGCTTTAAAATTGGAGGTTTCTTTTGGCTTCTATCATCTTCTACCTAGAGGTTACTCTACCATTTTCATTCGGAATTTTGGACTGTAACTGTAATAAATTTCAATATAATAAAAAAGGATTGTTTTGGAGTGGATGGAGGCTGGAGTTAGCCGAACCACTATAAATCTTGTCTGTTTTACTTCTTTTATTTTGATTTGATTATTCTTCATATAATATACTCTACATCATATACTATCTATGATCGATGATAGGATGTTGGTGCTTTTACGTATAATTAGGTGTCGGTGACCAATTATGATGCCAACATTTTGGTGCTTTCATTGAGAATTGAACTCGGGGATTTGGAAGTTAAGATCTTGGATTTGAAAGCTTGAGAACTTGGATTTAGGAAGAAATGGCTAGGCAATCGACAAGGAGACAGAGAATAGATAGGAGCCATCATGAAGGAAGTCAGGAGGCTTCCTCAGGAGCTAATCGGATCTCAATCTTCATTACCAAAGATGAGATGGAAATAATGATGGATTCTATGCAGGAAAGGGTGCCGAAGAGGAAGGAGGAGATGATGTTGAATCTACTCTGATAGATTGGACGGGCTGGAGTACAAAACGATGGAATGGAGTAGCAGGAAATACTAGAAATGTGGATCATGGAGTTGGAGCAGCAAATGCAGAGGAAGTTCAGAATTAGAACCAAGGAAATGGAACAGCTAGGACATGGGATAGAGTAGAGCCATTGGAGCAGCCCCTGACCAACAAGGAACGATCGGCAAAAAAAATGCCAATCATTATAGAATGATCAGTGTCGATCGTTCCACACTTGGGGGCATACCTCCGGATCATATTGGTTCGCTTCTCGGTATGATACCAGGTGGTGTTGTACAGTTTGGCTTTGATCAGAACAAGAATGCTTATCCAGGAGAGCAGATTTTAGGATTGCCTCATGGACTCGGGAGGCAGGTTGGAGACAACGGACAAAGACTGCCACTTGATGACAACGATAGGTTGGCGAAAATGATCATATGGGCCCTGAGAGGAGGATTGGTAAATAGGGATTTGGAATATGTGAATAGGAGCCCTTTCACTCCTACGATTAGGCAAGCCAGGGATCTACCCGAATCAAATTACCAATGCTGGAGATATATGATGGAAGAGCAGATCCCGCTGTTCAAATAACAAGGTACATGAGGCATATGGAAGTACTGGGGGCATCGGAGGAGGTCATGGCATGGCACTTCTCTTTATATTTGACAGATATAGTAGCACTATGGTTAGACAATTGGAAAGTGGCTCCATTGGTACTTGGACCGAATTGATCGAAAGGTTCATAAGGCAGTTTAGAGTTCACATCTCGAGACCTAAAAATGCGATGATTTTGGCAACAATGAAACAGAGGGTTGGAGAGTCTCAGAGGAGTTTTCTAACACGGTTTAATGTTGTGGCAGCATCTATGGATCGCCCAGATCCATCCATGGTTTTGATGGCAGTTGTATCTGGCATTGCTGATGGCACGAAGTTTAAGGATTCGCTAGCATAGGATCCACCTATGGATTTAGGGGAGTTTTACCATGAAGTAGAAAATTTCCCACGATAGGAAGATGCATAAGCAAACAAACAGAGGTAAATGTCGTGCAAAGTAGAGGATCATCGGCAAATGAAAACGAGAATGATACAGGCAAACGGAAAATGAATGACGACAGTAATATGTCAAAAAGGCAATGTAGAGAACCAAAATTCTCACCTTACACAGATTTGACTGAAACTCTGAAAAGGATTTATTTGGATACTCGAGGGCACCTCTAGTATCGAAGACCGGCAAAAAGGGATCTCTTCGAATACAAGTAGGTATCAGGAAAGCATTGCCTATTTTATGAGTTGGATGGGAAAAATACGAATGATTGTAGGCATCTGAAGGATATCATCGAGGAACTTGTGAGGAATGGCCTTTTGCAATAATATATAACGAATCAAGCTATTGCTGTGGAACAAAAGCAACCACTGCCTAGCTCGAACGAAGATGGCACTAGATTATGGCATCATCGTCAGATTATCATCAATTAATTGGATATATGGCATGGTATAAGTAATAAACCCGCAGTAAAATGGCTAAGTCACTTACACATGTAGGGATCAAGAATGGTTCCTAGGCAGGCTCTGAGATGACGATGAACCGCCGTGCTCGGGTTAACGAATTTTTTTTCCTATTTACAGCAAACTGTGGTTTTTCTGAGACTATGGCTACTTAGTTTTTTTGGTTGTATGGGCTTTTATTTTATATTTTACCAATTGTCCTCTGGAATGGTTAAATATGGATTAATGTAATGACTAACATGGTTCATGGTTACGGCCCCAATCAGAGAGACGGGGCAATAACCATGAGTTACGAGTCCCTTCGCCAGAGAGCGACAAGATGGGCTCGAACATGGATAAGTCCTTGACTGGGGATTAAGGTTGGAGTAGGATACCCCATAAATCAAGTCCTCGACCGGGGATCGAGGCCAGAGTAAGATAACCCATGAACCATGTCCTTGACGAGGGATCGAGGCCGGAATAGGATACCCTACGAATTAAATCCTTGACTGGGGATTGAGGCTAGAGTAGGATACCCTATAGATTAAGTCCCCTAATAAGGATCGAGGCCGAAGTAGGATACCTCATAGATTAAGGTCTTGACCGGAGAATTGAGGCCAAAAAATGGAACAAAATGGATCGTCGGGTATGGACTATGCCTGGCAAGGGGTAAGCTTCTTCACCGGAGAGCGACATGATCGGCCTACTCAGATCGCCGAGTATGGATCATGCTCGGCAAGGATCCGAAAAGGTCAAAGGATTTGGATATGGAGCTGGAGAGGTCCTGAATTTGGATTAAACAACCCGGAGAGGCCTAAGGATTCGGATATGTACTCGGAGAGGCCAAAGGATTCGGATATGTACTAGGAGAGGTATCAGATTTAGATTAAATGACTCGAAAAGGTCTAAGGATTTGGATACAGACCTAGAGTGGTCTCGGATTTAGATAAAGACACGAGGATTTGGATATGGACCCGGAGTGGTACCGGATTTGGATAAAGCGACCCGAAGAGATCATGGATTTGGTTAATGGATTTGGGATGGATTCGGAATTGAATATCTAATCAAAACATGGATTTCGCCGATAATCTGGAGAGATCAAGGAAATGAGCTGGCAACAAATTGGATCTAGGCTGGATAATATAACGATCAAAGGATTATGACTTCGGATTTTGGATTTATGGAAATTCAAAACATGCCTTCCTACCGCAAGGTATGTTTTGGGGGGCGAAATGTTAACCCATCTTTTGGCAAGGCAGTATACAGGAGGATTTAACCCAATAGACTTCACGGTTATCGAGGCTGGAATACCATGGATTTGGCTTAAATGGATGGATGGATAATCAACTACGAATAATAATATGGAGCCAGGATCAAACATAGTAGGTAGATACATGATGATGGGTGCTTGAAAAGGGGATATTGGCTTGAATAAGGAAGGATCGGCATAAGAACGGATCATAGTAATATGGAGAAGGATACTATGGATTGGTATGTGAGAAGGAATAACGGTCGGCATGATTGGGGTTGGCATGGTAAGGGGTCTGCATTATTGGGGTCAGCATAGGACAGGGTTGGCATGATTGGGCTCGGCATAAGAGGTGGTTGGCATGATTGGGGTCGGCATGGTAAGGGTTGGCATGGTTGGAGCAAAGGAGGGATTGGCGTTGGCAAAGGCAATTGGATTGGCATAGTCCGAGAGAAGATGGATCGGCCATGTAGGCGAGAAGGGATCGACACACATTAATTCTCAAGTAAGGGATCGGTATAGACGGGTGGACAAGAGATCGACATGCCTATGAAGGTTGGATTGGGGTAGCATATTAAGGAAAGGATCGACACATGATAGGTCGGCATAGCATTCCAAGCATGGTGGATCAGCATGGCATGGATTAACATCATATGGGTTTAGCTAAAGATGGTTCAGCATATTGTGGATCAACATCCCTAGGAAGGAAATGGATTGGCATATTGCATAAGGGAGAAAGGGTTGGCATTTTTGCAAGGGAAGAGGGATCGTCATGCTTCAAGGTGGATGGATCGGTATAGGTTTGTTGGAAGGCTATGGATCGATATGCTTCAGGGAGGGATCAACATTGAATTAAGTGAAGGAATAACGATTGGTAGTGCAAGGCCGATCGTTATTTTTGGATGATTTGGGCTTGCCGATTATTATGGTAGGCCCACGTAGGTGAGAACGCCCTAGAGCTAAAGTTTTCCCTATAAATACAGTAGGCTTGGCTTCAAAATGGAGGGCTTCATTTGTCTTCTCTTCATCTTCTACTAGAGGTTACTCTGCCATTTTCTTTCTGTAATCTTGGATTGTAACTATAATCAAATTTTAGTATAATAAAAAAGGATTGTTCTAGAGTGAACGTAGGCCGGAGTTAGCCATATCACAATTAATCTTGTCTCTTTTACTTGCTTTCATTTTGATTTGATTATTCTTCATATTACATTCTCTACACCATATACTATCTACGATCAGTGACGAGATATTGGTGCTTTCACGTATAATTGGGTGTTAGTAGCCTATTTTGATGCCAACATAACCATTATTCACCTTAGGTTTAGAGATTATAGGGATTGAGGTGTGAATAAAATTGATTTGAATTTGCTCCTTCCTAGCTTTTCTTCTTCTTTTCGTTGTTAATGGTGGCCCGGCCCCTTTATTTAAAAATTTGAAAATGAAATGAATGTGTATATTTTACATGGCCAAAGTTTATAGAATATAGGAATGGTTTCTTTCCTACTTTACTCCTCCTTTATTTCAATTTAAACTCTTATTTTAATTCATTGTTAAATGGCATGGTTACACCTTAATTAAATCAAATCAAATCTCGATCCCCTAATCAACAATTTATTTTAAGTTAACTAATTAAATATCCTAAAAAATGTTACCAAAAATCAGGGGTGTTACATAAATTCTGTTTATGACAATCGTGTCAAAAATCCACTGTTGTCACTAATTACCTCTATTAGAACGTACATCAAACGACAGATCGCGATAAACGGAGCTAGAAAGATCAAATTTGTAGAAATGAACTTTGACATTTAGTTGAAAAAATTCTACATCATTCCTATGTAAAAATATTAACATATCGAAAAATAAGATTTCCTACTAAAATATTAACTGATTTTTGAATTAAAACTCAAAAATGATAAATTTACGTATTTCACAATAATAAAATTTCTTTCACTAAACTCATTAGACGTATTTCAAAAGTCATATTTTTCCATTATTAAATTCACTGTTTATTTTATTCCGGAATATCATTTAATTTATTAAATCTTAATTCGTTAAAACTCTAATCTCATAACTTATCAGAATAAATTTTAAATAATAACATAAACTTCATTTAATAAACATTCACCCACTAATTTTAACATAACACCTTCTATCTCGATTTCTCTTGTAAATTTATTACAAACCAATATCATTAATTTCGATTTATGTTATCAATTACTTACAATTTAATATTATTTAACTTACTTTCTAATAAAATTTATCATCTTTTGTCATATTGAATTTTGTTTTTTAAAATTTTATCTAAATTCATATCCAATAAATTACATTAATAAATCATTTAATTTTATTTCGAACCATTTTTGTTCAATAATTCTATTAAATTTAATAATTTAAAATGGTTAAAAATATGGGTCATTACAATCTCTTCCACTCACAACTTTTCGTCCTTGAAAAAGCATTAAGGAATCTAACATTGGATATATTTTACTCAAAATAATCAACTTATTATCCTATTTTTCAAAACCTTTACCATACTTTCGCTACACCACTCCGATAATGGCTTATTTGTAAACAAGTTATAAATTTTAAAGTCTCAAAAATTTTCTAACACCGGAATTTACGGAAAATTTTGGCAGCGTCTCCTTTGTGCGGCATGATCATAAAAATTTACGATATTGATATATAACACAAGTATACATCCCATCTCAATGATGAGGCATCTCATAGAGAAACACATAAAAGTACAGTTGTAATCGAGATATGCACCTTATTATTATTAATACGAGCGAGTTCGCTTATATTAAGCAAGCAAAAGCAAATCAAACTGCCTATATGTCCAAACGGTCTTCGTATGTTCCTATCTCAAATCAAATTTGAATATTAGTAGTATATAAAAGGATATAGCATGTATAAGTTTAATAGACTATATACCATGAATTCTAAATCTAAATCATAAGCACGAGCATGAATACACAACACAACAAGCGTATGTAGCCAAATAGTTATAACAATGACTTACAACAAAAGAAATCATCCACAAAATAATATCCATCCAATTAATTCATATCTATTTCATTCAGTTCAATTTTATTCAATTCAATTTTATTCAATTCAATTTTAATTTATTTCACTTTTCAAATCAATTTTAATTTATTTCACTATGTTTAACACATAAGCAACCAATTCACATTTATAATGAAACATGAAACTACATGCAACCAAAACAACATAGTATCAAGCAATTAAATGTAACATAGTAATATGACGCAACAACAAGGACGATGCAATTCTATATGAAATTACAATAATGCAAAAGCTAATGCAACTAGAAATTATTATAACAACTATATGAAACACATGAATGTAATGCAACTGATAAGGATGATGTTAAATGATGTGCACGTAAATGTGCATATTTTTACCACCATATTTATTCTATTAAATTAAATAAATGATCATATTGGGTATTTTAACTTGTTTTAACCAAAATTCATATTAATTCCAAATTTTCACATATTCATCTTCATATAGGGGCAAAACGGTCATTTAAGTGCATATATTTCTTTGAGAAAAATTGATTGGAAATTTATATATATTTTTGTAGGAAAATGGTCTCAAATAGGAGTGGTTTCATGAAGGAACATGCATGCACAAAGAATATAAAGGAATGAAGATGGAAATAATTCAAAGTGAAGATCATGAAGGACCCCACCTACCCACCTACCTTAATGTACAAATTAAAGGCTAATGCACATGCTTATGGAGTTAATGGTTTCATGTACACTTAATGGGGGATTAACACATGTTAATGGTTACTTAGCCTCCACACTTCCTAAGGGGCATTTTGGGCATTCCCTAAAATATGAATTAGGGTTTCATACATGTATAAATACCCATATGTTTCATGTAGCCTCGATATCTCTTCTCTTAGTCTCTCTTAGGCCTCCTTCTCTTTAGTTTAGATTAGATCAAGAATAAAAGGACAGCTCCTCTTTCTCCTTTCATGGCTACTTAGCTATTTTTATATTATGTAATCTTTTTTATTTTATCCAATTTAATACATGCTCTTTCCTTTTCATGTTCATTTACTTTCATGTTGTAGTGTAGATCTCTTCTCTTTTATGCAAGTAGAATAGTGTTTTTTTCATTTGCTTTCATTTTTCTTTCTTGTTTCTTTCATGTTGCTTGCTACATTTGTTGATTTGATAACAAATATGAGAGCTTAATCCCTACAATTTAGGGGTAATGAAGCTCTCTAGTATGTAGATGCAACATTTTGATGTTTATACTCTCTTTTTGTGCTTTAATGGAAACACTTGAAGTGGTTTAATGATGTTGTTTAGCTTTGAATTTGATAGTCTATGTTGTTCATAACAAATAGGCTATGCTTAAAAAAACATAACACAAATTGCCTCTTCATCTAAATATGATTATGGCAAAGAAGTGAATGTTGAAATTGAAATTTGATAGCCTATATTTCTAAACAATAGTTAATAGGCTATGCTTAAAATAGATTTTTATTTCAACTTTGTTGTCATATATCATGAGAGTTAAATGTGTATTAGTGGTTGTGTTATAGTTTGATGGTTTATATTGAGCTAATTAATAGCACAAATATATCATACTTATGATAAGCACATCAACTAATTACACTAATGAAAAGAAAAAAGAGATCATAACTTCATTTTGTTGATTTATATGATCTAGAGAGTGGATTTATCTCTAAATTATCCCCAAACTCTCATATTTTTATTATTTTCTTTTGCTAGTTTTTGTTAGTTTCTTACATTTCTAGCTATTCATTCTCGACTTCGGTATAATTTGATTGAATAGAATTTTAAAATCATCAATTCTCTGTGGATCGACCCGTATTCGCCACGTGCTACATTCATACACCGTGCGCTTGCGGTAAATTTTATTTTTAATTCAAATTCGTTCGACGGTTTTCTAAACCGATAGAAATTCCGTCGTCCGAACAAGTTTTTGGCACCATTGCCGGGGATTTGTTTGATTTCATTTTTCTGTTCTTCGAATTATTTTTGTTTTCATTTTTATGTGTTTTATTTTGTGTGTGTTTGCAATTAAAAAAAAATTGTTGTGTGTTGTTTGATTTTGTTTGTGTGTTGTTATTGTTTTTTTTAGTTGATTGTTCATTTGCATTGCTATTCCCAAAAAAAAAAATTCAAAATTTCAAAACAAAACAAAAATATTTTGTTTCTGTTTCATTCATTTTACAATTTACGTTGCAATCATAATTGACAGTTTAAAAAGAAAAAAAACTGTTACATTGCATTGTTGAATTCCCCTCTCTGTTTGCTATTTGCATTTTACTGCTTCTCACCATCTCTCTGTTACTCTTTCTGTTGCATTGAGCATATCATCCTAGTGCACTGTGCACATATTCTCCTACCTACAATTTTTTTTCTTCCATCCATATTCACTTCATCAATTCACCACAGCTCATCACATTCTTCTCAGTAGCCTCTACCATCCTCCACTTCAATTCATCCTCTCTGCCATTTTGCCCACATCACAACGCTGACTTCACAGTACCGTCAAGCCAAACAAACAACTGCTTTCAACCAATCACAACCCATTGCCCCCTCCTCTGTCCAATCAGTGCATTGCCATAAACTGTCAACTGCTCATTTCTACTCCTGACCGTCCAAATAGTGCATACAGTGTCACCCATAACCTTACCGCATGCAAACACTCCTCTGTCACAACTGCACAACTACAGCAAACTTCCCTCTGCCCGCATCACCTCTTCATTATCACCTCAATCACTTCCATCACACCATTTTGTGGAATATGCGCTTATATGTTTTTGTTTGATGATAATAAACATATATATTCATTTAAATGTATTTGTTAATGTACTATTTTATTTTTCATAGATTAAATAAATATTTGTTGAATGAAATAAATAACACAGAATTTGAATTCAAACAGAAATTTTATTCAAACAAATATTTATTACAATCTTGAATAGTACAAATTCAAGCTCTCACTATTCATATACATCTTTGAATACATCACAATTCAATTTACATTAATTTCCTCACTACATATCACTCACACTCATATTTTGTCTTCAACTGCATTCCAGTTTGAATCCAGCATCTGAGCAATCTGCAAAAATATTCACTAATGCAGTAAAATTGAAAAAGAAATATTTTTGCAATACAAAATAAAATATGATTTTTGAAAATATGATTTTCCTCAGTTATTTGGGTTGTTCGTCATAATTTACATTTGAATTCATCACACACGAACAGTGTGACATGCACAGTGTATCACTATACGGCCACAAGGCCGTGCACATCGATATACACTTGATAATGCTACAGGGACAGGTGAGCACAGGTCAAACCCAAATGTAAAGCCGGGTTCAACTCACATGCAATATATTTAAAATCACGACACGAGCACAAGGTCAAACCCGAGTTTTTAAAAACTGGGTTCAACACAAGGCAACATGAATAATGCAAACTACAACCCAACAGCAACATGATGAATTGGATCAACACAGTCAAGTCAAATGTGACAAGTTTACAAAGGCTATATGAACAAGTGACCAAACTGCAAAAGTGACACAGCAGTTTTGAACAAGAACTCCAGACCAACCACTGCAATGATGCAAACTAACTCTAAGATTGCCACCAAGTCAAAGGCAATACACAAGTGACAGTGCACTAATAACCAGAAACTCAAGATCACACAAGCAAATGTCCAAACAACAAAACAACACATGACTGCAACATAAAGCATGTCGAGTTCAATACAATCTAGTATGCAAAATGGAGAGTATACAAGTGCAGACAACAGGGCTCAAACCACAAGTCATAAAAGTTCAAGTGAAAGTACTAACAAAATGCAAATAGCAACAAATTCAGTAAAGCCAAAGTTCACAAGTGAAGTCAAAAGTGCAGACCAAATGAAGACCAATAGCAAAATGGACTGCAACAATCATGTATGGAGACCAGACCAGACCAAACAAAGAACCACAAGTACAAAATGATGCAACACCAAACTTCACAAGCAACGACCAGAGCACAAAGAGGTACAAAATGAAAACTATAAAGAACATCAACGATGCAACAATGTGCACAGATGCAAGCTACAGATATAGTGGCAACTATACAAAGCAGCCAGAAATTCAAGACCACAGTGAAGATACACAGTGAAAATGCTCAATGCACCAAGTACAGATAACAGCATGGTACAATACCAAAGTATGGAATGTGCAAGTGCAAATGACCAGAGCTCATGCAAACATGAAGTGAATGTAATAACAGCAAATACCACAATATCAAGTGAAAAGTGTAGACTAAACTCAAGTGCAATTCGAATTGACAAAACAGTCTGAAGCTACAACAAGCAGTTGCAACATGGCGAACAGACACATATGTATATGAAGTGATAATTCGAGCAACAGTTCGTGTACGCATCAGTAACCGAGCAACAGAATCAATAATACAACAGTGACAAACATCATATATAGAAATGCCCAACACAGATGGCTAGAGACGAAGCTCACCGGGATGAACACAAAGAAATGATGATGGCCAAAAATTATGCAGATTCACGATTGTATACAATCAAGAAAATAAAGTGTTCATATCTTTGAAAAAGTCAGGAAGTAAAAGGGGAAAGTTGTTGCCGTGTGAATCAAGGAAAATCGAACGTTACATAATCAACGCCGTGAGCATCAAGTAGTAAGTATATCAGGAAAGCCGTGTGTATCAAGTTGTAAAAAATTAGGAAAGTACCAAATTGATACGAAGCAAATACAAGTGTCACGAATTCATGTAAATACAAAACCCAAATCATCATCATTGGCATCGAGTTTGAGTACAAAAATCACAATAGCACAAACAGAGAAATTACATACCGAATCAACAACTCGATCATCAGAAAACGAGAGAGCAAAAGCAACGCAAACCATTGAATTGATCATCAGAGAAGGAGAGACCAACCGAGCAAGAAAATCAAACAGTCGCGATCTCCAATATTCAGAAAACCCTAATTTCAGAAAGAGGAACGGCCGAAATTTTTCCACAGCAAAAAAGAACCGAAGCGCTAATTCGACAAAGAGGAACGGCCGCAATTGTTTCAGAAGGAAGAACAAAGAATCGGGTTAAAAGGGCCGGCCTTCATTGTTATAAAGAGGATTTGGTTTTAGTTAGGGTTTTATTAAAAGGGGGTCTTTTTTATTTGAGCAAAAATTAGGGATCCAAGTTTATATTTTAATTTTTGCTCCTGCGTTGATTTTTGAATTTTGTTTTTCTTTTTCGAACCAAAGAATTGGTAGATCACCACCTAGGTTGTAGGTAGTGTCAGATTGTCTAGTTAGAATTAGTTCAGTGAGCAGGGTGTGCGAGTTTGCAAAACTCTATAGGCGGAGCAGAGTTTGCGAGTGAGCGAAACTCTATAGGCGGAGTAGGGTGTGCGAGTCTATGAGAGTGTTTGTGAGCGGGAGCAAAAGGGTTTGCGAGTCTAGTAGAGTGTTTGTAAGCGGGATACTGTTTAATTCTAATAGAAATCTGGGAATGCAGCAGTAGGCAGGGGTTGTCGAAACTGGGTAAATTTTGTGTGTGATTTACTTTTCGGCATATTTATTTCTGCTGTTTGTTTTTACGTTCAAATCGAGAAAATTTTCTATAACCCTATTCACCCCCCTCTAGGGTTAACCTAGATCCTACAAGTGGTATCAGAGCACGGTATTTTTCTTTAACTCTAGAGTCATGAATCCACCAGATAATACTTTTGTTGAGGGTCGTTCCAATATTATTCCTTCTATTTTTGATGGAACAGATTTTTTGAACTGGAAATTGAAAATGGAATTTTATTTAAATCTGTTAATATTAATTGTTGGGATATAATTGAAAATGGGTGTGATATAACAAAAAGGAAATTCTCTCGATTAATTCTCTTGCTATGCATATATTATATTCTCATATTAATCGTGATAATTATTATTTCGTCTCTCATTGTGAAAATGCACAGAAAATCTGGAATACTCTCGATGCAATATATGGTGCAAAAGTCAACAGTAATGAGATGTCCTCCACAACCTACTCTGTTAAAGAAATGTGCTTAACAGGATTGGTAAATAGCTGTTGTGATGAGGATGATGATGATGGAGCAGTCGAGCTGGCATTACCAATGAAGAAATTCAAATGGAGGAACCGCAAATATGGAAATCCAGCTCTAAATCAAAAATTAAAAAACAGAGAGCACAATATGAAGCCAAGCGAGGTACCAAAACTCACTCACTCTGAATTACTTATTTATTTCCACGAAGTGAATGACTGTTTTGAACGACTTAGGGAGAAGTATGCCAAACTTGAATCACAAAAAAACACTTTGATAGAATTAAATGAACAACTTGACCAATTAGTTAAAACCTATCAAAGTAGGATCCCTAAGTGTGATATGTGTCCAACATTCGAAGAAGAAATTAAAAAATCAGAAATTAATATAAAATCACTTGAAAATGAAATTCTGATTTTGAAAGAGAACGAAAATACTAGGAGAGAAAATTCTATCAAAATGTGCACACAATTATTGAACGAAAATGAATCTCTCAAAATACAAGTCCAACAATTGTCAATAACTTTAGATAAATTTTCAAAAAGTGAAAAATTATTGAATCTGCTATTAGGGAAGCAAACTGTTAATACAGCTAGATAAGGACTTGGATATAATCAATCTTAAAATGTTGAAAGCGATATTAATCAAGAAAATTCCATGTGCACAATTTGCAGAAAATATGAACACGATCACAATAATTATTGGTATAGACCCAAACATGTGAAAACCATACCAATTTGGGTTTCAAAAGGCACGAATATAAAATCTCTCAAAATTAAACAAATTTGGGTGCCAAAAGGAACATATATAAACAGTTTTGGGTCTCCATAAAATTATTTTTCTAAATCTTCTGCCACTAACAACCATGAACCTATAAAAAAAATAGGTCACATAAATCTTTTCCCGTGTAGGTGTGGTGGCAGGCTAAGGAACAATAACGGTGTTTTCTGGTTTTTTGGCTGTTCTAGAAACACAACGGGCGACAAAGCAAAAGTTCCTTAGCCTAGTACAAAGGTGGCAGAATCACAATGGGCAACCACGAAAATTTATCGTAAAGGTAAAACAGGTGAAGGTATATTAAATGTGATAATCTGCACCGTTTTCTGAATGAAATCAGCCAGTGTTGATATGTTGTAAAGTTGATGTTTCTTTCGATTCTGACTTGTTCATACATAGTTGGCCAATTACATTTATGCCAAAAACACTATTCTTTGAAATCCTTCATATATATTAGTTTGGATAGTGTTTTGTTGGATGATAATATTTTTGGTTATAATACGGCTAACTCTATTCACGGTTTTCTGATTATTTACACGGCTTCAAATCAAATTCAAAGAATGTCATTTAAATTGTTGCTAAAATTAAGTTTGAAATTTTTGATGCACACTTCATGATCTGGTCTATCAAATTCAGTTAGTGATATTTTGGAGTAAAAGAGAAATTCAGATGCGGTTCATACTGGTAATCTAGTTGATAGAAAAATTACTAGCTGAACGTGATTTATGGTGAGACATTTAGTAACTGCATTGTTTTTCAAAGAAAATATCTGCATATTTTTCATTTCAAATAATTTTCAAATAGCAGAAAATTCGCTCATATAACCCCCTCGAGAAAATCATTTTTGACCATACTTTCATATTAGTCATTTTTATTTGATTTTAAATGACAAATTTTGACTAATTCGACTCCCTACTAATTATCAAAAAGATAAATAGTGATTGAAAAGGTGATAAGTGTTGATATTTAACATACATTACTCAAGAGAGTATATTTGTAAAATTCCTTTAGAAATTCAAACAAGAGTCATAAAACTTTTTGTTGGGTAAAGATTCCATGACCATTTCTTTATCTATCATATTTCTATCGACCATTGTTTATCAAATCTTAAATATAGTTGGTCGATATGTGTACTATAATCAGGGATCATTTGTTTTTCATTTCACATTCTTTTTTGTAAAAAAAATAAATAAATATCCAAAGTATTCACTCTCATTTAAAAGTCCTCACGGTTATGCATGGGTGAATTACTTGGATTTTTGATTATGTGCTTCCATGCTCATTTAAAAGTCCTTACGGTTATGCATGAATGGAACGCATATCAAAATTAATTGATTAAATAGACAAGTTGATTCTAATCCCATTTAAAAATCCTCACGGTCACGCGTGGTTAGAAGATACTTGATTTCATTATTTTTAAATTAAATTGGAATAGTACTAATCTCATTTAAAAGTCCTAACGGTTATGCATGATTAGTAGATATTCAAATTCCTGCTATAAACGTACCACAAGTTGATACAATTGTATGATTTTATATTAGAACATCATTTCCATTATTTCTAAAAGTGGAATATGCGCCTAACAAGGGTAGTTATGATTTTTGTTTGATTTTTTATTGAAGTTTAATATTTATATTCAATTTGAGTTTAATGTTGGATTAATATTGATCACTTAATCTCTATTTTTCTCTAACACTATTATTCTTTTGCTGATAACAAAAGGGGGAGAGAAAAGTTAAGATTTTGTCAAATAGAATTAAGAAAAGGTCAAATAATTTTCCATTTGCATCTAGGCTCATTTATATATTTCTATTTATATGCACATATGTTGGGGGAGCATCATGTAGAGAGGAAGCATTTAAATAGGGGGAGCAATTAGAGTATATCATTGGTCAAATACATTTAACACAGTCAAAATCTTAAATATATGTTTGTTATCATCAAAAAAGGGAGATTGTGGAATATGCGCTTATATGTTTTTGTTTGATGATAATAAACATATATATTCATTTAAATGTATTTGTTAATGTACTATTTTATTTTTCATAGATTAAATAAATATTTGTTGAATAAAATAAATAATACAGAATTTGAATTCAAACAGAAATTTTATTCAAACAAATATTTATTACAATCTTGAATAGTACAAATTCAAGCCCTCATTATTCATATACATCTTTGAATACATCACAATTCAATTTACATTAATTTCCTCACTACATATCACTCACACTCGTATTTTGTCTTCAACTGCATTCCAGTTTGAATCCAGCATCTGAGCAATCTGCAAAAATATTCACTAACGTAGTAAAATTGAAAAAGAAATATTTTTGCAATATAAAATAAAATATGGTTTTTGAAAATATGTTTTGCCTCAGTTATTTGGGTTGTTCGTCATAATTTACATTTGAATTCATCACACACGAACAGTGTGACATGCACAGTGTATCACTGTACATGCCACAAGGCCGTGCACATCGATATACACTTGATAATGCTACAGCGACAGGTGAGCACAGGTCAAACCCAAATGTAAAGCCGGGTTCAACTCACGTACAATATATTTAAAATCACGACACGAGCAAAAGGTCAAACCCGAGTTTTTAAAAACTGGGTTCAACACAAGGCAACATGAATAATGCAAACTACAACCCAACAACAACATGATGAATTGGATCAACACAGTCAAGTCAAATGTGACAAGTTTACAAAGGCTATATGAACAAGTGACCAAACTGCAAAAGTGACACAACAGTTTTGAACAAGAACTCCAGGCCATCCACTGCAATGATGCAAACTAACTCGAAGATTGCCACCAAGTCAAAGGCAATACACAAGTGACAGTGCACTAATAACCAGAAACTCAAGATCACACAAGCAAATGTCCAAACAACAAAACAGCACATGACTGCAACATAAAGCATGTCGAGCTCAATACAATATAGTATGCAAAATGGAGAGTATACAAGTGCAGACAACAGGGCTCAAACCACAAGTCACAAAAGTTCAAGTGAAAGTACTAACAAAACGCAAATAGCAACAAATTCAGTAAAGCCAAAGTTCACAAGTGAAGTCAAAAGTGCAGACCGAATGAAGACCAACAGCAAAATGGACTGCAACAATCATGTATGGAGACCAGACCAGACCAAACAAAGAACCACAAGTACAAAATGATGCAACACCAAACTTCACAAGCAACGACCAGAGCACAAAGAGGTACAAAATGAAAACTATAAAGAACATCAACGATGCAACAATGTGCACAGATGCAAGCTACAGATATAGTGGCAACTATACAAAGCAGCCAGAAATTCAAGACCACAGTGAAGATACACAGTGAAAATGCTCAATGCACCAAGTACAGATAACAGCATGGTACAATACCAAAGTATGGAATGTGCAAGTGCAAATGACCAGAGCTCATGCAAACATGAAGTGAATGTAATAACAGCAAATACCACAATATCAAGTGAAAAGTGTAGACTAAACTCAAGTGCAATTCGAATTGACAAAACAGTCTGAAGCTACAACAAGCAGTTGCAACATGGCGAACAGACACATATGTATATGAAGTGATAATTCGAGCAACAGTTCGTGTACGCATCAGTAACCGAGCAACAGAATCAATAATACAACAGTGACAAACATCATATATAGAAATGCCCAACACAGATGGCTAGAGACGAAGCTCACCGGGATGAACACAAAGAAATGATGATGGCCAAAAATTATGCAGATTCACGATTGTATACAATCAAGAAAATAAAGTGTTCATATCTTTGAAAAAGTCAGGAAGTAAAAGGGGAAAGTTGTTGCCGTGTGAATCAAGGAAAATCGAACGTTACATAATCAACGCCGTGAGCATCAAGTAGTAAGTATATCAGGAAAGCCGTGTGTATCAAGTTGTAAAAAATTAGGAAAGTACCAAATTGATACGAAGCAAATACAAGTGTCACGAATTCATGTAAATACAAAACCCAAATCATCATCATTGACATCGAGTTTGAGTACAAAAATCACAATAGCACAAACAGAGAAATTACATACCGAATCAACAACTCGATCATCAGAAAACGAGAGAGCAAAAGCAACGCAAACCATTGAATTGATCATCAGAGAAGGAGAGACCAACCGAGCAAGAAAATCAAACAGTCGCGATCTCCAATATTCAGAAAACCCTAATTTCAGAAAGAGGAACGGCCGAAATTTTTCCACAGCAAAAAAGAACCGAAGCGCTAATTCGACAAAGAGGAACGGCCGCAATTGTTTCAGAAGGAAGAACAAAGAATCGGGTTAAAAGGGTCGGCCTTCATTGTTATAAAGAGGATTTGGTTTTAGTTAGGGTTTTATTAAAAGGGGGTCTTTTTTATTTGAGCAAAAATTAGGGATTCAAGTTTATATTTTAATTTTTGCTCCTGCGTTGATTTTTGAATTTTGTTTTTCTTTTTCGAACCAAAGAATTGGTAAATCACCACCTAGGTTGTAGGTAGTGTCAGATTGTCTAGTTAGAATTAGTTCAGTGAGCAGGGTGTGCGAGTTTGCAAAACTCTATAGGCGGAGCAGAGTTTGCGAGTGAGCGAAACTCTATAGGCGGAGTAGGGTGTGCGAGTCTATGAGAGTGTTTGTGAGCGGGAGCAAAAGGGTTTGCGAGTCTAGTAGAGTGTTTGTAAGCGGGATACTGTTTAATTCTAATAGAAATCTGGGAATGCAGCAGTAGGCAGGGGTTGTCGAAACTGGGTAAATTTTGTGTGTGATTTACTTTTCGGCATATTTATTTCTGCTGTTTGTTTTTACGTTCAAATCGAGAAAATTTTCTATAACCCTATTCACCCCCCTCTAGGGTTAACCTAGATCCTACAAGTGGTATCAGAGCACGGTATTTTTCTTTAACTCTAGAGTCATGAATCCACCAGATAATACTTTTGTTGAGGGTCGTTCCAATATTATTCCTTCTATTTTTGATGGAACAGATTTTTTGAACTGGAAATTGAAAATGGAATTTTATTTAAATCTGTTAATATTAATTGTTGGGATATAATTGAAAATGGGTGTGATATAACAAAAAGGAAATTCTCTCGATTAATTCTCTTGCTATGCATATATTATATTCTCATATTAATCGTGATAATTATTATTTCGTCTCTCATTGTGAAAATGCACAGAAAATCTGGAATACTCTCGATGCAATATATGGTGCAAAAGTCAACAGTAATGAGATGTCCTCCACAACCTACTCTGTTAAAGAAATGTGCTTAACAGGATTGGTAAATAGCTGTTGTGATGAGGATGATGATGATGGAGCAGTCGAGCTGGCATTACCAATGAAGAAATTCAAATGGAGGAACCGCAAATATGGAAATCCAGCTCTAAATCAAAAATTAAAAAACAGAGAGCACAATATGAAGCCAAGCGAGGTACCAAAACTCACTCACTCTGAATTACTTATTTATTTCCACGAAGTGAATGACTGTTTTGAACGACTTAGGGAGAAGTATGCCAAACTTGAATCACAAAAAAACACTTTGATAGAATTAAATGAACAACTTGACCAATTAGTTAAAACCTATCAAAGTAGGATCCCTAAGTGTGATATGTGTCCAACATTCGAAGAAGAAATTAAAAAATCAGAAATTAATATAAAATCACTTGAAAATGAAATTCTGATTTTGAAAGAGAACGAAAATACTAGGAGAGAAAATTCTATCAAAATGTGCACACAATTATTGAACGAAAATGAATCTCTCAAAATACAAGTCCAACAATTGTCAATAACTTTAGATAAATTTTCAAAAAGTGAAAAATTATTGAATCTGCTATTAGGGAAGCAAACTGTTAATACAGCTAGATAAGGACTTGGATATAATCAATCTTAAAATGTTGAAAGCGATATTAATCAAGAAAATTCCATGTGCACAATTTGCAGAAAATATGAACACGATCACAATAATTATTGGTATAGACCCAAACATGTGAAAACCATACCAATTTGGGTTTCAAAAGGCACGAATATAAAATCTCTCAAAATTAAACAAATTTGGGTGCCAAAAGGAACATATATAAACAGTTTTGGGTCTCCATAAAATTATTTTTCTAAATCTTCTGCCACTAACAACCATGAACCTATAAAAACAAATAGGTCACATAAATCTTTTCCCGTGTAGGTGTGGTGGCAGGCTAAGGAACAATAACGGTGTTTTCTGGTTTTTTGGCTGTTCTAGAAACACAACGGGCGACAAAGCAAAAGTTCCTTAGCCTAGTACAAAGGTGGCAGAATCACAATGGGCAACCACGAAAAATTATCGTAAAGGTAAAACAGGTGAAGGTATATTAAATGTGATAATCTGCACCGTTTTCTGAATGAAATCAGCCAGTGTTGATATGTTGTAAAGTTGATGTTTCTTTCGATTCTGACTTGTTCATACATAGTTGGCCAATTACATTTATGCCAAAAACACTATTCTTTGAAATCCTTCATATATATTAGTTTGGATAGTGTTTTGTTGGATGATAATATTTTTGGTTATAATACGGCTAACTCTATTCACGGTTTTCTGATTATTTACACGGCTTCAAATCAAATTCAAAGAATGTCATTTAAATTGTTGCTAAAATTAAGTTTGAAATTTTTGATGCACACTTCATGATCTGGTCTATCAAATTCAGTTAGTGATATTTTGGAGTAAAAGAGAAATTCAGATGCGGTTCATACTGGTAATCTAGTTGATAGAAAAATTACTAGCTGAACGTGATTTATGGTGAGACATTTAGTAACTGCATTGTTTTTCAAAGAAAATATCTGCATATTTTTCATTTCAAATAATTTTCAAATAGCAGAAAATTCGCTCATATAACCCCCTCGAGAAAATCATTTTTGACCATACTTTCATATTAGTCATTTTTATTTGATTTTAAATGACAAATTTTGACTAATTCGACTCCCTACTAATTATCAAAAAGATAAATAGTGATTGAAAAGGTGATAAGTGTTGATATTTAACATACATTACTCAAGAGAGTATATTTGTAAAATTCCTTTAGAAATTCAAACAAGAGTCATAAAACTTTTTGTTGGGTAAAGATTCCATGACCATTTCTTTATCTATCATATTTCTATCGACCATTGTTTATCAAATCTTAAATATAGTTGGTCGATATGTGTACTATAATCAGGGATCATTTGTTTTTCATTTCACATTCTTTTTTGTAAAAAAAATAAATAAATATCCAAAGTATTCACTCTCATTTAAAAGTCCTCACGGTTATGCATGGGTGAATTACTTGGATTTTTGATTATGTGCTTCCATGCTCATTTAAAAGTCCTTACGGTTATGCATGAATGGAACGCATATCAAAATTAATTGATTAAATAGACAAGTTGATTCTAATCCCATTTAAAAATCCTCACGGTCACGCGTGGTTAGAAGATACTTGATTTCATTATTTTTAAATTAAATTGGAATAGTACTAATCTCATTTAAAAGTCCTAACGGTTATGCATGATTAGTAGATATTCAAATTCCTGCTATAAACGTACCACAAGTTGATACAATTGTATGATTTTATATTAGAACATCATTTCCATTATTTCTAAAAGTGGAATATGCGCCTAACAAGGGTAGTTATGATTTTTGTTTGATTTTTTATTGAAGTTTAATATTTATATTCAATTTGAGTTTAATGTTGGATTAATATTGATCACTTAATCTCTATTTTTCTCTAACACTATTATTCTTTTGCTGATAACAAAAGGGGGAGAGAAAAGTTAAGATTTTGTCAAATAGAATTAAGAAAAGGTCAAATAATTTTCCATTTGCATCTAGGCTCATTTATATATTTCTATTTATATGCACATATGTTGGGGGAGCATCATGTAGAGAGGAAGCATTTAAATAGGGGGAGCAATTAGAGTATATCATTGGTCAAATACATTTAACACAGTCAAAATCTTAAATATATGTTTGTTATCATCAAAAAAGGGAGATTGTGGAATATGCGCTTATATGTTTTTGTTTGATGATAATAAACATATATATTCATTTAAATGTATTTGTTAATGTACTATTTTATTTTTCATAGATTAAATAAATATTTGTTGAATAAAATAAATAATACAGAATTTGAATTCAAACAGAAATTTTATTCAAACAAATATTTATTACAATCTTGAATAGTACAAATTCAAGCCCTCATTATTCATATACATCTTTGAATACATCACAATTCAATTTACATTAATTTCCTCACTACATATCACTCACACTCGTATTTTGTCTTCAACTGCATTCCAGTTTGAATCCAGCATCTGAGCAATCTGCAAAAATATTCACTAACGTAGTAAAATTGAAAAAGAAATATTTTTGCAATATAAAATAAAATATGGTTTTTGAAAATATGTTTTGCCTCAGTTATTTGGGTTGTTCGTCATAATTTACATTTGAATTCATCACACACGAACAGTGTGACATGCACAGTGTATCACTGTACATGCCACAAGGCCGTGCACATCGATATACACTTGATAATGCTACAGCGACAGGTGAGCACAGGTCAAACCCAAATGTAAAGCCGGGTTCAACTCACGTACAATATATTTAAAATCACGACACGAGCAAAAGGTCAAACCCGAGTTTTTAAAAACTGGGTTCAACACAAGGCAACATGAATAATGCAAACTACAACCCAACAACAACATGATGAATTGGATCAACACAGTCAAGTCAAATGTGACAAGTTTACAAAGGCTATATGAACAAGTGACCAAACTGCAAAAGTGACACAACAGTTTTGAACAAGAACTCCAGGCCATCCACTGCAATGATGCAAACTAACTCGAAGATTGCCACCAAGTCAAAGGCAATACACAAGTGACAGTGCACTAATAACCAGAAACTCAAGATCACACAAGCAAATGTCCAAACAACAAAACAGCACATGACTGCAACATAAAGCATGTCGAGCTCAATACAATATAGTATGCAAAATGGAGAGTATACAAGTGCAGACAACAGGGCTCAAACCACAAGTCACAAAAGTTCAAGTGAAAGTACTAACAAAACGCAAATAGCAACAAATTCAGTAAAGCCAAAGTTCACAAGTGAAGTCAAAAGTGCAGACCGAATGGAGACCAACAGCAAAATGGACTGCAACAATCATGTATGGAGACCAGACCAGACCAAACAAAGAACCACAAGTACAAAATGATGCAACACCAAACTTCACAAGCAACGACCAGAGCACAAAGAGGTACAAAATGAAAACTATAAAGAACATCAACGATGCAACAATGTGCACAGATGCAAGCTAAGATATAGTGGCAACTATACAAAGCAGCCAGAAATTCAAGACCACAGTGAAGATACACAGTGAAAATGCTCAATGCACCAAGTACAGATAACAGCATGGTACAATACCAAAGTATGGAATGTGCAAGTGCAAATGACCAGAGCTCATGCAAACATGAAGTGAATGTAATAACAGCAAATACCACAATATCAAGTGAAAAGTGTAGACTAAACTCAAGTGCAATTCGAATTGACAAAACAGTCTGAAGCTACAACAAGCAGTTGCAACATGGCGAACAGACACATATGTATATGAAGTGATAATTCGAGCAACAGTTCGTGTACGCATCAGTAACCGAGCAACAGAATCAATAATACAACAGTGACAAACATCATATATAGAAATGCCCAACACAGATGGCTAGAGACGAAGCTCACCGGGATGAACACAAAGAAATGATGATGGCCAAAAATTATGCAGATTCACGATTGTATACAGTCAAGAAAATCAAGTGTTCATATCTTTGAAAAAGTCAGGAAGTAAAAGGGGAAAGTTTTTGCCGTGTGAATCAAGGAAAACCGAACGTTACATAATCAAGGCCGTGAGCATCAAGTAGTAAGCATATCAGGAAAGCCGTGTGTATCAAGTTGTAAAAAATTAGGAAAGTACCAAATTGATACGAAGCAAATACAAGTGTCACGAATTCATATAAATACAAAACCCAAATCATCATCATTGGCATCGAGTTTGAGTACAAAAATCACAATAGCACAAACAGAGAAATTACATACCGAATCAATAACTCGATCATCAGAAAATGAGAGAGCAAAAGCAACGCAAACCATTGAATTGATCATCAGAGAAGGAGCGACCAACCGAGCAAGAAAATCAAACATTCGCGATCTCCAATATTCAGAAAACCCTAATTTCAGAAAGAGGATCGGCCGAAATTTTTCCACAGCAAAAAAGAACCGAAGCCCTAATTCGACAAAGAGGAACGGCCGCAATTGTTTCAGAAGGAAGAACAAAGGATCGGGTTAAAAGGGTCGGCCTTCATTGTTATAAAGAGGATTTGGTTTTATTTAGGGTTTTATTAAAAGGGGGTCTTTTTTTGTTTGAGCAAAAATTAGGGATTCAAGTTTATATTTTAATTTTTGCTCCTGCATTGATTTTTGAAATTTTTTTTTCTTTTTCGGATCAAAGAATTGGCACCACCTAGGTTGTAGGTAGTGTCAGATTGTCTAGTCAGAATTATTTCAGTGAGCAGGGTGTGCGAGTTTGCAAAACTCTATAGGCGGAGCAGAGTTTGCGAGTGAGCGAAACTCTATAGGAGGAGCAGGGTGTGCGAGTCTATGAGAGTGTTTGTGAGCGGGAGCATAAGGGTTTGCGAGTCTAGTAGAGTGTTTGTAAGCGGGATACTGTTTAATTCTAATAGAAATATGGGAATGCAGCAATAGGCAGGGGTTGGCGAAGCTGGGTAAATTTTGTGTGTGATTTACTTTTCAGCATATTTATTTCTGCAGTTTGTTTTTACGTTTAAATCAAGAAAATTTGCTATAACCCTATTCGCCCCCGCCCTCTAGGGTTAATCTAGATCCTACACATTTCACTGCCTGGCCCTGTCATAGCTCCACACCTTGTTCTCACTCCACCATTCAACCACCTCTGTTCACCTTCAACTCACTGGCCTTCAATTTCCCCTTCACCATAACCAGTCCACTCACCAACTGTCCACGTTACTTCATCACAAAGCCATCACAACAGTCAAACCACCTTCAATTCTGCTCCCACACCACTTCATCATCGAAACTATATTTCAGTCACCATCTCCCACTTCCCACAAGTATGCAACAAAATCAACTTCATATCAAAACACTTCACCATCGCCATAGACAACACTTCCTCCCAGCAACCAGACCATCACACTACCCAATTACAATACACTCCACACTGCCAATTACAACTTCCATCACCTCCCAATTTCAATCTGACATCACCTCTACCCAAAACAGCAAGTTAAGCTTCAACTGCAACCATTCCTGCTTGTGCACTTACTTCTCACTGACCATGACTATCACTCACCACTCGCAGCAGCATACAACTGCAACTTCCACTGTCCCACTTCGACCTTAATTCACACCCAACCCTCTGTTGCCTGACACACAAGGCCTCGCCAACTACAACTTGCCTCTACTGCCAACCATCCTTTCCTTGCTACAACTCTTCGACTCTTCCATTTACATCCATTACTCTTCCCTATAAACACTGTAATCACTTCACTCTTCTAAACACATCTGCAAATTACCACACTGCAACCGAAATCCCCCAACCCTTGAAACCCAATTGACATCACTTACTACCAACCTGCAGCTTTCCCCCTACCTCAACCATCCACGAACTTCGCCTTCTTCCTAGAAACGCACGCAACCTAGACCTACCACCTCCGCAACTCATAAATTCCAGACAACAGCAAATGCGACTACCCTCTCCACTGCCACCTCCCAAATCGCACTGTTACGTCCCTGACCATCAACAAACTCGAGAAACATTTGCACTCATCCCCAATTTATCCGCGACTTCACGCAACTGTAACTGATCCTCGAACCAAAACTTCGAATAACCAAACACCAAAAACAATCGAATTAGTAAAAAGAAAAACGAAAAGTTCGATTTCGAAAATTGAAAAGTTGGAATTGATTTGTGGAAATTTTGAAATCCTGGAATATAGGGAATTAAATTCTAACTGCTTTGTGAAATTGAGATATCGATTGTAATTGTGTTTACTGGGAAGTAGAGTAGATCATGAAATTGTTGTGATAATTTTAGGTAGTACGCCGTCTTTATCGGCCTAGGGAGTATTTTATTATTATTTTTTAAATCCTTTGTTTTCTGGTTTGGTTTTACATTTGTTAGTTTGTTTTGTGGTTCAGTTAAGTTTTTTTTGTTTTGTTTATTTCAAAATCCTTTGTTTTCTTTTGTTAAAACGTCCTTTTGTTTTCTTTTATTGTAAAAACATCCAAACCCAAAAAAAAAAAAATTTTTTTTAGGTAAAACCCTACCATTAAGTTTCCTTTCAAAAAAAACAAAAAAAAAGTTTGTTTAGTGAAGATTTTGAATTTTTTGGGGATTGTGAGTGTTTGATTTTAGTGTCTTCTTTTGTTTTTTATTGTTTTGTTTAATTTCTACCAAAAAAAAACAATTGTCATAAAAAAACTTGTTTTGTTTTGGTTCTTTTGTTTCAATAGTTTTGATTTTACTTTTTTTTAGTTTCTCCTTTGATATACAAAAAAAACAAATAAGTTTCTTTTTGCTTTGTTTGAAAATCTTTTGTTTTGTTTCCTTTGATTTCAACAATTGTGTTATTTTCCTTTGTTTTATTTCGTTCGATATATAAAAAAAATTGTAAATATATCTTGTTTTTATTTTCAGGTTGCCAAAGAAGATTGGAGGAGTTGCTTGCTTAGCCTTGCTTGCAAAAAAAAAAAAAAAAAAAACCGCTTGCTTGCTATATCTGTTGCTTTTATTTGTCTTGCATTTTAATATACGTTTAATTTTCAGCTTTGCATTTTCATCCTAGATGATTAATAATAACGGTTAGACATTGACAACACTTAATTGTACATTGATAATTTGTCTTCTTTGAACAATTTAATTTCTTGGTGTCTAGGCTACGGCAGAGCAATAATAAGTTATAAATTTTACGGTGATTCGTAAATATTATACTGAATTGTTTCTCTGAAGGTACTTCAACCTTCGGCTGCATTGCTACGGTGATTCGTGGTGCACCGATAACCCCTGCCCGTTACCTGGCCGAGAACTATCTTGTTTATCTAAGACAATTTGTGATTATACAATTTTGGGTTAACTTAGGATAAATCATTTGTAATTAGACCCTTGCATTCATTTAGTTGCATTAGTTCATGCATATTTAAAAAAAATTCAAAATCCAAAACTAAAAAAAATTATAAATAGTTCTTAACTTGGTTTTTTTCTCTTTTTCCTTTGAAAATTTTCAAATCAAAATTCCAAAAATCCAAAAAAAAACTTTTCAAAAACAAAGAAATAATTTGAAAAAAAAAATCAATTTTCCTTTTGAAAAATAAATTTTATTTGTAAATATTTTTCTTTTATTAAAAAAAAACCAAAAACATTCTTGAAAATATTTGTGTTTCCCCACTTACGTGAATTTTACGATAGTTGTGAAAATCAATATAATCCATACGATTTCACTCCAAATTCGTATGGATATTTTAACACCAACTATTGTTTAAACGATTCAAATTTCGAACAACAAAGTTTTCAAAACAATGTTCAACCCTCAAATCTCAAAAATAGCATTTCATCTTTACTTGAACTCTCTACACAACAAAATCAAAGTGTAAACGATTTGTGTAACTTATATTTGTGCAATAGTTCAAGTCAAAAAAATCAAAATTTGAATTCACTTCAAAATTCAAATGATTTCGAGTGTAACCCATGCCAATTCAATTTCGAGCTTCAAAATGAATTTCAAAATCAAGACGAAAATGTGAACAAATTTTCAAATAATTTTGTTAATGGGAATAGTTTCAATAACGATATGATTGAAACCGTTGGTTGTCAACAAATTCAAAATGAAAATTTTCAAATTAATAATTATGAACTTGATTTTGTTGACTAAATGGAAAAGATAACGGGGATTTATTACTTGAAAAATACAAAACTTTTCGTGAAAATCATAATCAAATCTCAACTTGCGAAGAATCAAATAATAATCTACCGTTTATCGAAATTGACAATTTTTGTTCTCAACAAATCCAAATTGAAAATTCTCAAGTTTATAACTATAAATTGGATTTTGTTGAGCAAATGAATGAAGTTTACGATGATCAGACAGATTTGTTGTTTGAAACATACATGAAACAACGTGAAAAACAAAATCAAATTTCAACGTGTGACGAGTCAAGTGATAATCCATCTTTTACCCAAATCGATGATTTTCAAGCAACAACTTTTGAATCTGAAATGATGATCTTAACGAAGTTGTTGAAAAGACGGTAATTGTATTGGATTTCAATTCTTTTGAGGGTGAGAAACTCGATTTAAATTTCGATCTTTCTTTTTTTGAAAATTTGAATACAAGTACATTGGATTTTGAAATGGATATATGCGATGAAGTTGTTGGTAATCCAATGAAGGAAGATGAATTTAACAAACACGAGTTTTATGGACTTTTCGAAAATGAGTCATTAAATTCTGATGGGGAGATTTCGATCATCATTTTGACTTTGAAATTGATAATTTGGAAGAATTTTTCAGTGACAAACTTGAATTTCAATTTGGTGAAAATAAATGTGAATTTCAATCAATTGTTTTATCAACCCCAAAAATCATTGAAAACAAAACAACTCGTTCAATTTTTAATAAAACAAAATTCGTTTTTCCAAATCGACAATCAACTTCAAAATCTTTTACGATTTGGTTTTTCGTGCTTAAGCCGTGTCTCACACATTTGATGAGACAAACGAATTGGTCTTTGGAAGACCGTTTCATTTAATTTATGACTATATACTTTCTCATCTCTTGTAAATAATAATCTTTCATGTAAATATAGGATTTTTATTTTATTTTTCTCCTTCCATTTGGGTTGACTGTGGGGACACAGTCAAAATCAAGTATGGGGGGAGACTCATCTTCATTTTTTTTTCATGGTTTATTTTTGCTTTAAAACCAAAAAAAAAAATCAAAAAAATCCCAAAAACAAATTTTCTTTCGATTTATTTTTAAAAGAAACACTATAAGATAAATATACAGCTTTGGTTTATTAAATTGAAACTTTTGACAATTTATTGGTCTTAAAAAAAATAAAAATGAAGTTTGATTACAAATAATAATGGTTTAACTAGTATATAGGAAGATTCATATGTGTTAATTATGAAGTACATCCTAATTGAAAATCTTTGTTTTAAAAAAGTGGTTGATTTAAAGTAAAGGATATAACATTTTTTTTGCCTTCTAAGTTAAATGATGCTAAGATGATTTTGCAAAACTCTCTCTCTTTTAAAAAAAATATATATAAAAATAAAAAATAATAACATCCAAGTATTCACTCTCATTTAAAAGTCCTCACGGTTATGCATGGGTGAATTACTTGGAATCTTTGATTATGTGTTTTCATGCTCATTTAAAAGTCCTCACAGTTATGCATGCATGGAACACATGTAAAAAAACAGACTTAATAAAAACCACCCACGGTCGATAGGTGTATGCATGAAAGTGTGTGCACCCGCCATGCTCTGTACTCCCCTCACATAAGCCCGAAAGGAAGTGAATGGGTGGTATATGTGGCCTCAGTTTACCGGAGCTAGGTGTGTAATTTTTCTTGCAAATAATGAGAGAGCAAGCAATTGAAATCCTAGCACTATTTTTACTTAGTTGATTTGATTTGTTATTGAAAAGAAATAAAAATATCACTTTGATAAACTTTGATAATCACTAAGGATCCATTTTATAATTACACTTTGTTATCAACCGAAACAACAAGTTAAACTATTGTCTATTTGTTATGATAACTTGATTTTTGTCGGAAATTTGACAAGTAAATGACTTAAATTTTCAAGATAATGACCAAAACCAATATGTAACTTATTTGTGTCGATTTAAAAATAAATCCTTAATTTTGTAAATATTTCAAAAACTTGCATTCATCTCTTTGTAAATAAATCTTGCATTACATAAAATATTTTCATCCTGCATTTGGATTTTGTGGGTAGTATCCGCTGAAAACCCTCACGAGACAACACTCGTCCTACTGGGGACACCCAGAGGTTTAACGGCTTGTTGCATATGCTCAATGCAATCGTGCTCCCTACGAAAACGGATTTATCTTAGTTTTTCTTTATTCGAGGACGAATAAAAAATAAGTGTGGGAGTATTTGATGTGCACGTAAATGTGCATATTTTGACCACCATATTTATTCTATTTAAATTAAATAAATGATCATATTGGGTATTTTAACTTGTTTTAACCAAAATTCATATTAATTCTAAATTTTCACATATTCATCTTCATATAGGGGCAAAACGGTCATTTAAGTGCATATATTTCTTTGAGAAAAATTGATTGGAAATTTATATATATTTTTGTAGGAAAATGGTCTCAAATAGGAGTGGTTTCACGAAGGAATATGCATGCACAAAGAATATAAAGGAATGAAGATGGAAATAATTCAAAGTGAAGATCATGAAGGACGCCACCTACCCACCTACCTTAATGTACAAATTAAAGGCTATTGCACATGCTTATGGAGTTAATGGTTTCATGTACACTTAATGGGAGATTAAGACATGTTAATGGTTACTTGGCCTCCACACTTCCTAAGGGGCATTTTGGGCATTCCCCAAAATGTGAATTAGGGTTTCATACATGTATAAATACCCATATGTTTCATGTAGCCTCGATATCTCTTCTCTTAGTCTCTCTTAGGCCTCCTTCTCTTTAGTTTAGATTAGATCAAGAATAAAAGGAAAGCTCCTCTTTCTCTTTTCATGGCTACTTAGCCATTTTTATTTTATGTAATCTTTTTTATTTTATGCAATTTAATACATGCTCTTTCCTTTTCATGTTCATTTACTTTCATGTTGTAGTGTAGATCTCTTCTCTTTTATGCAAGTAGAATAGTGTTCTTTTCATTTGCTTTCATTTTTTTTTCTTGCTTCTTTCATGTTGCTTGCTACATTTGTTGATTTGGTAACAAATATGAGAGCTTAATCCCTACAATTTAGGGGCAATGAAGCTCTCTAGTATGTAGATGCAACATTTTGATGATTATACTCTCTTTTTGTGCTTTAATGGAAACACTTGAAGTGGTTTAATGATGTTGTTTAGCTTTGAATTTGATAGTCTATGTTGTTCATAACAAATAGGCTATGATTAAACAAACATAACATAAATTGCCTCTTCATCTAAATATGATTATGGCAAAGAAGTGAATGTTGAAATTGAAATTTGATAGCCTATATTTCTAAACAATGGTTAATAGGCTATGCTTAAAATAGATTTTTATTTCAACTTTGTTGTCATATATCATGAGAGTTAAATGTGTATTAGTGACTGTGTTACAGTTTGATGCAAGTAGAAACACAACCACTAATACACATTTAACTCTCATGATATATGACAACAAAGTTGAAATAAAAATCTATTTTAAGCATAGCCTATTAACCATTGTTTAGAAATATAGGCTATCAAATTTCAATTTCAACATTCACTTCTTTGCCATAATCATATTTAGATGAAGAGGCAATTTATGTTATGTTTGTTTAAGCATAGCCTATTTGTTATGAACAACATAGACTATCAAATTCAAAGCTAAACAACATCATTAAACCACTTCAAGTGTTTCCATTAAAGCACAAAAAGAGAGTATAATCATCAAAATGTTGCATCTACATACTAGAGAGCTTCATTGCCCCTAAATTGTAGGGATTAAGCTCTCATATTTGTTACCAAATCAACAAATGTAGCAAGCAACATGAAAGAAGCAAGAAAAAAAAATGAAAGCAAATGAAAAGAACACTATTCTACTTGCATAAAAGAGAAGAGATCTACACTACAACATGAAAGTAAATGAACATGAAAAGGAAAGAGCATGTATTAAATTGCATAAAATAAAAAAGATTACATAAAATAAAAATGGCTAAGTAGCCATGAAAAGAGAAAGAGGAGCTTTCCTTTTATTCTTGATCTAATCTAAACTAAAGAGAAGGAGGCCTAAGAGAGACTAAGAGAAGAGATATCGAGGCTACATGAAACATATGGGTATTTATACATGTATGAAACCCTAATTCACATTTTGGGGAATGCCCAAAATGCCCCTTAGGAAGTGTGGGGCCCAAGTAACCATTAACATGTCTTAATCCCCCATTAAGTGTACATGAAACCATTAACTCCATAAGCATGTGCATTAGCCTTTAATTTGTACATTAAGGTAGGTGGGTAGGTGGGGTCCTCCATGATCTTCACTTTGAATTATTTCCATCTTCATTCCTTTATATTCTTTGTGCATGCATATTCCTTCATGAAACCACTCCTATTTCAGACATTTTCCTACAAAAATATATGTAAATTTTCAATCAATTTTTCTCAAAGAAATATATGCACTTAAATGACCGTTTTACCCCTATATGAAGATGAATATGTGAAAATTTGGAATTAATATGAATTTTGGTTAAAACAAGTTAAAATACCCAATACGATCATTTATTTAATTTAAATAGAATAAATATGGTGGTAAATATATGCACATTTACGTGCACATCAAATACTCCCACACTTATCTTTTTATTCGTCCTCGAATAAAGAAAAACTAAGATAAATCCATTTTCGTAGGGAGCACGATTGCATTGAGCGTATGCAACAAGCCGTTAAACCTCTGGGTGTCCCCAGTAGGACGAGTGTTGTCTCGTGAGGGTTTTCAGCGGATACTACCCACAAAATCCAAATGCAGGATGAAAATATTTATAAAATGCAAGATTTATTTACAAAGAGATGAATGCAAGTTTTTGAAATATTTACAAAATTAACGATTTATTTTTAAATCGACACAAATAAGTTAAATATTGGTTTTGGTCATTATCTTGAAAATTTAAGTCATTTACTTTTCAAATTTCCGACAAAAATCAAGTTATCATAACAAATAGACAATAGTTTAACTTGTTGTTTCGGTTGATAACAAAGTGTAATTATACAATGGATCCTTAGTGATTATCAAATTTTATCAAAGTGGTATTTTTATTTCTTTTCAATAACAAATCAAATCAACTAAGTAAAAATAGTGCTAGGATTTCAATTGTTTGCTCTCTCATTATTTGCAAGAAAAATTACACACCTAGCTCAGGTAAACTGAGACCAGATATACCACCCATGCACTGCCTTTCGGGCTTATGTGAGGGGAGTACAGAGCATGGCGGGTGCACACACTTTCGTGCATACACCTATCGACCATAGGTGGTTTTTATTAAGTCTGTTACATGTGTTCCTTACATGCATAACCGTGAGGACTTTTAAATGAGCTTGAAAATACATAATCAAAGATTCCAAGTAATTCACCCATGCATAACCGTGAGGACTTTTAAATGAAAGTGAATACTTGGATGTTATTATTTTTTATTTTTATATATATTTTTTTTAAAAGAGAGAGAGTTTTGCAAAATCATCTTAGCACCATTTAACTTAGAAGGCAAAATAAATGTTATATCCTTTACTTTAAATCAACCACTTTTTTAAAACAAAGATTTTCAATTAGGATGTACTTCATAATTAACACATATGAATCTTCCTATATACTAGTTAAACCATTATTATTTGTAATCAAACTTCATTTTTATTTTTGTTAAGACCAATAAATTTTCAAAAATTTCAATTTAATAAACCAAAACCGTATATTTATCTTATAGTGTTTCTTTTAAAAATAAATCGAAAGAAAATTTATTTTTGGGATGTTTTTTGATTGAGTTTTTTTTGATTTTAAAGAAAAAATAAACCATGAAAAAAAATGAAGATGATTAAACTATATGCAACCAAACAGATAGCAATCCTAAGCAAGAAACAATCACAGTTGGCAATCATAGCATACAATCTTTTTATTAAAATCAGTACGATGTATATATTACATTCGTACGCATAACAATTTCAATCTCTTATTCGAATAGACAATTCTATTTTCCAAACTAGTACTGGTAACCCGACTACTTTAGTGTAGACTCTAATCCGACTTCTTGATTAGAAACTTCCATCCTCCTTACATAGTAATAAACTATGATAGAGAACTTTATATTTGTATCAAAAATCGGTATCAGTGTTCGTCGTCGAGAATCAAACGAACAATCCTAAATCAGACAGGTGTGAATTACCTTAAAATCGTGTATTCAAATATAAGTCAAAACTACAAATCAAATAGAATGTTCTACATACAACTTACGTACATATTCCATTGGTCTCTTAATTACACCAATAGATAATTCAAGTGGTTTTTATATCTAATTCTCAATGTTTGAAAATTTTCTTTGTTAAAACTTCTTTTATAACAAAATACTTTTATATCAAAATAATTTTATATTGAAAATACTTTAAATAACTCGAAGTTTCAATAAGTCTATCATTGTTCTTACAGAATCCAGTAATATGTTGATCAGACGCAAGACTAAAACTCTCTAAATGCTTAGTAGACCCATTTCAACACCCAGTGAAAATACTTGGAAAACTCTTAAAATAGACATGAAAAGTACTAATCGAGAACAAATCATGGATCGCAACTACACAATGGTTACGCCCCCATCCCAGAGGAAACATTCGTAATTTTAGGTAATCTCTACCCAGCGAATTACGCCATACGAATCAAAATCAAATTGTCAATAGATCGTAGTCTACTTAGTGGTAACGCCCAATGGTTACGTCTCCATCCCAGAGAAAATGTAGTAAACTATAGGCAATCGCTACCCCTCGAATTATGCCATGTGGATTGTGGTTACTTAGTGGTTACATCGTTATCCTAGTGAAAACATAGTAAACTGTAGGCAATCTCTACCATCTTGAATTACGCCATGTACATCGACCAAAGGTCACAGCTTCACAATGTATTACGTCGCTATCTTAGCGAAATCCTAAGTAGACTATAGGCATCACGCCTCCCGAATTACGATATGCTAATCGAATTATAAGACCATAGGTTACGCTATGGAATTCAAAAGAATTCATTCAAAAGAACTCATGAGTTTATGCTCGGACGACCGAAATCAATCAATAGAATGAATCCATTAAGTGGATTATCAAAATCACAGAGGGTACTTCCCATATCTTTTACTTCAAAAATATCATACTATATATAGTACCCTTTATAAATCACAATACTTGTATAAATTCCTTTATATATAAAAGATTTCATTTCCAAATTGAGTACTTTCCAAAATCAATAGTCTCGAATATATCATATCATTCTTATATAAATTCCGGTGTATATAAGATTGTTTCTTTTCAAATCAAATACCTTTCAAAATCAATAGTTTTCAAAATGGCTTCTTTCTTATACAAATAATTTTCATATAAGAATCGAAAATTTCGAATCAAATATTTCTATAGAGTCAAAGGCCTTCAAAACCAATCCATTTTCATATATTAGTTCAATTTCAAATCCATATATGATCTCAGTAATCATTTTTCCTTTTAAAATTGAATATCATTCAAACTTCAAAAAAATTCCAAATTTTTATCAATAGTTTTTCACAACTTTAGTTTTATATTTATATCAAATTCAAATAAAAAAATCAGATTCCTTTCCAAATCCGGTACTTTTCTTTTTTTTCATAAAATATTTACTAGTTTCAAAATGTTTCTTAAACCAAGTACCATTACAAACCCTTCAAGACTATTTTTCATATTTATACAAAGTCAGAACCGTTTACAAAAAAATCAATTTTCCAAAAATAAGTTTTTATAAATATTTACTATGTTTAGAATATTTCTTAGAACTCTTTTTATTTAAAAACATCTCAAAACTAAATTTCATACTTGTATAATTCAAAATAAACTTATACAGTTTATTTATCAAAATATTTAACATTTTCGAACTTGTTCAACTTCAATTTTTCTTTATTATAAAATTTTCAAAACTAAACTTTATGTACTTTCCAAAATACTTTGCCTTGAAAATTTATTCTCAATTTGGAAATGTTCAACTATTCAGAATAGTCGGAAAAATCAGATTCCAATTCAAAATTGGAAATCAACAATTAATCATCTCAACAAGATGCACAATCAATCAGTAATCCAAATGCATAGGATGCATTTGTTCACAATATTATCTAATAGAAATCTTGAGAACTGAACACCAGGTTTTGTTTCAAATTGTTTGTAATTATTATATACATATCTCTTTCGAATATCAAATCATACTTCAAGGATTCGAATTAAATCATTTTCATCAAAAAAATCAAGTAGAAAAGCTACTAAAGTGGTCTCTCCCACTTTGAAACTCGATAATGAACGCCGATGATGCTGCAGTCATCGCCAAAATTTATTTTCCAACGACAGAAGTGAGTTCCAAACTTTCATTTCTTTTAAACATTTTTTTTTTGGAAAATCCACATTTTGACATCATTTTCAAATCATTTATAAGCATTTCTTTTAGAAAAAAACTTTCAAATTACACTATTATATATTTCCAGATCTTAAAACCCAATTTCAAAACTCCTAAAATTAAAACTCCCAAATTTCTCTTTTTAGTCATAAACAATATTTGTATGGGTCATTATCTTATATAATACTCATTTCAAAATTGTAATTCTTTGTTATGATTAAATAGATAACTTAGATCCAAACAATCAATTTTAACCCAACATGGTCGCCGAAAGCCTTATAGTCAAATTATGAAACTTAATTCACAAGGTGTTCATTTCAACATTCCCAGTTAAGATTATAATTTCTACCCTTCCCATGCATGAAAAGGTAAATTACTTACAACTGATTATGCACTATTCGAAAGCCAATAACAAAAGTCAAATCCTCATAAACTGGCCAAGCATAACTAACTAATCAGTAAATGATAATATGCACAACCATATCAATCAATCAACCAACAAAGAGATAACATCCAATCATCATCAAACAGTCACAAATTTTATCATTTAATTTATCGATTTCAAAATATTTTTATATCACTAACAAAATGCTCTTTCATATGCGTATATACACTCAATGAGCTTATCCTACAGGTTTAGGTACATGCTAAACCAAAGCTTTGATACCAACTATAATGACCCACCTTTTTGGATAATTCAAGTCGACAGTAAACCACACATGTCCAACTTAAACCATTTAGAAGATAGATTATCAATGGTTTTATTCTAAAGAAAAAGATACAAAAGAACAAAATACAGAATCTCACAACGGAATGGAATCTCACAATGGAATGAAAAAATACAATAAATACATAAAAAATTCATGAAGCTATTTTACAATACTATAACGACCCTGACTCGACCTTCGAAAATCGGCACCGAATACGACACACGTATTCAAATGCCGCAGATTCAAACATCGAATCTGGTTCGCCGGAGCTTATAACACATTAAGTACAACACAGCGGAAGGAATGAATAACATATATCATATACAACATTTGATACAATATCTGATACAACAGAATGATACAATGAACATCAATATACATCAAAGTTATGATACAAGATAATAGCAGCGGAAAGAAAAAGATAACACAGCAGCGGAAACAAAATCTCCAGTATAGTCTTCAAGAAAGAACTCCAGTATCAGTAATCTCCATCTCCAAGGCACCAATCCAGAATAGCTCGAACACCCAAATCAAGATGAAGAGAAGCAACTCAATCCAAATGCGATTGCCAAATCCTAAGGCTGAAAGCTATCGAATCTATACCTACTATAGATTATCTGAAAATCCCAACTCTAGACTGCCCGTGTGGGAAAATAGTGGGCACCCAGAGTTTAGGAAAGGAACAATAAACTCCAGGTCAGTCATGGGACTGGTATGAGCAAACAAAAAACATTTGGTCTTTACAACAACAACAAGATAATTTAAATTTGAAATCCGCAATGCTTTTTGGAAAATGAAACTACCATAAGGCCTCCCGCCACACACACAATGAAAACGCAGAATTGGAGGAGATTTCTCCTTATGATAGTCAAATATGCTTGATACAAGAAAATTCTTTGACATTATTACTATAAGTGCAAAGTGTGGTAAACCCTTTCGAAAGTATAATATAAATCCTAGCCATCATAGACATTCCGAACTATGCCTACTATAGCTACCATCTAAACAGTGGTGACCACCATAAGTAAATGGCAGGTTCTACAACTAAAACCGTACAAGGCGCGTATTGGATGAATGGATTTCCAGCAAATGGTCAGGCTAAGGAGCTTCCTACTGCCACATGGGATTGCCTTTGGCGGGACGTCCCGAGAACTAACGTTACGGTTATATCTCTGCCAACACAAGGCCGGGTTACCTCTGTAACTAGGTAACTACTACACGAATATGCCATCCCCCGGTCCTTTGGAACCTTTATCCGAGCGCTCGCACCAACAACCACAAAGTATCACAAAGTAATAGATCTGCAGTATCCACATGAGTAAGTATCTGGGCTCCATACCATGATACCACCCTTTACCAGAAGGGAATGACACACCCTAAAGGGCGCGACCCTCATAACCTTGCCGCATCTTTCCTGTTTCGACTATTTCCGGGGTGTGAGGTCCTGATGCAGTCTCGTCCACAAAGCTACGCTTTATACAAAAGCCATGCTTCGATCGCAAATGATCAACAAATGATCATCATCAAACAGCAGCACTCAGCATGCCAAATTACCAAATTGGGAATATATCACTGATAAATATCAACTACATAACCTCTGAGCTCGTGCGTCTCAGAGAAGGGTATTAAGCTAAGAGAATAAATTCTCCGCCACCAAGCAGAAATGTATTTGATAGAAATCAGTTTAATATCTCAAAGTGTAATGTCGGACATACAACCATACAAGTCTGTTCCGGGTTCGAACAGAACCGAAGGCACTTCCGAAGAAGCCCTTGCAAATCCGGGTATCCACAATCTCGATCGGACTTCCCATCACTAAGGGAGAACTCTATACCGGAGCAACTCAGTGCAGAGTCATTCGATAGGTTATCCTATCGTTCTCACAAATACCCGGTCTTCACCACCGGTCTTCAATTGCAATCCATAACGTCGTATCACTATTCGGAATGGGATATATGACACAAGGTCCTCTCCCGGCTAAACCGAATAGTAAGCGCCATATTTAAAAACATATGGATATGGGATTTCGGTTAAGTCACAACTTAAAAATCCAAAGCTTTTCTTTCAAATGGTTAAACAAATTACCATTTAAATCTTTAAACAAAAAGATTTATTTCACAAAGTTTCACCCGGTTTCACAAAGATCTACTCATAGATTTCAAAACAATTCCCATTCAATTTGGATTAACCCAATTAGATCTTTGAATTAAAGATTTATAGCTTTCAAAACATGTTACCAAAGATTTATCTAAAACTTGGAAAACTATTTTCATTTTTAGACTTGAAATCCTTTAACACGAATTGGAAATTCATTCTTATGTGAAAGCTTCAATCGTTTGAAAACAAATAGTTTTCTTTTTGGAAAAATCCGATTTTATTTATACAAGTTAAGATCTTTGGGTTAAATTTAAATTCCAAAACATCACTTTTAAAATGATTTTAAAAACACATATAAACCCATTTATAAGTTGAATAACCATTTAAACCATAGTTTCCAAATTATAGAATTCAATTTTCAAATATTGAATTCAAATTTAAATCAATTCATTTAAATTTCAAGATTCAATCAAGTTATTCAAATAACTTTTATTTTGAAATTCATTTTTCAAAAGCTTCAATTCTAATTCCAAAACTATTTTGGATTTAAAAATTAAATTTTAAAACAATTTCAAAATCTGTGACTTAACCAAATTTCCACGTGAAATCCATATTTGTGTGTGTATAAGTGTGGTCCAGGGGTTCTACACAATAGAAGTGCAACATCATCAATAAGCACAGATTAAATCAATACAATTCAATGTGGGTTTCGGATAACCAAATGGAATCCGACTCCCTGTCGCATCGAAACTCAAATGTCATTTTACGGGTCAAAGGGTTTGCATAACAATATATATATATCACAGATATGACAGCTTAGCACCAAACATTTCATAGCATCACATCACACATCAAATATATCAATCCATCACAGAACATCCAATAACAATCAAACATCTTTAATTAAGATGAATAAACCATGTGGTTATAAATTTATTATTCATATAATTACTTCTATTAGTAATCTTTTAAATCAATGATTAATTATCATCAACTATAATTAATTAAGTTTTAACTACCTACATTTATTAATCATCTATTTAATTAATTTTCGTAATTAATTAACCTTTAATTGTAATTAATTAAATCTTAGTTACAATTAATTGTCCTTGATTGATTAATCAATAGATTTATTATTATTCCTTAATAAATTACAATAGATATTTATTCCTTAATTAATAATAATTTCTTAATCACTTTAAGTTAATTAACCTTAATGTATTTTTCTTGATTCAATTATCTTAATTAATTAACCACATTAATTAATTTTACTTTAAAGTAATTAATCTCAAATATTTGATTAATCAATCCCTGACCTTTAATTATCTTCTCTTAATTACTTTACTAAGTAATTACTATTTTCATTTAATTATTTATTAATTACTTGATTAATTAACTTAATAATTTAATGAATCCAAATCATTAATTTCTAATTTAATTTAAGAAAAACATTTCTTACTTCATTAAAGTATTAAAACAATTTGTTTCCAAATATACTTTAAATTTCACTCTAAATTTCATTTTTAAAATTTTAAGATTTAAAAATGAATACAATTTACCTAAACAAGGTTTAAAACAATTTAAATTCTTTTTATCTCACATGTTCAAGAAGCATCCACTTTATAAAATAAAAGTTTAAAAGGATATAAAACAAATTCACTATAAACATTCCAAATTATTTTTAAAAACAAGTTCAACTTAGGAATTTCTTTAATTTCAAAACTGAAATACTGTTTTAAACCTCATTCTAGATTTAACTTAAATTTTAAAAAACTTTACTTACATTCTACATCTTCATTATAAAATTCAAATCATTAAACCATTTCTAAAATAGTTAAAACAAATTAAATTTAAAAACATATTTTATTTTAAAACCTGAAATTTTAAACCAAATCCAAATTTCAAAAACTCAGTTTTAAACTGACTTTAAATCTTATTTTACAAATTTTAAACTTCAGTTTTAAATTCAAAACTTAATACACTTAAAAGTTGTTTAAAAATAGATTTAAATTTTAAATCTTAAATTATTTCAAATCTCAGATTCAAACTACTTTGAACCATATTCAAATTCAGATTTTAAACTCAGTTTAAAATTTTAGTTTACATTTTAAACTTGCTTTTAAAACATAAAAAAAATAAAACATGTTTCTGTTTTATAAAACCTGAAACAATATGTTAACTCGAGTTTCCCCTATGTTACTCCGAGTAGAAACCTATCCTACTTCGAATAAAGCCTCTAATTTCCCGAGACCAACACAAAGCAACAAAAAAAAAACCAATCAAACAATTCATCTGCATATCCACCATCCCCTGTGCACGTGCACAGCAACCTTGATCAATTCCGATCAACTTTGACTATCATCCCTCATCGACGAACAACTCCTCACTCCATCCCGATCATCATCTCGCTCTCAATCCACTCGAATTTGAATTCGAGTTTAAATCTTAAAACCTGGAAACTACAGAATGGTACTAGCCCAAAACCTGTCAATGCCGCGCAATCTCACCTCCGATCATCAGATCACCTACGACTCTGGCCATCCTTTCGCCTACGTCTCCTCTTCCAACCCCCAAAGCCTTGCAACACTCGGTGCACCAGAGACCACGTGAAGCATCTAAAATTCGATCACCCAAAAACTAGGTTTAGAAACTAAGATAGGCAACCACCGTCGCCACCACCCTCTGGCCATCCACCTGCTATTTTTCCCCACTTCAGTGATCACCCTACTACCTTCAGAACGAACCCCGACGCCCCAAATCACAGAGATGACCAGAAACTTCCCAAAACCCCTTTTTTGTTAAACCAGAAATGCTCGCTCAATAGCAAATAAAAAAAATATGATTTTAGTGTTAAAAATCATTTTTAAGTTAATGAATTCAAATCATGATTCTGAACTTATGAATTACCAAGTTTGGATTTTGACACATTTCTATTATTATTATTTTTATCGGTCATTTTTGGTTTCCAAGCAATTTCTAAAGACACTTCAATAATTTTTAACTTAAGTATGATTTTAAGCTAAACTTTTAAGATGAAACAAACAAGTTTAGTTTATAACTTAAGGTTAAACAGAGATTAATTCAAGAGTTTTGAATTTAAACTAAAACAAGACCCTTTTTATTTTACGGTATACTAATACTTCCATGTAGTTCAGAAACAAAACATACTCAAGCTATTTTTAAACTTAAACCTGGATTGAATAAACAATTTCACTTAAATCCTAAAGTCCAAGATAAATTTTGAGAAGGAGATTTTGGTTTAAGAACAGGGTTTGAAAGCTTATAAACTTAGGAGCAGATACACATATATCTGTATGATAGGCATGCACTAAGATACTCAAGTACACAGACATATCAGCAACATTTCCAGAACAAAGTTTCAAGCATCAAGCACAACATCGCAGAACATAGGCCAATATAAGCGAGTTTGCTCACCTGGGAGCACGGTGCAGAGAACAAAGACAGGGAACAGAGACAGAGAACATGAACATAGAGTTCCAAATGAGAATGGCCTGGAAACTAAGTTGTTAATGTTTGATTTGCTTCTTGAATTCTTGGTTTGCTTTACTCCTGAACTGATAAATAAAATTGCTTTTAAATCTTTGCCTTGTTCCTGATTACAACTACAGATTCAAATCCTTTTTAAAAGAATTTTACTTGCCTCAATTTGTTTGAGAGATTTTGCACTGTCAAAAACCTGAAGCACTTGTCTTAGTTTCAAGTTTGAATCTTCTGTTCTTACTTATGATTTGAAAAGAACTCCTACTTGATTTTGTTTCCAGGATGAACTGCTGTTTGAAAAAAAATTCATTTTGCCTTGCACTCTATTTTCTTCCTGCAACTTATTAATAAAATAGTTTAAATTCTTTTGTTTTTGTTACTGATTCACAACTCAAAAATTCAATTCTTAAAAAAAATGACTTGCCTTTGAAACTGTTTCCAGAGATTGATTTTAAAACCATACTTGGTTTGTACTGCAGTTTGAATTGGTTGAAGCTTGATCTTCAGGTTTTGCACTTGAATCTTTGGTGTTGTAGTTTCTGAGATACCAATCTTTGGTACTGTATACTTTCCAGAGATTTGGCTGGGATGTTTATGATTGCATTATGGGGAAATTAAAGGTTTCTGATATTTTTATTTGAATATTTTATTTTTTTTATAAAGACAATTCATGCCATTTGTAAAAAGCAATGATGAAAGCAAGATTTTGTTCATTCTCCTACCCTATCTTTCCTGTGAATGTTTATTTACATTTGTGATCTTTTACAAGACAAGAAAATTTTATAAACTTTTATTTTTATATTATACATACTTTATAATTAAATGTAATCCTTGCTCATTTGTGTGTATAAGTATATACAATGCTAAAAGAATTGTTCTTAGCCAAAATTTACATTATATACATTATATCTCATTGAATTTTTTTAAATGCCATTTATTTTTAAAAACATTCATTTTAAATTTCAATTCCAATTGTAAACTTGAAATATAGACTTCCATGTCCCTTTGTATATTCATACTTACCTAAAAAAATTAAATTAAATTTCAATGTGTATCCTATTTTACTCATATATGTAATATACACATATATAAGATTTAAATTAAAATGGCTTTTATAAACATTCTTTATTTCAATAGTTTAAACTCAAAACAAATTGGAATTTTATCCATATATAATTTATTACTTATTTTATTTGTTTGAGACTTTTCAATTTATTTTGTTTTTACAACTTTTTTAAAAGAGAATTGGATTATCATAACTTGTACACTCAACAAATAAACCATTCATATGTGCATTTCTTAGTTTATAAAGCATTTGTAGATTTATTTATTAAATCAATTTCATAATATTAATTTTTTTTAAACCAATATCATTTTATTTCCAAAAATTAATTAAATTCCCAATTTAAATTCGATTCAAAAACGGGAATGTTTCAGATTTCCCCCCTTAAAAGAATTTCGTCCTCGAAATTGCAAGGAAGACGAGAAAGAAAAGATAATAGATAAAGAAATGATTGATCAGATCAGAATCGAGATATTTATTCTGCATTCGGTTTATCAAATCAAAATATCAATAATATAAGAACGAACTCATACAATTATTACACAAGATATTTGGGTCCCCCGGTCTACGAATATGCAAGGGCATTGATTAGTTCGAAGGGACAACTAATCGTTCGTAGAATATATCGGATCCCAGAGAATAGATAGATAGATAGATTCAATCTTTTGCAATTTCTCAAACGCTAGATGTGGATTCCAAATTCAGGTCGGAATACTCCAAAGTATATACCGATTTGTCCCTCTTCGGGCTTTGATATACACAAGAAATTACAATAGAATTTCAATTTGGTTTTTAACCGATATTGTTTTATTAATACAATTCAAATTTAGCTTCATATTAGTTAACCAATTTATTTAATTTAAAAATTTCCCATTTATTTAGTTTAAATTTTCAAATTCAAACTCATTAGAGCTTAGATCGAAAAGCTGATAAGAAACCGATGAAGATACGAAGTAAGAATTTTCTACAACAATACATATGGCCATCATCACACCGAAACTTCTTTCTGGAGCAGCTACGAAGCAATCAAAAGAATTCGAAATCGAATCAAAGGAGATTGATAGAGAAAATTGTTTCCACTGTTGCAGGGTATTGACCATTTGTAGTGGTACTCCCCCGTCCCCTATCTCGTTCTCTTCTCGCACTCATACTTACTATCGGTGAATAGTAAGAGAATTTACTGAGGCATACGAACGGATATCTTAGAGATATACTCATTCTAGGGTATACTTCACCCTATCTCTAATGAGTTACTTAATGTGTTATATTCCTGAGCTAAGGTTTTAACCATCAGCTCTGATACCAATTATAACGACCCTGACTCGACCTTCGAAAATCGGCACCGAATACGACTCACGTATTCAAATGCCGCAGATTCAAACATCGAATCTGGTTCGCCGGAGCTTATAACACATTAAGTACAACACAGCGGAAGAAATGAATAACATATATCATATACAACATTTGATACAATATCTGATACAACAGAATGATACAATGAACATCAATATACATCAAAGTTATGATACAAGAAAATAGCAGCGGAAAGAAAAAGATAACACAGCAGCGGAAACAAAATCTCCAGTATAGTCTTCAAGAAAGAACTCCAGTATCAGTAATCTCCATCTCCAAGGCACCAATCCAGAATAGCTCGAACTCCCAAATCAAGATGAAGAGAAGCAACTCAATCCAAATGCGATCGCCAAATCCTAAGGCTGAAAGCTATCGAATCTATACCTACTATAGATTATCTAAAAATCCCAACTCTAGACTGCCCGTGTGGGAAAATAGTGGGCACCCAGAGTTTAGGAAAGGAACAATAAACTCCAGGTCAGTCATGGGACTGGTATGAGCAAATAAAAAACATTTGGTCTTTACAACAACAACAAGAGAATTAAAATTTGAAATCCGCAATGCTTTTTGGAAAATGAAACTACCATAAGGCCTCCCGCCACACACACAATGCAAACGCAGAATTGGAGGAGATTTCTCCTTATGATACTCAAATATGCTTGATACGAGAAAATTCTTTGACATTATTACTATAAGTGCAAAGTGTGGAAAACCCTTTCGAAAGTATAATATAAATCCTAGCCAGCAAAGACATTCCGAACTATGCCTACTATAGCTACCATCTAAACAGTGGTGACCACCATAAGTAAATGGCAGGTTCTACAACTAAAACCGTACAAGGCGCGTATTGGATGAATGGATTTCCAGCAAATGGTCAAGCTAAGGAACTTCCTACAGCCACATGGGATCGCCTCTGGCGGGACGTCCCGAGAACTAACGTTACGGTTAGATCTCTGCCAACACAAGGCCGGGATACCTCTGTAACTAGGTAACTACTACACGAATATGCCATCCCCCGGTGCTTTGGGACTTTTATCCGAGCGCTCGCACCAACAACCACAAAGTATCACAAAGTAATAGATCTGCAGTATCCACATGAGTAAGTATCTGGGCTCCATACCATGATACCACCCTTTACCAGAAGGGAATGACACACCCTAAAGGGCGCGACCCTCATAACCTTGCCGCATCTTTCCTGTCTCGACCATTTCCGGGGTGTGAGGTCCTGATGCAGTCTCGTCCACAAAGCTACGCTTTATACAAAAGCCATGCTTCGATCAGAAATGATCAACAAATGATCATCATCAAACATCAGCACTCAGCATGCCACATTACCAAATTGGGAATATATCACTGATAAATATCAACTACATAACCTCTAAGCTCGTGCGTCTCAGAGAAGGGTGTTAAGCTAAAAGAATAAATTCTCCGCGACCAAGCAGAAATGTATTTGATAGAAATCAGTTTAATATCTCAAAGTGTAATGTCGGACATACAACCATACAAGTCTGTTCCGGGTTCGAACAGAACCGAAGGCACTTTCGAAGAAGCCCTTGCAAATCCGGGTATCCACAATCTCGATCGGACTTCCCATCACTAAGGGAGAACTCTATACCGGAGCAACTCAGTGCAGAGTCAATCGATAGGTTATCCTATCGTTCTCATAAATACCCGGTCTTCACCACTGGTCTTCAATTGCAATCCATAACGTCGTATCACTATTCGGAATGGGTTATATGACACAAGGTCCTCTCCCGGCTAAACCGAATAGTAAGCGCCATATTTAAAAACATATGGATATGGGATTTCGGTTAAGTCACAACTTAAAAATCCAAAGCTTTTCTTTCAAATGGTTAAACAAATTACCATTTAAATCTTTAAACAAAAAGATTTATTTCACAAAGTTTCACCCGGTTTCACAAAGATCTACTCATAGATTTCAAAACAATTCCCATTCAATTTGGATTAACCCAATTAGATCTTTGAATTAAAGATTTATAGCTTTCAAAACACGTTTCCAAAGATTTATCTAAAACTTGGAAAACTATTTTCATTTTTAGACTTGAAATCCTTTAACACGAATTGGAAATTCATTCTTATGTGAAAGCTTCAATCGTTTGAAAACAAATAGTTTTTTTTTGGAAAAATCCGATTTCATTTATACAAGTTAAGATCTTTGGGTTAAATTTAAATTCCAAAACATCACTTTTAAACTGATTTTAAAAACACATATAAACCCATTTATAAGTTGAATAACCTTTTAAACCATAGTTTCCAAATTATAGAATTCAATTTTCAAATATTGAATTCAAATTTAAATCAATTCATTTAAATTTCAAGATTCAATCAAGTTATTCAAATAACTTTTATTTTTGAAATTCATTTTTCAAAAGCTTCAATTCTAATTCCAAAACTATTTTGGATTTAAAAATTAAATTTTAAAACAATTTCAAAATCTGTGACTTCACCAAATTTCCACGTGAAATCCATATTTGTGTGTGTATAAGTGTGGTCCAGGGGTTTTACACAATAGAAGTGCAACATCATCAATCAACACAGATTAAATCATTACAATTCGATGTGGGTTTCGGATAACCAAATGGAATCCGACTCCCTGTCGCATCGAAACTCAAATGTCGTTTTACGGGTCAAAGGGTTTGCATAACAACATATATATATATCGCAGATATGACAGCTTAGCACCAAACATTTCATAGCATCATATCACACATCAAATATATCAATCCATCACAGAACATCCAATAACAATCAAACATCTTTAATTAAGATGAATAAACCGTGTGGTTATAAATTTATTATTCATATAATTACTTCTATTAGTAATCTTTTAAATCAATGATTAATTATCATCAACTATAATTAATTAAGCTTTAACTACCAACATTTATTAATCATTTATTTAATTAATTTTCGTAATTAATTAACCTTTAATTGTAATTAATTAAATCTTAGTTACAATTAATTGTCCTTGATTGATTAATCAATAGATTTATTATTATTCCTTAATAAATTACAATAGATATTTATTCCTTAATTAATAATAATTTCTTAATCACTTTAAGTTAATTAACCTTAATGTATTTTTCTTGATTCAATTATCTTAATTAATTAACCACATTAATTAATTTTACTTTAAAGTAATTAATCTCAAATATTTGATTAATCAATCCCTGACCTTTAATTATCTTCTCTTAATTACTTTACTAAGTAATTACTATTTTCATTTAATTATTTATTAATTACTTGATTAATTAACTTAATAATTTAATGAATCCAAATCATTAATTTCTAATTTAATTTAAGAAAAACATTTCTTACTTCATTAAAGTATTAAAACAATTTGTTTCCAAATATACTTTAAATTTCATTTTAAATTTCATTTTTAAAATTTTAAGATTTAAAAATGAATACAATTTACCTAAACAAGGTTTAAAACATTTTAAATTCTTTTTATCTCACATGTTCAAGAAGCATCCATTTTATAAAATAAAAGTTTAAAAGGATATAAAACAAATTCACTTTAAACATTTCAAGTTATTTTTAAAAACAAGTTCAACTTAGAAATTTCTTTAATTTCAAAACTGAAATACAGTTTTAAACCTCATTCTAGATTTAACTTAAATTTTAAAAAACTTTACTTACATTCTACATCTTCATTATAAAATTCAAATCATTAAACCATTTCTAAAATAGTTAAAACAAATTAAATTTAAAAACATATTTTATTTTAAAACCTGAAATTTTAAACCAAATCCAAATTTCAAAAACTCAGTTTTAAACTGACTTTAAATCTTATTTTACAAATTTTAAACTTCAGTTTTAAATTCAAAACTTAATACGCTTAAAAGTTGTTTAAAAACATATTTAAATTTTAAATCTTAAATTATTTCAAATCTCAGATTCAAACTACTTTGAACCATATTCAAATTCAGATTTTAAACTCAGTTTAAAATTTTAGTTTACATTTTAAACTTGCTTTTAAAACTTAAAAAAATAAAACAGGTTTATGTTTTATAAAACCTGAAACAATATGTTAACTCGAGTTTCCCCTATGTTACTCCGAGTAGAAACCTATCCTACTTCGAATAAAGCCTCTAATTTCCCGAGACCAACACAAAGCAACCAAAAAAAAAAACCCAATCCAACAATTCATCTGCATATCCACCATCCCCTGTGCACGTGCACAACAACCTTGATCAATTCCAATCAACTTCGACTATCATCCCTCATCGACGAACAACTCCTCACTCCATCCCGATCATCATCTCGCTCTCAATCCACTCAAATTTGAATTCGAGTTTAAATCTTAAAACCTGGAAACTACAGAATGGTACTAGCCCAAAACCTGTCAATGCCACGCAATCTCACCTCCGATCATCAGATCACCTACGACTCCGGCCATCCTTTCGCCTACGTCTCCTCTTCCAACCCCCAAAGCCTTGCAACACTCGGTGCACCAGAGACCACGTGAAGCATCTAAAATTCGATCACCCAAAAACTAGGTTTAGAAACTAAGATAGGCAACCACCGTCGCCACCACCCTCTGGCCATCCACCTGCTATTTTTCCCCACTTCAGTGATCACCCTACTACCTTCAGAACGAACCCGACACCCCAAATCACGGAGATGACCAGAAACTTCCCAAAACCCATTTTTTTGTTAATCCAGAAATGCTCGCTCAATAGCAAATAAAAAAAATATGATTTTAGTGTTAAAAATCATTTTTAAGTTAATGAATTCAAATCATGATTCTGAACTTATGAATTACCAAGTTTGGATTTTGACACATTTCTATTATTATTATTATTTTTATCAGTCATTTTTGGTTTCCAAGCAATTTCTAAAGACACTTCAATAATTTTTAACTTAAGTATGATTTTAATCCAAACTTTTAAGATGAAACAAACAAGTTTAGTTTATAACTTAAGGTAAAACAGAGATTAATTCAAGAGTTTTGAATTTAAACTAAAACAAGACCCTTTTTATTTTACGGTATACTAATACTTCCATGTAGTTCAGAAACAAAACATACTCAAGCTATTTTTAAACTTAAACCTGGATTGAATAAACAATTTCACTTAAATCCAAAAGTCCAAGATAAATTTTGAGAAGGAGATTTTGGTTTAAGAACAGGGTTTGAAAGCTTATAAACTTAGGAGCAGATACACATATATCTGTATGATAGGCATGCACTAAGATACTCAAGTACACAGACATATTAGCAACATTTCCAGAACAAAGTTTCAAGCATCAAGCACAACATCACAAAACATAGGCCAATATAAGTGAGTTTGCTCACCTGGAAGGCACGGTGCAGAGAACAAAGACAGGGAACAGAGACAGAGAACATGAACATAGAGTTCCAAATGAGAATGGCCTGGAAACTAAGTTGTTAATGTTTGATTTGCTTCTTGAATTCTTGGTTTGCTTTACTCCTGAACTGATAAATAAAATTGCTTTTAAATCTTTGCCTTGTTCCTGATTAAAACTACAGATTCAAATCCTTTTTAAAAGAATTTTACTTGCCTCAATTTGTTTGAGAGATTTTGCACTGTCAAATACCTGAAGCACTTGTCTTAGTTTCAAGTTTGAATCTTCTGTTCTTACTTATGATTTGAAAAGAACTCCTACTTGATTTTGTTTCCAGGATGAACTGCTGTTTGAAAAAAAAATTCATTTTGCCTTGCACTCTATTTTCTTCCTGCAATTTATTAATAAAATAGTTTAAATTCTTTTGCTTTTGTTACTGATTCACAACTCAAAAATTCAATTCTTAAAAAAAATGACTTGCCTTTGAAACTGTTTCCAGAGATTGATTTTAAAACCATACTTGCTTTGTACTGCAGTTTGAATTGGTTGAAGCTTGATCTTTAGGTTTTGCTCTTGAATCTTTGGTGTTGTAGTTTCTGAGATACCAATCTTTGGTACTGTATACTTTCCAGAGATTTGGCTGGGATGTTTATGATTGCATTATGGGGAAATTAAAGGTTTTTGATTTTTTTATTTGAATATTTTATTTTTTTATAAAGACAATTCATGCCATTTGTAAAAAGCAATGATGAAAGCAAGATTTTGTTCATTCTCCTACCCTATCTTTTCTGTGAATGTTTATTTACATTTGTGATCTTTTACAAGACAAGAAAATTTTATAAACTTTTATTTTTATATTATACATACTTTATAATTAAATGTAATCCTTGCTCATTTGTGTGTATAAGTATATACAATGCTAAAAGAATTGTTCTTAGCCAAAATTTACATTATATACATTATATCTCATTGATTTTTTTTAAATGCCATTTATTTTTAAAAACATTCATTTTAAATTTAAATTCCAATTGTAAACTTGAAATATAGACTTCCATGTCCCTTTGTATATTCATACTTACCTAAAAAAAATTAAATTAAATTTCAATGTGTATCCTATTTTACTCATATATGTAATATACACATATATAAGATTTTAAATTAAAATGGCTTTTATAAACATTCTTTATTTCAATAGTTTAAACTCAAAACAAATTGGAATTTTATCCATATATAATTTATTACTTATTTTATTTGTTTGAGACTTTTCAATTTATTTTGTTTTTACAACTTTTTTAAAAGAGAATTGGATTATCATAACTTGTACACTCAACAAATAAACCATTCACATGTGCATTTCTTAGTTTATAAAGCATTTGTAGATTTATTTATTAAATCAATTTCATAATATTACTTTTTTTAAAACCAATATTATTTTATTTCCAAAAATTAATTAAATTCCCAATTTAAATTCGATTCAAAAAGGGGAATGTTACAGATACACATTTTATTCACATTTTACAATACATCGGAGTTATACATTCCAATCAACATACTACAGCAGAATAATAATAAGTATGGTCTTCAACCCAATCCTCATCTTCGGGAAACCATTATCTTCGAAACACTGAAATACACAGGCTGGCCCGAGCGAAATAAAAAGACAAAATGCTCGAGTAAAAACTAAAAATTCTTATGTAAGTTAAATAAAAATCATGCGAAATATGTTTATAATAACATCATTTTTACTTCCAAACTCACATAATGGTTTCACAGTTTTAAACTTCATTTCAGGGTTTCAATAGATTAATCAACTTCAAATCGATTTAATAAATTTTAGAGTTTAAACAAGACTACGAAGTGGAAATTTTCGGATCATATTTAAACCACTGGAACCAATACAAGTTCCTTGTCAATTTTTTTCCAATAACTTATCGCAGTTTTGGAAGATTTTACAATACTTTACACATTTCCCAAAATTTCGGTTAAATGTATAAATACCAAAATCATTTAATGGTTGAATTTCAAACATCAATTTCTTGATAAATATTTTCTTTTTATTCGGTAAAGTTTTAGAAATTCTATAAACCCTTTTATCACTCATTTTAGAGAATATATATGTATTATTATTATTATTATTTGAATTTAAAAGTTCTATAAAAGAATTTCAATTATATTTTATTTTTTTCTAAAATCTCATTTGACCTAATTCATAGAATTAAATTCTTTATAACATATAATTTCTAACTTTAGAAATTAATTTTTGAAAACCTTTTATGGTTAGAAAAAAAAATCCAATTTATGGAAACCATTCAAATTTGCTCATTGGCAATCAAATCTCAACAATCACATTCATGCCTAAGCAGTCAAAAATACATCCATTAACTCACATGTCAAAATAGTATGTTTAAGGGTTCATATCATAATTCATTGGTCCAAATGATCAATATGACAAATTATATAATGATGGTCATAATATTTAGTGATAACGGGGATATATTGAAATCAACAAACAACATACATTCAATCAAAATATCATCCATCACAACATCATCTAAAAAAATCCATGTAATCAACAATCAAATCAACCAATTCAACCACCTAACACAACAGTCATTATTTATCAGATGTCAGTGTGTTTAATTAGCACTTGTATTCAATTTTTATGTCAATTTAAAAGTCGATTTGTATGACAACGGTATACAAAGTGGTGATTGGGTATATTTCAAATTCAATGGCTAAACATGCGGATAATCCCAATTTAACACTTTAAGGGTCCACAAATGCAATCAGTATCCCAATTAAATTAAGTGGAAATTAGTGGGAAGGGCCTACAAGTCAGGCCCGATTATTTTCTAGAACAAAGGTTCGAAGGGTTTATTTTGCAGGACAAAAACAAACATCCGGCCATTTTCTCAAATTAAATTGACTTGCAAATTTCTTAAATCGATCAGGTAATCTTTCTAATTTGATCAGACGATCTTTCTATTTTACTTAGGCGAGATTATTTTGTTGATTAATACAGGCGATCTTTCTAATTTGATCAGCGAGGTTATTTTTTCGATTGCTTCAGGCGATTTTCTCAATTTGGACAGGCAAGGCAATTATATCGATTCGATCTGGAGATTTTATCATATTGTGTTGGTTTCGTGCACGATTTGATATCGTTGGTTGAATAAGGTGTCGATTTGACATCGTTGGTGGAATAATGGGCTTTGAAAATCAATGTCCAAGAGATCAGTTAATGGATTGTGGTGATGAAAGGTATTTTTTTAAGTATCTGTTTTATATGTTTGTGATAATAATTCCTCAATTTGTGTTATTATGCTATGGTATTAAGTGATAAATGGATTTGTATTTTTGTTGAAAGCAGTATACAATAAGGTTGATTATTTTGGTTGATTATCAGTTATTGCTTTCTTGTTTAGTTCTGATATTTCTTGTTCTCATTGCTTCTTCTTTATTTCTTGGTGAATGTGTTAAATGGATGACATTGTAATTTTGAGTCCTAGAATAGATAAATGGTTTTAGCTTCTAAAAAGTGGGCTAAAAAGGTATATGTCATGTAGTATGTTATGCAATTAGTTGTTAATTAAGGTTATATGTTTTTAAACATTTTCATAAACATATTTATTTGTTTACATCTTTAATTGCAGGTGTTATTCATCTGTTGTGCATATGTTATATTTCAAATAAGAATTTCTTTTTAGTGCACGTTTTGGATGTATGCTTCTATTTCTTGTGTTAGGAATAAGATTTGTGAGGAGTGGAATAATTTTACTCCATTATGCTTTAATATTTTTTATATTCGAGAATCAAAGACCACCTTTGTTGAAAAAAATGGTGATCTTCAACCTGTATTATGCTTAACTTGGTTTAAAAAGGAAGAATGTTTGGTTTTTTCTAAGGCTGAAGAATAATTCCATGGATAATGTTGTTGTTGCAAGTAGTAAATCTTATTCACTTGTTGTTGGAGAATCAAGTAGTAATATGTCAGAGTATGCTGAGGATTTACAGTCTAGTTTTACAAAAGAAAGGGATTTACATAACCTGATAAAGAAGAATTCAAACTTGGAATTTTTTACCGGGGTTGGTTAACAGTTTGATTCTGCTCTTGGATTTCGTTAGTGCTTATTATTTGAATAATGGGTTTAAAGTACAGTATATTAAGAATTGTATGGAATGATTGACAGTTCGATGTGCTGTAGATGGTTGTCCTTTTAGGATTCGTGCTTCTTGCAAATTGAAGCAATTAGACCAATTGTTTGCTAAAAATATCCAATTAAGTCATTCTTGTGGTGGTGGATTTTGATCGATTAGTAGTCCAGCTATTAAAAGTGATCTTGTGTAAAGTTTGATTGTTAATCAAATTCATGATGAGCCAAAAAGAAAAATGAAGCATATTATAAAAAGTTTTAGAAGAGATTATGATGTGGAATTGAGCTATTATTTTGCTTATAAGGGTAAGAAAATGGCTATGAATGATATTTATGGTGATGAAAAGAACTTTTATAATGATTTGATTTGGTATTTGAAGGAAATCGAAAGGAATAATCTAAATAGTTACTCAAGTATGGAAGTTGATCTGGATACTACTCAATTTGAGAGAGTTTTTGTTTATTATGAGGCATGTATATTTGGATTTTGTTATTGTCGTCCTAGGGTGTTTTTAGATGCAACATTTTTAAAAGGTCGAAGTGGTATTTTGATGGCAGCCACTGCAAAAATGGGAATCAAGGTACGTTTGTTATCTTTTTTTTGGTTTTTAATGTATATGGGTTATACTTTGTTGTGTTTTCATGCTTTCCTTTTTATAAATTTAGGCTTGATAATTGTGCTACTGTAATTTATTGTTCTAGTCAATAAAATATTCTGTAATTTATTATCATAAATTTGGGTTAGATAGTTGTGTTGTTGTAATTTATTTTTGTTATGTGGATTAACAGTGAATGTATTTTGCTGTTTTTTTGTTTCAGGTTTTTTCCATTGGCAATGGCTCTTGTTCCTAAGGAAAATGAAGAGTGTTGGAGTTGGTTTTTGACTCACTTAAAGAATGCTCTTAGTTGTGATGGACCATTCATTTTTTCAAGTGATAGACATTGGGGTTTGCACATAAGTATTCCTAAAATCTTCCCAAATAGTTATCATTCTTATTGTTTGCGTCATAAGCGTAATAATATTGCCATATTGTGAAAGTGGAAGGGGTTTGTGGGTAGCTCATTTACTAAAATGTTGTGCTTTAGCTTCAATTATTATGAGTTTGAAAAGCTATGTCAAATTATAAAGATATTGGAGGGGAAAAAGCTATTGAATATTTGAATGATAAGCTATATGACCACTGGCCTGATTTATTTTTTCCTAGGAAAAGATATGGTGAAAATAAGTCTAATATAGCTGAAAGATTTTATTCTGGGATTTTGGATGAAAGAAGTCAACCCATCACTTCATGTATTGATGGTATTCGGGTTAAACTTATGATGCAAATTATAATTGAAGAGAAGAGGCATCTAAGTGGATTAGTGTGCTTTGTCCAAAAGTGGAAGCTCGTTTGTTGAAATTGAAGGAAGAAGGATTTGGATGGAGTGTTTCTAAATCAACTAGGTATGTGTTTGTATTTTATTACATGCTCCTCATATTTTCTGGAAAAGATAAATGTATTTATCTTTTTTCAATCTGCTATATACCCTGTGTATTATGTTTTGATTTTACTGTTGCATGTTATTTTTGCATTAAAGAATTCATTTTTTTATCTGACACACTTTTTTGCACATACCTTGACGCCTATATGGTACACAGAATATATATGGTGCGAATAACTTTTGTTTAGAGATACAACTTGTTGAATGCAAGATTGTATGAATATGGGAATTGCTAAATCAATGCATTTCTTTATGAAATTGTTTGTTGCAATATTTTAATGGCAGAATAGGCAAGTGAATTGCAGAGTACATTAGGATTTTCTAACAATGATATTCCCAGTATTTGTTTTGATGCTAAAATTCTCAGTTTTATTTTCTGTTGTGGTTGTGTAAATTTTTAGAGCATATCACTGCCTATATTTTTGCTTTACTCTGTTGATTTTTTTTATACTTGATACATTCATCACATTTTTGAAATTTTTTTAGGTATATTTTTAAAGTACATTCTCCAATGTTGCAAGAAGTTGATCTTAAAAATCACATATGTAGTTGCAATCAATGAAAAGTGATGGACTTTCCTTGTGCACATGCTTTGAAGTGTATTTCTTTAACCAAAAATTCTATTAATGATTATATTGAGAGCTACTTTACTACTGAGTATTATCGAGCTTCGTATTCGCATGCGATCAATCCTATTCCAACTTTTGATTGGGAAGCAACTGAAGCCGAAGAATCATCTATTATTCTTCCTTCTAAGCCTATTCATGGAGCTAGTAGGCCTAGGATGAATAGGATTGAAGGGGTTGATTTTCATGCTAAGCAAAACAAATGTGTAAAGTGTAAAAAACTAGGACATAATAAAAGGAGGTGATCTTTGAATAATTGAGTTGAGTGTTTTAATCCAATGTATTTGATTGGTTGTTCTTTACATATTTTGATTTGAATATTCGAATAATTGGGTATGTTGAATTGTTGCTGATATGTTTCTGATTATTTTTTGTTGTAAGTAATTTTTATGTTTAATTTTTATTTGATATACATTGTTGTTAGTTTTGTGAAAAATATAAATTCATATATCTTTTTTTCCTACTATATAGCCTTTGTTTTGTGTTTTGATTTTATTGGTGTATGGACTACCAAATGTCATTTTAAGGCATTAGGTTACAATAAGAACCAAAACAAGTTTTCATAAGTGTGTATATATTTACAAATATTTTGAACATTATCCATAGCAAACCATGAGTTGGAAAAAAATGGTTTGTATGTGACTGAAGTAAAGGAATAGACCTCAAATAAATGCTTTTATGTTTAAAAGATAAATGCTTTATTAACAATATGCCGTATTGAATAAATTCAGTTAATGGCATTATCACATTGCATGTTAAATAGATGAAATTTCAAATATCGTTAATTGTGTAAATTAATGGTTTAGTCTACAAACTGAAACAATGAATATAAAAACTCTACCTGAAAAACTAATACTATCTATGAAAGGCAAAAAAACCCGCTCTTCTTTGTTTATTAAGCAGGCATATCATGTGCTTCATCAATGTGACACATGCATGGTAAACTCCTACAACTCTGAAAGGATAGATCGTCAAAATGAGTGATTTGGTGATAGGTAGTACATTTGGACCATGTAGCTTCTGCAGAAATTTTCAGCCTATGGCACTCAAGTAGTAAACTAAGCTTATCACTGAACTATCTCCAATGCTCCAGACATAGGAGAATACACAGAATGTTAAATAGTATATGAACTAAAGTGAATATTGCTATACATATAAATGTAGGAGACATAAAAACAGCGCATACTGTAAAAGTCTGATACCTGTTAATAACGTATTATTTTATGACATCATAATATTATCAACAAAAGATAAATGCTTTTATCTTTCTTAACAAAGCATTAGAAACAAATTAGCCATTACGAATTCATGATCAATTATCAGAATTTTGTCATCAAATTAACATCGGTTATGTAATTATTTGCTAGTTAACATCAGGCATTACAAATTCATCATCAAAGTCAACAGTAAATTCAGATATACTGCCTAAAATCTATTATGAACAATATGGTTTTGGACATTGTAATAAATTTTTAACAAATGCATGATAAACAGAATGTCTGTAATGACCCGTAATTTTTGACAATCAAAATAGCATATTTAATAAGATTTTTGTAATTAAATTTTGGAAGAAATTAAAATTTAAGATTTATTACTGGAATAATAATAAAAAGGAAATGTAACAAAGTTAATTTAAGTCAATTATTAACAAGTTTAATGAAATTCCAATAAATGAAATAATGTAAATGTGATAATTTGGTTATAAATTGAATAGAGGAAAACAAATGTGATATTGAATTTATGAAATAATATAATTAAGGGTAATTGACTAAAATCAGTGTTAGTTAAGTAATTGTAACATTTTGTTGTTAATAATGAACTTATAAGTGTGATGAAAAGTTAATGGTAATAATTAATATATGTTACCTATTTAATTATTTAGTGTATTAAATTTAATTGGAAATCAATCGGAACGAATTCACTTAATTGGTGCAGTTAATGTAGGTTAAATTGATAATGGTAAAATGTTGACCAATATAATGTAACCACCACTGTTAATTTTATTCATAATATGATTATTGATTGGAACAAAAAGAATTGGAATCAAATTTCATTAAAAATTTGGAATTTAAATTATAACAGGTGAATTTATTACAATTAATTGAAATTAAAGATAACTTTAATGGAAAGTAAGATGAAATGGTGAATATATATATATATATATATACATATATATATATATATGAATATATATATATATGTATGTATGTATCTATGTATGTATGTATTGTAATAAGTGTATGGGAAGGTCATTATAAGCGAAAGACAACAATTGATGTAATGAAGGAGTGAAACAAGGATAAATTAAAATTTTTGAGATTCAAAATTTTATATAATTGAAAATTTCAATATAGGAAAACTATAGTAATTATTACAAATAAAAGGTGAAATTAGAGAATATTAGTTGTAATAAAACATAAAACAATGTTAATTATGAATGTAGAATAATATTGTTGAATATAAAGATTAAAAGTCAAATAAAATCAATTTATCGGAATTAAATTTTTATTACTTGGATTTAATTACAGTTGTAATTGAACACTGTAATTTGTGAAATATTTGACACTGAAGTATATGTAAATCTGTTTAATTTATTATAAATGTCTAAGTAATCAAAAAAGATGAAATTGTTTATTTGTTAAATTGGAAATAAAAAGGACGATTTAATTAATTTAATATTAATTTATTTAATTAACTGAAATATAGCCATTTTGGCAACTGTCTCGGATTTCGACCAAACCAGTTTTATCGGATCCATAACAGTGAATTATTGTAGGATTTCAAGTTTTGTAAGGATCGGACTTGCTGTTTGATCGTACAGACTCGAAACGTCTAGAAATTAATGTGATTAAAATCAATTTAAAATAAGATGATTTATCATAACTTCATCATACGATGGAATTATGAAATGAAACCTATTCCACTGAGTTTAAAAATATTGAAAGCATCTATTTTCGTATATGGGTTGACCCATTTTGGTTCCGAAGGCAGAACGGGCTTTTCGGGTCGTTTATCGTTCCAATCCAAATCGATCTTGTCCATTCATTTCTATTTCTGACCTATTTATAAATAACCTATTATAAACCTTAGGTTATTTCTTATTTCCATTTTTCTGTATATACACTTCTCACTCTGACTTCTTCTCAATGGAAAACGAACCATACAAATTCCACATTCATTTGCATTTCAAAATTAATCGAAAGTTCAAACTCCTCAACCTATATCGAATTATATATCGATTTGAAACTCTCAGCGAGCACATCACAGATATGTAATTCGTTTTCCAATTTGAACCACTATTCATCCAAAAATTGAAGAACAATTCTCGATCGTTCGTTGATCATCATTCAATTTCGACTGATCGTCAAATAAATGTTGCAATATTATGGAGAGGGCTGAGGGGAGTTCTTCGGCGTGATTTGTTTGGTGAGCTGACGGTCGGATTGATGGTGAAAAATCGATTAGGTTTTGAGATGTAGGTGGCGTTCGGTGGTTTTGGGTCGATCGTGACTTGTTTTATAGTGGCGCCGAGGAGTATGCGAGTCGCAAGTGGCCGTTCCTGGGTTATCGACGGAGTATGGTGGTGGATTTCGTGGTCAATGGCGGTTTTAAGGTGACGGCTCAACTGCATTCGATCGTGAATCTCGGGTTTCTGGTGTTAGGTTTCAGAAGGAAGGGGCGACGTGGTAGGTTCAAATTGGTCGTTTTTATTTTGTTTTTTATATTTTAAAAACAGATAACTTCTAATTTCAATAACTTTTGCGTACAATGCCCGATTTTTGTGCAGTTTCATTTATTGGGATCATATTGAAATTTTGGAGATTTTAACGCTGGTTTGGATGAATTCTGAGACTGTTTAATTTTGGGTCTTAAATTGGATTTAAATTCGATTTAGATTCAAAGGTGAGTGTTTTAACCCACTCACATCTTCTAAAACTTCTTATGTTTGTTAAATTAAAATTATGATGTGATCGAAATTTATTTAAGGCTGTTTGGTATGTTTAAATCGTCATCTCAGTTAATTTGAATTTATTTGAATCAAATCGTTATTTAATTTATTATTGAATTTAAATTGCCAGTTAAATACCGTTATTGATTTTTAATTATTTATTGATGCTTATTGATTGGTTTGAATGAAGATTGTGATGGATGATTGATTATTGATATTGGATGAATGAGTGTTGCATTTTATATCATTATAATACTGCAAGTTCACTCTGGGTTAAATTGATGCATATTTGAACGATCTTATAGATTAGGGGAAAATTATTATAGGTTGAAATGATAAACCCGAACGGTTTCCATTGATTTGAAATGTTGATTTTTGGTACTAGTTGAAATGACATATATATCCATATAAATTCTTGGATTTGGATTATGTGTTGGAATTGAATTATTAAAAAGGTTTAAGTTAAACTTCGAATTTTTCTAATTGAAATGGTTAAGATTGATATTTCGAATTATTTGAAATCTTTTAATAATTATATTCATGTTGTACACTTGAAAAGATGGAAAATCCCGTAATATCTTTAAAGCCATTGCATGCACATTTTATTTTAGATAAGTTTGACTTACACAAGATCTTTTAGTTCTGACCCAAATGTTTTGTTTTCATTACGCTCGGGTCAGACTGAGCTTTTTCAGTCCATTTTGTTTTCTGGAGGACGAAGACGAAGATTATGTATATTAGTACTGTTTATCATTATTATTCCACTACTTTTTGTGTCCCGCTACATTATTTGTTTATTTCCTGATGTATGTATAACTTTGATTTGAACTGTAAAAGTGTAATCAAATGTCCTTTGTAAAACAGCTTCATGAACTGTATATTTGATTATTATATTTTGTCATTCCGCTGCAAGATTCTGTGTTTCGTTTTTCCTTCTTTTCTTTTATTTTCTTATTTACCCCATTAACAATCCTTCCTTTTGAATGGTTTGAATTAGACATGTATGGTCTATCGTCGATTTAAACCGTCCAAAAAGTGGGTCGTTACAGTTGTATCAAAGCTTTGGCTTTGACATACCTTAGCCTATTGGGGTTAACTCATTCGAGATAGGGTAGTAATATCCTAGAATGAGTTGTCTAAGTGCATACGTGAGCATGTATTTATTAGTGTTATGAAAATGTTCTACATAATTTTTGAAATGAATTATTTTTCCTAACAATATGTTATATATATATATATATATAAGGGATAAATTTTATAACTAATATAGTTATTTGTAATGTGTTTGATATATGAAATGGTAATATTTAGTTATTATCATTTATTGTTGACTAGTTGAGTTTTGTCATTTTATAAGCATTGACTAATCATTTTTGATTAAATACATGGATTAAACACTAGTTCAATAATGGTGTATTGAAGAGAATAAACTGAATAATTGGGATATTTTTCATGAAATTGAAATATTGTTGTGAACTCTGTTGTTTGTTGACCGGTAGTTTCAACTATTAAAATAAAATGGATTATTTAGATATTTTGGATAATCAAACCTTCTAAATTAATATATGAGTTGTAACTTAGAAAGTGTGTTGAATTATGCAGTTGAATTTGATAACCTAATTTGAAAGCAAGTGAAACAAGGTTAATTTGTTATAGTTGAGTAGAATTATTGTATACATTATTGGCATGTTATGTAATAATATTTAAAAATTGAAATTGTGAATTTTTAACATTTATGAAATAAATGGAAGTTGCAATAAATAGTTATAATTAAATTGTGATAACTTTAAGCTCGAATAATGTTTATAAAGGAATTTAAGCATTTATAAATTGGTTATAAACTTAAGAAAATTCCTTATGAAAGGATTTGCAAATAAATATAGTATTAAATGAGAAATATTACATGTGAAATGTATGTAATTTAAATCAAAAAGAAATATAAGCAATATTATGAGATTAAAAATGAATTTACATGAAATGAAAATGTGATGAAACAAATTAGAATAATTACATAAGTTGTATGTATATTATTTTATTCGCAAAATTAATTTGATCCGGATTTGAGTACACAAGTACTATGTGAATTTCACCACCTTGTGTTAGGATTTTTCATTCGATTCTTGATGGCGAATATTTGATAAGGATTTTTGGTTGGTTCTAGAATTCTCTATCATAGTATATGGCTATGCAAGGAGAATGATGGTTTCCAGTTAGGAAACTATATCGAAGTACGCATTAGGGAAGTTGAATGGACAATACTGGTTCGAAAGCGAACTTTTGTGATCGAGCGAGTAATCAAGTGTGATTTTACGAAATGATGACATATGTACATCTTATGTTCTAATATTATTCACATGCTTTTATTGAGTATGCGATTATATGATTTTTGTTTGATCATAATAAACATATATATATATATATATATATTCGTGTAAATGTATTTGTTAATGCACTATTTTATTTTTCATAGATTAAATAAATATTTGCTGAATAAAAATAAATAACACAGAATTTGAATTCAAACAGAATTTTTATTCAAACAAATATTTATTACAATCTTTGAATAGTACAAAGTTCAAGCTCTCACTATATATAATTTCAATTACAGTACATGATTTCATCACAATTTCACATTTACAGCTGACCTAACTACATATCACTCACACTCGTATTTATCTTCAACTTTATTCCAATATGAATCCAGCATTTGAGAAATCTGCAAAAATAAATATTGATGCAGTAAAGTTGAAAAGGAAATATTTTTGCAGTATAAAACAAAATGTGAATTTTGAAAATAATATTTGCGTCAGTTATTTGGGTAGTTCGTCATCATTTAATTTTCAATTCATCATACACGAACAGCTTGTGACATACACAGTGTATCACTGTATATGCCCTAAGGCCGTGCACACCGATATATACACTTGATAAATTTATAAGGACAGGTAAGCACAGTTCAAACCCAAATTATAGGATTCAACTCAAGTGCAATAAAATAATGTCACAACTTTCAGCACAAGGTCAAATCTGAGCTATAAGCTGGATTCAACACAGGTGCAAGTTCAAGAAAATGGTCAAGACAATTAAAACAAGCCTCGACCAAAAATCCAAATGTATAAGACCACATGATACTGCAAACAACAATAGAGGGATTAATACGCCAGGGAAAAGAACTTCACATTTTAAACATAGCATCAACAATGCAAATAAGTCACAAGGGTCAAGCTAATGAATGCATCTCGAGCTTTAGTCAGTACACACTCGAATACACATAGAAACAACTCAAGTCAGTGCACATCAATTGAAAGCAAACACATGTGAATGGTTAACAATGACAGCAGCTCAAATACTTTAGAATCAAACATATGCACCAGCAAACTCAATGCAACACAAAAGTTATAAATTCAAAATGAAACAAACACATTGCAACTGACTCGAAGTAATGCTCAATGCACAACATACATATGAATAAAGCTCATATACACTACAATAGTTTGAAAATGCAGCAAGTACTCAGGTCAACAGAGTGAATACAAATCATCTCATATGAAAAGCATATGCCAGTTCGATATCATACATTCATGGACCATACTGCACAATTCAAGACAAACCAGTACAGTTTGCATATTGAAACCAAGTGCATGAAGACTGCATCAAGATGCAATCATACATATATGCAGCAGACTCGAGTACACCCTGAAGAATACAAGTTAAAACTGCAACACCTACTACAAGTGACAATGGCAGGCTCATGTCAATAATACAACATGATTATCAAGTGTATACATGATGAAGCAACCAAGTTAAGTGGCCGAAATCAACAAATGACAATGATTCAACCTTACAACAAAGAACAAGACAAAGTGAAGAAGCAAATGTCACTGAAAACTTTGACTCTATAGTATTAAAATTATAGTATAAAAATGCCGTGGAAAAGTGAAAATTATAGTGACACAAAAATCACAATAGGGTTGAATTCCAACATGTTACAGAAATGAAATAAATCAATATCGTCACAGCAAAGTCAAAGCCGTGATCAAAGAATATGATGAACAAGTCGAAATCGTGGTGGCTAAGAAAATGGACCAAGTTAAAAATCAATACCGTGAGAAGCAAGCATCAATTATACGAATTTTATTAAGTCGGAGAAATCATCAACATCAAAAAAATATCGAACGCCCGAGAAAATCAATTGACAAATTCAAAAACATATATACGAACGCAAATAAAGGAGATCGAACACATATAAAACCCACAATCATCATCGGCAATTGATTATCGAGTTCAAGTACGAAAATCATTAAAGCACAAAAAGGGTAAATTACATACCGAAGTCAAAAGTCAAACTCGATCTAAAATTGGGGTAGCTGTATGCTAACCAGAGAGATCATCAATTGACAAAGCAAGGGACATTTAACCATCATTCAATCGAGAAATCGAAGTCGACGGCCTCAATTTTTACAAGCCCTAATTAATCAGGAGGAACAAAGAAGAAAGCCGCCATTATCTCAAAAAGGAACGAGCCGAAGTCATAAAATAAAAGAGAGCGTATTTTTTTGGGCCGTCTTGATTGTTATTAGGCTTTGGTTAAATTAGGGTTTAGCTTTTTCTAAGTTGTTTTTAAGTTGTAATTTCTTTTTAAACGGTTGAAATTTCTAGTCGTGTGACTAGGGGACAAAGTACGTGGCGTGGTTTGAAAATTCGCAACTCAGTGGCTGAGTTGTGGCAGGATTTTGAGCGTAGAGTTAGGTTAGTCAGTAGCGGGTGTCGTGAGTTTACTTGTGTAAGCGTGTGACTACTTAATTTCTAGTAGAAACCTTGGGGCAACACGTAGGCAGGGTTTTGTCGAAGTTAGGTAAATTCTGTGTCGTACTATTTCTGCATTTATTATTCTTCTAATATCTATGCTGCTATTATTTTGTGATCTGTATTGAAACAAATTTATAATCTTCTGCAATTAATTTTTATAATTAATACCATCACCCTATTCACCCCCTCTAGGGTGAAATCGATCCTACAAGTGGTATTAGAGCTAAGTGCAAAAGCCGTTTTTGTTTTAAAAATTTGATTTTATAAAAACCAATTTTTGTTTTAGAAATTTGAATTTTTTAAATGGCTACTTTTGCTGAGGGTCGTTCCAATATTATTCCTCCTGTTTTTTGATGGAACAGATTTTTTGAATTAGAAATTAAAAATGGAATTTTATTTGAAATCTATTAATATTAAATGTTGTAATATTATTGAAAATGGGTGTGATATAACCGACCAGAAAATTATCTCGATTAATGCTCTTGCTATACATATATTATATTCTCACATTAATCAAGATAATTTTAACTTTATCTCTCATTGTGAAAATGCACAGGAAATCTGGAATGCTTTTGATGCAATATATGGTGCAAAATTCAACAACAATGAGAAATCATCCTCAATCGACTCAGTTAAAGAAACGAGCTTAACAGGATTGGTAGAAAATAGTAGTGATGAGGATAACAATGATGAAGCAGCTGAGCTGGCGCTACTAATAAAGAGATTCAAAAAGTGGAACCACAAATACGGAAATCTGGCTCCAAATCAACAATTGAAAAGCAGAATAATCAAAGCACTGGACAATTCAGAAGAACAGGGGATCATTTGTCATAAGTGCAACCAAACCGGACACATCAAGCCCAATGTCCTCAAAATCGACGCGGCAAAGAAAAGAAATTAAAAAGGAAAAGTTTTGCAGCCACGTAGAATACAAGTGATGAAGATAATCAAAGTTCTAGCAGTGAGAGTGAGAAAGCAGATATGTGCCTTCATGGAAATATAACTGATAGCGATGATGACGAGCCAAGTGAGGTATCAAAATTTACTCACTCTGAATTACTTATTTATTTCTATGAAATAAATGGCTGTTTTGAACGAATTAGGGAAAAATACGCTAAACTTGAATCACAAAAATACACTTTGATAGAATTAATGAACCACTTGACCAATTAGTTAAAAACTATCAAAGTAGGATCCCTAAGTGTGATAAGTGTCCAACATTCAAAGAAGAAATTAAAAAATCAGAAATCAATATAAAATTACTTGAAAATGAAATTCTGATTTTGAAAGAAAGTGAAAATACTAGGAGAGAGAATTCTATTAAAAAGTGCACAAAATTGTAAACGAAAATGAATTTCTCAAAACACAAGTCCAACAATTGTCAACGACTTTAGATAAATTTCCAAAAAATGAAAAATCGTTGAAAATGCTATTAAGAAAGCAAACTGTTAATACGGTTAGACAAGGACTTGGATATGATCAATCTGAAATTGTTGAAAGCAATATTAATCAAGTCAATTCAATGTGCACAATTTGTAGAAAATTTGGAATCAAAATAATTGTTGGTATACACCCAAACACGTGAAAACTATGCCAATTTGGGTTCCTAAAGGCACAAATATAAAATCTCTCAAAGTTAAACAAATTTGGGTGTCGAAGGGAACAATTATAAATAGTTTTGGGTCTCCACAAAATTATTCTTACAAATATTCTGCCACTAACAACCATGGACCTATAAAAACAAATAGGTCACAAAAATCTTTTCCCGCGTAAGTGTGGTGGCAGGCTAAGGAACAACAACAGTGTTCTCTGGATTTTGGCTGTTCTAGAAACACAACAGGCGACAAAGCAAAGCTCCTAAGCCTAGTATAAAGGTGACAGAATCACAATGGACAACAACAAAAAATTTCGTAAAGGTAAACCAGCTAATGGTATATTTATTTGAACGATATATTAAATGTGATAATCTGCACCGTAAACTAAGTAAAATCAGCCAATAATGAGATGATGAAAAGATGATGATTTTGATTCTGACTTATACAAATTTGTTGGCCGATTATACTCTTATGCCAAAAACACTATAAAAATCTCTAGATTCTTTGAATTACTTCATATATATTAGCTTGGATTAATAATAGTGTTTTGTTGGATGATAATACATTTGGTTATAATACGGCTAACTCTATATTCACGGTTTTTGATTATTTACACGGCTTCAATTGAGGTTCAAAAGATTGTCATTTAAAATGCTGTTAAAATTGAGTTTGAAATTTTTGTTGCACACTTCATGGTCTATCAAATTCAATTAATGATAATTTTGAGTGAAAGAGAAATTCAGATGTAGTTTACACTGGTAATCTAGTTGATAGAAAAATTAATAGAGGAACGTCAATTTTGTTGAAACATTTAGTAACTGCATCGTTTTTCAAAGAAAATATCTACATATTTTTCATTTCAAATATTGTTCAAATAGTAGAAAATTTTCTTATAAAACCCCTAAGAGAAAATCATTTTTGACCATATTTTCAGATCAGTCATTTTGGAAAAATTGATTTTATAATTAATTTTGAATTTGATTTTAAATGATTACATTGACTAAACTGACTCCCTAATGATTATCGAAAAGATGAATAGTGATTGAAAATGTGATGAGTGTTAATATTAATCATACATTATAACTCGCAATGGTATAATTCGTAAATTTCTTTAGAAATTTAAACAAGAGTTATAAAACTTTTTGTTGGTAAAAATTCCATGAGCGTCTCTATTTCTATCATATTTCTAACGACCATCACTCATCAAAATTCTATATAGTTTGTCGATATGTGGTACTTTAAACAGGAATCATTCGTTTTTCATTTTGTATTACTTTTAAAACAAAAATAATGATAAAAATAAATAAATAAATAAATACCAAAGTATTCACTCTCATTTAAAAGTCCTCACGGTTATGCATGGGTGAATTACTTGGAATTTGTTATGTGCTTCCATGCTCATTTAAAAGTCCTCACGGTTATGCATGTATGGAACTCATATCAAAAATTGATTTTTAAAATAAACAGGTTGATTCAAATCCCATTTAAAAGTCCTTACGGTTATGCGTGGTTAGAAGATACTTGAATTCATTTTTTTTTAAATAAAATTGGAATACTATTAATCTCATTTAAAAGTCCTAACGTTTATGCATGGTTAGTAGATATTCAAAATCCTGATATAAATATACCACAAATAGACACAACTGTATGGTTATATATGATGACATCATTCCCATCACTCTAAAAGTGGAATATGAGCCTAACAAAGTATTTATGATTTTTGTTTGATTTTTTATTGAAATTTAAAATTTATATTCAATTGACTTTTAATGTTGGATTAATATCGATCACTTTATCTCTATTTTCTTTAACACTATTATTCTTTTGCTGATAACAAAAGGGGGAGAGAAAAGTTAAGATTTTGTCAAATAAAATCAAGCAAAGGTCAAATACTTTCCATTTTCATCTAGGCTCATTTGTATATTTTTAATTGTATGCATATATGTAGCGGGAGCTTTGTGTAGAGAGGAAGCATTTAAATAAGGGGAGAAATTAGAGTATATCAATGATCAAATACATTTAACATATTCAAAATCTTAAATATATGTTTGTTTCCATCAAAAGGGGGAGATTGTTGAATATGCGATCATATGATTTTTGTTTGATGATAATAAACATATATATATATTCGTGTAAATGTATTTGTTAATGTACTATTTTATTTTTCATAGATTTCATAAAAAATAGAAATTAGGTAATTTTTAAAAAATTACACGGAATTTGAATTCAAACAGCATTTTTATTCAAACAAATATTTATTACAATCTTTGAATAGTTCAAAGTTCAAGCTCTCACTATATATAATTTCAATTATAGTACAACTTTGATTTCATCACAATTTCACATTTACAGCCGACCTCACTACATATCATTCACACTCGTATTTATCTTCAACTTTATTTCAATATGAATCCAACATATGAGAAATCTGTAAAAATAAATATTGACGCGGTAAAATTGAAAAAGAAATATTTTTGCAGTATAAAACAAAATGTGAATTTTGAAAATAATATTTGCCTCGGTTATTTGGGTTGTTCGTCATCATTTAATTTTCAATTCATCATACATGAACAGCTTGTGACATACACAGTGTATCCACTGTATATGCCCCAAGGCCGTGTATACCGGTATATACACTTGATAAATTTATAAGGACAGGTAGGCACAGGTCAAACCCAAATTATTGGATTCAACTCAAGTGCAATAAAATAATGTCACAACTTTTGGCACAAGGTCAAATCCAAGCTATAAGCTGGATTCAACACAGGTGCAAGTTCATGAAAATGGTCAAGACAATTAAAATAAGCCTCGACCAAAATCCAAATGTACAAGACCACATGATACTGCAAACTACAACAGAGGGACTAATATGCCAGAGAAAAGAAGTTCACATTTTGAACATAGCAAGGGTCAAGCTAATGAATGCAACTCGAGCTTTAGTCGGTACACACTCGAATACACATAGCAACAACTCAAGTCAGTGTACATCGACTGAAAGCAAACACACGTGAATGGTTAACAATGACAGCAGCTCATATACTTCATAATCAAACATATGCACCAGCAAACTCAATACAGCACAAAAGTTCTAAATTCAACATGAAACAAACACATTGCAACTGACTCAAAGTAATGCTCAATGCACATCATACATATGAATCAAGCTCATATATACTACAATAGTTTGAAAATACAGCTAGTACTCAGGTCAACAGAGTGAATACAAATCATCTCATATAAAAAGCATATACCGGTTCGATATCATACATTCATGGACCATACTGCACGGTTCAAGACAAACCAGTATAGTTTGTGTATTGAAACCAAGTGCATGAAGACTGCATCAAGATGCAATCATACATATATGCAACAGACTCGAGTACACCCTGAAGAATACAAGTTAAAACTGCAACACCTACTACAAGTGACAATGGCAGGCTCATGTCAATAATACAACATGATTATCAAGTGTATACATGATGAAGCAACCAAGTTAAGTGGCCGAAATCAACAAATGACAATGAGTCAACCTTACAACAAAGAACAAGACAAAGTGAAGAAGCAAATGTCACTGAAAACTTTGACTCTATAGTATTAAAATTATAGTATAAAAATGTCGTGGAAAAGTGAAAATTATAGTGACACAAAAATCACAATAGGGTCGAATTCCAACATGTTACAGAAATGAAATAAATCAATATCGTCACAGCAAAGTCAAAGTCGTTCTCAAAGAATATAATGAACAATTCGAAATCGTGGTGGCCAAGAAAATTGACAGAGTTAAAAATCAATACCGTGAGAAGCAAGCATCAATTATACGTATTCGATTAAGTCAAAGAAATCATCAGCATCAAAAAAATATCGAACGACCAAGTAAATCAATTGACAAATTCAAACAAATATATACGAACACAAAAAAAGGAGATCGAACACGTATAAAACCCACAATCATCATTGGCAATTGATTATCGAGTTCAAGTACGAAAATCATTAATGCACAAAAAGGGTAAATTGCATACCAAAGTCAGAAGTCGAATCGATCTAAAATCGGGGCAACCGTATGCTAACCAGAGAGCTCGTCATTGCCAAAGCAAGGGACACTAAACCATCATTCAATCGAGAAATCGAAGTCGACGGCCTCAATTTTTACAAGCCCTAATTAATCAGGAGGAACGAAGAAGAAAGCCGCCACTACCTCAAAAAGGAACGGGCCGAAGTCATAAAATAAAAGAGAGCGTGTTTTTTTGGGCCGGCTTAATTATTATTAGGCTTTGGTTAAATTAGGGTTTAGATTTTTTTAAATTGTTTTTCGTTTGTAATTTCTTTTTAAACCGTTGAAATTTCTAGTCGTGTGACTAGGGGACAAATTACGTGGCGTAGTTTGAGAATTCACACCTCAGAAGCGGAGTTGTGGCAGGGTTTTGAGCATTGAGTTAGGTTAGTCAGTAGCGGGTGTCGCGAGTTTACGTGTGTAAGCGTGTGACTACTTAATTTCTAGTAGAATCCTTGGGGGCAGCACGTAGGCAGAGTTTTGCTGAAGCTGGGTAAAATCTGTGTCGTTCTATTTCTGCATTTATTATTCTGCTAATATCTATGCTACTATTATTCTGTGATCTGTATCGAAACAATTTTATAATCTTCCGCAATTAATTTTTATAATTAATACCATCACCCTATTCACCCCCCTCTAGGGTGAAATGGATCCTACAGCTTTGACATTGAAATTGAAAGTTGTTTGGTCGGATATCTTTGTAAATTAAATTGGAATTTTATTTTATCCAAAACTACTATCAATTAAAACATTTTTAAAAAACTATTTTCTTTTATTTTGCTTATACAAACAATTTTCTTTTATTTTCTTATACAAACTATTATTCTATTTTATTTACAAAACTATTTTTCAAATTATTTTATTTACAAAACTATTTTACAAACTATTTCATTTACAAAACTATGTTATAAACTATTTTGTTATAAATTATTTTACAAAACTATTTTATTTACAAAACTAATTTTCAAACTATTTTATTTACAAAACTATTTACAAACTATTTTACAAACTACTTTGTTTACAAAACTATGTTAAAAACAATTTATTTACAATTTATTTTACAAAACTATTTTATTTACAAAAATATTTTTCAAACTATTTTATCTACAAATTATTTTACAAAACTATTTTACATACAAAACTATGTCACAAAACAATTTTTATATACGAAACAATTCAAAAATCCAAAACCTTTTATAAAGCAAAGATATTGAATCCCATATGGCTTCTCATACAGCAAAATTGATTTTCAAAATTTTTTGGATTCTTGTATAAGATGTACTTTATATAAGTATAAGTGATTTTGAAACTGTTGATTTTGAAACGTATTCGATCTGAAGAGATAAATCTTATATATAACAGAATTTATATAAGAATGATTTGATAAATCTGAGATTATTTATTTTGGAAAGTACTTTGTCCGACAATGAAATCTTGTATATAATGGAATTTATATAAGTGCGATATTTGAAGCTATGATTTTGAAAGAGTACTATATATGGTATATTATATTTTAAAGTAAGGGGTATGGGGAAGTACACTTCGTGAAGAAGTATAGTATGATATTCTTCGACCCAGATGGACTTGGGGAATCTAGGACGAGATTCTACCTATAAACCCTATTAGACTTGGGTGAATTCAGAAATGGATTCGAACTGATATGCTTCAACCCAGATCACCACTACTATTGTATTATCATCATTTGACATAGGATTTGAGCGGTACTTCTCATACCTATTTTTATGTACTTTTCACTGGGTGTTGAAACAGGTCTACTAAGTACTTGGAGAATTCTAGCCTTATGCCATCAACGCATGGCCAGATTCTGCAAGAACGAGGAAAACCTGTTAAGACATCGAGTTATAAAAGTGTTTTGATAAAGTATTATATAAAAGATATTTCGGTCTTTGTCATTTCTAAATAGTTTAAAATGTTTAAAATATTTTTTATTTAGATACAACATGGTTTAATAGTAAATTATTAGTGTTATAAATATTTTGAGAAATTATTAATTCAATAAAACATATTTAAAGTAAATGATTATGATTTATTAATAATGTTTGAAAGGTATCTTGAGATAAAATTTATAAATACTGGCCATGACCATCCCATGGAGCAAACACCACAAAAAGTTGCAAAAAACACCTTAAAACTTCCATTGCCGAGCCTAGTTTCCACTATCTCCTCCATATCTGGCCTTGGCCACAACCATAGCCACCACCACCTGATGTACATCACCTCTGACCATCAGCCTCTCCACTGACCTGACCTGTACTAGCCTGGTCCAAGCCCAATTGGCCCATAGGCCGAGCCAAAATGTTGCATCCAAGCTTGCCTTTTACCTTGTCCCTTTATATTCTACATGTTGCAACTCCTACCATCATCACTTCCTTGTAGCCGCACCTATATGACCAAAACCCAAGCTTATATCATCATTATGGCCGAGCAAAAGAACCCCTAGATCGAGCATTTGGATGGCTAAAGCAAGGTCAAATCATTTTGTCCTTTGTTAATTTCAATTTCCAATTGTTTTAATATAAATTTTGTGTTGAATATTTATGTTACAATGTCTTGTTTTGGATTGTTGTTCACAGGATCATATCTTGGCTCTCTTTCCACTCACTTAAATCAAATGTCGTGCTGTGTCATGCTATCATGCTTTCTGGAATTCATTTGTGTAGTTTTGACTGCTATCTCCAGCGTAAAAAGGTGAGTAATCACACTTGACATGTTTACTTATATAAACTGTGAAGTGACACCAAGTGAATATGTAAACTGCTACATCATGTTATACCTGCCTGTGATATGATTCATATGATGTTAGCACTGTTAATCTGTCATATCATCTGTTATTGCCGTATGTTGCTATGCTGTTATTTATATCTGTTTGTCACACTGCAAGTTCCCTGTAGAATAGAATCACTATGGTTGAAATGATACATATCCGAACGAACTTTAGAATAGGGAAAAATCGTTATAGGCCTAAATGATAGGCCTAAACGATTTTTATTTATTTATTTTTATTTATTTTATTTTATTTGGGATTACGGGTTTGAAATGATAGAACCCGGATTTTTCTCTGTAAATTACGGATTGAAATGATATATTATCCGTATCACTTAACTTAGGTAAGTAAATTTTATACAGACCCGTGGTTATTTTATAAAGTTTTTTTGGAAATTTTTAAGTATTTATAAAATGTAAATATATGATAATTTGATTTAAATTGAATTAAAAATGATTTTTATAAAGTGTTAATGATTTTTCTATAGGTTAAAATGTGAAATAAATGGATGGTTAAGTAGAAATTTGAAATATAACTAAATTTTGAAATTTGTGATTTTGATTAAAGAAGGAGTTAAGTTAGGTAAATAAAATATGATAGTTTGATTTGAATTTGAATTTAAATGATTTAATAAGTGTATTTGATTTTACTATGAATTACAATGGTTAAATAAATAAATGAATGTTTAAAGGTGTAATTCGAAATATAACTTAACTTGGAAATGTGAAATTTGTTTTAAAATATAAATGTTAAGTTAAGAAAATAAATGGAAATTTAATTTAATTTATGAAATGGTAAATTAAATCAAAGTGTAAAGTAAATGCAATAATTTGGAAAAAATTTACATTGCTTTTTATAAATAAAACATTTAGAAATTTTATATTTATTTGTGAAATTTACATCATAAAAATCATATGTTAAAGAGTATTTAAATGACCATTTTAAAGTGGAAACTATGAAATTTTATGATTAAAATGGTTTAAATTGAAGTTTAATTGTTGCTGAAATTCTATTGAATATCTGGAAATTCTTTTAGTAGTACTTCAGAAATGATATCGTTTCTAAAATGAACTAAAATCTGAAATAAATGAATCTATAGCACTTTGTAAGTGCTGTAGTTGCAAAAGTGAACTAAAAGGCTAAAATTAACTAAGGGATATTGCAGCACTTGGCAAGTGCTGTAGTTGTAGAAACAAAAACTAAAATCCAAAACTAACAAAAGGGCTACAGTAGCACTTGTTAAGTGCTGCAGTTGCCTGAAATGAGATTTTTGAATACAATTGAACCTTAAACAATTACAGCAGTTCTATAAATGCTATCTTTGCTTAATTGAACTATTTTTCAACTAAAACAGAACTATTACAGCAGTTTTTAAATGCTGTCTTTACTGAATTGAAATTTTTTCAAATGTAACTTACCGTAGCATTTTCTAAGTGCTGCAAAAGCTGAAATTTCACCGTTTTAATGTATTTAAGTGAATAAATGAACTCTGAAAGGTTAAAATTTTGGAAATTTAATATTTGACTTAAAGGTATATGACTCCACCTTTTTATGGTTTAAACGAACGATTTTATTTCAAAATTTTCCTTTTTGGAATTTTAACCACGGGTACATTTCTTTGGATGCCTTATGATTTTTGGATGTACACCTTCAAATTTGAGAGTGTGATTAGAAGTGAGCGATTGATGTAGCTCTGCGCTACCTTAGCCATATTAGCACTGTTATTTGCATAGTTTACTTTAATTTAGACATTTTATGATAGCGTTTATTACTGTTTAATTGATGGTTTAACTGATACTTGGAGGATGGGCGATCCCAAGCATCCTTTAAGTTGTTGTGCGTTACTACTGCATTTCACTAGAGTTGGTTTACATTGCATAAGTATGTATGTACTGACTCAAGTGTTTGTGTTTTACTTTACGCTCGGGTCAGCCTGAGTATTCACACCTTAGCTTTGGATTTTTTCTTTCTGGAGCTAGGAATCGCTGGATATTTTGTTTATCTGATTATTCATCTATTTCTGTTTCAGTTCATCTATTTCAGCTCTTCTATTAGTGATCTTCTATGTATTTGGGATTTTTGTTATATTTGTTTTCAGACTGATATTATGTATTTTGTTTTTGAGACGTTTTTATAGTAGCTTCATGAACTACTATGGTATATTTTAATTCCGCTGTGAGTTATTCTGATATTTCTGTGCCTGTGATTTTGTATGATTAATTTTATTTACTCTAAGTTTTCTTACAATGCGGTATTTGGAGTAATTCAAGTCCGACATGTGCGGATGCGAATGGCTGAAAATAATAGGTTGCTACAGTTGGTATCAGAGCTTTGGTTTTAGGAAAATCTTGGCCCATGGAGCAAAAACTCATTAGAGATAGGGTAGAAATACCTTAAAATGGTGAAAAATCAATCTCAGAATCATTTCTTTTTGGGAGAACATATTTTTGAAGTATAAAATGCTTTCCAAATGATTTTAAAGGATTTTCAAAGATTATATTGGTATAAACTTTTCCTTATTTTGTAATCAATATTTTCTAAACTTCATCCCTTCTGTATCAACCTTGTTAGTAATCTTTTGTTTAGGATTCTTATCAACTAGGATTCCTTGAACTTTGGAACGCTCCAACTTGTTCTGAAATACATTCCTGTCTCCTCTATTTGTATTCCTTTGATTTTTGAGCATTCCATAACTCCACTTTGAAGGACCTCTACAAAGATCGGTGATTCTGCAAATCTTTGAATGATTTGTAAAGGGGTGAAACTCATATACTATTAGCATTGATTTACCAGAGATTTCTATATCCTCGGTTACGATGCTACCTACCTTCTGCTATATCCGGATTCTGTCTCTGGCGATCGAATATCTATTTGCCTTAGATTTCCACATTGATTATATTCTTGAAGTCACGGTTGACCGGTTAAAGTCGCCCACAATTTATATAGGCTTATCCGCCTTCTATTTGGTAATTAAATTATGTCATCTTCGTTCGAGCTTATCTTCGAACCAGGATTATATTTGATTAGAGTACCTCTAAATTTGAATCTCTGTTTGTGTAACAATCCGTAAATTTTGGGTAATTAAAAATAGTTGACATAATAAGATTATGTAATTAAAATATTTAAAGAAATAGAAATTGGTTATTTAATGTGGATGTAATAACTAATTTGAATGGTAAAAAAAGTTAATTAAAGCTAAATTTTTGATAGATTGAAGGAGATTTAAGAATGTGGTATAATATAATGAATGGAAATTGAGTAAGACCATGGTCCTGTAAGTAATTGTAATTTTGGTCTGCAGGCAATAAACTTATAAATGTAGTTAAAAGTAAACAGTGACAATTATTATGTGTTACATCTTTATTTATTCTATTAAATTGAAATGAGAAGTCGATTTTTAATAAATATAAACAAAAGTTACATTTTGGTGAAATGTAATACAATGTTAAAAAGTTGTTAAATTGGAGTATATTAAGGAATGAATGGTTAATTAGGTTTGTAGAGTAGTAATGGACTTAACAAAAGTGAATGTTAGAATTTTTCCAAGGTAAGTTTGGAATTTGTTTGTAATTTATTTTTCAAATGCAATAAATAAACAATTTTTGAAAAAATTATATTTTGGTCAAAATTTGAATTTTCAGTTTAAATATAAAAAATTGAATTTTTAAATTTAATCTTTTTCTTTGCAAATGTATTTTATTTTAATATTTATCTTGCTTTTCGTTTCATGAAATTCCGATTTATACTTTTAGATTTGGATAAATTACAGCGTTTTACGCGCAATAAATTATGTGTTTTCATTATATATATACATACATACTTCTATATTTCATATTTTATTTCCCTATGTTTATTTCTTTAATTTTTATTTTATTTTTATTTTAGTTGTATAAACTTAGATTATATTTATTTGATTTATCTATTTTAATTGGCATATGTTACATTCGTTTTATTTCCTGCCTCTTTATTTGCCTATCTTTTATTTCCTACCTCCTTAACTAATTTATTTCTTGCCTTTACATATTTCCCACCTTTTAATCTTCTACTATATTTATTCATAAATGCATAGATGTGATTTTCTCCTTTTCAATCATGTACAAAGTTATCAAACTCCTCTTTTCATTTGTTTAAGAAAAATACATACAAGATCTTTTCCTACTTAAATTGTGCCTTTTTAAATTTATAATTAATTTCTGCGTTTCATTTTTTTCTATTTCCATCTTCTTATTTACTTTATGGTATGTATAAACTTTATTTGTTTAGTGAAGGTTTCTTTTGTGTATATCTATATTTATTGGATAAGTAGCAAATCAATTAAGATATGTTTTAAATGTAGACATACGTTTCTTAATTTATCTTTTTGCCTTTATATATTTTCCATCTTTTAATCTTCTACCATATCTATTCATAAATGCATAGACGTGATTTTCTCCTTTTCAATCACGTACAAAGTTATCAAACTCCTCTTTTCATTTGTTTAAGAAAAATATATAAAAGATTTTTCCTGCTTAAATTGTGCCTTTTTAAATTTATAATTAATTTATGCGTTTCATTTTTTTTATATCTCTATTTCCATCTTCTTATTTATTTGTATGGTGTATATAAACTTTATTTATTTAGTGAAGGTTTCGTTTGTGCATATACATCTATATTTATTGGATAAGTAACAAATCAATTAAGATATGTTTTAAATGTAGGCATACGTTTCTTAATTTATTTCTTGCATTTATATATTTCCCACCTTTTAATCTTCTACCATATCTATTCATGAATGCATAGACGTGATTTTCTTCTTTTCAATCATGCACAAAGTTATCAAACTCCTATTTTCATTTGTTTAAGATAAATGTATACAAGATCTTTTTCCTACTTAAATTGTGTCTTTTTAAATTTCCTTGCCTTTTTATTTTCTAACTATTCCTAATCTTTAGCCATTCAAATCTATTTAAACCTAGCTGCCTCTTATCATTCACGTGAAATAAAAAAAGGTTTCTCATTGTATCATTTGAGCGAGGAAGTAAAAAGTCTAGATCCATGGATTCCTTCTCCCTTTTTTCCACTTTCCTTTTTTTTCTTCTCTTTTTCTTTTTGTTTTCTCCTTGCATAGCTCGGCCTCCACCAACACAACATCACCTCCTCCTCACTATTAGACCATGGCCAAGCCCACTTGGTGGTTGAAAGCAATGTTATGTTCTTTGATTCGTAATTGCATAGTTTAATCCATCTTTTATTGTGTTGAATCTTATTCTTATGATTTGTGTATTTGTTATATACAAGATATGGATCTTGACTCTCCATCTACTCAAAAGTTTGGTCGTGCATTGTCGTGCTTTGTGGAGTTTCAATTGTGTATTATGAATTTGATTCTAGCTTTTAAAAGGTGAGTTTTTATCACTCTAGACACATGTACTTATATTTTTGTGGAATAATGACAAGTGGATTTGTATAAATTGATATGTCATTCATACATGCCTATGATATGTTATATTATGTTAAATGGTGTTTGTATATTTGTTGCATCATCTAATATGTATTTATATGTTATACTATTCATTTTATATACTGTATCTCTCACTGCAAGTTCCCTATCACTATGGGCTGAAATGATAGGCTCAAATGATTTTTATTGCATTTATTTACTTGGGATTGCGGTTTGAAATGATAGAACCCGGATTTTTCTTTTAAATTACGGATTGAAATGATACATATCCGTATCACTTGACCTAGGTTAGAAAATTTTATACAGGCCCATGGATAAAAAATTCATAATAGTTTCCTAAAATTATTAAGTATTTTGAATTTATAAATATATGGAAATTTAAATAAAAAGTTGATTTAAAGATTTAGAATATAAAGAGATATCGGTTTTCTATAAGTTAAAATTTTATAAGTTGATTTTGGTTTTTAATTGTAATGAATTTTTTTTTATTTGGTTTTAAATTTGTAATTTAAAGATTTGGAATAAAATAAACAACTTAATAAGGAAAATTGATTTAATGTGGAATTCTAAATTTAGCCTAGTAGTTGGAATGAATTTTATTCCATGAAGCGGATATGTTTGTATAAATAGGTTGTAACAACCCGCATATTTAACGATTATATATTTAAATGTTTTTTTAAAATATAGCGCCGTTAGTCGGATTTAGGTCTGAAATGTTACTTTTTGCAAACGGCCGAATTAGGACTCGAAACCACTTCCATTGAGTTCAAAATGGCATTTGCGATCTTTTTGAGTATAAGCTTTGGTATGTTTGGAGTAAGTAGAATTTTGCTACTTTTTCTATTTGGGTTTTGGGTTTGGGTTCAGCCCATTGGCTTAGCTTAATAACCTAACTCGGTCCTCTCTCCTTCCATTCACTCATTTTCACCTCTAAACTCTAGCTCAACTGAAAATAGGGGAAAGGAAGAAGAATTAGAAATTCCAAGCCCTAGTTTCTTCTTGCAAACTCAAATTCTTGCTCTACAATCCAAGAGAAGCTATTGGTAAGCCCTCTCTTCATCTTCTCCAACTCTTTCTTCCTTCAATTTGAGAGAGTTTTCTAAACCTAACTTAGGAAATACTTGTTTTGATCTTAGATTGAAGCTTGTAGAGTTGAAGTGGAGAGTGGTTGGTCTTTTCTTTGCAATTGGGCTTCTCATCCTTGTTTTTGAGTTAAAAGGTGAGATTTTTATCTCACATCTATGTTTACAACTATGTTAGATTGTTAGGAATGAATTTCCTAACATATTTGCATGTTCATTTGCGTTCGATTTGGATTGATTCGGCGAAATTGCCAATTTATGATTTTTGAAGCCAAATCTGTGAAATCCTCATATGGTTGATGTTTATGTTGTTCGGAGTGTTTGGGTGAGTCGTTAAGGTTGGTTAGTCGTTGGACGTAAGCCCGTAATCATCGCTCATCCGATTGCTTTCGATTTTTTTGGCCATTTTTGGCGTAGGTTCAGGAAATGCCTGAACAACATGATTCAGACGTCTGAATCCTCATTTTCAGACATCTGAATATTATACTGGGAAATTTTATTCCCCAGTATTCAGACGTCTGAATCAAAATTCCAGACGTCTGAATTGGATCAATTTCAAACAGAAAGGAAATAGGCTAAAAAGCGCCTATTTCAGACGTCTGAAACATTTAGTTCAGACGTCTGAATTACGTTCTAGAAAATTTATAATTTTCCAGATTTAGACGTATGAACCACCTATTTCAGACGTCTGAATCTGCTGTCTTTTGCCTATTTTGCTTGGTTTTCCAAATTTTGATCCATGCGTGCTGATTCCAATTAGCTATTTATGCATATTTGACTTTGATGGTTCCTTTTTGATTTAATACACGGGTTTTTATGAAATGATCTCTTCAAATCATATTAAAAGCTCACTTCTCTAATTTATAAATTCTATTTAAAAAACACACATAATTTCGCACTTCGAGCGTAGTGGAAAGGAGATTAAATGGCTAGGTAAAACACGGACCGTGAATCCGGGCGTTTATCTTTTCGATTAATCCCCGACCTATTCGATTGACTGTTTTGACCTTATGGTCTGGTTTACCAATGAGATGAGGTAAACTTTGTATTGCTTTGAGTGTGAAATTAACTAATGGATAGTAAACCGTTTAGTGCGAACGGGTGGTTATGGGACTCACGTTACCACTTTTCGGATTCCTTTTTGAGAGTTATGACACATTCTTCCAGTTAGTGGTGTCCAGTACTGGGCCTCCGGACCTTCACCACTACAGTTTGGTGCCTTTGGGATAGTGTCTTTGGACTGTCTCCTTCAAGTTTGTTGCCTTCGGGTTTGTTGCCTTCGGGTATGTTGCCTTCGGGTATGTTGCCTTTAGCTTTGTGCCTTCGGGTTTGTACCTTCGGGTTTGTGCCTTCGGGTTTGTTGCCCTATTGTATCGCTTTTGGAGTTGGTTATTCATCACCACTCGAGTAATATTGGGTTTGGAGTCTTCGGGCTCATGGATCCTTGTTTATACAGCACTGAGCACGTGCAAATTTTTCTGATGTTTCATTGATATGTATATTCCCTAGGTATCGCCCTTTAGTGTTGGTCTTTTTGAGCCACACGTTGTATAGCGGTTACCTTGCGGAACTTGTCTTACCTTCATTGGTATTTGTTATTGCCTTTTTGGCTTGTTTTGGGATATTCATGTCCTTTGTTTATTTGAGTTGCTGATGATATGAGGCTTTTCTTGTTATGATTCATCATTTGTTAGATGATTGTGTTATCTCTTTTAGAGATATTTGTTATAATTTATGACCTTGCAGGTTTATTGTTGTTCAGTTTATCTAACTGATTTGTTTAGGTAGACTGACCCATGTATTCTATACTCGGGTCAGACCGAGTTGTTTCAGGTTAGGTGCTTCTGGACTTAGCCTCTTTTGCTTCCGCATGGACGATTCGGCTTGCTCCTTTTTGTTATAGCTTTGGTGTAGTTCTTTTTGTTGTAACTCTGATATATATTCTTTTGGACTCGTCTGTATATTGTGGTTTGCTATACCACTTGACATGTATCAGTTTGTATGCTCTGTTATTGATCTATATATGTGTATATGATGATCTACTGTTCTGTGATGTATATTACATTTGAGTTGTTATATTCTGTTCTGATAGATCCTCCAGCCACCTATCGTTTTGTTTTGAGCATTCATTGGATATGTCGATCTGCTTGTATGACAATTGTCGATATGTTCAATAGATAGTTAAAGCAAGGCTATAGATGGTCGCTCCTAACCAGCCTTATTCTCCGCGTTAGTTGACGGCATTACCTCATAGTGTCCTTCGCTAGCGTGGGTATAGAAGTGGGGCGTCGCATAGGTTTATAGTGATTTTCTATAAGTTAAGTTGTATAAGTTAATGTATAAAATATAATTTATATATATATATATATATATATATATATATATATACACATGACTTAACTTGATGATTGGACATTAGTTTCCAAATGGAGGTTTTTAGTTAAGAAAATAAGGTATTTTAAATTGAAGAAACACGTAAGTTCTTAATTAATGAAAGAAACATGTAAAGTTTTAATTAATGAAAGAAAAGTGTAAGTTTTTAATTAATGAAAGAAACATGTACAGTCTTAATTAATGAAAGAAAGGTGTAAGTTTTAATTAATGCAAGAAATGTGTAAAGTTTTAATTAATGAAAGAAAAGTGTAAGTTTTTAATTAATGAAAGAAATGTGTAAAGTCTTATTTAATGAAAGAAACGTGTAAGTTTTAGTTAATGTAAGAAACATGTAAAGTTTTAATTAGTGTGGTATTGATTAAATTAATAAATGCTCTTTACTGTAATAGGAATGTAAATTAAAACGTACATTTGATAGTGTAAGTTTTGATTAGTGTAATATTGATTAAAATGATAAATGCTCTTTATTATAATGAATGTAAGTTAAAACGTACATTTGACATGTAAGTTTTAATCAATGTAGTGGTGTATTTTAAATTGATTACAATGACAAATGTTACTTATTGTAATAATGAAATGTAAAGTTGATAATGTACATTTGATATGCAATTTTTAATTTATGTAAATGACATACTTTAAATGATTAAAATAATAAAGTTTTCTTTATTGTAATAAAAATGTAAGTTAATAAGGTACTTTTAATTTAACACAAGAATTTCAGCTTTAAATTGGATATTACACTAGCATAATTTATTTAACTATAAGGCTATGATAAAATGACCATGTTAAATTTGTAAGCATATCAATACTTTGATTTTATAAAATGTTAAAGTGGAAAGTATTACGTTCCAAAAATGCTATGATTCCTTAAGGTAACATTTCCAAAATGCTATGATAATTTAAAGGAATATTTCAAGTTTAATAAATTAAAGGAAATATTCAATGATTTGGAAATTTGGTTTTATTTAAACGATATATTATTGAATTTGTTTTGAAATGGAAATGATACTATTGTGATATGGTTTTGAAATGAGTATGATATTTTGGTTTTGAAAGTATATAGTAGTTTGAAAAAAATTATATGATTTGAAATGGATATGCTAGTTTGGTTTTGAAAGTACAAATTATTTTGAAATAAATATCCATGGGTAATAATAACGTTTGGTTGTTAAAGAGACCGGGATTGGAAGTTGTCATACTCTCTGTCAACTCCGAAAACCACTTTAACAACCGTGTACGCGGTGGAGATTCCAGAATGAAGTAGGATGGTGGTGGCGTTTCCTTTAAGGTAAATACGTGGACCTAACTCCCGTGAGTTGGCATAAGGTGTCTAAAATAGGAGTGATCGACGGGTTAATAAGGTAGCACCTTTGATCAGACACATCCCTTCGATATTATACTTTGACTTTTGGATTGATTCAGTGGCCACTTTTAATTTTTATTTAGGCGTGTGGCTCGAGGTGGGCGGTAGCTGCGCGCTACGCGTTACCACCGACCCAGAAACGTAATTGTTATATTTACCCTGGCATTTCCTAGTTGTGCCATGTCACCTACCCTATCGCACCTTGTACGAGTTTGGTTTTCTCCCGTAGCCCGTGCGGTATCCTCTGGTGGCTTCCCGATCAGGAGGGACTATGATATTGGATGGACTACTGGGACTATTACGTGTTAAGCGGAATATTGGGTCACTCCTTAATGCTATTTAAAAGTAAATTTATTTTACTATAGACATTATTATAATAGAGAAATATTACTACATAGTAAATAGTTTAACGGATCCTTAGAGGATGGGCGGTCACAAGCATCCTTTAAGTTACTTGTACCTTATATTACTGTTCACTTGAGTTAGGTTACACTGTATAAGAACGTATGTCCTGACTCGAGTGTTTATGTTTTTATTTTACGCTCGGGTCAGACTGAGTGATACAGCATTAGAGACTCATCTTCGAAGTTGGAGCTTTTCTTGAAGATCCAGCTATCTATTTCACTTTCGGTTATCCAGTTGATTCTAGTTTTCCGGTTGGTTCCAATGATGTATTATGATTCATACCCGGTTATCATGTTGAGACCTCCATTGTATCTTGTTATCTCTGTTGTATCTTGTTTGACTCTGATGTATTTATATAGTAGCTTCATGAACTACTATTTCTTTAATTCCGCTACGTTTATTACTCTGTGTCTGTGATCTGTGATTTATTTGTTTACTATTTATGCTGTGTTTTGCCAAATTTATTTTACAATTCGGTATTTTGAGCAATTCAAGTCCGACATGTGCGAATGCGAATGGTTGAAAATAGCGGGTCGTTACATTTGGTATCAGAGCTTTGGCTCTAGGAAAACTTAGCATATATGGTAAATTTATTTACATAATCACTTTCATTTGAGTTGAATTTCTTCCTTTCTAACTTGGGTTTCTTTTGAGTTTTGGAACGTATCCTGCGGTTTCAAAATTCATTATTGTCCCTCACTATTCTTCTTCTTTTGATCTGGAGTATCCCATAACTCCACTTCGAATGATCTTTATAATGAATTGGCGGTCTCGTCAACATTTAGATGATTTGTAAAGGGGTGAAACTCCTTTGCAATTAGCATTAATTCACCGGAGATTTATATATATACTCGGTGTAGATGTTAGTACCTCTTGTTATTTCGAATTATATTTCTTAAGATCGAATGTAGAATTACCTCAGAATGCCATATTGATCTAATTCTTGAAGTCACGGTTGACCCGGTTAAGGTTGTCCGCGATTTATGTAAGCTTATCCATCTTCCTACTATGTTATTTATCATTTTTTCTTTTGTTTCCAACTTATCTTCAAATCGGAACTCTCTTTGATTTGAGTCAATTAAACTTGAACTCCTATTCTTGCTTTGTAAAGCTATATATAAAATGTTTTATATATTGTGTTGTTTGAGTTGTTGATGTTGATTTGGGTTTTAGATCGATTCGTCTGATTAACACTATCGATAGGATCTCCAAAACACTTGAACATAACAAATTGACACAATATTATTTTCAAATTTAGTAAATGAAATAAAATTTTGCATAATTATATTATATATCTGTATAACTTTCTGAAATTTGATAATTTATTTGATTGTTTGTTGAGAAATAATATTTGGCTTTATATATATCTCGTAACCATTGTCTTTTGTCAGCTATATAAATAACCGAACTATAAAACATAGTTATAAATTAATTTGGAAATTAAAATGAATCTAAATCAAGAAATTGGGAACTTAATTTCCGATAGTTTCAAACTTGGGTTTTTAAAGTTTTAAAAGACATATTATTTAAAGTGTTTTCCAAACAGAGATTGTTTTTAAAGAATTTTAGTGTTTAAATCATGCTCTTCTCTTGTCACTGGAAAATAATTTCGGTGATGACTGCAGCAACATCGATATTTGTTTTCGAGTTCGAAGTGAAGAGACCATTCTGTAGCTTTGCTACTGTTTTTCTTTGAAATTTAATTGATTTGAATTTCAAAATATGACTTGATTTATAATATATATATATACATACATATATATATATGGATATATGATTTAAATTTGATTTGATATAAATTATATATTTATTTATTTACCTCTAAATGGTTTGAAGTTAATCGGAAATGTAATTCTTAAATTTACCTTAAAGAATGTTTTCAATTATAAAATGAACCAAAAATTTTGATTAAATATTTAAGTTGAAATAATTGAATTAGAAAATTTTGTTTGTATAATACTCAATTCATTCCAATATAACTTACGTAAATCATTCAGAGTTAACTATGTAATTGGATCATACACAATATAAAAAGGATTTTTGTAAATAAAAATTTGAGTGAACATAATAAACATTATACACTTAAATTTTAGTTATAAAAAGATTAATGGAGGTAAATAGAATGAAGGGTTAATTGAATAATATACAATATAAATGGTGTTAAAAGAATTTTTAAATAAATTGCTATATTTTATTTAAATTAATTAATTTTGTAAATTTATTTGTTTATAAAGTTAGTGTTTTTGAATAAGATGTATTGTTTACTTAATTCCTTCTTTTCCCTTCTTTTTCCTTTTCGGGGACGAAAAGTTTTGAGTGGGGGAGAGTGTAACAATCCGTAAATTTTGGGTAATTAAAAATAGTTGACTTGATAAGATTATGTAATTAAAATATTTAAAAAAATAGAAATTGGTTATTTAATGTGGATGTAATAACTAATTTGAATGGTAAAAAAAAGGTAATTAAAGCTAAATTTTTGATAGATTGAAGGAGATTTAAGAATGTGGTATAATATAATGAATGGAAATTGAGTAAGACCATCGTCGTGTAAGTAATTGTAATTTTGGTCTATAGGCAATAAACTTATAAATGTAGTTAAAAGTAAACAGTGACAATTATTATGTGTTACATGTTTATTTATTCTATTAAATTGAAATGAGAAGTCGATTTTTAATAAATATAAACAAAAGTTACATTTGCGTGAAATGTAATACAATGTTTAAAAGTTGTTAAATTGGAGTATATTAAGGAATGAATGGTTAATTAGGTTTGTAGAGTAGTAATGGACTTAATAAAAGTGAATTTTAGAAATTTTCCAATGTAAGTTTGGAATTTGTTTGTAATTTATTTTTCAAATGTAATAAATAAACAATTTTTGAAAATTTTATATTTTGGTCAAAATTTGAATTTTCAGCTTAAATAAAAAAATTTGAATTTTTAGATTTTAATCTTTTTCTTTGTAAATGTACTTTATTTTAATATTTATCTTGCTTTTCGTTTCATGAAATTCCGATTTATACTTTTAGATTTGGATAATTTACAACGTTTTACGCGCAATAAATTTATTTGTTTTCATTATATATATATATATATATATATATATATTTCATATTTTATTTCCTTATGTTTGTTTCTTTAATTTTTATTTTACTTGTATAAACTTAAATTATATTTATTTGATTTATCTATTTTAATTGGCATACGTTACATTTGTTTTATTTCCTGCCTCTTTATTTGCATATCTTTTATTTCCTACCTCCTTAATTAATTTATTTCTTCCCTTTATATATTTCCCACCTTTTAATCTTCTACCAGATTTTCTCCTTTTCAATCACGCACAAAGTTATCAAACTCCTGTTTTCATTTGTTTAAGAAAAATACATATAAGATCTTTTCCTACTTAAATTGTGCCTTTTAAATTTATAATTAATTTATGCGTTTCATTTTTTTATTTCTATTTCCATCTTCTTATTTACTTGTATGGTGTGTATAAACTTTATTTATTTAGTGAAGGTTTCTTTTGTGTATACATATCGATATTTATTGGATAAGTAACAAATCAATTAAGATATGTTTTAAATGTAGGCATACGTTTCTTAATTTATTTTTTGCCTTTATATATTTCCCACCTTTTAATCTTCTACCATATCTATTCATAAATGCATAGACATGATTTTCTCCTTTTTAATCACATACAAAGTTATCAAACTCCTCTTTTCATTTGTTTAAGATAAATATATACGAGATTTTTCCTTCTTAAATTGTGCCTTTTTAAATTTATGATTAATTTATGCATTTCATTTTTTTATATTTCTATTTCCATCTTCTTATTTACTTGTATGGTGTGTATAAACTTTATTCATTTAGTGAAGGTTTCTTTTGTGTATATACATCTATATTTATTGGATAAGTAACAGATCAATTAAGATATGTTTTAAATGTAAGCTTACGTTTCTTAATTTATTTCTTGCCTTTATATATTTCCCACCTTTTAATCTTCTACCATATCTATTCATAAATGCATAGACCTGATTTTCTCCTTTTCAATCATGTACAAAGTTATCAAACTCCTCTTTTCATTTGTTTAAGATAAATATATGCAAGATCTTTTCCCTACTTAAATTGTGCCTTTTAAATTTCCTTGCCTTTTTATTTTCTAACTATTCCTAATCTTTAGCCATTCAAATCTTTTTAAACCTAGCCGCGTCTTATTATTCACGTGAAATAAAAAAGGTTTCTCATTGTATCATTTGAGCGAGGAAGGAAAAAGTCTAGGTCCATGGCTTCCTTCTCTCTTCTTTTTCCACTTTTTTTTTCTTCTCCTTTTTTTTGTTTTCTCCTTGCATAGCTAGGCCTCCACCACCACAATATCACCTCCTCCTCCCTATTAGACCATGGCCAAGCCCACTTGGTGGTTAAAAGCAAGGTTATGTTCTTTGATTCGTAATTGCATAGTTTAATCCATCTTTTGTTGTGTTGAATCTTATTCTTATGATTTGTGTATTTGTTATATACAAGATATGGATCTTGACTCTCCATCTACTCAAAAGTTTGGTCGTGCATTGTCGTGCTTTGTGGAGTTTCAATTGTGTATTGTGAATTTGATTCTAGCTTTTAAAAGGTGAGGTTTTATCAATCTAGACATATGTACTTATATTTTTGTGGAATAATGACAAGTGGATCTGTATAAATTGATATATCATTCATACATTCCTGTGATATGTTAGATGATGTTAAATGTTGTTTATATATTTGTTGCATCATCTAATATGTATTTATTATTATACTATTCATTTTATATACTGTATCTCTCACTGCAAGTTCCCTATCACTATGGGCTGAAATGATAGGCTCAAATGATTTTTATTGCATTTATTTACTTGGGATAGCGGGTTTGAAATGATAGAATCCGGATTTTTCTTTTTAAATTACGGATTGAAATGATACATATCTGTATCACTTGACCTAGGTTAGAAATTTTTATACAGGCCCATGGATAAAAAAATTATAACAGTTTCCTAAAATTATTAAGTATTTTGAATATATAAATATATGGAAATTTAAATAAAAAGTTGATTTAAAGATTTAGAATATAAAGAGATATTGGTTTTCTATAAGTTAAAATTTTATAAGTTGATTTTGGTTTTTAATTGTAATGAAAAAAAAATTATTTGGTTTTAAATTTGTAATTTAAAGATTTGGAATAAAATAAACAACTTAATAATGAAAATTGATTTAATGTGGAATTCTAAATCTAGCCTAGTAGTTGGAATGAATTTTATTCCATGAAGCGGATATGTTTGTATAAATAGGTTTACAGTGATTTTCTATAAGTTAAGTTGTACAAGTTAATGTATAAAATATAATTTATATATATATGACTTAACTTGATGATTGGAAATTGGTTTCCAAATGGAGATTTTTAGTTAAGAAAATAAGGTATTTTAAATTGAAGAAACGCGTAAATTCTTAATTAATGAAAGAAACATGTAAAGTTTTAGTTAATGAAAGAAAAGTGTAAGTTTTTAATAATGAAAGAAACGTGTAAAGTCTTAATTAATGAAAGAAACGTGTAAGTTTTAATTAATGCAAGAAACGTGTAAAGTTTTAATTAATGAAAGAAAAGCGTAAGTTTTTAATTAATGAAATAAATGTGCAAAGTCCTATTTTGATGAAAGAAACATGTAAGTTTTAATTAATGCAAGAAACATGTAAAGTTTTAATTAGTGTGGTATTGATTAAATTAATAAATGCTCTTTACTTTAATAGGAATGTAAATTAAAACGTACATTTGATAGTGTAAGTTTTAATTAGTGTAATATTGATTAAAATGATAAATGCTCTTTATTATAATAAATGTAAGTTAAAACGTACATCTGACATGTAAGTTTTAATCAATGTAATGGTGTAGTTTAAATTGATTAAAATGACAAATGTTACTTATTGTAATAATAAAATGTGAAGTTGATAATGTACATTTGATATGCAAGTTTTAATTTATGTAAATGGCATACTTTAAATGATTAAAATAATAAAGTTTTCTTTATTGTAATAAAAATGTAAGTTAATAAGGTATTTTTAACTTAACATAAGAATTTCAGCTTTAAATTGGATATTACAGTAGCATAGTTTATTTAACTATAAGGCTATGATAAAATGACCATGTTAAATTTATAAGCATATCAATACTTTGATTTTATAGAATGTTAAAGTGGAACGTATTACGTTCCAAAAATGCTATGATTCCTTAAGGTAACATTTCCAAAATGCTATGATAATTTAAAGGAACATTTCAAGTTTAATAAATTAAAGGAAATATTCAATGATTTGGAAATTTGGGTTTTATTTAAACGATATATTATTGAATTTGTTTTGAAATGAAAATGATACTATTGTGATATGGTTTTGAAATGAGCATGATATTTTGGTTTTGAAAGTATATACTAGTTTGAAAGAAATGATATGATTTGAAATGGATATGCTAGTTTGGTTTTGAAAGTACAAATTATTTTGAAATAAATATCCATGGGTTATAATAACGTTTGGTTGTTAAAGAGACCGGGATTGGAAGTTGTCATACTCTCTCCAACTCCAAAAACCACTTTAACAACCGTGTATGCGGTGGAGATTCCAGAATGAGGTAGGATGGTGGTGGCGTTTTCTTTAAGGTAAATACGTGGACCCGACTCCCGTGAGTTGGCATATGGTGGCTAAAACAGGAGCGATCGACGGGTTAATAAGGTAGCACCTTTGATCGGACACATCCCTTCGATATTATACTTTGACTTTTGGATTGATTCGGTGGCCACTTTTGATTTTTATTTGGGGGTATGGCTCGAGGTGGGCGGTAGCTGCGCGCTACGCGTTACCACCGACCCGGAAGCGTAATTGGTATATCTACCCTGGCATTGCCTAGTTGTGCCATGTCACCTACCCTATCGTGCCTTGTACGAGTTTGGTTTTCTCGCGTAGCCCGTGTGGTATCCTCTAGTGGCTTCCCGATCAGGAGGGACTATGATATTGGATGGACTACTGGGACTATTACGTGTTAAGGGGAATATTGGGTCACTCCTTAATGTTGTTTAAAAGTAAGTTTATTTTACTATAGACATTATTATAATAGCGAAATATTACTACATAGTAAATAGTTTAACGGATCCTTAGAGGATGGGCGGTCCCAAGCATCCTTTAAGTTACTTGTACCTTATATTAGATACAACATTAGAGACTCACCTTCGAAGTTGGAGCTTTTCTTGACGATCCAACTACCTATTTCACTTTCGGTTATCCAGTTGATTCCAGTTTTTCGGTTGGTTCCAGTGATTTATTATGATTCATACCCGGTTATCATGTTGAGACCTCCATTGTATCTTGTTATCTCTGTTGTATCTTGTTTGACTCTGGTGTATTTATATAGTAGCTTCATGAACTACTATTTCTTTACTTCCGCTGCATTTATTACTCTGTGTCTGTGATCTGTGATTTATTTGTTTACTTTTTATGCTGTGTTTTGCCAAATTTATTTTACAATTGGGTATTTTGAGCAATTCAAGTCCGACGTGTGCGGATGCGAATGGTTGAAAATAGCGGCTCGTTATAGTTTGTTTGAAGTCCATCCCTGAATCATTCCTTGGAAATTTGTGTTTGGTTGTATTCTGAAATTGTGCATACATCGAAATTACTATTTTGATAAGGATGACCACATTTTTTTATATAAAGTGAAATGTTTTCGATAAGGACTATATACCTTGTAAAAATGAAATTTTGAAATTTTGAAAGGATTTGAAATTTGGAAAATTTATAAGAATTTGATTTATATAAAAATGATTTATAAGTGAAGGGTTTTGAATTTGAATTTCAAAATCGAACTCCGGTGTTTTTGAAATCGGTTTTAAGATTTGAAAAATATATAATAATAATAATATGATTTAAAGATATTTTTCGAATAAGAAATGTTTCTAATGATTTCAATAAGTTCCAATGATTTCGAAGAGATTCAAAGAAGTTTTAAGCAAATAGAAGTCCAGAACTCGGTTGTGTCGCTGGAAGATAATTTCGATGATGAGTGCACGCATTATCGACATTGATTTTCGAGTTTCATAGTGGGCGAGAGGCCACTTTAGTAGATTTGCTATGCGAGTGATTTCGTGAAACAAATTTTGATTCCAAATTCCGAAGTATGATTTGATTTTTCGAAAGATATGTGTGTGTGTGTGTATATGAAATGATTTAAAGTAAGTTGGTGTTCAGTCCTCGTGTTTTAGATTTGTTTCGGTATAACCTTACGTATTGGAATTGATTTACTGATTTGCTGCTGATTTCCAACTCTTGGATTTGAAATTTGATTTCATTGACTATTTTGAAGTTTCGAACACTTCCAAATCGAGGTTTAATTTTCAAAGCTAAGAAATTTCAAAGAGTATAAAATATTTGATAAAGTATATAAGTTTATTTTTGTATGTTTAAAGTATAAAGAGGATGACTTAAATAAATTTGAAACTTTTGTTAAGTAAATAATTTGCAAAAGGAAAATTAGATCTTTCAAATAGAAATGAATAGTTTAAAGGTTTAAAAGGGATGGTAATCATTTTTGGGTATAATCGATTTTGAGAAAATATTTGGTTTTGAAAATATATTGGAATTTAAAAACCAGTATTTATATGATGATTTTTAGAAATGAATTATTTGACAGAAATTATGTAGATTTGGAAATTTGGATTATTTTCTAAACCTATTATTTTTGGAAACTTTGAAACTGAAGATATTTAATTTGGAAGAAATGATTTGGTGAAATCATAAATGATTCTGAAACTAAATTGATATTGAAATAAATTGAAATTGAGAACCTTAGTTTTCTAAATACTTGATTTGGGAGCAGTCGAACTTATATAAATGGATTTGTATAAGTATGAAGTCAATTTGAAAACTATTGATTTGAAAGGTACTCAATTTGGAAAGAGAAATCTATATAATCGAAGTCTACATGTGTGTGATTTGATATACTATTGATTTAGAAAGTATTTGATTTGAAAGTGGAATCTTATAGATAATGGACTTTATATAAGTATGATATTTGAAAAAGATTTGAAAGAGGTACTATATGATACATATATTCGAAGTAAAGATATGAAAAGCGCCTTCTGCTTGATATCCGCTCTATGGCCACATTGTGGATTATTCTATCGATATTATTCTCTCCAGTTTTGGTTTTCCAAATGTGATACTTGAGTGTCCTACCATGGCGTAACCCATGGTCTTTTGGGCGCGACTGCATAGCGTAATTCGCAGGGGCTACGAGAGCCTATGGGTACGGATGTTTCCTGGGGGATCCAGGCGTAATCATTGTATATCTACGATCTATTGGGTCGCTTGGTAGCCTAATCAGCAGGGGATATGGGAGCCTATGGGTACGGATATTTCCTGAGGGATCCAGGCGTAACTATTGTGTATCTGCGGTACTACCATTCTTCATGACGTAATCGCAGGGATGCGATTGTTAGGGATGCGGATTAAGGATCTTAAGGCAGAAATAACACTAGAGGGGGGTGAATAGTGTTTTAAAGAATATATGAACTATATGACTAAATTAAAACTTTCAACAAAAATCTAAACAGAATTCTAACACAGAATGATCACAGAACATATAACAAATGCAAATAGTAAAGTAAAGCAAGTAAAAGGAAAGAACACAACGGATTTTATACTGGTTCGGAATCCTCCTACATCCAGTCCTGCACCAAGGCAATATCCTTGTACGGATTTTTATAAGCCAATATCTAAATTACAACCCTCAATTTCTAAGGCCTTGAGGAACCCTCCTATCTCCGAGTCTGGGGTAAACTCTCTTGATTTACGGGACACAAGATCACCCTAATACTTCTTAATAACAATCCTTTTGAATGGATAGACTCTATGGACTTTTTGAATACAAATTAATCCTATAACTCTGAATAGCACTTTGATATTTAGTAAAATGATGGAGAATCAAATAGAGAGAGTATCTAAATGATTTCCTATTGAGAATTTGGCAGAATGATGGCACGATCTTGAAAATATGAAGTTTTATGGATATGGAATGGTGGAGAAGAAAGAGTGAAGAAAATAAGAAAGTAGTTGTTAAAAAAATTAGTTTTGGAAGCCTTTATATAGATGCACAACAGTCATAACCATTGGCGAAAGGTTTTCGAACGAATGGACACTTCTTTTGAAAATTGAATTTTGAATCCAACTGTCACCATGTCGACATGGGGTATCCCCTTATATCGGCATCCCTTAGTTCAAAATTATAGAGATGTTGTTTTGTAAAGACAATTGAATTTAAAACAAGTTGAAACTTCTCTGAAGCAAAGTAAAGTGTTTAAACAATATTTTGAGATAGAGAATGAATATAAAACACTATTTTAAATATATATGTATAATTGATATAGACCGTCAATTATATAAGTAATATTTAAAATCAGAATAAGTTTTGATGTTTTAAAAATAGAAGTTTTTAAAATCAGAATAGAGGAATATTTCAAGGCTAAAACAAAGTTTGAAAATATTTTTGAAAACATGATTTTGAAAGCTAAAACATTTTGAAAGCAGATTTAAAAACATTTTGAAAAATCTATTCAAACTGAAATTGCAAGAACCTTTCTACAGAGCTCCTCCATAGGACTCGAGAATTTGTACAAAGTAGTTTAAATGATTTTGATTTTCGTGGGTTTGTAAGCCACTTGTCGTAGGTTTGTAAGCTACTTGTCGTGGGTTTGTAAGCCACTAGTTTCGATAGAAATTGGGTTCCATCCCAAAAGAAAATTGGAAGAAAGATGAGAGTGCTATTATGAAATTTTAACAAAATACTAGACACTTATCTTGAGATCTTGAAATCTTGATTCTCTAGAGTCTTGAATCTTGAATCTCTAATCTTCATCTTGATGCTTGAGTCTTTATACTGATCAGTCTTCGATGATACCTGCATATACTTCCTATATACATACACACACACACACACATATATATATGGAAATGTTAGTATATATTTTATAAAGTAAAGTATAATAACTATATAAGGTTGTTGTCATCAAAACATCATCAGCTCAGTTCCTAACAATCTCCCCCATTTTGATGATGACAACCTTTATTTATAAAATATTCTTACCATACCATAACTCCTCCTTAAGTCCCCCTTACTCCGTGACTTCTTCTTTAAACTACAACTCCCCTTTATTCCATGACTCCCCCTTACACCAAGCACATGTATTTTTATAACTTTCTCCCCCTTTGTCATCAACAAAAACTATTAACTACTTAAGAATTCAAGAATGATTAGTATGAACAAATAATATGTATAGAACAAGCATGAAACAATGAGTATAAGTGAACGCATTTTTGTTATTACAACATATATAAGAATATACATAAACACGAACAAACAAAACAATTTAAAACATAGAATAAAATGAAAGTACGCTTTAATGGCGATCCTTAACTATAAGAGACTTATGAATCGAACAATTGGGGTAGAAATAGCATCTTTTAATTTAAATGAACTTTTCTTAAGTTTCCTAATTGACAAGCATCACAAATACTATCTACTTTAAAGTTTAACTTGGTTAGACCTCTAACTAAGTCAAGTTTTGATATCCTAGATAATAATTTGAAATTCAAATGGCCAAATCTTTTATGCCAAATCCAAGGGTCACTTGTATTAGCCAAAAGACATAGATTATCATTTGAAATTTTCATACTAAGGATATAAATATTTTTCTTCCTAGTACCTTCAAAAATTATATTAGACTTATCATCTTCAATGTGACATTTATCTTTTCCAAATTTAATTTTAAAACCTTTATCGCAAAGTTGACTTATACTAAGCAGATTAGTTTTAAGTTCCTAACTAATAAAACATCAGAAATAAGTAAAGTTTTAGAGTTACCGACATTGCCGACGCCAACCACATATCCTTTAGAGTTGTCACCAAAATTGACTAATCCACCATCTTGATAAGTAATGTCCTTGAGTATCTCGGGATTTCCAGTCATGTGCCTCGAACAGCCACTATCAAGTATCCATTTATCTTTCTCAATTTGCACAGTTTTTCCATTAGGTGTTGATTCGTCAAAAGCCATATAACATGTCTGTCACTACATAACACACCAATTCGGTAGATAACTTGATTTTTCAAAACAACTATATGCAGACTTATGATACTTTGATGAAATGCATAGATTCAAAACAGTTTTAACACAATTTTACAAAAATGCCATTTTTATATTTTTCAAGTTTTAGATTATGAAAACAATGAAAACCAATGCTCTGATACCAATTGTTAGGGATGCGGATTAAGGATCTTAAGGCAGAAATAACACTAGAGGGGGGTGAATAGTGTTTTAAAGAATATATGAACTATATGACTAAATTAAAACTTTCAACACAGATCTAAACAGAATTCTAATACAGAATGATCATAGAACATATAACAAATGCAAATAGTAAAGTAAAGCAAGTAAAAGGAAAGAACACACCGGATTTTATACTGGTTCGGAATCCTCCTACATCCAGTCCTGAACCAAGGCAATATCCTTATACGGATTTTTATAAGCCAATATCTAAATTACAACCCTCAATTTCTAAGGCCTTGAGGAACCCTCCTATCTCCGAGTCTGGGGTAAACTCTCTTGATTTACGGGACACAAGATCACCCTAATACTTGTTAATAACAATCCTTTTGAATGGATAGACTCTATGGACTTTCTGAATACAAATTAATCCTTTAACTCTGAATAGCACTTTGATATTTAGTAGAATAATGGAGAATCAAATAGAGAGAGTATCTAAATGATTTCCTATTAAGAATTTGGCAGAATGATGGCACGATCTTGAAAATATGAAGTTTTATGGATATGGAATGGTGGAGAAGAAAGAGTGAAGAAAATAAGAAAGTAGTTGTTAAAAAAATTAGTTTTGGAAGCCTTTATATAGATGCACAACAGTCATAACCATTGGCGAAAGGTTTTCGAATGAATGGACACTTCTTTTGAAAATTGAATTTTGAATCTAACTGTCACCATGTCAACATGGGGTATCCCCTTATGTTGACATCCCTTAGCTCAATATTATAGAGATGTTGTTTTGTAAAGACAATTGAATTTAAAACAAGTTGAAACTTCTCTTAAGCAAGGTAAAGTGTTTGAACAATATTTTGAGATAGAGAATGAATATAAAACATTATTTCAAATATATATATATAATTGATATAGACTGTCAATTATATGAGTAATATTTAAAATCAGAATAAGTTTTGATGTTTTAAAAATAGAAGTTTTTAAAATCAGAATAGAGGAATATTTCAAGGCTAAAACAAAGTTTGAAAATATTTTTGAAAACATGATTTTGAAAGCTAAAACATTTTGAAAACAGATTTAAAAACATTTTGAAAAATCTATTCAAACTGAAATTGCAAGAACCTTCCTACAGAGCTCCTCCATAGGACTCGAGAACTTGTACAAAGTAGTTTAAATGATTTTGATTTTCGTGGGTTTGTAAGCCACTTGTCGTAGGTTTGTAAGCTACTTGTCGTGGGTTTGTAAGCCACTGGTTTCGATAGAAATTGGGTTCCATCCCAAAAGAAAATTGGAAGAAAGATGAGAGTGCTATTATGATGTTTTAACAAAATACTAGACACTTATCTTGAGATCTTGAAATCTTGATTCTCTAGAGTCTTGAATCTTGATTCTCTAATCTTCGTCTTGATGCATGAGTCTTTATACTGATCAGTCTTCGACGATATCTGCATATACTTCCTATATGAATATAATATATATATATATATATATATATATCTATATGGAAATGTTAGTATATATTTTATAAAGTAAGTATAATAACTATATAAGGTTGTTGTCATTAAAACATCATCAACTCAGCTCCTAACAGCGGTGGCGTATGGGTACGGATGTTTCCTGGAGGATCCAGACGTAACCATTGTGTATCCGCGATCCATGATCGACATGATTTGGTTGTTTTGTTTGGATTGTACTTTCCATATCTGTTTTTAAAAGTTCAAGTATTTTCACTGGGTGTTGAAACAAGTCTACTAAGTACCTGGAGAATTCTAGCTTTGCGCCTGATCAACGCATAGTCAGAGCCTACGGGAATGGGGATAAACTTGTTAAGACATCGAGTTATAAAAGTATGTTGATATAGTATTTTATGAAGGATATTTTGATCATTTATTTTACCTTCCTAAATAATTTAAAATCTATATAGTTTTAAAATAATGGTCCATCCTTGTCTTTCAACCTATTTTCCCTTCTAGCTATTCCTATACTCCACCTTGTTAAACTTATCTATAAAATAGTTATCAGGTATAATTTTAATCTTCTTGTCATCTTGTAACGTCCCGAAAATTTTCGACTTTCGAAAATTCAACATCGATACTCACTTTATCGACTGCCGAGAAATCGAAGGCCAAAAACCCGAAATGTTATGGTTTAAGAAAGAAGAAAAAGAAAGAAGAAGAGAAGAAAGACAGAAAATAGAGAAAATAGAAAAAATAGAGAGAGAAAAGAAAATAGAACGGAATAGAAAACAACAGAACAACAACAGAATCTCACAATTCGCAGCGGAACAACATATAATAATAAATGAATAATCTTTACACAAAGAACTATATCGGTTATTACATTTTATACATTACATTTCATTACATCATATCATCAGAGTGTACAACAACAACAAATAGTGCAGCGGAAAAAGAAATACTATATAAGTAATATGCCATGCCATCCAGCTTGCCTCCTGCAACTCCTGAATATCCAGAATATCCTGATAAACCTTAACTCTTGACTGCCCGTGTGGAAATTGGTGGGCACCCAGAGTTTAGGAAGGAAACAATAAACTCCAAGTCAGTCATGTGACTGGTGTGAGAACTCAAAACAGTTTATTTATCTTTAAAATCAAAATAGAGGAATATTTTTAAATTTAATTCGCAATGCTTTTAAAAATGAGACTACCATAAGGCCTCCCGCACACACACACACAATGCAAATGCAGAATCGGAGGAGATTTCTCCTTATGATAGTCAAAGATGCTTGATATGCATTAAAAAGAACATTTGATATTATTACTAGTGCATAGTGTAGGAAAAATTCATTTCGAAAGTAGAATATAAATCTTAGCCAGCATAGACATTCCGAACTATGCCTACTATAGCTAACTATGTTCAATAGCAGGTTACCGCCACATTCCATAGCAGGTTATACAACTAAAACCGTACAAGTTTCGTATTGTTTCTTTGGATTTCCAACGAATGATCAGGCCAAGGAACTTCCCATTGCCACATGAGAATGCCTCTGGATGGACATCCCCGAGAACCAAACCGGATCTCTACCAACACAAGGTCGGGTTACCCCTAACTGAGTAACAACTGACCGAATATGCCATCCCCCGGTCCTTTGGGACCTTTCACCGAGCGCTCGCAATCAATTCACACAATCATAACGAAGTGTTTTCAACATGAGTAAGTATCTGGGCTCCATACCATGATACCACCCTTTTCCAGAAGGAAATGCACACATCCTAAAGGGCGCTACCCCTCATAACCTTGCCGCATCTTTCCTGTTTTGACCATTCACGGGGTGTGAGGCTCGACGAAGTCACGTCCACAAAAACATACTTTATACAAAAGCCATGCTTTGGGTCACAAATGATCATAGAGATGATCACAAAGATAGACGATCAAATAAACGATCCTATCACAAATAATCAACACAATGATCATTTCAGCAACACTCAGCATGTCACATTACCAAACTGGGAATATATCGCTGATAACTTCAACTATATAACCTCTGAGCTCGTACGTCTCAGAGAAGGGTGTTAAGCTAAAAGAATAAATTCTCCGCCACCAACAGAAATATATTTGAAAGAAATCGGCTTTACATCTCAACTTGTAATGTCAGACATACAATCCATACAAGTCTGTTCCGGGCTCGAACAAAACCGAAGGCACTTACAAAGAAGTCCTTGCAATCCGGATATTCACAATCCTGATCGGATTCACCATCACATATGGAGAACTCAATACCGTAGCTACTCGGTGCAGAGTCAATCGACAGGTCATCCTATCGCTCTCGCAAATACCGGGTCTTCAACACCGATCTTCAATGCGATTCATAACGACGTATCACATATTCGGAATGGGTTATACGACCCCATGGTCCTTTCCCGGTTAACCCGAATAGTGAGCGCTTATTCAAAAATAAGTGTGGCATTCACATTCAAACAAATCACATCAAATACCCATTCAAAGGGAAATATTGATAGTCGGTTATTGAACTATCAATGGATATGCACACATCACCAGTTTCCAAATAATTTTTCAAATTATTTATTTCCTAAAAATATCTTTACAAGATATAAAATTTTCACACTTCAAAAATAAATCAACATTTATTTTTAAACCCAATTCTCTTTTTCATTCATAAATTCCATAGTGAATTTATAATCCAAAATATCTATGAATATTCGATTTCGATTATTCATTTCAATTTCCTTTTCAATTTATCTTCAAAAAGATAAATTCTCAAAATATTCGCTTTATATTGGAAAACATTTCCATACTTATTTATTCATAAGTAATTCACAAATTTTATTTATTTTCAACACTTGGAAAATATTCAATATACTTAAATCAAAATTAAGTACATATTTCATTCTTTAAGGAAATCATTCTCTTAAACAATTTATTTGGGCCAAAACGAATGTTGCGTAAAACATCGTTACGACAACCCAAAATCACTAGTATAGGGATTCGAATTTTTAAGACAGATATATAAATCCCAATACTATACAAAACATTTCCTTTTGGAAATCATTTACTATAACAACAGTGTTATAGTCCACTATTTCCTTTTATTTCTCAAAAACGTCTATTTCAACAATAAATGTTGAAACCTATGGTTTCGAATCTCAACACATTTTAAAACATCGTTAGATCGTTTTAATTCTATTTGAAATATCACATTCAAAACAATTTCTTTAACATATTATTCACTATTCAAAAACGTGAATATTCTTTGTTAACAAATTTCATCCTTTTATTCATTTTATTTTAAAGGAACATTCACAGTCAAAATTGTGAATATAACTCCATTAATAGGTTTCAACAATTAACTTATCAAAATAAGTTGTTTGCGAATTTATAAAACAACGTTTATAAATTCCATTTCTATTTATTTTATAACAACTTCCTTTATAAATCTCCTTTATTAACCTATTCGATTTATATCCCAATTATGAACTAAAAGTCCATATTATAAGTTAAATGCTTATAAAACAATTATTTTACAAAATCGTTCTTTTAAACTTCATAATTATAAATCTTATAACTTATAAGATTCAATGATTTATTCAAAACTATTCTTTTAATAACTTTATAAAATTTATAAATCATACTATTTATAAATTTCATTTATAACTTCACCATTTTTAATTTTATAAATTCCATTCATTTACAAAATTCATTTTCACTTCATTCAAACACTTATAAAAACTCGTTTTATAATGTCAATATTTCAATTTATAAATATCCATTTATAAATCTCTTAATATAAGTCAATTTATATTATTCTTTAAAACATATTTAATCTCCTTTATAATTTCACCATTCTCTTGATTTATAAAATAATCAAATTTTATAAATCCTATATTTTCAACTTTTATAATGAATTCAAAAATCCTGATTTAATCATTTTATAAAATCATTAGCATCATATTCTCAAAAATCAGTTTTTTAACTATATTTCTTAAAAATCATAATTTTTATAACTTTAAAAATTATAACGTTTATTTATTAAAAATAGATCAAATTCCAAACATATAGTATATTTTCAAAAATCACTTTATAAATTATTTTAAAACTCCAAAACTTGGTCCAATGATGCTACATACCAAATAGTCAATCACGACAACAACGATATCATATATCGATATGATAATCCATCAAATATCAAAATATCTGAAATCAAATAAAAACTGTTGAGGAATCCAGTTGGATCCCTCCAACCTGTTTTCCTGCATCCACAAACATTAGCACAATACCAATTCCGCTCCAGTACGGAATCATCGCGGTATATGGGATTTAAAATATTATCCGCTTAATAGACGGCGTAATAGGGTCTCATCCGCTAAACAAAAAATGCGGGAAATCAATAACTCCAATATATACATATGCCAATATATATATATATTACTATTATATATAATACCAATTTCACTGTTTATGAAATATTCGCGGTATATGTTTTTAATAAATAACATCCGCTTACTAACGGTGCATAATGTCTATTTTAACAATCAATAGATAACAATCATCATTCAAACATGCATTCAATAATTTTAAATTTAACTATTTAAAATAAAATCGAAACTGATTCGATTGAGTGAGAAGTTCTCACCTTGATTTTATTTCCGTTTTAGCGATTTATTTCGAATAAAATTAAACGGACGTTTAATTTTACCCAAAATTCTCACTAACTTCAAACGACTCCAATCCAATTGCATCGCGTAGTGCTCGTCCATACGATTCCAACGCAACTGGTTTCGCGCGTTTTCGACCTCGTATGAAAAAGTTATGAATTTTTAAACTTTTACACGATTTTATATAACATAAATTACAACTTTCTTTTATAATTTTAAACCCTCACAAATCAAGACCGTTAGATCCAGCACTCCCCCACATCAGGCCCGTCCATCTCTTCTTCCCTCTCACGCACATCTCCCTCTCCAGTAAACATGAACGCACACCAAACCCACTTATCATATACTAGGGTTTAACTTTGCACCTCGATCCCTCGACGAAACTTCATCAAACCACCGCCATTCGAACGCCCATTGCAAGAGCTACCTCCACCATGCACCACCTGAAGTTCGGCCTGCTCTAAACTCCTCGAAATGCGTGCGAAATCTGCAGGTTTCGGCCCCAATTGCTCCCTCCACGTCGCTCCAAACACGATCATCACCGTATGGATCTCTAGCTCTCGCCTTGCTCTACAATGTTGCTGTTGAACACTTCGCGTGAATGTCAACGGATTGTGAGTGATTGGGGAAGAAAGAGGAGAAATACTGGCCTTAGAAATAGGGTAGTGGCGGCTGTAATATGAAATTAGGGTTTTGTAAATTGAAGAGGGGGTTGGGTCTCCTTTTATAGAATTTCAAACGAAAACACTATTCATTTCGGAAATTTCGAACTCCGATTTACGCGCCGTAACCAGCGTTTCTAAGGTTTACCCCGCGTTCCGGACACAATGGAACAGGTTTCGGAAGCTAATTTGGACATCTGTGCGAGTTATGGCTACAAACGTTCGATTTAAATTAAACCGATTTAAACGATTTTCTAGGCGTTTTAATTTGTACCGGACAAACGGTAAATCCAATTGACTTGAAATTTGAAACCATACAATAATATCACATTACGGATCCGATGAAACTGGTTTCTTCGAAAACCGAGACTTTTTGAAAAATGGCTATTTTAACTCGCTAAATTAAAATTAAAAATAAATCGATGCGTTTCGAGCTGCCGCGACCAAACGATAGCTCCGATTGACACGAAAATTGAAATCCGGTAATAACTAACTATTACGGATCCAATGGAACTGGTTTCGTTCAATTCTGAGACTGTTCAAAAATTGACTATTTTCACTAGTCGATTTTAATATTAAAATATTCAATTTTCACAAATAAACTTTTAATTCGATTTTAAAAGTTCTAAAATATCATTCTAACTCCCATATGATAAAATAAAATTTTACAAATCATTTACAATCATATTTAACTCAATTTTCAATTATTCCCATAATCTAACATATTAAATTATCGATTTAATTATTCAATTAAATCCAATAATTCAAATAAAAAATTATTTGACTTATAAATTTCACTTATTAATATTTAAAATTAATTAAATATTCAAATTTTAATTATCAAAAATTCTGGGTCGTTACAATCTTCCCCCCTTAAAAGAATTTCGTCCTCGAAATTAACAAGTAAGAAAAGTACAGAATTTATTAACTTTCCAAAATTCATAGTTAAACTTCTTACAATAACTTACTAAGTTTTCAAATCATACTTAGTTATCTTTTCAAAAACAATTACTATATCGTTTAACTTTCAATTTCAAATCAAAGTTATAGTTTTCAAAATTTTCCAAATTTTCCCAAATTTTTCTAACGTCTTAAATTTTCGGAAAAATTCGCCATAGTCTCCATTGCGCGGCTCGATCCGAAAAAAAATGACAGTATATATATCACAAATATACATCTCATCAAGTAATGAGGCATCCCGAAGGGAAAAAATGTAAAAAAGTACGGTATGTAATCCGAGATATGTACCTTATATTTTATTAGCAAGCATATACGGCTAATATAGCGCGAAAGCGAGCTCCAAATACGAAGCAAACGCGATCCGCACCTACTAATCACTCAACAAACAACATGAGAATCATGCATGTAGACAATAGTATCAATATACAACATATAGCAACATAATAACTATACATGTCAACATATCAAATGTAACAAACAACAAATGCAACCATCTACCAACTATAATCCATAACCAATAAATATTCATTCATATTCTCATTAATATTCAATGAATTGGTTTTCAATTTAATCATATTTGATTCTTTAACAGTGGATGTTTCTAACATTCATTTTCAATCAGTTTATATTTACTAATCCATATACAAGTTGGTTCACTTCCAATTCAGATTCAATTCTATTTAAGTTTCACTTAACTTCCAATCGAATTTCAATTACTTTAGCTTTCAATTTCATTAACTCAATTTCATTAACACTTAATGAATTATATACAATCAACTAACAATCATATGACAATCAATGTATATTAATTACAACCAAATTCCTTTGCTTATATTCATTCAATTCAATTCAATTTCTACAGTTGAATTCATATACATAACTTAAGTTTATATTTATCACTTCACTTTTATTAATTTACCTTGATACTAAAATCAACTTCATTCCATATCACTTAAGTTATATTTCATTTTATAAACATCACTTGGTTTTACTTAACTTAAATTCCCATTTATAAATCAATTCAGCTTCCAATTCTAAGTAAATTTTCCATTTAACTTTAAATTCATTTTTGTTTACAACTCATATTCATAAATATATTCATATAGTTTCACTTCTCATATATATAAGTTTATTTCACAATTGTAAATCACTTTAATTATAATTTAACTCTTATAATTCTTTTTGCTTATACAATTCCTTTATTTAGATTATTCAAATAACTAAACAATCTACTTATATACACTTTAATAATTCTGAAAAATTATTTCTTTATATATAAAATATAATCAAGGTAAAATTATTTCATTTACCCAATTTAAAACAATATTGTGTCGAATTGTTCTATTCAAGTGTTTAGAGATTCCAATCAACAACGTTAATTACTCGTATTAACCAGAATCTATATACCACTCAACAAACCAATCATCACAATATAAAACAATTTTATATTCACTAACAAATACGCTCTCATAGCTATTATTACACTCAAACTCACTCTAGAGTACAACTGACTCTATCTCTAATGAGTAATACCCAACAGAACCATGGTTGTCGCTTAACCATATGCTCTGATACCAAATGTAACGTCCCGGAGGTAGCGGTCACAACCGGTAGGCTTTTCAACCATCCCAGCCCCACCGTGGCTTACACTGATATCCCAAACTTGCTTTTACGGCCAGCCTCTCGACTGTCTCAGGTTACACCTAACCAACCCCCTAAAAGAGGATGTGTGGGAGTAAGAGTCTCCCGTTCGCCACCAAACCGCGAAGCGAGAACCCCCCATCACATAGCCCAAAGCTTAACAAGACTGGTGTGAGAACTCAAAACAGTTTATTTATCTTTAAAATCAAAATAGAGGAATATTTTTAAATTTAATTCGCAATGCTTTTAAAAATGAGACTACCATAAGGCCTCCCGCACACACACACAATGCAAATGCAGAATCGGAGGAGATTTCTCCTTATGATAGTCAAAGATGCTTGATATGCATTAAAAAGAACATTTGATATTATTACTAGTGCATAGTGTAGGAAAAATTCATTTCGAAAGTAGAATATAAATCTTAGCCAGCATAGACATTCCGAACTATGCCTACTATAGCTAACTATGTTCAATAGCAGGTTACCGCCACATTTCATAGCAGGTTATACAACTAAAACCGTACAAGTTTCGTATTGTTTCTTTGGATTTCCAACGAATGATCAGGCCAAGGAACTTCCCATTGCCACATGAGAATGCCTCTGGATGGACATCCCCGAGAACCAAACCGGATCTCTACCAACACAAGGTCGGGTTACCCCTAACTGAGTAACAACTGACCGAATATGCCATCCCCCGGTCCTTTGGGACCTTTCACCGAGCGCTCGCAATCAATTCACACAATCATAACAAAGTGTTTTCAACATGAGTAAGTATCTGGGCTCCATACCATGATACCACCCTTTTCCAGAAGGAAATGCACACATCCTAAAGGGCGCTACCCCTCATAACCTTGACGCATCTTTCCTGTTTTGACCATTCACGGGGTGTGAGGCTCGACGAAGTCACGTCCACAAAAACATACTTTATACAAAAGCCATGCTTTGGGTCACAAATGATCATAGAGATGATCACAAAGATAGACGATCAAATAAACGATCCTATCACAAATAATCAACACAATGATCATTTCAGCAACACTCAGCATGTCACATTACCAAACTGGGAATATATCGCTGATAACTTCAACTATATAACCTCTGAGCTCGTACGTCTCAGAGAAGGGTGTTAAGCTAAAAGAATAAATTCTCCGCCACCAACAGAAATATATTTGAAAGAAATCGGCTTTACATCTCAACTTGTAATGTCAGACATACAATCCATACAAGTCTGTTCCGGGCTCGAACAAAACCGAAGGCACTTACAAAGAAGTCCTTGCAATCCGGATATTCACAATCCTGATCGGATTCACCATCACATATGGAGAACTCAATACCGTAGCTACTCGGTGCAGAGTCAATCGACAGGTCATCCTATCGCTCTCGCAAATACCGGGTCTTCAACACCGATCTTCAATGCGATTCATAACGACGTATCACATATTCGGAATGGGTTATACGACCCCATGGTCCTTTCCCGGTTAACCCGAATAGTGAGCGCTTATTCAAAAATAAGTGTGGCATTCACATTCAAACAAATCACATCAAATACCCATTCAAAGGGAAATATTGATAGTCGGTTATTGAACTATCAATGGATATGCACACATCACCAGTTTCCAAATAATTTTTCAAATTATTTATTTTCCAAAAATATCTTTACAAGATATAAAATTTTCACACTTCAAAAATAAATCAACATTTATTTTTAAACCCAATTCTCTTTTTCATTCATAAATTCCATAGTGAATTTATAATCCAAAATATCTATGAATATTCGATTTCGATTATTCATTTCAATTTCCTTTTCAATTTATCTTCAAAAAGATAAATTCTCAAAATATTCGCTTTATATTGGAAAACATTTCCATACTTATTTATTCATAAGTAATTCACAAATTTTATTTATTTTCAACACTTGGAAAATATTCAATATACTTAAATCAAAATTAAGTACATATTTCATTCTTTAAGGAAATCATTCTCTTAAACATATTTATTTGGGCCAAAACGAATGTTGCGTAAAACATCGTTACGACAACCCAAAATCACTAGTATAGGGATTCGAATTTTTAAGACAGATATATAAATCCCAATACTATACAAAACATTTCCTTTCGGAAATCATTTACTATAACAACAGTGTTATAGTCCACTATTTCCTTTTATTTCTCAAAAACGTCTATTTCAACAATAAATGTTGAAACCTATGGTTTCGAATCTCAACACATTTTAAAACATCGTTAGATCGTTTTAATTCTATTTGAAATATCACATTCAAAACAATTTCTTTAACATATTATTCACTATTCAAAAACGTGAATATTCTTTGTTAACAAATTTCATCCTTTTATTCATTTTATTTTAAAGGATCATTCACAGTCAAAATTGTGAATATAACTCCATTAATAGGTTTCAACAATTAACTTATCAAAATAAGTTGTTTGCGAATTTATAAAACAACGTTTATAAATTCCATTTCTATTTATTTTATAACAACTTCCTTTATAAATCTCCTTTATTAACCTATTCGATTTATATCCCAATTATGAACTAAAAGTCCATATTATAAGTTAAATGCTTATAAAACGATTATTTTACAAAATCGTTCTTTTAAACTTCATAATTATAAATCTTATAACTTATAAGATTCAATGACTTATTCAAAACTATTCTTTTAATAACTTTATAAAATTTATAAATCATACTATTTATAAATTTCATTTATAACTTCACCATTTTTAATTTTATAACTTCCATTCATTTACAAAATTCATTTTCACTTCATTCAAACACTTATAAAAACTCGCTTTATAATGTCAATATTTCAATTTATAAATATCCATTTATAAATCTCTTAATATAAGTCAATTTATATTATTCTTTAAAACATATTTAATCTCCTTTATAATTTCACCATTCTCTTGATTTATAAAATAATCAAATTTTATAAATCCTATATTTTCAACTTTTATAATAAATTCAAAAATCCTGATTTAATCATTTTATAAAATCATTAGCATCATATTCTCAAAAATCAGTTTTTTAACTATATTTCTTAAAAATCATAATTTTTATAACTTTAAAAATTATAACGTTTATTTATTAAAAATAGATCAAATTCCAAACATATAGTATATTTTCAAAAATCACTTTATAAATTATTTTAAAATTCCAAAACTTGGTCCAATGATGCTACATACCAAATAGTCAATCACGACAACAACGATATCATATATCGATATGATAATCCATCAAATATCAAAATATCTGAAATCAAATAAAAACTGTTGAGGAATCCAGTTGGATCCCTCCAACCTGTTTTCCTGCATCCACAAACATTAGCACAATACCAATTCCGCTCCAGTACGGAATCATCGCGGTATATGGGATTTAAAATATTATCCGCTTAATAGACGGCGTAATAGGGTCTCATCCGCTAAACAAAAAATGCGGGAAATCAATAACTCCAATATATACATATGCCAATATATATATATTGCTATTATATATAATACCAATTTCACTGTTTATGAAATATTCGCGGTATATGTTTTTAATAAATAACATCCGCTTACTAACGGCGCATAATGTCTATTTTAACAATCAATAGATAACAATCATCATTCAAACATGCATTCAATAATTTTAAATCTAACTATTTAAAATAAAATCGAAACTGATTCGATTGAGTGAGAAGTTCTCACCTTGATTTTATTTCCGTTTTAGCGATTTATTTCGAATAAAATTAAACGGACGTTTAATTTTACCCAAAATTCTCACTAACTCCAAATGACTCCAATCCAATTGCATCGCGTAGTGCTCGTCCATACGATTCCAACGCAACTGGTTTCGCGCGTTTTCGACCTCGTATGAAAAAGTTATGAATTTTTAAACTTTTACACGATTTTATATAACATAAATTACAACTTTCTTTTATAATTTTAAACCCTCACAAATCAAGACCGTTAGATCCAGCACTCCCCCACATCAGGCCCGTCCATCTCTTCTTCCCTCTCACGCACATCTCCCTCTCCAGTAAACATGAACGCACACCAAACCCACTTATCATATACTAGGGTTTAACTTTGCACCTCGATCCCTCGACGAAACTTCATCAAACCACCGCCATTCGAACGCCCATTGCAAGAGCTACCTCCACCATGCACCACCTGAAGTTCAGCCTGCTCTAAACTCCTCGAAATGCGTGCGAAATCTGCAGGTTTCGGCCCCAATTGCTCCCTCCACGTCGCTCCAAACACGATCATCACCGTATGGATCTCTAGCTCTCGCCTTGCTCTACAATGTTGCTGTTGAACACTTCGCGTGAATGTCAACGGATTGTGAGTGATTGAGGGAAGAAAGAGGAGAAATACTGGCCTTAGAAATAGGGTAGTGGCGGCTGTAATATGAAATTAGGGTTTTGTAAATTGAAGAGGGGGTTGGGTCTCCTTTTATAGAATTTCAAACGAAAACACTATTCATTTCGGAAATTTCGAACTCCGATTTACGCGCCGTAACCAGCGTTTCTAAGGTTTACCCCGCGTTCCGGACACAATGGAACAGGTTTCGGAAGCTAATTTGGACATCTGTGCGAGTTATGGCTACAAACGTTCGATTTAAATTAAACCGATTTAAACGATTTTCTAGGCGTTTTAATTTGTACCGGACAAACGGTAAATCCAATTGACTTGAAATTTGAAACCATACAATAATATCACATTACGGATCCGATGAAACTGGTTTCGTCGAAATCCGAGACTTTTTGAAAAATGGCTATTTTAACTCGCTAAATTAAAATTAAAAATAAATCGATGCGTTTCAAGCTGCCGCGACCAAACGATAGCTCCGATTGACACGAAAATTGAAATCCGGTAATAACTAACTATTACGGATCCAATGGAACTAGTTTCGTTCAATTCTGAGACTGTTCAAAAATTGACTATTTTCACTAGTCGATTTTAATATTAAAATATTCAATTTTCAAAATAAACTTTTAATTCGATTTTAAAAGTTCTAAAATATCATTCTAACTCCCATATGATAAAATAAAATTTTACAAATCATTTACAATCATATTTAACTCAATTTTCAATTATTCCCATAATCTAACATATTAAATTATCAATTTAATTATTCAATTAAATCCAATAATTCAAATAAAAAATTATTTGACTTATAAATTTCACTTATTAATATTTAAAATTAATTAAATATTCAAATTTTAATTATCAAAAATTCTGGGTCGTTACACATCTTGTCTTAATCCTATTCAGTTTATATTTTTCTGTGTTTTCAGTACCTCATTCCTTTTCGAGGACGAAAAGATTTGAGTGGAGGAGAGTGTAACTATCCTGTATTTTGTGATTATTTCAATTGTACATTTTAATTATTTTATTCAATTCCTAATTTAAAAACTTTATTTTATTTATTTAAAATGAATAAATTTTGTTATCTTAAATATAAATTTAATTTTTATGTGAATTGTAATTTCAAACATGAATAAATAGAATATTTTTCAAAAATGTGGATTTTGGTCAATTTGGTTAAACTTTAACTTTCAAATTTAAAATTTAAATATTTGAATTTTTTAATTTTATCTTTTATTATGAAAGTAAATAAAAGTTTAAGAATACTACTTTTCGTTTCGTCAAAAATCTGATTTATATGGTGAAAGTTATGTTTTTTTCAATATTTTGTGTAAATTAATTTATTTAACAAAATTATTTATTTTAATTTATATAAATAATATTTTGTTTGCTCTAATTTGTGTATATATGTGTGATATGTCATGTTATGCATATATTTTATTTTTAAAACATTTTTAAAGTGTTGTTATAATTTTCTAATGTTTATTGTACTTTGTTTATAATTTTTAAAGTCTTGTTTCAATTATTAAGCTATTTTCCTATTTATTTTCTATTTTTCCTTAAATTATTTATTTATTTATTTTCTTTTTCACTTTATTTTTTTATCTTTTTATTTTTATTTACTGAAAATTATATTTTTTTATTTAAATGGAGATTTGAAGTGACAAAAGCTTTAAAACTTATGACTTTTCATTGCCTAGTCTCTTCATTTGCTTGCCCTTTCACTTTCTAGCTTTAGCTGTCCATTTCCTCTAGTACAGCCGTGAGTTTTATTTTCATTTCCATGTGAAAACATCTCATTTCCATCAAATTTTCGGCCATTTAGATCTTATAACAAACTGGTAATAGCTTCTTCAATTTTTCTACTTTTTCTTTCCATTTTTTCTATTGATTTTTCCATGGTTTTGCTTGTTCCTTCTTATGCTTTGCTCGGCCTATACCCCTCGCTACCTCCACTGATCACCACATCACTTCCTCCCCATCACTATACATAGCCAATCATCCTATCCTCTAAACAATACTGGCCATGACCCTCCCATGGAGAAAACACCATAAAAAGTTGCGGAAAAACTCCTTGAAACTTGCATAGTCGAGCCTAGTTTCCACTATCTTCTCCATATCTTGCCTTGGCCACCATCATAGCCACCACCACCTGATGTACATCACCTCTGACCATCAGCCTCTCCACTGACCTAACCTGTACTATCCTGGGCCAAGCCCAATTGAACCATATGCCGAGCCAAAATGTTGCATCCAAGCTTGCCTTTTACCTTGTCCCTTTATATTCTGCATGTTGCAACTCGTACCATCATCACTTCCTTGCAGCCACACCTATATGACCTAAACCCAAGCTTATATCATCATTATGGCTGAGCAAAAGAACCCCTAGGTCGAGCATTTGGATGGTGAAGCAAGGTCAAATCATTTTGTCCTTTCTTAATTTCAATTTCCAATTGTTTCAATATAAATTCTGTGTTGAATATTTATGTTACAATGTCTTGTTTTGGGTTGTTGTTCACAAGACCATATCTTGGCTCCCTCTCCACTCACTTGAATCAAATTTCGTGTTGTGTGGTGCTATCGTGATTTCTGAAATTCATTTGTGTAGTTTTGATTGCTAACTCCAGCATAAAAAGGTGAGTAATCACACTTAACATATTTACTTATATAAATTGTGAAGTGACCCCAAGTGAATATGTAAACTGCTACATCATGTTATACCTGCCTGTGATATGATTCATATGATGTTAACCCTGTTAATAAACCTGTCATATCATCTGTTACTACCGTATGTTGCTATGCTGTTATTTATATCTATTTATCACACTGCAAGTTCCCTGTAGAATAGAATCACTATGTGTTGAAATGATGCATATTCGAACGAACTTTAGAATAGGAAAAAATCGTTATTGGCTGAAATGATAGGCCTGAACGATTATTATTTATTTTTGTTTTATTTTACTTGGGATTGTAGGTTTGAAATAATAGAACCTGGATTTTTCTTTGTAAATTACGGATTGAAATGATATATTATCCGTATCACTTGACTCAGGCCAAAAAAAATTAATACAGACCCGTGGTTATTTTGTAAAGTTTTTCTAGGAATTTTTATTTATTTTTAAAATGTAAATATATGATAATTTGGTTTAAATTGAATTAAAAATGATTTTTATAAAGTGTTAATGATTTTTCTATAGGTTAAAATGTAAAATAAATGGATGGTTAAGTAGAAATTTGAAATATAACTAAATTTTGAAATTTATGATTTTGTTTATAGATGGAGTTAAGTTAAGTAAATAAAATATGATAATTTTATTTAAATTTGAATTTAAATGATTTAATAAAGTGTATTTGATTTTTCTATGAATTAAAATGGTTAAATAAATAAATGAATGTTTAAAGGTGTAATTTCAAATATAACTTAATTTGGAAATGTGAATTTTGTTTTAAAATATAAAAGTTAAGTTAAGAAAATAAATGGAAATTTAATTTAATTTAATTTATGAAATGGTAAATTAAATTAAAGTGTAAAGTAAATGCAATAATTTGGAAAAATTGTACATTGACTTTTATAAATAAAACATTTAGAAATTTGATATTTGTTTGTGAAATTTACTTTCTAAGAATCATATGTTAAAGGGTATTTAAATGACCATTTTAAAGTGGAAATTATGAAATTTTATAAATTAAAATGGTTTGAATTGGAGTTTAATTGTTGCTGAAATTCTATTGTAAATCTGAAAATTCTTTTAGTAGCACTTCAGAAATACTATCGTTTCTAAAATGAACTAAAATCTGAAATAAATGAATCGGCAGCAGTTTATAAGTGCTGTAGTTGCAGAAGTGAACTAAAGGGCTAAATTTTACTAAGGGATATTGCAGCACATGGTAGTGTTGTAGTTGCAGAAACTAAAACTAAAATCTGAAACTAACAAAAGGGCTATGGTGGCACTTGTTAAGTGCTGCAGTTGGCTAAAATGAGATTTTTGAATATAATTGAACCCTAAACTATTACAGCAGTTCTGTAAATGCTGTCTTTGCTGAATTGAACTATTTTTCAGCTAAAACTGAACTATTACAGCAGTTTTTAAATGCTGTCTTTGCTGAATTGAATTGTTTTCAAATGTAACTTACCGTAGCATTTTCTAAGTGCCGCGAAAGCTAAAATTTCACTGTTTTAATGTATTTAAGTGAATAAATGAACTCTGAAAGGATAAAATTTTGGAAATTTAATATTTGATTTAAAGGTATAATGACTACACCTTTTTATGGTTTAAATGAACAATTTTATTTCAAAATTTTAACCATTTTGAAATTTTAACCACGAGTGCATTTCTTTGGATGCCTTGTGATTTTTGGATGTACACCTTCAAATTTGAGAGTGTGGCTAGAGGTGAGCGATTGCTGCAGCTCTGCGCTACCCTAGCCATATTAATACCGTTATCTGCATAGTTTACTTTAATATAGGCATTTTATGATAGCGTTTATTATTGTTTAATTGATGGTTTAACTGATACTTGGAGGATGGGCGATTCCAGGCATCCTTTAAGTTATTGTGCGTTACTACTACAATTCACTTGAGTTGGTTTACATTGTATAAGTATGTATGTCCTGACTTGAATGTTTGTGCTTTACTTTACGCTCGGGTCAGCCTGAGTATTCATAGCTTAGCTTTGTATTTTTCTTTCTGGAGCTGGGAATCGCTGGAGATTCTGTTTATCTAGTTATTCATCTATTTCTGTTTCAGTTCATTTATTTCAGCTCTTGTATTAGCGATCTTCTATGTATTTGGGATTTCTATTATATTTTTCTCAGACTGATATTATGTATTTTGTTTCTGAGACTTTGTTATACTAGCTTCATGAACTACTATGGTATATTTTATTTCTGCTGCGAGTTATTCCAATATTTCTGTGTCTGTGATTCTGTATGATTGATTTTATTTGCTCCAAATTATATTACAATGCGGTATTTTGATCAATTCAAGTCCGACATGTGCGGATGCGAATGGCTGAAAATAACTGGTTGCTACAGTTGGGATATATTATTTTGAAAGTATATGATATATTTATGTTATTTTTATATTATGAATTCTCCTGAGCCTCTTGAACAAAGGAAACTCTGCCGAAATTTTTCGTGAACTTTAGACTTTGAAGATTTCTTTATGAAATGTTTTCCAAATTTTGCTAATATAAAAGGAATTAATTGTTTATAAATTAATGAATTTTATTTAATTTATTTATTATGTAAATAATTTTTTTATAGGTTTAATATTTTGAATAAGATATTGACTATTTAACTTCTTGTTTTCCCTACTTTTTCCTTTTCGGGGACAAAAAGTTTTGAGTGGGGGAGAGTGTAACGACCCGTAATTTTCAACAATTAAAATAGTAAATTTAATAGGATATTTGTAATTAAATGTTGGAAGAAGTTAAAACTAATGATTTATAACTAGAATAATAATAAAAAGGAAATGTAAGAAAGTTCATTTAAGTGAATTTTTAACAAGTTTTGTGAAATTCCAATAAATGAAATAATGTAAATGTTACAATTTGGTTATAAATTGAATAGAGGAAAACAAATGTGATATTGAATTAATGAATTAATATAATTAAGGGGAATTGAGTAAAATCAATGACAGTTAAGTAATTGTAACATTTGCTTGTTAATGATGAACTTATAAGTGTGATGAAAAGTTAATGGTAACAATTAATGTATGTTACCTATTTAATTATTTCGTCTATTAAATTTAATTGAAAATCAATTGCAATTAATTCACTTAGTTAGTGCCGTTAATGTAGGTTAAATTGATAACGGTAAAATGTTTATTCAATACAATGTAACCAATGTTAATTTTATTCATAATATGACTATTGATTGGAACAAAAATAATTAGAATCAAGTTTAACCCAAATTTTGGAATTTAAATTATAATAGGTGAATTTATTAAAATTAATTAAAATAAAGATTACTTTAATGGAAAGTAAGATGAAATGGTGAATATTTATATAGTAACAAATGTATAGGAAGGTCATTATAAGTGTAAGACAATTGTTGATGTAATAAAGGAGTGAAACAAGGATAAACTAAATTTGTTGAGATTCAAAATTTTAATATAATTGAAAACTCAAATTAGGAAAATTATAGTAATTATTAAAAATAAAAGTTGAAATTAGAGAATATTAATTGTAATAAAATATAAAATATTGTTAATTATGAATATAGAATAATAATTATTGAATATAAAGATTGAAATGAAAATAAAATCAATTTATTGAAATTTAATTTTTATTAGTTAAATTTAATTACAATTATAATTGAACACTGTAATGTATGAAATATTGAAAATGAAGTATATGTAAATTTGTTTAACTTATTATAAATGTCTAAGTAATCAAAAATGATGAAACTGGTTAGTTAAATTGGAAATAAAAAGGATGGTTTAATTAATTTAATATTAATTTATTTAATTAACTGAAATATAGCCATTTTGGCAACTGTCTTAGATTTTGACGAAACCAGTTTCATCGGATCTGTGACAGTGAATTATTATAGGATTTAAAGTTTCGTAACGATCGGACTTGTCGTTTGATCGTACGGACTCGAAATGCCTAGAAATCAATTTAATTATAATCAATTTGAAATAAGCTGATTTTAACAAAACTTCTTCATACGATGGAATTAGGACCTGAAACCATTGAGTTTAAAAATATTGAAAAAATATTTTGATATATAGGTTGACCCATTTTCATTCTGGAGGCAGAACAGACTTTTCAGGTCATTTATCGTTCCAATCCAAATCAATCTTGTCCCTTCATTTCTGTTTCTGACCTACCTATAAATAAACTGTCATAAACCCTAGGTTATTTATTATTTCCATTTGTCTGTACGTACACTTCTCTCTCTGACTCCTTCTCAATGGCAGACGAAACAAACAAATTCCAAATTCAGTAGCAGTTCAAAATCAATCAAAAGTTCAAACTCCTCAATCTATATCGAATTATATATTGATTTGAAGCTCTCAATGAGCCATCTCATATCTGTAATTCGTTTTCTAATTTGAACCACTTTTCGTCCGAAAATTGAAGAACTATTCTTAGCCGTTCGTTGATTGTCGATCAACTTCGACTGATCGTCGAATCAATGATGCAGTACTGTGGAGAGGGCTGAGGGGAGTTCATCAGCATGATTTATTTGCCGAGTTGACGGTCAGATTGTGGTGAAAAGTCGATTAGGCTTTGAGATGTAGGTGGCGGTCGGTGGTTTTGCGTTGATCATGACTCGTTATATGGCAGGGCCGAGGAGTATGCGAGTCGTAAGTGGCCGTTCCTAGGTTATCGACGGAGTATGCTAGTGGATTTCATGGTCAACGGTAGTTTTGGGGTGATGGCTCAATTATGTTCGATCGAGAATCTCAGCTTTCTGGTGTTAGGATTTCAAAAGGAAGGGCAACGTAGCTGGTTCGTATTGGTCGTTTTTTTTTGTTTTGTTGTTTTATATTTGAAAACCATATGACTTCTAACGTCAATAACTTTCTCTTACAATGCCCGATTTACGCGCGGTTTCTTTTGTTAGGATCACATTAAAATTTCGGACACTTTGACATTGGTTTTGACGAATTCTGAGACTATTTGAATTTGGGCCATAAATTGGATTTAAAGTCGATTTAAATTCAAAGGTGAGTGTTTTAACCCACTCATATCTTCTAAAATTTCTTATGTTTATTAAATTAAATTAATGATATGATTGAAATTTATTTAAGATTGTTTGGTATATTTAAATCGTCATCTCGGTTAATTTGAATTTATTTAAATTAAATTGTAATTTAATTAATTATTGGATTTAAATTGCCAGTTAAATACCGTTATTGATTTTTCATTTATTTATTGATGCTTATTGATTGATTTGAATGATGATTGTGATGGAAGATTGATTGTTGATATTGGATGTATGAGTGTTGTATTTTGTATCACTATAATATTGTAAGTTCACTATGGGTTGAAATGATACATACCTGAACGTTCTTATAGATTTAGGGAAAATCGTTATGGGTTGAAATGTTAAACCCGAACGGTTTCCATTGATTTGAAATGTTGATTTTTCGTACTAGTTAAAATTATATATATATATATATATATATATATATATATATATATCCGTATAAATTCTTGAATTTGGATTATGTGTTGGAATGAAATTATTAAAAAGGTTTAAATTAAACTTCGAATTTTTCTAACTAAAGTGGTTAAGATTGGTATTTCGAATTATTTGAAATATTTTTAATAATAATATTCACGTTGTACACTTGATAGGAGATGGAAAATCCCATAACATCTCTTAAGCCATTGCATACACATTTTATTTTAGATAAATTTGACTTACATAAGATCTTTTAGTTCTGACTCGAATGTTTTGTTTTCATTATGCTCGGGTCAGCATGAGCTTTTTCAGTGTATTGAAGACCATTTTATTTTCTGCAGAACGAAGATGAAGATTTAGTATATTAGTACTATTTATTATTATTATTATTCCACTACTTCCTACGTTCTGCTACATTATTTGTTTATTTCTTGATGTATGTATAACTCTGATTTGACTTGTAAAAGTGTAATTCTCATTTGTAAAACAGCTTCATGAACTGTTTATTTGATTGTTATATTTTGTCATTCTGTTGCGAGATACTATGTTTTTTTTCCTTCTTTTCTTTTATTTTCTTATTTACCCCATTAACAATCCTTCCTTTTGAACGGTTTGAATTAGACATGCGTGCTTTACTGTCAATTTAAATCGTTCAAAAATTTGGGTCGTTACACTGTCAAACATCAAAAAATTTATTCTTATGATTCTTAGTTTGCATTTTTGTAGCTGAAGCTAAGCTGCGAAAAATTTCAATTGTCCAGCAATATGGTTCGTCAGAGATGATTTGTGCACCTATTTGCGCTCTAAGTGCATTGAATTGTTGAAGACTGATTTTTGATGCAGTCTCCATTCCCTGTGCAATCTCCTGTATGAACATCATTACGAAAACTCCACATTCGAACCTGTATTTCTAAATTTTAGTAATTTGAATATAATAATAAAACAGATTATCTTTTCTTCATTTTGTTAATGAATTGTATTTAGTATTATGTTTATCTAAGTAACAGTATGTCAGTAAATAATATATCTGATTGGCAATATGTGCGTGGCTAGTTATCGCTTAACATGCATTTTTGTATAAAAATCTCCGCTATCTTCAAAATTAGCCATTGCTTTGTTGGGCACAGTCAACATTTTTAAGCAATGTTGACTTCCCTAGATTTTTTTTTTCTACGCTGCATCTTGTAGCTCTTTATTAATGTTGTACACTGATGCTTTCTGCCAAAAAATACAATATTTAGAATAAAGATAAATCTATTTATCTTTTTTACTTTCTGTGTATTTTACTTACCACATTAATAGCAAACTTTGAATGTCCACTTCTTAAGGTCTTAAATCTTGTGGTCAAGTATAGAGAATTGTAATGATTCCAAGCATATGGCACCACTACTAGTTCTAGCAAGCTCCAATGTTCTTGCGATGTGTAGGAAATAATATATTGCAAGATAATGGATTTAGAAGTGTTTGTTTAATAAAAGAATTAAACATATCTCTTTTGATATTTTCCATGCTTCTGTCTGTTGCACTTTTCTGCTAAATTTTTTTTCTTTAGAAAATTCATTTTATAAAGAATTTTTTTATTTTACATTATAGTTTGCTTACTGGCATTGTCGAGTTCACGTAGATAATGCTAGAACATTATTCTAATAACTTTGTTTTTTCTAAACCAAAGCCAATCGATAACCTACATTTCAAAAAGAATATGAATTAAGTATAGAATTTGCAATGAAGCAAAGTATAGTTTTTTCTACTTACTTGACCAGAAATATATTCTCCATAGAGAAGTTCGTCAGTCATTCTTTTTGTGATGGTGATGAAGTTTCCATCATCACAAGTAAATGCTTCATTACTGAAAAAATTTGATGGTTGTTAACAGAAAAAATTAAGATTAGTACGTACTGTGTTGTTTTTATTTACTTTCTAACAAAAGAAAATAACAACCTTTGTAGAATTTTGTATGAAAATATAAAGATAAATTAATTTATCTTTTTATTTTTTTATTTTTTATTTGTAAATCATCGGATTTTGATGCTGAAATAAAAAGCTTCATTTGAGTAATATGTTGTTGACATATTGTACCACAAACAATACTGTAACAACCTTATATTTTTTTGCATATAATTTAAATTTGAATTTATTTTATTTTGAAATTATTTTAAACTTGTTTTTTTCAAACATTTCATTTTTAAATTTAAATTTTGATTATTATATGAATTTTAATTTCAAACTGGTATAAATTGAATATTTTGCTGAAAAATTGGAATTGTGGTCAAAACTGGTCAAACTTTGACTTTTAAATTTTAAATTTAAATATTTGAATTCTTTAATTTTGTCTTTTATTATAAAAATAGATTTAATATCATGAATATTGCTTTTCGTTTCGTTGAAATTGGATTTAAGTTGTGAAAGTTATACCCTTTACAATATTGTGTGTATATAGGGTTATTTAACAATATTCTTTGTTTTAATTTATATAAATGATATTTTTACTTGATAAATATTATTCTAATTTGTATATTTATGTTATATTATGTATATTTTTACTTTTAAATATTTTTAAAGTGATGTTTGAGTTTTCCAAAGCTTATTGAATTTATTTTCTATTTTTAAAGGCCAATTTCTATTTTCTTTGCTATTTTCTTCATTTAAATTATATTTAATTAAAAGGGGTTTTTAGGCACAGGGAAGAAGTTGCTAAAAAAATTAGTATAAGGGATAGCAAGTTTGTTTTTTAGTCTGAAGGACACTTTGTAGTGTAAATCACAGAATGGTAGATGTAGCTATCATTTTCTGTTTGCACTATAAAGTGTCCTTCAGACTAAAAAACAAACTTACCGTCCCTGAGACTAAATTTTTTTGTAACATTTTCCTTGTGCCTATTTTCCTGTAATTAAAATTTATATATTTATTTTGTGAATGAATTTTTATTTTATGTTATTATCTTTGTTATAAATATTTTTACAAGTTCATATAAATTTTCCAAAGTTCATTCTGTTTATTTTCCATTTTTCTAGACTAGTTTGCAATTTTGTGTTATTTTCTTATTTTTACCTTATATAGTTAATAATCATTTATTTCTATTTTATATTTTGTTGCATTTTCTAAATCTTTACTGAAATTATGATTTTTCTCAGCAATTTAAACTTATATAAATAAATAAAGGTAATGTGAAAAGGTTTTGACTCTTGGTTTCCAATGGCTCTTTATCTCCCACCTTTTCACATTTCAACCTTATTTTTCATTCAATTGGCCACATCTCCTCATTTCTTCAGCCGCCATTTTTTTTTCATTCACCTAAAACATTTCTCTTTCCATCTGAAAAAAATTTCGTCCTCCATCATCTCCATGTGTTTGGTAAAAAAAAAATTCTTTTTCCATTGTTTTTCTTCTTGTTTTTCTACTTGTTTATGTTGATTGTACTTGCCTTCTCTTCTACTTCCACCATGGCCGCCTCCTGCACCACCTGAACCACCCACCACCTCCTCTCCAGCCCTAAGCCACTGGCCGTGCCCAATAGTTGATCAATCTCCACCTAAATCTACACAAACTTCACCTATATGCACCAACACCTATGCCTTCATCATCTTCAACCTTTCTTTGGCCGCTACCAACTCCACCTCCACCACCAATGGATGACCTTAAACTGTAATGACCCTGAAATTCAGACTCAGTTAAAAATTTTAAAATTGCTTATTTAGTGTAGAATTTCAAAATTTTCACAAACAAATTCCGATGCTATTCAAACTTCATATTTGGAATGCGTCTAATTAAACATAGCAACTGACAAATTTTCGTTTGAAAATATGAAAGTTCATTTCGTGCGTAAAGTTACTCCAATCTAAATCAGTAGTAATCGATGAAAATAAACCGTTTTCGAAACCTAAATATTTTTACATAGAAAAATTCTAAATCGTCTTATGAGCAAGACGTCATTTTTCGTTTTTCCAAATTCGGACTTCTTTGGCTCCGTCTTTCTTATTTTTCGACGTTTTACTGCATTTTCCTTCAGCAGAAATTTCGAATTTTATAATTCGATCATATCACTAATATCTATCTCATCATGCTGATCTTTACGGTATATTAAATTCTGTGTTTCGAAGTTCGGTACGCAGCGGAATCTGTGGAAAACAATTTCGTATCGGTACCCGTTATAAAACCATTTGGGTTCCATTTCTTTTCATCTGTCTACCTGTCCAAATCAGCAGCCATTGCATTTAATACACTCTCTATTCAATATAAAATTTGTGACTTGTCCTTTCACCTGCATTGATCGGCTTTTCAGTTGACTCGTGCACGTTTCTCTCTCGAGAAAAAAAAGGTATATCATTATACAAGTTATATTTATATTGCTTATAGCCGTCCTGCTATTCCTTTCTATACTGCTTTTAATATTCCCAGACTTGATTTTGTGACAGTGCCTATTCGCATTTGGTTTAATTACTTTGGTCTGTCAGTTGCTAAAGTAATTTATAACATTGTTTAATTGAAAGCCTATACGTCTCTGCCTCTTTTATAACACAAAACCTTCTCTGTTTTTTTTTCTTTTATGTCTCCTCTCTGAAACCCATCCCTCAAACTCACCCCCTCTCCTTCTTTTCTTATTCTCCTTCCCTATATTTATTGTCAAACAAGAAAAGAAAGAAAAAAAATTGATAAGCTTCAGCATGGCCACGTACATACCCACCGAGCTCCAGCCATTCATGTCCTCCCCTTGCTTCAACGACCGTCAGATGCGCCGCCCCGTGCAACACCCACTTCCTCCTCTTTCCATCTCGCCTACCATCAGCCGTTCTCCCACCGCACCAAGCAAAGAGCCCCGCCCGTCACCCGAACATGATAGCGCAGCCTCTGCCCCTCTCCACCATGCTCGACAGATCATCCGCTACTGCCACACCTCCGCCTCACCTCGCACCGCTGCCTCCGCATGTAACCAAGCCTCTGCCTACATCCCTCCTCACTCATCTGCCGTGAGCCACCTATGCAACACCGATCTATTTTGACTTCGACCACCAACCCACTGACCTCCACACTCCACCCGACACCCAACCTCCACGAAACCGCCCCACTGACCTGCACCCAAACACCCCTCCTCAAAACCTCTACCGCACTCCCCTTGCCACCAGCACCGCCCAGCACACCTGAACCACCTTCCCGCAAGCTCCTTTCCCACTAAGACACCGTTCCTCCCACCACCGAAACCGCCACCACTTGCCGAACCCCTGCCCACACCCACAATCTCCAACCCGACCACTCAGACCTGCTACCAGAGCTCCTTAGCCTTGCCCCACTACCCGGCGTGAACCTCTGTTTTTCTCCTCCGCCGAACAACAAAAACTCATCACCTTTCATAGTCTCCTCTGTCGCACTTCCTGTCGCCGACTGTCGATCTTCCATCTCTTCATGAATGTGTGAGTATATATAGGTTGGATGTTTAAACTATTATATCTATAAAGTTTATTTAAGTTAAGAACAAGTGTTCATATATATCAGTTAGCTTATTCTAAGTTGCATAGCAGAAAGTATGATTATGAAATGAATTAGAGTTGTTTATATTTTAGTACAGTTTGTTTTAATCTAAGCTATATCTATATATATGTTAGGTTTTGTCAAACTTTGCCTATATTAGTTTATATAAGTTGTGTGAAAATATATATACAGGGTTTTAAAATTGTAATATTTCAAGTAAGTTATTTATAAACTTTACTGTTGTTTTGTTACAGAAATTTTGTTTAAATCACAAAAATATAACATGTTAGTTTATAAAGTTTAAAGTATTATTGATAGTTAATGTCAATGAGTATTATACTAGTGTAAACTGTTATATTGTAGTTTATTCGTTTTATATTTTACTTACTTACAGTTTAGCAGTTTTGTATTTATAACGTGTCGCAGGTTGCATTTGAATACAATAACATGTTATAGGTGTTTTAAAGGGTACAAAAAAGGGGGTTTTATGCGTTGTTTATATATAAGTTTATATAACATTTTTGTTTGCTTTATAAAGAGTGTATAGTCTGGTATATTATATTTTGTATACATATTATATGAAGTTATGCAAGTGGTAGATAATAAGTGGGAGCATATATAAGTTATAGTATGAGGCTTGTTTATGTACTTACCGTTATTTAAGTAAACAGTTTGTATTTATGTCAAGCTGTTGATGTTTATTTTGTACCATTTTATTTAGTGTGAAGTGATGGGATATACATTATTTTATAACAGTATTATGTTACCTTGTTTAAATGTATATAAGTTTTGTGTATAAATAAACAGTTTGTTTCCTACTGTTATATATATTGTTTTATAGAAATATGAAATGTACATAAGTTGTACATTTCGGTTTAAAACATATTATATGTTAGTAGTTGTAGTTTACTATGTTATATTTATATGCATATATAAGTATTGAAAATTACATATATGTAATGTGAATATTTGATTTTTCTAGGTGTCTTTTAATTTTAAAACGATTTATTTTGAAAATAAATATATCTTTAAAAATTAAATATGTGTTTGCGTTTAATAATATAAATTTTATAGGTAGCTATATATAGTTATGTATAAGTTCACTTATATCAATTAACGTCATCAACCAAATTTTGATTTGATTTCATAAATTCCGATCTATCAGCTTTGTCCGTCCAAATTTGTATCAATCTTGCTTTTGACTTGGGATTCGTGGTTGAATTCAAAACTCATCTTAACCTCGTTCATTCTCTAGCCTCGAAAGGTGAGCCATCACTCACGATTAATGTTCTTTTATTTATTAAATTTGATTTCAATTGAAACGACAATTGAAATATGCTGCTGTTAGTTATTTACACTGTTATATATGTTATTAACTATATCTGTTCACCTATGACATCTGACACCATTACCTGTTAATTATTTATGCGATGATAATACAGTTTGGTTGAAAATTGATTGATTGTTTGTTGTTTATATTGGATGCTAGAAATTGTCATGTATAAGTGATAATTGTTATGCAATTGAAATTGACGTAGAATAGTTAACTATTTGAAATTGATATGTGTTGAAGTTGATTAGTTAAATTTGTATAATATGACCCCTTTTAATGTTAAATAAATTGACACGTAGAAATAGTGTTAACGACACCTTGAATCATTTAAATGTATGTTGTATAAATTGATGTACTTTGAAATTGAATGACAAGTGAAAAACCGTATAAATAATTAGTGGAATAATCTTTAATCTACGTGAAATGATAGTGCATATTCTAGAAATAGTTATATTAATTCGCACAAATAACAATAAGAATTAATACGATCATTTCGGGATTATTTGAATTGATTATTGAATTGTTATTGATTGTTGTTATTGCTTGTTTATTTACTTTGACACCATCCCTGTTATCACACTGCGAGTTCCCTTTGCTATGCTTTGATTTTTTGAATTGAAATTGGAATCGGGTTGAAATGATAAATACCCAAAATGAACTTTACTTAGGATAGAAAATTTAATAAAACCTGATTGGTCAATATTTTGATTTAAAATAAACTAATGATTTTATTTGAGTAAAGAATAAGGTTTTGAAATGAAATTGGAATTTGAATTTAATGAAAGGAAAATTGTTAATATTTAAAATCTGAAACAAATATTAACATAGTAGTTGTTGAAAGAACGTTGTTTTAAAATTTATTATTGACAACAAAAATTTGGAATTATTCATTGAATTAAGTTTGAAATGATTTAATAATTGAGTTTGAATTTATAATTAAGTTGAAATTATTAAGTTTTGAAATTATTAATAATTAAGTTGAAATTATTTAATAATTGAATAAGATTGAACTATTTGAATAAGTAAATTTGAACTTCGTTAATAAATGAAATTGGGTTTCTTTATTTATTAAGTTTGGAAAAACTATTTAAGAAAGTTAAAGTGGAATTTGATTCCTCGAATATATGAAATTTAGTTTCTTTATTGATTGAGTTTTGATTCTGCAACTATGTAAAGAATAAGTGAAATTGAATTACTTAACAAGAAATAAATGTGTTTTATTGAAATTAATGTAAGAATTGTAAATTAAGGAATTTGATTTGACAAATTTAATTTAATTAAATTTGTAAGTTTTGTATAATAAAGTTAACTTAAGTAATTGATTTAATGACTTGGGAATTAAAAGGATTGTTTTTGGATGTTAAATTAACTTAACGAATATTGAATAAAATCGATAAATAAATTTAAATTGATTTGAATGTTAAATTTAATTAATTTAAATAATTTCGAAATGAAACTTTTGTATGAACTTGAATCAATATTTGAATTGTTTAAATATAATTCGAAATTGAATTATAAGATTTTGAAATGATAATTTGGAAGTTTTGAAATGTAAATTATGGAAATTGATATAGAATGACAAATGGAACGTTATTTCGAATTCTAATTTAAATTGAAATTGATTGTTTGAAATATGTTAAACAACCAATCGGTGTAATAATACGTAGTTATTAAAGAGACCGGGATCGGATATGGACATACTCTCTGTCGATACCGAAAACCACTTTAATAACTATTATACGTGGAGTGTTGATCCAGAATGAAGTGCATGGTTTGGTGAACGCGTTGACTGAAGAAAGAGAACGATATTGGATGATCCCTGACATGACTAAAATAGGAGCCGCGCCGGGCCATTGAGGTTCGCTACCTCTAGCGGACACACTTCTTCGATACCATATCTATTACTTTTGTGATTCGATTTGTGTGCACCCCTCGGTTTGGGAGTGTTGTTTCGCGGTGTTGAGGTAGCTGCTGGCTATGCTCAACATCAGTCCGGATCACGCAACTACTAGTATCCTAGTTGGTATCGCCTCATGTACCTTGTCATGCTGATTATCCTATTCGCGACCACTACGTTTTGTTTTGTGTCATACCTATGGGGTACCCTCTGATAACCACCAGTTTACGGTGGGGTTTACGGTGATGTATAGACTATGGCATTATAAAAATGTGTTAAGGGGGATAATGGTAACGCCTTAACACTATTTTGATACTTTATATTACTAATAGACATTATCTACTTAGCGTACATTACTACCTAGTAGATAGTTTAACGGATCCTTAGAGGATGGTTATTCCAACGTCCTTTGAGTTACTTGTATTTCGATTGCTATTTCACTTGAGTTGGATTTATTGATATAAGAATATTAATCCTGACTCGAGTGTTTTGTGTTTTGCTTTACGCTCGGGTCAGACTGAGTGTATCAGTATTTGAGACTCACCTTTGGAGTTGGAGCTTTGCTTGAAGATCCAGCCATCTGTTCTACTTTCAGTATTCGATGATTTCAGTGATGTATTCTGATTTGTAACTGATGTATCATGTTACTCTTCCGTTGTATCTGGTTTGACTCTGATGTATCTCATATATTTATATAGTAGCTTCATGAACTACTATCTCTTTACTTCCGCTGCGTATTATTACTCTGTGTCTGTGATGCTGTGACTATTAATTTACTGTATATCTCAGTTTTGCCAAATTTAAATTAAAAATTCAGTATTTTGAATTATTCAAGTCCGACATGTGCGGATGCGAATAGTCCAAAATAGCGGGTTGTTACAGTTGGTATCAGAGCTTTTGGTAGCTCTAGGCAGAACTTAGCATATAGGGTAAATGTATTTACAGAATCACTCTCATTCGAATTTCAATCTCTTCTTTTGACTCAATTCCTTTGAACTTTGGAACGATTCCTCGGTTCCAAAATTCATCCTCGTCCCTCACTATTCGTCTTCTTTCAATTCTGGAGAATTCCATAACTCCACTTCGAATGACCCTTATGGTGAATCGACAGTCTTCCCAAACGCCGAATGATTTGTAAATGGGTGAAACTACTTTACAATAAGCATTGATTTACCGGAGATTTCTGTATCCTCGGTTTGTGATGCTATCTATCTCCTGCAATACCGGAATTCTATTTCTTGAGATCGAATGTTGATTTACCTCGGAATCTAGCATCGATCTTATTCTTGAAGTTACGGTCAATCTGGTTAAGGTTGCCCGTGAATTGAATAAGCTTATCCATCTCCCGATTCTGTTAATTGAATTATCTTATCTTTGTTTCAAACTTATTATCGAATCAAAATTCTCTTTGATTTGGTTTCCATCGAATTTGTATTTCTATACTTGTTTTGAAATCTATTCTTGTATCGTCGAGCGAGGAAGTGTATTTATAAATTAATATTAAAATGTTTTTTATATATTGTGTTGTTTGAGTTGTTGATGTTGATTTGGGTTTTCGATCGATTCGTCTGATCAACGCTATCGATAGGATTTCCAAAACACTTAAACATAACAAACCGACACAATAGTATTTTCGGATTTGGTGAATAAAACAGTTTTGTATGATTATATTATATATAAGTATAAATTTCTCTTAAATTAAATTGTTAATTTGTTGTCTAGAATAATAATAAATGAACTTATAAAGCTTGTTTATATTTTTGATTTGGAATTCAAATGGATTTAAATTAGAATTTGAGAATTTAATTTCCGGTGATTTCAAACTTGGCTTTAAAATTTTAAAGGTATATTGCTTAAAGTATTTTCGAATAGAAATCTTTTCAAAGAAATTTTAGATGTTTAAACCAGTGCTCTTCTCTTTGTCGCTGGAAAATAATTTCGGTGATGACGGCCGCATCATCGACATTCATTTTCGAGTTTCGAAGTGGAGAGACTATTCTGTAGCTTTGCTACGGTTTGTTTTGAAAAATAAAATGATTTGGATTTCTAAACATTACTTGATTTATAATATATATTGAAGATTTAAATTTGATTTGATATATTATGAATATATATATTTATTTTATCTCAAGTTGTTTGAAGCTAATCGGAAATTAATTCTTAAAATTTGTTAAAGGATGATTTTACCATTTTAAATGAAGCCGAATTATTTTTATAGAAATATTTAACATGAAATAACAAAATTGTAAAATTTTATTTGGAAAATACTCAAATTGCATTTTATATAACTTACCTAAGTTTACAAAAGGGTAACTATGTAATCGAATATTATATAGATATAAATGATATCTAAGGAATTTTTTTTATATAAATCGAGCAGTTATAATAAATGTAAATATACTTGATATATATGTGATAGGGTATATTGAGTAGAATAAATTTAATAATAATTTGGAATAAAGAAAAACTAAATTTTTCAAAGACGGTTTGATTATAATAAATGACTTCAAATTTATGATCTTTTAAGTTGTTAATTTAAGAAATTGGATACTATATAATATAAATTGTCTTTATAAATAAAATGTAAGCGTGTATAATAAATGTTATTCACTTAAATTCTAATTACAAATGTTTATGAGATAAATGGAATAATAAGTTAAATAAGTAATAGGTATGATCAATAGAAGAAAATTTTGTTTTGAAATTTAATAAATTGAATTAAATCAACTTAAGAGAATATCTTGAATTAATTAAATTTAAATTTAATTTCATTCGAAAGGAATCTTTTATACCTAACATTAATAAATGTAAAATCAAATCAATTTTATGAAGTCTTGAATTTAAAGTCAAATTGTTAAATATAAATTAATTTAAATTGAAATTTCTATGGTTTAGATTAATTGTTTATTTTGTAATTCATGTCTATTTCTTCTGCTTGTTTCTATTCTCCTACCTCCTTCCTTTTCGGGGACGAAAAGTTTTGAGTGGGGGAGAATGTAACGACCCTGAAATTTAGACCCAGTTAAAATTTTTAAAATTGCTTATTTAGTGTAGAATTTCAAAATTTTCACAAACAAATTCCGATGCTATCCAAACTTCATATTTGGAATGCGTCTAATTAAACATAGCAATTGATAAATTTTCGTTTGAAAATATGAAAGTTCATTTCGTGCGTAAAGTTACTTCAATCTAAATCAGTTAGTAATCGATGAAAATAAACCGTTTTTGAAACCTAAATATTTTTACATAGAAAAATTCTAAATCGTCTTCTGAGCAAGACGCCATTTTTCGTTTTTCCAAATTCGGACTTCTTTAGCTCCGTCGTTCTTATTTTTCGACGTTTTACTGCATTTTCCTTTAGTAGAAATTTCGAATTTTATAATTCGATCGTATCACTAATATCTGTATACCGTTTTGATCATCTCATCATGCCGATCTTTACGGTATATTAAATTCTATGTTTCGGAGTTCGGTACGCAACGGAATCTGTGGAAAACAATTTCGTATCGGTACCCGTTATAAAACCATTTGGGTTCCATTTCTTTTCATCTGTCTACCTGTCCAAATCAGCAGCCATTGCATTTAATACACTCTCTATTCAATATAAAATTTGTGACTTGTCCTTTCACCTGCATTGATCCGCTTTTCAGTTGACTCGTGCACGTTTCTCTCTCGAGAAAAAAAAGGTATATCATTATACAAGTTATATTTATATTGCTTATAGCCGTCCTGCTATTCCTTTCTATACTGCTTTTAATATTCCCAGACTTGATTTTGTGACGGTGACTATTCGCATTTGGTTTAATTACTTTGGTCTGTCAGTTGCTAAAGTAATTTATAACATTGTTTAATTGAAAGCCTATACGTCTCTGCCTCTTTTATAACACAAAACCTTCTCTGTTTTTTTTCTTTTATGTCTCCTCTCTGAAACCCATCCCTCAAACTCACCACCTCTCCTTCTTTTCTTATTCTCCTTCCATATATTTACTGTCAAACAAGAAAAGAAAGAAAATAAAATTGATAAGCTTCAGCATGGCCACGTACATACCCACCGAGCTCCAGCCATTCATGTCCTCCCCTTGCTTCAGCGACCGTCAGATGCGCCGCCCCGTGCAACACCCACTTCCTCCTCTGTCCATCTCGCCTACCATCAGCCGTTCTCCCACCGCACCAAGCAAAGAGCCCCGCCCATCATCCGAACATGCTAGCGCAGCCTCTTCCCCTCTCCACCATGCTCGGCAGGTCATCCGCTACTGCCCCACCTCCGCCTCACCTCGCACCGCTGCCTCCGCATGCAACCAAGCCTCTGCCTACATCCCTCCTCACTCATCTGCCGTGAGCCACCTATGCAACACCGATCTATTTTGACTTCGACCACCAACCCACTGACCTCCACACTCCACCCGACACCCAACCTCCACGAAACCGCCCCACTGACCTGCACCCAAACACCCCTCCTCAAAACCTCTACCGCACTCCCCTTGCCACCAGCACCGCCCAGCACACCTGAACCACCTTCCCGCAAGCTCCTTTCCCACTAAGACAACGTTCCTCCCACCACCGAAACCGCCACCACTTGCCGAACCCCTTTCCACACCCACAATCTCCAACCCGACCACTCAGACCTGCTGCCAGAGCTCCTTAGCCTTGCCCCACCACTCGGCGTGAGCCTCTGTTTTTCTCCTCCGCCGAACAACAACAACTCATCACCTTTCATAGTCTCCTCTGTCGCACTTCCTGTCGCCGACTGTCGATCTTCCATCTCTTCATGAATGTGTGAGTATATATAGGTTGGATGTTTAAACTATTATATCTATAAAGTTTATTTAAGTTAAGAACAAGTGTTCATTATGTCAGTTAGCTTATTCTAAGTTGCATAGCAGAACGTATGATTATGAAATGAATTAGAGTTGTTTATATTTTATTACAGTTTGTTTTACTCTAAGCTATATCTATATATATGTTAGGTTTTGTCAAACTTTGCCTATATTAGTTTATATAAGTTGTGTGAAAATATATATACAGGGTTTTAAAATTGTAATATTTCAAGTAAGTTATTTATAAACTTTACTGCTGTTTTGTTACAGAAATTTTGTTTAAATCACAAAACTATAACATGTTAGTTTATAAAGTTTAAAGTATTGTTGATAGTTAATGTCAATGAGTATTATACTAGTGTAAACTGTTATATTGTAGTTCATTCGTTTTATATTTTACTTACTTACAGTTTAGCAGTTTTGTATTTATAACGTGTCGCGGGTTGCATTTGAATACAATAACATGTTATAGGTGTTTTAAAGGGTACAAAAAAAGGGTTTTATGCGTTGTTTATATATAAGTTTATATAACATTTTTGTTTGGTTTATAAAGAGTGTATAGTCTGGTATATTCTATTTTGTATACATATTATATGAAGTTATGCAAGTGGTAGGTAATAAGTGGGAGCATATATAAGTTATAGTATGAGGCTTGTTTATGTACTTACAGTTATTTAAGTAAACAGTTTGTATTTATGTCAAGCTGTTTATGTTTATTTTGTACCATTTTATTTAGTGTGAAGTGATGGGATATACATTATTTTATAACAGTATTATATTACCTTGTTTAAATGTATATAAGTTTTGTGTATAAATAAACAGTTTGTTTCCTACTGTTATATATAATGTTTTATAGAAATATGAAATGTACATAAGTTGTACATTTCGGTTTAAAACATATTATATGTTAGTAGTTGTAGTTTACTATGTTATATTTATATGCATATATAAGTATTGAAAATTACATATATGTAATGTGAATATTTGATTTTTCTAGGTGTCTTTTAATTTTAAAACGATTTATTTTGAAAATAAATATATCTTTAAAAATTAAATATGTGTTTGCGTTTAATAATATAAATTTTATAGGTAGCTATATATAGTTATGTATAAGTTCACTTATATCAATTAACGTCATCAACCAAATTTTGATTTGATTTCATAAATTCCGATCTATCAGCTTTGTCCGTCCAAATTCGTGTCAATCTTGCTTTTGACTTGGGATTCGTGGTTGAATTCGAAACTCATCTTAACCTCGTTCATTCTCTAGCCTCGAAAGGTGAGCCATCACTCACGATTAATGTTCTTTTATTTATTAAATTTGATTTCAATTGAAACGACAATTGAAATATGCTGTTGTTAGTTATTTACACTATTATATATGTTATTAACTATATCTGTTCACCTATGACATCTGACACCATTACCTGTTAATTATTTATGCGATGATAATACAGTTTGGTTGAAAATTGATTGATTGTTTGTTGTTCATATTGGATGCTAGAAATTGTCATGTATAAGTGATAATTGTTATGCAATTGAAATTGACGTAGAATAGTTAACTATTTGAAATTGATATGTGTTGAAGTTGATTGGTTAAATTTTTATAATATGACCCCTTTTAATGTTAAATAAATTGACACGTAGAAATAGTGTTAATGACATCTTGAATCATTTAAATGTATGTTGTATAAATTGATGTACTTTGAAATTGAATGACAAGTGAAAAACCGTATAAATAATTAGTGGAATAATCTTTAATCTGCATGAAATGATAGTGCATATTCTAGAAATAGTTATATTAATTCGCACAAATAACAATGAGAATTAATACGATCATTTCGGGATTATTTGAATTGATTATTGAATTGTTATTGATTGTTGTTATTGCTTGTTTATTTACTTTGACACCATCCCTGTTATCACACTGCAAGTTCCCTTTGCTATGCTTTGATTTTTTAAATTGAAATTGGAATCGGGTTGAAATGATAAATACCCAAAATGAACTTGACTTAGAATGGAAAATTTAATAAAACCTGATTGGTCGATAATTTGATTTAAAATAAAATAATGATTTTATTTGAGTAAAGAATAAGGTTTTGAAATGAAATTGGAATTTGAATTTAATGAAAGGAAAATTGTTAATATTTAAAATCTGAAACAAATATTAACATTGTAGTTGTTGAAAGAACGTTGTTTTAAAATTTATTATTGACAATAAAATTTGGAATTATTCATTGAATTAAGTTTGAAATGATTTAATAATTGAGTTTGAATTTATAATTAAGTTGAAATTATTAAGTTTTGAAATTATTAATAATTAAGTTGAAATTATTTAATAATTGAATAAGATTGAATTATTAATAAGTGAATTTGAACTTCGTTAATAAATGAAATTGGGTTTCTTTATTTATTAAGTTTGGAAAAACTATTTAAGAAAGTTAATGTGGAATTTGATTACTCGAATATATGAAATTTAGTTTCTTTATTGATTGAGTTTTGATTCTGTAACTATGTAAAGAATAAGTGAAATTGAATTACTTAACAAGAAATAAATGTGTTTTATTGAAATTAATGTAAGAATTGTAAATTAAGGAATTTGATTTGACAAATTTAATTTAATTAAATTTGTAAGTTTTGATATAATAAAGTTAACTTAAGTAATTGATTTAATGACTTGGGAATTAAAAGGATTGTTTTTGGATGTTAAATTAACTTAACGAATATTGAATAAAATCGATAAAAAAATTAAAATTGATTTGAATGTTAAATTTAATTAATTTAAATAATTTCGGAATGAAACTTTTGTATGAACTTGAATCAATATTTGAATTGTTTAAATATAATTCGAAATTGAATTATAAGATTTTGAAATGATAATTTGGAAGTTTTGAAATGTAAATTATGGAAATTGATATAGAATGACAAATGGAATGTTATTTCGAATTCTAATTTAAATTGAAATTGAATGTTAGAAATATGTTAAACGACCAATCGGTGTAATAATACGTAGTTATTAAAGAGACCAGGATCGGATATGGACATACTCTCTGTCGATACCAAAAACCACTTTAATAACTATTATACGTGGAGTGTTGATCCAGAATGAAGTGCATGGTTTGGTGAACGCGTTGACTGAAGAAAGAGAACGATATTGGATGACCCCTGACATGACTAAAACAGGAGCCGCGTCGGGCCATTGAGGTTCGCTACCTCTAGCGGACACACTTCTTCGATACCATATCTATTACTTTTATGATTAGATTTGGGTGCACCCCTCGGTTTGGGAGTGTTGTTTCGCGGTGTTGAGGTAGCTACTGGCTATGCTCAACATCAGTCCGGATCACGCAACTACTAGTATCCTAGTTGGTATCGCCTCATGTACCTTGTCATACTGATTATCCTATTCGCGACCACTACGTTTTGTTTTGTGTCATACCTATGGGGTACCCTCTGATAACCACCAGTTTACGGTGGGGTTTACGGTGCTCTATAGACTACGGCATTATAAAAATGTGTTAAGGGGGATAATGGTAATGCCTTAACACTATTTTGATACTTTATATTACTAATAGACATTATCTACTTAGTGTACATTACTACCTAGTAGATAGTTTAACGGATCCTTAGAGGATGGTTATTCCAACGTCCTTTGAGTTACTTGTATTTCGATTGCTATTTCACTTGAGTTGGATTTATTGATATAAGAATATTAATCCTGACTCGAGTGTTTTGTGTTTTGCTTTACGCTCGGGTCAGACTGAGTGTACCAGTATTTGAGACTCACCTTTGGAGTTGGAGCTTTGCTGGAAGATCCAGCCATCAGTTCAACTTCCAGTATTCGATGATTTCAGTGATGTATTCTGATTTGTAACTGATGTATCGTGTTACTCTTCCGTTGTATCTGCTTTAACTCTGATGTATCTCATATATTTATATAGTAGCTTCATGAACTACTATCTCTTTACTTCTGCTGCATATTATTACTCTGTGTCTGTGATGCTGTGACTATTTATTTACCGTATATCTCAGTTTTGCCAAATTTAAATTAACAATTCGGTATTTTGAATTATTCAAGTCCGACATGTGCGGATGCGAATAGTCCAAAATAGCGGGTCGTTACATAAACCCTCTGCCACACCATCCTCTAGCCCACCCCAGAGATGGCCGTGCCTGGTCTTGCTTGGGCCGAGCCAATGTTGCCTTGAATTCATGATATTTTGCATTGTAGTTGTAATCCTTGCACATGTCTCATACATCATCACTTTTGCTCCATCCCATACATGTTTGGACGACCTCTTATGAACCCAAACCAGATCATTGTCCTTGCTTTAGCCGTGCCTTTCTGACCTATATCTGAAGCATATGATGTTGAAAGCAAGTGCAAGGTCTTTGGAGACGATTTATGCATTCATTCCTAGCATTGTTTATGTATATTTGTGTTGTTTTCACCACTACTCACCTTTGCACCATCAACAACCAAGTGTAGGCCGACCATACCCAACCAAAACCTGATCCAAATCTATCCTTAGACCTGTAGTACACTTTAGGGCTGAACTTGAAGGTTGTTGGAAGCAAGTGCAAAGCAATTCTTCTTTGATTCGTGTAGTTGACTCTATCTTATTCTATCGTATTTTGCATTAGAAAACTTATGTTATCATTATTGTTTTGTGTGACTAGTATTCAAGGTATTTGATACTTTGGCTCTTCCACTCATCTCTGTGTCGTGTTATGGTGCTTGTGTGGTTCCCTTTCATGCATTCATCGTTGTGTCTCCAGCTCAAACCGGTGGGCTGAAAAGATACATACCATTCTTAAACACCTGTTATATCATATGTTACTATTATATTATGCTGTTCTGTTATTTTTATCAGTTTATCACACTGCAAGTTCCCTTTAGATTAGAATCACTATGGGTTGAAATGATACATACCCGAACGGACTTTAGAATAGGGAAAAATCATTATAGGCTGAAATGATAGGCCTGAGCGATTTTCGATTTCTTTCATATACTTGGGACTGCGGGTTTGAAATGATAAAATCTAGATTTTCTTTGTAAATTACAGGTTGAAATGATATATTACCCGTATCACTTTACCTAGGCTAGAAAATTATATACAGACACGTAATTAAAATATATTTTTCTAAATTTTTTAAAATATTTTAGAAATGTAATTATTATAATATTTTTATTTAAAATTAATTAAAAATAATTTTTGTAAAGTATTATTGATTTTCTGGAAATTTATAAGTTAAATAAATTATGGAAAGGTTAGAAAATTTGAATGTAAGTGTTTTTGGAAATTTTGATTTAATTATAATTGGAAATTAAATTAAATATGGAATTATGATAAATTTGTGATAATTTGAATTTAAAATGAATTCAAAGTGATTTTATAATATATTAATGATTTTTCAATAAAGAAATGAATGATTATTTAAGTTGAAATTTTGAAATATAACCAAAATAGGAATTTGTGAATTTGGCATAAAAGTGAATTTTAAGTTTAGTAAATAAAATTGAAATTAAGTTATATTTTTAAATTTTAAACTTAAGTGTTAAGTTGAAATTCAATTCAATGAATTTAAAATTTATTGTTGAAATTTAACAAGTGAATTATTATTAAATCTTGATTTTTGAATGGAAACTTAACTTTATAAAATCATGAACTTAAGGAAAATCTGATGATGTTTATAAATGTGAAATATATGATTTTATAAGTAAAAAATGTTTTAAATAAATATAATTGGTTGTGAGATTATATTGAATATTTGAAGTTAATTAACTTCATTTTTGAAATGATATTACGGCATTTGTAAATGCTGTAGTTGATGATAATGAACTAAAAAGCTAAATTGAATTAAAGGCTATTATAACAATTTTCAAGTGCTATAATTTTTGAATTTAACTAAGTTTATTTGAAATTTAAGTAAACCCTATTACAGCATTTTTAAAATGCTGTCTTTAATTAAATTGAACTGTTTTGAATGTAACTTTCCGCAGCATTTTCTAAGTACTGCGAAAAGTGAGTTTTCACTATTTTGATAAACTTAAGTGAATAAATGAACTTTGAAAGTTGAAAATTTTGTAAATTTAATAATGTAATTATTAAATATAATAACTTCATTTTAATGATTAAAAATGATTTATGAAATATAAACTGTTTTGAAATATGAATTGAAATGGTATTTTAAATTGAATGAAATGAATAATGATTTGAAATGAAGTTTTGTAAAGATATGATATTTTGATATATTGAAATGATTTGAAAGGAAGTTTGTAAAGATATGATATTTTAATATATTAAAATGATTGGAAAGGAAGTTTTGTAAAGATATGATATTTTGATATATTGAAATGATTTAAAAGGAAGTTTGTAAAGATATGATATTTTAATATATTTAAATGGTTGAAAAGGAAGTTTTGTAAAGATATGATATTTTAATATATTGAAATGATTTGAAATGAAGTTTTGTAAAGATATGATATTTTAATATATTAAAATGATTGGAAAGGAAGTTTTGTAAAGATATGAATTTTAATATATTGAAATGATTTGAAATGAAGTTTTGTAAAGATATGATATTTTAATATATTAAAATGATTGGAAAGGAAGTTTTGTAAAGATATGATATTTTAATATATTGAAATGATTTGAAATGAAGTTTTGTAAAGATATGATATTTTAATACATTAAAATGATTGGAAATGAAGTTTTGTAAAGATATCATATTTTAATATATTGAAATGATTTGACATGAAGTTTTGGAAATATATGATGTTTCTGAAATGGTTTGGAATTAATTTAATCTTTATTTTGATAAAGATTTGGATTTGAAATGATATTCTGTTTTGAAGTATAAATACCATTTTGAATTATAACTACGGGTTATAATAACGATTGGTTGGCAAAGAGACCGGGATCGGATATCTTGCATACCCTCTGTCGATACCGAAAACCACTTTGACAACCGTGTACGCGGTGGAGATTCCAGAATGAAACAGGATGGTGGCGACGTTCTTGAGGTATATTACGTGAACCCAACTCCCGTGAATTGGCATAAGGTGGATAAAACTAGAGCGATCTCGGGTCAAGTGAGGTCATTCCTCCGATCGGACGCATTCCTTCGATACTATACTCTTACTTATAATTGATTAGATGGTCATCCTCCGATTTTGAAATGGGATTGTCTTCCGAGGTGGGCGTTTGTGGCTGCTACGTTATCACCAGCACGTGTGCATAATTGGTATGTCTACCCTGGCATTGCCTTGTGTGTCGTGTCACCTACCATACCGAGCCTTTACAACGAGTTTGTTTTTCTCCCGTAGCCCATGTGGTATCCTCCGACAGTCACCCGGTGAGGAGATGTCATGATATTGAATGGATTGCTGGGACTATTATGTGTGTAGGGTGATATGGGTAGCCTAGAACGCTATTTGAAAGTAAGTTTATTTTACTATAGACATTATTATAATAGCGCAATATTACTATGTAGTAAATAGTTTAACGGATCCTTAGAGGATGGGCGGTCCTAGACATCCTTTTAAGTTACTTGTACCTTATTACAGTTCACTTGAGTTGGTTTACATTATATAAGTATATATTGTCCTGACTCGAGTGTTTGTATTCTTATTTACGCTCCGGTCATCCTGAGTTATTTACAGATTTGGATTCCACTTTCTGGAGATTGGAATCGCTGGAGCTCATCTGCTTATCTAGTTTTATCTATTCCAGTTCTGTTGTTCTATTTAGCTTGTACTTGGTTATCATCTTGAGACTTCTGTTGCACTTTATTTATTCTGTTATATTTTATTTAACTCTGATATATTTTCATAGTAGCTTCATGAACTACTATCTCTTTTAATTCCGCTGCATTTCTTAATCTGTTTCTGTGTTCTGTGATTTTTATTTACTGTATGTCCTTAGAGTTGCCAAATTTTATTTACAACGCGGTATTTTGAGGAATTTAAAGTCCGGCATGTGCGGATGAGAATGGTTGAAAATATCGGGTTGTTACTGTTGGTATCAGAGCTTTGGCTTTGAGGCAAAACTTAGAATGTATGGTAAATTTAGATACAGAATCACTTTCGTCCAAACTTGAAGCTCTTCCTCTTTGATTCAAATTTCATTTGAATTTTGGAACATTCCCTGCGGTTCCAAAATCCATTCATGTCCCTCACTATTCATCTCCTTTTGATTCTGGAGTATCCCATAACTCCGCTTTGAATGAGCTTTATAGTGAATTGGCAGTCCCGCCAATCTCAAAAATTCATTTGTAAAGGGAGAAACTCCTTTACAATTAGCATCGATTCACCAGAGATTTATATTTATCCTTGGTTTAGATGCTAATATCTTTTGTTATTCCAAACTCTATCTATTGAGATCGAATGTAGATTTACCCTAGGAAATCCACATCGATCTTATTCTTTAAGTCACGGTTGACTCGGTTAAGGTTGCCCGTGATTTATTTAAGCTTATTCACCTCCCTATTTTGTTATTCAATCATCTTGTCTTTTGTTTCAAATCTATCTTCCAAACATTTTGAATTGTACTTGTAAATCAATATTAATATTTTGTTTTATATTGTGTTGTTTGAGTTGTTGATGCTGATTTGGGTTTTCGATTGATTCATCTGATCAATGCTATCGATAGAATTTCTAAAACACTGACAGAACAAACTGACACAATATTATTTAAAATTTGGTTAATGAAATAAATTTTGATATAAGTAAATTTATGGAACTTAACAAATTTATTTAAATTAATCATTTGAAATGATAATACTTGATTTATCATTTATTGTTCTATAAATGAATTTATAAATAGCTGTTTATAAATTGATTTGGGAACTGAAATGAGTTTAAAACATGAAATTTGAGAATTTAATTTCCGATGGTTTCAAACCTTGTGTTTAAAGTTTTAAAATGGGTATATTATTTAAAGTATTTTCTAAAAGAAATTTGTTTCCAAGAAATTTTAAAGTTTAAAATTAGTACTCTTCTCTTTGTCGCTGGAAAATAACTTCGGTGATGACCGCGGCATCATCGACATTCATTTTCGAGTTTCAAAGTGAAGAGACCCTTCTGTAGTCTTGCTACAGCTTTTTTTTGGGAAATTTAATTTATTTGAATTTTTAAAATATGATTTGATTTATATTATATATAGATATATGATTTAAATTTGATTTGACATATTATGTATATATGTTTATTTATCTCTAAATGGTTTGAACGAATCGGAAATTTTATTCTTAAACTTTATCTTAAAGAATCATTTCAATTATAAAAATAAAATCAAACTTTTTGAATACTTGATTCAAACTTGAGATGAGGGAATTAGAAAGTTTTATTTGTATAATATTCAATTGCATTTAAATATAACTTACCTAAATTATACAGAAGTTAACAATTGTAATTGGATAATATACAATATAAAAAGATTTTATAAATAAAATTTGAATGGTTAAAATAAATTTTATACACTTAAATTTTAGTTATAAAATTATTAACAGGAGTACATAGAATAAAAGTTTAATTGAATAATTTACAAAATAAAATGATGTTAATGGAACTAACAATAAATTAAAGCAATTATAATAAGAGTAAGTATAATGGGCATAGATGATAAAGTATATTGAGAGGAATAAATTTAAATTTAAGTAGGAATAAAGAAGAATTAAATTTATTAAGTACATTATGAGTATAATGAATGATTATTTTTAAAGTCCATGATCTTAGAAATTGCTAATTTAAGCTGATTAGAAGATAAGATAATAAAATTTAAGATAGTTAAGATTTATTTAACTTGTGTAAAATTTAATAATCTATTCAAGTTGAAATTCCATGATTTCTAACATATTATCTTTTTTTGTTTTTCAAAGTATCTTTTGGTTGTCCTTATTTGCCTTATCTTGCTTCAAGCTGGTGTAGGCAGTTTTCTATAATTATTCTATTTAGAAATTTTTCTATAATCTTTGATAATCTCTACCTTGTTAAACTTACCTATAAAAATAGTTATCGGGTATAATTTCAATCAACTTGTCATCTTGTCTTAATCTTATTTCACTTTATCTGTTCCGTGCTTTCCCGTACCTCATTCCTTTTCGGGGGCGAAAAGTTTTGAGTGGGGGAGAGTGTAACAACCCTAGATTTTTTTTGCAAATAATTTAAATTTGACTTTATTTTTATTTTAAAATTATTTTAAACTTTTTTATTTCAAACATTTCATTTTTAAATATAAAATTTGATTATTATATGAATTTTAATTTCAAACTGGTATAAATTGAATATTTTGCTGAAACATTGGAATTGTGGCCAAAACTGGTCAAACTTTGACTTTTAAATTTTAAATTTAAATATTTCAATTCTTTAATTTTGTCTTTTATTATAAAAATAGATTTAATATCATGAATATTGCTTTTCGTTTCATCAAAATTGGATTTAAATTGTGAAAGTTAAACCCTTTACAATATTGTGTGTATATAGGGTTATTTAACAATATTCTTTGTTTTAATTTATATAAATGATATTTTTACTTCATAAATCTTATTCTAATATGTATGTTTATGTTATATTGTGTATATTTTTACTTTTAAATATTTTTAAAGTGATGTTTGAATTTTCCAAAGCTTATTGAATTTATTTTATATTTTTAAAGCCTAGTTTCTATTTTCTTTGCTATTTTCTTCATTTAAATTATATTTAATTAAAATTTATATATTTATTTTGTGAATGAATTTTTATTTTATGTTATTATCTTTGTTATAAATATTTTGACAAGTCCATATAAATTTTCCAAAGTTCATTCTGTTTATTTTCCATTTTTCTAGACTAGTTTGCAATTTTACGCTATTTTCTTATTTTTACCTTATATAATTAAAAATTATTTATTTATATTTTATATTTTGTTGCATTTTCGAAATCTTTACTGAATTTTTGATTTTCTCAGTAATTTAAACTTATATAAGTAAATAAAGATAATGTGTAAAGGTTTTGACTTTTGGTTTCCAATGGCTCTTTATCTCCCACCTTTTCACATTTCAACCTTACTTTTCATTCAATTGGCCACATCTCCTCATTTATTCAGCTGCCTATTTTTATTACTATTCACGTAAAACATTTCTCTTCCCATTTGAAAAAAGTTTCGGCCTCCATCATCTTCATGAGCTTGGTAAAAAAAAATTCATTTTCCAATATTTTTCTTCTTGTTTTTCTACTTGTTTATGTTGATTGTACTTGCCTTCTTTTCTACTTCAGGTTCGGCCCTACCACTCCAGCCACCATGGCCGCCTCCTCCACCACCTGAAACACCCACCACCTCCTCTCCAGCCCAAGCCACTGGTTGTGCCCAATAGTTGATCAAACTCAACCTAAATCTACACAAACTTCACATATATGCACCATAGCCAACACCTATGCCTTCATCATCTTCAACCTTTCTTTGGCCGCCACCAACTCCACCTCCACCACCCATGGATGACCTTAAACCCTCTTCCACACCATCCTCCAGCCCACTACAGAGATGGCCGTGCCTGTTCTTGCTTCGGCCGAGCCAATGTTGCCTTGAATTCATGATATTTTGCATTGTAGTTGTAGTCCTTGCACATATCTCATGCATCATCACTTTTGCTCCATCCCATACATGTTTGGACGACCTCTTATGAACCCAAACCAGATCCTTGTCCTTGCTTTAGCCATGCCTTTCTGACCTATATCTGAAGCATATGATGTTGAAAGCAGGTGCAAGGTCTTTGGAGATGATTTATGCATTCATTCCTAGCATTGTTTATGTATATTTGTGTTGTTTTCACCACTACCCACCTTTGCACCATCAACAACCAAGTGTAGGCCGACCATACCCAACCAAAACCTGATCCAAATCTTGCCTTAGACCTGTAGTACACCTTATGGCTAAACCTGAAGGTTGTTGGAAGCAAGTGCAAAGCAATTCTGCTTTGATTCATGCAGTTGACTCTATCTTATTCTATCGTATTTTGCATTAGAAAACTTATGTTATTATTATTGTTTTGTGTGACTTGTATTCAAGGGATTTGATACTTTGGCTCGTCCACTCATCTCTATGTCATGTTATCATGCTTGTGTGGTTCCCTTTCGTGCATTCATCGTTGTGTCTCCAGCTCAAACCGGTGAGTAATTCTCACCAGACGATTTGTACTTATATAACTAGTAAACTGACCCCTTTTGAATCTGTAAATTGCATTATCATGTTACACCTGCTATATTATGATCATATGATGTTCACCCATGCTTAAACACCTGTTATATCATATGTTACTATTATATTATGCTGTTCTGTTATTTTTATCAGTTTATCACACTACAAGTTCCCCTTAAATTAGAATCACTATGGGTTGAAATGATACATACCCGAACGGACTTTAGAATAGGGGAAAATCGTTATAGGCAGACATGATAGGCCTGAGCGATTTTCAATTTCTTTCACATACTTGGGACTGCGGGTTTGAAATGATAAAACCTAGATTTTCTTTGTAAATTACGGGTTGAAATGATACATTACCCGTATCACTTTACCTAGGCTAGAAAATTATATACAGACCCGTAGTTAAAATATATTTTTCTAAATTTTTAAAAATATTTTAGAAATGTAGCTATTATAATATTTTGATTTAAAATTAATTAAAAATAATTTTTGTAAAGTATTATTGATTTTTTGGAAATTTATAAGTTAAATAAATTATGGAAAGGTTAGAAAATTTGAATGTAAGAGTTTTTGGAAATTTTGATTTAATTATAATTGGAAATTAAATTAAATATAGAATTATGATAAATTTGTGATAATTTGAATTTAAAGTGATTTTATAATATATTAATGATTATTTAAGTTGAAATTTTGAAATATAACCAAAATGGGAATTTCTGAATTTGGCTTAAATGTGAATTTTAAGTTAAGTAAATAAAATTGAAATTAAGTTATATTTTGAAATTTTAAACTTAAGTGTTAAGTTGAAATTAAATTCAATGAATTTAAAATTTAATGTTGAAATTTAATAAGTGAATTATTATTAAATCTTGATTTTTGAATGGAAACTTAACTTTATAAAACCATGAACTTAAGGAAAATCTAATGATGTTTATAAATGTGAAATATATGATTTTATAAGTTAAAAATGTTTTAAATAAAAATATAACTGGTTGTGAAATTATATTGAATATTTGAAGTTAATTAACTGCATTTTTGAAATGCTATTAATTGCAATGTAAATGATATTACAGCATTTGTAAATGCTGTAGTTGATGATAATGATCAAAAAAGCTAAATTGAATTAAAGGCTATTATAGCAATTTTTGTAAGTGCCATAATTGTTGAATTTAACTAAGTTTATTTGAAATTTATGTAAACCCTATTACAGCAATTTTAAAATGCCGTCTTTAGTTAAATTGAACTGTTTTGAATGTAACTTTCCACAGCATTTTCTAAATGCTGCGAAAAGTGAATTTTCACCGTTTTGATAAACTTAAGTGAATAAATGAACTTTAAAAGTTGAAAATTTTATAAATTTAATAGTGTAATTATTAAATATAATAACTTCATTTTAATGATTAAAAATGATTTATGAAATATAAACTGTTTTGAAATATGAATTGAAATGGTATTTTAAATTGAATGAAATGAATAATGATTTGAAATAAAGTTTTGTAAAGATATGATATTTTGATATACTGAAATGATTTGAAAGGAAGTTTGTAAAGATATGATATTTTAATATATTAAAATGATTGGAAAGGAAGTTTTGTAAAGATATGATATTTTGATATATTGAAATGATTTGAAAGGAAGTTTGTAAAGATATGATATTTTAATATATTAAAATGATTGGAAAGGAAGTTTTGTAAAGATATGATATTTAAATATGTTGAAATGATTTGAAATGAAGTTTTATAAGATATGATATTTTGATATATTAAAATGATTGGAAAGGAAGTTTTGTAAAGATATGAATTTTAATATATTGAAATGATTTGAAATGAAATTTTGTAAAGATATGATATTTTAATATATTAAAATAATTGGAAAGGAAGTTTTGTAAAGATATGATATTTTAAAATATTGAAATGATTTGAAATGAAATTTTGTAAAGATATGATATTTTAATACATTAAAATGATTGGAAATGAAGTTTTGTAAAGATATCATATTTTAATATATTGAAATGATTTGACATGAAGTTTTGGAAAGATATGATGTTTTTGAAATGGTTTGGAATTAATTTAATCTTTATTTTGATAATGATTTGGATTTGAAATGATATTCTGTTTTGAAGTATAAATACCATTTTAAATTATAACTACGGGTTATAATAACGATTGGTTGGCAAAGAGACCGGGATCGGATATCTGACATACTCTCTGTCGATACCGAAAACCACTTTGACAACCGTGTACGCGGTGGAGATCCCAGAATGAAGTAGGATGGTGGCGATGTTCTTGAGGTATATTACGTGAACCTAACTCCCGTTAGTTGGCATAAGGTGGCTAAAACAGGAGCGATCTCGGGTCAAGTGAGGTCATTCCTTCGATCGGACACATTCTTCGATACTATACTCTTACTTATGATTGATTAGATGGCCATCCTACGATTTTGATATGGGAGTGTGTTCCGAGGTAGGCGTATATGGCTGCTGCGTTACCACTAGCCAGTGTGCGTAATTGGTATGTCTACCCTGGCATTGCCTTGTGTGCCGTGTCACCTACCATACCGAGCCTTTACTACGAGTTTGTTTTTCTCCCGTACCCCGTGTGGTATCCTCCGACAGTCACCGGGTGTGCAGATGTCATGATATTGGATGGACTGCTGGGACTATTATGCGTGAAGGGTGATATCGGTAGCCCGGAACGCTATTTAAAAGTAAGTTTATTTTACTATAGACATTATTATCATAGCGAAATATTACTATATAGTGAATAGTTTAACGGATCCTTAGAGGATGGGCGGTCCCAGACATCCTTTAAGTTACTTGTACCTTATTACAGTTCACTTGACTTGGTTTACATTATATAAGTATATATTGTCCTGATATTGGATGGACTGCTGGTACTATTATGTGTGTAGGGTGATATGGGTAGCCCGCAACGCTATTTAAAAGTAAGTTCATTTTACTATAGACATTATTATAATAGCGCAATATTACTATGTAGTAAATAGTTTAATGGATCCTTAGAGGATGGGCAGTCCCAGGCATCCTTTTAAGTTACTTGTTCCTCATTAAAGTTCACTTGAGTTGGTTTACGTTATATAAGTATATATTGTCCTGACTCGAGTGTTTGTATTCTTATTTACGCTCGGGTCAGCCTGAGTTATTTACAGATTTGGATTCCACTTTCTGTAGATTGGAATCGCTGGAGATCATCTGCTTATCTAGTTTTATCTATTCCAGTTCTGTTGTTCTATTCAGCTTGTACTTGGTTATCATCTTGAGACTTCTGTTGCACTTTATTTATTCTGTTGTATTTTATTTAACTCTGATATATTTTCATAGTAGCTTCATGAACTACTATCTCTTTTAATTCCGCTGCATTTCTTAATCTGTGTCTGTGTTCTGTGATTTTTATTTACTGTATGTCCTGAGATTTGCCAAATTTTATTTACAACGTGATATTTTGAGCAATTCAAGTCCGGCATGTGCGGATGCGAATGGTTGAAAATATCGGGTTGTTACTGTTGGTATCAGAGCTTTGGCTGTGAGGCAAAACTTAGAATGTATGGTAAATTTAGATACAGAATCACTTTCATCCAAACTTGAAGCTCTTCCTCTTTGATTCAAATTTCATTTGAATTTTGGAACATTCCCTGCGGTTTCAAAATCCATTCATGTCCCTCACTATTCATCTCCTTTTGATTCTGGAGTATCCCATAACTCACTTCGAATGAGCTTTATAGTGAATTGGCAGTCCCGCCAATCTCAAAAATTCATTTGTAAAGGGAGAAACTCCTTTACAATTAGCATCGATTCACCAGAGATTTATATCTATCCTTGGTTTAGATGCTAATATCTTTTGTTATTCCAAACTCTATCTATTAAGATCGAATGTAGATTTACCCTAGAAAATCCACATCGATCTTATTCTTTAAGTCACGGTTGACCCGGTTAAGGTTGCCCGTGATTTATTTAAGCTTATTCACCTCCCTATTTTGTTATTCAATCATCTTGTCTTTTGTTTCAAATCTATCATCCAAACATTTTGAATTGTACTTGTATATCAATATTAATATTTTTTTTTATATTGTGTTGTTTGAGTTGTTGATGTTGATTTGGGTTTTCGATTAATTCGTCTGATCAACGCTATCGATAGGATTTCTAAAACACTGACAGAACAAACTGACACAATATTATTTTAAAATTTGGTTAATGAAATAAATTTTGATATAAGAATATTTATGGAACTTAACAAATTTATTTAAATTAATCATTTGAAATGATAATACTTGATTTATCATTTATTGTTCTATAAATGAATTTATAAATAGATGTTTATAAATTGATTTGGGAACTGAAATGAGTTTAAAACAAGAAATTTGAGAATTTAATTTTCGATGGTTTCAAACCTTGTGTTTAAAGTTTTAAAATGGGTATATTATTTAAAGTATTTTCTAAGAGAAATTTGTTTCCAAGAAATCTTAAAGTTTAAAATTAGTACTCTTCACTTTGTCGCTGGAAAATTCCTTCGGTGATGACCGCGGCATCATCGACATTCATTTTCGAGTTTCAAAGTGAAGAGACCCTTCTATAGTCTTGCTACAACTTTTTTTTGGGAAATTTAATTGATTTTAATTTTTAAAATATGATTTGATTTATATTATATATAGATATATGATTTAAATTTGATTTGACATATTATGTATATATATTTATTTATCTCTAAATGGTTTGAACGAATCGGAAATTTTATTCTTAAACTTTATCTTAAAGAATCATTTCAATTATAAAAAGAAAATCAAACATTTTGAATAAATGATTCAAACTTGAGATGAGGGAATTAGAAAGTTTTATTTGTATAATACTCAATTGCATTTAAATATAACTTACGTAAATTATACAGAAGCTAACAATTGTAATTGGATAATATACAATATAAAAAGATTTTATAAATAAAATTTGAATGGTTAAAATAAATGTTATACACTTAAATTTTAGTTATAAAATTATTAACAGGAGTACATAGAATAAAAGTTTAATTGAATAATTTACAAAATAAAATGATGTTAATGGAACTAACAATAAATTAATGCAGTTATAATAAGAGTAAGTATAATGGGCATAGATGATAAAATATATTGAGAGGAATAAATTTAAATTTAAGTAGGAGTAAAGAAGAATTAAATTAATTAAGTACATTATGAGTATAATGAATGATTATTTTTAAAGTCCATGATCTTAGAAATTGCTAATTTAAGCTGATTAGAAGATAAGATAATAAAATTTGAGATAGTTAAGATTTATTTAACTTGTGTAAAATTTAATAATCTATTCAAGTTGAAATTCCATGATTTCTAACTTATTATCTTTTTTTGTTTTTCAAAGTATCTTTTGGTTGTCCTTATTTGCCTTATCTTGCTTCAGGCTAGTGTAGGCAGTTTTCTATAATTATTCTATCTAGAAATTTTTCTATAATCTTTGATAATCTCTACCTTGTTAAACTTACCTAAAACAATAGTTATCGGGTATAATTTCAATCAACTTGTCATCTTGTCTTAATCTTATTTCACTTTATCTGTTCTGTGCTTTCCCGTACCTCATTCCTTTTCAGGGACGAAAAGTTTTGAGTGGTGGAGAGTGTAACAACCCTAGATTTTTTTTGCATATAATTTAAATTTGACTTTATTTTTATTTTAAAATTATTTTAAACTTTTTTTATTTCAAACATTTCATTTTTAAATATAAATTTTGATTATTAAATGAATTTTAATTTCAAACTGGTATAAATTGAATATTTTGCTGAAAAATTGAAATTGTGGTCAAAACTGGTCAAACTTTGACTTTTAAATTTTAAATTTAAATATTTGAATTCTTTAATTTTGTCTTTTATTATAAAAATAGATTTAATATCATGAATATTGCTTTTCTTTTCCTCGAAATTGGATTTAAATTGTGAAAGTTAAACCCTTTACAATATTGTGTGTATATAGGGTTATTTAACAATATTCTTTGTTTTAATTTATATGAATGATATTTTTACTTGATAAATCTTATTCTAATTTGTATGTTTATGTTATATTATGTATATTTTTACTTTTAAATATTTTTAAAGTGATGTTTGAATTTTCCAAAGCTTATTGAATTTATTTTATATTTTTAAAGCCTAGTTTCTATTTTCTTTGTTATTTTCTTCATTTAAATTATATTTAATTAAAATTTATATATTTATTTTGTGAATGAATTTTTATTTTATGTTATTATCTTTGTTATAAATATTTTGACAAGTCCATATAAATTTTCCAAAATTCATTCTGTTTATTTTCCATTTTTCTAGACTAGTTTGCAACTTTGTGCTATTTTCTTATTTTTACCTTATATAATTAATAATTATTTATTTATATTTTATATTTTGTTGCATTTTCGAAATCTTTACTGAATTTTTGATTTTCTCAGTAATTTAAACTTATATAAATAAATAAAGGTAATGTGTAAAGGTTTTGACTTTTGGTTTCCAATGGCTCTTTATCTCCCACCTTTTCACATTTCAACCTTACTTTTCATTCAATTGGCCACATCTCCTCATTTCTTCAGCCGCCTATTTTTATTTTTATTCACGTAAAACATTTCTCTTCTCATTTGAAAAATTTACGGCCTCCATCATCTTCATGAGGTTGGTAAAAAAAATTCATTTTCCATTGTTTTTCTTCTTGTTTTTCTACTTGTTTATGTTGATTGTACTTGCCTTCTTTTCTACTTCAGGTTCGGCCCCACCACTCCGGCCACCATGGCCGCCTCCTCCACCACCTGAAACACCCACCACCTCCTCTCCAGCCCCAAGCCACTGGTTGTGTCCAATAGTTGATCAAACTCCACCTAAATCTATACAAACTTCACATATATGCACCATAGCCAACACCTATGCCTTCATCATCTTCAACCTTTCTTTGGCCGCCACCAACTCCACCTCCACCACCCATGGATGACCTTAAACCCTCTGCCACACGAAGCTCCAGCCCACTACAGAGATGGCCGTGCCTGGTCTTGCTTCGGCCGAGCCAATGTTGCATTGAACTCATGATATTTTGCATTGTAGTTGTAGTCCTTGCACATATCTCATGCATCATCACTTTTGCTCCATCCCATACATGTTTGGAGGACCTCTTATGAACCCAAACCAGATCCTTGTCCTTGCTTTAGCCATGCCTTTCTGACCTATATCTGAAGCATATGATGTTGAAAGCAAGTGCAAGTTCTTTGGAGATGATTTGTGCATTCATTCCTAGCATTGTTTATGTATATTTGTGTTGTTTTCACCACTACCCACCTTTGCACCATCAACAACCAAGTGTAGGCCGACCATACCCAACCAAAACCTGATCCAAATCTTGCCTTAGACCTGTAGTACACCTTATGGCTAAACCTGAAGGTTGTTGGAAGCAAGTGCAAAGCAAGCTTTGATTCATGCAGTTGACTCTATCTTATTCTATCGTATTTTGCATTAGAAAACTTATGTTATTATTATTGTTTTGTGTGACTTGTATTCAAGGGATTTGATACTTTGGCTCTTCCACTCATCTCTGTCTCATGTTATCGTGCTTGTGTGGTTCCCTTTCGTGCATTCATCGTTGTGTCTCCAGCTCAAACCGGTGAGTAATTCTCACCAGACGATTTGTACTTATATAACTAGTAAACTGACCCCTTTTAAATCTGTAAAATGCATTGTCATGTTACACCTGCTATATTATGATCATATGATGTTCACCCATGCTTAAACACCTGTTATATCATATGTTACTATTATATTATGCTGTTCTGTTATTTTTATCAGTTTATCACACTACAAGTTCCCTTTAAATTAGAATCACTATGGGTTGAAATGATACATACCCGAACGGACTTTAGAATAGGGGAAAATCGTTATAGGCAGAAATGATAGGCCTGAGCGATTTTCAGTTTCTTTCATATACTTGGGACTGCGGGTTTGAAATGATAAAACCTAGATTTTCTTTGTAAATTACGGGTTGAAATGATACATTACCCGTATCACTTTACCTAGGCTAGAAAATTATATACAGACCCGTAGTTAAAATATATTTTTCTAAGTTTTTAAAAATATTTTAGAAATGTAGCTATTATAATATTTTGATTTAAAATTAATTAAAAATAATTTTTGTAAAGTATTATTGATTTTTTGGAAATTTATAAGTTAAATAAATTATGGAAAGGTTAGAAAATTTGAATGTAAGAGTTTTTGGAAATTTTGATTTAATTATAATTGGAAATTAAATTAAATATAGAATTATGATAAATTTGTGATAATTTGAATTTAAAGTGATTTTATAATATATTAATGATTATTTAAGTTGAAATTTTGAAATATAACCAAAATGGGAATTTCTTAATTTGGCTCAAATGTGAATTTTAAGTTAAGTAAATAAAATTGAAATTAAGTTATATTTTGAAATTTTAAACTTAAGTGTTAAGTTGAAATTAAATTCAATGAATTTAAAATTTAATGTTGAAATTTAATAAGTGAATTATTATTAAATCTTGATTTTTGAATGGAAACTTAACTTTATAAAACCATGAACTTAAGGAAAATCTAATGATGTTTATAAATGTGAAATATATGATTTTATAAGTTAAAAATGTTTTAAATAAAAATATAATTGGTTGTCAAATTATGTTGAATATTTGAAGTTAATTAACTGCATTTTTGAAATGCTATTAATTGCAACGTAAATGATATTACAGCATTTGTAAATGCTGTAGTTGATGATAATGATCTTAAAAGCTAAATTGAATCAAAGGCTATTATAGCAATTTTTGTAAGTGCCATAATTGTTGAATTTAACTAAGTTTATTTGAAATTTAAGTAAACCCTATTACAGCATTTTTAAAATGTTGTCTTTAGTTAAATTGAACTGTTTTGAATGTAACTTTCCGCAGCATTTTCTAAATGCTGCGAAAAGTGAATTTTCACTGTTTTGATAAACTTAAGTGAATAAATGAACTTTGAAAGTTGAAAATTTTGTAAATTTAATAATGTAATTATTAAATATAATAACTTCATTTTAATGATTAAAAATGATTTTTGAAATATAAACTATTTTGAAATGTGAATTGAAATGGTATTTTAAATTGAATGAAATGAATAATGATTTGAAATGAAGTTTTGTAAAGATATGATAATTTGATATACTGAAATGATTTGAAAGGAAGTTTGTAAAGATATGATATTTTAATATATTAAAATGATTGGAAAGGAAGTTTTGTAAAGATATGATATTTTGATATATTGAAATGATTTGAAAGGAAGTTTGTAAAGATATGATATTTTAATATATTAAAATGATTGGAAAGGAAGTTTTGTAAAGATATGATATTTAAATATATTTAAATGATTTGAAATGAAGTTTTATAAAGATATGATATTTTAATATATTAAAATGATTGGAAAGGAAGTTTTGTAAAGATATGAATTTTAATATATTGAAATGATTTGAAATGAAATTTTGTAAAGATATGATATTTTAATATATTAAAATAATTGGAAAGGAAGTTTTGTAAAGATATGATATTTTAATATATTGAAATGATTTGAAATGAAGTTTTGTAAAGATATGATATTTTAATACATTAAAATGATTGGAAATGAAGTTTTGTAAAGATATGATATTTTAATATATTGAAATGATTTGACATGAAGTTTTTGAAAGATATGATGTTTTTGAAATGGTTTGGAATTAATTTAATCTTTATTTTGATAAAGATTTGGATTTGAAATGATATTCTATTTTGAAGTATAAATACCATTTTAAATTATAACTACGGGTTATAATAACGATTGGTTGGCAAAGAGACCGGGATCGGATATCTAGCATACTCTTTGTCGATACCGAAAACCACTTTGACAACCGTGTACGCGGTGGAGATTCCAGAATGAAGTAGGATGGTGGCGATGTTCTTGAGGTATATTACGTGAACCTAACTCCCGTTAGTCGGCATAAGGTGGCTAAAACAGGAGCGATCTCGGGTCAAGTGAGGTCATTCCTCCGATCGGACACATTCCTTCGATACTATACTCTTACTTATGATTGATTAGATGGCCATCCTCCGATTTTGATATGGGAGTGTGTTCCGAGGTGGGCGTATATGGCTGATGCGTTACCACCAGCCCATGTGCGTAATTGATATGTCTACCCTGGCATTGCCTTGTGTGCTGTGTCACCTACCATACCGAGCCTTTACTACGAGTTTGTTTTTCTCCCGTAGCTCGTGTGGTATCCTCCGACAATCACCCGGTGTGCAGATGTCATGATATTGGATGGACTGCTGGGACTATTATGCGTGAAGGGTGATATGGGTAGCCCGGAACGCTATTTAAAAGTAAGTTTATTTTACTATAGACATTATTATAATAGCGCAATATTACTATTTAGTAAATAGTTTAGCGGATCCTTAGAGGATGGGCGGTCTCAGGCATCCTTTAAGTTACTTTTACCTTATTAAAGTTCATTTGAGTTGGTTTACGTTATATAAGTATATATTGTCCTGACTCGAGTGTTTGTATTTTTATTTACGCTCGAATCAGCCTGAGTTATTTACAAATTTGGATTCCACTTTCTGGTGATTGGAATCGCTAGAGATCATCTACTTATCTAGTTTTATCTATTCCAGTTCTGTTGTTCTATTCAGCTTGTACTTTATTTATTCTGTTGTATTTTATTTAACTCTGATATATTTTCATAGTAGCTTCATGAACTACTATCTCTTTTAATTCTGCTGCATTTCTTACTCTGTGTCTTGTTCTATGATTTTTGATTACTGTATGTCCTGAGATTTGCCAAATTTTATTTACAACGCGATATTTTGAGCAATTCAAGTCCGGCATGTGCGGATGCGAATGGTTGAAAATATCGGGTTGTTACAAATATCTTATTCGAATAAATCTATTTTTAAGTAAATTGTGTGAAAAGTAGTTTAGTTACTTACTTGTTTCCTCTATAAATTTTGAAAAAAAAATTGACAAATTTTTTTCTTTTCTTTACTAGGATATTCGAGGAGTGGACATTTTTCAACATTCCTTAGATTCTTCCTTTTTTGGTTCTCCAAGGACAACATCTTTAACAACAATAGGATTTTCGGGAACTGTATCTTTCAGATTTTAAACTATTTGTGTTTGCTCTTCTAGTATGAAATTTTGAGTTTGCATTATATCAAAAGTTGGAAAATTAGCAGAACTGTTTATGTGAATTATACCAACAATTTTTCTTTTTTTGTACCTTTTTCAGCTTCAGTTTTTTCCTTCAAAACATTTTTTTCCTTTACATCATGCTCTTCTAAATTTTCAGCCTTTTGGAGTTTCATTTAAAGATTCTGGATTCTATTTTCAGCCATTTCTCTTAAATGTCTTTCCTCATTTAATTGTTCCACAACATTTTTCATCTTATTATTCAAAAAGGTGGCTTTTAACTCTAGCTCCTTTATGCTACTAGCACATTTTTTGGCATATTTTTTAAGACTTTCGACTTCCTAATGCTCATCTAATTTTCTTTTCTTTATTTGTTTTTCTTCCACTTCAATAGCTTTTGTTTTATTTGAAAGAAATTATTTCTCTTCTTTTGTTACATTTGATTTTTTTTAAATCTGCAAGGAAAATATTTAAAGTTAAGCTTGCACATGTAATGTCATTCAAGTACTAGATAAGTTAGAAGCATAAATTTAAGTAAGTATGACAAACTCAGGCTGTAAAAAAAAGATAAATGTTTTTATCTATTTTATTTGTTTAATAAAGAAAGAAAAATTTCATGATAAATAACCAGCTGCATGAAGGGAATGATCTATATATGCCTAATCCAAACAATGCTGATGAGATGGACTTTCAAAATATAAAAACAAATCAAAACAGTCACACCAACTATTCTACACAACCAAATAGAGACAAAACTAAAAAGGTGAATTACAATCCAAACCAATGCAGAAATTTACATTCATTGTTACAGTAGAATTCTAGACAGTCCCAATTCAAATTAAAAGTATAGTTTGGATTTATCAGTGAATTCATCCTAATTCAAATAACTTTTTTCTTCTAATTACATTTATTTGTTAAAAAAATTATTTGAGATGACTACATCCCAAACAGTAGCATCAATGATGATCAATATTGGTCGCCTAGGACCCATGCCATTATTATGTAAAAACTGCCAATTAGTGAGGAACTTAGTCATGAATATTTGAATGCGTTTTGTACTTAATTTAGTCTCAAATAGGATTATTGATGAAAGCTGATAAAATTGGAGGACCCTAAACACTAATAACATTTTATTTTCTGTAATTTAGGCCACTAACATTCCAAGAAATGGCATTCATTTGATTTTTTTCGAGCCTCTTATATATTTTTTAGGAGGGGCTGACGGGACTTGAGATGATTTTTCATGTTTCCTCTTATAGTTTACATTCACCTAAACCAATTAGGGGACAAGTTTTGGAATTTTTGTTGCTTTTCCTTTATCATGTATTCGTGGTGTACTTTATGATATAATTTATTGCCCTTCTACTATAACTTCATTAACCAACATATGTTCATCGCTTATGTATTCGGTTACTTTCACTTCTTTTGTTGTTTCAGGGATTGGTGCATCAGATGTTTGAGGTTCAGGAGGTGGCTCTTTGTTAAGCACAAAATCAAAAAATCAACTGGTTGAGGTCTTTGGACAAGCATCCATATTTATTGGTAGTTTGAACCATGTCGGTAGGTCATTTACAAGAGAATATTTTTGTACATCAGTGGTCGGTTTTGTACCATTCTTATGTGTGCTAGAGTCATTGAAATGCTCTTTTGCGTGTTCATGTAAAAAATATTATCTGATGTAGAATTATTTTAAACATTATCTAACATTTTTCATCCTAAAAAAATTTATCAGTAAGTTCATCGCAAGTTAGAAATTAGAAATAAAAAAATGTATAGTTAGAAAAAACTAGCATACCTTGTCATTATCAACTTCAGTGAGGTCCAAATCTTTCCGTTTTGATAAATCCCATTTCTCATTCTTGAGATTTTGGTTTGTAGATTTTTATTTCGTCAATTATTTGTGTTCGTTCACAAAACCAGTATTGTAAGAAAAAGATAAATAGATTTATATTTTTGAAATAAACATAAATTTGAATATATTTATATTTAGTTAAAGTTATGAAAGCATACTGGTAACACCATAGTACAACCTGATTTATTTCTTAGATCAGCATGATGCTTTTGAACATGTTTCAAAACGTTTTCACATATTGTCCGTGGTCAGGAGATTGAGTTCTACTTTTTTAAATTTGACAACTTCGACAAGAAACCGCTATTGCCTATAGCTTTGATTGTCTGGAAATAGGAAAGTTATAACCAACAATAATAGTAACAACTTCACTAAATCTTCATTCCTTTTTTTCCTCTTCTAACATTGTATTTAATCTTTCTATTACTGTTTTGCAGCCGATTATGTCTTCTTCTTGAAAATTAGCACTTAAAAAATTAGAGAAACTTTCCATAGCTGAGGCTTTGTTAGAAGCTGGTATTGGAAATAAGTCTTCTCTAGCTAATGCATTCCGAATATGTGACTGACTTCTTCAAGACTTTGTTTTAAAAATTTGTTTCCAATTCTAAAAGAATTTTATTTTACATCAATAGAAGTAATGATGTCATCTAAATTCGAAGCACTTATTCTTCAATCTTCTTGTGCTTTTGAATCTTTAAGAATAACATTACAGAAGTTTTTGAATGGTGTTTTTCCTATATAATTCGTTGCTTCAGGTGAAAGAATATTTTTCTCCTTTATGATTGAGGGGACTTTATAGATTGCATCTAAATTACATCTATATATGCCAGTGTATTGCTAACTTCTTTGCTTTTGGCTATCTTTTTAATTTCATACTGATCGACATCATCGAAATCAGTAGTTCCTTCAGTTTGTTCTTGTGAAATTGTTCTTTCTTCATCAGAGTTGTCTAACTGAGTATGTTCGAAGTCTTTATTTGTCAAGTCTTTTTTTTCATAAACATTTATGTTCTCCTCTGTTTTCAGTCTGATCCTACATTCATGAAATTCATATAATCAATTGGGAGGTAAAAATAGAAAGTTCATCAAATAATTATCATCTAACAAAAATTTAATAAAAAGATAATATGCTTTATCTTTTTAATTGCTTTGTATTTTTTTAGGATTAAGATATCTTATATCAATGAACAATTGTTGTTTCATATAGTAGTTTGAATATAGTAGTATCATACAACTTTTAATGTTGTCTAGGATACAGCAGTTTAATTGTTAAGTTAACTTTATAGAAAATACGATTAGGAATTTGTTGTTAACACTGATGTTTGCAGGAATTTTTATAAAAAGATAGTAAATTTTATCTTTTTTATTTCTTTTATCATATGTTAGACTTTTTTGTTCTTTGCATTTTTAATGAAAGTAAATTAAAATTTAATACATACATACATATACGTACATATATATATATATGAAATGAACATCTAAACTAAATATTATAGTATGCATAATGAATGAAAAAAAGCTACCAACGGAGTTAGAGATAAAGCTGTCTTCTGATTGTGCTCCTCGCAAAATGGATTGGATAACGATCTTATGTTTATGAACAATTTTCCTCCATTGTTTATAAAGATGCATGTAGCTTGTTCTACAACAACTATTGGTTTCATAGATCTAGTCTTTATTTATATGCTGCATGAATATTATAATGTGTAGTAATATGTTAGTAATAATGAAGAGTTATATTTTTGTAGTAAAAAGCAACAAATGAATAACTATGACATTCTTTTGCTTATCTTTTGATATTCAATAGTAACTAAGAGAATTTAGTTATAGTTAATTATGTTATTAAATTGTCTGTATAAAAACAAAAATGCTTTTATCTTTTTTAAGTGTACTTTAAATCTGGTTCATATGTTATGTAATAATTTTAAATCAATACTAAAACAACAAACATGTTTAGCATGTATCACTATTTAATAAACATACATAACAAATATCATTAATTATTAAATATACCCAAGGTTTAGCATGTGATTTAAATCTTTTACATTAAAAGGTAAATGCATTTATCTTTTTTAACAGTTAAACTATAACATATTTGTAACAACCCTAGATTTTTATGTATATTTTAATTTTGACTTTATTTCATTTTGAATTTTTTTAAAACTTGTTTCATTTCAAACATTTCATTTTTAAATTTAAACTTTGATTATTATGTGAATTACAATTCCAAATGGTATAAATTGAATATTTTCCTGAAATGTTGACTTTGGTCAATTTGGGTCAAACTTTGATTTTTAAATTTCAAACTTAAATATTTATATTCTTAAATTTTATCTTTTATTATAAAAATAGACTTAATAACTTGAATACTGCTTTTCGTTTCGTTGAAAACAGATTTAAATTGTGAAAGTTATGTATATTCCAATATTGAGTGTAATCTGCTTTATATAGCAATTCTGTTTATTTTAAATAATATAAACTATATTTTTATTGTCATATTTTATTTTAAAATATTTCAATATGTCATTTTATATATATTTTGTCTTTTAAATTTTATTAAAGTGGTTTTTAAATTTTCCCAAAGTCCATTGCATTTATTTTCTATTTTTAAAGGCTAGTTTCCATTTTTCTGCTATTTTCTTCATTAAATTATATTAAATTAATATTTATTTATGTATTTTGTGAATTCATTTTTTATTTTGTGTTCTTATCTTTATATATAAATATTTTTCAAGTACATAAAAATTTTCCATACTTCATTGCATTTATTTTCATATTTTCATGACTGGTTTGCAATTTTTGCTGTTTTTATTAATTAAATTATATATATAATTAATATTTATTTATTTATTTTTGTTTATTTACTATATTTTCGTGTTTTTATCTGTAATTATAAGTAATTTTTCATTTATTAAAATTTGCAAAAGAAAAAAAGTAATATGAAGAGTTTTAAACCTTTCACTTGCCTTTGTCTTTTCACCTCCTTTACCTTTACAATTCCAAATAACTCATGCATTAATTTTTTGCTGCCCATATCTCCTTTGTTCAGCGACTTCCTCATCATTTTTCACGAATTTTTTTGTTTCTCAACTCAAAAAAATTCGGCCTCCATCTCCTGAGCAAAAACTTTGGTTAATAATTCTTTGTTTTTTCACTTTTCTTCTTTGTTTTCTTATTCTACTTGCACTTGCTTCAACCTTATGTTGTTCGGCCTTGCTCCACCATCACCACCACCTTCATCACCACCTTTTCCAGCTACAAACCACCTCCATCTCCTCTGACCTACCAGGCCATGGCCATCGTTGATGCAAGATCCACACGAAAATGCAAGCAACACTTCCTATATATGCATAACCGAGCTCCTATGGCCTTCACCACTTCACCACACCCCTTGGCCACCTCTTTAATCACTTCCACCAGCACCTACCTGACCCAAAGCCACTGTCACACCATCCCCTAGCCTCCAGTAGGCCATGTCGTGCCACATACAGCCATAGTCGTGACTTGTTGTTATATAAAAATGCACCTTTGCCTTGTGTTTGTACATTTATGCCATTAATCACTCAAACAACTTCCATACCTTCACTACCCATGTTAGGCCGAGCATATATGACCCATACCTGACCAAATACATCCCATGGTAGTGACTTATGACCCTATAAGCTGAGCATAGTGATGGTGGAAGCAAGTGCAAGTGTTTGATTAATTGTTGTTCCTTAATTCTGCTTGTTTAATGTCATATTTTGGTTTGAAATTCATGTTATATGCATTGTTTTGTTTCATACGCACAAGACAAATAGCTTTGGCTTTTCCTCACTTGAAACGTATTCGTGTTTTCGCGCCTTTTGGATCTCTGTTGTGTGTCTATATTTGCTATCTCCAGCTTGTAGAGGTGAGTAAATCTCACCAGACTAATATGTCCTTATGTAGTGATAAACTGATATCACCTGAATCTGTAAATGCATATCATCCTGTTATAACTGCTATATCATATTCATATGATGTTCACACCTATATTTACGCCTGTTATATCATATGTTACTGTTATTTCATGCTATTCTGTTACTTTCATCAGTTTATCACACTGCAAGTTCCCTGTAGACTAGAATCACTATGGGTTGAAATGATACATACCCGAATGGACTTTAGAATAGGAGAAAATCGTTATGGGCTGAAATGCTAGGCCTGAATGATTTTCAATTATTTTCTTTTACTTGGGATTGTGGGTTTGAAATGATCAAACCCGGATTTTCTTTGTAAATTACGGGTTGAAATGATATATTACCCGTATCACTTCATCTAGGCTAGAAAATGAAATACAGACCCGTTGTTAAAATATGTTTTTCTAAAATTTTAAAATATTTTAGAAATGTAAATATTATAATATTTTGATGTAAACTTGAAAAAAAAAATTATTTTTGTAAAGCATTATTGATTTTCTAAAATTTTATAAGTGAAATAAATAAATGGTAAAATTAGAAAATCTGAAATGTAAGTTATTTTGGAAATTATAATTTGGTGATAAATGGAATTCAAATTAAATATGAAAATATGATAAATTTATGATATTTTGAATTTAAAAGAATTTAAAATGATTTTATAATATATTAATGATTTTTTTTATAAAGTTAAATGTGAAATGAATGAATATTTAAGTTGAAATTTTGAAATATGACTAAAATTGGAAATTTGTGAGTGAATTTTAAGTTAAGTAAATAAAAATGAAATTGAGTTATATTTGAAAATTTAAACTTAAGTGTTAAGTTAAATTTAATTTAATGAATTTAAGATTTAATGTTGGAATTTTAATAAGTAAATTATTATTAAATTTTGATTTTTGAATGGAGATTTAACTTTATAAAATCATGAATATAAGGGTATTTGAATGACTGTTTTAAAAGTGAAATTATATGATTTTATAAGCTAAAAATGATTTAAATAAAAATATAATTGTTTGTGAAATTATATTGAATGCTTGAAGTTAATTAACTGCATTTCTGAAATGCTATTAATTCTAATGTAAATGATAATACAGCATTTGTAAATGCTGTAGTTGATAATAATGAACCAAATGGCTAAGTTTAATTAAAGGTTATTATAGCATTTTTGTAAATGCTATAATTGTTGAATTTAACTAAGTTTTATTTGAAACTAATGTAACCCTATTACAGCATTTTTAAATGCTGTCTTTTGTTAAATTGAACTGTTTTGAATGTAACTTTCCGTAGCAATTTCTAAATGCTGCGAAAGTTGAATTTTCATCTGTTTTAATAAATTAAGTGAATAAAAGAATTTTGAAAGACTAAAATTTTGGAAATTAAATAATTTAATTATTAAATATAATAACTTCATTTTATGATTTAAAATGAAGTAATTTGTTTCGAAATATAAACTGTTTTGAAATGTGTTTTGTAATGGTATTTAAATTAAATAAAAATGAATGTGGTTTGGAAGATATGATAATTTGAATGATATTGAATTTTGAAATTATATTTGATTTTGAAGTATAAAATACCATTTTGAAATTTTAACCACGGGATGTAATTAATTTATAGTTTAACTAATTCTTAAAGGATGGGCGATCCCAAGCATCCTTTTAGTTATTGTGCATTTCTACTACAGTTCACTTGAGTTGGTTTACATTATATAAGTATATATTGTCCTGACTCGAGTGTTTTGTGTTTTACTTTACGCTCGGGTCAGCCTGAGTATTTACAGCTTAGCTTTGGATTTCTTTCTAGAGCTAGGAATTTCTGGAGATTCTGCTTGTCTAGTTATCTATCCCTTCAGTTTCAGTTGTTCTATTTCAGCTTTGGTATTGATAAACTGCTATGTTAGTGAGATTTCTATTGTATATGTTTTTCAGACTGATATTATGTATTATGTTTTGAGAGTTTGTTATAGTAGCTTCATGAACTACTATGGTATTTTAATTTCCGCTGCGAGTTATTCTGATATTTCTGTGTCTGTGATTCTGTGATTGTATTTCATTTGCTCCAAATTTATTTACAATGCGGTATTTTGAGCAATTCAAGTCCGACATGTGCGGATGCGAATGGCTGAAAATATCGGGTTGTTACAGTTGGTATCAGAGCTTTGGTTTTAGGCAAACCTTAGCCTGCGGAGCAAAAACTCATTAGAGATGGGGTAGAAATACCCTAGAATGAGTGAAATCAATCTCAGAATCCTTTCTTTGTGAGAGGACGTATTTTCGAAGTATAAAATGATTTCCAAATGATTTTTAAAGGATTTTCAAATATTCTTTTGGTATAAAAATGTTCTTATTTCGAAAACAAGATTTTCTAAACTTCATCTCTTCGGTATCCACCTTGTTAGAAATTTCATGGTTAAGATTCTTATCGACTAGGATTCCTTGAACTTTGGAACACTCCCACTTGTTCTGGAATCCAGTCTTGTTTTCCCCATTTTTTTCCTTTTAATTTTGGAGCATTGCGTAACTCTACTTTGGAATGACCTCTCTAAAGGGCGGTGATTCCGTAAATCTTTGAATGATTTGTAAAGGGGTGAAACTCCTTTACAATTGGCATTGATTCACTGAAGATTTTGTATCCTCGGACGTCGTTGCTATCTATCTCCTGCTCTACCCGGATTCTATCTCTGGTGATCGAAGGTTGATTTGCCTTAGATTTCCGTATTGATTATATTCCTAAAGTCTCGGTTGACCGGTTAAGGTCGCCCGCGATTTATATAAGTTTATCTATCCTCTATTTGTTAATTAAATTATCTCATCTTCGTTTTAGTTTATCTTCGAACTAGAATTCTATTTGATTAGAGTTCCTCTAATTTTGAATCTTTGTTTGTTTGAAAACCTTCCTTGAATCATCCTTTGGAAATTTGTGTTTGGTTGTATTTTGAAATTGTGCATACATCGAAATTATTAAGGATGACCATATTTTGTATATAAAAAGTGAAATGTTTTCGATAAGGATTATATACCTTTTAAAATGAAAATTTGAAGCTTTGAAAGGATTTGAAATTTTGAAATTTATAAGAAACTTGATTTATACAAAAATGATTTATAATTGAAGGGTTTTGAATTTGAATTTTGAGGAATCGAACTCCGATGTTTTGAAATCGATTTTTAGATTTTGGAAAATATATAATAATAATATGATTTAAAGATATATACATATTTTTTTCAAATAAGAAATGTTTCAAATGTATTCGAATGAATTTCAATGATTTCTAAGGAATTTCAAAGAAGTTTTTCAAAGTTAATTGAAGTCCAGAACTCACTTATGTCGCTGGAAAATGATTTCGATGATGAATGCATGCATCATCGACATTGATTTTCGAGTTTCTGAGTGGGGGAGAGGCCACTCTAGTAGCTTTGTTATGCGAGTGATTTTGTGAAACCAATTTTGATTTTTGATTTTGAAGTATGGTTTGATATTCGAAAGATATATATATATACGCATTTGAAATGATTTAAAGTAAGCCAGTGTTCAGTCCTCGAGATTCAGATTTGTTTTGGTATAACCCTATCTTTTGAAATTGGTTTACTGATTTGTTGTTGACTTCCAACTCTTGGATTGAAAATATGATTTCTTCAACTATTTTAAGATTCGAGCACTTCCAAATCAAGGTTAACTTTTCAAAGCTAATTTTTTTTAAAGGTATAAGGTATTTGATAAAGAATATAAATTTAGTTTGTATGTTTCAAGTATGAAATAGTATGATTTGTATAAGTTGAAACTGTTTTGTTAAGTAAATAAATAAAATTATTTTGAATTATACTAATATGAAATTTAGTTTTGAAATGTTTTGGATAAAAATTAGTCTTCAAATTTTTGAGAAAATTTTGGTTTTAAATATTTTAACTTAGTAACATATTTATGAAACTATTTATTTAACAAGTTGGAATAGATACATAAGGTGTACGTATGTTGTTTTATTCGCATAATTAATTTGATCCAAGTTTGAGTACACAAGTTTGAGGTGAATTACACCATTTCGTGTTAGGATTTTTCATTTGATTCTTGATGGCGAATATTTGATATGGATTTTGGGCTTGATTCTATAATTCTCTATCATAGTATATAGCTATGCAAGGAGACTGATGGCTTCTAGTCAAGAAACCATATCGAAGTCTGCATTAGGGAAGTCGAATGGACAATACTAGTTCGAAAGCGAACTTGTGTGATCGAGCGAGCGATCGAATGTAATGTTGCGAAATGATGACATATGTACATCTTATATCCTAATATCATTGGAATACCTGACGCTGAAATTGAAAGTTGTTGGGTTGGATATCTTTGTAATTTAATTGGAATTTTCTTTTATGAAAAACCACTATCAAATTTAAAACCATTTTTCAAAATTATTTTTCTTTTATTCTTCTTAAACAAACTGTTTTATTCTATTTTTTTATACAAACTATTTTATACACAAAACTATTCTTAATTAAAAATCTATTAGTAAACAAAGATGTTCAATCCCACATGGCTTTCCATGCAGCGAAATTTATTTTTTGAAAATTTTGATTCTCGTATAAGATAAACTTTATGTAAGTATAAGATGATTTTGATAAATGAATAATTGAAGCTTATATTAGTATGAAAGGATATTTGGTTTACCTGTAATTTGAGTTTATTTAAAAATAATGGATTTATGAAATAAATATCTCAACACTAAGTAATAATGAAGTAAAATTTGAGATATATGAAATTATAAAATTTAGTTTTGAAATATGGTATATATAAGCCTTGAAACATATTTAAGATTTAATAGTTTATTATGTAAATCAAATCTATATTTGAAATTGGATAATATTTGAAATGGTTTCGTTGGAAAACTAAATTGAATTGAAACTGATGGTTTGAATTGAATTAAAATCGAAAATTTTAGATTTTGGTTTAATTGAATAAATTTTTGAAATGTAAAGAATTAAGGGAATGTTTCATGATTCCAAATGTATGATTTCAAAATGTTATGATTTTCAAAGTGAAATGATTTCAAGTATTTTGGTTTCGAAAGATTCATAACTTTGAAAGTATTATGACGTTTGAAGTGAATACATGTTTGAAATGGAAATGAATTTATTTGACCTAAATTTTGTTGATTTGGAAATTTGGATTATTTTCTAAACCTATTGTTTTAATAAATTTTGAAACTGAATATGTATAACTTGAAAGAAATGATTTGGTGAAATCATATATGATTTTTAAACTGAAATACTATTGAAATGAATTAAAATTTAGAACCCGTTTTATTTAATACTTGATTTGGGAGCTATCGAACTTATATAAAAATGATTTGTATAAGTAAACCATTGATTTGAAAACTGTTGATTTGAAAAGGTACCCAATTTTGAAAAGTGAAATCTTATATAATCGAAATCTATATAAGTGTGATTTCATATACTATTGTTTTGAAAAGTATTTGATTTGAAATGTAATCTTATATAAAATGAACTTTATATAAGTATGATATTTGGAAGTGATTTTGAAAGGTACTATATGATACATATTTTCGAAGTAAAGATATGGAAAGTGCCTTCTGCTTGATATCCGCTTTGTGGCCACACTGTGGATTCATTCTATCGATATTATTCTCTCTCTTTGATTTGGATTTTCCGGATATGATACTCGAGTGTCCATCGAATTCCATGGCGATCCCCGTGGTCTTATGATCGCGACTACATAGCGCAACTGCCTGGCTGAGTCTTGCCTAGGGGTACGGATTGTTTCCTGGGGGATCCAGGCGTAACCATTGTATATCCTGCAATCTGTGTAGGTCGCGAAGAGTAGCGCAAGTGCCTGGCTGAGTCTTGCCTAGGGGTACGGATTGTTTCCTGGGGGATCCAGGCGTAACCATTGTGTATCCTGCATTCTACTCGTCATCATGGCGTAACTCGCTGGGCTGAGAAAGCTTACGGATACGGATTGTTTCCTGGGGGATCCAGGCGTAACCATTGTGTATCTGCGATCCATGGTTAGACAACTGTTTCGGTTTGGTTGATTTGTTTGGATTGTACTTTCCATATCTGTTTTTAAAAGTGTTTTCTAGCATTTTCATTGGGTGTTGAAACAAGTCTACTAAGTACCTGGAGAAGTCTAGCTTTGCGCCTGATCAACGCACTGCCAGAATCTACAGGAACGAGGATAAACTTGTTAAGACATCGAGTTATAAAAGTATTTTGACAAAGTACTATATAAAAAATATTTTGATCAGTTATTTTCCCTTCTAAAAATTTAAAATGTTTTAAATATTGTTTACTTTGAACCATCAGATTTGAATCAAATGACTATTCATCATACTAAAAAAAATTAAACTGAAATGTATAATGGTTCATCCTTGTCTTTCAACCTGCTTTACCTCCTAGCTATCTTTTTTTCCTACCTTCTTTCGGGGATGCATTCCAACCTATTGCTCTTTCTTGTTGTTTCTCCGCTTCCTTCCTTTTCGAGGACGAAAAGATTTGAGTGGGGGAGAGTGTAACAACCCTAGATTTTTATGTATATTTTAATTTTGACTTTATTTGATTTTGAATTTTTTTAAAACTTGTTTCATTTCAAACATTTCATTTTTAAATATAAACTTTGATTATTATGTGAATTACAATTCCAAATGGTATAAATTGAATATTTTCCTGAAATGTTGACTTTGGTCAATTTGGGTCAAGCTTTGATTTTTAAAATTAAAACTTAAATATTTAGATTCTTAAATTTTATCTTTTATTATAAAAATAGACTTAATAACTTGAATACTGCTTTTCGTTTCGTTGAAAACAGATTTAAATTGTGAAAGTTATGTATATTCCAATATTGAGTGTAATCTGCTTTATATAGCAATTCTGTTTATTTTAAATAATATAAACTATATTTTTATTGTCATATTTTATTTTAAAATGTTTCAATATGTCATTTTATATATATTTTGTCTTTTAAATTTTATTAAACTGGTTTTTAAATTTTCCCAAAGTCTATTGCATTTATTTTCTATTTTTAAAGGCTAGTTTCCATTTTTCTGCTATTTTCTTCATTAAATTATATTAAATTAATATTTATTTATGTATTTTGTGAATTCATTTTTTATTTTGTGTTCTTATCTTTATTTATAAATATTTTTCAAGTACATAAAAATTTTCCATACTTCATTGCATTTATTTTCATATTTTCATGACTGGTTTGCAATTTTTGCTGTTTTTATTAATTAAATTATATATATAATTAATATTTATTTATTTATTTTTGTTTATTTACTATATTTTCGTGTTTTTATCTGTAATTATAAGTAATTTTTCATTTATTAAAATTTGCAAAATAAAAAAAGTAATATGAAGAGTTTTAAACCTTTCACTTGCCTTTGTCTTTTCACCTCCTTTAGCTTTACAATTCCAAATAACTCATGCATTAATTTTTTGCTGCCCATATCTCTTTTGTTCAGCCAACTTCCTCATCATTTTTCACGAATTTTTTTGTTCCTCAACTCAAAAAAATTCGGCCTCCATCTCCTGAGCAAAAACTTTGGTAAATAATTCTTTGTTTTTTCACTTTTCTTCTTTGTTTTCTTATTCTACTTGCACTTGCTTCAACCTTATGTCGTTCGGCCTTGCTCCACCATCACCACCACCTTCATCACCACCTTTTCCAGCTACAAACCATCTCCATCTCCTCTGACCTACCAGGCCATGGCCATCGTTGATGCAAGATCCACACGAAAATGCAAGCAACACTTCCTATATATGCATAACCGAGCTCCTATGGCCTTCACCACTTCACCACACCCCTTGGCCACCTCTTTAATCACTTCCACCAGCACCTACCTGACCCAAAGCCACTGTCACACCATCCCCTAGCCTCCAGTAGGCCATGTCGTGCCACATAAGGCCATAGTCGTGACTTCTTGTTATATAAAAATGCACCTTTGCCTTGTGTTTGTACATTTATGCCATTAATCACTCAAACAACTTCCATACCTTCACTACCCATGTTAGGCCGAGCATATATGACCCATACCTGACCAAATACATCCCATGGTAGTGACTTATCACCCTATAAGCTGAGCATAGTGATGGTCGAAGCAAGTGCAAGTGTTTGATTAATTGTTGTTCCTTAATTCTGCTTGTTTAATGTCATATTTTGGTTTGAAATTCATGTTATATGCATTGTTTTGTTTCATACGCACAAGACAAATAGCTTTGGCTTTTCCTCACTTGAATCGTAGTCGTGTTTTCGTGCCTTTTGGATCTCTGTTGTGTGTCTATATTTGCTATCTCCAACTTGTAGAGGTGAGTAAATCTCACCAGACTAATATGTCCTTATGTAGTGATAAACTGACATCACCTGAATCTGTAAATGCATATCATCCTGTTATAACTGTTATATCATATTCATATGTGTTCACACCTGTATTTACACCTGTTATATCATATGTTACTGTTATTTCATGCTATTTTGTTACTTTCATCAGTTTATCACACTGCAAGTTCCTTGTAGACTAGAATCAATATGGGTTGAAATGATACATACCCGAACGGAATTTAGAATAGGAGAAAATCGTTATGGGCTGAAATGATAGGCCTGAATGATTTTCAATTATTTTCTTTTACTTGGGATTGCGGGTTTGAAATGATCAAACCCGGATTTTCTTTGTAAATTACGGGTTGAAATGATATATTACCCGTATCACTTCATCTAGGCTAGAAAATGAAATACAGACCCGTTGTTAAAATATGTTTTTCTAAAATTTTAAAATATTTTAGAAATGTAAATATTATAATATTTTGATGTAAACTTGAAAAAAAATTATTTTTGTAAAGCATTATTGATTTTCTAAAATTTTATAAGTGAAATAAATAAATGGTAAAATTAGAAAATCTGAAATGTAAGTTATTTTGGAAATTATAATTTGGTGATAAATGGAATTCAAATTAAATATGAAAATATGATAAATTTATGATATTTTGAATTTAAAAGAATTTAAAATGATTTTATAATATATTAATGATTTTTTTATAAAGTTAAATGTGAAATGAATGAATATTTAAGTTGAAATTTTGAAATATGACTAAAATTGGAAATTTGTGAGCGAATTTTAAGTTAAGTAAATAAAAATGAAATTGAGTTATATTTGAAAATTTAAACTTAAGTGTTAAGTTAAATTTAATTTAATGAATTTAAGATTTGATGTTGGAATTTTAATAGGTAAATTATTATTAAATTTTGATTTTTGAATGGAGATTTAACTTTATAAAATCATGAATATAAGGGTATTTGAATGATTGTTTTAAAAGTGAAATTATATGATTTTATAAGCTAAAAATGATTTAAATAAAAATATAATTGTTTGTGAAATTATGTTGAATGCTTGAAGTTAATTAACTGCATTTCTGAAATGCTATTAATTCTAATGTAAATGATAATACAGCAGTTGTAAATGCTGTAGTTGATAATAATGAACCAAATGGCTAAGTTTAATTAAAGGTTATTATAGTTTTTTTGTAAATGCTATAATTGTTGAATTTAACTAAATTTTATTTGAAACTAATGTAACCCTATTACAGCATTTTTAAATGCTATCTTTTGTTAAATTGAACTGTTTTGAATGTAACTTCCCATAGCAATTTCTAAATGCCGCGAAAGTTGAATTTTCATCTGTTTTAATAAATTAAGTGAATAAAAGAATTTTGAAAGACTAAAATTTTGGAAATTTAATAATTTAATTATTAAATATAATAACTTCATTTTATGATTTAAAATGAAGTAATTTGTTTCGAAATATAAACTGTTTTGAAATGTGTTTTGTAATGGTATTTAAATTAAATAAAAATGAATGTGGTTTGGAAGATATGATAATTTGAATGATATTGAATTTTGAAATTATATTTGATTTTGAAGTATAAAATACCATTTTGAAATTTTAACCACGGGATGTAATTAATTTATAGTTTAACTAATTCTTAAAGGATGGGCGATCCCAAGCATCCTTTTAGTTATTGTGCATTTCTACTACAGTTCACTTGAGTTGGTTTACATTATATAAGTATATATTGTCCTGACTCGAGTGTTTTGTGTTTTACTTTACGCTCGGGTCAGCCTGAGTATTTACAGCTTAGCTTTGGATTTCTTTCTGGAGCTAGGAATTTCTGGAGATTCTGCTTGTCTAGTTATCTATCCCTTCAGTTTCAGTTGTTCTATTTCAGCTTTGGTATTGATAAACTGCTATGTAAGTGAGATTTCTATTGTATATGTTTTTCAGACTGATATTATGTATTATGTTTTGAGAGTTTGTTATAGTAGCTTCATGAACTACTATGGTATTTTAATTTCTGCTGCGAGTTATTTTGATATTTCTGTGTCTGTGATTCTGTGATTGTATTTCATTTTCTCCAAATTTATTTACAACGCGGTATTTTGAGCAATTCAAGTCCGACATGTGCGGATGCGAATGGCTGAAAATGTCGGGTTGTTATAATATTCAAGTAAAAATTTTAGGATTTAGTATCATCTTTCACTAAATATTTACATATGTTTGATTAAACATCTATCAATTTTATTAAATCATAACAAGCACTAGACTACTTTAAATCCATTATAAAGTCTGTCATCGGCATCAGTAATATGCAACAAATATAGGGTATATTTAACTAGAGTTTATTGTCTAAGTAATATGTATATTTAACTAATATGCTTACATGAAAATTAAATAGAGCTTACTTGTTGATTCCACATATCATTCGCCGAATGTATTTGAGCTGATTCTACAGATCATTCATCGAAAGTATTCATATTCGAGATGAAATTGATAAGGCGTAAATCGATGAAGTGGAAGTCCTTGTAGTTGAAATGTGGCACAAAACTCAATTGATCATGAAAAAATAATTTATAATCGATTTAATTGAGATTTTGAAAAGAGAAATCGATTGTGTATATTCTAAACCCTTGTTTTCGATTTCTTTTGGCATGCTAAAAAATGGTTGAAATGAAAACAAAAAAGGACTGGAAGGAAGACATGAAGTAACAGATTAATTGGCCGACATCGGTATTACAAAATTTTTCCTAGAAAATAATTTTTTTAAGCCATGTCCTACAACTTTATTATTTGTTTAAAAAAGGCCCTTATGGTAAATTTCCCATTAAATTAAATATATGTCACAAAATAAATCATCATCCCATATTACGGCGTCAACTAGTAGTGATTTCCAAATTAAATTGCCAAACAGAAATTAATGAAATCTACCACTTCGTGACTTTTCCTTAACTTGCATAATAATTTTAGTATTGTGTGGGTGGTTTAAGCACTCGCCTAGTAACAGGAATTGAAAGTGCCTGAATGATCGACACAAGATAATATAGATATGGACACGAACCTTGCAATTCAGTGAAATGAAGCTGCGGTAACAGAGGAAAATGACCTGATTTCGGGGAATGCTACTGAAGGTTTTTGAAAGTAGGGGCAGCGATGCAAGTGGAAGGTCTGCAGAAGGAGACTGAAGACGTGGTAGCGATAGGCAGGTGGATAGTGCACTATAGCGGTTGTTGACTGGGCTAGCTAGTGGAAGGCTCGGGCTAGACAAAGGCGACGAGTGGGTATACGACATGTAGTAAACGAGGTTCGGTTGGAAGAAGGTGGTCAAGTGGAGCAGTTTCTGGCGAGTGACAGGTGCAAGGCAATCTCAGTTGTGTGGCCGAGGAGTATGGGGATGTTGTTGGTGAATGTTCTCGACGTGTAGATGCTGGAGTTTGGCATGGTGGAGCAGAGGAGTAGTGACGAAGAAACAATGACAGGCGGCAGTTGTGGTGGGTCTTAGGCGATGGGTCGAATAGGTTTCAGGTGAAGAAGGACGAGCAGTAGAGGGGTATGGATGGAGGAAAGGATGGAGGTGGAGGAAGGAGAGGACAGCGGTAGGCTTGGGTGAAGCGGTGGCTGCGGTAGTTTGGGTAGGCAGACTGGGACTAGGAGGTGGAGGACTCTCTTCTTCTTATTATTTTTTCTTGTATGTTAAAGCCTTGCAAATGAAACATGAAAGATGGAGAGAGACATGGTATATTATATTATGTGAACAGTTAATAAAATCAAATGCTCAGAAAAATACTATGCAACGAGTCGACAAAAAACACGGTATAAGAAATAGGAACGGCAGCGATATTTGTGGTATAGGTGACGTGGCAACTCGAATTCCACCAATCATTTAATTTCAAAAACTTAAATTGCGCATCGGATGTCAAAATATAGAAGTAAATATGCCACGATGATCAGTGCGACGAGACGAATCAAATGGTTTAATAAAATCTGTGTTACGATAATCGTGTCAAAAATCCACTGTTGTCGCCAAGTACCCCTATTAGAACGTAAATCAAATGACAAGCCGTAATAAATAGAGCTAGAAAGATCAGAATTGGATGAAATGAACTTTGACGTTTTAATTGAAAAAATTTCTAGACCATTTCTATGTAAAAAAATTGCATGTCGAAAAATAATTCTCCTACTAAAATATTAAATAATTTTTGAATTAAAAGTCAAAATCCATAAATTTATGTATTTCGGAACAATAAAATTTCTTTAGGTATAACTCACTAGACGCATTTCAAAATTTAAATTTTTCCATAATTAAATTTCACTATTTATTTTATTCTGAAATTATCACTTAATTTACTAAATCTTAATTCGTTAGAACTCTAATCTCATAATTTATTAGAATAAATTTTAAATTATAACATAAGCTTCTTTTAATAAACATTCATTCATTCATTTTAACTTAACACTTACTATCTCGATTTCTGTTATAAATTGTTAAAACCAATATCATTAATTTAAATTTTGTTATCAATTACTTACAATTTAATATTATCATCTTTTCACATATTGAATTTTGTTATTTATAATTTTTTATAAATTCATATCCAATAAATTACATTAATAATCATTAAATTTTATTTCTAACCATTTTCGTTCTATAATTATATTAAATTTAATAATTTAAAATGGTTAAAAATACGGGTCGTTACATTATAAAATTAGCATAAAAGTGATATTCTATAAAAATTGGTGATTTTATAAAAGAATATAGAAGTGATACTTTATAAAATAAGTGGTTTTATAAAATAGTACAAAGTGATATTTTATAAAAGAGTGATTTTATAAAAAGAAAGAAAGTAATGTTCTATAAAACAGTGATTTTATAAAATAGTATGAATGAGATAGCTTATAAGAGTATAAGATTTTAAAGATAATACGAAGAACATATTTTATAAAATGTTCATATGATTTAACAAAATATTTATGAAAGGAATATTTAGTTTTAAATGAAGACACTTAGTATTTCAAAGGCGATATTTTATAATAACATGAGATTTTATACAATAGTATAAAAAGATATTTTACTTCTACTGGAAAGATTTAGTAAATAAAAGTTTGATTTGGGTAATAATCTAATTACTTACTCGAATTTATGTGTATTTAAATATGCATGCGGTTATATGTATACATGTATTTGAAGCAGTATAATAATCAAGATAATTCTTGTGTAGTAACTAGAATTATTGAATGTAATTATGTGTGTGTGTGCGTGTGTATGTGTGTGTGTTGTACGTATGTATGTGAATATCCATTTTTGTACATAAGCACGTGGAAAGTGTCTTATATAGCCATAGCCACCATCGTGTGTGCTAAATTGCATGAGAATGTACAGGGTTGGGTAATCGCTCTAGTAAAGCTTGAAATGTGATTTATCTAATTGAAATCTGGTTATGTGTTCATGTGTGTATAGGCATACTCAAATGGGTATATGGGCATTCAAGCCGGCATTAAAAAAGATTGGAAGGTCAATTATGTTTTTTTGGTGTATAAGAGAAAGCTGGATTGCTAGATTCGCCTGTTGAATCTACATGTGCGAAGAGTGGACTTCGTGTCGAAGTCGGTTTTTGAACGCACAAGGAACCACTTCCAAAAGATCAACAAATAAACTCTAGAGTGGGTTCGATGGCCAGAAGCAGGCTTAGAAGGAAAGGCGGCCTATTGGGTGAAGTAATAGAGGAAACGACAGGCGGATTGGCAAATGTAGCGATTGGTGGCATCTGCCCAAGGTTTTATTGCCTAGGACAAACTACCACAGGTCAATCGGTAATGCACTAACCTAGGCAGTAATGCTCAGTTTAGGCGTCATTTAAGCCAAGATTCTTTCCTTATTTAGAGTGCGGATTTATGCAGGGTTTGGCCTAACTTTAGGGATAACTATGGGATACACGAGGAGGTGGAATGCAAAGTGAAGCTCGAGATTCGAATGCGAATGTTAAGTGATTCCTGTAGGATAAACAACGATTGAACAAGGGATCAACACAGTGATTGGAAACGATCACATCCAATGAGTTTGCGTGATCAAATGGAGTAAATTTGTACACTTAGGCTTTGATCTCGGGGTATGTGTACTTTGATAAATTGCATCGGTCCTATATTAGTGGCCATACATAGTACTGGTCTTATATTAGTGGTCATACACCATATTAGCCTTATGTTAGAGGCTACACATGTCGTTGGTCTTTTAGTAATGATCAAATGTGATTTTATTTTTAATGTATACACATATTTATATGGCATTGATGTTCCTTCATGTCTCGATAACATTTACACATGGTACAACCATTATTCCCTTTTTGATAAAGGTGTCTACAATTTTAGAAAGGGGGTGACAACAATCACCTACTCTGGGATCACATATCACCTATGCTCGAATGAACACGTTGAGATCCGCAAAGGTCATAATTTAGAGTAGATTATATATCACCTATTTTGGATGAGGGACACAATAAGGTCTACACGAGACCAATCAGTGAGGATGGGGCTTGGAGTCTATTCAACATTTTGGTATTGGCTTACTATTAGGACCGAGTTTCAAGTATATAGAGTAGGTAGTATATCACCTATGCTCGATGAGGTACATAGTAACACCTACATGAATTCGACCATAAAAGGATGGATGGGGTTTATGGTATATTTAGGCACTGACTCTATTTATCTTGGACCCTCGAAGAGAGTCATTGCATCATGTAAGATGTCCATAGAGGACTCCATCCATCAGTAATGATGGGTATTAATTTGTATTTTTGATGGTCTTTTATTGTTATGTTGTGCACTTTATTAGTTAGCTAGTATTCTTATTATCATACTTACGTACTTCATGATGGACTTATGTTATGATATATATATATATATATATATATATATATATATATTATACCGCACATTTGTATATTGGTTATATGAGAAGAGCGTGTTATGATATGATTTACTACTTTTGGATAGGTTTACTTTACTTATTCATGGATAGTCTGGATTACATCTAAGCCACGATTGTGGAGAGGGTCGTTTGTGCCTTAGTAGTATTTGTACATAGATTTAATACACATTTGAGATTATTTCCCTTGCACTATGCTTTATGTCTGAGCCATTTTTTTATTTGTATTTTTATGTCATGACAACTCTCGAGTACTCGATTAATTAATTCGGCAGTCAGGTACCTTTAGGGATAACTTTCAAGACAGTTGGCGCATTCAATGGATGCGATGTCAATACTTTGTATATATATTTGATGTCGTACTAGTAAATGATAAATATATATATATATATATATGTACATACCTAAAGTATTAGATATTACATTTAGAACCCTGTTTTGTGGGGAGTTTGATGTACTCTGACTTTTTATATTAATATTCAGTTTTCAATTATGGCTGCCAGTGCAGTCTCTTACATATATTTTGCAATTCTATTTTGTTTATGTATATTTAGTATATTATACATTATTATTCTGCTTGAGATTTTATTAATATGCCTTGATATAAATGTTTTTTTCAATTTTCTTTCCTAACAATCTGTCTTTTATGGCATTTGAAAGTCAGACATTGTCATTGGGTGTTGATTTCATGGTATTACAAAGGGCGGGTCATTACACTTGTCTCAGAGCCAAGTTTCAACACTTAGGGCCAAATATACTAGTTTTATTTATTCTTATCAATGGTAGCTAAAGTATCTTCATCAAGCTATTTGTACAAGCAAATGGGGTACGAGAATGCGAATGTGAATGGGCCGCAAGGGATGTTCCATTGATCGTGAATATTTTCGGCAGATGTAGTTGGAATCAGAGGTGGTGTGGCCCTTTGGGCGCCGGTATTTCTTGCTTCGCCAGCTTTAGACTCTTCGAAGCTGTATTGGGATTTCCTTAGCCTAAAAGGGAAGCAATATCTAAGTTCTGTGGATGTTTCTGAGATATAGCCTTGGACATGGGCATATAAGAAATCTTCGAACAATATAGGTATAGAGAATGTTCTCACATGGGAAATTTCTTCTCGGTATTTAGAGAGGAGAGACTTTGGATAGGTAGGACATAGTGTTAAAATTAGATGATGAGCAGGCTCATGAGTTGGAGTGAATTTAGGCATCGCTTTGGGTCTTAGATCATTTATAAGATGAGAAGGGCATGTAGCTTGAGCATTTCATCCATTTCATGTATGGCAGCTTGTCGGTAGAGGAGTATGTTAACCAATTCAATTTTTGGTTTGATTTGAGAATTGAGATGGTCAACACTCTATTGGTGTAGGCAAAGGAGTTTGCCTACGGTCTTAAAGCATCAGTTGAGGATTCATTTCTTAGTCCTATACCTGTTTGGGACCGCTTTAGAAAACACTGTTGGAATGGTTCTCCTTCGTGAGAGCACTCATGAGGCACCGTTGGAGGTAGCGAAAGTGGAAAGCAAACCGAAGCTCCAATCAAAGTGCAAAGCCAAAAATATAAGGAAGATCGAGCTTATGCGAGGGAGTAAACTAACTTAGTATGCCACTCCTATGGCAGATGGGGGCATTTCGCTATGAACAGTCATCTAACTAAAGCCAAGTGTAAGTGCCTCAATGCAAATGGCTTGATCATTTGAGGAGGGATTGTCCGACGTTGTAATGGGTTGGGTAAGTGACTTATGCGCTATGGGCATTATTGTGTCCTAATAAACTTATTTCTCAGGAGAAATGGAAGGAGCTTATGTAGTGCGGTATGCTCTATATCTGGGGTACTCGCTTTTTTTTTTGATACTTGAGTAGTATATTCCTCTATTGCTAGTTACTTAGTGGGTGGGCTAAACTCGACACCTTTCATAGTAGGTAAACTCTTCTATAAAGATAAACCATATGATTAACATTAGTTAAAACCTAAGGTGAAGCGACTAAGAGTGCTACCATTCGAACTTAATGCATGAACTTTAAATTAAAGTTGGTTTGATCGATGAAGTGTGACTTGGACCTAGTATCCAAGTTGGATTCCTTATTATCCCAGTAATAAGTAAAGGCCGAGCTGGCGACTTACAAGTTCTGCATAGAGTCATTTAAGTTTGAAGTGTCCTTCTTTCTGTTAGTAAACCTTAGGCGATGAGAGTATTCCCATGTGCTGAAAAGATATTTTCTAAGGATCAGTCCATCCACGTACCATCTTCCAATCTCCAATTCAAGTGCAAGTTTTCTAAGTTATTTGCACTAGTTGGGTAAGGATTTTTCACTTAATCCTTATAGGCAAGCACTTGAGTCGGATTCTTGAGATGATTGGGAGATTTCAAAAGCATGACCATAGTCATGTAAGGAGATTTAAGTGGTCGGATTAAGGAACCGTGTAGGAGTTCATACGAGGACAGTTAGGTGGCCGACCTTAATTTAATAGTTAAATATTATGAGCAATCGAAGGGCTGGAATAGGTATCGTGGCATTTTGGATGATCTTTAATCATATAAATTCTTAATATATTGCAATATAGTTAAAGTTGCTTGGGATAATTTCTGTCAACTGGTTTGGGGGCAATTTGGATAACCTTCTAAGCGATGAGATGATACTTCCTTGGCAAGAATTGTAGTGTACATAGTATATTATTCTTGTTAATATTGTGAAGTTGAGGTGATTTTGAACCCGAGCAAACCGAAGCATTAATAGATGTCAAACAAAAAATTAATTAATTGAGTTTTCTCCTTTGGCGAATGAGTTCTTTGGAAGAAAAGGAAAGTTAAGGCTTAGATTATTGGATTTAGTCGAAAATTGTGGGATTCGATGATCCAACATATCATGTGAGTTGTCCTTTTAGTAAGGGAGGTATAATAGTCTTTTGTGTATTTTATTCACGAAAGGGGTATAAAACTTAAGCGTCTGTTGTCTTGAATGTCGACAGACTCATTGCGGGTTTCTGGTTTGACATGCATATTTGATAATTTATTTGTTACCTTGCATGTCAGTAGTGACACTTTCTGAATTATCCATTGTTTAGTATGCTTTTTATTACTTGTTGATTAGTTTTTTGTATGATAGTTGTATGCTGGTTGTTTATTGTTGATCGTTGATGGTTATTGTTGCTTGTTGTTGTTTATCATCGCTTATGCTTGCTTGCTACTATTTGATGTTGTTTGTGGCGTTTGGTTCTGTTATTGGTTGATTTTGATCGTTGTTGATTTTTTGTTGCTTGCTTGCAAGTTTGGTAGTTTGTTTGCTAGTTATTATTGCTTATCATTATTTGTTTTTGTTTGATGGTTACTTGTTGTTCATTGTTATTTATTGTTATTGGCTAATTATTGCTAGTTTTGTGCGTTTGTTTCCTGTATGGTAGTTATAATTTCATAATTAAAGTATGTTCGGAGAGTGATGATGATAGATTCTGAAGTAGATCACATATCATCCCTACCTATTGTAGGGTCGAGATGAGTCTATAAGAGCGTATTACCTTTGATGTGATCTCGAGTCTGTGGTATATCTTGATACTAACTTATTTGAGCTTACTCTCCTATTGATTGTCATGTATAACTGTGATAGTATTTGTTGCAACGCTGAAATTTATGCATGTTTGAGTTTTGTGTTGTTTTTTTGTTACATGATCCTTTTTATATAGTACAATTTAGTACTTGTGCTTTGAAGTGTACTTATTTAGATGCTTATTTGTTTGGATTTTCATCTAAATGGTGAACGACTTTCTTAAAAGGCGTATGTACATTGGGAAATATAAGATGATGTGTGTTATCAAGTGTTTCCTAAATGCGTGATGCATTCTAATTTTTGGGAGTTTCCATAATGCTGGTTTTGTAAGGGAAGAGCTGCTAAGGTTTTCCGAAGTCGATTATTCGGTAATTTTGGTCGGTCTTGTTACTTTATCTACTCTTGGAAATTTAGAAGATGAAATTCTTTTATAGAGGGGAGAGTGTAACAACCAACATTTTTACAATTCAAGATTTAAATAATTAATTCAAATATTAAGTCATTAATTGATGAAACTCCCTTTGTACTTGACTTTTGGAGATGGAAGAATTGGGTTTTGAGGCACTCGTAGTTGAGACCACTTTTCAATGTAAGCAAAATGGGTATAAACTCAACTAAGTTTAGAGTCAATATGTTTTTGGAGTGAATAGTGATTTCTAGAAATGAATGAAAATTTAATGTAGGGCTAAGGCCCCCTAAGCTACCTTATAGGTTAGCTAACCCCTTCATTATTCCCATTTAATTTTCATTCCATGTTATTTTCATCTTTCTCTTTTCTAATTATTTTCCTCATCCCTCTTAATACATATACCTAGATTCACTTAAGCATGATCAAATAAAATACCTAAATTCAAACTAAAATTGGTATAGTTCTTCTCTACCTATTCCATACATAATCCATCAAGGACTAAGCTTAAAGTTCTGTTTGGAGCTCCATCCAAGATTTTAAGAGAGCAAGAAATGGGTTTTGGTGATTTTGAGCTTTGTTTGGAAAAGAAAAAGTGGGTGAGATGATTCTCTAATTATATTTATTTGTTAATTTTCATTGTTTCATTTCTAAATGATTAATCGATTATATGAAGTGGTTTGGAGATAGTTTAGGTTGATTTAGGCTTATATGTATGTTATAAACATGGTTATTTTAACTCATTATTTGTTTGAGTCCTTACTCTATTTTTGAAATAGTTAGTAATCCCAAATGTTATCTAGTTTTATGACCAAGCCATATAGCTTGTATTCTTATTATCATGGTTACGAACTTTGTGATGGACTTATGTCATGATATCTATATTACCCTGACATTGTATGTTAAGTTATCATTATCATAGTGTATTATTGCATATCGGTCACATTATACTAGTTATGCTGATTTTTGGTTACAAGAGAAGAGTATGTTATGGTATGATTTCCTATCTTTAGGATAGGTTTGCTTTACTTCTTTGTGGACAGTCTCGATTACCCCTAAGCCACGATTGTGGAGAGGACTTGTTGTGTCTTAGTAGTGCCTGTTTATTTATATATGGTTTCAGTATACTATATTTTGATATGTTCCCCTTGCACCAGGCTTTATGTCCGATCCGCGTTTTAACTTTGTCTGTTTATGTCATGACAACTCTCGAGTACTTAATTGAGTCGTTTGGGAGTCAAGTACCTTAGGGACACACTTTTAGGATCGCCGGAGCATTCTATGGAGGCAACGTCGATACTCCATACATATACTTGATATTGTAGTAGTATAGGAAAGATATGCATTTATATACGAGATTTTATGCATTCGATAATCATTAAGACCCATTTTTGTAGGGAGTTTGATGTATTTTGACTTCTACATTGATATTCATTTATTATTCATTACCGTCAATGTAGTATTTTATATAATGTTGTTATTCTGTTTTATTCGTGTATATTCAGTATATTATATGTTGCCATTCCACTTTGAGATTTTACCGATATGCCTTAGTATAAATGTTTGTTTCAATTTTCTTTCCGGACAATCTATCTTCTGTGGTACTCGAAAGTCAAATGTTGTCATTAAGTGCTGATTTCAGGGTGTTACAAAGAGTGGGTCATTATAGAACCATATTTGCTCCATATATACTACAGATGTGATAGTATAACATGATCTGAGTCATATCGTCTCAACCACCTCACCCCCAGCTGGTCATGTCATACTTAACCTATCGTATACACCTGGTCGTATCACATTGAATCTATGTGGATTCACTTCCCTGTACTTGCCTCAAGCACTACAGTTAATATATTGCCCAACGTCGTGTCAATTTCATGTACGACTCAATTCCCCAGACTCGTGTGACGAACGCAAATCCGTACCCTTTGAATCGACAATAAACCAGACATGTCCAACCCAAAAAGCACAAATGACGGGAAGTTAGGAGAAAGAAAAGAAGAGAGAAGAAGAGAAGAGATGAAAGAGAGAAGATAAACCAAATAGAACAATACATATTCTCACAAGGCTGCGGAAAACATATAATATCATATCAATGATCAATACAAAACCGAAACTATATATACATACATCAATCAGAGTACAACAATCAATCAATATTTATCAGCCTGAACAGTTATAATAACCTGTCTTCATAATTGCCCATAATATACAAACAACTAAGCATCGGATAAACAAAATCGATACGTATACACAAAAATGAAGATCTCCAGGTAACGACCTGAAATTTTCGATCCCAAAAATTCCAGATAGCTAGAGAAAAGAAGTAAGAGATAGAAGAAGAAGAATAGAAAACTAAACCCAAAGTCTCACATACGCAGCGGATAAAATATAATATCACATAAATAATAGTTATACAAAGGAAACTGTACTTGTCAAATTACACTTTATTATATTAGAGTTACAACAGATTTATAATCACAGAAAAGATAAATCTATCTATTACAAATACTATAATATATTAACATCAGAAGCTCTCCATACGTTCCTGCTCTCCAGCTCGCCTCCTGAGCTCCAGAACGTCCTTACCTGAAAATTTGTAATACTCGGTCTAACCCGAGCATTACATCAAAGTAACACCCGGGTCAGGCTGGAAACCAGAGTGAGTAAACCTATCTAACATGAATACTAAAGCATATAACTGATGTGAACCCGGGGTAACTTATGTCAATTTACAAGTTCACAAGTCGTTAAAGACATTACATACATCACACCTTAATTTCTAAGTACCAGACTTAGATTAAATGGTCTTATCCATCTCATTCTATTGATTCCATGCATCAAAATTATAAAGAATCGAAGTGGTTTCGGGTATTTACAAATACCCGACTCCGGTCTCTTCGAATCCAGCGTCATCTAAACTCAATTTATTCAATTAAATACAATCCAACTTAAATTTTCGGATAACATTTTTACACAGCAAATTCAAAATTGATTGATAATCACATTATCACCGTCCATCCAATATATCATATCACAAAGCAATTTATCATAGAGATATCAACCAACTCAAAGCATCCATCATCATTCAGTCATTAATAAGCAGGGTTTATCACTTCCTTTAATTACATAAATTAATGACCCTCTAATTACTTCCATTAATTAATTATTCTTGAATGTCATATAATTATTAACCTTTAATTTAATTACATACGTTAATCAATCTTGATTAATCACAATCAGTAATTAACTTTCCTAAAATTACTTCATCAATTAAACCAACTCCTCGATTAATTATATTAATTAATCCTTAAATTTCACTGAGTAATTATCACCTAATTCCTTCCACTGAATAATTATGCTTTAATTACTTCTCACCAAGTAATTTACCCATTCATTAATTACATCATGTAATATCCATTAATTACTTCACTAAGTAATTACACTTCCTTATTTACATTTATTAATAATTAATTATTCAAATTGATTTTCCATAGTCATTTACATTGATTAATTATCCTTTTAATTAATCACACTAATTAATTAACTAACCCCTAAATAACTTTCTTAATTAATTCATCTTTTATTCAATTACACTTAAGAAATGAATTCTTAATTACTTCCATAAAGTAATTTTCCTTAAATTATCTTCATCAAGTAAGCATTCTATTGGATAATTTTCCTTAATCAATTATCCTCTAATCAGGAATTAATTTAGACCTTTAATCCATATTTTAAACTGGTTAACCCCAAATAAATTCACCCTTAAATTACATCTATCCATTTGTCACCAATTACAATTTAATAAATCTAAAATGGATTCATTATAATCCTTAATTATTAATTCATGAGCCCTTAGTTAATAATTGATTAATTAATCTTTAATCACCAGGGTCCCTGATTAACTTAAAATAACCTATTTATCTCAATTAATCCCTTGTTATCGTATAAATTCAAAGCATTTTATTCTTCAAATTAACTTCTTAATTACATACTTTAATTAATTTTATATAACTTATTTAAAAAAACATAATTTATAACACTACTATAAGGGAATAAATCATTAAAATTGGTTAAACTCGATTACTTAAAGTAAATTACTTTTACTTTGAAGTTAAGATTAAATGAACCAACCTTAATTATGAAACAATATTAAATTAAAATGGGCCGAAGCCCACGACATCCAACGCAAACAAACCCACTCGCCTTCCTCTTCCCAAATCACGCTGAAATCCTTCCATACCATCACCAGTACAAGAAGAAGTAAAAAAACGGACGCGAAACAATCGATACACTAACAAAATTAGCAAACTCGAATAAAACTCGAGACCATCCTTCATTTCATTCGAATGTGTGAGCCCCGACCATTAATATCAATGATACACCGTGCAATCGTGCACGTGCACCACTCCACGGTGATGCTCCGACCACCGAAACTGCCCTTGATAGGTCGACGATGACCAATACCCTCCATTCTGACCACCGAGTCATCCAACCCATACCCAATTCAAATTCGAACATTCAAGGTCAACTGGACCCAAAACATCATCAGAAAACCATTTAACACCGATGATCTTATCCACCTGGAACCACGTCGCCTCGACCACAGCCTCGCCTTGATCTCTAGCGCCAATCCCCCCTGTCGCGATCATCCCCATTCCTCCCTAGCCTACGTCATTTGCCTCGGTAGCAACCACGAAGAAAACACACCGAAACCCTAGTTCAACCTCGCAAAGACTCTCTGGCGACCAGAAAATTCTCCAACTATTTTTTTCACCATCCACGATACAAGTGCTACCTCCAGCGTGAACCCCATCCTCACCAGAACTACCATTCGCCAGAGGTTGAAAAAAAAAACAATTTCCAATTAACTAAGAAATTCTCCATATTCCCAAAATTTGAAATCATGAAATCAATACTAAAAATCATGGTTTTGAAATACCAACCCATATATATAATCCTAACTTGAGAATTTAACAATTAAATTTTTGACTTTGATCTTTCTTTCTCTTAAAATTCCTATTTCCAGTCAATTCCCTTCTAATGATCCTTGTGAACATTTTTTTTAAAACAAAATTAGCTTAATTTATACGACTTCTCTTTGAACACCATAATCAGATCTAGCTTATATGAAGGGGAATTGAATTTAGAGTATGTTTGGTCCATTTAAATTTCAAACAGAGACATGTTATAGATACTCAGGTACTTCTATATATATAAGTATATTCATATATTTTGGAAAACATTACACAATCAATATTTCAAGAATTTACCACATGCCTTCTTCAGTGAGATGATTTGATTTAAAGAGTGAATGTTTTACTCACCAGAAACAGATGATGAACAGAGCATATGAAGATGAAATTGAAACTGGAATGTTCCCTGCCCTTTGAAAACTTAGTTGCTGGAAATAACATTCTTTGATCTTAAAAGCTCGGGTGCTTCTTTGTTTTGATTATAAACTGAGTTGCATGCAGGCTTCCAGGTTGAAGAAAAATGATTACTTGCTTCAGACTTGCACTTGGAAACAAACATTATTGCAGGCTTTTGTTCTTAAGTTTAAACTCTTTTTTTTTAAATTGATTTTAGGTTTGAGGATAATTGATAACAGACTCTGTTTTGTTTACAGGTTTGAAAATTTTGAGGAGTGTTTGCAAACTTTGGTGATAAAAATGGTTACAGATTGTATGAAACTTCTATAGCACTTGAAAAGTTACTCGAAACCTTTAGAATCTGGAAATATCTAACTGCTGAAGCTTTGATTGAGGCAGTTTGCATTTGAATAAGTTACAAACTTTTTACTAAATGGTCACAGGCTTTAATTCCTTTCTGGGTTGCGTTTGTTTTGGTTTCCATTATCAGGTTTGAGAACATCTTTTGGTTTGGTTTTTAGAAAAGAGAACAAAGAAATAAGGTGTTATGTTTTATTAAGATTAAAGAAATTAAAATTTTAAATTGAGGACACTTGTCACTTACATGTTTTAACTATCTTACACATATACTAATATCCTTACAAATGTCTCTAGCATATTTTAAAAAGTTTACAAGTGTTCTTTTCTTTTAATTAAATCATTTTAAGTTATATATGCATTTAGGAAATATTTTTATGCATAAGAAATGTTTTTATGTTAACGTTTTTACACATATATGACTTGTACATGTATTAAAAAAAAGTATTAATCTTTTTTTTTAAAATCCTATTTAAACTTTTAAGAAAATAATTTTGAAACTAATTTATACTTGAATTAATTATCACATTCTCAAGATATTTTTTTTTTTTAATTTTTAAATCCAAGTTTTATTTATAAACCATATATGTATGTATGAAAATAGAATAGTTATCATATGATAAGTTTTACATATATCTATTTACATATTTATTTACTAAAAAGATTCATTATTTTAATTCAATTATTATTATAGTTTCAAATTCACTTATAAACATCCAAACATCCTTATTTATCACATTTTATTGGTTCAACTGAATAAAATCAGTTAATCAATTCAATTATAAGATGACTAAAATCTGGGTTATCACATTCCTCCCCCTTTGAATCTTTTCGTCCTCGAAAAGAAATGAAGCCAGAATTTATTAAAATACTTATTATTAGAAAAATTATTCTTTGAAACACTTTTAAAAGTATATTATAAAATGGTTTTATAAAAATACTTTTATAACTCGATGTTTCCACAAGTCCAACTTCGTTCTTACAGAAGTTCGGTCATATGTTGATCAGGCGTAAGACTAAAAATTTATAAGTACTTAGCAGACCCAATTTCAACACCCAGTGAAAATACTTTGAAATAATTTTATTGAAAATTTAGAAAACGGTTTTTTTTTTTAAAAATAGAGGAAATTTCTTTGTGAGAATGCTCTGGAAATCATCACCCCCATCTATGGTCGCAGTTAACCTGATGGTTGCGTTGTCGCCCCGACAAAATCCACAGATAACTATAGGCCTCCCGCCCCTCGATTACACCATGGAACCCGCTACAGATCGCAGCTACAACTGGGGTTACGTAGCTATCACAGCAATAACCCATATAACTGTAGGCATCAGCGCCCTCGAATTTCGCTGCCAAAAGAATGAAACTTCTCCACTCCACTTGACCATAGATCGCAGTCTACTGATGTTGCGTTGCCTTCCCGGCAAAATCAAGTGTAGACCGTTGACACTCATCCTCCACACGATTTTCGCTATGGTCCCCACAGAAGATCGCAGTGACATCGAGTTACATTATCGTCGCAGCATAACCCAAATGCCCCTGTAGGCATCAGCGCCCTCGACTTTCGCTACCCAATAATCCTCAGGAACTAGTTTGTCCGGACTCCTCACAGGATCAACTTTAGAACCCCCCTTGGGGCTCAAGGCAGCACTACCCAGTGGTACTCCTGAGAAGTCCATTCCAAGGGAGCGCCTTTTTCCCCGGAGCCATCATCAAAACATTTTATACTATATATATAGTATCTTTAAATCGTACACCTAGTATGATCTCATTCAAAGCTCCTTTACAAAAAATCGATTATCCCAAAATCGATAATTCTCAAACTAGGCTTTCTAAATTCAATATTGATTTTACCCAAAAATCAAAAGCCTTTCCAAATTCAAAGGTTCCCAAAACGTTTTCCAAAATCCTCACAAGATCCTTTAAATATATACAGATATATACAATTTTTAAAACTTTGGATCATTTCAAACTTGTATAAAACTCCTTTTATCTTCAAACACTTTCAAAATCCTTTCCATCTGGCAATAGATTTATCAAGGGGAGTTTTATCTTATAAAACAAAGATATTTACTTTGTTTACTCAAAATCAGATATTCAAATTTGATTACTCATTCAATATCATTTTCATTCAAATCCGTACGGTGTACACATATCATCCGTACGCTATACCAATCTGATCGCTCACTCGATCACACAATTTCACTTCCGAACTAGTATCGTCCACCCGACTTCCTAGTGCGGACACAGATCTGGTTTCTTGATCAGAAATCGTCATTCTCCTTGCATAGTCATAACTATGATAGGGAATATCCAGAACCAATCAACAATCCATATCCAGGTTCGCCGTCGAAAATCGAGTGAAAAAAATCCCACTCGGATCGATATAACTATCTCGAAGTTCTGTGCTCGAATCTGGAACAAATCAATATGCGAATAGAATAACATACGTACAACCTACGTATTTATCTTTATTGGTTATTAGCAAAATCAATTCCATTCCTATTCACATCCACTTTGATTTTCATTCACTTACTCTCAATTGTTTCAATCCATTTGATTATCACCTCCACCTTATCTCGATTGGGTATTAACCAATAACAGTTTGAACTCCGACCAGTTTATTTGAAAATAGCATGAAAAATTTAAAAATAGATAAGTAGTTGGAAAATAATTACTAATTTGTAAAATAGGTATAAAATAGTTAGAAAATAGCTTGAAATAATTATAGAAATTTTAGATAATTGCAAAATAATAGTAAGATAGTAATTAGTTTTGTAAAATAGTTGAAATATAGTAATTAGTTTATAAAATAGTTGGAAAATTGCTAAACAGTTCAAAAATAATTGTAAACAAATATAAGATAGTTTGGCTTTTAAAAGAGAAGTTGTATGTATAATAAATAGCTTGGAAAAATAGGTTTATATTACAACAATTTATATTAAAAATTGTCTAGAGTCAAAACTGTTCAATTTAAATTTCCTCTTCCTTTTAAATTGACCCAATTCCAATTTAAATAATTTCAATTTCCATTGAAATTGATTCATTCCCAATTCAAGTTGAATTAATTCTCAATTCCCTTTCAAATTTAAATCAAATTCCATTTGATTTTAAACATATTCAACTTTAATTACAATCCCAAGTTATTCCAATCACTTTGGACTAATATCCATTCAATTGAACCCACTTCAATTCCAATCCATTTCAACTCCAGTTTGAATTAATCTCAATTTCAAATTCCATTTCCAAATCAAGTTGAATTACTCTTGATTTCCTCCCAAATTAAATTCAAATTTCATTTGAATTTAAAACTATTCAATTTTTAATTACCATTCCAAATTATTCAAATCAATTTGGACTAACTTCAAATTGAACCTACTTAAATTTCAAATCATTTCAAATTAATCCAATTCAAATTTTCCATTTGAATCTTATACTCATGCATCTTCAATCAACATTTCAATTAATTCAAATCAAATTCAATTTGAACTAATTCAAATTTCAAATCTAAACCATATCGAATTATATAAATTCGAGTTAATACTTCAAATGTTGATTTAATTCCTTAAATCAATTTACCTTTTTATCCCAACAATGGATTACCATAACCCATTCCTCATTCATTTAAACAAATCCAATTCACATTTTAAAGATTATTAATAACAATAGGATGATATCATCCAATTATTTCAAAACATTCATCCATTTCCAATTTCCGGATCTCAAACCCAAATTTGAGATCACTCAACTCTAAAATATAATCAATCATTTAACTTCCTAAGTTAAATCTTAATTTCATCTTGAAATTTCCAAATCAGGTTGATCATTTCAACTTATTTAACCTTTCCCAAGTTAAACTCTATTCACTTTATCCAGTCGACCTTACCCAATTGAACTTCCGTTTCAAATTTTAAACTTTTCATAAATAATCTTCCCACTTATTAAGTTCAAAAACTTAGCACTTTGGGTATCACATCTTATTCCACATTTAAAACTCACCATTTAGAGTTTATTTCAAACCACCTTTGATATTATGTATATCCACGAATATACATATTAATTTCTTTTACATACCAAATTTTACTTTAAAATTTTAAACTACCTTTGGTTTTTAATTCAAAACAAATTTCTTTTAAATTTTCAAACAACTCTTGTTTGAAATAGGACCATTTTATTCAATTACATTAAATAATATTATTTACTATTTCTAAATTAATTACATCATTAATTAATCACATTCGGTAATTAACTTATTTCTTAGTTATCTTCATTAAGTAATTGTCCCTTAAATTCTTCCCTCTAGTTACTTCATTAAGTAACTCCCTCTTTATTTATCATTTCCAATTATTATCCATTAATTAACCTCATTAAATAAAGTTTAATTAATTACATAAATTAATTGATTATCCTTATCCTGAAACCTTTCCCAAATTCAAGATTTAATTTTGGTTTGAACCCATTTCAAACTTGTCTTTATTCAATTTAAATTTCAATTTGGTTGTATTTTATAACTTCTTAATTTAATTCAATAATTTAACAACCAATTACCTTAATATTTATTAGAAAGATATATTGCTGTAACGACCCTAGATTTTAAATTAATTTAAATTGATAATTTAATTTAATTTATGAATAAAAATTGTGAAAATAATTGGTAACTAATATAAAATTTTAGTTAAATTTTAAATAATCGAGGATTAATTTGGATATTTGAAAATGAACTTATAGTTATATAAAATATGACAAAACATAAAACAAAGTAAAAACAAGTTTGGCAATGCAAAATAAAGTATTCAAACAAAAAAAAATACAAAGTATGCAAGACAAAGACAAGAAACATAAACAAAGCAAAGTTGAATAAGTACAGGCTGGAAAGAAGTAAAAGAAAACAAAGAAAAATATTATATGTGGGTAGCTTGCAAAAGAAACAAACAAGTTACAAAATTATATTCAGTATGTACACTTAAAACAATACAAAGGCAAATGAAAGTGTTTAAAACAAATATAAAACAAAACAAAGTGTAAGCTAATGAAATAAGACATAAAAAATTATTCATTTGTTCAAGTAATCAATGCAAGTCAAAATTGTATCTCTCAGCCACCAAGTTAATTAATGCAGCCACCACAATCTCATCAGGCAAGAAAAAAAAATGCAGGCTGAAGTAAACAATAGCCAAAAGAAGAAAATCATGCAAAATCAAATGTTGTTAGCCGAGATCTTGTTTCATAAAACAAATGAAAATACAAGTACAAAATAGAAACATATATACCAACAACCATCATTTCAGCCAAAACAAAGAAGTATATAATATCATTAGCTGTAATCAAGTACAAGCAAATTGTAACTTCTCCATAATGCAAGCAACTTCACCCATGTTATTGTACAAACAAACATACCCTGCTGTACAAACATGATATCAACCAGTAAGGTTTTCTTTGATATATATTAGCCTTATCACTTCGGTTCTTCAAAGATGAGTAACTTCAAAAGTAAATGCCAGTGCAAAGTATCTCTGGAAAATAAAATAAAGTTGCAGGAAACGAAAATCAAAGTAAAAGGAAAAAAAAATATGCAGGCTCAAATTTCTTCTCTGTTCCTTGTTCTTGTTCTCTGCCTTATTCAAGATCCAGGTGAGTAACTAAATTAAAATCCAACTAAGTAAATCTATATTTGATGGTCAATATGTTTGAATTTGAAGTTGCTTAGTATGTGTGTATATATACGTAAATTGTTCTATGTCTATATATATATATGCAGATGGGTATGTCTGTATATGCTGAAACTTTTTTTTTTCCTTGCTTAAGAACATATGGTCTGATCAACAAATTCAAATATCAAACTACTTGATTTTTGATGGGCCTTGGTTTCAAAAGCAAACATGTTTGTTTAAGTATTGGTTATTATTTAAAAATTGTTTCAAGTAAAATAAAAGTGTACCTGTTAATAAAGATTTGGATTATACAGAGCAAACTTCAAATGCTGATAATGTTAAGTGTTTCGAAACTTTGATTTACTTATGTAACCTGAATTCATACTTGAAAATAGAATTTTTAAAAGTAAAATAGGAATTTTTAGTCAATAATACTAGTAGCAGTTCAGAGATGAACTGGGAAAGGTTTTGGAGCGAATTCTGGTGATCTACTTGGATGGAGTGGTTGGGTTCGTGTCTGGGGATGGAAGAGTAAGCAGTGGTGCTGGGAAAAATAGTGGAATGGTCGGCAGATCATCATGGTGGCCGAAAATCACCGAGCTAGGGTTTAAGCTCTAAATTTTGTCATAGTAGGAAATCTCATCAGTGTCGCTTCATTTTTGCATCGGGATTCGTGGGACCAGGTGGGAATGTGGCGTCAGACATTGGGGAGGGTTCGTGTGTGTTCGTGCGTTCTCCGGTGGCGTGAGTGGCGGTGAAGAGGTTGAAGTCCAACTGTGGTGAGTAACAGGTTTCGAGCAAAATGCCTAAATTTCGATTTAGACTTCATTGAGGCGATTCGAATTTGATTTTCGTGCCTACGCGACATTTGGAACTTGTCGATGATACTGGTGATTGCCGGAGGTCGGCCGCGCCTCCGTGCACGTGCACAGCATGGTGAACCATGTCAGTGTCGATGATGGCATCTGACTCGTGACGTGCTCGAGTTTTGAGGTGGGTCGCTTCGGGGTTTTGATCGCGCATAGATTTTGAACCTGATGCTTTAATTTATAGCTTAGGTAAAACTTAAACTACAGGAAAGAAACAAAAGAAAAAAAAAAGAGGGGAGAAGAAGAAGAACTGCAGGAAACTCGGGAGGTTGGGGTGACTAACTCGAAGTGTAACTCGAGTTTTAAATAGGGGAAGTCTCGAGTTTTTTTTCTTTCTAACTGAAGTATAAAATAAAAAAATAAAATATAAAGTAGTTAAGCAATTTGTGTTTCAATAGGATTTAAGCATTTGAATTTAATAAATGTTTAACAGCTTAAGTTTTTAATTTTCTTAATTAATGCTTAACAATGTTTTAAACACTTAATTATTATTTTAAATTAAGTAAATACTTTAAGTTAAATATAAAATTTATTGACATTAAAGTTTTGTAGTTAATAATAATTTGATTTTCAAAATTTAAAGAAGAGCTTTAAATTGACTATTAAGAAGAATAATTAATATAAATTGTTTTAGTATCCAATTAATTAACTAACAAATGTTTTGAAATAATTTAGTATTAAACTTTAATTAATCGATGTTCTAGTATGGAAATGATTCCAAGTATTTAAATTTAATAGATTCAAATGATAAAACTAAGTAGATTGGCTTAAAAACTTTTCTTATATAAGAAATAAATGTTATTTACATTCATTTTTAAGAATTATAAAGTGAACTTCAAAATGGAACTTATGTTTAAAAGAATAATCATTTTTGAATTTTAAATCCCAAATGCAATTTAAACCTAAATTTAAAGTGTAATGTTTAAAATACACTTAAATGTGAATGAAATCATTAATAAAGAAATTAATTATCTTAGAGATAACTAAGGTAATAAAATGATTTAATTTATAGGGTAATTAAAGAATGATTGATTTAATTTATAAATAAATAATTGGATTAATTAAAAAATTAGAAATGATTAATAATGAATTAATCTAAGATAATTTCTTAAGAAAGTGATTAAAGAAATATTATTAGTTAATAAAGATAATTAACTAGAGATTATTTAGTAATTAAATTAATGTGATAAATCTTGATAATTAATTAGATTAATTAATTTAGATAATCAATTATACATTGTTAAATGTAATTACTTAATGAAAGTAATTTAGGATTAATCACTTATTGTAATTCATTTTGGATATTCTGATTTACTAAAGTTAATTTAATGATAAAATTGGTTCAAAAGTTAATTTAATTAATATGATAAATTAAGAATAATTTAAATAATTAAAGTGTTTGATAAATTAATTTGTATCAAATGATTTGAAATTTATAAATCAAAATTTGATAATAAATTCATACGTAATTAATTTAATTGGAAACGAATTGAATTAATTAGGATTAAGCAATTAATTAATCCTGCTTATAAATGATTATTAAATACTTGACCTTACCTATGAATGATTGTATTGGATAGAGTGCCTTGAATTGATTGTCCTATCTGATGTTTTGTGATATATCTGATTTGTGACATTTTGTTCTATGGATTGAGCTGTGTATAATTTATTCATTTATTTACATTTGTATATTATCTGTGAATCTTTGAATGAAGATAAGCGTTATAGTTTATATCGCTTATCAACTATATTTCTGTGTTTTAATCTGTGATGATTGAATGATGTTGCACTATTGTGTTAAACCCCTGGACCACACCATACATACACAATATGGATTTCACGAGGAAATCGATTAAGTCACAGATTTTGAAATGATTTATAAAATTGAATATTTGAATTCAAATGTTTTGAAAATGGATTGAGATTAAAGTGAAAAGCTTTTGAAATGGAATTTCAAAGATGAAATATAGTTTGGATAACTTGATTGAGTTTTGAAATTTAAATATTTTAATTTAAATTTGAATTCAATATTTGAAATTGAATTCTATGATTTGGAAACTAGGATATAAAGAAAAGTTATTCAACTTATAATAAGTTATATGGGTTTTTAAACCATTTTTGAAGTGTTGTTTTTGGGAATTTGAATTAACCCAAAAGATTTAACTTGTATAAATTAGATCGAATTTCTTCGAAACGAAAACTACTTGTTTTCAAATAATAACAGCTTTTATTTAAAGAAAAGATCTCCCAATTATGTTGAAAAGGTTTCAAGCTGAAATAGAATTGAAATGTTTTGAAAGCTATGAAATGAATCTTTGATTCAGAGGCCGAATGAGTTAATCCAACTTGAATTGAAATTGTTTTTGAAGGGCTATGAATGAATCTTTGGAAATGATTTTGAAAGCTATAAGTTGAATCTTTGATTTAAAGATTCAACAAGTTAATCGAATTTTGAAAGCTATGAGTTAAATCTTTGATTTAAAGATTTAACGAGTTAATCCAATTGAAATGGAAATTGTTTTGAAATCCGTAAATGGAATTTTGTGAAATTAATCTTTTGTTAAAAAGATTTGAAATGGTAATTTGTTTAAACCATTTGAAAGAAAAGTTTTGGATTATTAAGTTGTGACTTAATTGAAATTCCTTATCCATATGTTATAAATGTTGCGCTTACTATTCGGGTTAGCCGGGAAAGGACCTTTGGGTCGTATAACCCATTCCGAATATGTGATACGTCGTTATGGATAGCATTTGAAGACCGGTGTTGAAGATCGGGTATTTGCAAGAACGATAGTATGACCTATCGATTGTCTCTGCACTGAGTTGCAACGGTATAGAGACTCCCTAAGTGATGGGAAATCCGATCGGGATTGTGAATATCCGGATTGCAAGGACTTCTTTGTAAGTGCCTTCGGTTCTGTTCGAGCCCGGACCAGACTTGCTTATGCTAGGTGATATGTGATGGGGGGTTCTCGCTTCGCGGTTTGGTGGCGAACGGGAGACTCTTACCCCCACACGTCCTCTTTACGGGGTTGGTTAGTCGAAGCCGTGACACTCGAAAGGGTGGCCGTAAAAGCAAGTTTGGGATATCAGTGTAAGCCACGGTGGGGCTGGGATGGTTGAAAAGCCTACCGGTTGTGACCACTAGTCGTTACATTTGGTATCAGAGCTAAGGGTTAAAACTTTAGCTCAGGAGTATAACACGTTAAGTAGCTCATTAGAGATAGGGTGAAGTATCCCTAGAATGAGTAATTCCTAAGATATCTGTTTGAATGCCTCAGTAAATTATCTTACTGATAGTAAGTATGAGTGCAAGAAGATGACGAGATAGGGGACAAGGGAATACGACTATAAATGGTCGATGCCCTGCAACAGTGGAAACAAACTTTCTATATCAATCTCTTTTGATTCATCTTTTCAAATTCTTTTGATTGCTTCGTGACAGCTCCAGAAGAAGTTTCGATATGATGGTGGCTCTACGATTCATTATAGAAAATCCTTATCTTTATCGATTTCTTATCAGTTTCTGATTTAAACTTTAATGAATATGAAATTAAAATTTGAGATTGAAAATTTTAAATAAATTAGAAATTTTAAATTGAGTTAAAATTGAATAATAGAATATGAAGGATAAATTGAATTGTATCGATAAAGCGATTTCGTTTAAAATCAAATTTTGAAATTCTGTTGAAATTTCTTGGGTTGGTCGAAGTCCGAAGAGGGACAAATTGGTATATATTTTGAGATATTCCAACTTGAATTTGGAATTCATATCTTGAGTTTGAGGAATTATAGGAGATCGAATCTATCTATCTCTTTGTTGTTTTCGTGCCTGCGAATTTCGAGGACGAAATTCTTTTAAGGGGGGAAGTTTGTAACGACCCTAGATTTTAAATTAATTTAAATTGATAATTTAATTTAATTTATGAATAAAAATTGTGAAAATAATTGGTAACTAATATAAAATTTTAGTTAAATTTTAAATAATCGAGGATTAATTTGGATATTTGAAAATGAACTTATAGTTATATAAAATATGACAAAACATAAAACAAAGTAAAAACAAGTTTGGCAATGCAAAATAAAGTATTCAAACAAAAAAAATACAAAGTATGCAAGACAAAGACAAGAAACATAAACAAAGCAAAGTTGAATAAGTATAGGCTGGAAATAAGTAAAAGAAAACAAAGAAAAATATTATATGTGGGTAGCTTGCAAAAGAAACAAACAAGTTACAAAATTATATTCAGTATGTACACTTAAAACAATACAAAGGCAAATGAAAGTGTTTAAAACAAATATAAAACAAAACAAAGTGTAAGCTAATGAAATAAGACATAAAAAATTATTCATTTGTTCAAGTAATCAATGCAAGTCAAAATTGTATCTCTCAGCCACCAAGTTAATTAATGCAGCCACCACAATCTCATCAGGCAAGAAAAAAAAATGCAGGCTGAAGTAAACAATAGCCAAAAGAAGAAAATCATGCAAAATCAAATGTTGTTAGCCGAGATCTTGTTTCATAAAACAAATGAAAATACAAGTACAAAATAGAAACATATATACCAACAACCATCATTTCAGCCAAAACAAAGAAGTATATAATATCATTAGCTGTAATCAAGTACAAGCAAATTGTAACTTCTCCATAATGCAAGCAACTTCACCCATGTTATTGTACAAACAAACATACCCTGCTGTACAAACATGGTATCAACCAGTAAGGTTTTCTTTGATATATATTAGCCTTATCACTTCGGTTCTTCAAAGATGAGTAACTTCAAAAGTAAATGCCAGTGCAAAGTATCTCTGGAAAATAAAATAAAGTTGCAGGAAACAAAAATCAAAGTAAAAGGAAAAAAAAAATATGCAGGCTCAAATTTCTTCTCTATTCCTTGTTCTTGTTCTCTGCCTTATTCAAGATCCAGGTGAGTAACTAAATTAAAATCCAACTAAGTAAATCTATATTTGATGGTCAATATGTTTGAATTTGAAGTTGCTTAGTATGTGTGTATATATACGTAAATTGTTCTATGTCTATATATATATGCAGATGGGTATGTCTGTATATGCTGAAACTTTTTTTTTCCTTGCTTAAGAACATATGGTCTGATCAACAAATTCAAATATCAAACTACTTGATTTTTGATGGGCCTTGGTTTCAAAAGCAAACATGTTTGTTTAAGTATTGGTTATTATTTAAAAATTGTTTCAAGTAAAATAAAAGTGTATCTGTTAATAAAGATTTGGATTATACAGAGCAAACTTCAAATGCTGATAATGTTAAGTGTTTCGAAACTTTGATTTACTTATATAACCTGAATTCATACTTGAAAATAGAATTTTTAAAAGTAAAATAGGAATTTTTAGTCAATAATACTAGTAGCAGTTCAGAGATGAACTGGGAAAGGTTTTGGAGCGAATTCTGGTGATCTACTTGGATGGAGTGGTTGGGTTCGTGTCTGGGGATGGAGGAGTAAGCAGTGGTGTTGGGAAAAATAGTGGAATGGTCGGCAGATCATCATGGTGGCCGAAAATCACCGAGCTAGGGTTTAAGCTCTAAATTTTGTCATAGTAGGAAATCTCATCAGTGTCGCTTCATTTTTGCATTGGGATTCGTGGGACCAGGTGGGAATGTGGCGTCAGACATTGGGGAGGGTTCGTGTGTGTTCGTGCGTTCTCCGGTGGCGTGAGTGGCGGTGAAGAGGTTGAAGTCCAACTGTGGTGAGTAACAGGTTTCGAGCAAAATGCCTAAATTTCGATTCAGATTTCTCTGAGGCGATTCGAATTTGATTTTCGTGCCTACGCGACATTTGGAACTTGTCGATGATACTGGTGATTGCCGGAGGTCGGACGCGCCTCCGTGCACGTGCACAGCATGGTGAACCATGTCAGTGTCGATGATGGCATCTGACTCGTGACGTGCTCGAGTTTTGAGGTGGGTCGCTTCGGGGTTTTGATCGCGCATAGATTTTGAACCTGATGCTTTAATTTATAGCTTAGGTAAAACTTAAACTACAGGAAAGAAACAAAAGAAAAAAAAAAGGGGAGAAGAAGAAGAACTGCAGGAAACTCGGGAGGATGGGGTGATTAACTCGAAGTGTAACTCGAGTTTTAAATAGGGGAAGTCTCGAGGTTTTTTTTTCTAACTGAAGTGTAAAATAAAAAAATAAAATATAAAGTAGTTAAGCAATTTGTGTTTCAATAGGATTTAAGCATTTGAATTTAATAAATGTTTAACAGCTTAAGTTTTTAATTTTCTTAATTAATGCTTAACAATGTTTTAAACACTTAATTATTATTTTAAATTAAGTAAATACTTTAAGTTAGATATAAAATTTATTGACATTAAAGTTTTGTAGTTAATAATAATTTGATTTTCAAAATTTAAAGAAGAGCTTTAAATTGACTATTAAGAAGAATAATTAATATAAATTGTTTTAGTATCCAATTAATTAACTAACAAATGTTTTGAAATAATTTAGTATTAAACTTTAATTAATCAATGTTCTAGTATGGAAATGATTCCAAGTATTTAAATTTAATAGATTCAAATGATAAAACTAAGTAGATTGGCTTAAAAACTTTTCTTATATAAGAAATAAATGTTATTTACATTCATTTTTAAGAATTATAAAGTGAACTTCAAAATGGAACTTATGTTTAAAAGAATAATCATTTTTGAATTTTAAATCCCAAATGCAATTTAAACCTAAATTTAAAGTGTAATGTTTAAAATACACTTAAATGTGAATGAAATCATTAATAAAGAAATTAATTATCTTAGAGATAACTAAGGTAATAAAATGATTTAATTTATAGGGTAATTAAAGAATGATTGATTTAATTTATAAATAAATAATTGGATTAATTAAAAAATTAGAAATGATTAATAATGAATTAATCTAAGATAATTTCTTAATTAAGTGATTAAAGAAATATTATAGTTAATAAAGATAATTAACTAGAGATTATTTAGTAATTAAATGAATGTGATAAATCTTGATAATTAATTAGATTAATTAATTTAGATAATCAATTATACATTGTTAAATGTAATTACTTAATAAAAGTAATTTAGGATTAATCACTTATTGTAATTCATTTTGGATATTCTGATTTACTAAAGTTAATTTAATGATAAAATTGGTTCAAAAGTTAATTTAATTAATATGATAAATTAAGAATAATTTAATTAATTAAAGTGTTTGATAAATTAATTTGTATCAAATGATTTGAAATTTATAAATCAAAATTTGATAATAAATTCATAAGTAATTAATTTAATTGGAAACGAATTGAATTAATTAGGATTAAGCAATTAATTAATCCTGCTTATAAATGATTATTAAATACTTGACCTTACCTATGAATGATTGTATTGGATAGAATGCCTTGAATTGATTGTCCTATCTGATGTTTTGTGATATATCTGATTTGTGACATTTTGTTCTATGGATTGAGCTGTGTATAATTTATTCATTTATTTACATTTGTATATTATATGTGAATCTTTGAATGAAGATAAGCGTTATAGTTTATATCGCTTATCAACTATATTTCTGTGTTTTAATCTGTGATGATTGAATGATGTTGCACTATTGTGTTAAACCCCTGGACCACACCATACATACACAATATGGATTTCACGAAGAAATCGATTAAGTCACAGATTTTGAAATGATTTATAAAATTGAATATTTGAATTCAAATGTTTTGAAAATGGATTGAGATTAAAGTGAAAAGCTTTTGAAATGGAATTTCAAAGATGAAATATAGTTTGGATAACTTGATTGAGTTTTGAAATTTAAATATTTTAATTTAAATTTGAATTCAATATTTGAAATTGAATTCTATGATTTGGAAACTAGGATATAAAGAAAAGTTATTCAACTTATAATAAGTTATATGGGTTTTTAAACCATTTTTGAAGTGTTGTTTTTGGGAATTTGAATTAACCCAAAAGATTTAACTTGTATAAATAAGATCGAATTTCTTCGAAATGAAAACTACTTGTTTTCAAATAATAACAGCTTTTATTTAAAGAAAAGATCTCCCAATTATGTTGAAAAGGTTTCAAGCTGAAATAGAATTGAAATGTTTTGAAAGCTATGAAATGAATCTTTGATTCAAAGGCCGAATGAGTTAATCCAACTTGAATTGAAATTGTTTTTGAAGGGCTATGAATGAATCTTTGGAAATGATTTTGAAAGCTATATAAGTTGAATCTTTGATTTAAAGATTCAACAAGTTAATCGAATTTTGAAAGCTATGAGTTAAATCTTTGATTTAAAGATTTAACGAGTTAATCCAATTGAAATGGAAATTGTTTTGAAATCCGTAAATGGAATTTTGTGAAATTAATCTTTTGTTAAAAAGATTTGAAATGGTAATTTGTTTAAACCATTTGAAAGAAAAGTTTTGGATTATTAAGTTGTGACTTAATTGAAATTCCTTATCCATATGTTATAAATGTTGCGCTTACTATTCGGGTTAGCCGGGAAAGGACCTTTGGGTCGTATAACCCATTTCGAATATATGATACGTCGTTATGGATAGCATTTGAAGACCGGTGTTGAAGACCGGGTATTTGCAAGAACGATAGTATGACCTATCGATTGTCTCTGCACTGAGTTGCAATGGTATAGAGACTCCCCAAGTGATGGGAAATCCGATCGGGATTGTGAATATCCGGATTGCAAGGACTTCTTTGTAAGTGCCTTCGGTTCTGTTCGAGCCCGGAACAGACTTGTATGGATTGTATGTCTGACATTACAAATTGAGATATAAAGCAGATTTCTCTCAAATATATTTCTGTTGGTGGCGGAGAATTTATTCTCTTAGCTTAACACCCTTCTCTGAGACGTACGAGCTCAGAGGTTATGTAGTTGATGGTTATCAGCGATATATTCCCAATTTGGTAATGTGACATACTGAGTGTTGTTGTGAATGATCATTGTGTTGATTCTTTGTGATAGGATCATTTGTTTGATCGTCTATCTTGGTGATCATTTCTATGATCATTTGTTGACCCAAAGCATGGCTTTTGTATAAAGTATGTTTTTGTGGACGTGACTTCGTCGAGCCTCACACCCCAGAAATGGTCAAAACAGGAAAGATGCGGCAAGGTTATGAGGGGTAGCGCCCTTTAGGATATGTGCATTTCCTTCTGGAAAAGGGTGGTATCATGGTATGGAGCCCAGATACTTACTCATGTTGAAAACACTTTATGATTGTGTGAATTGATTACGAGCGCTCGGTAAAAGGTCCCAAAGGACCGGGGGATGGCATATTCGGTCAGTTGTTACTCAGTTAGGGGTAACCCGGCCTTGTGTTGGCAGAGATCCGGTTTGGTTCTCGGGGATGTCCATCCAGAGGCATTCTCATATGGAAATGGGAAGCTCCTTGGCCTGATCATTCGTTGGAAATCCAATTCCCAATACGAAACCTTGTACGGTATTAGTTGTAAAACCTGCCATTTACTTATGGTGGTCACCACTGTTTAGATGGTAGCTATAGTAGGCATAGTTCGAAAGGTCTATGCTGGCTAAGATTTATATTCTACTTTCGAAATAAATTTTTCCTACACTATGCACTAATAATAATATCAAATGTCTTTTAAATGCGTATCAAGCATCTTTGACTATCATAAAGAGAAATCTCCTCCGATTCTGCGTTTGCATTGTGTGTGTGTGCGGGAGGCCTTATGGTAGTCTCATTTTTAAAAAGCATTGCGAATTGACTTTGAAATCTTTGTTGAATGTTTTAAAAGATAAACTGTTTTTGTTGCTCACACCAGTCCCACGACTGATCCGGAGTTTATTGTTTCTTTCCTAAACTCTAGGTGCTCATTATTTTCTACACGAGCAGTCTAGAGTTGGGTTTTTCAGATAGTCAGGTTTAGTAGATTATCTGGAGTTAGTTCAGTCTTTGGATCACACCATTCTTGCTTAGCTTGGTGCATCGTTATTGGGAGTTCGAGCTATTGCTGGATTGATTCTTGGAGATGGAGTTGCAGTTCTCGGAGTTCTCTTTTGAAGACTATCTTAGAGTTATATTGTTCCGCTGCTAGATGTCATCTATTTTCTTTTCCGTTGCTATTTATTGTATCATATCTCTGATGTATATTGATATCTATTAGATCATCTGTTGCATCAGATATTGTATCAAAGCTGTATATCAATGTATTATTCTTTTATTCTGCTGTGTTATTTACTTAATGTTGTTATAAGCTCCGGCGAATCGGATTTGAACGGTCGAATCTATGGCATTCGAATACGATATGAAGTATGGATGTCGATTTTTGAGCGGGCAAAATTCGAGTCGTCACAATTGCTATATATATCAAGATATATTCTTATATAAAATCATTTAAAATCTTAATATAAGAAAATAACAAGTACGCTCTCATATATTTATATACTCAACTCATTATAGGATACCTCTTACCCCATCCTTAATGAGTAATCCCACCAGAGCCAAGGTTCTCGCTTAACCTTCAGCTCTGATACCAAAGGTAACGACCCGAAATTTTCGATCCCAAAAATTCCAGATAGTTAGAGAAAAGAAGTAAGAGATAGAAGAAGAAGAACAGAAAATCAAACCCAAAGTCTCACATACGCAGCGGATAAAATATAATATCACATAAATAATAGTTATACGAAGGAAACTGTACTTGTCAAATTACACTTTATTATATCAGAATTACAACAGATTTACAATCACAGAACAGATAAATCTATCTATTACAAATACTATAATATATTAACATCAGAAGCTCTCCATACGTTCCTGCTCTCCAGCTCGCCTCCTGAGCTCCAGAACGTCCTTACCTGAAAATTTGTAATACTCGGTCTGACCCGAGCATTACATCAAATTAACACCCGGGTCAGGCTGGAAACCAGCGTGAGTAAACCCATCTAACATGAATACTAAAGCATATAACTGATATGAACCCGGGGTAACTTATGTCAATTTACAAGTTCATAAGTCGTTAAAGACATTACATACATCACACCTTAATTTCTAAGTACCAGACTTAGATTAAATGGTCTCATCCATTTCATTCTATTGATTCCACGCGTCAAATTATAAAGAATCGAAGTGGTTTCAGGTATTTACAAATACCCGACTCTGGTCTCTTCGAATCCAGTTGTAAAGACCCGTAAATCCGTACTCCTTGAATAGACACTAATCTCCTTTGTTTAATTCAAGATGAACGAAAATACGAACCCTTAGGGGTTTTAAAAAGATTTTAAGAAAAGAAAAAGTAGAAGAGAAGGTAGAAAGAAGATAGAGGGAAAAGAAGACAGAAGATAGAAAATTTTAAAAATAGAAAGAAAAGAGAATAGAGGAAAAAGAAAAACAGAAGAAAATAGGACGGAACAGAAAACAAGAACAACATCAGAATCTCACAATTCGCAGCGGAACAACATATAATAATAAATGAATAATCTTTAAACAAAGAACTACATCAGTTATTACATTTTATACATTTCATTACATCATATCATCAGAGTGTACAACATCATACAACAACAACAACAAACAGTGCAGCGGAAAAAGAAATACTATATAAGTAATATGCCATGCCATCCAGCTTGCCTCCAGCAATTCCAGAATATCCAGAATATCCTGATAAACCTTACTCTTAACTGCCCGTGTGGAAATTGGTGGGCACCCAGAGTTTAGGAAGGAAAACAATAAACTCCAAGTCAGTCATGTGACTGGTGTGAGAACTCAAAACAGTTTATTTATCTTTAAAATCAAAATAGAGGAATATTTTTAAATTCAATTCGCAATGCTTTTAAAAATGAGACTACCATAAGGCCTCCCGCACACACACACAATGCAAACGCAGAATCGGAGGAGATTTCTCCTTATGATAGTCAAAGATGCTTGATACGCATTTAAAATAACATTTTATATTATTACTAGTGCATAGTGTAGGAAAAATTCATTTTGAAAGTAGAATATAAATTTTAGCCAGCATAGACATTTCGAACTATGCCTACTATAGCTAACTATGTTCAATAGCAGGTTACCGCCACATTCCATAGCAGGTTATACAACTAAAACCGTACAAGTCACGTATTGTTTCTTTGGATTTCCAACAAATGGTCAGGCCAAGGAACTTCCCATTGCCACATGAGAATGCCTCTGGAAAGACATCCCCGAGAACCAAACCGGAACTCTGCCAACACAAGGCCGGGTTACCCCTAACTGGGTAACTACTGACACGAGCACGCCATTCCCCGATCGTAAACGACCTTTCTCACGGGATCCCGATAACCAACAACCACAAAGTAATAAATTCGTAGTAACCACATAGGTTAAATATCTGGGCTCCATACCATGATACAACCTCTATCCAGAAGGAAATGTACATACCCTAAAGGGTGCTACCCCTCATAACCTTGCTGCATCTTTCCTGTTTTGACCATTTCCGGGGTGTGAGGCTCGACGAAGTCACGTCCACAAAAACATACTTTATACAAAAGCCATGCTTTGGGTCAACAAATGATCAACACAATGATCACTAAGATAGACGATCAAATAAACGATCCTATCACAATAATCAACACAATGATCATTTACAGCATCACTCAGCATATCACATTACCAAATTGGGAATATATCGCTGATAACTTCAACTATATAACCTCTGAGCTCGTACGTCTCAAAGAAGGGTGTTAAGCTAAAGAATAAATTCTTCGCCACCAACAGAAATATATTTGAAAGAAATCGGCTTTATATCTCAATTTGTAATGTCAGACACACAATCCATACAAGTCTGTTCCGGGCTCGAACAAAACCGAAGGCACTTACAAAGAAGTCCTTGCAATCCGGATATTCACAATCCTGATCGGATTCACCATCACATATGGAGAACTCTATACCGGAGCAACTCGGTGTAGAGTAAATCGACAGGTCATCCTATCGCTCTCGCAAATACCGGGTCTTCAACACCGATCTTCAATGCAATTCATAACGACGTATCACATATTCGGAATGGGTTATACGACCCCATGGTCCTTTCCCGGTTAACCCGAATAGTGAGCGCTTATTTAAAAATAAGTGTAGCATTCACATTCAAACAAATCACATCAATTACCCATTTAAAGGGAAATATTGATAGTCGGTTATTGAACTATCACTGGATATGCACACATCACCAGTTTCCAAATAATTTTCCAAATTATTTATTTTCCAAAATATATTCACTAGATATATAATTTTCAACACTTCAAAAATAAATTAATATTTATTTTTAAACAAATTCCACTTTTCATTTATAAATTCCTTAGTGAATTTATATTCCAAAATATTCATGCATATACGATTTCAACTATCCATTTTCAATTTATCTTCAAAAAGATAAATTCTAATTATTCACTTCATATTGGAAAACAATTCCATACTTATTAAAAATAAGTAATTCACAAATCTTTTTATTTTCAACACTTAGAAAATATTCAATATACTTAAATCGAGATTAAGTATATATTTCATTCTATTAAGGAAATCATTCTCTTCAACATATTTATTTGGGCCAAAACGAATGTTGCGTAAAACATCGTTACGACAACCCAAAATCACTAGTATAGGGATTCGAAATTAAAATAGATATATAAATCCCAATACTATACAAAACATTTCCTTTCGGAAATCATTTACTATAACAACAGTGTTATAGTCCACTATTTCCTTTTATTTCTCGAAAACGTCTATTTCAACAATGAATGTTGAAATCTATGGTTTCGAATCTCAATACCTTTTAAAAACATCGTTAGATAGTTTTAATTCTATTTAAAACATCATATCTAAAACAATTTCTTTAACATATTATTCACTATTCAAAAATGTGAATAACTTCGTTAACAATTTCATCACTTTTATTCAATTTATTTTAAAGGATTATTCACTATTCAAAAATGTGAATATAACTCCTTTAATAAGTTTCAACAATTTTCTTATCAAAATAAGTCATTTGCGAATTTATAAAACAACGTTTATAAATTCCATTTCTATTTATTTATAAAAACTTCCTTTTTATAAATCTCTTTATTAACTTATTCGATTTATAATTTTAATTATAAACCAAAAGTCCAAATTATAAGTCAAACACTTATAATTTATTTATTTGGAAAAATCGTTCCTTTGAACTTTACAAATTTTATAAACCTACTGTTTATAAAATTTCCATTTATAACTTCACCGTTATATAATTCTATAAATTTCATTCATTAATGAATTTCATTTTCACTTCATTCCAACATTTATAAAAACTCGTTTTATAATGTCCATATTTCAATTTATAAATATCCATTTATAAATCTCTTAATATAATTCAATTTATATTATGCTTTTAAAACGTCTTCAAATTCCTTTAAAAACTTCATCCTTTTGATTCATAAAAAAATTAAATTTTATAAATCCTATATTTCAACTTTTCATAATAAATTCAAAAGTCCCGATTAACTATTTTATAAAATCATTAGCATCATATTCTCAAAAATCAGTTTTTAACTGTATTTCACAAAAACCATAATTTTATAACTTTAAAAATTATAACGTTTATTTATTTAAAATAAATCAATTGCCAAACATACAGTATATTTTCAAAAATCACTTTAAAATCATTTTAAAGTTCCAAACTTGGTCCAATGATGCTACATACCAAATAGTCAATCACGACAACAACGACATCATATATCGATATGATAGTCCATCAAATATCAAAATATCTGAAATCAAATAAATACTGTTGAGGAATCCAGTTGGATCCCTCCAACCTGTTTTCCTGCATCCAAAACATTAGCACAATACCAATTTCGCTCCAGTACGAAATTATCGCGGTATATGTTTTTATTAAATATTATCCGCTTAATAACGGCGTAATAGGGTCTCATCCGCTAAACAAAAAAGCGAGAAATCAATAACTGCAATATATACATATGCCAATATATATATATTGATATTATATATAATACCAATTTCACTGTTTATGAAATATTCGCGGTATATGTTTTTAATAAATAACATCCGCTTACTAACGGCGTATAATGTCTATTTTAACAATCAATAGATATCAATCAACATTCAAACATGCATTCAAATATTTTAAATCTAACTATTTAAAATAAAATCGAAACCGATTCGATTGAGTGAGAAATTCTCACCTTGATTTTATTTCCGTTTTAGCGATTTATTTCGAATAAAATTAAACGGACGTTTAATTTTACCCAAAATTCTCACTAACTCCAAACGACTCCAAACCAACTCCATCGCGTAGTGCTCGTCCATACGATTCCAACGCAACTGGTTTCGTGCGTTTTCGACCTCGTATGAAAAAGTTATGAATTTTCAAAGTTTACACGAATTTAAATTAACTAAATTACAACATACTTTTATAATTTTAACATACAACCATTTTCATCCACAGGATCCTACATCTCCTCATCTCCACCGTCCCCTTCTTCTTCTACATCACGTATCTTCTACAGGAACACATGGCCGAACAAACCCATGAAGCCATAGAATTAGGGTTTGATAATACACCCTCATTCCTCAACGAAATCACATCAAACCACCGCCATCCCGAAGCTCCTTCCACCACCCATGCACGGCCTCAAGGCCATAGAACTCGGCCTCATCATGTGCCTAGGAAAACGTGCCAAACCTGTAGCAAACGGCCCACCATAGCTCCTCCTACGTTGCACCATTTCCGATCATCACCGTATGGAATCGAAGCTCTCGTCGAGCTCTACGACTTTCGTGTTGAACTCCTTGGCTAAATCTTTGTAGATTGAGAGAGATTGAGGGAGAAGTGAGAATGATTTCTGGCCATTCATGGGTTAGGGCCGGCTGCAGTTCAAAACTAGGGTTTTTATCTTTTTATTTTTTATTTTTTTTGAGATAGTGGGCTATTTATAAGGAACCGACGAAACACTATTCATCCCGGAAATTCCGAACTCCGATTTAGGCGCCGTAACCAGCGTTTCTAGGGTTTACCCCGCGTTCCGGACACAATGGAACAGGTTTCGGAAGCTAATTCGGAAGTATGTGCGAGTTATGGCTGTAAACGCTCAATTTAAATTAAACCGATTTAAGCGATTTTCTAGGCGTTTTAATTTGTACAGGACAAACGGTAAATCCAATCGACTTGAAATTTGAAACCTTACAATAATATCACATTACGGATCTGATGAAACTGGTTTCGTTGAAATCCGAGACTTTTTGAAAAATGGCTATTTTCACTCGCCAAATTAAAATTAAAAATAAATCGATGCGTTTCGAGCTGCCACGATCAAACGATAACTCCGATTGACACGAAAATTGAAATCCGGTAATAACTAACTATTACGGATCCAATGGAACTGGTTTCGTTCAATTCTGAGACTGTTCAAAAATTGACTATTTTACATTCGATTATTAAATATTAAAATATTCAATTTTCACAGATTAACTTTTAATTCGATTTTAAAAGTTCTAAAATATCATTCTAACTTCCATATGATAAAATAAAATTTTACAAATCATTTTCAATCATATTTAACTATATTTTCAATTATTTCCATAATTTAACATATTAAATTATCGATTTAATTATCCAATTAAATTCAAAAATTCAAATAAAAATTTATTTGACTTATAAATTCACTTCTTAATATTTAAAATTAATTAAATATTCAAATTTTAATTATCAAAAAATTCTGGGTCGTTACAATCTTCCCCACTTAAAAGAATTTCGTCCCGAAATTATTAAGTAAGAAAAGTTATAGAATTTATTAATTTTCCATAAATCATAGTTAAACTTCTTACAAATCTTTACTAAGTTTTCAAATCATACTTAGTTATCTTTTCAAAAACAACTACTATTGTTTAACTTTCAATTCCAAAATCAAAGTTAAAGTTTTCAAAAAATTTCCAATTTTCTCAAAAAAAATTCTAACGCCTTAAATTTCCGAAAAAATTCGCCAGTCTCCTTTGCGCGGCTCGATCCGAAAAAAAAATGACAGTATATATATCACAAATATACATCTCATCAAGTAATGAGGCATCCCGCAGGGAAAAAAAAGTGTAAAAGTACTATATTTAATCCGAGATATGTACCTTATATTTTATTAGCAAGCATATACGGCTAATATAGCGCAAAAGCGAGCTCCAAATGCGAAGCAAACGCGATCCGCACCTACTAATCACTCAACAAACAACATGAGAACATGCATATATGAAAATAATCTCAATATACAACATATATCTCCATAACAACTATATATGTCACATAACAAATGCAACTAAACAACAAATGCAAACATCAACCAACTAACATCCATAACCAATAAATATTCATTCATATTCTCATTAATATTCCATGAATTGGTTTTCAATTTAATCACTTTTGATTCTTATACAGTGGATGTTCTTATTAACATTCATCTTCAATTTGCTTATATTCACTACTTTATATTCAAGTTGGTTCACTTCCAAATCAAATTCAATTCTATTCAAATTTTATTTATATAACTCAAGTTTATATTCATTTAATCCACTTGATTATTTACAACTCATATTCATAATTATATTCATATAATTTTACTTCTTATATATATAAGTCTATTTCACAATTGTAAAACACTTTAATTATAATTCAATTCTTATAATTCTTTTTCTTATACAATTATTCTTTTATTTGGATTATTCAAACAACCAAACAATCAACTTATATACTTTAATAATTCTGAAAATTATTCCTTTATATACAAAATATACTCAAGGTAAAATTATTTCATTTACCCAACTTAAAACAATATTATGTCGAATTGTTCTATACAAGTGTTTAGAGATCCCTATCAACAACGTTAATTACTCGTATTAACCAAAATCTATATACCACTCAACAAACCAATCATCACAATATAAAACAATTTTATATTTACTAACAAATACGCTCTCATAGCTATTATTACACTCAAATTCATTCTAGAGTACTACTGACTCTATCTCTAATGAATAATACCCAACAGAACCATGGTTGTCGCTTAACCATAAGCTCTGATACCAACTGTAAAGACCCGTAAATCCGTACTCCTTGAATAGACACTAATCTCCTTTGTTTAATTCAAGATGAACGAAAATACGAACCCTTAGGGGTTTTAAAAAGATTTTAAGAAAAGAAAAAGTAGAAGAGAAGGTAGAAAGAAGATAGAGGGAAAAGAAGACAAAAGATAGAAAATTTTAAAAATAGAAAGAAAAGAGAATAGAGGAAAAAGAAAAACAGAAGAAAATAGGACGGAACAGAAAACAAGAACAACATCAGAATCTCACAATTCGCAGCGGAACAACATATAATAATAAATGAATAATCTTTAAACAAAGAACTACATCAGTTATTACATTTTATACATTTCATTACATCATATCATCAGAGTGTACAACATCATACAACAACAACAACAAACAGTGCAGCGGAAAAAGAAATACTATATAAGTAATATGTCATGCCATCCAGCTTGCCTCCAGCAATTCCAGAATATCCAGAATATCCTGATAAACCTTACTCTTAACTGCCCGTGTGGAAATTGGTGGGCACCCAGAGTTTAGGAAGGAAAACAATAAACTCCAAGTCAGTCATGTGACTGGTGTGAGAACTCAAAACAGTTTATTTATCTTTAAAATCAAAATAGAGGAATATTTTTAAATTCAATTCGCAATGCTTTTAAAAATGAGACTACCATAAGGCCTCCCGCACACACACACAATGCAAACGCAGAATCGGAGGAGATTTCTCCTTATGATAGTCAAAGATGCTTGATACGCATTTAAAATAACATTTTATATTATTACTAGTGCATAGTGTAGGAAAAATTCATTTTGAAAGTAGAATATAAATTTTAGCCAGCATAGACATTTCGAACTATGCCTACTATAGCTAACTATGTTCAATAGCAGGTTACCGCCACATTCCATAGCAGGTTATACAACTAAAACCGTACAAGTCACGTATTGTTTCTTTGGATTTCCAACAAATGGTCAGGCCAAGGAACTTCCCATTGCCACATGAGAATGCCTCTGGAAAGACATCCCCGAGAACCAAACCGGAACTCTGCCAACACAAGGCCGGGTTACCCCTAACTGGGTAACTACTGACACGAGCACGCCATTCCCCGATCGTAAACGACCTTTCTCACGGGATCCCGATAACCAACAACCACAAAGTAATAAATTCGTAGTAACCACATAGGTTAAATATCTGGGCTCCATACCATGATACAACCTCTATCCAGAAGGAAATGTACATACCCTAAAGGGTGCTACCCCTCATAACCTTGCTGCATCTTTCCTGTTTTGACCATTTCCGGGGTGTGAGGCTCGACGAAGTCACGTCCACAAAAACATACTTTATACAAAAGCCATGCTTTGGGTCAACAAATGATCAACACAATGATCACTAAGATAGACGATCAAATAAACGATCCTATCACAATAATCAACACAATGATCATTTACAGCATCACTCAGCATATCACATTACCAAATTGGGAATATATCGCTGATAACTTCAACTATATAACCTCTGAGCTCGTACGTCTCAAAGAAGGGTGTTAAGCTAAAGAATAAATTCTTCGCCACCAACAGAAATATATTTGAAAGAAATCGGCTTTATATCTCAATTTGTAATGTCAGACACACAATCCATACAAGTCTGTTCCGGGCTCGAACAAAACCGAAGGCACTTACAAAGAAGTCCTTGCAATCCGGATATTCACAATCCTGATCGGATTCACCATCACATATGGAGAACTCTATACCGGAGCAACTCGGTGTAGAGTAAATCGACAGGTCATCCTATCGCTCTCGCAAATACCGGGTCTTCAACACCGATCTTCAATGCAATTCATAACGACGTATCACATATTCGGAATGGGTTATACGACCCCATGGTCCTTTCCCGGTTAACCCGAATAGTGAGCGCTTATTTAAAAGTAAGTGTAGCATTCACATTCAAACAAATCACATCAATTACCCATTTAAAGGGAAATATTGATAGTCGGTTATTGAACTATCACTGGATATGCACACATCACCAGTTTCCAAATAATTTTCCAAATTATTTATTTTCCAAAATATATTCACTAGATATATAATTTTCAACACTTCAAAAATAAATTAATATTTATTTTTAAACAAATTCCACTTTTCATTTATAAATTCCTTAGTGAATTTATATTCCAAAATATTCATGCATATACGATTTCAACTATCCATTTTCAATTTATCTTCAAAAAGATAAATTCTAATTGTTCACTTCATATTGGAAAACAATTCCATACTTATTAAAAATAAGTAATTCACAAATCTTTTTATTTTCAACACTTAGAAAATATTCAATATACTTAAATCGAGATTAAGTATATATTTCATTCTATTAAGGAAATCATTCTCTTCAACATATTTATTTGGGCCAAAACGAATGTTGCGTAAAACATCGTTACGACAACCCAAAATCACTAGTATAGGGATTCGAAATTAAAATAGATATATAAATCCCAATACTATACAAAACATTTCCTTTCGGAAATCATTTACTATAACAACAGTGTTATAGTCCACTATTTCCTTTTATTTCTCGAAAACGTCTATTTCAACAATGAATGTTGAAATCTATGGTTTCGAATCTCAATACCTTTTAAAAACATCGTTAGATAGTTTTAATTCTATTTAAAACATCATATCTAAAACAATTTCTTTAACATATTATTCACTATTCAAAAATGTGAATAACTTCGTTAACAATTTCATCACTTCTATTCAATTTATTTTAAAGGATTATTCACTATTCAAAAATGTGAATATAACTCCTTTAATAAGTTTCAACAATTTTCTTATCAAAATAAGTCATTTGCGAATTTATAAAACAACGTTTATAAATTCCATTTCTATTTATTTATAAAAACTTCCTTTTTATAAATCTCTTTATTAACTTATTCGATTTATAATTTTAATTATAAACCAAAAGTCCAAATTATAAGTCAAACACTTATAATTTATTTATTTGGAAAAATCGTTCCTTTGAACTTTACAAATTTTATAAACCTACTGTTTATAAAATTTCCATTTATAACTTCACCGTTATATAATTCTATAAATTTCATTCATTAATGAATTTCATTTTCACTTCATTCCAACATTTATAAAAACTCGTTTTATAATGTCCATATTTCAATTTATAAATATCCATTTATAAATCTCTTAATATAATTCAATTTATATTATGCTTTTAAAACGTCTTCAAATTCCTTTAAAAACTTCATCCTTTTGATTCATAAAAAAATTAAATTTTATAAATCCTATATTTCAACTTTTCATAATAAATTCAAAAGTCCCGATTAACTATTTTATAAAATCATTAGCATCGTATTCTCAAAAATCAGTTTTTAACTGTATTTCACAAAAACCATAATTTTATAACTTTAAAAATTATAACGTTTATTTATTTAAAATAAATCAATTGCCAAACATACAGTATATTTTCAAAAATCACTTTAAAATCATTTTAAAGTTCCAAACTTGGTCCAATGATGCTACATACCAAATAGTCAATCACGACAACAACGACATCATATATCGATATGATAGTCCATCAAATATCAAAATATCTGAAATCAAATAAATACTGTTGAGGAATCCAGTTGGATCCCTCCAACCTGTTTTCCTGCATCCAAAAACATTAGCACAATACCAATTTCGCTCCAGTACGAAATTATCGCGGTATATGTTCTTATTAAATATTATCCGCTTAATAACGGCGTAATAGGGTCTCATCCGCTAAACAAAAAATGCGGGAAATCAATAACTGCAATATATACATATGCCAATATATATATATATTGATATTATATATAATACCAATTTCACTATTTATGAAATATTCGCGGTATATGTTTTTAATAAATAACATCCGCTTACTAACGGCGTATAATGTCTATTTTAACAATCAATAGATATCGATCAACATTCAAACATGCATTCAAATATTTTAAATCTAACTATTTAAAATAAAATCGAAACCGATTCGATTGAGTGAGAAATTCTCACCTTGATTTTATTTCCGTTTTAGCGATTTATTTCGAATAAAATTAAACGGACGTTTAATTTTACCCAAAATTCTCACTAACTCCAAACAACTCCAAACCAACTCCATCGCGTAGTGCTCGTCCATACGATTCCAACGCAACTGGTTTCGTGCGTTTTCGACCTCGTATGAAAAAGTTATGAATTTTCAAAGTTTACACGAATTTAAATTAACTAAATTACAACATACTTTTATAATTTTAACATACAACCATTTTCAGCCACAGGATCCTACATCTCCTCATCTCCACCGTCCCCTTCTTCTTCTACATCACGTATCTTCTACAGGAACACATGGCCGAACAAACCCATGAAGCCATAGAACTAGGGTTTGATAATACACCCTCATTCCTCAACGAAATCACATCAAACCACCGCCATCCCGAAGCTCCTTCCACCACCCATGCACGGCCTCAAGGCCATAGAACTCGGCCTCATCATGTGCCTAGGAAAACGTGCCAAACCTGTAGCAAACGGCCCACCATAGCTCCTCCTACGTTGCACCATTTTCGATCATCACCGTATGGAATCGAAGCTCTCGTCGAGCTCTACGACTTTCGTGTTGAACTCCTTGGCTAAATCTTTGTAGATTGAGAGAGATTGAGGGAGAAGTGAGAATGATTTCTGGCCATTCATGGGTTAGGGCCGGCTGCAGTTCAAAACTAGGGTTTTTTTCTTTTTATTTTTTATTTTTTTTGAGATAGTGGGCTATTTATAAGGAACCGACGAAACACTATTCATCCCGGAAATTCCGAACTCCGATTTAGGCGCCGTAACCAGCGTTTCTAGGGTTTACCCCGCGTTTTGGACACAATGGAACAGGTTTCGGAAGCTAATTCGGAAGTATGTGCGAGTTATGGCTGTAAACGCTCAATTTAAATTAAACCGATTTAAGCGATTTTCTAGGCGTTTTAATTTGTACAGGACAAACGGTAAATCCAATCGACTTGAAATTTGAAACCTTACAATAATATCACATTACGGATCTGATGAAACTGGTTTCGTCGAAATCCGAGACTTTTTGAAAAATGGCTATTTTCACTCGCCAAATTAAAATTAAAAATAAATCGATGCGTTTCGAGCTGCCACGATCAAACGATAACTCCGATTGACACGAAAATTGAAATCCGGTAATAACTAACTATTACGGATCCAATGGAACTGGTTTCGTTCAATTCTGAGACTATTCAAAAATTGACTATTTTACAGTCGATTATTAAATATTAAAATATTCAATTTTCACAGACTAACTTTTAATTCGATTTTAAAAGTTCTAAAATATCATTCTAACTTCCATATGATAAAATAAAATTTTACAAATCATTTTCAATCATATTTAACTATATTTTCAATTATTTCCATAATTTAACATATTAAATTATCGATTTAATTATCCAATTAAATTCAAAAATTCAAATAAAAATTTATTTGACTTATAAATTCACTTCTTAATATTTAAAATTAATTAAATATTCAAATTTTAATTATCAAAAAATTCTGGGTCGTTACACCAGTGTCATCTAAACTCAATTTATTCAATTAAATACAATTCAACTTAAATTTTCGGATAACACTTTTACACAGCAAATTCAAAATTGATTGATAATCACATTATCACCGTCCATCCAATATATCATATCACAAAGCAATTTATCATAGAGATATCAACCAACTCAAAGCATCCATCATCATTCAGTCATTAATAAGCAGGGTTTATCACTTCCTTTAATTACATAAATTAATGACCCTCTAATTACTTCCATTAGTTAATTATTCTTGAATTCATATAATAATTAACCTTTAATTTAATTACGTACGTTAATCAATCTTGATTAATCACAATCAGTAATTAACTTTCCTAAAATTACTTCATCAATTAAACCAACTCCTCGATTAATTATATTAATTAATCCTTAAATTTCACTGAGTAATTATCAATTAATTCCTTCCACTGAATAATTATGCTTTAATTACTTGTCACCAAGTAATTTACCCATTCATTAATTACATCGTGTAATATCCATTAATTACTTCACTAAGTAATTACACTTCCTTATTTACATTTATTAATAATTAATTATTCAAATTGATTTTCCATAATCATTTACATTGATTAATTATCCTTTTAATTAATTACACTCATTAATTAACTAACCCCTAAACAACTTCCTTAATTAATTCATCTTTTAATCAATTACACATAAGAAATGAATTCTTAATTACTTCCATAAAGTAATTTTCCTTAAATTATCTTCATCAAGTAAGCATTCTATTGGATAATTTTCCTTAATCAGTTATCCTCTAACCAGGAATTAATTTAGACCTTTAATCTGTATTTTAAATTGGTTAACCCCAAATAAATTCACCCTTAAATTACATCTATCCATTTGTCACCAATTACAATTTAATAAATCTCAAATGGATTCATTATAAACCTTAATTATTAATTCATGAGCCCTTAATTAATGATTGATTAATTAATCTTTAATCACCAGGGTCCCTGATTTACTTAAATTAACCTATTTATCTCAATTAATCCCTTGTTATCGTATAAATTCAAAGCATTTTATTCTTCAAATTAACTTCTTAATTACATACTTTAATTAATTTTATATAACTTATTTAAAAAACACAATTTACAACACTACTATAAGGGAATAAATCCTTAAAATTGGTTAAACTCGATTACTTAAAGTAAATTAGTTTTACTTTGAAGTTAAGATTAAATGAACCAACCTTAATTATGAAACAATATTAAATTAAAATGGGTCGAAGCCCACGACATCCAACGCAAACAAACCCACTCGCCTTCCTCTTCCCAAATCACGCTGAAATCCTTCCATACCATCACCAGTACAAGAAGAAGTAAAAAAAACGGACGCGAAAAAATCGATACACTAACAAAATTGGCCAACTCGAGTGAAACTCGAGACCATCCTTCATTTCATTCGAACGCGTGAGCGACGACCAACAATATCAATGATACACCGTGCAATCGTGCACGTGCACCACTCCACGGTGATGCTCCAACCACCGAAACTGCCCTTGATAGGTCGACGATGACCAATTCCCTCCATTCTGACCACCGAGTCATCCAACCCATACCCAATTCAAATTCGAGAATTCAAGGTCAACTGGACCCAAAACATCATCAGAAAACCATTTAACACCGATGATCTTATCCATCTGGAACCACGCCGCCTCGACCACAGCCTTGCCTTGATCTCTAGCACCAATCCCCCCTGTCGCGATCATCCCCATTCCTCCCTAGCCTACGTCATTTGCCTCGGTAGCAACCATGAAAAAAACACACCGAATCCCTAGTTCAACCTCGCAAAGACTCTCTGGCGACCAGAAAATTCTCCGACTATTTTTTTCACCATCCACGATACAAGTGCTACCTCCAGCGTGAACCCCATCCTCACTAGAACTACCATTTGCCAGAGGTTGAAAAAAAAACAATTTCCAATTAACTAAGAAATTCTCAATATTCCCAAAATTTGAAATCATGAAATCTATACTAAAAATCATGGTTTGGAAATACCAATCCAAATATATAATCCTAACTTGAGAATTTAACAATTAAAGTTTTGACTTTGATCTTTCTTTCTCTGAAAATTCCTATTTCCAGTCAATTCCCTTCTAATGATCCTTATGAACAATTTTTTTTTTAAACAAAATTAGGTTAATTCATACGACTTCTCTTTGAACACCATAATCAGATCTAGCTTATATGAAGGGGAATTGAATTTAGAGTATGTTTGGTCTATTTAAATTTCAAACTGAGACATGTTATAGATACTCAGGTACTTCTGTATATATAAGTATATTCTTATATTTTGGAAAACATTACATAATCAATATTTCAAGAATTTACCACATGCATTCTTCAGTGAGCTGATTTGATTTAAAGAGTGAATGTTCTACTCAAGAGAAACAGATGATGAACAGAGCATATGAAGATGAAATTGAAACTGGAATGTTCCCTGCCCTTTGAAAACTTAGTTGCTGGAAATAACATTCTTTGATCCTAAAAGCTTGGGTGCTTCTTTGTTTTGATTATAAACTGCAGTTGCATGCAGGCTTCCAAGTTGAAGAAAAATGATTACTTGCTTTAGACTAGCACTTGGAAACAAACATTATTGCAGGCTTTTGATCTTAAGTTTAAACTCTTTTTTTTAATTGATTTCAGGTTTGAGGATAATTGATAACAGACTGTGTTTTGTTTACAGGTTTGAAAATTTTGAGGAGTGTTTGCAAACTTTGGTGATAAAAATGGTTACGGATTGTATGTGTAACATCCCGCTTTTTCGCACACTTTAAATCGACACACGTGCCAATTCAAATCATACGGAAGGGCGGATTGTTATGGGGTAAATAAGAAAAAAAAAGAGAAAAAAAAAGAAAAAAAAACTAAATAGAATCTCACAGCGGAAGGATAAAATATAATAATCAAATATACAGTTTATAAATCTGTTTACAAAACCATTTATATAATACATATCAGAGTCACACATACCAATAACAATGCAACGGAACAGTGTATAATGCACTAGTATAAATAATAATAATATAAATCTTCGTCTTCGTCCTCCAGAGCTAAATCTTGCAATCCTGAAACGCTCGGACTGACCCGAGCGAATTTGAAAATACAAAAACACTCGAGTCATAACTAAAAGATATTATGTGAGTTAAATTAACAGAAATAATTATGAGTGCAGTAACTCAAGAGATGCTCGGGATTTACATCTCCTAAGGATCCGTTAAACTATTTACTATGTAGTATATTGCGCTATTATAATAGTGTCTATTTGTAAAATAAACTTACTTTTTAATAGCGTTAAGGGGTTACCCATATAGCCCTTAACACAGAATATATTCCCATAGTCTATACAGTACCGTAATCTCCCCCGTACTGGGCGTCGTCAGAGGGCATTCCATAGGTATGGTACAAAACCAAAATCGTATAAGGCGCGCTAGGGTAGGTGACACGGCACAACTAGGCAATGCCAGGGTAGATATACCAATTGCTATCCGGGCTGGTGGTAACGCGTAGCCGCAGCTACCGCCCACCTCGAACTAACACCCTCAAATCAAAGAAATCAATAGTGGCCACCGAATCAATCCAAAGTCAGAGTATAGTATCGAAGGAGTGCGTTTGATCAGAGGAATGACCTCATTGGCTCGAGAATCGCTCCTGTTTTAGCCACCTTATGCCAACTCACGGGAGTCGGGTCCACGTATTTACCTTGCAGGAAACGCCGCCACCAACCTACTTCATTTTGGAATCTCCACCGCGTACACTGTTGTTAAAGTGGTTTTCGGAGTTGGCAGAGAGTATGACAACTTCCGATCCCGGTCCCTTCAACAACCAAACGTTATTATAACACCGCGGTCATTTAAAAATAGTTTATATTTTAAAACTAAAATAAAATTTCCATTTCAAACTATGAATACGATATCATTTTAAAACCCAAAACAATAGGATATCGTTTTATTCCAAATATATTTCTTTTCCAAAAATCATACTGCTTTAAAATTTATAATATCTGGAAACCAACCATTTGAATTATAGTTTCAAAGCATAATATTACGAAATTCATAATTTTAAAACCATAACGTCTAAACTTGAATGGTTTGGATATTCAACGGTATATAAAATAAATGGTTTAACTTTAAAGTTACTTTGTAAAGAAAAATAATTTTCATGGCTTTTCAAATATATTACTTTGTCTAAAGTTTAAACCACAATTTAAATATCACCTCAAGTTCCAAAAACCCCTTCAATTTCTATATATATATATCCATTTGGAGTATTAATATTTCAAAACTAAAGTTGGATTTTCTTCTTTCAACAATTAATATTCTATTATTTAGTCTTGAATATTCATATAAATTCCATAAATAAAACTCCAATTTCTAGCAATTAAATATTTTCTCAAATTTACTTTATACTAGAATTTTCATTTTTAATTAATCTTGGAAAATCCAGTTATAAATATCATACCTTAAAATTTCCAAACTTAAACATATAAGATAAATTTCCAAATTCCATTTTCTCAAATTTTCATTTTTGTTAAACAGGTTTATACACAACTTAATTTTCAAATTTTTAACTTCATATGTATATATATCGAAGAATAATATTTTATACAATATCAAAATCAAATTTTTATAAACCGTATCCCATCCAAACCATAGAAATCACTTTAAATAATTTATATATAGACCACGGTGCCTGTATATAATTTTCTATCCTATGGTCAAGTGATACGGATATTTATCATTTCAATCCGTAATTTAAAAATAAAATTTTGCGGTTGTATATCATTTCAAACCACAATCCCGAATGAAACGAAAAATGCATGATAACTTGTAGTTTAATGATATAAAATAAAACATCCATTCATCAACATCATCCATCATCCAATAATAATTCAATATCAATATATATCTGATAATATATATCAGGTAATATCTGGCGGTTATATTCAAAAATAAATTTAATCAACTATTAAACTAACAGTTTATATTTAGTAATAAATTTTATAACTGTTTAATAGCAGTTCCTATGCAAATAAATAAATTCTAACTGTCAATTAATATGCAATAAATAAAATAAATTAACACTCAAATTAAATAACGCGATTTAGCAAATATGATGAACAAAACATGCCAAACAGTTATAAATAAATTTCTACTCATATCTAAAATAAATTCAACAAACATAAAACTTTTAGAAGTTGTGAGTGGGTTAAAACACTCACCTTTTGAATTTAAATCGAATTTAAATCCGATTTAAACCCAAAAATTCAACGGTCTCTAAATCTGTCCAAACCTGCGTCATCAGATCCGGAATTTAAATACAATCCTAACAAAAAAAATCGCGCGTGAAACCGAATTCGTATGTAAAAGTTATAGCGATTCGAAACGTTTGAAACAAAATAAAATAAAAATAAAACTAACCAAAATAATAGCCACGTATGCAATCCTCTTCACGCGCCTGGATAGAAACCAGTTCACCACGTTCGAACCCATGAACACGTCCATTGACCGGACTTTGACCATCGATCGCGTCCACCTCCGGCCACCGTTCATCAAGCTCCCATCACCACTAGCCTGCCCTTGCCGAGCCGCCTCCATCCCCCTAGGTCCGGCCCTCTCCAGTCACGGTCGGCCGCCACTTATAGCCTAGGGCCGAAACCCTAATTGCAAAATCTACGACGATCTAGCCGTTAACCAACCATGAAACTCACATGGATGCGATCCCCTCAGCCCTCTCCACAAACCCCAGAAACCGTTTGACGATCTGACGAAGTTTGTTACGGCGATGATGTAAGGCCGAAAATGATTTGAATTTTTCTAGACAAACGATAGCTCCAATCGAAAAACGGATATCACCACTGAATTACGCTCATCGAGAGCATTGACATTTTTTTTTTGAATTTTTAGGAGAACTTTGAATTTTCCTTTGAATTTTGAATTGAAGTAGATCTAGGTTTTGCAACCATTGAGGAAGAGAAAGAGATGAAGAAAAATGAACGTACAGCCAAATGACAATAGAAAGGAGGCTAGGGTTTATGATCGCATATATATATATACAAATAGAAGAAGGCTAGGGGGCACGAATTACGAACGTGTTAAACGGTAGTTGGCCCAAAAAGCCCGTTCTAACCCCGGGACGAAATTTATTAAACCCATATATCCAAACAGGTATTTTAAAATATTCTAAACGCGATGGAAAAAGTCTCACGTCCAAATTCGATCGTATGAAGAAGTTATGCTGAAAACAAATTTCCAAATTGATTTCAAATTGATTTTTTTAATTAAATCGATTTCAAGGCGTTTCGCATCTGTACGATCAAACGACAGGTCCGATCGATACGAAACTTGAAACCCTAATATAATTCACCGATACGGATCCGATGAAACTGGTTTCGTCGAAATCCGAGTCCGTGGCCAAAATGGCTATTTTTATATTCATTAAATAAATTAATAATTAAATAAATTAATTTGTTATTTGAATTTCAAATTCTACAATTCATAAATTTGTCACCTTGTATTACTAAATAAATTAAAAATCCTTTAAACCAAATTCTAATACAAAGGTAAAGTAAATAAATTCACAATTTATAGTATTTAACATTACATTCGATAATCCAGTTATATAATAATCATTCCTTTAAACCTGATTTAAATTCTCCTATTTATTTATTTAACCCTTTCTAGAATCATAACTAATATTTGTCTTTCCTTCATTACCCAAATGTTCTTATTCCATCAAATTTTATTTACTGAAGGTTGCACTTAATCTAATTTATACATCTTGCCCCTTTTTCTCTTTAAATCAATAAATCTTCATATAGTATATAGATTTATCATAAATTTTATCTATTCTTCCTTTTTAGGCAATGTTCTATATATTAGATTTCATTTAAATGCAATAAATCATACTATCGTAGTTATATCCAATTAAATAAATAAATGTTGATTCCTACTCTTTTTATCCAACAATTGTTTACGTTTTATTCCATTAATACTTCTACACACATCCTGGATTTTGTGTAAATGGTTGTAACGTTAAATCTTGTCTACTTCCCATTTTATATTTAAGGTTTCTAAAACCGATTAATATTATTTCCCTAGTCCAAACACCCTTTTGCCCAATTTACATTAACATATCCTTAAATTATATTAATTCCTATTGATGTAGTAGTTAAACATAAATTTCACTTATTTGAAATAAATCCACAATTTAATTTCAAATAAATCAATAAATTTTGGTTTATCACTTCTTAAATACCCGATCGTCACAATTTAATTAAAACTACATAAATTATCCAAATGAAACCTAAGTGAAACGTTTATTTATTTAAAAATCTTACTGTTTAAATGAATTTATCCTTTACGGTATAATTTACATTTGACTTGATTTCTCATTTATTCTGCAAAACGGTAAATTCCAATTGCTACCAACATTATATTTAATATAAATTTGAATCCAAATCATTGGTATTGCACAACCTTATTGCGTACATTTACATATAGTTACAACTAAGTCAATACACTGATTTCATGAATTCATAAATAAATCCACAAATTTCCATTGACTCTTTATTATAAACCCAAATCTGCAATTCATTACCTTATATTAATGTTATCAAATTTTTATTTATTATTATAACTTTACGTTAAATTACTATTCAATGTATATTTATTCATCAATCAAATCCGATATTTACTTTCTATCCTTCTATTTGATAAAAAATCCAGTATACCTTTACATACATTCATTTATGGGTATTGCATTGAAATTAATTTTTTTAGCCAATACCGCATTATTACCATTTATTACAATTGGATTCCTAATTTTATTCAATACCCTGAATAAATAACATAAATATCAATCATGTTCTTACTTTTGTTTCTCTCATATTTAAAAATCAAATTATAGCATTTAACTTATTTTATTGGATCGATATTTTATTCAAGTCATAAATTATTAACCTGCACAAGTATGATACCTTAATTTGTTTAAATTTCCATTTACAACTTTATTGCACTAAATCAAATTAATACTTTCTTAAATTTCTCTTATTATATCTTATATCCAGGTAAGAATCATTTTCCTACTTACTTCATTTGAATATTATGCAAATTTCTATATAAATAGGTTTTTAAGGCATCATTCATATAGTTTATTTTAGCCTTTATTTCAATATTTGTTTATAAAGTGAAAATTTTTCCACTAAATTAAATTACAAAGCTCATAAATCCAACCTAGTTAAATCCACGAATTATACGGGTCGTTACACTCTCCCCCACTCAAAACTTTTCGTCCCCGAAAAGGAAAAAGAAGGAAGAAGAAAGAATTAAATAACAACACATCTTATTCAAAATATTAAATTTATAAACAATAATTTACTAAATTTATTACCTTAAATAAAATATACCCGTTTTATAATCATTATATCTTTTTATACTTAGATAAATAAAGTTTGGAAAGCATTTTCAAATAATCTCTAAGTGGTTTCAATCACTAACAATCAAATCAATCCAACAACCATCCATTTCAACAAACAGCATACCCAACAATTACAAAGCAACCATGCAATCAAACAACCAAATAGTTGGTTGGGTTCAAAACTTTTTAAATTGTACGGAATGAACAATAACTATCCAGTGCATCATTTACTCAACAGTCTTAGATGGGCTAAAATAGATTATTTATTCATCCAACAACTTCAAATTTCCTTACCCAACCAACCCTAAATCAAACAATAACAATTCAATCCAACAAATCAAATTAACTTCTATAAATTATTACATACTCTAGTTGTTTGATTTCCTTTCCTTTATTCAAGCCACATGAATCTTCCTTTTATAATTTATACTTATTTCTAACAAACTTTAAATTTTATTTCTCATTCAATGGTTGTTTCCTTATTCCTACTTATTACTTACATTTATTCATTTTTATTTATTCAGGTTATGTAAGTTTCGCTTTTATTTGTATTACATTTAATGCACTTCTCAAATTTCAATCATTTATTAAATGCTTACATTCTATTATATTAAATTACAGTAACCCTTTTTTTTTACATTTAAATTCTTAACCTTATAACCTTCATTTTTATAAATAAAGGATTTTATTAATTTATTACCTAGGGTTTACAGTCATTTATTTATATTACCTACTTTCCATTTTATTCAACTAGTAGCATTTAAATCATACTTAAGTTAATAACCCTATACATCCATCCTTATTTATTAAAGAATTTCATTTTATTTACTTAAGTTTAAATCACCTATTAATAACTTAATTTTAGTAAAATTTCAATTATACTTAAGTTTATACCATTAAATTCTTATTTATAATAGCAATTCATTTAATACTTCATTATTTCCAAAACTTCTACTTGTATAATATTCTATTCCAATCACTTATTTAACATTTCAACTTTTCATATTAAGTTATTTATGTTAAAGAAAATGCAAAAGAACTTATACCAGTTTTATGTCATCTTTTAATTAAATTTAATGTTCAACATATTACTCTTTGTCTCATATGTTAAAAATTTCAAATTGCCCTCTATAACTTTGCATTTATTCTCTTACCTAAATTAGAGATTTCAATTCATTAATTACTTACTTTTATCTCACTAAAATAATTTAAACCATTAATTAATGGAAATTTAAAAATTAAATACCGGGTCAAATTTCAAATTATTTTCAAATAATAGATAAATAATTTCTTACAACTTATATATCTCTAATTATATTTTAAAACAATTAAATTTTTGATAATTTCAAAATAAATCTGCAGTAGAATCTACTACAGTGGTCTTTCCCCTTCGAAACTCGAAAATGAAAGTCAATGATGCGGCCGCCATCACCGAAATTATTTTCCAGCGACAGAGAGGAAAGTACAAAATTTATTTTCTCTAAAATCTTCTTTAAAACAATTCTTCCGAATTCAAAATGAAATATTTATATCGGAAAATATATATAACAATATTATTATAGTTTAAAAATCCTTTGAAAGCAAATTTTAAAAATCCCGGACTTAAGTCCTAAAATTTCCAAATTTTATTGATTTTATTTTCAATCTTATTTTACCTATTATATATAAATTTTATTCCTAACAACCAATCTATTGCTACCAAATATATATATCTTTTGGAAAATTTATTATATATATATAGAAAATATAATAGGCAAAATTATTTCATTTACCTATATAAAAAAACAAATATTATGTCGGTCTGTCCTATTAAGTGTTTAGAAATCCCTATTGATGTCATAGCATCCCATGCACCAACCAGAATTTATAAATACAAAACGGAACAGATTAACACAATATCAAAATCTTTTAATAACACTAACAAATACGCTCTCTCATATATATACACTCAATGACTCCCATAGGGTATTATTACCCTATTAGCAAAGAGTCAAACCCCACAAAGCTAAGGTTTATCGCTAAACCAAAGCTCTGATACCAGCTGTAACATCCCACTTTTTCGCACATATTAAATCGACACACGTGCCAATTCAAACCATACGGAAGGGCGGATTGTTATGGGGTAAATAAGAAAAAAACAGAGAAGAAAAAAGAAAAAAAAACTAAACAGAATCTCACAGCGGAAGGATAAAATATAATAATCAAATATACAGTTTATAAATCTGTTTACAAAACCATTTATATAATACATATCAGAGTTACACATACCAATAACAATGCAGCGGAACAGTGTATAGTGCACTAGTATAAATAATAATAATATAAATCTTCGTCTTCGTCCTCCAGAGCTAAATCTTGCAATCCTGAAACGCTCGGACTGACCCGAGCGAATTTGAAAAGACAAAAACACTCGAGTCATAACTAAAAGATATTATGTGAGTTAAATTAACAGAAATAATTATGAGTGCAGTAACTCAAGAGATGCTCGGGATTTACATCTCCTAAGGATCCGTTAAACTATTTACTATGTAGTATATTGCGCTATTATAATAGTTTCTATTTGTAAAATAAACTTATTTTTTAATAGTGTTAAGGGGTTACCCATATAGCCCTTAACATAGAATATATTCCCATAGTCTATGCAGTACCGTAATCTCCCCCGTACTGGGCGTCGTCAGAGGGCACTCCATAGGTATGGTACAAAACCAAAATCGTATAAGGCGCGCTAGGGTAGGTGACACGGCACAACTAGGCAATGCCAGGGTAGATATACCAATTGCTATCCGGGCTGGTGGTAACGCGTAGCCGCAGCTACCGCCCACCTCGAACTAACACCCCCAAATCAAAGAAATCAATAGTGGCCACCGAATCAATCCAAAGTCAGAGTATAGTATCGAAGGAGTGCGTTCGATCAGAGGAATGACCTCATTGGCCCGAGAATCGCTCCTGTTTTAGCCACCTTATGCCAACTCACGGGAGTCGGATCCACGTATTTACCTTGCAGGAAACGCCGCCACCAACCTACTTCATTTTGGAATCTCCACCGCGTACACTATTGTTAAAGTGGTTTTCGGAGTTGGCAGAGAGTATGACAACTTCCGATCCCGGTCTCTTCAACAACCAAACGTTATTATAACACCGTGGTCATTTAAAAATAGTGTATACTTTAAATCCAAAATAAAATTTCCATTTCAAACTATGAATACGATATCATTTTAAAACCCAAAACAATAGGATATCGTTTTATTCCAAATATATTTCTTTTCCAAAAATCATACTGCTTTAAAATTTATAATATCTGGAAACCAACCATTTGAATTATACTTTCAAAGCATAATATTACGAAATTCATAATTTTAAAACCATAACTTCTAAACTTGAATGGTTTGGATATTCAACGGTATATAAAATAAATGGTTTAACTTTAAAGTTACTTTGTAAAGAAAAATAATTTCCATGGCTTTTCAAACATATTACTTTGTTTAAAGTTTAAACCATAATTTAAATATCACCTCAAGTTCCAAAAACCCCTTCAATTTCTACATATATATCCATTTGGAGTATTAATATTTCAAAACTAAAGTTGGATTTTCTTCTTTCAACAATTAATATTCTATTATTTAGTCTTGAATATTCATATAAATTCCATAAATAAAACTCCAATTTCTAGAAATTAAATATTTTCTCAAATTTACTTTATACTAGAATTTTCATTTTTAATTCATCTTGGAAAATCCAGTTATAAATATCATACCTTAAAATTTCCAAACTTAAACCTATAAGATAAATTTCCAAATTCCATTTTCTCAAATTTTCATTTTTGTTAAACAGGTTTATACACAACTTAATTTTCAAATTTTTAACTTCATATGTATATATATCGAAGAATAATATTTTATACAATATCAAATTCAAATTTTTATAAACCGTATCCCATCCAAACAGTAGAAATCACTTTAAATAATTTATATATGGACCACGGTGCCTGTATATAATTTTCTATCCTATGGTCAAGTGATACGGATATTTATCATTTCAATCCGCAATTTAAAAATAAAATTTGCGGTTGTATATCATTTCAAACCACAATCCCGAATGAAACGAAAAATGCATGATAACTTGCAGTTTAATGATATAAAATAAAACATCCATTCATCAACATCATCCATCATCCAAATCACAATCATCATCCAATAATAATTCAATATCAATATATATCTGATAATATATATCAGGTAATATCTGGCGGTTATATTCAAAAATAAATTTAATCAACTATTAAACTAACAGTTTATATTTAGTAATAAATTTTATAACTGTTTACTAGCAGTTCCTATGCAAATAAATAAATTCTAACTGTCAATTAATATGCAATAAATAAAATAAATTAACAGTTAAATTAAATAACGCGATTTAGCAAATATGATGAACAAAACATGCCAAACAGTTATAAATAAATTTCTACTCATATCTAAAATAAATTTAACAAACATAAAACTTTTAGAAGTTGTGAGTGGGTTAAAACACTCACCTTTTGAATTTAAATCGAATTTAAATCCGATTTAAACCCAAAAATTTGACGGTCTCCAAATCTGTCCAAACCTGCGTCATCAGATCCGGAATTTAAATACAATCCTAACAAAAAAATCGCGCGTGAAACCGAATTCGTATGTAAAAGTTATAGCGATTCGAAACGTTTGAAACAAAATAAAATAAAAATAAAACTAACCAAAATAATAGCCACGTATGCAATCCTCTTCACGCGCCTGGAACGAAACCAGTTCACCACGTTCGAACCCATGAACACGTCCATTGACCGGACTTTGACCATCGATCGCGTCCACCTCCGGCCACCGTTCATCAAGCTCCCATCACCACTAGCCTGCCCTTGCCGAGCCGCCTCCATCCCCCTAGGTCCGGCCCTCTCCAGTCACGGCCGGCCGCCACCTATAGCCTAGGGTTGAAACCCTAATTGCAAAATCTACGACGATCTAGCCGTTGACCAACCATGAAACTCACATGGATGCGATCCCCTCAGCCCTCTCCACAAACCCCAGAAACCGTTTGACGATCCGACGAAGTTTGTTACGGCGATGATGTAAGGCCGAAAATGATTTGAATTTTTCTGGACAAACGATAGCTCCAATCGAAAAACGGATATCACCACGGAATTACGCTCATCGAGAGCATTGACATTTTTTTTTTGAATTTTTAGGAGAACTTTGAATTTTCCTTTGAATTTTGAATTGAAGTAGATCTAGGTTTTGCAACCATTGAGGAAGAGAAAGAGATGAAGAAAAATGAACGTACAGCCAAATGACAATAGAAAGGAGGCTAGGGTTTATGATCGCATATATATATACAAATAGAAGAAGGCTAGGGGGCACGAATTACGAACGTGTTAAACGGTAGTTGGCCCAAAAAGCCCGTTCTAACCCCGGGACGAAATTTATTAAACCCATATATCCAAACAGGTATTTTAAAATATTCTAAACGCGATGGAAAAAGTCTCACGTCCAAATTCGATCGTATGAAGAAGTTATGCTGAAAACAAATTTCCAAATTGATTTCAAATTGATTTTTTTAATTAAATCGATTTCAAGGCGTTTCGCATCTGTACGATCAAACGACAGGTCCGATCGATACGAAACTTGAAACCCTAATATAATTCACCGATACGGATCCGATGAAACTGGTTTCGTCGAAATCCGAGTCCGTGGCCAAAATGGCTATTTTTATATTCATTAAATAAATTAATAATTAAATAAATTAATTTGTTATTTGAATTTCAAATTCTACAATTCATAAATTTGTCACCTTGTATTACTAAATAAATTAAAAATCCTTTAAACCAAATTCTAATACAAAGGTAAAGTAAATAAATTCACAATTTATAGTATTTAACATTACATTCAATAATCCAGTTATATAATAATCATTCCTTTAAACCTGATTTAAATTCTCCTATTTATTTATTTAACCCTTTCTAGAATCATAACTAATATTTGTCTTTCCTTCATTACCCAAATGTTCTTATTCCATCAAATTTTATTTACTGAAGGTTGCACTTAATCTAATTTATACATCTTGCCCCTTTTTCTCTTTAAATCAATAAATCTTCATATAGTATATAGATTTATCATAAATTTTATCTATTCTTCCTTTTTAGGCAATGTTCTATATATTAGATTTCATTTAAATGCAATAAATCATACTATCGTAGTTATATCCAATTAAATAAATAAATGTTGATTCCTACTCTTTTTATCCAACAATTGTTTACGTTTTATTCCATTAATACTTCTACACACATCCTGGATTTTGTGTAAATGGTTGTAACGTTAAATCTTGTCTACTTCCCATTTTATATTTAAGGTTTCTAAAACCGATTAATATTATTTCCCTAGTCCAAACACCCTTTTGCCCAATTTATATTAACATATCCTTAAATTATATTAATTCCTATTGATGTAATAGTTAAACATAAATTTCACTTATTTGAAATAAATCCACAATTTAATTTCAAATAAGTCAATAAATTTTGGTTTATCACTTCTTAAATACCCAATCGTCATAATTTAATTAAAACTACATAAATTATCCAAATGAAACCGAAGTGAAACGTTTATTTATTTAAAAATCTTACTGTTTAAATGAATTTATCCTTTACGGTATAATTTACATTTGACTTGATTTCTCATTTATTCTGCAAAACGGTAAATTCCAATTGCTACCAACATTATATTTAATATAAATTTGAATCCAAATCATTGGTATTGCACAACCTTATTGCGTACATTTACATATAGTTACAACTAAGTCAATACACTGATTTCATGAATTCATAAATAAATCCACAAATTTCCATTGACACTTTATTATAAACCCAAATCTGCAATTCATTACCTTATATTAATGTTATCAAATTTTTATTTATTATTATAACTTTACGCTAAATTACTATTCAATGTATATTTATTCATCAATCAAATCCGATATTTACTTTCTATCCTTCTATTTGATAAAAAAATCCAGTATACCTTTACATACATTCATTTATGGGTATTGCATTGAAATTAAATTTTTTTAGCCAATACCACATTATTACCATTTATGACAATTGGATTCCTAATTTTATTCAATACCCTGAATAAATAACATAAATATCAATCATGTTCTTACTTTTGTTTCTCTTATATTTAAAAATCAAATTATAGCATTTAACTTATTTTATTGGATCGATATTTTATTCAAGTCATAAATTATTAACCTGCACAAATATGATACCTTAATTTATTTAAATTTCCATTTACAACTTTATTGCACTAAATCAAATTAATACTTTCTTAAATTTCTCTTATTATATCTTATATCCAGGTAAGAATCATTTTCCTACTTACTTCATTTGAATATTATGCAAATTTCTATATAAATAGGTTTTTAAGGCATCATTCATATAGTTTATTTTAGCCTTTATTTCAATATTTGTTTATAAAGTGAAAATTTTTCCACTAAATTAAATTACAAAGCTCATAAATCCAATCTAGTTAAATCCACGAATTATACGGGTCGTTACAGTATGAAACTTCTATAGCACTTGAAAAGTTACTCGAAACCTTTAGAATTTGGAAATATCTAACTGCTGAAGCTTTGATTGAGGCAGTTTGCATTTGAATAAGTTACAAACTTTTTACTAAATGGTCACAGGCTTTAATTCCTTTCTGGGTTGCATTTGTTTTGGTTTCCATTATCAGGTTTGAGAACATCTTTTGGTTTGGTTTTTAGAAAAGAGAACAAAGAAATAAGGTGTTATGTTTTATTAAGATTAAAGAAATTAAAATTTTAAATTGAGGACACTTGTCACTTTAATGTTTTAATTATCTTACACATATACTAATATCCTTACAAATGTCTCTAGCGTATTTTAAAAAGTTTACAAGTGTTCTTTTCTTTTAATTAAATCATTTTAAGTTATATATGCATTTAGGAAATATTTTTATGCATAAGAAATGTTTTTATGTTAACATTTTTACACATATATGACTTGTACATGTATTAAAAAAAAGTATTAATCTTTTTTTTTAAATCCTATTTAAACTTTTAAGAAAATAATTTTGATACTAATTTATACTTGAATTAATTATCATATTCTCAAGATATATATATATATATATATATATATATATATATTAAAATTTTAAATCCAAGTTTTATTTATAAACCATAAATGTATGTATGAAAATAGAATAGTTATCATATGATAAGTTTTACATATATCTATTTACATATTTATTTACTAAAAAGATTCATTATTTTAATTCAATTATTATTATAGTTTCAAATTCACTTATAAACATCCAAACATCCTTATTTATCACATTTTATTGGTTCAACTGAATAAAATCAGTTAATCAATTCAATTATAAGATGACTAAAATCTGGGTTATCACACTCCAGCTCTCATGTTGAAGCTCCAAAAGCACCAAATCTGAACCTATAAATATACTCGGTCTGGCCCGAGCATTGAGAGGGAAGAATGCGAAGGGATCAGTCTGGTAAACCAGCATGAGAAACACACTCAACTGAATTTTTTAAATTATCAAACTTTTCCTTTATTGAAACCAAAGTATCTCGTAAGACACACCGACGCATAAACACGAACATGTTTTTACCTTATGGTAACTAAAACATTTCATATCAAATCATCTGATATTATACAAGTGTCTAGCACACAAATAATATTAATCATAACTGAAATTGTTACATTGATTAAATTCCAGCATATAACCCAAAATGGGTAATACAATCAAAATTGTAGGTACGTAGTGGAGTTTGGATTTCCATACAAATGACCACGTGTAGGGACTACCTTCGGAATGGGTACACCTCCAGATGGATGTCGCGAGGCACAAAACATCTTCCCTCTACCAACACAAGATCGACCCACCTCTATAACTAGATGGTACCGAATATGCCATCCTTCGGTCGTTACCGACCTTTACCGAGGGCCCTCATAGCATACAAACCACAATAATCAGATACACGACTTCATCGCGTGTAAAGATATATCTAAAAGAGGATGATCATACCCTACTTGGGAGCGACCCACTTAGCCTTACCGCATCTAACCCGGTTTTGGTCATTTTCGGTTGATGAGGTCTAAGGTGACGATTACCTTTCATAATCGCAAATCACATCACTTTGAGTGCCACATGGAAATTTCTGTTTGACTACTAATCGCCTTCTACAAAAATACAATCTTTAAGCTCATACGTTTCAAGGAGGGTGTTAAGCTAAGAGAAGTTGCCTTCTCTGCCACCACTGATGTACGTTTGTAAAAACCAATGTATGTTATATTTAGAAATATAATGTCAGACAAATATCCAGACAAGTTGTCTAGGTACAAGACAAACCGAACGTACTTTCCTATCACATCCTGGAAATCCCTAGGATTTGCAGCAAATAGTCCTTGCATTGGATATTTCATAATGAAGAGACCACTGCTACTATATGTATATTGGGATTTCAACCCCAAACGATCAAAAAGCAGTTTTCCACTATGAAAATCCTGAAAATCACTATCATCACAAGCAACCTATACAATCGTCGCATATACATTGGCCGAAGTGGTTTTCAGATAAATATGATCCTGGTCTCTTCGCACCAACAACACAAAAGCATTTCTCAACCTCACACAGAAACTACATCTCGTAGACTTATCATGTTTCCAACTTTCAACTTGCTATCCTTCCGTCCAAGAAGAAAGCTCGATAGATTGATGTAATACTCCGCACTATACGAATCAACATCCTCAACAAAACGATAATCAAGCCTACATAAAAGGCTACGTACTAAGTGTAGACTAAATAGTTCGCACATCAAGTCAAGGAAATAAAATGGCCAAATTAGATAGTCGGAAAATTAAATATCAAAGCAAACAAACATTTAGCACCATTTTCAATCACTAGACCCTTTCAATTAATCTTTTATTAATTAAATCACTTGCCAAATATTCACTTCAAATTATCTTTAAAAAGATATATTATCAAAACCATTTCAATATTGGAATACATCTCCATATACTTATTTAATAAGAAGTAATTCACAATTCTCTTTATTTTCAACACTTAGAAAATATTTCATATACTTAAATCAGGATTAAGTATATATTTAATTCTTTAAGGAAAACATTCACTTAAACATCTTTTATTTGAGTCAAAACGAATGTTGCTCAAAACGAATGTTGCATAAAACATCGTTACAACCCAAAATCACTAGTATAAGAATTAAAAAATTAGATAGATATGTAAATCCCATATACTATACAAAAACATTTTCTATCGAAAATCATTTACTTTAACAATAGTGTTATAGTCCATCATTTCCTTACTTCTCAAAATGTCTATTTCAACAATGAATGTTGAAATATATGGTTTCGATGCTCAATACATTTTACAACACCTTCAAATCTTAAATAGAATACCACTTTTCAAAACATTTATTTAATTCAAAAGATTATTCACTGTTCAAAATCGTGAATATAAATTCTCTTATCCAAATTCAATACTTTACACATTTATTAAAAGGATTATCCACTGTCCAAAATTATGGATATATCTCCTTTACCAAATTCATTACTAATTCACATTTAATTTAAAGAATTATCCACTATCCAAAATCATGGATATAATTCCTTTAACAATTTCTATATTTAACTTATCAAAATAAGTTGATTTCAAATTTATAAAACAATGTCTATAAATTCCATTTCTTTATTGTAAAAACTTCCATAAATAAAATCCCCGATTAACCAATTCTATTTATATCTCAATTATATGCCAAAAATCCAAATCATAAGTTAATTACTCATAATTCTCTTTATTTTACAAATACATCCTTTTATAACTTCACAAATTATAAATTTTGTTCACTTATAAGATTCATTTATAACTTCATTTTAACATTAACAAAACCCCTTTATAATTCCAACACTTTTGATTTATAAAATATCGATTTTATGTATATAAACCATTTATAATAAATCAAAAATCCCAATTTAAACCATTTACAAAATAGTTATCTCCATATTCCGTAAATCATATTTCAATTATGTTACCCAAAAATCATAATTTTTCTAACATAAAAATTATGGCATTTATTTATTTAAAATAAATTCATTCCTTTAACACTTTAAAATTTAATAAAACATCTATCTTCAACATCACTTCAAAATCCTTTTTAAATTGAAACCATCACTTTAATATTTTTTAATTTCCAAAAATATGGCCCAATGCTGCTACAGCACTAAATACACCAATCACGGCATCCAAATCATATATCGTATGATAACAGCATATATCACAATATCTATAAATAAATCAACAGTGGTGGGGAATCCAGTTGGATCCCTCCAACCTGTCACCTGCAACAAATATACATATTAGAAATATGTGTACAATGTCCGCTTTGAGGCAGACGCGCGTACAAAGGGTCATCCGCTTATACACGGAAACATGTAGGGTCTCATCTGGACCAATAGGCAGGAATATATCCAAATGCCAATCAATATGTGTGTATATATATTTAATATCATATTTCGTCCAACAGTCATTATATCATCATAAATAAGATTTATCCTCACTTATATAAAAATATCAGTGAGTCAGAAAGAGTGAGTTGTACCCACATTGAATCCAAATGCGGTTGCAGAGTTTTGTTCCAAATAAAATTAAATAGGCATTTAATTTTACCCAAAATTCACACTAGCTCCAATCAACTCCAAACCAGTTCTAAAATGTAGTGCTCGTCAATATGGACCAATTCGTTTCGTAAAAAACGAACCTCGTATGACAAAGTTACAACATTTCTAAAGTTTGTACGACACAAATAATATAATTTACACCTTTTTTCAAATCTTTTAATAATCGGGCCGTTCAGTTTGCTGAGATGAGATCTGAGCCGCATCTCCCATCTTCCCCATCACGTTCGAACATCAGATCGAACAAACCAAAAGCCGCCGACTTTGCCCTAACTATCGTGCCACCACCAATGCCTTTGACGACGATCGGACCCCGCCTACGAACCCGCCCACGCGACCCTCACCCATATCGTGGCCGCGTTGAACTCAGTCGCCTATGTCACTCGATACACAGGCGCAAACCGCACGCCTACAAACGAGATTTCCCGATGATCTTTTGCATGATTTTCGATCTCCACCGTTGATATAGAAGATCTTGATGTGCTCTTCAACTTTATAGTTGAACATTTTTTATGAAAGTGAATGGATTAGAAGAGATCGAGGGAAGAAGATCAGCCATTTTTGGCCACTGAAATTATAACCGGCAGCTTGCCCTAGTTTTCTTTAGGGTTTGTGCAAAATGAAGATTATAACGTCCTTTTAAAGAAAATTTCGTGACACTATTCACCCGAATTTTTTCGAACTCCAAATGAAGCATTCTGCCTAACGTTTATAATATTTTAACCCTATTCCGAACAAAATGGAATATATATCGGGAGCCAATTCGATCATATTTGGAAGATAAGTTTTCAAATCGATTTAATTTAAATTTAAAATTCACTTAAATGAATTTCTACGCATTTTATCTTGCCTCAGAAAAAGCGTAAGTCCAATTGACACGAAATTTGAAATCTTACAATAATATAACATTACGGATCCAATGAAATTGGTTTCATTGAAATATGAGACTGTATGAAAATGGCTATTTTTAACGTCAGTTAAATATTAAAATATTCAATTTTTACAAAATAACTTTTAATTCAATTTTAAAAGTTCTATAACATCATTCTGATTCAAATAGAATTTAATTCAACTTTATAAATTATTTTCATTCACATTAAATCCAATTTTCAATTATTTCAAATATTAAATTAACAATTTAATTATCCAATTAAATCATTATATTCGAAATATAAGTTATTTATCCTATAATTTTTTTTCAAATATTTAAAATCAATTAAATATTCGAATATCGAATGATTGAAATTCTAGGTCGTTGCATTCTCCCTTACTTAAAAGAATTTCGTCCTTGAAATTACCGAGAAAGAAAAAGTCACAAAATCCATTAACTCTTCAAAACAAATCATTTAAATTAGATATCAAATCTATTTAAACCTTTTTAACTTTTCTCAAAATCATTTGTTAAACTTCTTACAAAAAAATTTCTAAGTTTTCAAATCCGTACTTAGTTATTTACTAATACCATCCCATAAATCAACTAAAATCATTTCAAATTATAACTCAAAATCCATAATTTAGTTATCAAAAAATTTCCAAAATTTTTCAACGCCTCAAATTTTAAGAAAAAATCGCCAGTGTCTCCTATGCACGGTTCGATCGTAGTAGGATAACAATATATACATATATATATATATACATATATATCGGAAATATACATCTCATCTTCATGGATGAGGCATCCCGTATGGGAAAAAAATATAAAAGTACGATATGTAATCTGAGATATGTGCCTTATACATTATTAGTGAGCACATACGGCTAATATAGCGCAAAAGTGAGCTCAAAATGCGAAGCAAGTGCCATCCGCACCTACTAAATACTCAATAAATAAATGAGAAACATGTATATGGAAAGTAAAATCAATATACATATACCAATACAACAACTATATGTTCCAATATAGCAAATGCCATCAAAAGCAAAAAATCCAACAATCAAACAACTATCATCCAACTAACATCCAACAACTATCGAATCAATCATAATCAAATCAATATACATTCATTTCTCATTAATATTCATTGAAATGATTTTCAATTTAATCACCTTTGATTCATTTACATTGGTTTTTACTAATCGTTCATTTAATCAAATTCAATTAGTTTACATTTATTAATTTATATTCATGTTAGTTCACTTTCAGTTCAATCAAATTCAATTCTATTCAGATTTACTTACTACTAATTTGGGTTCAAATACTTTGCTTTCAATTTCATTGATCCAATTCCATATGAATTTCTATTCAATCAACTAGCATCCATCTAACAACCAATGTATATCTAACATTACCAAATTTATTTAATTTACTCTCAACATTCATATTTACTAACTTTTAATTTGGTTTTAACATGCTTAATTTCAACTAGTTTTAATATCTAGTTGACCTTCATTCAATTATTCAATTGTTAATTCATTTTACATTTCAAGTTGATTTTCCTTATATAACTCAAATTCATATTCACTTCACTTTATTAATTCATTTTGATACCAAAATCAAATTCATTTAACATTACTTAAGTTAAATTCCTTTTTAAACATCATTTTATTTCACTTAACTTAAATTTCAACTCATAAATTCAATTCGGAATTCATTTCTTACCATTTCATAATTCTCAAATCTAAATTTTCTTCTAACTCATCATCTTATTTAACTTTGACTTAATTAAAGTTCATATCACAACTCAAATTCAGATTTTGTTTTACTTAACAAAATTGTTTAACCATTTTAACAATTGGTTTTACTTACATTTTCTCACTTAGTAAGTTATACAACTTATTTTTATTTAAGCTTCCAAATTCGTATTATATAATCACCTACCAATTAAGTTTAAATTTCCATTTCAATAACCTATCTAATCTAGTTCAAATTATTTAACCTTCCTTTTGTTAAATTCCAAATCTTATATTTATTATGCTAACTCAATCCCTTATTTCAACTTTACCAAAGTTAAATTTTCTTTTAATTCATATTATAAGTCCAAAACTCATTTTACTTATATTTATCAATTAAAACTTGGATTTTAAATTAAAATTTGTCTATCAAATAATTTAAATTTTCAATTTACTATTGGTAGCAAATCAATCGCATAGAATCTCGAAAATGATACTTACGATGCTGCAGTCATCACCCTTCTTATTTCCTAGCAGTAGTAGTGAATTCAATGCTTTATATTCTTTTAAAATTTCATTTTATAATTATAAATCACAATCATAAATTCTTTACTTATACAATTTCACTTTATTTACATAAGATCATTTGACAATTGTAAATCATTGTAATTATAATTTCATACTTTATAATTCATTTGTTTATATAATTTATTCTTTGATAGTTGTTGTTTTTATTTAGATTATTCAAACATCTTTTATTAATTTATATATTTTTACATTTTCAACAATGAAACAATCTATTTATATACACTTTAATAATTTCTTAAAAATTGTTTCCTTTATATATATAATATAGTCGAGGTAAAATTATTTCATTTACCCAATTTAAAATGACACTGTGCCGACTTGCCTCTTTTAAGTGTTTGGAAATCCCTATCGATAACATGCATCCCATATACCGACCAGAATTCACAAACAACTCGATGGATAAGCAAACACAATATAAAACATTTTATTTTCACTAACAAATACGCGCTCATATATATAATACACTCAACTCAATCTAGGGTGCTACTATCCCTATCTATACGAGAACACATCAAAGCCTTGGAATATACAAAATCTATATTGACCGCAGCTCATACCGATACCTCGCGTTTTGCTTTTACGGCTAGCCTCTCGACTACAACTAACCCATTCACACTGGGGACGTGTAAGGGTAAGAGTCATCCGTTCGCTACCTAACAAGAAGAGAGAACCCCTTATCATGCTGAACATAATCAAACAAAATCGATACATGTATACGAAAATGAAGATCTCCAGCTCTTCGGCTGAAGCTCCAAAAGCACCAAATCTAAACCTGTAAACATACTCGGTCTGACATGAGCATTAAAAGGGAAGAACATCTAGATTAGTCTAGCAAACCAGCGTGAGAAACACACTCAACTGAATTTATAAAATTACCAAACTTTTCCTTTATCAAAACAAAAGTATCTCGTAAGGCATGCCTACAAATAAACACGAACAAGTTTTTACCTTACGATAACTAAAAAAATTCATATCAAATCATCTGATATAATACTAGTGTCTAGTATATAAATAATATTAATCATAACCAAAATTGTTACTTTGATTAAATTCCAGCATATAGCCCAAAATGGGTAATGCAATCAAAATGGGGTAAAGGGACTACCTTTCGAATGGGTACACCTCTGGATGGATGTCTCGAGGCACAGAAATATGCCCTCTACCAACACAAGACCGTCCCACCTCTATAACTAGATGGTAGCGAATATGTCATCCTTTAGTCGTAACTGACCTTTACCGAGGGCCCACATAGCATACAAACCACAATAATCAAATACACGACATCATAGCGTGTAATGATATATCTAGAAGAGGATGATCAAACTCTACTTGGAAGCGACCCACTTAGCATTACCGCATCTAATCCTGTTTTGGTCATTTTCGGTTAATGAGGCCTGAGGTAACGATTACCTTTTACAATCACAAATCACATCACTTTGAATGCCACATGGCCATTTCTGTTTGAGTACTAATTGCCTTCCACAAAAATACAACCCTTAAGCTCATACGTCTAAAGAAGGGTGTTAAGCTAAGAGACGTTTCCTTCTCCGCCATCACTGATGTACGTTTGTAAAAACCAATGTACGTAATCTTTAGAAATGCAATGTCAGACAAACATCCATACAAGTTGTCCAAGAAAATGTAAACCTGAAGGTAATTTCCTACCGCATTCTGTTGGGAAACCCCAGGATTAGTAGCGAATAGTCCTTGCATTGGATATTTCATAATGAAGAGACCACTGCTACTATATGTATATTAGGATTTTAACCCCAAATGATCAACAGGCAGTCTTCCACTACGAAAATCCTAAAAATCAATATCATCACAAGAAACCTGCACAATCGTCGCATATACGTTGGTCCAAAGTGGTTTTTAGATAAATTAGATCTCGGTCTCTTTGCATCAACAACGCAAAAGCGTTTCTCAACCTCACACAGAAACTAAGTCTCGTCGACTTATCACGTTTCCAACTTTCAACTTGCTATCCTTCGAGCCAAGAAGGAAGCTCGATAGATTGGAGTAATACTCCACACTATACGAATCAACATCCTCAACACAAAACGACAATCAAGCCTACACAAAAGGCTACGTACTAAATGCATGACTAAATAGTTCCCACATCAAGTCGAGGAACTAAAATGACCAAATGTGATAGTTGGCTAATTAACTATCAAAGAAAACAAACAAATATTTAGCACCATATGCAATCACTAGGCCCTTTTAATTAATCTTTTATAAATTAAATCACTTGCCAAATATTCACTTCAAATTATCTTTAAAAAGATATATTCTCAAAACCATTTCAATATCGAAAACATTTCCATATACTTATTTAATAATAAGTAATTGACAATTCTCTTTATTTTTAACACTTGGAAAATATTTCATATACTTAAATCATGATTAAGTATATATTTAATTCTTTAAGGAAAACATTCACTTAAAAATCTTTCATTTGAGTCAAAACGAATGTTGCGTAAAACATCGTTACGACAATCTACTTTTACTTAATTAAAGTTCACATCACTACTCAAATTCAGATTTTGTTTTACTTAACAAAATTGTTTGACCATTCTAATAATTGGTTTTACTTACATTTTCTCACTTAGTAAGTTATACAACTTATTTTTATTTAAGCTTTCAAATTCGTGTTATATAATCACCTACCAATTAAGTTTAAATTTCCATTTCAATAACTTATCTAATCTAGTTCAAATTATTTAACCTTCCTTTTGTTAAATTCCAAATCATATATTTATTATGCTAACTCAATCCCTTATTTCAACTTTACCAAAGTTAAAATTTCTTTTAATTCATATTGTAAGTCCAAAATTCATTTTACTTATATTTATCAATTAAAACTTGGATTTTAAGTTAAAATTTGTCTATTAAATAATTTAAATTTTCAATTTACTATTGGTAGCAAATCAATCGCATAGAATCTCGAAAATGATACTGACGATGCTGCAGTCATCACCCTTCTTATTTCCTAACAGTAGTAGTGAATTCAATGCTTTATATTCTTTTAAAATTTCCTTTTATATTTATAAATTACAATCATAAATTCTTTACTTATATAATTCACTATTTCACTTTACTTACATAAGATCATTTGACAATTGTAAATCATTGTAATTATAATTTCATACTTTATAATTCATTTGTTTATATAATTTATTCTTTGATAGCTGTTGTTTTTATTTAGATTATTCAAACATCTTTTATTAATTTATATATTTTTACATTTTCAACAATGAAACAATCTATTTATATACACTTTAATAATTTCTTAAAAATTGTTTCCTTTATATATATAATATAGTCGAGGTAAAATTATTTCATTTACCCAATTTAAAATGACACTGTGCCGACTTGCCTCTTTTAAGTGTTTGGAAATCCCTATCGATAACATGCATCCCATATACCGACCAGAATTCACAAACAACTCGATGGATAAGCAAACACAATATAAAACATTTTATTTTCACTAACAAATACGCGCTCATATATGTAATACACTCAACTCAATCTAGGGTGCTACTATCCCTATCTATACCGAGAAAACATCAAAGCCTTGGAATATAGAATCTATACTGACTGTAGCTCACACCGATGCCTCGCGTTTTGCTTTTATGGTCAGCCTCTCGACTACAACTAACCCTTTCACACATGGGACATGTAAGGGTAAGAGTCATCCGTTCGCTACCTAACAAGAAGAGAGAACCCCTTATCATGTTGAACATAATCAAACAAAATCGATACATGTATACGAAAATGAAGATCTCCAACTCTTCGGCTGAAGCTCCAAAAGCACCAAATCTAAACCTGTAAATATACTCGGTCTGATATGAGCATTAAAAGGGAAGAACGTCTAGATCAGTCTAGCGAACCAGCGTGAGAAACACACTCAACTGAATTTATAAAATTACCAAACTTTTCCTTTATCAAAACAAAAGTATCTCGTAAGGCACGCCTACAAATAAACACGAATATGTTTTTACCTTACGATAACTAAAACATTTCATATCAAATCATCTGATATTATGCTAGTGCCTAGTATACAAATAATATTAATCATAACCGAAATTGTTACATTGATTAAATTCCAGCATATAGCCCAAAATGGGTAATGCAATCAAAATGGGGTAAAGGGACTACCTTTCGAATGGGTACACCTCTGGATGGATGTCTCGAGGCACAGAATATGCCCTCTACCAACACAAGACCGTCCCACCTCTATAACTAGATGGTAGCGAATATGTCATCCTTTGGTCGTAACTGACCTTTACCGAGGGCCCTCATAGTGTACAAACCACAATAATCAAATACATGACATCATAGCGTGTAAAGATATATCTAGAAGAGGATGATCAAACTCTACTTGGAAGCGACCCACTTAGCATTACCGCATCTAACCCTGTTTTGGTCATTTTCGGTTAATGAGGCCTGAGGTAACGATTACCTTTTACAATCACAAATCACATCACTTTGAATGCCACACAGCCATTTATGTTTGAATAGTAATTGCCTTCCACAAAAATACAACCCTTAAGCTCATACGTCTAAAGAAGGGTGTTAAGCTAAGAGAAGTTGCCTTCTCCGCCATCACTGATGTACGTTTGTAAAAACCAATGTACGTAATCTCTAGAAATGCAATGTCAGACAAACATCCATACAAGTTGTCCAAGAACAGGACAAACTGAAGGTAATTTCCTACCACATTCTATCGGGAAATCCCCAGGATTAGTAGCGAATAGTCCTTGCATTGGATATTTCATAATGAAGAAACCACTACTACTATATGTATATTAGGATTTTAACCCCAAATGATCACCAGGCAGTCTTCCACTATGAAAATCATGAAAATCAATATCATCACAAGAAAGCTACACAATCGTCGCATATATTTGGTCCAAAGTGGTTTTTAGATAAATTAGATCTCGGTCTCTTCGCATCAACAACGCAAAAGCGTTTCTCAACCTCACACAGAAGCTAAGTCTCGTCGACTTATCTTGTTTCCAACTTTCAACTTGCTATCCTTCGAGCCAAGAAGGAAGCTCGATAGATTGGAGTAATACTCCACACTATAAGAATCAATATCCTCAACACAAAACGACAATCAAGCCTACACAAAAGGCTACGTACTAAATGCACGACTAAATAGTTCCCACATCAAATCGAGGAACTAAAATGACCAAATTTGATAGTTGGCTAATTAACTATCAAAGCAAACAAACAAATATTTAGCACCATATGAAATCACTAGGCCCTTCTAATTAATCTTCTATAAATTAAATCGCTTGCCAAATATTCACTTCAAATTATCTTTAAAAAGATATATTCTCAAACCATTTCAATATAGAAAAACATTTCCATATACTTATTTAATAATAAGTAATTAACAATTCTCTTTATTTTTAACACTTAGAAAATATTTCATATCCTTAAATCAGGATTAAGTATATATTTAATTCTTTAAGGAAAACATTCACTTAAACATCTTTCATTTGAGTCAAAATGAATGTTGCGTAAAACATCGTTACGACAATCTAAAATCACTAGTATAAGGATTTGAAAATTAGATAGATATATAAATCTCATATACTATACAAAAACATTTTCTATCAAAAATCATTTACTATAACAATAGTGTCATAGTCCATCATTTCCTTACTTCTCGAAACGTCTGTTTCAACAATGAATGTTGAGATCTATGGTTTTGATATTTAACGCATTTTAGAACATCTTTAAATCTTTTAACTCCATTTAAATACCATTTTTCAAAACATTTATCTAATTCAAAAGATTATTCACTGTCCAAAATCATGAATATAAATTCTCTTATCCCAACTAAATACTTTACACATTTATTAAAAGGATTATCCACTGTCCAAAATCATGGAAATATCTTCTTTACCAAATTCATTACAATTTCACATCTAATTTAAATAATTATCCACTTTCCAAAACCGTGGATATAATACCTTTAATAATTTCTATATTTAACTTATCCAAATAAGTTGATTTCAAATTTACAAAACAATGTTTATAAGTTCCATTTCTATATTACAAAAACTTCCATAAATAAAATCTCTTATTAACCAATTCTATTTATATCTCAATTATATGCCAAAAATCCAAATTATAAGTTAGTTACTTATAATTCTCATTATTATACAAATTCATCCTTTTATAACTTCACAAATTATAATTCTTATTCACCTATAAGATTCATTTATAACTTCATTTTAACATTAACAAAACCCCTTTATAATTCTGTCACTTTTGATTTATAAAATACCGATTTTATAAATCTTATATATAAACCATTGATAATAAATCAAAATCCCAATTTAAACTATTCACAAAATAGTTGTCTCCATATTCCAAAAATTATATTTCAATTATATTTCCTAAGAATCATAATTTTTATAACACAAAAATTATAACATTTATTTATTTAAAGTAAATTCATTCCTTTAACACTTTAAAATTTAATAAAACACATATCTTCAAAATCACTTGAAAATCCTTTTTAAATTGAAATCATCATTTAATATTTTTAAGTTTTCAAAAATATGGCCCAATGCTGCTACAGCACTAAATACATAAATCAGGGCATCCAAGTCATCATATATCGCATGATAATAGCATATGTCACAAAATCAATTCTGGTGAGGAATCCAATTGGATCCCTCCAACTTGTCGCCTACAACAAATATACATACCAGAAATATGTGTACACTGCCCGCTTCAAGGCAGACGCGCATACAAAGGGTCATCCGCTCATTCACGGGAACATATAGGGTCACATCTGCTCCAATAGGCAGAAATATATCCAAATACCAATTAATATATATATAATATATCATATATCATTCGAACAGTCATCAATCATCATAAATAATATTTATTCTCACTTATATAAAAATAAGTGAGTTGGAAAGAGTGAGTTGTACTCACATTGATTCCAATAGCAGTTGTAGTGTTTTATTCCGAATAAAATTTAACAGGCGTTTAATTTTACCCAAAATTCATACTAGCTCCAATCAACTCCAAACCATCTCTAAAATGTAGTGCTCGTCAATAAGGACCAATTCGTTTCGTTGAAAATGAATCTCGTATGACAAAGTTACAACGTTTTAAAGTTTATACGATATAAATAATATAATTTACACCGTTTTTTTAAACCTTAAAATAATTGGGTCGTTCAATTTGTTGCGATGAGATTTGAGCCACATCTCTCATCTTCCCTATCACTTTCGAACATCAGGACGAACAAACCCAAAGCCGCCGACTTTGCCCTAATTGTCGTGCCACCACCGATGCCTTTGACGATAATCATACCCCACCAACAAACGCGCCCACATGAGCCTCACCCATGTCACGAACCACGTTGAACTCGGTTGCCAATGTCGCTTGCAACACATGTGCAAACCGCCAGCCTACAATTGAGATTTCCCATCGATCTTTTGCATGATTTTCGATCTCCACCATTGATATAGAAGATCTTGACATGCTCTTCAACTTTGTAGTTGAACATTTTTGATGAAAGTGAATGGATTAGAAGAGATCGAGGGAAGAAGATCAGCCATTTTTGACCATTGAAATTATAACCAGCAGCTTGCCCAATTTTTCTTTAAGGTTTGTGCAAAACGAAGATAATAATGTCATTTTATAGAAAATTTCGCAACAATATTCACCCGAATTTTTTTCGAACTCCAAAAGATGCGTGCCGCCTGGTGTTTATAATGTTTTACCCCTATTTCAAACACAATGGAATATATATCGGCAGCCAATTTGATCGTATTTGAAAGATGGGTTTTCGAATCGACTTATTTTAAATTTAAAATTCACTTGAATGAATTTCTATGCATTTTAGCTTGCCCCGGGCAAACCGTAAGTCCGATTGACACGAAATAGGAAATCTTACAATAATATGATATTACGAATATAATGAAACTAGTTTCGTCGAAATATGAGATTGTATGAAAAATGGCTATTTTTACACGTCAGTTAAATATTAAAATATTCAATTTTTACAATTTAACTTTTAATTCAATTTTAAAAGTTCTCTAACATCATTTAATTCAAATAGAATTTAATTCAACTTTACAAATCATTTTCATTCGCTTTAAATCCAATTTCAATTATTTCAGCAATTTCAAATATTAAATTAACAATTTAATTATCCAATTAAATCACTATATTGGAAATATAAGTTATTTATCTTATAAAATTTACTTTCGAATATTTTAAATCAATTAAATATTCCAATATCGAATGACTGAAATTTTGGGTCGTTACAACTCGCCTCATATGCTATAAGTTTGCTTGTTATCATTACCTCACACATAAACTAGGTTCATGTCATGTACTTGCCTCTTGCACTATATGATCACTTAACATCCACTCCCCCACACTAGACTTTCGATGCACTATAGGGGAGAAAGACAATATCTTGATCATCTCCTTGTGTTAGGGCATATATCTTGGGTCGCCCACTTGTGCCTAAGCTCCTACACATTCACATCAGTGTCAAACTATTTCTATATAATGAATAACATATGAATCCGACTCAAATAAACAATCAACATCCACATAATTCACCTTGAATTCATAACGTTAAAATCATTTCTGAAATGAACTCCAAACGACATTTGAAAATAAAGGAAACAGGACTTGAATCGATAGACATTAATATATATTGGCCCATTTATTTTTGGGTTCGACCTATGCAAAATATGGCCATTGGCGCACTGGAGGTGTAGAATGATGGACCAGTCACATTTTTAATTTTGACCATAACTTCGGTCGTTCTTCCATGTCATTTTACCTCCAAACGCCTTTGCTCCACCGTCGATCGTCTCAAAACGTCCCCGGCATCTAACACCATGTTACTATAGTCAATTTTACACTTAAATCCATCATTTTCACATTATATTTATTAAATGTGAAGAAAAGGAGAAGATCTAGTTTATTGCTTACTATTTCGTCAAATCCCTTCCAAACCCATGTTAAATCCAAAATTAAGTGATTCAAGATTGGTATTTACTATATCCAAGACTAAAAATCATATTTATAGGATTATTATTACATTATATTGAAAGAAAAGCAAGAATAACTCACTGAATTGCTCTCCGCTCCTTCTACCTTTGTTTTCCATCTAAATGTGCCACCAGCTTCATAAATTTGTCCTTGGATTGGTGTTGATGCATAGTCCTCTCTATGTGCTTTATAATTCTGTTGGTTTTGTGCGAATCCATAAAGATTTGAGTGAGATATGATGATTTGAAAGTTAGGAAGAAGGGTGGAAGAGGAGAAAGAAATGAGTGTTTTGGTTTCTAAAACTGAAAAAGAAGTTACATATCCTGTATTTATAAACAAGGGAAAACAACTGTAGTACCCCGTAAAATAAATCAAAATTAAATAGAGTAAATTAAATTAAATAGGATAAGGTAGAAAATGAAAATTTTATAGAAATTATAATTTGACCATGAAAGTTGTTCTGTTGCATTTGTTGTGAAATTTTGATCTATTTCCATATATAATATGCTGAAAACGGGGCTCAAACAAAGAAGTTATGGATGATTGAAGTTTTAAAATTTAAATTAATTTAGTTTGAATTCAAATTCAAATGAAAGTTTACATTTAGGGTTTGAACTTTAAAAATTAGCTTGGTCATTAAGTCAAAGTTTAACTAACGTTTAAAATTAATGTTAATTAGGGTATAAAATTAATTGAAAAGTAATGGAAATAAAGACATTCCCAAAACAAACGTACCAGTCGACCCCTTTATTGGGACTGGTCAACCACTAGCGGACGACCGGTTGAAGAGGACCGGTCGATGCCAAAACATGGTAGTGGTGGCTAGAGTTTGGATTTTTATTATACTGTGTTGTACGCTTTAGATTTATCTGTTTCTCACCTACCTCCATCCTACGGCCTCGTGCATTTCAACCCCTACAAATAGAATCCTATTATCTCCACTTCTTATTCATATTATTTAGAGAATTCAGAGAAACCCTATCATTATTATCTATCGAAATTAGATTTAGAAACTCCATAGAGAATTCAGGTAAGAATCCAATCCGATTTCTATTTATTTCTTCTTCCTCCAACCTATTCAAAATTATATTCCTTTTCAACTATTCTGAATCTAATAAAAATATATACATCTTCCCTATTGTTTATATATATCCAAAAGAGAGATTCTAAAAGAGATTGAAAGTCATGCAAATCCAAGAAAGGTAAAGCTAAGACTATTCAATGGATGGGAACCTCGGTATTTCTTTTGCAGTAATTATATAGCATATCTCTATGGATTTGAATATGCCTTAGGGATTTTCGAATTGCGAAAATACGATGGTTAAGACCTCCCAAATTCTTTTTTAATTTGAAATGCCAATTCTAGGTGAAGATTCTTAGTTATTTATATTAACTTGATGGAATTTGTTTTGTTTATGAAATTTTTGATAATTTCATAGTCTATTCCAATTCTCCTCCTTTTTTGATTCAAATTATGATTCTTCTATAAAATAAGGGTTTAGATTATTAATTCTATTCATAATTTACACCTCTTATTCCACATAAATTTCCATTCATCTATTTCTTTGTAAACAGGGAGTTGAATAGAATATGAAGTTAAGGTTGCAATTATTATTGTTTAGGATGTTCCATTGAATTGATATAATAATGGATTTCTATTTTATCTATAAGTCTGTTATTGCAGTTTTCGTTATGAATATTTATTCTATGTTTTAGTAATTACAATCCCTTGTTTTGTATGTTGAAATCTTGGGAATTTAGAAGAAAAGGATTTGTAATATTTTGATTAGGGGAATTACATTTAACGCTAGTTTAGGGCGTATAAATCGCACGCTTAGAATTTATTAGGCGTGAACATTTAGTTATTTCTATTAACTTAATTAATGTATAATTATGGCGTACATTGTGTAGTTAATTCGGCATTTATTTCTCATTTATTCCCCCATTAGGAAGGTAATTATTATACTAAGGTGTAATAAGAAAGATTCTTTATAAGGCCCTAGTTAAGAAATGGTGATATGAGCATTATATATGTAGAGTAATTAATTTATGGCTAAGTCATAGGAATGCGAGGTCAATAGAGTTACATGATAGAAGTTTGCCCTTCGCTTTGAGGCTACCAACAGTTGTGTGCACTTCCTATTGATGTGAGATAAGCTATACGATAAGTATTTGTGATGAAGAAGGTTGTTGCAAAATTTCATAAGGTAGCTTATGCAACTAATCTGGCTACTGTATCTACTAATAGTCATACTAGTATGAGACATCATTATTAGTATGGGCCATAATACGAAGGGCCTACTTTAGGGTCTTGAGGTATTAAATGGTTGTTTAAGGGCCTGCCTTTTTTCCCTAAATAGGGTATTAAATAGCCAAGGGGTTAGTTATTAGGTACAATATGTGGTATCCAGGTAGGGGTCCGCTTCAAGATAAGGCATTAAGTGGCTGATTGAATTTCCGTCTTTCTATAAATAAGTATTAAGTGACTTGAGAGATTCCATCTAATGCTAGCTATATAGTTGGCATTTAGGGGTCCTCCTTAGGAAGAGGTATTAAATGATTGGGTTTGCCACAATCGAGATCTTAAATGGCCTCCTCAAATGTCGAGGCATGATAAAGCCTCTTATTCGTGTATCATGACTTATGAGGGTCTCCACTAAAAGGCACATGGTATGAAGAGCCATAACCGAAAGTAATGACCCAGAAAGCCTCATACAGTATATAAGATCGAAGCTTTCTCCATTAAATGCAAGTAGATTAATGGCTTAGATAGCCTAAAGTTAATTAACAAAGTGTAAGCCAAACCAAGGCACCTTAATGTGTATATAGAAGCAACACAGCATTGATCTGCATTATTCTAAAAGCAACCAAATGATGCCACATGCTTAAATTTCAACACCACACATGGGTAATGCAAACAATCTAGGATAAATTCTCTCTTCCATAAATAGAAGGCCACAACACCCAAACGGGACAATATGAACAAGATGGACCAATATATGAAGGCGTTGTGAATCAATTAGAAAAAAATTAGAATCGTTTGTAACCTCATTTTTTCATTTAAGCTTAAGCTTTTACAAAAAGCTCTATAATGGAAAAAAGTGCCACCTCGGCATTATAAGCCTTTCGACTTTTTGTTAAAAACAAATAAATCTTCTCAGCATTGGATGTAGAGATAAGGCCCATGAACCACCTTAAACTCTTGTGCCATTCCTATTCCAGCACTCACATTCTCATTTACCTTTGCCGTCAGCTTTGAGACTTTGGTTGAAGCATCTTTTTACTTAAGCTTCGAAGTTTTAACCTTCGTACATTATGGTGTCAGGCTGGAGCAGAAATCACACCAACATTTTTTAAATCAATTTTTAATATATATCATAATTTCTAAAATTCATGATAATAGGATTCGAGTAAAATTATCATAGTTTTCATAAAATTATATAGGAATTTAAAGGTCAAAAATATATTTTTTAATATATATATATATATATATATATATATATATATATATATATCTGTGTGTGTGTGATTGAATGAATTATAGCACTTAATCAAGTGTAGATATTAACTATTGAAATCTAAAAATAATACAAACAAAATTTAATGAATTGATATTTTTCGAGAAGTAACCTTTTTGTTGAAAAAAATGAATTTTTTTATTTTTATAAGTAAATTTTCGGAATTATAATACAATATAAATATATACTAAAAGTCTTAAAAGCATTCAAAATATCTTTTTTTCAATTTAGGCTGAAAATATTATGGAAATTATAATTCTGAATAATTAATTAAATCGGGATATTTACCTTGATGAACGATTCTGATTGATTACCATAGATTATCAAGTATCTCCTTTTTGGAGAACTCCTTTTCCTTCATCCTAGTTTGATTTACAAGATCTAACCACTGGAATTTAGCTCTCAAGTGGAGGTATAAAGGTATTGAGATTGCATTCAAATTAGAGAAAAGCCCATTCATATTTGTCAGCCTAATAAGTCCAAATATATTAAAAATATCTAGCATTATCTTTCTTGGTAAGCTTTTATGTCATCGGCTACTTACAATACACATAACGTTGTGTATATTTTTTTAATTAAGACCAAGTAGGCTGGCCATATTTATTTTTGTTAATTAAAATTTCGAATGCAATTATTTACAATTAATAGTTATTAAATTACTATTTTAGCTTTATTTATTTGTTGTAGCAAGCTATGCATGGTTTTACCTATGACCCTTAACTTTTATTTAAATCAAACGAAAAGGAATAACACAAATGGAGAAAGGAAATTTCAATGTGACCCAAAGCTCATTACAAGATACCCCATAATTCATGAAATATATTATCATCTAGTTCAAAACGATACTTTCCTCCTCCAAGAGAGATAGAAAATTTGGCTTCTAACATAACAAGGTGAAGAAGCTGAATTTGCATCTTAGTAGCTTATTCAAATCGCCACATGTTCCTCTTGTTTGTTAGACTAGGTACATCAGCAATTGGGTAAAAGAAGGAACTTTAAAAAATTAATTTCTTTCATTAATTCACACTAATCTTATTTTTTGTTTATGTGAATAATGTATTTTCACTAAATCATATTTAGTGACTACTGATAAAGGAGTTTAGTGTTTTAATTTAATTATTTTACGTTAAAACTTTTACGTTTGTATACTATAATTTATCTTTACTAAGTGTTAAATTTATGTTATTTTATTTTACTAACTAACATTGTACTTTAATTTTTAAAGCGTTTCCGTTCACAATTCAAACATTGAAAGTGTGGTAAATATAGCAGATTAAGCGAGATGTACATAAATGAATAGATATATTTACAGATAACATCATTGTTGTGTTGATTCCCTAATGTAAACTTAGCCCTTGGTCAATATTTGAACAATTTAAATAAAGAAGCCTATATGAACATTGTTGAAGTACACTATTGAGCACAAATTCAGTCACTTCTAGATCATTTAGGTAAAATCCAGTTTCTAATCTTTGTTAAGCTACAACTTATAACTATACTTTGCATATGTTTTCTTTATTTCATCGCCATATCACATAGATATCTAGAGTTTGGTCAATGGTCGAAAACACTAATAATATCCATATTTAATTACATAAACTACGTTAAAATCCTTGGTTCAATCCGATAACATTTATATATTAACTGATTTAATGTAGCTAGAGATTTGGACTTTGTGCTGACTACCAGTTACGGCGACACTAACCACTTGTTCAGATGAATGTTCTATCGGTTAGAAAACCATCAAAATGCAATAATAAATGCAAGTTTATGGTGTACAATTGTAGTACATATGCGAGCATGGTCGATCCACAAGGAAAGCAAAATTATAAAATTACTCAATCAAATCATCCAAAGAGTTGTGTTGTAAACTAAAAAAAAGGATAAAAATTAATATTAAAGTGATGAGATTAAAAAACAATTTAGAGGCAAATCCACTTTCATATTCATATAAATCAACACAACCTAAATTTATAATCTTTTTTTCAACACAAGTGGAATTAGTTGATACGTTTATTTTAAGCATGAAATATTTGTGATATTAATTAAAACAACAAAAACCTTAAAATTTCAATACGTCAACCAAACCACTTCTTAAATCTAATGAAAATGAATATGAAGTTAGAAGTAAAATCTATTTTAAGCATGTTCTATTTATCATCTTTTATCAAGTAGCATAAAATATCAAATTTCAATTCTATTTTGAACTTCATTATCAAAATCATGGTAGATGAAAATGTAACTTGTGGTTACATTTGATTAAGTATAGCCTATTCATTATTACAACATAAGCTATCAAATTCACTAGTAAACAGCAAACTTCCATGAACATCTAAATTCCATTCAGAACGAAAAAAAAGATAGCAAATGAAACCATTATGTTGATTTAATATGATTCATGGGAGCTTTATTATCCCTAAATTGAAGGGGTTTAGCTTCTCATACTTGAATTCAATTCAAAACAATTAGATTTCAACATAAAAGAAACAAAAACTAATTAAAGAGAAAGAGAACTAATTAATTGCAATAAAATAAACCAACATTACTTGCATGAAAGGAAAAAAAAGCATAAAAGAAAATAACATAAAAGAAAATAGGATGAAATAAAAGTTCATAAAAACAAAAGACAAGGCTAAGAAGCTGTCAAAGAGAAGCAAATTTTTATTTCAGTTTGTGGCTACACTACATATCAAACTAACTAAAGAAGAAGAGATCCATTACATGAAACATAAGAGGGTATTTGTACATACCTAAAACCCTAATCAAGTTTTAGGGGACTACCAAAAATGCACTTCAGTTTGTGTGGCCTCCAAGTAACTATTAAGGAATTAATTAATCATCATTAACATGTGTTTTTTCTTTTAATCTCCACTAACATGTGCATTTGCTTTTAATTGTGGTCCATTAATTAGTGGGTAGGTGGGCTCTTCTATGTTGCATGAATTCTTTTATTTCCTTCATTCTTTTTCTTTCAACAAATGCGCATGCATATATTCATGAAGACCTTCATATTTGCACTCCACTTCCTACAAATTAAAATTAAAATGTGTAAATAAATATTTTCAAAATTAATTCGTACACAAAAAGACCATTTTTCCCAGATGTAGATGAATGGATGATGGTTTGAAAATATTTTGCATTTTGGTTTAAAACATGTAAAAACATCCTAATATGCCATTTATTTATATAAAAGAAGATTAAGTATCAGAGTAAAAATTATACATTTTTACGTGCACATCAAATACCCCTACACTTATCTTTTTATTCTTGCTCGAATAAACTAAAACTAGGACATATCCACTTTCATAGAAAGCACGATTGCATTAAGCATATGCAATAAGCCGTTAAACCTCTAGGTGTCTCTAATAGAACAAGTGTTGTCTCGTGACAATTTTCAGCGGTAACTACCCACAAAATCCTGATGCAAGATGCAAAATTCCAAATATAAGTTTATTTACAAAGACATGGATGCGATTTTTTATTTACGATATGAATAATTTACTATTGAATTAACACGAAATAGTAATATAGAAATTTCGATTATCATTAAGAAATATCAGGTTTTTACTAGTCAAAACTTCTAACAAAAATTAAGTTCTCGTTACATTTTGATTCCAGTTTGGTTACTTATTTCAGTTGATATCATAGTGCAATGATAAAAATGATTCTTTAATTTTATTGTCAAAGTTTTGCAAAGTGGTATCTTTATTTCTTTTTGTAAAACAAATCAATTCAATAAAGTTAAGATTATGCTTGGATTCAATTACTTACTCTCTTTGTTTGAAATTTTTTATTGATATTAAAATTATTTATATACGCCTAAATTAGAAAACTATAGCCATGTACACCACCCATACAATGCCTTGCGGGCTTACGTGAGGGGAATATAGAGCATAGCGAGTGTACAGAGAAATTTGTACACCTGACTCTAGGTGTCACTAAAATATATACATATATACAATTTTCTTAAAAAGTGAGAGTTATGCAAAATCATCTTAGCATTACTTAACAATAATGATTTAAAATGTTAACTCTTATACTTTAGATCAACCACTTTTTTAAACGAAGAATACAATTTAAAAAACACTTCATCATCATCACCTATGAGTCACCATATATACTAGTTACGTCAAAGTTGTTTCTAATTTAAACTTTCTTTTTATTATTTGTATAGATAAGTAATTTCCTAAAAATTCCAATTCAACGACCAAAAATGTATGCTTACTCGAACGTGCCCATTCAAAGTAAATTAAATGGAAAAAAAAATTCGAGTTTTTTTCGCAAAAATAAGAAAGTAAAGTAAAATGCGAAAATCAAAGTATGTAAGATCAAAATAAACATGAGAACTCTCCCAATACTTGTTTTTGACTCTATCCCTATAGTCAACCCAAGTGAAAGGAGAAAGATAGGAAAGAAAAAATAAAAATAAAAATATGAATTTACATGAAAATGATACAATTATTATTCACACTACATCAGAAAATATACTGTCAAGGAGACGGTCTTCTAAAGACCATTCATTTGCCTCGTCAAGTGTGAGAGACATAGCTTAAACTCAGAAAGACAAACTATAAAAGATTTCAAAATTAAACGTTCATTTGGAAAAACGAATGTCATTTTATTAAATTCATATGAGTTGTTTTCTTTTCGACGATTTTTAGGGTAGATAAAATAATTGGTTGAAATTCATGTTTATTTTCACCAAATCTAAATTCAAGCTCATCATTGAAAATTTTTTCAAAATTATTGATTTTAAAATCAAAATGGTGATTTAAATATATTCCTTCAAAATTCAACAACTCATCATTGGAAAGTCCGAGTTCACTAGATTTTTCTTCTATTGTTGAATTGCTCACAACATCATCATTTTCAATTTGTAAAGTTGTTTGAAATTTGTTATGGTTAGAAAAAGGAAGATCGAAATTAAAATTGAGTTTCAGACCCTCAAAAGAGTTGAAATCCAAATCAGTTGTCGTATTTTCAACAACTTCATTAAGATTGTCATTTTCAGTTTCAAAAGTTGTTATTTGAAAATCATTAAGGTAAAAGGTGGATTATCATTTGAATCGTCACATGTTGGGATTTGACTTTATTACTCATGTTGTTTTATGTAGGTTTCAAACAATAAATCCGCGTGATTTTTTTGTTTTCCTCCATTTGTTCAATTTGAAATTGTTGAGAACAGAAATCGTCAATCGCACCATAATTGAAACTATTCCTATTGTCAAAATCGTTTAAAAAGAGGCATGGGTTATATTTAAAATCATTAGTTATGAAGTGGATGAAAATTTTATTTATTTTTAAACCTTTGCCTTGAGTTATTGCATAGATATGAATTACACAAATTATTTATCATTTCATTTTGTTGTGTAGAAATTTCAAGTAAAGATTCAATAGTTTCAATACTCTTTTTAAGAGTTGAGGGTTGGATAAACATTGTGGTGCAAGATTGGAATTGTTTGTACAATGGCTGTTATTAAAATATTCTAAGAATTTGATGTGAAACTATATGGATTATATTTATTTTCACAACCATTGTAAAATTCTTACGAGCAAGAAAATTTAGAAATTTTCAAAAATGTGTTTTTTTTATTTTTGATTTTTTTGTTATTTATATATATGCATGAAACTATAATTAAATGAATGCAAAGGACAAAATTAGAAATTTTATGTCCTTAGTAGCTACTAACCCAAAATTGTACAGTTATATTTTGACTTAATTCAATAGAATAGTTCTTAGCCAGGTAACGGACAGGGGTTATCAGTGCACCATGAAAACTTCGGCGTAATAATCACTGTAATATTTTACGAATCACCTTAATAATTATAAATGATTATTTCTCTATCATTGCTTTAGACACTAAGAAATAAATTGCAAAAACAAATCAACTTGTCAAAATACAATGTTGTCCTAGATGAGTCCATGACACCCTTGAGTTCAATGTCTAACATTTACCATTAGTTTAATTCTATACGATATAATGCAATTTGTGGGCCAAGAAAAGGGTTATGAAATTCTCATCTTATGTGAAGTTGGGTGTTGCTCTTAGAAAATAAAAAAAAGATGAAATGATGCAAAACTGAATTTAAATATGAGTTAACAATGTAACTACAAATGAAGTTTTTTTTTTGTTTTTTTTATAAATGCAAGCAACCAACCACGCAAGGATAATAACAATAAGAGATAAGAACACGATATCAGAGCATGTAGAATTATTGTAAAATTTATTTAAAAGCAGCGGTTTTTCAGCAAAGCAAAGCAATTTTAGCAAGCAATTCTTCTGCTTGTCCGCTTTTGCAACCTGAAAAGGTTAAGAAAGATTTTTTTAAGTTAAAAAAAAGCAAAATGAATTAAATAAAATTTCTTTTTGTAAAGGTTCTTTTTTTATAAAAAAAATTTAAAGACAAACAAAAACACAAATAGCCTAAAATTTATCTATTTTTGTATAATTCTTTGAAAATGATTTCGTAAAGTTCTGTTTTTTTGAAACAAAACGAGAACTTTTTTTAACTAAGGAAATCAAGCAAGCTAAAAGCCTACAACGCAAGCAAGCCAGGCCAGTACAAATATCAATTTTTGTATTCGGGTTTGTGATGTTTGGGTGTTGGATAAATATGAAGTGGTGATGGCAGCAGTGGTCGGGGGTTTTGGGTTGTATTGCATGTGCAGGTTGAAGGTAGTTTTTGGTGCTTTAGGTAGATGAATGGAGGAGAAGTGAATAACAGAGAGCAACCAAATTAATTGTAACAGAAATTTAAACTGAAATGTAAAAATGTAAGAGAGAAATGTAATTCAGAAAATGAAATGAAATGAAATGTTTAGATCTTGTAGCAAATGCACCGTATAGGAATGAAAATAGGAATGAACTAAATAGTAAACAAAACAGATGTGTAAATGCAAAATGTATGACACTGTAAAGTATGGAGAACAAAAGAGAATAAGTAAATAAAATGAACAGTGAAAAACAAATGATGTAACCAAATTCCATCTTTTTTTCAAAAATATCAAGAGGAAATGAAAAAACTTAATTTTAAAAAAAAAAATAAAAGAAAAAACAAAGATGCATAAATGAAAACAAGTTAATAAAATGAAAATCAAATGCACACCAATTATTTTTTAATAACAAAAAATAAAATAAAAGAGATATAAAAATACCCTAAAGAGTAAGCTAAAATTACATTGCTTTCCCTTACAACGGTGCCAAAAACTTGTTTGAACAGATATTTTATCGTCAGAAAACCACCGAATAAAATAAACCTACACTACTTGCATGAAAGAAAATAAAAGCATAAAAAATAGCATAAATGAAGATATCATGAAATAAAAGTGCATAAAAATAAAATACAAGGCTAAGAAGCCATTAAAGAGAAGCAAACTTTTATTTCAATTTGTGGCTATACTACATATCAAACTAAATGAAGAAGAAGAGATTCATTACATGAAATATAAAGGGGTATTTATACATGCCTAAAACCTTAATAAACTTTTTAGGGGACTACCGAAAATGCCCTTCAGTTTGTGTGGCCTTCAAATAACCATTAAGAAATTAATTAATCTTCATTAACATATGCTTTTGCTTTTGATCTCCACTAACATGTGCATTTGCTTTTAATCATGGCTCATTAATTAGTGGGTACGTGGTGTCCTCTATGTTGCATGAATTCTTTTATTTCCTTTAATATTTTGCTTTCTACATATGTGCATGCATGCATACATTCATGAAGACACTTCATATTTGCACTCCATTTCCTACAAAATAAAATTTAAATGTGCAAATAAATATTCTCAAAATTAATTCATACACAAAATAACCATTTTCCCAGATGGAGATGAATGAATAATGGTTTGAAAATAATTTTGTATTTGGTTTAAAACATGTAAAAACACTCTAACATGCCATTTATTTATATAAAAGGAGATTAAGAATGAGAGTAAAAATATATTTTTACATGCACATCAACCTTCTATAATAAATGAGACATATCTTGAATAGTGTTTCATTTCAAATAGTTCAACATATACCCAACTATGGCTATAACACAATTCCCATGTCATAGTACTGGCCAAATCAAAGTATAACATAGTTACTTTAGATCCATAGCAGCCTCAAATCTAAGGGCAATTGCACTTTATTACATGAGATCTTCTATCTTTACTTAGTGTTATTAACCTGTAGAAGACATTCGCCGAATCGTTCTATTCTTGTTCCAAAAGCCGCATATACGTAATCTATTAGTGCCCACAGTTGTAATGAGTAAGTGATCAACCATTATTTAAAGAACATAACATATACTAGTCTCAATGGATGTATTAATATCCTTTTCTTGATACATATTAAATAGGAACATTTAAGGAATAAGATTTAAATATCAATTCGAAACTTATAATTATGAACATATTCGTAACTACAATTGATATAGTACTTCTCCTAACAATTTTCTATATGTATATCACATGTGTGAAAAACATTAATTATATCCAATATACCAATATATATAATAAAACTAATAACATAATTTGTTTCGAAATAGATTCTCTTACAGGAGTTAAGTTATGTAAAAATTACATAATTGCCCTAATTCACACTCTTAACTCTATCAATCTCCCACTTCTCTCGCGGCCAATTATAGACTCTCACGCACATACCCTCAATCACTCTACCTACAGTAGACCGAGAAAGGACCTTAGTGAATGGATCTGTGATTTTATAACTTAGTATTTACTTTTCGATTACACTTTTCCATTACTAAAAAACTCCTTTATCATGCGTTAATTATGGAGAACGTATTTTGACCTCTTATCAAGCCATCGATTACCACTACTGCATTATTGCTATCATAAAATATTATTGGATTCTCAATGTGGGAATCATATGTACTTTTTCTATAAATTTGCATATATATATATATATATATATATATATACTACTTCTTTCATTGTAGCTCTATTCAAGGCGATGTACTTAGCCTTTATAATTGAACCCTTCACAACCTCTCGTTCGGAACATTTCTAACTCAAAATCCTTAATCAATGGTGAAGATGAAATTAAGCTTAACTTACGATATTCATGCCACTTATGAAGTTTGAGTCCAAACTCTCCTTCATAAGAAATTCATTGTTTCCATAAACAATTCTCCAATTGTACGTAAACGCTCAAGAATACCCTTAACAACCATTCAGTGACTTTACCATGAATATGATATTCATATAATACACCAAGTGTATAAGCAAGATCTAATATACTACACATCATAACATATATGATGATTCTTATTGTTGATGTGTAAAGGTTCTACTTCATATGATCCATATTAAACATTTTAATTTGGTGTCTATGTATGTCAATTGGGACGGTTCTACATCCTCTTATACCAAGCATGAAGGACGTCCTTTTCATACCCTTCTTCAAGAATTAAATAACCAAACTTTAAATCCCAATTTTGACATGGGTATAACATTAACAATCAACAACAAGTCATTATAGCATTACAATCATTTAATACCTTTGAATTCTTTCTTATAGACACATGCTTCCTCTGCATTTTAACTGAAACCAAACTATTTGGTTTTTCTATCAGAATATGTACTCGACTTCTTAATGACTGTTTAAGATAGTATCTTAAAAGTCCTCAAGTTTTGTTATCTCTCCCATTGACTTTGAGGCATTCCGACTATGATATGCAAACATTCTTCTCTGAATCATTGTTTGGATGTTCTGTGTCAATGTCATCGTCCAAAAAATCAAAGTCCTATTATGCGACGTTTGCGAGTAGAATCTAAACGGACCTAATCATATTAATTGGCAAAACTATTTTGTAAATTTCATTATTTGAAATTTATGAGGTTATTTCCCACTAACTTTACATTTTACATTACTAATGTTATCTAGCATTTTGACCCGGTTATATTCGAACTGATTGGGCAAGTTAGATTCGACTATCATCAAGCCTAGTAAATCCAAAACGATGATTGTGGGGTCTAAAAATCAAGTACAGATGATAATATGAAGTCATGATCGAAAGGAATTGAGAGATGTACAATGCAGAATGTTCAAAGTATGGAATATAGTTTAATATGCAAAAGGGATCGGTTATAATCATTCTCCAATATAGGGATCAACATATTTCAGGGAAGCAAGTGTAATTCAGTGGAAAACCACCAATATCTCAAGATCAATAAGTCCAATGCATATGAAACTTTGGAAGTAACATATGGGAAACCTAGGGAGCCTACCCTAAGGATCGCACTCAAAAGGCTGAAATAAGAGGGATCGAACCTTTCCCTCAATAAGGATCGCTAGAATCAGGAAACAACTCACCTTGCAACAAAGATCGAACAATAACTCAAGTTCTATTAATCCAATTGGCATGAAGCTTGGAGGCTAAGTATATTATAACATGGGAAGCTCCTCTAGGATTGCACTCCCAAATTCCTCTAAAATAGGGATCGGCATCGATCCCCATTCCATTGGTTTTGGGCCATGTGATGCCCCTTATAGGTCCATATAGTTTTGGAGATCCTTCTGCCGAATTTTCAGGAAGATATTTCACCATCTTCCTCTATAAATACAGGATTGGTTGTTTATTTTTGGGACTATACACTGCTAGTTGCTTTGTACTTTATTGTAACTAAAATTTTCATCTGATCCCTATTATATTTAGTTTACAAAGTAATCAAGAAAGCAATCTATTCAAAGTGGATGTAGGCAGACATAGCCGAACCACTATAAATTGCCATATTCTTCTTATTGCTTTGATTTTCTATCATTTAATTACTTATTTACTCTATTTTCATTTTATATTCTTCGTTTAGTTCTCTACAAAACTTCTATTGGGTATTTGTGCCAATTTTTGATGCAAATTATTTGGTGCTTTTATTGAGAAGGAAGATTCTCAGCTTTATTTGGATCCCTTCGCTACTACTGAATTGCATAAATCCCCCAAAGAGATCCATAATTATCTTCAAGAAGCTTATTCATTCTATTCATATTTACTAAAGTTTAAGGAAAACTAACAACAATGGTTAGGAATACCAAATCTACATCTCAAAATGCATAAAGAAACGAGAACGCTAGCATCTAGCAAGGAGGCCGGAGTAATCTACCAGTAGATATGAATGTTTCCAATATAGTTGATGTCCAAAATCTGGCTAATTCCATCATAAGAGCCGATTTCCAGAATCTAATGAGGGAGCTAGTGAATAGCCACCGACGGTAAAACCAGCATATTTAAGCCAATATTGATCTAATGAATCTACTCAGGGAGTACAAGCGCAGGAAAGATTGAAGGGAGCCAACCCCTTATTCAGCATTGGAGAATTCTAGTTCATCAGACTATTAACACAGATGCACACATCACAGAACTGATGGGTATCATGTAGAAACTTCTAGACATCAGTAGGCAAACTAACAGGGCTTGCCGAGACTGATCGGTACTGATCCCTTTATAGGGATCTGTCACGACCCGAACTCGATGTCCGACAACAACATCAAATTCGTATTATGGGAGCTTGCAACACCCATTAGATGATAAATAACACAGCGGAAATTAAAGGTGATATCACTGATACAATATGAATACAATATCCAATGCATTAATTTGATATAATGATAATCAGCAATATCAGAGAGTATATAATACAGAATACAGCGGAACACGATACAATATGAGATAAGTCTTCACAGAATCCAATACTGCAACTCTAATCCAAAAACTCCAAAGACAAGGCTCCAAAATCCACCATCAAGATTGCACCAAGTTAAGCAAGGTCAGTCGTCCAAGGACTGAACTAGCTCCAGATAATCTACTAGACCTGACTATCTAAAAAACCCAACTCTAGACTGCCCATGTGGAAAATTATGGGCATCCAGAGTTTAGGAAAGGAACAATAAACTCCAGGTCAATCATGGGACAGGTGTGAGCAAACAAAAACATTTGGTCTTTAAAAACAATCAAAAGATTTTAAATTTGAAATCCGCAATGCTTTTTTGGAAAATGAAAGTACCATAAGGCCTCCCGCCACACACACCATGCAAACGCAGAATTGGAGGAGATTTCTCCTTATGATAGTCAAACATGCTTACTATGCAAAAATCTTTCTTTTTGATATTGTTATTAGTGCATAGTGCGGAAAACCTTTCGAAAATATAATATTAATCTTAGCCAGCATAGGTACCATTATATTATGCCAGTTATAGCTAACATTTTAAATGGAAGGTTCTACAACTAAAACCGTACAGGGCACGTATTGTTGCTTTGGATTTTTCCAACAAATGGTCAGGCTAAGGAACTTCCTATTGCCACATGGGAACGCCTCTGGCGGGACGCCCCGAGAACCTACCCGGCTCTCTGCCAACAAGGCCGGCTACCCCCTTCGTGGGGAATAAAACCTCATTTATGCCACCCCCGGTCTTTTAGGACCTTTATACGAGGTACCTCTACACCAACAACATCACACAGCAATATATATACTACAGTGCTCACATGAGTAAGTTTCTGGGCTCCATACCATGATACTACCCTTTTCCAGAAGGAATGGTCACACCCTAGGGGAGCTACCCCTGAAACCTTGCCGCGTCTTTCCTGTTTCGACCATAACCGGTTTGTGAGACTCGGTGAGGTCTCGTCCATAAAGCTACGCTTTACACGAAAGCCATGCTTTGATCACAAATGATCAACCAATGATCATCAACACACAACAACACTTAGCACGACGCACTACCAAATTGGGAGTATATTGCTGATAACCTTCAACTACATAACCTCTGAGCTCATACGTCTCAGAGAAGGGTGTTAAGCTAAGAGAATAAATTCTCCACCACCAACAGATATGTTTTTGAAATAAATCTGCTTTATATCTCAAAGTGTAATGTCAGACATACAACCATACAAGTCTGTCCTGGGTTCGAACAGAACTAAAGGCACTTCCGAAGAAGCCTTTGCAATCCGGGTATTCACAATCCTGATCGGACTTCCCATCACTTAGGAAATCTCTATACCGTAGCTATCAGTGCAGAGACAATCAATAGGTCATCCTATCGTTCTCGCAAATACCCGGTCTTCACCACCGGTCTTCAAATGCTATCCATAACGACGTATCATTATTGGGAATGGGTTATATGACACAAAGTCCTCTCCCGGCTAAACCGAATAATGAGCATAATATTTGAAAACATATGGATATGGGATTTCAATTAAGTCACAACTTAATAATTCCAACTTTCTTTCAAATGGTTTAAACCAATTACCATTTCAAATCTTTTAAACAAAAAGATTTATTTCACAAAGTTCACCCAGTTTCACCAAGATTAATTCATGGACTTCTAAACAACTTCCATTTCAATTGCTTAATTCATTAAATCTTTAAACCAATGATTTAGCTTATAGATTTCAAAACTCATTTCTAAAGATTCACCATAATTTGGAAAACTATTTTAATTCAAACTTGAACTCTCTTTAATCTAAATTGGGAATTCATTTCTTATATGAAAGCTTTTATCATTTCAAAACAACTAGTTTTATTTCGGAGTAACCCGATCTCATTTATACAAGTTAAAAACTTTGGCTTAACTCAAATTCCCAAACAACACTTTAAAAATGGTTTAAAGCCCATATAAGCTTGTATAATCCCTTTTTAATCATAAATACCAAATATAGAATTCGATTTCAGATATTGAATTCCAATCAAATTATTCACATTCCAAACCTTTATTAAGTTATTCAAAACAACTTTCATTTCTAGAACACCCTTTCAAAAACTTTTCACTTTAACCAAATTCCATTTCCAAAACCGTTTGGATTTAAAATTCAAGTTTTAAAACTATTTTGAATTATATTCAAATATCTGTGACTTAACCGATTTCCACGTGCAATCCATAGTTGTGTGTGTACAAGTGTGGTCCAGGGGTTTTACACAATAGTACACAACATCAATCATCACAGATATATCAATATCGATAAGCGGTATAATCCATAACGCTGACCTATATACACAGATTTGCAGATAAAGTAAATTTATCAATCACAAAGATTCATTACTACAATTCGATGTGGGTTTCAGATAACCAACTAGAATCCGACTCCCTGTTGCATCGAAATTCAAATGCCATTTTATGGGCAAAGGGGTTTTCACATATATATAGAAACAAATCACAATTCATAGTGCAGCATAAGGCAGTTCACATCACACAGTATCATAATCACAAATAGAAATGTCAATCCAGTATACAACATTTGACGATAGTCAATCATCTTCAAATTAAGGTGAAAGTGATTTAAAAGAATTAACCATATAACTGTTTTTACTGATTTATTTAAATCAATGATTAACTATTCTTAGATAAATTAATTAAATTTTTTAATTAACTATTCCTTAATTAATTATCTTAATTAGCTACTAATTATAAATTAATCAACTTTAATTATTTAATTAACAATTCTTAATTACAAATAAATTAAACACTAAATTGTTATTAATCCAATTTCTAATTACAATTATAATTCAATTTTTCTTAATTACTTTCTAAGATAATTAATTGAATAATTGACCATTCTTAATTGCTTTCCAAAAATAATTAATTGATGTTAATTATTCAACTTAATTAACATTTAAGAAAAATCTTCTTTAAATTTTGAAAATCAATTATATTACTAACTACAAACATAATTGTTAATTAACTTTATGCTTAACTAAAGTCATTAGTTAATTAAAATAATTAATTAAGAGTTAAAAACATCGTTAAGCATTAACTAAGGTAATTAAAACCTATATTAAGTTTTTAATTTAAAACTATTAAACACTTATTAAGTTTACAGTATTTAAAACTTGATGAAAATCTTTTTACTTAACTTTTCTTTTAAAATATAGTACTACAGTTTGAAGAAAATTACCCGAGAACTTCTCAGGTAATACTCGAGTAAACACTTGAGTCCATTTACAAATTTCCCAAGACCTCTCCCTCTCGTTCGTTCTTCTTCTTCTCCTCTTATTTTTTTTCAGTAAGTAAATTCTTTTAGTTAATGATAACAACAGGCAACGAAACATTCACTCGAAACCAAAACTCGAGCCAACACCAGGAAGTCATGAGTTCCCCTTCGAGTCTTCACGAACCAAAAAAAATTCCAGATATCAATTCATCGCCGTGCATGTGCACGGCGACGTGCCGCCCTTCTGGCGAACTCCAACAGCTGCAGCGAGTCGTAAATCAATCCAACACTCAAGATCAAAGTTAAATTCGAAGCCAAACCTACTGGATCGAATTTGAGCATATCGTTCGAATCTTGGAACTCGAACACAACTAGAAAAAATGCTTCGCCTCAGTCGCCCCCACCACCGGAATCACCATAACTTTGGCCTCACCACGCTAACCCCTTGTTCTTCCATTCCCCTCAATTTTGTATAACTCGATCAAGCCAAGGTGATAAAATTACTTCGTCACTGACCACGACAAAACCCAAACTGTAACATCCCGCCTTTTCGCACACTTTAAATCGACACATGTGCCAATTCAAACCATACGGAAGGGCGGATTGTGATGGGGTAAATAAGAAAAAAACGAGAAAGAAATAAAAGGAAAACAGAATCTCACAGCGGAAGGATAAAATATAATAATCAAATATACAGTTCATAAAACTGTTTACAAAACATTTGATTCTTCTTTATACAATAAATATCAGAGTTCACATACCAATAAATATCAATGCAGCGGAACAGTAGGAGTGTAGTGCAATAATATAAATAATAATAATAATAATAATAATAATACAAATCTTCATCTTCGTCCTCCAGAGCTAAATCTTCAAATTCTGAAACGCTCGGACTGACCCGAGCGAATTTGAAAAGACAAAAACACTCGAGTCAGAACTAAAAGATCTTATGTAAGTTAAATCAATAGTGCTGTAACTCAAGAGATGCTCGAGATTTACATCTCCTAAGGATCCGTTAAACTATTTGCTATGTAGTATATTTCGCTAATAATAGTGTCTAATTGTAAAATAAACTTACTTTTAAATAGCGTTAAGGCTTTACCTTTTCCACCTTAACACATTTATATATTCCCATAGTCTATACAGTACCGTAGTCTTCCCCGTACTGGGCGTCATCAGAGGGCACTCCATAGGTATGGTACAAAACCAAAATTGTATAAGGCGTGCTAGGGTAGGTGACACGGCACAACTAGGCAATGCAAGGGTAGATATACCAATTGTTATCCGGACTGGTGGTAACGCATAGCCACAGCTACCGCCCACCTCGAACAAACACCCCCAAAATCAAAGAAATCAAAAGTGAAGGTGTCCACCAGATCAATCCAAAGTCAGAGTATAGTATCGAAGGGATGTGTCCGATAAAGGGCGCTAACCCCCTTGGCCAAAGAATCGCTCCTGTTTTAGCCACCTTATGCCAACTCACGGGAATCGGGTCCACGTATTTACCTTACAGGAAACGCCGCCACCAACCTACTTCATTCTGGAATTTCCATCGTGTACACGGTTGTTAAAGTGGTTTTCGGAGTTGGTAGAGAGTATGACAACTTCCGATCCTAGTCTCTTTAACAACCAAACGTTATTATAACACCGCGGTCTTTAAAATAGTTTATACTTTAAAACCAGAAAAAATTATCCATTTCAAAACCTATAAATACGATATCATTTCCATTTCCAAAACAACTCATTTTGATATTATTTTCATTAAACCCAGAATCAATAATTTTTTTTTTATTTCAAATATATTTCTTTTCCAAAATCTTACTGCTTTAAAATTTATAATATCTGGAAACCAAACATTTTAATTATAACTTTCAAAATATAATACTTCGAAATTCATAGCTTTGAAACCATAACTTCAAAAACTTGAATGGTTTGGATATTCAAACAGTATATAGAATAAAATAGTTTGAATTAAAACTACTTTATAAAATAAATAATTTCCATGACTTACAAATTATTTCATTAAAGATTAAGTCAAAATCCATAAACTTTAAAATCACTTTCAGTTTTAATAAACCACTTCAGTTTCAATATATTTCAAACTTCGAATATTAAAAAAAATTGGAACTAAGGTTGGAAATTTCTATTGAACAATTTAAAGTCCTGTTTATTTAGTTTGAAATATTTGCATAATAAATCCAAAATCATTTAAATAAAACTCAAATTACTTTTAACTAAAAATTTCCTTCAATTTATTTATAGTAGAAATATTCATTTAATTCATCTTGAATAAAAATTCAGTTATAAATATCATATCTTTTTAAAAAATTCAAGTTAATAAATTCTACATCAACTTATGATGTTAAATTCTTAATTAAACTCGATTCCAAATCAATTTTCCAATTTAACTCCTAATATAACTTGATTTAAATCATTTAAAACTCTATATATTCTCAATATCTTAGCATGCACCTAGCCAGATAATATAAAATAATCAAACTCCATTATTCATCTTATTTATTTTATTTAACAAATTTATACACAACTTAAATTCAATAATTTAACTATATATGTACATAAAAATAAAATTTTATATAAGATCAAAATTTATATTTATTAAACCGTATCCTATCCAAAACCATAAAATCCTTTCAAAAATAATTTTATATACATACCGTGGTGCCTGTATATAATTTTCTATCCTATGGTCAGGTGATACAGATATTTATTATTTCAATCCACAATTTAATAATAAAATACGGTTGTATACCATTTCAAACCGCAATCCCGAATGAAATGAAATGCATAACAACTTGCAGTCAATATAAATAAACATCCATCCATCAAAATCATCCATCCATTTATTACAATCATCATCCAAATTCAACAATACATCAAATTTAACATGTGATAATAACAGGTATCAACTATTAGTTTATATTCAAGAATAAATTATAATTGTTTACTGGCAGTTTTAATGCAATGAATATATTAATTAATAATTAACTGGCAGTTTAAAAATGCAACAATGAATTAAATAACGCGTAAATTAAATGATTGCAATTTAACTGAGAAAATGATGAAATATATGCCAAACAGCTATAAATAAAATTTTAAACACGTCATAAATCAATTTAACCAACATAAGAAATCTTAGAAGTTGTGAGTGGGTTAAAACACTCAACTTTTGGATTTAAATTGAATTTAAATCCAATTTAAACTCAAAAATTGGACAGTCTTCAAATTTGTCCAAACTAGAGTCATCAAGTCCGGAATTTTATTACAATCCTAACAAAAAAAATCACGCGTAAATTGGGCATCGTATGAAAAAGTTACGCTTGTTTGAATGATTAAAATTTAAATAAAAATAAAAAAAAAGAAACCATTCACCTCAACATAACGAAAACCACGTCATCACGTTGACTCGTCTCTGCGTTCGAGAAACCCGCTCCAGCAAGAACCCTAGCCGTTCGAAAGTTCCAGCCGCCACTTACTCGAACCCTACCATCAATTTTCGCCGCTACCCCAGCCAACTTCAACGCGATCTGACATGGCCGATTAACCCCTTGCCTCGAGCCGCCGCTACGCCCAAAATTCACGACTTCCGGCGCCTCCTTGCACAGTGCGACCACCGTCCCTTTAGAGCCAAATTCTGTCGAACCCCCTTCGTTTCGAGACGGACGAACCATATGGATTGACTCCATACGTCATGCTCCATGCTCCAGTACTCTCTGATCATCACTGAGTCAAAGATCTGATTTGAATTTTTGACTTTGGATTTGATTTTGAATTTGATTTTGGATTGTATTTGGATCTAGTGTTTGCAGCCATTGGAAAAGAGGAGTTGAGGAAAAATGAACGCACAAATAAATGAGAATAGATAGAGGCTAGGGTTTATAACTGGGTTTATATAGGTATGTTAGAAATAGAGTAGATGGATCGGGTTGATAGATATACGTGCTACCGCTAACGTGTCCCAAAAAGCCTGTTCTGACCTCGAAACGAAATTGGGTAAACCCATATATCGAAATAGATGTTTTACAATATTCTGAACGCGATGGAGAAAGTTTCACGTCCAAATTCCATCGTATGAAGAAGTTATGCTGAAATCAATATTTTCAAATTGATTTCAATAAAATCGATTTCAATGCGTTTCGCGTTCGTACGATCAAACGACAAGTCTGATCGCTACGAAACTTGAAATCCTACAATAATTCACTGTTACGGATCCGACGAAACTGGTTTCCTAAAAACCAAGTTTGTGACCAAAATGCCTATTTTTATATTAATTAAATAAATTTAAAATAAATTAATTAAATCAAATTTCGCATTAAAAATTCTGAACTTTGCAATCTTTATCGTTTTAAAATTTTCAAACATTTACAATGATTTAATAATTTTTAAAAGTCAACTTATTAAAGATTAATCAATAGAAATCTTCAATTTCATAGAATTCAAGAATTATAGATAAATTTCCAAAATTTCCATTAAATTGAATTTACCCATAATTATTCCATTCATAATTTCAAATAGAAGGGTTTACCATTGGATTTAAAATTATTATATAAATATCTCCCGTTTTCAACTAAATTTTTAAATTAACTTAATAATTACATATTTGATTTCGTTCATTTGCAATAAATCCAACTATTTTATATTAAATAAATTAACTCCCTATTAAAATTCAACTTCTATAATTCATAAATTTTATCATCTTGATTTACTTATAAATTTATTATTCTTTAAACCAATTCTCATCTCAATTTAAAGTAACTTAATCCATCCATTATAGAATTTATTTCAGTTTCTTAAAATAACCCCTTTATTATACATTGAATCCCATTTTATTTTAATAAGTTTCAAATTTAGTGGATTAGATTCAACTTCAACCTCTAACTTACACTTAAGTTTAGGTTATAATCAATTTATAACGTATTACCTTTTTAGTTATTTACATACTTCTCGTATAAATTTCTCAACTAATCATAATTATTAAAGTAACGCTTATAATTAATAACGACACTAAAATTACTCAACATTTAAATGAACGTTATTACAAATAGATTTATTGACCAATTTATTAGGAAATTTATAATAGTTGTTATCTACCTTTAAATTTATTACCAAATAACATACTACCTAATTGCATTCACTTATGTTCTATACAAACCTACATTTAGATTTTATTTCCAGAAATTGATTAATATTTGCGTCCATTTATTTCAAATTCTAATTCCATCAACAAATAAGCAGGTAATTTATAATATATGTTTACAAGCCATATGTTACAAATTTTGAATTTATCACTATTCCTTATTATTGACTTAAATTAGCATTACTTACATTGTATTAACAGTGTTGCTTAAAATCTTTATCCACTTGCAATTAATACTCTAAATAAATACATTTACTCTTTTCGTTATTTTATTAATTAAAATTAAGGCACATCTAATTATCTTTATTGGTAAGTGGGTGAATTTACTAGTAATCCAACTATTATATCCTTAAATATGCTTGTATATTTTTTTCACAAACAACTACTACCTATCATATTATATCGCCCATAAACACAATAATTGCAATTGTCTTATTCTTATATTCCATTTACTAAGTCATAACATTTGAATTTGTTTATTAAATTGAAAGGTTCATTCAAGTTTATTAATTATTAACTTGCAATAACGCGTTTCCTAAATTTATAATTTATTACTGTAACAACGTGTTCTTACATTAACCAATTCAACGCCTACCCTATATTCTTCATATTCAATTTATATCCAGGTAAAAATCTTACTTACTACTTAATTCATTTGAACTTTATTCAATTTACTATAAATAGGTTTTTAATTACCATTGTTATATTTTCATTTAGCGTTCAATCCAATATTAATTTATCACCTTTATTATTTCTACAAAAATTTAATTACAAAATCCTATTAAATTACAAATTTAATTGTCGAAATTTACGGGTCGTTACACAAATACTAAACCCTTATCTTACCTCGTTCTAACATTTCATGCAATAGAAAAAAATTTAAAAAATTTTCCTGAATTAAATGAGGATCAAGCAAGCTTCGAGCAAAGTTTCAACGCCAAACATTAGATTGATCACTCGGAATTGATTAAAAAGTATATTCAGTTCCACTAGGAACTGTACCTAGAACACTTAACCAAAAATTACTATTTTTGTTTCAAAAATCTTATTTTTGAATGTTCATTCAAGTTGTAAAATCAAATCAACAAATTAAAGTATTCGAGTTTATCATAAAATTTCTTTTTACCGTAAAATTGAATGTGCAGAGTCTAAGTTAAACTGTCAAGCTTCAAGCAATTTCCAGATTATGATTTTACGTTTAAACAAACTTGCTTTTTTTATAAAAATCCTAAATAAAAGATGTTTGTATAAAGATTTATAAAATTATTCTTGTTTATGTTCACTCTGTAACCAAAAACAAGAAAAACAGAATCATACAACAAAACAAATCACAATCATATATACACAGGATTTCTAACTTAAAAATATACAGTAGAGCATGAATCAATCATGAAACAAATACACAAGTTTAAGGGCTTAAAGAAGTATGTTTACTCACCTCAATTTGAAAAAAAAAACAGAAAGCAGCTCTGTGTTTTGAAAGCCTACAATATTGAATTTTCTTGAATCTTGTTTTGCTTTGAACTTGAATGATGTTAAGTTTGTAGATAATGGTATTTAGTGATGTTTAACAAATTTTTCTAGAATACTAAGTTATGAATGACGGGAATAAAATGCATTGCATATATATATAAGAAGATAGTTTGTATAAGAAGGTGTTATCTAGTATAGGCTTAATCCTTTTAGTCAGATATTTTCTTTCATTCGACTAAAGATATTTTTATCTTTGTTTACTAATATAACTTTAACATATTTTTGGCTGAAAAGGTAACCATGTGTGCTTAAGAAGATGTTAATAAATGCATGTGTTTCTCATTTTGTTTACAGCAAATCTATTTGCTTTGTACTGCTTTGTTTTGTTTTGTAGACTTTATTTTCTTTTTCTTCTTTTGTTTGTTTCTTCTTTTGTTAATTTTATCACATAGATATTTTTATCTACCTTCTTTTGTAAGCCTTTATTTTTGCTTACATACAAATCCATTTGATTTTGTATATGCAGTTTTGTTTCTTCTATACACAAACACTTTATTTTATTATGTGTACATAACAACTTTGTTTATTTATTTTCTTGCTTGCCTATTCTATATATATTTCATTTGTTATCATTTTGTAGTTTGATTTTTTTATGTTGCCATATGACTATATACTTTTATCATTAAGATATATGCTTGAATTTTTATTTCTGTTTAAAGTTTAACTATCAAACATTACATTTATGACATATATTTTGTTTTATACTTTTTTTTATAACCTTTTTAAGAAAATGAGTTAAAACACCATTTGTACACTAAATAAATAATCATGCATATTATTTTCCAAGTATAATCTTTAAATCTAGTTCATTTTGAATTTATATTGAATTTCCAAACCAAAATGTTATTTAGAATCCAATTCAATTGAAAATATTTATTTTAAGTTTCAATTCCAAATTTTAGAATAAATAAGTATATATCTCTTATTAAATTTGAAAAATTCAAATAAATCTACGATTTAACCCAAAAATTTAATTTAATTATAAATTCAAATTTGTTTTTAAACTGTGATTGTTACAGGATCAGGGTCGATCCCGCCTTCAGCGGGGGAAGCTTGCCTCTTCATGTTGGAGCACAAGCTGGAGCTGCTGCGATTGATTTGGATGCTGGACTTCAGAAGCATGCAGACCAATTACCTCCCTAGAATGTCAATGAAATTAACATACGTGATATACATCGAGAGGATATTGAGCCAAGAATTCATGGAACGACCCACAAACATCGACCAGATTATTCAGGTGAGGTAGAGCATGACTACCGCTTGGCTCCAACTATCCATATGCCAGACTTGTCGGTTATGGTTAAACAGCTAGTGGGAGAGAGCCAAGTCTTTACCAATGATGATTAGGTGATCTCGAGAATCCATACCCCATTCACTGACAATATCTTTCATGTGGAGTATCCAAGGAGGTTCAGGATGTCGTCGATGCCTGCCTTCAAGGGAAAACCGATCTAGGCGGAACATCATGGGATATGAATGGTTGATGGATTCCGCACAAGCTGATGATACAACCAAGTGTAGACGTTTTTCTATCACTCTCTCTAGAATAGAAACGATGTGGTTAACGAGAATACCCCCATAGTCATTCTCTAGATCTAATGATTTAGCAACGAAGTTTGAGGAGCTGTTCCGTATGCACACAACTCGCCCCAAAGATGTAATGTCCCTATCCAGCATGATGCAGGTTCTAGAAGAATCACCGAAAGAATATTTAGAGAGATTTCATATAGCTGTCGCAAAAGTTAGTATCCCGAATGACCATTCAATATTGGTGGCAGTAATGAGAGGGATTGATTCAGGATTTGAATTTGGCAATTAGTTAGCTGGCAAAGCATCTGCAACATTGGAACAGTTCTATGCAAAAGCAGCTCGGTATTTGAGGAAAGGAGAAGCTATATGCTCTAGGAGGAATAGTGTTGTAGGATCAAGTGGAGAGGGAGTGTAGAGTAACATTATAGTGAAACAGTGTGGGGAGAGTTCCAAAAAGTTCAAGAAAATATCCAAAATAAACCGAACCAGCAAAAGAAAGGCAGTGACCGGAACCATGAGCGAAAGAGGAATTTTGGAAGATGAAAGCCTAGGATCCAATGTGTGATACCTATTGTAACGACCCGCCCTTCTGACCGCCCCTAGTCGGTAATTAAACCAACTTGAAACGTTCAAAATGACGGATTGTTATTCAGTTTATAGAGTTTAAACAGAATCAGCCACAGAAACACAGAATAACTATATTTCACATAAATGAAATTTTTGTATGTATATCAGAGTTTATACAATGCATTAAATTTATACAGCGGAATATTTCTTTAAGTACAAAAATAAATCCCCGAAAAGCTAAAGTGAAGCGTTTTCCCCCTCTCTCTCTAAATTCGCTGCCTGAGAATCTTCAAGCTGTAAAATACTCGGTCTGACCCGAGTATTACATTCAAAAGAAAATAATACACGGGTCAGTCCAATTCAAACTCAGTTATTAGTGCATAGAGGCAATAATAATCAAATAATGATTAGACGACAGTCACAATAATTCTTGTCTATCCGACCCTTTTAACAAAGAAATCGGATAACGGAAATTATAACACTTAACAGTGTTAAACAATAAATCAGTAGTTTCAAATTATCAACGAAGATAGACGAAGGAATTATTTATGAAAATAATTTAGAAAACATTAGAATTGCCTAAACGGCAATTAACAACAAAATCATCAAATTTAACCAAATCGAAATGCGATTCAAAATATATTGAATTGGCAACATAAAACAATTTCCATCAATAGAAAACATCAATTTAAAACATTAGATCTAGTAGGGCTGCAGTACACGCACGCGTGTACAGCCTCGCCACATTTAAAACGTTAAATCTGTGTGGCTGCAGTTCACGCTTGCGTGCACTGCCTTGCCATTATAGTGATGATGTACCCAAAAGATCAATGCATCAAAAGCAAAAGGAATATCAACAAAAACAATAAGGTGTGATTGCAGTACACGCACGCGTGTACAGCCTTGCCACTATAGTATATAAAAAATCATCACAACACTAAATGCTAAACAGCAGAACAAAACTGCAGAGGTCAAGTCAGTGACTCAACGCAACTGCAGCACCAAAGCACAAAGCAGTGGCACAACTACAAAATAGAAGGAGGGTGAGGGCACCAGAGGTATGGCACCATAGCACATAAATACATGAGAAAGTGATACAACAATTCAACGAACAAGTAAACTCAAAAGCTACAGGTTCAAAAACCTCCAGGCAGTGTAATAGGCACAACATTTAGCAAGTTAAATGCCTCAGCATCACAACAGACTCGAAGTCAGTCCCAAAACTAAGTACAGGCAGAGGAAAGATAAAGTACAACTCGAACTCAAGTCAATGACAACAACACTACAGGCACTAGATCAGGGTGACAACAGATACAAGCTCGACCCATTCAAGTGGTGATAACCAACAACAAGTCTCAGGTTAGAGACCATTCCAAATGGGTAGACCACAAGGCAAAACCCCTTCATCAAATTCACAAACACAAGCTACCAACCTAATGCTCAAGCAATGCAGGAAAATGAAACAAGTCAGGATGAACAACTTCACACCCAATCTGATCAAACTTCAAAGTAGGCAATGGTTCAGAAGAGCAGTGACTAAGTACAACAGTAACTTGCATTTTTATTTTTCTTATTTTGCAAGAATGTAAGCATTACTTATCAGATTATATTACGTATGGTTTATTTTCTTTGTGAATGTACACATGTTTTGAAACAAACCCATTTGTAAGCTGCATATTATCTAGCGACTTCATTTCACATGTCCTGGAAGACATTTTCATGTTTTACAAATTAAATGAGTTATAACTTGCATGCAAATGAACTAACCCCAACCTGGCAATATTTTCTTATGCATGCATATTAAAAAAAACTTTAAAGTGGACCTGGGTTGTTAAAATGTTTTATTCTAGTTGTTTATACTTGTAACCCGTACCAAAGTTTTAAACAAATATGAAAACAATACAAAATTTCAATTTAGTGTGATCAGGGCAATGTGCATCACAAATTAAGGCCTGGGTAATAAAAAATTTCTTTTACGCATGTATGAATTCGAAGTCATATGAAGTCGGGGTGACCACGAGATACAACGACGCTGTGATAACCAGGAAACAAGAAATCATCACATCAAAAACATTGCAAGTTGAAGTCAAACGAACAATTTCATAAAATTTAGTCTGTGTATTTTTTTTTCACAAACCAAAGATAGTGTCGAAGACGACAAGACAATGGACAAACCAAGTTGAAAAATCTTCACAACCAAACATACTTCTGGAATATATACTCTTCAGATTTCAAATACAAGAAACCTTAACCCATCAGGTTTAAAAACTGTAAACAATGATTTCATAAATAATAAAGATAGACCTATTGTTTCAGGCAACAAGACTTGTAAGCTGAATATATACTCATACCACGTGTGTTTAAAACTTTGGTATTAAAAATCCAATGAATTTCAGTTCATCATTTTTTTCAAAACCTATTATAGATTTATATATATATATATTTACTTTGCTTGTTTAAACTTTACATTGTTAAACTACTTACGAACAAACAGTAAGCAATTTCCAATCAAAATGAATCGTTGAACAAATAACCAAACTGGGAAATCTTAAGCTAAAATAATCATGTAGAACAAAAAAATCAAGTCAATTCCATGAAGACCGCGGCACAAGAACGAACGAAATCATCATCAAAATCAAAACAAGCCTTAAGAATCTGTTGCTCAAGCAAAAAAAATAAAACTTCTATGAACACAAAACCATCAGGAATTTCCCAAAACCCGTGTTATCAATAGTCATAGTCGAAGACACATGAACAAGCCGTGTGCTACAAACCGAGCAAGCACAAATATTCGAACCAAACTCAAAGTATACAAGCAGTAGACAAAGCCATAACAGTTCAATATGCAGATGTTTTAAAAGTAATCAATCAGTGAGTTTTACAAAAATGACCAAAGGCCAATATAATCAACTCAAAGTCCATAGAATTCAAAGCAGCAATTTCCAATCAAAATCCAAACCATGGAAATAAAAAATACAAGATCATATGACTTTAAATTAGATGTGAGTAATAAAATTACTCACCTTTGTCGAAACGAGGAGCACGAACGATCGACGCATAAAAGAAGCAGCCGCGAGCGAGGCGAAGAATCGAACGAGCAAGCCGGCACCTTCGAATTCAATCAAGCCCTATTTTGGAACGGAGAGAAACGAAGCCGCCATTAAATTTTTTCGTTTGATTTTCTTTTTCTTTTTTAATGAAAAGAAGAGGGTTTCGGCCATGCTTTGAAGTGGAGGGTGCGTGATTTTGGGCGTGGTTGAAGGCGTATGTAACGGCGTAATTTTTGGGATGCTGGTGAAAAGATTATCACATTATCTTATTATATATATTTTTTTCATTTTGAATTCAATTTGTTTTTCTCAACATAAATTTTTTTTCTTTTTTATAAATTTTCTTTGACACATTTATATGTCGTATGTTCATAAAACAACTCAAATAAATACGAAATTTGAAATCCGGTAATAATTCAACATTACGGACCCAATGGTACTGCTTTCGTCAAATTTCGAGACTGTGCCTCGGAAGGATATTTTTAAATTCAATTTAAATGTTAAAATTTCAAAACTGTACGAATCACTTTCAAATTCAATTCTGAAGCTTCTGTTATCTTCAGTATTATCAATGTGAATTTTCTAAGCTTTTAAAATATTTTTAATCAGCTTAAAATTGAAGATTTAAATTTTCATTCAACTTTCAATAGATTAAATTTTAAAATTTAATCGCCAAATTCATAGTTATATTGGGAATTCAAACTAAACCATCATTCAAATATTTAAAATTAATTAAATATTTTCAATTTAAATTGTTCAATGTTCAGGGTTGTTACACCTATACACCACTGAATACATCCTTAGAGAATGTCTACTTGTCTACATGCATTACCATGCAGTATAGGAAGCCACCTTCGAAAGATTCAACGGAGAAGCAGAAGAAGACTAGAAAATATTACTGATTCTATGAATATTTGGTCATAACATGAATAAATGTAGGCATATCCAAGATGTTATTAAGAAATTGATTCAGGAGAGAAAATTACCGCAGTTTTCTAAAGCCACGTAGGATGACGGGCATGGGATATCTAACCCCAACCACGGACAAGCTATGCACATGGCTGAGGAGTCTACGTGGACCAGTGGAAGATAAGCGATCAATACAATAGTCGGAGGACTGCATCCAGTTGATAAGAGTTGGCATGAGATGGAGAGCTATAGTAGTACGATTAAGCATATGAATTTTGAATGTTGTTCAAGCACAGAAAATGGAGCTTCGACAAAACAGCAGCTTACAATGGCAGATGACATTATATTCAAAGACATAGATGCAGATAAGTTGGAGACACTGACGATCGATCCAATGGTCACCTGAACCATGATCAGCCCCACCTTAACAAGAAGGATTTTGGTTGATTGTGGAAGTTCCATAAATATAATTTTCAAAAAGGCTTATGATCAGATGAGGATGAAAGCCAAGAACCTGAAACTGTCTAAAGTGTGCATTCATGCTTTAACGGTGCTATGACTAAAGCTGTCGGATATGTCGAATTGTTCGTGGAATTGGGAGAAGGTGACCGCTGGACAGTGAGGGTTTTGTCATTGTTGTCTTGGATGTTGATTCTCCATACAAATTTTTTTTGGCCGATTAATCCAAGCTGAATTCTGGGCAACTCTTGCCTCATGGTGTTTGGCTTTGAAGTTCCCAACTGATAACGGTGTGGTAGTGCATGGTTATCAAGCGACTGAATGTGCCAGCTATGTAGTTGAACTGAGAGATTCACAATGGAAGGAGAAAGGTAAGGGTGTGGACAAGTCTCGCTGCGTCCAAACGGCCGAAGATTAACAACCAGCGCTTAGGCCTTGACTCGGATGCCACAGTCGTTTCTATATAGGCATAGATCTAAAGGATGATGAGAGGGAGCCCAAAGAGACCAATGATACACTAGCTGAGCTGACAATTGACATTATGGTCAGCCATGACGACCCATTATGGGTCCTAAAGGTCGGATCATGGCTCGGCCCCCCGATGATGAAACAACTTGCCGGTTTTCTCCAAGCGAATATTGATGTGTTTGCCTGGACTCAATCTGACATGTATGGGATCTTATCTGCCATTGCAAGTCATGCATCAAACATTGACCTGAGGCATGTCTCGGTGAAACAAAAAAGACGTTGCATGGATCCAAAGAGATCTGCTGCCCTTAAAGAGGAGGTGGATAGACTCATAGGAAATGGGTTTATTCACGATGTCCTCAGCCCTAAATGTGTATCTAATCTTGTACATGTGAGAAAGGCGAATGGAAAATGGAAGACGTGCGTTGATTGCTCGGACTTGAACAAGGCATGCCTGAAAGATAGTTTCCCCTACCAAGGATCAACCAGCTGGTATACTCAACCACAGGACATGAATTGCTATCTTTCATGGATTCGTACTCTGGATATAACTAAATCCCGATGCATATTCTCGATTAAGAGCACACCAGCTTCATTACTGATGTTGGATTGTATTTCTATATGGTAATTCCATTTAGATCGAAGAATGTTAGAGTGACCCATCAATGCCTAGTCAACAGAATGTCTAAAGATCAGATTGGAAAGACAATGGAGGTATATATGATTGATATTCTCGTAAAGTCACGATGATCAAGCGATCACCTTAGAGACTTGGCAGAAATGCTCGATATCCTCTGATATTACAAAATAAAGATCAACCCTCTGAAGTGTTCTTTTCGCATTTCTTAGGAAAGTTCATGGGTTTCATTGTCAATGCCCGCGGAATTGATGCAAATCTCAAGAAGATTCAAGCAATTTATAACATCTAAGTGCAAAAGATCAAGCAAGTAAAGAGTCTAATTGGGAAGGTTGTTTCCTTAAGTCGATTTTTAGAGCCACCGAATGCATTCCTTTCTTCAATTTGATTAGGAGAGGAAAAGGAACTTTAAATGGATGCAGGATTGTGAAGATGCATTCCAAGCTTTGGTGAACCACTTAGAGAGGCCCCCTATCTTGTCAAAGCCGATGGGTCACAAAGACTTGTATATGTACTTGGTCGTGTCGATGCATACTATAAGTGCATCACTGTTTTGCAAGGAGAATCGGATCCAGAGACCTTTCACCATGTTAGAAAACGATTAATAACTACTGAAAGGAATAATCTAATGATAGATAAATTGGTGCACTGCTTGTTGATTGCTCTATGAAAGCTCCGCCCTTATTTTCAGGCTCACCCTATCAACAATTACACCGATTAGCCATTACAACAAATCATATAGTGGCCTGAGACATCAGGAAGGTTACGCAACTGGAAAATCAAACTGACCAGTTTGACATCACTTATCTTCCTCAAAAGTCTACCCAGGGACAGGCACTGGCGGACTTTATAGCGGAGTCCACTACATAGGATGATCTCCCAAAGAGTAATGGACCCCCACCACTCGGTGGAAAATGTATATGAATAGAGCATCGAATGATCATTGTTTACATCCAGAATCATGTTAGTAACTCTGGAAGATCGATCAATTTGCTATGATTTGAAGCTCGACTTCCCTGCAACAAACAACGAAGCTGAGTATGAAGCTCTGGTTGTTGGACTCAAACTTGCTAGACAACTAGAAATAAAATCTCTTGAAATATTTTGTGACTCACAGTTGGTGGTATACTAAGTCAAGGAAGATTACCAAGCTAATGGAAAACGACTTGCTTCGTACCTTATCCAACTCTAAGAGCTATCGACTGCCTTTGAGAATTATGACATCAAGCACATTCCTCGGGATCAAAATAAAGAGGCCGACAGATTGGCAAAGTTTGCTAGCACTGGGGATGCACAGCAGATGGGCTTGGTTCCAGTCGAAGTACTAAATGCTTCAAGCATAAACCAGATGGAAATCGACTGGGACAAAATATAGAGCTTGAGAAGGAGCCGTGGATGACTCCATTTAAAGATTATTTGCTATAGGAAGTCCTTCTCGAACAGAGGAATGAAAAGAAACAAGTCCTTCCCAAAGCTTTGCAGTATATCATTCAAGAAGGAGTCATGTATAGAATGGGCTTTTCCATTCCCCTGCTGTGGTGTATCGCTCATGATGAAGTAAAATGAGTCTTAAAGGAAGTTCATGAAGGGGAATGTGGTGATCACAATAAAAGGCAAACCCTCTCAAAGAAAATACTTTGTTATGGGTATTATTGGCCAACTATCAACTAAGATGATGTCGATTATGCTAGCGATGAGACTAGTGCCATATGTATGCAAAAGTTTTGAGAGCTCTGCCAATAAAAATCACACAAATGGTCGGTCCATGACCATTTTCCATATGAGGCATAGATATTATAGGTTTCTTACCGTTCTCTAAAGGTGGTGTGAAGTATGCCATCGTTGTAGTTGATTACTTCAACAAATGGACCGAAGCAGAACCTTTAGTTATGATCACAACAAAGAAAGTAATCAACTTCATTGTCTGAAATATCATCTGTCATTTTGGCCTTCCGCGAACAATTGTAATTGACAATGGAACCCAATTCGACAGCACTAAATTCAATGATTTATGTCGTCAGCATCATATTGAGAAGAGATTTGCAACAGTCTCTCACCTTTAAGCAAATAGACAAGTTGAAGTTGTAAACAAAATCATAAAGTTCATTCTGAAGAAGTATTTGGAAAAGGCTAGAGGCAAGTGGGCGGATGAACTTCCAACAACATTATGGGCTTACACAACCACTCACAATTCCATGACTGGCCATACTCCATTCGTCATTGCGTACGGCTTCGAAGCCATCATTCCTATCGAATTCGAAGTCCCTTCTCAATGAGTGACCAATTACGATCCCAGAACGAACAGAGATCTCCTCTTTGAATCTCTAAACTTTATAGATGAGATTCACGAAGAAGCTGATTTCAGGGCAACTACACATTGACAGCGAGTCGTCTGATACTACAATACTAAGTCTAATCTAGAACCTTTGAAATCAGTGATCTCATCTTGAAATTGCTTTTTCCTACGCTGTCACACAAGAATGCTACTTAGGAAGGACCATATGTCATGAAAAGAGGCTTAGAGTGGGAATTTTTAATCTAGCAACTCTTGATGGCATCACACTCCCAACGGTATGGAATAACGAGCATTTACGATGCCATTTCACTTAGCTTATTCTTTTTCATTCAGTTGTATTCAATTTCTGAACTTGCTTTAGCATTTGATTTTCCAGATATGTAATGGACAAACTATGTCATTTCTTTCCATTTGGCTAATAAATTTTTAAATTTCCTTCATATATGTGATTGTTGTAGTATTACATATTAGTTAAGATACCCAACTAACTAATATTAACATGTGCGAGCAGGTTCCCAGAGTTTGGAGCTAGCCGATTACATAAGTTTATGATTGAACTAAACAAAATAAACATGGCCCGATCGTTCATCTGATGATTCTCGCTCACAACCCGATGAATGGAATACCTAAAGAGGGATGAATGTGACTTGACCATTCGATAATCAAATTAAATCTACCGAACGATGGGATAGACATGAATAAAAAATGATCATGATACAATCGATCAATTGCTAAGCTAAACCCCGGACTTGGAGGTAAATCAATCAATTAAAGAAAGTACGGTCCAACTATTTTCCAAAATAACACTAAGTCCCCAGAGTTAATGCTGGAGTATAAACACGAGTTGGGTGCGATTCGATCACGCATCAACTAACTACTATCCCAAAGTGTAGGTATGAGTATAAACAACTAGATGAGTGGTTTGACCACTCATTACACCATAAACTCCAACCTAAAACCAACATGAGGAGTACAAACTCACCGAGGATGGAGTTCGACCATCCACTATCTAACTCCGCTTTCCCAAGACTAGGGGCTGGAGTATAATCACTTAAATCACTAAAACCGACGGTGTATTATTAAGGCTTGAGCCTAATGTTTGATTCAACTTGAGGCCATGACAACATGGAGGCCTTGAGTGAAAATTAATGGACGAATATCTGAATTAATGAGCATCGAATTACGAGTACATTGAAAGTAAAAGTAAAAGCTTAACTAGTTAGAGAAAATTCATATAATAGTTCAATAGAAAACAAAGAATTTTTATCTGCATATTAAACTTGAAAATTGTGATACGAGTTTATTCAAAAGCGGGGGTCGTACTCGCATAGTCATGGCCAACAAAAAGAGGAAAGTAGCTATGCAATCTATATACTAACTAAGCTGAAGCAACGACTATTTCTTTTTCCCTTTTTCTCTTTTGGATTTTTTGGAAGTGGCGCCACTCGAGCTTCCGCTTGTTCTTCTATTCGATCTTTTGCCGCCCTTGGCAAAAGAGCTTTTAGAGGTTGGAGGGAGTTCTTTGAGAACCAACTCGCCAGATGGAATGACTTGTAGAGGGATGAGATTTGGATTGTCGATGTCCACTTCAGCAGGTTTCGGTTTAGCATTTTTCTTCAAAAACTTTCCTCTTTCGGTGCGCTCTTTTAAGCTGAGCTCATCAGTATGTTCAGTGGCACCAATGATCATAATATTATTTGATTCATCTGGCAACGGCTAGTCATCAGCTTCTTCATCACTAAGTGCGCTGATAACTTGAGCATCGGGCCCTGGAATGTCGGTGGTCGTCGAAATTTCAATAAATGTCGATTGTTACTCCACGATGGCACCGCATCTTGGAGTTTGGCTAGGACTCGAAAGACCTAAAAATTTGTGGAAACAAGAAACTAAGCCCATGATATTGGGCATAAGGAATGAAATCTCTTGAGTAGTGGAGAATAAAGCGGGATACTTGTGTCCGGTTGACTTTTAGTTGTCGCAGGAGTGCTCCCCTCTAGAATAGGAGTCAGAACCTTTAACTTATAGCCAATCTATCTGGATCATAGCTTAGATCCTGTTTTAGGAAAAGAGAAACTAACGCTCTGACTATTTGAAGTGAAGGGTTACCTTTGGTATTGGACTCCGAAGACTCGAAAATGTTTTTCCCTTTGCTGGAGGGTGCTAAAATATCAAAGTATCGGAGTTTCGAAGTAGCAAGGTCTAAAGTTCATCCCCATAAAGAATCTCTCATACCAGCTTCTCCTCATTTAAATCAGCTTCACTGAGGGCTTTCTTCTTCATTTCAACAATGTCTTCCCAAGCCTCGACGAGCGATTCAAGATAGCCCTCTCTAAGGAAATTCAGATCATGATGGATTTGGACTTTAGCATTATATTCAACAATTAAAGGATCAAACATGTTTTTAGTCTCATTTCGACCAGCTTCTTTAGCATCTTCTAACTAGGCCTCGATCTGCTCTCTAACCTCATTGCGGCCCTCCTCTCGTGCTCTTTCTTGAGAACTTCAGTTTGCGCGAGTTGCTTGTCAAGTTTAATTTTTAGTCCTCGGGCTTCGACGGCCTCTTTACAATATCTTTGCGACTCCTCCTGAGCTTTAAGTTTTCTTCCTTCTTTTTTTAAGGAGTTCTTCGAGTTCATCAATGTGTTGGGCTAGAATGTTTTTCTCTTTTTGTACAGTATCTTTTTCCAAAGCAAGCGCACCATTGTGGTTGAGGGCAACATCCAACTCCTTTTTGCCATGGTTAGCTTCGTTGTCAACTCTGAGATCTCATTGTTTTGATGTTTAATTATGTCTTTATCATCGATCACCTCTAGCTTGAGACGATCGATTTCATGTTGTCTCCCGATAGACACCTTAGAGATTTTTTGGCTAAATATTGGAATGCTTCACACTTCACAAAAACGTCATTAACACATGCAAGGGAACTCGCTTTAGCACTCCTTGGAATTGTATGAATGAAAGGAAAAAATTTAAGCCCATCAAAGAAATTTTTTGGAAAATTTACCTTAAATTCGACAAATTTTTCTATGTGGAAGCCTCAGGAGTTGAAGTAGGAAAAGCCGGATCAGAAGTAACAATTGGGCTTTTGCACGACTTAGGATCGTGGGACGTTTGAAACCAGATGAACCAGAATACTGCATAGAAGGCACAACAATTTGAGGAGCATGGAAAATGTATGATTATCGTTATGTATAGGAAGATTGGGCTGAACTTCCTGATGAGATGATTGAGATTGGGACTTATGTTTAGATGATTAAGACTCCCTCAAACGATGACTTCTTTCTAGGCTATCGTCTCTCTCCCTTACGCCTATCTGATTCTGGACCGCGACCGGATCCGCACTATGTTAAGGAGCCCCTCAAGTGATCGAAGGCATGGGATTCAGACACAACGCCTACAAAACAAACAAGAATGTATAAGTGACCATCGAACAAAAGATAGATGAAAATCGTGCAGTGAAGTGCATGTGATTATGAGTGTCCTAGTGTCCCCTCGACGAACCAGTTGTTATAGCCTTCCTCATAGGAGTGCTCTGCTGTTTGCTAGTGGAAGGAATGTCATCACCACTCCTAGTGGGAGAATTGAGACCCGCAATACTGATGTTGAGGAAGTCATATGTCATGATATCATCAGGCATCAGAAGATTTGAGAACCCTTCGATTGAGCTTTCTAAATGTTGAGAGGAAGACTCTTTTTCAACAGAAGTGATAATAAACTTGGGCTCTTTAATGGTTTATTCCTATGGAGCTTATAAGTGAGCATTTTTCCTCTTTCTGTAGGCATGTAAGAATGCACGTCTTATGATGTTACGACCATAGGCGCATTGCCCAGACCATCGTCAGCATCGTCAGGCTTGTTGGCTTTATCGGTTTAATTTCACCGTCTTTGGCGTCATCATGAGCACTCTCGATTGGGGGCACGACAGGGTATTGCCACCTTCTTGTTCTCCTATATTTTTTTAGTGGTGCAGTGCTTCTTGGAAGCCCGATGTTGTGACCTTCTACTGATAGCCCAAATAGAGATAACCATTTGTCGGTTATTAGGCATCTGATGATCCTGTCCACAACTGACGTGGCACGAATTGTAGAAACCTCCCTTGAGAAACTATTGCCTTCTGGACGTGGATGGAGACCTATAAATTTTCAAAGTATTAGTTAGTTAAAGATATGAATTGGAACAAAAAATTTGAGAATAAAGTGAAGATAACACTTACGTCCTTCCAACCATCGGCTCGCGAAGCCAGGCAGACAACGAACATAAAACCATTCATGTTTAAAGACACCAACCTTGTTCCAAGCGCCAGTTGGAACTTGAAAGCTGGGTAAAGGCTAGATGATAGTGTAAGAAAGGCTTCGTATCCATCATTTGAAGTTGTAAATACACTTAATGTCCTCAGGAGATGGCGGGTGGAACCCAACATCCATAATAGCCAGTATGTGCCATAGAGAAAAGCATAGTTGTTTATATGCAGCTGGGCAGGAGCTATTCCTAAATAACTTAGCATTTCTCGGATGAAGGAATTGAAAGGCGGTGCACATCTAGCCCAGCATATGAATTTATTGCATGCCGTATAGCCCTTTGGGGGCAAATGAGCCCTGTCATTCATTGAACGGACTAGAACATCTTCAAACAGAATCACATGTTTAGAGCACAGTCTGTAAAGAGCGGCCCCGCCAATTCTCGAGCCTTGAGAATCCATCGGGTTATCTAGAAATACAGCACCTTCTACAACGTTGGGTGTAGGACTTTTATCTTCCGCCAGATGGATGGAAAACATCAGAGAAAAGGTCGGAGAATAGGCTAGAAACCTATATTTGCTTAACTTGGCGATCAGGGGAAAGTCTGCTGGAAACAATTGTAGAACTTGACTTAGCTCTGGGATTTCTAAGTTGTGAAGGTTTTCTAAAAGACATTGCAGCTAAACGCTCTGAAGTTCTAGGCCCATATCAGCTAAACTCGGTAGACGATCAAAATTAGAAAAATTTGCATATCCCCTTATATTAAGTGTAACTAGTGTATTTCAGTATTGAGTAGTGCAGAGGTAAACAGTTCAAAATGAAAAGGAAAAGTAAATGATGATACTTTGGATTCTAACCCGAGTGACCATCAAGGCTGACCGTCTCATCTGACATTTAGGTTGATCGGTTGTGTAAGTCTTAGGATTGGCCATTGGCATATCGAAGTATGAAGTTCGTTATTAAAGTCCATATGTCAAGTTTTAGTTCATATTCTAAGTCCTAGGAGTTTGGTGATTTACTTTCAAGTTTAGTATTAGATATACAAGTCGTGCTGCTCATTACCATCATATATTCAAGTTCATTAGGATGGGATTGGTTTTAATTGTTCATGCGAGTGAATATGGATTGGTTTTCAAGTTCATTTCAAAACTTAGAATTGCTAAGTTCCCATAGTCAATCACTATTACAAAGCTAATAATGATCCTATTATAAAGAAAACAACTGATCCCTCCAACCTCGTGCACAAAAACACCGATCCCTTTACTTAGCCGCATTTACACTTCTCCTAGAGCAAACAGCCGATCCCTCTTCACTTCATGAATGACTGATCCCTTTCCACATCAGTAGCCAGCTGATCCCTTCATTAAACAAAGTAACCGATTCCTCCACTAAACTATGCAACCGACCCTTTCCTCCTCAAACTTTAATACCAATGCCTCTACCTCAACATTTTCACACTTTCCTCAAACATTCACACTGATAACTCTCCTTCATCTTCATTCCAACCGATGCCTCCATGCTTCATACCCAATGCATGGTTGATCCCTACGCTTCCTTCATGCTTCATTCATTTCCTTCTCCTCCTCTGCCATCATCTTGTCATGAACCAAAGAAAATAAAATAAACTCACCTAAATGTTTAAAATATAAGTTGCTTAAGAGGAAATGCTAGATTTCAATTCGAGCTGAGATGGAGCACTGGCTAGAGCAATATGGAATGGAGAATCTAAGGATGAAGGCAATATATGATTTGAGGGGAAAGGATTGGGTTTTTAAGCTTGGAGGGGAAGGGTTTAGAATCGATCATGGAGGAAATAAGAAAGTTGAAGAAATGACATAAAGTAAGAAGGGGAAGTCGAATGTTGGTTTATATATTGACTCCAAGGGTTCGACTAACTTTCCTATTTATGAAATGAAGAATTGGTTAAGTCCTTTTGGTAATAGGGATCGACTACGATCCCTACTCTAGGGAACAAAATTTTGATCCATATTATGTATAAAAAAAGAAGAAAAAAAAGAGGGAAGAGGAAAAAGGGTTTAGTTATAGAAAGAACGATCCCTATTGAGGAAAAAAAGAAAAAGGAAAGGACCGGCCCTATATACAAGAAAAATAGAAAAAAATATAAAGAAGGAGGGGGATCGGGTAAAAGAATGTCGATCCCTATATACATGAAAAAAGGGAGAAAGGGAGAAAAGAAGGTCGATCATAATCCCCATGTGCATGCAAGCACATACATAAAAATTATAAAAATAAATATGAAATGCAATGCAATTGCATATAATTCAATGAAATTTGGCGATGACCTGTGAGCATACAAACACATCTTGGAACCAACGATAAGAACGTGTACCTGAATGTGCATGTGGAAATTCTAAAAGTTCAATTCTTGGAATCGACATAAACCGAATTTAAACCTGAAGCTTTCAAGGTCAAGACAGGATCAGATAGACAAAGCTTACTAGTCTTGTAGAATCCAATATAGATATCAACCGATGGAATATCATCTTAAATCTATACTGTTGCAAATCAACCAACCGTCATAACGATCAAAAGGAGATGCGACACTTTTAGAAAATAATTCAACGGCAGAATAGCGACTATTCAAAAAACTGGATGGATTTCTTTATAACAACTCTAACTTGCTTCGATTCAAAGCACGTCATGTCCAATGCAAGACAAACTTCGAGGGGCATGTGTCATCCGAGTTTGACCCAGTTAAATTCGAATTGATTGGACAAGTTAGATTCGACTGTCACCAAGGCCAGCAACTCTAGAGCGACGATTGTAGGGTCTAAATATCAAGTACGTATGATAATATAAAGCTGTGATTCTTAGCAAGAAAACTTGTTAACATCCTCAAAGCTATTTGATTAGCTAGTAAAATTGTTTACTACACAAAAGAGGATTATTAGAAGAGATTACTTCCTTTGAAATCCCTCTTTCGATCGATTTGACTTGGACAAATTGTTTTTGGATGATGATTTATGAAAATTCTAATGGTGATTAATTATTCCATTCAACCTTCTCAACATAAAGATTAAGGAGAAAGCATCTTATTCGAAACCTTTGTTTCGAATGGGTCAAAAGTGGTTATGGATATTAGGCATTCATCCCCTTTTGACCATGTTGAAAGGTCCACTCTAACCTTAGAGAGAAGGATTTGCTTTCGACACATTTGGTTTCGCTTCTTTTGGAGGAACTCCTTTGAAAGGGTTATTGGTATTGCAAGGTCTGTATACCTTTCGATGGAATTCATTACACATAATATTGCTTTGATTTACACACCCGATCTTCTTCAAAACAACCCTTTCGATCAAGTTAAAAGGGATTTAGCTCTTTCAAAGTAGATTTGTTGTATAATATGCAAAGTCTTATGATATGCAGTGGGCAATCATCTCAGATAACATAAGTTCTATGAACATATCAAGGTCGGAACATCATCATCATCTTTATTTTTCATCACTCATCATTAAACATGATGATAATGTGATTCGGATGCATATTATCTAAGTTGATCCCATGGAATTGCATAAGACAAAATAGAATTAAGAGGATAAGCTAGCATCATGTGCAATTGATCATTAGATGAGCTAATAATCGAAATGATCTCCCTCACAATCAAAATCTTTATTGAATCCATGTACTTCTTCCTTTAACATCAATCCAAATTGAGTTATAAGTAATAAAGCTTTTTCCCAAATCAATTTACGGTTACAAAGACTTGATGTATCTAAGAAATAGAAGAATGAGTTTGGATTCCAAAATCCATTCCCCAAAATCGAACCCTTAGAGTCGTATTTATAGATGTAGGTCGGCCCCATTTCGCCTCCATCCTTTCGATAAGGACGAAAGGTCTTCACCTAGCCTTCCACGCTCATCCCTTTAAAGAGGTCGATGGATCCTTCTTAAATCTTACATGTGTACCATTTCATCATAGTTTGAAAGGTCTCCTTTCATCTTGCGTTTGTATTCTTTTGACATGGTCGAAAGGACTTCCTTTATCTTGCGGATTCATTCTTTTGACATGGCCAAAAGGCCTTCTTTTAGTTCTCGATGCGCTTGTTTTCGATATTGTCAAAAGGCTTTCCTTTCGAGTTTTCTCGCTCATTTTTTCGCCTCCCATCTTCATATTTTAGGCCTTTTTGATCCAATTGAAAGGATCTCCTTGCTTCCATCAAAGTCCAAGTGTCTCTTTCCACTATTTTCTGCTGGGCTACTTTCGACTTCATCGAAAGAGTGGTAGATGCGCTCCTCGCTCTGTGTTGTGAATGAGAAGCAGGTTGACCTTCGCATTGCTTCGAAAGGCATGAGAGTAACATCTGAGTCGAAAGGACTCTTGGCTTTCATGTGGGAGTTTTATCATGCTTTTGAAAGGCTTCAACCATTTCGAAAGGCTTAACCTTGCTTTCGAAAGGTGTATCAAAATCGATTCTTTATGTGGTAAATCGACAATGATGAAACCTTTTATTTTGAAGGCGTTTGTTTGTTGCAAAAGCCTTTCGTTCAACACCTTCGAAAGGGGTTCCGAGTCCATTCATGTTTCTCTTATATATGCAAATTCTTCTACATCAAAAGGTTTTCAATGAGGCGGAAGAGTAGCTTCTATCTTCTTGAAAGATTTTGTATTGTTTATCATTTGTGATAACACCGAGTGCTTGCAACTCCTTCGATAGCCATCTCAATGCCTTCGAAACACCCTTCCTTGAACTTTGATGAATCCATATCTTCAATTTTAGTAGAGCCTAGCACTTTCATCAGCCTTCTTTCATACTTTTGTTCTTAAGTGGATTTTATAGTTTACAAAAATTAACTAAGTAAAATAAGGACTAAAAAGAAATTCACAGACATCCGAATTTGGCTATGAAACTTGCACCACTGCATTCGTAGCGATGTTCTTGATGATTTTCATATATAACACCTTGAAATCGAAGTTAATACAAAGAAGTTATAATGTTAAAACAATTGAAAATAAAATAATAAATTAAAAATAAAAATACACAAAATTAACTTTGCCACCAATTGGGTCTAGCGGTTGACCGTTTAAAATGAAAATTGCGAAATTAAGCCCCGGCCTAAGGCCCAAATTTATTAGTAAAAATATATATAAAACGTTAATGGCTGGGGGCCTATTTAAGGGCGATTAGATGTATGTTAGGACTTGTATGTTAGTACCTAAGATATTGATTTTGATGAAAAAAACTTTAGGAAATCATATAAAATATAAATACTAATGTTTTATCAAGGTATATGGTATATAGTGCGAGATAGTAGATAGGTAATAATTTAAGAAGACTATACAATATTAACTGAAGATTGAAGGGATTCAAGATGTTGATATTGAAGACTCAAGAGCTAGAGAATGAAGACTCATGAGTATTGAAGAGTTCAAGATTTCAAGATGTTCCAGATAAGTTATATAGTCAGATTTATGTTAAAATTCTGATAGCACTTGACCCCTCTCTCATCTCTCTCTTCCTCTATGTTTGAATAAGTTTTTAAATATTCTTTTCAAAACAACATTTAAATAGTTTTCAATTTCTTGTACTTATAAAAATAATTTTTATGTTTTTGATATTTTACTTAGTTATTGTTTTTATTAAATTTTGATTTATATTGGTTTATTTTTCAAAAATCATATCATATAATTTTACTCAAGTTTTATTATTATTTAAAAGTGTATAAAGTATATTTAGCATGTTTACAAAGTATCAAATTATCTTACAAAGAAATACATTTTCAAAGTAATATTTTAAAGTGTTTTTTAAAATTACAAAGACTGCCGATATACTCTCTCACTATAGGTCGACATACTAGCCATGATTTTCAGAAATCAAATTTCAAAAGAAGTGTCTATTCGTCGTATCTCTTCATGAATGGACGTGACCGTTATTCCTCTATAAATACCTGTCTTCCCAACGAATATTATTATAATTTTTCATTCTTCCTCTCTCCTCCTTATCCTTTTTTATTTTCTATTCAAAATATAACCATACACTGTCGAATTTCAACCAGAATCAAACTCAATCACCATTAGTTTATTCTCTATCATTTGCTCTATGATTTCTATCATCTCTCTCACTCCAATTAAGACAAAGTGCTATTCAAGAGTTATAGGTTCATTTGTTATCAAGATTGAAAATTTGAGTCTATAAAACTCTATAAAATCAAACTGTTATAATTGTGGGTAGGATTGTAGCCCTTACTGGGTGTGCTTAGTAGCTCGTAAATCTGGTGGGTGTGCTTATGGCCTGGAAACCAAGTGGCTCTACCCCGAGGCATGGATTCTGAAGGGTGTGTCTCATAGCCTTGAAATCAAGATTGTATTTGCATTTACTAGTTGGAAAGAAATCCGTACAAGGAACTATGCAAGACTAGATGTAGGGTAACTCCAAACCAGTATAAAATCTCTATCTATTCTTTCCTTTTACTTTTAATTGTGTTTTGATTCTGTGATTCTTTCTATGAATAATAATTGCATAATTTAAGATATAATTTCAAAAGATTTCAAAAAGGTTCATATAAATTAGAAAATACTATTCAACCCACTCTAGTGTTAATTTATCTTAACGTCCCTATTCTGCAATCTTACATTTGGTATCAAAGCATTGGTTTTCCAAGTGTTCATAATCTAATTTTTGAAAAGTTTAAATGGCTACCAACATTGGTAATAGTGCTGCTAGTAACATGATTAATACATTTATTAGTAATTCATTTGTTGAAGAACAATCTACTGCTAAACAAAAGGCTATTGCATAAAGTAACTATAAAGCCATGAATATACTATTGTATTCACTAGATAGAAATGAATTTAATAGAGTATCTATATGTAAGTCTGCATTTGAAATATGTAGAACTTTGCAAGTTACACATGAAGGCACAAATAAGGTTAAATAGACGAAAATTTTCATGTTAACAAACTAGTTTCAATAATTTAAAATGAGTCCAAATGAGTCCATATCTGATATGTATAGTAGATTTTAAGATATAGTACACTCAGTAATTATATTGGGTAAAAGTTTCTCTAAGGAAGATCAAGTTAGAGAAATCCTTAATTCATTTACTTCTGAATGGGACGAAAGGACTCTTGCAATCGAAGAGGCTGATGGTATTAGCAAACTAAAGATTAAAGAGTTAATTGGAAATTTAATATCTTTTGAGGCACAATTTCAAGGCAGAAGATAAAATAAAGCAATGGAGAAGAAACCCATAACATTTAATTCAATGACGGATAATTTGGATTTAGATAGTGATATGACGAAGAAATTTATTTCATGACAAGGAACTTCAGAAAATTCATGAAATACAGGAAGACGAACAATTTTAAAAGAAATAACAACCAAAAAACCCAGAAACGGAAGCGAAAGCGGAAGTGGCATCAGATGTTATAACTACGAAGAACCTGGTCACTTAAAATGAGACTACTCGCATCTTGAGAAACTAAAAACTACAACAAACACTGATTCAATTTGGAAAAGATGAAGAGCCTATATTGCAACACTAGATGACTCAGACACATCTAGGCCTATCAACGAATGCTTTCGAATGCGGATAGTGCCACATTCGCATTCGAAATCATTTTTGGATATCGAATATCCGCATCCGTGGATACGGACAGATATCGGATAATTATCCTATCGCTAAAGATCGATAAATAAATAATTATAAAAAGAAAATTTTAGTTTAACATTAATATTCTTCAATCCCATTGATAATAAAAGTGTTAAAAATTAACAAATATGACGATAATAAATAGTTTCGAGCAGTTGATCAACATTTAGTGCATATAATATAATCTACCAACTTAATAAAATAATAAATGAATATCTTTCACTACACTAAAATAAACATAATTTGAACTATAATCTCGATAAAACCTGGACGGATAATTTTCGAATGCGGATGTCTTCATATCTGCATTCGCATTCATTTTTCCGGATATTGGATATTTATCTGCTTTTCGTATGCGGATGCGAACGGATTTCAGATTTTTCGAGCATCCAATGACAACCCTAGGCACAACATCAAGTGAAAATGAATCAGATATAGAAATAACCAACATGTGCTTCACATCCATACAGAATTCAGATATAATTGGTGAAATAGGATCAGATAAAGGTATACATTTAATATATTAAAAGCTTTATGTCATTTGAGTTTCTAATTGTTTGACTATTAGGAATATACTATAGATTAATAATAATATTAGTTGAATATTAAGTAATTTTTATATTTTTTCTAACATAATAATAATATAAAATATATTTAGAATAATTTTTAACCATTTTTAATATATTTTATTGTAAATAGAATAACTATAAACAGTTATATGTAACATAAAATACGATATAGTTAAAAAAAACTAATCACTTTTGAAAAATTCAGTGCATATATCGACATACAAACCTAGCATATGTCGACATAAATGTGCCGAATTTCAATTTCAAATTCAAATTCAAAATTTGAATTTTCCCTCTACCTTTTCACCTACCCTAATGTTCTTAAAAGGTGTTTCTTGACCAGAGAACATGTCATTTGATTCTCTATTTATTATCTCCATCTCTTTCCATTCAACTCACCTTTCATTTCAAGATTCAAACCTTCAACTTTCTTTTCTCCTCAAAACATTCATCTATGACTTTCTCAAGAACTCCAACCTCCATGAGACTCTCCAAAACAATCAAAAACTTTCTCTTCCATGATCAAGAAGCCATAAAAGCTTATATTAGCTATATGAATTATGGAAAAGTTTCTACGGGAAAGTTTGTTATTTTTAATGATTTTTCTACTTATTAAATTGATACCCTTTATTCTCAAAATGGAATTCTCAGTTTAATTGATGCATCTTAAAATGGTTTTGTTTGCTATCCACACTTAGTCAAAATGTTGTATGCAAATTTGAAAGGGAAATTTCATGAAGGTGAAGAAGGAGAAGTCTGGAGTAGTGTTAAAGGAACATTAATCGTTTTAAACCGTAAACTTTTTGGTACAATTCTTGGATGCAAATCCACTAAAATGGACCGTACTTCTTCCAAAATTGATGAGCATGATCATGAAGTTTTTAATAACATTTTCGAAGGTGATGATGATTTTGAGTTTAAAAACCGAAATTTCCATCGAAAAGCTATCTTAATCTTCATTTGCAACATACTATCACTTCTCATTCGAAAATTTCAATAATCCTACCTTGAAGTTTTCTAAAGCTCATTTTCCATTCATGATCGATATAATATAAATTGGACACTAGTTATTTGGGATGAACTTTATCCCAAATATCTTTCCAACCATGAAAATACACTGTTTCATGATATTTATCTAACTCATATTTTCAACTTTTTTGGTGTTGACTTTAAAAGAGAGGGATTTCTCTCTTGTGAAGTTTTCGATCAAGCAAATATGGATCTTATGAAAATTCCGCCAATTTTCGAGCCATATGAAACACTTGCGGAGAAAGAAGAGAGACTAGCATATGAAGAGGAGGAAGGAATGCAAGAAGAGGAGGAAGAGGAAGAAGAGGAAGAAGGGGAAGAAATGGATATTGAAGAAGATAAAGAGGAAGAGGAGGAAACCTCCTTAGAAAGCATTGAATATCGACTATGTCCAATCAACTAGGACCTTCTCAACAATCAAAAGAATATTGTTGAAAACCAAAAGATTCTTAAGCTTTCCATGAGTAAGAAGTTAAAATCTATTTCCAACAAAATGGAAAATTTCTTTAGAAAAGTGAAAAGCAAGCTCGGAATCTCTTCATCATCTTCTTCATCCACATCCTTCATAGTTAATATGTAGTTGTTTAAGTGTGTTGTATTTGGTTGTTTTAGGTTAAGTATAGTTTGTATCTATGTATTTTTTCATTTTCTGATGTTATATGTATTATCTACCTTAATATTAATGCAAAATGTGTTTCTTTACTGTTATACATTAGTTATCATCTCTAGAAATCATAACTAATATAATAGTATAAGTCAAATACATTAGAATATCAAAACAAATAGTTTTGAAAATTTGTATGTATATGTCGACATATGGTATGTATGTCGATATACAATGGTAAGTTTTCAAAAAAACTTAATTTTGAATATTGAATTGACAGCAAAGATCTATTCAATTCCAATGACTTTCCACCCCTTTAAATACACATTCTGACCAGAAATCACCCATTTTCTACTCTCTTTCTTCTTCCTTTACATTCCTAAACTCTAAATCATAAATAATGGCTTCTTCTATTCAAAAATTAACTGAAAACCTCCAACAAATGCTTGAATCTTTTGGAAACATTTTCTCTTTCATCCTACGAAACGAGAGACATATAAAAATTGAGTCAAATGGAGATAGTCGAGGAGCAAGAAAGGCATTTCGACACGTCAATGGATGATCTCAGCCCTAAAAAAAAGAACCAGCCGCTAATCCAGAGTGCACCATCAACAAAGATGATGAAGATTGGGAGGCTATTAAAGCAGATCCCATCTTTGGCACTGATAGCTGGGTTGAAGTCCCATGAAATATGTATTTTAAAAATAGGTTTCATTGTGTATATATACTTAATTTGATAGGATTTGTTTGTTAGGATTTGATTGATTTTGAATTTGTTTGAATTTGAGTATTTTTTGGTATGTCGCATTATATGTGCTTGGAATTAATTGAAATATTGAATAATGTTATCTGATTTTACATATCATATTTCTTATATGTCATTCTTATCATTTTGTATTTCATGATCATAATACTTATCACTTCTATATATATTTATATCATTATGAGTATATAGTGTTTTATTTGGGGGGGTTAGAATTAATATTAAGAGGTAGGGTTATAATTATAGTTATAGTTAGTTATTTCTGATTGATGGCAAAGGGGGAGAAATATATAAAATGCTAGGCGTAAATTAAAGGGGAGTTTTATAAGGCATGGATAAAGGAGGAGTGTTATTACATTTTATATACAAAGTTGCCATCATCAAAAAAGGGGGGATTTTTAGTACATGAGATATGTGTTTTGATGATGACAACTTAGGAGATCATATAAATTATAAATACTAATGTTCTATGAAGGTATATAGTATATAATGCAGGATATTAGACAGATAATGATTTAAGAAGACTGTATGATATCAAGTAAAGATTGAAGAGATTCAAGATGTTGATATCGAAGACTCAAGATCTAGAGAATGAAGACTCATGAGCGTTGAAGAGTTCAAGATTTCAAGATATTCCATATAAGTTATAGAATCATAGATTTATGTTAAAATTCTGATAGAACTTGATCTCTCTCTCTCTCTTTTTTTTAAATATGTTTTCAATTATTCTTTTCAAAGCAACTTTTAAATAGTTTTCTATTTCTTTTACATATAAATTTTTTTTTGATTTTTTGATATTTAACCAAGTTATTGTTTTCACTAAATTTTGATTTATTTTGGTTTATTTTTCAAACATATCATCATATTATATTAGTCAAGTTTTACCATGATTTAAAAGTGTATAAAGTATATTTAAGCACGTTTGCAAAGTATCAGATTATTTACAATGCAATACATTTTCAAAATTACAAAGAGTTTGTCGAGATACTCTATCTCTGTATGTCGACATACTAGCCATGATTTTCAAAATTCAAATTTCAAAAGAAGTGTCTGTTCGTCGTATCTCTTCATGAACAGACATGACCATTATTCCTCTATAAATACCCATCATTCAACAAATATTATTATCATTTTTCATTCTTCTTCTCTCCTCCTTATCCTTTTTTATTTTCTAACAAAAAATAACCATACTCTGCTGAATTTCATCCAAAATCAAACTCAATCACTATTAGTTTGATTTTCTATCATTTGCTCTCTGATTTCTACCATCTCTCTTACTCCTATCAAGATTAAAGTGTTATTCAAGAGTTACATATTCATTTGTAATCAAGATTGAGGATCTAAGTCTATAAAACTCTATTAAATCAAATCGCTATAGTTATGGGTGAGATTGTAGCCCGTAAATCAATTGAGTGTGCTTAGTATCCCGCAAATCTAATGGGTGTGCTTGTGGTCCAAAAATAAAGTGGCTCTACCCGGGGGCCAGGATTCCGGTGGATGTATCTCATAGCCTTGAAATCAAGATTGTATTTGCATTTAATGGTTGAAAAAAATCTGTAGAAGGAATTACACGGGACTGGATGTAGGGTAACTCCGAACCGGTATAAAATCCTAGTCTATTCTTTCCTTTTACTTTTATTGCATTTACTTTTACCTGTGTTTTGATTTTGTTATTGTTTTTGTGATTAATAATTGCATAATTCTAAGTATAATTTCAAAATATTTTAAAAAGATTTATATAAATTAGAAAACACTACTCATCCCCTCTCCTCTAGTGTTAATTTAACCTTAAGATCCCTATTTCGGAATCTTACATTATGGGGAAGCTAATTCCCTAGGAGCGGACGCTAGGTCATTGTGATGTTGGATAAATATTGTTTACCCAATTTAGGATCGAATAACCAACTAGAGGTGATGTATTTTTGCAAATGGCACTCGTAAGAGGTTCCATGGTGGGTATGTAACACTGACGAGGATGCTTGATGGAGTGGGTCTGGCATAATGGGAGGTCCTAGTATGCACGATTTTTAACGCACATGACATAGTTAAAAATGAAGACCTAGAGCACAAAATAAGAGGCTAACGTTATGATGGAGAGGCAGAAGCGAATGTAGATGATGAGATATACAAATGAGTCAACATCTCGAGTTCTTCCTCTCCGGGCATAGTAAGGGGAAATCGATTCCTAGTAGCCTGGCGGTGATAGCAGTGGGAATTTATTTCCACGGTAGTCTAGTGATGGTGTTTTCCATAGTTAGTAGTCAAGATGGTAGTGTCTTACGTATTGAGTAGCTCTAGGGTCAGTGGCCGATTGTTGGATATGAGACTCGATCCTTGGTATGATCCATTGTATTTGCCAATACAAATTGTCGTGTGGTAACGTCTTAGATAGAAACCCTTAGGTAATAGACCTTAGGAATTCAGGGACACTTCTATCACACCCTATATTGTCTGGAGTAGTATTGAAGTAACTGGATATGGTCATTACATATTAAACTTGTACCCATTTGCCAGACTTTCTGTAACATCCCGCCTTTTCGCACACTTTAAACCGACACACGTGCCAATTCAAAGCATACGAAAGGGCGGATTGTTATGGGGTAAATAAGAAAACAGAGAAGAAATAAAAACAAAACAGAATCTCACAGCGGAAGGATAAAATATAATAATCAATATACAGTTCATGATAACTGTTTACAAAATATTTATTTTACTTATACAATGAATATCAGAGTTACACATACCAATACAATCAATGCAGCGGAAATTTAGAGTGTGGTGCAATACTATAAATAATATAATACGGATTCTTCGTCTTCGTCCTCCAAAGCTAAAATCTTCGATCCTGAAACGCTCGGACTGACCCGAGCGAATTTGAAAAGACAAAAACACTCGAGTCAGACTAAAAGATCTTATGTGAGTTAAATTAACAGAAATAAATATGAGTACAGTAACTCAAGAGATGTTCGGGATTTACATCTCCTAAGGATCCGTTAAACTATTTACTATGTAGTATATTGCGCTATTATAATAGTGTCTATTTATAAAATAAACTTACTTTTTAATAGCGTTAAGGGGTTACCCATATAGCCCTTAACACAAATAATGCCAATAGTCTATACAGTACCGTAATACCTCCTGATCGGGAAGCTACCGGAGGATACTCCATAGGTACGACACAAATAGAAACTCGTAGTAAAGGCTCGGTATGGTAGGTGACACGGCACAACTAGGCAATGCCAGGGTAGATATACCAATTGCTATCCAGGCTGGTGGAAACGCGTAGCCGCAGTTACCGCCCACCTCGGACTAACTCCCCAAAATCAAAATATAGAAGTGGCCACTGAATCAATCCAAAATCAAAGTATAATATCGAAGAGGAGGGTCCGATCAGAGGAATGACCTCATTGGCCTGAGAATCGCTCCTGTTTTAGCCACCTTATGCCAACTCACGGGAGTCGGGTCCACGTATTTACCTTACAGGAAACGTCGCCACCACCTACTTCATTCTGGAATCTCCACCGCCTACACGGTTAGTCAAAGTGGTTTTCGGTATCGACAGAGAGTATGTCCATATCCGATCCCGGTCTCTTTGCCAACCCATCGTTATTATAACACCGCGGTCATTTAAAAATAGGTTATACTTTAAAAATCAGAATAAACATTCCATTTCAAAACCATGAATACGATATCATTTCAAAACCCAAAACCATATTTTATCACTTATCCCAAATATAATTCTTTTCCAAAATCATAATGCTTTAACTTCATAACGTCTGAAAATCAAATATTTTCAAAGCATAATATTTTGAAAATCATAATTTAAAACCATAACTTCTAAAAACTTGAATGGTTTGGACATTCAACGGTGTATGAATTAAATGGTTTAACTTAAATGTTACTTTGTAAAGAAAATAGTTCTCATGGCTTTACAAATACATTTCTTTATTAAAGTCTAAACCAAAATTTATATTATCTCTCTCAAGTTCCAAAACCACTTCAATTTATTTATGTATACGTATATCCATTTTGAGTATCAATATTTCAAACTAAAGTCGGATTTTATGCTTTCAACAAATCAATTGTTCTATTAATTAGTCTTGAATATTCATATAAAATCCATAAATAATAAGACTTCAATTTCTAGTAATAAAATATATATATTTTTCCCAATTCAAATTATACTAGAATATTCATTTCAATTTATTTTGGGAAAAATCCAATTTTAAATATCATATCTTAAAATCTCCAAACTTAACATTTAAACATATGATATAAATTATTAAACTCCATTTTCTTAATTTTCTTCCAATTTTAATAAAGATTTTTATACACCTTTTAATTTCAAAATTTTCAACTTCAGATGTATATATATATGGAAGAAAAATATTTATACAATATAAAATTTAAGATTATTATAAACCGTATTCCATCCAAACCATAGAAATCACATAAAAATAGTTATATATAGACCGCGGTGCCTGTATAAAATTTTCTATCCTATGGTCAAGTGATACGGATATTTATCATTTCAATCCGCAATTTAAAAGATATAAAAATTTGCGGTTATATATCATTTCAAACCACAATCCCGAATGAAAGGAAATATGCATGATAATTTGCAATTTTATGAAATACAATAAAACATCCATCAACATCACCCATCATCCAATCACAATCATCAAGCAATATCAATCAATAACAATTTATATTTGATAATATATAACAGGTAATAACTGGCAATTTTATTCAGATTAAATTTAACAACTATTAATCTAACAGTTTATATTCAGTAAAAAGCTATGTAACTGTTAACTAGCAGTTTATAGGCAAACAAATAAATTCTAACTATCAATTAATACGCAATAAATAAATTAAATTAACAGTTAAATTTAATAAATGCAATTCAACAAATATGAGTGAAATAAACATGTCAAATACTCATAAATAAATTTCTATTCATTTCTAAAATTAATTTAACAAACATAAAAGCTTCTAGTAGTTGTGAGTGGGTTAAAACACTCACCTTTGGAATTTAAATCGAATTTAAATTCAATTTAAACTCAAAATTTTGACGGTCTCCAAATCCATCCAAACCAGCGTCAAAACGTCAGAAATTCCGATACGATCCCAGCAAAACAAACCACGCGTGAATCCGATCTCGTATGCAAAAGTTATGAAAATTTGAAAAATGAAAAATTCTGGTCCTGGGTCGACTTCGGTGCGCCGCCTCAATTCCCCGGTGCTTGCTTGGAGTTTTCGCCAAAACGACCCGGAGCGACCCGAGTCATTTTCTTCCTGACCCGAAGTTGCTCTAGGGTTTTCTCCCCTGAAACCCGAAGCGCGACCAGAAGCTGCTGCAGATCAGAAATTTTTTTTTTTTTTTTTTAATTTGAAATTTTTTTTTTGAACTGACTGGATCTAGGGTTAGCCCCCATTGAAGAAGAAGAGAAGCTTGAAGAAAATACGCGCAGATAAATGAAATTAGGCGGAGGCTAGGGCCGAATAGCTGGGTTTATATAGAGGGTTAGAGGTAGAGTAGATAGACCGTAGAATGAACGCGTGGAACAAACTATGGCCCAAAAAGCCCGCTGTGCCTCCGGAACCGAATTTCGTAAATCTATATATTCAAATAGGTAATTTAAAATATTCTGAACGCGATGGAAAAAGTTTCACGTCCAAATTTGATCGTATGAAGAAGTTATGCTGAAAACAAAATTTCCAAATTGATTTCAAATTGATTTTATTAAAGTTGATTTCAAGGCGTTTCACGCCCGTACGATCAAACGACAAGTCCGATCGATACGAAACTTGAAACCCTATAATAATTCACCGATACGGATCCGATGAAACTGGTTTCGTCGAAATCCGAGTCCGTGGCCAAAATGGCTATTTTTAATATTCATTAAATAAATTAAATAAATTATAAAAAAAATCCAAATTTTATATTAAATTCTAAAATTGGCCAAATTTTATTTCTTATATGATTCGTAATCAATTGAAAAGATTTAACAGGCTTAGCTGTGAATTAAAAGTTGACAGTATATTAATTGCAATGTTAATTTCTACACTTTCTTATATTTAAGAATTTTATAAATTATATTCTCAAAACCCATACTTTATATTTTTAATCTTTATATTCTCAACTTTCACTTAAAATAAAGATGCCGTAAACATTAGTTCCTGATTCACATCATTATTCTTTAAGTCTAATTTAAATCTCAATAACGTAGTATTTAACGTTAGAATCCATTTTATTATGCATAAATTACAAATTTTACTGACCCAAATTTTCTTCTTTTCATTCCATATCAATTGTCAATCCTATAAGAAAAATTAACATTAGGTTCATACTTATTACAAATAACTCCAATTTCTTCCAAATAATAATTACATAACTATTAAATATTAAATCCATTTAATTACAATAAATTCAATTGATTGCAATTAATTTCCAAATAAATTTGGATCTTTATTTGGTTATACAAAAAAATCCGTTATCACTTACCTAACAAAGTTATTATTACTTAAGATCTCATTGCATCCACATTTTCACATTTTCATTTCCTGGTTTCTTTACTTTATTCTACATAAATTATTATAAATGGGATTTTCTTGGTTACATCTTATTTGCATTTAACATTACTCATTCACCAATTCATTTCACTTTAACTGCGGTAAATTGGCGGATAAATTGAATTTGATTCCCAAAATTTAAATTAACAAGCAACAAGAATAGGTAACACACAATAGTCGTTACGCTAAATTCTAGTCACCTAAATAAGCTTTTATTACTTTACAAAATGGAATAACTTTTAAACTCATAAATGTAATACCAAAACTGTTATAAATCCAATAAATTTCCAAATCGAAGTTTGTACACATTTTACACAACTATTATGATTTCTCACAGAACGTTGAATTTATTAAATGACCATTTATTTAAAATTTAATTCCCTTAATTGAATCAAATGCTTATAATTTTTACATTCTTACCATTCCTTCCCATTATAAATTCATTAACGGATTTACAAATCTCTATCTTCCAAACATTAAATAACCAAACTGATTACAACCACTGTTCTTATCAAATTTTCATAAATTTGTTCAAATCTATACTCTTTTTCCATATAAATAAATTTTATGTTACTACTAGATTTTTTTATCCACTACAGCCATTAAATTTTTACTATCTACACTTATTACATCTTTGTATTCATGAATCCCATTCAAGTTAATATTTATATTAATATTCACAAATTCAACATTTATATGTTTCTTAAAATTAACTTTCAACCAAATGTGCCAATTTACATTTCATTTCCATTCAATATATATTCATTTTATTCCGTTCATTCGGGTACTGCACTGAAATATATTTATTCTCTAATACTAACGTTATTATCATTAAATTATGATTGGATTCCAAGTTTTTATTCAATACCTTGAACAATAACTTACATATTAACCAAATCCTTCTTCTACTTAATTCAAATTGGATTATGTTCCAATTCCTATAACCTAGGTCTTGAGTTACCATTGACATAATTAAATTTATCGTTTATTTCAATCTTCATTTATAATTTAAAGTTCTACTAAACTAAATTACAAAACTTATGAACTTTAACAAATTTAATCCACCAATTAAATTTTTCTGATGTTTATATATTCCAATTCAATTCAGTTATTATTTCATAAATACCATTTTAATCCACTAATTATGACTTATAACCACAACACAAATCTTCGTTATTCTACCTACTGCCATATAACATTTCAATTGTTAAATCTTAAATCTCAGTTACTATATCCAACTCCTACATTTATTATAAATTAGATTAAAAATTATATTAATTCAATTCATTTAATATTATAAATTTAACGGGTCGTTACACTTTCGTCTGGCTCATTCTCTCTCCTTCTGTTTCCCGCCATAGGAGGACAAGGCGACAATTGATTGGCCCATTCTTGATACTTGGAGAGTCGAGCTTATCTTTGGAGACTGGCTTTTACCCTATTTGCTTTCCTTATATTTATTTATCTTATTGGTATTGTTTATCTCTTTTATCAGTCTTGGAGTGCTATTACATAGTGTACCGATGGTTTTCAACCGTTAATAATTTTGGCTTATTACAATTCTGAAGGACTCTATGAAGCAATATAGAATTCAAAGGTGGCTTCTTCGGTTTAGACTAAATAGGAATAAAATTTAGAAAATGAGATAACAACTAAGGTATGGACATGTGAAATATCAACCTGAACGAGATCGTAATCAAAAGTAGAGTGTCAAATTATTCAAATTCCAAAGAATATTACAAAATAATTAAGATTGTTCATAATCCTTTTGATTAGAAAATAAAAGAATTTCTTCTCTCCTACCTCATGATGTATAAAATCAACCGAGGAGGAACTTTCACTCTTCTTAGTGTTGGAATTGGGGCACATGTAGTAGGTTAAATGGGTGAATTTCAATTTTTCTACCGTTTTAGATCTTGTTTGGCCTATGAAGTCTAAATTGATTTAGATCCAATCAAGATAATTTTAAATAAATTGTTTTATTTAATTAATTAACATAAAGATTTGATATGTATATATATGAGTACGTAATGTACATATGTGTATCAAATACACTCATATGTGTAAGTACACATGGAACATATGAATGTGTACATAGTTTAATGTACCTGCATGTATGTGGTCAAATTCACACTACAACTGTAACGAACTGCCTTTTTTTCATTTGAAAGACGAATCATTATGGGTTGAAGAAATAAGAAAGATAAGAGAAAGACTAATCAAAACACATAATCTTACCATGCATGGAACAACATATAATAGATAATATAGTATATTACATAGTGAAGCCAAAATATTACATCAGAGTTCAATGATACAAGTTCTAGACTAGAATAATTAGCTTATCTTTGGAGACTGGCTTTTACCCTATTTGCTTTCCTTATATTTATTTATCTTATTGGTATTGTTTATCTCTTTTATCAGTCTTGGAGTGCTATTTTCTATGTACTTTGTATTGGACAACATACTGATTTTCTGAGACCGTGATTTGGATATTTTTTTGAAATGGATACTTTCCTGTGTTATATATTTTGTTCCTATCGCTGTATATTTTGAAATTGTAGTATATCTTAGATTGTATATGCTTGTATTAGTCTCTATGATGTCAAATGTTATAAACCCTGACGATCCGCATTCTTGGCATGGCACGAGTCCAAAAGTCACACTATGATTTGGATCGGTGTGTCGGAAGTTGTAAGTTATCACAAGCCACTTAATATTTCTTAAATAAGGAGGTGGCAGATCCATCAGCCATTTAATTCTTCAAACCCAAAGCGGGCCCTCAGTAACATAATCGCTAGTCAGTTGGTTCTAGCTACAAAGACCGGTGACCCATATATATGGCTTCATAATTAAATTGTCGTATTACTAACGCATCTCAAAGACTTATCTAGGAGTTAACCAATCCACCTTCGACAAACAAACAACTAATTAAATAGTGTTGAGTTTGTGAATCCCTTATGGATTCAACACAATTAGAATGCAAAATCCGTCAAGGAATAACCCAAGTCTTTGCCAAAGACCGCTCGAGACAGCTATTGGTCATACCCTATATGCATGCCCTACTACTAAATACCTGTACAACAATAATACTGACATTGCCCGTTGACCTCCCACAACTGCAATCCTATGTAGACTAACCAAATGTAAGTCAAAGAAAATGCCTATTCTAGTTACTAAATATCTCTTGTAAGAATTGAAGCAGACCATGTTTCACTATTAGGCACCTTCGTAGGTTATTTAAGACTTCTTAATAGGGGGAAGGCAGACCCAAAGGCCATGTAATACCTTACCCCCCGAAGTAAAACCCTTGATACCCCTAAAGGTATTGAGCCATTTAACACTTCAAATCCAAGGTAGACCCGTGGTGTATTTTACCCTACCAATACGCAAACGCATATCCCTTTCCCACCATGGGTTCTATGGTTAGAGATGTCTCATATCAGTAGTAAGTATACACAACTACTATAGCCTCCAAGTAAAAGGCATACTTCTATCATACAACTCTACTAACCTCGCATCTCAACACATTCTAAACCCAACCAATTATCCTAAACCTAAATATTAGGCTACGCCCAGTAATTCATGCTCATCCTAAATATATTATTAAGGCTATATAATTTCCTTTTATGAAAATCATACTGCCTCCTAGCATCTAATTTCTATCTTATACGCTTATATGTATGTTCTCTATTTCCCTCTTATTTCTTGTAAATGTCAATTGTTCGTAATAAAGGGTCATTGTTATTCAAATTGGACAATCACTAACGACAATTATTTACATTCTAATTCGACCTTTATGCATATTTCAATTCCACATAAATGCATATTAAATTCTTTAATCAGTCCCACTAAGCACATTTACCCCATTTAATTCCTGTACTCCCTATTAACTACACATTTATTATCGTAATAATTTTAGAGTTACTATTTCTTTTCCATTTCGACCTTCTTGTCCTAAAATCTACTACGTTACTGATAACTAGTCATCTTAATTATAACTAATTCGAATATTGACGTATATTACATACATACATACATACATATATATATATATATATATATATATATCGGTAAGTGGAGTTACACAAGCATGCACCCGCGCGCACATTGATATATATATGTGTGTGTGTTTCTGTATTCCTAATACATTATTTCCTATGCTTAGGATAGAACATTAATTTCCACGTTTTAATTTATTATTGCTATCCTTTCCAAAAAGGATTATCGTTGTGTCTTTACATAAATTACCCAAATGTGAGACTTTTGCTCCGTTGAAATTGCAAGGAATTATCTATTTTCTTTTACTGAAATATACAATGCAAACTACGGAGGTGAACTTTCATACTTTACGCATCTCATTTCTTTTTGGCATATTCCTTAAACGATGCACTTTTTATATATTATTGTGGAATTAGATAATTTATGAAAATTACATGAAAATGGATACAACTAAATTGCACCTATGCTCCTAATAAATTAAAACATAGAAATTCACATTCCAAGTTAAATTAAGGCAATCAAAGTTAATACTAATATTCTAAAACCCAACTATCATAAATAATATATCATGCAATCTTATCAACATTCAGCTTTAGGGATTGATTTTCAAATTTTTAGATTATGGTGTAAATATCATTCCTATTCCAATTACTTAACCTACAAATATATATAGGCAATATTCCATCTTCCTAAGCCAACAACTCCATAGATCTTACAGGGGCATAATAATTAAATAAAGCTCGATGATATAAATTTAAATGTTACATATAAATTATATAATTTCTCACCCACGTTTCAAGCTTTTCAAATCTCCTAAATTCAAACTCAACCCATAATTGGCTTCTTTTCTATTTTAATCTAAAAGAATATGTTTAACAAAATATATACATACTATTAAAATGATGGATCTGAGAAGAGGTATGACGTTAAGAGGAATATTGGTTTGTAATTATGAAATTTACTTTTTCGCATAATCGATTCGGTCCTTCTCTTCTTCTTCTTCTTTATTTTATTCCCTTCTTCGGTTATATGTATAATGTTTTATAATTTCTACAAATATTGGAGAAGGAAAAATGAAAGAGCTTTGCTATTTTGATTAGAAAATATGAAAAGTAAAGTAAAGGGTTAGGCCTGTATTTAAAGGCACTCAAACCAATCGTATCTATTAGATTTAAAATAATTAAATTCAGATCATTCAACCAAGATTCAACCTCAGCCGCTATCGTCCCAACTGGTCGACCTCATTATATAACCGATTTACGCTAGCGATCAACCTATAAATGGTTGTTCAGCCCAAGTAAGGGGCTCAATCGGTGGATCCACGTGATTTAATATTATGCATTTCCTGTTTCTCATTTAAAATTATTTCCGTTCCAAAAACTTCAAACGCTAATAACTTTTTCGTTTTGAACTCCGACCGCAAAAATTCAAATATGAAAGTTTCTTTGAAAATCATCATAAACACTGTGGTGCAAGTTTTATGGCCAATTCTAATGTTTGCTAAAATTCCATTTTTGAGCCTTATTAATTATCGTAAATTTTATGGGGTGTTACATTCTTACACTTAAAGGAATTTCATGCCCAATATTCTTCAGGGTTTGAATCATGTAAAAAAGAACACAATCAATCTAAGTTATTCAATCAATTAGTGTGCAACCACTGTGGGAAAAAATGAATCACACGACAGATATGCTCTGTTGTCTGATTGAATATGTATCCGTCGTTAAATCCTGTGCAGTCTCATTGCACATAAAACCACAAAGATGCCCCATTATCTGATATGCAATTGCACAAGTAAATATTGTTTGATATTATACTATAATTTCTGAAATTCCTACTAGACAACATATAAATATTGACTAATATAAATAATTGTTAACAGAATAAAATTCAGATATTTTATTTAAACAAATATTTTACTTCAAATCAAATTCAAATACAATACAACTTTCACTATCATTCTTCTTAAATTTTCAGATACAACTTTCACTGTCGCTCTCATATATAAAACAATTCTCTACACTCTCATGTATAACATTTTTTTTACTTATATGGGTTTGTTTTTTATGTTGATCTTGATTTGCTTGCTCTAGCTTGTATCCAGCCATCTCATATGCCTGATAAACAACAAAGTAATATGGAAAAGGAAATAAACCTAATGAAATACACCTTAATATACCCAATAGGACACATTAAAAGGCATGGTGCGTTGTCGGTATAACTGAAACTAACAGAGACTAAGATTCACAAGACAAAAATAGGTAAAAATAGCGGAAACTAAAATAATAACATATTCAAAACTAAAACTTCATAAGTACTTCATAAACCAAATAAGTCAAATACCAAATACAACATACATGTCTCAAAACCCAATATGTCTTATGAAATAAAAATTCATAGTCTCAACAAAAATCAGAGTATAAATATCCCTCTCAAGTGCCAGTACAAAAGAAAAACGAAAATAAAAGTAGGGAAATACAGAGCAGAATCTTCTTCAAGAAGCCTCCGTGCAACTTCAGTCTACTACCCTCTCCCTATATTGCCTGTATGGGGAAAGGGGGAAAAAGAGGAGTGGGTCAGATTAAAAGTCTAGTGAGTGATAGTAACTACTAGAATCTTTAAGCAAAGTAAAGGTAATAGACTCGTCAACAGATCTAGTGTATACAAAAGGAAACAAAGGAAATATGGAAGAGTTAAAATGGAAAGTACGATTAAACTATTACAATTAATAAGATATGTCAACTTTGAATGTTTGCACTTGTCTTTGATAGCTGCTTGATTAGGCTGAATCCCTAATCCTATCATTAGGATGAAATCCTAATTCTACCCTTTGATCGGCCTACTACTCCATTGACCTTACTATGGACTAAACGCTATATAACACCCTACATAACAGCTAATGGTAACTACGAAAGATACACAAAGCACCCACTATGGACAAGACGATACATAGTTTCCTACACAAAAGGCAATAGTGTCTACGAAAGAGACACATATTAAGCACTTGGAACTCATAGCGATTACCGAGCACCAAAATGGAATTCGCACGTGTAACTAACACCATGCCCATGCTACCTGTTGCTCAATCTATTGGGTCAAATTATTACCTCAACTCAGCATAAGCGTGTTACTCGTCTCACTTCAGGATTATGTGAAACACCATGTTCATAGAAAATATTGGGGAATGCTGCATGTGCTGGTCCGTCATCCAAACAATATCTAATAGCGCCCTTGTCCAAATACCCCGTGATTTGAACATCCCTATATTGACCAATTACTAACACTACTCGCATAAGCATGCCCCTCGTCTCACTTCAGGTTTATTGAAACACCGTACCCATAGAAAATAATAGGAGAGTGCTATATGGTACAGGTCCTACTTTAATTCTTTGCTTATTAACTTAGATAAATTACTTAAATAAGCCTTTACTTTAGTTGTTACTATCTATGCTGATTAATTTATCCTAAGTTTAAAAATAGCCTTATTTTGTTCTATTTTTTTATTATAACCTATGTTATAATCATTCTAACTACTTAGCCCAAGGTCAAAGTGTGGGAATAAGCTTCTTTTCTTCTTATACTCTTTTTAGTTATAATTTTAAGTTACAACTAGACCAATTATGTTTAATTAGTCAAATTCTAACGTTAATATCATAATTAGGCTCAATTTTAGTCTTAATTCCATCCTTATTACAGTCTTTACAATTTACAATTTATCTTCCATTATTTCAGCATTCCTATAATTTTAATCTATATTTGCGTTTAATCTATTCTAGTCCACATGCAAAGAAGAGGGTGAAATAAAAGAAAACTGAAAATAGAAGAAAATCCAAAGCATAAGAAAAAGATGTAAATAACGCATAAATAACAGTAAATAAATTAAAGTGCTGTAAATAAACCGCAAATAAATAGTAAAGGTATAATTAACATAAATAAACTAAAGTTAACTAAAAAGAAGAGCTAAAAGAAATAAACTGAAAATAATTCTAAAACCTGCTAATAAATCACCAAAAGGTTATTCCAAAAATCGTAGTAAAACTATAACTATTGGAAACCCTATTATTTTAAATTACTTAAAGAAATTTACAATAATTACAATCACTCACCACTAATCCTTAGCTCTTCTCTTTAAGCCTTCACGGATCTACTTGGGATTGTTAAATATTTTTATTTAAGAAGATTTCCTCCTTGGAAAATTATTCCGCTTAGGGTTTTTCCTGAATAGGTGAACCCAATTGGAGAAAATCTTAGAATGGAAAAATGTGTTAGGCCTAGGGTTCTATTTATAGGGGTAGAAGTGGATCTCAGACCCTTGGATTTGGGGATTGAATAAGATGCAAGCACCGTCATAGGCTGAATAGGGGCCACCAGATGCATGAATGGAAGGACCAGATCAGTTTAAACGATGCAAAATAAACGTTCAATCGTTGCTAAATCATTCGAAAGAACGAACGCTCGTTCGCTTGCCAAAAGGCAAGGCGGGTCGACGGGGCGGTCGACCACCCCCTTGCCTAGGTCAATCGACCAGTCGACCTGTAATATGTGTGTGTGTGTATTTGTTTCTTTGATTATTTCGTTTTTTGCTCATATTAACTTGGACTTTGACGTTCTATATATGGAAATTGACCAGAAATTACCACGGACACAATGATGCAACTCCCTTAACTTAATTTGATAATTTCACAAAGTAATTTTATCATTTAATTAATTAAAAAATTAATTATTATGGCTTAAATTTTGGGTGTTACATTCTCCCCTCCTTAAGGGATTTCGTCCATGAAATCTCTAAGGATAAAAGAATGTACCAAATGTTTACATCCAATTCTACAACCAAATACTCAATCATCAACCATTCATCCATTGTCCTTAGGTTTTTTCTAATGTAATTTATGATACTTATGCAATTAGTGTAGCCCCTGACCAGTGCAAAAGGTTAGGCGGTCCACTAATCTAGTTGACCTCCTTTTATGCAATCATGTATGTGCCATGTATACAAATGAATGCGAAAATTTCCTAATGATAACTGATAATTCTATATTTATGCTACAAACATCATCCAAATGCAAAAATCGTGTGAAAATCATCCATTTATAGCAACCATGAAAAATAGAATAAAATGCGCGCACATCCATATGCATATGCTTTAGTGTCCTAGTTAGGCAAATCCCTAAAGAATAATAGTGCCTAGTGTACCTGTATGTGTCCATTAGCATCCATTAGAAAACACTTACAACCAATAGCATACATCATTCATAACATGTTCTAATAACATGTTTACATCAAATCCTACCATCCATAGGTTAAACCCCAAGTTCTACCCTCCCAAAGGATAATAAAGGAAAGAACCGATTCAAAGATGGAAACGGGAAATTCTAAAAACTTACTATCGAAAAGATGAGGATAGGAAGTACGAATCTTCTCTTCTGCTTCCCAAGTGGCGTATGCAACATCATCTCCCCATTGCACCTTTACTAGAGGAACCTCCTTATTCCTTAGTTGCTTGATGTCTCTTCCAATAGTCTTCGTGGAGGTATGCCGAACAGATGCTTCCTTTTCTACCTCCACCTCCTCCAACTGACTAGGCTCTACAACCTCCGTCGAGTCATGTAAGCACTTTCGCAAGTGCGAAACGTGAAAAATGTCATGCACTCCTGCGAGTCTATTTGGTAACTTCACTCAATAAGCCATCTTCCCCACTCTTTCTATGATAGGAAATGGTCCAACAAATCTGGGGGCTAACTTCCCATTCGATCCAAACCTTACCACCTTCCTAAGCGGGGATACTTTGGTAAAAACTAAGTCTCCAACCTCAAACTCAATATCTCTCCTCCGTTTATCCGCATAAGACTTTTGCCTATCTTAGGCTGCCTTCATTCTCCACCGAATTAAATCCACTCTCTCTGATGTCTCCCTCACCATGTCAGGCCCAAGTTGCAACTTCTACGTAAACTCCACCCAACATGAAAGGGACTTGCGAGGTCTCCCATATAAAGCCTTAAGTGGTGTCATTCCTATGCTTGCTTGGTAAATATTATTATACGCAAACTCAACCAATGGAAGATGCTCCAACCAAGTTCCTCCAAAGTCCAAAATGTACATCGTAGCAAATCCTTAAGCACTCTATTCACTCTCTTCGTTTGGCCATCCGTATGAGGGTGATAGGCCGTCTCAGTCTTAGTTGCATCCCTAGCGCCTTCTATAAGCTCCTCCAAAACTGACTAGTGAAAATGGGATGTCTATCACTCACTATACTAGAAGTGACTCTGTGAAGACGGACTATCTCTCGAACATAAAGGGATGCCAAATATGATGTGGCACGCTTGCTGTTAACTGGGATGAAATGGGTACTCTTGGTCAACCGATCAACAATCACCCAAATGTTAGTATTCCCCTTCCTAGAACGGGGTAAAACATCTGTAAAATTGATAGATATGTTGTCCCACTTCCAGTCTGGCACATCTAAGGGAAAAAGTAGTCCACCTGGCGTCTGCTGCTCTGCCTTTACCCTTTGGCATATTAGACACTTAGCTATGAACTCTTTCACATCCTTCTTCATACTATTCCAATAGAACATCCTCTTCACATCCCTATAAATTTTTTCACCAGCCGGACGAATAGTCATACGGGAACGGTCAGATTCCTCCAAAACTACTCTCATCAAATCTCTAGTACATAGAACACAAAGCTTCCCATCTCTACTAAGCCACCCTTCGCTATCAATGGAATAACGTTGGAGATGTCTAGAGACCTCTCCTTGATTAATCATATCCATAATGTTCATGAGCTCCGAATCTCCTCGTTGCCTCGAGCCAATCTGATCTCTAATGGTAGGCCTCACCTCTAATGTCGCCAACAATCCAAGTGTAATGTCCGTAGAGGCCTTAAAATCAGAAGTAGAAATAAAATCCAAGCATCTCCACTCTACGAAAAAAGGACTAAGCGTTGCATTCTTCCTACTCAATGCATTTGCAACTACATTACCCTTGCTAGCGGTATAAGGAATCTCAAAATCGTACGAGGCTAAAAACTCCATCCATCTTTGTTGCCTCAAGTTCAAGTCCTTCTGCGAGAATAGGTACTTCAATGACTTGTGGTCGGCGAAAAGCTCGAACCTCTCTCCAAGTAAATAGTGCCTTCAAAACTTGGGTGCAAAAACTATGGCCGCCAACTCCAAATCATGGGTAGGGTAGTTCTTCTCATGCGTCCTCAACTAACTACTACCATAACATTCCACCCTCCCTTCTTGCATCAACATCGCTCCTAGGCCCATCCCAATTGCATCAGTATATATGGTAAAAGGCTTAGCTCCATCAGGTAGTACTAACACTGGTGCACTAATAAGGGCTCTCTTAAACTTTGTGAAGGAATTCTCACAATCCACATCCCACGCAAAAGCTTTATTCCTCTTAGTAAGGCGTGTGAGTGGTGCCAAAATATTGGCAAAGTCTCTAATGAACTTCCTATAATAGCTAGCCAATCCTAGGAAGCACCTAACTCGGTGACGTTCTTGGGATCTTCCAATCTTGTACTACAATAACCTTGGCAGAGTCAATAGCCAAACCTTCCTTTGAGACCATGTTCCCTAAGAAACATACCTCCTCTCTCCAAAAGTGACACTTCGAAAACTTAGCTCTCAAATGATAACTATGAAGTGTGCGCAGAACTTCCTCTAAATGAACAACATGCTCCTCCTTACTCTTGGAAAATACCAAGATATAATCCACGAATACCATTACGAATTTACTTAGGCTTCTCTAAAGATGCGGCTCATTAAGTCAACAAACTAGGTTGGTGCATTGGTTAGCCCAAAAGGCATGACCAACCACCCGTAAAGTCCATCTGGAGTACTAAACGCAATCTTATCTATGCTGTCATCAACGACCCTAAACTGATGGAATTCCGGGGCTAAATAAAGCTGAGAGAAAACCGAAGAGCCAACTAACGGGTCAAAAAGATCATCAATTCTAGGGAGTGGATATCGGTTCTTCTTGGTGAGCTTATTTAATTCTCTATAATCAGTGCAAAGTCGAAGAGAACCATCCGCCATAGTAGCGAAGATAACTGGTGCTCCCTATTTTGGTATGCTCCTACTTATAAAACCCTTCTCCAAAAGCTCACATAATTGTTTACTCAACTCTTTCCTCTCCCTATGTGCCATGTGCCTCACAGGTAATGCAACTGGCTTAATATTCTCGGTCAAATAAATTTTGAAGTCAATTTCTCTCTTAGGGGGTAATCTCCTAACCTCCTCAAAGACGTCCGAAAAATCTCTGATGACAGGAACCAAATCAAGCTCTGCTAAAGATGAATCGAGGGAATAAAGAAAATTCAACATGACTAACCCTTGCTGGTCGCAAGATACCTCGAGAGTCCTACCACCTCATGTCTATAACCTAACGTCTCTCCTCTTGCAGTCTAATATAGCTCCATACGTGGATAGCCAATCCATAACCAAGATTATCCCACACCCTGAGAATCCCAAAACATCGGCTTGTAGTCAAATTTTACCCCAAGGATATAAATTTTCAAACCCCTATAAACCATAGACAGGTATGCCGATCCACCTATGGGGTTTGAAATAACAATGGGGTCTACCAATAAAGAAATGTCTAAGTGCAAACAATCCACAAGAGAACTAAAGATAAAAGAGTGTGATGCTCCAGAATCGAATAAATTCCAAATGGGAAAATCAGATATAGAAATGAACCTTCAACTGTGACTTTCCTACCTCTATTCGAAATGCTACTGGAAGGTGCCATGTCTAACACCTGATTATGTGTGACTAGTGCACTTGCTTCCTAACCAGCTCTCTGGGGACAACTCCAATGACTACGCTGCCAGCAATTGAAGCACTTTGCCTTCATCTTTTACCTTTTGCATTCCTTGGTGATGTGTCCCACAATTCCACAGCTATTGCACCTCAATCCTTTCTTAATATGCTTTGGAGGGCCATCGCCTTTCTTCTTCACTTTGTTGTTCCTCCACCATTTCTTCTTTGGACCTTCCGACTTAATAACTTCCTTAGACTCCCCTTCCTTGACAGCATCAGACATAAGTGCCATCTCTACCAAAGACTCATAAGTAGCTCCCATCGGTACATGAGTCAACAACAATCCCTGAACGTGCACATTCTATCCCTTCGCAAACTTCATATCTTTTTTGTGCGACGTATTCACCAAATCCACTCCAAACCAAGACAATTCATTAACTTGATTGATGTACTCCTTCATCGACAAATTTCCTCGCTTCAAATTAATAAACCACTCTAACTAAACATTCACCTCTACTTGAGACAAAAACTTTCTATCAAACCGCTTCTGTAATCCATTCCAAGCCACCTCCCTACCTTCTAACTCTATGACCACCCACCAATATGAAGCCTCCTCTTTCAGCTGCCAAGATGCTAGCTGAACCCACAGTTGGTCCTCCAATCTTAATAAGCCAAATATCCTCTCGGTGTCCCTAATCCAAGATCTCACTTCTACAAAAGTCTCCATTCCAGAAAAAGTTTTTCCATCCAAACTCGCAAAATCATTACAAAGCTTAAAGAAATTGATGGCGGTAGGCGGGTTGATGGGGTTCCTACCCGCTGCTGTAGGATTAGGTGCTGGCCCGTGCACCTCTGGAGTTGTGTCTTATAAGTACCTGTGAAACCAGGCTAGAACTCGAATGCCCTCAAGAAGGTAATGGGCATCAGCCATTCTACGTAAAGAAAGAAATAGTTTAGGAAAGAGTTAAGGAAGATTAAACTGGACTTATAAGAAGTTTTTTATAAAACTCTTTTATTCTTAAAAACATTTCTAAGAGTTCTTTTCTGTAAAGTACTTTTTAAAACAAGTTATTTTGGAAAACGCTTTCTTTTTAAAACAAATTTTTATGAATATTGTAACCTTAAGCTCTGATACCAAGTGAAACACCCCCACACCCCTTAATATACCAAAAAGGACACATTAAAAGGCGTAGTGCATTGTAGGTGTAACTGAAACTAACAGAGGCTAAGATTCACAAGACAAAAATAGGTAAAAGACTGCGGAAACTAAAATAATAACTTATTCAAAATAAAAACTTCATAAGTGCTTCATAAACCAAATAAGTCAAATTCCAAATAAGTCAAATTCCAAATACAACATACATATCTCAAAACCCAATATGTCTCATGAAATAAAAACTCGTAGTCTCAATAAAAATCAAAGTATAAATATCCCTCTCAAGTCCCATTATAAAGAAAGAAAAACGAAAATAAAAGCAGGGAAATACATAGCAGAATCTTCTCGAAGAAGCCTCCATGCAACTTCAATCTACTGCCTTATCCCTTTATTGCCTATGGGGGGATAAGGGGAAAAATAGAGGAGTGGTTCAAACCAAAAGTCTGGTGAGTGATAGTAACTACTAGAATCTTTAAGCAAAGTAAAGGTAATAGACTCTTTGATAGTTCAAGTGTATACAAAAGGAAACAAAGCAAATAGGAAGAGTTAAACTGAAAAATACAATTAAACTATTACAATTGATAAGATATGTCAACTTTGAATGTTTGCACTTGTCTTTGATAGCTGCTTGATTAAGCTGAATCCCTAATCCCATAATTAGGATGGAATCCTAATTCGACCCCTTGATTGGCCTGCTACTCTATAGACCTTACCACGGACTAGATGCTATATAACTCCATACACATCAGCCAATGGTAACTACGAAAGATACACAAAGCGCCCATTGTGGACTAGATGATGCATAACTCCCTACGCAGAAGGCAATGGTGTCTACGAAAGACATACATACTAAGCGCTTGGAACTCATAGCGATTACTGAGCACCGAAATGGAAGTTGCAAGTGTAACTGACACCATGCCCACGCTACCTGTTGCTCCACATATTGGGTCGTATTATTACCTCGGCTCAGCATAAGCGTGCCCCTCGTCTCACTTTAGGATTATGTGAAACACCGTGTACATAGAAAATATAGGGGAATGCTGCCGGTACTGGCCCGTTATCCAAATAATATCTAATAGCGCCCTTGTCCAAATCCCCCATGATTTGAACATCTCTATATTGACCAATTACTACCGCTACTAGCATAATTGTGCCCCTCATCTCACTTCAGGTTTATGTGAAACACCATACCCATAGAAAATAATTGGGGAATGCTATATGGTACTGGTCCTACATTAATTCTTTACTTATTAACTTAGATAAATTATTTAAATAAGCATTTACTCTAGTTCTTACTATCTGTGCTTATTAATTTATCCTAAGTCTTAAAACAAGCCTTATTCTGCTCTATTTCTTATTATAACCTATGTTATAATCATGCATATTACTTAGCCCAAGGTCTAAGTGTGAGAATAAGCTTCTTTTCTTCTTATACTCTTTTTAGTTATACTTCTAAGTTACAACTAGACCAATTACGTTTAATTAGTCAAATCCTAACATTAATATCTTGATTAGGCTCAATTTTTGTCTTAATTCCACCTTTATTACAGTCTTTACAATTTACATCTTATCTTCCGTTATTTCAGTATTCTTATAATTTTAATCCATATTCGCTTTAATCTATTCTAATCCACACGCAAAGAAGAGGGAGAAATAAAAGAAAACTGAAAATAGAAGAAAATCAAAAGCGTAGGAAAACGATGTAATAATGCATAAATAACAGTAAACATATTAAAATATCGTAAATTAACAAATATGATGATAATAAATAGTTTCGAGCAGTTAGTAAGCATTTAGTCCATATAATATAAACTACTAACTTAATAAAATAATAAACAAATATATTTCACTACACTAAATAAACATAATTTGAGCTATAATCTCGATAAAACCCGGATGGATAATTCTCGGATGCGGATGTCTTCGTATCCGCATTTGCATCCATTTTTTGGATATCGGATATTTATCTGCTTTTCGGATGCGGATGTGGACGAATTTCGAATTTTTTAGGTATCCATTGACAGCTCTAATGATAGTGCAAACCCATTTCGCTGTTGTACCACTCATGCTGGTGTAAAAGGTTGTCTGCACTAGAAGATAAATCTAGTCAAAGCTCCTTGTCTTCGAAATGATATTCTATTAAACAATGCAAACTATGAGACGGGCTATAGGTCGTAAGTTTCCTGACCTTTAGACATCAACAGCTTAAGAAAGATCTGCTGTAAAATCTTCGGATTAGTAGTCTCAATGTCTGCAAAATCTACTTCTTCCACTGCTATACCAGATATCTCCAAGATCTACGTTCATCAAAGCAATAGCTACCCCTTCACCAGACGTGTGGCCACTGATGTCTACATCAAACTCATATTGTGGATTAGCGTCAATTAGCTGCATAAAGCGCGAGTAGCATTCCCACTTGAAGATGTCATGACTCGGCGTTGGTGCTAGTCCAAAAACAGTGAATAGATCCCCAAGTCCATAGGAAGTGAAGCCCTTAAATTTCATCGGTTTTCCCCGAAGAATGGCGAAGTTTGCCTAGGCTTCGTTGATGAAGATTTTCTAGTCCATCTGATCTAGAGAAAAGATCTCTTGGGGAGTAAGATTCGGATGGTGCAGGGATGTGCTGGCAACTCATGGTGGTGCCATGGACCAAGTTGTCATTGGGGATGTGGAGTTTGGGTTCAAATCTGGAGTGAGAGAGGGGGCTAGATCTGAAGCGCGCTTGCTGCTTAAGGTTGATCGAGGTCATCGACAGTTGAAATGGGGGTGCTCAAGAGTTTTCAGAGGAAAAGGTTAAAAGGAGTAGGGAAGGAGGTAGACGAAAGAATAAAGGGGTTAAAACCTGGACATGGTTACATGTTGTGTTTGAGGTTCGGCATGTGTGTTGCCCGAAAACCAGTTGGATGCTCTAGGGTAACCGATCGACCGGCGCTGGTCAATTGGTTGTCAAATTTTTGGCCCAAATTGAACTTGTACCCTCTTCGGGCCTTGTTAAATTTATTAATAATATTGTTTTGCTCTATCTTCATATTCTTTAATTTGATATGGTCTACGCTACGCTAAGAAATCCCTACCTTCTACTTGATGGTGCCTTAGCCTAGTTCATCAAGCTCTCTTCTTTCGTTTTGAACAGCCTTCCCTTCTCGTTTAATTCTGTAGAACACCTACTATGCTGCTTTGGCCATTAACCTTCTTTTATTACAAAGATATTTCAGCTGTTATTCTTGGTATTTTCCTTATATGCTAATATTCCACATATCTTCATTATTGGGTGTTCTTACTCTTTTATTCTCCTTATCTCAATTCAAGCAAGTACATTTCCATTTATCCACCCCTTAGAAAGAATTTTGAAAAGGAATTTCAAAAGTAGAAAAAATCATCGCGCTAAACATACGTTTTTTCCCATTCATTTCAAAAAAAAACCCATTTACCAAAAACCTTTAAATCCAAAAATTTGACCCGCCAAATTTTAAATTAAGAATTTTCAAATTTCCTTGCTTTTTCAAAACAACTTACCAATAAATCCTTTAAAACCCATTCAAAACATTTCAAGAAATTTTATAAAAATGTTTTTTTCAAATTCTTTTCATATGGGTTAGGCTTAGAAATGGACTTTAATCGTAGTTTCTTTTGGACTTTTCTTCTTTACTCTTTACTCTTAACCTCCTCTTATTAAGTGTGTATACTAAAAATCCAGTTATCCTATTATGGTGAATAATGCACACCTTCTTATAGGAAATCACCCAATCCTTCATCACATCTAGCTTCTGGATACTTACAACAAATAGGGTCTTACTTCCTTATTTGTCTAGATGGAATGTACGTCTTCAATTGGCAATCCAGCAATATAAATAATCATAGGGCAGTCTAGGCCCAATAAAGGAGTCAAGTACCATCTAGCTTCAGGAATCCTTCAATATGTCATGCTCATGCTCTTATTGCTCAAAGCTTTTTGGTACACTCTTCACACCGTGGGGTAATCGAGGTAGGTTTGTTCCAACTCATAGTTGCATCATGCATCTTCTTAGAATTTGGTCGCAACTACTTCTAAGTCAGGATTCATAGAGTTCAGCATATATATATATATATATATATATATATATATAATTATATGTGAAATATAAATACGTTCTCTCACTGTATCCTAATTTCAATGATCCACTAACATAAGCTCTAACACCAAATATAATAATCCATGCTAAAACGAGCCTGAATTTTGGCTAAATCAAAACAAAAGTCCATTGGGCTATGGATCGGTGTTTTTGGTAGCCTGTAATAACATATGTATATCAAAGAGCTTTGTATATAAACTCATAGTGGAATAGAAAAATATAATAGGACATATATGTTGAACAAGGCTACTACCTTGGAATCAACATTATTCCTTTAGTATCTAATTGCCTTCCAAGTGCCAAGCATGAATGAGAAGACTTCACAATCTACAGCTCCCACCATATCCCTCTAAATCTATCATATGGGTTTTAATAAGGAGCAGGACATAACAACATTCTATTTAACTGCTTTGTCCATCATTCATTGTTATTCCGTGTAATCCCATCTATATGTGCGGTATGTCTAACTATCTCTTAGGTATAACTATATATATGTATGTATGTATGTATGTATGTATGTATGTATGTATGTATGTATGTATGTATGTATGTATGTATGTATGTATGTAGGTATCTATGTATGTTTATATGTATGTCCACATATATATCTAAATGTTTTACTACATAAAAGAAAACCATGTCCACTTAATACTTCTTAAGTAGGTGGAGGCAGACCCAGTGGTCATTTAATACCTCAACTCCGAAGCGACCCCTTCGTAGCGTAATCACTAGTCAATCGGTTATAGATACAAAGACTAATGACCCCTAGTTATGGATTCGTAATTTAATTATCATATTACTAACGCATATCAAACACTTATCTAAGGGTTAACTGGCCTATCTCCAACAAACAAACAAACAAACAACTAATTAAATAATGAGGTCTTTGCATATTCCATACAGATTCTACACTAGTAAGAAGCGAAATCCGTCAAGAATAACCCAAGTATTTGCTAACAACCGCTTGGGACCATTGGTGTCATAGCCTATATGTTAGCCCTACTACTAGATACCAATACAAGAAAAATACCGACATAGCCCGCTGACCTCCCACAGTCGAAATCCCATGTAGACTAACCTAATGTAAATCAAGGAAAATGCTCACTCTAGTTAATTAATACCTCTTGTTAGAGTTGAAGCATGCCCCATTTCCCCGTTAGGTATTGTCGTAGGTTATTTATGACTTCTTAAATAGGGAGGAGGCAGACCCAGTGATCATTTAGTACCTTCCATCTTGAAGTCAATCCCTTGATATTCCTAAAGGTACTAAGCCATTTAATACATCAAATTCGAGGAAAATCCTTCATACATTTTCCCTTACCTATACACTAACATATATCTCTTCCAACGGGTCCTATGATTGGAGATTTAATATTATTCATTTCCTTTTTTCTTGTTTTAAATTATTTCCATTTCAAAAACTTCAAATTCTAATAACTTCTTTGTTTGAACTCTTCGTTCGCAAAACTCCAAAAATGAAAGCTTCTTAGAAAATTGCTATGAAAACAATGTCACAAGTTTCAAGTCCAAATTCTGTTGTTTGCTAAAATTCTATTTTTGAGACTTATTAATTATTTATTAATTACGATAAATTTTACGGAGTGTTACACGGTGTGAATAAGCATCAACTATAACAAAGTGAGGCTATGCCACTAAGAGAAATGTGTTTTACTTTCAATGTTTCATCAGTAACATATACAGTATAAAGCACAATATCATAAGCATCATAACATGAATATATCAATAAACATCATCTTCAATCACAAGTATAATATATACACTTGTTATGAGTCATTAACTGATTTTTCTTAATCATATTTAATAATCTCCATAAAGATTTATCTACTACTAATTCAACCAATGCAGTGTCACTAATGAATGTCCACTCATACACCATGGGTTTAACCTAACCAGGGACAATCTAACCCTTCAAGGAGATTGAATGTAACAACTGGACTAAATTTTAGAGAGTATCCCAACTAAGTATCAATAACCTCTTTCGATTACTGAAACTAGTTTGTTTCACATTACCAATTTATTATTATTTTTAATTATTCATTACATCCAAATTCATGATCCTTGTGATCTCTAGGATGCACTTTCACTCACACTATAGTTATTTCCCTAATTATATCCACTTTAACTAGACTTCAGTTTAATCATGACCATAATTCATAGTTTCTAACATAAGAGGGTATGTTCATAATATTGGATTCAAATCATTTCTTAATATAACATTAGTGTAATCTACAACCAAAGGGGTAGCACAGTTGGTTAGGACATGCGATGCTCATAAGTAAGGTTAAGTGTTCATGTGACAACCTGCACCTCCAGACACCACTAGGCTCGTGTCATGCCAAGAAGTATGAGTTATCGGTTTTTAAAACATTATAGGATATAATTACAGGGATAAAATCTAAGAAATTCTACACTTTCAGATCTCACAACGGAAGGCCATAAAATATAAATACAAAAAATAATCATCTTAGAAAAATATCTCAGAAAACACAGCTCAAAATATGCATAGTCAAAATTCCAAAGTTCACAAAATAATAGTATCAAGTTTGATAAATACTAAATACAATAGTTAGTTATATGGAGATACTAAATACCTCTATACAATTGCAATTTACTAAATAAATAATCTTCAAATAAAAACTTTTGTCTTAAATTTAATTCATAAAACTTCCAAATCAATTAGAGATATAAATAAACCTAATTACTTGTAAATCAACATAGTTTAATTACCAACCACTCACCTCTTAATTCTCCCGTTTCTTTTAATCTCACCCTTGATCTCCTCTTCTCCTTTAATTACTGAATTCAATCTCCAATTTAATCTTTATATTATTTTTTTGAGAAGAAATTTTTGAAGAGACTAAGAAATTTGGAAGAGAAGCAGACAAGTGCATTGACGGCTATTATTTTTTAGATAAAATAAAATAACATAGTCAAGGCTAACCCTATTAACCTTTTGCCCACCGGTAGATCGGTTTATCAGGAGCGGTCGACCTCAAGGGATCCATCAGTTCTAATAAGGCTGTCGACTGGTTAGTTTGTATAAATTAACATCAGATTTCCTTAATTTGTTTTACTTAATATATTTTAATAATTTTCGATTTCAAACCTTTAAACATTAATAAATTTTTTTATGAACATTGATTGCAAAACTTCATACATGAAAGTTGTCTAGATAATCATCACACACACAATGATGCAAATTTTATGGCCAAATCTTGATGTTTTCTCAAATTCTAGTTTTAACTTTATTTTAAATTGGTTGATAAATTATTAGTAAATTTCATGAGGTGTTACATTCTCCCCTCCCCCTTCCCCAAAAGGATTTCATCCCCGATCTCTAAGGATGAAAAAATGCGAGTTGTGTATTCGAAAAGCAATGTCCACAACCATCTATATAACTACCAACCATTGGCAACTATTGTCCTTAATTTTGATTTCTAATACAATATGTACATTTAGGTTGGAATACATATGAACATATGACTAATGCAAAAATTAGTAGCCTCCTGATCAATTCGACCTCCTGTAATGCAAGCGCTTATGCCATGCGTCAAAATGTATGCAGCATCCTATGTAAATATATTTGCAATTCAATATATATGCACAACCATTCATTACATATACAAATACCATATTCATATGACTTGATAAATAAAACAATTTATGGTGTGAGTGCAAGCTAACCTGAATATATTTGCCTATGTGTGAAAATATCAATTTAATAAGTACATCCATTAGCAACCATAATCTAAAACATATCCTAATAACATGCTCGCAACCATTCCCCCAAACATCCCTACACATGAGGTACACTAAGCTAAAGCCTAAGTGCATAAACAGTTATATACCTATTAACTAAAATGGAAACTACCAAAAAAGAGTTCTAGATGGGTGTAACATCCCATATTTTTAGTAACATTATCTAGGACATTTAATTAGTTAAATAAAATAAAATAATGTAAATTGATTAATGGATTGAGATTTGTGATTAAATAAGGAGAAGCCATGCCATGTCAACAATGAAATAAAGAATAAAAATGAAGTGTTAGGATAAATAGATAAGGGGCAATAAAGGAAAAAGATTATTCTTATACCCTAAACCCTTAGGTCGTGCAATTCACACATCCATTCATACATTCAGAAACGAAAATATAAAATAGGGTCGGTGACCATTAGGAAGAGCAAGAAGAAGTTATCAAGATAAAGCTAAGATTTCAAGAGGAGGAATCAAATCAACTTAGTCAAGATCAAATTTCAAATCCTTAATCTTAAATGCTAAGGTGAATAATGACTACATTTCATTTTCCTAAAAAAATTCGGTTTTAAGATGAATTCGAAGTATTTCGCATAATCATGCCATATTTTTGAATGGTTAATTATATATATATATATATATATATATATATATATATATATATATATATATATATATATATATACTTGGTGATGATTTATGCTTAATCATACAGATTTTATGATAAGTTTTAATGTGAAAACCCTATTTAATGACACCCTAATGCCTTGCAATTTTAGATAGATCAGAAATGATATTTTAGAGATGGGTTTCAATTTTCATAATTTTTTGAATTATCATCAATTTTATATTAATTTTCTAGTGTAGAAAATGACTATTTGGGTTTTAAATTATTTACGGCTAAATAATTAATAATTTAGGACTGGAATTAATACATACTAGAAAAAATATTAAAAATGATTTTCTAGAATTTTTGTAGAATTTTCCTAAGTGTTTTGATGAATATATCAAATTATTTAAGGTACGGAACTTAAATATTTTATATATAAATGAAGAAGGGGCATTTTGTAAATAAATTAAATTATTTATTTTTGAAATTTTGGCAGTTCTTTTAGAAAAGAAATTTTTGTAACCAATAAAATTTTGACAAATAAGGCAGATTAGTTAAAAAGATTACTTAAAAAGGTTTAAATGAGTTTTACATGCAAAATGTATGTTTCGCCACTTTCGGCACCCTGCTTCCAGCTTAGATGGCTTTCGACTTAGTTCCTCTGCTTCCATCACTATTGAAACTAATGCGCATAGCATCAAAGACATAGTGCGCAGCGAATGGGAAAGAAAGCAGAACATATGACTTCGAAACAAGAGGTTCCGAAGGGGTCAAAGCGCTACTTTGTTTTAAATAAAAATGCACCTGCTTTGCTTTCGACGGTATAGCTTTCGACGTAATTTGCTTTTGAGTAGGTCAATGGTTTTAAAGAGGTTGCGCTTTTGTTTAAGTATACGCTTTCGACTAGGTCGAAGCCCTTAGCTGCCGCTTTTTTACCTTTCGACGCCAGTGGTTTGGAAAGGTATACTTTGCTTTTAAAACTTAGCCGCTTCTCTAATTCTTTCGGAAGGTTGGTTTCAACACCATCACTTCTTTGTTTAGGAAATGCTTTCGGTAAAGTGCTTTCGACTTAAATGTTTTATGACCCTTTTGCTCTGTTGAAGGTAGAACCCAAATAGTTTTGAATGAGTTAATTATTAATAGTTTCGAAAGGTGTTTCCATATGTTTTACTTGAACACGAAGGCTTTCAAAAGGTTTGATGGTTAATGCTTTTGAAATGTGTTAAAGAATGGCTTTGAAAGGGTAGTTCCCCAATGGTTTCAAAAGATTTGAAAGGAAATGGCTTTCCAAAGTATTCGAAAGGTAATGTTTAAAGGTTTTAAAGAAGGATGTCTAAGGTTTTAATGCTTTCTAAGGAATGGTTTTTCAATGTTTTCGAAATGAAGATTATGAATGGTTTCGAAAGGAATGTTTTGACCTTTCGACCTAGATGAAAGAAGGGTTTTACTTGGTTTCGAAAGGGGTAATTTCAAAGGTTTAAATATTTTCATCAACAAAGATTTGAGTAAAGTATATATAACATGGAAAAGTGATTTTGAGTAAAGCATAGAGTATATGTTTTCCTTGTGTAAGTTTGGTTTGAAGGTTTTAAATCAATTTGAGATGAAACGGTTTTCAAGGAAAATTTAAGGGAAGATTACCCTAAGTAAAATGACTAAGATATTATAATACCAGATGCAACAGGTATATGGTCACGCCCTATAACTTAGCCATCAGCCCTAGCTAATTTAATCCAAAATTCCAGTGTGTAGGGCTTTGTCATAGATAAGACTAAAATTATGATTACACGAAGGAGGGAACATATATTTATATACAGATAGGTTATTGGTGAGCCTGCAAAACCATTAAGATCAGGTGATCCTGGAAGATGTTAAATTAGGGGCAGTCCATCCAAAAGAGGAGTATTTAATAGATAGCTGGGGACAGACCATCCAAAAGAGGAGTGTTTAACAGGTGTTAAATTATTTTCATTTATTGTCTGGTAGTCCGGAGTCAGCCAAAGGTTAATAGTTACCCAAACAGAACTATAGTTTTTGAATAGATAGTTCATTTATTATCTGATATGTATGTTTACATAATAATGCTTTACAGGTTTAACCAGTTTTGGTTGCAGGATAAAGGTTTGCAAAGGATACGTTTTAAAAGTATATTAGTGAGGGGATATCCATTCCACTAAGTAAAGTGATCTCACTTAATATCAAATAAACGAGATGTATAGTATTATTCACACTAGGCTTTATGTCTAACTCAAAGTTTATGTTTACCCCTTAAAATCTCGGGCGCTCAAAATTGATTTGAGTAGGTTGAGGGTTGAGGTTTTATAGGTTTTAGTAGGATGATGAATAAATCCACCAAAGATGAATAGGCAGCTGATGGATAGCTATTAGGAGTTGTTGTTTTGTTTTATTCTGTTTTGTTTTATTTAAGATAGTTATGTCTATATAGTACTCTGATCTACCGAGGGGGCATCATCATATATCGCTCTTGGTGCATTTATGTAATAATTATATTTTATCTAAACCTGGGAAACAATTATGGGATTATGTAATTTGAATGTGGAACATTGTTTTGAAATGTAATCAGTAAAATATTGTTTTTGAAATCTATGATTTTGTTTCATGTTCAAGTGCTTTTGATATTATGGATACTTTTAACATTACTGTATTTATTCGTTGGAAGTTAATACTATGGATGACTGCAGCATCTGTTGCCCTTAGCTTTGGGCCTCTAGATAGTGGATGTTACAACTTGGTATCATAGCATAGGTTTATGAAAAACTTTAACTAAAAATGATTTTTGAAAACATTATCGTAAGGAATTAGAGTAAGATAGGGGTATGGGATAACGCTATAGTAACGTACTTGTATTTGCTAGATAAATAAGTATACGCTATATCTTTAGTTTTCTATCTCTCTTAGGCTATTCTTCTTTATTTCACGAGGCTTGAATATAGATTTGGATGCTAGAAGTGGAAGGGTGAATCTTAGAGGAAGCACCACCATAAATGGAAATGCCAGACCGAATACCAAGAGAAACCAAGGTCGGGCACAAGCAGGGAATGTTAGGGTTGGAGTCCCACAAGTGGATATGGGAGCTATGTATCAGTTTTTCGTGAATATGATGCAGGCAAGTGTTGCTACTAGAATGGTTGGAGGAAATGCTGGAGTAGGAGTCAGGAAGCTTCGGTGGTCAACCATATTGCTATCTTGAGCAAAGATTATGCTAGGCTTGGAGTGAAGCCCTTTATTGGTACCGACGATGCTACAGAAGTAGAGAACTAGTTACTGCATTGTGAGAGGATCTTTACAGCCATGGGGATCAATGATGAGCAAAAGAGGAAGCTTGCTTCGAGAAAACTTCAGGGAGTAGCTTTATTTTGGTGGAATAGTGTGACGGCTGGAGTTAATGAAGAGGATATGACATGGGCTGATTTTAGGAGAAGGTTTCAAGAGAGGTTATTATCTGTGATGGCGTAGTCTACTTTGCTCAGGAAGTTTGCGGAGTTAGAGTAGAGGGGTGTCTGTTTTGGAGTATGCTAGAATATTTGAGGAGTTAGCTAGATATGGGCGTGCTAATGTGGATACTGTATTGAAGAGGAATGGGAAGTTCACAAGGGGGTTGAACCCTGAGTTTCCGAGAGCTGCATTACCACATATCAAAGACCCTTGTGATGTGGATGTAGGGATGACTTTGGGAGGTGAGGAGATGCTTTCTTGTCTAGAGAAGAGAAAGGCAAAGGAGGTCTAGATTGGGCAAGGCCAGAAAAGGAAGTTCTTTTCTAAGAAAGGTGCTCGAAAAGGTGGAGCAGCAAAGAAGGGAAAGTCCAAGGTTGGGTGTTTCAAGTGCGATAAGAAAAGGAATTTTGCGAATGAGTGTCATACTAGAAAGGCGAAGGAAGTGATCGGCAAGAAGAACATCGTATGCTTTAACTACGATCAGTTTGGCCACTATAAGAATCGATGTAAAGAGTCCGCTAAGGATGGAAAAGGCAAGGTATTTGCATTAGATCCTGCTACATCAGGACAAATAGCGTAAGAGAAAGGAAAGGTAGTGTTGGAAGGTACACTTCAGATTGATGGTATGTCTGTTAGCGTTCTGTTTGATACTAGTGCATTGCATTCTTTCATATTCCGTTGATTAGTAGATAAGCTTAAACTAGAACCTACATACTTAGTTACTTTCTTAAGGGATGCAAATCCGATAGGAGGGTATGTGACACTTGGGATGATGTGTGACCACTTAGAGTTTGATTTACTAGGTCATACCTTTGTTTGTAGTTTGTGTATGTTTGACTTTGTAAGATTTGAAATTATATTGAGTATGGATTGTTTAAGTAAGTACGATGCTAGGATATTTTTCCTTGATATAAAGATATTGGTTAGACACTCTGACTATAGCGATCGGATTATATATACCGTAGAAAGCTTTAATTGTGAGGTGAATGCTTTGTTGGGTGTTATGGAGTTGGAAGATGAGTTGAATCACGTTTTCGTTGTTATAGAATTCGCGGATGTCTTCGAGCCTATAGTAGGATTGCCACCGATACGAGCCATTGAGTTTCAGACAGATTTGGCACCTAGAATGGAACCGGTGAGTAAACTGCCAAGTAGGATGAGACCTACATAGATGAGGAAGCTGAAGGTGCAGTTGGCAGATTTGGAAAGCAAGAGTTTTGTCAGACCTAGTAGCTCACCTTGGGAAGCAGCCGTAGTGTTTGCTAAGAAGCCAGATGGATCATTGAGGTTATGTATCGGTTATCGTAAGTTGAATGAGAAGATGACAAAGAATCGATATATATTGCCTAGAATTGACGATTTGTTCGATCAGTTGAGTGGAGCCAAGGTATTTTCTTGGTTGGATTTAGCGACAGGTTTCCATCAGCATAAAGTAGTAATGGATAATATTTCTTTGATGGTGTTTAGAAAAAAGGTATAGATCGTACGGATGGTTAGTGATGCCATTCGAACTAACTAATGCATTGGCATTCTCTGTAGATTTGATGATCTGAATTTTTCGAGAAACTTGGATAGGTTGGAGTTGGTTTTTATAGATGATATTTTGCTATGCTCTAAGGATAAAAGGGAGCATGAAGTTCATCTTAGAGTTGTGCTTGAGATGCTGAGGCAGAATCAGCCAAGGCGAAGTCTTTGAAGTGCCATTTTTGAAAGAAGGAAGTGAAGTTTCTTGGTCACGTGGTATCAAAGAAAGGGTTATCAGTTGATCCAGATAAGATCGAAGCTGTTAATAATTGGAAGAGGCCGGAGATGGTGACTAAGGTTAGAAATTTTCTTGGATTTTACCGAAGGTTCATTAAGGATTTTTCATGGATAGCAGCACTGATGACCAAGCTAAAGCGAAAGGATGTGAAGTTTGTACGGACTGACAAGTGTGAGGAAGCATTCCAGAGCTTGAAGCACTTATTGACCCATGCACATATATTAATTGTTTCGAAAGGAAATAGGGATTTGGTAATACATACATATGTCTGTGGAACTGGATTAGGAGCTGTGTTGATGTAGAGAGGTAAAGGGATTGCCAATGCTTCTTGACGGCTTAGACTACATGAGGTTAGATATCCAACGAATGATTTGAATTTTTCTATAGTGATTTTTGTTTTGAAGGTGTGGAGACATTATCTTTTGGGAGAGAGATTTGAGCTTCATGCATATTATAAGTCGTTAAAGTCTTTATTCTCTCAAAAGGAGCTGAATATGAGATGGCAGAGATGGTTAGAGTTTTCAGCCGCTTATGATTTTGGTATTGAGTACAAACTAGGAAAGGGCAACAAAGTTTTAGATGCACTTGTAGGAAGCATCAAAATGCAGTGTTGGAAATGATAGCAGAGTAGAAAGATTTAAAAGCATTGTCGACTTATAGAGTACAGTGGAAATCTGATGCTGGATCTAGTGAAGGATCTGTTATGTTATCTTGTTTAGAAGTTCGACCAGTAATGATTGAAAGGATTACTTCTAAACGGGAGAAGGATCCAGTGTTGGTTGAACGGATCAAGAAGTTGAAGAAGGAACGGAGACCGATGACTTGAAGGATTTTGGTCTTGACTAGAATAGGTATTTGAGAAAGAAAGGAAGGTTGTGTGTTCCGAATGTAGGAGACATTAAGAAGGAAGTTTTGGAGGAATGCCATCATTCGAAACTCACTATTTATCCAGAAGGAACTATGATGTATTAGGATATAAAGAGAAGTTTCTTCTAGAAAGATATGAAGAGGGATGTTGGCTTATGGGTGAAGCAGTGACTGTACTATCAACAGCTAGAAGCCGAACATCAGAAGCCAAGTGGGCTACTACAGCCATTGGATATTTTGATATGGAAATGGGATTCCATTTCTATGGATTTTATAGACGGGTTGCCAAGATCTAGTAGAGGAAATGAAAGAATATGGGTCATAGTGGATAGACTGACCAAGAATTTCATTCTAGTTAAGTCAATTAGGATGACGCTTGTTTTAGCGAAGTTATTTATGACGAATATAGTTTGACTTCTTGGAATTCCTGGTAGTATAGTAAGCGATAGAGATTCCTTGTTCACTAGCAAGTTCTGGAAGAGTCTATGGGAGATTCTAGGAACCATGCTCAAGATGAGTACCGCTTACCATCCACAGACCAGTGGGCAAACGGAAAGAGTTAACAAAGTTTTAGAGGATTTGTTAAGAGCTTGTGTGTTAGACTTAGGAGGATCATGGGAAGACCATCTGCACTTAGTCGAGTTTTTGTATAACAACAATTATCAGACCTATATAGGGATGGAACCGTTTGAAGCTTTGTATGGAATGTCATGCAAATCACCGGTTTGTTGGCTAGAGACAGGGGATTCGTTGGTTCTTGGTTTGGATTCGGTTAGAGAAGCTACAGAGAAGATTGAGTCGATTCGAGTTAGGATGAAGGAAGCTCGATCCAGACAGAAGAGTTATGCAGATTGAAGAAGGAAAGACTTGGAGTTCTTTGTTGGAGATTATGTTTTTATTATGGTATAACCGATAAAGGGTGTGATTAGATTTGGAAAATCAGGAAAGTCGACGCAGAGATTTGTAGGACTATTTCCTACTATAGAAAGAATCGGGAAACTCACGTATAGAGTAGACTTACTAAATAGTTTGGAAGGAGTCCATGATGTGTTTCAAGTTTCTCATCTAAGGAAGTGTGTTAGAGATCCGGAGTCTGTTGTAGCGCCGATTGTGTTAGATGACATAGTAGTAGAACCAAACTTGACTATAGTTAGAAAAACGGTTCGGATAGTAGCAAGACATGAGAAGAGGTTAAGGAACAAGACAATCAGATTAGTGAAATTCCAGTGGAGCGACGATGAGAGAGAGTGCACTTGGGAGACTGAGAACAGGATTAGAGACGTTTATCCTGATTTGTTTGATGGTATGTTTTACCTTTATGTTTGATTTTTTATGTACCTTATTGTAATTTCAAGGACAAAATTCTTTAAGGTGGAGAGTTTGTAACACCCCATATTCGTAGGATCGATTTCACCCTAGAGAGGGGGTGAATAGGATGATGCTATCAATTATAAAAGTTTAATGCGGAAGTATATAAAATAATTTTAACACAGATACAGCAGAATAATAGCAGCACAGATAATAACAGAATAAAAACAGATATAGAACAACACAGATTTACCCAGCTTCGGCAAAACCTGGCCTACATGTTGCCTCCAAGGTTTCTAGTAGAAATTAAGTAGTCAGACGCTTACACACATAAACTCACAACACCCGCTATCGACTAACCTAACTCTGCGCTCAAAACCCTGCCACAACTCAGCCACTGAATTGCATATTCTCGAACTACACCACCGTAGTTCGTCCCCTAGTTACACGACTCAAACTTACAATAGTTTAAAAGAAAAATACAAATTAAAAATGACTTAAAAATAAAAAACCCTGATTTAAAAAATATTAAAGCCCAAAGTAATTTAGAGAGGCCAGCCCACAAATAAATTAGATGATAAAAAAATGTCTGTCTTCTCCTTTTATTTCTTTGACCTGGTATCTCTTTCCTTGTGAAAAAATGGATGCTTTTTTTTGTTTGTTCCTCTTTCATAAAATTAGAGTTTGTGATATTCTTTGAAGCCACCGCTTTCAGTTGTAGATTGAATGACGCTTCGTTTGCTTTCTTTGATTGACTTCTTGGCTGCTTCAAAATTGTCAAATGCCTTCACTTGGTTGAAAAATTGGTACGTGAAATTCCTTTTCAATTTCGATTGTGTTCGACTTTGATTTGAGTTGTTGATTTTGAATTTAAATTGAAACTTGACTCTATGATTTTTATTGAACTCGAATAAATTACTGCCAATGATGTTAGTGGGTTTAAATTGGGATTAATTCCCTTAATATTCGATCGTTTGATAATTTGTTTTGCCGTTCGATTTTGCTTGAATGCTTGAGATTTGTAATGACTTGTTCAAATTTGTATATTTTGTGATTACTTGATTATCACGACTCGATTCTTACTTGTTTGATTCCTTAGCTACCACGGCATGATTTTCTGGCATTTAAACTTGACTTTGGTTCCATTCTTTGTGCTTGTTGACTATTATAATATTTGACTTCGGTTATGGTGATAATATTTACGTATTCGATTTGCTATCACCTCACTTTGATTTGTGTTCATGCCCGATAGCATTTTCGGCCTGATGCTTGTGTACATGCTTACTGTATCCCTGTCCTTCATGTTGTTCGGTCTTGTTTCACTTCACTGTTCACATTTTGTTGCACAGCTTTACTACAACCATATTATCGCCTCTATCCTTGGTAGCATGTATTATGGTTGCATATGTAGACATGTAATTTTGCTTGCATGATCTATTGGTTCATCACTTGGTAGAGATGTTGTATGGTTGTTCGAGTCTGGTTTCAATGTGTATGCTTTGACTGTTGCCTCTGGTTTCATTGGATATTTAGCTACTCATATTTCCACAATAAGTCTGGTCATGTGTGTGCTTGGTTCTCTGACCATATGTGCTATGCTTTGGTTACTGCAATGTCATCTCAGTTTTGTATGGTTCGAGTCAGTGCAACTCTGTTTCTCTTGAATGCTTTGATATGTCATTATTTGAGTTGTCACCATATATGTACATACATACGTATGTGTGTATATGTGTGTTGTGATGTGGGTCTGTTGGTTCATTATTCTGCTTGACATTGTTTCAACTCCATTATCGAGTCTTATGCTTGACCATATGCACATTGCTTGATGCCTTGGTTTACTTGTGTACTTCACGGTTGCATTCATTATTGGACTGGCCAGGTGCGCTGTTTCCATGTGACGATCTGGTTGTATATATGTTACTTGTTGTGTGACATTTGAACCATTAACTGCTAAGGATTTATCATTGACAACTGCATTATGTTCATGTACATTTGGTCTTGCATTTTTGTTCACGATGTCTTCATGTGTACTCGAGTATTTCCTCTGTTCATTGCATTGCTTTGACTCATTTCTGGTTTGCATTTGGTTGATGTCACTGTGTTTCCAGTCATCATTTCTGGGTTTAGTTGAAACTTCTTGTCACTTTAAGCCTGAGTTGCATCGAGTCATGTTGGTTTTGTTGCATTTATTCTTTGTTCATTTCATTGAGTCTGGTTTGGAGCATTTTTGTTGACAATGGCAACTTGTTATGGTCTTTGTACATATGTATGCTAGTGAGATTTGCACTTTGTATATGATTTTGTACTTGATTACCGGTTTCTCTGACCAGTTTGGGTTCAAGTGTACATTCGAATTTTTGGTTGAGGATTGTTCGAGTCATTAAAAACATGACCCATTAATTTGTATTGAATGCACCTGAGTTGAATCCAACTTAAAGCTCGGGTTTGACCTTTTGCTCGTGTCGTGGCATTATTTTCATTGCACTTGAGTTGACCTGGATTTTGGTTGGGTTTGACCTTGTGCTCACCTGTTCCTGTAATTTTATCAAGTGTATATCGGTGTTCACGGCCTTGTGGCATGTATAGTGATACACTACGCATCTCACAAGTTGTTCGTGTATGATGAATTCAAAGTAAATGATGAGGAACAACCCAAATAACCGAGGCGAATGATATTTCCAAAAATACAAATTTAAGTTTTGTTTACACTGCAAAAATTATTTCTTTTCAATTTTGCTACTTCAGTGTTTATTTTGCTGGTAACATAGATGTTGGATCTGAAGATTAAATACAAGCGAATGAGTGATATGTAATGAGGTGCTAATGTAAATGATAAATTGTGATCTAATCAAAATTGAATTATAATCAAAGATTGTATATATATAGTGAGAGCTCAAATTGTACTAGTTAAAAATTGTAATAAATTATTTATTTGAATAAAATATCTTTTTGAATTTAAATTTTATGTTATTTAGTTTATCTCGCAAATATTTATTTAATTATATGAAAAATAAAATAGCACAATAAAAAATACATTTAAATGAATATATATATATATATATGTTTATTATCATCAAACAAAAATCGTACACTTTCAAATTCAACGATATTTTCAGTAACATTATCTAGGACATTTAATTAGTTAAATAAAATAGTGTAATATGATTAATGGATTGAGATTTTTGATTAAACAAGGGGTAGTAGTCCCATGTCAACAATTAACTAAAGAAAAAAAATGAAGTGTTAAGTTAAATAGATAAGAGGAAATATAGGAAAAATATTATTCTTATACCCTAAAACCTTAGGCCATACAATTCATACATTCATTCATGCATTCAAAATCAAAAATATAAACTAAGGTCGGCCACCATTTGGAAGAGCAGGAAGAAATTTTCAAGATAAATCTACAATTTCAAGAGAAGGAATCAAATCAGCTTATTCAAGATCAAATCTCAATTCCTTAATCTCAAAAGCTAAGGTGAATATTGATTGAATCTCATTTTTCTAATTATTTTTGGTTTTAAGATGAATCCGAAGGATTTTGCATGATTATGCCATGTTTTGAATGATAAATTGTTTATATATACTTGTTGATGATTTTCGCTTTAATCATATAGGTTTTATGATATGTTTTAATGTGAAACCCCTAATTAATGACATTCAAATGCCTTGTGATTTTAGAAATAGATCAGAAATGACATTTTAGAGATGGGTTTCAAATTTCATAATATTTTGAATAAATGTGGATTTTATATTAATTTTTTAGTGTAGAAAATGATTATTTGGGTGTAAAATTATTTATGGCTAAATAATTAATATTTTAGGTTTGGAATTAATATATGTTAGAAAACATATTAAAAATGATTTTCTGAATTTTTTGTTGAATTTTCCAAAGTGTTTTGACGAATATATAAAATTATTTAAGATATATGACTAAAATGTTTTATATATTTATAAAAGGAGAAAGAACATTTATAAATAAATTAAATTGTTTATTTCTGAAATTTTGGCAATGCTTTTAGAAAAGAAAATTTTGTAACCAATATGATTTTGACAAACAAGGCAGGTTAGTTAAAAAGATTACTTAAAAAGGTTAAAAATCAGTTTTACATGCAAAATTTATGTTTCACCGCTTTCGGCACACTGTTTCTAACTTAGATGGCTTTCAACTTAGTTCCTTCGCTTCCATTACCACTGAAACTAATGCGCATGGCATCAAAGACTTCGTGCGCAGTGAATTGGAAAGAAGGCGGAAGGTAGGACGTCGAAATCAGGGGTTACGAAGGGTCGAATCGCTACTTTGTTTTAAATAAAAATGCACCTGCTTTGTTTTCTACGGTATAGCTTTCGACTTGGTTTGCTTTCGACTAGGTCAGTGGTTTTAAAAAGGTTGCGCCTTTGGTTTTTAAGTACATTCTTTCGACCAGGTCGAAGCCCATAGCTGCCGCTTTTCTATCTTTCAACGCCAATGGTTTCGGAAGGTATACTTTGATTTTAAAACTTAGCCGCTTCTTGCTTTCGAAAGGTTGGTTTAGACAACATTACTTCTTTACTTAGAAAATCCTTTCGAAAGAGTGCTTTCGACTTAATTGTTTTATGACCCTTTTGCTCTGTTGAAGGTAGAACCCAAATGGTTTCGAAGGAGTAAATTTTAATGGTTTCGAATTGTGTTTCCACATGTTTTACTTGAACCCAAAGGCTTTTGATAGGTTTGGTGTTTTATTGCTATCGATAGGTTTTAAAGAATGGTTTTGTAGGGGGAGTTCTCCAATGATTTCAAAAGGTTTTAAAGGAAAGGGTTTTCCAACATATTCGAAAGGTAATGTTTAAAGGTTTGAAGAAGGATGTTTAAGGTTTTAATGCTTTCGAAGGAATGGGTTTTCATTGTTTTCAAAAGGAAGATTATGAATGGTTTCGAAAGGAATGTTTTGGCCATTCGGCCTAGGTGAATGAAAAGTTTTGCTTGGTTTCGAAAGGGGTACTTTCAGCGGATTCTTAAAGAGATACTTCAAAGGTTTAATGTTTTCATCAATAAAGATTTGAGTAAAGTATAAATAACATGGCAAGGTGATTTTGATTAAAGAATAGAGTATATATTTTCCTTGTTTAAGTTTGGTTTAATGGTTTTAAATCAATTTGAGATGAAAATGTTTTTAAGGAAAATTTAAGGGAAGATTACCCTAAGTAAATGACTCGAATATTATAATACCAGATGGGACTGGTACATGGTCGCGTCCTACACAATCGCTAATAGCCCCAGCTAATTTAGTCTAAAATTCTAATACGTAAGACTTTGTCATGGGTAAGACTAAAATTATGATTACATGCAAAAGGGAATATATATTTGTATACATATAAGTTATTTGTAAGCTCGCAAAACCATTAGGATCAAGTGGCCCTGGAAGATGTTATTGATTTTTTTTTCATTAATTAAGTGATAATATTAGTATATTTAACTTAGTTGATTTCCATCCAGTTGTTTTCCGTACCAAGACTCGATAAATTTTTCATGTATAGTTTATATTTCATTTACACGACTTCACTTATCAATTTCACAACTACATATGTATATTTACATCTCTGAATCAATTCAAGATGAAATGAAAAGTGTGTGGCTATTTTAAATCTCATATTAAAATTTCAAAGTGAATAAAAGGTTATACTCACATTAAAATCAAGTTAAATCAACTCAAATTAACTTCTTCATTTTAATCAAGTTATATAAAATGTAGATTATGTCCATATGATTTAGACTTCCAACCATACATCCATATAATTACAATTTACTCAACAAATAATCTTCAAATTATAAATTTCTATCACAAATTTGATTCATAAATCTTCCAGATTAACTAGAGATATAAATTGTAAAGACCCGTAAATCTGTACTCCTTGAATAGACACTAATCTCCTTTGTTTAATTCAAGATGAACGAAAATACGAACCCTTAGGGGTTTTAAGAAAAAGAAAAGAAGAAAAGAAAGAAGAAAGGAAAGAAGGAAATAGAAAATAGAAATTAGAGAGAATAGAAAACAGAATAGAAGGTAGAAAATTTTAAAATAGAAAGAAAAGAGAAGAGAGAACATTTTGAAAACATAGAACATAATTTGAAAATAGGACGGGACAGAAAGAAAACAGAACAACATCAGAATCTCACAATTCGCAGCGGAACAACATATAATAATAAATGAATAATCTTTAAACAAAGAACTATATCAGTTATTACCTTTTATACATTACATTACATTACATCATATCATCAGAGTGTACAACAACATACTAACAGTGCAGCGGAAAAAGAAATACTATATAAACTAGTAATACGCCATGCCATCCATCTTGCCTCTAGCAACTCCAGAATATCCAGAATATCCTGATAAACCTTAACTCTTGACTGCCCGTGTGAAAATTGGTGGGCACCCAGAGTTTAGGAAGGAAAACAATAAACTCCAAGTCAGTCATGTGACTGGTGTGAGAACTCAAAACAGTTTATTTATCTTTAAAATCAAAATAGAGGAATATTTTTAAATTCAATTCGCAATGCTTTTAAAAATGAGACTACCATAAGGCCTCCCGCACACACACACAATGCAAACGCAGAATCGGAGGAGATTTCTCCTTATTGATAGTCAAAGATGCTTGATACGCATTTAAAATAACATTTGATATTATTATTAGTGCATAGTGTAGGAAAAATTCATTTCGAAAGTAGAATATAAATCTTAGACAACATAGACATTTCGAACTATGCCTACTATAGCTAACTATGTTCAATAGCAGGTTACCGCCACATTCCATAGCAGGTTATACAACTAAAACCGTACAAGTCTCGTATTGTTTCTTTGGATTTCCAACAAATGGTCAGGCCAAGGAACTTCCCATTGCCACATGAGAATGCCTCTGGAAAGACATCCCCGAGAACCAAACCGGAACTCTGCCAACACAAGGCCGGGTTACCCCTAACTGGGTAACTACTGACACGAGCACGCCATTCCCCGATCGTAAACGACCTTTCTCACGGGATCCCGATAACCAACAACCACAAAGTAATAAATTCGCAGTAACCACATAGGTTAAATATCTGGGCTCCATACCATGATACCACCTCTATCCAGAAGGAAATGTACATACCCTAAAGGGTGCTACCCCTCATAACCTTGCCGCATCTTTCCTGTTTTGACCATTTCCGAGGTGTGAGGCTCGACGAAGTCACGTCCACAAAAACATACTTTATACAAAAGCCATGCTTTGGGTCACAAATGATCATAGATATGATCACAAAGATAGACGATCAAATAAACGATCCTATCACAAATAATCAACACAATGATCATTTACAGCAACACTCAGCATGTCACATTACCAAATTGGGAATATATCGCTGATAACTTCAACTATATAACCTCTGAGCACGTACGTCTCAGAGAAGGGTGTTAAGCTAAAAGAATAAATTCTCCGCCACCAACAGAAATATATTTGAAAGAAATCTGCTTTATATCTCAACTTGTAATGTCAGACATACAATCCATACAAGTCTGTTCCGGGCTCGAACAAAACCGAAGGCACTTACAAAGAAGTCCTTGCAATCCGGATATTCACAATCCTGATCGGATTCACCATCACATATCGAGAACTCTATACCGGAGCAACTCGGTGCAGAGTAAATCGACAGGTCATCCTATCGCTCTCGCAAATACCGGGTCTTCAACACCGATCTTCAATGCAATTCACAACGACGTATCCCATATTCGGAATGGGTTATACGACCCCATGGTCCTTTCCCGGTTAACCCGAATAGTGAGCGCTTATTCAAAAAATAAGTGTAGCATTCACATTCAAACAATTCACATCAATTACCCATTCAAAAGGAAATATTGATAGTCGGTTATTGAACTATCAATGGATATGCACACATCACCAGTTTCCAAATAATTTTCCAAATTATTTATTTTCCAAAATATCTTCACTAGATATATAATTTCATACTTCAAAAATAAATCAATATTTATTTTTAAACCAATTCCACTTTCTTTGTAAATTCCTTAGTGAATTTATAATTCCAAAATATCAATGAATATTCGATTTCAATTATTCATTTCGATTTTCTTTTCAATTTATCTTCAAAAAGATAAATTCTCAAAATATTCACTTTATATTGGAAAACATTTCCATACTTATTTATTCATAAGTAATTCACAAATTTTATTTATTTTCAACACTTAGAAAATATTCAATATACTTAAATCGAAATTAAGTATATATTTCATTCTTTAAGGAAATCATTCTCTTAAACATATTTATTTGGGCCAAAACGAATGTTGCGTAAAACATCGTTACAACAACCCAAAATCACTAGTATAGGGATTCGAAATTAAAAATAGATATATAAATCCCAATACTATACAAAGCATTTCCTTTCGGAAATCATTTACTATAACAACAGTGTTATAGTCCACTATTTCCTTTCATTTCTCGAAAACGTCTATTTCAACAATAAATGTTGAAATCTTTGGTTTCGAATCTCAACACATTTTAAAACATTGTTCGATCGTTTTAATTCTATTTAAAATATCACATTCAAAACAATTTCTTTAACATATTATTCACTATTCAAAAACGTGAATATTCTACGTTAACAAATTACATAGTTTCTATGCCTTTTATTTCAAAGGATTATTCACAGTCAAAAAGGTGAATATAACTCCATTAATAAGTTTCAACAATTAACTTATCAAAATAAGTTGTTTGCGAATTTATAAACAACGTTTATAAATTCCATTTCTATTTATTTTATAAAAACTTCCTTTTTATAAATTCTTTTATTAACCTATTCCAGTTTATAACTCAATTATAAACTAAAAGTTCATATTATAAGTCAAATACTTATAAAACGATTATTTTATAAATTCGTTCTTTTTAACTTCCCAAATTATAAATCTTATAACTTATAAGATTCATTCATTTATCCAAAATCATTATTTTAATAACTTAATAAATTTTATAAACCTACTGCTTATAAAATTCCATTTATAACTTCACCGTATAAAATTCTATAAATTCCATTCAATTATGAAATTCATTTTCACTTCATTCAAACACTTATAAAAACTCGTTTTATAATGTCTATATTTCAATTTATAAATATCCATTTATAAATCTCTTAATATAAATCAATTTATATTATTCTTTAAAAACGTCTTTAATCTTCTTTATAATTTCACCATTCTCTTGATTTATAAAATAATCAAATTTTATAAATCCTATATTTAAACTTTTATAATATGTTCAAAACTTCAATTTAAACTATTTTATAAAAATCATTAATTCACATTTCTCAAAAATCAGCTTTTAACTATATTTCACAAAAACCATAATTTTTATAACATTAAAAATTATAACGTTTATTTATTTAAAATGGATCAATTCCAAAAATATTTTATAACGTATACTTTCAAAAATCACTTTGAAATCATTTTAAAATTCCAAATTTGGTCCAATGATGCTACACACCAAATAGTCAATCACGACTACAACGATATCATATATCAATATGAAAATCCATCAAATATAAAAATATCTGAAATCAAATAAAAACTGTTGAGGAATCCAGTTGGATCCCTCCAACCTGTTTTCCTGCATCCACAAACATTAGCACAATACCAATTTCGCACCAGTACGAAATTATCGCGGTATATGTTCTTATTAAATATTATCCGCTTAATAACGGCGTAATAGGGTCTCATCCGCTAAACAAATAAATGCGGGAAATCAATAACTCCAATATATACATATGCCAATATATATATATATTGCTACTATATATAATACCAATTTCACTGTTTATGAAATATTCGCGGTATATGTTTTTAATAAATAACATCCGCTTACTAACGGCGTATAATGTCTATTTTAACAATTAATAGATATCAATCAACATTCAAACATGCATTCAAATATTTTAAATCTAATTATTTAAAATAAAATCGAAACGGATTCGATTGAGTGAGAAGTTCTCACCTTGATTTATTTCGTTTTAGCGATTTATTTCGAATAAAATTAAACGGACGTTTAATTTTACCCGAAATTCTCACTAACTCCAATCGACTCCAAACCAACTCCATCGCATAGTGCTCGTCCATACGATCCCAACGCAACTGATTTTGCATTTTTTCGACCTCGTATGAAAAAGTTATGCAATTTACAAGTTTACTCGATTTTTATAACTATAATTACAACATAATTAATTAATTTTTTTAAACCAAAACAACATCACACCGTTGGTTCCCTCTTTCCAGATCTCGGCCGAAGATGGCTCCTTCCTCCCTCTCTTCACGTATGCGTCCAGAACAAAGAACCCATTTATGCCCAAATTAGGTTTTAAATTCATAACCACCTCGCTCCACGAGAACACGATCAAAGAGCGCCGTTGTGTAGCCCAACCCCACCACCATGCTCGGCCCAAACACCAGCAAACTCGGTTGTCCCTGTAGCACAAATCTCGAGGCCGACCGCACCTCTTTCAAACCCTTCCCCACATCGATCCACGGCTCCAAACGCGATCATAACCGTTGAATATATAGAACTCGATACCCACTACAAGTCTCCAGTTGAACGTTTGTTGAATTGATTCACGGATTGGAAGAAATCGAGGGAGGAAGGTGGGTGTTTTCTAGCCATTCATTGGGGGGGACGGCGGCTAGGGTTTGATTAGGGTTTTGTTTTATTTTTTTAATTTAATGACGGTTGTGGGTATATTTATAGAAGAAAAATCAAACACTATTCATCCCGGAAATTCCGAACTCCGATTTACGCGCCGTAACCAGCGTTTCTAAGGTTTACCCCGCGTTTCGGACACAATGGAATAGGTTTCGGAAGCTAATTCGGACATCTATGCGAGTTATGGCTGCAAACGCTCAATTTAAATTAAACCGATTTAAGCGATTTTCTAGGCGTTTTAATTTGTACCGGACAAACGGTAAATCCAATTGACTTGAAATTTGAAACCTTACAATAATATCACATTACGGATCCGATGAAACTGGTTTCGTCGAAATCCGAGACTTTTTGAAAAATGGCTATTTTCACTCGTCAAATTTAAATTAAAAATAAATCGATGCGTTTCGAGCTGCCACGATCAAACGATAACTCCGATTGACACGAAATTTGAAATCCGGTAATAACTAACCATTACGGATCCAATGGAACTGGTTTCGTTCAATTCTGAGACTGTTCAAAAATTGGCTATTTTACAGTCGATTATTAAATATTAAAATATTCAATTTTCACAAATTAACTTTTAATTCAATTTTAAAAGTTCTAAAATATCATTCTAACTCCCATATGATAAAAGAAAATTTTACAAATCATTTTCAATCATATTTAACACTATTTTCAATTATTTCCATAATTTAACGTATTAAATTATCGATTTAATTATCCAATTAAATCCAATAATTCAAATAAAAATTTATTTGACTTATAAATTCACTCATTAATATTTAAAATAAATTAAATATTCAAATTTTAATTATTAAAAATTCTAGGTCGTTACATAAATAAAATCAATTATCTGTAAATCAACATAGTTTAATAAAAAACCCACCCACCTCTTAACTCTCCCTTCTCTTCTTAGCTTGCCCTTAATCTCCTCCTTATCTTTAATCATTGATATATCTTCAATTTAATCTTTATTTTTTTTCTGAGAAGAAAGTTTTTAAGAAATTGATAAATTTGGTAGAGACATAAGCTGGATATACTGATGGCTATTAGGGTTTTAGATAAAATAAAATAACAAAGTGAAGGCTACGTCTCCTTTTATAGTTGTAGGAAATAACGTCAACCATTTGATTTAATTTTATAAACTCCAAGATATTCGACCTAGGCTAACCCTAGCTACTTTTTCTCATAGGTTAACCGGTCTATTAGGAGCCATCCACCATTCCCAATAAGGCTGTTAACCAGCCAGTTTATATAATTTATATTTTTTAACATTTCTATTTCCTTAATTTTTTCCTTTGACATATTTTTAATTATTTTCAGTTTTAAATCTTTAAACATTAATAACTTTTCTGTATGAACACCGACTACAGTACTTTACATATGAAAGTTGTCCGAAAAATTGCCATGAACACAAAGGTGTAAGTTTTGCTGTCAAATTTTGATATTTACTCAAACTCCTTTTTAAAATTTATTTCAAATTGTTTAATAAATTCTTGTAAATTTTGTTGGGTGTTATAGTTTAACCCTTGTTAGCTTTGTATCCTTATGGTAATTGTACCAAGTTCCCAAAAACCATATGTGCAACCTATGTCAATATTAAAAACCCCCATTTAGGTCAAGTAAATACTTCAATTCTTTAGATAAATATTTTATCAAGCATATCAAATAAATTATATATTTCTATCGTTGTTCTAGCCTATATTTAAGCTTTAATGGTATTCCTATCATGTGAAAGTTATTGCACTTTCACTTGTTAATAGAGCATTTCATAGCTTTATGTATCATATCTTGACATTACAAAAAGAACAAGTCCAAAGGTCTTTAAAGTTTCTTTAAAATTCTAGCAAATGCATCTGCATAACACTGATGAAAATATACCCAAAGGACAATTGAAATATGCCTTATAATGCTACTTGAGGTATTTTTTTATTATTATTGAAAGTATGGTAATGAAACCAAGACTTAGACTAAAGGAAACATGCTCAATGACCTAAGGCATATGTGCTCCTATACTACCAGAGATATACATTATGCCATTGAAAGTAGAAATTGATATGCTTTTGGAGGTATGTATTTAATCTATTGAAAGTGTGCATTTTTACTAATAGAAATACAACTTTTCTAACGAAAGTATAGCCTTTTAGCATAACATAAATTTTGACTAAAGAAGATAGATTTTAGTTAACAAAAACATAACTCTTTACTCATGAAAGCATTACATTTTGCCTTACAAAAACATATTTATACAGCTTAAAGAAACATAAAATTTTTAGAAATAAAAACATACTTTATAAAGCTAAAGGAAAATAGGTTTTACAATGTTAATGAAAACATACCTTTGCAAAGTTAATGGAAATGTATTTCTACAAAGTTGACAGAACATACTTTCACAAAGTTAACAGAAACATTCTTTTACAAATTTAAGGGAAACTTTTTTAAACTATTAAAATCATGCTAAAAAAACATGTTAGCAGAAATATGCTAATGAAAATATTCTATCATTGACATAAATTCTGTAGTTACCCAACACAAGAACTTTATATCCATAAAAAAATATGTACTTCGCAGCTATCAAAATCATGAAAGTAAGGTATCCGGAATACATATATTACCTACTAAAAATGTAATTTTTTTTCCTACTATCGAAAATATGAATATAGCCATGGAAGCATGTTATTGAATATAGGAATATGGCTACTGAAAGTATGATTGGTAAGTCCATTAATAAGTATAGAACTATTTTGTTAATTAACAAAGTAATCTCTTTTTGACTTGATCTTTGCACTCATCAAATTTTTTCTATTACTTTCAAAATCATAATAATTGTAGTTTTAAATAACTAGTAAGGATGTCCTTTTATTTCTTGATTATTTAATCAATTCCCTAACTAATTTGTTAATTTTATGACTTGCAATTTAATGCTTATCAAATTATAAGAATTATGGAAAAATTCTTAGAAAATTAAGGAAAACCATTGACACTCTCTTATACCTCCAATAATTATCTTGGTTAAAACTGTTAAATTTAATATTTACTGACAATACGTTAGCGCCAAAACTACTTATCTTCACATTAAAAACTTCATTAATCAATTCAATTGAAAATTGTGAAATTCATACTTCATGTTAGATTTAATATCTTAAGCAACATATCTAAATTTCAAATCTTTTTGGAGGAGACTATCTCACATTCTACTTTTAATTTGGTTATTACCTTAATCATTTCTCAACAAAATTCAAACAAGATCATACTATCATCATTAAAACTGGTTTATAATCATTATAGATCAAAAATTAATATAACACCTGAATTGAAATGGATTTGGATAAGAAAAGGGTATAATAGTACTCATTTAGATGGAGAAATGATGGTTAAAGATTTCAAGGCTAACTATAACATATTATTTTCTAGCCTTTTGACCAGACAATATTCGAATAGATTGGACGAACCAGATGTTGAGTTATCGTGGCAAGATGCCCAAAGAGGTATCCCAGGAGTTTAGAAACCAAGCTCATACAAAGACATAAGACCGATACAAAAGTAACCCAAGCCAAAGGAATCAACAATTCACTTAAGACGGGAATTTGTACTGACCCCATTCTGGGTTGGTACCACCTCAATTGGACCTTATCTTCTCCCTATGCCTCCTCCATGATGCCATGAGGCTATTTCCAATGTTGGTTTGTTTATTCGATTCAATTCTCCATCGATCTCCATGAACCCTTGAAGCAACAATTTTTTTCTTCCGCAGATCCATCATTTGGACTTGGAAATAAGCTAATATTGATGCAAACAACTATGGAATCACAAAGCTAACCACAAGACAATCCAAGATGAAGAGACTAGGACAGCCATTTTGGCCAAGATTAGGGATTGGTACCGACTGCTACCTAGAGGTCGGTACCAACTCCTGCAAGCTGATGATGACAACTTGTCTAAATCATGTACAACGGCTAGGAGAAATCATGTGCGAGATATTTGGCTCCCACTTCTATAAATAGGAAGGTAGGGCTTGTTTTTCAGGATCTGTTGGATCTAGTTCTATCCTAAGTTATATTCTTATAATTTCGAAAATCTAAGTATTGAAGATGTACTAACCCCAACCTTCAAGTCAGGAATAAGCAATAAAAGATCAAAGTGGACATAAGCCTTGTTTTTCCAGACCATTATAAATTGTTATGTGTTTCTCTTTTCCTCATTTTTCATTTACCTCCTCCATATTTTATTATCTTCCTTAATTCTTTGGTTTTTATGTCATTTTTTGTTCAAACATTTTGGTACTTTCATTGAGAGAACCTTAATTCTCAGGCTATTTGGATCAATTATCTACTACTAGATTTCCCATTTCCAGGAGATAAATCCAATTTCTCAACCTTTTAACTCTAAACCTCATATATGCAAAGATCTACTAAAAGCTTTCTTTCATTCCCCCTTCAAGAAGAGACCAAGGCTATTACTGAAGCTGAGAGTTAGAATCCTTAACAAGGGGATAAAGTGGTCCAATCTACTCAAACAGAGATCCAGACTCCAACCGACGTCGTGATTAGAATGGATATAGATATGATAATGAAGCAGATGGAAGACAGATTCCAGGCTAGTCAATAAAAGATAAATCAAACGATGTAGCAAAGGTCAAGGTTGTTGAATAAGCTAACTCAAAAAAGCTGTTAAGGGGTAGAAGGGACTCTAGTTCTTCACCTGAAAGTTATGCATCATCTGGGTAGAGATGGAGGGACAGGAAGCAGAAGAGAACTCAGAAAGTTGTTGGAACTTCGTACCAAGGAATATCGACTCAAGATTAGGGGTCGGCACTGACTCCTCCAATAGTAGGGCCACAGCCCATCCTTTGGAAGGTGGTGTTCATAAGAAAACTTGCCAACACCTCCAATTGAAGTTTGGGGGTATGAGCGATCTTTTCGGAACGTTCTTTCGAATGAACGGAGGTTCCTAGCACGTTTCAAGCTGGTAAGATGGCCTAAAACACGTCTTTGGTGCCTTTTGTCGTAGTCTAAAGGTAAACTTCACCTTCAGAAAATCCTTTCGAATTAGCTAAATAATGACCCTGTCGAAACCGCCTTTCGACACAGACAAAGTAGCTTAAGATGGAGACATGATGATTTATTGAAATAGTGGAGCTGGAAGGGATTCGCCTCCGTCAAAAGGGATAATACTTTCTATCTTATTGATTAGAGCAAAGGTTTCTAAGAAATATGGAAATGAATGGTTTCGATTTGGTCAAATGGGAAGCTTTCGATCAATTGGACAGCTGGTTGACATATTTAAGGAAATAGGGGAATAGGAAAAGCAGAATTGCTAAGCAATCAAGATTATCACAATCCTCTTTTTATTGAACATAATTGTACAAATTGACAAAATCTACATTTGATTCAGGAATTAGGGTTTAAAAGCTTTAGAAAATGCAAGAGAGAAGAGAGAAAAATTGAATCCTCTACAACTGACCCCTAGGGTCTTATTTATAGGCGTGGGTTGGTGCCTTCTGTCCCCAAGCTTTTGACATCATCGAAAGGTCAACCTCTTTGCTTTCGTGATGTCTTCTGAATTCTACATTTCAACCCAGCCGAAAAGTTTTTAGTTAATCTTCCACTGTCGCTAAAGGTTGGGCCCCTTTTTGTCTTGCTTTGTCTCCTTTCAACTTCGTCGAAAGATGTTGCTCGAAAGTCTTCGCCCTCATCGAAAGGTCTATTGATATGCTCTTCACTTGGACGTTGGTATGTCAAATGAGTTGGCCTAGGTGCCAACCTTCGATGATATCGAAACATGCCCTCTTTTGTTTTCGAATGAGTTGAAACACCTTTTGCTGTAAGTACCTCTCCTAGCTAGTGAAGAACCTTAGCTTTTTGTGTTGATGTATGCTTAATTTTCCCTATATTGATGAGTGTGACTTTAACGAATTTGAAAGGCTATCAGATGCTTTCGAAAGGGTTATTTTTTCGAAAAAATTTCTGATGAACATAGTCGAAGACGAAACTATTCGTTTCGAATGATTTGGTGCATGTGGAGAAAGCATGATACTCATTGCCTTTGTAAGGTAACTTTCGACCTTGTTGAAAGCTTTCCGCTTATTGACTTTGGAAGGTAACCTTTGATCTCGTCGAAAGGTGCTGCTGGCACTTTTATCTTCTTATTGAAAGCTTCACTTATTGCTTGAATGGACCACCCAAGTGCTTTCGAATCTTTATCAATACTTTTGCTCGTTTCATACCTTTTCTTTTATGGATATTTTATGGATAAAATTTGGCCCACCTCCCCTAGTATGAAAGAAGCTTTTTTTCTTTAGGATAAAAACTCCAATGATCTTTTCTCTTTATTTCCTACATAATAGTTAGTAACATTCATTAGAATCATAATCTTATTATGAGCCCTCAATGGATAATCTTAAACTTGTGAAGTCAATGCTCTAAGTACCATTTGGTAACATCTTTAGACAAAGTATTTCGAGTATTACACGATCAAGCCTCTCTTACGAATGTGGAATAATATCACCTGATCACCAGGCATCGACTCAAGTAAAGGAACCTTCGGAGAAAACCTACCATGTACTCTTGATATTCCTTTCTTGATTTAGATTTCCCTCAATCATTAAATATGAATTTTTTGCTTGAAGAAAGTTTTTTTCCTTAAATTCTCATTATAATTTACTTTCACCCCTACAATTTTTGTTAGTAATCTCATTTAGTGAAAAAGTAGTAATCGATTTAATACTGATGCCATTTGGTGATATGAAGATCTTGTATCTAAACCAAACTTTAGATTTAATGAAAAATTCACAAATTATCATTAAATTCAATAGTAGAATATAGAATTCACAAAGTTAGGAATCAATATGAGACCTATAAGGAAATCAGGAATATGTAATCTATAAATTACCATCAAAATCCACACGGAAGTTTAAAATCCATAAAATCAGAAAAATAATAAGAGATCATCCAAACCCAACGAGGAGATAAAGCATACAAAATCCATAAATCATCATGGAAACCCACAAGGAAATTTTAGAATTTACTAAACCATAAATTCAATAAGTAATCGTAAAAAAATCAACACAGAAAAATCGAGATATGAAATTCATGAATCATCATGAAAATGAACATGGAAATTTAATACTCACCAAATCAAAATTACAATACAAGATCATCAAAAATCTATTATGGCAATCAGGAATCACAGATCATTAGGAAAACTAATAAGGAAATTTCAAATTTTATCAAACTAGAACATCATAAGAAACCAAAAAACTTAGAAATTCAAGAATATAATCAAAAACTTGTCGGGATCGCATTCGTCAAACTGTCTACTCAAAATTTATTCTAATTCAAAGTCATAAAATCAATGGAAAGTTCATGAATCGTCATGGGAACTCAACAAAAGAGTTAAGAAATCGAGACATCATAAAAACAAACAATTAATAGGAAATCATCATGAAAATCCACATATGTAAAATCCATAAATTATCACGAAAGCCAATGTGGGAATTGAGAATTCACAAAAGCATGAATTTAGTAAGTAATTACAGTAGCAATTCACTAATGAAGTTATGAATATGAAACCAACAAATCATTATAAAAGTTAATATAGGAATTTGGGATTGGCAGGACACAAAATAAAATCTTCATGATAAGAAACTAGGAGTTTATGAAATTAAGAATTTAACCAAAATCTTGTCAAGATCCCAACTGACACATAAATTTTTTAGAAATTTAATATAAACACAAAATCAGAAATTTGTCTAGCAAAGGTAAACTTAGTAAGTTTAAGCCAAAGATTCCTAGACAATATAAGTTAGTAATCGGTAGTTTCAGAGAGTCAAGCAGTCATATGGAATGGTAGTCCAATATATAATATATAGTTTTTTCTACCCTTGGGGGTTATCCTATTTCTGGGGATTCAAGAATAATGTTCTCAATCCATCCCTGAGATGGAATCACTTTCATTTTTATAGTAAGAACTCGCTATCTATTCCATTCCTTTAATTTTTGTGTAGATTTCCGCTTTCGAAATCATGTTATGGATTTCTTTATCCATTTCTTTGCCTCATGCTTCCTTATAGTATGAAAGTTTTTTAAATCTTTGGTGTGAAAACCATTTTCCGAGGATTGGATGTTCTGAGATTTTTTATCCCATATTCTACCTTTTTTATTACGATTTCTACCTTTTTTTATTATGATTTTGGACTCTTTGTCCGTTTTTGATTATGACATTGGATATCTTCATCCTTTTACCTTTGTTTATTTCCATCTCTTGGGTTTCAACTTTATCTCAGATGAAGGATAGATCTTTTTTTAACCCTTTATTCTCTTCGGTTTTGTCAGAGATAGTAGATAAATTTCTTTCTTTAACCCTTTATTCTCTTGGGTTTTGACTTTTGCTCTGAGCTATAGCCATCTTTGTTTTTCTTTATTTGTTTGACGCCTCTTCTGGGCCCCCCTTGACTCTAAGGGATATAGTGTATGCTGAGCTGACCTTCCTCCAGAAGGTTGTTGATGGGAGCTTATCCTAACCCATTCTCTAAGAGGTGATATGGACGTTAAGGGTTTATCTCTCCCTCTAGGAGATGCTATGGTGTAGTGGCCCTGACTCGACCTTCGAAAATCGGCACTGAATACGACACTCGTATTTAAATGTCGCAGATCCAAACGTCGAATCTGGTTTGCCGGAGCTAATAACACGTCAAGTATAACAACACAGCGGAAGAAAAAGAAATGAATATCATTGATATACAATATTCGATACAACAATGATACAATATGAATAAATATCAGAGATACAATGAATATCACAAACAATAAACAACAGCGGAAAATAGATAGCTAAGAGATAACTCCAAACAGCAACAGCCACTCTAACTCCAAAAGCACCAATCCAGCAATAGCTCGAACAACCCATCACGTTTCGCCAAGCTAAGCAAGTCTCGTCCATGAATCCAAAGACTCCAATATCCAGGATCTCCAAGGAATACCAAAGAGAAAGCTAAAGGCTACCAGATCGATATCTATATCTACTATCTGAAAAACCCAACTCTAGACTGCCCGTGTGGAAAATTGTGGGCACCCAGAGTTTAGAAAAGGAACAATAAACTCCGAGTCAGTCGTGGGACTGGTATGAGCAAACAAAAACAGTTTGGTCTTTAAAACAAACAAAATAATTTAAATTTTGAAAACCGCAATGCTTTTAAGAAAATGAAACTACCATAAGGCCTCCCGCCACACACACAATACAAACGCAGACTTGCAGGAGATTTCTCCTTATGATAGTCAAACATGGTTACTACGCAAAATTCTCTTTTGATATTATTATTAGTGCATAGTGGAAAACATTTCGAAAGTATAATATTAATCTTAGCCAGTATAGGTACCATTATATTATGCCTGCTATAGCTACCATTTTAAATGGCAGGTTCTACAACTAAAACCGTACAAGGCTCGTATTGTTTGGTTTGGATTTCCAACAAATGGTCAGGCCAAGGAACTCCCATTGCCACATGGGTACGCCTCTGTAGGGACACCCCGAGAACCTAACCGGATCTCTGCCAACACAAGGCTGGGTTACCTCTGTAACTAGGTAACTGCTACACGAGTATGCCATCCCCCGGTCGTAAACAACCTTTATCCCGGGATTCACCAACATCCACAAAGTAATAAATTTGCAGCAACCACACAGTTTAAGTATCTGGGCTCCATACCATGCTACCACCTCTATCCAGAAGGAAATGGACATACCCTCAGGGGGCGCTACCCCCAAATAACCTTGCCGCATTCATCATGTTTCGACCATTCCGGGTTGTGAAGTTCGACGAAGTCTCATCCACAAAGCTACGCTTTTCAAAAAAGTCATGCTTTGATCAACAAATGATCAGCAGCACTTCGTATGCCACATTACCAATTTAGGAATGTATCAGTAGTAACCATAAACTACATAACCACTGAGCTCGTACGTCTCAAAGAAGGGTGTTAAGCTAAGAGAATAAATCTCCGCCACCAAACAGAAAAGTATTTGATAGAAACTGGTTTTACATCTCAAAGTGTAATGTCAGACACACATCCATACAAGTCTGTTCCGGGTTCGAACAGAACCGAAGGCACTTTCGAAGAAGCCCTTACAATCCGGGAATCCACAATCCCGATCGGACTTCCCATCACTTAGGGAATCTCTATACTGTGGCTGCTCGGTGCAGAGACAGTCGATAGGTCATCCTATCGTTCTTGCAAATACCCGGTCTTCACCACCGGTCTTCAAATGTTATCCATAACGACGTATCATTATTCGGAATGGGTTATATGACACAAGGTCATCTCCCGGCTAAACCCAGTAATGAGCGCAATATTTAAAACCATATGGATATGGGATTTCAGTTAAGTCACAACTTAAAGCCCAAAATCTTTTATTCAAATAGTTAAACAAATTACCATTTCCAATCTTTTTTAAACAAAAAGATTCATTTCAAAAACCTTCAAAGGTTTAAACAATTTCCACATTTAAATCTTTTAAACAAAAGATTCATTTTTAAGACCCCTTTTAATTTAAAACAAGATTCACAAATCTTTTACAAAGATTCATTCATAACCTTTCAGAACAAATCCCGTTTCAATCTTTTATATATAGAAGATACACCATAAAAAAATCCTCTTCAATTTCAAAGTGGGGTTCAACTATCTTTCCCGAAGATTCAATTATAGCTTTCAAAACCATTCAATTTCAAATTTGAAATTTTTTTATCATAATTATTATTTGAAACCACTTGTTTCCGTTTCGGAAAACCCGATTATAATTGCACGAGTTAAGGCTTTTCAAATATAAACTTGGGTTAAACTCAAATTACCAAACCAATACTTTCTAAGTGGTTAAAAAACCCATATAAACACCTTTATAAACTTGTATAATCTTTCCAAGCCAAAATCTTCCAAATTTATTGAATTCAATTTCAAAAATTGAATTCAAATTCAAAATCAAAATATTTCAAATTTCAAACTAAATCAAATTATTTAAAATAATTTTTATCTTCAAAAACTCCTTCTTCAAATACTTTTCCAATTTAACCTAATTTCACTTCCAAAATCATTTGGATTCAAAATTCAAACCTTAAAACCAATTCAAAATATTAAATTCAAATATTTGTGACTTGACTGATTTCCTCATGAAATCCATATTTGTGTGTATATAGTGTGGTCCAGGGGTTTTACATAATAGTGCATACATCAATCATTACAGATATATCGATAAGCGGTATAACTCATAACGCTTATCTTCGTTCACAGATTCATAGATAAAGTAAATTTGTCAATCATAAAAATTCACTAATATAATTCGATGTGGGTTTCGGATAACTAACTGGAATCCGACTCCCTGTCGCATCGAAATTCAAATGTCACTTATGGGTTAAAGGATTTTCATATTCATACAACAATATATTAATCACACATATGGCAGCTCAACACAAAGCATCACATGGCGTCACATCACATATCAATATATATATATATATATATATATATCAATCCATCACACAGCATTCAATGACAATCAACATCTTTGATTTAAGGTGAATAATCGTGTGGTTTTTAAATTTCTTACACACATAATTACTTTCGTTAGTAATCTTTAATCAATGATTAATTATCATTAACTACAATTGATTAAGTCTTAACCACCTTCATTAATTAATCTTTTCTTTAATTAATTATCTTAATTAATTAACCGTTAATTGCAATTAATTAAATATTAATTACTTTTATTAATGGACCTTTAATTAATTACTTTAATTAATGAATCCTTAATTATTAATTAAATCTAATTATGATTAATTAACCTTAATTGATTATTCTTAAATTAATCACCCTTATTAATCAACTACATTAATTAATTATGTTTTAAAGTTTTTAATCCTTAAAATTTGATTAATCATCTTTAATCTTAAATTTTCTATTCTTAATTACTTTCACTAAGTAATTATTATTTTTATTTAATCATTCATTAATTTTTTGATTAATTAACTTAAATTATTAATTGATATCTTTAATCACTGTAATTATCTTTATTAAGTAATTTACCCTTAAGTTAATTACCATTTAATTAATCCTTAATGAATTATCATAAGTGATTATCACTTTTATTAATATATAAATGACATTGAGTAATTATCGTTTAATCCCTTGATTACCTAATCTTCAATCATTAATTAATTCCTTTTAATTAAGTAATTTATCTTTAATTATTTACATTTATAAACCATTAATTACTTATGGTCTTTAAAAGATAACATTTTATCTTTAAAAATTTAAATCATGTACTTTTAGATTTTAAAAATAACATTTACTTTAACAAAATTTGGTTAAACCAGTTATAACTTCTTAAATCAACTCCTTTAAAACATTATTACTAAATCCAATTGAAGTTTAAAACTTGCTTTTACAAAACTATTTAGAACAGCTAAACTGGCTTTGGTTCCAACTCGATTCCTGCTCTAATCATAACCTGAATAAAACTACTTTTCATTTCAAAACTAAGTTTTGGTTAAAATTTGAAAACCTAGAAAACAGGCTAACCACTCGCGTACTGTTTCTTGGATTAACCCATGCCAAACCCTCAACTCTATGCGTTCGAACTCGAGAAAGACGCTTCTTCCAGTTTTTTTTTTCTTTTCAGCTCCTCCTTCTTTCCTCCCTTTTCTTTTTCATTGCTTTAGTAAAAAAAATTCTATTACATAATTAAACATCTGAAACTACGCAGTAAAAACAAAAAGAACTCGAGTCAATTTCTTAAATTCCACGCACTTGAACCCGAGTAGGACTTCGTCTTCCCCAAAACTAATCAACCACTCTGACACGCCAACAATCACGTGCACGTGCACGGTCGTACGGCGATGCTCCGGCTGCCATCGCGATCACCCCCACATCATAAATGATCACCAGAAACAATTGGAACAACCACAATCACGAAACCATCATCAAAACGAAATCACGACAATCTGCAAACCACCTGTAAAATACACTCGCATGAAAAAAACCCTCCACCTCGATGCCACAACCCATTAGTAAGTGCACAATTGCTTCCAGAGCTGCGCCATAGCCCAATGCGTCTTTCCCCCTAGGTGCAATAGCACTCGATTCATTCACGATGAGGGAATCGCCTCTGGAATGTCCTCGCCTCAACTAACCGATAGAACCCTAATTCGACACCGATCCACTGCATTGATTATTTAAAAATCCAATATATATTTTTCCCTTAATTCTTGGTGCTCGCATTATCACCTGACCCAAGCACGATGAACCCCAATTTGTCGATCATCGGAAATCTACAGAAATATATTTTCTATTCATCTCGTGAATTCCCCCACTCACTCACTCAAAAATCATAGTATCTATTCCAAAAATCATGATTTACCAACACGAATTCAAATATGAATTCAAAACTTAAAAAAGTAAAAATCAAAATTTCGACTTGAGTTGGTTTTCTCAGACATTTCCTATATCTAGTAATGCTATTGTTGATAATATTAATGATATTTAAACATTTAGATTATGATCATTCAAACAACTTTTATTCGAACCTCAATGACTAAAAGGGAGTTAAAAGATTTAATTCAGAATTTTGAACAGGTTTTAGAGCCTGTTATGTTTAAACAGAAGAATGGTTTCCCTATTCCCAAACATTTATAAAGATATTGCCCTACATACATATGCCTGAAAAATTGAAGACAGAGGAAAGAATATGCTTTTGTGGTTTTAGGTCTGGAAATTGTTTTCAAGCTTGAAAATCTGAATTTGAACTTGCTCTCAGGTTTGAAGTTTGAATTGCTTGTTTGTAACTGATGTTAGAGATAATTCTTGAATTGATTACAGATTAAACTCTAGGCTTGAGTTTCCAGGCTTGAAAATTTAGATTTTTGATTTGCTTGAATCTGGTTTTACTTTTTTTGAGATTGGGTTTTGATTTCTTTCAGATTTGGTAAAGGAAGAAAGAAAATATTTAGTTGAGAAATGAAGAAGCCTGGTTTTTGTTTTACTAAAATTAAATCTAAAAGAATTTTGCCACTTGTTAATCAATGTAACACTTGTTCACATACAACATTTTAGGTTTAAGCCCTTCATTTTAGTTAGTTTATAAATTTTGTTTAAACCCATTATTCAATTAAATTTACATATGTATATTTTTCTAAATTTGTTTTAAAACTTTATTTCATTTAAATTTGAATTTTGTATTTAAACCTTGTCTTGAGTTGATTTAAACTTTTGTTTTTAAACCTTGTTTTATCTTTATTTGTTCACATACACATTTCCCATTTTTTTCATTTTATTTTATACAACTTTTGGAATAGCTTTGTAAATTTATTTAAATAAAATTTAACACTTGTAACTACAATGAAAATTTAAGTAACACATGTCTTCTCACATTATAAAATTTAATTTCTAAACAACGTTCAAAATCTTTACTATATTTTAAACATTTCAAATACTATTTTGAATATAACTTTATATTTTATTACTTATTTAAATAAATACATCTCTTTATTAGTCATTTATATAAAAAAATCTTTTTAAAGCAAAAGATGGTTTTACAATTTAACTTCTCATGAATAAATAATTTTATTCTTAATTATCCCTTTTAAAAATTTAAAATCATATTCAAAACTTCATTTCAAATTATAATGCATAGTTTAAATAAAATTAGTAACAATTTCTTATTAGCTTAAAAATAAAAATATTAAATTCAATTTATCTCTAGAATCCAATTTATTTCTCGAAATATTTATTTCTGAATTTTCAAACTCCAAATTCAATCTAAAAATGCATATCATTATTTATTCAAATCTCCAAATAAATTCACAATTAATTTGTAATTAAAATATTATTCAAAATATTTATTTTAGAATTTCCAATTTAAAATTGTATTAAGAAATCATATTCACATCCATTTATATTAATAAACAAATAAACATCTATTTATTTGGAAAACACCCAATTTATTCATCATTTAACCGAATTTTGAAATTAATTACCAATAATTTCATAATTAAATTCCAAAAATAAAATTAACTACCAATTTAAATATAGATTAAAAATCAGGAATGTTACATATGGACTAGCGTCATAGGCTTATGTCCATCCCCCTAACTGGTGCTACGGAATATCATCATAGGCTTATGTCCCTCCCTTTAGATGGTGCTATAGAAGAACATTATATGCTTAAATATTTGAGTACGAAAACCATTTTTGGCTAAATAAAATAGGGTCTTTTAAGAGAAAGAATTTTGTAATTGAACCCTTCTAGTATATCGAGGGGTTATCTTTTGAAAAAATGTTTAGATACATACATCTTTTTGATAAAAGAATATTTCCCAATTTTACCTTTCATAAGAACTTTCTTTCTTTTCTTATAATAGACACACAAATCTCAAATAGGAAACTGGGAGGTCATGATTCATGAACCAATATTTTTTAGTCGAGAATAAGATTCTCTAATCTGAGTTTTAATAAACTTTAGATGGCTTTAAAACTTTTCTTGAAAAGGTATGAATAGGCTTCTCTTTGCCCAAAGTTTTGGGAAAACTTCGAAATACTAAGATTGCTTAGTTCGAAATCTTTTATGCACTTTCACTAGTGATATATTATAGATTGCACAAATCATTTTTTGAAATAGATAGATATTTGTTTTCCCTAGGATTCGGGGTAATTGAAAATAGTTTTCTTATGAAGATATGTTTGAGAAACCTCTTTTAAAACAAGTTGGTATACATAGACTTTCTCTAAGATTGATGAAGGATTGGTAGCGAATTGATATCATATGGAAGTAAGCCTTTGTATTCTGTTGATTGAAATATTATTGTCATCTCGTATTAGGCATTTGAGCTATCTTTTTCGAATAGCTAGAAAATTAGTTGTGCTCTAAGAGTATGTTGAATGCTTTGGACTGATTTTGTTTTTCTTGTAATAGCACACGAGTTTTAATCAATATATGGTCAAAGCACAACACAAATCTAAGTACAAATCGAAATATAAATTGAGTTAAAGGGATATGAAAGAAGATAGAGAGTTCACGGTTGAACTAATGGTGCGAGACTTCATGATTTGATAGAGATCCGCATTTAGAAGTCGCTAAGCTACCTTCTTCCGAGTTTGAATAAGATATCTTTCAAGTTTCCTTAACGAACCCTTGTAGTAATCCTGCTTAATCATTCTTTGAATTTTTCTACTAAAACGCGGCATTCATCGATTTCATGTCCATTTTCTTTACAGTAGTCGCAGTAGCTTCCGCCTTTGTTTGGTTCTAGAGCGTTTCGGACTTTATAAGGAGCAGTAAAATTCTCGTTTCCTTCCATCACGGTGAATATGTGGGAGAGAGGTTTGTTCAAGACTGCATAATTCGATTTGGAAATCTTTCTTCGAATTTCTTTTGGGTTTTCATTTTCCCTTAGTCTCTTATTAAGATGCCTAGAGTCAAATTTCTCTTCTTTAGATTCTCGATGAAATTATTTCTTAGCGTGATGCATTCGTCCATTGGAATAAACTTTTCAGCTCGGAGAAGGAAATATTGTAAATTTTTTCATCCACTAATATAAAGGTCTTTCCAGAAAAGAGTTTGTTCTATTAATCCTGATTGAACTGCCGTAAGCTTCTCTCTATCCGTTGTACTTTCTACCCTTAATGCTTCTGCACTGAACCTGTTTAAATATTCTCCAAGTACTTCTCCTGGTTTTTGTCTGATGGTTGTTAACAAGTTAAAGTCCATAGTTGTATCTCTGAATATCGAAAATTTGGCCATGAAGTCACAATTAAATTGTTCCCAAGAATAGATGGTTTTCGTTTGGTAACTTTGTACCATTTGATAGATGCTCCCTGAAATGTATTGGGAAAAAGTTTATAGCGAACTGCCTCTGGAACATTATATAAGCTGTTTTCAAAATTACAAGATGATTATCTAGATCAGTAGTCCCATCATATTTTAGTGAAGAAATCTAGATGTGAGGAGAGAGACTAGTTGTCATTATTTCTTCTGAATAAGGAGTCTTTAATAAGATAACATATTCATCTGGGTTAAAAATTTCATTTTCCTTAAGCGTATCCATCATTAGTCGGTGTAGGATGTCTTCCTGGTCAGCTTCATTTTTTGGCAACTCTTGCTGTTTTTTTGGATTGGGTAATTTAATTTTTCAAGAGACCTTTTCGCTCGACTTTCTCAGTTTAACCCTTGATCCTCTACCTCGTTTGGAGGTTGCACTTCACCCTCTACTTCCATAGTCCTTAATGATTCTTGTGATGGATCACTTTCAAGAATCCTCACATTGCCATCATCTGTAATGGTTGATTTGGATTTTAATATCATTGTTTCCCAATCTTGTTAGGGTCGAAGGTCGCCTAACTCCTGTATTCTCTAAGTTTGAGTTTGGAACTACGTTATCTTTCAAATTTATTATGGAATAGCTTATTCATTTGGATTGTTTCCATTACATCTTACTCTTTCCACTTTCTTCTTTTTGATTGAAGGATTCTATGCAATCAGTTAATGATGAAAATAATTGGTGATCAGAGGTTCGACCCCTCCTTCTAGCGCCAAAAATATTGACAAGAAAACTTTTCAACACCTCGAATTAAAGTTTAGGGTATGAGTAATGTTTTAAAAACCTTCTTTTGAATGAATAGAGGTTGCTAGCATGATTCAAGCTGGTAAGATAGTCTAAAACACGTCTTTGGTACCTTCCATCATAGTCAAAATGTAAACTTCACTTTAGAGAATCCTTTCGAAATAGCTAAATATTGACCCTGTCGAAACCGCCTTTCAACATAGACAAAGAAGATTTAGATGGGGACATGATTTCTTGAAATAGAGGAGCTAGAAGGGTATTGACTCCATCAAAAGGGATGACACTTGCTGTCTTATTGATTTGAGCTAAGGTTTCTAAGAAATATGGAAACTAATGGTTTTGATCCGGTTGAAGGGGAAACTTTCGATTAGTTTGATAGTAGGTTGACATATTTAAGGAAAATAAGGAAATAGGAAAAGCAGAGTTGTTAAGTAATCAAGATTATCACAATCCTCTTTTTTATTGAACTTAACTGTACAAATTGACAAAATTCTCCATTTGATTTAGGAATTAGGGTTTATAAGCTTAAGAAAATTCAAGTGAGAAGAGAAAGAAATCGGATTCCCTATAACTGACCCTTAGGGTCCTATTTATAGACGTGGGTTGGCGCCTTCTGTCCCCAAGCTTTCGGTACGGTCGAAAGGTCAACCTCTTTGTTTTGTGTCTTCTGAATCCTACCTTTTGACTCGTTCGAAAGGGTTTTAGTTAATCTTCCGCTACCACTAAATATTGGGCTTTTTTTCTCACTTTGTCTCCTTTCGACTTGGTTGAAAGGTGTTGCTTGAAAGTCTTCGATCTCATTGAAAGGTCTATTGATGCACTCTTCACTTGGATGTTGCTGTGTCAAATGAGTTGGCCTGGGTTCCAACCTTCGATGCTATCAAAACATGCTCTCTTTTGGTTCCGAATGAGTCGAAACGCCTTTTGTTGTAAGTATCTCTCCTAGCTAGTGCAGAACCACAATTATTGGTGTTGATGAATTCTTGATTTTTCCCTCCATTGATGAGTGTGAATTTTACCAATTCGAGAGGCTGTCAAATGCTTTCGAAAGGGTTGTTTTTGCCGGAATTTCTTTTAATGGACATAGACAAAGACGAAACCATTCATTTCGAATGGTTAGGTACATATGGAGAAAGTATGATACTCATTGCCTTTGAAAGGTAGCTTCAGACCTTGTCGAAAGTTTTTTGATATTGACTTTGGAAGGTAACCTTTGACCCCGTCGAAAGGTGCTACTGGCGCTTTTATCCTCTTGTTGAAAGCTTCACTTATTGTTTGAATGGACCACCCTAGTTCTTTCAAATATTTATCATTACTTTTGCTCCTTCTTTCATACCTTTTCTTTTATGAATATTTTATGGATAACAGGTGGCATGGATTAGGCTTCAAAACGCGTTGCTGGTGACCAAAATCTGGAGAATTGTGTTGCTGCCAATGATATTACTCACGCGAATCAAACAGAGGGGACCGCTGGATGAATGGATCTCCTGAAAGAAGGAGAACCTAGGTATCGAGATACAAACCAAGATCATTTTCTTGCCCGAACACTCGAAGCAGAGCACGATTACCGCCATTCAGTCGAACCTGTTGACCCAGACTACTTGGAGGATATGGTCAAGAGACTTGTTAGTGAGAATCTTTTTAGGAATAACAATGAATGGGGTACCATTCCTAGACATAATGCTTTTGTAGAGAACATTCTACATGGGGGATACCTACGAAAATTTGCAATGCCAACTATTCAGTTGTACGGAGGAACGACGGACCCTCGACGGCACTTGATAAGATACGAATGGATTCGGCTAGAGCTTCCAACGCTATGAATTACCGTTGCTTCTCGATTTTCTTAGATGGAATGGCAACTATGTGGTTCACTCGACTTCTGCCAAGGTCCATTTCGTCTTTTCTAAATTATTGAAGAAGTTTATAGAACAACTCTATTTGCATACTGCATGTCAAAAGCATGTAATGTCATTGTCGAATCTCTTCCAAATTGAGGGAGAGGCATTGAAGGATTTCTTAAATTAATTCTATACCGCCATGATAGAAGTTACAGACCTAAGGATTACATAGTAATGATGGCATTGATTAGGGGGATTCATCCCCATACGGAGTCTGAGGAATGGTTAGAAAGAAAGCCTCCATTAGTGATCGATGCTTTATATAGAAAGGCTAATTAATACTTATGCTTGGAGGAAGTAAAGAAACGTCCACAGAGGAATGATGTTGGAAATTCGAATGAAGTGATACAAAGCAATGCTAACATAAAGCAATCTAGAGGAAGCTATGGAATTGTGGATGTGAATGTTGGTGATCAAAACAATAATAAGAAATGAAATGATGATGGGGCTAAAAAGAAGAAGCCGGATAATAGGAAGTGTATTAGGACTCTTAAATATGATAACTATACCTAACTGAACAACTTGATAGAACATATCTACCTGACAACCCAAAACACTAAGAAATACAGAAAGTTAGCTCCAAGAGAGTCGAATAAGAAGGAGAGAAAGTCAGCCAAGTTTTGCAAATTCTATGAAACTCACAGTCATAATACAATAAGTATAGACACTTGTCGGATATGATTGAGGAGCTAATTTGCAAGAAAAGTACATCAGTATATGAAAGCCTTACAGGATAGAAGGCAAGGAAACTCTAACGCCCCTGGGCCATCTTCCAAACATGGGCAAGTTGAGTATGATGCTAATGCATTCAAGCGGCTAGAAAAGTGATTGGTAAATAATATAATTATCAATGTGTTGCACCCAGCCGATAAGAGTCTAGTAGAGATGGACAGATATGTTGGGGAAATTAAATGCACATGGAGTGAAAGTTGCTATGCCATTGATGATGGAACCCTAAAAAAACAATTTAAAATGATGATTGGCGATATTATTTTTCAAAATAGAGATGCTAATGGAATGGAAGCTCTAACTATTGACCCACTCGTGATTTCAGACATGATTGGTCCTACTGTTGTACGGAAGGTGTTTGTTGAATGCGGGAGTTCAGTCAATATCTTATTCAAGAAAGCTTATAATCAAATGATGTTGGAGGAGAAAGATTTGAAGCCTTGTAGGTCTCGAATACAAGGGTTAGATAGGGTGGCTGCTGAAGCCATAGGATTTGTTGAATTACCGGTGTTACTTGGTGAGGGGGCCTGCCAGCAAGCGTGGGTTGTGCTTTTTTGGTGTTGGATATATGTTCTGCTTATAACGCATTTTTGGGCCGACTGACCCTAGCTCAAATAGAGTGTCCATCACCTCCTAATGTTTAACTATGAAGTTCCCTATAGACAATGGAGTGGGAATTATGCATGAAGATTAGGTGGCTGGCCGTGAATGCTACGCCGCCGAGCTAAAGGAGGCAAGGCAAAAGGAGAAAGGAAAAAGGAAAAAATGTAAAGTTGGCCCTCTGCAAATAGACTTTGGACACATAGCAACTATAGCCTGAGCATCGGCTGGGGCAGATTAGTCGTCTCTATGATGATATGGACCAACGAAAATAGCCAGAAGGTGGATGGGCAGCTCACACTGAGTTGACTATCGCTTTTCCATCAGCAGCAACGATTCAAGCAAAATTCTAAAGGTCAGATCTCAGCTCGGCGCTAGTGTGATGAAGGAGTTGGTTGGATTTCTCTGGACGAACCTGGACGTGTTTTCCTAGACACACCTAGATATGTGTGGGATCTCGCCTGAGATAGCAAGCCATGCATTAAACATCAACCCCAAATGCATTCGTGTAAAACTGAAACGCCGCAACTAGGTCTAGAGAGATCCGCTTCACTCAAAAAAAAGTTGATAAGCTAAAGGACAATGGCTTCATCCATTATGCCTTATATCTTGATTGGGTATCCAACCCTGTCTTATTAAAAAAAGAAAAATGGGAAGTGGAGGACATGCATTGACTGTTTGGATCTGAATAAGGCATGCCCGAAGAATAATTTCCCACTTCAGAGGATAGATCAGTGGGTGGACTCGACTGTTGGACACGAGCTACTTTCATTCATGGATGCGTGCTTTGGATACAACCAAATTCATATGGATATCCCAGATCAGGAACACACCAGATTCATTATTGACATCGGGATTTATTGCTATCTGATCATGCCTTTTATATTAAGAAAAGCAGGAGCGACTTACCAAAGGATCATGAACCGGATGTTTAAAAACCAGATTGGGCGATCGATGGAAGTTTATGTGAATGACAGGCTTGTGAAGTCACAATATTTGAGAGACCATGTTGGTGGTCTGGCAAAGATGTTTGGTGTCCTCCGACAATATGGGATGAAGCTTAATTATTTGATTTACTCCTTCGGCATTGCGTCTAGGAAGTTCTTGGCTTCATTATTAACTCCTGTGGGATTGAAGCCAATCCAAAAAAGATCAAGGCTTTGAGGTAGATCGAAGCCCTAAAGATGATCAAGGAGGTCCAAAGCTTAAATGGTAAGTTCTTCACCCTGAGCCTGATAAGTCCAACCCCTTCTTCGAAGTGATTAAGAAAGGGATGAGAAACATCAAGTGGAATCGAGACTGTAAAGACGCATTCCAAGCTCTGGAGAATCATTTAGGGAGACCCTTCGTTCTCTCAAAACTAGTGGATGATAAGGACTTGTTCTTATACTTGGCGGTGTCGGTGCATGCCTTAAGCATCACACTTGTACATGAGGAATTGTGCTTCCAGCGATCGGTTTACTATAACAACAAGAGGTCGACTGAAGAAAAAATAAACTATCCGAGACCGAGACTGGAAAACTTACTTATTTCCTGTTGATTGCTTCCAGAAAACTTCACCCATATTTCCAGGCTCATCCGATCAATGTCCTCAATGACCAGGCTTTAAAACAAGTCTTGCAATGACCTATGACTTCTAAAAGGCTGCTAAGAGACCCCGATTGCTGAACTCAAAATCACCAAGGAACTGGGAATAAATACTTCGCACATTTTCTACGACTCCCAGCTAGTGGTATACCATATTAGGAAGGAGTATCAAGCAAAGGGAGTAAGGTTGGCTCCTTATCTAAACCAGGTTCTTGAGCCGCTCGATGACTTTGAATGCCATCTGATAACGCATATTCCTAAAGACCAGAATGAAAAGGCCGATTCATTGGCTAAGTTGGCTAGTTCTAGAGCAGCGCAACTCATGGGCTTTTGGAGGAAGTACTTTTAGCTTCGAGCATCGATCAGATTAATGTTGATTAGATCTTGGAGGTGGAACCGGATAGGGAGTCATGGATGACTCTAATTTGAAATTATTTGCAAAGATGGATCCTTTTAGAGAGAAGGAATGAATAACAAAAATTCCTTTGCCAAGCTTCGAGATACATCATGGAAGAAGGATTACTATACAGGAAGGGTTTCTCTGTCCCCATGCCTTGGTGTGTCTGTCAGTACAGGATCAAATAAGTCATCAGAGAGTTCACGAAGGGGCTTGTGGCGACCACACTGGGAGGCCAAACCTTAGTGAAGAAGATTCTTTGATATGGATATTTCTGGCCAACCGTCAATCGAGATGCAACTGATTATAACTGTAGGTGTCACAAGTGCCAGATATTTGCTAAAATTCACAGAGCCCGACCGATGGATATTACTCAGATAGTCTATCCTTGGCCATTCGCTGATTAGGGCATTGATATCATCGTTGTTCTACCGATATCTAAAGGTGGCATGAAATATGCCATCGTGGCAGTTGATTACTATAACAAATAGGCTAAGGCAGAGCCATTGGCCACTATTATCATGAAGAAAGTAATCAAATTTGTAGTTTGGAATATTATCTATCTTTTTGGAATTCCATAGGCAATCATTACCGATAATGGAACCCAATTCGACAGCATGGAATTCAAGGATTTTTGCCATCAACAACACATAGTGAAGAGATTTGTAGCGGTAGCACACCTTCAAGAAAATGGATAGGTCGAAGCTATACACAAAATTATCAAGTCCATTCTTAAGAAGCAATTAGAGAAAGCCAAGGGCAAGTGGGTTGACGAACTTCCGTTAACACTTGGGCTTATCAAACCACCCGCAAGTCAGCACTAGTCACTTTCCATTCGTCTTGCTATATGGATCAGAGGCTATGACGTCAGTCGAACTAGAAGTACCTTCTCATCGAGTGATGCATTATAATCCATAGATGAATGAGCAGCTCCTTCTAATATGATCGATGAGAAGCGGACCAAAGCTGAGTTGAGAGCAGCTGCACATAGGCACCAAATCGCTCAATATTACAATACCAAAGTTAGGAGTTAAACCTTTGAAACCGACGACTTGGTCCTGAAGCAAATCTTTCCTAGACCTAAGAACTTGGGCCTGAGTTGGGAAGGTCCATACGCAATAGAGGAAAATCTTGGAGATGACACTTTCAAGCTAGAAACTGCGGATAGGATCTCACTCCCAAGGGCCCAGAATAGCGAGCATTTACGATGCTATTTTATTTATAAACACGCTTGTAAATAATTGACTAAAGCCATGTAATAGGACAGATTCCGTCACTTTCTATCTTTTATAAAACAAAATGGGTTTTCTTGCCCGAAAATCTATCGCTCCATTACTTAAGAATTATGATTTGACCGAATCAAATGAATCTGCATATGGTTAATTTGGATATGTAGGTACCTAAAGATAGGTGCCGATCAAACTTCTGCAGCTCATGATTGGGCTCATGAAGTCCCTTTTGGTGTCTAGAGATTTATGCCAACAACCTCTTGCCTTTAGATTGGAGGTAGGACTATAAACTTAAGCCGGACATGACATGACTATCCGCACTCTAAATCTCGTCCCTAGACTCGAGGCAGGAATGTAAACTAAATGTACATAACCAGACCGTCCATCGACCAACTCTTATCATCGAATTAGAGGCAAGAGTATAATCTCTAACCGGGTGTGACATAACCATCTGCACATAAACTCTTGCCCTTGATGTGTGGGCAGGAGTATGAATCATGTACGAACATGAGATGACCGTTCACTCACTCAACTCTTGTCTTTGGTTTGGGGGCAGGAATACAAACTGAGCAAATGTAACAAGACCATCCAAATCTTAACACTTTCCCGGAGCAAACAAAGCCAAAGGTTCACGCTCGTTATAAAGAGGGATCTTACCTTTGAACTTCAAATCGATGCTCGGAGTTAGCAGCGATTGGAGGTGTATATCCTAAATAAGGATGTGCAAATTATGATAAGTCAACTCAGATTGATGCCTAGAGTTTAATGCAATTGATGTCGTAATCCTGGAAAGGGATACCCAAACCGCTGTTCTAAGTGGTTAACTCCAACTAATGCCCAAATTTGGTGCTTCAACAATTACTTTGTGTTCACAAGAATGATGAAAGGTCGATAAATCACAGAATGGGCTAAAGGAGTTGTTCCAATAATGATAACTAAATGGAATATATCGCAAGTACATTGAATGGAAATTTAATTCTTAAGTACTTACACAAATCCATACAAGGTGTAAACGGAATAAACCTTTGTTATTCACATGAAATCTAGAAAGTTAAGTGCAAGTGTTATTGACACTAAGAACAAAAACCAAAAGCAGGGGCAGAACCCATATAAAGCTGACTAAGAACCAAAATAGAATGCAATGAGCCAATAAAAAGTAAGCATATTTATGCCAAATGAACCGACACTCACTTCTGAAGTTTTGTTCTACTTAGCTTCTTCTTAGAGTCGGGAGAAACATTGCTCGAGATTTCACCTTTCTTTTACCTCCTCTTCCTCCACTTCCTTTGCCCTTGGGTGGAGTGCTTTGCGACGATCCAACAGGCATAGTTTGAGCGCAACTAGGCAATGGGAATAGACCAGAGCAAAAAATAGTTTGCATGGTCAAGGCAATGGATAAAGGAGGAGGAATAACTTTAAGTTTCTCCTGCTTGACCTCTGTGGCAAGGAGGATGTCTTTCTCAAGTTACTTTTTGAGCTTGTGCATGGTGGGACTCGATAGGAGCTTGGAGGCCCCAGTAATAACAAAGTCACTATTCGTCTGAGTTTCTTGAGTCCCACTAGCTCCTTATCATTGCTAAAGGTGAGTCAATATCCTCAATATTAATATTACCGACATCGAAAGAACCAAACTCGTTAGGAATTAGCTCTAAGCCAACGATTGTGCCCATTGAAAAAAAGATGGAGTTTTTTCTGCATCGGTAATTAGTGGGGATTAGGTAAAAGTCTGCTTCTTAGAGATTTGCATGATTAACCTCTTTTTCGGTGCAGGTAGTTTGTTGTTCCTAGATTGTTCAGGCTGAGACTCATGGCCTGTCTTAGTGTTACCTTGGCTGGCCTCACTACTTTCACTACTAATTTCACCTTTCTTGGCACCATTTGGTGCTTGTTCAATGTTTCCTTTGACTCAGGCCCTAGTATTTGGGACTGGGGGTAAATCTAGATCAACCCCGCCTCCTTCGAGTGGATTGTCGTCGTCAGCACTGGAATCTATTTGGACAATGCTAGAACTGCGACCCACTTAACAAACCTTAGGCGAGAATATTTTCATCTAATAGGAGAATTCTGATTTCTCTCTCCCATTGTAAATACCGTAAGAGTGTTCAGGCACCAAGAAGTGCCGAGTTACTGGGTTTCGCTGGAACATCAGGAAGTAAGGATTTGAGTTATGTCTGGATACTGTCAAACAAATTCATATAATGCACATGGAGAGGCGCTTACATCTGGGCAGCCATCTTCGTGCAAACCCAGGCATACAGCGGATATTGAACCACTCTGTTTTGAAGTAGCTCAACTTGTTCCATCCTCTAGTAACCACTCTGCAACGCCTGATTGGTTCCAAGCAGATCAAGTATGGACTTTCCTTTCAGCTTTTGAAACTATATGTACGTCGAATCTCCTCATCGATGGGTGCTCAATGTAAGTGTTAAGTGAAGACCAAATATGTGCCAAAGAGAAAATCATAGCTATACGAGTGCAACTATTTGGAGCAAGTCTCATAAAACTCAGAACTCGATGGATGAATTGATTAAACGATGGGACGTAGCCTACCAAGCGCATGTATCTATTGTAGGCAATATAACCCTCTAGGGATATGAGCACTTTGATCACAAGTATGGACCAAGCGTCGTCGATTGGAATTCTGTGCTTGTCGCATATTCTCTGAAGAGATCCTTTGTCGATTTAGAAGCGATAGAATCAACGGGATTATTTAATATTACTTCATCCTTCAGAGTGTCAGATGCGGGGTATACATTTAGACCACCTACTGGCTCAACCACATTTTCACGAGCATGTTGCTCGACTTTAGGATTCTCTAGATTTTTTTTGTTTAGTTGGCAGGATCTTTAGTTGTTGTTCTTGTTGAATCTTGGTTTGATGTGTACGTGGAGTTGTAGCTGAGCTTGACTCTGCATCAAATTCGATATATTTCGAAGGTGATGTACCTGTGGTCTGAGCGGCAAGACATTTGGAACGTCTCTGGTCCATTTCTATAAATAAAAAATTGACATATAATCAACATTAGAGTGATTACAAACTATATCTCTGTGCTAAATTTAATTCTAGTAAGGTTTGGTGTAGTATTGCGTAGTTCAAATTTATGATATTATTCAACAGTTTTTAAATTTTGGATATTACTTATTAACTGATTTTTTAACCATGTAGAAATCAATAACAGATAGAATTGAGATGAAGATGAAATGACTTGAAATCATAGAAACACGCGTTGATAGGCTAAAAACAACTAAGAGAAGTTTCAACATAATTGGACCAAGGGAAAGAAGTCAGCACCGACATCTTCATGTTAATGATGACAACTTACAATCCCTCATCTCTCCACGAAACTTTGCAAAGGTACTTCCTTACCTATTTTATGTGTACTTAAACAATATCAAAAGGTTAAAGAGTTATCAAACAGAATAATAGGATAAACCAAGTAATGAAGGAACCATCACTGGTATCAACCAAATACCCAAACAAACTAAACGGGATATCTCAAAATCATGTAGCAAGACAGCTGCAAAAGAGCTAAATCTCTCTGGAGTTAACCATAAAGGTATGTACCGACATAAGAAGTTAGTATCGACATCTCTGATTAACCCAGATGAAGTCGAGATTTCACACACTCTTCTAGGCCGACTTCTATGTTCTACTCCAACTCTCCGTTTGGCCCAATGCAACTATTACCACTATAAATACAATCCGTAGACAACTTAGATCGGATCTAATTTCGGCTAAAACTATGTGGGATCTCCATATATTCTTCAACTCTCTCTACTCAATAGTCACCAAGATAGTTCTTGCAGGAAATTCTAGGACTTAGAGGTGGTCTAATACCTGTACTTGTGACTTGTTCAATCTCAAACACCTTGTAATTACATACAGTCAATAATCAAAGCTATTAAGTGGACATTGGCTTAGTCAACAGCCGAACCATTATACAATTCTCTGTGTTTATTACTTTTCTGCTACTTTTGTATTATATCTGCTCTATTCTAACAAGGTTAGTGCTTTCACATCACACTCTAGCACGTTGATCCATTTTTTGGATTAACATTACTCGACATGACTGTTATCACTGATCGTCCCAATAAGTTTCACGTTATTGGCCATGCTTTGGGAAGGGATTCAGGTCTAAGAAGAAATCTCAAGTCACGTGAATGAAAAATACGTTGAAACTTTTCTAAATGTTGGAGTTATACAACTCCAAAACAGAGAAAATTCCAAACTTCTTCTTCCACCTTCACCAATTCCCAAACCCATGGCCGTCCATCACGCCACTCTTACACATTTAATTTCATGTCTATCCATCCTAAACCAAGGTCATCGCTCACCTATAATTTGGTTTGTTAGTGAAGTAGGATTTAGGACTTAGGATCGGTTCAAATCAAGGAAAAATCAAGGGTGCAAATTGGTGGAGGTGAATCGAATCAACTCGATGGCGATGGCGCTAGCTTCAGGCGAAGGTGGCGCTAGCTTCGGGTGAAGTCAAGTAGTGGCGATCCTAGGTGAAGGTGGAGGTACGAATTCGTTTCGAAGTTAGAAGCTTGTTAATGGAAGAAGCTTGAAGGTTTAGGATCGACAATTTAAAAGTGAGGGGAGGAATGAAATAGGACGGATTTTTATAGCATCTTACACCCAAAATTTCAGTACTAAAACTTGGAGAATTCTCTAAGTCTGGAATTGATGCCGACTCCTAAATTAGAGGTCGCTACCAAGTCCTAATTGTAAAAAACAATAAAACATATATGTATATGGGAATATACTAGTACGTGTGCATGCAATTGACCATGTACGTGTACTCATGTCCACTCGAGAGCATGCACTTGAGTGCGTGTACATATGTTCAAACCCAATGACAAGAATCAAAGGAAAAATAAAATTCGAATCTAAGAAATCCATGGGTGGAATCATTCTAAAACCATCTAACTTAGAATGACGAATGACTAATGTATGTTCCAGATTTATAATACCAGATGTTGGTTGAATGTCATGACAAATTGCAATGGACATAACTTTTCGTAGTAATGTTTTGCAAGAAGAATAATGACCATTCGAAACATAGAGTGGAGTTCTTCACAGCTATTCAGATTTGTCTTGATTCAAAGCACATCAAGTTTGAACGGAGATCTACTTTGGAGGGGCAAGTATAATCCAACCTTTTGACCAGGCAATATTCAAACAGATTAGATTAGACGAACAGAAATTGGAGTTATCGAGGCAAGAGGCCAGAGAGATATCCCAAGAGTCCAAAAACCAAGCAAAGACAAATTTGCAAGACAGATACAAAAGCAACCCAAGCCAAATCAGTCATCAATACACCCAAGTTAGGGATCGATACCAACCCCACTCTATGGGTTTGTACAAACTCTTGGTTCCACCTCAAGTAGACCATATCTTCTACCTATGCCTCCTTCATGATGCCTTGAGCCTATATTCAATGTTGGTTTGTAGACTGAATGCAAGTCTCCATCGATCTCCATGAACACTTGAAGCTGCAATTTTATTCTTCCGTAACTCCATCATTTGGACTTGGAAATAAACTAATATTGGTAAAGCAACTATGGAATCATAAAGCTAACCACAAGATGAGCAAAGATGAAGAGATAAGGACAACTATTTTGACCAAGATTAGGGATCGATACCCCTCCTACCCAAGGATCGGTATTGACTCCTAGAAGCTGATGATGTGGCACCTACTATTTTGGAAGAACTAATCCAAATCATGTAAAATGGCTAGGAGATATTGTGTGCAAGATATTAGGCTCCCTACCTCTATAAATGGGAAGGTAGGATTCATTTTTAAGGATCTTTTGGCTCTAGTTCTATCCTAAGCTATATTCTCGTAATTTTGAAAATCTGTATCGGAGTTGTACCGACCCCTAAGAACTTCTGCCTGCAAGTCAGAAATAAACAATAAAAGATTAAAGAGGACGTAGGCCTTGCGTTTTTGAACCACTATAAATTGTTGTGTGTTTCTCTTTTCCTCGTTTTTCATTTATTTTCTCCATATTTTAATCTCTATCTCAATTCTTGGGTGTTTGTGCCCTTTTTGGTTCAAACACACCCCACATTTTGGAATACCGATAATATAGGGGAAATTAATTGAACAAATAATTAATCAAACTAAATTAAGATATTGAACAACGACGGGCTAATTAACGAGGAGTAAATGAATGTGGGATGAGAAATTAAGGATTTAATAAGAATAGGTTAGAATGTGGTTTTAGCCCAAAACCAAAATTACTAAACCCTTATACTCCAACTCCTCATCCATTCTCTCATTTTCCATCAACTAAAAGAAATAAAATCAAGAGCTTTGGCCAACCATAACTTTATGCCACATCCCCTATTTTGAGGGCTGACATTAAGAGCTACAAATGTTGCAGTCATCTATAGTATTAATTTTTGATGACAAAATGCAATCATGTTATTGTGTCATAACATCATAGGCACAAGAATATGAAATAATTTTAAACATAATTTCAAAGCAACTCTTCTCATTAAACTTCAAAGATAATGCTCCATATGCATTTCATAATCCCCAAATGTTCCTAAGTTCGAATAAAATATAATTATTACAAAATACTCCAAGAGCGACATATGAAGATGGCTCCTTGGTTGATCAGAGTTACTAAATAAACAGATACATCTACTGTCGATACATTCATACAACATCTAACATAACATAGCGGATAGTAATACTAGATAGACTCCTACATAGCTAGCTTTGCCTCTTGCACGTCTTTGGAAGCTTTATTCGCCAAAACCTACTTAACCTGTAAAGTCCTTACTCCCAACCTACTTTAAAAAAATTTGAGCATCTGAGAGTTTAAGGGAAAAAATAAACTTTGAGTCAGACAAAAAGCCTGGTATGAATAATAATATGCCATCTTTATAGATATTAAGTGAGACCTTGTTGTTGAGCGAAACGCTCCTCACTAATATCCCTTTTTAAAATATATCATTTGCAAATGATTTCCTACAACCAAACTGTTAAAATAAACAACAAAACAGTAATGTATATGCATATTACATAGGTAATCATTACTATCCGTCAAATCAATGGACTACCCATCCCAATGTTTAGTTTTCAAAGGGTAACTACCAACCTACATGGCCGACTCCAACCTACCAAATATACCAAATTTTCTAACTGACTCTTACAAGAAAACTAGTCAGTCTATCTAAATACACTTATCCTAGTTTTACCTGACTATCTGCCAATCTCGTAGTTTTGCTAGGCTTATTATAAACCTAAAGGTTTTGTTGGCCAACATATAACCTATCTTATCTTTATGTATTACTTTCTGTACGTAAACCTACTTTTTGTCTTACACTTGATAAAGGCATACACACTGGAATTTTAGGATTATATTAGCTAGGTTCGAACAGCTAAGTATAGGGCACTACCCTACACCAGTCCCATCTGGTTTTGTACTCTCTAATTTCATTCATCCTATCGCAATCTATCCAAAACTGATAAGAACAGGAATTTCTTTAGTAAAATTTTGGCCTATATACCATCTTCTATTTCCTTGAAAACAATTTCTTTGTAAATGATTTAACCCTTGAAATCATACTTTCAAAACAAGAAAAATATAGCCCTTTACTTTATCCACAATAATTATGCCATGATATATGCTTTTATAAAACTTAATTGATGACGCTCGAAGTCAACGGTGGTCTTCGCCACTTAAACATGACCAAAACTATAAACCTTATATAGTGATAAAGCTCGGGGACCTCATCGCCACTAAGGGTCATTGTCCCTCTTCCATATTAAAGTAAGTTAAAGTCTATAACTTAAACAACATAAGGCCATAAGCAATATGAACATCACACTTCATAGAGTGTCAACATCGTAGGATATAAAGCATAGTTTGCATAGTTTAAGATCTTACATCATAATTTCGACATAGTTAAATCTCGGCATCAAATGCCTTAAAGAAAAATAGGCAGCTTCATTAAGGTTGAAGTCAATATACACGGCATCATAGCTCTATTATAAAATAGATTACTAGGATTAAAAGCAAGCAACTATTAAATTAAAATTTATAACACACGACATTATTTTTCCAAAGTCATTAACAGCGGCGTAGTTGCCTATAGAGTCGAAGTCGATATGCTTAAAACATGCAGCATCATTATCACCAGTATAAATTACTTTGAAATCAACGGGGTCGGTGACATTATAGAAAACATGTGGCATACTACAAAAAGCAGCATCTATAAGTTAAAGAAAGCGCATCATCCACTTCGAAGTTCGTGACGCCGACCTCGGTGCTCTACTTACCTCAACCCAGGTAATCCATTTCATACCAACCGAAGTTGGTATCCTATGCATCTCCTATAGTTAACGTCAAAGGCCCTAAATGCGGCATGGTGGAGGGTGGCGTCATTGACTTCGGCATGGCCTTGCTGGTAATTAATGTTAAAACTAAAATTTTGCTATAAAAGGTGATTTTTTTAACAACCGCTTCTATCTGTCAAAAGCTCATTAGTTAACAGCTTTCTTTATCAAATACTTTTTAGAAAACCTGCCGCACCCGTATCTTTATTTTCCGAAAACATTTGCAAACATATATTTTTGTACGAATGTTTAAATAACTAATTATGCCTTTTTAGCTCAAATAATTCATAGTAATTGCTAAACAGTTGGTAAAAAATCCCAAAAATCATAATAAATCAAATTAATCATATTCTTTAATATATAAAAATTTCTAGGCTAAAGACAATTTAATTATTTTAAATAAGTAAAACCCGAAATATCTCATTTTCCAACTTTAGGTAATTTATCAAATGTTCTCATTAAATCAAAAAACTATGAATTTAAAAACCCACTTATGAAATAATGTTTCTAACATCATATCAAAATCTCAAGTCATTTGGGTGTTATATGATAGGTTTTCTAACTCAAACATATCACTTAATTTCATAAATAAATTCCATAAATTCACCAATAAGCATATAATCATTCAAACTATCATAGCATGGCATAATATAAGCAAAAGAATCGGATTTATACTTAAAACCGAAAATAATTCTTAAAACATGAGATGCATAACTGTTATTCACTGCGATTAGTTAAATAGGTTGAGTTTTGTATTTCGATTCGATTCCCCTAAGCTTTGATCTTGTTTCCCTAGCTTTGCTTCTCATGAAACCCTTATTAATAGCTAGCCTTTTTTATTTTAATTTTGTTTGTAATGAATGAAATGAGGGAGGAAATAAGAGAATAAGAGTTTCTGTTTATGTATTTAGTTATATTCCCATTTTTCCCTAAGCATGTATTCCTCCTTCATATTAAGTTCTTAAATCATTCTTATTAACTCATTCATTAATGCACGACCCTTATTAATTATCAAATCTCTATCTCCTTAACCTTTTACATTGTTTTATTTAATTTATCCAATTAAATCTCCTAAATAATTTTAATTAAAATTAGGGTTGTTATAGACTTCCCTCCTTAAAGAATTTCATCCTTGAAATTACGATAAGGTATTTACATCAACATAAAAAAAGGCATAAAACATACCATTAGAGTAAATCATGATAAGCATCCTTAATCATGCTCTCCATTTCCTAAGTATAGTCTTTCTCATTTGCACTCCACTGGACTTTTACTGGTTTGACTGTCTTGTTCCTTAGCTTTTTCTCATCCTTAGCCACAAAACAAACAAGTTGCTTAGCAATTGTCATGTTCGGTTCCACTACTAAATCTTCCAATGCTGTCGGAGTAATAGTAGTCTCTAGACCTCGAACAAACTTCCTCGGATGAAAAACATGAAAAACATTATGGACACTTGCCAAACTACTTGGTAACTCGATCCTTTAAGCGGGTTTCCTGATTCTTTCCATAATAGGAAATGGTCCAACAAACTTAGGTGCTAACTTCCCTGATTTTCCAAATCTTACTACACCCTTCATTGGTGACACTTTGACGAAAACATGATCTCCAATTGAAAATTCTAAGTCTTTCTTCTCTTTTTTCGAATAAATTTTATGTCTAAACTAAGCTTCTTTCATCCTAGCTTGAATCAACTTGATCTTTTTAATGGCTTATCTTTTCATATCTTGACCAAGAGTCGTTCTATCTCTGGTCTTTAACCAACATACGGGTGATTTACACAGCCTTCCATATAAATCTTCAAAAGGCACCATTCTTATAATAGTCTGATAGCTATTATTATAGGAACACTGAACCAAGTACAAATGGTCTTCCCATGACCCATCAAAATCTAGTACAAAGCCCTCAATAAATCTTCGATTGCCTTATTGACTCTCACTGTTTGCCTATTTGTCTATGGGTGATAAGCAGTACTCATTTTAAGCTTGGTACCTAAAACCTCTTGTAGACTCTTCCCAGATTTTCTAGTAAATAAAGAATCTCTATCACTGACTATACTAGCAGTCTGACAATTTTCTTTATAAACAACTTAGCTAATACATGTGTCGTCCTTGTTGACTTAACAGGAAGGAAATTTGTACTTTTGGTCAGTCTATCCACTATGACCCAGATACTTTCATTTCCTCTATTCGATCTTTGCAACTTGTTAATGGAATCCATGGATATTGAATTTCACTTCCATACTGTTATATCCAATAGCTGAAGCAATCTACTTTGCTTTTGACGCTCAACTTTTATTTGGTCACAATTCAAACATTGATTTACCCATAAGACTACATCCTTTTTCATACCCTTCCAGAAGAAACTTCCCTTCGTATCCTGATACATCTTAGTTCCTCAAGGATGAATAGTAAACTGACATTCCCTAAGTACTTCTTTTCTTATGTCACCTACATTGGAAACACACAATCGTCCCTTCTTTCTCAACCATCCATTCCGGTCAAGATAAAAATCCTTCAAATTATCAATCTCAGTTCCATCTTCCAATTTTCTAATTCTTTTAACTAGCCATAGATTGCTTAGAAGCAATTTTGTCGATAAATACTGGTCCAAATTCCAAATAATATAACATTGTGGTACTTTGACTACAGCTGGCAATCGATATTAACTGCACACTATAAGTAGTCAATGCTTCTAAATCTTTCCACTTCGATATCATTACTAACAATTCATTCTAATATCTCCTACCAAGAGCATCTGCAACTTTGTTTCATTTTCCTAGTGTGTACTCAATTCCAAAATCATAAGCGCCTAAAACTCTAACTACCTCTGTTGTCTCATGTTCAACTTCTTTTGAGAGAATAAGTATTTTAGTGATTTGTGATTCGTTTACAACTTGAATTGTTCTACCAAAAGGTAATGCCTCCATACCTTCAAAGAAAATATTATGGCAGCCAACTCTAAGTCTTAAGTTGGATATCTCACTACATGCGGTATGAGCTATCGCGGAGCATAGACAATCACATTGCCACTCTGCATTAACATAACTCTTAATCTTATTCCACATGCATTAGTATACGCCACTAAATCCTGAATCCCATCTGGAACTACTAATATAGGCGCATTGGTCAATAAATGTTTTAGCTTTTGGAATGCCTCCTCACATTTATCCATCCAAACATACTTCATGTCCTTCCTTGTTAGCTTAGTCATCGACGTTGACATACGAGAGAAATCCTTGTTGAATCTACGGTAGTAGCCAGCTAATCAAAGAAAAATCTTTATCTTAGTCACCGACTCAGATCTTTTTTAGTTATTTACAGCTTCTACCTTAGCTGGATCCATAGGTAACCCATTTTCTAAGAGTATATGACTAAGAAACTTCACATTCTTCTTCCAAAATGACACTTTGAAAACATAGCTTTTAGTCGATGCTGCCTCAACTTCTCAAGCACTATTCTAAGATGAATCTCTGATCACTTTCATCCTTACAATATATCAAAAATGAAATCTATGAATACTAATACAAACTTATCCAAGTGCTCTTGGAAAATCTTTTTCTTTAAGTCTACGAAGAAAGTTGTCGCATTAGTCAATCCGAATGGTATTGCTAACCACTCGTACGAATCATATCTTGTTTTAAACACCGTCAATGGAATACTATGCTTCGCCACTCTCAATTGATGGGACGCGGTTGCCAAATCCAATTAGGAAAATACTTTGGCTCCACTCAGCTGATCAAATAGATTGCGACGACCCGACTTTCTACCACCAGAAAATCGCATCATCTTTAAGAAAGAAAGGGATAGAAAAGAGAAAAGACAGAGAAGAAGAAAGAAACAACATTAGAATCTAAACAGCGGAACGAATAAATTATATTACTCACATAATACATTACATAGTATTATATACATCAGAGATACACAGCAAAACAACACATACTAGACAGTTATAAACACCTGTCTAGTTATACAACTCGATACAATACAACTCAGAGAACACACAGCGGAATACTCTATAGCTAAACGCAGAAGCCTCCTGCTCCATTGCTTCTCCAGAACTCGTCAAGCCAACCTAAAATCCTAACCTGAATCCCTTGGCTACTCGTGAAAACTTGAGTACCCAAGAGTTTAAGAAAAACAGAATAAACTCCGGGTCAGACATGGGTCTGGTGTGAGTAGACGGTTAAAGTTGCTTAACTTTAAAAACCTTTTTGAAAGAAAGGTATCACGTAAGACTTCCCACACATAAACATTGAAAAGTTTTTACCTTACGCTAACCAAAACATTTGATAGGAAATTCGATGATATTATAATAGTGTCTAAGGTTTTCAAGTAAAATACAGAAATAGCTGGAATGCTTACATCTCACGTTCCAACATAGTAGGGCACAACTAATACGTACGGCACTTATTGGATTTTGGATTCCATACAATGGCAGGGCTACTGGGGTACCGCCCGTCACAGTATGTGGCCTAGATCACCGTACTGAGGAGTACGCCCGCTCCCCTTCAACACAAAGCCGGACCCATTCCTTACTGAACAGTTCCAAATAAGACAACCCCGGCGGATGTAGCTATTCAACCGCCCACACAGCCGAAATAAAAGGGACCTCTAGACAGGGGTAAATCTTACTCTCAAGTGGGGGCTACCCACGAAGCTTTGCTGCACCTCCCATGTTTTAGCCACTCCCGGTTGATGAGGCTTGAGGTTACGATTACCTTTCATGAACACATCACTTAGAATGCTCATCGTCCACCTGACGATGTTCTAAAAGCATTCAATCCATACAAGTTTGTTCCGGGTTCGAACGAAACCGAAGGAATTATCTCGTTACACTCATTTTTGGAATCACCCTTAGAGTTAACGACAATAACCCTTGCACTCTAAATCACCATCTCGAACCTATAAGTACTATTCCGTCAACTCATTACGGAATCACCCACAGAGTTATACTGACGTATAGCCCTTACACCTCGAGTCTTCACAAAGCTCCACTTTGATTCACGACCTAACGTTAATTGGAATCGATGTAGTTTTTGGATATCCAAATGTAGAAACCCGATCCCGGTCTCATCGAAATCCAAAGCGTGTCTTTTAAGTCCAAGTTGTTTTAAAGGTTTAAAACAATTCAATTATAGTATCTATATACACACATATAGATAACTCACAAATCACAATTGATAATCAACATTTTCAAATAATAGGTAATCCACATTATCAATATCATAATAGATAATCCATATATCAACATCCAAATTGATAATCTATGTAATCATCACAATGCAACCAATCATTTATATCACACAACCATACTTATCTCATTTCTGAGATTACATCCAATCAAGACAATCAAAGTCATCTATTCATACATAAGCAATGATTTACTCATACCACAATATAATTAATTTAAAATGAATTAAATTAACTATCTCTATCTCTAATTAATTTAAAGTGAATTAAATTAATTACTTCATCTCTTAATTAATTTAAAATTAATTAAATTAATTACTTCATCAAAATAAATCTTGCTTAATTATTCTTCAATTAAACAAATTAATAAATCATCATCTTAATTAATCAACCTTGATTAATTAACTCTTAGTCAAGTAATTAATCCTTAATTATTCTCATTAATCATTTCAATTAACGAACCTTAATTAATTACTTCCATTAATTAATTAACTTTAATTAATTACATTATTTCTTAATTAATTACATTAAGTAATCATGCTTAAATTAATCAACTTAAATAAGCAGTAATTAATTATTCTTAATTACTTCTTAATTACTTCATAAATTCATTTATTTATTACACCAAGTAATAAACCTTTGATTATTTAAACAAGTGATTACCCATTAAAAATTACTTCCCAATCAGTAATTTTACTTATCTCAATTACCTATGTAATTTATCAATTACTTATCTTAAGTAATTACCCTTATCAAAACTTATTAAGTAAACATACTTAATCCTTTATCAAGTGACCATCATTAATTAATTAACAAATTAATTAACTTACTTGATTTCACTCATCTCATAAAACATAATTGAGTAATTCATCCCTTAGTTACTCGTTAACCAATCTAATCTTCAATTAACAGATTAACTATCATCAACTATTAATTAATAAACCTTAATTATTAATCAATCCTTTAACACAAAGTAATTTAATTACTTTTATAATTAATTAATTAAACTTAATTAACAAATTAATCAACTCTTAATCATTAGTTAATAAACTTAATTATTAATTAACAATATTAATTACAAATTAATTAATCCATAAACATAATTAATTAATCCTTAATTAATTAACCTTAAATAAAAATAGTTAATTAATTCTTAATTAACTAGCATTATATTTTAATAATCCTTTAATTATTAATTAAGAAAACCCAATTAAAACTTAATAAAACCTTTATTAAGTATTAATTAATTACTATTTTAATTAACTCTTAATTACTTAATTAATAAGTAATTATAATTTAGTTAATCATTTGTCAAAAATTAAATCATCATCTCAATTAATAGTTAACTAAATAAATAATTATACTTAATTAACTACTTAATTAACCCCCTTTAAAATAATAATTAAATTAATTAATTAACTTAAAATTTCTTAATTAACTATCTAATTACAAATTATTAATACTTAATTATTATTTCTGATAAAACATTATCTTAAATTAACCTTGAAATCTTATTTAACTTAATTCATAAATTAAATTAAATTATATAGAAATCATTAATTACTTTCTTTAATTATTAATTAACAATACTAATTCCAAGTTAATAAATTACGTTAAACTTTAATTGTTAATTAATAAATCATTTCCACTAATTAATTTAAATAAAACATTTACTTAAAATTCTCTTTTGTTTTTCAAAGTTTTGAAATAATATTAAGAATTTAACTTAAGCCATTTAAAACATCATACAAGTTTATTCATAAAATCAATTCAATTTCAAAAACAAGAATTTTAATTTAACTTAAACTTTTTTTAAAGTTTAAAACTTATTTATATTTTATATTTTATATTTTAAACTAAATACCAAGTTGAACATTAATTTGGGTTCAACCCATATATACTTGAGTTTAAGTATAAGTACATCTTTTTTTATTTTTTAAAACAACCTGACTTTAAAAAATTTAAAAACTGATTAAATTTAAAACTTTAAACTGTTAAAACAACAGTTTGACACAGCAACTCAAAACCTAGAGCCACGTGAGAAATACCCGAGCCACAACCGAAAATACTCGAGTTTCCCCCGAGTCTCCTCCCTTTCTACCCGAGCTACAACCCAGTAACACAAACCCAAACAAAACCTAAACAACTACAACCACTGACACCACAGCTCATACGTGCACCTACACCGGTGCCGGAGCCACCTCTGGCCAACGTCGAACCCACCGCCGAGTTATCCAAGCACCCTATATCCACCTACGACCCACAAAACAACAACTCCTACCTCGATTCAAAATCGAGTACATCAGGTGAACTGAACCCAAAAACCCATCATCTTCAGCAACCCCAAAATCGTCACCTCCGACCAACGCTAAGCACCACAACTCCGGCCTTAGCGTGCTGACTCACCGCGCATCCTCCTCCCCAAAAATTGTACAGCTCGATGCAATACTGAAGATGCAGTGATCAATTCTCAGTAAGAACCCAAAACTAGGTTTACAACCAATCTCTGACAGAATCAAACATCATAATGATTTATAAATTCTGTAACCATTTTTACAATACTCATTGATGCTTCACCTAACTCCATTAACCATCTCAAGTATTCCAGATTCACAGATTAACAGAAATTTGCATAAACCCAAATTTCAGTAAATACCCAATTACATATTCAATACAGTTTTAAAAATTGTGAATCTCTTTTCAAAATTCATAACTTTCAATGACACCTAAGTTTATATAATCATTTAATCCCAATTTAATCCTTGGTTTCAGGCATTGATGATAAGTTTGCTACTGCATTGTTAAATTCCCAGGTATGATTCAAAAACCAGAGGTTTAGTTCTATATATATATATATATATGTATGTATGTATATATATATGTATGTATTAGTTTATACTGGAAATATATATATATATATATATATGTATGTATGTATGTATTAGTTTATACTGGAACTAACTTGTTTTAGTTTAAAACTATGACTTAACAAATTTTGAATGGAATTGTTTGAGGATTTAATCCATTTTTCTCAGATCCTTCAGTAGATAACAGAGAAGAAATTGAACTATACTACACAGATCCAACATAAAAACTCCACTGCATATCAATCTCAACACAGAAACAACTTATATGTATATAACTTAAACATCATCTCAAAATTATGCAACATAAAATCACTATTTAAATTTGAGAAGAATGTTTACTCACCTTTAATAAGAAATGCAGAGGTGATAAAACTGGAACTTTGCAAAATGCATTGAACTTGTAGCTGAAACCCCTTTGGAAACAGAGAAGCTTTAAAACTTGAAAATGCTCACATTAGAAATGCTTCAGGTTGCATGCATAAGAAAGATTTGATGCAGACATTGAAATATGCAGAACTGGATTGATAGCTTTGAAAAAATACTTGAAAACATGATGCAGATTTGGGTTTAAACTGTGAGGCTTCAGGCTTTGGTAACAGGGATTGATATTTGAATTGGAGGAAGTTTTCAGATTTTGGTGATAGGGAGTAGTTTTTGAGTTTTGAAGAGTATTTGCAAATGATTTAATCATTTTGCTTCAGATTTGCATACACAAGAAAATGATGCAGATTTTAATTGAATATTTTTGGTTTTAGGTGTTGAATGAAGATGCATGATGGATTTAGTTTTCTTTTTAGAAATGAACAAAGAATTTTAAAGAAAAAGAAAGATGGAGAGATGGTGTTTTAAATAGAATTTTCGGATTTTAATAAAAATAAAAGAAAATTCAAATATTGTGACACTTGTCTTATATTTAGATTCAATGTTTTACACTTGTTAACAAAGTGTTTTAGAATTAAACATTTCTCAATACTGAGTTTGTTTTAATTTTTAAAAGAAATTTAAAAACCCTTTAAATCAATTTCCTAATTACTAATATGTTTTCTTCAAATTTAAAAATACTTTTCTAGTTAAATTTCTAATTTAACAAATACATTTATAAATTTACAAATGTTTACTAAATCTATATAAAATACAATCTTTGAAAAGAAATGAAACCAAATATGATCTAAATAAAATTATATACAATATTGCAATACTAATTTAAAATGTTGTTTCAAAAACCTTGTATTCATTCTTATTAAATAAACATAAATCAAATTTCTATAGATAAATTTTTATAAAAAGAAATAAAACAAAATCTTATTCCTAATTTAAAACATTATCTATATATTTTTAAAAACCAAACTATATTATCATTTATTTTAAGATGCATGTATTTCTTTGAATTCAAATTTGTATTCAAATTAAAGTCAAATTTTAAAACCAAATCCCAAAATCAATTTGAATAAATGAATATCAATTTTTAAATAAGCACATTATTATTTACAAATAATATATCCTATTTTAAAATCAATCTAAAATACACAGATTTAAATACACATATATAAATGCATTTTAAACACACTTATAAATTTTGGAAACAATATACCAATTTATAACCATAATTACAATATTACTTTATTATTACTTGGTTAATTACTTTGAAAATAACAATTTATAAATTTCAAATAATTAAATTAAGAGATTATCAGCATTTTAAACTCCTGGAAATTCTGGGATATTACAATCCTCCCCCTTAACATAATTTCGTCCTCGAAATTTAAAACAAAGATAATCCAAAGTTTTGTTTTATTTCAACAAATTCAAACATACATAATAGCCATACACTATCAATCAAACAAACAATTTCATCCAAACAACCAATTCAATCAAATAATTAACATTAGCTACCCGGACATAGATCCAGATAAACTTCCTAAAATTATCTCGAGTTTCCCCAGTACAGACACAGGGATACTCGCTCTACTAAATCCAAACTAGCTACACTTATAAGTTACTGAGTTCCTATTCAGTTAGATCTATAATCTACACCAGATACCCACATCATAGACATGTCTGATCAACAACTAAAACCTTCACAGAACTACTGATCTCAAAACCAGTGATGACCAAACACGTACTCCCTCAGAGACACGTGAAATATTTTGAATTCCAGTCTTCGAAACTGGCAATTCAACTCTTCAAACCAAAGCACTGATCTCTACAAAAACTCAAAAGAATCCAATATACCTCGGAGATCACCTAAACTTATTGCTTCCTTTACCAGAGAAAACATCAACAATATCGAAGTCTCCAACTTCGAATTCCAAATTCTTTCGTTACATAACCTCAAAACTTTCTGGATGATCCGGGCTACCTACAGATCCTTCCCGATCAGTTCAACCTTCGCTGATACTCCCACAAACAAACTGGATCAACTCAACAAACTGATCCACACAAGATCAATCCAAAAATCAAAATCAAACTTTACTATCAACAGAAGAAAACAACTTATCCCATCCTAGAAAAGACAGAACAGAATCACTCGCCAACTTGCCTCAGATTCTGAAAAATAAATTCAGTAGAAACTCTTTAGTCCAAAATACTGAAATTCCCAGTTGCTCCTACTCAAGAACAACAGCCACCTTGCTTCCGCTGCACAACTTTGATCTAGAGCAAATGAAAATGTCGTAGAATGAACACAGGCACAAACTAAACATCACAACTCAGAAATATGGTTCAACAGAAATTCCAAGAAATACAGAGCTGCTTCACCAAACAATCAACCTAGGAGACAACCTTCTACCCAACTGAATCACTGGTATCACACCTGACATTAAGTCGATTCAGAACTTAAACTCCAATGTGGGCAAATCTCTAACTTTCCTGAAGATATATCCAGAAAATCTTCAGCAATCCCATAACTCCTACATCCTCTAGAGATGCCACAAATCCAAGCAAAGACTATCTACGATAATCTTCAAACCATCGCAAGTCACTTTTGCGATCAACCAATCCAATATCCAAGATACTGTTCCCTCTCCACTAATCCGAACAGTTTATCCTCGACCAACTAATCCATCGAAGAAACAGATCTTCGCTGCTGCTTCTGAATTCCACTTCCAGGAAAGCTAAGCCAAAAAGATCTTCTTGCTGAAACACAGAATACTCCCGAGCTGCACCGCTAGCACAGATGCCAAAGACTTCTTATTCAAAGTTCTTTGAGAAACTCGGACTTCCAACTAAACACATACTTCCTGCTGAACTCAGCTACAACACCTAAAGCAGACACACTTCTTTAAACTTGCTCCGAAAGAAAACATCTTCGGAGACATCCATAGTCACTGCATCTCATCACGCAGCTACTATTTCTTGAGGTATCAAAATAACATCACTCGCTTCTGCCCAACCGACAGATCCAAATTCTCAAAAATCTGCTCACACGAGTGCAACCAACTTACACTTCAAAGATGAACTCCGAACCTTAACAGGTTTCCTTCAGAGATCAATGAAATCTTTACACCAAACTACAAAGATTACTCGAGACAGTATTAGGTCTACAGTCTCCACAATAACACTTCCAACCTCAAACATTTAAACTCCAACCATTGGTAGTCGTGTTACACACATCACTACCCCATCTACCTTTATAACTTATATTGGAAAACCCGAACAGGTAACCTTTATAACTTATATTGGTAGTCGTGTTACACACATCCTAATTACTAATATGTTTTCTTCAAATTTAAAAATACTTTTCTAGTTAAATTTCTAATTTAACAAATACATTTATAAATTTACAAATGTTTACTAAATCTATATAAAATACAATCTTTGAAAAGAAATGAAACCAAATATGATCTAAATAAAATTATATACAATATTGCAATACTCATTTAAAATGTTGTTTCAAAAAACCTTGTATTCATTCTTATTAAATAAACACAAATCAAATTTCTATAGGTAAATTTTTATAAAAAGAAATAAAACAAAATCTTATTCCTAATTGAAAACATTATCTATATATTTTTAAAAACCAAACTATATTATCATTTATTTTAAGATGCATGTATTTCTTTGAATTCAAATTTGTATTCAAATTAAAGTCAAATTTTAAAATCAAATCCCAAAATCACTTTAAATAAATGAATATCAATTTTTAATTAAGCACATTATTATTTACAAATAATATATCCTAATTTAAAATCAATCTAAAATACACAGATTTAAATACAGAGATATAAATGCATTTTAAACACACTTGTAAATTTTGGAAACAATATACCAATTTATAACCATAATTAAAATATTATTTTATTATTACTTGGTTAATTACTTTGAAAATAACAATTTATAAATTTCAAATAATTAAATTAAGGGATTATCAGCATTTTAAACTCCTGGAAATTCCGGGATATTACATAGATCATCAATTCTTGGAAAAGGATATCAATTCTTTGTGGTCTTTTCATTCAGCTTACAATAATTGATGCACAATCTTAACGAACGGTCCGGATTCTTCATGAACACTACACTCGGTCTCCAAGAAGGACAACTTGGTCTAATAAAACTTTTCCGTTCTAAGTCTAGTATCTGCACTTTTAAATCTTTCATCTCGGTAGATGTCATTCTACTAGGCGGTCTACTTACGGGTTTCGGCTCCAGATGTAAGAGTTATTTAGAAATCAATAGCTCATTTCGACTGTAGTCCTGTAATAAGCTCAAAAACATTCGTGAACTCTCTAACTATGGAAACCTGATTCAATTCGTCTTGCTCCTTTGTTAAACAAAGCATTAACATCAAAACTTGGATTCTCTACTGAGTATATAATTCAGTCGCTACTATTAGGGTGTCTTAGTGATATTTTTCTATGTTGGCCAAATATTCTAGCATCATATTTACTTAACCAATCCATACCCAGAATAATCCCAAAGCCTATGAAATTAGACACATGCAAACTGCAAAAAAAATATGACCTAGTAATGAAAAGTCTAAATGGTCACAACGCATCTTTGGAGTCGTATACCCTCCTATTTGATTTGCAACCTTAAAGGAAGTAATTTGGTAAGAGGGTTCTAGGTTAAGCTTATCTACCAAACAATGAGACATAAAAGAAAGCAATGCACTAGTATCAAGTAGTAATCTAATAGGTATAGCATGAATCAAAAGCATACCTCCCAACACAGCCTCCCTTCTACCTTAGTTGTTGGTCTCAAGGTAGCCGGTTCCAAAACAAATACTTTTCCTTTTTCTACCTTAGCCACTTCAGGACATTTGTACTTGTAATGTCTTACTCGGTCATGTAGGATCGATTTCACCCTAGAGGGGTGGTGAATAGGGTGATGCTGTTAATTATAAAAATTGTTGCGGAAGCTTATAAAATTATTTCAACACAAATATATCAAAATTATAGCATCACAGATAATAGTAGAATAATAAATGCAGAAATAGAACAACACAGAATTTACCTAGCTTCGGCAAAACCCTGTGTGATATCCCGGAAATTTTGGCAATATAAATTTAATAATCTGTGTTATAAATTTAATTTGATTTAATAATTTTAATATCAAATTTGGAATTTGATTTAATAATCATGTTTTAATAAATATTTAAGTTGAAAGATTTTATCTTTTTGAATAAATAAATTGTTTTCTGTTTATAATACATATATATATTTGGATATATTGTAAATTAATAAACTTTGATTTTGAATTTAGTAAATGGATTAATTTTCTTGCTCTAATTTTTATTTATATTGGTAAATTGGAAATTTGATTTAAATTTGACATTTAACTTTTCAACACAATTCAATAAATAATGTTATGGTTTATACTATGATAAATCTTATTTGTTTTAAAATTTTATTTAGCTTAAAAATATGAATTTAAAATTAGATAAATATAAAAGCTAAGTTTTATTTTATACTACTTGAAATTTATATACATAAGTTAAGATACAAATCTCAAAATGATCTTAATTTGTTTACAATCTCTTTTATAAATTATTTAATATTGTTTAATTTGTTATTTTTAAATAAAAAATTTAACACTTAAGTTTTTATGAACATAAATAGATTTTATAAGGAATAGATTTGTTATCTTTAATTTTAACAAAATTTATATATGCATCTATCTATATATAACTTAATTATTAAGATTTGATTTAATAAATTAATTTAAAATTTGGATTTAATGTTTTGAAATCAATAGAATAAATACTTCAATATATTTGAATAAGCTTATAATCATAATTTGTTTGTTTCATTTCTTTTCAATTTTAAAAGAGAGAAATTCATTTGTATATTACTTAAGAAATAAAATAAGATTTAAAGGCTTAAAGTTTTATAAACAATTTAAAATTAAAATTTAAATACTTAAGTACATGTGTAAGTTTCTTAAGATACAAATGGACATGTGTTTACCATATAATAAACTAAAGTGACAAATGTTATACTTAACCAAGTGTCCTTTTAATTTTCTTTCTCTTTTATTTTTGTTAAAATCGAAAATATACTTGTATTAATACACTTCTTTTCATCTCATTTACTTTTTGCAATTCCTCTTCAAAACTTAAGAAAATTATTCAGATCTGAAATCTGAAATCTTCAACAAAATCTGTAATCTTCATTATTTTTTTCAAAGCAAAATCTTTAAATCCCTTCAAAACACAAATCTGAACTCATCTACATTCTAAAACCCTCTCAAACAAATCTGAAAACCAATTTCTTCTAACCAAAATAAATCCAAATTTGCAATCCAATTCTGCAAATCTAAAATCTGCATGCATTTAAAAATCAAATTGCAGTATTATAACTTGCATGCAAATTTGTGAAAGCCTGTAATTCTTTTCTGTCTCTAAAAAAAAATTTACAAACCTGCATGCATCTGGAAGTCACTGCCTCTCTGTTTTGAAACTTCATCAAGCTTGCATGTGTTCACCTGGAAACAATCATGCAAATGTAAATCTGGAAAACAAAGTACTACCATAATTTCAAGTTTTAAAAAAAACAATATGAAGTTAAAGTCTTCAATAAGCAAAAGCAAGATGAAGTTTTAAAGCATCTGCAGTTTTTAAAACGCAATCTGAAGCTTATGTGCTCTGCCCCTAAAACCAAGTGACTAACATTTTTTTTTAAATAAACATAGTGAATGTAGTTGTTTGATTTATTCCTGTGATTATCATGGTTGGCATGGATGAATTTGATGATATACTCTGTTATATGTTGAATGCATGTTGCACTGTAAACTTGTTTTGCCTGTTTTAGTTTCCAGATAGTAGTTATGTTCAAATCATGACTTCATGAAAAAAAACAAAAATGTTATAGTTTAAGGTTTTAAGCCTAGTATGTTATGTAATATAAGTTAGAGTTTAATCTTACAAAAAAGAAAAGAAGATAAGGATAAAGCTGTGATGACACAGGATAAGCAAAATGCAATAGAGTAAAATTTCTAAAATCAATATGTAAATGTTCCAGATTTATTTATTTATGCTTATAAATAAATTACTTGATTATTAACTTGATTTTTAAAAACTATAATCTGAATTGTTAGATTGCATTCAACTGAATATTTTTGGTTTAACCTGAAAACACAAATTGGGTTGGTTCAGTCAATCTAAGGGTATGAAGTTGCCAGTGTTCCTATGGTTGATGGAGTGATGTGTGTAGTTTATAGTAAAAATAATTGTTGATGGATCTGAGCATCGAGGCAAACATGATTTGGGTTTGAATTTTATAACCCTAGTTTTTCTGTGTTTAAGGAATTTGATCACTGTGATCAAATTAAGTAACTGAGCTTTACCTCATTTGAGGTGATGGTAGCTGGGGTGTGGAGGAGTCTATGGCCGGAGGCAATAACTTTTTAGTGGTCGGTGGCGAGGGAATTCTGGTGATCTTCTGATTCGACATTTTCCAGTTTTGGTACTCGTATGCTTAAATTCAATTTGGGTTTTCTGATGTCGATTCGAAGGTTGGAATGGCTTTAGGGGGTGACCGATGACTTGCGTAGAGGGTTGCGAGAGGCCGGAGGTGATGGCCGTGGGTGTGCAGGTGTACGGTGGTAATGGAGTATCAGTGTTTTGGGGAAGATGGTTTTCCAGTGTTTGTCTCGGGTTGTCTCATATTTTGCTCGAAGCAAGGGGGATTGGGACTCGAAGTAATGGAGATGAGGTCTCGGGTATTTAGTTTTGTTACAGGGTTTGGGTAAACTTATCAACATAGGTTTTGTATAAACCTGATATTTTTTTTTTTTGGGTTTTAATTGATTTTAAGGTGAATGTGTTCTCAAGTTATTTTAGTTTTAGCTCGGGTTGGTTGTTAGAGTTTGAAAACTTGACTTGTTTTCAAAATTTAAAACTAATTTAAACTAAATTTAAAAATGGAAGCAAGAATTTAAAGTAAATTTTAAATCTAACTTAAATGATGAATTCAAGTTGAATTGATCACAAGTTGGAAATGATTAAGTTTTTAAATTCAAATTTGCTTTAAAATAACTTTAAAAGAGTTTATTGTTTAAAATATTTTAAAGAATTTGAATTTAAATTTGAAATTTAAATATGAAGTAATGTTTAAACAAAGTGTAAAATTTGATTCAAATTTGGATTTGAATCTTTGTTTAAAAATAAATTTAAGTTTATAAATTTAAGTGTTTAAACCAAATTTGAATGATAATGTAAAAATTTAAATGGTTTAATTTTAAAAGAAATTTATTTTAGCTTTTGTAAAATTTCTTTTATAATTAAGGAATTATTATCAATTAAGGGTTTTGGATTGATTTTAAACTTGTTAAAGTTTAATAATAGATTAATGTTTTGTATTTCATTTAATTATTAGAGTAATTAAATGAATAATTAATTTATTTAATAAAGTAATGAAATAAATAATTATTTAAAGTAATTAAGGTTTAATCTTAAGGGTTTAGGATTAATTATTCTTTGAATAATTAACTTGTAATTTAAGAATAATTAAATAAATAAAATTATTTTTTAATTAATGATTAATAATTAATTAATCAAGTAATAATGGATTAATTAAGTTTTAATCAACACTTGATTATTTAATTAATCTGGAATTAATTAATGGATTAATTAATGATTAATTAATTTGTAATTAATAATGATTAAAATAAGTTAATTATTTTAGAAAATAATTAATGAATTGTTAATAGTTAATGAAGATCATTAACTAAGGATTATTTAATAATTAATTAATGTGATTAATTTTAATTATTAATTAGATTAATTAATTTAAAGATAATCAATTGTAAGTTGTTAAGTATAATTACTTATGGAAGTAATTAAGGAATTAATTACTTATTCCAATTAATTGAGTTAATTTGATTAGTTTAAGTTAATTAATTCATTTTAATTAATTTAAAATTAATCATTTGATGATTTGTGAAGGATAATTACTTAATGTAATTTAATGAAGAGGAATTACTTAGAGAAGTAATTAATGGGTAATTACTGTATGTAATTAATTGGAAGTGATTTGATATTGAACTATTTAAATATAATTACTTTATGAATTAATCAAAGGATTACTTAGAGATAATTAATTAATGAGTAATTAATTTATTTGGTGAAGTAATTAAGGATAGTTAATTACTGAATGGGGTTAATCAAGGGTGATTAACAATTATGTTTTAAATTAAGATTTATTCCTTAATGTAATTAATTTAAATAAGGTAATTAATTAAAATGTAATTAGAGATCATTAATTAATATAATTAACGATGTAATTAAGATTGATTAATTAAGATTAATTAATCAATAATAAGTGATTAAAGGTAATTAATTTATGTAATTAATTAAGGATTAATGTAATTAATTATAGTTAATTAATTAATGAAGTAATTAAAGGTTAATTACTGTATTTGGTTAAATATAATTAATTTGAGAAATTAATTAGTGTATAATTACTTGAATGTAATTAAGGGTTAATTAATCAGGGATGATTAATTAAAATGAATCATTGGATGATGATTAATTAAGTGATTGATAAATTATAAATAGTGATATGAGCAAGTTGATATTGGCGAAGTAATTAATTTAATTTACTTTAAATTAATGGAATGATGTAATTAATTTAATTCATTTTAAATTAATTATATTTGGTGTGGTTAATCATTGTTTATATAGATGGATGATGTTGTTTCCTTTGGATGGATTGAATCTCAGATATGAGATAGATAATGTTGAGTAATTTGGATGCATTGGTTGCATTGTGATGTTGATATAGATTATCTTTGGATAATGATAATATGGTTTATCTGATATGATGATAATGTTGATTATCTGTGTGAATCTATGATTTATCTATTTGGATATATAGGTAATTGAATTGTTTTAAACCTTTAAAACAACTTGGCCTTAAAAGACACGCTTTGGATTTCGATGAGACCAAGATCGGGTTTCCATATTTGGATATCCGAAAACCACATCGATTCCAATTAAACGTTAGGTTGTGTATTCAAGTGGAGCAAGTGAAGACCCGAGGTGTAAGGGCTACACGTCAGTATAACTCTGTGGGTGATGCCGTAATGAGTTGACGGAATAGTGCTTATAGATTCGAGATGGTGATTTAGAGTGCAAGGGTTATCGTTGTTAACTCTAAGGGTGATTCCAAAACGAGTGTAACGAGATAATGTCGTCGGTTTCGTTCGAACCCAAAACGAACTTGTATGGATTGAATGCTTTCAGAACATCGTCAGGTGGACAATGAGCATTCTAAGAGGTGTGTTCTCTAAAGGTAATCGTAGCCTCAAGCCTCATCAACCGGGAATGGCTAAAACAGGGGAGGTGCAGTAAGGCTTCGTGGGTAGCTCCCACTGGAGAGCAAGATTTACTCCTATCTAGAGGTCCCTTTTTATTTCGGCTGTGTGGGCAGTTGGATGTACACCAACTGCGGGGTTGTCTTGTTCGGAACTGTTCAGTAAGGAATGGGTCCGGCTTTATGTTACAGGGGAGCGGGCGTACTCCTCGGTACGGTGATCAAGGCCACGTACTGTGACGGACGGTACCCTAGTAGCCCTGCCATTATATGTAATCCAAAATCCAATAAGTGCAACGTTTTGATTGTATTACCAACTTTTGTGGCTAGTAGCTGGAATTTAATAAATGTAACAATTTCGACTATTTCTTATTTACTTGAAAACCCTAGACACTATTATAATATCACTGGATTTCCTATCAAATGTTTTGGTTAGCGTAAGGTAAAATCTTTTCCATGTTTATGTGTGGGAAGTCTTACGTGATACCTTTCTTTTCAAAAGGATTTTCAAAATTAAGCAACTTTAACATGTTACTCACACCAGACCCATATCTGACCCGGAGTTTACCTTTTGTTTTCTTAAACTCTTGGGTACTCAAATTTTATGAGTAGCCAAGGGATTCAGGTTAGCTTTTGACGAATTATGGAGGAGCAAATGGAGCAGGAGGCTTCTGCGTTAGATATATAGTATTCCGCTGTGTGATCTGTGATTGTCTCTGAGTTGTATTATATTGTAAATACTAGACATGTGTTTATAACTGTCTAGTATGTGTTGTATATCTGTGTACTCTGATAGTGGTTGTAAACTATGTAATATTTTATGTTATTAATATAATTTATTCGTTCCGTTGTGGAGATTCTAGTGTTGCTTCTTCTTTCTCTTCTTTCTTTTCTTCTTCTATCCCTTTCTTTCTTAATTGATGATGCGATTTTCTGGGAGTAGAAAGTCGGGTCGTCACACCCTGCCTACATGCTGCCCCCAAGGTTCTACTAAAAATTAAGTAGTCACACGCTTACACACGTAAACTCGCCACACTCGCTACTGACTAACCTAACTCTACGCTCAAAATCCTGCCACAACTCAGCCATTGAGTTGCGAATTCTCAAACTACGCCACGTATTTTGTCCCCTAGTCACACAACTAGTAATTACAATGTTTAAAAGAGAAATACAAATTAAAGAACAATTTAAAAACAAAAGAAACTAAACCCTAATTTAAAACCCTTCTATTATAAACCGATATTAATGAAAATAAGGCTGGCCCAACGACTTAAGTGAAATATTATTCCCTTTCTTCTTTTAACTATGTCGGCCTGCTTCCTTGTGAAAAATGGTGGCTTTCTTCGTTCGTTCCTCTCTGATTAAAAATTAGGGCTTTGAGATGTCGCTTCAATTGGTCGATGATGCTTCAAATATTTTCCTCTATCAGTGATTTCTTACGGCTACAAAGTCGAGATCTATTGTTGCGTGAATTGGTACGTTTTTTCCTTTTTGATTTATACTGTACTCGACTTTGATTCGAGTTGTATGATTTATTCTTCTCTGTTGTACTTAAACTCGAATGCCTTTGTAGCCGATGATGATTGGGTTCATATAGGGTTTAATCCCCTATAATTTCATTCGTATGTACTCATTGAATTCGTCTGATAATTTTTTGGCTTGCGCTGCTCGATTTTAATCGAATGTTGTGCTTTATTTTTGACTTGTTCAAATTCATATATTTTCTGGTAGCTTGATTCACATGGCTTCAATTCTGACTCGTTTGATTTCTTGTTCATCACGACATTGAATTGCATTGACGATGTTGATTTCAATCTTTGTTTCCTTTGAATCTGGTCAGTTGCTCATGGCTTCAACTTGATTTTCGATATTACCAGACTTTGACATCACTGAACTTCGGCATTAACTTGTTCAACTTGATATTGCTTGATGTTGTGAAAATAGTATCTTTTGAAAAAAAAAAGAATAGGTTTTAACAACTTAAGGGATTTAAACTGCTATAACAGTATCCACATGCAGAGAGTCAATTTCACTTGGAATGCAAGCTTTGTATTGCTTTCCATGGTATGTTCAGATTCAATTTTTAAAATTCCTTCCCTTAGGTGACAGAGTGAGCCAGTTTTAATGCTCTTTCCTTTAAATCATATGCAAGTTTTACCCTTTCGGCTGGCAAGTAATGTTTAATTTTTTTTGTATATTACCAAGTTTTGATTGCTCACGAGTTTTCAAGGATTTCTTGAGTTGTCTAACCTTTCAAAAAAAGGCAATGCATTTTCTACTTCCACCCAGTCATTTCTATTTTCGTCTTCTGAATTCTTCGTAACTGTAGAGTGAAAGTTTTCATCACCAACATTTCCTATTTCTGGCCCATGATCGTCAATGTCATTGTTAACTGTTACTATTTCTGCTTGGCTTTTTTTTACATGTACATACAGCATTGTCATTAATTCCATTGCTCCTTTTAGTTGTTGAGGATTTCGTTGAAGATATAACATTGATGTTTGTAACTCCATTTGAAACATCCCTCAATACACATTTGTCGAACACTTGAGTACTTGTTGGCTGCATTACTGGCAAATGAATCATCTGAATATAGGATTAGGGTTATAGAACGTTGCAGGTAAAGAATGAGAGAATAGGAGAGTCTCTATATATGGGATAGTTTGGGAGCTTGTGTACTTCCTGTTAGAGTTGTGCTTGCCTTTGAGTTTCATTTGTTTCAGACCTGTAGCATACATGTTGCCATTCCTTTGGTGTAGTTTCATGTATTTTATAACCATTTCATCGTTGCTGATGTTTGGTTCAGTCTTGTACCACTTGAGTCTCCACTTGCATTGTTTCTGGCTTTATCATGTCTTTGATGTTGAGGCCTGTGCTGCTGACAGTTTTCATGGTCATGCACTTGAATGTGCAGTCTTTGGTTGTGAATTGTGTTTGAAATGCTGGTGCATATGCTTGCTTATTTCTTGCCAGTACATTCATGTGTTTTTTCCTTCATGTGGTCTGGATTTGCTTTGAGCACATTTCTGGTTTGATGTGCACTGTACCTTGAGTGTGCTTGCACCTTTCCTTGAGTGTGCTTGCACCTGACCACTTTATTAAACTTGTATATTCGAACTGCACCTATGTTGAATCCAGCTTGGAGCTCGGGTTTGCCCTTGTGTTGATATTGTGACATTATTTTTATTACACTTGAGTTGAACCCGGTGTTTTGGGTTTGACCTGTGCTCACCTGTCCCTGTAATTCTATCAAGTGTACATATCGGTGTGCACAGCCTTGTGGCATATACAGTGATACACTGTGTATATCACAAGCTGTTCGTGTATGATGAATTCAAAATTAGATGATGATGAATAACCCAAATAACTGAGGAAAATATTATTTTCAAAATACACATTTTATTTTATACTGCAAAAATATTTTATTTTCAATTTTGCCGCTTCAATGAATATTTTGCAGATTGCTCAGATGCTGGATTCACATTGGAATGAAGTTGAAGATCAGTACGAGTTGAGTGAATCAGTGATATGTAGTGAGGTGCAATGTAAATGTGAATTGTAATTTAATCAAATTTGTATTGTAATTGAAACTGTGTATAGAGAGAGTTTGAAATTTGTACTATTCAAAATTGTAATAAACATTTGTTTCAATAAAATTTCTGTTTGAATTCAAATTCTGTGTTATTTATTTTATTCAGCAAAATATTTATTTAATCTATGAAAAATAAAATAGTACATTAACAAATACATTTAAATGAATATATATGTGTGTGTTTATTATCATCAAACAAAAATCATAGCAATCGCATATTCAACAATCTCCCCCTTTTGATGATAACAAACATATATTTAAGATTTTGAATATGTTAAATGTATTTAATCATTGATATACTCTAATTGATCCACCTATTTAAATGCTTCCTCTCTACACAAAGCTCCCCCTTCATATATGCATACAATTAAAAATATGCAAATGAGCCTAGATGCAAATAGAAAATATTTGACCTTTGCTTGATTTTATTTAACAAAATCTTAACTTTTCTCTCCCCCTTTTGTTATCAGCAAAAGAGTAACAGTGTTAGAAAAATGGAGATAAAGTGATAGATATTAATCTAACATTAAAACACGATTGAATATAAATATTAAATTTCAATAAAGAATCAAACAAAAATCATAAACACTTTGTTAGGCGCATATTCCACTTTTAGAATGATGGGAATGGTGTCATCATATAAAACCACACAGTTGTGTCTATTTGTGGTGTATTTATATCAGGAATTTGAATATCAACTAACCATGCATAACCGTTAGGAATTTTAAATGAGATTAGTAGTATTCCAATTTTATTTTAAAAAAATAAACTCAAGTATCTTCTAACCACGCATAACCGCGAGGACTTTTAAATGGGATTAGAATCAACTTGTTTATTTTAAAAATCAATTTTGATATGTGTTCCATACATGCATAACCGCGAGGACTTTTAAATGGGTATGGAAGCATATAACAAATTCCAAGTAATTCACTCATGCATAATTGTGAGGACTTTTAAATGAGAGTGAATACTTAGGATTTTATTTCAATTTATTTTATTATTATTATTATTATTCTTGTTAATATATTTTTATTAAAAATGTAAAATTAAAAAAGTATGATTCCTGTTTAAAGCACCACATATTGACAAACTATATAGAATTTTGATAAGTGATGGTCGTTAGAAATATGACAGAAATAGAGATGGTCATGGAATTTTTACCAACAAAAAGTTTTATAACTCTTGTTTAATTTTCTAAAGAAATTTACTAATTATACCGTCTCGAGTCATAATATATGATAAATATCAACACTCATCACTTTTTCAATTACTATTTATCTTTTCGATGATTATTAGGGAGTCAGATTAGTCAAAATAGTTATTTAAAATCAAATTCAAAGATAATTATGAAATCCATTTTTCAAAATGACTGATCTGAAAACTTGGTCAAAAATGATTTTCTAGAAGGGGTTATATAAGAAAAATTTCTGCTATTTTAAAATTATTTGAAATGGAAAATATGCAGATATTTTCTTTGAAAAAAACGATGCAGTTACTAAAAATTAAGTTCAACTAGCAATTTTTCTATCACCTAGATTACCAGTGCAACCTACATCTGAATTACTCTCCCACTCAACGTTATTATTAATTGAATTTGATAGACCAGACCATGAAGTGTGCAACAAAAAATCTCAAAGTCAATTTTAACAGCCTTTTTTTTAAATGACATTCTCTTGAATTTGAATTGAAGCCGCGTAAATAATCAGAAAACGTGAATGTAGAATTAGCCGTAAAATAACCAAATGTATTATCATCTAATGAAACACTATTATTAATCCAAACTAATATGTATGAAGTAATTCAAAGACTCTATAGATTTAGTATTCTTGACATAAGAATATGATTGGCCAACAATTTTGAATAAGTCGGAATCAAAATCATCATTATTTCATCATCTCATTATTGGCTGATTTAACTCAGATTACGGTGCAGATTATCACATTTAATATATCGTTCAAATAAATATACCATTACCTGTTTTATATTTACGATATTTTTCGTTATTGTCCATTGTGATTCTGTCACCTTTATACTAGGCTAAGGAATTTTGCTTTGTCACTCGTTGTGTCCTTGGAACACCCAGAATCCAAGTAGCATTATTGTTGTTCCTTAGCCTGCCACCACTCCTGCACGATGAAAGATTTTGTGACCAATTTGTTTTTATAGGTCCATGATTGTTAGTGGCAGAATATTTTCAAAAATAATTTTGTGGAGACCCAAAACTATTTATATATGTTCCTTTCGGTATCAAGATTTGTTTAACTTTGAGAGATTTTATATTTATGCCTTTTGGAACCCAAATTGGTATAGTTTTCACGCGTTAGGGACTATACCAACAATTATTGTGATTGTGTCCATATTTTCTACAAATTGTGCACATAGAATTAACTTGATTAATTTTGCTTTTGACTTTTTCAGATTGATTATATCCAAGTCCTTGTCTAACTGTATTAACAGTTTGCTTCCCTAATAGCATATTCAACGATTTTTCACTTTTTGAAAATTTATCTGAAGTCGTTGACAATTGTTGGACTTGTGTTTCGAGGGATTCATTTTCACTTAACAATTGTGTGCACTTTTTAATAGAATTTTCTCTCCTAGTATTTTCACTTTCTTTTAAAATTCGAATTTCATTTTTAAGTGATTTTATATTTATTTCTAATTTTTTAATTTCTTCTTCAAACAATGGACACTTGTCACACTTAGGGCACTTATTTTGATAGTTTTTAACTAATTGTTCAAGCTGTTCATTTAGTTCAATCAAACTATCTCTTTGTGATTCAATTTTAGCATATTTCTCCCTAAGTCGTTCAAAACAGCCATTTACTTCGTGGAAATATATAAGTAATTTTGAGTGAGTGAGTTTTGATACCTCGCTTGGCTCGTCATCGTCGCAATCAGTAATATTTCCTTGAAGGCTCATATCTGCTTTCTCACTCTCACTGCTAGTACATTGATTATCATCATCACTTGTATTCCACGTGGCTGCAAAAATTCTCCTTTTTGATTTCTTTTCAAAGTCGTATCGGTTTTGAGGACAATTGGACTTAATGTGTCCGGGTTGATTCCATTTGTGACAAATGATCTCCTGCTTTTCTGAGTAGTCTAGTGCTTTGGCTATTCTGCTTTTCAATTTTTGACTTCGAGATGGATTTCTGTATCTGTGATTCCACTTTTTGAATTTCTTCATTAGTAGTGCCAGCCCTGCTGCTCCATCATCATCATCGCTTTCGGTTGTTCCTTTGAGAGCTATTGATTTCTTTCGAGTATCTCCACCCTCACGCTCTTCCTTGAATTTCATTTCTATCTCATAAGTGGTGAGATTTCCGATGAGTTCTTCAACTTTCATTTGTTTTAAATCTTTCGATTCTTGAATGGCAGTCACTTTTGCTTCAAATCTTCGTGGAAGGACTCTGAAGATTTTTCGACTATTTCCAATTCCGTGTATGATTTTTCGAGAGCTTTTGATTTGTATACAATATTGAAAAGTCGTCCATACATCTCTTTGACATTTTCTTCCTTCGCCGTTGTGAAATTCTCGTATTCACTGCTTAGCATGGCAAGGCGAGATTCATTGACTTGAGATGTTCCTTCGTGAGTCACTTCTAGTGTGTGTCATATTTCCTGCACAGTTAGACAATGTGAGACACGATTAAATTCAAATTGCTCCAATGAACAGATAATAGAATTCATAGCTTTAGCATTAGCATTTTGTAATTTATTTTCTAGTTCTGTCCATTGATCCTTTGGTTTTCATATTTCCTGATTATCTACAATTATAGTTGGTGCTCTATAACCTGTCTCAACAATATTCCAAGGGTCAATGGTTTTCAAAAAAAAATTCATTCTATTTTTCCAGTAGGCGTATTCATCATCGAACATTGGTGGTCTAACTATGGACTGACCCTCAGCCAAAACATTGTTAAAAGAAGCCATTTTAAAAATTCAAATTTTTAAGACAGAAATTGGTTTTTGAAAAACGAATTTTTTAAAAGTTGACTCCTATTCCAAGCTCCGATACCACCTGTAGGATCGATTTCAACCTAGAGGGGGGTGAATAGGGTGATGTTGTTAATTATAAAAATTATTGCGGAAGCTTATAAAATTATTTCAACACAGATATACCAAAATTATAGCAGCACAGATAATAGCAGAATAATAAATGCAGAAATAGAACAACACAGAATTTACCCAGCTTCAACAAAACCCTGCCTACGTGCTGCCTCCAAGGTTTTTATTAGAAATTAAGCAGTCGCACGCTTACACTCGTAAACTCGCGGCACCCGCTACTGACTAACCAAACTCTACACTCAAAACTCCGCCACAACTCAGCCATTGAGTTGCGAATTCTCAAACTACGCCACGTAGTTTGTCCCCTAGTCACACGACTAGTAATTACAACGTTTAAAGGAGAAATACAAATTAAAAAACAATTTAAAAACTAAACCCTAATTTAAAACCCTTTTATTATAAACCAATATTAATGAAAAGAAGGTCGGCCCAATGACTTAAGTGAAATATTATTCCCTTTCTTCTTTTAACTATGTCGGCTCGCTTCCTTGTGAAAAATGGTGGCTTTCTTCGTTCATTCCTCTGTGATTAAAAATTAGGGCATTGAGATGCCGCTTCAATTGGTCGATGATGCTTCAAATATTTTCCTCTATCCGTGATTGCTTGTGGCTGCAAAGTCGAGATCTATTGTTGCATGAATTGGTACGTTTTTGCCTTTTTGATTTATTCGGTACTCGACTTTGATTCGAGTTGTATGATTTATTCTTCTCTGTTGTGCTTGAACTCGAATGCCTTTGTAGTCGATGATGATTGGGTTTATATAGGTTTAATCCCCTATAATTTCGTTCATATGTACTCATTGAATTCGTCTGATAATTTTTTGGCTTGCCGTTCGATTTTGATCGAATGCTGTGATTTATTTTTGACTTGTTCAAATTTGTATATTTTCTGGTAGCTTGATTCACACGGCTTCGATTTTGACTCGTTTGATTTCTTGGTCATCACGGCACTGAATTGCATTGACGACGTTGATTTCGATCTTTGTTTCCTTTGAATCTGGTCAGTTGCTCATGGCTTCAACTTGATTTTCGATATTACCAGACTTTGACATCACTGAACTTCGGCATTAACTTGTTCAACTTGATGTTGCTTGATGTAGTGCAAATAGTATCTTTTGAAACAAAAAGAATAGGTTTTAACAACTTAAGGGATTTAAACTGCTATAATAGTATCCACATGCAGAGAGTCAATTTCACTTGGAATGCAAGCTTTGTATTGCTTTCCATGGTATTGCTTTCCATGGTATGTTTAGATTCAATTTTTAAAATTCCTTCCCTTAAGTGACAGAGCGAGCTAGTTTTAATGCTCTTTCCTCTAAATCATATGCAAGTTTTCCCCTTTCAGCTGGCAAGTAATGTTTAATTTTTTTATATATTACCAAGTTTTGATTGCTCATAAGTTTTCAAGGATTTCTTGAGTTGTCTATACCTTTCAACAAAAGGGAATGCATTTTCTACTTCCACCTAATCATTTCTATTATCGTCTTTTGAATTCTTCATAACTGTAGAGTCAAAGTTTTCATCACCAACATTTCCTATTTCTGGCCCATGATCGTCAATGTCATTGTTAACTGTTACTATTTCTGCCTTGGCTTTTTTTTTTACATATACATACAGCATTGTCATTAATTCCATTGCTCCTTTTAGTTGTTGAGGAGTTCGTTGAAGGTGTAACATTGATGTTTGTAACACCATTTGAAATATCCCTCAATACACATTTGTCAAGCACTTGAGTAGTTGTTGGCTGCATTACTGGAAAATGAATCATCTAGATATAGGATAAGGGTTATAGAACGTTGCAGGTAAAGAATGCGAGAATAGGAGAGTCTCTGTATATATGGGATAGTTTGGGAGCTTGTATACTTCATGTGTACTTCTTGTTAGAGTTGTGCTTGCCTTTGAGTTTCATTTGTTTCAGACCTGTAGCATGCATGTTTCCATTCCTTTGGTGCAGTTTCATGTATTTTGTTTATAACCATTTCATTATTGCTGATGTTTGGTTCGGTCTTATACCACTTGAGTCTCCACTTGCATTGTTTCTGGCTTTATCATGTCTTTGATGTTGAGGCCTGTGTTGCTGACATAGTTTTCATGGTCATGCACTTGTATGTGCAGTCTTTGGTTGTGAATTATGTTTGAAATGCTGGTGCATATGCTTGCTTATTTCTTGCCAGTACATTCATGTGTTTGTTCCTTTATGTGGTCTGGATTTGCTTTGAACACATTTCTGGTTTGATGTGCACTGTGCCTCTAGTGTGCTTGCACCTTGCCTTGAGTGTGCTTGCACCTGACTACTTTATTGAACTTGTATATTCGAACTGCACCTATGTTGAATCCAGCTTGGAGCTCGGGTTTGACCTTGTGCTGATATTGTGGCATTATTTTTATTGCACTTGAGTTGAACCCGGCGTTTTGGGTTTGACCTGTGCTCACCTGTCCCTGTAATTCTATCAAGTGTATATATCGGTGTGCATGGCCTTATGGCATATATAGTGATACACTGTGTATGTCACAAGTTGTTCGTGTATGATGAATTCAAAATTAGATGATGACGAACAACCCAAATAACTAAGGCAAATATTATTTTCAAAATTCACATTTTATTTTATACTGCAAAAATATTTTATTTTCAATTACTGCTTCAATGTATATTTTTGTAGATTGCTCAGATGCTGGATTCACATTGGAATGAAGTTGAAGATCGGTACGAGTTGAGTGAATGAGTGATATGTAGTGAGGTGCAATGTAAATGTGAATTGTAATTTAATCAAATTTGTATTGTAATTGAAATTGTGTATAGTGAGAGTTTGAAATTTGTACTATTCAAAAATTGTAATAAATATTTGTTTGAATAAAATTTCTGTTTGAATTCAAATTCTGTGTTAATTATTTTATTCAGCAAATATTTACTTAATCAATGAAAAATAAAATAGTACATTAACAAACACATTTAAATGAATATATATATATGTGTGTGTGTGTTTATTATCATCAAACAAAAATCATAGCAATCGCATATTCAATAGATCACAGTCAAAGCACTTAATGTTCTTCTTTCCAACAACTTCCTTTCCCTTGCCAATTCGGCACTCATGAGCATAATGTCCCTTCTCGTCACACTTGTAACACACAACCTCAAACGTCCCTTTCTTGACAGCTTTACCCTTCTAAGCTCCATTCTTCTGGTAAAGGTTTATCTTCTGATTCTGTTACCCTAACTCTCTACTAGCTTGTTATTACTGAACAAAGCAAACATCTCTTTATTTGTTAAAGCTATCTCTACGACTACATCACATGGATCCCTGAGATGTGGTAAAGTTGTCCTAGCAAGCTTAAGATTCAATCCGTGGATGAACTTCCTATTTCTCTTAATCACTCTGTCTATTGTGGCATATCCATATCGAGACATCTCCTCAAATTTGATTGCATACTCAAGCACCATCATATCATCTTACACCAACTCAGCAAACTTTCTCAATAAAGTTTAATTGGCAATTTTTGACATAAACCTCTATTCGAACCTCTTTCCAAACTCTGCCCAAGTCAAAGTTTCCTCAGCCACTCCAATAGTAACATTATTCCCATAGTACAATGCAGCTTCTTGTAATTACCTGGACCTAATCTCCTCATACGCTCGTCATTCAAACCAAGATCAGCGAAATTCACTCATAATGAAGCAGCCAATTATCCAATTCAATTGCATCCTCCGTTCTAATAAATGGTTTTCCTTCAAGTATTGTATAGTCTCTACTCGGCACATCATAGTTGTTGATAACTGGAACTTATTGATTAGCTCCTCTAGCATTTCCACCAACTAATCTAGGAGCAGGTTCTACTTGCATCATGTTGACAAAGAACTGATACATTGCTAACATATCAATCGGTGGTGTTCCTGCACCTACGTTAACACCTGTCTATGAACTCAGATTTCTCCTATCATTGGGCCTGACATTTCCATCGATACTGGTGCTTCCTTCATCGAGATTCACTCTTCCATTTGCTGATTTCATATTTTACTTCCTTAAATCTGCATTCAAACCTTAATAATATATGAAAAAATGGTCTAAGAGAGAGGGAGAATAGAGATAAAGCGTATACTTATATATAGCAAATATAAGTATATTACTATAGCGTTATCTCATACCCCAATCTTATTCTTTGATTCATTTGGACTATGTTTTGAAAAAGTCTATTCAAAGTTCAAAATTCTTTAGTTTTACATAAACCTATGCTCAGAGACCAAATTCTAACATCCCCAATTTTGAGGCGTGAAACCAAGTATGCTACAGTCATCTACAGTATTAATCTCTGGTGACAAAATGTGGTTATTTTACTGTGTCATAACATCAGAGGCACAAGAATATGAAATAATTTTGAATATAATTTCAAAGAAATTATCTCTCATTAGATTTCAATGATAATATTCCATATTCCTTTCATAATCTCTAAACATTGCTTAGGTTTCATTAAAGTATAACTATTACAAAATACTCTAGAAGCGACATATGAAGATGCCTTCTTGGTTAGTCAAAGTTACTAAATAGATGGATACATCTACTGTTTAATTCATACAACATCTAACATGACACAGTGTATAATAATACTATTTAAACTTTTCTACGTAGCTAGCTTTGCCACCTACACGTCTCTGAAAGTTTTATTCGTCAAAACCTACTAAACTTGTAAAACCCTTAATCCCGACTTACTCAAATCAAATTTTGAGCACCTAAGAGCTTAAGGGGAAAACATAAACTTTGACTTAGATAAAAAGTCTGGTGTGAACAATAATATGTCATCTCGGTTTATAGATACTATGTGAGACCATGGCGTTGCACGGAACGGATTTTTCCCTCACTAATATTCCTTTTAAAATATATCTTTTGCAAATCAATTTCTACGACCAAACTGGTTAAAATAAGCAACATAAACAATAATGTGCATGCATGTTACATAGGTAATCATGATTATCCATCAAATCAGTGGACTATCCATCCTAATTTTATTTTTTGTAGGATAACTACCAACCTAAATTGCTGACTTGGGCCTACCAGATATACTAAATTGTCTAACTGACTATTAGAAGAAAACCATATGGTCTGTCCAAATACACTTATCCTAGTGCTTACCTGATTATTTGTCAATCTCGTAGTTTTTCTAGGCTTACTATGAACCTAAAGGTTTTACAGGCCAACCTATAATCTATCTTATCTTTATATATTCTTTTCTATATGTAAACCTACTTTTTGTCTTACCATTGACAGCCTTGCACGGTAGGGGCTAACAGTTGAAGTATAGGGTGATACCCAACACCAATTCCATCTGGTTTTCTAATCTCTGAATCTGTTCATCCTATCACAATCTATCCAAAAGTGATAAGAACCATTATATCTTTAGTAATATTTTGGGCTAAATACCCTTTTCTATTTCCTTGTAAACACTTTCTTTTTAAATGATTTAACCCTTGAAATCATACTTTCAAAACAAAGAAAATATAGCCCTTTATTTTATCCAAAATAATTATACCATAATATATGCTTTTATAAAATTTATTGATGAGGTTCGAGGTTAATGAGGGTCATCGCCCCTTAAACATTGGCCATAAGGCCAAAACAATAAACCTTGTATAGTGATAAAGCTCGACCACCTCATCACCACTAAGTGTCTTCGTCCCTCTTCTATATAAAAGTAAGTTAAAGTCTTTAACTTGTAAAATATAAGGTCATAGGGCCGCTAATATGAACATCACACGTCATAGAGTGTCGAAGTCGTAGGACATAAAACATAGTTTGCATAGTTTAAGGTCTTAGAGCTTAATGTCGACATAGTTAAATGTCGACATTAAATGCCTTAAAGAAAAATAGGCGGCTTCATTAGGGTTGAAGTCAATGTAAGCGACATCATAGCCCTCTTCAAAAATAGGTTACTAGGATTAAAAGTGGCAACCATTAAATTCGAAGTTATAACACATGGCACTATATAGTCGAAGTCATTAATAGTGGCTAGTTGCTTATAGAGTCGAAGTCGGTATACTTAAAACATGCAACATAATTATCACCACTATAAATTACATTGAAACCAATGGGGCCGGAGACATTATAGAAAACATATGGCATAGTACAAAATGTGGCATCAATAAGTTAAAGAAAGTGGACTTATCCTCTTTAAAGTTCATGACGTGGACCTCGATGCTCTACTTCACATGTTAACCCAGGCCAACCCTTTCATACCAACCGATGAAGAATCTAAATGTAGTATGGTGGAGGGCGGCGCCACTGACGCCGGCATGACATTCTGGTAAATAACGTTAAAACTACAATTTTGCTATTAAAAGTGATTTCTTTTTGCCAGCCCCTTCTATTTGTTAAAAGCTCATTGGTTAACAACTTTCTTTAGCAAATACTTTTCTAAAAACCTATCACATCCATATCATTCTTTTTTAAAAACATTTGCAAACCATATATTTTTAAATGAACGTTTTAATAATTAATTAAGCCTTTCTAGCTCAAATTATATATAGTAAATCTTAAACACTTGGAAAAAATCCCTAAAAATCAAAATAAATGAAATTAATCATATTCTTCAAATGTACAAAAATTTCGGGGCCAAAGACATAACTTAATTATTTTAAATAATTAAAACCAAAAATATCTCATTTTCCAACCTTAGATAATTCACCAAATATTCTCACCAAATCAGAAAATTATGAAATTAAAAACCCACTTGTGAAATAATATTTCTAATATCATATCAAAATTCCAAGTTATTTGGGTGTCATATGATAGGTTTTCTAACTAAAACATATCACTTAATTTTATAAATAAATTCCATAAATTCACCACTAAGTATATAATCATTCAAACTATCATAGCATGTCATAATACAAGGAAAAGCATTGTGATTTATACTTAAAATAAAAAATAATTCTTAAAATATGAGATGCATAACTATAATTCACCTTGATTAGTTAAAGAAGGTGGAGATTTGTATTTTGATTTGATTTTTCTAAGCTTTGATCTTATTTCCCTAGCTTTACTTCTATTAAAATCCTTGTTAATGGCTAGTCTTATTTCTTTTAGTTTCGCTTAAATTAAATAAGTGAAGACATAAGAGAATAAGGGTTTACGTTTAGGGATTTAGATCTATTACCTTTTTGTCGTTAGCATATATTCCTCCTTTCTATTAAGCTTTTAAATCATTCATTAGGGAAAGACCCCTACTAATTACCTTAACTTTTTACATTATTTTATCTAATTTATCCAATTAAATCTCCTAAATAATATTGATTAAAATTAGGGTTGTTACACTTTAAGAGAAGAAGACGTAAATCAAAGGTAAAGAGAGGGATCATTCATTTCTTAAGCAAACCAAGGCTTTAATTAAGTTTAATCAAATTAAAGGTGAATAGTTCTTGCTTTAAACATTCCAAACCTATATGAGTTAAGATTGTATGAATGTTTGATGTTTTAATGGTGAGGAATAAATGTATGAATGAAAAATAATATCTATTCATATTTGGATAATTTAAAGATAATGATTTTGATGTGTTAGGGATAAAATGTGAATCAGACCTTATCTATATCATTTAAAATTATTATATTATGTGTAAAATGATCATGAAGATGGGTTTTTAATCCCATAATTCTCTAAATTATACTAAATTTACATGAGTTTTATAAGAGGAGAAAAGGCCTAATTTCTATAGAACCAAAACCTTTTATACTTATATATTTGAAACATTCTTTTTGAAGATGTAAGTATATCTACACTTATTTAACAAGCTAACGTACTTTTAAAGAACTTATTATTACCACTCGTTATAACTAAATGCTATAAACCAAACCCAATATCCTTTTATAAAATACTCAACCCACTTTTTCATTTTTATATTTTTAATACTTAAAAGTGCTCAACTTACCTTTTCAAACTTATATATACTTTAAAATACCTATAAATATGTTTAAATGTCTATTCAAAATGTTATGTTAAAATAAGTACTTTAAAATTTACTGGAAACCACATTAAAAAAAGGGATATATAAAAAACCTTTTGCTTTCAAAATTCACATATGATTATTAAAAATATATTTAAGCTTGAAACCACTTTAAAAATAGTCTTAGACGTGTTATTAAACATTCCTAGAACGATATCATGAAAATAATAATTTTAACTATCATTTAAAGACATTGAAAATCATGAAAATAGCTTAAAACAACACAACACCAAACGGTGCCATAAAAACTAAGAAATGCTATGTAGGCAACAAAAATGTTGTTGTTAAGTGTTGTTAAAAATCCTGACAAAGAATAGTTAGAAATACTTGAAAGTTTGACCGGTAGTGTCAATGCAAAAAAAATATTTTGGATCAATTTTTTTTATAGTAAGTATTATACTTAGACTAGTTAATAAGCATTCAAAGAAATTCCTAAGGATATCTTACAAAATCATATTAAAAATTTCCAAAAATACAAGGCATGTAGTAGTGTCCATATAGCGACCTTTCCCGCCTTCTAACTTTTCAAACTTTGTTATACAAGTTCTATAATTTTTCAAACCATTTCCTTGCAGTCTTATACACTACTATAACTGTAGCTCATTCATACGACCATTTTAAATAAGTTAAACATAAAGGATTTTGAAGTGTACTTATAGCGACTCTCTTAGTTCAGACAAGTACACATGCTTTCACATAACATAAAACCACACCAAACATGTAAACACAAAGTATAGGCCATGTTATATGTTTTAGATAGAAATAGAAGTCAATATATTACATAAAAATTTATCAATTGCTTTCAAAAGCAATATGGGTTCAATGTTATAACTTCATTAGTTAACTTCATTAGCTAACTTCTTAACTTTATACTGACACACAATTATAAATATAGTATTTGCTTTTCAATGGTGAGTTAACTCACCCACACCCTTGTTAACATCAAGCATAAGCCACTAGAATACAAGAACACTTCCTACCATTAATTAAACAAGCTAAAGATTATACATTTGCCTTCAAAAAGCTCGCGGCCACCTCCTTTTTAACTTCAGTGCTCATAACAATGACATCAACCCATTTTTAGTGCCTCCGTCTTTCAACATTTAAGATGATATTCCATGCCCCTATATTGTGTTAGGACCTTTTCCTAAGTTTGGGAGAGTTTGGATGTAACGATCCCGAGTTTTAATTTATTTTAATTCGACAATTAATTTAATTTTTGAATAAAAGTTGTGTAATAATTGGTAATTTATACAAAATGTTAGTAAAATTTCAATAATCGAGTATTTGAAAATTATAAAATAGTCGATAGTTAAACTTTACAAGGAAATAAAGTTTGTGTTGATGTTAAACAAATATTTAAGTAAATTTATAGTTATATATATTATGAAATGAACATATAAAAAGTTCTAGAAGTAAATATTTAAGTTAAAATAGAAGTAAATGTTTAAAATAGAATAAACCATATAAATATTAAAAAGCATAAGTAGAAAATATAAAATGAAGTATGGCTGAAATAAGCAAATCTTTAGCACCATACCTCTAGCACATACAAAATAAAATTTGGCTGGTAAGAAGGAAACAAAAGAAAAGTATGATAATATGAAAAACAGTATAAAAATCTTTAAGATTATGAAACAACACCAAGGCAAATAAATATTTCATGTAGCCTGTGAGTCGAAATGCAAGACAAAGTGAAATATATCTATAAAGTGAGTATGCAAAACAAATGGAAATATAAATATGCAGCATCACTTCAGCAAAAAGAAGACATCACTGCAGCCATACCTCTAATACACCTCAAAACATAATAAAAGATCACTTCAGCATGCTTAGTATCGTACTAGCAAAACAATATTTTATCACCCCCTGTACAAATAATACTTACAGTAAACCCATATATATCAACTTCTTTTATATATATCAATCATCCTCATCAGTTCATCTCCTTCAAGCTAAAAGGTCTGAAGTAAACACCATTTCAAACATAAACAAATCTCAACTTAAATAATACAATCAACTCGAGCCAGAGAATCAAGTGAAAGATTTCAACAAAAATAAAGCTGCTTTCAAAATATGCTCTGTTCTTCTCTGCCTTCATACTTCCAGGTGAGTAACATCGCATCCCAAAATGTTTTAGTATATTCATTCTGATGAATGTCCACTCTAAGGTTAGTTCATTTGTGAGTATATTTTTAAAATATATTTCTGTGTTTGAGTATGAATATATGGTAAACACTTCTGTGTATCTCTCTATTTTGATTCCAGGCTTGAATATTCATCAAAATTCTTTTGCTTTTAATCCAAGCCTTAATTAAACTTAAGATAGGAATATAAAATGATTGTTATAACATAGCCTTATGTTAAAAAAATCTTTTTAAAAAGAATCAACTTGTATGGGTTCTGGAAACATAAAACCAATGTGAAAAACTTAAATAAGTTAAAATTTAATTTTTACAATTCATGAGTTCAGATATGTGAATCGACTGCTAAGACTGAAACTTGATTTTTGAAACAAGAATCTCTATTTTTAGTTAAGCATTGAAGGTGTAGTTTGGGTTTGATCAAATAAAGGGAATTCATGAGTCCCTGGTAATTCACTGATTTGTAGGACTCGGGGTTTGGTCTAAAGCTAGTTTGATGACCGTAGAGTAAGGGAAAAATGTCAAGAAGAATTATCAAATTGTTTTGGAGGAGAACGACGTGGATTTGGGTCTGTAACCTTAGTTTTTACTGGGTAGAATATGTTGATTCGTTCTCTTCCCCTAATTGATCGAGTGCTATGGGGTTTCGAGAGAGGGTAGCTTGGTCGTAGACGAGTGCGTGGCTGGAATTTCAATGGTTCTGGTGGTCGAGGTTGCGGAGGCGACGCGAATTTCAGGTTTGGGGGTGGCGTGCCTTGATGTTCCAGGTTTCGACCTGATGCTCATATTCAGTTCCAGGTTTTGAATCGAGAGCTCGATCTTGATTCGAGCTAGAGTGATGTCTTCTGGGGGTCGTGATCATCTCTGATGATGATGGGTGATGTGAAGCAAGTCGAGGTGGTGGCTCGGAGCGATCAACGGGGTTGTACACGTGCACGCGGTGCACGTTGAAGTTGGGAGAGGCTGTGTTTTTGGGTGGGTTCGAATTTGCGTAGTGGAGACTCGAAGCAGGTCGTGTTTTTCTCGGGGAGGAGACTCGCGTTTACTCAAAGTAAACTAGGGGAAGGCTCGAGTAGATGTTTGGGGACAGGTTTCAAAACCTGTTGCTAGTTTAAATTTTCAAACTGTTTTTTTTCAAAGTAGAAATTTTTGAAACCTAAGTTTGATATAATTCCAGTTTTAAGTTTAGTCTAGAAATAAAAATTCAAATTGTCAAATGATTTTAAAAGTATTAATTGAATTTAAATTTAAATTCGAATTGTTAAGAAGTATGTTTTGAAAAATAATGATGAGGTATAAAACTTTAATAAATCAATAGTTAACTTAGGTAATTTTAATAAGGATAAATAATCAATAAACAAAGTAATTAAAGGTTTAAATTAATTAATTAAGGTTTAAAGATTTATTTATTAAGGAATAATAAATTTGTGAATTAAGGATTTTTTTATAAAATATTAATCAATGAATAAATTTGATGTATCAAGTGATTAAGCAATAATAAATTTAAGGATAATGTGATAAATTGATTTGATAATTAATTTGAGAATAATTAAATTATTAAAGTAATTAATTTATTTAAAGGATAATCAAATTAATGTGATGAATTAAGAGTAACTTTACTTATTAATCTGTTTGATAAATAAATTTATATCAAATGATTTGTAATTAATTACTTAGAGTTTGATAATTAATTTATAAATATTAAATTTACTTAGGAATAAATTGAATTAGTTAGGATTAAAAGATTAATTAATCCTATTTATAAATGACTATTGAATGCTTGACTTTACTTATGAATGATTGTATTGTGTAAGATGCATTGAATTGACTGTCCTATCTGATCTGTGATATTTTGTTCTGTAGATTGTGGTATGTAAAATTTATTCATTTATGGATGATACCTCTGTATATTATCTGTTAATCTGTGATGATTAAATGTTGTTGCACTATTGTGTGTTAAACCCCTGGACCACACCATACACACACAATTATGGATTTCACGAGGAAATCAGTTAAGTCGCAGATTTTTGAAATAGTTTTAAATTTGAATTTTTAAATTCAAATGTTTTGGAAATGGAATCGGAATAAAAGCGAAAAGCTTTTAAAATGGAATTTCAAGTTAAAATTTATTTTAATTAATTTTGAAAATTAAATAATTTGATTTAGATTTGAATTCAAAATTAGGAATTGAATTCTATGATTTGAAATTAGGGGTTAAAAATGTTATGTTAGTTATATACGGTTTGAAACCATATTTAAAGTATTGTTTTGGGGATTCGAATTAAACCAAAGATTGTAACTTGTATAAAAGAAATCGGGTTTATCCAAATTAAAACTGTTGTTTTAAATGACAAAAAGCTTTCGTTTCAAATCTTATTAAAAGGAATTCCAAATTAAATTAAAATAGTTTTCCAAGACATAGATGAATATTCGTAAAACGAATTTTGAAAATGAATATTTGGGAACGATTTGAAAACTATGAGACAAATCTTTGATTTAAAATATTTAAATGAATTAATCTTTTTGAAATGGAATTGTTTTGAAATCCGAAAAAGAATACTTGTGAAAGTAGGTGAACTTTATGAAATAAATCTTTTTGTTAAAGATTTGAAATGGTAATTGGTTTAAACCATTGAAAAGAAAGTTTTGAATTATTAAGTTGTGACTTAATTGTAATCCTATATCCATATGTTTTAAATGTTTTCGCTCGCTATTCGGTTTAGCCGGGAAAGGATCTTTGTGTCGTATAACCCATTCCGAATATGTGATTCGACGTTATGGATAGCATTTAAAGACCGGTGATGAAGACCGGGTATTTGCGAAAGCGATAGGATGACCTATCGATTGTTTCTGCACCGAGTCGCGCCGGTATAGAGACTCCCTAAGTGATGGGAAATCCGATCAGGATTGTGAATATCCGGATTGCAAGGACTTCTTTGGAAGTGCCTTCGGTTCTGTTCGAACCCGGAACAGACTTGTATGGATTGTATGTCTTACATTACAATTGAGATATAAAGCTGATTTCTTTTAAATATATTTCTGTTGGTGTCGGAGAATTTATTCTCTTAGCTTAACACCCTTCTCTGAGACGTACGAGCTCAGAGGTTATGTAGTTGAAGGTTATCGGCGATATATTCCCAATTTGGTAATGTGACATGCTGAATGTTGCTGTGAAATGATCATTGTGTTGATCATTTGTGATAGGATCATTTGTTTGATCGTTTATCTTTGTGATCATTTCTATGATCATTTGTTGACCCAAAGCACAGCTTTTGTATAAAGCGTGGCTTTGTGGACGAGACTTCGTCGAGCCTCACACCCCGGAATGGTCAAAACAGGAAAGATGCGGCAAGGTTATGAGGGGTAGCTCCCTTTAGGGTATGTGCATTTCCTTCTGGATAGAAGTGGTATCATGGTATGGAGCCCAGATACTTAACTTATGTTGATATCGCAAATATTTATATGTATTATTTTTTGATTTGTTGCTGGGGCCCCGGTTAAAGGTTGGTTACGACCGGGAAATGACATACTCGTGTCAGTAGTTACCCAGTTAGGGGTAACCCGGCCTTGTGTTGGCAGAGATCCAGTTTGGTTCTCGGGGACGTCCTTCCAGAGGCGTTCTCATGTGGCAATGGGAAGTTCCTTGGCCTGACCATTTGTTGGAAATCTAAAGAAACAATACGAGACTTGTACGGTTTTAGTTGTATAACCTGCCATGGAATGTGGCGGTAACCTGCTATTGAACATGGTAGCTATAGTAGGCATAAGTGCGGAATGCCTATGCTGGCTAAGATTTATATCTTTACTTTCGAAATGAATTTTTGCCTACACTATGCACTAGTAGTAATATCAAATGTTTCTTTTTAATGCGTATCAAGCATCTTTGACTATCATAAGGAGAAATCTCCTCCGATTCTGCGTTTGCATTGTGTGTGTGTGTGTGGGAGGCCTTATGGTAGTCTCATTTCTAAAAAGCATTGCGAATTGATTTTTAAATATTTCGTTGTTTGTTTTTAAAGATAAACTGTTTTTGTTGCTCACACCAGTCCCACGACTGATCTGGAGTTTATTGTTTCTTTCCTAAACTCTGGGTGCTCATTATTTTCTACACGAGTAGTCTAGAGTTGGGTTTTTCAGATAGTCAGGTTCAGTAGATTATCTGGAGTTAGTTCAGTCTTCGGACCACACCAGTCTTGCTTAGCTTGATGCATCGTTATTGAGGGTTCGAGCTATTGCTGGATTGATTCTTGGAAATGGAGTTGCAGTTCTCGGAGTTCTCTTTTGTAGACTATCTTAGAGTTAGTGGTTCCGCTGCTAGATGTCATCTATTTTCTTTTCCGCTGTTATTTATTGTATCATATCTCTGATGTATATTGATATCTATTGGACCATCTGTTGTTTCAGATATTGTATCAAAGCTGTATATCAATGTACTATTCTTTTATTCCGCTGTGTTGTTTACTTAATGTTGTTATAAGCTCCGGCGAATCGGATTTGAACGGTCGAATCTATGACATTTGAATACGATATGAAGTATGGATGTCGATTTTTGAGCGGGCAAAATTCGTCTCGTTACATTGGAGTTCTTTTGCATTATTTTTAGAAAGTTAAAGAGAAGAGAAAGAGGACAAAAACATTGCTTTCTATGCACTAAATTTACAACCCAACTTTATGAACTAATGTACTTTATCCTTTATTCAACATTTGAGATGATATTCCATACTCCTATGTTGCGCTAGGACCTTTTTCAAAGTTTGGGAGAGTTTGGAGTTCATTTGCATTGTTTTTAGAAAGTTAAAGAGAAGAGAAAGAGGATGAAGACATTGTTTTCTATGCGTTAAATTTGCAACCCAACTCTATGAACTAATGTAGCGCACGTCCCGTATTATTTAAGAGGTAAATATGGTCTGCTAAACCACCTATGGAAGGCATAAGCATAGAAAATATTTCCTTATGTAAATATCTTTTCATAATATCATTTTATAAATATCTTCTCCACTTATATCATTACCTACATCACTAATTGCATTTAGTCAGCCATAAGTCATAGAATATTTTGAGTTGTTAATTAATGGCACATTATTATACATGCCCAAAAAGTTCGAACAACTTATATTGAGTAAAAAGTCATTTATCGATAAAACAGTTTTCGACCACATTATCAATATTTGTTCAAAATATTTATATTTGTAAACATATTTAATAAATAAGTTTACCATCTTTTATTATTAAGTAAAGGGGTTGATCAAGGTTATAAAATCACTTTTATCACATTTAACTAAGATTCAAATATTCAAATACTTCAAATATTTAAATACAAAGTGTTCAAAATTCTAGATCGCTAAACGAATTCTTGTAGAGGAGCTGATATTTGCAACTAATGGCTAAGGAGAGGAGGCATCCTTGAAAGTTCATGCAGAAGTTGGTATTGAAATGCCTACCCTGGTTGTGAAGAATTTGAATGTGAATGTGTTATGTCAGCAATTTTTGGCAAACTTGGTGCAGTAACAAGTACCACTGCCAGCTCAGAATGTACAAAGGGCCTGGTGCAGCCTGTTAAGGAGGATTTCGCTAAGATGAACAATGGTTTCGGAAGTTTAGGGGAATAAATATTTTGTTGTAAGATGCAGGCATTGGAGACAAGTGATTGGCTATTAATGTACGAAAGGACCTAAAAGGAGAAGCTTGTATCTAGACAGTTAAAGAGACTGGCAAGTGTCTAGTAGTAAACTGTAAGGACAGAGATTTCATAGCAAGAAACTACATGGGATAGGATCAAGGAGATGTTCGAGGAATAGTAAATTCCTGGATCGGAGTTGTCAGCAATGTTATGGGAATTTTTGGAGTTGTGGCAAGGAAATTGACTGTGCTGGAGTATGTGCATAGGTTCAATGCATTGTTCAAGTATGGAGCCGATTTGATTAAGACTCCGATAAAGAAGGTGGAGAAATTTACCATGGGTCTGAGAAGGTATTGAGTGACAAAGTGATGGCACATCGAACACTTCCATTTAAAGTGGATATAGCAAGTAGATATGAGTTGATGTATGCTAAAAGGCACAATGTGGGAGCAAAAAGGCTTAGGTTAATAAGAAGAAGAAGTTTGCCTCTATTATAAAGGCAAGAATGGACAAAATAGAAAGCAAAGGCCTGGGGTGGAGAAGGAAAAGGTGTGGCAGAAGTAACCTGCAATAATTATAGGCAGAAGGGGCACTATGATAAAAAGCATTCGAGGCCAACTGGGGTGGCAAACGATAAATGCTTTATCAATGAACTGACAGGGCACAAGAAAAAAGTGTCATGAGTTAAAGCAGCCAAACGTTTTCGATTTAGAAAGACCCTCATCTGAATCGATAGTTGAGGAAAAAAGAATGAGTGTGCTAAGAGGTATAGTTTCGATTTTCTGTATGTCAGTTAGATTTCTATTTGATGTTGGTTATCAATTAGAGTTCTGCATTTGTGCTACGTAGTTTTTCATTTTGAAAGATTTAGTCAATGGGTTAGGATTAGATACTACCTGTTTGGTTACGTACATTCATATGGTTAATCCAATCGATGGGCATGCTACTCTCGGGATAAGGTGTACTGACCTATAATTGGACTTATATGGACATTTGTTCATTTGCAATCAATATGTTTTTGACTTTGTAAGGCATGAGTTAATTTTGGGATAGATTGGTTAGTAAGTAACAACGTCGGGACCTATTATATAGATGGGATTATCTCCTTACAAAATCCAAGAGGTGGAAAAAGAATTAGTATAGCATTTGATGTAATAAAGGAGAATTCGAATTGGTGTTATATATTATGGGAAATGATGACGAGCTCAGTAGAGTATGAGTAGGTTGGGAGTTCTAAGATGTTTTCTAACCTATATAGGACTACCACTAAGAAGAGCGATCAAGTTTTTGGTAGACTTGATGCGGGGGACGTTGCCTGTTAGTAGACTACTTAGCAGGATGCCAGTAAAGGAGATGGAAGAATTGAAGAAGTAGCTTTCGAAATTTTAGGATAAAAGTTTCAATATACCGAGTAGTTTGCCATGTGGAGCATCCACGGTGTTCGTAAAGAAGTCGGATCGATCTTTTCAAATGTGTGTTAATTACCAGATGTTAAATAAATTGACAATGAAGAATTGTTATTCGTGCCTACGTTAGATGACTTATTCGATCAACTGAGTGAAGCTAGGGTATTCTCGTAGCTATAATCTGCAATGGGATTCCATTAATTGAAGATAAAAGAAGGTAGTGTACAACTGACTGTTTTTTGAACAAGATATGGTTCATATAATTTGTTAGTGATGCTATTTGAATTGACCAACACCTTAGTTTTATTTGTTGACCTTTTTTGAACTGAATCTTTCACGATCAATAAGATAGATTTATGTTGGTCTTCGTAAATGATATTTTGGTATATTCTAAAAATAAGAGAGACCATGAAGTCCATCTTAGTTTGGTGTTGGATACACTGAGACAACACAAATTAAAGTAAAAGTTCTCCAAGTGTCACTTTTAGAAATGAGAAGTGACGTCTTGGCCATGTTGTATCAGAGAATGGAAAGGCAATGAATCCATCGAAGATAGAAACCGTTAATGGTTGGAAGAGACTAGAGATGGTCATGGAGATGAGAAGTTTCTTAGGATTGTCTGGCTATCACCGTAGATTCATTATGAATTTCTCATGTATGGCAGCACTCTTAACTAAGTTGACAAAGAAGAACGAGAAGTTCGTACGGACCCATAAATGTAAATGGTCATTTCAGGAGTTAAAGAAGTTATTGACAAATGCTCCTGTCTTGATCGTATCTGAGGGTAATTAGGAGTGTATACCAATGTCTGTGGTATAGTTCTGGGAGTAGTGCTGATGCAAAAATGGGAGAGTGGCTGCGTATGAATCCAGGTAGTTGAGACATCATGAATTTAGGTATCTGACTCATGATGGCAACGGTAGTTTTTTGGTTGAAGATCTGAAGATATTGTCTTTTGGGAGAGAGGTTCAAGTTATATACAGACCATAAGTTATTTAATTATTTATTCTCTTAGAAAGCGTTAAATAAGAGGTGGCAGATATAGCTAGAATTCTTTGCTTAATATGATTTCAGGATAGAATATACATTGGGATGGGGAACAATGATGCTGATGCTTTTAGTAGAAAGCAGCAGAATGGGGTGTTAGCCAAGATCAAATAATGGAACATATTAGAGGCACTAGCCTCTTGTGAAGTGCACCATAGGAAGAATAGTGGATCGAGTAAAGATTCGGGCACGTTGAATAGTTTTGAGGTAGATCTAACACTGATGTATAGAATTATTGTAAGTCATAATAAGGACCTACTGATAGCCAAAAGGATTAGGCGATTATAAATGGGAGTGGATGTTAAGGATCAAAAAGGATTCAAGACAGACTCGATAGATAACTTAGGAAGAAAGGAAGACTTTCGAATGTCGAAGAACCTTTGGGAAGAAATTTTAGAGGAGTCGTCAGTTTAGGTTTACTATTTATCTTATAAGACATGAGGATGTATCTTGACATGAAGAGGGTATTCTTTTGGGAAGGGATGAAGAGGGATGTTGATGAATGTGTAAATAGATGTTTCACCTGTCAGCAGGTAAAGGCTGAACATCAAGCTGAAAGGATTGCTTCAACCTTTGGAAGTACCGACTTGGAAGTGGGTCCCTATGTCTATGGATTTTATTCATGGATTTCCTAGGTCGAGCAAGGAGAACAAAAGCATTTGGGTGATACTCGATAGACTGACTCAGAATGCCCACCTTATCCCGTTAAGTTCGATAAGAATAACAACTAATTTTGCATGACTATACATGAAGAATATAGTGAGACTACATTGGGATTCCAAGCAGTATTATAAGTGATAGAGACCTTTTGTTCACCGGTGAATTCTAAATAAGTTTGCAGAGTGCATTTGGTACATAACTGAGCATGAGTATGGCTTACCACACCCAGACTATATCTAATAGAGATGGTGAACCGTATGCTTGAGAATATGCTAAGGGCATGTATTTTGGATTTTGGTGGAACTTGGAAAGATTATTTGCATTGGGTAGAATTTGCAGACAATAATAGTACCAATCGAGTATTTGATGGCCCCATTTGAGGCACCTTATGGAAAGCCATGTAAGTCACTGGTATGTTGGTTGGACACGGGAGATAGACTTATGCCTAGGCCCAATTTGGTAAGAGATACTACTTGAAAGGTTAAATTGATTCATGGTAGGATAAAGTTTAGCGCAATCAAGGCAATAGAGTTATGCATGTAAAAGGATAAGAGATCTTGAGTTCACGATAGGTGATTATGAGTTTGTGAAAGTTTCTCCAATGCGAGGGGTTATGCGATTTAGGAAGGCAAGGAAGTTGGCCCCTAGGTATGTAGGACTATTTCCATTAATTGAGAGAACTGGCAAACTAGTTTATCAAGTTGAGTTACAAAGTAATTTAGTAGGTGTTCACAATGTTTTTCATATATCACATGTGAGGAAATGTGTGTATGACCCGAATTCGGTAGTGGACAGAAAGCAGCTAAAGATTTATCTATAGAACCGGTTCTAACTTATATTAGAAGACCGAAGGGAATAATAGGCCGCGATACAAAAGAGTTAAGGAATAAAGTTATTAAACCTTTTTGCATCCAATGGAGTGACGATGTTAATATTGTACCCATGAGGTAGAGGATAGGATTATAAATATCTACCCTGATTTGTTTGCCATGTGCAGTTAGACTAGTGTGTTCTAATGTATAAACTAGTAGCGTCACTGTTATGATTAAATGATATGATATTTGAATGTGCTGGTAGTTACACTTATACATTATAATTGATTTGATGATTTACATTAGTGAGGAGCTAGTGTAATTATAGAATATGTGTATATTGATTATGACAATGCTTTTTATCGAGCTTTGTCTGAATTTCGAGGCCGAAACTCCTATAAGGTGGGAAGATTTACCTCATATTTTGAAGTACCATAAAATAGGAAAAATTAATTAAACAAATGATTAATAAAATTAAATTTAAGGATAAAGTAAAGAAATTTTAATGGAGAGTAAATGAATGTTGGATGAGGAGTTAAGGATTTAATAAGAATATGCTAGAATGTGGTTTTAGCCAGAGCCCAAAGTACTAAACCCTTACACTTCAACTCCTCATTCATTCTCTTATTTTCCACAAACTAAAAGAAAAAAAACCAATAGATTAGGCTGACTATAACTTTAAGGGAAGAAAAGAGGAAAATCTAAGGTAAAAGAGAGGGAACATTCATTTCTTAAGAAAAGCGTGCTCTAATCAAGTTTAATCAAATCAAAGGTGGTTAATTCTTTCTCTAAAACCTTCTAAGGTTAGGATTATATACATGTTTAATGTGTTAATGGTAAGGAACAAATATATGAATGATAGATAATATTTGTTCATGTTTAAGGAATTTAATGATGGTGATTTTGACGTGTCAAGGATAGAATGTGGACCAAAACTTCTGCAAATCATATGAAATTTTATATGATGTGTAAAATGATTATAGAGAGATGAAATTTTAATCCCATAATTTTCTAAAATTTTATGGAACATGAATTTTCTAAGATGAAAAAAGACCTAGTTTTGGAAATTATTTATTTAGAATATTAAAAATATTTATTGGCCTAGGAATCATATAGGAACGAAATATAATAATTTGGAGTTTCGGTAAATTTTAGGGATTTTTTCATGCATTTTCGAATTTATATGAATTAATTAGTAAATATAAGGGCAACTTATATAAAGGTAATTAACCAAGAAATTTAAGAAAGAATTAATAAATTCTAAAAGAAATCTAAAAAGGCTCGTGTAAAGAAATAATAAGTCAACATATATCAAGGTTAGGTGAAATGCATTATCTTTAGATGGAAATAAAACAGTTTTCACGATAATTATTAAAATGCCATATCAACCAGCAATAGTCAATTTCAACTTGCGATTGCTAAAGGAAGATGAACCGGCAATAGCTAATGTGAACACCAACTTGGGATAGCCATGAAAATCAACTAGCGACAACATTAAAACTACCAAAATGTGATAAATTTTGTAGACATCGTCTTGCGATAGCTAGAATATGTATCAACATGCGATAACTAAAAGAAATGCCAACATGTGATAGCTATGTTGGAGTCAACTAGCGAAATCTATGTTCAAACATGCGACAACTGTGTTGGAGTCAACTAGCGACAGCTGTGTTGGAGTCAACATGTGACAACTGTGTTGGAGTCACCTAGTGGTAGTTGTGTTCGAGTCAATTAGCGACAATCGTATTGGAGTAAACTAGTGAAAGCTATGTTACATCCAACTTTCGATGGCAATATAGGATTAACTTGTGATAATTATATTGGGATCAATTCATGATAGCTTTGAAGTATGTCGACATGTGATGGCCTAAGGGACTCAACTTGCGACAACTAGGGTAATGTCAACATGCAACGGCCCTAGAAAACCCAACACATGATAGCCTTATAAAGTAAATGGAGACAACAAATAATGTCACTTGAAAAATGCTAAGTACGTAAACGAAATTTTTGTAGCACTCTAGGGGCCATCTCCTAAAGTCATGGTTGAGAATTTCATAGAGGTAAAATGGCTATTGAAAATAATAAGCCAATAAGAAATAACTTAATTAAAGAATGAAATTGAGATTAAGCTTGATTAAGCCATGTAATGATAAGTTGAATCGATTATAAGAATGAAAATACTAAAAGAAGCCTTTAGAAACTATAGGTCCAAACACGACATTGTATTTCGAAATTTTGGTAAAAGGCCCGTGTGGTTACCAAATGTCTAAACACGGCATTATATTTGGTAACGTTGACGGATGGCCATAGTGGCATAGTGGCAAACCATATCTATTCATGACAATGTATAAGAATGATAGAGTATGGATTGTGTAATATCAAATTATCTATTCATGATAAAAATACGTAATGACGGAGTAAGTTTTATATAGCATCCAATTGTCCATTCACAAAAATTATACGAGAAAGAGAGAGTGAGGATTGTGTGGCATTCATTTATCTAATTGTTATTCGGCATTTTGACCAGGCTATATCCGAACCGATTGGAAAAGTTAAATTCAACTGTCATCAAGGCCAATAGCCCGGAGCGATGATTGTGAGGTCTAAAAATCTAGTATAGGCATTGATGTGAAGCGACAATCAACCGGGATCAAGAGATGTACTCCCCAGAATATTCTAAGTAGGATTAGTACCTTCCCCGGGTAGGGGATCGATGCCTATCCTATTCCCTAGGGGATTGGTACATATACTCAATTTCGTCAATAAAGAGTGACAAGGAAGGCCCCATGAGACTATATTTCAAATTTTAAGCCGTTAGGAGTTTGCATGCTTAAGTTATGGATAAATTACTTCACCTAAGAAAGGAAGCGGTATAAAAGGTATCGGTATAAAGGGGAATGGTACATAAGAGATCGACATATTTCAGCCAAGCAAGTGGAAGTCAGTGGAAAACAATCAATATCTCAAGATTCATAAGTCAACGTAATTCTTTAAGGAGAGGAGCCTGTAACACTCCTAATTCTTAATAACATTATTCAAGAGATTTATGTAGATAAATTAAATATAATAACTAAAATACTAGTGCGATAAGGGGATTGAGATTTGAAAACTTATTTAGTGGTCATGCTTAAATAAGTACAAAGAATGAGTTTATGGAAATGGTTTATTAGGTAACTAAAAGAGAATAAAACAAGGGTATTATGAGTAATAGCCGCACCCATAATCCTGTTACCTTAAAATCTCGTTTCCATTTCTTTGCACGTTCATTTTTCAAAACTCGAAAATATAAATCAAAGAAGAGCAAGCCGGCCATAACCTAAGGAAGGAAAAAGGGGGAAATAAATTAAAGCTAAGCAACCAAGCAAGGAGATATGATGATTTTAATGATGATATGCTTGGATTATATGATATATTTGATTCAAATAACTTTGATTGATAAATGGTTATTTCGGTTTTAAGGCTAAAATCATTTATAATGGGTTTCGAAAGCCATGAGGATTAATTATGTTATGCAAAACATTATTTTGGAGATGGTTTTAATTTTTCGTAATTATCCAAGCTATGGATAATTTATTATGAATTTTCGAAGGAGAATATTAATAATTGGGTTTAGAATTAATTTCGGTAATTATATAAAGGAATTTGGGTCCAAAATTTATGTATGTTAGATAACATATTAAAAGCGAATTCTATGATTTTTGGGGATTTTCCTAACTAATTTACTATGAAAATTAAATTAATTTATTTGGAGGATTTAAATTTTTAATTATTTTGCTTAAGGGAAGGGCTTCTTTACTAGTGGCAACTAAATAAAATTTTACAAATAGGCAAGTTAGTTAAAAAGCAATTACTTGAAAAGGCAATAAAATAGTTTTTGTATAGAAGTATGGTTTCGCTACTTCCAGTAGCACCTTTGGACCCTATACTTCCACCTCAACCAAGCCGAAACCAATACACAAGGTATCAATGCATTAGTACATAGTGGATTGGAGAATGGCGGCGGGTATAGAGTTGAAATCAGGCTTTCGAAGGGGTCAAAACCCATTTAAATAGCTTTCGAAGATGCCACTTGCCTTGTTTTCTAAAGAATGCTTTCGAAAGGGTTTTAAATAGCTTTCGATGATGTTGTTGCCTTTTTGTTAAAGTGTAGCTTTCGAATGAGTTACCCTGTTTTTAAATCAATGCTTTCAAAAGGGTTTTTTGAACCTAGTTGAAACTCTGCTGCCGTCTCAATGCCTTTCAAAGGGATTGAAGTCATCAATGAGTTCAAAAGGTAGCTTTTGTTTTATAGATATAATAAGCCACTTCCCAAAGCTTTCGAAAGGGCTCTAGTAGCCACGTTAAGGGTTTCGAAGGCTATGGCTTCAAAAGTGGTCAAAGCTATCCTTCCAAATGTTTTACTTAAATGATTAAAGCTTTCGAAAAGATGGTTCTGAAGCCATCTGCTATTCCCTAAACTCTTTTCAATGGTTTCAAAAGGGATACTTTCGTTTGTATTCACTTTGACCAAAAGATATGTTTAAGGTTAAACCCAATGGTTTTGAAATGGGTACTTTCAATTGGTTTCGAAGCTATGCTTTTATAAATAAGCAAGTGGTGGTTTAATACTTTTGAAAGGTATGTTTTGATGGTTTCGAAAGATATGTTTTAAAGTGTTTCGAAGGGCGTATGCTTAGTGTTTTGAAAAGAAGATTTGAATGCTTTCAAAAGATATATTTCAATGGTTTCGGAAGAAAAGGTCTAAGGTTTCATAAGCCTTAGTTTTCAAAACCATGAACCAATCTCAATTTTAAAAGTTAAAACCCATGGCACTATAAAAGAGCTTTTAAATGGATTTTAAATTTATAATTTTTGAAGAACCTTTCCTTAATAAAATAATAGGTTAACGGGATTAACCATGTTTCAAGTAAGAAATGATTTCAAGGATATTAAACCATAAGTGTTAGCATTATTTTTGTGTATATGCTTCTTCTATGAATATAGTCACTAAGCAATGGACCCATAACTGTATTTTGGGGAGTAGTGGCAGGATAATTGGGTAGGTTAACCCAGTAATGAATATAAATTAAGTAACTCTTGAATGAATAGAGTTGCATCCAGGAGGTCAGGCAGACCAGGATATTGGATGCCCAAAGACTAATTAAGAAGTTTTAGTTTAGACGGGTTCATAGTAATCTCATAAATATTATGTTTGGTAAGAGTTATTGGCAGGGGCCAACAAGTTTATATTAAACCCATGAAAACTATATCTGGACTAAGTTATTAATAGAAGCCAATAGGTTCTCAGTCAACCTATGAAAATTATGATATAAGGGGAGTTATTGGAGATATCAATAGGTTCAAAGAGAACCCATGAATTAAATATATGAAGTTATTGGCAGGGGCCAATAGGTTCTTAGTGATCCCTTGAAAACTATGAGATCGGATAGATAGTCTGTAAGCTTTAAACAGGTTATTAGTCAGCATATGAAAAATAATAGGTTAATGGTGACCCTAGAAACTATAATTATGACAGATAATCAAATGAACGAGGATGGTAAATCCAGAATGATTTATTTGTTTGCATATCATCATAATATTTTAAATTTCTGTATTTTTAACCATTGTGGTTGCAGGAGCATAGTATATGGTTATCATAAGTTTTGATAACATAGTAGTGTAGGGAATACCCATTCTGCTAAGCGGCAAGGTCTCACTAGATATTTAAATGGTTCGAAATGGTAGGTTATTATTCATACCAGGCTTTATATTTGACTTAAAGTTTATGTTTTCCCCTTATACACTCGCGTGCTCAATTAACTTTGAGTAGTTTGAGAGTTGAGATTTTTAGGTACCTCTTTAGACGATAAGCTTTCAGAGATGTGCAGGAGGCAAGCTAGCTAGTAGGAGTTTTTTTCTATTTTGATTCCACTATGTTTTTTTGTAAAGGCAAAGTTGTTTAATTGCCTATGTTTAGACTTTGATCATCCAAGAGGCATCTTCATATGTCGCTCTTGGCGTATGTTGTATTAATTATATTTCTCTGAAAGTGGTTCTTGAATCTGGGATTATGTAATGAATTTGAATTTTTTGAAATGGAATGTTAAAGTTGTTTAATGATTTTAAATTTTTTCATATCCATGCATTTCTGTTATATCAATGTATCTAACATTACCATATTTTTTCACCGAGGATTAATAACTATGGATGACCGCAGCATCCGTAGCCGTTACGCTTAGGCCTTCAGGTGGGGATGTTACAAGTTAGTATTAGAGCATAGATTTATGAAAGCTTAAAAGAAATTTAAGCCTAAAAGAGTTTTCAAAACATAATCCAATGAATTGGAAAATAAAATCGGGGTTTGGGTTAATGCTAGTAATGTACTTGTATTTGATATATATATATATATATATATATACACACACACATATAAATGCTTATTCCTCTCTCTCTTAGACCGTTCTTCTGTATCTTACTAAGGCTCTTATGCAGATTTATGAGAAAGAAGGTATGGAGGCAAAAAATGGAAGAGGAAATCTCGGTCGAGGAAGCACCGCAACAAATAGAAATGTTTGACCCACCAAGAGGAGCCCGGGTTGACGGGCAAATGCTATTCAAATGCAGATGCCAATGTAGGAGCTGGAAATTCGCCAATAGATATGGGGATGATGTTTCTGTTCTTCGTCAATCTAGTGCAAACTGGAGCAGCGACTAGAGTAGCCGGAAATGTTGAAGGAGCTAATCCCATGGCTTAAACTGGGAATAGTTATGCCAAGTTGAGCAAAGATTACACCAATCTTGGTGGGAAGCCGTTTGTGGGAACAAAGGATGTCATAGAAGTTGAGAATTGGATGCTGCATTATGAGAGCCTTCGCTGACGTGGGATTGAATGATGAACAGAAGAGGGGACTAGCCTCTAGGCAGTTGCAGGGAGCAGTGCTTCATTGGTGGAATAATGTTACTGTTGGAGTACCTGAGGAAGTGTTGATGGGCAGAATTTCGAAGGAGATTCAAGCAGAAGTTTTTGTCTGAAGTTACTAAGTCATAATTATTGAGAAAGTTTATGGATTTTGTGCAGGGAGAAATGTCGGTAATTAAGTATGCCACCAAGTTTGATGATTTGTCCCGATATGAGTATAATACAACTGACACTATCGTTAAGAGGAATGAAAAGTTCATTTAAGGATTGACATCCGAGATTGCTAGGGCAACCCTGCCACATCTCCATGACCTTGTAATGTAGTTACGAAGATGGAAATCCGACATGAGTAAATGCTTCCTATTAATGAGAAGTAAAAGCTATTTGAAACCCAAGGTTCTCAGGGAAAGAAGAGGAAGTTATTTAAGAAGACGGGAGCCGAGAAGGGAGAGGTTGCCAAGAAGGCAACGGCTGATCTGGTTTTCTTTAAGTGTGATAGGAAGGATCGTTATGCTCATGAATGCAGAACTAGAAAGGAGAAGAAGGCCATAGAAAAGAAGAGCATGAAATGCTTTAACTGTGACCAAGGTGGGCATTATAAGAATCAGTGTTCAAGACCAAACAGGGAGGATAAGGGAAAGGTTTTTGCTGTTGGACAATCATCTGCCAGGCGAACTACTGCTAAGTAGGAAAAGACTATAATGAAAGATACACTTTTGATTCAGAGTATACCAATTAGGGTACTTTTTGATACCAGTGCATCACATTCATTTATATCTCAGTGTCTAGTTGATAGGTTATATTTAGAACCCACCTACCTTGTACTTCCTTAAAGGTTGTGAATCTGATAGGAGGGTATGCAACTTTAGGGATGAGATGTGACCGGTTAGAACTTGATTTGTTAGGTCATAAGTTTGCATGAGTTTGTATGTTTTTGATCTCATAGATTTCGGAATCATTTTGGTTATGGATTGGCAGAGTAGATATGAGGCTAGGATAATTTTCCAGGATAGGGAAATATCGTTGAGACACTCTGATAGTCATAACCAATCATATTCTTAGTGGAGAATTCTAACAGAAGTGCTTGTGCTTTATTGAGAACTATGGAAGTGGAAGAAGAGTTAAGCCAGGTTCGAGTAGCAAGAGATTTTGCAGATGTTTTTGAGTCGGTTATAGGACTACAACCAAAACAAGCTGTTAAGTTTTAGATAGATCTTGTGCTAGGAGTTGAACCTGTAAGTAAACCACCTAGCAGGATGACACCGACCGAGATAAAGGAGTTGAAGGTGCTGCTTGTGGATCTAGAAGGAAGGAATTTTACTAGACCAAGCATTCGCCTTGGGGAGCGGTTGCGGTATTTATGAAGAAATGGGATGGGTCATTGAGAATGTGTATCGAATGTCGTAAGTTGAATAAGAAGACGATTAAGAATAAGTAGTCTTTGCTAAGAATTGATGATCTATTTGATCAGTTATGTGGAGCTAGAGTATTTTCCCATTTGGATTTGGTGATATGCTTCCATCAGTTAAGAGTGGCAGAGGACGGTATTCCATTGACAGCGTTTCAAACTAGGTATGGTTCGTACGAATGGTTAGTAATGCCATTCGGGTTAACGAACGCACAAGCTTTCTTCGTGGATCTGATGAATCGAGTTTTTCAAGAGTACTTGGATAGATTCATGTTGGTGTTTATAAATGACATTTTAGTATACTCTAAGGATAAAAGAGAGCATGAAGATCATCTTAGAGTGGTTCTCAAGACGCTGAGGCAGCATCAGCTGAAAGCGAAGTTTTCCAAGTGTCATTTTTGAAAGAAAGAGGTTAAGTTTCTTGGTCATGTAGTTTCAGAGAATGGCTTGTCAGTCAATCCAAATAAGATCGAAGCTGTTAATAATTGAAAAGGACCAGAGATAGTGACTGAGATTATAAGTTTTCTTGGACTTGCTGGCTATTGTCGAAGATTCATCGAGGACTTCTCGTGGATAGTAGCACCTTTGGCTAAGTTAACTAGGAAGGATGTGAAGTTTGGTTGGTCTGACGAATATGAGAAAACATTCCTTAAGTTAAATCATTTATTGACCAACGCACCTGTGTTAGTAGTTCCAGATGGAAATCAAGGGTTGGTGGTGTATACCAATGCATATGGGACTGGATTAGTAGCTATGTTGATGTAGAAGGGTAAAGTCATTGCCTATGCTTCACGACAGCTTAGACCACATGAGATGAGATATCCTACTCATGATTTGGAGTTGGCAGCAGTGATCTTCACATTGAAGATATAGAGACATTATCTCTTATGGGAGAGATTTGAGCTACACACAGATCATGAGTCCTTAAGGTATTTATTCTCTCAGAATGATTTGAATATGAGACAGCAAAGGTGGCTGAAGTTTTTAGCAGCTTATGATTTTGGTATAGAGTGTACACCTGGGAAAGGAAATAAAGTAGCGGGTGCTCTTAGCAAAAGACATCGGAATGTGGCGTTGACAATGTTGGCAGAATGGAAAATTTTAGAAGCTTTGACCACTTATAATGTGCAGTTAAGATCGACTGCTAGTTCTGGTCAGAGTATTGCTATGTTGTCCTGTTCAGAAGTTCGAATAGTGTTGATCAAAAGAATTGCTTCTAAGCACAAAGAGGATCCATTATTAGCTGAGAAGATTAGAAAGCTTGGGGTTGGATCGGAGATCAATGATCTAAAGGACGTTAGTCATGACTAAAGGGGATGGTTGAGAAGGAAGGGACGGTTGTATGTTCCGAATGTTGAGGACTTAAGGAAAGAAGTTCTTAAGGAATGTCATTGATCCAAATTCACAGTTCATCCTGGAGGAACCAAGATGTATCCTAATATGAAGAGGAGCTTCTATTCGAAAGGTATGAAGAAGGATGTTGGCTTGTGGGTTAGGCAGTGTGCAAACTGTCAACAAGTGAAGGCCGAACATTAAGAGCCGAGTGGGTTGCTTCAATGTTTACAGACTTCAGTTTAGAACTGGAATTCGATATTTATGGATTTTATAGATGGGTTGCCAAGGTCGAGTAGAATAAATGAAAGTATATGGGTTATAGTGGATAGATTGACCAAGAGTGCCCATTTTATTCCAGTTAAGTCAACCAGGACAGCACCTGTTTTAGCTAAGTTGTTTATGAAGAGCATAGTTAGACTTCATGGAGTTTCTAGTAGTATAGCCAGTGATAGAAATGCTTTGTTCAATACCAAATTTTGGAAGTCCTACAGGATTTATTAGGTACCAAGCTTAAGATTCGTATCACCCTCGAATGGATGGGCAAACAGAGAGAGTCAATAAGGTACTCGATGATTTATTAAGGGATTGTGTGCTAGACTTTGGTGGATCTTGGGAAGATCACCTACACTTAGTGGAGTTTTCCTATACTAATAATCATCAGACTAGTAAAGGAATGGTGCCATTTGAAGTTTTTTATAGAAGGCCATGCAAATCACCAGCATGTTGGTTGGAGACTAGAGACAGATTAGTCTTGGGTCCAGATCTGGTTAGAGAGGCGACAAAGAAGATTGAGTTGATTCAAGAAAGGATGAAGAAAGCTCAATCCAGACAGAAGAGTTACGCAGATAAGAGGCATAAAGATCTTTAATTCTCAGTTGGAGATAGGGTTTTCATTAAGGTATCACTGATGAAGGGTGTGGTATGATTTGGAAAGTAAGGGAAACTGGCATCGAGATATGTTGGTCTGTTCCAAATTATAGATAGGATCGGAAAGCTTGCATACAGAGTAGAGCTGCCGAGAAATATGGCAGGGGCCCATAATATGTTTCATGTGTCTCATCTTCACAAGTATATGCAGGATCCAGAGGCTACTAGTCCTCCGATAGGGTTGGAAGAGTTGATAGTTGAATCAAATTTGACTTTTATTAGAAACCAGTTCAGGTTGTAGTGAGAGATGAGAAAAGGTTAAGAAACAACACAGTCAAGTTGGTGAAAGTTCATTGGAGCGACAACAAGAAGGATTGCACTTGGGAGACAGAAGACGGGATTAGAGATACTAATCCTAATCTACTACGAGGGTATGTTCTATATTTGTTTTATATAGACTGCTGACCGTCAGGTAGACTAGTATGGTAGGTAGGAACTGTTACAGATGATTGTTATGTTTAGTATTTAGTCCTTCTAGAATTTCGAGGATGAAATTCTTTAAGGAGAGGAGCCTATAACACCCCTAATTTTTAATAACGTTATTCTAAAGATTTAATTAGATAACTCAAATAGAATAATATAAATATTAGTGTGATAAGGGGATTGAGATTTGAAAACTTATTTACAAGTCGTGCTTAAATAAACATAAAGAATGAGTTTATGGAAATGGCTTATTAGATAATTAATAAGAGAATAAAAAATGGTATTATGGGTAATAGCCGCACCCATAATCCCGTTACCTTTAAAATCTCATTTTCATTTCTTTGCACGTTCATGTTTCAAAACTCAAAAACATAAAATAAAAGAAGAGCAAGCTGGCAATAACCTAGGAAAGGAAAAGGGCGAAATCAGTTAAAGCTAAGCAATCAAGCAAGGGGAATTAATCAAAAATCAAAGCTCAAGTTCCTTATCCTAAGCAACGTGAATAGTAATCAAAGTCATCTCAATTTTTTGTTTTTAATGAATATTTGATTTATAATTTAAGTTTAAATCGCATATGATGATTTTAATGATGATATGCTTGGATTATATGATATGTTTGATTCAAGCAAGTTTGCTTGATAAATGGTTATTTCAATTTTAAGGCTAAAATCGTTTATAATGGGTTCCAAAAGCCACGTGGAGTAATTATACTATGCAAAATATTATTTTGGAGATGGGTTTAATTTCTCGTAATTATCCAAGCTATGGATAATTTATTATGAATTTTCAAAGGAGAATATGAATAATTGAGTTTAGAAATTAATTTCAGTAATTATATAAAGGAATTTGGGTTCAAAATTTATATATGCTAAATAACATATTAAAAGTGAATTTCTATGATTTAGGGATTTTTCTTATGTAATTTACTATGGAAATTAAATTAATGTATTTGGAGGATTTAAATGTTTTATTTATTTTGCTTAAGGGAATGGCTTCTTTGCTAATTACTTTTATGTAGATCTGAAATGAATGTAATAGTTTTCAGAAAAGAATTTGAAAAGTTTGTGGCAACCAGTTAAAATTTTATAAATAGGTAAGTTAGTTAAAAAGAAACTACTTGAAAAGGCAATAAAACAGTTTTTGTACAGAAGTATGGTTTCACCACTTCTAGTAGTACCTTTCGACTCTATACTTTCGCCTCAACCAAGTCGAAACCAATACAAGGTATCAATGCGTTGGTATATGGTGGATTGAAGAACAGAGGCAGGTATGGAGTCGAAACCAGGCTTTTGAAGGGGTCGAAACCAATTTAAATAGCTTTTGAAGATGCCACTTGCCATGTTTTCTAAAGAATTCTTTCGAAAGGGTTTAAAATAGATTCGAGGCTGCCGCCTTTTTGTTAAAGTGTAGCTTTTGAATGAGTTAATCTGTTTTTAAATCAATGCTTTCGAAAGGGTTGTTTGAACCAGTCGAAACCCTACTGTCGTCTCAATGCCTTTCGAAGGGATTGAAGTCCTCAACGAGTTCGAAAGGTAGCTTTTGTTTTATAAGTGTAATAAGCCACTTCCCAAAGCTTTCGCAAGGGCTCCAGTAGCGACATAAGGGTTTCGAAGGCTGTGGCTTCGAAAGGTGTTTCGAAGCTATCCTTCTATATGTTTTACTTAAATGATTAAAGCTTTTGAAAGGATGGTTCTGAAGCCATCTGTTTTTCCCCAAACTTTTTTTAATGGTTTCGAAAGGGGTACTTTCGTTTGTATTCACTTTGACCCAAAAGATGTGTTTAAGACTAAACCTAACGGTTTCGAAATGGGTACTTTCAATTAGTTTCAAATCTTTGCTTTTACAAATAAACAAGTGATGCTTTAATACTTTCGAAAGGTGTGTTTTGATGGTTTCAAAAGATATGTTTTAAAGTGTTTCGAAAGGCATATGCATAGTGTTTTGAAAAGAAGATTTGAATGCTTCCGGAAGAGATTTTCCAATGGTTTCGAAAGTAAAGGTCTAAGGTTTCATAAGCCTTAGTTTTCAAAACAAAAACCCAATCTCAATTTTGAAAGGCAAAATCCATGGCACTATAAAAAATCTTTAAATGGCTTTTAAATTAGTAGATTTTTAAGAAGATTTCATTGATAAAATTATAGGTTAAAGGGATTAACCATGTTTCAAGTGAGAAATGGTTTCAAGGATATTAAACCATAAATGTTGGTATTATTTTTGTGTATATGCTTCTTCTATAAAATTACTCACAAAGTAATGGACCCATAACTGTATTTTAGGAAGTAAGGGCAGGATAACCAGCTAGGTTGACCTAGTATTGAATATAAATTAAGTAACTCCAGAATGAATAGAGTTGCATCCAGGAGTCAGGTAGATCAGGATATAGGATTCCCAAATACAAATTAAGAAGTTGTTGGTTTAGATAGGTTCATAGTAAAACCACGAAAGTTATGTTTAGTAAGAGTTATTGGCAGGGGCTAACAGGTTTGTAGTGAACTCATGAAAACTATATCCGCATTTGACAGAAGTTAATAGGTTCTTAGTCAACCCATGAAAACTATGATATAATGGGAGTTATTAGAGATACCAACAGGTTTAGGGAGAACCCATGAAATAAATGTATGAAGTTATTGGCAGGGGCCAATAGGTTCTTAGTGATCCAATGAAAACTATGAGACCGGAAAGATAGTCTGTAAGCTTTAAACAGGTTATTAGTTAGCCCATGAAAACTAATAGTGACCGTATAAAGTATAACTATGATAGATAGTCAAATGAACGGGGATGGGAAATCCAGAATGATTTACTTATTTGCATATCATCATAATATTATAAATTGCTATGTTTTTAACCATTGTTGATGCAAGAGCACAGTATATGGTTATCATAAGTTTTGATAAGAATCTAATGAGGGGAAAACCCATTCCGCCAAGCGGTATGGTCTCACTAGATATCTAAATGGTTCGAGATGGTAGGTTATTAATCATACCGGGCTTTATGTATGACTCGAAATTTATGTTTTCCCCTTAAACTCTTGGGTGCTCAATTAACTTTGAGTAATTTGAGAGTCGAGGTTTTCAAGTACCCCTTTAGACGAATAATCTTCCAAAGATGTGCAGGAGGCAAGCTAGCTAGGAGGAGTTCTTTTCAATTTTGATTCCGCTGTGTTTTGTTGTAAAGGAAAAGTTATTTAATTGCCTATATATACTTCGACTCTGATCATCCAAGGAGGCATCTTCATATGTCGCTCTTGGCGTATGTTGTAATAATTATATTTTCTCTGAATGTGGTTCTTGAATCTGAGATTATGTAATGAATTTGAAATGTTTTGAAATGTAATATGAAAATTGTTTAATGATTTTAAATTTTTCCATATCCATTCGTTTCTGTCAAATCAATGTATCTAACATTACCGTATTTGATTGTTGAGGATTAATAACTATGGCTGACTGCGGCATCCATAGCTGCTAGTTTTGGACCTCCAAGTGGGGGATGTTACATTAACTCTTACTATGCTCCGACTAGAAGAGCAATATGAAACGGATGTGACTCAACCATCCGCACAGTGGTCCTTGCCTTTGGTCTGACAGGGAGATAATCAATCACTGATTGGATGTGACTTGACCATCTATTCTTTAGGTCCTTGCCTAGAGTATGGCGACATTTGCATTGAAAGTGGATGTGATTAACCTTCTAACACCCAACTCATGCCCAAAATCTGATGGAGCATCGAAGTATTCCCCCTGGAAGGAAAAACCAGAAGATCCAAGATATGCGACACTCAACCTACCATCAACTAATATTATCTCACGATTCAACGGAAAGAGTATAAAGCTAAATTGACATGATTTACCTTCCTACTTATCGACGTATTCCCCAGGCTTGGGGGTATGAGCGAGAAACATGATAAATGTAAACCAACCATTCATTGATCAATGCTAAGTCTTTGAAGCTAAGGCAGGAGTATAAACACGACTAGGATGAAACGTGACTGTCCATGTAGTACATTTATCAACCAGAGACCCGGAGTAGAAATGTGAACATCCAAAGACTGACTACGATAGCTCAATACCGTGACTCATACCTAGTGTTTGCAACAACTTGAGGCTACGACCAAAAGGATGCCTAGAGATAGAATCATTGAATCGATACCCAAGCTCATGGGCAATTGACAATCGCTCCAACCTGAATGACGAGCAACAGATCGCAAATACAGTGAATGAAAAGCGTGTTACTCGAGTACACAAGCGGATTCAAACTCAAAGCAAGAGCCAGCTGTGCAGCTGCACGCAACATGAGGCTGCACCCTACTCAACATTTGATTCGATGTGCTCCTTTAAGCCTGATCTTCAACCATCACATATAATCGCTAAAAGCGTCTAGAACCCATCACTATCATATTCAATAGCTCATGATAAGACTCTGGGATTCGACCCGCAGTGACCATCATTATTGCCCGTTTTACCGGATTTCAAGCTGATTGTTATGCGAAACAGTTACGTTTGAACTCACTGATCGGCTATCGGCATATAGGAATCTGACATACTTATTCAAGTTCGTTCAGGGCATATGTTATAACCAGTACAAGTACAAATGTGCTAATCTATTCAAGTCTGAAGTGGTAAACATCCGACTCAAGGTCGTATGATAGTTTAAATATACAAGTCATATATGGCATATCTCATTGTTCGATTTCAAATTCACATTGTCTAATATGTTCATGTCAAATCAAAAACTGCTTAAGTTCCACCAATCAAGGGATCAAAACTGATCCCATTTCTTGGCAAAATCCATTTAAGAATTTTTCAGCTCACAACGTATGCCCAATATCAAGGAACAATAGCACGGTCTGTTCTATAAAGATATAGACCACAAAGATAAAGAAGAGGAGCCTAAAGAATCCAAAGTTGTGCCATTGAGTTAACGAAAGACATTAGGGTCAGCCATGATGACCTATCAAGGGTTCTGAAGATCGGATCACAGCTCAATGCAACGATGATGAAAAAATTAGCTGGCTTTTATGAGCAAATCTTGATGTGTTCGCTTGGATCCATTCTGACATGTGTGTGATCTCACTGACTATCGCAAACTATGTATTGAATATCGACCCGAGGCATGTCCTGATGGAATAAAAGCAACGTGGCATGGATCTGAAGAGATCTGCTGCACTTAACGAAGAGGTGGATAAGCTCAAAAACAATGGGTTTATCCATGATGCCATCTACCTGAAATGCGTATCCAATCCAATTCCTGTGAGAAAAGCTAATGGAAAGTAGCGAATATACGTCGACTATTCTGACCTGAACAAGGCATGCCCGAAGCTTTCCACTTTCGAGGATCGACAGCTGGTAGACTCAACCATTGGATATGAGCTTCTTTCATTTACAAATGCGTACTTTGGATACAACCAGATCCTGATGCACATCCCCGACCAGGAACACACCCACCTCATTACCGATCTAGGTCTATATTTTTATGTTGTGTTGTCATTTGAATTAAATAATGTTGAAGCTACTTACTAAAGACAAGTCAACCAAGATCAAGAGATCGATGAAAGTATATATAGATGATATGCTCGTGAAGTCACGGCGATCAAATGACATTAATGACTTGGCTGAGATGTTCAGTGTTCTCGAAAATTATGGAATAAAACTCAATACCTCGAAATGCTCTTTCGGAGTTGTGTCTGGGAAATATTTGAGTTTCGTTGTTATCTCTCAAAGAATTGAGGCAAATCCAGAGAAGATTCAAGCAATTCGAAACATCTAAGAACCGAATACAATTAAGCAGGTACAGAGCCTCAATGGAAAGATCACCCTAAGTCGATTCATCTCCATGGCCATGAACAAGTGAATTCTCTTCTTCAACCTAATCGGTAGAGGGAAGAGAAATTTTGAATGGATACAGGATTGCACAGATGCATTTAGAGCTCAAATGGATCACATAGAGAGACTATTAAATCACATAGTTTTGATTCATGATAAGGCGATGCTCACGTATGCAAGACAATACTCAAGTATGGTATCATGCGACAAAAAGAGGGACAAGAACAATGGTGATATTGATTATTATTTTTTGAGTCTTAGAAATTTTGTAAAATCTATCCTCAAGAAAAACACAACACAAACACATCTTGATTAATGGCTTGAATGTGCTGCAAACATACAGCCAGTCGACTGGGAGTTTTTCCCAATCGACTGGTTCTGTATATGCTGCATAGACACGCACATATGTGCATGAATTATTATTTTATATGATTTTACTTTTCAGTCGACTGACCATTTTCGACCAATCAACCGACCTGAGTCTAACTATCATATTTTCAAAAGACACGTTGTCTCTGCGAAGGGTTGCGACCGATTTCTGAACTGGAATAGTTGCTTCTCTTCATCAAAACTCTTCGCCAATGGCAGCAACTCTCTATTTTCTATATATACTTGTTTCCAAACATTCTACAATCACCAAAATCCTTCTAACTACTCTATTACTCTTGTGTCTTATATTCTTGCATTCTAAGAGAATTCTATTTCTAATTTCTTTGAATCTCTGAATTACTTACATATTCCTTGAGTCTAAGCAATATCTTCCTTTCTTATTCTCACATACGTTTCATATACTTGAGGATTTGATTATAGGAAGCGTGTACTTCAAGACATATCTATTTTATCAAGAACATACTTGTCAACAAAGTTTTTTCTGTATCAAGTAGAAGTCCTGTTCGGTTGCTCAGGCAGAAAGTCATCTTCGGCCGCTGAGGTGAAAATCCTGTTTGGCTGCTAAGGTGTTTGTATACCTATTCCTCCAGGTTAAGTGAGGGCTGTTGTTTTAGTGAAATTACAGAAGGAGTCTGGGACTGGACATAGGATGGTGCTTCGAACCAGTATAAAAATTCCTGGTGTCATTTTACTTTACTGCTTTTCTATTCCGTAATTTTTTCTGCATTGTTATCATCATTACACTCTGTATTAGCATATATCCATATTACACGATCCATAGCACACTTTTATTTGGTATCAAAGCATTAGGTTATCCTATAACCGTCACACAGTTATTTGATATCTCGGTAATACGAATAGTAACACTAACACCAGTTTTATTGAAGGTCAATCCACTACACGACCTCCACTGTTTAATAGCATGAATTATAATTATTAGGCTAGACGAATGCATATATATATATATATATATATATATATATATATATATATATGCAAGCAAATAGTTTTGATTCGTGGAACATTACATAATCAGAGTATCACATACCAACAACTGAATATTCAACATGGTCAAACACACAAAAACAAGATACTTCTTCAAATGCCAAAACCATGAACATGTTATTTTGTGCTTTAGATAAAAATGAGTTTAATCGTGTTAGAATGTGCAACACTGCCTATGAAATATGGAGAACAGTAAAAGTCACTCATGAAAGTACTAGCAAAGTTAAATAAAGTAAAATATCTATGCTTAAGAACCAATTTCAAAATTTAAGGATGAAGCAAGATGAGTCTATAAATGATATGTACTCCAGATTTCAAGATATTCATCATTCTTTATTAGGATTAGGAGAGATATACTCTGACTTTGATATTGTTTCAAAAATCCTTAACTCTTTAACGGACGAATGGGAAAGAAAAGTCTTAGCTATTGAAGAAGCTTATGATCTTTCTATCATGAAACCATAAGAGTTAATAGGAAATCTAATGTCCTATGAAGTAAATTTGCAAGCTAAAAGAGTACAAGCACAAGACAAGAAGAACATAGCTTTTCATGCTGAAGAAGAAGACTCAGATTCAGATGAGGAAGACCTAGCATTTATTGCCAAAAACTTTAAAAAGTTTTTGAAATATAGAAAAAGGAACAGGATTAATGGAAAACGAAACTTCAACAAACCATCAACTTCAGAATAGAATGTTTCAACTGCCACAAAAAGGGACCGTGCAAAAAGATTGTCCACAACAAAAGAAAGCATATAACAACAAAAATAAGAAGGACAAGTTCAAGAGAAAAGCCTTTTCAGTAGCACGGGACAGCTCAGACTCTTCATCCTCAAAAAGCGAAGTGACAGTGATAATGAACAAGCAAATGTATGCTTCATGGCAAAAGATAATGAGGTTAGTGATCTAACTTTTGATGATATGATAGAAATAAATTCAAAACTTCTAGACACTTTAAAAAGTCTCAAAAGAAAATATAAAGAAGCTTTGGAAAATTAGAAAAGAGCAGAATTCGAAAAAGATATGCTTAAAGACGAGAAGAAAATATTTGAAGAAGAATTTGAGAAAATTCAAGATTCACTCTCTAAAAATTCTCAACTCGCTCTTTTAAGTCAAGAAATAAAAGCTCAAAAAGAAAAGAATGATGCTCTATTTTTTGAAAATCATAAGCTAAAAACAAAAAATCAAAATTTTTGAGTTAGATAACACTAGTCTTAAAACAAAGCTAGATGATATTACCAAAAACGTTTCCAATTTTAATAAAGGAAGAGAAAATTTATCCGGTATTATTGAAAATTCTCAACCTGCTTCAAACAAAAAGGGATTAGGTTATGTTAAAAAATCAAAAGCTCCTCCTAAAAATGAAAACAAAAGGGGAAATGATTATAAATCTTGGACTACAAAAGAACCTTTAAAAAGAAAATCCAATTGAAAACTATAAAAAATATGGATTCCAAAAACAAACAATATTTTGATTAGAAAGAAATATATAACTTCATTTTTTGAATCTCTGCATAAAAATAAGAATTATATTTTCAAAGAGGATACTGAACCCTCTGGGTTTGGTTTTCTAAGACCTAACTCTAAGGACCCTATTAAAAAGTGGGTACCAATGTTATTCTTTATTTTCTTACAGGTCCCACTTAAAAAGAGAGGAAAATGAATACTCGACAGTAGTTGCTTAAAACATATGCCGGTGACAAAAATATGCTATCAAACATTACATACTCAAATGAAGGCTCCGTCACATTTGGAGATAATTCTAAAGGATGTATCATCGGAAAAGGCGACCTCAGCAATGTCGGTTTTTACCAAAATTAACAAAACCCTAGCCCCCAATTTTCAATTTTCTTCCCAAATTCTCCAAAATTATGGCTCCTCCCAAATCAAAAAGATCTAAGCAAGGTTCGTCTTCATATGATTCTATTGATTATCAAGTTGGCCAATGGCTATATGACTCGACGGCTCTCAAATGATGGGATTTCATGAAGAATTCTCGAATTTTCGAAGGTTCGTTTATGAGATACTCTGATTTTGCTTCTTACAATCTTCACGAAATAGCAAGGATAAGTGGTTTAGAATCTTTACTTGACTATAATTTGAATCACCACATTAATCATGTTATGGTCAAGTTGTTTTATGCTAACCTTAATTTAGGACATCAAAATACCGAAAATAGAGAAGATTGTGTCTGGAGCTTAGTTTGTGGAACACTGGTTTTTCTTTCACTAGCTTTTACTACACACATTTTAAAAACTCCGGCACATGGAACATTTTTGGGTGATGTTCAATGTGGCACTAGAAGGAGAGATAGAGTAAGTCATATGTTTATGGGAGATGATATGACAGAATTAAAGTCCAAGTTTCTACGACCAAAGGCTCGGATTTTTCACAAAACCTTAATGGAAACTATACTTCCCCACTCTGGTTCTTATAAGCTTATTTACCCTAAAAACTTCAAAGCCTTATATGCTACTTGGGGTGTAATTCAAGTCAATTGGTCTCGTCGTATTTTAGATGAATTTCTCAGCTTCAATAACGGTAACATGAATATCATATATTTTGGCGAATATACCATGCGACTTCTTTTAGATATTGGTGTTCGCCAACCTGACTCGGAATTCTCTACGGTAGGCTTGATCATTATTTTCACTCTCGGCCTTATGAAACTACCGGCTTGACCTCCTCATTTTGATTCCTTTGAAGACTGCCAAAGACAACAAGGTCGCCGCCAAGCCGGAAGTTCTTCTATTTCCGAACCTGAAGAGGAAATTTGTCTTCCAATCTCATCTCATAGCACCCATCAGTCTATCGACATTCTTTCCAGAAATCAACTTATCTTAGACTCATGTCTTGAAAAGATTGACAAAAAATTGGACAAAATCAAAGGCTTTTTCAATTCTTTATGGAATGTTATCTCCTGTTCCTCTTTGGCAACTACTACTGCATCTGCTCCTGGAAAATGTCCTGCTCCTCATTTTACATGGTCTACATCAGAGGAACACACTAGCACAGATACAAGGGTTGCAGGTAGCGGAGGACAAGGCATTGGCAGTACAAGACCTAGAAAGCAACCCGTCGAGGAGGAAGAATTCGATTTGGATGAAGAATAGTCTTGACTTGGTTGGTATGGTAAGATTAGCAAGTTACTTATTATTGGCTACTTTTCGCAATGAACGTTCGGTATTTTTAGAGACTTGTAATAATTAGTCTCTTATTTGTTTAAAATCTATGTTATATACTATTTTTGAATGTTTGTTCTATTTGTGACTTGCAATGGTATTTGTGACTGAATATTATGTACTATTCTGAGTTTAAAATTTTTATTAGCTATATTTCCTTTTTTTCGGTGACAAAGGGGGAGAAAAGTTTGAACTAACCATTTTTTGCAGGAACTAAAGATGTCACATATTCAGGGAGAGATCATAAATCTCCATATACTATATATTTATCTTATATCTTATGCAGGTTGTCATCAATCAAAAAGGGGGAGAATGTTAAATCACATAGTTTTGATTCATGACATGGCGACGCTCACGTATGCAAGACAATACTCAAGCATGGCATCATGCAACAAAAAGAGCGACAAGAACAATGGTGATATTGATTATTTGTTTTTGAGTCTTATAAATGTTGTAAAATCTATCCTCAAGAAAACACAACATAAATACATCTTGATTAATGGCTTGTATGTTCTGCAAACATATAGCCAGTCAACTGACGGTTTTTCCCAATCAACTGGTTCTGTATATGCTGCACATACACGCACATCTATGCACGAATTATTATTTTACATGATTTTACTTTTCAGTCGACTGACCATTTTCGACTGGTCGACTGACCTAAGTCTAACTGTCATATTCTCAAAAGACACATTGTCTCTGCGAAGGGTTGCAACTAATTTCTGAATGGGAATAGTTGCTTCTCTTCATCAGAACTCTTCACCAATGGCAGCAACTCTCTGTTTTCTACATATACTTGTTTCCAAACACTCTACAATCACTGAAATCATTCTAACTACTCTATATTACTCTTGTGCTCTTATATTCTTGCATTCTAACAGCATTCTATATCTAATTTCTTTGAATCTCTGAATTACTTACATATTCCTTGATTCTAAGAAATATCTTCCTTTCCTATTCTCACATACATTTAATATACTTGAAGATTTGATTATAGGAAGCGTGTACTTCAAGACATATTTGTGTTATCAAGAACATACTTGTCAACAAAATTTTTTCTGTATCAAGTAGAAGTCATGTTCGGTTGCTCGGGTTGAAAGTCCTCTTCAGCTGCCGAGGCCAAAATCATGTTCGGCTGCTCGGGTGTTTGTATACCTATTCCTTCGGGTTAAATGATGTCTGTTGTTTTAGTGAAATTCCAGAGGGAGTCTGGGACTAGACGAAGGACGGTGCTCCGAACCAATATAAAAATTCCTGGTGTCATTTTACTTTACTGCTTTTATATTCCACAATTTTTTCTATATAACTATCATCGCTACACTCTGTATTAGCATATATCCATATTATACGATCTATAGCAAACTTTGAGAGTCCTCACATTCTATCCAAGCCACTGGATCATGAAGACTTATACATCTATTTAGTGCTGTCGGTACACGCGATAAATGCCGCACTATTACGCGAAGAGAATCGGATTCATATGCTGGTACATTATGTTAACAAACAATTGACAAGTGCTGAGAGAAACTATTCGAAGCTAGAAGAGCATACCTACTGCCTGTTATTTGTGTCATGAAGGCTCTGCCTCTATTTTTAGGCTCATCCCATCAACATCTACACCGACCGGTCGTATGACAAGCCTACAACGACTTGGGATGTTTGGAAGGCAACTTAAGTGGAACATCAAGCTGAGCCAATTTGACACTACCTATCTCCCTCGGAGAGCCCTCCAAAGACAGACATTGGTGGGATGCATAGCTGAATTCACTGCACCAAATGGCTCTCTAGAGAGTAGTGGAGAACCGACCAACCGATGGAAAATGTACACAGATGAAGCATCCAATGATCGATGTTCTGGCGCCAAAGTGATGTTAGTGATTCCTGAGGAATAATCGATCTACTACGCCTTGAAACTCGAATTTCCTACAACAAACAACGATGACGAATATGAAGCTTTGATCGCTAGGTTCAAACTTGCCAGAGAATTAGGAGTGAAAACTTTATAATTCTTTTGTGATTCCTAGTTAGTAGTATGTAAAGTCAGGAGAGATTATCAGGCTAGGGGGTATCAATTTGCTCCTTATCTCGGCCGAGTCTAAAAGCTACTGGTAGACTTCTAGTATTACACCATTACACACACACACCCCCCTAGCGAACTAAATGAGAAAGCCAACTCATTGGCCATGCTAGCCAGTTTCGGGGATGCGCAACAAATGGGCTTGGTCCCGGTCGAAGTGCTAAATGCTCTAAGCATCGACAGATGGAGATTGAATGGATTGTGAAGACGGGCCCAAAAAAGGAATCATGGATGACTCCTATCAAAGGTTATCTACAATGAGGGATCTTTCCTTGATGGGGGAATAAAACATGACAGATCCCCCGTAAAGCTTCATGCTACTTCATCCAAGAAGGAATCATGTGTAGAAAGGGTTTCTCCATTCCCTTACTTTGGTGTATTGCCCATGATGAAATCAAATAAGTCTTGAGAGAAGTCAATGAAGGAGAATGCGGTGATCAAATCAGAGGCAAACCCTAATTAAAAAAATTCCATAGTAGGTATACTAGCCAAATGTCAATCGAGATGCAGCTGATTACCCTAGATGATGCGACCAGTGCCAAATGTTTGCAAAAATTCCAAGAGTCCTATCGATGGAAATTGCTCGAATAGTTAGTCTATAGCCATTTTCCACTTGGAATATTGACATCATCGACTTTGTTCGATTTCTAAAGGTGGTGTGAAATACGCCATCATAGCATTGGATGTAACCACGATCATAATGAGAAAATGTTGAATTCAAAGACTTCCGCCGTCGGCATCATATTGAGAAAAGATTCGCGGTAGTTTCTCATCCTCAAGCTAATGGACAAGTCGAAGCTGCTAAAAAAATCATAAAGTCCATTTCGATGAAGCGTTTGGAAAAGTCTAGAGGCAAGGTGTCGATGAACTCCCATCAACATTAGGGCATACAGAACCACTCACAAGTCTGCGAATGGTCATACTCCATTCGTCCTTGTTTACGGCTCCGAGGCCGCCATCCCTATAGAACTTGAAGTCCCTACTCATCGAATGGCTTATCATGACTCTTATTTCATTATATAAGAAAAATATAAACAAGGAATTGCAATCCAATTGTAATTAAACAAAAAGGAATTAGTGACGACCCGTGAGCGAACAAACGCATCTAGGTGCCAATGACAAGAAGTGTACCTGAACATGCATATGTATATTCTAAAAATTCAATTTTTTAAATTGATGGAAATTAAATTCTCACCTGAAGCTTTCAAACATGAAACTGGATTAGATAGCCAAAGTTTACTAGTCCCGTAGAACCAGGCACAGATAGCAACCGATGGAATATAATCCTAAATTTATACTATTGAAAATCGACCGAATGTCATGATGATCAAAGAGAGATACGACACTTTAGGAAAAACAATTTAACTGAAGGATAGCGACTATTCAGAAAACTGAGTGGATTTCTTTTCGGCGATTCCAACTTTCTTCGATTCAAAGCACGTCATGTTCAACACAATACATACTTTAGGGAGCAAGTATTATCTGGCATATTGATCTGGTTATATCCAAACTGACTGGACAAGTTAGACCCAACTATCATCAAGGCTAGTAGCCCAAAGCAATGATTTTTAGATCTAAAAATCAAGTGCAAGTACTGATGTGAAGCGAAGTTCAACTGAGACCAAGAGATAGACTCCCTAGAATATTCTAAGTATGGATTAGTACCTTCCCCAGGTAGTAGATCGGTTCCTATACTTTTCCCTAGGGGATCGGTACATATCCTCAATTTTTGTCAATATAGAGAGACAAGGAAGGCCCCACGAGTCTATTTTTCAAATCTCAAGTCGTTTGGAGTTTGTATGCTCGAACTACGGACAAAGAGATATGTACAAAAGGGATCTGTATAAAAGGGGATCGCACAGAAAGGATCGACATATTTCAACCAAGCAAGTGCAAGTCAATGGAAAACAATCAATATCTCAAGATCCATAAGTCTAATGCATGTGAAATTTTGGAAACAAAATATGGGGACCCTAGGGAGCCCACATTAGGAATTGCACCTCAAAAGGATGAAGAGAGGGATCAACCATCTTCCCACAATAGGGACTGGCTAGAATCAGGAGATAACTCACATTGCACCAAGGATCGAGCAATAACTCAAGTTCTACCCATCCAATTAATACGAAACTTGGACACAAGCTAAATACAACATGTGGAACATCCCATAGGGCAAATGGGTTATTTTGGAGGGATCGGCCCCTATCTCTCCAAAGGAATTAGCTGAAATCATAATACATGGAATAACACTTCACGGAAAATGCAATATCTCACAAATCATAAGTCGAAACGACACATAATTTGGATGACAAGTAGCTAACATCATGAAGAACCCGTCAGAGGAATCGCATCCCATTTGGACTTCAAAATAGGAATCACGACCAATCCCTATTGTGCACCCTAATGGGCCTCAAAATTCTTGTGTGGCCTCGTCTTGGCCTGGAAGTTCTTCTGTCGAAATTTCAGCATCATCCATGCACGTCGTGCCTTATAAATACAGCAGGTATGACATCGGAAAATGGCCCCTTCTTTCTGCTGCAAAGGCTCTTCCATTTTTTTCTTCATTCTTGTACTAATGGATTCTAACTGATCCAAATATTCTTATAATTATAATCACAAGTGCAATATCAATAAAAATATGAAGTGGAGTAGGCTAAGATTGCTGAACCACTATAAAAACTTGTGTGTTCATTTATAATTTTCGTTATGTTTTAATTTCATTCTTCATTTAATCTTTACTAGAATCTATTGGGTGTTGATGCCCATTTTTGGCGTCAAAACTAATCACGACGAATATATAAGAATGATGGATTAAGGCTTGTGTTGTATTCAAATGTCTATTCACGACAAATTATGATGACAAGCGTATAAGACCTTTGTGGCAACCTAATTATTTATTCGCGACAAAATTGAGGTAAAACTCCTCAGAAAAACACTTCACCATCAAGTATTGGTACCAGACAGATAAGAGCAAGGACCGACTGGTAATTTAAAATGAACTAACTATAGAAACTTGTCGAACACGCGTGTAAGAAATCTTGCATTTATGGCTATTTATGTTTGGCTATGACATGATATTATTATAAAGTATACTGTACGTGATTAATGATGATTGTAATAGTGAGGAGAAAACACAATCCATGCTTTAGCGGCGTGGTCTCGCAATAAGTTTGTTTTTGTTTATGGTAAAGCATTACTTATACCTGTGTAGTTAAATCCCGCCGCTATAGCACATAGCGCTCTTCCGCCTCTACGTTATTTCAGTTTAGTGTCATTGAACAGTAGATCTGCTTTAAGCCCTGCTATTTTCCGCTGCATCTACTAAATCAGGGCTTTTTTGCACCAGTTTAGCAACATTAATATATAAAGGTTGATTTGACTAGTTCTCTTTTAAAAAAATCAATAAAGTAAGGTAAAGGCCTAATTATAAGGTACAAGTGCTCAATATAAGTTAGAAACCTATTGTAGTCACCAAATACAGTCTTCATAAATCATGATATTTTTCAGTTTTTTCATATAAAATTAAACATTATTTCTTTTTCAATACAGATGATGCGAAAATGAGAATAAATTAACTTTAAATATTCGGTTTTATATTTATTAAAGCTTTTTACAACTCTGTTATTTTCCACTATATCGTCGCTTTATCCCCATTATAACTCTTTGCACCTCCATGCTATAGAACCGTTAAACGCTTTAACTGCACATACTCATACCAGACTTTATGTTTGACCTGTGTTTTTATCATTTCTCATAAACTAATGGGTGCTTATTGGAGTGGGTTAAGTTTATGGCTTAGACAGATATCGGTGGAAAGACGAATGAAGACTCCCAAGATGAAGCAGGATGTTTATTTAGCAAGTAAAAGTTATTTTGAAATTTCACCATGTAGAACTAGGAATTATAACTAGTCATGTGTCGTGTTGGCATCTTCATCTATTGGGCCTAAAAATACATTTATTTCTTATTATATTTACTCATGCATGAGAACGAGATGGGTTAATGATGATGTAATGGATCATGTAAAACAATTTGATGTAATGAAACATTATTTGACTGCTCTGTTTACTTAATATTGTGTAAAATAAATACCGAACTCGCTTTGTTATTTGAAAATGTTTCTGATGATGACTGTAACATTATTTGCATTTACTTTTGGGTTTCGTAGTTGGGGATTTACACTAAATCGATTCTCCCCCCTCATTATTTCTCATTCTCATCCCATCCCAACCGCAATTAAAAAATAAAAATTCCTAATTTGTCCATGTTTGTTCCGTAGAACATGCCAAAATGTTTATTTTCTTTTTTATTATTCCAAGCCTCTTTGAAAATATTGTGTGAAGTTCCACGTTTACATCTAATTTCATTTAATGAATTGAAGAAAATTTTGATTCAATTCTCCAAACTCCAAAAGTTATTTGATCACTTAAAAAAATATTATAAATTTCACTTTAGGAAGGAAGACATATTTTCTTTTAATGATTCAATTCTCAATTTTACGAGGATGGAAAAAAATTAAAGCAAGTTCTTGTTATAACTTCTTGAATTGAAGAATGTAAAAAGATAAAGAGGACGAAGTAAATGCAAGAAATGGAAGAAAAAAAACAAATGATGAAGAAGAGAAAGAAATGATAAAAATGATAAATGATGAGATGAGAAAAGAAAATTATGTGGTGTAAAAGAAAGAAGGATTAAGGGGCGTTAATAGATGTAGTCAATCTTCAAATCTTTGTAAATGAATGCTTTTTCTTTATTGTAGATTTGATTTGTCCTTATTTTACTTGAACATCTCGGGTAGGCTCCTCTTGTATTTTCTACATTGTTTTGTTTATTGTGATGGAACAAAGAGGAGAGATTTATTTCAAGGATATAACATTATAGGTTTTGGACTAAAATCACCTAATCTATTAATTATCGGTTCTTTTATGATACTTGTGTTCATTTCATCAGCCAAATAAAATTACATGGCCAAATAAAATTAAATGAAATTGTCATTTATTTTTCACCTCACTTTATTTAATGGGGTTTCAAGGCTCAGAGAAAAAACTGAAGAAAAATTTAATTTTAGAGATAAAAAGTTTGTTTTTTAGATTAAATAACACTTTTTAGTGTAAATCACAGAATAATAGTTGTAACTATCATTTTCTGTTTACAGTAAAAAGTGTCGTTTAAACTAAAAACAAACTTGTTGTATTGAGAATAAATTTTTTTGCAACTTCTTGTCTGTCCAAGGTTCTCATATTTTGTAGGGAAGATATCTAATTTGCAAATACTAAAAACTCGATCTCCAGATAGCTTTTAGTAATCGCAAAGCTAAGATTTACCTTTAGTTTGTAATTCTTTGTTGCAAACGATTTAGTGTTAGGAATCGCATTATTTCGTGAAATTCAGTAAATTGTATGATGCAAAACTCCAAAAGATACAAGCTTTTTCAAATTTTTTTTCTTTTTACCGTTTTCATATCACCTTTTTAGAATAAGAAACGCAATTACAGACTTTTATTAATTAATAAATTCGAACTGTACATATAAATAATTTAGTCATACTAATGTATAAATACTGAATGTTCATTTTATATACGACATTTTTAGATCAACAAACTCATAGCATACTGGGATTATCTAACATTTTCTCAAATCTGCTTCGTAATCTCCTTTAATTTCTTTCATTTATCTAAAATTAACATACAAGATTTTACCTAATATTAACATGACAAAAATAATCAGCTTTTTACAATTACCATTATTTATGTAATATTCGACGCACTGAACATATAATATCACGTACAAGATTCACGTTACACGGCGTAATTGTCAACATGGCGAATCTGTGAGTCACGATATATGAATTTAAAATGAAATATAAAAAAATTAAACTATTTTTGGACAGGCTGCCAAAGGAGCCAAACAAATTTGATAAATAAAGTAAATTTTGACCCCTGTTGGGCGGCCGTTGGAATTGAGCCATATTTGCCTTGCCCTTTGAGGTGACGAAAGGCCCAAATAGTGCCAATAGAAGACATCGTTCTCCACCACAGAACAAAACGCTGAACATTTATTAAAGTGACAATTTGACTAAATTCTCTGTTAAGTTTTAAAATACGCCAAAACATTGTTGTCAAAAAAATATGTAAATTAGGTCTTTAGAATTAAGTAATTGAATAGTTGTATAAATATCTGCAATTATTCAGTAAATAATTACAGATATTCATGCAATTATATCCAAAAATTGCAGACATTTTCGCAATTATTCATTGAAAATTTGTGGAAAAAAATTGCGGAAATGTCAGCAATTTTTTCTGTAATTGTTAACTAAAAAATTGCTGACATTTCCGTAATTATTAATTAAATAATTGCAGACATTTATGCAATTTTTAAATATAATTGTATAAACGTCCGCGATTATTCAGTAATTTAATTTTTGGATCTAATTTACGGTCTTTTTTTAGTAGGAGTTTTCGTATATTAAATTTGATTTTAAGGACTTGAGCTAATATTCACTTTGTTATATTTGTTTGATTATTAGTTTCCAAATAAAAATAAAAATAATAAAAGCTGCAAATATTTGCATTTAAAATAATAAATATTCGTACAATGGACTTGTAAATATTTGCACTGACTTGAGAAATGATAGTTTGATTTTAAAAGTAAGGAATGGCGTGAAAAAACTTCAAATTATGCTTATAATCAAAAGGAATTTGAGGCTAATACACGTGGACAAAATATAAAATGCCACCACACATTCATAAAGCTTGGTGGTTCAATTAATATGCGAGACTTGTCATTCACAACTGGTTATTCAAGCATATCAATACAGTCAGCAATAAAGTGCCAACTTATACAGAAAAGCGAATTGAATTTTATTGCCCAACGAATCGCATAAAATACGAAAAAGGAAGAATCCATGGCAGAATGTACTGAAGAGTACGTCATTGACTGATCATGAATACGAGTTTGTACAAGAAATTACGCGAAATAAAAGCTAATGAGAATTGAATTTTGTAAGTAAAACTTGTAGTTCAAGGTACTCCAAACGAATGGCTTAATTGGTTCGCCGTTTGTACGTTGCTTCTAAAGTGGTACCGTATCCTTCTTATAAGATGCTTCAATTCATCTGTTTATGAATTATCTGATTATGTCCGCGGATGCGATGCAGTGCAAAGAAGGCTTGGGTTCTGATAAAAAGACTCAGGTTCGATTCCTATCATTCGCTTACATGTCCTGTATAAATTTACTCGAATGTACGGGGCTTGGATCGGCGGACGATTTTACTGTAACCTTCTTAGAAGTTTATCGACGTGCCAGGTTCTTCTGGCTTTTTTTTAAAAAAAAAAATTGAAATATCTAATTGCTTTAATAGAATAGAATAGTGGAACTCGCTTGATAATGAATTTATATATGATCATGGAGATATAGAAAATAGTGATTTAATAATTAATTCTTACGTTAAGAAGAACCGATAAAGCCCATTTTTGTTATAGATGCGTAAAATATAAGACTTGTAAATTAACAAAGATGTAATGTAAGAGTTAATTGGACGATTAGAAGAAAACGCATTAAATATGAGAACGACGTCCTTCTTGAACGTGTGTAATAATATTACGTCTGGTATGGAAGACTTTCATAAATCATGCTATTCCCAGTGCATCATAAGCAAACAACAAGTCTAGATAAAATATGAAAGTGACATTCTCCTTGGGGGAGACCGTTAAAGAAGAAAGACAATTCAAAGATATCCAAATCCATCTAAAACACATGCACCCTTTTTAAAAAAATTCAAGTCCGGTTGGTCATGTTACCATGTTTGTACAAGCACGTGCAACATAATAATGAATGCATGTTTAACATGTTCATGTATGGGTGCTAGACGGACATGTTACGTCATCTAGTATTCGAGCATGCTGTCTAAATGAAAAGTTCAATTGTGGCTTGGACGGAGCACGTTCAATATCAATCCATAATAGTTCAATTGTGCGTCGAATAACAAGCTTGTGATCATGTTGAAAGTCATGTGAGAACAAAGTTGATATGCAAGTTACAAGTCAAGCCAAGTCGATATGCAAGTCATAAATCAAATCAAAGTCAATTTGCAAGTCACAAAGTACATCAAATATGATATGCCATAGTCCAATATCAATCCCTTATGTGTATAAAGTTTGAGTGTTACAATCGAACAAAATCCCCAAACTGATTTAGGGTTGCACTGACGTTGTCCAGGGTTCTTTGGCCTTACTGATGAAACGCGATGCCAAAGTTGATGAGAGTCGACGTCGTTGTTGTCGGCACTAACTTATTTTCATTGCTTTGGCACTGCTTATTGAAGCAAGGTCGTGATCAAGTAGCATGTCGAGCATCTTCGAGATCGATAATTGTGATAACATTTGCCCCCTAGTATAGAGCAGTCGTTAATTTTTCAAGTCAATATTGTCGACACTGAATTTGCCCCCTATTGGTATCCCAAGTTGATCTGAACCGTTTATTTGAATTGAGTCAACGATGTCAGCTCGTCTTTCTTTTCTTCTATAAATAGTCAAGCTCCCTTTTTTGCCATTCCTTTACCTACGATTGCAAACATGAAAAATAATCAAAATTCTCAAGTGAACACAAGAATTCTCCAATTTCCAAGCACTCGAATCATCATTCAGGTATAATATTCACTCCTTATCAACTCAATTTAATTACTTATCTTAGTGGATTTTGTGCTGAAATAGCGTTAGGGATTAATTTGGGCTTTTCTTGATTTTAAATTGGCGTTAGGGTTTAATCACAAAGTATTAATAATTATTAACCAGAATGATTTACGATCTAGATTAAATTAGTAATAGGTCTTTATTTCACATGTATGGGTTTCAATGTTAATCGATATTAGTATAGAATCTGACATATTCCAGGTTTGTTGATAAAGAAGTCAATCCATTAGACATGAAGCCCGATACAGGCTCACTGTGTTGACATTGATCATTTACGCATTATCAATGTGATCAGCGTTAATGTTTTTGGTATTGCTATGATACTCATCGTTAATAAAGCTCTATACCATCTTGTTTTCCTAGTAGACATTTATGTCAAGAGATTCTCACATCGTTAATGAATGGGATGAGGTGCGACAACCCTTTAATATTATAAAAAAACCCGCGTCAGTTATATACGACATCACTTAGTTCGTTATTTATTGTGGGCAACGTTATTTACTTTCAGGGTTGGTTTATAAAGTATTAATTTGATATCGACAGCCTTATTGTTTATTGCTATTGTTCTGTAACCACTTTCAATATCATAAATTAAATTTTTTATAGTATTAATCCCTACAACAAAGTCGACTTAACATATTACAATTATTTTATTGATTAACGCATTTCTAACTCATGCTATTGCTATTCATCAATGTTTATAATTTTATTATCGTAAGTTATAGCTGCGGTGTTGACTAATATTTTGTTATACAAGCTTCGGGACATTCAACATTAACATAACTATTGACATAGATTTATTAAGGTCGCGTATCTACGCTTATTGAATTTTCATATAACTTTTCCATCGAATTCCTTTGCTGAAGTTAAAGTTTAAATCTTTCAATAAACTCAACATATGCCATTTAAGGGATATTAACTTGCGATTAACATATACTTTAAGTATCTTGATTCTAGCACTTAGATAGTAAATAAATCATCTAGATAATATTTTTTGGCTTAACATGTAATGATTCTTTCAATATAATATGAGCAACATCATTTCTTAAAACTGGAATAATATCATCTGGCAGACTAATGGAAAGTTCAAATACATTAAGAAGTCCGTCCAGAAGCCAAGCAAAGGGCCTAAACTATCACCTTCAGCCACCAAGAAAGGAGATAATCTTTTGATCCATCATATATCATGATCCAAGAAGAAGTGAATTCCATCCTTAAGCAGTTTGGAATTATTGGGATTGAAGCCATTCCCACGGGTCCTGCAAACAACATTTATAATCCACCAGAGGGGTACTTTGCCTTTACCCCATATATATCTGGCACACTGGCTACCACCCTTTTTTCGGCTTTCTCTTAAGATATCTGGAACATTTAGGCATTGCACCAATTCAATTCCTACAAACTCCTATACATGTTTGACTTGCTTAAAGTTTTAGCTTAGGAAGGAGGATTCTCTTCCTTATTGCAGAAACTCTCCACTCAATAGCCAGTCCTGCTAAGGCTGGTGAACAATCAGATCATCAACTATACCAAATCTATCCCCACCCAAAAAGCATGATTTTTTAGGGTGTCAATAAAACGAAAGGATGGGAAACACAATACTTTTTCATAAAATGTTACTCTAATATTAGAGGAACATTCTCTGTAGCTAGTAAGTTTTTTGTTTCTAGTTATTCACATTCGTTTATTACCTTCACTAATAGATGTTTTTCTTTCAGATCCCACCTCTAAGAAGCTAGACCCTGAAAAATGGTGCTATCTCTAACTCAGGCAGGAAAGAAAATGGGGAACAAGCTCAAACTATTAACCTTGACTAAGCTTTTTCATTATTCCATTATTTTAGATTGCCGCAAGGTCTTAGGGAAGCCGTCGATGGTCGAGTACAACGCTCAAGAAAAATTCTCACTAGTAATAGGCAGGTCATTCATTCATTTCTAATTCACTAGTTTAGCCCGAGACCGGTAAGATATCACTGCATTTTATATAAAACCTCCTGTGATATTATCTCATAAACTTATTTTCTAGATTTAGGATCATTTTCCACAGTTGTTATTCCTACAGAGAAGGAGGCCACAAGTGATGCCCTCAAAGATAAAATGAGTAAAGATGATAGTTCTACTCCAGCTCAAGCTCCCGAATCCTATTCTCTCAGGAATGCCATTGCTAATTTGTTCAAACCTATAAAAAGGAAACTAAGTGATTGTTCTACAGCTGCTACCACCCCTAGTAAGAAACCTAAAGCTTAGGGCATGCATACTTCCGTTATTGTAGAGGAGATTCCACTTATAGATATCGACTTGGATTCTGGGGACCTAAACCTCGGCCCTTCTGGGGAGAGAAATCATCAAATGACTAAAGTGGAGCAATCTCAAGACCCACTCCTTCATATTACATTTCTGGGTTCCCTTAGACCATTAAACAATCTTTGCGAGGAGCTTGGACTATGTATCTCTCTAGGAGAACCGCTTCCTTCCAAATCTCAATCCCCAACTCCTATTAGTAAGTTTGATGACCTTCTTTAATTAGTCATTCAATCCCTATATTTCGTTGTCCTTAAGCCATCACAGCCTTCCTCTTATACTTAAGATCATTGATTTTCTATACTTAAAACAATTTCTATCGGTATGTACTTTTCCCGCTTAACCGTCTCAAATTGTTTAACCTTTCATGCATAACAAACTCCTTCATGTTTGCTACTCATTTCAAGTCGCTAAACATATGTTTATGCTTTAAGAGGATGCTTTGGGATCTTCTAATGAATTTTCAAATTTTAAAGAGCTGGTTTCTTCTCTTAACGATCGCATGATTGACATCTCCACGGTGGGGGATGAGGCTATAAATTAAAGAAAAAGAAAAGCATGTCACCTCACTTAAGGAAACAGAAACCTTAGTTCATAAAGAAAGAAATGCTAAACATATATAAGACTATAAGGCGAAAGCTTTGGAAACAGCATTTGAGGAGGCCAACATGAGGAAGCCCAAGCTTGTGGAGGAGAACGTGTCTCTCAAGAGATAATTACAAAAGAAAAGAATCCTCCTGAACAAATCAACTGCGTGATTATGGATGCAAAGCAGAAGGCATCCCATTTCCTTGACTCGGCTCTTAATACCATTATTGAGATATCCTATGAGAAGGCTCTCATTATAACATATGTTAACAACTCTCATAAATGTCTAGATTTTGAGTTTCCTTCTCTTCCTCTGGGCTGGAATAAGAAGTTTGTGAATAATTTTGAAGCAATGCTAAATAAAACTAAAGCATCTGGGGAGAGACCCTCCAAGGAAGAGGAGGAGATCGATGCTAAGAAGCTATTGATTTTTGATGATCCTCCAACCGACGAGGAGATGAAGTTGGATGAGGAAGAGGAGGATGACAATGAGAGCAAAAGCGATGATGGTAATGGTGGTGGTGACGATGACGACAGTGGTGGTAATGGTGGAGGTGACGAAAAAGGTCTCTTTGGATCGTCGGATGACATGGATGGATCGGGCAATGCTAACCCAGACTTCGCAACTCAGGATACGAAAGCTGCCAAAATTCCTGATTCTTCCATTAAATATTCTTCCCAGAAAGACGACGCTCCTCAAAGCGAAAAACCTAAAGGGAAGGAGCAGACCCCTTCGCCTTCCATTCCACTCTCTTATGTATAGATTTCTCTATTTAAATGTCTTAAATTACCGAGCAGCTCTTAGTTAATACGTTGGTTATTTTAGTTAAGGAGAATATCAAAATATCATTATGACGTTATGCTCGAAAAGAAGCAAATGGAGATAAATCGATTGAACATAGAGTTGGATAAACAACTGAAATGGTATAATGAGTTGTTTAAGAGGTACAAAAATCTTGCCACGAGTGCGGAAAAATTAAATTTTTTCATAGAAAGGGAAGTTGCTCCACGAATGAAGAGAGCACGCCTCCATCGGGATAAACTCTTAACCGAGAATGTAGAGCTGATGACCCTTTTTCGATGTTGATTCATGATGGGAATACCTTGGAGGAGTTTCTATAAGGAGCATACTTTAGGGGTAAGTTTGTTGACTTCTCCTATTTAGGCGACAACTGCAGGGGTTTGCTCAGGCGCTTTCATCATAGATAATTGGATGAGCATGGATCTGACCCTCATCCCGAGGTAAATTGTAATCTGCCAGGAGTTGCCTCTGTTCCTTTTTCTTCTCATTTTTTCTCCTCGAAAAACTCAAATACAATAAGAAAAGATTAATTTTCAAATTGTATAAGAAATCAATTTTGTATGAACTTGAGTAATTGTATAATTATATTATAGTAGCTTATAAACTTTGTCACTTTTTATTCTTTTTCTGCTAATCTAATTTTATCATATTATACAAACTGAAGACATCTCAAGCAGCCCAGTTTCAATGGAATCTTGAGTAAATTTGTAAAGTTAAAGACAAAATTTAAGGAAAGACCTTTAATTCTCAAGACATCATAGTTAGCAAAACACTACTTTTTCAAAGATCTACAAGAAGTTTACATACGGTTTCCTCATTTTTGATTTGAATTCTTAGATGATGAGAAGGATAAGTTGCTGATGCAGCGCATCATGATAAGCGGGCGGAACAAACTCGACATAGCGAGTTATGTCAATTTTATGCCAACCATCTTATGTCGCCTGCCTTAAGTCGTATGTCGCCTGCCTTAAGCCGCCTGCCATGAGTCGCCTACCTTATAAGATAACGACTCAAGAAGTCAAGTCGCATTTCTATAAATCGTTCACTTATGCCGCATTTCTATAAGTCGTCTAGTTATGCCGCATTTTCCTTATGTCGCTTAAGGCGTTCCTGAAGCTGTGCTAAGTCGCTTAAGTCGTTCCTGAAGCTGTGCTATCTTCTTAGGTCGTGAGTCGCATGTGTTGAGTCGCATATGTGTGTACATTGTTGTTAAGTCGTAGGATGTTGTAACTCGTATGATGTTAAGTCGTATGTGTTAGGTCGTGAGTCGCATGTGTTGAGTCGCATGTGTGTTGTAATTGTTGTTAAGTCGTATGATGTTGTAAGTCGTATGATGTTAAGTCGTATGTGTTAGGTCGTGAGTCGCATATGTTGAGTCGCATGTATGTGTTGTAATTTCCTATAAATAGGGGTGTGTTGTCATTTGTAAAGGGGGTTGATTTTGAAATAAATTTGTATGTGAGCTTTTGCCACCATTGTTGAAAGTTGAGGCGATCTCCTTCTTTTTCCATCTTCGGGTTATTCGTGAGCGAATCAACGAATTTGAAGCCAATTCTCGGTATCACTTACGAGTGATCAACGATCGAATTGTAGATCTTTCAACACGGCATCTTGCGAGATCAACGGGTTGGAGATAGCTAGATTCAAGCATCATCACGATCAACGGAACTGAGCATTTATCGTTCTATCAGTTTATTTGACACAAAAATCATCATTTCGTGAGGAAGATCCTGGATAGGTTGTGACAGTTTGGTATCTAAACTGTTCGAGCCTAGTCAAAGCTGCGTCAATTGGTATCAGAGCCAAATCAGAGAAGGAAATGAGATTGTCTAATGATCATGCCTCCGAGACGTGCTAATCGCTATCATAATGTTGAATAGAAGACAAGAAGCTGAGAAGATGGAGCAGCGTATCAATGAAAAGTTCAATGAGGGTATTGAAAAATTGGAGAAATTGATGAACGACATGAATCAAAATCAAAGGAGAACATCACCAGTTTCGAACTAGGGCGGAAACAGGGTTTCACCATCAGTTTCGGAAGAAAGGAGGATGTCACTCCAGTCTTATCGAGATAGGAGAGAATCATCAGTTTCAATGATGCGAGACCACCATGGGTACCGAAATGAAGAGGGAAGAACTCAACGTAGGTTCGAAAATGAACCATATCATGATGCTGAAAGATAGGGTAGAAGGGACATGCGTGGTCGTAGGGACGTAGACGGCCTGGATCGATGTCAAAATACATCTGATTTTGAGGAAGATGGTGATGGAGGTAGTATTCATTATCGAAATCGAGGCCAAGTGCGAAATCAATATATGGATGCAGAAAATGATCGTAAATGGGAGTCAGATATGAGGATGGAAATTCCAAAATTCAAAGGTGGTATGCAAGCAGAAGAATTTCTTGATTGGTTATCGAATGTTGAAGAAATTTTGAAATTCAAGGAGGTGCCTGAGAATCGCATAGTCCAATTAGTTGCTACAAAACTAAGGGGAAGAGCTATGGCTTGGTGGCAACAAACTAAACTAACCCGGGAGAGAATGGGAAAATCAAAAGCTGTCACTTGGGAGAAGATGAGAAAGATGATGAAAGCGATTTTCTTGCCGTACAATTATCAATCTCTTATGTATCAATGTTTGCAGAATTTGAGACAAGGGACAAAGATAGTGAATGACTATGCAGATGAATTCTATCAATCGATTGCAAGGAATGATATTATGGAAACCGAGAAACAGCTAACGGCTAGATATGTTGGAGGGTTACGGATGCAAATTCAAGACATGGTTAATATGTTTAATCCAATGTCTGTTGCTAAAGCACATCGGAAAGCTCTAGCTTGGAAGAAACAAGGGAGACGAGGAATTGGTGTGTTTACGGGTTCTAACAACCAGAATAAGGATGCTAGTAGCAGTGCTAATGTTTCCAAGGCAGTCAATAAACCAATTGTCAATGAAGCCGCTAAAGCAAAGGTCAATAACAGTATCAAGTGCTATAATTGTCAGGATTTTGGCCATAAAAGTAATGAATGTATAAAGCCAAAGAAGAGAGCATTAGTTGCAGAGGAATGTGAGTATGAGGATGTGGAAGCTGAAATTGATTATTCTCAACCATCGAAGTTTGACGAAGATGAAGAAGTTGTGTCAAGAGACGAAGGGTGTAACTTGATGATAAGGAGGTCTTAGTGCCAAAGCATGAGAATGATTCTAATTGGCTGAGAAGCAATATCTTTCAGTCTACATGTACTATCTTGGGAAAGGTTTGTCGATTTGTTATTGATGCGGGAAGCTGCGATAACTATTATTTCTGAAGAAGCCGTCAAGAAGTTAGGGTTGAAGACTGAAAACACCCTAGACCTTATAAATTGGCATGGCTAAAGAAAGGTGGAGAAGTGACAGTGGGAAGACGAGCATTTGTTACGTTTTCTATTGGGAAGAAGTACAAAGATGATATATGGTGTGATGTTGTCGATATGGATGTGTGTCATCTACTATTGGGAAGACTATGACAATATGATAGAGTTGTACAACATAATGGTCGCACCAACAGCTACAGTTTCATGTTCGAAGGTACCCAAGTTACCTTAGTTCCTAAGAAGCGTGAGCAAAGTGAAAGCATGTCAGAGAAGAAAGTGGAATCAACTAGTCTAATATCTACGAGAGAATTTGTTAAAGAAGTGAAAGAGAGTGCTGAATTGTTTATGTTGATTGGGTATGAAACAAGTGAAGATCTTGAAATTCCTACGGAGGTTAGACCGGTGTTAAATGAATTTGAAGATGTCTTTCCTGCGGAATAACCCAAGGAATTACCGCCCCTGAGGGATATACAACATCAAATTGATCTAGTGTTAGGTGTTGTTTTATCGCATAGGCCGCATTATCGTATGAGACCAAAAGAGCATGAAGAATTGAGGAGACAGGTTGAGGAGTTGCTTAAGCAAGGACGTGTTCGAGAGAGTCTCAGTCCTTATGCTGTACCAGCTCTGTTGGTACCGAAGAAAGATGGTTTATGGAGAATGTGTACAAACAGCAGGGCACTCAAAAAAATAACTGTCAGATACAGATTTCCTATGCCAAGACTTGATGATCTATTGGATCAACTCAGTGGGTCTGTAATCTTTTCCAAGATCGACCTTAAGAGTGGTTATCATCAGATTCGCATAAGACCAGGTGATGAATGGAAGACAGCATTCAAGACTCGAGAAGGATTATATGAATGGTTGGTCATGCCATTTGGTCTATCTAATGCACCAAGCACATTTATGAGGGTGATGAATCAATTTTTCAGACATTATATCGGGAAGTTTGTTGTAGTCTACTTTGATGATATCTTGGTATATAGTGCTAGCACAGAGGAGAACATTCAACACTTGCGAAAGGTGTTAACTATTCTTCTTAAGAACAGTTCTATGCAGCGACGAAGAAATGCGTGTTCATGACGTCAAGTGTTTTATTTCTGGGTTATGTCGTGTCTAAGGAAGGGATACAAGTGGACCAAAGTAAAGTAGCCGCAATCAGAAATTGGCCACAGCCCAAAACTATAACAGAAATCAGAAGTTTCCATGGGTTAACTTCATTTTATCGAAGATTTATACCGCACTTTAGTAGTGTAATGACTCCTGTTACCGATTGTACGAAAGGAAAGCAGTTTTCATGGACGAAAGAGGCAAGGTCTGCTTTTAAACAAATCAAGGAACTTTTAACCTCAGCATCGATTCTAGTGTTGCCAGATTTTCAGTTACTATTTGAGTTACATACAGATGCATCGAATGTTGGAATCAGAGGAGTGTTGAGTCAGAAGGGACGTCCAATTGCCTATTTCAGTGAAAAACTTTATAGAGAAAAAATGAGTTACAGTACTTATGATGTGGAGTTTTATGCTATTGTGCAGGCCATGAAGCATTGGAGACATTACTTGTTCCACAAAGAATTTGTTTTGTATACAGATCATGAAGCACTAAAACGTTTACAAGGGAAGAATAAAATTGTAGCTAGGCACGCATCGTGGATAGCTTATTTGCAGCAATTTACATTCGTCATAAAGCACAAGTCTGGAGTAACTAATCGCGTTGCCGATGCATTGAGTCGGAGGAATATTTTACTAACAACCATGCGAATAGAGGGGATGGGTTTTGACTTACTTCCAGATCTTCTTACTTCAGATTCATATTTTTCCGAAATCCTAGACAAAGTCAAGCAGGAAAACATGGCTGGATATATGCTGGTTGAAGGTTTTCTATTCAAAGGAAATCAGTTGTGTATTCCAGATTACAGTCTACGAATGAAAATCATCAAAGAATTACATGAAGAAGGACACGTGGGCCGCGACCATACTATGCAGTTGATCTCAAAGTCTTATTTTTGGCCGTCAATGAGGAAGGAGGTTGAGAAGTTCGTTCAGAGGTGCCATATTTGCCAAGTTTCAAAGGGGACCACAACAAATGCAGGTTTATATATGCCGTTGCCTATACCTACTAAACCATGGATGGATGTTAGTATTGACTTTGTATTGGGTTGCCGAGGACGCAACGTGGCAATGATTCTATCTATGTGGTGGTTGATCGGTTTTCAAAAATGGTACATTTTATCGAATGCAAGAAGACTGCAGATGCAGTTAATGTCGCACAGTTATACTTCAGAGAGATCTATTGTCTTCGTGGGTTTCCTGAATCTATTTTATCGGATAGAGACACTCGTTTTCTGAGTCATTTTTGGATGAGTCTATGGAGAATGGTCGGGACAAAGATGAAATTTAGTAGTGCTTATCATCCACAGACGGATGGATAGACAGAAGTTGTGAATAGATCCCTAGGTAATCTATCGAGATACCTCGTGAATGACAATTTGAAGAGTTGGGATTCCAAGCTGTGTCAAGCTGAGTTTGCACACAACCATGCAGCTAATCGTAGCATTGGGTTCAGTCCATTCCAGATTGTTTACTCAACAATCCCTAAGGGGCCATTAGATTTATCTATAGTACCATAGCAGAAAGGAGTGATCAAACGAGCTAGTGATTTTGTGAATGAATTGCAAGAGTGCCACAAGGTTGTGCAGGAACGATTGCTTAAGGCGAATGAGAAATATAAGCAATCCGCAGGTATTAAACGACGAAATGTTGAGTTCAAAGAAGGAGATTTTGTATATGCAGTATTGACTAAGGATCGATTTACTATTGGTACTTACAAAAAACTAGCTGCTAGAAAGATTGGCCCTTTGGAAATCGTAAAAATGATTATTGAGAATGCTTATCAGTTAAAATTGCCGAATCATATCCATAATGCTGACGTTTTCAACGTCAAACACTTGATTCCATATCATGAGAATAAGTATGCCAAAGAAGAGGAAAGTGTAAATTCGGGGTCGAATTTTTTTCAACCAGGGGAGGATGATGCAGCGCATCATGATAAGCGGGCGGAATAAACTCGACATAGCGAGTTATGTCAATTGTATGCCAACCATCTTATGTCGCCTGCCTTAAGTCGTATGTCGCCTGCCTTAAGTCGCCTGCCATGAGTCGCCTGCCTTATAAGATAACGACTCAAGAAATCAAGCCGCATTTCTATAAATCATTCACTTATGCCGCATTTCTATAAGTCGTCTAGTTATGCCGCATTTTCCTTATGTCTCTTAAGGCGTTCCTGAAGCTGTGCTAAGTCGCTTAAGTCATTCCTGAAGCCGTGCTAAGTCGCTTAAGTCGTTCCTGAAGCTGTGCTATCTTCTTAGATCATGAGTCGCATGTGTTGAGTCGCATGTGTGTGTACATTGTTGTTAAGTCGTAGGATGTTGTAACTCATATGATGTTAAGTCGTATGTGTTAGGTCATGAGTCGCATGTGTTGAGTCGCATATGTGTTGTAATTGTTGTTAAATCGTATGATGTTGTAACTCGTATGATGTTAAGTCGTATGTGTTAGGTCGTGAGTCGCATATGTTGAGTCGCATGTGTGTGTTGTAATTTCCTATAAATAGGGGTGTGTTGTCATTTGTAAAGGGGGTTGATTTTGAAATAAATTTGTGTGTGAGCTTTGGCCACCATTGTTGGAAGTTGAGTGCGATCTCCTTCTTCTTTCCATCTTCGGGTTATTCGTGAGCGAATCAACAAATTTGAAGCCAATTCTCGGTGTCACTTACGAGTGATCAATGATCGAATTGTAGATCTTTCAACACGGCATCTTGCGAGATCAACGGGTTAGAGATAGCTAGATTCCGGCATCATCACGATCAACGGAACTGAGCATTTATCGTTCTATTGGTTTATTTGACACGAAAATTATCATTTCGTGAGGAAGATCCTGGATAGGCTGTGACAGTTTGGTATCTAAACTGTTCGAGCCTAGTCAAAGCTGCGTCAGTTGCTTAGTGAAATTGGAACTTATCACACCAGATTAATATGCAATTATGCTAGTCCTCGGTCGGGGAATGGGATTATCATCGATTCCCGCCGGTGAACACTTCGAATGGAATTAAAACTTATTTTGATTCCACCCTCGCCTTGTCTACTAGATTGTTTGAAAAGGCCAAAAACTATAGTTTCAAAATCTAAAAGTTAATTAAATGTTTAGAAAATGAAATTGTAACATAATTTGATTTTATTTATTATTTGTAAAATTACTATTTTATTAATGAAATAGAATGATTTTATGTATTAATTCCTATTTCAATTAATCTTAATAGGAAACCCAATTAGTTCATGCATCTGATCCACTAGACGTTTTCTCGTGTGTGATCGAGATTAAAGATAGATTGTTGACAGACATTGAAAAGAGGAAGTCATCCCAAGATGTATCAACTTTACGATTTTAAAGTAATCTATAGGCACAAGAGTGGCATAAGAGATACTTTTTATTGAAATTGTCCTTTAAAATTCTAAAGGAACATATTTCTAGTTTAGAAAAGGAGATTAAGGATAAGGATAAAGGAACTTTAGAATTGAAAGAATGGATAACTCAGCCCTTGAATCCAGACCCACAATATAGGTTGATGCTGAAATAACTAAGTTACACCAAAGAATAAATGATCTCGAAGTAGAGCTAATGAAAAATCATGTCTATTATCAGTTATTAGAGCTTATTGTGAGTGAAGGCGATTTTGGCCTTTCTACCCCTACTTCGGACAGAATGACCAAATCATGATCTTTGGCTAGTCAATAACTTCCTACTCTATTAAATCCACCTCCGGGTTGAAGCGATGAGACGATCTCAAAATGGAGTAGACAAGTTAAACACTTGAATGCGTGCAACATTTCAACAAGTAGTGGAATGAAAAAGTATCCCAATATATTGACTATGAAAGCAAAGTTGAAAAGCTTGAGTGTGAGAAATTTATTCTTAAAAGGAAATTGAAGAGTTAAAATGCATGGTTAAAACTTTGAGAGGAGCCAACAAGGCACTCTAAAATACTTTGAAAATTCAAATTAACTCAATTGATGATGCAAATATCATTCGAAAGAAGGAAAAGGAATTCAAAGAGCTTTTGGACGCGGCTCTTGGCCATATTACCAACCCTTTAATGGCCAAAGATTTGGTCAAGCAAGCACGGGGCCTTGAACTTCAGCAAAAAATTTCTTTAAATATACTCTTCTTTTTGTCAGATTTTCATACCTACAAATTTGCATATTGTATTTAAGACCATAAATGAATTTGTATTTGGATGAATGTTACCTTTGATGTAACATATGTAGCCTTGAATCGAATACCGACTCTTACTTGGAATTGCTTGACGACTAAGGTCTTGCTTTTTGCATTTTGAGCTTTTGACGTATAGAAGAATATTTTGCCTATTAAAGGAACCAATAAACTTGCTTATTAATCTCTTAACACAAGAAGATGCTTTTCCGTAATATTTAGTAGCTTGTCTAGTGATGGAGATTCCCATTAAATAAATTTAATTTGAGAACTGAATTGGTGATACCTTGTCGTCGAAGTAATAACTTCTTTGAATAACTTCTTGAAGCATTCCATCCAACGATTGATAAATTGAAAACCCTTTTATAGTAATTGAAAAAAGATTGGAAAACCAATCTGACAATAGATAGAATAGTAGAAAATCGATCCGGTAATAGGCAGAAGAACAGAAATAATTTGGCAATAAATAGAAGACCAAAAACTAATCTGGCAATAGATAGAAGACCGAAAAACCAATTTGGCAATAGAAGGAAGACCAAAAAACCCAATTTGGCAATAATAGAGAAAGACTAGAAAACCCAATTTGGCAATAATAGAGAAAGACTAGAAAACCCAATTTGGCAATAATAGTAGAAGACCAGAAAACCTAATTCAGCAATAATAGTAAAAGGCTAAAAATCCTCATCTGGTAATAATAATAAAAGAAGACCAAAAATCCTTATCTGATAATAATAATAAAAGAAGATCAAAAAAGCTTATCTGGCAATTAAAGACTGTGTTTTTGAGAAGCACAAATGACTCATGTCCGATGGATATTTCTCTAAAAGATTGATTGATTTGGAGCACTACTTCGCTGTGATTTTGATTTATTTATTTATTTGGCACCATCATAGGTGACGATCTCTACTTTGATCGAAACCCTTATCGCCATCTTAGGTGATGATTTATTTATTTTTTATCTGAAGCGTTTGATCAGTTTCATCAAGCAGGATTATAGACTTGCCCTACCTCTCTCTAAGTGGCGCTTTAGTAAGGTTTTTGATAATGGCACTAGAGGCTTAGTCTAGTGAGTTTGGCTAGCTATCTTTAAGCTGAACCAAAGACTTACACAACCTCCCCCAGGAGGCACTTCAATGAGGCCTTCGATGATGGCACTGAAGGATGGTTCGTCACTTTGGATAGGTCAAAGGCTTACCCGTCCTCCTCTAGGAGGCAGTTCAATGAGGCCTTTGATGACAACACTGAAGGCTAGTTTGGCGCTCTGTATATGCCAAAGGCTTACCCATCCTCCCTCTAGGAAGTGCTCCAACAAGGCCGCATGGGTAGAGGTTGAAGGCTTATAGATGCTTTGGTTGCGCCTTTTCAGACGGAACCAAAGGCTTACTCTGACTTTCCTCTAGGAGGTGCTTTGACTAGGCCATCTTGGTAGGGACAAAGGCTTTAGCCTATTACTACCATCCTAAGCAATATTTTAGGATTTCTAATATTTTAGGAGAGTTTTACTCCTTAACCATGTCGGTACACTTATTTTGTTAAGAAACTCTTTCTTTATTACCGACTAGTTCAATATCTTTATATAAATTTGTCAAGCTTTCCTTGCCCTAAGAGATTATTGATTATTCCTTCCTAGCTTCAGTAGTGATTGGTGTCATGGCCATTAAAGCGATGGTACTGACAATATAACCCTTCGAGATTCCTTTCATTCTATGGTCGCTTCTTTGCGAAGTCCAATAGTTGTGTTATCTTTGGTCAGGATATATATATATATATATATATATATATATATATATTCTCATAAGATGTGGTAAAAGAGCACTTCTTAGGAAGTCGTGGTCTTTTGAAAGTTGATCCTTCAGAGTTCCTTTTGGTTTTCTTATGCATAATAGGCTCCTTAGCTTCTGTAAAAAGCTTTATTTTTAAAGAGTCACGATTTTTACCTCATTCTTGAGAGTGGTTAAATGCATTTTTCCACTTTCTAGTGAATTGACTGAAGTCCCTTTCTATTTCCTTTTCGAAAATGCTCCCTTTGGCCTTGAGTTAAATCTCCCTTTTCATTTTCAAGAAGATGTTATCTCTTTTGTTCTGCTATCCTAGGACGAAGATCGGTGTTGGAACATTATGAAATGGATTCACACTCCACTTTTTAGGATTGTATGGAACTACGTGTTTTCTTTTATTCTTCCATAATTTGTAGTTCCATAATCCTCAATGTTTTTTTATTCATGAAGCTAGGGATCATTAATAGTCTGGTAGGTTGGCTTCATGACTTGAGGCTCGAAGGATCGTTGTTCGGAGGTTTCAACAGGATTAATTGGCATGACTAAGAAAAACTTAGTTTATGGATTAATTGGTGTTAAAAATAAAAGGTAGGTCAACTGAGAGTAGGATACGCTTGGCAAGTTCTTTAAGCCGTAATATGCAAGCTGAGGTAGTTCCACATAGGGTTTTACTGGAGATGGAGGTTCGAGCCCTCATTCTAGCATCAAAATATTGACAAATTTCTTTATTAACCGCAAAAGTTTTGAGAAAGATATCTTGCTTGAGGGATGGTTAAGGCCATGCTAGGCTAAGTAGCTAGGACACTGTATGTTCAATGTCAAATCCACAAAAGTTCAACTGTGCATCGTATAACAAGGTTGTGATCATGTCGAAAGTCATATGAGAACAAAGTCGATATGCAGTTATAAGTCAAGCCAAGTCGATACGCAAGTCATAAATCAAAGCCAAGTCGATATGCAAGTCACAAAGTACATCCAATATGCTATGCCAAAGTCTAATATTCAATATCTTATGTGTACAAAGTTTAAGTGTTACAATCAGCCAAAATCCTAAATTGATTTAGAGTTACAAAATGAAAAATGTAAGAAGAGAGGTAAGAATGATTCCCACCCTCCTTAAACCCTCCAGGGTCATATTTATATGGGTAGGTGAGAAGCGTGAGAAGCATTGTAGCTTTGGGTCGGCATCACTGGTCTTTGACATCAACAATGTCATACGGTACGACATTAGCTTCGACGTTGCATAGTTGAGCTTTAGTATTGCTTCGGTAGTATTCGACATTGATAAGGAACGACATCGCTATGGTATGATGAAGCTATATCATTCTTCAGAATGTCGGCCTTAATAGATCTTGTGAGTGTGATGGTTTTTGGCATCTTTAATCTTATATACTAAGGCACTCTTGATTAATTGCCGACAACATCATTTGAAAGCAGCACTATGGATTTACGACACTGATAGTTTCTGTGGACATTGAAGGTGTTCACCATCAACAATGCATGTGTAGCCTCTGTATTTATTGACAATGTTCGCTGCCATCATTGTAGAATGACGGCTAGGTGGTTCTATTTGAAGAGCAACTCTAAGGAGCGATGATGTTGGTATTGAAGCTACATCATCGAGATGTGAGATCATTACTTAACATCATAGATGTATGATGGTATGGAATGGTGGCGACATCGGCAAAGTTGTCATTAACTACAAGCAGCATTATTGGAGCAGCATCGGCCATAGACTTCTTTTGGCGACAATGGTGCACGATATTAATTATCAAGTATATATCGACACTAATTAGGCACAGCATCAATGAGATGCAACATGGATAGGAGGCGGCTTCATCTAGTATAGCTCAGGAAACTATGATTATCGGTATCATTATTTGGTAACATTCAATAATTGATGAAGTGTGGTATCATCGATGAACGACATCGATCTTGCTCGATATCCTTACTTTCTGTGATAACTTACTGTGTTGATTCCATTCGGTATTACTTTGTAATGCAAGTCCACCTAATCTTATAGGTGATTGGCAACATTGATGTTACCTAGGGTTCTTTGACTTTACTAATGAAAGCGTGCCAAAGTTGATGAGAGTCGGGGTCGTTGGTGTCGGTACTAACTAATTTCCATTACTTTAGCACTGGCACTGTTTTTGATGCGACGTCGTGATCAAGTAGCATGTCGCACATCTTCAAAGTCGAGAATGGTAATACGTATTATATATATATCACAAAACATTTAATAATCGATAAATATAAATTTGAACATAAATATACATATCTCAGTTACGGTAGCAAACCCGAGAATAATGTAAAATTATGTATATATATAAATATATATAATTACATGTACTTATTAATATACAAACATATGAATATATATAAGAAATTTTTATGTAAAAATCTATGCCTTTTTGCTGTAGTATCTCGGCCCAAAAATTATCTATATATAATATATATTTAATATAAATATTTATAAATATACAAACATGTATATATATAAATATACATAATAAATTATGTATATATCGATGCATACTTATAGTAAGCTTTCGGGCAAGAAAATAATTTTTTATTTTATTTGTAATTATAAAATGATATTAAATAAAATTTTAAAAATAAAATAAAAAATTGTATGAAATTAAACGGTAAAAATTATTAAAAATCATTTCTAAGTTTTTAAAATTATATAATGTAATTGTATAAAATTTTATATTAGTTTCATATTATATATGTATTTATTTATTTGTTAATATAATCGATTTCTAATTAAAATAGTGATTTTAATATATAAAAATATAATAAATATAAATATTTATATTAGAAATTTAGTTATTTCTAATGAATAACCTTTACATGTAAATAAAATTTTATAAATTTTCAAAACATTTATTTTATGATTTTAATATTTAGAATATGATTTGTTAGTTTATAAAATTATATAAATTAATATTTAATTTGAAATTATACTTTTCGTGAGCTAAAGATTAGTATGCATTCAAAATTATATATATATGCATAGGTGTGTGTGCGTGCGTGTACACGTGTGTTGATTGAAAAATATGTCTAACCATTTGACATGTGACAGAATGTCGGTATACTAGATTCGTCATATGATCTATAAGCCTATTATATGAATCAATAATCAATTATAATATCATAGACATGTGATGAATTACCTTTCATCAAAGCCAAGGGATTACATCTTGAAATGATCATTGATTCCATTCGCAAATTAGATGTTGCTAGCTTCCAAAATGTTGACCACCAATCAATCGAATTGAAGTGCTTTTGATATGATTTGAACTTGAAAATATTTTATGCTTGGATGGGTAGTTCGGCCTCTACCATGGCGGTAGCAAGAGTGATGCTTAAGTTTAAAGTAAAATAAGGTACTACTGGAGTAAATAAAAGAATCATTGAAGGAGTAAAAAATGGATCAGGTCCACTTTCCTTTCTTTACTTATTCTTGCCTTTTCCAAACTCAAACTATGTACTATACATCTTCAGCCTCACCTTTTCACACTCATGGTAGAAATTTAAAGCTACCTTGTGGGCCTTGAAAACATTTCAAGCCCAAACATTAATTGTTGTATTTAAATCTAATTTAAACGTGTACTGATATCATATATCGATTAGTATATTTATAACTATTATAAATACACTATTTAAAATTGTTCAACGTACCAAATAAAATTTTATATTTAATATTTCATAAATATTAATTAATTCAATTCAATTTATAAAAATTATAAATTAATTAAATCTGGTGGTCAAAGGAGTATTTGAAGTTTTAGTTGTGTGGAGTAAATTTGGTCAGCGATTAATATCGAACAATTCAAATATTAACTTTCATATGTCACATAGCATATGGTTTGACACAATGGCTAAATTTATTGCTTGCTTAGTTTCGATAAAATCCAATATTACTTTATTAAGAATTATTTGATTATGGTAATTATTTATACCAATTCTTTTCATCAAAACTATATCGCTTTGGACTTATAAAGTTTAGTAATGGCCAAAATTCAAATATCATCCATATTCAACTCTATAGTCCAAATACAAAGTCCTCGATTCAATAGTAACAACTATTATTAACCAAATACTCTGGCAAGAGACTTTGACTTTGAGTTAACCGTGATACTAACCTCATATAACTGAGGAGAAGAATCCTTGCTTGAATAGTATTTCACTTCTAACGCTTCCACTTAACCCAACTCCAGCAGTTCAATGGACTCTATGCCACGATTTAACTATAATCAAAATGGAGCTTCCACATTGAGGATCAACAGTATTCTTATCGATTTTTTTTGTTTGACCTTTGTTAGATTAACCAATAGAAAAATATCGAGTGTGTCATTCCATAGTTACCAAATAACTATCAATACATAACCACCCCTTAGTGCCTTCAAGAATCATGAGTAATACACTGCCTAACATTTAAAGAGTGTTAAGTACACTAGCCTCAATGGATGCATTGATATCTAGTCTCGATACATTTTGACTAGGAATATTTAAAATAGTATGTCTATTTTATTATGTTAAATCACCCATAGCTACAATGCATTATAATTTCTATCACAAAACATACTATTTATAGATTTTCTATCATATGCACTTTTAGTTAAATTAATTAATTAATATATAACACATTACATCAGGTATATAATAGAATGAAAACACATTTTATTTCGAACAAGATTGATTATCAAGTTAAATATATGCAACAATTACGTAATTTCACATAGGGCATACCCATAACTCTATCAATTTCCCACTTGCACTTGGGGCCAATTATAGAATCTCAATCTCGTCCCTTCGATCAATTTGGTGAGAACTGATTGAGTTAGACCCTTCGTGAATAGATCTGCTATGCTGTTTAATTGTATACTCTGTCAATCAACTCTCTCTGATGCCAATAAACTATCTTTATTATATGGAACTATTCAGAGTGTGTTTCTAGACCTCTAGCAAGCTCTTATTATTACATTGTTATCATATAACAATGATTATTATTCTAAATACTTGGAATCATCTCTATCTTAGTTATAAATTCATGCATTTATATTTATACATTGCTTTTATCATCGCGTTATTCAAGACGATGTACATAGCCATTTCGTTGAATTAGCCACAATGTTTTATTTGGAACGTTTCCAACTTAAAACTTCTTAATTAAGGTTTGAACATGAATTTAATATTGAAGTATTATACTGAATATCACTCATGAAATTTGTGTTCGTACACTCTTTCATGAGGAGTTCACTATTTCTATGAACAATTATTTAATATTTCATAAATAATCGAAAATACTCTAAGCTACCATTTAGTGATCTTAATTTGAATTTGATGTTAGTTTCATACATCAAATACATAAGCAAATTACAATAAGGTAGATAATACAATATGTATGATAATTCATATTGCCAAAACATAAGAAATCCACCTTACATATTCTTTATTAAGCAGTTTAATAAGGGGTCTTTGGATATCCTTTGGGACATTCCCAAAATCCTTTATACTTACTATTAAAGATATAATTTAAAAATCTAATATCAAGTATTAAACAACCAAAGTGTTAATGATTTTAACACAAATGCATAGTTAATAATCTATAGTATGTTGTTTATTTATAGCCTAGAAGTATCTATGTACCTTTTAGTGGTTCTTTCTTATGGAAAACACATTTCCTTTACATTTTTACTGAAAACAAACCGTTCGATGTTTCTATCAAAATACTTATTTAATTCTTATTCATATAAAAGAATACTTTCGAATCATTTCTTGGATCATATCCAAGAATTCACAAACTCAATATTGCTTCCACTAACTTTGAGATACTTTGATTGTTATGTGCAAATAGTCTATTCTAAATCATTATTTAATATTTTCCAATTCAACATATATGTACCAAGCACAAAATCATACCAAGAAACAATTTTGTAACTAATTTCGAATTAACTTGTGCCCGTTGAATAATGAATTTATTACACCAATTTCAACAACTGAAATGTTTGATGTTATTCTTATTAACGTCGTTCATTATATTTCAGTTGCATTTGTCTTGCTCTTAAATACTCATTCATGGCCAATGGATCATATGCTTCGAGTACAATTACCAAAATCATATATTGATAACGTACTTGGAATCAATTTCAGATTTGTGCATCATATCGTATCGTAGATTCAATACTCTCAATGGTTTAATTGACAGTTAATGATTATCTTTCTCTATCTGATAAGAAAGTCATCGTTTCTCTTTAATATGCGAGAATACATATTGGACATTCTATTGCATTGTATCCATTAGGTTTGAATAATTTTATTTCACCCCATGTAATCATTTTTACCTTTTGATCGTATCTAAATCTATTTTACTACCAATAATTTCAAAAGAACTTCCTTTGCTACAAAGTTGGTATTTCTTGAAACAATTGTTGTTTCTCAATGCAACAGAATAGGTATTCATAAACATTTTATGAATTGCCTTGTATATATAATTGATTTGGTTTTAGTTTATAATACTTAAGTTCAAATCATAAATTGGCCATCTAATGATAGTCATTCCAAACTCCTTCTGGGTGATTCATACAAGATTCCTCATGAACAATTATTACATGCAGTCTTTTGACTAGTACAACCTGCCAATTCCTTGGCCTCGGATATGTTAGGGTTTCTTATAAACCTTTATCTTGTAAATTTTTCAAACTATTCTTTTGAAGGAAATTTATTTTAACCATGTGTACTACTCTTAAGCACATAATCTTATAGAAAGAAATTATCTTAACTCCTCTCACCATTAGTCATACTTTGTTTAACAAAGTTCAATTTATTCTCGTTGATACATCATTATGTATCAAGAGGAGTTAATTTTGAGATTGAATGTTTATTTATTTTAGGTACGTTTAGAACTCTTTCCAATATACTCGCCTATTCGATTAAATCGAATCAATTTTATTTCAATTACATGTTATTTCATTTACTTCTGTTTTATACTCTATGAGTTTATCATGGACATACTACATGTGTATCAAATACATATGTCGAGTCGGCAATAACTCATTCGCGATTATAATTAAGTATAAGGAACCTTTTGATATTAATAAACTTGCAATTGCATGCATCTATATGTATCAATCTTATGAGTTTGACAACTCTTATGATGCTCCCACTAAATGGGTGCTTTTCCATTAATTGTCTAAGATCTAATTTACTAATACCATATGATTCACAATCATATAATCAAAAATTATTTATCAAACTGTCGCTTAGTCTATAATTCCGAAATAATTCTAGATAAATTTAGATACTTCTGCATTTCAAACGTATTACAACTACTAGTAATATAGTTTTATTTTATAATGAATATTCATATTGAAATAAAACTATGTCTATTTTCAGTCAACACTGGAAAATAATTATTAATGTTGGTATGTTTTAGGAAAATAATTTTTATATGCTGATGAAACCAACAAATGTTATATGACAGGCTCTCACAATTTCCGCTTTTACTATATAAGCATATAAAATACGAAGCTCCATTCAACCATTTAATATAGGTTATTCATTTTGTATACTGTAACCAATTTATGTTGAGAATTTTCATGTCAAACATCTTAATTCAAAGAAATAAACCCCATATAAAACAATTTTCTATGTGAAAATACATTTTGAAATAGAAATCATATTTCTTATTCCAATGTAAATTATCTATTATTATGTTACAATTCTCATTTCTGAGTTTCTTTATATAGAACAAGTAATCATTCACTCTGTTCATCTCAACCATGTCTTAGGTTACATCGACATATGTATATTTGATTTTCCTTCTAAACGGTCAAACCATTCAAAGGAAATCCTTTTTACAATATCATAGCGAATACTTTACAAAATGCACTCGATCATCCATAACATTTAAGGACGTTAAATACGTTACACTTTACCTAAACCGATCAAACTAACATTTCAGCAATCGATTTCTTACATCTATCTTGCAGCCTTTTGTCCAGTGTTACACTTTAACACAACAAGGTCATTATTGTAATTGATCATATTGAATACATGATCCCACACTGTAACATTTATATATGATTGTATATGGATCAAATGTCTATAATATTATATTGCTTTTAAAGCTGGAAACTCTTTGAAGACAATGCACAGTCTCAGACAAATAAAATCGTATGTGAGCAAGTTAAGAATGTATTTAGAGGTTGCACAATTAGGCACTTGCAAGGGTCAATATGCAAAAATTAACTAGCAAGTATATTTAATATTTATTTGTCAATTTATTCAGTTCTTTTGTATATTTTATTGATAAACATATTATCAATTATATTTAATGAACAAATTTTTCAAAGTAAATTATTTTAATTATACATCGTAGATGTTCTTACAATAATAGAAAGGTTAAGTGTTACCATCTCATTTTTCTAATAAGGCTCCTACTAGTTATTTATGTTTCTCCAAACCCTAAGATGAAACATAGAAGTATTTCGACTTCACTAATGGATGTTAGGACTCGTATACATTAGGATTTTGACGTTGAAAAAGCTCAACAAATCATGCTTCTATATATGATTAATAACTCCTTATCGATTTTATCATATACAACTCCCAACCTTGTGATCCTTGCCATAATCTCGTCTTTACCTTGAGGAAAGCCAACAAATAAAGAGAGATTATTCACTCGTACCCACCATTTGGCGATGGCCTAAGTATACTATAAATACCTTAAGGAAAGCTCAACAAATATGTATAAATATCTTACCTCGTCTATTCTATATATTAATAGTACTACACATAACATCCCCAGCTTGAGGAAAGCTTTACAACTAAGGAATATGTAAGTAATCTATTAATATATAAATGATAGAAGAAAACTTTATACTAAAGATTCATAATCTTCAATATATTTAATTGACCAATGTTGACTTATGGAATAATGTATTTCTTATGCAATAGCCTCATGATTCAAGTGTCGGACACATTAGAAATCATGGTATACGTAATTTTATGTATAGTTCCTTAAGTCTGTTTAGAGTTTCTTTAATGTTCCACCTTTTATTATACATTTATTATTTAAGTTTTATTATATAAATTTTATAATTTAATTTACTTATATAATAGTTTTATGTATAATTTTATATTAATTAAATCTTATTTAATTAATTTGATTAAAGTAATTATTATACTATTCGTTTATAACATAGAATATATAAACTATAATCTTTATAGTAATACACAAATATCTTATATATAAGTGTGTTTTAGGTTATCAATTTACTTTTGATTAATTTATTTAATTAAACAATTTTAATTTAAAAAATTTAATTTTGAAAATTCTTTTATACGCATATGTATACACATATTGTAATGACCCGCCTTTTCGATCCTCATAAGCCAAAACTAATACATTCACAGTATTCACATACCAAGCATCCAAGTGCAGGAAAGGCAGATTGTTTAGGGAAAAGAAAAAAAACAATAAAACTAAATCTCACAACATGATGAATAATATATAACATAGAAAATTCATCGTTACAAAAGAAAATCCTTTTATACACAAACAATATCGGATTCAAACCAGTCAACGGCCAGGACAGTTATAACAGCACGTCCTTACTAATGCTGATAAATACACACAAGAAAAATAAAGCAGAAGTAAAATACGAAAATATGTCGTGGGGATCCAACTCGGCTCCAGTGGCTCCAAAAGCATCCAAAGCTAATCCTAGGAAAACTACTCGGATTTGACCTAAGCATTTAAGAAAAATAACACCTGGATCAGTCTTGTAAAACCAGTGTGAGAAACTCAAATCACAAGGAGTTTTATTATATCTTTTAAAACCCTTTAAAATAAAAGATATCTCGTAAGACCAAGCCACACATAAATATGGATGGATTTTTACCTTACGATAATTAAACTATTTTTATAGAAATTCCAGTGATATTATAATAGTGTCTAGGGTTTAAAATATACTATGAATATAGATGGAATGCTTGTATCTCACGTTCCAGCATATTTGGGCACAACTAATCCCGTACGGGGCTTATTGGAGAATGGATTCCATCAATGACAAAGCTACTAAGGTACCGCCAGCCATAGTACACCTCTAGAAAAATGTACCAAAGGCCTCACATGGACCCCCCGCCAACACAGATCGGCATGCCCCTCAAATATGACTAGCCAGAATACATCATTCCCAGGACCAAGGCTCCAAAACAATATGCACCAACGATGGCCCCACTCCTACGTGCATACTAAATTCATAAATACCGATTCTAGATCAAGGAATGACTGCTCATAATGGTAGCGAACCACATAGCTTTGTAAGATATCCCATGCTTTAGTCATTACCAGGTTGTGAGGCTTGGAAGGTCACGATTACCTTTTTCCTTTCTTAGCACATCCCACTTCGAATGATAACACTGCCCTCTATGCACAATGTAATGCCACCATTCGTCCATACAAAGGAACTACTCTACTACAACCATTTTGGAATCACTCTCAGGATTAGTAGCAAGTAGCCCCTACACTTTAAAGAGCTTCGTCTTCATTCATCTTCAAGATGTCCCAATTCAAAATGCGTATGCCGATTCAAAGTGGATTTTGGATAATATATCTGATTCTGGTCTCCCTGAACCGACAATAATAATTTTAAAACTGGCAACAATTTGATAGTCGGTTATTTAACTGTCAAATAACAAGCAATTCAACCAGAGATTTATTTCAATATGAGATCCACTAAGCCTCTTTAAAATAATCTTCAATAATTAAATACTTTAATTATTTATAAAAGATATCATATCTTTATCCCACCAATATAAGTATATTCTCAAACCAATTTTCTTTCTATATTTGGAAAACTTTACCACATACTTATACAGTATTATAAGAATATTCACAAAATATATAAGAAAAGATTTCTTTTTTCCAAATCATATTTAAATGGATTGAAAACAATGCCTTTTGAAATACTGAATATTACGAACCCCAAAATCACTAACCCTTCGGTGTCAAGTAGGGAAATGCTTTAATACCACCAAAATTAAGAACGATTATTAATTTATTAGATTCATAACTCAATTAATAAAATTTATCCAATTCTTATGATATCAAGTTTTATAAACCCATATCTTCTTTTTCAAAATCCAAGATCTATTCCCAATTATAACTTTAACAACCTATATATTTGAAATAGTTTTCTTTAATAAACAATTTATTATTTCAAACTCTTTTATTTATTTTAAATTGATTACCTTACAAAAATCCTTAATAAATAATTGATTAAGGATTTTAAAACATTATTCATAAATAATTAACTTACCTTATATCATTATTAATACATAATTAATAACTTAATCACTATTAAATAAATGATCGATTAACTTAAACAAATATTAACATATTTTCAAAACATCATTATTAAATAATTAACTAACTTAAAATATAAATTATAAAATAATTAATTAACTTTAAAATAACTAAAATAAAATAATTAATTATCCTTTAAAACAACTTAAATGAAATAATTAAATAATTTAGATAAATATAAATTAAAAAAATAATTAGCCAACTTTAAATTATCATGATTAAAATAATGTTAACTTAACCATTTTAAACATAAAAATTAATTTATATTGAAATAAATTAAAATCCTAGTAATCCAAATCCATTTTCTTTTCCAAAATTCGAAAAGAGGCTCAGTGACCACACTAGTACTTAGACAAGTTACCATTATTTCAATTCAACAATTCAGATCATGTCACTGATATTAAATAAGCAACAAATATGTAAATAAAATTCACAATTGACTAATGGCAGTTAACATGTCATCTATCCAAGTCAACTAACATACAATTAAATGTCCAAATTTATAAAATAGCAGAATGGAGATTTATTTTGCTAATCAAATATCTAATATAATTTATCAAATTTAAATATAGCATAACAGGGTTTCATTCTAATATCAGAATGTCAGTGATAAAATTATAATTATGAAATGATGAAATTATTTACTATGACTATAAATTTAATAGTATTTTATACCGTTACAATCTGCCAATATACCTTCACAGATGTGTTCTATTCGATGATACGAATGTCCACGGGTTAAACGGACTCCGAATGGGTGAGTAAAACTTTTGTTAAAGTTTGAAATCTTTTTAAAACTTAAAATTTTAAATGTTACTAAATCATTATAAACCAAATTGGGCCAAGCCCAATACCCAAAACCAAATTGACATATACTTCTTCTTCCTAAACACTTACTCAAACACAAACTCAAATACCCCTTTCTTCCTAAATCTCCAAAGCCTGGAGCCACACTCATGCTCCACCGCCGACGTCGATCACCACCGTGCCATCATCACAAGTCCAATGACCTTGCGCTACCACCACGTGCCACCGTAAACAACTCCATGCCTCGTCCTCCAATCAACAATCATGCCCAAATTCAATAAGACAAACACGTGTGCACCATCCACAAACCGACCTCAGCCTCATGCCTCAGCCCAGGCCATCCATCGCCACCGCCTCTAATTGAACCACCGACCTCCCCTTCAACTTCGCCCCATCCATGCCAAGCTCGAAGCTTCCATGTGCCGTCGCTTCCACATAAAAGTCGAACTCAACAAACTGCCCCAAAGCCCTACATCGTCCTTGCCATCCCACCTCCGTCCGTCGCATGCTATGCCACCTTTATCTATGCTTCGACACACCCCTTAGTTGCTCCAACCATCGCTACTTCTCCATCAGGTTGGCCCCTTGGCGGAATATAGCAAAAGAACCAAACTGATCAACTCGACAATACGACCGAATCACAACACTAAAAATCATGCGAACAACTCGTAAAATCTATCTTTGTCGATACGAACAAGATGGTATATGTTATTCATCAATTCATGATCGACGAAAACCCAACAATTTATGACAACTTACTGTAATTTATACTTTCCCTCAACCTACTAGTCGAAAAGCCTTGAAACTATTTTAAAAATAACTCGACTCGGTGATGATCAACTTCCTAGTTGATCATTTTGTAAAAATCGAAAGGGTTTGTGAGATATTGATTTTGGAAAACTAAGATGGAAATGATTTACTAATAAATATATAGAGAACGGTGTGTAGATGTTGTTTATAGTGAATAATAGTGAGCATGTCTTCTCATTTCTAACTCCAAATTTGATTTTTAAACTTATTATTTAACATACAAGAGATTTGTGGCTAATTCAAAGAGACTATAAGTACATTTTCCATCTTTTATCACATATAAACATCCAAACAAATAAACAAGAAAACGAGAGATTCTCACCTTTACAAATTATTGCAAACTACGCTAATCTTGTTTTCTAAGTAAAAAGACGATCTTTACTTTTTGAAATAAACCTTGAGCGAAGAAATTAAAAGGGAGAGCTTAGGAAAAGTAAGCTAAGTATGAAAATGATAATATGAGAGTAGTGTATATGAGTATATAAAGAGGATTTAAAATGAAGAATAAAGAAATGAAAAAATTGAAAATATTCTTTTCAACTATAATATCATTTCATATCCAACTAGTACATAGCATGTAAAAACATATTGGGTATTAGAGTGTTCTTAAGTCGCTTGGTTCGCTTCGATATGTAAGGAATCAAAATGTCATTTCAATTTTAAAATTTAAATATTTTTACGTTTACTATTTTTTATTACTTATCCCTTTATATTTCAAAATCAAATGTTCCACTTTTAAAAATATAAATATTGTTTCTAAAACATATACAAGGGTATTTTCAACTTTTCTTTAACACATCGTTCGATAAAAAGCTGAAAATCCGAAAAGGAGTTTTGATCACATTTTCAATTTTTCAGTCGAACTATTTATTTATATAAACCAAATTAAAAAATGAATTATCCATTATTAGTTATAAATTTAAAAGAGATCTATTTACTTATTAGAAGCATTAATCTAATATTTAAAATAAATTAAATATTCACAAATTAAACTAACAAAATTTCGAGTAATTACACATGTTATCTTAAACAATTCAAGACAACATAATGTATATCATTATAAATATTATATATGTGTGTGTATATTTAATTAATTCACTTATTTAATTAATTTATTTTTTTAATCATTATTATTATTAAATAATATTTTTGAAAATTAATTTTATAAAATTTTCGTTATTTTGAAAAATTATATTATAACTTTTATAATATGTATTTTAATTTTAATTTAACTTATAAATTTAAATTTTTCATTTTTAGAAGAATTTGAAATTCTATATTATACTATTTATAATACTTTTATTATTTTAAATATAACTTTTAAATTTAAAAAATTTATTTTTAATTTCAAAACAATGTTGAAATTGGTCTAAGGCCCCATTCAAATTGGGTCGTTTCTATTAGGGGAAATCTTTGGGCTCCTATAACTATTCAACCGGGATGGTAGCCAAATTGGGTAGGGTAGTTGATTACCCAACGACCCAGCCTAGACGTTACCTTTCTTGAATACCATACTAACTGGGTTGTAGGCTTAATTAGTCGGCCCTAATAAGACTAATTTAGAACACACAAACAATTTGGCTCTGATACCATTGATGGAACGAGCCATTCCACAGTGGAAGAATTGAGTGAATTTTAATTATTTTACTAATTTATATCTTTATTGAGCCTATAAAGTCAAATTCATTTAGAAATTTTAGAAATTTCTTTTATATAAAATCATTATTTCATTTCATTTCATTTTATAAATAAAGTTTTACTTTATATTACTTTTTATTATATTTGAATATGTGTATGTGTGTACATGCATGTGCAATATAATAATCTGTGCATTGTTTAACATGCTCGTGTATAGATACTGAGATTTACACTACAATAGACATGTTAAGCCCTCTAGTATTCGAGTATGCTCTGTAAATGAAAATATTTACGTGCATCAAAATGTTATATACATACATACATATGTATATATATATAATTATAATAAAAAGAATTAATAATTATAATAATTTTCATAAAATAATATATATACATAACACATAGATATATATATAATAAATCACAAAAACATTTAATAATTAATAAAAATAAATTTGTATATATAAGTTATTGTATAAAACCCAAGAGTGATGTACGTTTGTGTATATAGGCACAAACATATATTTAATTATAAGTATTTGTGATTATACAAACATATAAATATAAATATAATATATATATAATAAAAAATTATACGAATTATGCATACTTGCAATAGACCCATGGCCCAAAAATTATATATATATATATATATATATATATAATATTTATTAATTATAAATATTTATAACTATACAAACATATGTATGTAGTAAATTCTATATGTGAATTTATGCATGCTTACAGTAAGGTTTCCGCTCAAAAAATAACTTTTTCTATTTTATTCGGATTTATAAAGCGGTTTTAAATCAAAAATTAGAAATAAATAAAAAATCAATGGAATTAAATGTTTAAAATTATTAGTAATCTTTTCTAAATTCTGAAATTTATGTAATGTTATTATATAAAATGCTATACTTAATTTCATATTATATATAAGTATGTATGTATTTATTTATTTATTAATATAATAAATTTCTAGTTTAAAATTGTAATATTGGTGTATAAATATAATGTATGTGTGTATATGTGTGTGTATGTATCAAAAATTTAGTTATTGCTGTCGAATAACATTTATATGTAAATAAGGCTTTATAAATTTTTGAAACGTTTATTTTATGATTTTAATATTTAGAATATGATTTATTAGTTTATAAAATTATATACATATTATTGTTTAATTCGAATTTTTTTTGCCATGAACACAAGATCAGTACAGATTCAAAGTAAATTATATGTATATGTATTTATGTGTGTGTGTTGATGCACAAATATGTCTAACCACCTATCACATACATAATTTGTTGGTATACTATAACAACCTATGATATGGATCAATAATCAGTTATAATATCATATAAATGAGATCGATTATCTTTCACCAATGCTAAGAGATTGCAACTTGAAAATTGATAGATGCTCCTTGATTTCGTTCGCAAATTAAAAGGTGCTCACTTCCAAACCGCTGACCACCAAACAATCAAACTGAAGGACTTTTGATATGATTTGAACTTAAAAGTATTTGGTGCTTGGATGGGTAGTTCGGCCTCTACCATGGCTGTAGCAAGAGTGATTCTCAAGTTTAATGTAAAATGAGGTACTTTTGAAGTAAATAAAGGAAGCATTGAAGGAGTAAAAAATGGATCAGATCCACTTTTCTCCCTTTACCAATTCTTGCCTTTTTAAACCCAAACTACTTATCCATGTACTATATGTGACGACCCGCGAACTGAATGAATTTGAGCTGACAATAAACCACACGTCCATTCCAAATTAAACGGAAAGATGGATAGTCATGGAAAAGAAAAGAGAAAGAAGAAGAGAAGAGAAGAAGAGAAAAAGAAACTAAATTAATCACAGAATCTCACCATCACAGCGGAACAACATATAAAATAATATCAATGAACTTTACAAAATAAAAAATGTATTATGTATATATACATACATACATTAGAGTACAACAATCCAATCACAATCATTGGCCTGGACAGTTATGATAACCCATCCTCACAAAGGCTGATAATTTGAACAACAATGTAGAGGAAAATAAACAAATAAGGGAATACGTCCTGAAGACCTCCAGCTCGTCTGCTGAAGCTCCAAAGCACCCAAATCTATAAATATGCTCGGTTTAACCCGAGCATTGAAAGGGAAGAACGCCCGGATCGGTCTAATAAACCAGCATGCGAAAACACATCTCAACTGAATTTTTAAAGTTATAAAAAACCTTTCAAAACAAAGGTATCTCGTAAGACCACGCTGCACATGAATACGGATGGGTATTTACCTTACGATAACCAAAACATTTCATATCAAATTCTGTTATATTACACAAGTATCTAGCGTACAAATAATATAAATCATAGTCGAAACTGTTACCATTATTAAATTCTAGCATACTAGGCTCTACAAACAAAATGGCTGGCACATAATTGAGAATGGATTTCCAACAAATGACCAGGTGAAGGGACTACCTTCCGGCAGTACATCTCTAGAGGAATGTACCGAGGCCTTACTGATGGTCCACTACCAACATAAGACCAGCCTACCACTAACTAATAGTACCGAATATGTCATCACCCCGGTGGTTACCGACCTATCCAAGACATCTCTTAGCATACACCACAATAATTTAAACCTGAACGTTATAGTGAGTAAAAATATATCTAGAAGGGGATGATTATACCCTAATCCTTGCGAACCACATAGCCTTGTTGCGTCTACTCTATTTTGGTCATTTCCAGGTGTGAGGCCTGAGGTAACGCTTAACTTTTACATAGCACATCATCTTTCTTCTTTGAATGTCACACTGTCATTCCATAATCACACAACTGATTCTACAAACATATAACTTCTGAGCTCGTATGTCTTCGGAAAGGATGTTAAGCTAAAAGAAGTTGCCTTCTCCGCCTCGAAATAGATGATACGTTTATAGAGATTAATAAATGTGATTTTAAAATGCAATATATGACATTCATCCATACAAGTTGTCTAGTATCAGGACAAACCAAAGGCACTTCTCCTACCACTTCCTGTTAGGACAATAACCCCTAGGATCAATGTCGATTAGTCCTTGCAAATCTAAGATTTTCATAACGGAGCACTACTGCCAAATATAGGATAGTGTAAGTTTCACCTTGAGAGACAAATGGAAAATAGCCCTACAACATGAACATCTTCGTCTTCAAATAATCTTTTCTTCCACATGTCCTACTTCGAAACATAAATTGGTTCGAAGTGGCTTTCTGATAGGAATCGCCCAAATCCGACCCCGATTTCTTCGAATCAAATTATCTGAAAAAAATGTTAAGTGTGAGTGATTAGTAAACAATTTTTTTCATTCAACAATATCTTTAGGTGTGTGTGTGTATATGTATATATATTCATTTTAGCATATACAGATTATTGAACCTCTCTTTAAATCATTTTGTTTTATTCCTTGTAAATTATTTGTAAATGGTATATTTTCTTTTGGAAAAAAACTTAAATATGATCTTTTTTAGAGCATCCGGCCTTTTACTTCGATCTGTTTCACCCCTTGCCGAGAAAGAGAAAACAGAGGTCAGGTAAGTTCAGAGTACCGATTGCTCCATCCCTAACCTTACCTACAAACCTTATTTTATCTTTCTAGATCTCATAGGCGGGATAAATGTACCAGTCGTTTCTGTATACTCCTTTTGTTATTATATTAAAGGAAATGATTTCAATTATATTGTTTAAGTGTTATAAGCAATTCCTTTTAACCATTCATTTAAATTCTTATTAAATCTTTCAAATCATCTTTAAAATACTAAATTGTTTATTTAAAAACATTTATAAAAGATTTGGAAAAAAATAGTTAAGTTTAAATCTATATTTCTAAAGTTCATTAAAAATGCTGCAGAAAAGTGCTACATATAGTGTTTTAAAAACTTATTCGATTAAAATAACTTTTCTATCACATGGAAATCTACATTTATAACTCCAATCTCTTTTAAAATATTTTATCATATTTATCAAATTTATTTCATATTTTAAAACATTAAAAATATTCATTTTAAAGGATTTTATACTTTGGCCACTTAACTGCACAGGCATGATTTTCCTAAAAACTTGATTTGGACATATTTTAAATTCTTTTAAATGAAATTTTGATTTTGATTTTACCTTTCAAAACTATAGTGGGAAGAATCCAGAAAATTCTTATTTCAAAGAATTCCAATTCTAAATCCATCGTATAAATAGATTTAACTTTTGCGATGCGAAATCACGAACTACCGTTACATGACGCGTCCATTTCTAATTGATTTTCAACTCTTTTCAAATCTTTGCCAAAATCATGAAAAATACTTTTAAATCATTTCTAAGTCATTTAAAACCATTTTATTATGATTTTATAAGAGGTTAACAAGTCGTATACGCTTTTTAATTTATACAAGGAATTGATTCCTTTTGTGATTTTTCGCTGTGTAATTTATCGTGACTTGTTATGATATAAATCAAATAATCATTCAACATCCATATATCATCCAAATATGATATCAAGAAACATAACAAGTACAAAAGCATGTCATAACATAAGAGTAGAGAAGAGATAGAGATTTCTCACCATGGGTGGAATTGCACTAACTTAAAAATAGTTTTAACTTTCCTAACTTGAATCGAGAGCTCACAAATGCTTGCTTTAAAGGTTCTAAGTAGCTTGACTTGACTTATGGAAGCTAGGGGGGTCATGGTCATGGGTTGTGGGGGGATTTAGGCTTCGCTAGTGTGGTGGAATGTGTGGGTCATGGGTTGTGGGAGAAGGAGGAGGAGTTTGGATGTGATTTTGTGGTGTTTGATGGATTTTTCTTTTAGTATATTTTTGAAATAAATTTTGGCATTATTTTTCTAAGGATGGAAGCCATGGAAGAAGAGAGGAAAAGCTTGGAAAATGAAGAAGTAGAAGTATGGATGGAAGTGAAGAAATGGTTTAGAATTTATAGAAAAAAGTTTGAAATAAAATATTACTACGTGAAATGACCAATGTTATCCCACCTTTTGGTTAAGGCTAGAATATCAACAAATTGGCTAGAAAGGATGGATATCAGGTTTGGAGATCAACTGGAAGCAAGGTTGTAATCGATATCGTCAAAATTAGACTGAGCTTCAATCAAGACGAAATTGATTGGGAATGAAGATCAGGGCTAGGAGAGGATACGTTTCAAATTTTAGGTCAATCAGAGTTCGTATACTCAAGAGATGATCCATGCAAATCAAAGGAATCAACCTCATTTCGTATCCATCAGGTTCGCATCGACCAATGGCGGCCTTCTTCGTATCCATCATGATCGTGTCGGTCCGAATAACCTCACTTCGTATCCATCAGGTTCGAATCGATCCAACTCTGATTATTCGCATCCATCAGTTAGCCGTTGTTAATATCTATCATCGCCAATTAGTTCGCATCCATGGGTGGTTGTCACTTCGTATCGATCTATCCACGTACTTCGTATCGATTAACCATTGATCAATACGAAGACCACACTATAATACGAGTCACCTTTTTTGATCGATACGAAAAAGCTAGAGACCATCGATACGAAGCAAGCGTCCATGGATCGATACGAAGTATAGAGCGCATTGGGTCGATATGAACAAGGAATGAATAATGGGAAGGACTCGGTCGACTCGGCATCTAGAATGGATCAGTCCTAAAAACAAGTGCCACATCAACAACATGTGCTCTGATCGATATGAACAGAGCGATGCGAAGTGGATCGACACGAATGGCACAGCCTACCGAAAACCTTAAACTGCATCGATCATATCTCACAATTCACAAGTCCAAATGCCACCAAATTTTCACAGGAGCTTACGCACCACCTAAAGAATATTCAAGCCAAATTTTAACTCGATTGGATCGAGTCTTGATCGATACGAAATTCATTCGTATCGATCACGGATCGAGTCGAAATCACCTGGGATCGATCGCGCGGGCCCACTCACGTGCCAGAAGAGGTCTCTTGAGATTTGAGCGAGATATTTGCCTCCTATACCTATAAATAGAGCCCTAGGGCCTACATAAAAGGGGAATTTTGGCTCTTCTAGGTTTAGACTCTGTTGGATTCATCATCATACTTGGATTTTGCTGTTGTAATCAGTTGTAACTCGTTGTAATCAGCAAGCAAACTTCAATAAAATTATCAACTTTAAAGTGGACGCATGTCGGATCGTCGAACCACTATAAACTTTTTGTTCTTTACTGTTTTCATCTAAATTTTCCTACTGTTCTTCATTTTTAATCCTCTACACTCTTGTTATCTGTGATCTGTGATTGTGAACTGGTGCTTTCATTGGCAATTGGGTGTTTATGACCAATTTTGGTGCAAATAGCCAAAATACCCTTACTTCAACTTAAAGTAACTCCATTTTTTCAACACTTAACATCATCTATCACTTCACAACTTTATGTCTTAATCACTTAAGCATTATGAAAAACTAAGTAAGATTTTGTTATATATTAATTGATATATTTTGTCCTTTTGTGCTTACATTTTTTAATGAATTTCTAGAATTTTATAATCTTATTTAGTGACTTTATTAATACTTAGCATATTTAAATTGTGTACATGTATATGTAAATAGAGGTGCAACAACGTTGCGACAACTTTTGTTGAACAAAACGTTGATTTTTGACAAAACATTTTACGGTCACATTTTGATGTTTTTGTTAAATTTCATTTATTTGTAAACAAAACTTGAAAATAAACTTGTATATTTATGTTTAAAAGTAAAAACCCTTATTAGATAGTTATAATAATTTATTTAACCATCCAAACTTACTTTTCTAAAATCAAACTTTTATCACTTTTACCGATATAAGCAATGGTCCCTGTTTTTGTGTGTATTTCTATCTTTGAATCCTATCTAATATTATTTGAATCATAAAATATTGTATGTTAAAATCAGTTTAAATATTAATATTTTAGAGTGTTCAAATTCTAGGTCGTTACATTCTCCTCTCCTTAAAAGAATTTCATCCTCGAAATTTAGATAAGAAGAAAAATAGCCCAAAAGGAAATATATTTGATAACATGGAACATATATAAGAGCATGAATAAGTGGCTACACCATAGGCGGTGTACTCACTATACAGTCTATACATCAATCCTAAACTTAGGATATGCCTTCCTCATTCTATCATCCATTTTCCAAGTGCAATCTTCTGCATCTCTACTCCATTGAACTTTGACTAAGCTTACCATCTTCCACCTCAATTGTTTCTCATGATGATCAATGATTTGAACAAGGCGTCTAATAACTACTAGACTTGGTTCCACCTCCAAGTCTTCCGGAGCAGCCGTTTCTATGATTTTTTTCTAGGTCATGCACATGTTTCCGCAAATGAGATACATAAACGTTGTGCACACCGAACAATCTTTCAGGCAACTGTACTCGATAAGCTAGTGGGCTGATTCGTTCAAGAATGAAAAAATGTCCAATATATCGAGACGCTAATTTTCCAACCCTTCCAAACCTCACTACTCCTCTCATCGAAGAGTCTTTCAAAAAGACTAAATCTCAACTGAGAATTCCATATTTCTATGTCTTTGGTCTGTATAACTTTTTTGCCTGTTCTGAGCGTCCTTTAGATTCTTTCTAATCATACCAACCTTATTTGAAGCTTCTCGTATCATACCAGGACCCAGTATTAACCCATCTCCGGTCTTGATCCAACATGCTGGTGACTTGCATGGGCGACCGTATAGAGCTCCATACGGTGCCATGCCGATACTAGCTTGATAACTGTTGTTATAGGAGAACTATACTAAATGCAAATGATTTTCCCGTGAACCTCCAAAGTCTTGAATACATGCTCTCAGAAGATCTTCCAAAACATGGTTGACTCTTTTTGTTTGTCCATTAAGTTGGGAATGGTATGCAGTGCTTATACTCAGCTTCGTTCCCAAAACTGCCTGTAATGCTTCCCAGAACTGACTAGTAAAGATTGGATCCTCATCACTTACTATACTGCTCGGAATTCTATGCAATCGGACAATCTCCCTCATATATATCCCTGTAAGGCTTGCAACGGTCTTTGTTGTCTTTACTGGAATAAAGTGTGCGCTCTTGGTTAATAGGCCGATGATAACCTAAATTCCTTCATTTCCCTTCCTTGTTCGAGGTAAGCCATCAATGAAATATATTGATATTTGATCCCACTTCCAAGCTGGAATCTCTAGAAGTTGAAGTAACCCTGCAATTTTCTGTTGGTTGCTCTTGAGTTGTTGAAAATTTGTGCATCGGCTAACATTAATGGATATGTCGCTTTACGTCTTTGTACATTTTGTTGACTCCAAATGAATGTTAAGTCTGGATTTGTGGCATTTAGCTAACACCTCCTGCCTAAGATTTCCCACATCCGAAACAAAAACTTTCCCATTCAACCGTAATACTCTATGGCTATCTACTTCAAAGCTTGACTTTCTTTCTTTTTCGGCTGCCTTAACGAAATTTACAAGCTGTCCAACTTCTCACTACTTGCTGGCTATGCTTTCCATGAGATTTAGAGTAATTACCAAATAAGCAATAACAGCATACTTCCTGCTTAGTGCATCGGCTACTACATTGGCTTTTCTGGGTATATATAGAATATCTAGATTATATGATGCAAGAAACTCTAACTAATATTGCTGCCTCATTTTAAATCTTTCCGAGTAAAAGATATTTCGAAGATTAATGATCCGTAAAGAGATCAAACTTTTCACCCACTATGTAATGCCTCTATATTTTTAATGTAAACACAACAGCTAGTAGGTTAAAGTCATGTGTTGCATAATCCCACTAGTGAGGCTTTAGCTGCCTACTTGCATAAGTGATCACTTTACCTTCCTACATTAGGGCTGCACCAAATCCTTCCCCACAAGCATCCGTATAAATGGTAACCTGCTATTTCCATTTATAATTGGTAGGATTGGAGCAGTCATTAACCTTTTCTTAATTTCTTGGAATTCTTCTTCACATTTAGGAGTCCAAATAAATTTAGAATCCTTCATGGTCAACTTTGTTAGGTGTAGGCAATCTTTGAGAAGTCTTGAATGAATCTTCTATAATATCTTGCCAAACCTAACAAGCTAAGAATCTCTTTAGTAGTTTATGGTTACTTCCAATTTTGAACGGCTGTAACATTTACAGCATCTACTGAAATCCCGTCTCTTGACACTATATGCCTAAGGAATCTTACCTCCTTTTCTCAGAAGTGGCATTTTGAGAGTTTGTCTTTAAGCACATTATTCCTCAACATCTCTAACACAATTTCTAGATGCCTTTGTGTTCTTCCTCCATCTTAGAATAGATAAGAATATCATCTATGAAGACTAACATGAAATTATTGAGTACATCTCCGAATACTTTATTCATAAGGTCTAGAAAATAAGCAGATGCATTGGTCATCCTAAAAGGCATAACCAACCACTCAAAGAAAGTATTCAGACCTTTAAATGCAGTTAGATGGGTGCATTCTTCTACGACACTTAGTTGATGGAATCTCATGGCAAGATCCATTTTCGAGAATGCTCAAGCACCATGTAACTGACCAAACAAGTCATCTATTTGGGGTAGACGGTACTTGTTCTTATTCGTTTGCTTATTCAGACCTCAGTAGTCTGCACACAGCCATAAAGATCCATCTGACTTGACAACAAAAACTACAGCCGATCCCCAACTTGAACGACTAGATCTTATCAATCCTTTTTTTAATAGTTCCTGGGTTTGGTTATTTAACTCATCCTTCTCCTTCAGAGCCTCCTTCAATCATATTGTTTGATTAGCTTTGCAAAAGGGAGTAGATCGATACGAAACTCGATTTCCCGATATGGTGGTAAACTCTTTACTTCTTCAAAGACGTCTGGAAATTCTTTAACAACAGGTAGTGTTTCTAATCCTTTCTAGGATAAATCTAATGTATATAGAAAAATATCCCTCCTTGGACTAGGATCTTCATAAGATATAAACTTCCCTAACTTTGTTTTTACTAAAACCGTCCTTTTTACACAATCTAGATTTGCTTCGTTTTTTGTCAACCAATCCATACCAAGTAAAATTTCGAATCCAATAAAATCCTAGATAAACAGGTCAAAAGGAAATTTATGGGAAGAGTGGGAAATTTGAACTTTTTCACAATTCATACAAAGGTTAGTGGTGCCTCGTATAGGATTTTTTATGCAAATAGGGGTATCAACTAATTTAGGGAAACGTTTTAATTCATCTACTGTTCCTTAGCAGCAAAACTGTGAGAAATTCCTATATCAAATAATACTCGAACTAAAACATATTTGATGAAAATATTACCTTCCAACACTCCTTTTCCCTTTACATTCTGAGAAGTTGAAGGTTCATCCTTTATAGCAAAGACTCTAGCTTGTTCTCCCTTCCTCATGATTGGACAATCCTTTATCCGGTGCCCTTGTTGATGACAGTTATAGCAGTTTCCTAATGGTAGCCTCTGAACTTTGGGATTATTGCAATTAGTTGCAAAGTGGCCCTTCTATTGGTAATTATAACATGTAACATCCTTCAGATAGTCTTTTTGTGATCCTCCTCCAGATTTGCCTTGCCTTGACTTTTTTACACTGGAATTGAACTTCCTCCTATTCCAGTTATTATTTTATTACTTTGTGTTGCGGGTGGATCTATCTTATCCAAAGCATCATACCCGAATCCCATGTCTACTAAGTCTACAAAGGGTTCTTTCACATCCCCATTCATCCTACCATGGTACTGCTTTTTCATTCCACAATAAACATCTCATTCTTCTTGAGGGGCGTGTCTATCAATCTAGGCCCAAAACGAGATAGCTCCTTAAACTTAGTGACATACTCTTCAAACTACATTTCCTCTTGTCTTAAATCCATTAAACTTCGATAAAGGTGTGTTTTCCTACGGCTTTCATATACTGCTCTTCCAGAACTTCTTTGAATCGCTTCCATGAGAAATCATCTTCTCACTCATTCTGAGTAATAGATTCCTACCATATTAAAGCACTATCCTGTAGTTTCCAGGAAGCTAGGAATCTTTTCTGCTCATCTCCAATATTCAATCCATTAAAAATTCTTTCACATGAGCGGATCCAAGCTTGTACTTCAATAATGGTCTCCGTTCCTTTGAATGGTTACTACCCAACCTGGTATAGTTCTTGCATAATGCTGCGAAGTTGATTTGGATTTGCACTGGAACTATTACTTTTTCGGTTACTATAGCTACGGGAGTTCGACCATTTGTGGTACAACTTCCTCCCCCTCGCTTAGCTCATCCTCGTCTTCCACTCATTTCCTACTACCTGTGTATAGTAAGGAAAATCTTTAGGATATATAGATGAGATATCATAGGGAATGTCATATAGTTTGAATATACTTATTCAGGTAAAAGTCTTAAATATGCACTCTTCTGACTAAACTCATTCTAGCGTATTACCAACCCTATCTCTAATGGTACAAACCGAACGAATTCAAGCCGACAATAAACCATATATGTCCAACCTAAATTAAACGAAAAGACGGATAGTCATGAGAAAAAAAGAAAGAAGAAGAGAAGAGAAGAAGAGAAGAAGAAACTCAATCAATCATAGAATCTCATCATCGCAGCGGAACAACATATAATATAATGTCAATGAACTTTACAAAATAGAAACTGTAATATATATACATACATACATCAGAGTATAACAATCCAATCACAATCATCGGCTTGGAAAATTATGATAACATGCCCTCACAAATGCTGATAACTTAAACAACAATGCAATTGAAAATAAAAAAATATGAGAATACATCCCAATGACCTCTAGCTCATCTGCTGAAGTTTCAAAGCATTCAAATCTAAATCTGTAAACATGCTCGGCCAGACCCAAGCATTGAAAAGGAAGAATGCCTAGATCGGTCTAGTAAACCAGCATGAGAAAACACATCCCAGCTGCAAAAGAAAGGTATCTCGTAAGACCATGCTGCATATAAACATGGACGGGTTTTTAACTTACGATGACCAAAACATTTCATATCAAATTCTATTATATTATACTAGTGTCTAGTATACGAATAATATAAATCATAGCCGAAATTGTTACCATTATTAAATTCCATCATGCTAGTCTACACAAACAAAATGGTCGTCGCGTAGTAGAAAATATATTTCGAACAAATGACTAGGTGAATGGACTATTTTCCTACAGTACATCTCTAGAGGAATGTATCGAGGCCCAACTGATGGTCCTCTGCCAACACAAGATCGGCCTACCTCTAACTAGATAGTATCAAGTAGTCATCACCCTAGTTGTTACCGACCTATTCGAAACGTCTCTTGACATACATTACAATGATTTAAACCCGAACGTTATAGCAGGTAGAAATATATTTAGAAGGGGATGACCATACCCTAATGGTTGCGAACCACATAGCCTTACTACATCTACCCTACTTCGGTCATTTCTGGGTGTTAGGCCTAAGGTACCGATTACCTTTCACATAGCATATCATCTTTCCTCTTTAAAAGCCACATTGTCATTCCATAATCACACAATTGACTTTTATAAATGTATAACTCCTGAGCTCGTACGTCTCAAGAAAGGGTGTTAAGCTAAGAGAAGTTGCCTTCTCCGCTACCAAATAGTTGATGCGTTTATAAAGATCAATCAATGTGATTTTAAAATGCAATATTAAACATTAGTCCATAAATGTTGTCCAAGAATAGGAAAAACCGAAGGCTTTTATCTAACCACATCCTGTTTTGAGAATCGCCCCTAGGATCAGAAGCAATTAGTCCTTGCAAATCGAAGATTTTCATAACGGAGCACTACTGCCAAATATATAGGATAGTGTAAGTTTCACCTCGAGGGACAAATGAAAAATAGCCCTATATTGTGAATATCTTCGTCTTTAAATGATCTTATTTTCCATATGTTTTACTTTGAAACATAAATTGGTTCGAAGTGGTTTCGAATATGAATCGTCCAAATCCGACCCCAGTCACTTTGAATCCAATTATCAAAAAAAATGTTATGTGTAGGTGACTAGTAAATAACATTTTCATTCAATAATACCTTTATATATATAAGTTCATTTTAACATATATGGATTAGTTAAACCTCACTTGAGAACATTTTCTTTATTCCTTAGAAATTATTTCTAAAGGGTATCTTTTCTTTTGGGAAGAAACTTAAATAGGATCTTTTTAGAGTGTCTAGGCTTTCCCTTCGATTAGTTCCACCACTCACCTAGAAGAAGAAAACAGAGGCCAAGTAAATTCAGGGCACTGGTTGCTCCATCCCTAACCTTAGTTTACACCTCGTTTGTGTTTTTAGATCTCACAAGCGGGACAAATGTACTGGTCATTTCCGCATACTCCTTTTGTTATTACAGCCAAGGAAATGATTTCAATTATATTGTTTAAGTGTTATAAACAGTTCCTCTTAACCATTCATTTAAACTCTTATCAAAACTTCCAAATCATCTTTAAAATACTAAATTATTTATTTAAAGACATCTATAAAAGATTCGAGAAAGAATAGTTAAGTTTAAATCTATATTTCTAAAGTTTATTAAAACTTCATAGAAAAGTGCTACAGATAGTGTTTTAAAAACTTATTTAATTAAATAAACTTTTCTATCATACAGAAATTCGCATTTATAATTCAAATCTCTTATAAAAAAATTTATCATATTTATCAAATTTATTTCATATTTTAAAACATTTCAAAATATTCATTTTAAAGAATTTTATAATTTGGTCACTTAACTACGAAAGTGTGATTTTCCTGAAAACTTGATTTGGACTTATTTTAAATTCTTTTAAATGAAATCTTTATTTTTCTCTTTCATTTGAAAAATATAGTGGGAAGCGTCCGAAAAATTCTTATTTCAAAAAATTCTGAATCCAAATCCATTACATAAATGGATTTAACTTTTGTGGCGCGAAATCACGAACTACCATTACGTGACGCGCCTATTTCTAGTTGATTTTCAACTCTTTTCAAATCTTTGTCAAAATCATGTTAAATACTTTTGAACATTTCTAAGTCATCTATAACCATTTTCTCATGATTTTAAAAGAGGTTAACAAGTCATTTACGCTTTTGAATTTAAATAATGAGGTGATTCCTTTTGTGATTTTTTGACGTATAATTTATCATGACTTGTTATGATATAAATTAAATAATCATTCAACATCTATACAACATCCAAACGTGATATCAAGCAACATGATAAGTACAAAAGCAAGTCATAATATAAGAGTAGAGAAAAGGCAAAGTTTTCTCACCGTGGATGGAATTGCACTAATTTAAAAATAGTTGTAACTTTCCTACCTGTAATTGAGAGCTCACGAATGCTTGCTTTTAGGGTTCTAAGTGGCTTGACTTGACTTGTGGAGGCTAGGGTGCCCATGGCGGGGGGTAGTGGAAGGAGTTGGGCTCGGCTAGGGTGGTGGAATGTGTGGGTCGTGGGTTAGAGGGAGAAGGATGAGGACTTTGGGTATGGCTTAAGGTGTTTGGATGGATTTTTCTTTTAGTTATTTTTGAAATAAATTTTGGCATTATTTTTCTAAGTATGGAAGGCATGGAAGAAGAGAGGAAAAGTTTGCAAAATGAAGAAGAAGAAATGTGGATGGGAGTGAAGAAATGGTTTAGTATTTATAGAAAAATGTTTGGAATAAAATATTATTATGTGAATGACCAAAATACCCTTAGTTCAACTTAAAGTAACTCAATTTTTTCAACACTTTACATCATCTTTCACTTCACAACTTTATATCTTAATCACTTAAGCATTAAGAAAAATAAAGTAAGATTTTTTTATATTTGATTTGATATATTTTGTCCTTTTGTGCTTGCTTTTTGTTAATGAATTTTTAGAATTTTCTATCTTGTTTAAAAAAGTAATCTTGTTTAGTGACTTTATTAATACTTACCATATTTAAAAATGTGTATACGTGTATACAAATAAAGGTGCAACAACTTTGCGATAACTTTTTATAACGATCCGGACTCGACTTTCGAAAATCGGCACCGAATACGACACTCACATTCAAATGCCGCAGATCCTAACGTCGAATCTGGTTCGCCGGAGCTTATAACACCATTAAGTACAACACAGCGGAAGAAAAAGAATATCAATATATATAACATTGATACAATGACTGATACAATATCTGATATAATATGATACAACAGAATGATACAACAGATACCAATACTATCAGAGATACAAGACACAGCGGAAAGAACATCTTCAATAGAATGCATCCCAAATCCAATGCTCTAATCCAAAGCTAGCTCGAACCAACATCACGTTTCACAACGATAAGCAAGTGCAGTCATGATCTAAAGACTGGACTAACTCCAGATAATCTACTAAACCCGACTATCTGAAAAACCCAACTCTAGACTGCCCGTGTGGAAAAATTATGGGCACCCAGAGTTTAGGAAAGGAACAATAAACTCTGAGTCAGTCATGGGACTGGTGTGAGTAACAAAAACAGTTTATTCTTTAAAACAGACAACAAGAATTTAGATTGAAATCTACAATGCTTTTTAGAAAATGAAACTACCATAAGGCCTCCCGCCACATACACAATGCAAACGCAGAATTGGAGGAGATTTCTCCTTATGATAGTCAAACATGCTTGATACGAGAAAATTCTTTTCAATATTATTATTAGTGCATAGTGGAAAATATTTTGAAAGTATAATATTAATCTTAGCCAGCATAGGCATTTCGCCCTTATGCCTACTATAGCTACCATGTTCAATAGCAGGTTACCGCCACATTCCATGGCAGGTTATACAACTAAAACCGTAAAGGGCGCGTATTGTTTTGTTTGGATTTCCAACAAATGGTCGGGCTAAGGAACTTCCCACTGTCCATGGGTACGCCTCTAGCGGGACGTCCCGAGAACCTAACCGGATCTCTGCCAACACAAGGCCAGGTTACCTCTGTAACTAGGTAACTACTACTCGAGCATGCCACCTCCAGGTCCTTTGGGACCTTTATCCGAGGCGCCTCTAAACCACAAAGCAACAACCATGCAGTAAATGAGATTGAAGCCCACCATATAGGTAAATATCTGGGCTCCATACCATGATACCACCCTTTACTAGAAGGGAATGACACACCCTAAAGGGCACGACCCTCATAACCTTGCCCATCTTTCATGTTTCGACCATTTTCGAGGTGTGAGGTCCCGATGCAATCTCATCCACAAAGCTACGCTTTACACTAAAGCCATGCTTTGATCACAAATGATCAACAAATGATCATCAACACACAGCAGCACTCAGCATGCCCCACTACCAAATTGGGAGTATATCACTGATAACCTTCAACTACATAACCTTTGAGCTCGTACGTCTCAGAGAAGGGTGTTAAGCTAAGAGAATAAATTCTCCGCCACCAACAGATATGTATTTGAAAGAAATCTGCTTTATACCTCAAAGTGTAGTGTCAGACATACAACCATACAAGTCTGTCCCAGGTTCGAACAGAACCGAAGGCACTTCCGAAGAAGCCCTTGCAAATCCGGGTATTCACAATCCCGATCGGACTTCCCATCACTTAAGGAGAACTCTATACCGGAGCAACTCAGTGCAGAGTCAATCGATAGGTTATCCTATCGTTCTCACAAATACCCGGTCTTCAACACCGGCCTTCAAATGCAATCCATAACGTCGTATCATTATTCGAAATGGGTTATATGACACAAGGTCCTCTCCCGGGTAAACCGAATAATGAGCGCAATATTTAAAATATATGGATATGGGATTCCAGTTAAGGCACAACTTATAAAATCCAAAACTTTTCTTTTGAATGGTTAAACAAATTACCATTTCAAATCTATAAACAAAAAGATTTATTTCACACGGTTCACACAGTTTCACAAAGATCCGTTTACGGATTTCAAAACAATTTCCTTTTCGATTGTATTAACTTATTCAATCTTATAAAAGGATTTATCTCATAGCTTTCAAACCGTTTCCATAATTTGGAAATCATTTTCATTTCAAATTAGAAACTCTTTCAATACAAATTGGAAGTTCATTTCTTATGTGAAAGCTTTAATTATTTGAAAACAAATAGTATTCGTTTCAGAAAAATCCAATTTTGTTTGCATGAGTTAAAGCCTTTGAATTTAAATTCAAATTCTCAAATCACTATATTTAACATGGAACCATATAAACTTGTATAACATCTTTAATCCCTAGTTTCAAATCATAGAATTCAGTTTCAAAATTTGAATTTAAATTTAAATTAAATTATTTAAATTTCAAGACGTAATCAAGTTATTCAAAAATAAATTTTATCTTTAAAATTCCTTTTCAAAATCTTTTTATATTAAACCCATCCATTTCCAAACTATTTGGATTAAAAATTCAAATTCAAAACAATTTTCAAAAATCTATGACTTAGCCCATTTCCACGTGCAATAGATAAAGTAAATTAATCAGTCACAAAGATTTTCCATTACTATTCGATGTGGGTTTCGGATAACCAACTGGAATTGACTCCCTGTCGCATCGAAATTTAAATTCCGTTTGCGGGCAAAAAGGGTTTTCGCCTACATGCATAAACAAATCACAGTTCACATCACACAGTATCACTAACACATATCAATGATATCGATCCAGTACACAATATTTGACAATTAACTTAAATTAATTAAATTAATTGTTGAAATTAATCACATTAATTAATTATTTAAATAATCTTAGTTAATGACTTTCATTAACTAATAACAATTCTTTATTTGTTAAAGAAATTACTTACATTAATCATCATTAATTAAAATTGATCAACCATTAATAACTCATTAATTAATCCTAATTAGCTAATTAATTAAGTGTTAATTGTAACTTAATTAGTTCTTAATTATAATTTAATTATTCCTAATCATTAATTAAAATCTAATCCATGATTCTTAATTATGAATTAATATTTTCTTAATTAATTAACTTACACCTTAAAATGAATACCAATTTATCTTTAATAAATTTAAAACTAATTTTTAAAACCTTTGAATTCATATGTTAAATAATACTTTTATTACAAAAGAAACTTAAAGGAGTTATAATCAAATTCTCTTTTAGTTTCACATATTTAAAAGTATATTAAAACTTATTTAAACATTTAAATTTATAAACTTTATTTTATTTCAAAACCTGCAAAGTCAAATTTCAGTCCAGGTTTAAAACTTTTGATTTAACTTTGCTTAACTTCCTCCTTTATATTTTCAAACTCTATTTTAAATCCAAATCTTTTAAAACCTCTTAATTGCTTAGTACCTCTAAATTATTGAAACAATTTAAATTTAAAGCTAATTTATTCCAAATCTATGTTTCAAATTGATTTGAATTTATTTTTAAACTTTGATTTTAAAACTTAGCTCAATCTTTGCTTTGAAATTAAAATTTAAATTTCCAAACTTTGAAACAAAACAGGTTTTAAAACCTGTACAACATGCTACCCGAGCCTCGCTACAAATACTTTGAGTCCAACACTACTCCACTTCGAGCCCAACATCAAATTTTCTCGAGAATTACTCGAGCTCTTCCCTGCTCAACTCAAATTTTCCCAGAACCAAGAAGTGCACCGTGCACGTGGACGGTGGCTTCTGGCCTCCTCCGACCATCTCTGATGGTCGTCCCACATCGAAAATCGACTTCACCTCCAAACCCCAATCATCAGATCGTCCTCCATCGCTTCGAAATTAAATTCGAGTTCAATGTCAAACCTAGAAACATCATCAGGTTCGCCATCAACCCTGGAAACGCCACCGTACTCTCAACCCCGACCACCAGAAAGCTCGAAATTCCGGCCACACGCTCGCCTACGTCCCCTCTACCACCTCCCAGAACCACGAAACACTCGATCGACTATCGGTGACGAACGAATCGAACACTTTAGCCTCGCCAAAATTAGGTTTGCGAATTTAAAATGCTCGCCGCCTCCACCACGTCCGTCTGACCACCACTACTGCATTTTTCCTTGACCCTCCGTTCGTCCCTCCACCACCAGACAAAATCTCGATCACTACAAGTCAGTGGATCGCCAGAAATCCATCACAACAATGAAACTTACACAAACCTAAACTGCTCCTTTATCTTTGATCTAGAAATTATGATTTAAGCTTTAAAAATCGAGTTAAAGCATACGAATTCGATCTGCATACCTGAATTCGAGAATTGAGAAGTTTAAGTTTTGACTCTTTAAAAGCTATGCTAAAGTTTCTTGCTTTCCAGAGACTTCAACAGGTTGTTTTAACTTAAATATATTTTTAAACTTTGTTCAAGATCAGATAAGCAGCATTTGTTTTAACACTAAGTTCAACATCAAGTAGAACAAGCGGAAATGATTTTTTTTGAATCAAAAATCTGGTGTTTATGAACTCAGAAAAAGACAGTTACAAACATCAGCCTGTACAATATATCCATCATTCACAGAGAATTCATATATTGATTCAAACATACTTATCACAGATTCAACTTACAACAGATTCATATTTTTAGATTTTAAGAAAACGTTACTCACAGTTTTTTTGAGAAGATGAACAGAGCTATTCAATTTGAAACAGGCTTGAAATTGCAAGTTGAAACCCTTTCTTGATTCTCTGGTTTGTATTGATTGTGTTATTGTTTAAATTGAATTTTGTTTGAGTTTTTAAATGGTATTTACTTCAGATTTTACTTAGCTTTTGCTTGACGAAATTGAAATGTAGAAGCTGATATATATAAAAGAAGTTTACAGGGGATTGTTTGTACAACAGGGTGACATGTTATTTTGTTTGTACAAATATATCAGAAATATTTTTTCTTTGCTTGACTAGCCGATCTTTCTTCTTGCTTTGGTGGCTGATAACATTGTTTTGGTGTCTAAAAAATCTTTTTTTTTCCTTTCTTTTCTACTTGGTGGCTGATGATAAAATGTGTGCTAAGATTCAAGCATTAATTGCCTTCGTTTGTTTGTATATAGATATTTAGATTTTTTTTCTTATGTCTTCTTATACAAGCCTTTCATATTTATACTTTATTTGTTTATATGTAATTATTTTGTCTTGTTTTTGTTTTCTTTTTATGTCTTATTGTCCAAGCCTTCATAGATATTTATATTCCTTCCTTTGTTCATACCTATCTTTATTTGTTCATAGTTGAATGTATAAAAAAAATCTTGTCTTATGGCTCTGTAAATATGTTGTTATAATTTTCCTAATGAAATCACTTTATATTTTAATTTATCTTATATATATTTATTGCTACTTCTAACTTAAATATGTATTGCCTTATTTCTCTATATACATATATATTTATATTTTATTTATTTTGCATTTTGCATTCATTCGTTATTTATAAATATTTAACTTTTAAAGAAAGCGTTTTTAAAACTTAATTATACTTCAACAAAATAAACACACATATTTTTATTCGAATTTGGAGAAACTCAAATCAGTTTACGAATTAATTTCAAAATTTTTTATTCAAAAATTAAATTAATTATCAATTTAAACTTAGTAAAAATCCGGGATCGTTACACTTTTATTAAGTAAAATGTTGATTTTTGACAAAACGTTTTATGGTCATATTTTGACATTTGTGTTAAACTTCGTATATTTGTAAACGAAACTTGAAAATAAACTTTTATATTGTTATTTACAAATAAAAACCCTTATTAAATAATTAAAATAATTTGTCTAACCATCTAAACTTTTCTAAAATCGGACTTTTGTCACTTTTACCGATATAAGCACGGTTCCTATTTTTGTGTATATTTCGATCTACAAATCCTATCTAATATTATTTGAATCATAAATCTTGTATATTAAAATCAATTAAAATATTATATTTTAGAGTGACCAAATTCTCGGTCGTTATATTATACATGGCTGGCCACACTATTGCACACTTATGGATGAAATTTGAAGCTACCATATAGGCTTTGAATTATTTTAAGTCCAAATAATAATTGATAATTGTTGCATTTAAATCTAATTTAAACGCATACCGTTATCGTATATCGATCGGTATATTTATAACAAGGTTGTAAAAATTGCTACGTGAGTGTTAGGTGGTAAGCATGAACTAAGGATTAATCGCCTAAGCGAGGATTAATCGAGGACTAACCATAGCTGGATGTTTTATTTTTGATAAAATTTTAGAATTTTGTTTAGTATTAACTACTCCACAATGAGATATCGGGGATTTGGATGAGTTTGGAAGCAACCATGGAGACAAAATCACTTGAATCGAACATTTTGATGTTTATTAGAGGCATCAAGCCTAAACTAGTGCATCGATGGTGCTTATGAACCTGTTTATATGCTTAGATAATGCAATAAGTCTCATCTAGGTGGACTATGCTAAGTGGATATTTGGTACACATCCTCCCTTTTTTATTTTATGAAATATATTCCTCCCACTTTCCACGTTTGTTTTATGTCCTTGTTTTCTTTTCCACGTTAATCTTTCTGTTTTGAGGATTCTTTATTCTTAATTCTCCTTCTTTCACCGAAGTTTTTAACTAAAAATTTCAATTCATATTAAACCTCTTTTGATTTCTTTTCAATAAATTATACATATTTAATTTTGATTTCTTCTCAATAACTTCCAGATATATTTTGAATCTTGTTTGATTCGAATTTAGCTATATCTTGCTTGATTTGATCTTAAGCAACAATGATTCAAATTTAGCTGCATTCGCATTTACCATGAATAGTTTTTGGTGGATTTCAATTTATTTTTAGTTTTCATCTACTTCTGCTTTTGCATGAAGATATGAGTTCGAGGTTAGTTTTTTGTGTACGCCCTATTTATTTTTGTTTGTTTAATTTTAGATCTATGATTATATTGATTATTGTTTGTAGGTGTAATTTGTTAATAATTTTATTTTTTTATTTGAGTCTTGCTGTTATTTATGATATGCAAGCAGTTGTTCATATGACATGCATTTGTGTTTTCTCAATTTTTGTGTGTTTGTAATTATACATTGCTGTGGTGGCCATGTTGTTATTGTTATGGTAGATGTATGTTTTTGGTTGAATTATTATACGATATCAATAATATGCGGCAGTGAAGTTTTTTGAAGATGTTGTTATGGCAAATATTTAAAATATTTGCAATAACAATTTCTATTTATTAAATAATTGTTATGGTAGTTATTAATATAACAATTATGTTTGTTATGTTGTACTTTTATTCTAACATTATATCTGTTTTTCGGTCTGATCCAATTGATGTTCTTGTTGGTTTTGTATTGGGTAGCGATACTTATAGTAAGCATCTTGGTTTGAGTGATTGTGTGTTGAGATTGAGGAATTATATTTGTGAACATTGGCCTGAGTTAACACATTGTTCAATTGATTTAGTTTATGAAAGAGATGAAAAGAAAAGAGTTATTGAAACTAATTCTGATTTGCATAGTACATTGTTGCTTGTTGCTCATAGTCGTGAGGACTATTTACTTATTTCAGTTGTATCTAAGCTATGTAAGAGTATTTCGGCTGATGTTGTTCTTATAGTTCTTCAATTATTGGTTCTTTTGGTGAGTCCGAGTCATTTGCTTCTTCGCTTATTTATTCAGTTGATTCTAGTTCAAATTTGAAATGTTTATTAAAAAGTGATTTTAACAATCTAGCATTTATAGGGGTTGGTCAAAGATTTTCTGGTGATGTTGAGGAGTTCCAATTATATCTTATGATATACTGTATTAAGAATGGTTAAAAATTATGATGTTGTTAAAAATGATAGGGAGCGAGTTACAGCTGTTTCTTCACGAGAAGGTTGTACTTTTCGTATTCATGCTTCTCATAAGTTTAACCTGCCATATTTTTTTGTTTTCAAAACTATGCGGCCTAATCATTCATGTGGAGCTAGTATTGTGAATGTTAACCATCCACCTATTTTTAGCAATTTAGTGAAGAAGCTAGTTGTTGATTTTGTTCGTTTGAATCCTCTTATGAAAACAAAAGATATTGTTTATTTATTTCAGGCTGAGTACGATATTATGTTATATTACTATTTCGCTTATACGGGGAAAAGACTGGCATTGGAAGAAATCCAACGAAATGATTTGCTTCGTACCATCGTTTGAAATCTTTTTTTGAAGCTATGGCTGAGTGTAATCCTGGCAGTGTTGTTGAACTTCAAGGTGATTCTATTACTCATGAGTTTGAGAGGGTTTTCATTGGGTTTGAAGCATGCAGATATGGATTTGATTATTGTCGTCCTTTGATTTTTTTTTTTTTTGGATAGGTCATTTATGAAAGGTAGAGGCCAAGGCTGTATTATGTTTGCTACGATAAAGAATGGAAATCAAAGTATGATTTAGTTTTGAAAATTATAATATAATTTATCATATTTTGTGAAATGTTTGTATGTTACATGTATGGTAATCAAGGTATGATTATCTGACTTCATTTTGTGAAATGTTGTTATATTTGCCATCAGTTTATAGCAAATATTTAACATATCAATGTTGTTTTTTTTTGTTTTTAGTTTGCCAATTTTTTTTAATTGTTTAAATTTTTTGTTATATTGGACGATTTATGTTGTTTGCTAAACTTTTTTGTTTCTTTCAGGTTTTTTTTGGCTGGTTTTTGGGATTGTATCTGGTGAAGATGAAGTTAATTGGCATTGGTTTATGACGAAGCTTCGGGAAATGTTATGTAACGACGATCCTTTTTTCACTTTTATATCTGATCGATATCCTGGCCTGTTCCTCAAGATTTTCCTAATTCATCTCATGGTTCTTGTTACTATCATTTGAAGACTTTTTTTAACAAAAAGGTGTCCTCCATGCAAAAAGAAATGGATTATTTCATTGTTTAATCGAGTTGCTCATGCTGCTACATTAAATTATTTAATCAAGCTTTGACCGAGTTTAAAAGTGCTCGTGGGATAGAAATTGAAAATTTCTTGCATGGTTTTCCTTTTGAAAAGTCTGTTATTTTTTTGTTGGTAATCGATATGGGGAAATGAGTTTTAATTGTGCAAAAAGTTTTAATCGATGGATTTTAGAGGAAAGATATTTACCTATCACTGCATGTTTAGATAGAACTCTTTTGAAGCTCATGAAACATATGTCCAATAGAGTAAGCTAAGTAAAACTTGGAATAGTGAATTGTGTCCTGTTATGGAGAAGCGTTTAAGGGACTTATACCTTGAGAGTATTCAGTGGAAAGTTTCTAGATCTACCATTGATGTTTATGAAGTTCAGTCGACTCAATCTTTTCGTGTAGATTTCAGATCAGCGGTGTAGTTTAACTTATGGTGGATTTATGGGTTTCCATGTGCTCATGCTATTAGATGCATTCTTGCTTTTGATCTGAATGCTTATTCGTATATTGAGAACTATTTCAAAGTGTCTTTTTTTCGTGTAGTTATTCCCATACAATTCATCCACTTATTAATTTTGAAATGGAAGATGTGTTACCTGAAGATGTTGAAGTTCATCCTTCTAAGAGAAGACATGGTGTAGGAAGGCCTCCTTCTTGTGAACAGATCAAGTCACCTGGTGAGGTGAATAAGTACAAACATTTTAGTTTGTGTAAGAAATTGGGTCATAATAAAAGATCTTGATTGTTAAGAAATAAAGTGTAATTTTAATACATTATTTTTGAACAATATATCTTGGATATAGATTGGTTGCATATGTATATGATTAGTCATGGAATCTGTTTAAACGGTATATATTATAAGCTTTATGTTTTGAAGATTGTTAATTTGATTGAATTAAATGTGTTATTGTTTGATTTATTAATGTAATATTTCATTTTTCGTCTATAAGCTTTTGTAAATTTGTATAAATGTAAAGTATTGCAGTGCAAATATGCACCGGGCAAATATTCGCCTGGCAAATATTCACCTGGTAAATATTTGTCCTGATTATATGCTTTCATTAAAACTTTAAGTAGTTTTTAGTCAGATGCAGTTAGCTAATTTTCACATTGGCTTTGAATGATTGCCAAAACTGTTAGTTGTTTGTGTCATAAAACTTTGCTTATGTTCAGATGTCTTTATTTATATCATTAAACCACCTTTTGGTCCCATCTTTTGACCAGAATATTATGGCTGGGATTGGTTGTCTAATTTTATATCTACAGCCGAGTTTTTCTTCTTGTTTCTATTAAGTCACTTTGCTTTCATCTTATTTTTTAGTGTAAAATTATATCTTAGAGAATGCAATACTGTTCTTATCGCTTATTTTTCCTTTGTTTGTTGGCTATCTTTTTTAGGTTGAGTATTGATGATATTTTTTGTGTGTTATTCTATCAATACTCAAACTAAAAGGAGTGGCAGCTTGACTGTTGTTGCACATATTGGTGTCTTTCTTTCATGTTCACTTCCACGGAAAAAAGTTAGAAAGAAAGCCAATCTACGTCTAGAAAATGAATGTAAAAGGAATGGCTTTTTTACATATTACGTGGAAGAAACGATGTATGTGTGCTTCTTAGCCATCGTGTTGAGGTGTGGAAGAAACTCATGCTCAATGGATAGTTCAGGCTAGTCTAGATTTTTAATGCATGGGTCTAAACATCTCGACTTGTATATTAAAATGAATGCATGAATCTCAAAGAGAATATGGGGACCTGAGGAAATCAGAATAATCTGCTTGAGAAAAAAGAACCGATTATGTATTTACACACCGTCTTGAACTGGAATCAGGGAAAAGTGATTTGCAATAGTTTTATGTACTTGTAAAGTCGTCTTTACTTCAATATTGTTTTATTAAAGGTTATTTTTGTATGTGAAGTATAACAATATGTTAATGTATCATTATGTTGTGTAATAGGTTGTGTATTTACACATAGTTCAGAACTGTAAAATGTTGTAAACTCTTTTCCAGTTAATATGAACTTTGTATTTATGTTAGTAGTTTTTTTTATTGTATTTTATTTGGATATGAAAGTTATAGCAATATTTTATGTACTTATAACATTCTTCATCTGTTCAAATAATATTATGGATGTCATAGTCCGTGTCCATTAATATGATCTAGCCTTTGACTAAGCTCATGATGTAATAGCTGAGATCATGACTGAGTCATTGACTGAGACAATGACTGAGCTCTATATTGAACCTTTAATCGAGCCTTGATCGAGCCTTTTACTAAGCCTACGACCGATCTCATGATAAAACCAATGGCTGAATTCTTGATAGAGTGATGACAAATATTTGCCTGGTAAATATTTGTTATATGGCTATTTAGTTCTCTTTATTTTAATTTCAAGTTTCAGTTGTTATTGTCTTTGTAATTTTTTCTATATCTTTGAAAATTAGTTTTGCATATTTTTAAACAAAACATGTTTGCTTATTAGCTTAATATGTTGGTCAAAAGTGTATGTCCTTGAATCCTAAAAAAGAAGTTATATTTTGACTTGTTCCTAGCATAGAAACAAATGGTCCATTTATTGATGTCATTGAATCAGTATTCGGTCCTATCTTTTGACCAGATTTGTTAGGCTGGTTTGTTTTGCTAATTTATAGATTTATGGCTGAGGTTTTTTATATGTGTCTGTTTGTTCTTCTATTTTTTTAGTCTTTGCTTTTATCCTTCTACTTTAGTGAAATATTTGATCTTTTAGCTATATTCAATGGCTAACTACTGTTATCTCTTTTTTTTCTTATTTAGTTGGCAAATCATTTTAATTTGAGTATTGATAGTGTTTTTGTGTATTATTCTATCAAAGCTCAAATTAAAAGGAGTGCTGACTTGATAGCCGCTCTATTTGCTTGCACTCCTTATTTTGCTTCTTTCTTTTCAAGGAAATTACTTCTTTAAAATACAAGATAGCACCGAACATTTCATTAAAGGGTAAGATAACTATCAACATATTTTGTCTTTGTTATTATGAAAAGCGCATAAGAAATTATTTCTAATAGTGCAGCTTTATGATATGAATTGCATCTTATTAATCTGTTTATTCATTCTTTTGAAATTTCATAGGAATAAGCTAATATTTTTTATTCCAGATCGCAATATTGCTACAGAGTTGCCTTTGAATGACATTGTTTACTCAAAGCTCCGTGGATATTATTTATGTCCAGGGCTAAAATGTGAGAAGGAAGTAAGAGAAGGATTGTTGTAAACTCATCACTACTTGATTGAACTTCATGGTTTTTAAATATATTAACATACATAAACTCGAACACTTGGGTCACAAAGATAAAACGAGGGTCTTAGAAAATGAGAGTAATCTGCTCAAGCAAAAGGAAATGAAAAATACATTTATACATAGTTCAGAATCTGAATAAGAGGAAAGTGATTTCCGTTATTTATGTTGCTCTAAAGTTGTATCTACTTGAATGTCGTTTTATTAAATTTTATTTTTGTATGAGAAATGGAACAGTATGTTAATTCTTTAATATGTTGTGTAATAGGTTGTGTATTTACATACAGTCTGGAATAGAAAAACTATGTAAAACATTTCTAGTTGATATGAACTTTTGTATCTGTGTTAGTAGTTGTTTTTTTTTGAAGAACATTTCTTTATGAAAATTATACAAATATGTCAATTAAATTATAAGAAAATATAGTAATTTTTACAAATTTTGTCAATCAATATGGTGATATTTTGTTGATAATCAAATACGTGGTGGAAAATATTAACCAGGCAGATATTTGCCAGGCAGATGCCTGTTATATGACTATTTGATATGAACTTTGTATTTGTGTTAGTAGTTGTTTTATTGAAATCTATTTTTTTACTAAAATTATAAGAATAAGTCAATGAATTAATAATAAAATACGGTGATCTTTTACATATATTGGTCATTCAACATGGTTTTTTTGTTGATAAACAAATATCTAATGGCAGATATTTATATTTGCCAAGCAAATATTTGAGTGAAAAATATTCAGTAAGTTGTTTTAATATTTTTCACTACAGGTGTGTGTTAGTTAGATGTTGTTGGTTAATTTTCTCATTAGCTTAAAATGTTGGTCATAAGTGTGTCATTGAATCATAAAATGTGATTATATTTTGACCTGTTTGGTATATACAAACAAAACAATCCAGTATTGATGTCATTGGACCAGTTTTTGGTCCCAACTCTTTATCAGTTTCTAAGGCTTGGATTTGTTGGATAGTTTGTAAACCTACAGTTGAAATTTTTGTTTATCTATATATTTTTCTATTTTTTCTTGTTTTTTTTTCATATTCTTCTTTACTGAAAGGCTAAAAATTGTTGTCTCTAAGCTTTGTTCAATGGTTGGCTATTGTTATCTCTTTTTTTTTTCTTTTTTGGTTGGGAATTTTTTTAGTTTGAGTATTGATGGTGTTTTTTGTGTATTATTCTATCAGTATTCAAATTAAAATGAATGTTGGCTCGATAGCCTCTATACTTACTAGCTCCCTACTATCTGCTTCTTTCTCTTTAAGGTTTGGGAAATGAAGATTTATTAACCCATCTTTCTCTGTTTTCCAAGCCCTGGCAATTGTACTGTACTTCAAGTTCAGGTCTACTTGAATACATACGGATGATTTGGAGAAAACAAAAGAGTTAGAAAATTTAGGAAGATGATACAACAACAATGATTGGGCATTATGGATTTTGGAAAGGAAAACATGACTTGTCTTTTATTTTGAATCAGAGATTAAAGTAAAATGTAATCTTCCTCCATCCTTATAAAAAAATACAGGCATTCAACATGCACAGCTTTCTTATTTGGTCTTTCTTGTACACATATTAACTATAACCTCTAATTCTCCTACAGACTCAAAAAGTTCATGTGGCAGATCCAGAAAATTATAGTAGTGTTTGTGAATAGAATGTTAGTGAATGAAAAGAGAACTTATTATTTGTGTTGATAGTTATTATTTTATTAAAGTTTATTTCTGCACGGAATTTGTAGAAATAGGTCAATGTAGTTATAAGAAAATGCAGTGGTCTTTTTAATTTTTAATTTTTTGGCTAGAAACATGGGCTAAGAAAATATATGCTAGGCAAACAAATGTTCATGGAAAATATTTGTCAGGAAATAGTTTTTGACCATTTACGTGTTTCCTAAATTTATTGCATGAAAAAAACAACATTTTATTTGAATATTTCATATTATATTTCAGTTAAAATACATATGCAACAATCAAAATCAGATATAAAACTTTGTATATAAACATACAAAACTCAAAATTTAACACCTAATCTAATATGTACATCAAATATCTACATCTAATATGTGTTTTGTAAACAATTCATGTCAAACATCTAATATCTACATCTAAGAACAAATAATCAACATTCAAAATTTAGAAGTTCATTGCATTCATTATTTGTATAGTCCAACTCTAGCATAATCTACAAGCAATTTCATAGTGTCGGGATCTGTTTTCCAGCTATGATCTTTGTATATGATGATGTCATATGCGATGTGAGCTTTTAGTTTCTGTATTTCTTCTTCATCATACAAGTCCAGCTTTCCTTAAATTTGTTTGTTATTGGACAAGTCTTCTATAAATCGGATGATAAATATTGCACAATCAATCCTGCATCAGTTTAAATTTTGTTTAATGTTATTAAGTTAACTTATATAAAATAGAATTTTATACTTACGAATTGCTTTTTTGTTGTGGACAATCCACAAATTTGACTTTGTTGTCATGCAATTCTTTTGGTTTTTTCCCATTTGTTTGATAAGTAGATTTTAGAACATTCATTATTACATCCCTCTTAATAGTAATCAAGTTAATCAATTTAATGTATATTAACTATGAGGCAAATATTCATCACTATTAGTAAAATTTACCACTAAGTTTTCTTGCTCTTTGTGTGGACAATTGAAGGTTTTTTCCCTTGGTCATAGTTGAATCATTATGTTTCTATGTTTTGTTAACTGCATTGAATTCTAACAGCGTACAATGATTCTAGTCACGTAGTAGTATCAATATTCTTCTGCAATTTATAGCTTCTTCTTCCAACACTTTGACTACTAATGATTCATATGTTGGTTTGAAGTCTCTAACTATTGATGTGATTACGTATTAATTAGTATTGAAACTTTCAAGTGACATTTGTTGGAAATTTTAAATATTTTATACCGCTGCATAGGATTTTAAGTATGTTATGTCTTCATGAGTTGTCTTTAGCCTTATTGCTGTGTACCAGTCGATAACCTGCATAGAAATAAGATTTTACGTATTAGTTTTGTTGTTTTCAGCTAGTGATATTAAATTGATTTATATACCCTGGAATCCATGTATTTAACATGTCAGAAATATTGACTCCTCTTATTTCAATGTCTTTTTCCTTGTTATAGTATGCAGAATTCCTGTTTTAATAAATGGGTAAAGCATGTTAGTATGTATCATAGCAAGAAAGTTATTTATAATTGTTTGGCATATATATTTCTGAGAAACAATTAAATGGAAAATATTGGCCTGGAAAATATTTGCCGTACAATTATACATTTCTGTACACTTGTGTGTATATTTGCATTTTATATTTTAATAAAATAACTTACTTATTTCCATATGCTTGATAAATAGCATCAAGCTTGTCAATTCGTTCATTTATGAGCCCTTTTTTTGCAATCTTGCTTTTTCGAACCAGTATTTTTGCATCTTCTTTCCCTTAAGTGCAATCATGACCAGATTCCTCGCTTATTTCTGATATGTTTTCAGTTTCAAGAGTTTTTTCATTTTTTGTCAACCTTGCTTTCATGCAGTTTCTTTTGGTAATTTTTTTTTCTGACCTAGATACACGCAATATAATCTTTCCTTGGTCTTTTATGTTCTTCTTTTATTCTTTTTATGAGTGAAGAACAAGAAAATTTTGTTATTTCTCTTTAGATAATTTTCTTTTCTATTTTCTTGCTTGATTTGGAATTCTTTGGCTTCTTTTTTTCGAAGCTTTTGTTTGTTATCTAGACTTTGAAATATTGGTGTATATCCCAAAGTGAATGACGGGCAGTCAATATTTGGTGTTTCTTTCTTCTCACCATCTGCTATAATTGTATATTCGGTATATGTTTAATGTTTGAGATGAAATATTTTATATAAAGCATGGATTTTGTTTCAAAATATATGTGTTTCATTTTCTGTACATTTTTTCTTAATGTTTTTCTTCAATTAAAATTTCTGGTTTTCCATCTGGTTTTTCAAAAATACATATTGTTATATAAATTTTTTTTAGCATATACATGACAAATATTTGCCGGGATGATATTTTAACTATAGTCTGTAAATTTTTACCTTTTTGAGCTTTCTTTTTTCTTTTATGTATATTCTATTTGTTGGTCATTTTTCACTGTCGTTGGTCGGACGGCTACTTCATATTGGCTTGTTGTTTGGTCATCATCGTCTCCGTCCTCATTATTAGCAGCAGTGTCATTTTTAATCTTATCAGCTTGATCCTTAATTTTGTTTTCATATTGATCAGATTGTTTTTCCTAGTCATCACTATTAGTAGCAACATGACATTTATCTTGATCGGCTTCATTTTCAAGTTTACCGTTTCCATCAGCACCTTCGAAAACATAATCTCTATTACTTTCATCATCAACAGAATGTTTTGTTTCATCACACTGTTTCTTTTTCATGCTTTTTTGCAGTTTGTCGTTTTCTTTTTCAATATCTTTGTTTTGTTGTTTTAGGTCTGCATTCTTCTTTGTCAGCTCTTCATTTTCTTTTTTTAGATCTGCTTTCTTTTTTTAAGCTCTTTGTTTTCTTCTTTTAGAATTACTTTCTCCTTTTTCAGCTTCTTTATTTCCAATTTCATGTCTTTTAGTTTTTTGTTGATATTATCATATATTTTTATCATCGACGGAAGTTTTTTCTGTATGAGATTTAGCTTTTGCAATTTTTATCTTCTTTTTTGTTTTTCTTCTGTTCTCTGCAAATTAGGAAATTTTTTTTCATATTTGTTTGATAAATGCTTGTCAGACAAATGTTTGCCTAGCAACTGTTTGCTTGGTAAATATTTGCCAGTTAATTGTTGCCTGCCTACTGTTTATTATCATATATTTTTAGTGCATTTCTTGTATTGTTAGCAGAATTACCTTTTTGTCAAGGAAACGCTTAATTTTGCTTGGAGTAAGTTGCAGAAGTGTCCATTTGGAAAATGTTGAATCATTTTCTTTATAATTTTTTTTGGAGGAATGACATCTAAGGTATCACAAAACCAATACTGCATATAGAGGTATTAGATGTTAGTTTATTGATAAAATAGATTATTAGAGTTTACCAAGAGCAAAGTTACTCATGCACGTATTTTTCTTGGACTTTCTTTATTTTTCTTACTTGCTCCATTGATTGTTTTCCAATTGTTGCTGGCCAAGAAATATTTTTTGTTTGCTTTAAATTATAAATATATGGTGGCGGCACCAAAGGAAAGGCTGAGTTTGGGTTAGAGAGTAAGAAAGTTGAAATCAAATACATTATAAGCAGTCTTACAACACCATTTTCTTTTTGTCTTTTCTAAACTAATTGAATGCTTAATTCTATGCCTTTTGCTTTGATCATTTTTGAATCTTTAAAACATTCTTCTTTGAATGCTTATAATTCAGAATGAATTTCAGATTCCTGTAAATGAGATGCAGTGTTGATTGTGATGCCTTCATTTCGGAATCCAAAAATTGTAGCAATGTCACTTTCTTTTAAAGTTGCTTTGACATCTCCAAATTTAAACAAGTTATCTTCAACTAAGAAGCATTGTATTATTATATCTATCGGAATCTGATTACTTTGTTGTGTCATCAGATTTAATTGTTCTTTCGAAGAATGGGTTGATGATATTGAAGAATGGAGTTTTCTTAAACAATTTTATGTGTGATTGTAGAAGTAGGTTTTGATAGAGTTGGGGGTATGCCCTAGGGGCAATTATGTAATTTGTTACATATATCTAACTCGTTGACCGATCTTGTTCGAAATAAAGGCATTTTTTCTACTGTATACTTGATATAATGTTGTTATACTGATAATCAATTTAATTAAAAGTATATTTTTTAGAAAATTCATAAGTGATATGTTATGTGACAAAGTGTTGTAACTGTGAGTAATTTATTACAATGAAACAAATATACCATTTTAAATGTTCCTAGTCAAGATGCATCAAGACTACATATAGATGTATCTGTTGAGATTAGAGTACGTAACTCTCTTCAAATGTTGGGTAGTGTATTACTCATTACCGTTGAGGGCACCAAGGGGTTACATTCTGATAGTTATTGGATAACTATGGAATAAACCACTCTATAGTTTTTGGTTGGTTAATATAACTAATGTCGAGTAGAGAATATCGATGTAACTAATTTAAACAGTTCTCTCAACCTGAGAATACTGTTGATCTTCAATGTGGGAGTCCGCTTTGATTTTAGTTAAATCATGGCATGGCGTCCATCGAACGACTAGAGTTGGGTCGAGTGGAAGCATTGAATTGATACACTATTCAAAAGAGGATTCCTCCCCTTAGTTACAGGAGGTTAGTATTACGGTCAACTGAAGTCAACTCAAAATCAAAGTCTCTGGTCAGAGTATTTTGGTTAATAATAATTGTTATTATTGAACCAAGGATGACATTGTAATTTTAACCATTACCAAATTCCATAAATCCAAAGTTATGTAGTTTTGAAGAAGAGAATTGGTATAAATAATTGTTACTATTAGGTACTGCTTATAATAAGCAAAATTGGATTTACCAAAATTGTGTAAGCGATAAATTCGGCCAAAATGTCACACCACCTACTAAATGACGTGTGAACATTAATATTCGAATGGTTCGATATTAATCGCTGATTGAATTTACATCTTTGAGTCACACAACCGTAATGATGAATTCTTTGAAAAACCACATGATTTAACTAATTTATAAGATGTTGCAAATTGATTAAATTAATTGATATTTGAGAAGTATTAATTATTATTTATTTGATGTTTGAAAGTTTTTGTAACTATTTAAATGTATTTATTTAAGTTATATTTGTGTGCATTGATATACGATATCGATGTAACTTAACGATAATTGCATGAAATGATTTATAGAAATTTTATACATATGATGACATGATTTTTGAAAATTTCATGTCATTTGATGACATACGTGTAAAGAAAGGATTAGAGAGAGAGATGATCAAGGGAATTAATTAAGAGTTTTAAGTAAAGAATGAAAAAAATTTCATTTTTTTAAATAAAACATATTCTCTAATTCATTTTGCATGTATAGTTCATTCTTTCACATTAGGTTTGTTTCTTTCTCTCCTCCTAACTTTTCATGGCGGAAAATAAAAAAAATTCAAAATTCTTTCAAACTCTATATGAAAACATCAAAAGTGGTCCATCCATCTCTTGTAACGATGGGATGGGGATCTTGAAGATATGAAGAGATATCATCACTCAATGTGTGACTTCTAGGCTACATCATAAAGGGAATCCATTTGCTTCAAGGCTTTGGGTAATAAGGTATGTTTTTCTTTAATAGATAATGATATTTGATGTGATGTTTGTTGAAAGATAAATTTCATTATCATAATTTGTATGCACATATCATTGCCTCATTTAATTGAAGATTGTTTGTGTAGCTTGAATTGTTTCTTGAATGAATCAATTGGCATTTTATTTAATAAATCAAAACTAATATTTGTATATGTTTAAATATAATGTTTTGTTTAGGAACTATGTACTGAACGTTCAATTTAAATTCTAATTTTTGGATCGGAAATTTTGTATGTCCAGTTTATCAATTGGGTTCTTATTTTGTTAAATTATAATTATATATATATATAAATACAATGTTTTATTATAATTCTATAATGTAAACATTCAATTCAAAGTATAATCCTTTAGATCTAAAATTTTGTATGTTCATGTTTTTTCGATTGGATTTTACTTTAACAAATTAACCTAAAGTTTGTTTATGAGTATTACAATGATTTATTGAAGATTCATGTTTTAAATCATATAAAACAAAATATAATTTTAGATTTGAAAGTTTACATATATGTATTTTGTGTTTGTATTGTTTTGGAAATTAAAAAAACGAAAGATGTTTTGACAATAAATCTAAATTTTAATTTGATTACCATAGTCTCTAATTTGCATTGATTAGAGATATTTTATTGAATATTACATAGATACGATTAATGTTTTGACAGTAAACCTACTTTTGAATTGATTCTATAAATCACTAATTTTTACTATGTAGAAAGATTTAATTTAATTTTATATAAACGCGATTAATTTTATATGTTTGTTTGCATATATAAAATTTGTTACGTGTATTTTATATTGTCAAAGTATAATTAGATTTCTTTCCAAAAGGAGGAAACAACTTAAATGAGGCAATAATATGTACATACATTTATTTTCGACTGTTTATATCCTTATATTATGATGCTTATAATTTGTCATTTATATGCTGCATTAATAAAGTTTACGAAATGGAAAATTGATTCAATCATCGTTGTTACCCTTTATTAATTTCCCATTTTTCCTTTACGTGACTGGCTATCTATTTAATTTTGTTTCATATGTCGCACTTACAGAATTCATACTAATATATATGTATGTATATATATATAATTGTTTATACTTACATTCATGTCATATACATGTTGCTAATTAATGACATTCATATGGTCAATCAATTTAATTAAAGAGAGAAATGAAAGGTTTCTCTCTTCATATAAATTTATGCTCCATCATTAATTGAATAAGTTAAGGAGAAGGAAATGAAAATTTTCCTTCTCGAAATAAATTTATGCCCTGTCATTAATTGAATAATTTAAGAGATATGAAATGAAAAGTTTCATTCACTAAATAAATTTAACAAGTTACTGTTACACACAAGCATGTACATAAGAGTATATTTAATATACTCTAATTTACATACACATTAAATTAAAGTAAAACTTTATTTATAAAATTAAATGAAATATTGATTTTATTAAAAGAAACTGAGAAAAGTTCTAAGTATATTTAGACTTATAGGCCCATTAAAGATTCAAAATGGTTATAAAAAAATTAAATCCACTCATTCCTTCTGCTGCGGGCTAGCTCAGTTCCTTCAAATTTTCTTTTAATAAATGTTTATTAATGTGTGAAAAGATCTAGTACCACTTCTATAGGCTTTCAAATTTTCTTTTGAGGTTTCGGTTTCTTTTGGCTTTTCTTCTTTTTGTTTCTTCACTGGTACTTTTTTACTTGTACTTCTTGCTGTTGGAGCTTTTCTTTTCAGGGATGAAACATGAACATCTTGTGATGGTATGTAATTTGAAATTTTATATTTGGAGTTGTTGAAGTTTCTTTTTCTGAAGGTTTATATTCTGATGATTTAGATTTTTCAAAGGTTGAAGATAAAGTTTTTGATTCCGATTCATGTGTTTCATGAGATTCAGGATTGGAAGATGATTTAGCTAGTTTCTTGATTTTATCAACTGATGGTCTTTTTTTATATACCCTAATTTTGTGTCTTCGTCGTGATTGCTGTAAGGATTTTAAATTTATGAAATTAGTGTCATATACATAGATACATAAACATGCATATATATATATATATATATATATATATATATAGATTTGTACATACATACATACATATGAGTAGCAAATATTTTCCTGTCAAATATACATAGATATATAAACATACATATATATAGATTTGTACATACATACATACATATGAGTAGCAAATATTTGCCTGGAAAATTTTTGCCAGGCAAATATTTTTCATGGGTAAACCACATACACAAGGAATTTCTGATTAAACTTATGGTAAATATTTACCAGGAGAGTAGTTGCATTTGTCATTCACGAATCTAAAATTCTAATTTATCAAGTAACAAATAATGTATGTCAAAATTTTGCAGGCAAATATGCCATGGGTAAACTACATACATAAGGAATTTCTAATTCAACTTATGGGAAATATTTGCTAGGAGAGTAATTGAATTTGTTATTCACGAATCTACAATTATAATTTATCAATTAACAAATTATGTATGTCAAAATTTTGCAGGCAAATATTTGTCAGACAAATATTTTGCAAAGGTAAACTACATACACGAGGAATTGCTGATTAAACTTATGGCAAATATTTACTAGCAGAGTAACTGCATTTGTCATTTGCGAATCTACAATTCTAATTTATCAAGTAAAAAATAATGCGTGCCAAAATTTTGCAAGCAAAGTTTTATCATAGGTAAACTACATACACAAGGAATTGCTGGTTAAGCTTATGGCAAATATTTGTCAGGAGAGTAATTGCATTTGTCATTCACGAATCTACAATTCTAATTTATCAAGTATCAAATAATGTATGTCAAAATTTTTCAATAAATTCTCTTGAAATATAAGTATAGGAAAATTGAAATAAAAAACATTTTTTGCTTCTTTTCTTCATGTTTATCAGTATCTTCAAATTGTGCATTTGCGTGTTCTATGCAATAGCCATTTGATGCGGCGATTCCTTTGCAAGCTTTATCTTCCTCAACAAATCTGCAATTAACAACCATTTTTTATTTATGATTTTATTGTTTCAAATTGATTCTCGATGGGTTTGGTTGAAGAATTTGAGGTTTTGAATTGTATAAAGTGAAAGACGATTGGTAATCAAACCTTTTTTTTACTGCAGAATGAAAATGGTCATGTGTAATCGAAAATTTCTTTTCGCGAATTGAATGAGTGCGGGTATTTCTTAGTTATTTAAGAAGAGGGATGTAGTTTAGAAATTGCAATTGGGAGGGATGCAGGCTGTAACGACCCGTTAAATTAATAATATTAAATGAATTGAATTAATATAATTTCTAATCTAATTGAGAATAAATGTAGAAATTTGGTATAGTAGTTGTAATTTAGTGTAACAATAAAAATTTATGACAATAGATTTGGATAATGTAGATTGTCACAATTTGATTTAAAGTTAAATATAAGAAACTGATATAAGGGTTGAATTAGTGAATATCAATAAAAAGATTTAAGTAGAATGGAATTCATTTAATATAAAATAAATAGTGGAAGACTTACATTGGATTGTAAAATGGATAGTAACTAAATAAAAGGTGACCGCTGAATAAATCAATGCAATAAGTGTTGATAAGGAAATTTAATGAATATTATATTTAATATAAATTTGAATCCAAATAATTGGTATTGCACAACCTTATTGCGTACATTTACATATAGTTACAACTAAGTCAATACACTGATTTCATGAATTCATAAATTAATCCACAAATTTCCATTGACTCTTTATATCCAAAATCAATTGCAAAGGTTTAAAAGTTGCTAAATTTCGATTTCAGTAATTCCTTTAATTCCATTCAAAATCAGCAATTATCTATTAAATGTCCCAAAATTTCTATTAAATTAATCTAACGAATCTTTAATATAAATTAGATGAATTAAATATTGCATTCAAACTATTGCGTTAATATTTTCCGTTTCACTTTAAAGTAACTAAATTTGCCAATTATAATACTTATTTCAATTTCTTAAAATAACCCTTTATTTACATTGAACCCAATTTAATTAAGTTTCCAATTGATTAGATTCAATTTCAACATTTAACTACCCTTAAGTTTTAGGTTATAAACAATTTATATGTATTCTTTCTTAATTATTACTTTGCAACTTCTCGTATAAATTTCACAATCAAACATAAATTTTAAAGTAACGCTTAATAAATATGCTCCTATAATTTCTCCACTTTTAAACGAACGTTACTCCACTTTCAATTAGTGTAACATTATTTAATTATTACCACCTATTACCGATCCTAATCCCATTAACAAATAAGCAGATAGATTTTTATGATAGGTGTTACAAATTTTTTTTTTTATTACTATTCATTACTATTGCCTTAAATTCAGCATTAATTTCCTTGCATTAACATTTTATACTAAAATCTTTGTCCAATTATAATTTATACTCTAAAAAATTTCATTTACACCTTTCGTTGTTTCTTAATTACAATTAAGGCGCATCAACTATCTATATTGGTAAATGATTGAATTTTCTAGTAATCCTACTATTTAATGTTTAGTATATTTGTATATTATTATTTACCCTTTTGTTCTCCATTATTGACTAGACACATTAATTTAGATTCATTTACATCGAATGCCCTTCTTAGCTATATACTCAATACATGTTAAATCTACATAATTTTTACCCTTTTATTCAAATTCACTTATACCATCAATAACAAAATGTTGCCCTAAATTTAGATTCAATTATATACATTAGGTAAATGGGTAAACTTTTGTAATTATCCCATATATGAAAATATTTTTATGCATACATTTCCACTTACTTACTATGCATTCATTTATTAAATTACTAATTGCCTTAGTCAACTTATCCCCTATTTACTACCAAATTTCAAATTTAATTATGGCTTATCAATACATAAAATTTACATAGGCAAAACAAATTTTATTACTATCTTAAGTCTATTTATTATTGACAACATTCATTAAATTTCCTTATCAACACTTATTGCATTGATTTATTCAGCGGTCACCTTTTATTTAGTTACTATCCATTTTACAATCCAATGTAAGTCTTCCGCTATTTATTTTATATTAAATGAATTCCATTCTACTTAAATCTTTTTATTGATATTCACTAATTCAACCCTTATATCAGTTTCTTATATTTAACTTTAAATCAAATTGTGACAATCTACATTATCCAAATCTATTGTCATAAAATTTTATTGTTACACTAAATTACAACTACTATACCAAATTTCTACATTTATTCTCAATTAGATTAGAAATTATATTAATTCAATTCATTTAATATTATTAATTTAACGGGTCGTTACAATCTCCCCCACTCAAAACTTTTCGTCCCCGAAAAGGAAAAAGAAGGGAGAAGGAAGAATAAACAGTACATCTTATTTCAAATATTAACTTATAAACAATAATTTACTGGATTAATTTCCTTTAATGAAATATACCCGTTTATAATCATTACAACCTAACTTAAATCATTAAAGTTTGGAAAAATATTCAACAAAATTCTAAGTCCAAAATTTACGAAAATTTTTGGCAGAGTCTCCTTTGTACGGTGAGGCTCGGGAGAAAAATATAATATCAAAATATACAAATATATTACATATATTATCAAAATATTATATCCCAACACGGAAAAATAGCGCTTTAAACGTAATCCGAAAACGTACCTATTTGTCAGGCAATATACGCTTATTATTTTGGAACCAAAAGCAGTAGCAGTTGCTTCCATCACCTGTATTCACTTATATAATCTAAAAGGTTAAATATTTATTTTAAAGTGAACTATTCAAGTGGATTCAATCATTAATCAACCAAACAATTCAACAACCATCAACCTTACAAACAACATACATACACAAACAAAGCAACCATTGAATCCATCAAACAAATAGTTGTTTGGGTTCAAACTTGAAATTTGTATGAAATGAAATTAACTATCAAGTGCATCCTTTACTCAACAGTCTTAGATGGAACAAAGATAGATACTTATTCATTTAACCACTTCAAATTTCTTACCCAACAACATAAATCAAACAACACAATTCAAACCAACACCCAAATTTATTTATTATACATTTATCTCATGCTTCAATGGTTTGATTTTCTTTCTTTCATTTATGGAGTGATTTATTTATTTCTTACAAATTTTCATTTTCCATTTATCACAAAATTCATTATATTTGTATTCCAATTTATTTACTAAAGTTTCTATCATCTATTTATACTACTTACCTTTACTTATAGTAAAATTTCCAATTTAACTTAAGTCTACACAATTAATTCTCATTAATAATAGCAAATTAATAGAATACCTTTATTACCTTACTCTTCACTAGTAAGATTTCCCCTTACATTTTCCTACTAACATTTGCAACTTTTTATTATATGGTAAGTTATGTATGTTTTAAGAATGTAAGTGAAAATTTACAAGTTTCTTCTCCATTCCTTTAATTAATATATATTTGTTTTATAAATTACAATTTCGACTTACCTTTAATCTCGTTCATTTATTTAATGTTGAAGTTTCCATTATATTTAATTACAGTAACCCTCTACTTACACTTAATTTGTTAACCTTATAACTTGCATTCCTATAAGTGAAAGATTTTACTCATTCATTAACTATGGATTGCAGTCATTTATATTTTTCCTACTTTCCATTATATTAGAATAGGGAAAAATTAAGGCGTACTTAAGTTAATAACCCTACAATCAAACTTTATAAATTAAGGAATTTCATTTTTTACTTTCTTAAGGTTAAAATCACCTTTTAATAATACAACCTTTAATTTTAGTAAAATTCCAATCATCACTTAAGTTAATACCATTAAATTCTTATTTATAACAGTAATTTATTGAATACTTCATTATTTCCAAAAATTCTACTTGCATAATATTCTATTCCACTCTTAATTTACATTTCAACTTTTTATAATTGGTAAGTTATTTATGTTAAAGAAAAAGCAAAAGAACTTATGCAAGTTTAATCTCAACTCTTTTAATTCATTGATTACTTCTTTTATTTCACTAACCTAAATTTTTACAACTAATTAATGGAAATTCAAGAATTAATACCGGGTCAAATTCCAAAATTTCTTTAAAATAATAGATAATTAATTTCTTACAACTCTTATATCTCTAATTACCTTTAAACAATTAAAATTTTAAATAATTTCAAAACAAATCTGCAGTAGAATTTACTACAGTGGCCTTTCCCTTCGAAACTCGAAAATGAAAGTCGATGATGCGGCCGTCATCACCGAAATTATTTTCCAGCGACAGAGAGGAAAGTACAAACTTATTTTCTTCAAAATCCTCTTTAAACCAATTCTTTCGAATTATACTAAATATTTATATAAGAAAATATTTATAAACCAAATCATTATATTTCATAAATCCTTTGAAAGCAGATTTTAAAAATCCCGGACTTAAGTTCTAAAATCTCCAATTTGATTTATTATAATTTCAACTTAGCTTCAATTGTTATAAATATTTTTATTTCCTAACACCCAATCTATAGCAACCAAATATATATATATATATATATATATATATATATCTTTATAAAAATATTTTTATATATAGAAAATATAATAGGCAAAATTATTTCATTCACCTATATTAAAAACAAATATTATGTCGGTCTGTCCTATTAAGTGTTTAGAAATCCCTATTGATAACATAGCGTCCCATGCATCAACCAGAATTTATAAATACAAAGCGGAACAGATTAACACAATATTAAAATCTTTTTATAACACTAACAAGTACGCTCCCTCATATATATACACTCAGCGACTCCCATAGGGTATTACTACCCTATTAACAAAGAGTCAAACCCCACAAAGCCAAAGTTTATCGCTAAACCAAAGCTCTGATACCAACTGTAACATCCCGCCTTTTCGCACACTTTAAACCGACACACGTGTCAATTCAAAGCATACGCAAGGGCGGATTGTTATGGGGTAAATAAGAAAAACAGAGAAGAAATAAAAATAAAACAGAATCTCACAGCGGAAGGATAAAATATAATAATAAATATACAGTTCAAACAGTTTACAAACACTTGATTTGCTTTATACGATAAATATCAGAGTTACACATACCAATACAATCAATGCAGCGGAACAGTATGAGTGTGGTGCAATACTATAAATAATAATAATACGGATTCTTCGTCTTCGTCCTCCAAAGCTAAAGTCTTCGATCCTGAAACGCTCGGACTGACCCGAGCGAATTTGAAAAGACAAAAACACTCGAGTCAGAACTAAAAGATCTTATGTGAGTTAAATTAACAGAAATAAATATGAGTACAGTAACTCAAGAGATGTTCGGGATTTACATCTCCTAAGGATCCGTTAAACTATTTACTATGTAGTATATTGCGCTATTATAATAGTGTCTATTTATAAAATAAACTTACTTTTAAATAGCGTTAAGGCTTTACATTTTCCACCTTAACACGTAAAATGCCAATAGTCTATACAGTACCGTAATACCTCCTGATCGGGAGGCTACCAGAGGATACTCCATAGGTACGACACAAATAGAAACTCGTAGTAAAGGCTCGGTATGGTAGGTGACACGGCACAACTAGGCAATGCCAGGGTAGATATACCAATTGCTATCCAGGCTGGTGGAAACGCGTAGCCGCAGTTACCGCCCTCCTCGGACTAACTCCCCAAAATCAAAGTAAAAGTGGCCACTGAATCAATCCAAAGTCAAAGTATAATATCGAAGAGGAGGGTCCGATCAGAGGAATGACCTCATTGGCCTGAGAATCGCTCCTGTTTTAGCCACCTTATGCCAACTCACGGGAGTCGGGTCCACGTATTTACCTTACAGGAAACGTCGCCACCACCTACTTCATTCTGGAATCTCCACCGCGTACACGGTTAGTCAAAGTGGTTTTCGGTATCGACAGAGAGTATGTCCATATCCGATCCCGGTCTCTTTGCCAACCCATCATTATTATAACACCGCGGTCATTTAAAAATAGGTTATACTTTAAAAATCAGAATAAAAATTCCATTTCATAACCATGAATACGATATCATTTCAAAACCCAAAACCATATTTTATCACTTATCCCAAATATAATTCTTTTCCAAAATCATAATGCTTTAACTTCATAACGTCTGAAAATCAAATATTTTCAAAGCATAATATTTTGAAAATCATAATTTAAAACCATAACTTCTAAAAAAAACTTGAATGGTTTGGACATTCAACGGTATATGAATTAAATGGTTTAACTTAAATGTTACTTTGTAAAGAAATAGTTCTCATGGCTTTACAAATACATTTCTTTATTAAAGTCTAAACCAAAATTTATATTATCTCTCTCAAGTTCCAAAACCACTTCAATTTATTTATATATACGTATATCCATTTTGAGTAACAATATTTCAAACTAAAATTGGATTTTATTCTTTCAACAGATCCATTGTTCTATTAATTAGTCTTGAATATTCATATAAAATCCATAAATAATAAGACTTCAATTTCTAGTAATAAAATATATATATTTTTCCCAATTCAAATTATACTAGAATATTCATTTCAGTTTATTTTGGGAAAAATCCAATTATAAATATCATATCTTAAAATTTCCAAACTTAACATTTAAACATATGATATAAATTATTAAACTCCATTTTCTTAATTTTCTTCCATTTTTAATAAAGATTTTTATACACCTTTTAATTTCAAAATTTTCAACTTCATATGTGTGTATATATATGGAAGAAAAATATTTATACAATATAAACTTTAAGATTATTATAAACTGTATTCCATCCAAACCATAGAAATCACATAAAATAGATATATATAGACCGCGGTGCCTGTATATAATTTTCTATCCTATGGTCAAGTGATACGGATATTTATCATTTCAATCCGCAATTTAAAAAAAATAAAATTTTGCGGTTGTATATCATTTCAAACCACAATCCCGAATGAAATGAAATATGCATGATAATTTGCAATTTAATGATATACAATAAACATCCATTCATCAACATCATCCATCTTCCAAATCGCAATCATCAATTAATATCAATCAATAACAATATTATTTTTGGTACTACACAACAGGTAATACTGGCAATTTTATTCAAATTAAATTTAACAGCTATTAATCTACAGTCTATATTCAGTAATAAATTATATAACTGTTAACTAGCAGTTCATATACAAACAAATAAATTTTAACTGTAAATTTATACGCAATAAATTAATTAAATTAACAGTTAAATTTAATAAATGCAATTTAACAGATATGAATAAAATAAACATGCCAAATACTCATAAATAAATTTCTATTCATTTCTAAAATTAATTTAACAAACATAAAAGCTTCTAGTAGTTGTGAGTGGGTTTAAACACTCACCTTTGGAATTTAAATCGAATTTAAATTCGATTTAAACCCAAAAATTTGACGGTCTCCAAATTTGTCCAAACCAGCGTCATCAAATCCGGAATTAAATTACGATCCTAACAAAAGAAATTTCGTGTGAATCCAACTTCGTATGAGAAAGTTATGGCGAAAAATGATGATTGAATTCAAAATTGAAAATAAATAAAACGACACACATTCATCACTTACAAATATATGTGCCACGTCACTCCTTCTATTCCCAGAAACGCACGCGGCCCCCTTCTAGAAACCCTAATCGAAGATCTACGACGATCTAACCGTTGAATCGACACAAAAACCATATAGATGCGATCCCCATCGTCCACTCTACAAAACCCAGAAAAGGTTTGACGATCCGACGAAGTTTGCGACGACGATGATGAATGGTCACGGACTGTTTGAATTAATTCTGGTCAAACGAATGTTCAAAACAGAAAACGAATTGCACCAGTAGATCACGTGCCTCGAGAACATTAACATATATTTTTGTGGAATTTTTCTGAAGTGTTTGCATTTTCACTGAAATTTGGATTGGGGTAGATCTAGGTTGCATTCATTTGAGGAGGAGAAGGAGATGAAGAAATGAACGTACAGCGAAAGGGAAAATAAAATGGGGCTAGGGTTTATAACAGGTTATATATAGACAAGGCTGAAAAATAATAGATGGATCGGATTGGATCTAAACATAAGTTTAAATTTAGGCATAAACATATATGAAATAAAGTAGCATTAAATTTTGAAACGTGAATTGATTTAATTGAAAATAAATTACCCAAATGTTCTTATTCCATCAAATTTTATTTACTGAAGGTTGCACTTAATCTACTTTATACATCTTGCCCCTTTTGTCTTTAAATCAATAAATCTTATATAGTATATAGATTTATCATAAATTTTATCTATTCTCCCTTTTTAGGAAATGTTCTATATATTAGATTTCATTTATATGCAATAAATCATACTATCGTAGTTATATCCAATTAAATAAATAAATGTTGATTCCTACTCTTTTTATCCAACAATTGTTTACGTTTTATTCCATAAATACTTCTACACACATCCTGGATTTTGTGCAAATGGTTGTAACGTTAAATCTTGTCTACTTCCCATTTTATATTTAAGGTTTCTAAAACCGATTAATATTATTCCCTAGTCCAAACACCCTTTTGCCCAATTTATATTAACATATCCTTAAATTATTGCAATTGATTATCTAACATACAACTGAATCTATTTCTAAATTTTCATAATTCATTAACACCTTACAAAAGTTTACAAATACAGGGCTTGTATCGGATAAAACTTATTTTCATTGATGAATTCAATACTTGCCTTTATTTTATTTATTTCCAACTTAATATCCAATCGCAACAATTTCCACTATTACACTTATTAATTTCAATACATAATTCAAATTTAATAAATTCAACATTAAAGTTCGATATTATACTTTGACTTTGGATTGATTCAGTGGCCACTTTTACTTTGATTTTGGGGAGTTAGTCCGAGGTGGGCGGTAACTGCGGCTACGCGTTTCCACCAGCCTGGATAGCAATTGGTATATCTACCCTGGCATTGCCTAATTGTGCCGTGCCACCTACCATACCGAGCCTTTACTACGAGTTTCTATTTGTGTCGTACCTATGGAGTATCCTCTGGTAGCCTCCCGATCAGGAGGTATTACGGTACTGTATAGACTATTGGCATTTTACGTGTTAAGGTGGAAAATGTAAAGCCTTAACGCTATTTAAAAGTAAGTTTATTTTATAAATAGACACTATTATAATAGCGCAATATACTACATAGTAAATAGTTTAACGGATCCTTAGGAGATGTAAATCCCGAACATCTCTTGAGTTACTGTACTCATATTTATTTCTGTTAATTTAACTCACATAAGATCTTTTAGTTCTGACTCGAGTGTTTTTGTCTTTTCAAATTCGCTCGGGTCAGTCCGAGCGTTTCAGGATCGAAGACTTTAGCTTTGGAGGACGAAGACGAAGAATCCGTATTATTATTATTTATAGTATTGCACCACACTCATACTGTTCCGCTGCATTGATTGTATTGGTATGTGTAACTCTGATATTTATCGTATAAAGCAAATCAAGTGTTTGTAAACTGTTTGAACTGTATATTTATTATTATATTTTATCCTTCCGCTGTGAGATTCTGTTTTGTTTTTATTTCTTCTCTGTTTTTCTTATTTACCCCATAACAATCCGCCCTTGCGTATGCTTTGAATTGACACGTGTGTCGGTTTAAAGTGTGCGAAAAGGCGGGATGTTACACAGGCCTAATTATTTTCAATTAGAATGATGTGGGCCAAAATTTCCCTTATTTTAACATTTATTTAGGATTCATATAGCTCTAATAATCTGTTTTTGTTTCAATTAATCTAATTTTTACATATTTTGTTTTTCGTAAAAAAAATTTCTTATTTATTAGAAAATTTTATGTTTGCTTTTCAATGATTTTAATTTTACATGTACTTATATAATAACAAGTTATTTAGGACTTCAACGGCTATTAATGTGTAAAGAAAAATTAAAGATTGTGATTATCAAGTTAGTTAATCATATTCCATCATTTATCATGATTATTTCCAAGAAATAAGTCATCGTTAAACTTTTGGAATATTTACTCGTGAAAGAATTGATGAATTCAAAGAATGCTAGGTTGATAAATCCTAAATTTGATATAGATATGTTTCCTATTCGAAGAAAATAGCATTTGATGTTTCCACTAATATTTTTGCAATAATATGTAGAAAGTACGTTACAAACATTTTTTTTCATTCTATTTGTGTAAATGTTTTTTTAGTTTTTTGTTCATGGAAAAATAGTGAAATACAATGACAACTTAATTTTCATTCTTTTTTGTAATATATACCAAAAATATCATCTTGAACAATTTTTGCTTACAATTTAACATTCACACGCACGCAAATTCAGGCTCATTTCTTTTATGACTCCATGTGCGAAGCATTGGTCCGCACTAGTTTATTACAGTAAGCAATCACTTATTTGACCACTGGTTATTTTGAATAGAATTTGAAGTCGTTTATTTTGAATAAGTGTTCCGTTCTGAAACACTCATTTAGTGAAAAGTGATAAGGGTTTTCGTATTGCTTTTTCCTGATTTTAAATGCTTAGTCATATACACCCTTGCTAACATTTGTTGCATTATTAAAAAAAAATAGCTCCTTTTTACTTAAGAATGACAAACATTTTAAGTTAAATATTTAGTTGCATTTTAAACTTAATTCTTTTTTGAAAGGGGAAAAAACAAACAAATAATGTTTCAACTAATATTTTTGCAATAATATGCAGAAATTACGTAAAAACATTTTTTTCATTCTATTTGCGTAAATGTATTTTTAGTTGTTTGTTCATGGAAAAATAGTGAAATACAATGACAACCTAATTTTCATTCTTTTTTGTAATATATAGCAAAAATTATCGTCTTGAGCAATTTCTGCTTAAAATATAACATTCATACGCCCGCAAATTCAGTCCCAATTCTTTTATGACTTCATGTGCAAAGCACGGGTCCGTACTAATTTATTACAGTAAGCAATCACTTATTTGACCACTGCTTATTATGAATATAATTTGAAGTTGTTTATTTTGAATAAATGTTCAGATTTGAAACACTTATTTAGTGAAAAATGTTAAGCGTTTTCGTATTGCTTTTTCCTGATTTTAAATGCTTAATCATATACACCCTTACTAACATTTGTTGCATTGTTATAAAAAATAGTTCCTTTTTACTTAAGAATGTCAAACATTTTAAGTTAAATATTTAGTTTCTTTTTAAACTTGATTCTTTTTTGAAAGGGTTAAAAAAACAAACATCAAAAAATGTCCCGAAGCTACAAATTTTCAAAATATAGAACTTTGATTACTATTTATTAAAAATTTATCTTTTTTTATATTAAAATTTTGAAAGCTTAAATTTGGAAATTTAATTCTTCAAAAATCAAAATTTTTAGATATAAAAAACTAAAATTTTAATCTTCATTAGAAACATTTATATATGTATGTATTATTCAAGTTCCCATAAATTCAAATATTTTAAAAATTAAACAATTTCAAATTTTAAGCTTTTTAAAAATTTAAGTTAAAAGTTTTCATTTTAATAATTATCATGTGACAGCAACGATCTCAATATAAGTTTCAAATCTTAAATCGTAAAGTTCAAAATTTGAATCAAAACGGGATCCAAATTGTAAGTTTAAAAAATAAAGTGTACTTGTTTGTAAAATTCTACGCTCTTTTTTAATTAATGAAATAACATTTGTAAAAATAAAGTGTAATCATTAATGAAAATTCTACAATCCATTTTTGCACTATGGTCATATGGTTCATAACTAAATAAATACAATATCAAATCGTTTAGCTATAAAAAAATAACTAAAACATTTTATGTAATGTTATATATCTACAATTAAGCATGTTACACTAATATATGCACTAGATACATAAATACTTCATAAATGCTGATGTTATGTGAATCATCCAAACATGAAGGGAGTAGCTATCCAGCATATAAACGACGCTATTAGAAGTATGACTTCGATAGTTATCAAAAACATGAAAAATGCTGGATCCGACCCATTTGGCGATTGAAATGAGTAAATTCAAAAAATTCCCTAATTGAATTTTAATGGCCCCATGAAATATAATATTTAATATTGGATCCAATCTAATTATTTTAAATAAAATCATATTTTACTTATTGTTTCGTTTTATTTATTTAATATGTAATAACTAATTATAATATGTGTATAATTATGAATGTACCATTATATATATGTATGTATGTATGTTTGTGATATACATGTGTGATGTCTATAATATCAAACAAAAGCATGGTCAAATATATACATGCGTAGATATGAAATTTATATCTACTGTATGTGTGTATGAATTGTCGTGATTATATTATTAGATATAAAAATATGTTTATAATATATATATTTAATAAAATAATAAATATAATTATATAAAATATAATATATAATTTGATTGAGTCAAGATTTTCAATTTTAAATTTTAAATAAAATATCTAATTTTTACTTTGGTAAACAAAATTTTAAATTCAAACTGAAGTCTAAGATGTCAATTCAAAGTTGTAAAATATCTTATATTTGACTAAGTAACATTATTATGAAAAAAAATGTTATTTAAATATAATGCGACTGAAACTAATTTTTTTAATTAATTTAAAAATATATACTTGTACTTAAATTGAGTATAAATAAGTAATATAAAAATTATGTTTAGATATACAATTTTGGCAATACTTTTTTATAAAATGCCGAAAGTAATTATATATATGAATGTTATGGCACGCGCTTCGCGCGTGATGATGGCACATGCTTCATGAGTAAATTGATTTTTTTTTACAAATTAAATGTGTGTAACATATTTAAGAGAAATAATTTTCTTAAATATGTAGCTATGTTTTTGCATTGGAATCATGTGTAATCAGTTTGAATTTCACTTCTGAGTTGGAACATTTAATTTTTTGTTAGGTGAATTTTTGTTTCTATTATCAATTAATAAAGAGCGAAAACGTATAAGAAATTTAATTGTTAGATTATATATTTAAGTGACACTAAGTTCGGTAATATATATAGGAGAGCATATTGAATTTGTAATAAAAAAAGTATAGTTGCTGGATCTTATTTTTAAGTGATAGTAACATTTGGTAATATCTATAGAGATGCGTTGTGGAAGTTTATGTTGATATGAAAAATAGGAAGAGAAAACTGATAGGATAATAAAATTTAATTATATTATTTTTTCAAATTTTTTAAATGATATATCACTTACTACTTCAGAAGTAAAATTTTCATCACAGCCATAATCATCTTTTGATAGAGATTTTTTATCGTCATTTATTTATTTCTGGACATGACATTATTTTGAGAATACACAGAGCAATGCACTTAAAAAACAATACAAACAAATTCTAAGAAGTGCAAATTACCTTTTAAATATACAGAAGTGTAGAAGTTGCAGTCGCACAAACGATTTTTTTCTATAGATTAAAATTGAAATATATTTAAAAATAAAAAATAATATAAAAAAATAAATTTTCGTCGATCGGTTGATTTATGTCCATAAATAATATATAATCATGATATTATTTTGAGAATACACAGAGCAATGCACTTAAATAAGCAATACAAATAAATTCTAAAAAGTGCAAATTACCTTTTTAATATAAAACATAAGTGTAGAAGATAAAGTCATAGAAATGAATTTTTTTCGATAAAATAAGATTACTATAGTGTAAAGCGCGGTTTTAATCATATAATCACGCTAACCTGAAGCTGTAATATCGGAGGGTAACGATGGCGAGCAACTTAATGAAGTGTGTCTAAAAAGAAACTGTGGTGGTGAGAGATCTGAATGGAGGTGACATGAGAGAGAAGTGGAAATGGAATAGGGTTTAAGAGAGATGTGAATATGAATGGATATAGTGGTGGCATTTATAGAATTTGGTAGATATTTCTAGAATGTTATATTTGTGTTATGAAGTATAAATATTTCTATGTTGGACTAATTAAGTGTTATGGATATGCATGCTATATCTATTTTAACTCATCTGTCGTATCTTAACTCACTCATTGATTCAGAAATTTTTGAATTAAGGTGGGAAATAAATGACAGTCTAGAGAAATCTTAACTGACCGATATGGTCAAATATTATGTAATGTTATACATTGTATAGCTACCAAGTGATATCTAATGGTCATAAATAATCTAATATGTTTTTTATTGAAAAGTTAATAGAGCGTATCATTGCTATGCGTATAACATGTTATCTTTTTCAGTTTATAAACAGAATTGTATAACGTTATATGGTTGATGCCCTTAATTTTGCTGTGTATTTATTCTCATAATTGTATAACATTATATCAGCCACTTGTTTGATGGTGCAATAATTGATACAATAACGGCATTATTGAATTAATGCTTATTAATCTCACTTTTCAACATTTTATTCCTCTTTCCTTAAGTCTATTTTTGCACTCATTAAGTTTCTCATACATATACGATTTGATATTTGTATAATTTATTAACATTTTGATGCATAATATTGAAATTCATAAGTCTTCAAACATGGTATATAATAAATTAAGATATATATTCATTTATTTAAATTAATTAATCAAAATTAACTAATTAAATCGTTTTCAAAATTGTAAAACCATTTCTGTTTTGATATTTGTATCACTTATTCACAGTTTGATACATAACCTTAAAATTCATAATATTTATATATGGTGTACCGTAAATCAAGATATATTCATTTGTTTAAATTAATTGTACATTAACATATATTTTCTACATGTCCCATACAAAGGGCAATTTTTGAAGTTTGCGGTCGGACCACAAGTTTAAGCTTCCAAGCCAACTATTAATAAAGATACACGCACACATGATTACACACACACACACACTAACATGTCATTTAAAAGTACCTTTTTAATTATGTTATAAAATAGATATAAATATCTTTTGTCCTAATCTTTTTTTAATTGCAGAGAGCAATTTGATTTTACATATCATATAATTATTTTAATTTTAATTTGATATAAACGTATGTTACAATTTAAGTGATTTTAATTAATAATTAATAATCAGTAAAAAAATATATTCAAGTTTAGAAAATTATTTTACATACTTTAGAACGATTATATGGTCGAAACAAAACTATACGTGTATGTATATATTTATATTATTATGTAAAATTGAATAAATACATTTAACTTACCATTAGATTAATATATTGAATTATAACTAAAGTAGGGCAATCAATGTATATAAAAATGATTCCAAATAGCATACAATAATAATACATATATAACTTAGAATCTATTTGATTGAGATACGATCAATTTTGAAAGTCTATTAGATCTCTTAAATCTCTACCCAAAGTTGTTGGTTTTGGCATATCATCACTTGGATTAAGTTGTTTGAGTTTTAAGGCTGAATAGAGGAGCGAATGGAGATCGATTATGATGAGGGAAGATAAAGGTAAATGAAGGCCAAGGATGAGGGAAGCAGGAACCTAAACAATTTAGGTTTGAGCTGCTTATATAAAGGAACAAGTGGAAAATATCTTCCACTATTCTCTCTTGCTATTTGCAGCTCCTAAGACCTCTTCCTTATCCCTATATTGCCGATCCCTTATCGGTTCCTTAATGGATTAATAGACTACAAAATCAAATTGCAATCAATTCAGACAAGCAACATTGTCCAAGTGGTTAATTGATTCGGCTTTGGTGCAAGAGGTCACAAGTTCGAAACTTGCTTTCGAACATTTATTGACATGAGATATGTTATCCCAATGATTTGTTGTATATAAAGTACCATTTCCAAAAAAATTGCAATCAATTCAATTTAAATCCAAACTAAACGTACATATATATCGTATATCGATATGTGTGTGTGTGTATAACTTATCTGATAGAAAAAGACCCCATGATCCTGAACCGATCTTACCTGGGATCGCAAATCCCAAGTTTGTCTATGAAGAGCGAATCTAATTGTATTAGTTTCTATAATTGATTTCTTCTGTGTAATACTAATTGATAGGATCTCATTGATAAGTGCTACAAGATCTCGTGCGTTAGAACCCATGGTTATGGACCAACTTTTATATACATATTAATTACTATTAGCATCCAGAATATTTCTAAAAACTACTCCATTTACTGAATACAACCCAAACATAAAATACGACAATAATTAATATTTCTTAAATATTAGTTAATTTATAAATATTATAAACTAAATAAATCAGATGATATTTTGAATACTAAACAAATTCGATCGGCAAGTGATAGCTAAATAATTCAAATGTAAACATTCCTTAGTTATCAAATAACCACGAGTATATAACCCTTTGGTGCTCCAGTAGTCATGGGTAATACACTGCCCAATATTTGAAGAGCGTTACGAACTCTGGTCTTAATGGATGTATCAATGTCTTTTCTCGAAACACTTGATCGGAAATATTTAAAACAAAATGCTATTTTGTGTTGTGATTTATTACTCACGATTGCAACTGCTTGCAATTACAATCGCATAATAATTTATTTAAGGACTTTCTTATTTGTATATTTTAATTGATTACTTTTTATTACAATTTAACAAATCATATAAAAGAAATCAAACATCTTTTATTTTGAGTGAGATTTATTATAGAGCTAGAAATTAAATTACATAATTATAGAGTTAGATGATCTACTCTGGAATCAAGATAAATCATCTTCGGGTCTCGATCAACTCAGTGTAAGAGGAAAACTTTGGTACCCTCTTTTGTCGCTTCCATCATCTAAAGTCATCATCATCTTTTCTTTTTTTCTTTATCTTTTCCTGATCCTGTCTTAGATGGTCCTCCATCCTTTACAGCTTTAACTTCACTGCTCTGGGCTTCTTTGTCCTCCAGACACAAATTTCTCTCAACCTGATAGTAAAAGTCCACAAATCTCTTTCCAGTGCTTTCTTAAAATCGGTCTTATTAGCGACTCTAGAAACCATCGTAATTAGTACTATCGACGAGCCCGGTTTCTGAAATGCAGCAGATATGCGTTAAATCCAATCAAGTAACTCTGCAAAGCTCATTCTCTATCTACTTTACGCTTGAAAGTGTCATCACATTCCTTAGTTAAACTATATGAACTCTGATTTGGCACATAAACTTTTCTAGTAACTCAGTCCATGTACTGATGATGGACCCATCATCCAATTGGCGAACCACACGGTAGCCAAATCAGTCAAGTACAATAGGAATATCGTCCTATCACCTCTTCCAAAGCTGTGAATACTCTCATATATTGGATGTATGTCATTATGTGAACAGTTGGATCTGTCCTTCCGTCATACGGCTCCAAAATAGGTAACTTGAAATAAGGTGGATTCCTAGCGTATTGGGTATTTCGGGGTGAAATGTTTCTATTTACATCCTCCAAACTTTGATATATAGATTTACCTCGAAGTATATGTCTTACCATCTCAGCTAAGCGATCATCTGGATTCGGTTGAGATCTCTTCATATGCCTTTGATTCAAATCTTCTTTATGCCCCCATTCCCACGGGGAACTTTTGGTTCTAATCCTTGCGGTTATAAGTCTTGCATTCTGACCTTGATTTCAAAGCTCGACATCATCCATATGACATGCCCTTCCATGCTCGACATTTTGATCGACCATGCTTCTTTATCCAAACATGTCGATACTGATTGGTTTGGAGCTCTCGGCACTGACTTGTTGGCGTGTGGGGGATGGTTCTAGTTTGTTCCACTTTATTTCCTTGTCTATCTGCTCCGTCTTCTAGCCTCGGGTTCTGATTTTCAACTACTCCAACCGCACTTTATTATTGCATCCTTTGGAAGAATCCATTCATCATCTTTCTTATCAAGTTATCAATCTCTCTTACAAACTTATCATCATCCCTTCCATCTCTTCTCTAATTACATGGATAAAATATGGATTTGAATTGCAGACACTTCCTGCCTGCCCCATGCTCTAGTTGACTTGGTCCAATAATGACTCTTATAGTATGCCTCTTCATCTTGTTCAATATTAGATTTAACTTCACCTCAGTGGAAGCAAAAAAAAATTGCTCAAAAATTTGGTACAATACCGAAATATCACCAAAAAACGATCAAACAAATATTAAAATGAAGAAATTAAAAGAGAACAAATAAAAGGCATAAGATTTTTATAGTGGTTTGGCAAAATCTTAGGCCTACGTCCACTCAATCGGTTTTATTTATGAATTCTCTTCGGAATACACAACTTATAATCAAACCCGAGTTATAGTCTAGTCTAATATATCATCGTTTCTCAAAGTGCTATGAAATAGAAGATGAAGAAGATCGATCCTTTTCTATTTGAAGATAGACTATTGTTTATAGACAAGATTAAACACAAATTTTGTCATTTTCGGTTTGAACGAGTCATTTCTTCTAGATCTGAACTTCTAGCATGAAAAATAGGTCATCACATATGTTTCCCAAGGCAACTAAACACATCGGTACCGGCATATTTTTATTTGTTAAAACTTTACTTTTTCTTCATAGCTTGAGTCCCAAGCTTCAAAAGCAGCCAAAACAAGATCCAAAATCATGTCGATATCGACCAAATCATGTCCGTACGTACATGTTTATGTGGTCCAAAACTTAGTCAAAATTTGTGCACTCCTTCCTTTTATTATTCTTGATGGTTTTCAAATCATATCGATACCAAACATGTCGGTACCAATTGTGTCGGTACAAAATATGTTAGCGTCAATCTGTTTTGCATTTTAAAAACTTGGCCAAATCTTTGATTTCTTCAATCTTGACATCTTCCAAGCTCTTCACTTATTCTTTCATCATTTTGTAGTTTAATTTCTTTGATCTAAATCAATTACACGACTATGGTAAATTTACCGAAAATAGACGCTGATTTGAATATCTAGTAATCGATGAACAAAGATTGGATGACGAAAAGAACAGGGCTTGAGAAGCTTTTGCGTTTAAAATTGATACCAAATGCCTATGTAGTGGAATCAACGAAGTGATGTTTGAATGTGGTTTACCATTTTTTACTGTGAAGGGGAAAAACTTAAATGCGTGCATGGGGAAAAGAATAAAAATAAATTGTGGGATGTAGGTGACTTTGTGGAGTATTTGGATGGATGGGCGGTTTATGATTTTAAATGGGCTTAGGGCGATAATTTGGTGTGTGTGGAGATAGGAAGATGCTACTTCGACCAAAACTGAGGATGGCATAGGGTGCAGATTGGAAATTGATGGAGGATATTATGAGGCCACTTTAATCTTGTGGTTATAATTTCAGCCGCACTGATCGGGGGTTTTGAAAGCCGGTCGAAATAGAATTTTTGGTGGAGATAAGACATACCCAATCTTAAGCTGCATTTGTTTAAAATGCTGAATCTAAATGTTGATTTCCGAATTCTGAATGATCTTTAATAATAGTTGTAATACCTTTGGTGTCACACTTTTTTGGTATCAACGTGAACTACCAAAAATATCCCTCTTCAAATATTATCAAATATTACTATTGCTTAAAAATAGGATCTAACGGTTAATTTTTTTTAACAATTCAAAACGTACTTATCTTATTATCACTTAGAAATATGATCTTACAAATAAACTTTTTTCAAAGTCATTTTTTTACCAATTAATAAAAGAAATAAAAATTTAAACCAATATAAAATTAAATCCATTCTTTAGTAATTAATAATAGAAATAAAAATTCAAACGCACCTAAAAGTAGGATTTAATAATTAAACATACTTTACAAATTCAAAATGCTTCTAAAAATAGGATATAAACTTTCTTTAAAATTCAAAATACTTCTCTATAAATATACAAATCTTAGTATCACGTGAAATAAAAAATTATTTTTTTTGACAGATTTAAATATATACAATTTATAATAAAAATAATTCACGCGCGAAGCGCGTGCTATTACACTTCTTTAATAATAGTTGTAATAGCTTTGGTGTCACACTTTTTTGGTATCAACGTGAACTACCAAAAATGCCCATATATATATTATCCAATCTTAATTACTTAAAAATAGGATATAATACAAAATTTCTTTTACAAAATTTCTTTTACAAATTCACGCGCGAAGCGCATACTGTAAACTCGTAATCAATTACTTGTTTGTTTGCAATTTGAAACTTTTGATTCAAATTAAGAATTACGTCTCTCTTGACAATAATGTCCTATGTATCAATTGGTTTTTTTAATAATGATTATTAAAAGGAGGAAATTAATTTTTTAAATAATAAATTTTAAATGCTTTAAACCACAAAAAAATTGAATTAAAAGAAATTGGAGTACTAGAACAAGTTTTTAAAATGGTAATTTCAGACTTTTAATTTTAAGTATATAGGATTTTTTTATTAAAACAAATAGTTTCCAACCTTTTTAATTTAAAAATATTGAAATTTTCAAAAGTTTATATTTTAGAAGTTTATTGGGTTTCAAAAATTTAAATTTTTTGAAATTTGAAATTTCAATCGATATTATTGCGATTCAGAATTTAGATTGGCTTATAGATTTAATAAGGGTACAAGGGGGAAAAATAGAATTCGGAATTAATAATAAGCAAGAAAGAGGTTCTGATATTACAAAATAATCAACAAAAATATTCTGATTCCGTAATCACAAGTTTATTCAGATCTTGTTAATCAAAACAAATAATGCCTTAATGCTCTCTCAATCATCTTCATCCCCGAACCTTAGGGTTTCTGAAAATAGAAGAGAAAAATAAATCAATTTACCTCTGAATCCTAGATTTTTCAATTCAGGTTTGCTACTGCTGCTTCTTCCTATTCCTCCTTGTTCCTTTTTCTTTTTTGCTGAATCGAGATCGCGATGCTGAACTAAATCTCTTTTGATTTTGTTTCAATTAAAATCGCGATTCAGTATTGGACTCCAATATTTTCATTCTGAAATAGAATTGCACATTGTACACGGGTTGCGATCCAATTTAACTCTTGAATCGGGAAGGCCGCGATTTTTTCCAAATCGCGCTTTGGAACGTACGATCTCGCGATTTTTGCAATCACTGTGTGAAAGAACGGTTATTATAGAGAGTAATGCTGTCAAAATAGCCATTTCCATTAGTTTCAATAGGAAATTTTACAAATGCTAAGACGCAACATTTATGATTCAATATTCATCAATAAGATTTCAGTATTCGTTAAGTAGTATTCATCTTTCGGAATTTTAAACAAACGAAGGCTAAAGAGATTCAAACTTGCTGAGTGCTTTTAAATTGGCTTTGAGTTAGTTTGATTGTTTATCCCGCGAAATTAAGCTGTGAACTAACATATGTTATATGAGATTGAAGTATTTATTTAGTATTAGTAGTATGAAATTAAGTTGGCTAATTATATTGATGCACCCTAAAATGCTTTACATACATTCAAAATAATGCTGAAATAATATACACCAGTTTTCACTTAACCTACACCATTCAAATTACAACTTTGCCGTACAATTATAGTTAAACATTTCATGCTTTAACTTTACCATTGCTATCTTCGTGAACTAACACACTAAGAAATCTTCCGGATTAGTTCACCAACATTGTTTAGTGGGACTAAACTTTCAATTCAAACATACTGATCAGACTGGTAAATAGACAACTTTATGTTTGAGGATCACTAACACAAACAGTAATATTTCAAGATATGCTGTTTTTTTACAGGTTTAACATCACACAAATTTCTGTGCTTGCACCATCTTGTTTATTTATTTATTTATTGTTTTTATTATTATTAATTATTTCTTAGTAGGAATTTAATATTCATACGTGCTTGCAACATGTTGCTTTTTAACTATGTGTATACTACTATGTACTTCATGGATTTTGAAATATTTGTGCCTGGGTAGGATATGAAACACCACTAGTTTGCATAAATAAATTGTTGAGTGGAAATGCATAAATGTACTTAACATATTATTATGATTATTTTATTTTTACGGGAAGTGAAATGTCTGTAGATCATGAGATATTGTCCAACAAGCTTTAGAATCTCACACTTCTGTTGGTTTGTGTCTAAAAAGTTAGATGTTTATATTTTGGCAATTTGACATATAAAACATTCTTACGTATAAGTTAGAGGAGGATATCTCAGATATAAACTACCATGGTTTTATCTGACCTAACATTGTTATCTTCTGTAACCAAGATTTTTTTCAATGACCTCTGCAGATTTATATCATATACAAGTATGGTATCAGTAAATTTAGGAGTTCTTCATTATGTTCTGGATCACATTTACGGCGCTTTTATTCACCGAACCAAATTAACAACACCCTTTTTCTCAAGAGGTTGGGGAGGAAGCAATCTTGATATGCTTGAAAACATAGTTAAGCAACTTTTTCCTCAAGCTGGTTGTCAATCTTGGTCACCTAGGATGGTACAGCCGATTTGGAAAACAATATGGGAAACTAAAAATGCACAATTGAGAGAAGGTGTTTTCAGAACTCCGTGCGATGAACAAATAATCAGTGCATTACCTCCTGAGAGTCATACTGCACGAGTTGCTTTCCTTGCACCGAAGTTTGTACCACCTCAAAAGTTGGCTTGTGTTATTCACTTGGCAGGTACTCGTATCCATTATAATTATGGGATTAAGTAGCTTATACTTGTGTAACCACATATTTTTGTTGAACTAATTATAGTTTAATATGTTCATCATCTTTCAAGCATTTTAAACCTGCCTTAGAACTTTGCGCTACAGCAGATTTTATAATCAGACGCTTCAAACTTATAGAGTCATGGAAGATGCATTGTTTTGAGAATAGTGCATTTCAATTTGAAACAGGTCAATGGAAATGCCAAATTACTTTTGGTGACAGCATTAAACATATCAATGTTCAAAAGCTCCGGTAATACTCTTATAGTGATTGAAATTACTGACAGTTCTATTGCTTAATCTTAACCTAAAACGGTAAGACAAGGTGTGTCGTACCTGGTTTGTATGGCACGGTTATACCCGGTAGGACAGGTTTATAACTTATGATGCATGCTGTCAAATATTTAGGCTCATAAAATAATCAAAGCTTAGGATTTTGTTGAGTTAGTGATGGACATGGAGCCAAAGTTGGTCACTCAATGGTTATCGTATCAGCTACTACTTCAGTTGAAAACTTTACCTGGTTAGCACGCCATAGAAATGCAATATTTGATGGTATTGTATCATATATGCAATAAACATTTTGAGTCTGAGAACATTGATTAGTATTCTACACAAACCAGTATGAAATGTAGATTATTTTTTGAGGCTCTTTTTTGGAATAACACTTGATACGTCTTTACGTCATTATGCTATATAGTGTATTGTATATTTCAGGGACTGGGGACCACACTTTTGAGCGTAGATTGAGGCTTGGAGGACCATTATTAAAGGAAAATATAGCAACTATGGTTTTGGAAAGGTGTGTGGAAATTCTAGATATATGATTCCCAATCATTTAGCTTCAGTCATGTGCAATGGCCACAGCACAAACTTTCGTACTTTTGGCAAGTGTAGGTATTAACCTGTACTAAATATGCTGCTGCAGCCCATTCTATGGACAAAGACGTCCTAGACTGCAGCGTGGTGCAAAGCTTCTATGTGTCAGCGACTTGTTATTACTAGGAAGAGCAACTATAGAAGAAACACGCAGTCTGTTACACTGGCTAGAGGTTGAAGCTGGTTATGGCAAGATGGGAGTTTGTGGCCTTAGCATGGGTAAAAATAACAATATTGGATTTTACATATTAGTAACAACATGCAGCATTGGAAAATTTTCTTCTTGTTATTTGAAATGTAAGGTGCTGTTGAAGTATAGATAATGCATTTTCTTCTTAACAGATAGCATCCCTTCAATGTTAACAGGAAGTGATGTGTCAGATCTATTCATAGCTTCTTAAAAAAAAACCAGATAATGGAAAATTTATCATTTAGGTTTATAGTGTGTTGACCCTGTCCACATCTTTGGTCAGGAAGCAATGTTAACATTTTTTGGTAACATTGTGTCTTGTTTCATGTCTGTAACATCTTTCAAGCAACCGAAGTATTTTTATATCATTTTAGACCAATTAAATGAAAGCATGGTTTATTTTTCGTTTCTGGACTGTGTATTAATGATCCAATGTATACGTGCATCTTAGGAGGTGTACATGCTGCTATGGTTGGATCCCTGCATCCAACTCCAGTTGCTACTCTGCCATTTCTGGCCCCACACTCAGCTGTGGTGGCCTTCTGTGAGGGAATAATGAAGCATGGAACTGCTTGGGATGCGTTAAGAGAAGATGTAGAACAAAATGTAGAAATGACACTTGAACAAGTCAGGGCTCGCTTACGATCTGTGTTGGCAGCAACAGATGTCACACGCTTCCCTATTCCTAAAAATCCTGAAGCTGTCATTTTTGTTGCAGCAACGGTAAGAGAGAAATTCCATTGTTTCTATGTATGCATTCTACATAAATTGCTCTATACAATTCCAAGTCACATTAATGCTATTATAAAAAGCATGACAATGAAAGATGTTACTATAAGATAGCATTCTAACATTAAATATTATATTCATTTTCTTTAAATTTTCATAAATTGCTACTACAATTCATAAAATTCCACAACAATGCATAAAATGCTACCACAACTCAAAAAGGTTACTACAATGCATAAAATGATATTACAATCCATAAAATATTACTACAAAATAGCATTACGAGTAGAAACATACATAATTATTTTTATTACAAAATAAAATAAAATACTACTGTTGGTAACATTATTGATTGTCATCTTCTTCTTTCCCAATTTGAAGTTGTTACTCCATAACCGCCATCACCACATCATCGGCGAAACCCTGCCTGATCACTTCAAAGCCATCACACAAGCAATCACTAGAACACTCTAGCTTCGAGACTACCATCATCTCACATAAAATGCTATTACAAAATAACATTTCAGTTGACATGTGCATATTTTTACCAAAGAATGCTACTACAGAAAACAATTATGAGTTGGCGTATACATTTACTTAGTTTAAAATTTTATTCATTGAAAAATGCTACTACAAGGTAACATAAATAAATTAATTCATTTAAAATTCTGTTAGTTTTGTATTAGTAATACACATAAATTTCATCACAAAATGTTACACAACTCACAAAATGACACTACAAAAATGAAGTACCAAGATTAAAAATAAATTAAAATAAAAAATTACAATAATGAATATGTTTTTACACAATTGATGTAATAAAATAACACATACAAATACCGTTTTGATTTCATTTATAGAGTAGTGAATTAAAAATTCAGTCTATGTAATGCTACCACAAAATGTTGTTATACCAAGGTTCGACAACTCGGTTTCAGTTTCGATTTCGACCATTTGAAATTTTATTGGTTTCGGTCGATTCCGGAAGTTTCGGTTTTTGTTTCGGTTTCGGTCCTGATATCGAATTTTTTTATTTTTAATGAAAAAGTAACGATAACCGATGCAAATCATATATATGTATGTATGTATACACTGCATGTTCTATGTTGAACATACTCAAGTTCGTATTGAAGTCTAATATTCAGGTCCATATTCAAGTTAACATGTTCAATTCTTTGATAATTATTCAGCTCAATCATATTAAATTTCAAGTCTAAGCTCATCTATTTACACTTCTTCATCTGCATTTAAAAAAAGAACCCCCCAGAACATACATCAGCAGAAAACCCTTCTCACGCAAAAAAAAAGCGAACACAAAGGAAAAAAGCGAACTGAAAAAATGGCAAATGAAGAAAAAAAATCAGCGTCGAAGAAGTTTAACTCTCTACCATGCTCGAATTTTTCGAAGCTAATCCTTGATGCTCGAAAATGATCAACAACGCTCAGATTTGTTGAAGGCTTGAAGCTCGATTTGCTGAAGCTCAAATTTGTGGTAATCTTTGTTTTTGATCGTGTTTTTCTTGCCGTTCCCCTCCTCTTCTTTCTCTGATTATAGTAAATCCTAACCTTTTGTTTTTTTGGTTTTTTTTTTACATTCACGATAGCGGGACAGAGTTTTGCCCTAATCCTATCCCGCCGCGGGCCGGAACCGATAAGAGTTGGTCGGAATCTTATGGTTCTGGCCGGAACTTTACACCTTGGTTACTACACAATATTATTCCGTGTAATATTTAGTTCATCCGTAGTTCAATGTTGCTCCTCCACGCCACCTCCACCTCTAATCAAATCAAACACCACTTCTCCATCATTGCTCTTCAAACTCCTCTGATCATCTCCTTTCTATTGTTTTGTCAACTCCTCATTATCATCATCAAAACATATATCTCCATCAACAACCCTCATTGCCTCATTCATCCACCGCCATAGCCAAATCGCTTGACGCCATTGCCTATCATGCACCGCCGTCATGAGATTTAACATCAGCTACGGTTTGAAACGCTAGTTTTGATTAATTGTGTGTTTGAAAGGCCAAACATGTAAACCAAATTATTGGATTTCTCATGTATTGTGAGATATAGTTTGTCATTTAGGCTGATTTTGAAAGTGGGTGTCATGGGAGCCAAAATTTGTTTCAGGCTTGTGCTCGAATAATTCTACAGTTAAATGTTGAATTCACACATTATGACAGTTTATTTGGTGTTTTAAATTTTTATTGTTTCAGTTTTTTTTTTTGGGTGCTCTTTGCATGGTTTTAAATCCCTATATCTCGTTCGAGGTCTCCTCTGATATCTCCTTTTCACACTTAGACGAGACATCAAACCTCATTCATATCTCATTCGACACTCATCTCGTTTGAAATATCAAATCTCATTTGAAACATGGATCAAAATCTTAATTCGAGATTTCATCTGAAATTATATCTTTTTTTTATTTACATGATATTTTCATTTTCATATAGATTGAGAAAAAATTACTCAATCCGGTTACTATTTACCAACTCTTTGAACATATTTTTTTACTTTTTATCCTGATGAGTTACAACAAAAGACTTCGGGTTTTTAATGTTCAAATAAGAAAATATTATTTGATCGTCACCAAATAAATTAAGCTAATAATACTACCACTCTTCTTTAAAACATTAGTTTCAAATATATTTTTGTGTAAATCAAGTATATTATAATTTTTATTTATACCGAAAAAATTATAGTTTATAAATAAATCTTTAAAATGTCAATTATATATATATATATATATATATATATATATATATATATATATAAGTTACTTTGAAGTATTCTAAAGATGTACACCCGAGATACACTTATCTTGTCCGAGATCTCCTTAGATACAAGATAGCTTGTGTAAAGATTATGAGACGAAACATGACCGAAATTCGAACTCTTTGTTGTTCCTTCAATTTTTACATTTTGATCCTCTTTAGTTTTCATTTTTTATATATTTTACCACTACGTTTCACATTTTTTTATAAGAATTTTATTTTTTGCTTCCAATATATATATATATATATATATATATATATATATATATAATGTTTTTACTTCAAATTTAAATTTGTGAATTTTTGATGTTGTATTGAATCGGAAGTTATTTTATTATCTTACTATTATAACATAGCATCTGATATCTAAATATACATTAGCATCCACATGATGATGTGGTATCTAAATTTTCAGAATCTTGATATCTTTGAACACAACTCTCTCTCTCCTTTTTTTTTTCGTTTTCATTATTTTTTTTATAATTTTAAACAACATTGCATATTTTTGAAGAATGTCTTTAAGAATTATTTATTTATATTTTTGGTTTACTTTATATTCAAAAGCACAAATATTTTTAATCAATTTGAATCATAATGCTAATTGGAATTGCTTAAAATAACTTGACTATCCATTCAATTCCAAAAAATTGAGCAAAATCAAGCAATGAACAAATCAAGCTATCCATAAACTAAGCAGTTGCCACAGTAGAATGCAGTAGACTATAATGATATCACACCAGTTTTCACTCCAGCCCTCCCATTCCTTCTAAAATCAAAAGTCAAAACAATTTCATTTTGAACTCTAATTGCGAAATAATTTGATATGGAAATAGTGAAGTGCAAAACTTAAAAGTATATCATGAAGTATATACTAACAACTTTGTTAATATCAGGATGATGGATATATACCGAAAAATTCAGTACTGGAGCTCCAAAGAGCATGGCCAGGTTCTGAAGTGAGGTGGGTAACTGGAGGCCACGTCTCCTCATTTCTGCTCCATAACGATGCATTTCGTAAGGCAATCGTTGATTCTTTGAACAGAGTAGAATGGAGAGAGCCGCTAACATAACCCAATACAGCTCCCTGTTGCTCTGTATACTTGCATTCTTTTATCATTGGACTGTTTTAATTTAAAAAACAATGAAAGGAGTTGTGTATATTGAAAACATCTTACTATTCTTTATTATTGAGATTAAGCTGGGCTTGCCCTTGCTGAACTTTCACTTGATTTTAGAATTTGCTTGTTCTTATTGAAATTAAGCTGGTCTTGCCCTCGTAGAAATCTTTTGGCAACTGCTTATGTTTCATCTTTTCACAATGGTTTTGAATTTCATAGAACATATTTTTTCATAGTTTTGAACTTTAGGGAAAAATGTAAAGTGTTTGGGTTGTAATTTTACTTCCAAGTTAAAATTAACTTGATGTTAGGCTGCTACCATTTGTAACTGGTGAATGGATAGCAACTTGTATAACTGAAAACGTTCTTGCTGAATGTAATAGCCATATTTGGCCTGTAACTAGTTTTAGACAAGGGTGTCAAATTTTCTTTTGAAATTCTAATTTTTCTGTGTGCTTTCTGGTGTGATGCATATTTTAAGGTAGTGGGGGTGTGTGACAAGGGCTGTTGATGGATAATCGAAAAATCCAAAATCCATCCGCATCCGCGTCAAAAAAAGGATAAATATTCGTTATTTGAAAAATGAATGCAGATGCAGATATGAAGACATCCACATTCGAAAATTATTCGTTCGGTATTTTTCAAGATTATAGTTTAAATTATTTGTATTTTAGCACGGCGAAAGATATTTATTTATGGCTTTATTAAGCTAGAAGTTTATATCATACGCATTAAATGCATATTAACTGCTCAAACTATTTATTATCACTATATTTATTTATTTTAACGTTTGAATAATCAATGGGTTGAAAAAGTTTAACAATTTTTTTTTTCTTGATTCATTGATCGTTAGCGGATAGGATAATTATCCGATATCCGTTCGTATCCGTGGATACGGATATTCGATATCCGAAAATGATTTCGGATGCAGATGCGGATATGACACTATCCGCATCCGAAAGTATTCGTTGACAAGCCCAGTGCGTGTATAATTCCGCCTATTAAACAATTCAACACCACCTAAGGCGGTGAAACAATGCCATTTTTGTAACATCTTTACCTATACATTTGAATTTTTTTAGCGCATCTAAAGAGGTAAAATCTGGATGACACCTATGAAGCAGTTCTTATTGAGCGTCACGCTACATATTTCGCATTTTTTTATGGAATATTATATAGGAGAGGATATTCAAACTCATACCTCAGCTGTTTCATGAAAGAAGAAGGGGTCGGTATTTAAAGAGAGGTTAATGAGGGGTACTGTAGGGGTCACTTTGGATGATTTAAACTAGCAAAGAAAGTGCTAAGGTAGGGCTATATTTGGCCTACAACATAGCATGATGTATAGAATTTTGTCAACAGCTGTGATCGGTGCTAAAAATTTGTTAGGATTCCAATATTATCATCGCATGAACTCATCCCAATGACCAGGTCCTGACCATTTAACACATGGAGTAGAGACTTGATAGGACCGCTTCAAATGTCCAAAAGGAAAGCTAAATACACATATGTAGCCATAGACTATTTCATAAAGCGGGTAGGTAAAAGTGGAGTCGCTTGCAACCATTACGTCGAAAAAGTTAAAGAACTCGTGGTTAGAAACATTGATGTGTAATCGAGAGAATTAGTTTAAAGGAAAAATCTAAGATTAATTTTAGTCCGAATGACATATTTTTAAAATTCAGTCTGAAGAACACCGAAGACTATATTAATATAGCATCACATAAAACGAAATGTTAGATAAATGGAACACTAAATTAAATTAGCATCGGATGAATGACATTAGATGAACTAAAATTATATTCATTTTCACAGACAAAGAAATGTCAAATTAATATGTTATTACATATATATAATGTTAAGTTCCTATAGGATTTGTTTTCATAATTCATATAATCTCTTTTATTTGATGCTATATTAAAATAGCATTCAGTGTCGACTAAATTTTAAAATTTGTATTTCTATTAGTAGTTTCATATAAAATAATCTTCGACGGTTGCATGCAGTTGGAAAGCAAACAAGGCATACACAACTCTTTTTCTCATATGGCTATGAAGCAATGTTCCGATCGAGGCAGAAGTACCATCCCCCAGTTGCTTATCTTACGTAGCAAAGCAAAAACAACAATTGAAAGGAACTGCATTGGACTTCACATTTGGGAGAAGGGATGAAGCCACCATTAGAGCATGCAGCGGTGTATAAAGAAAAAAAAAAATTGTACAAGAGAGATATGGTAAGAAAAGTAACAGTCAACACTAAAGACCTAGAAGATGACGAGCTATAGTCAAATTGGAAATGACCTATAGAAACACTGTTGAATGGCGCATACCGCTTGTCAAAAGCAAATGGAAACCTTGCGCGCATGACATGGAACTCAGAGCATCTTAGACGTATTTTATTTGAGAAGTCTTTTAAATAAGGATAATTTGTTAATTTAGGCCAATTTTAAAATCTAATTATAAATTTAGACCAGTTTAATAACTTATTACAAAAATAGGCCACTTTGTGTCACATCAGCGAAAAATGCACTGGAGGCATCTCAAATGCCGCCAATACAAAAAAAAATTTAAAAAAAGTTTGCGGCATTTGAGAAACCGTCATTGTGCGTCATTCGAAATGCCGCACAGAGTTGTTATTTTTGTAAAATAGATTGCGGCATTTTGAGATGCCGCGAACTATTTAAAGCAAAAAAAATTTGCATTGGCGGCATTTGAGATGCCTCCAGTGCATTTTTCGCTGATGTGGCACAAAGTGACCTATTTTTGTAATAAGTTATTAAACTGGTCTAAATTTGTAATTAGACTTTAAAATTGACCTAAATTAACAAATTATCCTTTAAATAAATATGATGTACTATTATAAGAGCTAGAAGATGATAAACTGGATGTAGGATATTAATCAATCCAAGCCGCTGTATCTCTCTATTTCTTATTTGCAAAATACCAAACTAGAGTTAAAAAAACATACTCGGTTATTCAGGTAAACTGAACTGAATGTACGGATATTGGATGACTTGAACCAGTATAAAAAGTATACCTAAAAATCAACCTTGATTGTAAATACTTCTGGTTATATATACATAATTTGAAATAGTTTATTAGTCATTTTAATAAAGGGGCACTTCACTAGAAAGACAAACTTTACAGTCCAATTAGTTTTTAGGACACACATCCACATGAATTAATTTTAAGGCCAAAATCAATAGAATAATTACTTTTAAGGACAAAGTCAGCAGTCCAATTACTTTCAAGGACATAATTTCATAGGTTTTTAGACCTTAGAAACTAATTATTTTGCATTTTGTCCTTAAAAGTAATTATTTCAGTTGTGTGTCCTAAAAACTAATTGCACATGCTAAAGAGGCTCTTGTGGCTAATTTTCACTTAATAAACAGTTAAATTGCAGTTCATATTGTGTAAGAATTCCAGAAAATAATTACTTATATTTATTATATTTTAAGAAACATTAAATTGTTATTTCCTAATCATATAAGCATACATCGGCACATTTACTTTAAAATAATTGGTGTAAAAAGGGAACTAATATTATTCATACCGAACAATGACCCGTATATTTATCATTGTTTATCTCATAAACTTATGAATGCTCGTCCGAGCAAACTAAGTTTATGTCAGCGCGTACATTGGACAGTGAATAAAGAAGGCGATAACGAGTAGGAGGCTCTTGATTATTAGTTTTAATTTTGCTACGTACTCAACTAAGATACACATACACGCGCGCGCACACGCACACATATACATACATACTAGTTAAATGAATGTGTGGTATCCACATATGTTTGCACATAAACATTATCTATGTTTTATAGTATTCACCTTTGCATGGAAATTAGTGAGCTAAAAGTTGTTAAAAACTTATTTAATATTGTAATAAATCGTTTAGTTGCTATGTTTGCTCTATGCTGTGAAAATAAACCGATCTCATTTTGTTAATTGAAAATAATTTCAATGATGACTTCAATATCATCTACGTTCATTTTCAAGCCTTGATATAAGTAGGCATATCAATGGTATGGATTTCGGACCGAGCCTGGTCCGAACCCACCCTGTTAATGTGGGTATGGATTTTTTCTTTTGCTACCCAACCCCGATCCAGGCCCGACCCAGTTACTATTAACGTCGGATATGGTTTTATCAAACCCGTCTCGGTTAGGACCCAACTCGATTATTAGTTTTCCATTGTATCAAAATACGAGTGTGTATGTTATTTGTTTATCATTTTGTTTGTTTACATGTTAGATGTTTTTGCATACTTTTGTTGTGAACGTGACTGCATCATCGTCCAATATATATGTTAATATTGTTTGTATACAAATTTAACCAAAGTTGCAATTTTAAAATATGCTTTTAGCATAAATATTCTGAGTTAAGTATATGAGTATTATCTAACGGGCTGAAAAAGCTCGATGAGTCGGGCTCAGGTATCGGTTTGAAATACCCTTTAGGTTCAGGCCGGACTCGAATATTTATTATTGTAATCAGACTCGGGTTCGGAATTTATGATATCCAGACCAGACCCGGCCTATTGAAAGCCTAGATATAAGGGATATTGCATAATTTTTGCACCACGATTAATCCTTATTTATTTGAGCTTCTTGTGTTAAGTACATGATTGCCAAAATCCATAGTTAGTTCTCATGGGGTTTGTGGAAACATGCTTTAAAAACAAGCCACTGGAGCATATTAATATAAATATGTTATTTCCTTTTTGATGTATGCAACCATGTATATAATTAGTCACTAACGATGCGTTCTTTTGGCACGTAAAAGGGGCACGGAAAATGGACATTTGAAAGGAGCACGAAAGATGAATGTGTTTTTGCATTGCCAAAAAGACATTTGGAAGGATTATTTGATAGTGGCATGAATGAGGAAGATTAATTTTGTTATTACTAATTGTATTGTTACCATATTTATTTGTTTTCAGATATATTTTAAGAAGTAGCTTAATCCGTAAATTTGATAATTCAATTATAATAATGGTACAAGTACATTTATACTAGTACTGTAGGGTCATTTTCACCCTAGAAGGGGGTGAATAGGGTGATACTAAAAATAATTAAAAATTAATGCAGAAATAAAAATAATAACTGAAAGTAATGCAGAAGAGACCACACACAAATTTACCTAGCTTCGGTAAAACCCTGCCAATGTGCTGCCCTCAAGGTTTCTACTAGAAATTAAGTAGTCAGACGCTTGCACACATAAACTTGCGACACCCGCTACTTGACTAACCTAACTCTACGTTCAAAACCCCACCACAACTCAGCCACTGAGTTGCGAATTCTCGGACTACACCACCGTAGTTCGTAACATAGTTACACAACTAGAGTTTGACTTGAATTTGAAAAGAAATTACAAATAAAATAAACTACACCAAAATAAGAAAACAGAACGCTATTTTTGTATAACTCAAGCCCAATTATAATTAAAGTTGGCCCAAATAATAATTAAAAGGGACGGTCTTCATTTTCCCTTTCAGTAGAATGTTTGGCCGTCCCCTTTTTGTATTCGTGGCCACCTTGTTTCTTTTTCGTTCCTCTTCATAATCTAGGGTTTTGAAATTAAAGCCACTGCCTTGATGTTGTGATCGATTGAGTGATGAATTCAACTCGACTTTGTCAATTGATCCTGGCTTCGATTGGCTTGTGGTTGCTCTAAATTTTTTCGAGCATGAATGATAGAAATGGTATGCAATTTATCCCTTTTTCGATTTTGATTACACCCGACTTCCATTCGAGTTTAGTGATTTATTGCTCTGGTAATTGCTTGAACACGAATCACATTGCCAATGATGATGCTGGGTTTAATTTATAGGGTTGAAAATCCTATATTTATTTTCATATAATTTTGATTTGAATAATTCATGATTTTTGATCGAATGAGTGTTGTGATCTCTGACTTGTTCGTTGTTAAATTTGCTTGAATAATTTTTAGGTCGGTTCCGTTCTTTTTGGCATTTGAATTTGTTTCTCATTATTTTCCTTTATGACTTTGACATTTGAATTTTTGAGATAAAATCTGACTTGTTTACTCGTGTTATCATCTATGAGTTCCATTTTCTTTTCTAGCTTTGACTTGACGACTTCATCCAAACGGCTATCTTGTTTATTTCTTTGTGTTCCTTTCACTTTGACTGGTTCAGTGACTCACGGCTTCATGAGTGATCTGCACTTTGAAGTTTGCATACTCCAATGTTTATATGCCCTCTGCTCTTGTAGTCTTCTCTGATGCATGTTGCATTGTGACTGGAAGTCTAGTTGCTTCGAGTTTGGTTATGTTGACAGGTCTGATGTCTGAAGCTTTTTTGCATGTTGTCATGTTAAAAACTAAAATCTTGCATATGGTTTCATTTAAAGTCCTCATGTATGTTCATTTGTGTCTGAACCTATTTGCATCCATGTGTATGTGGGGTTTCATGTCTTCATTGATCTGGGTTGCCTTTGTGCATTGCCACTAGCCTGAACACTTGAACTGTTTGGTTTGGATATTCATGTTGTATGCGTGTGGTCTTGTTCACTTTGTACATACTCCTATCTAGTTCCTGACATTGTTGTATGTGTGTGTTTGCATTCATGACTGAATTAATTTTGCTCTGATCATTTCTGTGTTGAGTCTGATGGCGGCTTCATTGAGTCCAATATTGATCTGGGTCGTTTTGAAGTCTTGTTGGGCGTTGTTGCCTTTTGTCATTGTATTGCTCTGGTACCATACGTATTGTCATGCTTTCATGTTGTCAAGTCTGGTTATCATGATGCTTTTAGTCTGATGCACTCCTTTGGTCATTGTAGTCTGGTTCCACATGTTGGTGATGTGTGTTATTTATGTTGCACTCACTTGTGTACATGTTAATTGTTCTGATTTGATGCACTTGATTTTGGTCTCCTCTGTAAGCATACACGTCTAGTGGACTGCATTGTGCTAGTGGTGTTCATGTGTACATTGACTTGAAAACTTCCTTGATACATTTGGTTGCAACCCTTGTGTGTTGCTTGATTCCTTGCATACTGGTCTGCACTTGCTCATTTGAGCTGCTGTCATTTGAGATCTGGTGTGCTCACCTGTCCCTGTAGTTCTAACAAGCAAGTCTATATCGGTCTGCACAGCTTTGTGGCATGAATAGTGATACACTGTGCATGTCACAAGTTGTTTGTGTAAAATGAATTCAAAAGAAAAATGATGACAAACAACCCAAATAAACGAGGCAAATAATATTTTCAAAACACACTTTATTTTGCACTGCAAAATATTTTCTTTTTCGATTTTACTGCATCATTGTTTATTTTGTAGATAGCTCAGAAGTTGGATACAAACTGGAATAGAGTTGAAGATCAAATATGTGTGTTGAGTGAATTATGTAGTGAGGTGTAAAATGTATGTAAAAATTGTAATGTAATGTGAAATTGTATTGTAATTGTAAATGCGAAAATGTAGCGAGAGCTCAAATTTGTACTATTTAAATTTGTAATAAAGTATTTGTTTGAATATGAATTCTGAGTTATTTATTTTATTCAACAAATATTTATTTAATTATATGGAAAAATAGAATAGTACAATAAAAAATACATCTAAACGAATATATACATGTTTATTATCATCAAACAAAAATCATATACTAGCATATTCTACAATCTCCCACTTTTAATGATAACAAATATATATTAAGATTTTAACTTTATTAAATGCATTTGAACTTGATGAATTCTATTAGCTCCCTCTACAACAATGCTCCCCCTTCTCATATGCTTGAAAAGAAATTAAAAAAAGATTGCAATGAACCTAGATAGAACTAGATGAGAATATGCAAAAATAAAACATTTTAATTTATTTGCCAAAATCTTAACTTATTTCTCCCCCTTTTGTTATCAGCAAAAGAGTAATAGCGTTAGTAAAATAGAGATAAAGTGATAGACATTATTACAACATTAATACCTAATCAAGTATAAATATTAAATTCCAATAAAAAATCAAATCAAAATCATAAATACTCTGTTAGGTGCATATTCCATTATAGAGTGGTAGGGGTGATGTCGGTATATATAAAACCGTATAGTTATGTCTATATGTGGTATATTTATGACAGTTTATTGTTAAATACTTACTAACCATGCATAACCATTAAGACTTTTAAATGAGATTAGTAGTATTCTTTAAATTTTAAAAAAATGAATTTCAAGCATCTTCTAACCACACATAACCGTGAGGACTTTTAAATAGGATTAGAATCAACTTGTCTATTTTATTTCAATTTTGATATGTGTTCCATACATGCATAACCCTAAGGACTTTTAAATGAGCATGAAAGCACATAATCAAAGATTCCAAGTAATTCACTCTTGCATAACGTGAGGACTTTTAAATGATAGTGAATACTTTAGATTTTTTTTATTGCTAATAAAATTTAAAAAACATGAATAATTTTCCATTTAAAACACCACATTTTGACATACTACATTGAATATTGATGAGTAATGGTCGTTAGAAATATGAAATGGATATGATCATGGAATTTCTACCAACCGAAGTTATTACAAATTTTGTTTAAATTTTTTGAGAAATTTACTATATATACTGTCTCAGGTCATAATATATGATTAATATCAACACTCATCACTTTTTCAGTCACTATTTTATCCTTTTGATAATCAGTAGGAAGTTAGATTAGTTAATGCAGTCATTTAAGATCGCATCCAAAAATATAAAATCAAAGTTCTAAGATGTCTAATCTGAAACGAAGTCAAGAAAAACTATTTTCTAGAAGGGTTTTGAAAAAAATAAATTTATGCAGATATTTTCTTTAAAAACATGATGCAACTAATGAATATCTCAACATAAAGCACGTTTCACTATTACTTTTTCTATCAACTAGACAACCAGCATAATCTGCATTTGAAAAAACCCCTTTAACTCAAAGTTATCGGATAAAGACCAAACCGTGAGATTGCAACAAATACCTTATAATCCTTTTACAACTTTTAAAATGTGATGCCTTTGGATTTACTGAAACCGTGCACATAAACAAACAGAGAACGTAATGTCTGCTTTAAAAGCAGTAAGATAAAGAAGTATACCCACGTGTATCCAGAGTAATCATCAACCAATACAGAACAATATCTCTTACCACAGTGCATGAAAAGATGATTTTTAAAATTTTCCCATTTAATCACCTTTCCTCTTACTGGCTGATTAAATTATGGTGAAGATTTTCAACATTTAATACATCATTTGTTGGCCATTTTGACTCTGCTACCTCTATACTTCTCTAGGTTAAGGAACTTTGATTTGTCGCCCGTCGTGTGTCTGGAACAGCCAGATTCTATATACCACTCTTGTTGTTCCTTAGCCTGCCACCACACCTACATGAGGATAGAATTTGTGACCTATTTGTTTTTATAGGTCCATGAATTTTAGTGACAAAATATTTTGAAAAACAAGTTCGTGTAGAACCGAAACAGTCTATATTTGTTCCTTTTGGCACCTAGATTTGTTTGATTTTAAGGGATTTTACATCCATGCCTTTGGGAATCCAAATTGGTATGGGTTTTGTTTGTTTGGGTCTATACCAGCAATTGTTTTGATTGTGTCCAATTTTCTACAAATCGTGCATTTGGAGTTTACACAATTAATTTCTTTTCTATTTTTTTTAGATTAAGTATACCCAAGTCCCTGTCTAACAGTATTAATAGCTTGTAACCCTAATAATATATTTAATGATTTTTCTCTTTTGGAGAATTTTCCTAAAGATGTAGACAATTGTTGGACTTGTGATTTGAGAGATTCATTTTTATTCAGTAGTAACATGCACTTTTTAACAGAATTTTGTCTCCAAGCGTTTTAACTTTCTTCCAAAATTGGAATTTCATTTTCAAGCAATTTAATTTTAATTTCTGATTTTTTTTATTTCCTCTTCAAATGATGGACATTTATCACACTTAGATCTCTTATTTTGATAGTTTTTAACCAATTGATCAAGCTGCTTATTTAGATCTATCAAACTATCTCTTTGTGATTCAAACTTAGCATACTTTTCCCTAAGTTGTTCAAAACAGCCGTTTACTTCATGAAATTTATAAGTAATTGCGGATGAGTAAGTTTCGATACCTCGCTTGGCTCATCACCATCACCGTCACTTGTTTCTCCTTGAAGACACATTTTTGCTTTTTCAATCTCAATACTAGTGCTTTCATCTTCATCTTCATTACTTTCATCCCAAATGGCTGCAAAACTTCTTCGCTTCGGTTTCTTTCCTTTGTTGAGTTGATTTTGAGGAAAATTAGGCTTGATGTGGCTAGGTTTATTGTAGTTGTGGCAATTGATCTCCTGCTCTTCTGAGTTGTCTAGAATTTTGATGATTCCATTCTTCAGTTTTTGATTTAGGGAAGGATTTCCATATTTGCGGTTCCACCTTTTGAATCTCTTTATTATCAGTGCTAATTCAACCACTCCATCATCATCATCTTCTTCACTTTCCGTTGTTCCTTTGGGAGCTATTGATTTCTTTCGCGTATTATCTCCTTCACGTTCTTCCTTGAATTTTATTTCTAGCTCATAAGTGGTGAGATTTCTGATGAGTTCTTCAACTTTAACTTGTTTCAGATTCTTGAATGGTAGTCACTTTTGCTTCAAAATTTCATTATAGAATTCTTAGGATTTTTTGGACTATTTCCAATTCTGTGTATAGCTTTCCAAGTGATTTTGATTTGTATATTAGATTAGGAAGTCATCCATACATTTCTTTGACACTTTCATCCTTGGCCATTGTGAAGTTCTCGTACTCATTACAAAGCATGGCAAGGTGAGACTCTTTAACTTATGAGGTTCCTTCATGAGTCACTTCATGTGTGTGCCAAATTTCCTACGCAGTTAGACAATGTGAAAAACGATTAAATTCATTTTGATCTAATGAGCAGATAATAGAATTCATAGCCTTAGCATTAGCATTTTGCAATTTATTTTCAAGATCTGTCCATTGATCCATAGGTTTTTGAACTTCTTGATTATCTACCATTATTGTTGGTGTCCTATATCCCGCTTCAACAATATTCCATGCGTCTATAGTTTTTAGAAAAAATTTCATTCTATTTTTCCAATAAGCGTATTCATCATTGAACATGGGTGGTCCAACTATGGACCGACACTCAGCAAAAGTATTACTAAAAGAAGCCATTAAAAAATCAAAATTTTAAAATAAAAATTATTTTTGTTCCTAGCTCTGATACCACTTGTAGGATCGTTTTCACCCTAGAAGGGGGGAGTGAATAGAGTGATGCTAAAAATAATTAAAAATCAATGCGGAAATAAAAAAATAATAACCGAAAGTAATGCAAAAGAGACCACACACAAATTTACCCAGCTTCGGCAAAACCCTGCCTATGTGCTGCCCTCAAGATTTCTACTAGAAATTAAGTAGTCAGATGCTTGCACACGTAAACTTGCAACATCCACTACTTGACTAACCTAACTCTACACTCAAAACTCTACAACAACTCAGCCACTGAGTTGCGAATTTTCGGACTACATCACCGTAGTTTGTAACCTGGTTACACAACTTGACTTTGACTTGAATTTGAAAAGAAATTACAAATAAAATAAACTAAACCAAAACAAGTAAACAAAACTCTATTTTTTTATAACTCAAGCCTAAATATAACTAAAGCTAGCCCAAATAATAATTAAAAGACACGGTCTTCATTTTCCCTTTCAATAGAATTTTCGGTCGTCCCCTTTTTGTGTTCGTGGCCACCTCGTTTCTTTTTCATTCCGCTTCATAATCTAAGGTTTTGAAATTGAAGCCACTGCCTTGATGTTGTGATCGATTGAGTAATGAATTCAACTCAACTTTGTCAATTGATCCTAGCTACGATTGGCTTGCGGTTGCTCCAATTTTTGTCGAGCACGAATGAGAGAATTAGTATGCGATTTATCACCTTTTCAATTTTGATTACACTCGACTTCGATTCGAGTTTAGTGATTTATTGCTCTGGTAATTTCCTGGACTCGAACCACATTGCCCATGATGTTGCTGGGTTTAATTTATAGGGTTGAAAATCCTATATTTACGTTTGTATAATTTTGATTTGAATAATTCATGATTTTGTTCTCTGTGTTGATTTTTGATCGAATGAGTGATGTGATCTCTACCTTGTTCATTGTTGAATTTGCTTGAATAATTTTTGAGTCCGTTTCGTTCTTTTTGGCATTTGAATTTCTTTCTCGTTCTTTTCCTTGGTGACTTTTACGTTTGACTTTTTTAGGTAAAATCTGACTTGTAAACTCGTGTTATCATCTGCAAGTTCCATTTTCTTTTCTACCTTTGACTTGATGACTTCATCCAAACTGCTACCTTGTTCATTTCTTTGTATTCCTTTCACTTTGACTGGTTCATTGACTCACGGCTTCATGAGTGATCTGCACTTTGAAGTTTGCATACTCCAATGTTTATATGCCCTCTGCTCTTGTAGTCTTCTCTGATGTATGTTGCATTGTGACTGGAAGTCTAGTCGCTTCGAGTTTGGTTATGTTGACAGTTCTAATATTTGAAGCTTTTTGCATTTTGTCATGTTAAAAACTAAAAGCTTGCATATGGTTTCATTTGAAGTCCTCATGTATGTTCATTTGAAGTCCTCATGTATGTTCATTTGTGTCTGAACCTATTTGCATTCACATGTGTATGTGTGGGGTTTCATGTCTTCATTGATCCTGTTTGCCTTGGTGCCATGCACTAGCCTGAACACTTGATCTGTTTGGTTTGGGTATTCATGTCGTATGCATGTGGTCTTGTTCACTTTGTACATACTCATATCTAGTTTCTGACATTGTTGTATATGTGTGTTTGCATTCATGCCTGAACTAATTTTGCTATGACCATTTCTATGTTGAGTATGCTGGTCGTTTCATTGAGTCCAATATTGGTCTGGGATGTTTTGAAGTCTTGTTGCGTATTGTTGCCTTTGGTCATTGCATTGCTCTGGTGCCATATGTATTGTCATGCTTTCATGTTGTTAGGTCTGGTATCATGTTTCTTTGAGTCTGATGCACTCCCCTAGTCATTGTAGTCTGGTTCCACATGTTGGTGATGTTTGTTTTATGTTGCACTCTCTTGTGTCCATGTTAACTGTTCTAATTTGATGCACTTGGTTTTGGTCCTCTATAATGCATACGTGTCTAGTGGACTTTATTGTGCTCGTAGTATTCATGTGTACATTGATTTGAAAACTTCCTTGATACATTTGGTTGCAACTCTTGTGTGTTGCTTGATTTCTTGCATATTGGTCTACACTTGCTCAATTGAGCTGCGATTATTTGAGATCTGATGCGCTTACCTGTCTTGTAGTTTTAACAAGCAAGTGTTTATTGTTATGCGCAGCCTTATGGAATGTACAGTGATACACTGTGCATGTCACAAGTTGTTCGTGTAAAATGAATTCAAAAGAAAAATGATGATGAACAACCCAAATAAGCGAGGTAAATAACATTTTCAAAACACACTTTAGTTTGCATTGCAAAAAAATTTCTTTTTTAATTTTACTGCATCATTGTTTATTTTGCAGATAACTCAGATGCTGGATGCAAATTGGAATAGAGTTGAAGATCAAATATGAGTATTGAGTGAATTATATTGTGAGGTGTAAAATGTATGTAAAAATTGTATAGTGAATATTGTGTTGTAATATGAAATTGCATTGTAATTGAAAATGTGAAAATGTAGCGAGAACTCAAATTTGTACCATTTGAATTTGTAATAAAATATTTGTTGAACAAAATATTTGTTTGAATATGAATTCTGAGTTATTTATTTTATTCAACAAATATTTATTTAATTACGTGGAAAAATAAAATAGTACAATAATAAATACATTTAAACGAATATATATATATATATGTGTGTGTGTGTGTGTGTTTATTATCATCAAACAAAAATCATATACTAGCATATTCTACAAGTACAACAGTTCTAAAGTATATATATTTATACAATAATGATGAAAGTGCAGTTATATAATACAAATTACTAGTTTATGCAAACAGTTCCTAAAATAGTCCGCAGCAACTAGTTCATCTCGTATGTTATCTCAAACGATTGCCATGAAATTTATTGTATTTCTTTCAACTAGTTCACGATCTTTATTCTTAGACGTTCGAATATTATAACATTCTTGTAGGAATTCTTTCGTAGCTAGATTAGTATCATCATCATAGTCATGAATTTAGGGTCTTCTTCATTCGTTGCATTTTGTACGAAATTGTGAATTGCCACTATAGCAATCACAACCTTTACCTGAAATTTATATTTGCATGTTGGCATGTTTTGTAAGATGGCAAATTTTTTCTTTCAGATTCCAAAAGTTCTTCCACTACTATACATAAACTCAAATGGTAGTAGCTGAAAATTTTATTTTCGATCTTTGGTTGGTTCGATGTTTCATTAAAATCTGGAATATGGTTCTAAAATTATGGTAAAGAGGTAAGTATCCATCTATTAGTGGATACCCCTAGTCAACTAAATAATATTGTACTGATATGGATGTGGAAATTCATATTTCTACTATTTAAAACTAAATAAACAACTTTATTAACAAGTGTAATTCCTTACCATCCTTGATAGAGTTAGGGATATGACATAGGGGCAATTATGCAATTTATTTGTAAATTAACTAATTTTGTAATCAATTCTCATTCGTAATAAACGTGTTTTTTATATTATATATTTATTATAATATGTTATATATAATTAAATATTCAATTAAAATATATTTAATAGAAATCCATAAATGGTGTGTTTGTGATAACAATTGCAAATATTTGTAATACTAAATTTTGTGTCACAATATAATAAACACATTATTTTAAATATTCCAATTCAAGATTTATAGAAGTTGAATATCCATGTATTCATTGAGACTAAAATACGTAATGTTCTCTAAATGTTGGGCAATGTATTTCTCATGATTTTTGATGGCACCAAGGGATTATGCATTGACAGTTATCATGGAATGACTCACTCGATAGTTTTCTATTGGTTAATATAACTAAAGCCAAACAGAAAATATCGATGTGACTAATTTACATAGTTCTCTCGACTTGGGAATACTGTTGATCTTCAATATAAAAGCTCCATTTTGATTTTAGTCTAATCATGGCGCGATGTCCGTCGAGTGACTATAGTTGGGTCGAGTGAAAGTATTGAAAGTGAAATACTATTCAAGCGGTGATTCGTCTCCTCGGTAATATGGGGTTAGTATCATGGTCAACTCGAGTCAACTCAAAGTCAAAATCTTTGGTTAGATTGTTTCAATTAATAATAATTGTTATTATTAAACTAAGGACTTTGTGTTTGGACTATAGAGTTTAATATGAACGATATTGAAATTTTGACAACCACCAAATTCCTTAAGTCCAAAGTGATATAGTTTTGAAGAAGAGAATTGATGTGAATAAAAGTCACAACCGAGTAATACTTGACAAAGTAAAATTCTATTTTATCTAAACCAAGTAAGCAATAAATTTGGCTAAAATGTCACACTATCTGCTAACTACCATATGAATGTGAATATTTGAATAGTTCAATATTAATCGCTGACCTAATTTACACCTAACAGATCACACAACCGAAACGATGTATACTCATTTGACCAAATAATTTAATTAATTTGTAATTGCTATAAATTAATTAAATGAACTAACATGAAATATTAGTTATAAAATTTTACTTTGATTTAATGAAAAAATATTATTAAATGTATTTATTATAGTTATAAATATATTAATCGATATACGATATCGTTATGCATTTAAATTGGATTTAAATGCAAATTATTTTGTTTAGGCTTTAAATGGATCTGAAGCCTATAAGGGGGCTGGTTGATTCGACCAAGATAAGGCAAAATAGGGGATAGCCATATGATGGTTAGATAGACTAGGATTGGATGGATAAGGGAAAGAGAATTGGTAAGAGGATCCTAACCCATCTATAATATCTCCTCTGTATATAAGCATCTGAACCCACATCTATTAGAGAACTGTTTGAAGCCTCCCAATCCCTTACCTCTGGACGGAATCTTTACCACCTCATCTCTCCATTTCCAAAGTCAAACAAAGTAAGATAGATATTATTCGATAGCAGGTGGTCATCAGTTTACGGACTAGCACATTATTGGATTGGAAACTAGTTCCAGAAGTAGATCACATTGTTTCAAGGTCAGAAGTAGATCACATTGTTTTAAGGTGTACTTAAAGGCATTAGATATAAGATAAATTTCTAATGTATTTATGAACATTAATGTACAGGTAATATTAATATCATGTACATTTTATTGTTAATTAGGTGACGATCCTAATATATAAATATATTGTCATAATTAGATTAGTTGTAAATTATGTCATATATATACCTATAAGATGCACAGCTCAAAATTTACAAAAAAAACAACATATTTTATTTTAATTAATTGACGTACAATATCTAAATATATGTTAGCTTTATAATTTAAATACTACATCTTATGCTATATAAAATATGGTTTTATAATTTTATATAAGTGAAAAATAGGCATAAGGATAAACTTCGGAAAATATTTAAGCCGAAGGACAACAAGTTTCGTTTTTAGGTTGAAAGACAAATTTTGAAAAAAAATGACTGAAAGACAATGCTAATTATAGTTAGCATTTTGTACAATGTAAAGCTGAATATAATACAAGTTATAACTAGCATTTTGTATAGTGTAAGACTGAATATAATGCTAGTTATAATTAGCATTGTCCTTCAGCCTAATTTTTTTTAAGTTTGTCATTCAGTCCAAAAATGAAACTTAATGTCCTTTAGTCTAATTTTTTTTCCAGATTTTATCCTTCTCTCTGATTCCTCTTTATATAAATAGTAGCATATTTAAAATATTTTCGGTAGAAATAAAATGATTGTACATAAATTATTATTTTAACTAATTGATTGTGTAAAGTAATTATATCAACATATATATATATATATATATATATATATATATATATATATTACATAAAATATATTTTACATTTTACAAATCAAATAATTAACTAATATAATTTCGGTAGAGAAAATAAAAATAAAAGATTTTTTATAATTTGAATATTTAAATATCAAACGAAATCAAAATACGTTTTAAGATTAATTTAAAATTTTCTTAAATTATAAATTTATTTATTAAATACTCAAACAACAAAGGGAAAAAATTTAAAGGACAAACTATATTAAATAATTAGTCAAAAGGAAACATGCACAAATTTTTATCTTACCGACAAGCCTAAAGCCCATTAGTAGTTTAAAACAATACATTGCCTTACTGATTCATTCCATTCATCTTCCTCCTTTGATTTCTATTTCTTTCTCATTCGCTCATGAAGTTCCAATTGACAGCAAAAAGGGCGCCCTAAACTAGAAGTAAATCATAATCTCCAACACAACTGCAAACTTCAACAAACGATGAACAATCGCTAGAAATCAAATAACAATCACCAATTCGTGAAATCGATGACCTAGATTCAGTGGAAATTAAGCAACAAACTCCAAATCAAAAAACCAAAATAGTAGCTCAGGTAGATATTCAACAGCGTTACCCAATGCCAGAAAAGGAAACGTAGCTCAATTTGTGTCGAAAGCAGAGATGATGTATGCAAAAGCTAGCAAGTTAAAATTAAGAAAATAGCCAATAGAAGAAGAAATGAAGCAAAATCAAGAAAAAAGAACAAAGAGAAGAAATGAACAAAATAGAGCAGATGAAAACCAATCAAAAATAACAGAAAACGTACCATAAAAAGTAACTGATACTATAAAATCAAATATAACAAATTTAATATAGTTTTATTACAATAATACTGAATTTATTTGACAGAACAATGAAGAAAACATGCAGCAAAAAATAGCTGCTGGGAAAGCAACCGAAGAACATTAATTTGCAAAAAAAGAATGAAGATCGAAGAGAAAAAATGAAAAACAATTCAGAAGGAAACTCAAACAAAAACTCAAAATACACTTCAACGGATAGATGATGCTACAAAATTATGAAACCGATACTAAGAATATCATATTATTAAATGTATCTAATAGTATAAAAAAAAAGGAAAAAGCTCAAAAAGGAAAAGGAAAACAAATTGAAAATGAAAAATCAAAGACGAACAAATCAATTCGGTAAAATTACAAACATTATCACTTTATGACATGTTACATATTGCAAAAATGATACCTATAGTTTGTGTGGTAAAAGACAAGACTTTGAAGTTTTAAAAATAGTTTTCGTCATCATTTATTTCAAAACTGATGCTAATATATTGGAAAAGTGATACCCACTGTCTTTTTATTTTATCTATTTAATTTAAGTTCTCTTTGTAATTGAAGAAATTATTTTCACACACATATATGATAAAGCTAATACTATCAGACTACAAAACTGATACCCATCGTCTGTTTGTGTGGAGTTGATACCTTGTAATTTAGAAAATAATTTTCAGTCATATTTATGGAAAACTCATATTAGTACTCACAAAAATGATTCCCACTTTATATTTGTTTGAAGTTGATACTTTTATTTTGGTAAATTGTTTTCACTGCGAGTTGTTATAAAACTAATAATAATATGAATCAAAATTGATACCTCCAATTTGTTTGTTTGATGTTATTATTTTTCAATTTTAAAATTATATCAACTGTAATTTTTAATAACTGAAACCTAAATTTAACAAAAAAAATAGTTTTTTCCAGTACAATCAAAAACTAATAATTATATAAACTGTTTTCCAAATCATTGGTAACGAAGATGACATTGATATCTTCAAAAAACGATACAAATAATCATTTTGTGTGAAATATTTAATTTGTTGTTTGATAAATTGTTTTTATTATATTTCTTTATAAAAACTAACATCGTTATAAGCCAAGAATGATACCTATGGTTTGTATGCTTAAAAGCAATAATTTGGAATTTTAAAAATTATTCAAAACATCTTGTTTTTGAAAACTGATATCTATATCTAAAAAAATGATACCCACTAACTATTTTGACTAGTGTTGATGACTTTATAGTTCTAAAATAATTCAATGTATTTTTAGCAAAAACGATACCAATATAATGCAAAAATGATACCAGAAGTATGTTTTTTTTGAAATTCGTACTTCATACTTTTTTGAATTATTGCTATTACATTATGTTTAAAAGCTTATACCATTATAAATAAAAACTGAAACCTAAATTGTGTATGTTTGAGTGAAATGATGTGTAGTTTTCGAAATTACATTTTTATGAAAACTTACATCATTGTTCAACAAAACTGATACCCACTGGCTGTTTAGAATAAGCTTGTTATCTTTCTAATATTTTATTGAACATTTTCCATGTAACTGTAGCAAAAATAACACTAATAAATTGCAAAAATAATAGTACTAACATGTTTGTCAAAAGCATGTACTACTTGTATACATTGTTTTCATTGTATTTTATTCAAAAATTGATAGCATTATGAATCAAAAATTATACCAACATTATTTATGTTTCAAATTAATGATCTACAATTTTAAAATTATTTGCACCGTCAACTTTATGAAAATTCATACGAGTATTCAATGGTATCCACTAGATATTTTCAGTAGAACTTATGTCTGTCCAATTTTATAAAAAAAATTCTATGTAATATGTAGAAAAACTGCTACAAGTAACTTCTGAAAATGATACCACTAACTTATTTGTTTGCAGCTTGTACTTTATACTTTAACCAATTGTTTTCACTGCATTTTAAAAAAAAACTAACGCTATTAAAAAACAAATACTATACTTACAATTCATACACTTGAAGTTATTAGTTTTAAATTTTCAAAATTGTTTTAAATCACATTTTGTGAAAATGATACCTATTTTTAACAAAAATGATACCTGTTCAGTGTAAAAGTGATATTCCTTACATATTTGAATGAAGTTGTTTCATTGTAGCTTATGTTTCAACATAATTTGTTTCACTTTCAACTTGTTGCCTTTATTTCAAACAATAGCATGATAATGATTTTTTCAATCCACATCCTACATGCATGAAAGTCATATCAAAAGGAGGAGAGAAGAAAATAGCAAAAGTTGTAGATGGAAAACCATACACAGCTTATAGATGTGGCTTACATGCAATATTCAAGATGGTAAAATTGGTAAAAACAAAAAATAGCCTAACCAAAAAACAAATGGACACATTTAAAAAGACTTCATTCTACAACCTTCTTCAAAGTTTTTTATGAAGAAAAAATAACAATGAAAGAATGCAAGAAGCATCAACACAATTTGGATGCTTTATACAAATGCTACTCAGTTGAAATCGATACATTCTTGTTTAGAGAAGAAAAAAATGAAAGTAACCGCAACAGGCATAATCTTACCTTTTGGTTTACCATTGAAAGGATTAAACGTTGAACCAACATAGAAAATGACAAGTAAAACAATTCCAATAGAGTGCAAAATTGCAAAAAGAAAATTTGGCAATTGCACTTTCATTAAAAGAAATGTCGTTGAAAGAAGAATAAAATAAAAAATAGCGAAGAAGAAAAAGAAGCATGAAGAAGACCTACCAATGTTGATAGTTGGAAATACTATTAACATTTTTCTTTCCAAACAACCAACAAAAATTGAGATAGAGAATTCTACCGTTCTTGATTGATTTTGAAACAATGCAAACAGTTTCTTGGCCTCTAACAATAGAGAAAAAATTTAGGAAAATTTTCAAAAAATTCGTCCACAAACCAAGAAATATGTTAGGATGGTCCATGCTTCCATTGGTAAGATATGTTAATCGAAATATTATTATTTGAAATATATCTTATTTTTAATAATCATATCTAATCAGTTCTTTATATCCTAATAGTACTGCATATGTGAGGAGTTGCAACTAATTCAACTAAGACGGCAACATACTGAAGATTTACCATGATTTGAAAAAAAGGATTTGAGAAAGCTTAAAGACATAGCAGCCAAACAATTTCTCAACAATATCAAAGATGGTGACATAAGTTAAAATTCCATCTTATCTATGTCAATCAATATCACTTTAACTCTTACTTAGAATAAATTTTAGCACTATATCTTTTCTTCTAAAATTTATGATCATACTTACTATCAATTATTAACTCATACATGATATCAGTTCCAATACCTGATATCATTTTTTGTCTAGTATTAGTTTCAAAACTTAATATAATTTGTATCTCTGCATATTATTAGTTTAGCTTCTATTCAATTTAAATTCTTGATATCAATTTTGTCTTCGCTTAGTATCAGTTTTGTCTCAATATAGTACATCTTTTGCTTATAATAAAATTTTCAATTATCAATGAAAGTTCTAACATAATATTATAGCTTAAAACTAAAGCAAAATTTCTCATACCAATTATACAGGTGAAAGAAATAACTAATCTTCTTCCACACGAAGAATGACTTCTTCAAACAACAGCTATAAAACAACAATTGTGCATAAACAAAAATAAAAGTAAGGGAAAAAAAATTGATGAAGCTAACGAAAGTATAAGATCATTTGAAAAAGTCATAAGTATTAGAATCTTCCAAATGCATTTAAAAGATTTGGAAGATGAAGCCAAAAAAAAAAGAAAGAACTGGAAATGGAAAAGAAAACAAGGATAAAAGCCGAGCAAGAAATTCTAAAGCTAAAACAAGAGTTAAGAAAAATGAAGTCAAAATCGCAAGAGAATGAAAAAAAATTCATACGCTGAAGATAGTGAAGAAAAAATTGAAATTAAAGCGAACAAAGATGGTGAAGAAAATTTTGAAGAAAAAAATGCGAATTCCAATGTACAAAACGACAATGTAGCAACTGAAGTGAACAAAGATACATGTACAGAGCTTGAAACAGAAAATGCAAAAAAAATATCCACAATGGAAAATACTGAAGAAAATGAAGAAAGAATAGTTGAATATGATACAAAAAATCAACATAAAGACCAACAGAAGTGCACAAAAATGTGCAGATGTAAACAAAAAACTGGAAAATGAAGAATCACAAAATTAATGAAGAAGTCCAGAGCATGAAGTTGAAAAACCAGCTCAAATACCAACTGAAATGCATCAACAAGTGGAGGCAGAAACTGAAAATCAAGTGCAACAAAAAGAAACAGAAGACACTCAAAATATGGAAGAAGATACCACTATCAAAAGTCAAACTTTACCCTACCATGTTTCAGTACTTGACTTCACTCCTCCACTTTCCAAATTATATGAACACAAGAGTTTAAAATGGAAAAAGCTGAACAAGATAATGAAGAGAAACCAATAGAACCTGCTGGTCGAAAAGGGAAAACAACATTGGCAAAATCAATTGGCCAAAAAATCAAAGCAACGGAAAGAAAAACAGCTTCTTATATCCAAAGACTAAAAGCAATAACAAGAATAAGAAAATAAAGCGACGGCTTTGACTATGGTCAAAAATAGAAAAAATAGCAAATAAGCCAAAACCTCGAAAAAACAAAGATGATGAAAATAAAAGTACAGAAGAGGACCTCCCAAAGCCATTTGTAGTCATAGAATCAACACTTTCAGAGATAAGACTTGGGCGCTGCAAATGTTTGATATATCTTAATCTAGAACAACAAAATGTAATCAAAACCTTTTTCTCTGACATCAATACAAAAGTAAGTTTACAAATACTTGTACTAATGTTACATATGAAAATAAGTTTAATTAATCGATACAAATCTTTTATGTTAAAACAGTGAGTTGCATGGGAGGATAATGACACAACCAAAGAAGGATGTATTGTAAAAGAAGAGCACTACGACATATACTGGAAGGAAATTATATAGATTGGGAGGCACATAAATTTTATTTTTTCTTTAAAAATACTAATACCAATCAAAATTAGTACAAAAACAAATACCACATAGTTGTTTAATTGGAATTCATGTTTGGTTATTTTATATTACTCATAAGAAAAATGATACCCACATATATATTTAAAAATGATACCTAGTTTTTGTTTGTTATAAGTTGATGCTCTAAAAATTTAATTATTTAGTTCACCATCACACATGACAGAACCAATACAAAAGTAGTGCAAAACTGATACCAAGAGTTCTTTGATCTAAATTATTGCTTCATTATTTTATAAATTATTTTCACTATTGTGTAAAAAAACTGATACCTGTATGTATGAAAAACTGATACTTAATTTTTGTTTTCATAAAAGTTGATGATCCATAATTTTAAATATTTATTTAACTTTCAGATATGACCAAAATAATATCGAAATAATGCAAAACTGATACCTAATAGCAATGTGTTTGAAATTGATGCTTGCTTACTTTCTAAATTATTTCCACTATAATTTGCATCAAAACTGATACCAAAATAAAAGTTAAAAAGATACCTAGTTTCTAGATCATAAATACAACGATAGTTAATTTTAGAAAAATATTTTTAGTACCATGTAAACAAAACCGATAACAAATCAATGCAAAATCTGATACCCACGAGCTATTTTAATTGAGTTGAAGCTTTGTTATTTTTATGCTTATCAATTCACATAGCCACTATTAACATTACTGATACCATTTATTATTTAATATTGCTTCACAATTAAAAAACTTATGATTTCCAGTATTTAATACATATAGTTGACCGGTACATTTCTAAATGTGGCCTAGCAGAACATAAATATGCATTCACGACCACAATGACAGTAAATAGAACTTTAATATGCAAGTACACAGTAATTGATTCATATATTAAATTGTAACTTATTTTCATATTTAACAGGTTTGTGATATAAAAGGTGTTAAAAAAAGTTTGGTCCTGCGTATGCTTGAAAAAATTATGCAGGAAAAATATACATAAGACCTTTATTTTCCTTTGCATTATGAAAACCAGTGGATGTTAGTCACTTTAACATACCCAACAATGCAATGGTGTCATGTAGATTCTAGACGTCCCAGAAGATCTAATGAAAAAAAAACTCCAATTTGGAAGAAGCTATGAAATTGGTATGATATTTTTTTAAAAATATTACTTAATACAATTAAAAAAAAGTAAACATAACCTAACTTTTTATTATTTTGTCTTTAATAGAGACAACAAATAGAAGAAATGCTTCAAGAAATTTGGAAAAAGAATAACATACAAGACATGAAAGTGAAGCCAGACAAAATGCATCAAACCAAGTGTGCACAACAAGGAGAGGACGCGTAAGTTTTTTTTGGTAAAAACGATACCTACCGAGAACAAAATCGACACAACACTTGAAACTAGTAGTGATACTCATTATTAAAAATTGTCGTCTTTTTGCATTATAATATTTTATACAAACTATTACACATCTTTATACGCCTTTTACATTGAATTGAATTTGATTCAGACAAAAAATATTATCTTTCAATTCAATAAACATTTAGTTCAGAACTAAACTGATACCTACAAAAACAAAACTGATACCTACATAAACAAAAATGATACACAAAACGAGCACTAAATGTATACATAATCAAAACTAAAACAGAAGAATTACCAAAAAATCTTAAAATGATAACTACAGGCACTAAAACTCGTACTAAAATTAATGCTAAGTGTGGTAGTAAAACTGTTAAACATTTTAATTCAAAGCATGCTATCTATTTGTACCATTATCTCTAAAATTCAATGTTTTATATTAGTTACAAACTTGATAATACAGCTGATGCAAACTGATACTAACAATATATTTTGGGTATTAACAATATATTTTGGGTACTAACAATGGTTCAAACAGGCTTGACTGTGGCATATACGTAATGATATTCATCATTTCACTCAAGAGAAGTAAAATACAAATCAAAATAGAAAGTGAGCAAATATTGTCAACTAGAGCAAGAATTGTGCATGCAATACTGAAGAACGATGAGCACTACTGGAATTTATCCAAGTACGTGTCAAACCTAGAAGAATAAAAAAACAAAAAGAAGTGAATTTGTTTGCAAACTTGGTGTTATGTTCATTTTCCCTAATATACATATGAGATATTGTGTTAAAAGTAACAGAAGCTGGATCTTTTTTAATGCTGATACAAACACTTATTGGTATTGTGCCAATTTGCTGTAAAGACTACGTACTTATTTGAGACATTACAAAAAATAGTTTTGTTTAACTTCTTTGATATTCTGTTATGACATTAAATATGTTTTTATTTACAAATTAAAATGATACCAGCCGTGTCCAGGAACCGATACTATTTTTTCACCTACATGTATGATTGAAATTAATAGTTGATTATTTTATAAATTAGTTATTTCAACTGTTCGCTATAACAAAACAGATACCTATATTCGTGCAAAATGATATCCATTAGCTATTACATATAACATAAACATCTACGAATTAAATTAACTTTACTATAATATATAACAAAAATAATATAAAACATAATGTAGCACTCATACTTAGTACCTGTATGATTAATGTTCAAGCTTCAAGATTTAATAAATTGTTTTAAATAAGATATATAGTAAAACTGATACCTATATTTATGAAAAAATGATACCCAACTGTTAACTCTGCTTTTTCAGCAAGGCCGTGACATCAAAAATCGACCGAGAAGCCAATGATAGTTCATCTCGAAGGATGGTCGATTTAACCTCCCAATAAAGCAAGTTCTGTTGAATGAATTTTCAGATAAGATCCCCTACGGAGGGGGGGTCCAGGGGGGGTGCCAACCCCCCAAGGTGGGGGTGCGGGGGCAACGCCACCGCCTACGGTGTTTGACCTGACCGGTCAGGTCGCAGGGGTCCAGGGGGCAGCGCCCCCGGCGGGGTGCGGGGCAGCGCCCCGACCAAAACGGTATACGACTTACCGACTTAACAAGGTTGCCGACTTAACAAGGTTGCCGACTTAATATGGTTAACGACTCAATAAGCTTAACGACTCAAGGATTGGACGACCTAAGAAGTGCCACGACTTAGAGGAATGGAACGACTCAAGAGGGTTAACGGTTCATGAGACAGGCCGACTCAGTGGATCAACGACTCAAGAACTGTGCGACTCAAGGTCTTCACGACCTAACCATTCAAGGGCTGAACGACCTACGAGTTAAGGATCTACGAGTTAAAGACTCTACGAGTTAAAAGATCTACGAGTTAAGGCCACTACGAGTTAAAGACTCTACGAGTTAAAAGGTCTACGAGATAAGGATCTACGGCTTAAGGCCTCCACGAGTTAAAGTGTCTACGAGATAACAATCTTACGGGTTAGAAGATGGCGCGACAGGAAGTCTACGGCTCAAAAGATAAGTTGTTCACGACCTAAGACTTGGAGACAAGTTCAACACCATGCTATAGTAAGAAGAATCGCTGACGACTTACGACCTATGATGAGTCGTGTACGACTCATGCTAGCATAAAGGAAACTGCATTTGGTTAACTCGTGAACGACTTAGAACTTGTATCATTCATTCAGATGGGTGCATAACTCTGGGCCGAGCCATGAACCCAGTAAATCAGCCGCGACCTACCATGTGTCGTATACGAGTTACGACTCATCATGAGGCGTACACGAGTTACGACTCATCGTGAGTCGTATACGAGTTACGACCTAACTCCGAAGATGCCTATAAATACGCCCATAACTCCAACAGAAAGGGGACTTTTGGCTCATTCTCTTCAAGCGCCGATACTCTGCTGCATTCCAAACCAATCCAACACTCGAAGCTCTCAAGACACGAAGAACGCTACAAACAACTTTAAGAAGAGATCACATACATCCAACATGGATTTGAAGACTCTCATCTCCATTGAAGTTTGAGCTACTCGTTCAAAGTGTCTTGTAATTCAAAGTGTATTGTACTTGGGAAGAATTGTATCAGCTTGTAACGAATTCATCAATAAAGATATTCAAAGTGGACGTAGGCTCTCTCTTAAGCCGAACCACTATAAAATTGCTGTTTTTTACTGCTTTTCCGCTATTATCTACTTATAATCTGTTCCCGAGCTATCGGGTGGTGCTTTCACAATTACACTTCATACACCGGGGTGTTAGCGTTCAAATTTTAGCATTAACACCAACGGTTATTTGATATAATATGATGCTTTATAAATTTAATTATCTAATTTACTGTCATGCATATCAAAAGAGATACCAAAATAGTGATAGCTCATACATAGCAACTATTTGATTAAAATTCATTTTTGTTCATTTTATAAATTATTTTCACTACAATTTATAGCAAAACTGATACCTATGTATATACAAAACTGATACCAAGTTGCTGTTTGAAATAATCTGATGACAGCAGTATACCAAACTATACTTTTACACTTCTACATCATATATTGAATTGCCAACTATTCACCATAACATGCTATACAATATATATTGACATTTAAGCTTATATTTCTTTATATAGTTTTGCACTTCACAACTTAGCAAACAAATAATTTTAGTCACTTCAAAAATAGAAAAATAATCATCATTTACAAATGATACAAATAGCATGAAAAAATGATACCATAGTTGTTTATACCTGAAACAGATTAAAAACACACAAAACCCAATAATATAATTTGTAATATCCAAAACCGATACTAATACCATACAACAACTGATACCACATATTTTACATACTTGAAACTGAAACTAATAGAACCAAAAACTGATACCGAACATTCAATAAAAACAAATAAACTGACCAACATATAACCATTATAGCACATTGCTTCCCATGCAACATATATAATCTAAAACACACAATAGTAAACTAAAAATGATACCATATAACAAAGTTCAAATACAAAAATCAAGTCAATGTCAAATATAGTAAATGATAAACAAAAACACATACATAAAAATTTTAAATTACATAAAATTGCCAAAAAAGACAAAACCAAGAATATCTTCGTAGAAGCTTGACAATCAAATTATATTTTCTTAGAAGCTTGACAAATACGCTTGTTGTGACCATATTGTTTGCAAACACCACATCTATTTTGTTTATTTTGAAAATATGAAAATCCTCTTTCCGTTTTATAGAAGGTTTACCAGCACCTCGTTTCTTCTTTGGTGGCTTAATAACATCTTCAACTCTTGCATCAATAATTGGCTTATCAAAATTATGAATAAGATTGATATAATTAGCATAAAAAGAACGATAAGCATTAGTGGTAAAATAATATTCAACAAAATCATAATAGAAAATTTGACTTGTTTATGCACTTAATAGCATGAGCATAAGAAATCCTGTAACCTTGCATTGATTGCAACTACAACTCCACTCTTGAAGATCAACACGACGAGAGTTTGGCAGTTTCACTTCAAAAACAAACTCCGAAGACCGTATACATCACATCCAAATTCTTCTTCAATCAATTCACTTAAACGAGATTCAATAGAAGGACAAAGGGGGTATTCCATAATTGACACTCCTCTCACCAATTAGCATTTGTTCCGTAACTTTAATTCAAATTCCATCTAAGCATACCATAATAGGAAAGGACCGTTCATCCAAAATCAAACTATTAAAACTTTCGGCAATATTTGAATTATATTCACCATATCATTTACCTGGAAAAGTCAAATAAGCTCACTTATCAAAAGGCTTGTCCTTTAAAAAATTCACAGCAGCGACACCACCAAGTTCCATAAATTTAGAATGTGCTTCTTCAACTTCATACAAATTGGAAGCTCTAGAACGTATCTTAAACAAATCAATGATAGACATATTCGAATTCCTTGCCTTAGCTGCTGAAAGTAGATTCTGCTCCATACGAAGATAGCAATAACTATGAAAGGTTGAAGGAAAAACTTCATGAATGCCTAAAATTAAACCTTGATGGTGATCTGACATAAAAACCAAATCACGATCTTCTTGAAGCATTTTTTTAAATGACTCAAAATTCATTTCCAATTATCCACATTTTCTATAGAAACTATACCCGTAGCTAAAGGGAAAAAAACCCGCATATAACAGTTTTAAACAAATATTAAAATAAAATTCAATAAACTCTTAACTTAAAAACTGATACCTAAAAACTACAGCCATTAGTTAAAAATTGATACTGATAACTAAAAACTAATACCTAAAATAAAGATAGCTAAATTCTGATACAATACATTAAAGCATATCTAAATAAAAACATACCCTGATTGCCATTTTTTGCAGCATCACCCATCAAAACGTTTGTCTATCCCCTTAAATAAGTAGCATTTAAAAATATCATAGGTCGACAATGCTTGAAACTAGGTAAACAAGCACCAAAACTAATAAATACTCTCTCAAATTGATTAATACAAGCATTAACTTCCATATTAACACAACTACCTAGATTATACTTCTTCAATGCTTCTAAATACAAACTCAAATAATTGTACGACATAGCATCATTACCATGCAATTCTATCAAAGCAAGTTGTTTTTCGCAATAAGCAAAAGGGTAAGATAGCTTAAGATTGTATTCACTTATAAAATCAGCTATTATGTCTTTAGGCTTTTTACTAGGGCATTCACGAATATGATCAATAATCAATGATTTAACAAATGCACTAGAAAGATGCAGATTATTCAAATTTCTAAGACCAACCCCGTAAGAATGATCACTAATCAAACTTCTAATGAAAAACCTATTAAGATGCCTGGAATCACAAGAAGCATGAACTTTAAATAGACATCCATTCGTAGACGAAAAGCAAATAGTAGTAATTCTTTTAGAATAGTTCTTCAAAAACACTGATTAATATCCTTTTTTAATGTAGCCATCAAAATTTTTCTAAAATCATTGGCTCTTCCGAAACAAAAACCAACAAAATTAGAAATGGATAATTTCGAATCTCTCTTCAACATGTCCTTAAAATAAATTTTACCGTGGAAAACAACATTTGAACACGAAGAATTACTAGAAGATGAATAACTAAGAAGATTATATGAAGTTGAAGTAGAACCGCCACCAACATTTTTCAATTGAGAACCCTTAATCTAAAGAGTAAAAGGGAAGAATGCACTCTTCATATACAATTGAAAATGAAGTATACTCTGAAGATTAGAATTGGTATCAACCACTATAACTTTCTTCTTAAGCACATAAGAAATCTCGTTGGATGAAGGAGCTAACTGAGACCAATACCGACAAATGTCATTCTTCAAATCATAAAAACAACCAATGGACAACTGAGTGCTGAAAGTATTATCATCGATGAAAAACAAACAAAGAAGCCTATTATCACCACTCAAAAAAACAGAAATAAAAAATCATAAGCAAAATAAAACTTTTTTACAAAACTGATACTCACTGACAATAAAACTGATACCGATAATTTGAACCTCAAATTTATAGTAAAACGATACAAAAACATACTTAAAGAAGTATTTGGTACTAACAAAACTCAAATTTAACCCATCTATTATTTGCTACACATCATCATCTATACACAGATAAAACATTAAAACGCTACGAAACTTCATTATTGTCAAAAATGACGCTAAAAGAAACTAAAAATGATACCTAAACATTGATCCATAATGAACTAACTGCAAGAATAAATTTTCATCCAAATCAATATGAGTTCAACATAAACATCAGTGAACAAAAGGGCAATAACATTTGATTTAAAGCAAACTAAAAAACGATGTTGCATATAAAAGAAAAAAAGAGAACGACCATGCTACTATTGCCTAAATTTTACATAGAATATGAAAGAAGAAAATACAGCAATAAAACTAATTTCAACTATTAAAGAGAAAAACAAAACAATGTTTGAAATGACTAAATTAAAATTCTAACAAAAGAAAAGGCAGAAGAAAAAAAATAGAATCATACCTAAATATGAGAATTGACGGTCGAATTGAAAGAAAGGAGAATCAAAATCGTCATAACATGAGTGAATCACGCACAACAATAAAGGAGAATGAAGAAGAAGAGAGCACACAACAGTTAGGGTTGTTTAAAATATTTTAACGCTTTTGTCCTTGGCAATAAAACATTAGTGAGCTATCCTAGCTTGCAAAAAAGCCTTTAAGTTTGTCCTTCACAATATTTCCCTAATACCAAAATATCACTCAGAATTTTACTAAAATTTTAAATTCAAAATTATGTTTCGAAAATATTTTTTTATTAATTTTTAACCAACATCCTTACAGATATTTAATTCAAAAAATATTTTTTTAATAACATTTTCGCCATGCTCATTATCAGGTATGTGTATGTGTGTGTAGGGCAAGGATCAGCTATACTTTTTTTTTGCTACACCTCAAATCCCCCTTTATATCGGCCACAATTTTCAAACTGAATTTTAGAGAGAAGTGGTTAATTCAGAACTTGATATCAAGGGGGATTTGAGATGTAACAAAACTAAGATGTAGCCGATCCTTGGCCATATATATATATGTATGGATGTACGTATCTGTGTAGTTAATGCCCAGCTATTACCCTGCTACAACCCCGCTATATCTCATAGCGGATTTCTACCGCTATAATTTTTTCATATAGCCCCAAAATATAGTCTTTCCGCTTTAATCCCCGCTATTTCTGCTATATCCCGTTATTCCCGCTATATTTTGCTATTTTCGCTATATCTTCTTTAATAAAATGAATTAAAAAATTGCGTTTATACATTATAATAATTATGAACTAATTTATTTTATTTAATTTTTAATATATTTTCAAAAATGAAAATACTCTAATATTCTACTAAATTCAATTATGTTATATAACAGTTTTACGTTTATCTAAAGAATATTCACACATGTTTTTTGTTTAAAATTATTTATGTATTAATTAAAATTCTATTAAATGATAATTTTTCATTTAATTACCCTTTGTTATTTGTAAAAACATTAAGTACGAGTTTTATATGCTATTTTAGAGCCATCTTCTATATCCCGCTATATCCTCGTTGTATCCCCGCTATAACTTTTTGCACCTCTACCGCTTCGAATCTGTCGCGCGCTTTAACTGCATAGGTATGTATGTAGCAAAATTGAGATGTAACCGATCCTTGGCCATATATATATATATATATATATATATATGTATGTATGTATGTGTCTATGTATGTATGTGTATATATAACCGATCCTTGGCCATATATATATCTATGTATGTATGCGTGTGCGTATATGTATTTGTATGTATGTATGTATATATATCAACATATGTATGTAACCGATCCTTGGCCATATATATATCTATGTATGTATGCGTGTGCGTATATGTATTTGTATGTATGTATGTATATATATCAACATATGTATGTATGTATCTATGTATATATGTGTGTGTGTGTAATATGTATGCATGCATATTTAATATATATACACATTTTTAAATAATGAAGTGATACCCACATTAACAAAAAGAACTTCTAGTGGTGACATTATTTTGTAGAATAATGACAATTGGAAACAATTCCTTCCCCTCCACGTTCATCAACCCATGTCTTAAGTAACCACCATCTCCAATTCCTAATTTGCACCTCCCTCTCCTTCCCGTCACCTCAGGCCATCAACCGTCACTCCCTTCTTCCATGCTCAATAACCAAAATTGATTCAAATTTATGTTACCCACCGAACATAACCAAATCTAATCAATCAACTCTGGCCATCAAATGTCATTCCCCAGATCTAACCAAATGCTTCTATCCATTGACGATCGCCAATCTTTTCCTATCCCCTTCCCCTAGAACCTACGTAGAAATGTTAAAATCACATGCCTTCTCCATCTTATATCCAAGATCTGATCCTGTTTCTGCTTGCTCGCCACCAGCCTCGAAACTATCGCCTGATAAATCTCTTCCTTGGATCAAAAGTGTAAACCTTAGCGCAGTCCTTCTTTTTTTTGATGTGGAAATAAGAAGCAGCATTATGGAGGTTGAGACCTAATTCGATGCTTTTTCTATGGAAGATTTGGGTATAAATGGAGAAATTATGTTGTTAGGCGTTCCAAAGTCCGGCTTGCTCCATCTCCATAGTCCTATAGTTAGAACCCTTCAGCTGATCCCCCACCGCCATCTCCACCTATTACGGTTGATCACATTTTTGAGCTTCACATTAGTTTTTTAGACCTTCAAAGCCAGATTCTGAGTTACATAGAAGGAGCAACATGTACAGATCATCTTCGATGATCGAACAAGCTCTTTGAGGCAACCCCAATGGATATTGACAAGTCAGTGTCTTCGATTGACTATGTGATGACCCACTTTTCTAACTCTTGGGAATGACACTAAATGCATCCATGGTATTTATTTATCGTTGTCCAAGCATCCAAAAGACAAATTGTCATGGAAAAAATAAAGAACAGAACAAGACAAAATAGAAAATAAAAACCTCACAATGGAATAGTTACATATAATACAAAATGACATAGTACAAAAGGTTACTCCTTACACAGAGCTATTAGAGGTAAACAAAAGTACTACATCTATAAAATTTGCAATTATACATTCTAACTTTACATTTAAGATACCAAATACATCTTCATAATCATACAGCGGAGAGAAATAACCGAATAACTAAGGAGCTTCCTGCTCGATCATCATCTTCAAAGTGCTCCAAAGAAAACCATGTTATTCTCGGACTACTCGAATATAATTGAGCACCCGAGAGTTTAGGGAAAATAAACAACTTGAGTCAGGTAATATGTTTGGTATGAGTAATAGTTTGAAATAAAAGGGAATTAACAATAATACGTGGGACTACGCCGCTAACGTGGTACGGGTTTTCTCCCAAATAAATAACAACCAAACATAAGAATGGAAAAGAACAATAGGTAATAAATCCATGTATAGATGATGGGCAAAAATAGTATAAAGATCCAAACTTGAAAGAATGGAAATAGTCTGAATAAATCCAGGCTGGATAGAATGGGTAATACAAGATAACGGTCCAAATTTAATAGAATGGACAAAACCTATAATTAAACATCGTGAAGAGTGTTTGACTCCTCCCATTGTAGTTAAATAGAAAAAAAATTCAAAGGTTCGAACCAAATAAAGAAAGGAAATTTTTTCAATAAATGATTAGAAGGATGCATCGCCCTTAAAAGAAGCATACCTCTAGAAATGTACCTAAAAACCCCAAGAACTCCAAGCCAGACACCACCAATCCTTACCGAGAATCCGAGCATTTCATATCAAATGCGCAAAACTGGATCCAATCTAGAGAGATGTGAAAATGTTCTACTGGGGGAAACCCCACATAACTTGACCCCCCAAAAACATGCGTTTGATTTAGTCATTTCCAACAAATGATGACAAAACTCAACGAAGCAACAAATCGTCTTAGAATGATGATAATAAGCTGAGGTAACCGATAGTTGGAGAACCAACTATTGAGGATATAAAATGATCGTATATGGACTCGTTGAATTCAAACATGTACTATTCCTGGATTAACAATAATGCTAGACAAGTCAAGGTAGTGTTACATCGAAATCATGTCTCATAACCCTAACCTTTACTAACTCCAACCATCGACCTAGATCTAAGCTTTACTTTCTAACGATTCGACTTAGAGGACCATGATGGAATCTTTTTGGGCCATGGAGGGGATTATTTTAGTACAGCTTAGGGCTTAATGGGCTCGACCATGATGACTTAAGGGATGTCGAGCTTTGTTGTTGAATGTAAAGTAAAGTAAAGTGATGTAAGGGTTTTAGACTTAGCTTTTGAAAATATAACCTAGTTTTTCGACTATGGAAATAATCTTAGAAGCTATGGACCAAAACATGAATGTATAGAAGACATTGGAAATGAATAAGGAAATGAAGATATAAAGCAGTAAAACGGGTGGGATGGATGCATTTATAAGCATAGGAAAATAGTGGAATTACTAAACTAGCCTCACATTAAAATATAATAAAGTTATCATGACAACTTCAACATCATACCTTCGCTCTCTCTTAGTTTTCCGTGTTGGTCGCCCCACTCTTGCTCCAAAATCAAGGAAGGCCATGCCTTGTACCAAACTAGGGCGTTTAGGTTATGTTTATGTACTTACTTAGGTTAATTAGGTTTTATTTTATATTTTTAATTCAAATCTTGTTTTATTTTAATCTAATCACGGTTTATTTATTTTAACACTATCATTAACTTATCACATGACATATTTGCGTGTGTGCGCATGTGTATATGTGTTATATAAATTATGCACAATGTTTTCACGACTTTCCGATGCCGAAAAGTCAAAATTTCAAAAACGTTTTCGGTCACATTTTCTATTTTTGTTTAAACTAATTTTGTTGGTGAACATATTTTGAAACTAAATTCAACATCATTAATTATTATTTAAAAGGTGTTCATTTGGTTTTTAAGATCCATTATTTAAATATTTAAATATAAAGTGATTAATTTCATGGATCGTTACAATCTCTTCCCTTAAAAGAATTTCGCCCCCGTAATTATTACGGAGTGGAAGAAGTAATAACCTACGTAATTAAAATCAATTTACTTACTTGGTTTTCAGTAAATCTGATTAATTATATTTTTCCTAACATAAACACATGCAACATAAACACTATAACAACCATATGTAATCAGCTAACATGGTGCAACCAAATGCGTTGTAATAAATAATTCAACAAAATACATAGAATATTCTATAAAAAATGCTATGCATCTAATATTTTTAAAATACTTTATAAATTTAGAACTAAATGCCCGAGTTTAATATTCAAAAATTTTCAAAATTTATTTTCGAATTCCTCAAAAGAGAAGCAAATCAAAACCAAAATAAAAAATGTCAAGGAGGGGGTCCTCCTAATAAAGCATGTAAAACTCTACAATTATAACAATATGGAGCATCCAGTGGTATCCTGGTTCCTCCAAGTACAATAACTTGAGTGAACAATTATTTTTTCTTCCCCAAAATTTCCAAAGCCGCATTTCCAAAAGCTCCTGATTTAAGTCCTAGTAAACAACAATTCAAAAACCATGTTTATAAATTTTAACTTTATAAACTATGGTATATAAGAACTCACAACCAATCAATCAAATCCAGTTAAATCAAATCAATCAAATTCCGTAAAGGGATATCTAGCACTCAACGTTATTTAAAATGTCAAACGACTAACAAACAAATATGAACCTACGTTCAAAACTTTCTTGATTGCCTAAGAATATAATAATTTCATATCATTTTCTCATCATCCTTTGGTTATTTCTTAGAAGATTACCAACGATCCTTTAGCTAAAATTGAAAGTTATACTCCATAATTATTGGTTTCTTAAATACGCCAATACTTTTAAACCATCTAAATTTGCATTTAGTATTTTATTCAATACCAAAACTGTTTATGAGTTATTCTGTAAATTTTCGCCTAAGTTTAAGAATATTATAAAGTCATTTCTTTATAAAAACATCAAACAATAACTTGTTCTACTTTATTTACTTATATAATACTCTTCTAGACCCTGAGAGTGCACACAAATATCAATTTAGGTGAAGGCCTAATCAAAATTTGGGTAAGTTAAAACTAAGTCAACCCCTCGACCTCTTTAACTTAGAGTGTTAAAATGGATGATGTTTATGGGTTGACCCAAAGCGACAAATAGTTTACACTACTTAGAAGTTTTAAATAAAAACTAAGGTTTTAATAAAACAATGTGTTTCAAAACCCTCTTACCTGTTTACATTAAGGTGTTATAATGAATGATGTTTATGGACTGGCCAAATAACACCAATTAGTTTACAATGCTTAGATGTTTAATAAAATCTATGGTTTTGATAAAACAATATTATCAAAACCTTCCTATCTAATCTAACCCAATTAAATCAGTGTTAAATTATCCCTTATCTTATCTATGGGTAAAAATTCATTTATCAACATAATCTTTTATCAGAATACTTTTTATTTTGAAACCAATTCCTAACTAAAGGAACTTGAAGATTAATTACCCAGTTATAAATTTCAAAGCTCATTTCAGGAAGCATACTACATATATTTCTTTTATGAAATAACTTCGAACAACTTTATTTACTAAAACACTTTCGGTTCGTTCAGATTTTGACTCATTTCGATCGCATAATGATAAAGAGAATAATTTACTAAGTACTCCACAATGTTCGCCTAAGCAACATCCAATCATCACTTAGAAGATTATTCAGATTATCACAAAACCTGAAATGTTTTCCTTTGAATTATTCAAAGAAAAAGCATTCTACTTAAAATTTCTTTTCCAAAATATTTATACTTTTGAAATATTTGCAAATAATAAATCCATTACTTTTCTCAAAATCTTTTGAAATCATTTCAAACAATTCTATGATTAAAATTTTACAAAAACTCTTTAAAATCTTATTTTAAAAGACAAATTTCACATTTAAAAACCATCATTTATAAATTTAAAACAATATTTATTATTCCAAAAGAAAATAAAAAAATATAATACCTTTTATAAATTTAAAATAATGTTAATCGTCCTAGGGGATGCTTTATAATACTCTTTTCTAAATCTAAAACAATACTAATTATCCCAAAAGATAATTAATTGCATTTATAATTTTTTTAACAAACAAATTAATTGTCTTTAAGGAAAATAGTAAATTATTCTCAAAACACTTTAATTAAATCGGTAAATTAACTTTGAAACACTAATCAATTATTTGATTTTAACTCATTTATTAAATCAGTTAACTAACTTAAAATATTATTTTAAAGATTTATTAAACCTAAATGATCATTAATTCAAAATGAATAATTAATCTCAAACATTATTAACTAAAATGATTAATTGAATTTAAAAAATATTAATCAAAATTATTAATTAAATTCAAATAATCATTTGTTATAATGATTAATTATATTTAAAGTATCATTAATTAAAATGATTTAATTAAATTCAACTATCATTAATTAAGATGATTAACTAAATTTCAAACACTATTAATTAAAACAATTAGTTAAATTTAAACAATCATTAATTAAAATGATTAATTAAAGTTCAATATCATTAATTAAAATGACTTGATTAAATTCAAATCTCACTAAACAAATAGATTACTTAACTTCAAAACATCATTAAGTAAAATGATTAATTACATTCAAATATCACAAATTAAGATGATTAATTAAATCAAATATCATTAATTAAAATGATTAGTTAAATTCAAATATCATTATTTAAAATGATTAATTACTATTAAATATCATTGATTAAATTGGTTAATTAATTTCAAAATCATTAGTTAAAATGATTAATTAATTTAAATTATCATTAATCAAAATGATTAATGAATTTTAAAACATTTGTTTTGTGAAAATATAGGCTCAACACAATTCATACGAAAGTTTAAGGGAGTTAATATTCAACAAGTGAAGATATAGTGAAAAAATCGATATGACGATACTTAACAATTTAAATAGAATATTACCATCAATTTCGACCAAATGACAATATAAGCGATGCAAGGATATAAATAACTAAATATTGATGAGAAACCCCTTAGGGTCTCTTTACTAGTGTTATACAAAACAATGGTTAGAGACAATATATGTATATATAATCGATATGGGTTTACTACGGCTGAACTAATATACCACCCATTTTTAGAAATGAGAATTTCAACTAATCAAACAATTTGACTAACATCCAAGCAAATCAACAATATTATCGGATCACAGATATGATATAGTAAATTTGAATATGAGTTAAACTCATATCTAAATAATTCTCCTTTATTATAATTAAAATTTCTCAAATATTTATCCTTATTTAGATTATAAAACAAATTTTTATTAAAAGTTTACTTTCGGCTTAACACTATTGGAAGATGACTTTTAACTTAACCTTTGCACCGTACACCTTATAGTCAAACTGTGAAACTTAATTCATAAGGGTTTTTTTCTCAAGGTTCCCTAATTCCTATTTACCTAACTTATACCTTACTAAGGAAAATTTCTTATGAACTTATTCAACAATAGATAATGCTCAAATTGGATGAACATAACTAAACCAATCCATTGGTACATGTGTCAATGCCGATCCTTGAAGGGGCCGGTTCAAACCCTTAGCAAACTCGATGGCCTTCTTATGCGGTGTATTAACAAGTTCTATTTCGAACACCAATAACCCATTAAACTTATTTATATACTCTTTCACCGAAAGACTTCCTTGCTTCAGACTAATGAACTTCTCCAATTGCATGCTTTGCTCGGCTTGCAACAAGAACTTTCTATCTAACCTTTCCTGAAATCCAAACCAACCAATGTCTCTACCCTCCATCTCTAAATTCTTCCACCAGCAAGAAGTTTCTCCCTTCAGCTGGCAAGATGCAAGCTGAACTCTCTGCTGGTCCTCTAATCCTAACAGCCTAAATATCCGCTCCGTATTCCTCAACCAAGCTCGTGCCTGTATGAAATCCTCTATGCCAGAAAACATCCTACCTCCTAAATTAGCGAAGTCCTTGCATAGCTTAGAAAAATTGGCAGCTGCAGGTAGAATAACAGGACCTCCACCCTTTGGTGCTACATAGGGCGCTTGCCTCTGCACCTTTAGTGCCATAGCTTGGAGGTATATATGGAACCAGCCAGGGACTTGGACACCCTATGGAAAATTTGAGGCGTCTGCCATTGAACGCAAGGAAAAGAAAATTTAGGCTCGAAAGAGCCGAAAGAAGTTTGAACTGGACTTTGAGGGGATTTTTATAAAAACTCTTTTGTACTTGAAAACCATTTCTATAATAAAAGTTTCTTTCTGAAAAATACTTTTAAAGATATGTTACTTTTGAAAAATATTTTACTTTTAAAATAAGGTTTTTTAGGAATTATGTAACCTTAGGATCTGATGCCAAGTGAAACACCCCATACCCCTTAGTATTCCCAAAACAGGGCACGCCAAAGGATGTGGTGCATTATAGGTATGGATAAAGCATCACAAAGACTAAGATTCACAGGAAAACTAAGTAAAAATAGCAGAAAACATTTTAGTAGTAACTCATTATTCAGAATTAAACTTCATAAAATAAATCATAAAAGTAGAATAAGTCTTAAGAACTAAATACTCGTATCTTATGAAAAATACATCTCAGTCTCAGAATCGAAGTACAAAGATAATAACAATCATCCATCGCATAAGTGCCAGTACATCAAAAGCTAAATGAAAAGATGAAGAATACATGAAAAACTTTGGGAATATATCTCGAAGCAATCTGAATCTGATGTCCTCAATTCTGCTGGCCTATGGGAGAAAAGGGGAAATACAGGAGTGGGTCAGACAATAAGTTCGGTGAGTGAAAGTAATTACTAGCATTTCTAAGCAAGATAAAGGTAATAGACTAAGCAATAGTTCTAGTTTAAAAGGAAATAAAGGAAAGTTAAAACTTGTATAGTGTACTGTTTGACTGTTTGCTTTGATCGTTTCGATTATTTGCACTTTTCTTAAACTGCTTTGATTAGGCTAAAATTCAAATTCTACCCTTTGATCGGCCTATTCTATCTTAGTTGTACCACTCTGAACCAATCCTGTTGGTCATAGCAAAAGACATCTCTTTAGTGCATAAGACGGAGTAGTGAATTATTTACCCTAATCGATGTCGCACGCTCGATCGTCGTGGGTACACTCTAATTGTTGCCACCTAATTTGACCATTTATTTACCCTAATCGGCATAAGCGTGCCCAACTTCGCCTAACTGTTGTGAGAGCATTAGTCCTAGTCCTGAAAGAGAATGCTGCCCAGCTCCACCTAATTGTTGTCAGACTATTAGTCCTAGACCTGAAAGGAAATGCTATCGGTACTACTCCTAACAAACAATCTCCTAGTTTTGTGCCCCCTGTCCAAATACTCAAATTTGAGCCTATATCTATTGGTCACTTATTTACCCTAATCAGCATAAGCATGTTCCAGCCTCACCTACTATCCTGAGACTATTAGTCCTAGATCTGAAAGGAAATGCTGGCAATACGAGACCTACTTCTATGTTTTCTTATTAACTTAATTCAAGATCGAAGTCTTAAAATAAGCCTCTTTTGTTATCTCTGCTACATTTTCTTATTAACTTAATCCAAGATCTAAGTTTAAGTCTCTTCTGTTATTTTTGCTATATTTGCTTATTAATTTAATCCAAGTTTTAAAATAAGCCTCTTCTGTTATTTCTGCTATATTTTCTTATTAACTTAATTCAAGTTTTAAAATAAGCCTCTTCTATTTTTCTCTTTTTAATTGTAACTACTTATTGTAATAATGCTTGCAAATATCTTAAATTTTCCTATTTCAATCCATTTCTATTTTTATTTCAGTTCTCCTTATTTTTACGTCTAATTTCTATAAATTTAGTATTGTTTTGATTTTAATCCATATTAGTGAATTCTTCTCTTTTTTATTATCTTATTCGCATAAAAAGGATTAAATCTTTATAAAAGAAACTAACATCTACAGGTTATATTCTAACTTTAAAATAGATGTAAATAAATGTAAATAATTGTAAATAACTATAGATCACTAGAAATTAATGAATAAAATAGCTGAATAAAAATAGACTGAAAAGAAATTCTGAAATTTTCTTAAAAACTGACTGTAAATAAACTTACATAAAACCGTCTCAAAATTGTAGAAAAGCTACAATTATTGATAACCCTATTATTTTAAATTACTTAATAATATAAAATGATTACAACACACTCACCTGTGGTCCTTGGCTCTAGTCCTTGGCCTTCCCGGATCCACTTCTAAGGCGTAGAACATTTTAAAAAAAAGGATCCTCTCCCTAGATTTTTTTTTATTTAGGGTTCAGCCTCAGGCAATGAACCCGATTGGGAGAAAATCTGAATGAGAAAAATAGCTAGGTCTAAGGTCTTATTTGTAGTGTGGCCTAGTGATCTCAGGCCGTTGGATTTAAAGATTAAATCTGGTGCAACCACATCATAAGATCACTAGGAACCGTCGAATACAGCTAAGAAAGCATGAGATTAAACTAAAAATGCGAAACTCGGTTATCGGCTCGTACCTGGACGTTTTCACGTCCATGAAATATGGCGGGTTGACCTGGGGGGTTTATGGGTCGACCTATAGGTGGACTCCTAGGGCCACTTTTTTTCATTTTAGTTTATTAAATTATGAATTCTTGTTTCACTCGTTACTTCTCCATACTGGCTTGGATTTCGAAAATATATGTGGAAATTGATCATAAAATCGCCACAGACCCATTGGTGCAACTCCCGTAGCTCGATTCTAACAATTTCGCAAAATTATTTTATTATTTAATTAAATCGTTAATTAACTATTGCAGCTCAAATTTTGGGTTTTGACAATGGAAATAATCTCATAAGCCATGGATGATAACATGAATATATGGAAGATAGTGGAAATGAATATGGAGTTGAAGATGTAAAGTAGAAAAATGGATGGAGATGGATGTATTTATAGGCATGGGAAAATAATGGAACTACTAAACTAACATTCACATTAAAATATAATAAAGTTATAATAACAACATCAATACCATACCTCCCGTCTCTCTTAGTTTCCCATGTTGGTCACCCCCTCCCATACCCCAAAATCGATGGAGGTCACACCTTATACTAATCTAGGGTGTTTAGGTAATGGTTATGTGATTAGATTAATTAGGTTCTATTTTATATTTTTATGTCAAGTCTTGATTAATTTTAATCTAAACATGGTGAATTTATTTTAACACTATCATTAACTTATCACATGACATGTGCATGTGCGTGCATGTACATATAAGTTATAAAAAATGTGTACAACATTTTCAATGACTTTCCGATGCCGAAGAGTCGAAATTTGGGAAAATGTTTTATAGTTACATTTTCTATTTTGAACTAATTATTTTGGTGAACATATTTTGAAACGGGTTTCAACATCATTAATTAATATTTAAAAGGTGTTTGTTTGATTATTAAAATCCATTATTTAAATATTTAAAAATGATTTAAATATTTAAATATAAAGTGATTAATTTTACAGGTCATTGCAGACCATAACCTTGCTGACAGCAATAGCTCACTGCATCTATCCATCGAAAATCCATCCGGGGATGCTGCTGACCCTCTTAATACTTCTTAGATTGGTTCATCCAATAAGTTTGTGGATTTCAGTGTGGATTTAGTATCTACCCTCTTTGGGATGAGGGCCCCATGTTCCCGTCGTGAATGCAATGGCCAGAGCGGATCTACTGAGTTCGTTCATAGGAGCGCGAGACATCTTTGTCCAGAGCCAGACTCAGACGAAACTTCTTCATATGATTATATTCTTTTAGGAAGTATTTTTAAACCCATAATATTAAACACGTTAAGCCCTAGCCAGGCATACCAGTTATAAAGAACACCGACTTTATTTATAATCATATTGATGATAATGTTAAATATATCAGAAACTTAGAAATAGAAAGGGCTAATAACATCTACAGACCATTGTATTAAGTTGAAATGTGAGAGACTTAGGATCACTTGTGAAAAGTTCTAGAATTAAAAGTGTAAAGGCCCATTTTCCCGTACCCTTTGAATCGACAATAAACCACACATGTCCAACTCAAATTGCATGAAAAGACGGATCTTTAAGGGAGATAAAGAAAAGTAGACAGAACAGAATCTCACTCGAATGGAATAACATATAATATTGAAAAAATGTTTTTACAACGGAATTTTTTTTTTAAATACGTATATCAGAGTCTAACGTAAATTCAGCTTGGACAGTTATAAAACCCGCCCTTACAAATGCTGACAAACATCAAACAAAATTCACTAAGTACAGCGGATAATAGAATATGTCCACACGTCGATGAATATCTCCAACTCTCTTCTAGAAACTCCAGCCGTCTTCAACTATCCTAAAACTACTCGGATCTGACCCAAGTATTGAAAATACCCGGATCAGGCTTGATAAACCAGCGTGAGAAAAACTCAATAATAGATGGCAATGTCATATATCAGCCTTTTTATAAATCCTTTGAAAATAAAGAGTATTTCATAAGATCACGCTCACACATAAACACAGACGAGTTTTTACCTTATGATAACTAAATCACTTTTATATCAAAACGTTTGATATTATTCTTAATGACATCTCTTTGAAAACATTTGCGAATAAACTTATTAATCTTATCCGAAATGGTTACCCATATAGCATTTCGAGGCTATTCATTGCGTCAATACAAACAAAACCGTAGGTTCTTATTAGAGAATGGATTTCCATACAAATGACCAGGCGTAGGATCTACCTTCCGAAGAGTACACCTCTAGATAGATGTCCCGAGGAACCATCACAAAGCTCCTCTACCAAGAGAAGACCGGCCTACCTCTGTAACTATATAGTACCGAATATGTCATCCTCCCGTCTTTGATGAGGCTTGAGGCTACGATTACCTTATCACAAAGCACATATCACATATTTGAATGACACATTGTCATTTCCGTTAACTACTAATTACCTTCCACAAAAATACAACCATTAAGCTTGTACGTCTCAAGGAGGGTGTTAAGCTAAGAGAAGTTGTCTTCTCCGCCACCACTGATGTACGTTTGTAAAAACCAATGTACATAATCGTTAGAAATGCAATGTCAGACAAACGTCCATACAAGTTGTCCAGGAACGGGACAAACCGAAGGCAATTTCCTCGGCCATTATTAGGCGAGAAGCCCTTGCAATCCAAAAAATATCCATCACGATGAGACCACTGCTATATATAACTCTATAATGGGAGCGACTCCGAGCAAATCAACAAGCAATCCTCACGCTATGAAGATCCACGGTCTTCAACAATCATCGTCTTCAACGTGTCTTCACGTTCAAACGTATACATTGGTTCGAAGTGGTTTTTGGATGGGATTTACCCAAATCCGACCCCGGTTCCTTCGAAATCCAATATCGATAGAAAGTGAATATGAGTATACAGGATTTATTAAGCCTCTTTTCACTTTAATTCTTTGCGTATGATTCCGAAATCTCTTTCTTTTGACTTAGGATAATTTCTAAGAAATTCATTCTTTTTCTTTGGAAAATATCTCAAATTTCCTTACTTAATTCTTGATCAAATTCTTTAACTTTTAGGTGGGCAAAAACAGTGTTATCTAAGACATCGTTTACGATAAACCCTAAATCAATCATAACAAACATTTTGAAGTAAATATGATCATAAAAGTCATTCATTTTTGGAGATTCCTTAACTTTTAGATAATACCAATCTTCTTTTATTTTGGAAAACTTAACAGAATCTTTTTATTTAAGAGCATCCGGGCTTTTCTTGCGATCTGTTCCACCCCTCGTCTAAGAAAAGAAAACATAGGCTAGGTAAGTTCACAATTGGTTCTAGAAAAATCATTATTACATGTAAACTCATTTCCAAAAATTATAGAATTTATAGCAGAAAAGTGCTGCGGAAAGTGCTAAATAAGCTTATTTGAATTAAACAAGTTTTAAATATTTGAAAATTCGTATTTTCGATCCAAATCTCTTTGAAACCATTTAAATAGATTTATCAAGTTTATTCCATATTTTTCCATAATTAAAAACATCCGTTTAAACAAATTTCCTGTTATGGTAACTAAACTTCACTAGCGCGATTTTTCTAGAAAATTGATTTGGACTTATTTCAAAATCTACTCATCGAAACTTTGATTTTCTTTCTTCATTTAAAAGATATGGATATAATAGTCCAGAGTTTTATTATTGAAGAATTCCAAGCTTTATTCCACTCTATACACTCATTTAAACTTTTCGGCGCGAAATCGCGAACTAACGTTGCGCAAGCGTCTAGTTTTAACTTATTTTTCAATATTTGAAGTAATCTATTCAAAATGGATTTAAACACTTATAAAATCATTACTAATCATTTTAAATCAATATTTTCACTTTTTAAAGTATTTAAAATAAATTTTCACTATTACCACATTATAATATTATTTTATTCCTGTTATTTTAATATTAAATTTTAAATTCCAATTTCAATTCGATTTCAATTCTAATCTCAAATTAAACACATTTAAAACTTAGATTTCAAATCTAATTCCAATTTAAACATCAATTCAATCTCAAACTAAACTTCACTTTTTTAAAATCGATTTCAATTTCAATTTGACTATTCATCTCAATTTGAATTTCAATTTCTAATTAACTATCCTTTTCAAATCCGTTTCACTTTAAATTTCAAATTCTCTTTCATTTTAACTTTAATTTCACTTCTAAATGAAAAGAGACTTATTTTTCCCCAATATCTCATATTACTAAAATATGGTCATTTTAGATAAAGGGATTACTTAATCAAAATGAACATATCCAATATTCATATTTATCACTAACATAACATCTATTCAACCAATCACAAGCATATGATTTCAAATCTAACATTCATTATTAATATCATGACGGGATATATTATCACAATTCACTTAATTTACTAACTATCAAATCATCCATATTAACAATCAATTTGGTATAAACATTCATATGTCATAAGGGTGTAAATATGATTTATAACATAATCAAAATATAAATTCAAAAGCAATGAGAATTTCTCACTATAAACCAAAGCGATTAACTTCCTACCGACATTCTAATCAACCAACACTTCACTAACTAATTCCTACTCCATTGAACATTAGAAAACAACACCCTCCCCCATCCAATAGCTTGGCCGAGGCTTGAGATGGAAGTTGGCCGAAAATATAGAGAAGAAGCGGTAGAGCTTTGAACTTGAATTCCCAAGATTTAGATCCGAAAAATAGGTCATCTTCTCTCTTGTTTTTGACTCTCTTACTCACAAAATTTGAAAAACTTATTAACTGAAAAGTTATTGAAAATTATTTTCTTTTGAATTTGAAAAAAAGAATCATTTGAATCCAAGTTGTTTTGAGGGTGATATGATAGAATGAAGAATAGGTGTCGGATTGACAAAAGTGAAGCCCGAAAATGCACTTCAAAGAATTGAGTTTCAGGTATAGCAAACCTCAAAACTGGGAAAAGTGATCAACATAAAGTTGTATCCACTGAAATTTCATATGGTTTTAAAAAAAGTATTTTTAAATTTGGATCGGTTATGATCAAGTTATGATTAAAACAAAATGGCTTATTCTCTGGCTTAAAAACTGGGCCAGAAAATGAACTTGAAAGAAGTGAAATTTTGACTTATTTATGCTAAGAACTGGACGAAGTGGTCAACATGAAAGCTGTAGCCACTGTAAAAATACTTGATTTGAAAGAAAGAATTTCACAATTTGATTCAGTTTTGAATAATTATGGCCGAGAGAAAAGAGGTAAAATATGGAGAAAATATAAGTTTGATTTGAAGAGAATAAACATTGAATTCTTTTGAATATTTTATAAATATTTTGACATTATTTCTTTTTAATTTTTTTCTATGGCTTGGAAGCCATTATAGAGAAGAGGAAGAAGATGAAGAAGCTTGAGAAAAGAAGAATAAAAAATATGAATGAAATGAGAGAAGGAGGTGGATAATTATGGAAAAAGGAAGAAGTGGTAATTTTACCAAAATAACCTCTTACCAAATTACCAAACTAACCTTACTTCAACCTAAAGCAATCTCCACTTTTTCAATACTTAAAATCATCTTTCAAATCCTTACTTTATTCCTTAGTTGCTTAAAGATTAAGTAAAGAATATCACAATTATGTTGGCTTTGATTTGATATTGGTTTGATGTTTACTTTTTCTTACTTTTGTTAATTCTTACTTACTGTTACTAATGACTTCTAGAAATTTTCTAATCCTATTTAGTAAAAGTAAAAATGTTTAGTGAATTAATTAATACTTGTAATATTTGAATATATGTTCCTATATAAAAATAAAGGTGCGACGACGTTGCGACAACTTTTAATCGACAAAACATCGTTTTCGACAAAATGTTTTACGGCCACATTTTGACGTTTTAGTTAAACTATTTATTTATGTAAACAAAATTTAAAAATAAATTTGTATAATTCTATTTAAAAATATTAACACTCATAAATTAATTAAAATAATTTATTTAATCATTGAAACTTACTTTTCTAAAATCAGCATTTTGTCACTTTTGTTGATGTAGGCAAATGTTACTATTTTTGTGTATAGTTCTCTTTCCAAATCCTATTTAATTTTGTTTGAATCATATAACCTTACTTATTTTTCATTTAAAATCACTTTAAATATTATATTTTAAAGTGGTCAAATTCTGGATCGTTACATTCTCTCCTACTTAAAAGCATTTCATCCTCGAAATGAAAGTTAGATAAAAGAATCTATCTCATACTCATATCCTCAAATAATTTGACTTATTTCTATTGATGATAGAAAAGAAGAAAGTTGATATCATAACAACACGAAAAGAAAATGATGTCAAACATATATACAGAGATTCCCCCACTAACATGAGTACCTATCACGTACTTAAGATTATATACACATACATCAAGTCAAACTTCTATCGTACCCATCCTAGTGCACACTGCACACTTAAGATAAATATACAACAACCAAACAAGACTATACATCCAAAACAACCACACTGATACTGTATCAAGATAAACGAATACCACCACATAACCCATTCCATGTCTTGAGCATGTGCTATATCTATGGTCTATATATATGCATACCAAAACATCGGTCCAACCACTATATCTTAGTGCCTACTATTTGAGATAACTATCCAATTACAAAGTAGACATACCCAACACATCATACTATATGTGATATTTGATTCGATCTATTATTCGAATCCACAACTTTTCTTTTGAACAAGTATCGATCCCTCGATTTTCTAGTGCGGACTTTGATCAGACTTCTTGATCGTAAATCCTTGCTTTCCTTACATAGCTCTCAACTATGATAGAAAATTTGTGTATATAATCATAAACTCCCATCAATGCTCGTCGTCAAGAATCGAGTGATAAATCCTTTTTCGGATTGGTGTAAACACCTTAAAGTTCTGTACTCAAATCTTAGATCAAATTTTATGTTCTGAAATGATGTACGTCTAACTTCTGTACTTATCCACATTCATCTTTACCTAATACATTTCTTTAAAATTTCTATTAATCCAAGTTTATTTCACAACCATTTACTTTCTTCTAAATAAATTATTACTTAAGCATACAGATATGACTTAAACTTGTAAAATATACCTTTACTTCTTAAGAGTACATATACATATCCCCAAACTTCAAATTGTTATTACTTCAACTAAGGTGTTTAACTAATATGGAACTCTACTATTATCTCAAATTAATAAGTTATAAAACTCAACCCTTAGTTTTCTTTATCCAGGGTTTTCATTTAACTAATATTATTTATCCAATCCATATATTAATAAGGCAACTCTGCTAAGTGTACACCTTTTTCTCACTGATTCTATGATTAACTACTTAACTTATTTACTTATCCATTTTCTAAATCAAATGTCTAAATCTTAAATCCATCAAATACCTTATATTCAAATTATGAAAATTAATTCATGTGGTATTTGTTATTTAAAATTTTCATCCAACAATCAACCTACTAACCATTTTATTCAAAATATCCACTTCTATTCTTACTTGATTCTGAATTACAAATGTTACCCTAAATGTATCACTAATTCAAAATTTTATATTAGAATTATATTTCTTATATATCTTATTCCTAAATTTCACTTTAATTTTTAACCTAATCGAAGTGTCTAAATTTCAAATTACCTTATTTCCTTTATAAGTTATAGAACTTATACTTTTATATTATATTTAGAAAAAAAGTCCCAACTTAGGTTTACCCTTTTTCCTATCTTATGGATAAGAATTTTTTTCTAAGTATACATTTCCTTTTTACTTTCTCTAATTACACTTCTAGCTTCAGTTACTCAAATCGTGAATTTTACTTCACAAGATATTTGTACTTAGCTTTTAAATCCATCCCTTATGATAATCACTTACTTATTATTATTTCTTAATACTACATATTTAAGGGTATATGATTAAACTTCTAAATTCTAGGTTTTAACTAATTGATTCTATAAGGAATATCGTATAGTCAAATTGTGCAATTTTAATCATAAGATATTCATATTTTAGCTAAGCTAAATTATAATTAATCCTTAATTTCTAACCCAAAAGATAATAATATCCCCTTTAATATTTATAATATAAACCCAAGGTAAAATTATTTCATTTACCAATTGCTTTAAAACAAAATCATTTTTATAAAATTAACAAATACGCTCTTATATATATAATACTCTCATAACTCATTCTAGGGTGTTACTAACTCTATCTGTAATGAGTTACTCATCCTAGGATATTAGTAATCTATCTTTGATGAGACTTACCCTTATCAGCTTCGGTGTTCGCTCAACGAAAAGCTCTGATACCAAATGCAAAGGCCCCTTTTCATGTACCATTTGAATCGACAATAAACCACACATGTCTAACTCAAATTGCAATGAAAGACGGATCTTTAAGGGAGATAAAAAAAAAGTAGACAGAATAGAATCTCACTCGAACGGAATAACATATAATATTGAACAAATATTTTTACAGCGGAAAACTTTTTAAATACATATATCAGAGTCTAACTTAAATTCATCTTGGACAGTTATAAAACCTGCCCTTACAAATGCTGACAAACATCAAACAAAATTCACTAAGTACAGCGGATAATAGAATATGTCCATACATCGATGAATATCTCCAGCTCTTCTCTGGAAACTCCATCCGTCTTCGACTATCCTGAAACTACTCAGATCTCACTCGAGTGTTTAAAATACCCGGATCAGGCTTGATAAACCAGCGTAAGAAAAACTCAATAATAGATGGCAGTGTCATATATCAGCCTTTTTATAAATCCTTTGAAAATAAAGAGTATTTCATAAGACCACGCCCACACGTAAACACAGACGGGTTTTTACCTTATGATAACTAAATCACTTTTATATCAAAACGTTTGATATTATTCTTAATGACATCTCTTTGAAAACATTTGCAAATAAACTTATTAATCTTATCCGAAATGGTTACCCATATAGCGTTTCGAGGCTATTCATTACGCCAATACAAACAAAACCATAGGTTCTTATTGGAGAATGGATTTCCATACAAATGACCAGGCGTAGGATCTACCTTCCGAATGGGTACACCTCTAGATGGATGTCCCAAGGAACCATCACAAAGCTCCTCTACCAACACAAGACCGACCTACCTCTGCAACTAGATAGTACCGAATACGTCATCCCCCCGTCGTTACCGACCTTTAACCGAGCACTCGTTTTCCATACACCACATTAATTTACATCTTGAACGTCATAGTAGGAAAAAATATATCTAGAAGGGGATGATCATACCCTACTTGGGAATGACCCATTTAGCCTTGCTACATTTAATCCTGTTTCGGTCATTTCCGGTTTGATGAGGCTTGAGGCTACGATTACCTTTTCACAAAGCACATATCAAATCTTTGAATGCCACATTGCCATTTTCGTTAACTGCTAATTGCCTTCCACAAAAATACAGCGCCTGAACTCGTACGTCGGAGGGTGTTAAGCTAAGAGAAGTTGTCTTCTCCGCCACCACTGATGTACGTTTCTAATCAACCAACACTTCACTAATTAATTCCTACTCTATTAAACACTTGAAAACAACACCCTCTCCCATCCAATAGCTTGGCCGAAAATATAGAGAAGAAGCGACAGAGCTTTGAATTTGAATTTCCAAAATTTAGATCTGAAAAATAGGTCATCTTCTCTCTTGTTTTTGACTCTCTTACTCACAAAAACTTATTAACTGAAAAGTTGTTGCAAATTCTTTTCTATTGAATTTTAAAAAATAATCGTTGGAATCCAAGTGGTTTTGAGGGAGATATGACAGAATAAAGAATAGGTGTCGGATTGACAAAAATTAAGCCCGAAAATGCACTTCAAAGAATTGAGTTTTAGGTATAGCAAACCTCAAAACTGGAAAAGTGATCAACATCAAAGTTGTAGACACTGAAATTTCATGTGGTTTTAAAAAAAAAAATTCTAAATTTGGATCGGTTATGATCAAGTTATGATTAAAATAAAATGGCTTATTCTCTGGCTTAAAAACTGGGCCAGAAAATGCACTTGAAAGAAGTGGAATTTTGACATATTTATGCTAAGAACTGGACAAAGTGGTCAACATGAAAGTTGTAGCCATTGGAAAAATAATTGATTTTAAAGAAATAATTTTTCAATTTGATTCAATTTTGAATAATTTATCGCCGATAGAAAAGAGGTAAAATATGGAGAAAATATAAGTTTGATTTGAAGAGAATAAACATTGAATTCTTTTGAATATTTTATAAATATTTTGACATTATTTCTTTTTAATTTTTTTCTATGGCTTGGAAGCCATTATAGAGAAGAGGAAGAATATGAAGAAGCTTGAGAAAAGAAGAATAAAAAATGTGAATGAAATGAGAGAAGGAGGTGGATATTTATAGAAAAAGAAAGAAGTGGTAATTTTACCAAAATAAGCTCTTGCCAAATTGCCAAACTAACCTACTTCAAACTAAAGAAATCTCCACTTTTTCAATACTTAACATCATCTTTCACATCCTTACTTTATATCGTAGTCACTTAAAGATTAAGTAAAGAATGTCATAATTATATTGGCTTTGATTTGATATTGATTTGATGTTTACTTTTTCTTACTTTTGTTAATTCTTACTTACTTTTACTAATGACTTCTTGAAATTTTCTAATCTTATTTAGTAAAAGTAAACATGTTTAGTAAATTAATTAATACTTACACTATTTGAATACGTGTTCCTATATTAAAATAAAGGTGTGACGACGTTTCGACAACTTTTAATCTACAAAACGTCGTTTTTCAACAAAATGTTTTACCGTCACATTTTGACGTTTTAGTTAAACTATTTATTTATGTAAACCAAATTTAAAAATAAATTTGTATTTAAAAATATTAACACTCATAAATTAATTAAAATAATTTATTTAATCATTGAAACTTACTTTTCTAAAATCAACATTTTGTCACTTTTGTTGATATAGGCAAATGTTACTATTTTTGTGTATACTTCTCTTTCCAAATCCTATCTAATTTTGTTTGTATCATATAACCTTACTTATTTTAAATTTAAAATCACTTTAATTATTATATTTTAAAGTGATCAAATTTTGGGTCGTTACAAAAAGGCTTTTGGCAGATAATAGGGTTGGTATAGTTGTAATTCAGGATAACAAAGCCAAAGCACCTAATATATATTCTTTTAATCTATTGGTGGCTGCTTTCTTTTTAGATGGGAGTTCATCCTGGCCAATGGTAATTCAGGGGAAATTATATCGATGTAGTGGGAAGGTAAATTCAAGCTCCTTCAAGTAGTAACTAATTGTCATTCACTTCACATAATTCTTCTAAAATTTACCAAATAACAAAATTGTTAGCATCACCAACGTTTACGCTCCTAATAATAGATTCCAAAGACATCTCCTTTGGGATGAGTGCTCCTACTTTCATAGTCTCTCCTATGGACCATGGTTTGTTGGGGAGACTTTAATGTGGCCATATTCCTAGGAGAGTGGTCACAGAGAGGGAAACCCTGTAGATATGGAAGAATTAAACAAATTCATTGAGCGAAATAGTTTTATTGAACTACCATTTATAGGAAGGTGTTTCGCATGGTCAAATGCTAGAGATTCCCTTTTCTTGACTCTGCTAGATCGATCGCTAATAAGAGAAGAATGGGAAGACTCCTTCTCCTTGTCTAAGGCAATTGGTTTAGCTAAGATCCATTCCGACCACTGCCATATTATTTTAAAAACTAATGACCAACTGCCTAAAAATGGACTTTTTAAATTCAAAAAATTACGGATGAAACAAGAGAATTCTAATAACCTTGTAATTGAAAAATGGAACTCTTAAAAAAAACAGAATTGCTAGCAAAGCTGCTAAAAATCTAGTATTCAAGATGAGAGAGCTAAAATCTCTCTTTAAAAAATAGAGCATTAATGTAGCTGGAAATATAAGCATCAAAAAGCAAGATATTCATAATGAAATTCTAGATTTAGATAAACAAGGGGAACAAAGATAGCTAATTAGTATTCTATAGTACTCACCTTAAAAAGTGAATTAAACAAATTAATGAACCAAAAAGAACCTATGTTGAAACAACAATCCTGGTTCAAGTTGATTAAAGAGGGAGACAAAAATACTAAATACTTTTATCACATTGCTAATTACTGAATATGACAAAAAACAATTCAATCAATAATAGTTAATGATATAGAATATAAAGAACAAATTGATTTAAATAACATCTTCACCAACTATTATTTAGAGATCCAGGGTAACAGATATAGATATAGAATTCAAGCAAACTGGTCAACTCTTTATTCGAATATGGACATCTTTCTAACTGAGTTTGATTCCCCATTCTCATAAGATGAAATATGGTCAGCAACAAAAAGCCTTTCAAGCGAAAAGCTCTAGGGCCGAATGGCTTTCTGATGCAGTTCTATCAAAAATTCTGGTCTTTTATTAAAGAAGGTATTATGCATCTCTTCAATGAATTATATAATGGCACCTTTGAATTAAGTAGGTTTAGCTTGGTTGGCGTTATTTTAATTCCTAAAGAGGAGAATCTTCAAGAACCATTCGATTTTAGACCCATCTCTTTAATTATCTGTTCGTTTGAAATTATCACCAAAGTCCTAGCTGATAGACTTAAACAGAAAATGAATAATTTAATTGATAAATCACAAATAGCGTTCATCCAATGTAGATACATTATGGATGGGGTTTTCATGGCCCAATAATTAATTAACTTTTGCCATAAAGAAAAAATTCCTTACGCTCTCCTAAAATTAGACTTTGACAAAGCTTTTGATTTGGTATATTAGAGTTTTTTTACTAGATACCCTTAAAGCTAGAGGAGCCATAGACAAATGGATATCCTGGATTAACCTTATATTGAAGATTAATGCGTCCTATATCCTTGTGAATCTTAAGTGTAGCAAAACTCAATCGTAAAGAGGCCTTCATTAGGGTGACCGTTTGTCGCCCCTTCTGTTCAATCTAGCTGCTGGTGTTTTCTATAGAGTTATATCCTTTGCAATAAGAAATTACATTATTCCCAGCTTAGAGAGTGAAATAACTCTAGGTGGTGTATCTTCTCTGAAATATGCGAACGACACTCTCTTATTTTTCTCCCATATCCCCCAACACATTGCCTCACTTAAAATTATTTTATAAAATTTTAAATTTCTCTCGGCCTTAAGATCACTTTCATAAAAGCTTAGTCTTAGTCCTCAATGATTAATCAAATATCACAGATGAAATTCCCAATACCCTTAATTGTAAAACCATGAGCATTCTTTTTAACTACTTAGGTATAAAAATAAGATGTATGAATTCGAAAATGGAGGATTGGAATATAATCATCGATAAGATTAACAATAAATTGCCTTCTTGGAAACCTAACTGCCTCTTTGGGATGGGCAGTCCTAATTAACTGGGTATTATCTGCTATACGGTATATTAGATGTCTTGTTATCAATTTTCTAACTGGGTATCAACAATACAGATAGCATAAGAAGGAACTTTTTATGGAAAAGGAGGAGTAGATAGATCAAATCTAAGATGTCTCATTAATTGGAACTTATTTGCAAACCTAAAGCCCAAGGTGGCTTGGGCATTATTAATCTAAAGACTTCAAACTTCTCCTTGCTTTGTAAATGGATTTGGAAATTTTTAAATGATGAAATTTATACTTGGGAAGAAATTATCAGTAATTTCTATTACAATGGAACGAAAAAACTAAACTTACGTTATAATAAAAGATTATATTTCTTTTGGAAAAATATTTCCAACTTATATCATGTTTTTTAAATTGGATTCAAATACAATGTTAGCTCTGGAGTTAAGACTTCCTTTTGGAACAAACCATGGATATCTCCCATCTCTTTGAAACTTGAATTACCCGACCTATTTCTGGCTCAAATAATAAAAATGACCTTATCAAAGAAGTATATATACTTCAGCTGTCCTTTAACTGGGATACCTCATTTAATCAGAACCTAATAGGAAATATTAGTAGTCAATACCTAAGATTAATTAGCATGACTGAAAACTACACTAATAATAATCCTGATCATCTGGTATGGTGTTGGGGTAAAAAGGAAAGTTATAGCCCTAGGTCGATGTGTAATTTTCTAATCTACTCGGGAATTAAAGATTTTAGTTACTTGAAATCCAATTGGAAAATCAATGCCCCTCCTAAAGCTAAAATTCATATGCGGATTGTTTTACATGACAAATTAAACACTATAACTAGGCTTAACTTGAAAATTTCCACCAGTAGTAAATCGCATCCTTGTTGCCTCTATAACTTAGTGCTCGAGACTGCTTACCGTTTATTTTTCGATTGTCCCTTCTCGCAATATATTAGCTGTAAGATTTTAAATGTTTTTGATATGAATATCTCCTATATTCCTCCACCTTAGAATTATTGGACTAGTATTAGATTAAATTTTAATCAACTGACCTGGAAAAGTCTAGACTCAATATATTATATCACATGTTGGAGCTTATAGGTAGAATGTAATCAGTGAATATTTAACAATATATATAGCAGCTTCTCTTCTATATTTCATTCTATTGCTTGGTATATCTCATTATGGACTAACTTAGAGCAATGGTCGGCAAGCTGGCAATCTATCCTTAGAAGGATCAGGGGCTTCGATACCACTTCTGCCAACATGCCCCATCCCCAAATTACACTATCTCCAAATTGATTTTTCTCGACCTAGTAACTTCCCTGGTTTTTTAGATTCACAAATTAATTAATTCCTATTTAATGATCCTAAGAAGCCTTCTGCCTGGTTATACAAAATTTGAATCATGAATACTTAGGATTAGTTTCCCATTTAGGTTATAAACATAATCTATATTAAAAATTTCCAAGTTACTTAAATTATAAAAAATCTGTATAGTTAAAGTCCTTAGCAGTTCTATAGCGATGGAGGTGCAAAAATTTATAATGAGAACAAAGCAGGGATATAGCGAAGATGCAAAAAGCTTCATTAGTTATAAAACCAAATAGTTAAAGTTAATTTATTCTCATTCTCACATCATTTGTGTTGGAAAAAGCAATACTATTTAACCACATATAAAAACCCGAAGAATACCATGATTTGTGCAAACTAGATTTAATGGCTAGAGTATTTTTTAACTTATATTGAGCACTTATGCCTTAAAATTAGGTATTTATCCTAACTTTTTTGATTTGATTTAAAAGAGATATATTGATTTAGCTAAAGCGGATGCTAAAAAGACTTGATTTAGTAGGTGTAATGGAAAATAGCAGGCTTAAAGCGAATTTACTGTTTAATAGCACTAAATTAAAGTAGTGTAATGGTTGGAGAGTGCTATGTGCTCTAGAAGGAATATTGTGGGGCTTTAGCAGGCCTTTAACTACACACATCCTTGAAAGGGTCAGGGGCTTTGATACCACTTCGCTAGCATGCCCATCCCTAAACTACTCTATCTCCATATTGATTTTTCTCGACCTGATGTCTTCCTAGATTTTGAAATTCCCAAATTATTTAGTTCCTATTTAATGATCCTAAGTGGCCTTCTTCTTGGTTATTCAAAATTTAAATCACGAATACTTAGGATTAGTCAGTAATTTAGGTTATTGACATAAGCTACATTAAAAATTTCCATATTACTTAAATTAAACAAATGAGAATATATATGTATGTATGTGTGTGTGTGTGTATGTATGTGTGTATGTATGTACGTATGTATAATTATCTTTTCAAATCTATTAGATAATAGTTATATGGGAAATTAAAAACCCATAAATATATATCATACGCCTATATATGTATATGTATATATATATATGTATATATATATATATATATGCATGTATGCATGCATAATGTGTAGTTTTTTTACAGGTACCACCCACTTCGTTCCATGGAGCTTTCTACCATGAGCATGTTTCTTCAAACAAGTACTGCTTTAATACTTCCCAAGGAATGGACTCTATTATCAAAGCTGTTGATTGGCAACATCTTTTGGATGCAAAGCCCTATGTTATTGCTCTTTACTATTTCATAAGGAATGGTTTGCTGCAGCATCTTCAATACTTCCTCAACTACTGGTATTGGGCATCTCCTATTTATGCAGCCACTTTACCACTTCATATTGCACCAGTACTTCAAATAGGATTGGATTTCACATCTTCTCTCTATTCACTGTATAACCAGTTCATTTAGGAGTTAGTTCAGTCTATTCGCTGCGCAGCCAGCCCACTTTATAATGTACGATCTTAGGCTTGGAAGCTTTTAAAGAACGCATACATGGCAGCAAATACAATCCATCCATGCTTCGTTTTCCAAGCTCATTCTGAGCATAAGGGCTACTCTACTCAGCTCATGCATCAATATATATATATATATATATATATATATATATATATATATATGCTCACTCAGTTTCCAACGATCTACACACATTCGCAGCAGTAAATACAGTCAGTCAGCCTCTCTTTTCCAGGCTCATTCTGAGCATAATGGCTACTCTTTTCAGCTAATGCATCAATATATGTGTGCTTCAGCTCAAGTCGCTTCTCTGCTTTCTTCATTTCATGTTCCATTCAATGCATGCTACTTATGCTCATATGCTTATATCCTCAAAGCAATGTCTTACTTCATTTAGTTCATTTTCTTGTTCACTCTTCTAATAGCTTTTATTTGGCTGTAATAATTTGCTTACAATTTTGTTAGGTGTTTAATATATATACTATTAATAACTCCATATATTATAGATCACCATTCTAATGATCTCCACTTTAGTAATGTCAATCACTAGGCATGTTGGTGGTTTTTAAATTTATAATAATAATATAACAAGTGCTCTCCTTCTTTCAAGGATCACTCTTTCATCAATATATATACACAGATACACGCATGCACATTTGTATAATTTTATAAGTATGCATGTGTGTGTATTATATTATTCATCTAAATTCATATATGTATTTAATATATAACGTTAAAAAATTATATATATATATATAGCTTTTGGTTTTGCAGCAAACAAATAATTTTATTTAATATAATTTATAAAGATTTTAAAATATACTTATATGATTATATATAATGTTAAAATCTATGTGTGTGTATACACATATACATTTGTTTATATAAAAATTATTTAAAATAAAATATAGTTTATATATACATACATATATATATATATATATTTGTAATATTATATATATATATCAATTAAAGTATATAAACATATATTTGAATAGTATATTTGTATACTAGATGGGCTAACATGTTCGTTGTGGTGCAAATCCCAACATTATATATGGTCATGTTATACCTTGTACGGATTACTAAATTATACATGCACACACATATATGTGTGTGTGATAAACATATGTATATAATATAATATTAATTACATAAAATAAAGTTATTTATAAATTGAAATAAAATAATGATTTTATTTAAAAGAAATTTATAAATTTTCGAAATAAACAAGACTTTATATGTCTAATAAAGATTCAAAATGATTTTTTTTTTGAAATTCACCCATTACTTTCTCTATATGTTGGCCTAGCTCCAATAATGAAATTAGAGCCTACTATCCTATATGATCTAAATTAGTCATGTTTAGGCTAACTAAGCAGGCTTACAACCCAGATGGTAGGGTATCTCGAAAAGTAGTGTCGAAGGATTGAGTTTAGGTAATTATGTACACTACCCCACTTAGCCATCGGCCTGTCCTGAACTGATATGTAAGCCGAAAGATTGTTCCTAATTGTAAAGGCCTAATTTGAATTGGATCTTGGCTAATTTTCATAATTGTTTGAAAACTAAAATATAAGATTTTAAATTTCAAAGTTAAATTTAAAATAAGATATACATATATTATAAAAGTTACAATATAATAATTTTTTTCAAAATGTTAGAAAATTAATATAAATTAATTATGAAATTTATAAAAAAATTATTAATAAGATTAATAAAATAAGTTAATTAATTAATAAATATGCACATGTGTTCTATATTACAATATATGTTATGTTGTTATAAAATGTTAAAATAACGTAAGCATACATGTATATATATGAAATGAATTTTGAAATTAATATAATTTAATTAAATTTGTTTAATTAAATTAGTTAATTAAATGGTTAATTAACTAAATAAAATATACATGTATATTATATATGTGTTATACTATAAAGAATATAATATATAACTAATATTCAATATAAATGTGATATTAAGATAATATGAAATTAATTAAAATGTTAATTAACCAAAATTAATTAAATTAGATTTAATTAATATAATACTACATATAAGACTATTATATAAATCATATGAAATATAAAGTTCATATAATAATAAAATTTATATAATATGAATATATAAATTAAAGATGAAATATTAAGAAACCCTTAATAGATTTAAGGAATAAATATATACGTAAATGTATGTGATTTTTGATGTGTCCCGACACTTGAATCATTAGGGTATTTCATAAGAAATACAATATTCTATAATCAATACCACTCAATATAATATATTAAAGATTATGAATTCTTAATATAAGGTTATTATCCACTATATATATGTATGTATGTATGTACAAATTACTTGCATACTTCTTAGTTTTTTAGCAATCTCAAGCTAGGGGTGTTATGTGTACTAGTATTAATATATTGAATAGACGAGATAAGATAACTAAATGTATTTATTGAGCAAAGTCAATGTACATATATTGTACTTAGGCCGTCACGATATGGTAGGTACGAAACTGTAAGTGAAAATTTTCATTTCGATTTATTGAGTGAACTCAAGGTCAAAGTGAAATTAGGACAAGGTACCAAGGGTTAGGAGCTGTATATGATACAACTGATAAGGGTTTATCCTTCGTCTGTGGAGCTATGACTTATTAAATAAACTTAAGGTCATAATTCCAAGATGGACAAGTCCTAACACCTACTAGTGAAGTTGAAAGACTTCTATGTTTCAACTTAAGGTTTGGTGAAATATAAAAGACCGTTGGTAGCTTATTAGTAAAATGAAAATAAATTTTAATCTTACTAATAGTATAAGAACATCTACTATGATTTTGTTCTAATAATCTACCAATTAAAACTTGTAGAAAATGTCAAATCAAAAACCGTTTTTTAATAATGACAAGCTCATCAGAACAAACTATATGGATTAGATAAGAGCAATTAAGATAACGTTTACTAACCAGCGCATATGGTTAGCTATTACCTGTGAACCTAAAGTGTTATCTACTGATGATGTAATCCCGAACTAAGACTTGCTTATGAAAAAAGGGTTCCAAACTAAGAGCTCGTCCAAGTTTTCGAATTGTTTACATTAGACAATGAGTTGCAAAAGGAGCATAAAAATATGTTTGTCCATGAAATATTTGATAGTCTTAAGGCCCTATTTGATGAACAGTCACATTTCGCAAGCTTTGCAAATAAGCTATTCCATACCAAAATGACCAAAGGACAGAAAGTGGAAGATTAAGCAGTGATGAGGAAGGATGATAGGCTTTCGTGATTGATGTATAGATAAGCAACGAATTTCAATTTGATTTGATCCTTGGTTCTCTTACTTTTCAGTATGAACTGGTCATACTAAATTCTAATGTGAACCAATTCAATGTGAATCTCGTTAAGTTCCCAATATGTTAAGGTCGGTCGAGTCTGCATCTAAGGATTAAGGGGCAATACTTGTTGTTAAGGGTGGTGCATCATCTTCAAAAAGTTCAAAGCAATGGAAAAAATAAGGTAAGGAAACCAAGAAAAGTAAGAAGACCAATGACAAGGGTGAATGTCACTAATTCCACAAGAAAGGTCACTGGAAAAGGAATTATCCTAATTACTTGAAGATTGTTAGACAAAGAAAGAAAAATGGTTCTATAGCTTCATTAGGTACATATATAATTAAAAAAATTGTAACCAATAAAATGCCTTCGGTCTTAGATACTGGATCCGAAACTCTAATATGTAATTCGTTACAGGGGCTTAGGAACGGGCGTCGCATGGAAAAAGGAGAGATGAGGCCCCAAGTTACTGTTTGATCTATCATAGATGCATAGGCAATAGGACACTATCATTTTTGTTTACCTAGTGGAGTAGTTTTAATGTTAAATAAGTGCTATTTTGTAAAAGACTTTGTGTAATTATTTTTGTTTCTAGATTATCCAAAACTGGATATATATTTCAATGTGCAAAAAATGTTATGAACAATAGTTTGAATGGAAATATAGTCTGCAATGATATTCTTTAAAATGGCATTTATACGATTAATACTAATTATGCATGTTCTTAGAATAATTTTACTAATAATATAAATGACAGTTATCTTTGGCATTGTAGGCTAGGTCATATTAGTGAGAAACTATTACACAAATCGAAAACCAAAGCTATTCTACCATCACCTGATTCCGAATCATTTGTAATGTGTGAGTCCTATCTCAAAGGTAAAATGACCAAACACCCCTTCAGTGGGAGCAATGAAATAGTTGATGAACTCTTAGGGTTAATACATAGTGATATATGTGGCTCGATGCTTGTAATCACCAAAGATAATTATTCTTCCATTGTTAACTTATTGATGATTATTGGAGACGAGGATATGTGTATCTTATGAAGAGCAAATCTGATGTCTATGAGAAATTTGTTGAATATAAAATGTAGTAGAAAACCAAACGGGTTGTAAGATTAAGATTCTTCAATCAGATCGAGGAGGTGAGTATATTGGACAGAAATTTCAACGGTACTTAAAAGTTAATGGGATTAATTTTTTAGATTGCTCCACCCTATCCTCTAGAACATAACGATGTGTTCGAGCGAAGGAACCGGACCTTATTAGATATGGTTCATTCCGTGATGAGTAAAGCTAGGTTACCTCTATTACATTGGGGATATGAACTTGAAATCACAACGCATATGTTGAACTTGTTGTCCACTAAATACGTGCCTGAAACACCATATGAGATATGGTATGGTAAGAAACCCTAACTCAAATATTTAAAGATATGTGGTTGTCTGACATTCGTTAAGAATGTTGGTCTGAATAAACCAGAGTCAAGACCGGTACTATGTAAATTATAGGTTATTCCAAAAATTTAAGATATATATTCTATAATACTGAGGAAAAAAAGCTTATTGCTTCTCAACATGCTATCTTTTTCGAAAAGGAATTTTTATCAGAAAAATTAATAATGAAATGGTATACCAGGATAAGATCCAATAAGTTGACACTGAGGCCAAACCAGTGGAGAACCAAGTTCGCCCATATAAGAAAATATGCAACCTATTAAAAGGTTTAGTAGGAAATCTTACATACCAGAGAGACATTATGGTTTTATCATAGAGGTGAGAAGGAGGACTATGTCTTAGATGGCGTGTGACAACCTGGAATTTTTGAACATTTAAAATCGGAATATTTAATTGATTTTGAATATTTAAAGGTTAAGTTTTAACTCGAATTCAAATATCACAATTTATTTGATAATTAAATTATTTAATTAAATAATTTGTAATTGAGTAAAATGTTGAATCTGGAATTCTAATTCTATTAAAAATAATATGAAGGCTTATAAAATTTATATTGATAATACTGAAGAGAATAGAATTGTTGAAATCAAATTTAAAAATGGTTTGTTAAGTTTTGAAATTTATATCGTTTAAATTGAATTTAAAAATAGCCTTCCGAGGCACCGTCCTGGAATTCGAGAAACTAGTTCCATTGGATCCGTAATAGTGAATTGTTATCGGATTTCAAATTTCGTAGCTTTTGGAGTTGTTGTGTGACTGTATGATATACAAACGCGTTAAAAATTAACATCGAAAATTTAATTAAAATTTATATGTATATTCTCATGTAAGCAACCTTCATCAACCAACGTTCATTCACATCACGTACTCTGTCTTCCCTCGGAAGCTAATGCTTTCATTTTAAAGTTGAGCCTTCTTCGAGAATCCACGCGTTCGGTTATAAAAAACAGGGCCGAAGCCTTCATCTTCAAATCAGTATAAACCAAAAAAAGGGAAACGAAACTCAATAAATCATGGTTGTGTATTCGTTTTGCCTGTGCTTCCTTATTCTTGCCATTCGAGTTCCAACACTTTCGGCCTTGTTTCAAAATCGATTCGAAGGGACCGCGCACTCACGAGGTCATGAAGAGGGGCTAAGGGCGATGTCGACTTCGATTTGTCAAGGAGGGAGCAGGACAGTATCGACTGGTGATTTGGGGACGTGGAGGAGCATCGCGTCTAAGCAGTGGGCTAGGGTGGGAAGCATAGCTATTTTTGGGGACGATGGGTCGCAATTGAATGGTGTTTGCACGAGTAGGAGGAAGCTGCACGAGGTCGCATGTTCATCTACGGTTAGGAGGCGCGTGTGACTCGTGTGCAAAGGGGATGGCATTCGCGTGGGTAGCAGCAGCGGTGGTGGAAAGAGGATTTGATTTGGAAATGGTTTGCGGCGGCTTCTCGTTGTGTTCGAAGCCAAGTGTAGGGTGGTTTGCTCGGGTCTGATCAATAAGGTAACTAGATTTTATTTCAGTTAAGTAAGTTTGAACTCTTTGAATTTAATTTGCCCATTTATCTATTATCAACATATAGGTATATGTAACTCGGTATTTTGTTTTTCAGAAAAGTGAAAAAAAAAGAGAAAAAAAGAAAGAAAAGAAGAAAATGTTTAGTTATATAAAAATAATGTAATTATAATAACGATAATTTATAGTAAGGTAAGCTTTATAATATATGTATAATAATCAGTTCACTCTATTGTTAGTTAATATATTTATTTGAGAAATTAGGATATTTATCTATACCCTATTATAAAATTATAAGCTGGAAAGAAAAGAAAAAAAAATGTAAACCAGGTTAGTTAAATTGTCATCTAAAATTAGTTAATTAAATTTATTAAATGGTAATTTATTTTTAGATTGGTGCAAATGTTAATAAATCATATAAAATGTTTATATAAGGTAAATTGTGATGAAACAAGCTGGTTTGGATTGGATTGCAAACAACAATAAAAGGTGAGTTAATCTCACTCAGCTGAATTTAAATTTAAATTTAAATGATTAAATTTAAATAATTGTTTGAATGGTTAAATTGATTATCGTGCTATAGTATGGTATAATTTGGAATTGGTATTTATGTTGTGCTAACGTCTGTGGATGCAGGGAAAACAGGTTGGAGGGATCCAACTGGATTCCTCAACATTAATTTAAATTATTTAATATTCTCTGTTATGATTATTTGGGATTCTATGATGAATTATATTGGAATATTGAATGATGTGGTTCGATTGGACATAATTAGGTATAATGAATTACCAAAAATATATATAAATTGGATTTTGGAAGGAAAATAAAAGAAGTGAATTTGTAATAAAAAATAATTATAGACAATTTGAATAAATTTAAGAATGAATTGGAAAAGAAATAAAGTGACTTTAAAATTCTAATAAATAAATCTAGAGTATAGAAAGGAAATTTTGAATAACCAAAAAGTTAATGAATTTTAAAATTCAGTGTTATTATTTAAAAGAACAAAACATTTATTTTAAATTTAAGATTTAAATTTTGAAAAGAATAAAGAAGAAATTGGGAAAATCTGAAATTTATATATTTCAGTTAAAAGATATAAAATCATACGGAAAATAATAACATTAATAATAAAGACCATAATTAATAAATTTTGAAATGAAATGAGTAGGCAAAGAAATTTATTTCAAATGAAGTAAATGGGAAATAAATTTGGGAAACTGATTTAAGTGATGGAGTTGGAAGTTCTCTCTGGATAACCGAGTATGTTTTCAAAGTAAATTTTTAAATATAAGTTAAAAGTTATAAAATTGTTTTTAAAGACAAGTTTTGGAAAATTTATTATTTCTAAATATCTAAATTCTAAAGTAAATATTTTTTGAAATCTATTATAGTAGTAATTACTTAAAGAGTGACTTAGTATTTTGTTTTTAAAAGTGAAAACCTAGTTTTAGATTTTATTAAGTAACCTTATTTTCATATATTCATATAGTATGTATTTTTAACAAATTATTGAAGTAGTTTTAACTTAAATGTTTTAAAGTAAATTCCAAAGTAACTATTTCTTTTCAATATATTATCGTAATAATTATTTAAAGAATGATTTGGTATTTGTTTAAAGAAAAAAATCTAATGTATAGTTATAAGGTAACCTCATTTTAATTATTTCTAAATATTATTTTAAATTAAGTATTAAAGTAATTTTTATAAATTAAATGTTAAACATATTTTACAAAAAAAGTGTTTTTAAATTATTTTAAAATTCTAAAGTTTTGTGCTTGGTGATTCCAGTGGAAATAGAAATACTTGGAATTATTCTGAGAAAGGAAGATAGTTTCAAAACTGTTTTCAAAAGGGATAGAAAAGTGGAAATATATCTTGTGAAGATATTTTTGAGGTTAATAAATAATTTGAGAAATTATATATTGTTGTGGTTGTTTGTGAATATTAATTGATAGTTAAATCACCGACTATCAATATTGGACAAATGCGTTGATCTTTTCGAAGAGACCGGGATCGAGATTTATTTCTCGAAAACCACTTTGATCCGGTTTGTACGTTTTCGTGGAAAACGAGTTTGGATGCGAAGATGGAGCAGTGAAGTTCAAGGGCTAGTCGCTACTAGTCCTGAGGATATTTCCAAAATGGATGTAGTAGGAATAGTACATTCGGTTCTGTTCGAACCCAGGACGGACTTGTATGGATGAATGCTTTCGAAAACATCGTCAGGTGGACGATGGGCATTCTAAGGGATATGTAAAGGTAACGCTTAGCCTCAAGCCTTATCAACCGGGAATGACTGAAAATCAGGGGTTGTGCAGCAAGGCTAGGTGGGTAGCACCCAAGCAGGGTGAGGTCATCCCTGTCTAGATGTCCCTTTTTATTTAGGCTCAGTGGCGGTTGCTGATCCCAACCGCGGGGTGATCTCACTCGGGATTATCCAGTAAGGGATAGTCCCGGTCTTGTGTTGCAGGGGAGCAGGCGTACTCCTCGGTACTATGATCTAGGCCACGTACTGTGGCAGGCGGTACTCTAGTGCTTAGTCATTAGTTGGAAATCCATTCTCCCTACGAGCCTTGTACAAGTTTTGTTTGTATTACCCACTCTGTGTCTAGTAGCTGGAATTTAATGAATGTAACAATTTCGGCTATTTTATAAGTATTTGTATATAGACCCTATTATAATATCAGAGGATTTTAATAAAAAGTGTTTTAGCTATCGTAAGGTAAAAACCAGACATGTTTATTTGTGGCATGGTCTTACGAGATGCTTTTGTTTTCAAATGATTTTTGAAACTTTAATAATCAATTGAGTGTGATTTTCTCACGCTGGTATTCCAAACTTACTCGGGTGCTATTTAACTGTAATGCTCGGGTCAGACCGAGTATTATAGAGTACAGAATTTGATGTTGTGGAGCTCAAGAGACGAGCTGAATGACGATGTGTATTTCATACTTGTTTTATATATATGTTCCGCTATGTTGAGTAGTTGTGTATCTTGTTGTATGTTATTGATGTTGTTGAACTGTGATTGATGTACTCTGATGATGTAATGTATAAACATATATATTTGTTTTTGTGTAAAGATCATTTATTATCTATTATATTTTATTCCGCTGCGATGGTTACATTCTGATGTTGTTTTTCTATTTTCTTCTTCTACCTCTTCTTCTTTAACCCAAATGGTTTGTATTTCTGTGCAACTTGAGTTGATTTAGGTAGAATATTGTTAACTTAAGGGGTACGGTTTTGCAAGTCGTTACACTTGGTATCGGAGCATAGGTTGGTGATAACCTTGACTCTGGTGGGAATTACTCATTTAAATTAGAGTCCGTAGTACTCTAGAATGAGTTTGAGCGTACTAATAGATATGAGCGCGTATTTGTTAGTGAATACAAATTGTTTTAATATTGTGGTGATTGGTTTATTGAGTGGCATATGAACCTTCGTTGGCACAGTCTGGACAACTGTATCGAAGGGGTTTCTAAACACTTGAATAGAACAGTTTGACACGGCATTGTTTTAAATGTGGGTAAATGAAATTTTACCCAAAATTATATTTTGATATAAAGAAAAGTTTTTGTAAACTATTTTAGCTATTATATGGTTGCTTGGATGTTAGGAAGAATAATATTAAATTATTATCATTGTTGAGTAAAAATTTAACTAGAAATTTAAAACATAACCAAAGGTTAAGGAAATAAATTCATTATAAAATGAAATTTATAAATATGAATTATAAATGTAAATTATAAATTGAAATATAATTAATTGGGAATTTGTATAAACATAAACTATACAAATTCATTATAGTTAAAATTTGAATTAAAACAGAATTTGAAACTTTAAGACCCCGGAGATTTTGGAAGTATTTTGAAGACAAATAATAGCATTATTGTTTTAAAAAGTATTTCCGAAAGGAAATTGTTTCAAATAAATTTTGGGAAGGGATATAGCATTGAATTCACTTCAGTCGATGGAAAATAACTTCGGTGATGACTGCAGCATCATCGATGTTCATTTTGGAGTTTCTGAGAGACAGATTGCTGCCAAATTGATTTGTTCAGGAAAACCCGTTTGTTTGGAAATTTTCAAAGGAAATTTGTTGGGGATAAAACTAGGATTGGTTTTAATTTTTGAGAAATGTGATTTGAAATGTTGGAGATTTCAAAATGATTTGGAACCAAAAGCCGGGTGTTTGAAAATCCTGATGAGATAGGTTGTAAGCTTATAAATTGAGAAGATTTTTAAATCAGGAAAGGAATATAAGCTTTGAATGTTGGGAATTTAAATTTAAAGTGAGAAGTTAAAATTAACTGGATTGAAACTAATTGAATTAGACTGAAAATAATATCCAGGTGTATTCGAACTAAGTTGAAATCGAATTGAGTTAAATAAATTTTAGTTAAAATAAAATTGAATTGGAATAAAAATTCAATTGAGTTATTAAATGGAATTAGATTCTTACCTGAATAATGGAAAATAAGTTGAATAAGGATTGGATTGAAATAAATAAATTAGAATAACTTATAAAAGAATTAGAAATCCATGGAAATAAAAATATGTTTGAGTTATAAATAGGCGTGAATCTTGAGTTAAAAATAAAAGATGAATATATTCAAGCCTAGAATGAATGAAAATGTGTAAAATAATAAGTGGCGACTTATAAAATTTAAAAGTGGAATAGAAAAAAAAACCAAAATAAATATTGTCTGATGAATTCGAAAATAAAATTAAATTATAAAATAAATTGGAACTTAAGAAAATTAAATGAAGAGATTTTGAAATTTAAAATCAAGTATTGGATTATAAATAGGGGAAGAACTAATTAGATACTGAATTAGATAATGAAATATGAAATGGGAACCTAATGTAGTTAAATAGAAGCTGAATTGAGAGCTAATGATGAAGTTTGAAAATAAAACTCAAGTTATAAAATTAAATTCGACTTGAATTGTTAGTGAAGTAAATGTAATTGAATTGTGAGTTAATAATTGGATGGTAAATTAAAGGTGAATGGTAGAATCAGAATTTGAGCTATTAATTAAAATTTAGCTTGAGGTGTAACAAATTAAATATAATTGGGAATGTGTTGAATATAAAAAAAATAAAATAAAAAAATAAAATGGAATTGGATTAAAATAGTAATGGTTTGAATTGCAAATAAAATCCAAATAAGTAAAAATGGAAATGGCCTTGTTATTAATAAAAGAATTTTGGATGAATTGAGTATGGGAATTAAAAATTCATAATGGATTGAGTGGATAAGCTAATTATATTGAATAAATAAATGGATGCAATGAATAAGATTCGAATGAAAGATGGAAATAGAACTTGTTGTAAAAAGAAATGGAAATGAACTTAAGTTACTGACTTAAGTAAGTGTTGAATGAAAGCCGAACTCAAAATGAAATACTTAAATAAATAATTGTAAACCATTAAATTGTTAAGGGATTGAAATAACTTGAGACAATAAGAAAAATAGAATGTTTCAAGTTTACTAGAATAATTTTAAATGAATGCGGATAAGAAATGAAATGCAAATGAATGAATTGTGAATAAAATTGAAAAGGGATCAAATTTAAATGGAATGTGTCGAGCTAAATAAAATAGTTGTAAATGAATTTTAAATAGAAAGAACTAAATAATAAATTGAGTTGGAATCAATTTAATATGGTCATCGGCTTAAGTGGTTATTTACTTGAATGAATATTACCAATTTGCATGAGAAAAATTGGTCGTTGGATGAAAATAGGAGAAAATAAAATTCTATGAATCATTGTAAGTAAATAAAATTGATTTTTTAAAATCAATTGGAATAATATGGGTTTGTTTAAAATTAAAAATGAATTGAATGTAAGCGATTGAGTTTTAAACCATTCAAATTGATGAAGTTGTGTACGAATGGATTGCAAACCATTCAAATTGAATGAAAATGGTTTATAAATTAATTGAAACAGTTGAATTAGTATGGAAACTATATAAATTGCTTACGGAAAGTGTTTGGTGTGCATTTCTTTTAGAATTCATGTGTTTAACTATTGCAAGTAAGTGAAATGTTATTAAACTTCATATATATGGCACTTACATGATTAAATTGAGTAAGTACAGGTACTGGGAAGCCGTTTGGCTGGATTTTGGGCACGCTAACTGCTAAATAAATAAGCTGTTTGCTTAAAAATGCTATATAAGGTACGCCTACGCCATAAAAATAGGAAATATGAACTGTTTTTGTTTTTTTCGACTGGGTGGGTCGATGTATATATATTTATATCTCTTGTCAAATTACAAAAGCTCCTCCTTACAAAGGAGGCTCTGCTAAAAAAATTCAGAAATTTTGGAAGTTGGAAAATTTTTGAAAAATTTGAAAAATTTTGTTAATGACAAAACGATTTCAAACTGGAAATTGAAATAAATTAGTGAATGAAACTAATTTAAAATAATGATATGAATCAGTTATAAATGAAAGATGGAATTTTATATTCAGAAATAAGAATAAATTGAATTCATATGGAAATGAAAGAATCAATTTGAATAGAAATAGATATAAGCTAAAGTGGTAAGGTGAAAATAAATATAAGGAAACATATAAAATGCTTATACTAAACATAAGAAAGGAATGGGGGATTCTTAATTGGAAATTGAATATTGCAAATATATTCTAAGTTGATATTTGAATGAATAAATATTGACACTTGTAAGGAAGTCGATAAAATGTTTTTGGAATGTTGTGATTGGATATTATTACTAAGTAAGGTATGCAGGTATTATAAAGAGAAAAGAGAATTGGTTTTGATTTCAGAAGATAATTTTGAATTGCTCCACAAAAAGGTATGTGTTTAAAATTCTGTGAAATTTGATTGGGTTTTTGGGTCTAGCCACTTGGCTTTTTGTTTTCTTTTGGAATTTGGGAGCCCGTAGAGGCCTTTTGTAGTTGTACCAAGCTAGCCGCGTAAAGGAGACGCCGGCGAAATTTTTCGGAAATTTAGAGAGTTAGAAAATTTTTGAGAAATTTTGAAAATTTTAAACTTGGTTTTGAATTATAATTTGAATAGTTGAATAAGTAAAGTTGGTTGAGAACTAAGGAAAAGTTTGGTAAGTTAGTAAGAAGGATAACGGGTTTTTATAAGAAGGTCGTTAGTAAGATGTTGAATTGTTTGGTTTTGAGGAAGAGTAAATGGGTATGGTACCATTCTTCCTAATTAGTAATTTCGGGGACGAAATTCTTTTAAGGGGGGAGGAATGTGACGACCTGGAATTTTTGAACATTTAAAATTGGAATATTTAATTGATTTTGAATATTTAAAGTTAAGTTTTAACTCGAATTCAAATATCACAATTTATTTGATAATTAAATTATTGAATTAAATAATTTGTAATTGAGTAAAATGTTGAATCTGGAATTCTAAGCCTGTTAAAAATATTTTGAAGGCTTATAAAATTTATATTGATAATACTGAAGAGAATAGAAGTGTTGAAATCAAATTTAAAAATGGTTTATTAAGATTTGAAATTTATATCGTTTAAATTGAATTTAAAAATAGCCTTCCGAGACACCGTCTCGGAATTCGATGAAACCAGTTCCATTGGATCTGTAATGGTGTATTGTTATCGGATTTCAAATTTCGCACCGTTTGGAGTTGTTGTGTGAGCGTACGATATATAAACGCGTTGAAAATTTACATCGAAAATTCAATTAAAATTTATATGTATATTCTCATGTAAGCAACCTTCACCAGCCGACGTTCGTTCACATCACGTACTCTGTCTTCCTTCAGAAGCTGATGCTTTCATTTTAAAGTTAAGCCTTCTTCGAGAATCCACGCGTTCGGTTATAAAAAAATAGGGCCAAAGCCTTCATATTCAAATCAGTATAAACTAAAAAAAAGGAAACGAAACTCAATAAATCATGGCTGCGTGTTCGTTTTGCCTGTACTTCCTTATTCTTTCCATTCGAGTTCCAATACTTTCGGCCTTGTTTCAAAATCGATTCGAAGGGACCGTGCACTCGCGAGGTCGTGAAGAGGGGCTAAGGGCGATGTCGACTTCGATTTATCAAGGAGGGAGCACGGCAGTATCGACTGGTGATTTAGGGACGTGGAGGAGCATCGTGTCTAAGCAGTGGGCTAGGGTGGGAAGCATCGCGATTTTTGAGGATGATGGGTCGCGATTGAATCGCGTTTGCACGAGGAGGAGGAAGATGCACGAGGTCGTGTGTTTTTCTAGGGTTAGGAGGCATATGTGACTCGCGTGCGAAGGGGATGGCATTCGCGTGGGTAGCGGCAGTGACGGTGGAAAGAGGATCCGATTTGGAAAGGGTTTGCGGCGGCTTCTCGTTGTGTTCGAAGCCAAGGTGTAAGGTGGTGTGCTCGGGTCTGATCAATAAGGTAACTAGATTTTATTTCAGTGAAGTAAGTTTGAACTCTTTGGATTTAATTTTCCCATTTATCTATTATCAACATATAGGTATATGTAACTCAGTATTTTGTTTTTCAGAAAAGAAGAAAATGTTTAGTTATATAAAAATAATGTAATTATAATAAGGATAATTTACAGTAAGGTAAGCTTTATAATATATGTATAATAATCAGTTCACTCTATTGTTAGTTAATATATTTATTTGAGAAATTAGGATATTTATCTATACCCTAGTATAAAATTATAAGCTGGAAAGAAAAGAAAAAAAAATGTAAACCAGGTTAGTTAAATTGTCATCTAAAATTAGTTAATTAAATTTGTTAAATGGTAATTTATTTTTAGATTGGTGCAAATGTTAATAAATCATATAAAATGTTTATATAAGGTAAATTGTGAAGAATTGTGACGAAACAAGCTGGTTTGGATTGGATTGCAAATAGCAATAAAAGGTGAGTTAATCTCACTCAGCTGAATTTAAATTTAAACTTAAATGATTAAATTTAAATAATTGTTTGAATGGTTAAATTGATTGTTGTGCTATAGTATGGTATAATTTGGGATTGGTATTTACGTTGTGCTAACGTCTGTGGATGCAGGAAAAACAGGTTAGAGGGATCCAACTAGATTCCTCAACATTAATTTAAATTATTTAATATTCTCTGTTGTGATTATTTGGTATTCTATGATGAATTATATTGGAATATTGAATGCTATGGTTCGATTGAATATAATTAGGTATAATGAATTACCAAAAATATATATAAATTGGATTTTTGAAAGGAAAATAAAAGAAGTGAATTTGTAAGAAAAAATAATTATAGATAATTTGAATAAATTTAATAATGAATTGGAAAATAGATAAAGTGACTTTAAAATTCTAATAAATAAATCTAGAGTATAGAAAGGAAATTTTGAATAAACAAAAAGTTAATGAATTTTAAACTTCAGTGTTATTATTTAAAAGAACAAAACATTTATTTTAAATTTAAGATTTAAATTTTGAAAAGAATAAAGAAGAAATTGGGAAAATATGAAATTTGTATAGTTCAGTTAAATGATTTAAAATCAAACGGAAAATAATAACATTAATAATAAAGACCATAATTAATGAATTTTGAAATGAAGTGAGTAAGCAAAGAAATTTATTTCAAATGAAGTAAATGGGAAATAAATTTGGGAAACTGATTTAAGTGATGGAGTTGGAAGTTCTCTCTGGATAACCAAGTACATTTTCAAATTAAATATTTAAATAAGTTAAAAGCTTTAAAATTGTTTTTAAAGGCAAGTTTTGGAAAATTTATTATTTCTAATATCTAAATTCTAAAGTAAATATTTTTTTCAAATCTATTATAGTAATAATTACTTAAAGAGTGACTTAGTATTTTGTTTTTAAAAGTGAAAGCCTACTTTTATATTTTTTTTAAGTAACCTTATTTTCATATATTCATATAGTATATATTTTTAACAGATTATTGAAGTAGTTTTAACTTAAATGTTTTAAAGTAAATTCCAAAGTAAGTATTTCTTTTCAATATATTATCGTAATAATTATTTAAAGAATGATTTGGTATTTTTTTAAAGAAGAAAATCTAATGTATAGTTATAAGGTAACCTTATTTTAATTATATCTAAAGTATTATTTTAAATTAAGTATTAAAGTAATTTTTCTAAATTAAATGTTAAACATATTTTACAAAAAAAAGTGTTTTTAAATTATGTTAAAAATCTAAAGTTTTGTGCTTGGTGATTCCAGTGGAAATAGAAATACTTGGAATTTATTCTGAGAAAGGAAGATAGTTTGAAAACTTTTTAAAAAAGGATTGAAAAGTGGAAATATATCTTGTGAAGATATTTTTGAGGTTAATAAATAATTTGAGAAATTATTTATTGTTGTGGTTGTTTGTGAATATTAATTGATAGTTAAATCACCGACTATCAATATTGGACAAATGCGTTGATCGTTTCGAAGAGACCGAGATCGAGATTTTTTTCTCAAAAACCACTTCGATCTGTTTTGTACATTTTCGTGGAAAATGAGTTTGGATGCGAAGATGGAGCAGTTAAGTGCAAGGGCTGGTCGCTACTAATCCTGAGGATATTTCCAAAATGGATGTAGTAGGAATAGTACCTTCGGTTCTGTTCGAACCCGGGACGGACTTGTATGGATGAATGCTTTCGAAAACATCGTCAGGTGGACGATGGGCATTCTAAGGGATATGTTCTAAAAAGGTAACGCTTAGCCTCAAGCCTCATCAACCGGGAATGACTGAAAATCAGGGGTTATGCAGCAAGGCTAGGTGGGTAGCACCCAAGCAGGGTGAGGTCATCCCTGTCTATATGTCCTTTTTATTTCGGCTTAGTGGGAGGTTGCTGATCCCAACCGTGGGGTGATCTCACTCGGGATTATCCAGTAAGGGATAGTCCCGGTCTTGTGTTGCAGGGAGCGGGCGTACTCCTCGGTACTGTGATCTAGGCCACGTACTGTGACAGATGGTACCCCAATGCCTAATCATTAGTTGGAAATCCATTCTCCCTACGAGCCTTGTACGGGTTTTGTTTGTCTTACCCACTCTGTGGCTAGTAGCTGGAATCTAATGAATGTAACAATTTTGGATATTTTATAAGTATTTGTATATAGACCCTATTATAATATCAGAGGATTTTATTAAAAAGTGTTTTAGCTATCGTAAGGTGAAAATCCAACATGCTTATTTATGGCGTGGTCTTACGATATGCTTTTGTTTTCAAATGATTTTTGAAACTTTAATATCAATTGAGTGTGATTTTCTCACGCTAGTATTCCAGACTGACTCGAGTGTTATTTAACTGTAATACTCGGGTCAGACCGAGTATTATAGGGTACAAGATTTGATGCTGTGGAGCTCAGAGACGAGCTGGATGACGATGCGTATTTCGTACTTGTTTTATATATATATTCCGCTGTATTGAGTGGCTGTGTATCCTGTTGTATGTTATTGAAGTTGTTGAACTGTGATTAATGTACTCTGATGATGTAATGTATAAACAGATATATTTGTTTTTGTGTAAAGATCATTTATTATCTATTATATTTTATTTCGCTGCACTGGTTAGATTCTGATGTTGTTTTTCTATTTTCTTCTTCTACCTCTTCTTTTTTAACCCAAATGGTTCGTATTTCTGTGCAACTTGAGTTGATTTAGGTAAAATAGTGTTAACTCAAGGGGTACGGTTTTGCGGGTCGTTACATGGCGACACTCCTCTGTCTTTCCAACAAGCAATTCAAAATAAAGATTATGCACCTTTGCTTGAAACAAATGAAATCCATGATAGATTCCATATATAAAAGCAATGTTTGGACCTTGTCGGACGTACCGGAAGGAATAAAAGCCATCGACTGCAAATGGAATTTTAAGAAAAAGCTAAATGCAGATGGGGAAGTGGAGACTTATTGCAAAAGGATTTTATCAAATTCAAAGTGTTGACTATGATGAGCCTTTTTCGTCCTTAGGCATGCTTAAATCCATTCGGATTATGCTAGCCATTGCTGCTTTCTATGATTATTAAATATGACAAATGGATGTAAAAATGGATTTTCTAAATGGCAATTCAGAATAAACAGTTTATATGTCATGGTCTAAGGGTTTTGTGGTCAGTGTGAGTGAAGATAAGGCTTGTAAGTTATTAAGTCCATTTATGAGGTTAAACAAGCTTCAAGAAGTTGGAATAAATGTTTTGATAAGGTAATCAAACAGTTTGGTTCTTCAGAACACAGAGGAAGCATGCATATACATAAAGGAACAGAGCAATGCTATTGTATTCTTAATGCTTTACGTCGATGCACTATTATTGTTTAGCAATGACACATCGTTGTTAGAACCAGTAAAAGCTTAGCTTTTCAAGAATCTCTCCATGAAGGATTTGGAAGAAGCAGCTTACTTATTAGGTATAAAGATCTTTAGAGATAGATCTAAGTGGTTGTTAGGACTGTCCCAATCCATGTACATAAATACCATACTGAATAGGTTTAGTATGGAAAATTTTTAAGATGGACGCTCCTCATACCGATGAGAAGAAAAGGCGTATGAAGAGAATTCCCTATACTTCAGCTATCGGATCCATAATGTATGATATGCCATGTATCAGATCGAATGTGGCATACGTATTAGGATGCTAAGACGGTACCAGTCTAATCCTGGAGAAAAACATTGGGCAGCCGTAAATTATATAATGAAGTATTTAAGAAACACTCGGGACTTATTCCTCATATATAGGAATGGAGACCTGTTTATAAAGGGGTATATGGATTCTAGTTTTCAAAGTGATATAGTGACAGTAAATCAATGTCTGATTATGTCTTTACAGTTAATGGCAAAGCCATTAATTTGAAAAGTTCCAAACAAGAGACGGTAGCTGATTCGACAAGGGATGCCGAATACATCGCCCTCGGTGAAGCAACTAATAAGGCAGTTTGGATGCATAAGTTTTTGAGTGAGATCGGAGTGATTCCCGATACATAGAGTCTTATGGCATTCTTTTGTGATAACAATATGGCGATTCAGATCTCTAACTAACCTAAAGCACACAAGAAGTCATGGCACATTCTTCGAAAGTTCTACCTCAGTAGAGAATTCACTGAAAAGAAAGAGGTTGTTATATAAAGGATGGATACTAAGGACAACATAGAAGATCCATTCACTAAAGATCTAGCTCGGTCGGCTCTCGAAAAGCTGATTAAAAGGATGGGATTGACATTCCTTAATCGGCCCCAAACGCAAGTGGGAGATTGATAGAGTTAGAGACATGCCCTACTGGTAATTCTATAATTTATTATAAATAAATTAACTATGTAATCAATTCTCATTCATAATAAAGGTATTTCCTTTCTGTTATATATTTAATATAACATGTGTTATAAATAATTAGATATTTAATTAAAATATATTTAACAGAAAATCCATAAATGGTGTGTTTGTTATAACAATTACAAATGGTTGTAATCATGAGTATTGTATCATAATATAATAAACGTATCATTTTAAACATTCACGGTCAAGGTACACTAAGACCGGATATTGATGTATCCACTGAGACTAAAGTAAGTAATGCTCTTGAAATTTTGGACAGTGTATTACTCATGACTAGTGGGGGCACCAAGGGGTTACGTATCGATAGTTATTGGATAACCATGCAACGACTCACTCGATAGTTTTCTATTGGTTAATATAACTAAGTTCAAACAGAGAATATCGATGTGATGAATTAACACATCTCTCAACTTGAGAATATTGTTGATTTTGACATGATTATTGTCTTCAATATGACAGCTCCACTTTAGTATAGTCAAATCATGGCATAACGTCCATCGACTGACTATAGTTGGGTCGATTGAAATTATGGAAGTGAAAACTATTCAAGAAAGGATTTGTCTCCTCGGTAATATAGGGTTAATATCACGGTCAACACAAGTCAACTCAAACTCAAAATCTCTGGTCAGAATGGTTTAGTTAATAGCAATTGTTATAAACCAAGGACCTTGTGTTTGTAATACAGAGTTGAATATGGATGATACTGAAATTTTGAACATTACCAAATTCCATAAGCGCAAAGTGATATAATTTTGACGAAGAGAATTGGTATAAATAATAGTCACAACTGGGTAACGCTTTCTAAAGTAAAATCGAATTTTACCGAAACTGAGTAAGCAATAACTTGGCCAAAATGTCACACCGCTGGCTAAGTGATGTGTGAATGTTAATATTCGAATAATTTGATATTAACTGCTTGCCAAATTTACACCTAATGGGTCACAAAACGAAACAATGAATACTCCTTTAACTAAACAATTTACTAATTTATAAAAAATTGTAAATTAATTAAATTAATTAATATTTATGAAATATTAGTTATAAAACTTAATTTTTATTTGTTGAACAAATATTAGTAAATGCATTTATAATTATTAAATGTATTTATAAATATATTAATCGATATATGATATTGATACATGTTTAAATTGGATTTTAAATGCAAAATATTTTGGTCGAGCTTTAAATGGGTTTGAAGCCCATATAGGGGCTAGTTGGTTCTTGTTTCGGCCAAGATGGAGCAACATAGGGGGTAACCATGTAATGGTTAGATAGGCTAGGGTTGGATAGATAAGGGATAGAGAATCAGTAAGAGATAAAAGAGGATCTACATCCTAACTTATCCCTAATATCTCCTCTATATAAGCGTCTTAATCCACACCTATTAGAGAACTTTTTGAAGCCCCTTAATCCCCAAATTATGGTTCAAATCTATACCTCCTGGTCTCTCCGTTTCCAAAGTTAAATCAAAGTAAAACTGATACTATTCTACAGCTGGTCGTCATCGGTTCAAGGACAAGCACTCTACTAGATTTGAAACTAGTTCGAGGTGTATATCACATCATTTCAAGGTGTACTTATAGGAATTGGATATAAGATAAATTTCTAATGTATTTATTTATATCATGTATATTGTATTATTAGTTAGGTGACGATTATAATAGATAAATATATTATCACAATTAGATTGGTTGTAGGTTTATATAATTTTATATTTTCAAAAATTTTTTTCCATCATACACACACACATATATACACCTATAAGATGCATGGCCCAAAATAAAAAATAATTTTTTTATCTTACTTAATTTAATATACAATTTTTAATTATATGTAAGCTTTATAATTTAAATACCATAATTTATTCTATAAAAAATACGATTTTATAATTTTATATGAAGAGTAACATATTTAAAATATTTTTGGCAGAAAAAATAATTATATATATTATTTAAATCAATTAATTATGTAAATTAATTATGTTAACATATATATATATATATTATATAAAATATATTTTATATATTTTAAAATCAAATTAGTAGTTAATATATTTTCGGCGGAGAAAATAGAAAACATTTTTCATATATTTAAATATTTAAATATTATTTGAAATTAAAATAGATTTTAGAATTGTTTTTGAATTACAAAACTATATACTAAATATTCAAATAACAAAATATCACTCGGAATTTTACTAAAATTTTAAAATTCAAAGTTATGCTTTGAAAAATAATTTTTTATTAATTTTTAACTAATATCCATATAGATATTTAATTTAAAATATATTTCAAAATTAAAAAAAATAACATTTTTGCCATGTGCGCTATAAGTTACATATATATATTTGTATGATTTTGTAAGTATTATTATGTATATGTGTGTATAAATATGTGTGTGTGTGTGTGTGTATATATTTCTTTCGATTTTGTAGCAGACAAATAATTAAATTTAATATACTTTATAAAAGGTTTTAAAATATACTTATATGACTATATATGTGTATATATAATGTTAAAATCTCATTTATGTATGTGTATGTATTTATGTTTATATAGGAATTATTTAAAATAAAATGTATTTTATACAACATATATATGTAATATTTTGTATATATAAATTAAAAAATATTAAATAAAATGTATTTTATACAACATATATATCTAATATTTTTTATATATAAATTAAAGTATGTAAACATGCATTTGGACAATATATTTGTATGCTAAATGAGCTAACATGTCTGTTAGGGTGTAAATCTCAACACTTATACATAGGCATGTTTTACTTTGCATGGATTGCTTTATACATGCACATATATGTATACATATATATGATACACTGTATATATATAATATAATATTATTTACATAAAATAAAGTTATTTTATAAATTTAAATAAATAATGATTTTATTTAAAAAAGTTGGAAATGTTCTAAATAAATTAGATTTCATAGACTCAATAAAGGTCCAAAATGGTAAAAGAATTTGAAATTCTCCCATTACTTCCACTACGGGGCTAGCCCAATTCCAACAACCCTACCCTTATAAATGTATATGTCTAATCGAACATGCATACAAGCATAATATTCTACGTAAGAAATCCTTGTCCAACATATTGTTGCATCTATGTAGCAGACACATGTGCAACTACATGTGTACCATCAATAGCCCCAACTCAATTTTTAAAGAAGGGTAATATAGGTTAATATCCATATTTATTCCAATGTTTTAAGTTAAGGGTCTACTATTAATAATATCTTTAGACATTAATAGAACAATTTTTAAAACCCTATGAAAATAAATACAACAGGCCATTAGATCATTGAAATATTTCAACAGCCTAACATGTATGAAGAACCAAAGCAATGGTATACAAAATGATAGCTACCATTTCTCTAGTGCACATATTAGGCATTGATTCCAAATTGTAATATTAAAACCGCTCACACAATGTCAGAAAGCAAATTCTTTTCGTTCAAAGGTTTTGTTAATAGTATTCTACATGACCATATAGTATATTATTAGCCCAATTAATTCCTTTATATCCAAAAGTGTAAAATCGATTGATTGGAGCTTTATGTAGCGCTCTGATTTCCCTAATCGCTAGATATGAGCCGAGTCTTCGACTTTAGAATCTGAATGATCATCCTCACTTCATCTTCACTGTATGGTTCAGCCAATGATATTTTTATGTTTAAAGATATAGCGAAGAAGAATATGATGGAGATGATGGATATGAAATAAAGTGAAGGAAGGTGATCCATGGAGGGGTTAAGAAACTACCTAAGTAATCAACAGTTGACGTCAGATGCGTCAGATATCTATAATATAAATAATTGGTTTTCAGTGATTCTTTGCAACAACCCATCAATGTAACGATCTAAGATTTAATTACATTAAAATATGAATATTTAAATGTACTTTTAATAATTAGTTAATGGACTTTATAACTAAGATTAACTCCTTTTAAATAATAACTAATGATGGTGAAATAATTTTCCAAATTTGTTTACATTAATAATTAGTTTAAAGAAAAATAGAAAATGTGGCCGAAAATCTTTTTTCAAATTTTCAACTTTTCGGTGCCCAAAATTTATTGAAAAACATTGTGCACATTTGAGTTAAATATTCACTTTCGTTCATAAATAAGTTAGCACACTATATATGTATATACACACACTTAATATAATAAAATGATATGACCTTTTATGTAAATATGAAACAAAAATTAAAATGTAAAATAAAGTGGCATAATGTGCCATTACTTTTTAAACATAAAGTATCCTGGTTATTAATGCATGTTGACTCGACTTATGAAGGGGAGACCAAGTTCACGTGGTAAAAGGGAGGAGGGAGCATGGGGAGTAAGGTGGAAAAATAAAGTGGAGGTTATGCACCCTAAGGCTAGTTTGATAATTTTGTTTATTCACTTTGCATACAAACAAATTCCTAACAATTTTTCTCATTTTCTCATTCCGTTCCTTCTTTGAAAACCTTCCTCCAAGCTTTTAAGAAAAAGCTCTAATGGTTTCTTGAAGTTGTTAAAAACCTTAGTTCATCCACTTTTTAAACTCAAAAACCTTGCTTAAACACTTCCTTTCCATTTCATCACTCCTCCTTTACAAAAACAACTCCACACCACCTTCACCTCTTCTCGGACGAACCTAAACCCCCGTAGGTCGAGCACTTTTCCATCATTAAGCTACCAATGACTCCATTTTTCCTACAGCAAAGTGAAGTTCTAGGTCGTGTGCAAACTATAGTAAAAGTTTGCTTAGTTTCATCAACTTTTGGTGAGTAAAATTTCTCGCCTGAAATAAGTTTTCTTAACCTGTATATATACTTTACGTTGGTTTGTATATGATGTTTCTTTGTGTAGTAATAGTGTTGGCTTAAATGTAATTATGTGCTTGGTGGTGATGGCATATAGTTTTGAATACGGAATTAAAAAAGTTAAGTTAGTATACAAGTGTTCTGGCTTGGTTATGTAAATTATGGCATGTATATATGATAGAAATCTTGCTTATGTTGTGGTGATGTTATGCTATGTTATATGTAAATTAAACAAGGTTTTTAAAACTCAAAAACTTTGTTTAAACACCTGCTTTCCCATTTCATCACTCCTCCTTCACAAAAAAAATCCATACTACCTTCACCACCTCTTGGCCAAACCTAAATTCCCTTAGGCCAAGCACTTTTCCAACCCTAAGCCACCAAAGACCCCATTTTTCCTAAGGCAAAGCGAAGTTCTAGGTCACGTTCAAACCATAGTGAAAGTTTGCTTACTTTTCTCAACTTTTGGTGAGTAAAGTATCTCGCCTAAACTTAGTTTTCTAAACTCTTATTTATAATTTGCTTGGGTGTAAATTTGTGTTTTTTTTTTGTGTAGTAATAGTGTTGACTTGGATGTAATTATATGTGCTTGGTTATGACGACATATAGTTTTGAATATGGAGTTACAAAAGTTAAGTTAGTATACAAGTTGTGCTCTTGGCATGGTTATGTAAATTGTGGCATGTATATGTGCTAGAAGTCTTACTTATATTGTGGTGACATTATGCTATATTATGTGTTGTATATTCTAAGGAAAAGCTAGATTTGAGCTAGTGGTTATGTCGCGACATCGAATCTTTCACTTGCTTAAAATTGTTTTTCTTTAGTGATTTTGGAAAAGTTTTCATAAGTGTTACCTTTACTTTTATTTGGTTTACAAAACTTCATACAAGGTTATAAAGTAGGTACAAACATAAAAGGAAAGTTTTTTTTAGACTATTTTGAAGTTTAGACAAGTTATGAAAATTACGAATCATATAGCGATATTCGCTATGGATGTAGTTCGTCAAACAAACTAGTTTTGAAAATTTAACGAGTGTTTTACTTAAGGTCTTTTAGAAAAGTGTTTCTAACATATATTAAGTAATTAAAAAGTAAATATTGTTTATTTAATTATTTATTTAATCAATGATTATTAAATTAATTAATTAAGCAAGGTAATTAGTACTTAATCATTAATTAATAAAGGTAATTAGTACTTAAGTGATAACCAAGTAAGTTAATTATAATAATTTAATTAACTAAAAGTTAATTATTATATTAAATTATCAATTAGGGATTAATTATTATGTAATTATTTATTAAATATGAATTATTTATTTATTTAAAAAAGGGTTTAATTATTAATTAATCACTGATTAAGTTAAGTTTAATTAGGACATAACTAAAATTTAATTATTATTTAATAAGGGTTGAATCTATTATTTATTAATTAATAAGGGTTTTAATTTCAAAAATTTCTTTAGTTCTAAAAGTTGGTTTTGTTTAAAATATGTTTTCTTTTTCAAAAGTGTTTTAAATCAAGGGATTTCTTTGTCCATTACCCTTAAGTAGTCTCAAACAAATTTGAAACTAAAGTTAATATGGAGACATATTTATGGGAAGTAAGTGTCCCATAGTTAGCACTAAAGTCGATGAGTAGGCCGATTCTCTATTTGTGAGATCTAGAATTTCATTCTAGGAAAGGAATAGAGTAAGGCCGAAATATCGAAAAAGTAACAGATATAGGAGGGTTGATTTCTATCAATGGTGTGTGTATAAATTAATTATATGGTTATCCATATGCAAAACTCTTTATAATTTCCCTAAATAGGGGATTGTCCTCTATTTATAACTTGACCTGTTTTATACTTAGGAAGTATGATTGTATAGTCGAGTTCCCTGGTGAGGATTCGAATACTTGTTGCATACTTCCAAAAGAATCGGAATTGAGTTAGTAGAAAATTATCGCCTAGTTTAGGGACACCGTTTTCGGATAAGTATGATTTATCGAAACAACTCTAAAATAACAATGTTTGCGATGGATCGTTTATAAAGTATGCTATGGACCTATATTATTCTCCCTGAGGGTTATTCCAAAATGAAAGATAGCAAATGTTAATGTTTGTTTGATTTAGGAATTTTATGGATGAATGCTATCATTGCATTATTTCTTGGAAGGCATTGATAACATTCCAAGATAGTCTGGTGGGGTAAGGTAAATATGACCTAAAGCCTAACATTCGAAAATGACTAAAATCAGGGGATATGCAACAGGGCTATGTGGGTCGCACCCATTAGTTATGGTCATCCCTTATCTAGATTCGACATCCTTTCTTATATGTATGCTTCAGGGCCCCTTTTGATTGTTGATTACAACTAAGGGATGATCGTATTTGGTACTATCCAGTCAGGGTTAAGCCGGTTCTGTGTAGCAGGGGTGCAAAATGTTCTTGTTGACCTCGATGTGTTTTATCTAAAGACGTAATATGACAGGAGGTATTCCGATGTCTTGTCGTTGATGGAATCCATTCTCCAATACATACCTTTACGGAATTACTTATAAACCTATTATGATGGAATTTAATTAATGGAACAATTTTGGTATGATTCCATATTTATTTTAAACCCCAGACATTACGATAATCTTAGAGGATTTTACATGGAAATGTTTTGGTTATCGTACGGTAAAAAGCCGTCCGTGTTTACGTGCGGCATGAACTTACGAGATACCTTGTTTTTGAATGTTTTTATAAATTTCAAGTTTCATACTTCACTCACACCAGACCCATGTCTGATCTGGAGTTTTATTTCTTTCCCTTAAACTCTTACGTACTCAAATTTTTATGAGTAGCCGAGTAGTCAGGTTCCGTGGAGCATTTAGGGAAGCAGTATGGAGCAGGAGCTTTTATCTACATCTAGAAGTTTTGTTTGTTTCTAGTGTGTCTATGCATTATGTATTAGCAGTTTCGACAGGTTATATAGCTGCCCTTGTTGGAAATAGTACTTCTTGTAACTTTGATGTAACATTTTGGAGTGACCATATGTACTATTCTATGATGATGTATATGTGACTCTGATATTTGTGAGAAAAATCTGCATTTGTTTCCTTTTACCCCATGATCAGTCTTTCGAACACTTAGATGATAACTATATGAATATCGATGATGTATTAACTGTCGTCTTTAGGTATAAGAAAGGTATATAATCACACTTGGTATCGGATGTTAGGTTGGGCGAGCGCTTATTCTTTGGTTGGAACCAACACAATAGAGATAGAGTCAGTAGTATCCTAGAATGAATTCAGTCTTTGAGAGTGCACATTGGTGTAGATTTGATCGGCATTTATATGTTTGGTTTATGCTCTTTTTCCTAAGATAATCTCATTTATGTATTCTAAATATATATTACTTTATTCAAGTAGTAAAAATGAGTACGAAAAGGAGACGAGGAAGAAGAAATAATAGTACAATAACCACAAATCGTAAAACACCGAATGTTAGAAGGGCTGGAATAATGGAAGAAGCAGTCCTAGTGCAGCCTTGAGTAAACATTGCAGCTCTGTGCATGGATTTCACAAATATAGGAGGAAAACCTTTCAAGGGTACATGATCCATCATTGAAGTACAAGCTTAGCTACAGTCATGTGAAAATATTTTCAAAGGTTTGTACATTCCTGATGATCAGAAATGTTTCTTGGCATCATGACAATTGCAAGAGGGGGCAGCAGCATGTGGATTTCTGTCACCGCAAATGTTTCAGAAGATGAGTTTTCATGGGCTAGATTCAAAGAAGTATTCGAAGACCAATACATGACAGTTATAAGAAAATCCAGTTGTATATAAGTTTCATGGATCTCAAGCATGAAGACTTGTCGGTGGTAGAATATGAGACAAATTTTAACAAGTCATCTCATTTCGTCCCTACACTCACATACACGCCTCTTAAGAAAAATGATATGTTTGTAGTAGGCATGGAGAAGAGTCCCATGAAAAGATGACAACTCATGTGAAGAAATCATTTGTGGATTTGGTAGACATGACATTAAGATATAAAGTGCTTTTTAAGAAGAAGTCAACCACACCAGCACCTTATGGGAATACCAAAAATTGAAACAAGAGGAAATTTAATCCAAACTAGAAGAAGTAAGGAAAACGAAAGCCAAATGGTGGAAATTAGAGGAATAGGTTCAAGGATTGTATATGTTATAGTAGTAAGGAGAAGGGTCGCATCAGAAAGTTCTGTAGGAATAAGGCTCAGAAGGCGAAGGCTATCTCTCCAATGGTTTAGAAGACGCTTTGTTATAATTGACACTAGCTTGGGCACATGATTAAGGATTGCCCATTGACGAAATGGAGAGCAAGCTCAAGTTTATGCTATTATGGACAGATCCTCAACCTTTGAAGATGATAAAGAGAAGAGATTTTTTGGAAGGTACTTTACTTATTAATGGCATTGTTGTTAGAGTTTTGTTTCATATTGGAGCTTCTCGTAGTTTTATCTCTAAAGAATTGGTAGATAAATTAAGACTTTCCCCTAAATACATAGAAATCCCTATTTACGTATCTAACCCCGTAGGTGGTGTAACTAATCTATGCTTGATTTGTATAAGGGTACAAAAGTAAGAAGCATTTTAGGGATTGCGAGTTATTACAAAAAGTTCATAAAGGATTATTCCAAGATCGTTGGTCATCTAACTAAGCTGACAAAAAATGATGTTAAATTCGAGTAGACTCTGAAATGTGAGGGTTCATTCCTCGAGTTAATCGAAAGGTTGACCAGTGCCGCTATTTTGGTTATTATAAATGGATGAGAGGGGTTGACTGTTTAGGCCGACGCTTATAAAGTTGATTTGGATGCAGTGTTAATGCAGTATGGGAAGGTTATTTCCTTTACTAGTCGGCTATTGAAGCCTCATTAGAAGAATTATGAAACGCATGATTTGAAGCTGTTAGTAGTAGTATTTGCGTTGAAGATGTGAAGGCATTACTTACTGGGTAAGATTCCTTCTTTTCCTCTTTAGTTTATTTCTAATCTTTAAGGATCCTAGTAAGTAATTTCCTTCTTTAAATAGGTAAACAAGTCAAGCTCTTTACGGATAATAAGTCCCTGAAGTATCTTTTCACTGAGAAGAATCTAAATTTGAGGCAGTAGTGATGGTTGGAGTTCCTAGCGGCTTACGACTTGGATATTCTCTATATGCTAGGAAAAGAAAATATGGTGGCGGATGCTTTAAGTAGAAATGCAGTTTTAGATATCTTAGAAGTTGCTCCGACTCTATTGGAAAGAATTGCTAGTAAACAAAGGGAGACAAGGGATTAACGAAGATCATTCGAGATGTTAAGGAAGGGCAGTGTCCAAGTTTTGAGATGAATAATTGTGGAATTTAGCATACGAATGGGAGGACTGCGACTCTAATATCGATGACCTTAGACAAGAAATTTTATTGGAATGTCATCAATCCAACTTAAATATCCATCTGGGTGTTTCAAACCTGCATCGAGAAATGAAGCGGGTGTTTTGGTGCAAAGGGAGGTCTCAATATATGTCAGCAGATGTTTGATTCATCAGTAGATAAATGGCAATCACCAAAGAAGCCTAGTTTACTTCAACCATTAGAAATCCCAAATTGAAGATGGAAGATGATATCAATTGATTTTATAGATGGATTACCCAAGACAAGAAAAGGGAATGAAGGGTGTGTGGGTTATTGTATAGAAGCTAACAAAAATTGTTGATTTTATTCCGGTAAAGTCGGCAAGAACTGCAGCATATTTGGTAGAAATTTATATAAGTGAGATTGTCAGATTGCATGGAGTTCCGATAAGTATTGTTATTGATTGAGATCTCGTCTTTACTAAACATTTTTAGGAGGCATTGGAAGTAGCTTTAGGAACAAAGCTAAGCTTAATCACATCATATCACACCTAAATAGATGGACAAAACAAAAAGAGTAAACCAGATTCGGAAAGATCTTTTAACAACTTGTATTCTAGATTTTGGAGGATCGTGGTAAAAAAATTTGCACTTGTTGGAGTTCTCCTACAATAATAGTTATCAAGCAAGCATAAGCATAGCACCTTACGAAGCACTTTATGGACGTCCATGTAAGTCACCGGCGTGTAGGGTTGAGACTAGAGATAGGCTAGTACTTGGACTGGACATGATTCAAGAAGCAACAAAAAAGATTGTGGTGATCAAGAGATGGATGAAAGAAGCCTAGGGTCGACAAAAAAAGTTATGCTGATAAAAGGAGAAGGGATTTAGAATTTGAAGTCGAGGAATCTTCATTTGTAAAGATTGTCCCAATTAGATGAGTTGTTCGATTCAGAAGGGCTGGGAAGTTTGCACCCGGTTATATTGGACCTTTTAAGATTATTGAAAGGATGGACCCCTCGCTTACAAAGTTGAGTTGCTTGAAAGGTTGTTAAGGGTCCATAATGTTTTCCACATGTCCCATTTGAGGAAGTATGTTCATGATCTATCTTTAATTATAGAGTCGTCTATTCAAGTGGATTTAAAGATAGAACCGAACTTGAAAATTTCCAAACATCCAGTTCATATTGTGGATCAGGATGAGAAGAGGTTGAAAATTAAGGTGGTGAAATTAGTAACGATTCGGTGGAGTGAGGATCCCATAGATTGTACTTGGGAGATGGTGGATCAATGAGGATGGCATATCCGCAATTGATGTTACGATAGTTGTTTGTTTGTATATATTATGTATACACAGTTGGCGTTATGGATGTTTGGTGTATGTCCTTTATAAGGATCTTATGATATATACTATATGACTTTTTGAGCAATTCTGAGTTATCTCCTTGTTTGCTATTTTTTGGACGAAATTCTTTTAAAGAGGGAAATTGTAACAACCCAAGATTTAATTGCTTAAAAATATAGTATTAAATATATTTTTAATAATTAATTAATGGATTTTATAACTAAAATAAACTTCTTTTAAATAATAACTAATGATTTTCAAAATATGTCTACAAAATTAATTAGTTCAAAAAAATAGAAAATCCGTCCGAAAATCATTTTTCAAATTTTCGAATTTTCAATGTCTAAATGTTATCGAAAAACGCTGTACACATTTGAGTTAAATATTCACTTTCATTTGTAAAAGTTGACATAGTTTAAATATATATGTATGTATGTGCATATGTGTGTGTGTGTTTACATAATATAATAAGATGATGTTACTTTTATGTAAATATAAAACAAAATTAAAAATGTAAAATAAAAGTTACATAATGTGTCATTTCTTTTTAAACAAAAAGTATCTTGCTTATTAATGCATGTTGGCTCAATTTATAAGGAGGGCCAAATTCACATGGGAAAAGGGAAGAGGGGGCATAGAGAGTGAGGTGGCAAAATATAAGTGGAGGTTATGTAACCTATGGCTAGTTTGGTAATTTAGATTATTCACTATATATATATACAAATTCCTAACAATTTTTCTCATTTTCTCAATTGATTCCTCCTTTGTAACCTTCCTCTTTAAGAAAAACTCCAGTGTCTTCTTAAAGTTCTAAAGTTAAAAATCTTAGTTCATCCACTTTTTAAAACTTAAAAACCTTGTTTAAACACTTCCTTTCCCATTTCATCACTCCTCCTTCACAAAAAAAAAATCCACACTACCTTCACCTCCTCTTGGTCGAACCTAAACTCCCTTAATCCAAGCACTTTTCCTGTCTTAAGCCACCAAATACCCCATTTTTCCTTAGGCAAAGCGAAGTTTTAGGTCATGTTCAAACCATAGTGAATGTTTGCTTAGTTTTGTTGACTTTTGGTGAGTAAAGTATCTCGCCTAAACTAAGTTTTCTAAACTTGTATATATACTTTTCTTGGGTGTAAATATGATTTTTTGTGTGTAATAATAGTGTTGATTTGGATGTAATTATATGTGCGTGGTTATGACGACATATAGTTTTGAATATGGAGTTAAAAAAGTTAAGTTAGTATACAAGTTGTGCTCTTGGCTTGGTTATGTAAATTATGGCATGTATATATGTTAGAAATATTGCTTATATTGTGGTGACATTATGCTATATTATGTGTCGTATATGCTAAGGAAAAGTTAGCATTTGAGCTAGAGGCATGTCACGACATCGAAATTCTTTACTTGCTTAAAACTTGCTTTTCTTAAGTGATTTTGGAAAAGTTTTCATAAGTATTACCTTTACTTTTATTTGGTTTACAAAACTTTCATACAAGGTTATAAAGTAGCTACAAACATAAAAGGAAAGTATTTTTAGACTATTTGTAAGTTTAGACAAGTTTTGAAAATTAAGAATCGTATAGCGATAGTCGCTATGGATGCAGTTCGTAAAACGAACTATTTTTGAAAATCTAATAAGTGTTTCACTTAATATCTTTTGGAAAAGTGTTTTTAACATATATTAAGTAACTAAAAAGTAACTATTTTTTATTTAGTTAATGATTATTAAATTAAATAATTATGTAAGATAATTAATATTTAATTATCAAATAACAAAGGTAATTAGTACTAATGTGAAATCAAGTAAGTTAATCATAAGTATTTAATTAATAATTGTTATTTAATTATTAATTAGGGATTAACTATTATGTAATTATTTACTAAAGATTAATTTTTTATTATTTACTTATTTATAAAAGGTGTTTAATTATTAATTATTACTGATTAAGTTAAATTTAATTAAGATTTTAATTAGGACTTAGGTAGGATTTAATTATTATTTAATAAGGGTTTAACGTATTATTTGTTAATAAAAAGGGATTTAATTTTAAAAATCGCTTTAGTTCCCAATGCCAGTTTTGGTTAAAATTTGTTTTATTTTTAAAAATGTTTTAAATCAAGAGATTTCTTTGTCGATTGCCTTTAAGTAACCTCAAACAAATATGAAACCAAAGTTAATGTGGTGACACATTTATGGGAACTAGTCATCCCATAGTTAGCACCAAAGCCGTTGAGTAAGCCGATCCTCTATCATGAGAACTAGAATTCATTTCTACGCAAGGGAAAAACTAAGACCGAAATATTGAAATGTGATAGATATGGGAGGGTTAATTTCTATCAAAAGTCATGTTTAAATTAAGTACATAGTTATCCATATGCGGAATTTTTTTGTAATTACCCTAAATAGCAGATTGTCCTCTATTTATAATTTGACCTATTTTATACTCAGGAAGTCTGATTGTATAGTTGAGTTCAACGATGAGGACTTGAATACTTGTTTCATACTTCCAAAAGAATCAGAATTAAATTAGTTAAAAATTATCGTCTAGTTTGGAGACATCGTTTTCGGATCAGTATGATTTATCCGAACTACTCCAACTAGTAATGTTCGTGATGGATCATTTATGAAGTACGCTACAGAGCTATACTATTCTTTTTTAGGATGATTCCAAAATGGAAGATAGTAAGTGTCAATGTTTGTTCGATCCTGGATCAACTTGTGTGGGTGAATGCTATTATTACATTATTGCCTGGAAGGCATTAATAGCATTTCAAGATGGTTTGCTAGGGGGGATGGTAAACATAACCTCAAGCCTCTCACTTGGAAATAACTAAAATAAGGAGATATGCAGTAAGGCTACGTAGGTTGCACATATTAGGGTATGGTCATCCCTTATCTAGATTCGATACCCTTTTTAATATGTATGCTTCGGGGCACATTTTGGTTGTTGATCACAGCCAAGGGATGATCATATTCGGTACTATCCAGTCAGGGGTAGGCCGGTGCTATGTAGCAGGAGTGCAAGATGTTCTGGTTGACCTTGGTGTGTTTTATTTAGAAATGTACTATGACAGGTGGTACCCTAGTGTGTTGTCATTTATGAAATTCATTCTCCAATATGTGCCTTTATGGACTTAGTTGTAAACCTATTATGTTGGAATCTAATTAATGTTACAATTTCGGCTATGATTCCATATTTATTTTAAACCCTAGTCATTATAATAATATCATAGGATTTTATATGGAAATTTTTGGTTATCATAAGGTTAAATCCTATTCGTGTTTACGTGCGGCATTGTCTTACGAGATACCTTATTTTTGAAAGTTTATATAAAGTTAAAAGTCCATACTTTACTCATACCAGACCCATGTTTGGCCAGAGTTTTATTTCTTTCTCTTAAAATATTAGGTACTCAAATTTTTATAATTAGCCGAGTAGTCAGTGTTGGGGATGCGGATTAAGGATCTTAAGGCAGAAATAACACTAGAGGGGGTGAATAGTGTTTTAAAGAATATATGAACTATATGACTAAATTAAAACTTTCAACACAAATTTAAACAGAATTCTAACACAGAATGATCACAGAACATATAACAAATGCAAATAGTAAAGTAAAGCAAGTAAAAGGAAAGAACACACCGGATTTTATACTGGTTCGGAATCCTCCTACATCCAGTCCTACACCAAAGCAATATCCTTATACAGATTTTTATAAGCCAATATCCAAATTACAACCCTCAATTTCTAAGGCCTTGAGGAACCCTCCTATCTCCGAGTCTGGGGTAAACTCTCTTGATTTACGGGACACAAGATCACCCTAATACTTCTTAATAACAATCCTTTTGAATAGAGAGACTCTATGGACTTTTTGAATACAAATTAATCTTATAACTCGGAATATCACTTTGATATTTAGTAGAATGATGGAGAATCAAATAGAGAGAGTATCTAAATGGTTTCCTATTGAGAATTTGGCCGAATGATGGCACGATCTTGAAAATATGAAGTTTTATGGATATGGAATGGTGGAGAAGAAAGAGTGAAGAAAATAAGAAAGTAGTTGTTGAAAAAATTCATTTTGGAAGCCTTATAGATGTACAACAGTCATAACCATTGGAAAAAGGTTTTTGAACGAATGGACACTTCTTTTGAAAATTGAATTTTGAATCTAACTGTCACCATGTCGACATGGGGTATCCCCTTATGTCGACATCCCTTAGTTCAAAATTGTAGAGATGTTGTTTTGTAGAAGCATTTGAATTTAAAACAAGTTGAAACTTCTCTGAAGCAAAATTAAGTGTGTAAACAATATTTTGAGATAGAGAATGAATATAAAACATTATTTTAAATATATATATATAATTGATATAGACCGTCAATTATATATGTAATATTTAAAATCAGAATAAGTTTTGATGTTTTAAAAATAGAAGTTTTTAAAATCAGAATGGAGGAATATTTCAAGGCTAAAACAAAGTTTGAAAACATTTTTGAAAACATGATTTTGAAAGCTAAAACATTTTGAAAACAGATTTAAAAACATTTTGAAAAATCTATTCAAACTGAAATTGCAAGAACCTTCCTATAGAGCTCCTCCATAGGACTCGAGAACTTGTACAAAGTAGTTTAAATGATTTTGATTTTCGTGGGTTTGTAAGCCACTTGTCGTAGGTTTGTAAGCTACTTGTCGTGGGTTTGTAAGCCACTGGTTTCGACAGAAATTTGGTTCCATCCCAAAAGAAAATTGGAAGAAAGATGAGAGTGCTATTATGAAGTTTTAACAAAATACTAAACACTTATCTTGAGATCTTGAAATCTTGATTCTCTAGAGTCTTGAATCTTGAATCTCTAATCTTCATCTTGATGCTTGAGTCTTTATACTGATCAGTCTTCGATAATACCTGCATATACTTCATATATACATACATACATATATATATATATGGAAATGTTAGTATATATTTTATAAAGTATAATAACTATATAAGGTTGTTGTCATCAAAACATCATCAACTCAGTTCCTAACAATCTCTCCCTTTTTGATGATGACAACCTTTATTTATAAAATATTCTTACCGTACCATAACTCCCCCTCACTCCGTGACTTCTCCTTAAAACTACAACTCCCCTTTATTCCATGACTCCCCGTTACACCAAGCATATATATTTTTATAACTTTCTCCCCCTTTGTCATCAACAAAAAGGAATAAAAGATTTACCTGTTCTAAGATAATCAAGTATATATAGAACAAAAGCGTAAAGTGAACGTGTAAGTGATCAAGTGTGTGAGCATATATATAAGTGTAACTTGACAATCAAATCAATATCATACATAGCAAACCAATCATGTATAGTATATAAGTTATATACAAACCAAATCCAAATCAAACTTAAGTAAACAATTCAATCAAATCCTAATCAAATCTAAATCAAATCAAATAAACAAACAAACATACATAATGATCAGACATTTCTTGGGACTTCCACCCATCCATCTTCTCCAAAGATAGGATCAATTTTGATAACATCCCAATTATCTTTGTCGAGAGTGACCGGTGGATTAGCTTCGGGTTCGTCTTTGCTAAGGCTTGAGATCATCCAACGAAGTGCGTCGAAGTGTTTCTCTTGCTCTTTGATCATCTGCATTTGGCTTAATTCTAAGTGCCTTTGATTTCTGAGTATAAAAGAAAGAATATTCTTGAAAGAAGTAAGAGTTTCTTCAAGATTTTCACTTAAATTCTTAATTGGATAAGCCATAATTTAAGAAATAAGTTGAAGTATGAGAGGAGATGAATAGAAATGGAGGTTGAGAAGTTTTTCTGGAAAAAATAGTTATTTATAGGAGTTATTGGCCGTTCAAAATGAATTGTCACTTGGTAGTTACAAGAATTTGAAGTTAGAAATTATAACTACTTTCTGACTGTTATACGTCGACATGGGGGGATGGGGCATGTCGACATGGTCTAGACAGAATGACCAAGTTGAGTTATTTTTTGATTTTTAAGTTTATTTTTATACTAGTGGACCTATATAAACTTAAAATAAATAACTATCAGAGATATATAAAGCTGGAAAACAGAGAATAAGATAGCATTACTTATAGTAGTTAACATTACATAATCTTAACTAAAAAAGTAGAAAATACAAAGATAGATAAACGATAGCTAGAGAGATAATGGCTAGGATTAGTTTGATGAAGATGATGATGAAGACAAGCCAAGTTTCCTGCCTATCTTCCCAAAGAACTTGTCGATCTTGGTGGAGATTTTATCCATTTTCTTGCTAATATATCTCTTAAGAACCTTTTTGTTTTGAGCAAGTATCTTTTGGTTCTTGAGTATGGTTTTGTTGGACGGATTGGCGGGTGTATGTGGATACTCTATACTTTCCAAAGAGGTTTCTTCATCTTCCTCTTCTTCTTCAATTTCCATTCCTTCCCCTTCTTCTTCCTCTTCTTCTCTCTCTTCTTCCATATCTTCGTGAGCAAGTCTCTCTTCCTTTTCGGTAAGTGTTTCATATGGTTGAAACATAAGTGGGATTTTCATAAGGGAAATGTTTCCATGATTGAACACTTTCCTACTTACAAACTCTTCCTTTTTAACATCCACACCAAAATAATTGAAAATCCGAGTAAGGTAAATTCCATGATAAAGAATGTTTTCTCCCATATTAAAATTTTTGGGTCTTAACTCATCCAAAATAGTTTGTGCCCAATTAATATCATATTTTCCAAATATAGCAAAAAGAGCTTTACACACTTTTGAGGTGGGATTATTGTAGTTTCCCGACCTAGGAATAATTGTGTGTTGAATAAGAAGGTTGACAATTCTTGCTTTTGGGCGGAAAAAGCGATTCTTAAAATCCATGTGGTCACCGCTTTCAAAAATGTGATGAAAAGTCTCTCGATCGGTTTCATTGATTTGAAATTCCGAGAGATTCATACCGGTAGATTTGCAACCCAAAATAGTACCCAAAATATCGGAATCCAAAACAATAAGTGTTCCTTTAACACTACTCCAAATTTGATCTTCATTTCCATTATAAAATCCATGATTTGGGTTTGCATAAAACATTTTGACAAGGTTTGGATAACAAACGAAATCATTTTGCTTGTTATCAATCAAGCTAAGAATGGAGTTTTCTTCAAAAAGTTGATCGATTTCATAAGAAGAAAAATTCATCAAAAATGACAAATTTTCCCGTATTGACTTTACCATAGTTTACATAGCTTATGTAAGCTTTTATAGCCTCCGGGTCATTAAAAAGATCATTTTGATGGATTTGGGCAGCCTCATAGTTGATGGGTTACTTGAGGAAGCCATTGATGAGTGTTTGAGAGGAGTAGAAGATAATGAAGAAGATTTGAATTATGAGAATAAAGTGAAAAGAGATGATAAGAGAAGTATATTAAATAGGTTCTCTAAAGTCATTTTCTCTGGTCAAGCGGTATCTTTTCAGAATTTTGAAGTAAGTGAAAAGGTGGAGGGAAATTCAAAAGTTTGAATTCAAATTTTGAAATCAAATTTCTGAGAGGCATGTCGACATGGGGTATCATGGCATGTCGACATGTGCCTGTTGAATTTGAAAGGAGGTGTTTATTTCTAAAATCTAATAAATTCCTAAAATCCTAAGAAAACTAATCTATATTCTATATCTACATTCAATTCAGTAATAATATTAAATATAATAATATTAAAATATTTTAATATTTAAAATATTATTAAAATATTATTATTTTGAATTTAAAAATTCAAATTTCAAAGGGTGATTTTGAATTTAAAAATTCAAGAAATTGCAAACAAAATCAAAGCAAGCAAGCATCCAATAAAACTAAAATAAATGTGTACCTATTTTTAGATCCAAACTCCGATCGTCTTCTGATTCGAGAATAGCCGTGAAGCACAGATTTGAATTATCAGTTTTCTTCTCGTCATCACTGGATGAATCTGAATCGTCAAGAGTTGCTGCATATGCCTTCTTTCTTTTCTTTGGTTGCTCGTTGTTTGGTTGAAATGTCTGTTTGTCTGGATATGGACAATCCATCTTGTAGTGCCCTGTTTTGTTGCAGTTGTAGCATCTATCGCCATTGTTGTTGTTGTTGTAGTTGTAGTTGTTGTTGTTGTTCTCCGAAGTATTTCTGGAATTTCTTTGATCATTTCTTTTAAAGTTATTCATCTTTCTATACTTCAGAAATTTACTGAAATTTCTGGCCATGAAAGCAATTTCTTCATTACTCTCTTGTTCTGAATCTCCAGTTGTTGCATTGAATGCGATCGATTTCTTTTCCGTTGCCTTAGATTCTTTTCTCCCTTGTAGTTGTACTTTATAAGACATTAGATTACCGATTAACTCTTCGATCTTCATTTGACTAACATCATTTGCCTCTTCAATAGTAAGTGTCTTTTGATCCCATTCTGGAGTGAGTGAATTGAGTATTTTTCTGACTTGATCTTCTTCTGAGAAACCCTTTCCTAAAGCAATCAATGAATGTACAATGTCTTGAAATCGACAATACATGTCGGAAATGGACTCATTTTCATGCATTTTAAACAATTGAAACTGGTTAGTTAATATGGAAATTTTAGTCTGTTTAACTTTGCTTGTTCCTTCATGAGTTACTTGCAAAGTTTTCCAGATTTCAAATGCAGACTTACAAACAGAAACTCTATTAAACTCATTCCTATCTAGTGAACAAAATAGTATATTCATAGCCTTAGAATTGTTTTGTGCAACTGTCTTTTACTCAGTAGTCCACTGGGAAAAATTAGTAGTTGGTTCAACATATTCAATTTGTGTCATGTTCCAAGTATCTAAACTTATGGATTGTAAATAAATTTTCATCCTACATGCCCAATATGCAAAATTACTGCCATTAAAAAGTGGTGGTCTGACAGTAGACTGACCTTCTATAAATGAACTAGTGTTAGTACTTGTGTTGACAGACGTAGTCATGACAGGAGTGACATTATTAGCGTGTTGTGCCATTAAAACTTTTCAAAATTTCAGATTATGAAAATAATGAAAACCAATGCTCTGATACCAATTATTGGGGATGTGGATTAAGGATCTTAAGGCAGAAATAACACTAGAGGGGGGGTGAATAGTGTTTTAAAGAATATATGAACTATATGACTAAATTAAAACTTTCAACACAAATCTAAACAGAATTCTAACACAGAATGATCACAGAACATATAACAAATGCAAATAGTAAAGTAAAGCAAGTAAAAGGAAAGAACACACCGGATTTTATACTGGTTCGGAATCCTCCTACATCCAGTTCTGCACCAAGGCAATATCCTTGTACAGATTTTTATAAGCCAATATCCAAATTACAACCCTCAATTTCTAAGGCCTTGAGGAACCCTCCTATCTCCGAGTCTAGGGTAAACTCTCTTGGTTTACGGGACACAAGATCACCCTAATACTTCTTAATAACAATCCTTTTGAATGGAGAGACTCTATGGACTTTTTGAATACAAATTAATCCTATAACTCTGAATAACACTTTGATCTTTAGTAGAATGATGGAGAATCAAATAGAGAGAGTATCTAAATGATTTCCTATTGAGAATTTGGCAGAATGATGGCACGATCTTGAAAATATGAAGTTTTATGGATATGGAATGGTGGAGAAGAAAGAGTGAAGAAAATAAGAAAGTAGTTGTTGAAAAAATTTGTTTTGGATGCCTTTATATAGATGAACAACAATCATAACCATTGGCGAAAGGTTTTTGAACGAACGGACACTTCTTTTGAAAATTGAATTTTGAATCCAACTGTCACCATGTCGACATGGGGCATCCCCTTATGTCGACATCCCTCAGTTCAAAATTGTAGAGATGTTGTTTTGTAGAAGCATTTGAATTTAAAACAAGTTGAAACTTCTCTGAAGCAAAATAAAGTGTTTAAACAATATTTTGAGATAGAGAATGAATATAAAACATTATTTTAATTATATATATATATATAATTTTGATATAGACCGTCAATTATATAAGTAATATTTAAAATCAGAATAAGTTTTGATGTTTTAAAAATAGAAGTTTTTAAAATCAGAATGGAGGAATATTTCAAGGCTAAAACAAAGTTTGTAAACATTTTTGAAAACATGATTTTGAAAGCTAAAACATTTTGAAAACAGATTTAAAAACATTTTTAAAAATCTATTCAAACTGAAATTGCAAGAACCTTCCTATAGAGCTCCTCCATAGGACTAGAGAACTTGTACAAAGTAGTTTAAATGAATTTGATTTTCGTGGGTTTGTAAGCCACTTGTCATAGGTTTGTAAGCTACTTGTCGTGGGTTTGTAAGCCACTGGTTTCGATAGAAACTGGGTTCCATCCTAAAAGAAAATTGGAAGAAAGATGAGAGTGCTATTATGAAGTTTTAACAAAATACTAGACACTTATCTTGAGATCTTGAAATCTTGATTCTCTAGAGTCTTGAATCTTGAATCACTAATCTTCATCTTGATGCTTGAGTCTTTATACTGATCAGTCTTCGATAATACCTGCATATACTTCATATATACATATATAGATATATGGAAATGTTAGTATATATTTTATAAAGTAAAGTATACTAACTATATAAGGTTGTTGTCATCAAAACATCATTAACTCAGTTCCTAACAGTCAGGTTCTATGGAGCACTTTGGAAAGTAGTATGGAGGAGGAGCTTTCATTTGTATATAGAATTTATGTTTGTTTTCGCTGCATCTGTACATTATGTATTAACAGTTTGGGAGGTTGATATAGCTGTCCTAGTTGGGATTAGTACTTATTGTAATTTTGATGTAACATTTTGGAGTAACCATGTGTATTATTCCATGATGATGTATATATAACTCTAACATTTGTGAGAAACATATGTGTTTGTTTCCTTGTCTTTTATTTTCTTTTCCCGACGACCTATCTTTCGAACACTTAGATGGTCGGCACATGAATACGGATGATGTATTAAGTATCGTCTTAAAATATAAGAAAGGCAGATCTTCATAGTTAAATTGGGTCCCATTGAAGACGTGTCTGACACATTGGATGCATCTAACGTGATGTCAACTACCTGAGCAAAAAGTAGCTGCATACGTTACCTAAACCATTGCATGATGAGCACATGCAAGCTCATGTTCAAAGCTTTTACCATGTTATGTTATAAGGGTTTTATATATTATGTTACATATGCCAAATGTGGAAAATTTACTCCTATTAATGGTTTGTGTTGATTATATTTTTCATCGATCTCGGAATGAGACTAACGCATCGTGAAGAACAAAAGTCACTTGCTAATCATTAGGCTAAGGATGGAATGGTATAAGCATTTAAAGGTAAATGACACAAGAAGCAGAGTGGTTCCACAAAGCTGTCGACGTCCACTATGAAGTTCTCATACTATATGGCTCGCTTATAATAAAATGACAAGAATGAAAGCATTTAAAACTAATGTAATGACTAATCTTAAGGGTTTTTTGTGCGAAGAGCTTTGAATTGTGTATTGTACACAAAATTCTTACACTTTTCTGCCTCTGTGAAGTGGCAATACATAAGATATTTATAGTAGCTCAAATGCTTAAACGGCTAAGACCGTGTTACAAAACAGGAAGAAAGTGTGCCTGACCATTGTTTGGTTGAACAAGCTTGATGAGAGACGGCTGGATAAATGGAAGGAAATGTGTGGTTGAGGTGAATGTTAATAAGAGAATTATAGCAGGTGCATGTGTGGACTTGATTTGCATTTAATGCATTTGTACTGTGATAGTATGATGTTGTGGGAAATGGAGCATGCTTCTTGTTATAAGTAGATACATCTGGGTGTGCGTTCTATCGCTTTACTCCTACATGCCTTGGTTGCAAGGCAGCTAAAGTTGGTATGTTGGTCACTTGGACCATGAAGATGATAGAGAATTGCTGGGAGTTGAGGGCTAAAGTCATGTTGTGCTGGATGAAGGATGATGAGAAGAGCTTCAAGCCGCAAATGGCTAGGCTAAAACTAGACCAATGATGGGCTACGCTGAAGTCAACCTTGAGCTGCGGTGGTTGGCAAATAGCTGGGACAGATGATTGAGAGGGCAGGTAGACTTCATGTCGTGTTGAATGTAGGCCAACATGAAAGAGCCAGTTGTAAGCGAAACAGGTCGAAGCGAACCAGACAGAGTTATGTTTATGTCATCCTTTGATTAACAAGCTGACTTCTGAGTTGCTACAGGGTGCCCCAGTCCTCAGCTAGCACGATGTGCAATCGAGTAGAGGGTTGATATGGGCCCAGCCTATTTTTGGGTCGGCATTAAGTGCAGAAGCCTAGCTGGCCTATCTCTAGCCTTAGCTAATTTGCCGAATGACCTAGACCCGAGTCACTCTGGATTAGACCAAGTCAGGCTAAAAAATCTTGATCAATCAATTTTCTTATTTACAAAAAAATTGAGTAATAGCTGGTTAGTGGATCAACAACTAATTCTCTTGTCCATAATTTCCATATTCATGCCAACTACGCTACATCCATGCATTTATCAAATAAAAACAAGTTAAATAAAAATGAAATTTGATGAATACGAGCATTGGGGACAGAGGGCATAAAAGAAAGAGGGAAAAAGGAATTAAGGACGTTAAGTTACTGAAACCAACAACATACTTTAACTTGTATTTGCCAAACAAGTGTCTACAAAACACAACAAAATACTCATAAGGTTCATAAATTCACATATGTTGCGTACATGAGCAATGTAAAAAATCATCATCTAAAAATAAAATACTTGCTAAAAGACTAAGGTTGGAAAAAAATAACCATATAAATAAAGTAGTTGAATTTTAGAAGCCCATCCTTTGTTCACCCATCCATTCACTGGTGTCTCTTCCATTTTCGAATTGTTAATGGTTGAAGAATGAAGTTAAAAGATGTCATAAATTAAAAATGAAACATAAATTTGTAAATTAAAGTTGATTAAAATCAATTTGGCTCAAAGTTAAACAATCTTGTTAAAAATTATAGCATCTTTTCAAATCTATCAATAAAAGGTGAAAAAAATGGATGCAAAGTGTCAAGCAATAGAGGACATGCACTAATCTTACAGCTAAGGATTGTAAACAATAGTATTTCAGTTTGTAATCTTAGGTAAGGCTGTCAATGGATACTGAAAATTTTGAAATCCGTATTTGAAACGCGGATAAATATCATATATCCGAAAAAACAGATATGGATGCGGATACGAAGTTAAAAATTATTCATCTAGTTTTTATCAAAAATATAGTTTATTTTATCCGTATTTTAGTGTAATAAAAGATATATATTTATTGTCTTATTAAGTCAATGGTTTATATTCTATGCATTTAGTGTATAGTAACTGCTCAAAACTATTTTTTATTATCGTATTTGTTTATTTTGCATACTTTTATAATTAATTAGACTGGAAATAATTATGTGAAGCCGAAATTTTCTAATTATGTTACTTGATTTATCGATCATTAGTGGAGAAGATAATTATCCGATATCTATTCGTACCACGAGTGCGGATATCCAGTATCCGAAAATTATTATAGATGCGAATGCAGATATGGCACTATCCGCATTCGAAAATATCCATTAACAGGTTGAATATTGGGCTGTTATGGTAATGATTACCAATATCATTTTGCTAATATCGTTACCGTACCGTTTTTACTGGTAAATTAAAATTGCTTATCACTGTCATTGTCGATTTATTAGTATATTGAAGGCCGGTGTACCATAACACCCATATGTATAACCATGTTGCCAAATAGTATTACCGGGTAATACCGCCTCATAATACGAAGAATAAGGTGATATTGGGCTATCACATGTGAATATTACCTTGGCTCGACACCGATATGTATTAAAAAACTTATAAGAAACTTATCTAACATACTTCGTATCGGCATAAAGCAATAAACACGTGCGTTTCTAGGATAGAATAATACACAATATGGAATAAATCACAGAGATCGTACAGTTATAAAACATAGCGATAAAATATATTTAATAAAATATAAATGTCCAAATGGGTCAACAATGGTAATCAAATACCCACCGGCTTCAAAATATATAGAGTATATGTCCATCAAATACATCTCCCAATAACATCATATATACATAAGGACTATGTACAAGAATGAATATCCACTACACAGTCCTCCTAAAACTATCCTCTAAATCTATGCCCAACGACAAGTTAGTCGCTTCGTCACTGAACTTGAAATATCTTAAAATGACCCGGGTATTATACAAATAACATGCAGATCAGATTTTGTCTAGAATTTGGATGTCAATATATAATAACAACCGCATGATATAAATAAGTATAACCTAAGGCAACATATTAACATCATCCAATACCATGTGCTTAATATACCACCCATAGTAAAGAAAAGGTAATCATCACATTGAATAACACAGGAGTAAAATGGGTTAAATAATAACTAAACAACCAACTAAAAGATCAAGTAATGTATTTCTCAACCATCGGCCTTAATGAGGGAAGCGATCCCTTGACTATATATACCTAAAGGATACATATATAATATGATATGCAGACTTATAGTGTTGGACACAAATATGAAATACACACAACAAAACACAATAATCTATCTCAACCAATTGTCCTAACGAGGGACAAGAATCTTAACTGAGTGGCCCAAGATGATAGATATAATAAATCACATCCGGAATATCCCTTAGTCGTTGGCTCTAAGAGAGAAAGACAGACAAACACACAAAAAGCCTCTAATGTCATATGGAAAGACATCATAAATCTAGCTAATGGTTAGGCTATCTCCAATGACAGGCCAACACACAACTAGTCTCTAACGTCTTGTAATCATAGTCTCTAATGAGGTGATAATATCAAATAACTCATCTGAAGTGGTTCTACCTTAATCATCTAGATAGGAGACTAGCATACTACAACACCGCTCTAGGAAACGCTAATGGCCACAGCCCATTTCCTACAGTCCTTTAGTTACTCTCGGAACTGCAATGCCTGTATTTATCTAAATGTCATAAATGTTTGGAATTGGACCAACCTGCAGTGGTAGTGGTGGGTGTATTTCAAATTTTTTTAACATATTGATCCTTATTGGGTCCATGAAGTCTAATTCATTTAAAAAAATACAAAATTATTTTAAATAAAATCATTTATCTTATTTAAATTTTAGTATTTTGTAACGTCAAGTTAATTTGAATGATTTAATTTATATATATACATGTATAATATACATATACATATGTATGTGCATGTGCAACATAATAATCCATAAAGGGTACAACATGTTTGTATATAATGTTGGGATTTGCATTGCAACAAACACATTAGCTCATTCCGTATGTATTGTATATTGTCTAAATATGTGGATAAATTTATAAAGCAAAGTGTATTTATATAAATACGTATACATATATTTAAAATATATTCTATAAATAAAAGTCTTAAAATTGAATATATATATATATATATAATTTAAAACATTTTTATAACTATATACATAATTAAACATATAAATTATATATATATATATATATATATATAATGGTTAAAATTACACAAACACACATATATATAAGGTTAAATAAATTGTATATATATGAATATTTAATTACATTCAAATATTTAAAATATAAATATATTTTTTTAATTATTTTTAGATCGAAATTAGCATAACAAACATAAATAATAATTTTATAATTTCATCATTATTATATATATAATGAATAGTTTTGATTATAATAATTAAAAATATCAATAATAAATTTTAAAATCAAATTTTAAAATTTACAAAACTTTAAGATCATAAAATACAAGTTTAAAAAAATTTCCATGAATATTTGAAATAAAATATTATTTTTAATAAATAAAAGAAATGTTCAACCGAAGCAATTTAATTATTAAAAATATTACATATAATAAAAAATTCTAAAAAAAATTCCATGGGTTGCTGCACAGATGTAGCAATTTAAAAAAAAAATATAATTGAATTTTCATTGTAGTAATTATTTGAGAAATAATAAACAATTCAAATAATCAATAAAAGATAATTTAAAATCATTTATATATATATATAAAATATTTTCGAATTTGATAATTCATATTATGTATAAATTGGTGTAAGGAACAATTCTAAGCTATTTATACAATATAAATATACATATATGTAGTTATATGTTTAAAATACACATTAGTCTATATTTAAATTAATATATAAATTAAATAATTAATAATGACAAAATTTAATTTTTTACAGCAAACTAGATTTGTTTATATTTACATTATAACACATAATAATATAACCGTGCACATAACTAAACTAATTTGTGACAACTATATATATCTACGAAAATCTCACCTAAATAGATATATAGCATTAACATATATACAGATTTGGGATTAATCAATATTAAATCACAAAATATGATATGATTACTGTAATATATAAATAAAATATCACCTCTCTTAATCTTAGCCATCCATCTCTAGGTCTAATTCTAAGTTTTAACCGCATCTAGTAACTTGTCAAAACCGAAATTTATAGCTCTAATGATGGGCTTTAAACTCATTTAAGCCCAAGCGAAAATGCTATGCAATTAAATCTAATTTAATCGCTTATCGATATGATATATCGATTAGTACATTTATAACTGTTATAAACATATAATCATTTTTATTTCTCAAACCATATTCAAAATTTTCTAATTCATATTTCATAAATATTAATTAATTTAATTTATTTATAACAATTATAAACTAATTAAATCATTCAGCCTTAAGGGAATTCATAATTTCAGTTACGTAACTCTTAGGTATAAATTTGGTCGGCTATTAACACCGAACAATTTGAGTGTTAACGTTCACACGTCACTTAGCAAGTGGTGTGCCATTATGGCCAAATTTATTACTTATTCGTTTTTAGTAAAATCTTATTTAATTTAATAAGCCTACCCATTAGTGACATTTATATACACCAATTATCTTCGTCAAAAACTGTATCACTTTGGATTTATGGAATTTGGTAATGGCCAAAATTCCTGTCCATATTCAACTCTACAGTCCAAACACAAAATCCATGGTTCAATAATAGCAATTATTATTAATTGTACTACTCTGACCAAAGATTTTTGATTTGGGTTGACTTAAGTTGACCATGATACTAACCTCATATACCTGAAGTGATGAATCCTTTCTTGAATAGTGTCTTCCTTCCAATACTTTCACTCGATCCAACTATAATCACTTGATGGATGTCGTTCCATGATTTGACTATAAGCAGAGTTTTCATATTGAAGGTTGACAGTATTCTTTAGTCGAAAGAATTGTGTAAATTAGTCACATCGATATTTTCCGTTTGACCTTAGTTATATTAGCCAATAAAAAACTACCGAGTGAGTTGTTCTATAGCTATCCAACAACTATCAGTACATAATCTCTAGGTGCCCCCAGTAGTCATGAGTAATACACCACCCAACATTTAGAGAGCATTACATACTCTAGTCTCAACGCATACATCGATATCCAGTGTCGATGCATCTTGATTAGGATCATTTAAAATGACGTGTTTTGTAAGAATGTGATCCAATACTCATGATTACAACTAATTGTAATTAGTATCACATACATGTCACTTATGGATTTTCTGTTAAATATATTTTTAATTAAACATTTAATTATTTATAACACATCATAACAAATATATACAGAAAGAAAAAAAACACCTTTATATCGAACAAGAATTGATTTTGGAGTTAATAAATTATAGAATTGCCCCTAGGGCATACCCCTAACACTATCAATATATCACTTGCACTTGGGGCCAATTATGGAATATCAATCCCATCCTCTCAATCAGTTTCTCGAGAACTGTCCGAATTAGACCTTTAATGAATGGATCTACTATGTTGTCCTTGGTATCTACCCTTTGAATCACAACTTCTTTCTTCTCAACAAATTCTCTAATCAGGTGAAACTTTCAAAGAATGTGTCGTGACTTATTATGTGCTCTTCATTCCTTTGCGATCTGTATTGATGCATTGTTGTCACAAAACAATGTCATTGGATTCTTAATATCGGGAACCACTCCGAGCTCACTCAAAAACTTGCGCATCCATACTGGCTCTTTTGCTGCTTCATTGAGGGCGACATACTTGGCCTCCATCGTGGAATTAATAACTGTTTTTTGCTTGGAACTTTTCAAACTAACGGCTCCACCATTTGGTGTAAAGATATAGCCGGACACTGATTTATATCATCTATATCACTTTGAAAGCTCGAATCTGTATACCCCTTCATAAGGAGGTCTCCATTTCCAAAGACGAGGAATAGGCCCTTAGTATTTTTCAAATACTTAAGTATACATTTTATGACCATCCAATGTTTTTCTCCGGGATTAGACTGGTATCAGCTTACACATCCTAATGTGTATGCTACATCCGGTCTAGTACATAACATAGCATACATTATGGATCCTATGGCTGAAGCATAGTGAAACCTCTTCATACATTCTTTCTCATCACTGGTATGAGGAGCGTCCTTTTTAGAAAGGACAAATCCAAATTGCGTTGGAACACTTCCATGCTTGGAATTCTCCATATTAAACCATTTTAGTATAGTGTCTATGTATAGGGATTGTGACAATCCCAACAACCTCTTAGACCTATCTCTATAGATCTTTGTGATGCCCCACCTTTATACTCACACTAGCCAAGGACGCTACGGGGTAATGGTGTCGACTAGCATGAAGAATAAGGTTGTTGAGGAGCGACCATCTATGTAATTGTTTTGTGTGAGTACCGATATGTCAGATAGTATGACATGCATTTCATTTCAAGAGGAAATCTGACATATCAAATACAAACTCAAAGTAACTACACAGTGACTATGTGACCTTCAGAAACAAATATAAAATAAGCATAACACAAAATCAGTCACATATATTCATATCACTCAGGCAGAAACAGATATGAATATAACGCATAGAAGTGAACATCAAAATAGTGGTCATATAAGATCGACTACATCACAAAAGAACATGTATACATCATGGAGTCTCTATCTCGTATAAATAAAGACAAAAACTACTGAGCTAAAGTAGTTAGCCAAAAGGCAGAAGCTAGTCCCTGCTAAGAAGTCAAGTGGAAGCACTTGAAGCACCTCGGTCTGACCCGAGTATTATTTAAGAAGAAAAATAATAAATGGACCAGTCTAGTTATAAATATCATATAAGATGAGATAGGATGAGAGATATGAAAAAAAATGACAACAATAATGTCATACTGTGACAAGTATATATTTGATAACAGTGAAAATCATATAATATCTCGATTCTCGTCAAATATCCAAAAAGAATATCATATTCTTAGGTTATTCACCAAACCTCAAATATTGACAAAGCATATCAATGAAAATCGCAAAAATTGGTGAAACACAAATTCCAAAAATCAATAATTAAAAATCAAGAAAACATAAAAGGGGAGGCGTATCACAAACGGGAGCAAGAAAACTCACAAACACGTGTATTACGGACGAAACGTTGTTCCATAGTCGCTAACCCACCAAATAGAGCCGAAGGCCCACCGAAACGGTCAAAAGACCATGCGTCGCCACCCCACCAAAATGAGCCGGAGCTCCATCGAAATGGAGTTTAACCCCCCTCGAGGATAAAAAGACATCGCACATCGCTAGTTTAAATCACAAAATAATCATCGTTGATCAATAAGTGTAAATTACACTAAGCTAGTAAATAAATGAGTTAGGCTTCATGTCCCATAACCACTGGCTTAACTTAAATATTTACGAACAAATTGTAGACTTCCACTCAAAATAAGTGTAAATTACACTAAGCTAGTGAATAAATGAGTTTAGCTTCATGTCCCATAACCACTAGCATAACTTAAATATTTACGAACAGATTGTAGATTTCCACTCGAAAATTGTCATGAGATTTCAATCGAACAAGTCCAAGAATTAACCGACGAAGTAAACGCAAGCGTTTTGACCCACTTATTTTGCTAAGTCATTTAATTAGATTTCTCATCCGAATGAGGTAAAGGTTTGTATATATTAATAGATTAGAAATGGTTTTAAAATGAGTTTTGTATTAAAAATAGTGTTGAAATCGTTTTTGTGAAAGAGTTTTAGTATTTACTACTAGTATAAAAATCCTTTATATTTTAAAGGGACAAATCATAGAAATGATTGTAAAAACAATCTATCACCAAAAATCCACATTCGACGATGTGAATTAAAACCCTGAAAATCGATACCAAATCCATCAAATGGAAACACCAAAAATCTAGAAAAGAAATCATCAAAGTCGGTATTGATTGACAATAACTATTCGATCATCAAAGATCGATAAAAATTAAAAATCCACTCAAAACAGGAAAAATATGCAAAATTCAACAAAATCGGACATCCAACCGGTTTAACCAGATGTCTGACCCTAGGTTCTAAAAATTTATATTTTTTTCTCCTTTTTCTTTTTATTTCCTGTAGCCTCCTAGATGCCTGGCTGGGTTTAGCCAAACGTCTGGTCCTGGGCTCTGCCCATTTTATTTTTTTTCCATTTCTTTTTTTCTTCAGGAATCCTAACCAGATGTCTGGATTTTTCAACCAGACTCCGGTTGCCTGTGCTGGGCAACTGGTTCCTTACGCCGTCGATGGCCAAATCAATTCAAAAGCAATCGAATGAGCGATGGAGGCTAGATATTTATGCCAAGCGATAACCCAGCCATGTAGTCTCTTCGATACACCCCAAATAACATGTCCAAACATCCATAGTAGGATTTTCAAAAAATTTGACTTCAAAACCAAAAATTGAAAAATTCAACAAACCAATTCAAATACAGTGAAACATAAAATAGATGTTAGGAATTCATACCCAACAACAACAAAAGCTCTAGACGTAGATGTAAGTTCAAGACCCCACCTTCAAACTTAAAATCAACGAATAAGAAGCTCTAAAACAAATCAAGACCAATTCCTCTTCATTACACCTCTAGAATCTTCAATCTATTATCAAATGCAAACGTTTTCCTAAGTTAGGTTACAGGAAATTATGAAAATTGAAGAGGGATTAAGATGGAGAAGATGAAGAGGATGCTTACTTAAGTTTTTCTTTGATTTTAGAACTCGAACATGAATTTCTAAGAGAAACTATGGCTTAGGAATTTTAATTTTATCTTCTCACCATTTTTCCTAAGGCTTGAGTGTTAGGAATTTAGAAAATGGAATGAATGAATAAAGATGAGTGGAGTGGAAGGTATTTGGTAGAAGGTTTGGGTTCTCTTATTGGGTTAGTGGGCTAGAACATAACTCAAAGCCCAAATGAAAATACCAAAATCCTAATCAACTCCGAACATATCGATGTTTATACTTAAACAAGTTGTAAAGTCGTTTTAAACTCAATGTAGGTGGTCTCGAGTCTGGATTCGACTGTTTACAAAAATTCACATTTCGGAATTTAATCCAACTAACGATGCTATATTTAAATAAAACATTTAAATATTTGATCGTAAAATATACAGGTTGTTACAGACTTCCTTCCTGAAAGAAATTGTGTCCTCGCAATACTTAAGAAGAAAGTAAAGAGTAACAATCACTGTAAGGCATAAAAACACAAAAGAAAATTTTGAAGTGAGAAGTTCATCTTAAGGAGCAAGAGAGAGTAAGTCCGGATATGTTCGCTCGATGAATTCTCTGAATTCCCAAGAACAATCTTTAGGATTTGCGGACCATTGAACTTTCACAAGAGGTACATCTTTATTTCGAAGGCGTTTAACCTCCATAGCAATGGTACGAATAGGATGTTGCTCATAAGTCAAATTAGGTGAAAGTTCAATTTCTTCAATAACTTCGAGATAAAGAATAGAATCGGAACTAAGACATTTCCATAGTTGAGAGATGTGAAATACGTCATGAATAGCAGAAAGTTGAGCCAATAATAAAAGGCGATAAGCCACGGAACCATTGCGTCCAGTGAAGGAAAATGGGCCAATATATCGAGATGTTAATTTTCCTGATCAAATGAAACGCACAACACCCTTCGTTGGTGAAACACGAATGAACACCAAATCTTCCATATAAAATTCTAATTTCCTTCTTCGGTTATCGTCTTAGGATTTTTGTCTACTTTGAGCTTCTTTCAAACTATGATGAATAAGATCAATCTTTTCTGTAGAATCACGAATGAAATCTGGACCTAAAACCGGCTTCTCACCGGCTTTAAACCAACATGAAGAAGATCGGCATAGCCTTCCGTAGAGTGCCTTAAAGGTGTCATACCAATACTAGATTGGAAGCTATTATTGTAAGAAAACTCAACAAGGAAAATATAATCTTTCCAACTTCTACCAAAATCAAGAACACATGCACGAAGGAGATCTTCAAGAGTTTTATTCATATGCTCGGTTTGTCTGTCGAATTAAGGATGATAAGCGGTGTTAAAATTAAGCTTCGTTCCCCAAGCTTTTTGAAGACCCTTCCAAAATCCACTGGTAAATAATGGATCACGGTCGCTAATAATAGAAGTAAGACCTTCATGCAATTTAAAAATTTCTTTGACATAAAGTTTAGCCAAAAGAGGTACGGTCCAATCGGACCGAACGGGAAGAAAACGGGTGGATTTTGTAAGTCTATCTACTGTCACTCATAGACTATCATGACCCGAACAAGAACGAGGAAGACCGTTAATATCCATGCAGACTTGATCCCACTTCAAAATTAGAATGTCCAAAGGTTGCAATAACCCACCAAACCTTTGATGCTCAGCCGTTACAAGTTGGCATGTCATGCAACGCTTAATAAAGTTAGCAATATCGGATTTCATTCCATATCAATAATAAAGTCATTCCATGTCCGCATATATTTTACTACAACCAGGATGAATGGTAAATTTATTTACGATGAGAATATTCTAAAATGTCTTTACGATGATCACTAATATTTGGCACAATAAGTCTGCCAAATTTTCAAATAACTCCATAAGCATCGATTCCAAGGTCTTTCAAACCATCAACATCAATTTTATACCTATAAGTTTGGCTACGAAGAGCCAATTTGGGATCTTGCATTTGAGCATCAAGGATGTCGTCTAAAAGAGAAGGATGAGCCTCAAGGCTACATAAAACAAGAGATGAACACGAATCGGATTCACGTTCTTGAATCTCACAAGTGGACAAAGTCTCGAGATCATTCCATTTGAATATTATTATGCAAACAATCGCTTGATGCTTACGACTAAGAGCATCGACAACATGATTTTCTCTTTCCAAGAGTATAGAGAATATCAAGATCATAAGATGCAAGGAACTCGAGCCAACGTTGTTGATGCAAATTAAGTTTCTTTTGAGAAAATAAATACTTCAAAGATTTATGATCAGTGTAGAGAACGAATTTTTCTCCTAAAAGATAATGACACCAAATTCTAAGGATGGAAACAACGGTCGCGAGCTCTAAATCATGAGTGACATATCTAGTCTTGGTAAGGTTTAATTACCTAGAAGCATAAGCGATAACACGTTTCCTTTGCATGAGAACGCTCCCAAACCAACATGACTAGCATCGATATAAACAATCAAGTCTTGGTTCCCTTCGGAAATCACAAGAATAGGAGCATCGGAAAGGAATTCTTTTAATTTCTAAAAACCAGCTTCACATTTGTCTGACCAAATGTACTTAACTCTTTTCTTTGTCAAACTAGTAAGAGGTACGAAAATTTTAGAAAAGTCTTTTATGAACCTATGGAAATTTAGCCCTCCAATCCAAGAAAGCTATGAATTTTCGGCACACTCTCCGGTCTCTTTCAATTTTGAACTACCTCAACCTTTGAAGGATCCATGGAAATTCCAGATTCAGGAATAATATTTCCTAAAAATTTCACACAGGATTATCAAAAGTGGTACTTAGAAAATTTTGCTTTCAATTGATTGCTCCTAAGGGTTTCCAACACGATTCATAGATGTTTTTCATACTCTTTCTCGATTTTTGAATAAACAAGAACATCATCTATAAAGATGAGAACAAATCGATCGAGGTAGTCTTTAAAAATTCTATTCATAAGGTCAACGAAATAAGCTGGAGCATTCATTAAACCAAATGACATAATAAGCCATTTATAAGATCCATAACGAGTACGGAACGATGTCAAAGGAATACTATCCTTTGCAATTCGAAGCTGATGAAATCTGGTTGCTAAGTCTAACTGTGAAAAGACTCCAGCACCGTAAAGTTGATCGAATAGATCATCAATTCGAGGTAAGGGATATTTATTCTTGATGGTGAGATCATTAAGCTTGCGGTAGCCAACGCAAAGCCTAAGTGTACCATCAGATTTCTTTACAAAAACCCCAAGGAGAGGAACTAGATCAAATGAACTGTTTCTCATTCAATTCAGATAATTGTTTATGCATCTTCTCATTTTTCTAATTGGACATACGATAAGAAGGACGAGTGATAGGTAGAGCTCCAGGGATTAGATTAATTCTGAACTCAATTGCTCGCTTAGGTGGTAATCCTAAAACGAACTCAAATATATCGAAAATTCATGAACAACGTGAATGAGGGAAATGACATCTTCCTTATCATCATCATATGGATTTAGAGAATATAAGAATGCCACCGAATTGGAATCTGAATCTTTAAGAACAATAGAAATCTGCTTAACAGATCGGGGATGTCGAAGATGGATAGTCCTCTCAGGACATAGGATGCGTGCTTCATAACTATTAAGCCAATCCATTCCCAAAATCATTCTGAACCTAAGTAATGCATAGCGTGAAAATCGACATGGAAAACATAACCATATAGAATAATTTCAACATCGTTACAAAATAAACTGAGTGTTGCGGATCCACCAACTGAATTTGCAATTCTTAATGAGGTCGTAAAGCCCACAACATTTAAAGACAAAGTATCAGCAAGTTCTTTTGATATAAAAGAGTAAGATGCACCGGTATCAAAAGGAACTCAAATAAGATGATCAAAAACATAATAACGCCATCAAGGGTAGAATGAGAAATACCTTGACCAAGAAAAGTGTTACTAGGGGCTTGCACCACATTTAGCTTTCCCTCTTACTTGCTTTGAAGCTTGGGACATGTAGATATATAACAAGCCGGACTTTTGCAATAGCGGTAAGAAATAGGCCTTGAAAACTTATTTATATAGTGGTTCTTAGAACCACAATTGTAGCATTCTCCTCGATTAGAGGTATGAGTCTTTGCTACCGAAGTTGCTTGCTTTCCTTTCTTGTTGGGATTAGGGCCTTTAAACTAACTGTCGAGTTGCCTCTTCTTGTTATTATTGAAGTTCTATTTGGCACCTCCAACATCACCATCACTTTCTTTATCGTTCTCTTCAAGTCGAAGAGCGATATCTATAAAGTGATCAAAAGGAACTTCTAGTTTCAGAAGTAAAGCCTTTTTGAGCTCTCTATTCAACCACAAATAAATCTCTGATTCTTCTTCAAAGGGGTATTAATATACTCGATCATATATTTAGAGAGGGTTTCAAAAGATGCGACATAATCCGCCACAGAAGGTTCACCTTGAAAAGGTCAATAAAGCATCGGGCTAAAGTTACCTTTTCAACTTCCAGCGCAAACTTTAACTCGAATCTTTCACATAATTGCTCCCAAGTAAGATCCGCTTCAACAATTTCCAAAGCCTAAAATTCATATCAATCTAATGCTCTATCCTGGAGCAAGCTAGAAGCCACTTGGACTCGATGTAGATCCACAAGATTCATGCGAGAAAAGATGCGTTCGCACGTTATAAGCCAAGCTTGGACTTTATAACACTTTCGAAACCCTTAAATGGACTTCCATCCAAATTGGTATAATTATTGCACAAGCATGCAAACCTGGATTTAGGATGAGTAGGGTCTGGAATGGGTCCGGTAGTTTAGGAATTCTTTACAAGATCCAAAAGCAGTTGAGCAGACATGAGTATGACATCCTGAGGAGTAGCACTGGATTGACCGGCGTTAGGATGGCCATATTTAACCATTTCTCTTCTTTAAGAAAGAAAAAAAGAAAGAAAGAAGAGGAAAAATGTTATTCTCAGAATGAATGTCAAACAAACTTGATTGATAACACAAGGCATCATAAAAGGAAATAGGATAGAACGGGTCCTAAAACTCGAATTAAATCCTAAGGCACGATTCCTAAGAGAGACTAAAGACAATGATCCTTACTAGATTGTTCTATATTGTTTCAAAATTTGGCTCTGATACCAAGCGGTGACTCCCCACCTCTATACTCACACTAGCTAAGGACACTACGGGGTAATGCCACCGACTAGCATGAAAAATAAGGCCTTTGAGGAGCAACCGTTGTGTAATTGCTTTGTGCGAGTACGGATATGTCAAATAGTATGACATGCATTTCATTTCAAGAGGAAATCTGACATATCAAATACAAACTCAAAGCTACTACACAGTGGTTACATGACCTTTGGAAACAAATATAAAATAAGCATAACACAAAATCAGTTATAGATATTCATATCACTAAGGCAGAAACAGATATGAATATAACACATAGAAGTGAACATCAAAATAGTGGACATATAAGATCCACTACATCAAAAAAGAATAGGTACAAGTACTAGACAAAATAATATCTATATTTCATGGAGTCTCTATCTCGAATGTACAAAAACAAAAACTACTAAGCTAAAGTAGTTAGCCAAAAGTCAAAAGCTAGTCCCTGCCAAGAAGTCAAGTGGAAGCACCTGAAACAATTCAGTTTGACCCGAGTATTATTTAAGAAGAAAAATACTAAATGGATCAGTATAGCTATAAATATAATATAAGATGAGATAGGATAAGAGATATGACAAAAATATATGATAATAACAATATCATAGTATGACAAGTATATATTTGATAACAATGAAAATCATATAATATATCAAATATCCTAAAATATCTAAAAAGAATATCATAATCCTTAGCTCCAAACCTCAAATATTGACAAAACATATCAATGTAAATCGTAAAAATTAGTGAAACATAAATTCCAGAGATCAATAATTAGAAATCAAGAAAACACAAAGGAGGAGGACTATCACAAACGGGAGCATGAAAACTCGCCAACATATGTATCACAAATGGAACGTTATTCCATGGTCGCTAACCCACCAAATTGAGTTGAAGCCCCACCAAAATGGTCAAAGACCATGGGCTACTACCACACCAAATTGAGCCGAAGCTCCACCGAAACGGGGTTTAGTCCCCCTTACGAACAAAGAGACACCGCACGTCGCTAGTCTAAATCACAAAATGATCCTCACTGGTAAATAAGTGTGAATTACACTAAGCTAATAAATAAATGAGTTAGGATTCATGTCCCATAACCACTGGTTTAACTTAAATATTTACGAACAAATTGTAGACTTCCACTCAAAAATAAGTGTACATAACACTAAGCTAGTAAATAAATGAGTTTAGCTTTATGTCCCATAACCACTAGCTTAACTTAAATATTTACGAACAGATTGTAGATTTCCACTCGAAAATTCTCACGAGATTTCAATTGAACGAGTCCAAGAATCACCGACGAAGTAAACGCAAGCGTTTCATACCACTTGTTTTGCTAAGTCACTTAATTGGATTTCTCATCCGAATGAGGTAAAGATTTGTATATACTAATAGATTGTAAAATGGTGTTAAAACGAGTTTTGTATTAAAAATAGTGTTGAAATCGTTTTTGTGAAAGAGTTTTAATATTTACTACTAGTATAAAAACCCTTTATATTTTAAAGTGACAAATCACAGAAACGATTGTACCACATTCGATGACGTGAATTAAAACCATGAAAATTGATGCCAAAGCCATCAAATAGAAACACCAAAAATCCATAAAAGAAACCATTAAAGTTGGTATCGATTGACAATAACTATTCGGATCATCAAAGATCGATAAAAATTGAAAATCCACTCAAAAACAGGAAAAATAGACAAAATTCAACAGAACCAGACGTCTGACCCGTTTAACCCGATGTCTGACCTTGGGTTCTATAAATTTATATTTTTTTCTGCTTTTTCTTTTTATTTCCTGAAGCCTCCCAAACTTCTGGTTGGGTTTATCCAGATGTCTGGATTTTTCAACCAGACATCTGGTTGCTTGTGCTGGGCAACAATTTGCCTAGGCCATTGATGGCCAAATCAATTCGAAAGCGATCGAACGAGCGATGGAGGCTAGGGATCTAAGCCAAGGACAACCCAGCCTTATAGGCTCTTCGATATACCCCAAATTACATGTCCAAACATCCATAGTAGGATTTTCATAAATTTTGACTTCAAACCAAAAATTGAAAAATTCACCAAACCAATTCAAATAAAAAGTAATTGAACATGAAATAGATGTTAGAAATTCATACCTAACAATAATGAAAGCTATAGACATAGACGTGAGTTCAAGAACTCGCTTTTAAACTTAAAAACAGCGAATGATAAGCTTAAGACAAATCAAGACCAATTCCTCTTCACTACACCCCTAGAATCTTCAATTTATTATCAAATGCAAAAATTTTCCTAAGTTAGGTTATAGGAAATTATGAAAATTGGAGAGGGATTGAGATGAAGAAGATGAAGAGGATGCTTACCTAAGCTTTTCTTTGATTTTAGAACTAGAACTTGAATTCCTAAGAGAAACTAGGGCTTAATAATTTTAATTTCCTCTTCCCACCATTTTCATAGTGCTTGAGTGTTAGGAATTTAGAAAATGGAATGAATGAATGAATGAAGAGGAGTGAAGTGGGAGGTATTTGGTAGAAGGTTTGGGTTTTCTTATTGGGTTAGTGGGCTAGAACACAACACAAAGCCCAAATTAAAATACAAAAATTCAAATCAACTCCAAATATATCGATGTTTATACTTAATCAAGTTGTAAACGTCGTTTTAAACTAAGTGAAGGTGGTCTCAAAGTCTGGATTCGACTGTTTACAAAAATTCACATTTTAGAATTTAATACGACTAATGATGCTATATTTAAATAAAACATTTAAATATTTGATCGTAAAATATGTGGGTTGTTACAATCTTTATATTAATATATAGGCTATTTCTCCAAATCCTTCATGGAGAAGCTTTTGGAAAGCCAAGTTTTCACTGATTGCAATAATGAAGTGTCATTGCTAATCAATAATAGATCATCAACATAGAGTACTAAGAATACGATAGCATTCCCATGTTCCTTTCTATATATGCATGCTTCCTCTATGTTCTGATAAAACCAAACTATTTGATTACTTTATCAAAACACCTGTTCCGACTCCTCGAAGCTTGTTTGAGTCCATAAATATACTTTAACAACTTGCAAGCTCTTCCTTCCCTCCCACTGACTACAAAACCCTTTAGCTGTGACATATAAACAATTTTTTCTAAATCGCCATTTGGAAAATCCATCCTTACATACATTTTCCTTATTTCATAGTCATAGAATGCGACAATGACTAACATAATCTAAATAGATTTAAGCATGGATACGAGCAAAAAGGTCTCGTCATAATCAACATCTTGAATTTGATGAAATCATTTTGCAACTAATGTTGCCTTATAAGTCTCCACTTCTTTGTCCGCATTTAGCTTTTTCCTAAAATTCCATTTGCAGCCGATGGGTTGTATCCCTTCGGGTACGTCTTACAAAGTCCAAACTTTGTTTTCGCACATGGAGTCCATCTCTAATTTCATAGCTTCAAGCCAGAGTGCAGAATCTTTACTTTGCAGTGCTTGTTAGAAAGACAGAGGAGTGTTGCCATCTAGGACGCAGTTCTCCTTTTTGCCATCCACGAGAAAACCGTATATGGTGCGTGGGATTCTCTACTAGACGTTCTAATAGGTTGTATGTTTTTGTATACGGGTGACCTTGTTTCACTCGCTGTTTCGGCTTCAGTGTTAGTTTCTCGAATCTCATCTAAGTCTACAACTTCGTTGTTAATTTCTTTTAACGGAAATTCCTTTTCTAAAAAGACAGCGTGTCAAGAAACAATAATCTTTTGTTCCTAGGTATTGTAGAATATACATCCCTTCCAGTTTTTGGGATATCCAATAAACTTACATAGTACCGATCTTGCCTCTAGTTTATTTGAACCAACGTTCTTAAAGTATGCCGGACAAACCCAAACTTTCAGATATCTGAGTTGGGGTTTCTTACCACACCACATCTCATATGGTGTTTTGGGCACAAATTTAGTGGGTAACAAGTTTAACATATGTGGTGCAGTTTCTAGCGTATATCGCCAATAAGGGAGAGGTAACTCAGCCTTACTCATCATGGAATGAATCATATCTGATAGGATTTGATTCCTTCGCTCTGACACACTATTGTGTTGCGGAGTATAGGGTGGAGTAGCCTGAGAGATAATCCCATTATCTTTTAAGTATCGCTGGAAATCTATCCAACATACTCACCTCCTCGATCTGATTGATTTTTTTTAATTTACTACCCGTTTGATTTTCTACTACCTTTTTGTACTCAACGAATTTCTCATAAACGTCGGATTTGTTCTTCATAAGATATATCCTAGTATTGAGAAATCATCAGTGAATGTAATAAAATAAGAACTATTACCTTTGGTTAATATAGGCATCGGGCCACATACATCACTACATATTAATCCCAAGAGTTCATTAACTCTTTCATTGCTTCCACTGAAGGGGTGCTTAATCATTTTACCTTTAAGATATGACTCACAAGTTTCAAATGATTCAGAATCAATTGAAGGTAGAAAACCATCGGTTTCAATTTGTGTAGTCATTTCTCACTATTATGACCAAGCCTACAATGCCAAAGATAATTGTCATTAAATTTATTAAAAACTTCATTCACAGAACATACATAATTAGTATTAATCACATAAATGCCATTTTAAGGACACCTTTACAGACTTTATTTCCATTCAAACTAATGTTCGTTGCATCATTTGCACAATGCAAAATATATCCAGTCTTAGACAATCTAAAAACAGAGATAATTCCAAAAATAAAGCCTTTTACATAATATCAATTATTTAATACTAGTGCTAATCCACTTTGCAAATTTAAATGATAGTCTCCTACGCCATTGCATCTATTATAGATCCATCAACAACTTGAAGCTTCATTTCTCTTTTGCCACGTAATGCCAGTTCCTAAGCCCCTGTAATGAATTACATATATGAGTACCAGATCAGTATCCAAAACCCATGACATTTTATTGATTACAAAACATTTTTGAATCATAAATGTACCTGATGGAGCTGCAGAACCATTCTGCTTCCTTTCCTTGACAATCTTCAAGTAGTCGGGATTGTTTCTCTTCCAGTGACCTTTGTTGTGGCAATGGTGACATTCACTCTTGTCATCGGTCTTCTTACTTTTCCTTTTCTTACTATCTCTTTTCCGCTTCTTCGAACCTTTCGAAGATGATGCATTTCCCTTCACAACAAGTACGACACCTTGATCTTTATATGTTGACTCGACTGACCTCAACATATTAAGGAGCTCTACGAGATTCACATTCAATTGGTTCATGTTGTAATTCAGTATGAACGGATTATATCGGAGAGTGAGATAACCAAGGACCAAGTCTACTTGCATTTCATTGCTTATCTCTATGTCTAATTTTGCAAGCCTATCAATATAGTCTTTCATCATTAGAACATAATCATCCACTTTCGGTCTTTTGGTCATTTTAGCGTTAAGTAGTTTTTTCGAATGCTTGTACCTTGCGGAATGGGATGTCCACCAAAAAGAGATTTTTGACTATTAAAAATCTCATGGACAGACATGTTCTCGTGTTGCCTTTGCAACAGTTTGTCTACTGTAGACAACACGAAAACTTAGACGATCTCTAAGTCAGATTGCCACTTTAATTAGCAAGTCGTTCTTCAGGGTCTACACCATCAGCGGGTTTTGTTTTGGGTTCACGTGTAACAGAAGTCTAAAGGCGCTCATAAGTCGATGCTATTTTAATTGCTCTTAGCCAGTCGGTATAGTTAGGTCCAGTGAGTTTGTTACTTTCAGAAAAGAGTTTTGGAGTTGACATTTTCTATAAGTTTAAATGGTAGATTACTGTGACAAAACATAATAAATATTCTTATAATATTAGTAAGGTTAAACATTATGTTTCATTTTACTAATAAGCACCCACTTATCATTTATGTTTTGCCAAATCCGAATTCAAAACATAAAAGTCTTATGACTTCACTAGTAGGTGTTAGGACTTTTCCATCTTGGAATCTGACCTTGAGTTTTCTCAATAAGTCATAGCTCCACGAACAATGGACAACTGTTTATCGGTTGTATCACATACAACTCCTAACCCTTGAAACCTTTTCCTAATTTCATATTGACCTTAAGTTTTCTCAATAAATCGAAATGAAATTATTCGCTCGTACCTACCATATCTTGATGTCCTAGGTATACTATATGTACCTTGAGTTTGCTCAACAAATACATATAGCTATCTTATCTCATCTGTTTAATATATTAATGATACTACACATAACATCCTTAGCTTGAGTTTTCTCAACAATTAAGGAGTATGCAAGTAACATATATATGGTAGAGGACGATATTAAATTTAGTGATATCGACTTATGAAATAATGTAATTCTTATAAACTACCATCGTGATTCAAGTGTCGAACACATCGGAAATCACAATATACGTACGATTACATATGTATTTATTGCTTTAGTCTATTATGGGTTTTATACATTCATATTATATAAGTTTATTTATATAGTTTTTATATTTCACGTTAGTTATATAATAGTCTTGTGTATAATATTTTATCAATTAAATCATATTTAATTAATTTTATTTAATTAACATTTTAATTAATTTTATATTGATATAACATTTATATTTATTATGTACTATAACCTTTAATAGTACAACACATATATCATATACATGTGTAATTATAATTTCAATTAATTAACATTTTAATTAAATTATCTTGATTTCGAAAATCATTATTTATATGCGTGCATGCATATTTATGATATCTTAAATGTTTTAAAATATCATAACATATTTACTACGTGCACATACATTTTAATAATTAACTTATTAATAAAATCTACAATTTTCGAAAATTATGTTATTTTGTTTTTCAAACATTTTGAAAAATAAGTTACTTTATAACTATTATAATAAACATATAATTTATTTTAAGTTTAAAAATTAAATTTAAAATCTTTTACTTTAATTTTCAAGTAAATTTTGAAAATTAGCCCAAACATCCTTTAAGTTATTTTGTATTTCAGTTGACATTTTACTTGAGTTGAATTTACTAATATAAGAATGTTAATCCTGGCTCGAGTATTTTGTGTTTTGCTTTATCTCAGGTCAGATTGAGTGTTACAGCATTTGAGACACACCTTTGGGGTTTGAAGCTTTGTTTGAAGATTCACCTTTATCTATTCAGCTACTGGTTATTTCCAGTTATTTCTGTTTAGTCTTGTCAGATTTCTTTTGTATTTGAGACTACTCAATATTTGGACATCTCTGTACTTTGTTTGAGACTCTAATGTTTTTTTACATAATAGCTTCATGAACTACTTTCGCTGCTTATTGTTATATTACTCTATGTCTGTGATACGATGATAGATTTATTTACTGTATATGCTAAGTTTTTTCAAATATAAATTAACAATCTGTTATTTTGAGCAATTCAAGTTTGACATAAGTGGATGTTGTCGATTTGAATGGTTCGAAATACCGGTCGTTTCAATTGATATCAGAGCTCTGGTTTAGAAAAAACTTAGCATATGGAGTAAAATTTAATTACAGAATCATCTCGTTCGAGCTTGAAATTCTTAGTTAGGATCCTTCTAGATTAGGATTTCCCTCGAATTTCGGGACTTTCTCTTTGTTCTGAAATTCATTCTTGTCTTTTCCTGTTTATGTTCTTATGATACAGGAGCATCCCATAGCTTCAACCTCAACTGGCAACTTCATCATTTTGTGTGACCAAATCCCATCGACGGTCCTACCAACCTTAGTATGATTTGTAAGAGGTGAAATTCCTTTACAACTGGCATCGATTTACTGGAGATATTTAGTCCTCGGTTTTGATGCTATTATTTTCTTATAAAGCCCAAATTGTTTCTCGGTAGACGATCCGGGTAATTCTCTTGTGACCAAATGTCGAATGCCTCAGGTTATGCGGGCAGTTCTATTTTTCACTTGATGCTCGGTCTAGTGATCTTGACTCCACCCCGATAGTCAGGGATTATCCTAATGTTCCGATAAAATTCATTTCTCTTCCTCCCAAGTAGGAAATATAATTCCGCATCAATCTTATTCCTGGAGCACGACTTGTTGTCACCCCACCCGGACGAATGGTTTCTATGAATGGTTAGTCATCCTTTTTGGATTAACCAATGCTTATGCCTACTTCGTCAATCTCTTGAATCACACTCTCCATGATGTTCTCAACAAGTTTATTCCCTTTTTCGTTAATGATATTCTCGTCTTTTTAAGCTTCAGTTGACCCGGTTAAGTTCATTGTGATTAATATTAATCTATCCATTTTACCTTGTTTCTAATTTAACCTTCCCTTCAAGCCTATTTTCTTGGGTAGAATTCTCTTAGATTAGTGTCCCTCCATATTTGATTCTCTATCCATTCTTGAATTATCTTGTAAGAGAATGTATTTGTAATTAATATAAAAATGTTTTATATTGTGTTGTTTGAGTTGTTAAGTTGATTTGGGGTTTCAAAAGGTTCGTCTGACCAACGCTATCTATAGGAACTCCAAAGCATTTGAACAAAGCAAACTGACACAATATTGCTTTCAAAAGTGATAAACGAAATTTAAAATATGGTTTATAAAATTTGATTTGGAAATAAAATGAATTTAAATTAAGAATTTAAGAATTAAATTTCCGATGCTTTTCAAAGTTTTGTTTTCAAAGTTTGGAAATATATTGTTTGAAAGTATTTTTCGAATTTAAATCGTTTTCAAAGAATTTTAAAGGAAGTAAGTCGGTACTCTCTTCATTTATCGCTGAAAAATAATTTCAGTGATGACTGCAGCATCGTCGACATTCATTTTCGAGTCTCAAAGTGGGGAGACCACTCAGTAGCTTCGCTACACTTTTGTTTTGAAAGATGGATTTGATTTGAATTTCTTGAGTATGTTTAATGTATATAATATATATGTGTGTGTATTTATTTCAAAATAATTTGAAGTGAAACCGAAAATCTAATTCTTAATTTTTAGGTTAAGTGATGGTTTTAAGTTATTGAAAATTTTGAAGTACTTGAAGTGTTTAAATTGAAAATGAAATTAAAACAACTTGAAACAGTTGAAATAGGATAAAAAAATTAGTTTGTATAATACTCAATTGCAATTATAAAACATATATAATTTACCTAAAATATTCAAAAAGTTTAAAATGTTAATAAGAATATGTAATTGAACAGTATACGATATAAAATGTAAGTAAAAAGTTTGAATGAAATTTTCTTAAGGAAATATATAAATGAAAACTTTGTTGTTATAGTGAATTTTTATACACTTAGTTTGTGATTTTGAGTAATATGAGGGAAATGAATTTAATAATAAAAAGAAAGTGTTATCAAGTAAATGTATATGAACTTAAGAAGCTAAACAGGTAATAAATAAATTTATATTTTGAAAACTGTTTGTGATACAAAGGAAAATTAGAAAGAACCGTGAAATAGAATTTTTAAGTGAAATTGACTTAAGTAAAGTCAAACAGAATAAATAAATAAGTTAAATAAAATAAATTTTGTTTTGAAAGAAATTTTGTAACAAATGCTTATAATTGAAATAAAATCTATTTATTGAAATACATTAAACTGTAATCAACAAAATATGAATCTAATGAATAGTCATTGGTTGAATAAAGTGGATTGAAACCAAATTGTTGTATATTAATCAATTTAAAAACTAAAGAAATTTATATGGTTTTGAATTAATTGTAGCATTTTGTAATTCGAATCTATCTTTTCTTTCTGTTGTTTCTGTTCTAATGTCTCGCTCCTTTTCGGGGACGAAAAGTTTTGAGTGGGCGAGAATGTAACGATCCAGAAACTTTAACGATTTAATTAACGTAATTAACTGAATTTTTTGCGAAATTTAGACAATAAAATTTTATAACTAAAACTTGATATTTGAAATACGTCTATTTAACACAGCAAAAGGTAAATTTTTATCGAAAAATACGAAAGTTAGTTTTATTGTGTAATTTTCAATTTTAATTTAAGATTGGGCAAATTGATGGATATAAAATATTTTCGAAACAGAATATTTTTATACAATAAAAACGTTTATCATTTTCTAAGTGAGACGTCATAATTCGTTTCTTCAAATTTGAACTTCTCCAGCCCCGTTTATCTTATTTTCGGCGAATTAGCAGCAATTTGGTAGCAAAATATCGACTTCTGGTAGAATGGTCGTATCGCTGATATCTGTGTACCGTTATGATCATCTCGTCGGGTTGATCTCCGTAATATATTCACTTATGTGTTTCCGTGGCGAAACGGTTAGCCGTATCAGTGCTCGTTTTGAACCTTTTGGTTTTCGTGTTTTTTATTTATCCACCGTACAAAACCAAGTCGCTATTTGAGTTTATAATTTTCACATATCCAACCTTTGACCTTCTATATTCCACTGGTTTTCTTTTACTTGTTAGCTTGTTTTCATATCTCTGGTCTTCCTTTCTTTCTTTGTTCTGCCATTTCGAAAAAAAAATCGTTAACCTTGAGTTTATATTATTTCCCTGAAAACTTCTCCATCCACTTGCGTATTATTCCTCGTGCTCCCGTGAAAAAAATACATCTAAAATTAGTGGCATATATTTGTTGCATATTGCATGAGAACCTGCACGTGTTCATCTTCATTTCCCACCATCGTTCTCTGTTTTGCAACCATCTCGTTCTCATTTCCTACTCGCTGAACCACCTCGCAAACCCACACCAACATCCTACTCGCCCACACAAGCGACCACTGACCATCACTCCATCTCCGCCTATCACCACAGCTCGTCCCCATGTCAGCCGAACACCACAAAAGGTCCCTCTACCACCTCCATGCGCATTGCTCCGACCACAACTCACCTTCACCACCTACCTGACCGTCGAACACCAACCTATCGCAGCCATTTTCCTTCCTCTTTTTTTTGGGTCTGCCTCTTTCGTTCCAAAAAAAAAGAAAAGAAAAATTGAAATCATGAAATTGTTTGTGAAGCTGCTCCTCTCCTCATAGCCCATCCTCTCCGAGCTTCCGAACCCCACGCCATGCTTCGAGCTTTCGCCCCATGCTAAGCCTCTTCCTTTACCTGCCGTGTTCTCCCCATCTTCCCCTTTCTTCTCTGTGAATCCTTTAATAGCCAATATATACATATATATATATATAGTATACATAGTTGCTTTCCGTTTGTTACGAGAAGCCTGCATGTCATCTTCTTTCCATTTCGTTCGCCCTAAGTCCGCAGTTTCCATCGCCACCTTCATGCAAGCACCATTCCTCCATTGCAAACTCAGATTGCACTTCACCTCCCAGCTATCTCTTCCCTCCACCAAATCTGGACATTCACCCGGGTCACAGCCACACAGCTGCAGCATCCTATATATATATTATATATATTTGAACAAGCATGTATGTATATTTGTTTATACTTTATACATATCAAGTATGCCTATATTTGTTTAGTATATTGTTTGCAAATATATTATATGAAAATTGAAAGATAATAAATTTGTTTATTAAATATTTTTTTTTTAAAATTTTATACACATATAGAAATATAATGTTGTTTATAATGTATAAGTTATATGAGTTTATATATATGATCTGTTTGAGTTTTTATTTATGTGTATATATATTACAATAAAGTAACTTTATATTGATTTTTATTATAAATATTGATTTTAAAATATAATATGTATGTAAGTTATATATTAATCTATACAACAGTTATATTCCAAACTTCAGTTTTGCTTTGATCGTCAAATTCGTATTCATTGTACTTTGCTTTGGAATTTGTTGCTCGGATTCGCAGCTTAGTTCGTTGTCAAATTTCTCTAGCCTCGAAAGGTGAGCAATCACTCACGATTAGCATTCTTATATTTAGTAAATTTAATTCACATGAAATGACGATTGAAATATGCTGTTAAATTTAAATTGTTAAGTTATTTAATTGTTAAGTCTGATATGCCATTATCCACAATTGTTTACCATTGACATATGACACCGTAACCTGTTGTATATATTCTTTTTAAATTGTTACTAATGATAAATGCATGTTATTGATATGTTATATTATTATCATATTGTTCATACTCTGTAAGTTCTTTGTTAGTTTAGAAATTCCTTATGGGTTGAAATGATACATACCCAAACGATTTTATAGATTAGGGAAAATTGTATGGGCTGAAATGATAAACCCAAGCGATTTTATTGAAATTTTTGGATTTCGGGTTGAATGATATATACCCATAAATATTAAATTTAAATTGCGGATTGAAATGATAAATATCTGCACGACTTGACCATAGGATAGAAACTACATACGGACACCATTAGTCTATTTTAACGATTTTTGGAGTTTTGAAAAGAATATCTATGAATTTTGATAAATATTGATTTTAAATTATAATATAATCTTTACTTTATATATGCATAAAATTTAGATTTCTTTTAAGAATTATATGTTTTGGAAATTTTAAAATTATAAGTTAAGTTTTAAAAATGTAAATTATAAAATTTTACTTATAACTTTATTGTTTTAAAAATATATGAAATAAAATTTAAAATATATTTAATAAAAATAAGATTTAATTTAGTAATAATTAGTATAATAAAATTTATTAAAAATTCAATTCAACTAATGATATATAATATGTTAAGTATTTATTTAAATTAGATTTTGTGATAACTTTAAGTAAATTGAGGTTGGAAAGATAAATTAAGTAAGAATTGATTTACAATTAAATTCGTTTAGAATTGAATTTAAATAAGATTTGTTTTGAACTTATTGATTTTGAGATTTTAAAGATATGTTTTATAACTTGATAACTTGATTTTGGTTAATAAGGACTTAATGAATATTTTAAATTTAAGTAAAACTGAAATCAAACGTTTAATTTCGATTTAAGTTTGTAATTGGAAATTTTATTTAAATGCTTATAAAAGGCGACTAGGTGAATATTTTAGAATTTTATATGTAATTGAAGTTGGACATTTGATTTGTTGATTTTATTTAAATTTGTAATTTGAGATTTATTAAAATGTTATTAAAAATGATTTAGCGAATAATTTCAAATACAAATAAAATTAAACGTTGAATATGAAACATAAATGAAATTTATCAAATTGAGTTATTGTAAATGTTTGAATAGTTTACTTTAAATCCTATTGAAATTGAAATGGTTTAAAATTGCAGTTCAAATCTAGATTTAAAATCAATAAACTAAAATATTTTTAATGATAATTTGAATTTGGATTGATTTAAAATGAACTTTGGAACTAAAAGTTGATTTGAATCAATTTGTGGAATTTGATGAAACAATTATTATTTGAAAGTATTTTTGATATAAGCTCTTTTTATAAACTATTTTAATATAAAACTATGTTAACTATAACCTATTTTAAATATAAACTATTTGAATATACATATATAAGAAAACTACTTTTAAATATTCAAATTGTTTAAGTGGAAACTATCATGATTTAGATTTAATGGATTTAAATGCAAATATCTAGTAAGATGGTTCAGACTATTTTGTAGCTATGATTTCGAAAGTGAATACGATTTTGAAAGTGATATGATTTTGAAAGGATTATAATATTTTGATATGAAGTATAAACTATTTGAAATATAAAATGATCACGGTGTGAATTAAGAGTTTGGTTGTTAAAGAAATCGGAATCGGATATTGTCATACTCTCTGCCAATACCGAAAACCACTTTAACAACTATGTATGTGATGGAGATTCCAGAACGAAGTAGGATGGTTTGGCCACGATTTTGTATGAGGTATTAACGCAGCACTGAGTTCCGTGAGTTAGCTTGATGTGGCTAAAACAGGAGCCAGGCAGGGCCAAGTGAGGCCGCACCTCCGATCGAGCATGCTTCTTCGATACCATTATATTACTTTGTGATTTGATTGGGTGCACCTTTGATTATGGGAGTGTGTCTCGAGGTGGGCGGTAGTAGCAGCCTGCTACGCGTTACCACCAGTCCGGATCGGCAAGCGGTAGAATCTTACCCTGGCATTGCCTCGCGTGCCTTGTCACATGCCTTATCGTGCCTTCTACGAGTTTGGTTTGTGTCGTACCTATGGAGTGCTCCCTGATAGCCCACCAGTTTGGTGGAATTTACAGTATTGTATAGACTACGACATTATATAAAATGTGTTAATGGGGATATGGGTAATACCTTAACGCTATTTTAACAGTTTACTTTACTATAGACATAATCTATGTAGCGTATTGTACTATGTATGTAGATAGTTTAACGGATCCTTAAAGGACGGGTATCCCAAACATCCTTTATGTTATTTTATATTTCAGTCGACATTTTACTTGAGTTGAATTTATTGATATAAGAACGCTAATCCTGACTCGAGTTTTTTGTGTTTTCCTTTATGCTCGGGCCAGACTGAGTGTCACAACATTTGAGACTCACCTTTGGGGTTTGGAGCTTTGCTTGAAGATCTGCCTTTATCTATTCAGCTTCCAGTTATTTACAGTTGTTTCTGTTCAGTCTTGTCTGATTTCTTTTATATTTGAGACTACTCTATATCTGGACATCTGTTGTATTTTTTTTGAAACTCTGATATTTTTTATATAGTAGCTTCATGAACTACTTCCACTGCTTATTGTTATATTACTCTGTGTCTATGATTCTGTGATTGATTTATTTACTGTATATGCTAAGTTTTTCCAAATATAAATAAACAATCTGTTATGTTAAGCAATTTAAGTCTGACATGAGTGGATGATTGTCGATTTGAATTGTTCGATATGCCAGGTCGTTACATTTAGAGATCCATATATACACACACACACACACACACACGCACACACACACACACACACACACACACACACACACACACACATACATAGTCTTATACAGGAGAGATATTAGGACAATCTCATTACTTATTCTCTCTTATTCTTAGCCATCTATCTCTAGGTCTAATCCTAAGTTTTAGCTGCCTCCAATAACTTGTCAAACCAAAATTTGCAGCCCTAATGATGGGATTTAAACCTGTTTAAGCCCAAGCCAAAATGTTATGCAATTAAATCTAATTTAATCGCTTATATGATATCGTATATCGATTGATACATTTATAACTATTATAAATATATATCAATTTTTATTTCTCAAACCATATTCAAATTTTTAGAATTAATATTTCATAAATATTAATTAATTTAATTTATTTATAACAACTATAAACTAACTAAATATTCAGTCTTAAGGGAATTCATCATTTCAGCCGTGTAACTCTTGGGCGTAAATTTAGTCAGCAATTAACACCGAACTATTCAAATGTTAACATTCACACATCCTTTGGCAAGTTGCGTGACACGATGGCCAAAATTATCGCTTATTCATTTTCATTAAAATCTTATTTAATTTAATAAGCGTTACCCGTTAGTGACATTTATATACACTAATTCTCTTCGTCAAAAACTGTATTACTTTGGATTTATGGAATTTGGTAATGGTCAAAATTCCAATATTGTCCATATTCAACTCTATAGTCCAAACACAAAATCCTTGGTTCAATAATAATATTATTAACAACACTGCTTTAGCCATAGATTTTGACTTTGGGTTGACTTAAGTTAAGCATGATACCAACCTCATATACCTGAAGTGACGAATCATCTCTTGAAATAGTGTCTTCCTTCCAATACTTCCACTTGACCCAACTGCAATCACTTGATGTATGTCGTACCATGATTTGACTATAATCAAAGCAGATTTTTTCAAATTGAAGGTTGACGGTATTATCAAAACGAAAGAATTGTGTAAATTAATCACATCGATATTTTCTGTTTGACTTTAATTATATTAACCAACAGAAAACTACCGAATGAGTTGTTCTATAGCTACCCAATAACCATTAGTATATAACCTCTTGGTGCCCCCAGCAGTCATAAATAATACACGACCCAACATTTGGAGAGCATTACATACTCTAGTCTCAACAGATACATCGGTATCCAGTGTCAATGCATCTTGACTAGGAACATTTAAAATGATATATTTTGTAACAATGTGATCCAATACTCATGATTACAACTAATTGTAATTACGATCACAAACACATCATTTATGAATTTTCTGTTAAATATATTTTTAACTAAACATTCAATTATTTATAACACATTATAACAAATATATAACAGAAAGAAGAAACATTTTTATTTCGAACAAGAATTGATTTCGGAGTTAATAAATTACGGAATTGCCCCTAAAGCATACCCATCACAGTATCAATAAATACGCTGCCAGACTACGCTGGGCACTAGTCGTGATTCCTACATGCCCATAGTCATGAACTGTTGGACCTTGAGTGACGTTTGGGTAATTGCTCCAATGAGAGTAATATCTCCCAGCCTTATCCTCATAAACTCATCAAATTGACATATGGATCCATGGGATTACCCCATAATCAGGACCGCTAGGATGAATATTAGACTATTCGACGGATCCTAGTCACGCTCCCTCTATAGTGGCGTGAACCATATAACGTAGATTCCCCACAAATACTCTCGGCTCAAAAAGTCCCCATGAGAGTGTCACATAAAATATATCCTCGATTATTAGCCTTAGGAGTAAATTTTAATACTCGTCTAGTTTATCCTTAGACGATGAATCAACAAATTACAATACATCTTCAATTTGCAGCCTTTAGAGAGGAACATGCCTCTCGACGACTAACTCATAAGATACATCTCTATAACGACCACCAAAATTCCTAACCCTCCACTGATAAGTGACATTTACTTACAAAAAATAATCGAACAAATATCGCATGAGTGTCCCGTACTACTCAATGTTACTCAACCGTTTGCTAAATGCTCATAGTTACACTCAATACAACCATATAATATTATATACAATGAGTCAAAAGAATAATCCAAAAATATTATCGAATGTCTTACACCGCTCAGTATTATTGACCTGTTTATTCAAAATAGCCATTATACAGAACCACGCACCATTCAACCAATTATTGATTTAAAAAGTTTTTCTTAAAACTTACTCATTTTTAGAATTCTATAGTAAATTTCAAACATCAATATAAAATTTATTAAGAAGTTTTAAAACATTAAATTCTCGTGTTATCCAAATAATTCCCATTTTCAATATTTTAAACCTATTATTCAATTACAGAGAAAATCTTCTTATAAACCCTAAATCAAAATCCCTAATCTACTTTTCTGATTAATTTATATAATAGAAACCAAACTTTAGTACTTTAAAACATCTGTCAAAAAGGTTATAATCTAAAAGATCCTTAAAACTCCAAATTCAAATTGTATTATTATTATTACTTTTCCATATCATTTTTAATCCAAAAACATTTCCAAAACTCTAATATTCATTTTTCAAAATCAATATTTAACATCTTTATTTACTTCCAAACATTTTCGAATCACTTTTGAAAAATAATCTATTAAACCAACATTTACTTTTCCTTATTTTAAAATAAAACCAAAAAGGATTTTCCAAATGAAAATTCCTTACTATAAATAGATTCAAACTTCTCATTTCTTTTTTAGATGGTTTATATTAATAAAATTCACCATATAATAAATATATCATATTTAAAACTCATTACTTTTCCAAAAATATTATTTTACAAAGCTACCAATTTATTTAAGTTCGATGAAATAATCTCATTACATTAAGAATTTTTTTTAAATTCTCTTAATAAAAGAAAAATCCTTTTAACTTATTTTGTAATCAAAAATAAAATAAATGTCCATCTATAAATTAACCTTTTAATTTTTTTTCTCTTTTCTATTGTTTAAGCCAAAACAACTTAACCCATTAAATGAAAATAATTTATGTAGAATATTGCATTCATGATTTTCCCCTTATCTTTATTTTTAAACCAAACTATTTTTAAAATTATCTCAATAAAAATAGCTCATAAAAACCTTTCCTCTTTCAAAACTCCTTTACATAATCAAATTTTGAAAATTCACCGTTCTAAAAATAACATATAGGCTTCAAATAAATTTATATATTTTTTTCTAAAATATCTGAATCGATTTCCCCCTTTCTAATCAATTTCGCACACAAATTCCTGCCTATTTCATACCATATGACAACTAGCATATTGCTGTCAAAGCATGCCACCAATATTCGACCTGTAACATCTCGATATTTCGTGCCATTCACATCCGCACATGTCGGAATTGAATTGCTCAAAATATCATATTGTTAATTTATATTTGGCAAAACTCAGCATATACAGCAAATAAATCAATCACAGAATTACAAATACAGAGTAATATAGCAATAAGCAACGTAAACAAATGAATAGTACTTCATGAAGCTACTATATATATAACAGAGTTAAAATAAGATACAACAGAAGTCTCAATACAATAGTCGAATAACAAAATTTGAATATATCACTGGAGTCAACTGAATAACTGAAAGTTGAATAGATATAAATGGATCTCCAAGCGAAGCTCCAACTCCAAAGGTGAGTCTCAAATACTGTGACACTCAGTCTGACCCGAGCATAAAACAAAACACTCGAGTTACGATTAACATTCTTATATCAATAAATCCAACTCAAGTGAAATATCAACTGAAATATCAACTGAAATACAAGTAACTCAAAGGATATTTGGGATACCCATCCTCTAAGGATCCGTGGAACTATCTACTATGTAGTACAATACGCTATTATAATATGTTTACAGTAAAGCAAAAGTATTACAATAGCGTTAAGGAGTTACACATATCCCCCTTAACACATTTTTATATAATGTCGTAGTTTATACAGTACCGTAATACCTCGGTAAACTGGAGGCTACCAGAGGGCACTCCATAGGTACAACATAAAACAAACTCGTAGCGGGCTCGATATGGTAGGTGATACGGCACAACTAGGCAACGCCATGGTAGATATACCAATTACACTTCCGGGCTGTTGTTAACGCATAGCCGCAGCTACCGCCTAACTCGTCCACACTCCTAAAAATCCGAAGGTGCACCCAGTCAATCACAAAGTAATAGAATGGTATTGAAGAAGTATGTCCAATTGGAGAGCTACCTCACTTAGCCCGTCAATTGCTCCTGTTTTAGCCACCTTAAGCTAACTCACGGAAGTCGGGTCCACGTATATACCTCAAATAGAATCGCCGCCAACCATCCTACTTCATTCTAGAATCTCCACCACATACACTGTTATTAAAGTGGTTTTTCGGTATTGGCAGAGAGTATGACAATAACCGATCCCGGTCTATTTAACAACCAAACGTTATTATAACACCGCGGTCATTTTATTTCAAATAATTTATACTTCATATCAAAATATTATATCATTTCAAAAACCTTATCAATACGATATCATTATTCACTTAAATATATCCATTTCCAAAATCATAGCACTTTCAAAGTTATAACACTTTCGAAATTATAAAACACAGAAATTATAACACTTTGGAAATCATAATACTTTGAAAATCATAATAGTTTAGATATTAATAATAGTATATATAATAAAATAGTTTATATAATAAAATAGTTTATATAATAAAATAGTTTATATAATAAAATAGTTTATATACTAAAATAATTAGTATATTAAAATAGTTAAAAATTAAAAATAGTTTATATTAAAATAATTTATAAAGTAAAGTATTAAAATAGTTTTAAATATAATTCAAAAATATTTTATATAATAAAAATAGTTTCCTCAAGTTTCACAAATCGATTCAAATCAACTCGAATTTCAAATTTCAATTTAATTCAATCTCAATTCATCAAATTTCAATTTAGTTCAACATCTCCATAAACCATTTTCAATTTATATCGATTTCAAATACAAATTTGAATCATAAATTAAACCATTTCAACTTCAATAAATTCCAAAGTTTAATATTCAACCTTTACAATAACTAAATTTGATAATTTCATATTTATTTCAAATCCACTTTACTATTATTTTGTTTTGAAATATTCACTTAAATTAATCCAATAACATATAAATAAAATCTAAAAATACAATTTAAATAAAACTAAATATCCCATTTCAATTTATTTAAACTTGAAATATTCATCTAGTCACTTTAAATCAAAATCAAGTTATAAAATCGTATCTTTAACATCTTAAATTAAATAAGTTTCAAATCGATTTAATCTTTAATAATAGTTGTAGTACCTTTGGTGTCACACTTTTTTGGTATCAACGTGAACTACCAAAAACGCCCCTCTACAAATATTACCAAATATTACTATTACTTAGAAGTATGATCTAACAGTTAATTTTTTAACAATTCTGAACATACTTATCTTATTATCACTTAAAAATAGGATCTTATGAATAAACTTTTTTCAAAGTCGTTTTTTAATAATTAATAACAGAAATAAAAATTTAAACCAATATAAAATTAAATCCATTATTTAATAATCAGTAATAGAAATAAAAATTCAAACTAACAAATAATTAGATGGTACAATTTAGAAAGAAAAAATAAAACTAACTGCATATCATTTCAACGCAAAAATTTTATTTTTTTCAAACGAGTTAAGCATATACAATTTATAAAAACACAATTCATGCACGAAGTGTGATCCATCATCACGCGCGAAGCGCATGCCGTAACGCTCGTTAAATATAATTCTTAAAAGAATACAATTTCAAATTAATTAAATTTTATCTTCCCAACCTTAATTTTATTAAAATTATTATAAAATCTATTTTCAAAATATAAACTTTTAAATAAATACTTAAACATAATGTATACTAATTGAATTAATTTTTTTATTAAAGCTTATTTATCCATATTTAAAAATAGTAAAATTATAAGAAAATCGTAAAAATTATATTTTCAAACCAACTTATAAATTTAAAAATTTCCAACCATATAAATTTTAAAATATAAAATTTAAACCTTTATAAAGTAACATATATATATATAATATCTTAAAATCATTATTTAATAAAACCATATATTTCTTTCAAAACCTTGGAAATCATTTTTAATATATATATATATATATAGACCAACGGTGTCTGTATATAATTTTCTATCCTATGGTCAAGTGATACTGATATTTACCATTTCAATTCGCAATTTAAATATCTACAGGTATATATCATTTCAACCCGCAATCCCAATTCAGAGTAAATGAAAACCGTTTGGGTTTATCATTTCAACCCATAATGATTTTCTTCTATTCTACTAGATCGTTCGGGTATGTATCATTTCAACCCATAAGGAATTCTAAACTAACAGGGAACTTGCAGAGCGAGAACAAATATGATAATAATATAATATATCACAATAGGCATATACCATCAATAACAACGAAATATAATATAAACAACAGGATATGGTGCATATCCCACGGACGAACAGTTACTGATAATAGCATATCATATATAGCAAATATATCATTAATAGTTCGATTTAAAAGCATATTTCAATTGTCGTTCAAATGAAATTAAATTTAATAAGTATAAGAATGTTAATCGTGAGTGATTGCTCACCTTTCGAGGCTAGAGAGATTCGACAATGAAACGAGATGAGTTACGATCCAAGCACGAATTCCAAAGCAAAGCAGGATTGAACGCGAATTTGGCGAGCGGGGTTGATATCTTGGAATTGACGAAATCAAATCAAAACTGGATTAGATGAAGATCAATGGTGTAAGTGAACTTATATATATAACTGTATATAACTATATATATATAAAATCATATTTTGAATCCAACACATATTAAATTTTATATATATATATATATATATATATATATATATATATACACATACATACATACATACATACATACATATATATATATCAAAAATCATTGTTTTAAATTAAACACATATATTAAATATACATAATACATTTTGAAATAAATACTTATGTAGATATACAAACATATCACTTTGTATATATACAACAACAACAAACTTATAATGTAAAATCTACACATACATTACTACGTCATTCATAGCAAACTAACATCATATTATACATATATATACATGATATATAAATCACTTATAAAAATACGGACGTATTTTTTTTAAAAAATATACATACAACAAATAAATATTTTAAAACAACACTTATAACCATACATAAATATATATATATATATATATATATATATATATAATGTAATATATACTTTAAAGCTACAATATCCATACATATCAGAGAAAATAAATAGGTAGTATATATATAAAACCAATATAAACTCATATGCTCATAGGTATATATATTTATATATATAAATTAATATATACACAAATATAGCTTACATATATAAACTGTCACATAACTTATAGAATATAAACAGCTAATGGATAAAAAATATATATGTATACCTTTACATTCAGACATACAACTTATATATAGTAATGTATGCATGTTGATATGTACTTTAAAAGGGAAGTGCCAGTATACTGAAATATCTTAACAACAGATAAATAACATATATGTGTGTGTGTATATATACATATAAACCTTAAACATACTTATAATTATACTTCAAATCTATTATAAACAAACATATATATATACTTTAACTCAGTATATATATATATATATATATATATTTATATAAACCAGCCTATGATTTACAAACTTAAAAACATATATAATATAACTTATACTTATATAACTAACAGAATATACATATGCAGGCTCTATGCTAAAACCAACTTATATAAACTTTATAAATAAATAAATGAATAAATAAATATATACACACACAAAACACATAAATATACCTTTATATAAATATGCATTTGGCCAGAGATGAACAATGGTTGAGCTCGGCTTGGGCTAAAGGGAAAGGCGGCTGAGATGGAGGAGAGGGAGAAGGTGTGCGTGTGAGGAGACACGGCAAGGAAGCTGGGAGGTGCTGAGAACGGGGTGAGCTGGAGGCTGTTGAGAGGGAAGGAGGGAAAGTGGTTGCTGTCGGTGATGTTGTGGCTAGTTGATGAGCACGCGAGTGGTTTTTGTAAGGGTGATGAGGCTGTCACGCGGGTAGGTCATCGCGGATGGCTCGGCAGCATGGGCGAAGGCCTTGAGATGGTTTGCGTGTGTTGGTGGAGATGAGCTGAGGGGAGGAAGGTTGAACATATATATATTTCTCCATTGAAACCAGAGAACCAAAAAGCAAGTGAGGCAACCGATGGAACGGTAAGAGTTTGATATTAATATCTGGGAATATTAAAAGGGTAGTGACCATTGGTTATACGGTGGATAATAAAACGGTAAGGGAAGCTAAAAGGTCCAAATGCAGAACCGATATGGAAATCGTTCCGAAGATTTCGCCGTTCACCAGACACTGAAACACACATATGAATATACTATGGAGATCAGCACGACGAGACGATCAAAAACGATATACATATATCAACGATACGACCATTCTATCAAAAGTCGATAATCGGTAACCAAAATGCTGCTAAAACGCTGGAATTAAGATAAATGGGGCAATAGCAGTCCAAATTTGACGAAATGAAATATAACGTCTCACTCAAAAGAGGATTTACAAATTTATTACATAAAAATATTCAGGTTTAGAAAATATTTTATTATCATTATATACTAACTGATTTAAATTGAATAAAATACACAACAAAATAAACTTCCATATTATCATATGAAAATTTAACATTTGTTATGCTTAAATAGACGTATTTCAAATATTAACTTTTTATTTTCAAATTCCATTATATAAAATTTCACAATTTTTTTATTAAAACAGTACACAACCAAAATTCATTCCTACTACGATTGAAACTATGACATTGATCTCAATTTCAGTCAAACAAAACCATAGTAAATTCGTTCTTCAATTCAAGAATCAAATCAAAGCAAATAGAACATATGCTAAATCATAGATGCGAGTAAATAAATTTACTCATTTAGGATACGTATGCAGTGACTAAAGCATTTCAGGCTCATCTATCAACCACGGACACTGCCTTAACCATCGCGACCATCGACGTCAACCCAGTCTTCGATTTATCGTCGCCTTCTTCGAATGCACACCCAACTAGCATCGCCATGCGCAACTCCTCTACCACCCATTCAGGCACAGCCACCATGCTGCATCTACATCTCATTACGCTTGCTTCTGCCAATTGCCTTCCTCCCGTCGCCAAGGTTGCCTCCGCTACGACCGATTCGCACGCACGAAGAACCCTATCATCATCCACCTCGACGCGCTGGCCTAAGTCGTAGCTCATGATTCGACCACCTCCTCTTATCGCGCATGGCGCCTGAGTCTTGTGCGAAAGTCCACGCCATCTCCTTCCTGACGTCGCTGGCAATTGTGCGATGTAACCCTTTTTTTTAATTCAATTGATTTTTTTTTTCTTTTGCTTATCGTCTTCAGTTGACAAATTAGGGCTGAGAGGCAATGTGAGCGGGGTAGTGGGATTACGAAGATAATGAAACAAAGGATATTTTTCTAGAATCAAAGAGATAGAGAACGGGTCACTTTTATTTATTATCTTTATATCTTTCATTTTTCATTTACTCCTTGAAGAAAATAACCCCCATTTTATCTCTTTTAATCGCAAATTAAAACCTCTTCATTCACATATGAACACATATATTTTCAGTTCAATTTAAATCGATGTATACACAAGATATATTTCAATATATTACACAGGATATTTAAATTTAATAGTTAGTTTATCATCATTGATAAAATTTTCAAAGTATTTAAATCCAACGATAATTTATCTATCATTGATTTGTTAATTTAGTACTAGCAGATGATATTTATTTTCAACCATTTCAATTACATAACAACTATTTGCAAAATAAAATTTATTTTATATTTACTGTATATATTTTTATTTGAGTTCAATATATTTTCTTAAAAAGAATATATTAATATGTTCGATTTATTAAAACAAAATTCCTTATTAAACAATCTTTAACTCAATAAAATATATTTTCAAAAACACCAAGAACAAATTCTCGCCATCTGTTTAGAGGAAGAACTTCTTCTTCAATGAAATAAATCGTAGCTCTTAGTCCGACAGTTTGCTCCGCACCTTAAGAGAAAAGTTCCGGCATACTACTCTATTATAATACCGGAATGTCACTACTTTGAAAGTAGAGTTAGGCCATACTATGATATTTCAAAAGTATAAAAAATTCCAAAATCAAGCTCAAATATTTTATTCTGATTAAATTTATTTATTACGATGGTACAGAAATTAGGATTGCTACATATACCAATAAATTGGTAATGATAAATTACCGTTTATCTAAAAAAAAATTTAAAACTTGATTTTTTTTATTTTTTTGCTGTAATGTTTCTGCAACATATATTTCATTGTGTCACTTAATAAAAACTCAATGAGATATAATAAAAATGCATTTAATATCATTTGACTTGAATTTCTAAACTCAATCTAATCATTTTCTTGCTTTTAAATGCCCATAATACAACATATTACCTGAATATCCATGTTTTATATGTGGACTAATAAATTACCGTTACTGCTGATTGGAGGAAAATTATGGACTATTTTGTTTAGTTCAACATTGTGAAGATTAAAATCAAAATTTGTTAATGCATGTCATTAAGAAGCATTGAATGCATTTGACGAAATAAAAGCAATGGTCAATTTTTTGTCTATTGCTAGGTGGCCTTTTACATTAGCCCTACATTATTAGATGTTTAATTTAAACCATTCGCAAGCAAAATTTAAATCATAATCACTTCGTTCCCCATTGATCATGCATCAAGTATAATATTTGTAGACATTCCAATTTACTTGGTCATAAATAAATTAACATTTATGTTCATAACAATAACAAACTAAAAAAAAAATGGAATATTAAAATTTCACACTAGAATAAAGTGTAACAAGGAGGGGATGCTTTAAAATTAGGCTCATAATTGAGTGGGCCATACTTATCAACTTTGTTTGTCAACCTCGTTTATTGTCATGTTATAACTTGTTTACCGACCAAGTTTGTACTAAACATTATATTGATATTTTTTTTGGACGTACCAAAAATAATGTTATTAAAACAAGCAGAATCTTATCTCTGTTAATAAACACCTACATTAATTAGCCGTTCCATTCCAAAACCCTAAACCCTAATCAAAACTAAATCATTAGCCATCCAGAAACAACTTTTATCCAAAAAGTCGGCCCGAAAATTACTGTACATGTATTCCAGTTATACCCCTGCAGAACCTATATGATCCGAGCTAATGCAATCTTCAATTCCCATTTTAGCCCTATAAAAATTCAAGGGCTTCCCTCGTATCAATCTCTGCGGACGCCGCAGTTCCTCTTCTTCTGCTGTTGTCACTTGCTCTCTCCGAAAAGGTTCGTTGATTAGATTCCGATCTTATGTCTTTATAGGTTTCTGTAGCTTAATTTGTTGGTTGTTGTGTGGTGTTGTATCAGAGATGTTAGGATATTGAATTTTGTACGTTCTCAATTTAGTATACTAATGATAAATTTTGGATTGTTAATTGGAGATAATTCAGTATGTATTAGCTTTTGGTTTAGAACTATGGCTTGGCTATTGGATTAACTAATCGGGTATATTGACCATTTGTTTAAGAAAAATTGACAGTTGATGTCATTTATTATGCTTTCATTCGGTTCTCTATCAAAACAATAACCACAGCCTTTTTGTAACCTTTGTCATTACGTCTATGTTAAAGTAATGTCAGATGGGATGCCTCATTTACTTGTTTAGGCACCAACTGTATATGTTCATGTGCTAGGTAATTAAGTTATTTTGGAGATGAATTTGAAGATGAGTAACCTTTTATTACTATCTATTAAAATACAAGTTAAACGTGGTGATATAGTTGCTACTCTTATTTTGTTCAGCTGTTGTAGATTGTGTATGTTCATGTGCTTTAGTTTAGCTATTCGCAGAGTGAAGTGTGAGATTAAGATCTTAATGTATCTTTTTTTATGATTTATACTGAATCATAAGCATGAAGTACGGATTTGAATATTTTATTTAGATTCTTTGCTGGTGTATATGTCCATTTGAGTCTGTTATGAATAATATTTTTTACGTAACTAATTCGAATTTTTTGTTGTTTTTTGTTTGAGATATTTAGAAATGCAAATGTAAAACCATGTGAATTAGTTACAAGTATTGGATGAGTGTATTCCATGCACAAAGTGTTACTCTAGGTATATTTTTTTTGTAGGAAAACTCTGTAGTTGATTTTTTTTTTAAACTAATACCAGGACATAATTATGGCTGGAAAATCGAACAAGAACAAGAACAGAGGAAAACAGTCAAATTCAGTTTCTAATTCTTCTGAACCAAATTCGAAGCCACCTGATTCCACAATACATTCAAATGAGGATACACAAGTAGTAGAATTAGAATCTACTAATGGGAGTGTTGAAGAAATTAAAGACTCAGTTAGTACTACAGTTAATGGTGCGGTTGAAAATAAAGGAGAAAACTTAAATATTGAAGATGCTTCACCTGAGAAATCTGAAGGTACGTGATCATGGTGAGATTTATTTGAATGTCAACGCAGTGATGCTGAATTAAATATACAAGACAACGTTAATCTCCATTTCTGCATTGGGAGTTCCCAGTATTCTGTTAAGGAATTTATTTTACTTAGGATTTATATTTTGGCAAGTAATGCAAGTTATGACAATGAAATAAAAATCTTCTCAATTTTCTTCTTACTCAAACCAGAACTTGGCCTTTTCTAAGAAATTGGCATGTGTTGTAGTCTTTTGTAGATATTGTCTTTTTTTTGCTCATGCTGACATTTACTTCTATTAAAGCTATCAAACGCTTGTCATTACTAATAGATCATTTTTTGAACACAGGCGAGCTTCGGCTGTATCCAATATCAGTCAAATCTTTGTCTGGAGAAAAGCAAGAACTCCAGGTGTCAATTAAAGCGATTAAATTTGCACAAGTTTGACATAACTATCAGTTAATTTGCAAACAATCTTTAAAATTTGCTTATTTATTTATTTATTTTTAATCTGAATAATCCTGTAAGAACTGTGCAGCTTTTAGGTATAGACTTGTTTGCTTTTGCTAGAGCATCTTCAAGCCATCGGGGTAGTGTTGAATTTTAATGGCACACATGCTATTTAATATTTAGCCTCTAAAAAAAAAAAAATCTCTCTAGCGTAGAAGCCTCGGTTACACTTTTTGTTGACTCTTACTCAAAATTTGTAGGATACAGAAAGCAAAATGTCTAATTTGACACATTCTACTTCACATTCATCTCACTGTCCAGATCACCATTTTAAGGCCAAAATAACGAGTAATAATAATATAAGTGAAAAATAAAATATGTGTTGTTTTTTCATTTTGTCATGTTCATAATAATTAATAATAATAAAGGGAATGCCAATTTCAGTTAATTTATTTTGTCATGTTATTTGGTAATAAAATTTAAGTTTATATTTGTTGGATCTTTTCCCCGCTATCGTGCGGGAGCCTCGTGCACTAGGTTCCACCTTCTTCTTCATTTGGTGGATCTTCATTTTGATGATCTGAATAAATGAAAAATAACGCTTTTCTAGTTTATGGCCATTTTGAATCACTGAAATATTAAATTAAGATATTTATGTTTTTTGTTGTCACTGCTTATCCTATGTATATCCAAAGAAATGAACTTTTATGGAACCAATTTTCAAATTTTGAATTAAATCATAAATATTGTAGTGGAATCATCCTTTATGAAATAGCATGTATAAATGAAGTACACATTAAATTTTCATTTCATCCTTTCTAGAGCAAAATATTTTGTCACACACACACATATATTCTCCACATGCATTTGCATGCGATATGCTTTCCAACTATATTTTAAAAATAAGTTCCGCATATGTGAGACAGTCTTATCAAGACGATCACAGATATGCACAATCATTCTTATATAACCGCCTCCAAATGAAATCTAGATTTAAGTCTTCAAAAATTTATAGTATTATCCATTGCGATTAATTTCCCATAATAATATGTATCTCCATTTATATCCTTATTACATATACATTTTGTACTAGCATGTATCTTGGTTTTGCAAAACTTGGCTATTTATCCTAACAAAGGTAATCATAGTTGATGCAGATACACATTATCTATTACTTAAAACTTAAAAGAGAAACCAAGCATGGTAACATGCCATCATATTTTTTCTCCATTAACTGTTTCTTGTAGCAAGCCATTGTTTAAATATGTATTTAAGCTAAATGTCATGTCATGTGTTCAAGCTCCTCCAATTGCACGATCATTCAATGCTAACGTGATCATTGTAGCTTTTTCAATTCATTGCTTTCTTCGTTATTAATCTGTAATGGAAATAACCTACAAGTTTTTACATATACTTATATCAAATATCAAAATGATTTTGAAGTTAAATTTTTTATTCACGACAAATAAAAATTTCACATGTTAAAACTTTAGCAAATAATTATTTTTAAAATAATGAAATTGTCATTTTTTGGAACACAATTTTTAAATAACGAGAAAGTTAATAATATATTAAAGTTTCATATCTTTTTAAACCAAACAAACCAAAAGTATTACATGATTTTTTTGTAAAACATTATAGTATAATTAAATTCCAATCACAAATGCTTGACGTCCTAATGTTGCTCAAATCAAATGTTAATTTTCTTCACCAACAAAAGACAACTATTTGGTCCATGACAATTAGTTTATTCATAAAACAAATTAAAAATTGAAGAAAATATTTGTAACCAAAGAATTAAAACATAATTTTCTTGAAATCTCGGAGAGCTGAGCTTACACTTGTAAACTCTAGGGGAGTATGCATTAAACCCCCAACACATGCTCCGAGTAGATCACATGGTGTTATTTCCACCGCCATTACCAAAACTCAAATTCATGACAATTTGTCACTCAACTTCACGACATCCACTGTCATTATTCATCATTATACAAATATAATTCAAATGTCATGCTATTTTAGCATCATCCGTATGCAATGCACGGGTTGTGTTAGTTACTTTCTATATTGCATTATCTTTTGTAGTTTTATTATTATTATGTCAAATTGAAACTCATTTAATCCTTGCTATGGACGTACAGTTGAGTCCTGGTGATACTGTGATGGATATTAGGCAATTTCTTCTTGATGCTCCAGAAACTTGTTTCTTTACTTGTTATGACTTGATATTGCATACTAAAGATGGTTCTCACCATCTTATGGATTACAATGAAATTTCTGAAGTAGCAGATATAACCATTGGCGGATGCTCTATTGAGATGGTGGCTGGTATTATATCGTATAAAATCAGTTTTATAGTAAAATGTTATTGTAGCCTTGTTGATTTATTTTAACTTGAATAACTTGTGCAGCACAATATGATGATCGGTCTATAAGGTCTCATGTTCGTAGAACCCGAGAATTGATTTCTCTTTCCAGTTTGCATGCATCATTATCCACATCATTAGCAATGAAACCTGAAAGTGCTAACCAATTAAGTCAAGGTTACTTGATTGTCCTTGTCTTAATTTATGCAATAACTATAAACACAGAAACATGTGTGACTAATTCCTAGATCTACTTTAGATACAAAAGTGGAAACTCCAGAGCCTGAAGCGCTAGGTTTTATGGAAGATATAACCAACTCATTACGTAATTTGGTTGCGTCACCATCTGAAGACATTAAATGTTTGGATAGCATTATATTTTCTTCCTTTAACCCTCCTCCAAGTTATAGGAGGTAATTCTCTTTGTGCGATTCTCTCTTATCATTGGGGAATAACATGCTTATGTTAGCTTATTCATGATTTTTTCCCTTTTTTTATTGACTATGTCTTAGCATTCTGAAGTTGCCGAGTGAGTTTTATGCCTGTTTTGGGTTTCACGTTTATTCGGTTAGTCTTTTTCAGGCTTGTTGGAGATCTGATTTATTTAGACGCAGCAACACTGGAAGGAAATAAATATTGTATTACTGGAACTACCAAAGGGTTTTATGTGAACTCTAGCACTGAATATACACTTAACCCTAAACCTCTTAAGCCTGCTTTTGAATCTGTTACTCTTGTTGGTCTACTCCAAAAAGTTAGTTCCAAGTTCAAGAAAGGTACTTAAATATTTTGCTATTGCACTGTTATCTTACTTTTATTTTAGACAGTGTCCTGATTGTCTTCGTTTAATTTGTTTTGGAAGCTTTCCGTGAAATTTTGGATCGTAAGGCTTCTGCCCACCCTTTTGAAAATGTTCAGTCTTTGCTTCCGCCAAACTTGTGGCTAGGAGTCTATCCTGTTCCAGGTATACTTTTAATTTTGATCTTAGGCATGAGGATTTACTTTAATGTACTGTTATTTGTTTCTATTGCGTTTATATGCTTTTATTTTTTAATTTCGGAAGCGTATCCCGCTAGACTTTTGTGTGTGTGTTTTCATTTTTCTTGTAATAATTTCTGTGTTACAGTTTAATTTTGAAATATTTTGCTGTTAAATATTAACATTTACTGCTGTTTTAACAGGCACGCTTTCATAAGTAGCACTTTTCCCCTTAGGTTATATTAATTTTAAATCAAAGCTAACATTTATTTATTTGTCTCACATATTATAAGCATTCTATTTTGTCAATCTATTTTTGTCTTTATTCCCAGATCATAAGCGTGATGCAGCTAGAGCAGAGGATGCACTTACTCTTTCTTATGGGAATGAACTAATTGGTATGCAGAGAGATTGGAATGAGGAGTTACAATCTTGTCGGGAGTTTCCACACACCAATCTTCAAGAAAGGTATGCAATTACAATCCATCTAGTTTAGTCACTAACTTATTCGATGATACACACCTGAAAGTTATTGAATTGTCATTCATGGAACTTTTTTCAAGTAAAGTACTTCATAGATTCTCTTCCAAAGGATTTTGTCATAGAACTTTTCTCAAATAAAGGAATTTATACAATCTCTCCTTTGAAGCATGCATCACTTATTTTACTCAGCTTTTCAGGATATTGCGTGATCGTGCTTTATATAAAGTGACCTGTGATTTTGTTGATGCTGCAACAAATGGTGCCATTGGGGTTATTAACAGATGTATTCCACCTATCAATCCTACTGATCCAGAATGTTTTCATATGTGAGTAACTGAGATTTTCTGCCAACATTAATTTGTTCCTTTTTTCTTAACCATAATGTAAAGTTCCAAATTTTACCGTATCCCTGTTTACATACGATGATAGGTTGTACACCGCAAATGCGCACAACCACTAATCTATGCATTTCACCTCCGATGAGAGACAATTTTGCTCTCTAGATGTAACTTGCTGTGATATTTTAATGATATATGATGTTTGCAATTGTTTTACCTCAGATAGTGTCATGAAAAATATGCATTGTCTTATGGCAGCAAGTTGCTGATGTCCTATCAGAGCTCAACTTGTTCGTCTCTATTTTTGCGATATCAGCCAAGGCATTTCGTTTATACAGGCTTGGGCTGAAGCTTTATACCTATTATGCTTCAAGCTAATTATGGTCTTTGTCGTTACTGAATCTGATAGGTCTAATTTTACTTAAATTTATTTGTAATAATACAAAATGCAAACTTAATTGAAAATAATTCCATTAAGCTATCAAAAATAATATTAATCTAATAATCTTAACAAATAAGAATATGTTATAAACAAAAGAGAAATCTAGGTCTTCCCATCCAGTATTTTAAGCCCCTTTGTCTTAGTTGGAACACATCCTAACTCGTCCTATGTGTCGGGTAAGCTTGTCATTTTATCGTTAGCTGATCCTTAAATCAGCTCTTCATATGGAAAATCGTAAAAGCTGATCTGAAGGTAGAAATTCTTTGTTGCCAATTTTGATTGAAAGATATATTTAATCATGAGGATATCCTGCATGACACTGTTTTCCTTGATAGAGATAAAACTGAATCAGGGCTTAAAGTCAATTACATACAGAACTAAGAACTGGAGTTGCCGAGAATTGTACTTTGCTCATTACTATATGACTACTTATACACACACTTACACATATTCACACAGTGACGCGCGCGCACCCACATATATTTTGTTTGTTTTCACAGTTATCGTTTTATCCTTACTGAGTATTTTTTCCCCTAACTAGTAGTTAAAAAATGCCTAGAAGATTTTTTCCCATATTTTCTGGAAAGTGCTTAATTTAGTAAGATCTATTTCATATTTTATCCCATGTTGCATCTATGCTATATAAGTTTTACAAGCATGAGATAAGTATCCTGTGTTTTCCAATTTACAAACGTCTGATATGCGAATTATATATATATATATATATATATATATATATATATAATGGAAGCTAAACAAACAGTGCTTCTCTTAAATGTACATGTGATTTTTCCAGGTATGTGCACAACAATATCTTCTTTAGTTTTGCCATTGATGCGGACCTTGGATACGTATTGAAAAACCCCAAAAGTTCGAGTTTGAAAGGAGTACGTCATCAGGATAAAATAGTTTCGAAGGATGTTGGTGAAACTAAAACCTTGATATCTAATAATGCTAAAACAGAAGCTGAGGCTCAGCTTGCTGATAGCGAGCAAGCTACTTATGCATCTGCTAATAATGATTTGAAAGGAACGAAAGCCTATCAAGAAGCTGATGTACCTGGACTTTATAATCTTGCCATGGCTCTAATTGATTACAGAGGCCATAGAGTTGTAGCACAGGTTTGATTGAAGAATCACTGCTACAAGTTTGATTATTCACATTTCAGATGGCGCGCACGCGTGTGTGAATATTCATCTTTTATAACTTTAACCATAATCTTTGTTATTTCCTATCACAGAGCATTATACCGGGCATTCTTCAAGGAGATAAATCAGACTCCTTACTCTATGGTTCAGTTGATAATGGAAAGAAAATATGTTGGAACGAATCCTTCCACTCCAAGGTGTTTTATTTTGATATACTCATGTGAAATTCCTCTACAAATACTCTGTTTACTTAATAAAATCTTGTTCCTAAATACTCATCCTTTTCAAATATAAATAACCTATCAAGTTAGATCTTTAAATAAGCTTTTGTGCTGTAGTTAAAAAGTAGTACCTGATCAATTGCTAAGTTTGGAATTTTTACAAGAGAAATCTTCTGTATGCTGTGGCTTTCAAAAAGTTTAGTTGTTTCTTTGTATAAACACGTTCTTTGGTCGAACAAAATGAAACTGGAATCGAGGGAGTAAATGTTATTTCTGCTTACAATGTGTGTATGTGTTTGTATAGGTGCTGATATTGTTAAAAAAATGTACTGCCTGCTATGAGTTGTTTAATTGTGAGCATAGATCTAGGTTAAGATCACATATTATTTAATTGTCACCGCCTGGTCAATAATTGTAGCACATGCGGTTTAATAATCTAATGTGGTGGGCAAATTCCGAGAAACTTGATTTATACTTAGCAGATATAGCAAGGCCAAATACTGATAGAAGAGTATGCCATCTAAATTGTTAATGGTTCCAACATAATATTTGTCAACTTTAAATTTGCATCCACAAGGCTGCAATATCGTACTATGTTAATTCCTCAAATGTTGACTGCTCATTTTATGTAACACCTTTTCGCTCAACAACTTACCCTTCTTAAGCAATATATCTCTATGACCTGTTTGTGCTATGTAATAATTAGTATGTCAACATTCTATGCATGATAAATTAATAACCTGTTCTTTGTGTAAGTCCAGTTTATCTGTCTTTTTTTGTGCATGCCAAGTTCATCTGCTTTTTTTGTGTATGTATGTTCTTTTAGGTCCTAAAGGCTGCTAGCCGCCTACATGTGAAGGAACACATGGTGATAGATGCCTCTGGCAATGCTGTTAAATTGGCTGCTCCAGTAGAATGTAAGGGTATCGTGGGAAGTGATGACAGGTGACAATTATAACTCTATTTCACTTTCTTTAAGACTGTTGCCGCCACTTTACAAAACTAGAATAGTACTGTAAATTTCCAGCGTTGATGAATGAGAGAAAATCATCATTATAGTTTGCTAGTCATAAACAATATTTTTATTTTTCATCAACAAACTTCTGTGAGAAAATGTGGTAATGCACTAATGGGTAACATGCTATATAGCCAAGGTTTCAAATCTGGAATTCCGATCACATCTTGTCTTTGGGAATTTCACACACAATATATCATATCAGATGAGATCTTGAATGAGTTGAGTGTACATCTTCGATCTTAAAGTACATTTCGGGACTATTTTAGAGCAATCCATGAGTCTATTTGATGTTTTTTAATGGTTATCTGAAAAATGAAAATAAGAACGGTAACATAATTGATTTGCATAGAAACATGATATAGAAAGAGAAGATTATTTTTTCTTTTATGAAGGAGAGTCGCTTTATTAATTTGGTAATAACCACTCATTAAGATATCTATGATTACTACACACACCTCTCCCCTAAATAGTTCGTGAAAATCTATATTTCAATGCTTGTATTCATAGGAAGCCGATTAGCATATTAAGGGTGCTAAATTATTAATATTACCTACAAAACTTTGGATTAAATGTGAGGTTTTGTCATTGGATCATTTTGCATGAAGTTTGGTGGTTTGAATTATTGGATCAATTTGCTACCAGTTCTGCACTCATGTTTCATACTTGGATCTTTCTGTGTTCATATCACTTCATAGTGACATGAATGGACTAAGCATTATTTTATTAAACCTTATTAGAAACTATAAATGCAACTAAAAATAATGATCGTTTAGTTAATTGTAATGGAATTATATTTCGATTAAAAATGTTAATATCAATATTACATCATATTGGAATGCCACAAAACTAGTTTATACCATTTAAACTATATTATCATCGAAAGCGTATTTAGTCCTTGCTTGTAGGCACCTTCAAAGCTGTACTATTTTTACATTTTGAGTTTAAAATATGAATCAGTGTTTAAGCGCATTAAAGAACAGATAGTACTGTTTTGCTTCTTTATTTTTCCCCCTTCTCTTCTCTATATGCGGCTTAAGCAAATTAAGTGATAAACCAATATTAATTATTGTTTTCACGTTCAATCCATGAATAATATTACAACTAGGTAAGAAAAAAAGAAGTGTGATTTTATTTTACTTATTCTAAGAAAATCATTTCAAACTATTTTATCGAGTGGTGGTTTTTTAGAGTATAAAATATACGATCTAGTATATTTTTAGTTCTTTATTTTCTATGATCTATTCAATTTTTTAAACTTATTTTTCATATGTAAACTTAGGATCAAAGATCTAGGAACTGAAAATTACGTATACATTTGTTAGTTGATTTTATATTTGCTAGTAATAAATTCGACATCAAGCTAAACAGCATGTTTCTTGTCTCACATTGCCTCTCTTAAAACAACATAGGCTGTAAATAGATAACAAAGCTGAAATTAAGAAAATTTCCTCTCAGCTTCCTTTTTTTTGCTGATGTATAGGCATTATTTACTGGATTTGATGAGAGTTACCCCCCGAGATGCAAATTATGATGGTCCTGGGTCTCGATTTTGTGTTCTGAGGCCTGAGCTTGTTACTTTATTTTGCCAGGTATTATCACGGTACCTATATCTTATAAATTTATATTGTGCCTCTTGACCTCTTCCTAATTATTGGCATTTAAATAAAATCAAGAATGAAGCTACAACGGCATCAAATGCTAAATCTACCATCAAAGAGACCACAGTGGCACCGGATTCACAACATGCGTCCTCTGATTCTCAGAACACTTCCTCTGATGCAATACCTGCCCCAAAAAATGTAAGATAATGACTAATTTTTGAAGCTGCGTGGTCTCATTTATTGATATATACTATCATGTCAATTGTAAATATTATTATATAGGAGCAACCCACAGAAGCGGATAAAGAGTTTAATGATGGATCCACTTCTAATGTAGATGAAAGTATAAAATCCTCGGAAATTCTTTTCAATCCCAATGTATTTACGGAGTTTAAACTTGGTGGGAGTGAAGAGGTGCATCATCTTTTTTCAAATATGTACATTTTTCAATAATTAACATCTTATGACCTTTGTTACTTGCATTAATGTTCCAGGAAATTGCTGCTGATGAAGCAGGTGTGAGAAAAGTTAGTTCCTATCTGATGGATGCAGTAATTCCAAAGTATGTCGAAGATCTTTGCAATCTTGATATATCTCCAATGGATGGTCAAACTTTAACTGAGACACTTCATTCTCATGGAATAAATATTCGCTATCTAGGAAAGGTCAGACCAAAATAATTACATTCTTATGTTTCAAATTTTTGCCACATTCTTCCTTCGTTGTTGGTTAAATACATTGTGTTCTGCAGATAGCTAACATGATCAAACATTTACCGCATTTATGGGATTTATTCAGCACAGAGATCATTATTAGATCGACTAAGCATATCCTGAAGGTCAGGAAATATTATCATAACCAAGTGAATTTTGCTTCTTGTTTTATATGCCTTACTGCTTTGCATTTTATTATATATAAAATGACTATTGCTAATCATTCACATATCAACAAACTGTTTTATTGTAATTCAGGATACACTGCGGGACTCACTGGATCATGAAGTGGGATCAGCGATCTCTCATTTTCTGAATTGTTTTATTGGAAATGTAATACCAAGCGCCATCGATAACAAAGCTCAAAAAAAGGTACTAGTCTCATTTGACATTAACATTTGAACTTTTATTTGTTTATGCTTTTGCATATGACTATTGGTTCTTTAGTTAAACATCTGAATTTATGAGCTCTACTTCTCCACGATGTTTTCATGAATTTATAACTTTGATCTTACCATTGATAAACAACGGCTAGTTCTCACTTCATATTTCGTGAACGTAGCATGATTTTTTGAGAGATCATCAAGGATTGGGAAGACAATATTGTTACTTGTGGCTATACATACTGCAGATGTAATCGTGCGTGCGTGTGTGTTATTCACATTAATTTGTCTCTTCCTCTGTGTTGATGTGGTTCTAAGATAACATGATTACTTTTAGAAGTATGACACATTCAACAACGAACAATTGATACACCCTTTTTGTATTTTGGACTGTTCACAGTGTATCCTTATAGGGGGCGTTTAACAAGCTGAGCTTGCTTGGCCGGACTTCATTTAAAATTTTGGTTTGTTGTTAATTGATCAACTCTGGTCCCACGAGTTGTTCATGATCTGGGCAGTCAGGACATTTGTTTGTATTATGTTTGTTTCAGCTCCTATGTAGTTTGTTAAAGGGGCTAGTTTAGTCTCCCTTCACATAAACTATTTTATTTCAGATTTTTTTTACAAGCTTGTCTACATGTATACTTGATAAGCTAAGCGTCAAAAGAACACATGTCCAAGATTATTTTTCATCTTACATATTTACCCAAATCAAGCATATTTTGTGCTAAATGAAATATAGAACAATTTGTTATTTCCATGTTGTCAATATCTTGAGCTGTGTTTGTAAGGTTGTGTTTTGTGTCCTATTTGTATAACAATTTTTTATATAACGAGCTCTTAACTGACGACCATTCCGGCTCGATCTTGGCTCGTTGATGTTTCATGGCTCTATATTTAGTCTTTAGTTCAGCCTGTTTGTTAACAAGTCGAACATGAACAAGTTGTTGGTGGAATTGCTCTGCTAATCATGAACACACACACACACACACACACACACACACACACACACACATATTTGAAGTGTGTATTTGAACTGCTGTTTTTTGTCCGATATATGAATAATGCTAATTTCCTTTGATCCAGGAGCATACAAATTTTCATTCACCTCGCAAATCAAGCAAAGGCCAAATAAAAGGATTTAACGCTACGTCTTTGAAGGCAGGGCAACCCTCTTACATGTCTTTGTCTTCTGAAGGACTATGGTCAAGTATTCAGGAATTTGCAAAATTCAAGTATCAGGTAGTGTAATTTTTCTGTAGTTTTATGTCCATTGTTATGATCCCCTATTAATATATTATGTTCATTTCAGTTTGAATTACCAGAAGATGCAAAGTTGCAAGTAAAAAAGGTCTCCGTTATCCGAAATCTATGCCTAAAGGTATAAGCTGTGGCCTTTTTCTAGTCTCGTGATATAAGCTTTGGAATATTATGTATGGATGCAAAGTGGCTTTTGCATTTTCAGCTTAACTGTCATAAAAATGTTTTGTATTATTAACATATGCACTGTCGTCTTTGTTTAAAACTTTTGTCAGGTTGGCATCTCAATTGTGTCACGTAAATATGATCTCGATTCCACATCACCATTCCAACTTTCAGATATATTGAATCTGCAACCTGTAGTAAAGCACTCCGTCCCAGTTTGTTCTGAAGCAAGAGATCTCTTTGAAGCAGGGAAAGCTCAGCTTTCTGAGGTATTTTTTAAGCTTGCTAGTTATACTGCAAATTATGCCTTGTACATTTCATTATATTACTTTATTATAGGGGATGCTAAACGAAGCCTACACACTATTTTTGGAAGCATTTTCTATACTTCAGCAAGTAAGTTGCCTTTTTTTTTATATTCAGCTCTGCGATTAGCTATAAAACAATTTTTTTTTAATTATCTGAATTGCTACAGGTTACAGGGCCAATGCATAAGGACGTTGCTAACTGTTGCAGGTTGTTTTACATTCTTTGTATACTATTAACTGTCGTGGTTCATGCTTAAATATTAATTTTCCCCCCCTTTTATTAAATACTACTTATAATTCATGTTTCTATATTGAAAGTAGAAGTTAATGAATTACTGTTGTTTCTTCCAAACTTATATTAATTTTTATTTTAAATCAGATTTGTATCTTGTATAGGCTAGCTTTAAATTTTGTACGACTTCAATGTAAGAAATGCTGAAGCAAACAAGTTCTTTTTCTTCATTTTATTTTTATACTTTTGTCATTTGTTTTGTTCTCCGTAATCATTCTGTGCATATGTGAACCAATCAGATACCTCGCTATGGTTTTATATCATGCGGGCGATCTACCAGGTGCCATCCTACAGCAGCACAAAGAACTTATCATTAACGAGCGCTGCCTTGGTCTTGATCACCCTGATACTGCTCACAGGTGCAGTTTCTTAAGCATTATGGTCTTTTATCATATTAAATTATCCGCTCTTTTCATTAACCTTTTCTGGTGCGTACAGTTATGGAAATATGGCCTTGTTCTATCACGGTCTTACTCAAACAGAACTTGCTTTACGCTATATGTCTCGAACCCTATTGCTACTGAGTCTGTCATCTGGGCCGGATCATCCTGATGTGGCAGCAACCTTCATAAATATTGCAATGATGTACCAAGACCTTGGAAAAATGAATACTGCACTTAGATATTTGCAAGAAGCCTTAACAAAGAACGAGAGGCTTCTTGGCGCTGAACATATTCAAACTGCTGTCTGTTACCATGCTCTTGCAATCGCATTCAACTGTATTGGTGGATATAAGCTCTCTATTCAGGTATGTGTTCTTTTTTTTTATCATTTTTGTTTTTGTAGGATAAGTGTAACATCGTTGAAAATAGTCCCATGTTGCCAAATTCGATATCAAACTGATGTCTGAATTTTGTTTGAAATTGCAGCATGAACAAAAGACGTATGATATACTAGTTAAACAGCTTGGGAAGGAGGATCCACGTACGCTTGATTCAGAAAATTGGATAAAGACATTTAAAATGCGTGAAGTGCAGGTGCAAAGAGCTTGATAACTAACTTTCTTTTTTATAAAAAAAAAACTATCCTATCTGGTTGACTGGTTAAACAATGTGATTTATGTTGTGGCAGGCCAATGCACAAAAACAGAAAGGTCAAGCAGCTAATTCAACCTCTGCTCAAAAGGCTATTGATATATTGAAGGTACACATAATCAAGTTGATTACACTTCCATCTGTGGGGACAATTTGCACGATCTAAATACTGGATTATTTTAGTCTTTAGACCTCCTTGCTAAGTAAATAATTAGATCCCATCTGTACCATAAAACAATATAAATCACAACCATAGTGTTGTATTTGTAAAGTAGTTATTGAAAATGACTTTACAAATATTTACCAATAGTCATCAAGTATAATATTTATGATTGATATCTAAATATCAAATGGACTTAAAACTGCTACTCATATTTTAAAATTAAAAGAGTACCAACATGAGCTTTTGTAGTGTGAATAATTGCAGCTTAGCCCATCTAAGAGATTGACTTGTAGATGTCGTAGAGTGCGGGATTTACTGTAGAAAGGACTATACCCGGAAATTTTGGTCTGCTTCTTATTTTTAAGCTTCAAAATACACAATTGTCCCCAAAATTATTTTCGACATTTGTTTTTGAAAATTAAATATGAACTCAATCACATGTTTCTATGATCGGAACTTCTTTTTCAATTTTTTTTTAAAAATGCAAATATATGCAGTTTGGTTAAAACTAAAAATAGTAGGTATTGTTTGATTTGTTGTTTTTAGTTTTGGGTTTTCGTCCATGCAAAAATTCACACGACGCATGTATATCCTTGAAAACGATCAATTTAAAAAAACGAAGTTAATATATAAAATATAAAACAATTTTTTTTTATTTTCTGTGTTTTGGGAAATAACACAAGCATGTGAAATAATCCATTCTTCCGTCGTCTCTCTATTCCGTTCGTTCTCCCATCCGTCTTTCTTTCATCCCTGTCGTTCCTCCATTCTTCTCATATTTCACATACATATTGAGAATTGAAAACACAAAATTCGTTTTTAAATCAAACACTGCCGTAGTGTTTTTAAAAACTGGAAATTAGGATCTGCTCCGTTTTTATTCAAACTTAACACCTGAAAAACCTTCCAAAAACAAATTTCACGAAACGTCATTGTCAAAGTTTCCAGCAAAAATATGCATTTCAAACTGCATTAAAATACAAATATTTGCAGTTTTAGCTGCACATTTTCTGTAAAATGAAAGTTTACAGTTCTGCCTGTAAATATATACAGTTCTAGTTGGAAATAATGCAGTATAAAATGCACTTATTCGTTGCAAATTTTAACATGGGTGTTTTGTGAATTGAGAGGGGGTGGAAGTGAATTTTGAAACTTTTCAAGGGTATTTGAAAAAATTGCCCCTTTTTAAAACTTGTTTTTGAGAAGGGACAACCATGTATTTTGAAACTTAAAAAGGGTATTTTGCAAAAGTTCCCCATTATAAACACAACATCAAACTAACCTATATGAACAGGCACACCCGGACCTCATACAAGCATTACAAGCTACAAGCTTGGGGTCTGGAAAAGCTGGTGCATCTTCAGTAAACGAACCTCTAAACCCTACCTTAATCGGAGGAGATATTTCCCGTGGAAGAGGCATCGATGAACGTGGAGCACGTGCAGTAGCAGAAGCTCGAAAGAAAGCAGCAGCAAGAGGTCTGCTTACCCGACCAAGTCGCTCTTCTGTTCAAACCGTGCCCCTCACTCAGGTCCTAAACTTAATCAACAACAAAAGCAGTACAGAAGCTGTAGATCCAAATGGATCAAAAGTTGCTAAAGCACCGGTTGGACTGGGAGCTGGACTAGCATCTCTCGACTCCAAGAAGCAGAAACAGAAGCTACCCAAAGCTTCTGCTTGAATTATCGCTGCCAATGTTTTTGGCATTAGTTTTGCTCACTGAAATAAATGGCTGATCGTAAAGCTATATTCTTTTTAACATTTTTGTTTTACTTCACGGCCTGTATTATGTGCCTGTAGTTGGCCAAAAATGTGGCAAATGTGTAATGATTTGCCTGGACTAGGGATGTTTTAGTCCTTTTTTTGGGATTACTTTATTTATACCTTACTACCAGTGTAATTCTTTAGTGCAGTTTTAAACTGCTGAGTGAAAAACAAGTAGGGGCATTCTGTGTTCTTTTTGAAATGATATTCTTGTTTTCTCAGTAATACTGTATCGGTTTACTTGAATGCTTAAACTGGGTTTGTGTTCTATTTGGCTAGGTTTTGTTCCATTTGAATTAGAAAGTTTTTTGTAATATTTTATGTGTACGCTAGCAAGCATAAAACATAGAGCTTTCTTTTCATTTTGTACTTGTTTGTGTTACATAAAGTTTGCTAGATTGATGTCAACCCCCGTAATTCCAAAGAATATTCTTTTTGTGTTTTAATTTGAAGGTCGATCCGTAAATTTTAATTGTTTCAATAACGTAATTAAGTGAACTTTCGTAAAATCTTAAATAATAAGATTTGAAAATAAAAATTTGATGTTTGGGATGCTCTGCTTAAACATAACGAGCTTAAACATAACGAACGGTAAGTTTTGATCAGATTGTTGTAACTTTATTTTTATTTAAATCAATCAATATTTGATGATAATAAATTGTTTTCTAATCCTGAATACTTTTATACAATAAATTTGTAAATCATCTTCTAAATGAGACGGCATATTTCGTTTCATCAAATTTGGACTGTTTTTGTTCCGTTTATCTTATTTTCGGCATTTTAACACTATTTTTGGTACCAAATACCGACTTTTAATAGGATGATCGTATCGTAGATATCTGTATACCGTTTTGATCGTCTCGTCATGCTGATCTACACGGTATATTCATTTGTTTGTTTCGGCATTCCATGGGCAACGAAATCTATGGAACGGTAAACCGTATCGGTTCGTTTCGAGCCTTTTTAATTCCTACTGTCCATTCATTTTCTACTGTATGGATCAAGCAGCCACTAGCTTTTATTATTCTTGAACTCAAAAGGGTGACTTTTGGTCATCCAACTTTTCGTTTGTAATTTTTAAGTTGATAGTTCAGCTATACATTCTTTCTCTCCCATTCAATTTACTGCTGCTTTCATCTTTGCATCCTCTCACCTGTTCACGTTCACCCTCTCTCTCCCTATCTCTTCTCTTCCTTTCTTTCCTTTTGACTTTCTAAAAGAAACAATATGTAACTTTTAATGCATGCGTTGGCTCTTTGAAACCCGTCTGTGTATCTTCTATTTGGCTCACCCTCCTAATTCACGCCCCGGCAGCCTTCGACAAGCACTCGACTTGCTTCAGCCTCCTCCATTCGATCCTGACCACCTTGTCCCGCTGCTAACCTATCACCACTTCGCAGCAGCTTGTAAGCATTCTTTTGTCTTGGCTTCTTTTGTCCCATACGTATATACTTTCTTACAGTTATGTATTCGAGCATATTCGATCTGTTATATATATTGGTTTTGTTACTGATTTTTGGTCAGTTCCATGCTTGTATTTTCTCCTGAAGCTTGATTTTATATACATCAGGTACTTATATCTGTATGCTTAAATTTATATTAATATTTTATGTATTATCTGTAAGTTTGATTGAAATGATAAATATCCATATCACTTGAGCATAGGATAGACAACTATATACAGAAACCGTTGGTCTATATATATACACACACACACACACTTTGAAATGATTTTAAATTTTTTGAAAAGAAATATATAGTTTTAATAAACATTGATTTTAAGAAATTATAGATATATAAATGTTATATTTTATAAAGGTTTAAATTTCAGATTTTAAATTTATATGATTGGAAATTTTAAATTTATAAGTTAGTTCTGAAGATATAATTTTTAAGATTTTATTTATAATTTTACTATTTTTAAAATATATATAATAAGTTTTAATATAAAATAAGTTTAACAATAAGCTTTAATCTAATAGAGTTTGATTTAACTAATATATAATATGTTTAAGTATTTATTTAAATTTATATTTAAAAATAGATTTTTTATAATGATTTTTATAAGTTAAGGTTGGGAAGATAAATTTGAATTTATTTGAAATTGTAGTTGATTAAGAATTTTATTTAATTAAATCGATCTGAAACTTATTGAATTTGATATTTTTAAAGGATATGATTTTATAACTTGATTTTGGTTTAATGTGATTAAATGAATATTTCAAGTTTAAACAAATTGAAGAAATATTTAGTTTAATTGTAATTTGGGGTTTTATTTAAATGTTAATGGAATGAATAAGTAAATGTTTCAAAAATAAATAATAGTAAAGTGAATTGATGTATATATGAAATATCAAATTTATTTTTGTAAATGTTTGAATATTTAAAGCTTTGAAATCTATTGAAGTTGAAATGGTTGAATTTGTAGTTATATCTATATTTGAAAGCGATATAAAATGGTTTATTGAGATTTGATGGAAGAACTGAGATTTGATTTAAATGGAATTTTAGGATTTGAGTTAATTTGAATCGATTTGTGAAATTTAAGAAAACTATTTTATTATATAAAGTATTTTTAAATTATATTTAAAACTATTTTAATATTTTACTTTATAAATTAATTATTACAAACTATTTTAATTTTTAACTATTTTATTATGCAAATTATTTTAATATATATATTATTTTAAATTTATAACTATTTTAATATACTAATTATTTTATTATATTAACTATTTTATTATATAAACTATTTTATTATATATACTATTAGTAATATCTAAAATGTTTAGAGGAAAGTGTTATGGTTTTCCCAAAGTTACGATTTCCAAATTGTTATGATTTCAAAGTGATATGATTTCCAAAGTGTTATAATTTCAAGTGTTATGGTTTCAAAAGTATAACTTTGAAAGTACTATGATTTTGAAATGAATATATATTAAGGGAATAATGAAATCGTATTTGATATGGTTTTGAAATGGATATGATATTTTGGTTTTGAAGTATGATATTTTAGAATGACCACGGTAATAATAACGTTTGGTCGTTAAAGAGACCGGAATCGGTTATTGTTTTGCTCTCTGCCAATGCTGAAAACCACTTTAACAACCGTATAAGTAGTGAAGATTCCAAAATGAAGTAGGATGGTGGCAACGATCCTATATGAGGTATATATGTGGACCTAACTCCCGTGAGTTAGCATAAGGTGGCTAAAACATGAGCAATCAACGAGCCAAGTGAGGTAGCTCCTATGATCAGACACACTCCATTGTTTACCATTCCATTACTTTGTAATTGATTGGGTCCACCCCTTGGATTTTTGGGAGTGTGGATCGAGTTGGGCGATTGCTGCGGCTTTGCGTTACCAACAGTCCGGAAGTGTAATTGGTATATCTACCCTAACATTGCCTAGTTGTGTCGTGTCACCTACCATATCGAGACCACTACGAGTTTGTTTTTTGTCGTACCTATTAATAAGGATTGAAAAAAAAACGAAAAAACAAACAAATTAAAAACAAAGCAAAGAAAATAAAATAAAAAATTATTCACGGCCTACACCCATAGTTCTTAATAACATGCCCATTTAATTAAGAATGAAACAAGATTTTTTTTTTGAATTAGCTAGAAAACCAAGCTTCGCTTGTAAACTCTAGGGAAGTATGTGCCTGCCAAACACATACTTCGGGTACTTGTTACAGGGTTGTCAGTTTCGGGGCTCGAACTAATAAAACAAGATTTTAAACATCTGTGTCAAAAGCATGAATTAGCCACAGCGAAACACCCCAATTCGCACCTTTCAAAATTCTTCAAATCGACAATTTTCGCACTCAAAATCAGATACCCAGAAATCACAATTTTTTTTTGAAATCAATATGATACCAACCGGAGCGACTGCCTACGGTTCAAAATTCTCAAGTGAAGGTACAATTTGCGGAGTGTCGATGGTTCGCTGTGACTACTTCATGCTTTTAATACAGATGTTTAAAATCTTGTTTCATTCTTAATTAAATGGGCCTGTTATTAAGAATTGTGGGTGTAGGCCGTGAATATTCTTTTTTTTAATTTTCTTTGCTTTGTTTTTAATTTGTTTGTTTTATTTGTTTTTTTTCAATCCTTATTAAACAAAAAAAGGGGAGTGTTACGGTTTTGGGAGATATGTGTGCACGGTGATTGATGTGCACGTGATGTTTGTGTGCACAAGTGGTTTGTGTTGGGAAGTCTGGAATTTGTGGCACTGGTAATTGATGAAATGAAGTGTGGTGATGAATGTGTAGTCTGAAGAGATGTTGCAGTGATGAAGTGGAGTGATGGTTTTGGAGGTGTGAGTATTGGTGGTTGATTGCAAGTTTGGGTATGTTTGAGATGACAGAGAGGTTGTTGTGGATGTGTGATAGTTTGATGATGGGAAGGAGTAGTATGTTGGTGGTGGGAAGTGACTGCTGTGACACAGTTGAAGTCAGAGGAGAAGGGGGTGGATGATCAGCAGTAAGGTCAGGGAGGGCTTCTATTGTGGAAGAATTTATGGCGACAGATGTAAAATGGTGGAAGGACTTGGAGTATTGACAGTAATGTGGGGATGTTAGAATGTGTTGTCTGGATGGTTATGTAGGAGATGTAGTGTTGTGGATGTGGGAAGGAGTTGTAAGCACAGTGCAGGTTTGGTGGAAATGCAAGGGTGCTGTTGAAGTTGCAGCAGTATATAGTGACAGTAGAGGAGGAGTGACAATGGTTGTAGGTGAAGTTTATGGTATTTGTAGTGAAAGAGGAAGGTGAATGGTAGATGTATGCGGTAGAAAGATGGTGAAATTGGAGGAATAGCAGCAGTAAACAGAGAGCAAATAGTGTAGCAAAGAGTTGCAAAGAAAGAAGCACTGTAAATTGAAAATGGAAATGCAAATGTAAATTGAAATGTAAATGAAATGATTTTTTTTTTGTAATATGAAATGAAAATGAACAAAATAACAATGAACACACAAACAAAATCACACAACAAACATACATAAAATTTTTTTTGCAAATAAACACATAAAATAAACACACAAAAATCAAACAAAAAATAATCCGAAGAATATAAAATAAAATCAAAACAAATCTCCGGCAACGGCGCCAAAAACTTGTTCAGTGACGGAAATTCTATCGGATTAGAAAACTATCGAAGAATTTAGAAATAAAAATAACCGCAAGCGCACGGTGTACGAATGTAGCACGTGACGAATACGGGTCGATCCACAGGGAATTGTTGATTTAAATTTCCTACTCAATCAAATTATACCAAAGTCGACAGTGTGTTTAAGCTAGAAAATGAGAAAATGAACTAACTAACAAAAAGAAAAGAAATGCAAATATGAGAGTTAAATGACAATTTAGGAAATAAATCCACTCTCTAGATCACATAAATCAATAAAAATGAAGTTATGATCTCTCTTTTCTTGTCATTAGTGAATTAGTTGATGTGCTTATCATAAGTATGGTATATTTGTGCTATTAATTAGCTCAATATAAACCATCAAACTATAACACAACTACTAATACACTTTTAAATCTCATAAAATATGACAACAAAGTCGAAAGCAAAATCTATTTTAAGCATGGCCTATTAACTATTAGTTAGAAATATAAGCCATCAAATTTTAATTTCAACAATCACTTGCAAAATAGCCCCGTAACTTCGGGAGAAGGGGTGCCTCCTCACAAAGGGGGTCGCAGTGACCAGGCCCGGGCGACTGTTTACCAAAAACACAGGTCTCCGCAAAGTCGTAAGACCATGTATGGGGGCTGACGCCTGCCCAGTGCCGGAAGGTCAAGGAAGTTGGTGACCTGATGACAGGGGAGCCGATGCATATGTAGATGAAGAGGCAATTTGTGTTTTGTTTGTTTAAGCATAGCCTATTTGTTATGAACAACATACACTATCAAATGCAAAACTAAACAACATCATTAAACCACTTCAATCATTCTCATTAAGCACAAAAAGAGAGCATAAACATCAAATTAAGTTGAAGCAACATGATTAGAGAGCTTCATTACCCCTAAATTGAAGGGGTTTAGCCTCTCATATTTGTCATCATATGAACAAATGTAGCAAGCAACATTGAATAAAAAGAAGAGGGAAAAGATAGCAAAATGAAAGGAAAAATTATTCTACTTGCATAAAAGAGAAGAGATCTAAACTACAACATAAAAAAGAGGCATGTAAAAGGAAAGAGCATGCATTAATAACATTAAAAAAGGAAAATTACATGAAAATAAAAATGGCTAAGTAGCCATGAAAAGAGAAAGAGAGCTTTCTTTTATTTGATCTAAACTCAAACTAAAGAGAAGGAGGCCTAAGAGAGACTAAGAGAAGAGAGAGGGAGGGAGGAGGGCTACATGAAATATAAGGGGTTATTTATACAAGCATGAAACCCTAATCCATAATTTGGAGAATGACCAAACTACCCTTGAGAAAGTGTGGAGGCCAAGTAATCATTAGTTTCTACTAATCATCATTTAAGTGTACATGAAGCCATTAATTCCATAAGCATGTGCATTAGCCTCTAACTTGTACATTAAGGTAGGTGGGTAAGTGGGGTCCTCCATGATCTTCACTTTGAATTATTTCCATCTTCATTCCTTTATATTCTTTGTGCATGCATATTCACAACACCAGAAAGGTTTATTTGTAACGAATATAGTCGTTACAAATGAAATTTATAACAGATATAGTCGTGAGTGGTACAGGTGTGAGGTATTTCGTTACAAATATTTATAACAGCCTCTACCCGTTATTAGATATATCACTTACCAACGGACTTTGTCGTTAGAAATCTAAATTTTTGTAACGAAATAGGTTGTTATTATTTGCATCGGTTTGTAACGGGTATTTTCCGTTACTTAGTTTCCCCTTTCATGGTGAAAGAAGGGGTTGTCATGCTAAATTATCACGACCTTGTCCGTTACAAATTTCATCATTAGTAACGTACTTGTTCGTTACAAATTTCATCAATAGTAACGACTATGCTCGTTATAAATTTCGTCTTTAGTAACGAATATGTTCGTTACAGCTACCAAACCATGCAGACCTGCATTTTTGCTAGCATTTACACTACAGAATTGTCTATTATAATACAGTAGGTACATACATATCAAAAATTACAGAATTTCGATAACAGTAAGCAATTACGCATCCAAACATCCAACTTAAATTGCACAAATATTTGACAACAAATTAGAGGAAGATTTGAAATTTCACAAGTCCATCATACATAACTAAAGAGTATGAAATCAAAATATTACAAGTTCTAACATTACTTCAAAATTTTACACAATCATTTTGTATATGCATAAATATGAATCAAGTCTGCAGCAGCATCTTGTCTGCACTTTGACGAACATGGAAGAGTCTGGGGTTCATCCCTTAACCTTAAAAAAGCAGAGAAGAAAGATATCAAACAATGTTTTACCAATAATCAATATTCAAAAAGTATCCTTTTACAATCTACATGCTAGCAAGCCCAGTTTACATAATTTCTCAGCAATCAAGCACCTAACAACCTTTTCTGAATATGTTTTCAAGCACTATTGGAGCGTTGGTTTTAGAGGATGTATAAGATTTACTCAAAACATTACTTCATGTTAATTTCCTTTACAACAACCAGGCAATGAACAAAACAATTTTGAAAGGGGTTTATTTTACAATATCAGTTTGCCTATGAGTATGTACTTGACAAAAAGCGTAATTCATTTTCATAAATGTTGTCAGAAAGCAGTAGTGATTTGGGAAAAACAATGTATTATCATTTTTTTCTCCAAAAATACCGTTTAGAAATTTTTGATTAAGTTCCTCTTTCCCGTTTCAAATGTTCCTTCCTACTTCACTGAGCTAATTGAAGCCAGCAGAAGTATAGAATTTCAAAATTATATCAAAACTTTCTTCTGAATTTGAAAGAAAATTCATGTTCCATATCCCACTTGATTTCAAAGCATAGGAATCAAAATCTGAACTCAAGATGTCCATTTTGTACAAGGCAAAATAATTTGTTCTTTTCTTCAGAATATGAAATGAATGAATAAAACAAGGGTTTAAATTCAAAGAACAAAAGAAAATGCAGGAAGTAAGACCGAGGGAGAACGTTAAAAAGTAAATAATAATTTACATGGGTAAAATCAAAATCCGATGCTACCTAAAGACACTATAATTTGAGCAAAATTCCACAAAAACCGTAGCTACTCGTAGACACTATACTATAGATAGTTACCCTCCTCTGAATATGAATGTTTTTTCCTAAAAAAAAGAAGAGGATGACAATGTAAAAACAAAATTGTAATAGAGGTGCAAGTCTTAGGGGTTATAATAAATGGAATGATACTTCCCCGGATACCAAAAATTAAAATCTAGCATCAATTAACAAGAAAAGCTTACCAAAGCAAGGATTTTCTGAGCTCTCTATTAACATTTTCAGATCCTGATGGATCGCGAGCAGGAATTTTAGATTTTAGGTCTTCTTCCTATTACCAGTTCTAGAAGAACCACTCCGAAGCTTATATACATCGCTCTTCTCGTTTACTTTCCACGTGTATGCGTACTCTGTAGTTCATCAATTTAGATTAAGCTCGTTAATTACGCAATTTGACAATATATAAGTCAAATTTAATTTAAATATGTGAAGTTCAAGCGAAGTTGCGGTTGTGATCTTTATTTTTAAACTGAAATGTGAGGTCATAAATGATCTGTTGCATAAAGATTGGGTCAATACTGAAGCTTCTATGTAAACAGCTTATTATAAAGCCAACTGACTCATATTAGGAAGTTGCAAAGTTTGTCCCTCCTGACATTTAACCATGTGCACAAAATATATACCATAGTCAACCAAGCATATATACTAATCATACAGTAGCTTCTACATACAGTAGCTTCTATCTATTATCTAATATGGCCCATGTCTAGTGAGGTAGGTATATGTAACGACCCGTTAAATTTGATAATATTAAATGGATTAACTTAATATAATTTTTAATCTAATTTATAATAAATGTAGGAGTTGGATATAGTAACTGAGATTAAAGATTTAACAATTGAAATGTTATATGGCAATAGGTAGAATAACGAAGATTTGTGTTATGGTTATAAGTCATAATTAGTTGATTTAAATGGTATTAATGAAATAATAACTGAATTGAATTGCAATATATAAACATCAGAAAAATTTAATTGGTGGATTAAATTTTTTAAAGTTCATAAGTTTTGTAATTTAGATAGTAGAACTTTAAATTATAAACGAAGATTGAAATAAACGATAAATTTAATTATGTAAATGATGACTCAAGACCTAGGTTATAGGAATTGGAACATAATCCAATTTGAATTAAGTAGAAGAAGGACTTGGTTAATATGTAAGTTATTGTTCAAGGTATTGAATAAAAACTTGGAATCCAATCATAATTTAATGATAATAACGTTAGTATTAGAGAATAAATATATTTCAATGCAGTACCCGAATGAACGGAATAAAATGAATATATATTGAATAGAAATGAAATGTAAATTGACACATTTGGTTGAAAGTTAATTTTAAGAAACATATAAGTGTTGAATTTGTGAATATTAATATAAATATTAACTTGAATGGGATTCATTAATACAAAGATGTAATAAGTGTAGATAGTAAAAATTTAATGGCTGTAGTGGATAAAAAAAATCTAGTAGTAACATAAAATTTATTTATATGGAAAAAGAGTATAGATTTGAACAAATTTATGAAAATTTGATAAGAACAGTGGTTGTAATCAGTTTGGTTATTTAATATTTGGAAGATAGAGATTTGTAAATCCGTTAATGAATTTATAATGGGAAGGAATGGTAAGAATGTAAAAATTATAAGCATTTGATTCAATTAAGGGAATTAAATTATAATAAATGGTCATTTAATAAATTCAACGTTCTGTGAGAAATCATAATAGTTGTGTAAAATGTGTACCAACTTCGATTTGGAAATTTATTGGATTTATAACGGTTTTGGTATTACATTTATGAGTTTAAAAGTTATTCCATTTTGTAAAGTAATAAAAGCTTATTTAGGTGACTAGAATTTAGCGTAACGACTATTGTGTGTTACCTATTCTTGTTGCTTGTTAATTTAAATTTTGGAAATCAAATTCAATTTATCCGCCAATTTACCGCAGTTAAAGTGAAATGAATTGGTGAATGAGTAATGTTAAATACAAATAAGATGTAACCAAGAAAAATCCCATTTATAATAATTTACGTAGAATAAAGTAAAGAAACCAGGAAATGAAAATGTGAAAATGTGGATGCAATGAGATCTTAAGTAATCATAACTTTGTTAGGTAAGTGATAACGGATTTTTTTTTTGTATAACCAAATAAAGATCCAAATTTATTTGGAAATTAATTGCAATCAATTGAATTTATTGCAATTAAGTGGATTTAATATTTAATAGTTATGTAATTATTATTTGGAAGAAATTGGAGTTATTTGTAATAAGTATGAACCTAATGTTAATTTTTCTTATAGGATTGACAATTGATATGGAAAGAAAAGAAGAAAATTTGGGTCAGTAAAATTTGAAATTTATGCATAATAAAATGGATTCTAACGTTAAATACTACGTTATTGAGATTTAAATTAGACTTAAAGAATAATGATGTGAATCAGGAACTAATGTTTATGACATCTTTATTTTAGGTGAAAGTTGAGAATATAAAGATTTAAAAATCTAAAGTATGGGTTTTGAGAATATAATTTATAAAATTCTTAAATATAAGAAAGTGTAGAAATTAACATTGAAATTAATATACTGTCAACTTTTAATTCACAGCTAAGCCTGTTAAATCTTTTCAATTGATTACGAATCATATAAGAAATAAAATTTGGCCAATTTTAGAATTTAATATAAAATTTGGATTTTTATAATTTATTTAATTTATTTAATAAATATTAAAAATAGCCATTTTGGCTTCGGACTCGGATTTCGACGAAACCAGTTTCATCGGATCCGTATCGGTGAATTATTATAGGGTTTCAAGTTTCGTATCGATCGGACTTGTCGTTTGATCGTACGGACGCGAAACGCCTTGAAATCAATTTTATTAAAATCAATTTGGAAATTTTGTTTTCAGCATAACTTCTTCATACGATCGAATTTGGTCGTGAAACTTTTTCCATCGCATTCAGAATATTTTAAAATACCTATCTGGATATATGAGTTTGACAAATTTCGTTCCGGGGTCAGAACGGGCTTTTTGGGCCTTAGTTTGTTTCGTACGTTCATCTATCTAGTCTATCTACTCTAACCCAACCCTACCTATAAATATACAGTTATAAACCCTAGCTCCATTCTATTGTCTATTTGCTGTACGTTCATCTTCTTCAAGCTTCTCTTCTTCTTCAATGGGGGCTAACCCTAGATCCAGTCAGTTCAAAAAAAAAAAAATTCAAATTAAAAAAAAAAAAAATTCGGATCTGCAGCAGCTTCTGGTCGCGCTTCGGGTTTCAAGGGAGAAAACCCTAGAGCAACTTCGGGTCAGGAAGAAAATGACTCTGGTCGATTCGGGTCGTTTTGGCGAAAACTCCAAGCAAGCACCGGGGAATTGAGGCGGCGCATCGAACCCGAAGTCGACCCAGGACCAGAATTTTCCATTTTTCAAATTTTCATAACTTTTGCATACGAGCTCGGATTCACGCGCGGTTTGTTTTGCTGGGATCGTATCGGAATTTCTGACGTTTTGGCACGAGTTTGGATGAATTTGGAGACTGTCAAATTTTTGGGTTTAAATTGAATTTGAATTCAATTTAAATTCAAAAGGTGAGTGTTTAAACCCACTCACAACTACTAGAAGCTTTTATGTTTGTTAAATTAATTTTAGAAATGAATAGAAATTTATTTATGAGTATTTGGCATGTTTATTTTATTCATATCTGTTGAATTGCATTTATTTAATTTAACTGTTAATTTAATTAATTTATTGCGTATAAATTTACAGTTAAAATTTATTTGTTTGTATATGAACTGCTAGTTAACAGTTATATAATTTATTACTGAATATAGACTGTAGATTAATAGCTGTTAAATTTAATTTGAATAAAATTGCCAGTATTACCTGTTATGTAGTACAAAAAATAATATTGTTATTGATTGATATTGATTGATGATTGCGATTTGGATGATGGATGATGTTGATGAATGGATGTTTATTGTATATCATTAAATTGCAAATTATCATGCATATTTCATTTCATTCGGGATTGTGGTTTGAAATGATATATAACCGAAATTTTTTATATCTTTTAAATTGCGGATTGAAATGATAAATATCCGTATCACTTGACCATAGGATAGAAAATTATATACAGGCACCGCGGTATATATATAACTATTTAAATGTGATTTCTATGGTTTGGATGGAATACGGTTTATAATAATCTAAAATTTTATATTGTATAAATATTTTTCTTCCATATATATATACATATGAAGTTGAAAATTTTGAAATTAAAAGGTGTATAAAAATCTTTATTAAAAATGGAAGAAAATTAAGAAAATGGAGTTTAATAATTTATATCATATGTTTAAATGTTAAGTTTGGAAATTTTAAGATATGATATTTATAATTGGATTTTTCCCAAAATAAATTGAAATGAATATTCTAGTATAATTTGAATTGGGAAAAATATATATATTTTATTACTAGAAATTGAAGTCTTATTATTTATGGATTTTATATGAATATTCAAGACTAATTAATAGAACAATTGATTTGTTGAAAGCATAAAATCCGACTTTAGTTTGAAATATTGATACTCAAAATGGATATACGTATATATAAATAAAATTGAAGTGGTTTTGGAACTTGAGAGAGATAATATAGATTTTGGTTTAGACTTTAATAAAGAAATGTATTTGTAAAGCCATGAGAACTATTTTCTTTACAAAGTAACATTTAAGTTAAACCATTTAATTCATACACCGTTGAATGTCCAAACCATTCAAGTTTTTAGAAGTTATGGTTTTATATTATGATTTTCAAAATATTATGCTTTGAAAATATTTGATTTTCAGACGTTATGAAGTTAAAGCATTATGATTTTGGAAAAGAATTATATTTGGGATAAGTGATAAAATATGGTTTTGGGTTTTGAAATGATATCGTATTCATGGTTATGAAATGGAATGTTTATTCTGATTTTTAAAGTATAACCTATTTTTAAATGACCGCGGTGTTATAATAACGATGGGTTGACAAAGAGACCGGGATCGGATATGGACATACTCTCTGTCGATACCGAAAACCACTTTGACTAACCGTGTACGCGGTGGAGATTCCAGAATGAAGTAGGTGGTGGCGACGTTTCCTGTAAGGTAAATACGTGGACCCGACTCCCGTGAGTTGGCATAAGGTGGCTAAAACAGGAGCGATTCTCAGGCCAATGAGGTCATTCCTCTGATCGGACCCTCCTCTTCGATATTATACTTTGATTTTGGATTGATTCAGTGGCCACTTCTATATTTTGATTTTGGGGAATTAGTCCGAGGTGGGCGGTAACTGCGGCTACGCGTTTCCACCAGCCTGGATAGCAATTGGTATATCTACCCTGGCATTGCCTAATTGTGCCGTGTCACCTACCATACCGAGCCTTTACTACGAGTTTCTATTTGTGTCGTACCAATGGAGTATCCTCTGGTAGCTTCCCGATCAGGAGGTATTACGGTACTGTATAGACTATTGGCATTATTTGTGTTAAGGGCTATATGGGTAACCCCTTAACGCTGTTAAAAAGTAAGTTTATTTTATAAATAGACACTATTATAATAGCGCAATATACTACATAGTAAATAGTTTAACGGATCCTTAGGAGATGTAAATCCCGAACATCTCTTGAGTTACTGTACTCATATTTATTTCTGTTAATTTAACTCACATAAGATCTTTTAGTCTGACTCGAGTGTTTTTGTCTTTTCAAATTCGCTCGGGTCAGTCCGAGCGTTTCAGGATCGAAGATTTTAGCTTTGGAGGACGAAGACGAAGAATCCGTATTATATTATTTGTAGTATTGCACCACACTCTAAATTTCCGCTGCATTGATTGTATTGGTATGTGTAACTCTGATATTCATTGTATAAGTAAAATAAATATTTTGTAAACAGTTATCATGAACTGTATATTGATTATTATATTTTATCCTTCCGCTGTGAGATTCTATTTTGTTTTATTTCTTCTCTGTTTTTCTTATTTACCCCATAACAATCCGCCCTTGCGTATGCTTTGAATTGGCACGTGTGTCGGTTTAAAGTGTGCGAAAAGGCGAGATGTTACAGTTGGTATCAGAGCTTTGGTTTAGAGATAAACCTTGGCTTTGTGGGGTTTGACTCTTTGTTAATAAGGTAGTAATACCCTATGGGAGTCGCTGAGTGTATATATATGAGAGAGCGTATTTGTTAGTGTTAATAAAGATTTTGATATTGTGTTAATCTGTTCCGCTTTGTATTTATAAATTCTGGTTGATGCATGGGACGCTATGATATCAATAGGGATTTCTAAACACTTAATAGGACAGACCAACATAATATTTGTTTTTAATATAGGTGAATGAAATAATTTTGCCTATTATATTTTCTATGTATAAAAATATTTTTATAAAGATATATTTTGGTTGCTATAGTTGGGTGTTAGGTAATAAAAATATTTGTAATGCATTAAAGCTAAGTTGAATTTTAATAAATCAAATTGGAGATTTTAGAACTTAAGTCCGGGATTTTTGAAATCTTCTTTCAAAGGATTTATGAAATATAATGATTTGGTTTATAAATATTTTCTTATATAAATATTTAGTATAATTCGAAAGAATTGGTTTAAAGAGGATTTTGAAGAAAATAAATTTTGTACTTTCCTCTCTGTCGCTGGAAAATAATTTCGGTGATGACGGCGGCATCATCGACTTTCATTTTCGAGTCTCGAAGGGGAAATGCCACTGTAGTAAATTCTACTGCAGATTTGTTTTGAAATTATTTAAAATTTTAATTGTTTAAAGGTAATTAGAGATATAAAAGTTGTAAGAAATTAATTATCTATTATTTTAAAGAAATTTTGGAATTTGACCCGGTATTAATTCTTGAATTTCCATTAATTAGTTGTAAAAATTTTTTAGGTTAGTGAGATAAAGGTTAAGTAATCAATGAATTAAAAGAGTTGAGATTAAACTTGCATAAGCTCTTTTGCTTTTTCTTTAACATAAATAACTTACCAAGTATAAAAAAAAAAGTTGAAATGTAAATTAAGAGTGGAATAGAATATTATGCAAGTAGAATTTTGGAAAATAATGAAGTATTCAATAAATTACTGTTATAAATAAGAATTTAATGGTATTAACTTAAGTGATGATTGGAATTTTACTAAAATTAAAGCTTGTATTATTAATAGGTGATTTTAACCTTAAGAAAGTAAAAAAAAATGAAATTCCTTAATTTATAAAGTTTGATTGTAGGGTTATTAACTTAAGTACGCCTTAATTTCCCCTATTCTAATATAATGGAAAGTAGGAAAAATATAAATGACTGCAATCCATAGTTAATGAATGAGTAAAATCTTTCACTTATAGGAATGCAAGTTATAAGGCTAATAAATTAAGTGTAAGTAGAGGGTTACTGTAATTAAATATAATGGAAACTTCAACATTAAATAAATGAAAGAGATTAAAGGTAAGTTGAAATTGTAATTTATAAAACAAATATATATTAATTAAAGGAATGGAGAAGAAACTTGTAAATTTTCACTTACATTCTTAAAACATACATAACTTACCATATAATAAAAAGTTGCAATGTTAGTAGGAAAATGTAAAGGGAAATCTTACAAGTGAAGAGTAAGGTAATAAAGGTATTCTATTAATTTGCTATTATTAATGAGAATTAATTGTATAGACTTAAGTTAAATTGGAAATTTTACTATAAGTAAAGGTAAGTATAAATAGATGATAGAAACTTTAGTAAATAAATTGGAATACAAATATAATGAATTTTGTAATAAATGGAAAATAAAATTGTAAGAAACAAAGAAATCCCTCCATGAATGAAAGAAAGAAAATCAAACCACTGAAGCATGAAATAAATGTATAATAAGTAATTTGGTTGTTGGTTTGAATTGTGTTGTTTGATTTATGTTGTTGGGTAAGAAATTTGAAGTGGTTAAATGAATAAGTATCTATCTTTGTTCCATCTAAGACTGTTGAGTAAAGGATGCACTTGATAGTTAATTTCATTTCATACAAATTTCAAGTTTGAACCCAAACAACTATTTGTTTGATGGATTAAATGGTTGCTTCGTTTGTGTATGTATGTTGTTTGTAAGATTGATGGTTGTTGAATTGCTTGGTTTATTAATGATTGAATCCACTTGAATAGTTCACTTTAAAATAAATATTTAACCTTTTAGATTTTATAAGTGAATACAGGTGATGGAAGCAACTGCTACTGCTTTTGGTTCCAAAATAATAAGCGTATATTGCCCGACAAATAGGTACGTTTTCGGATTACGTTTAAAGCGCTATTTTTCCGTGTTGGGATATAATATTTTGATAATATATGTAATATATTTGTATATTTTGATATTATACTTTCTCCCGAGCCTCACCGTACAAAGGAGACTCTGCCAAAAAATTTCGTAAATTTTGGACTTAGAATTTTGTTGAATATTTTCCAAACTTTAATGATTTAAGTATAAAAGGTTGTAATGATTATAAACGGGTATATTTCATTAAAGGAAATTAATCCAGTAAATTATTGTTTATAAGTTAATATTTGAAATAAGATGTACTGTTTTACTCTTCCTTCTCCCTTCTTTTTCCTTTTCGGGGACGAAAAAGTTTTGAGTGGGGGAGATTGTAACGACCCGTTAAATTTGATAATATTAAATGGATTAACTTAATATAATTTTTAATCTAATTTATAATAAATGTAGGAGTTGGATATAGTAACTGAGATTAAAGATTTAACAATTGAAATGTTATATGGCAATAGGTAGAATAACGAAGATTTGTGTTATGGTTATAAGTCATAATTAGTTGATTTAAATGGTATTAATGAAATAATAACTGAATTGAATTGCAATATATAAACATCAGAAAAATTTAATTGGTGGATTAAATTTTTTAAAGTTCATAAGTTTTGTAATTTAGATAGTAGAACTTTAAATTATAAACGAAAATTGAAATAAACGATAAATTTAATTATGTAAATGATGACTCAAGACCTAGGTTATAGGAATTGGAACATAATCCAATTTGAATTAAGTAGAAGAAGGACTTGGTTAATATGTAAGTTATTGTTCAAGGTATTGAATAAAAACTTGGAATCCAATCATAATTTAATGATAATAACGTTAGTATTAGAGAATAAATATATTTCAATGCAGTACCCGAATGAACGGAATAAAATGAATATATATTGAATAGAAATGAAATGTAAATTGGCACATTTGGTTGAAAGTTAATTTTAAGAAACATATAAGTGTTGAATTTGTGAATATTAATATAAATATTAACTTGAATGGGATTCATTAATACAAAGATGTAATAAGTGTAGATAGTAAAAATTTAATGGCTGTAGTGGATAAAAAAAATCTAGTAGTAACATAAAATTTATTTATATGGAAAAAGAGAATAGATTTGAACAAATCTATGAAAATTTGATAAGAACAGTGGTTGTAATCAGTTTGGTTATTTAATATTTGGAAGATAGAGATTTGTAAATCCGTTAATGAATTTATAATGGGAAGGAATGGTAAGAATGTAAAAATTATAAGCATTTGATTCAATTAAGGGAATTAAATTATAATAAATGGTCATTTAATAAATTCAACGTTCTGTGAGAAATCATAATAGTTGTGTAAAATGTGTACCAACTTCGATTTGGAAATTTATTGGATTTATAACGGTTTTGGTATTACATTTATGAGTTTAAAAGTTATTCCATTTTGTAAAGTAATAAAAGCTTATTTAGGTGACTAGAATTTAGCGTAACGACTATTGTGTGTTACCTATTCTTGTTGCTTGTTAATTTAAATTTTGGAAATCAAATTCAATTTATCCGCCAATTTACCGCAGTTAAAGTGAAATGAATTGGTGAATGAGTAATGTTAAATACAAATAAGATGTAACCAAGAAAAATCCCATTTATAATAATTTACGTAGAATAAAGTAAAGAAACCAGGAAATGAAAATGTGAAAATGTGGATGCAATGAGATCTTAAGTAATCATAACTTTGTTAGGTAAGTGATAACGGATTTTTTTTTTGTATAACCAAATAAAGATCCAAATTTATTTGGAAATTAATTGCAATCAATTGAATTTATTGCAATTAAGTGGATTTAATATTTAATAGTTATGTAATTATTATTTGGAAGAAATTGGAGTTATTTGTAATAAGTATGAACCTAATGTTAATTTTTCTTATAGGATTGACAATTGATATGGAAAGAAAAGAAGAAAATTTGGGTCAGTAAAATTTGAAATTTATGCATAATAAAATGGATTCTAACGTTAAATACTACGTTATTGAGATTTAAATTAGACTTAAAGAATAATGATGTGAATCAGGAACTAATGTTTATGGCATCTTTATTTTAGGTGAAAGTTGAGAATATAAAGATTTAAAAATCTAAAGTATGGGTTTTGAGAATATAATTTATAAAATTCTTAAATATAAGAAAGTGTAGAAATTAACATTGAAATTAATATACTGTCAACTTTTAATTCACAGCTAAGCCTGTTAAATCTTTTCAATTGATTACGAATCATATAAGAAATAAAATTTGGCCAATTTTAGAATTTAATATAAAATTTGGATTTTTATAATTTATTTAATTTATTTAATAAATATTAAAAATAGCCATTTTGGCTTTGGACTCGGATTTCGACGAAACCAGTTTCATCGGATCCGTATCGGTGAATTATTATAGGGTTTCAAGTTTCGTATCGATCGGACTTGTCGTTTGATCGTACGGACGCGAAACGCCTTGAAATCAATTTTATTAAAATCAATTTGAAATCAATTTGGAAATTTTGTTTTCAGCATAACTTCTTCATACGATCGAATTTGGTCGTGAAACTTTTTCCATCGCATTCAGAATATTTTAAAATACCTATCTGGATATATGAGTTTGACAAATTTCATTCCGGGGTCAGAACGGGCTTTTTGGGCCTTAGTTTGTTTCGTACGTTCATCTATCTAGTCTATCTACTCTAACCCAACCCTACCTATAAATATACAGTTATAAACCCTAGCTCCATTCTATTGTCTATTTGCTGTACGTTCATCTTCTTCAAGCTTCTCTTCTTCTTCAATGGGGGCTAACCCTAGATCCAGTCAGTTCAAAAAAAAAAAAATTCAAATTTAAAAAAAAAAAAAAAAAAAATTCGGATCTGCAGCAGCTTCTGGTCGCGCTTCGGGTTTCAGGGGAGAAAACCCTAGAGCAACTTCGGGTCAGGAAGAAAATGACTCTGGTCGATTCGGGTCGTTTTGGCGAAAACTCCAAGCAAGCACCGGGGAATTGAGGCGGCGCATCGAACCCGAAGTCGACCCAGGACCAGAATTTTCCATTTTTCAATTTTCATAACTTTTGCATACGAGCTCGGATTCACGCGCGGTTTGTTTTGCTGGGATCGTATCGGAATTTCTGACGTTTTGGCACGAGTTTGGATGAATTTGGAGACTGTCAAATTTTTGGGTTTAAATTGAATTTGAATTCAATTTAAATTCAAAAGGTGAGTGTTTAAACCCACTCACAACTACTAGAAGCTTTTATGTTTGTTAAATTAATTTTAGAAATGAATAGAAATTTATTTATGAGTATTTGGCATGTTTATTTTATTCATATCTGTTGAATTGCATTTATTTAATTTAACTGTTAATTTAATTAATTTATTGCGTATAAATTTACAGTTAAAATTTATTTGTTTGTATATGAACTGCTAGTTAACAGTTATATAATTTATTACTGAATATAGACTGTAGATTAATAGCTGTTAAATTTAATTTGAATAAAATTGCCAGTATTACCTGTTATGTAGTACAAAAAATAATATTGTTATTGATTGATATTGATTGATGATTGCGATTTGGATGATGGATGATGTTGATGAATGGATGTTTATTGTATATCATTAAATTGAAAATTATCATGCATATTTCATTTCATTCGGGATTGTGGTTTGAAATGATATATAACCGAAAAATTTTATATCTTTTAAATTGCGGATTGAAATGATAAATATCCGTATCACTTGACCATAGGATAGAAAATTATATACAGGCACCGCGGTATATATATAACTATTTAAATGTGATTTCTATGGTTTGGATGGAATACGGTTTATAATAATCTAAAATTTTATATTGTATAAATATTTTTCTTCCATATATATATATACATATGAAGTTGAAAATTTTGAAATTAAAAGGTGTAGATTAAAAATGGAAGAAAATTAAGAAAATGGAGTTTAATAATTTATATCATATGTTTAAATGTTAAGTTTGGAAATTTTAAGATATGATATTTATAATTGGATTTTTCCCAAAATAAATTGAAATGAATATTCTAGTATAATTTGAATTGGGAAAAATATATATATTTTATTACTAGAAATTGAAGTCTTATTATTTATGGATTTTATATGAATATTCAAGACTAATTAATAGAACAATTGATTTGTTGAAAGCATAAAATCCGACTTTAGTTTGAAATATTGATACTCAAAATGGATATACGTATATATAAATAAAATTGAAGTGGTTTTGGAACTTGAGAGAGATAATATAGATTTTGGTTTAGACTTTAATAAAGAAATGTATTTGTAAAGCCATGAGAACTATTTTCTTTACAAAGTAACATTTAAGTTAAACCATTTAATTCATACACCGTTGAATGTCCAAACCATTCAAGTTTTTAGAAGTTATGGTTTTATATTATGATTTTCAAAATATTATGCTTTGAAAATATTTGATTTTCAGACGTTATGAAGTTAAAGCATTATGATTTTGGAAAAGAATTATATTTGGGATAAGTGATAAAATATGGTTTTGGGTTTTGAAATGATATCGTATTCATGGTTATGAAATGGAATGTTTATTCTGATTTTTAAAGTATAACCTATTTTTAAATGACCGCGGTGTTATAATAACGATGGGTTGACAAAGAGACCGGGATCGGATATGGACATACTCTCTGTCGATACCGAAAACCACTTTGACTAACCGTGTACGCGGTGGAGATTCCAGAATGAAGTAGGTGGTGGCGACGTTTCCTGTAAGGTAAATACGTGGACCCGACTCCCGTGAGTTGGCATAAGGTGGCTAAAACAGGAGCGATTCTCAGGCCAATGAGGTCATTCCTCTGATCGGACCCTCCTCTTCGATATTATACTTTGATTTTGGATTGATTCAGTGGCCACTTCTATATTTTGATTTTGGGGAGTTAGTCCGAGGTGGGCGGTAACTGCGGCTACGCGTTTCCACCAGCCTGGATAGCAATTGGTATATCTACCCTGGCATTGCCTAATTGTGCCGTGTCACCTACCATACCGAGCCTTTACTACGAGTTTCTATTTGTGTCGTACCTATGGAGTATCCTCTGGTAGCTTCCCGATCAGGAGGTATTACGGTACTGTATAGACTATTGGCATTATTTGTGTTAAGGGCTATATGGGTAACCCCTTAACGCTGTTAAAAAGTAAGTTTATTTTATAAATAGACACTATTATAATAGCGCAATATACTACATAGTAAATAGTTTAACGGATCCTTAGGAGATGTAAATCCCGAACATCTCTTGAGTTACTGTACTCATATTTATTTCTGTTAATTTAACTCACATAAGATCTTTTAGTCTGACTCGAGTGTTTTTGTCTTTTCAAATTCGCTCGGGTCAGTCCGAGCGTTTCAGGATCGAAGATTTTAGCTTTGGAGGACGAAGACGAAGAATCCGTATTATATTATTTGTAGTATTGCACCACACTCTAAATTTCCGCTGCATTGATTGTATTGGTATGTGTAACTCTGATATTCATTGTATAAGTAAAATAAATATTTTGTAAACAGTTATCATGAACTGTATATTGATTATTATATTTTATCCTTCCGCTGTGAGATTCTATTTTGTTTTATTTCTTCTCTGTTTTTCTTATTTACCCCATAACAATCCGCCCTTGTGTATGCTTTGAATTGGCACGTGTGTCGGTTTAAAGTGTGCGAAAAGGCGAGATGTTACAGTTGGTATCAGAGCTTTGGTTTAGAGATAAACCTTGGCTTTGTGGGGTTTGACTCTTTGTTAATAAGGTAGTAATACCCTATGGGAGTCGCTGAGTGTATATATATGAGAGAGCGTATTTGTTAGTGTTAATAAAGATTTTGATATTGTGTTAATCTGTTCCGCTTTGTATTTATAAATTCTGGTTGATGCATGGGACGCTATGATATCAATAGGGATTTCTAAACACTTAATAGGACAGACCGACATAATATTTGTTTTTAATATAGGTGAATGAAATAATTTTGCCTATTATATTTTCTATGTATAAAAATATTTTTATAAAGATATATTTTGGTTGCTATAGTTGGGTGTTAGGTAATAAAAATATTTGTAATGCATTAAAGCTAAGTTGAATTTTAATAAATCAAATTGGAGATTTTAGAACTTAAGTCCGGGATTTTTGAAATCTTCTTTCAAAGGATTTATGAAATATAATGATTTGGTTTATAAATATTTTCTTATATAAATATTTAGTATAATTCGAAAGAATTGGTTTAAAGAGGATTTTGAAGAAAATAAATTTTGTACTTTCCTCTCTGTCGCTGGAAAATAATTTCGGTGATGACGGCGGCATCATCGACTTTCATTTTCGAGTCTCGAAGGGGAAAGGCCACTGTAGTAAATTCTACTGCAGATTTGTTTTGAAATTATTTAAAATTTTAATTGTTTAAAGGTAATTAGAGATATAAAAGTTGTAAGAAATTAATTATCTATTATTTTAAAGAAATTTTGGAATTTGACCCGGTATTAATTCTTGAATTTCCATTAATTAGTTGTAAAAAATTTTTAGGTTAGTGAGATAAAGGTTAAGTAATCAATGAATTAAAAGAGTTGAGATTAAACTTGCATAAGTTCTTTTGCTTTTTCTTTAACATAAATAACTTACCAAGTATAAAAAAAAAAGTTGAAATGTAAATTAAGAGTGGAATAGAATATTATGCAAGTAGAATTTTGGAAAATAATGAAGTATTCAATAAATTACTGTTATAAATAAGAATTTAATGGTATTAACTTAAGTGATGATTGGAATTTTACTAAAATTAAAGCTTGTATTATTAATAGGTGATTTTAACCTTAAGAAAGTAAAAAAAAATGAAATTCCTTAATTTATAAAGTTTGATTGTAGGGTTATTAACTTAAGTACGCCTTAATTTCCCCTATTCTAATATAATGGAAAGTAGGAAAAATATAAATGACTGCAATCCATAGTTAATGAATGAGTAAAATCTTTCACTCATAGGAATGCAAGTTATAAGGTTAATAAATTAAGTGTAAGTAGAGGGTTACTGTAATTAAATATAATGGAAACTTCAACATTAAATAAATGAAAGAGATTAAAGGTAAGTTGAAATTGTAATTTATAAAACAAATATATATTAATTAAAGGAATGGAGAAGAAACTTGTAAATTTTCACTTACATTCTTAAAACATACATAACTTACCATATAATAAAAAGTTGCAATGTTAGTAGGAAAATGTAAAGGGAAATCTTACAAGTGAAGAGTAAGGTAATAAAGGTATTCTATTAATTTGCTATTATTAATGAGAATTAATTGTATAGACTTAAGTTAAATTGGAAATTTTACTATAAGTAAAGGTAAGTAGTATAAATAGATGATAGAAACTTTAGTAAATAAATTGGAATACAAATATAATGAATTTTGTAATAAATGGAAAATAAAATTGTAAGAAACAAAGAAATCCCTCCATGAATGAAAGAAAGAAAATCAAACCACTGAAGCATGAAATAAATGTATAATAAGTAATTTGGTTGTTGGTTTGAATTGTGTTGTTTGATTTATGTTGTTGGGTAAGAAATTTGAAGTGGTTAAATGAATAAGTATCTATCTTTGTTCCATCTAAGACTGTTGAGTAAAGGATGCACTTGATAGTTAATTTCATTTCATACAAATTTCAAGTTTGAACCCAAACAACTATTTGTTTGATGGATTAAATGGTTGCTTCGTTTGTGTATGTATGTTGTTTGTAAGATTGATGGTTGTTGAATTGCTTGGTTTATTAATGATTGAATCCATTTGAATAGTTCACTTTAAAATAAATATTTAACCTTTTAGATTTTATAAGTGAATACAGGTGATGGAAGCAACTGCTACTGCTTTTGGTTCCAAAATAATAAGCGTATATTGCCCGACAAATAGGTACGTTTTCGGATTACGTTTAAAGCGCTATTTTTCCGTGTTGGGATATAATATTTTGATAATATATGTAATATATTTGTATATTTTGATATTATACTTTCTCCCGAGCCTCACCGTACAAAGGAGACTCTGCCAAAAAATTTCGTAAATTTTGGACTTAGAATTTTGTTGAATATTTTCCAAACTTTAATGATTTAAGTATAAAAGGTTGTAATGATTATAAACGGGTATATTTCATTAAAGGAAATTAATCCAGTAAATTATTGTTTATAAGTTAATATTTGAAATAAGATGTACTGTTTTACTCTTCCTTCTCCCTTCTTTTTCCTTTTCGGGGACGAAAAAGTTTTGAGTGGGGGAGATTGTAACGACCCGTTAAATTTGATAATATTAAATGGATTAACTTAATATAATTTTTAATCTAATTTATAATAAATGTAGGAGTTGGATATAGTAACTGAGATTAAAGATTTAACAATTGAAATGTTATATGGCAATAGGTAGAATAACGAAGATTTGTGTTATGGTTATAAGTCATAATTAGTTGATTTAAATGGTATTAATGAAATAATAACTGAATTGAATTGCAATATATAAACATCAGAAAAATTTAATTGGTGGATTAATTTTTTTAAAGTTCATAAGTTTTGTAATTTAGATAGTAGAACTTTAAATTATAAACGAAAATTGAAATAAACGATAAATTTAATTATGTAAATGATGACTCAAGACCTAGGTTATAGGAATTGGAACATAATCCAATTTGAATTAAGTAGAAGAAGGACTTGGTTAATATGTAAGTTATTGTTCAAGGTATTGAATAAAAACTGGGAATCCAATCATAATTTAATGATAATAACGTTAGTATTAGAGAATAATTGGATAAAAATGGAGAAGGAAGAGTAAAACAGTTATTGTTCAAGGTATTGAATAAAAATGGAGTTTAATAATTTATATCATATGTTTAAATGTTAAGTTTGGAAATTTTAAGATATGATATTTATAATTGGATTTTTCCCAAAATAAATTGAAATGAATATTCTAGTATAATTTGAATTGGGAAAAATATATATATTTTATTACTAGAAATTGAAGTCTTATTATTTATGGATTTTATATGAATACTCAAGACTAATTAATAGAACAATTGATTTGTTGAAAGCATAAAATCCGACTTTAGTTTGAAATATTGATACTCAAAATGGATATACGTATATATAAATAAAATTGAAGTGGTTTTGGAACTTGAGAGATATAATATAAATTTTGGTTTAGACTTTAATAAAGAAATGTATTTGTAAAGCCATGAGAACTATTTTCTTTACAAAGTAACATTTAAGTTAAACCATTTAATTCATACACCGTTGAATGTCCAAACCATTCAAGTTTTTAGAAGTTATGGTTTTAAATTATGATTTTCAAAATATTATGCTTTGAAAATATTTGATTTTCAGACGTTATGAAGTTAAAGCATTATGATTTTGGAAAAGAATTATATTTGGGATAAGTGATAAAATATGGTTTTGGGTTTTGAAATGATATCGTATTCATGGTTATGAAATGGATTGTTTATTCTGATTTTTAAAGTATAACCTATTTTTAAATGACCGCGGTGTTATAATAATGATGGGTTGGCAAAGAGACCGGGATCGGATATGGACATACTCTCTGTCGATACCGAAAACCACTTTGACTAACCGTGTACGCGGTGGAGATTCCAGAATGAAGTAGGTGGTGGCGACGTTTCCTGTAAGGTAAATACGTGGACCCGACTCCCGTGAGTTGGCATAAGGTGGCTAAAACAGGAGCGATTCTCAGGCCAATGAGGTCATTCCTCTGATCGGACCCTCCTCTTCGATATTATACTTTGATTTTGGATTGATTCAGTGGCCACTTCTATATTTTGATTTTGGGGAGTTAGTCCGAGGTGGGCGGTAACTGCGGCTACGCGTTTCCACCAGCCTGGATAGCAATTGGTATATCTACCCTGGCATTGCCTAGTTGTGCCGTGTCACCTACCATACCGAGCCTTTACTACGAGTTTCTATTTGTGTCGTACCTATGGAGTATCCTCTGGTAGCTTCCCGATCAGGAGGTATTAAGGTACTGTATAGACTATTGGCATTATTTGTGTTAAGGGCTATATGGGTAACCCCTTAACGCTATTAAAAAGTAAGTTTATTTTATAAATAGACACTATTATAATAGCGCAATATACTACATAGTAAATAGTTTAACGGATCCTTAGGAGATGTAAATCCCGAACATCTCTTGAGCTACTGTACTCATATTTATTTCTGTTAATTTAACTCACATAAGATCTTTTAGTCTGACTCGAGTGTTTTTGTCTTTTCAAATTCGCTCGGGTCAGTCCGACCGTTTCAGGATCGAAGATTTTAGCTTTGGAGGACGAAGACGAAGAATCCGTATTATATTATTTGTAGTATTGCACCACACTCTAAATTTCCGCTGCATTGATTGTATTGGTATGTGTAACTCTGATATTCATTGTATAAGTAAAATAAATATTTTGTAAACAGTTATCATGAACTGTATATTGATTATTATATTTTATCCTTCCGCTGTGAGATTCTATTTTGTTTTATTTCTTCTCTGTTTTTCTTATTTACCCCATAACAATCCGCCCTTGCGTATGCTTTAAATTGGCACTTGTGTCGGTTTAAAGTGTGCGAAAAGGCGAGATGTTACAGTATACATTACAAACAACACATGGAAAAAAGCTATTCTGCTAATCTGAACTTTTGAATTATTATTATTTGAAATTTGAAATAAAATTAACTTTCATTAATGGCCTTTTCCAGATTTTCATATTGTAGAAAGCCTTATGAAATAAACTATCTCATATTTGCTGGTCGAATGAGTTATCAAAGTAGACATGTACTGGATGTAAAATTTTAAACTGAATCAGTAGATTACGGTTAAGAACCATATGTGAATCACCGCTCAGGCGATTTCAGGTAAATCATGAAAGCAAAAAAGGTCCATCGCCTGAAACACTAATACCATACTATAATCCTGTCTGGGTTAAATTTCAATAATCATGCAGCAAACGAACTGATAAATTCAGTATTCAAATTCTCTAAGCTGGAGTAAACAATTTCATAAGCTGGAGTAAACAATTTCATAAGTTGGAGTAAACATTTTCAAGCTCTCTATTATGCTTTTATACCAAAGCAAAGACTACTAATACCACCGATTAAAGACAGAGAAAAAAAAACTATCCTAAGATAGAGAACTACAAAGTGATAATCATGGCATCCTCCTAGGCGCCAGTAAACCTCGGATGCCAGATCAGCACCATTTTGAGAATGAAGAAGATGGTATTTTCACAAAGATTCGAAGGAACATCATGAACATGTTGTGGACAAGAGAATGTACATGCACTTTTTTTAGTGTTCACATCACATGAATCACATGCGTTCAACTCTGACTTGTTGTACCCATATCAATGTTTAATTAAGACTTTTTGCATCAAATTTTGATGTCTCTGGCTATAACAAAGTTGAGCTCGCTGCTTCAAGTTCACTTTATTATTTGCTTTGAACAAGCCGTGAAACACTTAAATGTGGTTTGTTTAGTTCTCCTAAGTAGCCACAAGGTTAAGTTCTGGCTGCCAAAGCAGATGTTGGACTGATTGTGGAAAAAATAAGTTGTAATGTAAAATACAATAAAACCATAACAATTTTCCTTTTATTGTTTTTTGCATCAAAACGACAAACTACTTGATGTTTTAATGTAATTTTGCATTAAAACCACAAACAATTTGTCTTTTTAATGCAGATGCAATAAAAAGACAAGTTGTTTGCCATTTCATCTGAATGAGAATCAATTAAAAAACTAGTTTGTTGGTTAATTTGTATGCTTCTGAGTGAAAATTCGACTTGTTCGATTTAAACTAGCGAAAAGTGGTGAAGTAAACTGAACTGTTGGGATGATATAAGAGGATACGACTTATAACATAGTCATGGAGAATATACGTGTCTGCAGACACACATAATACACACCAATCCTCTGAGTCAGATTCACATTATCTAATAAGTAGCTTATTTAAGTCGATCCGAACAGACCGTAAACTCAATTCATTGGGCAAAAAATTTTATGTTCAGATTTGCAAGATGAACCCTTTCATAGCAAGCTTTGAAAGTTTGGTCAACGCAAAATTTGAGTGAAATACAGCTGCTGCCACTATTAAAAATCACTTTACTGAGAATGAAAGCAACATTTTATGTGGTATATTGAATATCATATATAACTAATATGAAAAGGAATCACGTAAATACCTCCATTGACACTAACAAATTCATCTTCGCTATCAGAACCAAACCATGCTTTAGTGTCAAAGAAGCTTTCATCTTTGCTGCCTGTTACATCAAAAGACACTTGGATAATTTTTCAAAAGAAAGAAAGAATTAAACACAAAATAAACAAAGAAACATGAAGCACTGCCTTAAGATTTGAGTATTTAGCAATGACTCATACATAGTCAAAATTGCTTTTAAATAACTATTTAAAATTTGCATGTTCAGAAACAACTTTTAATTTGGATTTTGAGTTGCTAAGGAGTTGTAAGATGGGAAGCAACATTTTCTAGTTTATGATTTGTGGTAAAATATGACAAGTATATGTTTCCATTCTGCGATATTAACAACATTTAGCATGTTTAGAAACAACTTGTTATTTATTTGTAAATGAGGAAATAAAACATAACAAGGCAAGAATATGTTTCCATTTTGTGGTATTAACAATTATTATGGGAGCAATGGTACGATTATTGACAAAAAGGGAAAAGAATAGAAGGGGACATACCACCATGGCTATTGTAGTATGTAAAAAAGCATGCCTTCTGTGGTCATTTATGTGATCAACTGCAGCATCTACATCATCTATGATTTCAACTGCACAGGCCATTGAGTTGTATTCGTGCTCTAAAGAACGTGCCAAGGGAACATCCAACTTCGTACTTTCTTTGGGCCCACCATAAATAGAGACTCCTGGAGAAAAGTTGTCATGAAGAATGAGTTGTATAGGCGGATCATGGTCATTATAAAAAAAAAGGATAAGCTCCTGATGACTTACCGTCCAATATGATTATTTTATCTCAAGTCCTACTTAATCTATGTAGCATTTGTTTTAATATATGTATGTTTGGTTTGCTAAATTTGGTAGTATCATACCTTTAGCTCTGAGTTGATCCATTATATTTCTAAAGCAATCGGTTTCTACAACATCCTTGTGTACTAGAAGTGTTTCCTGCAAATAGAATGTATGCTCCCAATTACAGAACAGAACTAGTAATGACTTCAAATAAATGTACTAATTAAAATTACTGAATGTAGATAAATGAAAAATAAATGTGTTAAGATGGTATAAGATGGATACCATGGCATTACAGGCTGTAGGATAATCTATTTTTGCATCCAAAACCACACGCTTTGCTATATCCATGTTCGCCAATTTGTCAACATAAACATGACAAATTCCATCTGTGGAGAGTATAAATAAAGTTACATCTGGTCTTTTTACCATTTTGGACTAAAAGTATTATTATGATTCAACCACAGCAAAAAAATAAAAAAAATAAAAAAAAAATAAAAAGCACTTTAACTTGCCTGAATGCTCTAGGACAGGAATTTTTGTTGACTCCTTGATTTCATATACAAGCTTGTTGCTGCCTCGTGGAATTACAAGATCGATAACATCATCGAGCTGTAGAATAACCCTAGGACGAAAATGTGAGGCGGAGGAACAGGCGAAGGAGGTAATAACCCTAGAACGAATTTCAACAAGAAGGGGCGCTAACTTAAAACGATAACGATGCGGAGGCGGCGGAAGTGGCGATAAACGATAACCCTAGAACGAAAATTTCATTTTTAGAATGAAGATAGAGGATAATTAGGAGCGTGGTAAACAGGAGAAGTAACGATAGCAGATAGAAGATAAAATGACAATCCCATCCTGGTGCTTTTATCAATTTACCAAATTCCCAAATTTTATAACGGAAATAACCGTTGTAAACGTTTATAACGGAAATAACCGTTAGAAATTTGTAACGATAATAACCGTTACAAATTGGAACGAAAAAAGTGTGACAAAATGTCATATTTGGTGTAGTGATTCCTTCGTGAAACCACTCCTATTTGAGACCCAATTCCTACAAAAATATATAAAAATTTCCAATTAATTTTTCTCAAAGAAATATATGCACACAAATGCCCGTTTTGCCCCTATATGAAAATGAGTATGTGACAATTTGGAATTAATATGGATTTTGGTTAAAACAAGTTAAAATACCCAATATGATCATTTATTTAATTTAAGTAGAGTAAACATGGTGGTAAAAATATGCACATTTACGTGCATATCACCTATGGAGTGCCCTCTGGTAGCTCCAGTGTACGGGGTATTACGGTACTGTATAGAATATGACACTATAAAAATTTGTTCAGGGGGATATAACGTCTTAACGCTATTTTAATAGTTTACTTTACTATAGACATATTATAATAGAGTATATTACTACATAGTAGATAGTTCCATGGATCCTTAAAGGATGATTATCCCAAACGTCCTTTGAGTTATTTGTATTTCAGTTGATATTTCACTTGAGTTGGATTTATCGATATAAGAACGTTAATCCTGACTCGAGTGTTTTGTTTTTTGCTTTAAGCTCGGGTCAGACTAAGTGTCACAGCATTTGAGACTCTCCTTTGGAGTTTAGAGCTTCTCTTGGAGATGCGACTATCTATTTAGCTTTCAGTTATTCAGTTGACTCCAGTGTTATATTCAGACTTTGTTATTGACCATGTATTGAGACTTTTATGTATTTGAGGCTTCTGTTGTATCTTGTTTAACTCTAATATATATTAGCTTCATGAACTACTATTCATTTGTTTCCGCTACTTATTGTTATATTACTCCATGTATGTGATTTTTTGATTTATTTATTTACTGTATATGCCGAGTTTTGCCAAATATAAATTAACAATATGATATTTTAGGTAATTTAAGTCCGACATGTGTGGATGCGAGAGGCACGAAATATCAGGATGTTACATCGAATGTGTAACCTTGTTTCATTACTTTATTATTAACAAGTACACGAGAGGTAACAAATCAATCACTAAATAAAAAATTAATGCTTACAAAAGTAGAGTAAATAACTTTAATCTAATGAGACGATATCCAAAGAAGAACGCTCAATTAAACCGAAAACCTAAAGAATCAGGATTTGCAATTAGATTCAATAGAACTTTGAAGTGGAATGTCTTGGAAATAGAAGTCACTTCAAAGTGATGAGAATCATTGGACTAAGGGTACAAAATTAGCACGGTTGGATATGAAAAGCCTAAACCGATGTAGAAACAACATTAGCTTGTGAACTCCTCTTTAACATGACAAACAATTTAGCTCATATTTGGATCACATAAATTCAACACTTCGTGCAAAAATGTTGTTCTAAAATTTTTTTGCTTAATTTATGTGTCAAATTGAGTAACTAAGCCAATAAGATGTGAATGGAAAGTACACCAAACCATTGAAAAAACACAGTACTGTTTACAATCTTCTTATGAACATGCTAATTTTCCACTAATCGTACTCCGTACCTCAAATCACCATTGCTGACATCTTTCTTTTTATAGATCACCTTACACCCAATCACTTGCTTATATGCCTAACGAAAGAGTCACCGAATTCAAGTATGATTTTTATGCCAAGTTTTCATCTTCCAAGCATATCAACTAAACAACTAGATCTTTCAACTAAAATAATGGTTTCCCCGTAATCCTTGAACTCAATATGATCAAAACTCAATGCATATGCTAGACATGAAATTTTGCTAACCTATAAAACAAATTATTTATCCAAGTTAATGTTAAAGTTGTCTACTTATTTTATAAAAAAATCATCTTTTATTTTCTGTCGATTACTTGAGCGGTATCCTACAATTATACACGCACACATACTTGTGTGTATGTGTGTATATAGTAATAATAATTTGCTTTCAAAGTTGTATTCTAGATAATATGAATCATGTACAATGAATATACACGATTCAAATACATGTAAAAAAAGGATAGTAATTTATTTTAAAATATCTCTACCACTAATATAGGGAACTATTTGTACATGATACATCGGTATATCATTGTTTCAATCATCATTAATTTTACATAGAAAATCCATAACTTTTCTTGTTCAGTCATCTCATTACATCACATAAATACATGCGGTAATCATGCGCGCGTCATGCATTTCATCTGCTAGTAACTAATATAAAAATAAGCATGACAACAGCCTACGACATGAAGTTTGTGTCCTTTATGAATAATACAAGCATATGCCGACTAAGTTAATAATATGCACAAAATTATGCCACAGACCTGTCGAATTCAAACCAAATACCAAAAGGGTTAAATACTAACGTACTACAAACTCCGACTACACCAACTGAGCTATGGTCAACAACCGGGAAAATGAAAAAACATATTTTTACTACATATATGTTATAACATGTAAGTTCGCACATACTTAGGTTTCGAGATCATATAATGTTTTTTATAGTGTAAAAGACAATTAAAAGGATATGTAGTTACTATAGAAAAAAGATTGGTTTGTTAGTTCATGAAAGTTATTAACGCATGCTGGTAAAAATAGTTAAGTTTGAAAGCATCCACTTGAGAATTTTCTCGTCGCGGTTTATTGGTTTGTTTTTCATAAATGAACAAGAATCAAATTAAATTCAGTCTAGCCATAGAAGATACTTGAGTGAATGGAAAAAATAAAATTCCTTCTAAAGCTTTCCAAGAACAACAAGAAATCAACAATCGGCTCCTCATTTTTATTTGCATGAGAAATACGTATTTATAGATTCGGGCAAAGACATATTTTTATTTCTTCTAAGATGCTTCTAGTACAGTAATAGGTTGGAAACAAAAAATTATGCCAAGAAAAATCTAGCTATTCTATGTAAAAATTTGACTCACCATAATCATATAAAGTAAAGTTTTCACATAATTAAGTTCCAAAACATATAAAAAAATTTGGGAGTGTGAATGAGAATTTAGAAAATATACAAAGTTAATATTGACAAAAGGTCAATTTGTAAGGTCAGGAAAGAGATTATTAAGATGCAGTGGGGAAAAATACAATTTTAGTTGCAGTAGGTCAAGAAAAATGATTTAGAGACATGTGCAAAGTCAATGTACATAATAAGATCAGTTGAAAATACATCATGTATCAGAATAATGTATATGATAAAAAAATTCTGTCTAGCCATACAAGATACTTGAGTGAAAGGAAAAAATAAAATTCCTTCTAAAGCTTTCCAAGAACAACAAGAAATCAACAATCGGCTCCTCATTTTTATTTGCATGAGAAATACGTATTTAGAGATTCGGGCAAAGACATATTTGTATTTCTTCTAAGATGCTTCTAGTACAATAATAGGTTGGAAACAAAAAATTATGCCAAGAAAAATCTAGCTATTCCATGCAAAAATTTGACTTACCATAATCATATGAAGTAAAGTTTTCACATAATTAAGTTCCAAAATATATAACAAATTTTGGGAGTGTGAATGAGAATTTGGAAAATATACAAAGCTATTGTTGACAAAAGGTCGATTTCTAAGGTCAGGAAAGAGATTATTAAGAATTAGTAGGAAAAAATACAATTTTAGTTGCAGTAGGTAAAGAAAAATGATTTAGAGACATGAAAAAAGACAATGTACATAAGATCAGACTGAAAATACATCATGTATCACAAATAATGATATATGATAAAAAAATTCTGACCTACCGATTCGGACCAACTGAGCTAAGGTCTTTTATTGAAAAATGAAATATCAAATACAATTTAATTCGAGTAGGAGACAAAAAATCGGCAACCACCAAATCCAAAGCCTTTTCTCCTAGGAGAATCAACGAATTACTATTAATCTAGATGGTCACACAGTGGAGAAATGAATTGATTTTAAAAAAATTATTTTTATTAGATTTACCCAAAGCTCAATTATGTGTCATTATGAGTAAAATTTCAGATTATATCGAATCACATTTAATATAAATTCATTTTTGATTTTGTTTGAAAATTATTTTTTTAAGATAAATTTTACAGTATTATGCGAGTATCAATATACTCATGATATGTGTTAATTTAGTTTCATGTGAACATAATATATAACATAGATAAATGTATAGATAATATATATATTGTTATTGGGATTTATAACTCTATATGTTAATAGCAAGCGCTATATGTGTGTGTGGGGTAACTAATATAAATGCATCTTATAAACATACCCATTTACCAATAAGTGCACTTCATACCTCAAATCATCATTATCGACATCTTTCACTTTATAGATCCACATACACCCAACCAATTGCTCTTATGCCTGAAGAAAGAGTCGTCAAATTTAAGTATGATTGTTACACAATTTTTTTTATCTTCCTTGCATAACATAGCAACTAGACAACTAGATCTTTCAACAAAAGTGATGGCTTCCCCATAATCCTTAGGCTCGTCATGATCAAAACTCAATGCATAAGCCAGATATCAAAAATTTCAAACCAATAAAAATATATCGATCCAAGTTAATGCTAAAGTTGTCTACTTATGATTTTCTACCGACTAAATTAGTGATACCCTGCAATTATACACGAACACTCATATACATATACAAACATACATACAAAGATAATAATTTGTTTTCATAGCTATGTTAGTTGTATAAATGCACATCATTATCAAGTATGCTTATACGGATAAGACTAATGCAATTGGTAATATAGTTGTATTTTTGAAATAGTAGGAATCATACAATGCATATACATGATTCAAAAAACTGGTAAAAAACAAAAAGGATGGTGACTCGTTTTAAGTTATCTATACTACTAATAAAGGGAACTGGTTGTACATGGTACATCAGTATATCATTGTTTCAATCACCATTAATTTTACATAAACAATCTCTAACTTTTCATGTTCAGTCATCTCATTACATCACACAAATACATACGCAAGTTGTGCGCATGTTATGCATTTCATCCGCTAGTAACTAATATAAAAATAAACGCGACAACAGTCTACGACGTGGACTTTGTGTCCTCTATGAATAATACAAGCACATGCCGACTAAGTCAACAATATGCACAAAATTATGCCATGGATCGATCAAATTCAAACCAAATACCCAAAGTGTGTAGATATTAACATACTACAAACACCGACTACACCAATTAAGCTATGGTCAACAACTGGGAAAATAAAGAAACATATTTTTAGTACGTATATGTTATAATATGTAAGTTCTCACATGCTTAGGTTCCAATATCATTTAATGTTTTTTATAGTGTAAAAGATAATTAAAAGGATACGTAGTTACTATAGAAAAAAGATTGGTTCATTAGTTCATGAAAATTATCAATGCATGCTGGTAAAAATATTTAAGTTTAATAACATCCACTTGAGAATTTTCTCGTCGCGGTTTGTTGGGTTGTTTTTTATAGATGAACAAAAATCAAATTAAATTTAGTCTAGCCATAGGAGATACTTGAGTGAAAGGAGAAAGTTTTTTATAGTGTAAAAGATAATTAAAAGGATACGTAGTTACTATAGAAAAAAGATTGGTTCATTAGTTCATGAAAATTATTAACGCACGCTGGTAAAAATATTTAAGTTTAATAACATCCACTTGAGAATTTTCTCGTCGTGGTTTGTTGGTTTGTTTTTTATAGATGAACAAAAATCAAATTAAATTCAGTCTAGCCATAAGAGATACTTGAGTGAAAGGATAAAATAAAGTTCATTCCTAAAGTTTTCCACGAACAACCCGAAGTCAACATTCCATTCCTTATTTTTATTTGCATGAGAAACATGGATTTAGAGATTCAAGCAAAGACATGTTTGTATTTCACCTAAGGTACTTCTAGTCCAATAATAGGTTGCAAACAAAAGTATGCCAGGTAAATTCTAACTATTCCATGCAAAAATTTGACTACTAGTATAACATATTAAGTATAGTTTTCACACAATTAGGTTTAGAAATATATAACAATTTTTTTGGAGTGTATATCAGAATTTAGAAAATATACAAAGTTAATATTGACAAAAGGTCGGCTTGTAAGGTCATGAAAGAGATTATTAATATGTAGTGGTAAAAAATACAAATTTAGTTGCATTAGTTAAAAAATACAATTTAAAGATATGAGCAAAGACAGGATCAACTTTTTTCTAAAATACTCCATGTACATTGAGATCAGATTGAAAATACATCATGCAGACATTTGATCACAATAATGATTTGTGATAAAAAAATTCCAACCAACGGATCCAAACCAGTGACTTAAGAATTTATCTATAAAGCAACTACAGTCCTTCACATTGAAAAATAAAATATCAAACATAATTTAATTCGAGTAGGAGACAAAATATCGGTAACCAAAAAAATCCAAAGCTGATTTTCCTAGAAGAATCAACGAATTACAATTGGATCTAGATGGTTACACAGTGGAGAAAAGGATTGATTTGAAAGAAATTATTTCTATTAAATTTACCCAAAGCTCAATTTTGTGTCATTATGAGTAAAATTTCAGATTATATCAAATCACATTTAATATAAATTCACATTTGATTTGGTTTGAAAATGATTTTTTGCAAATAAATTTTACAGTATTATGCGAGTATCAATATGCTCACGATATGCATTAGTTCAGTTTCATTTCAACATAATAATATTAAACAGAGATAAACGTGTATAGATATATATAAAAGGTTGTAGGGATTTATGACTCTGTAAATATAAGTTAATAGCAAGCACTATATGCATACGTATATATATACATATATGAATGTGTGTGTGTGTGTGTGTGTATATATGAGGTAAGAAATATTAATGCATCTTATGAACATTACCATTTACCAGTAATCATACTTTGTACCTCAAGTCACTGTAGTCGACATCTTTTACTTTATAGATACACTTACACCTAACAAGTTGCTCTTATGCCTGAAGAGAGAGTCATTTAATTCAAGTATGATTTTATTGTAAAGTTTTCATCTTCCTAGCATAGCAACTAAACAGCTAGATCTTTCATCAAAATTGATGGCTTCCCCATAATCCTTGGGCTTGTCATGATCAAAACTCGATGCACATGTTAGACATGAAAATTTTCAAACCTGCAAAAATACGTTGATCCAAGTTAATGCTAAAGTTGTCTACTTATTTTGTAAAAAATCATCTTTTATTTTCTACCAATTAATTTTATTGTATCTTGCAATGATATATATATATATATATAAAAAATTTGTTTTTAGAGCTATATCAGTTGTATAAATGGACATCATTATCAATTATCCTTATACGGATAAGACTAGTGAAATTATAGTAATATGATTTTATTATCGAATAGTAGAAACCATACAATGAATATACCCAAGTCAAAATACAGGTAAAAAAAAGGATGGTGATTTATTTTAAGATAACTTTACTACTAATAAAGGGAGCTAGTTGTACATGATACATCTATATATCATTGTTTCAATGGTCATTAATTTGACATAGACAATCTCTAACTTTTCATATTTAATCACCACCTTAAATCAAATATGTGTGCAAATCGTGCACACATCATGCTTGCCATCTTCTAGTAACTTATATAGAAATAACCATGACAATAATCTACGGCATGAACCTTGTGTTTTTTCAGAAACAGTGTTCTTTTTTTTGAAATGGTACCTAGATACAACATATTATTGTGACAACATTAAACAAATCACATGTCAATATATGTTCGAATCACGCTACAGAAGTTTCGAACTTGTGACCTCTCGCATTAAAGCCGAATCACTTAACCACTGGGACAATGGTGCTTGTCAACAGTGTTCTTTATTACTACAAAACATACACTTCAATAATATGTCTCATCAGAACCTTACAACCGCTAACCTAAATGGGTGTCTTGCAAGGAAAAAGAGTATCTATTATCTCTATATATCAACTTACAACAGGTATTATAAAGAGAAATTAAGGAAAGTGAAACTGGGAGAATGAATCAAGCTATATTGGATAATTCAAATAAAGGGAGGAGTTTTTAGTTGAATGTACTCAAAATCCTTTAACGAATTGGTCAAAACCTACCGTAAGTAATTAATACTCAACACATGTCCCAACTAAAGAAATAATTGTTTCAATGCCTGTCATGCTTGTTCTTTTCCCAATGCTTCACATTGAACAACAAAACTATTATCTATTCATTTCTCCATCCGGTTTGTTGAATAATGGAAAATCTAAAAACTACAACTCCATCACTCACAGAAAATTAAAGTGAATCCTCATTTTGGTTAGATCTTCCAGTCGCTTACTCGCCAAGGACTTTGTGTGCTATATGAATAAAGATAATATAAGCATAAACTAATTATATTAATAATATATATAAAATTACCTCGACCTATCAGATTTAAATCAAAAACCCATATGGTTTAGATGCTATTATAATACAATCTTAGACTACACCAGTTGAGTTAAGGTCAACAATTATGAAAAACTAGAACTATATTTTTAGTACATATATATTATAACATGTAAGTTCTCACATAGTTAGGTTCTGATATCATTTTTTTAATAGTGTAAACAATAATTAATAAAAAATACAATGTTACTATGGATAAAAGATTGATTTGTTAGTTCATGGGAGTTATTAATGTATGGTGGTAAAAGTACATAAGTTTAGCAACATCCATTTTATAATTTTCTCATCTCGCTTCGTTGGTTTGTTTTCCGTAGTGGATAAAGATCAACTTGACTCTAGTCTAGCCATAGGAGATACCATGCAAGGAGAAAATATATTTCCCTCCTAAAGCTTTCCAATAACAACGCTAAGTCAAAAATTGGTTCCTCATTTTATTTTCTTAAGAAATAGAAATTTAGAGATTCGGGCATCTAAGATACTTCTAGTACAGTAATAGGTTATATGCCAAGTAAAATCCGACTATTCCATGCAAAAAATTTGACTACTACTATAATGTATTAAGTAAAGTTTTAATATAACTAAGTTTTGAAACATATAATAATAATCTTTTGGAGTGTAAAAGAGAATTCAAAAAATATAAACGCTAGTGATATTTTTTGCCTTGGAGAAACCCCATTATTTTTAAGAAGTAACCACGACGCTGAATGCTTTTGTGAATCTAAATCAACAAAATTAAATAACGTTAATCTTGCCTTTTAGAGAAGTAATTATGTTTTTTTAGAAACAGGTACTTTTTTAACAGGAAAGGGTATACATTTCCATGATATGTCTCATTAAAACCTTGCAATCCCCCTAACCTAAACGGGTGCCTTATAAGGAAAAAGAGTACATATCACTTCCATATATTAACAATACAACACCGTGATTACAGATCCAAGTTGTTGAACAGATGGAGGAGTTGAAACAAAACATAAAACATACTCAAAACCATCTGTAGTAATAACTTGGTCAGTTGACAAATATAAAGACTAAAACAAATAACAAGTCCTAAAGTTAAAAAAAAATAAAAAATGCCAAAACACAGACTTCACATGGACAAACCAGGGTCTTTTTAAAAACAGTATCGAAGCGTCTTTTTCAAGTGGAAAACAGTATCCTGAGGAGAAAAAGCAGCGACACCATTTTCGAGAAGGTAGATCTAAGGAATCAAATGCTAATATGAATCAATTAGTGGTTCGAAAAATTGAAACCAATAGCATCCAGAGGGGAGATGTAATTATGTTATTTCTATTGCTTGCATATTTATGAAAATAACTGAAATGTAAAAAATTATTCAATGATGCAGAAAAAACTAAAAACAATAAAGTACTAGAAATAGTAAAAGACATGAGAAATTTACGCAGCTCAGATGTTAAAGAATCCTACGTCCGTGGGTAATCCTTCTTGATTCTAAGTACAAACAAAAATGACAAAGAGTACAAGTCTTTCCTTTTGTGTGTCCAAAAAGAGTAAATTCAAAAAAAACCCTTTTTCTACAGTACCATATTCATTTATGGTATGTAGAGATTCACATGGATCACTAACATCATCCTTCCGCTCTCTTAGTTCCTGCCGTTGGATCACGCCACGTGTTGAACATCCATTTCACTTTTTTAATATGCCTGGATTACTAAAATAGCCATTGACAGGAACTTGTGATTTGTGCGGTTGGACTTTGAAGTTTGATGGAAAACTTGAAATTGAAATGGGAATGCTTGGAATTGGGACGAGAAATCCAAATTTGATTAGATGGTGCATTTTCGACCTTGCAAAGCAATAGACCTATGGGCTATGTGTGTAGATGAAGTTGTAATGAAGAATTGCTCCATTTTCTAGGGAAAGTTGAATCATTCCCAGCACTCTAGGACCTAACTTCACCTCGTCGGAGGCGTGCCTTTGTTATGCCTGGGTTTGTGATGCCATATAGCCATTATGCTGCTCTAATACGTATGAAGATGTACTGCACTGTCCAATTTGCAATATTAGCATAGCACAACATTGAAGATAGTTAGAGTAAAGTTGCATGGCATTGTAGAAGAGATCGAGTTGCTATTTTGAAGCATGATTGCCTCACGTGAACCCGTTCTGAGCTACTCTCAATATTGGGGATACTGTGCCATCGTCTTTGTCTTTGAGCCAGATTTAATGATCTTGAGATGAGGTCTTTTGGTTTGCCTTCAAGGAATAAGGTTCGGTTCTTGGCTGCGGAGCTGTCTTTTTCAATTGCTTCATCCGATGAGTCTTTATGCTTGTGGTCAATGTTTTTAGGACTGCGGCGTTGTCTTGTCACATCAAATTGGTGGTTCATTTTTCATTAACTCGATATTGTTTTTAGGATTGCGGCGCCATACTGTCACATCAACGTCAAATGGAAGGGCATCCTTATAGCCTTTTGATACGAAATTACGGTGCATACCTTTAATTTCTAAAGTTAGTTTGTAATTGTAGCACATCTCGTTTACATATAGTCGCTTAAGAGGATGTGCTACATTCCTGTATTGTTAGCGTGGCTTGTGTGGCTTCAACATTGTTTCTACATCTCATTGTTACTTTGAAACTATGCTGTAGTTCTATCTATTGAAGCAAGCATAAAGGCTGTAGTTCGGTTCTTTCACCTTGTAGCCATTTCAGATTTATAGTTCCAATGCTACGTTGAGTGAGTGAGTGCAGTTTCCATATTTTACCGTAACTTCATATTATTTTGGAGTAGTTCTACCTGGATTTCATTTTTTGTTTCTTTTCCCTATTCTAGCTTTTATCATGAGAGCGGTTCTTTTTTGCTTGGTATTTGTATCAGATTTCCTTTGACAGCGCTCGGAAAATGCGAATGTGACACTTACCTCTACGTCTGCAAAGATCGTAGATGGTTGTGGACTTGTCTCTATTCTTATATTTTCCCTATAACCCATCACTTCTAACTTTTCTCTCCCTTCTTTACAAAAGAAAAAAGAAAAAGTCTTTTGCATATAATTCTCAAGTACACGTGTTATCCCTTTATTAGTCGGTCTTCTATAAAAATGTACATTTAGTCTTTTCATTTTCTATGAAAATCCATCTTGATCCTTGTGCTAATCTTACTTATCATTAATCAACTGATGTTGTGAGATTTTTTTCATCATTCCGATTGTAAGGTTGGAGATTTATCGCGACAAGTATATATCTTTCCTCTTCTCCTTCTTAATTTATTTATATGTTTTCGAATACAAAGTAGAATCCCAACTGCTAATTTCATATTCTCCAAAAATCATTCTTTTTTTGAATCACAGTAAGGGTATATTTCTTTTATTGCTATTTTCTTTGTTTTCCCTAAATCTTACTGATAATTGATCTAATATATTCTTTTTGATATGGCAATTGCTTCCATATCTTCCTATCTTTTACATCTAGAGCATCTGAATTAAGGGAAGCAGAGAGTATTTGAGTCAGTTTGAGTTGAGGGCTATATAGGTAAGGTCCCCAAGCTTTATGACCGTATTCACATCCCCAGATGACTTCATTTTTATCACTCATGAATATATTTTTGGTGTGGGCTTTACCTTCCTCCTAATCAAATTCTTCATGATTGGTTATCTGCCATTGGCCTCACACCCATTTAACTAGCTCCTATTTCCTATACTCTTCATTGCTACATCCATCCTTTTTGATTAAAAAAGCATGCCTCCCTTGTGTAAAGAACTCGATTATTATTTAATATCTATAAGGGTCCTTTCGAGGGTGATTTTGGGTTCTACTATGCTCATGCAAAGAAATTGGTTCTTATGTCTGTTCTCTGTAAAACCCAAAAGTGAAACGATCAGCATTTCTTTATTTCAAATTTTGATTGTTTTCCTTCTGTTTTTCAACAGCACCCCAACCGTCCTCTCTTTTCTGATGAGATTACTGCATCATTCGAATCTTGTTGACCGACCATCTTGGACTTAGGTGAAGATGAGAGGAGGACCAATTTATTTTTTACTGAGTCACTACTGTGGAAATATGATTTTTTGCGTGCACAAATTTTCTTGTTCCGTCTTTAAATTTTCTTCACTTTCGGATAAGCCTACATATATACTTTGCCAAAATAGTTAAAAGAACTTTTATTTTTTGCTCTTGACTCTTGTAAGAATGATTATGATCTTGGGATTTCCTTTATGTATAGATGAAATGGCTAGTGATCTTACCGATGCATTTTTATGATTCTTTTTCAAAGAAATTTAAGGTGACAAATATGAAGAGAGCAAACAAGAAGGGGAAAGATGTTGTTGAAGCTTCTACTCAACCCTCCAAGATACTGCATTGATCTTCTCCTCCTCGTCTTCCCCCTTCTTCCTTCGAGGCTCTTCTTATCTCTCCTCTTCAGTCTCTCCAAGACACTCACATTCACTACTTGCCTTGGTCTAAGGGTATTATAACTGACATTGCTGAGAGGGTGAGGCGTGTCATTTTGGATGGTTTATCTTATATTTCTTCTATCCCCTATTCCTATCCTATCGCTCTCCTATTCCCCGCACTCTCCTTCCCCGAGCTCGAGAAGTATTTGGCTTATGCATGTATTTTCTTCTTCTTTCTCCATTGGTGACTTTTCTTCTCGATTTTCTAGTTTATCTATCTTTGTTTTGGGATAGGTAAGTGCTTTGGCAGTCGAGGCTTAAATGAAGGTTGAGGACAAGCAAGTTTCATCCATTGCTCATACTGGTCAGCTTGAGACAATCTTGTCATAGCTGCCTCAGAGAATACTTAACTAGAGGAAGAGCTCAAGGTTCAGTGAGAGAAAGCAAAAAAGATGGAGAAGGAGACAAGGGCAGCGAATGAGGCCTTAACGTTGAAGGGTCAAGAGTTGGAACCGATAAATAAAGCATTGAAGGAGAAAGAGAAGGTATTTGTATTGGTGGAGACTAAGTACAAAGAGAAGGTGCTGGTGGAGACTAAGTACAAACTTTCGCAGATCATCTACTGGGTGCTTTATAAGATGTACGTTGTGGTTAAGCGTCAATTTTATGCTAATCGCTTGGATGATGTTTTTATCGAGGTTGATCTTAGCTTCTTGGGGATCTTGAGAAAATCAAAGATGCCCTTACTTACTATAGGGAAGACGGGCTAAGGAGTCAGAGAAGGAGAAAGCTTCCCCTTCTACCACCACTTTCTAGCAGGATGACAGGAGCGCATCGTCTAAAGAAGTCGAGGTCACCTCGTCTTCCCAAGTCAATGTAATCACCTAACTTTCGTAAATGATCTTTTCTAACTGAACTTATTAACATGGAATAAAAATGAATCTGTTGTTTTATTTTGTTGTAGATATTTTCTTTAGTTGGTATTCTGCTTTATTACCACACTAGGAATAATCGTGTCATCTTCGTTCATTTGTTCTTTATAGTTTTCTAAGTAAGTTATATTTACTAAACTTATGAAGGAAAGCATGGAAAATCTTCAAACCTAGACTATAAATCGTCTTGTCTTGGTGTAGCAGCAATTCATGAGTGAGAGAAATAGTAAGATGAGTCATTCACGTGACCTAGAGAGCAAACCCAAGGGTTTCTTTCTAAAATTGACCAAGTAGTCAAAGAGAAAGAAGCACTTAGTGACTTTGTACTGCGCCGGTGGGAATAAACTTTAGAGTTCGTTTCTTCCTACCCGATAGTCTTCACTAGGAATAGTTTTGTCTTAGTAATCTAGCTAAGGAGTGAGCACTGCAAAGCATTGTTATCTTTATATGTGAATAAGTCACATCCTTTACATATACAATTAGTCCTTTTGCCATATTTTTTTGATTTAGCTTTGCTCCTTCGAAATAAAATCCTACTACTACCAACTCGGTCGATCACGTGGGCTTCTTTCCGACCCTACCAGAGTCTTTGAATCCAATGAACCTTCAGCTCCTATCATTTATGGTCCAGGTGAAACGGGTGTGCATGAGTTTGGAGTGGCGGCTGCGACTTTTACTGAGGCCATGGAGGAAGACAATATACATTTAAAAATTACTAACTAAGGGCTTGATGGAGATTCGAAGAGCACCCTTTTTGAGTTTAAGAAAGCTAAGGATGCTCTTAGAAGCCAGTATCAACATAATGTCAAACTACGCACTGAACTTGAGGCCACAAATTCAAAGGTGGCTAATCTTCAGAAATCATTGAAGGAAGGTAGAGTGCTCTATGGGGCCATCTACGAAGCCAAAATTAAAGTTTTGAAGAGAACCGTTGAAAGTTTGTCTCTTTAGGCTTCCCAATAGTACAAAGAAAAGGAAGGTGGTGAAGGAGGACAGAGGGTAGAAGGGTTAAGCTTAGACGCGGTGCCCATTCCCCTTACTAGTATGGTTCTTTCGTTGGCGGATGAGTGGAATAAGAAATTGGAAGTGTACTTCTAGAGTAAACCTAAGGAGATGGAAGCTCATTATAAGCAACAGACGGAGCGTCAGGGTTTAGAGACACCTCCTTGCTTGCAGAGGAAGGGATGGGTGGCAGAGGCTCTTAAATACTTTAGTGGCTTTTCTAGAAACTCAAAGAAGACTAGAGCTGAACTAATTGATACTTAGAGAAAACAAGAAATAATGTAGTGCTTAAGATATATGAGCTTGAGGATTTATTGCAAGAGGCTCAAGCTGCCCCCAGTGTCATTGAAACGCCATTAAATGTGCCCGAGGAGGATTAGATTGCCAACTTCGTAGAGAAGCTCAAAAGGGAGAATGTTGAAAGTAAGATGGAATAGATCGCTTTACAATGCGCTGTTGACATGTTTTCCTATTTCTACCCTATTTCTGATATAAAGTTCCTTTATAATAAATAAGGTTTTGAGGTGACCATGGAGGATTCAATGGACTATTGGTAGGCATTGATTATGATCCGAGGAAGACTTTTTGCATTAGGATAGACCCACTCTTGCCAGCATGCCCTAGATTTAATGTTCTACAATAAGCATAGTATTTTAAGATCCTATAACTAAGGATTTTATCATAAGATCATGTTGCATAATGTTTTTGATTATGTAAGTACTCATAAGGGTGCTATAAATAATAATAATTATCATTAATATATATTTTGTAAATGATGCAAGTTCCTTGTGAATTATTATCGAAATGCACTTTCTTTTGACTTTGTTGGCTTGGATTCATTTGATTTTTCAGTCTTGCACTTTTGGACAACGTTCGAATGCAACCGACCTAGGGGAGAGACTCAAGTCTTCCCTGATTTGATTTACCAAACTGGAGGGAATACTGAAAGGCACCTAAGCCTGCATATTGTTTTCTACGAAGATATGATAATGGTGTTGCATGGTTTGAGGAGTGTCTCTTCAGGTCGCTAAGCAAGCTAGAGCAAGAGATGATCCTATTACGACCTTGGCCTTCGATGCTGTAGCAAGGCTTAGTGTTGCTCCTTTGCTATGCCTCTATTGAGGGTGGATCCTGACATTATTTTCCAATGGAAAGAGGATTTGAAGAAATATTACGAGGCCAAATTTCATGGGTTGATGGATTACTATGGAAGAGGCACATTTTCGACCTCTCTAGCAAGTACTATCGATTCTTCTGAGGGTAGGTTAGAACTGTAGCGTAGTTTGTATTGCTACGAGCTAAATTTTTGGACTTAGTTTTTGATGCAACTTTACATGGTAATGGTTTTACTTTTACATGTGATGTATGTGAACTAATGTGAGAAATTATGCAGATATGAGCGAAGTTCAGTAAATATTAGTAAATCTTAATTTTTTTAGTTTTTACATGGCAAGCTTTATGCGTTTTCTATAATCGTACCTAATTTGTAGGTTGCATCACATTCCATGCATGATCTTCCTCTACCATTTTTATTTAATTCTTTACGCAGTACATGCTTTCTGAACTTGGTCTCTGACATTCATTACTTATCATGCGCTTGACATGGTCCGCCTCGCAATTGGGGAAGGACTGCTTATTGTTTGTGCGCTTGGCATAGTCTGCTCTGTTATTTAGAGATGGACTATGCTTTGACTGCAAAATTGAGTCGTGTATTTTGCAACCTTTTAATTCATGCGCATGGTTTTTTTATTCTGTTTAGTGTAACCGTTTGGTTGGGAAGCTAAATCATGTGTTACACAGTCCAATGTTATCAGCTATGTTAGTGAAGATAACAATGATATTTTTATGTTGGTTTAGGCCGTCTGATATCCCTACGTCCAGTTTATTTTATTACTATTTTTCATAATAACCACAAACTTTGTTACATAAGTGAGACAGATTATACAAAATAAGGCCTGAGGTGCTCTGAATTTCAGTTTCTCGAAATTAGATTTCCATCAAGTTTTGAAAGCCGGTATGCCCCGTTAGCTAAGACTTTTTCTATAACCAAAGGACCTTCTAGTTTGTGCCCAGAGCCCCATCTACCGGGCCTTTGGTGTTGGCCATTACACTTTGCAGTCCCAGATCTCCTTTGTAGAAGTTTCTCTCCTTGAGCCTAACATTATAGGTTTTTTCCATCCCTTGTCGATATGCGGTGGATATAACTGTTGCCTCATCTCTTTTTCTTGAGTAAGATCGACGACGACTTCTTTTTAATTTCTTGTTCTACTCTTCCACATACGATATTCTTCTATGTGATGGGACCTTTACTTCAACGGGGAGCACGACTTTATAGCCATAGGTTAGGGAGAAGGTTCTATGGTCGGTTAGGGATCAGGATGAGGTCCTATAGGCCCATACTAAAGATAACTCCTCTACCCACTTTCCGTTCACCTTTTGCAGTCTCTTCTTAAGTAACTTTTTATTAGTTTTGTTTGCTACTTTGACTTACCCGTTTTCCTATGTGTGTGAGACTAAGGAGAAGCTTTTTATTATTGCATTACTTTTGCAAATCTTTGTGAACTCCTTGCTTTCAAACCGGGTCCCATTATCTAAAATTATTTTATGGGTTATCTCGAACCTAGTGACTATGTTTCTTACCACAAAAGTGACATCTCTTCATGGTGATTATAGCTACACGCCCTACTTCTATCCATTTTGTGAAGATTCTATTGCCACCATAGCATATTTCACCCCTCCATTTGACATAGGAAGCATACCTATCAAATCTATACCCTACATGTCAAATGGTCGTGAGTTGGCTAATGGGATGAGCTCATGGAAAGGCTAACTTGGGATTTGGGATACTTGCAAAACTTTGACATCTGTCACATCTTCTTATGTATTCCTTTAAATCTTGAAGCACTGTAGGAAAATACTAATCATGCCTCAATACCTTTTTAGCAAATCTGGCCCATTCGGAATGATCCCTGCACCGCCGTTCATGTACTTTGCTCATGATCCATATCTCCTTTTCTTTGAAAATGCATCAAAGATAAGGAGTAGAGTACCCTTTGTTTTATAATATGCCATCAAAGCATATGAATGGCAATGGGGCGGGTTGGGGCGGATTTTTAGTGCCCCATACCCGTCTCGGATTTTTTAGACCTCCCCCAGACTCGCCTCGTAGACCCGGTACGGGTCTGGAATTTTGCCCCATACCTGGGACCCGTACGGGTCAGGGTAGACCCGACCCGCCCCAAGACCCGATGAGTCTCATGTATTGATTCAAAATTGTGTACCAACTTACATATATTTATTTGTTTATACTCGTTATCACCAAATAATACATGAAATACAAATAACAACGTGTCTAAGGGAAGTTAGTAAAAATGATGTGTACAATAACAATTCAGAACATATATACATATGTTGTTGTATAATTATCAATGACGCAACTTAACACTCTAATTTTTTATATAGATTATTTATTAGAACATTTTAATATCCATGCTAGAATCACTTATATCTAAGAAGATTAACAAATCATTATAGTAATAAAGCAGTTTCATGAGATGTTAGTAGTGTGGGTCGGGTTGGGGCGGGTCAACCGAGCGCCGACCCAATCCTAGACCGGAGCACTCAAGAACGGGTCATGGGTCTACCCGCCCCAATGACCCAATGGGACGGGTCTGGATGGACCAAAACAGGGGCGGGTCGACTGGGTTTGGACCCTAGACCCCCCCATTGCCATCCCTATCAAAGCAGGAGTAATACAGGGCTTGATATCTTATTTTTTAGGCTTCATTACTATTTGGGGTTAGGATTCCATCAATTGAGAGTCATTTGGTAGGGATTGTAACAAATTGGTTTTAAGTGGTAATTAATTAACGTTAATAACAAAAATTTATTTAATTAAATTGGAATATTTGATAAATTGGTTTCGTAATTATTAAACAGAAGAATTAAATTGGGCATTATATTTAAATTTCAGATAAGTTAAAATGTGAAAACAATGTTTTATAAAGGAGATGTAATTGAATTAAAAATGTTAATTTGAGAAAGAAGTGTTTGGGAAATAGTTTATAGTTATTTTAATTGAATATAAATTAAGTTTGTAAGAAAAATAAGCACACATACATATAATAAATACATTTATTTACTTTAACTTGGCTCAAACTTAAGGAAACTAAGCCCTATTCTTTTCTCCAGACATTTCTCTTCTCATCATAAAACAAGCTCACGCAAGCCTTTTAGGGAACAAGGAATTTTCCTTCAACCTAAAGCCAAAAAAAACAGAGATAAAAAACTCCCAACTCCTTGTAAATCAAAAATCAAATAGAATAATTACCCAAATTTACCAAATTTAAATATATGCGTCTACATACCTGTAGATATCTAGAGTTCAATTTGTGATCATTGTGGTGCTTTGGGTGGCGTGTGTATATTTGTAAGCCGAGGAAAGGAAGAAGAGAGTAGCACGATTTTTAGGAATTCACTCTCAAATCTATGCCAATCTATTGCATTTCTTTTGGAATGCTTGCCTACTTGTTGAGCGAATGAATGTATACATACATACATACACATATACATACACACACACACACACACACACACACACACACATATATATATATATATATAGAGTTTAAATATATGAACTCACCTGCTTTTGAACTGGGTGGTCTCTTCTTCTTTGCAGCCAAGAAAAGAGTGTATGGGAATGTTATTCTCGGGTGCGTGTGCATGTGTGTCAACCTATGAATAATTTGCTAGTCTGATTGTATTTGGTGATATCTCATTTACTGATATTATTGGATTTAGTAATAGTTTCTAGATATGTATGTTTCACCCATCAATGTTGATTATGTGATTTATAATCTGATGTGTTTCTAAATGGGCAATGACATCTTTTGATATCATTATCAACAATTTCATATAGATTTGAGTTATTTGATTGACGTGATGCTTTGATGTTTATTTATGGTATTATGTATATACATAAATTTATTTGACTATTGATTATTAATGTTAAAGTTTTCATATTCTTATTTTATGTTTACATTGTTTTACTATTATTATATATATATGTATCCTCGATTAGACCCGTGTGTTATTTTATAATACTCGAGGCACTCCGAGACATTTCAGGTATAGGGACAACATGACCAGGATTTATTTTAGTAGGCTTAGAGTAGACATAAATTAGGACGTCGTATGGTATTATTATGTCATTTCATGTATATAATAGATCCTGAGTTGTATATTGATTGTCATTCACGTTGTATTGAAATAAATGACATTTAAGTAGCTTGTATTTAAACAGTATTATATATTATTATATATTATATGTTATCGTTGTGATTGACTATGTGTATTCTGTCATTTAACGTATATTATGTATTGCATTTTTTCTAGAGACACATGTGCTTATTGTTTTATATTAATACTGTGTATGCCTAGATGTGTTATTTAATTGATATTTTAATACATACCGGTGTTAATTTAAGAGAATATTCACGTGCACCCCATATAGCCTTATACCCTGTATTATCTAGTGGTATTACTCTATATTACTCTTGGAAAATATAGGTATAGATGTAGGGTGTTATACATTTGGTATCATAGCAAGCTCAGACTAATACATTGTAAAAAAGAGACATGAGCCATGACCTTAGATGAGATTTACAGTCCCTGACCCTTGGGTGTATTAGGAATTCCATGTATTAAGGAATAATGTATATATATAGATAGGATTATTACTGGGATAATCATTAGGGGATGTATTTATGATTTTACTAATATATGTGCAAATATATACAAGTAATTTCTTTTCTTTTAAATATGAAGTTTGAAATGGTTGGGGTAGCAAGGACGAAAGGAGTTAGTACAACCAGTCGTCTTGGTATTTATGATTTTGGATAATTTGATATCACGTTGTAATTTTTGGTTTGGGATATTATAGTTGAGATTTGTTTGATTGTGATCAGAGTGCATAACGGGAAATTTATTTATTTGTTTCCATTGAATGCATTTATTTTAGTCTTTTGTGTTTGTTTGGATATTTCAAATTGCAAGGGTCTAATTTAATTTTGAAATTTCTATATATCCATTGAAGTTGAGTAAAGAATTTCGATATTGATTTTTATTTATTATAAATGAAATAAATAGAGTTTATTTGATATTATATAAATGGTTGTTGAAAAGGTTTATTGTAAAGTGTGTGTGTGCATCTGTGTGTGTATGATAAAAATTAATGGTAATCGGGGAACATACTCTAAGGTCATGTGTGTTTGATAGGAGTAAAGATTTATAACATATTCAAATATCAATTATTATTATTAAATGATTTTGGAATTTAAATTAATGTTTTAACTAAAAATCATTTAGATAGTGTATACTATTTTGTATAGTAAATAATTTGGGAAAGTAATGCTAATAAATATCTTTGATGAGAAAAATTATGTTAATTTGTCCATTGAGTGTGTTAAGGATTTTGGTCGAAGCGGATGCATACATATTCGATCGAGATTCTTAAACGCTTGAATGAAACATCTAGCTAGATACGATGATTCAGAAAGTTATAAATAATTTGTGGAAAATCAAAGTATTTTGGCCAGATTTGGCACTTTTAGTAAAAGTGATATTTGAAATTTATAATTGTAAACGATATTTTATATGTTTGTATGAACTTTGTTATTTTATTTTTGATGGATGGAAAATGTTTGATATTAAAAATGAAATTTAAATAATATAAGTTAGTTTTGTGTAATTGATATGTTATAGATTTTCCTTATGGAAATCACGAGGACACAATTTTCTTAAGGCAAAAGTCTGTAACAACTTGATTTTTAAGTGGTAATTAATTAACATTAATAACAGAAATTTATTTGATTAAATTGGAATATTTCATAAATTGGTTTCATAATTATTAAATAAAAGATTTAAATTGGGAAAGCATGATATTTAAATTTTAAATTAGTTAAAAATGTGAAAACAATGTTTTATAAAGAAGATGTAATTAAATAAAAATGTCAATTTAAGAAAGAAGTAGTTTGGGAAATAGTTTATAATTATTTTAATTAAATATAAATAAAATAGAACAAGTTCATGCAAGACTTTTAGGGAACAAGGAATTTTCCTTCCACTTGAAGCCAAAAATGAGAAACCAAAGATTAAAAAAAACTCACAACTCCTTGTAAATTAAAAATCAAATAGAACGAATTATCTAACTTAACCAAATTTAAAATATGGGCATCTGTATCCTGTAGATATCCAGTGCTTGATTTGTGGTCATTGCGGTGCTTTTGTGTGGCATGTGTATGGTTGTAAGAGGAGGAAAGAAAGAAGAGGATAACATGATTTCTAGATGAGAATTCTCCCTCAAGTCTATGCTAATCTATCTCATTTCTTTTCGAATTCTTGCCTACTTGTTGAGTGAATAAATGTGTTTGTGTATATACACATACATACACACATACATATGCACACACATGTGCGCACACACACATACACGCGCACACACACACATATATTTAAGCGTATAACTCATCTACTTTTGAACTGGGTGGTTTCTTCTTCTTTGCAGCCGAGCAGGTGCGTGCGTGCGTGCATGTGTGTGTATATAAATAATTTAAGCATATGAACTAATCTGAGTTTGGACTGGGTGGTGTCTTCTTCTTTGCAGCCGAGCGGAGAGTGTATGGGCGTGCGTTTTCTCGAGTGCGTGTGTGTCAACCTGTGAATTGTGTGCATGTGGTAGTGTGTGTTTTAGTGTATATCTATATATATTTGTATGCTTTTGTTGTGTGTAAATATATACGTGTGTTAGGTGGTTGTTCAATTTCATGCCTATTAGTGTAAATGTATATAAACATATGGTGTGTGTACAAGCATTTTTATGTAAGTGAGTCTGCATATTTTCATGACTTGCTTTACTGTTGCCTCATGTTTTTATCCTACTAGTGCAATTGTGTTTTGTGTTCTTAGCTTGTATGGGTGTGTGTGCGCGATTTTGGTAAATGCTTATGTGTGTTGTCAAATGAAGAGGAGATGCTATGTATTTGTGAGCAAATATTAAGTTTCTAAATATATTTCTAAACTAAAATTTATATTATATCCATATATATACTAAAGACGAAATAAATTAAAATAAATAAAAGTTAGATAATTTACTTAAACATTATTGTGAATATACTTATATATTGTATGTGAGAATGTGTTGGTGGGTGAGTGTGTGTGTTAGATGTGTGGGTAAGAGTTTTGAATGTGTATGTCAACGTGTATAAGTGTTAGAGTGTGAGTGTTGTGTAGTGTGTGAATAGGGGCTGTTGAGTGCGTGAGATATGCGTGTGTCCAATGCTTTGCGTAGGAAAGTGTATATGTGTGTATGTAAATAACCTAGGGGTTTCATGATGAGTGTGAGTGTGGTCTCCTTGTTTATACATAGTATTAGTATATTTATATTTGTGTATGTGAGTGTGTGAATATATACACATATATATCTTTCTAGCTTTTGGCCTTATTAGTTTGATTCATTTATATATTATGTACAACAGCCTATAATTTATTGTGATTCACTTCTTTCGTGTTTGCTTTTTCTTATTTTAGGTCAGTTTACTTCTTTTTGCTTGTGTGCACATTTTTGTGTGTGCGTGTATGCATATGTTTTTTATTTGCTGTAAAGATGTTGTGTGGTTTATAAGCATGGGTTGGTTACATTTCATTGTGGACTAGTTTTGTTTCCTACATTCATTTTTATTTTTGTCCCTTTAGCCTTTTAGTATATTTTTATTTTTACATAAACTAAATTAAATATAAATGGGCCTTAATATATGTATTTGCTTAATGTTTATACGTAAAGATACAAATCTAAAATTAATGATGAATTGATGATATAATTTGAGTTGTACTATCTAATTGGTTATAAATTATTATTTCATAAAGTATAACTTATGCTTTAAAGTGTAATTATTTGATTATGAGTATCTAAACTAACTTGAATATTTAATAAGTATTGTAAATGGGTATATAATCATAGTAAATTATGAAATCATTCGTATATATAATATTTAGCTTAGTAAATTATTTTTTGAATTTAAAATGAGTTTCAATGTTATCAACAAATATTTTACCATCAATTAGTTTTATATAAGAATAAGAAATTAGTTATATATTTTAAATATTAAATTACACTGATTTTGGATAATTGTATAAATTATTCTGGCATATGAATTTATTATCCATCTTTTATTTTTTTATATAAAATTATATGCTGCAAATGATTTATTATTACATATGGTTTTGTTTATTTTATACTTAAGTGAGTAATCTATTTTTATATTACTATTTTAATATTTCTTTCTTTTCATTGAATATCAGTTATTGATTCGTCATTGAGATAGGTTTTATTGAGATTTTAATATGATATGGTGATGACATCTTTAATATGATTTTATTGTATTTAATCCCGTGTGACAAGAAATCTGCAGAATTTGATCACTTTAAGTGTGGATATTTAAATATAATTCTAATAATAAATTAATGGATTTTATAACTAAAATAAACTCCTTTTATATAATAACAAATAAGAGTGAACTCAATTTTAATTTTGTTTACAAAAATAATTATTCAACGAAAAATTGAAAATGTGACCAAAAGTCATTTTCCGAATTTTCGATTTTTCATTTAATAAAAGTTATCAGAAATGTTGTAACACTTTCTATGCACATGCACACATTTATAAATCACCTTGGATATGAACATGTATATGTGAATATGCATGTACACTTGAGTATATATGCATATGTATATAAAATAAGATATCATTAAAAAAAGCATACATATATATTATATAATATAAAGATGCTACTTTGGACATAAGTACAAAACAAGTACTAAGGCATGTTGGCTTTGAAAAATGAAAGGGGGACAAGGTAAAAAACGCGAATAAAGGGGGGAGACAAGGGGGGTGAGGTGGCCACATGTGAGAGTAGGTAAAGTACAAGGTCGTTTTGGTAATTTCACATATACACTTTATTAAAACTAATTTTTTTCACTTTCTCATTCTCTTTTCCATTTAAAATATTCCTAAAACTACTAAGCATAAAATCCATGGCTTCCTACCTCGTAAATTGCAAAAATCATAACTTTTACTTTGAAATCACTTCCAAAACTTGTCCGAACACTTCTACATTCACTACTTATCTTCATCTTCCAAAATCAAGCACATCATTACCTTAAGTAGTCAAGCCCATATCCATTATTGTCTAGGCCAAACCATTTTGTTCTTAGGCTAAGCACATTTTCAAAGTTTCAAAGCAAGATCAAGTCTTATACACAAGATTCAAAAATCCTAAGCATTTTGCAAAAGGTTTAAAATGATTTCGTCGAATCCAGTGAGTAAACTTATAACTTCTTTTGGAAAGATTTCACCTTTGTATTTGTGTGGGTCATGTGATTATTCACATATGATGTTGATGCTTGATTGTTGCTTGATTTAGATGTATATGTATGTGTTAACATATGGTTTAGCATTAGATTTTAGATTAGAAGTTAAAGTAATATATTCGGTTGTAAAAATAAGATCTTGTCATTTTGCAGTGATGCTATGGAAATAAAATGATTTGGTTTATGTAATTATGATTGGATGCAGGTCGAATGGTTTGGAAGTTAGAACTTGAAATGTTAAAATGGGACTTGAGATCTATTTTAGTTTCCAACCTTGTTTTAAGATTTCAAAATCCTTTCTTCTTATGTGTAAAAAGAAGAAAAAGGTGAAAAAAGGATGAAGTTTCGATGGTAACAAAGATAAGTAATTCTAAGTTACTACATCCATAGCGATAGTCGCTATGGATGCAGTTTGAAAATTTATGATTTTCAAGTTTTTTAGTTTTCTTTTGAAATTATTTTGAAAACCATTTCAAACTTAATTGGTAATTGTAAAACTTAATTAACTTTTAATTTATGTGTTAAAAAATTAATTTCTTTATTAAAAATAATTAATTTATTTATTAAAGATAATTATGAATTAATTAAGTAATTAGGGTTTAAGAATTAATTAATAAAGTTAATCATTTGTAATTAACTAAGAAGCTTTCAATTAATGATTAATTACGTTAAGAGATAATTATTTTAATTAGTTTATTTAGTCAAGTTAATTATTTAATCAAGTTAATTATTTAATTAGTATTTAATTATGTAATTAATTATTATTTAATTAATTATTATTTAATTAAGAGTTAATTAATTAATTAATTAGGGTTTAGTTTATAGTAAATGTTTATTAAATAAATTTTAATATCTATTTATTTTTATCTACTTAGGGTTTAATTATTATTTTACTAAAGTTTAATTATTTAATTTATTTTGATTAATAAAGTGTAATTATTAGTAACTAATTAAGACTTAATTAAGATAACGAAGGTCTAAATTTTAATTTATGTATAGTTATTTAAGGATTAATTAAGCTTTAAATTGATTTGCTTTTTTAAGTTATTTTAAACTCCAATAATTTTTTATTTTAAATTAACTTTCTTCTCTCAATGAATTGTTTTAAAACCAAGGATCTCTTGTCCACGCTATTAAGTAGCCAAATGAATTAAAGCAGTTGTAATAGAATGTTGACATGTTTTATTGAAAGTAAGTCGGCTCGTACTAATCACAAATATCACACTTCAGGAACGTGATGAATATAAGGGGGTTAATTTCAATAAGCAGAGGTCATGATAATCTAAGCATATGGAATATATGTCCATGTGTAAATATTTGCACTATAACAGTGGGATAGTCCACTATAAACAACTTGACCTTTTAAATTATCGAATGTTGGTTTGGAAAGACCGAGGTCGGATATTAGGTGTTATCCATAAATCATTCCAAACCAATGTAGAAGTTCAAATTGGAAATAGTAAAGGCAAGAATCAAGATGTAGACTTTGAAGTGCAAGGGTTATTTGCCACTAACCCTGAGGGTGATTCCAAAATGGTTGTTGTGGAAGTAGTGCCTTCAGTTCGTTCATCTCCTGAACGACTTGTATGGATGAATACTGACATTATGTCAACATCTGGAAGGCAATATTAGCATTCCAACTGGCAATGCTATAATAAAGGTAAACGTAGCCTCATGCCTCATCAATCGGAAATGAGTAAAACATAGGAGGTGCAGCAAGGCTAAGTAGGTCGCTCCTGTTAGGGTAAGGTTACCCCTGTCTTGATTCCGTACAATTAACCATGTATGCTTCGATACGGTTGCTGATCCCAATCGAGGGGTGATCTTATTTGGTACTATCCAGCAAGGGGTAGGCCAGTCTTGTGTTGGTAGTGGATTCGGGCGAGGCCCTCGGTGTTATTTTATCTAAAGATGCATCGTGATGGACGGTACCCCTACAGCTCGGTCATTGTATGGAATGAATTTTCCAATAAGTGCATTCAGCCTTAGTTGTATACCTATTATACTGGAATTTAATTAATGTAACAATTTCAACCATGTTAATTATTTATTTGAATACCCTAGACATTATGATAATATCGCTAGATTTTCTATAAAAAGTGTTTTTGTTATCATAAGGTAAAAACCCATTCGTGTTTATGTGCGGCGTGGTCTTAAGAGATACCTTTGATTTTGGAAAAATATATATTTTTAAAGTAATATTTCAATTATTTGAGTTTACTCACACCAGACCCATGTCCGGACCAGAGTTTTATTTTCTTTCCCTAAAACTCTTGGGTACTCAAATTTTTATGAGTAGCCAAGTGATCTAAGTTTCTCACAAGCATTTTGGAGGAGCTGAAGCAAGTGGCTTCAACATTAGCTAGCTACCATCTTATTCCGCTGTGTGTATATGTATGTATTTTGTATTAGTGATGTAAAGACAGGTAGTTAGTACTGTCCTTTTTGGAACGTATGATTATGAATCTAATGCACTATTATGGCAGTATTGCTGTAAAAATCTAAAGTTGGTTAATATATGTTGTTTCGTTCCGCTGTGAGATTCTATGGTTATGAAGTTTATTCTTATCTTTATTCTACCCGTCATTCAAAGTAAGAAAGACGGTTCGTTACAGATACTGTTTTGGATGGAGAATTCGGTAATATTTCTATGGTTTTATTTTGAACTCGTTATATATATGAGTGATTGAATGGTGTCTATAAGCAGTGTGTAAATGTTTGAGTATTACGTTGTGGTACAGGACATTGTTGTGATATTTATTCAGTTATTCTTTGTAAGTAGATGGCACTCATGTGAGGGAATATATTGGATAGTGTGAGGTGTTATATAGTGATATATGGCTCTGTGCCTATAGTTAGTGAGATTTCGGGTCTATATGTATTGTTCCTATATGCCATTATTATGATGTACCTATATTGTGTTTGTTAGAGAGGTCTAGATGATCAGTATCCACCCTGGCGGCCTAATCATAGGGTCGTACCCCAAATTTGTGACACTTTATACATATATATTGATTAGTGCTTATAGCTTAGTGGTCTGACTTTGTGTTATCGCCTCTATGTCACCTAGGCCAGCAATCTGTTACCTATATGGACATTTGTAGTGTTGTGGCCGATTAATCCTTGTGTTGACGAGCACACAGGTAAATACGTGTCATGATGTCTGAGATTTAACTTGTAGAGACCTTGTAAATCTGGAGCTTGCTTTGTGCTATCAGTCTCCCTTTTAGTACCGAGGGAGTAGTAGATTGGCTTATACTGTTAAATACACCTCAATGTAGTATGGATGTGGATTATGTGTTTACATTTTGTTATGTGTAGCTCTACTTGGGACTTCGTGTCTGTCATACAGCCAAATCCCATCATGATATTTACAGATAGATATTATATGAAAAGATGATATTATACCTGTGATATATGTCCAGAGTATAGTGGATTCTCATTATTTGGTAGGCATCCTATCCTATTTTATGTATGTATTGATGATGATGTTTTGTTTATCGAGATTGAGAGTTATATTTAGGCAATGATTCATGCTAGCTTGATTGTATTTGGTGATATCTCATTTATATCATTGGATTTAGTAAAGGTTTTCGTATATGTATGATTCACCCATTAATGTTGATTATGTGATTTCTAATTGATGGGGTATGACAACTTTTGATATCATTGTTGATAATTTTATATAAATTCGAGTTATTTGAGTGACACATTGTTTTAATGTTTATTTATGGTATTATATATATGTTCATTTGACTATTGATTATTATTGTTAAAGTTTTCATATTCTTATTCTATATTTACATCGTGTTACCGTTACTATTATATATACCCTTAATTAGACAAAGTCTGACCTGTGTGTTATTTTATAATACCCAGGTCAGTCCGAGATATTTCAGGTACATGGACAACATGACCAACATTTATTTAAGTGGGCTTTGAGGAGACAGATATTAGGACGTTGTATGGTATTATTATGTCATTAATTCATGTATTTTTTAGATTCTGCGTTGTATACTTATTGTCATACACGTTGTATTGAAATAAACGATATGTAAGTACTTTGTATTTAAACAATATTATATATTATATGTTATTGCTGCGACTGACTATGTGTACTCTATCATTTATCGTATATTATGTATTGTTTTGTCCTAGAGACACACATGTTTATTATCTCATATTAATACCGTATATGTCTAGATGTGTTATTTAATTGATATTTTATTACTATCGGTGTTAGTCCGAGGAAATATTCATTTGTGCACTCCATATAGCCTCATACTCCATATTATCTGACGATATTGCTCTATATTACTCTTGGATAATATGGGTATAGTGGTAGGGAGTTTTGCATTTTGTATCAGAGCAAATTCAGAATAATACATTGTATATAAGAGACACAGGTCATGACCTTGGATGGGACTTATAGTCCTTGACCCTTGGGTGTGTTAGGAATTCCCTGTATTAAGGGACAATGTGTGTGTGTGTGTGTGTGTGTATATATATATATATATATATATATATATATAGGATGATTACTGGGCTAATCAACAGGGGATGTATTTATGATTTTACTAATATTTAAATATATACAAATAATTTCTTTTCTTTTAAATATGAAGTTTGAAATGGTTGGAGTAGCAAGGACGAAAGGAGTTAGTCCAACCATTAGTTTTTTATTTATGATTTTGGATAATTTGATATTGCATTATAATGCTTGGTTTGGGATATTGTAGTTGAGTTTTATTTGATTAGGTCAGAGTGCCAGCGAGAATTTTTTTTTCGTTGAATGCATTTATTTTAGTTTTTTGTGTTTGTTTGGACATTTGAAATTTTAGGAGTTGAATTTAATTTTGGAATTTCTATATATTCATTAAACTTGAGTAATGAATTTCAATGTTGATTTATATTCATTATAAATGAAAATAAATAATTCTTATTTGATATTATATAAATTATTGTTGAAATAGTTTATTATAAAGTGTGTGTGTTAGTATGTATATATGAATAATTAAAGGTAATTGGGAAAATATTTTAAGGTCATATATGTTTGGTAAAAGTAAAGATTTATAATATATCCAAATATCAATTGTTATTATTAAACGATTTTGGAAGTTAAACGAATGTTTTAATTAAAAATCATTTAGATAGTGTATACTATTTTGTATAGCAAATGATTTTCAAAAGTAATGCTTATAAATATTTTGATGAGAAAAATTGTGTTAACTTATCCGTTGAGTGTGTTAAGGATTTTGAGCGATGCAGGTGAATACATATTTGATGGAGATGCTTAAACGCTTGATTGAGACATGTAGCAAGACATGAGATTTGGAAAGTTATAAATAATTTGTGGAAAAAGAAAGTATTTTGGCCAGAGTTGGTTCTGGTGGTAAAAGTGATATTTGAAATTTATATTTGTTAATTATATTTTATATGTTTGTATGAACTTTGTTATTTTATTTTTGATGGGATGTTTGATATTTGAAAATAAAATTGAAATATATGAGTAAGTTTAGTGTAATTGGTTTGTTATGGATTTTCCATATGTAAATTACTAGGACATAATTTTTTAAGGGGAAAAGTCCGTAACTGCCTGATTTTTAAGAGGTAATTAATTAACATTAATAACAGAAATTTATTTAGTTAGATTGGAATATTTGATAAATTGATTTCATAATTATTAAATAAATGACTTAAATTAGGAAAGCATGATATTTAAATTTTGAATAAGTTAAAAATATGAAATCAATGTTTTATAAAAAAGATGAAGAGAAAGAAGTGGATTGGGAAATAGCTTACAATTATTTTAATTAAGAAATTAAAAGAAAAATAAACACATATATAAGATAAATACATCTATTTATTTTAATTTGGCCCAAACTTAGGTAATCCAAGCCTAATTTTCTTCTCTAGACATTTCACTTCTCTTCATAAAACATGCTCACGCAAGCCTTTCAGGGAACAAGGAATTTTCCTTCCATCTGACACTGCTAGAAAATGCTTAAAAAGCGACAGGGGAGGGCGACGGCGTATTTCCGACGGCTTCCGACGAGCTGTCGGCAGCTGTCGGAAGCTGTCGAAAAATCGCGAATTATAGGCTCCAACTGAGCATTTCTTCCTCATTTCAGCAAAACCTAATTTTAATTTATAAAATCTTAAATTCACTCTCCAAGCCTCCAATCACTAATTCCGTGTTTTTGCATCCTCCTCGACTACGAATTCAACCTCTCATGCTTTCCAGTTCAGGTATAATCTCTTATTTTCGCGAAAAATTCAATTTTTACCCTATTTCTAAATTTGCATAAAACGATAAATTATGGCTAAATGGTGATTGAAATTATTTCCAATAGTGTGATAATAGTTTCTAGCATTCCATGGTATACCTATTTTATCTTTTATCGTGAAATTGTGAATAACATGTATAATTTGCGGTTATTCGTGTATATGTAAATCGTTGTGTATGCGTTGATTCTACGATTGTATATGTGTGTAGCGCTACTATCATTGTATTGTGTTAGTTGGAATAAGATAAAATGAATGAACGAGCTAGGAGTATTATATTATGCACGTGTTGACTAATGCAAAACAAAAGCATGAGTATAAATTATAATTGTGTGTATTTAAAAATGACAAAAATGTTACACCAGCCTTAAGTTGATGTAATACGTCGAGTAAATGTGTCAAATTAAAATATATTTTTGTAAATGTGAACAGTTAGTAAAACTGTATTTTTTTGTAAAATGCGCACAATTAACGTCCCTTAGAGAGCTTTTGGCCCGGCCTGACGAATGTTGTACATGATCGTTATATAAATAGTCATTTTTTTTTCAAAAAACGACCATTTATGTTCATTTGGTACAATGTTTGTTGGATTTGTCCCTGTATTGGACAAGTTATGAACACAGTAAGCATTTACATTTTGTACTACTTCGTCTCAAGCGGTTCATAGAATTTTGGCCAAACTTTTCTTTTTTGTTTCCTGCGTACACACATTTGTGTATAATGCAGGAAACAAAAGGGGAATGCTGTCGAAATTTTGTTGAATCGTTTGAGATGAAGTAATATACGAAATGTAAATGCTTACTGTGTTTGTAATGGGAAGTAGGATGTTTGACCATTGGAAAAAAAATCTTTTTGTACAAAATTTTGTATCGATACGTTAAAAAATAAAATGCGTCATATTTGAAAATATTTTTTTATTTGTGAAATAGTTATTTAAATTCAAATATTATACGACCATGAAAATAATCTTTTTTGAATTTGTATTCTTGAAAATAAATACTAAATTTTGAACTTGTGACTCATTTTCTCAAGTAGGAAAAATGATTGATTATTTTGTTGATCGGAGGAGATGGATGTACCAAAAAAGGATCGAGAGGCTCAATAAAAGAAGATTTTTATAATGGTATAAACGTATTTGTTGAATTCACTTTAAGTAATAACGGAAACGATCTAGAAATTCTTTGTCCGTGTAGTAAGTGTAGACATTTGAAGTATTTGTTACCAGATATTGTGAAACTTCATTTGTGCTAAAACGGTTTCGCACCCGAGTATTATATTTGGGATTAGCATGAAGAAGTTGTAGCAAATACTTTTGTAGAGTCTGAAAGTGTCGTTAATGAAGTAGTTACGACGACCCACATAGAAAATATGGTCGAAGATGCAGCACGATCAATGTTTTCTATGGTTGAAGTTGACGACAATGATGGAAATGTTGAAGAACCAAAAATTGTAGCAATTTTTTTTATGTTTACTAGATGCTGCTAAGAATCCTATTTGGAATGGTTGTAAAAGCGGCACTCAGCTGTCCGTAATCGCAGAATACATTGCGATGAAGTCAAAATACAACATCACTGAAGCTGGGTTTACGGCTATTGTACAAGCTGCAAAAAGACATATGCCGTCCGATAATCTAATATGTGAAAATCAATATGAAGATAAAAAACTTATGTCGGCTTTTGGTTTACCTTATTAGAAAATAGATACATGTTTAAAAGGCTGCATGTTATTTTGGAAAGAAAACGCAAATCTTAGAAATTGTAAAATTTGTAATCAGGAGAGTACAAACCTAGAAAAAAGAAGGGGTAGGAAGTTCCATACAAGCATATGCATTACTTACCGATCACTCTAAGGCTTCAAAGATTATATGCATCTTCTGTTACTGCATCTAATATGAGATGGCATAGTGTGAGAATGGAGGGTACGTTGATACATCCGTCTAATGGAGAAGCATGGAAGCATTTTGATAAAACGTATCCAAATTTTGCAACAGAGAGTCGAAATGTTAGATTCAGATTATGTACGGATGGTTTTTCTCCATTTCTCAATTTGATTCTAAATATTCATCCTGACCCATTATCATCACACCGTATGATTTACCTCCATGGATGTGTATGAAAATGCAATATATGTTTACTACTAGTGTTGTCGTTCCTGGCCCCGATGATCCGACACAAGAAATCGATGTATATTTACAACCGTTGATTGAGGAGTTAAAAATACCGTGGAAAGAAGGAGTAGAAACATACGATGTGTTCAAGAAGAAAATTTTTCGTATGTTTGCTTCTTTGTTGTGGACTATAAGTGATTTTTCTGCCTATGCAATGCATTCAGGATGGAGTACTGCCGGTCGTCTAGCATGTCCATATTGCGTGGATGAAACACGGTCGTTTTCTTTACCTCATGGTAAGAAAATTTCATGGTTTGATTGTCATCGATATTTTCTCCATATAAATCATCAATTCAGAGGAGACAAGAAATTTTTTTTAGCTAATAGAGTAGAAACTGAACAACCACCAACGATATGGTCAAGAGAAAACATATATGAACTTGTTAGGGACTATCATAAGATATATGAAACTGGAGTGCAAACATAAATTGAAGGCAAATCGATTGTTCATAGCTGGTGCAATCAAACTATTTTTTGGGAGTTGCCATATTGGAATCATCTTCTGCTTCGTCATAATATAGACGTGATGCACAACGAGAAAAATATATTTGATAATGTTTTTAACACAATTTTGAATGTGAAAGGGAAGATGAATGATGATTTGAAATCAAGATGCGATATAGAAGAATTATGCAAACATCCTGAGCTTCATATGAAACCAAATGACAGTAAAAAACCCAAAGCATGTTACGAATTAGATAATAATCAAGTTAAAGTTGTGTTAAAATGGATGCAAGGGTTAAGATTTCTTGATGGGATATCATCAAATCTTCGTAGATGTGTTGACTTTAAAAATGGTAGATTGAACGGAATGAAAAGCCATGACTGTCACAGAATGATGGAAAATTTATTATCCGTAATGTTCAAAGAACTACCGTCGTTAAAAGTTTGAAAGGTAGTAACGGAGCTTAGTATGTTTTACAAAGAGAGCTTTGTTCGACTACTTTAAAAGTGCAACGTTTCCGTAAACTTGAAGTAGATATTCCTATATTTCTCTGCAAATTAGAGAAAATACTTCCGCTAGGTTTTTTTAATGTAATAGAACATTTACTTGTTCATCTTCCATCTGAAGCACGACTTCGAGGTCCTGTCCAATATGGATGAATGTATCCATTTGAAAGGTATGTAATATGTTATCACGTAATTTAATTGCATTTTAAAGATGAAGTTAATGTAAACTAATTTTGCATAGATATCTAAATCATCTGAAGAAAAAAGTGAGGCATAAAGCACGAGTTGAAGGTTTGATATTTGAATGTTACATTCAAGAAGAAGCTTCGTTCTTTTTCTTTCACTATTTCAATGACCATGTGAATATATCATTTGAAAGTGTTCCTCATAATGACGAAGGCGACGAACAAGAGTCCTCTCAAGCAATGTTATCTATTTTTAGACAACATGGTCGGCCTTATGGAAAATGTGCAGAAATATGGCTAGACGATGGAGATCTTCATGTAGCACACACTTATATTCTTCTAAATTGTGCCGAGGTTGCACCGTTTGTTAGGTAATCTGAAATAATAATTTGTTTTTTATTCTTTTCTATAATGAATGCGCGTGTATAACCTAATGTAATGATTTTTTTTATATATACAGTGTTTATGAACGTGAACATCCAAACGGAGATCTCAGTAAAGAATTTTTCGGTTGGTATTCAAATTACGTTTACGAGTCGAGAAATTGTGTTGTTGACGAAGGGTTGAAACATCTTGCGATGGGACCAAAAAGAGCGGTCAAGTCATATCCAATATATTTCGTTAATGGATATAAATTTAACACCAAAGAATACGGTGCAGAAAAATTAACAAATAATACCGGTGTATTTGTTAATGGTAGTGACGATCCAAAAAATCACATAAAATTTTTTATGGCGTTCTAACACAAATTTTGCAACCGACATATTTCTCACGACCCACGGGGAGGTGTTTCTATTTAGATGCAATTGGTTTAGCAATGTTACAGGTTCTGGAATTAATGTGCACAAGGATCATAATCTTATCGAAATAAAGCATATATTGCACTATCACAAGTACGGTCCTTTTGTACTATCCAAACAAGCATTGCAAGTGTATTACGATCCTTATTCTTCTCTGAGAAGAGATAAAGCAGACTGGTCTGCAGTTTTTAAAATAAAGGCCAAATTTACATTTGATGGGAAGAATATTCCAGACGAACAAGCTTATCAGGCAGATCTTGAGGAAAATAACGAAATAATAATTACAGACGATCATACAAATTTTAGTCTTTTGATCGATGAATCAAATGTTTTGGTAGAAGAGTTTGACAGTGAGGAGGAAAATATCGTAGAAAACGAGATCGAATCTGAATTAGAAGACGATGATGATTGATAAAAATACGAATCTGATTTTTTTGTAGTTGATGTAACTACGTTGAATTCTTGATGTATTATGAAATTGATGTAACTATGAAACCAAATCTGTACGTTTACCATTGTTTACATGTTTTATATCATTTTCATTTATCATTTATTTATCAATTATTATTAAAAATGTAATGTAATCTGCTTATCGTCGGAACATGAAACTCATTATGAATTAGGTATAACGCACTTTCATTTCTATTTCCGTTTCAGTTATTAATTTAGCAGTTTATACTGTTGATGTATTCATTTACGTATTAAATATATTTCATTATCATGTTATTATTCTCTTTTGAAATGATGTGTATATATATCATAGGTTTACGTAATGTCATCTAGAGGCAGGAGCTCTTTCTGATCAGGAGGCGATGGCTGTGGTCCATCGCAAGCATCACAACATCCTGTCGTTTATTTAGTACCTAGATCAGAGGGGTAAGAATTAAATTTTATTCAGCATCTTATTTTTTTGATATACGTATGTACTTATCTGTATCATATTTAAAAACAAGGGGTTCGACCTACTTCCCTCGAAGGTTGTGTTGGATGTTTCTAGAGCTTCTTACCGGAGTATGAAGAGTGCTTGTTGGCCGAAGTGGGATAACATCCCTCCCCACATAGTAGAGTATATTTGGTAGGATGTTCTAGTAAGTATATTTTTCTGTTTTTCATTTTTAATTCATTTTTGTCATTTTTTTCACTGTTCATCGTTTACAATTTAATATTCTTTTTGCTTTTTATCATGAAATACATGCTGAGATAGACATTCAGACGGACGATATGCAGTTGGCATGAGAATATTGGATGAAGAAGATGCGTAAAAACTATAGGAACTCTATATCTGAAATCAAGCAATCTGGTAAGAAACCACGTTGGATGGGGGAGAGCGTATGGCAAGCATGGTTGGGATACTGAGAAACTGACACGGTGAAGGCAAGTATACTAATTTTTTTTAAAATTATTTGACTGGTAGTAAATATCAAAAAATAAACGATCGATAAATAATGTATCAACTTTTGAATGTGCAGGCAGAGTCGGAAAGAAACTCTGCAAACAGAAATAAAAATCCCGTCACTCGTCGCGGAGGGTCAAAGTCATTTCAGCAATATCGGCAGGAATTGGTAAATTTACTGAATGTATTTTTTAAATAGTTTGTGCTATATAATTTTAAATGTACAATAATTTTATGTAAAAATCAATTTCAGGAAGCTGAAGCGCATGGTCCCGTGGGATATATGGACGTATTTACTCGTACACATGCTGTCGAGCATGTAAATCCGGATGGGACAGTTTCGTATACATGGCACGATGATAAATCCAGCAAGAGCCATGTAAGCATATTTCAATTTATGCAGTATTAGTAATTGTTCTACTTGTTAAAATATAATGAAATAAGATATGATGATATTAATGTATTAATGCAGGAAAAGTTTATGGAGCAGCGCCATAAAATCCTTGTTGATACGGGTCGAGATCAGCTGACGATGGATAAAGAGGATGCTATTTTTGAGTCAGTTATGGATCCATCGGAGCATGGCAGACGATATGGATTTGGCAATCAAGTGGTAAGTAAATAATATATTGGCAATCAAGGAGTAATTTCAAATTTATTGCTCTCATCCTTCCCTATAATTACTTTACTTATGCTAAAATGTTCCAAAGTTATAGTAACTCAAAATATAGATCAACAATCTTGTCACTATAGTTATTTGGTGTTACCACAATCTAAAATGTTATCAACAAGCACATACACTTACATAAACATCATAAACTAAATTAAATAACATTATCATATTGCTAATCATTCACATACCTGCACATATACTTACAAAGATCACACAGCTAAATTAAATATTTATTATAGGCCAGTTGTCAGAGACGGGGTAGGTAGACTAGAGCTCAGATCGATCTAGCAGAGATCGAAGATTTGCGGGCTAGAGTGGCGTAGCTGGAGGAGCATAACCGTCGGCAGGCCATAGAGACTACATAGTTGCTAGACCAGTGCATCCCGAGTACATGCAGCAGTATGGTGACCGCTTCCCTTCTTCTGCTGGCTCTGGTTTTGGAGGAGATTGATTGATTGCTTTGGTCGATAAGTTTTTTCTTTCTATTTTGTACGATTTGGTAGACGGTAGAGGTACTTGTTGGTTTTGTGTACTACGTTATGCTACACTTAAAATTATGTGGATGTTGGGTATGTTGTGAATGTGTGTATTGATAGAGCATTTTGTGTTGCGGATATTATTATGTACAGTTTGGGTGATGATGATGTGCATTGACTTAATTTTATGTATTTTTTTGTTTGGTGATTTGTTATTGTTTGGTTTTTGGATATTTGATTGGAATATTATATATTGGATTCTGCAGTATTGGTGGAATAGTATTTGTATGAGAAATGTGGATGGAAGACTATATTGCAGCAGAAATACAAATTTTTTTAGCAGATTTCCGACGGCTTGCAGGTCATATATTTCCGACAACGCCCGATGACTTTTGGGTCATTTTTTCCGATGGATTCCGACATCTTCTGACAAAAGTCGGAATCCGTCGGAAGTTATCGAAAGTCGTCGGAAATACGAACGGCAAGGTTCTTCGAAAGCCATCGAAAACACTGTCCCCCAACGCCGTAATTTTCGACGGCTTTTTCCAACGGCTACCGACGGCTTTCGACGGCCTCCGACGGTTTCCTGCCATCGGAAAATGGCTTTCCCCTTGTAGTTGAAGCCAAAAATGAGAAAACAGAGATAAAAAACAAAACTCCCAACTCCTTGTAAATTAAAAACCAAATAGAATTAATTATCTAAATTTACCAAATTTATATATGTGTGTCTGTATACCTATAGATATCTGGTGTTCCATTTGTGATTATTGCGGTGCTTTGGTGTGGCGTGTGTATGGTTGTAATGTGAGAATTGTCTCATAAGTCTATGCTAATCCATCTCATTTCTTTTGAAATTCTTACATACTTTTTGAGTGAATGAATGTATACGTATACGTATACATATATACATACACCTACACACACACACACGTACATACATACATACATACATACGCATACATGTATAATTTAATCATATGAACTCACCTGCTTTTGATTCAGGTGGTGTCTTCTTCTTTGCAGCCGAGCAGAGAGTGTATAGGCATGTGTTTTCTTGGATGCGTGTGTGTGTTAGCCTATGAATTGCGTGCATGTGGTAGTGTGAGTGTGTGTGTGTATTTGTATGTTTTTGTTGTGTGTAAATATATATGTGCGTTAGGTGGTTGTGCAATTTCGTGCTTGTCAATGTAAATATATATGAATGTATGGTGTGTGTATAAGCATTTTTATGTAAGTGAGGAGGCATATTTTTGTGACTTGCTTTACTGCTGCCTCATGTTTTTCTCCTACTCGTGCAACTGCGTGTTGTATTGTTAGCTTGTATACGTGTATATGTGTGATTTTGGTAAATGCGTGTGTGTGCTGTCAAACGAAGGGGAGTTGCTATGTACTTGTGAGCAAATATTAAGTTTCTAAATATATTTCTAAACTAAAATTTATATTTGTATCTATATATATGTTAAAGATGAAATAAACTAAAATAAATATACGTAAGATAATTTACTTAAACACTAGTATGAATATAACTATATATTTTATGTGAGAATGTGTTAGTGGATGAATGTGTGTATTAGCTATGTGGGTAGGAGTTGTGAATGTGTATGTCAGGCTGTACAAACATTAGAGTGTGAATGTTGTGTAGTGTGTGCATGAGGGCAGTTGAGTGCGTGAGCTGTGTGCTCGTCTAGTGCTCCATATAAGAGAGTGTATATGTGTGTATGTAAATAACCTAGATTACATGGTGAAGTGTGAGTGCTATCTTCTTGTTCGTGTGCAATATTAGTATATTTATATTTGTGTACGTGAGTGTGTTTACAATGGCCTTATTAGTTTGATTCATTTATATATTATGTACAACGACCTATAATTTATTATGATTCACTTCTTTCGTGTCTGCTTTTTCTTCTTTTGGATGTGTTTACTTCTTTTTGCATGTGTGAATATTTTTATCTATGTGTGTATGCATATGTTTTTTATTTCCTGCAAAGATGTTTTGTGGTTTTTAAGCATGGGTTGGTTACATCTCATCGTGTACTAGTTTTGTTTGCTACGTTCATTTTTATTTTCGTTCCTTTAGCCTGTTAGTATATTTTTATTTTGGCATAAATTAAATTATATATAAATGGGCCTTAATATATGTATTTGCTTAATGTTTATATGCAAAGATGCAAAACTAAAATTAATGAATTGGAACAATAATTTTATTGTACTATCTAGTTTGTTATAAATTATTATTTCATAAAGTATAACTTATATTTTAAAGTATAATTATTTGATTATGAGTATCTAAACTAACTTGAATATTTTATAAATATTAGAAATGGGTATATAATCATAGTAAATTATGAAATCATTCGTATACATAATATTTAGTCCGGTAAATTATTTTGTGATTTAAGACGTGTTTCAATGTTATTGATAAATATTTCACCATCGATTAATTTTATATAAGAATAAGAATTAGTTATATATTGTAAATATTAAATTACAATGAGTTTAGATAATTGTTTAAACCATTATGGCATATGAATTCATTATCCAACTTTAGTTCGTTATATAAAATTATATGTTGTGAAGATTTATTATTACATATGGTTTTGTTTATTTTATAATTAAGTGAGTAATCTATTTTTATATTGCTGTTTTAATATTTCTTTCCTTTCATTGAATATCAATTATATTACTGATTCTCATTGAGATATATTTGATTGAGATTTTAATATGATATGGTGATGACATCTTCGATATGATTTTATTGTATTTATTCCTGTGTGATAAGAAATCTTAATAAATAGAGTTATAATACCATTTGGGATGGGGTATTTGGTAATATTTCTTCGGCTATATTTTGTACTCGTCGTGTGTATACACACACACATATATGAGTGATTGAATGGTGTCTATAAGCAGTGCGTAAACGTTTGAGTATCATAGGGTGGTATAAGACGTTATTGTGATACTTATTCGATTATTCACTGTAAGTAGATGACAGTCACGTAAGGGAATATAGTGGATAGTGTGAGGTGTTATGTAGTGATATATAGCTCTATGACGATAGATAGTGAGATTTTGAGTCTATATGTATTATTCCTATATGCCACTATTATGATGTACCCCTATTATGTTTGTTAGAGAGGTCCAGATGGCCAGTATCCACCTTAGCGACCTGATTTTAGGGTCGCACCCCTGATCCGTGACACCTTATATATTTATTACTTAATGCTTATAGCTTAGTGGTTCGGCTTTGTGTTACCGCTCATGTGTACTAATAGGGTTATCAATGGATACCCAAAAAATCCAAAATCCGTCCGCATCTACATCCGACGGATAAATATATGATATTCAGAAAAACGGACGCTGGTGAGGATATGATGACATCTGCATTCCAAAATTATCCGTTCGGTTTTATCAAGATTATAGTTCAAACTATGTTTATTTTAGAAACATATTCGTTTATTATTTATTAAGTTAGTGCTTTATATTGTATGCACTAAATGCTTATTAACCACTGAAATTATTTATTATCATCGTATTTGTTAGTATTTAATTTTATAAGCAATTGGATTGAAATATATTTATATTAAAATAAAATTTTCTTTTTATAATTCTTGATTTATCGGTTGTTAGCAGATAGGATAATTATCCGATATCGGTCCGTATCATTGATGTGGATATCCAATATCCAAAAATGATTTTGGATGCGGATGTAGATATGGCACTATCCGCATCTAAAAGCATCCATTAATAGGCCTACACCTAGGTCAGCAGTCTTTTACCTATATGGGTATTTGTAGTGTCATGATCGATTAGTCCTCGCACTGACGAGCACATAGGTGAATACGTTTCATGATGAGTGAGAGGTAACTAAGACCGTAGAGACCTTGTGAATCTAGAGCTTGCTTTGTGCTATTAGTTTCCCTTCTGGTACTGATGGAGTAGTAGGTTAGCATATACGAGTAGTACACCTTAATGTAGTATGGATGTGGATTACTGTTCACATGTTATTATGTATGGATCCACTTGTGACTTCATGTCTGTCGTACAGCTAAATCCCATCACGATATTTACAAATAGATATTATATGAAAAGATGATATTATACCTATGATATATGTCTAGAGTATAGTGGATTCTCATTATTTAATAGGCAACCTATCCTATCTTATATATGTATCGATGATGATGTTTTATTTATCCAGATTGAGAGTAATATTTAGGCAATGCTTCATGCTAGCCTGATTGTATTTAGTGATATCTGGTTTATAATATTATTGGATTTAGTAATGGTTTTTGGATATGTATGATTCACCCATTCATGTAGATTATGTGATTTCTAATTTGATGTGTTGCTTAGTGGGTGATGACAACTTTTTGTATCTTTTTTGACAATTTCATATAGATTTGAGTTATTTGAGTGACCCGATGCTTTGATGTTTATTTATGGTATTATATATATTTAATTGACTATTGATTATTACTGTTAAAGTTTTCATATTCTTATTATATGTTTACATTGTGTTACTGTTATTATTATATATGCCCTTGATTAGACATAGTCTGGCCCATGTGTTATTTTAAAATACTCGGGTCAGTCCGAGACATTTCAGGTACATAGACAATTTGACCATCGTTTATTTTAGCGGGTTTAGGAGAGATATATATTAGGATGTTGTATGATATTATTATATCATTTATTCATGTCTATATTCGATTCTATGTTGTATATTGATTGTCATTCACGTTATATTGAAATAAATGACATTTGAGTAATTTGTATTTAAACATCATTATGTATTATATGTTATTGCTGCGACTGACTTTGTGTGCTCTGTCATATATTATATATTATATATTATATATTATTTTGTCATAGAGACACACGTTTTTATTGTTTTGTGCTGATACTGTGTGTGTCTAAATGTGTTATTTAATTGATATTTTAATACATATTGGTGTTATTCCAAGAGAATATTCACGTGTGTACCCTATAGCCTCATATTCCGTATTATCTGACAGTATTATTCTGTATTATTCTTGGATAATATGGGTATACAGGTGGGGTGTCTTACAGGGGTCATCCATGAGTTTTCTTCAACAATCAGAAATTGCTCTCGATTTTCCTCTGTTTCCCAGTCCTGAGCTTCTTAGATTATGGCTCGTTAGGCCATAGTTAGGACCATGGTCTTGTTATCTTTGGTGATGCTTAGTTCTGCTTGATGCCTAATTGGAACAACCTTCATTTTATATGCTACTTTTGTGTTAGCAAGTTTTGCTAATGAATCAGCAGAAGAGTCGTTCTCACACGAAATTTATTCTATATCAAATTGTTCGTACTGCTCTAGTGATTTTCTAGAAAGTTCTACATATTTTGCTAGAGTCCACTAAAAATTACACCCCTTCTTCACTTGGTCAAAAAACATATGCACTTATCGGTTGCTTTGGAAATGAACCTTCTTAGAGCAGCCACCCTGCCATTTAGGCTCATGCCGTCTTTTGGTTTCTTTGGACTTTCAATTCTTTATGGCCTCGATCTACTTTGGGTTTGCTTCAATATCGTGAGCGCTCACTATGTATCTTAGGAACTTCCTTGACTGAATAGCGAAGGTGCATTTCAATGGACTCAACTTCATATTATACTGCCTCATGATGGCAAACGTTTCCTCCAAATCTTGTACATGGTTCAATGCTGCTTTTGACTTGACTAGCATGTTGTCCATATATGCTTCAACATTTTCACTAATCTGATCTAAGAACATCATATTAACAAGCCTCTAGTAGGTTGCCATAATGTTTTTGAGTCCGAATGGCATAAATGTATAATCTTTTGCCTATCAAGGAACTATTATGCTCCTTATCTGGCTTGAATATAACTATCTGGGTGTGACTATAGTATGCGTCCATGAATGAGAGTCATTCATGTCCACTAATTGCATCCACTAATATGATAATCATAGGTAAGGGAAAGCTTTCCTTTAGGCAAGCCTTGTTGAGGTTGGTATAGTCTATGTAAGTTCTCCATTTCCCATTAGGCTTTTTCATAAGAACTGGGTTGGCTATCCTCTTTGGGAAGTATACTTCTCTGTAAATCTATTTGCTTTCAAGTTCTTTATGCAAAGCATTATACCTTTCCTAATCTAGTGTCATGCGCTTTTCCCTGACTGGATGAGCATTGGGGTCGATGTTGAGTTCGTGGTAGATGATGGCTGAACCTATCCCTATAATATCTGAATGTGCCCAAGAAAATATATCTGTCGATTTATTAAGGAAGTCTATCAATTCGATTCTGACTTCTACGTTGAGATTTTCCCCTACCTTGAGAACCTTTGTAGGGTCATTTGTATCTATTTGCACATCCTCTGGATCATCTACTGGCTTCAATTCTCTCCTCGTTGCACTTAATCACAGGTCTATCTCACTTTCTTCTTTCTCTTATGGTTGGGAGGCACTGGAGGAAATCTGTTTCTAAGCTTCTGTAGAAAAATACTATGCATATATTGAGTTATATACGTCGAGGCTAATCATGTGCATATAGTTTCTCTTTTCTTTCCTTACCGATGTTGTGGCTGCATAATGATTTTCTTCTGCATTAGTCCTAGCATTAGTCCTATTTTTCTAATGTACTTCATGTACAATAAAATCAGATTTAAAGCACAGAGCACGTTGAAGAAAACCTCAATTACATTTCTAATTATACATGAAGCAAACATTTTACTCCAATAACGATTTATGATAAATTATTCTTACCGACCAGTTTCAAACCAGTGAATTAAGGATTATCCCAATGAACTAAGGATTATCTGCAAAGAAACTATAGTCCTCCACCGTACCAACTAAGTAAAGGGCAGATCTTAAAAAATAAAATGTTCAAATATAATTTTATGCAAGCAAGTGATAAAAAAAATCAGCAACCAACGCATTCAAATCATGTTTTCCTAAGAAAACCAACGAATTACTTTTGGATCTAAAGGGTCACAACGTGGGGAAAAAGGATTGATTTCAAAAAAAATTATTGAACACCCAAAGCTCAATTTTGTGTTATTATGAGTATAAATTTTGAGTATATCAAATCAAAGTTAACATAAATTCAATTTTGATTTGATCTGAGAACTACTTTTGTTAAATAAATTTTATTATATTTTATGAGTATCAAGATACCCACTATATGTATTAGTTCAATTTCATGTGAACATAATAATATAATAACATAGACAAATATTTTATTATTCAACATTTGAATCAAGTGACTTCTTAATGAATATGGACTTCAAGATGATAAAGAAATGGATCAAGATGCTCGAAAGATGTCGGGAATGATGAAAAGAAGAAGGACAAGAAGTTTGGTGAAAATTTTCCCAAGTTAATTCATGTTGTTACCGAGTTGTTTTGTGAAGTGGGATTCGCTTTGCACTATAGAAGTGGAAGGCCTATACTTTGAAGAAAAAGACAAAGATTCATATATGACAAATCATGATGGCACCGACATAATTTGTAGGAACAGTTTGTCAATAAAGCTTGGAAACTGAAAGACTTGAACGAATATGACGGAAAATCGAAGGTGCAAATTGCAAAATCATGATTTGGGTTACAATTTTTACTCGTCCTTCATGCTTGAACGAGAGGACCTATCTTTTTATTTGATCTTTCATGCGTATGTGACTTTGATGGGTGAATATTCCTATGTCCATCCTTCAGCAATGAAATGGGAGCTTTTGAAATTTCTATCTCTTTTTTACCATGAAGTGTCGCTGAACTCGAATTCCGTTGATTATATATCCGAAAGCTTTGTAATTCGATTATACTTATGCAAAATCATTGAATTAAAATTATAAGTGGACGTACGCAATTGATTTGAGACTGAACCACTCTAAAATCTCATGTGTTCATGCTTTCATTTTGTTTTTTAGATCCGTTCATCTTGTTTTCGATTGTCTGGGGTGTTGTGTCCTTTTTTGATCCAACATTTTTGGTTCTTTCACTATGAAAGATGATTCTCAGGAGTAGATCTACACTTTAATTTTGGATTTGAAGAGTCTAAAAGGTAGATCTAGAGTTTTTTTGTTGATGGTCCATGGTTATTTGAATTGAAAAAGAATATATAAGAAGATTTGATAAGAGATGGCACAAGGAAGGGTGCTACGAAATATGGAACCATTATTGAACGAGATCATAAATGATCTTAGCATGCTAAAGGTGAGACTACTCGACCAGTGTCTACTCTACTGGCATCCTCATCTCAGCCTACTGTAACTAGAAGAGCCAAAATGGAGAGGATGGTGCTTAAAATGAATGCAAGGATGATGGAGCAATAAAAGCGTTAAATGAATCCGAGGAGAGTTACGCAAGAGCAATTGACAACATTAGCTCAGCTTCGGTAGAGGAATGTATCGCGAAGTTGAAAAAAAGATAGAAGGGAATCATCATCTTTTGATTATATCAAAGAAAGCTTATCTTTGACAGAACAAGACATAAGTGATGGAAAACAACCAATGTAGAGAGTGGTTGGATCAGCGTATAATAGAGTTGCAAAAGATGGCACAAGTAGGGGTATGCCCTAGAGTCAATTATGTAAGTTGTTTTACTTATATCCAACTCAATAACCCATTTTGTTCAGAATAAAAGAGGTTTTCTTTCTATTACATATAGTTGACATAATGTGTCATATGAATTAATTAATTTAATCAAAGGTACGTTTAATAGAAAATCCATAAATAGTATGTTTTGTGATGGTAGTTATAAAGTGTTGTAACTGTGAGTAATTTATCATAGTGAAAACAAATATACAATTTTAAATATTCCTAGTCCATATATATCGAGACTGGGTACTGATGTATACGTTGAGACTATAACACGTAACGCTCTTCAAATGTTGGATGTTGGATAGTGTATATTACTCATGGCTATTAGGGACACCAAGGGGTTACGTATTGATAGTTATTGGATACTATGGAATTACTGATCACTTGATGGTTTTCTATTGGTTAATAAACTAAGGTCAAACATAAAATATCGATGTGGTAATTTTGTACAGTTCTCTTGACTTGTGAATACTATCGATCTTCAATATAAAAACTCCGCTTTGATTATTTTCAAATCATGGCACAACATCCATTGAGTGACTATAGTTGTGTCGAGTGGAAGTGTTGGAAGTGAAACACTATTCAAAAGAGGATTTGTCTCCTCGGTTATATGTGGTTAATATTACGGTCAACTCAAGTCAATTTAAGTCAAAGTCTCTGGCTAGAGCAGTTCGGTTAATCATAACTGTTATTATTGAACTAAGGACTTTGTGTTTGAACTACAGATTTGAATATGAACGATATTGGAGTTTTGACCATTACTTAATTCCATAAGGTCAAAATAATATATTTTTAACAAAAAGAATTGATGTAAAAAATAGTCACAATCAAATAGCACTTAACAAAGTAAAACTGGATTTTACCAAAACCGAGCAAGTGATAAATTTGGCTAGAATGTCACACCTCTTACTAAGTGATATATGAAAGTTACTATTCGAATAGTTCGATATTAGTTGTTGATCAAATTTACGCTTGAAGTCACACAACCAAAACGATGAATTTTTCTTTGACCAAACAATTTAATCAATTGATGAATTTTTTACAAAATTTAATTAAATTACTTAATATTTATGAAACATTATTTATAAATTGGCTTTGGATTTGATAAACAAATGTTAAATGTATCTATAACAGTTATAAACATATTAATCGATATATGTATCGATAAGCATTTTAAATTAGATTTAAAATGCAAAATGTTTGTTCGGACCATAGAAGAGTTCATTTCCCATTAGAGGGGCTGGTTTGTGCGACCATAATAGGGGCTATAGAAGGCTCAAATATGAGAGAGAATGGCTTGATTTTGGATTCCTCTGGTAGAAGGAGACTGAGAAAAAGATGTGATCTTAAATTCTCTCTTTTCTTTCCTCTATTTAAGCATCTCTACCTTCATTGGTATTGTTAGAGCCTCCATGCCCATGCAATGCTAGCTGAATTCTTCCTTCCATCTTTTTAATTTTCTAAGCTCAACTAAACGACCAACAACTTTTTGGATCAAAATTAGTTTTAAGAAACACACTTCATTATTTCAAGGTGTGCTTAAGGGCTTTGGCTACAAGGTACAACCCTAATATTATTACAAATATTAAGTTATATTTAAAATGTTATATACATTTATATGTATATATGTGTGTGTGTGTGTATATATATATATATATATATATATATATATATATATATATATATTTATGCCTGTGTATAAAGAAAATAAGCACAAGGAAAAACTTTGAATTTTTTTAGGCCAAATGATAACAAGTTCATTTTTTGCCTGAAGGACAATGCTAGTTATAACTAGCATTTTATATAATGTAAAACTGAATATAATGCTGGTTAAAACTAGCATTTTGTATGGTGTAAAAGTTGAATATAATGCTAAATATAACTAGCATTTGTCCTTCAGCCTAAAAAATAAAACTTCATCTCCTTTTGTTCATTTTTCTTCTTCAAAGTTTATCATTTTCTCTAATTCTATCTAATATATATATATAATAGATGAGAGGGCATGAGCGACTATTGCATGTACCAAAGGAAGACGAAGACAGTGTTTGAAGATCTACAAATTCTCATGGTCTACTCCCTTCTGAAACCCATATCAGAAAATTGTCCCAGATCTGCAATGATATTTTACGAGTATTGGCCAGAATAAAGGTGGATTCCTATACAGGAAATCTAAACAAGATCAACCCGCAATCATTTATATCAATCTTCAACACGATTTTCCAATCACACGTACCGTAATTTCGAAAGATCGAATACTACTGCGTAAAAAATACAACTGTGAATGTTTAAAGTTTACGACGTTTGGAGCCTACAGGCAGAATTTGAGCGTCGACGATGAATTCATGATGTGGACTACTTCCGATGAGAAGAAGAACTCGGTTATCGTGGCGGTTCAACATGAAGACGGTCACGTAACCGTTGGAAAAAGTTCCAGAATATTAAACGAGCTAGGCTTCAGTTATATTAACCCTTTTTCCTAATGTTTATTTTTTGACATCCCTGTATTAATGATCAAGACTGCTTAAGAATGTGAAGTTGGTGGCATCTTGGAAATCGTTGTTAAGACACACGGGCTAGAATAAAGATCCGTGCATGGGCTGATTTATTTGTTGTGTTTTTTGTAATTTGTAATAGCTATGAGTTAGAATGTGTATTTCTTTGTATCCTTGTATTTGTTTTCCTTTACGGAATATCAATAAAGAACCATGTTTACAGACAAGCGAGCGTTACGGCGTTACGGCACGCACTTCACGCGTGAATTGTTTTTCTTATAAATTGCATATGTTTAAAATCAGTCAAAAAAATAATTTTTTATTTTCAAGTGATATTAAAATTTATATAATTGTAAATAAGTATTTTGAATTTTTAAAGAAAGTTTAATTTGAGATCCTATTTTTAGAAGCGTTTTGAATTTAAAGTATGTTTAATTGTTAGATTCTACATTTAGGAGCATTTGAATTTGTAAAAAAAAGTTTAATATTAAATCCTATTTTTAAGTGATTAAGATTTGATAGTATATAGATGACGTTTTTGGCAGTTCACCTTGATACCAAAAAAGTATAACACCGAAGCTATCACAACTATTATTAAAGATGCGTGTGTGAGTAATGCTAAAGAGTCTGAAGATTTATGTCAGGAAATGTGTGTGAGTAATGCTAAAGAGTCTGAAGATTTATGTCAGGAAATGTGCAGATTTGCATATCAACAGAAAATATTAGGCGGTGCAGTAAAATTATGCTGATACGTTTCATTTGCACAAACCCGCATCAATTTTTCTGAGCCAACTAGTAAATTGGTATATGTACGTGTGTGTGTATATTTTATATATATATGTAGATGATGATTTGGACATGTAATATATTGTCACGATAATTGATTGGTTGTACATATTGTGCAGCACGACTTAGAATTAGAAAAAAGCACTGCTAGATGATCCGGATAGATGAAGTGCGAATCTGTGAGGGTTCGGTGGAATTTATGGGGCCTTGTTGATTTTAAATACTTAAGTGAACAGCAGCCACAAGATTTGGTACGGGCAAAAATTCTTACCGCTTTTTTGTGCCTTCTAGCTTTACTGATTAAAAAAACATGTTAAATTATATAAATAATCATATATATATATATATATATATATATATATGTATGTATGTATGTATGTATGTATGTATGTATGTATGTATGTATATGTATATGTATATAGTCTAAAAATTTAAATGACACATCATACATATGTAAAATATGAAAATATTCTTTTATATACATTTTTAATAGAGGGAATTAGGGAGAAGGAAAAACTTCCGTAAAAAATTAAACTGTAGGACACTAAGTTTTATTTTCGGACCGAAGGACAAACTTTGAAAAAAAATTAGGCTGAAAGATAATGCTAGTTACAACCATCATTATATTTAGTTTTCATATTATACAAAATGCTAGCTATAACTAGCATTATATTCAATTTTATACTATACAAAATGCTGGCTATGATTAACATTGTTTTTCAATCTAATTTTTTCAAAAATTTGTTCTTCAGCTCAAAGATGAAACTTGTTGTCCTTCAAGCTAATTTTTTTTCAAAGTTTGTCATTTTGCTTATTTTCCACATTTAAATAAGTGTAATATTTCAATAGGATGAAAATATTATTTATCTAAATGTTATTTTAAATAATATCTAAATCAATTAATTCACAAAAATAATTATATAAATTCATATATGTATAAAGCAATGTTTTATATTTTATAAAATTATTATAATACATATTACCCTCTAAGTTGAAATTCAAAAAACATCTTTTTATATTTTTAAATATTTATAAATAAACCCAATAATAGGAAAAATAGATTTTGAATTGTATTAAATTATAAAATTATATAAAAAACTTATAAAAAATTTGGCTAAAACTTTACTCGAAATTTAAAATTCAAATTTGATTTCATAAAATAATCTTTTATTAATATATATGGTTTTACTAATATACGTATATATATTTATGTTTTAAAACTTTAAAAAATATCTTGAGCCATGCACAAGAACAGGTTGTTATATATTTATTGTTATACATATATATATATATATATATATATATATATATTAAAAAAATTATATTTGTACATGTTTTGATTTCGGCATTGTAGAATTTTTTTTTAAAATATTTTATAAATGATTTAAACTTATTTATATAGTTATAAATATATACATATTGTTAGTATATTATATTTATTTATATTTTTTTGAAAATGGGTTTATATATTATCAACTAATAAAATAGTACATGCATATTTACAATACAGCGAACATGCACACCACCCTTACAAACACAATCGCCTATATCCCCCAAACCTTCCACTCCAGCCCAATAACAAAATAGAACATAAAAAAACCGAAGAGCCGCCACTTTATCCTAGATCAAAGATTAATTTCCTTTACTGCAAAGTGTATGCATATTTCTTCTTATACTCATAATATAGGATGGTTGCTCGTTGTCCATCATTGAAGAATTTCAAGGCAAGAATACATGAAATCATGTCCGCCCTGTTACGGTGACTTGCAATTTCAATTACTGTCAAATCCAAGCTTTGATGTTGTCTTCCATGGTGGGATGGTCGATTTAGATACTGATCTGGCACTGGTTGTTCCTTAGTTGATCGGCTACCGTCCGTAATTAATAAATATGATTATACGTTGCTGCCATAAATCCTTTTTTAACTCAACCTTACTAACCCATTACTCAAATCGATTTTTAGTTAATCAAACTCATAAAGTAGAGTATGTGGGATAGTAGGAGTGTGAAAGCATGACATGCATTCATACCCCTTGTGATCCAAACCATTAACTTCATGTTGTATTCCCTGAGCTCCTTGTTCGCCTTTTAGGAGGAGCAGTGGTGGTTTAAGATTCTTCTGAGCTTATTTCTTGTTAGAGTTCTCAAATAGTGAATGAAGATATATTCCACATCGCCAAAAATAAGTCCTTATTTTTGTTTATATAGTGTATTCTCAGTCTCTATATTGGCCCTTAGGATCGGGTAATTTTGTGTGAGGGGAGGACCTATATGGCCATGGACTAACACGCGCGCGGCGCCGTCCGCCCGTCCGACCGACCAAACCGGGTCGGGTCGGATGCGGATGCGGGTCCAATAAGAGTGGTCCATGTTATATTTTTGTTGTACAGAAGTGAACGGTTTTCTACTGTTTAAATTTAAATAGAAGCGACTAGTGGATTGGATGCGACGAAGTGATGTGACTGTTGCAAACAACAACAGTTTCCGACCATTGCAAACGAAAAGACGCGATTGTTGCGAATAACAACAGTTTTCGGCCATTGCAAACGAAGAGGCGCGACTGTTGCAAACAACAACAGTTTTCGGCCGTTGTAAAACGAAGAGGCACGGCTATCGCGGACAGTAATGCTTTTTGGCGTTGCAAATGAAGGGATGCTACTTTTCTCAACCGGTGTAACCATTAAGAATTCGGCTATAAATAAGGAGGAAACCCGATCACTTTCCTCACTCAATCAATTCCGAATTTTTTCTTCTTCCTCTTCGTTTCTTAATATCTACAATCTGTGCGTTTTTGTATATCACGCAAAAGATCACACATATCACAATCTTGAGCAGATCACGTCTGTTGTATCTTGGGAGACTTTGAATGAAGTCTTAAGGAAATTGTTACGACAAGCCTCAGAAGTAATTTTCTTCTTCAACTGGTTAGATTTATAGTTGATTTATATATTTATATATATAAATATCGTTTTCTTTCTACGTTGTACTTTTTCTTTAAATAGTATAACGTTAGATTTAGCACTATAGTTATTATTGCTATAGTTGTTACTTTGTTGTTGTAATTAATTACAACATACAGAATTCCAGAGTAGTGGAAATCTGAGTTGTAAACTTGTGAGACAAGTTTATTATTGATTAGTTTCTGTTTTGACATATTAGAATTATAACATCTTAAGACTTTCCTGTTTTAACTAAAACAGAGATGGCAACAGTAGAGCTCTCAACAAAGGCTACTACACACAACAGGCCCGATCCTTTTAAAGGAGATGGTGACGACTTTCTAACATGGCAGAATCAAATGTTATTTTATCTCACCACACTCGGTCTGCAACGGTATCTCGAGGAGGAGTAACCAATTCTTGCACCAGGCAAGGAATCAGATGTTGATATGTGGAAGCATTCCGATTTTCTATGTAGAAACTATATTCTGAATGGTCTCGACAAGGTGCTATACAAAATATATCAGCCTCTAAAGACAAAAAAAGCACTCTGGAATGCACTTGCCACGAAGTATAAGACGCCGAATATCAGTCTTAAGAAATTCATTGTAGACAAATTCATGGACTACAAGATGGTGGATTCCAAACCGGTGACTGCTCAACTGCATGAACTACAAATCATTATTCATGAACTCGTAGTAGAAGGTCATAATGTTGGAGAATTGTTTTTGGTTGAAGCCATCACGGGAAAACTGCCGCCATCATGGAGAGATTACCGCAACTATCTAAAGCATAAAAAATGAAATCTTTTTACAGGATCTCATAGTCCGACTGAAAATTGAGGCAGATAACCGTGGAGTTACAAAACCAAGCGAGGAGGCATTTGTGGCTGAAGGGTCAAAGACCAAAAACAAAAAGAAGAATTTCCAGAAGAAAAGGAAAGCTCCAAACAACAAACCAAAAGACAACAAATGAACCAAAAAGTTTAATGGCGAGTGTTGGGTTTATGGAAAGGTTGGACATGCCGCTAAAGATTGCAGACACAAAAAGGAACGCAACAAAGAGGCAAATATAGTAGATAACATGGAAGTAGATGAGTCCAACTTCTCGGTAGTTATATCTGAAAGCAATTTGGTTCAGAATCCTAACCAATGGTGGGTAGACACCGGCGTTACTCGTCATGTCTGCTCTGAAAAATCCATATTTTATACATACTTGAAATTCGATCACGAAGAAAAACTCTATATGGGTAATTCTGCAGTATCCATGATCGAAGGCAGTGGTACAGTAATCCTCAAGTTTACTTCTGGAAAATCTGTCAAGTTGAATGACGCGCTCCACGTTCCGTACATACGCAAGAATCTCGTCTCTGATGCAGCACTATCAAAGAAAGGATTCAAAATGGTATTCGAGTCAGGCAAGATGGTTCTGTCCAAAGCTGGAATATATATTGGAAGGGGATATTTATGTGATGGCCTATTTAAGGAAAATGTAGCCGTTATCGGCAATAAAACTATGTATTCTGATTGTGCCATTAATAAAATTGAAGTTTCTTTCTTGCTTGAGCATGAATTTTACTATGGCATGATAGATTGGGACACATAAATTTCCGAAAAATGAAAACATTATCAAACTTGGGATTGATCCCAAAATTCCAAGTAGATAAGAAATACAAATATGAGACATGCATAGCAGCAAAAATGGTTAAAAAACCATTTCAATCTGTTGATAGAAACACCAAACCACTAGATTTGGTTCATACGGATTTATGTGATTTTAAATCATTACCTACAAAAGGTGGGAAAAAGTACTTTATCACTTTTATTGATGACTATACACGATATTGGTATGTATATCTTTTAAATAGTAAGGATGAAGGAATTAATTCGTTTATGAAGTACAAAGCTGAGGTAGAAAATCAGTTAAATGAAAATATCAAGATATTGAGATCTGATCGAGATAGAGAATATGAATCACCATTTGAACAGTTCTATGCCAAAAATGGTATAATTCATCAAACAACAGCTCCATATTCACCATAAAAAAGGTGTAGGCGAAAGGAAGAACAGAACGTTAAAAGACATGATTAATGCCATGCTTTTAACTTCTGGTGTACCGATGAACTTGCAGGGGGAAGCCTTATATATGTCTAATCACATATTAAACAAAGTCCCTCACAATAAAACATGAACAATTCCATATGTGTTATGAAAAAGACACAAACCAAGTTTTAAATACCTCAAAGTTTGGGGTTGCTTGGCAAAAGTTCCAGTTCCGCCTACCAAGAAAGTCAAACTTGGACCAAAAACAGTAGATTGTTACTATATAGGGCCAACCTAAAATAGTAGTGCCTATAGATTTTTGGTATTCAAGTCTGATATAGCTGATATTCATGTAAATACAATCATGGAATCTAGAGATGCCTCATTCTTTGAAGACATGTTTCCACACAAAAGGAATGAAGGGAATAATGTCCCTAAAAGGACAAGAGAAGAATCAAGCAATTCATATGAAGATGAAATTCATCATGAGATTAAGGAAGTTGAACCAAGAAGAAGCGTAAGGGCTAGGACTTCCAAGACATTTGTTTTTGATTTTTTCACATACGTGTTAGAACATGAACCTCAAATGTACAAGGAAGCAATGTCATCTTCTGAATCTTTATATTGGAAAGAAGCAATCCAAAGTGAGATTGATTCAATTCTAAGTAATAAAATTGGAAAATTGTTGATATTCCACTTGGAATAAAACCTATTGGCTGTAAATGGATTTTCAAGAAGAAAATGAAAGCAGATGGCTCTATCGACAAGCATAAAGCCAGATTAGTACCCAAAGGATATCGTCAAAAAGAAGGAGTAGACTGCTTTGATACATATTCGCTGGTAACACGAATGAGCTCTATAAGAATGCTATAGCAATTGCATCGATCTATAAGCTAGAAATTCATCAAATGGATGTAAAGACAGTATTCTTAAGATCTCGATGAGGAGATCTACATGGAGCAACCTTAAGGTTTTGTTTTCAAAGGAAATGAAAACAAAGTTTGTTGATTAGTAAAATCATTATACGGACTAAAACAAGCTCCAAAAAAACGGCACGCAAAATTTGATAGTGTCATGATGAGAAATGGTTTTCGTATAAATGAATGCAATAAGTGTGTTTATTATAAACAAATTGGACAATCATATGTGATGATTTGTTTATATGTAGATGGTATGTTAATATTTGGTCCAAATACTCAGGTGATAGAGACCATAAAGAAGATGTTAATTAGCAATTTCGATATGAAAGACTTAGGAGTTGCAGATGTTATTTTGGGAATCAAAATAATAAGAACATCTAATGGAATTGAATTATCTCAATCACACTATGTAGACAAAGTGTGACGACCCAGAATTTTGAACATTTGAAATTGAAATATTTAATCGATTTTAAACATTTGGATGTTAGTTTAAATTGAATTTCAAATATAAATATGAATTTGGCAATTAAATTATTGAATTTAATTTATTAATGATGGGTAAAGATTTGAATCTTCAATTTTAAGCTTGTTAAAAATAATTTGATGGCTTATAAAATTTATATTGATAATGCTGAAGATATTGGAAGCTTCAGAATTTAATTTGGAAATATTTTGTTTAGTTTTGAAATTATATCGTTTAAATCGATATTTAAAAATAGCCATCCGAGGCACAGTCTCGGAATTCAATGAAACCAGTTCCATTAGACCTGCAATATTGTTTCATTATCAGATTTCAATTTTCGTAATGTTTGGAGTTGTCGTTTGGCCATATGTTAAGCAAATGCGCTGAAAATTTTATCGAAATTTAATATTATAACTGAGTCTAAAAGGCTATCTTCTCCATACGATCGAATTAGGACTCAAAACCTTTTCCATTGCGCTCGATAGGAGGTCGGGTTTCGGGCTACGATTTTGAGATCGTTTAAATTTAAAATTTAAATATAGTCGTCTAGGTCAAAATAATTCACATCTTCTCTTTTTGCCATCCCATCACAATTTTTTTTCCTGATACTGTAGCCTTCACTGTAACATCTCATCTTGTTCCCCCTTCCCAGCTGATAGCACGTAGTTTTTCCCCCTCTACATTTTAGAATTGTAACGACCCTGGATTTTTGGCCCCGTTTATTTTAATAAATATTTAATCTAAATTAAATGAAATGAAAATTGACCATATTAAATGATTATGATTTGGAGATACCGTCAATTTATTTATTTAAATTGCATTTTTAAAAAAAAAAAGGGGAATTGGACTTTGGAGAGTTTAAAATAAAATCTTTCGATAATATTATAATAGAACTTATTTTTACATAATTGAATTAAAATACTTTCAATATTTTCATATCTGATAATAATGTTTGAAATCCTAAAATAATTTTCTTAACAATATTAGTAATAAAATTTAACTCATATAATTAAATTAAAATGCTATATATTGTTAACATTTGTTAAATGAATACGTATACTTGATAATGTTTAAAATTTAAAATCTAATCCTAGCAATATAAAATAATAAATGTAAAATGTAGGTCGAACATATGAATGTAATTTAAAAATTGATAGTTAGAATGTAAGATATAAATATAAGTAAGTAAACTTATGAAATACAATTTAAGTGTTGAAGGCTAAAATACCAAATAAAAATAAAATAATAGCCAAATGAATAAGTTTATAAATAAAATATGAAAATAAGCAATTAAGTAACAGAATAAAACACTTAGCAATGTAGTATGAAATGAACAAAGTTATATATATATAGTTGTACTCACCAAGAATCAAGTCAGGTTGCACTAAAACAATAACTAACAAGCCTCTTAAACAAGACAAAATCAATTACTGAAGCTACAAACTAATTATATTACTGCATAATATATTTACATATGTACAATTCTAAGAAGATGAATTATTACTATAACCTGCATATACACATGAATAATGAAAAGAAGACAAAATATTTACATCAAGTACAAAATATCTTTGTACTAAGAACATGTAGCCGAGATAAGTAAACTTTCAGCTAATATAAATTACATGTAAACAAATATCTTTGTACCTATAGCCAATATTAATTGGTTGTAAACAAATGGGAAGACACATACATTAAATAGCACAACTATTTGTCAAAGTAATCATCTCAGCCGAAATATCTAAATTATTTCATACTACAGTGTACACTATTCAGCCAATTAAAGGAATATGTCTAACAAATAGAAACTGCCTGGATACAACCTGCAGTTAAGTAACTTCTTTATAAATCCATTAGTTCGTTTATAAACACTGAACTAAACATAAAAGCAAACATGAAGAACAATTATTGCTTTGTAAACTGAAACTAATTTAAAACAAACAAAAGGAAGGCTTTTAGGAAATTCATCTGCAGTTTTTCATCAACTTTGCCCTCTGTTTAAAGATTTTTAGGTGAGTAAACTTACTATTTACAAATTTAAACCTGTGTATTTAACATTAAATGGTATGTGTTGTGATGTTTGTGTTTAATAAGTTGTGCAAAGAACTTCTGCTGCTCTGGAAATATAATATGACCGTTCTTCAGTGTTCTTCCCAAGTTTCTGAACACAGTAAAGCAAAGAAAATGTAAATACCTCTTCATGTAAATATTTTGAACTTGGATATTCATGCTAATTTAAGTTGTTTACCCAAATCAAGTTTTACAACTTTATTAGAGTTTTACAGTATTTTATGCATACTGTTTTTCAAGTTATAGGTAAACCAATTAAAAGGTTCAAAATTCAAATGTATAAATTTGTAAATTCAACAACATGTTTAGATTACATACACATAATTATGATTTTTAGCATAAAAAATTTGATTTTTAAGCAAGAGTATGAAGAGCAGTTTTTAAATGAAACTAAAATGGATTTTCGTCAAATTCGGATGATAGGGTTGATTTTAATTTCTGTAAATCGATAGGAAGCAAGTTTGTAAACCATTTGATTCTAGAAAAATGTCGAAATAATTTTCTAATGCAAGGGTATTGGGTTTGAATTGAAGATAGGGTTTACTGCTTGCATTTTCAATGCTCTGTAAAACATTTGATTTCGGCATCATAGGGAGACCGAGTTGATCGCGATTTTGAGTGAGGGTAGAGGGGTATGTGGTTGACCTATGGCCGGAGACCCATCGCTTCCTATGATCGCCGTCATTTGGTCGAAGCGATTTTGTTTTCCTGTAAGTTCGTATGTGTTCGTGTTTCAGGTGAGATTTTGCATTTCGGCTTGATCGTGGAAATGGGGGTTGGCTGTTGGGTATATGGGTGATTTAAGGTTTGTGGACGCCGTCGCGAGCCACCAGAGGAGTGGCGAGCCACCGTGCACGTGCACGGTGGCTTGAGCGTATCAGTAGGATAGTGGTGGCTCTGTATCGAGTGAAACTCGAGTGGGTACTCGAGTAAGGGAGTGGGTTGGATCGTGTTAGGACCAGTGTTCACGCGAGTTGTCATCAGCAGTTGTTTTAAACTTAGATAATGAAAAAAGTTACAGAAAAAAAATAATACAAGGAGAAGAAGAATGGTTTCCTGGAGGCGACTCGGGAAGGATTTGCGTGCCAACCGAGGCAGCACTCGAGAGTGAATAGGGAAGGTCTCGGGTTGACTAATTACAGTTTTTCATTAGTATTGAAGATGATTAAAATTTGGTTTCTACAAATTTTATAGCATTGTGAAGGCTATGGATTCGAGTCGTGATGATTTAATTAATACGTAACAGTGTTTCTAAAATACTTAAATATTATTTTAATTAAGCACTTAATCTCAGTTAAGAATAAGATAATTAACGTTTAAGTGGTGTAAATAATAATAAATTGACTTTCAAGTTAAGAAAATTTTTCTTATTAAATGTTAATTAAGATGAATCATCGATATTAATTTATTATTTTTGAAAAGTGGTTGAGAGTAATTACTTTATAACCAGGGATCGAGTTATAATTAAGAAGAGGGGGTAAATATGAAATTAATTGCTTAAAGTAAATTTATGAACGATTAATGCTTGATTAGTCGGGTAATTTAATTAATAATAAATAAATGGTTAAGTAAGTAATTAGCAGTAGTAAAATGGGTAATTAAGTTTGATTAATAATTAAGACTGTTAATTTAATAATTAATTTAAGTAAGAGCTGGGTTAAGAAGCAATGAAGTAATTGATATTGTGAAATAAATAATTATGAAATTAAGATTTAATAGTTGATTAAGAAATCATTAATTAGATGATTTCAAATAGGTTATTAATTGTTAATTAATGATTAATTAAATAGAGTTAAGTGATTAACTCTCAAGTAATTAATTCTAAATTGAATTAATTACAAATAAGATTTAAGGGTAATTGCTTATGAACTGTTGTGTTAAAAAATCTGATTGTGATATTTATGTGGTGATATTCTGTGATGCTCTGTAATATGTTATGTTATATCTAGGATGCTTGTATATGTTTTATCGGTGATTAATGCAATGTTGGTTCAATTGTTGAAACTAAATTATCTTAACTGTTAAATTAATTAGACAACTTGGCCCTTAAAACGGCGTTTGGACTCGATGAGACCGGGATCGGAAGAATCAAATTTGATTCTCCGAAAACCACATCAATCCAATTTAAACGTTAGGACGTGAATCCTGAAAAGAAGATCGAGATGGTGTTTTCAGAATGCAAGGGTTATCGTCGTTAACTCTGAGGGTGATTCCAAAATGAGTGTAACGAGATAATGCCTTCGGTTTCATTCGAACCCGGAACGAACTTGTATGGATTGAATGCTTTCAGCACATCGTCAGGCTGACGATGAGCATTCTAAGAAATATGTTCTATAAAGGTAAACGCAGCCTCAAGCCTCATCAACCGGGAATTGCTAAAACAGGGGAGATGCAGCAAGGTTAGGTGGGTCATGCCCAAGCAGGATAAGGTATTTCCCCTGTCTAGATGTCCCTTATATATTTCGGCTTAGTGACTGGTTGGTCGCGCCAACCACGGGGTTTATCTTGTTCGGGGCTATTCAGTAAGGAATGGTTCCGGCCTTGTGTTGTAAGGGATGAAGGGAGTAATCCTTGGTACGGTGATCTAGGCCCCGTACTGTGACGGGCGGTACCCCAGTAGCCCTGCCATTGTTGGAAATCCATTTTCCCTACGAGACCCTATGGTTTTGATTTGTATTACCCACTTTTGTGGCTAGTAGCTGGAATTTAACCATGTAACAATTTCGGCTATTTTCTATTTACTTGAAAACCCTAGACACTATTATAATATCACTGGATTTCCTATGAAATGTTTTGGTTAGCGTAAGGTAAAAACTTACCCGTATTTATTTGTGGGGAGTCTTACGTGATACCTTTATTTTCAAATGTTTTTCAAAGTTAAACAACCTTAAACCGTTTACACATAGCAGACCCATGTCTGACCCGGAGTTTATTTTTGTTTTTCATAAACTCTCGGGTATCCAAGTTTTTACGGGTAGCCAAGAGATTCAGGTCAGATTTGACGAATTCTGAAGAAGCAATGGAGCAGGAGGCTTCAGCGTTGTAGATATATATATATATATATATATATATATATATAGTTCCGCTGTGTTAGTATCTCTGAGTCATATCGTTTGAGTTGTATTGTATTGAGTTGTATTAACTAGACAGGAGTTTGAAATTGTCTAGTATGTGATGTATGATCTGTATAACTCTGATTGATGTATTAAACTATGTAATATTTATGTGATATATTATATTTTGTTCCGTTCCAAGCTGTGAGATTCTGATGTTGTTGATCTTTCTTTCTCTTTCTTTCCTATTTCTATCCCTTTCTTTCTTAATAATGATACGTCTTTCTGGTAGTAGAAGGGCGGGTCGTCACATTTGGTATCAGAGCATAGGTTGGTGATAACCTTGGCTCTGGTAGGAAAGTACTCATAGAATAGAGTTTGTAAAACTCTAAAATGAGTTTGAGTGTATTAATAGATATGAGCGCGTATTTGTTAGTGAATACTTTCTAAATATTTTCTACATTAAACTTGGACGGAGTTTAAACTGTTTATGATTAAATATCCATTTGAGATAAAAAAAATTGAAGTGATAATCCTAATGGGGATTAAGGCAAATGTGAATAAGTGAATAAAATCAAAGTAAGGATGAATAGAAAAGAAATTGATTTGGCTAATAATCAATAAAGATAAATATGTAGGATGTACATATATTATTCTATTCACATAGTGATTTGATCCAGATTCGAGCACATAATTTCGAATAGTTATATCGATCCGAGTTGGATTTTCCACTCGATTTTCGACGGCGAACCTGGATATGGATTGTTGATTGGTTCTAGTTATTATCTATCATAGTTAGGCTATGCAAGGAGAATGACAGTTTCTGATCAAGAAGCCAGATTTGAGTCCGCACTAGGATGTCGGGTGAACGATACTAGTTCGAAAGTGAAATTGTGTGATCAAGTGAGCGATCAGATTGATATAGCGTATGGATGATATGTGTACATCGTACAGGTTTGAATGAAATTGATATTGGAAATTTGTAAATATGAAATGTGAAATGATTTTTGAAATGAAAGTATATTTTGTGAAATATACAATGAAGTAAAATGGAAACCAGATATTTCCATGATTAAAGGTTCACTTTATAAGGAAAGGAAGTGAGAAATCAAATTTGAATATTTGATTGGAATAAACAAAGTTATATATCTTTGTTATATAAGGTAAATCTCCCTTTGTTGAATCTATTGTTGGAAGAAAAGGATTTGAAAATGTTTGAAGTATAAAAGGAGTTTTATACAAGTTTGAAATGATCCAAAGTTTTTAAAATATATATATATATATATATATATATATATATATATATATATAAAGGAACTTATGAGGATTTTGGAAAAAGGTGTTGGGAACCTTTGGATTTGGAAAGGCTTTTGATTTTTGGGTAAAATCAATATTGGGATTTGGAAAGCCTAGTTTGAGAATTATCGATTTTGGGATAATCGATTTTGTGTAAAGGAGCTTTGTATGAAATCATACTAGGTGCATGATTTGGAAGATACTATATGTGTATAGTATAAAGTGTTTTGAAAATGGCTCTGGAGAAAAAGGCGCTCCCTTGAAATGAACTTCTCAGGAGTACCATAGGATGGTACTGCCTTGAACCCTAAGGGGGGTTCTAAAGTTGATCCTGCAAGTAGTCCGGACAAAACTAGTTCCTGAGGATTATGTGTAGTGTGTAGCGGAAGTTGAGGCGCTAATGCCTACAGTGGCATTTGGGTTATGTTGTGACGACAGTGTAATTCGATGTCACTGCGATCTACTACAGACCATAGCGAAATTTGTGTGTGCTGCTGAGAGCCAACAGTCTGCGTTTGATTTTACATCGGTAGACTGTGACCTATGTGGGAGTGGAGAAGTTTCATTTTGGCCGCGAAAATCGAGGGCGCTGATGCCTACAGTTACATGGACTTTTGCTATGATGGCAACATAACCCTGGAATGTAACTACGACCTATTGTGGGTTCCATGGCGTAATCGAGGGGCCCGGAGTGCCTACAGTTACATGGACTTTTGCTGCGATGGCAACGTAACCCAGGATGTAACTGCGACCATGGATGGGGGTGATGATTTCCTGAGCACTCTCACCAAAGATATTTCCTCTATTTTCAAAATCTGTTTCCTATAGTTTCAATAAAATTATTTTCCCAAGTATTTTTACTGGGTGTTGAAAACGGTTTTACCAAGTACATATAGATTTTCAGTCCTACGCCTGATCAACGTTTGACCGAATTTCTATAAGAACAAGGATGGACTTGTTAAAACATCGAGTTATAAAATTATTTTCATAAAAACTATTTTATTATATTATATAGATTTTTAAAGTGTTCTAAAAGTGATCAAAGATTAATTTTTCTGATAATAAGCATTTTAATTAATTCTGGTTTCGTTCCTTTTCGAGGATGAAAAGATTCAAAGGAGGAGGAATGTGATAACCCAGATTTTTGGATATTTGTAAATTGGTAATTAACGAATTTAAGATTTTTAAATTGTTAATTTATAAATTTTACAAGTAAAATTATAATTAATATATGGATGTATAAAGTGGATTTGAAACCATAATTAATGTGTAATTGGAAAATCAACTAATTTTCTCTTTGAGATACTTATTTTATTTAGTTGAACAAAATAAATTCAGGAAAAAATAATAAGTAATAAATAAATATGGATGATATTAAGTTTGATAATCTTCTAATATAAAATATGATTGTAAATAAAATTTGAGCCTGGAATTTGAAATTCAAGAGATATATATCTTAAAAATATTTGGATTTGAAAAATAATTTATGTATGATTTTTATTAATGTATAAATTAGTTTTAAACCATTTTCATATAACTTGTATAAATAAAAAAAAGGAAATGTATTTAAGAAAGACATAAGTTTATATCAAAAACACACATAAATATAAACTAAATAAAGAAATTTTGATATGTTATATATGAAACTATTATTAACATGGAAGATTACAAGTGTAAGCTATTAAGACATATAAATTAACAAGTGTTAAGGTTTAAATCATGTGGATGAACAAGTGTCAATTTTTCTTTATTTTCTTTTATTTTTAGAGATAGTAGAGATAAAATACATAACCATACACATATACATACATACAAAAGATATATATATATATATATATATATATATATATATATATAATATAAAATTCATATAAAGAGACGTGTAAACAGAAGAGGAGACAACATCAAATCCAAGCATACAAAATATCTTATCAATGTCAAAGTAAAAATCAAGTCATAGAAAAAAAAATCAAGCCATAGAAAAAAAATCTGTACAGTACCTCAGCCTAGCTTACCCTTTACACTTCCCTTTCATCTACATATACGACCATCCTAGTGCCAATTTGTTCACAGGTTCACTTGAAGAGTAAAAGTTCAAAGCAAGCTAAAATCTGAAATCGAAACCAGAGAAAAAATATGGTGAAAACCAAATCAAACAGCAACTTTAAAATTTTCTAACAGCAACTGTTTCAATTTTATCCTAAGCAAAGTCTCCAACCTGATCTGAAACAAATTCAAACTGAAGTAATCAAAGCAAAAGTAAGTAAGTTTAGCTAAATTGAAAGAGACCAGATCATTTCAAAGGGGCTTAGGATCAAGCAATCAATAAAGTCTGGATCAAAATCATTTCCAGACTTCAGAAAATAAGCCCCGATCATCCTTTCTTAACAGGTGAGTAAATATATATTTGAAAGCTTAAGTAGGGCTGAATCTGGGCATATGAATACTTGAATTAGATTTGTGCTTTACCTGTGTGTGTGTGTGTATATATATATCTCCGAAAATATGTGTATATCTGATCTGAGCCTGTGGATGTGTTTGTCCTTCTCTATTAATTTAGGTACAGAGCTTAAACAATTCTAAAATTCAAAACTTCTTATTTAATCATGCTTAGGTTTTGAGATTCGAACAAAATATGATTGTTCAAACACAGATTAGAGTTTAAAATTTGTATTCAACAAAATAAGTTTGAAAATCCTCTGGACTTATGCTAAGACAGTGAAATGTTTAAAAATGTCAAAAATCAAACTATATATTTTATAGATTCAAGCATGCAACTTGAATCGACTTTGAAGAACTTGATTTTTAAAACAAAATTCATGAATTTTCGTTTGGATTTGGGGTTGCATTTCTATGATGATCAGAAAAGGGAAATCGAGCTAATTATGGCGACTGGTGGGACTTTCGATGTCGTGGTTTTCGTCGAAGCTAGCTGAAGGATAGATGCATTCGCGAAAAATGGGAAATGATTTTTTAGTTCAAGGGGGTGGTGGATAGGCGGTAGAGTAGGGTTCGATTTCAGTTTTTGATCGATGGGTTCTCGAGACGAATGCAACGCCTTGAAGTGACCGGAGTGGTTCGCAATAAGGGGATAACTGCTGGAAATGGAGACGATGAGTCGGTGAAGATGGCGAGGTCTAATGTGGTTGGGTTCGTCGGCGGTGGATTGTTTTCCGATCGAGTAGTTTGTGGCTTTGGAATTAATGGGCTCGATTTCGTTTTGGTTGCGTTTTCACCAAACTGGGTTGTAGTAAGGACTGGAGGAATCGACGACGAGATGTTGGTGCCCTCACGGTGGTTGGATCGACAGGGAGCCGCCGTGCACGTGCACTGTGCACGCTTTCTTCTGGCACAATGGAAGACTATCGGTGTTCGGGTCATACTCGAGTTTGAGTGAGGGTTGACTCGGAGTAGTTGGGGTGGTGAGCAACGTGGGTTTCTGTGAATCTTTACTCGAGGATTTTGTGTAAGAACTCGAGTTGTGCTGAGTGATATCTATTTTAATAGTAAAGGTAAAATTTTGAAATCCAGTCCATGTTTTTAATAAAGACAGAAGCAAGTTTTAAAAACTAGTCAAGCCAAATAAATTTTGAATTGTAATTCAAAGGTGTTTTCAATTTAAAACATTAGATCAAAATTTTTAAGAAATTCAAACAAGTTTTAAATAAGATTGTTTCTAGTTATAAAGTCACATTCAAAGTAATTATAACAGTAATGTTTAAACTAAGTTTCAAAATTTTATTTTAATGGTTAAGTTTAAAGGATATGACAATCAAGTTTCCAAGGATAATGTTTGTAAAATTTAATTAAACGAGTTTGAAAAAAGGGGTTTGATCTAATGGTAATCAATTAAAGATGATTAATCTATTAAAGGCTAATTACTTAATGTAATAAATCAAAGATAATTACTTAATAAAAGTAATTAAAGAATAATTGCCTTATGTTATTAATTAGGATGGGTAATTAATGGACAATTATTAAATATGATTTATTAAATGATAATTTCCTGATGAAAGTAATTAAAGAGAAATTACTTGGTGGAAATAAATTAATGAATAATTATTTAACGGAAATAAATGAGGGCTAATTACTTAGTGTAATTTAGTAAATGGTTGATTTATCAATGGAAGCAATTAAGAATTAATTACTTTGTGTAATTAATTAAAGTATGGATTAAATAAGATAATCTATTAAGGGTTAATAAATTATAAGTGTGATTAATTGAAGGATAATTAATCAATGGAATTGATTAAAAGATAATTAATTTGAGTAATTAATGAGAATGGGTGAAGGTTAATTAATTTTTGTAATTAATTAAGAGTTAATTACTTATTGTAATTAAAGTATAATTAATCAAGGATGATTAATTAAGATGAAAAATTAAAAGATGATTAATAAATTTGTTTGTAATTAGTTAATGTTAAGTAAGGATAACCTAAATGATTAAAGATCAGTAATTAATTTAATTAGAGATTAATTAAATTAATTTTGGAAGTGATCAATCTTGCTATGAATGATTGAACGTTGTAAATGCCTTGAATTGGTTGATCTCTGATATGAAATGTTCGTGATATGATTAGATGGACAGTGATAATGTAGTTATTTATCAATGAAAAATTGTTGTGTATAGGTGACATTCTATTTAAAATTGAATTTTTATTTCCTTGAATAACTTGGGTTAAGATGACATTGGATTCGAAGAGACTGGAGTCGAGTATTAGTAAATACCCGAAACCACTTAGATTCTTTATAGATTGATTTGTGAAATCAATAGGCTGGGATAGAATGATCTAAGTGAATTGGACCATTTAATCTAAGTTTGGTACTTAGAAATTGATGTGTGAAATAAATGTTGTCTATAGCAAATTATGAATTTGTAAAACTGATATAAGTTACCCCGGGTTCATATAAGTTGTATGCATTTGTATTCCATGTTAGATGGGTTTACTCACGATGGTTTCCAGCCTGACCCGGGTGTTACTTTGATGTAATGCTCGGGTAAAACCGAGTATTATAGGTTTTTAGATATGGACGTTCTGGAGCTCACGAGGGGAGCTGGATGGCAAGAACGTATGGAGTATTTTCGCTGTATTATATTGTTTTATATATTTGAGTCATGTTGATTGTACATGTATATATGTTGTAACTCTGATGTATTAAAGTGAAATTTGACAAGTACAGTTTTCCTTTGTATAACTGTTATTATTTATGATTATATTTTATCCGCTGCGAATGTGAGATGTTGGTGTTTCTATTCTTCTTATTCTTCTGTCTCTTTCCTTCTTTTCCTAACTATCTGGAATTTTCGGGATCAAAAATTTCGGGTCGTTAGAAATCGATTTTACTTTTTCCTGCCACATAAGTTGATTATATGAATATAAATATGTGGCAGATATCGGGGTTAGGTGATGGTGTTATATAAGGGGAGCGGCGTATCCCTAGCTCTCTATATGTGTCGGAAAGAAAATATTAGGTTTCATGCATTTTGAATGTTTTTATATAAATTAAATATTTATCTGCGTACAACCGAAAAAGGAACTTGTATACGTGGTAAATTTATTCTATATATTCGTACAAAGTCCAAAATGAACAATGTCAACCCACTTCTTATAAATTTTTTAACTTTCACTTAAAATTTTGCGTTCATAAAAATATTAAAAACGCTTGCTCTATATACGTTAAAAAATATATTCTATTTTCCTTTTAATTTTTGTTAGGAAAAATTTCCTTGCTGCACTATTTAAATTCCATAAATATTTTAATTTTATAATATGAGTTTTTTACTTTTTAGTTAATTTTTTATAGGTTTTTAAAAAATTATTAATCGTGCATTATAATTAACCTGTACTAAATATACATTTAATTGTTCAATGAGAAACCAAATAGTTGGACGGTTACCTAGGATGTTGGGAAATGAAGAGTTTGAAGCATTGTTATGCTATAATCCTTTTGATTTAATTTGGTTGATGTATATATATGAAATGATTTATAAGCATAGCTGATGCACTTTCATTGTTTGCTGTAAATTGACAAGTTGCATACTAGGATGGACAAAATACTAGTATGTTAACTAACACATGTTCATATCTTAATTTGAAACTAAAAAATTTCATTTATACTAAAAATTTAACTTCTTGATCATTGATGAAATGTGGCTTTACACATCCGCTTCCTATTTCTAACGTTTTATAGGAAAAATCCCTATAGTAGTGAAAACGTAAATTAAGTCCTTACGCAAACTTGTTTGCACTTTCCTTATTAGAAAATGAAAAATAACCTTTCAAAAAGAATGCAAAATTGAAAAATCAAACTTTTTTCATAAATGTGTTAATGATCATTTATACATAATTTTGGTAGATAACTACAACTTTTTATTATTATCCACTTTTTACTTTTTTTCGAAAAATGCAAGTCAAATTGTATTTTTTTGGTCAAAAATGCAAATTACTTTGGATTTTCTGTTCTTTAAAATGAATGACCTAATTTACACATTCTTTGTCATTCTAACATTTCACATAGCAAATCAAAAACAGGGAGCGGTAGCCTTTTTACTGTTATAAAATGATATGTAAACCAATCATTTGTTGTAATTTCTATATTTTTATTTTTTAAAACAATATCAAGCATTGTATTTCTATTTCTATTTTTTGAAAACCCGGAAGAACCCGACAGGCCGGTAAACTCCTGAGGATGGTACAGTAAAGCCGTCCCTTGATCCAAGCCCTCATACCTCCGGGTAAATTTATATAGGATGGGGAAGCGCATAGTAGGAATCGAACTTGGGTCTTTTTACCAGAACTCAAGCATTCTTTCCACTGCGCTGCACTCGCGGACTCCTAAACTATAAATCTGTATCGCTACAAAGTACTTCTTGTTATAATATATGTATATTATGAAGTGAATATGCTTGTACATTGTTTTGTTTAGTCCCACATCGTGGGATAAGTTCAGTCCTTACCTCTAAAGCCCTTATATAAAGTAGGCCATGTAATGTAAATAGATATCTATTCTCAAAAGTGAATAATATATCTTTTGTCTCTTTCTTCAATGGGTTCTATTTTTCTTTATTCTATAACACGTTATCAGCACGATCTATACAATTTTTTTTTATGGATCTACACTTGTGATAATTCATGAAATCATATCTATTCTTTTCCAGATGCAATTATAGATCTCATAACGGTAAGTCATTTATTTAATCTTCCAAATCATTTTTTTTATATTTCATTCCATTCTAGATCTACTTCTTCAGATCTGAATATGTTGTCTTATTTTATTAAATTTTATTATATTAGTCTTATAATTTTAGATCTTATATACATCTAAACTTTGAGATCTGATTCTTATTTTATTAGTTATTATATTTCAGATCTAATTTTTTTTTGCTATTTTTATGATCTTATTATATTGTAGATCTCAATATCATACTTATTTTTATGTCTTTTAGTTCATTCATTTTGGAATGCAAGTTTGAATTTGACAAAATTTGATATTGTTGATTAAAGCAATTTTTTTGAATTTGATTGTATTTAGTTTGGACATAGATTTGAGAAATCAAACATGGTTGGTAAATGGGGTTTTCATTTTGAAAACCTTTTGATTTGATTTAGATTTGAATGAAGACTTTGGAAATTATTTTGATATATGATTTACATTTCCAGAAGAAATATTTTATTGTTTCTAAGAGAAACAAATATAAATATAAAACGTATCTAGAAGATCGTATTAAGTGAATGGAAACGTTAGTAAAAGCTTACATGATAAGCTTAATATCTGCCAATGTTTCCTTCAAAAAAAAAGGAAAAGGAAATAATAACCGAGAACCTGCAGTTTTCATAAATCAGTAAATTACATGTTTCCTCAAAATAAAGAACCAGAAGTTCTAACTAAAAAAAAGGATTATATATCAAAACTCAAATATATAAATTTGAGATGTGAAGCTTTGAATTATTAGAAAATCTAATTCAGATTATGGTAAATTTCAATTGCAATCAAACCTGAAGTTTGATAATGAAAATCAAGTTCGTAATAAATTAGTGAACTTGAAGTTCATGAATTAGAAGCCCGAAGCTCTATTGAAATTGTGTAAAATGATAAGGTTGTACTTCTTGAAAAAGTTAAAGGAAAATAATATATTATCATATGAGATAATAATGCTGCATTCAAGAGATTACAAATATCTCCAAATGAGTTATACCTTACCTTATATCTTAACATTTACACTATATTAACCAAATATCCTGAAGATATTATGTTACATGATATTTCAAACATCATTGGATGCGTATGTGTGTATATTAATCTTTTGAATAGATGATTTAAAGATTTATATATTTATATTGCAAAATATAACATCCCAGAAGAGATGTTATAGGAATTTTATTTTTGTTACATTGCAATTCCTTAAAAGAAAATACTATATTCCCTGAAGGAATAATGATATTTTTTTTTGAGTAATGATAATAATTTATCCAAAAAAAATGATATTGTATACCAACGTTACACTCCAGAGTAGTGGTTTTATCTCTTCGCATCTTACTTTCATTTGGTGCATCTAATTTTGTTACTATGTTTAAAGTTTGATATGTCATTTCAACGATAGTTACAACAAAAATTTCCAGTAGGGATGTTTTATGTTATTGTAAAGGTAGTAATTATGTAATTTCTACAAATAGAAACATTGTACATTGATATGACATTCCAATAGTACATACATACATACACACACACACACACACACACACACACACACACACACATATATATATATATAGAAGAGATAAATTCACTCCAGAAGCAGTGATAATAAAATATCCCTAAAAGAGACTAACAAATTAGGAAATGATAACATATCTCTAGAAGAGATTTGCTTATATGTTTGGTAATTTTATTAAACCAAATAAACGCACAGAAATTTGATTATAAAGGATCCTAATTTAGTTTAGATTAGATCCTAAAAGTTTGAGAGCTATGCAACATGTATCATATATTTCATTATAATTATATCAAACGTGAGAAATATTACATGTATAATCAATTCTTGAAGATATATCTTTAAATATTCTCCTGAAGAGATAGTCTGTATTTCATATCATAATTTTCATGCAAGCTATACATACGGTCCTGAGGAAATATGTATCTGTAACATTCCAAGTATCCAGAAGATACTATTATTATTTTTGCTCTAATTTTTTACGGAACTCTCAATAGAGATGTGTAGAAATGTCTATATGCAATTAAAAATTATTCCTTGATAAGTAATCATAATTAGTGTTCAAAACTAATATTTTGAGATATAATTGAGAAATAAAACTTAACAACTTGAAGTTGTGTGTATATTTTGTTCGAACCAAAAGTTCGTTATGGTTTCAAACCAAATATTTTGAACATCATCATGTGGTTTTGATAGGTTTGCATTGACATTGATTTATAAATAGAAATTAATAGTTTGGATCCTTACAATAGTTTGCTCTAAAAATCATTAATTCAAATGAGAAAGAATATGAAAATTTTATAATATATATGTGATACGTGGACGCACATATACATCCATATATGTAAATATTTAGCTAAAAACCTGAAGTTTGTTATAAGCTATTATTTAGTGATTATGCATATATAATATTTAGTGATTTAAAATTCAATCAACATAAATGTTGAATGACCTGAAGTCATGTATGTATTCAAATGATCTACACAATAAGTAAATTCCTCCAATTGCGTAGATCAATGAATGAGAACAAACTCTAATAATCAATATCAATTGAATGCATCTTATCAACTAATAAAAGAATTATCCTCCTATTATTAATATGTATGATGTATTTGCTAGTAGCAATATCATAATGGATCAAAATGAGAGTCCAAAGATGATTATTATTTAATGTGGCAATGTTTGTCAACATTGAGGGGGAGGACAAAGGGATACAAGTTCATTTTGATCATCAGTGTTAAATATTTATTAAAATATACAACGATGCAAAATATTATCAATATTATCCCTAGTAGACTTTCTCCAATATAGATTTGAATCCCTGAAGGATCAAAATTTGTAAACCGTATCTGAAATATGGTTCAAAAGTCAGTTCAAAATATTTTTGGAGTAAGTAATAAAGATGCCAAATAAAGGAGGTGGGTGTTCTTGAAGAAACACTTAAGGATGCTCTGAAAGAGATCCATGACATGATTCTCAAATAACCCTAGAAGTGGGTTAGGTACCTAAAACATAATTAAAGAGATCTCAATAAATCATGTCTAGAACTGACAAGAAATAATCGTCGATGATAAATTTATAAATAATAAAGCGCTTATGTTTATAAATAGATTAAGAATCTTGAATTAGGGGAAAACATGACTGGCCATCATGAATCCTTTAATAGTAGAGAAATATGGACATGTAGTCTGCAAAGTACCGAAAGTACTTGAAATGCTTAATATACCCTGAAGGTATAAATGTGGTTTAAAATCATATTAAATAATGAAAGTATACAAATTCCTGAAGAATATAAATAACTTTCATTGTTATAAAGAATGCAAAGAACAAGGAGAGTAAATTTCAACCTACTTTTAAGTATTGTTGTAATGAAAATCTTGATATAATTCATGATGAGTAGATTACTTCCTATTTTTAAGTATCGTTGTAATGAAACTCTTAATATCCATTGAAGTAATAGTTGCGATATGCAAATACTTATTAAAGTATACAAATTTCTGAAGAATATATATAACTTTTGTAGTTATAAAGAATAAAAAAGACATGAAGTCTAGATTACAAATTTTTTCTAAGTATTGTTGTAATGAAAATCTTGATACATCAAGATGAGTAGATTACTTCCTGCTTTCTAGTAATGTTGTAATGAAATTTTTAATATTCATGAAAGATGTATAATTGCAATGCGCAAAACTAATTTGAGGCACAAAAATGAAAGCACATGAAGTGTTTTTCATAAAAGTAGCATACAAATGCATAAAATGCAAACCATATTTTAAGAAACAATCTTAGAAAATTTGATTGTATCGAAGGAAACTATTAATAAATTGTATTATTAACGAGATACATATTTATGGATCCTGAAGTATCTATAACCAATTTAAGTTATCAAAAGACGAGTACGAATTTAGAGGAAACTTTAAATCAGGGGGAGCATCCATAAATATTTTATAATGTACTCTTTTTCCTTAACTAAGATTTTTCCCACTGGGTTTTTATTAGTAAGGTTTTAATGAGGCATTATCTTGATCCAGAAGTATCAACTCCCTAGTAACATTTGAATTAAGCTATAATGTACTCTTTTTCCTTATTTAAGATTTTTCCCACTGGGTTTTTCTTATTAAGGTTTTAATGAGGCATTATCTTGATCTGGAAGAATCAAACATCTTTTCAAGAAATAACATCTCAAATATGTTATTTAAGTTAAATTATATTTTTATCCTTAACTAAGGTTTTTCCCCTCGGGTTTTCCTTTGTAAGGTTTTTACCGAAGTATTAAATTGATCCAGAAGTATCAAACTCTATCTGATGCAGTAAATTATTGAAATATGACATACTATATTGTACTCTTTTTCCTTCACTAAGATTTTTCCCATAGGGTTTTACTTAGTAAGGTTTTAATGAGGCATTAGTTTGATCCAGAAGTATCAAGCTTTATTTAAAGAAATAAGAAAATAAAATATGCCATTGTACTCTTTTTTCTTCACTAAGATTTTTCCCATTGGGTTTTTCTTAGTAAGGTTAATGAGGCATTATTTTGATCCTGAAGTATCAAACTCTTATAAGAAATATCATCTTTAGTATGATATTTATGATTTCATAAGTTGCACTCTTTTCCTCGTTCAAGGTTTTTTCTCGCTGGGTTTTTCTAATAGAGGTTTTAATGAGGCAAATCTATATCGATTGAATCGATAGATGCAAGCAAGATAATAATGAGGGGGAGCAATCATCATACACGTTTCGAAACGGAAATTTCCAAATTATCCGAGCATTCAAGATTTTGAAGACGCATATTCAAGGGGGAGTGTTATAATATATGTATATTATGAAGTGAATATGCTTGTACATTGTTTTGTTTAGTCCCACATCGTGGGATAAGTTCAGTCCTTACCTCTAAAGCCCTTATATAAAGTAGGCCATGTAATGTAAATAGATATCTATTCTCAAAAGTGAATAATATATCTTTTGTCTCTTTCTTCAATGGCTTCTATTTTTCTTTATTCTATAACACTTCTGTATTTGTTTTGTTAATTAACTGCTCTCTTTCCAATTCTGAATAATTACCTTCTGCTTATGTATTAGTTTTTTAATTTTAGCATTTTTACTTCAAATACTTTTGAATACGACTTCTTTATATTCTGCATTTTATTCCATGTTATGTACTACACCGCTAATATTTGTCCTACCTTCTTAAAGTACGTTACTATTCTACTCCAATTAATGCATGACAAAATAGAAATAATGCACTTAATGTACCAATCACAACTCACTATTTTACTGAAAGGGTTGGCTTACTAGTATAATTTGTTAATATCTTCATACAAAATAATACCGGTTAACAAACAAAACTATGTGCTACAATATCAGAATAGATATTATGTACATACAGTTCTTAGATATTGTTGAGTAAGTTGGAGTAATTTAGAAATGGCTTTGAGGCGTATCTAAATGGACATTTTTTTAAAAAGTTATTTGCCCTCACTCGAAAAGAGTATGCTATGGAGTAACGGTTTTGAATTTCAAAAAAAATTAAAAAGTAAGGACTGTTCAAAAAATTTGACTGCTGTAGAGCGTAAGTGAAGAACTGAATGACATGTGTGATAAGTGCCTTTTGGAAATGATGCACACTCATGTTCTTCCAGTCCAAGCTTGGATTAGCTCATTCCTTACATTTTATCCAATTAATAGATAAGTCAACATTTGTTATATATATACACCCTTATTTTTAACTCATATTTGACAATGTGGGATAAAAGAAAATCCTTTATATAATTAAATACCCAACACTCCCCCACTTTAAGTGTACAAATTGATCTTATTTCCTTCTCTTATCGCGAAGCCTCAAAACAGGATACTACATGCGTACATGAAGGTGTTCATTTCCTTAAACCTTCAGTTAGTATAAATACGACAAGACATTATCAAAGTACATAGTTGCTTTAGCTTTTTAAACTTATTAACTTTTATAATAATATCTGGCATATTATATATACGTGTTGTATCATTCTTCAAATAATTTCTTTAGTATCATGTTTAGCACTATTATGGTCATGTGCTACTTTTTTGGTTTTACATGAATGATCCAAAGAGTAAAGATAAAACTTGTGAGAAGCGACACCACTCCTACATTCATATTGTGAAGCTATCTTACATGCCCCCACTACTTAAGCACATCGTAACTTTATTAAAAATTATTCTCAACCTCCTTTTCGTAGTGTGTTAATGCTAATTTCTAATTACTAGGCAGGATTAGGGGGCTTCATGTGAATTAGCAGTTCTCAATCACTTCCAAACAACTTGTTTTTACCCTTTAAACCTTTTACTAATTCTAGTTTATGGTTGAGTTTCTATTGTTTATGATTTATTTCATTATAGGTTTCAACCCCATTTCTAGTGAAGTCCCTTTCACCACAATTCTAGGTAGGCCTTTTCTGAAAGGGTCGGCCAAATTCTTATCCATTCTTATATACATAATTGTGATAATTCCTTCTTTGATTAACTGTCTCACATACTCATGTCTTAAGCTTATATGTCTAGATTATCCGTTGCAAGTATTACAATAAGCTCTAAAGAAAGCAACTTGACTATCAGAATGTATGGGAATACGAAAGATGGGTTCAGGCCATAGCTTAATATTCAGTAACAGTCCCTAATCCATTCAGCCTCCTTACCTACAGTCGCTAATGCTATAAATCTGATTCCACAGTCGAGTGTGATACACATGTTTGTTTCTTTGATGCCCATGATATGGCACCTCCTCCAAGTAGAAACACCCAGCCGGATGTAGATATATTATCTGTTGTGTTGGTTATCCAACTTGCATCCGTGTATCCTTTAAGTGTGTCTGGAAAATCATTGTAAAAAAGAGCGAGTTTTATGGTTCCTTTAACATAACCAAATACTCTATTTATTTCCTTCCAATGTTCCCCTCTTGGATCACTAGTGAATCTACTTAGTTTACATACTACAAATGTAATATTTGGTCTTGTATAATGCACAAGATACATAAGGCTACCCATTGTACTAGCATATTCGAGTTGTGCAATTGATTGTCCATGGTTCTTTGTTAGTTTAATACTCGAGTCAAATGGAGTATTATATTCTTTAATGTCTAAAATTTTAAATTTTGACAACTATTTTTCAATATAGCGTTTTTGGCATAGAGCATAACCATGATCATGTTTTATAATTTTGATACCTAATATGGTATCAACTTCATCTAGTTCTTTCATTTTAAAATCGATGTTAAATAATTTTTGGTATCTACTATGCTAGAAATATTTATTCCAATAATGAGCATGTCATAAACATATAAACAACGCACTTCTTTGTATATTTTGAATAAATACATCTATCTGCATTATTATAAATAAACCCAAAGGATAATAAGGACGAGTCAAATTTATCATGCCACTACTTTGAAGCTTTTATTAAACCATTTACTAATTATTCAATTTACAAACTTTCTTTTCATTTCCAAGGAGTACAAACCCTTCTAGTTGCTCCATATTTAATCTTCATTCACGCTCCCATTCAAGAATGCTATTTTCACATCCATTTGATAAACATATAACTTGTATATAGAAGATAATGCAATTAGAATTCGAATAGAACTTATTCATGGAACCGGTACATAAGTGTTAAAATAATCATTATCCTCCTTTTGTCGGAATCATTTGAAAACTAGTCTTGCCTTGAAGGTTTGTACAGTGTTGTATGATCCATAATTTTTTTTGAAAATATATTTACACCCAATTTGTTTAGAACGAGGTGGCAGATTAACTAAAGTCTAAGTTTTATTAGAAATAATAAAGTCCATCTCATCATTGATTGCTTCCTTCCAAAATGCAGCATCTCGTGAGTTGATGGCCTTATCATATGTTTTAGGATCTTCTTCGATATTTAAGACAATAGGAGTTTTATTGACTACTTTTTCTATATCTCCTTTGATTAAGAAAAGTAAAGCTTATGAGGATATTAAGGATGTAGTTCCCTTTCTTTTCTTTTTCATTTTGACTTTCTTAGTCCATTATTGTTTGGGTTATTTTGTGAGTCATTCTCTATAGGAGAATGCGTTCTAATACTAGGAACATGAGTATTTCCAGAAGATGCATCCACAACTTTTGAATCCTTGAAAATTTTGTTTTCAAAAAACTCTACATCATGGGATTCAACAACAGTATTAGAGTTTAGATCAAGGAGTCAATATACTTTGCTATGTCCATCATATCCAACAAACACACTTCTTAATGCTCTTGGACCGAGTTTGTTTCTTGTAGGATCAATAACCATATATTAGGCCAAATATTCCCACACTTTTAAATATGACAAATATGGTTTTATATTTTTTCAAAGTTCATAAGGATATACATTTGTCTTTCGAGAGACAAACCTATTATGCAAATGAAAAGTTATATTTAATGCATCTCCCCACAAGTTTAGAGGTAGCATTGATTTTACAAGAATGCAGATTACCATTTCCACTAAAGTACGATTATTTTTTCCAGCTAAACTGTTCTATTGAGGAGTATATAGTGTAGTTCTATCATATATGATCCCATTTGATTCACAGAAACTGTCGAAATCATTGGAAAAATATTCAAAACCTCTATCACTTTGGATAACCTTAAATCATTTATTTATTTAGTTTTCGACCTCTGCTTTGAAAATTTGGAATTTACCAGATGCTTAATTCTTATGTGTTATAAGATACACATAGGTATATTTTAAATAATCATCAATAATGTGATGAAGTTTCTTTTTCCACCATAGGTCAAAACACCATTCATTTCACATATGTCCAATTGTATTAGATGTAAAATTTTAGAATTTTTTTAATAGTAGGAAAAGGTTTCTTGGTAATCTTGAATTGCGTACAAATTTCACATTTATTACAAGCAAATCCTTCAGTTTTAATAAGACCAAGTCGACACATGTTTGTATGGATTTGGAATTTAGATATGCTAATCTTTCATGCCATAAATTATAAGACTATGCGATATAAGTAGAAGTAGCACTATTATTAATACTTAGTTTGTACATCCCATTACAACCATATCCCTTTCTTGCAAACATTCCACTTTTAGTTACAATGACTTTATCGGATTCAAAGACAACATAAAATTCATTATTACATACCATATCGACAGAAACAAAAAAAATCTTATATTTGGTACACGAAGAACATTGACGAGTGTGACAACTTTTCCAAAAGTTAAGTTTAAGACAATGCTTCCTTTCCCAGGCACTTTGGCATGGTTATGATCTCCCATTTGAACTTCCTGACCATTGCTGCTGGTTTAATAGGTTTTGAATAATGACTTGTCCTTGCAAACACGAATAGTCGCTCCAAAATCAAACCACCAACGATCAAATATGTCAGCATATGGATTTTTATCACAATGACCATAAGTTTTCCTCTACCATATTAGCAGCTTTCTTTGAGCTTGATATTCTCTAGTGCAATGTCCATTTTTCCCACGGTTGTAACACTTTCCATTTTTCTTCATTTTGTTTTTGTTGTTTGTATTAGGATTTCCATTGTAACCACGTTTTTTACCATTAGCGGTGCTAGTGTTGTTTGCGCCTCTTTCAACAACTTGGACATCAGTTTTGGATATATTCCCTTTAATATCACAATTTCGAGATTCTTCTTTGATACAAAGATGTTTTTGAATCTATTCCAAACCAAAGTCTTCTGTTTTGTGAAACAATGTCTTTCTATAATTGCCCAAGATGGAGGCAGTTTTGCAATTATAGCACCAACTTGAAACAATTTTGGAAGTTTAATATTTAGACCACACAGTTTGTGAAAAATCCCTTGCAACTCATGAACTTGACTAGGTATTGGTTTCTCTTCAGCCATTTCAAAATCAAAGTTTTATGTGTAAGAAATTTGTTTGTATCTTTTTCTACCACCTTGTATTTGTTCTCTAATGCATTTTGGATTTCCAGTGGTGTCTTCATCTCTTTATAGAAATCTTATAGTCGATCAGAAGCACATTTAGGAGTGACCATGAAAAAGTAAGGTGTGCTCCTTGATTTAGTGCATGCCATCTTTACATCATCAGAATTAGTGGTTGTTGCTTCCGACAATGGAGTTAAGTTTGGGTTCGGTAGATATGATAGGCCTAATGCAGTGAGTAAAAATGTAATTTTGCCTTACTAGTAGGTGAAGTTGTCGTCATCAAATTGATCAAGTGTAATCATGTCTTAGTTCATTATTTTGATAGAGGCCATATTTGTTTCATTCTCTACGAATGCAGAATAACTTTTTAAATTGTTGATTAAGTTAGAGTAGATTTAGAGATTGCTTTGAGGCATATCACTGCAAGAAAAACCATTTACGGTCGCAAAAAATAGTGACGTTTTATCGTAAATGCAACCAAAAATATTTTTTCCAAAATATGTTTCGTGACTAATTTTTTTTGTTCCCGCTCCTTAGAAAACTTTTTCCGCCTAGCCAAAAATAAACGTGACCAGAGTCATTGTTTTCCATCTCCCGTATACTTACAAAATCTCTCCCTATTTGGATTACTTCCGCATAATTTTTTTGTCCTTTTCAATCCTCGCGACAGCCAGCAATCGCTCAAATTTCATCAACTAAAGATCAAGTTCCCTTTTCATCGTCCACTCCGTCCTTGCTCAACGTCCTCGTGGCATCACTCAGTATCCTCGTGGCAGCCAACAATCGCTAAGGTATATTTAGGTACGAATCGTCTAAATTGATTTTGTGATTCGTTTTGTGATTCTTTTTTGATTTAACCCTAATTTGCGCGCATCGCTGCCTAATTTTTAACTGAAATTGTTGATTCAACCCTAATAACAAAGATCTTTTATTCAACCCTGGTTTACACCTTTATATATGTTTGTTTTTTTATTAAATGAATAAAAGCTTGGCTATGTCCAAGGTTAAACTGTGTAATTGTTTTACCTTTTTAACCAAAGGACAAATTTTGTATAGCAAGTACTGTTAATCAAAAAATTGAATTATGGAAGATATTGAATATCAACATGTCTAGACATGGAGAGTCTGGCTGCACCCATGATTATTGTGTATACACACACACATACATATAGAGAGAGGTATAAAAAATAATATGCAATCACCTAGACTTGAAATGGTTCTTACAGTGAAGTATGAGTTGCTTTTAGCAATCACCTGGGCTACAAGCGCTATAAATCAACATAGAGTTTTGCCTCTATGATATCCAAAATTGTGTTGCTTGAGAAATTGTAATGTAGAGAATTTAAGATCTTACTTTCAAGAACATGTAGACTAAGTGATATCCCTTGTGAAATACTGGTATGTATGTGTAAAGTCATTGAGATCAAATCCCATTTAACGCTAATTAACCACGTTGGAAAAAAACATAGTGTTTACTATAGTGCTTGAATGCCGAGAAGTCTCTAATTTACAGTGTACTGATTGAACAAAACAAACATCAACGGAATCATCACAAAATAGCATAATTTCAATAATATATATCATATTCATCTTAAACATTTATTTATCCATCATCTGTACAGTCTATTCATGAAAGAAACTAGTTGCTTTACTAGTAGTATACTAAAGAACAAGTATGTAGCCAAGAGCTTTGAAGTAAAATCCATCCAGTCACACATATATAACTAGTAAGGAAGGAATAGTTTAAATTTTTGAATATTTGTAGCTAATGAAACAGGATTGGAATTACATAAACAAATACAAAATGCTCCATGTTTCTGCAACCTTCAGCATAGACAAAATCATATAACGTATTCTCATTGTCAAATTACAAAGAAATCGTTCGTTATGAACTCCCTCCTGAAAACTTCTAAAATATCGATCTCATCCACGTGCTTCATAGATTTTTTGGCTGATTCCACAAAAATAATATGCGATTCCATCATATCATTGGAACTCCTCTTCTCTCTATATTAACAAAAATTCATTGAAACGTCATTGAACAAAGTTTTATTTGGCTAGTCTTTACAGTGAATGGGTGGCCCGATATTAAGAAGTAGTGTTAACATAGTAACTTAATTTTTTTTAAATTAGTATCAGACATAGGAAGAGGAGGTGTCACCAATTTCTACGTCAAAGATTGGGAACTTATTTGCCTTCACATGTCGACGACGGAAAAAGATTGGGTTTTTTTAAACAGGTGATAAAACAATGCTTAATTTAATATGTATTTTGAGAATTAGAACATGTAAATAATATTAAAACTAAATTTCTTTTTTATGTTTTTAACTTTTGTCATAGAACTAGCGTAGAGTACCGACACGGAGCAATGAATTTCGTGCATGCTGCAAAGAGGAATGTAAGAAGTGTAGAAATTTTTTTATGCCCTTGCAAAGATTGTCAAAATCTTAGTCGTCATGATGATCACATCATCGTTGAACATTTAGTTATTGGAGAAATGGATCCTAAATATATACACGGTGTATGGTTTAACCATGGCGAACAGATAATTGATGTGAAGAAAACAAATACGTTTGACGTATATGATTTATTCAAGATGATTCACTACGAAAATGGAGATTTTTTGAATGATGATTTTTTTCACGATGATAAAGATAATGTTGATTCTCAGAGTAAAGAGGATGAGTTACTCAAGAACTTGGAAGATGCAGAAACTCCATTATATCATGGTTGCACAGATCACACAAAATTATTTGCCATCACCATCTTGTTTAATCTTAAATGTGAGACTGGATTGTCTGATAGTGTGTTTGATAAGCTTTTAACTGTGCAACATTTATTTTTGTCGAAGAATAACGTGCTTCCCTAAACTTTATATGAAGTAAAGAAATTTCTTAGAACATTCGATATGGGTTTTGAAAAGATACATGTTTGTGAGAATGACTGTTGCCTTTCCAGAAAAGAATACAAAGATTTATATATTTGTCCAAAATGTGGTTCTTCGAGATGGAAGAAAAATCAAGATACCGAAGAGGTTATAAAAGGTATTCCAGTTAAAGTGTTGAGATATTTTCCAATAATTTCGAGATTTAAAAGAATGTATAGATCGCAAAAGATGGCAACAGATTTAAGATGGCATATTAAAAATACGAGCAAAGATGAAAAAATGCGTCATCCCATGGATTCTATGACATGGAAAATGGTGGATGAAAAGTATACATCTTTTTCATCCGATCCACGCAATCTTAGGCTTGGTCTTGCTGTAGATGGGTTCAATCCATTTTCCATGTTGAGTTCGAAATATAGTTGTTGTCCAGTAATGCTTGTGACATACAATCTTTCGCCTATGATGTGTATGAAGAAAGAAAATATTATGTTAACTTTAATTATTCCAGGCCCACAGCAACCCAGAAATGATATTGATGTATATTTGGCGCCTTTGGTGGAAAACTTGCATCATTTGTGGTGTAATGGAGTTAATGCTTACGATGCATTTAGTAAAACTTTGCTTAAATTGAACGCAATTTGGCTATGGAAGATTAATGATTTTCCGGCTTATGGAAATCTTGCTGGATGTCATGTGAAGGGAGAAAAAGCTTGCCCATTATGTGGTGTCAATACCCATTCTCGTTGGTTGAATCACAGTCGAAAGAGCGTCTACATGGGTCATAAAAGATTTCTACCCACTTCAAATTCACAGAGGAAACAAAAGGCATTGTTTGATAACACCATAGAAAAAGGTAGCGCTCCTAGAATTCTAACTGGGAGAAACATTTATGCATTGTTGAAGGATTATCCAAATGATTTTGGAAAAGAAAAAGAAGAGAAAAGTAAGAGGAGAAAGTGTGCTTATGATACAGAATATGACTATGATAATATTAACAATTCTATAGAATTGGAGTTATCAAGATGGAAGAAAAGATCAATTTTCTTTGATTTTCCATATTGGAAGGTTAATAGTTAATTTATTTATTTTTCATTGTTTTAACATAAAAAAAACCAATAATGCGTTATAGTTTTGGTTTTCGCAGGAACTACCATAATGTCACAATATAGATGTAATGCATGTGGAGAAAAATATCGGTGAAAGCCTATTGGGAATGATGTTGCATGGTCATAAATCAAAAAATGGAACCAACCGTAGAAAGGATTTAGAGGATTGGGGAATTCGAAATGAGCCTCATGCACAACCTCATGGGAATAAAACATATCTTCCACCGGCTCCATACATGTTGTCAAATTCCGAGAGGAAAATATTTTGCAAAAGATTATACGATTTCAAAGGACCAGATGGCTACTGTTCAAATTTGAAGAATCGGATTTCGTTGCATGATTGCAAAATTAGCGGATTGAAGTCACATGATTACCATGTATTAATGCAATAGTTATTGCCTGTAGCATCGAGAGGATTAGTGGCAAAGAACGCAAGAAAAGCAATAATTCACTTATGTTCTTTTTTCAACAAATTATGTCAACGTGTTCTTGATTGAGAGAAGGTAGAACAAATCAATGTTGAGATTATTGAAGTTTTATGCGAACTTGAAATTTTTTCCACCATCTTTTTTTGATATAATGGTACATTTGTCCATTCTTCTTGGAAAATAAGCACTAATGCGTGGTCCGGTTCATTTTCGTTGGATGTACCCATTCGAACGATATATGAAGCCACTTAAAGATTATGTAAGAAACTATGCACGACCAGAGGGATGTATTGCAGAATCCTATCTTGCAGAAGAATCCATGATGTTTTTCAATGAATTTTTGAAAAAATCTGGACATATAGAGGAGAAAGAAGCTCGAAACGAAGATTATGAAAGCAATGTAATACCTGAGGAACGTCCGATTTCAATGTCCGAGACAGTTACATTGTCAGCTAATGAGAAAGAAATGGCTCATTTAGCCATGTTAATGAATATGAATGTGGTTGAACCATTTATAGAGTAAGTTTATGTTACATTGTTTTAATCATTTTGATGTGTTCGTAATGCTATCTATAACTTATAATCACTTGTTTTATACTAGTTTTCATTTGGAGGAATTAGAAAATTCAGACCAGCGCATGAGAAAAAATGCGATCTTACTTTGGGACACACATACAAAAAAAATTTGCCGATTGGATTAAAAGGAAGGTTAGTTAGATTCCAAATATATTCTCATTTGAGTACTAATATTACTCTAAAATATTCATGCTAAATGGAATTTGTTGTAGATACCTATTACCTTCGAGGATCACGATGACATGTTAAGATGGATTGCTTTGGATTCGAAGAATGATGCTTTGTCTTACAAAGGATATGTTATCGATGATCAACATTTTCATATAAAAGATGTAGGGAGAGAAACTCAAAATTGCGGGGTGACCTTTGATGCGACTAGTATGTGTAGAGCAAGTTCAAAAGATATGTCCCAAGTGGTTGATGTGGTCACTTATTACAGAATATTGACAGATATAAGTTTATTAGATTATCATTTGTTTTATATTCCAGTTTTTAAGTGTCGTTGGGCGTATAAAGGAAATGGAGTAAAAGTTGATGATGATGGGTTCACTCTTGTTAGTTTACATCAAGCATCGTTTTCAAGAGATCCATACATACTTGCATCTCAAGCAAGACAAGTATTTTATTCAAGAGAAAATGATGATTCTAATTGGTATGTTTTAATGAAAGCACCATCAAGAAGTTTTAATGATTTAGAGACACAAGATTGCATCGAGGAAGATATCCAAGCCGTGGAAGATTATGAAATAACCGAAATGGATGATGAAGATGTTAGCTATGTTAGGGAGGATTGCGGAGGCATACTTGAGTAGATTATATGTTCACCTACAAAGTCAGATCCATACATTAGACTAATGCATTAGTCATAGTTGTAGACTCATTTTACTCTCCGAATGTGTCTATTTTTATTTTGCAAGTTGTGTTACTCATTTTGTATTTATTAAATTCACCATCAAAACTTGTTTTTAGTAAGGAATGAAAGCATGGATTTAGATTTTATTGTCTTGTTACTCATTTTGAGAGTAGCAAACAATTCCAGTCCGTTTGTGGTTCTGATTTGTGATTGTTATTTGTACGAAGCATGAATATGTGACACAATAAACTACCATCTCAGGCAATCTTGGCCTAGTTCATTGTCTGTTATGTATTTTAATGGAATAGCCAATAACTATTGGACTAAAATAATCAATTATAGCATGCAAATTTTCATCTGATAGTTCTGAGCTAATGCTTTTTTTCTTCCTGTTTTCAATTGTTCAGTTGGTACTTGAAGAATTAAAGTCAGCAAATTTGGCTCGAGGATTTCCAGGCCCCCATTCTGTTCATCCTGAAATCAGGTATTTTTGAATATATTAAAACATTGCATGGTAATTGTGTCTGTACTTAACCGTGTTGAAAATAATAAATGTGTATGTCTTGTTCGATTAACTATTTAATAACCTACTTAACAAATTTACACCATATTTAATGTTATATTTCTTGTTTCTTTTTTAATTTGTTTACTTCACCCTTTTTGCATCTGATCTGGTCTATATTTGTTTTAAAATAAATCAAGCTTTCATTTGTGATGAGGTGTGGATGTAACAAAAAATCGGTTGCCTTGGATATGTTTTACTGATTAAGTTATTTTCAATCATGATGCTTCTAATAACAAAACAACTTGGATGCATATCCTATTCATAAAGTCTGTGTTTATGAGTACTCAATGTTCATAAAATAATGCATATCCTGTTCTACTAGTTTGTTGCCAAAGAAGCATGAATCTTCTGTGAATAATATGTATTTATGGGTCCAATTTTATTCATTAGCCTACTACAGTTTATCATGAATGGTATATATTTTTCTCATCTGCATAGTCAAAGAACTGATTTTCAAATCATGAACTGGAGCTGGAAAAGGATTGAACTTGCTTAACATGACTACTCTATAACAGTTTTTTGTTTATACATATATACTACGTTAATTTTTTGCATGTTAATATACAAGGTCTAGTAAGTTTCTACATTAATGTATTAAAAAAAGAATATTGATCTGATTACGAAAAATCAATGTTTTGTTAATTAATTCGTTCGTTATATTGTTTAAGATATAAAATTAACTTCTAGAATACTTCAAAATATAACGTTAAAAAGATTCGGAGATCATGTATCTGAATTATTGGGTCCAGATTCCTCTAGCGAGTAGATGGTAAATAATGAAAGTTTAAGTATCTCATATTTTGTTTCATTTGCAAAAAAGAGATTTTTTCAAGCTCTGTACGTACTCGCAACCAGAAAAAGACTGATGAGGAACCCCAGAAGCATAATTCAAAGCGGAAGTATAATTCAAAGCGGAACTATAAGATTCCTGCCGGTGCTTGCAGTAAAGGCAAAAACGAGCAATCAATGCTAAGAAGCAAGCCAGTGTTTGCAATGAAGACGAAGAACAAGCACTACACGATAACCCTTATGACCCAAATGGTGAAAGGGCTTTGCTAGATGGAGAAGACCCAAATGATGAAAGGGATATGTTAGATGAAGAAGAACCCCTCCTAGATAATGAAATTCTTCTTGACCAGACTGATGCTGCTGAGGTGGAAATTGAGAGAGCAATTGATGCTGAAACCACAAGTTCGTCTCAGAAAAGAGGCAGTAAAGGTCAAATAAAAGCAAAAAAACTCCTGTTAAACAGTCATGATCGAATTGAAGTTGACTTCAACGATATAGGCGTACCAATAGGGCCAGGGTCGATATATTTATCCTCTTTTCTTGGACCGCTTGTGCGGGAGTAGGTTCCTTACACACTTGATTATTGGAGGAATCTAAGTGAAGAGTTAAAAGTTTTTTGTGGCGATCGCTTTAGGTATGGAGCAGGTTCCCTACTGTATATGCTAGAGAATCTACAACATTGTCCCTGCTTCTGTCTATATTTATTTCGTAGATTTATCAAGAAACTCATCTTTCTTCTTCTCCTACCACTTACTTTTTAAAGTATAAATCCGGTTTTAGGTTTGCCAATTTACGGTTTTTAAATTGCCTATAATAAACAGGAATTTAAATTAAGAAATACACAAGTTCTAGTAGTTGAATCATGTAGTTTAAACGCTTTATCCTGACTTCTGTTTAAGAACCTGAATTTGTTATTTTGAATCATCATTAGTGCAGGTTCGTATTGTGGGTTATCCTCTGAAATTCAATTGTTCATATTTCTGGTTTTTTAACATTCAATAGATGAATAAATTAGAAATGAATATTCATATTTCAAGGAAGGTTCAGAATGACAGAGATTTATGGGTCCGGATGATTATTTCTAAGGAAAAAATGTAAACATGATTTGAATTATGTGTTACAAATCATAATTTGAGTAATCTACTAAAGTACATCAGTACGAATTTGCTTGCTTATAAAATTAATGAATGTTTTTTGATAAACTTTAATTGTTTTCTAGTTATTATTTTTGATTAAACAATGTTGTCATAGATTATTGGATAGAATTAAAAAATTTAAACACCAATATTCCCGCTTACTTAAGATTGAAATCTTACCAATTTTGATTTTTAGTGACACTGCTATCATCTTCAAGAGTACAAATCCTACGGATATATTTTAGGTGTCTAATGTTAGGATCAGGTGATTAGTTCTTGATTTTCAATTAAGATTTCTTTAAAATTTAGAGAACATAAAGTCATATATTCACCAATTCTGTACTAGCTTGGCAGCATTCTACTTCATCATAGCATGTTTCTTTATATTCACCTACTGTTAATATCATGTTTTCATGTATTGTTGCAGGTTAGATTTAAATAGGAAGATGAATGGTAAAGAAAAGCCGTATTTCAACAGATGGGAGTAATTTGTAGATCCTCAAAAAGAAAATTGGTTCGAAAATTAAATAAAGCGGAGAATGAAGAGGAAAGACTTAAATTGAAACCTACCAACATCAAAATCATGAACGAATGGAGAAAGTTTGTGAAGGCCAAAACAAGTCCGGAGTTTAAGGTAACATTAAGATATATGCAATATGCTTTTGGTTACTAAATTCTAACATCTTTCAATATTTCCAGAAACGAAGTGAGAAATATTCGGCCCTTAGGGTTAATCAAGTTCCACACACATCTGGTCGTAGGGGAATAGCTAGATTGACCGAGGACATGGTTAATTAGTTAGTTATAGCATTATTTAATGTTATTTTATGTCTGCCAGTTTATTTGTTTAATGTTATTCTAAATTTGGAAAAAAGGAAGTCCAAATCCATCGTCCATAACTAGAGCTGATGTTTGGATTAAATCTCACATTAAAAAAAATGGTGAACCAGTGATTATGGAAGCTGCAAATACTATTGTAAGAATTTTTTATTTTATCGGTATACCATCGTACATTATCTGTATGTATTTATTTATGTAGGCGAAGATTAAAAAATTTGTTAGACGATCACAGTCCAGTTCATCGCAAAATGTCAATGGAGATGCTCTTGCAAATGTATTGGGACAAGATAAACCAGGACGGTTAAGGGCACTGGGAAGGGGCTGCACCTTAACCAAGCTAGCTATGTCCCAGTCCAGAGATAAACATCTATCTCAATGTCAAGAGGAAATAGCAGAATTGAGGGGTATGGTACACATGATGGTGGACCAAAAGGTAAACTTTTAAAAGTAATTTATTAATTAGACATGGAATGGTATTTGTTTTGGTGTCAACTATATAATAATTTGATGCTTTCTTCCTATTTACATTAATGATTGATTTCCAGTACTATTTATTTTGGCATACAATTACAATTTACAAATAGTATATCGTCTGTTCACAATTACAATTTACAAATAGTATATTTCCAGTACCATTTATTTACATTAGTGTCGTTTGTTCACATAAATCTTTGGCATCCATTTTGAGTATCCAAACAGTATATGTAGTATAGGTTTTCCTGCTTGCTTTTCATTTTTTCTCAAATAAAACTCTGAACAAGTTTTGGGTGCACATGTCATCTTGACACTTGATCACTAAACATAAATGGTAAGTCTATGATGAATAAGGTTTACTGATGCACCTATAATTTATTGCAAATATGCATAGCATCAAAGTATATATAAAAACACTATAGTAACTGGGAATAACAAAACAATGCATAACAACTGGCTTTTTATTATGTAATAATTTTGAAAATAATGACTTCAGACACACATGTTTGTAAATGATGCTACAACAACTGGTTTTTTGTATGTACTCTGCCATTCAAACTTGTTGGACCGACTTTAGTGACATTTTAAGTATTGTGCATATCCACTTCAGTGCTCCTAAGATTAAAATATCCTAATAGTAGTGCTTTGCTGTAGGGTAAAGAAAGTTCGAAAGAAGGGAGCACACCTGAATTGGTAAAAATAATAATTATATTACTCAAGAGATAACATTTGGATTTTAGTTTTTGATCCAGTAATTGCTATAATTTTTCTGTTGAATAATTGTAGAGCAATGATGATGTATGTTCGGTGTTCAATTGGGATGGAGCCTCTACAGTTGTTGCCGATGGGAGAGTGTTGTCCATGGACCCAAATGACGTTGTCAATGGCATTCGTCTTGGACCAAATGCTGTGGGCATTATTATAGATTTCATGGAAGAACCAAATGCTTACTTATGGAGGCCTACACCTGAAATGACAGTATTAGCAAACGCTGAGAATAAGGTAGTAGCATGACCATTAAATTGCATTAAGAGACCGCTGAGAGGACATCTGAATGAAGTCAGTACGCTAAATTTTACAATTCACAATATTTACGTCGGTCTTCCACAAATTTAATTTAGAAATATGTCTTGCACAATATTTTCACTTAATCACTAAACTCTTGATTTACACTTCTCCTTTTAGAGTGACAACAACGCCTAAGATGACAAATGCAAGATTTATGCTTGGAATGAGGGTGAAGGGGTATTTGCCGAAGGAAGAATCTATGCCAGAGATCCACAACATCTTGTTAATGGTATTCCGCTCGGTCCGGCTGCCTTTGCTATTAAGGTGGACAATGTAGATGCATATTTGTGGCGACCCACAGTTGATATGTCGTGTGTTAGAGATGCAGTTGGTAGGAAAGTAGCATGGCCAAAATCAAAAGTTGAAGTTAATAAAGATGCAGTTGGTAAGATTGTAAATTGTGCGATTTCTCCTGTGACACCCATAATCGCGAAGAAACCACAATAAGTAAATATGCTGGAAATATTTTTTATTTTGTATTTTGTTTCTTCTGTTTGAAATATGCACCACCGTGTTGTTGCATTTTGTATGCTTTGGTTTCTAAAACAAGCACACAATTTTCAATATGCACCATATTTTTTCCAGCCGATTGCAGAGCTGACAAAAGATAATAAATGCAAGTTGATTGATGTAGGTGAAACGGACAAAGTAGTGGCTGAAGGAACTATCGCTTCAACTGATTTAATATCGATGGTCCATTGTCGTCCATTGGGACGTGATGCTATAAAAGTTTGGGTTGAAACTGTGAGATTTTCGGATGCAGTGCTATGGAGACCTACATTGGAGTTGACGTGCATGGAAGATGCCTTTGGCGTTCCCGTAGCTTGGCCGATGGCAAAACTCATTATGGAACCAAATTGAAAGGTATGCAATTCTTTATGTACTTGAAAACTTCTTGCAGAATTACGACCATGGATAACCAGTAGCAACAAAATACTTAAACCATCAAGTCAAATAATTATAATGCCTAAGTGATTTGAAAAGGGGCTGCCTTCAAATTTATTCGAAATTTTCCTCTAAATTGCCTCATTATAACCTGCTTGTAGATGTGCAATGAGTTATACTTGAATGATTTATGTGAATATGCAACAATGTGAATATAATTTGGAATTTATGTCGGAATTTACTATGATCAGGCTTATCAAAATATGGTATTTATCTTTAATATATTAACTGTAATTAGTCGGTGGTTTGATCCATTAGTAGCCATAAGTGATATAGACTAACTGTACGTACTTAAATGATAATTTATGATCCTACGTTTCCAGTCATTTTACATACTAGGACCATATTATATTATTATCCCATATTTTTATCAACAAATGCATGTATCGTTATGAATTTTTTGAATCTGTGTTTGGCTGTATCCATATGGGTCTGGCAGACTTCTTACACCTACCTAATTTCACTATCTAAAATAATTCATGTACGCTTATATTTTCATCTGTGTTCTAGTATATGAAAATCTGTGTTTGAGTATATGAAAATGTACAGGCAAAGATAAAATGTACAAAACATTGATGACAAATCTTCATTTTCATTTTATTCTTGGCCAAAACTAACATGCACATTATTTTAGTTTTCATATTCAGTTGTGCATATCCAGTTGTTCATAACTTTAGTCTCATTGTTTTCTCAGTATTGATGGTCCTATCATTATTATCTCAGTATTGATTATACCTTGAGTCTCACTGTTGATTATATTTTGTTTACATGTAGGCGTTTCTGAAGAATGAGCAGTAGCAGCACTAGTTTATCGTACTTGTTAGGTAGTTTGGTTGTTTATTGTACTTTCTTAGTTCAGATGTTTATGGTACTTTAACTCCAGCATTAGCATATTGTTTGCGGTATGTAGTTCGGTTGTGTAAACTTCTATGAACGGTTAACATATTGTTTATGTTAGTGCTTTTGTTTATGTATTTTGTGGTTTTTAACTGTGTTTTTGTTTGAATGTATATGTGTATATGTATTTTGCGATTGAGTACGTAGTTGGATTGTGTTTATGTTTCAACGTTTACGGTTGATTGATATAGTAGAAACAAAATAGACCATCAATAGGAAATAATAATGTGAAAAAATAATGCAAATTGATCATCACCATTTAGTAGCGTTTCAAAAACGCTACGAAAATACATATAGTGGCGTTGAGTAAACGCAACCGCAAAGTTGGGGTAAAATTGGAAATTCTATCGGTAGCGTCAAAAAACATTTTGGTGGCATTTTATACACGCTGCAAAAAAAGAATATAGTGGTGTTTCATAAACGCTGCAGTAAAAAGTTTTATGGTAGCGTTGAGATAAGTGCAACTAAAAATCGGGTATTTTTAGTCGCGAGCTTTATAACAGCGTTCATCAAAACGCTGCTAAAACTTTTAGTTGCGTTTTTTGTGCGCTACTAAAACTCAAAATTCTTGTAGTGTATCTAATAGGCACTTTCTTTAAAAAGCTATTTGCCCTCACTTGAAGAGAGTATGCTGTAGATTTCAAGCAAATATTTTCCAAGATACAACAAATCCAAGGAGTAATGCAGATAGCAAATTGAATTCCTTAGAAAAAGAAATTATGGTTTTTAGGAGAAATTGTGTTCCGAGAAAGAAGAATTTTGAGTTATTTATAGAGGAGCAAACATTCCTTTGTACAGCCGCAACCTTTGAAAAGAAATAATTTGTTTTGAATTTCAAAAATTTTTAATAGTAGTGGCTACTCAAAAAATTCGACCGTTGCAGAGCGTAAGTCAAGAATTGAACCGCCTATGTGGGTGCGTGCGAAGTGCATTATAAGTGCATTTTAGAAATAATGGGCGCTCATGCGCTTCCGGCCCAAGCCTATGTTAGCTCATTCCTGAATTTTGTCCAATTAATAAACAAATCGACATTTGGTATATACCTTATTTTTAACTCATATTGGCGAAGTGGGACAAAAGAAATCCTTTATGCAATTAAATATCCAACATACATGATATAAAATTCATCATTTTTAATCATTCTGATTCTGTTGGTTAATAAATTTTTATCTGTATATCTGATATTATATTGTTTAAATCATAACTCGTATATATTGTCTTGCATCGAGACAAGATGTATTATTTTAGACGAGCTTAGATATTGAAACATATCCATGTTTATTCAATGCAGTCAACACGGGAGATTGCTTCTTTCATGTCAACTGATCCGAACTGTTGATGGTAAACTTCCTCTGATATTTCAATTAGCGCATCACACAATATTATAAAACTATAGAGGTATGAGTACACTGAGTTATAATAATGAATTAGTACATCATAAATCACCAACATGCTTATAGTTGATAACCAGCCATTAAATAACATATCTCTCGTCTAGTAATATGCATGAAGACCCACTTTTGGTCTCTCGTCACCATCCACCGAAGCCTCTTAGTTTATTGTGTAGTGAAATTCTTTTACAAAATTCTCAGAATTAAACTTTCCGACTAAACAAAAATGTTTAAAATCAAAAAAGAATCAAACAATATTCAAATACCAAACAAAATAAACAATAAAAAAGAAGACTCGTAACATGATTCAATCAAATAATCTACAACTGTTAATCCGCTTTTTAGCAAAGTAGTTTCAATTCGACTTAGAAGATTCAAACGAGGACAAAATAACTTGAAACTTGACAAACATGCTCATACGGAGAAAGGACGTATCTTAAGGAAAATTAGACTAAAAATGTGATAAAGGGACAAGTTGACACCGAGTCATGGCCATGAGTCAGTGACAGGTCATCATGCTTCATCCACAACAACTCTAACTTTGCATAGGTGATTGTCTAGCCCTTATAGGCAAGTTCTAGTGATTTCATAGAATTCCATACAACGTATCTCAGGAATTAAAGAGTTATCTCCAGTAAACTATAGAAAAATCAAGTTATGAAGAAATGATCGTCAAAACAAGTCATTAACCAATGAAAACATAAAGGGAATCTTAAATGAAGTAAGAACCACGATCTAAGAGAAAACACTGAGTTTCCCTCTAGAGGGATAACACGATAGTTATAGGGATGACTCAGTATCGAGTTATAGCCTTAACTCGTGTAATCTTCATTTTTCCACATAACTCTAGGCCGATATCTGGACCTCTCTAATATCAGGCTTCTAACCCAATATGGCTGCTACCCCTATAATACAAACCATAGGGCAACCAAATTAGTGGCTGGATTGTTTGACTGCTGAAACTCTGCTTATTCTTTACCTCTAACTTCACCTTTATTAAAGTCACATAGGAAACAACAATTTTTTGTTCCAAGACTTAGATCAAAAAATTCTTTGTACTAGTGGCAATATAGAAATTCTATTATATATCTAAGATCTACTAGATTTTGGTCAGATCTAAGTTAAGTAGTTGTAATCCAAAGAGAGAACAGTTAATAAAATAGATTTAAGTGGATATAGGCTGAAGATTACATCGAACTACTAATAGATTATGTCTTCTTTTACCAATTTGGCTTTTATTTGATCTAAACATGTGTTTTCATCTGATTTCTACGTATTGATCTATTTTTTGGGTTAACAACAACCATCTAAAGTCTAACAAAATCTTTTATTCCTTCATTATCAACAAGTACATGAGAGATTGTATTTGGTAACCACTTAGTTTAATCGAAGTCCCTAATTTTATTAATAAGAGAATAAAGATTTACAATTGGGTTCAGCGGAATTGTCTTGAGTGATGAAGAATATATAAATCTCTTCAAACTGATTGGAATCATTGGATTATGGCCATATAATTAGCACCGTTGGATATGATGAAGCCCTTCCCAAGTAGAAGCTTCATCGTCTATGAAGCCCTATTCGCAATCTACGAGCGCCGGGTCGTCTACCTGCCTGCATTTGAGAGATTACGTGAATCTAGGCTCAATTTTGATTTAATGCTCCTAGCAGTCGGGACCACTTAAGGTCTAGCGGTCGATCACTTAGAGCTCACATTTAATGAGCATTAAATTCTTTTGTATCTTCTTTTTTACCTAAACCTTGAAATCCGATATCTTTTGATTCAAATCTCCAAACGAACTTTTTCTTCTTCCATTGCAAAGCTCTTGAACTCCATTTTACTGTGACATTTAGTTTGCTTCATATTTGAGTTTTTATGGTTCTTCCAAGGATCCTAGATAACTAGATTTGAAAAGAGATAAAAAGTGAAGAAAAACTTTAGATAAACAATATTCTCTAAATAAAGCTCTATTAATCCATCAAAAGATTAGAAGAAAACCATTATTAGTTGAGAAGAAATTTCATTCCTCATAACCCTATTACAATGAATCTCCTACTTCCTAATCATAATGAACCATATACGAGCATATTTGTAACAACGTGATGTAACACTACTAGAAAGGGGCTAATGGCAACAGATAGTTCCGACGTACGTCGACGACTCCGTCATTCTGCTTTTGATGGCCTTTGACGACTAGCTATTTTAGGTAATTTAATTTATCATATTATTATAATTTATTAATTATAGAAGTTTGAAATTGGTTTAAAAAGCTAATTTAATTTCTAAAAATTAAAGAAGATATTTTTATTCAATTATTCAATTTTATAATGGCTTTTGATTAATTAAATTCCTATTTTGATAATCTTTTATTGTGTAATTCAAAATTTAACTTTATTGAAAATCAAAATCATATGATCAATATATGCAACTTTTAGGTCGTCTTATAACACACTGTAAAATGTAATAAAAAATAAATAGATTAGACAAATTAATTGAATATAATAAAACTAAAAACGAAAATTTTGCAAAATTTAGAATTTGGCCACGAAAGTTATACCATCGCATTCATAGCGATTTTTCGACCAATTTTCACATTTAAAATGTTGAAACCAGAGCTCAAACGGAAAAGTTATGGACGTTTGAAGTTTTTAGATTCAAAATAATTTAAATAGAATTCAAATAAATAAATAATTCTTAAATTTGAAATTTGAAAGTTAACGGCAATTAGACTTGAGGTTTAAGTAATCGTTAAAAATTAACGTTAAATAATTAATTAAGGTATTAATTAATATACAATGACAAGCGAATCAAGTGGAGCCGAATTAGATCCACCAATCGGCCGGTGGAGGTTCAACTGGTTGATCGGTGGATAATTGATGGCTAGGGTTTTGTTGCATATTGGACGTTTTGGATATTATTATTTTAAATGGACTTAAATTCGACGGTTCTGGTACATTCCAACTACTATAAATAAAAACCTACCCCCTTCACTTTTGCTCACATATTATTTTGGAGAAGTTGGCAATGCTCTGTCAATCATCCTCTTTTGATTCAAAAGATTTTTTTTATGGTTTCAGTAACCCATTCTGGATGTTTATTACTTTATTTTTTTATTCTATTTTCCTCCAATCCCTCAATCTCTAAATCTAATATGTAACAGACCGGTATTTTCAACCATTTGCATCCGCACATGCCGGACTTGAATTGCTCAAAATATCAGATTGTTAATTTAAATTTGCAAAACTCGGCATATTCAGTAAACAAATCAATCACAGAATCACAGACACGGAGTAGTATAAAATAATGCAGCGGAATAGATAAATAGTAGTTCATGAAGCTACTACATAAACATCAGAGTTGGAAGTAAAATACAGCAGAATATCTCAAATACAGTGAAGTCTCCAATACAAACTGATGACCTCCTTGAACAAATCAACCGGAAAAGCTAAAAGCTGAATCGAAAGTTGGATTTCCCAACGAAGCTCCAAACTCCAAAGACGAGTCTCAAATGCTGAATTACTCAGTCTGACCCGAGCATAAAGCAAAATACAAAACACTCGAGTCAGGATTAACATTCTTATATCAATAAATCCAACTTAAGTGAAATATCGACTGAAATACAATTAACTTAAAGGATGTTTGGGATAACCATCCTCTAAGGATCTAGGGAACTATTTACAATGTAGAAATATACACAACTAAACGTCATTATAAATCCGTGGTCATTTCAAATTAATTTATATTTCAAAACCAAAATATCATTCCATTAAATATATATATATATATATATATATATATATATATATATATATATCCTCAATTTCAAAAATTGAGTCAAATCAACTCGGGTTCCAAATTCAAATTTAATTCAATCTAAATTTATCCATTTTAATTCAATTCAGTTTCTAAATAACAAATTCAAATTATATTGATTTCAAATATAGACTCAAATCACAAAATAAACCATTTAAATTCCATTATATTTCAAAGCTTTCATATTCAACAATTTCAAAGTTAAATTTAACAGTTTCATATAGATCCTAATTTAACTTCGTTATTATTTAGTCAGGAAATATTCACTTAATAAATTCAATATCATTTAAACAGCCTTAAATTACATTTTTGCCGAGTATTTCCTTAAATTTATTTAGACAAGAAATATTCAATAAATTCCTTAAATAAAACAAAGTTATAAATCATATCTTAAATCTCAGGTTCAATAAGTTTCAAATCGGTTACATTAAATAAAATTCTTTATTGAATACAATTTCAAATAAATTCAAATTATCTTCCCAACCTTAACTTATTCAAGTTCTTGCCAAAATGTATTTGAAATATAAATTTAAATACTTAAACATATTATATGTATTAAATCAATATTTATTAAATTAAATATTATTATTAAATATATATATATATATATATCATCACCATTTTACATATAAATAACTTTAAGAATCAACATTTATTAAAACCATATATCTCTTTCAAAAACCATATAAATTATTTCCAAAATATTTATATATGGACCAACGGTGTTTGTATATAATTTCCTATCTTATGGTCAAGTGGTACAGATATTTATCATTTCAATCCGTAATTTAAATATATACGGGTAGATATCATTTCGACCCGCAATCCCAAATTCAAATCAAATGAAAATCGTTTGGGTCCATCATTTCAACCCATAACGATTCTCTCATATTCTAAAGTTTGTTCGGGTATGTATCATTTTAACCCATAGTGAATTCTATATTAATAGGGAACTTGCAGAGTGATAACATGTATAATTTAACATATAACAACAGTCATATATCATCAATAACAATATAATATAAACAATAGGATATGGTGTCATACCCCACAGGTGAACAGTTACAGATAATAGCATATATAACAATTTAAATAACTAATAGCGGCATATTTCAATTGTCGTTTCAATTGAAATCAAATTTAATAAATATAAGACCGTTTGAGTGATTGCTCTCCTTTCTAGGTTAGAGAGACTAGAAGATGACACGAATATACATAAAGAAACGGACACTGAAATTGAGTTACGAATCCAAGCACGATTTTGATGATCAGAGCTGATAAAAAGGGATAGACGAAATCTAATCAGAACGGAATCGATGAAGATCAATTAGAATAGCTGGACTGATATACAACTACATATGTAAAAATTATATTTTAACTTCAGACGTGTATTAAATTAAATATATATCTTCATTTCAAAATCCATTGTTCCAACTTAAACTCAAGATTAAAGTCAAACATATTTACATATAGTATATTTGAGATAAATACTTATATATATACATATACATATTAAGATATCAAAATACATACATATATAATGTATTTCATTTGAAAATATCCATATATATTAAACAATCAATTCAACATATATTACAAAGTTTATAATTAAAATCAAACGCATAAAAAAGGATCTATATATATAAATTCGAAAACCAACAGATTCATACACATTAATATGCAAACTCGATATATATTTAAAACCATTGTAGCTTGAATTATACATATATACACTGTACAATATAGTGGTTAACAGTATGCATATATAATACATACATTTCCCTCTTTTTTTAAACAATATATATATATACACACACACACACACACACACACACATACATACATACATACATACATATATATATATATAACCGAAACTGCATATATAATATACAGTAGCAAGCATACAAATAAGACGACTTATCGTTTTAAAATTATATATATATTTATAATAGGCTTATATGTGCCAATACATCATTCCATATTATTTCAACTATCAATAGAAATTTTAATATAAACTTATGCAGACCAACATATAACCTCTTTAACATATATATATATATATATGTATGTGCATATATATATATATATATATATATATATATATATATGCATCGAAACCAGTTTACAACACTACAAACTAATTTATATACATGCGTTAAAAAATACTGGCAATGTATATATATAAAAACAAACAGTTTTTGTTTATATCAACTAATATATTATTAAAGTACTTTAAACATATTAAAGCTATCACATTTATAAACAAATATGTATATTATAAACAAATGTATATACAACACCATTCAGCAAACAAAACAAAATACATTTATATATACCAAGTTTATAGTAAATCTAACTCTTATGAAAAAACTATTTTGAACCAAAAGATATACATATATTTAAAACCCAACAGAATGTAATTTACATACAAATATAAAAACGATATATATTGTTATCAAAACTGTTTAAATCATAATGTGACAGGCCTATATAAATTATAGACATCTATACTTTTAATATCCATAACAGAAAAACCTATATACTACTTACGCATTTTATATAACAAAATTTATTTAGTAAATAGATATCACCTTTTCAAAATATCATATAGCAGTATATTAAACTTTAATACAACTAGTAAGTTTCAAACCTAATCTATATAAATTATCCTATATAACATATCAAGCATCGTTTAACAATATATTTTCGAAAACAAAGTATAAACAACATTGTCTATTAATAAACAAAACAGAAATAGAAAATCTGGTTCAAACCATTAATCAAAAATATTGTATATACACTTACCTGTTAAATATATATGCATATACTCTCTCTTTTAAACATAAAGAAAAACCCTGACATAATAAAAAAAGAAATAAAATAATATAATACCGTAAATAGGTGAAGTTGCATGCAAGCTTGGCCAGGCGAGGCTAAACAATGGAGAGACGTGCATGTGCCCGAGGCCGGTCTCTGGGCAGTGCACTGGTAGCTCGGCCGAGGTGGTTTCTTAAAGGGGTGAGGGGGAGGGGATCAACGGCCACCAGAGGGGAGAGAGGAGGCGGTCATGACCTAATCTGATCTAGGGAGGAAGCGGAGGAATTAAAACAGTAGTTTCATATATTTTGAGCGAAGAGGAAAGAATGGGTTCATAGCTTTCTGATAATACACTTTTCAAAATTTATTGGGAAGAGAAGGAAAGTAATATATGAAAGGTTATGTGATGAACAAGCAATACAAAATTGCAATAGTAATAGTCTATTGAATCAAAAGTCAAAAGATGGATATTGGAAATATTAACACCCACTGACTATTAAGTTTCCCAATATCCCAATGGTCAGAGGAACAAAAGATAAGGAACTGGTATCAAGTTAATAAAGTGGAAAAACAAAAGTGACAAGGTGAATTTAAAATTTAAAGCAAGCGCACTGCTGGGTTAATACGGTGGGATATAGAAGGGCATGGGAAGAAAAAGGTCAAAATGCAGAACCGATATGACAGTCGTCTTGCAGATTTCGTGGTCTCGGACTTCGAAATAAACAAACGAATATACTGCGGAGATTAGCATGGCGAGTCGATCAAAACGGTAGACAGATATCACTGGTACGATCTCCGATCGAAAGTCAATAATCGGTATCGATATACGTTGTTATTCTGTAGGAAAAATCCAAACGGAGCTAGAAACATCCGAATTTCGCAATCAGATACAGAGTGTTCTAAATAAATTTTCTCATGTTGACATACTTAGGTTTCGGAAGACTTTTAAATTCAATAGTTATTTCGTCGGAGATAAGATCGACGGAGCAATAACAGTCAAAATTCGGAGAAACGAAGTATGACATCTTGCTCAGAAGATGATTTACAATTTTTCCATAGAAAAATATTCAAGTTTGAAAAACATTTTATTATCTTCAAATATTAACTGATATAAATTTAAATAAAATTACACCAAAAAAATAACTGCCGTGTTAGCTGATGAAAATCTACCAGTTGCTATGTTTAAATAGACGTATTTAAATTTATGTTTCAAAATTTTATAATTTAAAATTTCACAAAAATTCAACTAATTAAATGAATTAAGCAAAAGAAAATTTATTAAAATTTTTAGAATCGTTACACTCTCCCCCACTCAAAACTTTTCGCCCCCAAAAAGGGAGGAGGTAGGAGAATAGAACAACTAGAAGTAAAGTAGATTGAAAGTCAAGATTAAACAATAAATTTGAAACTATATAAATTTTACTTGAAATATTCATTTGAAATTTAATTTTCTTTAATAGTTTAATATTTTTTTTAAAACCCACTTATAAAATTTATTGCTTCCTTTGTAAGTACCATTTATATGTTTAAATAAAACCTTTATAAATATACATAAGCTATTTGACAACAATTATTTACATCATTAGCTATATTTACAAAGAAGCTACTGAAAACATTAAATCCATAATTCATAAATTTATAAATTTTATCTCAAGTTACTTTCAAATATTATTTACTTAATATCTTCTAAAATATTTATAACACTAAAATTTTTCTATTAAACCATGTAGTATATAAATAAACAATATTTTAAAATGATATATTCAAAAAGGAAAAGAAGGTAGACTCAGATAAACAGAATATAGGTGGATAAATAAAGCTGAGCAGATGAGGTAGATTCAAAAGAATAGTATCGGGCACGAATAATTAATTCAAACCATAAGAATTTCAATTTCAAATATTAATACAAAGTTTCTTTGCTGGAAATACTTTCATAATAAAATACCTTTATAATAAAATATTTTTATAATAAAATTCTTTTATATCGAAATAATTTTCCTTTTGAAAATACTTTTATAACTCGATGTTTCAACAAGTTTATCCTCGTATTTGCCGACTCTGGCTATGCGTTGATCAAGCGCAAAGCTAGAATTCTTCAAGTACTTAATAGACCTGTTTCAACACCTAGTGAAAAATACTTGAAAAATCTTCAAAACCGATATGGAAAGTACAATCCAAACAAATCACCTGGATCGTAGATACACAATGGTTACGCCTGGATCCCTCAGGGAACATCCGTACCTTTGAGCAATCACTGCCTTGTGAATTATGCCATGATAACCAAAACACGTGGACCGTAGGATACATAACAATGGTTACACCTGGATCCCTCAGGAAACGTCCGTATCCTTTAAGCAATCTCTGCCTGGCGGACTACGCCACGACAACAATACCGGTAGACCGCAGGATACATAACAATGGTAATCCCGGATCTCCTAGAAAACATCCGTACTCTTTAAACAATCTCCGCCTTGCAGATTACGCAACCCAAAAAAAGGACGACGGGTTATGCCACGGTAGGACACTCGAGTATCACATCTAGAAAACCAAAATCAGAGAGAATAATATCGATAGAATGAATCCACAATGTGGCCACAAAGAGGATATCAAGCAGAAGGCAATTTCCACATCTTTACTTTGAAAATATGTATCTTATAGTACCTTTTCAAATCACTTTCAAATATCATACTTATATAAAGTCCATTATATATAAGATTTCATTTTCAAATCGAATACTTTCCAAAATCAATAGTATATCAAATCACACTTATATAGACTTCGATTATATAAGACTTCGCTTTTCAAATTGAGCACCTTTCCAAATCAATAGTTTTCAAATCAACTTCATACATATACTAATCAATTTTGTATAAGTTCGATAATGCCCAAATCAAAGTATTTAGTGAAACAAGGTTCTCAATTTCAATATATGTAGGGTCATACCAAAACAAATTTTAAACTCGAGGACTGAACACCGGTTCACTTCAATTAGTTTCAAATATATATACATATATCTTTCGAAAATCAAATCATCCTTCAGAATTTGAAATCAAAATTTGTTTCACAAAATCACTCGCATAGCAAAGCTATTAAAGTGGCCTCTCCCCCACTCTGAAACTCGAAAATCAAAGCCGATGATGCATGCACTCATCACCGGAATTATTTTCCAATGACATAAGTGAGTTCTAGACTTCTATTTTCTTTAAAACTTCTTTGAAATTTCTTCAAAATCATTAGAACGTATTTGAAGGCATTGAAACATTTCTTATCTAGAAAATACTTTCAAATCGTATTATTATATATTTTCAAAATCTTAAAACCAATTTCAAAACACCGGAGTTCAATTCCTCGAAATTCAAATTAAAAACCCTTCAGTTATAAATCATTTTATAAGTCAATTTCTTATATAATTTTCAAAATTTCAAATCCTTATCGATAACATTTCTCTTTTATATATAGTATAATCGTACTTATCAAAAGAATAATTTCGGTTTATAAGACGATTTCTAAAATACGAACAACCCGATTTTTCAAAGGAAGATTCAAGAAGGTATTCCAAAATGGGTTTCAACACAAAGACAGGGATTAAATTAGAGGGACTCTAATTAAATAGAATTCTGATTCGAAGATAGACTCGATCGAAGATGAGATAATTAAATTTCAAAAGTAGAAGATGGATATAATTATATAAATCGTTGTCGACCTTAACCGGGTCAACCTTGACTTCAAGAACAAGATTGATGCGGAATTTTAATGCAAATCGACATTCAATCGCCAAAGATAGAATTCGACATAACAAGAGATAATAGCATCTAAACCGAGGGATATATAAATCTTTGGTGAATCAATGCCAATTGTAAAGGTGTTCCACCCCTTTACAAATCATTCAAAGATTGCCGAGATCTCCTATTCTTATAGAGGTCATCCGAAGTGGAGTTATGGGATACTTCAGAATCAAGAATCATGAATAAGGAGATAAGATAATGGATTTTGGAGCCAAAGGGAACGTTCCAAAGTCCAAAGATAAACCAAAATCACATATGAAGAAATTCAAGCTCAAAAGAAAGCGATTATGTAAATGAATTTACTATATATGCTAAGTTTGCCTAGAGCCAAAGCTCTGATACCAACTGTAACCGACCGGTATTTTCAACCATTCACATCCGCACATGCCAAACTTGAATTACTCAAAATATCAGATTGTTAATTTAAATTTGGCAAAACTCAGCATATTCAGTAAACAAATCAATCACATAATCACAGACACAGAGTAGCATATAAATAATGCAGCGGAATAGATAAATAGTAGTTCACGAAGCTACTATATAAACATTAAAGTTATAAAATATAGAAGAATATCTTAAATACAGTGAAGTCTCCAATACAAACTGATGACCTCTTTGAACAAATCAACTGGAAAAACTAAAAGCTGGATCGATAGTTGATTTCCAAGCGAAGCACCAAATTCCAAAGATGAGTCTCAAATGCTAAATTACTCAGTCTGCCCGAGCGTAAAGCAAAACACAAAACACTTGAGTCAAGATTAACATTCTTATATCAATAAATCCAACTCAAGTGAAATATCAACTGAAATACAATTAACTCAAAGGATGTTTGTGATAACCATCCTCTAAGGATTTGGGGAACTATATACAATGTAGAAATATACACAACTAAACGTCATTATAACACCGTGGTCATTTCAAATTAATTTATACTTCCAAACCAAAATGTCATTCCGTTAAATATATATCTATATATATATATATATATATATCCCTCAATTTCAAAATTTGATTCAAATCAACTCGGGTTCCAAATTCAAACTTAATTCAATCTAAATTTATCCATTTTAATTCAATTCAGTTTCTAAATAATAAATTCAATTTATATTGATTTCAAATACAGATCTGAATCACAAAATAAACCATTTGAATTCCAATATATTTCAAAGCTTTAATATTCAACAATTTCAAAGTTAAATTTAACAGTTTCATAAAGATCTTGTTTTAACTTCATTATTATTAGTCAGGAAATATTCACTTAAATTCAATATTATTTAACAGCCTTAAACTACACTTTTACTAAGTATTTACTTAAATTTATTTAGACGATAAATATTCAATAAATTCCTTAAATCAAAACCAAGTTATAAATCATATCTTAAATCTCAGGTTCAATAAGTTTCAAATCGGTTACATTAAATAAAATTCTTCATTGAATACAATTTCAAATAAATTCTAATTATCTTTCCAACCTTAACTTATTCAACTTATTACCAAAATGTATTTGAAATATAAATTTAAATACTTCAACATATTATATGTATTAAATCAATCTTAATTAAATCAAATATTATTATTAAATCCATATATATCATTTCCATTTTACATATAAATAACTTTAAGAATCAACATTTATTAAAACCATATATCTCTTTCCAGAACCAAAGAAATTATTTTCAAAATATTTATATATGGATCAACGGTGTCTGTATATAATTTCCTATCTTGTGGTCAAGTGGTACAGATATTTATCATTTCATTATATAATTTAAATATATACGGGTAGATATCATATCGACCCGCAATCCCAAATTCAAATACAAATGAAAATCGTTTGGTCTATCATTTCAACCCATAACGATTCTCTCCTATTCTAAAGTCCATTCGGGTATGTATAATTTTAACCCATAGTGAATTCTATACCAACAAGGAACTTGCAGAGTGATAACAGGTATAATTTAACATATAACAACATGCATATATTGTCAATAACCATATGATATAAACAATCGGATATGGTGTCATACCCCATAGGTGAACAGTTACAGATAATAGCATATATAACAATTTAAATAACTAACATCAGCATATTTCAATTGTCGTTTCAATTGAAATAAAATTTAATAAATATAAGAACGTTAATCGTGAGCGATTGCTCACCTTTCCAAGTTAGAGAGACTAGAATATGGCACGAATACACATAGAGAAACAGACACTGAAATTAAGTTACAAATCCAAGCACGATTTCGATGATCAGAGCTAATAACAAGGGATGGACGAAATTAAATCTGAACGGAATCGATGAAGATCAATTGGAATAGCTGCTGACATACAACTATATATGTAAAAATCATATTTTAACTTCATACATGTATTAAATTAAATATATATCTTCATTTCAAAATCCATTGTTCCAAATTAAACTCAAAATTAAAGTCAAACATATTTACATTTAGTATATTTGAGATAAATACTTATATATACATATACATATTAAAATTTCAAAATACATGCATATATAATGTATTTCATTTGAAAATATCCATATATATTAAATAATCAATTCAAATATATATTTCAAAGTTTATAATTAAATTCAAACACATAAAACAACATCTACATATATATATATATAAATTCGAAAACTAATAGATTCATACACATTAATATGTAAACTCTATATATATTTAAAACCATTGTAGCTTGAATTATACATATATACACCGTACAATATAGTAGTTAACAGTAAGCATACATAATACATACATTTCCCTTTTTTTCAAACAATATATATATATATATTTAAAACTGAAACTATATATATAATATACGGTTGCAAGCATATAAATAAGACGACTAATCGTTTTAAAATTATATATATAACAGGCTTATATGCACCAATACATCATCCCATGTTATTTCAACTAACAATAGAGATTAGCATAAACTTATGCGGACCAACATATAACCTCTTTAACACACACACACACACACACACACACACATATAAACAAACAGTTTTTGTTTATATCAACTAATATATTGTTTAAGTACTTTAAAATAAACGGTAGACTTTAATATATTGTTTAAGTACTTTAATATATATATATATTGTTTATATCAACTTATGCAGAACCGATATGACAGTCATCTTGCAGATTTCGTGGTCTCTCAGACTTTGAAATAAACAAACGAATATACTACGGAGATCAGGACGGCGAGTCAATCAAAACGGTAGACAGATATCACTGGTACGATCATCCGATCGAAAGTCGATATCGGTACCGATATACGTTGCTATTCCGTATGGAAAAATCCAAACGGAGCTAGAAATGTCCGAATTTCACGAAACGAATTTCGTAGTCAAATTCATAGTGTTCTAAATAAATTTTCTCATGTTTACATACTTAGGTTTTGGAAGACTTTTAAATTCAACAGTTATTTCACCGGAAATAAGATCAACGGAGAAATAACGGCCAAAATTTGGAGAAACGAAGTATGACATCTTACTCAGAAGATGATTTACAATTTTTCTATAGAAAAATATTCAGGTTTGGAAAACATTTTATTATCCTCAAATATTAACTATATAAATTTAAATAAAATTACACTCAAAAAATAACTTCCATGTATCTGATGAAAATCTACCAGTTGCTATGTTTAAATAGATGTATTTCAAATATCAAATTTATATTTCAAAATTTTATTATTTAAAGTTTCACAAAAATTCAACTAATTAAACAAATAAAAAAAAGTTATTAAAAATTATCAGGTCGTTACATTATCCATTATATAAATCTCTTGTTGTATATATCTAAAAGGGGAGATATAAAAAAGATTATTAAAGGTGTGACAAATCCAAAAAGAGGAAGAGCTAAATGTCACATAAAAACATCACATAAAAAACATCACATAAAAAACCCTCCAAATTCCTTACAAAAAAATGTCAATTTTTAAGTTGGAATTTGAAAAAATTATATTAAAAAATAACGAGAATTGTGTAGATTTATAATTTTAGTGCTACCTTTATTCCACTTCTTATTTTTTCTTTGGAATTGATTAAGGGCTCTGATTAGGAAATATGGTGTAAGATATAAATTCTTAGTTCGTAGTTTGCAATGATTATTTCCACAATTTGAATAGAAATTCCCTTGTCTAATTCTATGTTAAAAATAAGTTGAGTAAAGCCTTAAAATGATTGAAATTGTAAGTTTATATGCTGTAACATCCCAAATTTATCAATTTAAAATTGGTAATTTATTAGAACTTTTGGAATTTAATTTGAAAATAATTTGAGATTAGTTTCAAAACAAATAAAATACGTGTTAATTTATATGAATAAGATTTCAATTTCTTTTGAGTTTAGAATTTGAAATAATAAATGTTTTTAAAGTCATTTGAATTTAAATTGTAATATATATATATATATATATATATATGCATATATGAGTAGATTTGAATTTTTATTTGAATAAATATCTTAAGAAAAAATATTTTGGATTCAAAATATTAACATATGTATATGATTTTATATATGTATAAATTAGTAATAAAAAAAATTCTCTTTTAAAAGTTGTATAAAAATATAATAAAGAAATGTAATTCTGTGATAAAGAAAAAAATTAATACAAATTTTTAATTAAACATATAATTATGCAATTACAAGTGTTAAGTGATAAGATATCCAATTTAACAAGTGTAATTCATTAAAAGAGAAATTTATAAAGTGTCACAGTTAGTTTTTATTTTTCTTAATTTTAAAATAAAATCTTGATTTACATTATATAAACACACCCCTTCTTCTTCTCATCTCTTTTGTTCATTTCTTAAGCCTGTACAAAATTTTAAAACCAGAGAAAAAATCATCAATCACAAGTAATTAAAACAACAACTTCCTCACCTTTGAAATCAAGACCAAAATTCCAGTAAAAAAATCTTTAGCTTTTTTTTCAAATCTCAAGCCAGAGAAGGAGTTTCAAAAACAACTTCAGCTCTCAAACAAGAAGTTCCACATCAAAGCAAGTTCAAGTATCTCACTTTTTCAAAAATCAAGCATGTAAAGTTTGACTTCAACAACACAACCAAAATCATCTCAGATCTCTGGATTCCAGTTTTAAGTTGCAGACCAGAGATCCTTCTTCTCTGTTTTAAAAAAAAAAACAGTAAGTAAAATATTTTTTTAAAAGAGTTTAAATTTGAGTTTGTGTTAAGAAATTAAGCAAGTCATTCCATCAGAAAACTAAGCAAGCTTATATAAATTAGTTGCAGATAAAAAGGTTCAACATCAAATCTAAAAACAGTTCCAGACTTTCAACTTTTAAAACCAGAAAGCTCTCTGTTCAAACTTCACAGGTGAGTAAACTCCTTGATTTGAACTAGAACCAGTTGCTGTGAACAATATTGAAGTTTGAATGATAAATGTGTGTTTGCATATATATATATATATATATATATATATATATATATATATATATATATACACACACACACACACACACACACACATACATACATGAAAATGAAGATGCATGTCTGTACATATCAATATGAACTCTGTTCTATGCAAACATGTTCAAAAATCTGTCTCCAAATTCAGAAGCTCTATCTCATATTGTTTTTAGGCTTTGAAATAAAAAAGAAACATGTTTGTATGATTATGCTCTAAGTTTTAAAAATAAATTTAGATAAACTAAACAATAATCTTGTATGGAAATATAAAAATACAGGCAAACCCAATATAAACAGAAATTTCAGCAATCATGATTTCAGATTTTGAATATCAATTGAAACGATTTCGAAGTTGATGACTTTTAAAAGTGAAATTAGATATTTTTATCAAGTATTTAATGAGAAAGAGGGGGATGGACGGAATCGCCATTTTCTCAAAGTTTTGGCGATCGATAAGGTGATGGACTTCGTATTCGTAACTAGAGCTAGCTGGAAGGTCGTAGGGTTAGTGAAAAATGCTTGTTTAAATTCTAGATCACCGATGATGATGATCTTAATCGAGTTTGGGTTTAAGGTTTAAAATGAGTCGAGGTTAGAAAAGTGATCACTACGTCGTCTTTAGGCCATCGAAGATCATCAGACCAGGGCCATCAGAAGCATGGGAGGCTGGCGGAGCTTAGGATGGAGTATCGCGATTTCTGACGATCAGAGGAGGGAGAGCGAGGCGATCAATTGGGGCTCAAGTTTGTTCCAAAGTTGGGTCTGGTGACTCGATTACGAGATCACCATCGTTTCGGAATTCTAAGTGTTTGTATGGTTTAGGAACATCGTCGTGGATGTGTCGATGACCAGAGATTCAACCTGAGGCGGTCGGAGTGATTGTGCATGTGCACATGGCTAGAGTTGTATCAGGAGGCAGCAGTTTAGGAAGATGAGATTCGACTCGAAGTAACCTTCAGGAAGTAGGGGTTCGAACTCGGGTATGGACTCGAAGCTAATTCTGGGTTGCATGGGTTTGTACTTAAAAAACAAAATATAAGGCACACGGGTGGGTTTTGTTGATAACTCAAAGCAAGTAGCAAAATGGTTCGGGGGAGACTCGAAGTAGTCTCAGGAGATAACGTACAAAACAGTTTTGCTTTAAAAAAAAATAAAGTTCAAACTTTTAAACAATTTTAAAATCATGTTTCTAAATGATAATTTTGATTTGAGTTTAAACTAATTATAGTTTTTAAGTAAGGCATTTTTGAAGTAATTAAATTTAATCTAATTTTGTTACATTATTTTATAAAATTATTTATATAAATTAAATAATGTAATTAAGAATGATAGTCAAAATAAAATGCTATGTAAACTAATTTTGATCTCTTAAGATAATGTGATAAGGATGATTTATTTAACAAGGTTTACAAGGTAATCAAAATGATTAACAAAGCTAAGAAGATTTATCTTTTAAATTTACTAAGTAATTAATGATTTACTTAAGTAATAAATGATTTACTTAAAGAATAACTATTTAATTAATTACTTAATATTAAAGATTAATTAAGTAAATAATTAAGGTTAATTGGTTTGAAATTAATAATTGATTAATTATGGAAATAATTAATTGGTAAAAGTAATTAAGATTTAATTAATTAACAATTAAGGATTAATTAATTAAGATAATCAATTAAGGAATAATTAATTAATGAAGGTGATTAAGATTTAATTAAATATAACTAAGGATAACTAATCATTGATTAAAGGTAATTACTGGAAGTAATTATGCGACTAATTAATTTAAATCACACGATTGATCCATCTTAATTGTAGATGATCGATAACTATTGAATGTTGTGTACTGATTGATATATCTGATATGTAATTGTGATGCTATGTGATACGAATTACTTTGTGCTGAGCTATGATTTCTGGGATGAATATATTTCTGTGTGAATATGAAAACCCTTTGGCCCGTAAAACGGCTTTTGAATTTCGATGCGATAGGGAGTCGGATTTCAGTTGGTTAAATTGACGCTCACTATTCAGTTTAGCCGGGAGAGGACCTTTGTGTCATATAACCCATTCCGAATGGTGATATGACGAAGTGGATAGCATTTGAAGATGGTGGTGAAGACCGGGTGTCTTTGAGAATGATAGGATAACCTATCGAATGACATTGCATTGAGTTGCTTCGGTATAGATATCTCCATATGTGATGGGGAGTTCGATCGGGATTGTGGATGCCCGGATTGCAAGGGCTTCTTCGGAAGTGCCTTCAGTTCTGTTCGAACCCGGAACAGACTTGTATGGTTGTATGTCAGACATTACATTTTGAGATATAAAGCAGATTTCTTTCAAATACATTTCTGTTGGGGGCGGAAAATTTATTCTCTTAGCTTAACACCCTTCTCTGAGACGTACGAGCTCAAAGGTTATGTAGTTGATGGTTATTAGTGATATACTCCCAACTTGGTAATGTGGCATGCTGAGTGTTGCTGATCATTTGTTGATCAAAGCATGACTTTTGTGAAAAGCGTAGCTCTGTGGACGAGACTTCGTCGGACCTCACAACCGGTAATGGTCGAAACAGGAAGGATACAGCAAGGTTGTTGGGGGTAGCGCCCCTTAGGATATGTGCATTTCCTTCTGGATAGAAGTGGTATCATGGTATGGAGCCCAGATACTTAACTTTTGTTGATATTGCAAATATGTTGCGTTGTGATTGTTGTTGTTGGGGCCTCAGATAAAAGTTGGTTACAACCGGAGAATGTCATACTCATGTAGTAGTTACCTAGTTACAGATGTAACTCGGCCTTATGTTGGCAGAGATCTGGTTAGGTACTCGGGGCGTCCCTCTAGAGGCGTACCCATGTGGCCCAGGAAGTTCCTTAGCCTGACCATTGTTGGAAATTCAATTACCAATACGCACCCAATACGGTTTTAGTTGTAGAACCTGTCATCTAACATTGTAGCTATAGTAGGCATACTATAATGGTACGTATGCTGGCTAAGATTAATATTATATATTCGAGAATGTTTTCTACATTATGCACTAACAATAATATCAAAAAGTTTTCTCGTATAAAGCATATTTGACTATCATCAGGAGAAATCTCCTCCAAGTGTGTGATTGCATTGTGTGTGTGCTGGGAGGCCTTACGGTAGTTTCATTTTCCAAAAGCATGAACGGTTTTCTTTTGAAAATTTGTTTTTATTCAAAGCAACTGTTTTGTTTACTCATACAAGTCCCATGACTGACCTAGAGTTTATTGTTTCCTTCCTATACTCTTGGTGCCCATAATTTCCACACGGGCAACCTAGAAGCAGGTTTTCCGTGTTTTGGTGCTGGCTTGGAATCTTTTGAAGTCTTTTGGTTTGGAGGCTATCAAATTTTGAAGGCTTTTGACTTGGTGATCTTTTGGAATCTTTTTGGATCTAAGGTGCTTAGTTTTGGAGCTCGCTATCGCTCTCTTTTCTTTGAAGCCTTTCTTGAAGTGTGATAACTTGTTGTTTCACTGTGATGTTTCTATTTTGAAGTTGTGTTATATGTATAAAATACTCTGATGTTGATGATAATGCTGTAATGGATATCGTGATGATGTTGTATTTGCATGACGATTAATGATAATTCATTTTGTTTCCTGCTGTTTATATTCATCTAATGTTGTTATAAGCTCCATCCGAATTGGAGTTCGACGTTTGAATCTCCGGCAGTCAAATACAAGTGACGTATTTGATATCGATTTTCGAACGCTGAATTTCGGGTCGTGACAAGTGGTATTAGAGCTAAAAGTTGTAAGAACTTTAGCTACGGAGTATAACACATTAGGTGGCTCATTAGAGATAGTGTGAAGTATACCCTAGCATGAGTATAACCTGAGACCAAAACCCTAAATTTCCTTGGTCTATTTCTTTAAACTGTTGATATTCCTTAAGATATCTCGTCCATATATCTAAGTCAAGTTTTCTTACTAATTACAAATAGTAAGAATGAGCGGGCGAAGAGGAAGAACTAGAGGTCAAGGAAATACCACAACAGCTGGTCAAGTTCCCCCAAAAGCAAAAGCAGCAATACCTACTCAACATCAGCCGAATCTGGCTGATCTATATAAAAGCTTCTTGAGTCTAGGTGGTAACCTATTTACTGGTAAGGAATCTAATGTTGAAGCCCAAGCCTGGATCAAATCAAGTGAAGGAATTTTTAAAGGGCTAAAGTTAGAAGACGATCAAATGCGACTCATAGCTTCTTGGCAACTCCAAGAAGAAGCCTTAGCCTGGTGGAAAGTAGATGAACCAGAAGAAGAGTTTATTTGGAGTCGATTTAAGGAAGTATTTGAGAAGCGCTATATGCCGTCGGCAGGAATTTCCCGAATGTACCAGGAATTCATGGCAAGGAAGTTTGTCATTTGAGGAGTACTTAAACAAATTCAACGAACTATCCCATTCGGTCCAGAATTGGTGAGCACACCTTTAAAGAAAAATGAAAGGTTCATCCATGGCATGAATAATAAATTCCATGAAAGGATGACATCACATGTCAAAGAATCTTTTTTTGATCTTATCGATATGGGGTATAGGTATGCTACCATGGAAATGCAGGAAGCCTCGAGGGAAGGAGGAAATTCGTGCAATCAAAATTGGAAAAAAAGAAAGTTTAAGGGTAAGAAACCATATCAAGGCAAGGATAAGAAGAACAATCAAGGAAATCCAGCTAGATATATAACTTGTTACAATTGCCAAGAAAAAGGCCATTATTCAAACAGCTGCAAGAATCCAAAGAAGCAAGTTAAGAAAGAATAACTTGTGAAGTCTAATCAAGGAGTTAGAGAATGTTATTACTGTCACAACACCATACACGTAGTTAAGAATTGCCCGATGATGAAGCAAGCACAAGTGGCAAATGTCTATGCGATAAAGGATGACCCTTCAACTTCGAGGGCAGATAAAGGAAAAGGTGTTCTAGAAGGTAACCTTACTATTTATGATAAAGTTGTTAGAGTTTTGTTTGACATGGGCGCTACACATAGCTTTATCTCACAACAATCCATAAATGAATTAAAACTTAAACCTAATTTTGTCAACGAGCCCATTTGTGTGAAAAACCCTGTTGGTGGTCCTGCAAACCTTTGTCTACGATGTAGAGACATTCCTATCTCGTATTCTTATTACCAATTCCGTATCAATCTCTTTGTCCTTGATTTTAATGAATTCAAAATCTTACTCGGAATGGATTGGCTAACAAAATACGAAGCCAAATTAGATTATAACAATCGAACGATCTCGATCAAAACAAACCTTGGGAATTTTATTGAAATCTCTTGTGAGGATCCGAGTCGTAAGAGAGATAAATTGATGTATACTTTGGGATATCCTAAACCTAGCCTGGAGACCATACCTATTGTTCAGGAATTTCCAGACGTGTTCGAAGAACTAAAATCCTTACCTCCACATAGAGAAATAGAATTCAGAATTGACTTAGTACCCAATTTCCGTCCTTTCATTCACGCAAGTCGCAGGATGGCACCCACGGAAAGAATTTAGTTAGTCAATCAAACTCGATATTTGCTAGGAAAAGGATTGATTCGCCCTAGTGTTTTCGAATGGGGTTCAGCTGTCGTGTTTGTGGCTAAATCGGACGGATCTTTGAGATTGTGTGTAGAATACCGTGATCTCAATAAACAAACTCTCAAAAAATAGTTTCCTTTACCTAGAATCGACAATCTATTCAATCAACTTCATGGCGCTTGATTCTTTTCTAAGATGGATCTAGCTCAGGGATTCTATCAGCTACGAATTGCCGAAGACTGTGTTCATTTAACCACTTTCAGGGGTCCAGACATTATCTACGAATGGTTAGTCATGCCTTTCGGACTAACCAATGCTCCTACATACTTCGTAGACTTAATGACTCATGTATTCCGTGAAGTATTGAATAAATTTGTTTTGGTGTTTATTGACGATATTCTAATCTACTTCAAAATTGAAGAGGAGCATGTTGAGCATCTTAGAATTTTTTTGGAGATATTAAGGAAGAACATTATGTTTGCAAAGTTTTCTAAATGCCCTTTTTGGGTCAAAGAAGTCAGATTTCTCGGCCATATTGTTAAGGAAGAAGGAATCTCTGTTGATCATAGCAAAATTTCTGCTATTCTAGACTGGAAGTGACCCACTACTCCTAAAGAAGTTCGAAGTTTACTAGGTTTTGCGGGATATTATAGAAAGTTTGTCCAAGATTTTTCCAAGTTGGCCAGTCCATTGACTAAGCTAACAATGAAGAATGCTAAATTCGATTGGACTCCAGAATGTGACGAATCTTTTCAGGAGTTGAAAAGGAGATTAACTACAGCTCCCATTCTTGCTATCATTAATGGGAACCAAGGTTTATCTGTCTATACTGACGCTTGTGGAGATGGTTTGGATACGGTACTAATGAAGAATGGGAAGGTAATTGCCTATGCGAGTAGACAATTACATCCACATGAGAAAAATTACCCAACTCACGATCTCGAGCTTCTAGCTGTTATTTTTGCTTTGAAAATCTGGCGACACTATCTTTTGGGTAAGAATCTCTTTCAGCTTTACTAAAATTTTAAATTTTTACTTAACTTAAAATATATACTTAATAACTCCTTCTTGTTCTAGGTGAAAATTTTGAATTATTCACCGGTCACAAATCTTAGAAATATCTCTTCACCTAGAAAGATTTAAATCTGAGGCAACAAAGATGGTTAGAATTCCTAGCGTCATATGACCTAGATATTCTGTATACACCTGGAAAAGCCAATGTAGTTGCGGATGTCTTTAAGTAGGAAGCATGCTATTCTTGCTCATCTTGTTGTCACTCCTACTCTTCTTGAGAAAATCGCCAACAGGCAAAATGAAGACAAGTTTCTTCGAGATATTTATGGGAGAATCCTTCGAGTCGAAGATACCAGTTTTGAAACCAATCATAGTGTAGTTGTTAGATTGAAAGGCAGGTTCTGTGTGCGCCAGATATCCTAGAATTAAAGCATGAAGTTTTAGATGAATGTCACAAGTCTAAACTCAGTATCCATCCAGGAGTTAATAGATGTATAGAGATATCAAAAGAATTTTCTAGTGGAAGACAATGAAGAGGGATATATCCATATATGTGAGTCACTGTGCTACTTGTCAACAGACTAAAAGCGATTAGAAGAAGATGACGGGTTTACTCCAGCCTTTGGAGGTACCCAAGTGGAAATGGGATCAAGTATTGATGGATTTCATCGACGGGTTACCTCGCACTTGAAAGGGGAATGATGCAATTTAGGTTATTGTGGATCATTTGACTAAAACAACCCATTTTATTCCAGTGAAATCCACCCGGACAGCGGCAAGTATGGCAGAGCTATATGTCAAAGAAATTGCCCGTCTCCATGATATACCCAGTAGTATAGTGAGTGATCATGATCCGATCTTCACTAGTAGATTTTGAGAGGCGTTTCAAGCCGCATTGGGAACAAAACTGAACTTCAGCACCGCTTATCACCCACAGTCTGATAGACAGACTGAAAGGATAAATCGAATATTAGAAGACCTTTTGTGAGCTTGTATTCTCGACTTTGGTGGTTCTTGGGAGGACTATTTACATCTGGTTGAGTTCTCATATAATAATAGTTATCAAGCCAGTATCGAAATGGCTCCTTTCGAAGCTTTATATGGTCGTTTGTGTCGATCACCAGCGTGTTGGATTGAGTCTGGTGATAGACTCGTTCTTGGACTAGATATGATTAAAGAAGCCACGGAAAAAGTTGATTTTATTCGAAATAAGTTGATAACTGCACAAAGTCGTCAGAAGAGTTGTTACGACCGCAGGAGAAGAGCTTTAGAATTTCAAGTTGGAGATTCTATTTTCTTGAAAGTGTCTCCAATGTGTGGTGTGTTAAGATTCGGGAAGACTGGTAAGCTAGCACCATGAAACATTGGTCCTTTTCCTATACTGGAAAGGATCGATCCTCTGGCATATCGAGTGCAGCTACCTAGCTAGTTATCTGGCATACACGATGTATTCCACATTTCACATCTTCGAAAGTATATGCACGATCCAGGCAGTGTTATCGAAGAGGAAACTCAGCAGGATCTTGAAACCACTCCCAACTTAGCAGTTAAAAGAGAGCCATTGAAAATAATCGATCGAGATGAAAAATAATTAAGGAACAAAGTTTTGAAACAGGTTAAAGTGCAATGGAGCGGTGATCCAAAGGACTGTACTTGGGAGACAGAGGGAAATATGCAAAAGTCTTATCCCATTTGCAAAGTGGATATTTCAGCATAATCTGGTAAGCCATTTCTCAATCTTTTTTTCTGAATTCGTATGTTTTTTGTTTGTCTTTTTCTTTCTTTCAAATTTCGAGGACGAAATTTTCTTAAGGGGGTAAATCTGTAACATCCTAAAATTTATCAATTTAAATTTAGTAATTTATTTGAAATTTTGATATTTAATTTGAAAATAATTTGAGATTAGTTTCAAAACAAATAAAATATGTGTTAATTTATATGAATAAGATTTCAATTTCTTTTGAGTTTAAAATTTGAAATAATAAATGTTTTTAAAATCATTTGAATTTAAATTTTGAAATATATATACATAAATATGCATACATTAGTAGATTTGAATTTGTATTTGAATAAATATCTTAAGAAAAAATATTTTGGATTCAAAATATTAACATATGTATATGATTTTTTATATGTATAAATAAGTAATAAAAAAACATTCTCTTTTAAAAGTTGTATAAAAATATAATAAAGACATGTAATTATGTGATAAAGAAAAAAATTAATACAAATTTTTAATTAAACATATAATTATGTAATTACAAGTGTTAAGTGATAAGATATCCAATTCAACAAGTGTAATTCATTAAAAGAGAAATTTAACAAGTGTCATAATTAGTTTTTATTTTCTTAATTTTAAAATAAAATCTTGATTTACATTATATAAACACACCCCTTCTTCTTCTGATCTCTTTTGTTCATTTCTTAAGCCTGTACAAAACTTTAAAACCAGAGAAAATATCATTAGTCACAAGTAATTGAAACAACAACTTCCTCAACTTTGAAATCAAGACCAAAATTCCAGTAAAAAAAATCTATAACTTTTTTTCTTCAAAATCTCAAGTCAGAGAAGGAATTTCAAAAACAACTTCAGCTCTCAAACAAGCAGTTCCACATCAAAGCAAGTTCAAGTATCTCACTTTTTCAAAAATCAAGCTTGTAAAATTCAACTTCAACAACACAACCCAAATCATCTCAGATCTCTGGATTCCAGTTTTAAGTTGCAGATCAGAGATCCTTCTTCTCCGTTTTAAAAAAAACTGTAAGTAAAATCTTTTTCTAAAAGAATTTAAATTTGAGTTTGTGTTAAGAAATTAAGCAAGTCATTCCATCAGAAAACTAAGCAAGCTTATGTAAATTAGTTGTAGATAAAAAAGTTTAAGATCAAAGATAAAAAAGTTTAAGATCAAATTTAAAAACAGTTCCAGACTTTCAACTTTTAAAACCAGAAAGCTCTCTGTTCAAACTTCACAGGTGAGTAAACTCCTTGATTTGAACTAAAACTGGTTGCTGTGAACAATATTGAAGTTTGAATGATAAATGTGTGTTTGCACGTATATATTTATACATGAAAATGAAGAAGCATGTCTGTACACATCAATATGAACTCTGTTCTATGCCTACAGGTTCAAAAACCTGTCTCAAAATTCAAAAGCTCCATCTCAGATTGTTTTTAGGGTTTGAAATCAAAAACAAACATGTTTATATGATTATGCTCTAAGTTTTAAAAATAAATTTAGATAATTTAAACAAAAATCTTATTCGGAAAAATAAGAATACAGGCAAACCCAATATAAACAGAAATTTCAACAATCATGATTTTAGGTTTTGAATATATCATTTGAAACGGCTTCGAAGTTGATGATTTTTAAGAGTGAAATTAGATTTTTTTTATCAAGTATTCAATGAGAAAGAGGGAGATGAACGAAATCGCCATTTTCTCGAAGTTCTAGCGATCGATAAGATGATGGACTTCGTGTTCGTAACTAGTGCTAGCTGGAAGGTCGTAGGGTTAGGGAAAAATGCTTGTTTAAATTCTAGATCGCTGATGGTGATGATCTTGATCGAGTTAGGGTTTAAGGTTTAAGATGAGTTGAGGTTAGAAGCGTGATCAATGCTTCGTCTTTAGGCCATCGAACATCATCGGACTGGGGCCATCAGAAGCATGTGAGGCTAGCGGAGCTTAGGATGGAATACCACGATTTCTGATGATCAGAGGAGGGAGAGTGAGGCGATCAATTGGGGCTCAAATTTTCTGCCGATTTGGGTCCGGTGGCTCGATTATGAGATCACCATCTTTTCGGAATTCTGAGTGCTTGTGTGGTTTAGGAACATCATCGTGGACATGTCGATGACCAGAGATTCAACCTGAGACGGCCGGAGTGATTGTGCATGTGCACATGGCTGGAGTTGTGTCAGGAGGCAGCAGTTTGGGAAGAAGGGATTCGACTCGAAGTAACCATCAGGAAGTAGGGGTTCGAACTTGGGTATGGACTCGAAGCTAATTCTGGGTTGCATGGGTTTGTACTTAGAAAAAAATACATAAGGACACGGGTGGGTTTTGTTGATAACTCGAAGCAAGTAGCAAAATGGTTCGAGGGAGACTCGAAGTAGTCTCAGGGGATAACGTACAAAACAGTTTTGCTTTATAAAAAATAAAGTTTAAACTTTTAAACAATTTTAAATTATGTTTTTAAATGATATTTTTGATTTGAGTTTAAAACTAATTAAAGTTTTTAAGTAAGGCATTTTTGAAGTAATTAAATTTAATCTAATTTTGTTACATTATTTTATAAAATTATTTATATAAATTAAATAATGTAATTAAGAAAGATAGTGAAGATAAAATGCTATGTAAACTAATTTTGATCTCTTAAGATAATGTGATAAGGATGAATTATTTAACAAGGTTTACAAGATAATCAAAATGATTAACAAAAGGTAAGATGATTTATCTTTTAAATTTACTAAGTAATTAATGATTTACTTAAGCAATAAATGATTTACTTAAAGAATAACTGTTTAAGTAATTACTTAATATTAAAGATTAATTAAGTAAATAATTAAGGTTAATTGGTTTGAAATTAATAATTAATTAAGGAAATATTAATTGATAAAAGTAATTAAGATTTAATTAATTAACAATTAGGGATTCATTAATTAAGATAATTAATTAAGGAATAATTAATTAATGAAGGTAATTAAGATTTAATTAAATATAATTAAGGATAACTAATCATTGATTAAAGGTAATTGCTGGAAGTAATTATGCGATTAATTAATTTAAATCACACGATTGATCCATCTTAATTGTAGATGATCGATAACTATTGAATGTTGTGTACTGATTGATATCTCTGATATGTAATTGTGATGCTATGTGATATGAATTGCTTTGTGCTAAGCTGTGATTTCTGTGATGAATATATTTCTGTGTGAATATGAAAACCCTTTGGCCCGTAAAACAGCCTTTGAATTTCAATGCGAGAGGGAGTCGGATTTCAGTTGGTTATCCAAAACCCACATTGAACCATTGAATCTTTGTTAGTGACATACCCACATGTTTTCAAATTGACGCTCACTATTTGGTTTAGCCGGGAGAGGACCTTTGTGTCATATAACCCATTCCGTATAGTGATACGATGAAATGGACAACATTAGAAGACGGTGGTGAAGACCGGGTTTCTTTGAGAATGATAGGATAACCTGTCAAATGACTCTGCACTGAGTTGCTCCGATATAGAAATCTCCATATGTGATGGGGAGTCCGATCGGGATTGTGGATGCTCGGATTGCAAGGGCTTCTTCGGAAGTGCCTTCGGTTCTGTTCGAACCCGGAACAGACTTGTATGGTTGTATGTCTGGCATTACATTTTGAGATATAAAGCATATTTCTTTCAAATATATTTCTGTTGGTGGCAGAGAATTTATTCTCTTAGCTTAACACCCTTCTCTGAGACGTACGAGCTCAGAGGTTATGTAATTGAAGGTTATCAGTGATATACTCCCAACTTGGTAATGTGACATGCTGAGTGCTGCTGATCATTTGTTGATCAAAGCATGGCTTTTGTGAAAAGCGTAGCTTTATGGACGAGACTTACCTCACAACCCGGTAATGGTCGAAACAGGAAGGATGCAGCAAGTTTATTGGGGGTAGCGCCCCTTGGGTATGTGCATTTCCTTCTGGATAGAAGTGGTATCATGGTATGGAGCCCAGATACTTAACTTATGTTGATATTGCAAATATGTTGCTTTGTGATTGTTGTTGTTGGGGCATCGGATAAAGGTTGGTTACAACCGAGGAATGGCATACTCGTGTAGTAGTTGCCTAGTTACAGAGTAACCCAGCCTTTTGTTGGCAGAGATCCGGTTAGGTTCTCAGGGCGTCCCTCCAGAGGCGTACCCATGTGGCCTAGAAAGGTCCTTAGCCTGACCATTGTTGGAAATCCAATTACCAATACGCGCCAAATATGGTTTTAGTTGTAGAACCTGCCATCTAACATGGTATCTATAGTAGGCATACTATAATGGTATGTATGCTGGCTAAGATTAATATTATATATTCGAAAATGTTTTCTACACTATGCACTAGCAATAATATCAAAAAGTTTTCTCGTATAAAGCATATTTGACTATCATAAGGAGAAATCTTCCCCAAGTGTGCGATTGCATTATGTGTGTGCCGAGAGGCCTTATGGTAGTTTCATTTTCCAAAAGCATGAACGGTTTTCTTTTAAAAACTTGTTTTGATTCAAAGCATCTGTTTTTTTACTCATACCAGTGACCCAGAGTTTATTGTTTCCTTCCTAAACTCTGGGTGCCCATAATTTCCACACGGGCAGCCTAGAAGCAGGTTTTACATGTTTTGATGCTGGCTTGGAATCTTTTGAAGTCTTTTGGTTTAGAGGCTATCAGTTTTTGAAGGCTTTTGACTTGGTGATCTTTTGGAAGCTTTTTGGATCTAAGGTGCTTAGTTTGGAAGCTCTCTATAGCTCGCTTTTCTTTGAAGCTTTTCTTGAAGTGTGATAACTTGTTGTTCCGCGGTGATGTTTCTATTTTGAAGTTGTGTTATATGTATAAAATGCTCTGATGTTGGTGATAATGCTATAATGGAATCGTGATGGTGTTGTATCTGCATGATGATCAATGATAATTCATTTTGTTTCCCATCGTTTATATTCATCTAATGTTGTTATAAGCTCCATCTGAACTGGAGTTCGACGTTTGAATCTCCAACAGTCGAATACAAGTGAGGTATTTGATATCGATTTTCGAACGCTGAATTTCGGGTCATGACAATTGCTTTATCCCATTACTTTAGCATAAAATATGTTGTGTTTGAATTTTATTTATATACAAGTCTGTTGATTGGATCTTTGGATATTAGATTTATGGTATATTGATAATATGGAAATGAGACTTGTATAATTTTAGAAGTGTTGACTTTTAAACGATAGTTTAGGGCATAACCTCCATAAGCTTAGAAATTGCTAGGCACGTACTTATATATATATGTGTATATATATGTACATATAAGCGTAAATGACATATAATTATAACGTACTAAATGTGTAGTTATTAGGCTATAAATTGTTATTAAATCCCATTTATGAAATTAATTAATTGTAGGGGCGAAATAAGAAAGATTACTTATAAGGCCTAAATAATAGACTTGGTGAGATGTGCGATAATACACACACATACACACATATATATGTAGAGTGTTATGAATTATGGCTAACTTATAGGGATGCGAGGCCAGTCAAAAGTGCATAGAAGCCTACCCCAGCTAATCTAGCTACTAGTGGTATAACTTTGGAGCCAATGTAAGACATCACTTATAATAAGTAACTATAGATGACGCGAGGTTAGTTATTATGTATGGTATATCTACCCAGCTAATCTGGCTATTAATATCTATGAATAGTCGAACTTATATGAGACGTCACTTTAGGGTATAGGTCATAATACGAAGGACCCGCTTCAAGGATTGAAGATATTAAGTGGTTGTGTGAGGGCTTGCCTCTTCTCCATGTAGGAAGTAGTAAATGGTCTCGATTATTGGAAAGGAACGATAGAGGATATCTTTGGAAAGGGCCAACTTCAATAGGAGTATAAGTGGCTAAAGAGATATTCTCTGATGTTGAAGGAGAAGACGAGGAGGAAGCCAAAACCACTCGTTCAAGGGCTAGGGCAGAGACTTTAAGGTCCCCATGGAAGTTTATCTATTCATGTTATTCATTAATATACGCTAAAAGTAATGTTATATTTTGAAAATGTTGTACTAAGGATATGTGACAGTTGTTAATGGTATTATAATACGAATTTATGACATTTGATTTTTAAATGAAATGGGTACTATATCTGTTATTATATTTTATCCTTCCGCCGTGAGTTTTGAATGTGTAGATAAATAGCTCTGTATTGTTCTTTATACTAACTAACAACCAGCTTTGAATGAGTCTAAGTTTTGATTGGACATTTCTGTGTCGGAGTTTAGGTGTATCTCAGGGAGGATTGTCACACGCCCATTATACAACTTCGGTGAAATTTATAATGTGCAGTAGTTTTATGAATTTAAATATATTTTTTAACCATTGTGCAACAGATTATAAAATCTTAAACGCGTTTAACATTATAATTTCATATAAATGAAAATATTCAATAGAAAAATATTATTTTTGAATCCTATGTTGGTCCAAAGAATTTTGGACTTACTTCCAGACCATGAAAAAAAAGTAAATAAATTTAGGATGTTGGTCCGGATTCTCAAATTTATAGCCATTTATCAATATTTGAACTAAAAACCTTTCATTTGAATGCCAAACAATCTTCAAATGAGATGAAATTCGAGCCGCATATAATTTATAATGTATTTATCCAATCCGTATGGTTGGAATCGAAAAAATGGAAAGAAAAAAATTAGACTCAAAATATTTCATTTTCGAAGGAGTTGTATAACATTTAGTATATATTATTAGGAAACTTCTATATAATGATCTATTTTAACTCTAAATTTTTTTCTGTTTATTTTTTTGAATACAATAGTATGGGTTGGATAAATATATAATATATTACATATGTTTGAATTTCATCTCGTTTGAAGATCATTTGACATTCGAACGAAAGGTTGAACTTTGAATGTCGACGAACGACTAAATTTGAAAATCAAGATTGATACCTTAAACCAAATTTTTTTCCTTCATATTTTGAATGTACGCCCAAAATACCTTTGATCGACATAGAATTAACAAATTTACTTTCCTACCAAATATTTTATTCTATATGAATTCATTATCTTAAGTACATTTAAAATTCGTAATTAATTATCAAATCATTAATAAGGTATTGTATAATGAATAAAATAAACTTTTTAATATTTAGTAACGAAAATAGGTTATCGTAAACTTTTTTAAATTTTTATAACAAATTAGATTAAATTTGTTTTAAATACAGATAAAATTTATTGTAATATCTTAAATACCCATCGACAGCCGTCGAAGGCTATCATAAAATAGCCCTCGATGGTCATCGGTAGCCGTCAAAATATTACAAATATGGCTTCAATCGAGCTTATTTCTTCCTCATTTCTAGATTCTCTAAACCCTCAAACCCAAATTGTAAACCCTTGAATCCATCCCAAACCGTCCCTTGCAGTCGCAATCAGCCAAATTCTATTGCAATTTTCATCAAATTGGATTCTCCAACCTTGTACACCTTAAGTTCATCAAAAATTAGATATATTCTTCTTTTAAACTAATTATTTTGAATTTTGGTAAAATTATTGTTAATTTATGCTTAGATTTATTGATAATTGCATATTTATTGGTTATAACTGTATATTGGCTGTTTTCGAAATGTTAATAAGGGTTATTAGTGTTAATGTTTAATTGCAAATTAGGATTAACATTAAATTTGAAAATTAATGTATAATTAGGGCTAGTTCGGATTGATTAATGTAAATGGTCACTAATGCAACATAAATTAGTGTTAGTTAATATATGTGTTAGCTAAATTATCGCAAAAACCATTCATTTACATAATCCATTTATTAGTTTATACAATTAATTATATATAAATTCAGTTCATATGTATGTGGTAAAATAAATAAATTAGTGTATAATGTTAATTTCTATTAACGTATAATAAATTCAAATTACTTTCAGCTAAAATGTTAAAAAAAATAGTTTTTTTATTAGTTTTCAATTGTTAACAGATTCAAATAATGAATTAGTGTAATATTAATATAAACAGACTAGTATATAATGTACTTTATTTTTTAAATCCCTTAGATTTTTTGGTCCAATCTAATAAGTATTGTATATGATCGTTATATAGATATTCATTTTTACTGTAAAATAGATTAATATTCATTTTTTATAGTATTTGTCAGATTTGTCCCTGTATTAGACAAGTTGCAAACATAACATAATAACTACATTCCATAAATAATTTCATGTGAAATGGTTCATAAAATTTCGATAGTAGTTCCTTTTTATTCCCTCTGTATGCACATTTGTGTACGATACGGGAAACAAAGAGGAAGTGTTACGTATCATTCTTTGATGCCCTCAAGAAAGAAAAAAGAAAGTTTTTCTAGAAAAAGGAATGTTGGGAAGCTTTCCTGAATTTTCTAGGAGATATGGAAATTCGAAGCTTTCAAAAGGAGAAGATCTATTCATTTACTTAATAGCGTATGCTCATGCACTGAGCACATCCTTAGTGCACGAGGAGTCCAAGATTTAAAGGCCCGTCTACCATATCAGCAAGCGATTTATTATAGCATAAACAAATTATCTCAAGATGGAGAAGCTAGCATACTACTTGTTTATTAGTTCAAGGATGTCGCAACGATACTTCCAAGCTTACTTGATAAAAGTGCCTATAAATCAGCAATTGTGGTAGGTATTACATCAACCCAAGAGTTTGTGGAGATTGCTGAAGTGGAATATCAAGCTAAATCAATATAGTATAACATACCATCCTAGGAAGATGATGCGAGGGAATCATTGGCCGACTTCATTGCTGAGTCCACTATCCGAGGTGAAGAAGTGAAGGAATATGTTGTCGTATCGTCCTAAAAGAAATTATACGTAGATTGAACCTCCAATGAACATAGTTTCGAGGGCATGAACGATTCTTCTAACACCATAAGGGTGAAGGATATTCTATGCTTTGAAACTAGAGTTCCCAGTGACAAACAACAAAGTTGAATATTAACCACTGATTGTAGGACTTAAGATTGCAAAAGAACTGGGAATCAAGATAATAATATATTCAACACCTCCTAATTATTAGTCTGACAGGTCAAAATGGAATTTCAGGCTAATGGTGCTAGACTTGCCCCTTACTTGAGCATTATACGATAATGCACATTCCCAAAGGCGAGAGTATAAAAGAAGATACACTGGCCAAACTGGCCAGGTTTAGGGATGCATAGCTTATGATAATCTAGTAGAGGGTTTTTCATCTCCCAACATTGATCAGATGGATGTTGAATGGCTCTTGGAGGCTGAGGATGAAAATGATTCATGGATAGCTCCAACGAAAGATTATTTGATGAGGGGAAATCTCCTATTGGAAGAAATGAATGGCGAAAACTCCTATTTTAGTTATTGCAATCTATTATGCAAGATGGAGTGTTATATAGAAGAGTATTCTCGACCCCCTGCTGCACTGTATCAATAAAGATGAAGCAAAGAAGATCCTTTCGAACGTGCATGAAGGAAGCCATAGTGATCACACTAGGTGGAAAATACTCGCAAAGAAGATACTTCATTCCGGATACGTTGGCCAATGATCAGATGAGACGCAACTAACAACACCAGATTATGTGATAAATGCTAAACATTTTTGAAGGTACCTAAAACCATATCTATAAATCTTATGCAAATGGTTAGCATATGGTAGTTTCCAGTTTGGGGAATTAATAGTGTGCTATCGATGTCAAAAGATAGAGTGAAGTATGCTATTATAGTTGTGAAATGCTTTATGAAATGATCAAAAGCGGAACCGCTAGTCATGATCACAACGAATAAAGTGATTAACCGTGTAGAGGGGAATATTATTTGCCAATTTTTAGTTCCATGGAAGAACAACACCAATAATGAAAATCAATTCAAAAGTTTTGAACTCAAAGACTTCTACAGTCGGTACTAAATTGAGAAGAGGTTTCTGAAAGTAGTACACCTGTAAATGAATGAGTAGGTTGAGGCAGTTAACAAGATCATCAAAATAATTTGGAAGAAACGACTGACGAAAGTCAAGGCAATTGAGTTGATGAGTTACCACTAGCATTGCGGGCTTATGAGACAACCTATAAGTCCAGGATTGGGCATACTCCATTCCCTTTGGTTAATGGAGCTGAGGCCATGATTTTGATTGAACTGAAATTCCCTTCTCATCGAAGAAAACATTATGATCCAAAGATGAATGATAAACTCTTGCTTTAGTCCCTCGACTTGGTCAACGAAAAATGAGAAGCTGAAATAAGGGTAGCCGGTTACTAGAAAAGAGTAGCAATTTTTTTTAATGCCAAGGATCGAAACCATACCTTTGAGATATGTGGCCTCATTTTCGAATGGGTCTTTCCTGGTATGGGGGCATATTGTCCAAATTAGGAAGGTCCCTATACGACTGAATAGAGCTTGGAGACAGAACATTCAAGCTATCGACTATCGATTGGGATCCCTATTTTGTGGGCAATCTGCACATTATTTCATTTAGATTCATTTATTTTTCACAGATAAGACACCCTGACTGATGGGATGGGTTGTAATAAGGAAGAGTTTACCACCTTTTCGTTTGTAAATAAAGTTGATTTTAGAATCATTGGAACTGTATTATTAAAAGCTTAACTTTAAGCAACGTGATTAGTGGTAAAATAAGATTTTTTGTTTTTAGAAACCAAATGTTTAGGTAGCTGGAGATGGATACCAATGAACTCCTCTGACCAATGATAAGATTGAAGGAGCATAATTATACAAGGGGTAATTGGACGATTTCCCTTACACATCTAATCTTCGACTGTTGCCTGGAGATTAGTAAGGTCTAGGATCGATGTATGGAGATAGGCATCAAATATGTTAGATCCCAAAGGTAGGAACCGATGTAGAATTATATCTTATTACAAGATTGACCATGCTTGCGGCCCAGCAAGATGCGCTCAATGGAACATAAGGTAGGATGGTCGAGGAAAGTCCTTGATCAATCTCTAAAGACGAGTGAGGTTAATGACGGATGGCTAGAGATAAGCATCTAAAACACTGAATTTAGGAGATAGGAGTCCGTACATAATTAATTTTTTTTATAGACACGGCCATGCTTACAGCTCGGTGAAACATATTCAACCGAAGATAAGCGAAGATGGCGATAAATGCACACGGTCAACACCCAGAGATAGGCGAGATCGAAGGTAAATGCCTAGAGATAGACATCCAGGGAACTGATTTAGGGAGATAGGAGTCGGTATATAATTGAACCTCTTGTAAGTACAACCAAGTTTACATCCCAAACCGATACATTCAGTTAATGATAAACATGACTAGTTAATGAAAGATCCTTAATTATCACCAGGAGAAAGGTGAAATTGAGGGTGGATGTCCTGAGATAGACGTTTAAAATGATGTATCCCAATGACAAGAGTGGTGCAAAGCTAGAAGCTTTTATAACTTCGACCTTGTTTAACGGTACCCGACCAAAGATACAAAAGCTAGCCATGGATTTGGCCAAATGAATATAGTTTTGTTTAGCCAGGAAGAAATATATTGACAATGATAAATAGAACTAAGTAGCAAAATAACACCGAACAATTACATAGATTTATTTATATGCACAGATTTATAATAAATAATGACATTGCACAAATATAGGCATGTATGCTGTAGGTTTAATTAAATTATAGATGATTATATTATATATGCAGCCAATTATATAAGCAAGTATAACAAGAGATTAAATAATAAAAATATGAAAAATATTGAATAGAAAATAGTCATTATTTATAGATTCTTTTGTTCAAAGTGCTGTAAGGTTCATTCCCACACAAAGACCGCTTATATATAGGAAAAGCCAATAAGAAACAAAATATTGGAAAGGAAAAAAGAAAGCATCTTCCAAAAACTAGGATGACAACCTACTAACCTCTCCCCAGCTTAGAGCTCCTCGTAGGTAATTTGGAAAACCACTCCATGGAAGAGCTCAACTCATCTTCTCTTTCTTCTCTACCAAGTTTTCCTTAGAAAGAGAGGACCCTCAATTATCCAGTAAAGAGGATATTCGATTTTCTTGGAGGAAGGATCGGAGGTTTTAGGTCCGCCAGCATCACGATCTTTGGGAGGCTTGATTTTTAGTAGGGGAACTTGGGGAGTAGGAGTTGATTTTCTAGAGCCTACCATAGGCTTGTCTGTTCTGTTCTAGTTTTATTTTGATCTTGGCAGAGTCGTGCTTCAACCTCTTCGCCATTGTTATCGAATCATCTAAGTCCTTTGTGCTTATGATAGTCAGCTCTTCCTATTAAGATAGTTCGACATCCTCTAACCCTTTAAGTGCTCCTATCTTCTCCTTGTATGTTCTAGGGCTAGAGCTAGAAGGAGAAATTGGAGCGATCGATGTACTTGTAATGGAGACAGACATAGTTGTAATGACTATAGGCTTAAGGCTTGAGTATATAGTGATAGAGGAGGCAACGATGGACGACTTGTAATTTGATAGATAGAATGGTATACAATAGTGAAGTCCTTGGGTAAGAACTAAAGTTTCTCAAAGACTAGAGAGATGTGATATATACCTAGGATAAATAGAGTATCCTTGATTGAGGAGTTAACGACCTTACCCTCCTCGAAAGAAGATTGAGTCAGTTGAACAACCGAAGGAGTGAGAAGTGGAGTTTCATCACTTAATGTAGCATGGACATAAGTCTTGATAGGGTCGGCCTCAGAGGTGTCCCCACGGAAGTGACAATGTCTGTTGTATGATCTTTTGAAGTAGGAGTAGATATTTCAGCCTGATCTGATGCACTAGGACCAACAAGAGCCTCAATAACTGCCTTCCCTACAACTACATCTTATGCCAAGATAGCTTTCCTTTTTTTTAAGGGCTACAAGATCCTCCTCACCCAGAAAGATTGACTACATATAGTCTTCGGTGTCGCCTTGGCCAGCTTTATGGGCCCTACGAAGGATCTCTTCCCAAGCATCAACCATTGTGATCAAATAGCTCCTTTGCAATCATTTCGGATTCTTCATTTCAATAACATTGGCAAAGAACTAAAGGTGAGTGGCTTCCATTTCTTCATTGATTTGAGTGGCCTTAGCCTTGAGATCCACGATTTCATCTCTAGGGCCAACGAGCTCGACTTGAGTCTAAACTTTTGAGTCTATCTCAACATTTAAACTGGCTAATCCACCTCACACTAAAGAGCCATCGGTTGTTTATCCTTGGCTTTGAGTTGTTTCTTAAGCTTAGCATTTTAAGCATGGGATTTCTACTCCTTATCATTCATGATATTGGTAGCTTATGTATGAACCTTACATAGCTTGGCTATTATATCTTTGGATTCCTTGGCTAATTTCATCACCTCCTCTCTTTCCTTTGTAATGTAAGCCAATTTTTATTTATAGCCTCCAACTATATTGATGCGATTGGCCCTCTTTGAGTCAAAAGCACAAATAATTATTTGCTTGTACCGATTGACATTAGAGTGGTCTTTTGCTAGCCTTTTCCATTCAAATGGGTGGTCTATGATCTCTATGACTTTGTCAAATCTTTGTCAACTTCTTATCAAGTAATGCCCAAATATTACCCTCCTTAGGAAATAATTAGGCAAAGATGCCTGCATCTTGGTAGTGATAGCTGAGGATTGGCCTACTGGGGCAGAGGTGGAGCAGCATGAATAGGAGTTCCTTTCGATTTATAAGAAACGGAAACAGAGGTGGTAGGAGGTCAAGATGATGGAAGCCATTGCTACAAAGATTGAGAGTGAGAATGTGGCTGATTGATGGTATGAACCGAACCTGGAGTGATCGCACGTACCCTTTTTGTTCATCTAAGCGACGATGCTTTCTTTCAACATCATGGTGCTCTTGCTTTCCATGGTAGGGCTCCCTACCCTCCTCATCTTAGTGCCATTTTTCTTTCCTTCTCCTTCTTTCGAAGTCAGCCTCTTATAGGTTCTAGGCATGGATGGTAAACCTCTAGAGTTGAGAAGCAACAATGATCTATGCCCGAACAGAGATTTTCAAATGGTCTTTGCCCATTGTACCTAAAAAGAAGAAGGAATATGTCAAAATAAGGACATTGGATTAAAAATGAGCGCTTAATGCTTGTGCTCATAGTCCTAGAAGTGTGTAAAGTGCTAATGTCCCTAAGAAATCTACAGACCGTGCTCGAGAGTTCTCGGAGATAAAGTTTTATCACCCTCGGCAAGAATATCCATGGGAAGGAAGCCTAATTAAAAGGGATGGTATTGAGGATATCTTTAAAGCTTATTCCCTCAAAACCAAAAGCATAAAAGTTCCTAAGATCGCCTAAGGAATCGAATATGTTCTTGGAGGATCCTACATGAGGATTTGTTTCTTCAATGGGTTTAAGGCTTAGATCAAAAGCAAGCTATGAGACTTGATGACCGACCATTTCAGACGGGCATGTGTTGTAATAGGGTGCCTTCATGAGGTGTCTCTTCGTAGGAGACGCCCCCACTGAGATCATATTCCTCATTGTCATGATCTTTATATTCATGCTTGTCTCCTCCTTTCGCATTTCCTTCTTCCATATCTCATCCCTTTCTTCTTTCGCTATGTTCCTTAACCATGTTATCTACGTCTTGAATAGGGGCATAAGGACCGGCGGTAGCTCGAGCTCTATTGGTGGGATTTTGTTTGGAACAACATTCATGATATTATATAGAAATTCATATTAGCAAAGCCGAGAATTTTTCAGAAGATAAGTAGTGCAGAATTCATAAACAGCTCACTTCAAGAACTCCAAAGTTTGAGCATGTTCATCCTTGACTTCTTGTTTTGGGAGATTTGTGAAGGATACATAAAGGAAGTTAAATGGTTGGGTAAAGAAAACTCAAGTATAAAAAGTGGGATAAGAGGACTTTTAGCCAGACAACCAAAAGCACTTGAAGCCATGGAGCAGTGAACGAAGAAATCCTCGCTCTTGAAGTAAATGCGCTTGTTATGGAGCGCCTTGATAACCTTGCAACAGTCACAAGCCTCAACTATCAGTAAAGAAGGTGAATCTTCTCTCTTCTTGAAACATAAGAGGTAGGTGCACTCTTCGAATGTTGGAGGACGATTAATTGCATCATAAAGAGGGAATAAAGAGAACTGGCAAGGCGTACTTGTTAGGGCACGCTTGTGTTGGACTCAACCAAATTTCATAAAGAAATAATTTTATAAAGTCATTGAATGATGGCACGATTCCAGATAGGCACATTTATATATTACCAGCTATATAGCCTAGAGGTGGGAGATGAGCCTACTGGTCAAGTGTTGGTAAGGTGTCCTTATCCTCAAGAATCACATGCTCTACAGTCAACTTGGATGATGTCTAATCTCGGGGGTTGTCCAAGACCATTAGAACACTAGAATGGGTTTTTCATCTATTAGAGGAGCTTTCCACAAGGTTGTGTGGCTCGAAGGGGCTGAAGTTGAAGTTTCCAAGTTATAGAACACATCACTATGGATAGAGGGGATGTAGAGGCTTGAGCAGTAGAGGAGTCTGCCTCTGAAGGGTAGAAAGGCCAATGCTAACTTTAAAGTGAGTGGATCTACTTATTTTGAGCTGAAAATTTTGATGGCAAGCACAGTCAAGTATGTTTTACTTTGATGAATTGCTTTAATCGAAAACCATGTAGCTGATGTCTAGAATCCAAAGAATGTTTATGTGCATTGACTAGATGGATTTTATGCATTGATTGGGATATTGTGAAGTGTCATTCTATGTAGTGTGTTTCCAATGTACAAAGCTTGGTGTATGCAAATTCTCTATGTAGTTAGCTTGCTTATGTTGGAAAACAAGCTCCGTTACACAATAAAATTATGTGTTGGATCTTACCCGATATTATGGAGTGTACAATAATGAAACTGTTATCCGAAGCAACATGGAGTTATTTTGTAGGAACATAGGATCATGGTATCCAACTTAAAGTGTTGGCACATGGGTTCTATTTGGATGCTGGAGTGCATTTGATGTAACCATTCCTTGGAATTATCATGTTGAAATTGGTCTATCGATCTGTATTTTACCAAAGTCCAACAAAGATTGATCGCACCACTATTATTTGTGAGAGTATATCACATATCAAATGTCAAGAGCAAGAGAAAGAACCCATAGCAAGGAATTTGAAAACGTGAAGCAAGCACCAAATTTGGGAAAATAGGAAAATTTTGGGTGAATCCAAGGACTGCTTGGTGCCAACCTCATTATGGCTCGAGTCCACGCTAAGCCTAATCTCAATTTCGACTTTCAGAATGAGGTAGCGAACCATGGTCAACTTTTTATCATCGGCGGCAGCCATGGAGTTTGCCAAGACATGATGACAACGATGACGATAGCACGAAAACACACATGACATCGAGGCTAAGAAATGAGAGACCTACCTATATACTAGAATCAAGGTAAGGAAAAAAGGTTTGGATGACAAATTCAGTGTTTACTTGATTTCATTAGTAGAAAATCAATGGAGGTGGCATTAAGAACGATGGTGCCGATGTCGTTGATGGATGTTGTGAAATAGCAATGGTTGGAAGTGAAAATTGCATAAGAAAGTAATAAGCATGAAAATGAAAACAAGTGAAGGGAGAATTTGGCTGAGTGTTTATATTTATAAACCTTTCCGAAATCATGTTGGTACAAACATGATTTCATCAGTACCAGCCTATTTTGTTCACTGCATATAAAATAGGAAAAATGAAAAGAAAGAAAAATGAAGAAAAGTCTACTTGATCTAGACATGATGTAGCTTCCAGAAAGTTAAGAACTCTTGGGCATCAACTTAAAGCTTACATTATGGATTTGCATTCAAATGAAGAGTTATTGGCTATTAAAGATATTATTTCTCTTGCAAAAATATTTTTGAAAGGGAAAAACATGAAATCTACCATTTATATACTAACTTAACCTGTTGGTATTGACTTTACCAACAACGACTACAAATATTGATAGAGCTCTCTCTGCTATGAAAATTGTTAAGAATTGGTTGTGTAGTTGTATGGAAGATGATTGGCATAATGGCTGTCTAGTAACATATATTGAGAATGACATTCAAAAAAATTATAACAATCCTGGTCGAGATTACCAAAAATTTAACTCTAAAATATGATTTAATCATAATTAATTTTTAATATGAATTTGGGAAACTTATTTTTTTTTTAATTTAAAATTTAAATTGGACTTGGGATTAAAATAAATAAGAGGATTTATAAAATGGCTTTTCAAGTGTTGATAAATAATATAGAAATTTATTTAAAATACCATTGTTGGAATTTATTGTTACAATGAGATTTTTTTAATTAATAGTTGTTTTTAACAATGGGAATAACATTATTTCAAAAGTTATAATTAATTTTATAAAATACATCAATATTTATAGAAATAAGAATTTTTAACTTGTTGACTAGATTTGAAAGTTTTGAGAAATCAATCTATTCTTTTATAAAATATTATTATGGTTTAAATTAGTGTTTTACAATGAGAATTCCGAAGGAAATAATAATTCGTTAGCCACTTTGGCCCGTCTAGTAATATTTGCAAGAAGAAAATGAAAGCTACGGTCATTTTCCTTCTCATGCTATTCTTAGCTTAAAAATATGAAACTAAGAAACTCCTTATTCTCAAAACCCTATACACTATTTTCCCCAAATCAAAACAAACTCAAGGGCTTTTGGCTAATAATTATATAAATCAATAGAAGATAATCTCCTCCATCTTCTAGTATGTTTAATTCATGAATTAATCTCAGTTTTTGGCTTAGTGTTGTAATTTTTCTTCTAGGTGAGAGGTGATAGCGTAGATGAATCCGGATTCTAAGCATTAATTCGAGTTCTTTTAGGTGACTTATTCTCGCGCTTTTCGACCCTAGATGAATGCATGCAGCTGATTGATAAGTTTTTGTGTTTATTGGTTGAAATCATCTTAATCTCTTGTGTAATTGCTATTCAATTTCTAGTTTGCTAAAAACCCTAGTATTTGGTCTCCTCAATCACCAAGTTCTTGATGAATATATGTTTGCATGACAACAAAACCAGTGATCGGAAAGCCAAAATCGTCCGCGGCCAGCAATTCGACTCTGACGAACCACCGAAGAGCAATAGAAACTGCCTGGGGCTCGACCCAGATAGTGCAACTGGTGGATCATTCATCCCAACAAATGCACTAGTCATTGCCTGGACTGAGCCCTAGGCAGTGCCGTTTTGGCTCCCCGATCGCCCGTTTCATTGTTTGCTCTTCTGGCGTTTTCTTTTATGTTGGGTGCATTTTTAGGATCCTTTTCATATTGATTTCGATGATGATTCCAATACTTAATTTTTGAATTCACTTGGATTGTTATTATTCCATAGGAATGCTCTATGGATCCATGCTATGAGAAATGATTTTATTGCACGTTTTAACTCAAGTTTTCAAAAGAACAATCTCCTATTCAAAATCTTTTTCCTATGTTTCAGGTACAAATATATTTTGTATATAAAGTATGTTTAGACAAATATATTAAACAATTATACTTCGTATTAATAATGATTTTAAACTAGTTAGGAATAATGGTTTAAAAATAGTATTTTCACATAAAGATTTAACAAGGAATTTGCAACAAACATAATAGTTGATAAAACTATATTTTTCAAGATTGATTTTAAATAAAAAAAATTCCTTTATAAAATTGCACGATATTAATTGGATGAGAAGGTGATTTAAACGGTTTAATTAAACAAGTGGCATGGAAAGCCTGTGTTTGTTTTACTGGTTAATTCCTGGACTTATTCGATTGAACCAATTATACACGCGAGTGAAGTTTACTAGTTTATGGTTACGTTTTGGTAAACCTATGTGGTATGGGACATACGATGGTCACTTATTCGGTTGCTATTAGAGAATACATGACACTTATTGACATGCGCCGTCTCGTCCTTGGGTTATAGGTTTCTTCCTATCATATATTTACAGGTCTTGTACCTATCTTAGGTTTATATGCTCTCGCCTATCTTGGGTTTATTGGCCTTGCGCCTATCTTGGGATTTGTAGGTCTCGTACTATCTTGGCATTATATAGGCTCACGCCTATATTGGGATACTATAGGTTTTTCCTGTCTTTGATTTACATGCATGTAGATGGAGTTGTCCACCAATTTTGGGTACATTTGGTGCTTTCCTCCTTTATGTGATTTTCTAGATTTCAAATGTTGATTTCTGGATTTTATGGGATTTATGTTTTCACAAAATACTTTGTGACTTTGCTTTTAGAAGATAACTTAGGAATTTTGACAATTAGTGAATATATTTTTAGGAAATCATGTGAAAATCTTGGATATTGCTAAATGACTTTATGTTGGTTATTGAGATATTCTTTCAAATTCTATATCTTGCTTACTTATGTCATTCACTCTATAGTCTAGATTGACCAATTTATTATCTTATAATACTATGGTCAGACCGAGATGTTTTAGGTCCTTTGACTTAATGTCTTTAGGATGGACTCCACACTTGTTAGCAAGATGTTTTATCCCTATCATCTCTATGTGTATACTTATGTTATAATGTATCTTATACTGAACGTTAGACTCCTTTTGTGTATATATGTATTTCTATCTTGTGATGTTGTACTTTTATATTATGTGGAGTTTCATGACCATTACTATGTAGTCCACATCATGTATATGTATTATAGATGTTCAGCCTTGTATCTATTTGTATTCCACTATGTATAAACTGTGATCAGTGATTCTGTGATTTGTATTTTATCATATGTTATTTGGGTTATTTTATAGCCACTGCAGCTTTGTTTTAAGCCTAAATTGTATTTCCACCTGAACAGACACACACCCCAATTAATGTATCGTTGCTCGCTTCAAGTAAAACTCATAGATGGTCGCTCCTAACCAGTCCTATTCTCTGGATTAGTATACGGTATTACTATACAATATCCTTTGTAAGTGTGGGTCTCAGGGAATCACAGTTTGGTATCGAAGCTGAGTTTAGAACAAAATATGATATTACAGACACAAATCTTGGCCTATATAAATCTTAGAGACCGTCCATTAGTGGTTCTTTGGAAAAATAGTAGGAATCATTCCCTTTAGAATAAGAAGTGTCTTTTGGGATTCTAACAACATTTTTCTTCATTTTCACTCTTTGATGTTCCTATTATTGAATCATGTGATTCCTAAGCTATCTTTGGTCCAATCTTATCTATTATGAAAGTGTGGTTGGTTGGTGGCCGAGTCACTCGTTCTAGTATTTGGCAATCCAGCGAGCCCAATTGGGACATAGTACTTTGTCCACCTAGCAAATCATAATTTTTTTTGATCTTTATATGATTAGAATTGCACAGGGGAAGCAGACGGATAGTTCCGTCGCGCACATTATCCAATATTTGTGACTGTATAAGTGGTTGATTAGATGTTTGTTTGCATAGGATTCTTAGTGACAATTCAACTTCAATTAAGAGTTATCCCTTGATAAGTAGAATTCTATTTAAATGTTAATAATTGAATCTTGTGGTATCTTCGTATTGGAAATCACTGCAAGAGATATTGAATTCCTTGCATATAGAATAATCAAAGATCAAATCTTGTAATTATAAAAAATTAATCAACTAGAAGTGGAGATAAATTTTGGTAATTGATTACGGATTGACAAAAAATAAATTATTTATTATTTACTCTAAACAAAGGTTAGATTAAGAAATATTTTGATGTAATGACCGCCTAATTAGAAAATACCATCCTATGAGTTTTCTATAAGTGTATAATGGTGATGATTATACACTTGTTGTTATATGTATAAACTAGGATATACAAAGATATAAGTATTCTTCATTTTAAAAGAGGATTTTTGAAGTATTTATATATTTCTGGGTGTTAAATTGCCCATTGGACACTTTAAGAATTCTGGTTAAGATGTTGGGCCAACGTACTTGATAGGAATCCTTAAACATTCAAATGAGACAATTGGGCATGCACTTGTATTGAAATAAGTATTTTGGAAAAATCATATTTTTGAAAATATGTTAATTCAATAAGGTATAAAAATATTTTGAAAACTAATATGGTATAAAATAAAATGATATTTGAAAATATGTACAAAAAATGTACATATTAAGGTTTTGGAAATATAAAGGTATTTCTATATTATAGAAAGAATAAAAATTTCAATAAAGATAAATAATATGAGTTAATAATTTAATAATGGGCTTAAATGTTAAATACTAATGTTTGTCGAAAACTATGGTGGGGGCAGCATTGATTTTATAATCATCACCGCAGCCAAGGGTCAAGGAGTTGTTATGAATAAATAAGAAGGTAATATTATGCGTTAATTATGATATTTGTGAATTGTTTTAAGATTTGCTCTGAAAAATCGAAATTGATATAATGCTTTAGATATGCTATGAAAGACCATAATAATCTAAGCAAAAATACATAAGTGTAAATCCTTAAATAGCCAAATCAGCAAAAGCTAAATAGAAGCATGATTCTTTTACTTAAATGCAACATCCTCCTACTTAGAGGCCTAAAATTAACGGCTACAGATGCTGCAGTCATCCATAGGTATTAATCATCGGTGACCAAATACGGCAATGTTATATACATTGGTACAAAGAAGTACATGAATATGGAAAAGTTTTAAAACATCAAACAAAGTCCACATTCCATTTCAAAATATTTCAAATTCATTACATAATCCCAAAGCGCATATCACTTAAGATAAAATATATTTATTGTAAAATATGCCAAGAGAGACATGTGAAGATGCCCCCTTGAATGATCAGAGTATATAATGTGGCAATAAAACAAGTTTTCCTTTACAACCAAGCGCTATGGAAATAAAAGAACTAAGTAGATAACATGCCTTCTGTATGTCACCAGAAACTTTATTTGTCTAAAAGAACATCAAAAAACCCTGAACTTCAAACTATTCAAAATCAATTGAGTACCCGAGAGTTTAAGGGGACAAAAAAAAAATTCGAATCAGACTTAAAGCATGGTATGAATAATAATCTACCATCTCAAATCATTTAGATATCTACTAAGACTGCGCCGCTTAGCGGAATTAGTTTTTCCCTTACTAGTACCTTAAGAACTTTATAAAACCATATACTGTGCTCCTGCATCCATAATGGTTAAAAACAATCAAACCAATATGATGATATGCAAAACGAGTAAATTAATTCTGGATTATCCATCCCCATTCATTTTGATAATCTTTCTCAATTATAGTTTCTAGGATTTCTAGTAACCTAATAGTTTTCGTAGACTGACTAATAATCAGTTAAATGTTTAAGGACTCCATGTCCATATACATAGTTTTCATGGGATCACTGAGAACCTATTGGTAACTCCAATATCTTTACTCTTATCCTACTTTTCATGGGCTAACCAGGAATCTATTGAAAGATAGAACCTATTGACAATCTGTCAATATCTTAATCCGGATATAGTTTTCATGCGCTAACTATAAACCTATCGGTCCCTGCCAATATCAAATCGAAGTTTTCATGGGCTGACTATGAACTTATTGGCCCCTGACAATGTCTTTTCCTTTACATAGTTTTCATGGGCTTACTATGAACTTATTGGCCCTTGCTAATATCTTTAATTAAGATTTTAATATTTCTTAAGTTATTTTCACTACCGGATTAACCTAGCTGATTATTCTTCCCTTCCCTAAAGTAACGTTATGGGTTGATTACAATGTGAATGAATATATGAAGAAGCATCAATACTGTTGGAAATCTTTATTTATGCCATGATTTATCCTTTAAAATGTGAATGGGTTATCCGTTTTGAAACCTTAAAGATCATTTTCGAAACCATTGGATGACGTCCTTCGAAAGCATAGAAAATCTCTATTCAAACCTCTAAGTATATACCTTTCAAAACAAAATCATACCTTTCGAATGTGTCAAAACATTGCTATATAATCTTTATAAATATAGCTTCGAAACTAATAAAAGTAACCCTTTCCAAAACATTGGTTTATACTCTTTAAAAAATCTTTTGGATCAAAATGGTTACACACGAAAGTATCTCATTAGAAACCTTTGATAAATTTTGGGGGAGAGGGGTTTGATGGTGTCGGAACCATCTATTTGAAAGATCAAAACCTTGGCGTAAAATATGATGGATGGCATCGAAACCTTTTTTCAACACCATTGCCTTCGGAACCCCTGAACTCTTTCGAAAGTATTTAGAATTTGACTTAGCTTAAGTTTAAAACAAAGAGAACCCTTTGAAAGCATTGATGGTTGTAATACATCCTAAAGGTAAAAGAACAGCGGCTAAGTTTCGACCAGGTCGAAACCACCCCTTTTGAAAGCATTATATAAAAACAAAGGAATCCATTCGAAAGCTCCTACTTAAAACATGATATGGAAGCCTACTTAGAAAGCTATTTAGAAAAACCCCTTTCGAAAACAAAGGTTTCGACTATGTCAAAATCTTTAAGTAAAACAAAGTAGGCACTTACATTTAAAAACCGAACTAAGGTTTCGACCCCATCGAAAGTATTGCTTTCAACTCCCTTTCTTCCGCCTTTCCTTCAATGCATTATGTACCATCTAAGTGATACCTTGTGTATTGGTTTTGACTAGGTGGGTTTCGGTAGGGTTGGTTTCGACTGAGTCGAAGCAAAAGCATTGGGTCGAAGGCCGCTTCCAAAAGAGACGGAACCAACTTTTTATTTAAAAGGCTGAATTAATGCAAAGTTTAGTAATTGCTTTATAACTAACCTGCCTATTTGTAAACACCTGATTGGTTGCCTTAAAACTTTTCAACTACTTTACAAAATAACAGCCGCATTTATCGGATCTAAATCAAGGGAAAGAGTAACATTTAAGCACTTCCATTAAGCAAAACCAATATTGCAAATAAGTCCTTTTAAAATAATTTATTTTCCATCGAAAATTAACTAATAAAAATCCCCAAAAATCATAAAAATTCCCTTTCATCATGTTATCAACCACACTAAATCTTAGACCCAATTTCTTCATGAAATAATCGAAATAAATTTTAAAGCTAAATATATCATATTTTCCTTTAGAATTTCATAATAAATTTTCCATGGCTTGAAAAATTATGAAAATTGAACCCATCTCTAAAATCATATTTTACCTAACATATAATTTTCCTATGGCATTCTAAAATCAATAATAGTCTGTTTCTCCCTAAAACTGTGCAAATTCATATGTACATGAATTGGTTTAAATCAAATATGTAATAGTTCAAGCATACCATCATCCAAAACATCATAAAAACGAATTTAATCTTAAACCCGAAAACATATGATTATAAACAAGATAAAGATGGAATGAATAATTATTCAACTTATATATGATAAGGAATTTGAGATTTGTAGAAGATCGTTTCCCCTAGCTTTGATCCTTAGCTTCGATTTAATTTTTCTTTCTCCTTTCCCTTGTTAATGGCCGGTTCTATTTTTAGGTTTTTGATTTGCGTTTTTGAAAATGAGAAGTGTATGTGAATGGGCAAGAACGTGAAATGTATATCCGTGAGTAATAATGGTGCGGCTATTTACTAATATGCCTATGTTTAATAAAATACATAAAAGCCAATTTAAGTCCATTTAATTAATTACTTAAGTACGACCTTCTTATAGTTTTATTCAAATCTCAATCCCCTTATCATCATTATTCTATTTAATTTATCTAATTAAAATTTTCTGAATAACGTTATCAAAAATTAGGGGTGTTACAGGCTCCCCCTTAAAGAATTTTGTCCTCGAAATTCATTAAGGACTAAATACTAAACATAGTAATCATCTATAACAACTCCTAACAACCATACTATCCTACATGACTAGCAACTATCTATATAAATCTAATATAGACATACCCAGCAGATCAGGAGAAGTATCTCTAATCGTGTCTTCTATCTCCCAAGTACAGTACTTCTCATTGTCGCTCCACTGAACTTTTACCAACCTGACTGTCATGTTCCTCAATCTTTTCTCATCTCTCGCTAGAACTCAAACAGGTTGTCTAACAAAAGTCAAACTAGGCTCCACTATCAAGTTTGCCAACCCTGTCAAAGGAATAATAGTCTCTGGATCAGTTGCATATACCTGCAAAGAAGAGACACATGAATACATTATGGACATCTGCATACTTTCTGGAAACTCTACTCCGTATGCGAGCTTCCCAATCCTATTTATAATCTGGAATGGTCCAACATATCTCGGGGCTAAATTCCCTAACTTTCCAAATCATGCCATACCCTTCATCGGTGATGCCTTAATAAAAACCTTATCTCTAACTGAGAACTCTAGGTCTTTATGACTCTTATCTGCGTAACTCTTCTGTTTGGATTGAGCTTCCTTCATTCTTTCTCGGATTAACTCAACCTTTTCGGATGCCTCCCTAACCAAATCTAGACCTCGGACTAATTTGTCTCCTGTCTCCAACCAACATGCCAGTGATATGCATGGTCCTCCATACAAAGCTTTAAAACGTACCATTCCTATACTAGTCTGGTAACTATTATTATAGGAAAACTCAAATAAATGTAGATGATCTTCCCAAGATCCACCAAATTCTAAGAGACAAGCTCTCAGTAAATCCTCGAGTACCTTATTGACTCTCTCTGTCCGTCCATCCATCTGAGGGTGATATGCAATACTCATATTAAGATTGGTACGTAATACTTCCTGTAGACTCTTCTAGAATTCACTAGCGAATAAGGCATCTTTGTCACTCACCATACTACTAGGAACTCCATGTAGTCTAACTATGTTCTTCATAAACAACTTAGCTAAACTAGGTGCCATCCTAGTTGACTTAACTAGAATGAAATGTGCACCCTTGGTCAGTCTGTCCACTATAACCGATATACTTTTGTTTCCTCTATTTGACCTTGGAAACCCATCTATAAAATCCATGGATATCGAATCTCATTTTCAAACTGGAATCTCTAATGATTGAAGCAATCCACTCAGCTTTTGATGTTCAGCTTTCACTTGTTGACAGTTTGCACACTGCCTAACCCACAAGCCAACATCCCTTTTCATACCTTACTAATAGAAGCTCCTCTTTATATCATGATACATCTTGGTTCCTCCAGAATAAATCACAAACTTGGACCGATGACATTCTTCAAGAACTTCTTTCCTTACGTCCTCCACATTTGGAACACACAACCTTACTTCTTTCTCTACCATCCTCTTTGGTCACAACTAAAGTCTTTTAGATTATCTATCTTATCTCCAATCTTGAGCCGTTTAATCTTCTCGGCAAACACTGGATCCTTTTTTTGCTTAGAAGCAATCCTTTTAATCAACACTGGTTGAACTTTTTAACAGGACAACATGGTGGTACTCTGACTAGAACTAACAGTCGATCTTAACTGCACATCACAACTGGCCAAAGCTTCTAAATCCTTCCACTCCGCCAACATTGCTAATACCACATTCTGATGTCTTCGGCTAAGAGTATATGCAACCTTATTACCTTTTTCTGGTGTATACTCTATACCAAAATCATAAGCAGCCAAAAACTCCAGCCACCTCTATTGTCTCATATTCAACTCCTTTTGAGAGAATAAGTATCTTAAAGACTTATGATTGGTATAAAGATCAAACCTCCCCCCTAAGAGATAATGTCTCCAATTATTCAATGCAAAGATCACCACAGCCAACTCCAAATCATGCATAGGATACCTCACTTCATGCGGTCTAAGCTGTCTGGATGCGAGACAATAACTTTATCCTTCTGTATCAATACTGCTCCCAATTCAGTTCTGCATGCATTAATATACAGTACCAAACCTTGGTTTCTATCTAGAACTACTAAAAATGGTGCATTGGTCAACAAATCCTTTAACTTAAGGAATGCTACCTTACATTTGTCAGACTAGTACTTCACTTCCTTTCTGGTTAACTTAGTCAGAGGTGCTGCTATCTACGAGAAATCCTTGATGAATCTCCAGTAATAGCCGACAAGTCCAAGAAAACTCCTAATCTCGGTTATCGTCTCTGGTCTCTTTCAATTATTCACAGCTTCGATCTTATTTGGATCGACTGGCAAGACTTTCTTTGAAACCACATAACCAAGAAACTTAAACTCCTTCTTCCAAAAATGACATTTGGTAAACTTCGTTTTTAGCTGATTCTGCCTTAGCATCTCCAGTACCACTCCAAGATAAACTTCATGCTCTGTCTCCTTCTTAGAGTATACTAAATTGTCATTTATAAACACCAGTACAATCTATCCAAGTACTCCTGGAAAACTCGGTTCATCAAATCGATGAAAAAAGCAGGTGCATTCATCAATCTAAATGGCATCACTAACCACTCATACGAACCATACCTAGTCCAAAATGTTGTCAAAGGAATACTTTCCTCTGCCACTCACCTAATTTGAAATGCCGTCAAAGGAATACTATCATCTGCCACTCTTAACTGATGGAAACCTATCGTCAAATCCAACTGGAAAAGCACTCTGGCTCCAGTCATTCGATCAGACAGATCGTCTATTCTTAGCAAAGGATACTTATTCTTAATCATCTTTTCATTCAACTTACATTAGTCAATACACATCCTCAACAACCCATTTGGTTTCTTTACAAACACTATAGCCTCTCTCCAAGGCAAACTGCTTGGCTTGATAAAATTCCTTCCTTCAAGATCCACTAGTTGCACCTTTAATTCATTCATCTATGTAGTGTCATCCTTCTAGGTGGTTTATTAACAGCTTCAACTCTGGGCACAAGATCTATATGAAACTCAACTGCTAGTTTCGGTGGTACTGTAAGTGGTTCAAAGACATCCGCAAACTCTCTTGCTACTCGAATCTAACTTAACTCATCTCCTATCTCCATAGCACTAAGCAATGTACTAACATTCGGGTCAGAATTATCCACTGAGAGTATTACTTGGTTATGGCTATCAAAATGTCTCGGTGATATCTTCCTATCCTGGCACAATATTCTAGCCTCATACCTACCCAACCAATCCATGCCTAAAATGATCCTAAAACCTACGAAATCGAAAACATACTGACTACATGCAAACTTATGACCTAACAAATCCAGTTCTAACTGGTCATATCTCAACCCTACAGTTTCATACCCTGCTATTGGATTCGCAACCCTTAAGAAAGTTAAAAAAAGGGTGGGTTCTAAGCATAATCTATCAACTAAAAACTGAGATATAAATGAATGATGCACCGGTATCAAAAAGTACCCTAACTGGTGTGCTCTGAATCAAAAACATACCTTCCATCACAGTCTTTCCTTTATTAGCTATAATAAGCCTAGCTGGTCCAATAGCAGAAACCTTTCCTTTGTCCTCCCTAACTGGCTCTGGACACTAATTCTTGTAATGCCCAATTTTATCATAGTTGAAGCACTTTACATTCTTCTTATTTGCAGCCTTCTTCCCATTACATGACTAGTGCTCACTCGCATAATGACCCTTCTTGTCACACTTAAATCAAACTAACTCAGCCTTCGCCTTCTTGGCAGTATCTCCCATCCAGGCTCCCTCCTTTTTAAAGAACTTTCTCTTCTTCCCCTGAGAGTCCCGAATTTCCACTGGCTTCTCTCTAGCACAAATAACAAGCATCATCTCATGGCGAATGGCCATTTCCACAACTAAGTTACTACGATAACAAAGATGTAGTAGGGTCGCCCTAGCAATCTCGGGCCTCAGTCTCTTAATGAACTTCTCGTTCCATCTGATGACGGTGTCTATACTATTATATCCATAACGGGACAACTCTCAAACTTAGTGGCATACTTAACAACCAACATCTCTCGCTGCCTCAGATCCATAAACTTCCTCATCAATTCTGACTTCGTAAACTCAGGCACAAACTTTTGCTCAAATCTCCTTCTAAAATCTGTTCAAGTCAATTGCTTCTCCAAATCTCCGGCAGTAACACTATTCCACTAATAAAGCGATGACCCTTATAACTGTCTAGAGGCCAACCTTCTCTTTTGCTCATCAATTAAACCCAAATTAGCAAAGATACGCTCAGAATGCAACAGCCAGTTCTCTACCTTGATAGCATTCTCCATCCTCATAAATGGCTTCCCACAAAGATTGATGCAGTCCCTGCTCAGCCTAGCATAATTATTCCCAAATGAAGCCACACGATTAGCTCCTCCAACATTTCCAGCAAAACCAGCAACAGCTACTACTTGCATCATATTGACGAAGAACTGATACATCTCTCTATATCTACTGGTGGATTTTTAGCAACCATATTGGCATCAACATTTTGGTTATTAGCATTAGCCGGTCGACCGGGTCCTCCTGGTGATGGGTGGAGCATTTCCATTAGTTGTGGTTCTTTCTCCACCAAGATTTCCTCTTTCATTTCCTACTTACATATCTTCTTTCTTGTAAATCTACATATGAGCCTTAGTAAGATATAGAAGAATGGTCTAAGAGAGTGGAGATTACGTACTTATATATATTACTATATATCAAATACAAGAACGTTACTATAGCATTAACCCAAACCTCAATCTTGTTCACTGATTCATTGGATTATGTTTAAAAATCTTTTAGGTTTAAATTTCTTTTAAAGTTTTATAAACCTATGCTCTGATGCCAAGTTGTAACATCTCCCTACTTGGTGGCCCAAAATTAACAACTACAGTTGTTGCGGTCATCCATAGTTATTAATCATCGATGACCAAATACAGAAATGTTAGATACACAAAAGCATATGAATATAGAAAAGTTTTAAAACAGCAAACAAAGTCAACATTCCATTTCAAAGTATTTGTAAACACCGAATTGTAAACACCTAATTGGTTGTCTTAAAACTTTTCAAATGCTTTACAAAATTACCATTGCATTTATTAGGTCTAAGTCAAGGGAAAAGGTAACGTTTAAGCCATTCCATTAAGAAAAATCAATATTGCAAATAAGTCCTTGTTTTAAAATAATTTATTTTCCATGGCAAATTAATTAGGAAAAATCCTCAAAAATCATAGAAATTCCCTTTCAACATGTTATCAAAAATTTCAAATCCAATTTCTTCCTGAAATAATCAAAATAGATTTTAAACCCAAATATATCATATTTTCCAATAGCCTGGAAAATTATGAAAATTGAAACCCATCTCTAAAATCATGTTTTACCTAATGTATAATTTTACCATGGCATTCTTTAATCAATAATAATTGGTTTCTCTCTAAAACCATGTAAATTCCTATGTAAATGAATTGGTATAAATCAAACATGTAATAGTTCAAGCATATCATCATCCAAAACATCATAAAAATGAATTTAATCTTAAATCCAAAAACATTTGATTATAAAAACAAAAAAAAAGATGGAATGAATTATTATTCACCTTATATATGATAAGGAATTTGAGATTTGTAGAAAATTGTTTCCCCTAGCTTTGGTCCTTAGCTTTGATTTAATTTTTTTCCTCTTTTCCCTTGTTAATGGCAGGCTCTATTTTTTGGTTTTCGATTTGCGTTTTTGAAAATGAAAAGTGTACGTGAATAGGTAAGAATGTGAAATGTGCAGCTATGAGTAATAATGGTGTGGCTATTTACTAATATTCCTATGTTTAATAAAATACATAAAAGCCAATTTAAGCCCATTTAATTAATTTCCTAAGTATGGCCTTCTTATAGTTTTAATCAAATCTCAATCCCCTTATCATCATTATTATTTAATTTATCTAATTAAATTTCTTGAATAATGTTATCAAAAATTAGGTGTGCTACATTAAGTCAATTGAAAGCAAATTCTGAATGTTAAAAAAGGCAAATGTTTAAGTTCGAAAAAAATGTAACGCTCCCAGATTTTTGACTGTGTTTGAATTTATAATTAATTTAATTTTTGAATAAAAATTGTGAAATTAATTCGTAAACTGATTTGAACGTCCCCAAATTCAAATAAAATATGTTAATAAATTATGTAAATTTTAAAGTAACACATTTACGAATTTAAAACAACAAATATACTCAACTCAAATATATATAAAATAGCTTGTTTACAAATTTTAAAGAATATAAAGTAAAACACAACTAAATTTAAACAACATATTAAAGTAAGAATTGTTACATTATAAAGTAAATAAAATTAGACAAATTTCAAATAACATATGAACTATAGAAATTCACTTATATTGTAAAGCAATGTACAAAGCAAAGAAATGAAAATATAAGTACAAACAAAACATAACTAAAACAAGAGTATATATGTACTTAGAAAAATCTATCGACATAAAGTATAAAAGAAAATATTTATAAAACAACTTTAAACATGTACACTTGCAAAAAAAAATCAAAAAAAAACAAGACACATGCATTTAATATATGATAAATTAACAATATAAAGTGATTACACTAGAATAATTTTAACAACATATTAACTATATAAATTTATTTATATTTTAGAGCGATAATGCAAAGCAAGATAGTAAAACAAAGTAAATAAAAGAATGCAAGGATAAAACAAATATAGATATGTAAGCTTGCAAAGGGAGTCATTGTTGTATATAAAATAACAAACAAACAAAAACATTTCAGCTGAGCTAAAAAATATAGGCAAGCATAAACAAAGTGTACAAGCAAAATATTAGTATAATAGAACAAAAGAAAAGAAAGGACTTTGGCATTTAATGCCATTACCTCTAATACACCATATAATATGCATCAGCCGAGTTATCTTCAACCATGACCTGATATAGTACAAAGTAACATTACCCTATTGTATAAATAAAATAATGAAAGACTGTAAACTTCTTTTCCTATATATCAAGTTTTTTTTTCTTTTCATTTTAGTTCAATCATTTTATAAATCTAAGAAACCTCTAAAATGAACACCATTTTAAACTTACACAAATTCATCCATATCATCAACAATTAACAACAAGGAGATCAGGCTTTTACCATCAATAAAATAAGAACCGGGAAGCAAGACAAACTGTGTTCATATTGAAACTGAAACTATTCTCTGTTCAATCTAAATACAGGTGAGTAACACTACTTTGAACCAATTTGAAAAGTATGATCTGTTGAATATGAATTGGAAATTTGGAATTGAAAATTTTAATGAATATGATTTGGAAATTTGGAACTGAAAATTTTAAATAAATTGAAAATTTTAGATTGAGTTAAATTGATTAATAGAATATGAAGCTGAATTTGAATTGTATCAATAAAACGATTTCATTTAAAACCAAAATTTTGAAATTCTGTTGTAATTTCTTGGGTTGATCGAAGTCCGAAGAAGGACGAATTGGTATATATTTTGGATATTCCGACTTGGATTTGGAATCCATATCTTGTGTTTGAGGAATTATAGGAGATCGAACCTATCTATCTCTGTGTTATTTTCGTGCCTGTAAATTTCGGGGACGAAATTTCTTTAAGGAGGGGAATCTGTAACGATCCCGGATTTTTGACTGTGTTTGAATTTATAATTTATAATTTTTGAATAAAAATTGTGAAATTAATTCATAAACTAATTTGAAAGTTTCCAAATTCAAATAAAATATGGTAATGAATTATGTAAATTTTAAAGTAACACATTTATAAATTTAAAACAACAAATATACTCAACTCAAATATATATAAAATAGCTTGTTTACAAATTTTAAAGAATATAAAGTAAAACACAACTAAATTTAAACAACATATTAAAGTAAGAATTGTTACATTGTAAAGTAAATAAAATTAGACAAATTTCAAATAACATATGAAATATAGAAATTCATTTATATTGTAAAGAAATGTACAAAGCAAAGAAATGAAAATATAAGTACAAACAAAACATAACTAAAACAAGAGTATATATATGTACTTAGAAAAATCTATCGACATAAAGTATAAAAGAAATTATTTATAAAACAACTTTAAACATGTACACCTGCAAAAAAAAAATAAAAATAAAAAAAATAAAACAAGACACTTGCATTTAATACAAGATAAATTAACAATATAAAGTGATTACACTAGAATAATTGTAACAACATATTAACTATAGAAATTTATTTATATTTTAGAGCCATAATGAAAAGCAAGATAGTAAAACAAAGTAAACAAAAGAATGCAAGGATAAAACAAATATAGATATGTAAGCTTGAAAAGGAAGTCAATGTTGTATATAAAATAACAAACAAAAAAAAACATTTCAGCCGAGCTAAAAAATATATGCAAGCATAGACAAAGTGTACAAGCAAAATATTAGTATAATAGAACAAAAGAAAAGAAAGGACTTAGACATTTAATGCCATTACCTCTAGTACACCATATAATATGCATCAGCCGAGTTATCTTCAGCCATGGCCTGATATAGTACAAAGTAACATTACCCTATTGTATAAATAAAATAATGATAGCCTGTAAACTTCTTTTCCTATATATCAAGTTTTTTTCCTTTTCATTTCAGTTCAATCATTTTATAAATCTGAGCAACCTCTAAAATGAACTCCATTTCAAACTTAAACAAATTCAACCATATCATCAACAATTAACAACAAGGAGATCAAGGCTTTTACCATCAATAAAACAAGAACCGGGAAGCAAGACAAACTGTGTTCATATTGAAACTGAAAACTATTCTCTGTTCAATCTAAGTACAGGTGAGTAACACTACTTTAAACCAAATTGAAAAGTATGATCTATTGAATATATATATGTTTGTGAATATGTAGGTTGGTATTTATATTTATATGAATTCTCTATTTATACTTGAATGTTGGAAGTTCTGTGCAGGGTGATGGTTTTATTGTCCTCTGTCTGAGGTTTTGAGCATGAAAGAGTTTTTTCTCAACTTACTTGCTATTCGAACTTAAGATGTAAACAAAAGTTGATTGTTTGATTATGAACTTAAGTTTAAAAATCAATTTAAATTAAAATAACTTGCATATATCCCTGTAAACTAAAACATGATTTTTAACAAAAAAATCAAAATTTTTAGTTTGGGATTCAAGGCGCAGTTTAAGTGTAATCGAATTAAGTGTTTTGAGTCGCCTCTGGCGATCAAGTTGATCGGAAGGGCCGTGGTAGTTCGTGGAGATGGAGAAGCCTACGGGGATGCTTCGCAAAATGGTCGGAGTTGACAATGATGACTGAGGTGACTGCGGTATGAGTTTTTTTTTCTTCTAAACCTAATTTTAAGGTGGTTGGGAATTTGATCACCGCAACCTCATACGTGCATCGAGTTGCATGCGCTTCTGGGAGGTGATAGCTTGGGGGTCGACGAGCTCGTAGTCGGAGGCACAAAATTTTCTGGTGGCCGGTGACGCGATCGCGAGGCGATTTTTGTCGGAGTTTGGTTCAGGTTCTCGAACGAATGGGGAAATCTCAATCTGGAACTTTTGGCTTCGAGTTGATCGTTGTAATCGAATGTAATGGTGACTCGTAACTTACCGGAGGTAACGCTGATCGTCGGAGCGACGTCGAAGGGTCGTGCACGTGCACGACGTTAGTTGTGCCCGGGTGTGGTTTCCTTGTGTGACTCGGGAGACTCTCGAGCAAGTGAGGGTTTTACACGGGGTTGTAATCGAGTTCGAGGAGTGGTTATAAAATTAACAGTTTATACTTAAATAGAAACCTGTTCTGTTTTGCTTTTGACATTTTTAAATAAATTTTCAAAGTACAAACAAAGTTTTAAACTAAGTAAAGGATTCAAGTGTGGTCTGAGACTTAGTTGTGAATGAATAAAGTTGTTTAATTAAAAGGTTTAATTTCTAAAAAAAAACTTAATTAAGTGAAATTAAAGGATTTGAGTTTTAAATGGAATTTGAAATATAAAGAAAGAGTTAAACAAGTTAAATTAAACTTGAAATCTAGACCTGAACTTAAGTTGAATTCCAAATTTTGAAACAAAAATTTAAGTTTATAAATTAAATGTTAAATTATCCTTTAATATGTGAATTTAAAGAGAAGTTGATTTTTATTCCTTAAATATCTTTTAATGACAAAGCATTATTTTAACATGAGGAATTAACAAGTTTAACAATTGGTTTTAAACTTTACTAAAGATAAATTGGTATTCATTTTAATTCTTAAAATTTAAATGAAATTAAAAAAAAGTAAATTAGAAATAAACGGTTTAAAATTTATATTGTGAGTGCTAATTAAATCATTAATAAAAGTGAGTTTTATCTTAAAGATAATAATTTAATGACTTATAATTCATTAAAATTATTAAGGTGATTCAGATGGATAATTAACTAATTCAATTAAATATGATTTGGAATTAATTAATCAAATAATTAAGGATAAAGATAAGATTAATCAATGAGATATAAATGGTTAATTAATTTATAATTAATATTGATTAATCTAAGTTAATTACTTTAGAAAATAATTTAAAGAATAGTTAATGAAAGTTATTAACTAAGAATTATTAAACAATTAACTAATGTGATTAATTTTGATAATAATAATTTATTAGATTAATTGATTAAGAAAATCAATTATAAATTGTTAATTACTTAATGAAAGTAATTAAGGAATTAATTACTTATTGTAATTAATTTTGGATATTTTAAAGTTGATTAAGTAATTAGTAATAATCACTTATTATATTTAATTAAGAATAATTAATTTAACGATAATAAATCAAGGGTTGATTAATTTATTTATGAATTAATTAAGTGAAATTAATCAAAGGATAAATATATAATGAAAGGATAATTATTAAAAAAAATTAAAGGTAAATTAATTTAATTAATAAATGATTAAAAGACAATCAATCAAATGATTTGAAAATTAATTAATGCTAATTAACCATGATTGATGACTTATCTGATTTAAATCAATCAGATAATTAAATTAATCCTATCTACGGATGTTTGGGTTATATTGGATGTTGAATTGTTTGATATCCCTGATATGTGATGCTTTGTGATATATCCTGATTTATGTTGTGATCTGTAATGTAATTAATTATCTGTGATGTAAGTTATTGTCGGTGATATACATATCCGTGTTATGTGAATGAACGATAAGCGTTATCGTTTATATCGCTTATCAACTATATTTCTGTGTTTTGATCTGTGATGATTGAATGATGTTGCACTATTGTGTTAAACCCCTGGACCACCCATACACACAAATATGGATTTCACGAGGAAATCGATTAAGTCACAGATTTTTGAAACGATTTTTAAATAGACAATTTGAATTCAAATGTTTTGGAAATGGATTGGGTTTAAAGTGGAAAGCTTTTGAAATGGAATTTTAAAGACTAAATGTATTTTGAATAACTTGATTAAGTTTTGAAATTTTAAATAATTTTATTTAAACTTAAATTCAAGGTTTGAAATTGAATTCTATGTTTGACTAAAGATGTTATACCAGTTATATATGGGTTAAACTATTTTAAAGGTATTGATTTGGGAATTTGAATTTAAACTCAAAGAATTTAACTCGTGCAAATGTGATCAGATTTTTCTAAAAAACGAAAGCTGTTCGTTTTCAAATAATAAAAGCTTTCACATAAGTAATGAACTTTCAATTTTTGTTAAAGGGATTTTAAGTTAAAATGGAAATGATTTTCCAAGTTATGGAAACGGTTTGAAAGCTATAAGCTAAGTCTTTAATTTAAAGATTTTAAACGAGTTAATCCAATTGGAATAGATTTTTTTTTGAAATCTATGAATGGATTTTTGTGAAATTGGGTGAACTTTGTGAAATAAATCTTTTTGTTTAAAAGATTAGAAATGGTAATTTGTTTTAAACCATTTGAAAGAAAAGTTTTGGGTAATAAGTTGTGACTTAACTGAGACCCCAATGTCCATATGTTTCTTGTAAATATTGCGCTCACTATTCGGTTTAGACGGGAGAGGACCTTGGTGTCATATAGCTCATTCTGAATATGTGATACGACGTTATGGATAGCGTTTGAAGACCGGTGGTGAAGATCGGATATTTTCGAAAGCGAAAGGATAACTCGTCGAATGTCTTTGCATCGACTGGTCCCCGGTATAGAGACTCCATATGTGATGGGAAGTCCGGACGTGATTAGGGATTATCCAGATTTGAAAGGGCTTCTTCAGAAGTGCCTTTGGTTCTGTTCGAACCCAGAACAGACTTGTATGGATTGTATGTCTGACATTACGAATTAAGGTATAAAGCAGATTTCTTTTAAATACATTTCTGTTGGTGGCGGAGAATTTATTCTCTTATCTTAACACCCTTCTCTGAGACGTTCGAGCTCAGAGGTTATGTAGTTGAAGATTATCAGTGATATATTCCCAATTTTGTAATGTGACATGCTGAGTGCTGCTGATCATTTGTTGATCAAAGCGTGGCTTTTGTGAAAAGCGTAGCTTTGTGGACGAGGCTTCGTCGAACCTCACAACCCGGTAATGGTCAAAACAGGAAGAATGCGGCAAGGTTATTTGGGGATCGCGCCCTCTGAGGGTTTTTTCATTTCCTTCTAGATAGAGGTGGTATCATGGTATGGAGCCCAGATATTTAACCTATGTGGTTACTGCGAATTTATTACTTTGTGGTTGTTGGTTATCAGGATCCCGGGAAACGTCGGTTACAACCGAGCGGTGGCACACTCGTGTCAGTAGTTACCTAGTTAAGGGTAACCCGGCCTTGTGTCGGCAGAGATCCGGTTAGGTTCTCGGGGCGTCCTTCCAGAGGCGTACCCATGTGGAAATGGGAAGTTCCTTGGGCTGACCATTTGTTGGAAATCCAATCCCCAATATGAAACCCTATACGGTTTTAGTTGCAGAACCTGCCATCTACTTATGGTGGCGCCCCACTGTTTGGATGGTAGCTATAGTAGGCATAGTTCGAAATGTCTATGTTGGCTAAGATTTATATTATACTTTTGAAATGTTTTTCTGTACTTTGTACTTATAGTAATAATAACAAAGAAATTTGCGTATCAAGCATGTTTGACTAACATAAGGAGAAATCTCCTCCGATTCTGCGTTTGCATTGTGTGTGTGTGCGGGAGGCTTTGTTGTAGTCTCATTTTCTAAAAGCATTGCGGATCTATTTTAAATTATTTCTTTGTTTATTTTTAAAGATAAAATATTTTTGTTACTCATACCAGTCTCATGACTGATCCGGAGTTTATTGTTTCTTTCCTAAACTCTGGGTGCTCAAATTTTTTCCACACGGGCAGTCTAGAGTTGGGTTTTTCAGATAGCTAGGTTTAGTAGATTATCTGGAGCTAGTTTAATCTTTGGATGCGGACGAGACTTGCTTGTCTTTGTGTATCGTGAGTTGGATCGAGCTGCTGCAGGAGTTCTCTTTGGAGGACTATCTTAGAGTTATGTGTTCCGCTGCTGATGTTATCTATTTTCTTTTCCGCTGCTATTTTATTGTATCATATCTCTGATGTATATTGATATCTATTGTACCATCTGTTGTATCAGAAATTGTATATCAATGTATTATTCTTTTCCTTCCGCTGTGTTGTTATACTTAATTTTGATATATGCTCTGGTGACTCGGATTTGAACGGTCGAATCTACGGCATTCGAGTACGATGTAAAGCATGGATGTCGATTTTCGAACGCGAAAAATCCTGCTCGTTACATTTGGTATCAGAGCTAAGGTTGAACTTTAGCTCAGGAGTATAACACATTAAGTGGCTCATTAGAGATAGGGTGAAGTAAACCCTAGAATGAGTAATCCCTAAGATATCCGTTCAAATGCATCAGTAAATTCTCTTACTATCCACCGATAGTGAGTATGATTACAGAAGAGAACGAGATAGGGGACAGGGGAGTACGAGTATTAATGGTCGATACCATGCGACAGTGGAAATAATTTTCTCTATCAATCTCCTTTGATTCGATTTCAATTCTTTCGATTGCTTCATGACAGCTCCAGAAAGAAGTTTTGGTGTGATGATGCCCTACGAATCATTGTTGGAAATTTTTATTTCGTATCTTCATCGGTTTCTTATCAGTTTTTCCATTTAAACTTTAACGAATATGAATTGGAAATTTGGAATTGAAAATTTTAAATAAATTGGAAATTTTAGATTGATTTAAATTGATTAATAGAATATGAAGCTAAATTTGAATTGTATCAATAAAACGATTTCATTTAAAACCAAATTTTGAAATTCTGTTGTAATTTCTTGGGTTGATCGAAGTCCGAAGAAGGACGAATTGGTATATTTTTTGAGATATTCCGACTTGGATTTGGAATCCATATCTTGTGTTTGAGGAATTATATGAGATCGAACCTATCTATCTCTGTGTTATTTTCGTGCCTGTAAATTTCCGGGACGAAATTTCTTTAAGGAGGGGAATCTGTAACGATCCCGGATTTTCGACTGCGTTTGAATTTATAATTTATGATTTTTGAATAAAAAATGTGAAATTAATTCGTAAACTGATTTGAAAGTTTCCAAATTCAAATAAAATATGTTAATAAATTATGTAAATTTTAAAGTAACACATTTATGAATTTAAAACAACAAATATACTCAACTCAAATATATATGAAATAGCTTGTTTACAAATTTTAAAGAATATAAAGTAAAACACAACTAAATTTAAACAACATATTAAAGTAAGAATTGTTACATTGTAAAGTAAATAAAATTAGACAAATTTCAAATAACGTATGAACTATAGAAATTCATTTATATTGTAAAGAAATGTACAGAGCAAAGAAATGAAAATATAAGTACAAACAAAACATAACTAAAACAAGAGTATATATATGTACTTAGAGAAATCTATCGACATAAAGTATAAAAGAAATTATTTATAAAACAACTTTAAACATGTACACCTGCAAAAAAATAAAAATAAAAAAATAAAACAAGACACATGCATTTAATACAAGATAAATTAACAATATAAAGTGATTACACTAGAATAATTTTAACAACATATTAACTATAGAAATTTATTTATATTTTAGAGCCATAATGAAAAGCAAGATAGTAAAACAAAGTAAACAAAAGAATGCAAGGATAAAACAAATATAGATATGTAAGCTTGAAAAGGAAGTCAATGTTGTATATAAAATAACAAACAAAAAAAAACATTTCAGCCGAGCTAAAAAATATATGCAAGCATAAACAAAGTGTACAAGAAAAATATTAGCATATTAGAACAAAAGAAAAGAAAGGACTTAGACATTTAATGCCATTACCTCTAGCACACCATATAATATGCATCAGCCGAGTTATCTTCAGCCATGACCTGATATAGTACAAAGTAACATTACCCTATTGTATAAATAAAATAATGATAGCCTGTAAACTTCTTTTCCTATATATCAAGTTTTTTTCCTTTTCATTTCAGTCAATCATTTTATTAATCTGAGCAACCTCTAAGATGAACGCCATTTCAAACTTAAACAAATTCAACCATATCATCAACAATTAACAACAAGGAGATCAAGGCTTTTACCATCAATAAAACAAGAACCGGGAAGCAAGACAAACTGTATTCATATTGAAACTGAAAACTATTCTCTGTTCAATCTAAGTACAGGTGAGTAACACTACTTTAAACCAAATTGAAAAGTATGATCTGTTGAATATATATATATATATATATGTTTGTGAATATGTAGGTTGGTATTTATATTTATATGAATTCTCTGTTTATACTTGAATGTTGGAAGTTCTGTGCAGGGTGATGGTTTTTTTGTCCTTTGTCTGAGGTTTTGAGCATGAAAGAGTTTTTTTTTCTCAACTTACTTGCTATTCGAACTTAAGGTGTAAACAAAAGTTGATTGTTGATTATGAACTTAAGTTTAAAAATCAATTTAAATTAAAATAACTTGCACATATCTCTGTAAACCAAAACGACAGTGCAAGTGTATATATAAGTGAAACTCAAACTTAGTAATTCATTGATACAGGATTAGAATTTGAATTCATAAACTAAAACATGATTTTTAACACAAAAATCAAAATTTTTAGTTTGGGATTCAAGGTGCAGTTTAAGTTTGATCGAATTAAGTGTTTTGAGTCACCTCTGGCGATCAAGTTGATCGGAAGGGCCGTGGTAGTTCGTGGAGATGGAGAAGACTACGGGGATGCTTGGAAAAATGGTCGGAGTTGACAATGATGACTGAGGTGACGGCGGCGTGAGTTTTTTTCCTGCTAAACCTAATTTTGAGGTGGTTGGGAATTTGATCACCGCAACCTCATACGTGCATCGAGTTGCATGTGCTTCTGGGAGGTGATAGCTTGGGGGTCGACGAGCTCATAGCCCGAGGCGCAGAATTTTCTGGTGGCCGGTGATGCGGTCGTGAGCCGATTTTTGTCGAAGTTTGGTTCAGGTTCTCGAACGAGCGGGGAAATCTCAATCTGGAACTTTTGGCTTCGAGTTGATCGTTGTAATCGAATGTAATGGTGACTCGTAACTTACCGGAGGTAATGCTGATCGTCGGAGCGACGTCGAAGGGTCGTGCGCATGCACGGCGTTGGTTGTGTCCGCTGGTGGTTTCCTTGCGTGACTCGGGAGACTCTCGAGAAAGTGAGGGTTTTACACGGGGTTGTAATCGAGTTCGAGGAGTGGTTATAAAATTAACATTTTATACTCAAACATAAACCTGTTCTGTTTTGCTTTTGACATTTTCAAAGTATAAAGAAAGTTTTAAACTAAGTAAAGGATTCAAGTGTGGCCTGAGACTTAGTTGTGAAAAAATAAAGTTGTTTAATTAAAAGGTTTAATTGCTAAAAAAACTTAATTAAGTGAAATTAAAGGATTTGAGTTTCAAATGGAATTTGAAATATAAAGAAACAGTTAAACAAGTAAAAATTAAACTTGAAATCTAGACCTGAACTTAAGTTGAATTCCAAATTTTGAAATAAAAATTTAAGTTTATAAATTAAATGTTAAATTATCCTTTAATATGTGAATTTAAAGAGAAGTTGATTTTTATTCCTTAAATATCTTTTAATGACAAAGCATATTTTAACACGAGGACTTAACAAGTTTAACAATTGTTTTAAACTTTACTGAAGATAAATTAGTATTCATTTTAATTCTTAAAATTTAAATGAAATTAAAAAAAAGTAAAATTGAAATAAATGGTTTCAAATATATATTGTGAGTGTTAATTAAATCATTAATAAAAGTGAATTTTATCTTAAAGATAATAATTTAATGACTTATAATTCATTAAAATTATCATGGTGATTAAGATGGATAATTAATTAATTCAATTAGATATGATTTGGAATTAATTAATCAAAAATTAAGAATGAAGTTTGGATTAATCAATGAGATATAAATGGTTAATTAATTTATAATTAATATTGATTAATCTAAGTTAATTACTTTAAAAAGTAATTTAAAGAATAGTTAATGAAAGTTATTAACTAATAATTATTAAACAATTAACTAATGTGATTAATTTTGATAATAATAATTTATTAGATTAATTGATTAAGAAAATCAATTATAAATTGTTAATTACTTAATGAAAGTAATTAAGGAATTAATTACTTAATGTAATTAATTTTGGATACTTTAAAGTTGATTAAGTAATTAGTAATAATCACTTACTATAATTAATTAAGAATAATTAATTTAACGATAATAAATTAAGGGTTAATTAATTTATTTATGAATTAATTAAGGGAAATTAATCAAAGGATAAATATATAATGAAAGGATAATTATTAAAAAAAATTAATGGTAAATTAATTTAATTAATAAATGACTAAAGGACAATCAATCAAATGAATTGAAAATTAATTAATGCTAATTAACCATGATTGATGACTTATCTGATTTAAATCAATCAGATAATTAAATTAATCCTACCTACGGATATTTGGGTTATATTGGATGTTGAATTGTTTGATATCCCTGATATGTGATGCTTTGTGATATATCCTAATTTATGTTGTGATCTGTAATGTAATTAATTATCTGTGATATAATTTATTATCAGTGATATACATATCTGTGTTATGTGAATGAACGATAAACGTTACCGTTTATATCGCTTATCAACTATATTTCTGTGTTTTGATTTGTGATGATTGAATGATGTTGCACTATTGTGTTAAACCCCTGGACCACACCATACACACACAAATATGGATTTCATGAGGAAATCGATTAAGTCACAGGTATCTGAAATGATTTTTAAATAGACAATTTGAATTCAAATGTTTTGGAAATGGATTGGGTTTAAAGCGAAAAGCTTTGGAAATGGAATTTCAAAGACTAAATTTATTTTGAATAACTTGATTGAGTTTTGAAATTTTAAATAATTTTATTTAAACTTAAATTCAAGATTTGAAATTGAATTCTATGTTTGACTAAAGATGTTATACTAGTTATATATTGGTTAAACTATTTTAAAGGTATTGATTTGGGAATTTGAATTTAAACTCAAAGACTTCAACTCGTGCAAATGTGATCGGATTTTTCTAAAAAATGAACGCTGTTCGTTTTCAAATAATAAAAGCTTTCACATAAGTAATGAACTTCCGATTTGTGTTAAAGGGATTTTAAGTTAAAATGGAAATGATTTTCCAAGTTATGGAAACGGTTTGAAAGCTATAAGTTAAATCTTTAATTTAAAGATTTTAAACGAGTTAATCCAATTGGAATAGATTTTTTTTGAAATCTATGAATGGATCTTTGTGAAACTAGGTGAACTTTGTGAAATGAATCTTTTTGTTTAAAAGATTAGAAATGGTAATTTGTTTTAAACCATTTGAAAAAAAAGTTTTGGGTAATTAGTTGTGACTTAACTGAGACCCCAATGTCCATATGTTTCTTGAAAATATTGCGCTCACTATTCGATTTAGCCGGGAGAGGACCTTGGTGTCATATAGCCCATTCCGAATATGTGATACGACATTATGGATAACATTTGAAGACAGGTGGTGAAGACCGGAAATTTTTCGAAAGCGAAAGGATAACTTGTCGAATGTCTTTGCATCGACTGGTCCCTGGTATAGAGACTCCATCTGTGATGGGAAGTCCGGACGTGATTAAGGATTATCTGGATTTGCAAGGGCTTCTTCGGAAGTGCCTTCGGTTCTGTTCGAACCCAGAAGAGACTTGTATGGATTGTATGTCTGACATTACAAATTAAGGTATAAAGCATATTTCTTTCAAATACATTTCTGTTGGTGGTGGAGAATTTATTCTCTTAGCTTAACACCCTTCTTTGAGACGTACGAGCTCAGAGGTTATGTAGTTGAAGGTTATCAGTGATATATTCCCAATTTGGTAATGTGGCATGCTGAGTGCTGCTGATCATTTGTTGATCAAAGCATGGATTTTTTGAAAAGCATAGCTTTGTGGACGAGACTTCGTCGAACCTCACAACCCGGTAATGGTCAAAACAGGAAGAAAGCGGCAAGGTTATTTAGGGATCGCGCCCCCTGAGGGTATGTTCATTTTCTTCTGGATAGAGGTGGTATCATGGTATGGAGCCCAGATATTTAACCTATGTGGTTACTGCGAATTTATTACTTTGTGGTCGTTGGTTATCGGGATCCCTGGAAAGGTCGGTTACGACCGAGGGGAGGCATACTCGTGTTAGTAGTTACCCAGTTAGGGGTGACCCGGCCTTGTGTTGGCAGAGATCCGGTTTGGTTCTCGGGGCGTCCTTCCAGAGGCGTACCCATGTGGCAATGGGAAGTTCTTTGGCCTGACCATTTGTTGGAAATCCAATTCCCAATACGAAATCCTATACGGTTTTAGTTGTAGAACCTGCCATCTACTTATGGTGGCGCCCCACTGTTTGGATGGTAGCTATAGTAGACATAGTTTGAAATGTCTATGTTGGCTAAGATTTATATTATACTTTTGAAATGTTTTTCTGCACTTTGCACTTATAGTAATAATATCAAAGAAATTTGTGTATCAAGCATGTTTGACTATCATAAGGAGAAATCTCCTCCGATTCTGCGTTTGCATTGTGTGTGTGTGCGCGGGAGGCTTTATGGTAGTGTCATTTTCTAAAAGCATTGCGGATCTATTTTAAATTATTTCTTTGTTTGTTTTTAAAGATAAACTGTTTTTGTTACTTATACCAGTCTCATGACTGATCTGGAGTTTATTGTTTCTTTCCTAAACTCTGGGTGCTCAGAATTTTTCCACACGGGCAGTCTAGAGTTGGGTTTTTCAGATAGCTAGGTTTAGTAGATTATCTGGAGCTAGTTCAATCTTTGGATGCGGACGAGACTTGCTTGTCTTTGTGTATCGTGAGTTGGATCGAGCTGCTGCAGGAGTTCTCTCTAGAGGACTATCTTAGAGTTATGTGTTCCGCTGCTGATGTTATCTATTTTCTTTTCCGCTAATATTTTATTGTATCATATCTCTGATGTATATTGATATCTATTGTATCAGATATTGTATCAATATTGTATATCAATGTATTATTCTTTTCCTTCCGCTGTGTTGTTATTCTTAATTTTGTTATATGCTCCGGCGACTCGGATTTGAACGGTCGAATCTACGGCATTCGAGTACGATGTAAAGTATGGATGTCGATTTTCGAATGCGAAAAATCCTGCTCGTTACAAAAAAGGTTAGGTTAAATAATATGAAATTTTAAGATATCATCTCTAATTGTATTTGAAGTAACAATTTGTGGAAATAACTTTATGGATTAATTTATCTTTTGGATACAAATCCTGGTATTAAAAGACGTTTTATTGATGCTTTGTTGAACATATGCTATATACATTGACTCACTATTCAAACTTGTTACTAAGAAAGATAATTATTTAAACTTAAATAGTTAAGAGTTTCAGTGCATCATGAAAATTTTAATGATGACTTTATAGATTAATTTATCTCTTGGATATTAATTAAAATATTAAGAGGAAATCGAATACACTCCTAAGAAGAGCTAATGAATTGAATCCATGAGATATATATGTATCGTATAATATCTCTCTCTCTCTCTGTGTATATATACATACATACATGCATATAAACATACATATATATATGCACATACAAACACACACACACACACATGTGTATGTGTATTGATTCAACCTTAAATTAGGTAGTGTCTAAGGTTTCAAAATTGCACTAAGAAAATGATTTATTTCAAAATAAAATTAATCAGGGATACGAAAATATTTTTAGGAATTTCAAAAGATGAGAAATTGTAAGTGGAAAAGCCAAGTATAAGAAATAAAACTAGATTTATTTTTGGGTTTTTACCCAATATAAGATTTGTTGATATAAAATGAAAGCCTTCTAAAATTCTTGAAAATGATAAAATCTAATGTATTTAAAGGTAAATTATATTATTGAATTCTTTTGGTTCATATATTATATAATAAGAGGCAGTGATTGAACTTTAAGGGATTTAACAATGGAAACCTCCTTGGGAAATTTTTAGTCTTCAAATCATAATACCAATTTTGGGAATAACTGAAAGAAGTTTCTTTAATGGCTAAAGTCTTGGTGTAGTACTTTTTAAAAGGGAGGTGAATTGAATAATATGCTCTCTCTGCTTAATTAAGTAAACTAGTATGTTTTTGTATATTTATCTTGTAACATAAGAGATAAATTTAGAAATGTGGACTTATAAACTAGACTTCCTTTTTTGGTAAATGATTTTAAAACGGAAACTTAATTAAATAACATGAAATCTTCAGAATGGGTTATATAATTTGAGCCTTTCAAATTAAAAACCAATTCAAAGACTTATTTGATATATAAATGAGTAAAAGGCAAGTTTGAGAAGAAAATAATATGTAACTAGGGTTTGTGTGAATTTTGAAAATTTAAAACCCATAAAAAGTATTTTAGTGGTAAGATAAATTTATGTTATGAATCTAGAAATCATGTCAAGGAGAAATCCTAGAATTAATCCACAACTCTTGAATATGATTAATTAAACAAGTATCTTAAAACATTGAGAAAGTTAGGTATTTTGAATAGAGAATATAGTTTTAGTAAATTGAGATGTGAAAACTAAGTTCAAAACTTATTCGAAATTTTACAAATAAGAACCTCTTTTGGTTATAACCTTTGTTTGATTGAATGAGATTGAAATTTGTAAAATCTAATCCTTTAAAATAGGTTATAGAAGTAATCTATACTGAGATCTAAGAATGAGATAATTAAGAAATTTCTAAAAGTACAAGATTATAGAAAATCAGAAAATTCAAACCAACCATGTGAATTTATTTAGATAAATAATAAACAAAACTATATTTCATGGGCAATATTAAATAGTGATCTTATAAGATGTTTGAATATAGATAAAATCTTTGAAATCTACCTCACGAATATATTTTTGCCTTTGGTGTCGTTAGGAAGGTCGTGTCTACCTTGATCGAATGTTTTCATCGTCGACAGTCTCTATTCCAATATTGGTATGGCTCCTTCTGAGACTTTATTTGGGGACAACACCGATCACTCTCTTATTAGCTTAAGTTAGGGAAAGAAATTGACCTTAAGTTCTGACTTAATCCACGACTCTTTTAGGAAAAAATTTTGGAATTTATATGGAAAATTGAATTCTATTTTTTTCCTTGTTGAATGGCTGGTATTTCAGTCAAATTGGGATAATGGCTCTTTGATATATGGGACACTACCCAACCATTGAGTGCAGTGATCTTTTTGCTGACTGAATTTCCTTACCAGTCTAGTTCTCTGGCATCTGTGGTGTCCTTCATGTGTTCTAGCTTTAGAAACATTTTAGAAATTATGATTCTATTCTTGGGCATAGAATCCTTGTTGCACTTAAGCTCACTCAAAATTTAACTTGTAAGCATAGATCTATTTGTATTGTTGCATCGGAGGTTAAAAGCCTTCAAAATAAAGATTTTTCGCTCATGTAAGTCCAATGGTCTGACAGACCAAAGGACTATTCTTGGGAGACTAGAGAGTTTATCGAGCGAATGCATCCTGAGTTATTTTCTAATGCTCATTAGTGGTGAGATTCTTTCTTTAAATTATTTCATGTTTATGGTTTTATCCTCATTGATAGATTCATTGTTTGAATTGTCATCGACTTTCCCTTAAAGAAAATTGCAGGGATGCAATTTTTGTAGAGTTGGAGTCTATGGCAACCCTGATCGTGATTACCTAAAAATCAACTCTAAAATATGATTTAATCATAATTAGTTTTAAGATGAATTTGGGAAGCTTGTATTTATTTTTATTTCCAAATTTAAATTAGACCTGGGTTTCAAATAAATAGGATGATTTAAAAAATGGCTTTTGAATTGGAAATTTATTCAAAATTAAAATGTTGGAATTTTTGTTTAAAATGAGATTTTTCAACTAATAGTTATTTATATTTAAATAATGGGAATAGTTTTTATTTTAAAAGTTCTATTTAATTTTATAAAATACCTCAATATTAATAGAAATGAGAATTTTTAACTTGTTGATTGGTTTTGAAAATTTTGAGAAATCAATCTATGCTTTTATAAAACATTATTAAGGTTTAAACTAGTGCTTACAATGAGAATTTAGAAGGAAATAATAATCCATTTCCTTATTGGGTATAGGGTAGCCACTTTTGCCCATGTAGTAATATTAGTAAGGAGAAAATGAAGGTTGCATTCATTTTCCTTCTCGTGCTATTCTCAGCTCAAAAAACTGAAACTATGAAACTCCTTATTCTTTAAAACCCTATCCACTATTTTTTGCCCAAATCAAGAGAAAATTAAGGGGCTTTTGCTAATAGTTATAGATTCAAAATAAGGTAATCTCCTATGTTTTCTATTATGTTTAATTCGTGAATCAATCTCATTTTTTGGCTTTGTCTCCAATTTTTGAGATAAACTTAGGCTCTGTGGCTGAGAGGTGATAGCCTAGATGAACCCTGATTCTAAGCACTAATTCAAGTTCTTTTGGCTGAATTATTCTCACACTTCTAGACCCTAGATGAATGCATGCAGCTGATTGATAAGTTGTTTGTGTTTATTGATCAAAATCATCTCAATCTCTTGGTAATTGCTATTCAATTTTCAGTTTGCTGAAAACCCTAGCATTTGATCTCTTGAATCACTAAATTATTGATGAATATATGTTTACATGACACCAAAACCAATGATCGGAATGCCAAAACCATTCAAAGCCAACAACTCAACTTCGACGGACCACCAAAGAGCCATAGAAACAACGTGGGGCTTGACCGTGGCAGCGCAACCAATGGACCAATCATCTCGACTAGTGCATCGGTCACGGCCTGAGCTGAGCAACGTGCAGTGCCATTTTGGCCCTCCGATCGTCTGTTTCGTTGTTTGCTCTCCTGGTGTTTTCTTTTATGTTATGTGCATCGTTTATGATCCATTTCATACTCCTTTTCTTAACTTGTGAATTTTTGAATTCATCTTAGGCTGTTATTATTCCATAGGAATGCTATATGGATCCATGCTATGAGACACAATGTTATTGCACGTTTTAACTCAAGTTTTCAAAAGAACAATCTCCTATTCAAAATCTTTTTCCTATGTTTCAAGTAGAAGTATATTTTCTATACAAAAGGTATTTAGATAAACATTTAAATAGATGATTCCTTTATATTAATAATGATTTTAAATAGTTTGGAATAATGGTTTAAAAATGGAATTTTCGTACAAAGATTTAACAAGGAATTTGCAATATGCATAATTGTTTGCAAAGACATTTTCCAAGATTGATTTTCAATAAAATAATTTCTTTTATAAAATTGCACAATATCAATTGGATGAGAAGGTGATTTAAACAGTTTAATAAAATGAGTGTTATGGAACACTCGCGTTTGTTTTACCGAATAATTCCCAGCCTTATTTGATTGAACCAATTATACATATGTGTAAAGTTTACTAACTTATAGTAAATGCTTGGATAAACCCATATGGTATGGGTCATATGGTGATTACTTTTTTGGTTTCTATAGGAGAGCACACGACACTTATCGACTGGCGTTATCTTATCCTTGGGCTATAGGCTTCCGCCTATCTTATATTTATAGGTCTTTACCTATCTTGAGTTTATAGGCTCTTGCATATCTGGGGTTTATTAGCCTTGTGCCTATCTTAGGATTTATAGGTCTCGTACCTATCTTGGGTTTCTATAGGCTCACGCCTATCTTGGGATACTATAGTTTCAACCTGTCTTGGGTATACATGCATGTAGGTGGAGTTGTCCAAAAATCTTGGGTATATTTAGGGCTTTTGGATTTTGTGGGATTTATTTTTTTCACCAAATATGTTGTGAATTTTCTTTTACAAGCTCACCTGGGAATTTTGATAATTGGTGAATATTTCTTGGGAAATCATGTGAAAATCTTGGATATTGCTAATAAATGACTTTATGTTGGTTATTGAGATATTCTATCAAATTCTATATCTTGCTTACTTATGTCATTCACTCTATAGTCTAGACTGACCCTGTTATTATCTTGTAACACTAAAGTCAAATCGAGATGTTTCAGATCCTTCAGCTTAATGTCTTTAGAATGGACTCCACACTTGTTAGTTAGATGTTTTATCCCTGTCATTTCTATGTGTATATTCACGTTATGATGTATCTTATATTAAGCATTAGACTCCTTTCATGTATATATGTATTTCTATCTTGTGGTGTTGTATTTTTTTTTATTATGTGGTTCTTCATGATCTCTACCATGTAGTCCACATCATGTATATGTATTATGTTTGTTTAGCCTTGTATCTTTTTGTATTCAGCTATGTATAAACCATGATCGGTGATTCCATGATTTGTATTTTATCATATGTTGTTCTGGGTTATTATTATAGCCATAGCTTTGTATTGAGCCTGAATTGTATACGTCAATTCAACTTGAATATATATATATACACACATATATGTAAATATATATATATATATACATACATACATACATACATATATATATACAAATACATACATATATATATCATATAAGTCGATGTATCAATGCTCGCTTAACGTAAAACTCATGGATGATCGCTCATAACTAGCCCTATTCACTACATAGCAGACTATATTATTCTATAATATCCTTTGTTAGTGTGGGCTTCAAGGTGGGGCGTCATAGAAAATGACAATGAAGGTATTATGCAAAGATTTCAATCTATGAAATCTTGACATGAACAATGTTACTGTAAATTATTGTCAGAGCAATGTTTTTTTTGTTTGAAAATGACAGAATAAAATTTGGTATATCAATTTTTTGATGGATGAATATATTACAGCCATCTCAAATATAATTCTGGATTCACCCATGTGAACAGATGTAGGATTGTAAACGTATGTCATGTTGTCGAACATATCTCAGCTGGCTTGCCACTCTCTTGGTCGATTGTCTAGTTTATTTTCCTCGCTACTAAAGGTTACCATCACTAAAGAAACCTTAAAATGTCATATATTAAATAAATATATATATATGTTAAAGGGAGAAATGAATCATGGATTCTCCTAATTTTTTATATTAAAATCATTAGTTTAACCTTATAGAATATTATGATTATATTTCTCTTCTCATTTAGTACGATTCTATTCATCCTGCCAAAAATTCCATTATGTTTTTAAGTCCAAAATCCAAATTATTATTTGATACTTTCTTTTTTATTATAGGAAAATTTTCTTAAATTTGAACATAATGGATGAGAACTCATCTCAGTCTCCATAAAGACCATCTTGATTTCAAATGCAATCTCCACTATTTTTTGCTTGGTAAGTTTCATAGTCACTTTCAACTTGAGATTAGGTTAAGGTTGTTTGGATTAACAAAATTAGGGCTTGGGGAAGTAAGTGAAATGAAGAGGAAGATGAGCGATAATATGTGGCACGGTGGCATAGATATGCAACGACCATGAATTTCACTCTTTTGATTTGCGAATATTTAATGAAATAAAACTCTTTTTAGTAATAAATAATAATGGTCAAATAGATTTTAAAATTTGTTTACAAAAATGTATAGTTCGATGAAAAATAGAAAATGTGACTGAAAACTGTTTTCCGAATTTTCGACGTTTCATCGTACAAAAGTTGTTTGAAATGTTGTGTACACATTATTTTTTTTGTGTGTGTGTGTTTATATATATATATTCAAATATATGAAATGTTATAAACATAGATTAGTAATTTAACTAGGGTCAAGTTTAATTAAGTTAAGAAAATGATGATGTGACACTTTGGCAGCTATAATTAAAAAAATTTAAAAAAATGTCACAACGGGAGGGGGACATGAATTGACATATTGGCAACTTGATTACAAGCGTTAAATGGCATGTTGTCATATTGTGAAAGGATGGAGGCTATGGTGGCATTAATATGATGGGACGAGGGGGACATGGTGATGTCGAATTTATGGAATGGAGGTTAAAGGACGAGGGGTAGTTTGGTAATTCAATATGTTGACATAATATATAAACTAATTTTCCTAATTGTTATTTCACTTTCTCATTATCTCTTCCATTTTCAAAACTTTTTTAAGCATGGAAACAAAACTTCCATGGCTTCTTTATTTAGTTTTTAGGTTTTAAAGTTTTTAAAAATCAATTTCTTGCTTTAAAAAGTTGGTTTTAATTCACTTGTTTTCATCTCCACTTTCTCCATTTTTCCTCCTAATTCATTCGGTCATGACTTTCTCAACACTAACCAAATCAAAATTTTCTTTTTTTCAAAAGCATGTATATTTCCAGTGACTACAAAATATAGTTTACAACTTTTCTTATTTCGTGCTTAGATGCTCTAAAAATTCATTTTTTGCAAGAGTGTTTTTGAACCTAGATTTTGATTTTCGAAAATACCCCTCACTGTTTTGGCTATAACTTCCTCAAAATTTAACTTTTTTGAGTAACTCTTTTTTTAAATAATAGAGGAAAAATTTATATAAAACTTTCCTTTTGACTACGTTTCCAAAATCAGAGAGGAAATAGTTCAAAATTCAAGTGCAAAATGACTCATTTTCGAGAAGAATTTGTGGTTTTCCAAGCTTCTTTCAAAGTGTGTCAAGTTTTCAAAGTATTTCCGATGAGTTTAACCCAAATTCAATTATATTATATCTTATCAATAATGATATAAATCGTTTATTGATTGTTTGGATGTTAGTTAAAATTGTTTGATTTACTTGTTTGGTTGAATTTCCATTTGGAAAATGGATAACATATTAATTTGATTGTTATAAACCCATTTATTTATCTATATATTATCGGTAACCATTGTTTTGCAAGGAAAATCTGTAGAGAGACCCAAAGGGGGTTTCTCAATCATAAATTATTTTTTGCATCATTATGCTTTAATATTGATGGTTGATTAAAATAAAACCATGATATTCCATTTAATAGATTAAATGTCGTTATAGCAATATTTGCTACATCGTCATTCATTCAATTCATCCACATTGTCATTTAGACTTGAGATTGTGTTTTCGCTCAGAAGAATATTGAAAATTTATTAATCATTTTGATTAATGATAATTTAAAATTAATTAATCTTTTAAATTAATCAATTTGATATTAATTAACTAATTTAGAAATGATGATTAAAATAGGTTTTTCTTTAGATTTTATTTATCATATTTGCTAATGATGTTTTATACTCAATTAATCGTTTTAACTAATGATTATTTGAGTTTAATTAGTTCTTCTAATTAAGGATAATGGAGTTTAATTAATTTAATTAATGATGATGGGATTAAACTAATTATTTCAATTAAGGATAATTGAAACTAATAATTATTTTTATTTTTATGATATTTAAAAGTAATTAATCATTTTAAATAGTGATAATATTAATCATTTTAATTAATGACTGTTTTAAATTTAATTAATTGTTTTAATTAATGATTTTTGGATTTTAGTTAAATCATTTTAATTAATGATGTTTTAATTAATCGGTTTGACTAATGAAGTTTGGATTTAATTAAGTTGATCAATTTATGATTATTTTGAACTTAATTAATTATTTTAATCAATGGAATTTAGAATTACTTATCATTTTAATTAATTGTGTTTGAGATTAATTATTCAATTAATTAATGACTATTTGAATTTAATAAATCTTTTTAATTAATTGATTTAATAAAGGTGATTAAAGTAAATTATCTAATATAATAAAATTGCCTTAATCAACCGATTTAAAGTTTATAAACTGATTTAATAAAGATTTTTTTTAAAGTTGATTTACCAATGTATAAAAGTGTTTGGAAATAATCATCTACTTTATTAGATAATGGATTTGTTTATTTAAAAGAGATTTTAAATGTGATTAATTATCTCTCGAGATAATTGATATTGTTTTAAAGTTATGAAAAAGAATTGGAATTCGATTATTGGGATGTTAAGTTGGATAACCTTTTAGGTTTCGGTTTAATGTTGGTTTAGGTCTTTGTGGCCACGCGCTTGGGAAAATTATCCTTTTAACGTTTTAACGGTCAGGAACTAATTCTAAAAGTGTTCTACTAATATGAAATCAAGCATAAGTTCAGTTCGTTTCTAAAAGTTAAAGTTTGATTCGTTCATGGAAATAAATTATTTTCGTAAAGCGAATCACTTATATGGAAACAATTTATTAATATAATTAGCATTAAACATCAAAGAAGCAAACTTGTTGCTATTTCAAAAGTTAAGAATAATCATTGGATATGACTTTGAGGTACACTACTTTGACTTGCTCGGTATTATTGTTAACCAAGAAAAAGCACATGTTTGAAATTCAATGAGTGGTGATATGTATACAAAAATTAATTTCCATATAGATCATTTTATATTCTCGATAGTTGGTATCTCAGCTATCGGTTACTTCACCTACTTTTCGAACGTCATTTTAAGATGATTTATTACTCCATTGAGCGTGGCTATCCTTTGTCGAAAATGACTAAACCAAAAGCGCGAGAGGAAGCCAAGCTATGTAAGACTGCTCCTATTAGGGTATTTTCACATCTCATCTAGGTTTTTGTGCACTGTCACATGAGGAATGGTTAAGATTTAGATGTGAAATATTCGGATGCTCGGTAAGCTTTGTGGGTCCGGCTTGGTATTATCCAAAAAGTGCCATGGAGTTTATGAGCTTCTCATAAGTATATTACTAGAGGTATACTTCAAGAGGGTGCACCTTCCTAGTCATTTGTTGGAAAATTTCCTTTCCTTATTTGATTCGTAGCTCCAAATATGTTTGAGCTTTAAATTGCCATGAGTAGAGCCCACTCCTCATAATGACATTTAAGTGTTTATTTAGTCCATTCTATTGAGTTTGAAATGTTACTTTATTTAGCCCATTCCATTGAGTTTGGACTGTTACTTTATTTAGCACATTCTATCAAATTTGGACTATTACCTTATTTAATCCATTCTATTAAGTTCGACCGTTTCCCTTGTTTTATCCATTCTGTCCGGTTTGAATTTTGCTTGGTTTATTTACATTCTTTCAAATCTGCTTGATATTATTTGTGCTCAATCACATTTGGATTTGATTCCTAATATTTATTTCTGCTCTTGTCTGCATGAATGCTATTCTTAAAAGATAAAAACTTATTCTGCGTTAGTGATGGAGTCTTACAGATTTTTTATATATATTTGTTTCCCCTTGTTCGAATTATCTCATGCTGGTATGTCCAGACTTATCCGAGTGTTATTTATTTGTAATGCTCGGGTCAGATCGAGCATTTTTCCAGGTTGACCATGGTGTTTTGGAGATCGTGGAAGGGAGCTGAAGTATAACAATGCACCTTTTTGGACAGTTTAAATCGACGACAAACCACACATGTTAACTCAAACCATTCAAATGGAAGGATTGTTAATGGAGTAAACGATAAAATTAGAGAAAAAGAAGAAGATACAAACACAGAATCTCGCAGCGAAACGATAAAATATAATAATCAAATAAACAGTTCATGAAGCTGTATAATATACTTTTGATTATCATTTATACAACATTTATCAGAGTTATACATACATCAGAAATAAATGAATATTGCAGCAGACAGCATGATGCAGGAATAATAATAGTAGTATATCAAATCTTCGTCTTCATCTTCCAGAATAAATTTTCAATAAGCTGAAAAACTCAGGACTGACCCGAGCCTAATGAAAAGATAAAACACTCGAGTCAGGACTAAAATATCCTTATGTAAGTCAAATCGATCGTAAATAAATGTGAATGTAACGGCGTCAGAGAAGTTTACGGGTTTTCACATCTCCTATCCAATGCATAACGTGCGTGCAATAACTCAAGAGATGTTATGGGACTTTCCATCTCTTAAGGATCCGTTAAAATATTTATATGCAGTAGAATACGCTATATAAATAATGTCTAATCAGTAAAATAAATATTAAAATAGCGTTAAGGCTTTACATTAATCCCCCTTAATGCGTTTTTAAGCACTATCGTACAGTTTGCATATAAAACACTAGTTACACAGTCGTTGGATAGGGATGCTCCATGATACGACAACACTAAACAAAAATCATATAGGTCTCGTTTAAGGATAAAAGTATGACATGACATGTGAGGTAATGCCTAAGGTAGGATACTACCAGTTTACCCTTCCCAGATGGTGGTAACACATCATAACAATGATCGCCCACCGCGTCCAACACACCCATTCAAACTCGGAGGACGCACACCAATCAATCACAAAATATGATATTAATACGAAGAAGTGTGTCCGCTTAGGGTAGCTAACCCCTTGGCCGGTACGGCTCATGTTTTAGTCATATTAAATTAGCATAAGTACCAGGCTAATCCATCATCGTTCTCTTTCTTCAAATCCACCAAACGATGCCAAATCCAACCACTTTGTTCTGGATCATCACTCCACGTAGACAGTTGTCAAAGTCGTTCCGATATCGATAGAGATTATAACCATATCCGGCTCCGGTCTCTTTAACAACCAAACGTCGTTTTACACACCGGTCAGTTCTTTTACATTTCGAAAACAATTCATAATTGATATCAAAATATTATATTTGCTTCAAAATCAAATCCATTCTGAAATCATCACATTTACTCAAGATATACAATTTCAATTCATAATCGCGTTCACCTCAATATCAACTCGATTCCAAAATTGTTTCAAGTTCCGATTTGATTTATAACTTCAATTAAGTCCGATTCGTATTTAAATTCAAGATTTAAATATAAACATTTCGCCCTTGACCAGTTTGAATTTTTGAAAAATAGTTTGAATACTTTTAAAAATACTTTAAGTAATTAAAATAGTTAAAAATTATTTAATGTAAAATAGTTAAATAGTTTTAATAGTTAAGATGGTTTAACATAAATAGTTTAGTATAAAATGGTTTATATAGTAAAATACTTGAAAAACCAAAATATTTTAAAGATTTAAAGAATATAGACTTTCAACAAACTATACTAAAATAATTTATTTTAAAAATGGTTTCAAAGTCATACTAGTCTGATTTAAACTTTCCAATTCAAATCTATTTCGATTTTGATTCAGTCGATTCAATTTCGATACCAATTCAAATCTATTTCAACTTCGATTTCAAATTAATTCAATTCCATTATCAAATCAACCAATTCAATTTATATCAATTTCGAGCTCGATTTTCAAATATCGATTCAAAACACTTAATCGAATTTTACCTTCAACATTCAATGCAAAATACAATTTTCAAATATAATTCAATTCCAAGCCCAAGTCCGAAAATAGTTTGATTACTTTTAAAAATCGTTTAAGTAATTTGAATAGTTAAAAATAATTTAATGTAAAATAGTTAAAATAGTTTTAATAGTTAAGATGGTTTAATATAAATAGTTTAGTATAAAATTGTTTATATAGTAAAATACTTGGAAAACCAAAATAATTTAAAGATTTAAAGAATATAGACTTTCAACAAATTATACTAAAATAATTTATTTTAAAAATGGTTTCAAAGTCGTACTGGTCTAATTTCAACATTCCAATTCAAATCAATTTTGATTTTCATTCAGTCGGTTCAATTTTGATACCAATTCAAATCTATTTCAACTTCGATCTCAAATTAATTCAATTCCATTACCAAATCAATCAATTCAACTTATATCAATTTCGAGCTCGATTTTCAAATATCGATTCAAAACACTTAATCGAATTTTACCTTCAATATTCAATGCAAAAATCCAATATTCAAATATAATTCGAATCCAAGCTCAAGTTCGAAAATAGTTTGATTTCCATAAATTTGACATTTATTTCTTTCAAATCAAACTATTTAATCAGTTTCAAATCAAAATTTTTTAAATCCATTTAATTGAACCAATCCGGTGTCCGTTTATAATTTTCTACCCTATAGCCAAGTGACCAGTTATTTCAATTTAATTTCGGCGATGGATATATAGCATTTCAATCCAAATCACAAAGTCGTAGGTATATATCGTTTCAACCTATTCCTTAGTTCATTCGAAATTATTCAATTTACAGTTTTATACACGGTAAATAATATACAAGGTGATAACAAGATATATATGAACAACTTACATCCAACTATCCAAATATCAATCAATAACATCCAGAGCAATCAATCATCCAAACAGACAATATAATTCACGACAATTTCATAGTTATTAATATCATAAAATTTAATTTCAATTTTTAACGGTAAATTCAATGACAACCTAGATGGAAATTAAATTTATAAACAACGACCAATAAAAATCATATCACTTCGTAATATCAAATTTAACTAGCATGAGAATATTCTAGTACATTGTGAGTGTTATAAAACACTCACCTTGAGTTTTCAGTTTCAAATTAAATCGAACGACGTTCGATTTAACCTAAAATTCTAACTCGGTCCAATCGTCCCCAATCCAGCTCCAAAGCATAGAGCCCGTCGCCATGATTCCAACGCATCTTGTTTTGACTAATTCTGACAACATATGAGAGAGATACACAATTTTAAAGATTGCATGATTTAAAATATATAAATTTACATATACATATACATATATATATTATATATATATCTCTCTACTAATAATGCAAATACTTTGCTTTGGTGAAGCTTTTTTGAACTTCCCAATTTACCCATTCACATAATACCAATAAATTAATTACAAAAAATGAAAAAGGGGACGTGTGTCATTTCTTCGGCCCATGTTCTAATCCCCACTAACGTTTCATCTTTTAGTCCACCACTACCACCACTTCTTCCGCTGTTTTCTTCCCCAATTAAAAACCCTCATTTTCGTCACCTAACTCTCATGAACACTCCATCGACCAACCGCCTCCCATGAAATTCGGTATGCTTTTCTTATCCAACCACGGGCGTTGAATTCTGGAAGTAATGGCTTGCCTAGCTTTGCCGAATGGATTGTGTTCTTCCTCAAACCCGTTCTCTTTCACACTGAAATTAGAGATGAATCTTCAAACTATGGTCTTTACTTCGTTTTGATTTTTGAATTTGGGCTTTGCACTATAGTTCGACGAGGTAATGACCTGCTTTGAGTTAGGAAAACTACCTGCAAATCTTATATGCCTAAATTTACTTATGCTTGCGTTAGGTGTACGTTTGGGGTGTACTGGTGGAGATATTTTGACTACAAACAAAACCTTATGCGACGTAAAAAAGTTTTGATATTAGCTAATTGAAATATCACCCATTGTTTTTCTATACGTGTTTAATCAATTATTTGGCGTTTAATACTTACCAATGCTTCAAATAGTTTCCACAAATAACTATTTTACGTGACCGATTTATAAAGCAGATTGATAATTGGATTTTACAATCAGTCCTTTACTGATACAGTCCAACATATTTATATTTTTACAATTATTTTGATCCCTAAAATGGTACAATAGTGTTAATTAAATTACATGAAGTTTAATTTTTTGATAATTGATACTTACCAAAACACTTAAATGGTTTCCATAGGCAAACTCTTGCATAAACAACTCAATATTTTGCAATGAACAACCCTCTCAATGACTGCAGTATCAAAAAGTTTGACAGCTTATTGTTTTGATCAGGCTTATAATATATGTTTAAAGATGTTTCTACTTTTACTCCCATTGTTTTCATTCCCTGAATTCTTTTTTCGATACGCTGAATTATATCAAAGTTTTATGCTACGATAGTGTTTACTCCCAATGACTGTAGTAGCAAAATTTTTTATAGCTCATTGTTCTGCACAGGCTTATACCGATATGTTTAAAGACATTTTTACTTTTATTCTCATTGTTTTCATTCTCAGAGTTCTTTTTATGATGCACTAAAATATAACAATATGACATGCTATGATAGTTTTTACTATCCAAATATTTGATCCTTACCAAATATTTACAGAATTTCCATTGTAGAGCTATTTAACAACCAACCTCAATCTTTTCCACTATATACACTACGGATGGAAAATGTAATCTTCTCAAACATGTTTATCTTTTTTTTACCCATTTATTATCACTTAAATTGTGGTACGATAGACTTAGTTATATTGCATTTAGTTTAATTTTATGATAATTGATTCTTGCGAACTATTTAAAGGGTTTCCATTGGCAAACTCTTAGATAAACAACTGGAATATTTTGCAGGAAACACTATATAATCAGTCAATTAAACCCCCCCTCCCCCGGGACTGCATTACAGAAATTTTTGATATCTCAACGTTGTGCCCCGGCTTATAATGGTATATTTAAAGATGTCTCTACTATTACTTCCACTATTTTTCTTCTTTGATTTTTTTTGACACATTACTAAATATTCTTTTGCAAGAAATCAAGTACAAATGTAAACTGAAAAAAGCCTTCATATATGACTGAATCAACTATCAACATGACTATAGCAACAAATAGATTAAAACCTCGTTTTTCTGCTCAGTCCTGTAATGGAATGCTAAAATACGTTTCCACTGTTATCTGCACTTTTTACATCTTCGAAATTAGCCTAAGATACAGCTAATTATATTACATCTTCTTTAACAGACTTTTGGGAGATAATCAAAACATGAATAAGTCATCATACATGTTAGCACCTTCACTTAATTTTTACATCTGCCGACTATATTATTTCTACACTATTCATGTTTGTTTAAACCTGACACCATTGGGCATTCACAAACAATTTTAACTCCCCCATCTACAGATTTTTTGTTTAGATGCCAGTCTCAAGCCCGGAAAAGAAGAAGAGAAAATATGTTTACGTACATTGCATAACTTAAATGTGACTTTATTTGTCGGTTTTCATTAAAATAATAATAATTAATTCAATGATGTAGGCTGTGATACATTCATTTACACCACCATTCATGCGTCACTCTATTCATTAACACATACCAACATAGGATATATGATTTACCAACAATGTATAGGGTCCAAAGCAAATTTTAGTTCAACGTAACATCAAATATCACACAACATTACAATATGTGTTCTACATGTTGCATTTATTAGGATGAGTAATTATGTTATACATATTTATACTTCATGTACACATTGTGATCTACACTTAATATGTAATAACCATTTTTACATGATATGCAGTTTTTCTTTTGCTTAATATTCATTGCTGCAACTATGGTATACATTCTTTTACAACAGTAGTACAACAAAAAATTCTATGACTTTGCTCAGAACATTTTACTTTCTTCATAAATATGATTTAATATTGTAGCACATTTGCTCTTTGCATTTTTAGCAACTGATACAACTTTAAGTTACTCTTCATTCAACTATAATTCTTTATACTTTTTGCAGTCTAAAGCTTCCATTTTGCAGTTTGAAGTTCCCTAGGCAGGATTGTTGACTGTTGGTAGAAAGGTTGTTGTATGCTTTTACAGAATAGTGCTACCTATGTGTACCACAACTCACAGTGACCGACTAAGCATGCAAATGGAAAGTTTGACCTTTTTCATAATTATTATTCTTTGTACTGCGTTGCTACAACCATGATAAAATTTTTTTTACTGCCATGAAAGCAAAGTTTTCTTCACCATGGTCGATGTATTTTATTTTTTTATTTTTGTACAATTCAATTATATGTTACCATTTTAATGTATATTTTAACAACCGAATCTGTCCAGTCGTATTCTAATTACAATGTCATTGCACTATGCTGTTCGAAATTACTACCATTCATATATTGCTTTTTAGACTGTTATTATACCAAACAGTATGTGTATTAAAACCTGTTGCTTGGACATCCTCTATACGGTTGAAATGTTTTTTCTACACTGTAACTTTTAATATCTACCTGTACACAAATTAATAAAGTCGTATTCCTACGGTATTTCACACATATTCCAAAAGAAAAAAAAAAGAATACTCCATATTTGTTTTTTTTTTGAAATGATACTTTATATACAACAAATCATTGGGACAACATATCCCATGTCAATAAACGTTCGAAAGCCAGTTTCGAACTTGTGACCTCTTGCACCAAAGCCGAATCAATTAACTACTTGGACAATGGTGCTTGTCACTCCATATTTGTTATCCATGTGCAATCTCAAAGTACGTAACAGTTGGACTTCAAATTAGTGTATTCTGAATTAAACATACTATGCTTTTACTATGTGCATAAAAAACGCTCATGTTCTACCACTGTTTACATAATAGTATAACCCCTTCATGATTACGGGGTAAGATCAATCAACTAATTGCACTTAAAAATGGAGGGTGGTATTGACCATTTTTCCTATGAACACGCGCAAAGCGCGTGCCTTTATACTTGTGTATATATAAAGCAAATACTTAGTCAACTTAGTCAAACTGAAGCATTTTTCTAACTTTCAAAAATACCCCCATAAAAGCTACATTTGTTACATCTCTTGCGGTACATTTTAGACTTTGCCTCAACCCACGTACTCTACATGCACAAACTCCACGTCCTCATTTTCCCATGATGTGTTTCCTCTTCCTGTATTTCTTCTAGATTCCTCAATAATTCTTCTATTCCCCCCTAATTATAAATTAATTAGACATTGATTGCTGAGATTATAATGTAAAATGCGTTCGATAGTGGAAGATGAAAGCTGGGACAAGAGACTATGCCATTTTCCAGGTAAATTCCTAATATTGTGAATTTTAGTTACCAAATTTTCTCAAGATTAATATTAGATTTTATTGGTTTGAGTATGTTTGATCAAAAATTTAATATTTGATCGTCTTTGGGATTACTTTATTAATTAATTCGGTTTGGATGATTAATTTGAAATTGAGATGAATTTTTCAAATATAAAGGATGTTTAAATGGATTCGGATGAGAAATATGCGATTTTGTGTTGTAGAGGACGTAATATTCACTTTAATTACACTTGATTATTACAATATCTTTATAAACACGTTACTATATACTATTTCTAAGGGTTAATTATTCAATTAGGAATATGTAATTGACTGTGAGTGTGGAATTTTGCATAAGACACTATTAATTACAACTCTTTTCACTTTTACTTTTACTGGAGACACATGCTTAAGATTAGGACCCAAAAAATAGTTCCGTGGAGAAGATTTAGGAAGACATTTAATGATTTAGAGAAAGGCCCACTCTCTCTTTTCATTTCAAAACCTACGTCATTCATGCTTAATAACTTGAAGTCACTGTAGTTGAAACTATATTATTGCTACTAATTTAGATCCAAACTAACAGCTTCATTATTTTTCATTAGTTATAAGTTACTAAAATAATGGATGTTCTACCGTTGAGATGTTGATTCATGATATTTCCAACAACTGATTATAACATTGTTGCCCATGATATCATACCATAGTTTATATTAGGCATGGGTATTATTCATTCGTATAAAGGTGTCTATTATGTTGGGGATTTTGCGGTTCGAGACGGATTTGATGGCGATAGTGATGAAGACAATGCTGTACTTCCGACTTCAAGGATCTATGGAATAGATTCTTTCAGACAATAGTTCAACCCACCAGGTACAAACGGGTTATCGAACTATCGACTTTCAGGATTCAATGAAGCCCTATAACAGCGTAATCAGATTCAAAGTTTGTACGACTTTGATCCGACCAAGAACACTTCAGAAACTGTATCTGATGATGCAATTTGTAGAGAACAGATTGGAGAGGAAGAAGAGAGCAATTCTACAACGGTTTCTGAATCTGCAACACCTTGGAGGCATCGCAAAATAGAGCAACAGTTTCTGGTGTCGCAGAAATGCTCCAGGAAGAAAAAGAAGAATTCGAAAATGTATCTGCAACTATTCTGGGCGTTGCTATTTATATATGCAAGAAGATGTCCATTCGCGAAGTGTCACGGCCGTTAGCAACGGTTTACAACTGTTACGGATTCAAAAGAAAACGTCGCGTCCTTTTATATTTGCAACGGTTCACAACGGTCGCGTCGATTCATTTTATAACGTTTTAGAAAACGTTACAAATTCCCGCCATCAATTCAAATTCTTAATTTTGGTTCTGGGTCCTTAACGGGCTGAAATCTGGCTCGTTACTGTTCTTATTTTGATCCAAATTTTTTTTCGGATTCGAACCCGAAACCCGTACCCGGCCCCGCCCGGTTCGATTCGGTCGGACGGACGGCGGCGGCACGCGGGTGGTGTTGCATGACTTCTCTCCTCACAACAAAACAAACATGTGGGAGCCCCAAGGCCCCATCATCCACTTGAGAAAGCTATATTTATACAAGTATATTGTATAGCTTTCTACAACGTGGGACTTTGATTTCTTCTTCCTTCCTTCTTTCTTTTCTTCTACTCTTCCAAAACAAAAAACCCAAACCCAAAGCATTTTGAAAATTTTACAACAATCTCCCCCAATTTTCAAATAAATAAATAAATAAATAGGACGGCTGAATCACTAGAGTGACTTCCTACATACCCAAGTGGGATCAAGCCTATGTAGTTCTAAGATCAAATTTTGCATCATCGTGAAAACCAACACATAAATAAAAGGTATATTTTGGATTTGAACCTTTACTTAGTGCAAACCATTCAAAGTCTTATCGAGATTCTATGGTTAACGAATCTTGAACCAAGTATCCCTAATGATAAAACCGGAACAATCACACATGTTGATTTCCTTAGGTAAAGTGTTATGTATTGCTCAGCACGTTAATGGCCATGTGCTTAAATCCTGGTTCATGAGTCTACTTAGAAAGCGGTCTTACTTTCCTAGGAAACGGCCTGATTTCCATACTCATATAGGTAAGTCTCTTAAGGTGTTTCTGCGATACACCTTTTAAGGTTTCTAGACTTATTAAGGATATATATCCATCCTTTGTTCTTGCAGAATCCAACAATAAATATTATGGGATTATCAATTTAGTGTTCCATAATCATTCTCCTAACTTGTTGGTACCCATTGAACTTTGTCTATCCTTTTCAAGAAATAAGTTGGTTTTCTGTTAAGGATGATCAACCTTCATTCACAGACCTTAGTCCCATTTCTTGTAAGTGGGTCAGCCAAGTTTTTCTTCGTTTCTATGTAGTCAACAGTTATAACTCCTCTTTTGAGTAACTGTCTCATCATTTGATGTCTTAGACTCACATGTCTCGACTTTCCATTATATGTCTTATTAGATACATTGTATATTGTTGCTTGATTGTCACAGTTAATCAAGACTGCTGGAGATGGCTTTTTCCATAAAGGGATTTCCATTAATAAATTCCTAAGCCATTCCGCTTCTTTACATGCATCTGCTAATGCAATCAATTATGACAACATTGTTGAGTCAGAAATACAGGTCTGCTTCTTGGAAGTCCAAGACACAGCAGCGCCTCCTAGTGTAAAGATCCATCCAGTCGTAGACTTGGATTTGGATTCTACATTGTTCCAGGTTGCATCACTATATCCTTCTATTACAGAAGGATATCCTTTATAAGATAAACCATATTCAATGGTTCCTTTCAAATAAGCTAAAACTCTATAAATGGCTTTCCAATGTTCGAAACCTGGATTACTCGTAAATCGACACAATATACTTAAAGCATGTGCGATGTCTGCTCTAGTGCAATGCATAGCATACATAAGACTCCCAATAACACTGGAATACTCTAGTTGAGAGATAGTACGTCCAGTGTTCTTTTCTAATTTAATACTAGGATCTAAAGGAGTTGGTGCTGGTTTGTCATCATAATGACCATATTTTTGTAGGAATTTCTCTATGTAATGGGATTGAGTTAGTAATAACTCCTCCTCTTTCCTAACAATTTTATTTCCCAGAATTACATCAGCCTCCCCTAGATCTTTCATATCGAATTTAGAAGACAGAAACTTTTTAGTTTCATTCACACAGGATATATTGGAACCAAATATTGGCATGTCATCAACGTATAAACATATTATAACAATACCGTTGTTATCCGATTTGCTATAAATACATTTATCAGCATCATTAACAAAGAATCCATATGACAGTGCAACTTTATCAAACTTCTCATGCCATTGCATGGGAGCTTGCTTCAGGCCATAAACAGATTTTACTAATTTGCAAACTTTCTTTTCTTGGCCTGGGGTTCTGAAACCTTCAGGTTGTTCCATATATATCTCTTCTTCTAAGTCTCCATTTAAAAAACCGGTCTTTACATCCATTTGATGTATGACTAATTTACAAATTGATGCAAGTGCAATTAAACAGCGTATAGAAGATATGCGAGCAACTGGAGCATATGTATCAAAATAATCTACTCCATGTTTTTGCTTATATCCCTTAGCAATTATTCTGGCTTTAAACTTATCAATGGATCCATTTGTATTCAATTTTTTCTTGAATATCCATTTACATCCTATAGGTTTAGCACCAGGAGGTAAATCAGTTAAAATACAAGTTTGGTTTAACATTATGGAATTCATTTCATCATTGATATCTTCTTTCCATAAATTTGAATCTCTGGAACTCATAGCTTCAGAATAAGTTTTGGGATCATCGTCAACATTCATTACATATTTAGTCACATTAAGAACTTCGTCCTTACCGCCTTCTACAAGATATGTAATGAAGTCAGGACCATAGTCCTTCTCTATTCTCGCTCTTTTACTTCTCCATTGTTCAGTACTATTATCTGGTACTGACACTTCCTTGCTGTTTTGAGCAGGAGCATAATCATCGTCATTGATATCATTAGTCATACTACGTTCTGGACTAGATGATCTCAATGGGATCTCAACAGTTTGATTTTCAAAATATTCTACATCTACAGATTCTATAACTTCTAGGGTGTCAAGAATAAGAAATCTATAAGTTATACTATTAAGTGAATATCCTATGAAAACACATTTAAATGCTCTATTTCCTAACTTTGGTCGTTTAGGGTCTGGTTTTCTAACATAAGGTAAGCAACCCAAAACTTTAAGTCTATTTAGGTTAGGTTTCCTATTAAACCATAATTCATAAGGGAAAATATTATTCTTTTTAAGTGGCACTCTATTTAAAATATAACATGCAGATAACATAGCATCACCCCATAGGTTATAAGGTAAATTAGAATTTATGAGCATGGAATTAACCATTTCTACTAAAGTTCGATTCTTACTTTCAGCAACACCATTTTGTTGTGGTGTATATGGGGCAGTACATTGGTGAATTATACCTTGTTGTTTACAAAATAAGGTGAATTCATTTGAGAAATATTCACCACCACGATCTGAAAGTAATATTTTAATTTTAACTCCTAATTGTGTTTCGACCTCTGCTTTGTAAATTTTGAATTTATCAAAAGCCTCATCTTTAGTTTTCATTAGATATACATATGCATATCTCGTATAATCATCAATGAATGTTATATAGTATTGGTTACCACCATAGGTGATATGACTTTTTAAGTCACCTACATTACTATATACCAAATCAAGCAAACCAGTTTTCCTTTCTACGAATTTAAAGGATTTCCGGTGTATTTTTTCTTGAACGCATATTTCACATTTAGAGATGGTATCGAAATCACAATAAGAAATTAATCCTAATTTATTCATATTCCTAATGGAATTATAATTAACATGTCCTAATCTACCATGCCATAAATTAATAAAATCAACAATATAAATAGAAGATTTCTTTATTAGATTCAACTTAATCATAACGTTACAAGAGTATCCATGTCCAATGAATTTACCATTCTTAGACAACACTAGCTTATCAGACTCATATACCATCTTGAATTCTCCTTTGTTAAGAAGGTATCCAGAGACCAAATTCTTACACATATCGGGTACATAGAATACATTGACTAATGTAAGAACTTTTCCAGAGGTGAGAAGAAGTTCTATAGTGCCTTTTCCCAGAACTTTGCTTGGAACCTTATTTGCTCCAGTAACTTCATCGGCTTCTCCTTTATTTTCTTCGTAACTCTTGAACAGATTATGGTCTTTGCAAATGTGAATGGTTGCTCTAGTATCGAACCACCAATCATTATCATTGCCACTAATGGAATTTGCCTCTTGCACTATAGCCACAAGCGAGTCTTCGACCACATTCACTTTTTGTTGTTTCTTCCGCAGACGGCAGTCTCGGGCATAGTGGCCGGGCTTGTTACAAAAATAACAAGCACCTTTCTTTTTGTTGTTAGTTTTGGAATGATTTTTCTTAAACCGTGTCTCATTCTTTGGCTTTAATTTATCAGTAATTTCAACATTATTTGCCTTAGAATGGGACTCAGTTTGCGGATTATCATCTAGATCGCGTTTGCGAGAGTCTTCTTCAATACGAAGATGACGCTGTAAACCGTCTAAATTATAATCCATTTCCACATGCTTCATCATTTTATTATAATCATTCCAACTATGCGGAAGCCTAGAAATTATAACTCCAACAACAAAAGATTCAGGGAGATCAATTCCAGCATTTTTAAGTTGATTCACCAACAGTAAGATTTCGCTTACTTGTCCAATTATGGACTTATTTGTGACCATTTTGAAATCCATAAAATTAGAAATAAGAAACTTTTTATTACTTGCCTCGGATATGCGGTACTTATTCTCCAGAGCAGTCCAGAGTGCCTTCGCTGTTTCCAAGGTCCTATGAGCATTGTAGACTGGGGTAGATAGCGCATTCAGAATATGGCCTCTGCATAGGAAATCGTCATCTTTGCGCTTTGCACGTTTAGCCTTTAGAGCGGCATCATCTTTATCAGTTTCCTCCGGGATTTCTTCCAAGTCATCTTCCAAAATGTAGAATAACTTGACGGTGACCAAGAAAAATTTCATCGTCTCTTGCCAACGAGTGAAATTGTCGCCATCAAAATGCTCCAATCGAGTTAGATGCTGATTCATAACTTGTAAAGCGCTCGAACCTTCCATGGTTGAAGAAATATTGTCTGAAAATTTGTTGGGGATTTTGCGGTTCGAGATGGATTTGATGGCGATAGTGATGAAGACAATGTTGTACTTCCGACTTCAAGGATCTATGAAATAGATTCTTTTAGACAATAGTTCAACCCACCAGGTACAAACGGTTTATCGAACTATCGACTTTCAAGATTCAATGAAGTCCTATAACAGCGTAATCGGATTCGAAGTTTGTACGACTTTGATCCGACCAAGAACACTTCAGAAACTGTATCTGATGATGCAATTTGTAGAGAATAGATTGAAGAGGAAGAAGAGAGCAATTCTGCAACGGTTTCTAAATCTGCAACACCTTGGAGGCATCGCAAAATAGAGCAACAGTTTCTGGTGTTGCAGAAATGCTCCGGGAAGAAGAAGAAGAATTCGAAACTATATCTGCAACTATTTATATATGGGAGGAGATGTCGTTAGCAACGGTTTGCAACTGTTACATATTCAAAAGCAAACGTCGCGTCCTTTTATATTTGCAACAGTCGGATTCGAACCCGAAACTCGTACCCGGCCGGTTCAGTCGGACGGACGGCGGCGGCGCACGAGTGGTGTTGCATGACTTCTATCCTCACAACAAAGCAAACATGTGGGAGCCCCAAGACCCCATCATCCACTTGAGAAAGCTATATTTATACAAGTATATTGTATAGCTTTCTATAATGTGGGACTTTGATTTCTTCTTCCTTCCTTCTTTCTTTTCTTCTACTCTTCCAAAACAAAAAACCCAAACCCAAAGCATTTTGAAAATTTTACAACATATTAAAAGAGTATAAATTACTTTTTGACATGCTACTATTTTACCTCTCTCTTATAGTTAACTGTCCTACCTACATTTTCACACAGCACTTCATTAAACAGGCAAGACGAAGAAGCCAACCCAAATAAATCTATTTATATTTCTTAATTCTCTAACTAGAATACAATAAAAGATAATACCACACACGGCCATATTGGACTAATTGTTTGTCCAAACTCTCACCAAAACACTTGGCTCTAACTAAACATTGGTGTAGAATCTTGCTGTTGATGTTACTCCATACGTATTGATAATGTACCATGATGCAACACATTAGTTAAACATTGGTGGTATCCTTGCATGTGTAAAAATTAGTTAAACTATCTTTTGCTAGAACATTAAACCATTTCTTCATGCTTATACCCAACGTGTGTGTTGGAGTTATCTATCTATGAAATGTTTCACCATTTATGCAACGTGAAAAATATAGGGCAACCATAGTTCGATGAATAACTCGATCTAACTTTGAAGAAAATTTTCTATGCATAGTTCGACTGCACTGGACGGCCTTTCTTGCCTCAATTTGTCTCTCAGTCGAAGTATGTCGGGTACAATCATAGGACTGCTGCCGGAGGGTGCGCCTTAGGGGCATTTCCATAAATCCACAATAGCATTAGGTAAATAAAAAAAAGAATAGTATATCACATATTTTGAAATGGGACCTAAATGCAAATATATTAGCAAGCTATGATAAGAGAGGCAACAACAATAGCAGCTGCATAATGCACACCAACTAGCAGCCATGACAGCAGCAGTAGGGAGAGAAAGCAGGAGCTAATGACGGTGAGAAGTAATAGTAGTAATATTGTTTTGATGGCAGGGCCCATGGTAGGAACCGCGCCGGTGCATGCGGGTCTGAGGCTGGACCCATTGCAGTTTGATGATAGGTTCAATGTGCATGGTCAGAATGAGCTGTAGGTGCAGTAGGAGAATGCTCAGACGCTGCATCAGTATGTGGATGTAGCAGGTAATCTTGGGATCCACAATCCGAATCCGCATCAGCAGTAGAATCATTTTAGGCAGCATCAGAGAGTTAGAAGTGATGAAGGGAGGAGTGGTTGAATTATTCTGTTTTCTGACCAATGCATTTTTTAATCTGTGTTTTGATGGTTAATAAGAGAATTTTTTTCTCTCTAAATGTTATTTGAAATAATTTTTGGATGAATGAACAGTACTATGTTGTACATTTTATGCGTTCAGTTGAGTTATATATCTTTGAAATTGTATTGCAGTGCTAGCTATAATAAAAGGACGCAGGTTATACATAAGAAGAGATAGAGGATAAAAATTGGGTATTATTAATTTTATGTTGATTTTTGATTTAGTTTTGGATGCTGTAATGAGTTATGTAATAGTTCTTTTAATGTTGTAATGTTTTTGCAATTTATGTATTGTAGCAATTGATTATGCAAAAGTGCATTGAAGATTTTAATATTTCGTCATTTCATGTAAAAGCTCTGATGATCAAAATAATTTTGTAAAAATTTGGGTACAAAATTTGTGATTGACACTTTGATTTATGTTATGGATACTGATTAATGTAAAGAACATACCAACATACTGTTGTATTCCTTGTAAATCGAAGTACTTATTGATTTGTAGTTAGATTTGATATCCTTTTTAATTAGAGGTAAAGATACAGACAACGTTCTATTTGTTTTGTTTGTTAAAAAAGGTTTCATGTTATAATGTTTGCTTTTAAGATTGATGACTTTATTGTTCCCATCTTATATTTAGTATCTCATTTGCCACTCTTTAGAACGCATTTTGGCATTTCCAGATTATTGGTAAATTTATATCCATGATCTAATTTTGTATAAGGTATTTAAGTTGATTATTCCATAGCATCATCTTATTCATGCATAACATTGCGTATGGTTTAAACTTTAAATACATGCATATCCATGAAGTAGTCGTGTGTGTGTGTATATACCCAAAATAGATCAAGGCCGTTCGATTCTATTATCTCATCAGGGCCGCGCTCATGTTCTTCCTCATCGAGAACGCTTCCAGGTGAAATCACGCACAAGAAACCCAAAGCCGCCCCCATACTCGAATTAAGCTCCTCCTCCGACGATCTCTAGCATGATCGACGACTACCACGAGCCAAACCATCACCTGCTCGACCTACGGCCCCAACCACAAGAAGCTCGGTCCCCTCCTCTCACCGAAAAAAGCCTCCAAAAGGTGAATGAACGCGACGACTTCCAGGCTTCCACACTTCACCAGAAACGATCACCACCATATGGATGCGGAGAGCTCGAGAAGCTAGGCGATTCTCTAGTTGGAAGTTTTCCTCGATAGTTGATGGATCGAGCGATTAGGGCAAGAGTCTCGCTCATTTTCGGCCATTAAAACGTAAAGAACGGTGGCCGTGAATTATAACTAGGGTTTCACTATATATATAGCCAAAATTTTATATTATTTTAATACTTATATTCACTTATTACAACTTTTTCACACGAAATCTAAACGACGTGCGTCGACAGCTGTTCGTAATGTTTTACGAACGTTTCGAACATAATGGAACGTGTTTCAGGGCTTAATTGGATCGTATGTGCGAGTTACGGAAATAAACGATCAATTTTAAATTAAATCGATTAAATTAATTTCTAAGCGTTTTCAACTGTCACGGTCAAGCAACAACTCCAATTGCTATGAAATTTGAAATCTGATAATTATACACTATTACGGATCCAATGGAACAAGTTTCGTCGAATTCCGAAACTATGCCCGGAAGGCTATTTTAATATGTCGATTAAATTGACGATTTTTGAAAATCTACAGAATTACTTAAAATTCCAATTTTTATAATCTTACTAACCCTGGTATAATTCAAATATAATTTATATTCACGTTGGCAATCAATTTAAATCATATTAAATCGAATTTCAATTATTAACTCAGTTATCACATATTAAATTTCAATATAAATTTCATATATAAATTTCCAAATTAACTCATCGACTTTTAATTATAAACAACAGTCCAAATTATAATCCTAACTCCAATGGAACCTTAATTCACCTTAGAAATCATACTATCTTTAATAATACTTGTAATACCTTTGGTGTCATCTTTTTTTGGTATCAGCGTGGACTACCAAAAACGCCCATAATATCAATTCTTAATATCACTTGAAAATAGGATTTAACAATTAAAAAAATTTACAAATTCAAAGCCTCCGTCTAGAAATATTATCAAATCCTAATATTAATTAAAAATAGCATCTAACAAACAAAGTTCTTTAATAAATTCAAAACATCCATCTCAAAAACTATCAAATCTTAATATCACTTAAAAATAAGATCTAACAACTAAATTGTTAATTAATAATATAAATAAAATTCAAACGTAAACAAAATAGATGTTGTTATATGAATATGCGCTTATATGATTTTTGTTTGATGATAATAAACATATATATATTCATTTAAATGTATTTGGTAATGTACTATTTTGTTTTTCATAGATTAAATAAATATTTGTTGAATAAAATAAATTACACAGAATTTGAATTCAAACAGAATAAGTTACACAGAATTTGAAATCAAACAGAAATTTTATTCAAACAAATATTTATTACAATCTTGAATAGTACAAATTCAAGCTCTCACTATACATATACAATTTTGATTCTAATTACATCACAACTCTGTTTACATAATTTCCTCACTACATATCACTCACACTCGTATTTTGTCTTCAACTGCATTCCAGTTTGAATCCAGCATCTGAGCAATCTACAAAAATATTCACTAACGCAGTAAAATTGAAATAGAAATATTTTTGCAATATAAAATCAAATATGATTTTTGAAAATATTATTTGCCTCAGTTATTTGGGTTGTTCGTCATCATTCACATTTGAATTCATCACTCACGAACAGTGTGACATGCACAGTGTATCACTGTACATGCCACAAGGTCGTGCACATCGATATACACTTGATCGATTTACAGGGACAGGTGAGCACAGGTCAAACCCAAATGAAAAGCCGGGTTCAACTCACATGCAATCACGACATGAGCACAAGGTCAAACCCGAGTTTTTGAAACTGGATTCAACGCAAGTAAAATTTCAAAAATCAACATGAATGGATGCAAAGACCAGCCACAAAGTAATGCCACCAAGCAAACAAAGACCAGAAAGTAGCAAGCTGAATCAACACAGCAACTCAAAGAATACATGTACAATAACATGTTCAGCTACTAAAATGAAAAATGCAACAGTGACCAACCAGAAGTTCAAGGCAGTAGTGTACATGAATACAACTACAGGTACAAGGCCAGAACAACGACATGAATGCAACATGGTGAACAACACACGTGCAACAGTCAACCCAGTATGCAAAATGAATGGAGCAACTGTGAAAAATGAAATGGACAAGTGCATCCAGAAGTACAAGATAACCAAGTGAATCAAGTTCAGGTGCACGAGCTAATGAAGATTGCATCATGATGCAAGGCCAGAGACTACAATATCAAGTGCAAGTGCAAACTCAAATAAGTATGTGCAACTGTGAAAAATTCAGTGAGCTAGTGAAATTTGTACAAAATTGCCATCAACATAACTACACGAATGAATACTGCAAAAACCAGAGCCAAAGTTCACAAGTGAAGCCAAATATACACAAGTGCAGACCAAATGAAGACCACAAGTATACAACAACAAGCAGGAGTGTGCAAGTGCAGATGAACACATATGGCCGAAGTTAATGAAGCCAAGGAAAAATGAAGTACACAAATGCAACAGTGAAACAAGACACGGTACTGAATCAAGTGCACCAGAAAAATGCAATGCATGAAAGCTTGAATAAGTCCAAATACAACCCAAAGTGCAACATGAATGTTGCAGTGATACAAATGCAACAAACAAAGTCAATGGTCGAAGCAGTGGCAATCAACTAAAGTAATTCACAGTAAAAGTCGTAAGATTAAAAGTGCAGAGATAACCAGGCCAAGAAATTCAAATGCGTATCTTTGAAAAAGTCAGAAATTAAAAGAGGAAATTTTGTTTCGTATGACTCAAGTAAAATCAAACGTTTGAAAATCAAGACCGTATGCATCAAGTAGTCGCAAATATCAGGAAAGCGTGCGCATCAGGCAATCAAATTATTTAGGAAAGTATCGAATTGATACGAACAAATACAAGGAATTCATCTCCTACAAATATCAATCGTCATCGGCAAGTTAGAGTATTGAGTCAAGCAAGCATTAAACCAGCAACGAAAGAATACATACCATAATCCAGTGAACTCGATCAAATAGGAGCGCCGACATCATCTCAAGAGACAATCAAATAAAGCAAGAGAACCGGAGAGTTGATCATCAGAGAAGTCATGAGCAAGCGTGACACAAACCAGAGAATCGAAGAAAGCCCTAATTTTTGCAAGGGAACAAAGCCCTAATTCAGATCGTATAGAGCCGACATTATCTCTTCACAAGGCAAAAGGAAAAGGATCGGGTTAAAGAATAAAAGGGTCGGGCCTTGTTTTATAAAAGGGGTTTTATTTTGAGGGCTTTAGTTTATAGGGTTTAATTTTTAAATTTAGTTTTATTTGAGCAAAAATTATGAATTCAAGTTTGTGTTGGGGATGCAGATTAAGGATCTTAAGGCAGAAATAACACTAGAGTGGGGGTGAATAGTGTTTTAAAGAATATATGAACTATATGACTAAATTAAAACTTTCAACACAAATCTAAACAGAATTCTAACACAGAGTGATCACAGAACATATAACAAATGCAAATAGTAAAGTAAAGCAAGTAAAAGGAAAGAACACACCGGATTTTATACTGGTTCGGAATCCTCCAACATCCAGTCCTGCACCAAGGCAATATCCTTGTACAGATTTTTATAAGCCAATATCCAAATTACAACCCTCAATTTCTAAGGCCTTGAGGAACCCTCCTATCTCCGAGTCTAGGGTAAACTCTCTTGATTTACGGGACACAAGATCACCCTAATACTTTCTAATAACAATCCTTTTGAATGGATAGACTCTATGGACTTTTTGAATACAAATTGATACTATAACTCTGAATAGCACTTTGATCTTTAGTAGAATGATGGAGAATCAAATAGAGAGAGTATCTAAATGATTTCCTATTGAGAATTTGGCAGAATGACGGCACGATCTTGAAAATATGAAGTTTTATGGATATGGAATGGTGGAGAAGAAAGAGTGAAGAAAAATAAGAAAGTAGTTGTTAAAAAATTCGTTTTGGAAGCCTTTATATAGATGCTTAACAGTCATAACCATTGGCGAAAGGTTTTTGAACGAATGGACACTTCTTTTGAAATTTGAATTTTGAATCCAACTGTCACCATGTCGACATGGGGTAACCCCATATGTCGACATCCCTCAGTTCAAAATTGTAGAGATGTTGTTTTGTGAAAGCAATTGAATTTAAAATAAGTTGAAACTTCTCTGAAGCAAAATAAAGTGTTTAAACAATATTTTGAGATAGAGAATGAATATAAAACATTATTTTAAATATATATATAATTGATATAGACCGTCAATTATATAAGTAATATTTAAAATCAGAATAAGTTTTGATGTTTTAGAAATAGAAGTTTTTAAAATTAGAACGGAGGAATATTTTAAGGCTAAAACAAAGTTTGAAAACATTTTTGAAAACATAATTTTGAAAGCTAAAACATTTTGAAAAAAAAATTTAAAAACATTTTGAAAAATCTATTCAAACTGAAATTGCAAGAACCTTCCTACAGAGCTCCTCTATAGGACTCGAGAACTTGTACAAAGTAGTTTAAATGATTTTGATTTTCGTGGGTTTGTAAGCCACTTGTCGTAGGTTTGTAAGCTACTTGTCATGGGTTTGTAAGCCACTGGTTTCGATAGAAATTGGGTTCCATCCCAAAAGAAAATTGGAAGAAAGATGAGAGTGCTATTATGAAGTTTTAACAAAATACTAGACACTTGTCTTGAGATCTTGAAATCGTGATTCTCTAGAGTCTTGAATCTTGAATCTTAATCTTCATCTTGATGCTTGAGTCTTTATACTGATCAGTCTTTGATAATACCTGCATATACTTCCTATATACATATATATATATATATATATGAGAATGTTAGTATATATTTTATAAAGTAAAGTATAATAACTATATAAGGTTGTTGTCATCAAAACATCATCAACTCAGTTCCTAACAATCTCCCCTTTTTTGATGATGACAACCTTTATTTATAAAATATTCTTACCATACCATAACTCTCCATAACTCCCCCTTACTCCGTGACTTCTTCGTAAAACTACAACTCCCCTTTATCCCATGACTCCCCCTTACACCAAGCACATATATTTTTATAACTTTCTCCCCCTTTGTCATCAACAAAAACTATTAACTACTTAATAATTTAAGAATGATTAGTATAAACAAATAATATGTATAGAACAAGCATGAAACAATGAATATAAGTGAACACATTTTTGTTATTACGACATATATAAGAACATACATAAACACGAACAAACAAAATAATGTAAAACGAAGAATAAAAAAGAAAGTACGCTTTAATGGCGACTAGAGGAGACTTATGAATCGAACAATTGGGGTAGTGAAGACAAAAGTTTCCACGTTGTTCAATTATGTTTCCATTAGTATCAACAAGGATCTCACCAACGCAAATAACGCTCTCGTCCTCATTTATAGGGACTTCGGGTTGAGGAAAAGGTTGATCTTCCTCTTGGTCTTCTTGTGGCTCTTCCATAGGTTCTTCTTCCTCTGATTCCATGGCTTGTGAAGAGTCTTCAATATTAATAGGATTTGTACGGTTATCCATAAGGAATTTTTGTACATTCCTAATAATATTCCCTTGCCTTTATTGTTCTCTAGCCATCCTAAGTTGACTTACTTGAATTTCAGTCAACAATTGAAGGATATCTTTCATCTTCTCTTGCAATTTGATCACTCGAGCGTGCGTAGATCGTTGAAATGGACCAGAATGAGGAGATGTGGGTGAAGTGGGTTCATTAGTAGAAGAGGAGGCCATTATTTTATTGTTTCTGAAGTTATTTACAGAGAATATAGTGAAGAAAGAGGAGAGAAAACGAAATAAATAGATAAATAACCAAATAGCTAACTTTGGAGGGAAATTCTATTTTCAAATTTTTGTTGGGTATGTCGACATCAGGGGATGGGGCATGTCGACATGTGTTTCAGAAAAAGTGTAATTTTTATTTTGAATTTTTATTGATTATATTTTATATTTCAGAATTTGAACAAATACCTAATTCTCTTCTAAATTTAGTAAAATTCTGTTCGGTTAACGGTTTAGTTAATATATCAGCAATTTGTTTTTCAGTATTTATATAATCTAGAGTTATTATTTCTTTAGTTATATTATCTCTAAGAAAATGATGTCTTATATCAATATGTTTAGTTCTAGCATGATGAGTTGGATTTTTAGATAGATTTATTGCACTAGTATTATCATAATATATTGGTGATTTACTTATGTTAATTCCAAAATATTTTAAAGTTTGTTGCATATATATGACTTGTGAACAGGCCAGAGCAGCAGATATATACTCTGCTTCAGTTATTGACAAGGAAACAATATTTTTTTCTTGCTAAACTAGGAAACCAGTGAATGTCCTAGAAAGTGACAAGTTCCACTTGTACTCTTTCGGTCTGATTTACAACCAGCATAATCAACATCACAATATGATATTAAATCAAAATTATTATTTTTAGGATAAAATAAACCATAATCTAAAGTGTATTTTACATATCTTAAAATCCTTTTAACAGCTTTTAAGTGAGTTTCTTTAGGTTGTGATTGGTATCTTGCACAGAGACAAACACTATGCATAATATCAGGACGACTTGCTGTTATATAGAGTAGCGAACCAATCATTCTCCTATATAAAGTTTGATCAATATCTTTTGATATATCTTCTTTACTTAAGCCTACATTTGTTGACATTGGAGTTGGTTTCCCACTAGAGGTACTTAAACCAAATTTATTGATTAAGTCTTTAGCATATTTTTCTTGACTTATGAAGATTCCATTTTCTAGTTGTTTAATTTGAAGCCCTAAGAAGAAACTTAATTCTCCCATGTGACTCATTTCAAATTCTTTAGTCGTTATATCTGAAAATTCTTTATTCATTATGTTATTAGTTGATCCAAAGATTATATCATCTACATATATTTGAACCAGTTGAATATCTTGATCATTTCTTTTAATGAAAAGTGTTGTATCTACTTTGCCAATTTCAAACCAGATTGAAGTAAATAAGATCTTAGTCTTTCATACCAGGCTCTAGGAGCTTGCTTTAGACCATATAGAGCTTTCTTTAACTTGTATACATGGTTTGGAAATTTATTATCTTCAAAAAGTGAAGCTTGTTCAACATAAACATCTTCTTTACAAAACCATTTAGAAAAGCACTTTTAACATCCATTTGATATAATTTGAAATTATTATAACTAGCGAAAGCAAGTAGAATTCTTATAGCTTCTAATCTTGCTACGGGGGCAAAGGTTTCATCATAGTCAATTCCTTCTTCTTGATAATAAACTTGCGCGACTAAACGAGCTTTATTTCTTACGACCTCACCGTGTTCATTCAATTTATTTTTATAAACCCATTTAGTTCCAATTATACTTTTATCCTCTGGTTTAGGAACAAGTTCCCATACATCATTTCTGGTAAATTGATTCAATTCTTCTTGCATAGCAAGAATTCATGAATCATCAGACGATCCTTCCTTTGGATTTTTAGGTTCAATTGTTGATATAAAGGCTACATTACTCATACTACTTAATTGATTTCTAGTTCTTACTACAGATTCAATATTTCCTAAAACATTTTCTATAGGATGATCTTTTGATATTTTAAATCTCTTATTAGGTTGATTTATTTCACTAATAGTTTCATTAGATTGATTTAAATTTATAAAATCTTCTTCATCATCTATTTGTACAATATCTTTAAGATTTTCATCAAAAGATACATGCATAGTTTCTTCAATAGTATTATTTTTTAAATTAAAAACTCTAAATGCTTTGCTTCTATTAGAATAACCAATAAAAAAATCCTTTATCAGCTTTTGGTTCAAATTTATCTAAATTATCTTTGTATTAAGTATAAAACATTTACTCCCAAATACTTTGAAATAAGCAACTATAGGTTTCTTATTATAAAGTAATTCATATGGAGTTTTGTTTGTTAATGGTCTAACTAAAATTCTATTTAATATATAACAAGCTGTAACAACTGCTTCAGCCTAAAAATATTTAGGTAAATTACTATCAGTAAGCATTTTACGAGCACACTCTCGAATTGTTCTATTCTTACGTTCTACTACTCCGTTTTGTTGTGGAGTTCTTGGAGATGAAAAGTTGTGAGTAATTCCCTTCTGAGTACAGAAATTCTCAAAATTTTCATTTTCAAATTCACCACCGTGATCACTTCGAATAGTTTTAATTTTGAAAGAATGTTGTTTTTGAATTCTTTTAGAAAAGTTTTTAAATATTTCGAAAGCATCACTTTTATGTTTTAAAAAGATTGTCCAAGTATATCTTGAATAATCATCTACTATAACAAAAACATATTTACTATGGTTAATTGATTGAACTTGAGATGGACCAAATAAATCTAAATGAAGTAATTCTAGAGGACTAGAGGTAGAAATAGCATCTTTTAATTTAAATGAACTTTTTTTAAGTTTTCTTATTGACAAGCATCACAAATACTATCTATTTTAAAGTTTAACTTGGGTAGACCTCTAACTAAGTCAAGTTTTGATAGCCTAGATAATAATTTGAAATTCAAATGGCCAAATCTTCTATGCCAAATCCAAGGGTCACTTGTATTAGCCAAAAGACATTGTTTATCATTTGAAATTTTCATACTAAGGATATAAATATTTTTCTTCCTAATACCTTCAAAAATTATATTAGACTTAAAGTTTGGGGTTGCTTAGCTTATGTTAGAAAACCAGACCCTAAACGACCAAAGTTAGGAAATAGAGCATTTAAATGTATTTTCATAGGATATTCACTTAATAGTATAAGTTATAGATTTCTTATTCTTGACACCCTAGAAGTTATAGAATCTGTAGATGTAGAATTTTTTGAAAATCGAACTGTTGATATCCCATTGAGATCATCTAGTCCAGAACGTAGTATGACTAATGATATCAATGACGATGATTATGCTCTTGCTCAAAACAGCAAGGAAGTGTCAGTACCAGATAATAGTACTAAACAATGGAGAAGTAAAAGAGCGAGAATAGAGAAGGACTATGGTCCTGACTTCATTACATATCTTGTAGAAGGCGGTAAGGACGAAGTTCTTAATGTGACTAAATATGTAATGAATGTTGATGATGATCCCAAAACTTATTCTGAAGCTATGAGTTCCAGAGATTCAAATTTATGGAAAGAAGATATCAATGATGAAATGAATTCCATAATGTTAAACCAAACTTGTATTTTAACTGATTTACCTCCTGGTGCTAAACCTATAGGATGTAAATGGATATTCAAGAAAAAATTGAACACAAATGGATCCATTGATAAGTTTAAAGCCAGATTAGTTGCTAAGGGATATAAGCAAAAACATGGAGTAGATTATTTTGATACATATGCTCCAGTTGCTCGCATATCTTCTATACGCTGTTTAATTGCACTTGCATCAATTCGTAAATTAGTCATACATCAAATGGATGTAAAGACTGGTTTTTTAAATGGAGACTTAGAAGAAGAGATATATATGAAACAACCTGAAGGTTTCAGAACCCCAAGCCAAGAAAAGAAAGTTTGCAAATTAGTAAAATCTGTTTATGGCCTGAAGCAAGCTCCCATGCAATGGCATGAGAAGTTTGATAAAGTTGCACTGTCATATGGATTCTTTGTTAATGATGCTGATAAATGTATTTATAGCAAATCGGATAACAACGGTATTGTTATAATATGTTTATACGTTGATGACATGCCAATATTTGGTTCCAATATATCCTGTGTGAATGAAACTAAAAAGTTTCTGTCTTCTAAATTCGATATGAAAGATCTAGGGGAGGCTGATGTAATTCTGGGAAATAAAATTGTTAGGAAAGAGGAGGAGTTATTACTAACTCAATCCCATTACATAGAGAAATTCCTACAAAAATATGGTCATTACGATGACAAACCAGCACCAACTCCTTTAGATCCTAGTATTAAATTAGAAAAGAACACTGGACGTACTATCTCTCAACTAGAGTATTCCAGTGTTATTGGGAGTCTTATGTATGCTATGCATTGCACTAGACCAGACATCGCGCATGCTTTAAGTATATTGTGTCGATTTACGAGTAATCCAGGTTTCGAACATTGAAAAGCCATTTACAGAGTTTTAGCTTATTTGAAAGGAACCATTGAATATGGTTAATATTATAAAGGATATCCTTCTGTAATAGAAGGATATAGTGATGCAACCTGAAACAATGTAGAATCCAAATCCTAGTCTACGACTGGATGGATCTTTACATTAGGAGGCGCTGCTGTGTCTTGGGCTTCCAAGAAGCAGACCTGTATTTCTGACTCAACAATGTTGTCAGAATTGATTGCATTAGCAGATGCATGTAAAGAAGCGGAATGGCTTGGAAATTTATTAATGGTAATCCCTTTGTGGAAGAAGCCATCTCCAGCGGTCTTGATTAACTGTGACAATCAAACAACAATATACAATGTGTCTAATAAGACATATAATGGAAAGTCTAGACATGTGAGTCTAAGACATCAAATGGTGAGACAGTTACTCAAAAGAGGAGTTATAACTGTTGACTACATAGAAACGAAGAAAAACTTGGCTGACCCACTTACAAAAGGTCTTTCAAAGGCAATGGTTTCTATAAAGTCACAAGAAATGAGACTAAGGTCTGTGAATGAAGGTTGATCATCCTTAACAGAAACCCAACTTATGTCTTGAAAAGGATAGACAAAGTTCAATGGGTACCAACAAGTTAAGAGAATGATTATGGAACACTAAATTGATAATCCCATAGTATTTAGTGTTGGATTCTGCAAGAACAAAGGATGGAGATATATCCTCAATAAGTCTAGAAACCTTAAAAGGTGTATCGCAGAAACACCTTAAGAGACTTACCTATATGAGTTGGAAATCAGGCCGTTTCCTAGGAAAGTTAGACCGCTTTCTAAGTAGACTCATGAACCAGGATGTAAGCACATGGCCATTAACGTGCTGAGCAATATAGAACACTTTACCTAAGGAAATCAACATGTGTGATTATTTCGGTTTTATCATTAGGGATACTTGGTTCAAGATTCGTTCACCATAGAATCTCGATAAGGCTTTGAATGGTTTGCACTAAGTAAAGGTTCAAATCCAAAAGATACCTTTTATTTATGTGTTGGTTTTCACGATGATGCAGAACTTGATCTTAGAACTACATAGGCTTAATCCCACTTGGGTATGTAGGAAGTCACTCTAGTGATTCAGCCGTCTTGTTTATTTATTTTCTTATTTTGAAAATTGGGGGAGATTGTTGAAAATTTTCAAAAGATTTGGGATTTGGGATTTTTGTTTGGAAGTGAAAGAAGGAAGGAAGAAGAAAGAACTAAGTCCCACATCATAGAAACTTATACAAGATATTTGTATAAGTATAGCTTTCTCAAGTCGATGATGGGGACTTGGGGTTCCCACATGTTTGCTTTGTTGTGAGGAGAGAAGTCATGCAACACCACACGCGCGCCGCCGCCGTCCGACCGAACCGGACCGGGCCGGGGTACGGGTTTCGGGTCCGGTTCCGAAAATATTTTTGGACCATATATGTACAGTAACGGGCCAGATTTCGGCCCGTTAAGGACCCAAAACCGAAAATCTGAATTTAGATAAAGGGCGGGAATTTGTAACGTTTTCTGAAACGTTACAAAATGAATGGACGCGACCGTTGCAAATGAACGGACGCGTCGTTTAACAGTTTGAATTCGTAACAGTTGCAAACCGTAGCTAACGGCCGTGACACTTCGCGAATGGATATCTCCTCACGTATATAAATAGCAACGTCCAGAAACAGTTGCAAAAAAAGGTTTCAATCCTCTTCTTCTTCTCCACACAGTTCTACGACGCCCAGAAATCATTACAGCCTTTGTGACGCCTCCAAGGTGTTACAAATTCAGAAAGCGTTGCAGAATTGTTCTCTTCTTCCTCTTCATTCTACTCTATACAAATTGCATCATCAGATACAGTTTCTGAAGTGTTCTTGGTCGGATCAAAGTCATACAAACTTTGAATCCGATTACGCTGTTATAGGGCTTCATTGAATCCTGAAAGTCGATAGTTCGATAACCCGTTTGTACCTGGTGGGTTGAACTATTGTCTGAAAATTTGATGGGGAAATATTGTTCTTTTTAAGTGGTACTCTATTTAAAATATAACATGCAGATAACATAGCATCACCCCATAGGTTATAAGGTAAATTAGAACTTATGAGCATGGAATTAACCATTTCTACTAAAGTTCTATTCTTCCTTTCAGCAACACCATTTTGTTGTGGTGTATATGGGGCAGTACATTGGTGAATTATACCTTATTGTTTACAAAACAAGGCGAATTCATTTGGAAATGCGGATTAAGGATCTTAAGGCAGAAATAACACTAGAGGAGGGGTGAATAGTGTTTCAAAGAATATATGAACTATATGACTAAATTAAAACTTTCAACACAAATCTAAACAGAATTCTAACGCAGAGTGATCACAGAACATATAACAAATGCAAATAGTAAAGTAAAGCAAGTAAAAGGAAAGAACACACCAGATTTTATACTGGTTCGGAATCCTCCTACATCCAGCCTTGCACCAAGGCAATATCCTTGTACAGATTTTTATAAGCCAATATCGAAATTACAACCCTCAATTTCTAAGGCCTTGAGGAACCCTCCTATCTCCGAGTCTGGGGTAAAGTCTCTTGATTTACGAGACACAAGATCACCATAATACTTTCTAATAACAATCCTTTTGAATGGATAGACTCTATGGACTTTTTGAATACAAATTGATCCTATAACTCTGAATAGCACTTTGATCTTTAGTAGAATGATGGAGAATCAAATAGAGAGAGTATCTAAATGATTTCCTATTGAGAATTTGGCAGAATGACGGCACGATCTTGAAAATATGAAGTTTTATGGATATGGAATGGTGGAGAAGAAAGAGTGAAGAAAAATAAGAAAGTAGTTGTTAAAAAATTCGTTTTGGAAGCCTTTATATAGATGCTCAACAGTCATAACCATTGGCGAAAGGTTTTTGAACGAATGGACACTTCTTTTGAAATTTGAATTTTGAATCCAACTGTCACCATGTCGACATGGGGTATCCCCATATGTCGACATCCCTCAGTTCAAAATTGTAGAGATGTTGTTTTGTGAAAGCAATTGAATTTAAAATAAGTTGAAACTTCTCTGAAGCAAAATAAAGTGTTTAAACAATATTTTGAGATAGAGAATGAATATAAAACATTATTTTAAATATATATATATAATTGATATAGACCGTCAATTATATAAGTAATATTTAAAATCAGAATAAGTTTTGATGTTTTAAAAATAGAAGTTTTTAAAATCAGAATTGAGGAATATTCTAAGGCTAAAACAATTTGAAAACATTTTTGAAAACATGATTTTAAAAGCTAAAACATTTTAAAAAACAGATTTAAAAACATTATGAAAAATCTATTCAAACTGAAATTGCAAGAACCTTCCTACAGAGCTCCTCCATAGGACTCGAGAACTTGTACAAAGTAGTTTAAATGATTTTGATTTCGTGGGTTTGTAAGCCACTTGTCGTAGGTTTGTAAGCTACTTGTCGTGGGTTTGTAAGCCACTGGTTTCGATAGAAATTGGGTTCCATCCCAAAAGAAAATTGGAAGAAAGATGAGAGTGCTATTATGAAGTTTTAATAAAATACTAGACACTTATCTTGAGATCTTGAAATCTTGATTCTCTAGAGTCTTGAATCTTGAGTCTTAATCTTCATCTTGATGCTTGAGTCTTTATACTGATCAGTCTTCGATAATACCTGCATATACTTCCTATACACACACACACACACACACATATATATATATATATGAAAATGTTAGTATATATTTTATAAAGTAAAGTATAATAACTATATAAGGTTGTTGTCATCAAAACATCATCAACTCAGTTCCTAATCGTTTGTATTTTAATTTTTGCTCTTGCTTTTATTTTTGAAGTTAGTTTTTCTTTTCGAGTCAAAATATTGGTAAATCACCACCTAGGTTGTAGGTAGTGTCAGATTGTCTAGTTAGACTTAGTTCAGTGAGCAGGGTGTGCGAGTTTGCAAAACTCTATAGGCGGGAGCAAGGGTTTGCGAGTTTGCAAAACTCTATAGGCGGGAGCAGGGGGTGCGAGTCTATTTGAGTGTTTGTAAGCGGGAGCAGTGTTTGCGAGTCTGTTAGAGTGTTTGTAAGCGGGATACTATTTAATTCTAATAGAAATCTGGGAATGCAGCAGTAGGCAGGGGTTGCCGAAGCTGGGTAAATTTTGTGTGTGATTTACTTTTCAGCATATTTATTTCTGCAGTTTGTTTCTATGTTTAAATCAAGAAAATTTGCTATAACCCTATTCACCCCCCCTCTAGGGTTAATCTAGATCCTACCAGTGGTATCAGACCATGATATTTTTCTTTAACTCTAGAGTCATGAATTCATCAAATAATGCTTTTTCTGAGGGGCAATCTATTGTTAGGCCACCCATGTTTAACGAGAATGATTATGCTTATTGGAAAGTTAGGATGGGATTTATCTTAGTTCTGTTGATTATGATGTTTGGGATATTATTGAAACTAGTTATAAATCTCCCACTATAACCGTTGGTGATACTGAGATTCCTAAACCTAAGGATAGGTGGGATGCTAACGACAAGAGATTAAAAACAACAAATGCTAAAGCCATGAATGCTCTGATCTGTGCTCTTGATAAGAATGAATTTAATAGAATTTCTCATTGTAAAACTGCACAGGAAATTTGGCATACCTTGGAGGTGACACATGAAGGAACTTCTCAAGTCAAGGAGTCTCGTCTAGCCCTATTTAGCAATGAATACGAGAACTTTGTGATGGACAAAGGCGAGAGCATAAAGGACATGTTTGGACGCTTTTCAACTTTGGTGTACAACGCTAGAGCGCTTGGGAAGGTATTCACTGAGGTAGAGCTTGTGAGGAAGGTGCTACGAGTTTTACCAATGAACTTTGAGGCAAAAGTCACGGCAATACAAGAATCGAAAGATCTGAGTAAACTAAGCATGGAGGAGTTGATTGGCAACTTGATGACATATGAGCTTGAGCTAAAAGCAAAAGAGGAACGCAACAACTCCGAACCAAAAAAGAAGACGATTGCCTTAAAGAGCAAAGAAGAGAGCGATGAAGAAGAAGAAGATCCAATTGAAGAGCTTGCAATGGCTGTCAATAATCTTAGAAAATGGTCAAGATTCAAGCCACGCAAGAAGAAAATAAGTGGTAATAGGTCAAAAGATTCTGACAATTCCGATAATGAATCGACGTGCTTTAACTGCAACAAGCCTGGCCACTTCAAATAACAATGCCCACTTCTCAAAAACAACAAAGGAAAGAAAAAGAAAAAGAAGGCATTTGCAGCGACTTGGGATGATGAAGAAGGAGAGGAAGTCTCGAATAATAGCTCAGGGGAGGCTAACTTGTGTCTTATGACAAAATCAGATTCAAAAACAAGCCCAGAGGAATCTAGTGAGGTAGGTGACTATTCTTATAAATGTAACAAACGGGGATTTTCGTTGCCGAAAAAACCGAATAGTTATGGGTTTTAAAAAGAAAAGAAAAGAAAGAAGAGAGAAAAAGAAGAAAGAAAAAGAAAAATAGAGGGAAAAGAAGATAGACGATTTTTAGAAAACAGAGAATTTTGGAAAATAGAAGATAGAAGCATTTTAAAAATAGAACGGACAGAAAGGAAACAAAAAGAACAACATCAGAATCTCACAATTCGCAGCGGAACAACATATAATAATAAATGAATAATCTTTAAACAAAGAACTGTATCAGTTATTACATTTCATCACATTTCATTTCATCACATCATATCATCACATCAGAGTGTACAACAACATACAACAACAAACAATACAGCGGAAAAAGAAATACTATATAAACTAGTAATACGCCATGCCATCCAGCTTGCCTCCAGCAACTCCAGAATATCCAGAATATCCTGATAAACCTAACTCTTGACTGCCCGTGTGGAAATTGGTGGGCACCCAGAGTTTAGGAAGGAAAACAATAAACTCCGAGTCAGTCATGTGACTGGTGTGAGAACTCAAAACAGTTTATTTATTTTAAAATCAAAAAGAGGGATATTTTTAATCAATTCGCAATGCTTTTAAAAATGAGACTACCATAAGGCCTCCCGCACACACACACAATGCAAACGCAGAATCGGAGGAGATTTCTCCTTATGATAGTCAAAGATGCTTGATACGCATTTAAAATAACATTTTATATTATTATTAGTGCATAGTGTAGAGAAAAATTCATTTCGAAAGTAGAATATAAATCTTAGCCAACATACGACCATTATCGTATGCCTACTATAGCTACCATGTTCAATAGCAGGTTACCGCCACATTCCATAGCAGGTTATACAACTAATACCGTACAAGTCTCGTATTGTTTCTTTGGATTTCCAACAAATGATCAGGCCAAGGAACTTCCCATTGCCACATGAGAATGCCTCTGGATGGACATCCCCGAGAACCAAACCGGATCTCTGCCAACACAAGGCCGGGTTACTCCTAACTGAGTAACAACTGACCGAATATGCCATCCCCCGGTCCTTTAGGACCTTTTCAACCGAGCGCTCGATATCCAACATCACACCATAATAAATAGAGTGTTTTCAACATGAGTAAGTATCTGGGCTCCATACCATGATACCACCCCTTTCCAGAAGGAAATGAACATACCCTAAGGGGAGCTACAGCAACCCCTAATAACCTTGCCGCATCTTTCCTGTTTTGACCATTTCCGGGATGTGAGGCTCGACGAAGTCACGTCCACAAAAACACACTTTGTACAAAAAGCCGTGCTTTGGGTCAACAAATGATCAACACAATGATCACTTCAGCATCACTCAGCATGTCACATTACCAAAATGGGATATATCGCTGATAACTTCAACTATATAACCTTTGAGCTCGTACGTCTCAAAGAAGGGTGTTAAGCAAAGAATAAATTCTCCGCCACCAACAGAAATATATTTGAAAGAAATCGGCTTTATATCTCAAATTGTAATGTCAGGCATACAATCCATACAAGTCTGTTCCGGGCTCGAACAGAACCGAAGGCACTTACAAAGAAGTCCTTGCAATCCGGATATTCACAATCCTGATCGGATTCACCATCACATATGGAGAACTCAATACCGGAGCAACTCGGTGCAGAGTCAATCGATAGTTCATCCTATCGCTCTCGCAAATATCCAGTCTTCAACACCGATCTTCAAATGCGATTCACAACGACGTATCACATATTCGGAGTGGGTTATACGACCGCATGGTCCTTTCCCGGTTAACCCGAATAGTGAGCGCTTATTCAAAAATAAGTGTGCATTCAAATTCAATCAATTCACATCAAATACCCATTCAAAGGGAAATACTGATAGTCGGCTATTGAACTATCAATTGATATGCATACATCACCAGATTCCAAATAATTTTCCAAATTATTTATTTTCCAAAATATCTTTACAAGATATATAATTTCAACATTTCAAGAATAAATCAATATTTATTTTTAACAAGTTCCACTTTCACATATAAATTCCATAATGAATTTATATTTCAAAATATCATGCATATACGATTTCAATTATCCATTTTCAATTTATCTTCAAAAAGATAAATTCTAAATATTCATTTCATATTGAAAAACATTTCCATACTTATTTATTCATAAGTAATTCGCAAATCTCTTTTATTTTCAACACTTAGAAAATATTCAATATACTTAAATCGAATTAAGTATATATTTCATTCTTTAAGGTAATCATTCCCTTAAACATTTTTATTTGGGCCAAAACGAATGTTGCGTAAAACATCGTTACGACAACCCAAAATCACTAGTATAGGGATTCGAAATTAAATAGATATATAAATCCCAATACTATTCTAAACATTTCCTTTCGGAAATTATTTACTATAACAACAGTGTTATAGTCCACCATTTCCTTTTATTTCTCGAAAACGTCTATTTCAACAATAAATGTTGAAATCTATGGTTTCGAATCTCAACACATTTTAAACCATCGTTAGATCGTTTTAATTCTATTTAAAACATCATATCTAAAACAATTTCTTTAACGTATTATTCACTATTCAAAAACGTGAATATACTACCTTAACAAATTTCATCATTTCTATTCATTTTATTTCAAAGGATTATTCAAAGTCTAAAACGTGAATAAAATCTCCATTTATAAGTTATAACAATTTTTTTTACTTATTAAAATAAGTCTTTTTACAAATTTATAAAACAACGTTTATAAATTCTATTTCTATTTATTCTATAAAAACTTCCTTTTTTATACATCTCCTTTATTAACTTATTCGATTTATAACTCGGTTATAAACTACAGGTTCATATTATAAGTTAAACACTTATAATCTATTCGTTTGCAAAACCATTCCATTGAACTTCATAATTATAAATCTTATAACTTATAAGATTCAATTATTTATCCAAATCTTATTACTTTAATAACTTTACAAATTTTATAAACCTACTGTTTATAAAATCCCATTTATAACTTTACAGTTTAAAATTTCATAAATTTCATTCATTTAGGAAATTCATTTTCACTACATTCAAACACTTATAAAAACTCGTTTTATAACGTCCATATTTCAATTTATAAATATCCATTTATAAATCTCTTAATATAAATTAATTTATATTATTCTTTTAAACGTCATTAAATTCCTTTAAAATTTCACCGTTCTCTTGATTTATAAAATAATCAAATTTTATAAATCTTATATTCAAACTTCTAATAATAAACTCAAGAATCCAGTTTAAACTATTTTATAAAATCATTGGTTCATATTTCTCAAAAATCGACTTTTAATCGTATTTCTAAAAATCAGCTTTTTAACTATATTTCACAAAAACCATAATTTTTATAACTTTAAAAATTATAACGTTTATTTATTTATAATGGATCAATTCCAAAAATAAAGTATATTTTCAAAATCACTTTTAAAATCATTTTAAAATCCCAAAATCTGGGTCCAATGATGCTACACACCAAATAGTCAATCACGACTAACAACGATATCATATATCGATATGATAATCCATCAAATATCAAAATATCTGAAATAAAATAAATACTGTTGAGGAATCCAGTTGGATCCCTCCAACCTGTTTCCTGCATCCAAAAACATTAGCACAATACCAATTTCGCTCCAGTACGAAATTATCGCGGTATATGTTCTTAATAAATATTATCCGCTTAATAACGGCGTAATAGGGTCTCATCCGCTAAACAAAAAATGCGGGAAATCAACAACTGCAATATATACATATGCCAATATATATATATTGATATTATATATAATACCAATTTCACTGTTTATGAAATATTCGCGGTATATGTTTTTAATAAATAACATCCGCTTACTAACGGCGCATAATGTCTATTTTAACAATCAAAAATTTACAGTCATCATTCAAACATGCATTCAAATATTTTAAATCTAACTATTTAAAATAAAATCGAAATCTATTCGATTGAGTGAGAAATTCTCACCTTGGTTTTAAATTCCGTTTTAGCTTTTATTTCGAATAAAATTAAACGCGCGTTTAATTTTACCCGAAATTCTCACTAACTCCAAACGACTCCAAACCAACTCCATCGCGTAGTGCTCGTCCATACGATTCCAACGCAACTGGTTTCGCGCGTTTTCGACCTCGTATGAAAAAGTTATTGATTTTTGAAGTTTACTCGATTTTAATAACTAAAATACAACATATACTTATATATTTTCATACCCAAATGAATCACTGCCCTCCATCTCAACTCAACCACATCAGGCCGTCCCACGCAACCCCCCCCCCCCCCCTCATCTTCTTTTTCACGAACGCAAGTTTTTTTTTCAGCCGAACCCATCAAAACATTATTAGGGTTTAAATTAGCAACCCCAAAACTCGATGAAACTTGATCACAACACCGCCATGACGAAGCTCTCGACAAGAGCTATTCTCGGCTGTACCCTCATGGAGTTCGGCCCTCATCTGCCTTCGAATGACGTGCATAAAGTCGACGACTTCATCTCCATTTTCCCGTTGATCCGTGAAGCCATTCACGATCTTGACCGTTGGTATTAAAGAGCTTGACGAGCTCTTCAATTTGCTAGTTGACACTTCCTCGTAATTGTTGATGGATTAGGAGATCTAGAGGGATGAAGTTGGAGCATTTCTGGCCATTGACAGTGGGGTGGCGGCTAGGTCATAAAATTAGGGTTTAGTGATAGTTTTTATCAAATTATGTGAAGGGGTAGGGCTATTTATAAGGAACGAGCGACACTATTCATTCCGGAAATTCCGAACTCCGATTTAGACGCCGTAACCAGCGTACCTAGGGTTTATCCCGCGTTCTGGACACAATGGAACAAGTTTCGGAAGCTAATTCGGAAGTATGTGCGAGTTATGGCTGAAAACGTTCAATTTAAATTAAACCGATTTAAACCGATTTCTAGGCGTTTTAATTTGTACCGGACAAACGGTAAATCCAATTGACTTGAAATTTGAAACCTTACAATAATATCACATTACGGATCCGATGAAACTGGTTTCGTCGAATTCCGAGACTTTTTTGAAAAATGGCTATTTTGACTCGCCAAATTTAAATTAAAAACGAATCGATGCGTTTCGAGCTGCCACGATCAAACGATAGCTCCGATTGACACGAAAATTGAAATCCGGTAATAACTAACTATTACGGATCCAATGAAACTGGTTTCGTTCAATTCTGAGACTGTTCAAAAATTGGCTATTTTACAGTCGATTATTAAATATTAAAATATTCAATTTTCACAAATTAACTTTTAATTCGATTTTAAAAGTTCTAAAATATTTCTATAACTCCAGTATGATTAAATAAAATTTTCCAAATTATTTTCAATCATTTTTAACTCAATTTTTAATTATTCCCATAATTTAACGTATTAAATTATCGATTTAATAATTCAATTAAATCCAATAAATCAAAATAAAATTTATTCGACTTATAAATTCACTTATAAATATTTAAAATAAATTAAATATTCAAATTTTTAATTAATAAAAATTCTGGGTCGTTACAATCTTTCCCCCTTAAAAGAATTTCGTCCTCGAAATTACAAGTAAGAAAAGTTAAAGAATCTATTAATTTTCTAAAATTCATAATTAAACTTCTTACAAATCTTTACTAAGTTTTCAAATCATACTTAGTTATCTTTTCAAAAACAACTACTATTTTCATTTAACTTTCAATTCCAAAATCAAAGTTAAAGTTTTCAAAAATTTCCCAATTTTCTCAAAATTTTTCTAACGCCTTAAATTTTCGGAAAAATTCGCCATGGTCTCCTTTGCGCGGCTCGATCCGAAAAAAAAAATGACAGTATATGTATCACAAATATACATCTCATCAAGTAATGAGGCATCCCGAAGGGAAAAAAGTGTAAAAGTGCGATATTTAATCCGAGATATGTACCTTATATTTTATTAGCGAGCATATACGGCTAATATAGCGCTAAAGCGAACTCCAAATGCGAAGCAAACGCTATCCGCACCTACTAAACTCAACAAACAACATGAGAACATGCACATATGCAAATAATATCGATATACAACATATATCTCCATAACAACTATATATGTCACATAGCACATGTAGTAAAACAACATATATTCAACCATCAACCAATTATCATTCATAACTAATCAATATTCATTTATATTCTCATTAATATTCAATGAATTGGTTTTCACTTTAAATCACATTTGATTTATTTACATTGGATTTTATCAACATTCATTTTCAATTCAATTAGTTTGCATTCACTAATTAAATCCAATTCACATTCAATTCTATTCAAATTTATTTACTTTCAATTTGAATTCAATTACATAGCTTTCAATTTCATTAATACTTAATGAATTATATACAATCAACTAGCAATCATATAACAACCAATGTATATCAATTACAACCAAATTTCTTTGCTTATATTTATTCTCATTCAATTTATTCAACTTCCAATAACATTAGATTTTAATGAATCTATATTTATGTTCATTATTTCATATCAATTAAATTACATTCAATTGATTAAACATTCAAGCCATTCATTCAATTCAATTACAAAGTTGAATTTCATTTACATAACTTAAGTTCATATTTCTTTTAATCTACTTGATTTATTTACTTCGATACCAAAATCAATTCCATTCAACAACACTTAAGTTATATTCCATTTAAACTTTAAATTCCCCTTTTATTTACAACTCATATTCATATAGTTTCACTTCTTATATATATAAGTTTATTTCACAATTGTAAATCACTTTAATTATAATTCAATTCTTATAATTCATTTACTTATACAATTATTCTTTTATTTAGATTATTCAAACAACCTAACAATCAACTTATATACTATTTAATAATTCTGAAAAATTATTTCTTTACATACAAAATATACTTAAGGTAAAATTATTTCATTTACCCAATTTAAAAACAATATCGTGTCGAATTGTTCTATTCAAGTGTTTAGAAACCCCTTCGGCTCAGTTTCGAGGCTGTGCTGACGAAAGTTCATATACCACTCAATAAACCAATCATCACAATATAAAACAATTTTATATTCACTAACAAATACGCTCTCATAGCTATTATTACACTCAAACTCAATCTAGAGTACTGCTGACTCTATCTCTAATGAGTAATACCCTACAGAACCATGGTTGTCGCTTAACCATCAGAGCTCTGATACCAAATGTAACAAACGGGGATTTTCGTTGCCGAAAAAACCGAATAGTTATGGGTTTTAAAAAGAAAAGAAAAGAAAGAAGAGAGAAAAAGAAGAAAGAAAAAGAAAAATAGAGGGAAAAGAAGATAGACGATTTTTAGAAAACAGAGAATTTTGGAAAATAGAAGATAGAAGCATTTTAAAAATAGAACGGACAGAAAGGAAACAAAAAGAACAACATCAGAACCTCACAATTCGCAGCGGAACAACATATAATAATAAATGAATAATCTTTAAACAAAGAACTGTATCAGTTATTACATTTCATCACATTTCATTTCATCACATCATATCATCACATCAGAGTGTACAACAACATACAACAACAAACAATACAGCGGAAAAAGAAATACTATATAAACTAGTAATACGCCATGCCATCCAGCTTGCCTCCAGCAACTCCAGAATATCCAGAATATCCTGATAAACCTAACTCTTGACTGCCCGTGTGGAAATTGGTGGGCACCCAGAGTTTAGGAAGGAAAACAATAAACTCCGAGTCAGTCATGTGACTGGTGTGAGAACTCAAAACAGTTTATTTATTTTAAAATCAAAAAGAGGGATATTTTTAATCAATTCGCAATGCTTTTAAAAATGAGACTACCATAAGGCCTCCCGCACACACACACAATGCAAACGCAGAATCGGAGGAGATTTCTCCTTATGATAGTCAAAGATGCTTGATACGCATTTAAAATAACATTTTATATTATTATTAGTGCATAGTGTAGAGAAAAATTCATTTCGAAAGTAGAATATAAATCTTAGCCAACATACGACCATTATCGTATGCCTACTATAGCTACCATGTTCAATAGCAGGTTACCGCCACATTCCATAGCAGGTTATACAACTAATACCGTACAAGTCTCGTATTGTTTCTTTGGATTTCCAACAAATGATCAGGCCAAGGAACTTCCCATTGCCACATGAGAATGCCTCTGGATGGACATCCCCGAGAACCAAACCGGATCTCTGCCAACACAAGGCCGGGTTACTCCTAACTGAGTAACAACTGACCGAATATGCCATCCCCCGGTCCTTTAGGACCTTTTCAACCGAGCGCTCGATATCCAACATCACACCATAATAAATAGAGTGTTTTCAACATGAGTAAGTATCTGGGCTCCATACCATGATACCACCCCTTTCCAGAAGGAAATGAACATACCCTAAGGGGAGCTACAGCAACCCCTAATAACCTTGCCGCATCTTTCCTGTTTTGACCATTTCCGGGATGTGAGGCTCGACGAAGTCACGTCCACAAAAACACACTTTGTACAAAAAGCCGTGCTTTGGGTCAACAAATGATCAACACAATGATCACTTCAGCATCACTCAGCATGTCACATTACCAAAATGGGATATATCGCTGATAACTTCAACTATATAACCTTTGAGCTCGTACGTCTCAAAGAAGGGTGTTAAGCAAAGAATAAATTCTCCGCCACCAACAGAAATATATTTGAAAGAAATCGGCTTTATATCTCAAATTGTAATGTCAGGCATACAATCCATACAAGTCTGTTCCGGGCTCGAACAGAACCGAAGGCACTTACAAAGAAGTCCTTGCAATCCGGATATTCACAATCCTGATCGGATTCACCATCACATATGGAGAACTCAATACCGGAGCAACTCGGTGCAGAGTCAATCGATAGTTCATCCTATCGCTCTCGCAAATATCCGGTCTTCAACACCGATCTTCAAATGCGATTCACAACGACGTATCACATATTCGGAGTGGGTTATACGACCGCATGGTCCTTTCCCGGTTAACCCGAATAGTGAGCGCTTATTCAAAAATAAGTGTGCATTCAAATTCAATCAATTCACATCAAATACCCATTCAAAGGGAAATACTGATAGTCGGCTATTGAACTATCAATTGATATGCATACATCACCAGATTCCAAATAATTTTCCAAATTATTTATTTTCCAAAATATCTTTACAAGATATATAATTTCAACATTTCAAGAATAAATCAATATTTATTTTTAACAAGTTCCACTTTCACATATAAATTCCATAATGAATTTATATTTCAAAATATCATGCATATACGATTTCAATTATCCATTTTCAATTTATCTTCAAAAAGATAAATTCTAAATATTCATTTCATATTGGAAAACATTTCCATACTTATTTATTCATAAGTAATTCGCAAATCTCTTTTATTTTCAACACTTAGAAAATATTCAATATACTTAAATCGAATTAAGTATATATTTCATTCTTTAAGGTAATCATTCCCTTAAACATTTTTATTTGGGCCAAAACGAATGTTGCGTAAAACATCGTTACGACAACCCAAAATCACTAGTATAGGGATTCGAAATTAAATAGATATATAAATCCCAATACTATTCTAAACATTTCCTTTCGGAAATTATTTACTATAACAACAGTGTTATAGTCCACCATTTCCTTTTATTTCTCGAAAACGTCTATTTCAACAATAAATGTTGAAATCTATGGTTTCGAATCTCAACACATTTTAAACCATCGTTAGATCGTTTTAATTCTATTTAAAACATCATATCTAAAACAATTTCTTTAACGTATTATTCACTATTCAAAAACGTGAATATACTACCTTAACAAATTTCATCATTTCTATTCATTTTATTTCAAAGGATTATTCAAAGTCTAAAACGTGAATAAAATCTCCATTTATAAGTTATAACAATTTTTTTTACTTATTAAAATAAGTCTTTTTACAAATTTATAAAACAACGTTTATAAATTCTATTTCTATTTATTCTATAAAAACTTCCTTTTTTATACATCTCCTTTATTAACTTATTCGATTTATAACTCGGTTATAAACTACAGGTTCATATTATAAGTTAAACACTTATAATCTATTCGTTTGCAAAACCATTCCATTGAACTTCATAATTATAAATCTTATAACTTATAAGATTCAATTATTTATCCAAATCTTATTACTTTAATAACTTTACAAATTTTATAAACCTACTGTTTATAAAATCCCATTTATAACTTTACAGTTTAAAATTTCATAAATTTCATTCATTTAGGAAATTCATTTTCACTACATTCAAACACTTATAAAAACTCGTTTTATAACGTCCATATTTCAATTTATAAATATCCATTTATAAATCTCTTAATATAAATTAATTTATATTATTCTTTTAAACGTCATTAAATTCCTTTAAAATTTCACCGTTCTCTTGATTTATAAAATAATCAAATTTTATAAATCTTATATTCAAACTTCTAATAATAAACTCAAGAATCCAGTTTAAACTATTTTATAAAATCATTGGTTCATATTTCTCAAAAATCGACTTTTAATCGTATTTCTAAAAATCAGCTTTTTAACTATATTTCACAAAAACCATAATTTTTATAACTTTAAAAATTATAACGTTTATTTATTTATAATGGATCAATTCCAAAAATAAAGTATATTTTCAAAATCACTTTTAAAATCATTTTAAAATCCCAAAATCTGGGTCCAATGATGCTACACACCAAATAGTCAATCACGACTAACAACGATATCATATATCGATATGATAATCCATCAAATATCAAAATATCTGAAATAAAATAAATACTGTTGAGGAATCCAGTTGGATCCCTCCAACCTGTTTCCTGCATCCAAAAACATTAGCACAATACCAATTTCGCTCCAGTACGAAATTATCGCGGTATATGTTCTTAATAAATATTATCCGCTTAATAACGGCGTAATAGGGTCTCATCCGCTAAACAAAAAATGCGGAAAATCAACAACTGCAATATATACATATGCCAATATATATATATTGATATTATATATAATACCAATTTCACTGTTTATGAAATATTCGCGGTATATGTTTTTAATAAATAACATCCGCTTACTAACGGCGCATAATGTCTATTTTAACAATCAAAAATTTACAGTCATCATTCAAACATGCATTCAAATATTTTAAATCTAACTATTTAAAATAAAATCGAAATCTATTTGATTGAGTGAGAAATTCTCACCTTGGTTTTAAATTCCGTTTTAGCTTTTATTTCGAATAAAATTAAACGCGCGTTTAATTTTACCCGAAATTCTCACTAACTCCAAACGACTCCAAACCAACTCCATCGCGTAGTGCTCGTCCATACGATTCCAACGCAACTGGTTTCGCGCGTTTTCGACCTCGTATGAAAAAGTTATTGATTTTTGAAGTTTACTCGATTTTAATAACTAAAATACAACATATACTTATATATTTTCATACCCAAATGAATCACTGCCCTCCATCTCAACTCAACCACATCAGGCCGTCCCACGCAACCCCCCCCCCCTCATCTTCTTTTTCACGAACGCAAGTTTTTTTTTCAGCCGAACCCATCAAAACATTATTAGGGTTTAAATTAGCAACCCCAAAACTCGATGAAACTTGATCACAACACCGCCATGACGAAGCTCTCGACAAGAGCTATTCTCGGCTGTACCCTCATGGAGTTCGGCCCTCATCTGCCTTCGAATGACGTGCATAAAGTCGACGACTTCATCTCCATTTTCCCGTTGATCCGTGAAGCCATTCACGATCTTGACCGTTGGTATTAAAGAGCTTGACGAGCTCTTCAATTTGCTAGTTGACACTTCCTCGTAATTGTTGATGGATTAGGAGATCTAGAGGGATGAAGTTGGAGCATTTCTGGCCATTGACAGTGGGGTGGCGGCTAGGTCATAAAATTAGGGTTTAGTGATAGTTTTTATCAAATTATGTGAAGGGGTAGGGCTATTTATAAGGAACGAGCGACACTATTCATTCCGGAAATTCCGAACTCCGATTTAGACGCCGTAACCAGCGTACCTAGGGTTTATCCCGCGTTCCGGACACAATGGAACAAGTTTCGGAAGCTAATTCGGAAGTATGTGCGAGTTATGGCTGAAAACGTTCAATTTAAATTAAACCGATTTAAACCGATTTCTAGGCGTTTTAATTTGTACCGGACAAACGGTAAATCCAATTGACTTGAAATTTGAAACCTTACAATAATATCACATTACGGATCCGATGAAACTGGTTTCGTCGAATTCCGAGACTTTTTTGAAAAATGGCTATTTTGACTCGCCAAATTTAAATTAAAAACGAATCGATGCGTTTCGAGCTGCCACGATCAAACGATAGCTCCGATTGACACGAAAATTGAAATCCGGTAATAACTAACTATTACGGATCCAATGAAACTGGTTTCGTTCAATTCTGAGACTGTTCAAAAATTGGCTATTTTACAGTCGATTATTAAATATTAAAATATTCAATTTTCACAAATTAACTTTTAATTCGATTTTAAAAGTTCTAAAATATTTCTATAACTCCAGTATGATTAAATAAAATTTTCCAAATTATTTTCAATCATTTTTAACTCAATTTTTAATTATTCCCATAATTTAACGTATTAAATTATCGATTTAATAATTCAATTAAATCCAATAAATCAAAATAAAATTTATTCGACTTATAAATTCACTTATAAATATTTAAAATAAATTAAATATTCAAATTTTTAATTAATAAAAATTCTGGGTCGTTACAATAAAGATCTTGTTTGTATGTGTCTTGATCTTACTAAAGTAGTTGATACTCTTGAATCTAAAATTGAAAAACTGAGATCTGATAGGAGAGAACTTGCTCGTGAAAATTTTAGGTTAGAAACTAAACTTGAAAATATTCAAAACCTAGAATGTAAAAAATGTAAATTTTAGATTCAGAATTATCAAGACTTAAGAATAGCTCTGAGAATCTTGAAAAAGAAAACTTGAGTCTTAAGGAAATCATTGACACTAGGAAAAAGGATTTTATAAATAGATGCACCTCACTTGTAATTGAAAACGCAACACTAAAAACCAAAGTCCAAAATCTTGAGAAATCTCTGAATAACTTTACAAGAGGCGAAAAATCTTTCAACATGCTATTGGGAAATCAAATTTTTGCTAACAATAGAAAAGGACTAGGTTTTGGGAAAACACAAGTTGATGGTAATAAAAAAGGTAAGAGTGTCTTTGATAGATGTGAAATAATTGGACACCGTGTTGAAAATTGTAGTCATAGGAACAAGAACACAAAATTTATACAAGTTTGGGTTCCTAAGAATTCTACAAACAAATTTCATGTCTATTGGAACAAGAATGAAAGGACAAAACATGTTTGGGTTTCAAAGGGTTTGTTTATTCACAATACTTCTGCCACTAACAATCATGGACCTATAAAAACAAATAGGTCACAAAAATCTTTCATCGTGTAGGTATGGTGGCAGGCTAAGGAACAACAACAGTATTTTCTGGATTTTGGCTGTTCCAGAAACACAACGGGCAACAAAGCAAAGTTCCTTAGCCTAGTACAAGGGTAACAGAATTACAATGGGCAACCACGAAAAATTATCGTAAAGGTAAAACAGGTAAAGGTATATTTATTTGATTGATAAATTAAATGTGATCATCTGCACCATATTCTGGATGAAATCAGCCAATATTGAGATGTTGTAAAGATGACTTGTTCGACATAGTTGGCCAATTATATTGATGCCAAAAACACCATTCTTTGAATTACTTCATACATATTTGTTTGGATTAAACATAGTGTTTTGTTGGATGATAATATTGGCTAACTCTATATTCACGATCTTCTGATTATTTACATGGCTTCAATCCAAATTCAAAAGAATGTCATTTAAATTGTTGTTAAAATTGAGTTTGAAATTTTTGATGCACTCTTCATGGTCTGGTCTATCAAATTTAATTAGTGATGTTTTTGAGTGAAAAAGAAATTCAGATGCAGATTACACTGGTAATCTAGTTGATAGAAAAATTACTAGTTGAACGTGATTTATGGTGAGACATTTAGTAACTGCATCGTTTTTCAAAGAAAATATCTGCATATTTTTCATTTCAAATAATTTTCAAATAGAAGAAATTATTTTCTCATATAACCCCTTCAAGAAAGTCATTTTTTTTACCATATGTTCAGATTAGTCATTTCTATTTGATTTTAAATGACAAATTTTGACTAATCCGACTCCCTACTAATTATCAAAAAGATAAATAGTGATTGCGAAGGTGATAAGTGTTGATATTTAACATACATTACTCAAGAGAGTATATTTGGAAAATTTCTTTAGGAATTCAAACAAGAGTTATAAAACTTTTTGTTGGGTAAAGATTCCATGACCATTTCTATATCTATCATATTTCTATCGACCATGGTTTATCAAAACTTAAATATAGTTGGTCGATATGTGGTACTATAATCAGGGATCGTTTGTTTTTCATTTCATATTTTTTTTGTAAAAATAAATAAATATCCAGTATTCACTCTCATTTAAAAGTCCTCACGGTTATGCATGGGTGAATTACTTGGATTTTTGATTATGTGCTTCCATGCTCATTTAAAAGTCCTTACGGTTATGCATGTATGGAACGCATATCAAAATTAATCGAGTAAATAGGCAAGTTGATTCTAATCCCATTTAAAAGTCCTCACGGTCATGCGTGGTTAGAAGATACTTGATTTCATTTTTTAAAATTAAATTGGAATACTACTAATCTCATTTAAAAGTCCTAACGGTTATGCATGATTAGTAGATATTCATATTTTTGATATAAATGTACCACAAGTTGATACAATTGTATGATTTTATATTAGAACATCATTTCCATTCATTCTAAAAGTGGAATATGCGCCTAACGAGGGTAGTTATGATTTTTGTTTGATTTTTATTGAAGTTTAATATTTATATTCAATTTGAGTTTAATGTTGGATTAATATGGGTCACTTTATCTTCATTTTCTCTAACACTGTTATTCTTTTGCTGATAACAAAAGGGGGAGAGAAAAGTTAAGATTTTGTCAAATAGAATCAAGCAACGGTCATATAATTTTCCATTTGCATCTAGGCTCATTTGTATATTTCTATTTATATGCATATATGTAGGGGGAGCATCATGTAGAGAGGAAACATTTAAATAAGGGGAGCAATTAGAGTATATCATTGATCAAATACATTTAACACGGTCAAAATCTTAAATATATGTTTGTTATCATCAAAAGGGAGATATTGTATGAATATGCGCTTATATGATTTTTGTTTGATGATAATAAACATATATATATATTCATTTAAATGTATTTGGTAATGTACTATTTTGTTTTTCGTAGATTAAATAAATATTTGTTGAATAAAATAAATTACACAGAATTTGAATTCGAACAGAATAAATTACACAGAATTTGAATTCAAACAGAAATTTTATTCAAACAAATATTTATTACAATCTTGAATAGTACAAATTCAAGCTCTCACTACACATATACAATTTTGATTCTAATTACATCACAACTCTGTTTACATAATTTCCTCACTACATATCACTCACACTCGTATTTTGTCTTCAACTGCATTCCAGTTTGAATCCAGCATCTGAGCAATCTGCAAAAATATTCACTAACGCGGTAAAATTGAAATAGAAATATTTTTGCAATATAAAATGAAATATGATTTTTGAAAATATTATTTGCCTCAGTTATTTGGGTTGTTCGTCATCATTCACATTTGAATTCATCACACACGAACAGTGTGACATGCACAGTGTATCACCGTACATGCCACAAGGTCGTGCACATCGAGATACACTTGATCGATTTACAGGGACAGGTGAGCACAGGTCAAACCCAAATGAAAAGCCGGGTTCAACTCACGTGCAATCACGACACGAGCACAAGGTCAAACCCGAGTTTTTGAAACTGGATTCAACGCAAGTAAAATTTCAAAAATCAACATGAATGGATGCAAAGACCAGCCACAAAGAAATGCCACCAAGCAAACAAAGAACAGAAAGTAGCAAGCTGAATCAACACAGCAACTCAAAGAAGACATGTACAATAACAAGTTCAGCTACTAAAATGAAAAATGCAACAGTGACCAACCAGAAGTTCAAGGCAGTAGTGTACATGAATACAACTACAGGTACAAGGCCAGAACAACGACATGAATGCAACATGGTGAACAACACACGTGCAACAGTCAACCCAGTATGCAAAATGAATGGAGCAACTGTGAAAACTGAAATGGACAAGTGCATCCAGAAGTACAAGATAACCAAGTGAATCAAGTTCAGGTACACGAGCTAATGAAGACTGCATCATGATGCAAGGCCAGAGACTACAATATCAAGTGCAAACTCAAATAAGTATGTGCAACTGTGAAAACTTCAGTGAGCTAGTGAAATTTGTACAAAATTGCCATCAACATAACTGCACGAATGAATACTGCAACAACCAGAGCCAAAGTTCACAAGTGAAGCCAAATATACACAAGTGCAGACCAAATGAAGACCAAAAGTATACAACAACAAGCAGGAGTGTGCAAGTGCAGATGAACACATATGGCCGAAGTCAATGAAGCCAAGGCGAAATGAAGTACACAAATGCAACAGTGAAACAAGACACAGTACTGAATCAAGTGCACCAGAAAAATGCAATGCATGAAAGCTTGAATAAGTCCAAATACAACCCAAAGTACAACAAGAATGTTGCAGTGATACAAATGCAACAAACAAAGTCAATGGTCGAAGCAGTGGAAATCAACTAAAGTAATTCACAGTAAAAGTCGTAAGATTAAAAGTGCAGAGATAACCAAGCCAAGAAATTCAAATGCGTATCTTTGAAAAAGTCAGAAATTAAAAGAGGAAATTTTGTTTCGTATGACCCAAGTAAAATCAAACGTTTGAAAATCAAGACCGTATGCATCAAGTAGTCGCAAATATCAGGAAAGCGTGCGCATCAGGCAATCAAATAATTTAGGAAAGTATCGAATTGATACGAACAAATTCAAGGAATTCATCTCCTATAAATATCAATCATCATCAGCAAGTTAGAGTATCGAGTCAAGCAAGCATTAAACCAGCAATGAAAGAATACATGCCATAATCCAGTGAACTCGATCAAATAGGAGCGCCGACATCATCTCAAGAGACGATCAAATAAAGCAAGAGAACCGGAGAGTTGATCATCGGAGAAGCCGCGAGCAAGCGCGACACAAACCAGGGAATCGAAGAAAGCCCTAATTTTTGCAAGGGAACAAAGCCCTAATTCAGATCATACAGAGCCGACATTATCTCTTCACAAGGCAAAAGGAAAATGATCGGGTTAAAGAATAAAAGGGCCGGGCCTTGTTTTATAAAAGGGGTTTTATTTTGAGGGCTTTAGTTTATATGGTTTAATTTTTAAATTTAGTTTTATTTGAGAAAAAATTATGAATTCAAGTTTGTATTTTAATTTTTGCTCTTGCTTTTATTTTTGAAGTCAGTTTTTCTTTTCGAGTCAAAATATTGGTAAATCACCACCTAGGTTGTAGGTAGTGTCAGATTGTCTAGTTAGAACTAGTTCAGTGAGTAGGGTGTGCGAGTTTGCAAAACTCTATAGGCAGGAGCAAGGGTTTGCGAGTTTGCAAAACTCTATAGGCGGGAGCAGGGGGTGCGAGTCTATTAGAGTGTTTGTAAGCGGGAGCAGGGTTTGCGAGTCTGTTAGAGTGTTTGTAAGCGGGACACTGTTTAATTCTAATAGAAATCTAGGAATGCAGTAGTAGGCAGGGGTTTCCGAAGCTGGGTAAATTTTGTGTGTGATTTACTTTTCAGCATATTTATTTCTGCAGTTTGTTTCTGTGTTTAAATCAAGAAAATTTGCTATAACCCTATTCACCCCCCCTCTAGGGTTAATCTAGATCCTACAGTTGCAACTTAGAAATAAATGTAAACTAACAAATGATTTCAACACAAAAACATGGTTAAATAATTCTATAAATCGTTTTTTTCAAATATGTTAAACAGATACAATTTGCAGAAAAACAATCCACGTGCGAAGTACGTCGGTGCCATCATCAAGCGCGAAACGCGTGTCGTAACGCTCGTATTCAAAATTCAATTGTCCGAATAAATTTTCAATATTAGTCAAACAATTTAATTGTTCAATATTAAACAAACTTCAATATTTGATTTCACTGGAATTTTATTTAAACATAAGTTACTTTATTTCCATTTACTGAATTCAACCTTTATTATTTAACCCAACTATTGATTGAAAATCCATTCAATAAGTAGCATTTATTTTCAACGCTATTACTACTTAAATCTTCGAAATTAGTTTATTTATAAATTCTATTCAAGTTTATATCCAATAACTTACATTCAAAATCATTGAATTTTTTATTTTTAACCATTTTTATTTGATAATTATATTAAATTTAATAATTTAAAATGGCTAAAAATACAGGTCGCTACATGAAGATTCACCCATCGTATTATTTTATTTTCCGCTATATTATATGATATATCTATCGACATTTGTAAGGTTGGGATTTTATAACTGTCCAGCTGATAAGTTTTGTTTTTAACTCTGATATACTCTGTATGTTTGGAGTGACAATTACTGTTGTCCTTGTTATATTATATATTGTCGATTCCGTTATGAGATTCTATTTTTCTCTATTCTCCATTCTTTTCTTTTTATTTACCCCAACAATCTGTCATTTTGTCGATTGGATGCGTGACATTTGAACACGGTGGTGACATTTGGTGTCAATTTTCAATGGTAAAAAAAGCGGGTCGTTACATGGTAGTTCCCAATAGTCATTGGTGGAGGATTTGGCTAGAAAATGATAGGTTATAATGAGATATCAAGCGTATTTTCTTTTGGGTAAAGAGTTGATATTTAAATTTGAGTGTGAATACAAGAAACTGGAAGAGGTAATTAATGGTACCTTAGGAAATAAGAGAATCTGATTTATATAAATATTAATTCTATAATAAACCTTCGTCCATTATACATTTTATAGTTTTATAAAATTTTCTCCATTCATAAGCCCCCTTATGAAATATATAGTACTCTCATTAATAATCTCCGTAGGGTCATACATATAAAATTAAAAGTGTTATATTCTTTTTATACATAACCTAATTAAAGTAATCAAATTATGAACTAAAATAAAAGGGCATAAGGGTATAATTATCATAGTATTAATGTATATATAAAAAAAATGATATTTTGCGTTGTTGAAAGCAGAATCGGGAAATTACCAATATAATAATTAAGAGGTTATGATCACCAAATTATAAAAATTGTAATGTATTATTTAAACCACCTCTATGGATATCATTTTAAATTAGGGTCCGCATCAATTTGGAAGACCAACCTAATCATTTGTCGTTGTTCAGACATTAAAAGGCTTAGATATAGCTTTTGCAGTTTATTTATTTCCTTAATTCATCTTACTGAAATAAGTACTGTTCAGTTATTATAATACCACAGTTTCATGAATAATTGACTTAAGATATTTAAACTCTAACAAGTGGTATTTGAGCCACCACATTAAGGATTTTCATTGTTGGAATTTGGAAAAGAGATTAGAATATGGGTTCTATGAATAAATTTGCTCTAAAATCAAATTTGAGTAACTTAGATTTGGAAAATATTTGGGTTGCATTGTACGAAAATTTTCAACATTCAAGAAGTGAGCATTTAAGTGTTCTTGAAATATCCTTATAGTGAGTAATTACTGATGTCAAAGTCGCACGGAAACCAGACTTCGTATGAAGAAATTATGATTGTTACGAGTGATGGTTAAGTTAATGAGCAAGCAACGTCGGAGAATCAGACACCGAAGGAGCCGTCGTTTGAATGTCACTAGTCTGTTAGATGACAACCAATAAAATGTGGAATGTAATAGAGAAAGTTTCATTGGATTTCTTAATTACAACGAAGGAGATATCATTATTTAAAGAAAGTCTACGTAAGGCAAACTACGTTTGAATAATCTAATCTCGATCGATGACAGTACAAAATGATTACGATGTTAATGATTTAGGAGATGATTGTAATAGTTTGATGGGAAGCATAGAAGAGAAGTGCATGATACAAGAAGTAGACCAGAGTTGAAACATAGAAGATATAGAGGGTGGAACATGAAGTAGTATGACCCAAAGTAGCATGGGTGATTGGGTTGGCTAGTGGCTAGGAACTACCCAAACCAAGAAGTTGGGTCATTTTAGTTAGGACCTAGCTGACCAAGCAACTAAGCCAACCAAACCCCTATTTCAACCGACCAGATGCCTTATCAACCTAGTCCATTTCATAACTTCTCGAGCTTTCTTTCCTCACTTCCCTAGACACTCCACTCCACTTCATGAGTCACACACTTACCTACCCAAACCATTACATAAGCAAGTAGAATCAATCAACAATGACCGATCTCGCTCCTTATTTCGAAAATTTAATTTGATCTTATTTCTAGCAGCAATGTAGATATACTTAGCTGGAATAACAGCTTCTAGGCTGCTCTACTGAACTATAATACCAAACAACTTCTAACTGGTAGTGGATTGATTCAGAAATTAGCGAAACTATATCAAACTCAAAACTCAATTGGTTTTCATTGTGTATGAAGGTATTATACTATAAAAAATCTGAGCATTGTGAAATCAGTAGTAAAAACTACAAAGAAGATGTAGATCTCATTAATGATCAAACCGCTAAAAAAACCTTTTGTTCTTCACTTTTCATCACTTGTTCTTCATCATGTATGGTATTATATATTGTGTTATACTGAAAGTCTTTGCTGTCTTAATCTTTAAACCACTTAACAATGACCATTCTACATCCGACGATTCTTATGATAACCATAATTATAGTCAAGGATTATCAACCAGATCTTGGGCTTCACGAGTAATCATTCTTTGGGCATTTTCCTTTTTTTGGCACAAAAATGTTATTCACTTATTAAGAAGTTTTGATTTTCTATAAGTTCTTTATTTATTTATTTTTTGAGAAATATTATTATTGGACCTAACATAAGTTTGGATTTTCTTCAATTAATGTTTGTAATTTAGAAAAAGTATAACTATATTTGTTCAATTTTAATTTGGAATGTTAACTAATATTTGGATGAGTATTGTATGAACTAGAGAATAACTAATAAATTCACACATATAGGAAATTACTAGACTACACTCATGCTTTGGTCAAAAAATTAGTGTTTTTACGATAACACACATGATTTAATCTATTTTATTTTGAAATACTTTATTCTAAAAAAGTCAATTCATTGATAATTTAATTATATAGGCAACCCTCAGTTTATAGTACTAAGTTGACTCCAGTCACGATAAAGACTAATATCCTAATGATGTCCAAGGAAAATTAGTAAACAGTATAACCACAATAAACATAGCATATTAAGTTCACAGACGTCTCTTCTGTTATTATCACCACTGCCTTCTCTTTTGGCATCTCTGACAATGTCAAGTTACATTTGGAAAAGTCTGTATCCCTAGAGAACCCTGCTCCGCCTAATTCATGCATCCTCCGCATGCTCAATGCTAGCAAGGCCTCCAGTTTGACAGCGCATCATCCTGGTGATCTTGGCCATGTTAGGTATCGTGTGAGTTATAGCTACTATGGCTCAATGTCAAACGCCTATTGGATATTAATAAAAAGTGGATGGACCACTTAAAAAACCGACTTACCTTTTTTTTAAAAGCAATGGTTACTCCTTCTATTCTAGTCCAATTTTACACATCTTAAAATTTCACGAAATTTATTGAAGTTTGTTTTGGTTTTTTAGTTCAGGAAAAGTTTATTTGGACACAAATAAATAACACAAGTAATAGTACAAGACGTATCTACTATTATATATCCTCTATATTCATCCTCCAGCGAGATTCAACGTCTAACATCTATTATACTCCCATTTGGTATTTTACTAATTAGGACTTTAATCAAGTGAGATATTGCCATGGTAATTAAATAGATAGCTTTGAAAAAATGTTAATATTGCAAATAATTGTTAGATGCTTTTTAATCTGTCAATAGAATTGACCTTTATTTTGTTCACATAAATAATATCTGCTAAATTAAAATTAATCAATACTTCATTCAATGTTAGTCATTGAAAATTTTAGTTAATTTGTATCTTTTTGTAATACAAAAAAATCTCATGTCTATCTTACACATAAATACTGCACGCATAAATACAGCTACTACTATCATTCCTAAAATTCGAGAGACATGGATGGCAACATTTTAGAACTTTTTCAGAGCATAGCGTATAGATTATCTACCAATATTACGTATCATCATCATCATTCTACTTTTTCACGAAATGATTGAGATCGACTATATGAATTTTTATTTTTCATAATTTTCTATTTTAAATTATTTCTTTAATTAAATTTTGTTAACATTATATATATTTAGTCAAAACATCTTGATTTGACCCATGTTAATGTAACTCGGGAAGACATGCACATGCATTTATAATATGTATGTCTATCAAACTAGCAATTATACCAAATATTCAAGGAAGAATCAGCAGAACAAAAAGGAAAAAAACTCGAGAAATAATTAGAATGCTCTTCTCAAAAATTATGTTTGCCTAGTGACAAAATTACCACAAATATGTAAAACATAAAAGGTAAAAAAACGGAGCTGATAGAATATTAAAGTACCTTTGCTGAGATTTAGATGATGTATCTATCATATTATAAATTCACCAACATATACATACACTGATCAAATCCTGTGCCCTCAATCCACTACTGCCATGTGCCCCTTTTACTCTCATCACCATAATTTTATTATTATGTGAGGTCTACTACATCATATGAAAGATGGATGATTTATTGACCAATGACTAAAATCAATTTGGCACATGGGGACTAGTAAGTTGGGGATAGAGTATTTGATCTGTGTGTAGCTTTATTACAAATGATGATATGTTTTGCTAGAAATGTAGATTCAAGAGTGTAGAGGAGTGACTTTCGGAAAGTATATCGTTAGGGATAAAGAACTTTACGGAGAAAATAAAATGAGAACGAGTTTAAGAATCTAGACATAAAACATGAAAATATGGAGAAATAATACATTTCAGTAGACATTGTTTATATTTCATTACTTCAAAAACATATTATAAAAGATATCATGATTCTAGCACATTTATTTAGATACTAATAAGTCAAACTTCTTTTAATAAAAAAATAAATGATAAATAACTGAAACTTCTAGAAGTTATCTATAGCATCCTATGCTTGTTAAGTAATTTGAAACTTCACAATGTTGCCTATATGCTAACGTCTTATTACCGTCCCTTCGAAATCAACCTTGTGCTCAAGATCGAAAATGCTCGCTACACTAACGTTCCACTGGATCCTCTCTCGTAGCGATAATTAGGCGTCCACGGTTTCTAGGGTGTAGGGTTTAATTAAAAGACAAGAATGGGGGTTGTGGAGAAGGATAGGACATTGCACAACAATAGATAATGTACCAAAACTATTGCACTATGTGAAGGAAATGGGATAGGACACATTAAGATGAAAATTTAAAAAATATGTGTTGAATGGTGTCTTCGATTAAATCAGACACAATATATAATCAATGATTTTCAGACAAATTTGGAAAAGTTTACTGAAACGATAACGAATACCTGACTCAATCCTACTAAGAAAATTCGCATAGGATGATCATGGATTTGAAAGTCAGCCGAATTTAAAATCCAACCATAAATTGGAACAAATCGGATCAGAGTTTTGTCTAAATTAATTGGATTTGATCAATGGTACAACCCTTGTAGGTGATAACATGAAAGCTAATTTAGAATTATATTCCATTTCGGTTCTCAAAACTAAGAGCTAAGAAAGAGCACAGTTATTTGGATACAAAATGATCAAAGCCTATGGAAGGAGACTGATAGAGGGAAGGAAGTTGTGACTACCGTGGAACTGAAAAATCAAGTAAAACTGAAGTTCATCTATATGTATGAAATCATGCTAGATATCGTATATCAATTATTATTTTATTTCAGCAAAGTGTAACTTGTGATGTTTCATATTGAAATTGCTAGTGACGATACCAGAGTGTCAACAGTGACATTATGTCATACTAAACATTACTAGCACATTGAAGTGATTTTATAAACATTTAGCAGGTTAATTTTGCACAGAACATGGATATGATATTTGTCTATTTGACCTTTAACTAGTAGATACAATTCAGTTATACGCGACAATTGAAGTGGGTATACTATTTGATAGTTCTCGTACATGGACTTCCATATTTTATCTATACTATAATGCAAAATCCTGGTCAAATCGGTCAAAGTGAAGCCTTTTTGGCAGTCTCCATTTTACCCTCTCTTCTGTCCAAAATGAAACATATGCAGCAGGGCAGTTATGTCTTTTCCCAACCACCTCCCACGTTGCCCAATCATCTATTCCGTTCCTCTTTCGTGCTTTCCATTTTCCCTTTCTTTCGCATCCAATTTCACCTAACCCTAGAAAAAATGGCAAACTCCCTCCATATTCATATTAGTGGAAGCCGATTCCAATTTCCACGTTCTCCTCTACATGTAAACAGAAACGACACTTCTTCATATTCCAATCCACAAATCCAAAAGCCTTGATTTCTTCTTCTCCTTCGGTCAATCTTCTTATTGTGAATTAGGTTTCTTTGCTATAATCAGAGATCTCCACTTCAGGTTTGTAATTTTTGTCTGTTTGCTTTCAATTTTCAGTTCCACTTCATTGGATTTTCTCTATACATTACTTTCTTTTTGCAATACATATTATGCAGTGATATATTTTGTGGATTTTTCATAGTTTGTTGATGTTCACTTATTTCACTTTGATTTTATCAAAATCCAAGGTATGTTTATTTTTCGTTTGTTGAAATTGTGTGGCTCATGCATTCGCCTATTTACGCTCAGTATGATAAAAAAATAAAGCAATTTCAAATCGCAATTTCAGCAAGATAAAATACTTGCGATTTCATAGAAGGTAAAAGCAAACCGATTACCGTTGAGATTTCTCAACCATTCACTGCAAGTATTGTTCATTTTTATCCTTTTATTTTATGTATCATCTGGGCATACTAATTAAAAAGACCCAACTTTTAGTCATTAATTTAGGCAATATTTTGTTTACATTTCAGTATTAAAGTTACAAGTTTGTTAAAATGTACGAAACTTAATATTGTACAGTTGTGGTTGACTGTTATATCTATGTTTAATGGTTAAACCTACTTTTAAGCTGCTATGTGGTATTATAAAGGAGAAGTTAAATATTTTGATTATGATATCGCAACCATTTTTTTCCGTTACTTGATCTAATGCAGGTATTGTGGTTCTTTGTAATAGCTTAATCTGAAGTAACTAATTTTTGTGCTTGGTTTAGCAATTGGCTGTAGTTTATACCAAGTTAATAGTAAAATTTTAACCTTGCTGATTATTAAATTTTGCAGTTGATACTCTTATGATGGAATTGACTACAAACTATTCACTGTTGGTAATAAATACTGATTACCATAATTAATGTCACGTTAAATGGAATATATAGTAACATAATGCTTCCATAAACTATCGCCTTAAGGTGTGTAATATTCCAATCAACGATATGAATTCTTGATGTCAATTTTAGTTAGTTAGTACTAAGTTTCAGTATAGAACTTTATTGATTTAAGAAGGAGCATTTTTTGAGTCATTAGCTTTTTTATTTATTTATTTCGATTTGTGTACACAAAATGACCTACTTCTCATTTTTTTTCTATTTTGAAAGCTTCAATATTTACGTAGTTGGTAATGGATACTATAATTAATCATCACAGATGAATTAAAATATTATTTGTAATTGCTTATTCATATAACAAAATGGATCTTTCATTGCAAGCATTGATAAAACAAATATGTTATGCTTGCTTATTTATGACACACACATGGTATTATTGAAGAGCCAAAGAAATATTTCAATGATCATTTGTAAATATATATTTACTTAGAACCTCTGCTTTAACTTTGCATTCACTTGGGCCATGTGGATTGTGTCACATACCAAAATATAATTTGGCCATGCAATTCAGGTTTACCATTTCGATATTATTTTATGGTTTGCTTTAGGATTTGGAAATTTTTTTGATTTTGATGGTTGTCAATATTCATTGCGGAAGTCTTTCTCTGTCTATACTGGTACACTACTTATGGTCTATCTAATATGAAATTCGTGATAGTGTTTTGCTTCTTTCATCTCCAAGTAAGTTTCCAAGAAAGACATCCTTTCCAATACGCAATGTTATCTTCGCTGTGATCCTATAAACATAGTAAGGTCACTATATATGACGACCCGGAATTCTTGAGTATTTGAAATGAGGATATTTAATTAATTTTAAATATTCAAGAGTTAATTATCAACTTTAATTTCAAATACCAGTATTTATTTGATAATTAATTGTTGAATTAAATAATTAAAATTGGATAAAATAGGAAATCTGAGATTTTAGGCCTGTTAAAATAAAATTTGAAAGCTCATAAAATTTATATTGATAACACTAAAGGTAGTAAAAGTGTTAAAATTGAATTTGGAAACGTTTGGGTAAGTTTTGAAATTTTATATCGTTTAAATTGAATTTAAAATAGCTTTCCGAGACACAGTCTCGGAATTCAACGAAACCAGTCCATTGGGTCCGTAATATGGAATTATTATTGGATTTCAAAATTTCGTATTGATCGAAGTTCGAAATTTCAAACTGCGTAAATCGAAAACAATGTAACTTTAATTACAAATATATTTATATTCTGGTCAAATCACTCTCATCAGCTGTTTTTATTTCACCTCAAATTACTGTACATTAGTAAGTTTTACACGCCATTATCATTTCTTTCACTTCGTCCCTTCTCTTCTCTCAGAAGCTAAGAAAAAATTATAATAATAACAGAAGTAAAATATAACGCGTTAGAGCCTTCACTTTGAATCTCAACCTCACTTTTCTCTCCTCGGCTCAATTAGAAATATAATGGCCGTGGAAATTAACTGAACGAAACTTATTTTCGTTCGAAGAAAGAAAAGAGAGGAGGGGGGGCCGCTTCCTCTATTCAAACCAAATCGAGGTTTATTAATCAACTGCAAGCAAATCGAATGCGTGACTTAGTGAGTGCTCTCGTGCTTGGTAGAAGGGGGGTTTGACCGAGTTCTTTGATGAAGGGGTTGGCGTTCGTTTCAGGTGGGGTTTGGCGAGCGTCGGCGTTAGGGCCAGTCGCAATTAGGGTTTTGGAGACCCCGAGTTTGCGATTTGGGATTGTTGCGTACGCGTAGGCTTCGGGGAGGAAGTAGCAACATTCGTGAAACATTGTGCGTCGAGTGATGGTGGGAATCAGCGGCATCGCGAGGCAAGGAGGGTCGGCGATGAGTTGCGCGAGGGAGGCGGCCGTCGAGCGACGTTCGTATCGCGAGCCTGGGTTATTTGTGAGGTCTGAAATAGGAAGAAAACAAGCAGGTTCGGATCGGATTGGCAAAACCAAAACCGAAGGTGAGTTAATCTCACTCAGTTAAATTTAAATTTAAATGATTAAATTTAAATAATTGTTTGAAATGGTTGAATTGATTTATGTGCTGTAGTGTGGTATATAGTTTGAATTTGCATTTTATATTGTGCTAACATCTGTGGATGCAGGGAAAAACAGGTTGGAGGGATCCAACTGGACCCCTCAACTTTATTTAATTATTTAATATTCTCTGTTCTGAATATTTGATATTCTATAATGAATTATGTGGGAATATTGAATGCAATGGCTTGATTTTTATAATCGGGCAATAATGGATTACCAAATATATAATTTGAGTTTGGAAATGAAAATAAAAGAAGTGAAGTTGTAAGTAAATTAATTATAGAAAAGTTGAATAAAATTATGAATGAACTGGAAAGGAAATAAAGTGACTTTAAAATCTAAATAAATAAATCTTGAGTATGGGAAGGAAAGTTTAAATAAAACAGAAAGTTAATGAAACTTAAACTTCAATGTTATTGTTAAAAGGAACAAAACATTTATTTTAGATTTAGGATTTAAATTATTTAAGAAGAATAAAGAAGAAATTGGGAATAACCTGAAATTTGTATATTTCAGCTAAAGGATTCAAAAATCAAACTGAAAATAATAATAAGGTCCATAATTTATGAATTTCGAAATGAACTGATAAGTAAAGAAATTTACTTCAAATGGAATAAATTGGAAATAAATCTGGAAATTGATTTAAGTGATTGAGATTGGGAATTTCTCTCTGAATAACCAAGTACGTTCCCAAAGTAAAGTTTTAAATATAAATTAAAAGTTTAAAGTTGTTGTAAGAAGTATGTTTTGAAAAATTTACTATTTCTAAATATTTAAATTCTAAAGTAAGTATTTCCTTTTAAATCTATTATAGCAATAATTATTTTAATCTATTATAGCAATAATTATTTAAAGAGTGACTTAGTATTATATTTTTAAAGGTGAAATCTAGTTTTATATTTTATTTAGTAACATTACCTTCAAAAATTCATATAGTATGTATTTTTAACAAATCATTGGAGTAGTTTTAAAGTAAATGTTTTAAAGTATATTTCAAAGAAAGTGCTTTAAATTATTTTAAAATCTAGTTTTGTGCTTGGTGATTTCAAAAGAGATAGAAAATAATTGGGAAAGTTTATTCTGAAAGGAAAGATGGTTTTTAAACTGTTTTCAAGGGATTGAAAATAGAAATATATCCTGTGAAGATATTTTGAGATAAATAAATAATTTAGAAAATTATTTATTGTGTGATGGATGTTGTGAATATTAATTGATTGTTAAATAACAGACTATCAATATTGGCCAAATGCGTTGATCGTTTCGAAGAGACCGGGATCGAGATTTATTTCTCGAAAACCACTTCGATCCGGTTTGTACGTATTCGTGTAAACGAGTTTGGATTCAAAGATGGAGCAGTGAAGTGCAAGGGCTAGTCGCTACTAATCCTGAGGATATTTCCAAAACGGATGTATTAGGAATAGTGCCTTCGGTTCCGTTCGAACCCGAGACGGACTTGTATGGATGAATGCTTGCGCAACATCGTCAGGTGGACGATGGGCATTCTAAGGAATATGTTCCAAAAAGGTAACGCTTAGCCTCAAGCCTCTTCAAATAGGAATGGCTGAAAATCAGGGGATATGCAACAAGGCTTCGTGGGTAGCCCCCACTGGAGGGTGAGATCATCCCTGTCTAGATGTCCCTTTATTTCGGCTTAGTGGGCGGTTGCTGATCCCAACCGCGGGGTGATCTTGCTCGGGACTGTCCAGTAAGGGATGGTTCCGGTCTTGTGTTGCAGGGGAGTTAGGGTGGCTCCTCGGTACGCTGATCTAGACCAGGTACTGTGACAGGTGGTACCCCAGTGCCTAGCCATTAGTTGGAATCCATTTTCCCTACGCACCCGTACGGTTTTGATTGTGCCCAACTATTGCTGAAACGTGAGATGCAAACATTTCAGCTAGATTCTATTTACTTTCTATAGACACTATTATAATATCAGAGGACTTTAATAAAAATGTTTTAGCTATCGTAAGGTAAAAACCCGACATGTTTATTTGTGGCGTGGTCTTATGAGATGCTTTTGTTTTCAAAGGATTTTTGAAACTTTAATAATCTATTGGGTGTGATTTTCTCACGCTGGCAATCCAGACTGACTCGGGTGTTATTTAACTGTAATGCTCGGGTCAGACCGAGTATTATAGCATACAGGAGGTGCTGTGGAGCTCAGGTGACGAGCAGGATGGCGATACGTACTCACGTACTTGTATATATATACATATTCTGCTGTGTCGAGTTGTTGTGTTCCCATTTGTATGATATTGATGTTGAGCTGTGATTGGTGTACTCTGGTTGATGTAATATATAAACAGAGATATATTTGATTGAGTAAAGATTATTTATTATCTATTATATTTTATTCCGCTGCGATGGTTAGATTCTGATGTTGATTTTGTTTTCTCTTCTTCTACCTCTTCTTCTTTAACCCAAATGGTTCGTATTTCTGTACTACTTGAGTTGATTTAGGTAGAATAGTGTTGATTCAAGGAGTACGGATTTGTGGGCTGTTACACTTGGTATCAGAGCTTAGGTTGGAGATAACCTTGGCTCTGGTGGAAATTACTCATTTAAATTAGAGTCTGTAGTACTCTATAATGAGTTTGAGCGTATTAATATATATGAGCGCGTATTTGTTAGTGAGTATAAATTGTTTTAATATTGTGTTGATTGGTTTATTAAGTGGCATATGAACCTTCGTCGGCACAGTCTGGACAACTGTATCGAAGGGGTTTCTAAACACTTGAATAGAACAATCGATACGGTATTGGTTTAAATGTGGGTGAATGAAATAATTTTATCCAAAAATATATTTTGATATAAAGAAAAGCTTTGTAAACTATTTTAGCTAATATATGGTTGCTTGGATGTTAGAAATGATAATATTAAATTATTATCATTGTTAAGTAAAATTTAACTAGAAATGGAGAATATAACCAAAGTTAAGGAAACAAATACATTATAAATTATAAAATTCATAAATATGAATTATAAAATGAAATTTATAAATATAAATTATAGATGTAGATTATAAATTGAAATATAATTAAATAGGAACTTGAATAAGCATAAACAATGCAAATGAATTGTGGGTAAAATTGCTTTAAGCAGGATTTGGAAATTTAAAATCCCAAAGATTTTTGAAGAATTTGTCGAAAGGTTTTGATGGTAAATGATAGCATTATTGTCTTGGGGGTGTTTCTGGAAGGAAATTGTTTTAAATGGATTTGAAAGTGTAATAGCATGGGAATCACTTGGATTATTGGGAAATAATTCGGATGATGACGGCCGCATCATCAGTATTCATTTTCGAATTTCTAAGTGACGGATTGCTGCCAAAAACTTATTTGTTCAAAAGGCTAGTTGTTTTTGAAAATTTCAAAAAGGGAATTTGTTGTAATAAAAGCTAGGATTGGTTTAATTTTTTTTGGAGAAATGAGATTTGAGATATTGGAAATTTCAAAATGATTTGAAACCAAAGCCGGGAGTTTAAAAATCCTGATAGGATGGGCTGTAAGCTTATACATTAAGATGATTTTTAAATCAGGAATGGAATATAAGCTTTGAGGGTTGGAATTTAAATTTAAAGAGAAAAGTTGAAAATGAAATTAACTTGGATTTGGAAATAAAAATTTGACTGGATTGAAATTAATTGAATAAAGCTGAAATAATATCCAGTTGTATTCGAATTGAGTTGAAATCGAATCGAGTTAAATAAATCCGAGTTAAAGTAAAATTGAGTTGGGATGAGAATTCAATTGAATTAATGAATGGAATTAAATTCTTAGCTGAACGAATGGTAAATAAATTAAATAAGGATTGGAAATTGAAGTAAATAAATTAGAATAACTTATAAGAGAATCAGAATTAAATTGCATAGAATAAAAATATGCTTGGGATATAAATAAGCATAAGGCTTGAGTTAAAATAAAAAGATAATATATTCAAGCCTATAATGGATGGAATTGTGTAATAAGTTGTGGCTTATAAATTTTGAAAGTGGAATAGAAAATCCGAAATAAATATTGTTTGATGTTTTGGATAAAGAAAGGAAAATCCAAACTTGAATTATAAACTAAATTGGACTTAAAGAAAATAAAATGAAGTGGTATTTGGAATTAAAAATGAAGTATTGAATTATAAATTAAGGAAAAACTAAGTAGATAATAAATTGGATAATGAAATATGTAATGAGAACTCAATGCAGTTAAATAAAAGCTGAATTGGTGAGTTAATATTGAAGTTTAGAAATAAACTCAAGATATAAATTAAGTTCGACTTGAATCATTAGTGAAGAAAATATAAGTGGAGGTGGCCTTGCAATTAATTAAGTGAATGGAGAATGGAATTGAATTGTGAATTTATGATGAAGTTTGAAAATAAAACTCAAGTTATCAATTAAATTCGACTTGAATTGTCGGTAAAGTAAATGTAACTGAATTGTGAGTTCATGAAATTTGGTGGCAAATTGAAAATGGATAGTGGGTTCAGAACTTGAGTTATTAATTAGAATTTAATGTGAAGTGTTAACAAATTAAATATAATTGGGAATGTATAGAATAAAAATGAATTTGGATTGAAATAGTAATGGTTTGAATTGCAAACAGATCCAATTAAGTGGAAATAAATTGGATATGGCCTTGGAATCAATTGAGTTAAGTTGAATGGAAGAGAAAGATTTACTTGTAAAATGAAATGAGCTTAAATATAAAATTTGAATAAATTGAAGTAAATTGACTCAAGCTAAATGAATATTGGAGAGTTGAATTGAACTCAACTTAAACTAAGTTTAATAATATTGGATTGGTTTTAAATCAAGTGAAAATAAAATTTTAATCGAAATAAAATTCGGTGAGTTATAAATAATATTTAATGAAACGAAATTCTTAATTTAACAATTGTAAACCATTTAAGTTGATAAGGAATTGAAATAACTTGAGACAATAAGGAAAATGGAATGTTTCAAGTTTATTAGAATGGTTTAAGTGAATGTGGATAAACTAATTATATTGAATAAATAAATGATGGAATAAATAAGTATCAAATGAAATGTGGTTTAAATAGGTTGAGAAATGGTTATGGAATGAAATAGCTTGGATTGTTTCCGAGCTAAATAAAATAGTTTGGAATAAACTAACATGGAATGAAATGTAAATAAATGGATTGTAAATGAAATTTAAATGGAATGTGTCGAGCTAAATAAATGACTGTGAATGAATTAAAATAAAAAGGAAATTTAATTGGTAATGGAGATGGAACCTAAGTTGTTAATGGTTTTGAATGGACTAGTTTGGTTAATAAAATTGAAATGCAATGAAACTGAAAATATATTGATTGTGAATAAATCCGAAATGGAATAGAATTAAGTGTAAGTTGAGTTGGAGTCAATTTAAATTGATTACAAAACTCAAGTGCTTATTTATTCACATAGATCTCGTCAAATTGCATAGAATAAATTGTTATTAGGTATAAATGGAAATAATTAAAATTCTATGAATTGATAGAAGTAAAATAAATTGATTTTGAGATCAATTGAATTAAATATGAGTTCAGTTGCTTAAAAATAAATCAAATGTAAGCGATTGAGTTTTAAACCATTTAAAATTGATGAGGTTGTATATGAATGGATTGAAAACCCTTCGAATGGAAAGAAAATGGTTTATGAATTAATTGAAACAGTTGAATTAGTATGAAAGTTGTAAAAAGAAATTGCTTACGGAAAATGTTTGGTGTGAATTTTCTTGAGAATTCATATGTTTTAACCATTGCAACTAGGTGAAATAGTTAAACTGCATATATTTGGCACTTACATGTTTAAATTGAGTAAGTACAGGTACCTGGGAGCCGTGTGGCTGGTTTTGGCTGTGCTATATGCTAAAAATAATAATCCGCATGCTTAAAATGCTAAATAAGGTACGCCTACACAATTAAAATAGGAAATATGAACTGTTTTTGGTTTTTCCGACCGTGTGGGTCGATGTATATATATTTATCTCTTTTGTCAAATTGCAAAAGCTCCTCCACTAGATTAGTAAATGGGGCTAATTAAAATCATAACATGAATCAGTATAAATGAAAAATAAAAAATTTAAAGTTTAGAGTTGAAAATAAATTGAATTCGTATGGAAATGAAAGAATTACTTTGAATAGAAATAGATATAAACTTAAGTAGTAAGGTGAAAATAAGTATGAAAAACTTATATAATGCTTGTATTAAACTTAAGAGAGAATGGTGAATTCTTAAATGAAATTGATACTGCTAATATGATTTAAGTCAATATTGGAATGAATAGATATTGGCATTTTGTAAGAAACGTCGATAAAATGTTCTGGGAATATTGTGATTGGATATTAGTGTTAAGCAGGATATGCAGGTCTTATAAAAAGGGAAAAGAGAATTGATTTTGATTTCGAAAGATAAAATTTGAAATGCTCGACAAAAAGGTATGTATTTAAATTTGGTGCTAAATTTGATTGGGATTTTGGATTGAGCCACTTGGCATTTTGTTTTCTTTTTGGATTTGGGAGGCCGTAGAGCCATTTTGTAGATGTACCGAGTCAGCCGCGCAAAGTAGACGCTGGTGAAATTTTTCGGGAATTTAGGGAGTTAGAAAATAAAAATTTGAGAAAATTTTCGATAATTCAAAATTTAGTTTTGAATATTTGAATGATTGTATAAGTAAAGTTATTAGAGAATTAAGGGAAACGTTTGGGAAGTTAGTAGGAATTATAATGGGCGTTCTATTAAAAAGATAGTTGGTAAGATGTTGAATTGTTAAGAACTGAGTGGTTTTGGAAAAGTAAATGGGTATTGGACCATTCTTCCTAACTTGTAATTTCGGGGACGAAATTCTTTTAAGGGGGGAGGAATGTGACGATCCGGAATTCTTGAGTATTTGAAATGAGGATATTTAATTAATTTTAAATATTCAAGAGTTAATTATCAACTTTAATTTCAAACACCAGTATTTATTTGATAATTAATTGTTGAATTAAATAATTAAAATTGGATAAAATAGGAAATCTGAGATTTTAGGCGTGTTAAAATAAAATTTGAAAGCTCATAAAATTTATATTGATAACACTGAAGGTAGTAAAAGTGTTAAAATTGAATTTGGAAACATTTGGGTAAGTTTTGAAATTTTATATCGTTTAAATTGAATTTAAAATAGCTTTCCAAGACACAGTCTCGGAATTCAACGAAACCAGTCCATTGGGTCCGTAATATGGAATTATTATTGGATTTCAAAATTTCGTATTGATCGAAGATCGAAATTTCAAACTGCGTAAATCGAAAACAATGTAACTTTAATTACAAATATATTTATATTCTGGTCAAATCACTCTCATCAGCTGTTTTTATTTCACCTCAAATTACTGTACATGAGTAAGTTTTACACGCCATTATCATTTCTTTCACTTCGTCCCTTCTCTTCTCTCAGAAGCTAAGAAAAAATTGTAATAATAACAGAAGTAAAATATAACGCGTTAGAGCCTTCACTTTGAATCTAACCTCACTTTTCTCTCCTCGGTTCAATTAGAAATATAATGGCCGTGGAAATTAACTGAACGAAACTTATTTTCGTTCGAAGAAAGAAAAGAGAGGAGGGGGGCCGCTTCCTCTATTCAAACTAAATCGAGGTTTATTAATCGACGGCAAGCAAATCGAATGCGTGACCTAGTGAGTGCTCTCCTGCTTCGTAGAAGGGGGGGGGGGTTTGACCGAGTTCTTTGATGAAGGGGTTAGCGTTCGTTTCAGGTGGGGTTTGGCGAGCGTCGGCGTTAGGGCCGGTCGCAATTAGGGTTTTGGAGACCCCGAGTTTGCGATTTGGGGTTGTTGCACACGCATAGGCTTCGGGGAGGAAGTAGCAACATTCGTGAAACGTTGTGCGTCGAGTGATGGTGGGAATCAGCGGCATCGCGAGGCAAGGAGGGTCGACGACGAGTTGCGCAAGGGAGGCGGCCGTCGAGCGACGTTCGTATCGCGAGCCTGGGTTATTTGTGAGGTCTGAAATAGGAAGAAAACAAGCAGGTTCGGATCAGATTGGCAAAACCAAAACCGAAGGTGAGTTAATCTCACTCAGTTAAATTTAAATTTAAATGATTAAATTTAAATAATTGTTTGAAATGGTTGAATTGATTTATGTGCTTTAATGTGGTATATAGTTGAAATTTGCATTTTATATTGTGCTAACATCTGTGGATGCAGGGAAAAATAGGTTGGAGGGATGCAACTGGACCCCTCAACTTTATTTAATTATTTAATATTCTCTGTTCTGAATATTTGATATTCTGTAATGAATTATGTGGGAATATTGAATGCTATGGCTTGATTTTTATAATCGGGCAATAATGGATTACCAAATATATAATTTGAGTTTGGAAATGAAAATAAAAGAAGTGAAGTTGTAAGTAAATTAATTATAGAAAAGTTGAATAAAATTATGAATGAACTGGAAAGGAAATAAAGTGACTTTAAAATCTAAATAAATAAATCTTGAGTATGGGAAGGAAAGTTTAAAAAAAAGCAGAAAGTTAATGAAACTTAAACTTCAATGTTATTGTTAAAAGGAACAAAACATTTATTTTAGATTTAGGATTTAAATTATTTAAGAAGAATAAAGAAGAAATTGGGAATAACCTGAAATTTGTATATTTCAGCTAAAAGATTCAAAAATCAAACTGAAAATAATAATAAAGTCCATAATTTATGAATTTCGAAATGAACTGATAAGTAAAGAAATTTACTTCAAATGGAATAAATTGGAAATAAATCTGGAAATTGATTTAAGTGATTGAGATTGGGAATTTCTCTCTGAATAACCAAGTACGTTCCCAAAGTAAAGTTTTAAATATAAATTAAAAGTTTAAAGTTGTTGTAAGAAGTATGTTTTGGAAAATTTACTATTTCTAAATATTTAAATTCTAAAGTAAGTATTTCCTTTTAAATCTATTATAGCAATAATTATTTTAATCTATTATAGCAATAATTATTTAAAGAGTGACTTAGTATTATATTTTTAAAGGTGAAATCTAGTTTTATATTTTATTTAGTAACATTACCTTCAAAAATTCATATAGTATGTATTTTTAACAAATCATTGGAGTAGTTTTAAAGTAAATGTTTTAAAGTATATTTCAAAGTAAAGTGTTTTAAATTATTTTAAAATCTAGTTTTGTGCTTGGTGATTTCAAAAGAGAGAGAAAATAATTGGGAAAGTTTATTCTGAAAGGAAAGATGGTTTTGAAACTGTTTTCAAGGGATTGAAAATAGAAATATATCCTGTGAATATATTTTGAGATAAATAAATAATTTAGGAAATTATTTATTGTGTGATGGATGTTGTGAATATTAATTGATAGTTAAATAACCGACTATCAATATTGGCCAAATGCGTTGATCGTTTCGAAGAGACCGGGATCGAGATTTATTTCTCAAAAACCACTTCGATCCGGTTTGTACGTTTTCGTGTAAATGAGCTTGGATTCGAAGATGGAGCAGTGAAGTGCAAGGGCTAGTCCTGAGGATATTTCCAAAACGGATGTAGTAGGAATAGTGCCTTCGGTTCCGTTCGAACCCGGGACGGACCTGTATGGATGAATGCTTGCGCAACATCGTCAGGTGGACGATGGGCATTCTAAGGAATATGTTCTAAAAAGGTAACGCTTAGCCTCAAGCCTCTTCAAATGGGAATGGCTGAAAATCAGGGGATATGCAACAAGGCTTCGTGGGTAGCCCCCACTGGAGGGTGAGGTCATCCCTGTCTGGATGTCCCTTTATTTCGGCTTAGTGGGCGGTTGCTGATCCCAACCGCGGGGTGATCTTGCTCGGGATTGTCCAGTAAGGGATGGTTCCGGCCTTGTGTTGCAGGGGAGTTAGGGTGGCTCCTCGGTACGCTGATCTAGACCAGCTACTGTGACAGGTGGTACCCCAGTGCCTAGCCATTAGTTGGAATCCATTTTCCCTACGCGTCCGTACGGTTTTGATTGTGCCCAACTATTGCTGAAACGTGAGATGCAAGCATTTCAGCTATATTCTATTTACTTTCTATAGACACTATTATAATATCAGAGGACTTTAATAAAAATGTTTTAGCTATCGTAAGGTAAAAACCCGACATGTTTATTTGTGGCATGGTCTTATGAGATGCTTTTGTTTTCAAAGGATTTTTGAAACTTTAATAATCAATTGGGTGTGATTTTCTCACGCTGGTAATGCAGACTGACTCGGGTGTTATTTAACTGTAATGCTCGGGTCAGACCGAGTATTATAGGATACAGGAGGTGCTGTGGAGCTCAGGTGACGAGCAGGATGGCGATACGTACTCACGTACTTGTATATATATACATATTCTGCTGTGTTGAGTTGTTGTGTTCCCATTTGTATGATATTGATGTTGAGCTGTGATTGGTGTACTCTGGTTGATGTAATATATAAACAGAGATATATTTGATTGAGTAAAGATTATTTATTATCTATTATATTTTATTCCGCTGCGATGGTTAGATTCTGATGTTGATTTTGTTTTCTCTTCTTCTACCTCTTCTTCTTTAACCCAAATGGTTCGTATTTCTGTACTACTTGAGTTGATTTAGGTAGAATAGTGTTGATTCAAGGAGTACGGATTTGCGGGCTGTTACACTTTAACTTTATTTTAATGATACATTATAAATTCTGTTATTATTACGCTCATTTTGTGTTCTTACAACTTCCATTTTCTTTGTGCAACATTCGTGTTCTCTAAAATTTATTTTCTATATTCGCAGTTTTTTGGAAAGTTTGTTCAGATCCAGTTGTGTAGGAAGGACGATTTCAGATGCTCATGTCCTCTTACTACAACCCTTTTACTTTCAAATGTTGTTTGCCAATGTATGCTCCTAAGAGAAGTTATCTGTACATTTGCATGCTTCATTTTGTGTTGCTCTAGCAATGGAAGTGACTTTCTACCTTAAATAAATTCTGTAAACAGTGTTAGTTGTCCCTATGAATAGGAAGCCATACAGTATAATTTACCGATCCCATGTAAACCTGAAGATAAAAATCGTATGGCTACAATAACATAGTATTCTTATCCTCTTCATTGGCCATTCTTTACTATTCGAGTTACTTGATGACGATATTTAGGCAATAAATTAACTCATGCCAGTTGTTTATATCACCTAATTGTTAGGTATATAAGATGTAATCAATTAACTTAATCAAGAAAACTGCCGTAAGCTAGATGGAATAGGTGATGCAAAGGAATATGTTGAACAAAAAAGGGTATACATATTATAAGTTGTTAGATCTGGCGTTTGTGAACCAAACCAGTTTCAGCATTGCATGCATTCCATCTCAATATGGACTTGCTATGATAGCAGCTATTTGCAGACTCCAAGGCTGTGATAGTAGGTGTTTGTAGACTCCAGGGCTATAGGTTCTTTTTTCAATAAATTGATAATTTTGGTTTTTTATGAACGAGAAAAAGGCATTTTTTACCAAGATCTCTTTAATTATCCGAGTTTTAATAATCTCATGTTGTGATCTTTTATGGTGCAACAAAATTATCTCGTTCCTATTTTTGGAGCTGAAGGGAAGAGAGGTCTAGCATGATCCAACATCCGGAAAATTCATCCCGTAATTTCCCTCTCCCCTCATCATTTTATTCTACGTGGTTGCCAGTTTAATATATATGTTTGATTTGAAAACAATATACTTCATAGGTATATATGAGTTTCGGATTTAAGTTCTGAACTACTTTTACAGTTACGTTCTCGATCTGTAGACAGTAAACATATGTACATATTGGCTTAGCGACTGCAAAAACTGTACATTGTTTGTGCACCATTAACTTCCAACTTAGTGCCAAAGCATTTTGTCGAATTAGGATTCAGATGCAGTGGGTTCGAACCCTGTCTGCTGCTTACCTCTTGACTGAAACTGTCAATTTCAGGTCCGCACTATTTTACGTACATGAAGCTTTACTTACGTACTACGTTCAGTTTTCACTATTTTTCACTGTGCGACAGTTTCATACATATGTTTAATTTCCACCCGATATCATTCTCACGTATACATTACTTCTGACATTTGTATAAAATAAATTAATCTGCCGATTTTTAAATGGTAAACTTTTATACATCATTGACTCTTCAATTTTAGTCTCGAATATGTTAATACCATATTATTCGCATTTGTTTACTACACATATTTTGGGCGTTTTAAATTCCACAAAAAAGTAAACTTAGTAAGACTCCACAATGGATAATGTATTCCTTTACACATAGCATCTTTTATTTGATATTTTACTAAAAGATTAAAGTTGTAAAAAGAAATTAATTTCCTAACTTTTATTTTTTCTAACATTACAGATCATTCATTAACAAATTTTAGCTTCGAATGTGTTAATATCTTCTTATTGGAATTTCTGGACTACAAAAATTTTGTAACTTTTAATTCCAAAAAAAGATCAATTTAGTAAGATTCGGCTTGGATACTGAAAAAGTTATTTTGATTTCTCTTTGTTTTCACAATTAACTTTTTGTTAATCCAAATGGCTACAGCTGATATAACTTTAAATATCCATTATTATGTCTGCCTTTTATGTGGATGAAATTTTGTACAACGGGAGATAACAGTCAATCTTAGGATTTGAGAATCATATTCAATAAAACCGTATATTCATTGACGATGAATATGAACTTTGATTGCACAACTTTACAGTGCATTCTTTTGATCGAAAATTCTCCTTTTCTTTTGCTTTCTAAGTAATGTATATGTTTATGCTGTAAGCATGGATCCCTTATTTAGAATCTTTACGAATAATATACTAATTACTAATTCATAAAATTTTATTTATTATCGATATCTACCATATATTTTACATGTTTGATAACCTTTTTTTACATGTTAGTCTTGAAGCTAAATTCTTTTCCCTTTCAGTTTTACTATTCTTATGATTCAATTTTGAATTATAAACAATTTTGAATTATAAACAATTTTGTGTATGATTAGTTAAGGGTTGTCGTAGACAGATGTAGCTATGTGGTTTTTAGTTTAACTACTTCATTAAAGAAATTTACAACCTACGAAATCAAAGATTGAAATTTTATGCATTTTTGATCTAACATCATAATTCTAATATGATATTGCATTACCGTATATTTTTATTTTGGCATTAGAACATTCATTGCATGGTTGGTTTCAAAATGTAGCAGTTGACTGCATATTGTGATCTTACTCCTTAATCTTTTAAATGTTCTAACTGACACAATATTTGGAACACCATGTGTCATGTTCACTCTTTTTCACATGAATTCATAGATGAATTCGAACCAACATAATTGAATAATTTGACATTTCCTGGACAAAAAAAGAAGTATATGTAGCATATGATAGCAAACAAAAAATAGCTTGATGAGTATATGATGCTAGCTGCAAAATATTGTAAAATCAAATGTTTGATTGCTAATATTACAACATCAAATGTTACGTTGTTATAGAGCTTATAAGGCTCATGTATTCAGTATCAACATTGAATTCTCAAAGCATTAGGTTTTTAAACTATAGTACAGTTGGAGCCAACTACAACTATAACGGCATATTCCATTCTAAACTGATGTGCCTGCGACATAAAAAGTACACAATAGTACATTATAAATGTAACTTTTACCTAATTCATCCACGGTAAACCACTTAATTCTTTGACTAATCCAAACTCATTTTGGTAAAGCAACGATATTATGGAATATGTTAATTGTATTCCTTTGATTATGGAAAACTACTAAATAATTAAAGAGCCTTATATCTTATAATAGATTGGTTTACTGTTGCATCTGCAGTAATTTGTTGTTTAATTTGGTTTGTGTTTATTGGTTCTGAATTATGACAGTATAAACATTGCAGAGAAATGAGTGAGCTTAACAAGGGCAAACGACAAGGTACATAACAAATAAGCAATGATAAATTACCTGCTGAATGCTGGAGCATTGGAACAACTTATATTTATTAGAAGACTACCATTTCATTCGGCATACATATAAATTACTTGAGCAATATTTTGCATTACTGTTAAACTATATACATGTGTGTGAATCTATACCGTGCTTTACTGTTAAACCTCATACATATGCATGTATGAATCAAATTTTACACATTGGAGCTAGCCACTTGATTCAAACTGTTTGTATGTCTTAACTGAAATGCTTCACCATTGAAGCAATGCATCAAAGATAAGGTAGTGAAAATCCAATTGAATATCATTTCCAGCTTTGATCACGTTTTTCTACGCACACGTCCATCGGACGTGCATGCAAACTGGTTTTATTTAAGCAACATATATGCGCAGTAATCTGAATGTTTATATATTTTTCTTACTGCAAACAATGTCTGCTTGGTCAGCTGTAATATTCAAATAGCAGAGCTTGATCAAACATTTACTACTTCAGTAGCATTTACCAACTCAGTATAAACTCCAACCATACATGCAAGAATGCGAGGCATGATTAATCTTCAAATATTATGGAAATGAGAAAAGTTAATTCAAAAATTAATCTTCAAACTTTGTGTAGACTTTTCCCATAATAAAAATTTGCAAACTCAAGAAAACATATAAAAAGTTGCTTAAAATAAATTACTCACTTTGCAAAGTTGGCATTTTGACCATACTATTGTGATATATTAAAACTCTTTGATCTTCCCCTTTCATATCCATCTCATCCCGTCCCCTCACTTGAGACTTGTATAACTTCTCCACCTTTTCAGATTTCAGATCATAGGACAATACAAGTTTAGTTCTTCCACTGTGCATTCTGAAAAACAACTCACCACCACCTTCATATGGAAAAGGAAAGACATTGTAAACACGGCCCAAACTCTCAAAACTCCGACCCAATCGTGTCTTCATCATATGCCAAAACTCCTTGAACACACAATGATTTGCATCAATCACAGAATCGAGAACTACACTATGCATCCTCTCCCATTTCTTCTCAAAAGCATAAACTTCAATGTTCTTCTTATCCATCCTCGTGCATGTAATACGTCCATTGCACGTTCCTAATTCTTGCTTGTATCCTGATGTTTCACGCACGGGTAACGGTATAAAGCTTGCATTATCCTTACATGGATCAAAAGATACTGCCCATTCATGAAAGTCCCAATACACAATGTTTTTCAAAGTTACAGGATGTCCATGTAGTCTGAAATAATGTGTTCTAGCAACATCGATTTCTTTGGTGGATTTTACCCATTTACGTTTGTCTGACGAGTAAATTGAGAAGGCGAATTTGACTATGCCTTCACGATGTTCTACAGAAGGATGGACTAATTTGTAACAATTTGGGTCGATGGTTGGATCAAATGCTAAACCAACATCATGGTGCCTATCAATTGTATGGATAAAATCGCCTAACATTGTTGCTAAGTTGCCTACATAATAGAAACGGATCAAGGGGAATCGATAATTGATTCTATAGCATTCTGATAAGAGGCAAAGAAGACCACAAGCTGAACAGAATTCTTCTACATCGAACTCTTTTACTAGTGAACAGGTGGTGACGAGGATCGATACCAATTGGAGAGCCGTAAATGTTGAAAAACTCGATTTTGTTGTTGTTGTAGCATTCGCGAAAGACGGCACCGCAGGACAGTGGAGATGCACGAAGAGATTGATCGTATGCGAATTTGGCATCGTAAGAGATGATGCTGTACCACCTTTTGCTCACACACTTGAATTTTGATAGGCTTTTGTATGATAACAGTGGAAGAATGCAGGAAAATATGAGATCCTCAGGAAGATTGGTTGATACTTGCTTTGTTTCGTGTGTAGAAGCTGAAATTTGATCGTCTTTTTTGAGCTTTTTGGGAGGAGAAGACATTGTCTGAAGATGAAGAAACGGTGCAATGTTGATCCGGATCTATTTCGCTTTACAAAAAATTTGGGTAACATATTCTTCCTAATCTAAACATTGTTAACTGCAAATAAATTTAAAAAAAAAAATAAGACCGTCTCTACGGAAAAATCTTGATCATAAATCCTGCTTTAAGAGCAACTCTACGTTTAGAGTGCGGAAATTCGCACTCCAAAATGTTGAAGCCAGAAGCGAGGGCAGACGCATGTTCTACTGGCGCCTGGGCATCAGACGCATGTCCAACAGACGTCTGTGTTTATAAAACACCGGGCGCCTGTTCAACAGGCGCATGTTCAACAGGCGTCTGGTTAAAGCGTTTATACAAGACATTTTTCCCCCACTCCCCTCGTTTTTCCCTCCTCCATTCTCTTTTTAGATAATTTTTTTAATTCAACTTTGCGTCCAAATGCTGCCCCGTCCGGTCAAAACTGGTAGACGCACCGTTCGATATACGACCGATGCAAATATTAGACCTGTTCATATCCCTCCTGATGCTACCGTGACTCCAGACGATCTTCGATCTTTGCACGACTTGCCCCCTACTGTTTCGCATCGACTTACTGCAGCTATAACGACGCCACATGTATACGTTTATTTCTTTATTGCTTGATGAACAACCATGTAAATATATATGTATGATAATTCTTTGTTTATTTTAACATTAAATAATCATATATTTAGGTTCGTCACGTAATGATGCGAGGTAGTTGTATAAGTGTCTGTCTGAGTATTTTGATCAGTTACCGGAGCCGATTTTGGATAGGCTACATGCGTCACATTTTGGTGAATTTCTTTCTTTACCTAGATTTGCACATGTAGATCGTATGCCCACACCGAGAGATGGTGGCCTACTACTCACACATTTCATTTCCCTGATTTTGAGCTAGGACTGGCTCCTCTAGATTTTTATATGCTCACTGGCATAGAGGTTGGTCGACCAATCCGTCTCCCTGTTCCATTTGATAGTTTATTTGATGAATTCGAGTCATATTCAGCTTATTTACCGACTTTGGCCGATGGGGAGGTTAAAGGAGGAGCTGTTACTCTCCCTTATTTGCAACGGTATATAGAAGAGTACATGACCGTTGAGGATATGCACACTTCGGTTATTTGTGCATTTATATTATACCTTTTTGAGTCTATATTTTTTTAGTAACAATAATGGTACTATTAGGCTTGGTTTTTGGTTGGATTAGTAGGTGTGGATGGACTACATATATATGATTACGGTACTGCTATTATTGGTTATTTATATATAGCATTAGATACTTATGCACTTCAACAGTCTAGACAGAAGTATGAATTTTGGTACATTCTTCCATTTTGGTAATACGAGTATACTGCCAATATGCACCCCCGACTTGTTGTAGAGGCGAATGTCACACCTTATATTTACTTTTCTAGATTGCGTTGTTAGGGTCACTACACCACAGATAGGATTTTGGCGCAACCGTAGGCGGGACATTTAATACGGCTATAAGCCGTATCAAATTTTAATACGGCTTAGAGCCGTATCTATATTATTTAATACGGCTGTAAGCCATATTAACATTTGATACGGCTTATAGCCGTATCAAAATCTGTGTCTTTTTTCGTGGGAAAATTTTCCACAAAACGCACACACTCCCTCCTTTTTTTATATTTACAGCTTTCATTTTTTATTTTCCCAAATCGCCAGAGAGCCTTCCACCTCGATCGATCGAACGTTGCTTTGACGTCGTCCATCAGAGCCTTCCACGTCTTCTCGAATTCGATCACTGCTCTCAGGTTTGACGTCGTATGATGATTTTCTGATGCATTTAGTATTTTAATGGTTGATTACATCGTGAAGTATAGCTAGGTTTGACGTTGCAGTTTGGATTAGCTGAATTGAACTCTTCTTACATGGTTTAGTTTGGCTAAATTGGAATAATCCTGTTAAGGCACGTCGGTGTAGTTCTATGATGTTAGGGTGTCGCTATCTGTTATATTATTACGGTGCAGTTCTATATTAAAAGAGTATTTCCCTTCATAATTGGGGCAATTTGTATGTCATGTCTGTGGAGTTTTTCGTCGGCTATACTTGTGTATCTTATTCGGTGGAGTTTACTTTCATCATGTTGGGTTAGCTCTCTACCTCGGGTTTGTTCGTTTAAGTATGTTTAGACTTACGATGCATTTTTGTATAATTTGCATTAGATCTGCACAATTTGCTCTAAATATCTATATTGCTCTTCATAGAAAATTTAGTTTGAAGTTTGTACCGTGCATTCAGTTGTGTGGAATAAGGCTTATCTGGTTTTGTATGTTGCATCTTGAGAGTGCACAATTTATATACCGTGGAGACATGACCCATTTTCATCTTCCCATTGGTTTATGTAGTTCATTGACTTTATACATCTTAATCTCCATAATATATGTTATAGGAGAAAAATGAGTGTAACATATAGTATTTTTCTACGTCCCATTGGTTTTGACATTGTTGTATAAGTGGATAAAATTATTGTTAATGGCGCAAGCCAAGTATCAGGAGAGGGGTAATGCATAGACATTACTCCGGTGCTACAAAATAGCGCCGTTGTAATGGCAAATTTACAGTTTGGTGCTAATGTTATATATTGTTCTAACATTGTTGTATAAGTGGATAAATTTGTTGTTAATGGCGCAAGCCAAGTATCAGGAGAGGGGTAATGCATAGACATTACTCCGGTGCTACAAAATGACACCATTTTAATGGAAATTTTTTTGGAAACAGTTTGGTGCTAATGTTTAAATAAACCATATATTTTGAGTTCCATTTATTGAAATTTAAATAGTCCATATATTTTAACTATTTAAAATTAATTAAATGTTTAAAATCATACTACAAAATTCTAGGTCGTATAGGAAAACAAAAAACGATCATGAAAAAGGCATGCGTATAAATCTTACAAGGAAGTTAATTGTTTGCTAAATTATATTGTTCTTTACTAAACAATTTATATTATGAACGATCAAGTAGCTTGAATCATGTAAAATTACTAACTTAGAAAATAAAGTTACATCTGTTTCCCCATAAAGCTTTTTTTAAAACAATGATGATATCAAGTTTAGATATATCCTCACAATTTGATGATGGTGAATTATCATGTGGATTAAATCATGTTCTAATTTGGAAAGGAAAGTTACAGACTTATTTATTTTCTAGAAAAGATGCTTATATGATAATGATTTCAAATTTAGTTTGTGTTTTTGTGTAGCTTTTGTTATCGTTTTGTTTGTGTGCATCACTTGTTTTCTTGTTTGCATTGTATTTGCACTTTATATATAGGTGTGTATAAATATTAGAAATTTCATTTCGAAAACAAAAATTAACATTACAGTATTGTTTACATTTTATTCACTGTTTTACAAAAATTATACCCAGTCACTGTGCATGCATTTTCACTCAACATTCACTGTGCATATATTTTCAATGTGCATTTCTATGTTTACCCTGTGCATTTCTGTGTTTCATTTCTCTGTGCTTAGTTTCCACTTGTGCCAACTTCAACTTCTTCATCTAATCAACTATCCTCCGCCATCATACAGTCACATAACCAACCTCCTCTTCCACTGTCATCAACATATTGCCTTCACAACATCAACTTCAATTGCTGCCTTCAACATTACCAGAGCAGACTGCACATCCTCCTCAAACAATCATCGTCTCCCTCCACTTCCTCCATTTGCATTGTTACATCAAAACCACCATGCACACAACTCCAACAACAATTGTGTGCACATTTCCATCACCAACATCAACCAGCAACCCAATACAAATCAACTGCCTTCATCCATACTGTTGCTGCTGTCAATATTCAACCCCATACATAAGCACACCCACCACCTCATACTTCCACCAGTCATCATACAAAAATTCCTCCATCGCCACAAATTCCTCCTACCCACTGCACACATCTCCTCCCTGTATGCCGACAATGGTGATTATTTTCTTTTTGGTCTTGTGGTTTGGTGAGTGATTTAGTTGGTTGTTTAGAGGTTGATCAGGGAGAGGTAGAGAGTGCCCTGTTGCTGGTGGATGATCAGTGTGGGTGTAGAGGTCAGGGACTGGTTTCGATGGAGTGCGGCAGTTGTTCAGGAGGAATGTGTGGTTCTGTTGCAGAAAATATGGGGTAGTGACTGTCGAATTGCATGAAGAGTATGGCAGCTCTGATGTGCATACAATTCTGTTGTGATGCAATGGTGATGAGGCTTTCTAGTTGTTGTGTGATTCAGGTGTGTTTGGTTGGTATGTGCAAGTGTGCAATTGCAAAAGATGGTAATCAGTTTAGAGGAGGTGTATGATAGTGTACTGTGGAGATGGTAAGGATGTGATGATGAATTGTTTGTTTGGTTTTCAGGTTGTAGATAGTGGTTGTATGGTAACTGAAATAGTTGAAGATAGTTTTTTTTTGTGGTGGCGGTTTGGAAGCGGTTGAATGAATCAGAGGATGATTGGGGTGCTGTTTGGTGAATGGTTGAGGAGGTAGAAGGGACTGGAATGCTGTAGGGAGGAGCAAGAAGGCACTGCTGTGTGATGGTTGATGCCAGTGTAGATGGCTGAACTGTGCAGAATGCTGTGTGGATGCACAGTTTGTAGAAGTGTGAATGTGGGAGTGGTATGTATCACAGTGGTGAGCAAGTTGGAGGAGTGTTAGTGGAAATGTTAGCAGGGGCAGTTGAAGAGGATGCCAGTAGTCATCATGACAAATTCCTCCATCACCCTCACTGTCATCATCAACTTCTCACCGCCACCATATCACAGCACATACATCCAAACAAAATTCACCATTACTTCATCAACTACCAACAAAAGCAACCACACACACACTACGTGCAGCCCCTGCTGCCTTCCACCGTGCAAATCGTTCACATGCAACCTTGAATTCGGCCATTACCACTCCTCTGTGCATCTTTGTTACCCTCTTCGCCATTGCAACCTATACCTCTGCATACGAACTCCACTGCATTACTACCTACATCACCCAACAACCCATTGCACAACATTCAACTGTGCACAACCACATTTCTATTAACATCAACATTACAACATCATCTTCTTCTTCATACTACATCCCTCTATATACTGCTGCCATCCCTCTCTGTTCACTTCGGTACTCACCATTCAATTCGTCTACATAAAATCCCACCACTACACTTCATTTCTTCCAGCATCCCATAAAACCGCAAACCATCTAATTATTTCAATTCATCATCAGCCGCAGTCTAATTCACCAACCTCCTCCATCGTGACCATCACTCCAACCAAATCGCGACTTGCCACACTTAAAACTCCTTACTCGAACGCAATCCCTTATTCCGTCAAAACCGGACCGCACTTCAAACTCCACCTCAGCCAATCGCAGTCTTAGCTTAATCCAAAATTTCTACAATTTCACTGAAAATCGCAATTCCAAAAATAGGAAAAAATTCAAAGGCCAACAAAATTTCAAAGGCCGAACTATGTTGAACTGTATAGTTTGGACTTCTTAATAAACTGACTATGCTGAACTAGCAAAACGGCAATAGAAAAAAAAATAACTATTATATTTAACAAGAACAATATAATTTAGTAAAGTTAAATATGTAGAATTAATCTTACAACAAATTTCTCAATATAATTTCAAAAATATTCTTTTCGAGCAATTGGAATGAGGACCCATTGAAGGGCAAGTCTCATGTTCTGTTAAATATGATATAGGAGGGCAGTATGTCTTTCAGCATAGACAAACAATGGATAAATAAATCAGATCTAAGATCTACATACTATATAGACGAGGTGCAGAAGTTCATTAGTTTTGTTGAAGAAAATGGTGGTAAGAAAGGATTGTATTTATGCCCTTGCACCCGGTGCAAAAATATGAAGACGATCAAATTAGATGACATTCATTTTCATTTGCTTAGATGGGGTATTATTCAATCGTATATAGTGTGGTATTTTCATGGGGAAAAAAGGGCGGAGATGGAAAAAGAGCAACTAGTTAGTCATGGAAGAACTACTGCTGAGTCTGAACATATTAGGATGTAAGATCTGGTCAATGATGCAGATAGATTTCATCATTTTCAACCTACAAATTCATTGCCTGATCATGCTAATGTTGGAGAGCAGTCTACTGATTATCCAGATTGGCAGGCCAGTGAAAGTAAGAAGTATAAATCGCTTTTTGGTAGCGTAAAAGAGCCACTGTATCCTTCATGTTCAAAAGGGATTACGAAGCTGTATGCCATTGTGAAACTGAATAGCTTGAAGACTCAATACAGCTTTTCAGATAATGGTATGACTGCACTTCTCGAACTAATAAAGGAGTTACTCCCCGAAGGTAACACGCTGCCGACAAAGTACTCCGACGTGAAGAAGATCACTAAGCAAGTTGGGATGAATTACAAAACTTATGATGCATGCATCAATGATTGCATATTGTACTGGAAAGATGATGCGAACAAAGTTTCTTGTACAAATTGTAATGAACCAAGATATATGACATCATTAAACGAAGAGAGAAAATGCACCAAAGTACCTCGAAAGACATTAAGACATTTTCCTTTAATTTCTAGATTGAAGATACTGTATACTGTACCATGGATGGCAGATGCGATGACCTGGCATGGTCGTGCCAAGTTTGATCCAACCGTAATGCGTCATCCACGTGACACTTCTCAATGGAAAGTCGCAGATTCATTTGATCAAACTTTTGCTGCCGAGCCACGAAATGTCACACTTGGAATAGCAACATATGGTTTCTGTCCACATGCTTCTCTCTCTAACCTTTACAGTTGTTGGCCAGTAATTGTAGCACCATATAATCTTCCTCCGTCTATGTGCATGAAAATGGAGTTCTCAATGTTAACATTGTTGATTCTTGGCCAAAACAACCAGGAAAGGATATTGATGTTTATTTACAGCCGTTGATAGACGAGTTAAAGCAGTTATGGGAAGGAGTAGTTACATTTGACGCGTTAAATAAATCTGAGTTCACAATGAGAGCTAGGGTGATGTGGGCAATCCATGATCACCCTGCTTTTGGGACTTTATCGGGATGTACAACTCACGGTTACTTTGCATGTCCTGTTTGTGGGGAAAACACTTGTTCTTATTATCTTCTTGAAAGTAAGAAGATGTGTTACATGGGATATCGAATGTTTCTTCCTAACGAACACAAGTTTCGATACGATAAGACAAATTTCAACAACGAACAAGAACTTCATCATCCTAAATGGCCATTGACTGGTTTTCAAGTTGAAAAGAAAGTAGCGAATATCAAAATGAAAGTTGGTAAACAAAAAGAAGAAATTGGTCGAAAACGGAAAAAGTCAACCAATGAAGATGTTGACAATATTTCTGGATGGTATAGGAGGTCTATCTTTTTTGATTTACCATATTGGAAAGCAAATTTGGTTCGACATAATATTGATATTATGCGTATGGAGAAGAATGTCACGGAGCATCTCATCAGCACCATTATGGACCATAAAGATAAGTCAAAAGATGGCATCAATGCACGCAAGGATTTGAAAATCATGGGTATAAAAAAAAGTTGTGGGTGATGGAAGATCCCACACAAATAAAACAATCATACCAAAGACAACTTTCCTTTTGAGCAAAGAAGAAAAGATACGGTTTTGCACCGTTTTGAAAAATCTAATAGTGCCTAACAAATTTTCTTCTAACTTTCACAACAATGTGAGCATCAATCCTCCTGAACTAAGAAATATGAAGTCACATGATTACCATGTCATAATGCAGCATTTGCTTCCGGTATTGCTTCAACATTCTTATCCACAACATAAGGATCTACGAAATGCTGTTCATCGTATTAGTTTATTCTTTAACATTTTGTGTTCAAAGGTGATCAATAGGGAACATCTTTTAAAAGCAAAGTCTAGCTTAATAGAAGCAATGTGTGTTTTTGGAAAACATTTTCCACCTGCATTTTTTGATATCAGTGCCCACCTTATGGTTCATTTAGCCGATGAAGCGTTGATTTGCGGCCCTGTCAGATATAGATGGATGTATCCATTTGAACAGTAAATTTATAATTTCAGTTATGCACATCATTATTTCATATAAATAGCTACCGTCTACAGTATATAATTGATCACATTTATAGGTTGATGAAAACATATAAAGGATATGTGCGCAACAAAAGATACATTGAAGGGTGTATTGCAGAAGGATATATCGTACAAGAAGCTAGTCTTTACTGCATGGAATATATGCCAAACGGAGGTGATGGCAATCATAAACATACCCGTGAAGTATTTTTAGACGAGGACGATGAGTTTGCTGGTGAGATACCTCTGGATAATGGTAAATACATAACGTTAACCCAAGTGCAGTTTGAACAGGTGCGTAGATGGGTCCTTAATAAGTACGATGGATTGTATGAATGGAAGAAGTAAGTTCACGAACTTGTTTGGAATTTTAATTTTTTTAATTCAATTTATATATACATTTTGATATGTGTTTTTCGTAGGAGGTATAACTCTTATGTGAAAAGTACTAGATTTCAACCTAGAGGCAGGGCTACCACCGTGGAAGTAGTTCAAAGTTTTAATCTATGGTTACGTAATGAGGTTTAACAACGTCTTAAGTATTTCATGTGTTTATAAGTGTGCAATACACCTTTGTGACCATGCTTTTTTACTTATTAAAATTTATGTAGCTGTTAAAGACCATCGATGTTGATCCAACTCTGTGGCGGTTAGTGCACGGGCCGAAGTTCATAACGCGTAGTTACATGAAGTACCAAGTGAATGGATTTTCATTTTCCACGAAAAAGTATGAAGACCGTATGATAACACAAAATAGTGTGTATGCATGAGAGCAATTACAAAATTTAGAGCGAGTAGCAAGGATAAAAATTATAAGGAAGCAAAAACAACGTATTACGGAGTCATTTAATAGATATTTGAGTTGGATTACACTAACTTCAAACAAATAGTTTTTTATTGTGATTGGGTAAAAGTCGAGGATAAGATCAATGGTTGTAAAATAGATCCCATTTCAAACCTCATCATGGTAAATTTAGGGAAATTGAAGAACAAAAATAACGTGAATGACGAGCCATTTATTCTTGCATCAGAAACGAGTCAAGTTTTCTACTCAAAAGATTTAAAAAATAACGGATGGTCTGTGGTCTTGCATACACCAAAACGGTTGACTACAAATGTGGATGACATTGAGTTCCCTACCGTCTATCAATCAACTTTTGAAGACAATGAAAAATTAGAAGACCTTATCAAATCCATATGTTAACTTATTAGTATTCGTACATCACATGATTGTGTGTCTGTATATTTTTAATTGCACGATTGTGTGTATGTATGGTTTTGAATATTTTATACATTCCAATGCAATTAGTAATATTATATTTTGCAGGAAACTATGTCAGAAAATCCACCATCTTCACATTCGTCATGTTCAGAGGCGAAGAAAGTTGATCAAAACTTACTTGGTATTCCAGTCTTAGATAACGCTGGAAAAATCGCTACTATGCTCGGTAAACTAGTAAGAGCTCATGTGCCGATATCATATATAAGTTGGAATAAAGTACCTGGAATATATAAGGACAACGTTTGGACGAATTGGTGGTAAGTATCCTTATCTGTTTGAGAACAACTATTTCATTCAATAGCCTTATGATTTCAACTCTTTGCACAATATATAATTTAGTATATTTTTTGCAGAAAATTTATGAGCTCGATCCGCTTTCAAAGGAAATGTTTTTAAAGAGAATGGCCGAGGCTTTTAGGAGATACAAGAAAAACTTGAGAGTAGTTTATTATGACCCTTTCAACAATGACGAAGAACGGTTGAAAAATTGCCCACCTACAGTTGCTCAAGAAGATTGGGCAGAGTTCATAAAAAAGAAGCAACGCTTGAAGCGAGCGGAAGAAGGGAGGTAGGCAAAAAGAACAGAGCATTGCTCAGTTATGCTCATCATGCAGGACGTAAAAGTCACGCTAAAATAGAACAAGAAATGGTAATTTATATTCATTTTCATTCAAATGATTTACACATTGTGATTGGATATTCATGTCGTTGCATCAACTTGTATTGCAGATCGTTGCTAGTCCATCAACAAATATCAGTCGTCGTCAAGTATGGGAGAAGACATACAGGAAAAAAGATGATAGCATATCAGATGCCACTTCTTCATACTTTGTAAGTTAAACAAATATTAACTTGCATATTCTTTAAAATTCCTTATTCATGTAAGTATTATCATATTATAGGATCAAATTGCGAAAGCGAAGGAAAAGATCACTGATAGTGATGAAGAAAAATTGACAGTGGATGAAGACATCTTATCACAAGTGCTTGGTAAGGATGCAAGGGGTAGGAGCCGCGGTGTTGGGACCGTTATACCAAAGACTAAAGTTAAGGCTTGTGCCATTGCACAGAAACGACTCCGACATGTTCATGGCGAGCAGGATGAGTTGAAAATGAGGGTGGAAAGTTTGGAGAGTACAGTGGAAAATTTGTCTGGGCAAATGGAGGTTTTGATCAACATGGTAGGAAATATTGAACAGGGAATTCGTGCACCGGTCAATTCTTTTGATGGAGGACGCGCCACGCAATTCAATGCTCCTGAATTCATTGCTTCGCAGTCCCAGGATTCGACCAATGTTACGAACAATCAAAAATGTGAAATCCTCAACTCTGATTTAGAAGTAATAGGAACAGGTATTTTAACATTTAAAAATTTATGACATAATAAGTAGAAAACTTAAATAATAATAAATATTCCCTTTTATTGCAACGGGTACTATATGCCGAGATTCTACATTGTCCAACATCCATGGGAAATCTATACCATCCACACATGAAAAAGTGGTGTTGGACAGTATACTGCTATCAGATGAGAGAACCAGCAAAATGAATCATCAATTTGCAGAGACCTTTGCTGATGTTGGAGTGGGTGGATATGTGTGCCATCCGAAGTGTCTTATTCGATATCTCTAGATGATGGAGCAGGTATATTTTCTATTTATGTGGTCGATATTTCAAGTCCCATTAAATTGATTTGAATTCAATTCCAATTCAGATTAATATATTTTAAGTTGTTAATATACCATAAAGCATCTTTTTAGATAAATGAATTATAAATTAAAAACATCTAGCGAATTAAATAACGTTAGTTCATAGGAAACTACCATATTGTTTAAATCGTCGTATGCGTAATCGCATCAAAACAAGTAAAGTTTACAAACAAACATCTAGCATATTGTTTAAATCATCGTATGCGTAATCACATTCAACAGGCGCAGCATGAATTATTTTCCTTCCAATGGCACGCTTTTGCCACTACTGTATATCCTTAAAAATTGATGCCTTTAAAGGGCCTTGATATGGTTTGTTGCTAGTCTTTTGTCAATCATTCTAACTTTTTAAAGTCATTTCTACTGTGTGCAAAGCTACTACTTACTAAATGATACATCCAGCTAAATGTTTAAAGGCTAAGTTTACCAAAAGCAAGCACATTTAGAAAAGTCAACTGCGATAGTGCAGCAATTTGCAATAGTTTAGCTCACCTGAGAAAAGATGTTTCCACCATATGTGGTTCATATCTTAATCTTGTTCTCCTACAATTAAACTTTGTTGGGATTTCTTATGTAATGTTTCAATTCTATTGTAAATTTAATGTAGTCCAAATGCAGTCCTTCAGTATTTGGTGAACCTCATAATGGTTGGCTATGAAAAAGTTAGTAAAGATGTAACTCATCACTTACTAGACAACACAGATATATTGTAGGCATTAGAATTATTGTTTATTTCAAAATCCATACTGCGTCTAATTTAGTCTTCTTTAGATTGAGTTTTATGTTAGACATTGGTCTTATTAGAATTTAAAAGTTTGTGATATTTTTTAAGCAATACAAAGTATGTTTATTTAGTGTGGACTCTACCAAATTGCAAGTACTAGTGGGTACTCCCTACTAATAATAAGCAGATTCCTCCTGCTTTACCCAGGGTATTGCAAAAGATAAAAGCTCAAATCACGCATCTTTGTGCCTTTTCTCTTTATACAATCACAGTTTTTAATTAATTTGTAGCAAATTCTTCATTACATTGTTAATTATAATTCTAACTATCTTCACTTTGCACAACCTCGGTATTTTGGCAAAAAGGCCGACACACTTAGCATTTGCCAAAAAAATATATGGATTTATTCTAGCCCATCACACATTGATATAATTTTGCGAAAGTAATATTGATTCGTGTTGATTTGCTAGGTGAGCATTAGCTTTTCTTGTTGTACTAGCTCAGCTGGTACTTAATTTGAACGCTTAATACAGTATTTTTTTTCTTACTCATCATTTTATTATTAATTCTTTAGTTCAGTTAAGCTCAAATCACCAAAAAAATTTCAACAGAAATTCTTAGAAGCTTCGTTCTTTTGTTTAATCTTAAGAAAAGTGGATTCTTTCACTTGTTTTGACATGCAACTTGAATTAGTCCATTGCCATTTAGTGGCTACAAATCTTTTTTTGTACTTGTATTTTTGTATGAATTAATTCAGCATAACTACCCTCTTGGATTAACCAAACAATATAACTTGAATAATCATTCATTACTTGACTTACATCATTGCTATAAGTGAAAATTTACAGTGATTTGATAATGTGCAAAGCCCAAATCTTAGTAAATATTTTTGCAGCTAAATATGTTTCATAAGCAGTCATTTTAGTAATTAACGTAAGTAAATCTACCGCTTTAAATTTGATATTGGCATATATATTGGATCGTTGATAGTGCTCATCACTATATGAAGGAATAAATGAATATTTACAAGCAAAGCAAATCTGATTCTTAATATAACTAAAAGTAGAATGTTGATGACTGGAGAATGTTCTAAGAAACAAATACTACTCCTTTTATCTTAACTTTTGGTTTTGTTTTCTTTCTTAACTATTAAGCTATGATCGTAAAGGGTAGAATGACATGATATGCCACCCCCATTTAGTAAGTAGTAGTTTTGTTCATTATATTCAACTTGCACACAATTATTGAATTCAACGTTCTCCAGGCTTTTTCCCTGCATTTGTTGTGTTGCATTCCCTACTATGTATTTTGAACATTACCGTGATCCTGCATGACTTGCTTTTTAGGCATTGATGCGTAAGCTTGCTTGTTTCTTCATATCTAAAATGACTTGCTTTATTGAACTATACTTTTAACATGCTAAGATATTTTCCTCTGTTACTTTGTATAAACAATGAGAAGAACCATTGACCTCATCATTTGCATCATTTGTACTATGAATCACCTTTCAATTTTTCCATAAGCCTTCTGAATGTCTATTTCGATACATATGACCTCCTATTGAAACTGCGCACTTTTACTGCATATTCATTCAGAGGACATTTTTATAACTTGATTAAGCTACATTATGACTTCTTGAAAGCCAATACCAATTCATTTTGGCTTTCAAAAAATCAAAAAGTAACTTGACTCCCTAAAATGATCAACTTTTTGCACACTGATATGACATTATAATTCTGTGCATCAAACCTGCTGCACAGTTACTTTGTAACATTATATGCATTCCAACTAAAAGAGGCTCTATCTGAGGTTGAGCTTCTACTACTGGCTACTGCTGAAAAAACAATGATCGTATATCCAAGTCTTGTCACAAATACTAATGATAACATGAGTTTAATATATATTCCCAAGCAGTAAAGATATTCCATACATTTGCACCTTGCCAAAAATAGCTTCCGCAGTTGAGAATGTAGGAGATGCAAACTGAGTCAAAATTGTGCTGGATATTATCTTATTGCTCAGAAAGCTCCTCAAATCTGGTTAGACTGCACATACAACAATTCAGAGTAGTTGTTATAAGCGTCCATGTAACTTATCATATAATGTGTCTGATTAAGGAATAGATGTGAGCTGTACATTAGTAGTGTGCCCAGCTCTTTTATTAAGACCAGACATAGTTCAGGTTCAAACAAGCTTCCACAATTTTATGTTAGAATTTGGAATCGATAAGTGGAGCCATTTGAGGTATTACGTGTGCACTGGAATAAAAAATGGACAAGATGCTATTTGTCCCCTTTTCTATACATTGATCAACAAATCTTTACTTCCTAATTTAATATCAATTGTAGTGGAGATGTTATTAGATAATAGACAAAATAAATTCTGCTTGAAAATGAAGCATAATAATCATACAAATTATTATATACACAACACATTGCAACTTTAGTTCAAAAATATGATAAAATAATTCTACATGTTTATGAAATACAATATATATAGAGTTAACTCCTAAAACTAAAGATGTACTAATATTTTGTAATGCTTGTGTAGATGTTTTGGGCTGGAGGAGTTAGCTCTTTGGCTTTGCATTGTGCAGTGGCTGCCGTAACAACACAGTATAATAGAGGCTTGTTGTGTATTTGTATTATGTAGTAATGTGATACATTTGTATTATTGTTGTGTATTTAGATCTTGGTACTAGAGCGATAGTGTTTTCTAGTATCCGCTACTGCGATATATTAATGTGCTAAATGCTAGTATGTAGTATTTTTCATATTATGTAATGATATTGTTAAGTTATTACGCACTGCAATGCGGATTATTGAATCATTTGAATGTGCACTGTCTATAATATTATTATTTTTAATGTCTCGGAATGATTATTGATTATATATTGGATATGAATAGGTCTATAATATTATATATTGGATATGAATAGGTCTATAATATATATATTGGATATTGGTTATATATCTATATCTAATTGACTAATTAGATACGGCTTTTAGTTGTATCTAATTGGTTCAAGGAAGCTGCCTATTTGTCAATTAGATACGGCTATTAGCCGTATCTAATGATCCAATTAGATACAGCTAATGGCCGTATCTAATTGGCTCATTAGATTAGGCTAATAGCCGTATTAAAATATTAAGCTTGGCATATTTAGATACGGCTTTTAGCCTTATCTAATAAGATTAATACGGCTTTTAGCCGTACTAAAGTATCGTTTATGGTGTAGTGGGTCCTCCTATGCATTTGCCCCGTGTTGCACATGGGGTGGACAATGAGTTGATGGAGGCTAGACAGCAGATGGATATGAGGCGGCGTGGTAACATTATCGTTCGTCCATGGGATCAGTACTTACAGTTCCTAGAGCCCGGTCCTGATCATCCACTCACTTTTCAGTTTTCCATGTCGCGACGCAGGATTTTCTTTCAGCTTCCTACATGTCTATTCATATGGTATTTAGGGGAGCGGTGTTGGCTACAGTTGTATGGTATAGTTCGCATTCCATCAGATCCGCTACCATGGGATGATATGTATGGTGATATTAGGGTTGGACCAGCTTATATTCTTGCGATGAGAGGTGCGGGATGGGTGGATGGTGAGCCATTTACAGTTCTTGGAGACTTTAATTCATATTGGGCTTGAGTAGCCCCACATGCTTACGCGTTGCCTGATTATATTCAGGGTTTGAACTTCGATCATATTGGTCGCGTACCTCTTCCGATAGAGTTCCACTACCGCCTGCCACCTTTGAGCCTACATCATCTCAGTACACGCAGCCTCCTACTTTCGACCCCCCTCCACATTCGTTTAGAGCATATGATGTACATGGTCAGGTGGTGGAGTACCCCTTGCAGTATCCTACAGATGATGATATTACGGGTGTACCATCCGTCGGATTGTATCAGCCTCATTAGGTTTGTACGAATTTTAACTGTTCTTTAAATAACTTGTCATTATATTCTCCACCTATGTATAATTCTTTTTTCCACATATCAGTATTCTCAGTACATGGATTATGATAGATGGATGATTGCTGCATTTGAGCGTACGACGCTCGATTATACACAGATGATGTATCAGAGTTACCAGACTGCGGTTCAGCAGCAGCAGACTCAGTATGATGCGCAGGTACAGGATTTACAAACCCAGATTCAGCAGCTTCAAGAGCAGCTGCATGCCGGACCTCAGCCTCACGACTTTGATGACGTCAACGATGACAGTGACGATGATAGTGGAAACGATGAGGAGATTGATAGCGGTTCCGATCACATAGACTGATGTGCTGCCTTTAGATGTTTTAGACTATGTTATTATTTTTCACACCTTACATTAGTTGGTTGCATATTATGATGGTGATGATGCTACTGTTATATGTGATTGTCTATATGTTAAAGCATTGTGTCGATTATATTTTATGTTGAGTATTGCATTGTGTTGATGTTAATTTACGCTTGTGTTTGTTTATTATTAAGCGTATATGAAATCAAAATATTGAAGTAACAAACACAGTCGTGTGTGTTTGTTAAAATTTTTACGGATGTTTGACACATGGACGTTAATCTTGTGCTTCATTTTTTTAATGCGGATCACGACCTCTTTATTTAAGATAAAGTGTTATATTCTAATGTCATAACATTTGAAAGTTCGGTGAAATCAATCAATGTGTAACATAATATTTTCGGCTACAGAATTGAAACTGTTAGTAAATTTTTATATACAAACGATCAAATGTGCGATGATAAAGAGATAATGGCAACTCAGTTTTGGGACACTTTTGCTGAAATTTACAATAGCAATGTTGATGGTAGAAGTAGACGTATGCAGGTGGAGTTGAGGACTAGTTATGGGAACTTATGCAACGCCTGTACGTGGTACAACACGGTTATCAATGAGGTTATATTTGAAAATTTGTTTAAACCAACCCATTCTACATTTGAAGGACGTTACTTTCTCAAATATCACAGCACATTCATTGGACATGAGGCTTATATCATACGTCAAAATTGGCTAGAACGATTTGGTTATCCATAATTTGAGTGTATTGTTGTTGAGTGTATTACTGTCTCTGTGTATGCATATTTATTATTGTCTTGTTTATGAGTAATTTTAACTTTCTACTGCATTTTCAAATCAAAACACAGTGCTAATATTTAAACATAATTAATTTTTAACGTTCACATGCTTCAATATATATATGTAAGAGCTTTTCTTCTCAAACACACGATTGAGTTCTCCGCTCCTTCAATCTTCTCATCCTCATATCAATGCCTTCCTGGTCATCATCTATTGACTCTGATGCCGGGTATGTTCCAACGGAAAGCGAACACACCGATGAAGATTGGAATATCAATTACCAAGACCAACATTACGAGGACGTTGCTCATGAATTACCAAATCTTGACCAACTCACACTTCAAGAAGATATTCAACCAGTACACGAACAGTTGGTTCATCAACAACCACAGGAGGTTGAACAAGTACCAAATTTGCAACCTTCGATTGAACAAGAGGCTGACTCTTACACAGTATTTTGCCGTTGTGGTTATAAGGTTGATGTTGTGGTTAAAGCTGATGGCGAAGATATTGGTCGTCGAATCCAGTTGTGTCCTTTCTGGCCTGAAGGGTGCAATTATGCAGAATGGGTTAATGAACGGCTACGCCCAAGGGCCATAACATATGCCAACGAGCTGGAACGAGAAATAAAACGTCTTCGAAATATCGTGCATAACTTACAATTTGATCGTAACCGGTAGTTTCTCAGTGGAGTGTATTATTATTGTGGAGTGTATTATTGTGGTGTGTATTATTATGGAGTGTATTATTGTGGAGTGTACTATTATGGAGTGTATTATTATGGAATGTATTATTATTATGGTTGTATTATTATGGTGGTTGTATTATTATGGAGTCTATTATTATGATTGTATTATTATGGAGTGTATTATTATGTGTGAATGCATTGTCGTTGACTGTATTAATGTTTGGGTGTTTCAGTAACAATGACTTGTTTCTTTCTGAATTATTGCGTTAAGAATATGGGAACAATTGTATGATGCGACAAGACAGTGCAGACATTACATTGCAGATAAGACACTGGATCTATAGTTAATAGTGTATGATGGGACGAGACATTGCATCAACAGTCAATAGTGTATGGAGGGACAAGACAGTGCAGACGTTACACTGCAGGCAAGACGCTGCGTCAACAGTTAATAGTATATGATGGGACGAGACACTGCATCAATAGTCATAGTGTTTAGATGTGACGAGACATTGTAGTCGTGACATAAATGGAATCTACTTTATAGATGGTGGTTGAATTTAATTAATACTACCCATAAGTGATTGTTTGTTATCCAACATGTGATTTAAGCTATAAAAGGCTTGTTAGATGCTGAGAAGTATTATTGCTCATTCTTATTTCATACAATTTTAAATATAACAAATGGCGGCAGAATATTATATATTTTTTGATGATAGCGACGACGAATTTGATGAAATGATGGAAGATCATTTTCGTCGCGAAAAGGAACTAATAAGTATGGCTGCACTACAGGTTGGTCAATCGAGTAGGCAACACGGTGGATCAGTTGTTGGTCGTCGGTATAAAAATCATAGACATTCATGGAGCAACGACAGACTGATGGAAGACTAATTTGTTCCAAATCCTACTTACATAGATGCTGATTTTAGAAGAAGATTCTGCATGAGGCGTCCTCTATTTCTTAGAATCCTACAATGCATCAAGCAGCATGACAAATATTTTTTCTTCAAACCTAATGCATCTCGTACAATGGGATTGACTGGAATTCAAAAAATGACAGCTGCAATCAGAATGCTTGCATATGCAGGACCAGCGGATGCACTTGACGAAAATTTAAAAGTGGCGGAAATCATGGTATTATAATGTTTGGAGCATTTCTGTCAAGCTATCGTGGACATTTACGGTGATCAATACTTACGCAGACCGAACGAGACGAATATAGTTATGTTATTAAATATGCATGGTAGTAGAGGCTTGATGGAATGTTAGGCAGTATAGACTGCATGCATTGGGAGTGGAAAAATTGTGCAATGGCGTACATTGGAGCTTATCAGGGTAAGTCTTGTAGGTCCTCTATTATTCTTGAAGCCGTAGCATCGTATGACTTATGGATATGGCATGCATTTTTTGGAATGTCGGGTTCAAACAACGATCTTAACGTAGTCGAACGATCTACATTGTTTAATGATTTAGCAAATGGTAGATCAACTCCTTGTACCTTTACTTTAGGAGGTAACACGTAAGATCATGGATATTAACTTGGCGATGGTATATATCCTAAATGGAGTACCATTGTCAAGACAATTCCTAAACCACAAAACAATAAACAATCAAAGTTTGCAGTGATGCAAGAAGGCCAAAGGAAGGACGATGAAAGAGCATTTAGGGTTCTTCAATCTAGATTTGCCATAGTCAGTAGTCCATGCAGACTTTGGTCGCCAGTTAAATGACTAAAATAATATACACTTGTATTATTTTACATAATATGATTATAGAGGATGAAAGAGACATGGAAGAAGATTACTTTTACGAGGGTGCTCCAATACCACCGCCTGTTTGGCGCAACGATATGATTGGCAGCGCACTAGAACTCGAGTTTCATGTAGAAAACCAAATGTCCTACCATAGTGCTCAACTGCATCGAAGACTGCAAAATGATCTCATAGATCATCTTTGGAGGTTTTTTGGAAATCATGAAACTATATTTCTATTGTTACTTTTTCTATTGTAGTTTATATTGTTGTTACTTATTATTGTAATTGTAATCTGTTTATCTTTAATTAATGTAATGTTGTTATAATCTTTTTTCAATGTAATGCAATTTCAATGAAAATACTTATATTAATAATTGCTTGCATTCAGAACACAATACAAATAACGGTAATTAAAAGATACAAAGTTGTAGAAACGTTTATTCATTTAATGACCATCTTCAAGTCTACGCCTCATAATTTCTCTCCTTCTTTGCTCCATATACTCCAGTTGTTCTGCAGACATGTGTGATGTATCCATGAACATCATCGCATCTTCATCTCTTTGTCGGTTTCCAGTAAGAAGTTGATCCATTCTTGATAACTTTTCTTAGTGTTGAATTGCTCGAGTCTCCATTACTTGGTTAAATCTATCTTCAGATTCAATCATGAGTTATTTAATGTCAACTTGATCCTCTCCATCCATCTGCTTCTTTTTGGCTGCTTTTGCTCCCAGTGGCCTAACAAAATGATCTTCGGGTGGGGTTGGCTCTTCTTCTGATCCTAAATCGTAGCTTCCTTGCGATTCCCTAGGACTAGAGCTTTCTCCAACTCTAGGTGTTTTACCTCGACCACTATTTGATTGAACTTGTTGAACAGTTTTTTGAAGCGATGATTTCCATTTAACGTGCTCGACCAACATGTCATAAACATGCATGAACTGATAAAAATGTGGTGCTTGTTTACTATCAGGTTTATAGATTTGTTTGAACAACTTGTTTGCGGCCATTCTCTGTTAAAAAAATAATTTGTATAATTAGAGAACTATGATAAAAATCAGAACCATGGTATTATATTAAAGCTTACCAAGTGCGTTTCATTTCTAAATCCACTAGGATTCGTTTGCTTTAGCTTGAACATTTGAGAATCGAACGTTTGCGTTTGGCGATTTATTTTTCCATAATGACCTTTGACTTAAGACAGTGTTCTTTTTCGATCGATATTCTTCCGATTGTAGCAATTAGTAATTTTGCCCCAAAAAGATTCACCACTTTGATCGCTTCCTCGAATAGGATCGACCGAGATGGCACAGTCAATGCAGCAAAGATCGTAGTCTTCCGCAGCGCTCCAACTTGCATTAGTTACTTCTCCCCCAATCAGAACCGTAACATCTTTTAAGTCATAGCCTTCAAAACTGGACCTTGCAGCATCGACGTCGAAATCAGAGTACATTTTCAGTTGAGATTAGTGGTAGAAAAAACTGTAATGGAGGAAGCAAATTGGTTGTGAATGGAAGAAGAGTGGGGAGTTGTATTTGAACCGAGAAAAATTACCGTTGGAAAATGACCATTGGGGGAAATAGATGGGCACATGTTTAACAGGCGGCAGATACCAGGCGCCTGTTAAACAGGCGCCTAACTCTCAGGTGCCTGTTGAACAGGCGCCTGACATTCAGGCGTCTGTTAAACAGGCGCCTCGTCGAATCTTCAATTCTCAGCCCAAGACCCCCCCTTTCTGCACTTTTGAGATTTCTCAACCTCTGTTGGGATCTCTTCTGGGTGTAGATTCAAGAATTTTGCACCTGTTGGACATGCTCTAATTGATATAAATCTAGACCTTGAAATTATCAATCTAATTAATTAATCAGGATTCAAGTATTATTTTCACCATTAAAACTTAAATTTTATAGTCTTTCCCTTGGGATTCAAACGTGACAAGTTTTGACGAATTCTTTTAGGTGTAAATAATGTAATGCAATTGCCAATAGCACTTAATTTGTAGTGCAAATATTAGCAGGTCGTACCAGGTATATTCACATTAGCAGTAGTAATTTATTGAAAAATTTACATATTTTAACCCTTTAATCAATAAATGATAATTACTAAAGGTGTTTTTACTTTTAATTCAATTTTAGTTTAAACCATTAGTGTATTTACATTCATTTGTGCGATATACACATGATGATGCATGTGCGTAGAAAAATTAGGTATTAAAAAAACACTATTTATAAAAAAATTGATCTTACACCGAAGTATACATATTGTTATTTGCTTTTTTGCATACGAAGGCACAAATCAATTGTCAAAATGCAAGTGAGACAAAGTTAGATTGAGGAAATAATAAAAAAGTGCAAGCAAAGAAAGTGATCAACCAATATATTGTTAGGGCCGTTAATTTTGTACGCGTGTCGGATGTCTATTTGAGTTCATGGTCAAAAAAGGTCTATCCAAGTCAATTCAACTTTCATTTAGAACATGAATTAAGATGACAAAATTTATACGGGCAAAAGTCTCATCCGATCCGTGTTCGTTCAAATTCGTCTGAATTACTTATAATTTAGTATAGCCACCATGTTCTTCAAAATATTTATGACAACTGTTTGGTTGGTTGATTGATTAAACATTCATGCAATATTTATACTTCAATACATGCTGATAAAAATAATAATATGAGCATAAACTCTATTAAGAAGCATAAAACCAAATGTATATAGCAATGTTTATCCGTCTTCATTCGAGTCTGTAGCCAAAAATTGTCTGTCTATGTCTATCCGATTTCATTTAGGACAACAAAATTTATGCGAGCATAAATCTCGTTCGGTCCATATCTTGTCAAATTTCATTTAGGATGGAAACTGAACACACCTCACTCCGGGCCGATCCGACCAATTTTCACCTCTACATATCACTATCTCAAGAAATGCAATAAACTTAAGATTTATCGCTTCTTGTAATTTGGAATATGGAAATCTGGCCACATCTCGCTTTAAAAAATTAATCAACTACTATATTACTATCTCAAGAGTTTCTTTTTCTCCATAATAGACACACTTCCTATGATACTCTCTAGCTCTCGTACGCTCAACAGTTTAAAAAGTATAAAACTGCTTGACGTTAGTGTTGCTTTCAAATTTTGATTCTAGGAAGACACCCATCATTTCAATCTATGCATTTAATGATTTGAACACCAATATTTTCTCCTTTTTAAGTAAATGCCAAAGTTAATTTTGTTATTTCTCATGCTTATAAAAGGTAATAACATTTAAGATTAGTCATTTCTCATATAATGATTTTTAATAAGCCATTTGACTTATAGTTTTTCCATAAAGTAATAATCTGGATGAAGATTGGTAGGATTTAATTTAGGTATGAACCGTGGTAATGAAAAAGTTGGAGTTATTGGGAAGGAAGTATGCAATGGGATTGATAACTAATAAATAACTATAGTAGGTAATAAATGATTTTTGGAGTGTTAGTGGTGCTATTGATATATGGATGTTATTGCGAAATTTAATACAGTAGGTAATACATGTTTCCTGTATTTATAATTTGATATGAGATATTCACAAAAGATGTTGCAAATTGTGTGTAAAATAAATGACATATTTAATAGCATCTATTTAAGGATTGATATGGTCAATAACTTCTAACCATTGAATTTTTTTTTTGTAGTCTTCAAAATGGACAACCATAATTCTTTCCTTTTATTATATTCATATGTTTGGGTAACGTGTAGTGTTACGCTTCTAGATTGCAACAATTAATGAATATAAATTTAAACCAACAAATCTCTTGCTAATTACTACATAGTCGGTAATTATTATTTTCTAACAAATTCATATATGTATACTTATTGTCTAATTATGTTGCATGTACTACTTTATATATGTACTCTAAGTCCGTAAGTGGATAATCATGTTGTAGTATGTATTCTCATAAGTAACATCTATGGTATTATAGTATTGAATTGCTTTTATTTTGTTATTTCCATTGTTTCCTGGTTAATTTTATAGCATGTTTTGTTTATATGCTACTTTCAAAATAGATCCTTCTCGGAATTTGAAATATGTATAATCTTAATTTGTTAGATTAGTACATCCACACTAATTTCTGAGCTATATAATATATATATATATATATATATGTATGTATGTATGTATGTATGTATGTATGTATGTATGTATGTATGTATGTATTCCAATCATCTATGAAATATGGAATATTCCTGAAATTTGTTAAAACTGCCAAATATAAATGAAAAGGAATGCAACGACTCGCTATTTTGGACCATTCAAATCAACAATAATACTATACATGTCCGACTTGAATAATTCAAAATATCGAATTGTTAATTCAAATTTGGCAAAACATATACAGTAAATAAATCAATCACAGAATCAAAGATACAGAGTAGTACAATAATACGCAGCGGAATAAATGAATAGTAGTTCATGAAGCTACTATATAACAAAGTTAGAAATAAAATAAATCAGAATATCCCAGATACAGTGAAGTTTCCAATGCAACAGATGACATCTCTTAACGAATCAACTGGAAGTGTTGAAAGCTAAGCGATAGTTGGATCTCCAAGTGAAACTCCAAACTCTAAAGGTGAGTCTCAATGTTGTATCACTCAGTCTGACCCGAGCATAAAGCAAAACACAAAACACTCGAGTCAGGATTAACATTCTTATATCAATAAATCCAACTCAAGTGAGATATCAACTGAAATAAAATTAACTTAGAGGATGTTTGGAATAACCATCCTCTAAGGATCCCTGGAACTATCTATAGGGTAGAAATATACACTATGTCACCGTGGTCATCTAAATTTTATTTATTATTCAAAAACAAAATATCATTTCACTTCAAATATATTTGCTTTCAAATTTGATCACTTTCACAGTTACGATTCAAATCTACTCTAATCAAAAATTCAAATCTAGTCGAATCTCAATTTATCAATTTAAAAATTCAACTCTGTAACAACCCGATATTTTTAGCCATTCGCATCCGCACATATCGGACTTGAATTGCTCAAAATACCGCGTTGTAAATAAATTTGGAGCAAATGAAGTACAATCACAGAATCACAGACACAAAAATATCAGAATAACTCGCAGCGGAAATAAAATACATAGTAGTTCATGAAGCTACTATGGCAGAGTCTCAAACCAAATACATAATACAGTCTGAAAACAACATAGTAGAAATCCCAATTACATAGAAGCTCACTAATACATGAGACAAACTAGAACAACTGAAACAGAGAGTAGATATAAATGTTGATAAGTAGAAACTTCTGCATAGACCAGCTCCAGAAAGAGAATCCAAAGCTGTGAATACTCAGGCTGACCCGAGCGTAAAGTAAAACACAAAACACTCGAGTCAGGACAATATATACTTATATAATGTAAACTAACTCAAGTGAACTGTAGTAGAAGTACACAATAACTTAAAGGATGCTTGGGATCGCCCATCCTTTAAGAATCTGTTAAACTATAAATTAATTACCTCCCGTGGTTAAAATTTCAAAATGGTATTTTATACTTCAAAATCAAATGTAATTTCAAAATTCAATATCATTCAAAATATCGTATCTTCCAAATCACATCCATTTTTATTTAATTTCAATACCATTCCAAAACACATTTCAAAATAGTTTATATTTGGAAACAAATTACTTCATTTTAAATCATAAAATGAAGTTATTATATTTAATAATTAAATTTCCAAAATTTTAGTCTTCCAAAATTCATTTATTCACTTAATTTATTAAAACAGATGAAAATTCAACTTTCGCAGCATTTAGACATTGCTACGGAAAGTTGCATTTAAAACAGTTCAATTTAACAAAAGATAGCATTTAAAAATGCTATAATAGGGTTACATTAGTTTCAAATAAAACTTAGTTAAATTCAACAATTATAGCATTTACAAAAATGCTATAATACTTTAATTAAACTTAGCCATTTGGTTCATTATTATCAACTACAGCATTTACAAATGCTGTATTATCATTTACATTAGAATTAATAGCATTTCAGAAATGCAGTTAATTAACTTCAAGTATTCAATATAATTTCACAAACAATTATATTTTTATTTAAATCATTTTTAGCTTATAAAATCATATAATTTCACTTTTAAGATATTCATTCAAATACCCTTATATTCATGATTTTATAAAGTTAAATCTCCATTCAAAAATCAAAATTTAATAATAATTCACTTATTAAATTCCAACATTAAATTTTAAATTCATTAAATTAAATTTAACTTAACATTTAAGTTTAAAATTTTCAAATATAACTTAATTTCATTTTTATGTACTTAACTTAAAATTCACTTTTAAGCCAAATTCACAAATTTCCAATTTTAGTTATATTTCCAAATTTCAACCTAAATATTCATTCATTTCACATTTTAACTTTATTCAAAAATCATTAATATATTATAAAATCATTTTAAATTCATTTAATTCAAAATATCATAAATTTATCATATTTTCATATTTAATTTAAATTCCATTTATCACCAAATTCTAATTTCTAAAATAACTTACATTTTAGATTTTCTAACTTTACCATTTATTTATTTCACTTATAAATTTTCAGAAAATCAATAATGATTTACAAAAATCATTTTTAATCAAATTTAAATCAAAATATTATAATATTTACATTTCTAAAATAATTTAAATTTTTTTTAGAAAAACATATTTTAACAACGGGTCTGTATTTTATTTTCTAGCCTAGGTAAAGTGATACGGGTAATATATCATTTCAACCCGTAATTTACAAAGAAAACCCGGGTTTGATCATTTCAAACCCGCAATCCCAAGTAAAAGAAAATAATTGAAAATCATTCAGGCCTATCATTTCAGCCCATAATGATTTTTTTTCCTATTCCAAAGTCCGTTCGGGTATGTATCATTTCAACCCATAGTGATTCTAGTCTACAGGGAACTTGCAGTGTGATAAACTGATGAAAATAATAGAATAGCATGAAATAACCGTAACATATGGTATAACAAGTGTAAATATAGGTGTGAACTTCATATAAATATATTATAGCAGTTATAACAGGATGATATGCATTTACAGATTCAGGTGATGTCAGTTTATCACTATATAAGTACATATTAGTCTGGTGAGATTTACTCACTGTTTTGAGCTGATGACACAACGACGAATTGTATAACGGGATCTACACAAGCACAAAAGCACGATACAGATACGAAATGGAGGAGCCAAGGATTAATTCTCTTGAATACAAATCAAACAAACAATACAAACAGCATAAGTTTTCAACCCAAAATTTCAATAAAACATTGTTAGAAATGACTGCAAAAAACGAAGCCCAGGCTATTGCACTTGCTTTCAACCACCTATGGTTCATCTATAGGGCTAAAATGTATGACTAAGGGGTGAGTTTGGATCTGGTCTTGGGTCCATAGGGTCGGCCTAGCATGGTTTACATGATAGTGAAGAGGTAGGTGCTTGGAATTTCAACTATATGACATAACAAAGGTTTCAAGGCAAAATAAAGCACCAACATGCCACGGCCAAGGCAAGTGGTCACGGCCAGAGGCAAGGTGAGGTCATGTGGTGATGTGGCAGTGGTGTCAGGTCGGAATTTGGCTGTTGGTGTGATGGAAGTGGCGGCCAAGGTGGGGTTTTGTGGAGGTGGATCAAGAGGTGAGCTCGGCTAGGCTACAAGGTGAAGTATTTGCAAATTTTGCTGGATCAACACATCAAGGGAGCATGGCTATGGCTTGGGGTTGTGATGGAGGTGGTGGTGACTGGTTGTGGTGGTGGTGGAGGCGGCCACAATGCTGGAATGGAGAGGAGCCGATCCTAGAAGTGATGAAAGCAAGTGCAATTCACATGGAAACAAGAGAAAATTATAGAAAAGAAGAATTTTTTTAACCAAACTCTTTGGATCAGAAATGGCCGAATAATTTTGAGAAAATGAGAGAAAAAATGAAGTACGTGAATGAGAAATGAGGGTGGCAGCTGAAAGAATGAAGAGATATGGCCATTTGAGTGAAAGGAAACGTTAAAATGTGAAAAGGTGGGAAAATCAAAAGCCATAGGCAACAAAAGGTCACAAACCCTTTCAATTTACCTTTTATTATTTATATAAATTTATGTAGCTGAAATAATAATAATATCAGATAAGATTTCGAAATTTTTAACCAATATACAAATATATATAATATTTATCAATTATGTAAAGTAAAATTAAGGAAAATAGTTAAAACAGCGAACTAGACTAGCAAAATTTGAAGTTAAATGAAATAATTTTTAGAAAATTCATATAAGCTTGTAAAGTAATTTTAAACATAAATAATAACATAAAATACAAATATATTCACAAAATAAATATTTAAAAATTTAAATATAAAATTTTAATGTAGAAAATAGCAGAAAATGAGAAAACAGCCCTTAAAAATAGGAAATCAACACAGTAATTTTTGGAAAAATTCTATTATTATTTTAAAAATATTTAGAGATGAATTTTCACAAATAAAACAAATTTAAAATAAAATGAAGAAATTTAAAAATGAAGAAAATGGCAGAAAATTAGAAAACAGCCTTTAAAAATAGGAAATAAATACAGTAAATTTTGGAAAAATTATATTATCATTTTAAAAATGTTAAGAAATTATATCACACAAATAAAACAAATTTAAAATAATTTCAAAATGAAATAAAGTCAAATTTAAATATATAGTCAAAATCTAGGGTTGTTACACTCTCCCTCACTCAAATCTTTTCGTGCTCGAAAAGGAAGGAAGCGGAGAAACAACAAGATAGAGCAATAGGTTGGAAGACATCCTCGAAAGAAGGTAGGGAAAAGGTAGCTAGGAAGGGAAGCATGTTTGAAGACAAGGGTGAACCATTATTTAAACCATTATACATTTCAATTAAAATTTCATAACATTTTAAACATTTTATAATATGATGAATAGTCATTTGATTCAAATCTGATGGTTCAAGGTAAACAATATGTAAAAAAATTTAAATTTTTAGAAGGGAAAATAAGTGATCAAAATATTCTTTATACAGTACTTTATCATGATGCTTTTATCAAAATACTTTTATAACTCGATGTCTTAACAAATTTACTTTCGTTCCTGCAGACTCTGGCTACGCGTTGATCAGGTGCAAAGCTAGAATTCTCCAAGTACGTAGTAGACTTGTTTCAACACCCAGTGAAAATAATGAAAACACTTTTAAAAACAGATATGGAAAGTACAATCCAAACAAATCAACCAAACCGAAACAGTTGTCTAACCATGGATCGCAGATACACAATGGTTACGCCTGGATCCCCTAGGAAACAATCTGTATCCGTAAGCTTTCTCTGCCCTGCGAGTTACGCCATGATGACGAGTAGAATGCAGGATACACAATGGTTACGCTTGGATCCCCCAGGAAACAATCCGTACCCCCAGGCAAGACTCAGCCAGGCACTTGCGCTACTGTTCGCGACCTACACAGATTGCAGGATACACAATGGTTACGCCTGGATCCCCCAGGAAACAATCCGTACCCCTAGGCAAGACTCAGCCAGGAAATTACGCTATGTAGTCGCAATCATAAGACCACGGGGATCGCCGTGGATTTCGATGGACACTCGAGTATCATATCCGAAAAACCCAAGTCAAAGAGAGAGAATAATATCGATAGAATGAATCCACAGTGTGGCCACAAAGCGGATATCAAGCAGAAGGCACTTTCCATATCTTTACTTCGAAAATATGTATCATATAGTACCTTTCAAAATCACTTTCAAATATCATACTTATATAAAGTCCATATATATAAGATTTCATTTCAAATCAAATACTTTCCAAAATAATAGTATATCAAATCACACTTATATGAATTTCGATTATATAAGATTTCATTTTTCAAAATTGAGTACCTTTTCAAATCAACAGTTCTCAAATCAATGGTTTACTTATACAAATCATTTTTATATAAGTTCGATAGCTCCCAAATCAAGTATTAAATAAAACAGGTTCTAAATTTTAATTCATTTCAATAGTATTTCAGTTTAAAAATCATATATATTTCACCAAATCATTTCTTTCAAGTTATACATATTCAGTTTCAAAATTTCTTAAAACAATATGTTTAGAAAATAATCCAAATTTCCAAATCAACAAAATTTAGGTCAAATAAATTCATTTCCATTTCTTACATGTATTCACTTCAAAAGTCATAATACTTTCAAAGTTATGAATCTTTCGAAACCAAATACTTGAAATCTTTTCACTTTGGAAATCATAACATTTTGAAATCATACATTTGAAATCATAGAACATTACTTTATTTCTTTACGTTTCACAAATTTATTCAATTAAACTCAAATCTAAATTTTCAAATTTAATTCAATTCAAACCATCAGTTTCAATTTAATTTAGTTTCAAAAAAAACCATTTCAAATATTATCAAATTTCAAATAATGATTTGATCCATAAAATAAACTATTCATTCTTTAATATATTTCAGAGCTTAAATGTACCATATTCCAAAACTAAATTTCATAATTTCATATATCTCAAATTTTACTTCATTATTACTTACATATGTCATCATTTCGCAACATTACATTCGATCGCTCGCTCGATCACACAAGTTCGCTTTCGAACTAGTATTGTCCATTCGACTTCCCTAATGCGGACTTCGATATGGTTTCTCGACTAGAAGCCATCAGTCTCCTTGCATAGCTATATACTATGATAGAGAATTCTAGAATCAAGCCCAAAATCCATATCAAATATTCGCCATCAAGAATCAAATGAAAAATCCTAACCCGAAATGGTGTAATTCACCTCGAACTTGTGTACTCAAACTTGGATCAAATTAATTATGCGAATAAAACAACATACGTACAACTTATGTATCTATTCCAACTTGTTAAATAAATAGTTTCATAAAGATGTTACTAAGTTAAAACATTTAAAACCAAATTTTCTCAAACATTTGAAGACTAATTTTTTTTATCCAAAACATGTCAAAACTAAATTTCATATTAGTATAATACAAAATAGTCCTATTTATTTACTTAACAAAACAGTTTCAACTTATACAAATCATATTATTTCATACTTGAAACATACAAACTACACTTATATTCTTTATCAAATAACTTATACCTTTCAAATATATTAGCTTTGAAAAGTTAACCCTGATCTGGAAGTGCTCGAATCTTAAAAATAGTTGAAGGAATCATATTTTCAAATTCAAGAGTTGGAAATCAACACTAAATCAGTGAACCAATTTCAAAAGATAGTGTTATACCAAAACAAATCTGAATCTCGAGGACTGAAAACCGGCTTACTTTAAATCATTTCAAATGTGTGTGTGTATATATATATCTTTCGAATATCAAACCATTCTTCAAAATCAAAAATAAAAATTGGTTTCACAAAATCACTCGCATAGCAAAGCTACTAGAGTGGCCTCTCCCCACTCAGAAGCTCGAAAATCAATGTCGATGATGCATGCATTCATCACCGAAATTATCTTCCAGCGACATAAGTGGGTTCTGGACTTTTACTTTCTTGAAACTTCTTTAAAATCTCTTCAAAATCTTTGGAATTCACTCAAATACATTTGAAATATTTCTTATTCAGAAAATATCTTTAAACCATATTATTATTATATATTTTCCAAAATCTTAAAACCGATTTCAAAACACCAGAGTTCGATTGCTCGAAATTCAAATTCAGAACCCTTCAGTTATAAATCATTTTTGTATAAATCAAGTTCTTATAAAATTTTCAAAATTTCAAATTCTTTCGAAATTTCAAATTTTCATTTTTGAAAGGTATATAGTCCTTATCGAAAACATTTCACTTTTATATATAAAAATATGGCCATCCTTAATAATTTCGATGTATGCACAATTTCAAAATACAACCAAACACAAATTTCCAAAGGATGATTCAAGGAAGGATTTCAAACAAACAAAGATTCAAAATTAAAGGAACTCTAATTAAATAGAATTCTAGTTCGAAGATAAACTCAAATGAAGATGAGATAATTTAATTACCAAATAGAGGATAGATAAGCCTATATAAATCACGGGCGACCTTAACCGGTCAACCGTGACTTTAGGAATATAATCAATACGGAAATCTAAGGCAAATCGACCTTCATTCGCTAGAGATAGAATCTGGGTAGAGCAGGAGATAGATAGCATCGACATCCGAGGATACAAAAATCTCTAGTGAATCAATGCCAATTGTAAAGGAATTTCACTCCCTTACAAATCATTCAAAGATTTACGGAATCACCGCTCTTTAGAGAGGTCATTCCAAAGTAGAGTTACGGAATGCTCCGAATCAAAAGGAAAAATGGGGAAAACAAGACTGGATTCCAGAACAAGTGAGAGCGTTCCAAAGTTCAAGAAATCCTAATCGATAAGAATCTTAACCAAGAGATTTCTAACAAGGTGGATACCGAAGAGGTGAAGTTTAGAAAATCTCGATTCCAAAATAAGAAAATTTTTATACCAAAATAATCTTTGAAAATCCTTTAAAAATCATTTGGAAATCATTTTATACTTCAAAAATACGATCTCTCACAAAAAAGGATTCTGAGATTGATTTCACTCATTCTAGGGTATTTCTACCCTATCTCTAATGAGTTTTGGCTCCGCAGGCTAAGGTTTGCCTAAAACCAAAGCTCTGATACCAACTGTAACAACCCGATATTTTCAGCTTCGCATCCGCACATGTCGGACTTGAATTGCTCAAAATACCGCGTTGTAAATAAGTTTGGAGCAAATGAAATACAATCACAGAATCACAGACACAGAAATATTAGAATAACTCACAGCGGAAATAAAATACATAGTAGTTCATGAAGCTACTACGGCAGAGTCTCAAACCAAATACATAATACAGTCTGAAAACAACATAGTAGAAATCCCAATTACATAGAAGCTCACTAATACATGAGACAAACTAGAACAGCTGAAACAGAGAGTAGATATAAAGGTAGATAAGTAGAAACTCCAGCATAGACCAGCTCCAGAAAGAGAATCCAAAGCTGTGAATACTCAAGCTGACCCGAGCGTAAAGTAAAATACAAAACACTCGAGTCAGGACAATATATACTTATATAATGTAAACTAACTCAAGTGAACTGTAGTAGAAGTACACAATAACTTAAAGGATGCTTGGGATCGCCCATCCTTTAAGAATCTGTTAAACTATAAATTAATTACCTCCCGTGGTTAAAATTTCAAAATGGTATTTTATACTTCAAAATCAAATGTAATTTCAAAATTCAATATCATTCAAAATATCGTATCTTCCAAATCACATCCATTTTTATTTAATTTCAATACCATTACAAAACACATTTTAAAATAGTTTATATTTCGAAACAAATTACTTCATTTTAAATCGTAAAATGAAGTTATTATATTTAATAATTAAATTATTAAATTTCCAAAATTTTAGTCTTTCAAAATTCATTTATTCACTTAATTTATTAAGACAGATGAAAATTCAACTTTCGCAGCATTTAGACATTGCAACGGAAAGTTACATTCAAAACAGTTCAATTTAACAAAAGATAGCATTTAAAAATGCTGTAATAGAGTTACATTAGTTTCAAATAAAACTTAGTTAAATTCAACAATTATAGCATTTACAAAAATGCTATAATACTTTAATTAAACTTAGCCATTTGGTTCATTATTATCAACTACAGCATTTACAAATGCTGTATTATCATTTACATTAGAATTAATAGCATTTCAGAAATGCAGTTAATTAACTTCAAGTATTCAATATAATTTCACAAACAATTATATTTTTATTTAAATCATTTTTAGCTTATAAAATCATATAATTTCACTTTTAAGATATTCATTCAAATACCCTTATATTCATGATTTTATAAAGTTAAATCTCCATTCAAAAATCAAAATTTAATAATAATTCACTTATTAAATTCCAACATTAAATTTTAAATTCATTAAATTAAATTTAACTTAACATTTAAGTTTAAAATTTTCAAATATAACTTAATTTCATTTTTATTTACTTAACTTAAAATTCACTTTTAAGCCAAATTCACAAATTTCCAATTTTAGTTATATTTCCAAATTTCAACCTAAATATTCATTCATTTCACATTTTAACTTTATTCAAAAATCATTAATATATTATAAAATCATTTTAAATTCATTTAATTCAAAATATCATAAATTTATCATATTTTCATATTTAATTTAAATTCCATTTATCACCAAATTCTAATTTCCAAAATAACTTACATTTCTGATTTTCTAACTTTACCATTTATTTATTTCACTTATAAATTTTCAGAAAATCAATAATGCTTTACAAAAATCATTTTTAATCAAATTTAAAACAAAATATTATAATATTTACATTTCTAAAATAATTTAAATTTTTTTTAGAAAAACATATTTTAACAATGGGTCTGTATTTCATTTTCTAGCCTAGGTATAGTGATACGGGTAATATATCATTTCAACCCGTAATTTACAAAGAAAACCCGGGTTTGATCATTTCAAACCCGCAATCCAAAGTAAAAGAAAATAATTGAAAATCATTCAGGCCTATCATTTCAGCCCATAATGATTTTTTTCCTATTTTAAAGTTCGTTCGGGTATGTATCATTTCAACCCATAGCGATTCTAGTCTACAGGGAACTTGCAGTGTGATAAACTGATGAAAATAATAGAATAGCATGAAATAACAGTAACATATGGTATAAAAAGTGTAAATATAGGTGTGAACTTCATATGAATATAATATAGCAGTTATAACAGGATGATATGCATTTACAGATTCAGGTGATGTCAGTTTATCACTATATAAGTACATATTAGTCTGGTGAGATTTACTCACTGTTTTGAGCTGATGACACAACGACGAATTGCATAACGGGATCTACACAAGCACAAAAGAACGATACATATACGAAATGGAGGAGCCAAGGATTAATTCTCTTGAATACAAATCAAACAAACAATACAAACAGCATAAGTTTTCAACCTAAAATTTCAATAAAACATTGTTAGAAATGACTGCATAAAACGAAGCCCAGGCTATTGCACTTGCTTTCAACCACCTATGGTTCAGCTACAGGGCTAAAATGTATGACTAAGGGGTGAGTTTGGATCTGGTCTTGGGTCCATAGGGTCGACCTAGCATGGTTTACATGATAGTGAAGAGGTAGGTGCTTGGAATTTCAACTATATGACATAACAAAGGTTTCAAGGCAAAATAAAGCACCAACATGCCATGGCCAAGGCAAATGGTCACGGCCAGAGGCAAGCTGAGGTCATGTGGTGATGTGGCAGTGGTGTCAGGTCGGAATTTGGCTGGTGGTGTGATGGAAGTGGCGGCCAAGGTGGGGTTTTGTGGAGGTGGATCAAGAGGTGAGCTCGGCTAGGCTACAAGGTGAAGTATTTGCAAATTTTGCTGGATCTACACATCAAGGGAGCATGGCTATGGCTTGGGGTTGTGCTGGAGGTAGTGGTGACTGGTTGTGGTGGTGGTGGAGGCGGCCACAATGCTGGAATGGAGAGGAGCCGATCCTAGAAGTGATGAAAGCAAGTGCAATTCACATGGAAACAAGAGAAAATTATAGAAAAGAAGATTTTTTTTTTTACCAAACTCTTAAGATCAGAAATGGCCGAATACTTTTGAGAAAATGAGAGAAAAAATGAAGTACGTGAATGAGAAATGAGGGTGGCAGCTGAAAGAATGAAGAGATATGGCCATTTGAGTGAAAAGAAACGTTAAAATGTGAAAAGGTGGGAAAATCAAAAGCCATAGGCAACAAAAGGTCACAAACCCTTTCAATTTACCTTTTATTATTTGTATAAATTTATGTAGCTGAAATAATAATAATATCAGATAAGATTTCGAAATTTTTAACCAATATACAAATATATATAATATTTATCAATTATGTAAAGTAAAATTAAGGAAAATAGTTAAAACAGCGAACTAGACTAGCAAAATTTGAAGTTAAATGAAATAATTTTTAGAAAATTCATATAAGCTTGTAAAGTATTTTTAAACATAAATAATAACATAAAATACAAATATGTTCAGAAAATAAATATTTAAAATTTAATTTAAATATAAAATTTTAATGCAGAAAATAGCAGAAAATGGGAAAGCAGCCCTTAAAAATAGGAAATCAACACAGTAATTTTTGGAAAAATTCTATTGTTATTTTAAAAATATTTAGAGATGAATTTTCACAAATAAAAAAAATTTAAAATAAAATAAAGAAATTTAAAAATGAAGAAAATGGCAGAAAATTAGAAAACAGCCTTTAAAAATAGGAAATAAATATAGTAAATTTTGGAAAAATTATATTATCATTTTAAAAATGTTTAGAAATGATATCACAGAAATAAAACAAATTTAAAATAATTTCAAAATGAAATAAAGTCAAATTTAAATATATAGTCAAAATCTAGGGTTGTTACAAACTCAATTCCTAAATAACCACTTCAATTTTATCGATCTCAAAATTCGGATTTGCAATCACAAAATACCCCTTTATATTTCAATATATTTCAAACTTTAAGTAATTAACGTTTCAAACTATATTTTATTCAATTTAGTTTTCTAAATAATAATTTCAAATTTTAGTTCAACCTAAATTCTCATTTTTATTCAATTTAGTTTCTAAATAACAGTTCAACTATATTGAATTCAAGTACAGATCTGAATCTCAAAATAACCCATTTAAATTCCAGTATAGTTCAAACCTTTAGTATTTAAATGTTCAATTTAACAGTTTCATAAAGATCTCGATTAACCTCATTATTATTTAGTCTTGAAATACTCCCTCATTTGATTCAATATCATTTAAGTGATCATAAATTACATTTTACTCAATATTTTATTTTAATTTATTTAAACGTGAAATATTCATTAAATCACTTAAATCAAAAATCCAGTTATAAAAATCATACCTTTAGATTTCCCATTTAATAATTTCAAATAGATTTAATTAAATAAATCCTTATTTTAGTACCATTTTTAATAAATCTAAATTTATCTCCCAATCTTAATTATTCAATTTATTACAAGAAAATCTTTTTGAAATATAGATTTACACAAATATTTAACCATATTATGTGTATTAAATCAATTCTAATTTAAATCAAATATTACTACTAAGTGTATATAAATTTCCATCTTAAGAATCAATATTTATTTAACCATATATTTCTTTCCAAAATCATAGAATTTATTTCAAAATATTTATATATGGACCAACCGTGTCTGTATATATTTCCTATCATATGGTCAAGTGCTACGGATATTTATCATTTCAATCCGTCCACAATATATATACGGATGGATATCATTTCAACCCGTAATCCCAAATTCAATTAAATGAAAATATCCTGGGTTTATTATTTCAACCAATAACGATTTTCTCATATCCTAAAGTCCATTTGGGTATGTATCATTTCAACCCATAGTGAATATTATACTAACAGGGCACTTGCAGAGTGATAACATATATGATAAAAATATAACAACATGCATATATCACCAATAACAGTATAATGTAAACAATAGGATATGGTGTCATATCCCACAAGTGAACAGTTATAAATAATAGCATAAATATAACAATTTAAATAACTACAGCAACATACTTCAATTGTTGTTTCAATTGAAATCTAATTTAATAAATATAAGAACGCTAATCGTAAGTGATTGCTCACCTTTCGAGGCTAAAGAGAATAGACAATGAAGCTTAGTTACGAATTCCAAAGCAACGCTAGACCGACATGATTCGATGAAGAAAAAAGGCATGACGAACAAAGCTGATAAATGGAAGAGAAAAAAAATCGAATTCAAATTAGAACTAGATCGATGAAGATGAATGATATAAGTGAACTTACAATTATATATATAATTATATATAACTATTTACATATATAAAACATATTCTAAATTTAATATACATACATTTCAAATCATTGTTTTTAAACCAAACATATAAACAATAAAAAAATCAAACATATATGCGATATATATGTTGAAATAATACTTATTAAAATAAAACTTATATATAATGTATGTTCATTGCAACATATCAATTGCCGCGTATATAACTTTTAAACTTTATCTTATAAAATATAAACTGTATAAACTTTTATAACTTAATAAACTTTATATTGTAAATATACTATATACACTTAAAACCTATGCATGTGATACTTATATTTAAATAATAATATAATCGTTGTGACATAAACCGCTTAGACATGCTTAAAATTTACTTTCAAAACTGTTATAAATACCATATACTTACTGACCAAATGTATAAACTCGAATGCTTAGATATATATATGGTTTTCGTTCTTTTTCTCACTCACCTATTTTGTTGTTTCCAGTACATTGCATTAAGAAAGAATAATATACAACAAAACCAACAAAACCCCAAAAAGATTCAAAAAAAGAAAAAAAAAGTATATATATATTTTTAAATCACCTTATATTATTTCATTTAATAACATGATACGAACAGCTTCACTTAAATCAAATTCACGTGTAAAATATTATATAAAAAAAACAAAATACTAAGCTTAAACAAATTAGATCAAAAAGCATCTTTACATACGACAGCCGAAAAAGGAAAATTTCATTTTATAAACTAATATAACAGCATATATACATATATACACAAATACATTTATATATATAAAAGAATATATATATATATATCATATAATAGACGCTGTAAAATTTGTATAATATATTATTAAACTGGAAACAGGGAAACCCAAGATAATATAACCCATGTAACAAATTCACTAATATATATATATGCTAACAGACAGAAGTACTATACCTATATGCGAATGTATGCAAGCTAGTGGGGACGAGTGTCTGATGGGTGATGGCGATAGGGGTATGCGGTTATGGCCTTGAAGAGGCGCTGTAACAGCTTGGGAAAGAAAGAAAATAGGCTTCAAGGAGGAAGAGGAAGCAACAGTAGGTATAAACCCAAAGTTATAAAGGCAGAGGAAAAACGGTTTGCACAATTTAAGGCGAGCTTTAAATTTTTAATAAATACAAAACGTATCTAAGTTTATAGGTTTATAACTTTCCAGCTGTAGTGTATATATATAATGAACGGTCATAATGAAAGAAGTGGAAGCAGGGAGCGTAGGAAAGGAAAGGCTAGAAAAATAAAATTTTCACCCTTAAATTCCGGAGATTAATAAGGTAACGTACCTCTTTAATGAAATGTGCAGCAACGGTCTCAAGCTAAAATTTAGCTGAAAGTTTAAAGAAATGAGGGGAAGATGGGTTTTTAAATTAATCACTTCCCAGAATTAATATGCCAATGAAAAAAGGAAAGGAGATGAACCAAGAAAACGGATAGATGGAAGAAAAGGTAAGGAGGTGAGTAAAAGTGGAAACTGATTTATAAGCGAAATGGAATGTGTGCTGTTGCCTGGGAAGAAAATGGAACAGTTTAAAAATTAAAGGTAATGGACTGCTGAAATTAAATGAGTATAAAACGTGTAAAAGTTATATACTGAAACGGCTATAAATTTCTTATTATTATAAAACGGGGAATAACAAAAGTCAAGGACGATGATTTCAAATTTTATTAATGGCTAGGAATGGAGAAGTCTATCTGTGAATTGAAAAAAATTATTAAGCAATTGAAATTTTAACGGTAGAAAAAGTAACTGCTACACACTGTTTTAGAAACAATTAAAGCAATTAATAGCTTGATTGGACAGCAAGAATAAATATGGAAGGACACGTTATAAAGGCAAAATGAACCGTTTGAAAATAAATAAAAGAAGTGATGGAAAATAAAACAGCTGTGCCTTGAATTTCCCAAAATAAATTATTTTATGAACATCGATTATTACTGACTTAAATTGAACAGAATCACACCCTAAAATATACTTCCTTAATTTTTGATGAAAATTTATCATTTGCCACATTTAACTACACGTAATCCAAATGTAAAATTTTATTTCAAAATATTATTATTTAAAATTTCTCAAAAATCAAATTAAATATGCTAAATAAAACCATTAAAAATTAACAAAATTTTATGGGTCGTTACAAGGAAACTTCTTGGAAATCAACTCAATTTACTAATCTACTTAAACATTACAAATGCGTAAAGGTATATTAATATGAAAAGTCATATTATCCTTAAAAAAAACTTTATACAAACATCGAAAAGTATACTCGGCTGCCCAGGGGTCAACTTCATATTTTCCATTCTATGTTCAAAAATGATACACTCGTTCATAATCCTTAGGAATAAAAGTCCTATTTTTTCCATCATGCCTTCTCGTTTTAGCCCATCCTTGCGGTAGAAGAATCCACATCATACCGTCGAATTATAAGAAACTTAATAATTTGACATCCTACTATGTATAATGAATATGGCAGTTATGAATACCCATTTTTGAATAAATTTAAATGAGCATCAATGAATTAGTGGGCAACTCAAAATAAACATGTATAACTGGATTTTGTAGTGGTCATCAATAAATTGGTAAATGGTAGAATAATCACCTTTTATAGTGTTCATCATTCTTCAATGAAAAGGATTTCTTAGGTTGACTTTTAAATATAATAATTCTTCCATTTCTACAGTAATAATCCAACAAATTTTCTTCATCCATGTAACATAAACATAGTTCTAATAATATCGACTAACATTTCTCATGCAAAACCTATCATACATTACTACAAAAATTACTTTGTTAAAACTGGACAAAGAAATGGGCATATAAAATAATAATAAAATAATACTATACACCTTGGGGAAAACCACTTTGCTAGCCTTCGCCTTATCATCCAAAGTAATGTCCATCAATTTTTAACCCGACATCTTTAATCCAAAGCTGTGAAAATCTAATCCACTTATTTCAATTGGGCATGAAACCTTCACAAATGAACAAAAAAGCATCCACAATTGAAACACGAAATTGAGGAACTAGTCTCAACTCTGCAATTTTGAACATGTTTTCATTCAATGGAGTGCCAAATTTTCTGAGGGTGGATGCATGAAATGATGATAATTACAGCCAAACATGTACAAGGATAAAAGAACATTGGATATAGTCTGCAAAAAAATATACCGTACGTGGTATCAAAAACCCAAACATGAAAATATTTAGATCATCAAACTAAATAAATATATACAACCAAATTGAAATACTGAAGACTCGCTATTTAGAGATAAATTTGGAAATTAGCACTAAAAGCCGATCAAATGGTTGCTTGTCATATTCTCTTCTCCACTGATTGTTCAATTATTTTATGCAAAAATTCAGAAGATAATTTGTCAATGATGATAAAAAGTACTCTAAAAATACCTTGAAATATCATTAACTACCCCACGTTACCTATCAAGTTCACATCTTAACTATTCATATGATTTTTATAAATTAATCGTTGAATTTTTCATAGGATAATAAAGTGTTGATGTATTAGAACAATTAGCAATACCATTGACAATGTAAAATGGATAATGAAACCAATATTTTCATTAGTATTAGTTCTTTGAGTCTTAAATTAAACTGTAAAGTTATGATTATTAAATGCAATCCTGTAGAAAAAGCTAAGGACAAAATGCAGTTAAATATAAAAATTTTAAAAAGGATTTATAGAGTTATTCTTGAAAATATGGAGTGAAATGAAAAAAGAATGCCTAGTTGAGAAATAACAAATTGTAATGCATTACTGACCAACGAAGAACAGATGGACTGTTGACAAGAAACCTAATCAACGCCTCAAAGCAAAGTTTAAGAAGAAAATAATCCCTTCGAAATCCCTTTAAATCAAGTTGAAAGGGTCTTTACGCCTTCAAAGAGGAACTCTTTCGAAGGTATTGATTTTTTTTTTATCATGGAGAGGGTTCCTTCAAAAGCAATTATATGTTTCGAAGTATTCAAACACCTTTCGAAGGAGTTCTCCCGAAAGTTATAGCTTTAATGATTACATAGTGAATCCCTTGGAAACCACTTTCGAATGAGTTGAGAGGGTTTCTATGCCTTCGAAGGGACCCAGATCACAACATATGTATATCGAATAATAGTGAATGCAAAATGCTATGGAATCTTATCTTGGATAAACGATACAAGTCCAATTGACTTGGTAATATTGAATTTTCATCATCACATCACTTTAGTATCGCATAGGCTTTGGACGTGATGATAATATGCTTCAAAATCAAGATATCCAAGTAAACCCCATAGCATTGCATATGTCAAATAAGGATTAAGAAGACAAGTGTATATCATGTACAATCGGTCATTAGACAAGCTAATGGCCGAAATAATCATCCTCATATTCGAAATCAATATTAAATCCATGTATCCTTTCATTTTCATTTCTTGAGAATGGATTACAAGTTTAGAGTTTTATCCTAATTCGATTTAGGGTTACAAGAATTTGATTTAGCCAAGAAGTAAAAAGAAAATCCAAGAATTCTAGAATGGGTCCCCAAACTTGGACCCCTAGGATCATATAAATAGATGTGGGTTGGACCCTTCTACCTCCATCCTTTCAAAGCTGTCGAAAGGTCTCTCTCCTCACCTTTCGCATATATCATTTCACCTTCGTCGTGTTATGCTTGGATTAGCCCTTCTGCCTCCATTGAAAGTACTCCAACAATGGATATTGTTCCAATACTCACCAACACTACTTTCAAGTATTTTTGGCGCCTTTCGACACCTTTGAAAGGTAAGCTTCTTTTAGTGGTGAAAGGATCATTGCAAAAGTTTACTTTAGGAAGCTTATTTACGGAATGTGGCTTTCAAATGTATTCCTGTTGATTAATGAAGAAGCCCCATTTTTTGGTCACATGTGAAGTCTTATTTACTCTTGTGGAAGGATTCAACCGATTTGAAAGGCTAACTTATGCTTTTGAAAGGGTTACCTTGATAAGATGTCCTTCTGCAGAAGGAAAACAGCAGCGAAACCAACTGTTTTGAAAGTTTTGGCGCATTGTGGAAGCTTGTTATTTATTACTTATGAGATGTGCTTTTAACACATTCGAAACTCCTTTATACATGTGGAACCAACTATCTCAGAAGGATCAACTGAAGCAGAAGTATAGCCTTGACCCCTTTCTACTCCTTCGGAAGCCCATTCTCTCCTCAATATTTGCAAGGGCATTCGATGCTTGTAATACCAACTCAATATCTTCAATAGCTATTTCGATGCCTTCGAAACCCTGCTTTTGGACCATGGCAGAAACCTTCCCTTTAATTCTTGCAAAATTTCTTCAATGCTTTCGCTGGCTTTCTTTTATTTTTACATTCTGGAATGTGCTTTAGGGTTAACATCCTCTCTTGTACGAAGGAAGCTTTTGTTCTTTAAGACAAAAATCCAAGAATTCTTCTTTGCATTATTTCATTTTCGATGGTCTTCCTTATTAATCTTATTTTCCTGTAAATTACAAAGTAAGCAACAGTTTTTGTATCATTAATTTGAAATTCATATGAGAATATGTTCAGTAGTTTGTTTGTATTATTAGAGATAGTGTAAGAATTCCTGATAATAGAATTCCTGAAGTCTAAATAATGGAAATTAATAGATCCTAATCTGAAGATTATAAGTGACGAGAAATTCATAGTTGGAAGCGTTTAAAGATTGGAAATTATTTTCTAATAATAATAGCAGTCATGAGATCCTACTTTGGTAATAACGAGTGAAGACCAGAAATCCAACTGTAGTTATAGAAGAGCAAAAATCTGATTATGGAATTAATTAACAGAGGATGGAAATTCAAATCTGGCATTAATAGAAGTTTATAAATCCCTTTCTGGAAGTAACTGATAGAAGACCAAGAATAATTTCATAATGATAAAAGTCCAAGGATTATCATCTGGAAATAAGTCATAGAGGACTAGGAATCCTTTTTTGGGAACAAGTGAAAATAATAATGATAGAAGATCCAAAACTTGTATTTGGGTAATAAATTATTAAGTGAAGTCCAGAAGTTAATAGTTGAAGACTAGAGACCTGGATTCGAGTATCAAGAGAGATCCCAAAATTATCGTTTGAAAATTAGTAGAAGACTAGAAGTCCATAACAGAAGACTTGAAATCAATATCAGGAGACCCGAAACCCAGATTCATGTATTAATGAGTGAAATTAAGAAATCATCTTCTAGAAATTAGCCGAAGGCCATAAATTTATATGAAAGTAGTCTGAGAAGTATTGTTTGAAAGTAGTAGAAGACTAGAAATTCATTCCTGGTAATAAGAAGGAAAGTTTGGAAAACATTATTTGAATAATAAAGATTCAGAAATTCTCATCCAAGTCTTTTGTTCCGCACCATGTTTAATTGTTTGAACGTTTTTCTTTGTGTTGCCTCTTCTAGTTCTTGATTCTTTTGACGTTTGCCACCTTTTAGGCTTTGTATGCTGTCATTGTTTGTTGTGCTACTTCTCAGGCTTAGACATCTTGGTCTATTGTTGTCCAGTGTGCTTGGTTAGCTTATCCACAAGCAAGACCCAAGGACTTACCTGATCTCCCTCTAGTAGGCGCTCCAGCCAGCCCTTATTGGCGGGACTGAAGGCTTGTTTGGTGCCTTGACCAAACCATGGCATGGCGCGGACAAAGGATTACTCTATCCTCCCTCCAAGAGGTACTTTTACCTAGCCATCTTGGCGCGAATAAAGCTTATGACCATTTAAGGCAGTTTCCAAGTTTAATGAGAGTTCTCCTCCCAACCATGTAGATTTTTCCTTCAAAAGAGGCACTTTATTAATCCAATGTGGGAAAATATGGCCACAAACTTTCTTCTTTCATGTCTTAGGAACCATGTTGTCATCTGATCGACATAATTTGTATGCTCCTGGAGGAATTACTTTGCATAAAATTAGAGGACCCTCCCAATTTGGTCCTAGTGGTCCGTCTATGGGGTTTCTAGCATTTTCCATCACTCTTTGGAGCACTAGATCTCCTTCTTAGAATGATCTTGTCTTTTCTTTCGAGTTGTAGTATTTTGAGATTCTTTTTTGATATTCAGTAGTTCGAATAGTTGCTTCATCTATTAGCCCATGCATTAAATCTAATGATTCTTTTTTCAACTCTTGGTTTGGATCAAACGCATATGCAATTCTTCGATGTGAAGGTATTTCAATTTCAAATGGTAACATTGTTTTGCACCCATATAGTATAGAATAAGGGGTATGGCCTGTAGCAGTTTTGGTGGACATACGATATGCCCAGAGTACAAGTGGTAATTCTTCCGCCCAATTTCCTTTGGCCTTATTCAATCGTTTTTTCAAGATGGTCTTAATAGTCTTTGAAAGAGTGGGCTATGCGGTAGGATCGTGTAATATGGAATAATGAAATAGTCTAGGTAGATAAAGTAGGTAAATGCAAGGGGACACCAGGATTTTATACTGTTTCGGACCTCTCGTACTACGTCCAGTCCCTAAGCTTCTCTTAGGAATTTCACTAACTAGCACCCTCACTTCACCCGAAGGAATAGGTTTACAACTTACCCGAACAACCGAACGGGGATTCTTGCCTCAACCACCGAAGAGGACTTCAACTCAATTACTAAAATACAATATTCGACTTGTTGTGTTCTTGTCAACACTAATGAGTCTAATGTAGTACAATATTCCTATAATATTATCCTAGAGAATATGCAATGTGTTTGTGAAGATTTAGGAAATGTGAATTGCTATGAATCAAAAGAATGTTATAAACAAAAACAGTGATTCAAGCAATAGATTGGTGATTGCTTTGAGAGTATCTAGAGAATATGAACAAGAGAATAGTAAGATTAAAGCAAGAGAATTCGGTGAATTAAATGATGTTAGAATCATGTATATATACTTGTAGAAGAGGTGCATAAGTTGTCAAAGGTTGCAAACAAGAGATGCTTCCATTTCCATTGATGAATGGTTGTAACTCTTGGGAAGAAGAAGGTGTCTTTTTAGAGAAAATTCACAGGTTTAAATTCAGTCGACTGAGCAGGAGATTCAGTCGACTGAAAATATGAAGAAAAATTTTCAGGAATAGTTTCAGTCGACTGCACAGGTAATTCAGTCGACTGAAACTGTGCAATTTTGTATATGTGTACAGTTTCAGTCGACTGGCCATGTCTGTTCAGTCGACTGAAGTATAAAAGTACGCACAGTGAACATGTGAATGAAGTTTTTCTGAATGTGTTCTAATGTTCGTGCAAATCTCTTGAGGATAGATTTTAACAAATAATCTAGACTAAGACACATAGAAAAATCATACTAATGTTTATACTTTGGTCTTCATCTATCTTCTTCTAGCTTTTGCATTCTCTTCCTATTTGTTGAAGCTCGTTGTCATTGATCAAAATCTTCGTGTATCAACATTCTCCCCCTTTTTGATTGATGACAATACTATTCTAGAGATGTATATACTTACTTTCTCCCCCTGAATGTATGCACTATCTTTTCTACAAAACAAAGTTAGTACCATAGATTTTCTCCCCCTTTGTCATCGACAAAAAGGAAGAACTAACAGCAGTAATAATGTATCAAAACAATCACTAAATCATAGAGCATGAATTAAGAGAAAAAATGTTATGACAGACAAGCATAAAATGGCTATTTATACAAGCAGTAGAAGGTTTTAAAAATAGACATCAAAACAACAAAATCACTCATCCTTATCCCAGTCATATGAACCTTCCCTTCCAGTTGGTTCACGTATGACGGGTCCTCCTATTGGTGGTCTAGGTGCTCTTCCTCCTTGACCACAACTAGCTCCGCTTGCGCTGTTACTTGTATGCTCTTTGGATGTCGTCCATGTAAACGTGGGTGCCGGACGTTTGCCGTGAGATGTTGAAGAAGTAGTGGTGCTTGAGCATGAGATTGCATCCCAAAGCTTGTTGAAGAATCCTTTGATTTTATCAAGCTTATGATCTACCTTTTTAAGACGAGTGTCAAGAATTTGTTGATTTCTTGACAATATCCCCAAGGATTGGTTGGTAGTGAAGCTTGGGTCAACAAGACGAATTTCATCATCTTGCTCGAGATGTTCTTCGTGGCGAGGTTGAGGAGGTTGTTGTTGTTGTTGTTATTGATGCCTTGCTTCCCATTCGGCAAGTGATATTATGCGAGGAGGTCGAGATTGGAGTTGCATTAGGATTATGGTCTGATGGTTAATCTGATGGACCATTGTATTCTCTGATTCAGGTAATGGCGTATCGACATTTAGGAGAAGTCGCATGATGTACTCTCCAAAGTAAATAGTGCGCATTTTGCCATTGTTGAAAGTGAAACTCGTCAAGAATAAGCTGTACCCAATTAACTTGTATATTGCCAAAAATAGCATATAGTGCTCGATAGTTATTTTGGTAGACAATTTCGTACGATCCCGTACGAGGTGTAATTGTTCTCATTAGGGCTTTATGGAGAATTCTCGCCATAGGTCGAAGGGAGGTGGACTTAAAATCCCTAAAGTTGATATTATCCTCCATAAATCGATGGTTGATGTTGTCACGAATGTGTGATTGAATTCTATCTCCTCGAGCTTTCTTCCAACATTTGGGGACTCTAAAATATGTGCTATTCTATCCAAGGAGAACCAAACTTTCTTTCCACACACCATACTCCAAACATTATTGTTTGGATTTCTTGGAGTTTGGTGTCCAAGATTAAGATTAGAGTAAAATAATTTTACCATTACATGATTAATGGCACGATCATTTCTTTTTAAGTCTAGAAGTGGAGTCAAACCTGCCAGATCTATTAATGCTTGAAGGTTGTAGGTTTGAAAGCTATGAAAATCAACGAAAGAATGCTCAAAGATTCGAGAATTCTTCATCTTGTTCCATCGGGTGACAGCAGTTCCATCATAAAGCCATTGTTCTATTTGAGCATCAATTGGCTCGGAGGATGAAGAAGATGAGGCTCTTGATCTTTTTGGTGCCATTTTGGTGAGAATTGATTTGATTTTGAGGAATTCGAGAGCTAGGGTTTCGAATAGATTTGGGGAAGAAGGTTTGTAGGAGGTAAAAGTGAATAGGTATGGTAAATTTTGGTGGTTAAAAGGGGAAATTCTGCCTGGGAAGCAGCGTTCAGTCGACAGAATGTTCTGTTCAGTCGACTGAATCAAAGGCCGAAGTGTTCTGTGATAGATTCAGTCGACTGAGCAGTACATTCAGTCGACTGAATTTTGTTGATGAAATTTTCTGTTGAATTTTCAGTCGAATGTGCTGATGTTTCCAGTCGACTGAACTTTGCATATATTATTTTTTGTCATATTTTCAGTCGACTAAGCAGAGAAATCCAGTCGACTGAAACATGAATGTTGATGTTTCAGTTAATTTTTGAAATTAAACAATTTATTTAAAGGAATAGTTACAAAAATATTGATATAAATATTTCAAAATTCAACTATTTCTTTGGGGATGGACTTGGAGTCTTCTTTCCTTCATTCTTCATGTAATTTATATCCCATGAATTCGGACTATATTGAGGAGTCTTAGGAGACATCCAAGGATTCACAGGATCAACTGGTGTACGATAAGATGAAGATGGATCAAGTGAGCTAACAGGGCGAGGTAGGGGTTTAGCCACTTCATTCTTCTTTGATCCACAGAAGCGTAAACCGATTTGTTCTAGAAAACTCAAACGTCTTGCCGTAACTTTTTGCTCGAAATATAGCTCTCGTTGAAGATCTATTTGTTGTTGTTGAAAGTGATGAATTTCATCAATCTTTCTTTTTGTGTCAGGGGAAATAAATAGTCCTCGTTTTGCCTTTTTAGATTCTGGTGTGAAACCAGTACGATAATTTTCCCATTTGTAAACTGGCTCATGTGTTGGTGTTGGTGTGGGAAATTTTGGCGATGTTGGAGTGTTATCAACTGACGAGGTGATATTGATTGGAGAGAAGGAGTTGTTTGACGACATTTTGTATTGAAATTTGATTAAACTTTTAATTGTAAGATTGAGATGTAAAAAAAATAATTTTTTTTTGAGTTTATTTATTGTCGAGCTTTACTAAATAACTAATGGTTATAATTTATTTTAAAATTTGTAACCGCACAATGATTTAGTGGTTAGGAAATGTTGATAGAAAAGTATGGTTCATATTAATAAGTCAGTTTTAAAACGTGTGGTTTAAAAATTACCTAATGTAACATATAACATTTCTGAAAAATATTGGATATTTTCATTCAGTCGACTGAACAGATTTTTTTAGTCGACTGAAATGATTGAATATTTAAAATTATATTTAATTGATATCTTTAAAGGATATTATACCTAATTCTCGTCGAAGTTTTATAAAGGAGTTTTCTAATAGAGGTTTAGTAAATATATCGGCAATTTGATTTTTGGTAGAAATATGTTCTAAATTAATTATTCCTTTTTCGATATTGTCTCGTAAAAAATGGTGGCGAATATCTATATGTTTTGTACGAGAGTGATTAACAGGATTTTTAGATAAGTTTATGGTACTTGTATTATCACAATATATTATAAAATTTGTTAAATTTATATTAAAATCTTTAAGTGTTTGTTGCATATATATAACTTGTGTGCAAGCTAAAGCAGCTGATATATACTCTGCTTCGCATGTGGAAAGTGAGACACAATTTTGTTTCTTACTAAACCAAGACACAAGTGATTTTCCAATGAAATGGCAAGTATCACTTGTACTTTTTCTATCCGTTCGGGATCCATCAAAATCAGCATCACTGAATGACACTAACTCAAACGAACATTCCTTTGGATAGAAAAGACCAAAATCTTTAGTTTGGTTAAGATATCACATTATTCGTTTTACTGCTCTTAAGTGTGAATCTTTAGGATCGGATTGAAAACGTGTACATAAATAAACACTCATCATTATGTCAGGTCTACTAGCGGTTAAATAGAGCAAAGAACCTATCATACTTCTAAACAATTTTTGATCTACACTTTTTCCATTTTCATCTCGATCGAGATGTGTAGTGGTACTCATAGGAGTAGGTTTAGCAGAAGTGTTTTCCATACCAAATCGTTTTATTAAATTATCACAATATTTTTCTTGGTTTATAAAAATTCCATTTGTTAATTGTTTGATTTGAAGTCCGAGAAAATATGATAGTTCTCCCATATGAGACATTTCGATCTCATTAGTCATTATATCTGAAATTCTTTACACAAATTTTCATTTGTTGAACCAAAAATAATATCATCTACATATATTTGAATAATTAAAATATCTTTGGCAGTATTTTTAATAAAAAGTGTTTGATCTACTTTTCCAATTTTAAATCCTGAGTTTAATAAATAACTTTTAAGTCTTTCATACCAAGCATGAGGAGCTTGTTTAAGACCATATAGTGCTTTCTTTAATTCAAATACATGATCCGGATATTTTTCATGTATAAATAACGGAAGTTGTTCTACATATACATTTTCTTTAATAAAACCATTTAAAAAATGCACTTTGAACATCCATTTGATAAAGTTTAAAATTGTGAAAACAAGCAAAGGCTAATAATATACGTATTGCTTCCAATCTTGCAACGTGAGCAAATGTTTCTTCAAAATCAATACCTTCTTCTTGATTATACCCTTGTGCTACTAGTCTTGCTTTATTCCTTGTTATATTACCTTGTTCATCTACTTTATTTTTGTAAATCCATTTTGTTCCAATTACTGATTGATTATTCGGATGGGGAACTAATTCCCAAACATTGTTACGTTCAAATTGATTTAATTCTTCTTGCATTGCAATAATCCAATAATCATCTGTTGATGCTTCTTTTGGATTTTTAGGTTCTATAGATGAAATGAAAGCCACATGACCCATTTGATTTAGTTGATTTCTTGTTCTAACTTGAGAATTTATTTCTCCTATTATATTTTGAGTTGGATGATCTCGTAATATTCTAGGAGGAGATCTTAGTTCATTATTATTTTCAGGGTTTATTTCTTCTATATTTATTAATTCTTCATCATCTTTTATATTTAAATTTTTATTAAAGTTTTCATCAAAAGATATATGTAAAGTTTCTTCAATTAAGTTTGTTCGTTTATTAAATACTCGATATGCTTTACTTCGTTTAGAATATCCTACGTAAATTCCTTCATCAGCTTTTGAATCGAATTTTCCTAGTTGATCTTTTGTATTTAAAATAAAACATTTTGATCCAAATATTTTAACATAAGATATATTTGGTTTTTTATTATTGAATAGTTCATAAGAAGTATTTTCATTTAAAGGTCTAATTGAAATTCTATTTAATACATAACATGCAGTAGCAACTGCTTCTACCCAAAAATGTTTTGGTAGAGAACACCCATTTAACAATGTTCTTGCGCATTCTTGTAATGTTCTATTCTTTCTTTCTACAACCCCATTTTGTTGAGGAGTTCTAGGAAAAGAGAAATTATGATTAATTCCTTTCTTTTTACAAAATGTTTCAAAATCTTCATTTTCGAATTCGCCTCCATGATCACTTCGAATATTTTTAATTTTCAAGTTTTTAATGTTTTGGATTCTTTTGACAAATGCTTTAAAATGCTCAAAAGTGTCACTTTTATTTTTCATAAAAATAGTCCATGTATATCTTGAAAAATCATCAACAATTGCAAATACGTATCGACTATGATTAATGGATTGAACTTGTGTTAGTCCGAATAAATCCATATGTAGTAATTCTAATGGTTGTAAAGTGGAAATATTTTTCTTAGATTTAAAAGATGATTTCGTTAATTTCCCTTTTTGACAATCATCGCAAAAATTATTTATTTTAAAATTTATTTTGGGTAATCCTCTTACTACTTCGTTTTTAGAAAGTTTTCTAATAGTTTAAAATTTATGTGACAATATCTTTTGTGCCATAACCAAGGATCATTATCTTTGGCTAGTAAGCACAAACTTGAATTATGATTAATATTCATATTTAGAACATAAATATTTCTATCTCTTTTTCCTTCAAATATAAGATTTTGGTGTTGATCAAAAATACTACATTTATTATTCGAGAAAGTTATTTTAAAACCTTTGTCACATAATTGACTTATGCTAAGTAGATTATGTTTTAAATTTTCAACTAATGAAACATTTGTTATAAAAGGTAAATTTGATGTACCGTAATTGTTCACATCTCCTTTGTCAATGATATAGCCTTTTGAATTGTCTCCGAAGTTAACCGAGCCTCCATCAAAGTATGTGATGTTTGTAAGCATATCTTTGTCTTCGGTCATGTGTTTTGAACAGCCACTGTCTAATATCCATTTCTTCTTTTTAAGTGGGACCTGAAAATAAATATGAAATTATTGGTACCCACTTTTTAATAGGGTCCTAAGAAGTTAGAGTTTTAGGAAACAAAACCCAGTTTAGTTTAGTGTCCTTTTTATAAATATAGTTTTTATTATGATGAACATTATCCATAAATATTTTAATATATTTATTTCTTATTAATACATTGTTAGTTTTTGGTACCCAAATTGTAACTACCTTGTTTTGTACTTTTGTTTTAATAGGTTTCTTAATTAATTTTTGTTGTTTTGAATCCATATTCCTTTTAAAATTTGTATTTTTCTTTTTAGGAATTTTTGACTCCTTATTATATCCTAATCCATGTTTATTTGAAGAGGATTGAGAATTTTCTAAAATCTTGGATAAATTTTCTCTTCCTTTGTTAAAGTTAGAAACATTTTTAGTGATGTTCTCTAATCTAGTTTGAAGACTATTATTTTCTAACTCAACTTGTTTAATTTTAATTTTTAAATCATGATTTTCAGAAATAAGTATATCATTCTTTAATTTTTGAGTTTCAATTTCTTGACTTAAAAGTGATAATTGAGTTTCCGAATTTGAATAAGATTCTTGAACTTTTTCAAGTTCTTCTTCAAGAATTTTCTTTTCATCATTTAACATATCTCTCTCAAACTCAGCTTTGTTTTGATTTTCACGAATTTCCTTAATTTTCTTTTTAAGAATTTTTATTGTGCTTAAAAGTTCAGTGTTTACTTCAATTAAATCGTCGAAAGTTAAATTATTTACCTCAGATTCTTGAGCCATGAAGCATACATTTGCTTGTTCATTGTCGCTATCACTATCACTTTCGGATGATGATGAATCTGAATCGTCCCATGTTACAGAAAATGCCTTCTTTTTGAATTTATCCTTCTTGTTTTTGTTGTTGAAGTTTTTCTGATTTTCCTTTATTTGTTCTTGACAATCTTTTTGCATATGTCCTTTCTTATGACAATTGAAGCATTCTATATTTGAGGATGATGGTTTGTTCAAGAAATTCTTTTTGAATCTATTTTTGTTTCCTTTTCTATACTTTAGGAATTTCTTGAAATTTTTGTCTATTAATGCTAGATCCTCATCTTCAGACTCTGATTCTTCCTTTTCCACATGAAAAGCAATATTCTTTCTTTCTTGAGCTTGATCCTTTTTAGCTTGCATATTTACTTCATACGACATAAGATTTCCAATCAATTCTTCTGGTTTCATTGTAGATAAATCATTTGCTTCCTCGATTGCTAGTACTTTTCTCTCTCATTCATCAGTGAGTGAATTTAGGACTTTAGACACAATGTCAAAGTCCCTGTATCTTTCTCCTAGTCCGATTAGAGCATGATGAATGTCTTGAAATCTTGAGTACATGTCATTGATGGATTCATTTTGTCGCATTCTAAAGTTTTGAAATTGATTCTTCAACATGGATATCTTTGTTTGTTTAACCTTGTTTGTGCCTTCATGTATGAATTTAAGTGTTTCCCATATCTGATATGCAGTAGTACATATGCTAACACGGTTGAATTCATTTCTATCCAGGGCGCAAAACAACATATTTATAGCTTTAGCATTTGCACTTGCTTCATTCTTTTGAGTTTGTGTCCATGTAGGATAATCGGTTGTGGGTACAACGAACTCTGCTTGAGTAGCATTCCAGGCTTCGAAACTTGTTGCTTGCATATAAATTCTCATCCTTGTAGCCCAATAGTTATAGTTTAGTCCATTGAATAGAGGAGGCCTTTGGGTGGATTGTCCTTCCGCAAATGTAGAACTATAGGCAGATGTTGTGCTTGTGCTTGCGTTATTTTCCATATTATCAATATATCTAATAATGGTGTTATGGTTATAGGACGGCCTTGCTCTGATACCAATTGAAAGAGTGGGCTATGCGGTAGGATAGTGTAATATGGAATGATGAAATAGTCTAGGTTGATAAAGTAGGTAAATGCAAGGAGACACCAGGATTTTATACTGGTTCGGACCTCTCGTCCTACGTCCAGTCCCTAAGCTTCTCTTAGGAATTTCACTAACCAACACCCTCACTTCACTCGAAGGAATAGGTTTACAACTTACTCGAACAACCGAACGGGATTTCTTGCCTCAACTACTGAAGAGGACTTCAACTCAATTACTAAAATACAATATTCGACTTGTTGTGTTCTTGTCAACACTAATGAGTCTAATGTAGTACAATATTACTATAATCTTATCCTCGAGAATATGCAATGTGTTTGTGAAGATTTAGGAAATGTGAATTGCTATGAATCAAAAGAATGTTATAAACAAAAACAGTGATTCAAGCAATAGATTGGTGATTGCTTTGAGAATATCTAGAGAATATGAACAAGAGAATAGTAAGATTAAACCAAGAGAATTCGGTGAATTAAATGATGTTAGAATCATGTATATATACTTGTAGAAGAGGTGCATAAGTTGTCAAAGGTTGCAAACAAGAGATGCTTCCATTTCCGTTGATGAATGGTTGCAACTCTTGGGAAGAAGAAGGTGTCTTTTCAGAGAAAATTCGCAGGTTTAAATTCAGTCGACTGAGCAGGAGATTCAGTCGACCGAAAATATGAAGAAAAATTTTCAGGAATAATTTCAGTCGACTGCACAGGTAATTCAGTCGACTGAAACTGTGCAATTTTGTATATGTGTACAGTTTCAGTCGACTGACCATGTCTGTTCAGTCGACTGAAGTATAAAAGTATGCACAGTGAACATGTGAATGAAGTTTTTATGAATGTGTTCTAATGTTCGTGCAAATCTCTTGAGGATAGATTTTAACAAATAATCTTGACTAAGACACATAGAAAAATCATACTAATGTTTATACTTTGGTCTTCATCTATCTTCTTCTAGCTTTTGCATTCTCTTCCTATTTGTTGAAGCTCATTATCATTGATTAAAATCTTCGTGTATCAACAGTCTTTTTGGTTGCTTTGATGGCTCCATTAGCCTTTGGATGTGCTATGGAAGAAAATCTTTTGAAAATTTCAGTTCTTATGGCAAAATCAAGAAAATTCTTCACTTTCAAATTGTGTTCCATTGTTAGATATAATTTTGTAAGTGACCCTAAATCTAGTGATGATATTCTTAATAATGAATCTAAGCACTTTCCCAGATGTGATTTTGGGAAGCGTTCCTGCTTCTACCCACTTAGTAAAGTAATCAAGGCCACCACAGCAAACTTTGTTCTTTCTTTAGAAATTGGCAATGATCCAATCAAATTGGTTCCACATACGTCAAAGGGACATGGACTAGAGATCGGAGTTAATTTGCTTAGTGGTAAATAGGGAATCTTTGAGTATTTTTGACATCCCTCATATTTCTTTGCATGTTCTATAGCTTGACTAGACATTTAAGGCCAATAGAAACCTTGTTCATTTTTTGCTTAGCCAACTTTATCCTATGGAAATGGTCTCCACAAAATCCTACATGCGCTTCCTTTAGTGATTTCAATCCATCTTCCATATTTACACATTTTTAGTAAAGAACAGCATATCCGTTGTTATGAGGAATTTCATCCATCATAGTGAAGGTCAGAGCTTATCGTCTGATTCTCCTAGCTTGTATTTTGTCAGATGGTAGTATCCCATCGGTAAGATATTCTACAGTAGGTATCATCTAAGTATTACTATAACAGTTATGTGCTCTTGGATGATTGGGCTCTTCATATGGAATTTCATCATCAATTTCTCTTCGTTCTCTTTCTTTTGTCATGGCTTGGGATCTAATCAAAAATAGTAGTTTTTCCCTGATTCGAGTATTTTCTCTTCGATACCGGGATTTGTCTGATATCCTATTGGTACAATATAAGTTTCTGGAGCCCCTCTTAAATTAGCCAATTTTGCTAATGAATCTGCTTGAGAGTTATCTCCCCTTGGGACTTGGGGTATAGAAAAATCTTCAAATAATGTATATACCTTAATAGTTTATAACATAGTAAAACAAGAGGAAGAACAAATGGTCTAAAATGCTGTATGTACCTTAATAATTACCATTCTAGAACATTTTACTAACAGAATATTCGATTACAGCGAAAACACTCGGACCCTTTGACAGAATGTAAGATGTAAAATGTTAACTGATTTTAGATGGTACAAAGATACTTTTTTGAATAAAGTCATGGATCTGCCAAAAAGCAGTAGATCTCACTAGATATCAAACTTTGTAGATGGCCTTCCCTCTTTATTTGCAGAAAGAGTAAGGAAATCCTGACAAAAAGGTAAAATAAATATTTCATATGAAAATTATACTTGTGGTAAGCTTATTGGAACATGTATCCAAGAGGGGTTATCATTATGCAATAAGATAAAATTAAGCCAACAAATTGAACGTCAAAATTTGATAAAAAGAAATCAATTAGGGCAATTTTGCAGTTTGGAATATATATTCCAACTACTCAAACCTCTTGTAGACAAAAAAGGGAAAAATTCTTGAATCCTTTTTATAAAAGAAAAAAGAAACATTATTCTAAAAACAAAAGGCCCAAAAAAAGAAGAAAGATTGAATAAAAAAAATAAGATTATTCATTGTTACAAATGGGGAAAAGTTGGGCATTATGCCAATAGATGTAAATAAAAGAAGAAAAGTAACAATTTACAAGCTGATAATGAATTAAAACATACATTATCCAAACTCTTATTAAATTCTAATTCTGAAATTAGTTTAGAAGTAGGAGAATCTGAAACAAGTTCAAGTGATTCTGAAAAGCTTGAAATATTAGACAATGAATCTTTATCTGGTGAATATTGTGAATCCTATACATGAGGATAACCTTGTCTCCAATCAAAACCGAAAGTGAATGTGAGGAATTTTATTAAATTCTTTCACAATATCAAAATATTGATATTAACGTTTTAACTAATGATAATATCCTAGAATTTCTTAAAAGGATTAAAGACCCAGAATTAAGATCTAAGCTAATAGATTAAATGGAAGGTACTCAAGAAACAAGCCAAAATAATAATATTTTTAGAAACATTAATCTATCCTATTATATAAGAAAGAGAATATAGAACTTTTAGTATTTTTATCTCTCGTTTTCTCTTAGGATGAATAGTGTATTCTCCTTATTTTTGGTACAATTTTCCTTTTAGACCCCCTAAAATTCTTCAATCTTCTACAAAACTACCATCATTAACATGGCAATTAATTCCTTTTCATAAAATTTATTTCTTTTGATAAACTCATAACCATTATTTCTTTGTAATCTAAAGGAGATTTCTCCTCTTATCCATGTTACCATTACAATTTTCCATTCATCGTTTGTTTCATATGATTTTTTTACATTCCTCCTATTTAAATTGTTTTCATATTGTTATCTCTTCCCATATATCAGTTTCATACATACAGTTCAATTCAAAAATAAAACAAAATATCTATTTCCAATCTAAATGAACTTAAAGATTCTATCCAAATAGTTTTAGTCAATCTCTTTATTTTTTATCTAACTATAATTTGATTGAATTCATCATTAGTTCTTTAATTTCTATTCATTTAAAAAAATTATCATTTTATTCATGTTTTGGAAAGATTGTGATTTATCTGCTGCTTTCAGCGTTGTAGTTTTCATGGAAAAATTGTCTAAAAGACTCAAAAAACCTTGCTTACTGATAAATATCAAGCTAGATTTAAATATTTAATTTTTATTTTATTATCTTTGTTTTCATTTAATTTAAGATTGACTTTTTTGTTCAGCTAATTTTGCGTTAAAAAGTTGTTTTCTTCTTATTTTTGTTACAGTTTGTATGGATATGAATATGGTTTCTTTTATATATTTAGACGGTTCTTGAATTTATTAGTACATAGATATCATGTAATCTTTATTTATTTTGTAAAATCTATAATACATGAAGCTTGAGTATTTTTTATTCTTAAGTTTTCTACTTACATCGATGTCACCTTATTTGTATTCGTTTAGTACGATTATGATTTTGATTTTATTTATTTTGTAGGGAATAATTGGCTTAGCATACAGAGATATAAAATAATCTTAAATTTTTTGTAATACATAAGAGGTAAAGTTGATCTTTTTTATTTTGAGATATAAATGTATACAAAATTCAAGTTAGGAAAAATCTTATACTTTCTTATTATTTAGTTTCAATATGTATCATTATCAATCTCGTTTCCTTCATATTCTGCAGGGGTTATCCGATTGATTAATTCATCGATAACATAGACCTTTTTTTTATAAAATCCTTGATATGTAATGTTGAACTATTTTTTATTTATCAAGTTTTATATTTACATCGACATTCGTATGATATGTGTTTCGTTAGTATGATCATGAATATTATTTCCTTTGCATATTTTGATTAGCATATTTAGTCCACTAACACATGTATACCCAACAATCTTAAATTATGTATAATCTAAGATAAAATTAATGTTTTGCCATTCTTAAACATATGTATTCAAGAAAATCAAGTTGGGTTAAATATCATCTATGAAGTAAAAGAATGGTCAAATATAATTTTTTTTATCATACTTGGAAAAAGAAATATAAGTGTACAAATATTACCTTTTTTAGTCTACCATATGTAACTTTATTTGAAAATTTTAGTTTTAGAAAGGAGTTATATGAACTTAATTTTTAATTAAATATTTCATTTTTTATACTCATCCTAGACTCGTTTTTGTAATATGAGATAATATCCATTTTAATTGTCCTACGGTTTAATATATTTTGCTATAATTGTGCTTCATTGACCAAGAAATGTACATAAATAGCACACATTTTCCTATTTAATGCATGGTTAACAATGAATTCTTGGAGGTCTTATGGAACATATCAGCAATTATCTTTGCAGTTTGAAGATGTTTATCAATCATTACGAATTGAAGATGTGTTATTAATAATGTTGACAAGTAAACTAACTTAAAATGCAAAAAACTGTATTTAAAAGGAATAAATTGATAGTATTCATTTACTTCAAATTCAAACTAATTTGAGAATTATTACAATTAATTCTCTTTTTTTGAAATTTATTATTAGAGAACAGCTACATAATAATCTTCATTAATCCTAATAATTAGCATACTTTTAGTCAATATAACATTTTATTTTTATGATGGATTAAGACTAATTTTTAATTACTTAATTGTATATTTCTAAAGTATACTTTAATTAAACATGTTGTGTAGCTCTCATTCATATTAACTGTACATTTTCAAACAAATTAGGATCGTGCTCAAGTAGTTGGAATCATCATAGTTAGAATGCTTAGTTTTTTTTTTTTCTGAACTGGTACTTTATATACAACAAATCAATGGGACAACATATCCCATGTCAAATAAACGTTCGAAAGTAAGTTTCGAAGTTGTGACATCCTGCACCAAGCCGAATCAATTAGCCACTTGGACAATGGTGCTTGTCTAGAATGCTTAGTTAATAAGTCAAGTTTTTTGAAAAGGCCTAATATAGTAAAAGTAATATAATAGGTACTGTATACATAATTATTAGTCAAAAATTTATTGCATGATTTATGAACCTAAATATTACTCTTGATACAAAAGATAGAAGGTCAAATTGTTATAGGTCAACTATTAATTCTCATACTATGCTTTCAGTTTCAAAAATAATGGTGGATGTGGTTCCTTTAGTATTTTTAGTTTTAAAACTAAATGATTTATTTCCAAAAAAAATTAACTCAAAATAAAGTATGTGTTATTTAGTTAACTTGATAATTTGGTAATATTTTTATTTTATAATCCAATTGTTTGATGCTATAATAGAATTCAATCAAGTTTTATGAAAATTAATACAATCATATTTATGGCAAATTAGTTTCTTAAGTAAGCATCAAAGATAATTAATATATAAACAATTCTCTAATATGTTTTGTATTTGTTTAGTACGATCATGGACTTCATTTCCTTCGTAAATTTATAAGGCATTATTGGTTTACTAACACATGTACATCAAAGAATTTTTGATTGAGTATAATTTGAGATAAAGTTGATGTATTTTCCATTTTGAACTATAACTATTTAAGAAAATGAAGTAGGGAAAATATCATATATGATGTAAAAGAATGGTCAAATAATAAATTTCTATATTTCATTTTGAGAAAAGTATGTTGAATGTTTAGTTCTAAATAGGCGTTCTATAAATTTAATTTTTATCAAAATATTTTATTTTGTTATATGCAACCTAGACTTATTTTTTGTAATATTAGATATTATCCATCTTAATCGACCTATGGTGATACATATTTCTATAGTAATGCTTCAATGACCATGAAATGTTCATAAGTAGCATATATTTTCCTATTTAATGCATGTTTACAATGAATACTTGGAGATCTTATGGAACAACTTAGCAATTATTTTTTGTTTTCTATAAAGATTGTTTATGCTATATTGTTTTGATTTTTTTTTGCAGTGTGGAGATGTTTATAAATCATTACGAATTGAAGATGGGTTAATAATGATATTTACGAGTGGGCTAACTTCAAATGGAAAGAATTCTATTAAAAGGGAACAAATTGTTGCTAATTTCATGTGGTTCCAATTCAAACTAATTTGAGAATTATTACAATTAATCCTCTTTTATTAATATTTAATCTAATTAGGAAATAATTACATATTAAGTCCCCGTTCATGGACATCGGAACTTTTAACCAAAAAACGGTTAGCAAGAATTATGTCCGATTTAACTTAGATAAGTCTGACGTAATTAATACGTCAACAGTTTAATGATTCACGCGTAGGCTTAAAAATGTAGTGTTTTTGCAAATTGTAGTAATCATGATCATTTTTTTGACATAAGTCGGACATAATTTCTATTTTTTTTTTTGTAAATAATTAATAATACTTCCTATTCAATATTATACATTGATTGTTAATAATTAATTAATAATTATGTCAAATATAAAAAAAAAAACTATACGTTACATAAATACTTCCTGTCCAACCTGTAATCCAAATTGTCCACGAGCACCACAACCTCCAACCTATAACCTCAAATCATAATTATCCACTAAATCATCCTAATTCTTATTAATGCTAATAATTAATATCCACTTTTAGTTCAATATAACATTTTATCTTTTAATGCATTAAAACTAATTTTTAATTTTACTTCATTGTATATTTCAAAAATATACATTTATTTAATCATGTTCGGTGGCTCTAATTCAGATTAGTTGATACAAATAATGATAATGTTTAATTAGTTGGAATCATCAACATCGGAATATACATAGTTAACTAGTCAAGTTTTTTTAAGAAGCTTAATATATAGTAATAGTAATACAGTGAGTTCTATATACATAATTATTAGTTAACAAATTATTGTATAATCTGTAAACCAAAATGATACTCTAGATACAAAGATACAAAATTTGATTGCTCGTTTCATATCTTTTCTCATATCATATTATGCTATATTCATTAAAGAACATGATGTCTGAAAACTACTATAATATTTTTTCTAATTTAACTAGTATAGTGTAATGTGTAATAATGAAAATGTTGTTTCACTAAGCCAAATTTAATTATTATCCCATTTCTAGCATAATTTCTCTACTCTAGGTTTGGAACACTATTATCAAACAAAATTATGTACATATTTAGATTTATATGTCAAAAATATGATAAAATTATGTTGAACCAATGTAAATTACATTTGAAAATTAATTAAATGACGTGCTTAGTAATACAGCGTTTACCAAGTTAGGAATAATTGATAGTTTATGTCACATTTTCTATATAAAGGCATTGTGCTCTAAAATATTAATTATACTCTATATGCTCCAAGTCTATTTAAGCAGATTTATCAACATATTCTTGTTAGTAGTATTCACGAAAAAATTAAGGGGCTTTGCACCGAAGGTCCCTATTTTCGATGTTATTGTAAGAAAAGTCCCTATGATAATAAGTATGTAAATTAAGCCCCTATTTTTTGTAAATCAGAAAGCGCAAACTATCTTGCGCTTTTCTTATAAAAGTGCAAGTTAACTTGCGCTTTTCAAAAATTTATTTTTTTTTTGAAAATTTCAATTTTTTTTAAAAAAATTCAAAATAAAAAAGCGCAAACTAGCTTGCGCTTTTCTGATAAAAGTTGCAAGTTAACTTGCATTTTCTGTCAAAAAAGTGCAAAGCACCTTGCATTTTCTATTTTTCAAAAAATAGGGACTAAATTTACATACTTATATATACATGGACTTTTCTTATAACAACATCAAAAATAGGGACTTGTAACTCGTTTCTTGAAAAATTAATCTACAAATTTACATCCCATAAATACGTGCTTTCATCTTCTTGTACTATAAAGTCTAAAAAATACACCGTTAACATAATTATATACCAACGCGCGTATGCATAGCACGGGTCTGCACTCGTATAGGCATATCACAAAATCCATATTCTATGAATGAAATTTATAAACTCTTAAAAGAAAAACAAAGATAGAACATCCTACTACTATATAAGACCTTAATGAAGAAATTCAAAACCCTATTAAGGAAATTCGAATAATTAAAAATAGGAATAAAAATTTAGATGAAAGAGTTTCTTTATTAGAGTCATCAAAACAAATTTCTATTATTGATAATTATCAAACAGATTATTCATAATATAGTATTCCAGATCGAGAAGATTTTTTATCGAAACTCGATATTGTTATTTAACAAAAATGATTTATTAAAATAACACTTTTAATTGATAGTTATTAACAAAATGAATTAACTACACTTGTTTATAGTGGTGTAGAAATGAATGTAATATGAGAAGGATTAATATCTGCCAGATATTTTCATAAAACTACTAATTCACGAAGTCATGTAGGTGGACAAAAATTTAATATAAAATTTAAAATCCCACAAACTTATATTTGTAGAAATAAAACTTGTATTTGTTGTGGGAATTCTAACTTGAGACGACTCAAATCAAAACCCCAAAGCACAGCGGAAAACAAGATCGTGGTAATATGTGTAAAAACAACCAATCAATATCTCAGTCAATCCAAAACCAATCATAATATTCCGACAAGCAATAGATAACCAAAGCAATAACGATAAAAAAATCACACACCGATTTATAGTGGTTCAATTAATGCCTTGTTAGTGTACATCCACTTTAATAGAGTGGCTTTATTAATACAATAAGAAGAGCATAAGAGATTGATTGCAATGATCAACATTCTAATAGAATTGATTTGTGGAGAAGAGAATTGAAGAAAATTAGTTTAGATAAACCCTAATTAGTGTAGGATAAACTCTAGATTAAACCCTTAATCTCCTGCTATCACAAAGTCTCAAATCCTAAAAATAGCTTATATAGTGAACTTGACACAAATTCTGGATCGAAGAAACAAAACTGCACCACGATAGACGTATGTCATAACCTCTTAGACGTCTATCACAACTTTCGAGCTATAGTAAGCCTGAAGATAGACGTCTGTCACAAATTGACAAACGTCCATTATAACTCTCGGGTTACCAAAGCCTAGATCTCAAACGTCTGCCACTTTGTACAGATGTTTGTCACCTGTTGTTCCAGCAGCACCCTACTTTGTTTGCTATATCTTCCTCCTCCGAGCTCTGATTTGCAAACCGTTTCACCACTGTAAAGCTACTTCCAACCCTTCAATTCTCCATATAGTGTCGTCAAAGTTCAACCCTCCACCTTCGTACTATATCCATCTCTAACTTCAATGATACCATACCATCATCAACAACCGATAGCATCAACTATCACCACTTCTACCTTCAACCAGAGGGAATGTTTTCCCAATGAGCTCTGAAAAATCCACCGTCCATTGCACTTCATCAGTGAGTTCAGGCAAAGCCCTCGCCCGCTAATGAAGTGTTGAAAACATCCAAATGCTAAACAGTCTCACCAAAGACTAAAGCGCTAAGGACTACAAACTGGCACTCACCAAGAAGACATAATCACAATCTCTCACCGATATTCTTCCTCATCCATAACCAAGCTCCTTTCTCAACCGTGCCACCCCATGGCACCTAGCAATTCAACAAGCGAATCAAGTTCGAGCAATGCTCGAACTTCCCATCCGGCAATGCCTTAGTGAACATATCCGCCGCGTTATCCTTTGTATGCACTTTCTGAAGATATACTTGCTTATCTTCATCCATAGCTACTAGAAATGACTCTCTCACTTCAATATGCTTAGTCCTTGAGCTAAACACCAAATTATGTACCAAGTGAGTAGCACTCTGGTTATCATATCAAATGTCGACACTATCGTGCTTGTATCCCAAGTCACATAATAACCGCCTCAAGTAAAGTGCCACCTTTGCCGCCTCCACCGCGGTTATAACCTCCACCTTCATAGTGGATAAAGCAACTACGGTCTGCAATCTCGATCTCCAACTTATGTCCATACCAATTGTGAAGACATCTAAAAGTTGATTTTCTTCGATCCCGATCACCAAGGTAGTCCGAATCAAAATAACCAACCAACTTGTAATTTATCCCCTTACTACTGCCAAAAACAAGACCATGAGATGATGTACCTCTAAGGTATCTCAATATAAGCTTCACTGCTTCCCAATGTGATTTCCCTAGATTATCCATATATCGACTAGCTATCTCAACGATATTTACAATATCGGGCCTTGTACACACTATAGCATACATTAGACTTCCAACTGCACTAGCATATGGCACCTTTTCCATATAAGCCTTATCTTTCTCCAAGATAGGTGATCACTTACTCAAAAACTTCATATGCAAAGGTAAAGGTGTATTTGACACATTTACATTCTCCATGCTAAACCGGCAAAGTACTTTCTCTATATACTCCTTCTGAGTTGATTTCAAATCAAAATGCTTTCGATCCCTTTCTATTTCCATACCCAGTATCCTCTTTACTTCTCCAAAATCGTCCATTTTGAACTCTAATTTCAAACTCAGTTTTAACTTGTTGATCTTATTCTCATCCTTAGAAGTAATGAGCATGTCGCCCACATACAAGAGTAAATACACCTAATAATCAATTTTCAACTTCTTGAAATATAAACAAGCATCCTTGATGCTTCTATCAATACCACTTTCAGGCATAAAATGATCAAATCTCTTGTACCATTGTTTGGGTGATTGGTTTAAACTATATAGTGATTTATTTAACTTGCAAACCAAATTTGACTTACCATCCACAACAAAACCTTTCGGTTGCTCCATGTAGATGGCTTCATCAAAGTCATCATGCAAGAAGGCAGTTTCGCATCAAGTTGCTCCAACTCCAAGTCGTGAATAGCAACTGTAGCAAGTAATATACGGATTGATGTATGGTACACAACTAGTGCGATTATCACATCATACTCCTTTCCCTTCCTTTATAAAAACCCCTTAGCCACTAGCCAAGCTTTTTATCTCCCATCATCCTTCACCTTGTATATCCATTTGCACCCAATAGCACGGTTTCCTATAGGAAGTGGAACTAAATCCCAAGTTTGAATCTTCAATAACGATTGCATCTCTTCCTCCATGGCACAAATCCACTCCGAGCTACCACTCGACTCCATGATGTCGTCAACTTCCATCGGCTCATCTTGAACTATGTGAAGAGCATAGTCTAAATTATCGCAAAAGCTACGACGGTTCCAATCACCATATCTATCGGGTGTCCTTATAGCATGACGACCCATCTGACTTGTAATACCGTCACCTAAACTCTTTTCGACTCCACCTTGAACCGAATCCTCTCTAGAATCATGTATATCACCAACACCACTAGAGGAACGCTGTGGACTATGTGATGTTATATCAACCGCTTCCTCCTCACAAGCATCTCCAACTATTCCACTCCTTGGATGAAAGATGGGAATAACTTCCTTCTCCTTTGATTCACCATGAACCAAATTTGAAACATCAGATGAGCTCTCATTCTCCTTGATCAAAACCGACTCATCAAAAGTAACATGATGAGATTTCACAACCTCCTTCGTTCTTAGATTCCATATCTGATGGCCTTTTACTAGGGATGTCAATGGGTCAGGTTTGGATCGGGTCAAGTCGGGTTCAGGTTGATTTTAAATGGGTTGAGTCAACACGTGTATTGAACAGGTCAGAAATCTCTCAACCCGTATCCGACCCGATTATAAATGGGTTGACCCGACCCGATCCGTGTAACCAGATTATAAATGGGTCGTAAACGGGTCGGAACAACCCGTATAAGTTACGTATGTGTTATTAACAGGTTGTAAACGGGTCGTAAATAGGTTATAAACGGGTCAAATTTGGGTTCATGGGTCGGGTTATAATCGGGTCAGTTCAGCCCATATAAGTATAAACGGGTTATAAACGGGTCAAATTCGGGTTTAACGGTCAACCCGAAACCCGCACGTTTATAAACGGGTCAAATTCAGGTTAACTCAAAAATGACCCGACCACTTAACTGGGTCAGGTTAACCTGTTAATTTCCATGTAATCTTCGGGCCGTGTTCCGAGTCGTGCTAGAAATTGACAACCCTACCTTTTACACTATTTGTATAACCAAGCAAGACCCCTTTGAAAGCTCTAGGCTCAAGCTTGTCATTTCTCGCATCATGCACATAAACCGTACTACCAAACACACGAAGATAACTCAAGTCAATGCTCTTTCCCTTCCACGCTTCCTCTAGAATTTTGTTACAAATAGCTGAGCATGGAATTCGATTAATAATATGCACCGCGGTTGACAAAGCTTCAGCCCAGAATCCCTTAGACAAACCCGATGTCATTCTCAGGCATCGAGCTTTATCAAGTACACGGTTCATTCTCTCCACAACACCATTCGAGTGTGGATCTCTCGGTGTAGTAAAATGCCTTCGAATACCATGATCTTGCAAAACTCCAAGAACTCTCCGAAAACATACTCTTTGCCATTGTCGGACCGTAGAACTTTCAAAGACTCGCCACTCTCATTCTCAACAAGATCTTTCCATGCTTTAAACTTTGAAAATTCCTCTGACTTGGCCTTCATTACATACACCCATACATTTCAAGAAAGGTCATAAGTAAAAGAAATATAATAGCGAGCTACCCCTAAAGAAGCTATGGTGTCGGTCCCCAACATCCATGTGAACATACTCAAGAACCTTTCTCAAATCATATTTTCCTTCACCGAATGAAATTTTGTTTGCTTCCCCATAAAACATTCCTCACAAAACTCTATTTTGTCGAAACTCTTTCCATCAATCATCTCCCTCTTCAAAGAATATCCAAACTCCTCTTCGAGACATGATCTAACCTTAAATGCCACAACCTAGCCCCATCCAAGCCACGAGAACTATTAACTCCTACACAAGTTTCACCTTCTGTAGTCACTCCTTGAAGCAAATAAACACCACGAGTCCAAGAACCTTCATCAACACAAGTGCACCCATTAAAACCCTCAAGCTATTACTTTCAATACTGATCTTACAACCTAAAGAATCCATCTGCTCCAAAGAGATAAGAGACTTTCGAAGTCCCTGAACATAGCATACATTAGTGAGAGTACGAACCATTCCGTCAAGCATTCGCATTTGCACGGAACCAATGCTTTCGACTTATAAATAGCACCATTACCCATAACAATTGAATTTCCTTCTTTGTCGATATAAGAAGAAAAAAATTCCTATTCGGCGTCATATGATAAGACGCCCCTGAATCGAGCACCCATTTGCTAACCGAACATCTGATACTACTGCCCTCAACACATCTACATCTCCCTCACCAGCTCCACTGCTACGAATGTAGATGCCACTTCCTTCTTTGCCTTCTCCTTGTCTGGACACTCATTCTTTCAATGACCCGACTTCTTACAAATATTGCACTTGCCCTTTCTTTCCTTCGACTTTCCTCTCCAACCTGAGTTCCTTGATTTAAAGTGCCCACTTTTCTCCTTCTCCACATATCTCTCTTTCCTCATAAATAAACTTTAACCATTACTAGCACCACTACTTCCATCACCTAACTCCTTCATTTGATCCTGCAAATTCTCGATAAGAAGACCCGTTTTGACATCATCTAGAGTCAAAGTATCCCAACTATAGATCAAACTATTTGAGAAATCTGTATAACAGTCCGGCAACAAACAGAACAATATCATTGCCTTTTGCTCTTCCTTAATCTTAAAATCTACCTCCTTCATCATTATTAGAAAATCATTAAAGATATTCAAGTGTGCCTTAAGCGAAGTACCTTCCTTTATCTTATAGGTGAAGAATATTAACAACAAAATCAAACGATTAGTTAGTGACTTCTTCATATACAACTCCTCCAACTTGTCCCATATACCCTTAACAGTAGTTTCACCACTAATTTAGGAGATAGCATTCTCCCCCATAGCAAGTTGAAGTGTAGTGAATGACACTCTTTCATTTCCTCTCTCTCAACATTTAAGGTGTCTACCAGCAACAAATGTGTATAAAACACTACATGATGCACCCAATTCCTCCTTAGAACTTCTTTGATCTCCCATTATCACTTTTCAAAATCATTATCTCCATTCCACTTGTCTATAACCAATTGTGATCTCGAAGTCGTAGACGATCCACGTCCATAAGGCGCTACCCTTCTTGAATTAACCATTAGGGAACTACCTAAGGTATTATCTGATTCTGGCATTTTCATAAACCACCTACCAACACCAAAAGCACTAATACCAAATGTTTGGGAATTCTAACTTGAGGCTACTGAAATCAAAACCCCAAACCATAGTAGAAAACGAGATCATGGTATGAAGTGTAAAAATAACCAATCAATATCTCAATCCAATTCAAAACTAATCACAATCTCCAAACAAGCAATAGATAATCAAAGAAATAACGATCAAATAAATCACATGCTGATTTATAGTAGTTCCACTAATGCCTTGTTAGTGTACATCCATGAGAGCGGCTTTATTAATACCAATGAGAAGAGTACAAAGGATTGATTATAATGACCAAAATTCTAATAGAATTGATTTATGGAGAAGAGAATTAAAGAAAATTAAGTTTGGATAAACCCTAATTAATAGAGGATAAACTTTAATTAAACCCTTATCGCATGCCGTCTTGAAGTCTCGAATCATGAAAATAGCTTATATAGTGAACCATTCTTCATTGACAAATACCCGATTTTCCTCTTGAAGCCCTATAAGTGAATACACAATTATGGGTCAAAAAAATAAAACTACACCACGGCAGACATCTGACATAACTTCTCAAACGTTTGTCACAATTTTCGAGTTGAACTAAGCCTGTTGACAGATGTTTGTCACAAAATAACTGACGTTTGTTATAACTCTCCGGTTACCAAAACCCAGAGCTCAAACGTTTATAACAGGCGTCTATCTTCTATTGTTCTAGCAGCACTCCGCCTTTTTTTTCATACCTTCCTTCTGTGAGCTCCGATTTACGAACCATTTTCACCATTGTAAAGCCACTTTTGACCTCTTCAATTCTCCTTTTAGTGTCGCCAAAATTCAGCAGTATTCCTATAATTTTTTACTAGTTAAAATTATTACAAATCAAGTAATACTTGGAACCCGTTTTATAGATAAAATATATCTTATAACCAATGTTGATATAAATGAAATTACGAGAACTTATAAAAATAAACCTATTATTTTTCAATTTATAATAAAACCATTTATAATAGTTTTGCATGAAACTAGAGACCTAGTAACACAAAAGACATTCCATCTAAATTTTCTAAAACAGGAAATTCATATATTAACTTTAGAAGAAAAATTAAAGAATCCTAAGTTATAATAAAATATCATAATGATTTTAAATATGTTTTCCATAGAAATATGCAACAAACATCCAAATGCGTTTTGGAATAGGAAAAGACATATTGTTAGTCTTCCTTACAAAGATTATTTTGATGAAAAGAAAATTCCAAATAAGGCAAGATCTTGCTAAATGAATTCTAAATATCAAGAATTATGTAAAAAAGAAATTGAATCACTTTTGAAAAAAGGATTAATAAAAGCCTCACAAGCACCATGATCATGTACTACATTTTATGTTAATAAATATAGTGAACAAGAAAGAGGTATTTCTAGATTAGTAATAAACTACAAACCTCTTAATAAAGTTCTAAAATGGATTAGACATCTAATCCCTAATGAAAAAATATTTGTTAGATAGATTATTTGATGATATTATACTTTCTAAATTCGATTTGAAATCTGGATATTCGCATATTCAAATCTTTAAATCTGATCAGTTTAAAACTGCATTTAAAGTTCCTATAAGACATTATGAGGGGAGCGTTATGTCATTTGGTTTATAAAATGCTCCTCGGAATTCCAAAAAATTATAAATGATATTTTATATGTTATAGTGAATTTATTATAGTTTATATAGATGATATTCTAGATTTCTCAAAAGATACTGAAACCCACTTTAAGCACTTGACATTTTTAAGAAAATTGTTATCCAAAATGGCCTAGTAATATCTAAACCAAAGATGTATTTCTTTCAGGCAAATGTTAGATTTTTAGGTCATAACATAGAAAAGGGAAGAATAATTCTGATAAATAGAAGCGTAGAATTTGCTTCAAAATTCATAGATGTAATAACGGAAAAAACTCAGTTACAATGATTTTTAGGAAGTTTAAACTATACATCTTCTTATTATAAACACTTGGAAAATAATGTAGCAATTTTGTATAATAGACTTAAGAAGAATCTCGGTCCATGGACAAAACAACATACATAAGCCATTAAGAGAATAAATGAAAAGATGAAAAGCCTCCCTTGTTTAATGCTTGCTAACCCAAACTGAAAAAAGATTATTGAAACAGATGCCTTAGAAATAGGATTTGGAGGTATTTTAAAATAGGTATGTCCTAAGATAAAACAGGAATATCTTGCTAGATTTAGCTCAGGAAAATGGAACAATAGCCAAAAGAATTATGCGGCGATCGCCAAAGAAATCCTTGCTATAATGTGTATTAAAATTCCAAGATGATTTGTATAATCAAAAGTTTATTATAAAAATTGATTGTAAATCTGCCAAATATATGTTTAATAAAGATTTCAAACATGATGTGTCCAAACAAATGTTTTCCAAATGGCAGGCTCATTTGGCGCCTTATGATTTTGAAATTATTTATAAAAAAGGAGAAGACATAATCTTCCTGATTTTTAACTCGTAAATCTTTATAGGAAAATGATTCCTAAAGAAAGAAGTAACTTCCCTAATAGAGGAAGAGGTCGAGGCAATATATTGGCCTAGCATGGTAATAGACAGTTTATAGTTGGAAAAATTGCATCTCCATCAAGGAATAATATTCCTACTGACAAAAATAACCCTTTATATTGGAAGTTCATGGAGTTTATGGCTCGTGAAGAAAACCAGCCTGCGACATATGCTACTTTATAGGTAATGAAGATAATGAAAAAATATAACTTTATACGAAGAAAGTTCTTATAAGAAGTAATACTTTTATTAGAATTCTTTGATCTTAAAAGGGAAGATAATCCATGGAGTTTAATGCAAAGATATGTTGATACAACTTCATACATTGTAACTGCATACAAACAAAGAGGATATTATGAAGCAATTTTAAAAGGCACTAGAACATGTGAATTAAATCATTTCCATGGTTATGACCTGAATATTTACAGTTTTATTAAAATAATAATTAAAAGGCTAATACTGCCAGAAGAATGGGGATTATCAACCCTAAAGGAAAAACCGGTTACGATGTTTTCAGGATACAGTAAGATCGAAGGTTTTGACTGATTAACAGTATCTAGTTCAGACTGAACTAGTTAATAAGGCCAAATGGACTATACGTATTGAAATACAACTTTTAAGGCCAAATGTTCGTAGGATTATTTAAGTAAAGAAAATCCATCTAATAATAATTTTGTCAAAACATGTCAATGTGCATAGAAAAGCCCTTAATATCGTCACAAGAATGGGCGTAAAAGCATGACTTATTCCTTTAAAATTATCATTACAAGGTAATCTTTACAACCTTAGTCATATAAGTATTATTCTAGCATGTACGTTAAACTCTACCACCAGTTAACTTCACTCTGTTCTTAATTCTGCTATGTAGTTGTAACCTAAAATTTTATATATCATAAGAGCAATTGAATACATATGAATGGACATGATATAATTCCACGCATGAATGATATTGCCTGCCACTCAGGCTATAATAGATAATGTAAATTTAGTCACGAAAATTAAAATTAAAGAAAACTTACAAAGTGGTAGCAGCAAACTCCTTCTATTCAGCAGAAAGCTTCTTAATATTACAAGCTTATAATACTAGTTACGGAAATACTAACTTATATTACTATAGCTTCTAGGTTCTGAGTCCGTACACCGAGGGACTCATCTTATATATAAGGAGATGGACCTCATACTTAAATTATACACAGTTGATTACAGAATAGTAAACTGAAAAGCTATTAGCTATACTGTCCAAATAATTGAGTAGGTTTGCATTGTTGTTTGGATTCTACCAATAATTTGTGTTGCAGTGTCCTTTGAGCCTATATGCTTCCAAAAGAAAGATGCTTTGTTGTCTTTATCTTTTACATTATTAAGTTGCATTGTTCTTCTAGGCACATGTGCATCCATTCATTACTTTATTAGTTAATCCACCTGTCTTAATTTTTGGGGACCACATTATCTTCTTTTGACTAGCTAAAGCCTTATCCCTTTGCTGCTTTTTACCAAAGAAATTTTCATTGATCTGTTTGAACATTATGTCAATATCTTCTTCTTCCTCTTCTTCATCTTCAAAAAGATCTTACAATTCACCTGCAATTTCTTTTCCATTGGAGGACGATGCCATGGAGGTGTTAGATTTTTCATCTTCTTCTTTTTTGATTAAATCCCTTTACATTTCTTCAAGATAAATGAATAATATATTCTCTTAGTGCTATTCCTTTCAACATTTGCAGCTTCTTCGTGATATGCTCAAATGGACGAGGAGATTCCTTTTGTTGTTTTAACATTTTACGCTTTGATAATTTTTATTTTTTTATTTATTAGGAGAATAATTTATTGACCAAATATTTTACCATTAGAATTACTCATTAATTCATCCCAAAATTTTGTGAAAGAACACCTTTGAAGAAAAGGAATACCTTGTTGAGTGTTACTTAATTCTAATACCCATTTCCAAATGTAGGGGATTAAAAATTCTATGACAAAGTACATTAGAGCCATTCCATCAATCAAACGTATTTCCTCATTATTTCGATTATTTTTGGTGAACTATCTATCCATTCAGAATATAGTTCTTTAAAATTTTCAGGTAGAATTTTCAAAAATGGACCAAAATTTATCCAGCATTGGACAAAAAAATTTGGAATAGGACGTTTGTAAAATTATCCACAAATTTTTATAAATCAAGAATGTTTCTTTTTATCATTTTCATAAAGCAGCATTCTATATAGCGCGTCAACATAGTCCCAGTAGTTAAATTTGATTGCGAACTTCTTTTCTAGGAGAAAAAATTCTTTTTCCTTTAGGGTTGATAATCCCCATTGTTCTAGCAGTATTATCCTTTTAATTATTATTTTATCAAAACTGTAAATATTCGGGTAATTGCCGTGAAAATGAGTTATTTCACATGTTCTAGTGCCCTTTAAAATTGCTTCACAATATCCTCTTTGTTTGTATGCAGTAACATTGTATGATGCTATATCAACATATCCTTTCATTAGAGTCCATATATATCTTCCCTTTTAAGATCAGAGAATTCTATTAAAAGTATTACTTCTTTGTAAGAACTTTCTTCATATGAAGTTATATTTTGTTCATCATTTTCATTACCTATAACATTAGCATATGTTAGAGGCCGATTTTCTTCACGAGCCATAAACTCCATGAACTTCCTGTATAAAGGGTTTTTTTCCTGTAGGAATATTATTCCTTGATGAAGATGCAATAGCTGTCGGTTACCATCCTAGGCCAATATATTGTCTTGACCTCTTCCTCTATTAGGGAAGTCACCTCTTCCACTAAGGATCATAATCCTATAAAAATTCAAGAGTTAAAAAATCAGGAAGATTGATATCTTCTCCATTTTTATAAATAATTTCAAAATCAAAAGATGCCAAATGAGCCTACCCTCTGGCAAACATTTATTTGGAAACATCGTGTTTGAAATCTTTATTAAACATATATTTGGCAGATTTACAGTCGGTTTTTATAAACTTTTGATTATAAAAATCATCTTGGAATTTTAATACACATTTGACTGTAGCAAGGATTACGTTGGCGATCGTCGCATAATTCTTTTAGCTATTATTCCATTTTCCTGAGTAAAATCTGACAAGATATAATTGGTTTGTCTTTGGACATACCTATTTTAAAATACCTCCAAATCCTATTTCTGAGGCGTCTGTTTCAATAATCTTTTCCCAGTTTAGGTTGGCAAACATTAAACAAGGGAGGTTTTTCACATATAAATGGCAGTAAAGGTATATATGTGTGTGTATGTATATAAATACACACACACACACACACACACACACACACATATATATATATATATATATGTATATGTGTATATACACATGTTTATATATATGTGTGTGTGTGTGTATGTGTAAATACACATATATATGTATATATACACATATGTTTATATATATGTGTGTGTGTGTACATATGTACATATGTGTATATATATTTTTATGCGTATGTATGCATATGTATGTATATCTCTATGTGTGTGTATGTATATATGTATATGTGTGTGTATTTGTATAGACATGCGTATGTGTATATATACATACACAAACATAAAAATATATATACACATGTATATATGTGTGTGTATACATATATATACATGTGTATGCATGTATATACATACATATACATATACATATATGTGTGTGTATACATATATTGTAATAACCCACCTTTTCGACCTTCAGAAGTCGACACTAATACATCCATGGTATTCACATGTTGAGCGACCAAGTGCTGGAAAGACGGATTGTTAAGGGAAAGAAAAGAAGGAAGAAGACAAGAAAAAACTAAATAATACAGAATCTCACAACGCAACGGAACAATGTGTATTGATTAACATAAAAATTTACATAGCCATTTCCAAAATAATACTTCAAAGTCACAATAATACAACTTCTACCCTGGGACAGTTATAACTGCCTATCCAACTTAAGTGATACAAGATACATAAGACACGACGGAAACAAGATAATAGCTATCGATAAAGCCACCTACTCCAAACTCCTCTAAAATGCATCCGTGGAAAACCTAAACTACTTGGTTGCTCATACAAATTTGAGTACTTAAGAGTTTTAGGGAATGAAAATAAAATCTAGGTCAGACATGGGTCTGGTGTGATTAAAGCATAAGTTTACCTTTATAAAACCTTTAAAAACAAAGGGTATCTCATAATACCATACCATATATAAACATAGATGGGTTTTGGCATTACGATAACCAAAACAATTTCTATAGAAAATCCAATGACATTATAAGAATGTCTAGAGTTAAAGTAAATATTGAGTCATAGCCGAAATTGTTACATTAATTATATTCCAGCATAATAGGTGTACAATCAAGTTCGAGTATTGAAAAATGGATTCCAACCATGACTAGGTAGGGGACTATCTTTCGATGGTACACCTCTAGAAAATGTACCTTAGGGCTATAGATGCATCTGCCCTCTACTACATAGAGTCGGCAGCCCATTTAACATGATAGACCAGATTACCTCATCCCTTGACACCGAGGCTGCAAACATTGCCCCTCGACGCCACGCACAAAACAACTCTAAGGAGACAATCTAGAATGGGATGACGGATCCTAATGGTAGCTAACCACATAACTCTGCTACATACCCTCTTTTAGCCTTTTTTTTAGTATTACGAGGCTTTGAGACTATGCTTTTACCTTTTCTACTAGCAGGCCATCTTGGAATGCTAACACTGTCTTCTAGGAAGAGATGAAATGCCAGCATTTATCCATACAAGTTGTTCCAAAATCAAACAAACATTCAAAATTTACTATCTCCCATTTTGGAATTACCCTCAGAAGAATAGTATAACTCCATAGCATACTTCATCATGAAAACTATTAGTTTGGAGTGGTTTGAATAAATCCGAAAAACCAATGTCTCCAAAGTAAGCGATAATTTCTAGCTAACTCAATTTCGGTTCTTTGGAAATATGAAATAAGCATCCGGTTTCTCACCGGGGAACTCAAATATACCCAACATACTTCCTGAGATAAAACAGGTCCAGATTTAATAGTCAATTATTTAACTATCAAAATATACAAACAACAATAATTCAGCGATTTAATTACCCATAGCATCCACTAAGCCATATAGCAATTCTTTCGTTTATTAAAATCTCTTTTCAAAAGCGTATATGTGACGACCCAACTTCCAAAAACCAGAAAGTCGCATCGCTAATAAGAAAGAAAGGGATATAAAAGAGAAAGAAAGAGAAGAAAGAAGAAACAGGAAATGTGACATGCTGAGTGTTGCTGTGAAATGATCATTGTGTTGATCATTTGTGATAGGATCATTTATCTGATCGTCTATCCTGGTGATCATTTCTATGATCATTTGTTGACCCAAAGCATGGCTTTTGTATAAAGTATGTTTTTGTGGACGTGACTTCGTCGAGCCTCACACCTCGGGAATGGTCAAAACAGGAAAGATGCGGCAAGGTTATGAGGGGTAGCGCCCTTTAGGATATGTGCATTTCCTTCTGGAAAAGGGTGGTATCATGGTATGGAGCCCAGATACTTACTCATGTTGAAAACACTTTATGATTGTGTGAATTGATTACGAGCGCTCGGTGAAAGGTCCCAAAGGACCGGGGGATGACATATTCGGTCAGTTGTTACTCAGTTAGGGGTAACCCGGCCTTGTGTTGGCAGAGATCCGGTTTGGTTCTCGGGGATGTCCTTCCAGAGGCATTCTCATGTGGCAATGGGAAGTTCCTTGGCCTGATCATTCGTTGGAAATCCAATTCCCAATACGAAACCTTGTACGGTATTAGTTGTAGAACCTGCCATTTACTTATGGTGGTCACCACTGTTTAGATGGTAGCTATAGTAGGCATACGATAATGGTCGTATGTTGGCTAAGATTTATATTCTACCTTCGAAATATTTTCCTACACTATGCACTAGTAATAATATCAAATGTTCTTTTTAATGCGTATCAAGCATCTTTGACTATCATAAGGAGAAATCTCCTCCGATTCTACGTTTGCATTGTGTGTGTGCGGGAGGCCTTATGGTAGTCTCATTTTTAAAAGCATTGCGAATTGACTTTAAAAATATTCCTCTATTTTGATTTTAAAGATAAATAAACCGTTTTGAGTTCTCACACCAGTCACATGACTGACTCGGAGTTTATTATTTTCCTTCCTAAACTCTGGGTGCCCACCAATTTTCACACGGGCAGCCAAGAGTTAGGTTTATCAGGATATTCTGGAATTCAGGAGTTGCTGGAGGCAAGCTGGACGGCATGGCGTATTACTAGTATATAGTATTTCTTTTCCGCTGTTTGTTGTTGTTTGTTGTTGTACACTCTGATGAAATGAAATGTAATGTGATGTAATGTAATAACTGATATAGTTCTTTGTTTAAAGATTATTCATTTATTATTATATGTTGTTCCGCTGCGAATTGTGAGATTCTGATGTTGTTCTGTTGTTTTCTTTTTTTCCGTTCCATGTTCTATCTCTTCTCTCTATTTTTCTATCTTTCTCTCTCCTTCTTTCTTTTTCTTCTTCTTAAACCCTAACATTTCGGTTTTTCGGCAACGAAAAATCGCTATCGTTACAGTATAACTCCATAGCATAATTCATCATGAAAACTATTAGTTTGGAGTGGTTTGAATAAATCTGAAAAACCAATGTCTCCAAAGTAAGCGATAATTTCTAGCTAACTCAATTTTGGTTCTTTGGAAATATGAAATAAGCATCCGGTTTCTCACTGGGGAACTCGAATATACCCAACATACTTCCTAAGATAAAACAGGTCCAGATTTAATAGTCAATTATTTAACTATCAAAATATACAAACAACAATAATTCAGCGATTTAATTACCCATAGCATCCACTAAGCCATAAAGCAATTCTTTCGTTTATTAAAATCTCTTTTCAAAAGCGTATATGTGACGACCCAACTTCCAAAAACTAGAAAGTCGCATCGCTAATAAGAAAGAAAGGGATATAAAAGAGAAAGAAAGAGAAGAAAGAAGAAGCAACACATCAGAATCTAAACAGCGAAAGCGAAACGAATAAATTATATTAATAACATAAAATATTACATAGTTTACAACCACTATCAGAGTACATAGATAATACAACACATACTAGATAGTTATAAACACCTGTCTAGTATTTACAACATAATACAATCAGAGACATCACAGAACACACAGCGGAATACTATATATCTAACGCAGAGGCCTTCTGCTCCATTGCTCCTCCAATATTCGTCAAAGCTAACCTGAATCCCTTGGCTACTCGTAAAAATTTGAGTACCCAAGAGTTTATGAAAAACAAAGAATAAACTCCGGGTCGGACATGGGTCTGGTGTGAGTAACAGGTTAAAGTTGCTTAACTTTCAAAACCTTTTTGAAAAGAAAGGTATCACGTAAGATTTCCCACACATAAACATGGAAAAGTTTTTACCTTACGCTAACCAAAACATTTGATAAGAAATCTAGTGATATTATAATAGGTCTAGGGTTTTCAAGTAAATATGAAATAGCCGAAATTGTTACATTCATTAAATCCAGCTACTGGCCACAAAAGTAGGTAATACAATCAAAACCGTTGGCACTTATTGGATTTTGGATTCCATACAATGGCTGGGCTACTGGGCTACCGCCCGTCACATTACTGGCCTAGATCAACGTACCGAGGAGTACGCCCGCTCCCCTGCAACACAAGGCCGGACCCATTCCTTACTGAATAGTTCCGAACAAGACAACCCTGCAGTTGGTGCGCATATCCAACTGCCCACTAAGCCGAATAAAAAGGGACCTCTAGACAGGGGAAAATCTTGCTCTCCAGTGGGGGCTACCCACGAAGCCTTGCTGCACCTCCCCTGTTTTAGCCATTCTCGGTTGATGAGGCTTGAGGCTACGATTACCTTTAGGACACATTATCTCAGAATGCTCATCGTCCACCTGACGATGTTCTGAAAGCATTCAATCCATACAAGTTCGTTCCGGGTTCGAACGAAACCGAAGGCATTATCTCGTTACACTCGTTTTGGAATCACCCTCAGAGTTAACGACGATAACCCTTGCACTTTGAATCTCCATCTCGAGCCTAAAGTAATATTTTGTTAATCTAAATATTAAATTAATTACATCATCTTTAATTAATAGTCCTTACACCTCCAGAGTTATACTGACCAATAGTCCTTACACCTCGAGTCTTCACTCTTCACATAAGATTCACGACCTATCGTTAATTTGGATCGATGTGGTTTTCGGATATCTAAATATGAAAACCCAATCCCGGTCTCATCGAAATCCAAAGCGTGTCTTTTAGGTCCAAGTTGTTTGGAGTTAGAAACAACTCAATAACATTATTTATATACACACAGATAGATAATTCACAGATCCACAACAGATAATTATCATTATCATAACCACAGATAATCCATACTATCATTATTAAAAGATAATCCATATCATCATCATAATGCAAGTAATGCATCCATATCACTCAACATTATTAATCTCATAGCTGAGGTTCAAAACCATTCAAAGCAACCAATAACAACCATTCATAAGCAATGATCTATAATCATACTATCTATAATCAATTTAAATAAAATTAAATTAATTACATCATCTTTAATTAATTTAAAATGAGTTAAATTAATTATTATCACAATATAAATCTTGCTTACATTATCTTTAATTAATTACAAATTAATTAATTGATTAACCTCTAATTTATCATCTTAATTAATCAATCCTGATTAATTATACTTTAATTAATTTCACAAAATTAATTACTCTAAACCAAATACAGTAATTAACCTTTAATTACTTCATTAATTAATTAACTATAATTAAGTACTTTACACCTTAATTAATTACAATTAATTAATTACACTTAATCACTTATTATTAATTAATTAATCTTGATTAATCAATCTTAATTACTTCATTAATTATATTAATTAATGACACTTAATTATATTTAATTAATTACTCCATTAAATTAATTACTTTCAGTAATTAATCTCACTTAACCCATAACTATTAATCACCTTGTTTAGTCTCAATCTGTAATTAACTACCTTTAATTACTTATCAAATAATTACCCCTTAATTAATTTCTTAATTAATCTCTTGATTAATTATACAAAATAATTTAATCCAAATTACATTCACAATTCCAACATTATCCACTAATTACATCCTGTAATTATTTCTAATTACTTAACTGAGTAATTCCATTAATTACATTAAGTAATTATTATCAAATCAAATGTTTAGAATTAATTAAACTTAATTAATTAATTTAAACCAGCCTTTATTAACTTCATTAATTATATTAAGTAATTAATGTCTTGATTACTCTTATTTAAGTAATTAAACTTAAATAAATTTCACAATTTAATCAATCTAATTATAAAAAAATTTAATCATATTAATTAATTACTAAATAAACTTTAGTTAATGACCATCATTAACTATTATTAATTCTTTAATTACTTTTCTTTTAATTACTTCTTAATTAATCTCTAATTCAAATTAATCCAAATTATTAATTATAAATTAAATAAATAAGTCACTCCTTAATTATCCTATTTATTTAATTATTTTAACATCTTAATAATTTCTAACGAAATCCATTCCTTATTAATAATTTTATTAATATTAAAGTGTACTTAGTACATTGAAATTTTTAAATTTTAAATCCAAATTTCATTTTGAATCTAAAATTCAAAATGATATTTATTTAAGCATTGACCAATTTAAATTCCATTTAAAATCTTTTAAAATAAATGTAAATAACATTTATTACTTATATTTAAAACTTATATAAGATAGGTCTAAATTTACTTAATTTAATTTAAAAATTAAGTTTTAAATACATTACTATTTAAATTATAAATTCAAGTTAACAAATCATTTGACTTCTTTTATAAACCTTTATAAATGACTTCATTCAAAAAGGTAAATCAAATTTAAAATATTTGTTTGAAAAAACAAATTTACTCCTAATTAACAATTTAAATTTAAACTAGTTTGAAAACATTCAAATTTTAAAACTTATTCAAATCCCAGATTTTTAATTCAATACACGTGAAACCATTCCTTATTTAAATCATTTGAATTTAAAACTTGAACTTTTGATTTAGATTTAGATTTTTAAAACTTTATTTAAAATACAAACACATTTTAAAAACCTGAAGATTCAAAAATCTTAAGAAAATTGAAACTTAAATTTAGATTCAAACTGCTGTTTTGATTCATGATTCAAATTTCGAAATGAAATTTAAATTTATAGAAAAACTGTCAGGTTTTTTTTTTCAAATTGAAAACCACTTTTAAATTTTAAAAATTATAGGATTCAAAATCATTTGAAACTATAATACAAAATATATTTAAACATAACTCAGATTTAAAAACTTTGCTTCCATTTGAATTCAGGGTTTTAAAATTTAAACAGAATAACAGGTTTCTATTTTAAACTTGTACTATACTAAACCCTTCCTTGCCCAAATTCTGCTTCGAGTCATCAGACTCATTTCTTCGAGCAAGACACAAGAATACTCGAGTTATACTTCGAGTTCAAACACCACTATACCCAGAAAAACATCAAACCCAAAAAAATTGCACGGTGCACGTGCATCGTGCCTCCGACCATCAACCTCCTTCTCCGGTGACTTCAACACATCAACCTTCAACTCCCCAGTCCAATACAACCATCTCCTTACCCTTATCCACCTCGAATTTGAATTCGAGTTAAATTTTTAAAACCTGGAACCAAGCAGTCCAAACTCCCCAAAACCTATCATTGCCTCATCCAATCATCCCCGATCACCAGAAATCCTGAAACGCCGGTCACAATCACGTCTACTACCATTCTTACACCTCCCAAAATTTCAATGCATTCGGTCCACAGAAGAAGGCGAGAAAGATCGATCATCCTAACCTAGTTAAACTAGGGCTATAGATAAAAAATCAATATCACACCCTCCATGTTGATTTGTTCCAACATCAAATATTTTTCCCTGAATCAATGATAACTCAACTGCCTTCAAGATGAATCCCGGCTCTTAAATTTGCAAAGATCATCTAAAAACCCCCCAATTCCATTTTCTGTTCAACACAGAACTGCACCACTCCCTTTAACCTATAAATTATGATTTTTATATTGAATTTCATATTTTGCTTTGTGTTTCTATTTTATATTACTGAATTCATAAATTTACAGAGTTTGATTTTTACTTTGTAAATCAATCACTACTGTTATTTTTTCTTTCTAAAACCTGAACAAAATTTAAACTTTGATTCTCAATTTAACAAACACATTTGAATGAACCTGAAAACACTTACATATACTGAATTATGTAATAATGGTGTTTGAACAGATTCTTGCATCTGGAAAAGAAAATATAGAGGTTAGCACGATCAAGTTATCTATACATGTCTACAGAAAAAAACAACTGATATAAATGCATATATCATTCACACAGAAACATGAAAATCAACAAGCAACTTTCTAAAATGCTTAAACTTCATTAATTAGGATGTTACTCACCTTTTTCTTGATGTGCAGAGAAGTGAATTTTGAAAAAGACGTTGCTTTATAAAACTGGAAACTTCATTTCAAAATCCTAAATTGCTTCCTTAATTTGATTAAAACATGAGTGCTTGTTACAGAACTCTTGCATGCGTGCTTTGATTTCCAGATTCTAGGTGAAATGCAGGCTTTTATTTTGAATGCTACAGATTTGCTTGCTTTGATTCAATATGAAGGTTTCGAATAAATTTTGCTTCTAGATTTTGAAAGGAGGAAATGCAAATGTTTTTTATGCAGGCTATTTTGTTTTGATTTGAAAATAATTGGTTTGCATGCAGGCTTGAATTCCAGAAATGCAGAATTCTTGTTTGATTTCATGCATTTGATTTAATTTTGAAAAAAAATGATAGGCATGCCTTTGGTTTGAGAAGTGGATTTGGATATGTTTTAGATTTTTGTTTTCCATTGTTTTCTTAGTTTTAGATTTTAAAAAGGAATAAGATAGAAGAGGATTTGTTTATAAAAACTGAAATTATTAAAAATAAAATCAAAAGAAAATGCTAAATTAAATTTTGTGACACTTGTCTCACAAAGTAACATTTGTCAAAACTTTATTTTATCATGTAACAAGTGTTATGTAAAACCTTAAGATGTTACACTTGTCTTATAAAAATAATTATTATTTAATTAAAAGTTAATTAGTATTTATCTAGTATGTTATTATAAGATGGATGTAAACTTATGTTTTAATAAATTAGTTAATCATGTATTTATTTACATGTATATAAATTTTTAAAATGAATAAATCAAATTTAATTTATAAAATAAAGTTTATACAAAAATTTCAAAATCAAAAAAAATTAAAAACATCTGTACTTTAGATTTTAAAAACTTTGAATTCAAGTTCAAATTAAAATTTTGAAATCCAGTTTATTTACAAATACAACTACAAATTTGAATTTTGAAAAACAATAATTTTCATTAAAAATTTATTTGTTGAAACAATGTATTATTATATATAAAAATAACCACATTTAATAACCATAAATAACTTATTAAAAGAAATTGTCTTCTTATTAATAAATTATTTATTTTATCACATTATATTTAAAAGAAAATCAAAATGAACCTTATTGTTATTTATTTAAATTTTAATCTTGAGTTAAACATATTTTAAATCATTTCAATATTTATCTTATGTATTTAAAACCATATTTATTTATTAAATATCCTTTTAAAAGTTTAACCTTCAAATAAAATCATAATTCACAATTTACTAAAGATATATATTTTATAGAAAACAGGATTTATTTATTAATTAATTAAAACAATACCTATTTACAATATATATAATATTCTATATATATTATAAATATGAAACAATTATTAGATTTAAAAAGATAAAATCTATCAATTAACTATTTATTTTATTGAATTATTAAATTAATTCAAATCTCATTACAAAGATTATCAAATCAATTTAATTTTTAATTCAGATTATTAAATTGATGTTGCTTGAAAATTCCGGGTCATCACAGTATATCAAAAACATCCATATACTTATCTTACTGCCATAAGTATACTCGCAAAACATTTGTGAAAGATTTCTCATTTACAAATCATATCAAAGGATCAAGACAAAATGTTATTTAAATTAGAGATAAAGATAATCTTAAACAATATTCCTTCAGTATTACGCATGGAACAAATGTCCATACCACCAGAATTAAGAAGGTCAGTTAAAGGAAATCAAATCTCAAATTCTTTTATAAATTTCCTTTAATAAATCCTTTTAACAAATCTCTTATGTATATAATATTTCCTTTACCCAAAACTCCAAATCATTTTGTAAAACTTCTTTTATAAATGTTCAAAACTATTTATAACACTCTAAATAAATCTCTAAAATCATTTATAAAACTTCTTCATTTAAAACAAAGATCCTCTAATAAAATTTAATCCATAAAGTTCCCTTGATAAAATCAATTGTTTAAAATGCATTTAAACAAACAAGTTATTATTCGAAACATTCTTCATGTAATTATTTTTAAACCCTATTAACAAAATACCGATTTTAAAAAATTATTTAAAAGATTAAATTAACTTCAAACATTTAATAAAAAAATTGTTTAACTAATCTTTAAATATCATATTTGAAATAATAATAAAATTTAAATCATTTCAAAAAGGATATAAATGAAATATTGGACTTTGCAATCAAAAGGAGGCTTAGTGACCAAAATGGTAAATTTAATTGGGTTTAACTTATCTAAGTTCTAACATGATTATTTCATAATAAGCAGATATATAAAGGGATTTAGCTAATAACAATCAATCAACATATGGCTAAACGTCCAAGTTAATAAAATAGCAGAATGAGGATTTGTTCTGCCTTATAGATGTCAAAATAATCTACTTAGTGAAATACGCAGAATTGATTTATTCTGCTAACGGATATTTTATAAATTAAATTAGCAGAACTGTGTTTTATTCTGCTAAACATATGCTGCTGGGTTTCATATTCAATTGAAGTTATTTAAGGGTAGTCGACGAAGAAATCCCTTGGATTTAAAAGAGAACTTGCTTTAAAAACAAAATCAATCTTTAGAAATAAAGTGGTTTAAAACTTTAAAACCTATATTTGAAAATTAAAACATTTTAAGCTCTTTATTTTAATAATAATTAAACAATAATTAATTAATAATTATCCTTAAAATAAATAATTGAATAATAGCTAACCTTTAAATAAATAATTAAACCATACTTAGTATTTAATTAATAGTTAAATAATAATTTAAACCATTAAATAATAATTGATCTCAATTAATTAATTAAATAATCCTTAATTAAAAATTAAATAATAAATTATACCTTTATTTAAAATAATTAAATCACAATTAAGTCAAAATTAAATCTTAACTTATATTTAACTTGATTAGTAATTAACTGATAATTAAACCTCTTTATAAATAAATAATTAATAATTAGTCTTTAATAATTTATTAAAATAATAATTAATCCCTAAATAATTAAATAATAATTAACTTTTAAAATAATAACTATAATCCTTTAATAAATTATTAATTTATGATTAACCTTATATTAAATAACTAATTATAAATAACTTATTAATTCATAATTAAGCACAAATTCCCTTTATTAACAACAAATTAAGTACTAATTACCTTACTTAATTAGTAAAATAATCATTAAATACTTAAAGAAATGAATAAATAAATATTTATTTAATCATACTTAAAATAAGTTCATTTCAAAAGATACTTAAGTGAAAACAATTTAAATTTTCCAAAAGTACTCGCTTTTACGAACTGCATTTATAGCTACTATTCACTATATGACCCGAAAATCACAAACTTGCTTTATACTGTAAATTAGTTTCAAAACTCTATCTTTTATGTTTAGCTTACTTTTATAAACTTAGATAAGGTTTTGAAAACTAAAGTAAGATTTTAAAACTTTTATAAAACTTTTCTACAAATAAAGTAAGTAAAGAAACTAAATTAAAACAAGGGATCTCGATGTCGCAGCATGCAACTTAGGTGCTAACTTCTTTTAGTATACAACACATATCACATGCTCCAACATCATTACCTACCATACAACATACCTAAAGTAAAATCATTACTTTAAACTATAACTCGCAAAGTTATACTTGACTTTAATTTTTAATATCAAAACTAAACAATACCATATCCAACCATAAATATAAAAATATAACTCAACATTCAAATAGGCACCAAGCTTAGAAAACAAGTGGCATAAAATTAAACTTAAAAACTTTATGAAAAGGTGTTATCTTTACTCACTCAAAAGCTATTCAAACACTTAGAAATAGCACTATGACTTGCATCGAACTTAGGCCTTTGCTTTTCTTTTTGAAAAATGGGTTTTTCTGACATGAAAGTGGAAAGGAGGATCGGCCTAAGGTGAGCATGGCTCGGCCATGGGTGGTTGAAAAGTGTTTTAGGGCTAGTTCAGAAAGGAAGGAAATGTAGAAGTAAATGAATACCTTTAACTATATTAAAACCGAAAAAGAGTAAGATTTTTAACTTTGTAAATTCATGGAAGCCATTAAAAGGTGTCATGGAGCTTGAAATAAGAATAAAGTTTGTGAAATGAAAATAGAATGAAAATAGGAAGGATAAAGAATAAGTAAATTGTATATATATTAAGTGTATAAATTAAATTACTAATTTACCCCTTGTAGTACTTTATCCTCCTTCATTTAATAACCCATCACTAATCTGTGTCCCCTCCTTGCCAACATGCATTTAATTATCATTTGCACTTATGTCTCTTAAGGTTTAAACATGTTTTCAGTACTAAATGTACTATTGCTTCATATGATGTGAAACTTAACTTTTTACTTAATTAAATTCTCTTAAGTGTGTGTGTGTAAACACACTTAACAAATGCACACATGTATGTACACATATCCTAACATTATTATAATTGTATGTGGATATATTAAGTCTAGGGTTTTCAACTTTTAGCCGAAAAAGTCGAAAATTCGAAAAACAAATTTCAGCCACATTTTTAATTTTTCTTCGAACTAAATTTTTTTGTAAACAAATTTTTGAAAATCATTTCACCATCATTACTTATTATTTAAAAGGGTTTTATTTAGGGATTTTTAGGCTCAAGGAAAAAGTTGAAGAAAAATTTAGTCTCAGGGACAACAAGTTTGCTTTATAGGCTGAAGGACACTTTCTAGTATAAATCATAGAATGATAGTTGTAACTATCATTTTTTGTTTACACTAAAAAGTGTCTTTCAGACTAAAAAGCAAACTTGTTGTCCCTGAGACTAATTTTTTTTGCAACTTCTTCCCTGTGTCTATTTTCCTATTTATATTTTAATTATAAATAACATTATTTGAATATTTAAAAGTAATTAAATATTCACAAATCAAAGCATTGAAATTATGGGTCGTTACTTATACATACATACATACGTGTATATATATACACACATAAATATATACATATACATACGTAGACATGCATACATATATAGACATATATGTGGACATGTATATGTGTATATAAATATACATATATATACATACACACTCATGTGTGTGTACACACACACACATGTGTGTGTACATATATATATACATACACACGCACATATATATACACATGTGTCCGTGTGCATATGCATATATGTGTGTAGTATGTGTGTGTATATATACATATATCTATACAAATACATACATGCACACACATATATACACATATATACATATATACATATACATACATATATATATACATAGGCACACATATAAATACATATACATATACATAAATATACATACATATACATATGTGTACATATGTGTACATACACATATCTACATATATACATATATATACATATGTGTGTGTAGACACACGTACACGCACACACACACATATATATATATCTGTGTGTGTATGTACATACACACATATAGATACATATGTAAACGTATACACACATATTTACATATATACATATACATATATACATACACGTACATACACAAATGTGTGTGTGTCTATATATACATATACATACATATATACAAACATACACATATATACATATGAATATGTGTATATATAAACACACTCACACACATCACATACATGTATGTGTGTGTATTTGTGTGTATCTATATATGTACTCTAGCATTTTAATTTCAACAGTAAATGCTTCTTTATGAACATTCAACCCTTTTCTTCTTCCAAAGAAGCACCGAATGAATCCTCTTCTCAAATAATATTGCATTACGTTCCTCAAAATTTCAAAACAAATTTTAACATTTAAAGGCCAAATGAGGTCATGATAAAGTAAAGACCAAATTTGCCTTTAAAACATCAAATTTATGTGCATTTAAAATAAAAAATCTATAAAATATTTCTTTTGGTTGATTATTGCAGCCTATTTGGTTTGCTAATCAGCTGTATGCCTTTTTTATTTATAAGTTTTTTAACCTTGAACCGATACTTCTATTTGATTGCTTTTTATCAAAATGCAGGATCCCAAATACTCATGCATTGGAAATTAATGTGAAATTTTCAATTCAACATATCTCACATCAAGAGATTCACGAAAGCCATATTGCAACTCCAGATAATTGCAAGTAATTTATTTTTTTTGATGATTTTCATATGTACGTACTCGTACATATACATATATTCATATACATATGTGTAGATACAAAAGTATACATTCACATACACATATACGTACACACACACACACACATTGTGTATGTGTGTGTGTATGCATATGTGTATATGTGTTTGTATCTATATATGTACACCTGACATTTTAATTTCAACTGTAAACGCTTCTTTATGAACATTCAACCCTTTTCTTCTTCCAAAGAAGCACTGAATGAATCTTCTTCTCAAATAGTATTTCATTATGTTCCTCGAAATTTCAAATCAAAAATTAAAATTCAAAGACCAAATGAGGTCATGATAAAGTGACGACCAAATTCGCCTTCAAAACATCAAATTTAAGTACATTTAAAATAAAAAATCCGTAAAATACTTTTTGATTATTACAGCCTATTTGGTTTGCTAATAAGTTGTATGCCTTTTTTATTCACAGGTTTTTTAATCTTGAACCGATACTTCTATTTAATTACTTGCATTTTACCAAAATGCAGGATCCCAAATACTCATGCGTTGGAAATAAATGTGAAATTTTCAATTCGACATATCTCACATAAAGAGATTCAAGAAAGCCATATTGTAACTCTAGACAATTGTAAGTAATTTAATTTTTTTGATTTTTTCATTTCCCATTGTTTTATTACTAATTTGGGCACACCTCTTTTTGTTCACTATGTTTATTTACATAGAATGCGATGCATGACCAAGGTGACTATGATGGTTTTATTAAACCTTTTTGTAATAATGTTTTAATTTCTTTTTTACAGTATTTTAAATATTCAGAATTCATTTGACATGATCTTGCTTTAGTAAGACTTTTTTCTCATTAAAATCTTCTTCATATGGAAGACTGATAATGTTTTCATTTTATCCCAAAAAGCTTTTGGATAATCATGACAAATTTCCATAGAAAATTTGTTATAAATCATTTTGATTTTCTCTTGCGGTTAGGATTTTGGAGTTTGTCCTCTATATTGAGAGAATTTATTTCTTGTTTTTGGAGAGTTATGTAGAAAGATTAGTGAAGAGAGTAAATTAGAACATAAGAATAGTGTAATTCAATGCAAAAGGAACAACAAAAAAGAGAACACAGATTTATAGTGGTTCAGCTTAATTTCCTACGTCCACTTTGAGTTTAATCTTTATTGCTTTCTCAATCACTTGAATATAGATACAATCCGTAAACCAATCACTTGCATGCAAGTTTAAATTAAAAAGAGAAGAGTATCAAAAATGGGAGGGTCTCCCCAGTGTTCTCGGAAAAAGGTCCCTTTCATCGTGCCCTTTCCCTTCTATTTATAGATGAAGATAGGCTGGACTCGTTGTGCAGGCTTCAAGGTCAAGGTGACTTGGCCCATATAGGGCGATCTTGAGCGGGTCGGTCCATTCTTGCTGAACCATACCTAAATGCCAAAATATGTCGACTGCATCAAACCCATATATCCTCAGGCTCTTCTTAGTGAGAATCTTGTGTAGTTCTAATGATAATATATTCAGCTGTTTTTTTGTAGCCAGGCTAAGGTACCTGGTAACATTTGCCCCCAAAGTGTGTCGTGTGAAGCAACATGACACGCTTTGAATCAGTGAGTATTCCTTGTTTCCAGAAAGAAATCCATCGTGTTTCCTGAACTGTCATTATCTTTTAGTTTATCCTCCCAAGGTGTCGTATCCTTCTTTGGTCGTCATGACGCTTGGTCGATTCCCAATACTATAAATCCAGGGTTGTAGTTCATCAGTAGCCATCCATGTCTGATTCTACAGGGCAAATAAGCTTCGGCTATCCGATTCAGTGTTTTCTTAATAACCTTAAGTGAGAATTTAGTTTCTGTTGATTTCAAGAAGTCGAACTTTTTCGGACGTACACATGCATGTTCGGGTACATGTTCTTTCCATTGGCTCTCGGATGCGTCTTATATGCTCGTAAGTCGTCACCAATTCTATCTAGCTTTCTTGCAATTCAATCGCGATTCCTTATTTGTATTTTCAATGAAATAAGTTACTATAATCAGCCACTTGATGAGAGCGGACTTCAAGTTTTACATGGATGACGATCTTAGAGCAGTAAGCAAGGGCGAATGGAGTACGGCTAGTCATGGACTCATGGGTAGTTCTATAAGCCATAATGCTGTTGGGAGTTCATCCATCCATTTACCTCTAGCCTTTTCCAAACATCTCTTCATTACAGACTTCATGATTTTGCTCACAGCTTCAACCTGCCTATTTGCAGTTATAATAGATCATGGAAGGTCATAAGGACATATGATGTTACGGATAATGAAGTAGATTATTTTCTTCATCTTGATCGTGGTTAAGAGTTCTTCATCTACCCATTTGGTGAAGTAATCAACTGCTATGATGGTGTATTTTGCACCACCTTTAGGATCGGCAAGAAGATAATTTCGATGCGCCCAAGTGGAAAATGGTTATGGGCTAGCCATTTGAGTAATTTCCGTAGGTGGGGTTTCGAGTTGCATGCAACTGCATAGATGGATCTTGCTATTAGTTTGAATTTGCTTGTATATTCGAGTAACGCACTTTCTATTCATTGCATTCATGATCCTTTACCCATCCTTCGTGTTGGAGTGACGGTCAGTTGCCCATGAGCTTAGGTATCAATTTAATGATTCTATCTTTAGATATTCTTTCGATCGTAGCCTTAAGCAGCTGTAAGCACTATATATAAGTTTCAATACTAAGCTATCGCAGCCAGCCTTTGGAAGACCATGCATCTGCTCCTAGTCTCGGGTTGATAAATGTACTACATGGACGGTTGAATCTCGTCCTAGCTATGTTTATATTCTCGCCTAAATTCCGAAAACATAGAGTTGAATAGCCGGTTCACATTCATCTTACTTTTAGCTCGTGCCCCCACGTCTGGGGCATTTACCAATAAGTAGGAAGGTCCACCTTGCCCACTTTAGATTTACTCTCTTTCCCGTTGAATCATGGGATCAAGGCAGTTGATGGGAGTCTTGGTCTCAACTATCTTGGATTGTATTGTGGGTTTTCATTCCAAGAGGAATACTTCGATGCCTCGTCAGTTTCAGGGGATAATTTGGACACTGGAGGGTTATCCACGTCCACTTTGGGTCATGCTCTGTAATCATTTCTTGGGGTAAAGTTGGCTACAAATGTAGTCGGGTCATGCTCATCCAGTTTCATACTCCTCCCGATGGATCGAAAGAGGGTGCTGGAGAATTTTTGACTAAGTCTTCATAGTTTACTCTCCTTTCCACACTTTGGAGGTCATAGTTTTTGAAGGAACATTCGAGTCACATTCGTATGCGCTTGTTGCGGATCAATATTGACCCTCGATCTGATGTATGATATAGTCGGTTCCCCGTAGCTTTGGATGACGTTTCGATTGGTTCTGTATTGAGGCCTCCTTGTAGTCATTGCCTTACGTTGTAAGGAACGCCAAGCTAGAGCTATAGTAAGCTATAGTATTCTGCTTTTAGAGATTTGTACTCCTGCTCCCAGCATTGATTTGGCTAGGCCACTAGTTGGACGGTCGAACTTCATCCTTAGCGAGTTAACAATCCTCCTGTCGATTTTAGGCCGAAGTTTGTGGAATAGAGAACGGTCAGAATCCACTCGTCTATTTATCGATGTTTGTACACCACTTTGCATTCTGGTGACGTTTTGTTATTTTCCCCCCGGTCGACTTGCGCCCAAATTGTGTTCATGCTTCGACCCATTCTCCGGGGACTTAGAGATTTGTCGAATGGTTTATGATTTAGTCCATAGTTCGGGAGGAAAAGATTTTCGTCAATTCGTTCATACCCCCAGTCCGCACTCTAGGGACTTAGAGTACTCTAGTCTGCTTCTAGGACTTAGAGATTTTTCTCAAGTCATTTATAATCTAGTCCACGCTATGGGGACTTAGAGTACTCTAGTCCGTGCTCTACGGACTTAGAGGTTTTTAAATCGTTTATACTCTAGTCCGCACTCTAGGGACTTAGAGGTTTTTAAGTCATTTGCACTCTAGTCCACACTCTGGGGACTTAGAGGACTCTAGTCCACATTCTGAGGACTTAGAGATTCCTAAGTCGTTTATATTCTAGTCCCCACTCAGGGGACTGAGAGTACTCTAGCCCGCTTCAGGGACTTAGAGGTTTTTAAGTTGTTTATAGTCGAGTCCGCACTCAAGGTACTGAGAGTAATCTAGTCCGCTTCAGGGACTTAGAGGTTTTTAAGTCGTTTGTACTCTAATCTGCACTCAAGGGACTTAGAGTACTCTAGTCCGCACTCAAGGGACTTAGAGGTTTTTAAGTCGTTTATACTCTAGTCCGCACTCAGGGGACTTAGAGCTTTTTAATTCGTTTATACTCTAGTCCACACTCATGGGACTAATAGTGCTCTAGTCCGCTTCAGGGACTTAGAGGGTTTCAAGTCGTTTATACTCTAGTCCGTACTCAGGGGACTTAGAGTATCTAGTCCGCACTCAGGGGACTTAGAGTTTTTTAATTCGTTTATACTCTAGTCCGCAATCCAAGGACTGAGAGTACTCTAGTCTGCTTCAGGGACTTAGAGGTTTTTAAGTCGTTTATGCTCTAGTCCGCACTCAGGGGACTTAGAGTACTCTATTCCGCATTCAGGGGACTTAGAGTTTTTTTAAGTCATTTATACTCTAGTCTGTGCTCAGGGGACTTAGAGATTTTTAAGTTGTTTATACACTAATTCGCACTCAGGGGATTTAGATATTTTTAAGTCATTTACACTCTAGTCCGCACTCAAGGGACTTAAAAACATCTAAGTCCCTGAAGCGGACTACAGTACTCTCAGTCTCCTGAATGCGGACTAGAGTATAAATGACTTAAAAACCTCTAAGTCCCTGAAGCGGAATAAAGTACTCTCAGTCCCCTGAGTACGGACCAGAGTATAAACGACTTAAATAATCTTTAAGTCCCCTGAGTGTGGACTAGAGTATAAATTATTTAAAAACCTCTAAGTCCCCTGAGTGCGGACTAGAGTATTCTAAGTCCCCTAAGTGCGGACTAGAGTATAAATGACTTAAAAACCTCTAAGTCCCTGAATTAGACTAGAGCACTCTCAGTCCTCTGAGTACGGACTAGAGTATAAACGACTTAAAAATCTCTAAGTCCCCTGAGTGTGGACTATAGTACTCTAAGTCCCCTGAGTGCGGACTAGAGTATAAACGACTTAAAAACCTCTAAGTGCCTTAAGCGGACTAGAGTACTCTCAGTCCCCTGATTGCGGACTAGAGTATAAATGACTTAAAAATCTCTGAGTCCCCTGAGTGCGGACTAGAGTATAAACGACTTAAAAACCTCTAAGTCCCCTGAGCGCGGACTAGAGTACTCTAAGTCGCCTGAGTGCGGACTAGAGTATAGATGACTAAAAAACCTCTAAGTCCCTGAAGCGGATCAGAGTACTCTCAGTACCCTAAGTTTTGATTAGAGTATAAACGACTTAAAAACCTCTAAGTCCCTAAAGCAGACTAGAGTACTCTCTGTAATGACTTGCTATTTTCAACCATTCGTATCCGAACATTCCAGAAATGAATTGCTCAAAATACCAGATTATAAGTTATTATTTGGCAAAACTCAGCATATACAGTAAATAAATAATCACAGAATCACAGACATAGAGTAATATAACAATATGCAGCGAAAACAGAATGAATTGTAGTTCATGAAGCCACTATATATATATATATAACAGAGTTAAACAAGATACTTAGAAGTCTCGAATACAATAGTCAAATACAAGAAACAGAATACATCACTAGAATCAACTGAACATCTGAAAGCTGGATAGATAGCTGGATCTCAAAGCGAAGCTCCAACTCGAAAGATGAGTCTCGAATACTGGTACACTCAGTCTGACCCGAGCGTAAAGTAAAACACAAAACACTCGAGTTAGGATTAACATTCTTAAATCAATGAATCCAGCTCAAGTGAAATAACAACTGAAATACATGTAACTCAAAAGATGTTTGTGTTTGGGATAACCATCTTCTAAGGATTCATTAAACATTTATATGTATGCTAAGTAGATAATGCCTATCAGTAATATAAAGTGTCAAAATAGCGTTAAGGCGTTACCATTATCCCCCTTAACACATTTTATATAAGCATCATAGTCTATACAACACTGTAAACTCCACTGTAAACTAGTGGGATATCAGGGAGTACTCTATAGGTATAACACAAAACAAATCGGAGTGGTCGCGTATAGGAATAGGAGTATGACAAGGCACATGAGGCAATAACCAAGGTAGTGAAACTACCGTTTGCCTGATCCGGACTGGTGAAATGCAGAGCCGCAACGATCGCAACACCACAAAACAACACTCCCAATTCAAGTGTGCGCACCAATCAAAAACAAGTAATGAGTAGTTTACGAAGAAATGTTCTCGCTAAGAGGTGGCTAACCTCATTGGCCCGACATGACTCCTGTTTTAGTCATTTCCAATTTGACACAAGTGTCAAGGTCATCCATTATCGTTCTCTTTCTTCAGTCATCAACGTACATCATTCCAACCACTTCGTTCTGGATCACACTCCGCGTATTATAGTTATTAAAGTGGTATTCAGTTTAGACAGAGAGTATGTCCATAACCGATCCCGGTCTCTTTAATAACTTCGTAATTATTACACCGATTGGTCATTTAATAAATTTCAAAATAATTTATATTTCAAAACAAAAATATCATTGCCATTTCAAAACCATATTAATATGATATCGTTCCATTTCAAAACCGACTACGATATCATTTCCATTGTAAATATATCCATCTTAAATATATCATTTATAAAATCTTAGTACTTCAAAGTTATAACACTTTCTAAATCAAACACTTTGGAAATCATAATACTTTGGAAATCAAACACTTCCCATTTAACTGTTTAAATATAATAATAGTATATATAATAAAGTAGTTTATAATTTAAATAGATTATATGAAAATAGTTATAATATAAAATATTTTATATTAAATATATTTTATATTAAAATCGTTTATATAAAATAAATTTATAAAGTAACATATATAATAGTTTTAAATATAATTTAAAATACTATATATAATAAAATAGCTTCCTCAAATTTTACACATCGATTCAAATCAACTCAAATTTCAAATTTCAAATTTAATCAAATCTCAAATCATCAATTTTAATTTATTTCAGTTTCTCAATGAACCATTTCAAATTATATCAATTTCAAATACAAATTTTTAAACACAAAATAAACCATTTCAATTTCAATATTTTCAAACCTTTAAATATTCAAACATTTCAAAACAAGATTGGATAATTCCATATATATCAAATTCACTTTACTATTATTTATTTTGAAATATTTAGTTACTAAATCCATTATCATTTAAATAAAACCCCAAATTACAAATGACTAAATATTTCCTTCAATTCATTTAAACTTGAAATGTTCGTTAAATCACCTTAATTCAAATCAAGTTATAAAATCATATCCTTTCAAATCTCAAATTCCATAAGTTTCAAATCGATTTCTAATTAAATATATTTCTTAATTAAATTCAATTTCAAATCAATTTCAAATCTATCTTCTCAATCTTAATTTATTAAATCATTATAAACTCTATAGTAAAATATAATTTAAATACTTACTTAACCATATTATATTTCTATAAAATCAAACTTTATTATTAAACTTATTTCATATTAAAACAAATTTATATATAGCTTAAAATCAAGAATTTTACTATATACAAAATAATCATTTATATAATATTAAAAATCAATATTCATATAAACCATATATTTCTTTCCAAAACCATATAAATCATTTTTAAAATATTTATATATATAGACCAACGGTGTCTTTATATAATTTTCTATCATTTGGTCAAGTGATATGGATATTTATCATTTAAATCCATAATTTAAATATATACAGGTATATATATATATATATATCATTTCAACCCGCAATCCCAAATTCAATTCAGTGAAATCGCTTGGGTTAACCATTTCAACCCATAACGATTTTCTCCTATTCTAAAGTCTGTTCAGGTATGTATCATTTCAACCCATAGTGAATTCTATACTAATAGGGAACTTGCAGAGTGATAACAGATATGATAATAATATAACAGGCATATATCATCAATATAAATAACAGATAATGGTGTCAGATGTCACAGGTGAATATGTACATGTAATAACATACATAACAGTGTAAATAACTAACAGCAGCATATTTCAATTGTCGTTTCAATTGAAATCAAATTTAATAAATAAAAGAACATTAATCATGAGTGGTTGCTCACCTTTCGAGGTTAGAGAGGATAGACAATGAATTGAGCTACGGATCCAAGCACGAATTCCAAATCAAAGCTAGATTGGCACGAATTCGACGTAGAGCTTATAACAGAAATCGATGAGAACAAATCAAATTTTGTTTGATAAAATTTAAACGAGATCTCTACTGTAATAAAATTTTCCTTAAACCAAAAATTTCGTTTTAAAGCACATATACATTTTTAATCAATCTTAAATTTTAAACATATATACGCATTATATCTTTAAATCGATGTTTATATATACTTGTTAAAATCAAAATATTAATATATACCATATTCAAACCTATACCGACAGCACATATATATGACTAATAGATATGAATATATCTATAACTTGTAAATGTTACAAATATAAACCAAAATAGTATTCATAAATTAATATATATAAATCTCGTATTATATAACATATTAAAATTTCCCTGTTACATAAACTTTCATATAAACATCATATATATACGTGCTATAGTACCCGGTACTTCCCAGTACAAACTCACGCATGAAATATATATATAACAAACAATCTTTATCTATCATAAAATGCATAGACTGACGAGCCATATAACATACATATACACTAACTTATTAACTTATATATACATATATATGACCTGACAGACCATTACTTATATAAACTAGTATAATAACCATCATAATTTTTTCTAAACAATAATTAAAATAAAATTAAAACCATACTCGTATAAAATAGAGAGATGCTGCTCAGGTCCACCAATGTAGATATACAAACTAACACTTTATTTATATGCATAAATACACGATCGATTCTTATATAATTCAAATCAATTATGGACATCATATAAATTGTAGAGAGTAAATAATAATATTGATGTACAGTGGGTTATGTATGTATACTACTATAACTTATGCAATGTTACTATATATATTTATAAAATCAATAGTAATGATTAATATATATATATATATATAGGTAGATGCAGACGTTAAATATATACACAATTTTATGTAAGCTTGCTCACAACAATGTACACTTAGATATCTATATCCACCTAAGCTTTATAAACTTTACATAGGACTACATGTATAAACAACATGTTAAAAAAAAACAAATGACTTATATTTACATCAAACAAATAACTTACTTTATTAAATAAATGAGCCCAACTGGTCATATGAAAACTTACATATATTGATTATAATATATACCAACTATCATTAAATGTATGCAGATATACACAGGCACGATATAAAGACCCAATGCATAGACAAATATACTATACGTGCAAATTATACATAATATATATATATATTTGAATTACATAGCAAATTTCCTAACAAAATTAACATACCACATGTATAAATAGAAGAGGCTGACGAGATGGTGAACGAGGCAGGTCTCCAAGGCCAGAAAACAAAGGAAGCTGTGATGGAATTCTCGGCCACACAAGCAAGGTGCCATGTTCGAGTTTGCATGGAGGGTTGACATGGGTGGCTTCACGGTGGAGCAGGCTAGGTACAAGAAGAAGGGGAAAAGGATGTGCGGTACGGTGGAAGGCTGCGGGTGCTCGCGACATTGTAGAGGGAAGAAGAAAATAGGCGGCCTTGGCTGCTGGCCATGAGAAGCTCGACAGCAGGCTTGGGGTTTGGGTAGGGGGTCGGGTTGCCTGGAAAGGAAGGCTCGTATGTGGGCTGCCAGAAGGGAAGCAGGCGATGGTGTAGGTTCGGAAGCCATGGCGGATGAACACGAGGAGAGGGAGGTGAAATGAGAGGTGAGGAAGAAAAGGGCACATCACAATGCCAGATTGTAAACACAAACGTGTTCTATTACTTAAACCCAAACTGAAATAAAGGGAAGAGGAAAGGACCACACCAAAATCAACGAACCAGAAACGAAATCAACCAATGGAAATAAAACAACTTTTGGATTCACGAAAACATTAATATCAAATGGCTGTTGGCCTACAAACAGAAAAGGAAAGAAATGAATGGTTACTGGAATGCCAAAATACTAATTTACGGAACCGATACGATAGACGTTTTGTAGATTGTACTACACACCGGACTCCGAAACAGATAAACGAATTTACTGTTGAGATCAGCACGACTAGACGATCAAAACGGTATACAAATATTAGCGGTATGATTGAGTTAAAAAAATTGAATTTTCTACTAGCGGAAAATGCAGCAAAAACACGGAAAAATAAGATCGACAGAGCCCAAATTTGGAAAAACGAAAAATGACGTCTTGTTCAGAAGATGATTTACAATTTTTTTATATAAAAATATTCAGGTTTCGAAAATATTTTATTATCATCAAATATTAACTAATATAAATTGAAATGGAATTACATAATATAATAAACTTTCATATTTTCAGATGAAAATTTACCTGTTGCTATGTTAAAACAGAGATATTCCAAATATTAAATTTTTATTTCAAAATTTTATAACTTAAAATTTCACAAAAATTCAATTAATTAAATAAATAAAATCACTAAAATTTATGGGTCGTTACACTCTCCCCCACTCAAAACTTTTCGTCCCCGAAAAGAAACGAGGTAGGAGAATAAAACAACTAGAAAGAAAATAGATTGAAAAACAAAATAAAACAATTAATTCAAACCATATAAATTTCAATTTAAATAAATTTATATTCAACAATTGGTTTTTAAATTGAAGGTTTCCATTAAATTGATTTAATTTCTCATTTATTAATGTTAGATACAAAAAGGTTTCTTTCAAAACCAAAATTCAGTTTAAATTAATTAATATTCAATAATTGATTTAAATTCAAGATATTTCATTAAGTTGATTTTATTATTAATTTATTAATTCCTTCAAAGCAAAATTTATTTAATTTATCTCATTTATTCATTATCTTATTATTCTAATTATCTCTATTAACATTTTTATAATTTAAAATTTAAGTGTATAACATTTATTATAACTACTCAAATTTATTTAAAATTTCTTTTAACATCGTTTTAAATTGTATAATATTCAATTAGTTAGCTTTTGAAAATTTAGGTAAGTTATATATAAAGTAATTGAGTATTATCCAAATAAAATTTTCAATTCACTTATTTTAAGTTAAGTATTTAGTCAAAATTTTGGCTTTACTGAAAATCATCCTTATGTCAAAATTTTAAGAATTAATTTCCGATTGACTTCAAACCATTTTATAAATAAATATACGTATAATATATATATATATATATATATCAAATCAGATCTATAATCATATACTTATATGTAATATATATTATAAATCGAGTCATTCTTAAGAAGTTCAAATTAAATTCATTTTCCAAACAAAAGAGTAGCAACGCTACTGAATGGTCTTTTCCCTTCGAAACTCGAAATGAACGTCGATGATGCGGCAGCCATCACCGAAATTATTTTCCAGCGACAAAAAAAAGAGCACTGATTTAATCATTTAAAATTCTTTGAAAACTATTTCTATTCTAAAATACTTTAAACAATATACATTTTAGAACTTTAAAACCAAAGTTTGAAATCACTGGAAATTAAATTTTCAAATTCTAATTTTAATTCATTTAAAATCTAAATCAATTATAAACCATGTTTTGTAATTTCACTTATTTATCATATTGGAAAAGTCAATGGTTTACAAAACAATAAATGAAAATCAAATATTATTATTTTTCAACAACAATTCGTTAACTATTTAACTTCAGAAAACTTATACTTATATATATAATATAATCATATAAAATCTATTTCATTTACCAAATTTTTGAAAATGTTATTGTGTCAGTTTGTTTTGTTCAAGTGTTTTGGAAATTCTATCGATAGCGTTGATCAGACGAATCGATCAAAAACCCAAATCAACATTAACAATTCAAACAACACAATATATTAAACGTTTTTAATATAAATTTACAAGTACAGATCCTCGCTCGACGATTACAAGAATGGATTTCAAACAAGGATAGAGATTCAAATTTGATTGACTCAAGTCAAAAAGAATTTTGATTCGAAGATAGGTTCGAATCAAAGGTAAGATGATGTAAATAACAAATAAGAAGATGGATAAGTTTATATAAACCTCGGGCAACCTTAGCCGGGTCGACCGTGACTTTAAGAATAAGATCGATGTAGAATTCCGAGGCAAATCGACATTCGATCGCAAGAGATATAATTCAGGCATAGCAGGAGATAGATAGCATTGTAAACCGAGGATACAAAAATCTCCGGTAAATTGATGTCTATTGTAAAGGAGTTTCACCTCTTTACAAATCATATCGTGGAGCTATGGGATGCTACAGAATTCCGAAGAATACGAATAGTGAGGGACAAGAATGAATTTCGGAACCGAGGGAACGTTTCGAAAATTCAGAGGAAATTCAAATCAGAGATGAAATATTCAAGCACGAACGAATATGATTTTGTAATTAAATTACAATATATGCTAAATTTTTCCTAGAGCCAAAGCTCTGATACCAAATGTAACGACTTGCTATTTTCAACCTTCGTAACCGAACATGCCGTAATTGAATTGCTCAAAATACCAGATTGTAAGGTATTATTTGGCAAAACTCGGCATATATAGTAAGTAAATAATCACAGAATCATAGATACGGAGTAATATAACAATATGAAGTGGAAACAGATTGAATAGTAGTTCATGAAGCTACTATATATATATATATATATATATATATAAAACAGAGTTAAACAAGATGCCTAGAAGTCTCGAATACAATAGTCAAATACGAGAATCAGAATACATCACTAGAATCAACTGAACATCTGAAAGCTGGATAGATGGATGGATCTCCAAGTGTAGCTCCAACTCCAAAGGCGAGTCTCGAATACTGGTACACTCAGTCTGAGCCGAGCGTAAAGCAAAACACAAAACACTCGAGTCAGGATTAACATTCTTATATGAATAAATCCAACTCAAGTGAAATAACAACCGAAATACTCAAAAGATGTTTGGGATAGCCATCTTCTAATAATGCCTATCAGTAATATAAAGTATCAAATAGCGTTAAGGCGTTACCATTATCCCCCTTAACACATTTTATATAAGCGTCATACTCTATACAGCACTGTAAACTCCACCGTAAACTAGTGGGATATTAGGGAGTACTCCATAAGTATAGCATAAAACAAATCGTAGTGGTCACGTATAAGGATATAAGTATGACAAGGCACATGAGGCAATACCCAAGGTAGTGAAACTACCATTTGCCCGATCCAGATCGGTGAGAACGCATCGTCGCAACGATCGCAATACCGTGAAACAACACTCCCAATTCAATGGTGCGCACCAATCGAAAACAAGTAATGAGTAGTTTACAAACAAATTTGTTCACTAGGAGGTGGCTAACCTCATTGGCCCGACACGGCTCCTGTTTTAGTCATTTCCAATTTGACACAAGTGTCAAGGTCATTCATTATCGTTCTCTTTCTTCAGTCATCAACGTACATCATTCCAACCACTTCATTCTGGATCACACTCCACGTATAATAATTATTAAAGTGGTATTCGGTTTAGACAAAGAGTATGTCCATAACCGATCCCGGTCTCTTTAATAACTTCGTAATTATTACATCGATTGGTCATATAATAAATTTTCAAAATAATATATATTTCAAAACAAAAATATCATTGCCGTTTCAAAACCGTATTAATACGATATCGCTTCCATTTCAAAACTGACTACGATATCATTTCCATTGTAAATGTATCCATCTTAAATATATCATTTACAAAATCTTAGTACTTCAAAGTTATAACACTTTCTAAATCAAACACTTTGGAAATCATAATACTTTGGAAATCAAACACTTCCCATTTAACTGTTTAAGTATAATAATAGTATATATAATAAAATAGTTTATAATTTAAATAGTTTATATAAAAATAGTTATAATATAAAATAGTTTATATTAAAAATAATTTATATTAAAATCGTTTGTATGAAATAAATTTATAAAGTAACATATATATAATAGTTTTAAATATAATTTAAAATACTTTATATAATAAAATAGCTTCCTCAAATTTCACAAATCGATTCAAATAAACTCAAATTTCAAATTTCAAATTTAATCAAATCTCAAATCATCAATTTTAATTTATTTCAGTTTCTTAATGAACCATTTCAAATTATATCGATTTTAAATACAGATTTTTAACCACAAAATAAACCATTTCAATTTCAATGTTTTCAAAGCTTTAAATATTCAAACATTTAAAAACAAGATTTGATAATTCCATATATATCAAATTCACTTTACTATTATTTATTTTGAAATATTTAGTTACTAAATCCATTATCATTTAAATAAAACCCCAAATTTCAAATGACTAAATATTTCCTTCAATTCATTTAAACTTGAAATGTTCGTTAAATCACTTTAATCCAAATCAAGTTATAAATCATATCCTTTCAAATCTCAAATTCCATAAGTTTCAAATCGATTTCTAATTAAATATATTTCTTAATTAAATACAATTTCAAATCAATTTTAAATCCATCTTCTCAACCTTAATTTATTAAATCATTATAAACTCTATAGTAAAATATAATGTAAATATTTACTTAACCATATTATATTTATATAAAATCAAACTTTATTATTAAACTTATTTTGTATTAAAACAAATTCATATATATCTTAAAATCAAGAATTTTACTATATACAAAATAATCATTTATATAATAATAAAAATCAATATTCATGTAAACCATATATTTCTTTCCAAAACCATAGAAATCATTTTTAAAATATTTATATATATAGACCAACGGTGTCTGTATATAATTTTCTATCCTGTGGTCAAGTGATATGGATATTTATCATTTCAATCCATAATTTAAATATATACGGGTGTATATATATATATATATCATCTTAACCCGCAATCCCAAATTCAATTCAATGAAATTCGCTTGGGTTAATCATTTCAACCTATAACGATTTTCTCCTATTCTAAAGTATGTTCGGGTATGTATCATTTCAACCATAGTGAATTCTATACTAATAGGGAACTTGCAAAGTGATAACAGATATGATAATAATATAACAGGAATATATCATCAATATAAATAACAAATAATGGTGTCAGATGTCACAGGTGAACAGGTACAGGTAATAACATATATAACAGTGTAAATAACTAAGAGCAGCATATTTCAATTATCATTTCAATTGAAATCAAATTTAATAAATAAAAAAACATTAATCATGAGTGATTTCTCACCTTTCGAGGTTAGAGAGGATAGACAATGAATTGAGCTACGGATCCAAGCATGAATTCCGAATTAAAGCTAGATTGGCACGAATTCAACGTAGAGCTAATAACAGAGATCGATGAGAACAAATCAAATTTTGTTTGATAAAATTTAAACGAGATGTCTATTGTAATAAAATTTTCCTTAAACCAAAATTTCATTTTAAAGCACATACACATTTTTAAATCAATCTTAAATTTTAAACATATATAAACATTATATCTTTAAATCGATGTTTATATATACTTGTTAAAATCAAAATATTAATATATACCATATTCAAACCTATACAGACAGCACACATATACGACTTATAGATATATAGATATCTATAACTTATAAATGTTATAAATATAAACCAAAATAGTATGCATAAATTAATATATATATATATATATATATATATAAAAATCTCGTATTATATAACATATTAAAATTTCCCCGTGACATAAACTTTCATATAAACATCATATATATACGTGCTATAGTACCCGGTACTTCCCAGTTCAAACTCACGCTTGAAATATATATAACAAACAATCGTTACCTATCATAAAATGCACAGATTAACGAGCCATATAACATACATATACACTAACTTATTAACTTATATATACATATATATGACCTGGCAGACCATTACTTATATAAACTAGTATAATAACTATCATAATTTTTTTTAAACAATACTTAAAATAATACTAAAACCATACTCGTATAAAATAGAGAGATGCTGCTCAGGTCCACTTATGTAGATATACGAACTAACACTTTATTTATATACATAAATACACGATTGATTCTTATATAATTCAAATCAGTTATGGACATCATGTAAACTTAAAGAGTAAATAATAATATTGATGTACAGTGGGTTATGTATGTATACTACTATAACTTATGCAACAGTTACTATATATATTTATAAAATCAATAGTACGGATTAATATATATATAGGTAGATGCTGACATTAAATATATACACAATTTTATGTAAGCTTGCTCACAACAATGTATACTTAGATATCTATATCCACCTAAGCTTTATAAACTTTACATAGGACTACATGCATAAACAGCATGTTAAAACAAAATCAAATGAATTATATTAAAAATAAACAAATAACTTACTTTATTAAATAAATGAGCCCAACTGGTCATATGAAAACTTACATATATTGATTATAATATATACCAACTATCACCAAATGTATGCAGACTATATACACAGGCACGATATAAAGACCCAATGCATAGACAAATATACTATACGTGTAAATTATACATAATATATATATTTGAATTACATAACAAATTTCCTAACAAAATTAACATACCACATAATTAAATAGAAGATGCTGACGAGGTGGTGAACAAGGTAGGTCTCCAAGGCCAGAAGACAAAGAAAGCTGTGTGGAATTCTCGGCCACACAAGCAAGGTGGCGGGTTCGAGTTTTCATGGAGGGTTGGCATGGGTGGCTTCACGGTGGAGCAGGCTAGGTACAAGAAGAAGGGGAAAAGGAGGTGCGGTACGGTGGAAGGCTGCGGGTGCTCGTGACGTTGTGGAGGGAATAAGAAAATAGGTGGCCTTGGCTGCTGGCCATGAGAAGCTTGACAGTAGGCTTGGGATTTGGGTGGCAGGGTCGGATTGCGTGGAAAGGAAGGCTTGGATGTGGGCTGCCGAAAGGGAAGCAGGCGATGGTGTGGGTTCGGAAGCCATGGCGGACGAACATGAGGAGAGGGAGGTGAAATGAGAGGTGAGGAAGAAAAGGGCACATCGTAATGCCAGGTTGTAAACACATACGTGTTCTATTACTTAAACCCAAACTGAAATAAAGGGAAGAGGAAAGGACCACACCAAAATCAATGAACCAGAAGGGAAATCAACCAATGGAAATAAAACAACTTTTGGATTCATGAAAACATTAATATCAAATGGCTGTTGGTTTACAAACAGAAAAGGAAAGAAATGAATGGTTACTGGAATGCTAAAATACTAATTTACGGAACCGATACGATAGACGTTTCGTAGAATGCATCGCACACCGGATTCCGAAACAGATAAATGAATGTACCGCTGCAATCAGCATGACTAGACGATCAAAACGGTATACAGATATTAGCGGTACGATTGAGTTAAAAAAATCGAATTTTCTACCAGCGGAAAATGCAGCAAAAACGCAGAAAAATAAGATTGATGGAGCTAAAGAAGTCCGAATTTGGAAAAAAGAATAACGACGTCTTGCTTAGAAGATGATTTACAATTTTTTTAAATAAAAATATTCAGGTTTCGAAAATATTTTATTATCATCAAATATTAACTGATATAAATTGAAATGGAATTACATAATAAAATAAACTTTCATATTTTCAGATGAAAATTTACTAGTTACTATGTTAAAATAGACGTATTCCAAATATAAAATTTTTATTTCAAAATTTTATAATATAAAAATTCATAAAAATTCAATTAATTAAATAAACAAGACCACTAAAATTTATGGGTCGTTACACTCTCCCTCACTCAAAACTTTTCGTCCTCGAAAAGAAACGAGGTAGGAGAATAAAAAACCAGAAAGAAAACAGATTGAAAAACAAAATAAAACAATTAATTCAAACCATATAAATTTCAATTTAAATAAATTTATATTTAACAATTGGTTTTTATATTCATTGTTTCCATTAAATTGATTTAATTTCTCATTTACTAATGTTAGATACAAAAAGGTTTCTTTCAAAACAAAAATTCAGTTTAAATAAATTAATATTCAATAATTGATTTAAATTCAAGATATTTCATTAAGTTGATTTTACTGTTAATTTATTAATTCCTTCAAAGCAAAATATATTTAATTTATCTCATTTATTCATTATCTTATTATTCTAATTATCTCTATTAACATTTTTATAATTTAAAATTTAAGTGTATATCATTTATTATAACCACTCAAATTTATTTAAAATTTCTTTTAACATCTTTTTATATTGTATTATATTCAATTACATAGTTAACTTTTGAAAATTTAGGTAAGTTATATATAATGTAATTGAGTATTATCTAAATAAAATTTTCAATTCACTTATTTTAAGTTAAGTATTTAGTCAAAATTTTGGCTTTACTGAAAATCATCCTTATGTCAAAATTTTAAGAATTAATTTCCGATTGACTTCAAACCATTTTATAAATAAATATACATATAATATATATATATATATATATCAAATCAGATCTATAATCATATACTTATATGTAATATATATTATAAATCAAGTCATTCTTAAGAAGTTCAAATGAAATTCATTTTCCAAACAAAAGAGTAGCAACGCTACTGAATGGTCTCTTCCCTTCGAAACTCGAAATGAACGTCGATGATGCGGCCTCCATCACCGAAATTATTTTGGAGCGACAAAAAAAAAAGAGCGTTGATTTAATCATTTAAAATTCTTTGAAAACAGTTTCTATTCTAAAATACTTTAAACAATATACATTTTAGAACATTAAAACCAAAGTTTGAAATCACTGGAAATTAAATTTTCTAATTCTAATTTAAATTCATTTAAATTCATTTAAATTCTAAATCAATTTATAAACCATGTTTTGTAATTTCACTTATTTATCATATTGGAAAAGTCAATGGTTTACAAAATAATAAATGAAAATCAATTATTATTATTTTTCAACAACAATTCGTTAATTGTTTAACTTCAGAAAACTTATACTTATATATATAATATAATCATACAAAATCTATTTCATTTACCAAATTTTTGAAAATGTTATCGTGTCAGTTTGTTTTGTTCAAGTGTTTTGAAAATTCTATCGATAGCGTTGATCAGGCTAGAGTATAAATGACTTAAAAACCTCTAAGTCCCTAGAGTGCGGACTAGAGTACAAACGACTTTAAAACCTGTAAGTCCCCAGAGTGCAGATTAGAGTACTCTGAGTCCCCAGAGCACGGACTAGATTATTAATGACTTGAGAAAAATATCTAAGTCCCAGAAGCGAACAAGAGCACTCTAAGTCCTCAGAGTGCAGACTGGAGTATAACGAATTAATGAAAATATCTATGTCCCGAACTATGGACTAAAGCATACACCGTTCGACAAATCTCTAAGTCCCCGGAGCGTGGACCGAAGCATGGACACAAATTGGAGCAAGTCTACCGGGGGGAGAACAATACAAAGTCACCAGAATGCTGAGTGGTGTATAAACATCGATAAATAGACGACTGGATTCCGACCGTTCTCTATTCCTCAAACTTCGACCTAAAATTGACGGGAGGATTATTAACTTGCTAAGGATGGAGTTCAACCATCCAACTAGTGGCTTGGCTAAATCAATGCTGGGAGCAGGAGTACAAATCTCTAAAAGCTGAATACGACAGCTTACTATAGCTCTAACTTGGCGTTCTTTACAACTTAAGGCAACGACTACAAGGAGGCCTCAATACAGAACCAATCGAAATGGCATCCAAAGTTACAAGCAACCGATTATATCATATATCAGATCGAGGGTCCACACTGATCTACACCAAGCACATACGAATGTGGCTCGAATGTTCCTTGAAAAAATATGACCACCAGAGTGTGGAATGGAGAGTAAACCATGAAGACTTGGTCAAAAATTCTCCAGCATCCTCTTTCGATCCGTTAGGAGGAGTATTAAACTGGATGAGCATGATCTGACTGCATTTGTAGCCAACTTTACCCCGAGATCTGATTGCAGAGCATGAACCAAAGTGGACATAGGAAATTACGTCGAACCACTATAAATCTGGAGTTCTCGTTTTTGTTGTTCTCTTTGCATTGAATTACACTATTCTTCTGTTCTAATTTACTCTCTTCATTAATCTCTCTATATAACTCTACTCAAGGGTGTTAGTGGCCAATTTTGGTGCTAACACCTTTTGTATCAAAAGACCTTTTATTTCACACACACACACATGCACACACACATATATATGTATGTATGTATGTATGTATGTATGTATGTATCTATGTATATGTGTATATATGTGTACATATATATGTATGTATATGTAGATATATATATACATTCACACACACACACACAGATATATGTGTGTGTGTGTGTGTGTATGTACATACATATATGTATATGTATATATGTACATATATATATAAGTATATATGTACACACACATGTGTGTATGTATATTTACGTATATGTATGTGTGTATACACATATATGTATGTATGTGTACACCTACATATATATATATATCTGTGTGTGTGTGTGTAGATGTGTATATGTGTATGCAAAAATGTATATGTGTATACACACACATATGTGTGTGTAGATATGTATACATAAATGTATATGTATATATATATATATGTATGTATATGTATGTATTTACGTATATGGAGGAGACGGTGGATTAACCTGAGGAAATTTTAGATAGAAGATTGGTACCAAAAAATAATGAACTGGTGGTGCAAGTGCTAGTCAAATGGAAGGACAGACCTAGAGATGAAGCAACATGGGAAGATTATTGGCCATTAGTTAGGAGATCTTCAAACTTAGACCTTGGAACAAGGTCTGTTATTAAAGAGGGAGGGAATTGTAACAACCAAAACTTGGTATTCATGATTGTTGAGAAAGAAGGCCGCTGTACTCAAGCAGAAAAGTAAAAAGATGTCAAGCTTCGGTCAGATTCATCGGAGATGGCCAAAGAACAACCGGAGTTGGTGACTAGATACTGTAGGAAGGCAACATGTGCTTCAAGGGTTGAAGATTTGACTTGAAATGCCAGATATTGATGTGTGTCAAGGTTTGCACGTGTACACTAATACAGGCCTTCTTTAGGTTTCTGAGTGGGTTAGTTTGTGTCTGTAAATGGGTGTTTGGGCTGTGTGGGTTGATTAACTCAGAGGAGAGAATGCCTTTCGATTGTGTATAAATACAGTTGTTAAACTTGTAAAGTGTATGAAAAACTTTGAAGCTTAATATCATTTCATTTTCATTTTTCTGTTGCAAAATCCGGTGTCTCTGCTTACATTGCTTTCCTATATTCAACAGTTCTTCTCTATTTTTCTTCCCAGTTTTTGTTAATTTTTCAAATTTAATTTCTCAGTTGATACAATTTATCCTAGATACTTAGCAAAGTTGTTAGATCATTTGCCAGCTGTATGTTAAAATTCAAATTCTGTTCCTTTGCTCATTTTGCATTTTAGTTCCGAGTTCTTGAATCTGCCATCTACTTACCAATTCTTGCAAAACAATTCTTGATCTAAATTCTTGTGAGATTTTAAAGTTCTTTTTAACTGTTCAACCATATCCAATATGTATGCCATGTAAAGATCATTATCCTATTCAGCAGCTTTGTCACCTCCGAGAAAACTTTCATTTTTTTACAATTTCTTCGAGTTACGACTTGTCTTTCCCAGTTCTTGATTATCTTAAAAAAAATTATTCTGATATGCATATCTGCAACTGTGTACTCTAAAGGATCGAAGCCAATTTTTAACTCCAGAATTCATCTTCTTCTAAGCATTGACGCATCAGCCATAGCCAATGGTAATGATCAACCAGGGCCTTCCAAAACCATAATAAAAGATATAAAATTAATAATTTTGAACCAAAACACAAATTGAACGTCAAATTAAATGAAAAGTAGAACAAAAGTCAAACATTGTATTCGATCCTGATCGAATCAAACAAAAAAATCAATATCGAATTAAATGGAAAAATAAATAACAAAATAAAAGTAAACATATTAATCAATCTCAGTTGAATTAGATTTTTTTTGAGTTCTTTGAATAATGTTACCATAAAAAAATGTAACATCGAAAGTTAGGTAGAAATACAATCACTGTAGAATATGTATAAATCATAAATAATTTAAGATGGATGCAAATTTAAGAACTATTGGTGAATTAAATTGAATTCAAATCAAAATAAAAGAAATAATAATCGGCCAAAGTTGTTTGTAAATAATCCTTAATTTGGTTTAGACAGAGAATATTGAACATGAGAGTGAAACTATTAAACGTGGGAAATAAATGAGGAAATACACAAATATCTATATTGGAATGAAGGAAAGAGGAAAAGAACCGTTGTTAGAATATAAAGGAAAAATAAATACATGATTACAGTGCATGGAAATAAGAATTCTACAAATGGAAACATATGGTATAAAGAGCTAATGTGCTCTAAAAATAGGATTTTATTACAAATAAATAACCAAACTCACAATCTTACAAGTCAAATAAAAATCATAAAAAGACATAACTTTAGGCATAAAACTCAAAGAAAAGATTAGCAATTTTTGATAAAAATAATAAAGTCAATAGCGAAGTAAATGAAAAGAAAAATAACATAATAAAAATCAAACCTTTAAATCAAGCCTAATCGATCCAGTCAATCAAGGTTTTTTGGTGCTCTTTAGAACAGCAACATTGAAAGCAAGGTAGAAACACAATGCAATACATCAATAAAATCATAAATAATTTAAGATGAATGCAAAGTTAAGAACTATATGTGAATTGTATCAAATCCTAGTCAAAATAAATGAGTTTAAATAATCAATCAAAAATTGTTTACTGGAGTTACCATGGAAATTAAATTAAAGTCTCTTACCTGCAACCAATGAAAGACTATTGAAGTATATTTTGGAAGAATGATGTCCCTTAACTTGATTTTTCCAACCATGACTCTATAAAAATATAATTTCTTTGAGATTAAGCAATATTTTAGTTTACATATTAATTTCCTTTAGATGCCAACCCCACGTCAATTCTAGTTTATATTAACCAATTTAAAATCGAGAAAAAAAAATTACATACCCAAATAGACGAAGCATACCATAAAAGGTGGAAGAGGGAATTCTATGATTATAGTCGAAGAAGATAATTTTCCACTTGGATTCAAAGGGGAAAAAAGATATGATAGTATTTAAGGATATATTATTTTACTTTAGATAAAGAAGTTGAAAATGAATGTAAGAAAAGAAAATGAGAGTGGAACAATTCTAAATAGTCGAAATAGAAAATAAAAAGGGCATATGGTTGTTGCTGTATGATGGAAAATTAATTTGGAGCTTGAAATTATTTTCTCTTAAATCAACCAAAGAAGAGAATTAGAAGTAATTAATCCTTACGCTTAAAGTTCAAAATATGCAAAAAAAACCTGAAATGCATGCTACGGTAAACAGTGTATATCTCTTTTATATGGTATTTGTTTGTGATGTTTTATATAGGAATATGAGTAAAAAAAATCTAATTGACCAAATGGTAAGGTCGGATTTTCTAAATTCCTTCATCTATAAAAGTTCTGATTTTTTCTTTTTTATGTAAAATTATTATTTATTTTTCTTGTCTTTATTATATGAATTCATTATTTTAAATTTTGTGAGTGTTACATGCATGCGCATGTGTGCGCGACCACACACAAAAGGGTATTTATAGATATATACATATGCATGTATATATTTAGGTATGTATGTATATATACGTATATATACATATGGATGTGTGTGTATATGCATATATGTACACATATTTCTGTGTGTGTATGCAGATATATATATACATATATATGTGTGTGTGTGTGTGTGTGTGTGTGTGTATCCATATAGACACGCACACATATGAGTGCACACACACACACGCACACACACACAGATATATATATATGTACATGTACATACATATATATGTATACGCATATACATACATATACATATATATCTACATATACATTTATGCATACATACCTACATACACACACACATATATGTATATACACATATACATATATACATACACATATACACATTTATATACATACACACACACATATCTATGTAGGTGTACACATACATACATATATGTGTATACACACAAATATATACATATACGTACACATATATATATACACACATACACACACATGTGTGTGTACATATATATACTTGTATATATATATGTACATATATACATATACATACATATATGTACATATACATACACACACACACACCTATATATATATATATATCTGTGTGTGTGAATGTACATATACATATACATACATATATATATGTGCAAATATATAAACATATACATACACATATGTATATATATATATATATGTGTGTGTGTGTGTGTGAAATAAAAGGTCTTTTAATACAAAAGGTGTTAGCACCGAAATTGGTCACTAACACCCTTGAGTAGAATTATGTAGAGAGATTAATAAAGAGAGTAAATTTGTACAGAAGAATACTGTAATTCAATGCAAAAAGAACAACAAAAACGAGAACACCATATTTATAGTGGTTCGGCCTAATTGCCTATTTCCACTTTGGTTCGTGCTCTGTAATCAGATCTCGGGGTAAAGTTGGCTACAAATGCAGTCGGGTCATGCTCATCCAGTTTCATACTCCTAACGAATCGAAAGAGGATGCTGAAGAATTTTTGGCCAAGTCTTCGTGGTTTACTCTCCTTTCCACACTTTGGAGGTCATATTTTTTCAAGGAACATTCGAGTCACATTCGTATGTGCTTGGTGCGGATCAGTGTTGACCCTTGATCTAATGTATGATATAATCGGTTGCCTGTAGCTTTGGATGCCGTTTTGATTGGTTCTGTATTGAGGCCTCCTTGTAGTCGTTGCCTTAAGTTGTAAAGAACGCCAAGTTAGAGCTATAGTAAGCTGTCGTATTCAGCTTTTAGAGATTAGTACTCCTGCTTCCAGCATTGATTTGGCCAGGCCACTAGTTGGATGGTCGAACTCCATCCTTATCAAGATAATAATCCTCCTGTCGATTTTAGGCCGAAGTTTGCGGAATAGAGAACGGTCGGAATCCACTCGTCTATTTATCGATGTTTATATACCACTCTGCATTCTGGTGACTTTATGTTATTCTCCCCCCGGTCGACTCGCGCCCAATTTGTGTCCATGCTTCGGTCCACGCTCTGGGGACTTAGAGATTTGTCGAACGGTTTATGCTTTAGTCAACAGTTCGAGCCGTAGAGATTTTCGTCAATCTGTTATACTCCAGTCCATACTCTGGGGACTTAGAGTACTCTAGTCCGCTTCTAGGACTAAGAGATTTTTCTCAAGTCATTTATAATCTAGTCCGCGCTTTGGGGACTCAGAGTACTCTAATCCGCACTCTGGGGACTTAGAGGTTTTAAAGTCGTTTATACTCTAGTCCGCACTCTAGGGACTTAGAGGTTTTTAAGTCTCCTGAGTGCGGACTAGAGTATAAACGACTTAAAAGCCTCTAAGTCCCTAAATTGGACTATAGTACTCTAAGTCCCTTGAGTGCGGACGAGAATATAAACGACTTAGGAATCTCTAAGTCCCCAGAATACGGACAAGAGTACTCTAAGTACCCAAAGTGCGGACTAGAGTACTCTAAGTCCCCAGAGTGCGGACTAGAGTACAAAAGACTTGAAACCTCTAAGTCCCCAGAGTGCGGACTAGAGTATAAACGACTTAAAAACCTCTAAGTCCCCAGAGCGCAGACTAGAGTGCTCTAAGTCCCCATAGCACGGACTATATTATAAATGACTTGAGAAAAATCTCTAAGTCCTAGAAGCGGAGTAGAGTACTCTAAGTCCCCAGAGTGCGGACTGGAGTATAAACGAATTGACGAAAATCTATGCCTCCCGAACTCTGGACTAAAGCATAAACCATTCGACAAATCGCTAAGTCCCTAGAGCATGGACCGAAACATGAACACAAATTGGTCGCGAGTCGACCGGGGGGAGAATAACAAAAGGCCACCAGAATGCAAAATGGTGTATAAACATCGATAAATAGATGAGTGGATTCCGACTGTTCTCTATTCCGCAAACTACGGCCTAAAATCGACAGGAGGATAATTAACTCACTAAGGATGGTGTTCGACCATCCAACTAGTGGCCTAGCCAAATCAATGCTGGGAGCAGGAGTACAAAACTCAAAAAGCTGAATATGACAGCTTACTATAGCTCTAACTTGGCGTTCTTTACAACTTTAGGCAACGACTACAAGGAGGCCACAATACAGAACCAATCGAAACGGCATCCAAAGCTACAGGCAACCAATTATATCATACATCAGATCGAGGGTCAACATTATTCCGCACCAAGCACATATGAATGTGACACGAATGTTCCTTGAAAAAATATGACGTCCAGAGTGTGGAAAGGAGAGTAAACCACGAAGACTTGGTCAAAAATTTTCCAGCACCCACTTTTGATCCGTCAGGAGGAGTATTAAACTGGATGAGCATGACCCGACTGCATTTGTAGCCAACTTTACCCAGAGATCTGATTATAGAGCATGAACCAAAGTGGACATAGGCAATTACGTCGAACCACTATAAATCTGGTGTTCTCGTTTTTGTTGTTCTTTTTGCATTGAATTACACTATTCTTCTGTTCTAATTTACTCTCTTCATTAATCTCTCTACATAACTCTACTCAAGGGTGTTAGTGACCAATTTTGGTGCTAACACCTTTTGTATTAAAAGACCTATTTTTTCACACACACACACACAGAGACATATATATATTTGTGTGTGTGTGTGTATGTATATGTGTGTATAAATGTACACATATATATATGTATATATATGTACATTCACACACACACAGATATATATATATATACACATATATATATGTGTGTGTGTGTATATGTATGTATATGTATATATGTACATATATACATATACATATATATAAGTATATATATGTACACACACATGTGTGTGTATGTATATATATGTGCATATATATGTGTGTGTGTATGTATATGTATATATATGTGTGCGTACACATGTATGTATGTATGTGTGCACCTACATATATGTGTGTGTGTGTGTATAGATGTGTACATGTGTATGTATATATGTATATGCGTATACACACACACACACATGTGTGTGTGTATGTTGGTATGTATACATAAATGTATATGTATATATGTATGTATATGTATGTATATGCGTATACATATATATATGTATGTACATGTACATATGTGTGTGTGTGCACTCACATGTGTGCGTGTCTACACACACACACATATATGTATGTATGTATGTATACACACACAGAAATATGTGTACATATATGCATATACACGCACATATCCATAAGTATATATACGTATATATACATACATACCTAAATACACACACACATATGTATATATCTATAAATACCCTTTTGTGTATGCTCGCGCGCACATGCGCATGCATGTAATACTCACAAAATTTAAAATAATGAATTAATATAGTAATGATAAGAAAAATAAATAATAATTTTACATAAAACAGGAAAAACCATAACTTTTATAGATGAAGGAATTTGGAAAATCCGATCTTACCATTTGGTCAATTAGATTTTTTGTACTCATATTCCTATATAAAACGTCAGAAACAAACACCAGATGAAAGAGATATATACTGTTTACCGTAGCATGCATTTCAGGTTTTCTGCACATTTTGAACTTTAAACGTAACGATTAATTACAAGAATAGTCAAAATTTATTTAATAAGTAATTTTATGAATGTGTTCCAATCTATTCTACAAAATAGAGAATATAAGACCATATAAATTATTGATTCTCATTTATACTTACTTCTAATTCTCTTCTTTGGTTGATTTAAGAGAAAACATTTCACTTACTACTCTAACAATTACTTACCATTTCAAGCTCCAAATTAATCATCCATCATACAAAAATAGCCATATGCCCTTTTTATTTTCTTTTTCGACTATTTAGAGTTGTTCCATTCTCATTTTCTTTTCTTACGTTCATTTTCAACTTCTTCATCTAAAGTAAAATAATATGTCCTTTAATACTATCATGTCTTTTTCCCTTTTGAATCCAAGTGGAAAATTATCTTCTTTGATTATAATCATAGAATTCCCTCTTCCACCTTTTATGGTATGCTACATGTATTTGGGTATGTAATATTTTTTTTCTCGATTTTAGATTGGTTAATATAAACTAGAATTGACGTGGGGTTGGCATCTAAAGGAAATTAATATGTAAAATAAAATATTGCTTAATCTCAAAGAAATTATATTTTTATAGAATCATAGTTGGAAAAATCAAGTTAAGGGATATCATTCTTCCAAAATATACTTCAATAGTCTTTCGTTGGTTGCAGGTAAGATACTTTAATTTAATTTCCATGGTAACTCCAGTACACAATTTTTGGTTGATTTTTTAAACTCGTTTATTTTGACTAGGATTTGATACAATTCACAAATAGTTCTTAACTTTGCATTCGTCTTAAATTATTTATGATTTTATTGATGTATTGCATTTTGTTTCTACCTTGCTTTTAATGTTACTGGTCTAAAGAGGACCAAAAAACCTCGATTGACTGGATCGATTAGGCTTGATTTAAAGGTTTGGTTTTTATTATGTTATTTTTCTTTTCATTTTCTTTGTTATTGACTTTTTTATCTTTATCAAAAATTGCTAATCTTTTCTTTGAGTGTTATGCCTAAAGTTATGTCTTTTTAAGATTTTTATTTGACTTGTAAGATTGTGAGTTGGGTTATTTATTTGTAATAAAATCATATTTTTAGAGCATATTAGCTCTTTGTACCATATGTTTCCATTTGTAGAATTCTTTTTTCCATGCAAAGTAATCATGCATTTATTTTTCCTTTATATTCTAACAACGGTTCTTTTCTTCTTCCCTTCATTTCAATATAGATATTTGTGTATTTCCTCATTTATTTCCTACGTTTAATAGTTTCACTCTCATGTTCAATATTCTCTATCTAAACCAAATTAAGGATTATTTACAAACAACTTTGACTGATTATTATTTCTTTTATTTTGATTTGAATTCAATTTAATTCACCAATAGTTCTTAAATTTGCATCCATCTTAAATTATTTATGATTTATACATATTCTACAATGATTGTATTTCTACCTAACTTTCAATGTTACATTTTTTTATGGAAACATTATTCAAAGACCTCAAAAAAATCTAATTCAACTGAGATAGATTAATATGTTTACTTTCATTTTGTTATTTGTTTTTTCATTTAATTCGATATTGATTTTTTTTGTTTGATTCGATCAAGATCGAGTACAATGTTTGACTTTTGTTCTACTTTTCATTTAATTTGACGTTCAATTTGTATTTTGGTTCAAAAATATTTATTTCGTATCTTTTATTATGGTTTTGGAAGGCCCTGGTTGATCATTACCATTAGCCATGTGTAATAACCCGTATATTTGAACCATTTAAATTGACAATAATCAACACATGTCAACTTAAATAGTACAAAACACGAATCGTAAATGGAGTATATATATAAATGAGAATCATAACAGAATCATAGAAATATAACATCACAGAATAGTGCAGCGGAAATACAACATAGTCATAAGAGTAGTTCATGAAGCTACCCATAAGTACAACAATGTCTCAAATAAAATAAAATAGAACAACATAGATGTCCAATAGTCTAAATAGAAAGAGAAATACTGATAAGATAAGATAATGATAGTCTTCAGTTTTCAGCTCCAAGCAGAAACAGGAACAGCAATCCTCAGTCTGATCCGAGCATATGCACAAACAAACACTAGAATCAGGACATATATTCTTATACAGATAATATGGTTCAAAATTCAAATAACAATAACTCAAAGATGAATGGAATAACATCTTTAAGGATCCGTTAAACTATTTATACATAATAGTGTACGATACATAGATAATGTCTAACAGCAAAGTAAAATATCAAAATAGTGTTAAGGCGTTACCATTGTCCCCCTTAACACATTTCATATAGCATTATAGACTATACAGCACTGTAAACTCCACCGTAAACTAGTGGGATATCAGGGAGTACTCCATAGGTATAATACAAAACAAATTCGTAGTGGTCGCGTATACGGGAATACAAGTATGACAAGGCACATGAGGCAATACCCAAGGTAGTGAAACTACCGTTTGCCTGATCCGGACTGGTGAGAACGCATCGCCGCAACGATCGCAACACCGCGAAACAACACTCAAAGTTCAAGGGTGCGCACCAATCAATCACAAAAGTAAATGAGTAGTTTACGAAGAAGTGTGTTCGCTCGATGTAGCTAACCCCATTTGGCCCGACACGGCTCCTGATTTTAGTCATTTTCAATTTGACACGAGTGTCAAGGCTATCCATTATCGTTCACTTTCTTCAATCATCAACGTACGTCATTCCAACCACTTCATTCTGGATCACACTCCGCGTATAGTTATTAAAGTGGTTTTCGGTTTAGACAGTGAGTATGTCCCTAACCGATTCCGGTTCCTTTAATAACCTTCGTAATTAATTTACCGATTGGTCGTTTAATATATTTCAAAACCAATTCAATTTCAATTTCACTTAGAACTCGTAAATCGACATTTCGTTAGTCTTTCCAAATCAAATTCCAAAATTTCATAGCTTCACAACTTCATTTCAAATTTCTATAATTCATTTCAAAGTTCAATTTTAAAACAATTCCAATATTCATTTAATTTCAAGTATAAGTTCATTTCAAAATCATTTAACGTCCAAATCGATTTAAACTCAATTATTGATTTCATTCGATATTCATTAAATTAATTTATCATTAAACAAATTTAATTAAATTTCCAATTCATTACATTACTTAAGTTCGTTTCATTATCAAAGCTTACATATTTATTCAATTTAAATTTTTCGGATCCAATTCTCTAAATTACAAGTATTTCATTTGTTTCGATAAAGCGCATTCTATTTCTTGTGAAAGAAATTCATTTCATTCATTTATTACCTTCATTACAATTTCAAAACTCAATTAAAGAAACTTAGTTCCACTTATACAAAAATTCAATTTCACTTAATAAAGAATATTCAATTTAATTTAATTATTACATAATTTACTCTATTCAATTTAGTTCAATCATTATACAATTCAATCTTATTCAATTATCAAATAATTTCAAATCGTAATTATTATCATTTCAAACTCATTCATTAATAATTCCAAACTTAATTATTAATTTTAAAACCAAATTATTAATAATTTCAAAACTTAATTTATTAATAATTTCAAAACTTAATTATTTATAATTTCAAAACTTCGTTATTGATAACTTCAAATTTCATTATTAATAAATTTCAAGACTTGATTATTAATAATTCCAAATTGGTTATTACCCATTTCAACTTAATTATTAATAATTTCAAAATCAATTATCAATTTATTCTAAATTTAATCATTAAATAATTAAATTTTAAAAACAATGTCCTTTTGTTAATTACGACATTAATATTTGTTTCAAATTCAATATTCACATTTTCGTTCATTTAAATTTAAATTCCAATTTTATTCAAAACCTTATTATTAGTCAAATAAAATCTTATTTCATTTTAAATCAAAACATTGACCAATCGGTTTTAAATTTAATTTTCTATCCTAAGTCAAAGTTATTTGGGTATCTATCATTTCAACCCGATTCCATTTCAATTCAAAAATCAAAACATACAAAGGGAACTTGCAGTGTGATAACTGGGATGATGTCAAAGTAAATAAACAAGCAATAACATCCATTCATAACAATTCAACAATTATTAAATAATACCGAAATAATCGTATTAATTTACATTTGTTATTTATACAAATTAATATAATTATTTCTAGAATCTACACTATCATTTCATGTAGATTAAAGATTATTATATTACGGTTTTTCACTTGTCGTTCAATTCAATCCCAATACTACAACAATATACGTTCAAAGGTTCAAAGTGAAATTTATCAAATTCCTACGTGTCAATTAACTAATCAATGTTCATCATAGAAATGGGTCACGTTTGACTAATCAAATTTAACATATAAAGGGGTCAAGTTTAACAAATCAAGTTCGACATATATAATCCAATTTATCCTATATCAATTTCATTTGCAAATTATTTATCACTTAACAATAACAATTAGCATCCAATTCAACATCACATAGCAATCAAACTAAACTTGCATAAGAATATATGTCGTGAAAATTTATTTCACCTTTCGTGGATAAAGAAGTTGGCGGCGAAACAAGAAAAAAACACGAAAGAAGTCGGTACAACACGAACAACGAACACTGTAATATCGACAAAAGAAAACGATATTAATACGATGAACGTTTATGTATAATTTATAAATTTATATAAATGCGCTTACCGACGACGGAGAAAAGAACGAAGCTGAAAATCGCTGCTGCTGCAAAACGGCTTAACCAGTTGTTTCTGCACACACGACAAAAGAAAATTTGGTTACTAATTTCAGCAACCAAAAATATTGATGGAAATATTTACTGCAATATCCAAGGATATTTACACGTCTCAGTTTTTTTTTTTTTTTTTACAACCGAGAAGTTCTTGCATCAAACACACACACACGTACACACTTTATACACACACAACACACGCATGCACTCGGCAAGGGAAGGGAAAGGTGGAGCTCAGGGTGGTGGCGCATGTACATGACAGAGGCGGAGAAGTGTAAGGCTAGACGGTGTTGGGCAGTGGTTGGCGGTGCCGCACATGGTGGAAGAGGTAGTTTGCATCTTTGTACGCGTGAAAGGGCAGTGGATGGAGGGTGTTCGGTGGTGGAACTGCGGCTTACGTGGCGGTTGCGACTGGGTGGTAGCAAATGTTCGGGTGGAGGAGAGGGATGCGGTGGTTGATGAAGAGGAAGGATGCGGAAAGCACGGTGGTCAGTGAACTGTCGAGTAAAATTGGGAAGTGGGTAGTGCGGTGGTGGACTGTAGGGCGGTGCGACAGCATTTGGGAAGAGGGGATGACGTGAGGCAAGGTGTATGCTTCATTCATTTTTATTTTGCAGAGAAGATTTAACGTGAAGAAGAAAGAAAAGAGGTGAGGGAGGAATGGAAATAAAGATGAAGAGGAAATGTTATTACCTGAAGTTACAGTGAGAATAGGAATTGTGAAAATAAAAGTCTCTGATTGCTTTAACTAGTACGTGAATAATAGTCTCTTGGGTTCCAACGTTTCATTATCTCAAACGTCTTAGCTGAGTCTAATGCACCCTTTACCCTTCAACTACCCTAGTAAATGCCAATTCAGCTGAAATTATTTTCTTTTCAATTTCTTTTAAAATGGGCTGAAAATAATTTTGGGCTACGATTTGATTTAACCGGTCCATTTAGAACGGTTAAGAACAACGCGACGATTTTTTTTTCTCCGATTCGCGCAAATAAATATACCGTTATGATCAGTGCGACGAGGCGATTCCAACGGTACACAGATTATTGCGATACGATGGTTTTATAAAATTCGCATTTACGCCGCTAAAAGTGCGCGTTTTGTAAAACAATTTAAACGGAGCAGGCGATGACAGTTTTTGACGAAACGAATTTCATAATCATGATCAGAATAATTTTTACAACATAACTGTGTAAAAATATTTGGATTTAGAAGATAAATTTTACGCGGCTTTATATGGACTGATATACAGTAAAACGCGAACGAAGTTTACTGTAATATTTTGCGACGAAACTTTTTCCACGCTCATATCTACTAGACGTATGTCATAAATAAAGTTTGGATGAAAATTGAAATCGTTTATAAATTTTCAAATTTTTTTACATTAAAACGATGAATTTACAAATTTTAAATCGGGTAGGAAATTCAGGGTTGTTACACCATGCCTGTTGCGTCAATGCTTGGAAGAAGAAGATAAATTCTGGAGTTAAAAATTGGCTTCGATCCTTTACACATACACAGTTGTAGATATGCATATCAAAATAAATTTCAAGAACTGGGAAAGACAAGTTGTAACTCGAAGAAATTGTCAAAAAGATGAAAGTTTTCTCGAATATGACAAAGCTGCTGAATATGATAATGATCTTTACAAGGCATACATATTGGACATGGTTGAACAGTTAAAAAGAACTTAAAATCTCACAAGAATTTAAATCAATAATTGTTTTGCAAGAATAGTTAAGTAGATGGTAGATTTAAGAACTCAAAACTAAATTGCAAAATGAGCAAAGGAATAGAATTTGAATTTTAACATACAACTGGCAAATGAACTAACAACTATTGCTAAGTATCTAGGATAAATTGTATCAACTGAGAAATTAAATTTGAAAAATTAACAAAAAAAGTAAAAATAGAGAAGAACTGTTGAATATAGGAAAGCAATGTAAGCAGAGACACTGGATTTTGCCACAGAAAAATGAAAATGAAATGAAATTAAGCTTCAAAGTTTTTCATACACTTTACAAGTTTAACAACTGTATTTATACACAATCGAAAGGCATTCTCTCCTCTGAGTTAATCAACCCACACAGCCCAAACACCCATTTACAGACACAAACTAACCCACTCAGAAACCTAAAGAAGGCCTGTATCAGTGTACACGTGCAAACCTTGACACACATCAATATCTGGCATTTCAAGTCAAATCTTCAACCCTTGAAGCACATGTTGCCTTCCTGCAGTATCTAGTCACCAACTCCGGTTGTTCTTTGGCCATCTCCGATGAATCTGACCGAAGCTTGACATCTTCTTCCTTTTCTGCTTGAGTACAGCGGCCTCCTTTCTCCACAATCTTGGATACCAAGTTTTGGTTGTTACAGTTCCCTCCCTCTTTAATAACAGACCTTGTCCTAAGGTCTAAGTTCAAAGATCTCCTATTAATGGCCAATAATCTTCCCATGTTGCTTCATCTCTAGGTCTGTCCTTCCATTGACTAGCACTTGCACCACCAGTTCATTATTTTTTTGGTACCAATCTTCTATCTAAAATTTCCTCAGCTTGATCCACTATCTCCTCCATATAGCTAGGCACATCCTCTTATATTATCAAGCCTTCACCGATTTTCTTTTTTAACTGGGAAACATGAAAAACAGGATGTATTTTGGCACTTGCAGGCAGTTGCAATCTGTAAGCCGCCTTTCCTATTTTTTTCTCAACGTGATAAGGTCTATAATATTTAGGTGATAACTTGTGACTTTTCTGAAGCCTAAAAGTGATTTGTCTATAAGGTTGTAGCTTCAAATACACCCAATCTCCCACTTCAAATTCTCTATCTGATCTTCTTAAGTCTGCGTATTTTTTCATTAACGAATCTTAAACTGTTTTTCAAAAGTTCTAATGCTACATCTCTTGAATACAACTCTTCTTCAGCCCATTCCACTTTTGCAGAATTTGGCACATAAGATAGTAAGTTTGGAGGATCAATTCCATATACTAATTTAAATGGTGTAGTATTAGTGGAAGTCTTCCAAGTAGTATTGTACCAATACTCTGATAAAGTTAACCATCTCAATCATTCCTGAGATTTGTGGAAAACAAAACACCTTAAGTAGCCTTCAAGAATTTTGTTAACTACCTTAGTTTGGCCATCACTTTGTGGGTAGTATGCCGAGCTATATTTCAAGTTGCTGCCTTGTAGCTTAAAAATCTCCTTCCAAAAATTACTTGTAAACAAGACATCTCTATCACCTGTGATAGTTTTGGGCATTCCATGCAGCTTGAACACTCCATTGAAGAAAACCGTAGCCACTTCTTTAGCTGTATAAGGGTAATTCAAAGGAAAAAAATATGCATATTTGCTAAATCTGTCTACAACAACATATATAACCGTATATCTCCGACTTCTAGGCAAACATATGATAAAGTTCGTAGAAATATATAACCAAATTCTTTCAAGAATAGGAAGAGGCTGCAAGAGTCCAGGAATGAGTATGTTTTCCCCTTTATTTCTTTGGCACTCATCATAATTTTTAACATATTCATCCACGGTTTTTTACATTTTCTTCCTGTAAAAAACTTGCTTTAATTTCTTCAAAGTAGCTTTGGTACCAGAATGTCCCCCAGTGGAGTTAAATGATGTTCTTCTACTAAATTTTTGGTAATAATGTTCAAATGATGGTATATTAAAATTTTTGTTTTATGAAAAATTAATTTGTCTACTACCTTATATTTACTACCAGGCAATTCATTCCTTTGAATTTTTTCAAATTGTTGCTGATACCAAAGAGAATTTTGTAAGGTACCTTTCAACTCTTGCATCCGTAGTGACTATACTATAGAGACTGCCTATAGTTGAGAAGTCTTTTCTTCATTTTCTTCTATTCTTCATAGTGCATCAGCCACTCTATTGTCTCTTCCACTCTTGTATTCAACCTTATAGTCAAACCCATGAAGTTTGGCAAGCCATTTGCTTTACACTCCGGTATGTAATTTTTGTGTCAAAAGGTATTTTAAGCATTGATGATGAGTTCTAATAACAAATTGTCTCCCCATTAAATACCGTGTCCACTTCCTTGTAGCTATGATGATGCCAATAATTCTTTCTCATATGCTGATAAATTCAAATTTCTGCCATGTAAATCTTTGCTCAAGTAAGCCATAGGTCTTTGATTTGCATTAATACGGCTCCTATACCATGTCCACTTGCATTAAATTCCAAAATAAATGGCTGTGTAAAATCGGGCATTGCCAATATTGGTGGTGTAACCAGACAACACTTGAGTTTGTGGAAAGCTTCCTTAGCTTCTTCATTCCATGTAAATGCATCTTTCTTCAAAATATTTGTTAGTGGCTTAACAATAGTGCCGTAGTCTTTAACGAATTTCCTATAATAACCATTGAGACCCAAGAATCCTCTCATGGTTTGAGTTTTCTTGGAAGTGGCCAGTTCACTACTTTTATTTTGCTTGGGTCAACAGCTAGTCCATCTACTGAAATGGTGTGACCAAGATACTCTAGAGACTACTTTGCAAAGCTACACTTTGTCATTTTGATCACCAGGCCTTTTTTTTAGCGCCTGGAAAGTGACCAGCAGTTGTTCAGAGTGTTCAGGCCATGACTTGCTATATACGAGTATGTCATCAAAAAAAAAACTAACAAAAATTTCAGCAAATATGGTCTGAATATTTCATTCATTAAGGATCGAAAGGTGGGGGGTGCGTTAGCCAACCCAAATGGCATTAATATGATTTCATAATGGCCATCATGAGTTCTAAATGCAGTTTTGTGAATATCTGCCTCATCCATTCTTATTTCATGGTACCCTGACCTTAAATCCAGCTGAGAAAAGAATTTAGCTCCATGAAATTCATCAAATAGTTAATCTATCAAAGTAATGGGAAACTTGTCTTTTATGCTCTTAAAATTAAGAGCCTATAATCAATGCACAATGTCCAGGTTCCATCTTTTTTTCTCACCATCACTACAGGTGAGGAGTATGAACTATTACTGTTCCTAATGATTCCCGAATCTAGCATCTCTTTAATAAGCTTCTCAAGCTTATTTTTAATGTGATAGGAATGTCTGTATGGTTTGATGCAGATAGGCTTGGTGTTTGGTAATAAAGGTATTTTGTGGTCATGTAATCTGCGTGGAGGTAAAGGTGGAAGATTTGTGGTAATTTCAGGGAATTTATGAAGATGTTTAACAAAATCTAGTGGAATATCTGGAATGAAATTTTCAAAAGAATCTAAAGTGCATAACATCATGGTAATTTGTCCTTGAATACACTCCTTATTAATGGCCTTCTTACTAACAACCTTCATTTCTTCCTGTTTCATTCCTTGCCAAACATACTCTTTGTCATTCTATGTGAATTTAACTTGCAATTTTTCAAGATTTAAAGTAACTTCTCCCAGCCTTCTAATCCACTATGCACCCAGAATCACTTGGCATCCTTCTAAGGGAAATAAGAGTAGGTCCAATGGCATTACGCACCCTTGACACTTGAATATAACCTCATGGCATACACCATTACCCATTGCCTTTTCACCATTAGCCACTACCACTTCAAAAATTATGGATTCTTCAACTTTGAGTTTTAATTTTTTTACTAAATCCGCACTAATAAAACTATGAGTGGATCCTGAGTCAATTAGGAAATAAACGAATTTTCCTTTTATACTTCCTTTGACTTTGATAGTTGATAAAGTGGGTATTCCACACATATCTTGTAATGTTACGGTTAAAGGTTCTTCTTCATTGGCTTCTGAATCTACGAATGCTTTAATTCCAATTACTTCTATCTGTTCTTCTTCCATTAAGGCATTACTCCTTCCAGTATATATACTAGGGGATTTTTACATTTATGATCTCTATGCCATTTTTCCTTGCATCCATAACATAAATTGTCTTCTCGTTTCAATTAACTGGTTGGGTGTGAGCCCCTTGATTTTTGCCAAGGCCTCCAACTATGTGTCCTTATGGTTAATAACAGGGTTTATGTTGTGGGTAATTGGAGAACATTGAGAAGGAGCAGGATGGGCATTATTATTTCTCTAAATACTCATAGTAGGATTTACTGTTTTGATGTTCTTTCTGGTGTAAGTTTGCTTACTCTCATACATCTTTGCCAAGGCAACTACTTCCTTGAAATAGTTGGTCTAGAAGTAAGTACATCATACTTTAATTCTTCTTTTAAACCACCAATGAATCGATCTAACACAAACTTTTGGGGTATTGCATCTGCGGCCATTTGTAATGGTTCAAATTTGTTAAGGTAATTCAAGACAGTAGTAGCCTGCTTTAACCCAACTAATGCTTCAAATGCTCTTTTCATCTCTTCAGGATTAAATCTTACCATGATTTCTTCCTTAAAACCTGCTAAGAACTATGATTAGGCACATTACATATATACCATTTATACCATTGCAGCGTTTTTTTTTAAGATAGAATGAACAACCCACAGTCGTTCATCTGTCTGATGAAATCTAAAATATTGTTCAACTTTTTGTAGCCAATCAATCACTCGTTCCTCATTTTAAAAACTGGAAAATCAAGTTTAAGGAAAGTTAATAGGGTGCTTCCTGAGGGATAATCTGAATAATAACAATTCGGGTATGGTTTCTTTGGTTATATGAAGGATATGGTGGCTCTTGAGGATAATATTGTGTATTCTGATAACTTCTGGGTGGTATTGGCATTCGTAGTGGCGTTAGTGGTGGTGGGGGAACAGGTTGTGAATTTGGGGGAAATGAAGGTGGAGGACATCCAGGTACTTGGCCAGACCAAGAATTTCGATGATTGTAGGGATATTGAGATTCTTGATATGGATTTGAAGGTGGTATGCAAGGTGGTTGATTCCTGATTTGGTGGATATCTCGAGAAAGAACGGTCAATACATTATGGAATCCTTCAAATTTAGTGCTTAATTCTTGTTGAGCTTGTTCGATTCGTCGATTCAATTCCTCTTATCTCGTCCATGAAGGATCTTGATGTCGAAAAGATTATTGGAATGAATTACTGGTGTTTGGTGGATTGAGTTGAGGATTCGCTGGCACCTCAGGAGGGTACTTTGATACCAAATAGGAAGGCCCTGGTTGATCATTACCATTGGCCATTGCTGATGCATCAATGTTTAGAAGAAGAAGATGAATTCTGGAGTTAAAAATTGGCTTCGATCTTGTACACGTACACAGTTGCAAATATGCACACTAGAATAGAAAATTTTCAAGAAAATTAAGAACTGGGAAAGACAAGTTGTGACTCGAAGAAATTGTCAAAAAGATGAAGTTTTCTCAGAGCTGACAAAGCTGCTAAATAGGACAATGATCTCTATATAGCATATATATTGGACATGGTTGAACAGTTACAAGTAACTTAAAATCTCACAAGAATTTAGATCAAGAATTGTTTTGCAAGAATAGATAAGTAGATGGCAAATTCAAGAACTCGAAACTAAAGTGCAAAATAAACAAAGGAACAGAATTTAAATTTTAACATACAACTAGCAAATGAACTAACAACTATTGCTAAGTATCTAAGATAAATTATATCAACTGAGAAATTAAATTTGAAAAATTAACAAAAACTGGAAAGAAAAATAGAGAAGAATTATTGAATATAGGAAAGAATAGTAAGCAGAGACACTAGATTTTGCGACAGAAAATGGAAATGAAATGATATTAAGCTTCAAAGTTTTTCATACACTTTACAAGTTTAACAACTACATTTATATACAACCGAAAGACATCCTCTCCTCCAATTTAATCAACCCATACAGCCCAAACACCCATTTATAGACACAAACAAACCCACTCAGAAACCTAAAGAAGGCCCGTATCTGTGTACACGTGCACACCTTGACACACATCAATATCTGGCATCTCAAGTCAAGTCTTCAACCCTTGAAGCACATGTTGCCTTCCTGCAGCATCCAGTCACCAACTTCGGTTGTTCTTTGGCCATCTCCAATGAATCGGACCGAAGTTGGACATTTTTTCCTTTTTTGCTTGAGAACAACAGCCTCCTTTCTCAACAATCATGGCTACCAAGTTTGATTGTTACAGGTTTTTTTCTTAAAATTATGTTTTCTTCCGATTTTTTATTTCAGTTTGTAAGATCATGAGTTTTCATTCATTTTATGGGAGATTGCTTAATTTACAAATAAATGGAGAACATAAAATCTTTTATTGTTTCCAAAATTTGTAATGATTCGCCTTTACGACCTCCAAATGTCGATACTAATTTATCCACAGTATTCATATGCCTAACATCCAAGTGCTGGAAAGATGAAAAGTTAGGGTAAAATAAAAAAAGAAAAAGAAAATAGAATAAGAAGGAATATAATAACAGAATCTCACAGCTGAATGGTAATATATAATATCAAAGGAATAGTACAAAGGGTTAATCCAATATAGAAATTTTGGAGTTACAAAACAAAAGTATCATCATTAGCCTGGACAGTTATATCAACTTGTTCTTACAAATGCTGATATGTACAATATAGTAATACACTAGAGATAAGAATATTACGGTAGGTGAAACATCCAGTTTGTCTCCTCGTGCGCTAAAAAACATCAACGAAAACCTTCCTTTCTCAAACTAATTTAAAGAGCACGCGAAGAATTTAGGAAAAACAAATCCAAATGTCAGGCGTAAGTCTGGTATAAAAAACTCAAGAAATATGTAATCAACATATAACAGTATTTTCGAGACCACATGGAATGCTATAATGATTATCCCCTCAAAGGAACTACCATCTAAAAGGAACATAAGGTGATATAATAGATAATGTCTATGGTATAGAATATAAATAGTATAACATAGCTGGAATGGTTACATAGGTTACATTCAACAGCATATTAGGAGTACAATCAAATCCGATAAGGAACATTTGCAAATCTATTTTCCATAAAGATCTCACAAAGAAGCCGAATCCAAACTCTATGCACAAGGATATAAGTTATCTTCCAAAGTCGTATATCTCAAGAAAAAATATACTATAAGGAAAACACAAAGGTCAAGCCCGAACATAAACATGAACAACATGAACCAAATACCATCGACCCTCGTACGCAACATCGATAAGGATACTCTAGATCTGGAGTTGATAACTATTTAAATGTAAATAGTTAGGAGTTTCAACGTATCATGAAAATTTTAATGATGACCTTATAGATTAATTTATCTCTTGGATGTTAATTAAAATATTAGGAGGAAATCGAATACATTCCTAAGAAGAGCTAATGAATTGAATTCATGAGATATATATGTATTGTATATATCTCTATGTGTGTATATACATATATATATACACACATACAAAGTGTGTATGCATATTGATTCAACCTTAAATTAGGTAGTGTCTAAGGTTTTAAAATTGCACTATGTAAATGATTTATTTCAAAATAAAATTAATCAGGGATATGAAAATATTTTTAGGAATTTCAAAAGATGAGAAATTGTAAGCGGAAAAGCCAATTAAAAGAAATAAAACTAGATTTATTTTTGGGTTTTACTCAATATAAGCTTTGTTGATATAAAATGAGAGCCTTCTAGAATTCTTGAACATGATAAAATATAATGTATTTAAAGGTAAATTATATTAGTGAATTCTTTTGGTTCATATATTATATAATAAGAGGCAGTGATTGAACTTTAAGGGCTTTAACTATGGAAACCTCCTTGGGAAATTTTTAGTCTTCAAATCATGACACCAATTTTGGGAATAATTGAAAGGAGTTTCTTTAATGGCTAAATTCTTAGTGTAGTACTTTCAAAAGGGAGGTGAATTGAATAATATGCTCTCTCTGCTTAATTAAGTGAACTAGTATGTTTTGTATATTTATATTGTAACATAAGAAATAACTTTAGAAATGTGTACTTATAAACTGGAACTTCCTCTTTTGGGAAATGATTTTAAGAAGGAAACTTAATTGAATAACATGAAATCTTTAGAATGGGTTATATAATTTGAGCCTTTAAAATTAAAAACCAATTCAGAGACTTATTTGATATAGAAATGAGTAAAAGGCAAGTTTCATAAGAAATAATTTGTAACTAAGGTTTATGTGAATTTTGAAAATTTAAAACCCATAGAAAGGATTTTAGTGGTAAGATAAATTTATGTTATGAATGTAGAAGTCATATCAAGGAGAATCCTAGAATTAATCCACAACTCTTGAATATGATAAATTAAACAAGTATCTTAAAACATTGAGAATGATAGGTATTTTGAATAAAGAATATACTTATAGTAAATTGAGATGTGAAAACTAACTTCAGAACTTATTTGAAATTTTACAAATAAGAACCTTTTTTGGGTTATAAACTTTTTTTGATTGAACGAGGTTGAAATTTGTAAAGTCTAATCCTTTAAAATAAGTTATAGAAGTAATCTATAGTGAGGTCTAAGAATGAAATAATTAAGAAATTTCTAAAAGTACAAGATTATAGAAATTCAGAGAACTAAAACCAACCATATGAATTTATTTAGATAAATAATAAACAAAACTATATTTCATGGGAAACATGAAAAAAGGAGCTTCTAAGATGTTTGAATAAAGATAAAATCTTAGAAATCTACCTCAGGAATGTATTTTTGCCTTGGGTATCACTGGGAAGGTCGTGTCTACCTTGATCGAATGTTTCCATTGTCGACAGTCTCTATTCCGATATTGGTATGGCACCTTCTGAGACTTTATTTGGGGATAACATCGATCACTCTCTTGTTAGTTTAAGTCAGGGAAATAAATTGACCTTAAATTCTAACTCAATCCACGAACTTTTAGGAAAAAAAATTGGAATTTTCTGTGGAAAATTGAATTTTTGTTTTTTCCTTGTTGAATGACTGGTATTTTAGTGAAATTGAGATAATGGCTCTTTGATACATGGGACACTACCCAAACATTGAGTGTAGTGACCCTGTTGCTGACCGAATTTCCTTACCAGTCCAGTTCTCTGGCATCTGTGGTGTCCTTCATATGTTCCAGCTTTAGAAACATATCAGAAATTATGATTCTATTCTTGGGCATAGAATCCTCGTTGCACTTAAGCTCACTCAAAATCTAACTTATGAGCATAGATCTATTTGTGTTGTTGCATCGGAGGTTAAACACCTTCAAAATAAAGATTTTTAGCTCATCTACGTCCAATGGTCTGACAATCCAAAAGACTGTTCTTGGGAGACTAGAGAGTTTATCGAGCGAATGCATCCTGAGTTATTTTCCAATGCCCATTAGTGGTGAGACTCTTGCTTTAAATTATTTCATGTTCATGGTTTTATCCACTTTGATAGATGCATTGTTTGAATTGTTATCGACTTTCCCTTAAAGAAAATTGCAGGGATGCAATTTTTATAGGGTTGGAGTCTGTAGCAACCCTGGTCGGGATTGCCTAAAAATCAACTCTAAAATATGATTTAATCATAATCAATTTTTAAGATGAATTTGGGAAACATATATTTATTTTATTTCCAAATTTAAATTGGACTTAGGTTTAAAACAAATAGGACAGTTTAAAAAATGGCTTTTGAAGTGCTGAAAAATAAATTGCAAATTTACTTAAAATTAATTTTTTTAATTTATTGTTTAAAATGGGATTTTTCATCTAATAGTTTTGTATATTTAAATAATGTAAATAGTTTTTGTTTCAAAAGTTCTATTTAATTTTATAAAGTACCTCGATATTAATAGAAATGAGAATTTTTAACTTGTTGATTAGTTTTGAAAATTTTGGGAAATCAATCTATTCTTTTATAAAACAATATTAAGGTTTAATTTGTGTCTTGTAATGAGAATTCAGAAGGAAATAATAATTCATTTCCTCATTGGGTATAGGGTAGCCACTTTGGCCCATGTTGTAATATTAATAAGGAGAAAATGAAGGTTACATTCATTTTCCTTCTCGTGCTATTCTCAGCTCAAAAAATTGAAACTAAGAAACTCCTAATTCTTTAAAACCCTATCCACTATTTTTCCCCAAATCAAGAGCAAATTAAGGGGCTTTTTGCTAATAATTATAGAAATCAAAAGAAGGTAATCTCCTCTGTTTTCTAGTATATTTAATTCGTGAATTAATCTCATTTTTTGGCTTAGTGTTGTAATTTTTCTTCTCCAATTTTTGAGATAAACTTAGGCTCTGTGGCTGAGAGGTGATAGCCTAGATGAATCCAGATTCTAAGCACTAATTCAAGTTCTTTTAGCTGAATTATTATTACACTTCTAGACCCTAGATGAATGCATGCACCTAATTGATAAGTTGTTTGTGTTTATTGATCAAAATCATCTCAATGTCTTGGTAATTGCTATTCAATTTTAAGTTTGCTGAAAACCCTAGTATTTGATCTCTTGAATCACCAAATTATTGATGAATATATGTTTACATGACACCAAAACTAGTGATCGAAAAGCCAAAACGATCCGCAGCCAACAACTCAACTTCGACGAACCGCTAAAGAGCCATAGAAACATCTTGGGGCATGACCCTGGCAGGGAAACCGGTGGACCAATCACCTCGACTGGTGCGTCGGTCACTGCTTGAGCTAAGCAACAGGTAGTGCCATTTTGGCTTTTCGATCGTCTGTTTCGTTGTTTGCTCTCCCGGTGTTTTCTCTTATGTTATGTGCATTGTTTATGATCCATTCCATACTCCAGTTCTTAATTTACGAATTTGTGAATTCATCTTGGGATGTTATTATTCCATAGGAATGCTCTATAGATCCATGCTATGAGACACAAATTCATTGCATGTTTTAACTCAAGTTTTCAAAAGAACAATCTCTTATTCAAAATCTTTTTCCTATGTTTCAAGTAAAAATATATTTTCTATGCAAAAGATGTAACAACCAGATATTTTCAGCCATTTGCATTCACACATGCCGGACTTGAATTGCTCAAAATACCGTATTGTAAATAAATCTGGAAAAAATGAAATACAATCACAGAATCAGAGACACAGAAATATCAGAATAACTCGCAGCGGAAATTTAAATACCATGGTAGTTCATAAAGCTACTATAACAAACTCTCAAAACATAATACATAATATCAGTCTGAAAAAAAACATATACGATAGAAATCTCAAATACATAAAAGTTTATAAATACCAGAGCTGAAATAGAACGGATGAAACTGAAAGGGAATAGATAACTAGACAAGCAGAATCTCCAGCGATTCCTAGCTCCAGAAAAGAAATCCAAAGCTAAGCTGTAAATACTCAGGCTGACTCGAGCGTAAAGTAAAACACAAAACACTCGAGTCAGGACAAACATACTTATATAATGTACACCAACTCAAGTGAACTATAGTAGTAATGCACAATAACAAAAAGGATGCTTGGGATCGTCCATCCTCTAAGGATCAATTAAACCATAAAAATACATCCCGTGGTTAAAATTACAAAATAGTAATTTATACTCCAAAATCAAATATCATTTCAAAATTCAATATCATTCAAAATCCATTTCAAAATATTAAAATATCATATTTTTTCCAAACCACATTCATTTTATTTAATTTAAATATCATTCCAAGTCACATTTCAAAATGGGTCGCAAAATATTACAGTAAACTTCGTTCGCGTTTTACTGTATATCAGTCCATATAAAGCTGCGTAAAATTTATCTTCCAAATCCAAATATTTTTACACAGTTATGCTGTAAAAATTATTCTGATCATGATTATGAAATTCGTTTCGTCAAAAACTGTCATCGCCTGCTCCGTTTAAATTGTTTTACAAAACGCGCAATTTTAGCGGCGTAAATGCGAATTTTATAAAACCATCGTATCGCAATAATCTGTGTACCGTTGGAATCGTCTCGTCGCACTGATCATAACGGTATATTTATTTGCGCGAATCGGAGAAAAAAAAAATCGTCGCGTTGTCCTTAACCGTTCTAAATGGACCGGTTAAATCAAATCGTAGCCCAAAATTGTTTTCAGCCCATTTTAAAAGAAATTGAAAAGAAAATAATTTCAGCTGAATTGGCATTTACTAGGGTAGTTGAAGGGTAAAGGGTGCATTAGACTCAGCTAAGACGTTTGAGATAATGAAACGTTGGAACCCAAGAGACTATTATTCACGTACTAGTTAAAGCAATCAGAGACTTTCATTTTCACAATTCCTATTCTCACTGTAACTTCAGGTAATAACATTTCCTCTTCATCTTTATTTCCATTCCTCCCTCACCTCTTTTCTTTCTTCTTCACGTTAAATCTTCTCTGCAAAATAAAAATGAATGAAGCATACACCTTGCCTCACGTCATCCCCTCTTCCCAAATGCTGTCGCACCGCCCTCCAGTCCACCACCGCACTACCCACTTCCCAATTTTACTCGACAGTTCACTGACCACCGTGCTTTCCGCATCCTTCCTCTTCATCAACCACCGCATCCCTCTCCTCCACCCGAACATTTGCTACCACCCAGTCGCAACCGCCACGTAAGCCGCAGTTCCACCACCGAACACCCTCCATCCCACTGCCCTTTCACGCATACAAAGATGCAAACTACCTCTTCCACCATGTGCGGCACCGCCAACCACTGCCCAACACCGTCCAGCCTTACACTTCTCCGCCTCTGTCCTGTACATGCGCCACCACCCTGAGCTCCACCTTTCCCTTCCCTTGCCGAGTGCATGCGTGTGTTGTGTGTGTATAAAGTGTGTACGTGTGTGTGTGTTTGATGCAAGAACTTCTCAGTTGTAAAAAAAAAAAAAAAACTAAGACGTGTAAATATCCTTGGATATTGCAGTAAATATTTCCATCAATGTTTTTGGTTGCTGAAATTAGTAACCAAATTTTCTTTTGTCGTTGTGTGCAGAAACAACCGGTTAAGCCGTTTTGCAGCAGCAGCGATTTTCAGCTTCGTTCTTTTCTCCATCGTCGGTAAGCGCATTTATATAAATTTATAAATTATACATAAACGTTCATCGTATTAATATCGTTTTCTTTTGTCGATATTACAGTGTTCGTTGTTCGTGTTGTACCGACTTCTTTCGTGTTTTTTTCTTGTTTCGCCGCCAACTTCTTTATCCACGAAAGGTGAAATAAATTTTCACGACATATATTCTTATGCAAGTTTAGTTTGATTGCTATGTGATGTTGAATTGGATGCTAATTGTTATTGTTAAGTGATAAATAATTTGCAAATGAAATTGATATAAGATAAATTGGATTATATATGTCGAACTTGATTTGTTAAACTTGACCCCTTTATATGTTAAATTTGATTAGTCAAACGTGACTCATTTCTATGATGAACATTGATTAGTTAATTGACACGTAGGATGGGTGAAAGCAAGTGCAAGTGATTTGGTCCTTAGTTGTGCATTATTTATAGTCTTGTTTAATGTTATATTGTGTTGTATATTTATGTGAAATATGTTGTTTGTTTCATATGTGCAAGACAACTATTTTAGCTCTCCTCTCACTTGAATCTGTAATCGTGCCTTTGTTCTTTTCGGTTGTTTATTTGTGTGTCTGAATCGGTAATCTCCAGCTCGTAGAGGTGGGTATTTCTAACCAGACATTCCGTACTTATATAAGTAGTAAATTGACACCCTGTGAATCTGTAGACTATATTATCATGTTATACTTGCCTATGCTATGATTCATATGATGTTCACCCTGTTTATACACCTATCATGTCATCTGTTACTGTTATATAATGCTATTCTGTTTATCTATGTCAGTTTATCACACTGCAAGTTTCTTGTAGATTAGAATCACTATGGGTTGAAATGATACATACCCGAACGGACTTTAGAATAGGGAAAAATCGTTATGGGCTGAAATGATAGGCCTGAATGATTTTTATTTTATTCATTCATTCATTTATTTTTTTACTTGGGATTGCGGGTTTGAAATGATATAGCCTGGATTTTTCCAATGTAAATTACGGATTGAAATGATATATTATCCGTATCATTTGACTTAGGTCAGAAAATATATACAGACCGTGGTTAATATATATTTTTCTAAAATCTTTAAAATATTATAAAATTGTAAATATTATGATATTTTGATTTAAATTTAATTTAGAAATGATTTTTATAAATATTAGTGATTTTCTATAAGTTAAATAAGTGAAATAAATAAATGTTAAAGTAGAATTTGAGATATAAGTCAATTTTGGAATTTATGAATTTGTTTATAAATGGAATTTAAGTTAAGTAATAAAATATGATAATTTGAATTTTAATTGAATTTAAAATGATTTTATAAAGTGTTATTGATTTTTCTATAAATTAAAAATAGTTAAATAAATAAATGTTTAAAATTTAAATTTGAAATATAACTTAACTTGGAAAATGTGAAATAGGTTTTAAATTTAAAAGTTAAGTTAAGAAAAATAAAATGGAATTCAAATTTAATGTATGAAATGGTTAATTTAATATAAATGTAAAGTAAATGAAATGTTATAAAATTGTATACTGATTTTTTATAAGTGAACTATTATAATTTGATAATTATTTGTGAAATTGCACATTATAAAATCATAAATTAAAGGGTATTTAAATGATTGTTTTAAAGTGAGAAATTATTATTTTTATAAGTTAAAAATGATTTAAATTAAAATATAATTGTTTATGAAACTATATTGAAACCTTGAATTTTAATTAACAGCATTTCTAAAATGCTATCATTTCTTAAGTAAAGGATATTACAGCATTTGTAAATGCTGTAATTGATACAAATGAACTATAAGGAAAAAAATGAACTAGGGGCTATTATAGCACTTTGTAAGTGCTGTAGTTGCAGAATTGAACTAAAGCTTTTATTTGAAACTAAAATCTATTACAGCATTTTTGTAAATGCTATCTTTGTTAAAATGAATTGTTTTCAAATGTAAATTTACCATAGCATTTTCTAAATGCTTCAAAAGTTAAAATTTCACTGTTTTAATAAACTGAAGTGAATAAATGAATTCTGAAAATGGTAAAATTTTGAGAATTGAGTATGTGATTATTAAATATAATAACACAATTTTTAAATGATTTAAATGGAATATTCAATTGGTTTAATTGGAATATTTAATTGGTCTAATTGGAATATTTAATTGGTTTGATTGGAATATTTGATTTGAAATATAAACCATTTTGAAATCTGACTTGGAATGATATTTAAATTAAATAAAATGAATGTGGTTTGGGAAAAATATGATATTTTAATATTTTGAAACGGATTTTGAATGATATTGAATTTTGAAATGATATTTGATTTTGGAGTATAAATTACTATTTCGTAATTTTAACCACGGGATGTATTTTTATGGTTTAATTGATCCTTAGAGGATGGACGATCCCAAGCATCCTTTATGTTATTGTGCATTACTACTATAGTTCACTTGAGTTGGTTTACATTATATAAGTATGTATGTCCTGACTCGAGTGTTTTGTGTTTTACTTTACGCTCGAGTCAGCCTGAGTATTTACAGCTTAGCTTTGGATTTCTTTTCTGGAGCTAGGAATCGCTGGAGATTCTGCTTGTCTAGTTATCTATTCCCTTTCATTTTCAGCCGTTCTATTTCAGCTCTGGTATTTATAAACTTCTATGTATTTGAGATTTCTATCGTATATGTTTTTTTCAGACTGATATTATGTATTATGTTTTGAGAGTTTGTTATAGTAGCTTTATGAACTACTATGGTATTTAAATTTCCGCTGTGAGTTATTCTGATATTTCTGTGTCTCTGATTCTGTGATTGTATTTCATTTTTTCCAGATTTATTTACAATACGGTATTTTGAGAAATTCAAGTCCGGCATGTGTGAATGCAAATGGCTGAAAATATCTGGTTGTTACATCTTTTGCATAGAAAATATATTTTTACTTGAAACATAGGAAAAAGATTTTGAATAAGAGATTGTTCTTTTGAAAACTGGAGTTAAAACATGCAATGAATTTGTGTCTCATAGCATGGATCTATAGAGCATTCCTATGGAATAATAACAGCCCAAGATGAATTCACAAATTCGTAAATTAAGAACTGGAGTATGAAATGGATCATAAACAATGCACATAACATAAGAGAAAACACCGGGAGAGCAAACAACGAAACAGACGATCGAAAAGCCAAAATGGCACTGCCTGTTGCTTAGCTCAAGCAGTGACCGACACACCAGTCGAGGTGATTGGTCCACCGGTTTCCCTGCTAGGGTCATGCCCCAAGATGTTTCTATGGCTCTTTAGCGGTCCGTCGAAGTTGAGTTGTTGGCTGCGGATGGTTTTGGCTTTTCGATCACTAGTTTTGGTGTCATGTAAACATATATTCATCAATAATTTGGTGATTCAAGAGATCAAATACTAGGGTTTTCAGCAAACTTAAAATTGAATAGCAATTACCATGACCTTGAGATGATTTTGATCAATAAACACAAACAACTTATCAATTAGGTGCATGCATTCATCTAGGGTCTAGAAGTGTAATAATAATTCAGCTAAAAGAACTTGAATTAGTGCTTAGAATCTGGAATCATCTAGGCTATCACCTCTCAGCCACAGAGCCTAAGTTTATCTCAAAAATTGGAGAAGAAAAATTACAACACTAAGCCAAAAAATGAGATTAATTCACGAATTAAATATACTATAAAACAGAGGAGATTACCTTCTTTTGATTTCTATAATTATTAGCAAAAAGCCCCTTAATTTGCTCTTGATTTGGGGAAAAATAGTGGATAGGGTTTTAAAGAATTAGGAGTTTCTTAGTTTCAATTTTTTGAGCTGAGAATAGCACGAGAAGGAAAATGAATGTAACCTTCATTTTCTCCTTATTAATATTACAACATGGGCCAAAGTGGCTACCCTATACCCAATGAGGAAATGAATTATTATTTCCTTCTGAATTCTCATTACAAGACACAAATTAAACCTTAATAATGTTTTATAAAAGAATAGATTGATTTCTCCAAATTTTCAAAACTAATCAACAAGTTAAAAATTCTCATTTCTATTAATATTGAGGTACTTTATAAAATTAAATAGAACTTTTGAAACAAAAACTATTTACATTATTTAAATATACAAAACTATTAGATGAAAAATCTCATTTTAAACAATAAATTAAAAAAAATTAATTTTAAATAAATTTGCAATTTATTTTTCAGCACTTCAAAAGCCATTTTTTAAACTGTCCTATTTGATTTAAACCCAAGCCCAATTTAAATTTGGAAATAAAATAAATATAAGTTTCCCAAATTCATCTTAAAAATTGATTATGATTAAATCATATTTTAGAGTTGATTTTTAGGCAATCCCGACAAGGGTTGCTACAGACTCCAACCCTATAAAAATTGCATCCCTACAATTTTCTTTAAGGGAAAGTCGATAACAATTCAAACAATGCATCTATCAAGTGGATAAAACCATGAATATGAAATAATTTAAAGCAAGAGTCTCACCACTAATGAGCATTGGAAAATAACTCAGGATGCATTCGCTCGATAAACTCTCTAGTCTCCCAAGAACAGTCTTTTGGATTGTCAGACCATTGGACGTAGATGAGCCAAAAATCTTTATTTTGAAGGTGTTTAACCTCCGATGCAACAACACAAATAGATCTATGCTCATAAGTTAGATTTTGAGTGAGCTTAAGTGCAACGAGGATTCTATGCCCAAGAATAGAATCATAATTTCTAATATGTTTCTAAAGATGGAACATATGAAGGACACCACAGATGCCAGAGAACTGGACTAGTAAGGAAATTCGGTCAGCAACAGGGTCACTACACTCAATGTTTGGGTAGTGTCCCATGTATCAAAGAGCCATTATCTCAATTTGACTAAAATACCAGTCATTCAACAAGGAAAAAACAAAAATTCAATTTTCCACAGAAAATTCCAATTTTTTTTCCTAAAAGGTTCATGGATTGAGTCAGAACTTAAGGTCAATTTATTTCCCTGACTTAAACTAACAAGAGAGTGATCGATGTTATCCCCAAATAAAGTCTCAGAAGGTGCCATACCAATATCGGAATAAAGGCTGTCGACAATGGAAACATTCGATCAAGGTAGACACGACCTTCCCAGCGATACCCAAGGCAAAAATACATTCCTGAGGTAGATTTCTAAGATTTTATCTATATTAAAACATCTTAGAAGCTCTTTATTTCATGTTTCCCATGAAATATAGTTTTGTTTATTATTTATCTAAATAAATTCATATGGTTGGTTTGAGTTCTCTGAATTTCTATAATCTTGTACTTTTAGAAATTTCTTAATTATTTCATTTTTCGACCTCACTATAGATTACTTCTATAACTTATTTTAAAGGATTAGACTTTACAAATTTCAACTTCGTTCAATCAAAAAAAGGTTATAACCCAAAAGAGGTTCTTATTTGTAAAATTTCAAATAAGTTTTGAAGTTAGTTTTCACATCTCAATTTACTAAAAGTATATTCTTTATTCAAAATACCTATCATTCTCAATGTTTTAAGATACTTGTTTAATTTATCATGTTCAAGAGTTGTGGATTAATTCTAGGATTTCCTTGATATGACTTCTACATTCATAACATAAATTTATCTTACCACTAAAATCCTTTCTATGGGTTTTAAATTTTCAAAATTCACATAAACCTTAGTTACAAATTATTTCTTATCAAACTTGCCTTTTACTCATTTCTATATCAAATAAGTCTCTGAATTGGTTTTTAATTTTAAAGGCTCAAATTATATAACCCATTCTAAAGATTTCATGTTGTTCAATTAAGTTTCCTTCTTAAAATCATTTCCCGAAAGAGGAAGTTCCAGTTTATAAGTACACATTTCTAAAGTTATTTCTTATGTTATAATATAAATATACAAAACACACTAGTTCACTTAATTAAGAAGAGAGAGCATATTATTCAATTCACCTCCCTTTTGAAAGTACCACACTAAGAATTTAGCCATTAAAGAAACTCCTTTCAGTTATTCCCAAAATTGGTGTCATGATTTGAAGACTAAAAATTTCCCAAGGAGGTTTCCATAGTTAAAGCCCTTAAAGTTCAATCACTGCCTCTTATTATATAATATATGAACCAAAAGAATTCACTAATATAATTTACCTTTAAATACATTATATTTTATCATTTTCAAGAATTCTAGAAGGATCTCGTTTTATATCAACAAAGCTTATATTGAGTAAAACCCAAAAATAAATCTAGTTTTATTTCTTTTATTTGGCTTTTCCACTTACAATTTCTCATCTTTTGAAATTCCTAAAAATATTTTCATATCCCTGATTAATTTTATTTTGAAATAAATCATTTACATAGTGCAATTTTAAAACCTTAGACACTACCTAATTTAAGGTTGAATCAATACGCATACACATTTTGTATGTGTGTATATATATATGTATATACACACATAAAGATATATACAATACATATATATCTCATGAATTCAATTCATTAGCTCTTCTTAGGAATGTATTCGATTTCCTCCTAATATTTTAATTAACATCCAAGAGATAAATTAATCTATAAGGTCATCATTAAAATTTTCATGATACGTTGAAACTCCTAACTATTTACGTTTAAATAGTTATCAACTCCAGATCTAGAGTATCCTTATCGATGTTGCGTACGAGGGTTGATGGTATTTAGTTCATGTTGTTCATGTTTATGTTCGGGCTTGACCTTTGTGTTTTCCTTATGGTACATTTTTTCTTGAGATATACGACCTTGGAAGATAACTTATATCCTTGTGCATAGAGTTTGGATTCGGCTTCTTTGTGAGATCTTTATGGAAAATAGATTTGCAAATGTTCCTTATCGGATTTGATTGTACTCCTAATATGCTGTTGAATGTAACCTATGTAACCATTCCAGCTATGTTATACTATTTATATTCTATACCATAGACATTATCTATTGTATCACCTTATGTTCCTTTTAGATGGTAGTTCTTTTGAGGGGATAATCATTATAGCATTCCATGTGGTCTTGAAAATACTGTTATATGTTGATTACATATTTCTTGAGTTTTTTATACCAGACTTACGCCTGATGTTTGGATTTGTTTTTCCTAAATTCTTCGCGTGCTCTTTAAATTAGTTTGAGAAAGGAAGGTTTTAGTTGATTCTTTTAGCGCTCGAGGAGACAAACTGGATGTTTCACCTACCGTAATATTCTTATCTCTAGTGTATTACTATATTGTACGTATCAACATTTGTAAGAACAAGTTGATATAACTGTCCAGGCTAATGATGATACTTTTGTTTTGTAACTCCAAAATTTCTATATTGGATTAACCCTTTGTACTATTCCTTTGATATTATATATTACCATTCAGCTGTGAGATTCTGTTATTATATTCCTTCTTATTCTATTTTCTTTTTCTTTTTTTATTTTACCCTAACTTTTCATCTTTCCAGCACTTGGATGTTAGGCATATGAATACCGTGGATAAATTAGTATCGACATTTGGAGGTCGTAAAGGTGAATCATTACAAATTTTGGAAACAATAAAAGATTTTATGTTCTCCATTTATTTGTAAATTAAGCAATCTCCCATAAAATGAATGAGAACTCATGATCTTACAAACTGAAATAAAAAAATCGGAAGAAAACATAATTTTAAGAAAAAAACCTGTAACAATCAAACTTGGTAGCCATGATTGTTGAGAAAGGAGGCTGTTGTTCTCAAGCAAAAAAGGAAAAAATGTCCAACTTCGGTCCGATTCATTGGAGATGGCCAAAGAACAACCGAAGTTGGTGACTGGATGCTGCAAGAAGGCAACATGTGCTACAAGGGTTGAAGACTTGACTTGAGATGCCAGATATTGATGTGTGTCAAGGTGTGCACGTGTACACAGATACGGGCCTTTTTTAGGTTTCTGAGTGGGTTTGTTTGTGTCTATAAATGGGTGTTTGGGCTGTGTGGGTTGATTAAATTGGAGGAGGGGATGTCTTTCGGTTGTATATAAATATAGTTGTTAAACTTGTAAAGTGTATGAAAAACTTTGAAGCTTAATATCATTTCATTTCCATTTTCTGTCGCAAAAATCTAGTTTCTCTGCTTACTATTCTTTCCTATATTCAATTGTTCTTCTCTATTTTTCTTTCCAGTTTTTGTTAATTTTTCAAATTTAATTTCTCAGTTGATATAGTTTATCTTAGATACTTAGCAATAGTTGTTAGTTCATTTGCTAGTTGTATGTTAAAATTTAAATTCTGTTCCTTTTTTTATTTTGCACTTTAGTTTCGAGTTCTTGAATTTGCCATCTACTTATCTATTCTTGCAAAACAATTATTGATCTAAATTCTTGTGAGATTTTAAGTTCTTTGTAACTGTTCAACCATGTCCAATATATATGCTATATAGAGATCATTGTCCTATTTAGCAGCTTTGTCAGCTCTGAGAAAACTTCATCTTTTTGACAATTTCTTCGAGTCACAACTTGTCTTTCCCAGTTCTTAATTTTCTTGAAAATTTTCTATTCTAGTGTGCATATCTGCAACTGTGTACGTGTACAAGATCGAAGCCAATTTTTTACTCCAGAATTCATCTTCTTCTTCTAAACATTGACACATCAGCAATGGCCAATGGTAATGATCAACCAGGGCCTTCCAATTTGGTATCAAAGTACCCTCCTGAGGTGCCAGCGAATCCTCAACTCAATCCACCAAACACTAGTAATTCATTCCAATAATCTTTTCGACATCAAGATCCTTCATGGACGAGATAAGAGGAATTGAATCAACGAATCGAACAAGCTCAACAAGAATTAAGCACTAAATTTGAAGGATTCCATAATGTATTGACTGTTCTTTCTCGAGATATCCACCAAATCAGGTCTCAACCACCTTCCATACCACCTTCAAATCCATATCAAGAATCTCAATATCCTTACAATCATCGAAATTCTTGGTCTGCCCAAGTACCTGGATGTCCTCCACCTTCATTTCCACCAAATTCACAACCTGTTCCCCCACCACCACTAACGCCACTGCGAATGCCAATACCACCCAGAAGTTATCAGAATACACAATATTATCCTCAAGAGCCACCATATCCTTCATATAACCAAAGAAACCATACCCGAATTGTTATTATTCAGATTATCCCTCAGGAAGCACCCTATTAACTTCCCTTAAACTTGATTTTCCAGTTTTTAAAATGAGGAACGAGTGATTGATTGGCTACAACAAGTTGAACAATATTTTAGATTTCATCAGACAGATGAACGACCGTGGGTTGTTCATTCTATCTTTAAAAAATACCGCTGCAATGGTATAACTGGTATATATGTAATGTGCCTAATCATGGTTCTTAGCAGGTTTTAAGGAAGAAATCATGGTAAGATTTAATCCTGAAGAGATGAAAAGAGCATTTGAAGCCTTAGCTGGGTTAAAGCAGGCTACTACTGTCTTGAATTACCTTTACAAATTTGAACCATTACAAATGGCCGCAGATGCAATACCCCAAAAGTTTGTGTTAGATCGATTCATTGGTGGTTTAAAAGAAGAATTAAAGTATGATGTACTTACTTCTAGACCAACTATTTCAAGGAAGTAGTTGCCTTGGCAAAGATGTATGAGAGTAAGCAATCTTACACCAGAAAGAACATCAAAACAGTAAATCCTACTATGAGTATTTAGAGAAATAATAATGCCCATCCTGCTCCTTCTCAATGTTCTCCAATTACCCACAACATAAACCCTGTTATTAACCATAAGGACACACAGTTGGAGGCCTTGGCAAAAAGCAAGAGGCTCACACCCAACCAGTTAATTGAAACGAGAAGACAAAATTTATGTTATGGATGCAAGGAAAAATGGCATAGAGATCATAAATGTAAAAATCCCCTAGTATATATACTGGAAGGAGTAATGCCTTAATGGAAGAAGAACAGATAGAAGCAACTGGAATTAAAGAATTGGTAGATTCAGAAGCCAATGAAGAAGAACCTTTAACCGTAACATTACAAGATATGTGTGGAATACCCACTTTATCAACTATCAAAGTCAAAGGAAGTATAAAATGAAAATTAGTTTATTTCCTAATTGACTCAGGATCCACTCATAGTTTTATTAGTGCGGATTTAGTAAAAAAATTAAAACTCAAAGTTGAAGAATCCATAATTTTTGAAGTGGTAGTGGCTAATTGTGAAAAGGCAATGGTAATGGTGTATGCCATGAGGTTATATTCAAGTGTCAAGGGTGCGTAATGCCATTGGACCTACTCTTATTTCCCTTAGAAGGATGCCAAGTGATTCTGGGTGCATAGTGGATTAGAAGGCTAGGAGAAGTTACTTTAAATCTTGAAAAATTGCAAGTTAAATTCACATAGAATGACAAAGTGTATGTTTGGCAAGGAATGAAACAGGAAGAAATGAAGGTTGTTAGTAAGAAGGCCATTAATAAGGAGTGTATTCAAGGACAAATTACCATGATGTTATGCACTTTAGATTCTTTTGAAAATTTCATTCCAAATATTCCACTAGATTTTGTTAAACATCTTCATAAATTCCCTGAAATTACCACAAATCTTCCACCTTTTCCTCCACGCAGATTACATGACCACAAAATACCTTTATTACCAAACACCAAGCCTATCTGCATCAAACCATACAGACATTCCTATCACATTAAAAATAAGCTTGAGAAGCTTATTAAAGAGATGCTAGATTCGGGAATCATTAGGAACAGTAATAGTTCATACTCCTCACCTGTAGTGATGGTGAGAAAAAAGGATGGAACCTGGACATTGTGCATTGATTATAGGCTCTTAATTTTAAGAGCATAAAAGACAAGTTTTCCATTACTTTGGTAGATGAACTATTTGATGAATTTAATGGAGCTAAATTCTTTTCTAAGCTGGATTTAAGGTCAGGGTACCATGAAATAAGAATGGATGAGGCAGATATTCATAAAACTGCATTTAGAACTCATGATGGCCATTATGAAATCATACTAATGCCATTTGGGTTGGCTAATGCACCCCCCACCTTTCGATCCTTAATGAACGAAATATTCAGACCATATTTGCGGAAATTTCTGTTAGTTTTTTTTTTTGATGACATACTCATATATAGCAAGTCATGGCCTGAACACTCTGAACAACTGCTGGTCATTTTCCAGGCGCTAAAAAAAATGCCTGGTGATCAAAATGACAAAGTGTAGCTTTGCAAAGTAGTCTCTAGAGTATCTTGGCCACACCATTTCAGTAGATGGACTAGCTGTTGACCCAAGAAAAATAAAAGAAGTAGTGAACTGGCCACTTCCAAGAAAACTCAAACCATGATAGGATTCTTGGGTCTCACTGGTTATTATAGGAAATTCGTTAAAGACTACGACACTATTGTTAAGCCACTAACAAATATTTTGAAGAAAGATGCATTTACATGGAATGAAGAAGCTAAGGAAGCTTTCCACAAACTCAAGTGTTGTCTGGTTACACCACCAATATTGGCAATGCCCGATTTTACACAGCCATTTATTTTGGAATTTGATGCAAGTGGACATGGTATAGGAGCCGTATTAATGCAAATCAAAGACCTATGGCTTACTTGATCAAAGCTTTACATGGCAGAAATTTGAATTTATCAGCATATGAGAAAGAATTATTGGCATCATAGCTACAAGGAAGTGGACACGGTATTTAATGGGGAGACAGTTTGTTATTAGAACTCATCATCAATGCTTAAAATACCTTTTGACACAAAAAATACATATCGGAGTGTAAAGTAAATGGCTTGCCAAACATCATGGGTTTGACTATAAGGTTGAATACAAGATTGGAAGAGACAATAAAGTGGCTGATGCACTATGAAGAATAGAAGAAAATGAAGAAAAGACTTCTCAACTATAGGCAATCTCTATAGTACAGTCACTATGGATGCAAGAGTTGAAAGGTACCTTACAAAATTCTCTTCGGTATCAGCAACAATTTGAAAAAATTCAAAGGAATGAATTGCCTGGTAGTAAATATAAAGTAGTAGATAAATTAATTTTTCATAAAACAAAAATTTTAATAGACCATCATTTGAACATTATTACAAAAAATTTAGTAGAAGAACATCATTTAACTCCACTGGGGGACATTCTGGTACCAAAGCTACTTTGAAGAAATTAAAGCAAGTTTTTTACAGGAAGAAAATGTTAAAAACCGTGGATGAATATGTTAAAAATTATGATGAGTGCCAAAGAAATAAAGGGGAAAACATACTCATTCCTGGACTCTTGCAGCCTCTTCCTATTCTTGAAAGAATTTGGTTAGATATTTCTACGAACTTTATCATATGTTTGCCTAAAAGTCGGAGATATACAGTTATATATGTTGTTGTAGACAGATTTAGCAAATATGCATATTTTTTTCCTTTGAGTTACCCTTATACAGCTAAAGAAGTGGCTACGGTTTTCTTCAATGGAGTGTTCAAGCTGCATGGAATGCCCAAAACTATCACAGGTGATAGAGATGTCTTGTTTACAAGTAATTTTTGGAAGGAGATTTTTAAGCTACAAGGCAGCAGCTTGAAATATAGCTCGGTATACTACCCACAAAGTGATGGCCAAACTAAGGTAGTTAACAAAATTCTTGAAGGCTACTTAAGGTGTTTTGTTTTCCACAAATCTCAGGAATGGTTGAGATGGTTAACTTTATCAGAGTATTGGTATAATACTACTTGGAAGACTGCCACTAATACTACACCATTTAAATTAGTATATGGAATTGATCCTCCAAACTTACTATCTTATGTGCCAAATTCTGCAAAAGTGGAATGGGTTGAAGAAGAGTTGTATTCAAGAGATGTAGCATTAGAACTTTTGAAAGACAGTTTAAGATTCGTTCAAGATAGAATGAAAAAATACGCAGACTTAAGAAGATCAGATAGAGAATTTGAAGTGGGAGATTGGGTGTATTTGAAGCTACAACCTTATAGACAAATCACTGTTAGGCTTCAGAAAAGTCAAAAGTTATCACCTAAATATTATAGACCTTATCACGTTGAGAAAAAAATAGGAAAGGTGGCTTACATATTGCAACTACCTGCAAGTGCCAAAATACATCCTGTTTTTCATGTTTCCCAGTTAAAAAAGAAAATCGGTGAAGGCTTGATAATACAAGAGGATGTGCCTAGCTATATGGAGGAGATAGTGGATCAAGCTGAGGAAATTTTAGATAGAAGATTGGTACCAAAAAATAATGAACTGGTGGTGCAAGTGCTAGTCAATGGAAGGACAGACCTAGAGATGAAGCAACATGGGAAGATTATTGGCCATTAATAGGAGATCTTCGAACTTAGACCTTAGGACAAGGTCTGTTATTAAAGAGGGAGGGAACTGTAACAACCAAAACTTGGTATCCAAGATTGTGGAGAAAGGAGGCCGCTGTACTCAAGCAGAAAAGGAAGAAGATGTCAAGTTTCGTTCAGATTCATCGGAGATGGCCAAAGAACAACCGGAGTTGGTGACTAGATACTGCAGGAAGGCAACATGTGCTTCAAGGGTTAAAGATTTGACTTGAAATGCCAGATATTGATGTGTGTCAAGGTTTGCACGTGTACACTGATACAGGCCTTCTTTAGGTTTCTGAATGGGTTAGTTTGTGTCTGTAAATGGGTGTTTGGGCTGTGTGGGTTGATTAACTCAGAGGAGAGAATGCCTTTCGATTGTGTATAAATACAGTTGTTAAACTTGTAAAGTGTATGAAAAACTTTGAAGCTTAATATCATTTCATTTTCATTTTTCTGTTGCAAAATCCAGTGTCTCTGCTTACATTGCTTTCCTATATTCAACAGTTCTTCTCTATTTTTACTTTTTTTTAATTTTTCAAATTTAATTTCTCAGTTGATACAATTTATCCTAGATACGTAGCAATAGTTGTTAGTTCATTTGCCAGTTGTATGTTAAAATTCAAATTCTGTTCCTTTGCTCATTTTGCAATTTAGTTTTGAGTTCTTAAATCTACCATCTACTTACCTATTCTTGCAAAACAATTATTGATCTAAATTCTTGTGAGATTTTAAGTTCTTTTTAACTGTTCAACCATGTCCAATATGTATGCCTTGTAAAGATCATTATCCTATTCAGCAGCTTTGTCATCTTCGAGAAAACTTTCATCTTTTTGACAATTTCTTCGAGTTACAACTTGTCTTTCCCAGTTCTTGAAATTTATTTTGATATGCATATCTACAATTGTGTATGTGTAAAGGATCGAAGCCAATTTTTAACTCCAGAATTCATCTTCTTCTTCCAAGCATTGACGCAACAGGCATGGCCAATGGTAATGATCAACCAGGGCCTTCCAAAACCATAATAAAAGATATGAAATTAATAATTTTGAACCAAAATACAAATTAAACGTCAAATTAAATGAAAAGTAGAACAAAAGTCAAACATTGTATTCGACCCTGATCGAATCAAACAAAAAAATCAATATCGAATTAAATGAAAAAACAAATAACAAAATAAAAGTAAACATATTAATCTATCTCAGTTGAATTAGATTTTTTTGAGGTCTTTGAATAATGTTTCCATAAAAAAATGTAACATCGAAAGTTAGGTAGAAATACAATCACTGTAGAATATGTATAAATCATAAATAATTTAAGATGGATGCAAATTTAAGAACTATTGGTGAATTAAATTGAATTCAAATCAAAATAAAAGAAATAATAATCAGTCAAAGTTGTTTGTAAATAATCCTTAATTTGGTTTAGATAGAGAATATTGAACATGAGAGTGAAACTATTAAACGTAGGAAATAAATGAGGAAATACACAAATATCTATATTGAAATGAAGGGAAGAAGAAAAGAACCGTTGTTAGAATATAAAGGAAAAATAAATGCATGATTACTGTGCATGGAAAAAAGAATTCTACAAATGGAAACATATGGTACAAAGAGCTAATATGCTCTAAAAATATGATTTTATTACAAATAAATAACCAAACTCACAATCTTAGAAGTCAAATAAAAATCATAAAAAGACATAACTTTAGGCATAACACTCAAAGAAAAGATTAGCAATTTTTGATAAAGATAAAAAAAGTCAATAACAAAGAAAATGAAAAGAAAAATAACAAAATAAAAACCAAACCTTTAAATCAAGCCTAATCGATCCAGTCAATCAAGGTTTTTTGGTGCTCTTTAGACCAGTAACATTGAAAGCAAGGTAGAAACAAAATGCAATACATCAATAAAATCATAAACAATTTAAGACGAATGCAAAGTTAAGAATTATTTGTGAATTGTATCAAATCCTAGTCAAAATAAAGGAGTTTAAAAAATCAATCAAAAATTGTGTACTGGAGTTACCATGGAAATTAAATTAAAGTCTCTTACCTGCAACCAAGGAAAGACCATTGAAGTATATTTTGGAAGAATGATATCCCTTAAGTTGATTTTTCCAACTATGATTCTATAAAAATATAATTTCTTTGAGATTAAGCAATATTTTATTTTACATGTTAATTTCCTTTAGATGCCAACCCCATGTCAATTCTAGTTTACATTAACCAATCTAAAATCGAGAAAAAAAATATTACATACCCAAATACATGTAGCATACCATAAAAGGTGGAAGAGGGAATTCTATGATTATAATCAAAGAAGATAATTTTCCACTTGGATTCAAAAGGGAAAAAGATATGATAGTATTAAAGGACATATTATTTTATTTTAGATGAAGAAGTTGAAAATGAATGTAAGAAAAGAAAATGAGAATGGAACAATTCTAAATAGTCGAAAAAGAAAATAAAAAGGGGATATGGCTATTTTTGTATGATGGAAAATTAATTTGGAGCTTGAAATGGTAAGTAATTGTTAGAGTGGTAAGTGAAATGTTTTCTCTTAAATCAACCAAAGAAGAGAATTAGAAGTAAGTATAGATGAGAATCAATAATTTATATGGTCTTATATCTATTTTATAGAATAGATTGAAACACATTCATAAAATTACTTATTAAATAAATTTTGACTATTCTTGTAATTAATCGTTACGTTTAAAGTTCAAAATATGCAAAAAACCTGAAATGCATGCTACGGTAAACAGTATATATCTCTTTCATCTGGTGTTTGTTTCTGACGTTTTATATAGGAATAAGAGTACAAAAAATCTAATTGACCAAATGGTAAGATCGGATTTTCCAAATTCCTTCATCTATAAAAGTTATGGTTTTTCCTGTTTTATGTAAAATTATTATTTATTTTCTTATCATTACTATATTAATTCATTATTTTAAATTTTGTGAGTATTACATGCATGCGCATGTGCGCGCGAGCACACACAAAAGGGTATTTATAGATATATACATATGTGTGTGTGTATGTATATATACATATATATATATATACTTATGGATATGTGTGTGTATATGCATATATGTACACATATTTCTGTGTGTGTATACATACATACATACATACATACATATATGTGTGTGTGTGTGTGTATGTAGATAGGCACACATGTGAGTGCACACACACACACACATATGTACATGTACATACATATATATATGTATACGCATATACATACATATACATACATATCTACATATACATTTATGTATACATACCAACATACACACACACATGTGTGTGTGTGTGTGTGTATATACGCATATACATATATACATACACATGTACACATCTATACACACACACACATATATATGTAGGTGCACACATACATAGATATATGTGTACGCACACATATATATACATATACATACACACACACACATATATATATGCACATATATATACATACACACACATGTGTGTGTACATATATATACTTATATATATGTGTGTGTATATATATGTACATATATACATATACATACATACACACACACACACACACATATATATATATGTATATATATCTGTGTGTGTGTAAATGTACATATATATACATATATATATATATATGTGTGTGTGTGTGTGTACATTTATACACACATATACATACACACACACAAATATATATACATACATATATATATATATATATATATCTATGTCTGTGTGTGTGTGTGAAAAAATAGGTCTTTTAATACAAAAGGTGTTAGCACCAAAATTGGTCACTAATACCCTTGAGTAGAGTTATGTAGAGAGATTAATGAAGAGAGTAAATTAGAACAGAAGAATAGTGTAATTCAATGCAAAAAGAACAACAAAAACGAGAACACCGAATTACAGTGGTTCGACGTAATTGCCTATGTCCACTTTGGTTCATGCTCTATAATCAGATCTCTGGGTAAAGTTGGCTACAAATGCAGTCGGGTCATGCTCATCCAGTTTAATACTCCTCCTGACGGATCAAAAGAGGGTGCTGGAAAATTTTTGACCAAGTCTTCGTGGTTTACTCTCCTTTCCACACTCTGGACGTCATAGTTTTTCAAGGAACAAACGAGTCACATTCGTATGTGCTTGGTGCGGATCAATGTTGACCCTCGATCTGATGTACGATATAATCGGTTGCCTGTAGCTTTGGATGCCGTTTCGATTGGTTCTGTATTGTGGCCTCCTTGTAGTCGTTGCCTTAAGTTGTAAAGAACGCCAAGTTAGAGCTATAGTAAGCTGTTATATTCAGCTTTTTGAGTTTTGTACTCCTGCTCCAAGCATTGATTTGGCTAGGCCACTAGTTGTATGGTCGAATACCATCCTTAGCGAGTTAATTATCCTCCTGTCGATTTTAGGCCGAAGTTTGCGGAATAGAGAACGGTCGGAATCCACTCATCTATTTATCGATGTTTATACACCATTTTGCATTCTGGTGACCTTTTGTTATTCTCCCCCCGGTCGACTCGCGCCCAATTTGTGTTCATGTTTCGGTACATGCTCTAGGGACTTAGCGATTTGTCGAATGGTTTATGCTTTAGTCCACAGTTCGGGAGGCATAGATTTTCGTCAATTCGTTTATACTCCAGTCCGCACTCTGGAGACTTAGAGTACTCTACTCCGCTTCTAGGACTTAGAGATTTTTCTCAAGTCATTTATAATATAGTCCGTGCTATGGGGACTTAGAGCACTCTAGTCTGCACTTTGGGGACTTAGAGGTTTTTAAGTCGTTTATACTCTAGTCCGCAGTCTGGGGACTTAGAGGTTTCAAGTCGTTTGTACTCTAGTCCGCACTCTGGGGACTTAGAGTACTCTAGTCCGCACTTTGGGGACTTAGAGTACTCTTGTCCGTATTCTGGGGACTTAGAGATTCCTAAGTCGTTTTTATATTCTCGTCCGCACTCAAGGGACTTAGAGTACTATAGTCCGATTTAGGGACTTAGAGGCTTTTAAGTCGTTTATACTCTAGTCCATACTCAGGAGACTTAAAAACCTCTAAGTCCCTAGAGTGCGGACTAGAGTATAAACGACTTTAAAACCTCTAAGTCCCCAGAGTGCGGATTAGATTACTCTGAATCCCCAAAGCGCAGACTAGATTATAAATGACTTGAGAAAAATCTCTTAGTCCTAGAAGCGGACTAGAGTACTCTAAGTCCCCAGAGTGCGGACTGGAGTATAACAAATTGAAGAAAATCTCTACGGCTCGAACTGTTGACTAAAGCATAAACCGTTCGACAAATCTCTAAGTCCCCAGAGCGTGGACCGAAGCATGGACACAAATTGGGCGCGAGTCGACCGGGGGGAGAATAACATAAAGTCACCAGAATGCAGAGTGGTATATAAACATTGATAAATAAACGAGTGGATTCCGACCGTTCTCTATTCCACAAAATTCGGCCTAAAATCGACAGGAGGATTATTATCTTGATAAGGATGGAGTACGACCATCCAACTAGTGGCCTGGCCAAATCAATGCTGGAAGCAGGAGTACTAATCTCTACAAGCTGAATACGACAGCTTATTATAGCTCTAACTTGGCGTTCTTTACAACTTAAGGCAACGACTACAAGGAGGCCTCAATACAGAACCAATCGAAGCGGCATCCAAAGCTACAGGCAACCGATTATATCATACATCAGATCAAGGGTCAACACTGATCCGCACCAAGCACATACGAATGTGACTCGAATGTTCCTTGAAAAAATATGACGTCCAGAGTGTGGAAAGGAGAGTAAACCATGAAGACTTGGTCAAAAATTCTTCAGCATCCTCTTTCGATTCGTCAGGAGTATGAAACTGGATGAGCATGACCCGACTGCATTTGTAGCCAACTTTACCCCGAGATCTGATTACAGAGCACGAACCAAAGTGGACATAGGCAATTACGCCGAACCACTATAAATATGGTGTTCTCGTTTTTGTTGTTCTTTTTGCGTTGAATTACACTATTCTTCTGTTCTAATTTACTCTCTTTATTAATCTCTCTACATAACTCTACTCAAGGGTGTTAGTGACTAATTTCGGTGCTAACACCTTTTGTATTAAAAGACCTTTTATTTCACACACACACACACACATATATATACATATGTGTATGTATATGTTTATATATTTGCACATATATATGTATGTATATGTATATATATGTACATTCACACACACACACACAGATATATATATATATATATGTGTGTGTGTGTGTGTGTGTGTGTATGTATATGTACATATATGTATGTATATGTATATATGTACACATATATATATACAAGTATATATATGTACACACACACATGTGTGTGTGTGTGTGTGTGTGTATATGTGTATGTATATGTATATATTTGTGTGTATACACATATATGTATGTATGTGTACACCTACATAGATATGTGTGTGTGTATGTATATAAATGTGTATATGTGTATGTGTATATGTATATGTGTATATACATACACATATGTGTGTGTGTATGTAGGTATGTATACATAAATGTATATGTAGATATATATGTATATGTATGTATATGCGTATACATATATATATGTATGTACATGTACATATATATATATCTGTGTGTGTGTGCATGTGTGTATGTGCACTCATATGTGTGCGTGTCTATATGGATATACACACAAACACACACACACATATATATATCTGTATACACACACAGAAATATGTGTACATATATGCATATACACACACACACACACACATCCATACGTATATATACATACATACCTAAATATATACACGCATATGTATATATGTATAAATACCCTTTTGTGTGTGGTCGCGCGCACATGCGCATGCATGTAACACTCACAAAATTTAAAATAATGAATTAATATAATAAAGATAAGAAAAGTAAATAATAATTTTACATAAAAAAGAAAAAAATCAGAACTTTTATAGATGAAGGAATTTAGAAAATCCGACCTTACCATTTGGTCAATTAGATTTTTTTTACTAATATTCCTATATAAAACATCAGAAACAAACACCATATAAAAGAGATATACACTGTTTACCGTAGCATGCATTTCAGGTTTTTTTGCATATTTTGAACTTTAAGCGTAAGGATTAATTACTTCTAATTCTCTTCTTTGGTTGATTTAAGAGAAAATGTTTCACCTACTACTCTAACGATTACTTACCATTTCAAGCTCCAAATTAATATTCCATCATACAACAATAGCCATATGCCCTTTTTATTTTCTATTTCGACTATTTAGAATTGTTCCACTCTCATTTTCTTTTCTTACGTTCATTTTCAACTTCTTTATCTAAAGTAAAATAATATATCCTTAAATACTCTAATATCTTTTTTTCCCCTTTGAATCCAATTGGAAAATTATCTTCTTCGACTATAATCATAGAATTCCCTCTTCCACCTTTTATGGTATGCTTCGTGTATTTGGGTATGTAATTTTTTTTCTCGATTTCAGATTGGTTAATATAAACTAGAATTGACGTGGGGTTGGCATCTAAAGGAAATTAATATGTAAAATAAAATATTGCTTAATCTCAAAGAAATTATATTTTTATAGAGTCATGGTTGGAAAAATCAAGTTAAGGGATAAAATTCTTCCAAAATATACTTCAATAGTCTTTCATTGGTTGCAGGTAAGAGACTTTAATTTAATTTCCATGGTAACTCCAGTAAACAATTTTTGATTGATTTTTTAAACTCGTTTATTTTGACTAGGATTTCATACAATTCACATATAGTTCTTAACTTTGCATTCATCTTAAATTATTTATGATTTTATTGATGTATTACATTGTGTTTCTACCTTGCTTACAATGTTGCTGGTCTAAAGAGCACCAAAAAACCTTGATTGACTGGATCGATTAGGCTTGATTTAAAGGTTTGATTTTTATTATGTTATTTTTCTTTTCATTTACTTCGCTATTGACTTTATTATTTTTATCAAAAATTGCTAATCTTTTCTTTGAGTTTTATGCCTAAAGTTATGTCTTTTTATGATTTTTATTAGACTTGTAAGATTGTGAGTTTGGTTATTTATTTGTAATAAAATCCTATTTTTAGAGAATATTAGCTCTTTATACCATATGTTTCCATTTGTAGAATTCTTATTTCCATGCACTGTAACCATGTATTTATTTTTCCTTTATATTCTAACAACGGTTCTTTTCCTCTTCCCTTCATTCCAATATATATATTTGTGTATTTCCTCATTTATTTCCTACGTTTAATAGTTTCACTCTCATGTTCAATATTCTCTATCTAAACCATATTAAGGATTATTTACAAACAACTTTGGCCGTTTATTATTTCTTTTATTTTGATTTGAATTCATTTTAATTCACCAATAGTTCTTAAATTTGCATCCATCTTAAATTATTTATGATTTATACATATTCTACAGTGATTGTATTTCTACCTAACTTTCGATGTTACATTTTTTTATGGTAACATTATTCAAAGAACTAAAAAAAAAAATCTAATTCAACTGAGATTGATTAATATGTTTACTTTTATTTTGTTATTTATTTTTCCATTTAATTCGATATTGATTTTTTTTGTTTGATTCGATCAGGATCGAATACAATGTTTGACTTTTGTTCTACTTTTTATTTAATTTGACGTTCAATTTGTGTTTTGGTTCAAAATTATTAATTTCATATCTTTTATTATGGTTTTGGAAGGCCCTGGTTGATCATTACCATTGGCTATGGCTGATGCGTCAATGCTTAGAAGAAGAAGATGAATTCTGGAGTTAAAAGTTGGCTTCGATCCTTTACACGTACACGGTTGCAGATATGCATATCAGAATAATTTTTTTTAAGATAATCAAGAACTGGGAAAGAAAAGTCGTAACTCAAAGAAACTGTCAAAAAAAATGAAAGTTTTCTTGGAGATGACAAAGCTGCTGAATAGGATAATGATCTTTACATGGCATGCATATTGGATATGGTTGAACAGTTAAAAAGAACTTAAAATCTCACAAGAATTTAGATCAAGAATTGTTTTGCAAGAATTGGTAAGTAGATGGCAGATTCAAGAACTCGGAACTAAAATGTAAAATGAGCAAAGGAACAGAATTTGAATTTTAACATACAGCTGGCAAATGATCTAACAACTTTGCTAAGTATCTAGGATAAATTGTATCAACTGAGAAATTAAATTTGAAAAATTAACAAAAACTGGGAAGAAAAATAGAGAAGAACTGTTGAATATAGGAAAGCAATGTAAGCAGAGACAGTGGATTTTGCAATAGAAAAATGGAAATGAAATGATATTAAGCTTCAAAGTTTTTCATACACTTTACAAGTTTAACAACTGTATTTATACACAACCGAAAGGCATTCTCTCCTCTGAGTTAATCAACCCACACAGCCCAAACACCCATTTATAGACACAAACTAAACCACACAGAAACTAAAGAAGGCCCGTATCAATGTACACGTGCACACCTTGACACACATCAATATCTGGCATCTCATGTCAAGACTTCAACCCTTGAAGCACCTGTTGCCTTCCTGCATCATCCAGTCACCGACTCTGGTTGTTCTTTGGCCATCTCCGATGAATCTGACCGAAGCTTGACATCTTTTTCCTTTTCTGCTTGAGTACAGCGGCCTTCTTTCTCAACAATCATGGATACCAAGTTTCGGTTGTTACAATTCCCTCCCTCTTTAATAACAGACCTTCTTCCAAGGTCTAAGTTGAAGATCTCCTAATTAATGGCCAATAATCTTCCCATGTTGCTTCATCTCCAGGTCTATCCTTCCATTTGACTAGCACTTGCACCACCAGTTCATTATTTTTTGGTACCAATCTTCTATCTAAAATTTCCTCAGGTTAATCCACCTTCTCCTCCATATACGCAAATACATACATATACATATATATCTACATATACATTTATGTATACATATCTACATACACATATGTGTGTGTATACTCATATACATTTTTGCATACGCATATACACATCTATACACACACACAGATATATATATGTAGGTGTACACATACATACATATATGTGTATACACACATACATATACATATATATACATACACACACATGTGTGTGTACATATATACTTATATATATATGTACATATATACATATACATATATGTATGTACATACACACACACATATGTGTGTGTGTGTGTGTGAATGTATATATATCTACATATACATACATATATATGTACACATATATACACATATACATATATACATACATACATACATATATATATGTGTGTGCATGTGTGTGTGTGAAATAAAAGGTCTTTTGATACAAAAGGTGTTATCACCAAAATTGGCCACTAACACCCTTGAGTAGAGTTATATAGAGAAATTAATGAAGAGAGTAAATTAGAACAGAAGAATAGTGTAATTCAATGCAAAGAGAACAACAAAAACGTGAACTCCAGATTTATAGTGGTTCGACGTAATTGCCTATGTCCACTTTGGTTCATGCTCTGCAATCAGATCTCGGGGTAAATCCACTCATCTATTTATCGATGTTTATACACCACTCAGCATTCTGGTGACTTTGTATTGTTCTCCCCCCGGTAGACTTGCTCCCAATTTGTGTCAATGCTTCGGTCCACGCTCCGGAGACTTAGAGATTTGTCGGACGGTGTATGCTTTAGTCCACAGTTTGGGACATAGAGATTTTCATTAATTCGTTATACTCCAGTCCGCACTCTGAGGACTTAGAGTGCTCTTGTCCGCTTCTGGGACTTAGATATTTTTCTCAAGTCATTAATAATCTAGCCCGTGCTCTGGGGACTCAGAGTACTCTAATCTGCACTCTGGGGACTTACAGGTTTTAAAGTCGTTTGTACTCTAGTCCGCACTCTAGGGACTTAGAGGTTTTTAAGTCATTTATACTCTAGTCTGATCAACGCTATCGATAGAATTTTCAAAACACTTGAGCAGAACAAACTGACACGATAACATTTTCAAAATTTTGGTAAATGAAATAGATTTTGTATGATTATATTATATATATAAGTATAAGTTTTCTGAAGTTAAACAATTAACGAATTGTTGTTGAAAAATAATAATAATTGATTTTCATTTATTATTTTGTAAACCATTGACTTTTCCAATATGATAAATAAGTGAAATTACAAAACATGGTTTATAAATTGATTTAGAATTTAAATTAGAATTTGAAAATTTAATTTCCAGTGATTTCAAACTTTGGTTTTAAAGTTCTAAAATGTATATTGTTTAAAATATTTTAGAATATAAACGTTTTCAAAGAATTTTAAATGATTAAATCAACGCTCTTTTTTTTGTCGCTGCAAAATAATTTCAGTGATGGAGGCCGCATCATCGACATTCATTTCGAGTTTCGAAGGGAAGAGACCATTCAGTAGCGTTTCTACTCTTTTGTTTGGAAAATGAATTTCATTTGAACTTCTTAAGAATGACTTGACTTATAATATATATTACATATAAGTATATGATTATAGATCTGATTTGATATATATATATATATATATATATATATATTATACGTATATTTATTTATAAAATGGTTTGAAGTCAATTGGAAATTAATTCTTAAATTTTTGACATAAGGATGATTTTCAGTAAGCCAAAATTTTGACTAAATACTTAACTTAAAATAAGTGAATTGAAAATTTTATTTAGATAATACTCAATTACATTATATATAACTTACCTAAATTTTCAAAAGTTAACTATGTAATTGAATATAATGCAATATAAAAAGATGTTAAAAGAAATTTTAAATAAATTTGAGTGGTTATAATAAATGATATATGCTTAAATTTTAAATTATAAAAATGTTAGTACAGATAATTAGAATAATAAGATAATGAATAAATGAGATAAATTAAATATATTTTGCTGTGAAGGAATTAATAAATTAACAATAAAATCAACTTAATGAAATATCTCGAATTTAAATCAATTATTGAATATTAATTAATTTAAACTGAATTTTTGTTTTGAAAGAAACCTTTTTGTATCTAACATTAGTAAATGAGAAATTAAATCAATTTAATGGAAACCTTGAATATAAAAACCAATTGTTAAATATAAATTTATTTAAATTGAAATTTATATGGTTTGAATTAAATGTTTTATTTTGTTTTTCAATCTGTTTTCTTTCTGGTTGTTTTATTCTCCTACCTCGTTTCTTTTCGGGGACGAAAAGTTTTGAGTGAGGGAGAGTGTAACGACCCATAAATTTTAGTGGTCTTGTTTATTTAATTAATTGAATTTTTGTGAAATTTTATATTTGGAATACGTCTGTTTTAACATAGCAACTAGTAAATTTTCATCTGAAAATATGAAAGTTTATTTTATTATGTAATTCCATTTCAATTTATATCAGTTAATATTTGATGATAATAAAATATTTTCGAAACCTGAATATTTTTATTTAAAAAATTGTAAATCATCTTCTAAGCAAGACGTCGTTATTCTTTTTTCCAAATTCGGACTTTTTTAGCTCCGTCGATCTTATTTTTCTGCGTTTTTGCTGCATTTTCCGCTGGTAGAAAATTCGAATTTTTTTTAATTCAATCGTACCGCTAATATCTGTGTACCGTTTTGATCGTCTAGTCATGTTGATTGCAGCGGTACATTCATTTATCTGTTTCGGAGTCCGGTGTGCGATGCATTCTACGAAACGTCTATCGTATCGGTTCCGTAAATTAGTATTTTAGCATTCCAGTAACCATTCATTTCTTTCCTTTTCTGTTTGTAAACCAAAAGCCATTTGATATTAATGTTTTCATGAATCCAAAAGTTGTTTTATTTCCATTGGTTGATTTCCCTTCTGGTTCATTGATTTTGGTGTGGTCCTTTCCTCTTCCCTTTATTTCAGTTTGGGTTTAAGTAATAGAACACGTATGTGTTTACAACCTGGCATTGTGATGTGCCCTTTTCTTCCTCACCTCTCATTTCACCTCCCTCTCCTCATGTTCGTCCGCCATGGCTTCCGAACCCACACCATCGCCTGCTTCCCTTTCGGCAGCCCACATCCAAGCCTTCCTTTCCATGCAATCCGACCCTGCCACCCAAATCCCAAGCCTGCTGTCGAGCTTCTCATGGCCAGCAGCCAAGGCCACCTATTTTCTTCTTCCCTCCACAACGTCACGAGCACCCGCAGCCTTCCACTGTACCACACCTCCTTTTCCCCTTCTTCTTGTACCTAGCCTGCTCCACCGTGAAGCCACCCATGCCAACCCTCCATGAAAACTCGAACCCGCTACCTTGCTTGTGTGGCCGAGAATTCCACACAGCTTTCTTTGTCTTCTGGCCTTGGAGACCTACCTTGTTCACCACCTCGTCAGCATCTTCTATTTAATTATGTGGTATGTTAATTTTGTTAGGAAATTTGTTATGTAATTCAAATATATATATATTATGTATAATTTACATGTATAGTATATTTGTCTATGCATTGGGTCTTTATATCGTGCCTGTGTATATAGTCCGCATACATTTGGTGATAGTTGGTATATATTATAATCAATATATGTAAGTTTTCATATGACCAGTTGGGCTCATTTATTTAATAAAGTAAGTTATTTGTTTAATGTAAATATAATTCATTTGATTTTGTTTTAACATGCTGTTTATGCATGTAGTTCTATGTAAAGTTTATAAAGCTTAGGTGGATATAGATATCTAAGTATACATTGTTGTGAGCAAGCTTACATAAAATTGTGTATATATTTAACGTCTGCATCTACCTATATATATATTAATCCTTACTATTGATTTTATAAATATATATAGTAACTGTTGCATAAGTTATAGTAGTATACATACATAACCCACTGTACATCAATATTATTATTTACTCTTTACAGTTTACATGATGTCCATAACTGATTTGAATTATATAAGAATCAATCGTGTATTTATGTATATAAATAAAGTGTTAGTTCGTATATCTACATAGGTGGACCTGAGCAGCATCTCTCTATTTTATACGAGTATGGTTTTAATATTATTTTAAGTATTGTTTAAAAAAAATTATGATAGTTACTATACTAGTTTATATAAGTAATGGTCTGCCAGGTCATATATATGTATATATAAGTTAATAAGTTAGTGTATATGTATGTTATATGGCTCGTTAATCTGTGCATTTTGTTATAGGTAACGATTGTTTGTTATATATATTTCAAGCGTGAGTTTGTACTGGGAAGTACCGGGTACTATAGCACGTATATATATGATGTTTATATGAAAGTTTATGTCACGGGGAAATTTTTATATGTTATATAATATGAGATTTATATATATATATATATTAATTTATGCATACTATTTTGGTTTATATTTATAACATTTATAAGTTATAGATATCTATATATCTATAAGTTGTATATGTGTGCCGTCTGTATAGGTTTGAATATGGTATATATTAATATTTTGATTAACAAGTATATATAAACATCGATTTAAAGATATAATGTTTATATATGTTTAAAATTTAAGATTGATTTAAAAATGTGTATGTGCTTTAAAACGAAATTTTTGGTTTAAGGAAAATTTTATTACAATTGACATCTCATTTAAATTTTATCAAACAAAATTTGATTTGTTCTCGTCGATCTCTGTTATTAGCTCTACGTTGAATTCATGCCAATCTAGCTTTAGTTTGGAATTCATGCTTGGATCCGTAGCTCAATTCATTATCTATCCTCTCTAACCTCGAAAGGTGAGCAATCACTCATGATTAATGTTTTTTTATTTATTAAATTTGATTTCAATTGAAATGATAATTGAAATATGCTGCTGTTAGTTATTTACACTGTTATATATGTTATTACCTGTACCTGTTCACCTGTGACATCTGACACCATTATTTGTTATTTATATTGATGATATATTCCTATTATATTATTATCATATCTGTTATCACTCTGCAAGTTCCCTATTAGTATAGAATTCACTATGGGTTGAAATGATACATACCCGAACAGACTTTAGAATAGGAGAAAATCGTTATAGGTTCAAATGATTAACCCAAGCGAATTTCATTGAATTGAATTTGGGATTGCGGCTTGAGATGATATATATATATATATATATATATATATATACACCCGTATATATTTAAATTATGGATTGAAATGATAAATATCCATATCACTTGACCACAAGATAGAAAATTATATACAGACACCGTTGGTCTATATATATATAAATATTTTAAAAATGATTTCTATGGTTTTGGAAGGAAATATATGGTTTATATGAATATTGATTTTTAATATTATATAAATGATTATTTTGTATATAGTAAAATTCTTGATTTTAAGATATATATGAATTTGTTTTAATATGAAATAAGTTTAATAATAAAGTTTGATTTTATATAAATATAATATGGTTAAGTAAATATTTACATTATATTTTACAATAGAGTTTATAATGATTTAATAAATTAAGATTGAGAAGATAGATTTGAAATTGATTTGAAATTGATTTAATTAAGAAATATATTTAATTAGAAATCGATTTGAAACTTATGGAATTTGAGATTTGAAAGGATATGATTTATAACTTGATTTGGATTAAGATGATTTAACGAACATTTCAAGTTTAAATGAATTGAAGGAAATATATAGTCATTTGAAATTTGGGGTTTTATTTAAATGATAATGGATTTAGTAACTAAATATTTCAAAATAAATAATAGTAAAGTGAATTTGATATATATGGAATTATCAAATCTTGTTTTGAAATGTTTGAATATTTAAAGCTTTGAAAATATTGAAATTGAAATGGTTTATTTTGTGGTTAAAAATTTGTATTAAAATCGATATAATTTGAAATGGTTCATTGAGAAATTGAAGTAAATTAAAATTGATGATTTGAGATTTGATTAAATTTGAAATTTGAGTTTATTTGAATCGATTTGTGAAATTTGAGGAAGCTATTTTATTATAAAGTATTTTAAATTATATTTAAAACTATTATATATATGTTACTTTATAAATTTATTTCATATAAACGATTTTAATATAAATTATTTTTAATATAAACTATTTTATATTATAACTATTTTTATATAAACTATTTAAATTATAAACTATGTTATTATATATACTATTACTATACTTAAACAGTTAAATGGGAAGTGTTTGATTTCCAAAGTATTATGATTTCCAAAGTGTTTGATTTAGAAAGTGTTATAACTTTGAAGTACTAAGATTTTGTAAATGATATATTTAAGATGGATACATTTACAATGGAAATGATATCGTAGTCAGTTTTGAAATGGAAGCGATATCGTATTAATACGGTTTTAAAACGGCAATGATATTTTTGTTTTGAAATATATATCATTTTGAAAATTTATTAAATGACCAATCGGTGTAATAATTACGAAGTTATTAAAGAGACCGGGATCGGTTATGGACATACTCTCTGTCTAAACCGAATACCACTTTAATAATTATTATACGTGGAGTGTGATCCAGAATGAAGTGGTTGGAATGATGTACGTTAATGACTGAAGAAAGAGAACGATAATGGATGACCTTGACACTTGTGTCAAATTGGAAATGACTAAAACAGGAGCCGTGTTGGGCTAATGAGGTTAGCCACCTCCTAGAGAACACACTTGTTCGTAAACTACTGATTACTTGTTTTTGATTGGTGCGCACCCTTAAATTGGGAGTGTTGTTTCACGGTGTTGCGATCGTTGTGGCGATGCGTTCTCACCGATCTGGAACAGGCAAATGGTAGTTTCACTACCTTGGGTATTGCCTCATGTGCCTTGTCATACTCATATCCTTAAAAGTGACCACTACGATTTGTTTTGTGCTATACTTATGGAGTACTCCGTAATATCCCACTAGTTTACGGTGGAGTTTAAGTGCTACATAGAGTATGACGCTTATATAAAATGTGTTAAGGGGGATAATGGTAATGCCTTAACGCTATTTGATACTTTATATTACTGATAGGCATTATTAGAAGATGGCTATCCCAAACATCTTTTGAGTATTTCGCTTGTTATTTCACTTGAGTTGGATTTATTCATATAAGAATGTTAATCCTGACTCGAGTGTTTTGTGTTTTGCTTTATGCTCGGGTCAGACTGAGTGTACCAGTATTCGAGACTCGCCTTTGGAGTTGGAGCTACACTTGGAGATCCACCTATCTATCCAGCTTTCAGATGTTCAGTTGATTCTATTGATGTATTCTGATTCTCGTATTTGACTATTGTATTTGAGACTTCTAGGCATCTTGTTTAACTCTGTTATATATATATATATATATATATATATATAGTAGCTTCATGAACTACTATTCATTCTGTTTCCACTTCATATTGTTATATTACTCCGTGTCTATGATTCTGTGATTATTTATTTACTATATATGCTGAGTTTTGCCAAATAATACCTTACAATCTGGTATTTTGAGCAATTCAATTACGGCATGTTCGGTTACGAAGGTTGAAAATAGCAAGTCGTTACATTTGGTATCAGAGCTTTGGCTCTAGGAAAAATTTAGCATATATTGTAATTTATTTACAAAATCATATTCGTTCGTGCTTGAATATTTCATCTCTGATTTGAATTTCCTCTGAATTTTTGAAACGTTTCCTCGGTTCCAAAATTCATTCTTGTTCCTCACTATTCATATTCTTCGGAATTCTGGAGCATCCCATAGCTCCATGATACGATTTGTAAAGAGGTGAAACTCCTTTACAATAGACATCGATTTACCGGGGATTTTTGTATCCTCGGTTTACAATGCTATCTATCTCCTGCTATGCCTGAATTATATCTCTTGCGATCGAATGTTGATTTGCCTCGGAATTCTACATCGATCTTATTCTTTAAGTCACGGTCGACCCGGCTAAGGTTGCCCGAGGTTTATATAAACTTATCCATCTTCTTATTTGTTATTTACATCATCTTACCTTTGATTCGAACCTATCTTCAAATCAAAATTCCCTTTGACTTGAGTCAATCAAATTTGAATCTCTATCCTTGTTTGAAATCCATTCTTGTAATAGTCGAGCGAGGAACTGTACTTGTAAATTTATATTAAAAACCTTTTATATATTGTGTTGTTTGAATTGTTAATGTTGATTTGGGTTTTTGATCGATTCGTCTGATCAACGCTATCGATAGAATTTTCAAAACACTTGAACAAAACAAACTGACACGATAACATTTTCAAAATTTTGGTAAATAAAATAGATTTTATATGATTATATTATATATATAAGTATAAGTTTTCTGAAGTTAAATAGTTAATGAATTGTTGTTGAAAAATAATAATATTTGATTTTCATTTATTGTTTTGTAAACCATTGACTTTTCCAATATGATAAATAAGTGAAATTTCAAAACATGGTTTATAATTGATTTAGAATTTAAATGAATTTAAATTAGAATTTGAAAATTTAATTTCCAGTGATTTCAAACTTTGGTTTTAAAGTTCTAAAATGTATATTGTTTAAAGTATTTTAGAATAGAAACCGTTTTCAAAGAATTTTAAATGATTAAATCAGTGCTCTTTTTTTGTCGCTGGAAAATAATTTCGGTGATGGCGGCCGCATCATCGACGTTTATTTCGAGTTTCGAAGGGGAGAGACCATTCAGTAGCGTTGCTACTCTTTTGTTTGGAAAATGAATTTAATTTGAACTTCTTAAGAATGACTTGATTTATAATATATATTACATATAAGTATATGATTATAGATCTGATTTGATATATATATATATATATATATATATATATATATATATATTATACGTATATTTATTTATAAAATGGTTTGAAGTCAATCGGAAATTAATTCTTAAAATTTGACATAAGGATGATTTTCAGTAAAGCCAAAATTTTGACTAAATACTTAACTTAAAATAAGTGAATTGAAAATTTTATTTGGATAATACTCAATTACATTATATATAACTTACCTAAATTTTCAAAAGTTAACTAATTGAATATTATACAATTTAAAACGATGTTAAAAGAAATTTTAAATAAATTTGAGTAGTTATAATAAATGTTATACACTTAAATTTTAAATTATAAAAATGTTAATAGAGATAATTAGAATAATAAGATAATAAATAAATGAGATAAATTAAATAAATTTTGCTTTGAAGGAATTAATAAATTAATAATAAAATCAACTTAATGAAATACCTTGAATTTAAATCAATTATTGAATATTAATTAATTTAAACTGAATTTTGGTTTTGAAAGAAACCTTTTTTGTATCTAACATTAATAAATGAGAAATTAAATCAATTTGATGGAAACCTTCAATTTAAAAACCAATTGTTGAATATAAATTTATTTAAATTGAAATTTATATGGTTTGAATTAATTGTTTTATTTTGTTTTTCAATCTATTTTCTTTCTAGTTGTTTTATTCTCCTACTTCGTTTCTTTTCGGGGACGAAAAGTTTTGAGTGGGGGAGAGTGTAACGACCCATAAATTTTAGTGGTTTTATTTATTTATTTAATTTAATTTTTGTGAAATTTTAAGTTATAAAATTTTGAAATAAAAATTTAATATTTGGAATACGTCTGTTTTAACATAGCAACAGGTAAATTGTCATCTGAAAATATGAAAGTTTATTATATTATGTAATTCCATTTCAATTTATATCAGTTAATATTTGATGATAATAAAATATTTTCGAAACCTGAATATTTTTATATAAAAAAATTTTAAATCATCTTCTGAACAAGACGTAATTTTTCGTTTTTCCAAATTTGGGCTCTGTCGATCTTATTTTTCCGTGTTTTTGCTGCATTTTCCGCTAGTAGAAAATTCAATTTTTTTAACTCAATCATACCGCTAATATCTGTATACCGTTTTGATCGTCTAGTCGTGTTGATCTCAGCGGTAAATTCGTTTATCTGTTTCGGAGTCCGGTGTGTGGTGCAATCTACAAAACATCTATCGTATCGGTTCCGTAAATTAGTATTTTGGCATTCCAGTAACCATTCATTTCTTTCCTTTTCTGTTTGTAGGCCAACAGCCATTTGATATTAATGTTTTCGTGAATCCAAAAGTTGTTTTATTTCCATTGGTTGATTTCGTTTCTGGTTCGTTGATTTTGGTGTGGTCCTTTCCTCTTCCCTTTATTTCAGTTTGGGTTTAAGTAATAGAACACGTATGTGTTTACAATCTGGCATTGTGATGTGCCCTTTTCTTCCTCACCTCTCATTTCACCTCCCTCTCCTCATGTTCATCCGCCATGGCTTCCGAACCCACACCATTGCCTGCTTCCCTTCTGGCAGCCCACATACGAGCCTTCCTTTCCAGGCAACCCGACCCCCTACCCAAAACCCAAGCCTGCTGTGGAGCTTCTCATGGCCAGCAGCCAAGGCCGCCTATTTTCTTCTTCCCTCTACAATGTCGCGAGCACCCGCAGCCTTCCACCGTACCGCACATCCTTTTCCCCTTCTTCTTGTACCTAGCCTGCTCCACCGTGAAGCCACCCATGTCAACCCTCCATGCAAACTCGAACCCGGCACCTTGCTTGTGTGGCCGAGAATTCCATCACAGCTTCCTTTGTTTTCTAGCCTTGGAGACCTGCCTCGTTCACCATCTCGTCAGCCTCTTCTATTTATACATGTGGTATGTTAATTTTGTTAGGAAATTTGCTATGTAATTCAAATATATATATATTATGTATAATTTGCACGTATAGTATATTTGTCTATGCATTGGGTCTTCATATCGTGCCTGTGTATATAGTCTGCATACATTTAATGATAGTTGGTATATATTATAATCAATATATGTAAGTTTTCATATGACCAGTTGGGCTCATTTATTTAATAAAGTAAGTTATTTGTTTAATGTAAATATAAGTCATTTGTTTTTGTTTTAACATGCTGTTTATACACGTAGTCCTATGTAAAGTTTATAAAGCTTAGGTGGATATAGATATCTAAGTGTACATTGTTGTGAGCAAGCTTACATAAAATTGTGTATATATTTAACGTCTGCATCTACCTATATATATATATATATATTAATCCTTACTATTGATTTTATAAATATATATAGTAACTGTTGCATAAGTTATAGTAGTATACATACATAACCCACTGTACATCAATATTATTATTTACTCTCTACAATTTATATGATGTCCATAATTGATTTGAATTATATAAGAATCAATCGTGTATTTATGTATATAAATAAAGTGTTAGTTCGTATATCTACATAGGTGGACCTGAGCAGCATCTCTCTATTTTATACGAGTATGGTTTTAATATTATTTTAAGTATTGTTTAAAAAAAATTATGATAGTTACTATACTAGTTTATATAAGTAATGGTCTGCCAGGTCATATATATGTATATATAAGTTAATAAGTTAGTGTATATGTATGTTATATTGCTCGTTAATCTGTGCATTTTGTGATAGGTAACGATTGTTTGTTATATATATTTCAAGCGTGAGTTTGTACTGGGAAGTACCGGGTACTATAGCACGTATATATATGATGTTTATATGAAAGTTTATGTCACAGGGAAATTTTAATACGTTATATAATACGAGATTTATATATATTAATTTATGAATACTATTTTGGTTTATATTTGTAACATTTACAAGTTATAGATATATGCATATCTATTAGTCATATATATGTGATGTCTGTATAGGTTTGAATATGGTATATATTAATATTTTGATTTTAACAAGTATATATAAACATCGATTTAAAGATATAATGCATATATATGTTTAAATTTTAAGATTGATTTAATAATGTATATGTGCTTTAAAACGAAATTTTTGGTTTAAGGAAAATTTTATTACAATAGAGATCTTGTTTAAATTTTATCAAACAAAATTTGATTTGTTCTCATCGATTTCTGTTATAAGCTCTACGTCGAATTCGTGCCAATCTAGCTTTGATTTGGAATTCGTGCTTGGATCCGTTGCTCAATTCATTGTCTATCCTCTCTAACCTCGAAAGGTGAGCAATCACTCATGATTAATGTTCTTTTATTTGTTAAATTTGATTTCAATTGAAACGACAATTGAAATATGCTGCTGTTAGTTATTTACACTGTTATATATGTTATTACCTATACATATTCACCTGTGACATCTGACACCATTATCTGTTATTTATATTGATGATATATGCCTGTTATATTATTATCATATCTGTTATCACTCTGCAAGTTCCCTATTAGTATAGAATTCACTATGGGCTGAAATGATACATACCTGAACAGACTTTAGAATAGGAGAAAATCTTTATGGGTTGAAATGATTAACCCAAGCGATTTCATTGAATTGAATTTGGGATTGCGGGTTGAAATGATATATATATATATATATACCTGTATATATTTAAATTATGGATTGAAATGATAAATATCAATATCACTTGACCAAATGATAGAAAATTATATAAAGACACCGTTGGTCTATATATATAAATATTTTAAAAATGATTTATATGGTTTTGGAAAGAAATATATGGTTTATATGAATATTGATTTTTAATATTATATAAATGATTATTTTGTATATAGTAAAATTATTGATTTTAAGCTATATATAAATTTGTTTTAATATGAAATAAGTTTAATAATAAAGTTTGATTTATAGAAATATAATATGGTTAAGTAAGTATTTAAATTATATTTTACTATAGAGTTTACAATGATTTAATAAATTAAGATTGAGAAGATAGATTTGAAATTGATTTGAAATTGTATTTAATTAAGAAATATATTTAATTAGAAATCGATTTGAAACTTATGGAATTTGAGATTTGAAAGGATATGATTTTATAACTTGATTTGAATTAAGGTGATTTAACGAACATTTCAAGTTTAAATGAATTGAAGGAAATATTTAGTCATTTGAAATTTGGGGTTTTATTTAAATGATAATGGATTTAGTAACTAAATATTTCAAAATAAGTAATAGTAAAGTGAATTTGATATATATGGAATTATCAAATCTTGTTTTGAAATGTTTGAATATTTAATGGTTTGAAAATATTGAAATTGAAATGGTTTATTTTGTGTTTAAAAATTTGTATTTGAAATCGATATAATTTGGAATGGTTCATTGAGAAACTGAAATAAATTAAAATTGATGATTTGAGATTTGATTAAATTTGAAATTAAAATCGATGTGTGGAATAAATTAAAATCGATGTGTGAAATTTGAGGAAGCTATTTTATTATATATAGTATTTTAAATTATATTTAAAACTATTATATATGTTACTTTATAAATTTATTTTATATAAACGATTTTAATATAAAATATATTTAATATAAAATATTTTATATTATAACTATTTTTATATAATCTATTTAAATTATAAACTATTTTATTATAAATACTATTATTATATTTAAACAGTTAAATGGGAAGTGTTTGATTTACAAAGTATTATGATTTCCAAAGTGTTTGATTTAGAAAGTGTTATAACTTTGAAGTACTAAGATTTTATAAATGATATATTTAAGATGGATATATTTACAATGGAAATGATATCGTAGTCGGTTTTGAAATGGAAGCGATATCATATTAATATGGTTTTGAAATGGCAATGATATTTTTGTTTTGAAATATAAATTATTTTGAAATTTAGTAAATGACCAATCGGTGTTATAATTACGAAGTTATTAAAGAGACCGGGATCGGTTATGGACATACTCTCTGTCTAAACCGAATACCACTTTAATAACTATAATACGCGGAGTGTGATCCAGAACGAAGTGGTTGGAATGATGTACGTTGATGACTGAAGAAAGAGAACGATAATGGATGCCCTTGACACTTGTGTCAAATTGGAAATGACTAAAGCAGGAGCCGTGTCGGGCCAATGAGGTTAGCCACCTCTTAGCGAGAACATTTCTTCGTAAACTACTCATTACTTGTTTTTGATTGGTGCGCACACTTGAATTGGGAGTGTTGTTTTGCGGTGTTGCGATCGTTGCGGCTCTGCATTTCACCAGTCCGGATCAGGCAAACGGTAGTTTCACTACCTTGGGTATTGCCTCATGTGCCTTTTCATACTCCTATTCCTATACGCGACCACTCCGATTTGTTTTGTGTTATACCTATAGAGTACTCCCTGATATCCCACTAGTTTACAGTGGAGTTTACAGTGTTGTATAGACTATGACGCTTACATAAAATGTGTTAAGGGGGATAATGGTAACGCCTTAACTCTATTTTGACACTTTATATTACTGATAGGCATTATCTACTTAGCATACATATAAATGTTTAATGGATCCTTAGAAGATGGTTATCCCAGACACAAACATCTTTTGAGTTACATGTATTTCGGTTGTTATTTCACTTGAGCTGGATTTATTGATATAAGAATGTTAATCCTAACTTCAGTGTTTTGTGTTTTACTTTATGCTCGGGTCAGACTGAGTGTACTGGTATTCGAGACTCATCTTTAGAGTTGGAGCTTCGCTTTGAGATCCAGCTATATATACAGCTTTCAGATGTTCAGTTGATTCTAGTGATGTATTCTGTTTCTTGTATTTGACTATTGTATTCGAGACTTCTAAGTATCTTGTTTAGCTCTGTTATATATATATATATATATAGTGGCTTCATGAACTACAATCCATTCTGTTTTCGCTGCATATTGTTATAATACTCTGTGTCTGTGATTCTGTGATTATTTATTTACTGTATATGCTGAGTTTTGCCAAATAATAACTTATAATCTAGTATTTTGAGCAATTCATTTCTAGAATGTTCGGATACGAATGGTTGAAAATAGTAGGTCATTACAGAGAATACTCTAGTCTGCTTTAGGGACTCAGAGGTTTTTAAGTCGTTTATACTCTAATCAAAACTTAGGGTACTGAGAGTACTCTAGTCCGCTTCAGGGACTTAGAGGTTTTTAAGTCGTCTATACTCTAGTCCTCACTCAGGCGACTTAGAGTACTCTAGTCCGCGCTCAGGGGACTTAGAGTACTCTAGTCCGCGCTCAGGGGACTTAGAGGTTTTTAAGTCATTTATACTCTAGTCCGCACTCAGGGGACTCAGAGATTTTTAAGTCATTTATACTCTAGTCCGCACTCAGGGGACTGAGAGTACTCTAGTCCGCTTAAGGCACTTAGAGGTTTTTAAGTCGTTTATACTCTAGTTCGCACTCAGGGGACTTAGAGTACTCTAGTCCACACTCAAGGGACTTAGAGATTTTTAAGTCGTTTATACTCTAGTCCGTACTCAGAGGACTGAGAGTACTCTAGTCCAAATCAGGGACTTAGAGGTTTTTAAGTCATTTATACTCTAGTCCGCACTTAGGGGACTTAGAATACTCTAGTCCGCACTCAGGAGACTTAGAGGTTTTTAAGACATTTATACTCTAGTCCACACTCAGGGGACATAGAGATTATTTAAGTCGTTTATACTCTAGTCCGTACTCAGGGGACTGAGAGTACTTTATTCCGCTTCAGGGACTTAGAGGTTTTTAAGTCATTTATACTCTAGTCCGCATTCAGGAGACTGAGAGCACTGTAGTCCGCTTCAGGGACTTAGATGTTTTTAAGTCCCTTGAGTGCGGACTAGAGTATAAACAACTTACAAATATCTAAGTCCCCTGAGCACAGACTAGAGTATAAACGACTTAAAAAAACTTTAAGTCCCCTGAATGCGGAAGAGAGTACTCTAAGTCCCCTGAGTGCGGACTAGAGCATAAACGACTTAAAAACCTCTAAGTCCCTGAAGCAGACTAGAGTACTCTCAGTCCCTGGAGTGCGGACTAGAGTATAAACGAATTAAAAAACTCTAAGTCCTCCCCTGAGTGCGGACTGGATACTCTAAGTCCCCTGAGTGCGGACTAGAGTATAAACGACTTGAAAACCTCTAAGTCCCTGAAGCGGACTAGAGTACTCTTAGTCCCATGAGTGCGGACTAGAGTATAAACGAATTAAAAAGCTCTATGTCCCCTGAGTGCAGACTAGAGTATAAACGACTTAAAAACCTCTAAGTCCCTTGAGTGCAGACTAGAGTACTCTAAGTCCCTTGAGTGCAGATTAGAGTACAAACGACTTAAAAACCTCTAAGTCCTTGAAGCGGACTAGATTACTCTCAGTACCTTGAGTGCGGACTAGACTATAAACAACTTAAAAACCTCTAAGTCTATGAAGCGGGCTAGAGTACTCTCAGTCCCCTGAGTTGGAACTAGAATATAAACGACTTAGGAATCTCTAAGTCCTCAGAATGTGGACTAGAGTCCTCTAAGTCCCCAGAGTGCGGACTAGAGTGCAAACGACTTAAAAACCTCTAAGTCCCTAGAGTGCGGACTAGAGTATAAACGACTTAAAAACCTCTAAGTCCGCAGAGCACGGACTAGAGTACTCTAAGTCCCCATAGCGTGGACTAGATTATAAATGACTTGAGAAAAATCTCTAAGTCCTAGAAGCAGACTAGAGTACTCTAAGTCCCTAGAGTGCGGACTGGGGTATGAACGAATTGACGAAAATCTCTGCCTCCCGAACTATGGACTAAATCATAAACCATTCGACAAATCTCTATGTCTCCGGAGCATGGGTCGAAGCATGAACACAAATTAGGCGCAAGTCGACCGGGGGGAGAATAACAAAACGTCACCAGTATGCAAAGTGGTGTACAAACATCGACAAATAGACGAGTGGATTCTGACCGTTCTCTATTCCACAAACTTCGGCCTAAAATCGACAGGAGGATTATTAAATCGCTAAGGATGAAGTTCGACCATCCAACTAGTGGCCTGGCCAAATCAATGCTGGGAGCAGGAGTACAAATCTCTAAAAGCTGAATACGATAGCTTACTACAGCTCTAGCTTGGCGTTCTTTATAACGTAAGGCAATGACTACAAGGAGGCCTCAATACAGAACCAATCGAAACGCCATCCAAAGCTACGGGCAACCGACTATATCATACATCAGATCGAGGGTCAATACTGATCCGCAACAAGCGCATACGAATGTGACTCGAATGTTGCTTGAAAAACTATGACCTCCAAAGTGTGGAAAGGAGAGTAAACCATGAAGATTTAGTCAAAAATTCTCCAGCACTCTCTTTCGATCCATCGGGAGGAGTATGAAACTGGATGAGCATGACCCGACTACATTTGTAGCCAACTTTACCCTGAGAAATGATTACAGAGCATGACCAAAAGTGGATGTGGATAACCCTCCAGTGTCCAAATTATGCCCTGAAACTGACGAGGCATCGAAGTATTCCTCTTGGAATGAAAACCCACAATACAATCCAAGATAGTTGAGACCAAGCCTCCCATCAACTTCCTTGATCCCACGATTCAACGGGAAAGAGAGTAAATCTAAAGTGGGCAAGGTTGACCTTCCTACTTATTGGTAAATGCCCCAGACGTGGGGGCACGAGCTAAAAGTAAGATGAATGTGAACCGGCTATTCAACTCTATGTTTTCGGAATTTAGGCGGGAATATAAATATAGCTAGGACGAGATTCAACCGTCCATGTAGTACATTTATCAACACGAGACTAGGAGCAGATGCATGGTCATCCAAAGGCTGGCTGCGATAGCTTAGTATTGAAACTTATATATAGTGCTTACAGCTGCTTAAGGCTACGATCGAAAGAATATCTAAAGATAGAATCATTAAATTGATACCTAAGCTCATGGGCAACTGACCGTCACTCCAACACGAAGGATGGGTAAAGGATCATGAATGCAATGAATAGAAAGTGCGTTACTCGAATATACAAGCAAATTCAAACTAATAGCAAGATCCATCTATGCAGTTGCATGCAATCGAGGCTAACCCCTATTCGACATTTCCTTCAACGTGCTTTTAAGCTTGATCTTTGGCCAATTGCTCATAATCGATTAGAGCATTCATAGCCCTTCACTATTAGACTTAATAACTCATGACAAGACTCTAGGATTCGACCAGAGTAACCAATCAATATTGACCGTCCCGACCATACATGGAATGTTATGAAAAATAGTTACATCTAAACTCAAAGAATCCGAGTGCTGAATACCGGATCACAGCTCAGTGTAATGATGATAAAATAATTAGTTGGATTCTTCTGAATAAATGATGATATGTTCCCCTAGACCTATTTTGACATCCATGTGTGATTTCACCAACCATCGTGAGCCATGCATTGGATATCTACCCGAAGCTACAAAAGCTAGCGCATTATCTATTGATTTCATCATGAAAGCTCCACTCTTACTTTTGAGCGTACCCCATCAACGTCTATGCCTACCAGCCGTTGCAACCGGGCATATAACGACTTGAGACATCTGAAAGACTTCTTAAATAAAATATCGAACTAAGCCAATTCAATATCACTTATTTCCCTCGAAGGGCAGTCCAAGGATGGAATTTAGCAGATCTCATACCCAAATTCACTACATCAGATGACTACTCGAAGGGTAGTAGAGAACCAACTGACAGATGAAAAATGTATGCGGATGGAGCATCCAGTGATCAGTGTTATGGCGCAGGAGTCATGTTAATGACTTCCGAGGAACGATCGACCTACTACGTCCTGAAACTCGATTTCTCTGTAACAAACAACGATGCTAATTATGAAGCCTCGACCGCCAACCTCAAATTTGATAGAGGATTAGGAGTGGAAACTTTGCACATCTTTTATGATTCCTGATTAATAGTATGCAAAGTTAAGGAGATTGATCTTGCTAAGGGGAATTGTCTTGCTCCCTGTCTCGGCCAGGTCCAAGAGCTATTAGCCAACTTGACGTATTACATCATTACACACATACTCAGCGAACAAAATAAAAGAGTCCAGTCACTGGCCAAGCTGTCCAGTTTTAGGGAAGCGCAATGGACATACATTGTGTCGGTTGAAATACTTAATATTCCAAGCATTGACGGATGGAGATCGGCAAGGTATTGGAGACAGAGCCAGAAAAGGTGTCATGGTTGACACCTATCAAAGACTATCAATAATAAGGAATTCTTACTGAACGGAGGAATGGAAAACGAAAGATCCTCCTCAAAGCTTCATGCCAAATCATCCAAGAAGAAGTCGTGTGTAGAAAGGAGTTTATCCATCCTCATGCTTCGGTGTATCGCCCATAATGATATCTTGAGCGGAGTTTATGAAGAAGAATGCAGCGATAACATCAGGGAGAAAACCATGGTAAAGAAAATACTCTGCTACATGTATTACTGGGAAACTATCAATCCAAATGCGGTTGATCATGGTATACAATGTGACGAGTGCAAGATGTTTGCAAAAAATTTGGAAACCCCGCCTATGGAAATTACTCAAATGGCTAGCCCATAACCATTTTCCACTTGGGCGCATTGAAATCATCTTCTTGCCGATCCTAAAGGTGGTGCAAAATACACCATCTTAGCAGTTGATTACTTCACAAAATGGGTAGATGAAGAACTCTTAACCACGATCAAGATGAAGAAACTAATCTACTTCATTATCCGTAACATCATCTGTCCTTATGACCTTCCATGATCTATTATAACTGCAAATAGGCAGGTTGAAGCTGTGAGCAAAATCATGAAGTCTGTAATGAAGAGATGTTTGGAAAAGGCTAGAGGTAAATGGATGGATGAACTCCCAACAGCATTATGGCTTATAGAACTACCCATGAGTCCATGACTAGCCGTACTCCATTCTCCCTTGCTTACTGCTCTAAGATCGTCATCCATGTAAAACTTGAAGTCCGCTCTCATCAAGTGGCTGATTATAGTAACTTATTTCATTGAAAATACAAATAAGGAATCGCGATTGAATTGCAATAAAGCTAGATAGAATTGGTGACGACTTATGAGCATATAAGACGCATCCGAGAGCCAATGGAAAGAACATGTACCCGAACATGCATGTGTACGTCCGGAAAAGTTCGACTTCTTGAAATCAACAGAAACTAAATTCTCACTTAAGGTTATTAAGAAAACACTGGATCGGATAGTTGAAGCTTATTAGCCCTGTAGAATCGGACATGGATGGCTACTGATGAACTACAACCCTGGATTTATAGTATTGGGAATCGACCAAGCGTCATGACGACCAAAGAAGGATACGACACCTTGGGAGGATAAACTAAAAGATAATGACAATTCAGGAAACACGATGGATTTCTTTCTGGAAACAAGGAATACTCACTGATTCAAAGCGTGCCATATTGCTTCACACGACACACTTTGGGGGCAAATGTTAGCCGGTACCTTAGCCTGGCTACAAAAAAACAGCTGAATATATTATCATTAGAACTACACAAGATTCTCACCAAGAAGAGCCTGAGGATATATGGGTTTGATGCAGTCGACATATTTTGGCATTTAGGTATGGTTCAGCAAGAATGGACCGACCCGCTCAAGATCGCCCTATATGGGCCAAGTCACCTTGGCCTTGAAGCCTGCACAATGAGTCCAGCCTATCTTCATCTATAAATAGAAGGGAAAGGGCACGGTGAAAGGGACCTTTTTCCGAGAACACTGGGGAGACCTCCCATTTTTGATACTCTCCTCTTTTTAATTTAAACTTGTATGCAAGCGATTGGTTTACGGATTGTATTTATATTCAAGTGATTGAGAAAGCAATAAAGATTAAACTCAAAGTGGACGTAAGAAATTACGCTGAACCACTATAAATCTGTGTTCTCTTTTTTGTTGTTCCTTTTGCATTGAGTTACACTTTTCTTCTGTTCTAATTTACTCTCTTCATTAATCTTTCTACATAACTCTCCAAAAACAAGAAATAAATTCTCTTAATATAGAGGACAAACTCCAAAATCCTAACCGCAAGAGAAAATCAAAATGATTTATAACAAATTTTCTATGGAAATTTGTCATGATTATCCAAAAGCTTTTTGGGATAAAATGAAAACATTATTAGTCTTCCATATGAAGAAGATTTTAATGAGAAAAAATTCTTACTAAAGCAAGATCATGTCAAATGAATTCTGAATATTTAAAATACTGTAAAAAGGAAATTAAAAAATTATTACAAAAACGTTTAATAAAACCATCATAGTCACCTTGGTCATGCATCGCATTCTATGTAAATAAATATAGTGAACAAAAAGAGGTGTGCCCAAATTAGTAATAAAACAATGGGAAATGAAAAAATCAAAAAAATTAAATTACTTACAATTGTCTAGAGTTGCAATATGGCTTTCTTGAATCTCTTCATGTGAGATATGTCGAATTGAAAATTTCATATTTATTTCCAACGCATGAGTATTTGGGATCCTGCATTTTGGTAAAATGCAAGTAATTAAATAGAAGTATCGGTTCAAGATTAAAAAACCTGTGAATAAAAAAGGCATACAACTTATTAGCAAACCAAATAGGCTGTAATAATCAAAAAGTATTTTACGGATTTTTTATTTTAAATGTACTTAAATTTGATGTTTTGAAGGCGAATTTGGTCGTCACTTTATCATGACCTCATTTGGTCTTTGAATTTTAATTTTTGATTCCAAATTTCGAGGAACATAATGAACTATTTGAGAAGAAGATTCATTCAGTGCTTCTTTGGAAGAAGAAAAGGGTTGAATGTTCATAAAGAAGCGTTTACAGTTGAAATTAAAATGTCAGGTGTACATATATAGATACAAACACATATACACACACATACACAATGTGTGTGTATGTGTGTGTACGTATATGTGTATGTGAGTGTATACATTTATATCTACACATATGTATATGAATATATGTATATGTACGAATACGTACATATGAAAATCATCAAAAATAAATAAATTACTTACAATTATCTGGAGTTGCAATATGGCTTTCGTGAATCTCTTGATGTGAGATATGTTGAATTGAAAATTTCACATTAATTTCCAATGCATGAGTATTTGGGATCCTGCATTTTGATAAAAAGCAATCAAATAGAAGTATCGGTTCAAGGTTAAAAAACCTATAAATAAAAAAGGCATACAGCTGATTAGCAAACCAAATAGGCTGCAATAATCAACCAAAACAAATATTTTATAGATTTTTTATTTTAAATGCACATAAATTTGATGCTTTAAAGGCAAATTTGGTCTTCACTTTATCAATACCTCATTTGGCCTTTAAATGTTAAAATTTGTTTTGAAGAACGTAATGCAATATTATTTGAGAAGAGGATTCATTCGGTGCTTCTTTGGAAGAAGAAGAGGGTTGAATGTTCATAAAGAAGCATTTACTGTTGAAATTAAAACGCTAGAGTACATATATAGATACACACAAATACACACACACATATATGTATGTGTGTGTGTGAGTGTGTTTATATATACACATATGCATATGTATATATGTGTATGTTTATATATATGTACGTATATGTATATATAGACACACACACATGTGTGTGTGTGTTTGTGTATGTACGTGTATGTATATATGTATATGTGTATATGTAAATATGTGTGTATATGTTTACATATGTATCTATATGTGTGTATGTACATACACACACAGATATATATATGTGTGTGTGCGTGTACGTGTGTCTACACACACATATGTATATATATATATGTATATATGTAGATATGTGTATGTACACATATCTACACATATGTATATGTATGTATATTTATGTATGTATATGTATATGTATTTATATGTGTGCCTATGTATGTATATATATACGTATATGTATATATGTATATACGTGTATATATGCGTGTGCATGTGTGTATTTGTATAGATATATGTATATATATACACACATACTATACACATATATATGCATATGCACACGGACACATGTGTATATATGTGTGTGTGTATGTATATACATATGTACACACATATGTGTGTGTGTATGTACACACACATGTGTGTGTGTGTGTATATATGTATATTTATATACACATATACATGTCCACATATATGTCTATATATGTATGCATGTCTACGTATGTATATGTATATATTTATGTGTGTGGTATATACACGTATGTATGTATGTATAAGTAACGACCCATAATTTCAACGCTTTGATTTGTGAATATTTAATTAATTTTAAATATTCAAATAATGTTATTTATAATTAAAATATAAATAGGAAAATAGACACAGGGAAGAAATTGCAAAAAAATTAGTCTCGGGGACAACAAGTTTGCTTTTTAGTCTGAAAGACACTTTTTAGTGTAAACAGAAAATGATAGTTACAACTATCATTCTATGATTTATACTAGAAAGTGTCCTTCAGCCTATAAAGCAAACTTGTTGTCCCTGAGACTAAATTTTTCTTCAACTTTTTCCTTGAGCCTAAAACTCCCTAAATAAAACCCTTTTAAATAATAAGTAATAATGGTGAAATGATTTTCAAAAATTTGTTTACAAAAAAATTTAGTTCGAAGAAAAATTAAAAATGTGGCTGAAATTTTATTTTCGAATTTTCGACTTTTTTGGCTAAAAGTTGAAAACCCTAGACTTAATATATCCACATACAATTATAATAATGTTAGGATATGTGTACATACATGCGTGCATTTGTTAAGTGTGTTTACACACACACTTAAGAGAATTTAATTAAGTAAAAAGTTAAGTTTCACATCACATGAAGCAATAGTACATTTAGTATTGAAAACATGTTTAAACCTTAAGAGACATAAGTGCAAATGATAATTAAATGCATGTTGGCAAGGAGGGGACACAGATTAGTGATGGGTTATTAAATAAAGGAGGATAAAGTACTACAAGGGGTAAATTTAATTTATACACTTAATATATATACAATTTACTTATTCTTTCTCCTTCCTATTTTCATTCTATTTTCATTTCACAAACTTTATTCTTATTTCAAGCTCCATGACACCTTTTAATGGCTTCCATGAATTTACAAAGTTAAAAATCTTACTCTTTTTCGGTTTTAATATAGTTAAAGGTATTCATTTACTTCTACATTTCCTTCCTTTCAGAACTAGCCCTAAAACACTTTTCCCCACCCATGGCCGAGCCATGCTCACCTTAGGCCGATCCTCCTTTCCACTTTCATGTCACAAAAATCCATTTTTCAAAATGAAAAGCAAAGGCCTAGGTTCGATGCAAGTCATAGTGCTATTTCTAAGTGTTTGAATAGCTTTTGAGTGAGTAAAGCTAACACCTTTTCATAAAGTTTTTAAGTTTAATTTTATGCCACTTGTTTTCTAAGCTTGGTGCCTATTTGAATGTTGAGTTATATTTTTATATTTATGGTTGGATATGGTATTGTTTAGTTTTGATATTAAAAATTAAAGTCAAGTATAACTTTGCGAGTTATAGTTTAAAGTAATGATTTTACTTTAGGTATGTTGTATGGTAGGTAATGATGTTGGAGCATGTGATATGTGTTGTATACTAAAAGAAGTTAGCACCTAAGTTGCATGCTGCGACATCGAGATCCCTTGTTTTAATTTAGTTTCTTTACTTACTTTATTTGTAGAAAAGTTTTATAAAAGTTTTAAAATCTTACTTTAGTTTTCAAAACCTTATCTAAGTTTATAAAAGTAAGTTAAACATAAAAGATAGAGCTTTGAAACTAATTTACAGTATAAAGCAAGTTTGTGATTTTCGGGTCATATAGTGAATAGTCGCTATAAATGCACTTCGTAAAAGCGAGTACTTTTGGAAAATTTAAATTGTTTTCACTTAAGTATCTTTTGAAATGAACTTATTTTAAGTATGATTAAATAAATATTTATTTATTCATTTCTTTAAGTATTTAATGATTATTTTACTAATTAAGGTAATTAGTACTTAATTAGTTGTTAATAAAGGGAATTTGTACTTAATTATGAATCAATAAGTTATTTATAGTTAGTTATTTAATATAAGGTTAATCATAAATTAATAATTTATTAAAGGATTATAGTTATTATTTTAAAGGTTAATTATTATTTAATTATTTAGGGATGAATTATTATTTTAATAAATTATTAAAGACTAATTATTAATTATTTATTTATAAAGAGGTTTAATTATCAGTTAATTACTAATCAAGTTAAATATAAGTTAAGATTTAATTTTAACTTAATTGTGATTTAATTATTTTAAATAAAGGTATAATTTATTATTTAATTTTTAATTAAGGATTATTTAATTAATTAATTGAGATCAATTATTATTTAAAGGTTTAAATTATTATTTAACTATTAATTAAATACTAAGTGTGGTTTAATTATTTATTTAAAGGTTAGCTATTATTCAATTATTTATTTTAAGGATAATTATTAATTAATTATTGTTTAATTATTATTAAAATAAAGAGCTTAAAATGTTTTAATTTTCAAATAAAGGTTTTAAAGTTTTAAACCACTTTATTTCTAAAGATTGATTTTGTTTTTAATGCAAGTTCTCTTTTAAATCCAAGGGATTTCTTCGTCGACTACCCTTAAGTAACTTCAATTGAATATGAAACCCAACAGCATATGTTTAGCAGAATAAAACACAGTTCTGCTAATTTAATTTATGAAATATCCATTAGCGGAATAAATCAATTCTGCGTATTTCACTAAGTAGATTATTTTGACATCTATAAGGCAGAACAAATCCTCATTCTGCTATTTTATTAACTTGGACATTTAGCCATATGTTGATTGATTGTTATTAGCTAAATCCCTTTATATATCTGCTTATTATGAAATAATCATGTTAGAACTTAGATAAGTTAAACCCAATTAAATTTACCATTTTGGTCACTAAGCCTCCTTTTGATTGCAAAGTCCAATATTTCATTTATATCCTTTTTGAAATGATTTAAATTTTATTATTATTTCAAATATGATATTTAAAGATTAGTTAAACAATTTTTTTATTAAATGTTTGAAGTTAATTTAATCTTTTAAATAATTTTTTAAAATGGGTATTTTGTTAATAGGGTTTAAAAATAATTACATGAAGAATGTTTCGAATAATAACTTGTTTATTTAAATGCATTTTAAATAATTGATTTTATCAAGGGAACTTTATGGATTAAATTTTATTAGAGGATCTTTGTTTTAAATGAAGAAGTTTTATAAATGATTTTAGAGATTTATTGAGAGTGTTATAAATAGTTTTGAACATTTATAAAAGAAGTTTTACAAAATGATTTGGAGTTTCGGGTAAAGGAAATATTATATACATAAGAGATTTGTTAAAAGGATTTATTAAAGGAAATTTATAAAAGAATTTGAGATTTGATTTCCTTTAACTGACCTTCTTAATTCTGGTGGTATGGACATTTGTTCCATGCGTAATACTGAAGGAATATTGTTTAAGATTATCTTTATCTCCAATTTAAATAACATTTTGTCTTGATCCTTTGATATGATTTGTAAATGAGAAATCTTTCACAAATGTTTTGCGAATATACTTATGTCGGTAAGATAAGTATATGGATGTTTTTGATATACCGTGATGACCCGGAATTTTCAAGCAATATCAATTTAATAATCTGAATTAAAAATTAAATTGATTTGATAATCTTTGTAATGAGATTTGAATTAATTTAATAATTCAACAAAACAAATAGTTAATTGATAGATTTTATCTTTTTAAATCTAATAATTGTTTTATATTTATAATATATATAGAATATTATATATATTGTAAATAGGTATTGTTTTAATTAATTAATAAATAAATCCTGTTTTCTATAAAATATGTATCTTTAGTAAATTGTGAATTATGATTTTATTTGAAGGTTAAACTTTTAAAAGGATATTTAATAAATAAATATGGTTTTAAATACATAAGATAAATATTGAAATGATTTAAAATATGTTTAACTCAAGATTAAAATTTAAATAAATAACAATAAGGTTTATTTTGATTTTCTTTTAAATATAATGTGATAAAATAAATGATTTATTAATAAGAAGACAATTTCTTTTAATAAGTTATTTATGGTTATTAAATGTGGTTATTTTTATATATAATAATACATTGTTTCAACAAATAAATTTTTATTGAAAATTATTGTTTTTCAAAATTCAAATTTGTAGCTGTATTTGTAAATAAACTGGATTTCAAAATTTTAATTTGAACTTGAATTCAAAGTTTTTAAAATCTAAAGTATATATGTTTTTAATTTGTTTTGATTTTGAAATTTTTGTATAAACTTTATTTTATAAATTAAATTTGATTTATTCATTTTAAAAATTTATATACATGTAAATAAATACATGATTAACTAATTCATTAAAACATAAGTTTACATCCATCTTATAATAACATACTAGATAAATACTAATTAACTTTTAATTAAATACTAATTATTTTTATAAGACAAGTGTAACATCTTAAGGTTTTACATAACACTTGTTACATGATAAAATAAAGTTTTGACAAATGTTACTTTGTGAGACAAGTGTCACAAAATTTAATTTAGCATTTTCTTTTGATTTTATTTTTAATAATTTCGGTTTTTATAAACAAATCCTCTTCTATCTTATTCCTTTTTAAAATCTAAAACTAAGAAAACAATGGAAAACAAAAATCTGAAACATATTCAAATCCACTTCTCAAACCAAAGGTATGCCTATCATTTTTTTCAAAATTAAATCAAATGCATGAAATCAAACAAGAATTCTACATTTCTAGAATTCAAGCCTGCATGCAAACCAATTATTTTCAAATCAAAACAAAATAGCCTGCATAAAAAACATTTGCATTTCCTCCTTTCAAAATCTAGAAGCAAAATTTATTTGAAACCTTCATATTGAATCATAGCAAGCAAACCTATAGCATTCAAAATAAAAGCCCGCATTTCACCTAGAATCTGGAAATCAAAGCATGCATGCAAGAGTTCTGTAACAAGCACTCATGTTTTAATCAAATTAAGGAAGCAATTTAGGATTTTGAAATGAAGTTTCCAGTTTTATAAAGCAACGTCTTTTTCAAAATTCACTGCTCTGCACATCAAGAAAAAGGTGAGTAACATCCTAATTAATGAAGTTTAAGCATTTTAGAAAGTTGCTTGTTGGTTTTCATGTTTCAGTGTGAATGATATATGCATTTATATCAGTTGTTTTTTTTTCTGTAGACATGTATAGATAACTTGATCATGCTAACCTCTGTATTTTCTTTTCCAGATGCAAGAATCTGTTCAAACACCATTATTACATAATTCAGTATATGTAAATGTTTTCAGGTTCATTCAAATGTGTTTGTTAAATTGAGAATCAAAGTTTAAATTTTGTTCAGGTTTTAGAAAGAAAAAATAACAGTAGTGATTGATTTACAAAGTAAAAATCAAACTCTGTAAATTTATGAATTCAGTAATATAAAATAGAAACACAAAGCAAAATATGAAATTCAATATAAAAATCATAATTTATAGGTTAAAGGGAGTGGTGCAGTTCTGTGTTGAACAGAAAATGGAATTGGGGGATTTTTAGATGATCTTTGCAAATTTAAGAGCCGGGATTCATCTTGAAGGTAGTTGAGTTATCATTGATTCAGGGAAAAATATTTGATGTTGGAACAAATCAACATGGAGGGTGTGATATTGATTTTTTTATCTATAGCCCTAGTTTAACTAGGTTAGGATGATCGATCTTTCTCGCCTTCTTCTGTGGACCGAGTGCATTGAAATTTTGGGAGGTGTAAGAATGGTAGTAGACGTGATTGTGACCGGCGTTTCAGGATTTCTGGTGATCGGGGATGATTGGATGAGGCGATGACAGGTTTTGGGTAGTTTGGACTGTTTGGTTCCAGGTTTTAAAAATTTAACTCGAATTCAAATTCGAGGTGGATAAGGGTAAGGAGATGGTTGTATTGGACTGGGGAGTTGAAGGTTGATGTGTTGAAGTCACCGGAGAAGGAGGTTGATGGTCGGAGGCACGATGCACGTGCACCGTGCAATTTTTTTGGGTCTGATGTTTTTCTGGGTATAGTGGTGTTTGAACTCGAAGTATAACTCGAGTATTCTTGTGTCTTGCTCGAAGAAATGAGTCTTATGACTCGAAGCAGAATTTGGGCAGGGGAAGGGTTTAGTATAGTACAGGTTTAAAATAGGAACCTGTTATTCTGTTTAAATTTTAAAACCCTGAATTCAAATGGAAGTAAAGTTTTTAAATCTGAGTTATGTTTAAATATATTTTGTATTATAGTTTCAAATGATTTTGAATCCTATAATTTTTTAAATTTAAAAGTGGTTTTCAATTTGAAAAAAAAACCTGACAGTTTTTCTATAAATTTAAATTTCATTTCGAAATTTGAATCATGAATCAAAACAGCAGTTTGAATCTAAATGTAAGTTTCAATTTTCTTAAGATTTTTGAATCTTCAGGTTTTTAAAATGTGTTTGTATTTTAAATAAAAGTTTTAAAAATCAAAATCTAAATCAAAAGTTCAAGTTTTAAATTCAAATGATTTAAATAAGGAATGGTTTCACGTGTATTGAATTAAAAATCTGGGATTTGAATAAGTTTTAAAATTTGAATGTTTACAAACTAGTTTAAATTTAAATTGTTAATTAGGAGTAAATTTGTTTTTTTCAAACAAATATTTTAAATTTGATTTACCTTTTTGAATGAAGTCATTTATAAAGGTTTATAAAAGAAGTCAAATGATTTGTTAACTTGAATTTATAATTTAAATAGTAATGTATTTAAAACTTAATTTTTAAATTAAATTAAGTAAATTAAGACTATCTTCTATAAGTTTTAAATATAAGTAATAAATGTTATTTACATTTATTTTAAAAGATTTTAAATGGAATTTAAATTGGTCAATGCTTAAATAAATATCATTTTGAATTTTAGATTCAAAATGAAATTTGGATTTAATATTTAAAAATTTCAATGTACTAAGTACACTTTAACATTAATAAAATTATTAATAAGGAATGGATTTCGTTAGAAATTATTAAGATGTTAAATAATTAAATAAATAGGATAATTAAGGAGTGACTTATTTATTTAATTTATAATTAATAATTTGGATTAATTTGAATTAGAGATTAATTAAGAAGTAATTAAAAGAAAAGAATTTAAAGAATTAATAATAGTTAATGATGGTCATTAACTAAAGTTTATTTAGTAATTAATTAATATGATTAATTTTTTTTATAATTAGATTGATTAAATTGTGAAATTTATTTAAGTTTAATTACTTAAATAAGAGTAATCAAGACATTAATTACTTAATATAATTAATGAAGTTAATTAAGGCTGGTTTAAATTAATTAATTAAGTTTAATTAATTCTAAACATTTGATTTGATAATAATTACTTAATGTAATTAATGGAATTACTCAGTTAAGTAATTAGAAATAATTACAGGATGTAATTAGTGGATAGTGTTGGAATTGTGAATGTAATTTGGATTAAATTATTTTATATAATTAATCAAGAGATTAATTAAGAAATTAATTAAGGGGTAATTATTTGATAAGTAATTAAGGGTAGTTAATTACAGATTGAGACTAATCAAGGTGATTAATTGTTATGGATTAAGTGAGATTAATTACTGAAAGTAATTAATTTAATGGAGTAATTAATTAAATATAATTAAGTGTCATTAATTAATATAATTAATGAAGTAATTAAGATTGATTAATCAAGATTGATTAATTAATAATAAGTGATTAAGTGTAATTAATTAATTGTAATTAATTAAGGTGTAATGTAATTAATTATCGTTAATTAATTAATGAAGTAATTAAAGGTTAATTACTGTATTTGGTTTAGAGTAATTAATTTTGTGAAATTAATTAAAGTATAATTAATCAGGATTGATTAATTAAGATGATAAATTAGAGGTTAATCAATTAATTAATTTGTAATTAATTAAAGATAACATAAGCAAGATTTATATTGTGATAATAATTAATTTAACTCATTTTAAATTAATTAAAGATGATGTAATTAATTTTATTTTATTTAAATTAATTATAGATAGTATGATTATAGATCATTGCTTATGAATGGTTGTTATTGGTTGCTTTGAATGGTTTTGAACCTCAGCTATGAGATTAATAATGTTGAGTGATATGGATGCATTGGCTGCATTATGATGATGATATGGATTATCTTTTAATAATGATAGTATGGATTATCTGTGGTTATGATAATGATAATTATCTATTGTGGATCTGTGAATTATGTATCTGTGTGTATATAAATAATGTTATTGAGTTGTTTCTAACTCCAAACAACTTGGACCTAAAAGACACGCTTTGGATTTCGATGAGACCGGGATTGGGTTTTCATATTTAGATATCCGAAAACCACATCGATCCAAATTAACGATAGGTCGTGAATCTTATGTGAAGAGTGAAGACTCGAGGTGTAAGGACTATTGGTCAGTATAACTCTGGAGGTGTAAGGACTATTAATTAAAGATGATGTAATTAATTTAATATTTAGATTAACAAAATATTACTTATAGGCTCGAGATGGAGATTCAAAGTGCAAGGGTTATCGTCGTTAACTCTGAGGGTGATTCCAAAACGAGTGTAACGAGATAATGCCTTCGGTTTCGTTCGAACCCGGAACGAACTTGTATGGATTGAATGCTTTCAGAACATCGTCAGGTGGACGATGAGCATTCTGAGATAATGTGTCCTAAAGGTAATCGTAGCCTCAAGCCTCATCAACCGAGAATGGCTAAAACAGGGGAGGTGCAGCAAGGCTTCGTGGGTAGCCCCCACTGGAGAGCAAGGTTTTCCCCTGTCTAGAGGTCCCTTTTTATTCGGCTTAGTGGGCAGTTGGATATGCGCACCAACTGCAGGGTTGTCTTGTTCGGAACTATTCAGTAAGGAATGGGTCCGGCCTTGTGTTGCAGGGGAGCGGGCGTACTCCTCGGTACGTTGATCTAGGCCAGTAATGTGACGGGCGGTAGCCCAGTAGCCCAGCCATTGTATGGAATCCAAAATCCAATAAGTGCCAACGGTTTTGATTGTATTACCTACTTTTGTGGCCAGTAGCTGGATTTAATGAATGTAACAATTTCGGCTATTTCATATTTACTTGAAAACCCTAGACCTATTATAATATCACTAGATTTCTTATCAAATGTTTTGGTTAGCGTAAGGTAAAAACTTTTCCATGTTTATGTGTGGGAAATCTTACGTGATACCTTTCTTTTCAAAAAGGTTTTGAAAGTTAAGCAACTTTAACCTGTTACTCACACCAGACCCATGTCCGACCCGGAGTTTATTCTTTGTTTTTCATAAACTCTTGGGTACTCAAATTTTTACGAGTAGCCAAGGGATTCAGGTTAGCTTTGACGAATATTGGAGGAGCAATGGAGCAGAAGGCCTCTGCGTTAGATATATAGTATTCCGCTGTATGTTCTGTGTTGTCTCTGATTGTATTATGTTGTAAATACTAGACAGGTGTTTATAACTATCTAGTATGTGTTGTATTATCTATGTACTCTGATAGTGGTTGTAAACTATGTAATATTTTATGTTATTAATATAATTTATTCGTTTCGCTTTCGCTGTTTAGATTCTGATGTGTTGCTTCTTCTTTCTTCTCTTTCTTTCTCTTTTATATCCCTTTCTTTCTTATTAGCGATGCGACTTTCTGGTTTTTGGAAGTTGGGTCGTCACATATACGCTTTTGAAAAGAGATTTTAATAAACGAAAGAATTGCTTTATGGCTTAGTGGATGCTATGGGTAATTAAATCGCTGAATTATTGTTGTTTGTATATTTTGATAGTTAAATAATTGACTATTAAATCTGGACCTGTTTTATCTTAGGAAGTATGTTGGGTATATTCGAGTTCCCCAGTGAGAAACCGGATGCTTATTTCATATTTCCAAAGAACCAAAATTGAGTTAGCTAGAAATTATCGCTTACTTTGGAGACATTGGTTTTTCAGATTTATTCAAACCACTCCAAACTAATAGTTTTCATGATGAATTATGCTATGGAGTTATACTGTAACGATAGCGATTTTTCGTTGCCGAAAAACCGAAATGTTAGGGTTTAAGAAGAAGAAAAAGAAAGAAGGAGAGAGAAAGATAGAAAATAGAGAGAAGAGATAGAACATGGAACGGAAAAAAAGAAAACAACAGAACAACATCAGAATCTCACAATTCGCAGCGGAACAACATATAATAATAAATGAATAATCTTTAAACAAAGAACTATATCAGTTATTACATTACATCACATTACATTTCATTTCATCAGAGTGTACAACAACAAACAACAACAAACAGCGGAAAAGAAATACTATATACTAGTAATACGCCATGCCGTCCAGCTTGCCTCCAGCAACTCCTGAATTCCAGAATATCCTGATAAACCTAACTCTTGGCTGCCCGTGTGAAAATTGGTGGGCACCCAGAGTTTAGGAAGGAAAATAATAAACTCCGAGTCAGTCATGTGACTGGTGTGAGAACTCAAAACGGTTTATTTATCTTTAAAATCAAAATAGAGGAATATTTTTAAAGTCAATTCGCAATGCTTTTAAAAATGAGACTACCATAAGGCCTCCCGCACACACACAATGCAAACGTAGAATCGGAGGAGATTTCTCCTTATGATAGTCAAAGATGCTTGATACGCATTAAAAAGAACATTTGATATTATTACTAGTGCATAGTGTAGGAAAATATTTCGAAGGTAGAATATAAATCTTAGCCAACATACGACCATTATCGTATGCCTACTATAGCTACCATCTAAACAGTGGTGACCACCATAAGTAAATGGCAGGTTCTACAACTAATACCGTACAAGGTTTCGTATTGGGAATTGGATTTCCAACGAATGATCAGGCCAAGGAACTTCCCATTGCCACATGAGAATGCCTCTGGAAGGACATCCCCGAGAACCAAACCGGATCTCTGCCAACACAAGGCCGGGTTACCCCTAACTGAGTAACAACTGACCGAATATGTCATCCCCCGGTCCTTTGGGACCTTTCACCGAGCGCTCGTAATCAATTCACACAATCATAAAGTGTTTTCAACATGAGTAAGTATCTGGGCTCCATACCATGATACCACCCTTTTCCAGAAGGAAATGCACATATCCTAAAGGGCGCTACCCCTCATAACCTTGCCGCATCTTTCCTGTTTTGACCATTCCCGAGGTGTGAGGCTCGACGAAGTCACGTCCACAAAAACATACTTTATACAAAAGCCATGCTTTGGGTCAACAAATGATCATAGAAATGATCACCAGGATAGACGATCAGATAAATGATCCTATCACAAATGATCAACACAATGATCATTTCACAGCAACACTCAGCATGTCACATTACCAAATTGGGAATATATCGCTGATAACCTTCAACTACATAACCTCTGAGCTCGTACGTCTCAGAGAAGGGTGTTAAGCTAAAAGAATAAATTCTCCGCCACCAACAGAAATATATTTGAAAGAAATCTTCTTTATATCTCAATTTGTAACGTCAGACATACAATCCATACAAGTCTGTTCCGGGATCGAACAGAACCGAAGGCACTTACAAAGAAGTCCTTGCAATCCGTATATTCACAATCCTGATCGGATTTCCCATCACTTAGAGAATCTCTATACCAGGAGCTACCCAGTGCAGAGACAATCGATAGGTCATCCTATCGCTTTCGCAAATACCCGGTCTTCAACACCGGTCTTCAATGCTATCCATTACGTCGTATCACTATTCGGAATGGGTAATCCGAATAACGAGCGCAATAGTTTAAAAACAAGTGTAGCATTCAAATTCAACAAATCCCAACAAATACCTTTCAAAGGTAAATATTGATAGTCGGTTATTGAACTATCAATGGATATGCACACATCACCAGATTCCAAATAATTTTCCAAATTATTTATTTCCCAAAAATATCTTTACAAGATATATAATTTTCACACTTCAAAAATAAATCAATATTTATTTTTAAACAAATTCTCCTTTTCTTTTATAAATTCCTTAGTGAATTTATATTTCACAATATCTACTGATATCCGATTTCAATTATTCATTTCAATTTATCTTCAAAAAGATAAATTCTCAAAATATTCACTTTATATTGGAAAACATTTCCATACTTATTTATTAAGTAATTCTCAATCCATTTATTTTCAACACTTGGAAAATATTCAAATATACTTAAATCGAGATTAAGTATATATTTCATTCTTTAAGGAAATCGTTCACTTAAACGTATTTATTAAGGCCAAAACGAATGTTACGTAGAACATCGTTACGACAACCCAAAATCACTAGTATATGGATTCGAAATTAAAATAGATATATAAATCCCAATACTATACAAAACATTTCCTTTCGGAAATCATTTACTATAACAACAGTGTTATAGTCCACCATTTCCTTCTATTTCTCGAAAACGTCTATTTCAACAATCAATGTTGAAATCTATGGTTTCGAATCTCAACCCAATTAAAACAACGTTAACTTGTTTTAATTCTATTTAAAACATCACATTCAAAACAATTTCTTTAACATATTATTCACTATTCAAAAACGTGAATATACTTGTTAACAAATTTCATCCTTTTATTTATTTTATTTTAAAGGATTATTCACTATCTAAAATGTGAATATAACTCCATAAATAAGTTATAACGATTTACTTATCAAAATAAGTCGTTTGCGAATTTACAAAACAACGTTTATAAATTCTATTTCTATTTGTTTCATAACAACTTCCTTTTATAAATTCCTTTATTAACTTATCTCGATTCATATCTCAATGATATACTAGAAATTTATATTATAAGTCAAATGCTTATAAAACGATTATTTTACAAAATCGTTCTTTTTAAACTTCATAATTATAAATCTTATAACTCATAAGATTCAATTATTTATCCAAAAATATTCTTTAATAACTTCACAAAATTTATAAATCTTACTATTTATAAATTTCATTTATAACCTCACCATTTATAATTTTATAAATTCCATTCACTTATGCAATCCATTTTCACTTCATTCAAACACTTATAAAAACTCGTTTTATAATTCAAATGTTTTCATTTATAAATTATCAATTTATAAATCTTTTTATATAAAATCAATTTATATTATTCTTTTAAAACATCTTTAATCTCCTTTATAATTCCACCATTCTCTTGATTTATAAAATAATCAAATTTATAAATCCTATATTTAAACTTTTATAATAAATTCAAAAATCCAATTTAATTATTTTATAAAAACATTAACCCATATTTCTCAAAAATCAATCTTTAACCGTATTTCTCAAAATCATAATTTTTATAACTTTAAAAATTATAACATTTATTTATTTAAAATGGATCAGTTCCAAAAATATAGTATATTTTCAAAAAATCACTTTAAAAATCATTTTAAAGTTCCAAAATTTGGTCCAATGATGTTACACACCAAATAGTCAATCACGACAAACAACGATATCATATATCGATATGATAATCCATCAAATATCAAAATATCTGAAATCAAATAAAAACTGTTGAGGAATCCAGTTGGATCCCTCCAACCTGTTTTCCTGCATCCACAAACATTAGCACAACACCAATTCCGCTCCAGTACGGAATTATCGCGGTATATGGGATTTAAAATATTATCCGCTTAATAGACGGCGCAATAGGGTCTCATCCGCTAAAAAATGCGGGAAATCAATAACTGCAATATATACATATGCCAATATATATATATATTGCTATTATATATAATACCAATTTCACTGTTTATGAAATATTCGCGGTATATGTTTTTAATAAATAACATCCGCTTACTAACGGCGCATAATGCCTATTTTAACAATCAATGAATAACAATCATCATTCAAACATGCATTCAAACATTTTAAACATAACTATTTAAAATAAACATCGAAACTGATTCGATTGAGTGAGAAGTTCTCACCTTGATTTCAATTTCGTTTTAGCGATTTATTTCGAATAAAATTAAACGGACGTTTAATTTTAACCAAAATTCTCACTAACTCCAAACGACTCCAATCCAATTCCATCGCGTAGTGCTCGTCCATACGATTCCAACGCAACTGGTTTCGCGCGTTTTCGACCTCGTATGAAAAAGTTATACATTTCACAAGTTTTACGAATTTTTATATAATAATTTCAACATAAATTTTATAACTTTTAACCTAAACAAATCCTGGCCACTCATCTCGCTGCCATCAGATCTGGACCGTGCGCTATTGCTTCTCCCCCAAGTCTATCTTCACGCGCAACCCCCAGATAACAAACACGCACAAACCCATAGCATTTCAAACTAGGGTTTGATTTCGCCATCACCACGTCAATTTCTAGCATGATCAGGTGACCTCACTTCGTAGCCACGACCAAGAGCTATGCTCGGCCCAAAGAGCATGAAGCTCGGCCTTCATCAGTGCACACAAAACGAGGACATGCGGCCCATAAACACGCACGATTTTTGGTCCATCCACAGCTCCAAACACGATCTCCACCGTTGAAAACGTAGTACTCACAGCCCTCTACAATATTTATGTTGGAAGTTTGTTGTAATATTGAGTGGATTAAGAGATTTGGGGGAAGAAAGATCGTGAGTTTTCAGCCCTTGAATCCTTGGTGGCGGCTGTAGAATTAGGTTTAGGGTTTTGATATATATATATATATATATTTTTTATTTGTGAATGAGGTAAGGGTCTATTTATAGAGAATAATTGAACACTATTCATCCGGAAATTCCGAACTCCGATTTACGCGCCGAAACCAGCATTTCTAGGGTTTACCCTGCGTTCCGGACACAATGGAACAGGTTTCGGAAGCTAATTCGATCATCTGTGCGAGGTATGGCAATAAACGTTCAATTTAAATTAAACCGATTTAAACGATTTTCTAGGCGTTTTAATTTGTACCGGACAAACGGTAAATCCAATTGACACGCAATTTGAAATCTTACAATAATATCACATTACGGATCCGATGAAACTAGTTTCGTCGAAATCCGAGATTTTTTGAAAAATGGCTATTTTAACTCGCCAAATTAATATTAAAAATAATTCGATGCGTTTCGAGCTGCCACGATCAAACGATAACTCCGATTGACACGAAAATTGGAATCCGGTAATAACTAACTATTACGGATCCAATGGAACTAGTTTCGTTCAATTCTGAGACTGTTCAAAAATTGACTATTTTCACTAGTCGATTAAATATTAAAATATTCAATTTTCACAAATTAACTTTTAATTCGATTTTAAAAGTTCTAAAATATCGTTCTAACTCCTATATGATAAAATAAAATTTTACAAATCATTTTCAATCATATTTAACCCAATTTTCAATTATTTCCATAATTTAACATATTAAATTATCGATTTAATTATTCAATTAAATCCAATTATTCGAAATAAAATTTATTCGACTTATAAATTCACTTATTAATATTTAAAATAAATTAAATATTCAAATTTTAATTACTTAAAATCCTGGGTCGTTACAATCTTCCCCCCTTAAAAGAATTTCGTCCTCGAAATTAACAAGTAAGAAAAGTTATAGAATTTATCAACTTTCCAAAATCCATAGTTAAATTTCTTACAATACTTACTAAGTTTTCAAATCATACTTAGTTATCTTTTCAAAAACAATTACTATTGTTTAACTTTCAATTCCAAATCAAAGTTAAAGTTTTCAAAATTTTCCAATTTTCTCAAATTTTTTTCTAACGCCTTGAATTTTCGGAAAAATTCGCCATAGTCTCCTTTGCGCGGGTCGATCCAAAAAAAAAGACAGTATATATATCACAAATATACATCTCATCAAGTAATGAGGCATCCCGCAGGGAAAAAAAGTATAAAAGTACGGTATGTAATCCGAGATATGTACCTTATATTTTATTAGCAAGCATATACGGCTAATATAGCGCGAAAGCGAGCTCCAAATGCGAAGCAAACGCGATCCGCACCTACTAAACACTCAACAAACAACATGAGAAACATGTATGTAGACAATAGTATCGACATACAACATATAGCAACATAATAACTATATATTTCAACTTAGCAAATGAAACAAAACAATATATTCAACCATCAACAACTATCATCCAACTAACATCCATAACCAATAAATATTCATTCATATTCTCATCAATATTCAATGAATTGGGTTTTCAATTTAATCATATTTGATTTATTAACAGTGGATGTTTCTAACATTTATTTTCAATTAGTTTATATTCACTAATTTATATTCAAGTTGGTTCACTTCCAAATCAAATTCAAATCTACTTAAGATTCATTTAACTTCCAATTGAATTTCAATTAATTTAGCTTCCAATTCCATTAACTTAATGAATTTCATACAATCAACTAACAACCAAATAACGACCAATGTATATTCACTTTACATTCAATTGGTTTAATTAATTGATTTTTATTCAACAATTCAACTTTCAATAACATAAGATTTTAATGAATTAACACTTACATTCATTATTTCATATCAATTTTATTTACATTCAATTGATTTACATTCAATTAGTTAATCATTTCAAGTTGAATTTCATTTACATAATCTAAGTTCACATTTATCACTTAACTTTATTAATTTACTTTGATACTAATATCAACTTCATTCAACATCTCTTAAGTTATATTTCATTTTACAAACATTACTTTGTTTTACTTAACTTAAATTCCAACTTATAAATTAATTCAGCTTCTAAATTCTAAAGTAAATTTCCATTTAACTTTAAATTCATTTTTATTTCAACTCATATTCATAAATATGTTCATATAGTTTCACTTCTTATATATAAGTTTATTTCACAATTGTAAATCACTTTAATTATAATTCAATTCTTATAATTCATTTTACTTATACAATTATTCTTTTATTTAGATTATTCAAACAACTAAACAATCAACTTATATACACTTTAATAATTTTGAAAAATTATTCCTTTATATATAAATATATAATTAAGGTAAAATTATTTCATTTACCCAATTTAAAATAATATTGTGCCGAATTGTTCTATTCAAGTGTTTAGAAACCCCTTCGGCATAGTTTTGCAGACCGCGCTGACGAAAGTTCATATGCCACTCAATAAACCAATCATCACAATATAAAACAATTTTATATTCACTAACAAATACGCTCTCATAGCTATTATTACACTTAAACTCATTCTAGAGCACTACTGACTCTATCTCTAATGAGTAATACCCAACAGAACCATGGTTGTCGCTTAACCATATGCTCTGATACCAAATGTAACGATAGCGATTTTTCGTTGCCGAAAAACCGAAATGTTAGGGTTTAAGAAGAAGAAAAAGACAGAAGGAGAGAGAAAGATAGAAAAATAGAGAGAAGAGATAGAACATGGAACGGAAAGAAAGAAAACAGCAGAACAACATCAGAATCTCACAATTCGCAGCGGAACAACATATAATAATAAATGAATAATCTTTAAACAAAGAACTATATCAGTTATTACATTACATCACATTACATTTCATTTCATCAGAGTGTACAACAACAAACAACAACAAACAGCGGAAAAGAAATACTATATACTAGTAATACGCCATGCCATCCAGCTTGCCTCCAGCAACTCCTGAATTCCAGAATATCCTGATAAACCTAACTCTTGACTGCCCGTGTGAAAATTGGTGGGCACCCAGAGTTTAGGAAGGAAAACAATAAACTCCGAGTCAGTCATGTGACTGGTGTGAGAACTCAAAACAGTTTATTTATCTTTAAAATCAAAATAGAGGAATATTTTTAAAGTCAATTCGCAATGCTTTTAAAAATGAGACTACCATAAGGCCTCCCGCACACACACAATGCAAACGCAGAATCGGAGGAGATTTCTCCTTATGATAGTCAAAGATGCTTGATACGCATTAAAAAGAACATTTGATATTATTACTAGTGCATAGTGTAGGAAAATATTTCGAAGGTAGAATATAAATCTTAGCCAACATACGACCATTATCGTATGCCTACTATAGCTACCATCTAAACAGTGGTGACCACCATAAGTAAATGGCAGGTTCTATAACTAATACCGTACAAGGTTTCGTATTGGGAATTGGATTTCCAACGAATGATCAGGCCAAGGAACTTCCCATTGCCACATGAGAATGCCTCTGGAAGGACATCCCCGAGAACCAAACCGGATCTCTGCCAACACAAGGCCGGGTTACCCCTAACTGAGTAAAAACTGACCGAATATGTCATCCCCCGGTCCTTTAGGACCTTTCACCGAGCGCTCGTAATCAATTCACACAATCATAAAGTGTTTTCAACATGAGTAAGTATCTGGGCTCCATACCATGATACCACCCTTTTCCAGAAGGAAATGCACATATCCTAAAGGGCGCTACCCCTCATAACCTTGCCGCATCTTTCCTGTTTTGACCATTCCCGAGGTGTGAGGCTCGACGAAGTCACGTCCACAAAAACATACTTTATACAAAAGCCATGCTTTGGGTCAACAAATGATCATAGAAATGATCACTAGGATAGACGATCAGATAAATGATCCTATCACAAATGATCAACACAATGATCATTTCACAGCAACACTCAGCATGTCACATTACCAAATTGGGAATATATCGCTGATAACCTTCAACTACATAACCTCTGAGCTCGTACGTCTCAGAGAAGGGTGTTAAGCTAAAAGAATAAATTCTCCGCCACCAACAGAAATATATTTGAAAGAAATCTTCTTTATATCTCAATTTGTAACGTCAGACATACAATCCATACAAGTCTGTTCCGGGATCGAACAGAACCGAAGGCACTTACAAAGAAGTCCTTGCAATCCGTATATTCACAATCCTGATCGGATTTCCCATTACTTAGGGAATCTCTATACCAGGAGCTACCCAGTGCAGAGACAATCGATAGGTCATCCTATCGCTTTCGCAAATACCCGGTCTTCAACACCGGTCTTCAATGCTATCCATTACGTCGTATCACTATTCGGAATGGGTAATCCGAATAACGAGCGCAATAATTTAAAAACAAATGCAGCATTCAAATTCAACAAATCCCAACAAATACCTTTCAAAGGTAAATATTGATAGTCGGTTATTGAACTATCAATGGATATGCACACATCACCAGATTCCAAATAATTTTCCAAATTATTTATTTCCCAAAAATATCTTTACAAGATATATAATTTTCACACTTCAAAAATAAATCAATATTTATTTTTAAACAAATTCTCCTTTTCTTTTATAAATTCCTTAGTGAATTTATATTTCACAATATCTACTGATATCCGATTTCAATTATTCATTTCAATTTATCTTCAAAAAGATAAATTCTCAAAATATTCACTTTATATTGGAAAACATTTCCATACTTATTTATTAAGTAATTCTCAATCCATTTATTTTCAACACTTGGAAAATATTCAAATATACTTAAATCGAGATTAAGTATATATTTCATTCTTTAAGGAAATCGTTCACTTAAACGTATTTATTTGGGCCAAAACGAATGTTACGTAAAACATTGTTACGACAACCCAAAATCACTAGTATATGGATTCGAAATTAAAATAGATATATAAATCCCAATACTATACAAAACATTTCCTTTCGGAAATCATTTACTATAACAACAGTGTTATAGTCCACCATTTCCTTCTATTTCTCGAAAACGTCTATTTCAACAATCAATGTTGAAATCTATGGTTTCGAATCTCAACCCAATTAAAACATCGTTAACTTGTTTTAATTCTATTTAAAACATCGCATTCAAAACAATTTCTTTAACATATTATTCACTATTCAAAAACGTGAATATACTTGTTAACAAATTTCATCCTTTTATTTATTTTATTTTAAAGGATTATTCACTATCTAAAATGTGAATATAACTCCATAAATAAGTTATAACAATTTGCTTATCAAAATAAGTCGTTTGCGAATTTACAAAACAACGTTTATAAATTCTATTTCTATTTGTTTCATAACAACTTCCTTTTATAAATTCCTTTATTAACTTATCTCGATTCATATCTCAATGATATACTAGAAATTTATATTATAAGTCAAATGCTTATAAAACGATTATTTTACAAAATCGTTCTTTTTAAACTTCATAATTATAAATCTTATAACTCATAAGATTCAATTATTTATCCAAAAATATTCTTTAATAACTTCACAAAATTTATAAATCTTACTATTTATAAATTTCATTTATAACCTCACCATTTATAATTTTATAAATTCCATTCACTTATGCAATCCATTTTCACTTTATTCAAACACTTATAAAAACTCGTTTTATAATTCAAATGTTTTCATTTATAAATTATCAATTTATAAATCTTTTTATATAAAATCAATTTATATTATTCTTTTAAAACATCTTTAATCTCCTTTATAATTCCACCATTCTCTTGATTTATAAAATAATCAAATTTATAAATCCTATATTTAAACTTTTATAATAAATTCAAAAATCCAATTTAATTATTTTATAAAAACATTAACCCATATTTCTCAAAAATCAATCTTTAACCGTATTTCTCAAAATCATAATTTTTATAACTTTAAAAATTACAACGTTTATTTATTTAAAATGGATCAGTTCCAAAAATATAGTATATTTTCAAAAAATCACTTTAAAAATCATTTTAAAGTTCCAAAATTTGGTCCAATGATGCTACACACCAAATAGTCAATCACGACAAACAACGATATCATATATCGATATGATAATCCATCGAATATCAAAATATCTGAAATCAAATAAAAACTGTTGAGGAATCCAGTTGGATCCCTCCAACCTATTTTCCTGCATCCACAAACATTAGCACAACACCAATTCCGCTCCAGTACGGAATTATCGCGGTATATGGGATTTAAAATATTATCCGCTTAATAGACGGCGCAATAGGGTCTCATCCGCTAAAAAATGCGGGAAATCAATAACTGCAATATATACATATGCCAATATATATATTGCTATTATATATAATACCAATTTCACTGTTTATGAAATATTCGCGGTATATGTTTTTAATAAATAACATCCGCTTACTAACGGCGCATAATGCCTATTTTAACAATCAATGGATAACAATCATCATTCAAACATGCATTCAAACATTTTAAATATAACTATTTAAAATAAACATCGAAACTGATTCGATTGAGTGAGAAGTTCTCACCTTGATTTCAATTTCGTTTTAGCGATTTATTTCGAATAAAATTAAACGGACGTTTAATTTTACCCAAAATTCTCACTAACTCCAAACGACTCCAATCCAATTCCATCGCGTAGTGCTCGTCCATACGATTCCAACGCAACTGGTTTTGCGCGTTTTCGACCTCGTATGAAAAAGTTATACATTTCACAAGTTTTACGAATTTTTATATAATAATTTCAACATAAATTTTATAACTTTTAACCTAAAAAAATCCTGGCCACTCATCTCGCTGCCATCAGATCTGGACCGTGCGCTATTGCTTCTCCCCCAACTCCATCTTCACGCGCAACCCCCAGATAACAAACACGCACAAACCCATAGCATTTCAAACTAGGGTTTGATTTCGCCATCACCACGTCAATTTCTAGCATGATCAGGTGACCTCACTTCGTAGCCACGACCAAGAGCTATGCTCGGCCCAAAGAGCATGAAGCTCGGCCTTCATCAATGCACACAAAACGAGGACATGCGGCCCATAAACACGCACGATTTCTGGTCCATCCACAGCTCCAAACACGATCTCCACCGTTGAAAACGTAGTACTCACAGCCCTCTACAATATTCATGTTGGAAGTTTGTTGTAATATTGAGTGGATTAAGAGATTTGGGGGAAGAAAGATCGTGAGTTTTCAGCCCTTGAATCCTTGGTGGCGGCTGTAGAATTAGGTTTAGGGTTTTGATATATATATATATATATATATATATATATATATATATATATATATATATATTTTATTTGTGAATGAGGTAAGGGTCTATTTATAGAGAATAATTGAACACTATTCATCCGGAAATTCCGAACTCCGATTTACGCGCCGAAACCAGCGTTTCTAGGGTTTACCCTGCGTTCCGGACACAATGGAACAGGTTTCGGAAGCTAATTCGATCATCTGTGCGAGTTATGGCAATAAACGTTCAATTTAAATTAAACCGATTTAAACGATTTTCTAGGCGTTTTAATTTGTACCGGACAAACGGTAAATCCAATTGACACGCAATTTGAAATCTTACAATAATATCACATTACGGATCCGATGAAACTAGTTTCGTCGAAATCCGAGATTTTTGAAAAATGGCTATTTTAACTCGCCAAATTAATATTAAAAATAATTCGATGCGTTTCGAGCTGCCACGATCAAACGATAACTCCGATTGACACGAAAATTGAAATCCGGTAATAACTAACTATTACGGATCCAATGGAACTAGTTTCGTTCAATTCTGAGACTGTTCAAAAATTGACTATTTTCACTAGTCGATTAAATATTAAAATATTCAATTTTCACAAATTAACTTTTAATTCGATTTTAGATGTTCTAAAATATCGTTCTAACTCCTATATGATAAAATAAAATTTTACAAATCATTTTCAATCATATTTAACCCAATTTTCAATTATTTCCATAATTTAAGGTATTAAATTATCGATTTAATTATTCAATTAAATCCAATTATTCGAAATAAAATTTATTCGACTTATAAATTCACTTATTAATATTTAAAATAAATTAAATATTCAAATTTTAATTACTTAAAATCCTGGGTCGTTACATATACTATTCTTCTGAGGGTAATTCCAAAATGGGAGATAGTAAATTTTGAATGTTTGTTTGATTTTGGAACAACTTGTATGGATAAATGCTGGCATTTCATCTCTTCCTAGAGGACAGTGTTAGCATTCCAAGATGGCCTGCTAGTAGAAAAGGTAAAAGCATAGTCTCAAAGCCTCGTAATACTAAGAAAAAGGCTAAAAGAGGGTATGTAGCAGAGTTATGTGGTTAGCTACCATTAGGATCCGTCATCCCATTCTAGATTGTCTCCTTAGAGTTGTTTTGTGCGTAGGCGTCGAGGGGCAATGTTTGCAGCCTCGGTGTCAAGGGATGAGGTAATCTGGTATATCATGTTAATTGGGCTGCCGACTCTGTGTAGTAGAGGGCAGATGCATCTATAGCCCTAAGGTACATTTTCTAGAGGTGTACCATCGAAAGATAGTCTCCTACCTAGTCATGGTTGGAATCCATTTTTCAATACTCGAACTTGATTGTACACCTATTATGCTGGAATATAATTAATGTAACAATTTCGGCTATGACTCAATATTTACTTTAACTCTAGACATTCTTACAATGTCACTGGATTTTCTATAGAAATTGTTTTGGTTATCGTAATGCAAAAACCCATCTATGTTTATATATGGTATGGTATTATGAGATACCCTTTGTTTTTAAAGGTTTTATAAAGGTAAACTTATGCTTTACTCACACCAGATCCATGTCTGACCTAGATTTTATTTTCATTCCCTAAAACTCTTAGGTACTCAAATTTGTATGAGAAACCAAGTAGTTTAGGTTTTCCACGGATGCATTTTAGAGGAGTTTGGAGTAGGTGGATTTATCGATAGCTATTATCTTGTTTCCGCCGTGTCTTATGTATCTTGTATCAGCTAAGTTGGGATAGGCAGTTATAACTGTCCCAGGGTAGAAGTTGTATTATTGTGACTTTGAAGTATTATTTTGGAAATGGCTATGTAAATTTTTATGTTAATCAATACACATTGTTCCGTTGCGTTGTGAGATTCTGTATTATTTAGTTTTTTCTTGTCTTCTTCCTTCTTTTCTTTCCCTTAACAATCCGTCTTTCCAGCATTTGGTCGCTCAACATGTGAATACCATGGATGTATTAGTGTCGACTTCTGAAGGTCGAAAAGGTGGGTTATTACAATATATGTATACACACAAATATATGTATATGTATGTATATACATGCATACACATGTATATATATGTATATACACACATATATACATGTGTATATATATTTTTATGTTTGTGTATGTATATATACACATACGCATGTCTATACAAATACACACACATATACATACATATATACATACACACACATAGAGATATACATACATATGCATACATACGCATAAAAATATATATACACATATGTACATATGTACACACACACACATATATATAAACATATGTGTATATATACACATATATATGTGTATTTACACATACACACACACACATATATATACATATGTGTATATACACATATACATATATATATATATGTGTGTGTGTGTGTATTTATATACATACACACACATATATACCTTTACTGCCATTTATATGTGAAAAACCTCCCTTGTTTAATGTTTGCCAACCTAAACTGGGGAAAAGATTATTGAAACAGACGCCTCAGAAATAGGATTTGGAGGTATTTTAAAATAGGTATGTCCAAAAACAAACCAATTATATCTTGTCAGATTTTACTCAGGAAAATGGAATAATAGCTAAAAGAATTATGCGACGATCGCCAACGTAATCCTTGCTACAGTCAAATGTGTATTAAAATTCCAAGATGATTTGTATAATCAAAAGTTTATAAAAACCGAATGTAAATCTGCCAAATATATGTTTAATAAAGATTTCAAACACGATGTTTCCAAACAAATGTTTGCCAGATGGTAGGCTCATTTGGCATCTTTTGATTTTGAAATTATTTATAAAAATGGAGAAGATATCAATCTTCCTGATTTTTTAACTCTTGAATTTTTATAGGATTATGATCCTTAGTGGAAGAGGTGACTTCCCTAATAGAGGAAGAGGTCAAGACAATATATTGGCCCAGGATGGTAACCGACAGCTATTGCATCTTCATCAAGGAATAATATTCCTACAGGAAAAAAACCCTTTATACAGGAAGTTCATGGAGTTTATGGCTCGTGAAGAAAATCGGCCTCTAACATATGCTAATGTTATAGGTAATGAAGATGATGAACAAAATATAACTTCATATGAAGAAAGTTCTTACAAAGAAGTAATACTTTTAATAGCATTCTCTGATCTTAAAAGGGAAGATATATATGGACTCTAATGCAAGGATATGTTGATATAGCATCATACAATGTTACTACATACAAACAAAGAGGATACTGTGAAGCAATTTTAAAGGGCACTAGAACATATGAAATAACTCATTTTCACGGCAATTACCTGAATATTTACAGTTTTGGTAAAATAATAATTAAAAGGCTAATACTGCTAGAACAATGGGGATTATCAACCCTAAAGGAAAAAGAATTTTTTCTCCTAGAAAAGAAGTTCACAATCAAATTTAACTACTGGGACTATGTTGACGCGCTATATAGAATGCTGCTTTATGAAAATGATAAAAAGAAACATTCTTGATTTATAAAAATTTGTGGATAATTTACCAACGTCCTATTCCAAATTTTTTTGTCCAATGCTGGATAAATTTTGGTCCATCTTTGAAAAGTCTACCTGAAAATTTTAAAGAACTATATTCTGAATGGATAGATAGTTCACCAAAAATAATCGAAATAATGAGGAAAGACGTTTGATTGATGGAATGGCTCTAATGTACTTTGTCATAGAATTTTTAATCCCCTACATTTGGAAATGGGTATTAGAACTAAGTAACACTCAATAAGGTATTCCTTTTCTTCGAAGGTATTCTTTCACAAAATTTTGGGATGAATTAATGAGTAATTCTAATGGTAAAATATTTAGTCAATAAATTATTCTCCTAATAAATGAAAAAATTAAAAATTATCAAAGCGTAAAATGTTAAAACAACAAAAGGAATCTCCTCGTCCATTTGAGCATATCACGAAGAAGCTGCAAATGTTGAAAGGAATAACACTAAGAGAATATATTATTCATTTATCTTGAAGAAATGTAAAGGGATTTAATCAAAAAAGAAGAAGATGCAAAATCTAACACCTCCATGGCATCGTCCTCCAATGGAAAAGAAATTGCAGGTGAATCGTATGATCTTTTTGAAGATGAAGAAGAGGAAGAAGAAGATATTGACATAATGTTCAAACGGATCAATGAAAATTTCTTTGGTAAAAAGCAGCTAAGGGATAAGGCTTTAGCTAGTCAAAAGAAGATAAAGTGGTCCCCAAAAATTAAGACAGGTGGATTAACTAATAAAGTAATGAATGGATGCACATGTGCCTAGAAGAACAATGCAACTTAATAATGTAAAAGATAAAGACAACAAAGCATCTTTCTTTTGGAAGCATATAGGATCAAAGGACACTGCAACACAAATTATTGATAGAATCCAAACAACAATGCAAACCTACTCAATTATTTGGACAGTATAGCTAATAGCTTTTTAGTTTACTATTCTGTAATCAACTGTGTATAATTTAAGTATGAGGTCCATCTCCTTATATATAAGATGAGTCCCTCGGTGTACGGACTCAGAACCTAAAAACTATAGTAATATAAGTTAGTATTACCGTAACTAGTATTATAAGCTTGTAATATTAAGAAGTTTTCTGCTGAATAGAAGGAGTTTGCTGCTACTACTTTGTAAGTTTTCTTTAATTTTAATTTTCGTGACTAAGTTTACATTATCTATTATAGCCTGAGTGGCAGGCAATATCATTCATGCGTGGAATTATATCATGTCCGTTCATATGTATTCAAGTGCTCTTATGATATATAAAATTTTGGGTTACGACTACATAGCAGAATTAAGAACAGAGTGAAGTTAATTGGTGGTAGAGTTTAACGTACATGCTAGAATAATACTTATATGACTAAGGTTGTAAAGATTACCTTGTAATAATAATTTTAAAGGAATAAGTCATGCTTTTAATCCCGTTCTTGTGACGATATTTAGGGCTTTTCTATGCACATTGACATGTTTTGACAAAATTATTATTAGATGTATTTTCTTTACTTAAATAATCCTACGAACATTTGGCCTTAAAAGTTGTATTTCAATACGTATAGTCCATTTGGCCTTATTAACTAGTTCAGTCTGAACTAGATTCTGTTAATCAGTCAAAACCTTCGATCTTACTGTATCATGAAAACATCGTAACCGATTTTTCCTTTAGGGTTGATAATCCCCATTCTTCTGGCAGTATTAGCCTTTTAATTATTATTTTAATAAAACTGTAAATATTCAGGTCATTACCATGGAAATGATTTAATTCACATGTTCTAGTGCCTTTTAAAATTGCTTCATAATATCCTCTTTGTTTGTATGCAGTTACAATGTATGATGTTGTATCGACATATCTTTGCATTAAACTCCATGGATTATCTTCCCTTTTAAGATCAAAGAATTCTAATAAAAGTATTACTTCTTATAAGAACTTTCTTCGTATAAAGTTATATTTTTTCATTATCTTCATTACCTATAAAGTAGCATATGTTGCAGGCTGGTTTTCTTCACGAGCCATAAACTCCATGAACTTCCTATATAAAGGGTTATTTTTGTCAGTAGGAATATTATTCCTTGATGGAGATGCAATTTTTTCAACTATAAACTGTCTATTACCATGCTAGGCCAATATATTGCCTCGACCTCTTCCTCTATTAGGGCAGTTACTTCTTTCTTTAGGAATCATTTTCCTATAAAGATTTACGAGTTAAAAATCAGGAAGATTATGTCTTCTCCTTTTTTATAAATAATTTCAAAATCATAAGGCGCCAAATGAGCCTGCCATTTGGAAAACATTTGTTTGGACACATCATGTTTGAAATCTTTATTAAACATATATTTGGCAGATTTGCAATCAATTTTTATAATAAACTTTTGATTATACAAATCATTTTGGAATTTTAACACACATTATAGCAAGGATTTCTTTGGCGATCGCCGCATAATTCTTTTGGCTATTGTTCCATTTTCCTGAGCTAAATCTAGCAAGATATTCCTGTTTTATCTTAGGACATACCTGTTTTAAAATACCTCCAAATCCTATTTCTAAGGCATCTGTTTCAATAATCTTTTTTCAGTTTGGGTTAGCAAGCATTAAACAAGGGAGGCTTTTCATCTTTTCATTTATTCTCTTAATGGCTTATGTATGTTGTTTTGTCCGTGGACCGAGATTCTTCTTAAGTCTATTATACAAAATTGCTACATTATTTTCCAAGTGTTTATAATAAGAAGATGTATAGTTTAAACTTCCTAAAAATCATTGTAACTGGGTTTTTTCCGTTATTACATCTATGAATTTTGAAGCAAATTCTACGCTTCTATTTATCGGAATTATTCTTCCCTTTTCTATGTTATGACCTAAAAATCTAACATTTGCCTGAAAGAAATACATCTTTGGTTTAGATATTACTAGGCCATTTTGGATAACAATTTTCTTAAAAATGTCTAAGTGCTTAAAGTGGGTTTCAGTATCTTTTGAGAAATCTAGAATATCATCTATATAAACTATAATAAATTCACTATAACGTATAGAATATCATTTATAATTTTTTGGAATTCCGAGGAGCATTTTATAAACCAAATGACATAACTCTCCCCTCATAATGTCTTATAGGAACTTTAAATGCAGTTTTAAACTGATCAGTTTTAAAGATTTGAATATGCCAATATCCAGATTTCAAATCGAATTTAGAAAGTATAATATCATCAAATAATCTATCTAACAAATATTTTTTCATTAGGGATTAGATGTCTAATCCATTTTAGAACTTTATTAAGAGGTTTGTAGTTTATTACTAATCTAGAAATACCTCTTTCTTGTTCACTATATTTATTAACATAAAATGTAGTACATGATCATGATGCTTGTGAGGCTTTTATTAATCCTTTTTTCAAAAGTGACTCAATTTCTTTTTTACATAATTCTAGATATTTAGAATTCATTTAGCAAGATCTTACCTTATTTGGAATTTTCTTTTCATCAAAATCATCTTTGTAAGGAAGACTAACAATATGTCTTTTCCTATTCCAAAATGCATTTGGATGTTTGTTGCATATTTCTATGGACAACATATTTAAAATCATTATGATATTTTATTATAACTTAGGATTCTTTAATTTTTCTTCTAAAGTTAATATATGAATTTCCTGTTTTAGAAAATTTAGATGGAATGTCTTTTGTGTTACTAGGTCTCTAGTTTCATGCAAAACTATTATAAATGGTTTTATTATAAATTGAAAAATAATAGGTTTATTTTTATAAGTTCTCGTAATTTCATTTATATCAACATTGGTTATAAGATATATTTTATCTATAAAACGGGTTCCAAGTATTATTTGATTTGTAATAATTTTAACTAGTAAAAAATTATAGGAATACTGTTGAATTTTGGCGACACTATAAGGAGAATTGAAGAGGTCAAAAGTGGCTTTACAACGGTGAAAATGGTTCGTAAATCTGAGCTCACAGAAGGAAGATATGAAAAAAAAGGCGGAGTGCTGCTAGAACAACAGGAGATAGACGCCTGTTATAAACGTTTGAGCTCTGGGTTTTGGTAACCCGAGAGTTAGAACAAACGTCAGTTATTTTGTGACAAACATCTGTCAACAGGCTTAGTTCAACTCGAAAATTGTGACAAACGTTTGAGAAGTTATGTCAGATGTCTGCCGTGGTGTAGTTTTATTTTTTTGACCCATAATTGTATAGGGCTTCAAGAGGCAAATCGGGTATTTGTCAATGAAGAATGGTTCACTATATAAGCTATTTTCAGGATTCGAGACTTCAAGACGGCATGCGATTAAGGGTTTAATTAAAGTTTATCCTCTATTAATTAGGGTTTATCCAAACTTAATTTTCTTTAATTCTCTTCTCCACTAATCAATTCTATTAGAATTTTGGTCATTATAATCAATCCCTTGTACTCTTCTCACTGGTATTAATAAAGCCGCTCTCATGGATGTACACTAACAAGGCATTAGTGGAACTACTATAAATCAGCATGTGATTTATTTGATCGTTATTTCTTTGATTATCTATTGCTTGTTTGGAGATTGTGATTAGTTTTGAATTGGATTGAGATATTGATTGGTTATTTTTACACTTCATACCATGATCTCGTTTTCTACTATGGTTTGGGGTTTTGATTTCAGTAGTCTCAAGTTAGAATTCCCAAACATTTGGTATTAGTGCTTTTGGTGTTGGTAGGTGGTTTGTGAAAATGCCAGAATCAGATAATACCTTAGGTAGTTCCCTAATGGTTAATCCAAGAAGGGTAGCGCCTTATGGACGTTGATCGTCTACGACTTCGAGGTCACAGTTGGTTATAGACAAGTGGAATGGAGATAATGATTTTGAAAAGTGATAATGGGAGATCAAAGAAGTTCTAAGGAGGAATTAGGTGCATCATGTAGTGTTTTATACACATTTGTTGCTGGTAGACACCTTAGATGTTGAGAGAGAGGAAATGAAAGAGTGGCATTCACTACACTTCAACTTGCTATGGGGGAGAATGCTATCTCCGAAATTAGTGGTGAAACTACCATTAAGGGTATATGGGACAAGTTGGAGGAGTTGTATATGAAGAAGTCACTAACTAATCGTTTTATTTTGTTGTTAATATTCTTCACCTATAAGATAAAGGAAGGTACTTCGTGTAACAACCCGCATATTTATCGGAGGTATATTTAAATATTTTATTTAAATATGACGTCGTTTGTCGGATTATGGTCCGAAAAGTTACTTTTTGCAAACGGCCAAATTGGGACTCGAAACCATTTCCATTGAGTCCAAAATGTCGTTTGCGATCTTTTTGAGTATAATCTTTGATATGTTTGGAGTAAGTTGAATTTTGCTACTTTTTCTATTGGGTTTGGGTTTGGGTTTGGGTTCAGCCCACTAGCTAACTAAACCCACTTAACCCCTCTACTTTAGCCCTCTCCTCTCCATTCACTCTCATTTCATTTCATTTCTTATGTAAAAACTGAAATGGGGGAAAGGAAGTGGAAATAGAAATTAGCAAGCCCTAGCTTCTTCTTGTAAACTTGATTCTTGCTCCAAAATCAAAGGGAATCCATTGGTAAGTTCATCTCCATCTTCTCCATCTCTTCTCCTCTTCAATTTCAGTAATTTCCTAACCCTAACTTAGGAAATACTTGCTTTGATTCTAGATTGAAGCTTGTAGTGTTGAAGTGGAGTGTAGTTGGTTGATTCCTTACATTTGTGCGTCTTCATCTTCTTTGTTTTGTGTAAAAAGGTGAGTTTTTAACTCACATCTACCTCTCTTGCTATCATTGATGTTGGGTATGATTTCCTAACAAATATTCATGTGCTATTGCTTTGATTTGAAAAAGATTTGGAATTCATTTGATAAGGGCAAGAAGTGCTGGAAAACAGCCTTCGGCCGACCGAGCGCAGGCTCCGGTCGACCGACCTGCTGCCCCGAGCCATATTTTGTTTCCTGCATCTGGCCGGCCGACCGAGCCCTGTAGTCCGGTCGACCGACCTGCTCTGTTCTTCCTGTTTTGCCTATTTTGCATATTTGATTGATTTTCCGGATTTTTATCGATTCAAGTTGGTTTTTAGCGGTTGTTATTGCATATTTGGCTTTGATAACTTACTCTTGACTTCATCCACGGGTTTTTATAAAATAATCTCTCGAATCGCATTTAAAAGCTCGTTTCTCCTATTTATAAATTCTATTTAAAACACACACTTTCGCACATCGAGCGAAGTGGAAGGGTGATTAAATGGTTGGGCAAAACACGGACCATGAATCTGTGCGTTTATCCTTTCGATTAATCCCCGACCTATTCCATTGATCGTTTTGACCTTCGGGTTTGGTTTATCGATGATATGAGGTAAACTTTGTACTGCTTTGAGTGTGAAAGTGACTGACGGATAGTAAACCGTTTAGTGCGAACGAGTGGTTATGGGACATACGTTAACACTTTTCGGATTCCTTTTCGAGAGTTGTGACACATTCCGCCAGTTAGTGGTGTCCAGTACTGGGTCTCACCACTACGGCTTGTCTCCCTATAGTATCGCTTTTGGAGTTGGTCCATCGTCACAGCTCGAGAGATACTTGGGTTTGTCGCCTTCGGGTTTGTCGCCCTATAGTATCGCTTTTGGAGTTGGTCCATCGTCACCGCTCGAGAGATACTTGGGTTTGTCGCCTTCGGGTTTGTCGCCCTATAATATCGCTTTTGGAGTTGGTCCATCGTCACCGCTCGAGAGATACTTGGGTTTGTCGCCTTCGGGTTTGTCGCCCTATAGTATCGCTTTTGGAGTTGGTGCATCGTCACTGCTCGAGAGATACTTGGGTTTGTCGCCTTCGGGTTTGTCGCCCTATAGTATCGCTTTTGGAGTTGGTCCATCGTCACCGCTCGAGAGATACTTGGGTTTGTCGCCTTCGGGTTTGTCGCCCTATAGTATCGCTTTTGGAGTTGGTCCATCGTCACCGCTCGAGAGATACTTGGGTTTGTCGCCTTCGGGTTTGTTGCCCCATTGTATCGCTTTCGGAGTTGGTCATTCGTCACCGCTCGAGTGATATTGGGTTTGGAGTCTTCGGGCTCATGGATCCTTGTTTGTACAGTACTGAGCTCGAGCAATTTTCTGATATTTCATTGATATGTATATTCCCTTGGTATCGCCCTTCAGTGTTGGTCATTATGAGTCGCATGATGCGTAGCGTTTACCTTGCGGAACTTGTATACCTTATTGGTATTTGTTATTTGCCTTTTTGGCTTGATTTGGGATATTTGTGTCCTTTGTTTCTATATGTTGCCGTTGATATGAGGCTTGTTATCATATGATTCATCTTTTTTTAGATGATTGTGTTATCTCCTTTAGAGATATTTGTTATGCTTTAAAACCTTGCAGGTTTTTTGTTATTCAGTTTATCTAACTGATTTGTTTAGCTAGACTGACCCGGGTATTTTATACTCGGGTCAGACCGAGATGTTTCAGGTTAGGTGCTTTGGACTTAGCCTCTTTTGCTTTCGCATGGACTATTCCACTAGTTTCTTTTTGTCTTAGCTTTCTTGTAGTCCTTATATGTTGTAACTCTGATATGTATTCTTGTGAACTCGTCTGTATATTGTGGTTTGCTTTACCACTTGATGTGTATCATTTTGTATACTCTGTTATGTATCTATATATGTGTATGTGATGATTTACTGTTCTGTGATGTATATTGCATTTGAGTTGTTATATTCTGTTCTGATAGATCCTATAGCCATTGTAGTCTTGCTTTAAATATTTACTGAATACGTCGAACTGTTTGTGATTTTACTTTTCGACGTGTTTAGTGAATAGTTAAGGTAAGATTAAACATGGTCGCTCCTATCCAGCCTTATTCTCCGTGTTAGTAGACGGTATTATCTATATAATACTCTTTGCTAACGTGGGTATAGAGGTGGGGCGTCACAGCGTGGTATCAGAGCTGCTTTCAGAACAAAATATGATAAACACAGAACAGAAGCACATATTACGGTACATCAAAGTGTAACAAGTGTTACAGATCTTTGAATCATCGTGCTTTTATTCCCTCCGTGTTTTGGGGTAGATAGGATTTGGGGAATACGTCTAGGAATATATCTTATTCCGTAGTATTCCGTATTGAAATATCTACCTTGTAGTTAACCTTTATCTTCTTCAACTTTCAGCTTATGGCTGGAAGAGGCAGAGGACGACGCTCGGGTGCTGGGCGATCCAGTGGCTCGCATCCGGACGACGTTTATATGTCCGCCGATCAGTTTATGGAGTTGTTTAGGAGCACTCAGCCTCCAGTTCCTGTTCGAGTGTCTCCACCTCGCATGTCTACCTTTGCACGCTTGTGCAGTGATTTTACTCATCTTGGAGGAAATCCGTTTAAAGGCTCCGAGTCTGTTCTTGAGACCCAAGCTTGGTTTCGCACGTGCGAGCGTATTTTCTCTCGCATGGATCTTTTTGACCATGATAGAGTTCTTGTAACTTCTAGCTTATTACAAGAGCGTGCCCTTGATTGGTACGAGCTTCTTGTAGCCGAAATTGATGAGTCTGCTCTTTCTTGGACTCAGTTTCGGGAACGATTCGAACTCAAGTTCGTTCCTGAATCTGAGAAAGCTTTGTTGTCCCGGCGCTTTCTTGAGTTGAAGCAAGGGGAGTCTTCCGTTTCTGAATATGTTGCATCTTTCGAGGCCTTATCTATGTATGGTCTTGAATTCATTAGCACTTCTTATAGGAAGAATCTGAAGTTTGTATCTGGTCTTAGGAAATATCTGAAGAAGTCTTTATTGCTTGAGCTTAAGCTTTCCTTTGAGGAGTTAGTTGATTCTGCACTTCATCTCGAAGCCATCGAGGGGGAGTGTGATAGTAGTGATGATATTGAGGTTTGCAAGAACCCCAACAAAAAGCAGTCTCCATTGGATGAGCCGGAATTTTTACCTTCTAAGAAGAAAAAGTCCGTTGAATCTGATTTTTCGTCTCAGTCTGCTGGAACACCTTCCATTCGGAAGTGTTTCAATTGTGGTTCCCCTGATCATATGTTTCGAGCTTGTTCTAAGCCTCTCTTCTGCCACTATTGCAAGAAGGAAGGTCATCGTAGTTCCACTTATCCCATTGCTCCAAATAATTCTCCAGCTGGCAAGTTAAATACAGCTGGTGCTTTTGGAGGTTCTTCTCGAGCATAAGGTATGTCTCCATCTATTTTGGTAGGTCTCTATTTTCTTTGTGATTTCGATTCCAATTTGATGGTATCATTTTATTCTTTAATCCCTCATGACGAGGAAAGTGTTGTTTCTCTCATTCTTGTAGTTTGAGAATTTTCTGGTATTTCTGGTCTTGTCTTAGGACTATCACCCAAGCAATCTTTTGTTGTAGTGTTAAGGTGTTTTTAGCTCGACCTTACCACCAGTTTTCATTTGACTACGAGTTGCGGAAGTTAGCATTCCACTTACCGCTCTCCGCACTCGTTGTAATTCTTATGAATGATTTGTTGTGTCATTCAGTTTGTCTAGCTCATTTCATCCATTTTATGAATCGAGTATTCTGTGAATATCTCGATGATTCCATTTTGGTATTTATCGATTTTGGATGGAAAATAGCAGTTTAAAGAATTTTGCAAATCTTTTTCATAAGATTTATTTATAAGTATAATTGGATTTTGTTCTTTAAACGAACAAAGAATATTTTTAAAAGTTTTTAGAAACATGTTTATCATATAGAAGATGGTTTTGTGATTGTATTGCCCATTGAGTGCTTTAAGAATTCTGGTCGATGCGCTTGATCAACGTTATCGATAGGAATCTCCTAAACGCTTTGATGAGACAATTTGACACAGTAAATTGATTTGGAATAAGTAAATTTTTCTTGAAAGATTATTACATAAAGATAATTGTAATTTTTGAAAGTCTTAGCTTTTTGGGAAAGAAAATTAATTTAAAAGAACTCTTTCTTTTCGATATCCCTATTCTTGTTATTCCCGTAGGGAACCAATGCTTTATCTTTTGTACCAATGCTAATCGTATTGGTTTGGATGCCGTTCACTTGCAAAAGAGAACGTGCTATCATTTATTCTTCTAAATAGTTATAGCCTATCGAGACTAGATATGCCACTCATGATTTAGTGCTCGCGGCTATCGTTTTCGCTTTTAGAGTTTGGCATCATCGTTTATTTATGGCGGAGAAATTTGTTCTCCACCTCGATCATAAAATCTTTGGAATAATTATTTTCTCATAAGGAAATTCATGTCAACTCGAATTCCTGGTATCTTATGATCTTGATATTCTTTTTATTCCCGAAAGGGAAATCGTGTTGCCAATGCATTTAGTTGTAAGCAACAAGTGATTGTTTCTTTGTTGATGTCCGAATGGAATGATCTTTTTACCAAGTTCATCGGACGTTTTGTTGCACTTCTTTTGTTGAGCTTTGGATCATTTGACGTATTGTTTGTACCACGTCAGTGTTCCGAATTATTTGAGCTTAGGAATCCATAGAATTCTTTGAGCAAGCAAGTTCAGGCTTATATTTTCGTGCACTTTAGGGTGAACTTCTTATCCTGTTATTCTTATATGTTGATATGTTTTGGTTGTTATTCTTCATTTTCTTCTTAAGAATTACAAGGACGCAATTTCTTCAAGGAGGGGAGTCTGTAACAACCCGCATATTTATCGGAGGTATATTTAAATATTTTATTTATATATGACGTCGTTTGGTGGATTATGGTTCGAAAAGTTACTTTTTGCAAACGGCCGAATTGAGACTCGAAACCATTTCCATTGAGTCCAAAATGTCGTTTGCGATCTTTTTGAGTATGATCTTTGATATGTTTGGAGTAAGTTGAATTTTGCTACTTTTTCTATTAGGTTTGGGTTTGGGTTCAGCCCACTAGCTAACTAAACCCACTTAACCCCTCTACTTCAGCCCTCTCCTCTCCATTCACTCTCATTTCATTTCATTTCTTATGTAAAAACTGAAATGGGGGAAAGGAAGTGGAAATAGAAATTAGCAAGCCCTAGCTTCTTCCTGTAAACTTGATTCTTGCTCCAAAATCAAAGGGAATCCATTGGTAAGTTCATCTCCATCTTCTCCATCTATTCTCCTCTTCAATTCAGTAATTTCCTAACCCTAACTTAGGAAATACTTGCTTTGATTCTAGATTGAAGCTTGTAGTGTTGAAGTGGAGTGTAGTTGGTTGATTCCTTGCATTTGTGCGTCTTCATCTTCTTTGTTTTGTGTAAAAAGGTGAGTTTTTAACTCACATCTACCTCTCTTGCTATCATTGATGTTGGATATGATTTCCTAACAAATATTCATGTGCTATTGCTTTGATTTGAAAAAGATTTGGAATTCATTTGATAAGGGCAAGAAGTGCTGGAAAACAGCCTTCGGCCGACCGAGCGCAGGCTCCGGACGACCGACCTGCTGCCCCGAGCCATATTTTGTTTCCTGCATCTGGTCGGCCGACTGAGCCCTGTAGTCCGGTCGACCGACCTGCTCTGTTCTTCCTGTTTTGCCTATTCTGCATATTTGATTGATTTTCCGGATTTTTATCGATTCAAGTTGGTTTTTAGTGGTTGTTATTGCATATTTGGCTTTGATAACTTACTCTTGACTTCATCCATGGGTTTTTATAAAATAATCTCTCGAATCGCATTTAAAAGCTCGTTTCTCCTATTTATAAATTCTATTTAAAACACACACTTTCGCACGTCGAGCGAAGTGGAAGGGTGATTAAATGGTTGGGCAAAACACGGACCATGAATCTGTGCGTTTATCCTTTCGATTAATCCCCGACCTATTCCATTGATCGTTTTGACCTTCGGGTTTGGTTTATCGATGATATGAGGTAAACTTTGTACTGCTTTGAGTGTGAAAGTGACTGACGGATAGTAAACCGTTTAGTGCGAACGAGTGGTTATGGGACATACGTTAACACTTTTCGGATTACTTTTCGAGAGTTGTGACACATTCCGCCAGTTAGTGGTGTCCAGTACTGGGTCTCACCACTACGGCTTGTCTCCCTATAGTATCGCTTTTGGAGTTGGTCCATCGTCACCGCTCGAGAGATACTTGGGTTTGTCGCCGTCGGGTTTGTCGCCCTATAGTATCGCTTTTGGAGTTGGTCCATCGTCACCGCTCGAGAGATACTTGGGTTTGTCGCCTTCGGGTTTGTCGCCCTATAGTATCGCTTTTGGAGTTGGTCCATTGTCACCGCTCGAGAGATACTTGGGTTTGTCGCCTTCGGGTTTGTCGCCCTATAGTATCGCTTTTGGAGTTGGTCCATCGTCACCGCTCGAGAGATACTTGGGTTTGTCGCCTTCGGGTTTGTCGCCCTATAGTATCGCTTTTGGAGTTGGTCCATCGTCACCGCTCGAGAGATACTTAGGTTTGTCGCCTTCGGGTTTGTCGCCCTATAGTATCGCTTTTGGAGTTTGTCCATCGTCGCCGCTCGAGAGATACTTGGGTTTGTCGCCTTCGGGTTTGTTGCCCCATTGTATCGCTTTCGGAGTTGGTCATTCGTCACCGCTCGAGTGATATTGGGTTTGGAGTCTTCGGGCTCATGGATCCTTGTTTGTACAGTACTGAGCTCGAGCAATTTTCTGATATTTCATTGATATGTATATTCCCTTGGTATCGCCCTTCAGTGTTGGTCATTATGAGCCGCATGATGCGTAGCGTTTACCTTGCGGAACTTGTATACCTTATTGGTATTTGTTATTTGCCTTTTTGGCTTGATTTGGGATATTTGTGTCCTTTGTTTCTATATGTTGCCGATGATATGAGGCTTGTTATCATATGATTCATCTTTTTTTAGATGATTGTGTTATCTCCTTTAGAGATATTTGTTATGCTTTGAAACCTTGCAGGTTTATTGTTGTTCAGTTTATCTAACTGATTTGTTTAGCTAGACTGACCCGGATATTTTATACTCGGGTCAGACCGAGATGTTTCAGGTTAGGTGCTTTGGACTTAGCCTCTTTTGCTTTCGCATGGACTATTCCGCTAGTTTCTTTTTGTCTTAGCTTTCTTGTAGTCCTTATATGTTGTAACTCTGATATGTATTCTTGTGAACTCGTCTGTATATTGTGGTTTGCTTTACCACTTGATGTGTATCATTTTGTATACTCTGTTATGTATTTATATATGTGTATGTGATGATTTACTGTTCTGTGATGTATATTACATTTGAGTTGTTATATTCTGTTCTGATAGATCCTATAGCCATTGTAGTCCTGCTTTAAATATTTACTGAATACGTCGAACTGTTTGTGATTCTACTTTTCGACGTGTTTAGTGAATAGTTAAGGTAAGATTACACATGGTCGCTCCTATCCAGCCTTATTCTCCATGTTAGCAGACGGTATTATCTATACAATACTCTTTGCTAACGTGGGTATAGAGGTGGGGCGTCACACTTCACTTAAGGCACACTTGAATATCTTTAATGATTTGCTAATAAAGATGAAGGAGGTAGATTTTAAGATTAAGGAAGAGCAAAAGGCATTGATATTGTTCTGTTTGTTGCCGGACTGTTATACAGATTTCTCAAATAGTTTGATCTATAGTTGGGATACTTTGACTCTAGATGATGTCAAAACGGGTCTTCTTATCGAGAATTTGCAGGATCAAATGAAGGAGTTAGGTGATGGAAGTAGTGGTGCTAGTAATGGTTAAAGTTTATTTATGAAGAAAGAGAGATATGTGGAGAAGGAGAAACGTGGGCATTTTAAATCAAGGAACTCAGGTTGGAGAGGAAAGTCGAAGGAAAGAAAGGGCAAGTGCAAAATTTGTAAGAAGTCGGGTCATTGAAAGAATGAGTGTCCAGACAAGGAGAAGGCAAAGAAGGAAGTGGCATCTACATTCGTAGCAGTGGAGCTGGTGAGGGAGATGTAGATGTGTTAAGGGCAGTAGCATCAGATGTTCGGTTAGCAAATGGGTGCTCGATTCAGGGGTGTCTTATCATATGACGCCGAATAGGAAAAATTTTTCTTCTTATATCGACAAAGAAGGAAATTCAATTGTTATGGGTAATGGTGCTATTTATAAGTCGAAAGGCCGTGCAAATGCGAATGCTTGACGGAATGGTTCGTACTCTCACTAATGTATGCTATATTCAGGGACTTCGAAAGTCTCTTATCTCTTTGGAGAAGCTGGATTCTTTAGGTTGTAAGATCAGTATTGAAAGTAATAGCTTGAGGGTTTTAATGGGTGCACTTGTGTTGATGAAGGTTCTTGGACTCGTGGTGTTTATTTGCTTCAAGGAGTGACTACAGAAGGTGAAACTTGTATAGGGGTTGATAGTTCTCGTGGCTTGGATGGGGCTAGGCTGTGGCATTTAAGGTTAGATCATGTCTCGAAGAGGAGTTTGGATATTCTTTGAAGAGGGAGATGATTGATGGAAAGAGTTTCGACAAAATAGAGTTTTGCGAGGAATGTTTTATGGGGAAGCAAACAAAATTTCATTCGGTGAAGGAAAATATGATTTGAGAAAGGTTCTTGAGTATGTTCACATGGATGTTGGGGACTGACACCATAGCTTCTTTAGGGGTAGCTCGCTATTATATTTCTTTTACTTATGACCTTTCTTGAAATGTATGGGTGTATGTAATGAAGGCCAAGTCAGAGGAATTTTCAAAGTTTAAAGCATGGAAAGATCATGTTGAGAATGAGAGTGGCGAGTCTTTGAAGGTTCTATGGTCCGACAATGGCAAAGAGTATGTTTTCGGAGAGTTCTTGGAGTTTTGCAAGATCATGGTATTCGAAGGCATTTTACTACACCGAGAGATCCACACTCGAATGGTGTTGTGGAGAGAATGAACCGTGTACTTGATAAAGCTCGATGCCTGAGAATGACATCGGGTTTGTCTAAGGGATTCTGGGCTGAAGCTTTGTCAACCGCGGTGCATATTATTAATCGAATTCCATACTCAGCTATTTGTAACAAAATTCTAGAGGAAGCGTGGAAGGGAAAGAGCATTGAATTGAGTTATCTTCGTGTGTTTGGTAGTACGGTTTATGTGCATGATCCGAGAAATGACAAGCTTGAGCCTAGAGCTTTCAAAGGGGTCTTGCTTGGTTATACAAATAGTGTAAAAGGTAGGGTTGTCAATTTCCAGCACGACTCGGAACACGGCCCGAAGATTACATGGAAATTAACAGGTTAACCTGACCCAGTTAAGTGGTCGGGTCATTTTTGAGTTAACCTGAATTTGACTCGTTTATAAATGTGCGGGTTTCGGGTTGACCGTTAAACCCGAATTTGACCCATTTATAACCCGTTTATACTTATATGGGCTGACCTGACCCGATTATAACCCGACCCGACCCATGAACCCAAATTTGACCTGTTTATAACCTATTTACGACCCATTTACAACCTGTTAATAGCACATACGTACCTTATACGGGTTGTTCCGACCCGTTTACGACCCATTTACAACCTGTTAATAGCACATACGTACCTTATACGGGTTGTTCCGACCCGTTTACGACCCATTTATATTCTGGTTACACGGATCGGGTCGGGTCAACCCGTTTATAATCAGGTCAGATACGGGTTGAGAGATTTCTGACCTGTTCAATACACGTGTTGACTCAACCCATTTAAAATCAACCTGAACCCGACTTGACCCGATCCAAACCTGACCCATTGACAGCCCTAGTAAAAGGCCATTAGATATGGAATCTAAGAACGAAGGAGGTTGTGAAATCTCATCATGTTAATTTTGATGAGTCGGTTTTGATCAAGGAGAATGAGAGCTCATCTGATGTTTCAAATTTGGTTCATGGTGAATCAAAGGAGAAGGAAGTTATTCCCATCTTTCATCCAAGGAGTGGAATAGTTGGAGATGCTTGTGAGGAGGAAGCGGTTGATATAACATCACGTAGTCCACAGCGTTCCTCTAGTGGTGTTGGTGATATACATGATTCTATAGAGGATTCGGTTCAAGGTGGAGTCGAAAAGTGTTTAGGTAACGGTATTACAAGTCAGATGGGTCGTCATGCTATAAGGACACCCGATAGATATGGTGATTGGAACCATCGTAGCTTTTGCGATAATTTAGACTATGCTCTTCACATAGTTCAAGATGAGCCGATGGAAGTTGACGACATCATGGAGTCGAGTGGTAGCTCGAAGTGGATTTGTGCCATGGAGGAAGAGATGCAATCGTTATCGAAGATTCAAACTTGGGATTTAGTTCCACTTCCTATAGGAAACCGTGCTATTGGGTGCAAATGGATATACAAGGTGAAGGATGATGGGAGATAAAAAGCTTGGCTAGTGGCTAAGGGGTTTTCATAAAGGAAGGGAAAGGAGTATGATGTGATAATCGCACTAGTTGTGTACCATACATCAATCTGTATATTACTTGCTACAGTTGCTATTCACGACTTGGAGTTGGAACAACTTGATGCGAAACTGCCTTCTTGCATGATGACTTTGATGAAGCCATCTACATGGAGAAACCGAAAGGTTTTGTTGTGGATGGTAAGTCAAATTTTGTTTGCAAGTTAAATAAATCACTATATAGTTTAAACCAATCACCCAAACAATGGTACAAGAGATTTGATCATTTTATGCTTGAAAGTGGTATTGATAGAAGCATCAAGGATGCTTGTTTATATTTCAAGAAGTTGAAAATTGATTATTAGGTGTATTTACTCTTGTATGTGGGCGACATGCTCATTACTTCTAAGGATGAGAATAAGATCAACAAGTTAAAACTGAGTTTGAAATTAGAGTTCAAAATGGACGATTTTGGAGAAGTAAAGAGGATACTGGGTATGGAAATAGAAAGGGATCGAAAGCATTTTGATTTGAAATCAACTCAGAAGGAGTATATAGAGAAAGTACTTTGCCGGTTTAGCATGGAGAATGTAAATGTGTCAAATACACCTTTACCTTTGCATATGAAGCTTTCGAGTAAGTGATCACCTATCTTGGAGAAAGATAAGGCTTATATGGAAAAGGTGCCATATGCTAGTGCAGTTGGAAGTCTAATGTATGCTATAGTGTGTACAAGGCCCGATATTGTAAATGTTGTTGAGATAGCTAGTCAATATATAGATAATCTAGGGAAATCACATTATGAAGCAGTGAAGCTTATATTGAGATACCTTAGAGGTACATCATCTCATGGTCTTGTTTTTGGCAGTAGTAAGGGGATAAATTACAAGTTGGTTGGTTATTTTGATTCGGACTACCTTGGTGATCGGGATCGAAGAAAATCAACTTTTAGATGTCTTCACAATTGGTATGGACATAAGTTGGAGATCGAGATTGCAGACCGTAGTTGCTTTATCCACTACGAAGGTGGAGGTTATAGCCGCGGTGGAGGCGGAAAAGGTGGCACTTTACTTGAGGCGGTTAATATGTGACTTAGGATACAAGCACGATAGTGTCGACATTTGATATGATAACCAGAGTGCTACTCACTTGGTACATAATTTGGTGTTTAGCTCAAGGACTAAGCATATTGAAGTGAGAGAGTCATTTCTAGTAGCTATGGATGAAGATAAGCAAGTATATCTTCAGAAAGTGCATACAAAGGATAACGCGGCGGATATGTTCACTAAGGCATTGCCGGATGGGAAGTTCGAGCATTGCTCGAACTTGATTCGCTTGTTGAATTGCTAGGTGCCATGGGGTGGCACGGTTGAGAAAGGAGCTTGGTTATGGATGAGGAAGAATATCGGTGAGAGATTGTGATTATGTCTTCTTGGTGAGTGCCAGTTTGTAGTCCTTAGCGCTTTAGTCTTTGGTGAGACTGTTTAGCATTTGGATGTTTTCAACACTTCATTAGCGGGCGAGGGCTTTGCCTGAACTCACTGATGGAGTGCAATGGACAGTGGATATGCCAGAGCTCATTGGGAAAACATTTCCTCTGGTTGAAGATAGAAGTGGTGATAGTTGATGCTATCCGTTGTTGATGATGGTATGGTATCATTGAAGTTAGAGATGGATATAGTACGAAGGTGGAGTGTTGAACTTTGATGACACTATATGGAGAATTGAAGGGTTGGAAGTAGCTTTACAGTGGTGAAACGGTTTGCAAATCAGAGCTCGGAGGAGGAAGATATGGCAAAAAAGTGGGGTGCTGCTGGAACAACAGGTGACAAACATCTGTACAAAGTGGCAGACGTCTGAGATCTAGGCTTTGGTAACCCGAGAGTTATGATGGAGGTTTGTCATTTTGTGACAGACGTCTATCTTCAGGCTTACTATAGCCCGAAAGTTGTGATAGACGTCTAAGAGGTTATGACATACGTCTATCGTGGTGCAATTTTGTTTCTTCGATCCAGAATTTGTGTCAAGTTCACTATATAAGCTATTTTTAGGATTTGAGACTTTGTGGTAGCAGGAGATTAAGGGTTTAATCTAGAGTTTATCCTACACTAATTAGGGTTTATCTAAACTAATTTTCTTCAATTCTCTTCTCCACAAATCAATTCTATTAGAATGTTGATCATTGCAATCAATCTCTTATGCTCTTCTTATTGTATTAATAAAGCCACTCTATTAAAGTGGATGTACACTAACAAGGCATTAATTGAACCACTATAAATCGGTGTGTGATTTTTTTATCGTTATTGCTTTGGTTATCTATTGCTTGTCTGAATATTATGATTGGTTTTGGATTGACTAAGATATTGATTGGTTGTTTTTACACATATTACCACGATCTTGTTTCCCGCTGTGCTTTGGGGTTTTGATTTGAGTCGTCTCAAGTTAGAATTCCCACAACAAATTCAAGTTTTATTTCTACAAATATAAGTTTGTGGGATTTTAAAATTTATATTAAGTTTTTGTCCACCTACATGACTTCGTGAATTAGTAGTTTTATGAAAATATCTGGCAGATATTAATCCTTCTCGTATTACATTCATTTCTACACCATTATAAACGAGTGTAGTTAATTCGTTTTGTTAATAACTATCAATTAAAAGTGTTATTTTAATAAATCATTTTTGTTAAATAACAATATCGAGTATCGATAAAAAATCTTCTCGATCTGGAATACTATATTATGAATAATCTGTTTGATAATTATCAATAATAGAAATTTGTTTGATAACTCTAATAAAGAAACTCTTTCATCTAAATTTTTATTCCTATTTTTAATTATTCGAATTTCCTTAATAGGGTTTTGAATTTCTTCATTAAGGTCTTATATAGTAGTAGGATGTTCTATCTTTGTTTTTCTTTTAAGAGTTTATAAATTTCATTCATTGAATATGGATTTTGTGATATACCTATACGAGTGCAGACCCGTGCTATGCATACGCGCGTTGGTATATAATTATGTTAACGGTGTATTTTTTAGACTTTATAGTACAAGAAGATGAAAGCACGTATTTATGGGATGTAAATTTGTAGATTAATTTTTTCGTGAATACTACTAACAAGAATATGTTGATAAATCTGCTTAAATAGACTTGGAGCATATAGAGTATAATTAATATTTTAGAGCACAATGCCTTTATGTAGAAAAGGTGACATAAACTATCAATTGTTCCTAACTTGGTAATCGCTGTATTACTAAGCACGTCATTTAATTAATTTTCAAATGTAATTTACATTGGTTCAACATAATTTTATCATATTTTTGACATATAAATCTAAATATGTACATAATTTTGTTTGATAATAGTGTTCCAAACCTAGAGTAGAGAAATTATGCTAGAAATGGGATAATAATTAAATTTGGCTTAGTGAAACAACATTTTCATTATTACACATTACACTATACTAGTTAAATTAGAAAAAGTATTATAGTAGTTTTCAGACATTGTGTTCTTTAATGAATATAGCATAATATGATATGAGAAAAGATATGAAACGAGCAATCAAATTTTGTATCTTTGTATCTAGAGTATCATTTTGGTTTACAGATTATACAATAATTTGTTAACTAATAATTATGTATATAGAACTCAGTGTATTATTATTACTATATATTAAGCTTCTTAAAAAAACTTGACTAGTTAACTATGTATATTCCGATGTTGATGATTCCAACTAATTAAACATTATCCTTATTTGTATCAACTAATCTGAATTAGGGCCACCGAACATGATTAAATAAATGTATATTTTTGAAATATACAATGAAGAAAAATTAAAAATTAGTTTTAATCCATTAAAAGATAAAATGTTATATTGAACTAAAAGTGGATATTAATTATTAGCATTAATGAGAATTAGGATGATTTAGTGGATAATTATGATTTGAGGTTATAGGTTGGAGGTTGTGGTGCTCGTGGACAATTTGGATTATAGGTTGGACAGGAAGTATTTATGTAACGTATAGTTTTTTTTAATATATTTGACATAATTATTAACAATTAATGTATAATATTAAATAGGAAGTATTATTAATTATTTACAAAAAAAACAAAAAAAAACAGAAATTATGTCCGACTTATCTCAAAAAAATGATTATGATTACTACAATTTGCAAAAACACTACATTTTTAAGTCTAAGCGTGAATCATTAAACTGTTGACGTATTAATTACGTCAGACTTATCTAAGTTAAATCGGACGTAATTCTTTCTAACCGCTTTTTGGTTAAAAGTTCCGATGTCCATGAACGGGGACTTGATATGTAATTATTTCCTAATTAGATTAAATATTAATAAAAGAGGATTAATTGTAATAATTCTCAAATTAGTTTGAATTGGAACCACATGAAATTAGCAACAATTTGTTCCCTTTTAATAGAATTCTTTCCATTTGAAGTTAGCCCACTCGTAAATATCATTATTAACCCATCTTCAATTCGTAATGATTTATAAACATCTCCACACTGCAAAAAAAAAAAATCAAAACAATATAGCATAAACAATCTTTATAGAAAACAAAAAATAATTTCTAAGTTGTTCCATAAGATCTCCAAGTATTCATTGTAAACATGCATTAAATAGGAAAATATATGCTACTTATGAACATTTCATGGTCATTGAAGCATTACTATAGAAATATGTATCACCATAGATCGATTAAGATGGATAATATCTAATATTACAAAAAATAAGTCTAGGTTGCGTATTACAAAATAAAATATTTTGATAAAAATTAAATTTATAGAACGCCTATTTAGAACTAAACATTCAACATACTTTTCTCAAAATGAAATATAGAAATTTATTATTTGACTATTCTTTTACATCATATATGATATTTTCACTACTCCATTTTCTTAAATAGTTATAGTTCAAAATGGAAAATACATCAACTTTATCTCAAATTATACTCAATTAAAAATTCTTTGATGTACATGTGTTAGTAAACCAATAATGCCTTATAAATTTACGAAGGAAATGAAGTCCATGATCGTACTAAACAAATACAAAACATATTAGAGAATTGTTTATGTATTAATTATCTTTGATGCTTACTTAAGAAACTAATTTTCCATAAATATGATTGTATTAATTTTCATAAAACTTGATTGAATTCTATTATAGCATCAAACAATTGGATTATAAAATAAAAATATTACCAAATTATCAAGTTAACTAAATAACACATACTTTATTTTGAGTTAATTTTTTTTGGAAATAAATCATTTAGCTTTAAAACTAAAAATACTAAAGGAACCACATCCACCATTATTTTTGAAACTGAAAGCATAGTATGAGAATTAATAGTTGACCTATAACCATTTGACCTTCTATCTTTTGTATCAAGAGTAATATTTAGGTTCATAAATCATGCAATAAATTTTTGACTAATAATCATGTATACAGTACCTATTATATTACTTTTACTATATTAGGCCTTTTCAAAAAACTTGACTTATTAACTAAGCATTCTAACTATGATGATTCCAACTACTTGAGCACGATCCTAATTTGTTTAAAAATGTACAGTTAATATGAATGAGAGCTACACAACATGTTTAATTAAAGTATACTTTAGAAATATACAATTAAGTAATTAAAAATTAGTCTTAATCCATCATAAAAATAAAATGTTATATTGACTAAAAGTATGCTAATTGACTAGGATTAATGAAGATTATTATGTAGCTGTTCTCTAATAATAAATTTCAACAAAAGAGAATTAACTGTAATAATTCTCAAATTAGTTTGAATTTGAAGTAAATGAATACTATCAATTTATTCCTTTTAAATACAGTTTTTTCCATTTGAAGTTAGTTTACTTGTAAACATTATTAATAACACATCTTTAATTCGTAATGATTGATAAACATCTTCAAACTGCAAAGATAATTGCTAATATGTTCCATAAGATCTCCAAGAATTTATTGTTAACCATGCATTAAATAGGAAAATGTGTGCTATTTATGTACATTTCTTGGTCAATGAAGCACAATTATAGCAAAATATATTAAACCGTAGAACAATTAAAATGGGTGTTATCTCATATTACAAAAATGAGTCTAGGACGAGTATAAAAAATAAAATATTTAATTAAAAATTAAGTTCATATAACTCCTTTCTAAAACTAAATTTTCCAAATAAAGTTACATACGGTAGACTGAAAAAGGTAATATTTGTACACTTATATTTCTTTTCCCAAGTACGATAAAAAAAAATTGTATTTGACCATTCTTTTACTTAATAGATGATATTTCCCCAACTTGATTTTCTTAAATACATATGTTTAAGAATGGTAAAACATTAATTTTGTCTCAGATTATACATAATTTAAGATTGTTGGGTATACATGTGTTAGTGGACTAAATATGCTAATCAAAATATGCAAAGGAAATAATATTCATGATCATACTAACGAAACACATATCATAAGAATGTCGATGTAAATATAAAACTTGATAAATAAAAAATAGTTCAACGTTACATGTCAAGGATTTTATTTAAAAAAAGGTCTATGTTATCGATGAATCAATCAATCGGATAACCCCTGCAGAATATGAAGGAAACGAGGTTGATAATGATACAGATTGAAACTAAATAATAAGAAAGTATAAGATTTTTCCTAACACTAATTTTGTATACATTTATATCTCAAAATAAAAAAGATCAACTTTACCTCTTATGTATTACAAAAAATTTAAGATTATTTTATATCTCTGTATGCTAAGCCAATTATTCCCTACAAAATAAATAAAATCAAAATCATAATAGTACTAAACGAATACAAATAAGGTGAACATCGATGTAAGTAGAAAACTAAGAATAAAAAATACTCAAGCTTCATGTATTATAGATTTTACAAAATAAATAAGGATTACATGATATCTATGTACTAATAAATTCAAGAACCGTCTAAATATATAAAAGAAACCATATTCATATCCATACAAATTGTAACAGAAATAAGAAGAAAACAACTTTTTAACGCAAAATTAGCTGAACAAAAAAGTCAATCTTAAATTAAATGAAAACAAAGATAATAAAATAAAAATTAAATATTTAAATCTAGCTTGATATTTATCAGTAAGCAAGGTTTTTTGAGTCTTTTAGACAATTTTTCCATGAAAACTACAACGCTGAAAGCAGCAGATAAATCACAATCTTTACAAAACATGAATAAAATGATAATTTTTTTAAATGAATAGAAATTAAAGAACTAATGATGAATTCAATCAAATTATAGTTATATAAAAAATAAAGAGATTGACTAAAACTATATGGACAGAATCTTTAAGTCCATTTAGATTGGAAATAGATATTTTGTTTTATTTTTGAATTGAACTGTAGGTATGAAACTGATATATGGGAAGAGATAACAATATGAAAACAATTTAAATAGGAGGAATGTAAAAAAATCATATAAAACAAACGATGAATGGAAAATTGTAATGGTAACATGGATAAGAGGAGAAATCTCTGTTAGATTACAAAGAAATAATGATTATGAGTTTATCAAAAGAAATAAATTTTATCAAAAGGAATTAATTGCCATGTTAATGATGGTAGTTTTGTAGAAGATTGAAGAATTTTAAGGGGTCTAAAAGGAAAATTGTACCAAAAAATAAGGAGAATACACTATTCATCCTGAGACAAAATGAGAGATAAAAATACTAAAAGTTCTATATTTTCTTTCTTATATAATAGGATAGATTAGTGTTTCTAAAAATATTATTATTTTGGCTTGTTTCTTGAGTACCTTCCATTTAATCTATTAGCTTAGATCTTAATTCTGGGTCTTTAATCCTTCTAAAAAATTCTAGGATATTATCATTAGTTAAAACGTTAATATCAATATTTTGATACTGTGAAAGAATTTAATAAAATTCCTCACATTCACTTTCAGTTTTGATTGGAGACAAGGTTATCCTCATGTACAGGATTCACAATATTCACCAGATAAAGATTCGTTGTCTAATATTTCAAGCTTTTCAGAATCACTTGAACTTGTTTCAGATTCTCCTACTTCTAAACTAATTTCAGAATTAGAATTTAATAAGAGTTTGGATAATGTATGTTTTAATTCATTATCAGCTTGTAAATTGTTACTTTTCTTCTTTTATTTACATCTATTGGCATAATGTCCAACTTTTCCCCATTTGTAACAATGAATAATCTTATTTTTTTTATTCAATCTTTCTTCTTTTTTTGGGCCTTTTGGTTTTAGAATAATGTTTCTTTTTTCTTTTATAAAAAGGATTCAAGAATTTTGCCCTTTTTTTGTCTACAAGAGGTTTGAGTAGTTGGAATATATATTCCAAACTGCAAAATTGCCCTAATTGATTTCTTTTTGTCAAATTTTGAAGTTCAATTTGTTGGCTTAATTTTATCTTATTGCATAATGATAACCCCTCTTGGATACATGTTCCAATAAGCTTACCACAAGTATAATTTTCATATGAAATATTTATTTTACCTTTTTGTTAGGATTTCCTTACTCTTTCTGCAAATAAAGAGGGAAGGCCATCTACAAAGTTTGATATCTAGTGAGATCTACTGCTTTCTGGCAGATCCATGACTTTATTCAAAAAAGTATCTTTGTACCATCTAAAATCAGTTAACATTTTGCATCTTACATTCTGTCAAAGAGTCCGAGTGTTTTCGCTGTAATCGAATATTCTGTTAGTAAAATGTTCTAGAATGGTAATTATTAAGGTATATACAGCATTTTAGACCATTTGTTCTTCCTCTTGTTTTACTATGTTATAAACTATTAAGGTATATACATTATTTGAAGATTTTTCTATACCCCAAGTCCCAAGGGGAAATAACTCTCAAGCAGATTCATTAGCAAAATTGGCTAGTTTAAGAGGGGCTCCAGAAACTTATATTGTACCAATAGGATATCAGACAAATCCCGGTATCGAAGAGAAAATACCCGAATCAGGGAAAGAACTACTATTTTTGATTAGATCCCAAGCCATGACAGAAGAAAGAGAACGAAGAGAAATTGATGATGAAATTCCATATGAAGAGCCCAATCATCCAAGAGCAGATAACTGTTATAGTAATACTTAGATGATACCTACTGTAGAATATCTTACCGATGGGATACTACCATCTGACAAAATACAAGTTAGGAGAATCAGACGATAAGCTCTAACCTTCACTATGATGGATGAAATTCCTCATAACAACGGATATGCTCTTCTTTACTTAAAATGTGTAAATATGGAAGATGGATTGAAATCACTAAAGGAAGTGCATGTAGGATTTTGTGGAGACCATTTCCATAGGATAAAGTTGGCTAAGCAAAAAATGAACAAGGTTTCTATTGGCCTCAAATGTCTAGTCAAGCTATAGAACATGCAAAGAAATATGAGGGATGTCAAAAATACTCAAAGATTCCCTATTTACCACTAAGCAAATTAACTCCGATCTCTAGTCCATGTCCCTTTGACGTATGTGGAACCAATTTGATTGGATCATTGCCAATTTCTAAAGGAAGAACAAAGTTTGCTGTGGTGGCCTTGATTACTTTACTAAGTGGGTAGAAGCAGGAACACTTCCCAAAATCACTTCTGGGAAAGTGCTTAGATTCATTATTAAGAATATCATTACTAGATTTAGGGTCACTTACAAAATTATATCTAACAATGGAACACAATTTGAAAGTGAAGAATTTTCTTGATTTTGCCATAAGAACTGAAATTTTCAAAAGATTTTCTTCCATAGCACATCCAAAGGCTAATGGAGCCATCAAAGAAACCAACAAGACTATTAAGACCATCTTGAAAAAATGATTGAATAAGGGCAAAGGAAATTGGGCGGAAGAATTACCACTTGCACTCTGGGCATATCGTATGTCCACCAAAACTGCTACAGGCCATACCCCTTATTCTATAATATATGGGTGCAAAACAATGTTACCATTTGAAATTGAAATACCTTCACATCGAAGAATTGCATATGCGTTTGAACCAAACCAAGAGTTGAAAAAAGAATCATTGGATTTAATGCATGGGCTAATAGATGAAGCAACTATTCGAACTACTGAATATCAAAAAAGAATCTCAAAATACTACAATTCGAAAGAAAAGACAAGATCATTCTAAGAAGGAGATTGTGGTGACCCCTTTAATTTTCACACACAGATTTTTTTTTTTTTTTTTACAAAAGGAATATATATTTAAATCCCATGAAGTTAAGTTTGAATATTTAGAAAATTCATAGATTCTTTCCCAAGATCCTGAATTACCAATATAATTATATCAGTTCATAATTCACCTTAAAATAGCTTTACATATTTGAAGATATGTTTGCTTCTTTTGTTTTGTATGGGATGATATTTACAACAGGCTCTATGCATATGGGTTTGGTAGTGCAAGTACAGTGCACCTTTGTATTTTCGTCTCTTAATTTTCTACTCTTTCTGCCTATATATGTCTACTATCACATAATGCAGTATTTAAGTGTTAAGAGGTATAACTGAGAGAAGTACAATTGCTAATATGAACATGCAAATCTGTTTTCACAATCACATTTTCATTTTCAGGTTGAACAATTTATATTTGCACTGCATTTTCTTAGGTAGGTTGGAAATGCATACTGGTATGCTTCGAGTTTATATTTCAAAAACTTGGAGATTTTATGTCACTTTCTTCGAGCTGGAAACACTTGTACAACATGAATTGTGGTGAAGTGATTTCAGGCTATAAGGGTCTGACCCTTAACCATCTAGGCTGGTCATGATCCCATTCTTGCAACTTTCAGAACCCTATTTCTTATGTAAATCATTTCCACAAACACTCTTTCTTATCACCAATTTGTTTTTGTCACATAAAATTTTTTCTGGGAATTTGTTTTCCCCAGGTTTTCAACACAAAACAAAAATGTTTCCAAATCCATTTCTTTTAAAACTCTTTTTATTTTGAAATCAAATACATAAATATGAGTCATGCATTTTCTCAGAGATTTTGCACCAACCAATATTTGTTACAGGCCATGCATAATCCATTTTGTTCAAAATTTACAAGCTTGTTTTGTTTTTGTTTTTTTGAAAAATCTGTTATACCTGACTGTTTACAATTTCCATCATCAAGTCACAACATAATTTCATACTAAAGGAAACAGAGACTAACATGCACACATATCATACTGATATTTTATATCAGGTTCCTCAGTTCCCAAAAAGATGACCAAAACATTTATAAGAACATCAACTACTCACATGTCATCAGAAATCATTCAACAGAAGTTTAGTTGCATACACACTCAGAAAATCTCCTTACAATTTACTTTAACTACTAATGATAACCAGACCATTTACTATAAGCATCTGCAAATACAAAGCAAAGTTCCTCTTATTTATACTTAGCAGCTAATGCTTCCTTCATTCATCAAGTCAACCTTAATTACCTGCATGCAATTCACTGAGCTGCCCCATTTAATTGAGACACCCAGATGATTGCAAAGGCAACCAAAAGGGTCAGTTTACACTGGTATGAACATTAATGAATTTTATACACATGTTTGCAAATCTTATAAACCTATATCACTTGCATAATCTAGCAGTTTGTAAACTATGCACACCAGTAAATTGCCAGATAACTTCAAGAATACAACCATTCATTCAACATATATGCAACCAGCCATGCATTATTTATAACATCATAAATAAACCCAGGTTATGTTCTCCCAGTTTCTCCCAGCATTTCATTAAGGTCATCACATTAAACCTTATTTAATTTACATCTTTATTCAGATATTATAACCCAGAGATTTTAAATCTCATACCCCATTTTTTATTTATTTATGGTCTAAATCCCCCTGTCAAATGAACACATGTGTGCATTGTGAAGGAATCTCCCAGTTAGTCTTATTTATTCCAACACACAAAGGCCTCAGGGTGCACTTGCACCATGCATATACTTCCTCCCACCTGAAGCAAGCAGATCATTGACTAACCCCAAATGACCAATTTAATTTTCTTTCATTTATTCATAGGATCTATTAACCTAATGATTTTCCCCCTCCAGTTTCTGCTTAATTCATTAAACATCAGTTTATGGGTTTGATAATAAAACCCTCAATTCCTCCATGTTTCAGAAAAACATAATTATTTTCTAGTTCAATCCCCTGTTTTCCATTTATTTTCCTTACTGCAGAAATTTGCAACAGGTTTTCCCAAAACATTTTAAACATCATGATCCTTCTGTATTATAAAAGAAGAATATGGACAGAGGTATATGTTAAGGAAAATTTACCAAAAACTCAAAAATCCCCCGGTCTTAATATTTAGAAAATAAGCGTGCGCCAGATTTCTATCTTGCTGCCTATGTCCTGAATGATCTATATCCATACTTATCAATAATAAAAAAAATGCTCAAAACATTCTTAGCTTGGAAAACTGACATACAAGACTTCAAACAGAAATACACAAACAAACATCCATCTCATCCATTTCATTCATAATAAACCACCTCAGAAATTTAAATAATTTTTTTTTATAATACTTTAGGCTGCCTACTAGAGGTCTTAATGCCACTGCATAAAATAGATTAATGCTCACCTATTATTTTTCTTTTACTATCTTGCTCCTCTACTCAGCAAATCCCTTCAGAGCTGCTTACCCATATTTTCCCCTATTTTATTTTATATGTATATAATTTTTTTTTCTGAGATGATGATCAGTATGGTGTGCAGGTTTTTATAAAGCTGTTTTAGGGTTTAAGGAAATGGGTAATTCCTTTGATACCTCTTTATTTTTCGTGCACAGTTTAACTTATGCATGGTCCTCAATTGGAATTATACTCACTTGATTTCCTTTAGTAGTTATTTCGGGATTTCCAATACTTTAATTACTGCATGCTATTTCCATGATCTCATTCTATTCATGCCATATGCATGTGACCTTTGTATATTTTATTTTCTGCCCAGTCTTTAATCTTTTTGCATTTTCTACTTAGCCTTCTTTCTTATACAATCATGTACACTGTCATATATATTTAGGTGATGTAAAATTATTCATATTATATTATCTTTTTTTTATTCCTCCTTTAAAACAGCAACTACTTTTTACATATTATGTGATAAAAATTATACACACACAAGATTATTTTTTCCTGACAGCAAGATTATATAAGTCATTGGAAACTTCACAAATTTCCATTGTATTTTGCTTCTTAAATTAAACAGAAAATTCCCTTTATTTTGAATACATATACTCATATAATTCTTTAGACATGGAACTATATTTGTTTTAAGTCCCCATTTTCTTTATAACTTCAGAAATTCTTAAAGTAAATATAACTTTCATTTTATTCTAGTTTAGGGTCATTACATACCCTCCCCCTTAAAGGAATTATGTCCCCGTAATTTCTCCTAATTTCTCTAAATAAAAATGCCAATCCATAGTCTGTTTTAATTCCATAACCCCATACTCACATTTTATGAAAGCAAGCAATGCATAAGAATATTCAGAGAGTCATCATAAACTACTTAAACATACCTCTCCATCAGTAAACAAGTTGGGGTATTTAGCCCTCATTTTGTCCTCCACCTCCCATGTACAGTCATTGGTGTCCAAGCTCCATTGAATTTTTACCAGTTTGATCACCTTGTTCCTCAACTTTTTCTCTTCCTTGGCAACAATCCCTACTGGTTCGTTTGCATAGACCAAATTCTTTTGGACTTGAATTTGAGTAGGTGACTCCAGAATTGCTCCTTCATCATGCACCCATTTTCTCAATTGAGAAACATGAAACACTGGATGCACACCACTCAACTCCTCAGGTAACTTAAGTTTATACGCCATAGCACCAATTCTTTGCATAATTTCATATGGCCCTACAAATCTTGGTGATAACTTACCAGATTTCCCAAACCTGAACACCTTTCTCATTGGTGATACCTTTAGAAAAACATATTCTCCTACCTTAAACTCCATTGGCTTTCTCCTTTTATCTGCATAAGACTTTTGTCTTGATTGTGCTGTCTTCATTCTATGTCTAATTAACTCAATCATGTTGGAAGTTTCTTTAACATGATCTGGTCCTAGTAGTATACCCTCTCCCATATCCAACCAACAGGCAGGGGATATGCAGGGTCTCCCATACAAGGCTTCAAAGGGAGCCATTCCTATTGTTGACTGGTAGCTATTGTTATATGTGAATTCTGCCAAATGTATGTGATCCTCCCAATTACCCCCAAAGTCAAGCACACATGCTCTCAACAGATCCTCCAATATTTTGTTTACTATCTCTGTCTGCCCATCACTTTGAGGATGGTAGGCAGTACTTAAGCATAGTTGAGTTCCCATTGCTTCTTGGAAACTTTCCCAAAATCTGGAGGTGAACAAAGTATCTCTATCACTTACAATGGTCTTGGGTATGCCATGTAGCCTTACCACTTCCTTAACAAATAATTGTGCAAGCTTAGATGCATTTCTATCTGACCTGACAGGGACAAAGTGGGCTGATTTGGTTAGTCTATCAACAATTACCCATATATTATCATTGCCTTTCTTAGTTTTAGGCAAACCATCCACAAAGTCCATGGAAATACTTTCCCATTTCCACTGAGGTACCTCCAAAGGTTGCAACATGCCAGAGGGCTTTTGGTAGTCTGCTTTAATTTGCTGACAAGTGAAACACTTTGCCACATATCTTGCCACTGCTTGTTTCATTCCTGGCCACCAGTAGCTTCTTTTTAAATCATGATACATTTTAGTACCACCAGGGTGTATGGTGTACTTGGTTTTGTGATGCTCATTCATGATTTCTTCCTTCAACTCTGCAATGTCTGGTACACACAGCTTCTCATTCTTCCTCAAATACCCATTGTGATCTATTTTAAAATTTTCCAACTCAATGTTGCTAAGTAACATTTCCTTCTTCTCCTTCAAATCCTTATCTTGGTCTTGCATGCTACCAATTTTCTCCACTAGATTGGATTTTACTGTAATCAATCCTAGTGTACCATATTCTACCATATCATCATGCTCACTAAAATCCTTTTCATTCTTGCTATATATATCTGCCTCCCCAAGCATTACTAGGTTTTTAAATTCATCAATCATTAGACTTGCTAACCTAACTTGATGCCTACTCAAGGCATCTGCCACCCTATTGGCTTTTCCAGGGGTGTACAAAATATCTAAATCATATGCAGCTAGAAATTCCATCCACCTTGCTTGTCTCATATTCAAATCTTTTTGAGAAAATAAGTACTTCAATGCTTGATGGTCTGTGAATAGTTCAAATTTTGCTCCAAGCAAATAATGCCTCCAAAGTTTTAATGCAAACACTATTGCAGCTAATTCTAGATCATGAGTTGTATATTTGGTTTCATTGGGTTTAAGCTGTCTTGATGCATATGCCACTACCTTGCCATGTTGCATAAGCACTGCACCTAACCCAGACCCACTAGCATCAGTATATACAACCATTCCTTCATTTACTTCTGGGATTTGCAAAACAGGAGCTTCCACCCGTGCTTGCTTCAATTTCTCAAAAGCTTGTTCACACTGCTCAGTCCACACATATGGTTGGTTCTTTTTTGTCAACTTGGTCATTGGTGTGGCTATTCTTGAAAAATCCTTGATGAACCTTCTATAGTACCCTGCCAATCCTAAGAATGATCTCACCTCAGTCACTGTTCTGGGTCTACTCCATGATTGAACTGCAATCACTTTGCTTGGATCCACACTTACCCCTTGCTGTGACACTATGTGTCCTAAGAATTTTAATTCATGTTGCCAAAATGTACATTTTGAATACTTGGCTTTTAATTCATGTTCTCTAAGTCTGGATAATACTAGGTGTAGATGCATAGCATGATCATCTTCTGTCTTTGAGTAAATTAATATATCATCTATAAATACTAGAACAAATTTATCCAAAAAGTCTCTGAAAATTCTATTCATTAAATCTACAAAATAGGAGGGAGCATTGGTCAAGCCAAATGGAATTACTAAAAATTCATATAGGCCATACCTTGTGTTAAAGGCTGTGTACTCAATGCTTTCCTCTGCAACTTTCATTTGGTGAAATCTAGAGGCTAAATCTAACCTTGAAAATATTTTAGCTCCATGCAACTGATCAAATAGATCATCTATTCTAGGCAGTGGGTACTTATTTTTAATAGTTACTTTGTTTAAATCTCTATAGTCTACACACAACCTCATTGTTCCATCATGTTTCTTGACAAAGAGCACAGGGGAACCCCAACTGGAACTACTTGATCTTATGAATCCTTTCTCTTCTAATTCTTCTAGTTGATGTTTTAATTCTACCAGTTCTTTTGGACCCATCCTATAAGGCTTTTTAATGATTGGATTTGTTCCTGGCATTAACTTTATTTTGAATTCAACTGGTCTATTCTAAGGAATTCCTCTCACTTCTCCAAACACATCTATGTATTCATTAACTACTGGAATTTCCTCTATTTTTAATTCTTTTTGAATTTCATTTATACTCCAAATTTTATTAAAACATGTGTTCTTTGCTATTTCACTTAGAACTGTAATTCTTTTGCCTTCATTTGTCTCCAAAGAAATAGTAAGATTTTCTAAATTTAAAATTGCTTTATTTTTCATTAACCAATCTACCCCCAATATAATCCCAATACCAGGATAATTTAAAGTATATAGATCTGAATCAAAACCATAACCCCCTATAATTAATTTCAGACCCATACACTTCATTCTTAATATACAATGACTCCCTATGGGACTGTGTATAGTTAAGGGTTGTTCAATAGAAACACAAGCAAGTGCTAACTTCTTTACAATTTCCAAAGATATCAGTGAATGTGAGGCACCAGTGTCATATACTACTGATATTGGTTGGGTATTGATTAAAATTATACCTTCAAGTTGTCCAACATTTTCAGTGGTGTTTGTTGCCAAAGCTCCTACCCTTGCTGTTTTCTTATGAGTCTCTGGGCAGTCCTTCTTTAAATGTCCCATTTTCCCACAGTTATAGCAGCTTCCTTTAGGTATTTTAGGGTCAGGGCATTGGTTACTGTAATGTCCAGCTTTTCCACAGTTAAAACAATGAGTGAATTTCTCGCTTTCAGGTGCTATTGCTCCTTCCCCTTTCTTAACTCCTTTACTTGCATTTCTCTTGTCATAAGGTTGCACTTTGTTCTGGCCTCCCTTCTTCTTATTGAGCTTCATGTTCCTGAACTTCTCTCTTGTGGTATCATGTTGCTCAAAAGAGAGAGTTAGATCAATCACTTGATCAAAGGTTTTGTCTTTGTATGGCAACATTGTCCTAGATAGATTGGGATTCAAGCCTTGAATGTATCTTGCATTCTTTGCTTCTGCATTCCCTATCAACACCATTCCATACTTGGATAATGCTTCAAACTTCTGAGTGTACTCATTTACACTCATGCCTCCTTGCCTTAATCTAATAAAGTCTTCAAACAGTGTGGCTTTAGCAGATGCTGGAATAAATCTGGCTTCAAGCATGTTCTTGAAATCATTCCAAGTGATATCATTTTCTGGCCTTCCTACTATCACAACCTCCCACCAATCCAGTGCAACCCCCTTCAATTTCCTTGAAGCTATTTGTCTTTTCCTTTGGTCATTGATTTGCATATCTGTAAAGACCCTCTCCATAGTCCTTATCCACATTTGAACACCCATAGCTCCTTCAGTGCCTTCAAAATCCTTTCCTCCCATATTGGTACAAGTCTTGAGCAGTTTGGAGAGCTCCTCATGAGGATTATCTTGCCTTGGTGCCATTCCATCCCTCAAAGCCCTCATAAAATCCTCCATGCTTATCACAGGTGGCTCACGTGATGGTCCTGCACCTGTGTGATGTCTTGGTCCTACCATAATGCTATAGATATAATTTTTAAGTTAGTTCATTTACCCCCATTATTTTTAATGTCTTTACTTTGTTTATTTATTTGATTTAGGTGTACCCTATACATGTATCTCAATCATACATTTCATTCAGTCATACAAAAACATCCAACCTTAAGAATTCAATCAATGCATTCAATCATCCATATACATACAATAATGTTTACTATGTTATTTAAAACATAGCTCTGATACCAACTGTGGTGACCCCTTTAATTTTCACACATAGATTTTTTTTTTTTTACAAAAGGAATATATATTTAAATCCCATGAAGTTAAGTTTGAATATTTAGAAAATTCAAAGATTCTTTCCCAAGATCCTGAATTACCAATATAATTATATCAGTTCATAATTCACCTTAAAATAGCTTTACATATTTGAAGATATGTTTGCTTCTTTTGTTTTGTATGGGATGATATTTACAACAGGCTCTATGCATATGGGTTTGGTAGTGCAAGTACAGTGCACCTTTGTATTTTCTTTTCTTAATTTTCTACTCTTGCTGCCTATATATGTCTACTATCACATAATGCAGTATTTAAGTGTTAAGAGGTATAACTGAGAGAAGTACAATTGCTAATATGAACATGCAAATCTGTTTTCACAATCACATTTTCATTTCAGGTTGAACAATTTATATTTGCACTGCATTTTCTTAGGTAGGTTGGAAATGCATACTGGTATGCTTCGAGTTTATATTTCAAAAACTTGGAGATTTTATGTCACTTTCTTCGAGCTGGAAACACTTGTACAACATGAATTGTGGTGAAGTGATTTCAGGCTATAAGGGTCTGACCCTTAACCATCTAGGCTGGTCATGATCCCATTCTTGCAACTTTCAGAACCATATTTCTTATGTAAATCATTTCCACAAACACTCTTTCTTATCACCAATTTGTTTTTGTCACATAAAAATTTTTCTGGGAATTTGTTTTCCCCAGGTTTTCAACACAAAACAAAAATGTTTCCAAATCCATTTCTTTTAAAACTCTTTTTATTTTGAAATCAAATACATAAATATGAGTCATGCATTTTCTCAGAGATTTTGCACCAACCAATATTTGTTACAGGCCATGCATAATCCATTTTGTTCAAAATTTACAAGCTTGTTTTGTTTTTTTTTTGAAAAATCTGTTATACCTGACTGTTTACAATTTCCATCATCAAGTCACAACATAATTTCATACTAAAGGAAATAGAGACTAACTTGCACACATATCATACTGATATTTTATATCAGGTTCCTCAGTTCCCAAAAAGATGACCAAAACATTTATAAGAACATCAACTACTCACATGTCATCAGAAATCATTCAACAGAAGTTTAGTTGCATACACACTCAGAAAATCTCCTTACAATTTACTTTAACTACTAATGATAACCAGACCATTTACTATAAGCATCTGCAAATACAAAGCAAAGTTCCTCTTATTTATACTTAGCAGCTAATGCTTCCTTCATTCATCAAGTCAACCTTAATTACCTGCATGCAATTCACTGAGCTGCCCCATTTAATTGAGACACCCAGATGATTGCAAAGGCAACCAAAAGGGTCAGTTTACACTGGTATGAACATTAATGAATTTTATACACATGTTTGCAAATCTTATAAACCTATATCACTTGCATAATCTAGCAGTTTGTAAACTATGCACACCAGTAAATTGCCAGATAACTTCAAGAATACAACCATTCATTCAACATATATGCAACCAGCCATGCATTATTTATAACATCATAAATAAACCCAGGTTATGTTCTCCCAGTTTCTCCCAGCATTTCATTAAGGTCATCACATTAAACCTTATTTAATTTACATCTTTATTCAGATATTATAACCCAGAGATTTTAAATCTCATACCCCATTTTTTATTTATTTATGGTCTAAATCCCCCTGTCAAATGAACACATGTATGCATTGTGAAGGAATCTCCCAGTTAGTCTTATTTATTCCAACACACAAAGGCCTCAGGGTGCACTTGCACCATGCATATACTTCCTCCCACCTGAAGCAAGCAGATCATTGACTAACCCCAAATGACCAATTTAATTTTCTTTCATTTATTCATAGGATCTATTAACCTAATGATTTTCCCCCTCCAGTTTCTGCTTAATTCATTAAACATCAGTTTATGGGTTTGATAATAAAACCCTCAATTCCTCCATGTTTCAGAAAAACATAATTATTTTCTAGTTCAATCCCCTGTTTTCCATTTATTTTCCTTACTGCAGAAATTTGCAACAGGTTTTCCCAAAACATTTTAAACATCATGATCCTTCTGTATTATAAAAGAAGAATATGGACAGAGGTATATGTTAAGGAAAATTTACCAAAAACTCAAAAATCCCCCGGTCTTAATATTTAGAAAATAAGCATGCGCCAGATTTCTATCTTGTTGCCTATGTCCTGAATGATCTATATCCATACTTATCAATAATAATAAAAATGCTCAAAACATTCTTAACTTGGAAAACTGACATACAAGACTTCAAACAGAAATACACAAACAAACATCCATCTCATCCATTTCATTCATAATAAACCACCTCAGAAATTTAAATAATTTTTTTTATAATACTTTAGGCTGCCTACTAGAGGTCTTAATGCCACTGCATTAAAATAGATTAATGCTCACCTATTATTTTTCTTTTACTATCTTGCTCCTCTACTCAGCAAATCCCTTCAGAGCTGCTTACCTATATTTTCCCCTATTTTATTTTATATGTATATATATATATATATTTTTCTGAGATGATGATCAGTATGGTGTGCAGGTTTTTATAAAGCTGTTTTAGGGTTTAAGGAAATGGGTAATTCCTTTGATACCCCTTTATTTTTCATGCACAGTTTATACTTATGCATGGTCCTCAATTGGAATTATACTCACTTGATTTCCTTTAGTAGTTATTTCGGGATTTCCAATACTTTAATTACTGCATGCTATTTCCATGATCTCATTCTATTCATGCCATATGCATGTGACCTTTGTATATTTTATTTTATGCCCGGTCTTTAATCTTTTTGCATTTTCTACTTAGCCTTCTTTCTTATACAATCATGTACACTGTCATATATATTTAGGTGATGTAAAATTATTCATGCTATATTATCTTTTTTTATTTATGTAATGACCCTAAACTAAAATAAAATGAAAGTTATATTTACTTTAAGAATTTCTGAAGTTATAAAGAAAATGGGGACTTAAAACAAATATAGTTCCATGTCTAAAGAATTATATGAGTATATGCATTTAAAATAAAGGGAATTTTCTGTTTAATTTAAGAAGAAAAGTACAATGGAAATTTGTGAAGTTTCCAATGACTTATATAATCTTGCTGCCAAGAAAAAATAATCTTGTGTGTGTATAATTTTTATCACATAATATGTAAAAAGTAGTTGCTGTTTTAAAGGAGGAATAAAAAAAAGATAATATAGTATGAATAATTTTACATCACCTAAATATATATGACAGTGTACATGATTGTATAAGAAAGAAGGCTAAGTAGAAAATGCAAAAAGACTAAAGACTGGGCAGAAAATAAAATATACAAAGGTCACATGCATATGGCATGAATAAAAGAGATCATGGAAATAGCATGCAGTAATTAAAGTATTGGAAATCCCGAAATAACTACTAAAGGAAATCAAGTGAGTATAATTCCAATTGAGGACCATGCATAAGTATAAACCGTGCATGAAAAATAAAGGGGTATCAAAGGAATTACCCATTTCCTTAAACCCTAAAACAGCTTTATAAAAACCTGCACACCATACTGATCATCATCTCAAAAAAAAAAATATACATATAAAATAAAATAGGTGAAAATATGGGTAAGCAGCTCTGAAGGGATTTGCTGAGTAGAGGAGCAAGATAGTAAAAGAAAAATAATAGGTGAGCATTAATCTATTTTATGCAGCGGCATTAAGACCTCTAGTAGGCAGCCTAAAGTATTATAAAAAAAATTATTTAAATTTCTGAGGTGGTTTATTATGAATGAAATGGATGAGATGGATGTTTGTTTGTGTATTTCTGTTTGAAGTCTTGTATGTCAGTTTTCCAAGCTAAGAATGTTTTGAGCATTTTTTTTATTATTGATAAGTATGGATATAGATCATTTAGGACATAGGCAGAAGAAATCTGGTGCATGCTTATTTTCTAAATATTAAGACCGGGGGATTTTTGAGTTTTTGGTAAATTTTCCTTAACATATACCTCTGTCCATATTCTTCTTTTATAATACAGAAGGATCATGATGTTTAAAATGTTTTGGGAAAACCTGTTGCAAATTTCTGCAGTAAGGAAAATAAATGGAAAACAGAAGGATTGAACTAGAAAATAATTATGTTTTTCTGAAACATGGAGGAATTGAGGGTTTTATTATCAAACCCATAAACTGGTATTAATGAATTAAGCAAAAACTGGAGGGGAAAATCATTAGGTTAATAGATCCTATGAATAAATGAAAGAAAATTAAACTGGTCATTTGGGGTTAGTCAATGATCTGCTTGCTTCAGGTGGGAGGAAGTATATGCATGGTGCAAGTGCACCCTGAGGCCTTTGTGTGTTGGAATAAATAAGACTAACTGGGAGATTCCTTCACAATGCATACATGTGTTCATTTGACAGGGGGATTTAGACCATAAAAAAAAATGGGGTATGAGATTTAAAATCTCTATTTTATAATATCTGAATAAAGATGTAAATTAAATAAGGTTTAATGTGATGACCTTAATGAAATGCTGGGAGAAACTGGGAGAACATAACCTGGGTTTATTTATGATGTTATAAATAATGCATGGCTGGTTGCATATATGTTGAATGAATGGTTGTATTCTTGAAGTTATCTGGCAATTTACTGGTGTGCATAGTTTACAAACTGCTAGATTATGCAAGTGATATAGGTTTATAAGATTTGCAAACATGTGTATAAAATTCATTAATGTTCATACCAGTGTAAACTGACCCTTTTGGTTGCCTTTGCAATCATCTGGGTGTCTCAATTAAATGGGGCAGCTCAGTGAATTGCATGCAGGTAATTAAGGTTGACTTGATGAATGAAGGAAGCATTAGCTGCTAAGTATAAATAAGAGGAACTTTGCTTTGTATTTGCAGATGCTTATAGTAAATGGTCTGGTTATCATTAGTAGTTAAAGTAAATTGTAAGGAGATTTTCTGAGTGTGTATGCAACTAAACTTATGTTGAATGATTTCTGATGACATGTGAGTAGTTGATGTTCTTATAAATGTTTTGGTCATCTTTTTGGGAACTGAGGAACCTGATATAAAATATCAGTATGATATGTGTGCATGTTAGTCTCTGTTTCCTTTAGTATGAAATTATGTTGTGACTTGATGATGGAAATTGTAAACAGTCAGGTATAACAGATTTTTCAAAAAAAAAAACAAAACAAGCTTGTAAATTTTGAACAAAATGGATTATGCATGGCCTGTAACAAATATTGGTTGGTGCAAAATCTCTGAGAAAATGCATGACTCATATTTATGTATTTGATTTCAAAATAAAAAGAGTTTTAAAAGAAATGAATTTGGAAACATTTTTGATTTGTGTTGAAAACCTGGGGAAAACAAATTCCCAGAAAAAATTTTATGTGACAAAAACAAATTGGTGATAAGAAAGAGTGTTTGTGGAAATGATTTACATAAGAAATATGGTTCTGAAAGTTGCAAGAATGGGATCATGACCAGCCTAGATGGTTAAGGGTCAGACCCTTATAGCCTGAAATCACTTCACCACAATTCATGTTGTACAAGTGTTTCCAGCTCGAAGAAAGTGACATAAAATCTCCATGTTTTTGAAATATAAACTCGAAGCATACCGGTATGCATTTCCAACCTACCTAAGAAAATGCAGTGCAAATATAAATTGTTCAACCTGAAATGAAAATGTGATTGTGAAAACAGATTTGCATGTTCATATTAGCAATTGTACTTCTCTCAGTTATACCTCTTAACACATAAATACTGCATTATGTGATAGTAGACATATATAGGCAGAAAGAGTAGAAAATTAAGAAAAGAAAATACAAAGGTGCATTGTACTTGCACTACCAAACCCATATGCATAGAGCCTGTTGTAAATATCATCCCATACAAAACAAAAGAAGCAAACATATCTTCAAATATGTAAAGCTATTTTAAGGTGAATTATGAACTGATATAATTATATTGGTAATTCAGGATCTTGGGAAAGAATCTATGAATTTTCTAAATATTCAAACTTAACTTCATGGGATTTAAATATATATTCCTTTTGTAAAAAAAAAAAAAAAATCTATGTGTGAAAATTAAAGGGGTCACCACAGAGATCTAGTGCTCCAAAGAGTGATGGAAAATGCTAGAAACCCCGTAGACGGACCACTAGGACCAAATTGGGAGGGTCCTCTAATTTTATGCAAAGTAATTCCTCCAGGAGCATACAAATTATGTCGATCAGATGACAACATGGTTCCTAATACATGAAAGAAGAAAGTTTGCGGCCATATTTTCCCACATTGGATTAATAAAGTGCCTCTTTTGAAGGAAAAGTCTACATGGTTGGGAGGAGAACTCTCATTAAACCTGGAAACTGCCTTAAATGGTCATAAGCTTTATTCGCGCCAAGATGGCTAGGTAAAAGTACCTCTTGGAGGGAGGATAGAGTAATCCTTTGTCCGCACCATGCCATGGTTTGGTCAAGGCACTAAACAAGCCTTCAGTCCCGCCAATAAGGGCTGGCTGGAGCGCCTACTAGAGGGAGATCAGGTAAGTCCTTGGGTCTTGCTTGTGGATAAGCTAACCAAGCACACTGGACAACAATAGACCAAGATGTCTAAGCCTGAGAAGTAGCACAACAAACAATGACAGCATACAAAGCCTAAAAGGTGGCACATGTCAAAAGAATCAAGAACTAGAAGAGGCGACATAAAGAAAAACGCTCAAACAATTAAACATGGTGCGGAACAAAAGACTTGGATGAGAATTTCTGAATCTTTATTATTCAAATAATGTTTTCCAAACTTTCCTTCTTATTACCAGGAATGAATTTCTAGTCTTCTACTACTTTCAAACAATACTTCTCAGACTACTTTCATATAAATTTATGGCCTTCGGCTAATTTCTAGAAGATGATTTCTTAATTTCACTCATTAATACATGAATCTAGGTTTCGGGTCTCCTAATATTGATTTCAAGTCTTCTGTTATGGACTTCTAGTCTTCTACTAATTTTCAAACGATAATTTTTGGATCTCTCTTGATACTCGAATCTAGGTCTCTGGTCTTCAACTATTAACTTATGGACTTCACTTAATAATTTATTACCCAAATACAAGTTTTGGATCTTCTATCATTATTATTTTCACTTGTTCCCAAAAAAGGTTCCTAGTCCTCTATGACTTATTTCCAGATGATAATCCTTGGACTTTTATCATTATGCAATTATTCTTGGTCTTCTATCAGTTACTTCCAGAAAGGGATTTCTAAACTTCTATTAATGCCAGATTTGAATTTCCATCCTCTGTTAATTAGTTCCATAATCAGATTTTTGCTCTTCTATAACTACAGTTGGATTTCTGGTCTTCACTCATTATTACCAAAGTAGGATCTCATGACTTCTATTATTATTAGAAAATAATTTCCAATCTTTAAACGTTTCCAACTATGAATTTCTCGTCACTTATAATCTTCAGATGAGGATCTATTAATTTCCATTATTTAGACTTCAGGAATTCTATTATCAGGAATTCTTACACTATCTCTAATAATTCAAACAAACTACTGAACATATTCTCATATGAATTTCAAATTAATGATACAAAAACTGTTGCTTACTTTGTAATTTGCAGGAAAATAAGATTAATAAGGAAGACCATCGAAAATGAAATAATGCAAAGAAGAATTCTTGGATTTTTGTCTTAAAGAACAAAAGCTTCCTTCATACAAGAGAGGATGTTAACCCTAAAGCACATTCCAGAATGTAAAAATAAAAGAAAGCCAGCGAAAGCATTGAAGAAATTTTGAAAGAATTAAAGGGAAGGTTTCTGCCATGGTCCAAAAGCAGGGTTTCGAAGGCATCAAAATAGCTATTGAAGATATTGAGTTGGTATTACAAGCATCGAATGCCCTTGCAAATATTGAGGAGAGAATGGGCTTCCGAAGGAGTAGAAAGGGGTCAAGGCTATCCTTCTGCTTCAGTTGATCCTTCTGAGATAGTTGGTTCCACATGTATAAAGGAGTTTCGAATGTGTTAAAAGCACATCTCATAAGTAATAAATAACAAGCTTCCACAATGCACCAAAACTTTCAAAACAGTTGGTTTCGCCGCTGTTTTCCTTCTGCAGAAGGACATCTTATCAAGGTAACCCTTTCGAAAGCATAAGTTAGCCTTTCAAATCGGTTGAATCCTTCCACAAGAATAAATAAGACTTCACATGTGACCAAAAAATGGGGCTTCTTCATTAATCAACAGGAATACATTTGAAAGCCACATTCCGTAAATAAGCTTCCCAAAGTAACCTTTTGCAATGATCCTTTCACCACTAAAAGAAGCTTACCTTTCAAAGGTGTCGAAAGGCGCCAAAAATACTTGAAAGTAGTGTTGGTAAGTATTGGAACAATATCCATTGTTGGAGTACTTTCAATGGAGGCAGAAGGGCTAATCCAAGCATAACATGACGAAGGTGAAAGGATATGTGCGAAAGGTGAGGAGAGAGACCTTTCGACAGCTTTGAAAGGATGGAGGTAGAAGGGTCCAACCCACATCTATTTATATGATCCTATGGGTCCAAGTTTGGGGACCCATTCTAGAATTCTTGGATTTTCTTTTTACTTCTTGGCTAAATCAAATTCTTGTAACCCTAAATCGAATTAGGATAAAACTCTAAACTTGTAATCCATTCTCAAGAAATGAAAATGAAAGGATACATGGATCTAATATTGATTTCGAATATAAGGATGATTATTTCGGCCATTAGCTTGTCTAATGACCGATTGTACATGATATACACTTATCTTCTTAATCCTTATTTGACATATGCAACGCTATGGGGTTTACTTGGATATCTTGATTTTGAAGCATATTATCATCACGTCCAAAGCCTATGCGATACTAAAGTGATGTGATGATGACAATTCAATATTACCAAGTCAATTGGACTTGTATCGTTTATCAGCATTTTGCATTCACTTTTATTCGATATACATATGTTGTGACCCGGGTCCCTTCGAAGGCATAGAGACCCTCTCAACTCATTCGAAAGTGGTTTCCAAGGGATTCACTATGTAATCATTAAAGCTATAACTTTTGGGAGAACTCCTTCAAAAGGTGTTTGAATACTTCGAAACATATAATTGCTTTTGAAGGAACCCTCTCCATGATAAAAAAAAAAATCAATACCTTCGAAAGAGTTCCTCTTTGAAGGCGTAAAGACCCTTTCAACTTACTTGAAAGGGATTTCGAAGGGATTATTTTCTTCTTAAACTTTGCTTTGAGGCGTTGATTAGGTTTCTTATCAACAGTCCATCTGTTGCTTCGTTGATCAGTAATGCATTACAATTTGTTATTTCTCAACTAGGCATTCTTTTTTCATTTCACTCCATATTTTCAAGAATAACTCTATAAATCCATTTTAAAATTTTTATATTTAATTGCATTTTGTCCTTGGCTTTTTCTATAGGATTGCATTTAATAATCATAACTTTACAGTTTAATTTAAGACTCAAAGAACTAATACTAATGAAAATATTGATTTCATTATCCATTTTACATTGTCAATGGTATTGCTAATTGTTCTAATACATCAACACTTTATTATCCTATGAAAAATTCAATGATTAGTTTATAAAAATCTTATGAATAGTTATGATGTGAACTTGATAGGTAACGTGGGGGTAGTTAATGATATTTCAAGGTATTTTTAGAGTACTTTTTATCATCATTGACAAATTATCTTCTGAATTTTTGCATAAAATAATTGAACAATCAGTGGAGAAGAGAATATGACAAGCAACCATTTGATCAGCTTTTAGTGCTAATTTCCAAATTTATCTCTAAATAGCGAGTCTTTAGTATTTCAATTTGGTTGTATATATTTATTTAGTTTGATGATCTAAATATTTTCATGTTTGGGTTTTTGATACCACGTACGGTATATTTTTTTGCAGACTATATCCAATGTTCTTTTATCCTAGTACATGTTTGGCTGTAATTATCATCATTTCATGCATCCACCCTCAGAAAATTTGGCACTCCGTTGAATGAAAATATGTTCAAAATTGCAGAGTTGAGACTAGTTCCTCAATTTCGTGTTTCAATTGTGGATGCTTTTTTGTTCATTTGTGAAGGTTTCATGCCCAATTGAAATAAGTGGATTAGATTTTCACAGCTTTGGATTAAAGATGTCGGGTTAAAAATTGATGGACATTACTTTGGATGATAAGGCGAAGGCTAGCAAAGTGGTTTTCCCCAAGGTGTATATTATTATTTTATTATTATTTTATATGCCCATTTCTTTGTCCAGTTTTAACAAAGTAATTTTTTGTAGTAATGTATGATAGGTTTTGCATGAGAAATGTTAGTCGATATTATTAGAACTATGTTTATGTTACATGGATGAAGAAAATTTGTTGGATTATTACTGTAGAAATGGAAGAATTATTATATTTAAAAGTCAACATAAGAAATCCTTTTCATTGAAGAATGATGAACACTATAAAAGGTGATTATTCTACCATTTACCAATTTATTGATGACCACTACAAAATCCAGTTATACATGTTTATTTTGAGTTGCCCACTAATTCATTGATGCTCATTTAAAGTTATTCAAAAATGGGTATTCATAACTGCCATATTCATTATACATAGTAGGATGTCAAATTATTAAGTTTCTTATAATTCGACGGTATGATGTGGATTCTTCTACTGCAAGGATGGGCTAAAACGAGAAGGCATGATGGAAAAAATAGGACTTTTATTCCTAAGGATTATGAATGAGTGTATCATTTTTGAACATAGAATGGAAAATATGAAGTTGACCCCTGGGTAGCCGAGTATACTTTTCGATGTTTGTATAAAGTTTTTTTAAGGATAATATGACTTTTCATATTGATATACCTTTACGCATTTGTAATGTTTAAGTAGATTAGTAAAATTGAGTTGATTTCCAAGAAGTTTCCTTGTAACGACCCGTAAAATTTTGTTAATTTTTAATGGTTTTACTTAGCGTATTTAATTTGATTTTTGAGAAATTTTAAATAATAATATTTTGAAATAAAATTTTACATTTGGATTACGTATAGTTAAATGTGGCAAATGATAAATTTTCATCAAAAATTAAGGAAGTATATTTTAGGGTGTGATTCTGTTCAATTTAAGTCAGTAATAATTGATGTTCATAAAATAATTTATTTTGGGAAATTCAAGGCACAGCTGTTTTATTTTCCATCACTTCTTTTATTTATTTTCAAACGGTTCATTTTGCCTTTATAACGTGTCCTTCCATATTTATTCTTGCTGTCCAATCAAGCGATTAATTGCTTTGATTGTTTTTAAAACAGTGTGTAGCAGTTACTTTTTCTACCATTAAAATTTCAATTGCTTAATAATTTTTTTCAATTCACAGATAGACTTCCCCATTCCTAGCCATTAATAAAATTTGAAATCATCGTCCTTGACTTTTGTTATTCCCTGTTTTATAATAATAAGAAATTTATAGCCGTTTCAGTATATAAATTTTACACGTTTTATACTCATTTAATTTCAGCAGTCCATTGCCTTTAATTTTTAAACTGTTCCATTTTCTTCCCAGGCAACAACACACATTCCATTTCACTTATAAATCAGTTTCCACTTTTACTCACCTGCTTACCTTTTCTTCCATCTATTCGTTTCCGTGGTTTATCTCCTTTCCTTTTTTCATTGACATATTAATTCTGGGAAGTGATTAATTTAAAAACCCATCTTCCCCTCATTTCTTTAAACTTTCAGCTAAATTTTAGCTTGAGACCGTTGTTGTACATTTCATTAAAGAGGTACGTTACCTTATTAATCTCCGGAATTTAAGGGTGAAAATTTTATTTTTCTAACCTTTCCTTTCCTACGCTCCCTGCTTCCACTTCTTTCATTATGACCGTTCATTATATATATACACTACAGCTGGAAAGTTATAAACCTATAAACTTAGATACGTTTTGTATTTATTAAAAATTTAAAGCTCTTCTTAAATTGTGCAAAGCGTTTTTCCTCTGCCTTTATAACTTTGGGTTTATACCTATTGTTGCTTCCTCTTCCTCCCTGAAGCTTATTTTCTTTCTTTCCCAAGCTGTTACAGCGCCTCTTCAAGGCCATAACCGCATACCCCTATCGCCATCACCCATCAGACACTCGTCCCCACTAGCTTGCATACGTTCGCATATATTAGGTATAGTACTTCTGTCTGTTAGCATATATATATATATATATATATATATATATATATATATATATATATATTAGTGAAATTGTTACATGGGTTATATTATCTTGGGTTTCCCTGTTTCCAGTTTAATAATATATTATACAAATTTTACCGCGTCTATTATATGATATATATATATATTCAAAGTTATTCTTTTATATATATAAATGTATTTGTGTATATATGTATATATGCTGTTATATTAGTTTATAAAATAAAATTTTCCTTTTTCGGCTGTCGTATGTAAAGATGCTTTTTGATCTAATTGTTTAAGCTTAGTATTTTGTTTTTTTTATATAATATTTTACACGTGAATTTGACTTAAGTGAAGCTGTTCGTATCATGTTATTAAATGAAATAATATAAGGTGATTTAAAAATATATATACTTTATTTTTCTTTTTTTGAATCTTTTTGGGGTTTTGTTGGTTTTATTATATATTATTCTTTCTTAATGCAATGTACTGGAAACAACAAAATAGGTGAGTGATAAAAAGAACGAAAACCATATATATCTCTAAGCATTCGAGTTTATATATTTGGTCAGTAAGTATATGGTATTTATAACAGTTTTGAAAGTAAATTTTAAGCATGTCTAAGCGGTTTATGTCGTAATGGTTATATAATTATTTAAATATAAGTATTACATGCGTAGGTTTTAAGTGTATATAGTATATTTATAATATAAAGTTTATTAAGTTATAAAGTTTATACAGTTTAAATTTTATAAGATAAAGTTTAGAAGTTATATACGCGGCAGTTGATATGTTGCAATTAACATACATTATATATAAGTTTTATTTTAATAAGTATTATTTCAACATATATATTGCATATATGTTTGATTCTTTTTATTGTATATGTGTTTGGTTTAAAAACAATGATTTGAAATGTATGTACATTAAATTTAGAATTTGTTTTATATATGTAAATAGTTATACATAATTATATATATAATTGTAAGTTCACTTATATCATTCATCTTCATTGATCTAGTTCTAATTTGAATTCGATTTTTTTCTCTTCCATTTATCAGCTTTGTTCGTCATGCCTGTTTTCTTCGTCGAATGTGTCGATCTAGTATTGCTTTGGAATTCGTAACTAAACTTCATTGTCTATTCTCTTTAGCCTCGAAAGGTGAGCAATCACTTACGATTAACATTCTTATATTTATTAAATTTGGTTTCAATTGAAACAACAATTGAAGTATACTGTTGTAGTTATTTAAATTGTTATATTTATGCTATTATTTATAACTGTTCAATTGTGGGATATGACACCATATCCTATTGTTTATATTATACTGTTATTGATGATATATGCTGTTGTTATATTTTTATCATATCTGTTATCACTCTTCAAGTCTCTGTTAGTATAGTATTCACTATGGATTGAAATGATACAAACCCGAACGGACTTTAGGATAGGAGAAAATTGTTATGGGTTGAAATGATAAACCCAAGCGACTTTCATTTAGTTGAATTTGGGATTACTGGTTGAAATGATATCCATCCGCATATATTTAGTGGATGGATTGAAATGATAAATATCCGTAGCACTTGACCATATGATAGAAAATATATACAAACACCGTTGGTCCATATATAAATATTTTGAAATAAATTCTATGATTTTGGAAAGAAATATATGGTTAAATAAATATTGATTCTTAAGATGGAAATTATATATATATATATATATATTAGTTGTAATATTTGATTTAAATTAGAATTGATTTAATACACATAATATGGTTAAGTATTTATGTAAATCTATATTTCAAAATGATTTTCTTGTAATAAATTGAATAATTAAGATTGGGAGATAAATTTGGATTTATTAAAAGTGGTATTAAAATAATGATTTATTTAATTAAATCGATTTGAAGTTATTAAATGGGAAATCTAAAAGTATGATTTTTATAACTGGATTTTTGATTTAAGTGATTTAATGAATATTTCACGTTTGAATAAATTAAAAAAATTATGGAGTAATATGTAATTTAAGATTACTTAAATGATATTGAATCAAATGAGGAAGCATTACAAGACTAAATAATAATGAGGTTAATCGAGATCTTTATGAAACTGTTAAATTGAACATTTAAATATTAAAGCTTTGAACTATATTGGAATTTAAATAGGTTATTTTGAGATTCAGATCTGTACTTGATATTAATATAGTTGAATTGTTATTTAGAAACTAAATTGAATAAAAAAGAAAATTTAGGTTGAATTAAAATTTGAAATTATTATTTAGAAAACTAAATTGAATAAAATTTAGTTTGAAACATTAATTAGTTAAAGTTTGAAATATACTGAAATATAAAGGGGTATTTTGTTATTACAAATCCGAATTTTGAGATTGATAAAATTGAAGTGGTTATTTAGGAATTGAGTTGAATTCTTAAATTGATAAATTGAGATTTGACTAGATTTGAATTTTTGATTGGAGTAGATTTGAATCGTAACTGTGAAAGTGATCAAATTTGAAAACAAATATATTTGAAGTGAAATGATATTTTGTTTTTGAATAATAAATAAAATTTAGATGACCACGGTGACATAGTGTATATTTCTACCCTATAGATAGTTCCAGGGATCCTTAGAGGATGGTCATCCCAAACATCCTCTAAGTTAATTTTATTTCAGTTGATATCTCACTTGAGTTGGATTTATTGATATAAGAATGTTAATCCTGACTCGAGTGTTTTGTGTTTTGCTTTACGCTTGGGTCAGACTGAGTGATACAGCATTGAGACTCACCTTTGGAGTTTGGAGCTTCGCTTGGAGATCCAACTATCGCTTAGCTTTCAGCACTTCCAGTTGATTCGTTAAGAGAAGTCATCTGTGGCATTGGAGACTTCACTGTATCTGGGATATTCTGATGTATTTTATTTCTAACTTTGTTATATAGTAGCTTCATGAACTACTATTTATTTATTCCGCTGCGTATTATTGTACTACTCTGTATCTGTGATTCTGTGATTGATTTATTTACTGTATATGTTTTGCCAAATTTAAATTAACAATTCGATATTTTGAAATATTCAAATCGAACATGTATAGTATTATTGTCGATTTGAATGGTCCAAAATAGCGAGTCGATACAGTTGGTGTCAGAGCTTTGGCTCTAGGCAAAAACTTAGCATATATGTTAAATTTATTTACAGAATCACTTTCGTTCGAGTAGAATCTCTTCCTTTTGACTCGATTTCCTTGAATTTTGGAATGTCCCTCGGTTCCAAAATTCGTGTTTGCCTCTCCCTATTTATATTCTTAGATAAGTATATCCATCGTCTAGTTTAAATTTGTATTTCCTCATCTTCGTTTGAGCCTTTCCACTTCGTTTAGAAACTTCCTTTGGTCAAGTTTCCCCTTAAAATTTTGAACCACTAAAGCAGCTCGTCGAGCTCGAAGAGCACTAGCCCGTAAGGAACAGGAGGAAGCAATGGAGAAGTGGGAAAGGCTATGGAGGGAAAGGGCAGGACCTGGTCCTTATGGCAGTGTCATCTGTTATCGGTGTCAGGAGAAGGGACATTATGCAGCCATGTGCGAGAAGAGAGATGAAGGAAAGAAGAAAGAGGGTAAGCTTTTTCGATCCAAGATCTTCTGTTTTAAATGCCGTAGTACGGGGCACTTTCCCAGTCGCTGCCAGATGGTGAAGAAGGTAAAAGCTGCACCCATTGCATCAGTCGACCAATCAACCATTTGCTATCACTGCAGGATGCCTGGGCATATAGCCAGGAATTGTCCTGTGAGGAAGTACGGAAGGAAGGCTGCGTTTCCGCGGTACGTTAGGGAGGATGGGAGTGTCATGCATTTATGCAAGAAATGCAGAAGTTGGGGCCATATTGAAGGGGAGTGTTCTGGACCCGTTGAAGTACCACCCGGTAGAATTAATACCGATGCTTTGTTTATGTAGGGTAGCATTCTGTGGATCTGTTTGTTTTCAGCAGTTGTTAGGTTGCATTCGGTGAACTCTATTGTATCTTTTGCTTAGCTGAAGTTCTCAAACTAAGATATTTATGTTCCTGTTTTCGTACGATATGAAACTTGAATCTCTGGTTGCTTTGAAATCCATTCTTGAATCATCCTTTGAAAATCGGGTTTTGTTTGTATGTTAAAATTATTTTATATGCCGAAATTTTTATTTGGGTAACTATGATTTTATTCTATATATAAAAGAGAAAATGTTTTCGATAAGGATTATATACATTTAAAAGAAAACGCGAATTTGAAGTTTTGAAAAGATTTGAAATTTTGAAAATATTATAAGAAAATTTATTTATATAAAAATGATTTATAACTGAAAGATTTTGAATTTGAAATTCGAGAGATTGGACTCTGGTATTTTTGAAAATAGGTTTAAGATTTTGAAATATATAATAATAAGATTTGAATGTATTTTCTGAATAAGAAATGTTTCAAATGACTTCAAATGAGTTCCAAGGATTTTGAAAAAAAAATTCAAAGAAGTTTTCAAGAAAATAGAAGTCCAGAACTCACTTATGTCGCTGGAAAATAATTTCGGTGATGAATGCATGCATCATCGACAATGATTTTCGCGTTTCAAAGTGGGGAGAGGCCACTTTAATAGCTTTGCTATGCAAGTGACTATTGCGAAACAAATTTTTGATTTCAAATTCCGAAGTATGATTTGATATTCGAAAGATATAGGTATATATATTTGAAATAATTTAAAGTAAGCCGGTGTTCAAGCCTCGAGTTTTCGATTTGATTTAGTATAACTCTATTTATTTTTTAAAAAAATATATAATTTTTTTTGATTTACTGATTTGTTGCTGATTTCCAACTCTTGGATTTGAACTTTGATTTCACCGACTATTTTGAAGGTTCGAGCACTTCCTAATCAAGGTTTAAAATTTTTAAACTAAGAAATTTCGAAGAGTATAAAATATTTGATAAAGAATATAAGTTTAGTTTTGTATGTTTAATGTATGAAGAGTATGACTTAAGTAAATTTGAAACTTTTGTTAAATAAATAATTCAAAAAAGGAAAATTGGATTTTTCATATAGAAATAAATAGTTAAAGGTTTTAAAGGGATAATTATAAATTTAGAAACCATTTTGAGTATAATTGATTTTGAGAAGAATATTTTGTTTTGAAATTAGATTGGAATTAAAACCAGTACTTATATGGTGATTTTGGAAATGAATTTGTTTGACCTAAATTTTGTTGATTTGGAAATTTGGATTATTTTCTAAACCTATTGTTTAAGAAACTTTGTAACTGAATATATTTAATTTGAAAGAAAATTTGGTGAAATCATATATGATCTTGAAACTGAAATGTTATTGAAACGAGAAAATTTTTGAGAACCTTGATTTCCTAAATACTTGATTCGGGAGTGGTCGAACTTATATAAAATGGATTTGTATAAGTATGAAGTTGATTTGAAATCTATTGATTTGAAAGATACTCAATTTGGAAAGAGAATTTTTTTATAATCGAAGTCTATATAAGTATGACTTGATATACTATTGATTTGGAAAGTATTCAATTTGGAAAAGGAATCCTATATATAATGGACTTTATATAAGTATGATATTTGAAAGTATTTGGAAATGTACTATATGATATATATTTTTCGAAGTAAAGATATGGAAGGTGTCTTCTGCTTGATATCCGCTTTGTGGCCACATTGTGGATTCATTCTATCGATATTATTCTCTCTGATTTTTGGTTTTTCGGATGTGATACTCGAGTATTCCCACCGTGGCGTAACCCATGGCCTTTTTTTTCTCTCGCGACTGCATAGCGCAACTGCCTGGCTGAGTCTGGCCTACGGGTACGGATTGTTTCCTGGGGGATCCAGGCGTAACCATTGTGTATCCTGCAATCTGTGTAGGTCGCATTAGTAGCGAAACTGCCTGGCTGAGATGGCCTAGGGGTACGGATTGTTTCCTGGGGGACGCAGGCGTAACCATTGTGTATCCTGCATCCTACTAGTCATCATGGCGTAACTCGCAGGGCTGAGAAAGCTTACGGATACGGATGGTTTCCTGGGGAATCCAGGAGTAACCATTGTGTATCTGCGAACCATGGTTGGACAAAGGTTTTGGTTTGATTGTTTTGTTTGGATTGTACTTTCCATATCTGTTTTTAAAGGTTTTTCAAGTATTTTCACTGGGTGTTGAAACAGGTCTACAAAGTACTTGAAGAATTCTAGCTTTGCGCCTGATCAACGCATGGCCAAAGTCTGCAAGAACAAGGATAAACTTGTTGAAACATCGAATTATAAAAGTATTTTTGAAAGGAAAAATTCGTTTCGATATAAAAGTATTTTATTATAAAGGTATTTCCAACAAAGAAATTTTGTATTAATATTTGAGATTAAAATTTTATGGTTTGATTTAATTATTCGAGCCCGATACTATCCCTTTGAGCCTACCTTATCTGCTCAGCCTTATTTATTCACCTATATTCCGTTTTTCCGAATCTACCCTTCTTTCCTTTTTGAATATAATCTTTAAAATATTGTTTATTTATATACTACATGGTTTAATAGTAAATCATTAGTGTCATTAATATTTCAGAAGTTATTTATTTAATAAAACATATTTAAGAAATGAGTATTAATTTATCTATAATGTTGAAAGTGTCTTAAAATAAATTGGTAAATTTATAAACTATGGATTTAATGTTGTCAAATAACTTCCTTGAAAATATAACCAAGGATATGAATAACTGTTCCAAATAGTTTTCATATATATTTATAAAGGTGTTATTTAAACATATAAATGTTATTTATAAGGGAAGCGGGAAAGTTTACAAATGGGTTTTTGAAAAGTTTTAAAGTATCAAAGATAATTGAACTGCAAATGAAGTTTTCAAATGAATATTTCTAGAAAAATTTATATGGTCTTAAGTTAATTGTTTATCCTTGTCTTTCAATCTATTTATCTTTCTGGTTGTTTCTATTCTCCTACCTTTTTCCTTTTCGGGGACGAAAAGTTTTGAGTGGGGGAGAGTGTAACGACCCGTATAATTTTGTTAATTTCTAATGGTTTTATTTAGCGTATTTAATTTGATTTTTGAGAAATTTTAAATAATAATATTTTGAAATAAAATTTTGCATTTGGATTACATATAGTTAAATGTGGCAAATGATAAATTTTCATCAAAAATTAAGGAAGTATATCTTAGGGTGTGATTCTGCTCAATTTAAGTCAGTAATAATTGATGTTCATAAAATAATTTACTTTGGGAAATTCAAGGCACGGCTGTTTTATTTGCCATCATTTCTTTTATTTATTTTCAAACAGTTCATTTTTCCTTTATAACGTGTCCTTCCATATTTATTCTTGCTGTTCAGTTGCTTTGATTGTTTCTAAAACAGTGTGTAGCTGTTACTTTTTCTACCGTTAAAATTTCAATTGCTTAATAATTTTTTTCAATTCACAGATAGACTTCCCCATTCCTAGCCATTAATAAAATTTGAAATCATCATCCTTGACTTTCGTTATTCCCCGTTTTATAATAATAATTGAAATTTATAGCCGTTTCAGTATATAACTTTTACACTTTTAATACTCATTTAATTTCAGCAGTCCATTGCCTTTAATTTTTAAACTGTTCCATTTTCTTCCCAGGCAACGGCACACATTCCATTTCTCTTATAAATCAGTTTTCACTTTTACTCACCTGCTTACCTTTTCTTCCATCTATCCGTTTAGTTGTTGTATATAAGTTATAATACATTTCCCTGATTCATCTCCTTTCCTTTTTCATTAACATATTAATTCTGAGAAGTGATTAATTTAAAAACCCATCTTCCCCTCATTCTTTAAACTTTCAGCTAAATTTTAGCTTGTGACCATTGCTGTACATTTCATTAAACAGGTACGTTACCTTATTAATCTCCGGAATTTAAGGGTGAAAATTTTACTTTTTTAACCTTTCCTTTCCTACGCTCCCTATTTCCACTTCTTTCATTATGACCGTTCATTATACATATACACTACAGCTGGAAAGTTATAAACATATAAACTTAGATACGTTTTATATTCATTAAAAATTTAAAGCTCACCTTAAATTGTGCAAAGCGTTTTTCCTCTGCATTTATAACTTTGGATTTATACCTACTGTTGCTTCCTCTTCCTTCCTGAAGCCTATTTTCTTTCTTTCCCAAGTTGTTATAGCGCCTCTTCAAGGCCATAACCGCATACTCCTATCGCCATGAACCATCAGACACTCGTCACCACTAGCTTGCATACGTTCGCATATATTAGGTATAGTACTTCTGTCTGTTAGCATATATATATATCAGTGAATTTGTTACATGGGTTATATTATCTTGGGTTTCCCTATTTCTAGTTTAATAATATATTATACAAATTCTGCAACGTCTATTGTATGATATATATATATATATATATGTCAAAGTTATTCTTTTATATATATAAATGTATTTGTGTATATATGTATATATGTATATATTCTGTTATATTAGTTTAAAATAAAATTTTCCTTTTTCGGCTGTTGTATGTAAAGATGCTTTTTGATCTAATTTGTTTAAGCTTAGTATTTTGTTTTTTTTTATATAATATTTTAAACGTGAATTTGATTTAAGTGAAGCTGTTCGTATCATGTTATTAAATGAAATAATATAAGGTGATTTAAAAATATATATACTTTTTTTTTTCTTTTTTTCTTTTTTTTGAATCTTTTTGGGGTTTTGTTGGTTTTGTTATATATTACTCTTTCTTAATGCAATGTACTGGAAACAACAAAATAGGTGAGTGAGAAAAAGAACGAAAACCATATATATATATATATATATATATATATATATCTAAGCATTCGAGTTTATACATTTGGGCGGTAAGTATATGGTATTTATAACGGTTTTGAAAGTAAATTTTAAGCATGTCTAAGCGGTTTATGTCACAACGGTTATATTATTATTTAAATATAAGTATCACATGCGTAGGTTTTAAGTGTATATAGTATATTTACAATATAAAGTTTATTAAGTTATAAAAGTTTATACAGTTTATATTTTATAAGATAAAGTTTAAAAGTTATATACGCGGCAATTGATATGTTGCAATGAATATACATTATATATAAGTTTTATTTTAATAAGTATTATTTCAACATATATATCGCATATATGTTTGATTTTTTATTGTATATATGTTTGGTTTAAAAACAATGTTTTGAAATGTATGTATATTAAATTTAGAATATGTTTTATATATGTAAATAGTTATATATAATTATATATATAATTGTAAGTTCACTTATATCATTCATCTTCATCGATCTAGTTCTAATTTGAATTCGATTTTTTTTCTTCCATTTATCATCTTTGTTCGTCATGCCTGTTTTCTTCATCGAATCGTGTCGGTCTAGCGTTGCTTTGGAATTCATAACTAAGCTTCATTGTCTATTCTCTTTAGCATCGAAAGGTGAGCAATCACTTACGATTAGCGTTCTTATATTTATAAAATTAGATTTCAATTGAAACAACAATTGAAGTATGTTGCTGTAGTTATTTAAATTGTTATATTTATGCTATTATTTATAACTGTTCACTTGTGGGATATGACACCATATCCTATTGTTTACATTATACTGTTATTGGTGATATATGCATGTTGTTATATTTTTATCATATATGTTATCACTCTGCAAGTGCCCTGTTAGTATAGTATTCACTATGGGTTGAAATGATACATACCCAAACGGACTTTAGGATATGATAAAATCGTTATGGGTTGAAATAATAAACCCAGGCGATTTTCATTTAATTGACTTTGGGATTACGGGTTGAAATGATATCCATCCGTATATATTTAGTGGACGGATTGAAATGATAAATATCTGTAGCACTTGACCATATGATAGAAAATATATACAGACACAGTTGGTCCATATATAAATATTTTGAAATAAATTCTATGATTTTGGAAAGAAATATATGGTTAAATAAATATTGATTCTTAAGATGGAAATTTATATACACTTAGTAGTAATATTTGATTTAAATTAGAATTGATTTAATACACATAACATGGTTAAATATTTGTATAAATCTATATTTAAAAAAGATTTTCTTGTAATAAATTGAATAATTAAGATTGGGAGATAAATTTAGATTTATTAAATATGGTATTAAAATAAGGATTTATTTAATTAAATCGATTTGAAATTATTAAATGGGAAATCTAAAGGTATGATTTTTATAACTGGATTTTTGATTTAAGTGATTTAATGAATATTTCACGTTTAAATAAATTAAAATAAAATATTGAGTAAAATTTAATTTATGATCACTTAAATGATATTAAATCAAATGAGGGAGTATTTCAAGACTAAATAATAATGAGGTTAATCGAGATCTTTATGAAACTGTTAAATTGAACATTTAAATATTAAAGCTTTGAACTATATTGGAATTTAAATGGGTTATTTTGAGATTCAGATTTGTACTTGAATTCAATATAGTTGAATTGTTATTTAGAAACTAAATTGAATAAAAATGAGAATTTAGGTTGAACTAAAATTTGAAATTATTATTTAGAAAACTAAATTGAATAAAATATAGTTTGAAACGTTTATTACTTAAAGTTTGAAATATATTGAAATATAAAGGGGTATTTTGTGATTACAAATTCAAATTTTGAGATCGATAAAATTGAAGTGGTTATTTAGGAATTGAGTTGAATTTTTAAATTGATAAATTGAGATTCGACTAGATTTGAATTTTTGATTGGAGTAGATTTGAATCGTAACTGTGAAAGTGATCAAATTTGAAAACAAATATATTTGAAGTGAAATGATATTTTGTTTTTGAATAATAAATAAAATTTAGATGACCACGGTGACATAGTGTATATTTCTACCCTATAGATAGTTCCAGGGATCCTTAGAGGATGGTTATCCCAAACATCCTCTAAGTTAATTTTATTTCAGTTGATATCTCACTTGAGTTGGATTTATTGATATAAGAATGTTAATCCTGACTCGAGTGTTTTGTGTTTTGTGTTTTGTGTTTTGCTTTACGCTCGGTTCAGACTGAGTGATACAACATTGAGACTCACCTTTAGAGTTTGGAGCTTCACTTGGAGATCCAACTATCGCTTAGCTTTCAGCACTTACAGTTGATTCGTTAAGAGATGTCATCTGTTGCATTGGAGACTTCACTGTATCTGGGATATTCTGATTTATTTTATTTCTAACTTTGTTATATAGTAGCTTCATGAACTACTATTCATTTATTCCGCTGTGTATTATTGTACTACTCTGTATCTTTGATTCTGTGATTGATTTGTTTACTGTATATGTTTTGCCAAATTTAAATTAACAATTCGATATTTTGAATTATTCAAGTCGGACATGTATAGTATTATTGTTGATTTGAATGGTCCAAAATAGCGAGTCGTTACATTCCTTTTCATTTATATTTGGAAGTTTTAACAAATTTCAGGAATATTCCATATTTCATAGATGATTGGAATACATACATACATAAATATATATATATATATATATATATATATATATTATATAGCTCAGAAATTAGTGTGGATATACTAATCTAACAAATTAAGAATTATACATATTTCAAATTCCGAGAAGGATCTATCTTGAAAGTAGCATATAAACAAAACAGGCTATAAAATTAACCAGGAAACAATGGAAATAACAAAATAAAAGCAATTCAATGCTATAATACCATAGATGTTACTTATGAGAATACATACTACAACATGATTATCCACTTACGGACTTAAAGTACATATATAAAGTAGTACATGTAACATAATTAGACAATAAGTATACATGTATGAATTTGTTAGAAAATAATAATTACCGAATATGTAGTAATTAGCAAGAGATTTGTTGGTTTAAATTTATATTCATTAATTTTTGCAATCTAGAAGCGTAACACTACACGTTACCCAAACATATGAATATAATAAAAGGAAAGAATTATGGTTGTTCATTTTGAAGACTACAAAAAAAAATTCAATGGTTAGAAGTTATTGACCATATCAATCCTTAAATAGATGCTATTAAATATGTCTTTTATTTTACACAATTTGCAACATCTTTTGTGAATATCTCATATCAAATTATAAATACAGGAAACATGTATTACCTACTATATTAAATTTCGCAATAACATCCATATATCAATAGCACCACTAACACTCCAAAAATCACTTATTACCTACTATAGTTATTCATTAATTATCAATCCCATTGCATACTTCCTTCCCAATAACTCCAACTTTTTCATTACCACAGTTCATACCTAAATTAAATCCTACCAATCTTCATCCAGATTATTACTTTATGGAAAAACTATAAGTCAAATGGCTTATTAAAAATCATTATACGAGAAATGACTAATCTTAAATGTTATTACCTTTTATAAGCATGAGAAATAACAAAATTAACTTTGGCATTTACTTTAAAAAGGAGAAAATATTGGTGTTCAAATCATTAATGCATAGATTGAAATGATGGGTCTCTTCCTAGAATCAAAATTTGAAAGCAACACTAACGTCAAGCAGTTTTATACTTTTTAAACTGTTGAGCGTACGAGAGCTAGAGAGTATCATAGGAAGTGTATCTATTATGGAGAAAAAGAAACTCTTGAGATAGTAATATAGTAGTTGATTAATTTTTTAAAGCGAGATGTGGCCAGATTTCCATATTCCAAATTACAAGAAGCGATAAATTTTAAGTTTATTGCATTTCTTGAGATAGTGATATGTAGAGGTGAAAATTGGTCGGATCAGCCCGGAGGGAGGTGTGTTTAGTTTCCATCCTAAATGAAATTTGACAAGATATGGACTGAACGAGATTTATGCTCGCATAAATTTTGTTGTCCTAAATGAAATCGGATAGACATAGACAGACAATTTTGGCTACAGACTCGAATGAAGACGGATAAACATTGCTATATACATTTGGTTTTATGCTTCTTAATAGGGTTTATGCTCATATTATTATTTTTATCAGCATGTATTGAAGTATAAATATTGCATGAATGTTTAATCAATCAACCAACCAAACAGTTGTCATAAATATATTGAAGAACACGGTGGCTATACTAAATTATAAGTAATCCAGACGAATTTGAACGAACACGGATCGGATGAGATTTTTGCTCGTATAAATTTTGTCATCTTAATTCATGTTCTAAATGAAAGTTGAATGGACTTGGATAGACCTTTTTCGACCATGAACTCAAATAGACATCCGACACGGGTACAAAATTAACGGCCCTAACAATATATTGGTTGATCACTTTCTTTGCTTGCACTATTTTATTATTTCCTCAATCTAACTTTGTCTCACTTGCATTTTGATAATTGATTTGTGCCTTCGTATGCAAAAAAGCAAATAACAATATGTATACTTCAGTGTAAGATCAATTTTTTTATAAATAGTGTTTTTTAATACCTAATTTTTCTACGCACATGCATCATCATGTGTATATCGCACAAATGAATGTAAATACACTAATGGTTTAAACTAAAATTGAATTAAAAGTAAAAACACCTTTAGTAATTATCATTTATTGATTAAAGGGTTCAAATATGTAAATTTTTCAATAAATTACTGCTGCTAATGTGAATATACCTGGTACGACCTGCTAATATTTGCACTACAAATTAAGTGCAATTGGCAATTGCATTACATTATTTACACCTAAAAGAATTCGTCAAAACTTGTCACATTTGAATCCCAGGGGAAGGACTATAAAATTTAAGTTTTAATGGTGAAAATAATACTTGAATCCTGATTAATTAATTAGATTGATAATTTCAGGGCCTAGATTTATATCAATTAGAGCATCTCCAACAGGTGCAAAATTCTTGAATCTACACCCAGAAGAGCTCCCAATAGAAGTTGAGAAATCTCAAAAGTGCAGAAAGGGGGGTCTTGGGCTGAGAATTGAAGATTCGACGAGGCGCCTGTTTAACAGACGCCTGAATGCCAGGCGCCTGTTCAACAGGCACCTGAGAGTTAAGCACCTGTTCAACAGGCACCTGAGAGTTAGGCGCCTGTTTAACAGGTGCCTGGCATCTGCCGCCTGTTAAACACGTGCCCATCTATTTCCCCCAATGGTCATTTTCCAACGGCCATTTTTCTCGGTTCAAATACAACTCCCCACTCTTCTTCCATTCACAACCAATTTGCTTCCTCCATTACAGTTTTTTTCTACTACTAATCTCAACTGAAAATGTACTCTGATTTCGACGTCGATGCTGCAAGGTCCAGTTTTGAAGGCTACGACTTACAAGATGTTACGGTTCTGATTGGGGGAGAAGTAACTAATGCAAGTTGGAGCGCTGCGGAAGACTACGATCTTTGCTGCATTGACTGTGCCATCTCGGTCGATCCTATTCGAGGGAGCGATCAAAGCGGTGAATCTTTTTGGGGCAAAATTACTAATTGCTACAATCGGAAGAACATCGATCGGAAAAGAACACTAACTTCAGTCAAAGGTCATTATGGAAAAATAAATCGCCAAACGCAAACGTTCGATTCTCAAATGTTCAAGCTAAAGCAAACGAATCCTAGTGGATTTAGAAATGAAACGCATATGGTAAGCTTTAATATAATACCATGGTTCTAATTTTTATCACAGTTCTCTAATTATACTAATTATTTTTTTAACAGAGAATGGCTGCAAACAAGTTGTTCAAACAAATCTATAAACCTGATAGTAAACAAGCACCATATTTTTATCAGTTCATGCATGTTTATGACATGTTGGTCGAGCACGTTAAATGGAAATCATCGCTTCAAAAAACTGTTCAACAAGTTCGATCAAATAGTGGTCGAGGTAAAACACATAGAGTTGGAGAAAGCTCTAGTCCTAGGGAATCGCAAGGAAGCTACGATTTAGGATCAGAAGAAGACTCAACCCCACCCGAAGATCATTTTGTTAGGCCACTGGGAGCAAAAGCAGCCAAAAAGAAGCAGATGGATGGAGAGGATCAAGTTGACATTAAAAAACTCATGATTAAATCTAAAGATAGATTTAACCAGGCAATGGAGACTCGAGCAATTCAACACCAAGAAAAGTTATCAAGAATGGATCAATTTCTTGCTGGAAACCGACAAAGAGATGAAGATGCAATAATGTTCATGGATACATCACACATGTCTGCAGAACAACTGGAGTATATGGAGCAAAGAAGGAGAGAAATTATGAGGCGTAGACTTGAAGATGGTCATTAAATGAATTACCGTTTCTACAACTTTGTATCTTTTAATTACCGTTATTTGTATTATGTTCTGAATGCAAGCAATTATTAATATAAGTATTTTCATTGAAATTGCATTACATTGAAAAAAGATTATAACAACATTACATTAATTAAAGATAAACAGATTACAATAACAATAATAAGTAACAACAATATAAACTACAATAGAAAAAGTAACAATAGAAATATAGTTTCACTGGTTTCCAAAAAACCTCCAAAGATGATCTATGAGATCATTTTGCAGTCTTCGATGCAGTTGAGCACTATGGTAGGACATTTGGTTTTCTACATGAAACTCGAGTTCTAGTGCGCTGCCAATCATATCGTTGCGCCAAACAGGCGGTGGTATTGGAGCACCCTCGTAAAGTAATCTTCTTCCATGTCTCTTTCATCCTCTATAATCATATTATGTAAAATAATACAAGTGTATATTATTTTGGTCATTTTAACTGGCGACCAAAGTCTGCATGGACTACTGACTATGGCAAATCTAGATTGAAGAACCCTAAATGCTCTTTCATCGTCCTTCCTTTGGCCTTCTTGCATCGTTGCAAACTTTGATTGTTTATTGTTTTGTGGTTTAGGAATTGTCTTGACAATGGTACTCCATTTAGGATATATACCATCGCCAAGTTAATATCCATGATCTTACGTGTTACCTCCTAAAGTAAAGGTACAAGGAGTTGATCTACCATTTGCTAAATCATTAAACAATGTAGACCGTTCGACTACGTTAAGATCGTTGTTTGAACCCGACATTCCAAAAAATGCATGCCATATCCATAAGTCATACGATGCTACGGCTTCAAGAATAATAGAGGACCTACAAGACTTACCCTGATAAGCTCCAATGTACGCCTTTGCACAATTTTTCCACTCCCAATGCATGCAGTCTATACTGCCTAACATTCCAGCAAGCCTCTACTACCATGCATATTTAATAACATAACTATATCCGCCTCGTTCGGTCTGCGTAAGTATTGATCACCGTAAATGTCCACGATAGCTTGACAGAAATGCTCCAAACACTATAATACCATGCTTTCCGCCACTTTTAAATTTTGGTCAAGCGCATCCGCTGGTCCTGCATATGCAAGCATTCTGATTGCAGCTGTCATTTTTTGAATTCCAATCAATCCCATTGTACGAGATGCATTAGGTTTGAAGAAAAAATATTTGTCATGCTGCTTGATGCATTGTAGGATTCTAAGAAATAGAGGACGCCTCATGCGGAATCTTCTTCTAAAATCAGCATCCATGTAAGTAGGATTTGGAACAAATTAGTCTTCCATCAGTCTGCCGTTGCTCCATGAATGTCTATGATTTTTATACCGACGACCAACAACTGATCCACCGTGTTGCCTACTCGATTGACCAACCTGTAGTGCAGCCATACTTATTAGTTCCTTTTCGCGACGAAAATGATCTTCCATCATTTCATCAAATTCGTCGTCGCTATCATCAAAAAATATATAATATTCTGTCGCCATTTGTTATATTTGAAATTGTATGAAATAAGAATGAGCAATAATACTTCTCAGCATCTAACAAGCCTTTTGTAGCTTAAATCACATGTTGGATAACAAACAATCACTTATGGGTAGTATTAATTAAATTCAACCACCATCTATAAAGTAGATTCCATTTATGTCACGACTACAGTGTCTCGTCACATCTAAACACTATGACTATTGATGCAGTGTCTCGTCCCATCATATACTATTAACTGTTGATGCAGTGTCTTGCATGCAGTGTAACGTCTGCACTGTCTTGTCCCTCCATACACTATTGACTGTTGATGCAATGTCTTGTCCCATCATACACTATTAACTGTAGATGCAGTGTCTTATCTGCAATGTAACGTCTGCACTGTCTTGTCGCATCATACAATTGTTGCCATATTCTTAACGCAATAATACAGAAAGAAACAAGTCATTGTTACTGAAACACCCAAACATTAATACAGTCAACGACAATGCATACACACATAATAATACACTCCATAATAATACAATCATAATAATAGACTCCATAATAATACAACCACCATAATAATGCAACCATAATAATAATACATTCCATAATAATACACTCCATAATAGTACACTCCATAATAATACACTCCATAATAATACACACCACAATAATACACTCCACAATAATAATACACTCCACTGAGAAACTACCGGTTACGATCAAATTGTAAGTTGTGCATGATATTTCGAAGACGTTTTATTTCTCATTCCAGCTCGTTGGCATATGTTATGGCCCTTGGGCGTAGCCGTTCATTAACCCATTCTGCATAATTGCACCCTTCAGGCCAGAAAGGACACAACTGGATTCGACGACCAATATCTTCGCCATCAGCTTTAACCACAACATCAACCTTATAACCACAACGACAAAATACTGTGTAAGAGTCAGACTCTTGTTCAATCGAAGGTTGCAAATTTGGTACTTGTTCAACCTCCTGCGGTTGTTGATGAACCAACTGTTCGTGTACTGGTTGAACATCTTCTTGAAGTGTGAGTTGGTCAAGATTTGGTAATTCATGAGCAACGTCCTCGTAATGTTGGTCTTGGTAATTGATATTCCAATCTTCGTCGGTGTGTTCGCTTTCCGTTGGAACATACCCGGCATCAGAGTCAATAGATGATGACCAGGAAGGCATTGATATGAGGATGAGAAGATTGAAGGAGCGGAGAACTCAATCGTGTGTTTGAGAAGAAAAGCTCTTAGATATATATATATATATTGAAGCATGTGAACATTAAAAATTAATTATGTTTAAATATTAGCACTGTGTTTTGATTTGACAATGCAGTAGAAAGTTAAAATTACTCATAAACAAGACAATAATAAATATGCATACACAGAGACAGTAATACACTCAACAATAATACACTCAAATTATGGATATCCAAATCGTTCTAGCCAATTTTGACGTATGATATAAGCCTCATGTCCAATGAATGTGCTGTGATATTTGAGAAAGTAACGTCCTTCAAATGTAGAATGGGTTGGTTTAAACAAATTTTCAAATATAACCTCATTGATAACCGTGTTGTACCACGTACAGGCATTGCAGAAGTTCCCATAACCAATCCTCAACTCCACCTACATACGTCTACTTCTACCATCAACATTGCTATTGTAAATTTCAGCAAAAGTGTCCCAAAACTGAGTTGCCATTATCTCTTCATCATCGCACATTTGATCGTTTGTATATAAAAATTTACTAACAGTTTCAATTCTGTAGCCGAAAATATTATGTTACACATTGATTGATTTCACCGAACTTTCAAATGTTATGACATTAGAATATAACACTTTATCTTAAATAAAGAGGTCGTGATCCGCATTAAAAAAATGAAGCACAAGATTAACGTCCATGTGTCAAACATCCATAAAAAATTTAACAAACACACACGACTGTGTTTGTTACTTCAATATTTTGATTTCATATACGCTTAATAATAAACAAACACAAGCGTAAATTAACATCAACACAATGCAATACTCAACATAAAATATAATCGACACAATGCTTTAACATATAGACAATCACATATAACAGTAGCATCATCACCATCATAATATGCAACCAACTAATGTAAGGTGTGAAAAATAATAACATAGTCTAAAACATCAAAATGCAGCACATCAGTCTATGTGATCGGAACCGCTATCAATCTCCTCATCGTTTCCACTATCATCGTCACCATCATCATTGACGTCATCAAAGTCATGAGGCTGAGGTCCGGCATGCAGCTGCTCCTGAAGCTGCTGAATCTGGGTCTGTAAATCCTGTACCTACGCATCATACTGAGTCTGCTACTTCTGGACCGCAGTCTGGTAACTCTGATACATCATCTGTGTATAATCGAGCGTCGTACGCTCAAATGCAGCAATCATCCGTCTATCATAATCCATGTACTGAGAATACTGATATGTGGAAAAAAGAATTATACATAGGTGGAGAATATAATGACAAGTTATTTAAAGAACAGTTAAAATTCGTACAAACCTAATGAGGCTGATACAATCCGACGGATGGTACACCCGTAATATCGTCATCTGTAGGATACTGCAAGGGGTACTCCACCACCTGACCATGTACATCATATGCTCTAAACGAATGTGGAGGGGGGTCGAAAGTAGGAGGCTACGTGTATTGAGATGATGAAGGCTCAAAGGTGGCAGGCGGTAGTGGAACTCTACCGGAAGAGGTACGCGGACCAATATGATCGAAGTTCAAACCCTGAATATAATCAGGCAACGCGTAAGCATGTGCGGATACTCGAGCCCAATATGAAACAAAGTCTCCAAGAACTGTAAATGGCTCACCATCCACCCATCCCGCACCTCTCATCGCAAGAATATAAGCTGGTCCAACCCTAATATCACCATACATATCATCCCATGGTAGCAGATCTGATGGAATGCGAACTATACCATACAACTGTAGCCAACACCGCTCCCCTAAATACCATATGGATGGACATGTAGGAAGCTGAAAGCAAATCCTGCGTCGCGGCATGGAAAACTGAAAAGTGAGTGGATGATCAGGACCGGGCTCTAGGAACTGTAAGTACTGATCCCATGGACGAACGATAATGTTACCACGCCGCCTCATATCCATCTGCTGTCTAGCCTCCATCAACTCACTGTACACCCCATGTGCAACACGGGGCAAATGCATAGGAGGACCCACTACACCATAAACGATACTTTGATACGGCTAAAAGCCGTATCTAATCTTATTAGATACGGCTAAAAGCCGTATCTAAATATGCCAAGCTTAATATTTTAATACGGCTATTAGCCATATCTAATGAGCCAATTAGATACGGCCATTAGCTGTATCTAATTGGATCATTAGATACAGCTAATAGCCGTATCTAATTGACAAATAGGCAGCTTCCTTAAACCAATTAGATACAACTAAAAGCCGTATCTAATTAGTCAATTAGATATAGATATATAATCAATATCCAATATATATATTATAGACCTATTCATATCCAATATATAATATTATAGACCTATTCATATCCAATATATAATCAATAATCATTCCGAGACATCAAAAATAATAATATTATAGACAGTGCACATTCAAATGATTCAATAATCCGCATTGCAGTGCGTAATAACTTAACAATATCATTACATAATATGAAAAATACTACATACTAACATTTAGCACATTAATATATCGCAGTAGCGGATACTAGAAAACACTATCGCTCTAGTACCAAGATCCAAATACACAACAATAATACAAATGTATCACATTACTACATAATACAAATACACAACAAGCCTCTGTTATACTGTGTTGTTACGGCAGCCACTGCACAATGCAAAGCCAAAGAGCTAACTCCTCCAGCCCAAAACATCTACACAAGCATTACAAAATATTAGTACATCTTTAGTTTTAGGAGTTAACTCTATATATATTGTATTTCATAAACATGCAGAATTATTTTATCATATCTTTGAACTAAAGTTGCAATGTGTTGTGTATATAATAATTTGTATGATTACTAATGCTTCATTTTCAAGCAGAATTTATTTTGTCTATTATCTAATAACATCTCCACTACAATTGATATTAAATTAGGAAGTAAAGCTTTGTTGATCAACATATAGAAAAGGGGACAAATAGCATCTTGTCCGTTTTTTATTCTAGTGCACACGTAATACCTCAAATGGCTCCACTTATCGATTCCAAATTCTAACATAAAAATGTGGAAGCTTGTTTGAACCTGAACTATGTCTGGTCTTAATAACAGAGCTGGGCACACTACCAATGTACATCTCACATCTATTCCTTAATCAGACACATTATATGATAAGTTACATGGACGCTTATAACAACTACTCTGAATTGTTATATGTGCAGTCTAACCAGATTTGAGGAGCTTTCTGAGCAATAAGATAATATCCAGCACAATTTTGACTCAGTTTGCATCTCCTACATTCTCAACTTCGGAAGCTATTTTTGGCAAGGTTCAAATGTATGGAATATCTTTACTGCTTGGGAATATATATTAAACTCATGTTATCATTAGTATTTGTGACAAGACTTGGATATACGATCATTGTTTTTTCAGCAGTAGCCAGTAGTAGAAGCTCAACCTCAGATAGAGCCTCTTTTAGTTGGAATGCATATAATGTTACAAAGTAACTGTGCAGCAGGTTTGATGCACAGAATTATAATGTCATATCAGTGTGCAAAGAGTTGATCATTTTAGGGAGTCAAGTTACTTTCTGATTTTTTGAAAGCCAAAATGAATTGGTATTGGCTTTCAAGAAGTCATAATGTAGCTTAATCAAGTTATAAAAATGTCCTCTGAATGAATATACAGTAAAAGTGTGCAGTTTCAATAGGAGGACATATGTATCGAAATAGACATTCAGAAGACTTATGGAAAAATTGAAAGGTGATTCATAGTACAAATGATGCAAATGATGAGGTCAATGGTTCTTCTCATTGTTTATACAAAGTAACAGAGGAAAATATCTTAGCATGTTAAAAGTATAGTTTAATAAAGCAATTCATTTTAGATATGAAGAAACAAGCAAGCTTACGCATCAATACCTAAAAAGCAAGTCATGCAGGATCACGGTAATGTTCAAAATACATAGTAGGGAATGCAACACAACAAATGCAGGGAAAAAGCCTGGAGAACGTTGAATTCAATAATTGTGTGCAAGTTGAATATAATGAACAAAACTACTACTTACTAAATGGGGGTGGCATATCATGTCATTCTACCCTTTACGATCATAGCTTAATAGTTAAGAAAGAAAACAAAACCAAAAGTTAAGATAATAGGAGTAGTATTTGTTTCTTAGAACATTCTCCAGTCATCAACATTCTACTTTCAGTTATATTAAGAATCAGATTTGCTTTGCTTGTGAATATTCATTTATTCCTTCATATAGTGATGAGCACTATCAACGATCCAATATATATGCCAATATCAAATTTAAAGCTGCGGATTTACTTACGTTAATTACGAAAATGACTGCTTATGAAACATATTTAGCTGCAAAAATATTTACTAAGATTTGGGCTTTGCACATTATCAAATCACTGTAAATTTTCACTTGTAGCAATGATGTAAGTCAAGTAATGAATGATTATTCAAGTTATATTGTTTGCTTAATCCAAGAGGGTAGTTATGTTGAATTAATTCATACAAAAATACAAGTACAAAAAAAGATTTGTAGCCACTAAATGGCAATGGACTAATTCAAGTTGCATGTCAAAACAAGTGAAAGAATCCACTTTTCTTAAGATTAAACAAAAGAACGAAGCTTCTAAGAAGTTCTGTTGAATTTTTTTTAGTGATTTGAGCTTAACTGAACTAAAGAATTAATAATAAAATGATGAGTAAGAAAAAAAAATACTGTATTAAGCGTTCAAATTAAGTACCAACTTAGCTAGTACAACAAGAAAAACTAATGCTCACCTAGCAAATCAACACGAATCAATATTACTTTCGCAAAATTATATCAATGTGTGATGGGCTAGAATAAATCCATATATTTTTTTGGCAAATGCTAAGTGTGTCGGCCTTTTTGCCAAAATACCGAGGTTGTGCAAAGTGAAGATAGTTAGAATTATAATTAACAATGTAATGAAGAATTTGCTACAAATTAATTAAAAACTGTGATTGTATAAAGAGAAAAGGCACAAAGATGCATGATTTGAGCTTTTATCTTTTGCAATACCCTGGGTAAAGCAGGAGGAATCTGCTTATTATTAGTAGGGAGTACCCACTAGTACTTGCAATTTGGTAGAGTCCACACTAAATAAACATACTTTGTATTGCTTCAAAAATATCACAAACTTTTAAATTCTAATAAGACCAATGTCTAACATAAAACTCAATCTAAAGAAGACTAAATTAGACGCGGTATGGATTTTGAAATAAACAATAATTCTAATGCCTACAATATATCTGTGTTGTCTAGTAAGTGATGAGTTACATCTTTACTAACTTTTTCATAGCCAACCATTATGAGGTTCACCAAATACTGAAGGACTGCATTTGGACTACATTAAATTTACAATAGAATTGAAACATTACATAAGAAATCCCAACAAAGTTTAATTGTAGGAGAACAAGATTAAGATATGAAGCACATATGGTGGAAACATCTTTTCTCAGGTGAGCTAAACTATTGCAAATTGCTGCACTATCGCAGTTGACTTTTCTAAATGTGCTTGCTTTTGGTAAACTTAGCCTTTAAACATTTAGCTGGATGTATCATTTAGTAAGTAGTTGCTTTGCACACAATAGAAACGACTTAAAAAAGTTAGAATGATTGACATAAGACTAGCAAGAAACCATATCAAGGCCCTTTAAAGGCATTAATTTTTAAGGATATACAGTAGTGGCAAAAGCGTGCCCTTGGAAGGAAAATAATTCATGTTGCGCCTGTTGAATGCGATTACGCATACGATGATTTAAACAATATGCTAGATGTTTGTTTGTAAACTTTACTTGTTTTGATGCGATTACGCATACGACGATTTAAACAATATGGTAGTTTCCTATGAACTAACGTTATTCAATTCGCTAGATGTTTTTAATTTATAATCCATTTATCTAAAAAGATGCTTTATGGTATATTAACAACTTAAAATATATTAATCTGAATTGGAATTGAATTCAAATCAATTTAATGGGACTTGAAATATCGACCACATAAACAGAAAATATACCTGCTCCATCATCTAGAGATATCGAATAAGACACTTCGGATGGCACACATATCCACCCACTCCAACATCAGCAAAGGTCTCTGCAAAGTGATGATTCATTTTGCTGGTTCTCTCATCTGATAGCAGTATACTGTCCAACACCACTTTTTCATGTGTGGATGGTATAGATTTCCCATGGATGTTGGACAATGTAGAATCTCGGCATATAGTACCCGTTGCAATAAAAGGGAATATTTATTATTATTTAAGTTTTCTACTTATTATGTCATAAATTTTTAAATGTTAAAAATACCTATTCCTATTACTTCTAAATCAGAGTTGAGGACTTCACATTTTTTATTGTTCGTAACATTGGTCGAATCCTGGAACTGCGAAGCAATGAATTCAGGAGCATTGAATTGCGTGGCGCGTCCTCCATCAGAAGAATTGACCGGTGCATGACTTCCCTGTTCAATATTTCCTACCATGTTGATCAAAACCTCCATTTGCCCAGACAAATTTCCCACTGTACTCTCCAAACTTCCCACCCTCATTTTCAACTCATCCTGCTCGCCATGAACATGTCGGAGTCGTTTCTGTGCAATGGCACAAGCCTTAACTTTAGTCTTTGGTATAACGGTCCCAACACCGCGGCTCCTACCCCTTGCATCCTTACCAAGCACTTGTGATAAGATGTCTTCATCCACTGTCAACTTTTCTTCATCACTATCAGTGATCTTTTCCTTCGCTTTCGCAATTTGATCCTGTAATATGATAATACTTACACGAATAAGGAATTTTAAAGAATATGCAAGTTAATATTTGTTTAACTTACAAAGTATAAAGAAGTGGCATCTGATATGCTACCATCTTTTTTCCTGTATGTCTTCTCCCATACTTGACGACGACTGATATTTGTTGATGGACTAGCAACGATCTGCAATACAAGTTGATGCAACGACATGAATATCCAATCACAATGTGTAAATCATTTGAATGAAAATGAATATAAATTACCATTTCTTGTTCTATTTTAGCGTGACTTTTACGTCCTACATGATGAGCATAACTGAGCAATGCTCTGTTCTTTTTGCCTACCTCCCTTCTTCCGCTCGCTTCAAGCGTTGCTTCATTTTTTACGAACTCTGCCCAATCTTCTTAAGCAACTGTAGGTGGGCAATTTTTCAACCATTCTTCGTCATTGTTGAAAGGGTCATAATAAACTACTCTCAAGTTTTTCTTGTATCTCCCAAAAGCCTCGGCCATTCTCTTTAAAAACATTTCCTTTGAAAGCGGATCGAGCTCATAAATTTTCTACAAAAAATATACTAAATTATATATTGTGCAAAGAGTTGAAACCATAAGGCTATTGAATGAAATAGTTGTTGTCAAACAGATAAGGATACTTACTACCAATTCGTCCAAACGCTGTCCTTGTATATTCCAGGTACTTTATTCCAACTTATATATGATATCGGCACATGAGCTCTTACTAGTTTACCGAGCATAGTAGCGATTTTTCCAGCGTTATCTGAGACTGGAATACCAAGTAAGTTTTGATCAACTTTCTTCGCCTCTGAACATGACGAATGTGAAGATGGTGGATTTTCTGACATAGTTTCCTGCAAAATATAATATTACTAATTGCATTGGAACGTATAAAATATTCAAAACCATACATACACACAATCGTGCAATTAAAAATATACAGACACACAATCATGTGATGTACGAATACTAATAAGTTAACATATGGATTTGGTAAGGTCTTCTAATTTTTCATTGTCTTCAAAAGCTGATTGATAGACGGTAGGGAACTCAATGTCATCCACATTTGTAGTCAACCGTTTTGGTGTATGCAAGACCATAGACCATCCGTTATTTTTTAAATCTTTTGAGTAGAAAACTTGACTCGTTTCTGATGCAAGAATAAATGGCTCGTCATTCACGTTATTTTTGTTCTTCAATTTCCCTAAATTTACCATGATGAGGTTTGAAATGGGATCTATTTTACAACCATTGATCTTATCCTTGCCACTCACTCTAAATTTTGTAAGTACTCTCATGCATACACCACTATTTTGTGTTACCATACGGTCTTCATACTTTTTCGTGGAAAATGAAAATCCATTCACTTGGTACTTCATATAACTACGCGTTATGAACTTCGGCCCATGCACTAACCGCCACAGAGTTGGATCAACATCGATGGTCTTTAACAGCTACATAAATTTTAATAAGTAAAAAAGCATGGTCACAAAGGTGTATCGCACACTTATAAACACATGAAATACTTAAGACGTAGTTAAACCTCATTACGTAAGCATAGATTAAAACTTTGAACTACTTCCACGGTGGTAGCCCTGCCTCTAGGTTGAAATCTAGTACTTTTCACATAAGAGTTATACCTCCTACGAAAAACACATATCAAAATGTATATATAAATTGAATTAAAAAAATTAAGATTCCAAACAAGTTCGTGAACTTACTTCTTCCATTCATCCAATCCATCGTACTTATTAAGGACCCATCTACGCACCTGTTCAAACTGCACTTGGGTTAACGTTATGTCTTTACCATTATCCAGAGGTATCTCACCAGCAAACTCATCGTCCTCGTATAAAAAAACTTCGTGGGTATGTTTATAATTGCCATCACCTCCGTTTGGCATATATTCCATGCAGTAAAGACTAGCTTCTTGTACGATATATCCTTCTGCAATACACCCTTCAATGTATCTTTTGTTGCGCACATATCCTTTATATGTTTTCATCAACCTATAAATGTGATCAATTATATACTGTAGATGGTAGCTATTTATATGAAATAATGATGTGCATAACTGAAATTATAAATTTACCGTTCAAATGGATACATCCATCTATATCTGACAGGGCCGCAAATCAACGCTTCATCGGCTAAATGAACCATAGGGTGGGCACTGATATAAAAAAATGCAGGTGGAAAATATTTTTCAAAAACACATATTGCTTCTATTAAGCTAGCCTTTGCTTTTAAAAGATGTTCCCTATTGATCACCTTTGAACACAAAATGTTAAAGAATAAACTAATACGATGAACAGCATTTCATAGATCCTTATGTTGTGGATAAGAATGTTGAAGCAATACCGGAAGCAAATGCTGCATTATGACATGGTAATCATGTGACTTCATATTTCTTAGTTCAGGAGGATTGATGCTCACATTGTTGTGAAAGTTAGAAGAAAATTTGTTAGGCACTTTTAGATTTTTCAAAACGGTGCAAAACCGTATCTTTTCTTCTTTGCTCAAAACGAAAGTTGTCTTTGGTATGATTGTTTTATTTGTTTGGGATCTTCCATCACCCACAACTTTTTTTTATACCCATGATTTTCAAATCCTTGCGTGCATTGATGCCATCTTTTGACTTATCTTTATGGTCCATAATGGTGCTGATGAGATGCTCCGTGACATTCTTCTCCGTATGCATAATATCAATATTATGTCGGACCAAATTTGCTTTCCAATATGGTAAATCAAAAAAGATAGACCTCCTATACCATTCAGAAAATTGTCAACATCTTCATTGGTTGACTTTTTCCGTTTTCGACCAATTTCTTCTTTTTGTTTACCAACTTTCATTTTGATATTCGCTACTTTCTTTTCAACTTGAAAACCAGTCAATGACCATTTAGGACGATGAAGTTCTTGTTCGTTGTTGAAATTTGTCTTATCGTATCGAAACTTGTGTTCGTTAGGAAGAAACATTCGATGTCCCATGTAACAAATCTTCTTACTTTCAGGAAGATAATAAGAACAAGTGTTTTCCCTACAAATAGGACATGCAAAGTAACCGTGAGTTGTACATCCCGATAAAGTCCCAAAAGCAAGGTGATCATGGATTGCCCACGTCACCCTAGCTCTCATTGTGAACTCAGATTTATTTAACGCGTCAAGTGTAACTACTCCTTCCCATAACTGCTTTAACTCGTCTATCAACGGCTGTAAATAAACATCAATATCCTTTCCTGGTTGTTTTGGCCAAGAAATCAACAATGTTAACATTGAGAACTCCATTTTCATGCACATAGACGGAGGAAGATTATATGGTACTACAATTACTGGCCAACAACTGTAAAGGTTAGAGAGAGAAGCATGTGGACAGAAACCATCTGTTGCTATTCCAAGTGTGACATTTCGTGGCTCGGCGGCAAAATTTTGATCAAATGAATCTGCGACTTTCCATTGAGAAGTGTCACATGGATGACACATTACGGTTGGATCAAACTTGGCATGACCATGCCAGGTCATCGCATCTGCCATCCATGGTACAGTATACAGTCTCTTCAATCTAGAAATTAAAGGAAAATGTCTTAATGTCTTTCGAGGTACTTTGGTGCATTTTCTCTCTTCGTTTAATGATGTCATATATCTTGGTTCATTACAATTTGTACAAGAAACTTTGTTCGCATCATCTTTCCAGTACAATATGCAATCATTGATGCATGCATCATAAGTTTTGTAATTCATCCCAACTTGCTTAATGATCTTCTTCATGTCGGAGTACTTTGTCGGCAGCGTGTTACCTTCGGGGAGTAACTCCTTTATTAGTTCGAGAAGTGCAGTCATACCATTATCTGAAAAGCTGTATTGGGTCTTCAAGCTATTCAGTTTCACAATGGCATACAGCTTCGTAATCCCTTTTGAACATGAAGGATACAGTGGCTCTTTTACGCTACCAAAAAGCGATTTATACTTCTTACTTTCATTGGCCTGCCAATCTGGATAATCAGTAGACTGCTCTCCAACATTAGCATGATCAGGCAACGAATTTGTAGGTTGAAAATGATGAAATCTATCTGCATCATTGACCAGATCTTCCATCCTAATATGTTCAGACTCAGCAGTAGTTCTGCCATGACTAACTAGTTGCTCTTTTTCCATCTCCGCCCTTTTTTCCCCATGAAAATACCACGCTGTATACGATTGGATAATACCCCATCTAAGCAAATGAAACTGAATGTCATCTAATTTGATCGTCTTCATATTTTTGCACCGGGTGCAAGGGCATAAATACAATCCTTTCTTACCACCGTTTTCTTCAACAAAACTAATGAACTTCTGCACCTCGTCTATATAGTATGTAGATCTTAGATCTGATTCATTTATCCATTGTTTGTCTATGCTGAAAGACATAGTGCCCTCATATATCATATTTAACAGAACATGAGACTTGCCCTTCAATGGGTCCTCATTCCAATTGCTCGAAAAGAATATTTTGAAATTATATTGAGAAATTTGTTGTAAGATTAATTCTACATATTTAACTTTACTAAATTATATTGTTCTTGTTAAATATAATAGTTAGTTTTTTTCTATTGCCGTTTTGCTAGTTCAGCATAGTCAGTTTATTAAGAAGTCCAAACTATACAGTTCAACATAGTTCGGCCTTTGAAATTTTGTTGGCCTTTGAATTTTTTCCTATTTTTGGAATTGCGATTTTCAGTGAATTTGTAGAAATTTTGGATTGAGCTAAGACTGCGATTGGATGAGGTGGAGTTTGAAGTGCGGTCCGGTTTTGACGGAATAAGGGATTGCGTTCGAGTAAGGAGTTTTAAGTGTGGCAAGTCGCGATTTGGTTGGAGTGATGGTCACGGTGGAGGAGGTTGGTGAATTAGACTGCGGCTGATAATGAATTGAAATGATTAGATGGTTTGTGGTTTTATGGGATGCTGGAAGAAATGAAGTGTAGTGGTGGGATTTTATGTTGACGAAGTGAATGGTCAGTACCGAAGTGAACAGAGAGGGATGGCAGCAGTATATAGAGGGATGTAGTATGAAGAAGAAGATGATGTTGTAATGTTGATGTTAATAGAAATGTGGTTGTGCACAGTTGAATGTTGTGCAATGGGTTGTTGGGTGATGTAGGTAGTAATGCAGTGGAGTTCGTATGCAGAGGTATAGGTCGCAATGGCGAAGAGGGTAACAAAGATACACAGAGGAGTGGTAATGGCTGAATTCAGGGTTGCATGTGAACGATTTGCACGGTGGAAGGCAGCAGGGGCTGCACGTAGTGTGTGTGTGGTTGCTTTTGTTGGTAGTTGATGAAGTAATGGTGAATTTTGTTTGGATGTATGTGCTGTGATATGGTGGCGGTGAGAAGTTGATGATGACAGTGAGGGTGATGGAGGAATTTGTCATGATGACTACTGGCATCCTCTTCAACTGCCCCTGCTAACATTTCCACTAACACTCCTCCAACTTGCTCACCACTGTGATACATACCACTCCCACATTCACACTTCTACAAACTGTGCATCCACACAGCATTCTGCACAGTTCAACCATCTACACTGACATCAACCATCACACAGCAGTGCCTTCTTGCTCCTTCCTACAGCATTCCAGTCCCTTCTACCTCCTCAACAATTCGCCAAACAGCACCCCAATCATCCCCTGATTCATTCAACCGCTTCCAAACCACCACCACAAAAAAAACTATCTTCCACTATTTCAGTTACCATACAACCACTATCTACAACCTGAAAACCAAACAAACAATTCATCATCACATCCTTACCATCTCCACAGTACACTATCATACACCTCCTCTAAACTGATCACCAGCTTTTGCAATTGCACACTTGCACATACCAACCAAACACACCTGAATCACACAACAACTAGAAAGCCTCATCACCATTGCATCACAACAGAATTGTATGCACATCAGAGCTGCCATACTCTTCATTCAATTCGACGGTCACTACCCCATATTTTCTGCAACAGAACCACACATTCCTCCTGAACAACTGCCGCACTCCATCGAAACCAGTCCCTGACCTCTACACCCACACTGATCATCCACCAGCAACAGGGCACTCTCTACCTCTCTCTGATCAACCTCTAAACAACCAACTAAATCACTCACCAAACCACAAGACCAAAAAGAAATTAATCACCACTGTCGGCATACAGGGAGGAGATGTGTGCAGTGCGTAGGAGGAATTTGTGGCGATGGAGGAATTTTTGTATGATGACTGGTGGAAGTATGAGGTGGTGGGTGTGCATATGTATGGGTTTGAATATTGACAGCAGCAACAGTATGGATGAAGGCAGTTGATGTGTATTGGGTTGCTGGATGATGTTTGTGATGGAAATGTGCACACAATTGTTGTTGGAGTTGTGTGCATGGAGGTTTTGATGTTGCAATGCAAATGGAGGCAGTGGAGGGAGACGATGATTGTTTGAGGAGGATGTGCAGTCTGCTCTGGTAATGTTGAAGGCAGCAATTGAGTTGATGTTGTGAAGGCAATATGTTGATGACAGTGGAAGTGGAGGTTGGTTATGTGACTGTAGATGGCGGAGGATAGTTGATTAGATGAAGAAGTTGAAGTTGGCACAAGTGGAAACTAAGCACAGAGAAATGAAACACAGAAATGCACAGGGTAAACATAGAAATGCACATTGAAAATATATGCACAGTGAATGTTGAGTGAAAATGCATGCACAGTGACTGGGTATAATTTTTGTAAAACAGTGAATAAAATGTAAACAATACTGTAATGTGAATTTTTGTTTTTGAAATGAAATTTCTAATATTTACACACACATATAGATAAAGTGCAAATACAATGCAAACAAGAAAACAAGTGATGCACACAAACAAAACGATAACAAAAGCTACACACAAACACAAACTAAATTAAATCATTATCATAAAAGCATCTTTTCTAGAAAATAAATAAGTCTGTAACTTTCCTTTCCAAATTAGAACATGATTTAATCCACATGATAATTCACCATCATCAAATTGTTAGGACATATCTAAACTTGATATCATCATTGTTTTAAAAAAAGCTTTATGGGGAAACAGATGTAACTTTATTTTCTAAGTTAGTAATTTTACATGATTCAAGCTACTTGATCGTTCATAATATAAATTGTTTAGTAAAGAACAATATAATTTAGTAAACAATTAACTTCCTTGTAAGATTTATACGCATGCCTTTTTCATGATCGTTTTTTGTTTTCCTATACGACCTAGATTTTGTAGTATGATTTTAAACATTTAATTAATTTTAAATAGTTAAAATATATGGACTATTTAAATTTCAATAAATGGAACTCAAAATATATGGTTTATTTTAAACATTAGCACCAAACTGTTTTCAAAAAATTTGCCATTACAATGGCGCCATTTTGTAGCACCGGAGTAATGTCTATGCATTACCCCTCTCCTGATACTTGGCTTGCGCCATTAACAACAATTTTATCCACTTATACAACAATGTCAGAACAATATACAACATTAGCACCAAACTGTAAATTTCCATTACAACGGCGCTATTTTGTAGCACCGGAGTAATGTCTATGCATTACCCCTCTCCTGATACTTGGCTTGCGCCATTAACAATAATTTTATCCACTTATACAACAATGTCAAAACCAATGGGACGTAGAAAAATACTATATGTTACACTCATTTTTCTCCTATAACATATATTATGGAGATTAAGATGTATAAAGTCAATGAACTACATAAACCAATGGGAAGATGAAAATGGGTCATGTCTCCACAGTATATAAATTGTGCACTCTCAAGATGCAACATACAAAACCAGATAAGCCTTATTCCACACAACTGAATGCACAGTACAAACTTCAAACTAAATTTGCTATGAAGAGCAATATAGATATTTAGAGCAAATTGTGCAGATCTAATGCAAATCATACAAAAATGCATCGTAAGTCTAAACATACTTAAACGAACAAACCCGAGGTAGAGAGCTAACCCAACATGATGAAAGTAAACTCCACCGAATAAGATACACAAGTATAGCCGACGAAAAACTCCACAGACATGACATACAAATTGCACCAATTATGAAGGGAAATACTCTTTTAATATAGAACTGCACCGTAATAATATAACAGATAGCGACACCCTAACATCATAGAACTACACCGACGTGCCTTAACAGGATTATTCCAATTTAGCCAAACTAAATCATGTAAGAAGAGTTCAATTCAGCTAATCCAAACTGCAACGTCAAACCTAGCTATACTTCACGATGTAATCAACCATTAAAATACTAAATGCATCAGCAAATCATCATACGACGTCAAACCTGAGAGCAGTGATCGAATTCGAGAAGACGTGGAAGGCTCTGATGGACGACGTCAAAGCAACGTTCGATCGATCGAGGTGGAAGGCTCTCTGGCGATTTGGGAAAATAAAAAAATGAAAGCTGGAAATAAATAAAAAGGAGGGAGTGTGTGCGTTTTGTGGAAAATTTTCCTACGAAAAAAGCACAGATTTTGATACGGCTATAAGCCGTATCAAATGTTAATACGGCTTACAGCCGTATTAAATAATATAGATACGGCTCTAAGCTGTATTAAAATTTGATACGGCTTATAGCCGTATCAAATGTCCCGCCTACGGTTGCGCCAAAATCCTATCTGTGGTGTAGTGACCCTAACGACGCAATCTAGGAAAGTAAATATAAGGTGTGGCATTCGCCTCTACAACAAGTCGGGGGTGCATATTGGCAGTATACTCGTATTACCAAAATGGAAGAATGTACCAAAATTCATACTTCTGTCTAGACTGTTGAAGTGCATAAGTATCTAGTGCTACATATAAATAACCAATAATAGCAGTACCGTAATCATATATATGTAGTCCATCCACATCTACTAATCCAGCCAAAAAACCAAGCCTAATAGTACCATTATTGTTACTAAAAAAATATAGACTCAAAAAGGTATAATATAAAGGCACGAATAACCGGAGTGTGCATATCCTCAACGGCCATGTACTCTACTATATACCGTTGCAAATAAGGGAGAGTAACAGCTCCTCCTTTAACCTCCTCATCGGCCAAAGTCGGTAAATAAGCTGAATATGACTCGAACTCATCAAATAAACTATCAAATGGAACAGGGAGACGGACTGGTCGACCAACCTCTATGCTAGTGAGCATATAAAAATCTAGAGGAGTCAGTCCTAGCTCAAAATCAGGGAAATGAAATGTGTGAGTAGTAGGCCATCATCTCTCGGTGTGGGCCTACGATCTACATGTGCAAATCTAGGTAAAGAAAGAAATTCACCAAAATGTGACGCATGTAGCCTATCCAAAATCGGCTCCGGTAACTGATCAAAATACTCAAACATACACTTATACCAACTACCTCGCATCACTACGTGACGAACCTAAATATATGATTATTTAATGTTAAAATAAACAAAGAATTATCATACATATATATTTACATGGTTGTTCATCAAGCAGTAAAGAAATAAATGTATACCTGTGGCGTCGTTATAGCTGCAGTAAGTCGATGCGAAACAGTAGGGGGCAAGTCGTGCAAAGATCGAAAATCGTCTGGAGTCACGGTAGCATCAGGAGGGATATGAACAGGTCTGATATTGGCATCGGTCGTATATCGAACGGTGCGTCTACCAGGTTTGACCGGACGGGACGACATTTGGACGCAAAGTTGAATTAAAAAAATTATCTGAAAAGAGAATGGAGGAGGGAAAAACGAGGGAAGTGGGGGGAAAAACGTCTTGTATAAACGCTTTAACCAGGCGTCTGTTGAGCATGCGCCTGTTGAACAGACGCCCGGTGTTTTATAAACACGGACGCCTGTTGGACATGTATCTGATGCCCAGACGCCAGTTCAGCAGGTGTCTGCCTTCACTTCTGGCTTCAACATTTTGGAGTGCGAATTTCCGCACTCTAAACTTAGAGTTGCTCTTAAAGCAGGATTTATGATCAAGATTTTTCCGTAGAGACGGTCTTATTTTAAAAAAAAATTCATTTGCTGTTAACAATGTTTAGATTAGGAAGAATATGTTACCCAAATTTTTTGTAAAGCGAAATAGATCCGGATCAACATTGCACCGTTTCTTTCTTCATCTTCATACAATGTCTTCTCCTCCCAAAAAGCTCAAAAAAGACGATCAAATTTCAGCTTCTACACACGAAACAAAGCAAGTATCAACCAATCTTCCTGAGGATCTCATATTTTCCTGCATTCTTCCACTGTTATCATACAAAAGCCTATCAAAATTCAAGTGTGTGAGCAAAAGGTGGTACAGCATCATCTCTTACGATGCCAAATTCGCATACGATCAATCTCTTCGTGCATCTCCACTGTCCTGCGGCGCCGTCTTTGGCGAATGCTACAACAACAACAAAATCGAGTTTTTCAACATTTACGGCTCTCCAATTGGTATCGATCCTCGTCACCACCTTTTCACTAGTAAAAGAGTTCGATGTAGAAGAATTCTGGCCTCAGCTTGTGGTCTTCTTTGCCTCTTATCAGAATGCTATAGAATCAATTATCGATTCCCCTTGATCCGTTTCTATTATGTAGGCAACTTAGCAACAATGTTAGGTGATTTTATCCATACAATTGATAGGCACCATGATGTTGGTTTGGCATTTGATCCAACCATCGACCCAAATTGTTACAAATTAGTCCATCCTTCTGTAGAACATCGTGAAGGCATGGTCAAATTTGCCTTCTCAATTTATTCATCAGACAAACGTAAATGGGTAAAATCCACCAAAGAAATCGATGTTGCTAGAACACCTTATTTCAAACTACATGGAAATCCTGTAACTTTGAAAAACGTTGTGTATTGGGACTTTCACGAATGGGCAGTATCTTTTGATCCATGGAAGGATAATGCAAGCTTTATACCGTTACCTGTGCATGAGACATCAGGATACAAGCAAGAATTAGGAACGTGCAATGGGCGTATTACATGCACGAGGATGGATAAGAAGAACATTGAAGTGTATGCTTTTGAGAAGAAATGGGAGAGGATGCATAGTGTAGTTCTCGATTCTGTGATTGATGCAAATCATTGCGTGTTCAAGGAGTTTTGGCATATGATGAAGACAAGATTGGGTCGGAGTTTTGAGGGTTTGGGCCGTGTTTACAATGTCTTTCCTTTTCCATATGAAGGTGGTGGCAAGTTGTTTTTCAGAATGCACAGTAGAAGAACTAAACTTGTATTGTCCTATGTTCTGAAATCTGAAAAGGTGGAGAAGTTATACAAGTCTCAAGTGAGGGGACGGGATGAGATGGATATGAAGGGGGAAGATCAAAGAGTTTTTATATATCACAATAGTATGGTCAAAATGCCAACTTTGCAAAGTAAGTAATTTATTTTAAGCAACTTTTTATATGTTTTCTTGAGTTTGCAAATTTTTATTATGGGAAAAGTCTACAATAAGTTTGAAGATTACCTTTCTCATTTCCATAATATTTGAAGATTAATCATGCCTCGCATTCTCGCATGTATTGTTGGAGTTTATACTAAGTTGGTAAATGCTACTGAAGTAGTAAATGTTTGATCAAGCTCTGCTATTTGAATATTACAGCTAACCAAGCAGACATTGTCTGCAGTAAGAAAAATATATAAACATACAGATTACTGCGCATGTATGTTGCTTAAATAAAATAAAATGTGGAAGTCCACGTATGAGAACTATCAAATAGTATACCCACTTCAATTGTCGAGTATAACTGAATTGTATCTACTAGCTAAAGGTCAAATAGACAAATATGATATCCATGTTCTGTGCAAAATTCAACCTGCTAAATGTTTATAAAATTACTTCAATATGCTAGTAATGTTTAGTATGACATATTAGAACGTCACTGTTGACACTCTGGTATTGTCACTAGCAATTTCAATATGAAATATCACAAGTTACACTTTGCTGAAATAAAATAATAATTGATATATGATATCTAGCATGATTTCATACATATAGAAGAACTTCAGTTTTACTTGATTTTTCAGTTCCACAGTAATCACAACTTCCTTCCCCTATCAGTCTCCTTCCATAGGCTTTGATCATTTTGTATCCAAATAACTGTCCTCTTTCTTAGCTCTTAGTTTTGAGAACATAAATGGAATATAATTCTGAATTAGCTTTCATGTTATCACCTACAAGGGTTGTACTATTGATCAAATCCATTAATTTAGACAAAACTCTGATCCGATTTGATCCAATTTATGGCTGGATTTTAAAATTCGGCTGACTTTCAAATCCATGATCATCCTATCCGAATTTTCTTAGTAGGATTGAGTCAGATATTCGTTATCGTATCAGTAAACTTTTCCAAATTTGTATGAAAATCATTGATTATATGTTATGTCTGATTTAATCGAAGACACCATTTGACACATATTTTTCAATTTTCATCTTAATGTATCCTGTCCCATTTCCTTCCCATAGTGCAATAGTTTTTGTACATTATCTATTGTTGTACATTATCTATTGTTGTGCAATGTCCGATCCTTCTCCACAACCACCAGTCTTGTTTTTAATGAAACCCAGCACCGTAGAAACCATGGACGCCTAATTATCGCTATGAGAGAGGATCCAGAGGAAAGTTTAGTGCAGCGAGCATTTTCGATCTTGAGGACAAGGTTGATTTCGAAGGGACAGTAATAATACGTTAGCATATAGGCAACACTGTGAAGTTTCAAATTACTTCACAAGCATAGGATGCTATCGATAACTTCTAGAAGTTTCAGTTATTTGTCATTTATTTTTTTATTAAAAGAAGTTTTACTTATTAGTATCTAAATAAATGTGCTAGAATCATGATATCTTTTATAATATGTTTTTGAAGTAATGAAATATAAACAATGTCTAATGAAATGTATTATTTCTCCTTATTTTCATGTTCTATGTCTTAATTCTTAAACTCGTTCTCATTTTATTTTCTCCATAAAGTTCTTTATCCCTAACGATATACTTTCCAAAAGTCACTCTTTTGCACTCTTGGATCTTCATTTCTAGCAAAACATATCATCATTTGTAATAAACACAGATCAAATCCTCTATCCCCAACTTACTAGTCCCAATGTGTCAAATTGATTTCAGTCATTGATCAATAAATCATCTATCTTTCATGTGATGCAGTAGACCCTACATAAAATAAAATTACGTTGATGAGATTAAAAGGGGCACATGGAGACCAAAGATTTGATCAATGTATGTATATGTTGGTGAATTTTATAATATGATACATACATCATCAAAATCTCAGCAAAGGTACTTTAATATTCTACCAGCTCCGTTTTTTTCCTTTTTTGTTTTTACATATTTATGGTAGTTTTGTCACTATGCTTACATAATTTTTGAGAAGAGCATTCTAATTGTTTCTCAAGTTTTTGTCCTTTTTGTTCTGCTGATTCTTCCTTGAATATTTGGTATAATTGCTAGTTCGATAGACATACATATTATAAATGCATGTGCGTGTCTTCCCGAGTAACATTAGCATGGGTCAAATGTTTTGAATAAATATATACAACGTTAACAAAATTTAATTAAAGAAATGATTTAAAAATAGAAAATTATGAAAAATAAAAATTCATATAGCAGGTCTCAATCATTTCGTAAAAAATTAGAATGATGATGATGATATGTAACATTGGTAGATAATCTATACGCTATGCTCCGAAAAAGTTCTAAAATGTTGCCATCCATGTCTCTCTAATTTTAGGAATGATAATGGTAGCAGTACTTATGCATGTAGTATTTATGTGTAAGATAGACATGAGATTTTTTTTATATTACAACAAGACACAAATTAACTAAAATGTTCAACGACAAACATTGTATGAAGTATTGGTTAATTTTTATTTGGCAGATATTATTTATGTGAACAAAATAAAGGTCAATTCTATTGACAGATTAAAAAGCATCTAACAATTATTTGCAATATTAACATTTTTTTCAGAGCTATCTATTTAATTACCATTGCAATATCTCACTTGATTAAAGTTATGATTAGTAAAATACTAAATGGGAGTATAATAGATGTTAGACGTTGAATCCCGTTGGAGGTTGAATATAGAGGATATATAATAGTAGATACATCTTGTGCTATTACTTGTGTTATTTATTTGTGTCCAAGCAGACTTTTCCTAAACTAAAAAACCAAAACAAACTTCAATAAATTTCATAAAATTTTAAGATGTGTAAAATTGGACTAGAATAAAAAGAGTAACCATTGTTTTAAAACAAAAGATAAGTCGGTTTTTTAAGTGGTCGGTCCACTTTTTATTAATATCCAATAGGCGTTTGACATTGAGCCATAGCAGCTATAACTCGCACGATATCTAACATGATCAAGATCACCAGGATGATGCACTGTCAAACTGGAGGCCTTGCTAGCATTGAGCATGCGGAGGATGCATGAATTAGGCGGAGCAGGGTTCTCAAGGGACACAGACTTTTCCAAATGTAACTTGCCATTGTCAGAGATGCCAGAAGAGAAGCAGTGGTGATAATAGCAGAAGAGACGTCTGAACTTAATATGCTATGTTTATATGGTTATATTGTTTACTAATTTTCCTTGGATATCATTTGGATATTAGTCTTTATCAGGACTGGAGTCAACTTAGTACTATAAACTGGGGGTTGCCTATATAATTAAATTATCAATGAATTGATTTTATTAGAATAAAGTATTTCAAAATAAAGTAGATTCAATCATGTTGTTATGGTAAAAAACACCAATTTTTATGATTAAAGCATGAGTGTAGTGTAGTTATTTTCTATATGTGTGAATTTATTAGTTATTCTCTAGTTCATACAATACTCATCCAAATATTAGTTAACATTCCAAATTAAAATTGAACAAATATGCCTTAGTTATACTTTTTTTAAATTACAAACTTTAGTTAAAGAAAATCAGAACTTATGTTAGGTCCAATAATAGTGTTTCTCAAAAAATAAATAAATAAAGACCTTATAGAAAATCAAAACTTCTTAATAAGTGAACAACTTTTTTGTGCCAAAAAAAGGAAAATGCCCAAAAAATGATTACTCGTGAAGCCCAAGATAGTTGATAATCCTTGACTAAAATTATGGTTCTCATAAGAATCGTCGGATCGTAGAATGGTTATTGTTAAGTGGTTTAAAGATTAAGACAGCAAAGACTTGCAGTATAACACCGTATATAATACCATATATAATGAAGAACAAGTGATGAAAAGTGAAGAACAGAAGGTTTTTTTAGCGGTTTGATCATTAATGAGATCTACATCTTCTTTGTAGTTTTTACTACTGATTTCACAATGCTCGGATTTTTTATAGTATAATACCTTCATACACAATGAAAACCAATTGAGTTTTGAGTTTGGTATAGTTACGTAAATTTCTGAATCAATCCATTACCAATTAGAGGTTTTTTGGTATTCATAGGCATAGTAGAGCTGCCTGGAAACTATTATTCCAGCTAAACATATCTACATTGCTGCTAGAAATCAGATCAAATCAAATTTTCAAAATAAGGAGTGAGATCGGTTATTGTTGACTGATTCAACTTCCTTATGTAATGGTTTGGGTAGGTAATCGTATGGGCTCATGAAAGAGAGTGGAGTGTCTAGGGAAGTAAAAAAAGAAAGCTTGAGAAGTTATGAAGTGGACTAGGTTGATAAGGCATCTGGTCGGTTGAAATAGGGGTTTGGTTGGCTTAGTTTCTTGGCCGGCTAGGCCTTAACTAAACTGACCAACTTCTTGGTTTGGGTAGTTCCTAGCTACAAGCCAACCCAATCATTCATGCTACTTTGGGTCATACTACTTCATTTCCACCCTTTATATCTTCTATGTTTCAGCTCCGATATACTTTTGCATCTTGCACTCCTCTTATATGCTTCCAATCAAATTATTACAATCATCTCCTTAATCATTAACATCTTAATCATTTTTTACTATCACCGATCGAGATTAGATTATTCAAAAGTAGTTTGCCTTACGTAGAGTTTCTTTAAATAATGATATCTCCTTGGTTATAATTAAGAAATTCAATGAAACTTTCTCTATTACATTCCACATTTTATTAGTTGTCATCTAAGAGACTAGTGACATTCAAATGACTTGGGCTCCTTCGGAATCCCATTCTCCGACGTTCCTGCTCATTAACTTAACCATCACTCGTAACAATCATAATTTATTCATACGAAGTCTGGTTTCCATGCGACTTTGACATTAGTATGCTGAAAATTTTCATGCAATGCAACCAAATATTTTCCAAATCTAAGTTACTCAAATTTGATTTTAGAGAAAATTTATTCACAGAACCCCTATTTTGATTTCTTTTTCGAATTCCAACAATGAAAATCATTAATGTGGTGGCTCAAATACCACTTGTTAGAGTTTATGTATCTTTAGTCAATTATTCATGAAACTGTGGTATTATTGTATCTGAACAATACTTATTTCAGTAAGATGAATTAAGGAAATAAATAAAATAAAACCTGCAAAAGCTATACCTAAGTTTTTTTTAATGTCTGAATAAAGAAAAATGATTAGGTTGGTCTTCCAAATTGATGCGCACCCTATATTTAAAATGATATCCATAGAAGTTGTTTAAATAATACATTACAATTTTTATAATTCGGTGATCATAAACCCTTAGTTATTATGTTGGCAATTTCCTAATTCTGCTTCCAACAAAGCAAAATATCATTCTTTTATATATATACATTAATACTATGATAATCATACCCTTATGCCCTTTTATTTTAGTTCATAATTTGATTACTTTAATTAAGTTATGTATAAAAAGAACATAACACCTTTAATTTTACATGTATGACCCTATGGAGATTATTAATGAGAGTACTATATGTTTCATAAGGGGGCTAATGAATAGAGAAAATTTTATAAAACTATAAAATGGATAATGGACTAAGGTTTACCATAGACTTAATACTTATATAAATTAGATTCTCTTATTTCCTAAGGTACCTTTAATTACCTCCTCTAGTTTCTTGTATTCTCACTTAAATTTAAATCTCAACTCTTTACCCAAAAGAAAATACGCTTGATATCTAATTATAACCTATCATTTTCTAGCCAAATCCTCCCTCAATGACTGTTGGAAACTATCTTGTAATGACCCGCCTTTTTGACCACCGAAAATCGACACCAAACACTACTATCGTGTTCAAATGTCACTCATCCAATCGACAAAATGAAAGATTGTTAGGGTAAATAAAAAGAAAAGAATGGAGAATAGAGAAAAATATAATCTCACAATGGAATCGACAATATATAATATAACAAGGACAGCAGTAATTGTCACTCCAAACATACAGAGTATATTAGAGTTAAAAACAAATCTTATCAGCTGGATAGTTATAAAATCCCAACCTTACAAATGTCGACAGGTATATTATATAATATAGCGGAAAATAAAATAATACGACGGATGAATCTTCAGCTCCCTTCCATGATCTCCAAAACATCATGGTCAACTTGGGAAAATACTCGGTCTAACCTGAGCATTATAAATAAATAACACTCGGATCAATCTAGACATACCGACATGAGATAATTCGAATAAGGGGAAACAAATATAAAAAAAATCTGTGAGACTATGCCGCTAACGTAAAACGGGTTTTTATCTCACAAGTATAGCATCCATATAGACAAGCGCATAAATAAATATCAGGAATCAAATCCAAACATAATTGAGAAAAAATAATATCAAGCAGATTTGAAAGAACTGAAATAAACCAAGTAAAATTCAAACTGGACAGAAGGATAGAATAAGGGAAAACAGTCGAACTTGATAAAATGGACTAAATAAGGTAACAGTCCAAAATATATAAAATGGGCTAAATAAAGTAACAGTCCAAACTCAATGGAATGGGCTAAATAAAGTAACAATCAAACTCGATAGAATGGGCTAAATAAACACTTAAATGTCGTGATGAAGAGTTGGCCCTACTCATGGCAATTTAAAGCTAAAATATATTCAGAGTTGCGAATCAAATAAGAAAAAGAAAATTTCCAACAAATGACCAGGAAAGTGCACCCTCTTGAAGTATACCTCTAGTAATATACTTTTGAGAAGCTCATAAACTCCGTGACACTTCACCGATAATACCAAACCGGATCCACAAACCTTACCGAGTATCCGAATATTTCACGTCTAAATCTTAACAGTTCCTCACGTGACAGTACACAAAAATCTAGATGAGATGTGAAAATACCCTAATAGGAGCAACCCCACATAGCTTGGCTTTCTCTTGCGCTTTTGGTTTAGTCATTTTCGACGAAGGATAGCAACACTTAATGGAGTAATAAATCATCTTAGAATGACATTTATAAAGTAGGTGAAGTAATCAACAGCTGAGATACCAACTATCGAGAATATAAAATGATCGTATATGGAAATTAAGTCATGTATACATATCACCGCTCATTGAATTTCAAACATGTGCTTTTTCTTGGTTAACAATAATACCGAGCAAGTCAAGGTAGTGTATGAAAGTGACTGTGCTATAGGATCGTGTAAATGGAAAAACTATTTATTAGGAATAAATAAGTAAATAGTAAAAGTAGTAAAGTAAATGACACCAGAGATTTTTACACTGGTTCGAACTCTCGTTCTACATCCAGTCTCAGACTCCTTTTGGATTTAAAACTAGCAACCCTCACTTAACCCGGAGGAATATGTTTACACCGCCTAAGCAAGCGAACATGACTTCTACTGCCTAAGCAAACGAATAGGAGTTCTACCGCATGGGCAACTGAACAGGGGTTATTTAAAAATAACAAAAGTATCTGACTGTAGTGTGCTCTTTGAATAGCACTGATAAGTCAATTAAGTACAATCTTCCTATAATCTTCTCATTTATGATATATAGTGTAATGTGCTTGAGAATTATGGAAGATAGAGTGATTAATGATCAGAGAATGTAAGCAATTTGAGTGCAGTTTGAAAACTAGAGAATAGATAAGAATTAAAGTATTAAAATAATTTTTGGTAAATCATTTGTTGAATTCTGGAATCTATTTATAGAGTGTAAAAGATTGCAACCACAAATGAAAAATTATATTGAAAAGAACATGTGCAACCGTTGATTTTGAAGACGTTACTCTTCGATGAAGAGAAGTGTCTATTCATGAAAATAGCAGTTGGGAATATTCAGCCATTTGAATAAAAATAATTCAGCCATCTGAATCAAATTAAAATGCAAACAACAAGGTTTTAAGCTATTTCCGACCTTATTCAACCGTTTGAATATATTCGTTCGGTCGTCTGAATATTGTAAAACAATATTTTTTGTTTCAGCATTCAACCGGCTGAATGAATGCATTCAGCCGGCTGTTTCCAGCCTACTGTGCATGTTCGTGCATGTGTGTGTGTATAATATATCAATTCACAAGAGATTTTAACAAAATTCTGAATGAAATAAAGACTCTAGAACATAATCAGCTTCAAAACTCTGAATATGAATCCGCAAAAATATCCTGCAAAAATGATTAGTATACATAGAGTATTTTATATAGCTTGTCATAATCAAAACGATGTAAAATCGAGATTCCAACATTCTCCCCCTTTTTAATGATAAAATATATAATCGATAATATAAATATTCATAATATTGTTACTCCCTCTGTCAATATGCACAATTATTTAATTAACTTTCTCCCTCTTTGTCATCGACAAAAAGAAAGATAGTAATGCAAGAAAAATTTATAAAAAGCAACACATAAAACTTACTTAAATATTCATACAACATGACATAAATAACTTCATAAAAAATTGAAACAACATAACAAACACAACTAAAACTGGCTAGATAGAGAAGGATCATCGTTAGAAGAACTTGAACTCGAAGAAGACCACTGAAATGGGGAAGGGTTGTAAGCTTCGGTGGATGTAGAACCGAAGCAAGAAATTTTATCCCATATTTTATTTAGAAAACCTATGATTGAGTTGAATTTTCTTTCTGTTTTATTTTCAAGAGATTTAATTTCTCTATGAAGTTTCGATTGATTCCGGGAAAGAGTGATAATAGCTTGTCTGGAGGAAATGTCCAGGCAAATCACTTGAATAGAATCATCATCCTCTACTTCTTCATGTTGAGTATGAGAAGAGGAAGCAATAGTAGTGTCATGAGGTTGTGAAGTACCTTGTTGAACATTTTGATACCATTGTTGGAAGGAGATGATTTTTTATGGAGGAGGCCGGTGAGGAAGACCCATCGATCCTAAAGTTTTTCCGCCTAACTCACTAATTGTAACATCCCACCTTTTTGTACGCTTTAAATCGACGATAAACCATGTCAGACTTAAACCATACAGAAGGATGGATTGTTATGGGGTTAACAAGAAAAACAGAGAAAGAAAAGAAAAAAAAGAAAAAAAACAATATAGAATCTTGCAGCGGAACGATAAAATATAATAATCAAATAAACAGTTTATGAAGCTGTTTTACAAAAACATTTGATTATACTTATACAATGCATATCAGAGTTACACAAACCAGAGAATAATAATAATGCAGCGGAATACAATGGTGTAGTGGAATATATAACAAATAGTAATAATAATATTCGTCTTCGTCCTCCAGAATTAAGGCCTTCAAATCCTGAAATGGTCAGGATGAACCGAACGATTTGAAAAAAAAACAAAACACTCGAGTCAGAACTAAAAGATCTTATGTAAGTTAAATCAACTGTAAATAAATGTGAGTGGAATGGCATCGGAGATGTTTACAGGATTTGACATCTCCTATCCAGTGTTTAACGTGAGTGCAGTAACTTAAGAGATGTTCGGGATTCAATCTTCTAAGGATCCGTTGAACTATTTACTATGTAGTAATATTTCGCTACTATAATAATGTCTAATAGTAAAATAAACTTACTTTTAAACAGCGTTAAGGAGTTACCCAATCTCCCCCTTAACACAATAATAGTCCCAGTAGTCCATCCACGGTGCATCTCCAGATCGGGAGACTACCCTAAATACTCCATGGGCTACGGGGGAAATCCAAAATCGTACGTGCGCTCTAGGGTAGGTGACGCGACACAACTAGGCAATGTCAGGGTACATATACCAATTACGCTTCCAGGCTGGTGGTAACGCGTAACGCGTAGCGCACAGCTATCGTCCACCTCGAGCCACACCCCCAAATCAAAAATCAAAAGTGGCCACCGAATCAATCCAAAAGTTAGAGTATAATATCGAAGAGATGTGTACGATAAAAGGTGCTACCTTCTTAGCCCATCAATCGCTCCTGTTTTAGCCACCTTATGCCAACTCACGGGAGTCGGGTCCACGTAAATACCTCAAACGAAACGCCGTTGCCATCCTACTTCATTTTGAAATCTCCACCACGTACGCGGTTGTTAAAGTGGTTTTCGGAGTTGGCAGAGATTATGACAACTTTCGTTCCCAGTCTCTTTCACAACCAAACAATATTATAACACCGCGGTCATTTTCAAAATAGTTTATACTTTAAAACCAGAATATAATATCCATTCCAAAAGGATATAAATATGATATCATTTCCATTTCAAAACCCAAATCAATATGATATCATCTTTATAAAACTCAAATCAATATACTATCATTTTTATTTCAAATATATCCTTTTCCCAAAATCATAGCACTTTCAAAGCTATAATGCTTCGAAATCAAACACTTGAAATATAACACTTTCAAATCATAATAATTCGAAACCCATTACTTTGAAACTTAATTTCCACCACTTAAATGGTTTAAATATTTAAAATACTTTATATAATAAAATAGCTTCTTTAATTTCACAAATCAATTCCAAATACATATTTGAATCCCCAAATAAACCATTTCAATTTCCGTATATTTCAAAGCTTTAAATATTCCACCATTTCAAAACTAATTCTTTGATAATCCCATATACATCAAATTCAGTTCCTATTATTTAGATTTGAAATGTTAACGTAATAAATCCAATATCATTCAAGAAAACTTTTAACTTCACATAACTGGATATTCTTTCAATTTATTTAACTTGATATATTCATTTAAATCAACTTTATATTCATTTAAATCACTCTGAACCAACTCAAGTTATAAGAATCATACCCTTTAAAATCTCAATTTTATTTAAATTTCAAATCAAATTTATTCGAGTATAATTCTTAAATAATTCAATTCAAACCAATTTCATATTTATCTTCTAACTTAATTTTTATTTAAGTCATTATAAACTCTATATATACAATATCTTAAACAGGTACTTAACCATATAATATAAAACAATCAAACTCCATTATTAAACTTATTTTTATTAAACAAATTTATACATAGCTTAAATTCAAGAATTTAACTATATATATATATAATAATATTTATATAATATCAAAATTTAATATTTATCAAACCGTGTATTTCTTTCCAAAACCGTAGAAATCAATTTCAAATTATTTTTATATATATAGACCACGGTATCTATATATAATTTTCTATCCCCTAGTCAAGTGACATGGATATTTATCATTTCGATCAGTAATTTAAAATATAAATATGGTTATATATCATTTCAAACTGCAATCCCGAAAAAATAAAAATTCATAACAACTTGCACTTTATAAAACTATAAAGTACAACATCCATTCATCCAATATCAATCATCAACCATTTATCACAATCATCATCCAATTCAAACAAAAACATCAATATAGAGCATATAATAAATAACAGGTATTTACTGTCAGTTATATTCAATAATAAATTAAATAACTAATTTATCCCAATAAATTTAAATAAATTGAGAGGATGATTCAAAATATGCCAAACAGTCATAAATAAATTTTTAATCACATCATAAATCAATTTAACAAGCATAAGAAATTTTAGAAGTTGTGAGTGGGTTAAAACACTCACCTTTTGAATTTAAATTGAATTTAAATTCAATTTAAACCCAAAAATTGGACAGCCTCAGAATTCATCCAAATCAGCGTCAAAATATCTGAAATTCCAATAAGAACCTAGCGGAGAAAACCGTGCGTGAAACGGACCTTGTATGTGAAAGTTATCAATGTAAGAATAAGTGAATTTGAAATAAAAATAAAAATAACACACAAAAAAAGAGACCACCTCAATATCTAGCCACGTCACGCACTCATCTTCCAGATTCTTTTTTTTTATTGCCTAACAAACCCTCAGGATGCCTGGCCGCCACTACATCACTGCTGACTGCAAATCGCGCCGCCCATCCACCAGCTCGAGACCACCGCTCGCTCCCCTTACGGCCTGCGACCCCTCCAGATGACCTCGCGACGACCGATCGTCCCAAACAGGTGCAGCCGCCACCAATAGGGTTAAACCCAGCCGAATTAAAGCTGTCAATCTGACCGTCGATTCGACGCAAAAACTATGCCGATGAACTCCCCATCGTCCACTCTACAAAACCCATGAATCAATTCGTCGATCAGCTGATGTTCATCGACGCGCGATGAACGGCCGTGAATGTTTCCTCGATTTCTGGCCACATCGAAACTTAATTTGAAAAATGAATCATATATTTGACTTGAGCTCGTCGAGAGCTTTAAATCTACATATAATTTGATATAGTTTAAAGAGATTTAATTTTTTTCTTTTTTGGTTTGATTTTGAATTGCAATGGATTTGGAATTTAGAATTTTGTCTGCCATTGAGGAAGAGGAGGAACAGAATGAATTATATGTATAAAAAAATGAAAATAAGGAACAATTAGGGTTTATAACGAGGTATATACAGGCAGGGTTGAAATTAGAAACAATTAGATCGAATTGGTTTGAAAGTTGAACGCTACACGGCCCAAAAAGGCCGTTTCGACTCCGGAACGAAACTGAGTCAACCCATATATCAAAATAGATGTTTTTAAATATTTTAAACGAAATGGAATAAGTTTCAAATCCAAATTCCATCGTATGAATAAGTTATGCAAAAATCAAGTTATTTCACATTGATTTCAATCGATTTCAATTAATTGATTTCTAGGCGTTTCGAGCCCGTACGATCAAACGACCATTTCGATCGCAATGAAACTTGAAATCCTACAATAATTCACCGTTACGGATCCGATGAAACTGTTTTTGTCGAAATCCGAGTCAGTGGCCAAAATGGCTATTTTCCAATTAATTAAATAAATTAATATTAAATTAATTAAATCACTATTTCAATCCAAATTATATAATTTATAAATTTTATCACTTTTGATTTCTTAAACAATTATAATAACTTAAAAAAATTTATGTTAGTTCAACATTAATTATTTCGCTAATTACCATATTTAGTTTCAATTTCCAAAATTGTAGAAATTACAAATTTAATTTTTCCATAATTCCATTTAATTGACCTCTCACTCCATTATCCAATCCATTATTATCAAAAGGATGAAGTTAATATTGGTTCATGATTGTTTACATTAATATTCTCAGATTTCATCTAAATTTCCATTTATGTAATATTTAAATATTTAATTCCATTTAATTGCAATTAATCCTATTATCATAAATTAAATTCCAATATATTGATAAAACTTTATTCACATTCCTTTTATTCAACCAATTGTCATATTATAAATAAAATTGAAATTATTTCAAATTATTTCCTTAATTTATACTAACATAACCTTTAATTTAGATTTATTGCAATTGATTACCAGTTTCAATTAAATATACTAAATAAATTGTTAACTTATAATTATTGTTACCATTAACGTTTAATTTCACTTATAAGCTCTTATTGACAAACAAATGTTGCAATTGATTTAGATCTAATTTAATAAATTATATGAATGGGTAAACAATTAATAATTATCACTATTGCCAAATTTACTCACATTCATAATTAATTATCAACTAACAATTATTATAATTACTTGTCTAGTATTGATTCTATCAAATTGTAATTTATTACATATTATTTCATCAATTAATATAACTTTTGAATTTATTTCCCAATTCCCTAATTTCAATCAATTATAACCTTACAATTGTTTCAATTAATAGGTATTGCACTAAATTAGTTATTTATCAACTTGCATAAACCTTATTACATTAATTTACATTCAGTTACTCCAAGAAAATAAGATAATTCTCCCCTATGTGACATTTCAAATTCTTTGGTCATTATCTTTGAAAATTCCTGATATAACCTTTCATTTGTAGATCCAAAAATAATATCATCAACATAAATTTGAATAATTAAAATATCCTTTTTAGTTCTTTTAATGAAAAGAGTTTGACCAACCTTTTCAATTTCGAAACCAAAATCTATTAGACAGCTCTTAAGATGATCATACCAAGCACGAGGTGCTTGTTTCAGTCCGTATAAAGCCTTTTTAAGTTTATAGACATGGTCAGGAAATTTTTCATGAGTAAATAAAGGAGGTTGTTCAACAAAAAAAATTTCTTTTATATAACCATTTAATAAAGCACTTTTAACATCCATTTGATAAAGTTTAAAATAATAAAAACGCGCAAAGGCCAGTAAGATACGTATTGCTTCAAGTCGTGCAACTGGAGTAGATGTTTCTTCGTAGTCAATTCCTTCTTTTTTATTATATCCTTGTGCGACTAATCTAGCTTTATTCCGAGTTATATTACCTTGTTCATCAGCTTTATTTTTAAAAATCCATTTAGTACCAATGACTGTTTGATCATTTGGTCTAGGAACTAGTTCTGTTTGTTCAAATTGGTTTAGCTCTTCTTGCATAGCCATAATCCAATAGTCATCAGTAGATGCTTCTTTTGCATTTTTGGGTTCGATTTTGGAAAGAAAAGCGACATGGCCCATTTGATTAAGTTGATTTCTAGTTCTAACATGTGAATCAATTTCTCTAATGACATTTTCTACAGGGTGGTCACGTAAAATCCTAGGAGGAGATCTTAATGCATTTTCATTATGATCAATGTTTTCATTTTGTTCAATATTATTAGAAAAGCCTTCATCTTCGTCAAAATTATTTTGAGTAACCATATTTGTGATTGTCTTAGGAGTATCCTTAATATTTTTAATAAATTTGAAATTTTCGTCGAATGGAACATGAAGTGTTTCTTCGATTGTTTTGTTCTTTTATTGAAAATTCGATAAGATTTGCTTCGGTCTGAGTATCCTATGGAGACTCCTTCATTGGATTTTGGATCAAATTTTCCAAATTGATCTTTTGTATTTAAGATAAAACATTTTGAATCAAAAGTTCTAAAATAATAAATGTTTGGTTTTCTATAATGAAACAGTTCATATGGAGTGTGTTTTCGTTAAAGGTCGAATGGAGACACGATTTAGACATAGCAAGCAGTTGCTACAGCTTCTGCCCAGAAATATTTTGGTAATGTGTTTCCATTTAACAAAGTTCTTGCACATTCTTGTAGTGTTCTATTTTTCCTTTCTACAACATCATTTTGTTGTGGTGTCTTGGGAAAAGAAAAATTATGTTAAATTCCCTTTTTATTACAAAAATGTTCAAAGCTTCATTTTCAAATTCACCTCCATGATCACTTCTAATATTTTAAATTTTTAATATTTTGAATTCTTTTTGCAAAATTCTTGAAATTTTCAAAAGTATCACTTTTATTTTTTAAGAAAATAGTCCAAGTAAATCTTGAAAAATCATTTATTATAACAAATATATATTTACTATGATTTATAGATTGAATTTGAGTTGGACCAAAAAGATCTAAATGTAATAATTCTAATGGTTGTATACTAGAAATATTTTTCTTCGATTTAAAAGATGATTTTGATAGTTTTCCTAGTTGACAAGCATCACAAATATTGTTTACTTTAAAGTTCATTTTTGTTAAACCTTTTACCAAATCATTTTTAGATAATTTATTTATAGTTTTGAAATTACTATGACAAAATCTTTTGTGCCATAACCATGGATCATTTTCTTTGGCTATTAGACACATATTTGTAATATAATTTATATTCATATTTAAAACATATATAATTTTATCTCTAAAGCCTTCAAAAATAAGATTCTTATGTTGATAAAAAAGAATACACTTATTTTCAAAAAAAGATATATCGAATCCTTTGTCACACAATTGGCTAATACTAAGTAAATTGCGTTTCAGATTTTTTAACTGATAAAACATCTGTAATAAGAGGTAAATTAGATATAGCATTATTGCTCATATCGCCTTTACCGATGACATATCATTTGGAATTATCTCCAAATGAGACAGAACCTCCACTTGAGTAGACAATGTTTGTTAGCATCTCTTTTTTTCTTGTCATGTGTTTTGAGCAACCACTGTCTAGTATCCATTTTCCTCTCTTTTTGGATGGTACCTGCAAAATATAGAATTAACATTGGTACCTACCATTTAATTTGTGTCCTAAGAGTTAGGTCTTAGGGAGCCAAACCTAAGAGGGTTCAGAATTTCTTTTGAACACAAAACCTTTGTTTTTATGAACAGTTTTTACAAAAGACTTTATATATTTGTTTCTTATTAAAGAATTTTTAGTTTTAGGAACCCAAATTTTAATCGAAGTAGTAAAGTTTGAATTTTTTGACCTAGGTATTTCAACTTTATTTTTATATGAAGAATTCTTTTTCTTTGGAATAATTTTAGAAGACTGTTTATATCCTAGTCCTCTTTTATTTGAAGTAGTTTGAGAAATTTCAATAATTTTTGAAAGATTTTCTCTCTTTATTAAAATTAGCAACATTTTTAGTGAGGTCTTCTATTTTTTTTTAAGGCTAGAGTTATCTAATTCTAAAATTTTGATATTTGATTAAGGTTATGATTTTCAATTAATAAAGCATGATTCTTTTCTATTTGAGTTTCTACCTTTTGACTTAGCAGAGAAAGTTAAGATGACATATTAGAAAAAGATTCTTAAGTAACTTTGAGTTCTTCTTCTAAAATTTTCTTTTCATCTCTTAACATTTCTACTTCAATTCCAGTTTTATTCAATTTTTCAAGAGTTTCTTTGTACTTTCTATTTTTTCCTTTTAATTTGTCAAGTAATTCTGAATTGATTTTCAAAAGATCATTGAAAGTTAAATCACTTACCTCATCTTTTGTAGCCATAAAGAAAACATTGGCTTGTTCTGAATCACTATCCGAGTCACTTTCTGATGATGAGGTTGATTCTATATCGTCCCATGTGACTGAGAAAGCTTTCTTCTTGAATCTGTCTTTCTTATGCTTTCTTTTTCTCAGGACAGTCTTTCTTGATGTGACTTTTTTATGACATTCATAACATCCTAGAGCAGATGTTGATGCTTTTTTTGTGTTGATATTGTTGCTGGAGTTGTTCTTATTATATCTAAATTTGTTGCTCTTCCTAAATTTGAATTTTTTTTTGAAATTTTTAGCAATGAACGCCATATTCTTTTCATCTGAATCTGATTCATCTTTTTCTGCCTCGAATGCTATATTTTTCTTATCTTGAGCTTGTACTCGTTTTTCTTGGAGATTAACTTCATAAGATATTGGATTACCAATCAACTCTTTGTGTCGAAATTTCATTAGCTTCTTCGATTGCTAAGACTTTTCGTTCATGCTTATCCGTTAGTGAGTTGAGGATATTTGAAATAATATCAAAATCTGTGTAAGTTTCTCCTGATGCTTTCAAAGAATGATATATGTCTTGAAATCTATAGTATATTTCATTTATAGTCTCATCCTGTTTCATTTTAAAATTCTGGAACTGATTTTTTAGGACAGAAATTTTACTTTGTTTAACTTTGTTAGTACCTTCGTGTGTAACTTTAAGAGTACACTAAATTTCATGAGCAATTTTACACATGCTTATTTTATTAAACTCGTTTTTGTCTAATGCACAATGCAACATATTCATAGCTTTAACATTTGCAGTAGCATCTAATTTTTGTGTGTTAGACCATTTTCAATATTCAGTAGTAGGAATAATATATTCAAATTGCATAATGTTCCAGGTTTCATAACTACTTGCTTGTATATAGATTCTCATTCTAGTGGTCCAATAGTTATAATTAATTCCGTTAAGCAGTGGTGGTCGTGCAGTAGATTAGCCTTCTAGCAAGGTAAAGTTAACAACAGTATTGGTGTTATTTTCCATATTATGACAATATCAGATAACTATGTTACGATTATATGATGACCAATGCTCTGATACCAATGAAAGTGACTGTGTTATAGGATCGTGTAATATGGAAAAACTACTTTGAAACAATATTTCTGTTTCAGCATTCAGACGGCTGAATGAATGCATTCAGCTGGCTGTTTCCAGCCTGCTATGCATGTTCGTGTACATGTGTGTATATATATACATATGTATCAATTCAGGAAAATTTTTAACAAAATTCTAAATGAAATAAAGACTCAAGATACAACTTAATCAGCTTTAAAACTCTGAGTATGAATTTGCAACAAATCTCCTACAAAAATGATTAGTATACACAGAATATTTTATATAGCTTGTCATAATCAAAATGATGTAAAATCGAGATTCCAACAGTGTACCTCAAAGTCATATCCAACGATTATTCTTAACTTTTGAAATAGCGACAAGTTTACTTCTTCGATGTTTTGTGCTAATTATACTAATAAATTGTTTCTATATAAGTGATTCGCTTTACGGAAATAATTTATTTTCATAAACGAATCAAACATTTACTTTTAAAAACGAACTGAACTTGTGCTTGATTTCATATTAGTAAAAAACTATTAGAATTTATTCTTGATTGTTAAAACGTTAAGAAGATAATTTTCCAAGTACTGGCCCCAAAGACCTAAACCAACATCAGACCGAACACCCAGAAGTTTATCCAACTTAAGTCCCAATAATCGAGTTCCCATTCCTTTTCATAACTTTAAAATAATATTAATTATCCCAAGAGATAACTAATAACATTTAAAATCTCTTTTAAACAAACAAATCCATTATCCAATAAGATAGATAATTGTTTCCAAACACTTTTATACATTGTAAAACAACTTTTAAAAAATCTTTATTAAATCTGTTTATTAACTTTAAATCGGCTGATTAAAGCAATTTTATTACATTAGATAATTTACTTTAATCACCTTTATTAAATCAATTAATTAAAAAGATTTATTAAATTCGAATAGTCGTTAATTAATTGAATAATTAATATCAAATACTACTAATTAAATGATCAGTAATTCTAAATTCCATTGATTAAGACAATTAATTAAGTTCAAAATAATCATAAATTGATCAGATTAGTTAAATCCAAACTTCATTAGTCAAACCGATTAATAAAAACATCATTAATTAAAATGATTTAATTAAATTACAAAAATCATTAGTTGAAACAATTAATTAAATTTAAAATAATCATTAATTAAAATGATTAATAAAATTCAATCATCACTATTTAAAATAATTAATTAATTTTAAATATAATAAAAATAATTATTAGTTTCAATTATCCTTAGTTGAAATAATTAGTTTAATCTCATCATCACTAATTAAATTAGTTAAACTCTAGTTGAAATAATTAGTTTAATCCCATCATCATTAATTAAATTAGTTAAACTCCATTATCCTTAATTAGAAGAATTAATTAAACTCAAATAATCATTATTTGAACCGGTTAATTGAGTATAAAACATCATTAGCAAAAATTACAAATAAAATCTAAAGATAAACCATTTTTTAGTCATCACTTATTAAATTGGTTAATTAATCTCAAATTGATTAATTTAAAAGGTTAATTAGTTTTAAATTATCATTAATCAAAATGATTAATAAATTTTCAATATTATTTTGAGCGGAAACACAAGCTCAAGTTCAAATGACATGGTTTTGAGGATGAATTGAATGAATGACGATGTAGAAAATATTGCTATAAGGACATTTAATCTATTAAATGAAATATCAGGGTTTTATTTTAATTAACCATGATATTAAAGCACAATGGCGTAAATAAATAATTTACAGTCGAGAAACCCCTTTTGGATCTCTCTATAGATTTTTCCTGCAAAACAATGGTTACCGATAATATATAGATAATCATATGGGTTTATAACGATCAAATTAATATGCCATCCATTTTCCAAATGGAAATTCAACCAAACAAGCAAATCAAACAATTTTAACTAACATCCAAACAATCAATAAATGATTTTTAACATTGTTGATATGATATAATAAAATTGAATATGGGTTAAACTCATCAGAAATCCTTTGAAAACTTGATACACTTTGAAATTCGAGAAGCTTGGAAAACCAAAAGTTCTTCTCGAAAATAGGTCATTTTGCACTCGAATTTTGAACCATTTCCACTCTGATTTTGGAAAAGTAGTCAAAAGGAAAGTTTTATATAATTCTTTCCTCTATTATTTAAAAAAAAAAATTACTCAAAAGAGTTAAATTTTGAGGAAATTATAGCCAAAACAGTGAGGGGTATTTTCGGACATCAAAATCAAGGTTCAAAAACACTCTTGCAAAAAATGAATTTTTGGCGCATCTAAGCTCGAAATAAGAAAAGTTTAAAACTATAGTGTTGTAGCCACTGTAAATATACATGGTTTGAAAAGAATAAAATCTTGATTTGGTTTAGTGTGGAGAAAGTTACGACCGAATGAATTTGGAGGAAAAATGGAGAAAGTGGAGATGAAAATAAGTGAATTAAAACTAACTTTTCAAATAAAGAATTTGATTTTAAAAACTTTAAAACCTAAAAACTAAATAGAGAATCCATGGAAGTTTTGTTTCCATGTTTAGAAAAGTTTTGAAAATGGAAAAGAGAATGAGAAAGTGAAATAACAATTATGAAAATTAGTTTATATATCATGTTAACATGTTGAATTACCAAACATCCCTTCATTATTTACCCTCCATTCCCTGAATTCCACATCACCATGTACTCCTCCTCCCATCATATTAATGCAGCCATGGCCTCCCTCCTTTCACGTCAAGCCAACATGCCATTTAATGCTTGTCCTCAATTGTCAATATGTCAATTCATGTCCCCCTTCCGTTATGACATTTTTTTTATTATAGTTGCCAAAGTGTCACATCCTCATTTTCTTAACTTAATTAATTGCACTTAACCCTAATTAAATTACTAATCTATTTTATTACATTTCATATATTTGAATATATATATATAGACACACACACACAAATGTGTACACAACAATTCATATAACTTTTGTACGATGAAATGTCAAATGTTCGGAAAACGATTTTCGATTACATTTTCTGTTTTTCATCGAACTATATATTTTTGTAAACAAATTTTAAAAACTATTTGACCATTATTATTTACTACTAAAAAGATTTTTATTTCATTATAGAAACAGTTTTTTGAGTATTTTAAATTAATTAAATATTCGCAATTCAAAACAGTGAAATTCCTGGTCGTTACATATCTATGCCACTGTGCCACATATTGCCGCCCATCTTCCTCTTCAGTTTACTTACTTCCCCAAGCCCTAATTATGTCAATCCAAACAACCCTAACCCAATCTCAGGTTGAAAGTGGCCGTGAAACTTTCCATGAAAAAAATAGTGGAGATTGAGATGAGTTCCCCTCCATTATGTTCAAATTTAAGAAAACTTTCCTATAATAAAAAAGAAAGTATCAAATAAAAGTTAGGGTTCTGGACTTAAACAAACATAATGGAATTTTTGGCTGGATGAATAGAATCGTACTAAATGAGAAGAAGAAATATAATCATAATAGTCAATAAGGTTAAATTAATGATTTTAATAATTTTTGTTTGGGAGAATCCATGATTCATTTCCCTTTAACATATATATTTATTTATTAATATAATGACATTAAGGTTTCTTTAGTGATGGAGACCTTTAGTGGCGAGGAAAATAAAACTAGACAATCGATCACCAGAGTGGCAAGCCAACTGAGATATGTTCAACAACATGATATATGTTCACAATCCTGCATCTGTTTACATAGGCGAATCCATAATTATATTTGAGATGGCTGTAATATATTCGTCCATCAAAAAATTGATGTACCAAATTGTTTTCTATCATTTTCATACAAAAAAATGTTGCTCTGACAATATTTTGCAACAACATTGTTCATGTCAAGATTTCATTGATTGAAATCTTTGCATAGTAGCTTCATTATCGATTTATGTGATGCCCCACCATGAAGCCCACACTAAAAAAGGATATTATATAATAATATAGTCTACTACGTAGAGAATAGGGCTAATTATGAGCGATCATCCATGAGTTTTACTTTGAGCGAGCATCGATACGTTGATTTGTATGATATATATATATATATATATATATATATATATATATTCATATGGAATCGACGTATACAATTCAGGCTTAAAACAAAGTTACGGTGGCTATAATAATAACCCAGAACAACATATGATAAAATACAAATCATGGAATCACTGATCATGGTTTATACATAGTTAAATATAAAAAGATACAATGTTAAACAAGCATAATACATACACATGATGTGGACTACATAGTAGTTATCATGAAGCTCCACATAATACAAAAAATACAACACCACAAGATAGAAATACATATATACATAAAAGGAGTCTAACGCTTAATATAAGATGCATCATAACATGAATATACACATAGAGATGACAAGGATAAAACATCTAACTAACAAGTGTGGAGTCCATTCTAAAGACATTAAGCTGAAGGATCTGAAACATCTCGATCTGACTTTAGTATTATAAGATAATAATCGAGTCAATCTAGACTGTAGAGTGAATGACATAAGTAAGCAAGATATAAAATTTGATAGAATATCTCAATAACCAACATAAAGTCATTTATTAGTAATATCCAAAATTTTCACATGATTTCCCCAGAATGTATTTCACCAATTATCAAAATTCCTAGGTTAGCTTGTAAAAGCAAATTCACAATGTATTTGGTGAAAAAATAATAACAAAAAATCCAAAAATCAACATTTAAAGTCCAAAAAATCGCATAAAAGGAGGAAGCGCCAAATATATCTAAGATTTTTGAACAACTCCACCTACATGCATGTAAACTCAAGATAGGCTGAAACCTATAGTATCCCATGATAGGTGTGAGTCTATAGAAACCCAAGATAGGTACGAGACCTATAAATCCTAAGATAAGCACAAGGTAAATGAGCCCAAGATATGCAAGAGCCTATAAACTCAAGATAGGTACAAGATCTATAAAAATAAGATAGGTGGAAGCCTACAGCCTAAGGATGAGATAGCGCCCGTCGATAAGTGTTATGCACTCTCCTATAGAAACCAAAAAAGTAACCACCATATGTCCCATACCATATGGGTTTATCCAATCATTTCCTACAAGTTAGTAAAATTAATCGTATGTGTAATTGGTTCAATCGAATAAGTTTGGAAATTAATCGATAAAACAAATGCGAGTGTTCCATAACACTCATTTTATTAAACCATTTAAATCACCTTATCATCCAATTGATATTATGCAATTTTATAAAAGAAATTATTTTGTTTAAAATCAATCTTGAAAAATATAGCTTTATAAACTATTATGCCTATTGGAAATTCCTTATTGAATCTTTGGATGAAAATACCATTTTTTAAACCGTTATTCCAAACTATTTAAAACCATTATTAATACAAAGAAATCATCTATTTAAATATTTATTTAAATATCTTTTGTAACAACCCAGAATTTTGTGATTTATTTTAATTGCTTATTTTGATTATTTTATTTGAAATTATTGATTAAAACTTTACTATATTTACTAAAATGGACAAATTTTGTTATTTTAAAGTATATTTTTATTTTTGTGTGAATTATAGTTTTAAACCTGAATAAATAGAATATTTTCCAGAAAAGTGGATTTTTGGTCAATCTGGTCAAACTTTGACTTTTAAATTTAAAATTTAAATATTTGTATTTTTGAAATTTAATCGTTCATTATGAAAATACATTTAATTTCAAGAATACTGCTTTTTGTTTCGTTGAAATCCGATTTGTATTGTGAAGGTTATGCTATTTACAATATTGTATGTAAATTGTTTTATTTAATAAAGTTGTCTATTTTAAATTATATAAATAATATTTTTATTTGTCATATCATGTTCTAATATGTGTAATATGACATGTTAGGTATATATTTTATTTTTGAAACATTTTAAAGTGATGTTATAATTTTCCAAAGCTTACTGTATTTTATTTTCAATTTTTAAAACCTAGTTTCTCTTTTTAAACTATTTTCTTAATTAATTTATATTTATCTAAAATTTATTTATTTTTATTCATACATTATTTTGTTTTGTTTTTATTTTATTTACTTACATTTTTCATGTCTTTAAAAATGAATAAAGAAAATTAGAAATATGAAGAGTTTTTTTTATAACATTTCACATGCCTTTGACTTTTCACCTTCTTTTTACCTATTCATTTGCAAATCAACACTTGCATTTAATTTGGTTGACCATATCCTTTCTTCAGCCCATCACCTTCATTTTTCACGAAAAAAATAATTTTCTCAACCCTAAACTTTTGTCCATCAACTTCTGAGCCAAAAAATTGGTAATGTTCTTTCAATTTTTTTTCATTTTTTCCTTGTTTTATGCGTTCATCTTGCACTTGCTTTCACTTTGGATGTTCGGCCTGTAGCCTCCACCATCACCACCACCTCCACGACCATCATTCTCAGCTGTCATCACCTCCATCTCCTCTGACCTACATGGCCGTGGCCATCCTTGATGAGAAGCTCCACAAAAATTAGCAAAACATTACCTTAAACATGCATAGCCGATCACCAATGCCTCCACCACTTCACCACACCCCTTGGACACTTCTTGCATCACTTATACCAACCTCTACCTGACCCAAAGTCACTGCCACATCATCCCTTAGCTTCCACCAGGCCTGGCCGAGCCAATACATGCAATGGCCGAACCTTGTAGCGGTGACAAAATTCATTTTTATGCCTTGGCTTGTGATGTTCATGCATTACAACTTCCACTCCTTCACTTCCTCATTTTGGCCGACCCCATGAACCATACCTGACCCAAATTCATAGTTTAGGTCATGTATTTTTATACCTAGGCTGAGCATAGGATGGGTGAAAGCAAGTGCAAGTGATTTGGTCCTTAGTTGTGCATTATTTCTAGTCTTGTTTAATGTTATATTGTGTTGTATATTTATGTGAAATATGTTGTTTGTTTCATATGTGCAAGACAACTATTTTGGCTCTCCTCTCACTTGAATCTGTAATCGTGCCTTCGTTCTTTCCGGTTGTTTATTTGTGTGTCTGAATCGGTTATCTCCAGCTCGTAGAGGTGGGTATTTCTAACCAAACATTCCGTACTTATATAAGTAGTAAATTGACACCCTGTGAATCTGTAGACTATATTATCATGTTATACTTGCCTATGCTATGATTCATATGATGTTCACCCTGTTTATACACCTATCATATCATCTGTTACTGTTATATAATGCTATTCTGTTTATCTATGTCAGCTTATCACACTGCAAGTTTCTTGTAGATTAGAATCACTATGGGTTGAAATGATACATACCCGAACGGACTTTAGAATAGGGAAAAATCATTATGGGCTGAAATGATAGGCCTGAATGATTTTTATTTTATTCATTCATTCATTTATTTTTTTTACTTGGGATTGCGGGTTTGAAATGATAGAGCCCGGATTTTTCCATTGTAAATTACAGATTGAAATGATATATTATCCGTATCATTTGACTTAGGTCAGAAAATATATACAGACCGTGGTTAATATATATTTTTCTAAAATCTTTAAAATATTATAAAATTGTAAATATTATGATATTTTGATTTAAATTTAATTTAGAAATTATTTTTATAAATATTAGTGATTTTCTATAAGTTAAATAAGTGAAATAAATAAATGTTAAAGTAGAATCTGAGATATAAGTCAATTTTGGAATTTATGAATTTGTTTATAAATGGAATTTAAGTTAAATAATAAAATATGATAATTTTAATTTTAATTGAATTCAAAATGATTATATAAAGTGTTATTGATTTTTCTATAAATTAAAAATAGTTAAATAAATAAATGTTTAAAATTTAAATTTGAAATATAACTTAACTTTGAAAATGTGAAATAGGTTTTAAATTTAAAAGTTAAGTTAAGAAAAATAAAATGGAATTTAAATTTAATTTATGAAATGGTAAATTTAATATAAATGTAAAGTAAATGAAATGTTATAAAATTGTACATTGATTTTTTATAAGTGAACTATTAAAATTTGATAATTATTTGTGAAATTGCACTTTATAAAATCATAAATTAAAGGGTATTTAAATGATTGTTTTGAAGTGAGAAATTATTATTTTTATAAGTTAAAAATGATTTAAATTAAAATATAATTGTTTATGAGACTATATTGAAACCTTGAATTTTAATTAACAGCATTTCTAAAATGCTATCATTTCTTAAGTAAAGGATATTACAACATTTGTAAATGCTGTAATTGATACAAATGAACTATAAGGAAAAAAATGAACTAGGGGCTATTACAGCACTTTGTCAGTGCTGTAGTTGCAAAATTGAACTGAAGCTTTTATTTGAAACTAAAATCTATTACAGCATTTTTGTAGATGCTATCTTTGTTAAAATGAATTATTTTCAAATGTAAATTTACCGTAGCATTTTCTAAATGCTTCAAAAGTTAAAATTTCACTGTTTTAATAAACTGAAGTGAATAAATGAATTCTGAAAATGGTAAAATTTTGAGAATTGAGTATGTGATTATTAAATATAATAACATCAGTTTTAAATGATTTAAATGGAATATTCAATTGGTTTAATTGGAATATTTAATTGGTTTAATTGGAATATTTAATTGGTTTGATTGGAATATTTGATTTGAAATATATAAACTTTTTCCACGCTCATATCTACTAGACGTATGTCATAAATAAAGTTTGGATGCAAATTGAAATCGTTTATAAATTTTCTAATTTTTTTACATTAAAATGATGAATTTACAAATTTTAAATCGGGTAGGAAATTCAGGGTTGTTACACCATACCTGTTGCGTCAATGCTTGGAAGAAGAAGATGAATTCTGGAGTTAAAAATTGGCTTCGATCCTTTACACATACACAGTTGTAGATATGCATATCAAAATAAATTTCAAGAACTGGGAAAGACAAGTTGTAACTCGAAGAAATTGTCAAAAAGATGAAAGTTTTCTCGAATATGACAAAGCTGCTGAATAGGATAATGATCTTTACAAGGCATACATATTGGACATGGTTGAACAGTTAAAAAGAACTTAAAATCTCACAAGAATTTAAATCAATAATTGTTTTGCAAGAATAGGTAAGTAGATGGTAGATTTAAGAACTCAAAACTAAATTGCAAAATGAGCAAAGGAATAGAATTTGAATTTTAACATACAACAGGCAAATGAACTAACAACTATTGCTAAGTATCTAGGATAAATTGTATCAACTGAGAAATTAAATTTGAAAAATTAACAAAAAAAGTAAAAATAGAGAAGAACTGTTGAATATAGGAAAGCAATGTAAGCAGAGACACTGGATTTTGCCACAGAAAAATGAAAATGAAATGATATTAAGCTTCAAAGTTTTTCATATACTTTACAAGTTTAACAACTGTATTTATACACAATCGAAAGGCATTCTCTCCTCTGAGTTAATCAACCCACACAGCCCAAACACCCATTTATAGACACAAACTAACCCACTCAGAAACCTAAAGAAGGCCTGTATCAGTGTACACGTGCAAACCTTGACACACATCAATATCTGGCATTTCAAGTCAAATCTTTAACCCTTGAAGCACATGTTGCCTTCCTGCAGTATCTAGTCACCAACTCCGGTTGTTCTTTGGCCATCTCCGATGAATCTGAACGAAACTTGACATCTTCTTCCTTTTCTGCTTGAGTACAGCGGCCTCCTTTCTCCACAATCTTGGATACCAAGTTTTGGTTGTTACAGTTCCCTCCCTCTTTAATAACAGACCTTGTCCTAAGGTCTAAGTTCGAAGATCTCCTATTAATGGCCAATAATCTTCCCATGTTGCTTCATCTCTAGGTCTGTCCTTCCATTGACTAGCACTTGCACCACCAGTTCATTATTTTTTTGGTACCAATCTTCTATCTAAAATTTCCTCAGCTTGATCCACTATCTCCTCCATATAGCTAGGCACATCCTCTTGTATTATCAAGCCTTCACCGATTTTCTTTTTTAACTGGGAAACATGAAAAACAGGATGTATTTTGGCACTTGCAGGCAGTTGCAATCTGTAAGCCACCTTTCCTTTTTTTTTCTCAACGTGATAAGGTCTATAATATTTAGGTGATAACTTGTGACTTTTCTGAAGCCTAAAAGTGATTTGTCTATAAGGTTGTAGCTTCAAATACACCCAATCTCCCACTTCAAATTCTCTATCTGATCTTCTTAAGTCTGCGTATTTTTTCATTCTATCTTGAACGAATCTTAAACTGTCTTTCAAAAGTTCTAATGCTACATCTCTTGAATACAACTCTTCTTCAACCCATTCCACTTTTGCAGAATTTGGCACATAAGATAGTAAGTTTGGAGGATCAATTCCATATACTAATTTAAATGGTGTAGTATTAGTGGAAGTCTTCCAAGTAGTATTGTACCAATACTCTGATAAAGTTAACCATCTCAACCATTCCTGAGATTTGTGGAAAATAAAACACCTTAAGTAGCCTTCAAGAATTTTGTTAACTACCTTAGTTTGGCCATCACTTTGTGGGTAGTATGCCGACCTATATTTCAAGCTGCTTCCTTGTAGCCTAAAAATCTCCTTCCAAAAATTACTTGTAAACAAGACATCTCTATCACCTGTGATAGTTTTGGGCATTCCATGCAGCTTGAACACTCCATTGAAGAAAACCGTAGCCACTTCTTTGGCTGTATAAGGGTAATTCAAAGAAAAAAAATATGCATATTTGCTAAATCTGTCTACAACAACATATATAACCGTATATCTCCGACTTCTAGGCAAACATATGATAAAGTTCGTAGAAATATCTAACCAAATTCTTTCAAGAATAGGAAGAGGCTGCAAGAGTCCAGGAATGAGTATGTTTTCCCCTTTATTTCTTTGGCACTCATCATAATTTTTAACATATTCATCCACGGTTTTTTACATTTTCTTCCTGTAAAAAACTTGCTTTAATTTCTTCAAAGTAGCTTTGGTACCAGAATGTCCCCCAGTGGAGTTAAATGATGTTCTTCTACTAAATTTTTGGTAATAATGTTCAAATGATGGTCTATTAAAATTTTTGTTTTATGAAAAATTAATTTGTCTACTACGTTATATTTACTACCAGGCAATTCATTCCTTTGAATTTTTTCAAATTGTTGCTGATACCAAAGAGAATTTTGTAAGGTACCTTTCAACTCTTGCATCCGTAGTGACTATACTATAGAGACTGCCTATAGTTGAGAAGTCTTTTCTTCATTTTCTTCTATTCTTCATAGTGCATCAGCCACTCTATTGTCTCTTCCACTCTTGTATTCAACTTTATAGTCAAACCCATGAAGTTTGGCAAACCATTTGCTTTACACTCCGGTATGTAATTTTTGTGTCAAAAGGTATTTTAAGCATTGATGATGAGTTCTAATAACAAACTGTCTCCCCATTAAATACCGTGTCCACTTCCTTGTAGCTATGATGATGCCAATAATTCTTTCTCATATGCTGATAAATTCAAATTTCTTCCATGTAAATCTTTGCTCAAGTAAGCCATAGGTCTTCGATTTGCATTAATATGGCTCCTATACCATGTCCACTTGCATCAAATTCCAAAATAAATGGCTGTGTAAAATCGGGCATTGCCAATATTGGTGGTGTAACCAGACAACACTTGAGTTTGTGGAAAGCTTCCTTAGCTTCTTCATTCCATGTAAATGCATCTTTCTTCAAAATATTTGTTAGTGGCTTAACAATAGTGCCGTAGTCTTTAACGAATTTCCTATAATAACCATTGAGACCCAAGAATCCTCTCATGGTTTGAGTTTTCTTGGAAGTGGCCAATTCACTACTTCTTTTATTTTGCTTGGGTCAACAGCTAGTCCATCTACTGAAATGGTGTGACCAAGATACTCTAGAGACTACTTTGCAAAGCTAAACTTTGTCATTTTGATCACCAGGCCTTTTTTTTAGCGCCTGGAAAGTGTCCAGCAGTTGTTCAGAGTGTTCAGGCCATGACTTGCTATATACGAGTATGTCATCAAAAAAAAAACTAGCAGAAATTTCCGCAAATATGGTCTGAATATTTCATTCATTAAGGATCGAAAGGTGGGGGGTGCATTAGCCAACCCAAATGGCATTAGTATGATTTCATAATGGCCATCATGAGTTCTAAATGCAGTTTTGTGAATATCTGCCTCATCCATTCTTATTTCATGGTACCCTGACCTTAAATCCAGCTGAGAAAAGAATTTAGCTCCATGAAATTCATCAAATAGTTAATCTATCAAAGTAATGGGAAACTTGTCTTTTATGCTCTTAAAATTAAGAGCCTATAATCAATGCACAATGTCCAGGTTCCATCTTTTTTTCTCACCATCACTACAGGTGAGGAGTATGAACTATTACTGTTCCTAATGATTCCCGAATCTAGCATCTCTTTAATAAGCTTCTCAAGCTTATTTTTAATGTGGTAGGAATGTCTGTATGGTTTGATGCAGATAGGCTTGGTGTTTGGTAATAAAGGTATTTTGTGGTCATGTAATCTGCGTGGAGGAAAAGGTGGAAGATTTGTGGTAATTTCAGGGAATTTATGAAGATGTTTAACAAAATCTAGTGGAATATCTGGAATGAAATTTTCAAAAGAATCTAAAGTGCATAACATCATGGTAATTTGTCCTTGAATACACTCCTTATTAATGGCCTTCTTACTAACAACCTTCATTTCTTCCTGTTTCATTCCTTGCCAAACATACTCTTTGTCATTCTATGTGAATTTAACTTGCAATTTTTCAAGATTTAAAGTAACTTCTCCCAGCCTTCTAATCCACTATGCACCCAGAATCACTTGGCATCCTTCTAAGGGAAATAAGAGTAGGTCCAATGGCATTACGCACCCTTGACACTTGAATATAACCTCATGGCATACACCATTACCCATTGCCTTTTCACCATTAGCCATTACCACTTCAAAAATTATGGATTCTTCAACTTTGATTTTTAATTTTTTTACTAAATCTGCACTAATAAAACTATGAGTGGATCCTGAGTCAATTAGGAAATAAACTAATTTTCCTTTTATACTTCCTTTGACTTTGATAGTTGATAAAGTGGATATTCCACACATATCTTGTAATGTTACGGTTAAAGGTTCTTCTTCATTGGCTTCTGAATCTACGAATGCTTTAATTCCAATTGCTTCTATTTGTTCTTCTTCCATTAAGGCATTACTCCTTCCAGTATATATACTAGGGGATTTTTACATTTATGATCTCTATGCCATTTTTCCTTGCATCCATAACATAAATTTTGTCTTCTCGTTTCAATTAACTAGTTGGGTGTGAGCCCCTTGATTTTTGCCAAGGCCTCCAACTATGTGTCCTTATGGTTAATAACAGGGTTTATGTTGTGGGTAATTGGAGAACATTGAGAAGGAGCAGGATGGGCATTATTATTTCTCTAAATACTCATAGTAGGATTTACTGTTTTGATGTTCTTTCTGGTGTAAGTTTGCTTACTCTCATACATCTTTGCCAAGGCAACTACTTCCTTGAAATAGTTGGTCTAGAAGTAAGTACATCATACTTTAATTCTTCTTTTAAACCACCAATGAATCGATCTAACACAAACTTTTGGGGTATTGCATCTGCGGCCATTTGTAATGGTTCAAATTTGTTAAGGTAATTCAAGACAGTAGTAGCCTGCTTTAACCCAGCTAATGCTTCAAATGCTCTTTTCATCTCTTCAGGATTAAATCTTACCATGATTTCTTCCTTAAAACCTGCTAAGAACTATGATTAGGCACATTACATATATACCATTTATACCATTGCAGCGGTTTTTTTTAAGATAGAATGAACAACCCACAGTCGTTCATCTGTCTGATGAAATCTAAAATATTGTTCAACTTGTTATAGCCAATCAATCACTCGTTCCTCATTTTAAAAACTGGAAAATCAAGTTTAAGGAAAGTTAATAGGGTGCTTCCTGAGGGATAATCTGAATAATAACAATTCGGGTATGGTTTCTTTGGTTATATGAAGGATATGGTGGCTCTTGAGGATAATATTGTGTATTCTGATAACTTCTGGGTGGTATTGGCATTCGTAGTGGCGTTAGTGGTGATGGGGGAACAGGTTGTGAATTTGGGGGAAATGAAGGTGGAGGACATCCAGGTACTTGGGCAGACCAAGAATTTCGATGATTGTAGGGATATTGAGATTCTTGATATGGATTTGAAGGTGGTATGGAAGGTGGTTGATTCCTGATTTGGTGGATATCTCGAGAAAGAACGGTCAATACATTATGGAATCCTTCAAATTTAGTGCTTAATTATTGTTGAGCTTGTTCGATTCATCGATTCAATTCCTCTTATCTCGTCTATGAAGGATCTTGAAGTCGAAAAGATTATTGGAATGAATTACTGGTGTTTGGTGGATTGAGTTGAGGATTCGCTGGCACCTCAGGAGGGTACTTTGATACCAAATTGGAAGGCCCTGGTTGATCATTACCATTGGCCATTGCTGATGCGTCAATGTTTAGAAGAAGAAGATGAATTCTGGAGTTAAAAATTGGCTTCGATCTTGTACACGTAAACAGTTGCAAATATGCACACTAGCATAGAAAAATTTCAAGAAAATTAAGAACTGGGAAAGACAAGTTGTGACTCGAAGAAATTGTCAAAAAGATGAAGTTTTCTCAGAGATGACAAAGCTGCTAAATAGGATAATGATCTCTATATAGCATATATATTGGACATGGTTGAACAGTTACAAAGAACTTAAAATCTCACAAGAATTTAGATCAAGAATTGTTTTGCAAGAATAGATAAGTAGATGGCAAATTCAAGAACTCGAAACTAAAGTGCAAAATAAACAAAGGAACAGAATTTAAATTTTAACATACAACTAGCAAATGAACTAACAACTATTGCTAAGTATCTAAGATAAATTATATCAACTGAGAAATTAAATTTGAAAAATTAACAAAAACTGGAAAGAAAAATAGAGAAGAACTATTGAATATAGGAAAGAATAGTAAGCATAGACACTAGATTTTGTGACAGAAAATGGAAATGAAATGATATTAAGCTTCAAAGTTTTTCATACACTTTACAAGTTTAACAACTACATTTATATACAACCGAAAGACATCCTCTCCTCCAATTTAATCAACCCACACAGCCCAAACACCCATTTATAGACACAAACAAACCCACTCAGAAACCTAAAGAAGGCCCGTATCTGTGTACACGTGCACACCTTGACACACATCAATATCTGGCGTCTCAAGTCAAGTCTTCAACCCTTGAAGCACATGTTGCCTTCCTGCAGCATCCAGTCACCAACTTCGGTTGTTCTTTGGCCATATCCAATGAATCGGACCGAAGTTGGACATTTTTTCCTTTTTTGCTTGAGAACAACAGCCTCCTTTCTCAACAATCATGGCTACCAAGTTTGATTGTTACAGGTTTTTTTGTTAAAATTATGTTTTCTTCCGATTTTTTTTATTTCAGTTTGTAAGATCGTGAGTTTTCATTCATTTTATGGGAGATTGCTTAATTTACAAATAAATGGAGAACATAAAATCTTTTATTGTTTCCAAAATTTGTAATGATTCACCTTTACGACCTCCAAATGTCGATACTAATTTATCCACAGTATTCATATGCCTAACATCCAAGTGCTGGAAAGATGAAAAGTTAGGGTAAAATAAAAAAAGAAAAAGAAAATAGAATAAGAAGGAATATAATAACAGAATCTCACAGCTGAATGGTAATATATAATATCAAAGGAATAGTACAAAGGGTTAATCCAATATAGAAATTTTGGAGTTACAAAACAAAAGTATCATCATTAGCCTAGACAGTTATATCAACTTGTTCTTACAAATGCTGATATGTACAATATAGTAATACACTAGAGATAAGAATATTACGGTAGGTGAAACATCCAGTTTGTCTCCTCGAGCGCTAAAAAACATCAACGAAAACCTTCCTTTCTCAAACTAATTTAAAGAGCACGCGAAGAATTTAGGAAAAACAAATCCAAACGTCAGGCGTAAGTCTGGTATAAAAAACTCAAGAAATATGTAATCAACATATAACAGTATTTTCGAGACTACATGGAATGCTATAATGATTATCCCCTCAAAAGAACTACCATCTAAAAGGAACATAAGGTGATATAATAGATAATGTCTATGGTATAGAATATAAATAGTATAACATAGCTGGAATGGTTACATAGGTTACATTCAACAGCATATTAGGAGTACAATCAAATCCGATAAGGAACATTTGCAAATCTATTTTCCATAAAGATCTCACAAAGAAGCCGAATCCAAATTCTATGCACAAGGATATAAGTTATCTTCCAAGGTCGTATATCTCAAGAAAAAATATACTATAAGGAAAACACAAAGGTCAAGCCCGAACATAAACATGAACAACATGAACCAAATACCATCAACCCTCGTACGCAACATCGATAAGGATACTCTAGATCTGGAGTTGATAACTATTTAAACGTAAATAGTTAGGAGTTTCAACGTATCATGAAAATTTTAATGATGACCTTATAGATTAATTTATCTCTTGGATGTTAATTAAAATATTAGGAGGAAATCGAATACATTCCTAAGAAGAGCTAATGAATTGAATTCATGAGATATATATGTATTGTATATATCTCTATGTGTGTATATACATATATATATACACACATACAAAGTGTGTATGCGTATTGATTCAACCTTAAATTAGGTAGTGTCTAAGGTTTTAAAATTGCACTATGTAAATGATTTATTTCAAAATAAAATTAATCAGGGATATGAAAATATTTTTAGGAATTTCAAAAGATGAGAAATTGTAAGTGGAAAAGCCAATTAAAAGAAATAAAACTAGATTTATTTTTGGGTTTTACTCAATATAAGCTTTGTTGATATAAAATGAGAGCCTTCTAGAATTCTTGAACATGATAAAATATAATGTATTTAAAGGTAAATTATATTAGTGAATTCTTTTGGTTCATATATTATATAATAAGAGGCAGTGATTGAACTTTAAGGGCTTTAACTATGGAAACCTCCTTGGGAAATTTTTAGTCTTCAAATCATGACACCAATTTTGGGAATAATTGAAAGGAGTTTCTTTAATGGCTAAATTCTTAGTGTAGTACTTTCAAAAGGGAGGTGAATTGAATAATATGCTCTCTCTGCTTAATTAAGTGAACTAGTATGTTTTGTATATTTATATTGTAACATAAGAAATAACTTTAGAAATGTGTACTTATAAACTGGAACTTCCTCTTTTGGGAAATGATTTTAAGAAGGAAACTTAATTGAATAACATGAAATCTTTAGAATGGGTTATATAATTTGAGCCTTTAAAATTAAAAACCAATTCAGAGACTTATTTGATATAGATAAATTTAAAACCCATAGAAAGGATTTTAGTGGTAAGATAAATTTATGTTATGAATGTAGAAGTCATATCAAGGAAATCCTAGAATTAATCCACAACTCTTGAACATGATAAATTAAACAAGTATCTTAAAACATTGAGAATGATAGGTATTTTGAATAAAGAATATACTTATAGTAAATTGAGATGTGAAAACTAACTTCAAAACTTATTTGAAATTTTACAAATAAGAACCTTTTTTGGGTTATAACCTTTTTTTGATTGAACGAGGTTGAAATTTGTAAAGTCTAATCCTTTAAAATAAGTTATAGAAGTAATCTATAGTGAGGTCTAAGAATGAAATAATTAAGAAATTTCTAAAAGTACAAGATTATAGAAATTCAGAGAACTCAAACCAACCATATGAATTTATTTAGATAAATAATAAACAAAACTATATTTCATGGGAAACATGAAAAAAAGAGCTTCTAAGATGTTTGAATAAAGATAAAATCTTAGAAATCTACCTCAGGAATGTATTTTTGCCTTGGGTATCACTGGGAAGGTCGTGTCTACCTTGATCGAATGTTTCCATTGTCGACAGTCTCTATTCCGATATTGGTATGGCACCTTCTGAGACTTTATTTGGGGATAACATCGATCACTCTCTTGTTAGTTTAAGTCAGGGAAATAAATTGACCTTAAATTCTAACTCAATCCACGAACTTTTAGGAAAAAAAATTGGAATTTTCTGTGGAAAATTGAATTTTTGTTTTTTCCTTGTTGAATGACTGGTATTTTAGTGAAATTGAGATAATGGCTCTTTGATACATGGGACACTACCCAAACATTGAGTGTAGTGACCCTGTTGCTGACCGAATTTCCTTACCAGTCCAGTTCTCTGGCATCTGTGGTGTCCTTCATATGTTCCAGCTTTAGAAACATATTAGAAATTATGATTCTATTCTTGGGCATAGAGTCCTCGTTGCACTTAAGCTCACTCAAAATCTAACTTATGAGCATAGATCTATTTGTGTTGTTGCATCGGAGGTTAAACACCTTCAAAATAAAGATTTTTGGCTCATCTACGTCCAATGGTCTGACAATCCAAAAGACTGTTCTTGGGAGACTAGAGAGTTTATCGAGCGAATGCATCCTGAGTTATTTTCCAATGCTCATTAGTGGTGAGACTCTTGCTTTAAATTATTTCATGTTCATGGTTTTATCCGCTTTGATAAATGCATTGTTTGAATTGTTATCGACTTTCCCTTAAAGAAAATTGTAGGGATGCAATTTTTATAGGGTTGGAGTCTGTAGCAACCCTGGTCGGGATTGCCTAAAAATCAACACTAAAATATGATTAAATCATAATCAATTTTTAAGATGAATTTGGGAAACTTATATTTATTTTATTTCCAAATTTAAATTGGACTTAGGTTTAAAACAAATAGGACAGTTTAAAAAATGGCTTTTGAAGTGCTGAAAAATAAATTGCAAATTTATTTAATTTTTTTTTAATTTATTGTTTAAAATGAGATTTTTCATCTAATAGTTTTGTATATTTAAATAATGTAAATAGTTTTTGTTTCAAAAGTTCTATTTAATTTTATAAAGTACCTCAATATTAATAGAAATGAGAATTTTTAACTTGTTGATTAGTTTTGAAAATTTTGGGAAATCAATCTATTCTTTTATAAAACATTATTAAGGTTTAATTTGTGTCTTGTAATGAGAATTCAGAAGGAAATAATAATTCATTTCCTCATTGGGTATAGGGTAGCCACTTTGGCCCATGTTGTAATATTAATAAGGAGAAAATGAACGTTACATTCATTTTCCTTCTCGTGCTATTCTCAGCTCAAAAAATTGAAACTAAGAAACTCCTAATTCTTTAAAACCCTATCCACTATTTTTCCCCAAATCAAGAGCAAATTAAGGGGCTTTTTGCTAATAATTATAGAAATCAAAAGAAGGTAATCTCCTCTGTTTTCTAGTATATTTAATTCGTGAATTAATCTCATTTTTTGGCTTAGTGTTGTAATTTTTCTTCTCCAATTTTTGAGATAAACTTAGGCTCTGTGGCTGAGAGGTGATAGCCTAGATGAATCCAGATTCTAAGCACTAATTCAAGTTCTTTTAGCTGAATTATTATTACACTTCTAGACCCTAGATGAATGCATGCACCTAATTGATAAGTTGTTTGTGTTTATTGATCAAAATCATCTCAAGGTCTTGGTAATTGCTATTCAATTTTAAGTTTGCTGAAAACCCTAGTATTTGATCTCTTGAATCACCAAATTATTGATGAATATATGTTTACATGACACCAAAACTAGTGATCGAAAAGCCAAAACCATCCGCAGCCAACAACTCAACTTCGACGGACCACTAAAGAGCCATAGAAACATCTTGGGGCATGACCCTGGCAGGGAAACCGGTGGACCAATCACCTCGACTGGTGCGTCGGTCACTGCTTGAGCTAAGCAACAGGTAGTGCCATTTTGGCTTTTCGATCGTCTGTTTCGTTGTTTGCTCTCCCGGTGTTTTCTCTTATGTTATGTGCATTGTTTATGATCCATTCCATACTCCAGTTCTTAATTTACGAATTTGTGAATTCATCTTGGGCTGTTATTATTCCATAGGAATGCTCTATAGATCCATGCTATGAGACACAAATTCATTGCATGTTTTAACTCAAGTTTTCAAAAGAACAATCTCTTATTCAAAATCTTTTTCCTATGTTTCAAGTAAAAATATATTTTCTATGCAAAAGATGTAACAACCAGATATTTTCAGCCATTTGCATTCACACATGCTGGACTTGAATTGCTCAAAATACCGTATTGTAAATAAATCTGGAAAAAATGAAATACAATCACAGAATCAGAGACACAGAAATATCAGAATAACTCGCAGCGGAAATTTAAATACCATGGTAGTTCATAAAGCTACTATAACAAACTCTCAAAACATAATACATAATATCAGTCTGAAAAAAAACATATACGATAGAAATCTCAAATACATAAAAGTTTATAAATACCAGAGCTGAAATAGAACGGATGAAACTGAAAGGGAATAGATAACTAGACAAGCAGAATCTCCAGCGATTCCTAGCTCCAGAAAAGAAATCCAAAGCTAAGCTGTAAATACTCAGGCTGACTCGAGCGTAAAGTAAAACACAAAACACTCGAGTCAGGACATACATACTTATATAATGTACACCAACTCAAGTGAACTATAGTAGTAATGCACAATAACATAAAGGATGCTTGGGATCGTCCATCCTCTAAGGATCAATTAAACCATAAAAATACATCCCGTGGTTAAAATTACAAAATAGTAATTTATACTCCAAAATCAAATATCATTTCAAAATTCAATATCATTCAAAATCCATTTCAAAATATTAAAATATCATATTTTTCCCAAACCACATTCATTTTATTTAATTTAAATATCATTCCAAGTCACATTTCAAAATGGTTTATATTTCAAATCAAATATTCCAATCAAACCAATTAAATATTCCAATTAAACCAATTAAATATTCCAATTAAACCAATTGAATATTCCATTTAAATCATTTAAAAATGATGTTATTATATTTAATAACCACATACTCAATTCTCAAAATTTTACCATTTTCAGAATTCATTTATTCACTTCAGTTTATTAAAACAGTGAAATTTTAACTTTTGAAGCATTTAGAAAATGCTACGGTAAATTTACATTTGAAAACAATTCATTTTAACAAAGATAGCATTTACAAAAATGCTGTAATAGATTTTAGTTTCAAATAAAAGCTTTAGTTCAATTTTGCAACTACAGCACTGACAAAGTGCTGTAATAGCCCCTAGTTCATTTTTTTCCTTATAGTTCATTTGTATCAATTACAGCATTTACAAATGCTGTAATATCCTTTACTTAAGAAATGATAGCATTTTAGAAATGCTGTTAATTAAAATTCAAGGTTTCAATATAGTTTCATAAACAATTATATTTTAATTTAAATCATTTTTAACTTATAAAAATAATAATTTCTCACTTCAAAACAATCATTTAAATACCCTTTAATTTATGATTTTATAAAGTGCAATTTCACAAATAATTATCAAATTTTAATAGTTCGCTTATAAAAATTCAATGTACAATTTTATAACATTTCATTTACTTTACATTTATATTAAATTTACCATTTCATAAATTAAATTTAAATTCCATTTTATTTTTCTTAACTTAACTTTTAAATTTAAAACCTATTTCACATTTTCAAAGTTAAGTTATATTTCAAATTTAAATTTTAAACATTTATTTATTTAACTATTTTTAATTTATAGAAAAATCAATAACACTTTATATAATCATTTTAAATTAAATTAAAATTCAAATTATCATATTTTATTATTTAACTTAAATTCCATTTATAAACAAATTCATAAATTCCAAAATTGACTTATATCTCAAATTCTACTTTAACATTTATTTATTTCACTTATTTAACTTATAGAAAATCACTAATATTTATAAAAATCATTTCTAAATTAAATTTAAATCAAAATATCATAATATTTACAATTTTATAATATTTTAAAGATTTTAGAAAAATATATATTAACCACGGTCTGTATATATTTTCTGACCTAAGTCAAATGATACGGATAATATATCATTTCAATCCGTAATTTACAATGGAAAAATCCGGGCTCTATCATTTCAAACACGCAATCCCAAGTAAAAAAAATAAATGAATGAATGAATAAAATAAAAATCATTCAGGCCTATCATTTCAGCCCATAATGATTTTTCCCTATTATAAAGTCTGTTCGGGTATGTATCATTTCAACCCATAGTGATTCTAATCTACAAGAAACTTGCAGTGTGATAAACTGACATAGATAAACAGAATAGCATTATATAACAGTAACAGATGATATGATAGGTGTATAAACAGGGTGAACATCATATGAATCATAGCATAGGCAAGTATAACATGATAATATAGTCTACAGATTCACAGGGTGTCAATTTACTACTTATATAAGTACGGAATGTCTGGTTAGAAATACCCACCTCTACAAGCTGGAGATAACCGATTCAGACACACAAATAAACAACCGGAAAGAACGAAGGCACGATTACAGATTCAAGTGAGAGGAGAGCCAAAATAGTTGTCTTGCACATATGAAACAAACAACATATTTCACATAAATATACAACACAATATAACATTAAACAAGACTAGAAATAATGCACAACTAAGGACCAAATCACTTGCACTTGCTTTCACCCATCCTATGCTCAGCCTAGGTATAAAAATGCACGACCTAAATTATGAATTTGGGTCAGGTATGGTTCATGGGGTCGGCCAAAATGAGGAAGTGAAGGAGTGGAAGTTGTAATGCATGAACATCACAAGCCAAGGCATAAAAATGAATTTTGTCACCGCTACAAGGTTCGGCCATTGCATGTATTGGCTCGGCCAGGCCTGGTGGAAGCTAAGGGATGATGTGGCAGTGACTTTGGGTCAGGTAGAGGTTGGTATAAGTGATGCAAGAAGTGTCCAAGGGGTGTGGTGAAGTGGTGGAGGCATTGGTGATCGGCTATGCATGTTTAAGGTAATGTTTTGCTAATTTTTGTGGAGCTTCTCATCAAGGATGGCCACGGCCATGTAGGTCAGAGGAGATGGAGGTGATGACAGCTGAGAATGATGGTCGTGGAGGTGGTGGTGATGGTGGAGGCAACAGGCCGAACATCCAAAGTGAAAGCAAGTGCAAGATGAATGCATAAAACAAGGAAAAAATGAAAAAAAATTGAAAGAACATTACCAATTTTTTGCCTCAGAAGTTGATGGACAAAAGTTTAGGGTTGAGAAAATTATTTTTTTCGTGAAAAATGAAGGTGATGGGCTGAAGAAAGGATATGGTCAACCAAATTAAATGCAAGTGTTGATTTGCAAATGAAAAGGTAAAAAGAAGGTGAAAAGTCAAAGGCATGTGAAATGTTATAAAAAAAACTCTTCATATTTCTAATTTTCTTTATTCATTTTTAAACACATGAAAAATGTAAGTAAATAAAATAAAAAAAAACAAAATAAGGTATGAATAAAAATAAATAAATTTTAGATAAATATAAATTAATTAAGAAAATAGTTTAAAAAGAGAAACTAGGTTTTAAAAATTGAAAATAAAATACAGTAAGCTTTGGAAAATTATAACATCACTTTAAAATGTTTCAAAAATAAAATATATACCTAACATGTCATATTACACATATTAGAACATGATATGACAAATAAAAATATTATTTATATAATTTAAAATAGACAACTTTATTAAATAAAACAATTTACATACAATATTGTAAATAGCATAACCTTCACAATACAAATCGGATTTCAACGAAACAAAAAGCAGTATTCTTGAAATTAAATGTATTTTCATAATGAAAGATAAAATTTCAAAAATACAAATATTTAAATTTTAAATTTAAAAGTCAAAGTTTGACCAGATTGACCAAAAATCCACTTTTCTGGAAAATATTCTATTTATTCAGGTTTAAAACTATAATTCACACAAAAATAAAAATATACTTTAAAATAACAAAATTTGGTGGTTACTTTTTGGTTTCTATAGGAGAGTGCATAACACTTATCGACGGGCGCTATCTCATCCTTAGGCTGTAGGCTTCCACCTATCTTATTTTTATAGATCTTGTACCTATCTTGAGTTTATAGGCTCTTGCATATCTTGGGCTCATTTACCTTGTGCTTATCTTAGGATTTATAGGTCTCGTACCTATCTTGGGTTTCTATAGACTCACACCTATCATGGGATACTATAGGTTTCAGCCTATCTTGGGTTTACATGCATGTAGGTGGAGTTGTTCAAAAATCTTAGATATATTTGGCACTTCCTCCTTTTATGTGAGTTTTTGGATTTTAAATGTTGATTTTTGGATTTTGTGTTATTTATTTTTTCACCAAATACATTGTGAATTTGCTTTTACAAGCTAACCTAGGAATTTTGATAATTGGTGAATACATTCTGGGGAAATCATGTGAAAATCTTGGATATTACTAATAAATGACTTTATGTTGGTTATTGAGATATTCTATCAAATTTTATATCTTGCTTACTTATGTCATTCACTCTACAGTCTAGATTGACTCGATTATTATCTTATAATACTAAAGTCAGATCGAGATGTTTCAGATCCTTCAGCTTAAAGTCTTTAGAATGGACTCCACACTTGTTAGTTAGATGTTTTATCCTTGTCATCTCTATGTGTATATTCATGTTATGATGCATCTTATATTAAGCGTTAGACTCCTTTTATGTATATATGTATTTCTATCTTGTGGTGTTGTATTTTTTGTATTATGTGGAGCTTCATGATAACTACTATGTAGTCCACATCATGTGTATGTATTATGCTTGTTTAACATTGTATCTTTTTATATTTAACTATGTATAAACCATGATCGGTGATTCCATGATTTGTATTTTATCATATGTTGTTCTGGGTTATTATTATAGCCAACGTAACTTTGTTTTAAGCCTGAATTGTATACGTCGATTCCACATGAATATATATATATATATATATATATATATATATATCATACAAATCGACGTATCGATGCTCGCTCAAAGTAAAACTCATGGATGATCGCTCATAATTAGCCTTATTCTCTACATAGTACACTATATTATTATATAATATCCTTTTTTAGTGTGGGCTTCATGGTGGGGCATCACAAAAATCGACAATGAAGCTACTATGCAAAGATTTCAATCAATGAAATCTTGACATGAACAATTCAGAGCAATATTTTTTTGTATGAAAATGATAGAAAACAATTTGGTACATCAATTTTTTGATGGACGAATATACTACAGCCATCTCAAATATAATTATGGATTCGCCCATGTAAACAGATGCAGGATTGTGAACATATATCATGTTGTTGAACATATCTCAGTTGGCTTGCCACTCTGGTGATCGATTGTCTAGTTTTATTTTCCTCGCCACTAAAGGTCTCCATCACTAAAGAAACCTTAATGTCATTATATTAATAAATAAATATATATGTTAAAGGGAAATGAATCATGGATTCTCCCAAACAAAAATTATTAAAATCATTAATTTAACCTTATTGACTATTATGATTATATTTCTTCTTCTCATTTAGTACGATTCTATTCATCCAGCCAAAAATTCCATTATGTTTGTTTAAGTCCAGAACCCTGACTTTTATTTGATACTTTCTTTTTTATTATAGGAAAGTTTTCTTAAATTTGAACATAATGGAGGGGAACTCATCTCAATCTCCACTATTTTTTTCATGGAAAGTTTCACGGCCACTTTCAACCTGAGATTGGGTTAGGGTTGTTTGGATTGACATAATTAGGGCTTGGGGAAGTAAGTGAACTGAAGAGGAAGATGGGCGGCAATATGTGGCACAGTGGCGTAGATATATAACGACCAGGAATTTCACTGTTTTGATTTGTGAATATTTAATTAATTTAAAATATTCAAAAAACTGTTTCTATAATGAAATAAAAATCTTTTTAGTAATAAATAATAATGGTCAAATAGTTTTTAAAATTTGTTTACAAAAAATATATAGTTCGATGAAAAACAGAAAATGTAATCGAAAATCGTTTTTCGAACATTTGACATTTCATCGTACAAAAGTTATATGAATTGTTGTGTACACATTTGTGTGTGTGTGTCTATATATATATTCAAATATATGAAATGTAATAAAATAGATTAGTAATTTAATTAGGGTTAAGTGTAATTAATTAAGTTAAGAAAATGAGGATGTGACACTTTGGCAACTATAATAAAAAAATGTCATAACGGCAGGGGGACATGAATTGACATATTGGCAACTTGAGGACAAGCATTAAATGGCATGTTGGCTTGACGTGAAAGGAGGGAGGCCATGGCTGCATTAATATGATGGGAGGAGGAGGACATGGTGATGTGGAATTCAAGGAATGGAGGGTAAATAATGAAGGGTGGTTTGGTAATTCAACATGTTAACATAATATATAAACTAATTTTCCTAATTGTTATTTCACTTTCTCATTCTCTTTTCCATTTTCAAAACTTTTCTAAACATGGAAACAAAACTTCCATGGCTTCTCTATTTAGTTTTTAGGTTTTAAAGTGTTTAAAATCAAATTCTTTATTTGAAAAGTTAGTTTTAATTCACTTATTTTCATCTCCACTTTCTCCATTTTTCCTCCAAATTCATTCGGTCGTAACTTTCTCCACACTAAACCAAATCAAGATTTTATTCTTTTCAAACCATGTATATTTACAGTGGCTACAACACTATAGTTTTAAACTTTTCTTATTTCGAGCTTAGATGCGCCAAAAATTCATTTTTTGCAAGAGTGTTTTTGAACCTTGATTTTGATGTCCGAAAATATCCCTCACTGTTTTGGCTATAATTTCCTCAAAATTTAACTCTTTTGAGTAATTCTTTTTTTTAAATAATAGAGGAAAGAATTATATAAAACTTTCCTTCTGACTACTTTTCCAAAATCAGAGCGGAAATGGTTCAAAATTCGAGTGCAAAATGACCTATTTTCGAGAAGAACTTTTGGTTTTCCAAGCTTCCCGAATTTCAAAGTGTATCAAGTTTTCAAAGGATTTCTGATGAGTTTAACCCATATTCAATTTTATTATATCTTATCAACAATGTTAAAAATAATTTATTGATGTTTGGATGTTAGTTAAAATTGTTTGATTTGCTTGTTTGGTTGAATTTCCATTTGGAAAATGGATGGCATATTAATTTGATCGTTATAAACCCATATGATTATCTATATATTATCGCTAACCATTGTTTTGCAGGGAAAATCTGTAGAGAGATCCAAAAGGGGTTTCTCGACTGTAAATTATTTATTTACGCCATTGTGCTTTAATATCATGGTTAATTAAAATAAAACCCTGATATTTCATTTAATAGATTAAATGTCCTTATAGCAATATTTTCTACATCGTCATTCATTCAATTCATCCTCAAAACCATGCCATTTAAAATTGAGCTTGTGTTTCCACTCAAAATAATATTGAAAATTTATTAATCATTTTGGTTAATGATAATTTAAAACTAATTAACCTTTTAAATTAATCAATTTTAGATTAATTAACCAATTTAATAAGTGATGACTAAAAAATGGATTATCATTAGATTTTTTTTATAATTTTTGCTAATGATGTTTTATACTCAATTAACCGGTTTAAATAATGATTATTTGAGTTTAATTAATTCTTCTAATTAAGGATAATGGAGTTTAACTAATTTAATTAATGATGATGGGATTAAACTAATTATTTCAACTAGAGTTTAACTAATTTAATTAGTGATGATGGGATTAAACTAAGTATTTCAACTAAGGATAATTGAAACTAACAATTATTTTTATTATATTTAAAATTAATTAATCATTTTAAATAGTGACAATTGAATTTTATTAATCATTTTAATTAATGATTATTTTAAATTTAATTAATTGTTTCAACTAATGATTTTTGTAATTTAATTAAATCATTTTAATTAATGATGTTTTTATTAATCGGTTTGACTAATAAAGTTTGGATTTAACTAATCTGATCAATTTATGATTATTTTGAACTTAACTAATTGTCTTAATCAATGGAATTTAGAATTACTTATCATTTAATTAGTAGTGTTTGATATAAATTATTCAATTAATTAACGGGTATTCGAATTTAATAAATCTTTTTAATTAATTGATTTAATAAAGGTGATTAAAGTAAATTATCTAATATAATAAAATTGCTTTAATCAGCCGATTTAAAGTTAATAAACTGATTTAATAAATATTTTTTAAAATTTGTTTTACAATGTATAAAAGTGTTTGGAAACAATTATCTATCTTATTGGATAATGGATTTGTTTGTTTAAAAGAGATTTTAAATGTTATTAATTATCTCTCGGGATAATTAATATTATTTTAAAGTTATGAAAAGGAATGGGAACTCGATTATTGGGACTTAAGTTGGATAACCTTCTGGGTGTTCGGTCTGATGTTGGTTTAGGTCTTTGGGGCCAGCACTTGGAAAATTATCTTCTTAACATTTTAACAATCAAGAACAAATTCTAATAGTTTTTTACTAATATGAAATCAAGCACAAGTTCAGTTCGTTTTTAAAAGTAAAAGTTTGATTCGTTTATGAAAATAAATTATTTCTGTAAAGCGAATCACTTATATGGAAACAATTTATTAGTATAATTAGCACAAAACATCGAAGAAGTAAACTTGTCGCTATTTCAAAAGTTAAGAATAATCGTTGGATATGACTTTGAGGTACACTGTTGGAATCTCGATTTTACATCATTTTGATTATGACAAGCTATATAAAATATTCTGCGTATACTAATCATTTTTGTAGGAGATTTTGTTGCAAATTCATACTCAGAGTTTTGAAGCTGATTAAGTTGTATCTAGAGTCTTTGTTTCATTTAGAATTTTGTTAAAAAATTTCCTGAATTGATACATATGTATATATATACACACATGTACACGAACATGCATAGCAGGCTGGAAACAGCCAGCTGAATGCATTCATTCAGCCGTCTGAATGCTGAAACAGAAATATTGTTTCAAAGTAGTTTTTCCATATTATACGATCCTATAACACAGTCACTTTCATTGGTATCAGAGCATTGTTCATCATATAATCGTAACATAGTTATCTGATATTGTCATAATATGGAAAATAACACCAACATTGTTGTTAACTTTACGTTCCTAGAAGGCTAATCTACTGCACGACCACCACTGTTTAATGGAATTAATTATAACTATTGGGCCACTAGAATGAGAATCTATATACAAGCAAGTAGTTATGAAACCTGGAACATTATGCAATTTGAATATATTATTCCTACTACTGAATATTGAAAATGGTCTAACACACAAAAATTAGATGCTACTGCAAATGTTAAAGCTATGAATATGTTGCATTGTGCATTAGACAAAGATGAGTTTAATAAAATAAGCATGTGTAAAACTGCTCATGAAATTTAGTGTACTCTTAAAGTTACACATGAAGGTACTAACAAAGTTAAACAAAGTAAAATTTCTGTGCTAAAAAATCAGTTCCAGAATTTTAAAATGAAACAGGATGAGACTATATATGAAATATACTATAGATTTCAAGACATATATCATTCTTTGAAAGCATCAGGAGAAACTTACACAGATTTTGATATTATTTCAAAAATCCTCAACTCACTAATGGATAAGCATGAACGAAAAGTCTTAGCAATCGAAGAAGCTAATGAAATTTCGACACGAAGAGTTGATTGGTAATCCAATGTCTTATGAAGTTAATCTCCAAGAAAAACGAGTATAAGCTCAAGATAAGAAAAATATAGCATTCCAGGCAGAAAAAGATGAATCAGATTCAGATGAAAAGGATATGGCGTTCATTGCTAAAAATTTCAAAAAAATTTCAAATTTAGGAAGTGCGACAAATTTAGATATAATAAGAACAACTCCAGCAACAATATCAACACAAAAAAAGCATCAACATCTGCTCTAGGATGTTATGAATGTCATAAAAAAGTCACATCAAGAAAGACTGTCATGAGAAAAAGAAAGCATAAGAAAGACAGATTCAAGAAGAAAGCTTTCTCAGTCACATGGGACGATATAGAATCAACCTCATCATCAGAAAGTAACTCGGATAGTGATTCAGAACAAGCCAATATTTTCTTTATGGCTACAAAAGATGAGGTAAGTGATTTAACTTTCAATGATCTTTTGGAAATCAATTCAGAATTACTTGACAAATTAAAAGGAAAAAATAGAAAGTACAAAGAAACACTTGAAAAATTGAATAAAACTGGAATTGAAGTAGAAATGTTAAGAGATGAAAGAAAATTTTAGAAGAAGAACTCAAAGTTACTTAAGAATCTTTTTCTAATATGTCATCTTAACTTTCTCTGCTAAGTCAAAAGGTAGAAACTCAAATAGAAAAGATTGATGCTTTATTAATTGAAAATCATAACCTTAACCAAATATCAAAATTTTAGAATTAGATAACTCTAGCCTTAAAAAAAATTAGAAGACCTCACTAAAAGTGTTGCTAATTTTAATAAAGAGAGAAAATCTTTCAAAAATTATAGAAAATTCTCAAACTACTTCAAATAAAAGAGGACTAGGATATAAACAGTCTTCTAAAATTATTCCAAAGAAAAAGAATTCTTCGTATAAAAATAAAGTTGAAATACCTAGGTCAAAAAATTCAAACTTTACTACTTCAATTAAAATTTGGGTTCCTAAAACTAATAATTCTTTAATAAGAAACAAGTATATAAAGTCTTTTGTAAAAACTGTTCATAAAAACAAAGGTTTTGTGTTCAAAAGAAATTCTGAACCCTCTTAGGTTTGGCTCCCTAAGACCTAACTCTTAGGACCCAAATTAAGTGGTGGGTACCAATGTTAATTCTATATTTTGCAGGTACCATCCAAAAAGAGAGGAAAATGGATACTAGACAGTGGTTGCTCAAAGCACATGACAAGAAACAAAGAGATGCTAACAAACATTGTCTACTCAAGTGGAGGTTCTGTCTCATTTGGAGATAATTCCAAATGATATGTCATCGGTAAAGGCGATATGAGCAATAATGCTATATCTATACCTCTTATTACAGATGTTTTATTAGTTAAAAATCTGAAATGCAATTTACTTAGTATTAGCCAATTGTGTGACAAAGGATTCGATCTATTTTTTTTTGAAAATAAGTGTATTCTTTTTTATCAACATAAGAATCTTATTTTTGAAGGCTTTAGAGATAAAATTATATATGTTTTAAATATGAAAATAAATTATAGTACAAATATGTGTCTAATAGCCGAAGAAAATGATCCATGGTTATGGCACAAAAGATTTTGTCGTATTAATTTCAAAACTATAAATAAATTATCTAAAAATGATTTGGTAAAAGGTTTAACAAAAATGAACTTTAAAGTAAACAATATTTGTGATGCTTGTCAACTAGGAAAACTATCAAAATCATCTTTTAAATCAAAGAAAAATATGTCTAGTATACAACCATTAGAATTATTACATTTAGATCTTTTTGGTCCAACTCAAATTCAATCTATAAATCATAGTAAATATATATTTGTTATAATAAATGATTTTTCAAGATTTACTTGGACTATTTTCTTAAAAAATAAAAGTGATACTTTTGAAAATTTCAAGAATTTTGCAAAAAGATTTCAAACTATTAAAAATTTAAAATATTAGAAGTGATCATGGAGATGAATTTGAAAATGAAGCTTTGAACATTTTTGTAATAAAAAGGGAATTTAACATAATTTTTCTTTTTCCAGGACACCACAACAAAATGGTGTTGTAGAAAGGAAAAATAGAACACTACAAGAATGTGCAAGAACTTTGTTAAATGGAAACACATTACCAAAACATTTCTGGGCAGAAGCTGTAGCAACTGCTTGCTATGTTCTAAATCGTGTCTCCATTCGACCTTTAACAAAAACACACTCCATATGAACTGTTTCATTATAGAAAACCAAACATTTATTATTTTAAAACTTTTGATTCAAAATGTTTTATCTTAAATACAAAAGATCAATTTGGAAAATTTGATCCAAAATCCGATGAAGGAATCTCCATAGGATACTCAGATCGAAGCAAATCTTATTGAATTTTCAATAAAAGAACAAAACAATCGAAGAAACACTTCATGTTCCATTCGACGAAAATTTCAAATTTATTAAAAATATTGAGGATACTCCTAAGACAATCACAGATATGGTTACTCGAAATAATTTTGACGAAGATGAAGGCTTTTCTAATAATATTGAACAAAATGAAAACATTGATCATAATGAAAATGCATTAAGATCTCCTCCTAGGATTTTACGTGACCACCCTGTAGAAAATGTCATTAGAGAAATTAATTCACATGTTAGAACTAGAAATCAACTTAATCAAATGGGCCATGTCGCTTTTCTTTCCAAAATCGAACCCAAAAATGCAAAAGAAGCATCTACTGATGACTATTGGATTATGGCTATGCAAGAAGAGCTAAACCAATTTGAACAAACGGAACTAGTTCCTAGACCAAGTGATCAAACAGTCATTGGTACTAAATGGATTTTTAAAAATAAAGCTGATGAACAAGGTAATATAACTTGGAATAAAGCTAGATTAGTCGCACAAGGATATAATCAAAAAGAAGGAATTGACTACGAAGAAACATCTACTCCAGTTGCACGACTTGAAGCAATACGTATCTTACTGGCCTTTGCGCGTTTTTATTATTTCAAACTTTATCAAATGGATGTTAAAAGTGCTTTCTTAAATGGTTATATAAAAGAAATTTTTTTTGTTGAACAACCTTCTTTATTTACTCATGAAAAATTTCCTGACCATGTCTATAAACTTGAAAAGGCTTTATATGGACTGAAAGAAGCACCTCGTGCTTGGTATGATCATCTTAAGAGCTGTCTAATAGATTTTGGTTTTGAAATTGAAAAGGTTGGTCAAACTCTTTTCATTAAAAGAACTAAAAAGGATATTTTAATTATTCAAATTTATGTTGATGATATTATTTTTGGATCTACAAATGAAAGGTTATATCAGGAATTTTCAAAGATAATGACCAAAGAATTTGAAATGTCACATATGGGAGAATTATCTTATTTTCTTGGAGTAACTGAACGTAAATTAATGTAATAAGGTTTATGCAAGTTGATAAATAACTAATTTAGTGCAATACCTATTAATTGAAACAATTGTAAGGTTATAATTGATTGAAATTCGGGAATTGGGAAATAAATTCAAAAGTTATATTAATTGATGAAATAATATGTAATAAATTACAATTTGATAGAATCAATACTAGACAAGTAATTATAATAATTGTTAGTTGATAATTAAGTATGAATGTGAGTAAATTTGGCAATAGTGATAATTATTAATTGTTTACCCATTCATATAATTTATTAAATTAGATCTAAATCAATTGCAACATTTGTTTGTCAATAATAGCTTATAAGTGAAATTAAACTTAATGGTAACAATTATTATAAGTTAACCATTTATTTAGTATATTTAATTGAAACTGGTAATCAATTGCAATAAATCTAAATTAAAGGTTATGTTAGTATAAATTAAGGAAATAATTTGAAATAATTTCAATTTTATTTATAATATGACAATTGGTTGAATAAAAGGAATGTGAATAAAGTTTTATCAATACATTGGAATTTAATTTATGATAATAGGATTAATTGCAATTAAATGGAATTAAATATTTAAATATTACATAAATGGAAATTTAGATGAAATCTGAGAATATTAAAGTAAACAATCATGAACCAATATTAACTTCATCCTTTTGATAATAATGGATTGGATAATGGAGTGAGAGGTCAATTAAATGGAATTATGGAAAAATTAAATTTGTAATTTCTACAATTTTGGAAATTGAAATTAAATATGGTAATTAGCGAAATAATTAATGTTGAACTAACATAAATTTTTTTAAGTTATTATAATTGTTTAAGAAATCAAAAGTGATAAAATTTATAAATTATAGAATTTGGATTGAAATAGTAATTTAATTAATTTAATATTAATTTATTTAATTAACTGGAAAATAGCCATTTTGACCACTGACTCGGATTTCGACAAAAACAGTTTCATCGGATCCGTAACGGTGAATTATTGTAGAATTTCAAGTTTCATTGCGATCGGAATGGTCGTTTGCTCGTACGGGCTCGAAACGCCTAGAAATCAATTAATTGAAATCGATTGAAATCAATGTGAAATAACTTGATTTTTGCATAACTTCTTCGTACGATGGAATTTGGATTTGAAACTTGTCCATTTCGTTTAAAATATTTAAAAACATCTATTATATGGGTTGACTCAGTTTCGTTCTGGAGTCGAAACGGCCTTTTTGGGCCGTGTAGCGTTCAACTTTCAAACAAATTCGATCTAATTGTTTCTAATTTCAACCCTGCCTGTATATACCTCGTTATAAACCCTAATTGTTCCTTATTTTCATTTGTTTATACGTATAATTCATTCTGTTCCTCCTCTTCCTCAAAGGCAGACAAACTTCTAAATTTCAAATCCTGTTGCAATTCAAAATCAAAGCAAAAAAGTAAAAATTAAATCTCTTTAAACTATATCAAATTATATATGGATTTAAAGCTCTCGACGAGCGCAAGTCAAATATATGATTCGTTTTTCAAATTGAGTTTCGATGTGGCCAAAAATCGAGGAAACATTCACGGCCGTTCATCGCGCGTCGATGAACATCAGCTGATCGACGAATTGATTCATGGGTTTTGTAGAGTGGACGATGGGGAGTTCATCGGCATAGTTTTTGCGTCGAATCGACGGTCAGATTGACAGTTTTAATTCGGCTAGGGTTTAACCCTATTGGTGGCGGCTACACCAGTTAGGGACGATCGGTCGTCGTGAGGTCATCTGGAGGGGTCGCAGGCCGTAAGGGGAGCGAGCGGTGGTCTCGAGCTGGTGGATGGGCGGCGCGATTTGCAGTCAGCAGTGATGTAGTGGCAGCCAGGCATCCTGAGGGTTTATTAGGCAATAAAAAAAAGAATCTGGAAGATGAGTGCGTGACGTGGCTAGATGTTGAGGTGGTCTCTTTTTTGTGTGTTATTTTTATTTTTATTTCAAATTCACTTATTCTTACATCGATAACTTTCACATACAAGGTCCGTTTCTGTAACATACGCGGATTTTCGTTGCCGAAAAACCGAATAGTTATGGGTTTTAAAAAGAAAAGAAAAGAAAGAAGAGAGAAAAAGAAGAAAGAGAGAAAGAAAAATAGAGGGAAAAGAAGATAGACAATTTTTAGAAAACAGAGAATTAGAAAAACAGAAGATAGAAAATTTTAAAATAGAACGGATAGAACAGAAAAAGATAGGGAAAAGGAAAATAGAGAAAAGAACATAGAACAGAACAACAACAGAATCTCACAATTCGCAGCGGAACAACATATAATAATAAATGAAAAATCTTTAAACAAAGAACTATATCAGTTATTACATTTCATTTCATTTCATTACATCATATCATCAGAGTGTACAACAACATACATCATCAACAACCCGTGCAGCGGAAAAAGAAATACTATATACTAGTAATACGCCATGCCATCCAGCTTGCCTCCAGCAACTCCAGAATATCCAGAATATCCTGATAAACCTAACTCTTAACTGCCCGTGTGGAAATTGGTGGGCACCCAGAGTTTAGGAAGGAAAACAATAAACTCCAAGTCAGTCATGTGACTGGTGTGAGAACTCAAAACAGTTTATTTAACTTTAAGATCAAAATAAAGGAATATTTTTAATCAATTCGCAATGCTTTTAAAAATGAGACTACCATAAGGCCTCCCGCACACACACACATGCAAACGCAGAATCGGAGGAGATTTCTCCTTATGATAGTCAAAGATGCTTGATACGCATTTAAGATAACATTTGATATTATTACTAGTGCATAGTGTAGGAAAGTCATTTCAAAAATAAAGATATAAATCTTAGCCGACATAGACATTTCGAACTATGCCTACTATAGCTACTATCCAAACAGTGGTGACCACCATAAGTGAATAGCAGGTTCTACAACTAATACCGTACAAGTTTCGTATTGGGAATTGGATTTCCAACAAATGGTCAGGCCAAGGAACTTCCCATTGCCACATGAGAATGCCTCTGGAAAGACATCCCCGAGAACCAAACCGGAACTCTGCCAACACAAGGCCGGGTTACCCCTAACTGGGTAACTACTGACACGAGCACGCCATTCCCCGATCGTAAACGACCTTTTTCACGGGATCCCGATAACCAACAACCACAAAGTAATAAACTCGTAGTAACCACATAGGTTAAATATCTGGGCTCCATACCATGATACAACCTCTATCCAGAAGGAAATGTACATACCCTAAGGGGAGCTACAGCAACCCCTAATAACCTTGCTGCATCTTTCCTGTTTTGACCATTTCCGGGATGTGAGGCTCGACGAAGTCACGTCCACAAAAACATACTTTATACAAAAAGCCATGCTTTGGGTCAACAAATGATCAACACAATGATCACTAAGATAGACGATCAAATAAATGATCCTATCACAATAATCAACACAATGATCATTTCAGCATCACTCAGCATGTCACATTACCAAAATGGGATATATTGCTGATAACTTCAACTATATAACCTTTGAGCTCGTACGTCTCAAAGAAGGGTGTTAAGCAAAGAATAAATTCTCCGCCACCAACAGAAATATATTTGAAAGAAATCGGCTTTATATCTCAACTTGTAATGTCAGGCATACAATCCATACAAGTCTGTTCCGGGCTCGAACAGAACCGAAGGTACTTACAAAGAAGTCCTTGCAATCCGGATATTCACAATCCTGATCGGATTCACCATCACATATGGAGAACTCAATACCGGAGCAACTCGGTGCAGAGTCAATCGATAGTTCATCCTATCACTCTTGCAAATACCGGTCTTCAACACCGATCTTCAATGCAATTCACAACGACGTATCACATATTCGGAGTGGGTTATACGACCCCATGGTCCTTTCCCGGTTAACCCGAATAGTGAGCGCTTATTCAAAAATAAGTGTGCATTCAAATTCAATCAATTCACATCAAATACCCATTCAAAGGGAAATACTGATAGTCGGTTATTGAACTATCACTGGATATGCATACATCACCAGATTCCAAATAATTTTCCAAATTATTTATTTTCCAAAATATCTTTACAAGATATATATTATTTCGACACTTCAAAAATAAATCAATATTTATTTTTAACAAGTTTCACTTTCACATATAAATTCCATAATGAATTTATATCTCAAGATATCCATGCATATGCGATTTCAATAATTCATTTCAATTTATCTTCAGAAAAAGATAAATTCTAATTATTCACTTCATATTGGAAAACATTTCCATGCTTATTTATTCATAAGTAATTCACAAATCTTTTTATTTTCAACCTTGGAAAATATTCAATATACTTAAATCGAATTAAGTATATAATTCATTTCTTTAAGGAAATCATTCACTTAACATATTTATTTGGGCCAAAACGAATGTTGCGTAAAACATCGTTACGACAACCCAAAATCACTAGCATAGGGATTCGAAATTAAAATAGATATATATAAATCCCAATACTATTCAAAAACATTTCCTTTCGGAAATCATTTACTATAACAACAGTGTTATAGTCCAACATTTCCTTTTATTTCTCGAAAACGTCTATTTCAACAATAAATGTTGAAATCTAAGGTTTCGAATCTCAACACATTTTAAAACATCATTAGATCGTTTTAATTCTATTTAAGACATCACTTTCAAAACAATTTCTTTAACGTATTATTCACTATTCAAAAATGTGAATATACTTCTTTAACAAATTCCATCCTTTCTATTCATTTTAATTCAAAGGATTATTCACTATTCAAAAATGTGAATATAACTCTATTTCTAAGTTATAACAATTAACTTGTCAAAATAAGTCATTTGCGAATTTATAAAACAACGTTTATAAATTCCTTTTCTATTTATTTATAAAAACTTCCTTTTTTATAAATCCTTTTATTTACCTATTCAGTTTATAATTCAATTATAGACTAAAAGTTCATATTATAAGTTAACTACTTATAAAACGATTATTTTACAAAATCGTTCTTTTTAAAGACTTTTCAATTTATAAACCTTATAACTTATAAGATTTATTTATTTAATCAATCTATTCTTCAAATAATTTCACCAAATTTATAAATCTTACTATTTATAGATTTCATTTATAACTTCACAGTTTATAACTCTATAAATTTCATTCATTTATGAAATTCATTTTCACTACATTCAAACACTTATAAAAACTTGTTTTATAATGTCAATTTTTCAATTTATAAATATCCATTTATAAATCTCTTAATATAAATCAGTTTATATTATTATTCTAAAACGTCTTTAAATTCCTTTATAATTTCATCATTTCGATTTATAAAATAATCAAATTTTATAAATCCTATATTTAAACTTTTATCATATATTCAAAATCCAATCTAAATTATTTTATAAAATCATTAGTTCATATTTCTCAAAAATCGACTTTTAATCGTATTTCTAAAAATCAGCCCTTTTTAACTATATTTCACAAAAAACCATAATTTTTATAACTTTAAAAATTATAGCGTTTAATTATTTAAAATGGATCAATTTCCAAAAATATAGTATATTTTCAAAAATCATTTAAAAGATCATTTTAAAATCCCAAAATTTGGGTCCAATGATGCTACACACCAAATAGTCAATCACGACAAACAACGATATCATATATCAATATGAAAATCCATCAAATATCAAAATATCTGAAAACAAATAAAAACTGTTGAGGAATCCAGTTGGATCCCTCCAACCTGTTTCCTGCATCCAAAAACATTAGCACAATACCAATTTCGCTCCAGTACGAAATTATCGCGGTATATGTTCTTATTAAATATTATCCGCTTACTAACGGCGTAATAGGGTCTCATCCGCTAAACAAAAAAATGCGGGAAATCAACAACTCCAATATATACATATGCCAATATATATATATTGCTATTATATATAATACCAATTTCACTGTTTATGAAATATTCGCGGTATATGTTTATATTAAATAACATCCGCTTACTAACGGCGCATAATGTCTATTTTAACAATCAATATATACAATTCATCATTCAAACATGCATTTAAATATTTTAAATCTAACTATTTAAAATAAAATCGAAACCGATTCGATTGAGTGAGAAATTCTCACCTTGGTTTTAATTTCCGTTTTAGCTTTTATTTCGAATAAAATTAAACGCGCGTTTAATTTTACCCGAAATTCTCACTAACTCCAAACGACTCCAAACCAACTCCATCGCGTAGTGCTCGTCCATACGATTCCAACGCAACTGAGTTTGCATTTTTTCGACCTCGTATGAAAAAGTTATGAATTTTACAAGTTCGTACACGATTTTAATAACTTAAATCACAATTTCCTTTCATAAATTCAACATACACACCCACTAGCCCTTGGATCCAACTTGAGCAAATCTGGGCCGTGCTTTATCATCTTCCCCCTTGCGTTCTCATCTCCAGGAATACGTATATGAGGCCGAACCCAATCATGAATATTAGGGTTTGCATTTGCTCCTCGATCACACAACTACACTCCATCAAACTACCACCATCACTTAGCTCTCGATCTCCTCTACCTCTGGCCCCAAGGACCCCAAGCTCGGCCCTCCCTCTCTCATAGAAAACCGTGCGAAAACTGAAGCATACGGCCCCACCATGCTCCCTCCACGCGACGCCAAATCCGATCATCACCGTATGGATCTAAAGCTCTTGATGTGCTCTATAAGTTTGTAGTTGATCACTCCTCCTAATTCTTTGTAGATTGGAAGAGATTGAGAGTTTAAATTGGGCAATTTCTGGCCTTAGAACCTAAAAGTGGCGGCTACATGAATGAATTAGGGTTTTAGGTTATTTTTTTATTTTTTTGAGTGAGGTTGTATTTATAGGAAAAGCAAGCGTAAACACTATTCATCCCGGAAATTCCGAACACCGATTTAGGCGCCGTAACTAGCGTACCTAGGGTTTATCCCGCGTTCCGGACACAATGGAACAGGTTTCGGAAGCTAATTCGGAAGTATGCGCGAGTTATGGCTGTAAACGCTCAATTTAAATTAAACCGATTTAAACCGATTTCTAGGCGTTTTAATTTGTACCGGACAAACGGTAAATCCAATTGACTTGAAATTTGAAACCTTACAATAATATCACATTACGGATCCGATGAAACTGGTTTCGTCGAATTCCGAGACTTTTTGAAAAATGGCTATTTTGACTCGCCAAATTTAAATTAAAAATAAATCGATGCGTTTCGAGCTGCCACGATCAAACGATAGCTCCGATTGATACGAAAATTGAAATCCGGTAATAACTAACTATTACGGATCCAATGGAACTGGTTTCGTTCAATTCTGAGACTGTTCAAAAATTGGCTATTTTACAGTCGATTATTAAATATTAAAATATTCAATTTTCACAAATTAACTTTTAATTCGATTTTAAAAGTTCTAAAATATCGTTCTAACTCTAGTATGATTAAATAAAATTTTACAAATCATTTTCTATCATATTTAACTCGATTTTTAATTATTTCCATAATTTAACATATTAAATTATTAATTTAATTATCCAATTAAATCCAATAATTCAAATAAAAATTTATTTGACTTAAAAATTCACTTATAAATATTTAAAATTAATTAAATATTCAAATTTTAATTTATAAAAATTCTGGGTCGTTACAATCTTTCCCCCTTAAAAGAATTTCGTCCCCGAAATTACAAGTAAGAAAAGTCACAGAATTTATTAACTTTCCAAATTCATAGTTAAACTCCTTAAAAATCTTTACTAAGTTTCCAAATCATACTTAGTTATCTTTTCAAAACAACTACTACTTTTTTAACTTTCAATTCCAAAACAAAGTTAAAGTTTTCAAAAATTTTCCAATTTCTTAAATTTTTTCTAACGCCTTAAATTTTCGGAAAAATTCGCCATAGTCTCCTTTGCGCGGCTCGATCCGAAAAAAAATGACAGTATATATATCATAAATATACATCTCATCAAGTAATGAGGCATCCCGAAGGGAAAAAAGTGTAAAAGTACGATATTTAATCCGAGATATGTACCTTATATTTTATTAGCAAGCATATACGGCTAATATAGCGCTAAAGCGAACTCCAAATGCGAAGCAAACGCGATCCGCACCTACTAAACACTCAACAAACAACATGAGAACATGCACATATGCAAATAATCTCAATATACAACATATAGCAACATAATGACTATATATGTCACATATCAAATGCAACTAAACAACAAATGCAATATATATTCAACCATCAACCAACTAACATCCATATCCAATAAACATTCATTCATATTCTCATTCATATTTAATGAATTGGTTTTCAGTTTAAATCACATTTCATTCATTACATTGGATTTTCTCAACATTCATTTCAATTAGTTTATATTCACTAATTTATATTCAAGTTGGTTCACTTCCAAATCAATTCAATTCTATTCAAATTTATTTACTTTCAATTTGAATTTAATTTCATAGCTTTCAATTTCATTAACTCTTAATGACTTTTATACAATCATATAACAATCATATAACAACCAATTTATATTAATTACAACCAAATTCTTTTCACTTATATTCATTCAATTTGGTTTAACATTAAATTGATTTCCATTCCAATTTATTTAACTTCTAATAACATTAGATTTTAATGAATTATCACTTACATTCATTATTCCATATCAATTATTCACATTCAATTGATTATCATTCAATCCATTAGTCCATATCAACTTAATTTACATTTAGTTGATTTAACATTCAAGCTATTCATTCAATTCAATTTCCAAAGTTGAATTTCATTTATATAACTTAAGTTCATATTCATTTAATCCATTTGATTATTTACAACTCATATTCATAAATATATTCATATAATTTCACTTCTTATACATATAAGTTTATTTCACAATTGTAAATCACCTTAATTATAATTCAATCCTTATAATTCATTTGCTTATACAATTATTCTTTTATTTAGATTATTCAAACAACCTAACGATCAACTTACATACACTTTAATAATTCTGAAAAATTATTTCTTTATATATAAAAATATAATCAAGGTAAAATTATTTCATTCACCCAATTTAAACAATATTATGTTGAATTGTTCTATTCAAGTGTTTATAGATCCCTATCAACAACGTTAATTACTCGTATTAACCAGAATCCATATACCACTCAACAAACCAATCATCACAATATAAAACAATTTTTATTCACTAACAAATACGCTCTCATATCTATTATTACACTCAACTCATTCTAGAGTACTGCTGACTCTATCTCTAATGAGTAATACCCAACAGAACCATGGTTGTCGCTTAACCATCAGCTCTGATACCAAATGTAACGCCCCGAAAATTTTCGAACGGGAGTGGTCACAACCGGTAGGCTTTTCAACCATCCCAGCCCCACCGTGGCTTACACTGATATCCCAAACTTGCTTTTACGACCAGCCTTTCGACTGTCACAGCTTACGCCTAACCAACCCCCTAAAAGAGGATGTGTGGGAGTAAGAGTCTCCCGTTCGCCACCAAACCGCGAAGCGAGAACCCCCCATCACATAGCCCAATAGCTTAACAAGACTGGTGTGAGAACTCAAAACAGTTTATTTAACTTTAAGATCAAAATAAAGGAATATTTTTAATCAATTCGCAATGCTTTTAAAAATGAGACTACCATAAGGCCTCCCGCACACACACACATGCAAACGCAGAATCGGAGGAGATTTCTCCTTATGATAGTCAAAGATGCTTGATACGCATTTAAGATAACATTTGATATTATTACTAGTGCATAGTGTAGGAAAGTCATTTCAAAAATAAAGATATAAATCTTAGCCGACATAGACATTTCGAACTATGCCTACTATAGCTACTATCCAAACAGTGGTGACCACCATAAGTGAATAGCAGGTTCTACAACTAATACCGTACAAGTTTCGTATTGGGAATTGGATTTCCAACAAATGGTCAGGCCAAGGAACTTCCCATTGCCACATGAGAATGCCTCTGGAAAGACATCCCCGAGAACCAAATCGAAACTCTGCCAACACAAGGCCGGGTTACCCCTAACTGGGTAACTACTGACACGAGCACGCCATTCCCCGATCGTAAACGACCTTTTTCACGGGATCCCGATAACCAACAACCACAAAGTAATAAACTCGTAGTAACCACATAGGTTAAATATCTGGGCTCCATACCATGATACAACCTCTATCCAGAAGGAAATGTACATACCCTAAGGGGAGCTACAGCAACCCCTAATAACCTTGTTGCATCTTTCCTGTTTTGACCATTTCCGGGATGTGAGGCTCGACGAAGTCACGTCCACAAAAACATACTTTATACAAAAAGCCATGCTTTGGGTCAACAAATGATCAACACAATGATCACTAAGATAGACGATCAAATAAATGATCCTATCACAATAATCAACACAATGATCATTTCAGCATCACTCAGCATGTCACATTACCAAAATGGGATATATTGCTGATAACTTCAACTATATAACCTTTGAGCTCGTACGTCTCAAAGAAGGGTGTTAAGCAAAGAATAAATTCTCCGCCACCAACAGAAATATATTTGAAAGAAATCGGCTTTATATCTCAACTTGTAATGTCAGGCATACAATCCATACAAGTCTGTTCCGGGCTCGAACAGAACCGAAGGTACTTACAAAGAAGTCCTTGCAATCCGGATATTCACAATCCTGATCGGATTCACCATCACATATGGAGAACTCAATACCGGAGCAACTCGGTGCAGAGTCAATCGATAGTTCATCCTATCACTCTTGCAAATACCGGTCTTCAACACCGATCTTCAATGCAATTCACAACGACGTATCACATATTCGGAGTGGGTTATACGACCCCATGGTCCTTTCCCGGTTAACCCGAATAGTGAGCGCTTATTCAAAAATAAGTGTGCATTCAAATTCAATCAATTCACATCAAATACCCATTCAAAGGGAAATACTGATAGTCGGTTATTGAACTATCACTGGATATGCATACATCACCAGATTCCAAATAATTTTCCAAATTATTTATTTTCCAAAATATCTTTACAAGATATATATTATTTCGACACTTCAAAAATAAATCAATATTTATTTTTAACAAGTTTCACTTTCACATATAAATTCCATAATGAATTTATATCTCAAGATATCCATGCATATGCGATTTCAATAATTCATTTCAATTTATCTTCAGAAAAAGATAAATTCTAATTATTCACTTCATATTGGAAAACATTTCCATGCTTATTTATTCATAAGTAATTCACAAATCTTTTTATTTTCAACCTTGGAAAATATTCAATATACTTAAATCGAATTAAGTATATAATTCATTTCTTTAAGGAAATCATTCACTTAACATATTTATTTGGGCCAAAACGAATGTTGCGTAAAACATCGTTACGACAACCCAAAATCACTAGCATAGGGATTCGAAATTAAAATAGATATATATAAATCCCAATACTATTCAAAAACATTTCCTTTCGGAAATCATTTACTATAACAACAGTGTTATAGTCCAACATTTCCTTTTATTTCTCGAAAACGTCTATTTCAACAATAAATGTTGAAATCTAAGGTTTCGAATCTCAACACATTTTAAAACATCATTAGATCGTTTTAATTCTATTTAAGACATCACTTTCAAAACAATTTCTTTAACGTATTATTCACTATTCAAAAATGTGAATATACTTCTTTAACAAATTCCATCCTTTCTATTCATTTTAATTCAAAGGATTATTCACTATTCAAAAATGTGAATATAACTCTATTTCTAAGTTATAACAATTAACTTGTCAAAATAAGTCATTTGCGAATTTATAAAACAACGTTTATAAATTCCTTTTCTATTTATTTATAAAAACTTCCTTTTTTATAAATCCTTTTATTTACCTATTCAGTTTATAATTCAATTATAGACTAAAAGTTCATATTATAAGTTAACTACTTATAAAACGATTATTTTACAAAATCGTTCTTTTTAAAGACTTTTCAATTTATAAACCTTATAACTTATAAGATTTATTTATTTAATCAATCTATTCTTCAAATAATTTCACCAAATTTATAAATCTTACTATTTATAGATTTCATTTATAACTTCACAGTTTATAACTCTATAAATTTCATTCATTTATGAAATTCATTTTCACTACATTCAAACACTTATAAAAACTTGTTTTATAATGTCAATTTTTCAATTTATAAATATCCATTTATAAATCTCTTAATATAAATCAGTTTATATTATTATTCTAAAACGTCTTTAAATTCCTTTATAATTTCATCATTTCGATTTATAAAATAATCAAATTTTATAAATCCTATATTTAAACTTTTATCATATATTCAAAATCCAATCTAAATTATTTTATAAAATCATTAGTTCATATTTCTCAAAAATCGACTTTTAATCGTATTTCTAAAAATCAGCCCTTTTTAACTATATTTCACAAAAAACCATAATTTTTATAACTTTAAAAATTATAGCGTTTAATTATTTAAAATGGATCAATTTCCAAAAATATAGTATATTTTCAAAAATCATTTAAAAGATCATTTTAAAATCCCAAAATTTGGGTCCAATGATGCTACACACCAAATAGTCAATCACGACAAACAACGATATCATATATCAATATGAAAATCCATCAAATATCAAAATATCTGAAAACAAATAAAAACTGTTGAGGAATCCAGTTGGATCCCTCCAACCTGTTTCCTGCATCCAAAAACATTAGCACAATACCAATTTCGCTCCAGTACGAAATTATCGCGGTATATGTTCTTATTAAATATTATCCGCTTACTAACGGCGTAATAGGGTCTCATCCGCTAAACAAAAAAATGCGGGAAATCAACAACTCCAATATATACATATGCCAATATATATATATTGCTATTATATATAATACCAATTTCACTGTTTATGAAATATTCGCGGTATATGTTTATATTAAATAACATCCGCTTACTAACGGCGCATAATGTCTATTTTAACAATCAATATATACAATTCATCATTCAAACATGCATTTAAATATTTTAAATCTAACTATTTAAAATAAAATCGAAACCGATTCGATTGAGTGAGAAATTCTCACCTTGGTTTTAATTTCCGTTTTAGCTTTTATTTCGAATAAAATTAAACGCGCGTTTAATTTTACCCGAAATTCTCACTAACTCCAAACGACTCCAAACCAACTCCATCGCGTAGTGCTCGTCCATACGATTCCAACGCAACTGAGTTTGCATTTTTTCGACCTCGTATGAAAAAGTTATGAATTTTACAAGTTCGTACACGATTTTAATAACTTAAATCACAATTTCCTTTCATAAATTCAACATACACACCCACTAGCCCTTGGATCCAACTTGAGCAAATCTGGGCCGTGCTTTATCATCTTCCCCCTTGCGTTCTCATCTCCAGGAATACGTATATGAGGCCGAACCCAATCATGAATATTAGGGTTTGCATTTGCTCCTCGATCACACAACTACACTCCATCAAACTACCACCATCACTTAGCTCTCGATCTCCTCTACCTCTGGCCCCAAGGACCCCAAGCTCGGCCCTCCCTCTCTCATAGAAAACCGTGCGAAAACTGAAGCATACGGCCCCACCATGCTCCCTCCACGCGACGCCAAATCCGATCATCACCGTATGGATCTAAAGCTCTTGATGTGCTCTATAAGTTTGTAGTTGATCACTCCTCCTAATTCTTTGTAGATTGGAAGAGATTGAGAGTTTAAATTGGACAATTTCTGGCCTTAGAACCTAAAAGTGGCGGCTACATGAATGAATTAGGGTTTTAGGTTATTTTTTTATTTTTTTGAGTGAGGTTGTATTTATAGGAAAAGCAAGCGTAAACACTATTCATCCCGGAAATTCCGAACTCCGATTTAGGCGCCGTAACCAGCGTACCTAGGGTTTATCCTGCGTTCCGGACACAATGGAACAGGTTTCGGAAGCTAATTCGGAAGTATGCGCGAGTTATGGCTGTAAACGCTCAATTTAAATTAAACCGATTTAAACCGATTTCTAGGCGTTTTAATTTGTACCGGACAAACGGTAAATCCAATTGACTTGAAATTTGAAACCTTACAATAATATCACATTACGGATCCGATGAAACTGGTTTCGTCGAATTCCGAGACTTTTTGAAAAATGGCTATTTTGACTCGCCAAATTTAAATTAAAAATAAATCGATGCGTTTCGAGCTGCCACGATCAAACGATAGCTCCGATTGATACGAAAATTGAAATCCGGTAATAACTAACTATTACGGATCCAATGGAACTGGTTTCATTCAATTCTGAGACTGTTCAAAAATTGGCTATTTTACAGTCGATTATTAAATATTAAAATATTCAATTTTCACAAATTAACTTTTAATTCGATTTTAAAAGTTCTAAAATATCGTTCTAACTCTAGTATGATTAAATAAAATTTTACAAATCATTTTCTATCATATTTAACTCGATTTTTAATTATTTCCATAATTTAACATATTAAATTATTAATTTAATTATCCAATTAAATCCAATAATTCAAATAAAAATTTATTTGACTTAAAAATTCACTTATAAATATTTAAAATTAATTAAATATTCAAATTTTAATTTATAAAAATTCTGGGTCGTTACAGTTTCACGCACGGTTTTCTCCACTAGGTTCTTATTGGAATTTCAGATATTTTGGCGCTGATTTGGATGAATTCTGAGGCTGTCCAATTTTTGGGTTTAACTTGGATTTAAATTCAATTTAAATTCAAAAGGTAAGTGTTTTAACCCACTCACAACTTCTAAATTTTCTTATGCTTGTTAAATTGATTTATGATGTGATTAAAAATTTATTTATGACTATTTGGCATATTTTGAATCATCCTCTCAATTTATTTGAATTTATTTGGATAAATTAGTTATTTAATTTATTATTGAATATAACTGACAGTAAATACCTGTTATTTATTATCTGCTCTATATTGATGTTTTTGTTTGAATAGAATGATGATTGTGATAAATGGTTGATGATTGATATTGGATGAATGGATGTTGTACTTTATATTGTTATAAACTGCAAGTTGTTATGCATTTTTATTTTTTCGGGATTGCAGTTTGAAATGATATATAACCGTATTTATATTTTAAATTACTGATCGAAATGATAAATATCCATATCACTTGACTAGGGGATAGAAAATTATATATAGATACCGTGGTCTATATATATAAAAATAATTTGAGATTGATTTCTACGGTTTTGGAAAGAAATACACGATTTGATAAATATTAATTTTTGATATTATATAAATATTATTTTATATATATATATATAGTTAAATTCTTGAATTTAAGCTATGTATAAATTTGTTTAATAAAAATAAGTTTAATAATGGAGTTTGATTGTTTTATATTATATGGTTAAGTACCTGTTTAAGATATTGTGTATATAGAGTTTATAATGACTTAAATAAAAATTAAGTTAGAAGATAAATATGAAATTGGTTTGAATTGAATTATTTAAGAATTATACTCGAATAAATTTGATTTGAAATTTAAATAAAATTGAGATTTTAAAGGGTATGATTCTTATAACTTGAGTTGGTTCAGAGTGATTTAAATGAATATATCAAGTTAAATAAATTGAAAGAATATCCAGTTATGTGAAGTTAAAAGTTTTCTTAAATGATATTGGATTTATTACGTTAACATTTCAAATCTAAATAATAGGAACTGAATTTGATGTATATGGGATTATCAAAGAATTAGTTTTGAAATCGTGGAATATTTAAAGCTTTGAAATATACGGAAATTGAAATGGTTTATTTAGGGATTCAAATATGTATTTGGAATTGATTTGTGAAATTAAAGAAGCTATTTTATTATATAAAGTATTTTAAATATTTAAACCATTTAAGTGGTGGAAATTAAGTTTCAAAGTTATGGGTTTCGAATTATTATGATTTCAAAGTGTTATATTTCAAGTGTTTGATTTCGAAGCATTATAACTTTGAAAGTGCTATGATTTTGGGAAAAGGATATATTTGAAATAAAAATGATAGTATATTGATTTGAGTTTTATAAAGATGATATCATATTGATTTGGGTTTTGAAATGGAAATGATATCATATTTATATGCTTTTGGAATGGATATTATATTCTGGTTTTAAAGTATAAACTATTTTGAAAATGACTGCGGTGTTATAATATTGTTTGGTCGTAAAAGAGACCGGGATTGAAAGTTGTCATACTCTCTGCCAACTCCGAAAACCACTTTAACAACCGTGTACGTGGTAGAGATTTCAGAATGAAGTAGGATAACGATGGCGTTTCGTTTGAGGTATTTACGACCCGACTCCCGTGAATTGGCATAAGGTGGCTAAAACAAGAGCGATTGATGGGCTAAGAAGGTAGCACATTTTATTGTACACATCTCTTCGATGTTATACTCTAACTTTTGGATTGATTCGGTGGCCACTTTTGATTTTTGATTTGGGGGTGTGGCTCGAGGTGGTCGATAGCTGCGCGCTACGCGTTACCACCAGCCCGGAAGCGTAATTGGTATATGTACCCTGACATTGCCTAGTTGTGTCGCGTCACCTACCCTAGAGAGCACGTACGATTTTGGATTTCCCCCGTAGCCCATGGAGTATTTAGGGTAGTCTCCCGATCTGGAGATGCACTATGGATGGACTACTGGGACTATTATTGTGTTAAGGGGGAGATTGGGTAACTCCTTAACGCTGTTTAAAAGTAAGTTTATTTTACTATTAGACATTATTATAGTAGCGAAATATTACTACATGGTAAATAGTTCAACGGATCCTTAGAAGATTGAATCCCGAACATCTCTTAAGTTACTGCACTCACGTTAAACACTGGATAGGAGATGTCAAATCCCGTAAACATCTCTGATGCCATTCCACTCACATTTATTTACAATTGATTTAACTTACATAAGATCTTTTAGTTCTGACTCGAGTGTTTTTTTTTTTTTTTCAAATCGTTCGGTTCATCCTGACCATTTCAGGATTTGAAGGCCTTAATTCTGGAGGACGAAGACGAATATTATTATTACTATTTGTTATATATTCCACTACACCATTGTATTCCGCTGCATTATTATCATTCTCTGGTTTGTGTAACTCTGATATGCATTGTATAAGTATAATCAAATGTTTTTGTAAAACAGCTTCATAAACTGTTTATTTGATTATTATATTTTATCGTTCCGCTGCAAGATTCTATATTGTTTTTTTTCTTTTTTTTCCTTTTCTTTCTCTGTTTTTCTTGTTTACCCCATAACAATCCATCCTTCCGTATGGTTTAAGTCTGACATGGTTTATCGTCGATTTAAAGCGTACAAAAAGGTGGGATGTTACAATTAGTGAGTTAGGTGGAAAAACTTTAGGATCGATGGGTCTTCCTCACCGGCCTCCTCCATAAAAAATCATCTCCTTTCAACAATGGTATCAAAATGTTCAACAAGGTACTTCACAACCTCATGACACTACTATTGCTTCCTCTTCTCATACTCAACATGAAGAAGTAGAGGACGATGATTCTATTCAAGTGATTTGCCTGGACATTTCCTCCAGACAAGCTATTATCACTCTTTCCCGGAATCAATCGAAACTTCATAGAGAAATTAAATCTCTTGATAATAAAACAGAAAGAAAATTCAACTCAATCATAGGTTTTCTAAATAAAATATGGGATAAAATTTCTTGCTTCGGTTCTACATCCACCGAAGCTTACAACCCTTCCCCATTTCAGTGGTCTTCTTCGAGTTCAAGTTCTTCTAACGATGATCCTTCTCTATCTAGCCAGTTTTAATTATGTTTGTTATGTTGTTTCAATTTTTTATGAAGTTATTTATGTCATGTTGTATGAATATTTAAGTAAGTTTTATGTGTTGCTTTTTATAAATTTTTCTTGCATTACTATCTTTCTTTTTGTCGATGACAAAGAGGGAGAAAGTTAATTAAATAATTGTGCATATTGACAGAGGGAGTAACAATATTATGAATATTTATATTATTGATTATATATTTTATCATCAAAAAGGGGAAGAATGTTGGAATCTCGATTTTACATCGTTTTGATTATGACAAGCTATATAAAATACTCTATGTATACTAATCATTTTTGCAGGAGATTTTTTGCGGATTCATATTCAGAGTTTTGAAGCTGATTATGTTCTAGAGTCTTTATTTCATTCAGAATTTTGTTAAAATCTCTTGTGAATTGATATATATACAAACACACACATGCACGAACATGCACAGTGGGCTGGAAACAGCCGGCTGAATGCATTCATTCAGCCGTTTGAATGCTGAAACAAAAATATTGTTTTACAATATTCAGACGACCGAACGAATATATTCAAACGGTTGAATAAGATCGGAAATAGCTTAAAACCTTGTTGTTTGCATTTTAATTTGATTCAGATGGCTGAATTATTTTTATTCAAATGGCTGAATATTCCCAACTGCTATTTTCACGAATAGACACTTCTCTTCATCGAAGAGCAACGTCTTCAAAATCAACGGTTGCACATGTTCTTTTCAATATAATTTTTCATTTATGGTTGCAATCTTTTACACTCTATAAATAGATTTCAGAATTCAACAAATGATTTACCAAAAATTATTTTAATATTCTTTAATTCTTATCTATTCTCTAGTTTTCAAACTGCACTCAAATTGCTTACATTCTCTGATTATTAATCACTCTATCTTCCATAATTCTCAAGCACATTACACTATATATCATAAATGAGAAGATTATAGGAAGATTGTACTTAATTGACTTATCGGTGCTATTCAAAGAGCACACTACAGTCAGATACTTTTGTTATTTGCAAAGAACCCCTGTTTAGTTGCCCATGCGGTAGAACTCCTATTTGTTTGCTTAGGCAGTAGAAGTCATGTTCGCTTGCTTAGACGGTGTAAACATATTCCTCCGGGTTAAGTGAGGGTTGCTAGTATTAAATCCAAAAGGAGTCTGGGACTGGATGTAGAACGGGAGTTCGAACCATTGTAAAAATCTCTGGTGTCATTTACTTTACTACTTTTACTATTTACTTATTTATTCATAATAAGTAGTTTTTCCATTTACACGATCTTATAGCACAGTCACTTTCATACACTACCTTGACTTGCTCGGTATTATTGTTAACCAAGAAAAAGCAGATGTTTGAAATTCAATGAGCGGTGATATGTATACAGGACTTAATTTCCATATACGATCATTTTATATTCTCGATAGTTGGTATCTCAGCTATTGATTACTTCACCTACTTTATAAATGTCATTCTAAGATGATTTATTACTCCATTAAGTGTTGCTATCCTTCGTCGAAAATGACTAAACCAAAAGCGCAAGAGAAAGCCAAGCTATGTGGGGTTGCTCCTATTAGGGTTTTTCACATCTCATCTAGATTTTTGTGTACTGTCACGTGAGGAACTGTTAAGATTTAGACGTGAAATATTCGGATACTCGGTAAGGTTTGTGGATCCGGTTTGGTATTGTCGGTGAAGTGTCACGGAGTTTATGAGCTTCTCAAAAGTATATTACTAGAGGTATACTTCAAGAGGGTGCACCTTCCTGGTCATTTGTTGGAAAATTTCTTTTTCTTATTTGATTCGCAACTCTGAATCTATTTTAGCTTTAAATTGCCATGAGTAGGGCCAACTCTTCATCATGACATTTAAGTGTTTATTTAGCCCATTCTATCGAGTTTGATTGTTACTTTATTTAGCCCATTCCATTGAGTTTGGACTGTTACTCTATTTAGACCATTCTATATATTTTGGACTGTTACCTTGTTTAGTCCATTTTATCAAGTTCGACTGTTTTCCCTTGTTCTATCCATTCTGTCCAGTTTAAATTTACTTGGTTTATTTCAGTTCTTTCAAATCTACTTGATATTATTTTTGCTCAATTATGTTTGGATTTGATTCCTGATATTTATTTATGTGCTTGTCTATATGGATGCTATACTTGTGAGATAAAAACCCGTTCTACGTTAGCGGCATAGTCTCACAGAATTTTTTTTATATTTGTTTCCCCTTATTCGAATTATCTCATGCCGGTATGTCTAGATTGATCCGAGTGTTATTTATTTATAATGCTCAGGTTAGACCGAGTATTTTCCCAAGTTGACCAAGATGTTTTGGAGATCATGGAAGGGAGCTGAAGATTCATCCGTCGTATTATTTTATTTTCCGCTATATTATATAATATACCTATCGACATTTGTAAGGTTGGGATTTTATAACTATCCAGCTGATAAGATTTGTTTTTAACTCTAATATACTCTGTATGTTTGGAGTGACAATTACTACTGTCCTTGTTATATTATATATTGTCGATTCCATTGTGAGATTCTATTTTTCTCTATTCTCCATTCTTTTCTTTTTATTTACCCTAACAATCTTTCATTTTGTCGATTGGATGCGTGACATTCGAACACGATAGTAGTGTTTGGTGTCGATTTTCGATGGTCAAAAAGGAGGGTCATTACAAGATAGTTTCCAACAGTCATTGATGGAGGATTTGGCTAGAAAATGATAGGTTATAATGAGATATCAAGCGTATTTTCTTTTGGGTAAAGAGTTGAGATTTAAATTTAAGTGAGAATACAAGAAACTAGAGGAGGTAATTAAAGGTACCTTAGGAAATAAGAGAATCTAATTTATATAAGTATTAAGTCTATGGTTAACCTTCGTCCATTATCCATTTTATAGTTTTATAAAATTTTCTCTATTCATTAGCCCCCTTATGAAACATATAGTACTCTCATTAATAATCTCCGTAGGGTCATACATGTAAAATTAAAGGTGTTATGTTCTTTTTATACATAACTTAATTAAAGTAATCAAATTATGAACTAAAATAAAAGGGCATAAGGGTATGATTATCATAGTATTAATGTATATATATAAAAGAATGATATTTTGCTTTGTTGGAAGCAGAATTAGGAAATTGCCAACATAATAACTAAGGGTTTATGATCACCGAATTATAAAAATTGTAATGTATTATTTAAACAACTTCTATGGATATCATTTTAAATATAGGGTGCGCATCAATTTGGAAGACCAACCTAATCATTTTTCTTTATTCAGACATTAAAAAACTTAGGTATAGCTTTTGCAGGTTTTATTTTATTTATTTCCTTAATTCATCTTATTGAAATAAGTATTGTTCAGATACTATAATACCACAGTTTCATGAATAATTGACTAAAGATACATAAACTCTAACAAGTGGTATTTGAGCCACCACATTAATGATTTTCATTGTTGGAATTCGAAAAAGAAATCAAAATAGGGGTTCTGTGAATAAATTTTCTCTAAAATCAAATTTGAGTAACTTAGATTTGGAAAATATTTGGTTGCATTGCATGAAAATTTTCAGCATACTAATGTCAAAGTCGCATGGAAACCAGGCTTCGTATGAATAAATTATGATTGTTACGAGTGATGGTTAAGTTAATGAGCAGGCAACGTCGGAGAATGGGATTCCGAAGGAGCCCAAGTCATTTGAATGTCACTAGTCTCTTAGATGACAACTAATAAAATGTGGAATGTAATAGAGAAAGTTTCATTGAATTTCTTAATTATAACCAAGGAGATATCATTATTTAAAGAAACTCTACGTAAGGCAAACTACTTTTGAATAATCTACGGTGATTATACAAAATGATTAAGGAGATGATTGTAATAATTTGATTGGAAGCATATAAGAGGAGTGCAAGATGCAAAAGTATACCGGAGCTGAAATATAAAAGATATAAAGGGTGGAAATGAAGTAGTATGACCCAAAGTAGCATGAATGATTGGGTTGGCTTGTAGCTAGGAACTACCCAAACCAAGAAGTTGGTCAGTTTAGTTAAGGCCTAGCCGACCAAGAAACTAAGCCGACCAAACCCCTATTTCAACCGACCAGATGCCTTATCAACCTAGTCCACTTCATAAATTCTCAAGCTTTCTTTTTTTACTTCCCTAGACACTCCACTCTCTTTCATGAGCCCATACGATTACCTACCCAAACCATTACATAAGGTAGTTGAATCAGTCAACAATAACCGATCTCACTCCTTATTTTGAAAATTTGATTTGATCTGATTTCTAGCAGCAATGTAGATATGTTTAGCTGGAATAATAGTTTCCAGGCAGCTCTACTATGCCTATGAATACCAAAAAACCTCTAATTGGTAATGGATTGATTCAGAAATTTACGTAACTATACCAAACTCAAAACTCAATTGGTTTTCATTGTGTATGAAGGTATTATACTATAAAAAATCCGAGCATTGTGAAATCAGTAGTAAAAACTACAAAGAAGATGTAGATCTCATTAATGATCAAACCGCTAAAAAAACCTTCTGTTCTTCACTTTTCATCACTTGTTCTTCATTATATATGGTATTATATACGGTGTTATACTGCAAGTCTTTGCTGTCTTAATCTTTAAACCACTTAACAATAACCATTCTACGATCCGACGATTCTTATGAGAACCATAATTTTAGTCAAGGATTATCAACTATCTTGGGCTTCACGAGTAATCATTTTTTGGGCATTTTCCTTTTTTTGGCACAAAAAAGTTGTTCACTTATTAAGAAGTTTTGATTTTCTATAAGGTCTTTATTTATTTATTTTTTGAGAAACACTATTATTGGACCTAACATAAGTTCTGATTTTCTTTAACTAAAGTTTGTAATTTAAAAAAAGTATAACTAAGGCATATTTGTTCAATTTTAATTTGGAATGTTAACTAATATTTGGATGAGTATTGTATGAACTAGAGAATAACTAATAAATTCACACATATAGAAAATAACTACATTACACTCATGCTTTAATCATAAAAATTGGTGTTTTTTACCATAACACACATGATTGAATCTACTTTATTTTGAAATACTTTATTCTAATAAAATCAATTCATTGATAATTTAATTATATAGGCAACCCCCAGTTTATAGTACTAAGTTGACTCCAGTCCTGATAAAGACTAATATCCAAATGATATCCAAGGAAAATTAGTAAACAATATAACCATATAAACATAGCATATTAAGTTCAGACGTCTCTTCTGCTATTATCACCACTGCTTCTCTTCTGGCATCTCTGACAATGGCAAGTTACATTTGGAAAAGTCTGTGTCCCTTGAGAACCATGCTCCGCCTAATTCATGCATCCTCCGCATGCTCAATGCTAGCAAGGCCTCCAGTTTGACAGTGCATCATCCCGGTGATCTTGATCATGTTAGATATCGTGCGAGTTATAGCTGCTATGGCTCAATGTCAAACGCCTATTGGATATTAATAAAAAGTGGACCGACCACTTAAAAAACCGACTTATCTTTTGTTTTAAAACAATGGTTACTCTTTTTATTCTAGTCCAATTTTACACATCTTAAAATTTTATGAAATTTATTGAAGTTTGTTTTGGTTTTTTAGTTTAGGAAAAGTCTAATTGGACACAAATAAATAACACAAGTAATAGCACAAGACGTATCTACTATTATATATCCTCTATATTCAACCTCCAACGGGATTAACGTCTAACATCTATTATACTCCCATTTAGTATTTTACTAATCAGGACTTTAATCAAGTGAGATATTGCAATGGTAATTAAATAGATAGCTTTGAAAAAAATGTTAATATTGCAAATAATTGTTAGATGCTTTTTAATCTGTCAATAGAATTGACCTTTATTTTGTTTGCATAAATAATATCTGCCAAATAAAAATTAACCAATACTTCATACAATGTTTGTCGTTGAACATTTTAGTTAATTTGTGTCTTTTTGTAATATAAAAAAAATCTCATGCCTATCTTACACATAAATACTACATGCATAAGTACTGCTACCATTATCATTCCTAAAATTAGAGAGACATGGATGGCAACATTTTAGAACTTTTTCGGAGCATAGCGTATAGATTATCTACCAATGTTACATATCATCATCATCATTCTAATTTTTTACGAAATGATTGAGACCTGCTATATGAATTTTTATTTTTCATAATTTTCTATTTTTAAATCATTTCTTTAATTAAATTTTGTTAACGTTGTATATATTTATTCAAAACATTTGACCCATGCTAATGTTACTCGGGAAGACACGCACATGCATTTATAATATGTATGTCTATCGAACTAGCAATTATACCAAATATTCAAGGAAGAATCAGCAGAACAAAAAGGACAAAAACTTGAGAAACAATTAGAATGCTCTTCTCAAAAATTATGTAAGCCTAGTGACAAAACTACCATAAATATGTAAAAACATAAAAGGAAAAAAACGGAGCTGGTAGAATATTAAAGTACCTTTGCTGAGATTTTGATGATGTATGTATCATATTATAAAATTCACCAACATATACATACATTGATCAAATCCTTGGTCTCCATGTGCCCCTTTTAATCTCATCAACGTAATTTTATTTTATGTAGGGTCTACTGCATCACATGAAAGATAGATGATTTATTGATCAATGACTGAAATCAATTTGACACATTGGGACTAGTAAGTTGGGGATAGAGGATTTGATCTGTGTTTATTACAAATGATGATATGTTTTGCTAGAAATGAAGACCCAAGAGTGCAAAAGAGTGACTTTTGGAAAGTATATCGTTAGGGATAAAGAACTTTATGGAGAAAATAAAATGAGAACAAGTTTAAGAATTAAGACATAGAACATGAAAATAAGGAGAAATAATACATTTCATTAGACATTGTTTATATTTCATTACTTCAAAAACATATTATAAAAGATATCATGATTCTAGCACGTTTATTTAGATACTAATAAGTAAAACTTCTTTTAATAAAAAAATAAATGACAAATAACTGAAACTTCTAGAAGTTATCGATAGCATCCTATGCTTGTGAAGTAATTTGAAACTTCACAATGTTGCCTATATGCTAACGTATTATTACTGTCCCTTCGAAATCAACCTTGTCCTTAAGATCGAAAATGCTCGCTGCACTAAACTTTCCTCTGGATCCTCTCTCATAGCGATAATTAGGCGTCCATGGTTTCTAGAGTGCTGGGTTTCATTAAAAACAAGACTGGTGGTTGTGGAGAAGGATCGGACATTGCACAACAATAGATAATGTACAAAAACTATTGCACTATGGGAAGGAAATGGGACAGGATACATTAAGATGAAAATTGAAAAATATGTGTCAAATGGTGTCTTCGATTAAATCAGACATAACATATAATCAATGATTTTCATACAAATTTGGAAAAGTTTACTGAAACGATAATGAATATCTGATTCAATCCTACTAAGAAAATTCGGATAGGATGATCCTGGATTTGAAAGTCAGCTGAATTTTAAAATCCAACCACATAAATTGGATCAAGTCGGATCAGAGTTTTGTCTAAATTAATTGGATTTGATCAATGGTACAACCCTTGTAGATGATAACATGAAAGCTAATTCAGAATTATATGCCAATTCGGTTCTCAAAACTAAGAGTTAAGAAAGAGGACGGTTATTTGGATACAAAATAATCAAAGCCTATGGAAGGAGGCTGATAGGGGAAGGAAGTTATGACTACCGTGGAACTGAAAAATCAAGTAAAACTGAAGTTCTTCTATATGTATGAAATCATGCTAGATATCATATATCAATTATTATTTTATTTCAGCAAAGTGTAACTTGTGATATTTCATATTGAAATTGCTAGTGACAATACCAGAGTGTCAACAGTGACATTCTAATATGTCATACTAAACATTACTAGCACATTGAAGTAATTTTATAAACATTTAGCAGGTTGAATTTACAAAACATGGATATGATATTTGTCTATTTGACCTTTAACTAGTAGATACAATTCAGTTATACTCGACAATTGAAGTGGGTATACTATTTGATAGTTCTCATATGCGCAGTAATCTGAATGTTTATATATTTTTCTTACTGCAGACAATGTCTGCTTGGTTAGCTGTAATATTCAAATAGCAGAGCTTGATCAAACATTTACTACTTCAGTAGCATTTACCAACTTAGTATAAACTCCAACAATATATGCGAGAATGCGAGGCATGATTAATCTTCAAATATTATGGAAATGAGAAAGGTAATCTTCAAACTTAGTGTAGACTTTTCCCATAATAAAAATTTGCAAACTCAAGAAAAACATATAAAAAGTTGCTTATAATAAATTACTTACTTTGCAAAGTTGGCATTTTGACCATACTATTGTGATATATAAAAACTCTTTGATCTTCCCCCTTCATATCCATCTCATCCCGTCCCCTCACTTGAGACTTGTATAACTTCTCCACCTTTTCAGATTTCAGATCATAGGACAATACAAGTTTAGTTCTTCTACTGTGCATTCTGAAAAACAACTTGCCACCACCTTCATATGGAAAAGGAAAGACATTGTAAACACGGCCCAAACTCTCAAAACTCCGACCCAGTCTTGTCTTCATCATATGCCAAAACTCCTTAAACACACATTGATTTGTATCAATCACAGAATCGAGAACTACACTATGCATCCTCTCCCATTTCTTCTCAAAAGCATAAACTTCAATGTTCTTCTTATCCATCCTCGTGCATGTAATACGCCCATTGCACGTTCCTAATTCTTGCTTGTATCCTGATGTTTCATGCACGGGTAACGGTATTAAGCTTGCATTATCCTTCCATGGATCAAAAGATACTGCCCATTCGTGAAAGTCCCAATACACAATGTTTTTCAAAGTTACAGGATTTCCATGTAGTCTGAAATAAGGTGTTCTAGCAACATCGATTTCTTTGGTGGATTTTACCCATCTACGTTTGTCTGATGAGTAAATTGAGAAGGCGAATTTGACCATGCCTTCATGATGTTCTACAGAAGGATGGACTAATTTGTAACAATTTGGGTCGATGGTTGGATCAAATGCCAAACCAACATCATGGCGCCTATCAATTGTATGGATAAAATCACCCGACATTGTTGCTAAGTTTCCTACATAATAGAAACGGATCAAGGGGAATCGATCATTGATTCTATAGCATTCTGATAAGAGGCAAAGAAGACCACAAGCTGAGGCCAGAATTCTTCTACATCGAACCCTTTTACTAGTGAACAGGTGGTGACGAGGATCGATACCAATTGGAGAGCCGTAAATGTTGAAAAACTCGATTTTGTTGTTGTTGTAGCATTCGCGAAAGACGGCGCCGCAGGACAGCGGAGATGCACGAAGAGATTGATCGTATGCGAATTTGGCATCGTAAGAGATGACGCTGTACCACCTTTTGTTCACACACTTGAATTTTGACAGGCTTTTGTATGATAGCAGTGGAAGAATGCAGGTAAATATGAGATCCTCAGGAAGATTGGTTGATACTTGCTTTGTTTCATGTGTAGAAGCTGAAATTTTATCGTCTTTTTTGAGCTTTTTGGGAAGAGAAGACATTGTCTGAAAGAAACGGCGCAGTGTTGATCCGGATCTATTTCGCTTACAAAAAATTGGGGTAATATATTCTTCCTAGTCTAAACATTGTTAAACTGGAAATAATTTTTTTTTAAAATAAGACCATCTCTACTGAAAAAATCTTGATCATAAGTCCTGCTTTAATTGATATAAATCTAGCAAAGAATGGCCGCCACCTTCGCAAAATTGAAAGATGATGAAGAAAATTACCTTTCAAATATTTTTAGTTTTTAACTAATTTATACCACTTTTGCCTTTAATTTTATTGCCGAACCAATTTTTTAAGAGTGGATAGTTTGTTAAAAAATAACAAAACAGGATCTGATTTACATAAAGTTCATGAGTAGAAACTTTTTGGTTTTGAGAATTTAAGAATAGAGACCTCTGGTCCAAAACCCTCTAGCAATCTAATTAATTTATTAGGATTCTAAGTATTATTTTCACCATTAAAACTTAAATTTAATACTCTTTCCCTTGAGATTCAAATATGACAAGTTTTGATGAATTCTTTTAGTGTAAATAATGTAATGCAATTGCCAATTGCACTTAATTTGTAGTGCAAATATTAGCCCGTCATACCAGGTATATTTACATTAGCAGCACTAATTTTTTGAAAAATTTACATATTTTAACCCTTTAATGAATAAGTGATCATTACTAAAGGTGTTTTTACTTTTAATTCAATTTAATCAATTTTAGTTTAAAACATTAGTGTATTTACATTCATTTGTGCGATGCACACATGACGATGCATGTGCATAGGAAAATTAGGTATGAAAATACACTATTTGTGTAAAAAAAAAAAAATTAGTCTTACGCTTTGAAGTATACATAATGTTATTTGTTTTTTGCATACGAAGGCACAAATCAATTGTCAAAATGTAAGTGAGACAAAGTTAGATTAAGGAAAATATAAAACAGTGTACGCAAAGAGAGGGATCAACTAATATATTGTCAGAGCCGTTAATTTTGTATGAGTGTCGGATGTCTATTCAGGTTCATGGTTGAAAAATGTCTATCCATGTCCATTCAACTTTCATTTAGGACATGAATTAAGACAACAAAATTTATACGAGCAAAAATCTCATCTGATCCGTGTTCGTTGGTATTCGTCTGAATTTCTTATAATTTAGTATAGCCACCGTGTTTTTCAAAATATTTATGACAACCGTTTGGTGGTTGATTGACTAAAGATTCGTGCAATACTTATACTTCAGTATATACTAATAAAAATAATAATACGAACAGAAACCTTTTTAAAAAGCATAAAATCGAATGTATATAGCAATGTTTATCCGTCTCCATTTGAATCTGTAGCAGAAAAATGTTCATTTGTGCCCATCCGATTTCATTTAGGACAACAAAATTTATGCGAGCATAAAGCTCGTTTGGTTCGTGTCTGATTCGATTTCATTTAGGACAGAAACTGAACACACCTCCATCTGTACCGATCCGACCAATTTTCGACCTCTACATATCACTATCTCAAGAAATGCAATAAACTTAAAATATATCGCTTCTTGTAGTTTGGAATATGGAAATCTCGCAACATCTCGCTTTAAAAAATTAATCAACTACTATATTACTTTCTCAAGAGTTTTCTTTTTCTCCATAGTGGACACACTTCTTATGATACTCTCTACCTCGTGTACACTCAACCGTTTAAAAAGTATAAAACTGCTTGACGTTAGTGTTTACTTTCAAAATTGATCCTAGGAAGAGACCCATCATTTCAATCTATGCATTTAATGATTTGAACACCAATATTTTCTCCGTTTTAAAGTAATTGCCAAAGTTAATTTTGTTATTTCTCATGCTTATAAAAGGTAATAACATTTAAGATTAGTCATTTCTCATATAATGATTTTTAATAAGCTATTTGGCTTATAGTATTTTCCATAAAGAAATAATCTGGATGAAGATTGGTAGAATTTAATTTAGATATGAACTGTGGTAATGAAGAAGCTGGAGTTATTGGGAAGGAAGTTTGCAATGGGATTGATAATTAATAGATAACTATAGTAGGTAATAAATGATTTTTGGAGTGTTAGCGGTGCTATTGATATATGGATGTTATTGCGAAATTTAATATAGTAGGTAACAAATGTTTCCTACATTTATAATTTGATATGAGATATTCACAAAAGATGTTGCAAATTGTGTGTAAAATAAATGAGCTATTCAATACCAGCTATTTAAGGGGAGATTTGGCCAATAACTTCTAACGGTTGATTTTTTCTTTTTAGTCTTTAAGATGGACAACCATAATTTTTTCCTTTTATTATATTCATATGTTTGGGTAACATATAGTGTTACGCTTATAAATTGCAACGATTATGGAATATAAATTTAAACCAAAAATTACTACACATTCAATAATTATTATTTGCTAACAAATTCATACATGTGTATTTATTGTCTAATTATGTTACATGTACTAATTAATATATGTACTTTATGGTTTTGTAGTATAGAATTGCTTTTCTTTTGTTATTTCCATTGTTTCCTGGTTAATTTTATAGCTTGTTTTGTTTACATGGTACTTTCAAGATAGACCCTTCTCAAAATTTGAAATATGTATAATCCTAATTTGTTAGATTAGTACATCCACACTAATTTCTGAGCTATGTGTGTGTGTAAGTACGTACGTACGTATTCAAATCATCTATGAAATTTGGAATATTCTTGAAATTTGTTAAAATTGCCAAATATAAATGAAAAGGAAACTTTTTAGGAATCAACTCAATTTTACTAATCTACCTAAACATTACAAATGTGTAAAGGTATACCAATATGAAAAGTCATATTATCCTTAAAAAAAAAACTTTGTATAAACATAACTATGGTAGAGGCCACACATCGAAAAGTATGCTCGGCTGCTCAGGGGTCAACTTCATCTTTTCCATTCTATGTTCAAAAATGATACACTCATTCATAATCCTTAGGAATGAAAGTCCTATTTTTCCATCAGGCCTTCTCGCTTTAGCCCATCCTTGCAGTAGAAGAATCCACATCATACTGTCGAATTATAAGCAACTTAATAATTTGACATCCTACTATGTATAATGAATATGGCAGTTATGAATACCCATTTTTGAATAACTTTAAATGAGCATCAATGAATTAGTGGGCAACTCAAAATAAACATGTATGACTAGATTTTATAGTGGTCATCAATTAATTGGTAAATGGTCGACTAATCACCTTTTATAGTGTTCATCATTCTTCAATGAAAAGGATTTCTTAGGTTGACTTTAAAATATAACAATTCTTCCATTTCTACAGTAATAATCCAACAAATTTTCTTCATCCATGTGACATAAACATAGTTCTAATGATATCAACTAACATTTCTCATGCAAAACCTATCATACATTACTATAAAAAAAATTACTTTGTTAAATTTGGACAAAGAAATGGACATATAAAATAATAATATATACCTTGGGGAAAACCACTTTGCTAGCCTTCGTATAACGACCCGTAAATTTTCGATAATTAAAATAGCTAATTTAATAAGATTTCGTGATTTAATGTTAGAAAAAAAAATTGTAATTCGTTTGGAATAATAATAACCGGAATGAATTGCAACAATAATTATCCAAGTAATTATTTATAGATTGAATGGAGTTCCAATCTAATTGAATTGACTCAAATGTTATAACTTGGTTATAAGGGAATATATGAAAAAACAAATGTAAATAAGTGAATAAAAATTGTGAATTATTTAGGTAGAAATACAAATTTTAAATAGATTGGTTTCGAAGATTTGAATAGTAATTAGTATTGAAAAATAAATGCTACTTAGTGAATGCCTTTGCAATCAATAGTTGGATAGGATAATAAATGTTGAATTCATTGGGTATAATAGAGAAATTGATTGATAAGTAAAATCTATTAAAAATCAAATAATTGAATATTGAATAGGTAAATTGTTTAAAGTAAATATTTAAAACTTATTGAATAATTGAATAACTGTAAATTGGAAATAGTGTTCTAAGATGTGAATTGGTTTTAAAGGTTGAATCTTATAAGTTAAATTTCAAATATTTCAAAGGATAATGAATTATTGGATAATCAAAATTGTTTAAATTTAATATTTGGAATTTATTGAACAATTGAATAACGGGTTTAATATGATTAAAAATGATTTGTAAAATTTTATTTTATCATATTAAAGTAGAATGATGTTGTAGAACTTTTAAAATCGAATTAAAAGTAAATTTGTGAAAATGGAATATTTTAATATTAAATTGACAAGTTAAAATAGCCATTTTTCAAACAGTCTCGGATTTCGACGAAACTAGTTTCATCGGATCCGTAATGTTATATTATTGTAAGATTTCAAATTTCGTGTCAATCGGTATTTACCGTTTGTCCGGGGCAAGCCAAAACGCATAGAAATTAGTTGAATCGGTTTAATTTAAATTTGATCGTTTATTTTCGTAACTCGCACATATGATCGAATTAGCCTCCGAAACATGTTCCATTATGTTCGGAACGTGGGGTAAACCTTAGAAACGCCTGCCGGCACGCTTCGTTTGGAGTTCGGAAAATTTTCGGTGAATAGTGTTTTTGCGAAATTTTATATAGGGACCTCAACATTTCATTTTGCACTCAAACCCTTGCTTCTTCTTCCAGCCGGCCATAGATATTAATGGCTGAGAATTTCAAAACTTCCTCCTCTATTATCTCCAAATCTACAAAAAATTCGCAAAAGTCGTCAACTACAAAGTTGTAGAGGGCATCGAGATCTACAAATCCAACGGTCATGATCTGAAATGGAGCTTCGGATCGACGGGAAATCGCGTTCAAAGCTGCTGCGTTTTTCACGCAAATCGAGATAAAGGGTGGGGCCGAGTTTGACCGCACTCATGGTGAAGATGAAGCTCGCGAAGGCCTTCGAGATGATGGGTCCTGATCGTTCTGGAAGTCGTCGTGGAGGTCGTGAAAATTGCTTGAACGTTGGCGGCTATGGGTTTGCGTTGTATGTGTTTATCACGTTGAAGGAGAAGGCGATTTTGGTGGCTCAGATCTGAAGTAAAAGAATGGACGGCCAGATTTGTTTCTAGGTTAAAATATAAAAGAAAGATGTTAATTTATTTATATTAAAATTCGTGAAATCTTTGTAAAATCATATCCTTTTCATACGAGATCGAAAACGCACGAAACCAGTTGCGTTGGAATCGTATTGGCGAACACTACGCTATTGAATTGGATTGGAGTCGTTTGAAGCTAGAGAAAATTTCGGGTAAAATTAAACGCTCGTTTAATTTTATTCGAAATAAAACGCTGGAACTACATTGAAATCAAGGTGAGTGTTTTATAACGCTCACAACGTACTGAATATCTTTATGCTAGTTAAATTTGACATTATGAAGTGTTATGAATTTTATTTGTCGTTGTTTGATAAAATTTAATTGTCATATAGATTGTCATTTCAATTAACCATTAAAATTTAAATTGACAGTCAAATCGAAATTGAAATTGAACTGCGATTAAATTACCTGACATTGATAACTATGAAATTGCCATGAATTGTATTGTCTATTGGATGATGTATTTCGATGGATGTTATTGGTTGATATTTAAATGTTTGGATGTTTATTTGCTTATATATACACTGTTATGCATACATATGACACCGTGATTTGGTTTAAGTGATATATATTCATCCCTGATATTTAATTGAAATAAATAATTACTTGGCCATAGGATAGAAAATTATGTACGGACACCGAATTGGCTAAATTAATAATTTTTAAAATCGTCGATTTGAAATTTATTTAAATGTTTTGATTTAAAAGTTATAAATGGAAATCAATTTATAAAAATTGAATTTATCGAAAAATTGAGTTTGGAATGTTGAAATAAATTTTGGTTAAAAAATTGTTAAAATTTAAAGTGGAGACTTTGGAATTTTAAAATCGGGATATAATTGAATTTCGAAATTTGATTTGTTTTAAAGATTGAACCTTAATTCGAGCTTTGAATATTACTAAGTAGAAGTGATATAAAAATGATATTTTGAAATCGAGCTTGGAATTGAATCATATTTGAAATTTGGTTTTAAACTTGAATATCGATGGAAAATTTTGTTAAGTGTTATAAATGGATATTTTGAAAATCAAGCTCTAAATCGATATAAATTGAAATTGAATTAACTGAAAGTGAATATAAAATTTAATAAATTTGAAGTGAATGTTGGCATTGATTGAATCGAAATCGAAATCGAATCGGTAGAGGGGAAATCGAAATTGTTTTGAATCGGGAAGTTATAATTGAAATGGTTCGTTTGAAGTTGTTTTTATTTGTTTTCCAAATTACTCGGTTATATAAACTATTTTTGAATGCTTAAATTATTTTAATCTATTTTAAATCTACTTAACCCAATTTAAATTATTTTAAACTAATTTATCTATTTTAAATCCAATTTTTGATTTTAAATATCTTTTACTATTTTAATTATTTAAAACTAATTTTAAACTACTTAAACTATTTTCTTAAAATTTCAAGCTGATTAATAAGGTGAAATGTTTATGTTTAAATCTTGAATTTGAATACGGATTGGATTAAATGAAGTTGCAACATAAATTGAAATTCGAAATGATTTTGAAATCGAAATGAGATATTGATGCGAAAAATGATTTTTGAAACGGAATCTTACATTTGAATAGATACGATGATATTTGAAATGGATTTGATTTTTGAAGCGAATATGATATTTTGATATCAATTATGAATCGATTTGAAATGTAAAAGAGCCAACGGTGTAATAATACGTAGTTATTAAAGAGACCGGGATCGGATATGGACATACTCTCTGTCGATACCGAAAACCACTTTAATAACTATTATGCGCGGAGTGTTGATCCAGAATGAAGTGGATGGTTTGGTGAACGCGTTGATTGAAGAAAGAGAACGATTATTGGATGATCCCTGACATGACTAAAACAGGAGCTGCGCCGGGCCATTGAGGTTCTCCATCTCTAGCGGACACACTACTTCGATACCATATCTATTACATTTGTGAAGCGATTTGGGTGCACCCCTTGATTTGGGACTGTTGTTTTACGGTGTTGGGGTAGCTGCTGGTGTTGAATATGCGCTTTGCGCTTATATGATTTTTGTTTGATGATAATAAACATATATACATTCGTTTAAATGTATTTGTTAATGTACTATTTTATTTTTCATAGAATAAATAAATATTTGCTGAATAAAATTAAATGACACAGAATTTGAATTCAAACAGAAATTTTATTCAAACAAATATTTATTACACTTTTGAATAGTACAATTTCAAGCTCTCACTATAACTATACAACTTTGATTACAATTGCATCACATTTCACATTTACATCAGCACCTCACTACATATCACTCACACTCGTATTTATCTTCAACTACATTCCAGTTTGAATCCAGCATCTGAGCAATCTGCAAAAATATAAACTAACGTAGTAAAATTGAAAAAGAAATATTTTTGCAATTCAAAAATAGAAGATAATTTTTGAAAATATGATTTGCCTCAGTTATTTGGGTTGTTCGTCATAATTTAAATTTGAATTCATCATACACGAACAACTTGTGACATACACAGTGTATCACTGTATATGCCACAAGGCCGTGCACACCGATATACACTTGATAATGCTACAGGGATAGGTGAGCACAAGGTCAAACCCAAATATACGGACAGGTTCAACTCAGGTGCAATAAATTCAAAAATACGACACGAGCACAAGGTCAAATCCGAGTTTTGAAACTGGATCCAACACAAGGCTAAAAAAAAAAATCAGCTGCAACATGAAGAGAGTCATATGTGCTAAGGTCAGACCAAACATGAAAGCTACATGAAGTATGCAAGTTCAACCTCTTCATTAAACAACCAAACCAACATGATACTGTTCAATATCCAAGACTCAAGAATGCATCACCATGACACAGTTCCAAACTATATAGAGCTGTGACAACCAAGAACTCAACGAACAAGACATAAAGTGATACAAGGTCAGAGAGCAACCAGAATGAAGCAGAGACAAGTAATGCATCAAAAGTGCACAGCAACCATCAAGTAGTGTACATAATACAACTACAACAATGACCAAAAGTGTACAGCAATGCAAGTGAAGACAAAACAACTCAAAGGCAAATGCATGTACAAAATGCAGTGAATGCAGACAGTAAACCAGTGTCAATATAAATTCAAGTGAATGCAACTCAAGGAGATAGTCGACCAACAGTATCAAACTCATGTATGCAACAACAACAAAGAAACAGACATGAAGCAACAAACTACACAGCCAACATGACCCAAATGCCAAAGCTCAATGAAGACCACTAGTAAATGCAACTACAAGATGAATCATGAAGACTGCAAGAACATGAACATAGGATCAACACAGCCAAATGAAACACATCAAAGAAACTAGTCTCGACCAAATTCAGTAAGGCAATGCACCAATACAAACTCCAATGACTCAAGCAACATGTCCAGGTGCAACATGACAATGATCAAATACAACAAACATGTATGCAGCATCAGGCCAGACACTTCAATGATCAAACAGGGATGAATACAATGTCAAAGCACAGTGCACAAGAAAACCAGTATATGAAGACAACTGAAACAAGCCAGGATGCATCAGCCTCAACATCAGGTGAAGTGCAACAGTGAACTCGAGACTACAATGTCAAAGCACATACAACCAAGTTGTCAACAATGACCATGACTCGAGTGCATGTTAAGGCACAGTGCTATCAGAAAAACCAGAGAACATCAAAGCCAAGGAATTCAAGTCATAGCAAAATTAACCATATTCCAATTTATAGTTTTTAAAATGATCAAGGCTAAAATATGCAAACTCAAGCATATATATGAACAAATCAGGGTATAACGAAAGTCAGTTAACATCAACACAGTTTTATGCATCAAAGAAACAATTCTAGCCGTGTAACCAAGTCAAAGCCAGAAACAATGCAAGTAGACCAAACGAAGAATGCAGTGGACACAAATGATGAAGCAAAGCAATATGAACTGTCCAGTTACAACCACAAAGGCACAATGCATCAACATAACAGCAAAGACCACATGCCACAATATCAAGTACATGAAGCAGTTCAAATCCAAATCCAAGAATATATACAATGCAAATGTATAGGCCAGTGAACATAAAAAATGGCCAGAGTCGAAGCACAAAGAACAAAACAGGTCAAGTATGCTACAGCATTAAATTCACGAAATCAGTATTGTCAAAGTCAAACAAGTGTTCACCGTGATAGCCAAGAAAATTGACCACGAAATCAAATCAATACCGTGTAAATCAAGCTACCAAAAATACGAAATTGACAAAGTCAGATCAATCCCAAGCATCAATACAAGATCGAACGACCATTGACAAATTCAAATGAACGTATACGAACGCAAAAATAGGATTTCAAATCCTATATAAGCCCAATCATCATTGGCAAAATAATTATCGAGTTCAAGCATCAACCCAGTAAAGAAAAAAGGAAACAGTACATACCGAAATCACAAACAACGAACTTGATCAAGCAGCTGCAAACGAGGGATAGTCGATCATCAGAGAAGCAGCGAGCTAGGGCAACATATCTCAGATCGAACGAAGAAATTGAAGCCCTGATTTACACAAGAGCCGAAGCCCTAATTGGAACAAAGGGAACGAAGCCCTAATTTCAGAAACAGGACGAAGCCGCCATTACTCTCACAAGCAAAGGAACGAGACAAAAAGGATCGGGTGAAATAAGGGAGTGGGCTGGCCTTATTATTAAAAAGGGGGTTTAGTGTTTTAATTTTATAAAAGGGCTTTATTATATTGTTAATTAGGGTTTAGGGTTATTTTCTATTGTCTTTTAATTATCGTTTTTATTTTTCGAATCAAAACTTTGTAAATCACCACCTAGGGTTTAGGTAGTGTCAGATTGTCTAGTTAGAATTAGTTCAGTGAGCAGGGTGTGCGAGTTTGCAAAGCTCTATAGGCGGGAGCAGAGTTTGCGAGTAAGCAAAGCTCTATAGGCGGGAAGCAAAGTTTGCGAGTAAGCGAAACTCTATAGGCGGAGCAGGGTGTGCGAGTCTAGTAGAGTGTTTGTGAGCGGGAGCAAATGTTTGCGAGCAGGGTGTGCGAGTCTAGTAGAGTGTTTGTGAGCGGGAGCAAATGTCTGCGAGTCTAGTAGAGTGTTTGTAAGCGTGATACTGTTTAATTCTAATAGAAATCTGTGAATGCAGCAGTAGGCAGGGGTTGCCGAAGCTGGGTAAATTTTGTGTGTGATTTACTTTTCAGCATATTTATTTCTGCAGTTTATTTCTGTGTTTAAATCGAGAAAATTTGCTATAACCCTATTCACCCCCCCTCTAGGGTTAATCTAGATCCTACAGCTGGCTATGCTCAACATCAGTCCGGATCACGCAACTACTAGTATCCTAGTTGGTATCGCCTCATGTACCTTGTCATACTGATTATCCTATTTGCGACAACTACGTTATGTTTTGTGTTATACCTATGGGTTACCCTCTGATAACCACCAGTTTACGGTGGGGCTTACGGTGCTGTATAGACTATGGCATTATAAAAATGTGTTAACGGGAATTATGGTAACGCCTTAACGCTATTTTAATACTTTTACTTTACTGTAGACATATTATAATAGCGTATTGTACTACATAGTAGATAGTTTAACGGATCCTTGAGAGATGGAAAATCCCGTAATATCTCTTAAGTTATTGCACGCACGTTGACACTGGATATGAGATGTCAAACCCCGTAAACATCTCTGACGCCGTTACACTCATATTTATTTACGATTGATTTAACTTTCATAAGAATATTTTAGCCCTGAATCGAGTGTTTTGTCTTTTCATTACGCTCGGGTCAGACCTGAGTTTTTCAGCTTATTGAAGATCTATTCTGGAGGACGAAGACGAAGATTTGGTATTCTATTACTATTATTATCTTTGCATCATGCTGTCTGCTGCATTATTCTATTTGTCCAGGTGTATATGTATAACTCTGATAAATGTTGTATAAATAATGATCAAAGTATTGTAAACAACTTCATGAACTATTTATTTGACTATTATATTTTGTCGTTCCGCTGCGAGATTCTGTGTTGTTTCATTTCCTTTATTTCTCTTTCTTTTCTTTTCTTATTTACCCCAATAACCTTCTGCCCTTTTGAATGGTTTGGAATCGGCATGTGTATTCGATCGTCGGTTTAAAACTGTCCAAAAAGGCGGGTCGTTACAGTTGATATCAGAGCTTTGGTTTAGCGATAACCTTAGCTTTGTAGGGTCTGACTCTTTATAAATAGGGTAGTAATACCCTATGATGAGTCGCTGAGTGTATACATATGAGAGAGCGTATTTGTTAGTGATATAAAATGTTTATATTGTGTCGGTTGATTTGTTGAGTGGCTTATGGATTCTGGTCAATACGAGTAATTAACGTCATTGATAGGGATCTCTAAACACTTAAACAGAACAATTCGACATAGTATTGTTTTGAAATTGGATAAATGAAATAATTTTGCTCTAATTATATTTTGTATATATAAAGAAAAATTTTTAGAAATTATTGTGACTTATCTAGCTTACCTGGTTGTTAGGAATGAAAATATTGGTTATTATTATTAATTGGATATTGTAATTTAATGAATAATTTGAATTACAAAATGAACAGTGATAAAACAACTTGTGGAATATTTTAAGAAAGTAAAATCCTATAAGAATACTTTATAAAGGTGACTTATAAATTAAAATAGATTTAAATTAGAAAATATTGAATTTAAGACCCGGAGGTTTTGACAATGGTTCTCAAAGCTTGAAGAAATATATAGTAATATTAGTTGGAAAATGTTATAGGAAATATTTTGAAAGGATTTTTAAAAGAAGGAATGAATTCAGTACTCCTCTCTTATGTCGTTGGAAAATAATTTCGGTGATGACTGCGCAGCATCATCGACGTTCATTTTCGAGTCTCAAAGTGGGGGAGACTTCTAAGAAGCTTTGCTTTTCTTCGAAATTATTTTTGGTAAATGGGTTTTGGTTTAAATTCCAAAGGTATGATTTGATATATTAAAGATATAAGTGTATATTTATTTCAAACGATTTGAAAAGAACCGGGAATTTAAATTTCTAAGTTCTGTTAATTAATAATTTTCAAATTATTTGAATGAAATGTGAATAGCCAGGATTTATAAAATAAGAGGATTAAGATATCTAAGCTTATGTTTTGGAAGAACTTTAGAGTTGTAGTGTACATTTAAGGTTGAAAGGTAAAGAGGATTTAAATAAATCAAATTTATGAACATTCTAATTAAGTAAAATGAAATTCTATAAATTTGTATAATACCAAATTACATTCTAATAACATATAACAAGACTTACCTAATGTTAAAAGTTAAAATGATGTTTTGGACATGTAATGAGATATTGTACAAATAAACAGAACCTGAAAGTAATTGAAATATACAAGTAAGGAAAACTCAAAAGGAATTAAATTGTATATAAATGGAAAATGTGGTTATGATAAAATGTTATATACTTAAATATAGCATGAAATGATGAATGGATAAATGGAACAAGTAAGTGAACTTAAGAAAAAGGCCATTGAGTCAAGCAATGTCTTTATAAACTGGTTGTAGACTTTAAATATAAATTTGCAAAAAAAGAAAAATATGTGAAGATAAATTTGTAACTTTTGAGATAACTATAAACTAAGAAAAGTCATATATAAGAAGTTAGACTTTTATGGAATGACTATAAATTAAAGTGAAGATTAATAAAATGTACCGCCAATAAATTTGTTATTAACTGAAACTGAATATGAAGTAAATGTAAACAAAAGAATTTGGTATGGCTAACAATCAATTGGAATTGAAAGAGATAAACCAAATTGAATGTAAAATTAATAATTTGGTTATGTTGGGTATGATTTGGTTGTTATATGATTGTTAGTTGATTGTATATAATTCATTAAGTGTTAATGAAATTGAAAGCCATAAATCATTGAAATCAAGTTGGAGGTTAAATGAATTTAAATAGAATTTAATTTGATTCAAATTGGAAGTGAACTAATGTAAATATAAATTAGTGAATGTTAACTAATTGAATTGAGAATGAATGTTAGTAAAATCCAACGTTAATGAGTAACTGTGATTAAAATTGAAAACCAAGTCAATAAATATTAATGAGAAGTGAATTTACATTGATGGGTTATGGATTCGTTGGATGATAGTTGGATGACAATTGATTTGGTGGATGCATTTGTTGTTTTGTTGCATTTGCTATGTTGGCACATGTAGTTGTTATGTTGCTATATGACGTATATTGATATTATTTTCATATATGCATGTTTCTCATGGTTTGTTGAGTGTTTAGTAGGTGCGGATTGCGCTTGCTTCGCATTTGGAGCTCGCTTTCGCGCTATATTAGTCGTATATGCTCGCTAATAATATATAAGGTACATGTCTCGGATTACATACCGTACTTTTACACTTTTTCCCTGCGGGATGCCTCATCACTTGATGAGATGTATATTTGTTATATATATACTGTCATTTTTTTTGGATCGAGCCGCGCAAAGGAGACTCTGACGAATTTTTTCGTGAATCCGGGTGTTAGAAAAAATTCAAGTTTTAAAATTTTATAACTTGTTTTGATAACTAACTTTTAAAGTTAGAAAGCCGTTCGGAGTAACTTAGTGGAAGTGTAGTAATGACTTTATGAATGGAATTTCATTGTTTTATAAGTTGGTAATTTTGAATAAAATATATCTAATGTTGAATTCTATACTTAGTTCCTTTTCCCTTCTTTTTCCTTTTCGGGGACGAAAAGTTTTGAGTGGGGGAGAGTGTAACGACCCATAAATTTTCGATAATTAAAATAGCTAATTTAATAAGATTTCGTGATTTAATGTTAGAAAAAAAAATTGTACTTCGTTTGGAATAATAATAACTGGAATGAATTGCAACAATAATTATCCAAGTAATTATTTATAGATTGAATGGAGTTCCAATCTAATTGAATTGACTCAAATGTTATAACTTGGTTATAAGGGAATATATGGAAAAACAAATGTAAATAAGTGAATAAAAATTGTGAATTATTTAGGTAGAAATACAAATTTTAAATAGATTGGTTTCGAAGATTTGAATAGTAATTAGTATTGAAAAATAAATGCTACTTAGTGAATGCCTTTGCAATCAATAGTTGGATGGGATAATAAATGTTGAATTCGTTGGGTATAATAGAGTAATCGATTGATAAGTAAAATCTATTAAAAATCAAATAATTGAATATTGAACAGGTAAATTGTTTAAAGTAAATATTTAAAACTTATTGAATAATTGAATAACTGTAAATTGGAAATAGTGTTCTAAGATGTGAATTGGTTTTAAAGGTTGAATCTTATAAGTTAAATTTCAAATATTTCAAAGGATAATGAATTATTGGATAATCAAAATTGTTTAAATTTAATATTTAGAATTTATTGAATAATTGAATAACGGGTTTAATATGATTAAAAATGATTTGTAAAATTTTATTTTATCATATTAAAGTAGAATGATGTTGTAGAACTTTTAAAATCGAATTAAAAGTAAATTTGTGAAAATGGAATATTTTAATATTAAATTGACAAGTTAAAAATAGCCATTTTTCAAACAGTCTTGTATTTCGACGAAACTAGTTTCAACGGATCCGTAATGTCATATTATTGTAAAATTTCAAATTTCGTGTCAATTGGATTTACCGTTTGTCCGGGGCAAGCCAAAACGCATAGAAATTAGTTGAATCGGTTTAATTTAAATTTGATCGTTTATTTTCGTAACTCGCACATATGATCGAATTAGCCTCCGAAACACGTTCCATTGTGTTCGGAACGCGGGGTAAACCTTAGAAATGCCTGCCGGCACGCTTCGTTTGGAGTTCGGAAAATTTTCGGTGAATAGTGTTTTTGCGAAATTCTATATAGGGACCTCAACATTTCATTTTGCACTCAAACCCTTGCTTCTTCTTCCAGCCGGCCCTAGATATTAATGGCTGAGAATTTCGAAACTTCCTCCTCTATTATCTCCAAATCTACAAACAATTAACAAAAGTCGTCAACTACAAAGTTGTAGAGGGCATCGAGATCTACAAATCCAACGATCATGATCTGAAATGGAGCTTCGAATCGACAGGAAATCGCGTTCAAAACTGTTGCGTTTTTCATGCAAATCGAGGCAAGGGTTGGGGCCGAGTTTGACCGCACTCATGGTGAAGATGAAGCTCGCGAAGGCCTTCGAGATGATGGGTCCTGATCGTTCTGGAAGTCGTCGTGGAGGTCGTGAAAATTGCTTGAACGTTGGCGGCTATGGGTTTGCGTTGTATGTGTTTATCACGTTGAAGGAGAAGGCGATTTTGGTGGCTCAGATCTGAAGTAAAAGAATGGACGGCCAGATTTTTTTCTAGGTTAAAATATAAAAGAAAGATGTTAATTTATTTATATTAAAATTCGTGAAATCTTTGTAAAATCATATCTTTTTCATACGAGATCGAAAACGCACGAAACCAGTTGCGTTGGAATCGTATTGGCGAACACTACGCTATTGAATTGGATTGGAGTCGTTTGAAGCTAGGGAAAATTTCGGGTAAAATTAAACGCTCGTTTAATTTTATTCGAAATAAAACGCTGGAACTACATTGAAATCAAGGTGAGTATTTTATAACGCTCACAACGTACTGAATATCTTTATGCTAGTTAAATTTGACATTATGAAGTGTTATGAATTTTATTTGTCGTTGTTTGATAAAATTTAATTGTCATATAGATTGTCATTTCAATTAACCGTTAAAATTTAAATTGACAGTCAAATTGAAATTGAAATTGAACTGCGATTAAATTACCTGACATTGATAACTATGAAATTGCCATGAATTGTATTGTCTATTGGATGATGTATTTCGATGGATGTTATTGGTTGATATTTAAATGTTTGGGTGTTTATTTGCTTATATACACACTGTTATGCATACGTATGACACCGTGATTTGGTTTAAGTGATATATATTCATCCCTGATATTTAATTGAAATAAATAATTACTTGGCCATAGGATAGAAAATTATATACGGACACCGAATTGGCTAAATTAATAATTTTTAAAATCGTCGATTTGAAATTTATTTAAATGTTTTGATTTAAAAGTTATAAATGGAAATCAATTTAGAAAAATCGAATTTATCGAAAAATTGAGTTTGGAATGTTGAAATAAATTTTGGCTAAAAAATTGTTAAAATTTAAAGTGGAGACTTTGGAATTTTAAAATCGGGATATAATTGAATTTCGAAATTTGATTTGTTTTAAAGATTGAACCTTAATTCGAGCTTTGAATATTACTAAGTAGAAGTGATATAAAAATGATATTTTGAAATCGAGCTTGGAATTGAATCATATTTGAAATTTGGTTTTAAACTTGAATATCGATGGAAAATTTTGTTAAGTGTTATAAATGGATATTTTGAAAATCAAGCTCCAAATCGATATAAATTGAAATTGAATTAATTGAAAGTGAATATAAAATTTAATAAATTTGAAGTCAATGTTGGCATTGATTGAATCGAAATCGAAATTGAATCGGTAGAGGGGAAATCGAAATTGTTTTAAATCGGGAAGTTATAATTGAAATGGTTTGTTTGAAGCTGTTTTTATTTGTTTTCCAAATTACTCGGTTATATAAACCATTTTTGAATGCTTAAATTATTTTAATCTATTTTAAATCTACTTAACCCAATTTAAATTATTTTAAACTAATTTATCTATTTTAAATCCAATTTTTGATTTTAAGTATCTTTTACTATTTTAATTATTTAAAACTACTTTTAAACTACTTAAACTATTTTCTTAAAATTTCAAGCTGATTAATAAGGTGAAATGTTTATGTTTAAATCTTGAATTTGAATACGGATTGGATTAAATGAAGTTGCAACCTAAATTGAAATTCGAAATGATTTTGAAATTGAAATGAGATATTGATGCGAAAAATGATTTTTGAAACGGAATCTTACATTTGAATAGATACGATGATATTTGAAATGGATTTGATTTTTGAAGTGAATATAATATTTTGATATCAATTATGAATCGATTTGAAATGTAAAAGAGCCAACGGTGTAATAATATGTAGTTATTAAAGAGTCCGGGATCGGATATGGACATACTCTCTGTCGATACCGAAAACCACTTTAATAACTATTATACGCGTAGTGTTGATCCAGAATGAAGTGGATGGCTTGGTGAACGCGTTGACTGAAGAAAGAGAACGATTATTGGATGACCCCTGACATGACTAAAACAGGAGCCGCGCCGGGCCATTGAGGTTCGCCATCTCTAGCGGACACACTTATTCGATACCATATCTATTACATTTGTGATGCGATTTGGGTGCACCCCTTGATTTGGAAGTGTTGTTTTGCGGTGTTGGGGTAGCTGCTGGCTATGCTCAACATCAGTCCGGATCACGCAACTACTAGTATCCTAGTTGGTATCGCCTCATATACCTTGTCATACTGATTATCCTATTCGCGACAACTACGTTATGTTTTGTGTTATACCTATGGGGTACCCTCTGATAACCACCAGTTTACGGTGGGGCTTACGGTGCTGTATAGACTATGGCATTATAAAAATATGTTAACGGGAATTATGGTAACGCCTTAACGCTATTTTAATACTTTTACTTTACTGTAGACATATTATAATAGCGTATTGTACTACATAGTAGATAGTTTAACGGATCCTTGAGAGATGGAAAATCCCGTAACGTCTCTTAAGTTATTGCACGCATGTTGACACTGGATATGAGATGTCAAACCCTGTAAACATCTCTGACGCCGTTACACTTATATTTATTTACGATTGATTTAACTTTCATAAGGATATTTTAGTCTTGACTCGAGCGTTTTGTCTTTTCATTACGCTCGGGTCAGACCTGAGTTTTTTAGCTTATTGAAGATCTATTCTAGAGGACGAAGACGAAGATTTGGTATTCTATTACTATTATTATCTTTGCATCATGCTATCTGCTGCATTATTCTATTTGTCCAGGTATATGTATAACTCTGATAAATGTTGTATCAATAATGATCAAAGTATAGTAAACAGCTTCATGAACTGTTTATTTGACTATTATATTTTATCGTTCCGCTGTGAGATTCTGTGTTGTTTCATTTCCTTTATTTCTCTTTCTTTTATTTTCTTATTTACCACAATAACCTTCTGCCCTTTTGAATGGTTTGGAATCGGCATGTGTATTCGATCGTCGGTTTAAAACTGTCCAAAAAGGCGTGTCGTTACACTTCGCGTTATCATCCAAAGTAATGTCCATCAATTTTTAACCCGACACTTTAATCCAAAGCTGTGAAAATCTACTCCACTTATTTCAATTGGGCATAAAACCTTCACAAATGAACAGAAAAAGCATCCATAATTGAAACATGAAATTAAAGAACTAGTCTCAACTCTGCAATTTTGAACATGTTCTCATTCAACGGAATGCCAAATTTTCTGAGGGTGGATGCATGAAATTATGATAATTACAACCAAACATGTACAAGGATAAAAGAACATTGGATATAATCTGCAAAAAGTATATCGTACATGGTATCAAAAGCCCAACCGTGAAAATATTTAGATCATCAAACTAAATAAATATATTCAACCATAATTTATCAATTGAAATACTAAAGACTCGCCACTTAGAGATAAATTTGGAAATCAACACTAAAAGCCGATCAAATAGTTGTTTGTCATATTCTCTTCTCCACTGATTGTTCAATTATTTTATGCAAAAATTCAAAAGATAATTTTCAATGATGATAAAAAGTACTCTAAAAATACCTTGAAATATCATTAACTACCCCACGTTACCTATCAAGTTCACATCATAGCTATTCATATGACTTTTATAAATTTAGTCATTGAATTTTCCATAGGATAATAAAGTGTTCATATATTAGAACAATTAGCAATACCATTGATAATGTAAAATGGGTAATGAAATCAATATTTTTCATTAGTATTAGTTCTTTGAGTCTTAAATTCAACTGTAAAATTATGATTATTAAATGCATCCTATAGAAAAGCCAAGAAAAAAATGCAATTAAATATAAAAAGTTTTAAAAGGATTTATAGAGTTATTCTTGAAAATATGGAGTGAAATGAAAAAAGAATGCCTAGTTGAGAAATAACAAATTGTAATGCATTACTGACCAACGAAGCAACAGATGGACTGTTGACAAGAAACCTAATCAACACCTCAAAGCGAAGTTTAAGAAGAAAACAAGCCCTTCGAAATCCCTTTCAAGTGAGTTGAAAGGGTCTTTATGCCTTCAAAGGGGAACTCTTTTAAAGGTATTGATTTTGCTATCATGGAGAGGGTTCCTTCAAAAGAAATTATATGTTCCGAAGTATTAAAACACCTTTCAAAGTAGTACTCCCAAAAGGTATGGCTTTAATGATTACATAGTGAATCCCTTCGAAACCACTTTGGAATGAGTCGAGAGGGGACAAGCACCTTTGTCCAAGTGGTTAACTGATTCGGCTTTGGTACAAAATGTCACAAGTTCGAAACTTGCTTTCGAATGTTTATTTGACATGTGATATGTTGTTCTAATGATTTGTTGTATATAAAGTACCGGTTCAAAAAAAAAGAATCAGCCGAGAGGGTCTCTATGCCTTCGAAGGGACCCCGGTCACAACATATGTATATCGAATAAAAGTGAATTCAAAATGCAATGGAATCTTCTCTTGGACAAACGATACAAATCCAATTGACTTGGTAATATTGAATTGTCATCATCACGTCACTTTATTATCACATGGGCTTTGGATGTGATGATAATATGCTTCAAAATCAAGATATCCAAGTAAACCCTACAGCATTGCATATGTCCAATAAGGTTTAAGAAGATAAGTGTATATCATGTGCAATCGGTCATTAGACAAGCTAATGGCCTAAATAATCATCCTCATATTCGAAATCAATATTAGATCCATGTATCCTCTCATTCTTGTTTCTTAAGAATGGATTACAAGTAGTAGAGTTTTTTCCCAATTCAATTTATGGTTACAAGAATTTGATTTAGCCAAGAAGTGAAAAGCAAATCCAAGGATTCCAGAATTTGTCCCCAAACTTGGACCTCTAGGGTTGCATAAATACATGCGGGTTGGGCCCTTCTACCTCCATCCTTTCAAAGCTGCTGAAAGGTCACTCTCCTCACCTTTCGCACATATCCTATCACCTTCTCCTTCCATTTTCTTAATTTTAAATTTGTGAATGGGTATCCGGGTCTCGTGTTATGCTTGGATATGCCCTTCCGCCTCCATCGAAAGTACTCCAACAATGGATATTGTTCCAAGACTCACCAACACTGACCAACACTACTTTCAAGTACTTCTCGTGCCTTTTGACGCCTTCGAAAGGTAAACTTCTTTTAGTGGTGAAATGCTCAATGTGAAAGGTTACTTGGGGAAGCTTATTTATGGAATGTGTCTTTCGAATTTATTCCTGTTGATTAATGAGGAAGCCTCATCTTCTAGTTGCATGCGAAGTCTCATTTATTCTTGCGGAAGGATTCAACCGATTTGAAAGGCTAACCTATGCTTTCGAAAGGGTTATCTTGATAAAATGTCCTTCTGCGGAAGGCAAACAACGGCGAAACCAACCGTTTCGAAAGTTTTGGCGATATGCGGAAGCTTGTTATCTATTATTTTGTCAGATGTGCTTTTGATACATTCGAAGCACCTTTATACATGTGGAACCAACTATCTCAAAAGGATCAACTAAAGCAGGAGGATAGCCTTGACCCCTTTCTGCTCCTTTGGAAGCCCATGCTCTCCTCAATATTTGCAAGGGCATTCGATGCTTGTAATACCAACTCAATCTCTTCAATACTATTTCGATGCCTTGGAAACCCCGCTTTTGGATTATGGCAGAACCCTTCCCTTCAATTCTTGTAAAATTTCTTCAATGCTTTTACTGGCTTTCTTTTATTTTTACATTCTAGAGTGTGCTTTATGGTTAACATTTACCCCTCCTCTTGTATGAAGGAAGCTTTTGTTCTTTAAGACAAAAATCCAAGAATTCTCCTTTGCATTATTTCATTTTCAATGGTCTTCCTTATCAATCTTATTTTCCTGCAAAGTACAAAGTAAGCAACATTTTTTGTGTCATTAATTTGAAACTCATATGAGAAAATGTTCAGTAGTTTGTTTATATTATTAGAGACAGTGTAAGAATTCCTGATAATAGAATTCCTAAAATCTTAATAGTGGAAATTAATAGATCCTCTTATGAAGATTATAAGTGATGAGAAATTCATAGTTGGAAAAGATTAAAGACTGGAAATTCTTTTCTAATAATAATAGAAGTCTTGAGGTCCAACATTAGTAATAAGGAGTGAAGACCAGAAATCCAACTGTCTTATAGAAGAGCAAAAATCTGATCATGGAATTAATCAATAGAGGAAGGAAATTCAAATCTGGCATTAATAGAAGTTTAGAAATCCCTTTCCATAAGTAACTGACAGAAGACCAAGAATAATTGTATAATGATAAAAGTCCAAGGATCATCATTTGGAAATAAGTCATAGAGGACTAGGAATCCTTTTTTGTGAACAAATGGAAACAATAATGATAGAAGATTCAAAACCTATATTTGGTTAATAAATTAATAAGTGAAGTCCAGAAGTTAATAGTTGAAGACCAACAACTCGGATTCGGGTATTAAGAGAGATCCAGAAATTTCATCTGAAAATTTGTAGAAGACCAGAAGTCTATAACAAAAGACTTGAAATCTATATCAGGAGACCCGAAATCCAGATTCATGTATTAATGAGTGAAGTTTAGAAATCGTCTTCTAGAAATTAGCCGAAGGCCATAAATTTATATGAAAGTAGTCCGAGAAGTATCGTTTGAAAGTAGTAAGAGACTAGAAATCCATTCCTAGTAATAAGAAGGAAAGTTTGGAAAACATTATTCGAATAATGGAGGTTCAGAAATTCTCATCCGAGTCTTTTATTCTGCACCACTTTTGATTGTTTGAATTTTTTTTTTGTGTCGCGTCTCCTAGTTCTTGATTCTTTTGACATGTGCGACCTTTTAGGCTTTGTATGTTGTCATTGTTTAGTATGCTACTTCTCGGGCTTGGACGTCTTAGTCCATTGTTGTCCGGTGCACTTGGTTAGGTTATCCACAATCAGGACCCAAGGACTTACCCGACTTCCCTCCAGGAGGTGCTCCAGCAAGGACCTATAAGCGCGACTGAAGGCTTGTTTGGTGCCTTGATCAAGCCATAGCATGGCGCAGATAAAGGATTACTCTGTCCTCCCTCTAAGCGGTGATTTTACCTGGCCATCTTGGCATGGATAAAGCTTATGACCATTTAAGGTAGTTTCCAAGTTTAAATAGAGTTCTCCTCCCAACCATGTAGACTTTTCCTTAAAAAGAGTTTCTTTATTCATCCAATGTGGGAAAATATGGTCGCAAATGTTCTTCTTCCATGTCTTAGGAACCATGTTGTAATTTGGTCGACATAATTTGTAAGCTTCCGGAGGAATTACTTTGCACAAAATTAGAGGACTCTCCCAATTTGGTTTTAGTGGCCCGTCTATGGGGTTTCTAGTGTTTTCCATCACTCTTTGGAGCACTAGATCTCCTTCTTGGAATGATCTTTTCTTTTCTTTGGAGCTGTAGTATTTTGGGATTCTTTTTTGATATTCAGCAGTTCGAATAGCTACTTCATCTCTTAGCCAATGTATTAAATCCAATGATTCTATTTTAAACTTTTGGTTTGGATCAAATGCATATGCAATTCTTTAATGTGAAGGTATTTCAATTTCAACTAGTAACACTGCTTCGAACCCATATATTAGAGAATAAGGGGTATGACTTGTAGCAGTTTTGGTGGACGTACGATATGCCTAGAGTACAAGTGGTAATTCTTCTGCCCAATTTACTTTGGCCTTATTCAATCGTTTTTTCAAGATGGTCTTAATAGTCTTGTTGGCTGCTTCGATGCCTCCATTAGCCTTTGGATGTGCTATGGAAGAAAAGCTTTTGATAATTTTGTTCTTATGGCAAAATCAAAAAAATTCTTCACTTTCAAATTGTGTTCCATTGTCAGATATAATTTTATAAGGGACCCCAAATCTAGTGATGATATTCTTAATAATGAATCTAAGCACTTTCCCAGAAGTGATTTTGTGGAGTGCTCTTGCTTATACCCACTTAGTAAAGTAATCAAGGCTACCTCAACATACTTTGTTCCTCCTTTAGAAATTGGTAACGATTCGGTCAAATCGATTCCCCGTACGTCAAAGGGCCATGGACTAGAGATCAGAGTTAATTGGCTTAGTGGTAAATGGGGAATGTTTGAGTATTTTTTACATCCTTCATGTTACTTCACATGTTCTATAGCTTGACTAGTCATTTGAAGCCAATAGAAACCTTGTTTTTTTTCTTAGCCAACTTTATCCCATGGGAATGGTCTTTACAAAATCCTACATGCGCTTTCTTTAATGATTTCAATCCATCTTCCAGATTTACACATTTTAAATAAAGAACAGCGTATCCTTTATTATAAAGAATTCCATCAATCATAGTGAAGGTAAGAGCTTATCGTCTGATTCTCCTAGCTTCTATTTTGTCAGATGGTAGGATCCGATCGGTAAGATATTCTACAGTGGTGTCATCCAAGTATTACTATAACAGTTATCCGCTCTTGGATGATTGGGCTCTTCATATGGAATGTCATCATCAGTTTATCTTCGTTCTCTTTCCTACGTCATGGCTTGGGATCTAGTCAAAAATACTAGTTCTTTCCCCGATTCGAGCATTTTCTCTTCAGTACTGGGATTTGTCTGATATCCTACTAGTACGATATAAGTTTCTAGAGCCCCTCTTGAACTAGCCAATTTTGCTAATGAATCTGCTTGAGAGTTATCACCCTTTGGGACTTGGTGTATAGAAAAAATTTCAAATAATGTATATACCTTAATAATTTATAACACAGTAAAACAAGAGGAAGAACAAACGGTCCAAAGTGCTGTATATACCTTAATAATTACCATTCTAGAACTTTTTACTGGTATAATATTCGATAACAACGAAAACACTCAGACCCTTTTATAGAATTTAAGATGTAAAATGTTAACTGATTTTAGATGGTACAAAGATACTTTTTGAATAAAGTCATGGATTTGCCAGAAAGCAATAAATCTCACTGGATATCAACTTTATAGATGGCCTTCCCTCTTTATTTGCAGAAAGAGTAAGGAAATCCTTACAAAAAAGGTAAGACAGATATTCCATTTGAAAATTATACTTATGGTAAGCATATTGGAAGGGTTATCATTATGCAATAAGATAAAATTAAATCAAAAGATTGAACATCCAAATTTGACAAAAAGAAATCAGTTAAGACAATTTTGTAGTCAATATTGAATAGATATTCCAACTACTCAAACCTCTTGTAGACAAACAAAAAAAACGCAAAATTCTTGAATCCTTTTATAAAAGAAAAAAGAAACATTACTCTTAAAAAATTAGAACAAAAGGCCCAAAGAAAAGAAGAAAGATCGAATAAAAATAATAATATTATTCATTGTTACAAATGCGGAAAAGTTAGACATTATGCCAATATATGTAAATTAAAGAAGAAAATTAACAATTTACAAGATGATAATGAATTAAAACATACATTATCCAAACTCTTATTAAATTCTAATTCTGAAATTAGTTTAGAAGAAGGAGAATCTGAAACCAGTTCAAGTGATTCTAAAAATCCTAAAGTATTAGACAATGAATCTTTATCTGATGAATGCTGTGAATCCTGTACAAGAGGACAACCTTGTCTCCAATCAAAAGTGAAAGTGAACGTAAGAAATTTTTTAAAATTCTTTCACAGTTTCAAAATTTAGATATTAATGTTTTAACTAATGATAATATCCTAGAATTTCTTAAAAGCATTAAAGACCCAGAATTAAGATCTAAGCTAATAGATTAAATGGAAGGTACTCAAGGAACAAGCCAAAATAATAATATTTTGCAAAACACTAATGTATCCTATTATATAAGATATAGAAATCATAGTATTTTTATCTTTCATTCACTCTCAGGCCGAATAGTGTATTCTCCTTAATTTTTGGTACAATTTTCCTTAATTTTTGGTACAATTTTCCTTTAGACCCCCTAAAATTCTTCAATCTTCCACAAAAGTAGTATCATTAACATGACAATTAATGTTATCATTATTCCTTTTGATAGAATACTCTTATATAAGTTTATTTCTTTTGATAAACTCATAATCATTATTTTTTTGTAATCTAATAGAGATTTCTTCCTCTTATCCATGTTACCATTACAATTTTTCCGTTCGTCATTTGTTTCGTCTCCTTTTTTTTTTACATTCCTCCATTTAAATTTTTTTCATATTGCTATCTCTTCCCATATATCAGTTTCATATGTATACTACAATTCAAAAATAAAATAAAATATCTATTTCCAATATAAATCACCTTAAAAATTCTAGCCAAATAGTTTTAGTCAATCTCTTTATTTTTTATCCATAATTTGATTGAATTCATCATTAGTTATTTAATTTCTATTCATATAGAAAAATTATCATTTTAATAATGTTTTTTAAAGATTGTGATTTTATCTATTGCTTTCAGCGTTGTAGTTTTCATGGAAAAATTGTCTAAAAGACTTGAAAAAACCTTGCTTACTGATAAAGATCAAGCTAGACTTAAGGGTTTGATATTTATTTTATAATCTTTACTTTCCTTTAATTTAACGTTGAATTTTTTGTCCAGATCTTTACTTCTAATTTTGCGTTACAAAAATTGTTTTCTTCTTATTTTTGTTACAATTTGTATGTATATGTATATAGTTTCCTTTATATATTTAGATGGTTCTTAAATTTATTAATACATAGATATCATGTAATCTTTGGTTATTTTGTAAAATCTATAATACATGAAGCATGAGTATTTTTTATTCTTAAGTTTTCTACTTACATGAACGTTTACCTTTTTTGTATTCGTTTAGTACGATTATGATCTTCATTTCGTTTATTTTATAGGGAATAATTAGCTTACCACCATATACAAATATAACATAATCTTAAACTTTTTATAATACACAAGAGGTAAAGTTGATCTTTTTTATTTTGAAATATAATTGTATGTAAAATTCAAGTTAGGAAATATCTAATACTTTTCTAATTTTTAGTTTCAATTTGTATCATTATCAACTCCATTTCTTTCGTATTCTACAGGGGGTTATTGGATTGATTAATTCATCGATATCATAAACCTTTTTCATAAAATCCTTGAAATGTAATGTTAAACTATTTTTTATTTCTCATGTTTTATATTTACATCGATGTTCATATGATATATGTTTCGTTAGTATGATCATGAATATTATTTCCTTTTCATATTTTGATTAGCATGATTATTCTATTAACACATGTATACCAAACAATCTTAAATTATGTATAATCTGAGACAAAATTAATGTTTTGCCATTTTTAAGCATATGTATTCAATAAAATCAAGTTGGGGAAAATATCATCCATGTAGTAAAAGAATGGTCAAATAATAAATTTTTATGTCGTATTTGAGAAAAGATATATAAGTATATAAATATTACTTTTTTCAGTCTACCGTATGTAACTTTATGTCGAAAATTTAGTTTTAGAAAGGAGTTATATGAACTTAATTTTCAATTAAATATTTTACTTTTTACACTTATCCTAGACTCATTTTTGTAATATGAGATAATATCCATTTTAATTGTCCTACGGTTTAATATATTTTCTTATAGTTGTGCTTCTTGACCTAGAAATGTACATAAATAGCACACATTTTCCTATTTAATGCATGGTTAAGAATGAATTCTTGGAGATCTTATGGAACATATTAGCAATTATCTTTTCAGTTTGAAGATGTTTATCAATCATTATGAATTGAAGATGTATTATTAGTAATGTCTACAAGTAAACTAACTTCAGATGGAAACAATTGTATTTGAAAGGAATAAATTGATAGTATTCATTTACTTCAAATTCAAACTAATTTGAGAATTATTATAATTAATTCTCTTTTATTGTAATTTATTGTTAGAGAACAGTTACATAATAATCTTCATTAATCCTAATCAATTAGCATACTTTTAGTCAATATAACATTTTATTTTTATGATGGATTAAGTCTAATTTTGAATTACTTAATTGTATATCTCTAAAGTATACTTTAATTAAACATGTTGTGTAGCTCTCATTCATATTATTTGTACATTTTCAAACAAACTAGGATCATGCTCAAGTAGTTGGAATCATCAAAGTAGAATGCATAGTTAACAAGTCAAGTTTTTTGAAAAGGCTTAATATAGTAAAAATAATACAATAGGTACTATATACACAATTATTAGTCAAAAATTTATTGTATTATTTATAAACCTAAATGTTACTCTAGATACAAAAGATAGAAGATCAAATGGTTATAGGTTAACTATTAATTCTCATTTATGCTTTCAGTTTCGAAAATAATGGTAGGTTTAGTTCCTTTAATATTTTTAGTTTTAAAGCTAAATGATTTATTTTCAAAAAAAATTACTCAAAATAAAGTATGTGTAATTTAGTTAACTTGATAATTTGGTAATATGTTTATTTTATAATTCAATTGTTTGATGTTATAATAGAATTCAATCAAGTTTTCTGGAAATTAATACAATCATATTTATCGAAAATTAGTTTCTTAAGTTAGCATCGAAGATAATTAATGCATAATAAATTTTGTAATCTATTTTTTATTTGTTTAGTATGATCATGGATTCATTTCCTTCGTAATTTATAAGGCATAATTGGTTTACTAACACATGTACATCAAAGAATTTTTGATTGAGTATAATTTAAGATAAAGTTGATGCATTTTCCATTTTGAATATAACTATTTAAGAAAATGAAGTAGGGAAAATATCATCTATGATGTAAAAGAATAGTCAGATAATAAATTTCTATATTTCATTTCGAGAAAAGTATGTTGAATGTTTAGTTCTAAATAGGTGTTCTATAAACTTAATTTTTATCGAAATATTTTATTTTATTATATGCAACCTAGAGTTATTTTTTTGTTACATATTATCCATCTTAATTGACCTACGGTAATACATACTTCTATAGTAATGCTTCAATGACCATGAAATGTTCATAAGTAGCATATATTTTCCTATTTAATGCACGTTAACACTGAATGCTTGGAGATCTTATGGAACAACTTAGCAATTATTTTTTGTTTTCTATAAAGATTGTTTATGCTATATTGTGTTGATTTTGTTGCACAGCAGAGATGTTTATAAATCATTACGAATTGAAGATGGGTTAATCATAATATTTACGAGTAGGCTAACATCAAACGGAAAGAAATGTGTTAAAAAGGAATAAACTGTTGCTAACTTCATTTGGTTCCAATTCAAACTAATTTGAGAATTATTACAGTTAATTCTCTTTTATTAATATTTAATCTAATTAGGAAATAATTACATACTAAGTCCTCGTTCATGGACATCGGAACTGTTAACCAAAAAGCGGTTAGCAAGAATTACGTCTGACTTGACTTAGATAAGTGTGACATAATTGATACATCAACGGTTTAATGATTCACGTTTAGACTTAAAAAATGTAGCGCTTTTACAAAATGCATTAATCATAATCATTTTTCTGAGATAAGTCATACATAATTTCTGTTTTTTCGAATTTTTTCGTAAATAATCAATACTTCCTATTCAATACTATACATTAATTGACAATAATTAATTAATAATTATGTCAAATATATAAAAAACTATACATTACATAAACACTTCCTATCCAACCTGTAATCCAATTTGTCCACGAGCACCACAACCTCCAACCTCTAACCTCAAATCATAATTTCCGTTAAATCATCCTAATTCTCATTAATGCTAATAATTAATATCCACTTTTATTTCAATATAACATTTTATTTTTTGATGGATTAAAACTAATTTTTAATTTTACTTCATTCTATATTTCAAAAATATACATTTATTGAATCATGTTCTGTAGCTCTTATTCAGATTAGTAGAAACAAACAAGGATAATGTCTAATTAGTTGGAATCATCAACGTTGGAATATGCATAGTTAACTAGTCAAGTTTTTTTAAGAAGCTTAATATAGTAATAATAATACAATGAGTGATACATACATAATTATTAGTTAACAAATTATTTTATGATATGTAAACCAAAATGATACTCTAAATACAAAAGATGCAAAATTTGATTGCTCATTTCATATATTTTCTCATATCATATATTTTCTCATATCATATTATGCTATATGCATTAAAGAACACGATGTTTGAAAGCTACTATAATATTTTTTTAATCTAATTAGTATAGTGTAATGTCGAAATGAATAATAATGAAAACGTTGTTTCACTAAATTCATTATTATCCCATTTCGAGCATAATTTCTCTACTCCAGGTTTGGAACACTATTATCAGACAAAATTATGTGCATATTTAGGTTTATATGTTAAAAATATGATAAGACTATGTTGAACCAATGTAAATTATATTTGAAAATTAATTGAATGACATGCTTAGTAATACAGCGGTTACCAAGTTAGGAACAATTGATAGTTTATGTAACCTTTACTATAAAGGCATTGTGCTCTAAAATATTAATTATACTCTATATGCTCCAAGACTATTTAAGTATATTTATCAACAAATTTTTGTTAGTAGTATTCATGGAAAAGTTAATCTAAAAATTTGCATCCCATAAATATGTGCTTTCATCTTTATATACTATAAAGTCTAAAAAATACACCGTTAACAGAATTATATACCAACCCCCGTATGCATAGCAGGGGTTCGCACTCGTATAGGTATATCACAAAATCCACATTCTATGAATGAAATTTATAAACTCTTAAAAGAAAGACAAAAGATAGAATATCCTACTACTATATAAGACCTTAATGAAGAAATTCAAAACCTTATTAAGTAAATTCAAATAATTAAAAATAGGAATAAAAATTTAGATGAAAGAGTTTCTTTATTAGAATCGTCAAAACAAATTATTATTATTATTATTGACAATAATCAAACAATTATTCATAATATAGTCTTCCAGATCAAGAAGATTTTTTATCGACACTATATATTTTTGTTTAACAAAAATGATTTATTAAAATAACACTTTTAATTGATAATTATTAACAAAAAAAATTAACTACACATGTTTATAGTGGTGCAGAAATGAATGTAATACAAGAAGGATTAATACTTGCTAGATATTTTCATAAAACTACTAATTCACCATGTCATGCAGGAGGAGAAAAACTTAAAATAAATTTTAAAATCCCACAAAGTTATATTTGTAAAAATAGAACTTGTATTTCTTATGGGAATTCTAACTTGAGACGACTCAAATCAAAACCCCAAAGCACAGTGGAAAACAAGATCGTGGTAAGAAGTGTAAAAGCAACTAATCAATATCTCAGTCCAATCCAAAGCCAATCATAATCTCCAGACAAGCAATAGATAATCAAGGCAATAACGATAAAATAAATCACAAACCGATTTATAGTGGTTCCACTAACGCCTTGTTAGTGTACATCCACTTTGAGAGAGTGGCTTTATTAATACAATGAGAAGAGTATAAGAGATTGATTACAATGATCAACATTTTGATAGAATTGATTTATGGAGAAGAGAATTGAAGAAAATTAGTTTAGATGAACCCTAATTAATGTAGGATAAACCCTAAATTATACCCTTAATCTTCTGTTGTCACAAAGTCTCAAATTCTAAAAATAGCTTATAAAGTGAACTTGACACAAATTATTGGACGAAAAAACAAAACTGCACCATGACAAACGTCTGTCATAACCTCTTAGACATCTATCACAACTTTCGGGCTGCAGTAAGCCTAGAGATGGACGTCTATCACAAAACGACGGACGTCTGTCATAACTCTCGGGTTACCGAAGCCTAGAGCTCAGACGTCTGTCACTTTGTATAGATGTTTATCACCCATTGCTCCAGCAGCACTCCACTTTTTCGTCGTATCTTCCTCCTCCGAGCTCCGATTCGCGAACTGTTTCACCATTGTAAAGCTACTTCTGACCTCTTCAATTCTTCATATAGTGTTGCCAAAATTCAACACTCCACCTTGACATTATATCCATCTCCAACTTCAATGATACCATACCATCATTAACAACCGATAGCATCGACTATCAACACATCTTCCTTCAACCAGAGGGAATGTTTTCCCAATGAGCTCCGGCATAGCCACCGCCCATTGTACTCCATCAACGAGCTCAGGCAAAGCCCGCGCCCGCTAATGATGTGTTGAAAACATCCAAATCCTAAATAGTCTCACTAAAGACTAAAGTGCTAAGGACTGCAAACTTGTACTCACCAAAAAGATAGAATCACAATCTCTAACCGATACTCTTCCTCATCCATAACCAAGTTTCTCTCCACCCATGGCACCTAGCAATTCAGTAAGCGAATCAAGTTTGAGCAATGCTCGAACTTTTCAGCCGATAGTGCCTTAGTGAACATATCCACCATGTTATCCTTTGTGTGCACTTTCCGAAGATATACTTGCTTATCTTCATCCATAGTTATTCGAAATGACTCTCTCACTTCAATACCCTTAGTCCTTGAGCTAAACACCAAATTCTCTACCAAGTGAATAGCACTCTGGCTATCACATCGAACCTCGACACTATCATGCTTGTATGCCAAGTCACATAATAATCGCCTCAAGTAAAGTGTCTTCTTTGCCGCCACCACCGCGGCTATAACATCCACCTTTGTAGTGGATAAAGCAACCACAGTCTGCAATCTTGATCTCCAAATTATGGCCAGACCAAATGTGAATACATAACCAAAAGTTGATTTTTTTTTATTCCGATCATCGGTGTAGTCCGAATCAAAATAACCAACCAACTTGCAATTCATCCCCTTACTACCACCAAAAACAAGGCCATGAGATGATGTACCTCTAACGTATCTCAATATAAGCTTCACTGCTTTCCAATGTGATTTCCCTAGATTATCCGTATATCGACTAACTATCTCGACGGCATTTGCAATATCGGGCCTTGTACACACTATAGCATACATTAGACTTCCAACAACACTAGCGTATGACACCTTTCCATACAAGCCTTGTCTTTCTCTAAGATAGGCGATCACTTACTCGAAAGCTTCATATGCAAAGGTAAAGGTGTATTTGACACATTTGCATTCTCTATGCTAAACCGATAAAGTACTTTCTCTATATACTCCTTTTGAGTCAATTTCAACTCAAAATGCTTTCGATCCCTTTCTATTTCCGTACCCGATATCCTCTTTACTTCTCCAAGATCATTCATTTTGAACTCTGGTTTCAAATTCAGTTTTAACTTGTTGATCTCATTCTCATCCTTAGAAGCAATGAGCATGTCGCCCATATACAAGAGCAAATACACCTAATAATCATTTTTTAACTTCTTGAAATATACACAAGCATCCTTGATGCTTCTATCAATACCACTTTCAAGCATAAAATGATCATATCTCTTGTACCATTGTCTAGGTGATTGGTTTTGTAACGACCCACCTTTTTGGACAGTTTAAACCGACGATCAAATACACATGTCGATTCCAAACCATTAAAAGGGCAGATAGTTATTGGGGTAATTAAGAAAAGAAAAGGAAGGGAAATAAAGGAAATGAAACAACACAGAATCTCACAGCGGAAGGCTAAAGTATAATAATAAAATAACAGTTCATGAAGCTGTTAATTAAATGAATACATTTGATTATTATTATACAACATTTATCAGAGTTACATACACAACAAATATCATACAACAATGCAGCGGAATGGAATGATATAATAGTAGTAGATAATATACCAAATCTTCGTCTCCGTCCTCCAAGGAAATGATCTTCAACCTAAACTGAAACTCAGGACTGACCCGAGCGTAATGAAAAGACAAAACACTCGAGTCAGGACTAAAATATCCTTATGAAAGTTAAATCAATCGTAAATAAATATGAGTGTAACGGCGTCAGAGATGTTTACGGGGTTTGACATCTCATATCCAGTGTCAACGTGCGTGCAATAACTCAAGAGATGTTACGGGATTTTCCATCTCTCAAGGATCCGTTAAACTATCTACTATGTAGTAATATACGCTTAGTAGATAATGTCTATCAGTAATATAAAGTATCAAAATAGCGTTAAGGCGTTACCATAATCCCCCTTAACACATTTTATATTCCCAAAAGCATATACAAGACCGTAGTTTCCCCAAAACCGGAAGTCACCAGAGGGCAATCCATATACTCAAGGTACAAATCAAAACGTAGTGGTCGCGAATAGGATAATCAGTATGACAAGGTACATGAGGCGATACCAACTAGGATACTAGTAGTTGCGTGATCCGGACTGATATTGGGCATAGCCAGCAGCTACCCCAACACCGCGAAACAACACTCCCAAATCAAGGGGTGCACCCAAATCGCATCACAAATGTAATAGATATGGTATCGAAGAAGTGTGTCCGCTAGAGGTGGCGAACCTCAATGGCCCGGCGCGGCTCCTGTTTTAGTCATGTCAGGGGTCATCCAATAATCGTTCTCTTTCTTCAGTCAACGCGTTCACCAAACCATCCACTTCATTCTGGATCAACACTCCGCGTATAATAGTTATTAAAGTGGTTTTCGGTATCGACAGAGAGTATGTCCATATCCGATCCCGGTCTCTTTAATAACTACGTATTATTACACCGTTGGCTATTTTACATTTCAAATCGATTCATAATTGATATCAAAATATCATATTCGCTTCAAAAATCAAATCCATTCAAATATCATCGTATCTTTCAAAATATCAGATTTCATATTAAAATTCAAGATTTAAATATAAACATTTCACCTTATTGACCAGCTTAGGATTTTAGAAAAATAGTTTTAAGTAGTTTAAAAGTAGTTTAAATAATTAAAATAGTTAAAACACTTAAAATCTTTAAAATGGATTTAAAATAGATAAATTAGTTTAAAATAATTTAAATTGGGTTAAGTAGATTTAAAATAGATTAAAATAGTTTAAGTATTCAAAATGGTTTATATAACAGAGTAATTTGGAAAACAAATTAAAACAGCTTCAAAATCAATCCATTTCAATTATAACTTTCCCAATTCAAATCAATTTCAATTTCCATTCTACCGATTCAATTTCGATTTCAATTCAAAACAATGTCAAATTTTATTTCGAATTAATTCAATTTTTCATTCACCTTTAATTTATTCGATTTCAATTTTATATACACTTTCGATTAATTCAATTTCAATTTTATATTCACTTTCAATTTATTAAATTTATAACACTTAACAAAATTATCCCTCAATATTTAAGTTTAAAACCGAATTTCAAATATGATCCAATTCCAAGCTCGATCTCAAAATATCATTTTTTATAACATTTTTACTTAGTAATATTCAAAGCTCGAATTTGAGGTTAAATCTTTAAACAAATCAATTTTCGACATTCAATCATATCCAATTTTAAATTTTAAAGTCACAACTTAAATTATTTACCAATTTCTTTTAACCAAAATTTATTTCAACATTCCAACTCAAATTTTCGACAAATTCGATTTCTATAAATTGATTTCTATTTATAACTTTTAAATCAAAACATTTAAATAAATTTTAAATCGACGATTTCAAAAATTATTTATTTAGCCAATTCGGTGTCCGTATATAATTTTCTATCCTATGGCCAAGTAGTTATTTATTTCAATTGAATGTTAGGGATGAACATATATTACTTAAATTTAATCACAGTATCATATGTATGCATAACAGGATCTATATAAGCAAATAAACATCCAAACACTCAATTATCAACCAATAGCATCCATCAAAATACATCATCCAATAAACAATACAATTCATGGCAGTTTCATAGTTATCAATGTCAGGTAATTTAATCGCAATTCAATTTCAATTTCAATTTAACCGTCAATTTAATTTTCAACGGTTAATTCAAATGACAATCTATATGGCAACTAAATTTTATCAAACAACGACAAATAAAATCATAACACTTCATAATGTCAAATTTAACTAGCATAAAGATATTTAGTACGGTGTGAGCGTTATAAAACACTCACCTTGATTTCAATGTAGTTCCAGCGCTTTATTTCGAATAAAATTAAACGAACGTTTAAATTTACCCGAAATTTCCACTATCCCCAAATGATTCCAATCCAGCTCCATAACGTAGCGCTCGACAAAACGATTGCAACGCAATTCGTTTCGTAATTTTTCGACCTCGTATGAAAAAGTTACAGTATTTTAACATTACACGATTTAAATATAAATAAATTTAAATTTTCTTTTATAAACTTCACCCCAAATCATCCAGGCCGTTGCTTCCAGAACCCTTGCATCTGAACCGTGCCCTGCTTCCTTCCCACTTGCGTTTCTTCCAGGCACGAACGATAATTCGAACCCATAGCCGGCCTAAACCCTAAATCACGCACCTCCACACGCTCGCTTCTACAACGATCCAACTCCGCCACTACGAAGCTCACACTCGCCTCCATCCACGGCCAGAGCAGTAGGAAGCTCGGCCTTCCCCCTACCTCAAAGAACGTGCACGACTGCAGCCCAAACGCGGCTGTTTTGACAACGATCCGTAGCTCCGTTTTCGATCACAGCCGTTGAAAACAAAGATCTCATCGCCCTCTTCAATGTTGCAGTTGGAAGTTTTTCTTAATTGTTCATGGATCGAGAGATAATTGAGGAAGAAGATGGCGATTTTCTGGCCATTGAATAGATAAGTGGCGGCTACTGTAAAGGGGCTAGGGTTTTGAGCAATGAAAATAAAGGGGGTCCTTATATAGAAAATAAACGAAAAACACTATTCACTCCAAAATCCGAACTCCAAATCTCGCACGGTGACTGGTGTTTCTAGGGTTTATCCCGCGTTCCGAACACAATGGAACAGGTTTCGGAAGCTAATTCGATCGTATGTGTGAGTTACGGCAATAAACGATCAATTTTAAATTAAACCGATTAAACGATTTTCTATGCGTTTTGGCTTGCCCCGGACAAACGGTAAATCCGTTTGACTTGAAATTTGAAATCTTACAATAATATAACATTACGGATCCAATGAAACTAGTTTTGTCCAATTCTGAGACTGTTCAAAAATTGGCTATTTTCCAGTCGATAATTAAATATTAAAATATTCAATTTTCACAAATAAATTTTAAATTCAGTTTTAAAAGTTCTACAACATCATTCTAACTTTCATATGATAAAATAAAATTTTACAAATCATTTTTAATCATAGTAAACCCATTATTCAATTTATCCAATAAATTCCAATTTTAAAATCTTATTAACTCTATTAAAATCCAAATATAACTTACATTCACTTTGTAAACCAATTTGAATCATATTAAATCAAATTTCAATTATTCACTCTATTTTCGTATATTAAATTTCAATATCAAATTAATCATATCAAATTCGGAATTTAATTTATTCAAACATTCGTAATATTAAATTTAACAAATTTGATTATTCTTAAATCACGATCTTTTGACATATTCACAACGAACTTATAAAATTTAACTTTTGAAACGAATTAAATATTTGGAACAACTATTTCCATTATACGGTTATTCAATTCCCATTATTAAATTATTCAATATATTCCAAATATTAAATTTAAACAATTTCGATTATCCAATAACTCATTATCTTTTGAAATATTAAAATTGAACTTATAAGAATCAACTTTTAAAACCAATTCACAATTTAGAACACTATTTTCATGTTACAGTTATTCAATTATTCCATAAAAATATTTAATTTAAATAATTTACCTGTTCAATATTCAATGTTTGATTTTAAATAGATTTTACTTACCAATCAATTACTCTATTATACCCAATGAATTTCAACATTTATTATCCTATTCAACTATTGATTTCAAAGGCATTCCCTAAGTAGCATTCATTTTCATTACTTGGATAATTATTGTTGCAATTCATTCCAGTTATTATTATTCCAAACGACTTACAAATTTTTTTCTAATACTAAATCACGAAATCTTATTAAATCAGCTATTTTATTTATCGAAAATTTACGGGTCGTTACAGGTTTAAACTATATAGTGATTTCTTTTAACTTGCAAACCAAATTTGACTTACCATCCAAACCTTTTGGTTGCTCCATGTAGATGGCTTCATGCAAGTCACCATGCACGAAGGTGGTTTCACATCAAGTTTCTCCAACTCCAAGTCATGAATAACAACTATAGCAAGTAATATACGAATTGAAATATGGCACACAACTGGTGCGAATATCACATCATACTCCTTTCCCTTCCTTTATGCAAACCCCTTAGCCACTAACCTAGATTTGTATCTCCCATCATCCATCACCTTGTATATCCATTTGCACCCAATAACATGGTTTCCTATAGGAAGTGGAACTAAATCCCAAGTTTGATTCTTCAACAACGATTGCATCTCTTCCTCCATGGCACAAATCCACTTCGAGCTACCACTCGACTCCATGATGTCATCAAGGTCCATCAACCTATATGGGACTATGTGAAGAGCATAGTCTAAATTATCGCAAAAGCTACGATATTTCCAATCACCGTATCTATCGGGTGGCCTTATAGCATGACGACCCACTCGATTTGCAATACCATCACCCAAACTCTTTTCGACTCCACCTTGAACCGAATCCTCTCTAGAATCATATACATCACCACCACTACTAGAGGAACATTGTGGACTATGTGATGTTACATTAACCGCTTCCTCCTCACAAGCATCTCTAACTATTCTACTCCTTGGACGAAAGATGGGAATAACTTCCTTCTCCTTTGATTCACCATGAACCAAATTTGGAATATCAGATGAGCTCTCATTCTCCTTGATCAAAGCCGACTCATCAAAAGTAAAATGAAAAGAATTCACAACCTCCTTTGCTCTTGGACTCCATATCCGTTGGCCTTTTACTAGGGCTGTCAATGGGTCGGGTCGGGTTGGGTTCGGATCAGGTCAAGTCGAGTTCTTGTTGATTTTATATGGGTTGTGTCAAGCTGTTTATTAAACAGGTCAAAAATAGCTCAACCCGAATCCGATCTGATTACAAACGAGTTGATCCGACCCGACCCGTTGTAACCCAATTATAAACAGGTCATAAAAGGGTCGGTTCAACCCGTATAAGGTGTATATGTGTTATAAACAGGTCGTAAACGGGTTGTAAATAGGTTTTAAACAGGTCAAATTTGGGTTCACGAGTCGGGTTGGGTTATAATCGGGTCAGGTCAACGCACATAGGTATAAACAGGTTATAAAGAGGTCAAATTCGGGTTTACGGGTCAACCCGAAATCCACATATTTATAAACGGGTCAAATTCGGGTTAACCCGAAAATGACCCACCCACTCAACCGGGTCGGGTTAACCTGTTAATTTCCATGTAATATTCGGGCCGTGTTTCAGGTCGTGCTGGAAATTGACAACCCTACCTGTCAAATTTGGGTTCACGGGTCGGGTCGGGTTATAATCGTGTCAGGTCAACCCACTAGGTATAAACGGGTTATAAACAGGTCAAATTCGGGTTTACGGGTCAACCCGAAACCCACACGTTTATAAACGGGTCAAATTTGGGTTAACCCGAAAATGACCCACCCACTCAACCGGGTCGGGTTAACCTGTTAATTTCCATGTAATATTCGAGCCGTGTTTCGAGTCGTGCTGGAAATTGGCAACCCTACCTTTTACATATCTGTATAACCAAGCAACACCCCTTTGAAAGCTCTAGGCTCAAGCTTATCATTTCCCGGATCATGCACAAAAACGGGACTACCAAACACATGAAGATAACTCAAGCCAGTGCTCTTTTCCCTCCACGCTTCCTTCAGAATTTTGTCACAAATAGCCATGCATGGAATCCGATTAATAATATGAAATGCGGTTGACAAAGCTTCAGCCCAAAATCCCTTAGACAAACCCAATGTCAATCTCAAGCATCGAGCTTACTCAAGTAGAGTACGATTCGTTCTCTCCACAACACCATTCGAGTGCGAATCTCCCAGTGTAGTAAAATGCCTTTGAATACCATTATGCTTGCAAAACTCCAAGAACTCTCCGAAACGTACTCTCCGCCATTGTCGGACCATAGAACCTTCAAAGACTTGCCACTTTCATTCTCAAGAAGAGCTTTCCATGCTTTGAACTTTGCAAGTTCCTTCGACTTGGCATTCATTAAATACACCCATACATTTCAAGAAAAGTCATAAAATACAAGAAATATAACAACGAGCTCCCCCTAAAGAAGCTACTAGTGCCGGTCCCCAAACATTCATGTGAACATACTCAAGAACCCTTCTTGAATCATGTTTTCCTTCACCGAATGAAACTTTTGTTTGCTTCCCAATAAAAACATTCCTCGCAAAACTCTATTTTGTTGAAAATCTCTCCATCAATCATCTCCTTCTTCAAAAATATCCAGACTCCTCTTCGAGACATGATCTAACCTCAAATGCCACAACCTAGTCCGATCCAAGCCACGAGAACTATCAACTCCCACACAAGTTTCACCTTCTATAGTCACTCCTTGAAGCAAATAAACATCATGAGTCCTAGAACGTTCATCAACGCAAGCGCATCCTTTGAAACCTACAAGATATTGCTTTCAATAGTGATCTTACAACCTAAAGAGTCCAGCTGCCCCAAAGAGACAAGAGAATTTCGAAGTCCCATAACATAGCGTACGTTAGTGAGAGTTCGAAGCACTCCGTCAAGCATTTGTATTTGCATGGAACTAATGCCTTTCGACTTACAAATAGCACCATTACACATAACAATTGAAGAAGAAAAACAATTCCTATTCGACGTCATATGATAAGACGCCGTCGAATCGAGCACCTATTTGCTACCCGAAACATCTGATGCTACTACCGTCAACACATCTACGTCTCCCTCACCAACTCCACTGCTACAGATGAAGATGCCACTTCCTTCTTTGCCTTTTCCTTGTTTGGACACTCATTCTTCCAATGACCCGACTTCTTACAAATTAGCACTTGGCCTTTCTTTCCTTTGACTTTCCTCTCCAACCAAGGTTTCTTGATTTAAAACACCCATTTTCTCCTTCTCCGCGTATCTCTCTTTCTCCACAAATAAACCTTGACCATTACTAGCACAACTACTTCCATCACCTAACTCCTTCATTTGATCCCGCAAATTCCCGCTAAGATGACCCGTTTTGACATCATCTAGAGTCAAAGTATCTCAACTATAGATCAAACTATTTGAGAAACCCGTATAACGGTCCAATAACGAACATAATAATATCATCGCCTTTTGCTCTTCCTTAATCTTAAAATCTACCTTCTTCATCTTCATTAGCAAATCATCAAAGATATTCAAGTGCGCCTTAAACGAAGTATCTTCCTTCATCTTATAGGTGAAGAACATTTACAACAAGATCAAATGATTAGTTAGTGACTTCTTCATATACAATTCCTCCAACTTGTCCCAAATACCCTTAACAGTAGTTTCACCACTAACTTAGGAGATAACATTCTACCCCGTAGCAAGTTGAAGTGTAGTGAATGCCCACTCTTCCATTTCCTCTCTCTCAACATCCAAGATATCTACCAGCAACAAATGTGTATCAAACACTACATGATGCACCCAATTCCTCCTTAACCGCTTTCATCTTCCATCGTCACTTTTCAAAATCATTATCACCATTCCACTTATCTATAACCAATTGTGATCCTGAAATCGTAGACGATCCACGTACATAAGGCGCTACCCTACTTGGATTAACCATTGAGGAACTACCTAAGTTATTATCTGATTTTGGCATTTTCGCAACCACCTACTAACACCAAAAGCACCGATACCAAATGTTTTGGGAATTCTAACTTAAGACCACTCGAATCAAAACCCTAAACCATAGCAGAAAACAAGATCATGGTATGAAGTGTAAAAACAACCAATCAATATCTCAATCCAATCCAGAACCAATCACAATCTCCGAATAAGAAATAGGTAATCAAAGAAATAACGATAAAATAAATCACGTGCCGATTTGTAGTGGTTCCACTAATGCCTTGTTAGTGTACATCCACCGAGAGAGTGACTTTATCAATACCAGTGAGAAGAGTACAAGGGATTAATTACAATGATCAAAATTCTAATAGAATTGATTTGTGGAGAAGAGAATTGAAGAAAATTAGGTTTGGATAAATCCTAATTAATAGAGGATAAACTTTAATTAAACCCTTAATTGCATGGCGTCCCGAATTCTCAAATCTTGAAAATAGCTTATATAGTAAACCATTCTTCATTGATGAATAGTCGATTTGCCTCTTGAAGCCCTACAAGCGAAAACACAAATTATGGGTCAAAAAACAAAACCACACCACGATAGACATCTTTCACAACCTCTCAAATGTCTGTCCCAACTTTCGAGTTGCAATAAGCCTGCCGACAGACGTTTGTCACAAAATGACCGACGTTTATCATAACTCTCGAGCTACATAAACCCGAAGCTCAAACATTTATAACTTTGTGACAGGCGTCTATAACCTATTGTTCTAGCAGCACTCCACTTTTTTTTTCCATATCTTTCTTCTCCGAGCTCCGATTTACGAACGATTTTCACCATTGTAAAGCTACTTTCGACCTCTTCAATTCTCCATATAGTGTCGCAAAATTCAACAGTATTCCTATAAGTTTTTACTAGTTAAAATTCTTACAAATCAAGTAATACTTGAAACCCATTTTATAGATAAAATATATCCTATAATCAATGTTGACAAAATTGGAATTACGAGAACTTATAAAAATAAACCTATTATTTTTCAATTTATAACAAAACCATTTATAATATTTTTGCATGAAATTAGAGACCTTGTAACACAAAAGGCATTCCCCCTAAATTTTCTAAAACAAGAAATTCGTATATTAAATTTAGAATAAAAATTAAAGAATCCTAAGTTACAAGAAAAAATCAGAATGATTTTTAATATGTTTTCCATAGAAATCTACAACGAACATCCAAATGCTTTTTGGAATAGGAAAAGACATATTGTTAGTCTTCCTCATAAAGATGACTTTAATGAAAAGAAAATTCCAACAAAGGCAAGACCTTGCTAAATGAATTCTGAATATCTAGAATTATGTAAAAAATAAGTTGAATCACTTTTCCAAAAAGGATTAATAAAGCCTCACAAGCACCATGGTCACCTACTGCATTTTATGTTAATAAACATGGTGAACAAGAAAGAGGTATTTCTACGTTAGTAATAAATTATAAACCTCTTCATAAAGTTCTAAAATGGATTAGACATCTAATCCCTAAAAAAAAGATTGTTAGATAGATTATTTGATGTGATTAGACTCTCTAAATTCGATTTGAAATCTGGATATTGACAGATTCAAATCTCTGAATCTGATTAGTATATAACTACATTTAACATTCGTATAAGACATTATGAATGGAGAGTTATGCCATTTGGTTTAAAAAATGCTCTGTCAGAATTCCAAAAAAATTATAAATTGTATTTTTATACCTTATAGTGAATTTATTATAGTCTATAAAGATGATATTCTAGATTTCTCAAAAGATGTTGAAACATACTTTTAGCATTTAGACATTTTTAAGAAAATTATTATCCAAATGGCCTAGTAATATCTAGACCAAAGATGTCTTTCTTTCAGGAAAATGTTAGATTTTTAGGTCATAACATAGAAAAAGGTAGAATAATTACGATAAATAGAAGCATAGAATTTGCTCTAAAATTCACAGATGTAATAACGAAAAAAACCCAGTTACAAAGATTTTTAGGAAGTTTAGACTATATATCTTCTTATTATAAACACTTACCGAATGATGCAACCATTTTGTATAGTAGACTTAAGAAGAATCTCGATGGACGGACAAAAAAACATACACAAACCATTAAGAGAATAAAAGAAAAGATGAAAAGCTTCCCTTGTTTAATGCTTGCTAACCCAAACTGGAAAAAGATTATTGAAACAGACGCCTCAGAAATAGGATTTGGAGGTATTTTGAAACTTGTATGTCCAAAGATAAAACAAGAATATCTTGCCAGATTTAGCTCAAGAAAATATAACAATAGCCAAAATAATTATGCGACGGACGCCAAAGAAATCCTTGCTATAGTCAAATGTGTATTAAAATTCCAAGGTGATTTGTATAATCAAAAGTTTATTATAAAAATAGACTGTAAATCTGCAAAATATATGTTTAATAAAGATTTCAAACATGATGTGTCCAAACAAATGTTTGCCCAGGCAGTCTCATTTGGCACCTTATGATTTTGAAATTATTTATAAAAAAGGAGAAGATAATAATCTTCCTGATTTTTTAAGTCGCGAATTTTTATAGGATAATGATTCCTAAAGGAAGAAGTAACTTCCCTAATAGAGGAAGAGGTCGAGGAAATATATTAGCCTAGCGTGGTAATAGATAGTTTATAGTTGAAAAAATTGCATCTTCATTAGGGAATAATGTTCCTACAGACAAAATAACCCTTTATATAGGAAGTTCATGGAGTTTATGGCTCGTGAAAAAACCAGCATGCAACATATGATAGTGTTACAGGTAATGAAGATAATGAAGAAAATATAACTTCATACGAAGAAAGTTCTTATAAAGAAGTAATACTTTTACTAGAATTTTCCAATCTTAAGTGGGAGGATAATCCATGGAGTTTAATGTAAAGATATGTTGATACAGCATCATACATTGTAACTGCATACAAACAAAGAGGATATTATGAAGCAATTTTAAAAGGCACTAGAACATGTGAATTAAATCATTTCCACGGTAATGACCCGAATATTTACAGTTTTATTAAAATAATAATTAAAAGGCTAATACTGTCGGAAGAATGTGGATTATCAACCCTAAAGGAAAAATCGGTTACGATGTTTTCAGGAAACAGTAAGATCAAAAGTTTTGACTGACTAACAGAATCCAGTTCAAACTGATCTAGTTGATAGGGTCAAATGGACTCTACGTATTAAAATACAACTTTTAAGACCTAATGTTAGTAGGATTTTTTACATGAAGAAAATCCCTCTAATAATAATTTTGTCAGAACATGTCAATGTGCATAAGAAAAACCCTAAACATCATCACATGAACAGGCATAAAAGCACGACTTATTCCTTTAAAATTATTACTGCAAGGTAGTCTTTACAACCTTAGTCATATAAGTATTATTCTAACATGTATGTCGAACTCTGCCACCAATTACCTTCACTCCCTTCTCACTTCTGCTATGTCGTCATAAATCAAAATTTTGTATATCATAAGAGCACTTCGATACATATGAACAGGCAGGATATAATTCGACGTATGAATGATTTTGCTTGTCACTCAGGCTATAATAGATAATGTAAATTTAGTCATAAAAATTAAAACTAAAATTAAAGAAAACTTACAAAGTGGTAGCAGCAAACTCCTTCTATTCTGTAGAAACATTCTTAATATTACAAGCTTACAATACTAGTTACGGAAATACAAACTTATATTTCTATAGTTTCTACGTTCTGAGTCCTTACACCAGGGGACTCATCTTATTTATAAGGAGATGGACCTCATACTTTAATTATACATAGTTGATTACAGAATAGTAAACTAAAAAGCTATTAGTTGTGTTGTCCAAATAATTGAGTAGGTTTGCATTGTTGTTTAGATTCTATCAATAATTTGTGTTGCGCTGTCCTTTGAGCCTATATGCTTCTAAAAGAAAGATGCTTTGCTGTCTTTATCTTTTACATTATCAAGTTGCGTTATTCTTCTAGGCACATGTGCGTCAATTCATAACTTTATTAGCTAGTCCACCTGTCTTAATTATTAGGGACCATTTTATCTTCTTTTGACTAGCTAAAGCCTTATCCTTTTGCTGCTTTTTACCAAAGAAATCTTCATTGATCTGTTCGAAGATTATGTCAATATCTTCTTCTTCCTCTTCTTCATCTTCAAAAGGATCTTATGATTCACCTGCAATTTTTTTTCCTTTGGAGGACGATGCCATGGAGGTGTCAGATTTTGCATCTTCTACTTTTTTGATTAAATCCTTTACATTTCTTCAAGATCCTTTTGATGTTATTCCTTTCTTCATTTGCAGCTTCTTTATCATATGCTCAAATGGACTAGGAGATTCCTTCTGTTGTTTTAACATTTTCTTCTTAGATAATTTTTAATTTTTCATTTATTAGGAGAATAATTTCTTGACCGAATATTTTCCCAATAGAATTACTCATTAATTCATCCCAAAATTTTGTGAAAGAACACCTTCGAAGACAAGGAATACCTTGTTGAGTATTATTTAATTCCAGTACCCATTTCCAAATGTGGGGGATTAAAAATTCTATGAAAAAGTACATTAGAGCCATTCCATCAATCAAACGTCTTTCCTCATTAATTTCGATTATTTTTGGTGAAACATCTACCCATTAGGAATATAATTCTTTAAATTTTTTAGGTGGAATTTTCAAAGATGGAGGAAAATTTATCCACCATTGGACAACCAATTTGGAATAGGATGTTTGTAAAATTCTCCATAAATTTTTATAAACCAAGAATGTTTCTTTTTATCATTTTCATAAAGCTAACTCTATATAGCGCGTCAACGTAGTCCCAGTAGTTAAATTTGATTGCGGACTTCTTTTCTAGGACAAAAATTTCTTTTTCCTTCAGGGTTGATAGTCCCCATTGTTCTACCAGTATCAGCCTTTAAATTATTATTTTACCAAAACTGTAAATATTCGGGTAATTACCGTGGAAATGAGTAATTTCACTTGTTCCAGTGCCCTTTAAAATTGCTTCATAATATCCTCTTTGTTTGTATGCAATAACATAGTATGATGCTGCATCAACATATCTTTGCATTAGAGCCCATGGTATACCTTCCCTTTTAAGATCAGAGAATTCTAATAAAAGTATTACTTCTTTGTAAGAACTTTCTTCGTATGAAGTTATGTTTTCTTCATTATCTTTATTATCTGTAACACTAGCATATGTTGCAAGCTGGTTTTCTTCATGAGCCATAAACTCTATGGACTTCCTATATAAAGGGTTTTTTTCCTGTAGGAATATTATTCCTTGAAAAGATGCAATGTTTTCAGCTATAAGTGTCTATTACCATGCTGGGCCAATATATTGTCTCGACCTCTTCCTCTATTAGGGAAGTTACCTCTTCCTCTAGGGATCATTATCCTGTAAAAATTCAAGAGTTATAAAAATAGGAGAATCAGGAAGATTACTATCTTCTCTGTTTTTATAAATAATTTCAAAATCAAAAGGTTTTAAATGAGCCTACCATGTGGCAAACATTTGTTTGGACACATCATGTTTGAAATCTTTATTAAACATATATTTGGCAGATTTACATCGGTTTTTACAAACTTTTGATTATACAAATCGTCTTGGAATTTTAATACACATTTGAATATGGCAAGGATTTTGTTGGTGGCCGTCGCATAATTATTTTGGCTATTATTCCATTTTCCTGAGGAAAACTTGACAAGATATTTTTGGTTTGTCTTTGGACATACCTGTTTTAAAATACCTCCAAATCCTATTTTTGAGGCGTCTGTTTCAATAATCTTTTCCCAGTTTAGGTTAGCAAACATTAAACAAGGGAGGTTTTTTCACATATGAATGGTAGTAAAGATATATATGTGTGTGTATGTATATATATGTATAGATATGCATATGTATGTGTGTATATATATATGTATGTATACACATATGTTTATATATATTTGTGTGTGTGTGTGTACACACACACATATGTTTATATATATATATATGTGTGTGTGTGTACATATGTAGATATATGTTTGTATATTTTTATGTGTATGTATATATATGTATGTATATGCATGTATATATGTGTGTGTGTGTGTATTTGTATAGATATATGTATACACACACATGCATATGTGTATATATACATACACAAAAAAATATACATACACACACACACATATATATAAAAATACACACACATATATATGTATGTGTGTGTATACTTATATATACATGTATATGAATGTATATACATACGTGTACATATAAATATATGTGTGTGTATACATATATTGTAACAACCCGCCTTTTCGACCTTCAGAAGTCGACACTGTTGGGCAACCAAGTGCTGGAAAAATGGATTGTTAGGGAAAATAAAAGAAGAAAGAAGACAAGAAGAAACTAAATAATACAGAATCTCACAATGCAACTGAACAATATATATTAATTAACATAAAAATTTACATAGTCATTTCCAAAATAATACATCAGTCACAATAATACAACTTCTACCCTGGGACAGTTATAACTTCCTATCCCAACTTAACTGATACAAGATACACGAAACACACGGAAACAAGATAAATAACTAGCTATCAATGAAGCCACCTACTCCAAGCTCCTCTAAAATGCATCAATGGAAAACCTAAACTACTTGGCTGCTCATATAAATTTGAGCAACCAAGAGTTTTATGGAAAGAAAATAAAACTCTAAGTCAGACATGGATCTGATGTGAGTAAAACATAAGTTTAACTTTATAAAAACCTTTAAAAACAAAGGGTATCTCGTAATACCACACCGCACATAAATACAGATGGATTTTTGCATTACGATAACCAAAACAATTTCTATAGAAAATCCAGTGCATTATAAGAATGTCTAGGATTAAAGTATATATTGAATTATAGCCGAAATTGTTACATTAATTAAATTCTAGCATAATAGATATACAATCAAGTCCAATATTGAAAAATGGATTCCAACTATGACTAGGTAGGGGACTACCGTTCGATGGTACACCTCTAGAAAATGTACGTGAGGGCTACAGATGCATCTACTCTTTGCTACACAGAGTCGGCTGCTCCTTTAACATGATAGGCCAGACTACCTCATCCCTTGACACCGAGGCTGCAAACATTGCCCCTCGATGCCTACGCGCAAAAAAACTCTAAGGGGATAATATAGAATGGGATGACGGATCCTAATGGTAGCTAACCACATAACACTGCTGCATACCCTATTTTAGGCTTTTTTTGGATTATGAGGCTTGAGACTATGCTGTTACTTTTTCTACTAGCAGGCTATCTTGGAATGCTAACACCGTCCTCCAAGAAGAGATGCAATGCCAGCATTCATCCATAAAAGTTGTTCCAAAATCAAACATATATTCAAAATTTACTATCTCCCATTTTGGAATTACCCACAAGAAGAATAGTATAACTCCATAGCATACTTCATCATGAAAATTATTAGTTTGGAGTGGTTTGGATAAATTCGAAAAACCGATGTCTCCAAACTAAGCGATAATTTTTGGCTAACTCAATTTCGATTCTTTGGAAATATTAAATAAGTATTCGGTTCCTCACCGGGATACTCGAATATACCCAACATACTACTTGAGTTAAAACAGGTCCAGATTTGGTAGTCGGTTATTTAACTATCAAAATATACAAACAATAACAATCCAGCGATTTAATTACCCACAGCAACCACTAAGCCTCAAAGCAATTCTTTCATTTATTAAAATCTCTTTTCAAAAGTGTAAATCAAAAACATCCATACACTTATCTCACTGACATAAGTATATTCACAAAAAAATTGTGAAAGATTTCTCATTTACAAATCATATCAAAGGATCAAGACAAAATGTTATTTAAATTGGAGATAAAGATAACCTTAAACCATATTCCTTCAGTGTTACGTATGGAACAAATGTCCATACCACCAGAATTAACAAGGTCGGTTAAAGGAAGTCAAATCTCAAATTCTTTTATAAATTTCCTTTAATAAATCCTCTTAACAAATCTCTTTTGTATATAATACTTCCTTTTCCCAAAACTCCAAATAATTTTGTAAAACTTCTTTTATAAATTTTCAAAACTACTTGTAACACTCTTAATAAATCTCCAAAATCACTTATAAAACTTCTTTATTTAAAACAAAGCTCCTTTAATAAAATGTAATCCATAAAGTTCCCTTGATAAAATCAATTATTTGAAATGCGTTTAAATAAACAAGTTATTATTTAAAACATTATTCATTTAATTATTTTTAAATCCTATTAAAAAATTACTGATTTTAAACAATTATTTAGAAGATTAAATTAACTTCAAATATTTAATAAAATAATTGTTTAACTATCCTTTAAATATCATATTTAAAATAATAATAAACTTTAAATCATTTCAAAAAGGATATAAATGAATTGTTGGACTTTGCAAAATCAAAAGGTGGCTTAGTGACCATAATGGTTCATTTAATTGGGTTTAACTTATCCAAGTTCTAACATGAGTAGTATATAATAAGCAGATATATAAAAGAATTCAGCCAATAACAATCAATCAACATATGGGTCAATGTCCAAGTTAATAAAATAGCAGATTGGGGATTTGTTCTGCCTTATAGATGTCAACATAATCTACTTAGTGAAATATGACAGAATTGATTTATTCTGCTAAAAATATTAATTATAAATTAAATTAGCAGAACTGTATTTTATTCTGCTAAACATATGCCACTGGGTTTCATATTCAATTGGAGTTACTTAAGGATAATCGACAAAGAAATCCCTTGGATTTAAAACATTCTTTAAAATGGAACTTGCTTTAAAAACAAAATCGATCTTCAGAAATAAAGTGGTTTAAAATTTTATTGAAAATTAGACAACATTTTAAACTCTTTATTTTAATAATAATTGAACAATAATTAATTAATAATTATCCTTAAAATAAATAATTTAATAATATCTAACCTTTAAATAAATAATTAAACCATACTTAATAATTAATTAATAATTAAATAATAATTCAAACCTTTAAATAATAATTGATCTCAATTAATTAATTAAACAATCCTTAATTAAAACTTAAATGATAAATTATACCTTTATTTAAAATTATTAAATCATATTTAAATTAAAATTAAATCTTAACTTATATTTAACTTGATTAGCAAGTAACTGATAATTAAACCTCTTTATAATAAATAATTAATATTTAATATTTAATAATTTATTACAATAATAATTAATCATTAAATAATTAATAATTAACCTTTAAAATAATAATTATAATCCTTTAATAAATTATTAATTTATGATTAACCTTATATCAAATAACTAATTATAAATAACTTATTAATTCATAATTAAGTACAAATTTCCATTATTAACAACTAATTAATTACTAATTACCTTACTTAATTCATAAAATAATCATTAAATACTTAAAGAAATAACTAAACAAAAATATTTATTTAAGCATACTTAAAATAAGTTTTGAAAACACATTTCAAAAGATACTTAAGTGAAAACAATTTAAATTTGCCAAAGAGTTCATTTTTACGAACTGCATTTATAGCGACTATTCATTGTATGACCCGAAAATCACAAACTTGCTTTATACTCTAAATTAGTTTCAAAAATCTATCTTTTATGTTTAACTTGCTTTTATAAACTTAGATAAGGTTTTGAAAACTAGAAGTAAGATATTTAAACTTCTATAAAACTTTTCTACAGATAAATTAAGTAAAGAAACCAAATTAAAACAAGGGATCTCGATGTCGCAGCATGCAACTTAGGTGCTAACTTCTTTTAGTATACAACATGTATCATATGCTCCAACATCATTACCTACCATACAACATACCTACAGTAAAATCATTACTTTAAACCATAATTCGCAAAGTTATACTTGACTTTAATTTTTAATATCAAGACTAAACAATACCATATCCAACCACAAATATACAAATATAACTATAACGACCCGAAAATTTCGATCTCGAAATTTCCAGATGGTTAGAGGAAAGAAGAAAAGAGATAGAAGAAAAGAAGAACAGAAATACCAACATCCCACAATCGCAGCGGATAAATTATAACATTAAATAATAACAATTTACAAAAGAATACTGTATCTGTCAATTACATTTTAACACATCAGAGTTACAACATTTCACAAAACACCGGACATATATATGTATCAACATGTCCAAGATAACAATAATATATCACAGCGGAAATACTCTATATGTGCCTGCCATCCAGCTCGCCTCCTGAGCTCCAGAACGCCCTTACTTGAAAATCTGTAATACTCGGTCTGACCCGAGCATTACATCAAAGTAACACCCAGGTCAGGAAGGAAACCAGCGTGAGCAAACCCATCTAACAAGAATACTAATACATAAAATTTTACTTAAACCCAGGGTAACTCGTTCTTCTACAAGTTCACAACGAGGTATAGTCAAAACTTATATTCACAATCAATCTCTAAGTACCTTTACTTGGTTTTAAATAGTCCAGTCATTTAAATTATTCCATCGTAGCCCATTGATTCCACATATCAAATCTATAAGAATTATAGATTACCAATCGAAGTAGTTTCGTGTATGTACCGATACTCGAACCCGGTCTCTTCGAATCCAATATCTTCTTAAACAAAGCTGCTTAAGTTTAAAACAATATCACTCATATCCAGAAATACATATTTACAAAGCCATATATCACAGATAGACAAATCATACAGTTCAATCCAAACATATTCTATCACATAGTATCACAAATCAAATAGAGATATCAACTAATCTAAGGCATGTAACTCAATCACTCATAAGCAAGATTGATAGTTCACACCATTTCTAATTAATTTAAATAATTTAAATCAATTTCTTCAATCATTTTTAATCTCGCTTACTTAATATTAATTAATTACAAACCATTAATTAATCATACCTTAATTATTTTCTTAAATTACATTAAGTAATTAGCCTTTGATTTATTACACAAATCAATTAACCTTCACCCATGACATTAATTACCTTTATTCTTAATTAATTACTCAAATTAATTACTCTATAATCACTCCATTGATTAATTACGCTTTTATTAATCTCATTCATAAATTAACCAACCTTTTTAATTAATTATCTTAATTTATCAATCTTTTAATTGATTACTCTAATTAACCTTTAACTACTATTAAATTAATCGACCTTTAACAATTTATTCTTAATTTCTTACATTAAGTAATTGTGTTTTAAGTAATTAATATCTAATTACTTAATTAATTTATTCTTAATTACGAATTAATTAACCTTTAATTAATTAACTCATAATTAATTAACTACCTTTTTAAACATTAATTAAATAAATTACCTATTCTTTAACTACTTTCTTTAATTATTCAAGGTCTTGATTATTCTTAAGATAAACATTTATCCTTATTTAGTTACTTAATCATCATAGTCATATTTGAAACATTTACCTATTCAAATTAACTTACTTAATTAAATCATTTTAATTTGAATTTAAAGTAACTTAAGTATTTGTCAAACTTAATTTAACAAATCATAATTATTCTCTTTAATCAAACATTTAAAGTATTTATCATATAACATTTTTAAACCAAATTCATCAAAAAAAAATTCTCTAAAACATGTTTATATTTATCTTAAAAACTTGCCTTGAATTAAATTTCGGGTCCAACCCATATACTACTTCGAGTTTTGACCCGAGAAATCATCTTATTGTCTCCTTTTCTTTTTCAAAACTTAGTTAAGCGTTAGAAACAGGGAACATGCAAGCTTCACACGATTCCCACTCGACACCATTCGTGAGATATCAAGTAGCTGCTCCGAGACCTTCCTCGAGCTTCAACCTTCATACGCGAGTTATCACATTCCTCCCCCCTTTTGAATCTTTTCATCCCCGAAAAGGAACGAAGCCAGAATTATTAAAATGCTTAAAATCAGATAAATTATTCTTTGATCTTTTTTAAAACACTTTGAAAATCTATATAATATTACCAGAATAGCTTTATATAAGAAAACTTTTATAACTCGATGTCTCAACCAGTCGATCCTTGTTCTCATAGAAATTCGTTCATACGTTGATCAGGCGTAAGACTGAAAATCTATAAGTCCTTAGCAGACCCGTTTTCAACACCAAGTGAAAATATTTTGAAAAAAATTTATTTTATTAAAAATATAGGAAATAGTTTTTGAAAATAGAGGACATATCTTTTGGTGAGAATGCTCTGGAAATCATCACCCCCATCCATAGTCACAGCTACATCCTGGGTTACGTTGCCATCGCAGCAACAGTCCATGTAACTGCAGGCTCTCCGCGGCCTCTCGATTACGCCATGGAACCCATGACAGATCGCAGTTACATTCCAGGGTTACGTTGCCATCACAACAAAAGTCCATATAACTGCAGGCACTCCGCGACCTCTGATTTTCGCTGTCGAAATGAAACTTCTCCACTCCTACATAGGTCGCAGTCTACCGATATAAAATCAAACGCAGACTGTTGGCTTTCAGCGGCACACACGACTTTCGCTATGTTACCATAGGTCGCAGTCTACAGATATAAAATCAAACGCAGACTGTTGGCTCTCAGCGGCACACGCGACTTTCGCTATGGTATACTCTACTCATAATCCCCAGGAACTAGTTTTTGTCCGGACTCCTCACGGGATCAACTTTAGAACCCCTTTCGGAGCTCAAGGCAGCACCACCCGGTGGCACTCCTGAGAAGTTCATTTCAAGGGAGTGCCTTTTTCTCCAGAGCCATCATCAAAACATTTTATACTATACACATATAGTATCTTCAAATCATACACCAAGTATGATCTCATACAAAGCTCCTTTACACAAAATCGATTATTCCAAGATCGATAATTCTCAAACTAGGCTTTCCAAATTCTCATATTGATTTTACCCAAAAATCAAAAGCCTTTCCAAATCCAAAGGTTCCCAAAACCTTTTCTAAAATCCTCATAAGATCCTTTATATATATATATATACAGATATATATAATTTTTAAAACTTTAGATCATTTCGAACTTGTATAAAACTCCTTTTATACTTTAAACATTTTCAAAAACCCTTTTCTTCTGGCAAAAGATTCAAAAAGGGAAGTTTTATTTTATAAAAAAAAGATATTTAACTTTTTTTTACTCAAAATAAAATATTCAAATTTGATTACTCTTTTCAACATCATTGTACACATATCATCCGTATGTTATACCAATCTGATCGCTCACTCGACCACACAATTTCACTTACGAACTAGTATCGCCCACCCGACTTCCTAGTGCACACACAGATCTCGTTTCTTGATCAGAAACCGTCATTCTCCTTGCATAGTCATAACTATGATAGAGAATATCCAGAACCAATCAACAATCCATATCCAGGTTTGCCGTTGAAAATCGAGTGAAAAATCCCAACTCGGATCGACATACTATCTCGAAATTCTGTGCTCGAATCTGGATCAAATCATTATGCGAATAGAATAACATACGTAAACCCTACGCATTTAACTTTATTGGTTATTAGCCAAATCAATTCCATTTCTATTCACATTCACTTTTATTTTCATTCACTTACTCACAATTGCTTCAATCCTTTTGGATTATCACCTCTATTCTTATCTCGATTGGGTATTTAACCAATAACAGTTTGAACTCTGACCATTTTATTTAGAAAATAGCTTGAAATTTTTTAAAATTGATAAGTAGTTGGAAAATAATTACTAGTTTGTAAAATAGGTGTAAAATTGTTAGAAAATAGTTAAAATAATTATAGAAATTTTAGATAATTGCAAAGTAATCATAAGATAGTAATTAGTTTTGTAAAATAGTTGAAATATAGTAATTAGTTTATAAAACAGTTGGAAAATTGTTAAATAGTTTCAAAAATAATTGTAAAACAAGTATAAGATAGTTTGGCTTTTAAAAGAAAGGTTGCATGTATAATGAATAGCTTGGAAAAATAGGTTTATATTAAAACAATTTATATTAAAAATAGTCCAGAGTCAAAACTGCTCACTTCCCAATCTCCATTCTCATTAATTCAATTCAAATTTCCTCTTCCATTTAAATTGACCCAATTCCAATTTAAATAACTTCAATTTCCATTGAAATTGATTCAACCCCAATTCAAGTTGAATTAACCTCAGTTTCTTTCCAAATTTAACTTTATTCAACCTTGATCTCAAATTCTACTAATTCAAATAAATTTCAATTGAACTAGTTCCAATTTCAATTCATTTCAACTCCAGTTTGAAATAAATCCCAATTCAAGTTGAATTATCCTTGAGTCCTTCCAAATTCGAATCAAATGCCATTTGAATTAAAAACTATTCAACTTAAATAACAAATCCAAATTATTTTAAATCAAATTTCAATTTGAACTAATTTCAAAATCAATCTCACTTTAAATCATCTCGAATTATATAAATTCGAGTTAAATTTCAAGTGTTGGTTTAACCCTTTAGATCAAATTATCCTTTATTTAAAGTTTTTAAACAATTTGAGTCCAAATTTCAAAATTGCATTTTAAATTATCTTTACTTAACTCATAACAAGGTTCAAGTAAGAGTTTCAAACAATTTTAATTTGCAAATTCATTTCCTAACATTCAAATCTTAAGTTCAAGGAATTCCATATCCTTAATTTTAAGTTTAAGTTAAATTTTATTTATCTCTACAATGGATTTATTACCACAATCCATTTCTTCATTTATTTAAACAAATCAATTTACATTTCAAATTATTTGTAACAATGGAATGATATCAGGATAAATAAACATCCAAATTTATCCAATACCAATTATTTCAGTTTCCAGATCTCAAACCCATTTTGAGATCACTCATAACTATCATTATAAATTAGCCATTTAACTTTCTAAGATAAATCCCAATTTCATCTTGAAATTTTCAATTCAGGTTTTTTGTTAACATATTTAACGTTCTCCGAGTTAAATTCAATTAATCCCGTTAACCTTACCCAAATTTGAATTCTCCATTTCAAATTTGAAAATTCTTTTCCACTTATAAATTCAAAAACTTATCACTTTTGGGTATCACATCTCATTCCCAATTTAAAACTCAATACTTAGAGTTTATCTCAAACCATCTTTGATATTATGTATATCTCTCATGTATACATATTTATTCCTTGGCCTACCAAGCCAAATTTTAAAATTTAAACCACCTTTGGTTTTAATTCAAAACAAATTTTCTTTAAAATTTTCAAACATCTCTTATTTGGAATAGGTCCCTTTTATTTGAATACATAAAATAATATTATTTGTTATTTCTTTATCACTTTGAAACCATTTTCAAATTCTGGACCCAGATTTAAAACTTTTCGATTTTAAACCTACTTCAAATAATAGGACATACCCACTAAATGTTTTACTTCCTTAAAACATTTCATTATTAAATACAACAACCATTTATGATAATAACCAAGATTACCATCTCTGAAAACAAATTCATTATTATCTTATTCTGAAATTCTTTCCCAAATTCACGATTTAAATTTCAGTTTGAATTTATTTCAAACTTATCTTTATTTAATTTCAATTTGGTTGTATTTCTATTACTTCTTAATTTAATTTCAATAATTTAACAATTAATTACCTTAATATTTATTAGAAAGAAATGTTGCTTTATATATCAAAATATATTCTTATATAAAATCATTTAAAATCTTTATATAAGAAAATAACAAGTATGCTCTCATATATATATATATATATATATATATATTCACTCAACTCATTCTAGGGTACCATTGACCCTATTCTTAATGAGTAATCCCACCAGAGCCAAGGTTCTCGCTTAACCTTTCAGCTCCGATACCAAATGTAACGACCCAAAAATTTCGATCTTGAAATTTCCAGATGGTTAGAGGAAAGAAGAAAAGAGATAGAAGAAAAGAAGAACAGAAATACCAACATCCCACAATCGCAGCGGATAAATTATAACATTAAATAATAACAATTTACAAAAGAATACTGTATCTGTCAATTACATTTTAACACATCAGAGTTACAACATTTCACAAAACACTGGACATATATATGTATCAACATGTCCTAGATAACAGTAATATATCACAGCGGAAATACTCTATACGTTCCTGCCATCCTGCTCGCCTCCTGAGCTCCAGAACGCCCTTACCTGAAAATCTGTGATACTCGGTCTGACCCGAGCATTACATCAAAGTAACACCCGAGTCAGGCTGGAAACCAGCGTGAGTAAACACATCTAACAAGAATACTAATACATAAAATTTTACTTAAACCCGGGGTAACTCGTTCTTCTACAAGTTCACAACGAGGTATAGTCAAAACTTATATTCACAATCAATATCTAAGTACCTTTACTTGGTTTTAAATGGTCCAATCATTTAAATTATTCCATCGTAGCCCATTGATTCCACATATTAAATCTATAAGAATTATAGATTACCAATCAAAGTAGTTTCGGGTAGTACTGATACTCGAACCCGGTCTCTTCGAATCCAATGTCTTCTTAAACAAGGCTGTTTAAGTTTAATACAATACCACTCATATCCAGAAATACATATTTACAAAGCCATTTATCACAGATAGACAAACCATGCAGTTCAATCCAAACATATTTTATCGCATAGTATCACAAATCACATAGAGATATCAACTAATCTAAGGCATGTAGCTCAATCATTCATAAGCAAGATTGATAGTTCACACCATTTCTAATTAATTTAAATAATTTAAATTAATTTCTTCAATCATTTTTAATCTCGCTTACTTAATATTAATTAATTACAAACCATTAATTAATCATCCCTTAATTATTTTCTTAAATTACATTAAGTAATTAGCCTTTGATTTATTACACAAATCAATTAACTTTCACCCATTACATTAATTAACTTTATCCTTAATTAATTACTCAAATTAATTATTCTATAATCTCTCCATTGATTAATTACGCTTTTATTAATCTCATTCATAAATTAACCAACCTTTTTAATTAATTATCTTAATTTATCAATCTTTTAATTGATTACTCTAATTAACCTTTAACTACTATTAAATTAATCGACCTTTAACAATTTATTCTTAATTTCTTACATTAAGTAATTGTCTTTTAAGTAATTAACATCTAATTACTTAATTAATTTATTATTAGTTACGAATTAATTAACCTTTAATTAATTAACTCATAATTAATTAACTACCCTTTTAAACATTAATTAAATAAATAACCCATTCTTTAATTACTTTATTTAATTATTCAAGGTCTTTATTATTCTTAAGATAACCATTTATCCTTATTTAGTTACTTAATCATCATAGTCATATTTAAAACATTTACCTATTCAAATTAACTTATTTAATTAAATTATTTTAATTTGAATTTAAAGTAACTTAAGTATTTATCAAACTTAATTTAACAAATCATAATTATTCTCTTTAATCAAACATTTTAAAGTATTTATCATATAACAGTTTTAAACCAAATCATCAAACTTTTTTTCCTCTAAAACTTGTTTATATTTATCTCAAAAACTTGCCTTGAATTAAATTTCGGGTCCAACATATATACTACTTCGAGTTTTGACCCGAGAAATCATCTTACTGTCTCCTTTTCTATTTCAAAACTTAGTTAAGCGTTAGAAACATGAAACACGCAAGCTTCACACGATTCCCACTTGACACCATATGCGAGATATCAAGTTGCTGCTCCGAGACCTTCCTCGAGCTTCAATCTTCTTTCCCCAAAACGAACACTACCCCGACACAGAATACACCGTGCACGACCCCTCCTATCACCTTCGATCATCACTCAAACCCTTCGCAAGTCATCAACGACCAACTCACCCTGATCGATCACTCCGAATCCCCAAACAACAACGAGATCGAAATCGAGCCAATCTAACTCAAAACTGTAAACGACCCGCATGAAAACGCCCCTCTCTTCCTCCTCCAATCATCAGAGGACACGTGCTTCTGGTCAAAGCAATGCCAGACCTTCAGGCTTCGATCGCCACCGGTGCGAATTGGTCCGGTCAACTGAGGATGACGCAGCTCAAAGAATTCGACCCATATACAAGCATAAGCTTAAACGCTATATCGTCAAAGTCCGGCCACTACGACGATTGATAAATACGTCAGACATTTTTGCCGAGGTCTCTAGATCCTCCTCCACCTTCAAGCACAATCCTGACCATAAAAAATTATCCCGATCGCCAGAATTACTACCAGACCCAATTTCGTTCATTCCCACATTCCTCGATCGATACTTATTTAAAAATCTTAATTTAGCTTTCAAAATTCATTATTTTCAATGACATTTCAAATAGCATACCTGTAACCAGAATTCTCGATGTTCGAATTTTAACATATTTTGAGATTTGCATGTAATTCCCAATTTGCAGAAAAACTTAAATTTATCTTTCTCAAATTTATTTTTAAAACTTGAAACAAGTTTTAAATAAACAACTTGTGTTTAGATCTCCAAGCTTGTGATAAATCAGAGGAATGGGGATTGATTTTGAACAGGCCTGATGCTTATTAACCTGGAATAGAGATGCATACCTCTGTTCCTTAGCCATGCACAGCCAATTTACACACTTATTTACATATATCTGATTGCATGTAAAAAATTTACAGTGTTTTTTTTTAAATTGCTATTACATTCATTCTCACACTTTACCTTCAAATATCATAGCCTAATATTGATTAGGAAAGGTAAATTTGGTTTTGAAACTCGGTTCAGTCTGTTATCATCCAAACCGAGACTCTCCTATTTATAAACAGACATGCTTTTACATATATCCACATGTATTCATATTAAAACATCATGCTCACACTCATCATAAATTACTTCAACAATTTATTGCATGCATTGAGATTTAAAACAGTTTTAAAATCTTAAAATAAAACCGTTTACTCACCTGTAACAGAAGAACAGAACCTTATTTGGAGATCTGGAATTTGATATATTTGATCATTAGCTTGTTTGAGATGATCTGGAGTTGATTTACTTGAGCTTGAATTTGATTTTTGACCTTCCAGGTTCTAAGTTTCAACATTTGATTCCTAAACTGAAATCCCTTGAGATGGTCTAGGCTTAGAAACTGAGATTCTTTAACTTGATTTTCAGATTAAATATAATTGATTGTTGAAAAGAGTTTTCTGGTTTGAAATTTCTTTTTACAGGCTTTGTCTTTGAAAATGAAGGTAAAAGAAAAGAAAGAGTAGAGGAAAATAGTTTATAAAATTTTGTTTTCTATTTTATAAATTTCCTCAAAAGTAAAAACAAAGTGACATTTGTAAATCTTCATGATAACATTATTACACTTGTTAAACTATAGGTTAATATTCCAACATTTGTTAATTGGTTCATGTTATATATTTATACTTGTATTCTTAATTTGAATAAATAGAACCCTTTAAAGAAAATAATACAAAACAAATTATATTATAATATAAAAAAATCATACATATATATTTAAAAATTTCAAATTCAAATATTGCTTAAAATTAACTCATATATAAATATACATATATCAAATACATAACTTATTTGTTTAACATATGCATCAGTGTACAATAGTTGAAATGTGATAATGACAAATTATCATATGCCCAACAATCCGGGCTATCACAATAACTCAACATTCAAATAGGCACCAAGCTTGGCAAATAAGCGGTATAAAATTAAACTTAAAAACTTTATGAAAAGATGTTGCTTTACTTACTCAAAAGCTATTCAAACACTTAGAAATGGCACTATGACTTGAATCGAACCTGGGCCTTTGCTTTTCTTTTTGAAAAATGGGTTTTGGTGACTTGAAAGTGGCAAGGAGGATCGGCCTAAGGTGAGCATGGCTTGGCCATGGTTGGGTAAAAGTGTTTTAGGGCTAGTTTTGAAAGGAGAGGAGATGTAGTAGTAAATGAAATACTGTTAACTGTATTATAACCGAAAAAGAATAAGATTTTTAACTTTGTAAATTCATGGAAGCCATTAAAAGGTGTCATGGAGCTTGAAATAAGAATAAATTTTGTGAAATAAAAATAGAATGAAAATAGGAAAGAGAAAGAATAAGGAAATTGTATATATATTAAGTGTATAAATTAAATTACTAATTTACCCCTTGTAGTACTTTATCCTCCCTCATTAAATAACACATCACTAATCTTTGTCCCCTCCTTGCCAACATGCATTTAATTAGCATTTGCACTTATGTCTCCTAAGGTTTAAACACGTTTTTAGTACTAAATGTACTAATGTTTCATATGAAACTTAACTTTTTACTTAATTAAATTCTGTTAAGTGCATGTGTGTAGACACACTTAAAAGATGCATGCATGTATATACACGTATCCTAATGTTATTATAAATGTATGTGAATATATTAAGTCTAAGATTTTCAACTTTTAGTCGAAAAAAGTCGAGAATTCGAAAAACAAATTCTGGTCACATTTTCAATTTTTCTTCACACTAAAATTTTTTGTAAACAAATTTCTGAAAATCATTCACCAACATTATTTATCATTTAAAAGGTTTTTTATTTTAATTATAAAACCTATTATTTGAATATTTAAAATTAATTAAATATTCACAAATTAAAGCGTTGAAATTCTAGGTCATTACTTATACACACACACACACATATTTACATAAATATATACATATGCATATATAGACATGCATACATATATAGACATATATGCGTGGACATGTATATGTGTATATACATATACATATATACACACACAAATGTAACAACTCGATATTTTCAACCATTCGCATCCGCACATGTCGGACTTGAATTGCTTAAAATACCGCGTTGTAAATAAAATTAGGCAAATCTCAGAATATACAGTAAATAAAAATCACAGAACACAGACACAGAGTAAGAAATGCAGCGGAAGTAAAGAGATAGCAGTTCATGAAGCTACTATGTAAATATATCAGAGTTAAATAAAATACAACAGACTAAATAAAATACAACAGACTAAATAAAGTACAACAGAACTCTTAAGATGATAACCAAGTACAAGCTGAATAGAACAACAGAACTGGAATAGATAAAACTAGATAAGCAGATAATCTCCAGCGATTCCAATCTCCAGAAAGTGGAATCCAAATCTGTGAATAACTCAGGCTGACCCGAGCGTAAATAAAAATACAAACACTCGAGTCAGGACAATATATACTTATATAATGTAAACCAACTCAAATGAACTGTAATAAGGTACAAGTAACTTAAAGGATGCCTGAGACCGCCCATCCTTTAAGGATCCGTTAAACTATTTACTATGTAGTAATATTTCGCTATTATAATAATGTCTACAGTAAAATAAACTTACTTTTAAATAGCGTTCCGGGCTACCCATATCACCCTTCACACATAATATTCCCAGTAGTCCATCCAATATCATGCCATCTCCACTCCGGGTGACTGTCAGAGGATACCACACGGGCTACGGGAGGAAAACAAACTCGTAGTAAAGGCTCGGTATGGTAGGTGACACGACACACAAGGCAATGCCAGGGTAGATATACCAATTACGCACACGGGCTGGTGGTAACGCAGCAGCCACATACGCCCACCTCGGAACACACTCCCAATCAAAATCGAAGGATGGCCATCTAATCAATCACAAGTAAGAGTATAGTATCGAAGGAATGTGTCCGATCGGAGGAATGACCTCACTTGGCCCGAGATCGCTCCTCTTTTAGCCACCTTATGCCAACTCACGGGAGTTGGGTCCACGTAATATACCTCAAGAACGTCGCCACCATCCTACTTCATTCTGGAATCTCCACCGCGTACACGGTTGTCAAAGTGGTTTTCGGTATCGACAGAGAGTATGCCAGATATCCGATCCCGGTCTCTTTGCCAACCAATCGTTATTATAACCCGTAGTTATAACTTTTAAAATAATGTTTATACTTCAAAATAGGATATCATTTCAAATCCAAATCTTTATCAAAATAAAGATTAAATTAATTCCAAACCATTTTAAAACATCATATCTTTCCAGAAATTCTTGTCAAATCATTTTAATATATCAAAATATCATATCATTTCAAAACCACATTTCAAATCATTTTAATATATCAAAATATCATATCATTTCAAAACCACATTTCAAATCATTTTAATATATCAAAATATCATATCATTTCAAAACCTCATTTCAATCATTTTAATATATCAAAAATATCATATCCATTTCAAGTCATTTCAATCATTTTAATATATCAAAAATATCATATCCATTTCAAGTCATTTCAATCATTTTAATATATCAAAAATATCATATTTTTCCAAAACTTCATTTCAAATCATTTTAATATATCAAAATATCATATCTTTCCAAAACCACATTTCAAATCATTTTAGTAAACCAAAATATCATATCTTTTCAAAACCATATTCATTTCAAATCATTATTCATTTTATTCAATTTAAAATACCATTTCAATTTACATTTCCAAACAGTTTATATTTCAAAAATCATTTTAAATCATTAAAATGAAGTTATTATATTTAATAATTAAATTATTAAATTTTCAAAATTTTCAACTTCCAAAGTTCATTTATTCACTTAAGTTTATCAAAACAGTGAAAATTCACTTTTCGCAGCATTTAGAAAACGCTACGGAAAGTTACATTCAAAACAGTTCAATTTAACAAAAGACAGCATTTTTAAAAATGTTGTAATAGGGTTTACTTAATATTTCAAATAAACTTAGTTAAATTCAACAATTATAGCACTTAAAAAGATTGCTATAATAGCCTTTAATTCAATTTAGCTTTTTAGTTCATTATCATCAACTACATCATTTACAAATGCTTTAATATCATTTAAATTGCAATTAATAGCATTTCAAAAATGCAGTTAATTAACTTCAAATATTCAATATAATTTCACAACCAATTATATTTTTATTTAAAACATTTTTAACTTATAAAATCATACATTTTCACATTTATAAACAACATTTAATTTTCCTTAAGTTCATGATTTTATAAAGTTAAATTTCCATTCAAAAATCAAGATTTAATAATAATTCACTTATTAAATTTCAACATTCAAATTTAAATTCATTAAATTAAATTTCAACTTAACACTTAAGTTTAAATTTCAAAATATAACTTAAATTCAATTTTATTCACTTAACTTAAAATTCACTTTTAAGCCAAATTCACAAATTCCCATTTGGTTATATTTCAAAATTTCAACTTAAATAATCATCCCTCTCATTTTTTAACTTTCCTCAAAAATCATTAATATATTATAAAATCATTTTAAATTCAAATTATCATAAATTTATCATAATTTCATATTTAATTTAATTTCCAATTATAATTAAATCAAAATTTCCAAAATAACTTACATTTAAATTTTCTAACTTTTCCATAATTTATTTAACCTATAAATTTCCAAAAAATCAATAATACTTTACAAAAATCATTTTTAATTATGTTTTAAATCAAAATATTATAATATTTACATTTCAAACATATTTTTAAAAATTTTAGAAAAATATATTTTAACTACGGGTCTGTATATAATTTCTAGCCTAGGTAAAGTGATACGGGTAATGTATCATTTCAACCCGTAATTTACAAAGAAAATCCGGGTTTTATCATTTCAAACCCGCAGTCCCAAGTAAATGAAATAAAATGAAAATCGCTCAGGCCTATCATTTCAGCCCATAACGATTTTCCCCTATTCTAAAGTCCGTTCGGGTATGTATCATTTCAGCCCATAGTGATTCTAATCTAAAGGGAACTTGCAGTGTGATAAACTGATAAAAATAACAGAACAACATAATATAACAGTAACAGATGTTATAATAGGTGTTTAAGCATGGGTGAACATCATATAATCATAATATAGCATATGTAACATGATAATGCATTTTACAGATTCAAAAGGGGTCAATTTACTAGTTATATATGTACATATTGTCTGGTGAGGATAACTCACATGTTTGAGCTAGAGACACAACAACGAATGCACGAATGAGATCCTAACAAGAACGATAACACGACACAAAGATGAGTGGGAGAGCCAAAGTATCAATTCCCTTGGATACATTCAACAAAACAAGTATAATAACACATAAGTTTCAACACAAAATACCATTAAACAATGATAGAATTGGATGCATAAACAAATCCAAAGTGTTTGCACTTGCTTTCTACCACCTATGCTTCAGCTCCAGATCTGAAATGGCACGGCTAAAGGCATGGTTTGGATCTGGTCTGGGTTCCTAAAGGTCGGCCTAGCATGGGAAAATGATGGAGCAAAGTATGGTAGAGAGATAGGTGCATGGAACTAACACTACAATGCAACTACCATGGATCCTATGCAACATATGGGTTCGGCCACAAGCTAGCATGGTGCGGCCATCACTGTAGTGGGCTGTAGGATGGTGTGGCAGCGGGTTTCAGGTCATCCATGGATGGTGGAGGCCAACGGGTGGTTGAAAGTGATGAAGGCATAGGTGATTGGCTATGGTGCATATAGGTGAAGTTTGTGTAGATATTGTTGGATTTGGTCACATGGGTGCATGGCCAGTGGCTTGGGGCTGTAGAGGAGGTGGTGGAGGCTGTCTCAGGTGGTGGTGGTGGCAGCCATGATGAAGGAGGAGCAAGGGGCTGAGCTACAAAGGTGAGAAAGCAAGTGAAAACAACATAAACAAGTAGAAAAGCAATGGAAAAGAAAAGGAATTTTACCAAACTCTTGGAGATGATGGAGGCTGAAATTTTCAGAGATGAGGAGGAAGAAATTTCGTGAAAAATGAAGAAAAAAAAATACGGCTGAAGATGGTATAAGGAACAGCCCCAATTGAATGCATGTGATGAAATTGAAAAGGCAGGGAGGTGAAAAGTCAAAGGTAAATGAAAGGTTTTAAACTTTTCATATTTCTCTAATTCTTTTTTTAATTTTAAATACATTTAAAATACTGATAAATAAAGATAAAATAAACTCAGAAATAAATTAAAAAAGTAAACAAAATAAATAAATATTAATTACATATAATTTAATTAATAAAACAGCAAAAATTGCAAACTAGTCTTGAAAATATGAAAAATAAATGCAATGAACTTTGGAAAATCTTTATGTACTTGTAAAAATATTTATAACCAAGATGATAACATAAACTAAAATGCATTCACAAATAAATATATAAATTTTAATTTAAATATAATTTAAATGAAGAAAATAGCAAAGAAAATAGGAACTAGGCTTTAAAAATAGAAAATAAATTCAATAAGCTTTGGAAAATTTCAAACATCTCTTTAAAAATATTTAAATGGTAAAAATATATGTAACATAACATATAATACAATTTATAATAAGATATGACAAATAAAAATTATCTATATAATTTAAAATAAACAATATTGTTAAATAAAACAATTTACACCCAATTTTGTAAAAGCATAACTTTCACAGTATTATTCGGATTTCAACGAAACGAAAAACATTGTTCTTGAAATTTTATTTACTTTCATAACAAAAGGTAAAATTAAAATTTTAAAACTTTTAAAATTTAAATTTAAAAGTCAAAGTTGACCAGATTGACCAAAATTCACTTTTCTGGAAATATTCAATTTATGCATGATTGAAATTCAAATCCACATCAAAATCAACATTTGTATTTCAATTAACAAAATATATTCATTTTAATAAATAAAATAAAGTTTTTTTTAAAATTAGGAATTTAAATTAAAATAATTAAAATATACAATTACAATAATCAGAAAATACAGGGTTGTTACAACAAACATGTGTATGTCTGTGTACACACACACATATATGTGTGTACATATATATATACCTATACACACACACACACATACATACACATGTGTGTGTGCATATGCATATATATATATCTGTGTGTGTGTGTGTGTAGTATGTGTGTACATATATACATATATCTATAAAAATACACACACGCACACACATATATACATATATATACATATACATACATATATATGCATAGACACACATATAAATACATATGCATACATAAATATACATGTAAATAAACATATATATACATATGTGTACATACGTGTACATACACATATCTACATATATACATATGTGTGTGTAGACACACATGCGCGCGCACACATACACACACACACATATATCTTTGTGTGTATGTATACACACACATATAGATACATATATAAACATATACACACATACACACATATACACATAAATACCTACATATACATATACATATACATATACATATACATATACATATACATATACATATGCATATACATATGCATACACACACATATATGTACATATATATAGACACATATATCTACATATGTGTATCTACATACATACATATACATACATACATATATATAAACATATACGTATGTGTGTATACAATAGATACGTATACACACATACACTTATATATGTATGTGTGTGTGTGTGTACACACACACAATATATATATGTGTGTGTCTGTATATACATATATACACACATATATACACACACACACACATATATATGTGTATATTTATACATACATATATATACACGTATATACATACACATACATAAACACAAAAACACACACACATATGTGGTGTGTGTGTGTGTGTATACATATACGTACATATATATATACATCTACATATATACATATGCATATGTGTATATATAAACACACTCACACACACATATATGTATGTATGTATATGTGTGTGTATGTATGTGTATCTATATACGTACCCTAGCATTTTAATTTCAACTATAAATGCTTCTTTATGAACATTCAGCCCTTTTCTTCTTCTAAAGAAGTACCAAATGAATCCTCTTCTCAAATAATATTACATTACATTCCTTAAAATTTCAAATCAAATTTTAACATTTAAAGGCCAAATGAGGTCATGATAAAGTGAAGATCAAATTTGCCTTCAAAACATTAAATTTAAATGCATTCAAAATAAAAAATCTGTAAAATATTTTTTTGGTTGGTTATTACAGCCTATTTGGTTTGCTAATAAGTTGTATAACTTTTTTATTCATAATTTTTTTAATCTTGAACCGATACTTCTATTTGATTGCTTGCGTTTTATCAAAATGCATGATCCCAAATACTCATGCATTGGAAATTTACGTGAAATTTTCAATTCAACATATCTCACATCAAGAGATTCGCGAAAGCCATATTGCAACTCCAGACAATTGTAAGTAATTTAATTTTTTTTGATGATCTTCATATGTACATATACGTACATATACATATATACATATGCATATGTGTATATATAAACGTATACACACACATACACATATACGTACACATACACACATACATACACATTGTGCGTGTATGTATATATATAAGTATATGTGTTTGTATCTATATACATACCCTGGCATTTTTATTTCAACTGTAAACGCTTCTTTATGAACATTCAACCCTTTTCTTCTTCCATAGAAGCACCGTATGAATCCTCTTCTCAAATAGTATTTCATTATGTTCCTCAAAATTTCAAATTTAAATACCAAATGAGGTCATGATAAAGTGAAGACCAAATTCACCTTTAAAACATCAAATTTAAGCACATTTAAAATAAAAAAATCTGTAAAATATTTTTTTGATTATTACAACCTATTTGATTTGCTAATAAGTTGTATGCCTTTTTATTCATAGGTTTTTTAATCTTGAACTGATACTTCTATTTGATTGCTTGCATTTTATCGAAATGCAGGATCCTAAATATTCATGCATTGGAAATAAATGTGAAATTTTCAATTCGACATATCTCACATCAAGAGATTCAAGAAAGCCATATTGCACCTCCAAACAATTGTAAATAATTTAACCTTTTTGATGTTTTCATTTTCCATTGTTTTATTACTAATTTAGGCATACCTCTTTTGTTCACTTTGATTATTTACATAGAGTGCGGTGCATGACCAAGGTGACTGTGATGGTTTTATTAAACCTTTTTGTAATAATGTTTTAATTTCTTTTCTACGTTATTCTAAATATTCAGAATTCATTTGACATGATCTTGCTTTAGTAGGAATTTTTTCTCATTAAAATCTTCTTCATATGGAAGACTAAAAATGTTTTCTTTTTATCCCAAATAGCATATGGATAATCATGAAAAAAGTTCTTAGAAAATTTGTTATAAATCATTTGATTTTCTTTTGAGGTTACGATTTGGGAGTTTGTCCTTTATATTAAGAGAATTTATTTCTTATTTTAGGAAATTTAGATGAAAAGCCTTTTGTATTAAAAGACCTTTTATTACACGTATATACACACACACATGTAGGTATGTACATGTGTATGTGTATATGTGTATATGTATATGTACATATACATGTATGTAAATGTATATATATATGTACATTCACACGCGCACACACACATATATATGTATATGCATGTATGTATATGTACATATATGTATGTATATGTATATATGTACATATATATAAGTTTTTATATATGTAGACACACATATGTGTGTGTGTATGTATATGTATATGTACATGTATATGAATATATATGTGTGTATACACATATATATGTATACACGTACATATATATATATATGTGTGTGTGTAGATGTGTATATGTGTATATATATAGGTATATGTGTAAACACACATACACACACACACATGTGTGTGTGTGTGTGTCTGTAGGTATGTATATGTATATGTATATGTATATGTATATGTATATGTATATGTATATGTATAAGTATATGTATATGTATATGTATATGTATATGTATATGTATATAAGTGCGTGTGTATGTACGTATGTATGTATACATACATACATATGTGTGCTTGCGTGCGTGTGTATGTACGCTCATATGTGTGTGTGTGTCTATATGGATACACACATATATATGTATGTATGTATGTATGTATGTATGTATGTATGTATGTATGTATACACACATATATATGTACATACACACACACACACATATCCATACGTTTACGTATATATACATGCATACCTAAATACATATACATATACGTATATATCTATAAATACCCTTTTATGTGTGCTCGTGCGCACATGCGCATGCATGTAACACTCATAAAATTTAAAATTATGAATTAATGTAATAATAAGAAGAAAAATAAATAATAATTTTACATAAAACAGAAAAATTAGAACTTTTATAGATAAAGGAATTTGGAAAATCCAATGTTACCATTTGGTCAATTAGATTTTTTTTACTCATATTCCTATATAGAATGTCAGAAACAAACATCAGATGAAAGAGATGTATATCGTTTAACTTAGCATGCATTTCAGGTTTTCTGCATATTTTGAACTTTAAGCGTAAGGATTAATTCCAAGAATAGTCAAAATTTATTTAATAAGTAATTTTATGAATGTGCTTCAATCTATTCTATAAAGTAGAGAATATGATACCATATATATTATTGGTTCTCATTTATTCTTACTTCTAATTCTCTTTTTTTGTTGATTTAAGAGAAAATATTTCACTTACTACTCTAACAATTTCTTACCATTTCGAACTCCAAATTAATTCTCCATCACACAACGATGGCCATATGCCCTTTTTTATTTTCTATTTCGACTATTTAGAACTGTTCCATTCTCATTTTCTTTTCTTACATTCATTTTCAACTTCTTTATCTAAAGTAAAATAATATTTCCTTAAATACTATCATATCCTTTTCCCCTTTGAATCCAAGTGGACAATTTTCTTCTTTGACTATAATCATAGAATTCCCTCTTCCACCATTTATGGTATGCTTCATGTATTTGGGTATGTAATATTTTTTTCTCGGTTTTAGGTTGGTTAATATAAACTAGAATTGACACGGGGTTGGCATCTAAAGGAAATTAATATGTAAAATAAAATATTGCTTAATCTCAAAGAAATTATATTTTTGTAGAATCATAGTTGGAAAAATCAAGTAAAGGATATCATTCTTCCAAAAAGATACTTTAATAGTCTTTCATTGGTTGCACGTATGAGACTTTAATTTAATTTCCATGGTAACTCCAGTACACAATTTTTGCTTGATTTTTTAAACTTATTTATTTTTACTAGGATATTATACAATTCACTAATAGTTCTTAACTTTGCATTCATCTTAAATTATTTACGATTTTATTGATGTATTGCATTGTGTTTCTACCTTGCTTTCAATGTAACTGGTCCAAAGCGCACCAGAAAACCTTAATTGACTGGATCGATTAGGCTTGATTTAAAGGTTTGAATTTTATTATGTTATTTGTCTTTTCATTTACTTCGCTACTGAATTTATTATTTTTATCAAAAATTGCTAATCTTTTCTTCGAGTTTTATGCCTAAAGTTATGTCTTTTTATGATTTTTATTTTTATTTGTAAGATTTTGAGCTGGTTATTTATTTGTAATAAAACTCTATTTTTAGAGCATATTAGCTCTTTATATCATATGTTTCCATTTGTAGCATTCTTATTTCCATGTATAGTAATCATGCATTTATTTTTCCTTTATATTCTAACAATTATTATTTTCCTCTTCCCTTCATTTCGATATAGATATTTTTGTATTTCCTCATTTATTTCCTATGTTTAAAAGTTTCACTCTCATGTTTAATATTCTATATCTAAACCAAATTAAGGATTATTTACAAATAACTTTGACCGATTATTATTTATTTTATTTCGATTAGAATTCAATTTAATTCACCAATAATTCTTAAATTTGCATCCATCTTAAATTATTTATGATTTATCCATATTCTACAGTGATTATATTTCTACCTTACTTTCGATGTTACAGTTTTTTATTGAAACATTATTCAAAGACATCAAAAAAAAAAATCTAATTCAACTGCGATAGATTAATATGTTAACTTTTATTTTGTTATTTGTTTTTTCATTTAATTTGATATTGATTTTTTTTGATTCGATCTGGATCGAATACAATGTTTGACTTTTATTCTCCTTTTCATTTAATTTGACGTTCAATTTGTTTTTTGGTTCTAAATTATTAATTTCATATTCTTTATTATGGTTTTTTTCCTTAAAATTAGGTTTTCTTCCCATTTTTTTGTTTCAGTATGTAAGATCATGAGTTTTCATTCATTTTATGGGAGATTGCTGAATTTACAAATAAATGGAGAATATAAAATCTTTTATTATTTCCAAAATTTGTAATGATTCACCATTACGACCTCCAAATGTCGATACTAATTCATCCACTGTATTCGTGTGTCGAGCATCCAAGTGCTGGAAAGATGAGAAGTTAGGGTAATATAAAAAAAGAAAAAGAAAATAGAACAAGAAGGAACACAATATCAGAATCTCACAGTGGAAAGATTATATATAATATCAAAGGAATAATACAAAGGATTACTCTAATATAGAAATTTCGAAGTTACAAAACAAAAGTACCATCATCAGCCTGGACTGTTATAACAACTTGTTCTTATAAATGCTAATATGTATAAGATAGTAATGCACCAGAGATAAGAATACTATGATAGGTGAAACATCCAGTTCGTCTTCTCGAGCTGTAAAGAACATCAACGAAAACCTTCCTTCCTTAAACTACTTTAAAGAGCACGTGAGGAATTTAGGAAGAAAAAAACCAAACATCAGACATAAATCTGGTATAAGAAGCTCAAGAAATATGTAATCAACATATAACAATACTTTTGAGACCACATGGAATGCTATAACGATTATCCCCTCAAAAGAACTACCGTCTAAAAGGTACATAAGGTGATATAATAGATAATGTCTACGGTATAGAATATAAATAGTATAACGCAGCTGAATTGGTTGCATAGGTTACATTCAACAGCATATTAGGAGTACAATCAAATCCGATAAGGAGCATTTGCATATTGTACTTTCCGTGGAGATCTCTTTAAAGAAACCGAATCCAAACTCCATGCACAAGGATCATAAGTTATCTTCCAAGCATTGTATATCTCCATAAAAAAATATACCATAAGGAAAACACAAAGGCCCAAGCCCAAACATAGACATGAACAACATGAACCAAATACCATCAACCCTCGTACGCAACATCGATAAGGATACTCTAGATCTGGAGTCGATAATATCCTGTTATGGGTTAGCCAATACCCAGATTGTGCAGCCTATTCCATCTTTGGCCATTTTCGATGTCGAGGTGACGTTCGGCATCTTTTACATGAGTCTTCATCACTCGAACAGAACAAGAATCCCAAATTGGATCCCCACATCTTGAACATATCTCGAAACCACTAATGGATTCCAGCATCTCAAAAGATATCGGAACCACACATGAATTCCTACATCCTGAATAAATCACGAACAACTACATGTGTTCAAGCATATTAAACAAATCTCGAATCTCCATATAGATTCTCGTATCACAAACACATCTGCTTCTAAGAGACAAAACATGTATCACAGTCTTGAAGTGGTTTTCGGTAAGTAAAACACTTACTGACACCGGTCTCTCCAAGACTGAATCGAAGAACTTGGTCGTTCAATGATAATGACAACGATCATATATGGAAACCAAGTCTCGAATACTTATTATGCTTTCGATATTTTCATCTCACACATCCCTCGATCAAGAATAAAGCCGGTAGGTTAGAGCTTTATTGCTCCATACCTACACGAATATTAGTCTTAATTCCCAAACATAGATAAGCCTACTTCATGGGATCTTAGTGCTAAGTATACGACTAAATGTTTCCCATAAACGAGTGAACAAACAAAGCACGTCAAGTCATACAAAGGACGATTAAGTCACATAAGCAGCTTCTAATCCCCTTTTTGTTTAATTAATCATTTATTAATTAGAACCTATTTTATTAATAAAACTTCTTTTATCTAATAAGACATTGTTTATCGATTTCTACTATTCATTTGTACTCTTTCAATACTTCAAAAGGTATTCATAAACTTATCTCAAATAGTATACATATATTCACTAATCATTAACAAGATTTCTTTCTTTAAACCTTTGCTTTTCCTATACCTTAAAAAGTATTTATATACTTATCTCAAATGGTATAAGTATATTCATAAATCATTATCCTTCAAAATATCCATTTAAGGTCTATGTACTTTCACAAATTCATTCAAAAAAGGTTTTAGACTAATGTTATTTAAACATTGTCACCCAAACCCAAAATAATTTCACTTATGCTTATCTTTAAAACATTCATTTAAAGATCTATTTACGTTCATAAGTATAATCGAAAAGGATTAAAGATGAATGTGATTAACACATTGTCACAACAAACCCAAAAGCATTTCGTTTTTGCTTATCTTTGTATCATTCTTTTAAAGATCTATTTACATCCCTAAGTGTAATCAAAAAGGATTAAAGACGAACGTAATTAAAACATTGTCATAAAAAACCAAACCATTTCCTACTTGTTACTGTCTTTACAAACCTTTGTTTTAAAGATTTAAGTTCGTATTCAGTTAAGATCGATAATCGACTAATCGTTTATCTAGTCAAAAACCATTTTTTACAAAAATTAATGTTCATATAATTAACTCGTTTATGACATTCCCGACTTACTATTCCTCAATAAAGAGAGAATCCCGGTAGGTCAGAAATCTATTGCACCGTCCCTACTTGACATCAATCTTTAACTCTCAGAAATGGATAAACCTACTTTGTCGACTTTTAGCGTTATTCAAAGTTTATTTTCCTTTTTAAACAAATAAGTAAACAACATAAACACATTTTCAACATTTCAACTTGTACGGTTCCTCGTTTAAGGGTGAAGCCAAGTAAGTTTGGGCATTGGATGCTCCAAGCCTTGCCTAAACACCTCATTCTTTAATCTCACAAATTGACAAATTTACACATCGGCTTTTAATGTTATGCCTAGTCAGTCACATTGGTCAAAACTTATAGATATAAAATACATTAGAAATACTTACAAATAGGTTTTAAATATCAATATAAAATATTACTTGAAAATAACTAATTTAGAAGTTTGATTTAAAATATGTTCTACATTTTGCAGCACTGTACTTTCAAAGTTCATAAATAATCATTAAAACTATATTTAAACTTCTACTCTTTTTTCATACTCAAATACAATTTATAAGAACCTTCATAGAAATATTTTACAAATAAAAGAATTTATAAAGCATTTACTTTACGAAAAACTAGCCAAAATGTCGCATTTTAAACACTTAAAATCTAAATCGGCTTACTACAGCATTTATAAGTGTTGTTAAAGTCCTTATTAAAAGAACATCGAAAAACACCATCTTTGCGATTAGTTTTAACCACATAAAGTAATGATTTAAGACTTGAAATTTATAGTAAGTACTTCCATTAGGGTACTTATAAACCATGAAAATAAATCCATAAGAATATCTTTCCATTTAATTATAAAAATTTTCGAAAACAAGGGATTCAGAAGTGCACTTATAATGACTATTCTTGCTTTAAATGCTTACAAACATTCTTCAATTTAATACACAAGTTAAATGACCCTTTAAACGTCAATTCAGGCTATTACACATGTTTAAGAGGGTAATAGAACGGATGTTATACAATATAAAGTTATCATTTGCTTTCAAAAGCAAGATGTGTCCAAACTTTATAACTTAATTAATATCACTTTACCACTTATAATTCAAACACAACATATATATACACAATATATACTTAAGATATAGTGAGATTACTTATATAGATCTATGCCTAACCCAAGAACAAAGCTATACGAACCAAAGAACCACCTCCTTCCATCAACATAAGCCCAAAGGTCCAACCTTTAGCACTTCCAACCAAAGCTACTATCCTCCTGCTCCATGCTCACGGCCCATCCAAGACCCCCCTTCTTCCTCTCACCTCCTCCCACTTATTATTTTCTAACCATGCTTTCTAGGATGTCTTAGGCCCAAAACCAAAGTTTGAAAGAGAATAGAAATAATTTGGTTAACTTTTGAAAAAGTTAGAGAGTAGTTAGTGGACTAGTGCTTAAGCACTTTCACAATTTTCAACTCTCCTACTTCATCTCAAACTTAGGAACTTAGTAGTGATTATTAATCGAGCCCCTTACCTCTATTTATGTAACGTACGCGATTTTTCGTTGCCGAAAAACCGAATAGTTATGGGTTTTAAAAAGAATTTAAGGAAAGAGAAAGAGAGAAAAAGGTAGAGAAGAAGAGAAGATAATAGATAAGGTAGAAGATGGAGGGAATAGAAAACAGAAAGTAGAAATTAGGGAGGAGAGAATATAGACAATTAGAAAATAGAATAGAAAAGGGAATAGAGGAAAAAGAAAAACAGAAGAAAATGGAACGGAACAGAAAACAACAGAACATCATCAGAATCTCACAATTCGCAGCGGAACAACATATAATAATAAATGAATAATCTTTAAACAAAGAACTACATCAGTTATTACATTTTATACATTTCATTACATCATATCATCAGAGTGTACAACAACAACAAACAGTGCAGCGGAAAAGGAAATACTATATAAGTAATACGCCATGCCATCCAGCTTGCCTCCAGCAACTCCAGAATATCCAGAATATCCTGATAAACCTTACTCTTGACTGCCCGTGTGGAAATTGGTGGGCACCCAGAGTTTAGGAAGGAAAACAATAAACTCCAAGTCAGTCATGTGACTGGTGTGAGAACTCAAAACAGTTTATTTATCTTTGAAATCAAAATAGAGAGATATTTTTATTTCAATTCGCAATGCTTTTAAAAATGAGACTACCATAAGACCTCCTGCCACACACACAATGCAAACGCAGACTTGGAGAAGATTTCTCCTTATGATAGCCAAAGATGCTTGATACGCATTAAAACCAAATCAATTTTGATATTATTATTAGTGCATAGTGTAGAAGAAATTCATTTCGAAAGTAGAATATAAATCTTAGCCAGCATAGGTACCATTATATTATGCCTACTAATAGCTACCATATTAGATGGCAGGTTCTACAACTAAAACCGTACAAGTCACGTATTGTTTCTTTGGATTTCCAACAAATGGTCAGGCCAAGGAACTTCCCATTGCCACATGAGAATGCCTCTGGAAAGACATCCCCGACAACCAAACCGGAACTCTGCCAACACAAGGCCGGGTTACCCCTAACTGGGTAACTACTGACACGAGCACGCCATTCCCCGATCGTAAACGACCTTTCTCACGGGATCCCGAAAACCAACAACCACAAAGTAATAAATTCGTAGTAACCACATAGGTTAAATATCTGGGCTCCATACCATGATACCACCTCTATCCAGAAGGAAATGTACATACCCTAAAGGGTGCTACCCCTCATAACCTTGCCGCATCTTTCCTGTTTTGACCATTTCCGGGGTGTGAGGTTCGACGAAGTCACGTCCACAAAAACATACTTTATACAAAAGCCATGCTTTGGGTCAACAAATGATCAACACAATGATCACCAAGATAGACGATCAAATAAACGATCCTATCACAATAATCAACACAATGATCATTTCAGCATCACTCAGCATATCACATTACCAAATTGGGAATATATCGCTGATAACTTCAACTATATAACCTCTGAGCTCGTACGTCTCAGAGAAGGGTGTTAAGCTAAAAAGAATAAATTCTCCGCCACCACAGAAATATATTTGAAAGAAATCGGCTTTATATCTCAACTTGTAATGTCAGACACACAATCCATACAAGTCTGTTCCGGGATCGAACAGAACCGAAGGCACTTACAAAGAAGTCCTTGCAATCCGGATATTCACAATCCTGATCGGATTCACCATCACATATGGAGAACTCAATACCGTAGCTACTCGGTGCAGAGTAAATCGACAGGTCATCCTATCGCTCTCGCAAATACCGGGTCTTCAACACCGATCTTCAAATGCAATTCATAACGACGTATCACATATTCGGAATGGGTTATACGACCCCATGGTCCTTTCCCCGTTAACCCGAATAGTGAGCGCTTATTTAAAAATAAGTGTAGCATTCACATTCAAACAAATCACATCAATTACCCATTCAAAGGGAAATATTTATAGTCGGTTATTGAACTATCAATTGATATGCATACATCACCAGTTTCCAAATAATTTTCCAAATTATTTGTTTTCCAAAATATCTTTACAAGATATATAATTTCAATGCTTCAAAAATAAATCAATATTTATTTTTCTAAACCAATCCCACTTTCTTTTATAAATTCCTTAGTGAATTTACATTTCAAAATACTCATGCATATGATTTCAATAATTCATTTCAATTTATCTTTTCAATTTATCTTCAAAAAGATAAATTCTAAATATCACTTCATATTGGAAAACATTTCCATACTTATTTAATAAGTAATTCACAAATTTTATTTATTTTCAACACTTAGAAAATATTCAATATACTTAAATCGAGATTAAGTATATATTTCATTCTTTAAGGAAATCATTCTCTTAAACATATTTATTTGGGCCAAAACGAATGTTGCGTAAAACATCGTTACGACAACCCAAAATCACCAGTATAGGGATTCGAAATTAAAATAGATATATAAATCCCAATACTATACAAAACATTTCCTTTCGGAAATCATTTACCATAACAACAGTGTTATAGTCCACTATTTCCTTCTATTTCTCGAAAACGTCTATTTCAACAATAAATGTTGAAATCTATGGTTTCGAATCTCAACACAATTAAAACTTCGTTAGATCGTTTTAATTCTATTTGAAATATCACATTCAAACAATTTCTTTAACATCTTATTCACTATTCAAAAACATGAATATACTATGTTAACACATTTCATCCTTTTATACATTTTATTTAAAAGAATTATTCACAGTTCAAAAACGTGAATATACTACGTTAATAAATTTCATTCTTTTATTCATTTTATTTCAAAGGATTATTCACAGTCAAAACGTGAATATAACTCCATCAAATAAGTTATGACAATTAACTTATCAGAATAAGTTGTTTGCGGATTTATAAAACAACGTTTATAAATTCCATTTCTATTTATTTATAAAAACTTCCTTTTTATAAATTCTTTTATTAACCTATTCCAGTTTATAACTAAATTATGAACTAAACATTCATATTATAAGTTAAACACTTATAAAACGATTATTTTACAAAATCGTTCTTTTTAACTTCTCAAATTATAAATCTTATAACTTCTAAGATTCATTTATTTAACCAAATCTATTCTTCAATTAACTTCACAAATTTATAAATCTTACTATTTATAAATTTTATTTATAACTTCACCGTTTATAATTTTATAAATTTCATTCTTTAATGAAATTCATTTTCACTTCATTCAAACACTTATAAAAACTTGTTTTATAATGTCCATATTTCAATTTATAAATATCCATTTATAAATCTCTTAATATAATTCAATTTATATTATTATTCTAAAACGTCTTTAATTTCCTTTATAATTTCACCATTTTGATTTATAAAATAATCAAATTTTATAAATCCTATATTTAAACTTTTCACAATGAATTCTAAAATATCTCGATTAAACTATTTTATAAACTCAATAGCATCCTATTCTCAAAAATCAGTTTTTTAACTATATTTCTCAAAAATCATAATTTTTTATAACTTTAAAAAAAATTATAACATTTATTTATTTAAAATGAATCAATTCCAAAAATATAGTATATTTTCAAAAATCACTTTATAAATCATTTTAAAATTCCAAATTTGGTCCAATGATGCTACACACCAAATAGTCAATCACGACTACAACGATATCATATATCAATATGAAAATCCATCAAATATCAAAATATCTGAAATTAAATAAAAACTGTTGAGGAATCCAGTTGGATCCCTCCAACCTGTTTTCCTGCATCCACAAACATTAGCACAATACCAATTTCGCTCCAGTACGAAATTATCGCGGTATATGTTCTTATTAAATATTATCCGCTTAATAACGGCGTAATAGGGTCTCATCCGCTAAACAAAAAAATGCGGGAAATCAATAACTCCAATATATACATATGCCAATATATATATATATATATATTGATACTATATATAATACCAATTTCACTGTTTATGAAATATTCGCGGTATATGTTTTTATTAAATAACATCCGCTTACTAACGGCGTATAATGTCTATTTTAACAATCAATAGATAACAATCAACATTCAAACATGCATTCATATATTTTAAATCTAACTATTTAAAATAAAATCGAAACTGATTCGATTGAGTGAGAAATTCTCACCTTGGTTTTATTTTCCGTTTTAGCGATTTATTTCGAATAAAATTAAACGGACGTTTAATTTTACCCAAAATTCTCACTAACTCCAAACGACTCCAAACCAATTTCATCGCGTAGTGCTCGTCCATACGATTCCAACGCAAATGGTTTCGCGCGTTTTCGACCTCGTATGAAAAAGTTATGAATCATTGAAGTTTGTACACGATTTATATACACAAATCAACATAAACTTTAAATTTTTAAACCCCAACTCATCTCAGCCCTTAGATCCATCACCTGCAGATCTTGGCCGTTCTTTCTCTCCCTCTCCCTCACGTTCTCTGTAAAGACCCGTAAGTCCGTACTCCTTGAATAGACACTAATCTCCTTTGTTTAATTCAAGATGAACGAAAATACGAACCCTTAGGGGTTTTAAGAAAAAGAATTTAAGAAAAGAAAGAAGAGAGAAAAAGAAAAATAGAGGGAAAAGAAGATAGACAATTTTTAGAAAACAGAGAAAGAAAACAGAGAATTTGAAAAATAGAAGATAGAAGAATTTTAAAAAAATAGAACGGGACAGAAAGGAAACAACAGAACAACAACAGAATCTCACAATTCGCAGCGGAACAACATATAATAATAAATGAATAATCTTTAAACAAAGAACTATTTCAGTTATTACATTACATACATTTCATTACATCATATCATCAGAGTATACAACAACATACATCAACAAACAGTGCAGCGGAAAAAGAAATACTATATAAATAATATGCCATGCCATCCATCTTGCCTCCAGCAACTCCAGAATATCCAGAATATCCTGATAAACCTAACTCTTGACTGCCCGTGTGGAAATTGGTGGGCACCCAGAGTTTAGGAAGGAAAACAATAAACTCCAAGTCAGTCATGTGACTGGTGTGAGAACTCAAAATAGTTTATTTATCTTTAAAAATCAAAATAGAGGAATATTTTTAATCAATTCGCAATGCTTTTAAAAATGAGACTACCATAAGGCCTCCTGCCACACACACAATGCAAACGCAGACTTGGAGAAGATTTCTCCTTATGTTAGTCAAAGATGCTTGATACGCATTTAAAATAACATTTGATATTATTACTAGTGCATAGTGTAGAACAAATCCTTTCGAAAGTAGAATATAAATCTTAGCCAGCATAGGTACCATTATATTATGCCTACTAATAGCTACCATATTAAATGGCAGGTTCTACAACTAAAACCGTACAAGTTTCGTATTGTTTCTTTGGATTTCCAACGAATGGTCAGGCCAAGGAACTTCCCATTGCCACTGAGAATGCCTCTGGAAAGACACCCCCGAGAACCAAACCGGAACTCTGCCAACACAAGGCCGGGTTACCCCTAACTGGGTAACTACTGACACGAGCACGCCATTCCCCGGTCCTTTAGGACCTTTTCAACCGAGCGCTCGATATCCAACATCACACCATAATAAATAGAGTGTTTTCAACATGAGTAAGTATCTGGGCTCCATACCATGATACCACCCCTTTCCAGAAGGAAATGCACATACCCTAAGGGGAGCTACAGCAACCCCTAATAACCTTGCCGCATCTTTCCTGTTTTGACCATTTCCGGGATGTGAGGCTCGACGAATTCACGTCCACAAAAACATACTTTATACAAAAGCCATGCTTTGGGTCAACAAATGATCAACACAATGATCACTAAGATAGACGATCAAATAAATGATCCTATCACAAATAATCAACACAATGATCATTTCAGCATCACTCAGCATGTCACATTACCAAACTGGGAATATATCGCTGATAACTTCAACTATATAACCTTTGAGCTCGTACGTCTCAAAGAAGGGTGTTAAGCAAAGAATAAATTCTCCGCCACCAACAGAAATATATTTGAAAGAAATCGGCTTTATATCTCAACTTGTAATGTCAGACATACAATCCATACAAGTCTGTTCCGGGCTCGAACAGAACCGAAGGCACTTACAAAGAAGTCCTTGCAATCCGGATATTCACAATCCTGATCAGATTTCCCATCACTTATGGAATCTCTATACCAGGAGCTACCCAGTGCAGAGACAATCGATAGGTCATCCTATCGCTCTCGCAAATACCGGTCTTCAACACCGATCTTCAAATGCAATTCACAACGACGTATCACATATTCGGAATGGGTTATACGACCCCATGGTCCTTTCCCGGTTAACCCGAATAGTGAGCGCTTATTCAAAAATAAGTGTGCATTCAAATTCAATCAATTCACATCAAATACCCATTCAAAGGGAAATATTGATAGTCGGCTATTGAACTATCAATGGATATGCATACATCACCAGATTCCAAATAATTTTCCAAATTATTTACTTTCCAAAATATCTTTACAAGATATATAATTTCAATACTTCAAAAATAAATCAATATTTATTTTTAACAAGTTTCACTTTCACATATAAATTCCATAATGAATTTATATTTCAAAATATCCATGCATATATGATTTCAATCATTCATTTCAATTTATCTTCAAAAAGATAAATTCAATATATTCACTTTATATTGGAAAACATTTCCATACTTATTAAAAATAAGTAATTCACAAATCTTTTTATTTTCAATACTTAGAAAATATTCAATATACTTAAATCGAATTAAGTATATATTTCATTCTATTAAGGAAAACATTCTCTTAACATATTTATTTGGGCCAAAACGAATGTTGCGTAAAACATCGTTACGACAACCCAAAATCACTAGTATAGGGATTCGAATTTAAAATAGATATATAAATCCCAATATTATTCAAAAATATTTCCTTTCGGAAATCATTTACTATAACAACAGTGTTATAGTCTACCATTTCCTTTTATTTCTCGAAAACGTCTATTTCAACAATAAATGTTGAAATCTATGGTTTCGAATCTCAACACCTTTTAAAACATCGTTAGATCGTTTTAATTATGTTTAAAATATCACATTCTAACACATTTTCTTTAACATGTTATTCACTATTCAAAAACGTGAATATACTATGTTCACAAATTCCATTATTTCTATTCACTTTAACTTAAAGGATTATTCACTGTCTAAAACGTGAATATAACTCCATTTATAAGTTATAACAATTAACTTATCAAAATAAGTCGTTTGCGGATTTATAAAACAACGTTTATAAATTCCATTTCTATTTATTTATAAAAACTTCTTTTTTTATAAATTCCTTTATTTACATATTTCAGTTTATAACTCAATTATAAACTAAATGTTTATATTATAAGTTAAATACTTATAAAACGATTATTTTATAAAATCGTTCTTTAAACTTCATAATTATAAATCTTATAACTTATAAGATTCATTTATTTAACCAAATCTATTCTTCAATTAACTTCACAAATTTATAAATCTTACTATTTATAAATTTCATTTATAACTTCACAGTTTATAATTCTATAAATTTCATTCATTTATGAAATTCACTTTCACTACATTCAAACACTTATAAAAACTCGTTTTATAATGTCTATATTTCAATTTATAAATATCCATTTATAAATCTCTAAATATAAATCAGTTTATATTATTATTCTAAAACGTCTTTAAATTCCTTTATAATTTCATCATTTCGATTTATAAAAAAATCAAATTTTATAAATCCTATATTTAAACTTTTAATAATAAACTCAAAAATCCAGTTTAAACTATTTTATAAAATCATTGGTTCATATTTCTCAAAAATCGACTTTTAATCGTATTTCTAAAAATCAGCTTTTTAACTATATTTCACAAAAACCATAATTTTTATAACTTTAAAAATTATAACGTTTATTTATTTATAATGGATCAATTCCAGAAATAAAGTATATTTTCAAAAATCATTTTAAAGATCATTTTAAAATCCCAAAATTTGGGTCCAATGATGCTACACATCAAATAGTCAATCACGACTAACAACGATCCATCATATATCGATATGATAATCCATCAAATATCAAAATATCTGAAATAAAATAAATACTGTTGAGGAATCCAGTTGGATCCCTCCAACCTGTTTCCTGCATCCAAAAACATTAGCACAATACCAATTTCGCTCCAGTACGAAATTATCGCGGTATATGTTCTTAATAAATATTATCCGCTTAATAACGGCGTAATAGGGTCTCATCCGCTAAACAAAAAATGCGGGAAATCAACAACTGCAATATATACATATGCCAATATATATATATTGATATTATATATAATACCAATTTCACTGTTTATGAAATATTCGCGGTATATGTTTATATTAAATAACATCCGCTTACTAACGGCGCATAATGTCTATTTTAACAATCAATAATTTACAGTCATCATTCAAACATGCATTCAAATATTTTAAATCTAACTATTTAAAATAAAATCGAAATCTATTCGATTGAGTGAGAAGTTCTCACCTTGGTTTTAATTTCCGTTTAAGCTTTTATTTCGAATAAAATTAAACGCGCGTTTAATTTTACCCGAAATTCTCACTAACTCCAAATGACTCCAAACCAACTCCATCGCGTAGTGCTCGTCCATACGATTCCAACGCAACTGAGTTTGCATTTTTTCGACCTCGTATGAAAAAGTTATGAATTTTACAAGTTTATACACGTTTTTTTATAACTAAATTCAACATAAACTTAATTATTTACAACCCCTACCCAACCATAGCCCTTGGATCCTTCATCTCTCCATCATAGCCGCATGCTTCATCTTCCCAAACCCCTCACGCAACTCCATCTACAGCAAAACACACGCACACACAACCCATAACCAAGAAATTAGGGTTTCACTTTGCCACCTCTTCGCTCAACTAGAATTCGATCGGGACGTTGCAAATCGAAGGCCATCACTAGCTCTAGGTTCGGCCCCAACCCCCTGATGCTCGGCCATGTCTAGCCCCTCGAAATGCGTGCAAAAACTGATGCAAACGGCCCCCCTTATCTCACTCCACGTTGCTCCGTTTCCGATCATCACCGTATGGAATCGAAGCTCTCTTCGTGCTCTTAAATCTTCGTGTTGAACACCTCGCGTGAATGTGAATGGATTTGGAGAGATTGATGAATGAAATTGGGAAAAATCTGGCCTTAGAAATAGAAAGTGGCGGCTACAACAATTAGGGTTAGGGTTTGTATATTTTTTTAATTTATGAAGAGGTAGGGGCTATTTATAAGGAACGAGCGACACTATTCATCCCGGAAATTCCGAACTCCGATTTAGACGCCGTAACCAGCGTACCTAGGGTTTATCCCGCGTTCCGGACACAATGGAACAGGTTTCGGAAGCTAATTCGGAAGTATGTGCGAGTTATGGCTGAAAACGTTCAATTTAAATTAAACCGATTTAAACCGATTTCTAGGCGTTTTAATTTGTACCGGACAAACGGTAAATCCAAATGACTTGAAATTTGAAACCTTACAATAATATCACATTACGGATCCGATGAAACTGGTTTCGTCGAATTCCGAGACTTTTTGAAAAAATGGCTATTTTGACTCGCCAAATTTAAATTAAAAATAATTTGATGCGTTTCGAGCTGCCACGATCAAACGATAGCTCCGATTGACACGAAAATTGAAATCCGGTAATAACTAACTATTACGGATCCAATGGAACTGGTTTCGTTCAATTCTGAGACTGTCCAAAAATTGACTATTTTACAGTCGATTATAAATATTAAAATATTCAATTTTCACAAATTAACTTTTAATTCGATTTTAAAAGTTCTAAAATATTTCTATAACTCCAGTATGATTAAAGAAAATTTTCCAAATTATTTTCAATCATTTTTAACTCAATTTTCTATATTTTCCATAATTTAACATATTAAATTATCGATTTAATTATTCAATTAAATCCAAAAATTCAAATAAAAATTTATTTGACTTAAAAATTCACTTATAAATATTTAAAATTAATTAAATATTCAAATTTTAATTTATAAAAATTCTGGGTCGTTACAATCTTCCCCCTTAAAAGAATTTCGTCCTCGAAATTACAAATAAGAAAGGTTACAAAATCTATTAACTTTCCAAAATTCATATTTAAACTTCTTACAAATCTTTACTAAGTTTTCAAATCATACTTAGTTATCTTTTCAAAAACAATTACTATTGTTTAACTTTCAATTCCAAATCAAAGTTTAAAGTTTTCAAAATTTTCAAATTTTCTCAAATTTTTTCTAACGCCTTAAATTTTTGGAAAAATTCGCCATGTCTCCTTTGCGCGGCTCGATCCGAAAAAAAAATGACAGTATATATATCACAAATATACATCTCATCAAGTAATGAGGCATCCCGAAGGGAAAAAAGTATAAAAGTGCGATATTTAATCCGAGATATGTACCTTATATTTTATTAGCAAGCATATACGGCTAATATAGCGCTAAAGCGAGCTCCAAATGCGAAGCAAACGCGATCCGCACCTACTAAACTCAACAAACAACATGAGAATCATGTATATAAAGCATAGTATCGATATACAACATATATCAACATAACTACTACATAATATAGCAAATGCAACTAAAGCAACAAATGCAACCATCAACCAATTAACATTCATAATCAATAAATATTCATATTCTCATTAATTTTCAATGAATTGGTTTTCACTTTAAATCACATTTGATTTATTCACATTGGATTTTATCAACATTCCTTCTCAATTCAATTAGTTTACATTACTAATTAAATCCAATTCACTTTCAATTTTATTCAAATTTATTTACTTCTAATTTGAATTCAATTTCTTTAGCTTTCAATTTCATTAACACTTAATGAACTTTATACAATCAATCAACATCCATATAGCAACCAAAGTATATTAATTATAACCAAATTCCTTTGCTTATATTTATTCTCATTCAATTTATTCAACTTCCAATAACATTAGATTTTAATGAATCAACACTTATATTCATTATTTTTTTATCAATTATTTTCATTCAATCGATTAACATTCAATTCATTTATTCAATTCAATTACAAAGTTGAATTTCATTTACATAACTTAAGTTATATTCCATTTATACATCCTTTATTTACAACTCATATTTTATATAGTTTTACTTCTTGTATATATAAGTTTATTTCACAATTGTAAACACTTTAATTATAATTCAATTCTTATAATTCTTTTGCTTATGCAATTATTCTTTTATTTAGATTATTCAAACAACCTAACAATCAACTTATATACACTTAATAATTTTGAAAAATTATTTCTTTACATATAAAATATAATCAAGGCAAAATTATTTCATTTACCCAATTTAAAATCAATACTGTGCCGAATTGTTCTATTCAAGTGTTTAGAGATCCCTATCAACAACGTTAATTACTCGTATTAACCAGAATCTATATACCACTCAACAAACCAATCATCACAATATAAAACAATTTTATATTCACTAACAAATACGCTCTCATAGCTATTATTACACTCAAACTCATTCTAGAGTACTACTGACTCCATCTCTAATGAGTAATACCCTACAGAACCATGGTTGTCGCTTAACCATCAGCTCTGATACCAACTGTAAAGACCTAGGCTTTTCAACCGTCGACAGCGGTCACAACCGGTAGGCTTTTCAACCATCCCAGCCCCACCGTGGCTTACACTGGTATCCCAAACTTGCTTTTACGGCCAGCCTTTCGACTGTCACAGCTTACGCCTAACCAACCCCCTAAAAGAGGATGTGTGGGAGTAAGAGTCTCCCGTTCGCCACCTAACCGCGAAGCGAGAATCCCCCATCACATAGCCCAATAGCTTAACAAGACTGGTGTGAGAACTCAAAATAGTTTATTTATCTTTAAAAATCAAAATAGAGGAATATTTTTAATCAATTCGCAATGCTTTTAAAAATGAGACTACCATAAGGCCTCCTGCCACACACACAATGCAAACGCAGACTTGGAGAAGATTTCTCCTTATGTTAGTCAAAGATGCTTGATACGCATTTAAAATAACATTTGATATTATTACTAGTGCATAGTGTAGAACAAATCCTTTCGAAAGTAGAATATAAATCTTAGCCAGCATAGGTACCATTATATTATGCCTACTAATAGCTACCATATTAAATGGCAGGTTCTACAACTAAAACCGTACAAGTTTCGTATTGTTTCTTTGGATTTCCAACGAATGGTCAGGCCAAGGAACTTCCCATTGCCACTGAGAATGCCTCTGGAAAGACACCCCCGAGAACCAAACCGGAACTCTGCCAACACAAGGCCGGGTTACCCCTAACTGGGTAACTACTGACACGAGCACGCCATTCCCCGGTCCTTTAGGACCTTTTCAACCGAGCGCTCGATATCCAACATCACACCATAATAAATAGAGTGTTTTCAACATGAGTAAGTATCTGGGCTCCATACCATGATACCACCCCTTTCCAGAAGGAAATGCACATACCCTAAGGGGAGCTACAGCAACCCCTAATAACCTTGCCGCATCTTTCCTGTTTTGACCATTTCCGGGATGTGAGGCTCGACGAATTCACGTCCACAAAAACATACTTTATACAAAAGCCATGCTTTGGGTCAACAAATGATCAACACAATGATCACTAAGATAGACGATCAAATAAATGATCCTATCACAAATAATCAACACAATGATCATTTCAGCATCACTCAGCATGTCACATTACCAAACTGGGAATATATCGCTGATAACTTCAACTATATAACCTTTGAGCTCGTACGTCTCAAAGAAGGGTGTTAAGCAAAGAATAAATTCTCCGCCACCAACAGAAATATATTTGAAAGAAATCGGCTTTATATCTCAACTTGTAATGTCAGACATACAATCCATACAAGTCTGTTCCGGGCTCGAACAGAACCGAAGGCACTTACAAAGAAGTCCTTGCAATCCGGATATTCACAATCCTGATCGGATTTCCCATCACTTATGGAATCTCTATACCAGGAGCTACCCAGTGCAGAGACAATCGATAGGTCATCCTATCGCTCTCGCAAATACCGGTCTTCAACACCGATCTTCAAATGCAATTCACAACGACGTATCACATATTCGGAATGGGTTATACGACCCCATGGTCCTTTCCCGGTTAACCCGAATAGTGAGCGCTTATTCAAAAATAAGTGTGCATTCAAATTCAATCAATTCACATCAAATACCCATTCAAAGGGAAATATTGATAGTCGGCTATTGAACTATCAATGGATATGCATACATCACCAGATTCCAAATAATTTTCCAAATTATTTACTTTCCAAAATATCTTTACAAGATATATAATTTCAATACTTCAAAAATAAATCAATATTTATTTTTAACAAGTTTCACTTTCACATATAAATTCCATAATGAATTTATATTTCAAAATATCCATGCATATATGATTTCAATCATTCATTTCAATTTATCTTCAAAAAGATAAATTCAATATATTCACTTTATATTGGAAAACATTTCCATACTTATTAAAAATAAGTAATTCACAAATCTTTTTATTTTCAATACTTAGAAAATATTCAATATACTTAAATCGAATTAAGTATATATTTCATTCTATTAAGGAAAACATTCTCTTAACATATTTATTTGGGCCAAAACGAATGTTGCGTAAAACATCGTTACGACAACCCAAAATCACTAGTATAGGGATTCGAATTTAAAATAGATATATAAATCCCAATATTATTCAAAAATATTTCCTTTCGGAAATCATTTACTATAACAACAGTGTTATAGTCTACCATTTCCTTTTATTTCTCAAAAACGTCTATTTCAACAATAAATGTTGAAATCTATGGTTTCGAATCTCAACACCTTTTAAAACATCGTTAGATCGTTTTAATTATGTTTAAAATATCACATTCTAACACATTTTCTTTAACATGTTATTCACTATTCAAAAACGTGAATATACTATGTTCACAAATTCCATTATTTCTATTCACTTTAACTTAAAGGATTATTCACTGTCTAAAACGTGAATATAACTCCATTTATAAGTTATAACAATTAACTTATCAAAATAAGTCGTTTGCGGATTTATAAAACAACGTTTATAAATTCCATTTCTATTTATTTATAAAAACTTCTTTTTTTATAAATTCCTTTATTTACATATTTCAGTTTATAACTCAATTATAAACTAAATGTTTATATTATAAGTTAAATACTTATAAAACGATTATTTTATAAAATCGTTCTTTAAACTTCATAATTATAAATCTTATAACTTATAAGATTCATTTATTTAACCAAATCTATTCTTCAATTAACTTCACAAATTTATAAATCTTACTATTTATAAATTCCATTTATAACTTCACAGTTTATAATTCTATAAATTTCATTCATTTATGAAATTCACTTTCACTACATTCAAACACTTATAAAAACTCGTTTTATAATGTCTATATTTCAATTTATAAATATCCATTTATAAATCTCTAAATATAAATCAGTTTATATTATTATTCTAAAACGTCTTTAAATTCCTTTATAATTTCATCATTTCGATTTATAAAAAAATCAAATTTTATAAATCCTATATTTAAACTTTTAATAATAAACTCAAAAATCCAGTTTAAACTATTTTATAAAATCATTGGTTCATATTTCTCAAAAATCGACTTTTAATCGTATTTCTAAAAATCAGCTTTTTAACTATATTTCACAAAAACCATAATTTTTATAACTTTAAAAATTATAACGTTTATTTATTTATAATGGATCAATTCCAGAAATAAAGTATATTTTCAAAAATCATTTTAAAGATCATTTTAAAATCCCAAAATTTGGGTCCAATGATGCTACACATCAAATAGTCAATCACGACTAACAACGATCCATCATATATCGATATGATAATCCATCAAATATCAAAATATCTGAAATAAAATAAATACTGTTGAGGAATCCAGTTGGATCCCTCCAACCTGTTTCCTGCATCCAAAAACATTAGCACAATACCAATTTCGCTCCAGTACGAAATTATCGCGGTATATGTTCTTAATAAATATTATCCGCTTAATAACGGCGTAATAGGGTCTCATCCGCTAAACAAAAAATGCGGGAAATCAACAACTGCAATATATACATATGCCAATATATATATATATTGATATTATATATAATACCAATTTCACTGTTTATGAAATATTCGCGGTATATGTTTATATTAAATAACATCCGCTTACTAACGGCGCATAATGTCTATTTTAACAATCAATAATTTACAGTCATCATTCAAACATGCATTCAAATATTTTAAATCTAACTATTTAAAATAAAATCGAAATCTATTCGATTGAGTGAGAAGTTCTCACCTTGGTTTTAATTTCCGTTTAAGCTTTTATTTCGAATAAAATTAAACGCGCGTTTAATTTTACCCGAAATTCTCACTAACTCCAAACGACTCCAAACCAACTCCATCGCGTAGTGCTCGTCCATACGATTCCAACGCAACTGAGTTTGCATTTTTTCGACCTCGTATGAAAAAGTTATGAATTTTACAAGTTTATACACGTTTTTTTATAACTAAATTCAACATAAACTTAATTATTTACAACCCCTACCCAACCATAGCCCTTGGATCCTTCATCTCTCCATCATAGCCGCATGCTTCATCTTCCCAAACCCCTCACGCAACTCCATCTACAGCAAAACACACGCACGCACAACCCATAACCAAGAAATTAGGGTTTCACTTTGCCACCTCTTCGCTCAACTAGAATTCGATCGGGACGTTGCAAATCGAAGGCCATCACTAGCTCTAGGTTCGGCCCCAACCCCCTGATGCTCGGCCATGTCTAGCCCCTCGAAATGCGTGCAAAAACTGATGCAAACGGCCCCCCTTATCTCACTCCACGTTGCTCCGTTTCCGATCATCACCGTATGGAATCGAAGCTCTCTTCGTGCTCTTAAATCTTCGTGTTGAACACCTCGCGTGAATGTGAATGGATTTGGAGAGATTGATGAATGAAATTGGGAAAAATCTGGCCTTAGAAATAGAAAGTGGCGGCTACAACAATTAGGGTTAGGGTTTGTATATTTTTTTAATTTATGAAGAGGTAGGGGCTATTTATAAGGAACGAGCGACACTATTCATCCCGGAAATTCCGAACTCCGATTTAGACGCCGTAACCAGTGTACTTAGGGTTTATCCCGCGTTCCGGACACAATGGAACAGGTTTCGGAAGCTAATTCGGAAGTATGTGCGAGTTATGGCTGAAAACGTTCAATTTAAATTAAACCGATTTAAACCGATTTCTAGGCGTTTTAATTTGTACCGGACAAACGGTAAATCCAAATGACTTGAAATTTGAAACCTTACAATAATATCACATTACGGATCCGATGAAACTGGTTTCGTCGAATTCCGAGACTTTTTGAAAAAATGGCTATTTTGACTCGCCAAATTTAAATTAAAAATAATTTGATGCGTTTCGAGCTGCCACGATCAAACGATAGCTCCGATTGACACGAAAATTGAAATCCGGTAATAACTAACTATTACGGATCCAATGGAACTGGTTTCGTTCAATTCTGAGACTGTCCAAAAATTGACTATTTTACAGTCGATTATTAAATATTAAAATATTCAATTTTCACAAATTAACTTTTAATTCGATTTTAAAAGTTCTAAAATATTTCTATAACTCCAGTATGATTAAATAAAATTTTCCAAATTATTTTCAATCATTTTTAACTCAATTTTCTATATTTTCCATAATTTAACATATTAAATTATCGATTTAATTATTCAATTAAATCCAAAAATTCAAATAAAAATTTATTTGACTTAAAAATTCACTTATAAATATTTAAAATTAATTAAATATTCAAATTTTAATTTATAAAAATTCTGGGTCGTTACATTCTCCTTCACCAGGCCGTCACAATGAAACCCACCCAACTTGAACTACGGTTTGATTTTGTGATCGCTACGCTCGACGATACTTCATCAAACCACTTCCATGTTGAAGACCATTGCAAGAGCTACCTCCACCCTCCCCATCATGAAGCTCGGCCTGCTCTACAGCCTCGTTTTGCGTGCGTGGCCTGAAGAAAACAGCCCCCCCTAGCTCCCTCTCCGTTGCACCATTTCCGATCATCACCGTATGGAATCGAAGCTCTCGTCGAGCTCTACGACTTTCGTGTTGAACACTTTGGCTAATTCATTACGGATTGAGAGAGATTGATGAAGAAGTGAGAGTGATTTCTGGCCGTGCATAGATGTGGAGGCGGCTAGGTTATAAAATTAGGGTTTAGTGTTATTTTTTTATCAAATTTATGAAGGGGTGGTCTATTTATAAGAGAACGAACGACACTATTCATCCCGGAAATTCCGAACTCCGATTTAGGCGCCGTAACCAGCGTTTCTAGGGTTTACCCCGCGTTCTGGACACAATGGAACAGGTTTCGAAAGCTAATTTGGAAGTATGTGCGAGTTATGGCTGTAAACGCTCAATTTGAATTAAACCGATTTAAGTCGATTTCTAGGCGTTTTAATTTGTACCGGACAAACGGTAAATCCAATTGACTTGAAATTTGAAACCTTACAATAATATCACATTACGGATCCGATGAAACTGGTTTCGTCGAAATCCGAGACTTTTTGAAAAATGGCTATTTTCGCTCGTCAAATTTAAATTAAAAATAATTCGATGCGTTTCGAGCTGCCACGATCAAACGGTAACTCCGATTGACACGAAAATTGAAATCCGGTAATAACTAACTATTACGGATCCAATGAAACTAGTTTCGTTCAATTCTGAGACTGTTCAAAAATTGACTATTTTCACTAGTCGATTTTAATATTAAAATATTCAATTTTCACAAATTAACTTTTAATTCGATTTTAAAAGTTCTAAAATATCTTTCTAACTCCAATATGATAAAATAAAATTTTACAAATCATTTTCAATCATATTTAACTATATTTTCAATTATTTTCATAATTTAACATATTAAATTATCGATTTAATTATCCAATTAAATTCAAAAATTCAAATAAAAATTTATTTGACTTATAAATTCACTTATAAATATTTAAAATTAATTAAATATTCAAATTTTAATTTCTAAAAATTCTGGGTCGTTACAATTTATAGGCTTTAAATTGTGAAGCATAAGCTTGCTCTCGCCCTCTTGGAAGGCTTACCTCCCATCACATCTACTTTATCATATGCTTAACACTTAAGAATTTCCATTTATGCTTACTTTTACTTTATGTCATTTCTCCTTTCGGCTAATTAACTTTATACCCTTACCATAATATCCCTTGTTCTATAGGAATCTTCTAGAACCTTCCAAGCTTATATGAAGAGGAGAGTATTTAATTAGTGGCTAATATGTTCATTAGATATTAGCTTATTTCCATTTTTGCCCATTTTCCTATTTAGTTAGCCATAAACATGAACATATTTTTATTTGCTAATTATCTCCATAATGATTACTTAGATAAGTGAGAAAAATTTCGCAAAAATAGCTGTTTATCGACAAAATGATTTCGATCATATTATTGATATTTTTCCAAAGAATATATTTTTTCAAATATTCTTTTCGGAACAAGTTTACCATTATTAGTATGATCAAAAAGGGGGCTAGAAAGTTTATTAAATCATTTTAATCACATTTAATCCAAGATTTAAATTTGTAAATAATTCTGATATTTCAATATGAAGTGTCCAAAATTCCAGGTCGTTATAATCTCCCCCGCTTAGAATATTTCGTACTCAAAGTTCTAACACGGGCAACCAAAGAAACAACCATATATTGATACTTAACAGTATCCAAATCATTAACGAGCAAAGCTCATGGTTTGCTCAAATCCAAACCCTCTCATCGCACAAGGATGATAATCAATCTACTAAGCATATCTTCTGCTTAATAGCTTCAGGTTATTACTTAGATGATTATTTATGCTACCCTAAAAAAAATCAAAGAATCATTCCTTAAACTCTCCTAAAGCCAACCAAACATAGTATGCAAATACTAAAGCACGTACGAGGCATAGGTATCATCCATACATATTATCAATTCTAATCACTTACTCAATCACATAGATCTCACTTCCCAACTAGTATAGTTCACTTGACCTCTCTAGTGCGGACTCCGATTAGGTTCCTTGATTAGAAAACTTTGTTCTCCATACATAAACATATACTATGATAGAAAACTTTGAGATCTTATCAAGAATCTGTATCAAGTGTTCAACATTAAGAATCTAGTGAAAATTCCTTGATTGAACCAGTGCAAACCACCGTGAAATCATGTATTCGAATATCGGATCAAGAACAGTCATGCGAATAAAATGACCTACATACAACTTACGTATTTATCCTATTAGTTTCTCAACTATACCAATATCTTTTATCCTGTTAACTCTGCCTCGGTGTCGAATTAGCAACTCGAAAGGATGCCGACCTACAGCTTAAAAGGGGGTTGCCGACCTAACAGTTCAACAAGTGTGACGACCTAATACTTTAACAAGGCTACCGACTCAACTGGTTGCCGACCTAACTGCCTTATCAGGGAGACCGACCTAAGGCACAAAGGGATACCGACCTAAGGAGCTTGAGTAGCATGCCGACTTAAGACTCGAAGAGTTGCCGACCTAAGGGGCTAAGGAGATGCCGACTTAAGGCCCAAATGGATACCGACTTAGGGCTAAACAGTTGCCGACCTAAAACTGAACAAGATGGCTACCAACCTAAGATAGCTACCGACCTAAGACAAAAGATGACCTAACCATCCAGAGAATTCACCGATCTAACCACTTAGAACAGGGACAAGATCATGAACTACACCTAAGTCGCGACCGACCTATGACTTATGTTAAGTCGTTCACGACCCAAGGCCACTGAATATAAGTCCGATGCCACATTATTGAGAAGAGGTGTGTTAACTCGGAGGCGACCTAGGACTTGTACAAATGAACTCTCGTGAAGCCGTGAAGGGGCCAGATGAATCAGCCACGACTCACCTTAAACCGGCCACGACTCACATTAAACCGGCTATGACTTATCTTAAGTCGGCCACGACTTAGGACTTGGTAATAATTCCAGACCAGAACTCTCTATAAATAGGCGACCACCTCCAACATTCAAAGGACTTTTGGCGCATTCTCTTCACACACCGTTACCTCGCTGCATTGAGAACTTCGTCAACACTTAGAGCTTCCAAGATTAGAGGAATACATCAAAGAAATTCACGAAGAAACCACACATCTTCAACATGAATCTAAGAACATTAATCGACATTGAAGCTTGAGACTTGTTCCAAATCATTTGTAACTTGAAGTGTATTGTACTTGAGAAGAATTGTATCAGTTTGTAACGGGATTATTAATAAAAGTACTTAGAGTGGACGTAGGCTATACCCTTAAGCCGAACCACTATAAAATCGTTGTTGTTTACTGCTTTTCTGCTATTACTTGCTTGTAATTCTTTCCCGATCTATCGGGTGGTGCTTTCACAACTACACTTTACACACCGGGGTGTTAGCGTTCACATTTTAGCGTTAACATTTTTGGTGCTTTCACTGAGAATTGAACTCAGGGGCAAACTTCAACCATTGTTCAACAAAATTCTAACAGAAATCATGGCTTCAGAAAGGAAACGAAAGTTGTTAAGGTTTGAAGGTACTTGCAGCAATGCCATTGCTCTTCCCACACTAAGTGAAACAGCTTCAAGTATTGGAGTCACAAGAGCTGAATTAAATGTCGTGATATATGGAATATATCAACACATGGAAGTTCAAAGCAATAGGATACTGGATAAGATGAACGCATTGCAGGAAGAAGTCCATCGACTAGAAAGTGATATAAAAACCATTGCCAAAGAGGCTCAAGTTTCAGAGGAATGGAATGCTCCTCAACGAGCAACTGGCATTACTATTGGGACATTCCCTCAAACAGAGAATTCATGGCCACGACCAACTATCCACGAACGTTTGTCAAGGCGAACTTTTGAAAGAATAGTTGATGATTACCCATTAAGTCCTGGTAACGATGAAGAATACATACCAGAAATGATTGAACAGAAAGAGAAGAATGGGGGAAGGAGAAAGCAGAAACTCTTGAAAAAAGCACGAAGCTTCATACCCCCCGACTTCACTCCCTTGACCGACACTCCGGAAAGTATCTTCTTGGCAACAAAGGATGTTGTTGTGTACCCCAAACCGTCTCTGATGAGGAGAAGCGCAACAGACAATGGGAAATTCTGTCAATTTCACAATCAACCTGGCCATGAAACTAACCAATGTCGCCATCTAAGGAAGGAGATTGAAGAATTGATCAAGCAGAATGAACTGCAACAGTATGTGAAAAAAGATGGAATTAACTACTCCTCATCCTCTAAGGTGCAGCTGGTTCCCGCTCAACAATGTAGCTCAAATAAAAGAACCGTGGCACAGGGAGATGAAGGTCCTATCATCAGTATCATCACAGCAAGCCCTCACCAGGCAGGGAAAAATTGGATGAGGCGGGAAGACGTGCTCACGCTCCAAGGAGACCTTCAAAGTGAAAGGAAGTTTCGATTCTGAAAGATGTTGCCATCCAGTCCTCTTATGCCAAAAGATTCAATCCCTAAAGCCTGGGGCAGCAATTGCTTCCAGGCCTTACTTGAACACTTTGTTTCAAATTTGTAAAAAGTGTTGATCCAATGATTCTTGTATCAAAATCTGTTGTAAAAACAACGCCAATAAATAATAAAAACTATAAGTCTTGCTTTCCCTATTATTACGAGTCGCTTATTTTATTTCGATATGTGAAATATTCTGAGAATATCACTAAGACTATCGATCTAAATTTGCAGGCAATCAATACCAAGCTGATTCATTGCAATATCAAGCAACCCTTGGTAGCATTCAAAAGCAAGTCTTAAACAACAGAATTCCAGGGTCAAATCCTGAATAAGAAGTACTCTAAGCAAACAAATAAGATTTGGCTAGAGTATGTTTCTTCAGTTAAAACCACCCGCCAACAGAAGAAGAAGATGCACACTTAAAGATGGCACTAAGGAGTTGCTAATATAATCAATCAAATTCGCAACTGTCAAAAGAAAACCAATTCCAAGAACTTGGAACAGCAACCATCTACATCCATATTTTACATGAAAACTCTGCTAAGATATTGCAAAGAATTTACAAATATATGATTCTCTTGTTAAGGGCAATTGCAAGGCAGGCGAATAACAAAAGCTATAAAATGGATATAGGCCCAGTTTCGGTTAAACCACTATAATTCTTATGTTCCCTACTATTATAAACTGCTTTGTTTTATTTCGGCATATGAAATACGTTAATCGTGTTACTAAAAAAAACGATTTAATAATGCAGGCCATAAAAACAAAGCTTACCAGTCACGAGACCAAGCGATCCGCAACATCATCCGGCAATCAAGCACTGGGCCATTCAAAATTCCCATATTCAAATCCTACAAAAGGAGAACTTCAAACGAAAGTAAGCAAGGTGGATAGAAGCAGATCATATATAGTTAACTACAAATGTTTGAACAAACAAACAGCAAGTTAAAGAACCTAAATCTGCCACCACCAATTCGCTTAACTATAAAATACACTCCTTTGGGTAAGGGAGAGGCCTGGTAGCTGAAAGTGGTGACACTTGCGAAGCAATGGGGATTGTCAACATGAATCAACGGCAAAGAGACATGCGAGAGCAAGCGTCAGCCAGCAAAAAGAATATTTCAGAAGCACAAGCCTTCTTTGAAGGCATAACTCCTCAGAGGATAAAGACCTCAAGCAGGCTTCACCGAAAAAAGGCGTCTTTCTCGTTACAAAGTCGTGGAGTTATCGGTCGACACACTCCCGAGAATCCATCCAACCGAGAAAAGGAAACTCCAAACTTCCTGACAATAACCCTACTTAGGGGCGCGCATTTCACCACAACCGGTCAACATACTCCTGTGAGATGAAATGTGAAAAGCCCTCTTCGGAGGCGAAATGCTCCTCTACGGAGGCCGAATGCTTCTCCTCAGAGACCAAAGCCCTCTTCGGAGGCAAAATGCTTCTCTACGGAGACCGAATGCTTCTCCTCAGAGACCAAAGCCCTCTTCGGAGGCAAAATGCTTCTCTACGGAGACCGAATGCTTCTCCTCAGAGACCAAAGCCCTCTTCGGAGGCAAAATGCTTCTCTACGGAGACCGAATGCTTCTCCTCAGAGACCAAAGCCCTCTTCGGAGGCAAAATGCTTCTCTACGGAGACCGAATGCTTCTCCTCAGAGACCAAAGCCCTCTTCGGAGACAAAATGCTTCTCTACGGAGACCGAATGCTTCTCCTCAGAGACCAAAGCCCTCTTCGGAGGCAAAATGCTTCTCTACGGGGACCGAATGCTTCTCCTCAGAGACCAAATCCCTCTTCGGAGGCAAAATGCTTCTCTACGGAGACCGAATGCTTCTCCTCAGAGACCAAAGCCCTCTTCGGAGACAAAATGCTTCTCTACGGAGACCGAATGCTTCTCCTCAGAGACCAAAGCCCTCTTCGGAGGCAAAATGCTTCTCTACGGGGACCGAATGCTTCTCCTCAGAGACCAAATCCCTCTTCGGAGGCAAAATGCTTCTCTACGGGGACCGAATGCTTCTCCTCAGAGACCAAAGCCCTCTTCGGAGGCGAAAAGCTTCTCTACGGAGACCGAATGCTTCTCCTCAGAGACCAAAGCCCTCTTCGGAGGCGAAATGCTTCTCTACGGAGACCGAATGCTTCTCCTCAGAGATCAAAGCCCTCTTCAGAGGCAAAAAAGTTTCTCTACGGGGACCGAATGCTTCTCCTCAGAGACCAAAGCCCTCTTCGGAGGCAAAATGCTCCTCTTCGGAGGCACAACTCTTCGGAGGACAAAGACCTCAAATGGGACATATGCCGCAAAAAAGAAAGTTCTCTACTCAACAAAAAAGATTGGAGGAGTCATGACCCACCAACCATGAGAGAGTAACTTCCATGCAATGTAAACCATCTCTGGGGCACATTTCACCAGGAGTTGAAGTGTAACAGCCGCTCTTCGGAATTACGCTTCACCAGAGTTGAAATGCAAACAAAATAAAGACCTCTTCGGGGGCACATTTCACCAGGAGTTGAAGTGTAACAGCCGCTCTTCGGAATTACGCTTCACCAGAGTTGAAATGCAAACAAAATAAAGACCTCTTCGGGGGCACATTTCACCAGGAGTTGAAGTGTAACAGCCGCTCTTCGGAATTACACTTCACCAGAGTTGAAATGCAAACAAAATAATGACCTCTTCGGGGGCACATTTCACCAGGAGTTGAAGTGTAACACCCGCTCTTCGAAATTTCACTTCACCAAAGTTGAAATACAAAACAAGATAAAGACCTTCCTGGAAGCTCATGTTTCACCGAGATTGAAATAAAACTTCCAAGTGTCGAAACGTGAAAAGGCTTTCCTCGAAGGCACAACTCTTTGGAGGTACACGTTTCACTAAGATTGAAATAAAACTTCCAAGTGTTGAAACGTGAGAAATCCCTCCTCAGAGGTACAACCCCCTCCCGGGGACACAATCAAGAAGAAAGACCTCTTCGGAAGCCCACGTTTCACCAAGATTGAAATAAAACTTCCAAGTGTTGAAACGTGAAAAGGCTTTCTTCAAAGGCACAACTCTTTGGAGGTACACGTTTCACCGAGATTGAAATAAAACTTCCAAGTGTTGAAACGTAAAAAATCCCTCCTCAGAGGTACAACTTTGTATAAAAAAAAAAATCCTCATCAAAAGCGTACTTTAACTTTCAAAGGAAAAGTAATTTACCTACTATGGAAAATTATCGTAAAAAAAAAAAAAAAAAAAAAGAAAGAAAAAGAAAAGAAGTTAAAGTACCCTTCAGAGGTCCGCTTTACCACATAGAGGAATTCACTTGGTAAAATATGCACATAAGCAAAAGAAAAAAGTGATTTCTTCGAACGACAAAGCGTAGAAACTTATACGAAGGGAGTTGTACTCTACAAAAATTTTCTTTAAAGAATAAAATAATTATTCTTTAGCAAATAAGAGTGCAAGTCCCCTCAAAGTATAAAATATTGCAGCAAGCTTAAGGTATGGGGGCAACATGGTATAATAGTGTAACTGCATCAGTAAAGTAATACTCAAACAACATACCATAAGCCCGCTGCAATATCATATAAATAAACTTGTGCAAAAATGAATAATAAATGCATACTCAAATTCAAACAGAAGTACGTACAAATAGAGAACCATTTTATTCAATTGCAGATATTGCAGATACAGGTTTCAAAATAAGAAGCAGGGGCCGGTGCCTGCACAACATCCGACCATTACACAAAAAAAAAAGGGGAATCAAAAAGCTCAACTCTTCATTTCTTCTTGCCGCCTTTAGACCCTTTACCCGGCCGAGTGGTTAGCTTTTCGGGTCTTCCAGGTTGGTCTGAAGGCATGAGGGAAGAAGGGGAGGGAGGTACAACTGGCGCAATTTCCGGTTCCTCTTCAGTGGTGATAATTTTCTTCCCCCTCCTCTTCGATGTCCCAAGCTTCTTTCTTCTCTGCGAAGAAGACTCACTCCCCGGAGTAACGAGAGCGGACAAAACTACGTCGTCAGAAGGAGTCCGCTCGGGAGAGATCTCGCCTCCTTCGAGTCCCTCATCTTTTAGCTCCTGCGAGGCAACAGGGTCATCCAAACCATGAAGAGCCTCGATTTTCTCCTCTTGTGACCCAGGTTGTGAGGCAGAAGGAGGAGTCACTTGAAGAGATGGAGGAGGAATAACCAGAGAAGGCGAAGTCTGAACGACACTTGTTGTTTCAACTGCAGAAGAAGAAAAATTGAAAATGTTAGTATCTTCCCGAAAGAAGGGAGATATGGGTTCATCGAGATTCAGGAGGTAATCGAGAAGCTCATCAAATTTTTGAGGAATAAGCAGGCAATCCACCTGAATCGGACCAATGTCGAAATTACCTGAAGGTATTGGCTTTGTCAGTTCAATCTCATAATTCTGAGCCCCAATGTCCTCCAAAGCCTCTTCATCAGTAGGGGTGATTACCCCAGTTCTTGTAGGAGGCGGCAAATGAGCACTAGGGCCTGTAATGTCCACCTCGGGAGAAACTAGAGGACGTTCGGAGATGGTAGGCGGTACTTCTTTTTCAGAACGCTCTTCTTCCGCCGTCCCGGCCCGCGCTCTGGCAAGCTGCTCCTTACCCTTGGCAAGAGCGGCACGGGCTTCGTCATCAAGATAATGCTCTTCAAGGGCTGACTCAGCATATCCAGCACCTTTACCACCGAGCATATCAAGTGCTGTCTCCCAAACTTCAGCCAGTGTGATTTCATACTTGGGGCCTAGAAAGGCAAGGCTTCCACGCCCCAAGACGCTGTGCAAATAGAAGTCGAATAATGTTGAGCTGATGTTGTTTTTAGTCGCCTCATGAGATTCTTCAGCTGCGATTCTGCCGGCGACAGCCTCATCATGCTCCCTTTCAGTTTTGGCAAGCTGAAGCTTAAGCATTTGTATCTCCGCCTCCTGGGAGTTGTTTTTCTTTCGGAGCTCAGCAATATCAGTAGCATAGCCTTCACTGATTCTTTTTTGTACTTCTAGCCTGTCTTCGGCATCCCTTTGGCTAGCGTGAGCGTCTCTCACTTGTTTCAGGAGCACTTCTTCTTTTTGAGAATAGGAAGTAGAGGAAGCAGCAAGTTCATGTTTCAATTCCTCGACTTTTGCTTCAAGCTCCTCATTGTAAGAAGCAATGTTCCTCATCTCGGTGTCGTGTTGCTCAACGACCTTTTGCCATTCGGCCTTATCGTTTTCCATAGTAAGCATGGCCTCTATGTTGGCACGGTTAACTCTTTGAAGCTCATCGACAAGCTTCTGCCAGTTTGACATCCTCTCGATATCGAGCTTGACTGCATCAAGATTGCGCAACATAGCAGACTTGTCAATGGGGACCAAGTCTAGGTCGAACCTCACCCCCTTAAGGCACCATTGAGGAAATCGGCTCTGCAGAGTGGCAGGACCCGGTCCAACTTGAAATTTGGGCCTGTTAATTATCGTTTGAATATCTGATTTCCCAAGAGCGGGAGAGTCAGAAGGGATGTCGAGTGAGGCAGGAATAGTAACTTTCTCAGGAGTAATAGAGGCCTGCTTTTCACTGTGACGAGCTCGTTTGCTTAAGTCTTCACTCATGTGACCTTTTCCTCGATCGTCATGAGATTTTCTCTTGTGAGAGTCATCGCCTTTTTGCCAAGAATCATGGCGCTCTTCTCTCTCCCTTCTTTCACGATGTTCTTCTTCGGTCCTCCTTTCATGAGCCTTTCGGGCAGCCCTCTCTTCATCCGACTCTCTGTAGGAAGGAAGGTAACGCCTGTAATCATACTGGCTACGCCTCCCGTAGCGCTGGAAATCGTCATAATACGAGCCGCTGCGCCCCATAGGAGAATCTGGAGTTAAAATAATAAGCTTTAGAAATCTTTAAAGTGCAAGAAGATAAGTGCATAGAAGTGATGAGAAATTCTAAGTGTGTGCGTTTTGCAAACTACGCGCATTAATCTACGAACCACTCTTTATTTGGAGAGTGGTTGTGGGTGTAATAGTTAACATCAACTCTTGAGTCGACGACAGCTGTTGCAACATAGAAGTAGCTTCAACTACTGAAGAAGAAATCCCGGCAGTAGTAGGGTCATCTTTGAAGATCTCTTGTGAAGTAGCGAAGAGGTCGCTTAATCCTTCGAAGGTATCGTCCCTGCTTTGCTTGACAGGACTGGATTTCTTAGCCTTTTCACCAGATTCTTGTGAATGGTGAGAGGATCCCTGAGGCTCTTCTTCCTCAATAACCGGGGCAAGTTTACCAGATGGCCCCGCAACATCGACAGAAGTGGAGCACTTCACCAGCGAAGATTCAGGAGTCTTTATCGGAGAATCGGGGACTTCCGTTGGAACTTCATGAGCATGCATAGAGCGAGAAGTGTGTAGAAGCCCATGTTGATGTAAAAATTCATCCCTCAACAGAAATTTTATGCTCCTCTCTTCTGTGGCCACGGCACTCAACCTCTCAAAAACTTGCTTGTGAATTGGGTCTCTAGAGGGGAGAGGAAGTGCTGAAAGGAACAAAGAATGAAATTAGCAACTGAAAGTTCGGATCTCGAAAAAGTTTCAAAACGGAGAAAATAGAAACACTAATCTTACTTCCCACTCTCCAGATGGCATAAAAGCCTGAGGGACAGCGGGCAAAGAAAAACTGGTTCAAAAATCCATGAACGCTTTCAGTAAGATCGGAAATGAGCTTGCGGTTTCTGGCACTTCTCACAATAATAAGGGAAGGATGATCTTTACTCTTTGCAAACGAGCACAGATAACGAATTTCTTCAAAACTCGGTAGGCGATCAAGGGTTCTTCTAAACAAAACACATAACCCCGTCAAAATGGCATAGCCGTTGGGATGAAGTTGAAACGGAGAGATTGTCAACCGAAGGAGAAGAGTTCGAAGGAAATCGTTAAAAGGAGGAATCGCCCCACTTAAGCACATTTGGCGATTGACTGCAACAAAGCCATAGGGAGGATTGTCAGCAGTATCACTTGGCCCAGGGAGTAGAACATCACTTTCAGCAAAGCCAAATTGAGTGCGCAGCTGGACAAACGCTCTCGAAGTTAGAATAGTCGGGGTTCTCTCCGGAGGATTCTCTATGGGAACAGCTATCGGAAAAGTTTCTTCCTCTTGAGTTACCACTTCTTCTTCTCGGTGGGAAGTCATTCTACATAAACAACTGGGTATTCAAACATGAAGGTGCACGTTTCCTAAAGTGTGTGAAGTGTTGTGTAAAATCAATCAAGCAGAGAACAAATATAACTGGAATGAAAACTAGCAAGCATTTGTTAGTTATGAAATTCAGGGACTATTGTTTTAGGCCTAAATATGCAAGTAAGATGTTGATGCAGATAAATCAGTTCAGATTATTGATACTTTGCGTTAATGTTTAACTTTAATTGATTGATTCACAAACATTTCATGCAATATAATTAAGTTGCTTGTCTTGTCTTGACTAATCTGTCATCTGACATGGGCAGTCAATGGCAGTATTTTCGCCTTGGTTTTCTTTGTTTGTTATTTTCATCAGGTTAGCAGCTTATAAGTTAATGCGATCTGTGAAATAATACACTGAGATTCAAGCAAATTTAAAGTTGGGGCAGTTCAAAATTTAGGCAACTTAGTTTAGCAGTTCAAGTTAGAAACTCAAAGTGGATCTATGCTCTCAACAAGTCAGCATGCCCAAAATCTAAGTGTTAAATCGGCTGCGACCCAAGGAATTTCTCGCGAGTTAAGGTTAGGTTTCTGGTTCCTTAAAGCGGCAGTTCTTTAGGTCGTGGAGGATAGTAAGAGAGGAAGGCTCTGGTTCAAGAAGTGGTGTGAAATTCTCTAAGTGTTAACTCGGCAGCGGTTTAAGTGTTAACTCGGCAGCGGTTTAAGTGTCAACTCGGTCACGGTTTGAAGGCTTAACTCGGCTATGATTGAAGGCTTAACTCGGCTACGATTGAAGGCTTAACTCGGCCACAGTTTTAAAGCTTAAATCAGTAGAAGATTAGATCGGCAAAGTTTCCCAAGAATTAATTCGGCTACGATCTAAGGGTAAGGTCGGCCAAATGTTAAGCTACCCAAATTCACTGAGTCGCTTCCGGACTAACATCTCACTACATTCAACCCGTTAACCCAATAACCATTCCATCAACAACAGCCTTCATTCATGCTATCGAATCACCCAATACAACAGTTCGAAGTTGTCACAAATCCAATACCCTGCCATCAGGGATCATCGAGCCTAAGGTGATAAATCACCTTCGTTGTATCAGCGATCATCTGAAGCCGAATTGAGTAACCTAGGCTTCATCAGCTGTAAACGTGATGAGATTCGTGATGGAGCGTCATATAGGGAGGCGATTCGAGTTTAAGCAACAGAATTCACGAATCGATGGTAATCTATGGTCGAACAAAGAATGAAATCACTTACGCAATGAATAGCAGATGTTAACAGTGGATAATTGGAATTAAATCGCCTTTTTGAGCTCGGAAGATTTTTAATGGCAGAATCAGAGAAATAGGTAGTGAGAAGGAAGAAGGAGATGTGATTTCTACCTTGCAGAAAAGGGATATGAAGCGGTATGTTACGACTCAACTGTTAGGTCGCGTACGACCTACCAACTTAAAGAATGGCCGAGTTAGAGGATATCGAAGCACACGACCTAACCGGTAGGCGTATACTTCGAGGGGCAATTGTTAACTCTGCCTCGGTGTCGAATTAGCAACTCGAAAGGATGCCGACCTACAGCTTAAAAGGGGGTTGCCGACCTAACAGTTCAACAAGTGTGACGACCTAATACTTTAACAAGGCTACCGACTCAACTGGTTGCCGACCTAACTGCCTTATCAGGGAGACCGACCTAAGGCACAAAGGGATACCGACCTAAGGAGCTTGAGTAGCATGCCGACTTAAGACTCGAAGAGTTGCCGACCTAAGGGGCTAAGGAGATGCCGACTTAAGGCCCAAATGGATACCGACTTAGGGCTAAACAGTTGCCGACCTAAAACTGAACAAGATGGCTACCAACCTAAGATAGCTACCGACCTAAGACAAAAGATGACCTAACCATCCAGAGAATTCACCGATCTAACCACTTAGAACAGGGACAAGATCATGAACTACACCTAAGTCGCGACCGACCTATGACTTATGTTAAGTCGTTCACGACCCAAGGCCACTGAATATAAGTCCGATGCCACATTATTGAGAAGAGGTGTGTTAACTCGGAGGCGACCTAGGACTTGTACAAATGAACTCTCGTGAAGCCGTGAAGGGGCCAGATGAATCAGCCACGACTCACCTTAAACCGGCCGCGACTCACATTAAACCGGCTATGACTTATCTTAAGTCGGCCACGACTTAGGACTTGGTAATAATTCCAGACCAGAACTCTCTATAAATAGGCGACCACCTCCAACATTCAAAGGACTTTTGGCGCATTCTCTTCACACACCGTTACCTCGCTGCATTGAGAACTTCGTCAACACTTAGAGCTTCCAAGATTAGAGGAATACATCAAAGAAATTCACGAAGAAACCACACATCTTCAACATGAATCTAAGAACATTAATCGACATTGAAGCTTGAGACTTGTTCCAAATCATTTGTAACTTGAAGTGTATTGTACTTGAGAAGAATTGTATCAGTTTGTAACGGGATTATTAATAAAAGTACTTAGAGTGGACGTAGGCTATACCCTTAAGCCGAACCACTATAAAATCGTTGTTGTTTACTGCTTTTCTGCTATTACTTGCTTGTAATTCTTTCCCGATCTATCGGGTGGTGCTTTCACAACTACACTTTACACACCGGGGTGTTAGCGTTCACATTTTAGCGTTAACATATCCAAATAGTACGTCATTCAATACTACTTCATTTATGAACCATCTCATAAAACATAACTTCAAGTTCAATATGCATTTATAACTTAAGTTCATATTCATATAACACTCTATTACATCCTAAGAGTATATATAAACATCAAATTCATTTTACTTAACAATATCCTCAACAAATTTAAAACATGTTTTAACTTAATACCTGCTTAATTCAAGTGTTATATAAAATCATCTTTATATTTTTATAAAACACTTAATTACAAATTCATTTTATAAAACTACCATTAAGGTATATGTTTATAACAATTACAAATACGCTATCATATATACAGTAAACCTTACCCATATTAGGGCATTCCATTACCCAATCTCTTAATGAGTCATACTCACCAAGTCCAAGGTCCTCGCTTAACCTTCAGCACTGATACCAAGTGTAACGATTCGCCTTTTTGACCCTTAAATGTCAACACTAATACATTCACGGTATTCATATGCTGAGCAACCAAGTGGCAAAAAGACAAAAAGTTAGGATAAAATAAAAAAAGAAAAAGAAAATAGGATAAGGAAGAAGGAACACAATATCAGAGTCTCATAGCAGAACGACAATATATCAAAGGAAAAGTACAAAGGTTTACTGTGATATAGAAATTTTGAAGTTAGGAAAGCTAAGTACCATCATTGAAGCACCCCACACCCCTTAGTATACCCAAAAAGACGCATTGTGCTGGGTATAACAAAAGCTAGCAGAGACTAAGATTCACAAAACAAAATAGATAGATAGATAAAAACATAGCGAAAGTAATCAAGTACAATAAGTAATTTTAAAAATTAATACTTCATAAATACTTCAGACAAACCACATATGTTCCAAAAACCAAATACAATTGTCTTATGAAAATAAAATCACATCAGAAAAACCAAAGTACAAACACAAACTTTCCCTCAATACAGTGCCAGTACAATAAAAGGACAAAAAGCTGGAAATAAAAAGAAGGAATACATGATAGGGTCTTCAAGTCTCTGAGAAGCCTCGGTCTATCTTCCTTGCCGTCGATTGCCTATGGGGGAAAAAGGGGAAAATGGAGGAGTGGGTCAGACCCAAAGTATGGTGAATGATAGTAATTACTTGAATCTTTAAGCAAAGTAAAAGTAATAGACCTTACAACAGTTCTAGTATATATAAAGGAATCAAAGAGAATAGGAAGAAAAAGGAATAAGCTAGAAATAAATATGAATTACTAAATTAACGCAATTGATTAACTTTGTTTGTTTGCACCTGTCTTTGGAAGCTGCTTTGATTAGGCTGAATTTCTAATCCTATAATTAGGCTGAAATCCTAATTTTACCCTTTGATCGGCCTACTACTCCATAGACCTTACTGTGGTCTAGACGCTATATAACTCCCTATGCATTAGGTAATGGCATCTACGAAAGACGCACAAAGTACAATAGTGTCTACGAAAGACGCACAAAGTATTTATTGTGGACTAGACGTTATATAACTCCCTACATAGAAGACAATGGTGCCTACGAAAGGCACACATATTTAAGTGCTTGGAACTCATAGCGATTGCTAAGCATCGAAATGGAAGTCACATGCCAAACTGCCACCATGCTCATGCTACCTATTGCTCCACCTATTTGGTATTCTTATAACTGTGCTCTAACATAAGCGTGCCCATCTTCTCACTTCAGGATTATATGAAACACCGTGTCCATAGAAAAATAGGGGAAATGTTGTTGGTACTCGCCCATTATCCTAACAATATCTAGTTGCATCCCATATCCAAATCCCCTGTGATTTGGACTTTTATTTGACCAATTTATACCATTATTAGTATAAGCATGCCCTTATCTCACTTCAAGCTAATGTGAGACCATCATTTTGTCTAATAGGGAATGCTTTTTGGTATAGGTCCTACTTTCATCTTTGCTTATTAACTTAGATAAATTATTTAAATATGCCTTTATTATTATCTTCCCTATCTTTGCTTATTAATTTATCATAAGTCTTAAAATATGCCTCCTTTTATTCTATTTCTTATTATAAACTATGTTATAATCATACTTAATACTTAACCCAAGGTCTAAGTGTAAAAATAAGCTCCTTTCATCTTATACTCTTTTTAGTTATAATTCTAAGTTATAGCAAGGCCATTATCTTTAATTAGTCCATTTCTAACATTAATATCATAACTAGACTCAATTTTAGTCTTAATTCCATTTTTATTATAGCCTTTACAATTTACATCTTGTCTTCCATTATTTCAATATTCTTATAATTTTAATCCATACTCGTGTTTAATCTATTCTAATCCATATGCGAAGAAGAAGGAAAAATAAGAGAAAATTGAAAATAGAAGAAAATCCAAAGCGTAAGAAAAAAAGATGTAAATCACGCATAAATAATAGTAAGTAAATTAAAATACTATAAACAAACTATAAATAAATGAAAAGCTATAATTAACAGAAATAAACTAAAATTAACTGAAAAGAATAGCTAAAAGAAATAGGTTGAAAATAATTCTAAAAACTTTAAATAAGCTACTAAAAAGATTATTCCAAAAATGAAGTAAAACTACAACTATTGGAAATTTTATCATTTTAAATTACTTAAAGAAATTTAAAATAGTTATAATAACTCACCCGTGGTCCTTAGCTTTTCCTTTGGTCTTCCCAGACCCACTTGAGATTATTAATTTTTTTTTTTAAATGATTTCCTCCTTGGAAAATTATTCCGTTTGGCTCCTTCCTGAAAAAGCAAACCCAATTGGAGAAAGTCTTAAAATGAGAAGAAGTGTTAGGTCTAGGGTTTTATTTATAGGTGTAAAAGTGGATCTTGGACCGTAGGATTTGAGGATTGAACAAGATGCAACCACATCATAGGATGAATTGGAGCCATCGGATGCAAGAATGGAAGGATTGGAGTAAACAAAAGAATGCAAAATGCGGTGTTTGAATGTTATTGGAATGAAGGAATAATTCCTTCGTTCAATTGCTGAGCTGGGTCGACCTACAAATCGACCGCCTATATAGCCAGGTCGACCAGTTGGTCGACCTAGGCGGTGGGATGGTCGACCTCTAGGTCAACCTCCCAACATATTTTTATTTATTTATTTCAATTTTCTATTATTCTTGTTTAATTCGTATCTTGCTCATCTTAGCTCGGATACTGATGTACTATATATGGAAATTGACTTGAAAACTACCATAGACACATTGGTGCAACTCTCGTGGCTTAATTTTGATAATTTCACAAAGTTATTTTATCATTTAATTAATTCGTTAACCAACTATTATGGGTTAAATTTCGAGTTGTTACATTCTCTCCTCCTTAAGGGATTTTATCCTCAAAATCTCTAAGGATAAAAGAATGAACTAATGTTTTCATGCAAGTTCTACAACCAACTACTCAACCATCATCCATTCATCCATTTTCCTTAAGTTTCTCTAATGCAATTTTATGATACTTATGCAATTAGCGTAGTATCAATGTCCCTAACTGATGTAAAAGACTAGGCAGTCTACTGATTCAGTTGACTTCCTTGTATGCAATCATGACCGTGTTATGTATCCAAATGAATGCAAAATTCCCTAATGAATAGTGATAGTTCTATATGCGTGCTATAATCATCATCCAAATGCAACAATCATGTGATAAACATCCATCTACAGCAACCATGAAAATAAAAATGCAAATGCGCACACATCCATATGCATATGCTTTAGTATCCTAGTTAGGCTGATCCTTAAGAGATAATAGTGCCTAGTGTAAGTATATGCGTCCATTAGCATCCACTAGCACACAATTTGCAACCACTTGCATACATCATGCATAACATGTTCTAATAACAAGTTTATATCAAATCCTATCATCCATAGGTTAACTCCTAAGTTCTACCCTCCTAAAGGATAATAAAGGAAAGAGTCTATTCAAAACTAAAGAAGGAAAATAGGAAATTCGAAAAATTACTATCAAAGAAATGTGGATATGAGATATGAATTTTCTCCTAATCAAATTAGTCTTCTCCGAAGTCTCTTTAACCATGTCGGAACTATGGCAATCTCTCTGTAGAATCTATCCAACACGAAGGCGACTTGCACGGCCTTCCATAAAGAGCTTCGAAAGGTGCTATTCCAATGCTAACCTGAAAACTGTTACTATACGTAAATTCCACTAAAGGAAGATGCTCTTTTCAAATTTCTCAAAACCATGAATACAAGTCCTCAACCACGTGTGTCCTACTATCTTACTAATACCACTTTATTTTTTTTCTACTGTAGTCTACTCACATGAAGCGACAACCCTAGGTTCTCACTAATGTCTTACATACTCCACGAAAACTTCTATTATTACTTCCAAAAGTAATTACTGTTGTCTCCTTTATAGCCTTACACCTTTTTCATCACTCTTTAGGGAATGATTCCAATCTATTCCACTTTTAAGAGTTTGGTTTGGTATTTATCCTTTCATTTCAAAAACTAAAGCTTCTAAATTTTCAAATCCCAAAATCATTGTCCTTAAAAAGTGTTATCTTTAAGTTCTTCTTAAATTCAAAACTACCTAGTTACTCAATATTTTATTTTTTGGACTTGCATCCTTATAGCCTTTTGAATGTACATTATTTCCCAAACCTAGAGGGGAAAGCTTCCAAATTCTAAGTCTAAGACTAATTCCTCCTTTTCTTTTAAAGTCCTTTATAGTTTTGTATAAAAATTTGGATTTTCAAATTTTACTTTCATTAAGTTTTTCATTTCCAAAACTTTATTTAATTGTTCATCAGACCCTTTTCTTTTAAAATATCTTTAAAATGTTCTTATGTGTTTTCAAAACATCTTTGTATTACACCTCACGTCTCATACCCTAATGTATTGGAAGTACTTTCTCTAATGAGAAATTATTAATGCTAAAATATTCTATGAACTTTTTAAAAGATAATTTCATGTTTATGTGAAATTACAAGGAATTTATTTTATGTTTTTAAAAACAGGCTATACAAAATATGGTGCTTCCCATACCTTGTACATCTCTTTCATGTATTCCTTATAACTTACACAAAACATTTTTATTGGTTTCATAGAAAATTATACCATTATTCTTTTCATTCCAATAGACTAAAGTATGTTTAATTTATATTCTCGTACGATAGAAATTTTCTAATATCTAAATTACTCTTTTCTTTTCTGAAACACTCATCTTCAAAACAGTTTTAATATATCCATAACCAGAAAACATTTTCTTATACTTACTAAAATAACAAGTGTATTCACAAATCATATGTATTTCTATTCTTAGAAATTATCATTTAAAAATACATTTTTATTTGGGTTCAAAATAGACGTTGCGTAAAATACCGTTACTGCAACCCAAAGATACTAGTGTATTGATTTAATTGAAAATAAATACTAATAACCCTTACCAACCATGTAAAACATTTCCCTTGGGAGTCACTTACTATAATGGCAGCGTTATAGTTTATGCTCCATTCCTTTTTCACGAAAACATCTATTACAACAATAAATGTTGTAATCTACATTTTTGATAGTTAATACGCTCTAGGTTTTCATATTCTAAATCTTTGTTTACTTTCAAAGAAACTAGTGAGCTATATACGGTTTATAATTCATCAAAAAGAATTTCACTTTTTCAACAAAATTTTCATCACATAAAAACCAATTTAAATTTCTTACTATATTCCTATTATTTACTTTAAATATATTGACAATTATATATTTTTTCCAATTCTAATAATTTCAGTTTATTGGGTTAGACATAAATTGGATTTTCATACTTACTACCTTAGGAGTATCCTTCCAAAACCTTGGAAATATCATTTCCTTACTTAAAGACTTTTGTTCCTATACTCATATTTATTATAAGGTTCTACCTTTAAATCCACTTATATGAAACAACTATAATTTCTGTAATTATCTACACGTGGCTTTCTTCTTTCCTTATCAATTGAATCTACTGTACATCTCCAACCTTCGCCTACCTCTCTTTGGATTTTAAAAATTCGAGCCTAAATGTACAAAACTGTTTATCAAACTCTTTCCATGTGTAGACCTTCTCTATGCCCGAAGAAACACACTTTCGTATGCCAAAAGTGATACTTCAAGAACTTTGCTTTCAACTAAAGAATGCGAAGTGTACGAAGAACCTACTCAAGATAAATAGCATGCTCCTCCTTACTCTTGGAAAACACCAAAATATTGTCCACGAATACAACCATAAACTTATTTAGGACTTCTCTAAAGACGTGGCTCATTAAATGTACGAAGTAGGCTTGGGCATTGGTTAACCCAAAGGGCATAACCATCCAGTCATAAAATCCATCTGGAGTCCTAAACGTGGTCTTATCAATGCTGTCATCAGCGACCCTAAGCTGATGGAATCCCATGGCTAAATAAAGCTAAGAGAATACTGTAGAGCTAACTAGCTGGTCAAAATGATCATCTATCCTAGGGAGTGGATAAAGGTTCTTTGTCGTGAGTTTATTTAATTCCCTATAGTCCACGAAAAGTCGAAGAGAACCATCCACCTTAGTAGAAATACGACTGGTGCTCACTACTTCGATATGCTCCTTCTTATGAAACCCTCCACCAAAAGCTCACGGATTTTCTTGCTCAATTCCATCCCCTCCCTAGGTTCCATGTGCCTAATGGGTAATGCCATTGGTCTAACATTATCAGTCAAATAAATCCTGAAGTCAATCTCTCTCTTAGGGGGCAGTCACCTAACCTCCTCAAAGATGTCTGCAAAATATCTTACGATAGGAACCGAATCCAACTTTGATGATGATGAATTGAGGGAATAAAGGAAGCTCAACATAACTGATCTTTTCGGGTCGCAAGAAACCGCGAGAGTCCTACAGCTGCATGCCTCTAGTCTAACGACTCTCCTTTTGCTATCTAATATAGCTCCATGTGTGGATAGCCAATTCATCCCCAAAATCATCCCATACCCTGAGAATCCCAATACATAAGTGTCACAGTCAAATTCTATGTCTAGGATAAAAATTTTCAAATCCCTACAAACCATAGACAAGTATGTCGATCCTCCTGTAGGGTTCGAAACAACAATAGGGTCTACTACTAAAGAGATGGTAAGTGCAAACGATCTACCAAAGAACTAGAGATGAAAGAGTATGATGCTCTAGGATTGAAAAGAGTTTGAACGGGAAAATCCAAAATAGAAACCAAATTTTCCTACCTCAATCCGGTCCACTACTGAAAGGTGTTACATCCTAAGCCTGAATCTGCGCTGCATGTGCACTTGCTTGCTTCCCCATCTTCAAAGGACAAAACTTACTAAGATGACCGGGTTGTCTACAGTTGTAACACTTCTTCACCTTCAGTTCTCTTTTATGTAATGACCGTTATTCTAAAACGCTTACATCTCCCACTTTCTTAATTCGCTTCTGAGGTCCTCCCTCCTTCCTCTTGTCTTTATCCTTATCCTTATCCTTCTTGTCCTCTCCCCACTACTTCTTAGAGCTCATAGGAACATTCTCAAGCTCTCCCTTGACCCGCCAAGATGTAGGTTGACTACTCTGTCAATCCTCCAAACCTAACCGACAAAACTTTTGCTCCATATTCTCCAACCTAGCTCGTGTTCCTCTGAATTCTCTATGCCAGACAAATTTCTACCTCCTATACTAGAGAAGTCCTTGCATAGCTTAGAAAATTTGGCTGATTTAGGTTGGTTAAAGGGGGTTCCACCTACCGATATTTTACTGGGCACTTATCCTTGCACCTCTGGTGTCGTAGCTCTACGGAACCAGTCAGTCATACTATGCAAAGAAAAGTAAAAGTTAGGCTTGAAAGAATCGAAAGAAGGTTGAACTGGACATTTGAGGGGTTTTACAAAAACTCTTCTACACTTAAAAACTACTTCTTTTATAAGAGTTTATTTCTGAAAAACATCTTTAAAACAAGTTATTTTGAAAAATACTTTACTTTTAAAACAAATTTTTAGGAATCTTGTAACCTCGCTCTGATACCAAATGAAACACCCCATACCCCTTAGTATGCCCAAAAGGACACAATAAAAGATGTGGTGCGTTGTAGGTATAACTAAAGCTAGCAGAGACTAAGATTCACAAGACAAAATGAATAGATAAAAATACAGCAGAAGCACTTAAAAATAATAAGTGATTTTAAAAATTAATACTTCATAAATACTTCAAACGAACCATATATGTTCCAAATACCAAATACAACTGTCTTACGAAAATAAAATCTCAGTCTCACCAGAAAAACCAGAGTACAAACACAAACTTTCCCTCAATATAGTTCCAGTACAATAAAAGAACAAAACGCTAGAAATAAAAAAGAAAATATGTTAAGGTCTCCAAGTCTCCAAGAATCTACAGTCTATCTTCTTTTCCCTTGATTTCCTATGCGGGAAAAAGGGAAAAATAGAGGAGTAGGTCGGACTAAAAGTTTGGTGAATGATAGTAATAACTAGAATCTTTAAGCAAAGTAAAAGTAATAGACCTTACAACAATTCTAGTATATATAAAGAAAACAAAGAGAATAGGAAGAAAACGGAATAAGTTGGAAATAAATACGAATTACCAAATTAACGCAGTTGATTAGCTTTGATTGTTTGCACTTGTCTTTATTAGCTGCTTTGATTAGGCTGAATTCCTAATCTTATAATTAGGCTAATATCCTAATTCTACCCTTTGATCGGCCTGCTACTCCATAGACCTTAATGCGGACTAGACGCTATATAACTCCCTATACATAAGGTAATGGCATCTACGAAAGACGCACAAAGTACAATTGTGTCTACGAAAGGCACACAAATTATTTATTATAGACTGGACATTATATAGATCCCTATACACAAGACAATGGTGCCTACAAAAGGCACACATACTTAAGAGCTTGGAACTCATTGGGATAATTGAGCACCGAAATGAAAGTCCATGCGTAACTGCCCCAATGCTCATGCTACATGTTACTCCACCTATTGGGTCTTCTTATTGCCTGTGCTCTAGCATAAGCATGTCCCTCTTCTCACTTTAGGATAATCTAAAATACCGTGTCCATAGAAAAATAAAGGAAATGCTATTGGTACTGACTCATCATCCAAACAATATCTAGTTGCGTCCCTTATCCAAATCCCCTATGATTTGGACTTCTATTTGATCAATTAATACCAATATTAGTATAAGCGTGCTCTCATCTCACTTCAGGCTAATGTGAGACCACCATTTTGTCTAATAGGGAATGCTTTTTGGTACAGGTCCTACTTTCATCTTTGCTTGTTAACTTAGATAAATTATTTAAATAAGCCTTTATTATTATCTTCACTATCTTTGCTTATTTATTTATTCCAAGTCTTAAAGTAAGCCTCCTTCTATTCTATTTCTTATTATAACTTACGTTATAATCCTGCTTATTACTTAACCCAAGGTCTAAGTGTAAAAATAAGCTCCTTTCGTCTTATACTCCTTTTAGTTATAATTCTAAGTTATAACTAGACCTATTATCTTTATTAATCCAATTCTAACATTAATTTCATAACTAGGCTCAATTTCAGTCTGATTTCCGTTTTTACTACAGTCTTTACAGTTTACATCTTATCTTCCGTTATTTCAGTATTCTTATAATTTTAATCCATATTTGCATTTAATCTATTTTAATCCAAATGTGAAGAAGAATGAGAAATAAAAGAAACTAAAAATAGAATAAAATCCTACACGTAGAAAAAAAAAGATGTAAATAACCATAAATAACAGTAAATAAAGGAAAATACTGTAAATAAACTGTAAATAGATGAAAAGGTATAATTAATAGAAACAAACTAAAACTAATTAAAAAGAATAGCTAAAAGAAATAGACTGAAAATAATTATAACACTTTAAATAAACTACTAAAAAGGTTATTCCAAAAATTGTAGTAAAAATACAACTATTGAAAACCATGTTATTTTAAATAATTAAAGAAATTTAACATAATTATAATCGCCCACCTATGGTCCTTAGCTTTTCTTTGGTCTTCCCAGATCCACTTGGGGTAATTAAATATTTTTATTAAAATGATTTTCTCCTTGGAAAATTATTTCATTTAGGGTCCTTCTTGAAAAGGTGAACCCAATTGGAGAAAATCTTAAAATAAGAAAAGGTGTTAGGTCTAGGGTTCTATTTATAGGTGTAGAAGTGGATCTCGGACCGTTAGATTTGAGAGCTGAACAGGATGCAACCACGTCATAGGCTGAATAAGAGCTGTTGGATGCAATAATGAAAGGACCAGATTAAACAAAAGAATGCAAAATGAGGTGTTTGAACGTTACTGGAATGAAGGAATAATTCCTTCGTTCAATTTCTAAGGCGGGTCGACCTATAGGTCGACCGCCCATGTAGCCAGGTCGACGAGCCGATCGACCTAGGCATTAGGATGGTTGACCTCTAGGTCGACCCCTCAATATACATATACATACATACATATATATATATATATATATTATTTTCTCTTTTTCTTGTTTAATTCGTATCTTGTTCATTTTAGCTCGGATTCTGATGTTCTATGTACGGAAATTGACTAAAAAATTACCACGAACACAATGGTGCAACTCCCCTGGCTTAATTCTGATAATTTCACAAATTTATTTTATCATTTAATTTATTCGTTAATTATAATTGATTATTATGGGTTAAATTTTGGGTTGTTACACGGCCTGGACAGTTATAACAACCTATCCTAATAAATATTGATATATACAATATAGTAATGATATAGAAATAAGAATACTATGGAAGGTGAAGCATCCAGCTCATCTTCTCGAGCTTCAAAAAACATCAACGAAAACCTACCTTTCTCAAACTACTAGAAAGAGCGCGCGAGGTTTAGGAAAAAAAATAACCTTGCGTCAGACATTAGTCAAGTATGAGAAACTCAAGAAATATGTGATCAACATATAATAGTACTTTATAGACCTTCTCCACAAAAGAACCACCATTTAATAGGTACATAAGGTGATATAATAGATGATGTCTAGGGTGTAGAATATAAACGTTATAACATAGTTGGAATGGTTATATTGGTTACATTCAACAACATATTAGGAGTATAATTAAATCGAATAAGGAGCGTTCGCATATTGGATTTTGCGCAGAGATCTCTTCGGAAAAGCCGAATTCAGACTCTATACACAAGGATCAGAAGTTATCTTCTGAGCATCGTATATCGCTTGACAAAATATACCATAAGGAAAACACAAAGGTCCACGCCCGAACATAATATGAACAACATGAACCAAATACCATCAACCCCCACATGCAACATCGATAAGCATACTCCAGATCTGGAGTTGATAATATCCTATTGTGGGTTAGCCAAACCCTAGATTGTGCAGCCTACTCTGTCTTTATCCATTTTTAATGTTGAGGTTACGTTCGACATCTTTCGCATGAGTCTACATCGGTCACACAGAACACGAATCCCAAATTGGTTCCCTACATCTCGAACAAATCTCGAAACCACACATGGATTCCAACATCTCAATAGGTCATGATACCACACATGGATTCCCGCATCCTGAATAGATCATGAACAACTACATGTGTCATAACATCTTGAACAAATCACGAATCTCCATATAGATTCCCACATCTCACACAGATCCACTTCTAGGAGATAGAACACATATCTAAGCCTTAAAGTGGTTTTCAGTAAGTAAAACACTTTCTGATCCCAGCCTCTCTAAGAATATCACGATGAATTTGGTCATTCCAATGATAATAAGAATGATCGCGCATGGAAATCAAGTCTCGTTTACTTATCATGTTTGAAATATTTTCATCTCAAACTTTCCATCAATCTATAGTAAAGCCGGTAGGTTAGTGCTCTATTGGTTGGTCCTTACATGAACATCAGCCTTAATTCTCAAACATAGACAAGATTACTTCCTCATCTTTTAGTGCTAAGTATACGACTAAATGTTTTCCATAACCGAGTAAACATACAGAGCACAATCAAGTCATACAAAGCATGATTAACTCACATAAGTGACTTCTATTCCCCATTTTGTTTAATTAATCTTTTATTAGTTAAAATCTCTGTATTAGTAAAACTTCATTTATCTAATAAAATATTGTTTATCAATTTCTTCTATTCATTTGTAATCTATCAATATTTCAAAAAGTATTCGTATACTTATCTCAAATGGTACAAAAATATACACAATCCAATAATAGGATTACTTTCTTTAAACCTTTGCTTTTCCTATACCTCAACAAGTATTTATATACTTATCTCAAATGATATAATTATATTCACGAATCGTTAATAAGATTTCTTACTTTAAATCTTTACTTTTCTCACTTTTTGGAAAAGTATTCCTTACTTGTAATTTACTTCAAAATATCCATTTTAAGGATATAAGTACTTTCATAAATCCATTCGAAAAGGTTTAAGACTAATGTTATTAGATATTATCACTACAAAACCAAAACCATTACACTTATGCTTATCTTCAAAACATTCTTTTAAAGATCTATTTACATTCATAAGTATAATAAAAAAAGGGTTAAAGACAAATATGATTAACACATTTTCACAACAAACCCAAAACCATTTCGCTTTTGCTTATCTTAATACCATTCCGTTAAAGATCTATTTACATCCTTAAGTGTAATCAAAAAAGGTTAAAGATGAATGTGATTAACACATTGTCACAAAAAATCCAAACCATTTTCCTACTTGTTATTATCTTTATAAATCTTTGTTTTAAGGATTTAATTTGTATTCGGTTAATATCGATAATCGACTAATTGATTATCTAGTCAAAAACCATTGCTTATACAAATCAACGTTCGTATACTTAACTCGTTTTCGATATTTCCAACTTGACTGTCCATTGTTCAAGAGGGAAGCCTGGTAAGTTAGACCTTTACTGCTCCATCCCTACTCGACATCAATCCTTAACTCTTAGAAATAGATAAATCTACTTCGTCGACTTTTAGCATTAAGCAAAGTTTGTGACTTTACTTAGTTAATGTCACTTTAACTTTTATAATTCAAACACTACTTATATATACACAATATATACTTAAGAGATACTGAGATTACTCACTTAGATCCATGCCTAACCCAAGCACAAGGTTATAAGAATCAAAGAACCAACTCCTTTCGTTAACACAAGCCTAAAGGTCCAACCTTTAGCACTTCCAAACCAAAGCCACCTTCCTCCTCCTCCATGCTCACGGCCCATCCAAGAACCCCCTCTTCCTCTCACCTCCTCCCACTTATTACTTGCTAATCAAGATTCCCATAATATCATATGCTAAATCCAAAGTTTAAAAGAGATTAGAGAAGATTTGGTCAACTTTTGAAAAAATTAGAGAATAATTAGTGGATTAGTGCTTAAGCACTTCCACCATTTTCAACCCTCCTACTTCATCTCAAGCTTAGGATTCATTTATGATTATTAAGTGAACTCCTTCCCCCTATATATAGGATTCAAATGATCAAGCATAAGTTTGCTGTCATCCCTTGGAAGGTCTACCTCCCATCACATCTACTTTGTCATAAACTTAACACTTAAGCATTTCCATTTATGCTAACTTTTACTTTATGTCACTTCTCCTGTAGGCTAATTACCATTATACCATTAACATAATATCTCTAATACTATAGGAAGCTTCTATAACCTTCCAAGCTTGTCTGAAGTAGAGCATGTTTAATTAGTAGCTAATATGTTCATTAGATATTAACTTAAGAGTTAATTATTTCCTTATTTGCTCATTTTCCTTATTTGCTCATTTTCCTATTTAGTTAGCCATAAACATGAAAATATTTTTAGTTGCTAATTATCTCCATAATGATTACATGGAAATGTATAAAAAGTTTTAACAACTTTCGTTGAGAAAATAGCCATTTATCAATAAAATGGTTTTCAGTCATATTATCGATATTTTTCCAAAGATTATATTTTTGTAAATATTTTTCTTAAACAAGTTTATCATCATTAGTTATGATCTAAAAGGATACTAAAAAGTTTATTATATCATTTTAAAAACATTTAGTCAAAGATTCAAATATTTAAATAATTCAAATATTTAAATATGAAGTGCACGTAATTCTGGGTCGTATTAAAATTTATTAAAGGTAAATTTGAACTATGTACTCTCAAAATTTATACTTAGATGAACTTTGTTTCCTACATTTTTTTCTATGTTGTAGCTAGTTTACTGCTAGGTAGACATCAAGTAATTTTCAATTATTTATAATATATTAGATGTAAGGTTGATCTTTATCCAACTTTTAATGATCTTACAGAGCAATGAGATAATTATCTGTAGTTTTCTACAAAGTTAGTGAGATGTTTTGCTATTTTTTCTCTAGTTTATTATAAATAATAATGGCTTGAAGATGTAGATAACTATAATGTTATAAGTAAACCAACTTTAAATATAAAGGATCATATCAAGTGATATGACCATGCAATTGACAAAAAAATTAAATCATTATCAATTTCGTTTAGTATGAACTTAAAATAATTAGAGAAATAAGTATAATTAATTTACTTTTGTTGAAATTCAATTTAGTAGGAAAATCCATTATGTAAGTTCTATGTAATTTTTGATTTCATGATAGATTAAGATTGCTTCTAGTTTTACTTGACTAACTATTTCATGCACCTTTATTATATCATGTTATGCAATCCATATTCATAATATTTGCGCATTTTCTAATAAGCGGTTGGGATCATCAAAGTTGTATAATGCAAAGTTGATGTTTGATTTTCCAAAGCTCTAAAAGATTTTATTGGTAAGACATTGAATGTATTGAGGGATATGAGGATAGAGAAGAAGTCAATTGATATTATGGTTTTTGATGGTTGTGCACAAAAGTAAATTTCTAAACAAAAGAAATTTTGTTGGTTTAGCGTTTAATGATTTTATTCCCCTTATATGTAAGCATTATTTCTATTTTTTTCAGAAAATTCATTTCAATTGTAATAAGAATATCCACGATAAATAAAATATATATTGGAGAACGATCTGTTTTTAAAGTAATTATGAAAGTTTTACTTGTTACAATTATTTAAATTAATCATATAATTCAAGACATACTATATATGTTTTTATAATGCTAGCCATCCATTTTATTATATAAGTACTTTAATGCTTAACTTTTTTTCCATAAGTTAGGGAGTTAAATTCTTATTTTTTTCCTATTTAACTCTCTGTTTTACATATTTCCCATCTTCACATTGTTAACCCCATTTATCCCCATTAATTACCATATTTGTTATTACTTTGTAACCTACTCCCTTCATTTTATCTTCCACTCGCTTTCCTAATATGTTTTTATTATGTATACATTATCAAAAGTACAATCAAAATTTTCATGTTCATCCTTCTTTTTCCTAATTTTTGAATTAATGATTATTTTATTATACTGTGTATTCCTTTTTCACCTTTTCAAATCCATTTCTTCATTCACTGCTATTATAATTTACTTCTTTATGTTAATCCAAACTTAAATTTATTACCTTACTTAACTAGTTTTACTATCTTCTAATTTATTTATCCATTCTATATTTGGATGAACGGATTTATTCTACTTATTCTTTTGATGGCTCAACATCTATTTAGATACCTTAATAGTTTCTTTATCGATCCTACTAATTTGCAAAATTATTTTTCATGGGTATGTTTTGTTGTGCAAAAATTGCACAAATGCGGAAAGACAATAAACAGGATCTAGATTTGCCAATTTGAACATCACCCAATCTAGTAGCAATTATTCCATCACTCCAAATAAATAGCAAATAACTATAAAAAAAGAAAAAAAAGGAAGATGCACAATATTTATACTGGTTCCACTATCATCTAGATAGTGTACGTCCAGTCCAAAGGAGAGAGATTTTATTACACTTGAGAGAATTACAAGATATTACAAAATAAGAGTTTACATACCAAAGCCCCAAATTAGGGATAACAAGAAGAGAAACTCTATCTGGAGATCGCTGGCTGAATACCAGGATGGGTTTACAATGAAGTCTACCCTCAATATATATTCAACATAAATTCATGTGAATCATCAATCAAATTACCAAAATATGGTAAGAAGATAATGGAGGCAAATTACAATGGTAACAAATCGCGCAAACATAGCAAGTAATTCACTCGTTCCAAAGATGGAAGAAAATAATCCCAAAGCAATGTGATTACGAAGAAAGAAATAATATGCATATCATTTTGCATATATATTATTCCACAACATGCGCATGCAGATATTCCTTACCATCTCATTCAAATGCAATCCAATTATTTATGCATTTCCATAATGAACAAACGTGATTACTTTCCCTTTTGCATATTTGTTTCCTTCTATTTGTGATTTTGTATCACCAAAATTTAACATGTTTCCACGTCATAGTAAAGGGGGAAAATTTTTGAAGGACAAATTATTTTAAATAATTAGGCACAAGGGCACGTGCATTTTTTTGTCTCAATGATATGCCCAAAGCCCATTCATGGGTTAATCCTTTGCCTTTCTAATTTGTTTCATTTGTCTTCCTTCTTCGATTTCAAATTCTCTCTCACTCGCTCTCAAAATTCCAGTTGACAACAAAAATGGCGCTCAACTAGAAGTAAATCGTTATCTCCAGCACAACCGCAAACTTCAACGCCTGAAAAACAAACACCAAAAATTGAACAACAACCATCGATTCATGAAATTGATGACTTATTTCAGCAGAAATTCAGCAATAAACACCAAGTCGAGAAACCAAAATCATATCTCCATAAGATATTCAACATCCATCCACAATTCAAAAAATGAAAAACCTAGCTCAGTCTTAGTCGAAACCAAAAACAATAAAAGAAAAAGCCAGCAAGTTAAAATTACAACAATGGCCAATTGAAGAAGAAGCACCACAAAATCGAGAAAAAGGAATAAAGGGAAGAAATGAAAAAAATAGAGCAGATGGAAAGCAATCAAAAATAATAGAAAACATACCAGAAAAGGTAACTAATACTATAAAATCAATTATAACAAAGCTAATATAGTTGTATTATAATAGTATTGAATTTATTTAATAGAACAATGAAGAAAACATGCAGCAAAAAGTAGCTGTCGAGAAAGCAACTAAAGAACATTTGCAAAAAAGAAAGGAAGATCGAAGAGAGAAAAATGAAATAACCATACAGAAGGAAATTCCAACAGAAACTAAAAATACAATTTAACAGGTAAATTATACTTTAAAATTATGAAATTGATACTAAAAATGTCATAGTATTAAATGTATTCTAGTAGTATCAAAAATGTTAAACAAGAAAAAACTCAAAAAGAAAAAGGGAAACAAATTGCAAACGAAAAATTCAATGGTGAAGAAATCAATTCAGTAAAATTACAAACACTATGACATTATGACATGTTACATATTAGAAAAATGACACCTACGGTTTGTTTGGCAGAAAATGAGGCTTTGTAGTTTTAAAAATAGTTTTCATCATCATTTATTACAAAGCTGATACAAATGTATTGGAAAAGTGATATCCTCTATCATCTTGATTTAAGTTAATGCTTTGTAGTTGAAGAAATTATTTTCACCGGCATATATAATAAAACTGATACCACCATATTGCAAAATTGATACCCACTGTCTGTTTGTGTGGAGTTGATGTCTTGTACTGTAGAAATTTTCTTCCTTTCTTATTTGTAGCAAAACTGATACCAATATCTTATAAAAATGATACCCAATTGACTTTTCTTTGAAGGTGGTACTTTTTATTTTACAATTTGTTTTCACTGTAATTTGTTATAAATTGATAAAAATATAAACAAAAAATGATACCTCCAATATGTTTGTTTGATATTATTATTTAGCAATTTTAAAATTATTTCAACCGTACTTTTTAACAAACTGATACCTATGTTTAACGAAAATGATGCTCACTGTTTAAAGCTAATGGTCTGGAATTTTAAAAATTATTCAAAATATCATGTTTATAGAAACTGAAACCCATATCTAAAAAAAATGAAACCAACTTTGACTACGGTTGATGCCTTTATAATTCTCTAAATACTTTTTAATGTATATTGTGGAAAAAATGATATCAATACATTGCAAAAATGATACCAGAAGTATGATAGTTTGAAATTTCTACTGTAAACTTTTTTGAATGATTGTCGCTACATTATGTTTCGAAGGTGTTGAAATGATGAAATTTCCAGGTGTTTCGAAGGTGTTGAAATGCTGATGGTTTCGATGCTTTTAGTAACTTCCAAATGTACGCTTGCGAACTGATGCGGAACCTTCTTTGGATATTAAAGGCTTCGACCAGTTCGAAAGGCTTGCTTATGCTTTCGAAAGGGTTTTTCTGACCAAGGCATGTTTCCGAATGGTTTGAATGAAGGCGAAACCTTTGGTTTCGAAAGGTTTAGCGTGCAAATGAAGGGTTGTCATTCCTTCTCTTCGAAAGGTGTTGCTTTAACTCGATCATAATGTCTTTATGTATGTTAAAGCGGCTGCTTCGAAAGGGAATCTCTTGAAGCGGAAGGGTGCTTTCGTCCCTATCAACCCCTTCAAAAGGTTATGATATTTCTAATCTTTGGTTGTAGCATCTCTTTGACTACTTCAAAAGGTCTTGCTGGGCCACTTTTTTTGTTCTTCTTCATCTTCTACTCAATCAGGTTTCAACAAGATCAAAAGGATATTTGGTAGTAACAAATATAATTTTTTAATGGATGATTTGTTTGAAATATCACAACACCTGTCAAATATAATCCTGGATTCACCCCTGTCAACTGTTGAAGGATTGTGAAATATGTTATGTTGTTGAACATATCTCAACAAGCTTTCCACTCTTGTGGTCAAATTTTATCCAGTTTCAATTTTCCTTGGCATTTAGGGTTTCCGCCACTAGAAAGACCTTAAAATTAATACACACACACATACACACACATACGCACGGACATGCGCGCACACACACACACATATATTAAATAATTATATAAATATACATTTATATTAAATGGAGAAATGAATCATGGATTCACCCAAGTAAAGAGTAATCAGAATTATTACTTTAACCTTATCAACTACCATAATTATCTTTCTTCTTCTCATCTACTACAATCTAATTCTTTCTATCAAAAATTCCATTGCATTAAGTCCAAAAACCTAATTTTTGTCTAATTTTTCTCTTTTATTCTAGGAAAGTTTTGTTAAATTTGAATGTGATGGAGGAGAACTCATCTTAGTCCCCATCTTAATCTTCCTCTCAAAATCCGTCTTGATTTCCAATTCGGTCTCCATTGTTTTTTCTTGGTAAGTTTCAATCACTTTCAATTTGTGATTGGGTTAGGGTTTGTTATATTAACAAAATTAAGGCTTAGGGAAGTGGGTAACCGAATTAAGAGGGAGATGAGTGGTAATAGGTGGCCAAGATAGTTCCTAACAGTTATGATGGAGGATTTGGCTAGAAAATGATAGGCTATGATGAGCCATCGAGTGTATTTGGTTTTGGATAAAGACTTGGGTATTTAAATTTAAGTGAGAATAGAAGAAACAAGAAGAATTTATTAAAGATATCTTAGAAAATAAGGGGAACCAAATTTTTGTGAGTTTATGCTAAACTATTATCCCTTATCCATTTTATCTTTTTCATAAATTTTCCTCGTATTCATTAGTCCCCTTATGAAATATATACTTCTTTCATTACCAATCCCAATAAGGTCATGCATGTAAACTTAAAGGTGTTATGTTCTTTTTATGCATAAACCTAATTAAAGTAATCAAATTATGAATTAAAATAGAAGGACATAAGGGTATAATTATCATAGTATTAATGTATATATACAAGAATGGCATTCTACTTTGTTGAAGGCCAAATGGAAAAATATCAATATAATAATCAAGGGCTTATGATCATCGAATTATACAAACCATAATATATTATCTAAATCACTTCCATGTATATCCTTTTAATTCTGGGGTTTGTATCAATTAGGAAGACCAACGCAACCAATTTTCCTTAATCATGCATTAAAAGACCCAGTTGTAGCTTTTGTAGATTTTATTTTATTTACTTCCTTGGTTATTCTTCCCGAAATCAGATTTATTTACATATTATAATGTCACAGTTTCATGAACAATTTATTAAGGATACTTTAAAACCAAAAAAATCGGTATTTGAGCCACGAACCATTATTTCCATTGAGGACTTTTATGTGAGAAATGTGGATTACGGATCTTAAGGCTAAGATTAATACTAGAGGGAGGGTGAATAGTGTTAATAAAGAATTACTAAATCTTTTTGAATTTATGTTAATTTAGACACAAAAGTATGCAATATACTGAAACATGAATAATCACAGGAACAAACACAGATGCAGAAATAAAATAAACGCAGTAAAGGAAAGAACACACCGGATTTTATACTGGTTCGGAGTTACCCTATATCCAGTCCCGCAACATAAGTACGGATTTCCTTCCAACAGCAATCATACAATTACACCCTCGTTTTCAAGGCTACGAGGTACACCTTCTAGAATTTCGATCCTCTGGGTAGAGATACTTGATTTTCGGGCCACAAGTTTACCCAATTGATTTACCAAGGCTACAATCACACCTTTTCCCTTTTGTTGATTTCCAAGGCTACAATCACACCTTTTCTCGATTAATACATTACGAAGAAGTCTATAACTCCGAATAGCACTGAGAACCTTATAGAGATAGTGATAGAGAATCAAACTAGAAGTAATCGAGTATGATTGAATGTTGATTTCGGCAGAGTAATGATAAGAATATGTATTAAGAAATGAGGAAGAAGAAGAGGAGTGAAAACCAGAAAAAAGGTGATTAAAAATTCGTTGAAACTGACCCCTATTTATAGAAGAACAAAAGCCATGACCATTCATGAAGAGTTATGGTGAATAGACACTTCTTTTGAAATTTGAATTTTTGAATCAAACTGTAACCATGTCGACATGGTACCCATAGGCATGTCGACATCCCAAAGCATTTTATGATGTTTTGAATTTCTTTGAAAATAACCTTTATCTTATATAAAAACTATTTTAAACTTTATAAATATACTTGAATATAGTTGAAATTCATAAGTAAATATAAATAATAATATATATAGAATTTAACCATAATTTTATATTTAAATCTAAGTATAAATATTTCAAAGTTAAATATATTATTAAAAAAGATAGTTTAAAATCAGGAGTTATTTGACTTTGAAAATAAAATGTTTTTGAGGCTAAAATTATTTAAAATCAGGATCGAGAGTTTTGAATCATTTAAAAGGAAAGTTTTGAAATCATTTTGAAAACAAGATAATTTTGTAAAATGATTTGAATTAAAATTAGTGGATACAAAACAATGTCCCACTAGATTTTTGTAGGTTCCATCCTACTTAGGGTTCCATCCCTTTAACCGGCTCCAAGTGGATTCCATTCCACGAATAACTTGGATTTTAAGATGCCAGTGCTTTTCTACGAGTTTTAAAAAAAATTCCTAATAAAAAATACTTATCCTTGAAATCTTGAACTCTTGATAATCTTGATACTCATGAGTCTTCTATCTTGATATCTTGAATCTCTATATTGTACAGTCTTCATTCTTAGTACCTGCATGGTTAAATCCTACATATACATATATATCTAAACTTATAATGTTAGTATTTATATTTTATAATCTATTCTAAGGTTGTTGTCATCAAAACCATCATCTCATGGACCAACAATCTCCCCTTTTTGACGATGACAACCTTTGTTTATAAAATATTATTTCTATCCTAATAACTCCCCCTAAAACTAACAACTCCCCCTTAATCTATATCTAACTTCCCTATTTTATATTTCTCCCCCTTTGTCATCAACAAAAACTTACTCCCCCTCATTCTTGGACTTTAGTACCTGCATTGATAAACTATGCAACGGAATATATAGATTAAGAAATAATTATACTTATAAACATGATAAATAATTAAAGATTATATACATTTTAATGTGTGTGTGTGTATATATGCTCTACACACCAATCTTCAAATCAATAAGAAATCAATCCACACAAAGTATCAATTCAAATCAAATCAATTCAAACAAATCAAACAAAGCAAACAAATAAAAAAATCAAACATTACGTTGAACTTCCACCCATCCTTCTTCTCCAAAGATTGGGTCTGCCTTAATAGCATCCCAATTATCATTGTCATTGGTGAGAGAGACAGGAGGTTGTGCTTCGTTATCATCCTTGTGCAGAGAGGAGATCATCCATCATATCGCATCGAAGTGCCTTTCTTGTTCCTTGATCATCTGCATTTGACTCAATTCTAAGTGACACTGGCTTCGTAGAATAAACGAGAGAATATTCTTGAACGAATTAAGAGTTTCTTCAAGATTTTCGGATAAATTGTGAATAGGATTAGCCATAGTTGAGTTTGTGAGAGAAATAGAGGATATAGATGATAAGAAAATAAATTTCAGTGAAGAATTCTGGAAGAAACATGTATTTATAGGTGTAGAAATTCGTTTGAAATGAATAGACATTTGGTAGTTATTCAAATTTCAAATTCAAAATCAATTGTCATTTCTGACCAGTACATGTCGACATGGTCTTATAGGGGATGTCGACATGGTTTAGTGAAAATTTATGACAATTTTGATTTTGTGAATAATTGTGTATATATATAAATTTATATAATATACTAACATTTATTCTAGGGATAAGATAAAGTAGATAACAGAAAGGAAATTTCATTTCATTGCATACTACGATAATACAATGATTAAGCACACAACAAACTACATGAACATTCGAAATAAAGCAAACAAAACAAATACAACAAGATACGAAAAGATAAAATTAGTTAAGGATGAAGATGATGAAGATAGTCCAAGTTTCTTACTGACTTTTGAAAAGAACTTGTTCATCTTCGAAGAAATATTATCCAACTTTTTACTAACGGATCGTTTTAGAATCCGTTGATTCTCCACAATAATCTTTTGGTTATTGAGAAGGGTTTTGTTGGATGGATTGGAAGGATATTCGATGCTTTCCAAAGAAGTTTCACCTTCTTCTTCTTCTTCAATTTCCATTTCATTCCATTCTTCTTCTTCTTCCTCTTCTTCCATTTCCTCATGAGCCAAACGCTCTACCTTTCGGTAAGGGTCTCATATGGTTGAAACACAAATGGAATTTTCATAAGTGAAATGTTGGAATGATTGAAAACTTTTCTAGAGACAAATTCTTCGCCTTTGAAATCCACTCCAAAATAGTTAAAAATTCGAGTGACATAAATTCCATGGTATAAAGTAATCTCACCCATTTCAAGATTTTTAGGACGAAGTTCATCCAAAATAACTTGCGCCCAATTTATGTCATAATTTCCGAAAATAGAAAAAAGATCTTTGCAAACTTTTGAAGTAGGATTGTTAAAATTTCCCGATCTTGGGTCAAAGTATGTTGCAAAAGAAGATTAACAATTCTTGCTTTTGGTCGAAAATTTCTATTTTAAAAATCAAAATCATCATCTCTTTCGAAAATGTGATGAAATGTCTCACGGTCATGTTTATCGATTTTAAAGTTAGAAATATCTATTCCCGAACTCTTGCAATTGAGAATGGTACCCAAAAGATCACAATTCAAAACAATTTGAGTGCCTTCTCCACTACTCTAAATTTCATTTTCATTTCCAACACAAAATCCGCGACTTAAATTCACATAGAAAATTTTGACAAGATTAGGATAGCAAACAAAATCATTTTGAGAAGAGTCAATAAGACTAAGAACACCATTGTTTGCAAAAAGAGAATCAATTTCATAAGAAGAAAAATCTTGAAAAATAGCAAATTTTCCGGGATGGACTTTGGCATAGTTAGCATTATTGATGTATGCTTTAATTGCCTCCGGATATTTGAATAATTGCTCTTTGATTTTTTCGAAAATTCTCATGGTGGAGGGGTTGCTTGAAGAAGCAATTAAAGTAGAGAGTAGAAAGCTTGAAGATATGAAGAAGGAGTTTGAATTTGAAAATGAGAGTGAAAAGATATGATAAAAGATAGTGAATAAATAGATTCTCAAAGGACATATTCTTTGGTCATAATGAATCTTTTCAGAGAATTGAATGAAGTGAAAAGGTGGATGGAAATTCAAACATTTGAATTCAAATTTTGAAATTCAAATTCAGGTAGCCATGTCGACATCATGGTAGGGACCATGTCGACATGTGCTTTTGAATTTTCATGAATTGATTTTTCCTAAGATCTCTAATATATATTATTATTATTAATGTCTATTATATATTTTTGAAATATTATTAAACTTATAATATATTTCAGAAAGTATTAAAAATAAAAAAAATAGAAAATAAATTTCAAAATCCAAACAACACACCATTCAAAATCAACCAATCAAACAATCAAGCAACTAATTCTAAGCAAGCAATTTCAACCAATTGTATTGTAAACGTGTACCTTTTTCTAAGTCCGTTTCTCTGAATTCGTCGAAGTCGTGAACAGCTGTGAAACACAAAGTCGAATTATCTGTCTTCTGATCATCATCACTTGAGGACGAATCTGAGTCATCTAGAGTAATAGTAAATGCACGCTTCCGTTTCTTTGCTGCTTCATTATTCATAGGAGGATTCTGTCTATTTAGATACGGACAGTCTCTTTTGAAGTGGCCCGGTTTATCACAGTTGTAACATTTGTCATTATTTGGCACTATATTCTGATTTCCATAATTCTTATAGTTGTTTCTTTTGAGATTATTCATCTTTCTGTATTTTAGGAATTTCCTAAAATTTCTGGTCATAAAGGCTATCTCTTCATCATTATCGCTCTTAGAGTCTGATCCATCGGTCAATGCATTGAATGCCATTGATTTCTTTTCAGATGCTTTACTTTCTCTTCTTCCGATCATTTGAACTTCATATGACAATAGATTTCCAATTAATTCTTCTATCTTCAAAATACTGATGTCATTTGCCTCTTCGATCGCAAGTGTATTTTGATCCCATTCTAGAGTTACAGAGTTTAAAATCTTTCTGACTTGATCTTCTTTAGAAAATTCCTTTCCCAAAGATATTAGAGAATGCACAATATCCTGAAATCTACTATACATATCTGAAATAGACTCATTGGCATTCATTTTAGATAATTGAAACTGATTTGTGAGCATGGAAATTTTGGTCCGTTTAACTTTGCTTGTTCCTTCATGAGTAACTTGCAAAGTTTTCCAGATTTCATATGCAAACTTACAAACTGACACTCTATTGAATTCATTTCTATCTAGTGAACAAAACAGAATATTCATTGCCTTAGAATTATTTTGTGCAACATTCTTTTGCTCAGTAGTCCACTGTGCAAAATCAGTTGTGGGTTCAGAATATTCAGTTTGTGTGATATTCCAAGTGTCTAATCCTATAGATTGTAAATATATTTTCATCCTACATGCCCAATATGCATAGTTACTGCCATTAAAAAGTGGTGGTCTAACAGTACACTGACTCTCTACAAATGAACCAGTGACAGGGATACTAGTGTTAGTAACAGTACCAGTGTTGGTAGCCATTTAGAAAACTTTTCAAAAATCAGATTATGAAACTTTAAAAACCTTGCTCCAATACCAATTGTGAGAAATGCGGATTACGGATCTTAAGGCTAAGATTAACACTAGAGGGGGGGGTGAATAGTGTTAATAAAGAATTACTAAATCTTTTTGAATTTATGTTAATTTAGACACAAAAGTATGCAATATACAGAAACAGGATGTAACGTTTTCGATTTTTCGTTGCCGAAAAACCAGATAGTTATGGGTTTAAGAAAGAAGAAAAGAGAGAAGAAGAGAGGAGAAAAAAGACAGAGAATATAGAAAATAGAACGGAAAGAAAACAACTGAACAACATCAAAATCTCACAATTCACAGCGGAACAACATATAATAATAAATGAATAATCTTTAAACAAAGAACTATATCAGTTATTACATTTTATACTTTACATCATATCATCAGAGTGTACAATAACAACAACAAACAAACAGTGCAGCGGAAAAGAAATACTATATACTAATAATACGCCATGCCATCCAGCTTGCCTCCTGCAACTCCTGAATATCCAGAATATCATGATAAACCTAACTCTTGACTGCCCGTGTGGAAATTGGTGGGCACCCAGAGTTTAGGAAGGAAAATAATAACTCCGAGTCAGTCATGTGACTGGTGTGAGAACTCAAAAATGTTTATTTATTTTTAAAATCAAAATAGAAGAATATTTTTAAAGTCAATTCGCAATGCTTTTAAAAATGAGACTACCATAAGGCCTCCCGCACACACACACAATGCAAACGCAAAATCGGAGGAGATTTCTCCTTATGATAGTCAAAGATGCTTGATACGTATTAAAAAGAACATTTGATATTATTACTAGTGCATAGTGTAGGAAAAATTCATTTCGAAAGTAAAATATAAATCTTAGCCAACATAGACATTTCGAACTATGCCTACTATAGCTAACTATGTTCAATAGCAGGTTACCGCCACATTCCATAGCAGGTTATACAACTAAAACCGTACAAGTCTCGTATTGTTTCTTTGGATTTCCAACGAATGATCAGGCCAAGGAACTTCCCATTGCCACATGAGAATGCCTCTGGATGGACATCCCCGAGAACCAAACCGGATCTCTACCAACACAAGGCCGGGTTACCCCTAACTGAGTAACAACTGACCGAATATGCCATCCCCCGGTCCTTTGGGACCTTTCACCGAGCGCTCGTAATCAATTCACACAATCATAAAGTGTTTTCAACATGAGTAAGTATCTGGGCTCCATACCATGATACCACCCTTTTCCAGAAGGAAATGCACACATCCTAAAGGGCGCTACCCCTCATAACCTTGCTGCTTCTTTCCTGTTTTGACCATTCACGGGGTGTGAGGCTCGACGAAGTCACGTCCACAAAAACATACTTTATACAAAAGCCATGCTTTGGGTCAACAAATGATCATAGAAATGATCACCAGGATAGACGATCAAATAAATGATCCTATCACAAATAATCAACACAATGATCATTTCACAGCAACACTCAGCATGTCACATTACCAAATTGGGAATATATCGCTGATAACATTCAATTACATAACCTCTGAGCTCGTACGTCTCAGAGAAGGGTGTTAAGCTAAAAGAATAAATTCTCCGCCACCAACAGAAATATATTTGAATGAAATCTGCTTTATATCTCAATTTGTAACGTCAGACATACAATCCATACAAGTCTGTTCCGGGCTCGAACAAAACCGAAGGCACTTACAAAGAAGTCCTTGCAATCCGGATATTCACAATCCTGATCGGATTTCCCATCACTTAGGGAGTCTCTATACCGTTGCAACTCAGTGCAGAGACAATCGACAGGTCATCCTATCACTCTCGCAAATACTGGGTCTTCAACACCGATCTTCAAATGCAATTCATAATGACGTATTACATATTCGGAATGGGTTATACGACCCCATGGTCCTTTCCCGGTTAACCCGAATAGTGAGCGCTTATTCAAAAATAAGTGTGGCATTCAAATTCAAACAAATCACATCAATTACCCATTCAAAGGGAAATATTGATAGTCGGTTATTGAACTATCAATGGATATGCACAACATCACCAGATTCCAAATAATTTTCCAAATTATTTACTTTCCAAAAATATCTTTACAAGATATATAATTCAATATCTCAAAAATAAATCAATATTTATTTTTAACAAATTCCACTTTCTTTTATAAATTCCATAGTGAATTTATATTTCAAAATATCTATGAATATACGATTTCAATTATTCATTTCAATTTATCTTCAAAAAGATAAATTCTCAAAGTATTCACTTTATATTGGAAAACATTTCCATACTTATTTAATAAGTAATTCACAAATTTTATTTATTTTCAACACTTAGAAAATATTCAATATACTTAAATCGAGATTAAGTATATATTTCATTCTTTAAGGAAATCATTCTCTTAAACATATTTATTTGGGCCAAAACGAATGTTGCGTAAAACATCGTTACGACGTCCCAAAATCACTAGTATAGGGATTCGAAATTAAAATAGATATATAAATCCCAATACTATACAAAACATTTCCTTTCGGAAATCATTTACTATAACAACAGTGTTATAGTCCACTATTTCCTTTTTTTCTCGAAAACGTCTATTTCAACAATCAATGTTGAAATCTATGGTTTCGAATCTCAACATATTTAAAACATCGTTAGATCGTTTTAATTCAATTTAAACATCCCATTCAAAACAATTTTCTTTAACATATTATTCACTATTCAAAAACGTGAATATACTACATTAACAAATTTCATCCTTTTATTCATTTTATTTTAAAGTATTATTCACAGTCAAAAATGTGAATATAGCTCCATAAATAAGTTATAACAATTCACTTATCAAAATAAGTCGTTGGTGAATTTATAAAACAACATTTATAAATTCCTTTATTAACCTGTTCAATTTATAACTCAATTATATACCAAAGGTTCACATTATAAGTTAAATGCTTATAAAACGATTATTTTACAAAATCGTTCTTTTAAACTTCATAATTATAAATCTTATAACTTATAAGATTCAATTATTTATCCAAAACCATTCTTTAATAACTTCACGAAATTTATAAATCTTATTATTTATAAATTTCACTTATAACTTCACCATTTATAATTTTATAAATTCCATTCACTTATGCAATCCATTTTCACTTCATTCAAACACTTATAAAAACTCGTTTTATAATTCAAATGTTTTAAATTTATAAATATCAATTTATAAATCCTTTATAAAATCCATTTATACTATTATTTTAAAACATCTTTAATCTCCTTTATAATTTCATCATTTTGATTTATAAAATAATCAAATTTTATAAATCCTATATTTAAACTTTTCACAATAAATTCAAAAATTCCGATTTAACTATTTTATAAAATCATCAGCATCATATTCTCAAAAATCAGTTTTTTTTAACTATATTTCTCAAAAATCATAATTTTTATAACTTTAAAAATTATAACGTTTATTTATTTAAAATGGATCAATTCCAAAATTATTTTATAAAACGTATACTTTTCAAAAATCACTTTAAAAAAATCATTTTTAAAGTTTCAAAATTTGGTCCAATGATGCTACATACAAAATAGTCAATCACGACAACAACGATATCATATATCGTATATGATAATCAACGAATATCAAAATATCCAAAATCAAATAAATACTGTTGAGGAATCCAGTTGGATCCCTCCAACCTGTTTTCCTGCATCCACAAACATTAGCACAATACCAATTTCGCTCCAGTACGAAATGATCGCGGTATATGAGATTTAAAATATTATCCGCTTAATAGACGGCGCAATAGGGTCTCTTCCGCTAAACAAATGCGGGAAATCAACAACTGCAATATATACATATGCCAATATATATATATATTGATATTATATATAATACCAATTTCACTGTTTATGAAATATTCGCGGTATATGTTTTTAATAAATAACATCCGCTTACTAACGGCGCATAATGTCTATTTTAACAATCAATAGATATCAATCATCATTCAAACATGCATTCAAATATTTTAAATCTAACTATTTAAAATAAAAATCGAAACTGATTCGATTGAGTGAGAAGTTCTCACCTTGATTTCAATTCCGTTTTAGCGATTTATTTCGAATAAAATTAAACGTGGGTTTAATTTTACCTGAAATTCTTACTAACTCCAAACGACTCCAATCCAATTCCATCGCGTAGTGCTCGTCCATACGATTCCAATGCAACTGGTTTCGCGCGTTTTCGACCTCGTATGAAAAAGATATGAATTTTCAAAGATTCCACGAATTATATTTTATATAATTTACAACATTTTATTTATTTTAAAACCTACACTAGCTCATGGCCGTTGGATCCAACCTGCAGTGCATCACAGCCGTGCGTGACACCCCCCCCCCCCCTTCTCCCTCTCTTCTCATTCACGCGATCCATCTCAGAACATGCCGAACCCAAATCCTAAAACTAGGGTTCGACTTCGCCATAACCACGTCGTCATATAACCCGATCAAGAGCCACCACGTCGCGCGCCTCCCCAAGCTCCACCCACGGCCCAAGTGCGGCTAGGTCCGGTTGCTGCGTTTGCACGCAGTTCGAGGCCGAACGCGCCTCCTTCAAACCCCTCCCCACGTCGATCCATGGCTCCAAACGCGATCATAACCGTTGATCTTGTAGTTCTCTTCATGCTCCACCTCTTTGTAGTTGGAAGTTTCATCTAATTGTTGATGGATTTGGAGTATTCGAGGGAGGAAGGAGAGAAGTTTCTGGCCGTCCATTCTATGGTGGCGGCTGGCATATAGAACTAGGGTTTATATTTTTTTTTTTATATTATTTTCTTGTGAATTATGAGCTATTTATAGAGAAAAAAACGAACACTATTCATCCGGAAATTCCGAAGTCCGATTCACGCGCCGTAACCAGCGTTTCTAGGGTTTACCCCGCGTTCCGGACACAATGGAACAGGTTTCGAAAGCTAATTCGGACATCTGTGCGAGTTATGGCTACAAACGTTCAATTTAAATTAAACCGATTTAAATGATTTTCTAGGTGTTTTAATTTGTATCGGACAAACGGTAAATCCAATTGACTTGAAATTTGAAATCTTACAATAATATCACATTACGGATCCGATGAAACTAGTTTCGTCGAAATCCGAGACTTTTTGAAAAATGGCTATTTTAACTCGCCAAATTAATATTAAAAACAATTCGATGCGTTTCGAGCTGCCACGCTCAAACGATAACTCCGATTGACACGAAAATTGAAATCCGGTAATAACTAACTATTACGGATCCAATGGAACTGGTTTCGTTCAATTCTGAGACTGTTCAAAAATTGACTATTTTCACTAGTCGATTTTAATATTAAAATATTCAATTTTCACAAATAAACTTTTAATTCGATTTTAAAAGTTCTAAAATATCTTTCTAACTTCAATATGATAAAATAAAATTTTACAAATCATTTTCAATCATATTTAACCCAATTTTCAATTATTTTCATAATTCAACATATTAAATTATCGATTAAATTATTCAATTAAATCATAATTATTCAAATAAAATTTATTTGACTTATAAATTCACTTATTAATATTTAAAATTAATTAAATATTCAAATTTTAATTATCAAAAATTCTGGGTCGTTACAATCTTCCCCCCTTAAAAGAATTTCGTCCTCGAAATTACAAGTAAGAAAAGTTACAGTATTCATTAACTTTCCAAAATCCATAGTTAAACTTCTTACAAATCTTTACTAAGTTTTCAAATCATACTTACTTATCTTTTCAAAAACAACTACTGTTATTTAACTTTCAATTCCAAATCAAAGTTAAAGTTTTCAAAATTTTCCAATTTTCTCAAAATTTTTCTAACGCCTTAAATTTTCGGAAAAATTCGCCATAGTCTCCTTTGCGCGGCTCGATCCAAAAAAAAATGACATTATATATATCACAAATATACATCTCATCAAGTAATGATGCATCCCGAAGGGAAAAAAGTATAAAAGTACGGTATGTAATCCGAGATATGTACCTTATATTTTATTAGCGAGCATATACGGCTAATATAGCGCGAAAGCGAGCTCCAAATGCGAAGCAAATGCGATCCGCACCTACTAAACACTCAACAAACAACATGAGAACATGCATATATGAATATGGTATCAATATACAACATATAGCAACATAATAACTATATATGCCAACATAGCAAATGCAATAAAAGCAATATATATTCAACCATCAACCAACTAGCGTTCATAACCAATAAATATTCATTCATATTCTCATTAATATTCAATGAAATGGGTTTTCAATTTAAATCACATTTGATTCATTAACAGTGGATGTTTTTACTAACATTCATTTTCAATTAGTTTATATTTACTAATTTATATTCAAGTTGGTTCACTTTCAAATCAAATTCAATTCTATTTAAGATTCACTTAACTTCCAATTGAATTTCAATTACTTTAGCTTCCAATTTCATTAACACTTAATGAATTATATACAATCAACTAACAATTATATAACAACCAATGTATATCAATTGCGACCAAATTCCTTTGCTTCTATTCATTCAATTTGGCTAAACATCTTTACTTTCAATTGGTTCAATTTAATTGGTTTTCATTCAATTATTCAATTTCTCATAACCTAAGATTTTAATGAATTACACTTACATTCATTATTTCATATCAACTTAATTCACATTCAATTGATTTACATATTCAATCCATTCATTCAATTCAATTACAAAATTTGAATTTCATTTCATAACTCAAGTTCACATTTATCACTTAACTTTATTAATTTACTTTGATCTCTTAAGTTATATTCCATTTGACTTTAAATTCACTTTTATTTACAACCCATATTCATAAATATATATTCATATAGTTTCACTTCTTAGATATATAAGTTTATTTCTCAATTGTAAATCACTTTAATTATAATTCAATTCTTATAATTCTTTTGCTTATACAATTATTCTTCAATTTAGATTATTCAAACATCTAAACAATCAACTTATATACTTTAATAATTCTGAAAAATTATTTCTTCATATACAAAATATAATCAAGGTAAAATTATTTCATTTACCCAATTTTAAAACAATATTGTGTCGATTTATCTTGTTTAAGAGTTTAGAAACCCCTTTCTACGATAGTTAGCCAGACTACATCGACCGAAATCTATAAACAATCAACCGATAAGTCAACACAATACAAAACAATTATATATTCACTAACAAATACGCTCTCATAGCTATTATTACACTCAACTCATTCTAGAGTACTGCTGACTCTATCTCTAATGAGTAATACCCAACAGAACCATGGTTGTCGCTTAACCACATGCTCCGATACCAAATGTAACGTTTTCGATTTTTCGTTGCCGAAAAACCAGATAGTTATGGGTTTAAGAAAGAAGAAAAGAGAGAAGAAGAGAGGAGAAAAAAGACAGAGAATATAGAAAATAGAACGGAAAGAAAACAACTGAACAACATCAAAATCTCACGATTCGCAGCGGAACAACATATAATAATAAATGAATAATCTTTAAACAAAGAACTATATCAGTTATTACATTTTATACTTTACATCATATCATCAGAGTGTACAACAACAACAACAACAAACAAACAGTGCAGCGGAAAAGAAATACTATATACTAATAATACGCCATGCCATCCAGCTTGCCTCCTGCAACTCCTGAATATCCAGAATATCCTGATAAACCTAACTCTTGACTGCCCGTGTGGAAATTGGTGGGCACCCAGAGTTTAGGAAGGAAAATAATAACTCCGAGTCAGTCATGTGACTGGTGTGAGAACTCAAAACAGTTTATTTATTTTTAAAATCAAAATAGAAGAATATTTTTAAAGTCAATTCGCAATGCTTTTAAAAATGAGACTACCATAAGGCCTCCCGCACACACACACAATGCAAACGCAAAATCGGAGGAGATTTCTCCTTATGATAGTCAAAGATGCTTGATACGTATTAAAAAGAACATTTGATATTATTACTAGTGCATAGTGTAGGAAAAATTCATTTCGAAAGTAGAATATAAATCTTAGCCAACATAGACATTTCGAACTATGCCTATTATAGCTAACTATGTTCAATAGCAGGTTACCGCCACATTCCATAGCAGGTTATACAACTAAAACCGTACAAGTCTCGTATTGTTTCTTTGGATTTCCAACGAATGATCAGGCCAAGGAACTTCCCATTGCCACATGAGAATGCCTCTGGATGGACATCCCCGAGAACCAAACCGGATCTCTACCAACACAAGGCCGGGTTACCCCTAACTGAGTAACAACTGACCGAATATGCCATCCCCCGGTCCTTTGGGACCTTTCACCGAGCGCTCGTAATCAATTCACACAATCATAAAGTGTTTTCAACATGAGTAAGTATCTGGGCTCCATACCATGATACCACCCTTTTCCAGAAGGAAATGCACACATCCTAAAGGGCGCTACCCCTCATAACCTTGCTGCTTCTTTCCTGTTTTGACCATTCACGGGGTGTGAGGCTCGACGAAGTCACGTCCACAAAAACATACTTTATACAAAAGCCATGCTTTGGGTCAACAAATGATCATAGAAATGATCACCAGGATAGACGATCAAATAAATGATCCTATCACAAATAATCAACACAATGATCATTTCACAGCAACACTCAGCATGTCACATTACCAAATTGGGAATATATCGCTGATAACATTCAATTACATAACCTCTGAGCTCATACGTCTCAGAGAAGGGTGTTAAGCTAAAAGAATAAATTCTCCGCCACCAACAGAAATATATTTGAATGAAATCTGCTTTATATCTCAATTTGTAACGTCAGACATACAATCCATACAAGTCTGTTCCGGGCTCGAACAAAACCGAAGGCACTTACAAAGAAGTCCTTGCAATCTGGATATTCACAATCCTGATCGGATTTCCCATCACTTAGGGAGTCTCTATACCGTTGCAACTCAGTGCAGAGACAATCGACAGGTCATCCTATCGCTCTCGCAAATACTGGGTCTTCAACACCGATCTTCAAATGCAATTCATAATGACGTATCACATATTCGGAATGGGTTATACGACCCCATGGTCCTTTCCCGGTTAACCCGAATAGTGAGCGCTTATTCAAAAATAAGTGTGGCATTCAAATTCAAACAAATCACATCAATTACCCATTCAAAGGGAAATATTGATAGTCGGTTATTGAACTATCAATGGATATGCACAACATCACCAGATTCCAAATAATTTTCCAAATTATTTACTTTCCAAAAATATCTTTACAAGATATATAATTCAATATCTCAAAAATAAATCAATATTTATTTTTAACAAATTCCACTTTCTTTTATAAATTCCACAGTGAATTTATATTTCAAAATATCTATGAATATACGATTTCAATTATTCATTTCAATTTATCTTCAAAAAGATAAATTCTCAAAGTATTCACTTTATATTGGAAAACATTTCCATACTTATTTAATAAGTAATTCACAAATTTTATTTATTTTCAACACTTAGAAAATATTCAATATACTTAAATCGAGATTAAGTATATATTTCATTCTTTAAGGAAATCATTCTCTTAAACATATTTATTTGGGCCAAAACGAATGTTGCGTAAAACATCGTTACGACGTCCCAAAATCACTAGTATAGGGATTCGAAATTAAAATAGATATATAAATCCCAATACTATACAAAACATTTCCTTTCGGAAATCATTTACTATAACAACAGTGTTATAGTCCACTATTTCCTTTTTTTCTCGAAAACGTCTATTTCAACAATCAATGTTGAAATCTATGGTTTCGAATCTCAACGTATTTAAAACATCGTTAGATCGTTTTAATTCAATTTAAACATCCCATTCAAAACAATTTTCTTTAACATATTATTCACTATTCAAAAACGTGAATATACTACATTAACAAATTTCATCCTTTTATTCATTTTATTTCAAAGTATTATTCACAGTCAAAAATGTGAATATAACTCCATAAATAAGTTATAACAATTCACTTATCAAAATAAGTCGTTGGTGAATTTATAAAACAACGTTTATAAATTCCTTTATTAACCTGTTCAATTTATAACTCAATTATATACCAAAGGTTCACATTATAAGTTAAATGCTTATAAAACGATTATTTTACAAAATCGTTCTTTTAAACTTCATAATTATAAATCTTATAACTTATAAGATTCAATTATTATCCAAAACCATTCTTTAATAACTTCACGAAATTTATAAATCTTATTATTTATAAATTTCACTTATAACTTCACCATTTATAATTTTATAAATTCCATTCACTTATGCAATCCATTTTCACTTCATTCAAACACTTATAAAAACTCGTTTTATAATTCAAATGTTTTAAATTTATAAATATCAATTTATAAATCCTTTATAAAATCCATTTATACTATTATTTTAAAACATCTTTAATCTCCTTTGTAATTTCATCATTTTGATTTATAAAATAATCAAATTTTATAAATCCTATATTTAAACTTTTCACAATAAATTCAAAAATTCCGATTTAACTATTTTATAAAATCATCAGCATCATATTCTCAAAAATCAGTTTTTTTTTTAACTATATTTCTCAAGAATCATAATTTTTATAACTTTAAAAATTATAAAATTTATTTATTTAAAATGGATCAATTCCAAAATTATTTTATAAAACGTATACTTTTCAAAAATCACTTTAAAAAATCATTTTTAAAGTTTCAAAATTTGGTCCAATGATGCTACATACCAAATAGTCAATCACGACAACAACGATATCATATATCGTATATGATAATCAACGAATATCAAAATATCCAAAATCAAATAAATACTGTTGAGGAATCCAGTTGGATCCCTCCAACCTGTTTTCCTGCATCCACAAACATTAGCACAATACCAATTTCGCTCCAGTACGAAATGATCGCGGTATATGGGATTTATAATATTATCCGCTTAATAGACGGCGCAATAGGGTCTCATCCGCTAAACAAATGCGGGAAATCAACAACTGCAATATATACATATGCCAATATATATATATTGATATTATATATAATACCAATTTCACTGTTTATGAAATATTCGCGGTATATGTTTTTAATAAATAACATCCGCTTACTAACGGCGCATAATGTCTATTTTAACAATCAATAGATATCAATCATCATTCAAACATGCATTCAAATATTTTAAATCTAACTATTTAAAATAAAAATCGAAACTGATTCGATTGAGTGAGAAGTTCTCACCTTGATTTCAATTCCGTTTTAGCGATTTATTTCGAATAAAATTAAACGCGCGTTTAATTTTACCCGAAATTCTTACTAACTCCAAACGACTCCAATCCATTTCCATCGCGTAGTGCTCGTCCATACGATTCCAACGCAACTGGTTTCGCGCATTTTCGACCTCGTATGAAAATGATATGAATTTTCAAAGATTGCACGAATTATATTTTATATAATTTACAACATTTTATTTATTTTAAAACCTACACTAGCTCATGGCCGTTGGATCCAACCTGCAGTGCATCACAGCCGTGCGCGACCCCCCCTTCTCCCTCTCTTCTCATTCACGCGATCCATCTCAGAACATGCCGAACCCAAATCCTAAAACTAGGGTTCGACTTCGCCATCACCACGTCGTCATATAACCCGATCAAGAGCCACCACGTCGCGCGCCTCCCCAAGCTCCACCCACGGCCCAAGTGCGGCTAGGTCCGGTCGCTGCGTTTGCATGCAGTTCGAGGCCGAACACGCCTCCTTCAAACCCCTCCCCACGTCGATCCATGGCTCCAAACGCGATCATAATCGTTGATCTTGTAGTTCTCTTCATGCTCTACCTCTTTGTAGTTGGAAGTTTCGTCTAATTGTTGATGGATTTGGAGTATTCGAGGGAGGAAGGAGAGAAGTTTCTGGCCGTCCATTCTATGGTGGCGGCTGGCATATAGAACTAGGGTTTATATATATATATATATTTTTCTTGTGAATTATGAGCTATTTATAGAGAAAAAAACGAACACTATTCATCCGGAAATTCCGAACTCCGATTCACGCGCCGTAACCAGCATTTCTAGGGTTTACCCCGCGTTCCGGACACAATGGAATAGGTTTCGAAAGCTAGTTCGGACATCTGTGCGAGTTATGGCTACAAACGTTCAATTTAAATTAAACCGATTTAAATGATTTTCTAGGCGTTTTAATTTGTATCGGACAAACGGTAAATCCAATTGACTTGAAATTTGAAACCTTACAATAATATCACATTACGGATCCGATGAAACTGGTTTCGTCGAAATCCGAGACTTTTTGAAAAATGGCTATTTTAACTCGCCAAATTAATATTAAAAACAATTCGATGCGTTTCGAGCTGCCACGCTCAAACGATAACTCCGATTGACACGAAAATTGAAATCCGGTAATAACTAACTATTACGGATCCAATGGAACTGGTTTCGTTCAATTCTGAGACTGTTCAAAAATTGACTATTTTCACTAGTCGATTTTAATATTAAAATATTCAATTTTCACAAATAAACTTTTAATTCGATTTTAAAAGTTCTAAGATATCTTTCTAACTTCAATATGATAAAATAAAATTTTACAAATCATTTTCAATCATATTTAACCCAATTTTCAATTATTTTCATAATTCAACATATTAAATTATCGATTAAATTATTCAATTAAATCATAATTATTCAAATAAAATTTATTTGACTTATAAATTCACTTATTAATATTTAAAATTAATTAAATATTCAAATTTTAATTATCAAAAATTCTGGGTCGTTACACAGGAATAATCACAGAAACAAACACATATGCAGAAATAAAATAAACGCAATAAAGGAAAGAACATACTAGATTTTATACTGGTTCGGAGTTACCCTACATCTAGTCCCGCAACACAAGTATGGATTTCCTTTCAACAACAATTGTACAATCACACCTTCGGTTTCAAGGCTACGAGGTACACCCTCCAGAATTTCGATCCTCTTGGTAGAGATACTTGATTTCCGGGCCATAAGTTTACCCAATTGATTTACCAAGGCTTCAATCACATCTATTCCCTTTTGATTGATTTCCAAGGCTACAATCACACCTTTTCTCGCTTAATAGATTACAAAGAAGTCTATAACTCTGAATAGCACTGAGAACCTTGTAGAGATAGTGATAGAGAATCAAATTAGAAGTAATCGAGTATGATTCAATGTTGATTTCGGCAGAGTAATGATAAGAATATGTATTAAGAAATGAGGAAGAAGAAGAGGACTGAAAACCAGAAAAAAGTGATTAAAAATTCGTTGAAACTGACCCCTATTTATAGAAGAACAACAGCTATGACCATTCATGAAGAGTTATGGCGAATGGACACTTCTTTTGAAATTGAATTTTTGAATCAAACTGTAACCATGTCGACATGGTACCTATAGGCATGTCGACATCCCAAAGCATTTTATGATGTTTTGAATTTCTTTGAAAATAACCTTTATCTTATATAAAAACTATTTTAAACTTTATAAATATATTTGACTATAGTTGAAATTCATAAGTAAATATAAAGAATAATATATATATAGAATTTAACCATAATTTTATATTTAAATCTAAGTATAAATATTTAAAATTTAAATATATTATTAAAAAAGATAGTTCAAAATCAGGAGTAATTTGACTTTGAAAATAAAGACGTTTTTGAGGCTAAAATTATTTAAAATCAGGATCGAGGGTTTTGAATCTTTTAAAAGGAAAGTTTTGAAATCATTTTGAAAACAAGATAATTTTGTAAAATCATTTGAATTAAAATTAGTGGATACAAAACAATGTCCCACTAGATTTTCATAGATTCCATCCTACTTAGGGTTCCATCCCTTTAACGGACTCGAAGTGGATTCCATTCCATGAATAAATTGGATTTTAAGATGTAGTGCTTTTCTACGAGTTTTAACAAAAATTCCTAATAAAAAAATTTTATCCTTGAAATCTTGAACTCTTGATAATCTTGATACTCATGAGTCTTCTATCTTGATATCTTGAATCTGTATACTGTACAGTCTTCATTCTTAGTACCTGCATGGCTAAATCCTGCATATACATATATATCTAAACCTATAATGTTAGTATTTATATTTTATAATCTATTCTAAGGTTGTTGTCATCAAAACCATCATCTCACGGACTAACATTTTATTGTGGAATTTGGAAAAAAATTGAAATTAGTGTTTTGTGATTAAGTTTGCTCTAAAATAGATTTGAGGAACTTAAATTTGAAAAATATTTGGGTTGTATTATAGGGAATTTTCAGCATTGAAGAAGTGGGCATTTAAGTGTTCCCAAACGATCCTTATAGTCAATAATTACCGATGTCAAATTCGTGTGGAAATCGGACTTCGTATGAAGAAATTATAATTGTTACTAGTAATGATTGAGTTAATGAGAAAACAACGTCAGAGAACTAGATTCCAAAGAAGCTCGAGTCATTTGAATGTCACCCATATTGTAGATGGAAACCAATAAAATGTGGAATGTAATAAAGAAATTTTCGTTGAATTCTGAATTATAACAAAAGAGATATCACTGTTAAAAGAGTGGTTAGGTAAGGCGACTTAGTTTTGAGTAAAGAAACATCAATTATTGAGCGATACGAATGATAAAGATGATAATGATTGAGGAGACGATCGTAAAAGTTCAATGGGAAGTGTAGAAGAGGAGTGGAAAATAGAAGAAGCGAATAGTTGAAACAAAGAAGATATAGAGTGTGGAAGAGGAAGGAGTATGGAAGAGGAAGCAGTATGACCCGAAGTAGCATTGGTGATTGGGCCAGTTAGTGGCTGACAAACTAGCCAACCCAAGTGGTTAGGTCAGTTTAGTTAGGGCCTAGCCGACCAAGCAACTAAGTTGAAAAAACCCGTATTGTAGCCGACTATATAGCCTAATGACCCTTGTCCATTTCATAAGTACTTGACCTTTCTTTCTTCACTTCCCTAGGCACTCTACTCCTGTTCACAAGCCTACGGATTTATATACCCGAACCATTAAATAAGCAAGTTGAATCAGTTAACAAAGACTGGTTCTCACCCCTTATTCCATAGATATGATTTGAACTGATTTCCAACAGTAAATACAGATATTTTTAGCATGAATAACGTCTTCTAGGAAGCTCTACTATGCCTATAAATACCAAATAACCTCCAACTATTATTGGATTGTTTCATCAACTAAAGAAACTATACTAAACTCAAAACTCAATCGGTATTCATGGTGTTTGAGGATATTGTACTACAAAAAATCCGAGTATTGTGAATCGGTAATACCAACTATATAGAAGATGTAGATCTCATTAATGATCAAACCATTATAAAATCCATTTTGTTCTTTACTTTTCAACACTTGTACTTCATTATATATGTTATTATACAATGTGTTATATCACAAGTCTTTACTATCTTGATCTTTAGAGCTATGAACAATGATTGTTCTACGCTCCGACAGTTCTCATAGGAAACAAAATTGTAGCCGAGGATCATCAAAAATCTTTAGCTAAAGGAGTAATCAATCTTCAGGTTTGCCCATTTTTGGCATAAACAAGTTATTCAATTATTAAGAAACTTTAATTTTCTATAAGGCCTTTTCTTTGTTTACTTTTCGAGAAATCCTACAATTGGACTTAAGATAAGTTTGAATTTTTTTTAACTAATGTTTGTGATTTAGGTTAAACAAAGTATAACAAAGACATATTTTTTAAATGTTAATTTTGAATGTTAACTAATATTTAGGTAAGGATTGTATGATCTGGAGAATATTAATAAATTCACACATTTAAGAAATAAATAGACTACAATCGTGCTTTAATCATAAAAATTGGTGTTTTTACATTAACACACATGATTGAATCTAGTTTATACACTTTGAAATACCTTATTCAATCTAATTAAGTCAATTCATTGATTATTCAATCATGCATGGAAACTCTCTATTTATGGTACTAAGTTGACTAAATTCATGATAAAAACTCATATCTAAATGATATCGAAGGAAGATTTTTTGGATCATTAAACGATATAACCATATAAACATAGAATGTTAAGTTCACAAACATAAATAAAAAAAGAATGGTCACATAATACCATGAAAATCGAATTCATAAAATTAACATGTGCAATGCCGCAACAAATCATGTGTTTCATAACTATTGCTTTATCTTTTTTTCTCAGAAATAATTTTTCATTTGTTGTTTCATCATTCATCACTTCAACCAACCTTTCCAATCCCTATAATCTCCCAGAACCAATCCAACTAGAATCCAATTGATCATTTAATTTCGTATGCATGCTTGATACTTACCGAAGAGCTCTATCAACATCCATTTGAAACCAGAGCTTAGGTTGATTGTTTGAAATAATATTTGAAAAAAGAGAGAAGAAGAAGAAGATGATGATGATATAAATAATACTAATGGTTACTCTTTTTATTCTATTCCAATTTCACATATCTTAAAATTTTGTGAATGGTTTCAAATTTATTAAAGTTTATTTTGGTTTTTTAGTCTAGAAAAATAATCTATTTGGACACAAACAAATAACAATAGTAATTACACAAGACATATTATCATTATATATCATTTGAATGCAACCTCCAATAAGATTTAACATTTAACATCCATTGTATTCCCATTTGGTATTTTATTATTTAGGACTTTAATCAGATGGGATATTGCTATGGTATGTAAGAAGTAATTTTGAAAAAAAATAATAATAACGGAAACAATTGTTAGATGCTTTTTGATCCGGGAATAGAATTGACCTTTATTTTGTTCATAGAAACAAGTATTTGCCAATTAAAATTAATCAATATCGCATTCAATGTTAGCCATTAAACGTCTAGTTAATTTGTATTTTTTATAAAAAAGAAAATCACATGTATATCTTAGACATCAAAATACTTCTAATATTATTATTCATAAAATTAGAGAAGACATGGATGAATACATTTTGGAACTTTTTCGAAGCATAGCATACAAATTATCTTCCAGTATTAAAATATCACATATCTTCATCATTCTACTTTTTTATGAGATGATTGAGATCGGCTATATGAATTCTCATTTGTCATAATTTTCTTTTATGAATCATATATTTAATTAAATTTTGTTAACATTATATATTTGTTAAAACATCTTCATAAGAGCCATGTTTATATAACTTAAAATAAAACTTGGGAAAACATGCATGTGATGACATAATGACTAGAAACCTATATTACTATTTACTACAATAGAAGCATCCATTTATATTATGTGTCTATTAAACTAACAAATATACTGAATATTTAAGGAAGAATCAGAAGAACAAAATAAACAAAAACCTGAGAAACATTTGGAATACTAATCTCAAGAATCGTGTCTGCTCGGTAATAAAACTACTGTAAATATGTAAAAACATAGAAGAAAGAAAGCAGAGTTGATAGAGTATTGAAGAATCTTTATTGAAATTTGGATGATGTATATTGATATTATAAAATTCAGCTAAATGTTTGTGTACACATACAACAGACACATATACCCACACACCAATGCTAACTTAGGAAAGAATAGTTAGTAAGCATGTGTGACCATTAGCTTAAAACAAATGATGATATGATTTCCTAGAAATGAAGATCCAAGAGTGCAGATGAGTGATTTTTGAGAAAAAATTAAATACTAATAACCAAAATTTCTAAAAGTAGCATATCTTCCTATGCTTATGAAGTAATTTGAAACTTAATATTATTGCACATAGTCTTATGTGTCATTGCCGTCCCGTCGAAATCAACATTGTCCTCAAGGTCGAAAATGCTTATGGCATTGAATGTTCCACCCGATAGAATTTAACCTAGATCAGGGTGAGAGAGATTCAACAGTAAACACAAACAGTTTTCATTGTAACCACTTGATTAAATTGGAATCACTTCTCCGTTTATTCCTTAGCAGACTTAGTTTATATAGACAAGTACATAGTAGTCATTACATTAACCCACTAGCCTATAAATATGAATCTTCATCAGCCACTTACACTAACTATTAGGAACACATGTTAAATAATGTGTTGAATTACTCAAACAAATACAACTTTCAACACCCTCCTTAAATTAGATGTATTAACATCAAGTTTACAAAGTTGCACCATCAAACTTCGGTTTCCTGGTTTGCTTTCTCATCTTTCATTCGTGACTTCAATTATGACTTTGATCTTTGTAACGACGCCCGAAAAATCAGGTCGTTACAAATTGGTGTCATAGCTGAAGGTTAAGCGAGAACCTTGGCTCTGGTGGAGATTACTCATTAGAAATAGAGTCTGTAATACACTAGAATGAGTTTGAGTATATTAATAGATATGAGCGCGTACTTGTCAGTGAATATAAAAAAAGTTTATATTGTGTTGGCTTATCGATTGAGTGTTTATAGATTCTGGTCGGTGCGGTCTGGCCAACTGTATCGATAGGGATTTCTAAACTCTCAAACAAGATAAACCGATACAGTATTGTTTTAAAATAGGGTAAATAAAATAATTTTGCCCAAACTATTTTTGTATATAAAAGATATAATTTTTAGTATACGGTTGTTTGGTTGTTTGAAATGATAATATTAAAATTACTATCATTGTTGTTATGATAACTGAAATAAGGAAATAAGGGTATAATCAAAGATTTGGAGATAAATTCATTTAACAAATGAAATTTATAAATGTGAATTGTAGTGTGATTTATAATTAAAATGAGATAAAATCCCAGAGTAATGTGTGAATATGAGTTGAAAGGATTTGGAATTTGAAAATTTAATTCCTTTTCAGTTGAAAATGATTTTCAACTCAAATGGAGAAATAATGGTGATATTATTTAGGATATATTTTTGAATTGGATATGAAATCTGGTGAGATTTGGAATTTAAAAATATTTGAAGGGTTTTAAAGAGATAAAAGCACTAAACTCTCTTCGATCGTTAGAAAATAACTTCGTAATGACTACAGCATCATCGATGTTCATTTTCGAGTTTCTAAGAGAGGAATTGCTACAAAAATGTTTTAAATTGGAATTGTTTGCAAGAGTTGAGTTTGATTTTAGAAATGCAAAGGATTTTAGATATAGTTGATTTCAAAGGTGATTTTGAAATGTTAAGAAATTGTTTAAATTCTGGAAGTAAATTGGAAATGTTTAAGGAATTACAAGTGGTTTGATAACATATTAAAATTAGATTTTTTTTTAAATATATAAATTATTTTTATACATATAGTTTTAAAAGAGAATAAATATGCAGATATACCTATTTTCATTTACGGGTCTATTTTTAAAATAATATACTGTGGAGATTAAAATTATCTAATTTTTTTGGTCGCTAGAAAATAATTTATAAAAAGAAAATTATTTAAAATAAATTATTAATTAATTAAATTTTAAAATGGAAAATAATTGTTCAATTTGTTCGAAATATTTATAAACCATATAATTATTATTCAAGGTCTAAATCGTGGAGAGACCGAGTCGAGATTGAACTGGACAGTAAAATCAAAGGTGAATTAATCTCACTCATTCGGATTACCCTTTTTAAATTTAAATAGATAAATTTAAATTATTGGTTGATTGTTTGAATGGTCTGGATGGTATATTATATATAGAGAGTGTGTGTGTGTGTGTGTGTATATATATATATTGGAGTGATTGATTTTCCGCATTATATAGCGGATGAGACCCTATGTTCCCCGCGTAATAGCTGATGACCCTTTATACCGTGATATCCTGCCTTGAAGCGGGATTGATATTTTAAATGTTGTGCTAACATCTGTGGATGCAGGGAAATAGGTTGGAGGGATCCAATTGGATTCCTCAAAACATTGAATTTATTTTATATATTCAGCGATATGGTTATGTGATAATCTTCGATGAATTATATCGATTATACTGGGAATTGAAATTTATTGAATACTATGGCATGGTTAAATATATATATATATTGGAATTTTGAGAATTGAAATATATATGAAGTTTGGATTTTTAAAGTAAAAAAAAGGTAATTTTAAGTAAAATAATTATAAGGAATTTGGATAATTAAAATGGTTTGGAAAGGATAAAAGTTGACTTTTAAATTGTAACAAACAAATTCAAAGTATGAGAAAAGAGGTATTTTGAATAAATGGAATAAATGAATTTATAAATATAAGTGATATTATTTAAAAGGAGTAAAGAATTTATTTTTAAATTCAAGGTTTAAATTTGTTAGGAAAAGATAAAGAAGAAATTTGGAAAGTATGAAATTTGTATTTTTAGTTTAAATAAGATTTTAAACCATAGTAAAGATGTTAAATATGAAATTAATGGGATTGAAATTAATTGAGTAGGTAAAGGAATTTATATTTTAAAATGGAGTAAATTTGGAGATCGATTTGGAAACTGATTACATGTTTAAAACGGTGTTTTTAAAAGGAGATGAGACTATGGAATTTATAAACTAGGTTTATAAAGTGAAATATTTATCAGAGGATAGTTTGGAAATATAAATTCAAAATGGGAATTTATAAAAGAATGGGAAAGTTGTTTTAAAAATAAATAGAGGTTTATTTTAAAAGTGTGAAAAGGAAAGTGTATTTCCCTGGAAATCCAAGTATATTTTCAAAGAAAGATTTTCAAGTATAAGATAGAGGTTTTAAAGTGGTTTTAAAAGGATATTTCAGAGAAATTTTATTATTTTAAATTGTTTTAGAATTTTAAAGTAAATATTTATTTAAATTAATTATAGTAGTAATTATTTTAAGGGTTTAGCTAGTATTATGATTTAAAAGAAAATTATTTAATATTTGTGCCTTATGCAATAATTTTTATTTTTTGGTTTTGGCTTTAGTTTTACATGAGAAATAAGTATATACTATTAATAAAGTATTTTAAATAGTTTTATCTCAAGTGTTTTAAAGTATATTTTTAAATAAGTGTTTTAAATTGTTTTTATTATAAGTGTTTTAAATAGTTTTTTATTTTAAAATGTTTTAAAGAATGTATATTTTGGATAAATTTATTTAAATTATTTTTAAAAAGTTTAAATATTAAGGCTTGGCGATTTTCAGTGGAAATAAAACAATTGGGTGGGAATTTTCTTTCGAGAGAGAGAGGTGGTTTGGAAACAATTTTTTTCAAATGGTTGAAGAGTGGAAATACATCTTGGAAGATATTTTGAGATTAATAAATAATTTGGAAAATTATTTGATCTGATGATTGATTGTGGATGTTATTTGATAGTTAAATAATCGACCATAAATATTGGCCAATGCGCTTATCGTTTCAAAGAGACTGAGATCGGGATTAATTTTTCAAAAACCACTTCGATCTGGTTTGTACGTTTTCGTGAAGAAGACAAGAGCTTGGAGTCGAAGATAGAGCAATGAAGTGCACGGGCTAATCGCTACTAATCCTGAGGGTGATTCCAAAATGGATGTAGTAGGAGTAGTGCTTTCGGTTCAATTCGGACCCAGAACGGACTTGTATGGACGAATGCTTTCAAAACATCGTCAAGAGGACGATGAGCATTCTAAGTGAATATGTGCTAGAAAGGTAACGCTTAACCTCGAGCCTCATCAACTGGGAATGGCTAAAACAGAGGAGGGGCACACAAGGCTAAGTGGCTAGCAACCAATTAGGGTAAGGTCGCCCCTGTCTAGAGGTCCCTTTATTTCGGCTTTGTGGGCGGTTGCTGATCCCAAATGCGGGGTGAACTTATTCGGACTATCCAGTAAGGGGTAGCTCTGGTCTTGTGATGCAGGAGATCCGGGCGGATCCTCGGTACGGTGATTTAGATCATGTACTATGATGGACGGTACCCTATTAGCCATGCCATTGTATGGAGTCCAATCTCCAGTAAGCACTTGTACGGTTTTGATTGTTCCCAACTATGCTGAAACGTGTAATGCAAGCATTTAAGCTAGATTCTATTTTACTTTCTATAGACACTATTATAATATCAGATGGATTTGATAAAAATATCTTGGTTATTGTAAGGTAAAAACCCGGCATGTTTAGTTGTGGCATGGTCTTATGAGATACCATTGATTTCCAAGGATTTTGAAAACATCAATAATCCAATTGAATGTGTTTTTCTCACTTTGGTTTTCCAGACTGACTAGGGTGTTATTTAACTATAATGCTCAGGTCAGACCGAGTACTATAGAGTACAGATTCTGGATGAAATGCTATGGAGCTCAGAAGACGAGCTGGATGGCGAGACGTATCAAACATATTTGATGTATATTCCGCTATGTGGTCAGTTTTATGAGGACAAGTTAATATAACTGTCAAGTTGTGTGTTATAGATTCTGTTGTACTCTGATGATGTAATGTACAAATCAGTACAGATCTCTTTGTGTTTTAAAGCTGTTGTATATATTATATTTATTCCGCTGCGATTGTGAGATTCTGATATTGTTTTCTATTTCTTCTACCTCCTTCTTCTTTAACCCTAATGGTTCGGTTTTTCGGCATCCGATTATTCAGCATCTGATACATTGGACGTATTAATATTGGCTTTTAGACGTTGAAAAATTGGATCGTTACAATCTTCTATTTAGTTTGGCATACTCAACTGTTTTATGTTGATTAGTGTGTTACTCACTAACTATCAACAAACTCTCTTGGTTTCATCCTTAGAGTCTGAACTCCACAATAAGGATTTATCGGACATCTATACATGGGTCCTCTCTTGATATTGTTGTATCAATCATCTTCTCAAAAAGCTAGAGTTGAGGCTCTTTTTCCCTTTCTTATTGGATGATATGAAACTAAATATGTTTCACTCACGGTCCTACCTACTTCACTTGTAAGCACGCTTATTTTCTCGTAGGCATATCATCAAACAGTTTCTGATCACTTTGAAGATTGCCCATGCTCATTGTGCCATAGAATTTTCGCATTTTCGTCTATTGATATCACAAATAATAGATGCTTCCATTCTAGCCATCATCATTATTCTGTAGTTGCTATTACAAACCACTCTCTATAGTTGTTGCTACGTCTTTCCTTCTTATTGCTTTTTTTGATCCACTCTTATTCTACTTTTGTTGTAGCTTGCTTGCATATATCTACATTCGTATGCTACTTATGATATGAAAAAAAATCAGCTTAACTCAAAGGTTTTACCTACTGTAGTAGATGGCCTTTTCCGCTCATTACCAAGATGGCTCTTCTTGTAAGACTTATCTAACCATCTCTGATTTCTTCTATGGATGTTCAGCTTGCACCCAGCTTCCATACCTCTAGTCTTCCATGGTTGCTTTTGATCGAAGAGATTGAAACGCTGATTTGGTATAGGGAGAAAATGCGCCCCTTACCCAATCTATGACCGAGGCCACCAACTCCAGCATCACACTACGACAACAACCTTCAGCCTCAACACTAAAATGCATAATTCCAACATACTCAACTTTCTGGAATCTATGCCTTCATCGACTTCAGCAAAAAACATAGGCAGTAAAGGTATCTCCAGCATCAACTAGCACGGCTAGGAACCCGACGGTAATAGACATCTGTAATCTAGGCAATGAATTTCGACGTCACTCCAGCAATCATGTCGTGATTCCAGATCCATCATTGGCAAGCATCATCATAAAAAACAAGATCTCTAGATTTGAAGCAGCAGAAGCAGCAGAAGCAACAAGCAATAAGAAAATATCAATCCTTTTTTTTTCAAGCAGAACGAATTTCAGTTTGAGTAAGTTGTTTCTCAAGTGTTTAATATCCGAAGAAGTTTAGTGGATGACATTGAAGCTCACTTGAAGAAATAAATTTAAAAAAGAAAGGAGTGGGATTATTTGATAAGAAAATTTTCTCAACTCTCTAGGAATCTCTCTGCCCTCCCTCCATCCTAGTTCTGATATCATGTTATAATTTAAGTGGGAGAGATTCAACAGTAAACACAAAACAGCTATATCATAGTAACTTATTAAATTGAAATCACTTTTCTATTTATTCATAAGTAGACATAGCCTCGTATGGACAAGTACACAGTTGTCACTACACTAACCTACTAGTCTAAAAATTCGAATCTTAATCCACCACTTACACTAATTACTAGGATCACATTTTAAACAATGTGCTGGCTTACTCAAACAAATACAACTTCCAACACCCTCATTAAACTAGATGTACTAACATCCAAGTTACATAATAATAGGACTATCATTATCAAACAACGGTTCTTGGTTACTTCATCGTCATCGATTAGCAATCTCATTCATATTTTTGATTTTATTTTTCCACCGGGTATGTCAACTATTTCATATTGATTGGTTTGTTACTCTTGAACTATCACCAAACTCTCTTAGTTTCATCTTTGAAGTCCCAACTTCAAACTAGGGGTTCACCGAACTGCTATACATAGGCCCTCCCCTGATACTTCTATATCTGTCGTCTCCTCAACAAGTTAGAACTGTGGTTCTTCCCAACGTATTCATTGGCTGACATGAAACCAAACTGCTTCACTTGCAGTTCTTCCTACTTCACTTGTAGACGTGTCTAATTTCATCATAGACATTTCAATATACAATATATGAGCACATTGTAATTTGGCTAACCTTCTAAATTCTACGCATGTCCACTTCACTATCAAAATAAGAATCACTATCAAGAAGAGCATAAACTTACCCCTTCTTTTATGGTTTTTGACTTCATTCACCAAACCCAAAACAGACACAACAAAGCTGCACATCCATCAGCATGCAGTTGCAACACAGAGAATTTCACCACAAACTTCTAACTTAGCTGGAATTAGAACCTTCACTCACAAAACTACCCATCAACAGCAAGCATCATCAAACTCAAACGTTAAAGACTTCATCTCAAATCTCAGTCATAATCGCAGCACATACACCATATCATTATAGGTACCAAGCACTCTTCTAGGAATGGATATAATATTAGTTGTTCAGACTAATATATAGCACTTCAAATCACATAATATAATGTACTTTTACTCATTAGGCTCAAGATAATGAATTTCGTTATGTTGAGTTGAGTTTCCATTATTTGTGGGCTTTAAACCCATGCCTTATGATGTTTTCAACACTAAATCTCTTGCAAGTCTTTTTATAAATGGACTATCCAAGTTATGGCTAGATCTCACGAAATCTATGGAAATTACTCCATCAGTGAGCATTTGCTTTACTGCACTATGCCTTAGGCCCATATGCCTAGATTGGCCATTATAAACTTGGCCATATACTCATAATTGTGTTGCTTGACTATCACAATGCACAAATATCAAAGGAATTGGTTTTGGCCATACAGGAATTTCTAACAGCAAATTTCTTAACAATTTCGCTTCTTTACTATAAAAAGCTAGTGCTATAAGTTCAACAACCATGGTAGAATCTGTAATACACGTTTATTTCTTGAGGCCCAGGATATTCCTCCCCCATCAAGAGTGAATATATATCTACCAGTTGATTATTATTATCCTCTCTTCTAGTGTTCCAACTGGCATCCATGTATCCTTCTATTACACTTGGATACCCACTGTACAATATATCATAGTCCGTGGTTCCTTTTAAATATTTGAAAATTCTTTGTACAGCTAGCCAATGAATAAGATTAGGGTTACTGGTATATCTACTCGTTTTCCAAAAAGCGTAGGCAATATCAAGTCATGTACATGTCATGGCATACATTAGACTACCAATAACTTTAGCTTATTCTAGTTGATCTTATTGATCTAGTAGTATTGGAATATAGATGCTTATTTGGGAAAATGGAGTGCTTACTGATTTGCAATCATATTGATTAAACCTTTTTAGAATCTTCTTTATGTAATATGACTGAGTAATGACTAACCATTCTGCTATTTTTACGATTCTTAATCCTAGAATCACTTCAGCTTCCCCCATATCTTTCATGTTAAAACAGGAAGATAGGAATCTTTTCGTTTCTTCAATACTCAAGGTATCGGTCCCAAATATCAACATATCATCAACATAAAGGCATATAATTACACCTTTACTAGTACCAAATTTTCTATAGATGCATTTGCTTGATTTACAGATCCTAAAACTATTTGATATTACGATTTTTCGAATTTCTTATTCTACCATTTTGTTGCTTGTTTAAGACTATGAAGTGATTTAATAAGTTTACATACTTTACTTTCTTATCTAGTCATCACAAAACCTTTTGGTTAAGACATACATATCTCTTCATCAAGTTCTCCATTTAAGAATGCAGTCTTGATGTCCATTTGATGACTTTCAAATTTATAAATGATGCTAATGCAATAATGTCCAAATTGTTCAAATTCTAGCTATAGGTGCATAATTGTTAAAATAATCTATTCCTACATTTTGGGTATATTCCATAGCAACTAATCTAGCCTTAAATTTTTCTATCATACCATCTGCTTTTTATTTCTTTTTAAATATCCACTTACATCTTATAGGTTTAGAATAGGAAGGTAAGTCTACTAGTTTCCATGTCTGATTATCCAATATAATATATTTCATCATTTACGAATTCTTACCAAAAAGCTGAATCCTGAGACTTTGTTGCCTCGATATTTGTTAAAGGATCTAAATCCATGGTTGTACAAAGAATGACTTGATGTCTAATAGCATATCTTGATCATTCAAAGAAATAAGTGATAAAATTTGGTCCGAATGACTTTTCATTCCTCATTTTTTTACTTCTCCTAAGAGTTTCACTAGTTTCATGATTATTTTATTGAGCATTCTCAAATTAACAAATAGTTTCAGTGGCCTCCACTATTTCGCGAATATGTGTATTAACCTCAATCGTTTCTCCAATAGATGAATTGGAAGAAATAGACATGAATCTATTTTCATAAAACACTACATCTCTAGATTCTATTATTGTGTTTACCTCAATCGAATTATTAGGTTCCATTACTAGAAGCCTATAACCTTGTTGTGTTGAGCATATCCTAAGAAAATGCACTCAATGCCCTTTTTTCCTAATTTCCTGGTTTTTTGGGGGTAATCAAGCAATAGCTCTACCACCCCAAATTTAGTAGTAATCAAGGTTTGATTTGCATTTTTTCCAAAGTTCATAAGGTGTAACTTTGGTTTTTTAATGACATGTTCTATTCAAGATGCAACAAGTGGTAAGTAATGCCTCACCCTAGTAACTAGTATTAAGACTGGAATTATATAACATAGCATTAACCATTTCAATAAGGGTCCCACTTTTATAGTCTGCTGCTCTATTTTCTTATGAATTATAAGTTATAGATGTTTCATGTATAATTCCTACAGATTCAAAAAATGCAAGGAAATGATATTCACCTCCCCTATCAGATCTATGGGCTTAATTTTAACATCACATTTGTTTTCTACTTTAGTCTTATAGGTCATAAATGAATTTAGTACATCTTTAGTATGTATTAATAAACATAATAGTATTTTGAATAGTCATCTATAAGTGTGACAAAATGTTTCTTTCCTCCTCTAGTAGAAATACCATGCATATCACAAACATCACTATGAATCAATTGTAACAGATTAATGGTACTAATAGATTTTACTAGAAATGGGTTTCTAGTTATTTTGGTTACAGAGCATTCCTACACTTATCATCAAATTTATTATCATATTTAAGGATCATATTCAATGAAAGCATATTATCCATATTTCTAATATTAATATGTCCTAATCTACGATGCTATAAAGAAAAGGTGCTAATAATATAAGCAAAAGCAACTATTATATTAATATCCAGTTTGAACATTCCATCTCATTATACCTTTCTCCAACGAACATTTTGCCTTTGGTCAATACATATTTATCTGACTCAAAGACTTGTTTGAAGCCAAACACATTTAATAGGCTACCAGAAACTAAATTCTTTCTAATATTGGGCACATAATATACATCATTCAATGTCATAATCTTCTTGGACGAGAACTCCAAGTCTACTGTCTTCTTCACCTTGACTACTGCTTTTGCTGAGTGTCGTATATAGAGATAATTTCCATCCTCAAATGGTTCAAGATTCCTAAGTAGACCCTTGTCATTGCATATATGCTTACTATCACCAGAGTCAGTCCGCCAATAATCCTCCCTTTAAATCATGTTGATTTCAAATATTATGGCTACTAAATTTTCTTTTGTCGATTGAGGTTTCTTTTACATAAACGACAGTCTCTTTTAAAGTGATAAGGTTTTCCACAATTGTAGCATTCATTCACTTTCTTGGCTTTCTTGTTTTTGATGTTTTTATTCTGAAATTACTCCTTTGATTAAAAGAGTTCTCAGAGGTTTTTTTCCTCTTTTCCCTCCACCTCGTGGATCTTAGATGGAAATACTATTTGTTCGGTGATTTCTTTCTGCCTAAGTTGTACTTCCACTTGCAAATACCAGTCAAGATTATCCAGACTTATATCCTCCTTCTGGTGTTTAAGGATTTTCCTTTGGTCTTTCCAAAGGGGGGGATGGATTTCCTCTATTATGGATGAGACTTTTATCTTCTCATCCATATTCATATTATGCTGGTCAAATTGGTTTAGAATATGCATAATATCATTGAATTGCTCTAATATTGGTGTAGCATTAGTCATTTTATAATTGAAAATTTTAGTAGAGCTAAATTTCTTACTTATTACGTCCACGATTAGATATTTGGCCTCTAGCACATCCCATACTCCTTTGGCAACTGATTTACTATAGTACGTATTAAATAGAGTATCTGTCATTACATTTCATATGCACCCTTTGCTATGTAATCATCTTATTCTCATTTTAGTCTCGATCGTGCTTGTGCAATAGTCTTGTTTCATGTTTCCTCTGGTTTTGGCGTCGTAAGAACATAAATCACATTTAGTCCAACCAACAGCAAATGCATCTTCTTCTGCCAACGCGCGAAATTAACACCATTGAACCTTTCCAATTTGGTGAAATCAGGAACGAATTCTCTCAAATTGTGTGGTGCCATTGTTGGATAATGTTTTAAAATTGTTGGATATTTTTGGATTCTTGGTGAAGTGGAACAGCAATGATAAAACCAAATCTGCGAAGATTGCTCCAAGGCATGACGATGATGATTTTCTAAAGATGTTATTAGCCTACACCACTTGTTTGAATAACCAAATAGGTGCTACGAGTTTAGACAAATCATCTCCCAAGATACAATGAAGCCGAGATGATTGTTCTCTTAATCGACTATAACAGCACTGCCCAAATCGATTCAAACTATCTTCTGAATTGACTGCTGTGACAAGAATTTCGAGTTTTGGATCTCTAGTATCACAAATCCGAAATAGTATTGAAAGAAATAAGAAAGAAGAAGAGAATGAGAAACTTGATTTGCAACGCCTTTTAGGCATTCCTGACTTTAGGAAAAAGAAAGTGGTTACACTTTCCAGACGTTGCAAAGGTAGAAGAAAAGTATTTTGAAATAGTTTTCGGGTGTTGTTATTCATAGTTGTAAAGAGAAGTGTCTTTGGCTCCCATCGTTTACGTCCTTTCGAATAGTCGTGTCCTTTTATTTGAAATATAATGTCCTACCATCTCAAACAGTCGCATTTCCTGCCATTTTTGTCCACTCAAATTTAAATTTTGGGCTTGTTAATGGGTTAAAGTTTGGCTTATTTTTAACTAAAATAATTTTGTCCGAAATTATAATGTAAACGCAATCCCATCCCGGTCCGATCGGTCGGACGAATTGCGGCAGCACGAGCTTGTGTGTTTGCGATGCATTGCCTCAATCACCACAAAAGAGCAAGAACTGGGTCTCCAAAGGGGCTAACCTACCCTTGTGGAATATATATTTAAACTAATATAGTTCCTACAATTCTAGGATGTGGGACTATCCCTAATCCCATTTCATCATCTTTTTCTCTTCTTCTTGTTTTAAAAAAACAACACAAAAAATATTTTATAATTTTTTTACTAACAATCCTTTATCAAATTTTAATAATATTTCTCTTATCTTATGTTGCAGGGAAACTTGTGCATAATTATAGAAGTCTTTTGGACTTAAATCTATACATAGTGATAATGCATCGGAGCATGCCAGGATGGAGACATTGACCAGGTATTGAACCAACGATCCTATCAGATGTTTCATGCACTCGTTTTCTTTTCTTTAGATAGTTCGTAAGCCAACACGTGGATTGGCCTTATGTCTATGTCTTGTTTTGACGAAATGCCTTTAGAGACTTAAACCATAGTCTCGTAGAAGGCGGCACCAATTCATGCATTCATAAAGGTAGGTTTATTTCAAGTTCCCTACAATTATACACTTCAATAGTGTCTTGCTATAAACCTATTAAGTACTAAGTAGTACAACCTCCACCATGTCATTATAAGTAACAAGCACTCATCTTGGAATGGATATAATATTAGTTATTCAAACTAATATTACGGTGCTTTAAATCACATCGTATAATATATTTTTGCTCATGAACTCAAGATAATGAATTTCATTATGTTGAGTTATGTTTCCATCAATAGTGATTTCTATGTTGGCTTCAAACCCATTCCTTTTGGCATTTTCAACACCAAATCTCTTGCGAGTCCTTATATAAATGGATCGGCCAAGATTTGGCTAGCTCTCATGAAATCAACGATAATTACCCCATCAGTGAGCATTTTCCTTACTACACTGTGCTTTAGGCCAATACACGAAGATTTTCCATTATATACTTGGTTATATGCTCGTTTGATAGTCTTGCTTGACTATCATAATGCACAGATATCGAAGGCATTGATTTTGGCCATATAGGAATTTCTAATAAGAAATTTCTTAATTATTCAGCGTCTTTACTATAAGAAGCCAATGCTATAAATTCAATAGTCATGGTAGAATCTGCAATACACATTTGTTTCTTTGAGGCCCAAAATATTGCTCTTCCACCAAGAATGAATATCCATCCATTGGTTGATTTATTATTGCACTCTCTTTCAGTGTTCCAACTGACATCAGTGTATCCTTCTATTACACTTGAATACCCGCTATAAATATACCATACCTCCATCGTTTCTCTAATAGATGGATTGGGTGAAATAGAAGTGAATCAATTTTCATAGAACACATCATCTCTAGATTCTGCTTTTGTGTTTACCACAATCAAATTATTAGGTTCTATTACTAGAAATATATATAACTCTTGTTGTGTGGAGTGTGTCCTAAGAAAATACACTTAATGCACTTTTGTCCCAATTTACTGATTTTTTTTCAGGTAATCAGATAATAGCTTTACATCCCCAACCTCGATAGTAATCAAGATTTCATTTTCCTTTCTTTCAAAGTTTATAGAGTGTAACTTTGGTTTACTTATAAGACAATATATTTAAGATGTAACGGGCAGTAAGTAATGCCTCACGCAAAACTAGTATTAAGGTTAGAATTATATAACATAGCATTAACCATTTAAGTAAGGGTCCTATTTTTTATGTTCGCTACTTCATTTTGCGATGGAGTATATGTTATAGATGTCTTATGTATAATTCCCATGGATTCACAAAATGCAGGGAAATGATATTCACCTTCCATATCAGATCTAAGGGTTTTATTTTTAACATCACATTGGTTTTCTACTTCAGTCTTATAGGTCTTAAATAAATCTAGCACTTCATCCTTATTATGCGTTAAATAAACATAAAATTATTTTAAATAGTCATATATAAATGTGATAAAATATTTCTTTTCTCCTCTAGTATGAGCACTATGCATATCACAAACATCACTATGAATTAATTAACAGATTAGCGATAACAGATTTTACTGGAAATGGTTTTCTAGTTATTTTGCTTAAAGAGCATATCCTACACTTATCATTAAATTCATTATCATATTTAGGGACTTTTAATATCAACATGTCCTAACCTACTATGCCATAAAAAAAAGTCGAAAATATAAGCAGAAGCAACTATTTTATTAATGTTCAATTTGAACATTCCATCACACATATGCACTTTTCCAACATACATTCAACCTTTGGTCAATACATATTTATCCGACTCAAAAACTTGTTTGAAGCCACACTTATTTAATTGACTACCAAAATTTAGGTTCTTTTTTACCTTAGGTATATAATATACATCATTCAATGTTAGAATCATCCCTGACGTGAACTCCAAGTCTATTATCCCCTTCCGCTTGACTAACGCTTTCGCATAGTTTTCCATATAGAGATAATTTTCATCCTTAGATGGCTCAAGTTTCTTGAGTAGACACTTGTCGTTGTAGATATTCTTGTAGCACAAGATTTAATTCACCAAGAATCCTCTCTTTCAACCATGTTGATTTCAGAGATTATGGCTGCTATGTTTCCTTTTATCAATTGAGATTTCTTTTTACGGAAACGACACTCTTTTAAAGTGACCAAGTTTTCCATAATTGTAGCGTCCATTCACTTTATTGGACTTCTTATTATTGAAAATTTTCCTATTCTAAAATTTAATTTTCGGTTAAAAAAGTTCTCAGATGTTTTATTTTCTTTTTTTTCCTCTACCACGTGGATCTTAGATGGAAACATTGTTGGTTTAGTGGTTTCTATCTGTCTAAGTTTCTCTTCCACTTGCAAATACCATGCAAGATTATCTAGACTCATATCCTCCTTCCTCTATTTAAGGATTTTCCTTCGATCTTTCAAAAAAGGGGAAGTTTGTCAATTATGGATAAGACTTTTATTTCCTCATCCATATTCATATTATGCTGGTTGAATTATTTTAGGATACGCATAATATCATTGAATTGCTATATTACTCGCTTAACATAAGTCATTTTTTAATTAAAAAAATTAGTAGCCAAAAAATTCTTTCTTTTTGCATCCTCCATTATATACTTAGCCTCTAGCGCATTCCATACTTCTTTAGTAGTTAATTTATTATTATATATATTGAATAGAATATTCGTCATTGCATATGTGACTCTTGCATATGTAATCATCTTGTTACCATTTTAGTTTTGATCGTGCTTGCGCAATAGTCTCAATTTCTGTTTCCTCCGGCTTTGGCATCATAAGAACATAAATCACTTTTAGTTTAGCCGATAGAAAATACATCTACTTCTACCAATGGACGTATTAACATTATTGATTCATTCCAATTTGGTGAAATCTGTAGCGAACTCTCTCAAATTATGATGTGTTGTTGTCCGATAATGTCTTAAGATTATTATATATTTATGGATTCCTAGTTAAGTGGCACAGCAGTGATAAAACCAAATCTAGAGAGATCGTTCCAAGGCACATCGATGATGCTTAATTTCCCTAAACACTTGTTTCAACAAAAAAGTGGGTGATGTAAGCTTAGGAAAATCATCTCCAAAGATACAATGCAGTCGTAATGATTATTCTCTCACTCAATTATAATAGCACGGTCAAAATCAATTCAAACTATCTTCTACATTGACTACAGTGACAAGAGTATCGAGTTTGTGACTTGCTGTATCTTTGACCCAAAATAGCATTGAAAGAAATAAAAGAGAAGAAGAGAATAAGAAAATTGAATTTGCAATGTTTTTTAGGCATTTCTGATTTCAGGAAAAAAAAAAGTGGTTTGCAACACTTTTTAGACATTGCAAATTATAGGGAGAGGAAATGAAATCTGAAAAAGTTTTCGAGTGTTATTATTTATTGTTGTGAACCGAGGTGCCTTTCCATTAGAAACATCGCATCTCCTACCATTTACGTCCTTTCAAACAGTCGCATCCTTTCATTTGAAATCAAACATATCGCCACCTCAAACAGTCGCATCTCTGGCCATTTTCATCTACTCAAATGCGAATTCTATGCTTGTTAATGGGTTAAACTCTGGCTTGTTTTTTACTAATATAATTCAATCAAAAATTATAATTTGGAATTAAACCCAAACCCAAACCAGTCCAGTAGGATAGACGGCAGCGGCGTACGCATGTGGTTGTGATCTATGATCTTATCCTTACAAAAGAGCAAGCATTGGGTATCCAAAGAGCCTAACATTCCCTTGAGGAAACTATATTTAAAAAAAAATAGTTCTCATAGTTTTAGGATGTGGGAATATCACCAATACCCCTTCTTCTTCTTCACTTTCTCTTCTTCTTATTTTAAAATAATAACTCACACAAATTATTTTAGAAAAAATTTCACTTACAATCCTCCAACAAATTTTAATAAAATTTCTCTTGTCATATGTGGCAGATTTTTTTTGCATAAATGTGGATGTCTTGTTGAGTTGAATCTATATATAGTGATAACCTATCAGATCATCGCATGATGGAGTGGTTGACTAAGCATTGAATCAAAGATCCTATACGACATAATGGATGTGTTTCATGCACTTGTTTTCTTTCCCTTAGATAGTTCATAAAACGACATGTTAGCCTTGTGTCTATATCTTGGTTTTATAAAATTCCCTTAGAGACTTGATTCATAGTTTCTAAGAAGGCGGCACCATCTTTGTGCATTCATATAGGTAGGTTTATTTCAAGTGCCCTACAACTATACACTTCAACGGTATTATGTTATAAATCTATTAAGCACTAGGTAGTACAACCTACACCATATACCAAGCACTCTTCTTGGAATGGATATAATATTAGTTATTCAGACTAATATTACGGTGCTTCGAATAACATCTTCTTTTTCTCATTGAACTCCAGATAATGAATTTCATTATGTTAAGTTGAGTTTTCATCATTGGTAATTTCTATGTTGGCTTTGAACCCATTCCCGTTGATGTTTTCAACATCAGATCTCTTGCAAGTCCTTTTGTAAATGGAATAGCCAAATTTTGGCTAGATCTCACTAAATCAATGGTAATTATCTCATCAGTGAGCATTTGCCTCACAACACTGTGCCTTAGGAAAATATGCCTAGATTTTCCACTAGTGTTGCTTGACTAACACAATGCACAGTTACTAGGGGCATTGGTTTTGGCCACATAGGAATTTCTAACAGCAAATTTCTTAACCATTCTACTTCTTTACTACAAGAAGTCATTGCTATAATTTCAGCAGCTATGGTAGAATTTACAATACACGTTTGTTTCTTTGAGGCCCAGAATATTGCTCCCCTACCAAGAGTAAATATCAGTTGACAGGTTGATTTTTTATTATCCTCTCTTTCAGTGTTCCAACTGGCATCTGTATGTTCATTACACTTGGATACCCACTACACAATATACCATAGTCAATGGTTCCTTGTAAATATTTAAAAAAATATGTACTACTAGCCAATGAATATGACTAGGTTACAGGTACGTCTACTCATTTTGCCAGTAGTGTTGACAATATTATATCTTGTGCATGTCAGGACATACATTGGACTACTGATAACTTTAGTGTATTCTAGTTGATCTTTATGATCTTTCAGTATTAGAATATAGTTGCATATTTGGGTCAAATTCGGTGCTTATCAGTTTGCAATCAAATTGATTAAACCATTTAGAATCTTCTCTATGTAATAAGACTGGGTGATGACCAACCCTTCTATTGTTATTTTGTTTTAAACTCCAAGAATCACTTCAGCTTTCCCTATATCTTTCATGTTAAAACATGAAGATGGAAATATTTTTGTTTCTTCAATGCTCGATGTATTGGTCCTAAATATCAAAATAAAGGCATATAATTACACCTTTATTAGCACGAAATTTGCTATAGACACATTTTTCTGATTCACAAATCCTAAAACCATTTGATGCTATGGTTTTGCAAAATTTGTCATGCCACTGTTTTGGTGCTTGTTTAAGAGCATAAAGTGATTTGATAAGTTTACATACTTTTAGTTCTTATCCAGGCATCACAAAACTTTCTGTTGAGACATATATATCTCTTCATCAAGTTCACTGTAACGACCTGAAATTTTGACCTCGAAAATTCAACACCAATACGTTCACTGTAGAAGTGTCGAGTATCCAAAAACCAGAAATCTCAGATTGTTAGGGTAAAGAAGAAAAGGGTAGAAGAAGAACAGAAAACAAAACACAGAATCTCACATTTCGCAGTGGATCGAAATATAATATCAAATAATAGCATTTATACAAAGAAAGCTGTAATTGTCAATTTTATAACAACATATCAGATTACAAACATACATACATACATACGTAAACTGGACAGTTACAATTAACTTGTCCAAACTACAATCGAATCAAACTAAAATACACAACAGTAAACGCCATACATTCCTGTCATCCAGCTCGCCTCCTGAGCTCTAGAACGTCCTAACCTAAAAATCTGTAATACTCGGTCCGACCCGAGCATTACAACAAAGTAACACCCGGGTCAGGCTGGAAAACCAGTGTGAGTAAACCTAAATAATTTGAATACTAAGTAATAAAACATAGCTGCAAACCAGGGTAACTCATACCTCACTATGAGTTCTTATCTTGTGATAATTAATTACTTAATTCACAAAATAAATCTAAGCACTGTTACTTAGTTTAAATGTCCAAGTTCACTTAATTTATTCCATTCCAGCCTATTAGATTCTAAATCAATACTATAAAGAATCATTGTAGACTACTAATCAAAGTGGATTCGGGTATTTGCTGATTACCTAACACTGGCCTCTTCGAATCCAATATCATCTTCAAAACAAAGCTGTTTAACTTTAAACAATTCCATTTATATCTAGAATAACATATTTACATAGAAATTCATCATAGATACACAAACCATATTATCACAGTTTAACCCAAACATATCATATCACATAGCGTCAAAATCACATATCAGAGATATCAAATAATCCAAGGCATTCAATTATAATTAATCATCCGTAAGCAAGTTTAGTTGGTTGTTCAATTCCAAATTAATTCAATTTAATCGCTAAATAAATTAAATTAATTACCTTTAAATCCTTCTTAATTAACATTAAATAATTATAAACCCATTTATCATTATATTGATTAATGCAGTTAACTCATTAACATTTAATTATTAACATTAATTAATTATACTATAATTAATTAACCTTTAATTACTCTCATTAATCAATTATACCATATTTAATCGCATTCAAGTAATTAACTTTTAATTAATTTACATTAAGTAATTAACTATCCTTAATTACTTACATTAATTAATCTCATTCATTAATTATCCATTAATCAATCACATTCAATAATTAACTATCCTTTAATTAATCACATTAATTAATTAATCCTTTAACTAATTACATTAATTAATTCTTTAATTAATTATATTGAGTAATTAATCCTTTTAATTACTTCCATTAAGTAATTATCCGTAATTACTTTTACTAATCCCATTCATTAATTATGCTTTAATTACATTAAGTAATTATACTTTAATTACAAAGACCTTAATTAATTAAGCTCAATCATTTACCTTAATTAATCACTTAATTAAAACATTGAATTGCATTTGAAATTGCTTAGAGATTTAGTTAATAATTTTAATCTAATAATTTTTCAAAAAACCAAACAATTAAGACTCAAATACATTTGGCTTTAAAATTTAAATTTAGAAACTTGTTTATAAACTTGATCAATACTTTTATTTGAAAATTTGTTTAATCTTTTCTTTGAAAAATGTTTGCTTTAAAACCTTGTTTTAAATTTTTGCTTTACTTTGCTCCCAAAAAACTCGTAATTTCTTATTTTATATTTAAATTGGTTAATAATAAAGCAAAATCCAAGCCAAGGACCACAATTCCTCGAGCCAAACTCCCATTTACTCACACCTGACCCCATGCCTTTCCCGAAACATCCTTCTTCTCCGATCCCTTCTATCTTAATCCTCTCCTCTACTCACAACTAACAACTCATGACCATCTCAAATCATAACTTGAGCCAAACCCAGACTTTCTCGAACGCCACAAAACCAGCTACACCCAAATACACGATGACACATGTGCACGTGCACATCAACTCACTGATGCTCTGATCATCACCGTGATCCTGCGTAAGTCAACTACGACCATCTTGACACGAGCGACCACCCAGAACGACGAGCCTCCTCGAAAATCAAAATTGAACACATCGAACTCTACCTGGAACAGAACCAGTCACTAGAAAACCACCACATGCCTTCACCTCCAACCACCGGTCACCCTGCCTTCGTGACTAGAGCCTCGCCACCCTCCGACGCGTCGATCCCACCTCATGCGATCGACTTCGGCACCTTGACGTTGATCAAGTGACCACGCAAACCCAGTCGACAAAACAGCTCCCAAAACCCTAGTCCACCGTCTCCTTGCTGCTTCGGTGGTCTAAAATTCCACTGGGTATTTTTATCGAGATCCCCCTCACATCAACTTCCTCCATCATCAAGCATAACACCTATTCTTCACCGGTCATCGAGAAATCAACCGAAGTTCAAATTCCGATCAACTTGCAAATTCCCACGTTTTATTCAACTAAACATATTGATTTCAGCTTTAAAAATCATGGTTTCCGATATCAAATCAGATTATGAAATTGATTCAATAAATCAAGGTGTTCAAATTTTACATGCCCTTTGATTCTTACCGTATATCAAATTTTCAAGAAAATTTTAAACTAATAACATTCGAAAATGTTTTAAAAGTTAAGATCCTGTTTATTCAAACAAATTTTGTTTAAACATCAAATCCTGAAAAGGATTAGGTGATGAGGATTTAAAATTTAAGAAGAAACAGAGATGCCTGGTTTTTGAATTTTGATCTGGAACTGATTTTCTTGAGTTTGATCTGGATTTTATTTTGTTGGTCTGCTTTGCTCTGAATTGAATGTTGATTTTGTTTTGATTGCTTGAAGCTTGCTTAATCGGGTTGAAGATGCTTCAGATTTGATTTTTTCTGATTTAATTTTTTTTTTCTTTTGTTTTTTAGTATAGAGGAGATGAAAGAAATTGAAAAGTGAAGATGAAACCTAGTTTATCACTAGTTCTTTATTATATACATTTTCTAATTCAAATTGGAAGAAATTAAAAATCATGCCATTTGTTATATTTGCAAATTACTTAGTTTACACTTATTAATTCATGTGGTATTCTTCTTACACTTGTATTCTTGTATGCATATTGATATTTCTATACTAATTCATATTTGTGTTATGTATTTATTAATTTCATTTATCATGTTTTTAATGTTGTACATATACACAAATTAAATTTTATCTCATGTTAATTTTTTTTAAATGTATTAAACCTTTTCTTAAATCTTATTAAAGCTTTTTATTTATCCTTGTATTTTATTTTATATTTTAAATTTTAGATAAACACATTTCTTTTTATCAATTTATGTGTCATACTTATATCCATACATTTTCTAGTATTTATATATATAACTTTCAAAAGAGAATGATTTTAAAATCTTAATTATACACTAATAATAATCATATATATTTGTTCTTGAATTTCCGATCCAATTCTATTTAAAATCTACTCACACACACACACATACCAACACATTATTATTTGTTTTAAAAGAATAATTTTCCAATTTTAAATAATTATATTAGGAGATTATCAAATAAACATTTATCCCGATTTATTATCAGATTTTGTTCAACTTATAAATCATTGTTTTCAATAGTTAAAATCAGATAATTATCCAATTATCAGATGTCAAAAAAATCCATATTATCACATTCCTCCCACCTTTAAATCTTTTCGTCCTCAAAAAGAAACAAAGGCAGAATTTATTAAAATGCTTATTATCTGCTTAAATTGTTCTTTGATCATTTTCAATAATAAACTTTTTTTATTAAGAATTTTTAAAACGCTTTAAAATCTATATAATAGTACCAAAATAGTTTTATAAAAATACCTTTTTATAACTTGATTTCTCAACAAGTCCATCCTTGTTCTCACAGAAATTCAGTCATACATTGATCAGGCACAGGACTGAAAATCCATAAGTACTTGGTAAACCCGTTTTCAAAACCCAAAGAAAATACTTTGAAATCATTTTTGAAAATATAGAAAACAATTTTTGAGAATATAGGAAACATCTTTGGTTAGAATGCTTTGGAAATCATCACCCCCTCCATGGTCGCAGTTAACCCGATGGTTACGTTGCCATCCCGGCAAATTCATAGATAAATGTGGGCGCTCCACACCCCTCGATTACGCCATGGAACCCGCCACAGATCGCGGCTACACCCAAGGTTACATCGCCATCATGGAAAAATCCATGTAACTGTAGGCATTAGCACCCTCAAATTTTGCTGCCAAATGAAACTTCACCACTCCTACATAGATCGGAGATTACATCAGTCGAGTGCCAATGTAGCCTGCAGGCTCTCACGGTCTCAGAACTTTCGCTATGTCTTTATAGATCGTAGTCTACCAATGTTACGTTGCCATCACGGCAAAATAAAACATAGAACGTTGGCTCTCACGGCCACATGACTTCCGCTATGGTCTGTAGTAGATCGCAGCGACATCAAGTTACACTGCCGTCACAACATAACCCAAATGTCTCTGTAGGCATCAGCGCCCTCGACTTTCGCTACCCACACATAATCCTCAGGAACTTCAGTTTTTTCGGACTTCCTCCTAGGATCCAATTTAGAGCCTCCCCTTTATGGCTCAAAGTAGAACCACCCCGTGGATCTCTTATAAAGTTCATTTCGATGGGAGCGCCTTTTTTCCCATAGCTAATCTCAAAACATTTTATACTATACACATATAGTACTTTCAAATCATACTCTTTATGATTCACATAAAATTCTCCTTTACTCAAAATCAATATCTCAAATCGATAGTTCCAATTTGGCTTTCCAAATTCCCAGAATTGATTTATCCCAAAAATCAAAAGCCTTTCGAAATCCATAGGTTCCAAAACCTTTTCCAAAATCATTCTCATAAAATCATTTATACATACATAGACATACATACATACATACATACATACATACATACATACATATATATATAACTTTATTATGCCAAATCAACATTCAAATTTGATTCCCTTTTATAAAATTACTTATATATCACTTACTTTTCACAAATTGAATTTCAAAAGATATCCAACTTCCAGTTTTATTCATATATATATATATATATATATATATATATATATATATCTCAAAATATACTTTTCTTTACAAAAATAATTTCATATTTCTTTCAAAATTTCCAATATCAATTTCATTTAAGCACGTACGATGTACATATGTCATCCGTACGCAATATCAAATCCGATCGCTCAATCGATCACACAATTCCACTTCCGAACTAGTATCGTCCATTTGACTTCCTGGTGCGGACTCAGACCTCGTCATTCTCCTTGCATAGCCTAACTATGATAGAGAATTTTTCGAATCAATCAAAAATCCATATCCAGGGTTTGCCGCGAAAATCGAGTGAAAAATCCTAAGTCGGATCGATATATCATTTTGAAATTCTATACTCGAAAACTGGATCAAATCATTATGCGAATAGAATAATATATGTACATCCTACATATTTATCATCATTGATTATTAGCTCAATCAATCTTCTTTTTTATCCTCATTCATTTTAATTCTATTTACTTATTCACGATTGCTTCCATTTCCATTTAGGTTATCACTTCAATTATAAACAGTTTACACTCTGACCACTTGATTTAGAAAATAGCTTGGAAATTTTAAAATAGATAAGTAGTTGTAAAATAACTATTAGTTGTAAATAGTAGTAAAATAGTTAAGTAATTTTAAAATAGTTATAAATAGTAATTAGTTATAAAGTAGTTATAAAATGGTGATTAGTTTGTAAAACAGATGTAAAATAGTAATTTGTTTCAAAATAGTTGTAAAATAAATATAAGATAGTTTGTGTTTTAAATGGAAATGTTGTATAGTAAACGACTTGGAAAATAGGTTTAAAACAGTTATATTAAAACAATTCTATTTGAAAATAAATGGTTCAGGACAAAACTGTTCAATTCCCAATCTCCATTTCCAATCAATTTCAAATTTCCACTTAAATTGATTCAATTCCAATTCAATTCGAATTAACCTCAATTCCTATCCCAAATTCAAATCAATTCTCATTTGAATTTAAACTTATTCAATTTCAATCACAACTTCAATTAATTGAAATAAAATTCAATTTGAACTAATTTCAGTTTCAATCTCAATTTTAAACCATCTCGAATTATATAAATTCAAGTTAAAAATTTAAAATGTTGATTTAATTACTTAAACAAAATTAACCTTTACCTTTAATTTAACAACCAAGTTTTTTTTAAACAGTTTAATTCTGAGCCCAAATTCCAAATATTCATTACAAATTACCTTCACTTAACTTATTTCAAAGTTCAAATTAGAGTTCAAAACTTTTTAAATGATTTAATCTTCAGAATCCAATTTATTACCCAAATTTTAACTTCAAAACCAATTCTTAACAATTTCCAACAAGCTTATTTCGAACATTTGAATCTTTAAGTTTAAAGCGATTTCCTTTTCACAAGTTCAATCTTATTTCTATTTTATTTTAGTAATGGATGTATATTACCTCAATCATTTCTTAATTTATTTAAAATAATCCAATTCTCAGTTTCATAGATTATTAATAACAACAGGATGATATCAGAATAAGTCATAATAAATAAACATCCAAATTATTTAAAACATTCATCAATAGCATCCATTTCTAATTTCCAGATATCAAACCCGTTTTGAGATCACATCTATCTCCCATTCCAAATCAACCCATTTGACTTCCTAAGTTAAATCTCATTTTTATCATGAAATTTTCAATTCAGGTGATTCGTTCTAAACTTATTTAATTTCCCCTAAGTTAAATTCAATTTACTTAATCCAGTCAACCTTAATTAATTTGAATTCTCCATTTCAAATTTTAAACTTCTTATCAATATCCTATCCCACTTATAAGTTCAAAAACTTATCACCTTTCAGGGAAAATTCAAAACTCAACACTTAGTTTTTACTTCCAATCAGCTTTGATCTTATATATATCCCACATGTATACATATTCATTTATTTTGTACCCAAGACATATTTTAAATTTTAAACCATTCTTGGCTTTTAGTTCAAAACGTATTTCTTTTAAATTTTAAAACAATTTTATGATAAGATTCCCACATTTTAAAAATATTACACATTATATCTTTTAACATTTTAAAACAATTTCAAATTTTCTGGACTTAGATTTAAAACTTCACAATTTTAATTATCTTCAATTCCCATTTATAAGTCATACTTGTCTAAATTATTACTTCCTTAAAACATTTCATTCTTCTTAATCATTAACAAACATTCCATTATCAAGATACAACAAACATTTTATGATAATAACCAAGGTTATCGTAACTGGAAACCAATTCACTATATATATTATCTCATAATTCATCGGATAATAAAATCAGGGTAACTTATTTCAGCATTCTAAAACATTCCTACAAATTTCAGGATTTTATTCTTTGGTTTGAATCCATTTCTAGCTTATCTTGTTTGTATAGTTCATATTATCCAATTCTTATTTGGTTGTATTTCTATTACCACTTAATTCTTATTATTTTATTTTATTCCAATAATTCAACAACCAATTACCGTAATATTTATAATAATTACAAAAATTATTTCTTTATATATCAAAATATAAACTTATATAAGAATCAACCATTTTTAAAACCTTTATATAAGAAAATAACAAGTACGCTCTCATACACACACACACACTCAACTCATTCTAGGGTACTATTGACCCTATCCTTAATGAGTAAACCCACCAAAGCCAAGGTTCTCACTTAACCTTCTGCTCTGATACAAAAATGTAACGACCCGAAATTTTGACCTCAAAAATTCGGCACTAATACGTTCACTATAGAAGTGCCGAGCATTCGAACGCCGAAAATCCCAGATTGTTAGGGTAAAGAAGAAAAGGGTAGGAGAAGAACAGAAAACAAAACACAGAATCTCACATTTCGCAGTGGATCAAAATATAATATCAAATAATAGCATTTATACAAAGAAAGCTGTAATTGTCAATTTTATAACAATACATCAGAGTACAATCATATATACATAAACTGGATAGTTAAAATTAACTTGTCCAAACTATAGTCAAATCAAACTCAAATACACAGCGGTAAACTCCATACGTTCCTGCCATCCAGCTCGCCTCCTGAGCACTAGAACGTCCTAACCTGAAAATCTGTAATACTCGGTCTGACACGAGAATCACAACAAAGTAACACCCGAGTCAGGCTGGAAAACCAGCGTGAGTAAACCCAAATAATTTGAATATCAAGTAATAAAACATAGCTGCAAACCAGGGTAACTCGTACCTCATTATGAATTCTTATCTTGCGATAATTAATTACTTATTTTACAAAATAAATCTAAGTACCAGTACTTAGTTTAAATGTCCAAGTTCACTTAATTTATTCCATTCCAGCCTATTAGATTCTAAATCAAAACAATAAAGAATCACTGTAGATTACTAATAGAAGTAGGTTTGGGTAATTGTTGATTACTCGACCCTGGTCTCTTCGAATCCAACATCATCTTAAAAACAAAGCTATTTAAGTTTAAACAATTCCATTTGTATCCAGAATTACATAGTTACTTAGTAACTCATCACAGATAGACAAACCATATTATCACAGTTCAACCCAAACATATCATATCACATAGCATTACAATCACATATAAGAGATATCAAATAATCCATGGCGTTTAATTACAATTAATCATCCATAAGCAAGATTAATTGGTTCTTCAATTCCTAATTAATTCAATTTAATCTCCAAAGAAATTAAATTAATAACCTTTAAATCTTGCTTAATTAATTAATTATAAACCCGTTTATCATTACTTTAATTAATTAATGCAATTAACTTATCAACCTTTAGTTATTAACATTAATTAATTATACTATAATTAATTAACCTTTAATTACTCTCATTAATCAATCATACCATATTTAATCACATTCAAGTAATTACCTTTTAATTAATTTACATTAAGTAATTAACTATCATTAATTACTTACATTAATTAATCTCATTCATTAATTATCCACTAATTAATCACATTCAGTAATTAACTATCCCTTAATTAATCACATTAATTAATTAATCCTTTAATTAATTACATTAATTAATTAATTCTTTAATTAAAGTAATGAATCCTTTTAATCACTTCCATTAAGTAATTACCCTTAATTACTTTTATTAATCCCATTCATTAATTATGCTTTAATTACATTAAGTAATTATATTTCAATTACTAAGACCTTAATTAATTAAGATAAATCATTTACCTTAATTAATCACTTAGTTACAACATTGAATTACAATTGAAATTGCTTAGAGATTTAGTTAATAATTTAAATCTAATAATTTTTCAAAAACCAAACAATTTAGATTCAAAGACATTTGGCTTTAAAATTTAAATTTAGAAACTTGTTTATAAACTTGATCAATACTTTTATTTGAAAACTTGTTCAATCTTTTTTTTGAAAAATGTTTGCTTTAAATTCTTGTTTTAAATTTTTTGCTTTGCTTTTCTTTTTGAAAACTAGTAATTTCTTATTTCATATTTAAACTGGTTAATAATAAAGCAAAACCGGAGCCAAGGACCACAATTCCTCGAGCCAAACTCCCATTTACTCGTGCCCGACCCCAAGCCTGTCCCCAAGCATCCTTCTTCTCCGATCCCTTCTCTCTTAATCCTCTCCTCTACTCATAGCTAACAACTCATGGCCATCTCAAGTCATAACCCGAGTCAAACCCAGACATTCTCGAATGCCACAAAACCAGCTACACCTAGATACACAACAACTCATGTGCACATGCACATCACCTCACCGACGCTCTGATCATCACCGTGACCCTCCGCAAGTCCACGACGACCATCTCGACACGAGCGACCACCCAGAAAGACGAGCCTCCTCGAAAATCAAAATTGAACACATCGAACTCTACCTGGAACAAAACCAGTCACCAGAAAACCACCATGTGCCTTCACCTCTGACCACCGGTTACAACGCCTTCGCGATTAGAGCCTCCACACCCTCCCACGCATCGATCCCAACTCATGCGATCGACTCCGGCACCTTGACATTAATGAACTGACCACGCAAACCCAATTGACAAAACAACTCCCAAAACCCTAGTTCACCGTCGCTTTGCTTCCACGGTGGTCTAAAATTCCATTGGGTATTTTTCCCGAGATCCCACTTGCATCGGCTTCCTCCATCATCAAGCATAACACCTATTCTTCATCGGTCATCGAGAAATCCACCAAAGTTCAAATTCGATCAACTTGCAAATTCCCACATTTTACTCAACTAAAAATCTTGATTTCAGCTTTAAATATCATGGTTTCCGACAACAAATCAAATTATGGAATTGAACCAATAAATCAAGGTGTTCGAATTTTACATGCCCTTTGAATTCTTACTGTATATTCAAATTTTCCAAAAAATTTTAAACTAATAACAATTGGAAATGTTTTAAATGTTAAAATCTTGTTGATTCAAACAAATTTTGTTTAAACATCAAATCCTGAAAAGGATTAGGAGATGAGGATTTAAAATTTTAAATTGTTAAAGCCTGTAAACTTTAAACAGAGAGGTATGTGCATATCTACAGACATGCATACACTAAACCCTCACATATACAGACATGCAAACATGATTTACATCCATAACTTCAAGGATTATCAAGTACATCAAGATTTAACTAGATTTAAGTTTTAAAACAGTAGCTTACTCACAGGTTTAAGAAGAAATAGAGAAGCTTGGTTTTTAAATTTTGATCTGGAACCGATTTTCTTGAGTTTGATTTGGATTTTGTTTTATAGATCTACTTTGTTTTGAATTGAATGTTGATTTTGTTTTGATTGCTTGGATCTTGCTTAATCCGGTTGAAGATGCTTCAGATTTGAATTTGTTTGATTAAATTTTTGTTTTCTTTTGATTTTCAGTTCAGAGGAAATGAAAGAAATTGAAAAGTGAAGATGAAACCTGGTTTCTCACTAGTTCTTTATTATATATATTTTCTAATTCAAATTAGCAGAAATTAAAAATTATGCCACTTGTTATATTTGCAAATTACTTAGTTTACACATGTTAATTCATGTTGTATTCTTCTTACACTTGTATTCTTGTATGTATATTAATATTTCTATACTAATTCATATTTGTATTATGTATTTATTAATTTCATGTATCATGTTTTTAATGTTGTACATATACACAAATTAAATTTTATTTCATGTTAATTTTTTTTAAATGCATTAAACCTTTTCTTAAATCTTATTAAAGCTTTTTATTTATCCTTGTCTTTTATTTTATATTTTCAATTTTGGATAAATACATTTCTTTTTATCAATTTATGTTTCATACTTATATTCATACATTTACTAGTATTTATATATATATTTAAAAGAGAATGATTTTAAAATCTTAAATATGCACTAATAATAATCATATATATTTATTCTTGAATTTCCAATCCAATTCTATTTAAAATCTACTCATACGTATATAAACATATAACAACACATTATTATTTGTTTTAAAAGAATAATTTGCCAATTTTGAATAATTATATTAGGAGATTATCAAATAAATATTTATCCCGATTTATTATTAGATTTATTGTTTAACTTATAAATTAGTGTTTTTAATAGTTAAAATCAGATAATTATCCAATTATCGGATGTCAAAAAAATCTGGGTTATCACATTCTCTATGTGACGGCCCGCATATCCGTACCCTTTGAATCGACAATAATCCATACATGTCTGACGCAAAGAGCATAGACTGACGGAAGGTCAAGAGAAAGAAAAGAAGAGAGAAGAAGAGAAGAGAAGAAAGAGAGAAGATAGAACCAAATAGAACAATACAGAATCTCACATCGCAGTGGAAAATATATAATATCATATCAATGATCTTTACAAAACAGAAACTGTATATATACATACATCAATCAGAGTTCAACAATCAATCAGAGTCATCGGCCTGAACAGTTATAATAACCTGTCCTCACAAATGCCGACAATATAAACAACTAAGCACAGCGGATAATCAATAATCAAAACAGATACGCATATACGAAATGAAGATCTCCAGCTCTCCTGCTGAAGTTCCAAAAGCATCAAATCATAACCTATAAATATACTCGATCTGACCCGAGCATTTAAAGGGAAGAACGCCCGGATCAGTCTGGCAAACCAGCGTGAGAAACACACTCAACTGAATTTATTAAGTTAACAAAACTTTTCCTTTATCAAAATAAAAGTATCTCGTAAGATATGTCCACACATAAACACAGACATGTTTTTACCTTACGATAACTAAAACATTTCATATCAAACTCATGTGATATTATACTAGTGTCTGGTATACAAATAATATTCAAAATAGCCGAAATTGTTACCATTATTAAATTCCAGCATACTAGGCTCTAAAATAAAATGGCAGGTACGTAGTAGAGTTTGGATTTTCATACAAATGACCAGGTGAAGGGACTACCTTCCGGTAGTACATCTCTAGAAGAATGTACCGAGAAATCATCACAAATTTTCTCTACCAACACAAGACCGGCCCACCTCTATAACTAGATAGTACCGAATATGTCATTCTCCAGTCATTATCGACCTTTACCGAGGGCACTCTAGCACATAAACCACAATAATCAGATACACGACGTCATAGCGTGCAAAATATTTCTATAAAAGGATGATCATATCCTACTTGGGAATGACCCACATAGCCTTGTTGCATCTAACCCTGTTTTGGTCATTTCTGGTTGATGTGGCCTAACGAGGTAACAATTACCTTTCACAATCACATATCGCACCACTTTGAATGCCATTTCCGTTGACTACTAATTACCTTCCACAAAAATACAACCCTTAATCTCATACGTCTCAAGGAGGGTATTGAGCTAAGAGAAGTTGCCTTCTCCGCCACCACTGATGTACGTTTGTAAAAACCAATGTATGTAATATATGGAAATGCAATGTCAGACAAACATCCATACAAGTTGTCCAGGAACACGACAAACCGAAGGTACTTTCCTACCACATCCTGTCGGGAAATCCTTAGGATTAGTAGCGAATAGTCCTTGCATTGGATATTTCATAATGAAGAGACCACTGCTACTGTATGTATATTAGGATTTTAACCCCAAACGATCAACATGCAGTCCTCCACTATGAAAATCCGAAATATCAATATCATCACAAGCAACCTGCACAATCGTCGCATATACGTTGGTCCGAAGTGGTTTTCGGATATACCGATCCCGGTCACTTCGCAACAACAACGCAAAAGCGTTTCTCAACCTCACACAGAAACTAAGTCTCATAGACTTAGCACGTCTTCAACTTTCAACTTGCCATCCTTCGGGCCAAAAAGGAATCTCGATAGATCGGAGTAATACTCCACACTGTACGAATAAACATCCTCAACACAAACGATAATCAAGCCTACACAGAAGCCTACGTACTAAGTGTACGACTAAATAGTTCCCACATCAAGTCGAGGAACTAAAATTTGGCCAATTTCGATAGTCGGTTATTTAGCTATCAAAACAAACAAACAAATATTCAGCACCATAACAATCACTAGGCCCTTTTAATTAATCTTTTATAAATTAAATTATTTGCCAAATATTCACTTTAGATTATCTTCAAAAAGATACAATCTCAAACCATTTCAACTTTTCAATATTGGAAAACATATCCATATACTTATTTAATAATTAGTAATTCACAATTGTATTTATTTTCAATGTTTGGAAACTATTCCATATACTTAAATCACGATCGAGTATATATTTTATTCTTTAAGGAAAAGATTCTTTTAAACATCCTTATTTTTGGTCAAAACAAATGTTGCGTAATACGTCGTTACGACAACCCAAAATCAATAGTATAGGGATTCAACAATAAGATAGATATATAAATCCCAATACTATACAAAAATATTTTCTTTCGAAAATCATTTACTATAACAATAGTATTATAGTCCATCATTTCATTATTCCTCGAAACGTCTATTTCAACATGAATGTTGAAATCTATTTATTCGATACATAACACTTTCTTATACATCTTTAAACCGTTTTAACTCCATTTACAATATCACTTTTTAAAACATTTATTTAATATATTATTCACTGTCCAAAATCGTGAATGTAGTTCATTTACCCAATCCAATATTTCTACACATTTATATTAAGGATAATCCACTATCCAAAATCATGAATATACCATTTTACCTCATCCATTACCATTGCACATTTAAATTAAAGAATTACCCACTGTCCAAAATCGTGGATATAATGCCTTTAATAATCTTCTATATTTAACTTATCAAATTCAATCAAATTTGGATTTATAAAATAATATTTATAACTCCCGTTTATATTTTATAAAAACTTCAACTTATAAAATCCCTTTTATTTACCAATTCCATTTACATCTCATTTATATGCCAAATCCAAATTTTAAGTCAATTACTTATGAATCTCTTACTTCTCAAATTCATTCATTTTATAACTTCGCAATTCGTAAATCTTATTCACTTATAAAATCCATTTATAACATCATTTTAACAATTATAAAAAATCCTTTATAATTCAATTATTCTGATTTATAAAAATTCAGTTTTATGAATCTTCTTTATAAATATTAGTCAACAATCTCAATTTAAACCATTTCATAAAATCATTAACTCCATATTTCACAAAAATCACCTTTCAATTATATTTCCAAAACATCATAATTTTTATAACATAAAAATTATCACATTTATTTATTCAAAATAAATCAATTTCCTTAATGATTCAAAATTCAATAAAACATGTATTTTCAAAATCAATTTAAAATTCTTTTAAATTCGAAATCGTTACTTTAACATTTTTGAAACTCCAAAATAGGCCCAATGCTGCAACAGCACCAAATACATCAATCACGGCATCCAAAAACATCATATATCAATATGATAACAGAATATATAACAATATATGTAAATAAATCAATACTGTTGAGGGATCCAGTTGGATCCGTCCAACCTGTCATCTGCGACAAAGATACATATTAGAATATGTGTACAATGTCCGCTTCAAGGCAGACGCGCATACAAAGGGTCAACCGCTCATACACGGGAACGTATAGTATCATTTGCTCCACTAGGCAGGTAATATATCCAAATATCAACCAATATATCATATATCATCTAAACAATCATCATACAATAAATTATTTCTCACTTATATAGACATATCAGTGAGTTATAAAGAGTGAGTTGTACTCACATTGCGTCCAATAGCAGTTTCAGTGTTTTATTCCGAATAAAATTAAACGACCATTTAATTTTACCTAAAATTTTCACTTGCTCCAATAAACTCCTAACCAGCTCCATCACCTAGTGTTCATCTATACGAACCTAAAGCAATTCGTTTCGTCAGAAACAGACCTCGTATGATAAAGTTATGCAGTTTTAAACACTGTACGAATAATTCCAGCATTTAATCTGCCTTCATCACATCTGGCCGTTCGGCCTTTCTTCTCTTCTCCATTCAAGTCGTACACAGGTAAACCCATGGGCATGCGAAAAAAATTTGATGGCCGTGACACACACAATCATCGAGATGTTGATCAACTAGCGCCACTTCGAAGCCCTTGCCATCATCCACCATCGCCGTGAATTGGGTTGAGCTCGGTCGAGCTTTTGCCTCAAAAAACGCACATGAACGAAGCACATTCAAATGTAAATTGACGACGACCCATTGCTTGAATCACTATCATGACCGTTGGAATTATAGATCTCCCTACCCACTATCATTTTGTAGTTGAACATTTTTGACGATTTTTGGTGGATTGGAAGAAAAAGGAGGAAGAACGTCGTGCGTTTATAGCCATAGAAACTATAATGGCGGCTAGGCCTAATTCTTGCTAGGGTTTGTAAAAAATGATGAAAAAGATGGCCTTATATAGAAAATTACGCAACAGTATTCTTTGGATTTTTTCCCAAACTCCAAACGAAACGTGCCGCCTAGTGTTTATAATGTTTTACCCCTATTCCGATAGCAATGGAATATATATCGGGAGCCAATTCGATCGTATTTGAATGGTAGGTTTTCGAATCGACTTATTTAAATTTAAAAATTCACTTAAACAAATTTCTACGCGTTTTGGCTTACCCCGTATACACCGTAAATGCGATTGACATGAAATTTGAAATCTTAAATAATATAACATTACAGATCCAACAAAACTTGTTTCGTCGAAAGCCAAAACTGTTTGAAAAGTGGCTATTTTTACACGTCAATTAAATATTAAAGTATTCAATTTCTACAAATTAACTTTTAATTCGATTTTAAAAGTTCTCTAACATCATTCTAATTCAAATATAATTTAATACAACTTTATAAAACATTTTTATTTACATCAAATCCCATTATTAATTATTTCTGCAATTTCCAATATAAAGTAACAATTTAATTATCCAATTAAATCCAGATATTCGAAATATTATTTATTCAGCTTATAAACTTTACTTGTGCATATTTAAAATCAATTAAATATTCGAATTTCAATTGACCGAAATTCTAGGTCGTTACATTCTCCCCTACTTAAAAGAATTTCGTCCTCGAAATTGCCAAGTAAGAAAAAGTCACAAAATCCATTAACTTTTCAAAAACATTTCGTTCAACTTAGATTTAACAAATCTCTTTAGTGTTTAACTTTTCCAAAAATCATTAGTTAAACTTCTTACAAAAACTTTTCTATGTTTTCCAAATCCATTCTTAGTTATCTTTTAAAACCAACTAATATCATTTAACTTTATAACCCAATATCAAAATTTTAGTTATCACAAATTTTTCCAATTTTTACAAAAAAATTCTAACGCCTCAAATTTTCAGAAAATTTCGCCAGCGTCTCCTTTGCTTAGTTCGATTCGGAAAAAATATAGCAATATATATATATATCAAAAATATACATATCATCATCAAGGATGAGGGATTCCGAAGGGAAAAAAGTGTAAAAGTATATGTAATCCGAGATATGTACCTTATATATTATTAGCGAGCATATACAACTAATATAGCGCAAAAGCGAGCTCCAAATGCGAAGCATGCGCCATACGTACACACCTACTAAACACTCAATAGACAAATGAGAAACATGTATATATGAAAGTAATATCAATATACAACATATACCACTACAATAGCTATATTTGCCAAAATAGCAAATGCAACAGAACAACAAATCCAACCATTAGACAACTATCATCCAACTAACCAATATCTATCCAATAAATCCATAACCAAATCAATATACATTCATTTCTTATCAATATTCATTGAATTGATTTTCAATTTAATCACATTTGATTCATTAACATTGGATTTACTAACATTCATTTATTCGTTTTCAATTATTTAGCTTTCAATTTTATTAGTTCAATTTCATATGGATTTTATATACAATCAATTAACATCAATCTAACAACCAATGTATATCCAACATATCCAAATTAATTTGATTCACTTACATTCAATTTGGTTTAACACGTTTAATTTCAAATTGGTTTAACATTCAATTGACTTATTCAATTATTCAATTCACAGCTTCTTAACTTAAGTTTTATTCAATTCTTAACAACAAACATTTTCTAATCCATGTTTATTCGCTAATTCACTTTTACAATTAAAGTTGACTTTCATAATATAACTCAAGTTCATTTTCATCTCTTTACTTTATTAATTCACATTATTAATTTACTTTGATACAAAATCAAATTCATTCAACATTACTTAAGTTACGTTCCTTTTTATAAACATCACTATGTTTCACTTAAATTTCATCTAAGTCATTTTATTAACCTTTTACTAAGTCAAATTCATAACACTTATTCAAGTTCCGATTTTGTTTTGCTTCACAAAAAGTGTTTAACCATTTTACCAATTGGTTTTACTTACCTTTTCCTCATTTTATAAGTTCTAAAACTTATTATTATTTAGACATCCAAATTCATATTATATAATCACTTACCATTTAAGTTAAATTTCCATTTCAATAACTTACATAATCTAGTCAAAATGCAATTCAATTATATTTAACTTCCCTTTAGTTAAATTTCAAATCATATATCTAATATGCTAACTCAAATTTATTTCAACTTTACCAAAATTAAATCTTTACTTCATTTTATAAGTCCAAAATTTATTTTACTTATATTTATTAGTTACAACTTGGATTTTAAATCAAATTTGTTTATCAAAACAAAACTTCAATTTTCAATTTATTATTGGTAGCAAATCCATCACACAGAAACTCGAAAATGATACTGATGATGCTGCAGCCATCACCTTTATTATTTCCCAGTAACAATAGTGAATTTAGTGCTTTATATTCTTTTTAAAAATTCTTTCTGTTGATAAATCACATTTACAAATCTTTTACTTATATAATTTCACTATTTTCACTTTACTTATATAAGATCATTCCAAATTTATTTATCTTACTTAGATTTATAATAATATAACATCTTTAACTTTGAAAATAACTTCCAAAATAAACGGGATTCAAATTTTCCCAATTCTTAATTTAAATCCATTTTTATTTATAACTCATTTTTATAAATATATTCATATAGTTTCACTTCTTATATATAAGATTATTTCACAATTGTAAATCATATTAATTATAATTCCATACTTATAATTCATTTGCTTATATAATTTATTCTTTTACAATTGTTGTTTCCATTAAGATTATTCAAACAACTTTTATTAACTTTTATATATTTACATTTTCAAACAACCAAACAATCAATTATATACACTTTAATAATTTCTGAAAGGTTATTATTCCTTTATATATAAAATATAATCAAGGTAAAATTATTTCATTTACCCAATTTAAAATAATACTATGTCGACTTGCCTCGTTTAAGTGCTTGGAAATCCCTATCGATAACATGGCGTCCCACATCACGATCAGAATTCACAAACAGCTCAACGGATAAGTAAACACAATATAAAACATTTTGTATTCACTAACAAATACGCGCTCATATATATAATACACTCAACTCAATCTAGGGTGCTACTGTCACTATCTATACTGAGTACACATCAAAGCTTAGGAATATACAAAATTTAAGCTTTGATACCAACTGTGACGACCCGCAAATCCGTACGCTTTGAATCGACAATAATCCATACATGTCCGACCCAAAAAGCACAGATTGATGAAAAGTCAAGAGAAAGAAAAGAAAAGAGAAGAAGAGAAGAGAGAAGAAGAGAAGAAAGAAGATAGAACCAAATAGAACAATACAGAATCTCTCATCGCAGCAGAAAATATATAATATCATATCAATGATCTTTACAAAACAGAAACTGTATATATACATACATCAATTAGAGTTCAACAATCAATCAGAGTCATCAGCCTGAACACTTATAATAACCTATCTTCACAAATGCCGATAATATAAACAACTAAGCACAAGGATAATCAATAATCAAAAAAGATACACGTATACGAAATAAAGATCTCCAGCTCTCCTGCTGAAACTCCAAAATCATCAAATCATAACCTGTAAATATACTCGGTCATACCCGAGCATTGAAAGGGAAGAACATCCGAATCAGTCTGGTAAACTAGCGTGATAAACACAGTCAACTGAACTTATTAAGTTACTAAAACTTTTCCTTTATCAAAACAAAAGTATCTCGTAAGACAAGTCCACACATAAACACGGACATGTTTTTACCTTACGATAACTAAAACATTTCATATCAAACTCATGTGATATTATACTAGTGTCTAGTATACAAATAGTATTCAAAATAGCCGAAATTATTACCATTTTTAAATTCCAGCATACGAGGCTCTACAAATAAAATGGCAGGTACGTAGTGGAGTTTGGATTTTCATACAAATGACCTGGTGAAGGGACTACCTTCCGACAGTACACCTCTAGAAGAATGTACCGAGAAACCATCACAATGTTTCTCTACCAACACAAGACCGGCCCACCTCTATAACTAGATGGTACCGAATATGTCATCCTCCGGTCATTACCGACCTTTACTGAGGGCCCTTTAGCATACAAACCACAATAATCAGATACACGATGTCATAGCGTGCAAAGATATATCTAGAAAAGGATGAGCATATCCTACTAGGGAATGACCCACTTAGCCTTGCTGCATCTAACCCTGTTTTGGTCATTTCCAGTTGATGAGGCCTGACGAGGTAACGATTACCTTTCACAATCACATATCACATCACTTTGAATGCCACATGGCCATTTCCGTTGACTACTAAATTTTCCTTCCACAAAAATACAACCCTTAAGCTCATACGTCTCAAGGAGGGTGTTAAGCTAAGAGAAGTTGCCTTCTCCGCCACCACTGATGTACGTTTGTAAAAACCAATGTACGTAATCCATAGAAATGCAACGTTAGACAAACATCCATACAAGTTGTCCTGGAACAGGACAAACCGAAGTACTTTCCTACCACATCCTGTCGGGAAATCATTAAGATTAGTAGCGAATAGTCCTTACATTGGATATTTCATAATGAAGAGACCACTGCTACTGGATGTATATTGGGATTTTAACCACAAATGATCAATAAGCAGTCCCCAACTATGAAAATCCGAAATATCAATATCATCACAAGCAACCAGTATAATCATCGCATATACGTTGGTCCGAAGTGGTTTTCGGATAAACCGATCCCGGTCTCTTCGCACCAACAACGCAAAAGCGCTTCTCAACCTCACACAGAAACTAAGTCGCATAGACTTATCACGTCTCCATCTTTCAACTTGCTATCCTTCGGGCCAAGAAGGAAGCTCGATAGATTGGAGTAATACTCCACACTATACGAATCAATATCCTCAACACAAACGATAATCAAGCCTACACAGAAGGCTACGTACTAAGTGTACGACTAAATATTTCCCAAATCAAGTCGAGGAACTAAAATTTGGCCAATTTCGATAGTCGGTTATTCAACTATCAAAACAAACAAACAAATATTGAACACCACAACAATCAATGGGCCCTTTTAATTAATCTTTTATTAATTAAATTTTTTGCCAAATATTCACTTTAGAGTATCTTTAAAAAGATATAATCTCAAACCATTTCAACTTTTCAATATTGGAAAACATTTCCATATACGTATTTAATAATAAGTCATTCACAATTCTATTTATTTTCAATGTTTGGAAAATATTCCATATACTTAAATCACGATTGAGTATATATTGTATTCTTTAAGGAAAAGATTCTTTTAAACATCCTTATTTTGGATCAAAACAAATGTTGCGTAAAAAATCATTACGACGACCCAAAATCAATAGTATAGGGATTCCATAATAAGATAGATACATAAATCCCAATACTATACAAAAACATTTCCTTTTGAAAATCATTTACTATAACAATAGTGTTATAGTCCATCATTTCCTTATTCCTAGAAAACGTCTATTTCAACAATGAATGTTGAAATCTATTTATTCGATACATAACACTTTTTAATACATCTTTAAACCGCTTTAACGCCATTTACAATATCACCTTTTAAAACATTTATTCAATATATTATTCACTGTCCAAGATAGTGAATATAGTTCATTTACCCAATCCAATATTTCTACACATTTATATTAACGATAATCCACTGTCCAAAATCATGCTATTCCCCTTTACCAAATCCATTATAATTGCATATTTAAACTAAAGAATTACCCAGTATCCAAAATTGTGGATATAATGCCTTTAATAATCTTCTATATTTAACTTATCAAATTCAATCAAATTTGGATTTATAAAACAATGTTGATAAATCCCATTTATAATTTATAAAAACTTAAACTTATAAAATCCTTTTTATTTACCAATTCCATTTACATCTCATTTATATGCCAAATCCAAATTTTAAGTCAATTACTTATATATCTCTTATTTCTCAAATTCATTCATTTTATAACTTCGCAATTCGTAAATCTTATTCACTTATAAAATCTATTTATAACATCATTTTAACAATTATAAAAAATCCTTTAAAATTCAATTATTCTGATTTACAAAAATTCTATTTTATAAATCTTCTTTATAAACTATTTATATTAGTCAACAATCTCAATTTAAACCATTTCACAAAATCATTAACTCCATATTTCACAAAAATCACCTTTCAATTATATTTCCAAAACATCATAATTTTTATAACATAAAAATTAACACATTTATTTATTCAAAATAAATCAATTTTCTTAATGATTCAAAATTCAATAAAACATGAATTTTCAAAATCAATTTAAAATTATTTAAATTTGAAATCGTTATTTTAACATTTTTAAAACTCCAAAATAGGCCCAATGCTGCAATAGCACCAAATACATCAATCACGGCATCCAACAACATCATATATCAATATGATAATAGAATATATCACAATATCTGTAAATAAATCAATACTGTTGAGGAATCCAGTTGGATCCCTCCAACCTGTCATCTGCAACAAATATACATATAGAATATGGGTACAATGTCCGCTTCAAGCAGACGTGTGTATAAAGGGTCATCCGCTCATACACGGGAACATATAGGCTCATCTGTTCCACTAGGCAGGTAATATATCCAAATATCAACAAATATACCATATATCATCCAAACAATCATCAATCATCATATAATAAATTATTTCTCACTTATATAAACATATCAGTGAGTCAGAAAGAGTGAGTTGTACTCACATTGCGTCCAATAGCAGTTTCGGTGTTTTATTCCGTATATTAATTTTACCCAAAATTTTAACTTGCTCCAATCAACTCCTAACCAGCTCCATTGCGTAGTGTTCATCCATACGAACCCAACTCAATTTGTTTCGTTAGAAACAGACATCATATGAAAAAGTTACGCAGTTTTAAACATTACATGAATTTATATATATAAATTAAACATAAATTTATTTTATTTTTTAAAACCTTAGAATAACCACATTTGGCCGTTCGGCCTTTCTTCTCTCCCCCATTCAAGTCATACGCAGGTAAACCCATGGGCACGCGAACAAAATTTGATGGCCGCGACACGCACAACCATCGAGATGTTGATCAACTAGCGCCACTTAGAAGCCCTTGCCATAATCTACCATCGCCGTGAATTGGGTTGAGCTCGGTCGTTCTTTTGCCTCAGAAAACGCACATGAACGACGCACGTTCAAATGTAAATTGACGACGATCCATTGCTTGAATCACGATCATGACCGTTGGAATTATAGATCTCCCTACCCTCTATCATTTTGTAGTTGAACGTTTTTGATGATTGTTGGTGGATTGGAAGAAAAAGGAGGAAGAACGTCGTGTGTTTCTAGCCATAGAAAGTATAATGGCGGCTAGCCCTAATTCTTGCTAGGGTTTGTGAAAAATTGTGAAAAAGATGGCCTTATATAGAAAATTAAGTGATACAATTCGCTCGAATTTTTCCCGAACTCCAAACAAAACGTGCCGCCTGGCGTTTATAATGTTTACCCCTATTCCGTATGCAATGGAATATATATATTTGGAGCCAATTCGATCGTATTTGAAAGATAGGTTTTCAAATCTACTTATTTAAAATTAAAAATTCACTTAAACAGATTTCTACGCGTTTTAGCTTACCCCGGACGAACCGTAAATCCGATTTACACGAAATTTGAAATTTTATAATAATATAACATTACAGATCCAATGAAACTTGTTTCATCGAAATCCGAGACTGTTTGAAAAATGGCTATTTTTACACGTCAATTAAATATTAAAATATTCAATTTCTACAAATTAACTTTTAATTCTATTTTAAAAGTTCTCTAATATCATTCTAGTTCAAATATAGTTTAATACAACTTTATAAAACATTTTTATTCACATTAAATCGAATTATCAATTATTTCTGCAATTTCCAATATTAAAGTAACAAGTTAATTATCCAATTAAATCCAGATATTCGAAATATTATTTATTCAGCTTATAAACTTTACTTGTGCATATTTAAAATCAATTAAATATTCAAATTTCAATTGACCGAAATTCTGGGTCGTTACACTCTATTTAAGAATGCAGTCTTGACATCCATTTGATTAATTTCAAATTTATAAATAGATGCTAATGCAATCAATGTCCTAATTATTGATTTTCTAGCTACAGGTGCATTGGTATCAAAATAATATATTCCTCTCTTTTAGATATATCCCTTAGCAACTAATTTATCCTTCAATTTTTCTATCGTACCATCTGCATTTAATTTCATTTTAAATATCCACTCACATCCTATTGGTTTAGAACCAAGAGGTAAGTCTACTAGTTTCCATGTTTGGTTTCTCATAATAGAATCCATTTCATCATTTATGGATCCTTGCCAAAAAGCTGAATACTAAGACTTTATGGCCTTAGTATATGTTAAAGGATCTGATCTGTGGTTGTAGAAAGCATGACTTGATGTTTAATGCCATCTCTTGATCCTTCTACCAAATAAGTGACAAAATATTGTCGAATGACTTTTTAGCCCTCATTCTTTTGCTTTTGCTAAGAGTTTCATTAATTTCATCATTATTTTCTTGAGTATTTTCAAATTCGCGAATAGCCTTTATGTCCACCACTATTTTAAGATTATGTGTATTAACCTTCACCATTCCTTCAATAAATGGATTATGTGAAATATATCTGAATCTATTTTCATCGAACACCACATTTATAGATTCTATTATTGTGTCTACCTCAGTCAAATTACTAGGTTATATTACTAGAAATCTATAACCCTTGTTGTGAGCGTATCCTAAGAAAATGCACCCAATATCTTTTTGTCCTCATTTCCTAGTTTTTTTCAAGTAATCGAACAATAGCTCTACAGCCCCAAACTCGATAGTAATCAAGATTTGGTTTGCGTTTCTTTCGAAGTTCGTAAGGTGTGACTTTGGTTTTCTTTTGAGGTATTATATATAAGATGTAACGGGTGGGTAAGTAATACCTTACCCTATAAACTAGTATTAAGACAAGAATTACATAAGATAGCATTAATTATTTCGGTAAGATTCCAATTTTTATGTTATGCTACTCTATTTTATTGTGGTGTATAAGCTACAAATGTCTCATGTATAATTCCTACAGATTCACAAGATGCAAGAAAATGATATTCACCTTTCCTTTTAGATCAAAGGTCTTGTTTTTAATATCACATCGGATTTCTACTTTAGGCTTATAGGTTAAAAATGAATTTAATTCTTCATCCTTTGTATGCTTAAATAAACATAACAATATTTTGAATAGCAATCTATAAGTGTGAAAAAATATTTCTTTTCTCCTCTAGTAGAAGTGCTATGCATATCACGAACATCACTATGAATCAATTATAATAGATTAGTTGTACAAACAGATTTTATCGGAAAAAATATTCTAGTTATTTTGGTTAAAGTGCATATCTTACACTTATCAAAAAAATTATAATCATATTTGGGGATCATATTTAACGAAATCATATTATCCATACTTCAAATATTAACATATCCTAATCTACTATGCTATAAAGAAAAAGAGTCAGCAATATAAGCAGAAGAAACTATTTTATTGATATTCAGTCTGAACATTCTATCATATATGTACCATTTTCCAACAAACATTCCGCCTTTCATCAATACATATTTATCCGACTCAAAGACTTGTTTGAAGCCAAACTTATTTAATAGACTTTCGAAAACTAAGTTCTTTTTAACCTCGTATAAATAATATACATAATCCAATGTCAGAATCTTCCTAGACATAAACTCCAAATCTATTGTCCCATTTCCCTTAACCAACGCTTTTGCTGAGTTTTCCATATAGAGATAATTTTCATTCTTGGACAGTTCATGTTTCTTGAATAAACACTTGTCATTGTAGATATTCTTAGTAACGCCAAAGTTGATCCATCAATAATCCTCTCTTTTAATCATGTTGGTTTTAGAGATTACAGCTGCAAAGTTTTCTTTTGTCAATTGAGGTTTCTTTTTACGAAAATAACAATCTCTTTAACAATGACCAGGTTTTCCACGATTGTAGTATCCATTCACTTTCTTGGCTCTAGTTAATGATTTTTTTGCTATTCTAAAATTTCCTTTTTTGATTAAAAGAGTTCTCAAAGGTTTTATTTTCCTCTTTTTTCTCCATCATGTGGACCTTAGATGGAAACAATATTGGTTCAATGGTTTCTTTCTGCCTAAGTTGTTTTTCCATTTGCAAATATGATGCAAGATTATCCCGACTTATATCATCCATCTTGTGTTTAAGGATTTCCCTTTGATCTTTCCAAGTAGGGGGAAGTTTATCTTTTATGGATAAGACTTCTATCTCGTCATCCATATTCATATTATGCTGGTTGATTTGGTTTATGATATGTATAATATCATTGAATTACTCTACCACCGCCTAGCATCAGTCATTTTATAATTAAAAAATTTGGTAGCCAAAAATTTATTACTTGTTTCGTCCTCATTATATACTTGGCCTCCATTTCCCAATTGATGTACTGTATTACATATTGAACAGTGTATCCATCATTGCGTTGCACATGTGCACCTTGCATATGTAATGATCTTATTTCCATTTTAGTCGTGATCGTGCTTGCACAATAGTTTCATTTTTTGTTTCCTCTGGCTTTTGTGTTGTAAGAACATAAACCATTTTAAGTCTGACCAAAATAAAATGCATCTTCTTCAGCCAATGCATGAAATTAACACCATGGAATCTTTTCTATTTGGTGAAATCAGAAATGAACTCTCTCAAACTGTGTGGTGCCATTGTCAGATAATGCCTTAAGATTGTTGGACACTTTCGGAAACCTGGAAAGTGGCATAGCAGTGATAAAACCAAATATGTAGAGATCTCTCCAAGGTACGTCGATGACGCTTTCCTTAAGATATTATCTTCCCTTACCACTCGTTTGAAAATCATATGGGTGTTGTGAGTTCAAGCAAATCTTCTTCTAAGATATAATGGAGCCGAGATGATTATTATCTTAATCGATTGTGATAGCAGTGTTGAATCGATTTAAACTATCTTTTGTATTGACGGCAGTGACATGGACATCGAGTTTGTGATCTGTAGTATTACAAACTGGAAAACGCATTATTTAATAAGGAAAAAGAGAATGAGAAACTTGAATTTGCAATTCTTTTTAGGCGTTTCTGATTTCAGGAAAAAGAAAGTGGTTTGAAACACTTTTCTGACATTGCAAATTTTAGGGAGAAGAAAAGTAATCTAAAATAGCTTTCGGGTGTTGCTACTTAGAGTTATGAAGGGAGGTGTCTTTTTGATTGAAATAGTCATATTCTTTCATTTGAAAGCAAACGACCTAATCTGGTTGGTTGGACGGACGGCGGCGGTGCTTGTGTCCTTTCATTTGAAATCAAAATACCAAATCCAGATGGACGGATGGTGGTGGCGTACATGTTCTTCTGATGATGGCATCCCTCCTCACAGAAGAGCAAGCATTAAGTTCCCAAAGTACCCACCCTTTCCTTGAGGAACCTATATTTAAATAAATATAATTTCCATAATTCTATGATACGGGACTATCCCCAATCCCTTTTCTTCTTCTCTTTCTCTTCTTTTTATTATAAAAAAATAACTCACACAATTATTTCTATAAAAAGTTTCACTAACACTGTCAAAAATCAATTAAGTTTTAATTTGAAGTATATTGTTTGATATTTTTCATACATGGACTTGCACTTTTTATTTAATTTTAAGCTATCTGTATGCATAGTAATGGATGTTTACATAATTTTTCCACTGAAGACAATGTCTGGTTAGCTAGCTGTCATATTCAAATAGCAGAGCTTGATCAAACTTCTACTACTTAAGAAGCACTTACCAACTTAATATAAACTAGCCATACAAGTAATAATGCTAGCCATCTTTAATCAATCTACAAACATTATGGAATTGAGAAAATTCAATTCAAACATTAATCTTCAAACTTAATATAATTGCTATTTCCATAATAAAATTTTGCAGACTAAAGAAAATAAATAGAAAGTTACTTAAATTAAATTACTTACTTTGCAAAGTTGGCATTTTGACTATACTATTATGATGTGTAAAAACTCTTTGATCTACGCCCTTCATGTCCATCTCATCCCATCCTCTCATTTGGGACTCGTATAACTTCTCCACCTTCTCAGATTTTAGATCATAGGACAATACAAGTTTAAGCCAAACTGCTATGGAATTTATAATTTTGTGTTTTTGTCCGCACAAAAAAATCACCCAATGCATATATTTTTTCTGAAAAATAATCAGTTTGAAAAAGGAAGTTAACATATAAAATGGAAGAATTTTTTTTGTTTTTCGTGTTTTGGAAAATCATCCCTCCTTCATCCCTTCATCTCCTTCATCGCCCTTTGCCGCCCCTCCATTCCCTACGTCGCTCCTCCATCATCGTCGTAATAACTTAAATTTTCAAATGTTTTCCTCTGCTCTCCCCATATTTTGTAATGAATTTTGAAAACGCAAAACACAAAACTCAAAACAAAACCAAACAGACCTTTAGTTTTCCTATTGTGCATCTTGAAAAACAACTTGCCACCACCTTCATATGGAAAATGAAAGACATTATAACACGGCCCAAACTCTCAAAACTCCGACCTGATCTCATCTTCATCATATGCCAAAACTCCTTGAACACACAACGATTTGCATCAGTCACAGAATCGAGAACTACACTATACACCCTCTCCCATTTCTTCTCAAAAGTATAAACTTTATTGTTATTCTTATCCATCCTCATACATGTAACACACCCATTGCACGATCCTAATTCTTGCTTGTATCCTAATGTTTCATGCACTGGTAATTGTATAAAGCTTGCATTATCCTTCTATAGATCAAAAGGTATTGCCCATTCGTAAAAGTCCAATACACAACGTTTTTTTAAGTTATAGGATTTCCATGTAGTCTGAAATAAGGTATTCTAGCAACATTGATTTCTTTGGTAGATTTCACCCATTTACGTTTGTTTGATGAGTAAATTGGGAAGGAAAATTTGACAATGCCCTCACGATGTTTTACAAAATAATGGAATAATTTGTAACTGTTGGGATGCATGGTACATGATACTTACTATAGACTGCAATGTAGAGGATACTTCCTTATATGAGTTTTTCCTTAATTTTAGCAAGTTAGTTACAGCTTACGGTGTATGATCAAAACACTCCTTGTAATTAAGAAGTATGAGATAATAATACAACTCGTTCTCCTCTGCTCGTCATATTATGATGCCGGAGCATAGGTGCTTGGATTCTTCTGAAATTTTGTAAAAAAATTCTTTTATTTTGATGAAAAAGACTTGAAATTTACCATGATTTTTTCGGATTCATCTTTTTCAATCAATGAATTATTGATTTGTTCTTCAGTTTCTTTTAAAATTGATATTTTGTTTAATTAATTTCGTTGATTTTGATTGAATTTCCTAACCTAATTTTTGTGTTTTCACTCATAATTTTTAGTGAACTTGTTCTTAATTTCTTCTCAAAATGCCTAAAGTAATCTTTGAGGATTCTTCGTCTCATCTGAACAATATCAACAAATTTCACTAACCTTACTATGTTACTGGAAGAGATTTGCTGCTTTAATCGCTGACAAATTACACCTTCAATGACAGTAACTACATCAAATGGAGACTTGAAGTGTGAAAATGTCCTTAATAGTAAGAAAAAAAGTCGGTTTCATTGACGGAACCTTGAAGAAGCCAGATGAAGCATCCCTTGATTATAATAAATGGATTTGCAATGATTACATAGTGATGCCGTAGCTCAATAATTAAATGGAGAAGATAATTTTACAAGACTTTGTGTTTGCCAATTCTTCACAGCATCTTTGATTTAAGATTAAGGAGAGTTATGTTTCTACAAATGTTCCTCGGCTCTTTGAATTGCATCACACTCTTACTTCGATTCTAGAAAATAATTGTTCAATTAGCAATTATTACGACAAGATGAAACAAGTTTGGGTTGAACTTCATGTTCTTGAAGGATATCCTGATTGCACATGTAGTGCGCTCAAATTGTGTAGTTGTGGCATCCTCGGAAAATTATTGAGGCAGATCAAAAGCTGAATTTGATACAATTATTGGTTGGTCTTGATAGAGCATATGATACTACTAAGACAAATATTTTGAGTATTGATCCTTTACCTACTCTAAAAAAAATCTTATTATATGTTGCAACAAATTAAGAAGCACAATAGTCTCTCTGTTGATTCTTCTACTGAAGTTAGTAGTTTGATGAGTAGTAAAGGAGGCTCAAAGCATGGAGTTGGTGTTGTTAAGAAGGATTTTAAGAAGTTTAGGGCTGACAAAGGAGATAGGATATGTGATCATTGCAAGGCTAAAGGTCACACAATTAATCAATGTTTCAAGTTGATTAGGTATCCTGACTGGTATACTGGTAGAAAAAGGAAGAAGATGGTAGCAAATGTGCATGAGGTTGGTTTTGGAGATGGTATTTTAAACGATCTTCTTGATTTTAGAGATTGTAGTAAGCAAAATGCTTCTTATTCTAGTGCACCCGATTCTACTTCTCCAAAGATTGATCCAAATATGGTCTTAGCTATCTACCAAGAGATCGTGAAAATGATGAACAATAGTAATAGTCTTTCTTCTGCTTATCCGACTATAGAAAACTTTGTAGGTATAATTGCTTCTAATGCAAAAGTCGATAATCATTTATGCAAGAAAAATCTTGGATAATAAACACAGATGCATCTAATTATATGGCATCTCATCTTAGCATGTTTTGCTTCAATAGACTCTTAAAAATCGTATTAAAGTAGGTCTCCCTGATGGATCTGGTAAGATAATGTCAATAATTGGAACAGTACCTATAACTCCACAAATACACCTAAAAATGTCTTGTTTGTTCCGCAATTCAAACACAACTTGCTTTCTGTTGGCAGATTGCTTGATCATAATAACTATGTTGCTTTATTTCAACAAAACCCTTGTTACTTTCAGGACCCTATAACTAAATAAATCAAGGCCATTGGTGTAAGGCATGCTATATTGTATAGGCTCAGTGAACTATTTTCCAATATTGTTTCAATTTCCAATGTTTCTTATAATGTTTTGTATGAAATATGCATTTGCAAATTCTAGTGTTAGTACTCCTAGTTTTGATATTCTTCATGCAACATGAAGTCGTGTTTCAACTAGAATAATGAAGCATTTATGTTGTAAACATTCTGGTGATGATAAAGATAGATTTCATTATAATGTTCAAGTGTTTACTAAACATCGTATGTTCCATTTGCATTATCTGTATCTCATGCCATGCATAATTGATCTTATTCATATGGATTTGTAGGGTCCCTATAAAGTTCCTTATTATTTTGATGTTGGATATTTCTTAATAATTTTATATGATCACACTTGAACTACTTCGACTCACTTGATTCAGAACAAACATCAAGTATGTAGTGTGATTTGAGCCTTCTTAGCCTATGCTGATACACAGTTTGGGACAAAGGTTAAGGTCCTTAGGAGTGATAATGGGATTGAGATCATCCAAGAGTCTTGTCATGCTTTGTTTGCTCAAAAAGGGATAGTACATTAGAGAATCATTCCTGTAAACCCTTAACAGAATGAGAAGTTTGAGAGAAAACAAAGGCATCTTGTAGAGACTGCCAGGGTTACAAACTTCATGTTCGTTTGCCTGCAAAATTTTAGGGAGATTGTTTGTTGTCTGCAACATACCTTGTGAATCTAATGCCTAATTCTATCCTAAAATGGAAAAGTCCCTTTGAAGTGATGATGGGAAGACAACCTGATTATGGCCATTTGAGAATCATTTGGCTGCCTTTGTTATCCTAAAATCAAAACAATGGATAAATTTGCTCCTAAGTCAACAAGACGTATTTTGATTAGGTACCCTTATGCTCAAAAGGGGTACAAGTTGTTTGACTTAAATAGTCATTAGATCATTTTGCGTAGGGATGTTTTTTTAAAGAGCACAAATTTCCTTTTAGAGAAGTTGATTCTCCTTATCTTCCATATTCTCTTCCTTTAGTCCAACCCATTTTCATTTTTGATGATGGGAAATAGGATAATTCTTTATCTTCTGGTAATTCTTGATCATCTTCAACCTCTATTACAAATGATACTTCTCCTACAAACTCTCCTTTTCCTATTACAAATGTTACTTCTCCTCCTCACACTACGAATATTCCACCTTTTCCTTCTTCTTCACCTACTTTTCCTTTACCTTCTCCTCCTTCACCTCAAATCAATTCTAATCATTTTACTTATAAATTCCTTTTATTTCTATTCCCATACCTGATGCAATTCATATTCCTCTTAGAAAATCCAATAGGGACACATCTTTTCCCAACAAATTCAAAGATTTTGTTGTTACTCTCCCTATTAAACACTCTTCTACGTCTAAAACTGCATCTAAATCTTCAATATCTACTGCTTTCAGTGTATTTTTTGAAAGTAAATTGTCTCATCTTGATAAAGAATCCTTAGCTAATCTAACCAAGATGTTATACTCATGAACCAAGTTCTGAAAACCAAGCCAAAGATGATTGAAATGGATTGAAGCAACGGGTAAAGGGATTGCTACTTTGGAGGAAAATCAAACTTGGGAGATGACTGTGTTACCACCTGGTAAACAAGTAATTGGTTGTAAATGGGTTTAAAAAATTAAGTTTAAAACTGATGGAACATTGAGAGATGTAAATCTAGGTTAGTTGCCAGAGGTGAAAAATAAATAAAGGACGAGGATTTCAAACAATCATTCAGTCCAGTTGCTAAGTTTACAACTGTAAGGACTGTTATTGCTCTTGCTGCTGCAGAGAACTGGCAATTGCACCAATGTGATATTAACAATGCTTTCCTTCATAGATACATTAATTAAGAGGTTTTCATGTTACCACCTCTTGGATATGACGCAAAAACAGGTATGGTTTGTAAAATCAAAAGGTCTTTATATAGGTTAAGATAAGCTTTTAGGAAGTGGAACTATGAACTGTGCAAGCTGCTTCTTCATTGGGTTTTGTATAGTCCAAGAAAGATTATTCTATGTTCACAAAGCAGCAAGGAGATGATTTCATAGTTATTGTAGCATATATGGATTATTTGTTGATCGTCAGGTCAAATGTACAGCTGATTTGTCAACTGAAACAAGTTTTACACAAAATCTTTACTATTAATGATTTGGGTTAGCTCAAATATTTATTTGGTATTGAGGTATCCAATCAAAGGATGAGATTTTTACTAAATCAATGAAAGTATATTTTGGATTTGTTGAGAGATACAAATTTGAAAATTAGGGCATTAGTCGTTTTCCTCTCCTTAAGGGTCTAAAACTCAACATTGATAAAGGACAAACAATGGTTGATCCTGAAGTTTTTAGAAGCATTGTTGGTGAGCCTCTTTATTTGAATACGATGAGACCTGACATCTCTTATATTGTTCAATAGCTTAGTTAGTTTCTGTCTGGTGCTAGAGCTTCTAATTTTTTTGGTAGCAATTCATGCCTTGAAGTACATGGACACTATCAAATATGGTCTATTTTATTCAGCAAATAATTCTCTGATGTTGGATGCATATTGTGATGTTAATTGGGAAATTGCATGTTTATAGCAAGACCTTTAATAGGGCAGTGCATGTTTCTTAGTGATTCTCTCATTTCTTGGAAAACCAAGGAATAGAAAATAATTTCAAAGAGTTCATGTGAAGCAGAGAATAGAAGATTGAGTTATAATGTCAATGAAGTTTTATAGTTAGATGGTTTATTGGTTGATTTGCAAGTTCATATTCCTAAGCCAATACCAATATACTGCGACAACAATGCAGCATGGTATATTACAGAAAATCCCATTCACTATGAAAGAATGAAACACCTCAAATCAAATTGGCACTACATTAGAGAAAGAGTGGAAGAAGGTCTCATTGATTTGTATTATTTAAAATCTGGTTTGCAGCTAGTAGATATAATAATGAAGCCACTTGGTGTTGAATAGCATCATTCTTTTTTGCTTCCAAGATTGGTCTTGTGTCTTCTAAACCAAGTCCATCTTGAAGGGAGGATGTTGGAATATAGGGTACATGATACTTACTATATACTTGAGGATACTTCCTCGTATGAGTTTTTCCTTCATTTCAACAAGTTAGTTACAGCTTACATTATATAATCAAAATCCTCCTTGTAATCATGACTTATGAGATAATAATACAACTCTTTCCCCTCTGCTCATGATTTTACTAACGACGTGGTTCAATGATTGGATCAAGTGCCAAACAAACATCATGTTGAAAGAAATGCGGATTACGGATCTTAAGGCTAGGATTAACACTAGAGGAGGGTGAATAGTGTTAATAAAAAATTACTAAATCTTTTTGAATTTCTGTTGAATTTAACACATATGCAATATACAGACACAGATATGATCACAGAAACAAACACAAATGCAGAAATAAGTAAAAGCAATAAAGGAAAGAATACACCGGATTTTATACTGGTTCTGAGTTACCCTACATCCAGTCCCGCAACACAAGTACGAATTTCCTTTCAAAAGCAATTATAAAGTTACACCCTCGATTTCAAGGCTATGAGGTACACCGTCCAGAATCACAATCCTCTAGTTAGAGATACTTGATTTCTGGGCCATAAGTTTACCCAATTGATTTACCAAGGCTACAATCACACCTTATCTCGCTTGATTGATTTTCAAGGCTACAATCACACCTTTTCTCACTTAATAGATTACAAAGAAGCCTATAACTCTGAATAGCACTAAGAACCTTGTTGAGATAGTGATAGAGAATCAAACTAGAAACGGTCGAGTTCGATTCAATGTTGATTTCGGCAGAGTAATGGTAAGAATATGTATTAAGAAACGTGGAAGAAGAAGAGGAGTGAAAAACTAGAAAATCTGATCTGAAATTCATTGAAACTAACCCCTATTTATAGAAGAACAACAACCATGTCCATTCGTGAAGAGTTATGGCGAATAGACACTTCTTTTGAAATTTAAATTTTGAACTCAACTGACACCATGTCGACATGGTCACCAAAGGCATGTCGACATCCCAAAGCAATTCTTGATGATTTGATTTTCTTTGAAAATAACCTTTGTCTTATATTAAACCATTTTAAACTTTTCTAATATAATTGACTATAGTTAAAATACATAAGTGAATATAGAGAATAATATACATATAGAATTTAACTATAATTTTATTTTTAAATCTTAAGTATAAATATTTAAAAGTTAAATGTATTATTTTAAAATATAGTTCAAAATCAGGAGTAATTTGACTTTGAAATTAAAGAAAATTTTGAGGCTAAAATTATTTAAAATCAGGATAGAAGTTTTTAATGCTTTTAAAAGGAAGGTTTTGAAAACATGATATAATTTTGAAAAATCATTTTGAATAAAAAGTTAGTGGATACAAAACAATGTTCCACTAGATTTTTCGTAGGTTCCATCCTACTTATGGTTTCATCCCTTTAATAGGCTCGAAGTGGATTCCATTCCACGAATAAATTGGATTTTAAGATGCCAGTGCTTTTCTATGAGTTTTAACAAAATTTCTAATTAAAGAATAAATTACTTCAATTCTTGAACTCTTGATAATCTTGATACTCATGAGTCTTCAATCTTGATATCTTGAATCTTTATACTGTACAGTCTTCATTCGTGGTACCTACATGGTTAAATCCTGCAAATACATATTTATCTAAACTCATAATGTTAGTATTTATATTTTATAATCTATTCAAAGGTTGTTTTCATCAAAACCATCATCTCACGGACTAACAATCTTTCCCTTTTGATGATGACAACCTTTGTTTATAAAATATTACTTCTATCCTAATGACTCCCCCTTAATCTATGCCCTAATTACCCTATTTTATATTTCTCCCCCTTTGTCATCAACAAAAACTAACTCCAAACTATATAACTTCCCCTTAATCTAATATGACATGTGATTATAATGATAGTGTTGTCATAAATAATCAACAATTAACTCTAAAAACTAAAACTTAATCCTAAATTACTAACTATCCTAACTAAGAATCTATTGTAATACTTATAATAATTAGAAAAATATAAGAACATAAATTATTTATTAAGTATATTTCAACACACTCATCAAAACCAATCATGTCAGACAAGTCAAACAAATCAATCAAGTTAAACAAGTCAATCAAGTCAAACAAGTCAATCAAGTCAATCAAAACATACCAAAAAAATCAAAAACTAATAATCCTATATTATAAAACAATAGTACAAACTCCTTCTAAATAAAATACACTCGTTATGTATACATGTATGCAATATGTAGTTTGCAATGCAGTATGAAATGTATGACATATGCAACGTAGCATGAGATAATATGTAGAATGAAGTGCAATTTGTGATGCAAATAATTATGATATGAATTGTAATTTATGATGTAATATGCACTAAAATGAGATATGAAATAGGATGCATAATGCTATGTAGTATGAAACAAAATGATAATGAAGTAAAAATAATAATATGCAGAATGATATGATGATATATATACTACGGTAAGTGACATCCAGATTATAAGATAAACATGAGTAATAAGTAATATCAAATTGACAAGCATATATATATATATATATATCAATTATTTATTATAAATTACTTCAATCAAACAAAGGTAATACACACCAATTACTAGACTTAAGTTAAGGAAACTAATGAATGAGACTGAAAGAGTAGTAAAGAAAAAAGTTTAAAGGTAATAAATGATATTAAAATTATAACATATTTATGAAAGATAGTAATCAAATTCAATATCAAAATTAAATTGCTAAGAAATATGGACCTAAACTATATATATATATATATATATATATATATATATATATATGATCAAATATATTTTTATAAAAATTAATAGCCTACTTATTTAATTTAAAATAATTATTTTAACTTGGTTGTTTTTATTTTTTTTATTTTTAAGAATTCAAACTTCCTTGTTTATAAAATACTTAACTTACTAATTAAAACCTTTATATTAATTTTTTATTGATTAAAATATTTAGAAACATGTTTAAATGAAATATTAAATAAAATGATAAAGATTGAAAAACTAAAATAAATATGTGTTATATTAAGGCCGCTTACCTTTTTGTAAAAAAATTAATTAATTATAAAGAATATATTTAAACATGAAATTTATTTAAAAATATTCCAATATAAGTTAGAAAATAACTTCTAAAAAGAATAGAGAAAAATTCTTAATTTAAATATTATTTTTACATAGTTTAAAGTTTCATAAAGAAAAAAAATAGTATTTAAAGAATGCTATAAAAAGTTTTTGTAGTAAAAAATATTCGAAACTTTATAAAACTGAAACTGTAGCTATTACCAAATGCTGTGTAAAGTTTCTGAAACTCTACAGCGTTTCAAAGCACAGAAATGCTATAAAAATGAATTTGCAGTACTTACAAAACATTACAGAAGAAAAGAAGCATTTTAGAAATGCTATCTTAAATTCCGGTCATGTGATGTGGTGCTATCTTATTTATTGAAGGAATATATAAATTGAGCCTTATTCTAACATTCAAAATTCATTCTATCAATTTCTTAAAGATATAAAATTAGTATCTTAAAACAAATAGAGTATGAGAAGTAAAAATAACATTAGAAAAGTTGAAATCATGAATGAAGTATGATTTTCTACTTAGTATAGTTGTACTAAATTAGTTGTAGATTTTATTTGAAAGAAAACACATTTTAAAAGATTTTAAAAAAAATTTAGATTTGTACATCGATATTTATACTATGGTGTATTGATATATGGACCAATATATCAAAACTTATAAAAGAGATAAATTTCTATACCCAACTAAATGCACAGATATATATATTCCTAAATGCAACAATAAAGATGAAATAATAGTAAAGCGTACCAATTTTTGCACTCTATCTTTCTAACTTTGTTGTTCTTCCATTGTCGTGAGTCACACATTTATATCTTTCAGAATTTGATGACGAGGTCTACTCTATTGCGACGGGCTTGTTTTTCTGATCATTGTAGTATATTCATTTGCTGATTTTGGAGACCGTATGAGAAAGATATAGATGATTTAGTAGATCGACCAAATTGGCGTCAAAACTTTGAATTAGAATTTTGAATGAATGAACACTTCAACCACTATAAATAGGCCCAACGGTCACTACTATTCATTTTAATTCCTCTTCTTCTTCATCTTTCCGTTTTTCTATATAATATCAAACATCTAGAGAGCATATCTCCTTCGTTTCTTAACGGAATTTGATGAAACTAATGGCAAGTCGAAAAGGAAGGCAAGAGCTTCGATCTAGTAATAGTTTGGTTTCGAATTTGGACGGTATTGTGATGCAACAGGCCGAACAGTAGAAGAAATGTAGAAGATCCCGTTCATAGTTTTTCAGTTTTGGATAGCCAACTTCAAACTGTCATATTTCACTCAATTTTGATCAGAATTTAATGATCCACCCATCAAAACGACTGCGAGAACAAAAACTACATTCTAGAGAAGGAGTGGGAACAAAATACTCAAATATTTGGATGCAATTTGAAGAATACCTTTGACAGGTTTGCCTTCCTTTTCTCTTTGTTCACTAAAACTTCATTTGACCATAACTTGGTCATTTATTGACGGAATCACTCGGAACTAGTAGCATTGCGAAGCAGATGGAGAGAAGTACAGTATCAAATCAAGTTGTAGATGAGAACCAAAAGTTTTGTATTGATCTGGTACCCATTTCTTTGTCGATTTTCAATATATATCCATTTGTTCTTCTTGATCGATGGATGATTATCTGGTATCTTTTAACCAACAGTCATTAGACATATTTCTTCTCCTGCAAACAACATAACCTTTTAATGAATCAAGTGGCTATTCAAAATAATTAAATATAGTTTTAAACAAAAATATCATGATGATTCTGTGACATATTCATATGAAAGTAGTGTTAATAAAATCCTGTAAAATAGTCATTTTAAAAACTTTTTCAAAATTCAGATTATGAAAAATTTGAAAACCTTTCTTTGATACCAATTGAAGGAAATATGGATTAGGGATCTAAAGGCTAGGATTAACACTAGAGGGGGGTGAATAGTGTTAATAAAGAATTACTAAATCTTTTTGAATTTATGTTGAATTGAACACGGATGTATGCAATATACAGACATAGATATGATCACGGAAACAAACACAAACGTAGAAATAAAGTAAAAGCAATAAAGTAATGAACACATCGAATTTTATACTGGTTCAGAGTTACCCTACATCCAGTCCCGCAATACAAGTACGGATTTCCTTTCAAAAGAAATTGTACAATTACACCATCGATTTCAAGGCTACGAGGTACACCCTCCAGAATAACAATCCTCTAGGTAGAGATACTTGATTTTCGGGCCACAAGTTTACCCAATTGATTTACCAAGGCTACAATCACATCTTATCTCGCTTGATTGATTTTCAAGGCCACAATCACACCTTTTCTCACTTAATAGATTACATAGAAGCCTATAACTCTGAATAGCACTGAGAATCTTGTTGATATAGTGATAGAGAATCAAACTAGAAAAGATCGAGTTCGATTCAATGTTGATTTCGATAGAGTAATGGTAAGAATATGTATTAAGAAACGTGGAAGAAGAAGAGGAGTGAAAAACCAGAAAATCTGATCTGAAATTCGTTGAAACTAACTCCTGTTTATAGAAGAACAACAGCCATGTCCATTCGTGAAGAGTTATGGCGAATAGACACTTATTTTGAAATTTAAGTTTTGAGCTCAACTGACACCATGTCGACATGGTCACCATAGGCATGTCGACATCCCAAAGCAATTTTTGATGATTTGATTTTCTTTGAAAATAACCTTTATCTTATATTAAAACTATTTTAAACTTTTCTAATATACTTGACTATAGTTAAAATAAATAAGTAAATATAGTGAATAATATATATATAGAATTTAACTATAATTTTATATTTAAATCTCAAGTATAAATATTTAAAAGTTAAATATATAATTTTAAAAGATAGTTTAAAATCAGGAGTAATTTGACTTTGAAATTAAAGATAATTTTGAGGCTAAAATTATTTAAAATCAGGATAGAGGTTTTTGATGCTTTTAAAAGGAAGGTTTTGAAAACATTTTGAAAGCAAGATATAATTTTAAAAAATCATTTTGAATAAAAATTCAGCGGATACAAAACAATGTTCCGCTAGATTTTTCATAGTTTCCATCCTACTTAGGGTTCCATCCCTTTAACAGGCTCGAAGTGGATTCCACTCCATAAATAAATTGGATTTTAAGATGCCAGTGCTTTTCTATGAGTTTTAAAAAAAATTCTAATTAAAGAATAAATTACTTCAATTCTTGAACTCTTGATAATCTTGATACTCATGAGTCTTCAATCTTGATATCTTGAATCTTTATACTGTACAGTCTTCATTCGTGGTACCTGCATGGGTAAATCCTGCATATACATATTTATCTAAACTTATAATGTTAGTATTTATATTTTATAATCTATTCTAAGGTTGTTGTCATCAAAACCATCATCTCACGGACTAATGCATGTTGCCTACCAATTGTATGGATAAAATCACTTAAAATTATTGCTAAATTGCCTACATAATAGAAACGAATCTAGGGGAATCGATCATTGATTCTATCGCATTCTGATAAGAGGCAAAGAAGATAACAAGTTGAGGCCAAATTTCTTCTACATTGAACCATTTTGTCAGTGAACATGTGGTGATAAAGATTAATTCCAATTGGAGAGTCGTAAATTTTGAAAAATTCGATTTTGTTGTTGTCGTAGCATTCGCGAAAGACGGCGCAGTTGGATAGTGGAGACGGACGAAGAGATTGATCGTATGCGAATTTGACTTCATAAGAGATGATATTGTACCACCTTTTGTTCACACACTTGAATTTTGATAGGCTTTTATAAGATAATTGTGGAAGAATGTAGGTAAATATAAGATCATCGGGAAGATTAGTTGATACTTGCTTTGTTTGATGTGTAGAATCTGAAATTTTATCCTTTTTATTGAGCTTTCTAGGTAGTGAAGTCATTGTATAAACATGGAGAAAGAAACGTTGCAATGTTGATCCAGATCTATTTCAATTTACAAAAAATTTGCATAATATATTCTTCCTAATATGTCGCAATAGCCTGTTGATTACCTAAGGTAAACATTGTTGAACTGGAAATAAATTTAAAAAATATAAGGTGCGTCTTTTTTGAAGTAAGGTAAATACAAAAGGCCTTAAGCCTAAAAGGTTATCAGGTAAGAAAAATAACATCTCCCACCCGGTAAAGACATTATCCCTCTTATCTAGGGTTACAAACATCAACTGACATATATTATAAACAAGTTTAAAAAATGCTTGAAAATTCTCAAACAGCGGAGAAAATTTTCTACTTCTCCATGTTTTCATCTTTCTACTTCACACTTCTTGCTTCTCCACTCTCCCAATATGAAAGGCACTCATTAAATCTACTTCGCATCCCTTCAATATCTCCAATAGAACAATTGCTATTCAAAAAAGTAGAATAATTAGCAGATCTGAGATCATCATGACTCAAATTTGTTAATTCTCTACTATCTTCAAAGGCTCAATAGTTCTTTGAATCTTGGTGATCTACTAATTTCTTATCACCTTCAGATCTATATTTAGTATGCAAGTTGCTGTAGTTCTACAGTATCTCTATGTCGTGCTTGTTCTGATGAACTTGCTAAACCTGATTGTCTTTTGGGTGGTATAAGTAATTCTCAATATGCTTACTGCCTGCTTCCCTAGTTCAGTATTCAAAAAAGTAGGCAAATCTGCTTTGATCTCTAACCTTTTTCTTAGGCGTGTGAAGAATGATTTTTCTGTTAGTTTCAATACGTAGCCATCGTTTCTCTTTTGTTAGCTTTATTATTACGGTTATTCCTTTCTTTCCATGTATGATACACTATAGTAGTTAGCATGATATGAGCCAGATCTCTCTCAAGTGGCTTTGATCTGAAATTTATAATAATTTATTGATTACTTGCTTGAAATCCACACGGTTACTCTCTTTAATGCCTAGAGTGGATTAAATATCATTCCATATGTAGTATGCATAATTGCACTCAAAAAATAAGTGATTAGTACATCCATTATTTAAATTACATAGGAACAAAGTAACTTATCACTATCTCCCCATTTGCTAACTCTATCCCTAGTTGCCAATCTGTTATTTATAGTAAAATAAGTACACAATGCCATCTTAGGATTATTTACTTTGTTCCATATGCATTCATACCGTTCTAAGTAGGCTGTTTATTTCTAATACTCTTTCAAGTTTTCTGAAAATAAAACTTCCCTTTGTTGCTAGCTAATTGATTCCAGTAATCGGTATCTACATTAATATCTATTCAAATTTTACATGTATTTTGCTTGTAAGGATTTGTAATTGGATGTAGTTATGGCTACCATTGATTATCCTTGATAATCATTGACATTATTGCTTCAACTCCTCCACAAATAACCAGACTGTCCCATCCTACCCTGTTTATAAATGATTCATGCTGAAACCAGGGATCGGACCATAAACTTGTTTCATTACTATGTTTAAAATTCCTTCCAATAGTGATTTGTCAATATCTCTATACTTTTAAATTCATCTCCAAGCATTAAATTGATTATTCCTAGGCATGATATTCCAAAAATTTCCTTTTTTGGGATATTAGCACTTCGTTCATTTGGCCCACATAGAATCTGCACTAATAAATTGCTATGATAATTTTAAATGGCAAGTAAAACTAAGGTCATTCATGTTTCTGATGCCAATACCACCTTCTTTTTTGGCCTGCAAATTTTATCCCAACTAGTTTTATGATAACCTCCTCTCCAAAGGAATTAAGCACATCTACTTTCTAGTCTTTTAACAGATGTTATTGGTATATGGTACATTTGAAGCCAACACAAGATACTAGTGTATACCATTTTTTTAATAAGCTCCATTCTCCCTGATATAAACATTAATTTACTAGACCATGTTTCCATTCTTTCTTGGATATTTTCTATAAGCATATAACAATCACTATCCTTAAACATATTAACTGCTAAAGACGAACCCAAGTATTTAATAGGTGGAATACCTTTAGCAATTTGCAAAGTATCTAAAACTGCCTTTTTATAACTGTTGTACTTACTGAAGTAGGCTTTACTCTTAAACTTATTGATCAGTAGCCCTACATTCTTATATACACACTCAAAAATATATTCAGTAGCAATAACATTAGATTTATTATCGTTAGTAAAATCATTAAATCATCTGCATAAATTAGGTGACTGATTGTAGCCTACACTCTATTAATAGGAGTAATATTACATTTAATAACCTCAATTTCCGTTAGAATAGAGAAATACCTTATGACCATAGTAAAAAGATATGGTGATAATGGATCGCCTTGCCTAATACCCCTATTATTCTTAATAAAACCCTTTGGTTTACCTTGAATTTGTTGGAACTAGATCAGCCCGCGGCAGAAGAAATAGGTGAATTTCAAAAAATTTACCATTTGGATCTTCAATGGGCCTATGAAGTCTAAATATATTTAGAACTTTTCTAAGTTTCTTTTAAATAAAATCAATATTTTATTTTATTTCACAAAAAGGAATTTAAAATTTAATTTTCAACTTATAGGTATCATAATGAATGCATCGAATACATTCATTTGTGTGAAGAGTAAGTGCATTATACAAGTGGTTTATAAATGAAATATTTGCAGATGAATTAAGCAAAAGAGACCATTTGTTTCTCTCTCTTACCCTATTCAATTAATTATGAGAAGATAATGATAGAATATTAAAGGATGGAAACATTTCATTTCTTTTCCTCTTTTATCCTATTCAATTAATAGAGAGAAGATATGGTAGAATATAAAAGGAAGAAAACCATTTATTTCTTACCTTATTTAATTGTAACAATTAATATATTAAATAACACTTATTACTTATCAATCAAATCTACACACACCTATGTTATCTAAATTTTATTAATCAAATGTATGCATAGTTTCACAATAATTGTAGATGCATACATACAAAGCGAAAAACTATCAGTTTTTTTAAATAATTTGAAGTCCTTAATTAACATTAATAGATATGATTTCAATTAATAAAGGTTTAAAAACAAAAAATGTTACATTATTGCTCATAATCTTTGTACAAGTTCTAATTAAATTAAACATTTATATTCTATATATATGACAATTACAATTTAATAATTTGGATTTGAACAACATACAATTGCAAGTATTGTAGCATATAATATTTTATATATACATTTTTGTAAAAGGGTTTTGGTTTTAAAGTTAACAGTTTTCATTAAACTTCTAATTTAGGAATGAAACAATACTTTAAATTTTACATAAAACTTTAAATATAATAAATAACAAAGAATTTTAATTTGCATTAGTGTTCATTCAAATAATCTTAAGCCAAAGTCTCCACTTTAAAAAAACAAAGATTGAAACAATTGTACACATGAATTTAACATATGAATATTGTCAATTTTGAGGAATGGTAGACAACTTAACATATATGTAATCCATTAGCAACTGAATAAGTGAATGCTATGCCATTGTATACAAAATATCTCATTTAATGTTAATTTGAATTTCATAACTTTCCAAAATAAAATAAAAGAGATTTGAACAAGGTAGACATGTGCAAATTTGTGATAAGAATTTACAGATCCAAACAATACAAAGAATGAAGATAATTTATCAGAAGTAATATGAGAATCAAAACATGTCAATTTATCATAAACATATAGTGATAGGAATTGATGAACAAACATAGGTCTAGATAAAAATAATAAAATAAACATGATTTAATCAAACTAAGCATAAGGCATATTTAATTGACACATTACAAGATAAAAAATAAAACATGAAGTGAATTGTAGGAATCTAATTATATTAATCATATAAATATATAGATGAATTTAATTGAAGATACCTCTAAATGTATTTAATAAATCACACTTTGAATGATGAATAAAAACTCGTAGATTCAAAAATCAGCTTCTAGATTTTGCAAGGTTCTTATTACCCAAATCCTTGAAATATGCCTTGAAAATGAATCTCCCTTAGGATGTTGCCTAGAAGTCACACCTTGAATGATGATATCTTCTCGGATCTTCAAGATCTCTATCCTATCCTTGCAAGAGATAGATGAATAACTTTTGTTTTATTCTATTTGATATTTTTATTTGAAGTTGAAAGATTTTTGTAATTTTAATTTTTTTTGTTCTCTACCATGAAAAGTTAGAAGGAGAGAACAAAAAAATGAACCCCCTTAGGATCCTCTATCGCCTTATTTATTTTCATTGGCTATGGAATTCCTTACTATTTATCTTGATGTGGAATACTTGAAAGGTAATTTTGCCTCCATTTACAATTTTGATCCTATAATTACCCATTTATTGTATGTAGGCGATGTTTTAATATTAGCTAAAGCTACTATATGGAACGTGGAATGTATTCTACATACTTTTCAGCATTTGAACTATCTTACTGGACTGAGCCTGAATGAGAAAAAATCTACTCTATTTTTTGGTAAAGGAGCTTACAACAAACAACTGATAGCTAACATATTAAATAATAGCATTGGCAGCCTTCTAGTGATATATCTTGGCAACCCACTATCTTATAACAAACTTAAATCAAGAGATTTTGAATCCCTAATAGACAAAATTAATATAAAAAATTGGTTACTGTCAAAACAAATTGCTCAAACATAAGTGGTATAATTGAACTTGTTAAAACAGTTATTCACCCATATGATTCAATTTTGGATGTAATTTTCCCAAATTCCAATGTCCATGATTTAGAGAATTAATTCTCTATGTGCTAATTTCATATGGAAATCTAAAGCATATAAGATGTCTTGAGATGATGTTTGTAAAAAAAAAGACGAAGGCTCTTAGCATTTGAAAAATCGATGAAATTTCTAAAGCCGTTGCAATTAAGCTGGTATGGAATATATAGAAGGTGATTCTCTATGGACCAAGTGGATGTGTAGAAAATACTACAACAAGACAAATTTTTGGACTGCAGATTTAAATGAAAATGCATCATATACCTGGAAATTATTGCTCAGAACAAGGAAATGGTGCAAAGGACTTATAGATAGGAAAATTGTCAATGGTGATAATACTAATATCTGGTTAGACCAATGGTTAAATGGATATTCATTAATTGATAAGTTTGGATGTAATGTTATGGAAGTTGCTGGTGGTAACAACAGAAGGGTTAGTACTTTGATTTCAAATAAAAATTAGAAAAACAATTTTGACTATGTTCCCACTCAAATTCAAAATACTATGAAGAGCATCAAAATTCACAATCATAGGCAACATGACTACTGGTTCTGGCTACCTAACAGGGATGGTCAGTTTAGCTTAAACTCTGCCTGGAAGCAAATAGAATCAAACATGATGAACTGAATTGGACCAAGGTAATAAGGGATCATTATTATGCTCCTAAATTTTCCACATGTGCTTTTTAGCTAAATTAAATAGATTGAACACTAAAGATAGTGTTTTCGGATGGAATAATAATATAGGCACAGGACAGGTATTTTCTATTTATCCTAAAATTAAAACCGAGGGCACTTAATTTTTATCTGTGTTTACTCAAGACAAATTCTTTCAGAGATCATGCTAAAGCTTGATATCAATATCGGTAATGCTTATGACTTTTCATAAATTCTTGAAATCATATGCAGTCAATAGAAAAATTATACAATCGATACTCATCTAATTAATATCACTCTTACGACCATGATTTGGCATATATGGCGCGAAAGGAATTCTTGGGTCTTCATGGGTATTGAAATGGCTTTTTGACTTAGGAAAATGCTTTGTAACAACCCGCATATTTAACGATTGTATATTTAAATATTTTATTTAAATATAGCATCATTAGTCGGATTTAAGTTCGAAATGCGACTTTTTGCAAACAGTCGAATTAGGATTCGAGACCACTTCCATTGAGTTCAAAATGGCATTTGCGACCTTTTTGAGTATAAACATTGATATGTTTGGAGTTGAGTAGAATTTTGATGTTTTCATTTAGGGCTTTGGGTTTGGGTATAAACTCACATCTATGTCTATATCTTTGATAGTTGTTAGGTAGTGATTCCTAACATCTATCCCTTGTCCATTTGCTTTAGGTTGAATCGATTTTATGAACTTTCCAATTTTTGGTGTTTTGAAGTCAAATCTTTAAAAATCCTAGCTTTAATGCTTGAACATGTTTTTGGGGTGTGTCGAAGAGCCTATAAGGCTGGGATGTTGCGTGGCATAAATTCCTAGTCGTCATTACTCGTTCGATCGCCTCCGTTTGGTTTTCGCCCTTTATTGGGGATAGGCTGAGAATACTGGAAATTCTATTATCAATCGACTGAACCAGGAAGTCAGTCGACTGTACCAGAACCCAAGAAATTTCCTAAGCCAGTATCAGTCAACTGACCACTCTGGTCCAATCGACTGAACCTGGAACTTAAAGTTTCCAGGCATAGGTCAGTCGACCGACCACCCTGGTTCAGTTGACTGAATCTGCTGTCTCGGCCAATTTTGCCTGTTGTGTGGATTTCCAATTTTTAATCGATTCTAGTGGACCCGATTTGTTGTTATCGCCTTTGTTGACCTTGATAAATTCTTTTTCGAGATTTCGAGAATATCCATTTTAATGGATTTTGTATCAATTTCCTTGGATTTATTTCATGTCTTCGAATGTGAATTTCTGGTAATTGTTTGCTTCTATAATCATTTCTATGGGTTGTCACTTTAAAATGAAAAGGTTTCTATACTAGTAGTAAATATCAAAACTCTTTCATTAAAACGATTTCAACGCTATTTTAATACAAAGCTCGTTTATTAAAACCGTTGTCCAACCTATTAGTATATACAAACCTTTACCTCGTTCGTATGAGAAAATCTAATTAAACAGCTTAGCAAAACAAGTGGTGTGAAATGCTTGCGTTTGCTTCGTCGATTAATTTTTTTGGGACTTGTTCAATTGAAAATCTTGTCACAATTTTCTAGTGGAAATCTATAATTTGTTCATAAATATTTAAGTTAAGCGGTGGTTATGGGACATGAAGCCAAACTCATTTACTTACTAGCTCGGTGTAATTCACACTTTTTATTGATCAATGATGATCATTTTGTGATTTAGACTAGCTGTATGTTATGTCTTTTTGTCCAGTGGGGGACTATACCTCGTTTTATTGAGTTTTGTCTCATTTCTTTTATAGGCTAACGACCTATGGGTTCTTTGGGGTTTTGACTCATTTTTGTAGGCTAGCGACCCATTGTTCTTTTATGGAATTTGGTTCATTGGACGTACCGTTGTACTACGTCGTTGTACCAGCTTATCAAGTTCATCGGACGTACCGTTGTACTACGTCGTTGTTCCAAATTATTTGAGTTTCAGGTTCCTCGGGCGTACCGATATTGTACTACGTCGTTGCGCTGGCTCTATGGTTAGCGACCATGGGTTAGCGACCCGTTTGTGATGTACGTGTTGGCGATTTTTCACGCTCTTGTTTGTGATAGGCCTCCCCCTTTGTGATTTCTAGATTTCTAATTGATGATTTCTAGAATTTATGTTTCACCAATTTTGCGATTGGCATTGATATATGTGTCAATATTTCTGGTTTGGTGAATAAAATAAATAATATGTCATTCTTTTTTGTCTTTGAGATTCTCCAGATATTGTATGATTTTTGTTGTTGTTAAATGTATATTTTTCATAGTATAGCATTATTGTTATCATACATTTTTTTAATATCTCTTATCCTATCTCATTTTATCTGATATTTATAGCTAGACTTATTAAATAATACTCGTGTCAGACCGAGATGTTACAGGTGCTTCTACTTGACTCCTTATCTAGGACCATCATCTGACTTTTGCCTAACTACTTTAGATTTGGCAGTTTTTGTCATTATACATTAGAGATAGAGACTCCTTGATATACATATTCTTTGTCCAGCACTTGTACCTATTCTTTTGTGACATAGTACCACTACTTTGATGTACACTTTTATATGACATATTCATATCTGTTTCCGCCTTTATGATATGGATATCTGTGACTGATTTATGTTATGCTTATTTCTATATTTGTTTCCGAGGTCCACATAGGAACTGTGTAGTATCTTTGTATTTGTATTTGATATGTTGGATTTCCTCTTGAAATGAAATGCGTGACATACCATCTGACATATCGGTACTCGCCCAAAGCAATTACATCGATGGTCGCTCCTCAACAGCCTTATTCTTCATGCTAGTCGACGGCATTACCCCGTAGTATCCCTGGCTAGCGTGAGTACAGAGATGGGCGTCACAGCTTGGTATCAGAGCCAAACTTTGAAACAATGTAGAACAATCTAGCAAGGATCATTATCCTAAGTCCTCCTTAGGAGTCGTGCCTTAGGATTTATCCGAGTCTTAGGACCCATTCTATCCTATTATCTTTTATGATGCCTTGTTTTATCAATCGTGATTGTTTGATATTCATTCCTAGAGTAACATTTTCTTCTTCTTTCTATCTTTTAAGAAGAGAAATGGTTAGACCAGACTATCCCAGCATCGGCCAATCTAGTGCTGCTCCTCAAGATGGAGTATTTATGCCCGCCTAACAGCTTCTAGATCTTGTAAAGAATGCTCAAGCTGTTGGAACTATTCCAGAGCCTACTCGCCCTAAATCTGGGTTTGCATGCTTGTGTAGTGATTACACCAATTTAGGTGGAAAGCCGTTCAAGGGTTCTGAAAGTGTTATAGAAGTCCAAGCTTGGCTTAAAACTTGTGATCGCATCTTTTCTTGCATGAATCTTATTGATTTGCATCGTGTCCAAGTGGCTTCTAGTATGCTCCAAGAAAGAGCATTAGATTGGTATGAGCTTTTGATTTCTGAACTTATTGAAGCGAATCTTACTTGGGAGCAATTTTGGGAAATATTTGAATTGAAGTTTGTGTCAGAAGCTGAAAAAGTAACTTTAGCTTGCCGCTTTATTAACAGTGTTCAAGGTGAATCTTCTGTGACGGATTACGTCGCATCTTTTGAATCCCTCCCTAAATATGGGGTCAAGTACATTAATACCCCATTGAAGAAAAATCAGAGGTTTGTATATGGCTTGAATAAGAATCTCAAAAAGCCATTACTTCTGAAATTAGAAGTTTCTTTCGATCAGCTTGTTGATATCGCTCTTCGACTCGAAGAGGCCGATAAAGAAAGTGATGTTGAAGTTGTGGGTGCCAAGCCAAACTACAACAAAAACGACAACAACAACAAGAAGAGGCCAATTAAGTTCAAAGGTACTTATCCCAACAAGAAAGGGAAGCAAGAAACTCTGGAAGCAAAGACTTCTACCTCTAGTCACGGGCAATGCTACAATTGTGGTTCTATGGACCATTTTGCTAATAGATGTATGAAACCTCTGTTTTGTCATTATTGAAAAAGTTCGGGGCATCTTTTATCTTCATGTCCCAAACTTCAAAGCAAGAATGAGGGAAATCTAAATGTTGTGCAAGCCCCTAATAACACTTCTCGTGGTCAAGGTATTTCTCGTTCTATCCTTGATGGCATTATTATGTTTCGTGATCTTCCTATTCGAGTTCTTTTCGATACGGGTGCATTCCATTCTTTTATATCAAAAGAACTTGTTGATACTTTTTTTAAGTGTTATGGCTTTGATGACTTCTTTGAGAATTACGAATCCGGTTGGTGGATTCGCAACACTCAGTTTGCTTTATAAAGATGTCGAGATTATTTTATGTGGTTTTTCCTTCCGTGCCGATTTGCATATCATGCGTTACTTAGGCTTTGGAATGATTTTGGGAATGGATTGGCTTGACCGTTATGAAGCCTACATCCAATATCCTGAGAGGACTGCTCTTCTTCGACATCCTCAATCTGTTAAGCAGATTTCTATTGTTCTCAAAGATTCGGGTTCCAAATTGGCAGCGTCCTTATATTCTCTAAACCCTCATGATGACGATAATGATGATGAGGAAGATGTGATTTCCCTCATTCACGTTATTCGTGAATTTCCCAACATATTAGAGCCCGTCTTAGGATTACCCCATAAGTAAGTAATTGAGTTCAGAATTAATCTAATCCCTAGAGCTCTACCTATAACTTGTCCTCCTTAGCGTATGTCTAACCAAGAAAATGAGGAGATTCGTAAACAATTATCCAAATTGGAAGGGAAGCAATTTATTCGCTCCAGTTCCTCCCCTTGGGGTACTTCGGCTATTTTTGTGAAGAAATCCGATGGTACACTTAGGATTTTCGTTGACTACCGTAAGCTTGATTTATTTGACCAACTTGGCGGTGCTTGAGTCTTTAATAGCTAGACATAGCAACCGGTTTCCATCAGCTTCGTATCGAAGAGGATAGCATTCCTTTGACATCATTCTGTACTCGTTATGGATCTTACGAATGTCTTGTTATGTCATTTAAATGAACGCTCCAGCTTATTTCATTGACCTTATGAATCGAGTTTCCAAAGACTTCCTCAATCGATTTGTTCTCATTTTTATAGATGATATACTTGTTTATTCTAAAATCGAGGAAGAGCATGAAAAGTATCTTCGGATTGTGTTGGAGACTCTTAGGAGCAATTAATTGAAAGCAAAATTTTCTAAGTGCCACTTTTGGTAATCTCATGTGAAATTTCTCGGTCATATTATTTACGAATCCGGAATTTCCATGGATCCTTCAAAGATCGAAGCGATTCAGAACTGGAAGAGACCGGAGAGTGTGACGGAAATCCATAGTTTTCTTGGATTGGCGGGCTATTACCGTCGTTTCATAAAAGACTTTTTAAAATTCCGTGCCTCTTACTAGTTTGACAAAGAAGGGAACTAAATAAATTTGGTTAGACAAATGTAACCACCCGATATTTTGGACTATTCGCATCCGCACATGTCGGACTTGAATAATTCAGAATATCGAATTGTTAATTTAAATTTGGCAAAACTCAGATATACAGTAAATAAATAATCACAGAGTCACAGACACAGAGTAATAATATGCAGCGGAAGTAAAAGAGATAGTAGTTCATGAAGCTACTATATAAATATATAAGATACATCAGAGTTAAATAAGTTACAATGGAAGAGTAATACGATACATCAGGTACAAATCAGAATACATCACTGGAATCATCGAATACTAGAAACAGAATAGATGGCTGGATCTTCCAGCAAAGCTTCAACTCCAAAGGTGAGTCTCGAAAGCTGATCAACCACTCAGTCTGACCCGAGCGTAAAGCAAAACACAAAACACTCGAGTCAGGATTAATATTCTCATATCAATAAATCCAACTCAAGCGAAATAGCAATCGAAATTCAAGTAACTCAAAGGATGTTGGAATCACCATCCTCTAAGGATCCGTTAAACTATCTACTATGTAGTAGTGTACGCTAAATAGATAATGTCTATCAGTAATCTAAAATATCAAAATAGTGTTAAGGCGTTACCATTATCCCCCTTAACACATTTTTATAAGCATCATAGTCTATACAGCACTGTAAACTCCACCGTAAACTGGTGGGATATCAGGGAGTACTCTATAGGTATAACACAAAACAAATTCGTAGTGGTCGCGTATATAGGGATACAAGTATGACAAGGCACATGAGGCAATACCCAAGGTAGTGAAACTACCGTTCGCCTGATCCGGACTGGTGAGAACGCATCGCCGCAGCGATCGCAACACCGCGAAACAACACTCCTGAAATTCCGAGGGTGCACCAATCAATAACAAGTAATGAGTAATAGTTACGAAGAAGTGTGTTCGCTTGAGGTGGCTAACCCCATTTGGCCCGGCACGGCTCCTGATTTTAGTCATTTCCAATTTGACACAAGTGTCAAGGCTATCCATTATCGTTCTCTTTCTTCAGTCATCACGTACATCATTCCAACCACTTCATTCTGGATCATCACTCCGCGTATAGTTATTAAAGTGGTTTTCGGTTTAGATAGAGAGTATATCCATAACCGATTCCGGTTTCTTTAATAACTTTCGTAATTATTTCACCGATTGGTCGTTTAATATATTCCAAACCAAATCAAATTCAATTTCAATTAAAATTCAAAAATCACATTCCGTTTATCTTTCTAAATCAATTTCCAAAATTTACGTTCAACTTCCAAATTACCATTTCAAAGTCTTACAATTAAATTTCAATTTTATTTAAACAATTCAATTATTAATTCAAGTTCATACATATAAGTTTCATTCTGAAATTATTTAAATTATTTTAATTTTACATTCAAAATCAATTTCAATTCATTAATTGATTTCATTCAATATTCGTTAAGCTAATTTATCATTTAAAACAATTTTCATTTAAATTCCAATTCAGTTAAATCAATTACTTAAGTTCAATTTCATTATAACAAAACTTAAAAATTTACTTAAGTTCGATTCGTCAAATCATATTCTTAAAATTACAAGTCTTACATTCATTTCAAAAACGCATTTTATCTCTTGTTAAAGAAACTCAATTTCACTTATTTCTTTACTTAGTTACAAATTTCCAAAACTCAATTAAATAAGAAACTAAATTTCATATATTCGAGAAGTTTACTTTCACTTATTAACTTACTTAAATAATTTTCAAACTTTAATAAATAAAGAAACTCAATTTCATTTATTAACGAAGTTCAAATCCACTTATTTAAAGTTCACTTCCTCTTATCATAGAATTCAATTTTTATTCAATTATCAAATAATTAAATCTCGTTCAATTATTAAATAATTTCAATCTTAATTATTAAAACTTTCAAAACTTAATAATTACAAACTTGATTATAAATTCAAACTTAATTATTAATTCATTTCCACTTAATTACGAATTCAAACAACGTTCCTTCATCAATTTCTACGTTAATATCTGTTTCAGATATCAATATTTACATTTTCTTTCATAACATTTTCAAATTTCAACTTCATTTCAAAACTTATTCTTTATTCGAATAAAACATTATTTTATTTTTAAATCAAATTATTGACCAATCGGATTTTTTTTTATTTAATTCTCTATCCTAGGTCAAGTTCATTTGGGTATTTATCATTTCAACCCGATTCCAATACAATTCAAAATCAAAGCATAGCAAAAGGGAACTTGCAGTGTGATAACAGGGATGGTGTCAAAGTAAATAAACAAACAATAGCAACATCAATAACAATCTAATAATTAATTTGAATAATCCCGAAATAATCGTATTAATTCGCATTGTTGTTTGTGCGAATTAATATAATTATCTCTAGAATCTACACTATCATTTCATGTAGATTAAAGATTTTTACATTACGGTTTTTCACTTATCGTTCAATTCCAATTAAAATTTTACAACAATTTATCCAATATACGTTCAAGGTTCAAAGTGTAATTTATCAAATTCTATGTGTCAATTAACTTAACAATTAAAAGGGGTCATATTTAACTAATCAAATTCAACACATATGTCGATTCAAAATTTTAAACTATCCTACGTCAAATTCAATTGTAGAATATTTATCACTTTATACATTACAATTTACATCCAATATTAACAGCAAACAATCAATCAATTATCAACCAAACTGAATTATTATTGCATACATAACAGATAACGGTGTCGGATGTCAGAGGTGAACTGATACATAAATAACAGTGCAATAAATAACAGCAGTATATTTCAATTGTCGTTCCAATTGAAATCAAATTTAATCAATAAAAGAATATTAATCGTGGGTGATTACTCACCTTTCGAGGCTAGAGACAGACGAGATTGAGATGAGTTATGATCCAAGCACGAGTTTCAAAGTAAAGCGCGATGGACAAGGGTTCGACAGACAAGCTAATAAATCAAAAATCAACGAGAATGAACCACATTAGCTCGAACAACTGAAACAAATAAATATTATAAATTTTCTTAAAATCAAAACTTTCTTAAAAATATATACTCAACTTAAAGCACCTATCAAAATAAAATCTACACATATACACATATCCTAAAACCCAATATCCACACAAAAATCCATATATTTACAATTCGAAAATCAATGTTTATAAGATTTATACATTTCTTTCAAAAATTTCCTTAAATACAATTTAAACATTATCACTAACATTAGTAACTACATATACATATATATGCATATATTATTTTCAAAAATATTATCTTATATGCATGCACTGGACCACAATCTATATAAAATAAACTATGGTATATCTTATATAAAATGTATTACTCTTTTCCAAAAAATTAATATAAACGTGAATATAACAATGTCTTATATTACTATATTTTCAATCAGCATGCAAAACCCATATATTACAATCACGGTATTATTACTCAACCTTCCTTTTAAATATCAATACTTAAAACGTGCAGTCAACATTTGAACACGCATATATATGCAACTGCGAAATACACATATATATGCTTCTCTCGTTAATTACATCTATGTTTTTAAACTATGCAGACTTTAATATACACAGGCTTACCAAAACTTTAGTAATATATTATATATTATAAATTTACAAATATCTACCTCAGATCTAAGTTATACAATGAAATATCTACCTCAGATCTTTATATAACCTATGTACGATACATGCAAAGTAAATATGTGCTTACATAAAATATATGAACGTTAAAAAAAAAAAAAAAAAAAAAAAATTCAGAAAACAAATCCTACATATATTTGAAAAATATTAGTATATAACATAGTACGCATTTATATATCTCAAAGTATGATACAGTAACTTATACATTTCACAAATATACCCTGTATACTAAAATATATGTATAACTAAAACATGACATACATAAAACTATATATAATATGAATATAGACGCATATTTCACAGCTGCAACACAACTGTCGGCTAGAACAGAGATCGAAACAAAACTCTGAGAAAAAGAATATCAAAATATTGCAATGTATACGTTCACGCAAAAGTGCTTACTTTATATATAAACGGCCGAGGCCTGTTTGGAGCGAGAAGGCCACCGGGTGAAGTAAAGTGGGGCTCGGGCGGGAAAGGACAGTGTCGAGGTGGTGATGCGCGTGGGTTCGGTTGCTTAACAAGGTGATGGTCGCTTTTCACGCGGCGAGCGGCGATGGAGCGGATCTGAGGCCGAGATGTAGGCGAGCTGTTGGTCGGCAACGGTGGTGGGGCATGGTTGGGGCCGAGCTGGAAAAATGGAGGGTGGCTTCGTGGTTTCGGGTTGTTGGCCTCGGCTGTCAGGGCTGTGGGTCAGGTGGCGTTCATGCGGAGGTGGGCTAAGGGATCTCGGAGCTCGGTTTTGTAAGGTGGAGCGGCTGCCGATGTGTCGTGGTGGAAGGCGAGCTACCATACGCGTGTTGTAAGTGGAAGATGAGGTAGACGCTGGGTTTGAGATGAGGTAAAGATGGCTTCAGGAAGATTGTATGTTATAATATATTCTATATGCTCTCTGTTGGTATTGAAGACCAAAAGAAGAAAAGAGAATATGAACTAGAATATAAAAACGAAACAACACTTCAAATATGAATTAGCAGAATGGAAAGGTCAGAAATGAACGGACACAATATAATAAATTGAACATGGCCGTTTGAATTGTTTGATAGGAGAACACGTTTTAGATTTGAAACGTAAAGGAAAATATAAAGTAAAAATTCAGTACCGTTTCAACGAACGGTTAATTGTTTTCGGCTCGTATCAGACCTCAAAATTCAGATTTGAATATACATAGAGACCAGCTCGACGAGACGATTAAAACGGTATATAGATATTAGTGATTCAACTGAATTATAAAATTTCGAAATTTCATACTACGGAAAATGCATAAAAATCGCAGAAAAATAAGATCGACGGAGCCAAAGATGTCCGAATTTGGAAAAACGACAAACTGACAACTTGCTCAAAAGATGATTTAGAATTTTTCTATGTAAAAATATTTTGGTTTTGAAACGTTTTATTTTCATCGCTTTTTTTAACAGATTAAATTGAAGTAAATTTACGCACGAAATAAACTTTCATATTTTCGGACGAAAATTTACCGGTTGCTATGTTTAACTAGATGCATTACAAATATCAAATTTTCGTTGCGAAATTTTATTGTTTCTTTTTATTTAACGAAGATTTTCATTTAACGCAAAACGCATGTTTCTTACGTTAAAATTATTAATTCGGTTTCTGTTATTGGTTACGACTATTTCATATTATTACATTACATTTCAATATGTATTACATTATTGGTCTTATCGAAATTGGTCGTCTACGAATTTGGTTTTGGATTTGTAACATATATACAAAGAAATTTCCATTTAATAAATCGAAATTTTTTATTTCTATCGGATTTTTAATTAAAATTTTCTTTAATTTAGTATTTTAAAAGTGTTAGAAATACGGGTCATTACAATCTCCCCCACTCAAAACTTTTCGTCCTCGAAAAGGAAGGAGGTAGGAGAACAGAAACAAACAGAAAGAAAATAGATTGAAAACAGAGTAAACAATTAATTCAAACCATATAAATTTCAATGTAAATAAATTTGTATTCCACAATTTGTTTTTAAGTTCAAGATTTTCATTAAATTGATTTGATTTCATATTTATTATGTTAGGTACAAAAAGTTTCTTTCAAATGAAATTCAACTTAAATTTAATTAATTCAAGATACTCACTTAAGTTTTTTTTTTTTATTCAATTTATTAACTTTCAAAAACAAAATTTTCCTTCTACTAATCACACCTATTATTTATTTAACTTATTATTCTATTTATCTCCATAAGCATTTTAAAATTAAAATTTAAGTGAATAATATTTATTATACGCACCCATTCTTTATTTATAAAGACAATTTATATTGTATATTATCCAAATTTATTAAATTAACGAGTTCAAAGATCATAAATTTGAATAGTCGTTTATTATGATCATACTTTATTCGACAAATTTAATTCTTCTTTATTCCAAATTATTATTAAATAATTTTACTTATTATATCTTATCACATATATAATAAATATATTTGCTTTTGTATAACTACTCAAATTTATTTAAAAATTTCCTTTAACATCATTTCGCATTATAAATTATTCAATTACATATTCAACTTTTGGATGGTTTTAGGTAAGTCGTATTATAATGAAATTGGGTATTATACAAGTAAATTTTCTAATCTAATTTGTTAAGTTTCAATATTCATTCAAATTTTGGCTTCGTTTAAAATTTAAATCATTCTTGACATACATTTTAAGAATTCCTTTTTCAATTTACTACAAAAATTTTGAAATAAATATATATATATATATACATCTAACATATCACATCAATCAAAAATCGTATACCAGTCAAGTCATAATTTAGAAATTCAAATCTATTTAAAATTTTCAAATCAAAGTGTAGCAAGGCTACGAATAGTCTCTCCACTTTGAAACTCGAAAATGAATGTCGATGATGCGGCCGCCATCACCGAAATTATTTTCCAGCGACAAAAGAGAAGAGCTCAAATTTAATCATTTAAAATTCTTTGAAAACCATTCTATTCAAAAATATTTTAAATAATATACATTTTAACTTTAAAACCATAGTTTGAAATTTATCGTAAATTAAATTCTCAGATTCTAATTTAAATTCACTTCAAATTCCAATCAAATTATACCCAAATTTACAAATTCATTTATTCATATTATGAAATAGTCAATGGTTTATAAAACAATAAATGAAAATTAAATAATATCATTTCAAACAACAAATTCATTAACAATTTAATTTTAGAAAATTTTTAGACTTATATATAATATAATCATACAAAACTATTTTATTTACCAAATTTGAAAACAGTATTGTGTCAGTTTGCTCTGTTCAAGTGTTTTGGAAATTCTATCGATAGCGTTGATCAGACGAATCGATCGAAAATCCAAGTCAACATCAACAACTCAAACAACACCATATATTTTCCCATTGTTAATATTAATTCACAAATACACTTTCTCGCTCGACGATACAAGGATAGATTTCAAAATAAGTATAGAGGTTCAAATTTGATGGACTCAAATTAAAGAGAATTCTGAAATATAAGTTCAAAAGAAAAGATAAGATGATTAAATTAACAGAATCGAGAGATGGATAAGCTTATTTAATTCACGGACAACCTTAACTGGATCGACCGTAACTTCAAGAATAAGATCGATGCTGAATTCCGAGAGAAATCAATATTCGATCTCAAGAAATAGAATTCAGGTATAGCAGGAGATAGATAGCATCGTAAACCGAGGATACAGAAATCTTCGGTAAATCGATGTCTATTGAAAATGAGTTTCACCCATTTACAGATAAATTTGGGATTGGCGAGACCGCCGACTCACTATAAAGATCATTCGAAGTGGAGTTATGGGATACTCCAGAATCAAAAGAAGATAAATAGTGAGAGATATGAATGAATTTTGAAACAGCAGAGAACGTTCCAAAATTCAAAGGAATTGAGTTAAAAGGAAGAGATTGAACTCGAGTGGGAGTGATTCTGCAAATAAATTTACCCTATATACTAAGTTTTGCCTAGAGCTACCAAAAGCTCTGATACCAACTGTAACGACCCGATATTTTGGACCATTCGCATCCGCACATGTCGGACTTGAATAATTCAGAATATCGAATTGTTAATTTAAATTTGGCAAAACTCAGATATACAGTAAATAAATAATCACAGAATCACAGACACAGAGTAATAATATGCAGCGGAAGTAAAAGAGATAGTAGTTCATGAAGCTACTATATAAATATATAAGATACATCAGAGTTAAATAAGTTACAACGGAAGAGTAATACGATACATCAGGTACAAATCAGAATACATCACTGGAATCATCGAATACTAGAAACAGAATAGATGGCTGGATCTTCCAGCAAAGCTTCAACTCCAAAGGTGAGTCTCGAAAGCTGATCAACCACTCAGTCTGACCCGAGCGTAAAGCAAAACACAAAACACTCGAGTCAGGATTAATATTCTCATATCAATAAATCCAACTCAAGCGAAATAGCAATCGAAATTCAAGTAACTCAAAGGATGTTGGAATCACCATCCTCTAAGGATCCGTTAAACTATCTACTATGTAGTAGTGTACGCTAAATAGATAATGTCTATCAGTAATCTAAAATATCAAAATAGTGTTAAGGCGTTACCATTATCCCCCTTAACACATTTTTATAAGCATCATAGTCTATACAGCACTGTAAACTCCACCGTAAACTGGTGGGATATCAGGGAGTACTCTATAGGTATAACACAAAACAAATTCGTAGTGGTCGCGTATATAGGGATACAAGTATGACAAGGCACATGAGGCAATACCCAAGGTAGTGAAACTACCGTTCGTCTGATCCGGACTGGTGAGAACGCATCGCCGCAGCGATCGCAACACCGCGAAACAACACTCCTGAAATTCCGAGGGTGCACCAATCAATAACAAGTAATGAGTAATAGTTACGAAGAAGTGTGTTCGCTCGAGGTGGCTAACCCCATTTGGCCCGGCACGGCTCCTGATTTTAGTCATTTCCAATTTGACACAAGTGTCAAGGCTATCCATTATCGTTCTCTTTCTTCAGTCATCACGTACATCATTCCAACCACTTCATTCTGGATCATCACTCTGCGTATAGTTATTAAAGTGGTTTTCGGTTTAGATAGAGAGTATATCCATAACCGATTCCGGTTTCTTTAATAACTTTCGTAATTATTTCACCGATTGGTCGTTTAATATATTCCAAACCAAATCAATTTCAATTTCAATTAAAATTCAAAAATCACATTCCGTTTATCCTTCTAAATCAATTTCCAAAATTTACGTTCAACTTCCAAATTACCATTTCAAAGTCTTACAATTAAATTTCAATTTTATTTAAACAATTCAATTATTAATTCAAGTTCATACATATAAGTTTCATTCTGAAATTATTTAAATTATTTTAATTTTACATTCAAAATCAATTTCAATTCATTAATTGATTTCATTCAATATTCGTTAAGCTAATTTATCATTTAAAACAATTTTCATTTAAATTCCAATTCAGTTAAATCAATTACTTAAGTTCAATTTCATTATAACAAAACTTACAAATTTACTTAAATTCGATTCGTCAAATCATATTCTTAAAATTACAAGTCTTACATTCATTTCAAAAACGCATTTTATCTCTTGTTAAAGAAACTCAATTTCACTTATTTCTTTACTTAGCTACAAATTTCCAAAACTCAATTAAATAAGAAACTAAATTTCATATATTCGAGAAGTTTACTTTCACTTATTAACTTACTTAAATAATTTTCAAACTTTAATAAATAAAGAAACTCAATTTCATTTATTAACGAAGTTCAAATCCACTTATTTAAAGTTCACTTCCTCTTATCATAGAATTCAATTTTTATTCAATTATCAAATAATTAAATCTCGTTCAATTATTAAATAATTTCAATCTTAATTATTAAAACTTTCAAAACTTAATAATTACAAACTTGATTATAAATTCAAACTTAATTATTAATTCATTTCCACGTAATTACGAATTCAAACAACGTTCCTTCATCAATTTCTACGTTAATATCTGTTTCAGATATCAATATTTACATTTTCTTTCATAACATTTTCAAATTTCAACTTCATTTCAAAACTTATTCTTTATTCGAATAAAACATTATTTTATTTTTAAATCAAATTATTGACCGATCGGATTTTTTTTTATTTAATTCTCTATCCTAGGTCAAGTTCATTTGGGTATTTATCATTTCAACCCGATTCCAATACAATTCAAAATCAAAGCATAGCAAAAGGGAACTTGCAGTGTGATAACAGGGATGATGTCAAAGTAAATAAACAAACAATAGCAACATCAATAACAATCTAATAATTAATTTGAATAATCCCGAAATAATCGTATTAATTCGCATTGTTGTTTGTGCGAATTAATATAATTATCTCTAGAATCTACACTATCATTTCATGTAGATTAAAGATTTTTACATTACGGTTTTTCACTTATCGTTCAATTCCAATTAAAATTTTACAACAATTTATCCAATATACGTTCAAGGTTCAAAGTGTAATTTATCAAATTCTATGTGTCAATTAACTTAACAATTAAAAGGGGTCATATTTAACTAATCAAATTCAACACATATGTCGATTCAAAATTTTAAACTATCCTACGTCAAATTCAATTGTAGAATATTTATCACTTTATACATTACAATTTACATCCAATATTAACAGCAAACAATCAATCAATTATCAACCAAACTGAATTATTATTGCATACATAACAGATAACGGTGTCGGATGTCAGAGGTGAACTGATACATAAATAACAGTGCAATAAATAACAGCAGTATATTTCAATTGTCGTTCCAATTGAAATCAAATTTAATCAATAAAAGAATATTAATCGTGGGTGATTACTCACCTTTCGAGGCTAGAGACAGACGAGATTGAGATGAGTTATGATCCAAGCACGAGTTTCAAAGTAAAGCGTGATGGACAAGGGTTCGACAGACAAGCTAATAAATCAAAAATCAACGAGAATGAACCACATTAGCTCGAACAACTGAAACAAATAAATATTATAAATTTTCTTAAAATCAAAACTTTCTTAAAAATATATACTCAACTTAAAGCACCTATCAAAATAAAATCTACACATATACACATATCCTAAAACCCAATATCCACACAAAAATCCATATATTTACAATTCGAAAATCAATGTTTATAAGATTTATACATTTCTTTCAAAAATTTCCTTAAATACAATTTAAACATTATCACTAACATTAGTAACTACATATACATATATATGCATATATTATTTTCAAAAATATTATCTTATATGCATGCACTGGACCACAATCTATATAAAATAAACTATGGTATATCTTATATAAAATGTATTACTCTTTTCCAAAAAATTAATATAAACGTGAATATAACAATGTCTTATATTACTATATTTTCAATCAGCATGCAAAACCCATATATTACAATCACGGTATTATTACTCAACCTTCCTTTTAAATATCAATACTTAAAACGTGCAGTCAACATTTGAACACGCATATATATGCAACTGCGAAATACACATATATATGCTTCTCTCGTTAATTACATCTATGTTTTTAAACTATGCAGACTTTAATATACACAGGCTTACCAAAACTTTAGTAATATATTATATATTATAAATTTACAAATATCTACCTCAGATCTAAGTTATACAATGAAATATCTACCTCAGATCTTTATATAACCTATGTACGATACATGCAAAGTAAATATGTGCTTACATAAAATATATGAACGTTAAAAAAAAAAAAAAAAGAAAAAAAAAAAACAAATCAGAAAACAAATCCTACATATATTTGAAAAATATTAGTATATAACATAGTACGCATTTATATATCTCAAAGTATGATACAGTAACTTATACATTTCACAAATATACCCTGTATACTAAAATATATGTATAACTAAAACATGACATACATAAAACTATATATAATATGAATATAGACGCATATTTCAAAGCTGCAACACAACTGTCGGCTAGAACAGAGATCGAAACAAAACTCTGAGAAAAAGAATATCAAAATATTGCAATGTATACGTTCACGCAAAAGTGCTTACTTTATATATAAACGGCCGAGGCCTGCTTGGAGCGAGAAGGCCACCGGGTGAAGTAAAGTGGGGCTCGGGCGGGAAAGGACAGTGTCGAGGTGGTGATGCGCGTTGGTTCGGTTGCTTAACAAGGTGATGGTCGCTTTTCACACGGCGAGCGGCGATGGAGCGGATCTGAGGCCGAGATGTAGGCGAGCTGTTGGTCGGCAACGGTGGTGGGGCATGGCTGGGGCCGAGCTGGAAAAATGGAGGGTGGCTTCGTGGTTTCGGGTTGTTGGCCTCGGCTGTCAGGGCTGTGGGTCAGGTGGCGTTCATGCGGAGGTGGGCTAAGGGATCTCGGAGCTCGGTTTTGTAAGGTGGAGCGGCTGCCGATGTGTCGTGGTGGAAGGCGAGCTACCATACGCGTGTTGTAAGTGGAAGATGAGGTAGACGCTGGGTTTGAGATGAGGTAAAGATGGCTTCAGGAAGATTGTATGTTATAATATATTCTATGTGCTCTCTGTTGGTATTGAAGACCAAAAGAAGAAAAGAGAATATGAACCAGAATATAAAAACGAAACAACACTTCAAATATGAATTAGCAGAATGGAAAGGTCAGAAATGAACGGACACAATATAATAAATTGAATATGGCCGTTTGAATTGTTTGATAGGAGAACACGTTTTAGATTTGAAACGTAAAGGAAAATATAAAGTAAAAATTCAGTACCGTTTCAACGAACGGTTAATTGTTTTCGGCTCGTATCAGACCTCAAAATTCAGAATTGAATATACATAGAGACCAGCTCGACGAGACGATTAAAACGGTATATAGATATTAGTGATTCGACTGAATTATAAAATTTCGAAATTTCATACTACGGAAAATGCATAAAAATCGCAGAAAAATAAGATCGACGGAGCCAAAGATGTCCGAATTTGGAAAAACGACAAACTGACAACTTGCTCAAAAGATGGTTTAGAATTTTTCTATGTAAAAATATTTTGGTTTTGAAACGTTTTATTTTTATCGCTTTTTTTAACAGATTAAATTGAAGTAAATTTACGCACGAAATAAACTTTCATATTTTCGGACGAAAATTTACCGGTTGCTATGTTTAACTAGATGCATTACAAATATCAAATTTTCGTTGCGAAATTTTATTGTTTCTTTTTATTTAACGAAGATTTTCATTTAACGCAAAACGCATGTTTCTTACGTTAAAATTATTAATTCGGTTTCTGTTATTGGTTACGACTATTTCATATTATTACATTACATTTCAATATGTATTACATTATTGGTCTTATCGAAATTGGTCGTCTACGAATTTGGTTTTGGATTTGTAACATATATACAAAGAAATTTCCATTTAATAAATCGAAATTTTTTATTTCTATCGGATTTTTAATTAAAATTTTCTTTAATTTAGTATTTTAAAAGTGTTAGAAATACGGGTCATTACAACAAATGTGAAGCTTCTTTTCAAAGATTAAAAGAAGTCCTTTTAGATGCTCCTATCCTTATGATTCCCGAAGGGAACCAAGACTTTATTGTTTATACTAATGCTAGTCGTGTTGGTTTGGCTGCCGTTCTCATGCAATGGGAACGTTTTATTGCTTATGCTTCTAGGCAATTAAAGCCTGCTGAGACTAGATATGCCACTCATGATTTAGAGCTCGCGGCTATTTTTTTCGCCTTTTGAATTTGGCGTCATTATCTTTTGGGATAGAAATTTGTTCTCTATGTCGATTATAAATCTTTGAAGTATTTATTTTCTCAAAAGGAACTTAATTTGCATCAATAACATTGGCTCGAGTTCCTTGCATCTTATGATCTTGATATTCTTTATACTCCCAGAAAGGGAAATCGTGTAGCCGATGCCCTTAGTCGTAAATAACAAGCGGTTGTTTCTATGATGATATCCGAATGGAATGATCTCGAGACTATATCCACTTGTGAGATTAGAGATCGTGAATCCGATTTATGTTCATCTCTTGTTCTATGTAGCCTTGAGGCTCATCCATCACTTTTAGACCGCATTCTTAAAGCTCAAAAGCTAGATCCCGAGTTGGCTTTCCTTGGCCAAAGCTGTCGAGATAGAAATAGTGATAGTTTGAAAGACTTTGAAATCGATGCTCACGGCGGCATTCGAAATTTTGGTAGACTTATCGTGCCAAATATTAGTGATCTTCGTAATGACGTTTTAGAAGATTCTCATCGCTCTAAATTTTCCATCCATCCCAGTAGTAGTAAAACATACGCGAACATGAAGAAACTTTATTATTGGGATGGAATTAAATATGATGTTGCTAACTTCATCAAGTGTTGCATGACTTGCCAACTCATAAAGGCCGAGCATCAAAGGCTCGGTGGGTATTGCAACCTTTGGACATTCTAATTTGGAAGTGAAGTCTCTATGGACTTTTTTGACGGAATTCCCCGTTCTCATTCGAGCCATGATAGTTTATAGGTGATTGTTGATAGACATACAAAATCCACCCATTTTATTCCCGTTCGGTCTAATCGGACCGTACCTCTTTTGGCCAAACTTTATATTAAAGAAATTGTTAAATTACATGGAGTTCCTACTTCTGCTATTAGCGATCGTGATACATTGTTTACTAGTGGATTTTGGAAGGGTCTTCAAAAAGCTTTAGGAACGAAGCTTAATTTTAGCACCGCTTATCATCCTCAGTCCGATGGGTAAACCGAGCGTGTGAATCAAACTCTTGAAGGTCTTCTTTGTGCATGTGTTCCTGATTTTGGTGGAAGTTGGAAAGATCATATTTCTCTTGTTGAGTTTTCCTATAATAATAGCTTTCAATCTAGTATTGGTATGACACCTTTTGAAGCACTCTATGGAAGGCCATGCCGATCTCCTTCTTGTTGGCTTGAAGCCGGTGAGAAGCTGGTTTTACGTCCAGATTTTATTCGTGATTCCACAGAAAAGATTGACCTTATTCGCCATAGGATGAAAGAAGCTCAAAGTAGACAAATATCCTATGCTGATAACCAAAGAAGGAAATTAGAATTTTCTATGGAAGATTTGATGTTTACTCGTGTTTCACCTATGAAGAGTGTTGTGCGTTTCAGTCGATCGAGAAAGTTAGCACCTCGATATATTGGTCCATTTCCCATCACCGAACGTATTGGTTCCGTGGCTTATTGCCTTTTATTACCAGCTCAATTTTCCTGCTATTCATGACATTTTCCACGTCTCTCAACTACGGAAGTGCCTTAGGGATTCTAATTCTATTCTTAAGCCCGGTGTTATTGAAGAAATTGAAGTTTCACCTAATTTGACTTATGAGCAACATCCTATTGGTATTATTGCTATGGAGATTAAAAACCTTTGAAATAAAGATGTTCCACTTGTGAAAGTTCAATGGTCCTCAAACCTAAGGATTGCTCTTGGGAATCCGGAGAATTCATCGAGCAAACGCATCCGGACTTACTCTCTTGTGTTCCTTAGAGGTGAACTTCTTACTTCAAATTTTCTTTTTTGTTGATATGCTTTTATGGTTGTTACTTTTTATTTTCTTCTTAAATATTACGAGGACGCAATTTCTTTAAGGAGGAGAGTCTGTAACAACCCACTTATTTTACGATTGTATATTTAAATATTTTATTTAAATATAGCATCGTTAGTCGGATTTAAGTCCGAAATGCTACTTTTTGCAATCGAATTAGAACTCGAGATCACTTCCATTGAGTTAAAAATGGCGTTTGCGACCTTTTTGAGTAAAAAGATTGATACGTTTGGAGTTGAGTAGAATTTTAATGTTTTCATTTAGGGCTTTGGGTTTGGGTTTCAGCCCATTAACCCAACATATTAACCCAACTCCACTCCACTCCTCTTCATTCCTTTATAATATTACCTAACACTCAAGCTTTAGTAAAAATGGGGGAAAAGATTGGAAACTTAAATTCCTAAGCCCTAGATTCTTTGGAAATTCCAATTCAAGCTCTAGAAATCCAAGAGAAGCTTAGATTGAAGATTTTCTAGGTGTAGTGAAGAGGAATTGACCTTGCCTTGTTTTAAAAGCTTCACCTTCATTGTTTTTTGGTTTGAAGGTGAGTTTTTAAACTCATATCTATGTATATATCTTTGATAGTTGTTAGGTAGTGATTCCTAAAAACTATTCCTTGTCCATTTGCTTTGGATCGAATCGATTTTATGAATTTTCCAATTTTTGGTGTTTCGAAATTAAATCTTTAAAAATCCTAGCTTTAATGCTTGAACATGTTTTTGGGGTGTGTCGAAGAGCCTATAAGGCTGGGTTGTCGCGTGGCATAAATCCCTAGTCGTCATTGCTCGTTCGATCACCTCCATTTGGTTTTCGCTCTTCATTGGTGCTAGGCTGAGAATACTGAAAATTCCAGTATCAGCCGACTGAACCAGGAAGTCAATCGATTGAACCAGAACCCAGGAAATTTCCTGAGCCAGTATCAGTCGTCTAACCACTCTGGTCCAGTCGACTGAACTTAGAAACCGAAAGTTTCCAAGCATAGTTCAGTCGACTGACCACCCTGGTTCAGTCGACTGAATCTGTTGTCTCGGCCAAATTTGGCTTTTGTGTGGATTTCCAATTTGTATTCGATTCTAGTGGATCCGATTGTTGTTATCACCTTTGTTGAATTTGATAACTTCTTTTTGGGGATTTCAGGAATATCCATTTTGATGGATTTTGTATCGATTTCTTTGGACTTAGTTCATGTCTTCGAATGTGAATTTCTGGTGATTGATTGCTTCTACAATCATTTCTATGGGTTGTCACTTTGAAATGTAAAGGTTTCTATACTAGTAGTAAATATCAAAACTCTTTCATCAAAACAATTTCAACACTATTTTAATACAAAGCTTGTTTATTAAAACCATTTTCCAATCTACTAGTATATACAAACCTTTACCTCGTTTGTATGAGAAAATCTAATCAAACGACTTAGCAAAACAAGTGGTATGAAACGCTTACGTTTACTTCGTCGGTTAATTTCTTTGGACTTGTTCGATTGAAAATCTTGTGACAATTTTCGAGTGGAAATCTACAATTTGTTCATAAATATTTAAATTAAGCCAGTGGTTATGGGACATGAAGCTAAACTCATTTATTTACTAGCTTAGTGTAATTCACACCTTTTATTGATCAATGATGATCATTTTATGATTTCGACTAGCGATATGCTATGTCTTTTTGTCCATTTGGGGGACTATACCTTGTTTCATTGAGTTTCATCTCATTTCTTTTATAGGCTAATGACTCATGGGTTCTTTGGAGTTTCGACTCATTTTTGTGGGCTAGCGACCCATTATTCATTTATGGAGTTCGGTTCATCGGAAGTACCCTTGTACTACGTCGTTGTACCGACTTATCAGGTTCATAGGATGTACTATTGTACTATGTCGTTGTTCCGAATTATTTGAGTTTCAGGTTCCTCGGGCGTACCGATATTGTACTACGTCATTGCACCGGCTCTATGGTTAGCGACCATGGGTTAGCGACCCATTTGTGATGCACGTGTTGGCGAGTTTTCATGCTACCGTTTGTGATAGGCCTCCTCCTTTGTGATTTCTTGATTTCTAATTGATGATTTCTAGAATTTATGTTCCACCAATTTTGCAATTGGCATTGATATATGTGTCAATGTTTTTGGTTTGGTGAATAAAGTAAAGAATATGTCATTCTTTTTGATCTCTGAGATTCTTGAGATATCGTATGATTTTTTATTGTTAAATGTATTTTTTTTTATATTATGGCATTATTGTTATCATACGTTTTTGTTATATCTCTTATCCTATCTCATTTTATCTGATATTTATAGCTAGACCGATCCACTTATTATTTCCTTATATAATAATACTCGGGTCAGACCGAGATGTTACAGGCGCTTTTGCTTGACTCCTTATCTGCGATCATCATTTGAATTTTGCCTAACTACATTAGATTTAGTAGTTTTTGTCATTATACATTTGAGATAGAGATTCTTTGATGTATACATATTCTTTTGTCTAGCACTTATACCTATTCTTTTGTGACGTAGTGGATCTTGTATGACCACTACTTTGATATACACTTTTATGTGATATATTCATATCTATTTCTGCCTTTGTGATATGGATATCTGTGACTGATTTGTGTTATGCTTATTTCTATATTTGTTTTCGAGGTCCACATAGCCACTGTATAGTAGCTTTGTGTTTGTATTTGATATGTCAGTTTTCCTCTTAAAATGAAATGCGTGACATACCATTTGACATATCGGTATTCACACAAAGCAATTACATGGGTGGTCGCTCCTCAACAGCCTTATTCTTCGTGCTAGTCAACGGCATTACCCCGTAGTGTCCTTGGCTAGCATGAGTATAGAGGTGGGGTGTCACATGCTTATTTTACAAGACTGCAGCTACTTAATTAGGCCTAAATTTGATCATAAGAATATTAGCGAGGAAGTTGAACTTATCTTGTTGAACTTCGGAATTGCAGCTACTCCTGGTATGGAATTCCATCCGCCCCGAGCTTAGAAAGTTCCTTGTTCTTCGATCAGCCATTAGCTCATTTTAATTCCCTTATTCTCGAATTTTGGAAGCTTTGCCATTATATTTTTTAAGTATATGGAGTTATCGAATTTGAGTTAGAATGGTAGAGTGATTTTGAGTTCATTTCTTCGGAAGATTCGTGCGAGTTCGGCAATAATACTCACTAGAACTGTTGTTAGTGTTTTGTTTTGGTGTTGAGTCTTGTGTAGTGGTTTTGTGGTGTCTTTTTGTCTTTTGTTTTATTTTGCTTGCCGCCCCAGGTTGCTCATATGGATGGTTTTGAATGTGTTTCTACCTTGTTTTTACTCCTCCATCTGTTTGACAATAGGGTCTTACGGCACTGCATTATGTTGTATTGTTAATATACGGACATAATATGTACTCTTTTCATGGCAAGGTACCCATTTAGGTTAGGGATCGCAAGTATTAACGAGACATATTATAAAAGTGTATGTCCTTTTTTGTTAGTTAATAAAGCACTCTTTTTTCAAAAAAAAATTAGAAGGAGAGAAAGAAACAGACTAAAGGAAGAAAGAATGAATTGTATGTACATAATGGATTAAAGAATATTTTTTATTTGGAAGAATGAAACTTTTCCTATTATTTAGTTAAGACTTCCCTACTTAATTTCCTTGCTTTTTTTTCCTCTCTCTCTCTCCAATCCTTTCTTTACACATGTGCCATCAAATTACATAAAATTTTCACAAATCATGTCATCAAATAACATAAAATTTTCATAAATCATGTCATCAAATGACATAAAATTTTCATAAATCATTTCGTGCAATTATCTTAAAATTACATTGATATCGTATATCAATGCATGCAAATATAACTTTTATAAATGCATTAAAATAATTACATAAAAAGCTACAAACATCAAATAAATAATAGTTAATATTTCTTAAATATCAATTAATTTGATCAATTTACAACATTTTATAAATTATTAAATCATGCGGTTTTCTGGCCGTTCATGGGGGGGTGGCGGCTGCAGTTTTGCTAGGGTTTTGTATATATATTTTTTATTTGTGAGGGTTGTGGTGCTATTTATAGAAATTATCAAAACACTATTCATCCCGGAAATTCCGAACTCCGATTTACGCGCCGAAACTGACGTTCCTAGGGTTTATCCCGCGTTCCGGACACAATGGAACAGGTTTCGGAAGCTAATTCGGAAGTATGTGCGAGTTATGGCTATAAACGCTCAATTTGAATTAAACCGATTTAAGCGATTTTCTAGGCGTTTTAATTTGTACCGGACAAACGGTAAATCCAATTGACTTGAAATTTGAAACCATACAATAATATCACATTACGGATCCGATGAAACTGGTTTCGTCGAAATCCGAGACTTTTTGAAAAATGGCTATTTTAACTCGTCAAATTTAAATTAAAAATAAATCGATGCGTTTCGAGCTGCCACGATCAAACGGTAACTCCGATTGACACGAAAATTGAAATACGGTAATAACTAACTATTACGGATCCAATGGAACTGGTTTCGTTCAATTCTGAGACTGTTCAAAAATTGGCTATTTTCACTAGTCGATTTAAATATTAAAATATTCAATTTTCACAAATTAACTTTTAATTCGATTTTAAAAGTTCTAAAATATTTTTCTAACTCCCATATGATAAAATAAAATTTTACAAATCATTTTCAATCATATTTAACCCAAATTTCAATTATTTCCATAATTTCACATATTAAATTATCGATTTAATTATTCAATTAAATCCAAAAAATTCAAATAAAAATTTATTCGACTAATAAATTCACTTATTAATATTTAAAATTAATTAAATATTCAAATTTTAATTAATAAAAATTCTGGGTCGTTACAATCTTCCCCACTTAAAAGAATTTCGTCCTCGAAATTACAAGTAAAAAAAATTACAGAATCTATTAATTTTCCAAAATTCATAATTAAACTTCTTACAAATCTTTACTAAGTTTTCAAATCATACTTAGTTATCCATTCAAAACAACTACTATTGTTTAACTTTCAATTCCAAATCAAAGTTAAAGTTTTCAAAACTTTTCTAAATTTTCTCAATTTTTCTAACGCCTTAAATTTTCGGAAAAATTTGCCATAGTCTCCTTTGCGCGGCTCGATCCGAAAAAAAAAATGACAGTATATATATCACAAATATACATCTCATCAAGTAATGAGGCATCCCGAAGGGAAAAAAGTATAAAAGTACGGTATGTAATCCGAGATATGTACCTTATATTTTATTAGCAAGCATATACGACTAATATAGCGCAAAAGCGAGCTCCAAATGCGAAGCAAACGCGATCCGCACCTACTAATCACTCAACAACAACATGAGAACATGCATATATGACCATAGTATCAATATACAACATATAGTAACATAATAACTATATATGTCAACATAGCAAATGAAACAAAACAACAAATGCAAACATCAACCAACTATCATCCAACTAACATTCATAACCAATAAATATTCATTTATATTCTCATTAATATTCAATGAATTGGTTTTCAATTTAATCACATTTGATTCATTAATAGTGGATGTTTCTAACATTCATTTTTCAATTAGTTTATATTCACTAATCCATATTCAAGTTGGTTCACTTCCAAATCAAATTCAATTCTATTCAAATTTATTTACTTCTAATTTGAATTCAATTACATAGCTTTAAATTTCACTAATTCACTTTCATTAATACTTAATGAATTATATACAATCAATCAACTAACAATCATATAACAATCAATGTATATTAGTTACAACCAAATTCCTTTGCTTACATTCATTCAATTTTGGTTTAACACCTTTACTTGTCAATTGGTTTAATTAAATTGATCTTCATTCAATTATTCAACTTTCAATAACATTAGATTTTAATGAATTAAAACTTTCATTCATTATTTCATATCAACTTAATTCACATTTAATTGATTAATATTCAATCCTTTAATCCAATTCATTTATATAACTCAAGTTTACATTTATCTCTTAACTTTATTATTTTACTTTGATACTAATATCAACTTCATTCCATATCACTTAAGTTATATTCCATTTTATAAACATCACTTGGTTTTACTTAACTTAAATTCCCATTTTTTTATTTATAACTCATATTCATAAATATATTCATATAGTTTCACTTCTCATATATATAAGTTGATTTCACAATTGTAAATCACTTTAATTATAATTTAACTCTTATAATTCTTTACTTATACAATTATCCTTTTATTTAGATTATTCAAACAACTAAACAATCAACTTACATACACTTTTATAATTCTGAAAAATTATTCCTTTATATATAAAATATACTCAAGGTAAAATTATTTCATTTACCCAATTTAAAAATCAATACTGTGCCGAATTGTTCTATACAAGTGTTTAGAGATCCCTATCAACAACGTTAATTACTCGTATTAACCAGAATCTATATACCACTCAACAAACCAATCATCACAATATAAAACAATTTTTATATTCACTAACAAATACGCTCTCATAGCTATTATTACTCTCAAATTCATTCTAGAGTACTGCTGACTCTATCTCTAATGAGTAATACCCAACAGAACCATGGTTGTCGCTTAACCATAAGCTCTGATACCACATTGTCAGGACACGATTCTTCGTCTTCCGAAAATTCGACATCGACACTCACTTTATCGACTGCCGAGGAATCGAACGACGGAAAACCAAACACTGAGGGTTTTAAGAAAAATTTAGGAAAAGAAAAAGAAAAAGGTAGAAAATTTAGATAGGACAACATCAGAATCTCACAATTCGCAGCGGAACAACATATAATAAATAAATGAATAATCTTTAAACAAAGAACTATATCAGTTATTACATTACATCACATTTCATTTCATCATATCATCAGAGTGTACAACAACATACAACAAATAGTGCAGCGGAAAAAAAGAAATACTATATACTAGTATACGCCAAGCCATCCAGCTTGCCTCCAGCAATTCCTGAATATCCAGAATATCCTGATAAACCTTAACTCTTGACTGCCCGTGTGAAAATTGGTGGGCACCCAGAGTTTAGGAAGGAAAACAATAAACTCCGAGTCAGTCATGTGACTGGTGTGAGAACTCAAAACAGTTTATTTATCTTTAAATCAAAATAGAGGAATATTTTTTTAATTCAATTCGCAATGCTTTTAAAAATGAGACTACCATAAGACCTCCTGCCACACACACAATGCAAACGCAGACTTGGAGAAGATTTATCCTTATGATAGTCAAACATGCTTGATACGCATTAAAATCAAATCAATTTTGATATTATTATTAGTGCATAGTGTATAAAATTCATTTCGAAAGTAGAATATAAATCTTAGCCAGCATAGGTACCATTATATTATGCCTACTAATAGCTACCATATTAGATGGCAGGTTCTACAACTAATACCGTACAAGATCGTATTGTTTCTTTGGATTTCCAACAAATGGTCAGGCCAAGGAACTTCCCATTGCCACATGAGAATGCCTCTGGAAAGACATCTCCGAGAACCAAACCGGAACTCTGCCAACACAAGGCCGGGTTACCCCTAACTGGGTAACTACTGACACGAGCACGCCATTCCCCGATCGTAAACGACCTTTCTCACGGGATCCCTAAAACCAACAACCACAAAGTAATAAATTCGCAGTAACCACATAGGTTAAATATCTGGGCTCCATACCATGATACCACCTCTATCCAGAAGGAAATGTACATACCCTAAAGGGTGCTACCCCTCATAACCTTGCCGCATCTTTCCTATTTTGACCATTTCCGGGGTGTGAGGCTCGACGAAGTCACGTCCACAAAAACATACTTTATACAAAAGCCATGCTTTGGGTCAACAAATGATCAACACAATGATCACCAGGATAGACGATCAAATAAACGATCCTATCACAAATAATCAACACAATGACCATTTACAGCAACACTCAGCATGTCACATTACCAAATTGGGAATATATCGCTGATAACTTCAACTATATAACCTCTGAGTTCGTACGTCTCAGAGAAGGGTGTTAAGCTAAAAGAATAAATTCTCCGCCACCAACAGAAATATATTTGAAAGAAATCGGCTTTATATCTCAACTTGTAATGTCAGACATACAATCCATACAAGTCTGTTCCGGGCTCGAACAAAACCGAAGGCACTTACAAAGAAGTCCTTGCAATCCGGATATTCACAATCCTGATCGGATTCACCATCACATATGGAGAACTCTATACCGGAGCAACTCGGTGCAGAGTAAATCGACAGGTCATCCTATCGCTCTCGCAAATACCGGGTCTTCAACACCGATCTTCAATGCAATTTTAACGACGTATCACATATTCAGAATGGGTTATACGACCCCATGGTCCTTTCCCGGTTAACCCGAATAGTGAGCGCTTATTCAAAAATAAGTGTAGCATTCACATTCAAACAAATCACATCAATTACCCATTCAAAGGGAAATATTGATAGTCGGCTATTGAACTATCAATGGATATGCACACATCACCAGTTTCCAAATAATTTTCCAAATTATTTATTTTCCAAAATATCTTTACAAGATATATTATTTCATACTTCAAAAATAAATCAATATTTATTTTTAAACAAATTCCCCTTTCTTTTATAAATTCAATAGTGAATTTACATTCCAAAATATTCATGAATATACGACTTCAATCCGATTTCTAATATTCATTTTCAATTTATCTTCAAAAAGATAAATTCAAAATATTCACTTTATATTGGAAAACATTTCCATACTTATTTATTCATAAGTAATTCACAAATTCTATATATTTTCAACACTTAGAAAATATTCAATATACTTAAATCGAGATTAAGTATATATTTCATTCTTTAAGGAAATCATTCTCATAAACATATTTATTTGGGTCTAAACGAATGTTACGTAAAACATCGTTACGACAACCCAAAATCACTAGTATAGGGATTCGAAATTAAAATAGATATATAAATCCCAATACTATACAAAACATTTCCTTTCGGAAATGATTTACTATAATAACAGTGTTATAGTCCATTATTTCCTTCTATTTCTCGAAAACGTCTATTTCAACAATAAATGTTGAAATCTATGGTTTCGAATCTCAACACATTTTAAAACATCGTTAGATCGTTTTAATTCTGTTCAAAATATCAAATCTAAACATTTTCTTTTAACATAATATTCACTATTCAAAAACGTGAATATACTACGTTAACAGATTTCATCCTTTTATTCATTTTAATTCAAAGGATTATTCACTATTCAAAACGTGAATATAACCCCATTAATAGGTTTTAACAATTTACTTATCAAAATAAGTCATTTGCGAATTTATAAAACAACGTTTATAAATTCCATTTCTATTTATTTATAAAAACTACCTTTTTATAAATTCTTTTATTAACCTATTCCAGTTTATAACTCAATTATAAACTAAAAGTTCATATTATAAGTTAAATACTTATAAAACGATTATTTTACAAAATCGTTCTTTTAACTTCCCAAATTATAAATCTTATAACTTATAAGATCCATTTATTTAACCAATCTATTCTTCAAATAATTTCACCAAATTTATAAATCTTACTATTTATAAATTTCTTTTATAACTTCACGGTTTATAATTTTATAAATTCCATTCATTTACAAAATTTATTTTCACTTCATTCAAACACTTATAAAAACTCGTTTTATAATGTCAATATTTCAATTTATAAATATCCATTTATAAATCTCTTAATATAAATCAATTTATATTATTCTTTAAAACGACTTTAATCTCCTTTATTATTTCACCATTTTGATTCATAAAATAATTAAATTTTATAAATCCTATATTTAAACTTTTCACAATTATTTTAGAAATCCCAATTTAACTATTTTATAAGGTCATTAATTCCTTATTTTCAAAAATCAGCTTTTAACTATATTTCTTAAAAATCATAATTTTTATAACTTTAAAATTTATAACGTTTATTTATATAAAATAAATCAATTCCCAAACATACAGTATATTTTCAAAAATCACTTTAAAAATCATTTTAAAGTTCCAAATTTTGGTCCAATGATGCTACATACCAAATAGTCAATCACGACAACAACGATATCATATATCAATATGATAATCCATCAAATATCAAAATATCTGAAATCAAATAAATACTATTGAGGAATCCAGTTGGATCCCTCCAACCTGTTTTCCTGCATCCACAAACATTAGCACAATACCAATTTCGCTCCAGTACGAAATTATCGCGGTATATGTTCTTATTAAATATTATCCGCTTAATAACGGCGCAATAGGGTCTCATCCGCTAAAAAATGCGGGAAATCAATAACTCCAATATATACATATGCCAATATATATATTGCTATTATATATAATACCAATTTCACTGTTTATGAAATATTCGCGGTATATGTTTTTAATAAATAACATCCGCTTACTAACGGCGCATAATGTCTATTTTAACAATCAATATATAACAATCATCATTCAAACATGCATTCAAATATTTTAAATCTAACTATTTAAAATAAAATCGAAACTGATTCGATTGAGTGAGAAGTTCTCACCTTGATTTTATTTCCGTTTTAGCGATTTATTTTGAATAAAATTAAACGGACGTTTAATTTTACCCAAAATTCTCACTAACTCCAAACGATTCCAATCCAATTTCATCGCGTAGTGCTCGTCCATACGATTCCAACGCAACTGGTTTCGCGCGTTTTCGACCTCGTATGAAAAAGATATGAATTTTTGAAGTTACACGATTTTTATATAAACAATTTACAACCTAATTTTAATTCTCAAACCTATTCTAATCACAGCCCTTGATCCATCCACATGCAAATCTGGCCATGCATTCCATCTTCACCATTTCACGTTTCCATCTCCAGACAAAGCCGCTCCACCCAAACCCATAGCTTCATGATTAGGGTTTAATATTGCTAACACCACACACGATGAAAACTCGATCAACAACTTGCAATTCGAAGCTCTTGACCTGAGCTACCTTCGGCCCTAAGCTAGTGAAGCTCGGCCACCCCATGTTGCACGAATCTCGAGGCATAACGGCCATGCACGCGGCTCCTTATCTCCCTCATCGTCGCTCCAAACACGATCTCCACCGTTGAACTTGTAGATCTTGATGTCCTCTTCAATTCTCTAGTTGAAACCTAAGGCTAATTGTCAATGGATGAGGAGAAAATCGAGGTGGAAGTTGGGAGTTTTCTGGCCGTTCATGGGGGGGTGGCGGCTGCAGTTTTGCTAGGGTTTTGTATATATTTTTTTTATTTGTGAGGGTTGTGGTGCTATTTATAGAAATTATCAAAACACTATTCATCCCGGAAATTCCGAACTCCGATTTACGCGCCGAAACTGATGTTTCTAGGGTTTATCCCGCGTTCCGGACACAATGGAACAGGTTTCGGAAGCTAATTCGGAAGTATGTGCGAGTTATGGCTATAAACGCTCAATTTGAATTAAACCGATTTAAGCGATTTTCTAGGCGTTTTAATTTGTACCGGACAAACGGTAAATCCAATTGACTTGAAATTTGAAACCATACAATAATATCACATTACGGATCCGAAGAAACTGGTTTCGTCGAAATCCGAGACTTTTTGAAAAATGGCTATTTTAACTCGTCAAATTTAAATTAAAAATAAATCGATGCGTTTCGAGCTGCGACGATCAAACGGTAACTCCGATTGACACGAAAATTGAAATCCGGTAATAACTAACTATTACGGATCCAATGGAACTGGTTTCGTTCAATTCTGAGACTGTTCAAAAATTGGCTATTTTCACTAGTCGATTTAAATATTAAAATATTCAATTTTCACAAATTAACTTTTAATTCGATTTTAAAAGTTCTAAAATATTGTTCTAACTCCCATATGATAAAATAAAATTTTACAAATCATTTTCAATCATATTTAACCCAAATTTCAATTATTTCCATAATTTCACATATTAAATTATCGATTTAATTATTCAATTAAATCCAAAAAATTCAAATAAAAATTTATTCGACTAATAAATTCACTTATTAATATTTAAAATTAATTAAATATTCAAATTTTAATTAATAAAAATTCTGGGTCGTTACATTTGTAAAATGATACTTTATATCACTTCTTGGTTCATATCCAAAGACTCGTAAACTCAATATCGATTCCACTAACTTTGAGATATTTTTGATTATTATATGTAAATAGTTCACTGTAAATGATATTTAGAATTTTCTGTTTCAATACATACTTGTCAAACATAAAGTCATACTAAATGATAATTGTGAATAAATCCAAATTAACTTGCGCACATTGAATACCCAATCTATTACGCTAATTTCAACAATTGAAATTTCGCGATATTATTTGTACCAACATTGCTCATTTAATTTCAACTACATTAGTCTTGCTCATAAAGACACAATCACGGCCATTGGACCACATCCCTTTTGATTATGAATACCAAAATCATATTTTAATAGCGTACTTGGAATTCTTTTGGATTTGCACATCATAACATATCATAGAGTCAACACTCTTAGTAGTTTAATCAAACAACCGAGAATTGTATATTTTTTGACATTGGTAAGATTCAGTGTGCGAGAATACTTTTTGGACACTCTCATACGATGTGTTCATTTACGTTAGTTAATTTCATTTCATCTCATTAATCAATTTTATGTACGGATCATATACAATTCCATTTTACTACCAATAATTTCTTAAAGAAATATCTTCACAATGAAGTTGATATTTCTTGAGACAACAGTTGTTTCTCAGAGCAACATAACAGGTATTCATAAAAATTTTATGAATTTATTTATTTATAAAACTGATTTGGTTTTATTTTACAAAACTTATTAAAAACATAAATATGTCATTCAATGACATTCTTTCCCAAAATCCTTTTGGGCAGATTCATAAAAGATCCTTTATGAACAATTATTACATGCAATCCTTTGACTCACGCAACCTGCCAACTCCTTGTCCTAGGATATGTTGAAGTTTCTAATAAATCCTTATCTTATGTGACTTTCTAAACTATTATTTAGATGAAATAATATTAACCTTGTGTACTACTCTTAAATACATGACCTTATAGAAAGAAACTAAATCAACTTCACTCACAATTAATGTATATTGTCCAACATAGTTCGATTACTCCTTGTCAATGCATCATTATGTATCACATGGAGGAGTGATTTCTTTTTACACTGAATCTTTATTCAGTTTTATGTATGTTTGGAACTTTTTTCAATATATTCACTGATTCAATCAAATCGAATCATTACTATTGCATGTTATTTTATTTACTTCTGCTTTATACTCTATGAGATTACCATAGACATGCTACATGCGTATCAAATACACATGTCCCTGTTTGTGATAATTGGTCAAGGAATATGACAAAGTACATGGAAATGTTTTGGTATTAATATAGTTATAATTGTATGTATCTATACATATCAATCTAAAGAGTTCATCAACTCTTATAATGCTTCCACTGAATGGGTGCATAGCCTTTAACTATTTGAGATATAATAACCAATATCATATGATTCAAAATCATATAATAAAATTATTTTCTTAAATCTATGGCTTAGTCTATAATTCCAAAATAATCGTAAATAATATTAGATACTTTTGTATTTTCCAGTGCATCACTTTTTTTATGAAAAAATACCACATTTTAGTTTTATTTCATAACAAATATTCATATTCTTCATATTGAAATGTAGCTATGTCTATTTCTCAGTCAATACCAAAATTAGTCATTATTTCATAAATAATGTTTGATATGTTTCAAGAAAACAATTTTCATAATATGATGCAATCAGTAAGTGCTATATGGCATGCACCCACTATTTCCACCATACTATAATAGCATATTAAATTTGGAGGTCCATCATTCACTTAATATAGTTTATTTATTTCATATATTGTTACTAGTTTATAGCTGAAAGTTCTTTGATCAATTATCCTAAACTCGAAGAAATAAATACCATAGAGAACAATTTTCTATGTGAAATTACATTTCGGAACAAAAATCTCATTTCTAATTCCAATGTTAAGTATCAATCATTATTATTACAATTCTCGTTTCTGTGGTTTCTTTATGAAGCAGACATGACTATTCACTCTTTTTTCCTAACTGCACCTTAAATCATATCTATTCTTGTGCATTCGTTATTCTTTCTAAATGATCAAACCATTCAAAACGAAACCCCTACTATAATATCATAACAAACTCTTTACAAAAGAACCTTTAAATATCCTTAGCGTTTAAGGACATTAGATATGTTCCACTTTACTTAAACTGATCAAACTGACATTCCAGCGATCAAGTTCTTAGATTTATATTGTAGTTTAGGTCTAGTGTTACATTTAACACGATACGATTCTTTTGTAATCAATCGGATTGAGTACTTGACCTTGCATTAAGGCTTATTTGGTTTTTCGAATGAACTAACTTCATCGAAATATTGTACATTACAAACTTTGACCGTTCACCATATAACATTTGTATGCAATTTTATATGGATCAAATATCCATAGTCTTGCATTGCTTTTAGAGTTCAAAACTCATAGAATGTAATACATGATCTTGACCAAATAAATGCATAAGTGAAAAAACCATGAATGTACTTGGTATTTGTAAAATCAAGCACTTGCATGGGTGTTAATACGTTAACATACAATAATCTTTCATTGGTACTTATATGTTATATTTACATATATCAATCTTCAATTCATTTGTATATCTTAATTGATAAATATTTTACCAATCTGATTAAATGCACAAATTTATCATTATAGATAATTATAACATTATTTAGCATATGTTCTCACAATATTAAGAAGGTTAAATGTTATCATTTCATTTTTCTAATAAGGCTCCCACTAGCTTTTATGTTTCTCTAAACCCTAAGATGAAACATAGAAGTCTTTCTACTTTACTAGTGGGTGTTAGGACTCATTTGTCTTGCTATTCTGATCTTGAGTTTGCTCAACAAATCGTAGCCCCAAAAATGATGTATAACTCCTTACCGCTTATATCATACACAATTCCTAACCCATAAGTATTAATATACAATGAATTATATTAACTAATTATCTATATGAATTTTAACTTAAATTCAAAGTTTATAATTAAAAATATTTGTAAATATCTTAAATTCGGCTTTTTGTATTCTAATATATGTATGTTAATTTTTTTTAAATATTATAAATATCTATTTCTAATTTTAAATGATTGTTTAATAATTTTAAAACCTAAAATTCCTTAAAACTATTTCAAAATTATAAATATTTAATTAAATTATTTCGGCCGTTAATATTTTAAAAATCTACTCTTATGAAAAATATAATTTTATTTCATTATAATATATATATTTGTGTGTATGTGGACATATGTATGTATATATATCTATCTATGTATGTATAACCATGTATGTATGTGTAGATATATGTATGTATGTGTGTACATATACATATACATATATATATATATATATATATATCTATGTGTGTATGTATATATTTTTAATACATGTTTGCTTTTAATATTATTTTGTGTATATATATGTATGTATATATGTATTATTTTAATAAAAATTATTAAATATTTATTTTATAATAAATATAGAAATAAATTCTTTATACGTATTAAAATAGTGTTATGCATTATAAACGAAAAAATAAAAAAATAAAATATAAATAAAAAATATTTTTTTCGTATTTATCAAATAATTTTTCACAATTATATTTTGTGTTGATCTCTGGCCTGACCATTTGGTCGAATTTTTCTTGGACTCATCTCCACCTTACTAAGGTGTCCTTGAACAATGCAACCATGTATGGAAATTAAGAGGTGGGCTCAATATTCAGTATGTTGATTCTGTGTACTATCTTAAATTCTCGAATAGAGATGATAAGCTTCATGTGCTTGAGGCGGATCAATTGATTATTGAAGGAAAGCCTTCTATTATCACTCCTTGGAGCTTAACGGCTGGCATGGCTAGTAAAAAGTCTTTGTTTTCCCAGTATGAACTGTTTTTGAAATACTACTATGTCTACTGTAACATTTTATAAGTGCTGCTTTTTCTGAAATTGGACTGTTTTTGAAATACTAATATATCTACTGTAACATTTTATAAATGCTGTTGTTTCTGAAATTGAACTATTTTGAAATACTAATATATCTACTATAACACTCTATAAGTGCTGTTGTTTCTGAACAATACAATGTTTTGAAATTATTGTAATTGAACGAATGAACTTAGAAAATGCTAAAATTCTGGAAATTGAATATTTGATATGAAAGGACAACAACTTCGTATTTAAATGGTCTAAATGAATTATTTTGTTTTGGAATATAAACCATTTTTGAAATTTATAACCACGGCTTATAATAACGGTTGGTTGTTAAAGAGAATGAGATCGGATATGGGCATACTTTCTATCAATACCAAAAACACTTTAACAACCGTATACGCGGTGGAGATTCCAGAATGAAGTAGGATGGTGGCGACATTATGTACATGGACCCGACCCCCATGAGTTGGCATAAAGTGGCTAAAACAGGAGCGATTGACAGGCTAATGGGGTAGCTCCTCTTATCAGACACACTTCTTCGTATGCCATTCCATTATTTTGTGATTGATTGGTGCGCACCTTTGATTTTCGAAGTGTGGCTCAAGGTGGGCGGTAGTGGCTGCTATGCGTTACCACCGGCCCAGAAGCGTAATTGGTATATATACCCTAGCATTGCCTCGTTGTGCCATGTCACCTACCTTAGCGCACCTTGTATGATTGGTTTTGTGCCGTACCTATGGAGTATCCTCTGGTGGCTTCCCAATCAGGAGGGACTACGGTACTGTATAGACTACTAGTACTATAAAATGTGTTAAGGGGGATATTGGGTAACCCCTTAATGCTATTTTTAAATATATTATACTTTACTGTAAACATTATTATAATAGCGTATATTACTACATAATAAATATTTCAATGGATCCTTAAAGAATGGCCGGTCCCAAGCACCCTTTGAGTTACTTGTACATTTATTTACAGTTCACTTGAGTTGGTTTACATTGTATAAGTATGTATGTCTTGACACGGGCATTTTGTGTTTTGCTTTACGCTCGGGTCAGCCTGAGTATTTCAGCTTTGGAATTCACCTTCTGGAACTAAAGGATTTGCTGGAGATTATCCTTCTATCTATTTGTTATCTATTTTCATTTAGTATTTCTATTCAGCTTATGTACTAGTCGACATTTATGTATTGGGATTTATGTTGTATTTACTTTTCAGACTCTATATTTTGTACTTGTTTTGTTACCCTGTGTTGTAGTAGCTTCATGAACTACTACGGTTATTTTATTTCCGCTGCGAATTATTCAGATTTACCTGTGTTTGTGATTCTGTGGTTAGTTTTATTTGATCCAAATTATATTACCATCTACTATTTTGAATTATTCTAGACCGACATGTGTGGTTTCATTGTCGATTTGAATGGTCCAAAATAGTGGGTCGTTACATTTGGTATCAGAGCCAGGTTTTAGGCAAACCATATCCTACGGATCAAGAACTCATTAGAGATACGGTAGAAATACCCTAGAATGGGTGAAATCAATCCTGGAATCCTTTCTTTGTGAGAGAATGTATTTAAAAGTATAAAATGATTTTCAAATGATTTTCAAAGTATTTTAAAAGAGTATTTTGATATAAAAACTTTTCTTGTTTTGAAATCAAATTTTTCTTAACTTCCTTCTTTTCCTTATCCATCTTGTTAGTAATTTCTTTGTTTGGGATATTCAATTCTCATTGCATCTTATCTTATCTAATCTTGTCTTTGTTTCTCAATTACCTCTGTCCTAAAATTTATTCTTGATTTTTCAGCATGATTCGTAGGAATGCTAGAGTTAGGGGATGTGGTGTTGCCCCAGCTCCTGAGCCTATTGTACCAGTTAGGTTCACTAAACTCTGTAAGGAATACACTGAGCTTGGTGGCACCAAGTTTACCGGATTTGATAGCATTATTGAGGCTCAACAGTGGTTGAAGGATTTGGAGAGGAATTTCTCCGTTCTTGAGATCACTAATGCCCAACAGCGTTAGTTGGCAGCTTGGCAGTTGAAGGGAGCAGCCTTGGGTTAGTGGGAGTCTGTCACAGCTCACACTGCTGAGGTTGACATTTCTTGGGAGCATTTTAGGTATCATCTCCCGTTTTTTTTTGAATTTGGTTCATTTTTCTCTTTTTGAAAATTTTCTTATATTTCTTTATCGTGCTTTAGGGTTGCTTTTATGGTGAAGTGGATTCCCGAGGCAGGAAAGTCTCAACTATATCAGGAATTCATGGATCTGAAACAGGGTGATATGTCGTTGGCTGAGTATGAGAAGAAGTTCAATGAATTTCTAAGTTTGGCCCTAATCTGATCGGCACTCCTCTCAAGAAAAATGAGAAGTTCATTACTAGTGCTCGTTCGGAGTACTATGATCGTCTCATCGCCCATGTGTATAGCCCTTTCACTAGTCTGATGGATATGGTCATTAGATATGAGAATCCTACTTCTAAGGATCCTCTAGTTGTTCGTTTCGCTCCATCTCAGTCTTCCTCTGGTAATCCTAAGAAAAGATAACCCAACTTTCACAAGTAGAGGAAGAATTGGAACAAGACTCCAGGCTTGGGATCTTCTTCCTCTAAAAGACAATCGATAGACCTATCCTCCATTACTTGCTTCAGATGTAATCAGAAGGGAAACTATGCTAATAGTTGCCCTACTTTAGTTTGTGCTGCTATTCCTCCTCCAGCTCAGTTGACTAGGCGTGATCTCTGCCACATATGTCCGCAGCCTGGCCATTTCAAGAAGGACTGCCCTACTCAGCAGAAGGGCAAGTCATCTGGTGTTTTTGCTGTTACCTCTGCTTCTTCACCTACTCCACCACGTGCACCTGTTCCTGCTACTGCTCCTAGTGATAGCCAAGATACACTTCAGGGCACTTTTTCTCTATTTTATTCCCCTGTTCGTGTTCTATTTGATACTGGATCTTTCCATAGCTTTATTTCTATGGATCTTTGTGATAAATTTGAGCATATTCTTTCTCCCGAGTTTTCTCCCGTTCCTTTATATGTTTCAAATCCTATTGGTGGTCCTACAAACCTTAGTAGGATTTATAGAAATGTGAAACTCTTCCATTCTAGCTATCGGTTTTCTGGTGATTCTGGATTTTGATGCTTATGATCTATTGCTTGGGGGTGATTGGCTAAAGAGGCATGATGTCGTTATCTCTTGTAGAACCCGAACAATTTCACTTGGTGATGATTTTGGTAATTCTTTGGTGATTCAATGTTGTTTCGCCTAGGATTTTGCTGGCAGTTTCATTTATTCCCTTGTTGCTTCTCCTGGTGATATTCATTCGACTCCTGTAGTCAGACTCTATCCCGATGTATTTGGTGAAGTCACTTCTTTACCTCCTAAGCGGGAAATTGATTTCCGTATTGATCTTATTCCCGGAGCTTAACCTGTTGTTCTTCCTCCTAGAAGAATGGCACCTGTGAGAAGGTTGAGTTGAGGAAGCAAATTGAGGACTTGTTCTCCAAAGATCTGATCATACCTAGCCATTCAGAATGGGAAGCAGCTGTAACGACCTAGAATTTTCGATCCCAAAAATTCCAGGTAGTTAGGAAAAGAAGAATAGAGGTAGAAGAAGAAGAAGAACAGAAACACCCAAAACATAGATTCTCACATTCGCAGCGTATCAAAATATAATATCAAATAAAATAGTAGTTACACAAAGGAAAACTGTATTAGTTAATTTACACATATAGTACATTAGAGTTACAACATTTTCACAAACACTGGACATTTAAAGCAACACGTTCCAGATACAAATCAATAATACTCAACGGGTTACACTCCATACGTTCCTGCCATCCAGCTCCCCTCCTGAGCTCCAGAACGTCCTTACCTAAAAATCTGTAATACTCGGTCTGACCCGAATATTATATCAAAGCAACACTCGGGTTAGGCTGGAAACCAGCATGAGTAAACCCACATAATTTGAAATACTAAGTTCAAACCATAAAAGAAAAATCCGTGGTAACTCGTAACTTAGTAAGAGTTCCTTTCTTGTTGAAACCCATCACTTATTTCACAAACTAATTACTAAGTACCCTTACTTAGTTTCAAGGGTCCAGTTTACTTAAATTATTTTATTCCAGCCTATTAGTTTACACATACATGAAGAATTATAGATGCTTTTAAATCGAAGTGGTTTCGGGTATTTACTGATACCCGACCCTGGCCTCTTCGACTCCCAAGTCATCTAAACCCATGATTCAAGTGGAATACAATTCAAACTTTAAATATAGGGTGTCACCTTTACACAGTAATTCATCATCGATAGATACCCACATTATCACAGTTTAAACCAAACATATCATATCACATAGTATCACAAATCACATATCAAAGATATTAACTAATCTAAGGCATACTATATCATTCACTCATTCATATGAAAAACTAATTTGTCATACCATTTCTAATTAATTTAAAATAAATTAAATTAATTACCTCAATTATATTAATTCAGCTTACTTAACATTAATTAATTACAAACCATTAATTAATCGTCCCTTAATTATCCTCTTTAATTACATTAAGTAATTAGCCTTAATTAGTAACATAAATTAATTAATCTTCACCCATTCACATTAGTCACACTTATCCTTAATTAATTATTCAAATTAATTATACTGTAATCACTTACATTGATTAATTATCCTTTAATTAATCATACTCATTAATTAACTAATCCTTAATTAATTTCCTTAATTAATTCAATCCTTTAATTGATTACACTAAGTAATTAACCCATTAAGTAATTATCATTAAATAAATCACATTTAGTAATTACCCATTAATTATCCTCCTTAATGAAATGTCATTAAGCAATTATCCTTTAGTTCATTCATTGTTGTAAATCAATGTCATTAAATGATTAGTCTTAATTAATTAATTAATTAATCTCTAATCGTAAATGAATTAATCTTAATCACTTAATTAATTAATTATTAATTATCAATTCATTAATCTCTAATTAATTAATCATAACCTTAAATTATAAATTAATTAATCCTTAAATATTAATTAATTTAAATTACTTACTCTAGATTACTTTATTAAATTAATTAGTCATTAATTATCAAAATCTTAATTAACTTTAAGATAAAACTTTATCTTTATTAATGACCTAATTATTATTAACATAAATTAAATACGTTTTAAAAAACTCCACTTTTATTTTTAACTTTAAATTAAAATTTATGATTTAAAATAACTTACCAATTTAGCTTAAACAAATTTTAAGTTAAACAAATTATAAAACTTCTAATAAAATGTATTAAGAAAACATTTATTTTACATAATAGTTTAAAATTAGATTCAATTCAAAACTTGTTTTATAAAAACTTCTATCGTAAAAAAAAAATCTGCATTTTTAAAACCTGCTTCGGGTTCTACCCGAGTCTCTCCCGAGACATATCCCGAGAAAAATCATCATATTCCTTAATTTTTTTTAAAAAAACTTGGTTAAAATTTTTAAAACTTGAAAACAAGCTTTACACTCACGAATACAACCAGAGGATGAACCCGAGCCTTCGGCCGATTCCCTCGAGCTTCCCTTCGAGACGAAACCACAAACCAAAACTCTGACACAAACATCACTACCATGCATATGCACCGGAGATTCAGCCTCCGCCGACCATCCACAACTCCTCTAGCCTATCGACGATCCTCCCTATACCAGATTACGACCACCACAACTTCGATTCTAACTCAAAATCGAATTCGAGCAACCCGGCACAAATCTGAAACAAAACTAAAACTTGGAAAAAACCTTCAAACTCACCCCTCCGACCACCAAAGCACCTGAGCTTCCAGCCACACCTTCGCCAACTCCCCCGCTACCATTTCTTAAAGTTTGGTGGAACTCGATCCACCAGAGGCGTCATGGTGACAACTTTTCCGACCATCACATAATCTAGGGTTACAGACTACCGCCACAGTAACTTGTACACCCTACTGCCATTTTTACCGAGCTCACCGATCATCCCTCTACCTCCAGTGAAGACCTTGACCTCCCCGAGCATCTAGATCATCAGAAACTAACCAAAACACAAATTCTGATCAAACTCGAACTACTTGCTCAACCCAAAACTAAAAATTGTGTTTCATTCTTAAAAATCATGATTTTGGTTAAGGATTAAGATTATATGTCTGAATTGATGAATTAAGATGTTGATTTTTTAACGTAACCCAAGCTTGCACTATTTTTTTGTTTTCTAGTGAATTTGAAATTTAATTCACTTAATTACAATTTTAAAACTTAATCTATGATTAAAAAAACAGATTTTGTTTAAAGCCTAAGTCCTAACAGAGATTAGATCAAAAGATAATGAATTTTGTTTAAAATCTTAGCTTTGAAAACTAAGAACAGAGATGTCACAGATACAATAGGCATGCACACATCTATACATCCATATATACACAGAAAATTCACTTATATATATATAGACACACACAGTACATACTTTATTTCAGAAATTAACATGCAACCAGATTTCATATACTTAAGCTTTTTTAAAAAAAAGTTACTCACAATTCTGTAAAAATCAAAGAAGCCTAGGTCTTCCCTGGAAATTTGAATTTGCTTCATGTTCTTGATTTTAAACTGGTGCTTTAATTTAAAAACTGAGTTGATCTTTGTTTTGCTTCAATTTGCCCCTGATCTTGCTTGATATTTCTGGTTTGCTAACCTTTTGTTTACAGGTTATTTTCTTTTGGTTTTGAAATTAAGGAGATAAAAGAAATGAAAGAGAGGGATACCTATTTTCTCTTTTATTAACTAATTTGAAAAATAAAAAGAAACCAAAGACAGTTGTTAATTGTATGATAAGGTTTGTTTACACTAGTGATTACATGCATTCCTAAGCTTACATTTGCTAAATTGTATATATATTTAATATGTATTTATAAAATAATCACAATTTTATTTTATTTTTATAAATGTCTTATGTATTTATATGTCCTTAATATATATATATATATATATATATTTATATGATATTTTCAACTTTAGTTTTGTATTTATTAATATTTTATGTTTTGTATTTAAACTTTTTCTTTAAAATCTATAAATAACTTAAAAGAAAATGTTATAAAAATCCAATTATACATTTATGACTAAATTTATACAAATATAACAATATATATATTCTTTATTTATACTTATAAAATCTTTTAAAGATAATGATATAAAACTAATTACATACTATTAAAAATCATATATACATATTATTTTAAATCCAGTTTATTTCTAAGATGTTTACATCTAAATTTCAAATCTAAATTTCCTTTAAAATCTACTTATATATACATAATCAAATACATATGTTGTTTGTTTTTGAACAAAAATGAATTTTGCCCATTTAAGTAATTATATCAGGAGATGATTAAACAGATAATTATCCAGATATTTATTATAGCTCAAATTCATCTTTGTTCATATCCAGATATATATATATATATATATATATATCATAATTTTATTTGTTCAATTTACAAATTTAGTAATTTAATAATTTTAATTCTATTAATTACCAATTATCACATTCCTCCGCCCTTTAAATTTTTCGTCCTCGAAAAGGAACGAAGCCAGAATTTATTAAAATGCTTATTATCAGAAAAATTATTCTTTGGTCACTTTTAAAATACTTTAAAATCTATATAATATTACCATGATAGTTTTATAAAAAATATTTCTTTTTTATAACTCAATGTCTTAACAAGTCCATCCTTGTTCTCACAGAAATTCAATCATACGTTGATCAAGCGTAGGACTGAAAATATATACGTAGTTGATAAACCCATTTTCAACACTTAGTGAGAATACCTGGAAAATATTTATTGAAAATATAGAAAACATTTTTGAAAACAGAGGGAACATATTTGGTGAGAATGCCCTGTAAATCATCATCCCTATCCATGGTTGCAGTTAACCCGATGGTTACGTTGCCATCCTGGCAAAATCCATAGATGAATGTAGGCACTCTACACCCCTCGATTACACCATGGAACCCGCTACAGATTGCAACTACATCTAGGGTTACGTTGCTATCACAGTAAAACCCTACATAACTCCAGGCATCAGCGCCCTCGAATTTTGCTGCCAAAAAAAATGAAACTTCTCCACTCCACTCGACCATAGATCGCAGTATATCGATGTTACATTGCCATCCTAGTAAAATAAGCGTAGACCATTGACACTCACTTCCACACGATTTCCGCTATGGTGCACAGTAGATCGCAGCGACATCGAGTTACACTGTCGTCACAGCATAACCCAAATGCCTCTGTAGGCATCAGCTCCCTCGACTTTCGCTACCCAATAATCCTCAGGAACTTTAGTTTGTCCAGAGTTCCTCACAGGATCCACTTTAGAGCCTCCCCTTGGGGCTCAAGGCAGTACCAACCTATGGTACTCCTGAGAAGTTCATTTCAAGGGAGCGCCTTTTTCTCCAAAGCCATTTTCAAAACACTTTATACTATACACATATAGTATCTTCCAAATTATACACCTAGTATGAATTCCATATTTTTCTCAAAATCGATTATTCCAAAATCGGTAATTCTCAAACTAGGCTTTTCAAATTTCCAAAATTGATTTCTCCCCAAAAATTAAAGCCTTTCCAAAATCCATAGGTTCCAAAACCTTTTTCCAAAATCAATCTCATAAGATCCTTCATATATATATATATATGTGTGTGTGTGTGTGTGTGTGTGTATGTATGTATGTATGCGTGTATGTATGTACATATATATAACTTTGAAAATCTTAGGATCACTTCACGCTTGTATAAATTCCCTTTCTATACTACAAATACTTTCAAAAACCCTTTGCTTCTGGCAATAGATTCAACAAGGGGAGTTTATCAAATATATATAACTTATTTATGATCAAATATTCAAATTTTATTACTCTTTATAAAGTTATTAACCATATTACCTTTCTTTATAAAGTGAACCTTTAATCATAGAAATATCAAATATCCATTTTATTTCATCATTTATTTTTTAAAATATACCCTTCCATTTTAAAATCATTTTACAGTTTTTATCCAAAAATTTTCAATATCACTTTCATTCTAACCCATATGATGTACTCATGTCATTCATACGCAATATCTATCTGATCGCTCACTTGATCACATAATTTCTCTTCCGAACTAGTATCGTCCACCCGACTTTCTAGTGCTGACTCAGATCTGGTTTCTTGATCAGAAACCGTCATTCTCCTTTCATAGTCATAACTATGATAGAGAATTTGCAGAATCAATCAAAAGTCCATATCCAGGTTCACCATCGAAAATCGATTGAAAAAACCCAACTCGGATCAATATACTATCCCGAAATTTTATGTTCGAATCTGGATCAAATCGTTATGCGAATAGAATAATATACATACATACTATGTATTTATCTTCATTGATTATTGGCTAAATCAGTTTCTCCTTTCTATTCACATTCCCTTAGATTCTTGTTCATTTGTTCACAATTGCCTCAATTCCCCATTTGGATTATCACCTCAATCCTTATCTCAAATGGATATTTAACCATAAACAGTTTGCACTCTGACCAGCTAAAATTTAGAAAATAGCTTGAAAAGTTAAAAATAGATAAATAGTTGAAAAATAATTATTAGATGTAAAATAGCTGTAAAATAGTTTAGTAGCTATAAAATAGAAAAATGGTTATAAAATAGTTAGATAATTGCAAAATGGTTGCAAAATAGTAATTAGTTATAAAGTAGTTGAAAAATAGTAATTAGTTTATAAAATAGTTGTAAAATAGTTAAATAGTTCCAAAAGTAGTTGTAAAATAAGTATAAGATAGCTTTGGGTTTTAAAAAGAAAAGTTATATAGTATATAGTTAGTAAAATAGATTTATAACATCTTCGATTAAAATAGTTTATTTGAAAATAGTTTCAGAACAAACTGTTCAATTTCCAACCTCCATTTCCGATCAATTTCTCAAACCCATTAAATTAATTCAATTCCAATTCAATTTGAATTAACTTCAATTCCTTTCCCAAATTTAAATCAATTCCCATTTGAATTTGAACTCAATAAATCTTCAATTTCATTTCAAATTAATCAAATTCAATTTTTCCATTTGAATTTTAAAATGCTGATTTAATCAAATTAACCTTTACTTTTAAATAAAAACTTATATCTTAAACCATTTAATTCTGAGCCCAATTTTAAAATTCCATTTTAAATCTCTTACTTAACTTATTTCAAAGTTCAAATAAAAGCTCAAAACAATTTTATCTTCAAAATTCAGTTTATTACCCAATTTATCTCAATAATGGATATATTACAATAATCCATTCTTCATTCATTTAAACAAATCCAATTCACAGTATAAAGATTATTAATAACAATAGGATGATATCATCCAAATTATTTAAAACATCCATTCGTTTTCAATTTCCAGATCTCAAACCCATTTTGAGATCACACAAACACCCCATTAAAATCAAACGTTTAATTTCCCATGTTAAATCTCAATTTCATCTTGAAATTTCCAAATCAGGTTGTTCATTCAAACTTATTTAACTTCTTCTAAGTTAAATTCAATTTAATCCCATTAATAACCATTTATATTCTGGTTCGAAACCAATTCTAATTCATCTTTTTTGCATAGTTCAATCTATTCAATTCCCATTTAAATAAATAAATAAATATATATATATATATATATATATATATATTACTTAATTCTTATTCAATTTCAATATCCATCAACCAATTATTGCTTTATATATAAAGTATAAGCTTTTATAAAAATCATTCATTAATACCATTTTTTTAAAACCTTTATATAAGAAAATATCAAGTACGCTCTCATATATATAGACACACACACTCAACTCATTCAAGGGTACCACTGACGCTATCTGTAATGAGTAAACCCACCAGAGCCAAGGTTCTTGCTTAACCTTCAGCTCTGATATCAAATGTAATGACCCAGAATTTTCGATCCCAAAAATTCCATATAGTTAGGAAAAGAAGAATAGAGGTAGAAGAAGAAGAAGAACAGAAACACCCAAAACATAGATTCTCACATTCACAGTGGATCATAATATAATATCAAATAAAATAGCAGGCATGCAAAGGAAAACTGTATCAGTTAATTTACACATATAGTACATCAGAGTGACAACATTTTCACAAACACTGGACAGTTAAAGAAACACGTTCTAGATTCAAATCAATAATACTCAACGGGTTACACTCTATACGTTCCTACCATCCAGCTTGCCTCCTGAGCTTCATAATGTCCTTACCTGAAAATCTGTAATACTCGGTCTGACCCAAGCATTACATCAAAGTAACACCCGGGTCATTGAAACCAACGTGAGTAAACCCATATAATTTGAAATACTAAGTTCAAACCATAAAAGAAAAATCCAAGGTATCTCCTAACCTATTAAGAGTTCCTTTCTTATTAAAACCCATCACTTATTTCACAAACTAATTACTAAGTACCCTTACTTAGTTTCAAGGGTCCAGTTTACTTAAATTATTTCATTCCTGCCTATAGATTTACACATATCAAATCCATGAAGAATTATAGATGCTTTTAAATCAAAGTGGTTTTGGGTATTTACTGATACCCGACCTCGGCCACTTCGACTCCCATGTCATCTTAACCCATGATTCAAGTGGAATAGAATTCAAACTTTAAATACAAGGTGTCACCTTCACACGGTAATTCATCATCGATAGATACCCACATTATCACAGTTTAAACCAAACATATCATATCACATAGTATCACATATTAGAGATATCAACTAATCTAAGGCATGCAATATCATTCAATCATTCATAAGAAAGATTAAATTGTCATACCATTTCTAATTAATTTAAAATAAATTAAATTAATTACCTCAATTACTATTAATCATGCTTTCTTAACATTAATTAATTACAACCATTAATTAATCATCCCTTAGTTATCCTCTTTAAATACATTAAGTAATTAGCCTTAATTAATAACATAAATTAATTAATCTTCACCCATTTACATTAATCACATTTATCCTTAATTAATTATTTAAATTAATTATCCTATGATCACTTACATTGACTAGTTATCCTTTAATTAATCATACTCATTAATTAACTAATCCTTAGTTAATTTCCTTAATTAATTCAATCCTTTAATTAATTCACTAAGTAATTAATCCTTAATTACTATATTAAGTAATTATCATTAAATAAATAACATTTAGTAATTACCCATTAATTACCCTCCTTAATTAAATGTCATTAAGCAATTATCCTTTAATTACTTCCATTATTATAAATCAATTTCATTAAGTGATTAATCTTAATTACTTAATTATTTAATCTCTAATCATAAATTAATTAATCTTAATTAATTAATTAATTAATTCTTAATTATCAATTAATTGATCTCTAATTAATTAATCATACCCTTTAATTATAAATTAATTAATCCTTAAACATTGATTAATTTAAACTACTTAATTCTCTTAATTACTTCATTAAATTAATTAATCATTAATTATCAAATCTTAATTAACTTTAAGATAAAAGATTATCTTTATTAATGACCTAATTATTATTATTAACATAAATTAAATACATTTTAAAGCATTCCACTTTTAATTTAAACTTTAAATTTAAATTTAAGATTTTGAAATAACTTACCAATTTAACTTAACAAATTTTAAGTTAAACAAATTACAAAACTTCTAAATCAAATGTTTTAACAAAACATTTATTTTACATAATAGTTTAAAATTAGATTCAATTCAAAACTTGTTTTATAAAAACTTGTTTCGTAAAAGAAAAAATCTGCATTTTTAAAACCTGCTTCGGGTTCTACCCGAGTCTCTCCCGAGACATACCTTGAGAAAAATCACCATCTTCCTTAATTTTCAAAAAAAACGTGGTTAAAATTTTTAAAACTTGAAAACAAGCTTTACACTCACGAATACAATCCGAGGATGAACCCGAGCCTTCCGCCTATTCCCTCGAGCTTCCCTTCGAGACGAAACCACAAACCAATACTCTGACACAAACACCACTGCCGTGCACATGCACCGGCGATCCAACCTCCTCCGACCGTCCACGACTCCTCTAGACTATCGATGATCCTCCCTATACCAGATTACGACCGACACAACTTTGATTCTGACTCAAAATCAAATTCGAGCCAATCAGCACAAATCTGAAACAAAACTAAAATCTGGAAAAAAAACCCTCAAACTCACCCCTCCGACCACCGAAGCACCCGAGCTTCCAGCCATGACTTCTCGAACTCCCTCGCTGCCAATTAACAAAGTTTGGTGGAACTCGATCCACCAGAGGAGCTGTGGTGACAAATTTTCCGACCATCACATAATCTAGGGTTACAGACTATTCCAACCACCCGCTGTTGCCACAGTAACTTGTATAGCCTACTGCCATTTTTGCCGAGCTCACCGATCATCCCTCTACCTCAAATGAAGACCCCGACTTCCTCGAGCATCTAGATCATCAGAAACTACCCAAAACAAAAATTTTGATCAAACTCGAACTGCTCGCTCAACCCATAACTAAAAATTGTGATTTCATTTTTAAAAATCATGATTTTGGTTAAGGATTCAGATTATATGCCCGAATTGATGAATTAAGATGTTGAATTTTTAAAATAGCCCAAGCTTGCACTGTTTTTTTGTTTTCCGGTGAATTTCAAATTTAATTCACTTAAATACAATTTTAAAACTTAATCGATGATTAAACAAACAGATTTTGTTTAAAACCTAAGTCCTAATAGAGATTAGAACAAAAGATAATGAATTTTGTTTAAAATCTTAGCTTTGAAAACTAAGAACAGAGATGTCACAAATACATTAGGCATGCATGCATCTATACATCCATATATACATAGAAAATTCACTTATATATACACACGATACATACTTTATTTTAGAAATTAACATGCAACCAGATTTCATATACTTAAGCTTATTAAAAAAAAGTTACTCACAATTCTGGAAAAATCAAAGAAGCCTGGGTCTTCTCTGGAAATTTGAATTTGCTTCTTGTTCTTGATTTTAAATTGCTGCTTTAATTTAAAAACTGAGTTGATCTTTGTTTTGCTTCAATTTTCCCCTGATCTTGCTTGATATTTCTGGTTTGCTAACCTTTTATTTACAGGTTATTTTCTTTTGGGTTTTGAACTTGAGGAAATAAAAGAAATGAAAGGGAGGGATGGAGATGTTTATATAACCTATTTTCTCTTTTAAATTAATTTGAAAAATAAAAAGAAACCAAAGACACTTGTTAATTGTATGATAAGGTTTGTTTACACTTGTGATTACATGCATTCCTAAGCTTACATTTGTTAAATTATATATATATATATAGATATATATATATATATATATATATATATCTTACACTTGTAATTAATATGTATTTATAAAATAATCACAATTTAATTTTATTTTTATAAATGTTTTATGTATTTATATGTCCTTAATATATATATATATATATATGATATATTCAACTTTAGTTTTGTATTTATTAATATTTTATGTTTTATATTTAAAGTTTTTCTTTAAAATCTATAAATAACATAAAAGAAAATGTTATAAAAATCCAATTATACATTTATAAATAAATTTATACAAATATGACAATATATATATTCTTTATTTATACTTATAAAATCTTTTAAAGATAATGATATAAAATTAATTACATACTAATAAAAATCATATATACATATTATTTTAAATCCAATTTATTTCTAAGATGTTTACATTTGAATTTTATATCCAAATTTCCTTTAAAATCTACTTATATATACATAATCAAATATATATTTCGTTTGTTTTTGAACAAAAATGAATTTTGCCCATTTAAATAATTATATCAGGAGATTATTAAACAAATAATTATCTAAATATTTATTATAGCTCAAATTCATCTATGTTCAAATCCAGATATATATATATATATCAGAATTTATTTGTCCAATTTACAAATTTAGTAATTTAATAATTTTAATCTTGCTAATTACCAATTAAAAAATATCCAAAATATGGGTTATCACAGCAGGAGTGGTTTTCGTCATTATGTCCGATGGTTCTTTGAGGATGTGTGTTGATTATAGGGAGTTGAACAATCTCACTACGAGGAGCAGATATCATATGCCTCGCATCAATGATATGTTTCGTCACTATATCCGATGGTTCTTTGATTAGCTCCATAGAGCTACTGTTTTCTCTCAGCTTGATCTTGCCACAGGTTTTCACCAGCTTAGAGTTGCTAAGGGAAGTATCCCCAAGACTGATTTCCATGCTGAGAATGGTTTTTATGAATGCTTAGTCATGCCTTTTGGTTTGACAAATACTCCTACTTTCTTTGTTGATTTGATGAGCCGTGTTTTTTGTGATGTGCTTAACAAATGTGTTCAGGTCTTTGTTGATGATGTCCTTGTCTTCTCCAAGTCAAGGGAAGAGCATGAGTCTCATTTGAAATTTGTTCTGGAGACTGTTAGAAATCATCAGCTGAAGGCTAAATTCTCGAAAGCCATTTCTGGAAAGATGAAATCCGATTTCTCGGGCATATTATTTCTAGTAATGGAGTTTCAGTTGATCCAGTCAAGATTGTTGCGATCAATGTAAGTCTTTCCTTTCTGTGATTTGATCATTCTTTCTTTTCTGTGGTCCTTATTTCTCCCTATTCTGTTGCAGGATTGGGAAACTCTTAGGACTCCATCTGATATTCGCAGTTTTCTAGGCCTTGTCGGTCATTATCGGAGATTCATTGAGAATTTTTCTCATATTACTACCCCTCTCACTGCTTGACTCGTAAGAATGATAAGTTTATATAGAGTGATAAGTGTAAAGCTGCATTCAATGAGTTGAAGCGTAAACTTACTTCCACACCAGTGCTTACCATTCCAAATGGAAATAAGGGATTAATGGTATACACTTATGCTAGTCATGAGGGTTTCAGAGCTATTCTGATGCATAATGGGAAGGTGATTGCTTATGCCAATCACCAGTTGAAGACTCATGAGGCCAATTATGCGGCTTATGATTTGGATTTGCTTGCTGTTGTCTTTGCTTTGAAGCTTTGGAGACATCATCTTTTGGGTCCTAAGTATGAGCTCTTTACTGATCATCAGTCTTTGAAATATATCTTCACCCAAAAGGATTTGAATCAGCATTAGGTTCGGTGGCTTGAGTTTCTTGCTTCTTATGATCTCGACATTACCTATACCTCTGGGAAGGCTAATATTATGGCTAATGCTTTGAGTAGGAAGAAGGCTTTGTTGTGTCAGCTTGTTGTTTCTTCTTGTCCTCTTTTGGATCGTATCATTGCTAAGCAGGATGAGGATGAGATGCTTAGGCATATAAAGGAGAGTGTTCGTAGCAGAGTTGGTGGTAGTAGTCGTGATGCTAGTGGAGCTCAGATCGATGATAGAGGTATTTTGAGGGTTAATAATTGGATTTATGTCCCGAATGTTGATGGATTGAGGCAAGAATTACTTCGGAAAAATCATCGATCCAGACATTCTGTTCATCCTGGTGTGACGAAGATCTATCAGGATATGAAGAAGCTTGATTGGTGGAGAGGTAAGAGGCGAGATATATCTATCTTTGTTACTAGGTGTGCGACTTGTCAACAAGTCCAGGTAGATCATCAGAAGAACCTTGGTTTGTTGCAAGCCCTTGAGGTTCCCAATTGGAAATAGGAACACGTTTCCATGGATTTTATTGATGGTTCACCAAGGACTCGGAGCGGTAATGAGAGTATTTGGATCATTATGGATAGATTGACCAAATTAGCTCATTTCATTCCGGTCAAATCTACCCGTTCTGCTTCCAGTCCGGCTGAGATCATTATGAGGGAGATTGTTCGTCTCCATGGTGTTCCTCTTAGTATTGTTTGTGATTGAGATCCTATCTTCACTAGTCAATTTTTGAAAGCTTTTTAGAAATCTTTGGGTACTCATCTGAATCTGAGCACTGCTTACCATCAACAGACCGATGGCCAAACGAAAAGAGTGAATCAGATTCACGAGGATCTTCTTCGTCCTTTTACTCTTGATTATGGAGGATCTTGGGAAGGTCATCTCCATCTTGTTGAGTTCACCTATAACAACAGTTATCAGGTATATTTTCAATCTTCTATTTCAATCTTATCTTAATCTTTTACTATCTCATTCCGTCTTTGAATTCAGGCTAGTATTGAGATGTCTATGTTTGCTACTCTTTATGGAAGACCTTGTAGATCTCCATCTTACTGGATTGAATCCAGTAATCATTTGGTTCTTGGCCCTGATGTGATTTTAGAGGCTTCTAAGAAGGTTGAGGAGATTAAAAGGAAGATGAGGATTGCTTAGGATATGCAGAGGAAGTATGCTGATCGGCGTAGGAGGAGTTTAGAGTTTTCTGCTGGTGATCTGGTTTTCCTTAAGGTCTCTCCCTTAAGGAATGTGATTCGGTTTGGTCGTAGAGGGTCTTTCTCCTAGGTTTGTCGGTCCTTTCCATATCTTAGAGAGAATTGGTTCTTTAGCTTATCGTCTGAATTTGCCTGAGAAGTTCTCTGGAGTGCATAATGTATTCCATGTTTCGCATCTTCGTCGATATCTACATGATCCATCTTTGATTTTCCAGCCTTCTGCTCTCGAGAGTTTGGATATTGAGCCTACTCTTGCTATCGAGAGAAAGCCACTTCGTATTATTGAAAGAGGTACAAAGCAGCCAAGAAGGAAATATATCAACCTGGTCAAAGTGCAATGGAGTAAGGACGATCGGGATTGTACCTAGGTGACGGAGGAGAGCATGCATGCTTCGAATCCGGAATTGTTTTTTCAGGTATTATTTTGCTTTTCTATCTTATCTTTCTTTGTTTCCGTGTCTCATTTCTTTTCGAGAACGAAAAGTTTTGAGTGGGGGAGAGTGTAACAACTAATAATTTTATAAATATTTTTGATTCAATTTAATTGAAGACTTTGATTTTTAAATCATTTAAATTTGAAATTTTGGAATTTTCCAATGTAATTTTTGATTTTTTTATAATTTATTTCCAAATACAAAAAAATTAATATTTTCAGAAAATTTTATATTTTGGTCAACTGTGGTCAAACTTCGACTTTCAGTTGAAAATTTTTAATTTTTAATTTTAATCTCTAATCTTTTTCTTTGAAACTATATTTGATTCTATTAATTCGTGCTGCTTTTCGTTTCGTAAAATTCTATTTTATACTTTTAAAATTTGATAAATTTCAGCATTTTACATGCGATTATTTTCCATATTTTATTTGTTATTGTCTATTGTCTATTTCCTATGTTCATTTCCATTTTATATTTTATTTTCGATTTTCTATTTTGTTGGACCTTTTTATTTGATTTTTATTTGAATTTTTGGCTTGGAAATTCAAAGGGACTTAAGTTTCCTTTTCCTTTATTATGTGGTGAGGCCTTTCTAACCCCTAGCCGTTCAAAGCTTTGATAACCCTAGTCGCCGCTTCCATTTCTCAATTCACATACAAAAAACTTCTCAAACATCTCTTTCTCATTTAGTTTCCCGACTACAAAAATTTATAGTAAGTTTTTTTTCTCATGGCTTCATCTTCTCTTTTCTTTTTCTCTTTTCATTTGTTTTCTATTTGCAAGGCTCGGCCACCACCCTATTGTCGACCATTACTCCATCATCCATCACCTTAGATCGGCCTCCACCACCACATCACCTCCACCATGCTATGTCATGACCATAGACTCAATTCCCATCAACAAATTGCTTACAAAACCCTAGTCGAGCCCATCACCTCATCCATTCCCTATCCACTTGCCTCAGCCACCACTTTTGCCACCACCTTTGCCTTGCTTTGCCGTGACCATCCCGATCTCCAAGCCTATCTAGATCTGACCTGACCTGAAGCCACACTATGAACCCATGGCCGAGCCACTTTAGCATATGGCCGAGCCACTTTTCTTTAGGGCGGAACCCAAATACCAATTTGCCTAGTCCTTTTGCCTTCCAAGCCATCTCTTCAACAAAACCAAGCCTAGCCATGCTTGGACGACCATGGCTTAGCCTAGTTGCTTCAGATCTAGTCATGGCTGAGCCATATTGATGGTGATCTAGCCTATTTGAAAGTAGCCGAGCCACTTGAATTGGTTAATCCAATATTTTATTTCTATTTGATCTAGATTTGTTCATTGTTTTGGTCTATATTCTTTTGTATGATATAGTTGCTTATGTATGTTTATATTTATTTGTTTAAAAGATTTAAATCTTGGCTCTCCATTCATTCAAATCTGATTCATGCTTTGTCATGCTTTTCAAAATTTGTTCATGTGTCTTGAATTGTTGTCTCTAGCTTTAGAAGTTGAGTTATTCACTCTCGACATTCGTACATATATATTTTGAAACAATGGAATATGGATTGTAGTTGATGATATGATAGTAATTTATATATGCCTGTGATATGATATTTCATGATGTTATAACCTAATATATGTTTGTTACATCACCTGATATGATATGCTATGTTATACTGTTTCTATATTTCCTGTTTCTCACATTGCAAGTTCCCTGTTAGTATACAATCATAATGGGTTGAAATGACACATACCCGAGCGAACATTAAAATAAGGAAAAAATTATTATGAGTTGAAATGATAAGCTCAAGCGATTTTTATTTATTTTTATTTGACTTGGGTTTGCAGGTTTGAAATGATAGAACCCGGATTTTTATTCTTAAATTACGGATTGAAATGATACATATCCGTATCACTTGACCTAGGTTAGAAAATTATATACAGACCCGTGGTTAATTTTAAATATTTTCTAAAAATTATTATGTATTTTTGAAATTTAAAATATGATATTTTAACTTAAATTGGATTTAAATGTTTTAAATAAATGTTATAGTGATTTTCTATAAGTTAAAAATGTATAAGTAAATAAATGGGTTAAAATGTAATTTAAAATATGACTTAACTTGATAATTGAAAATTTAGTTCTCAAATGGAAATTCTAAGCTTAACTTAGCAATAAGAATATTTTATTTATGAAATGGGTATTTTAAAATAAAATATTAAGTTATTCATTATGTTAAAAAGTTAAGAAAATAATGTACTTTTGGCTTAATAAATGAATTATAGTTTAATTAGGATAATTTATTTATAAAAGTTTAATCTATTTAATTATAAGTTAAATGATATCCAAATAAATATTTCTAAAACGTGAGATATGTTATAAGTCAAAAAGGGTGAAAAATTGAAATTATAATATCCCCGAAATGTTGTAATAAACCTTAGTTTTGTATTGGCAGCATCTTCAAAATGCTATGGTTTTAAGGTAGCATTTTCTAAGTGCTACCATTTCTGAAATTGAACTGCTTTTGAAATACTAATATGTCTACTGTAACATTTTATGAGTGCTGTTGTTTCTGAAATTGAACTACTTATGAAATAGTAATATATCTACTGTAACATTTTATTAGTGTTGTTGTTTCTGAAATTGAACTGTTTTTCAAATACTAATATTTCTACTGTAACATTTTATAGGTGCTGTTGTTTTAGAAATTGAACTATTTTGAAATACTAATATATCTACTATAATACTTTATAAGTGCTGTTGTTTCTGAACAATACAATGTTTTAAAATTGCTGTAACTGAACGAAAGAACTTAGAAAATGCTACAATTCTGGAAATTGAATATTTGATTTGAAAGGATAATGATTTCATATTTAAATGGTTTAAATGAATTATTTTTATTCGGAATATAAACCATTTTTGAAATTTATAATCACGGGTTATAATAATAGTTGGTTGTTAAAGAGATTGGGATCCGATATGGGTATACTCTTTGTCGATACCGAAAACCACTTTAACAACCATGTACGCGGTGGAGATTTTAGAATGAAGTAGGATGGTGGCGATGTTCTATTGGGATATGTACATGTACTTGACTCCCGTGAGTTGTCATAAGATGGCTAAAATAGGAGCGATTGATGAGCTAATGAGGTAGCTCCTCTTATCGAACACACTTCTTCATATGTCATTCTAATACTTTGTGATTGATTGGTGCACACCTTTGATTTTGAGAGTGTGGCTCGAGGTGGAAGGTAGTGGCTGCTACGCGTTACCACCGGCCCGAAAGCATAATTGATATATCTACCCTGGCATTGCCTCGTTGTGCCGTGTCACCTACCCTATCATGCCTTGTACGATTTTGGTTTTGTGCTGTACCTATGGATTATCCTCTGGTGGCTTCTCTATCAGGAGGGACTACGGTACTATATAGACTACTAATACTATAAAATATGTTAAGAGGGATATTGGATAACTCCTTAACGCTATTTTTAAATATAGTATACTTTATTGTAGACGTTATTATAATAGCGTATATTACTACATAGTAATAGTTTAACGGATCCTTAAAGGATGGGCTGTCCCAAGCATCCTTTAAGTTATTTGTAAATTTATTTTACAGTTCCCTTGAGTTGGTTAACATTGTATAAGTATGTATGTCCTGACTCGATTGTTTTGTGTTTCGCTTTACGCTCGGGTCAGCCTGAGTATTTCAGCTTTGGAATTCACCTTCTGGAATTGAAGGATTTGCTGGAGATTATCCTTCTATCTAGTTGTTATCTATTTTCATTCAGTATTTTTATTCAGCTTATGTACTAGTGGATATTTATGTATTGGGATTTCTATTGTATTTACTTTTCAGACTCTATATTTTGTACTTGTTTTATTACTGTGTTGTAGTAGCTTCATGAACTACTACAATTATTTTATTTCCAATGCGAGTTATTCTGATTTATCTATGTATGTGATTACATGATTAGTTTTATTTGCTCCAAGTTATATTACAATATATTGTTTTGAATTATTCAAGTTCGACATGTGTGGTTTAATTGTCGATTTGAATGGTCAAAATAGTGGGTCGTTACATAGATGTATATGGTTGATGTGCATGACAACTAGGACATCAAATGACCTGTACGATGCACATGCAGGCTATTCGAAAGAGGCATTCCTGACCACTCCATAATAAGAGAAATTCAAGCAACAAAAACCAAATTTGATTTTGAAGTAGTTATGAATTTTGACATTACAAAAAGTTGCACAGACAATTGGTGTGAACATAAGCCTCGTGAGGAATGCGGGACAAGTTCTGCAAATGCATATTGGATTAGTAAACACATAATCAAATTCGAGATGCTTTAGACTATTACTTATTATAGTATAAGTGGGAGGAATAATTTCTAATGTCACTTAGTGACTCTAGTGATGTGGTAAGGACATGACGTCGCCAGAATTAATGTCGTCACCAAGGCATCACTAGTTACCTACTCCTTAGTGACGTTATGTTGAGTATTAATCTTTGCACATTGGCTTTGCATGGGCGTAGGTAATTTTCTATACCTTTGTGATTTGAAAGTAATTTAGCAATGCTGTAGTGACCGACAACTTCATTTTTTTCAAGAGTCACATAGGCTTAAGAAATTACCTACGCCTTTGTGATGCCAAATAAATTATGCCTTTGTGATGCCATCTTAATTTTCATTGAAAAATTTATGTCGTCAAAATGGCATAGAAAATCATCCATGCCTTTGTGATGCCATAGAAATTTAGTAATTCAATAGTTATGCCATCTTCAGATTTATATAAAAGATTTTTAGTGTCACAATGGTGTAGGAAATATCCTAGGCAATTGTGATGCCTTCTTCAATTTCTTTATAAAATCATAAATTAAGATATACTATTCGAAAAATATTTTAATATTTTTAAAACTAAAATTATTATAAAATTATTTACTATTTTAAAATTAAATTCTAAATTTAAATTGAAACTATATAAAATAAATAATGTGGCTTCAATTTTGAATTTTTTTTAAAAAAATTTAGTAGCCTATGTTGAAAATGAACAACAGCGAAAGGAAGTGAATGCAGCAAGTTATTGATGAATGTCATAGTAGTTAGGGGTAACAATGATGCGCTTAAATCCAATTTGACATCTCTGAAGTCGCAAAAATTTAGTGACGCATTAGTGACACCTTGTTTGAATAAAAAAAGACCATATGGCACCAAAAATAATTATTGAAGACTTAATGATGCCCTTTTTGCATCAGAAAAATAGTGTCACGGTGTCATCGCTAATATTTTAATGACGCATTTTTTTGTGTTAGAAAAGTTGTGTTGTATAGGCGTTGCTAATCTTTTAGCGATGTCATTGTGTCGAATATTTTACATCACAAAATGTTAATCAATTTGGCATCATTACAATATTAGCGCCATCATTGCGACACCCAGCTTTTGTGATGCTTTAGTGACGTAAAACTATTTAATGACGCCAATTTTTCAGTTGGAACTTTTGAACTTGCTATGGCGTCAATAAATGTTTTAAGGCACGAAAAATCCATCAGAAAATCATCGATTTTTAGTAATGTTAATTATGATTAGTAATCAATTTAGATATTAATTAACAAATATTAATTATTATTTATTTATTATTACGATTGAAGTTTAACTGATTCGACTTTGATTAAGTAATTAAGTGATTCGACTGTTATGACAAGCACTATTGTCCCAATGATTAAGTGATTCAACTTTGGTGCGAGAGGTCACAAGTTCAAAATTTGCGTAGAAACATACATTGACATATGATTTATGTTATGTTGTTCCTGTGACATGTAGTACCTAAGTACCATTTTAGGAAAAAATTAAATTTAAACATTGATTATTAATAATAACTACTAAACACTAATTATTTATAACTAATTGTTGATTATTTATACTCATCTGTTAAATATTAATTATCCTAACAAACAAAAAGACGTAGAAAACTTTATTTTCATCTAACTATCCAGTGGGTTTGTATTTCGACCTTCAACTGTAACCACTAACCCTTTGTTTGGAATGCACCATAATTCTCTATAAACTAATTCCATCCACATCCCCACTTCTAATATTTTTCCTACATGGACCCAAAATTCTAAATACCTCATCAAAACAAAGCCCTACCCTTACAGTTCTTAAAAAAGCTCGCGTTAATGCATCACATTCAAAAATACCCACATTCATCTTTAAGTTTGACAGTAACAGTAATTCAACATCAAGCCCATACACATTCATTCAGTAGTCAGCCCATCTTAAGTTTGTTTCCCCTAAATTTTACTCCTCCTCATCTATAACTGCAGCCAACTAGGACACCAAATGACTTGTATGATGCACGTGCAGGCTATTCGAAAGAGGCATTCCTGACCACTCCATACTTAGTAGAAATTCGAGTAAAATAAACCAATTTTGATTTTGAAGTAGTTATGAATTTTGACATTTCAAAAAGTTGCATAGACAATTAGTGTGAACATAAGCCTTATGAGGAATGTGGGACAAGTTCCGCAAATGCATTTTGGATTACTAAACACATAATCAAATTTAAGATGCTTTAGTACTATTACTTATTGCAGTATAAGAGGGAGTGATAATTTCTAATGTCAATTAATGACAGCATAGTGACGGGGTAATGGCATGACATCGCCAGAATTAATGTCGTCACCAAGGCATCACCAGTTACCTATTCCTTAGTGACGTTGTGCTGAGTATTAATCTTTGCACAATGGCTTTGCAAGGGCATAGGTAATTTTCTACACCTTTGCGATTTAAAAGTAATTTAGCAATGCCGTAGTGACTGGCAACTCTAGTTATTTTTTTAGGAGTCACAAAGGCTTAAGAAATTACCTACGCCTTTGTGATGCCAAATAAATTATACCTTTGCGATGCCATCTTAATTTTCATTTGAAAATTAATGTCGCCAAAATGGCGTAGAAAATTTCCCACTCCTTTGTGATGCCATAGAAATTTATAATTCAATAGTAACGCCATTTTCAGATTTATATAAAAGATTCCTAGCATCACAATGGTGTAGGAAATAACCTAGGCTATTGTGATGCCTTCTTCAGTTTCTTTATAAAATCATAAATTAATATATGTTATTCGAAAAATATTTTAATATTTTTAAATCTAAAATTATTTACAATTTTAAAATTAGAACTATATAAATAAATAGTGTGGCTTCAATTTAAAATTTTTTGACAAATTTTTTATTAACCTATGTTGAAAATGAACAACGATGGAAGAAAGTGAATGCAACAAGTTGTTGATGAATGTCATAGCAGTAAGGGGTAACTATAATGCGCTTAAATTCAATTTGACATTTATGAAGTCGTCGCAAAAATTTAGTGACACATTAGCAGTTCCTTGTTTGAATAAAAAACCATGGTGGCATCAAAAATAATTTAGTGAAGCCTTAACGATACCCATTTTGCATCATAAAAATAGTGTCACAGTGTCCTCGCTAATTTTTTAACAAGTGTTAAAAAAATTGTGTTGTGTAGGCGTTGCTAATCTTTCAGCGATGTCATTGTGTCGAACGTTTTACATCATAAAAGGATCATCAAATTGTCATCATTAAAATATTTGCGTCGTCATTGCGACACCCAGCTTTTGTGACGCTTTAGTGACGTCAAACTATTTAATGGCGATAATTTTTCTTTTGGAACTTACGAACTTGCTATGGCATCAATAAATTTTTTTAAGGCACAAAAAACTCGTTAGAAAATCACTGATTTGTAGTAATGTTAATTATGATTAGTAATCAATAGTTACCAGTTGTTAGATATTAACCAACAAATATTAATTATTATTTATTTATTATTAAGATTAAAGTTTAAGTGATTCGACTTTGGTTAAGCGATTAAGTGATTCAAACAATTATTACAAGCACCATTGTCCTAGTGGTTAACTGATTCGACTTTGGTGCGAGAGGTCACAAGTTCGAAACTTGCGTGGCGTGATTCAAACATATATTGACATACGATTTGTGTTATGTTATTCCAGTGACATGTTGTATCTAAGTACCATTTCAAAAAATGTTTAAATATTTATTATTAATGATAACTACTAAATACTAATTGTTTATAACTAATTATTGATTACTTATACTCATCTATTAAACATTAATCATCCTAACAAACTAAAACGACATGGAAAACTTTATTTTCAACTAATTATCCAGTGGGTTTGAATTTCGACCTTCAATTGTAGCTGTTAACCCCTTGTTTGGAATGCACCATAATTCTCTATAAACTAATTCCATCCACATCCCCACATCCAATATTTTTCCTACGTGGACCCAACGTTCTAACTACCTCATCAAAACCAAGTGCTACCCCTACAGTTCTTAAAAATGTTTACTTCAATGCATCACATTCAAAAAAATCCCAACCTCATATTTAAGTTTAACAATAACAATAGTTCAACATCATGCCCATACCCATTCATTCAGTAGTCACCCCATCTTAAGTTTTTTTCCCCACATTCTACTCCTCCTCATCTATAGTTACAGCCCACAGAGTTAAGTCCATTCAGTTCCAGCCCAAACACCAAGCTTGTCACCTAGAAGTGTGGCCCACTTAGCTGGCGCCCATCCCACCAATGCATCTCTCTTCATTAACTTTGAAGAAAAAAAAATAAGATTAATGTTATAATATATGTAAATATTAATAGTGAATATGCTATATACTATTTTATGTTTAGTCCAACACAGTGGGATAAGTTCTATCACGAGCTCCTAGGCCTTTATATAAAGGAGCTAATGTAATGGAAATATATGATCGATCTCTATAGTGAATGAAATATTTTCTTCCTATTTCTCTAGTGTCTTCTTATTTGCTCCTATTTTATAACATGTTATCAGCATGATCTCTAAAAAATTATAGATCTACAACCGTGATAATCAGTGAAATTAGATCTATTCTTTTTCAAATCTAATTATATATCTCAAAACGGTAAGTCATTTTTCTGATTTGATTGATCTAATCTTTCAAATCATTTTTACTTTTACTTTTTTTAGATCTCATTCCATTCTAGATCTACTTCTTTAGATCTGAATCTATTGTCTTATCTTTTATATTTTGTTATATTAGTCTTATAGTTTTAGATCGCATATGGATCTAAACTTTAAAATCTCATTCTTATTTGTTAATTATTATATTTTAGATCTCATTCTACTATAGATCTATTTTTTTGTTATTTTCTAATCTTATTATATTGTAGATCTCAATATCATGCTTATTTACATGTTTTTGATTTCACTTATTTTGGAAAGCAATTTTGAACTGACAAAATTTGATATTGTTGATTCAAGCAAATTTATTGAATTTTATTGTATTTTAGTTTGTATATAGATTTGAGAAATCCAAACATGATTGGTAAATGGAGTTTTCATTTTGAAAACCTTTTGATTTGATTTAGATTTGAATGAAGGATTTGAAAATTATTTTGATATATGATTTATATTTCCAGAAGAAATATTTTATTGTTCCTTAAAGAAACAAATATAAAGATAATACGTATCTAGAAGATCGTATTAGGTTTAGATCTAATATCGATCATGATTAGCACATTTGAAGTAAATGGAAACATTAATAAAAGCTTACACGATAAGTTTAATATCTTCCAATTTTTCCTTAAAAAAGGAAATAAAAATTGAGATCCTGTAATTTCTATAATGTAAAAAGTTGAGTTTCCATAAATCAGTGAATTTCAAATTTCCTCAAAATAAAGAACCAGAAGATCTAACCAAAGAGGAAAAAGAAGATCAGAAAGTTTAATCGTTAAACGGAAATACATATATCTAGGGTTTGGACAGGTAAATAATACACTTTAATCCATGGAATCTATTGTTCATATTTCCATGTAATATGTAGTCAGATGATGCTTAAAATGTTACGCTTTTATTAGTCCAACAAAACTATTTATTCAATGGTTACTGTATTTTTACTCGTACGTTACTAATTATTACCATTGTTCAGTTTATTAAATAAGTTAGAGCAACAATATGAAGTTGTACAAAAAAAAAATTTATACCATAAGTTGTATAACACAAAATTCGAGACCTGAAGTCTTGAATTATGGAAAGATTTGTTGACAAAGTCTACAAACTTAAAATCTTATAAATATTTTTCCTAATCATCCAAATATATAAGCTTCTATAGAAAAGGTTTGCAAAAGGTTTGAAAACCTAAAGTTCATCATAAATTAACGAACCTAGAGTTTTTCACGAATAGAAACCGTAGCTTTCTTGAAAATTTATGACATGCTAAGATTATACTTTTAGAAAAAGTTGAAAAAAGATAAGCACACCATAATATGTGATAATAACATTGGATTCAAGAGAAAATCTCCAAATGAGTTTCATCTTACTTGCATTTTTTCATTTATAATTTATATTGATCGAATATCCTAAAGATATATTGTCGCATGACATTTCAAACATTGCCTAAATTGTAAACTAATTATTAATTCAGGCTCAGAAAGGACATTATTTATTAACAAAGTATGAAATCAAATGATATTTAAATTCATATTTCTCTCGTTTCATTTCATTTTGCATGTTTTAACTAGTTTAATCTACTTTTCCCATTGTTTACTTCAAATTATGAAAAAGTATACACAGTTAATTTATAGGTTTGTGTAATGTAAGGTCTAATTTCATTTTAGTACGTATAGCTCCAAATTAATTATTCTATTTTTTGTTTTCTTATTAACTCAAACTTGAAGTTTGTTGAATACTATAAAATAATCATTGCTTCTAGTTTACACTAATCATGCTACATTGTAAAAAACGATGTTTGGATAAATTACTTATGTGTACATATGGCTAACTATTTAATTGAAGAAATGCATTTTAGTATTCTGGAGAGATGATAACTCGTATAACATACTATTTATGTCTATGGATGTGTATGTATATATATGTACACTAATCTCTTGAAGATGTGTTTCTTTAAATTTATATGCAAAATTCAACATCCCAGGAGAGATGTTATAAAAAATTATTTTACTCGATTGCAATTCTTTAAAAACAAACATTATATTCCCCGAAGGAATATCATATAAAAATATTGAAGTAATAATAATATTTCATCCCTAAAAAATGGTATTGTATACCAATTTTACACTCCAGAAGTAGTGGTTTTATCTCTCGCATCTTACTTTCATTTGGTGCATCTAATTTTGTTACTATATTTAAAGTTTGATATGTCATTTCAAAAGCCCACAGCAAAAATCTCCAGTAGGGATATTTTATGCTATTTTAAAGTAGTAATTATATCATTTATGCAAACAAAATATTGTATATTGATATGGCATTCCAATAGTTCATATATATATATATATATATATATATATATATATATATATATTATATATTGATATTGTATATTGATTATAAAGGATTTCAATTTAGTTTAGATTCGATTCTAAAAGTCTGAAAGCTATGTAATGTGCATTATATATTTCATTATAATTATATCAAACCTCCCAAATAGGTAAGAAATAAAATTATCTCTAGAATACACTATGCTATGTTCACATGTCTAATTATATCTTAAAGGTCATGTTTCTAGTTATTATTTCATAAGAAATATTATATGCATAATCATTTCTTGAAGAAATGTTTTAAATATTCTTCTAAAGAGATAGTCTGTATGTATATTATACATTTCATGAAAGCTATAAATACCATTTTGAAGATATCTATATGTGCAACAGATATAATTGCATATTTTTATAAAATTCCAAGTGTCTAGAAGCTACTCTTTTTTTCGTAAATACATCTCTTTTATTGGACTTTCAAAAGAGATGTGTAGAAATGTCTATATGAAATTATAAATTATTCCCTAATAAGTAATCATAATTAATGTCCAAAACTGGTATTTGAGGTATAATTGAGGAATAAAACTTAACAACTTGAAGTTGTGTGTATATTTTGTTCGAACCAGAAGTTCGATGTGGTTCCGAACCAGATGTTTTGAACATTATCGTACAGTTTTGACGGTATCACATTGATATTGATCTATAAATAGAAATTAATAATTTGGATCCTTGTAATAGTTTTAATGAGAAAGAATATGAAAATTTATAACATATATGTAACACGTGGACGCACGTATATATCCATATAAGTAAATATTCAGCTAACAACCTAAAGTTTGTTACGAGCTCATCTTATAGATTATGTATAGATATTATTTAGTGAATTAAAATTCAATCAACATAAATGCTGGATGACCTAAAGTCATGTAGGTATTCAAATGATCTATAGAATAAGTAAATTCCTCCAATTGACTAGATCAATAAATGAGAACAAACTCTAATAAGCAATATCAATTGAATGCATCTTATCAACTAATAAAAGGATCAACCTCCTACAACTGATATACATATAATGTATTTGCTAGTAGCAATGTGATAATGGATCAAAATGAGAATCCAAAGAGTATTACTATTTAGTGTGACAATGTTTGTAAACATTGAGCGGGAGAATAAAGGGATACAAGTTTATTTTGATCGTCTATGTTAAATATCGGTTAAAATATACAATGATGGAAAATATTTAATAACTTGAATAAATTATCAATAATATCCCTCGTAGACTTTCTCCAATGTAGATTTGAATGCCTGAAGGATCAAAATGTGTAAACCACATCTAAAATGTGGTACAAAGTCAGTTCAAAATATTTTTGGAGTAGGTAATAAAGATGCCAAATAAAGCATGTGAGCGTTCTTGAAGAAACACTTAAGGATGCTCTGAAAGAGATCCATGACATGATTGTCGAATAACTTTTGAGGTGGTTTAGGTATCTAAAACATGATAAATAAAGAGAACTCAATAAATCATGCGTAGAAGTCATAATAAATAATCATCGATGATAAATTTGTAAGTAATAAAGCACTTATGTTTATAAATGGATTAAAGATCCTAGACTGGAGATAAAAAAATGATTGGCCGTCATGAAATTCTCCTAAATAAGAAATGTGGATATGTAGTCCACAAAATATAATTAGAAACATGTATATAAAGTGGCAAAATCACACTAAAATTACTAAAGCACATATAGTGTCAACAACATGTTAAGTGCCATAGGCGTGATATTTTTAGAGATAATCGAATTGATTGAAGTAGTGAAAGTGTTTGAAACACTTAAAATACCCCGAAGGTATAAATATTATTTAAATCGTACTAAATGATGAAAGTATAAAAATTTATGAAGAATATAAATAACTTTAGTGGTTATAAAGAAGGTAAAGAACAAGAAGCGTAGATTACAACTTCTTTTTAGTATTGTTATAACGAAAATCTTGATATAATTCATGATGGGTAGATCACTTTCTATTTTTTATTATTATTGTAGTGAAACTCTTAATATCCATTGAAGTGGTAGTTTGCGATATACTAAAACTTATTAAGTATATAAATTCCTATATAACTTTTATATGGTTATAAAGAATGCAAAAGACATGAAGTTTAAATTACAACCTTCTTCTAAGTATTATTGTAATGAAAATATTGATATACTTCAGGATGAGTAGATTACTTCCTGCTTTTTAGTATACTTGTAATGAAATTTTTAATATTCATCAAAGATGTATAGTTTCAGTACGCAAAACTGATTCGAAGCACAAAAATGAAAGCACATGAAGTATTTTTCATAAAAGTAGCATATAAAATGCAAATCATGTTTGGAAGAAACAATCTTGGAATTTTTTACTGTATCGAGGGAAACTATTAATAAATTATATTATTAATGAGATACACATTTATGGATTCTAGAGTATCTATAACCAATTTGAATTATCAAAAGATGAATACGAATTCAGAGGAAACTTTTAAATCGGGGGGAGCATCCATAAGTATTATATAATGCACTTTTTTCCTTAGTTAAGACTTTTCCCACTTGTTTTTTCTTAGTAAGGTTTTATTGAGGCATTATCTTGATCCAGAAGTATCAGCTTCCTAGTAACATTTGAAAATAAGTTATAATGTACTCTTTTTCCTTATTTAAGATTTTTCCCACCGGGTTTCTTACTAAGGTTTTAACGATGCATTATCTTGATCTAGAAGAATCAAACGTCATTTCAATAAGTAACATCTAAAATATGTTATTTAAGTTAATTGTATTTTTATCCTTGACTAAGGTTTTTCCAATCGGATTTTCCTTTGTAAGGATTTTAATGAAGTATTATATTGATCCAAAAGCATCAAACTCTACTTGATGCCGTAAACTATTGAAATATGTCATACTATATTTTACTCTTTTTCCTTCACTAAGATTTTTCCCATAGGATTTTTCTTAGTAAGGTTTTAATGAGACATTAGTTTGACCCAGAAGTATCAAACTTCATTTGAAAAATGATAAAAAAAATGTCATTGTACTTGTTTTCCATCACTAATATTGTTTCCATTGGGTTTTTCCTTAATAAGGTTTTACTGAGGCATTATTTTGATCCCGATGTAAACTCTTTAGAAGGAATATCATTTTATGATACCTATGATTTTACAAGTCGCACTCTTTCCTTCGTTCAAAATTTTTCCCATTGGGTTTTCCTAATAGAGGTTTTTAATAAGGCAACAAACAATAACTATATCGGCTGAATGGATATATGCAAACAAGATAATAATGAGAGGGAGCAATCCAAGAATTTGAAGATAGCATATGAGCATCCAAGAGTTTAAAGACGCATATTCAAGGGGGGGAGGGTATTACAATATATGTAAATATAAATAGTGAATATGATATATGCTATTTTTATGTTTAGTCCCACATCGCGTGATGTGTTCTATCCCAAGCTCCTAGGCCTTTATATAAAAGAGCTAATGTAATGAAAATGTACGATTAATCTCTGTAGTGAATGAAATATTTTATTCATCTTTCTCTAATGTCTTCTTATTTCCTTCTATTTTATAACAATTAAGAATTGGAAGAAAATTTCAAAAAAAACTGGCCTTTATTATCCAAACAACAACGCATGTATTTATCATGATAAGAAGATGTGGTTATAACGTTGGCTTTAAGAGAGACAACATTTCTTAATGTAATGGTTATGGTCAATGGTGCAATTGGATTTTAGAATTTTGTACATGGTATAGGCGAGCTTATTACTAATAACATTGTCATTATTACTGGCTAATGAACAATGTGCTGCTCACATTCACTATTACACAATCATATATATATACTGCCAAAATGTAGGCACATCACATGCATTGAGGACATTTGGCTTTAATACACTGATTATAATTTCTATAACAAACTTTTGATGCGGCGCAAAAGTACCCTTTGCAACTTGATGTTATCAAAGATGTTGAAGGAGAAATAGCCCCATCAATCTCTATAGTGGTAGATAATGAATTTGTGTTTCCCTTTGATGTTGAATTCTTCATCTACTTCTCATTATCCAAAGAGGTGATTAATCTACCTACATATATAATTAGTACAACGAATTAGAAAGTGAACATTTAAATAAACGCATGCATGCCTTTGATGTGATAGAATATGCACTTGCTTACATTGATGAAAAGCACATAAGCCTAAGATCACAACTAAGAATACAATAACAGAGTTAGATGACATCTTTTCTTTATGAATAATGGAATATAAGTATGATAGAATTTGTGATTTTTTATTAAATTTATAATGAAGGTAGAAATTTTAATTAATAAGTAAATATTTATATATTTGAGACCATATTAACATAAGTAAGATATTTTTCAAGTACCATGAACCTTAAATGCGAATCTGGTCAATCATTGCTATGACTTGAACTTATAGGATGTGATTAACTATTTTGATAGAGAGAAATCTTAGTTTCACATGCCATTTCACTCCAAGTGTATAATAGTTCCCCATGCTCTTCCTACAGCATCATGTTTCCAATGTCTTTCCTATGCTACGTTTTTTCAGTAATTTTACTAACTTAACTGATCATATATTTGTCCCTCCTCTAAATCAAATTTCTACTGAATATCTTCAGATCTCTTATAGATTTGTTAGATTGAATCTAATAGCATCAACTTTTGGCACAAAAATACCGACAAACCGTCATTTAAAATTCGAATGTGAATATTGTGTAAAAATTTAAACTTAAACAATAGCATAATAATTGTTCACAAATAAAATATGATAATAATAGAAAATTATTTAAATCAATAAGCATGCAATCACATTTCCCAGAATAACATAGAAGAAACATATAAGTGAAACAAATTTTTATAGTTTTTGTACATAAATTTATCCTACATCCATTGTAATTCATTTATTTATAAAACAATAGCCATGAATACAAGAAATTAAAATTTTAAGAATTTCACTTTAAAATTTGACATAGTTTTTGACTACCATTATTTAGAAGGGACAAAGGGACTATATGAATAGACTATGACCAAAGATATCAACTTTACAATTATTTTATTAAGCAAATAAAATTATAATTAGTCGCATGTATAAATAAATTATACAAAGTAAGAAATCCAAAATTGGTAAGAAAACATAAAGATTTATACGGATCTGGGCTCCTTTCTTATTTCCTATCTCATAGCTCTTTTATGGAATTTTACCTTCCCTCACTTGAACTGAAGGAATAGATGTCCTATAGATTCCTACTGAGACTCAACAGAGGACTTCCGCTACTTTAAAAAAATTGTAGGAAGTAGTGTACCTTGACTATTGGTTTCTCCCTTGCAGTACAATGTCCTACAACCCATGGAGAATATCTTTAAAATGAATGAGTGAGTGGCCTAGGATGTACATTGACTATTAGTGAATATAGAAAGTAATGATTATCGAATGAAATTGATTGGAGTTTTGAGTTGTAAATCATAGAAGGAAAGCAATGAATATATTTGGTGATTTATTTAGGGAGAGTTATGGATTTTATATATGACATGGGGATGCATATGAGGGGATGTTACCATTTAAAATAGAAGAGAAGCAATTGAACAATGAAGTGGAAGGATATTGAATTGAGGAGACACAATGAGAGAAGCGAGAATTCAAAAAATTTCAAACTTTGAAACATACAAGTCGACCTATATAAACATATAGGTCGACAAGTGATATCGCATATGTCAACCTTTGTAATTTGTATTAGTCGACATGTATCATATGGTCTAGTGTAGCTGCTTATTTAATTTCTTCTTTTTTTTTTGCAATTTTATTTGATTTGTTTAACACTTTGAAAAATTCTAAAAACAATTTTATGATGCCTATAATGTTGTGTCAAAATTTGGATTAGCTCGGATATTGTCTATGAGGTATCTAAACTAAAAGGACTCGATAAGTGCTCAATGAATAAAATATTTGGCTTTTGTATCCATTTGTCCATCTTCGATCTATTTCTTTAACTTTATTATACGCCAATAGATTTTTTAGGTCCAGTGAATTTCTGATAACTCTTCATTATCCAATAAGTCTTCATTTGCTTTATTTTGACTTTTTAGCTTGTGTTAAAGCATATTGCCTTGGCTATAATATTTAATCTCCTTCTTTACGATGTTGTTTTTTCACAACAATTACTTCCGACTAGTAAAGCTTGATAAATGCATTAGTTTCTTTGTTGTAAGGTTATTATCATCAAAATACCAAAACCATGGTTCTAACAAGGAATCTCTGTTCTCTTTGCTGCTATTTATAGAGTTACATAGCATAAAATATACCTTGGAAACAATATCCGAGGATTCGAAAAAATTCTTTTTGTAAAATATCTCCAATGCTGAAATAGTTTTGATCGTGCTTGGGTCGATCCAAAATGTGACTTAGATCCAGTTTTGATCTCCCGACCCTTTTGGATCATTTAGCCCACACTTGTTAAGCTCTTTTTAGGTCATTTGACCCCTTCTATTTTGATTCCTTTTTTGTTCACTTTGACTACTCAAAATCACTGCTCTCGGTACACACTTCGACCGATCATTTTCACCAAGTGTTATAGCATTGATGAAGATCCTTTTCAACTTTTAGATTCATGCTCTCAAGTATTTTACAAGCCTATTTCCAATAGTATCTCTTATTAAATCCTTAAGTAAAATATAAGCTTTCTAACTTCACCTTCGAGTAGTGTAATGAACCGCTATTTCAAACCATTCAAATTGAAAGTAGTCCACACATGTCAGACTTGAATTTCTTAAAACAACAAATGGTTATTTTATATTTGGCAAAACTTAGCATATACAGTAAATAAATCAATCATATAATCACAGACATTGAGTATTACAACAATATGCAGCGAAATAGAAAAAGCAGTAGCTCATGAAGCTATTACAGAACATCGGAGTCTAAAACAAAATACAACAAAAATCCCAAGTGCATAGTAGTCTCGATACATAAGCAAATGACAAGTCCAAACATAAACAACTGGTAACAAATGAAAGCTGAATGGATAAAAGATAGATCTCCAAGAAAAACTCCAAGCTCCAAAGGTGAGTTTCAAATGTTGTGACACTTAGGCTGACCCGAGCATAAAGCAAAATACAAAACGCTCAATTTAGGATTAACATTCTTACGCAAATAAATCAACACAAGTGAAATGTCTAAGTGAACTACAAATAACTTAAAGCATGTTTGGGATTCCATCCATTAAGGATCCGGGAAACTATCTACATACATAATATAATACGCTACACAGATAATGTCTAAAGAAAAGTAAACTATTAAAATAGCATCAAGGCATTACTCATATCCCCCTTAACATATTTTATATAAATGTTGTAGTACAGTACTGTAAACTCCACCAAACCGATGGGCTATTAAGGAGCACTCCATAGGTATGACACAAATCAAACTCGTAGTGGGCATGATAAGGCATATAATAATGTCGCGAAGCAATGCCTAGGGTAGGATACTACCGTTTTACGGATCCGGACTGGCGCTAAAACATAGCAACTACTACCGCCCACCTCGAGACACACTCCCATAACCAAATCGAGGGTTGCTACCAAATCAATCACAAAGAAATAAATATGGTATCGAAGAAGAATGCTCAATCGGAGGTGAGACCTCACTTTGCCAGGCATGACTCTTGTTTTAGTCATATCAAGTTGACTCGAGGGGGCCAAGGCTGCATTCATACCTCATATAGACGTACTCCAAGCATCCTACTTAATTCTGGATTCTCCAAACGTGCACAGTTGCTAAATTGATTTTCGGTGTTGGTTGAGAGTGTGACGATATCCGATCCCAATCTCTTTAACAACCAAACGCTTATCTCACACCGTTGTCATTGTCATTTTAAACAGTTCATACTACATATCAAAATATCATATTTATTTCAAAGTCATATCACTTTCAAAACCATATCACTTATGAAATCATATTCACTTTCGAAATCATTACCACAAAATAGGTTGAAATATCATATCAAAGTATTTGCATTTAAATCCAATAAATCCAAATCATAACTATTCCAACTTACACGGTTTGAATATTGAAAGCAACTTATATACTGGAATAGTTATATATTAAGAATAGTTTATATTTAAAAATAAGTTATAGATTAAAATAGTTTATATATTAAAAATAGTTTATATCAAAAATAGTTTCAAGTTAGAATTTGTTTCTTCCAATTTCACAAATCAATTCAAATCAACTTTAGTGTCAAAAATTCAATTTAAATCAAATCGTAGTTCCACAATTTCAATTTAAAAGGTTAAAGGTTCAATTCAATTCTCTTTAAAACTATTTTTAAGTTATATCGAATCCAGTTTGAACAACAAATTTAAAGCACTTCCAATTCAATAGGTTTCAAAGTGTAAATATTCAAACAGTTTACAATAACTCAATTTGGTAAATTTCATTTATAATTCAAAATTCAACTTTAATTTTATTTAAATTTGAAAATATTCGCTTAATCATTTTAATAAAATTTAAATAAAACCTCAAATTACAAATTTAAATCAATATTAAATATTCAATTTCAATTTTATTTTATTTTAAAAATATTCATTTAATCACCTTTTATCAAAATCCAGTTATCAAGTTATAAAAATCATATATTTAAAATATCAAAATTTATAAGTTTCAAATCAATTTTTATTTATGTACAATTTTTAAACAGATAAAATTTCAAATCAATTTCAATTTATCTTTCCAATCTTAATTTATTAAAGTTATTACAAAATCCATTTTTTAAATATTAATATAATTTTAAATAAATACTTAAACATATTATATATATTAGTTAAATTAATTTTTATTAAATTAAGTTAAATTAAACCTTATTATTAAACCTGTTTTAAATCTTATTTTATATATTTAAAAAAATAAAAATATAAGTAAAATCTTAAAAAATTACCTTTTAAAACTTAACTTATCAATTTTAAAATTTCCAAACATATGATTTAAAAATCTAAATTTTACACATATACTAAAATAAAATCTCTAATTTTATTTTAAAATCCAAACACATAGTTTTTGGAAATCATTTAAAAATAGACCAATGGTGTCCGTACATAATTTTCTATCCCATGGTCAAGTGATACAGATATTTATCATTTCAATCCGCAATAATTTAATAATTATGGGTATATATCATTTCAAACCGCAATGCTAAAATTTCAAATTCAATAAAATCGCTTGGGTTTGTCATTTCAACCCATAATGATTTTCTTAATCTATAATATCGCTCGGGTATGTATCATTTCAACCCATAAGGATTTCCTAAACTAATAGGGAACATGTAGTGTGAGAACAATAGAATCATAATCTAAAATCGCACCACATATCAATCACAAATATGATCATAATTATCGAATTAAATATATATATATATATATATATATATATATATATATATATACTAAAAGGTTATCGGTGTCAATATTGTTAATTAGCATAAATGAACAAATGCAAATAATAACATATCATACTTAACAATTAAATTTCTAACCAATTCAAAATTTAACAACATATTTCAATCGTCATTTTATGTGAATTAAATAGTACTGAATATAAGAATATTAATCGTGAGTGATCGCTCACCTTTCGTGGCTACAGAAACAATGATAGCGAAGAACGATGCAGATGGACACAGACACGCAACAAATGGGACATCGAGACAAGAATCAAACTACTGCTATAATAATCCCGGATAGCAAGCACAAGGCAAAGCAAAGATAGAATACTTGAATTCAATTGGAAACAGTATATATATACCGTTTCTTCCTTTTTTACAGAGAGAAGAGGCCAGTGGGTTTCGGGTTGGAAGCAAGCGGTCGAAGGCTGCGATCAAACTAGGCTGGGCTACGAGATGTGAGTTGGCTAAGCTTCGGCGACAAGAAGGTTTGGCAGCAGATAGAGACTGAGAGAGGGAATGGGTTGCTGCTGCGTGGCTCAGTTGTGGTGGAGGATGGTGAGGCAAGGTGTGGCTGTCGAGCGTCGGTTTGAAGTGGACTTTGCGTGGGGTTGCATGTTGCTGCTATGGGGTTGGAAGTTCGGCTTCTATGGGGTTGGAGGGCGTACGGGTCTAAAGAGCGGAGCATAAGACTAAGGCGGTCAGAGAGGGTGCAGCGTGGTCTTGGGCTGAGTGGGGAAGAGTGTGGAAGAAATGGTGTGTAGAGTTCATGGAGGGAAGGGAGGATAGGCGGAAAAGGTTGATGGTGGCAAGCTGCTTGGCGTTCGAGGTAGGAAGATGATAGGCTCGGTGGCTATGGTGGAAAGGTGGGCGGTGAACGAGGTGATGGAAAGGTGTAAGGCACGGAGGGCTGTGATTCGAAGGGGTTTGTGCTCGGAGCAGTGAGAGGGTGGTTAACATCACGGCAGTGGGAAGATGAGGATGTGGCTGAGCGGGTTTTGTGATGGAGGGAATGTCAATGGTGTTTGAAGAAGGCGGAGGGATTTGAGTAGGCTGTGTAAGGGAGAGGATGGGTTGGTCTGTGATGGGAACGAGTAGAGGGAGAGGGTGAGTTTGGAAAGGAAAGGAAAAGCCAACTGCTCTCAGGAAAATTTGAATGCTCACATTATATATATGTGTGTGTGTGTGTGTGTGTGTGTGTGTGTGAGATTTATATATTAGGAATCAGTACGAGTACCAAAGAAGAAAGAGGGAAGAGAAAGAGAATGGCCGCATACATACCAACCAGTAGAATAACAAAAGCCTAAAGTTGACTTCTGGAAATTATAAAGGTTAGTGGCCATTCATCTTCTCACAGCTGGACAATTGAATGGACAAAGAAAGCCCAAAGGACCCAAATGCGGAACCGATATGGCTAATCGTTTCTCAGATTTTGCAGCGTACCGGACACCGAAATGCACAAATGAATATACTACGGAGATCAGCACGATGAGACGAACAAGATGGTACACAAATATGAGAGATATGACTATCCTATCAAAACTCGATTCTTCGCTATCAAACTACTGCAAAAACGCCGAAAATAATATAGACAGGGCTAGAGCATTCCAAATTTGGCGAAACGAAATACGACGTCTCACTCAAAAATGATTTACATTTTACTTATATAAAAACACGCATATTTCAAAAATATTTTATTTCCATCAAATTTTCAATTTATTTAAATTTTAAAATTGAAATTTCACAACCAAATAAACTTTCATATTTTCCGGTGAAAATTTGACACTTCCTACGTTTAAATAGACGTATTCCAAATATCAAATTTCCATTGCAAAAATTACATTGTTTATTTACATGGAAATTTTAGTTAATTACGTTATTTAAAATCGTTAAAATTTTCAAATCATTACACTCTCCCCCACTCAAAATTTTTCGTCTCTAAAAAGAAGCGAGATAGGAGAATAGAAGCAAATATAAAGAAAAGATAGATTTGAAATACATAGTCCCATATATAAAAATTAATTCAAAACTATATAAATTTTATTTTCGAGTGTTAACATTATACATCTTATTACTTGTTAACATCCATTTATTATTATCATTCTAATTAACTCACTTTCAATTAATTTACATCGATATCCAATTTATTTGCATTCACATTTTCTTCATAACTTAAATTCATTTTTCATTTTTTTCAAAAAATATATATTTATTTTACTCATTTATTTAATCCATTTGACTTCACTTAAGTTAATTCTACTTCATAATCCATTTTCAACTATTCTTTGTAATTTGCTCTTTGTATCACAAATGGTTTATAAAGATATGAATTCATTTATTACCTGTTTAGTTTCTTAAGTTCATATTCATTTACTTAAATAGCATTCTCCTTTTATTATTCAATTTATTTCACTTAACATATCTTGTAACATAAATTAAGTGTATAAACATTTATTATAACCACTAAATTTTTATTTAAAAATTCCTTTAACAAAATTTCATTTTTGGACATCTTATTACTTACATTTATATTTTATACTATTCAATTACATGTTCTCATCACATTAAAGCATTTTTGAATATCTTAAGTAAGTTATATATATTTTAGAATGCAATTGAGTATTATACAAATAAATTTTATCCCAGTTCAACTATTTCAAGTTGTTTCAATTCCATTTCTCATTTTAGACATTCAAATTATTAAAAAAATTTGCTTCGTTTCAATAATTGAAAACCATCACTTAACATAAAACTTATGAGTTAAATCTCCGATTTCACTTCAAACCATTTTGAAATAAATATATATATGCATATATTTTGTACATCAAATCATACTCAAGAAGTTCAAACCAAAACCATTTTACAAAACAAAAGTGTAGCAAAGCTACTAAGTGGTCTTCCCACTTTGAGACTCGAAAATGAATGTCGATGATGCTGCAGTCATCATCGAAATTATTTTCCAGCGACAAAAGAGGAGAGTACTGACTTACTTCTTTTCAAATTCTTTGGAAACAATTTCCATTCAAAAATACTTTCAAATAATATATTTTTAAAAATTTTGAAAACCAAATTTTGAAAAGCACCGAAAATTAAATACTCAAATCCTTAATTTAAATTCATTTCATTTGCAAATCAGATTTTTAAACCATGTTTTAAAAATTTCATCTCCTTATAACATATAACAATAGGTAATGGTTTAGGAACGTTGACAAAACAACAAATGATAATCCAGTACTATCATTGCTAACAACCAATTCATTTAACTATCTAATTTCAAAAAAATTTACTTTTACATATAAAATATAATCATACATAAAATTATTTCATTTACCAATTTCGAAAAACAATTTTGTGCCATTTGCTCTGTTCAAGTGTTTTGGAATTCCTATCGATGACGTTAGCTAGACGAATCGATCGAAACCCAAGACCCAAACTTAATAACTTAAACAAAACAATATAAAATATTTTTATGTCAATTACAAATATGCTCCCTTATAGAATGATTCAAAAATGGATTTTAGAACAAGGATATAGATTCAAATTTAGAGGGACCCTAGTCAATGAGAATTCCGAGAAAGAAGATAGGCTCGAAATGAAGATAAGATAATTAAATTACATAAGAGGAAAGATGGATAGAATTATATTAATCGCGACGACCTTATTTGGGTCAACCAAGACTCTATTTCAGAAACAATGTGCCCTAGGAATTGGACTTCATCCCTCTAAAAATGGCATTTGGAAAATTTGGTCTTTAATTGATGACTCCTTCGAGTTTCTAGCACATAGCCTAAATGTGACTCATGTTCCTTCTCAGACTTGGAAAAGATGAAAATATATCAACGAAAATAGGGACAAACTTATTGAGAACATAGCAAAAAACGCGATTCATGAGATCGACAAAGAAAGCAGAAGCATTGGTTAATCCAAAGGGCATGACTAACCATTCATAGAAGCCATTCTCCGTTCAGAAACCTGTCTTGGGAATGCTCTTATCGGCTACACAAAGCTGGTGAAAACTGGTAGCAAGATCGAGTTTTAGGAATAAGATCGATGCGGAATTCAATTTTCGCTTAAGATGTAGAGAAGTGACTTCACCAAAAAATAGGATAATCCCTGACTATCGGGGTGGAGTCAAGATCACTAGGCTGAGAATCAAGTAAAAAGATAAAACTGCATGCATAATCCTGAGGCATTCGACATTCAATCACAAGAGAAATACCCTGGTCGTCTACTATAGAAACGGTTCGGGCTATGCAAGAAATAAAACATCATAATGCTTTAACTTATCACCCCAAGTAAGATATCAAATACATCAAAACTGAGGACATAGATATCTCTAGTGAATCGACGCATATTGTACACCCCTTTACAAATCATAATAAGGTTGGCGGGACCGTCGATGGGATTAGTCACACATAAGGATGAAGTTGCCAATTAAGGTTGCAAGATGTGTTCAAATTTATTATAAAGATCAACATAAATAAAGCCATGGGATGCGCTGCTATCAAAAAAAATCGACAGGAAAAGAGAGAAATGGATTTTAGAATAAAGGTAAAGTTCCAAAATTCAAAAGAAATCCAAATCAAAACGAATCCTGTAAAAATTCCAAGCATGAACGAAGATGATTTTGTAATTAATTTTACTCACTCGAGGGAATTGCCATCGTATCTCTAATGAGTTTTTACTCCATAAGCTAAGTATTGCCTAAACCAAAGCTTTGGTACCACATGTAACAACCCGCTATTTCGAACCATTCAAATCAATAATAATCCACACATGTCAGACTTGAATTGATCAAAATGACAAATTGTTATTTTATATTTGGAAAACTTAGCATGTACAGTAAATAAATCAATCATAGAATCACAGACACGGAGTATTACAACAATATGCAGCGGATAGATAAATAGTAGTTCATGAAGCAACTACAAAAATTGGAATCTAAAACAAAATACAACAGAAATCCCAAGTATACAGAAGTCTCCATACATAAGAAAATGACAAGTCTAAACATAAACAACTGGTAACAACTGAAAGCTAAATAGATAAAAGATAGATCTTCATACAAAACTCCAAGCTCCAAAGGTGAGTTTCATATGCTGTGGCACTCAGGCTGACCCGAGCATAAAGCAAAACACAAAACATTCGTGTCAGAATTAACATTCTTATGCAAGTAAATCAACTCAAGTGAAATACAAATAACTTAAAGGATGTTTGGGATTCCATCCTTTAAGGATCCATAAAACCATCTACATACATAATACAATTTGCTACATAAATAATGTCTAAGTAAAGTAAAATATTAAAATAGCGTTAAGGCACCAACCATATCCCCCTTAATACATTTTATGTAAACGTCGTGGTATATACATAATACAATCTGCTACATAAATAATGTCTAAAGTAAAGTAAAATATTAAAATAGCGTTAAGGCATCAACCATATCCCCTTAATACATTTTATATAAATGTCATAGTATATACAGTACTGTAAACTCAACCAAACCTGTAGGCTATTAGGGAGCACTCCATAAGTACGACATGAACCAAACACGTAGTGAGCGCGATAAGGCATATGACAAGGCACGCGAAGCAAAGTCTAGGGTAGGATACTACCGTTTTGCGGATTCGTACTGGTGGTAATGTATAGCAGCAACTACCGCCCACCTCGAGACACATTCCCATAATCAAATCGAGGGGTGGCCACCAAATCAATCACAAAGTAATAAATATGGTATCGAAGAAGCATGCTCAATCGGATGTATGACCTCACTTGGCATGGCGCGGCTCCTATTTTAGTCATATCAAGCTGACTCAAAGGGATCAAGGCTATGTTCATACCTCATACGAACGTACGTCAAACATCCTACTTCGTTCTGGATTCTTCACCATGTGCACAGTTGCTAAAGTGGTTTTTGTTATTGGTAGAGAGTATGACAATGTGACGACCGCCCATGACTCTGGCACGAAAACAAGAGAATGGTGCGCTGAAAGGTGTGCCAGGCAGCCATGGATGATAGTCAGGATAAGTTAAAACAGAATAGTCTATCGTATTACTCACAGCGCATGGACAAAATACAATAGAAAATATACATAGTGAAGCTCCATATAATAGAATCTCATCATACAAACTCTAATAGTTTGATACAACAATCAGCAAAGTCAGTACATCAAGCCTCACTACATATCACTCAGAGAATATACAAACAGCGGAACACCCAGTACATATAGTAAGAAAACAATATGCAAAAGCCTCCAGTTCTTCTTCGTCATCAACAACGTTGGCCGCTAAGAACAGCACCTGTCACCTGCTACCTAGTCTGCCCATCCCAACATGGATGAACAGCCCAAGGTAATAAGAGTTGAACATAAAACCTTGAGTCAGACAACAGTCTTAGTGAGCAGTAAATTAACTATCAAACATACCAAAAGAGCATAAAGGGTAAAAGGAATAGGAACTCAACCATCCCACTCCACCTCATTCTACAGTGATAGCCCCCAGACCCACTAAGCAGAAACAAGCATAACAAAGCAGACATTTAAAGTAAAGTAATTATCACTCGAGTCAAGGTCGATGTTTTCCAAGTACAAACCCCCAAGGCCTAAACCAAGATCAGATAAGCACCTAGAAAACACCGCTCTGAGTCCGAATGATGATACAACCAAACATCCATGGCTTTGGCTATCACTGTTATCATTGCCTCAATTTCACCGTTAATTGAATGACCGTCACTTTATCTCATCCATCCGCCAAGGGCTAATGGTAACCCCGGTTCTAGACATAACTCCGCATGTCGTCGCAGCCCGTGCCTAGGACTATCGAATCTGCCCAGAGTACTAGCACGTCGTCGCAGCCCGTGCCTGAGACGTCGTCGCAGCCCGTCCCAAGGTACTCTTGCTTTGAGCATGCTAGAACCTTCAATAACGATGAAATCTCAGCCTTCTAGTCATCCTCCTCGACGACTATTCTCATTCTAGCTCAAGCGCCTCTCGAGCCAACCATTATCCACAAACCCGGACCACATCACCGAGTTATCAACATGCTTGGGATGATCCCGTCTGGATTAAACCAAGGCTTTCTCACATCATGTTTTGCTTCATCGCATCATAGCAAAGTCCCATCTCAACATCATGGTTTGCCTCATCGCATCATGGCAAAGTCCCATCTCAACATCATCATCAAATCTATCCATATGAGCTTCCATATCCGCTTCATATGCCACAAGCAGCTTTCACCATTCAAGAGCCTTTCCACTTAGCTTTTGAATCATCTTCGACCAACTTGTCCAAATCAAGTTATCAATCACTAATCAATCAAATCAAACATTAATCCAAGTGATCAATCATTCAAACAAGATCTAAATAAGCAGTTATAACAATAATGGCAATTTCGTAAATAAAGAGCCCAAATCTAACATGCAATCTAACAAGCATGAATCATGAACAATATCTCTACAACTTGATGAATAAACTTGCTTAAGTGAACATGTAGTAAAATAGGTGTCAAATCATCATGAACAATAGATCTACATGCAGACTTAAGAAAAGTGCACGAAATCACTCTCTTTAACACATACACAAACCACCAATCCAATATACTCCTTTGGGTCCGTGTGAGAGATAACTACCACTCACCGAATCACCTAACCACCTCAAAACAACCAACTCCAGATCTGGACAGCAAAGAATCAAGCTTGATCCGACAAGATTCCGCTTCAAACGATGAAATCTCTCTCGAATGGATGAAGATCTTCAACTTTGGCTCTTGGATCTTCGATCTTGGATGGATGTTAGCACTAGATTAGAGTGGAGAAAAGAAGTAAAGAAGTGTTGTAGTCTAGCTCTCAAAATGGCAGCACTTCGTCGCTTCAAAATCCGGTGCCAAAAAGTGAACCAAAGCCCTCTATTTATAGGCTGAAAATCCCCCTGAGTCGGTCGTCCCCTTAGGTCGTCGCCGACCTAACTACAGCCAACTCACGACTTAGCAACCCCACACGACCCAACGACCTAACTAACACGTCCTAACGACTCATGCTTCATGCGACTCAACAACATAGCCGACCCAACCACCTAACGACCTAAAACAGACCCCGACCTATCACAAGCACAAGGTCTCTACGACTCACGACCTAACTGGGAACGCGACATACGACCTAACGACCCAACAGGTACGACTTAACAATCCTCGCGATCTACGACTCATCAGGGAAAACGACTTAGCGTCCTGCGACTTAACCACTTTACGACTTAACGACCTAAGTCTTAACACGTTAATCACTAGGTCGTAAACTCCACTAACTTGCTACAACTACTAGCTCTTCCCAGTCCCTAAGTCGTTCAACCGACCTATCTACTAACCAGTGACCTAAGCCTTTACGCGACCTAACATAACTCGCTAACGACTTAAGCCTTAACACCTACACGCGACCTAACTCTCTCTTAGGTCGGTCAATTCCCTATGTCGTTGGCTTCCCTAACTCGTTAGCTACCTTAAGTCGCTCACCACCATGTTGTTAACTCGTTAACACTAACACGCTAACTCGTCCAAACTTATAGGTCGCCTCATTCCTTAACTCGTCTACTATCTATCTCTTAACTCGGCAACACCTTAAGTCACCTATGCTTGTTAAGTCGGCCACAAAATAAGCTTCCATACGACTCAACCTCAACACGACTTATCTCTTACACGACTCAAGCTCCAAATGACTTAAACTCTGAACGACTTAACAACATCAACGACCTAATGCAACTATTTTACGATTTATCGATACGTAAAATACGGGTCGTTACATTCTCTCCCCCTTAGGAATTTCGCCCCCGAAATTCCAAACAAACAAGTGCAATCAAAATTATTCTGCATGCCTACCATCCATAGCAATCAACAAACCATGCATCCAATTACTAGCCTAGCATGCAGAATTCTAAGACTTAGAACAAGCTACAAATTCATGAGATGTCACGACACCTTAGGGCCATACCTCGAAGAGTTCAGGATGAGCTGCCTTCATCCTCTCTTCCTCCTCCCACGTACAGTCGTTAACATCATCACTCCATTGTACCTTGAGCAATGTAATCGTCTTCCTCCTAAGTTGTTTCGTGTCAGTTTCCACAACACGAAGCGGCATACGGGGTCTCGTAACAACTGGATCAACCTCCAAGTCTTCATAGCTATCAGCAGAAACCACTGTACTTGGGTCGTGCACATACTTCCGTAGATAAGATACATGAAAAACATTGTGCACACCCGCCATCTTTTCTGGTAACTCCAATCTATAGGCGAGCTTTCCAATTCGCTCGATAATCGGGAATGGTCCAACAAATCTCGGAGTCAATTTTCCTTTCTTCCCGAATCGAATAACATTCTTCAGTGGAGAAATCTTCACAAAAACCATATCACCTACGTCGAATTCCAAATCCTTACGACGCTTATCGGCATAACTTTTCTGACGATCTTGGGCTGCCTTCATTCGTCGCCGAATAATCTCTATACAATCCGAAGTCTATCGAATCATTTCTGGCCCAAGTATCAACTTTTCCCCAGTTTCCAACCAACATGTCGGAGAGTTACACGGTCTTCCATACAGTGCTTCATACGGTGCCATACCAATACTTGACTGGTAACTGTTGTTATACTTAAATTCCACCAAATGAAGGTGATCTTCCCATGATCCTCCGAAATCCAAAACACATGCTCTCAGGAGATCTTCCAAAACTCGGTTGACTCTCTCGGTCTGACCATCTGTTTGGGGATGATAAGCTGTACTCAAACACAACTCAGTTCCCAAAACTTCCTGGAAGCTCTTCCAGAATCCACTAGTGAACAAAGGGTCTCGATCGCTCACTATACTCCTCGGAATACCATGGAATCGAACTATCCACTTAACATAAAGCTCAGCCAACTTCGATGCAGTCCTAGTTGATCGAACAGGAATGAATCTTGCACTCTTAGTCAAACGATCTACAATGACCCAAATCCCTTCATTCCCTGCCCTGGTTCTAGGTAGACCATCAATAAAATCCATCGATATCTGCTCCCACTTCCATGTAGGAACTTTCAATGGCTGAAGCAATCCACTGGGCTTCTTCTGCTCAGCTTTTACCAACTGGCAGTTCATACATTTGAAAATAAAATTTCCAACATCCTTCTTCATACCTTCCCAGTAGTAGGTCCTTTTCATATCCCGATACATCTTATTTCCACCTGGATGAATTGTCAACTTCGAGTGATGACTTTCCATAAGAACTTCATCTCTCAATCCATCTATATCGAGAACAACTAATCGTCCTTGCTTCCGAAGCCAACCCTCTCGATCGACTTCGAATCCTTTATCCTTTTCTGGGTTCAATCCAGATTCCAAATCTCGGATAATCTTGACAAGCTTATCGTCTCGCTTTTGGCTCTCGCCAATCCTTTCCACTAGAGAAGGTCTTATCGATAAGTTTGCCAACATCTCAGGTTCCAATTCACATCTAGACCTGAAGTCAAATCCATCCAAATACTCAAGATTCGTCCATTCCGAAAACATGGCTCCCAATCCTGCATGTCTTCGACTTAACGCATCGGCCACTGTGTTACCTTTTCTCGGAGTATAGGCTATATCAAAATCATATGATGCCAAAAACTCTAGCCACCTTTGCTGCCGAAGATTCAAATCCTTTTGGGAGAACAGATACTTCAACGACTTATGATCCGTAAACAACTCGAATCGAACTCCCAATAGATAATGTCTCCACATCTTCAGAGCAAAAACAATCGCCGCTAACTCCAAATCATGAGTCGGGTAATTCCTTTCATGCGGCTTCAGTTGTCGACTTGCATACGCAACAACTTTATCCTTTTGCATCAGTACTGCTCCAAGTCTAGTACCACATGCATCGGTGTAAACCACCATCTCATCATTCCCACTTGGAATAGTCAAAACAGGAGCACTTGTCAGTCGCTCTTTCAGGATTACGAAAGCTTGCTCACACTTATCATCCCATCTGAACACTTGGTTCTTTTTCGTCAATCCTGTTAACGGTACAGCTATCTTGGAAAAGTCTTTGATAAACCGACGATAATATCCTGCTAATCCAAGAAAACTTCTCACATCAGATGCATTCTTAGGCCTAACCCAATCCTGAATTGCTGCCACCTTAGAGGGATCAACCGCTATCCCATTTCTAGAAATAACATGGCCTAAGAACCTCACTTCACTCTTCCAGAAGTGACACTTTGAAAACTTAGCCTTCAGCTGATGTTTCCGCAAGATTTCCAAAACAATATGCAAGTGCGTCTTGTGCTCTCCTTCAGTTCTGGAATAAATCAGAATATCATCCACGAACACAAGTACAAACTTGTTCAACTGATCTCTGAATACTCTATTCATAAGATCCACAAAATATGCTGGTGCATTGGTCAATCCAAACGGCATTACCAGCCACTCATAAAAACCGGATGGTGTCCTAAAAGCAGTCTTCGGCACACTATCCTTAGCCACTCTCAACTGGTGAAATCCCGTTGCCAAATCCATCTGAGAAAACACCTTAGCCTCGTGAAGCTGATCAAACAAGTCATCTATCCTCGGCAACGGATACTTGTTCTTCTTAGTCACCTTATTCAGCTCACGATAATCCACAAACAACCTTAACGATCCATCCGCTTTGGTTGCGAACACAACTAGTGCACCCCATTCGGACACACTACGCCGAATGAATCCTTTCCGAAAAAGGTCATCAACCTGCACCTTCAGCTCTTGTTGTTCTCTAGGCGCCATCCGTCTAAGAGGCATCATAACAGGTCTGGCTCCCTCAACTAGATCGATACAAAACTCGATCTCCCTATGCGGCGGTAACCCTTTGACTTCGTCAAAGACATCCTCAAACCCATTCACAATAGGCACAGATGACAGTCCATCCCGTGGAACAACCAGCGAATACATGAAGCTCATGAAGACGCCTTCCTCATGCTTACATCGTATCACAACCTTTCGCCTCTCCACATTCTCGACTGTCACCTCCAGCCTCTCACAATCAATCCTTGCCGCATACTTCCTAAGCCAGTTCATACCCAAAATAATTTCGAACCCCACAAAGTTTAGAACAAAACAATCACAAACAAAAGAGCAATCATGACTCGACACAACTAGACCACGGCATATCATACACAAACAAGACGAACCCCCAACTGGATTAGTCACAACCAATGGTCTATCAACAATATCCGGTTCTAAACCCAACCGGCCTACAAGTTCATTACAAACAAACGAATGCGACGCCCCAGTATCAAACAACACTCTAACTGGAACAGCACAAATGGAAAGAGTACCTTGAACCACCACACTCTTCCCCTTCTCTTCCGCAGTAGGAGCTTTCAAAGACGATGGCATAGCCTCTAAAGCATAAGCTTGCACAATCTGCTTGTCCTTCCTCGGTTCCGGACAATCCCTCTTGAAATGCCCCAGTTTGTCGCAGTTGTGACACTTTGCCGGCGCTCTTGGTTTCTTGCAATCCTTGGAGAGATGACCCTTCTGCTGACAGTTGTAGCAGATCACTTCACCCTTTGGCTTCTTCTGGCCATCCTTACCCTTCTGCTGCTGCTGCTGATTCCTCTTCTTGTTTCCATTTTGCTCCTTGGTCACAGCAACAACAGATCCTTCCTTAGGAAACAGATTCTCATGCCTGAGAGCTTTCTCCACAAGCTTCTCAAATGGATCATCCAAATGATCCACTAACTGCCTCCAAAGATAAGTGTCCAAGCCTGTCACAAACTTCTCATTCTTCTAATAGGGAGATTCAATATACGACCGAGCATACTTGGACAAAGCTTCAAACTCAGAAACATACTCAAGAACTGGTCTTCCACATTGCTTGAGCTCCACAAACTTCTTAAACAGAACAGATTTCTGAGCTGTAGAAATGAACTTAGCTTCAAATCTAACTTGGAATTGCTCCCAAGTAATCTCTTCCTCTGGAGTATCAATGGTGATAGAATTCCAACAATCCGAATCTCTCCCTTGAAGCTGTCTTGATGCAAGCTTTCTCTTAGTTGTATCCTCAATTCCTAAATCACCAAAGATCCTTCTACAAGCATCTATCCATCTCTGGACTTCTATGGTTGATTCTGTTCCCAAGAAAACCTTTCCTCCAAGAGCAGTATAATCTTTACACAACTTAGCAAAATCCACTGGTCTTGGAGCTTGAACTTGAACTCCAACATCTACTGATGGTCCTGAAGTTGGTATCCTTCTCATGATCGAAGTCATCATAGCTTCGAACATTGCAGCATAGTCAGTAGCTCCCCTAGCAGCACGGCTTTCCCTAGCAGCTTGTCTCTCACTTCGACTCATCCTTAATATCTACAAAAAGGAATGATTTAGAACACCTTGAGAAACAACTACATAAGGAGTTCAAATCCTTCTAAACTACTATATTATATATAGTAATCATCCATCAAACTACAATTACGTCTCTCATACGTAGTTACGTCAGCGAGCATTGGCTAAAATCGATTAACCAAAGCTCTGATACCAAATGTGACGACCGCCCATGACTCTGGCACGAAAACAAGAGAATGGTGCGCTGAAAGGTGTGCCAGACAGCCATGGACGATAGTCAGGATAAGTTAAAACAGAATAGTCTATCGTATTACTCACAGCGCATGGACAAAATACAATAGAAAATATATATAGTGAAGCTCCATATAACAGAATCTCATCATATAAACTCTAATAGTTTGATACAACAATCAGCAAAGTCAATACATCAAGCCTCACTACATATCACTCAGAGAATATACAAACAGCGGAACACCCGGTACATATAGTAAGAAAACAATATGCAAAAGCCTCCAGTTCGTCTTCGTCATCAACAGCGTTGGCCACTAAGAACAGCACCTGTCACCTGCTACCTAGTCTGCCCATCCCAACATGGATGAACAGCCCAAGGTAATAAGAGTTGAACATAAAACCTTGAGTCAGACAACAGTCTTAGTGAGCAGTAAATTAACTATCAAACATACCAAAAGAGCATAAAGGGTAAAAGGAATAGGAACTCAACCATCCCACTCCACCTCATTCTACAGTGATAGCCCCCAGACCCACTAAGCAGAAACAAGCATAACAAAGCAGACATTTAAAGTAAAGTAATTATCACTCGAGTCAAGGTCAATGTTTTCCAAGTACAAACCCCCAAGGCTTAAACCAAGATCAGATAAGCACCTAGAAAACACCGCTCTGAGTCCGAATGATGATACAACCAAACATCCATGACTCTGGCTATCACTGTTATCATTGCCTCAATTTCACCGTTAATTGAATGACCGTCACTTTATCTCATCCATCCGCCAAGGGCTATTGGTAACCCCGGTTCTAGACATAACTCCGCACGTCGTCGCAGCCCATGCCTAGGACTATCGAATCTGCCCAGAGTACTAGCACGTCGTCGCAGCCCGTGCCTGAGACGTCGTCGTAGCCCGTCCCAACGTATACTTGCTTTGAGCATGCTAGAACCTTCAATAACGATGAAATCTCAGCCTTCTAGTCATCCTCCTCAACGACTATTCTCATTCTAGCTCAAGCGCCTCTCGAGCCAACCATTATCTACAAACCCGGACCACATCACCGAGTTATCAACATGCTTGGGATGATCCCGTATGGATTAAACCAAGGCTTTCCCACATCATGATTTGCTTCATCGCATCATAGCAAAGTCCCATCTCAACATCATGGTTTGCCTCATCGCATCATGGCAAAGTCCCATCTCAACATCATCATCAAATCTATCCATATGAGCTTCCACATCTGCTTCATATGCCACAAGCAGCTTTCACCATTCAAGAGCCTTTCCACTTAGCTTTTGAATCATTTTCGACCAACTTGTCCAAATCAAGTTATCAATCACTAATCAATCAAATCAAACATTAATCCAAGTGATCAATCATTCAAACAAGATCTAAATAAGCAGTTATAACAATAATGGCAATTTCATAAATAAAGAGCCCAAATCTAACATGCAATCTAACAAGCATGAATCATGAACAATATCTCTACAACTTGATGAATAAACTTGCATAAGTGAACATGTAGTAAAATAGGTGTCAAATCATCATGAACAATAGATCTACATGCAGACTTAAGAAAAGTGCATGAAATCACTCTCTTTAACACATAAACAAACCACCAATCCAATATACTCCTTTGGGTCCGTGTGAGAGATAACTACCACTCACCGAATCATCTAACCACCTCAAAACAACCAACTCCAGATCTGGACAGCAAAGAATCAAGCTTGATCCGACAAGATTCCGCTTCAAACGATGAAATCTCTCTCGAATGGATGAAGATCTTCAACTTTGGCTCTTGGATCTTCGATCTTGATCTTCGATCTTGGATGGATGTTAGCACTAGATTAGAGTGGAGAAAAGAAGTAAAGAAGTGTTGTAGTCTAGCTCTCAAAATGGCAGCACTTCGTCGCTTCAAAATCCGGTGCCAAAAAGTGAACCAAAGCCCTCTATTTATAGGCTGAAAATCCCCCTAAGTCGGTCATCCCCTTAGGTCGTCGCCGACCTAACTGCAGCCAACTCACGACTTAGCAACCCCACACGACCCAACGACCTAACTAACACAGCCTAACGACTCATGCTTCATGCGACTCAACAACATAGCCGACCCAACCACCTAACGACCTAAAACAGACCCCGACCTATCACAAGCACAAGGTCTCTACGACTCACGACCTAACTGGGAACGCGGCATACGACCTAACGACCCAACAGGTACGACTTAACAATCCTCGCGATCTACGACTCATCAGGGAAAACGACTTAGCGTCCTGCGACTTAACCACTTTACGACTTAACGACCTAAGTCTTAGCACGTTAATCACTAGGTCGTAAACTCCACTAACTCGCTACAACTACTAGCTCTTCCCAGTCCCTAAGTCGTTCAACCGACCTATCTACTAACCAGCGACCTAAGCCTTTACGCGACCTAACATAACTCGCTAACGACTTAAGCCTTAACACCTACACGCGACCTAACTCTCTCTTAGGTCGGTCAATTCCCTATGTCGCTGGCTTCCCTAACTCGTTAGCTACCTTAAGTCGCTCACCACCATGTTGTTAACTCGTTAACACTAACACGCTAACTCGTCCAAACTTATAGGTCGCCTCATTCCTTAACTCGTCTACTATCTATCTCTTAACTCGGCAACACCTTAAGTCATCTATGCTCCTTAAGTCGGCCACGAAATAAGCTTCCATACGACTCAACCTCAACACGACTTATCTCTTACACGACTCAAGCTCCAAATGACTTAAACTCTGAACGACTTAACAACATCAACGACCTAATGCAACTATTTTACGATTTATCGATACGTAAAATACGGGTCGTTACAGACAATATCCAATCCCAGTCTCTTTGACAACCAAACGCTTATTTCATACCGTGGTCATTTTTTATTTCATACAGTTCATACTTCATATCAAAATATCGTATTCATTTCAAAATCATATCACTTTTGAAATCATATTCACTTTCGAAACCATATCACTTTTGAAATTATTACCACAAAATAGGTTAAACTATCATATCAAAGTATTCGCATTTAAATCCATTAAATATAAATCATAACTGTTCCAACATAAATAGTTTGAATATTGAAAATATTTTATATATTGGAATAGTTATATCTTAAATATAGTTTATATTTAAAAATAGGTAATAGATTAAAATAGTTTATATATTAAAAATAGTTTATATATAAAAAACAGTTTATATCGAAAATAGTTTCAAGTTAGAATTTGTTTCTTCCAATTTCACAAATCAATTTGATTCAACTTTAGTATCAAAAATTCAATTTTAGTCAATCTCAGTTCGACAATTTCAATTTAAAAGGTTAAAGGTTCAATTCAAATTCTCGTTAAAACCATTTTTAGTTTATATCGATTTCAAATCTAGGTTTGAACTATAGATCTAAACCATTTCCAGTTCAATAGGTTTCAATGTTATCCAAATAATATACAATAACTCAATTCGGTAAATTTCATTTATATTTCAAAATTCAACTTTAATTTTATTTATATTTGAAAATATCCAGTTAATCATCTTAATAAACATTTAAATGAGATCTCAAATTACAAATTTAAATAAATATTAAATATTCAATTTCAATTTTATTTAAATTTGAAAATATTCATTTAATCACCTTTAATCAAAATCCAATTATCAAGTTATAAAAATCATATCTTTAAAATCTCGAAATTTATAAGTTTCAAATCAATTTTTATTTAAATATAATTCTTAAATAAATAAAATTTCAAATCAATTTCAATTTATCTATCCAACCTTAATTTATTAAAGTTATTACAAAATCTATTTTTAATATATTAACATAATTTTAAATAAATACTTAAACATATTTATATTTATATATATATATATATATATTATTTAAATTAATTTTTTATTAAATTAAGTTAAACTAAAACTTATTATTAAATCTATTTTAAATCTTATTTTATATATTTAAAAATAATAAAAATATAAGTAAAATCTTAAAAAAATTACCTTTTCAAAACTTAACTTATGAATTTTAAAATTTCCAAGCATATAATTTAAAAATCTAAATTTTACACATATACTAAAATAAAATCTCTATATTTTACTTTAAAATCCAAACACGTATATTTTTCTTTACTCAAAAATTTTAGAAATAATTTAAAAATAGACCATTGGTGCCCGTATATAATTTTCTATCCTATGGTCAAGTGATATGGATATTTATCATTTCAATCCGCAATAATTAATATTTACAGGTATATATCATTTCAACTCACAATGCCAAAATTTCAAAATCAATAAAATCACTTGGGTTTATCATTTCAACCCATAACGATTTCTCTAGTCTATAATATAGTTCGGGTATGTATCATTTCAACCTGTAGGGATTCCCTAAACTAACAGGGAACTTGCAGTATAAGAATAATAATATAAAATGGCATTGCATATTAATGATAAATATGATCATAATTATCAAATTAAACATAATATATATATATATATACTAACAGGTTATTGGTATCAATATTGTCAATTAGCATAGGTGAACAAATGCAAATAATAACATATCATACTTAACAATTAAATTTCTAATCAATTCAAAATTTAGCAACATATTTCAATCGTCATTTCATGTAAATTAAATTTACTAATTATAAGAATGTTAATCGTGAGTGATCGCTCACCTTTCGTGGCTATGGACACAATAACAGCGAAGAACGATGCAAATGGACACGGACAAGGACACGCAACAAATGAGACAGCGAGACAAGAGACAAACTACTACTGTAATAATCTCGGATAGCAAGCACAAGGCAAAACAAGTCTATAATACTTGAATTCAATTGGAAACAATAAACGTATAAATATATATTGTTTCTTCCTTTTTCTAAAGAGAGAAGGCTACTGGGTTTCAGGTCGACAACAAGCGGTCAGAGGCTATGATCAAACTAGGAAGGGTTGCGCGATGTGGGTTGGTTGGAAAGCTTCGGCGACTAGAAGATTTGGCAGCAGGCGGCGAATGGGAGAAGGAATGGGTTATTGCTGCGTGGTTCAACTATGGTGGAGGATGGCGAGGCAAGGTGTGGCTGTCGAGGATCGGGTTGAAGTGGAGTTTGGCGCGGGGTTGCATGTTGCTGCTAGGGAGTTAGAGGTTCGGCTACTATAGTTTTGGAGGGCGTACTGGTATGAGGAGCGAAGCACAAGTCCAAGCCGGTCAGAGAGGATGCTGGGTGGTCACGGGATGAGTGGAGAAGAGTATGGCGGAAATGGTGTGCAAGGGTTCGTGGAGGAAAGGGAGGATATGCGAGAAAGGTTGATGGTGGCGAGCTGCTTGGTGTTCGAGGTGGGAAGATGATAGGTTCAGTGGCTATGGTGGAAATGTGGGTGGTGCACGAGGTGATAGAGAGGTGTGGGGTGCGAAGGACTATGAGTCGGAGGGGTTTGTGCTCGGAGCAGTGAGAGGGTGGTTGACATCATGGTAGTGGGAAGATGAGGATGCGGCTGAGCGGGTTTTGTGATAAAGGAAATGGTGATGGTGTTTGAAGAAGGCAGAGGGAGCCGACTGGGCTGTGCAAGGAAGAGGATGGGTTGGTTGGTGATGGGAACAAGTAGAGCGAGAGGGTGGGTTTGGAAAGGAAAGGAAAGGCTAACTATTCTCAGGCAAATATGAATGCTCACATCATATATATTAGGAATCAATACGAGAAGCAAAGAAGAAAGAGGGAAGAGAAAGAGAATGGCCACATACATACCAACCAATAGAATAACAAAAGCCAAAAGTTGACTTTTAGAAATTATATAGGTTAGCGGCCATTCCTTTTTTCATGGCTAGACAATTTAACGGACAAAGAAAGCCCAAAGGACCCAAATGTGGAACCGATATGGCTGAGCGTTTCTCAAATTTTACCACGTACCGGACACCGAGATGCACAAATGAATATACTGTGGAGATCAGCACGATGAGGCGAACAAGATGGTACACAGATATGAGACATATGACTACCCTTCAAAACTCGATTTTTCACTGCCAAATAGCTGCTAAAACGCCAAAAATAATATAAACGGGCTGGGGCAGTCCAAATTTGGCGAAACGAAATAAGACATCTCACTCAGAAAATGATTTGCATTTTACTTACATAAAAATATTCAGATTTCAAAAATATTTTATTTCCATCAAATTTACAACTGATTTAAATTTTAAAATTGATATTTCACAACCAAACAAACTTTCATTTTTCGATGAAAAACTGACACTTGCTACGTTTAACAGACGTATTCCAAATATCAAATTTCCATTGCAAAAATTATATTGTTTATTTTCATGAAAATTTTAGTTAATTATGTTATTTAAAATCTTTAAAATTTCCGGGTCGTTAGAAGCAGTATTTTGTCCGACTTCTAATAGTCTTCTAATAAATTCCAAAGTAGTTGTCGATGGAACTAGATCGGCATGCACCGAGTGAGGTGAATGAAATTCAAAAAATTCCATTTTTAGATCTTATTAAGCAAGTGAAGTCTAAACTGATTTAGAAATAATCTATGTAACTTTAAGTAAAACCTTATTTTACTTAATTAATTTATATAAATGTTTTATTTTGTATATATATGTAATATATAATGTCTATATATGTATCAAATACACACAAACATGTAAGTGCATGTGTAACATATGAATTTGTACATAGTTTAATATGCCCGTATATATATGCTAAGATTTACACCACACGAACACACTCGCCCTTTATATGTATATTGTTGTCTAAAACAATTTAGATAATATATATAATAATCAAATTTTGAATTTATTACAATAAAATAAGTAATTCTTAATAAGCCGGTAATTTTGAAACTCAAAATTCATTTTCAAAAAATCTAATTTATTCAATTAGTAAAATGGTTTAAAAAAAGGTACGGATCTATAGATTTAAATAAAAAATATATATATTATATATAAAATTGAATAAAATATCATATATATATATAATAAATTATTTTGAATAAGTTGATAATTTTGAAATTCAAAATTCATTTTCAAAATATCTAGTTTGTTTAATTAGTAAAATATTTACATATTATGAATAAATTTAAACAAAAATATCATAAATATATTTATATTATATACTTTCTGACAATAATTATGTATACTTAATAATAATACATCAAAATAATTAATAAAATATTAATATACATTTAAATGGAATGCCTTACGACCAAAAATTAAAAATATAATTATGTATATATAATTTCAATTCATTTTAGTTTCGTAAACAATAAAGCATAATTTTATAAAATAAAAATATTAATATATATATAATACTAGTAAATACATGTTACATTAAAAATTAATATATAATATATGTATATATAAACTTTATATTTAAAATAAAGATATATTAAAAAAATTGTTATAATATTATTTAATGATACATAATAAAGTAATTTTAGACATAAATACATATATTGGTTTGCTTATTTATATTCGTTGTAAAGACGGTGTTCAATCAATTTAAAATAGTTCTTACTATAAAAAAATTTATACTATAATATATATAATTATTTTATGTTTTATTTATTTAAACAAAAAAATGATAGATAGTGAAGTTTGCATATTTATATTTACATATGCATATGTATAATAATACAATTAAACAGGATAACGATTGTGCATATAAATTTGTTCAAATATATATTAGTTAACTATATAAACATTGTTACATATCAATCGTAGATTATAGGATGTTACCTCAAAAATGTTATTTTTGATTTGCACCTTGATCGGCAGACTTTCCTAGATTTGATCACGATCCGAGCTCATAGCTTTGCAACTACTTGGAGAACTACTTTTGATTTTTATTTGATATTTCATTCTATATTTTTGGCCAAGGGGGGCTAAAGAAGGTGCCTATCAAAGAGGAAAGGGAGATCAAAAAGTGTAACATATGCAATGAGTGGTGTTGTGGCAGAGCGAGTAAATGGAATATTCTCTCCTTGGTTTACAATATCTCTTTTACTTTTTGATCCAACTTTGTAATCTTTAGCCCCGCTCTTTCTCTCCTATAGTCGGCCTTAGATGTAACGATCCCGAATTTAATTAATGTTAAATTGAAAATTAAATTTATTTTTGATTGAAAATTGTGAAATTAAATGATAAATTGATTCGAGTTTTTTCCAAATTCAAATAAATTATGTTATTTATATAGTTTCTTTTATAAATTGTTTTAAATTTAGTATTGAGATATTTTTAAACAATATTAATATAGATATATTTGAAGTCAATCCTATGAAATGGGTTTTTGAAGTTGTGTAAATATAACAAAATTTTTGAAATAAATATATAGAGAAATACAAGACGATTTGTATGAAGATAAAATAAATACTTAAGCTAGAAATAGGAAAAAAATTTATAAGATAAATTATAAAATAAAAAGAAAACACATTAGCAACATATTAAAATAGAAGCTCATTTATATTGTAAAGTATAAGTCAAAATAATAATAATAATAATAATAATAATAATAACAACAACAACAACAACAAAAGATAATACATAAAGTAAACAAACTTGGTAAATTATAACATTATATTAAAATAGAATCTCATGTATATTACAAAGCCATAAGATGACCAAATAAGCATATACTAAATTCATAAGTTAAAATTTTATAACATAATTAAAACTACTTTATATATATATCTATATGCATGCAAGTATCTTTAGCCACTAAAGCTAGATCATAGCAGCCATCAAAATGTAAACCATCAGCCACTAAACAAATAAAGTAATAGCCAAATGAGCAAGTAAAAGAAAGGCAAGATAAGTACAAGCAAAGTTGAATAAGTATAGGCTGGAAAGAACAAAATATTTAGGCTGAGTAGGGAAAATATGACACATCAAAATAGGATGTGTATATAGCAATACATACAAATAGGATATGCTGTAGCTAAGCAAGGGGGAACATGCCTTTATTTCCATCAGCTAGCAGCACAAACAGTCAGTTTGAATTGTTAAAAATGTAATGCATTACCTCTAGCAAGATGTATATCACTTCGGCCATACTATTTTGTACAAACCATATCATCACTCTGTACACTTTTCTTTTATATACATCCACTTCTTCATTTCATCAGTTTCGTCCATCATAAACAAAAATAAAGTGGCATCATTTCAAAACTCAAACAAACTCAACATCCAAGTAGAAGGCTTTCAACAGCAAATTCAAAAGCCTGTTTCAAAACTGCAAGCAAATCTAAACAACAAAGCAAGCTTTGTTCATCTTCTTGAATCTGTGAGCAACTTCAAGTTTTAAAACCAGCTCTTGAATTCAATGCCGTGAATCGGTGAGTAAACAACTCTAAATTTAACTTAATATAATTAGTTGTTGTTTGTTAAGTTTGAAATCTGGAGTTGCTTTGATATGCATATACATATACATATATTGCCTCTATTTATACATTCCAACAGCCTAAGTTGCTTCAAAAATCATGTATGCTCAATCTATTGATTGTTAGAGTAAAGTATATAAACAAATTATGTTTAGGAAAGTATAAAGTAGATTTTAAAATTTTAAATTCATAATAAAAAGGTTGAACTGCTCTGGGAATAAGCATAAAACAGTAATACTTAACATAAGTCAAAATTTTAAACATCTTGAATTGCCGATTCAAGTTTAGGAACTGATTGCTTAATCATAAATAGGATTTTTAAAGCTCAATTCATATTTTTTTGTAACGAGCAGAAGTGGCATGGCTGTGTTGATCATTTTGGGAAGATGGGGTTGCCTCGGGCAACACACTTGATCAGAGAAGTCGAAAATTGGTGGGGAGGAGCTGGGATGATCGATGATCGCGGGAAAAATGCAAAGTATTTTTTTTTATGCATCATAGATGGAGATTCGATTAGACGTAGGGTTTAAGATCTGTGTATATTTGGTTGAAGTCACGTGGAGATTGCTTCGTCGTCGCTCTGATTCAGGCGATCGCACCTCGGGGAAGAGTCGCGTGGGGCGGTGACGAAGTTGTACTCGCGGTTGCAAGGCGTAAGATGGTCGGGATCGATGGTGAAGACTGGTTTTGCCGAGGATGGTGGGTTCCAGATTTTCGATCGAATGCCTCGATTTTTATTTACTGATGAATTGGTTGATCGGAGTAGATGAGGGGGTCGGTGTTGAGGTTGTCGACTTGACGAAGATCATGGCGATGATCGGAGCCCTCGCGTTTGGCCGTGCATGTGCACAACACAGTGGTGCTTGGGTGGTCTGGGATGGTGTCGTGGTTGTCGCGTGATGTTGCTCGAGTATTTTTGGGAAACGAATCGTGTCGAACCCGGTGCGCGTGAGTGTTTTTATCACTGCAGTTTTTAAATTTTATAAAAAAAGAAGAAGAAGAGGATTAGTAGAAGAAGAAGAAAGAGTAGAGGGGAAGAACTCGGGGGTTTTGAGATTTTACACGAGGAAGGTCTCGGGGGGGAAACTCGCGTTTGCTCGAAGTAGACGAGGGGAGGAGCTATGGTAGAATTGTTCAGGTTTTAAAACCTGTTGCACGTTTTAACATTTTTTTTCTAAAAAAGAAAAGAAAAGAGTTTGTTTTTTTTACAAGTTAAACCAAGTTATTAAATAAAGTTCAATAATGAATTTGAGTTAGTTTTGAAATTTGAATAATTTAATTTAAATTTGGAATTAAACTTAGTTTTATAAATTTAAAGGTATGAATAAGTTTAAATGTTAAAGTTCCTTTAATATGTGAATTTAATAAATATATTTGATTTAAACCCTTTTAAAATTTCTTTATAATAAAATATTACTTCAACAAGTAATTTAAAGGATTTTTAAATTAGTTTTGAACTTTACTAAAGATGAACGAGGGTTCATTTTAAATCTTGGGTTTAAAATGAAATTTAGAAAGGCAAGTTGAAATAAAAAGGTTTTCAAACATATTTGTAAATGATATTTAAATTACTACTAAGAATGAGTTCACCTTAAATTAATAAAGATTGAATGATTCGTAATACATTAATTATTAAGATAATAGGAATGGATAATTAATGTTTTGTATCAATTAAATTAGTAATTGTAAGTTTAACTTTATTAATAAAGTCTAATTTCTTAAAACAATTAATTAATTGGTTAATTAATTATGTAATTGGTTTAAAAGATTAATCTAAATAATTTATTAATTAAGAAGAATTAATAAAGGTGATTGATAAATTAATCTATATCAATTGATCTGTAATTAATAAATTAGAATTGGATAAATAATTCATAAGTAATTAATTTAATTGGAAATAAATTGAATTAAGTAGGATTAAACGATTAATTAATCCTACTTATAAATGATTATTGAATGTTAGTCCTACTTATGAATGTTTATATTGTATGAAATGCCTTGAATTGGTTGTCCTATCTGATCTGTGATATTTTGTTCTGTGACTGTGTATAAATTATCCATTCATTTACATTGTTATATTATCTGTGAATCTGTGAATGGGCGATAAGCTTTATAGTTATATCGCTTATCAACTATATTTCTGTGTTTGATCTGTAATGATTAAATGATGTTGCACTATTGTGTTAAACCTCTTGACCACACTTATACACACACCAATATGGATTTCATGAGGAAATCGATTAAGTCATAGATTTTGAAATGATTTATAAAATTGAATATTTGAATTCAAATGTTTTGAAAATGGATTGAAATTAAAGTGAAAAGCTTTTGAAATGGAATTTCAAAGATGAAATATAGTTTGGATAACTTGATTGAGTTTTGAAATTTAAATATTTTGATTTAAATTTGAATTCAATATTTGAAATTGAATTCTATGATTTGGAAACTAGGATATAAAGAAAAGTTATTCAACATATAATAAGTTATATGGTTTTTTAAACCATTTTTAAAGTATTATCCTTTTGGGAATTTGAATTAACCCAAAAGATTTAACTTGTATAAATAAGATCGAATTTCTTCGAAACAAAAACTACTTGTTTTCAAATAATAATAGCTTTCATTTTGAAGAAAGGATCTCCCAATTATGTTGAAAAGGTTTCAAGCTGAAATAGAATTGAAATGTTTTGAAAGGCTATGAATGAATCTTTGGAAATGATTTTGAAAGCTATAAGTTGAATCTTTGATTTAAAGATTCAACAAGTTAATCGAATTTTGAAAGCTATGAGTTAATCTTTCATTTAAAGATTTAACGAGTTAATCCAATTGAAATGGAAATTGTTTTGAAATCCGTAAATGGAATTTTGTGAAATTAATCTTTTGTTTAAAAGATTTGAAATGGTAATTTGTTTGAATCATTTGAAAGAAAAGTTTTGAATTATTAAGTTGTGACTTAATTGAAATTCCTTATCCATATGTTTTAAAATGTTGTGCTTACTATTCGGGTTAGTCGGGAAAGGACCTTTGGGTCGTATAACCCATTCCGAATATGTGATACGTCGTTATGGATAGCATTTGAAGACCGGTGGTAAAGACCGAGTATTTGCAAGAACGATAGTATGACCTATCGATTGTCTCTGCACTGAGTTGCAACGGTATAGAGACTCCCTAAGTGATGGGAAGTCCGATCGGGATTATGAATACCCGGATTGCAAGGGCTTCATTGGAAGTGCCTTCGGTTCTGTTCTAAATCCAGAACAGACTTGTATGGATAGTTATGTCTGACATTACAATTTGAGATATAAAGCTGATTTCTTTCAAATATATTTCTGTTGGTGGCGGAGAATTTATTCTCTTATCTTAACACCCTTCTCTGAGACGTACGAGCTCAGAGGTTACGTAGTTGATGGTTATCAGCGATATATTCCCAATTTGGTAATGTGACATGCTGAGTGTTGCTGTGAAATGATCATTGTGTTGATCATTTGTGATATGATCATTTGTTTGATCGTTTATCTTTGTGATCATTTCTATGATCATTTGTTGACCCAAAGCACAGCTTTTGTATAAAGCGTGGCTTTGTGGACGAGACTTCGTCAAGCCTCACAACCCGGTAATGGTCGAAACAGGAATCGTGGCGGCAAGGTTTCAAGGATCGCTTCCCTAGGGTAGGACCATTCCTTCTGGAAAGGGGTAGTATCATGCTATGGAGCCCAGATACTTACTCATGTGGATAAACTATATCTATTACTGTGTGGTGTTGTCGGAATCGAGGCCTCGTATAAAGGTCCAAAAGGACCGGGGGTGGTATATCTGAGGTTTCTTACTCCCTGGGAAAGGGGTAGCCGGCCTTGTTTGGCAGAGATCCATTTGGGATGCTCGGGGACGTCCTTCCAGAGGCGTTCCATTTCGGGGTTTGGGAAGTTCCTTTGCCCGACCATTTGTTGGAAATCCATTCTTCAAATACGTACCTTGTACGGTTTTAGTTGTAGAACCTATCATTCACTTATGGTGGTGCCCCACTGTTTGGATGGTAGCTATAGTAGGCATAGTTCGAAATGTCTATGTTGGCTAAGATTTATATCTTTACTTTCGAAATGATTTTTACTACACTATGCACTAGTAATAATATCAAATGTTTCTTTTTAATGCGTATCAAGCATCTTTGACTATCATAAGGAGAAATCTCCTCCGATTCTGCGTTTGCATTGTGTGTGTGTGTGTGCGGGAGGCCTTATGGTAGTCTCATTTCTAAAAAAAACATTGTGAATCTATTTTAAAATATGTCTTTGTTTGTTTTTTTTAAAGATAAACTATTTTAGTTGCTCACACCAGTCCCACGACTGACCCAGAGTTTATTGTTTATTTCCTAAACTCTGGGTGCTCAAAATTTTCCACACGGGCAGTCTAGAGTTTGGTTTTTCAGATAATTAGGTTCAGTAGATCATCTGGAGCTAGTTCAGTTTTCTTTGGATATGGACGAGACTTGCTTAGATTGGTGCAATCTTGATGGTGGATCGATATAGGAGTTTTGGAGCTCTGTCTTTGGAGCTTTTTGGATCAGAGTCGCAGTATTATATTCTGAGAAGACTTATTTCATATTGTATCGTGTTCCAATGTATTCTATGTTGTATATTCTCTGATGTTGATGATTATCATTGTATCAAATTGATGTATCGGATATTGTATTCATGTTATATCAGTGATATCATCTTTTATTTCCGCTGTGTTATTTATCATTTAATGGTGTTGCAAGCTCCCACGAAACGAATTTGATGTTGTTTGTTGGACATCGAGTTCGGGTCGTGACAATTTGGTATCAGAGCTAAGGGTTAAACTTTAGCTCAGGAGTATAACACATTAAATAGCTCATTAGAGATAGGGTGAAGTATACCCTAGAATGAGTATAATCCCTAAGATATCTGTTCGAATGTCTCAGTAAATTCGCTTACTATCCACTGATAGTGAGTATGAGTGTAAGAAGAGAACGAGATAGGGGACAAGGAAATACGACTATAAATGGTCGATGCCCTGCAACAGTGGAAATAACTTTCTCTATCAATCTCTTTCGATTCATCTTTCCACATTCTTTTGATTTGCCTCGTGGCAGTTGCAAGAAGAATTTTCGATGCGGTGATGTCCTACGAATCGTTGTAGAAAATCCTTACTTCGTATCTTCATCGGTTTCTTACCAGTTTCTCGATTTAAACTTTAATGAATATGAGTGGAAAATTTGGAATTAAAATTTTAAATAAACTGGAAATTTTAAAAGTTGAGTTAGCTTGATTAATAGAATTGAAGGATAATTTGAATTATATCGATAAAATGATTTCGTTTAAAACCGAATTTGAAATTCTATTATAATTTCTTGCATCTATTGTTGATATTCTGATTTGGTGAGCCAAATGCAGAATTGATATCCAGCTTGATCTGAAAAGATATTTCTCTATCTTTTATCTATCTTCGTTATCTCTCTGGCGAATTTCGAGGACGAAATTCCTTTTAAGAGGTGAAGTCTGTAACGATCCCGAATTTAATTAATGTTAAATTGAAAATTAAATTTATTTTTGGTTGAAAATTGTGAAATTAAATGATAAATTGATTCGAGTTTTTTCCAAATTCAAATAAATTATGTTATTTATATAGTTTCTTTTATAAATTATTTTAAATTTAGTATTGAGATATTTTTAAACAATATTAATATAGAGATATTTCAAGTCAATCCTATGAAATGGGTTTTTGAAGTTGTGTAAATATAACAAAATTTTTGAAATAAATATATAGAGAAATACAAGACGATTTGTATGAAGATAAAATAAATACTTAAGCTAGAAATAGGAAAAAAATTATAAGATAAATTATAAAATATAAAGAAAACACATTAGCAACATATTAAAATAGAAGCTCATTTATATTGTAAAGTATAAGTCAAAATAATAATAATAATAATAATAATAATAATAATAATAATAAAAAGATAATACATAAAGTAAACAAACTTGGTAAATTATAACATTATATTAAAATAGAATCTCATGTATATTACAAAGCCATAAGATGAGAAATAAGCACATACTAAATTCATAAGTTAAAATTTTATAACATAATTAAAACTACTTTATATCTATCTATATGCATGCAAGTATCTTTAGCCACTAAAGCTAGATCATAGCAGCCATCAAAATGTAAACCATCAGCCACTAAACAAATGAAGTAATAGCCAAAAGAGCAAGTAAAAGAAAGGCAAGATAAGTACAAGCAAAGTTGAATAAGTATAGGTTGGAAAGAAAAAAATATTTAGGCTGAGTAGGGAAAATATGACACATCAAAATAGGATGTGTATATAGCAATACATACAAATAGGATATGCTGTAGCTAAGCAAGGGGGAACATGCCTTTATTTCCATCAGCTAGCAGCACAAACAGTCAGTTCGAATTGTTAAAAATGTAATGCATTACCTCTAGCAAGATGTATATCACTTCGACCATACTATTTTGTACAAACCATATCATCACTCTGTACACTTTTCTTTTATATACATCCACTTCTTCATTTCATCAGTTTCGTCCATCATAAACAAAAATAAAGTGGCATCATTTCAAAACTCAAACAAACTCAACATCCAAGTAGAAGGCTTTCAACAGCAAATTCAAAAGCCTGTTTCAAAACTGCAAGCAAATCTAAATAACAAAGCAAGCTTTGTTCATCTTCTTGAATCTGTGAGCAACTTCAAGTTTTAAAACCAGCTCTTGAATTCAATGCCGTGAATCGGTGAGTAAACAACTCTAAATTTAACTTAATATAATTAGTTGTTGTTTGTTAAGTTTGAAATCTGGAGTTGCTTTGATATGCATATATATACATATATTGCCTCTATTTATACATTCCAACAACCTAAGTTGCTTCAAAAATCATGTATGTTCAATCTATTGATTGTTAGAGTAAAGTGTATGAACAAATTATGTTTAGGAAAGTATAAAGTAGATTTTAAAATTTTAAATTCATAATAAAAAGGTTGAGCTGCTCTAGGAATAAGCATAGAACAGTAATACTTAACATAAGTCAAAATTTTAAACATCTTGAATTGGCGATTCAAGTTTAGGAACTGATTGCTTAATCATAAATAGGATTTTTAAAGCTCAATTCATATATTTTTTGTAACGAGCAGAAGTGGCATGGCTGTGTTGATCATTTTGGGAAGATGGGGTTGCCTCGGGCAACACACTTGATCAGAGAAGTCGAAAATTGGTGGGGAGGAGCTGGGATGATCGATGATCGCGGGAAAAATGCAAAGTATTTTTTTTATGCATCATAGATGGAGATTCGATTAGACGTAGGGTTTAAGCTCTGTGTATATTTGGTTGAAGTCACGTGGAGATTGCTTCGTCGTCGCACTGATTCAGGCGATTGCACCTCGGGGAAGAGTCACGTGGGGTGGTGACGAAGTTGTACTCGCGGTTGCAAGGCGTAAGATGGTCGGGATCGATGGTGAAGGCTGGTTTTACCGAGGATGGTGGGTTCCAGATTTTCGATCGAATGCCTCGATTTTTATTTACTGATGAATTGGTTGATCGGAGTAGACGAGGGGGTCGGTGTTGAGGTTGTCGACTTGACGAAGATCATGGCGATGATCGGAGCCCTCGCGTTTGGCCGTGCATGTGCACAGCACAGTGGTGCTTGGGTGGTCTGGGATGGTGTCGTGGTTGTCGCGTGATGTTGCTCGAGTATTTTTGGGAAACGAATCGTGTCGAACCCTGTGCGCGTGAGTGTTTTTATCACTGCAGTTTTTAAATTTTATAAAAAAAGAAGAAGAAGAGGATTAGTAGAAGAAGAAGAAAGAGTAGAGGGGAAGAACTCGGGGGTTTTGAGATTTTACACGAGGAAGGTCTCGGGGGGGAAACTCGCGTTTGCTCGAAGTAGACGAGGGGAGGAGCTATGGTAGAATTGTTCAGGTTTTAAAACCTGTTGCAAGTTTTAACATTTTTTTTTCTAAAAAAAAAAGAAAAGAGTTTGTTTTTTTTTACAAGTTAAACCAAGTTATTAAATAAAGTTCAATAATGAATTTGAGTTAGTTTTGAAATTTGAATAATTTAATTTAAATTTGGAATTAAACTTAGTTTTATAAATTTAAAGGTATGAATAAGTTTAAATGTTAAAGTTCCTTTAATATGTGAATTTAATAAATAAATTTGATTTAAACTCTTTTAAAATTTCTTTATAATAAAATATTACTTCAACAAGTAATTTAAAGGATTTTTAAATTAGTTTTAAACTTTACTAAAGATGAACGAGGGTTCATTTTAAGTCTTGGGTTTAAAATGAAATTTAGAAAGGCAAGTTGAAATAAAAAGGTTTTCAAACATATTTATAAATGATATTTAAATCACTACTAAGAATGAGTTCACCTTAAATTAATAAAGATTGAATGATTCGTAATACATTAATTATTAAGATAATAGGAATGGATAATTAATGTTTGGTATCAATTAAATTAGTAATAGTAAGTTTAACTTTATTAATTAAGGTCTAATTTCTTAAAACAATTAATTAATTGGTTAATTAATTATGTAATTGGTTTAAAAGATTAATCTAATTAATTTATTAATTAAGAAGAATTAATAAAGGTGATTGATAAATTAATCTATATCAATTGATTTGTAATTAATAAATCAGGATTGGATAAATAATTCATAAGTAATTAATTTAATTGGAAATAAAATTGAATTAAGTAGGATTAAACGATTAATTAATCCTACTTATAAATGATTATTGAATGTTAGCCCTACTTATGAATGTTTATATTGTATGAAATGCCTTGAATTGGTTGTCCTATCTGATCTGTGATATTTTGTTCTGTGACTGTGTATAAATTATCCATTCATTTACATTGTTATATTATCTGTGAATCTGTGAATGGGCGATAAGCTTTATAGTTATATCGCTTATCAACTATATTTCTGTGTTTGATCTGTAATGATTAAATGATGTTGCAGTATTGTGTTAAACCCCTTGACCACACTTATACACACACCAATATGGATTTCACGAGGAAATCGATTAAGTCACAGATTTTGAAATGATTTATAAAATTGAATATTTGAATTCAAATGTTAATGTGAAAAGCTTTTGAAATGGAATTTCAAAGATGAAATATAGTTTGGATAACTTGATTGAGTTTTGAAATTTAAATATTTTGATTTAAATTTGAATTCAATATTTGAAATTGAATTCTATGATTTGGAAATTAGGATATAAAGAAAAGTTATTCAACTTATAATAAGTTATATGGTTTTTTAAACCATTTTTAAAGTATTATTCATTTGGGAATTTGAATTAACCCAAAAGATTTAACTTGTATAAATAAGATCGAATTTCTTCGAAACAAAAACTACTTGTTTTCAAATAATAATAGCTTTCATTTTAAAGAAAGAATCTCCCAATTATGTTGAAAAGGTTTCAAGCTGAAATAGAATTGAAATGTTTTGAAAGGCTATGAATGAATCTTTGGAAATGATTTTGAAATCTATAAGTTGAATCTTTGATTTAAAGATTCAACAAGTTAATCGAATTTTGAAAGCTATGAGTTAAATCTTTGATTTAAAGATTTAACGAGTTAATCCAATTGAAATGGAAATTGTTTTGAAATCCGTAAATGGAATTTTGTGAAATTAATCTTTTGTTAAAAAGATGTGAAATGGTAATTTGTTTGAACCATTTGAAAGAAAAGTTTTGAATTATTAAGTTGTGACTTAATTGAAATTCCTTATCCATATGTTTTAAAATGTTGCGCTTACTATTCGGGTTAGTCGGGAAAGGACCTTTGGGTCGTATAACCCATTCCGAATATGTGATACGTCGTTATGGATAGCATTTGAAGACCGGTGGTGAAGACCGGGTATTTGCAAGAACGATAGTATGACCTATCGATTGTCTCTGCACTGAGTTGCAACGGTATAGAGACTCCCTAAGTGATGGGAAGTCCGATCAGGATTATGAATACCCGGATTGCAAGGGCTTCATTGGAAGTGCCTTCGGTTCTGTTCTAAATCCAGAACAGACTTGTATGGATAGTTATGTCTGACATTACAATTTGAGATATAAAGCTTATTTCTTTCAAATATATTTCTGTTGGTGGTGGAGAATTTATTCTCTTAGCTTAACACCCTTCTCTGAGACGTACGAGCTCAGAGATTATGTAGTTGATGGTTATCAGCGATATATTCCCAATTTGGTAATGTGACATGCTGAGTGTTGCTGTGAAATGATCATTGTGTTGATCATTTGTGATATGATCATTTGTTTGATCGTTTATCTTTGTGATCATTTCTATGATCATTTGTTGACCCAAAGCACAGCTTTTGTATAAAGCGTGGCTTTGTGGACGAGACGTCGTCAAGCCTCACAACCCGGTAATGGTCGAAACAGGAATCATGGCGGCAAGGTTTCAGGGATCGCTTCCCTAGGGTAGGACCATTCCTTCTGGAAAGGGGTAGTACCATGGTATGGAGCCCAGATACTTACTCATGTGGATACACTATATCTATTACTGTGTGGTGTTGTTGGAATCGAGGCCTCGTATAAAGGTCCAAAAGGATCGGGGGTGGTATATCTGAGGTTTCTTACTCCCTGGGAAAGGGGTAGCCGGCCTTGTTTGGCAGAGATCCATTTGGGATGCTCGGGGACGTCCTTCCAGAGGCGTTCCATTTCGGGGTTTGGGAAGTTCCTTTGCCCGACCATTTGTTGGAAATCCATCTTCAAATACATACCTTGTACGGTTTTAGTTGTAGAACCTATCATTCACTTATGGTGGCGCCCCACTGTTTGGATGGTAGCTATAGTAGGCATAGTTCGAAATGTCTATTTTGGCTAAGATTTATATCTTTACTTTCGAAATGATTTTTACTACACTATGCACTAGTAATAATATCAAATGTTTCTTTTTAATGCGTATCAAGCATCTTTGACTATCATAAGGAGAAATCTCCTCCGATTCTGTGTTTGCATTGTGTGTGTGCGGGAGGCCTTATGGTAGTCTCATTTCTAAAAAAAACATTGCGAATCTATTTTAAAATATGTCTTTGTTTGTTTTTTTAAAGATAAACTGTTTTAGTTGCTCACACCAGTCCCACGACTGACCCAGAGTTTATTGTTTATTTCCTAAACTCTGGGTGCTCAAAATTTTCCACACGGGCAGTCTAGAGTTTGGTTTTTCAGATAATTAGGTTCAGTAGATCATTTGGAGCTAGTTCAGTTTTCTTTGGATATGGACGAGACTTGCTTAGCTTGGTGCAATCTTGATGGTGGATCGAAATAGGCGTTTTGGAGCTCTGTCTTTGGAGCTTTTTGGATCAGAGTCGCAGTATTATATTCTGAGAAGACTTATTTCATATTGTATCATGTTCCGCTGTATTCTATGTTGTATATTGTCTGATGTTGATGATTATCATTGTATCAAATTGATGTATCGGATATTGTATTCATGTTATATCAGTGATATCATCTTTTATTTCCGTTGTGTTATTTATCATTTAATGGTGTTGCAAGCTCCCGCGAAACGAATTTGATGTTGTTTGTTGGACATCGAGTTCGGGTCGTGACATTAGATAAGGTATATAAGCCTTAAATCATTTAAAATCCATTAGTAATCAATCACATTTAAACCAAATTAACTGCATGTCGATATCGAATATTGACCCATACTTATAATTTTTATATATATACCTAATTAACTAATGTTGGACCATGAAAAATATTAACGATGCCAAATGCATCAAATAAAAAATAATTAGTACTTTATAAATATAAATTAATGTATAACTATTATAAATCAGTTAAATCATGTGGTGTGTTAAAGAATCTACAAGTGCAGTTGTGCGACTCGTATGTATAAATTCAGCTGGCGATTAATATCGAACTATTCTAATATTAATGTTCATACTTAACCTTAGGTAGTGGTGTGAAAATTTGGCCAAATTTATCGCTTACGCATTTTCGGTAAAATTCAATTTTATTATTTTAAGTGGTACCCAGTAGTAATGATTATTTACATTCCTAATACTTATCAGTATTACAAATGATTTTAGTATCACTTTTTAAGTGTTACTAATGGCCTACGAGCAATGGAGCCGTCAAATTTGTCGCACTTATAAGTGTTACTAAATTATGTAGTGTAATGCTTATAAATGTTGCTACTATATAATGTCATAACATCCATAATCATGGAAAATCATTTATTTAGTAACATCTATAAGCGTTAGTAAATATAATTTTTATAACACTTATAAGTGTTAATATCATCACAATGTCCCTACACATAAGTTGCTTTTTTCATTATTGTATTCTATTTAGTCTGTAACATTTATAAGCATTGCTAATCCAAACATTGGTGGTACATATATGCATTATTATTAGCAAATTATCATTTTATGCAATTTCATGCACTATTAACATTAAAATTCGTAAATCAAATGAAACATGACATAACATAAACAATGATTTCTATATTACACATACAATTCATCATATTGATTTAATGCAAAGTTTAAAATGCTTCCCAAACAAAGTACGAACATTGATTCCCAAATCTCAAATACTACAATGTCATATTTGGATAATACTACAATAATAATAAAGCAAATGATTCGAAGTATCATTGATTTGGATTGACACTATATTTAACACTTGAGTTTCCCCCTGATTCGCCACTTAGTTTTTTTAATTTTGATGATCATTGATGAAAATTATACTTTTATTATTATTGATAATTGCTTTTGTAGCTCGTATCTTCTTACTTGGTTTACAAATGGTCACTACATTCCAACTTTTATGTTTATTCCTCCTCTACAAGTCCCTACATTTGATATGCCATTAATGAGAATTCAAACTTCAAGGGTATATTAATTGAAAACTGGATTTTATTTGAAGAATTAGAAAATTCCATCTAGACAGCATTATATGCATTAAATTGAACTCAAACCTAGAGTTTTGTATGCACTGACTTCAAACTCAGTGCATATGTGCACTTAGTTGTGCACTTAAACTCTGTATTTTATTTTTTATGTTAATCATTAACACTACTTCCCAAAAACATTATTATTTTCTTGAATTGCTTTAATTATGTACAATTTTTCATATACTACATCTTTCTTAGTCAAAATTATTAATAAACAACGGTGTTATGTTATCAACACATTCCTTTTTAAATTGCCTAAGTTTATTCCAATTGATTCTAGAGGCTTAAAGTTTATATATTTTAATCTCGCTTTATAGCGATGTATATTAAGTCTGTATTATGTATGTTAGTTTCTCAAAATAAGCTATTTGAATATAAATGCAATTTATCTGTGTTTCAAAATAAGCCATTTGAAATATAAACATGGTACAAAATACATTATAGTGCTGAAAAGTAAAGTGGTCTTAAGGAAAAATCCAGTACATAGTTACAAAAAGAGTTGATTTGAAAAAATAACTCATATTTAGAGCCTATGATATATAAGTAATGTTACAACTGAATTTTACGCATTCTTTGAACAGACTTAAACGATCGAATTGGTTGAGCGAACGATGAAGAAATGATTCACGAACTTGGTAAACATCATAAAAAGCCTAGAAAAAGAAGGTATCGAAAAATAGTTAAAAAACTGAAAATTGACTTTATAGATCGGTTGCTTTGGGTTGATACTAATCCAAGCCCCAAGCGATGCCTAGGGAAATTAACAAAAATCTCGGAGCAATACAACCTCTGGCTATCCCGAAGTAGAATAACAAGCGGCTTGAAGTCAAGCTCGAAGTCAGATCTGTGTCGATCCAAACCTTGGTTGGTCACCGATCAGTGAATCCTTGGTTCAGGGTCCGGCATGCGACTTTTGTGAAGGGACATGCATGATGTGGAGAATGCAAGTAGTGATTTTCGAAGCCAAATGTAGAGATCTTCGCCTATAAATAGAGGTAGATGGTTCTTGGAAAAAGGACTTTTTTGCTTTTCTAAATTTATTTACTTGGTCACGAAACTTTGTCGGATCTCCACCGATCCATAAAATCACAGTTATAGAAGTCACTGAAATTGAATAACAAAGTTTAATTGGACATAGGCTGGAGAATTCACCGAGCCACTATAAAACTTGTCTGTTCTTCATTTTTATTTCTCGCTTTTTCTTGATAATTTTCATATTTATTATTTTATTATGTGATTTTGCCATTTCTGATGCAAACATTTTGGTGCTGTCACTAAGAAAACTCGGATTTGACTACTTAAGTTAAACTTGATGAAGATAAAGAGGCCTAACATCAAATCTATGACAGGAGGAAGACATCAAGAACATGAGGGCAGCCTGGAAGTGTCCTCGGGATTGAGCTCCCCGTCCATCCATTTAACTAGAGATGAGATGGGAAGAATGATGAAGGAGTTGCAAAATGGAATGGTGACTCAAGAAGAAGAAATATTCGACATATTCTTTAGAAAAATGGAGCAATGAATGACGTTTGGAATAACTGAAATGAAAACCAAAGGCCAGAAGGCAGAGCGGACGCCTTTGCGATTGGAGTGGAACATGTAGGAGCGACCCTTATAGAGATACCTCAGATCGATACTTATCCAAGGAGTCAGATCGATACCAAATTTAGGATTGAATGACGAACGTTGAAAGAATGATATCGAACCTCGAAGCGGGAGCCAGACTAAGAACACAACAATAGTAATTGGATCCAAGAGTTCCTCGTTAGAACAGTGTGTAGGACGAAGGCTTGGATCAGAGACTTCCATTGATGACAATGGTAGGATCGTTGTGACAGTAAGACGGGTACTAAGAAGTGGAATCCAAGAGCGGAGCATAAAAGATGTGAATATGAATCCATTTACTCCAAACATTCAATATGTAAGAAATCCGCTTGATTTTGGAGGCAATGTGATTTAGACAATTGAAGAATGAGTCCATTAGCATGTGGACGAATTGGTAGACAAGTTCATAAAGCAATTCAAAGTGCATATTGCCGGACCAAAGAACATTACAATGCTTTTAAAAATGAAATAAAAGGGTCGGAAAGAACTTATGAATTTATTTGACAAGATTCAATGCAGTAGCTACTATAGTGCATAAGCCAGATCCATCGATAGATTTGATGACGATGTATCCAGGATCACTATAACACCCGTAAAATGAACCATAAATAAATGGAGTAAACTAAATTAAATGTGATATGGTAGAAAGCAGAAATTTTATAAAAGTTGGAATTTGACCATGAAAGTTATACCGTTGCAGTTAGGGAAAAATTCTGATTAATTCTCGTATATAAAATGTTCTAAAGGAACTCAAACGAAGAAGTTATGAGTGTTTTAAGTTTTTAGATTTAAAATAACTTGAATATGATTCAATAAATAATTAATTCCCTAATTTGAAATTTGAAATTAATTGTTATTAGATTTGGAGGTTAAGTAACATTTACATTTAGCAGTTAATGTCAAAACTTAATAAGGGTATGAACAATAAATAATCAAGTAACGGTAAAATAAAATACCTTCCCAAAATAAGGGAAGAAGTCGACCTAGCACCTCAAGGGATTGACCTAGAGGTCGACCGTAGGGGCGACCACTTGAAGCATAGGGGTTGACTACTTCCTTATTGTGAAGCCTATTTTGATGAATTGTACGTTCCAAATTTATCTGTTTAATGTATTCTCATTCAACGGTTCTGGTACGTTTATAACCACTATAAATTAGACCTTAGACCTTCCACTTTGATCCACAAATATTTTGGGAACAATAGCGAATGTCTGCAATTGTTATCTCACCAAATTAGATTTAGAAACTCCATAGACAATTCAGGTAAGAATCCAATCTATTTTCTATATATTTCTTCTTCCTCCAACCTATTCTTATTATATTCTCCTCCAACTATTTTAAATATAATAAATGTATATACCTCTTCCCTGTTATATATATATATATATATATATATATATATATATATATATATATATATATCAAAAGAAAGAGAGATTCAGGAAGACCTTGTGAGGCATGCAAATCCAAGAAGGTAAAGCTAAGGCTATTTTGTGAATGGAAACCTTAATATTTCTTTTCAGCAATTGTATAGTGTATTTCTTTTTGGATTTGGATATGCTTTAGGGATTTCGGAATTTCGAAAATATGATAAATAAAATCTCCTAAAATTCCTTTTTATATCGATATGTTAACTCTATGTTGAGATTCCTAATTATTTACATTAATTTGATGAAATTTGTTTCGTTTATGCATTTTTGATAATTCCATAGTCTATGCCATTTCTTCTTCTTCTTCTTTGGATCAAATTATGATTCTTTATTAAATTAAGAGATTTAGATCACAATTCTATTCGTCGTTTACACCACTTATTCTTATATATTTCTTTATAAAAGAGGAGTTGCATGGAATATGGAATTTAGATTGCAATTCTTATTGTTTAAGATATCCGTTGAATTGGTGTAATAAATTGATTTTCTATTTTATTTACAAGTCTATTATTGCAGTTTTAGTTATGAGTATTTATTCCCTGTTTTGGATATTAGAATCCCATGAAAACTTTAGAATTTGACAAAAAAAATACTTGTTGTAATATTTCATTAAAGAATTAACGTTTAACACGCTACTTTAAAGAAAATATGTGCATTTAGAACTTATTAGATGCGAATATTTATTTACTATTTGTGTAATTAACATATAATTATTGGGTATATGGTGTAATTAATTAGGCATTTATTTTCATTTATTTTTTCTCATTAGAAAGGTAATTGATTATGAGACGAAAATAAAAGGAAACTCTTATATAGCCTAATTATTATTTTTAATGCGTAATAAGAAAGATTTCTTATAAGGCCTTATTTATGAAACGGTGAGATGAATGTGTGTGTGTGTGTGTGTGTGTGTGTGTGTGTGTGTGTGTGTGTATGGAGAGTAATTTATTTATGGCCAAATCATAAGGATGTGAGGTCAATAGAGTTACATAACGGAGGTCTGCCCTTTACTTTGAGGGTATTGTGTACACTTTGATTGATGTGAGATATCCTTATAATAAATATTTATAATGACGCGAGGTTGGTCCTAAATTCTGTAGAGGAAATCTGCCCAGCTAATGTGGCTAGCAATTCCTATGAATAGTTGGACTAATGTGAGACATCATTAGGAGTATGGGCTATAAGACAAAGGCCTGCTTCGGGTCTTGAGGTATTATGCGGTTGGACTTGCCTCTTTTCCTTAAATGAAGTATCATATGGCCAACCCCCTAAGTGGTATCTCTACAGGTGTTCGTTTTTGGAAATAGGTATTAAATGATAGGGTCTGCCATAAATAAGGTATTAAATGACCAGAATTTGCCTCTTTTCCACATGGAAGTATTAAGTGGCCTAAGAGGTTCCATATAATGTCGGCTAGATAGTACTAGTGAGAAGCATACCTTGGAAATATGTATTAAATGATAGGGTCTACCATAATTAAGATATTAGATGACTAAAGTCTGCCTATTTTCCAGTAAAAATTATTAAGTGGCTTGATTACCATCTCTCACATAATTAGCTATTTATGACATATGATTGGGATATGTGACTCTAGAAGCCTGCTTCTAGAATGGAAGGTATAAGTGTTTGTACCCGCATCATTTCCTTATAAAGAAGTATTAAATAACTTTTATTAGTTTATGTTCACAGACATATTTTTATTTTGAAATATACCACCCAAGTATTGGATATGTAAGACTTGAGATTTTTATTCACCAGACACTTGTTGTTATGACTCCCTCCTTATTACAACACAGGTTAAGGATGGAGTGATGGCGGTGACGATGCTTAGAGATGGAGAAGCTTGGCTTGTGGCGGTATTTGCTATTATTACTTGCTTTTATGTGTACCCATGTATTTAGACAACTGTTGTGACATATATTATGTTATAGTTTTTATGGAATTTTGTCTTATAACATTTTTATGGTTTTTAAATAAATGGACATACTTTTCTATTATATTCCATCCGTTGTGAGTTCTAAAAGCTTAATTATGGCTCTATAATGTTAGTTCTACAAATAGCTTAACTTAGAATGGATCTAAGTTATGATGGGCCTTTTCTGGATTGAAATTTAGGCATGTTCAGGGGTGGGTTGTTACATTCGCCGACAAAACTGATTTTAAAATTACTTTAGATAGGGAACCATCGATGGATCTCACAGAGTTCTATCATGAGCTAAAAAAATTCTACATCAAGAGGACGCCAAAGCAGACAAAGGCACTAAGGTAAATGTTGTGGATGATGGAGGGCCATCCGGAATAAGATATGGAAAGGATAAGGAAAAATAGGCCGACGATGGTTTTAGGTGACCAAAACTACAAAGCAATGGACCAAAATTCCCCTCCTACACTGAATTAACAGAGATTCCGAAAAGAATCTACTTGGATACCGAGGACAGGTCCCATAAAAAACCTGCAATGGGAGAGCCCATGGATCGAGAAAGAAGTTTTGGAAAGCATGGCATGTTCCATAAGCTGGATGGGTAGAAGAAATCTGAATGATGACATCTATGTGACTTAATAGAAGAGCTATTTATAGTAACTAACCATGGCATTACATAAGGAATAAAACCACAGAAGTGTAGCCAAAACGACCAACTACGGTGGATATATCTGGTTTGGGCCTAGGATTGGGCTGAGGATGGTTATCACATGATCGTGATAGACTGAGATAACGTATGATCTTTGCACTCTTACTTTCTTTAAATAAGATCCATAGAAATACTACCACATCACATATATATGCATGGTATCGCGATCGGTCTTCGAACATACTCTAAGTTCAGGTTCGAGAGTAATCCTTGATCAAATTGGACTATTTGATGTACTGAATTGAGATAAAAGGATGGAAGGATGGTCGATGTATGGGTTTGAAAACCACTCAAACACGATGATTGACATTGATACCATAACGGAGTACCAACAGTGTTTGGTTATTCTCTAAAACTAAGAAAATAGAATGATAAAGTATGAGTTCCCTCGCCAAAAGGCGAGCGAATGGATTCATACTAGATAGCGAGTCTCATTACCAAAGAGTAAATGGTGGGCAATCTTCGATAGCACCCTTCACCAAAAGTGAATGGATGGGTACGCTCAGAAGGCAAGCTCCTTGCTGGAGAATGAATGGATGGTGCGCTCAGAAAGTAAGCTTCTTTGCCAAAGATTAAGTGGATGGTTGCGCATCATAGTAAATGCCCTTATTGGAGAGTAAACGGATGGACTTGCTTGGTCGTTGGGTCCTCTTGTCGAAGAGCAAGCATATTGGATTCAATATGAAATAACGATCTAGAGAGATCAAGGATTAAACCAACCATTCGGAAAGATCGACGATTTAACCAACGATTCGGAGAGACCGAGGATAAAACTAACGATCAAGAGGGATCGAGGATAAAACTAACAATCTAAAGGGATCGAGGATTAATCTAATGATTTGGAGAGAAAAATAAACTAGACTTTGGATCTAAGCGCCATTTAGCTTTAAAAAAAATTGATAGTAATTATCATATTACCTCATTGCCTCAATTTAGTCGGACTCATTTATGATGGAATGGTGAAAGATTTTGAATGATTTATAGAATATGCTCTGATCGGTGGCATTGCACTACCTTGATTAATAATTTATGATAACTTAATGATTGATAAAAGTTATTGCTTTGGTTCAGTTGAGTGTTCTTATAATGGGATACTAGACAATATTAGATGATTTGTAAGCAATGTTCCAACCGATGGTAATGAACTTACACAATTATATACCTATGATTACCCTATACATGCTCAACTCACGATAAAAAAACCCCAGGTGAACATGGGATAACATTAATTTCTATATACGATTGCTAACTCCCGAGCGAACATGGTATGATTTTGGTTCACCATATATAATAATTCTAGGAAAAAACATGAAATGATGATAACTTGTGACTGGCACTCAAGCAAGGATTTGAGTCATTAATTAGCTATGGCTGTTAGGAATAACCTTTGATTTATAGGTAAGTTCGAAGGAACTGAACGATTTGCTACAATTCGATCAGTTAATAGATAGAGAGCTCGACTACTAGTGATTTGTCGTATTTGTTTTTGAGCAAAGCACAACTTCCATTCACAAGGAGTGCTTTGGGAGGGCATGTATTACAACTGAATTTTTCATAGTCTTCAAACAAACTTAAACGATCAAATTGAATGAGCAAACAACGAAGGAATGAACCAATAACTTGGAAAGCATTATAAAATTGCAAGAAAAAGGAAATTCCAAAAAATAGTTGAAAAGGTGAAAATTGACGTTTTGGATTGAGTGCTTTGGGTTGTGCCAACTCAATCCCCAAGCATTGCCTAGGGAAATTGACAAAAAGCTCAAAGCAATACAACCTCGAGCTAGCTCGAAATAGAGCCTAAAGCAGAGCAATAACTGGCTCGATGTCAAGCCGTAAGTTAGATCGGTGCCGATCTAGAGCACTTAAGTTGTCATCGCAGGTAAATTCTTGGTTCGGTATTCGACTATAGACTTTGTAGAAGGACGTGGACGGCATAGAGAGTATGTGTCGCAATTTTAAAGTAAAATGTGGAGATCTTTGTCTTTATACAGAGGTAGAGTGTGCTTGGAAAAAGCACCTTTCTTCTTTTTTATATTTACTCACTTGGTCACGAAACTCTATTGGATCTACACCGGTCCGTATAATCATAGTTCATAAAAGTTGCAGAAATCAGATAACAAAGTTTAAGTAGAGTGAAGAATTCGTCGAACCACGATAAAATTTATGTGTTCTTCTTTTCTATTTCTTGATAATTTTCATATTTATTACTTCATTGAGTCTCGACGTCATTTTTGAAGCAAATAAGTGAGCGTTTATCTTTTATTTCTTCATTATGGGCATTAGGACACAATGTAAGTTGGTATGTGTTCTTCCTGCTTATAATCACGCTAAATACTAAATATTTCATATTGACTCCAACAACATGAATAAAATTACCTTTATAAGTGTCTTTGATGCTGAATATTTGTAAAAAGTAAGTTCTAGTTCAACGTAATCTGTAAATAAGACGATTGTTACTATTTGAAAGTTTTAATAATAAATTCTTTTTTACAAGCAATTTTTTTGCTAATAAAAGTGGTCCTTGAACCAGGGGAGCACTCAAATATTGTTTTATAAGCTTTAAACCAACAACAGCGAAAACAAAATATTATGTTACCAGGACATATTGAATTTGTAATTGTGTTGCCTTAAAAACAATATTGAAAAAATCGGTAATAGAAGATCCACAGTTTTCAAAAGTTGGAAGACAATAATTTTTCAAGAGGTAAAGGACTAAAGAAGTAAATATACTAAATTTCAAATCAATTTTAGCATGTCACAAATATACCTTCACTCCAATTGCAGCTCCGACGGTATGTTGCAGATAGCGTGCGTGGTATCTGGGTCACAAAACCTTGTATCTGCAGATAATCATCCATGCCATCAGTTAGACGCTGGCATAAAAATGCAATTTATTCAACATCAGAAAAGCATCAAAAAATACGAACACGAAATTAATTATTAAAGAAATGGTTATGGTGTATATTTGTATGCAAGCTGCCTTATTTGTCAAAATATGGTTGGCTCTGCATGTACATAAACCATGCACAAGACCTACGTCTGGTTAGTTAAAAAGGAAAAACCACATACCAAGTCCACAAAAGCAATCTCCTCTAAAATACCACAATTATGGGACGAAATTTAATTACTCAAGAAAGTATGCTTGAAAACACACTGCAACAAAATATGTATTTCGCATGCTAGTTGCAATATTTCTAATCACAGTACTCTCTCATACAACCTGAATCGATCACTATAGCAACTTCAACCACCGTTGTTTTTCTCTTCATGAAATTAATTCTCCCGAAAAAAATTTGGTCAAGATTCAATTTAGTAAAAAATCTTCGACCGCAACCTAAAACCATACCGCTACCTGATGGAGGTTTCTGAAGGGATCAAGAGCGCTCATCTTAGCTTGTGGATGCATGAAACTGTAGCTGCCGATATACATCTAAGAGCATGACAAGTACTGACGATTGGGTCGAAGCATGTAGATATAGGTCACTTAAGTCTGGACGTCAAGTTTGTTGTCGCCACTGCCGTTTTGAACTGGAGTTGTCACCTAAACCTCAGGTGGTCATCTGAAGCTCGCGCCTTGCAGCTGGGGAATTAAAGCTTGCCTTGATCGCAAATTACCGATTCGCCTTTTGATGCTAACATCAATGATGCTAAATGCATGCTGATATAAAATAAAGGAATTGGGGGAGGCAGTTTTGAGGTGTAAAGTTGGATCTGGAGGCAGTTTTGAGGAAGTGGGGGCTTAGAAGTTAATATAAAATAAAGAAAAGGGTAAAAGTTTGGTGATGGATGGGGGAGAAAATTTTGGAAAAGGAGCCAAAGTTTTGTTGTTTAGAACCAAAAGAAATTGTATACCTCAAAACCCTGATCCATTTGAAATTAATAATTTTGCAACGCAATATCTATAGTTTTCGAGTTCTGAATTATTGTAACAATTGGAAATTTTTTGGAAATTTTGGATAATTAAAGATGTTAACCATTTTATTTCTAATTTTATGAATATTTTAAGTTTATTTTACAAAATTTCCAAATTTATAGATTATTTGAAATATTAAATTTTCTAAAATTTTGAATGTTTTATAAAAGTTTAAGTTAACTTAAAAAAATTATTTTTGAATTTTATGATAATTTCAAAATTTGTTTATGAATTTAGTTTGGAAAATTACAAATTTAATTATTAAATATTGAATATAAAATATTGAATATTAAATAAATTTATTAAATATTAATATTGAATAATAAATATTACTTATTAGTAATTAAACATTACTTATGAATTATTGATTGTTAAATATTAAATAATACTGTTAGTTATTAATTAGCTAATAATAATTACTAATTACTAATTATTAAATTAACTATCAAATACTAGCAGTAGTTATTAAATATTAAGTAATAATGGTATTATTATAAAAATATAATTTTTAATAAATTGCTATAAATTATTGAATGTAATTCATTAATATTAACTATAATTTATTAATTATTTACAATTAATTATAATAAATTATTAAATACAAAAAATAATTATTGATTATTGATTATAATTAGTCATTATTAATTAGTTATTAATACTCATTGGTTATAAATTATAAATAATTACCGGTCTAAGTTTTCATTTGTAAAGTATTAATTCTATACTACCGTTTATAATTATTAAATATTTGTCATAGTTATTGATTGTCATTAATTATTAATATTTTAACAGTTATTATTAATTAACAATTATTTATAAAAATCTAAATTACTTTTTAAACTTTGTACAAAAGTTGGAAACAAAAATAAAATTTTGCGGCGTCTTCTCTGGCGATGTTTCTATGGTCCGCTTCTTCTTTCGCCTGACTTTTTTCATCCTTCGACTTTAGACTCGTCTCTCCTTTCCCACCTTTGCATCGTCTATTCTCTGTGCCCTACTCAAATCCAGATTTGGAGCGCCTCCTTTCTCGATTTGGCATGCTCTTCAAGGTCGCTGCTTCGAATGTAAGAGCTACTGAGCCTTCGAGTATTGAATCCAATGTTTCTGTTGCCGCTCGATCCGTGGGTGACCTTGCCTTGCCTGTGTTGGTAAGCGATAACCCTCTATCTGGTTAATTGAAAAACATTAATCCACTGTTATTATCCGCTCCTCCTTTACTTGGCTGCTCTTCAATTTCTGGTGAGAACCCATTGTCATCGTTGGCATCTGCTTGTATTAACACTTGGTTGATTATGGATGTTGGGTTGCATGATGAGTCTGATTTGGGATTAGCGCAAACTGAGCTTATCGATAACAGAGACGGTGGTTTGGCTGATAAGGAGGTGGCTTTGGCCGTTGACGCCGGAGTTAATTTAGCAAGTGTAGTTGTGCCAGTTGGGTTCGTCTCATCTAACCTTGGTTGGTCTCGAAGTTGCTCTTCAAGTGCTCATGTAATTGCCAAGAACGTTATCCCCACTCCCTGTTTATCTCTATGTGGTGTAGCTCATGTTCCTGAGGTTGCTTCTCCTCCTCGAGTTGTTCCACAGTAGTCGTCGTTGTTCACCAAATTGCCAAAAAAATGCGAATATGCATTCTCCCCGTTGCTTTGATAAAGTAGAGATCGAGGGAATTATGATTGCTCTGGTGGAAGTGATTGAAGCCAGTGTTGATTTTTGGAAGGATTATTTCATGGGTTATTTCCTCGACTCCAATCATGTCTATCAACTTGTTAAGGCGCGTTGCAACCAGATATGGAAGCCTAAAGGGGGCCTAAGTGTTCATTTCGATAATGTAATATTCTACTTTAAATTTTTGCATAGTGATGAAAGACAACATATTCTTGAGACTAATCCTATTCTCATTGATGGGAAAACTTTCATTGTTACAACCAGAAGTCCGTCTATTGATAGGGCAAGGATCAGGTATTATCTATTCTTGTCTGGGCCTACTTTTCGCACATATCATCTGTTCAACAACCTATGATCGGGATTGATTGGCTAGCAGGCCTTATTGGTAAGGTGATATGTTATGGCACTAACACGGTAGCCAGAAGGAGATTAGTTTATGTTAAAGCAATAAATGAAATAACACTCGACAAATCCATCAGCAGCAAACACCATCAAAAAGGATTAGTTTATGCCAGTTGTAAATCTGTAAAAATGAAGAAAAGCAGCTCAGCAAAAGGTTTTCACCAACAAGTCTCTACATCTCTTAAACCAACTCAACAACCTGAACACACAACCAAACAAAACCATCAGTAGCAAACACCATCATCCATAACTATTATTATTTCAACACTCTTTAGCAACTTCTTCTCGCAACCACCGCTGTAACCTCAGCAAACACATCAAACTAAAGGTAAACAATCATCTAATTCGCTTCCTACCACATTACTTACCACTTCTTCCCAAACTCACCTGCAAACCGCCCACAAACCATACACAACCAACTCGCCAAACTACTACAACATCATCTTCAATCCCCTCTACAACCTACGCTAGGAAAGCAACCTAAACACCAGCGCTTCAATGCCACTATTCCTGTGCCCATACACAATCCATCACCACATTTCAAACCACCACCACATAGGTCACTAGAGAACCTAGAGTTTGAATTGAAAATTTACAAAAAAAATTAAAATAAAAATAAAACACTCACTTATCACTCTCGCGTGATCGTCGACTTTGTTAATATTATACTTCAACCACCATTATTTTTCTCTTCATGAAATTAATTCTCCCAAAATAACTTTGGCTAAGATTCAACACTAGTAAGAAAAACTTCGACTGCAACCTAAAATCATGCCGCTACCTGATGGAGGTTTCTGAAGGGATCTTAGAGTGCTCGTCTCAGCTTGCGGTTGCCTGAAACTGTAGCCGTCAATATGGATCTAAGAGCATGACAAGTACTAATGATAGGGTCGAAGCATGTAGATATAAGTCACTTAAATCTGGATGTCAAGTTTGTTGCCGCCACTGCCGTTTTGAGCTAGAGTTGTCACCTGAACCTCAGGTAGCCATCTGAAGCTCGCGCCTTACAGCTGGAATTAAAGCTTGCCTCGATCACAGATTACCGATTCGCCTTTTTGATGCTAACATCAATGATTCTCAATGCATGCTAATAAAAAATAAAGGAATTGGGGGAAGGCTATTTTGAGGTGTAAAGTTGGATCAGGAGACAGTTTTGAGGAAGTGGGGGATTAAAAGTTAAGATAAAATAAAGAAAAGGGTAAAAATTTGGTGATGGAGCCAAAAATTTGAATTGGGGGACAATTTTTGGAAATGGAACCAAAATTTCGTTGTTTTGAAAAAACAAATTTGTAAACCTCAAACCCCTAATCCATTGGAAATTAATAACATTGCAATGTAAAATTTATAGTTTTCGATTGAATTATTGTAACATTTTGAAATTTTGGACGATAAAAAATTTAATCATTTTACTTTCTAATTTTATGAATATTTTTAAGATTATTTCACAAAATTTCCAAATTTAAAATTATTTGAAATATTAAATTTTCTAAAATTTTGAATGTTTATAAAATTTAAAGCTAACTAAAAAATTATTTTTGAATTTTATGAACATTTCAAAATTTGTTCATAAATTTAGCTTAGAAAATTACAAATTTAATTATTAAATATTAATATAAAATAAAATTATTAAATAATAAATATTAACTCTTAATAATTCAACATTGCGTATGAATTATTGATTGTTAAATATTAAATAATAATGTTAATTATTAATTAGTTAACAATAGTTACTAATTATTAATTATTAAATTAAGTATTAAATATTTGCACTAGTTATTAGATGTTAAATAATAATAGTAATTAATATAAAAATATAATTGTTAATAAATTAATATTAATTATTAATTATATTCATTAATTATTACATGTAATTAATTAATTTTAACTATAATTTATTAATTATTTACAATTAATTATAATAAATTATTAAATATAAAAAATAATTATTGATTATAGATAATATTTAGAAATTATGAATTATTTATTAATACTCACTGGCTATAAATTATAAATAATTACCCTTCTAAGTTTTCATTTATAAATTATTAATTCTAAACTACTGTTTATAATTATTAAATATTTGTCATAATATTTGATTGTTATTAATTACAGGAAATTATTGTCAAGGACAAAATTTCATAGCTTTTTAGCCTCAAGGACAGACCTTTAATATTTTATCCTGAAGGACAACTTTCTGTATGTATCAGTTTTTAGTTATTGATAGCAGTTTTTAGGTATCAGTTTGTAGTTATCGGTAGCAGTTTTTAGGTATCAGTTTTTAGCTCGGTATCAGTTTTGTTGTCCTTATGAATAATTTTGGAAAATGTTTGTCCTTCTGAATAATTTTTAGAAGAATGTTTGTCCTTGTGGTAAAAATATTGAGGTCGTGTCCTTGAGGCAAAAAATATAGAAATTTTTGTCCTTTAAATTAATTCCCCCATTAATTATTAATATTTTAATAGTCATTATTAATTAATAATTATTTAAAATTAATTGTTAAATACTAAATATGACTTCATAATAATAAAATTTTATTAGTCTTCATTATTCTATAATTAAAAATAGGTCTATTGCAATGGGCAAAAAAATCCAGTTGGTAGAACTATGTTTACTGCAACTGGCAGGAAAATGCAATTGTTAAAAATATGTCTATAGCAACTGGCAGAAAAATGTAGTTGCTCAAAATATGTTATTGCAACTGGCAACAAAACACGGTTATTTAAAATATTACTTCTTAAGTATTAAATATTACTTATTAATTATTGATTGTTGAATAAAAAATATTACCCTGGCTTATTAATTGTTGAATAATAATTACTAATCAGTAATTGTTAAATTAAGTACTAAATATTAATAATAGCTATTTAATATTAAATACTAATAGTAATTATTGTAAAATATAATTGTTAATAATCTGATATTAACTATTAATTATATTCATTAATTATTAAATGCAATTAATAAATATTAACTACAATTTACTAATTATTAATAATTGATTATAACAAATTATTAAATATAAAAAATAATTATTGATAATATTTAGTATTTATGAATTATATATTAATACTTATTGGTTATAAATTATAAATATTTAAATCAGGTAAATAGGCACAAGCAAAAAGTTGCAAAAAAATTTAGTCTCAGGGACGACAAGTTTGTTTTTTAGTCTGAAGGACACTTTTTAGTGTAAATTGAAAATGATAGTTACAACTATCATTCTGTGATTTACACTAAAAAGTATCCTTCAGCCTAAAAAACAAACTTCTTGTCCTTAAGACTAAATTTTTCTCTAACTTTTTCCTTGAGCCTAAAAACCCCTATTTAAATATCAAAGTTTTTCATTCATAAATTGTTTGTTCTAAACTACTATTTATAATTATTAAATATTTTTCATAATTGTTAATTGATATTAATTATTATTTTTTAATAGTCATTGTTAATCAATAGTTATTTGAAATTAATTATTAAATACCAAAAATCACTTCATAATAACTATTTTTTTTAGCAAAGCTAGCCGGCTTTAAAGTAGCTCGTGCCACTGTATAAATAACGAGAAAATAGGTTTTCTGTACATGCATAGAACAGCAAAATGGAAACATCCAACCACAATGAAATAAAAAGAACAAAAACTATGGAAAAAGAACCTAGACTACTAAATAACGTGACTACTCCCCCACGAAAGAGGAGGGTCCAAAGCTATCGTTAGAAGATGGGCCAATAACATTCACAAACCCAGAGAAAAAAGCGCAAGATTCGGATCATAACCATAAGAAGCTAGTAAGTAAATAAATGTGGAAAATAGGCACAAGGACCTCTTTAGCAAGTGCAATTAGTTTCTGAGACGCAACTAAAATAATTACTTTTAAGGACAAAATGCAAAACAATTAGTTTTTAAGACCTAAAAACTATGAAATTATGTCTTTAAGAGTAATTGGACTGCTGATTTTGTCCTTAAAAGTAATTATTCTACTGACTTTGGCCTTGAAATTAATTTATGTGGATGTGTGTCCTAGAAACTAATTGGACTGCAAAGTTTGTCCTCCTAGTGAACTGCCCCTAAATAAATTTCCTACCCCACGTGATATTATAAAACTTACTTTTATTCTCCTCATCCATATCACAAGTCCTAGTAAGAGTAAGCCCCTCACCCTCAATATGATACAAAAGACTATGACTCTCTCCCCCAACATCATTGATAAAGGTATAGTAGGTGTCAGGTACTGGCGAGTAGCGCATATCAGAAAAAACATGAATCCAGATTCGCTCCTTAGAATTCCATGAAATAGTATCAGTCATAATAGTAGTGGCATCCTCGGACTGGGTCTCACCAGCAGGAACAACTATATCAAGAGAGTCAACGGTAGGAGTTTCAACAAAAGAAATGACAATAGGAGCAATGACAATAGAAGAAACATACGCAGGAGCCAAATCAGCAGGAACAACAACAGGAGGAGGCTTAGAGGGAGGCGGAGCAACCTTCGGGACCCGCCTCCTGATAGGAGGTCGAAGCAAAGGAACTCGATCAGATAGAGGAATGCCGGCAGAGGCCATACTGGAACACGTCTACGGAAGATGCCCAAAAGACTGACAGACCGTGCATATATTCAATTTCCAACTGTAACGCACTCTGACCTCTGCAACATGCCCCTCCTCAATTCTGACTTTAAGCACTGAAGGCAGAGGCTTGACCGGGGTGATCTCAGTCAGAGCTTTGGCATAAATTAATCTATTCTTGGCTACTGCGTTTGCATTATAACAAATTACCTTACCACAAGGCTTGCTAGCCAATCAATCCCTATAAGAGGCTGAAGAACAGAAGGAATATGAGAAATGGACCCAAACAGAAATAGACAAAACCTGAGAACAAGCCATATCCACAAAAGGACTCCAAGTAGTATTAATGAAAGGTTTTCCTTCTACGAGAATTGGGTCGGCTTCAAGAATTCGCTGTCTTTCATCACATCGTGTGAATTTGAAATAGAACATTTCGCTGTCAAAATGCACACTCAAGCCACTTTTGGTTTCCAGACTTGGTTGCATCTAGTTTTTACAATATTATAGGACGGATTAGAGTCAAGGAAAAAGCCCATCAGAAAATCTTTTCAGAAATCAACACCAACCTCAATCACTTCTTTTGGAGGAATGATAACACCATCAATCTCAACATTGTCAAAGCAAATTGGCGAATACAAACCATCGTTGATTGGCATTTTGGTGAATAGAGACGACCATAAAGGAGCAGACCTAAGTGGAGATGGTTCCAAAGGGGCAATGGAACTATCAGAAGGCAATTGTCGACATGTAGGCAAGTTAACAGGGGGAAAAACGGGTGCTGCATTACCACAAACAGATTGTGAGCAACCTGACAAGACTCCACTGTTAAAAGTCATAGACCAATCAACATCATTCCCAACTGCACTAACACTACCATTCACTTCGGCAAGAGGGACCTTGATATTTTTAACTTCGTTGTTCTCTTTTTCGTCAACACCAATATCGGATGCATCGTTCAAACCGACAGCAGTTTGAGCCCAACTGGATTTACCTGCGTTGCCAAGCAACAGCGAAAGGACGTGCTCACCAATGACCAACGGACAGTCAGAACCATTCTTGGCGACAGCGAATGGGGAGGGCATCTCATTTAACAGAAAGACCAGAGGATTGTTATCGGGCCCAATATTCATGGCAAAAACGATGTCGAACTGGGGATTTTGTTGCAATTATCGGTTTTGTCAGGTTCAAAAAGAGAAGACGTGGGCGGCTCTGACAGAGACTTCCCCAGAACAAAGAGCGAAGGCAAATTAAAAGCGGCACCAGATTGAGAGGTGGAAGCAATATCTGACCCACGCTTAGCCTTTTACTCATGAGGCATACCGAAGAGACGAGGTGGAATCGGAGGGAGGTGGTGGAAGAAGACGAAAGCCAGGGGAAAACCAAGGTTAGGCGATAGAAAGAACCAAAGAAGGACATGCTAGAAATATCGCCGGACAGTTTGCCATTGATTTCAAAACGAATCATAATCCATTCTTATCTATTAACAGTCAATGGCATAGCACGTTGCGTACTCTAGTCTCAACGAATTTATCAATATCCCATCTCATAACATATTGACTAGAAGTATTTAAAATAAATGTCATTGTAATGTGATAAATTTCTCATGATTACAACACATTGCAATTACTATCACATAATATATCATTTAAGGATATTTTGTTTAACATGCTTTAAATTATTTACTTAATTATTTATATTACAGTATAACAAGTATATAATAGCAGCAAAAACCATTTATTTTAAACAAGATTTTTTATTGAGTTAAATATATGCAAAAAAATTACATAATTACCCCAGGGCATACTCCTAACTCTATAGATCTCCCACTTCCACTTGGGATCGATTAAGAAATCTTATTCCAACCCCTTTGATCGGTTTTCACAAAAAATAATTAGGTTATACCCTTAATGAGCAAGTATGTTATTTTGTTTAAATTATCTACTTTGTCAGTCAACTCTCTTCGCTAATCAACTTCCTTTATCATGTGGATCATGTTATAGTATTTTTCTAGACTTCTAGCCCTATGCCAAAACACACAACGGACGATAAATATGCCCCATTGTCTGAAAGTGTATCTATATGTCATTAAATCTGGTGTCATCTTATTGCACATCAAACCACATATATGCCCCATCGTCTGAAATGCACTAATACAATGGAGAATAAGAAGTCATACCTTGTCTGATGTTATAATACCATTTCCAGAATTACCTATTAGACAACATATAAACATTGACTAACATGAATACCAATTACACTTATAATTGTTCACATAATGAAATAAGTATTTGCAGAATGAAATAAATGGGTCACAATTTTATTTAAGCAAATATTTTATTTTAATTCAAATTCAAATAATATACATTTAGCTTCCACTATATTTACATTTTCAAATACGATAAAACTTTCATCATAACTGTTTCACACTCTCATATCCAACATTTTTACTCTTGCTCAAAAAAAAAATTGGGTATCTTCTTGCTTCAGCCTGTGCTCGGCCATCCGCTATACATGTCAAATAAACAATGCAACAAGATGGAAAAAGAAACAAACAGAATTACAAAGATAAAATTATAATGTGATTTAATATTGCCTCAGTTATTTAGATTGTTTGTTTTCATATTTTAGACAAGAACAAAAATTAAGTGTGCATGAACCGCTTATGATATGAACAACATATCACTATGACTATCAAAAGGCCGAGCATCGATTAAATCTCAGGGACAAAAGCAAGGGTCAAGCCCGAAGGCTCGATGCAGCGCAAGTGTGCACAAGCTCAAAACCAAGAAAACCGGACTCGATATAAGTGCATACACGAGGTCAACTCTAAGCAGGCTCGGGCTCAGCTTAGGTGCACACATGAATAGTTCAGTGCACGTATACAAGTGCAACCAGCCAAACCAAACAAGGTCATACAACATAAAAGACAAGGTCATACAAATGCACCAGCAGCCCAGATAAAGAAGGACCAAATCACAAACCAGATCAGAAAGGTGCACAAACAACACATCATAGGATTGCAACACACAAGAGACACAACAGTGATACCAGGAAGACAAGCTAAGGACTGAATTCAAGGTATTGCACAAAAACAAGCAAAGGCATGTAAAAGCTTCAAATGAACATACTATCAAAGACCGAAACCATCTTAATAAGGCAATGTGCAAGCATGAATCAAATAATGACAAAACAAATAGTTTCGAACAATGGGAAAAAAGGATGCAAGAAATAAAGAAAATTTTAGAAAATTTCAAACCAAAATCTCAAAATGAAAATATAGGAGATAAAATCCTATATACACCCATATAATCATCGGCATAACTGTAGACTGAGTTTGAGAAAAATCAAAAGATCGGGCATAGGAACAAGTACAAGGAAGTCTAAGATCTCATTTGATTAGAGCGACAAGTGCAAGTGCCAGCATATACATATGCAAAGTAATGTGCAATCACAATAGAAAAGGGAAATTCAAGGTTTTAGTGTACATGTAATAGCATGGATGCATCATTATTGGAGTATGAATACAAATTGAGCTTTCAATGCTACTACAATTCATTAAGCATTCAATGCTACTACAATCTATGTCTTGCAATGGAACATTAACATGTCAAACAAGGCCGAAAATAACATTGAACAAAAATTTAAACAAAGCAGCAAGATTGCCCAAGTAGACCAAAGTCAAAGAAGTCAACAAAAACCAAATTCATTCCAATAAATATATGTGAAAAATATTATGCAAAATATATATTCAAAACAGAGAAATAAAAAATATCAGAATGTATAGCGGTATATTTGATCAAGTCAAAAATATGCAGGAATATATTCGAATGAGGAACAAGTCAGAAAGTCGTCAAGAGCATTTAAATGTAAATTGAAAGACAAGGAAAATAATTAAAATTTTTAAATCAAATCATATTTTCAAATATTTAGGAAATAAATTCCTATATAAGAGAACAAAATTTTCATTATCTAGAGATTAGAAGTCGAGTACTATATAAATCGAAAAGGGAAAAGTTATACCAATATCAATCGAAGAACACACGTCAAGGAGGAGTCGAAACCATCAATAGTCGTTAAATAAAAGTACACAATCAACAAGGAAGTAAAGGAGTAAGGTGATTCGAAGCTTAACCTTAAAGCGGTGGCCTTAAGAAAAGCCTAAAATTAGAACATAGGTGAACGAGGTGGCTTTGATTAAGAAACCCTAAGTTTATAGAAGAACAAAGACAAAGGGAGCAAACATGAAATGAATAGGCTTTAAACATTTAATTCTATAGTTTGAGAGATGGTGAAAAAGGAACGAAAAGAAAGAGAAGAGGAAAATAATTGAAGGATCATGCAACCATGAAATAGTTCAGACAATAATGAGAGAGAAACTAAAATATTGATTTGGATTCAAAACTAAATTTTTTGACAACTTAAATCAAACAATAGATAAAATTTTGTCTGAATGACAAGCATGAAATGTCAGTAAAATAATGATTCCATGGGCTATGTCATACAAAAAATGATTTTTCCATATGTTTTCTAAAAAAGTGGGATAACAGAAATTTACCATATATTTGTTGCCGCTGTTGTCTGATTCACTTTGTGGCATAGTGTTGTGTGCTCTAGGTTCTTTCATGATCTGATCATGACATTGTAATCATAAAACATTGGCACGAGATTCTCAATTTTTTTGGAATCACTCCTAGCTCGGTTATAATTTGTGCAATTATATATAGCATACACGCGCACGCACATACACGGTCACACATATTGCTTTTATTGCGGTGCTATTTAAGACGATGTACTTAGTCTTTTTGGTTGAATCAACCACAACCTTTTTGTTTGGAATGCTTCCAAATTAAAGCTTCTTAATTAAGGTTTAAACACTAATTTAGTATTGATATGTTATACTTGATATCATTTATGAAGTTCAATTCTGAACAGTCCTACATTAGTAGTTCATTGTTTCTATAAACAACTCTATAGTATTTCACAAACACCTGAGAATACTCTTAACTACTAATTAGCAATCTTGTTTAGGACTTGATACTTGCTTTATGTATCAAATACATAAGGAAACTACAATATTGCAGACAATACAGCATGTGTGATAATTCCAAATGTCAATGCATAAGGAATCCATCTTACATACCTTTGTCCTTTTATACTAATTATAAATGATATGTTTGCAAATCCAAATCAAGTATTAAACAACAAACTATAATGATTTTAATTTGGGTATGTCATTAACAATCATAAATTTCTCATTTACCTTTTAGAAATATTTAGGTACTTATATAGTTCTTTCTTACGGATACATGCTTTCTCTGTATTTTACTGAAAATCAAGCTATTTGATATTTCTATTGAAATAATTCTTCAACTCTAATGCTTATTAAATGATGCTTTCGTATCAGTTATTTTTTATATGAAAATAACCCACAAACTCTGTAACACTCTCACAGACTTTGTGATACTTGGTTGTTATGTACTGACAGTCTGTTCTAAATCATTATTTAGAATTTTCTGTTTCGACACACAGATGCCAAAATCAAAATTCATAGCAACCAATAATTTTGTGAGTAAAATTTGAATTATCTTAAACACGTTTAATAACAAATCTCTATCATAGTTTCAATAATTGATATTTATGATGTTATTCTTATAAACATTACTCATTATATTTCAAATGCATCGATCTTCTTCGTAAACACATATTTGCAATTGATGGATCGTATCCCTTCGAGTATAGTTGTTGTCAAAATCATATTTTGGTACTATACTTGAAATCTATTCGAGATTTGCATATCATACTAGTGGTAGAGTCAATACTAACAGTGGCCTTATTAACAATTTTGGAAGTTCTTTTCGACATTGATACAAAACTCATAGTTTCCCTTCAGTACTAGAACAACAGCCATTTCCGATGGCTACTAGCCGTCGGCGGCTATCGCCAGGCATCGAAAAAGCCGTCGCTATAGTGTATGAACTTTCCTTCGGTTGGCGTGGTATCGAGGACTATTTAGCGACGGCTACTCATGTCACTTTTTGACGGTTTTGTGATAGTTTTCGATGGCCAAATGGCTCCTTAGAGCCTTTAAAAACCATTGCTAGCCATCAGAAATTGACAACCAAAGGGCCATCGATAACCGTCGAAACCATCGGAAATCTGGGTAATTTTTTTATTCCTGTAGCCATTCGATTCCTTTACTACACATGCATATCAATGCTCAATTTCACATATATCCAATATCTGATATCCAAACTCAAGAAACATATAATCAACTCATCTCCAATATCTAACTAAATCCCCATTAATTCAATACTTAAAATAAAATAAAAAAATAAACAATAAGCTAACTAATTGAAACATCCAGTATATACGATCAACATCCAACATGTCAAAAAAACCAACATATCATCCAACAAAGTATCAAATGAATCAACCGTATCCATACATCGATTTCAAAATGTCCAAATATAAACGCAAAGTAACATAACCATCTAGACACATCGTCAACTCTGGAACCACCCAACGAAGGAAATGACCCATGTTGCCACACCTCAGCCAAGCGCAGGTTCAATTGCACCATCTCCACAGCACGACGGTGATCTTTCTCTTGCAGCTCCACGATAGTAGATCTAAGCTCCGTGATCTCTTCTTTATCCTAAGCTTTTGATATGCTTTATACAAGGACCTAGTCCATAAATAATCAAGAGATACATCAAAATATAAGAATTGCATTTTAGAGGCTAATGTAAATTAAGAAGGAACAAATAAGTAAAGCATAATCATTTGTTAAAACATTAATGGTATATTTTTTTCTGTGACAAATTTTTCTGATTATTTTTTAAACTTATGAGCTAGTGAATTTTTAAAAATTATTGCTTGATTTCCAAAGCCATAACGCCTATTTCACAATGTGGGTTCCATGGTGGACTCAAAAGTCACGTCATCCTTATCAGTGGTCAATGGATTCCATCTTGATTCCTCCAACGTCCGTGTTCATGCTTTTGCAAATTTTTCTTACAATGGAAAATAAAATATAATTGAAATTCACACAACATTATTTTAATTATTCTTTATAAATAATTAATTAAATTGATCAATAATAACTTCTAATTGAAAATATGCTTACATAGGATTCGCTTGCTTTATCGTCACTCAATGTGTACGATATTGAGCCATCTTGATTTATTTGCTTGGTGTCATGAGTATGAGCAAATTCATCCATATAGGGGATGGGACCGTCGCGCACTCCTTCCTGAATTATTAGTACGTATTACTTTTGTTTATATAAAATTGCATAAGTTAATAACTATTTATAATTGCAATTAATAAATTTACCAGATCCTCATGATGATGTTGAATGATTTAGAGCCACCGCAATGTATAATTGTGTTCCTGTTCCTATTTGTAGAGTCTTCTCTGAATCCACCTGTAAATTTAAATTGAACATTATATACTTTAGCTTTAAATTATGTATCATCTACGGGAACATACTAAAATGATATATGATAAACGTACCTTGAATTTATCATTATTCCACCATACAACCCAAGCATTCCACATGCTAGTGCCTATCCGGTCGGGCTTCTTCCCTTGTTTTCTTATGCTAGACATTGCGTCCCAATAATTCTTAGACATCTTGGAAGTCTAGTGGCACTGGAAAAGGTCAAGGTCTTCTTCCTGCAGGTTTATTTCCACTTGTACGTTGAAATAATGTAAGTTATATATTTATACTTAGTCGGAAAATTGTAAAGTGGTAATATATAATGATATATAAATTTACACTTACAAAGAAATCTTGCTAGATATTCACCCTAACGGTACACCACCTAAGCCAACAATTAGTCATCCTGCTTATGTACGCCTGCTTGGGAATACTAACACCAATCTATGATGGCTCCAGCTCAAATCCGCTGTGTTAAATATGATATAAACCTTTAATAAATAATGACTAATAAATGATATGAAAAAATATTTATAATGTTGATGTAAATATAATAGTTATGACCCATCTGCTTTTGGTTGTAGCTTTACTACGGTAAGTGGTCCCTACTCTAATGAACCATTGCCATCACCTCCCGCATCTCTCCCAATCTGAGTAGAAGAGGGGGAATCTGAATGAGAAGAACCACAAAATGAAAAAAAGACATAATACTTGTCACACACATATATCATTTTATTATGGCGGAACATATCATTTAGTTATGGGAAAACATATCATTTTTTATAACAAAAAATGTAACATCGGTAATCACATGAATTACCTTCTATCAAAACGTACATTATTAATCAGTCCTCGTCGTTTTTTGATTCAGACTCAGTCTCGAACTCTGCATTGTTTTCCTATATAGTCTCAAATGCTTCTACTAATACCTTTGGTTCATCATTTAAAGGTACAAAATCGATATGATTGATGGTTATTATTATTTTGCTATTTTCCTTGATATCTGCATGATAAGCTTATTCGTTTTGGAATATTATTTCCATCAAACGTAAATCTTGGGTTCATTTTAAAAGCCACCGACCAAACTACTTTATCTCTTTTTAGAGATGGGTAAGGAGTGTATAAACTTGTATGGCTTATTTGGCTAGTACAAAAGGATCGTATTTATGATAATGCGATGTGTGCTTTATTTTAATAAGATTATGTTTTGGGTGCGCGGTAATTCTAGAGCTTGGAACATTGCTAAACCAGTTGCATTTAAACAGAAATACTTCCTCCATAAGCCTTGTGAAATATGTTAATTCCAAACATGGGTTAACACATCATAAAAATCATTTATATGATCGTTTGGATCATCACAGCCTTTAACAAATACACCAGTGTTGTTACTTAATTTTTCAGCACCATGTTCTTTAATGTTGAATTTATATCCATTGACAAAGAATATTGGATATGTGTTGACTTTTCTTTTTGCTCATATCGCAAGATTTTTATTCCTTATTGACCATACAATTTCTCAGATCAAAAACATAGTTCGAAAACCAATTAACGGTTTCTTTACTGATATCGCTGCTTGGATGTTGTGGTTCATAAACAATGCAGATATAGATAATATATTGCATTATAATAAGTGTACACGTATATTATTTAAAAAATATCATATGTTGTGGTTAAAGAATGGTGCAATTTCAACACAATTAAGAAGAATATATATATGTGCAATATGGTAATCTCTATCTTCTATCCATACTTCCAAATATTTTCCAACAACTCGGCCATATTGCCTAAAAATAGATAACATTGCTTGAGAAGATTCTTCCAATTCCTTCATCATTACACATAGAATTTTCAAATGATAAGTCCACATGGTCACTGAAATAATGAGAGAAAAAGAACGAAGCTTCTTCTTCGATACATCACTACAAGAAAACTGATTTTTTGTAGCGCCCAAAAACCGCCACCAAGTATTTTTAGTGGCGTTTCGATAATCGTTACGAAAAAACATGCCACTAAAAATCCTCGAGTATTAGTTGCACTTTTTTAAACGCTACCATTTTTTTGATAGCGTTTTTATAACGCCGTAGAATTCCTTTTTTGTAGCGCCTATTTGCCGCCACCGAAAAGGTTTTCTCCCCCATGATACTTTTTTATGGCGTTATCTAAATTTTTTGTAGCGCCTGTTTAACGCCACCGAAAGGGTTTTCTCCTCCACGTTACCTTTTCATGGCATTATATACATTTTTTGTAGCGCTTAATAAACGCCAGCATAAGTGTGCTTGAGTTTTTAATCACTATTTTGTAGCGCTTAATAAACGCCAGCATAAGTGTACTTGAGTTTTTAATCACTTTTTTGTAGCGACATTTTAACGCTACCAAAATAAATAATATCCAGTAGCGTTTGTTTCCCTCCACCTGCTACTCCAGATTTACCATTGATCTAGCATGCAATTATATAATAACAGAATACGCAAGCACATACACTTTTGAACACAATATATTAAACAACTACAAAATACGTATACACATTGAAGATCCACAAGATACATAGACATTCATACATCCACATACATAGATGTCGACAAAAAGCTACCCGTACACATACACAACCAAACTACCATAAGTGTTATAACCAAACTACTATAAGTGTCATAACCGTACATATACATCTGAAATAAACGTCTGAAATAACCAAAGTACCAAGCAAAACCTGAACCACCATAAAAACCTGAACTACCTGTCATTGCTGATGTCTTCAAAACCTGAACTACCTGTAAACAAAGAACAGAACAAAAGAGTGAGAAAACAAAACCTAAACTTAAAACTGCATCACTAACGTTCCACTACAATCCATACATAACTCCTCACCATCAATTATACTAAAGTAATATCTGAATAAATATACAGACATATGTATTTTAAAAATATAAATTACTAAAACTTGCATAGATAAATAGGGATGTACCTACACATAAAAGAAATGAAATCAATTCTACAAAATGGACAAGATATGATATAGTAAGAGTATTGTAACAGTATAACGGTCAATTAAACAAGTCTAAAACACCAAAAAGCACGACAATACACCCCATGCATGTGAGACACAACAACAAAACTGGAACTCAAATATATGAAGACAACACACAAACACACACAACATCCATTCAATATAAACACAACAGTTCTTACAATACATAACACTATATATATAGACACACAGACACAAATGCACTCACGCATAAACATATAGCATTTGAATGCACGCACACATTACAATGCAGAACACACATTGCTTAATCATGGTTACATGGCCTTAAATGATAGTTAACCGCTTAAGTCAAGGTTTATATATATAAAAAATTAATTAGTGAATAATATGGCACATCCAACACTTCTAGTTATAACTAGGAATTTACTTGCTATAAGTTTCTCGCTACTTTATGCTAATGTACCGTAATAAAATTATTCGTGCTAGATACTGTGTTAAAATTATCATATGTTTACTCAGTAGTATGATATTGAGTAAACAGATGATAATTTTAACACACACACACACACACACAGTTGGGTAAGCACACATCCTCATAAACACACTAGCGCATATATACAAAATCGCGCACGCACCTATAGGTTACACACATACAAATTAATCAACACACACGCTCATATGTACACACAAAAACACAGATCGTACGTAAGAACACATATACTCCAGGCAACACACACCTATATGCACACCAATACAAAACACTAAAATACACACACTCTCTTCATGCACATAGAAATTCAAGGCAGTAGCAACACATATACCTAGCAGGCTAGCATGCACACACTCTCAAACACCATGGTACTTGGGAAAACACAAAACAAAAGCAGCTTGCCATAGGTTTTTGAGTGGTAACACTCACCTGTGAATCACGTTCCACTCTGTCTCCTTCCATTGTTTTTCTTATCTTAGATTACGCACGCGACACAGGGCCCAAAACCTAGTAATGCGATAGATGGACTTGTGCCAGAAAAGCCTAAGAGTGTCTTAATGAACATGCTCGAATATCAGAATTTATAATAATTTCTTGGATTTTATTTTTAATTTAGAAAATGACAATAATAGGTTTTAATTAATTCCAGAAGAAGAATGAGTGAATCCTGTTAAAGTGAATATGCGTGAGATATTTTATATGATAGAGAAAGTTCTTAAGTAGATATGATATTGCATCACTAACATTCCACCACAATCCATACATAACTCCTCACCAATCACAATCATTCAATCACAATTCGAATATAACACTCCTACTTATGTACTTTTATCAGTTTACCAAAAATCTATCTGCACTTTAGCTGCTAGCATTCCTAATGTATATATATAAAAAAATTATATACCTTTCATTTTGACTTAATAATGATTTTTTCCATTGGCCAAGCTATGGGAACGCCAAAGCAATCATCCATGCATGTCAGACCCGATGTTGGTCTCCATATCTCTGCATCTGGAACTATCACCAATTCAATCCAAACTTTTACAGCATTACGTCCCAGTGGACGACAATGGACCATCGTTATCGGATCAGTTGATGCAATACTTCCTTCCGCCACTACGTCTGCTCCACCCAAGTTGATCAACTGGCATTTGGCATCCTTTTGCATGGTTGCAATTGGCTGAAAGAAAAGAGATTATTATGCACAATGTATACATGCACATTAAATAAACTTTCATACACAGTTAACTTCTTCAAATTTGAAAATTAATACTTACATTTTGCGATTTATTCATGACCATATGTGCGGATTTCATGGGAGAATTCACAACATTTTCAGTATCATCACGACTCTCATCTAGTTTTTCTTGATCAGCTTCTACTTTTGATCTTGGCCATGTTATTTTCATACCAACTGCATCTCCAATGCACGACATATCAGATGTGGGTCGCCATAAATAAGCATCTTTATTTACTACTTTGTCCACCCAAATCACAACAGCAGACGGACCGAGTGGAATACCATTAACAGTATATTTTGGATCAGTGGCATGGATTCTTCCTTCGGCAATTACACCTTCACCCTCAGTCCAACCGTAAATCTTGCAAGTGTCTTCGATGATGCTGGTACTCTAAAAATGAGAAGTGAAATTCAAGACTTTAGTATGCTATACAAAAACAATGAATATGTGTTAAATTTTTATTCAGATGGGGGGTGTGCTCGCTGCATTTTAGACATCAATAAGCTCGCAGCATATTACACTAATATACTTAACGTGAAAAAAATTACCGTACTGGCTGCACTACAGTTCAACCGTGTTCGCAGCAGGACCTTGATGCAAACTGATGGCCAAGCAACTACCTTATTCTTAGCGTCTGCTAAGACTGCCATTTCAGGTGTAGGCCTCCATAAATAAGTATCTGCTTTATCCACTGAATCTATAACAACGCTCCCGGCATTTGGTCCCAGACGAATGCCATTGACAACGTCATCTGGGTCCATGGACAACAGCCTCCCATGGGCAACAACTCCAGAGGTTCCATCCCAATTCAACAGCAAACATACTTCGTCGTCGCTCTACAATTAATCAACCGAAAATTAAATCAATTACTGGATTAAAAAATTAAAATACAAATTTCATTTATTGAGTAATATAAATATTATTTTTACCGAATCAGGTGAGTTCCTTCTCGAACTTTCTTTACCCTGCAACGAAGCACGAATATAAATTAATATTTTACGAATATAAATTAATTTCCAAAAATTTACATTCTGGTCCATCAGAGTCTGTATCATTCCCTTCAATTCTGCTATTTCCTCTCGACACCGAGACACTTGTTTATCTTTGGACTGGGCCAAAGCTAGCTTGGTTAAAGTGCAACCCCTACCCAATGCCCTTAACCGTCCCGGTTTATCTTGTCCCAGTACATGTACAAGAGCATCTTTTCCAATATCAGTCTGTGACGAGCCGGATTGGGATAGGCTACCATATTTTTTGATCTCCTCCTATATAAATAAATACACATAGATAATGTACAATGGTAAAAATATCATAGTTTCAAAAAGAAATATACCAATAAAATTAAAAACAATTTTACAATAGTATTCCTAGCTTCCATGTTCACTGGTTCACCGGTTTTTTTAATGTGAGATCTAATCCACACATCAGCTCTACTTATGGACGATGGATCTACACTTTCTTTTTTCCAGAAATAGAATAACATTAAATTAATAAACCGACAGGTATAAAATAATGTTAAATAATGCTATAGTTAATTAACTTGCCATGTCTTCGGTCTTTCTAGCCATTCCCCTACGACCGGTTGTATGCGGAATTTGTGTGTACCTAAGGGCTGAATATTTCTCACTTTTTTGCTGAAAATGTTGAAAGATGCTAGAATTTAACAACCAAAATCATAAAAAAAGAACTATCTAATATTTATAATGCAGGGTAAATATGTATGGTGAGGATTGCAATTTATTTGAAAATCAATTCATCATGGTCATATACTTATTTGGTATTATTAATGCTGGATAACTCAGTGACATATACAGCATTCCATATCTACTAATAATATTTATAGATTGAACTAACTTGCAAAGTGTTTTTTTTACTTCATTTAAAATGTTCCTGTGCTTGTCATAACGCATTTGTATTTTGTACTGTAATAGGTTCCTGCAGCTAATACCTAAACAGGAACCCTCAGCATCCACCAACACTTGGACTTCACTTCTAAAGAAATTTATCGGTTGCTAACTATGTAGATGGATTTGCAGAAACATGCCAGACGAGTTCAGTAGGAATGATTTACCTTAAACTCCGGACTTGTTTTCGCCTTCACAAACTTCCTCCAATCGGTTATGCTTTTTATGTTCGTAGGTTTCATTTTAAGTCTTTCCTCATCGTTCTCCGCTTTTTGCAAATTTCGAACCAATTTGCTTTTTGACGATCTCTAAAGTACTCCCATTTGTTGAAATATAGCTTTTCTTTGCCATTCCTCTTCCAATTTAAATCTAATCTGCAACAATACATCAAAACATGATATTAGTAAAATTTATTTAATTTAAATACGACAGATTTAATTAAATCTGAAAGGTTTCTGAAGTTATTAGAGGGCAATTTCAATTTATAATTGGCAAGAACTATTTTTCAATTTATCCATAAGTTATTAAATAGTAATTTCAATTTATAATTGGCAAGACCATGCAATATTAGAAGTCATTTTCAAAACATATTAGAGTCAGAATGTTAAATAATAGATGCCTGCTTCATACCAGAACCGACTGCCACAAAACTTCTTTTAAGTCATCACTAATATTTCTCCAATCATCAATGGTGTATGGAACCTGCTCCCGCACAAGCGGTCCAAGAAAAGAGGATAAATATACCGACCCTTGCCCTACTGGTATACCTAGATCATTGAACTCAACTTCAATTCGATCCTGACTGCATGACGGAAGTCTTTTTGCTTTTGCTGGACCTCTACCGCCTCTTTTCCGAGATGTACTTTCGATTTCAGCTTCACTTTGTTTCCCAATTTCCAGCTCGGCATCGGCAGTTTGTTCAGGACGGGTTTCATTTTCTGAGCGGAGTCCTTCATTTGGGTCAGAGGGGATATCATCTAGTGGTTGTTCGTCTTCTTCATTGTGAACAGTGACTTGCTTCTTAGCATTGTCTGGTTGTTCTTCTATTTCATTTATACTAGCTGGAACTTTACGTTTTCGCTTTGACTGTTTGTTCTTACCTTTGACTGCTTGTTCTTCAGCCTTTCTCTGCAAGCGGGTACGTACAGATGTTGTAGGCATATTTTTCTGCAAGTGACAGAAAACACAGTATAAACCAATAAGCACATGTAAACAATAAGCAGCGATAAATATTAACAAACAACACTTAAATATCATCAACATGTAGCTGAAAAGAGATGCGGCAGTTTGCAAACCAAACAAGCAGGCCTAAAAGCCTTGAGATGATGAACAGATTTGTAATTTTATGAGAAAATGTACATGTAATGCAAACAGAATTGATAAGAACACTACTCATTATCAAGCAATATATGCAAACAGAATTGATAAGAACATATAATGCTTTGTCTCTGGAAGTATACAAAGATCAAAACACAAAGAACAAAAATTGAATGGTACATGCATTTGCAATGGATTAGAAAATTAAATGGTACAATCACTAAAGAAAATCAATACAAGTTCAATGAAATTTCCAAATAGCCCGGATTTAATATATAAGTTCAACCATCACTAAAGCAAATGAACAACTATGCTCAAGTAGAACATATAATCTACTCAATTATGCCCTCGCAATCCTCTCTAACATAGCAAACATCTTCATCATCCGCTTCAGTTATTTCATCTTCCACCACTTGAATATCTTCCTCGATGCAATCGTGCTCCTCTATATCATTAAAACTTCTTGATGGTGCTTTCATTACAACGTACCAATTAGAAACATCGTTCTCTCTTGAATAAAATACTTGTTTTGCTTGAGATGCAAGTATGTATGGGTCTCGTGAAAATGATGCTTGATGTAAATTAACAAGAGTGAACCCATCATCATCAACTTTTACTCCATTTCCTTTATACGTCCAGCGACACTTGAAAACTGGAATATAAAACAAATGATAATCTAATAAAATTATATTTGTCAATATTCCATAATAAGTGACCACATCAACCACTTGGGACATATCTTTAGCACTTGCTCTACACATAGTAGTTGCATCAAAAGTCACCCCACAATTCTGAGTTTCTCTCCCTAAATCTTTTACATGAAAACGTTGCTCGTTGATGACATATCCTTTGAAAGACATGGAATCATCCTTCGGACCATAAGCAATCCATTTTAACATGTCATTAAGATCCTTGGAGGTAATAGGTATCTACAACAAATTTCATTTAGCATGTAAATTTATATAGTAATATTGATAGTTGAATGAGAATATATTTGAAATCTAACTAACCTTCCTTTTAATCTAATCGACAAAACTTTTTGTATGTGTTTCCCAAAGTAAGGTCGCATTTTTTATGATGCGTTGGTCTGAATTTTCTAATTCCTCCAAATGCAAACTAGTATTGAACAATTGATTATAAGTTATATATATCATTGCGAACACATCAAAATATTTAAAACAATATAACATAAACTTACTCTATAAACGGTTCCACCACGGCCATATTTATTAACACAGCTAAATGAGCACTTTCTTTCTCATTAACTGGCAATTTAATTGTCTTCGATACTGAAATTGGACGTCCCTCTAATATTCTACTACTTTCATAATTTTCATTTCAAGCTCCTTTCTCCTCTATATGTCCTGATTTCTTCACAAATTCATTGAAAAACAACATGCATTCTGTTGCAAGATACGATTCTGCAATACATCCCTCTGGTCGTGCATAGTTTCTGACATAATCTTTGAGTGTCTTCATATATCTTTCGAATGGGTACATCCATCGAAAATGAATAGGTCCACACATTTGTGCTTCTTTTCCAAGTTGAATGGATAAGTGTATCATTATATCAAAGAAAGATGGTGGAAAAAAAAAATTCAAGCTCACATAAAACGTCAATAATTTCAACATTGATTTGTTCTACCTTCTCTCTATCAAGAACACGTTGACATAATTTGTTGAAAAAAGAACATAAGCGAATTATCGCTTTTCTTGCCTTCTTTGCCATGAACCCTCTCGATGCTACTGGCAATAAATGTTGCATTAATATATGGTAATCATGTGACTTCAATCCACTAATTTTGCAATCCGACAACGAAATCCGATTTTTTAAATTTGAACAGTAGCCATCCGGTCCTTTGAAATCATACAGTCTTTTGCAAAATATTTTTCTCTCGGATTTTGACAACATATATGGAGCCGGTGGAAGATATGTTTTATTCCCACGAGGTTGTGTATGAAGCTCACTTCGAATTCCCCAATCCTCTAAATCCTTTCTACAGTTGGTTCCATCTTTGGATTTATTTCCATGCAACATTGTGCCCAATAGGCTTTCACCAATGTTCTTCTCCACATGCATCACATCTAAATTGTGACGTAATGGAAGTTCCTATGAAAACAAAAACAATAATGCATTATTGGGTTTTTCTTGTATTAAAACAATGAAAAATAAATAAATTAACCACTAACCTCCCAATAAGGCAAATCAAAGAAAATTGATCGTTTTTTCCACCTTGATAGCTCTACTTCTGTAGAACTGTTAGTATAATCATATTCATCTTCTTTATCATAGACATGCTTTCTCTTCTTACTTTTCTCCTCTATTCCTTTTCCAAAATCATTTGGATAATCCTTCAATAATGCATAGACGTTTCTCCCAGAAAGCATTCTAGGAGCACCATCTGTCTCTACGGTATTATCAAACAATGCCTTTTGTTTCCTCCGTGAATCTGAAGGAGGTAGAAATCTTCTTGACCCATGTAGGCGAACTTTCGACTATGTTTCAACCAACGAGAATGGGTATTGACACCACATAATGGGCAAGCTTTTTGCCCTTTCACACGACATCCAGCAAGATTTCCATAAGCCGGAAAATCATTAATCGTCCATAACAAAATTGCATTCAGTTTAAATAAAGTTTTACTAAATGCATCATAAGCAGTAACTCCATTAGACCACAAGTGATGCAAGTCTTCCACCAAAGGAGCCAAATATACATCAATATCATTCCCGGGTTGCTTTGGGCTTGGAATAAGTAAAGTTAACATAATATTTTCTTTCTTCATACACAACATAGGCGAGAGATTGTATGTCACAAGCATTACCGGCCAGCAACTATATTTCGAACTCAACATGGAAAATGGATTGAATCCATCTGTAGCAAGACCAAGCCTAAGATTGCGTGGATCAGATGAAAAAGATTTATACTTTTCATCCACTATTTTCCATGTCATAGAATCCACGGGATGATGCATTTTTCCATCGTTACTTTTATTATTAAAATGCCATCTTAATTCTTCAGCCATCTTTTGAGATCTATACATTCGTGTAAACCTCGGAATAATTGGGAAATATCTCAATACTTTAACCGGAACACCTTGTATAACCTCTTCAATATCTTGATTTTTCTTCCATCTCGAGGAACCACATTTTGGACAACTTTCTAAATTTTTTTATTCTTTTCTGAAAAGGCAACAATCATTCTCACAAGCATGTATCTTTTCAAAACCCATGTCGAATGCTTTAAGAAATTTCTTGACTTCATATAAGGTTTTGGGAAGCACGTTATCCTTCGGCAGAAATAGATGTTGCATAGCTAAAAGCTTATCAAAACCACTATCGGACAAGCCAGTCTCGCATTTAAGATTATACAAGACGGTGATGGCAGATAATTTTGTGTGATCTGTGCAACCAGGATATAATGGAGTTTCTGCATCTTCCAAGTTCTTGACTAACTCATCCTCTTTTCTTCGAGAATCAACATCGTCTTTATCATCATCAAAAAAATCTTGATTCAAAAAATCTTCATCTTCATAGTGAATCATCTTGAATAGTTCATATACGTCAAACGTATTTGTTTTATTCTCTACATTTATCTCTTCACCATGGTTAAAGCATACACCGTCAATGTATTTAGGATCCATTCCTTTTATAATTAAATGTTCAACGATGATTTGGTCATCGTGACGACTAAGATTCCGACAATCGTGTTTTTTCTGAAGAAGAAAGCAAATTAGGGACGAGAATTTTGTTAAGTACGAGAGTAAAATGATAGGTTACGTTTATTTAGTTCGCGCGAACTCTTTTTTTTAGAAGCGGGAAACGTGAATTATTTTTTGCCACATTTATATTATTTGGTAACCTATTTTTTGTTGCATTTACAATAAAACGCCACCGATTTTTGCAACTATAAATGGTTTTTCTTGTAGTGCATGATTTGCAAATTGAACATTCAACTCGTGTTTTTCGTCCAACTTTTTTATTTAAATGATTTAAGCACCTATTAAAAATTATTTCAAATTAAAAATTACTTATATATGTAATTAAACAATATTTAACATATCCAATATAAATAATACCTCTTAAATGGATACGTCTATCCATATTGTATAGGACCTCGAAGGCGTGCTTCAAGTGAAAGATGAATAGGTAAATGCTCAATTACATTAAAAACCTAGAGGAAATATTTTCTCCACTTTGTAAAGCAGCACACGAATTTCTTTCTCAAGTTTGCATAGACGATTAACTTTTAATGTAGACAAAGCTCCTTACAGGACAAACTAAGTTCCATTAAAACCGTCCTAACTTTTACGAGTACTAGTTCTTTGGAAGAGTCTGGTAACAAATTTTTCATCATTATATGACAATCATGGCTTTTCCTCCTCCTCTGTTTACCATTCTTATAGTCAACGCATCTACGAATATCAGGAAATCTTATCCATCCATTAACAGAACTTTAACTTGATTACTATCTAGCTCATAGCATGATTTGAGTTTTTTAGTGTCATTTGGCTTGTGATGAAGCTCGGGATGATTACATGTTGCTTGGAATCATGTATTGATTTCTAATTGTCCTTAATCTTTCCCTTAACATTCAAAACTGTATTAAAAACATTATCAAACACGTTTTTCTCCTTGTGCATCACATCCACATTATGAAGAATTAGGAGATTTTTCCATTAGGGCAATTCCCAGTATATGCTTTGTTTGCACCAATTATGAACCATTGATTTACCTTGAATTTCAATTTGCTCTCTAGTTTCATGTATCTTTGAACAATCCTTTACAAGTTTATATATATCTTCAATTGATCAAATCGTTGGTGGTCACAAAGTCTCTTGTCTATTAGTTGTAAACTTTCCTTTATATTTTATAAATGGACGGTTAATACGAAGAAAACGCAGATGACAATCAAACCTTGATATTTTCTTCCTATGCGTTAAAAAAATTGTTATTTTTCTTCCATGCAATAAAGACAAGCTAGATGACCGATCGTACTCCAATTGGAAAGCATTACATACGCAGGAAAATTACTAATAGTCCACAACGAAGAAGCAAACATATGGAATTTTTTTTTGAATTGTTGCATGTTTCAACTTCTTTATACCACAATGTTTTCAAACCTTCAATCAACGTCTGCAAATAAATATCGATTCCTTATGTCAGGTCATCAGGACCAAGAACGATAATACTGAGAAACAGATATGTAGTTCATACACATCCATGGAGATAAATTGTATGGTGTAACGATTATAGGCCAAGATGAATATTTAGAACCAAACTGAAAGAATGGTGAAAATTCATCCATACATAAACCAAGTCTAGCATTACGGCTCTCCACTACAAAAGCAGGATATGTTTTATCAAAATGCTTCCATGTTTCTCCATCCGCTGAGTATGTTAATAGATCTTCTTCCTGTACTCTCACACTATGCCATCTTATATGGCGGTTACAGAGGATGCGTGTAACCGTTGAAGCCTAGGAGTTATAGGTAAGTAATGCATACGCTTGTACGGAACTTCATTCCCTTTATTTTTTCTGGTTTGTATCTCTCCTTGTTACATATTCTACAATTCCTCAAATTGATGTCTTCTTTGCAAAACAACATGTAACCATTTAAACATGTATCTATTTTTTGATATGGAAAACCAAAAGAAGACATAATTTTTTTCACTTCATAATGATTTTCACGCATTAAATTATCGAGTGGCATATGCCATTTTGCAGCTTGTACAACTCCTGTAAATCCGACTTCTGTGAAGTTGTATTTTGATTTCATCGCAGTGTATTCTGCGGTTATCTAAAATTGGGTACCGATTATGTAGCCATCCCGAAGAGGTTTCTTAGCAGCATCCAATAAATCATAGATTTTTTTGCTTTAATATTTGGTTCTTCTTTGATATTTACATCAGCATCATCAACTTTAAAAGTAGGGAACATTAATTGTGCTGCATCTTCAGCCATATCTTCTGTAGGATTAATTGTAACAATTTCATTACCCACCTCCTCCCCTGAATGTACAGGATTAGATGCTACAAGTTCTCCATGACGATCCCATACAAGATAGTTCAGCACGAAAGCATATTGGCACAATTGGACTTTAACCATATCCGGTATCAAATGCTTCAAAAATTTGCACCTACCAATGGACAACAAATTTCTCTGTTGTTTCCATTATTACTTAAAGCGAACTTAATAAATATGTTTACACCATTATAAAAATGTTTCCTTATTGAGTCTCTCATTTCCCTCCTAGGATGATACATCCAGATTCGATTAACAAAATAATCGACCTTTTTTCCTATTTAAATAACTATGATATAAAAAGTATCATTTATGGATTGACATTTGATTTTTCAAATCATTTATTAATTAATATTCATTTATACATTTTAGGGATTGACACAAATTATGAATATAATATTAAAATTTTAGTTTATTGTTTTCTACTTTGATGGCTAGTCATCGTACTTTCCATTACAAACACAGTAGTAATCACATTTCATAAATCATTTCATTTTAAACGATTCAACAAAATTTCAGCTGTACTTCCACTTTGTTCCATGTATCGTACAAAAATGCGTGTATACAACAACAAAAAGGAAGTGCTGTCGAAATTTCTTAAATCCTTTAAAATGAAATGATTTACAAAATGTACTTACTTTATTGTATTTATAACTTGTCCAATATAGGGACAAATCCAACAAATATTCTATAAGATGAATATAGATGTCCGTTCTACAACAAAAATAAATATCCATATAACTCAGACGAGGCGAAAAACTCTCTAAGGGATATTAATTATATGCATAACATATATTTTCATTTATTCAGTTAATAATTATACATTATATTATTTTTTCCATTTTTTATAAAACCTTATATATTTTCAATTATAACAAACTATGGATATAATATTATATTCAAAAAATAAATAAAATTCATTATACACTCATTTATTAATTTTATCGGATTCGACATCTAAGTAAACAAGATTTGTTATATAAACTATCAACCGATAATTAATCTTCAACAGTAGTACTTGAATTGACACTAACATTTTAGCACAATAATTAACACTAAATCATATCACTAATTCGATACATAAACTAATTAACCTAAAGTTTAGCCATAATTATATTTTAATTATCGAATTTACACACTTATAACTGTAATTAGCATATCACAATCAATCAACATACAATTGCAAACACTCAAGAGGTTAGTATCGTCAAATACAATTATAAATCAATATTAATTTAACATATTAGGGTAAATTGGAGTTAGAAAAAAATTACCTCTTTTTGTTGAAATTAAAGTGCTGGAGGCCGGAGAGGAGAAGTTGGACATGTTTTTTGTGATGGGGGACGATGTATAGCAGTGGCAGCCGGAGGTATGTGAATTTGGGGAAGAGGGAGGGTCTGAATTGGGATCTGGAGGAAGGAGAAGGAATGAAAATAGCGCTCGACCGACTCAGGTAATTCACAACGTACGGTTTTAGACCGCCTCGACGACACTTTCCGAAGGTTTTCGATGGCAAATGGTCGTTTATAACAGAATTACCATGGCAAAACCACACCGTCGAAAGTCATCTACGGCTGTCGCAACCATCCATCACGATAAACAGTAATTCTACTAGTGTTTTAACATGGTAGAATGCTTATTAGATACTATAATTTGTTGTATCTGACTATTTTGATTAATTTCATTTCATCCCTTATAATTAGGTTAATCTTTAGGTGATATCCGATTCCATTTTACTACCAGTAATCTCTAAAAGAAATTTCTTTATTGCGAAATTGGTGTTTCTTAAAACAATAGTTGTACCATAGTGCAATGACATAGGCATTCGTAAACATTTTATGAATTATATATGTATATATATATAACTGATTTGACAAGAAGCTGATGTTCAAAACATAAAATGGCCAATCAATATTAAATGATACCAAACATCTTTGGGTTAGACCACACAAAATCCCTCATGAACATTTATTACATGTAGTGCCTTGTACAACCTTCCAACTCCATGACCTAGGATATGTAGGTGCTTCTTTAAACTCTTATCTTGTATGATAACGTTAACTATACTTTAAATGAAATTAATTTTTACATCATGCATTACTCTTAAGCATTACTCTTAAGTACACATCCTTACAGAAAGAAGTTAAATCAAATTCACTCTTTACTAATCGTACTTTATTTAACAAAGTTCTATTATTCCTTATTGATATACCATTATGTATTACAAGGAGGAGGAATTTTTGAGATTGAGTCTGTTGGAACTGTTACTCAATTTTTTCCTAAGTAAGAAGATAGACTGTTCAAGTTTTCATAAGCCGCATATTCTTACCTCCATTAGTAAATATAGAACAGTAACATATTTGATGCTTAAATTATTTTCTAAATAGTTTAGTTACAACCACCCTTCAATGAATACAAGATTGGTTTTTTAACATTTGAAGTGGTTATTCCTTTTGAAAGTTTCTAGCATGAATGGTTTCATCTTGACCACGGTGTAGTTTGCATTATTTTGAAATAATTTAGTGTACGACCACCATTCAATGAATATAAATATTGTTTTCCTCAATTTGAAGTGATTATTCTTTCTGAAAGTTTTAGGGATGAATTATTTCACCTTGACCATGGTGTATTTGCATTTTTTTAATTCTTTGCTTGTGGTGTGCTTGTTTGCTCGTATAGTTCATCAACATGTAAAATCATAATTTAATGGGACGTGTGGTAGCTAATTCAAACAACGGAAATTTAACTTATAGTCTTTTATTACTGTTATGAATATTTACATATTAGAATCATGGATAAATATAAATGAATTTATGTAATATGTTTGGGATGAAGAAAGCTTGGGTATTGGAGCTATATAGGAGACACTTCTTATAAAAGCAATTTTTATTAATATTTTTTCTGCTGATACAAATTCTGATGCATTTTTCATTGATGAAACCTACAGTTATATGCGACATTGCACACCAGATGATACCTTTTTTTGTTTCAAGAACATAGAATTAAGTAAGAGAGGAATGTTAAATAACCTCACGTTGAAATGACTGTTATTAGCAATCGCTCTGTTATTAGCTATAAGACAAAATGATAATTTGTATATTGTCAGTTGAACAATAAAGTATTGTACATTATTTCAATCAGTTTCTGATATATTACGGTCTTATTTATATGGAAAATACTTGCAACGGGCTACGGGTTGGCCCAATTACTCAATACATGTTGCACCTGCATACGTCGACATACTCTCGAACTCTCTCATATCCCCCTCAAACCTAAACATGGTTAGGGTTTGAAAAGAGAGTTCCCAAAATCCTCCACCATGAATTTTTCTTCAAAAATTTTCTTAAATCAAATGCGACTTTTAGTTTGAGAGTAATTTCACCTTCTCCTCAGTCCTCTGATAGCTTCAAGATCATAAATTGAGGAGCGAATTATGGATTAACGACAGTATAATTTTGGCAACTTCAAATTGAGATCTTTGATGGCGATCTCTTCTGTTTGCGATCTAAAATTGACTCTGGTAAGTAAATTGGAGCTTGATATCTCTGATTTGCATCGGCAACGTCCACGTTCAACTCGTGCTTAAGTCTGATGAAGTTCTATCTCGAGAGAGGCTTGGTAAGGACATCAGCATTTTGGTAAGTAGAAGGTATGTAGTCTACTTTGATTTTATCTTTCATAACTTGTTCTCTAACAAAATATAGATCAAGTTCTATGCGTTTGGTTTGCTAATGAAATATTGGATTAGCAGCGAGTGATATAGCACTAATATTATCACACCATATGGTTGCCTTGTTGCTATTGTTGATTTGTAGTTCTTTTAATAATATTGTATCCATATAATTTCTACTGCTGTACTAGCTATGCTTCTATACTCAGCCTCGGTGCTTGATCCTGAACATTGATTGTTTCTTTGCATACCGTAATATTGGATTTTTTTCCTAGAAAAATACAATAACCAGTTGTTGATTTTATGTCATCCTGATCGTTTTCCCATTCTGTATCAGCATATGCATTGATATCTACTGATTTTCTCATCTACTTTCCAATGCTCACCTAAAGATGTTTGCATGAACTGGCTTACTTTATTCACACTAAACGAGATGTCTGGTCTTGTTATAGTAACATATTGCAATGCTCCAACTATGCTTCTATATTGCTTGTCACTGATTATTGGTTCACCTTATTCTTTGATAATTACAAATATCTTGTCATTAGTGCAGGAAGTGGGTTTGCTTTGTCCTTTTTTGCCTTCACTAAAATTTTAGAAATATATTTTTATGGTTTAGATGCATTTCAATGCTTATCACTCTTTTAGCTTCAATACCACGAAAGTAGTTTAGGTCTAACACTTACTTGATGGAGAATTCCTTGTTTAGGAATTGTGTAATGTTGTTGACCTCTGATTCACTATTACCAGTAATAATAAAATCATCAACATAAATCAATATATAAGTGATGATAATGTTAGAAAATTTAACAAATATGGAGTTGTCTGATTTTGTTGAGTTGTGCCCAAGTCTTGCAAGTGTTAATTTCAGCTTGTCAAACCAAACTCTTGGTGCTTGCTTGAGATCATAAATTGCTTTGTTTAGTTTGCACATAAGTTTTTCACTGCCTTTCGTTATAAATCCATATGGTTGCTCCATGTAGACTTCCTCATGCAAAATATCATTTAAGAAAACATTATTAACATCTATTTGTCTAATAGTCTAGTTTTTATTCAAAGCAATGGTTAGAATAATTCTAATGGGAGAGGGTTTTACAATAGGAGAAAATGTCTCATTGAAGTCAAAACCATTCTGTTGTAAATTCCCTTTTTCCACCAGTATTTCTTTGTATTTAAGAACTAAACCATCAGAGTTTTTTGATTATACATGTCCATTTACATCCAACAACATTCTTATGCATTGGTAAGGGTACAAGATCCCATATTATATTCCTTATCAATGCATCATACTCTTCCTCCATAATTGTTTTCCAATTAATATCATTTATAGCCTGTTGATATGTACCGGGTTCAGTAAGTTCAAATTCAATACTGTATACTTTTGGTTTAAATATACCACTTTTATCCCTTGTTATCATGTGATGTCTAGTATTTGCAGGTGGAGAAGGCTGATCATTATCACCTATAGTGATTTCTTATTGTGTATTGGGCGACTGAATGTCATCCAATATTTGACATGAGTCAAAATACTAATTGGTGTCTGATTAAGATGGATCGCTTGAGCTTCCAAGTACTTCATTTTGCTCATGACCTAGTTCACTTATGGATATAGGATGATGTGCGCTGGAACCATCTCTTTCCTGATAGCCACCATTTTGAGTTGCATAATCTCTTCTGGGAAGAGAGATATTGGAGGTAATGACTATCTAGAATTGTATATTTTTTGAGTTGCCTTGATTTTGGCATTACTGAAAGGAAATTCTTATTCATTAAATACCACATGTCTTGATATGCACGCTCTTCCCCTGTTGTCAAGAAAACTTGAACCCGTTTAGATTTGCTACATATCTTAGAAATGTACATGGGTAAGATCTAAAGTTTAACTTGTGTGTATTATGTGGACTTAAATAAGGAAAACACGGACATCCAATTACTTTTAGATTTTTATATTCTGGTTTGAATTTTGTTAATCTTTCTATTGGACTTTTATATTTTAAGACCTTTATGGGTAGTTAATTAATTAAATAGATTATTGTACAGAAGGCATCAGGTCAAAGTTTTAATGGTAGAGATGCCTGTGCTAATAAAGTCAAGCCAGTTTCTACAATATGTTTATGTTTCCTTTCAATAAGACCATTTTGCTTTGAAGTGTAGGGCCATGTTGTCCTCTAGGGAATGCCCTTTTTCAGAAAGTAATCCTTTAGTGGTAGAAATTCTTTTCCACCATCTATCTGAATAATTTTCACTTGAGAGTTTGTTTGACTTTCTGCATTAGCTATGAACTGCATCATTGCATTCTTAGTTTCAGACTTTGATTTTAAGCAGTATATCCAAACATATCTAGAATATGCATTAATAAAGTCTTAGAATCTCAATTTTCATCGTTTTGATTGTTACAACTATACAAGTCAATGTTATTGTGTACTAATCATTTTTATAGGAGATTCATTGGAGATTCAGATTCAGAAAGCTATGAAGTTGTTATTCTTTTGTTTTAGAGTCTGTATACTATTAGAAATATGTTAAAATCTCTCTGATATGGTATACACACATTAACACGGACACAATCTACGCATATGCACAAAATAGGCTACATTCAGCTAGGTGAATGTAACCATTCAGCCGTCTAAATGCTGAAACAAAGCATAGTTTATTATACAGTTTCAGCCGGCTGAATGATATCATTCAGACGGCCGAATAAGGCCAAAAATAGCCTATTTTCTTGCTATATCGAATTTAAAATAGATCAGAAGGCAGAATTGAAAATTCATCCTGCTGATTATCTATAACGGCTAGTTCTTCTAAAGGGATGCTTCTCTTCAATGAAGAGAAACATAATCTAAAGGTTGCATCTATTTCTTTTCATCATTCCTTTTGATCATTCCTTTTCATCAACGATTGCAACCCTTAAAACTCTATAAACGGAATCTAGAATTCAACAAACAATTAACTTAACTGATTTTAGTATTCTTGTATTCTTATCTCTTATTTCCGCTTTCAATTTGCACGCAAACTGCATATAACCTCTGATTATTTATTACTCCATCTTCCACATTCTTCAAGCACATTATACTATATATCATAAAGGAGAAGATTATAGGAATATTGTACTTAATTGACTTATCAATGCTATTTAAAGAGCTACTCCAGTCAGATACTTTTGTTTATTTGTAAACAAGACCTGCTCGTTTGCTCAGGTGGAAGAAGTCATATTCGGTTGCTTAGGCAATAAAAGTCATATTTGGTTGCTAAGGAAATGTAAACCTACTCTTCCAAGTTAAGTAAGGGTTGTTAGTTTAATTCCAAAAGGAGTCTGGAACTGGACGCAGAATGGGAGTTCGAACTAGTATAAAAATCTCCAGTGTCATTTACTTTACTGCATTATTTATTTACTTACTTAGTTTTTGTTTCACACAAGTAGTTTATAAATTCATCCATATTACACGGTCTTATAGCATAGTCATTTTCATTTGGTACCAGAGCAGGTCATCTTATAACCGTAACATAGTTATCTGATATTTAATATGGGAAACAACACTAGCACTGTAACTAATACAAGTTTTCTTGAAGGTCAATCTACTCCACGTCCACCTCTATTTAATGGAATGAACTATAACTACTGGGTTACTAGGATGAGAATTTATATACAAGCTAATAGTTATGAAACATTGAATATTGCTCAAACTGAATATACCATACTAGTACAGAATATTCACAATGGTCCAACACATAAAAACTGGATGCTATTGCAAATGCTAAATCCATAAATATGTTATATCATGAATTAGACAAGAACGAGTTTAATAGAGTGAGTATGTGTAAAATATCTTATGAAATTTGGCGTACACATGAAGGTACCGACAAAGAAAACCAAAGTAAAATTTATATGATCAAAAATCAGTTCCAAAATTTAAAAATGATGCAATATGAAACAATAAATGAAATGTACTCTACATTCTAAGATATATATCATTCTCTTTTAGCATTAGGAGAAACATATACAGACTTTGATATTGTTTTAAAAATTCTCAATTCTCAAACGGATGAGTGGGAACGAAAAGACTTAGCAATCGAAGAAGCTACTGACATTTCAACCATTAAACCAAAAGAGTTGATAGAAAATTTAATGTCTTATAAAGTTATTCTCATGGCTAAACGAGTACAGTTTTAAGATAAGAAGAACATAACATTCCAAGCATAAAGGGATGAATCAGATTCAGATGAGGAAGATATGGCATTCATTGCTAAAGATTTTAAAAAGTTATTGAGATTCAAAATGAGCAAAAAATTCAGAAACAACAAGAACAGTTCCAGTAACAACAACAACAAGAAGAAAGCATCATCTTCTACTCTAGAACGTTATGAATGTCACAAGAAATGCCACATCAAGAAAGACTGTCCTGATCGAAAAAGAGACAAATTTAAGTATGAGAAAGATAGATTCAAGAAGAACGCTTTCTTTGTCACTTGGGACGATTCAGAATCATCTTCGTCATCAGATAGTGACTCAAACAACGATACAAAACAAGCCAACGTATGTTTTTTTGGCCACAAATGATGAGGCAACTGATCTAACTTTTGATGATTGATTGGAAATAAACTCAGAATTATATGACAAACTAAGAAACATCAAAAGATAGTATAAAGAAACTCTTGAAAAATTAAATAGGACTGAAATTGAGGTAGATATGTTAAGAGATGAGAAATAAATTTTGGGAAAAGAACTTGAATCTTCTCTAGAATCTTATTCTAATATAGCATCTTAACTTTCTATGTTAAGTCAAGAGATAGAAACTCAGAAAAAAAGAATGATGCTCTATTAATTAAAAATCATGATCATAAAGCTACTGTTAAAATTTCGGAATTAGATATCTGTAGTCTTAAAAAAAATTAGATTGATATTACTAAAAATGTTTCTAATTAACAAAGGTAGGGAAAATCTTTTTAAAATTATAAAAAGTTCTCAAACTATTTTAAATAAAAGAGGGCTAGGATATAAGCAAGCATCTAATGGTTATTACAAAGGAAAAGAATTCCTTATATGGCAATTTTAAAAAGAATAATAATAAAATTGACAAAACAAATTCAAAAGTTACAAATTATTTTAATCAATTAAGATTTGGGTTTCTAAAACAAATAATTCTTTGATAAGAAATAAATATATGAAATCTTTTATAGAAACTATTCACAAAAATAAAGATTTTATTTTTAAAAGGAATTCTGAACCCTATTGAATTTGGCTTTCTAAGACCTAACTCTTAGGACCCAAATGAAATGGTGGGTACCAATGTTAATTATATATTTTGCAGGTACCACTTTAAAAGAGAGGAAAATGGATATTGGACAGTGGTTACTCAAAACACATGATAGGAAACAATGAGACCTTAACAAACATTACTTATTCAAATGGAGGATCCGTCACTTTTGGAGATAATTCCAAAGGATATATCATCGACAAAGGCGATGTAAGCAATAATGGCATATCCAATTTACCTCTTATTACAGATGTTTTATTGGTCAAAAGTTTAAAACATAATTTACTTACCATCAGCCAACTATGTGACAAAGGATTCAATATATCTTTTTCTGAAAATAAGTGTAGCATTTTTGATAAAAATAAAAATCTTATTTTTGAAGGTTTTAGAGACAAAAATACATATGTTTTGAATATAAATATAAATTACAATACCAACATTTGTTTAATAGCCAAAGAAAATGATTCTTGATTATGGCACAAATGATTTTGTCATATTAATTTCAAAGCTATAAACAAATTATCTAAAAATGAATTAGTAAAAGATTTACCAAAAATGAATTTTAAAGTTAACAATATTTTTGATGCTTGTCAATTAGGAAAATTATCAAAATCATCTTTTAAATCAAAGAAAAATATTTCTACTATACGACCACTTGATTTATTGCATTTGGATCTATTTTGTCCAACTCAAGTTTAATCTATAAACCATAGCAAATATGTGTTTGTTATAGTAGATGATTTTTTAAAAAAATACTTGAACTATTTTTCCAAAAAATAAAAGTGATACTTCTGAAAATTTTAAAATTTTTGATAAAAAATTCAAAATTTTAAAATTTTAAAAATTAAAAATATTAGAAGTGATCATGGAAGTGAATTTGAAGATGATGCTTTTGAACATTTTTATAATAAAAAAAATTATCATAATTTTTCTTTTCCTAGAACACCTCAGCAATATGGAGCTGTAAAAAGAAAAAATAGAACTTTACAAGAATGTGCAAGAACTTTATTAAATGGAAGCATTTTACCAAAATTTTTTGGGCAGAAGCTGTAGCAACTGCCTGTTATGTTTAGAATCGTGTTTCCATTCGACCACTAACAAAACACAATCCATATGAACTTTTTCATTAATGAAAACCAAATATTTCACATTCTAAAGTTTTTGGTTCAAAACTTTTTATTTTAACTCAAAAGATCAGCTTGGAAAATTCAATCCAAAATCCGATGAAGGAATTTTCATAGGATATTCGAAACGAAGTAAAGCTTATCGAATGTTTGATAAAAGAACTAAAACAATCGAAGAAACATTTCATGTTTCCTTCAACGAAAATTTTAAGTTTAATAATTTTTTTTAGGATGATGAGATAATAACTAAGATGGTCAAAAATACGGTTACTCAAAATAATTTTAAAGAAGATGAAAACATTATTCATAATTTTGAAGAAGATGAAAACATTGGTCTTAATGAAAATGGATTAAGATCCCATCCTAGGATATTGTGAGATCACCCAGCAGAAAATGTCATAGGAGAAATTGATTCACATGCCAGAACAAGAAATCAACTTAATCAAATGGGCCACATGGCATTCCTTTCTAATATTGAACCTAAAAATGCCAAAGAAGCCTCTTTTGACGACTATTGAATTATATCTATGCAAGAAGAGCTAAACCAATTCAAATGAAACGAAGTTTGGAAATTAGTTCCTAGATCAAGTGATCAAACAGTCATTGGTACAAAATGGGTCTTCAAAAATAAAGCAGATGAACAAGGAAATATAACTAGAAATAAAGCTACATTAGTTGCAAAGGGATATAATCAAGAAGAAGTAATTGACTACGAAGAAACGTTTGCTCTAGTCATGTGATTAGAAGCAATACGTATCTTACTGGCCATTGCATATTTTCATAACTTTGAACTTTATCAAATGGATGTTAAAATTGCATTTTTTAAATGGATATATAAAATAAAATGTTTATGTTGAACAACCTCCTCTATTCTCATATGAAAATTTTCCAGACCATGTCCACAAATTTAAAAAAGCTTTATACGGTCTAAAACAAGCACCTCGTGCTTGGTATGAACGTCTTAAAAGCTGCCTTACAGATTTTGGTTTTGAAATTGGAAAGGTTGATCAAAATCCGTTTATTAAACAACAAAAAAGGATATTTTAATTATTCAAATTTATGTTGATGATATTATTTTTGGTTCTACAAATGATACTTATGTTAGAAATTTTCTAATATAAGGACCAAAGAATTTGAAATGTCACATATGGTAGAATTATCTTATTACTTTATTGGGTTACAAACTAAACAATAAGATAATAGATTTTTTATTAATCAAGAAAAATATTTTAATAATCTAATTAAACGCTTTGGTATGGGAAATACTTCTGCCAAACAAACTCCAATGAGTACAACAATACATCTCGATAGAGATGAAGGTGGCGAGAGTGTTGACCAAAAATTATATTGAAGTATAATTGGATCATTACTTTATCTAATTGCTAGTAGACCTAACATAAGGATGAGCGTTGGTTTATATGTTTGATTTCAAGCAAATCCTAAAGAATCACATATGCGATCAGTGTAATGAATATTACCATATCTAAGAAAAACCAAAGATTTCGGACTATTCTATCCGAAAGATTGTCCTTTTGAGTTAGTCATATAGTGACGCTGACTTTGGAGGATGTCGAATGGATAAAAAAAAGTACAAGCGAGACTTGTCACTTTATTGGATAATCCTTAGTCTCCTTAGTCTCCTGGTTTAGCAAGAAACAAAATTGTGTTTCACTATCGACATGTGAAGCAGAATACATTTCTGTTGCTTTAGCATGTGCTCAAGTCATCAACATGCAACAAACACTTCAAGTATTTGGAATTAATTTATCTAAATCAACTATTTTTTGTGATAGCACAGATACTATAAACTTATCTAAAAATTCTTGTCAATCATTCAGGAACTATACATATTGACATTCATCACCATTTTCCTTCATGGTAATATTGAAAAGGAAATGGTCAGATTAGAATTTGTATCCTCTGAAAACCAGTTTGCCGATATATTTACAAAACCTTTAAATCAAAATACTTTTACAAAACTAAAAAGAGAACTAGGAATTTTATTGTTAAAAGATTTATGATTTTTCAAAAATATGTTTCATTTTGTCTCTACATGATGTTATCTTAATTATTTCAAATATCTTTCCTTTTTGTCGATCACAAAGGAGGAGAAATTTGGCATAAATTTGTTTAAATTATTGTGCATATAGACAGGTGGAATAGATTCATATAAGTTTCATGGCAATATAAATATATTATCTATACTTATATAGTTGTCACCATCAAAAATGGGGAGAATGTTAGAATCTCGATTTTCATCATTTTGAATGTGACAACTTTATAAGTCAATATTATTGTGTACTAATCATTTATGTAGGAGACTCATTGAAGATCCAGATTCAAAAAGCTATGAAGTTGTTATTCCTTTGTTTTAGAGTCTGTATACTATTAGAAATATGTTAAAATCTCTCTGGTATGGTATATACATTCTAACACGTACACAAACCGTGCATATGCACAAAATAGGCTACATTAAGCCGGGTGAATGTAGCCATTCAGCTGTTTGAATGCTGAAACAAAGCATTTATTATGCAGTTTCAATCAGCTGAATGATATCATTCAGATGGCTAAATAAGGCCAAAAATAGATTATCTGCTTGTTGTGTCGAATTTAAAATAAATCAGAAGGCTGAATTGAAAATTCAGTCGGCTGATTATCTATAACGGCTAGTTTTTCTGAAGGGGTGCTTCTCTTCAATGAAGAGAAACATCATCTAATCTAAAGGTTGAATCTATTGCCTTTCGTCGTTCCTTTTCATCGATGATTGCAACTTTTAAAACACTATAAATCGAATCTAGAATTCAACAAACAATCAACTTAACCAATTTTAGTATTCTTAAATTCTTATCTCTTATTTCTATTTTAATTTGCACTCAAACTGCATATGATCTTTGATTATTGATTACTCTATCATCCACATTCTTCAAGCACATTACACTATATATCATAAAGGAAAAGATTATAGGAAGATTGTACTTAATTGACTTATCAGTGCTATTTAAAGAGCATACTACAGTCAGATACTTTTGATTATTTGTAAACAAGTCATATTCGGTTGCTCGGGCGGTAGAAGTCTTATTCGGTTGTTTAGGCGCTGAAAGTCTTGTTTGGTAGGTTAGGCGGTGTAAACCTATTCCTCCGGGTAAAGTGAGGGTTGCTAGTTTAATTCCAGAAGGAGTCTAGGGCTGGACGTAGAACGGGAGTTCGAACCAGTATAAAAATCTCTAGTGTTATTTACTTTACTGCATTATTTATTTACTTACTTAATTTTTGTTCCGCACAAGAAGTTTATAAATTCATCCATATTGCATGATCCTATAGCACAATCAATTTCATTTGGTATAAGAGCAGGTCATATCATAATCGTAACATAGTTATTTGATATTTAATATGAAAAACAACACTAGCACTGGTTTTCTTGAAGGTTAAACTATGCACGTCCACCTCTATTTAATGGAATGAACTATAACTATTGGGATGCTTGGATGAAAATTTATATACAAGCTAATAGTTATGAAACGTTGAATATTACTCAAACTGAATGTACCAAACCTACTATAGAATATTCACAATGGTCTAACACACAAAAATTGGATGCTAATGCAAATGCTAAAGCCATAAATATGTTATATTGTGCATTGGACAAGAATGAGTTTAATAAAGTGAGCATGTGTAAAACAGCTTATGAAATTTGGCGTGCACTTAAAATTACACATGAAGGTACTAACAAAGTAAAGCAAAGTACAATTTCTATGCTCAAAAGTCAGTTCCAGAATATCAAAATTGTAACGACCCGAAATTTTCAATCCTGAAAATTCCAGATAGTTAGGAAAAGATGAAAGGAGGTAGAAGAAGAAAACAGAAACAAGACACAGAATCTCACATTCACAGCGGATCAAAATGTAATATCATATAATAACATTTATACAAAGTAGCTGTATCAGTTATATTACATACAATACATCAGAGTTACAACATTTATACAAACACTGGACATTGAAAATCACATGTCCCAGATATACAACAACATATCACAGCGGAAACACTCCATACGTTCCTGCGATCCAGCTCACCTCCTGAGCTCCAAACCATCCTTACCTAAAACTGTAATACTCGGTCTGACCCGAGCATTACATCAAAGTAACACCCGGGTCAGGCTGGAAACCAGCGTGAGTAAACCCATATAACTTGAAAAAACTAAGTTATAACATACTTAAATTCCAAGGTAACTCGTACTTCACTACGAGTTCTTAACTTGTTATTAGTCAGCGCTTATATCACGAATCAATCTCTAAGTACCCTTACTTAGTTTCAATGATCCAGTTCATTGAGACTATTTCATTCCAGCCTATTGATTATACATATCAAGTCTATAAAGAATTATGGTAGATTACAAATCATAGTGGGTTCGGGTATTTACTAATACCCGACCCCGATCTTCAAACTTCAAATACAGGGTGTCACCTCTACACAGTAATTCATTATTGAAAGATAACTACATTGTCACAGTTTAAACCAAACATATTATATCACATAGCATTACGAATCACATATCAGAGATATCAACTAATCCAAGGCATATAATAATTTTCAATCATTCATAAGCAAGGTTAATTTGTCATATCACTTCTAATTAATTTGAAATAAATCAAATTAATTACCTCAATTATTTTTAAATCCTGCTTACTTAGCAGTAATTGATTACAAACCATTACTTAATCATCCCTTGATTATCTTCCCCAATCACATTAAGTAATTAGCCTTAAATTACTTACCCAAATTAATTTAACTTCCACCCATTCACATTAACTACATTTTCCATAATTAATTACTCACATTAATTATCTGATAAGCACTTTTATTGATTAATTATCCTTTAATTAATCATACTCATTAATTAATTAATCTTTGATTATTTTTCCAAATTAATCAATTCTTAATTAATCAATCTTTAATTAATTATACTAAGTAATTAATCCTTAATTACTTTACCTTTAATTAATTACTTTCATCAAGTAATTATTCCATTGATTTACAATCCTTAATAATTAACATTGATCCTGAATTAATTTAACCTTTAATTGCTAATAAAATTAATTACTCTCAACAAATCAATCCTTTAATTACTTACATTAATTGCTCTTCTAATTAATTACATTTAACAAGTAATCTTTATATCTAATTTATTCAGATAAAACTCAAGTAAAATTTTAAAGCTTAATTGGTAGTTATAATATCTTAATGGAAACAATTTTTTAGATTTTATTTAAATCTTTAAGTCCATATTAAAATTAAATAAACATTTAATATGGAAGAAAATTTATTTAAAAAGAACATTTTTTTTCTTTAAGAGGATTAGTTTTTTTTCTTTTTTTATAAAAAATACTGCTTATTAAACTAACCCTTATTAACAATTCTTATTTATTTAATTTAGACGGGCCAAAGCCCAGAGGCATCTCAAAAACCAAACTTCCATCAGTACTTCCTCCCGACCCTCTCCCTATCTCATGCCTGAATCCAGTGATACAAACCTAAACATCGATGCAAATTACATCAACAATGACCCAAAATGTCGATCGACTTAAGGATACTCGAGACCAAGCCAATCCAAACACGCGCACCACACACCATCAAAACACCCATCTTGCCAGGAACAAGCGTGCACTGACACACGTGCATGTTTACAACCGAGCCACCGACCAACTCGCCACCGCGCCATCGCCTACGAGTTACACTTGGCCCTAGCCTCGATTCAACGCGACGCCGATTCAACCTTCCACCTCTGACCGAAAAATCGATCTCCAGTCACTAATCCCAAAACACGAAACCAGAAGATTATCACAAAACTACCAAATCCATCGTCGGCCGACCATAATTGCGCAAACCACCGATCTCCAACGGAGGCCCACACATGCAGCTTCATATCTGCCAAAAATCAAATAACCGGTTGCGCCTCCTCTTCCCAGATCGTTTGTGTTCACTGGCCTCTCAAAACTCTCCCAAAACCCCACAATCCATCACCCAACCCAAACTAAGGCCAAATCGAACAAATGGCCATGGTCGATCGCTCTCCTAGGTCCACCAGCCCCCTTCAGACCCGGCCGCACTATCCCGCGGCGACGAGATTGCCAGAAAATAATATTTGAACGAAAATCATTCATCTCTCAATTACCCATGATGTAAAATACTAGAAATTCAAATTTTGCTTCTAAAATTCATATTTCTATGCAAAAATACTAATTGCATGTTTGAATTCTTGATTTACTTTTATTGAAATTTCACAAAAATATGATATCCACTGTAAATAAAAAACGGAGATAGCCATACCATATAAATTATTTAGGAAATTATTTTTAACTTGAACTACACTAGAAGATAAACATATTCCTAGTTAACATCATCATCAAATATGAATTGGATTAATAGATATTGATTTTCGAAACTGAATTGAACAAAACATATACTGTCAATAGAGAAACAGTATAGTTCATATTTAAAATTTTAGTTTCTCACTGTTTTCTTCATTTTCCAGAAATTTCAAACTTAATTCATATAATTAAAATTTCAAAAACTTAATTACATTTAAACAAACAACATTTGTTTGAATACTTCAGCCTAACAAAGATCCCATGAAGAATTTTTTTTTTTGAGCCTCTTAGAAAATAAACAGAGCTGAACACAAACTTGCATACCAATATATACAGTCATACAGACATGTATTCAGATTTTAACAAACATGCATCCATAAATTTGAACATGCGTTATGAGATTCACATCAAACACTACACATACAACAAATAAAAAACTGATTTATGGGTTAAGTTTACTCACCTTGATGTTGCACAGAGAACCAGGCCTGAAAAATAATTCTTACTTTTGAAGAGGAATTTAATCCTTGAATTTATAACCCGACGTGCTTGATTATCAAGGTGATCAAGTCTTCTTTGATAACGTGAACTTTTGAAATGAATTTGCTTTAATATGAACAAAAGTTGTTTGCTTTGTTTTGATCTTGAATTTTTGCTTGTTTGAAGCTTTTAATCCTAGCTTTGCTTAAGCTCAGATGAAAAGATCTTGGAAGAAATTGTTTTGATTCTCACTTTAGTTTAAAATTTAGTTTCAAAGAAGAATTTAGAAAAAAGTAATATGAATATGCACAGCCTAGTTTGTTTTTAACACTAATTATAAAAAGAAAAGAAAACGAAAACACATATGCCACTTATATTATGTATGGCATGCCTAAGCTACAAATGTTCAAAAGATATTTAAATACTTGTTAAATTCTTTGTTTAAAAGGGTTACACATGAAATTAAATGTTTTTTTTATATGTTTACAAAGTTCATGTAACAGTCGCGGATTTTCGTTCTCCGAAAAACCGACATCGACACTCACTTTATCGACTGCCGAGAAATCAAAGGCCGAAAACCGAGATGTTATGGGTTTTAAAAAGAGAATTTTTAAGAAAAGAAAGAAGAGAGAAAAAGAAAAATAGAGGGAAAAGAAGATAGACAATTTTTAGAAAACAGAGAATTAGAAAAACAGAAGATAGAAAAATTTAAAAATAGAACGGGAAGAAAGAACAACAGAACAACATCAGAATCTCACAATTCGCAGCGGAACAACATATAATAATAAATGAATAATCTTTAAACAAAGAACTATATCAGTTATTACATTACATTTCATTTCATTACATCATATCATCACATCAGAGTGTACAACAACATACAACAACAAACAGTGCAGCGGAAAAAGAAATACTATATAAACTAGTAATACGCCATGCCATCCAGCTTGCCTCCAGCAACTCCAGAATATCCAGAATATCCTGATAAACCTTACTCTTAACTGCCCGTGTGGAAATTGGTGGGCACCCAGAGTTTAGGAAGGAAAACAATAAACTCCAAGTCAGTCATGTGACTGGTGTGAGAACTCAAAACAGTTTGTTTATCTTTAAAATCAAAATAGAGGAATATTTTTAATCAATTCGAAATGCTTTTAAAAAATGAGACTACCATAAGGCCTCCCGCACACACACACAATGCAAACGCAGAATCGGAGGAGATTTCTCCTTATGATAGTCAAAGATGCTTGATACGCATTTAAAATAATATTTGATATTATTACTAGTGCATAGTATAGAGAAAATTTCATTTCAAAAGTAGAATATAAATCTTAGCCAGCATAGACATTTCGAACTATGCCTACTATAGCTACTATCCAAACAGTGTTGCGACACCATAAGTGAATAGCAGGTTCTACAACTAATACCGTACAAGTCACGTATTGTTTCTTTGGATTTCCAACAAATGGTCAGGCCAAGGAACTTCCCATTGCCACTGAGAATGCCTCTGGAAAGACATCCCCGAGAACCAAACCGGAACTCTGCCAACACAAGGCCGGGTTACCCCTAACTGGGTAACTACTGACACGAGCACGCCATTCCCCGGTCCTTTAGGACCTTTTCAACCGAGCGCTCGATATCCAACATCACACCATAATAAATAGAGTGTTTTCAACATGAGTAAGTATCTGGGCTCCATACCATGATACCACCCCTTTCCAGAAGGAAATGCACATACCCTAAGGGGAGCTACAGCAACCCCTAATAACCTTGCCGCATCTTTCCTGTTTTGACCATTTCCGGGATGTGAGGCTCGACGAATTCACGTCCACAAAAACATACTTTATACAAAAGCCATGCTTTGGGTCAACAAATGATCAACACAATGATCACTAGGATAGACGATCAAATAAACGATCCTATCACAAATAATCAACACAATGATCATTTCAGCATCACTCAGCATGTCACATTACCAAAATGGGATATATCGCTGATAACTTCAACTATATAACCTTTGAGCTCGTACGTCTCAAAGAAGGGTGTTAAGCAAAGAATAAATTCTCCGCCACCAACAGAAATATATTTGAATGAAATCGGCTTTATATCTCAAATTGTAATGTCAGGCATACAATCCATACAAGTCTGTTCCGGGATCGAACAGAACCGAAGGCACTTACAAAGAAGTCCTTGCAATCCGGATATTCACAATCCTGATCGGATTCACCATCACATATGGAGAACTCAATACCGTAGCTACTCGGTGCAGAGTCAATCGATAGTTCATCCTATCACTCTTGCAAATACCGGTCTTCAACACCGATCTTCAAATGCAATTCACAACGACGTATCACATATTCGGAGTGGGTTATACGACCCCATGGTCCTTTCCCGGTTAACCCGAATAGTGAGCGCTTATTCAAAAATAAGTGTGCATTCAAATTCAATCAATTCACATCAAATTACCCATTCAAAAGGAAATACTGATAGTCGGCTATTGAACTATCAATTGATATGCATACATCACCAGATTCCAAATAATTTTCCAAATTATTTATTTTCCAAAATATCTTTACAAGATATATTATTTCAACACTTCAAAAATAAATCAATATTTATTTTCAACCAATTTCACTTTTCACATATAAATTCCATAATGAATTTATATTTCAAAATATTCATGCATATGCGATTTCAATTATTCATTTTCAATTTATCTTCAAAAAGATAAATTCTAAATATTCACTTCACATTGGAAAACATTTCCATACTTATTTATTCATAAGTAATTCACAAATCTCTTTTATTTTCAACACTTAGAAAATATTCAATATACTTAAATCGAATTAAGTATATATTTCATTCTTTAAGGAAATTATTCACTTAAACATATTTACTTGGGCCAAAACGAATGTTACGTAAAACATCGTTACGACAACCCAAAATCACTAGTATAGGGATTCGAATTTAAAATAGATATATAAATCCCAATACTATTAAAAACATTTCCTTTCGGAAATCATTTACTATAACAACAGTGTTATAGTCTACCATTTCCTTTTATTTCTCGAAAACGTCTATTTCAACAATAAATGTTGAAATCTATGGTTTCGAATCTCAACACCTTTTAAAACATCACTAGATTGTTTTAATTCTATTTAAAACATCAAATCTAAAATATTTCCTTTAACGTGTTATTCACTATTCAAAAACGTGAATATACTACGTTAACAATTTCATCCTTTTATTCATTTTAATTCAAAGGATTATTCACTATTTAAAAATGTGAATATAACTCCATTTATAAGTTATAACAATTAACTTATCAAAATAAGTCGTTTGCGAATTTATAAAACAACGTTTATAAATTCTATTTCTATTTATATATAAAAACTTCCTTTTACAAATTCCTTTATTAACCTATTCCAGTTTATAACTCAATTTTAGATTAAAAGTTCATATTATAAGTTAACTACTTATAAACGATTATTTCACAAAATCATTCCTTAGAGTTTCATAATTATAAATCTTATAACTTATAAGATTCATTTATTTAACCCAATCTATTCTTCAAATAACTTCATAAAATTTATAAATCTACCGTTTATAAATTTCGTTTACAACTTCACCATTTATAATTCTATTGATTTCATTCTTTAATGAAATTCATTTTCAATTCATTCAAACACTTATAAAATCTCATTTTATAATCCCAACGTTTTAATTTACAAATATTCATTTGTAAATCCTTTAATATAAATCAATCTATATTATTCTTTAAAACGTCTTTAATTTCCTTTAAAAAAACTTCACCATTCTGATTTATAAAATAATTAAATTTTATAAATCCTATATTTAACTTTTTATAACAAGTTCAGAATCCCAATTTAAACTCTTTTATAAAGTCATTAATTCCTTATTTTCAAAAATCAGCTTTTAACTATATTTCTTAAAAATCATAATTTTTATAACATTAAAAATTATAACGTTTATTTATTTGAAATGGATCAATTCCAAAGATATTTTATCTTTTCAAAAATCACTTTAAAAACATTTTAAAATCCCAAAATCTGGGTCCAATGATGCTACACACCAAATAGTCAATCACGACTACAACGATCCATCATATATCGTATATGATAATCAACGAATATCAAAATATCCATAATCAAATAAAAACTGTTGAGGAATCCAGTTGGATCCCTCCAACCTGTTTCCTGCATCCAAAAACATTAGCACAATACCAATTTCGCTCCAGTACGAAATTATCGCGGTATATGTTCTTATTAAATATTATCCGCTTAATAACGGCGTAATAGGGTCTCATCCGCTAAACAAAAAAATGCGGGAAATCAATCAACTGCAATATATACATATGCCAATATATATATATTGATATTATATATAATACCAATTTCACTGTTTATGAAATATTCGCGGTATATGTTTTTATTAAATAACATCCGCTTACTAACGGCGCATAATGTCTATTTTAACAATCAATAATTTACAGTCATCATTCAAACATGCATTCAAATATTTTAAATCTAACTATTTAAAATAAAATCGAAATCTATTCGATTGAGTGAGAAGTTCTCACCTTGGTTTCAATTTCCGTTTTAGCTTTAATTTCGAATAAAATTAAACGCGCGTTTAATTTTACCTGAAATTCTCACTAACTCCAAACGACTCCAAACCAACTCCATCGCATAGTGCTCGTCCATACGATTCCAACGCAACTGGATTTGCATTTTTTCGACCTCGTATGAAAAAGATATTGATTTTTGAAGTTACACGAATAAATCTATATACAAATTACAATATAACTTAACTAATATTAAACCTAGCTTGCATCCACCATCCATCACAGATCCAACGGCCCAAACTCTTCATCTCCCTCACGCGCAACATCTCCAGGTTATCAAAGCACGACCGAACCCAACATATATCGATTAGGGTTAAATAATACATCGCCTACGCTCGATTAAAACTCGATCAGGGAACGCCACGCGACTCGCCACCTCGAACACCACCCACGCCCTGAACAACCTTGAGCTCGGCCACCTCTACATGTATGCGCACGAAGGTGAACACGGCACGCACGCGACCCCCTAGACGCCACCACATCGCTCCGTTTTTGATCATAACCGTTGAATACGTAGTACTTGATGTGCTCTTCATTTTGTTAGTTGAAAGATTTTGCAATCGATGCATGGATTTGGAGATTTGGAGGGATGAAGTTTGGCAAATTCTGGCCGTTCATGGGTGGGTGGCGGCTAGGGTTAATTAGGGTTTCATTTTTTTTTTTATTATGAAGAGAGAGAGGGGTGTATATTTATAGGAAAAGCAAGCGTAAACACTATTCATCCCGGGAATTCCGAACTCCGATTTAGACGCCGTAACCAGCGTACCTAGGGTTTATCCCGCGTTCCGGACACAATGGAACAGGTTTCGGAAGCTAATTCGGAAGTATGTGCGAGTTATGGCTGAAAACGTTCAATTTAAATTAAACCGATTTAAATCGATTTCTAGGCGTTTTAATTTGTACCGGACAAACGGTAAATCCAATTGACTTAAAATTTGAAATCTTACAATAATATCACATTACGGATCCGATGAAACTGGTTTCGTCGAAATCCGAGACTTTTTGAAAAATGGCTATTTTGACTCGCCAAATTTAAATTAAAAATAATTCGATGCGTTTCGAGCTGCCACGCTCAAACGATAACTCCGATTGACACGAAAATTGAAATCCGGTAATAACTAACTATTACGGATCCAATGAAACTGGTTTCGTTCAATTCTGAGACTGTTCAAAAATTGACTATTTTACAGTCGATTATTAAATATTAAAATATTCAATTTTCACAAATTAACTTTTAATTCGATTTTAAAAGTTCTAAAATATTTCTATAACTCCAGTATGATTAAATAAAATTTTACAAATCATTTTCTATCATATTTAACTCTATTTTCAATTATTTCCATAATTTAACATATTAAATTATCGATTTAATTATCCAATTAAATCCAAAAATTCAAATAAAAATTTATTTGACTTAAAAATTCACTTATAAATATTTAAAATTAATTAAATATTCAAATTTTAATTTAATAAAATTCTGGGTCGTTACAGTTCTTATATTATAAAAATTCAATTAGTTCTTTATATATATGTTTTATATTTTAAACTAAATTTATTTTAAGATAATCATCTTTTGAAATTTCAATCTCAAATTCAAATTTAATTTTAAATTGACTCATATATATATATATATATATATATATATATATAAACAACACACATTAAATTTGTTTGAAAATAATAACTTTACCAATTTTAAATAATTATACTAGGTGAATTATAAAACCAATACTTATCCAGATACATACATACATACATGCATATACATACATACACATATATATTACCAGAATTATTTATTTAACTTATAAATCAGTATTTCGACAAATTAAATCCAGTTATTTTATTAATTACAGATATTCAAAAATCTAGGTTATCACATTCCTCCCCCCTTCGAATCTTTTCGTCCTCGAAAAGGAACGAAGCCAGAATTAATTAAAATGAATATTATCAGAAAATTTACTCTTTGATAAATTTTACTGTAAACTCTTTTTATTAAGAAAATTTAAAACACCATTTTTTAAAATATATATATATATATATATATATTGCCAAAATAGTTTTATAAAAATACTTTTTATAACCCGATGTTTCAACCAGTTCATTCTTGTTCTTATAGAAATTCGGTCATACGTTGATCAGGCATAGGACTGAAAATCTATAAGTACTTAGCAGACTCGTTTTCAACACCCAGTGAAAATACTTGAAAAACAATTTTATTGAAAACATCGAAAATATTTTTGAAAATAGAGGAAATATCTTTGGTGAGAATGCTCTGGAAATCATCACCCCCATCCATAGTCGCAGTTAACCCGATGGTTACGTTGCCATCCCGCTAAAATCCATAGATAACTGTAGGCACTCTGCGCCCCTTGATTACGCCATGGAACCCGCTACAGATCGCAGTTACATTCTGGGATACATTGCCATCACAGCAAAAGTCCATGTAACTGTAGGCATTAGCGCCCTCAAATTTCGCTGCCAAATAAATGAAACTTCTCCACTCCACTCGATCATAGATCACATTCTAGCGATGTTACGTTGCCTTCCCGGCCAAATCAAGCGTAGACCATTGACACTCACCTCCACATGATTTCCTCTATGGTCCAAAGTAGATCGTAGCGACATTGAGTTACAATGTCGTCACGCATAACCCAAATGCTCTGTAGGCATCAGCGCCCTCGACTTTCGCTGCCCAATAATCCTCAGGAACTAGTTTGTCTGGACTCCTCACAAGATTAACTTTAGAACCTCCCCCTTTGAGGCTCAGGTAGTACCAACCTATTGTACTCCTGAGAAGTTCATTTCAAGGGAGCGCGTTTTTCCCCAGAGCTATTTTCAAAACACTTTATACTATACACATATAGTATCTTCCAAATCATACACCTAGTATGAATCTCAAGTAAATGTCCTTTATCAAAATCGATTATTCCAAAATCGATAATTCTCAAATTAGGCTTTTCCAAATTTACAAAATTTATTTTCCTCAAAAATCAAAAGCCTTTAGAAAATCCTTAGTTTCAAAAACCTTTTCCAAAATCATTCTCATAAGATCCTTTATATATATATAGATAGATATATATAACTTTAAAAATCTTTGGATCAATTCAAATTTGTAAAAATTCCCTCTTTATACTTCAAATACTTTCAAAAACCCTTTTCTTCTGGCAATAGAGTCAACAAGGGGAGATTTATCTTATATAACAAAGATATATAAAGTTGTTTACTCCAAATAAAATATTCAAATTAGATTATACCTTTATAAAATTATTATCCATATTACTCATCTTTTAAAAAAATGAGTCTTTGGTCATAGAAATATCCAACTCCCATTATATTTCATTATATATTTCCTAAAATATACTTTTCATTTCAAAAACCATTTTACATTTCTTATCCATAATTTTTCAATATTAATTTCATTCAAACTCGTATGATGTACACATATCATCCTTATGCTATATCAATCTAATCGCTCACTCGATCACATAATTTCAATTCAGAACTAGTATCGTCCACTCGACTTCCTATTGTGGACTCAGATCTGGTTTCTTGATCAGAAACCGTCATTCTCCTTGCATAGCCTAACCATGATAGAGAATATTCAGAATCGGTCAACAATCCATATCCAGGTTCGCAGTCGAAAATCGAGTGAAAAATCCCAACTCGGATCGATATACTATCCCGAAATTCTGTGCTCGAATCTGGATCAAATCACTATGCGGATAGAATAATATACGTACATCCTACGTATTTATCGTTATTAGTTATTAGCCAAACCAATTCTCTTTCTATTCAACTTCACTTTGATTTTCATTCACTTACTCATAATTCTTAAATCCTCATTTGGATTATCACCTCAATTCTTATCTCAAATGCATATTTAATCATAAATAGTTTGTACTCTGTCTAGCTTGAATTTAGAAAATAGCTTGAAAAATTAAGAATAGAGAAGTAGTTGAAAATAATTGTTAGTTTGTAAAATAGCTGTAAAATAGTTAAGTAATTGTAAGATTGTTGGAAAATAGTTAAATAGTTATAGAATATTTAAGTATTTGCAAAATAGTTGTAAAAATGTAATTAGTTTATAAAGTAGTTGAAAAACAGTAATTAGTTTATAAAACAGTTGTAAAATAGTTAAGTAGTTACAAAAATAATTATAAAATAAGTATAAAATAGTTTGGCTTTTTAAAAAAAAGATTGTATATAGTAAACAACTTGTAAAAATAGGTTTATATTAAAACAATTTATTTTGAAAATAGTCTAGAGCCAAACTGTTCAATTCTCAATTTCCATTCTATCAATTCGATTTTAAATTTCCATATACATTTAAATTGACTCTATTCCAATTTGAATAACTTCAATTTCCATTGAACTTGATTTAAACCCATTTCAAGTTGAATTAACCTCAATTTCTTTCCAAATTCAAATCAAATTCCATTTGATTTTAAACCTATTCAACGTTAATTACAATTCCAAATTATTCAAATCAATTTGGACTAATTTCAAATCGAACCCACTTTAATTTCAAATAATTTCAATTTCTGTTTGAATTAATCCTAATTCCCATTTGAATTCAAACTCATTCAACTTAAATTTCATTTCAAATTAATCCAATTCAAATTTTCCATTTGAATTTTATACTTATCCATCTTCAATTCTAATTAATTCAAACTAAATTTAATTTGAACTAATGCAATTTAAATCTCAACTTTAAACCATCTCGAATTATATAAATTCGAGTTAAATTAAATGTTGATTTAACCCCTTAAATCAAACTAAACTTTATTTTTAAATCAACAATCAAAATCTTTAAACAATTTAATTCGAGCCCAAATCTCAAAATTCCATTTTAAATTATCTTTACTTAACTTATTTCAAAGTTCAAAAAAAAAATTCATCTCTAAAAATTCAATTCATTAATACCAAAATTTATCTTTCAATTTTGAAACCGATTCTTAAACAATTTTAATTTGCAATTTCAATTCTTAACCTTCAAATCTTAAGTTTAAAGTGATTCCATATACTTAATTTCAAATTAAAGTTTAATTTTCCTTTTATCTCAATAATGGATATATCACCACACTTCATTTCTTCATTCATTTAAAAAAAATCCAATTCACAGTTTAAAGATTGTTAATAACAATAGGATGATATTATCCAAATTATTTTAAAACATTCATCCATTTTCAATTTCTAGATTTCAAACCCATTTTGAGATCACACAAACTCCTAAATCAAATTAACCATTTAACTTCCCAAGTTAAATCTCAATTTCATCTTGAAATTTCCAATTCAGATTGTTTATTCAAACTTATTTAACTTCCTCCAAGTTAAATTCAATTTACTTAATCCAGTCAACCTTACTTAAATTTGAATTCTCCATTCCAAATTTTAAACTTCTTATTAATAATCATCCCACTTATAAGTTCAAAAACTTATTTCACTATGGGCTTTCACATCACATTCCAAGGAAAACTCAAAATTCATCACCTTAGAGTTTATTTCAAATCATCTTTGATACTAAGTATATCCATACATATATACATATTTTATTTCTTAGCTCACTAGGCCATACTTTAAATTTTAAACCACCTTTGGATTTTAACTCAAAAAAAATTCTTTTAAAGTTTTCAAACAACTTCTTATTTTAAAATAAGACTGCATTTTGAATAATATTATTTATCATTCATTTTGACATTTTGAAAACAATTTCAAAATGTTTTTAAACTTAGGGTTCAAAACTTCACAATTTAAAACCCACTTCAAATTACAAGTCATACTTATCTAAAGTTTACTTCCTTAAAACATTTCATCTTTGCTTAATCATTAACAAACATTTTTATCATTTTTAGGATAATATTCAAAGTTATTACAACTGTAAACCAATTCACTATTATCTTATTCTGGAAACTCTTCTCCAAATTCAAGATTTTAATTTCAGTTTGGTTGTATTTCTATTACCACTTAATTCTCATTATTTTATTTAATTCCAATGATTTAACAACCAATTTCTTTAATATATTTAATAACTAGAAAAATTATTTCTTTATATATATATCAAAATATAAAGTTATATAAAAAAACATTTCTAAAACCATTTAAAATCTTTATATAATAAAATAACAAGTATGCTCTTATATATATAGACACACCACACACACACTCAACTCATTCTAGAGTACCACTGACTCTATCCTTAATGAATAAATCCACCAGGGCCAAGGCTCTCGCTTAACCTTCAGCTCTGATACCAAATGTAATGACCCGAAATTTTCAATCCCAAAAATTCCAGATAATTAGGAAAAGAAGAAAGCAGGTAGAAGAAGAAAACAGAAACAAGACACAGAATCTCAAATTCGCAACGGATCAAAATATAATATCATATAATAACATTTATACAAAGAAACCGTATCAGTTAAATTACATACAATACATCAGAGTTACAACATTTACACAAACGTTGGACAGTGAAAATCACATGTCTCAGGTATACAACAACATATCACAACGGAAACACTCCATACATTCCTTCCATCCAGCTCGCCTCCTGAGCTCCATATTGTCCTTACCTGAAAACTATAATACCCGGTCTGACCCGTGCATTACATCAAAGTAACACCGGGGTTAGGCTGGAAACCAGCGTGAGTAAACCCATATAACTTGAAAACACTAAGTTATGACATACTTAAATTCTGGGGTAACTCATACTTCACTACGAGTTCTTAACTTGTTATTAGTCAACATTTATATCACAAATCAATTTCGAAGTACCCTTACTTAGTTTCAATGATCCAGTTCATTTAGACTATTTCCTTCCATCCTATTGATTATACATATCAGGTCTATAAAAAGTTATGGTAGATTACAAATCGTAGTGGGTTCGGGTATTTACTGATACCCGACCCGGATCTCTTCGAAAGCAATACCATCTAAACCCAAGTTATTCAAGCGAATTACAATTCAAACTTCAAATACAGGGTGTCATCTCTACACAGTAATTCATTATTGAAAGATAACCACGTTATCACAGTTTAAACCAAACATATCATATCACATAGCATTACAAATCACATATCAGAGATATCAACTCATCTAAGGCATATAATATTTTTCAATCATTCATAAGAAAGATTAATTTGTCATATCATTTCTACTTAATTTAAAATAAATTAAATTAATTACCTTAATCATTTTTAAATTGTGCTTACTTAGCAGTAATTGATTATAAACCATTACTTAATCATCCCTTGATTATCTTCCCCAATCACATTAAGTAATTAGCCTTAAATTAATTACCCAAATTAATTTAAGTTCCACCCATTCACATTAACTACATTTTCCATAATTAATTACTCACATTAATTACCCGATAAGCACTTTCATTAATCATACCCATTCATTAATTAATCTTTGATTTATTTTCCCAAATTAATCAATTCTTAACTAAACAATCTTTAATTAATTATACCAAGTAATTAAACCTTAATTACTTTACCATTAATTAATTACTTTCATCAAGTAATTATTCCATTGACTAACTATCCTTAGTTAAGTAACATTGATCCTTAATTAATTTAACTTTAATTGCTAATTAAATTAATTACTCTCAACAGATCAATCCTTTAATTACTTACATTAGTTACTCTTCTAATTAATTACATTTAACAAGTAATCTTTATATCTAATTTATTCAAATAAAACTCAAGTAAATTTTTAAAGCTTAATTGATAGTTTATAATATCTTAATGAAAACAAGTTTTTAGCTTTTCTTTAAATCTTTAAGTCCATATTAAAATTAAATAATCATTTAATATGGAAGAAAATTTATTTAAAAAGAATATTTTTTTCTTTAACCAATTTACTAGCTATATTCTTTAAGAGGATCAGTTTTTTTTTTCTTTTCTTTTATTAAAAACAAAACTGCTTATTAAACTAACCCTTATTAACAATTCTTATTTATTTAATTTAGACGGGCCAAAGCCCAGAGGCATCTCAAAAACCAAACTTTCATCTGTACTTCCTCCCGACCCTCTCCCTATCTCGTGCTTGAGTCCACCGAAACAAATCCAAACATCGATGCAAACTACATCAACGACGACCTAAAATGTCGATCGACTCAAGTATACTCAAGACCAAGCCGATCTAAACACACAAACCACACACCATCGAAACACCCATCTCGCCTGGAACAAGCATGCACTGACACGCGTTCATGTGCACAACCAAGCCACCGACCAACTCGCTATCGTGCTATCGCCTGCGAGTTACACTTGGCCCTAGCCTCGATTCATCGCGATGACGACTCCAACTTCCACCTCTAACCGAAAAATCAATCTCCAGTTTCCAATCCCAAAACATGAAACCAGAAGATCATCACAAAACTACCAAATCCATCTCCGGTTGACCATAATTGCACACATCACTGATCTCTAACAGAGGCCCAACATGCAGCTTCATATCTGCCAAAATCAAATGACCCGGTTGCGCCTCCTCCCCGCAGATCGTTTGCGTTCGCCGGCCTCTCAAAACTCTCCCAAAACCCTATAGCCCATCACCCAACCCAAACTAAGACCAAATTGAACAAATGGCCATGGTCGATCACTCCTCTAGGTCCACCAGCCCCCTCCAGACCCGGCTGCACTATCCCACGGCGAGAAGATCGCCAGAAAATAATATTTGAACGAAAATCATTTATCTCTCAATTACCCATGATAAAAAATGCTAGAAACTCAAATTTTGCTTCTAAAATTCATATTTCTATGCAAGAATACTAATTGCATGTTTGAATTCTTGATTTACTTTTATTGAAATTTCCCAAAATTATGATATTCACTGTAAATATAAGACTGAGATAGCCATACCATAAAAATTATTTATGAAATTATTTTTAACTTGAACTACACTAAAAGATAAACATATTCCTAGTTAACATCATCGTCAAATATGAATTGGATTAATAGATATTGATTTTTGAAACTAAATTGAACAAGACATACACTGTTGACAGAGAAACAGTATAGTTCATGTTTAAAAATTTAGTTTCTCACTGTTTTCTTCATTTTCTAGAAATTTTCAAACTTAATTCATATAATTAAAATTTTAAAAACTTAATTACATTTAAACAAGCAACATTTGTTTGAATACTTCAGCCTAACAGAGATCCCATGAAGAAAATCATATATATATATATATATATATATATTTATTGAGCCTGTTAGAAAATAAACACAGTTGAACACAAACTTGCATACCAATATATACAGTCATATAGACATGCATTCAGATTTTAACAAGCATGCATACATAAATTTAAACATGCGTTACGAGATTCACATCAAACACTACACATACAACAAATTAGAACCGATTTATGGGTTAAGTTTACTCACCTTGATGTTGTACAGAGAACCAAGCCTGAAAAGTAATTCTTGCTTTTGAACAGGAATTTAATCCTTGAATATATAACCTGACTTGCTTGATTATCAAGGTGATCAAGTCTTCTTTTGTAACATGAATTTTTGAATTAAATTTGCTTTAAAACTGAATCTGAAACTTGAATCCACAGGTTTGAATTTGAACAAAAGTTGTTTGCTTTGTTTTGATCTTGAATTTTTGCTTGTTTCAAGCTTTTAATCCTAGCTTTGCTTATGCTCAGGTAAAAAGATCTTGGAAGAAATTGTTTTGATTCTCACTTTAATTTAAAATTTAGTCTCAAAGAAGAATTTAGAAAAAAATTAATATTAATATGCACAACCTAGTTTGATTTAACACTAATTATAAAAATAAAATAAAAAGAAAACACATATGCCACTTGTATTATGTATGGCATGCCTAAGCTACAAATGTTTAAATGCTATTTAAATACTTGTTAAATTCTTTGTTTAAAAGGGTTACACATGAAATTAAATGTTTTTAATATGTTTACAAAGTTCTTATATTATAAAAATTCAATTAGTTCTATACATATATGTTTTATATTTTAAACCAAATTTATTTGAAGATAATTATCTTTTGAAATTTCAATCTCAAATTCAAATTTAATTTTAAATTGACTCATATATATATATATATATATATACACACAAACAACACAGATTAAATTTGTTTGAAAATAATAACTTTGCCAATTTTAAATAATTATACTAGGTGGATTATCAAACCAATACTTATCCAGATATACATACACACACATATATATATACACATATACATATATATTACCAGAATTATTTATTTAACTTATAAATCAGTATTTCTAAAAATTGAATCCTGTTATTTTATTAATTACAAATATTCAAAAATTTGGGTTATCACAAAAATGAAGTAAGATGAAACAATAAATGAAATGTACTCTAGATTCCAAGTTATATATCATTCTCTTTTAGCACTAGGAGAAACATATACAGATTTTGATAGTTTCTAAAATCCTTAACTCTCCAACGGATGATTGGGAACAAAAAGTCTTAGCGATCATAGAAGCTATCAACATTTCAACCATTAAACCTGAGGAGCCGATAGGAAATCTAACGTCTTATGAAATTAATCTCCACGCTAAATGAGTATAGGCTCAAGATAAGAACATAACATTGTAAGAAGAAGAGGATGAATTAGATTTAGATGAGGAAGATATGACGTTCATTGCAAAAAAAATTGTTTTTGAGATTCAAAAGAGCAACAAATTCAGAAACAACAAGAACAGCTCCACCAACAATAACAACAACAACAAATCATCATCTTTTGCTCTAAAATGTTATGAGTGTCATAAGAAAGTCCACATCAAGAAAGACTGTCCTAATCGAAAAAGAGATAAATTTAAACCTAAAAAGGCAGATTCAAGAAGAAAGCTTTCTCTATCACTTGGGGCGATTTAGAATCATCTAATCATCAGACAGTGACTCAGGTAGCGATACAGAGCAAGCCAATGTATGTTTTATGGCCACAAATGACGGGGAAAGTGATCTAACTTTTGATGATTTATTGGAAATAAACTCAGAATTACTTGACAAACTAAGAAACATCAAAAAAAAGTATAAAGAAACTCTTGAAAAATTGAATAGGACTGAAATTGAGGTAGATATGTTACGAGATGGGAAACAAATTTTAGAAGATGAATTTGAAACTACTCAGGCATCTTATTCTAATACAACATCTCAATTCTCTATGTTAAGTTAAGAGATAGAAACTTAGAAAGAAAAAAATGATGCTCTATTAATTGAATATCATGATCTTAAAGCTAATGTTAAAATTTTGGAATCAAATATCTCTAGTCTTAAAATAAAATTAGAAAATATTACTACAAATGTCTCTAATTTTAACAAAGGTTGGGAAAATCTTTCTAAAATCACAAAAAATTCTCAAACTATTTCAAATAAAAGTGAGCTAGGATATAAGCAAGTGTCTTAGGTTATTCCAAAGAAAAATAATTCCTTATATTGCAATTTTAAAAGGAATAAAAATAAAATAGAAAACCAAATTCAAAAGTTACAATATATTCTAAATCAATTAAGATTCGGGTTCCTAAAACAAATAATTCTTTGATAAGAAATAAATATATAAAATCATTTATAGAAACTGTTCATAAAAATAATGATTTCATTTATAAAATGAATTTTGAATCCTCTTTGGTTTGGCTTTCTAAGACCTAACTCTTAGGACCTAAAAAAAGGTGGGTACCAATGTTAATTCTATATTTAGCAGGTACCACCTAAAAAGAGAGGAAAATGGTTATTGGACAGTGATTGCTCAAAACACTTGACAGGAAACAAAGAGATGCTAACAATACTCAAATGGAGGATCTATCTCTTTTGGAGACAATTCCAAAGGATATTTCATCGGCAAAGTGATGTGAGCAATAATGGTATATCTAGTTTACCTCTTATTACAAATGTTTTATTAATTAAAATTTTAAAACATAATTTACTTAGCTTCAGCCAATTGTGTGCAAAGGATTCAATATATCTTTTTCTAAAAATAAGTGTAACATTTTTAATCAAAATAAAAATCTAATTTTTCAAGGTTTTAGAGATAAAAATATATATATTTTGAATATGAATATAAAATGCAATACGAAAATGTGTTTAATAGTCAAAGAAAATGATCCTTGGTTATGGCACAATGATTTTGTCATATTAATTTCAAAGCTATAAATAAATTATATAAAATGAATTAGTAAAAGGTTTATCAAAAATGAATTTTAAAATTAACAATATTTGTGATGCTAGTCAATTAGAAAAATTATCAAAATCATCTTTTAAACAAAAGAAAAACATTTCTACTATACAACCACTTGAATTATTACATTTGGAGCTATCTGGTCCAACTCAAGTTCAATCTATAAACCATAACAAATATGTGTTTGTTATAGTAGATAATTTTTCAAGATATACTTGGACTATTTTTCTAAAAAATAGAAGTGGTACTTTTGAAAAATTTTGCTAAAAAAAATCAAAATTAAAAAAATTAAAAATATTAGAAATGATCGTGAAGGTGAATTTGAAAATAAAGCTTTAGAACATTTTTGTAATAAAAAGGGAATTTATCATAAATTTTCTTTTCCTAGAACGCCATAATAAAATGGAGTTGTAGAAAGGAAAAACAGAACTTTACAAAAATATGCAAGAACTTTATTAAATAGAAGCACTTTACCAAAACATTTTTGGGCAGAAGCTGTAGCAACTAGCTGTTATGTTTTGAATCGTGCTTCCATTCGACCACTAATAAAACACGCTCCATATGAACTATTTCATGAAAGAAGACCAAATATTTCATATTTCATAGTTTTCGATTCAAAAGGTTTTATTTTAAACACAAAAGATCAGCTTGGAAAATTCGATCAATAATCCGATGAAGGAATTTTCATAGGATATTCGAAATGAAGTAAAGCTTATCAAATTTTTAATAAAAGAACTAAAACAATTGAAGAAACACTTCATGTTTCCTTCGACGAAAATTTTAAGTTTAATAAATTTTTTGAGGATGATGAGATAATAACTAAGATGGTCACAAATACGGTTACTCAAAGTAATTTTGAAGAAGATGAAAACATTATTCATAATTTTGAAAAAGATGAAAATATTGTTCATACTGAAAATGGATTAAGATCCCCTCCTAGGATTCTATGAGATCATCCTGTAGAAAATGTCATAGGAGAAATTGATTCACGTATTAGAACTAGAAATCAACTTAATCAAGTGGGACATATAGTATTCCTTTCTAATATTGAACTAGAATGCCAAAGAAGCCTCTACTGATGACTATTGGATTAAGTTGAAGAGCTAAACCAATTCGAACGAAATGAAGTTTGGGAATTAGATTCTAGTCTAAGTGATCAAACAATAAAACAATAAATTGTACTAAATGGGTCTTCAAAAATAAAGAAGACAAATAAGGAAATTTAACTAAGAATAATTCTAGATTTGCACAAGGATATAATCAAGAAAAAGGATGAAGAAACGTTTGTTCTAGTCACACGACTAGAAGCAATACATATCTTACTAGCCTTTGCATGTTTTCATAACTTTAAACTTTATCAAATGGATGTTAAAAGTGCATTTTTAAATGGAATATAAAAGAAAATGTTTATGTTGAACTACCTCCTCTATTCTTACATGAAAATTTCCAAACCATATATATAAACTTAAAAAAGCTTTATACGATCTAAAAACAAGCACCTCGTACTTGGTATGAACATCTTATAAGCTATCATATAGATTCTGGTTTTAAAATTTGGATGGTTGATTAAACTCCTTTTATTAAGCGAACTAAAAAGGATATTTTAATTATTCAAATTTATGCTGATGATATTATTTTTGATTCTACAAATGGTAATTTATGTCAGGAATTTTCTAGTATAATGACCAATGAATTTGAAATGTCACATAGGAAGAATTATCTTACTTTCTTGGGTTACAAATTAAACAATTAGATAATGGAATTTTTATTAATCAAGAAAAACATTGTAATAATCTAATTAAACGCTTTGGTATGGAAAATACTTCTGCCAAACCAACTCCAATGAGTACAACAATGCATCTCGATAGAGATGAAGATGGTAAGAGTGTTACCAAAAATTATATCGAAGTATAATTGGATCGTTACTTTATCTAACTGCTAGTAGACTTGACATAATGATGAGTTTTTGTTTATGTACTCGATTTTAAGAAAATCCTAAAAAATCACATATGCGAGCAGTGAAACGAATATTACATTATCTAACCAAAACCAAAGATTTCGGACTTTTCTATCCAAAAGATCGTTCTTTTGAGTTAGTTATACAGTGACGCTGACTTTGGAGGATGTTGAACGGATCAAAAAAGTATGAGCGGGACTTATCTTTTTATTGGATAATCCTTAGTCTCCTAGTTTAGCCAGAAACAAAATTGTGTTTCACTATCGATATGTGAAGCGGAATACATTTCTGCTACTTTAGCATGTGCTCGGTTCATTTACATGCAACAAACACTTTAATTTTTTTGAATTAATTTATCTAAATCAAGTATTTTTGTGATAGCAGAGGTGCTATAAACTTGTCTAAAAATTCCTATCAATCATTCATGAATTAAACATATTGACACTCATCACCATTCCTTTCATGATAATATTGAAAAGGATATAGTTAGATTAGAATTTGTAACCTCTGAAAACCAGCTGGCTAATATATTTACAAAACCTTTAAATGAAAATACTTTTATAAAACTAAAAAGAGAACTAGAAATTTTATCGTTAAAAGATTTATGATTTTTCAAAAATATGTTTCATTTTGTTTCTATATTCTGCTATCTTAAGTATTTCATATATCTTTCCATTTTGTTGATGACAAAGGGGGAGAAATTTGGTATAAATTTCTTTAAATTATTATGCATATAGACATGGGGAGTATTCATACAAGTTTAATGGCTATATATATATATATATATATATATATATATATATATATATTATCTTTACTTATATGGTTGTCACCATCAAAAAGGGGGAGAATGTTAGAATCTCGATTTTCCTTGTTTTGATTATGACAACTTTATAAGTTAATATTATTGCGTACTAATCATTTATGTAGGAGATCCACTGAAGATCCAGTTTCAGAAAGCTATAAACTTGTTACTCTTTTCTTTTAGAGTCTGTATACTATCAGAAATATGTTAAAATCTCTCCAATAGTATATACACACTAACACTTACACAAACTGTGCACATGCACAAAACATGCTACATTCAGCCGGTTCAATGTAACCATTCAACCGTCTGAATGCTGAAGCAAAGCATAATTTTTTATGCAGTTTTAGCCGGCTGAACGATGTCATTCAGGCGGCTGAATAAGGCCAAAAATAGCCTATTTGCTTGCTGTATCGAATTTAAAATAAATCAGAAGGCCAAAATGAAAATTCAGCCGGTTGAGTATTTATAACAACTAGTTTTTCTGAAGGGATGCTTCTCCTCAACGACGAGAAACATCATCTAATCTAAAGGTTGCATCTGTTTCTTTTCATCATTCCTTTTCATCGGCGATTGCAACTATTAAAACTCTATAAAGAGAATCTAGAATTCAAAAAAAAACTAATTTAACTGATTTTAGTATTCATGAATTCTTATCTATTATTTTCTATTTTCAATTTGCACTCAAATTGCATACGATCTTTGATTATTGATTACTCTTTCTTCAACATTCTTCTAGCACATTACACTATATATCATAAAGAAGAAGATTATAGGAAGATTGTATTTAATTGACTTATCAATGCTATTTAAAGAGCATACTACATTCAAATATGTTTGTTTATTTGTAAACAAGTCCTATTCGGTTGCTCAGGAGGTAGAAGTCCTATACCGTTGCTTAGGCTGTAGAAGTCCTATTCGGTTGCTCAAGTGGTGCAAACGTATTCCTTCGCGTTAAGTGAGGGTTCCTAGTTTAATTCCAGAAGGAGTTTGGACTGGACGTAGAAAGAGAGTTCGAACCAGTATAAAAATCTTTGGTGTCATTTACTTTATTGGATTATTTATTTACTTACTTATTTTTTTCGCAAAAGCAGTTTATAAATTCATCCATATTGCACAATCCTAAAACAGTCACTTTCACTAAGGAAATATAATATTTATAACCATAATCAGTGCTTATTGGGGCTGGTCCCAGTATATCTATAGCAATTAATTCTAAGGTTTACAATATATAGTCTCTGATTCTGGAAATGCAAGCTTGTGACTTTACCCATTTGGTAATATATACAAGTGTAAGATTTTAGAATCTTATCAACAGAAACACAACTAATCACAATATGCTTTAAAATCTTTATACTGGGATGTCCCAGTTTACAGTGCCAAATATTATACATCTGATAATTTTCATCAATTTTCATTTCAGAAACATGACATCAGTTTCCTTAACATCCAACATTTCTTGACTTTGCAACATCAAATTGTATAATCCCTTACATTATCAACCCTGCAAGAGAGTTTCCCTTGTTAGAACATCTTTTACTAAACAGTATTTTGAATAAAATTCAAAATATACATTATTGTCTGTTGCAAACTGAGATACACTCATTAAGTTCTTTCTAATAAGCGGATTACTCAATTGATTATTGAGGTAAATTTGTCTTACACCTTTTATGCTTGCATTTCCAGTGCCAAAAATATGAATAGGTTTACCATTACCAAAATATAGCAACTGTTTACCTTTGTACTCTCTATTCCCAAGATTAAGATTTCTTTGATTGCTAGTTACATGATTGGTTGCTCCAGAATCGGAATACTAGCTTTCATCATGTATGTCTTCAATTTTGGCCATATCATTATTTGCACCTTTTGATTTGACCTTCGGCTGTTTAATCATATTTGCACTGTTATTTTGTGTTCTTGAACTGTTATTGCCTTGCTGTATTGGTGTAAAGTTTACAACAAATCTGAAATAACATCTATTTGCAGCGTTTCAAAAATTTTCATATATTTCACATCTTGGTCCATTGTTGTAATTCCATCTACCAACTCTACCTATGGCTTTATTACACTGACCACTCCTTTACTACTGCTTGGTTGGTTTCTATTTCCATAGCTTCTTTCTTTATTTCTATTCTTGTTGTTTGCAACAAATTTGATAGAGTACTTTGAAGTGACTGATCTCTTTTGCTCAGATCTCCCTTTATGGGAAAGAAGTATGGAACTGACATACTATTGTGATGGTAAAACTTCAGTAGAGGATATTACCGCTACTAAGTCTTCATACTCTTCATCTAGACCACTCGATATTGATAAAACTTGTTTAGTTTCTGATACTCTGTGCCCTGCAGAGGCTAACTAATCACATAATGCTTTTCCTTTGACAGATACTCTCTCATACCCATGTTGTCTTTCTTTAAGTTATGTAGCTGTCTTTTGTATAACATGATTCTTGCTACGGATTGGGAACTGAAAATTTGTTCGATCGTAAGCCATATTTCATGAGTTGTTTTACACTCTACCAATTTTGGCAACAAAATTTGCACTGATTAAGGATAACTATGACTGACTAAGCTATCTTGTCTTTGATGCACTACATAATCTTGGTTGCCCACTAATTTACCTTATTTGTCTACCGTAAATTTTGGAAGGACGCTTAATGGACCAAGAACATATTTTTCAAGTTCATATCCTTTAATTGTTGTTTCCATCTGAAATTTCCAATGCAAGTAATTGGATTCCTCCAGTTGAATGGTGACATTATCGAAAAAAGACCTTTCGTAGCGTTTTATAAACATTGTAACATACTTTAACAGCGTTGTGAAGATCACTATCTAACAATATGTTGTAATAGGGCCAAGATATATTACAAGGTTTTACAAACATTGTTGCGAAAGCATGGTATTGCAGCGTTTCTATTTTTATAGTGTTTTTGTAACCGCTGTGATATGTCCTTACCCATTGCTTCTTGTCCTATTAGACAACCTTCATAGAAACGCTGTGAAGTGTTACACAACATTTGTAAACTCTGTAGAATAGATTTTATTTACGTAAAACAAGCGCCGTGTATGGCTTTGTATTTTACAGCGTTTTCCCTGTAGCCTAGGTAGTATTTTATTTGCAGTGTTTTTCACTTTCACAGCTCCTATAAAACAATGTTATATATCAGATTACCACAGTTTTCTTCCTCCTGTCAATAGCCATCTGAAATTCAATGTGGTCTTTTCACATTTACAAACAATTCCCACCAGCTATAAAATATTATATCTAACAAAATTAGTTAATTAAAACAACAGAAATAAATATAATCTTCGCATGTTATATTAAACATAACTAAAAGTTGCACCAACTTCATATACAAAATGAGCAATAATCAACATTTCATACATAATGTTGTAAGAAAATATGACAATAACATGTTTTTACAGAAAGAGCATATTAAATGAAACAAAATATGAGTTGTGTAGAGTCCAAGCTAGTCTTCAACAATTCATTGTCCACTAGGTCAACCAAATTACATAAGCATTCTCACTTTGAAATTGCTAAAATTAAAAAAAATACATGTTAATAGTTAGTTCATGCATAAAAATACGACATAACTGAACATTTTATTTCTATTCTCTATCTGTTTGATCCATGGGTACATAATAACTCTGGTCAATTTAGTAAGGTTGCAAGCATTATGCACTATCAGTAATTCAAACAGAGAAGTGTCTGCTCTTTAGGTTTTCATTCCTCTAGGTGAAATAATTAAATAGAAGAATAATGCACCAAGAAAAATAACACATTTAAGAGAGGTTATCACGCCTTAATCAATTTGAACTACTCCTTCCTTTAGGTATCCTTTCAATTTTCAAGAACTATGGTAAAAAAAGATTGTAGACATTTCTTGTGGTTGATAAAATAATTTTGATGTTAAGAAAAAGGTTTTTTATACTGCGGTTACTTAAATGATTAAAAATAGACATAACAAAATTCAAATTTGTACAAATGGTGCAGAAATGTGCACTTTACGGTTTACAAGCTAATGCATTAAAAAAAATATGTAGCGTTAACTTCCTTTATTTGCTTTGTAACCATGAGCGCTCCTCCATGATTAAGATAACTCCATCACACAATTACGTGAATCTTTTAATCCATGTACATCTGTTTAAATTAACCAAAATTTGCCAACAAAATCATACTGGCATAATGTTATATAATCCTTATCTCATTATCAGTCAACAGGTTAGTTCAAATTTATAGTAATAAAAAGGTTAAATGCTCGCATGCCATTCTTCTTATTTTGCAGGTCTTTTGAATTCAAAAATGAGTAGATAATTGTCTTGTTGTTGTTGATATAATTCTTCAATAGCCCATACAATCATATCCTATTACCCATATAAGCCCTATGCTCTACCACAATCATCTCACTAACCACCATCTATACATTGCATTTACAGTTTTCATTAGAAAAAATTACTGGTACAATTCATACTACTTTTTACCATCTATGTTTTCAGTTTACATTGCATTTGTTGTTTCCTATTTTATGTTACAGTTTTAATGCATTACACTACATTTATGTTCATTTGAATTTGCATTTCATTTTTTCGTACAGTTACATTTCATTACAGAAAATTGGCTTCATTTTAGTTTGTAGCTGAGTTGAAATTTCATTCACACAACAACTTCAAATCCCCAAACGATTTGCATTTTTTGTTTACTTTTGATTTTCTATTCACAACTCACCTCTACCACTTCAGTGTGTACCTTTTCTTAAATTCCTAAACTCATCTCATGTTCCGTCACATTCTCCATTAATCACCAACTTGCAATACACTTTAAGTTCATTTTATTTTGAATTTTTGTAACATCAACCCATGAAAAATATTCTAAGTTGTAGATATAAGCATAATAAATTATATCGCAAGAGAATAATTCATACTTACTTGAAACTAATTCGACTATAATATTTGCGGAAGGCCAAGCTATAGTAGAACCAAATGCATCTTCAATAAACTCAAAATAAGAAGTAGGTCACCACAAAGGTGCGTTTGGAACTTTAATAACATCAACCCAAACTTTGACTGCATTTTCTCCTAGTGGAACATAATGGACCAATGTTTTAGGGTTGGTTGAAGACACGTGCCCTTCGGTAATTACTTCTTTGGCTCCATGAACGTCAATCAACTTGCATTTAATATCTATCTTGGAATTAGTGCTCTGCCATGCAACAAATGAAAGAGTTTAAATCAGTTTTGGAAATAGAAGTGATCCTAAAAATAAAAGATTGTCAATGCATATGTTTGAATGAATCAATACATAAAATATACACATTACCGAAGGAGATAATACAACATTTGTCATATGAGTAGATGTTGTAGCATTAACATTCTCAACAACTGTTGTAGCATTAACATTCTCAACAACTACATTTGTTTCTGGCCAAACTATTTTGCTACCAATAGCTTCTCCAATATATGTCATACCAGCTGGTGGTCTCCATAAGAATGCATTTGATTTTTTTGCCTCATCAATCAAAACAAGCACGACAAATGGTCCAAGAGGAATATTATTCACAAGCATACTTGGATCACTAGAGTAAAACCTTCCTTCAGTAACTAATTCTTTGCTTCCAGTCCAATCATACAACTTGCATTTGATATTTGTACTACTACTAGTACTCTGTAAAAACAAATTAGTACATATGAAAACAAAATAAAGTATAAATTTTGTATGTCAAATCATAAAGTGCCGAATAAATAAATAAATAAATTTACCATAATGTCACCTTTTTCAGAGTAAATCATCGTGTGCAAAACAACTCTATCAGCCGGCCATGCTAATATCTCATCCTTAGCTTCTCCATTATGTGAGAGCATCCTAGGTGTATACCTCCATAAAAAAGCATCCAATTTCTTTGGCATAACTATTAAAAAATTTATGGCTTTTGTCCAAGAGGAATGTAATGTACAAGCTCTTCTGGGTTAGTTGAAAGAGCTCTTCCTTCAGCAACTATTTCATCTATCCCAGTCCAATCCAATAAATCACATTTGGCTGTTGTCTTGTCGTACTTGTTCTAAAATTAATCAAAAACAATAACGCTAAGTACTTAACTAAAAATCCAAATTCAAATGACATCACACGAATATAAAAATAACTTTTACCACTTGTGATGCATTCTCATCTTCGTTCCTTCTTGGTTGCTGCATTAGCTGTGTACATTCATTTATGGAAAAAATAAATAAGTACATAATAATGGAAAGCAAAAAGCACAATAAAGAAGTGGAAATTGAAAAGCAGGTGCAAAATTAGACCAAGGATCAGATAGGTCTCTGTATTATTGAAGACTACTTCAATGCTCCAAAGTAAGTTTTTTTATTGAGTATGTACCAAACTTAAAATGAACATTCCTTAACATATACTTCAAGTGAATCACAGATCAGCAGCAGATATATGGAATAATTGTGATGTACCAAATTTGTATCAAACCACCGATCAAGGTTGAAAATATTGAAAACAAAATAGCATGCAGAACGTGTACAGTTAAAAACTAACTGAAAGAGCATAAGTACTTCTATTTAAGCATAAATCCTACCTGATTTTGTACCATTTGAACCATCTTCTATAAATTGTTAACTCTATTTTGAAGCTGGTTTGTTTGTTTTTTATTAGCTTGTGACTCAATAAGCTTGGTGTAGGTCATACTTCTTCCTATTCCTTTTAATCATCTAGGTCTATCGTGTCCCAACACTATTGAAAGAACGTCTTCCCTCATGTTAGTTTTGGAGCTGGATTGCGATCCACTCTCAGTTTTTTTAATATTCTCCTGTAAACGGTAACATGTATTATAATTCCCAAAATTATTACAGCCAAAAGTGATTTGGTAATAATCAAACTGAAACCAAAACACATACAATTGTATCTTTAACGGCCAAGCTCACTGGTTCGCCATTTTTTCGAGTGCGAGATCTAATCCAAACGTGAGCTCTAGAAATGGAAGAGGTATTGGAACTCTCTTTTTTCTACAATAACATAAGTTAAATAGAACGATTGTCATAAGTATAGAAACAGATGACATGACAAGTACAAATATTTAAATAAAAATTCTAACCATCTGCAGCTAAATGAGCCATTCCCTTACGGCTGCATGTGTGTGGCACATGCTTGTGCCTGAGAGCTTTGTATATGCCACTTTTTATCTGAAATGAAAAAATTAAATCACATTAAATAGTTAATTCATTCATTAAAGATAGGACCAATTAGATGTAATTTACCTTGAATATTGAACAAGTTTTCAAGCTGATAAAATCATTCCACTTCGTCATACTTCCAATAGTTTCTGGTTTCAGTCGAAATCTTTCCTCCTTAGACTTTGCTTTTACTAACTGGATAACTGCTCTGCATTTTGAGCACCTAAAGATACATCCCATTTGCTGAAATATAGGGACCTTTTGTCATTCCTCATCCAACTTAAATCTAGCCTGTATCAATTTGGAAACCAAAAAAACAAAGTAAGCATGTACATTTATACACATAAAAAAATGTAAGCATGCATATCATATTACAGTGTACATGGATACATTCATATCACTACATGTACACTGTACCTATTTATTCCACACAAATATTTCAATGTCACTTTGCAATAATATATCAGTGGTTGTATACAAAAAATGTGATACAACATTAAAGTTTACAATAATATTTCCATCATTTTGCTAGTATTATACTACCTTCATGATTTCAACCTGGTTCATAGCTCATAGAGAGGAATACACATTCAGGAAACAACCGAACAATTACACACACCTTGTTACGAAAGATAATATAATAATTTTCACGTATGCAATCCTTGGATTATATTAAAGCTGACAAGCAGCTTACTAATGTAGTATTTCACACTAAAAGTAATTTACCCCACCTTATATCATTACTGCTTTTATATTTCAGTATTTGGTCAGAAATAAACCACTTAAAGTATTTACTCACGTGTGCAATAGTAATTGGTCAAAAATAACCACATTTTTTATTAAAATCAACAATTTATTACATGATAATGTATTTACTATGTGTGCAATATTTATGCAGACTGTGTGGTACTGACTCTTGCACAATACAATAATATAGAGGAGAACTAGACTACCTTGTTGTTAATATGCCTCTTAGGACCGGTGATATTCAAATCACATTGTTGCCAGGTTTATTATATATTTTTCTGAAATATAAGAGTAAATATCATATGTTTTCACTGTTTTCTCATATTAATTTTATTCAAATATTTTCAGGTTGTCCATTGACAGCTGCATTCATAGTTACCACCCTACAGAAGCTAGCTTTCATTGACATTGCAGAAGGAGTTCGTATGTTTTCAAAACTTAAGGATTTTTTTTTTGAGAAAAAAATCCATAGTTATAGCAATTTCGAAACTGTTTTACCATTTTGATTTTGATATTGATTTTTTATTTTTTTCTAAAGGTTCCTTGTAGTAAAATAATAATGAATTAACTATTTAGAAACAAGGCTAAGTATTTATTTGGGTCGAATTACCAAACAATGGTCACTGAATATTTTTTAGTTTGCTCCGTTGCTTAATTAGCACAAGAAAGTCTCTGAAAAAATACCTTATGCTGGATTCACTGGTCACTCAATATTTTTGGATACTATATTTCATATGAATGTGTAATAATTTAACTATAATATCTAAGACTGCCATATTTATGTCTCTAATTAAAGAAGAGTTTAAGAGTGAACCAATATCATAAAATGGAATCGGTCTTGATTTGCCATAAATATTGTGGTGTTGCGAGAAAAATGTGTCCTTGTACGGAAGTCTACAGGAAGTTGGGTTTTTTATACATTAAAAAATTACTTTATATTAAGTTTTAGTTCTGAATTATCTCTCATTGTTCCATTTCCAAACTCAGCAAGGTGGGGGTAAATGAAGAAATACAAAAGTTGTGCCAAGTAAAAGTAGTTGGTCATACTCTGGCATCACTCCAGATTTCATCATACCAAAATCAATGGCCATACTCTAATGCTCACTATATCAATATTGTTTACTCAATATCAAATCAAAAAAGAATGCATCAAATATAATATTCAACTTACATTTCAAAAATATACCTGAATGCAATCCCATAAAACAGCTTTCAAATCATCACCAAGACGTCTCCAATCAGTAAGCGTAACTGGAACATGCTCTCGTACAAGCGGCCCTAGATAAGATGATAAGCAAATTGAACCGCCTCCTATTGGTACGACCCTCTCATTAAATTCAACTTCAACCCAATTTGCGAAATTTGAAGGAAGTCTCTTCATTTTATTAGGACCTCTAGCAATTCTTTTCCGAACTAATTTTTCCCTTACATCTTGAATAGGTCCATCGGTTTCCATCATGTCATCCAAATCCATTATCAGACAACCCAGTCTCGCATTTTAGATTATGTAAGGCAATAATGGTAGATAATTTGGTTTGATAAGTGCAATCAGGATACAACGAGGTTTCTGCATCCTCCGAGTTTTTTAGTAAATCTTCCTCTCGTTTCTATGCACCGTCTACGTCTTTATCCACATCGAAAAGTGTATGATCGATGAAATCTTCATCTTCATAATGAATGGCTTTGAATAAATCATAAGTGTCATCTGACTTAATAACTTTGCTTATAGTTATTTGTTCGCCATGATTATACCACCTACCACCCTTGTATACTGGATTTATTCCTCTTATGATCAAATACTCAACAACAATCTTTCCATAATGATGACTAAGATTTCGACAATCTGATCAAGGACGTAAAATCTTTTCTGTATTTCTTGAATTTCTCAAAGCAGTATGCATAAACTTTCAAGCTCCTTTCTCATACTCACTACTAGTTCTATGAATAAAATGAAACAACTATTAAATTTAACATCAAAATATACGATTTAACTCTTAAAATATGTTTAAGCATTACGTAGTTACCTATGTAGATACACCTAATTTTTATCCATCGCCAACCAATACGTAAGGAAGAAAATTTCTAATTCGAAGTAATAATCGGTTATTGAATGCAAGCAAAACAACAACTAACTATAACTGGTAATTTTGAAGAAAGTTATAATTAGAGAAACGAGAAATGAATGAACAATGATAATGAATCCTTTAGAAATGAGATTTACTCAAAAAAGTCATAACTGCTTTCAAAGATGGTTGTCATATTATTTTATCGTGTGCTATTTTGACTAATAATTGTAATGTTCAAAAAAATACTTCAAATATACATATTGGAGCAAATGAGCACAAATACCATTAGCAAAATATTGTGTCTGCCTACATGCTTTTACATGTAGAGTAAATGCAGGTTTAGTTTGCTAAAAATGAATTTAGATTAAGCAATGTAATTTTACATTGGGGCAAACTTGCAGTATGTAACCCCCAGCTAAGAGAAACGACTAATGATAATACCGTTCGCTATTCTAAACGATTTTAATGCATGACCGACAACTTAGTAATGTTATTTGTGTAAAAAATGTTGAAGGTAAGAAGTTGCATGAACATTTATCTATCGTTACAAGTCACATCTCAAGTTTAAAACTAGCTATCAATCGAATTATCCCTTTGATTTGTCTTTATTGTTTTGTCTTCGAGCTTTCACGGAAGGATAATCATGTTTTATTAAACGTACACAAATTGGAATGTAACTTTTATATAATGCCTTAGTTATATTCAGATTTAACTTTAGTTATACAATTTTTTTACTGCTTTTTAGATTCATTTTCAACGGCTTTAATGTTAATCAGTTAATTTTTTTTATTGAATGGTGAGAGCATTAATGAGAGACAGAGGACCTGCTTCATACCACGTTCAATTTACATTGTATTACATATGGCTATGGATCAACATTAATTGTACCAGTTCCAGCACAACTCAAAGTAGTCTTCTATTTATTATTAGTTTGCATATATGGCTATGAATCAACTTTTTTAATATGGATGCACCCAAGTGTTTTAATCCTTTTAATGATCTCAGTCACAAAAACATTAAACTTTGTTTTTGGAAAAAAGGTACTTTATAAACAAAGAAATCATATACTTCCATGATATGCCTCATTAAAATCTTTCAACCCCCTTAACCTAAATGGGTGCGTTGGAGAAAGAAAAAGAGTACATATCATTTTCGTATATTAACAGTACAACACTCAAGGTTCTGTGCCAAGCTTTCAAATAGATGGAGGAGTAAAAACAAGATAATGGACACACTCAAAACCATCCGTACGAGCAGCTTGCACCAGAAGATACAACTAGAAACAAGACAAACACAACACCTCCCAACTAAAACATTAAAAACAATAGACCAAATAGTAACACAAATGACGACTCAGCTTCACTTCCAACCGAAAAGAGGAGAGAGAATATGATGCCCAATAACACGGATCTAATCTCTTAATCGAGTAAAGAGAATGGCAGAAGCGAAAAGTATATCTGCAAGAATCAAGTAGCACTAGTTATTGATGATATTCAGGCACCAGAACGTAGTCAAGGAGGGCGAAAGCAGTCTTGAATTCCAGTCTCTAGATCGAACTTCATAATGATAAGTTTTTCCTCCCAATTTAACTTATGAACTTGGAATCTTTGTTGAATGAGATGTTTACTTTCAAGAATTATTTGCCTGACTCTTATCTTGAAAGGTTGTTCAATTCCTTTGAAAACACGACTATGTTGTTCACCCCAAATGTTCCAAATGACAGTGGTAAAGAATATGCTGAAAATACTTTTTATCGGCGAGTTAATTTTTTCCTGAACTTGTAAAATCAAATTCAGTAAGAAATTGAGGTCGTAGTTCGAATCTAGCTTTATATTCAATTTGGGCATAAGAACATCTAGAATATTTCTCGAGTATGTGCATTGAAAAAACAGATGATTTTTATCCTCTTTTTGATTAGCACAAAACACACATTTTTGATCTATGTTAGGAGACCACTTACTAATTTTGAACTTTGTTTGTAACTTGTCTCTTATGGCCATCATAGAACATGTAAACATTTTAGGGGCACATCCCTTATCCCATATGATACTGGACCAGTCGAACTCGGTATATCTGTTTCTAAAGATATTCCATGCAGATTTTAGAGAAAAATGACCTTATTTGTTAGGCAGCCACCACCAGAAATCATGTTTCATGTGTTGATATATGAGAACTTTTCTAACCTCTGTATGTGAGTTTATGGGGATAAAATTAAGACTTTGTTTCCATTTGTTATTAGCTATGAGCCTTGAAACTGTTTTGTGACAGCCATCCAAAATATTCATGTTGTTCCATCCATATATGTCAATTAAGTTGGATCCCTGAAGCCATGGATCAAACCATATATCAGTATTGGCACCATTTACAATTTTTCGGCCTATATGACCCTTGCACCATTGTCTAGCACGTAGTATAGTCTTCCAAGTATGTGAAGCATTATTATCCATTCTGGCAACCCAGAATTTTTCTTTTTTGCAATATTTGTTGTGAATCCACTTTGCCCATAAAGAGTCTCCATTATTCATTATAAGTTGCTAAATCTGATTACCTACATGCTCATTATTCATAGTTCATGCATCACCCATCCAATCAGCAACCACAATTAGACAAGCTTTGAAAACCAATAATTAATTTCTAGTTATTCACATTGTAATCTGGTTAGACGAAGATGGAAAAAATATTTACTACCATAAGAATTTTTAGTATTTGATAAAATTGCTCAACTTATAACTATGAAAATATGATAATTATTGGTGCAACTTTTGGTTTCCAGTAGAGGATTCAAGTTAAAGTGTTTGTTTGGGCCATTTATTCTTTGTTTCTTGCATATACTAGGACAGTATTGTCCTGAAACCACCAAATAGGTATAGGTTACAATAAAACTTTGATCATTTTTCTTTGTTATTTGGATATTGGTAGACCATGGTATTGTATAATGCTCTCGCGTTTTATGAAACCTAAGATTTAACTAATTTTTTTAAACCTTTTTTTGTAGCTACTTAAGTAATCCAATGATTGTTTAGAATAATATTATGAACATGGTAATAGTGTACATGAAATCAATTGCTGTTTGAGTGGTCTATGCTATTATTTATGCGTGGCGTGAACAATATAGCATGAATATTTTAATTTGTACTCTGATTTGAGCTTCAAACTGAAATTATATTTGTATTTTGTTAGTTAATCCACCCTAAAATAACTGATAATATAATTGTGGATTAACTTAATAACGTCAAAATGTGGATTAACTTTCTAAACAAGTGGATACAATAAAACTACCCTTAATAATTCTATTGAATTACTTCTGTACTCTTATGTATAGTAAATTAAAAAAAGAAAGTTATTGAGTTGCTGATATAGATTGGTTTCAACTAAATCACATTAAGGTCTTGTTTACTTTCTATTGCATTAATAATTGTTGCTTGATTAGCTTGATATAGATGAATAACCGGTTAAAGTTGACCCAATGGTTTCTACAGCAGCTGCTATGTACTGCTCCTGAAAATTAAACTTGTTTATGTAGGTATATGAATGTGCGTTTAGAAAACTCAGGACAAATTTTAACTATTGAAACTTTAGATTATCTGTACACTATGTGTTATTACTTTAGCTACATGTTTTCAGACGTTATCAGGTTGACGTTAAGTTTATGGTCAACTATTCTTGTATATATTGCTTTGAAAATACTGTTGCTAACATGATTAAACCGTCGTTAGATGTTTGGTCGTGCCTTGCTGTCTCTTAAAAATCTTTTCTAAAAGCATCCATATAGCAGTATTACTATTAAACATTTATATTCAATAATACATCCGTAGAAATATCATATGAATATTACACCTGCAAAAATGATGATATGAGATATGGTAGCAGGCAGATTGACTTGAATGTTCTAATATATGAGGTAAATGTACTATATATTTTACTTTACTGTATATACAATGGATTGATTGGAATAACGTATTTATGGATTCTATTATAAACCATTTGCTGTACATGAAACTCATTATTAAAATATTCATTTCCTTTCTTCTTCTTTTAAAAAAAAAAGACTTTTTGCAGAAACGAAAGAAAGAAAAAAAGTATGCAGGCATCTCAATTGATAACAACAACTCATAACACTCATACTTTTAAACATACAAATTTTATCTGCTCAATAAAGCATTTGTCGGTCCCTTATTATTTTCTATTTACTTTTTTGAAGTACTGCATCAAATCGATATATCTCATCTTTTTTGGTTTCAACTTCATGAAAAATCGAAAAATTACTTCATAACCCTAATTGTTTCAGCACAAATACCATAGAGGATATTAGAACTTTATAAGATAATCAACATATGATAAATTCTTATCTACCTATTTTTTGGTTTACCTTTTGATATTGATGGCGAGAAGATGAGCGGAGCGGCTGTTTTGATGAACAAGAAGATGAGAGCGGCTCGTATCAATGAGCGAGAAGATGAACTAGCCGATAAATTGAAAGCGTGAGGCGATTTTGCAGAGGCGAACATGTTTGAGTATGGATGATTTTTTAGGAGTGAAATGAGAAAATAAAGAAGAATAATCTCTGTTATTTATTATTTTGTACTGCAGTTCTTTTACAAGTTATTCAATACAATACTCAACAGTTCTATTTATAATACAAAACTGTAAATGGGCTTGGCCCAAAGATAATACAGTCGAATATATCTTCGAGAATATATCTTCATACATCGTTTGTTTCCTTTATCTGCCCCCCTCAAACCCAAACTAGGGTTAGGGTTTGTGAGCGATAAAGGATTCCACTGATGAAATCCAAGCAGACGATAGCAAATTAGGCCTGCTTGCTCCAGATCTATCAAATTTAGACAGGCGACTCTGGCATGGGCACACGATTAAGAATACTTGAAGCTCAGATGCTGTTGCTCGCCCCAGGGGTTGCTTGAGAGACTTTGGGGATGTAGATCTGAGCATCTGACCTCAGATTAACGTCAGCTTCGTCAACATTAAGTTCTCGTCGGAATCGAACAAAATTTGGTCTTGATAGTGCCTTGGTTAAAACATCGGCCTTTTGGTAAGTGGAAGGTATGTAATTTACCTTGAGTTCATCTTTAATAACTTGCTCTCGTACGAAATATAGATCTAGTTCCATGTGTTTCGTACGAGAGTGAAGAATTGGATTTGCTGTGAGTGCAATCGCACTTTGATTGTCACACCATATGATAGCTTTGGTATTAAAAGTAACATGAAGTTCACTTAGCAGAGATTTTATCCACATGATTTCAGCAGTTGCACTAGCTATGCTACGATATTCAGCCTCAGTGCTAGACCTAGACACTGTTGGTTGTTTCTTTGAACACCATGACACAGGGTTGTTGCCTAAAAATACACAATATCCAGTTGTAGATCTCCTGTCATCAGTGTCAGTAGCCCAATCTGAGTCAGCATAACCATTGATGTGAAGAGATGTACAAGATTGTAGTATTAGTCCTTGATTAATTGATCCCTTGAGATACCTTAAAATTCGTTTTACTGCCTTCCAATGAGTATCTAATGGTTTTTGCATATACTGACTTACTTTATTGACACTATAAGATATGTCTGGTCTAGTTATTGTGACATACTGAAGTGCACCCACTATACTTCTGTATTGTTTGTCATTTTGTATAGACTCTCCTCTGTCCTTTGAAAGATGTAGATTGCTTGTCATTGGAGTAGAAAGAGGATTTGCTTTATCCATCTTGGCTCTTATTAAAATATCATTGATGTATTTTTTCTGACTTAGTTGCATCTCTGACCTTGATAACCTTTTTACTTCAATTCCCAGAAAATAATTTAGTTCACCTAACTCTTTGATGGAAAATTCCTTCTTCAGACATTGTGTTATGTGATTTATCTCTAACTGACTGCTCCCTGTAATAATGAAATCATCTACATAAATTAGTATATATGTTACAGTATGATTAGAGAATTTAGTAAATAGGGAATTATCAGATTTCGTTTGAATGTAGCCATGACTGAATAAAATGGTTTTGAGTTTGTCAAACCAGACTCTTGGAGCTTGTTTGAGACCATAGAGTGCCTTATTCAATTTACAAACTAGCTGCTCACTGCCTTTTACTGTGAACCCATATGGCTGCTCCATATATACTTCTTCCTGTAAATCACCATTAAGAAAAGCATTATTAACATCTAATTGTTGAATAGCCCAATTCTTATGCAAAGCAATTGTTAATATTATCCTGATTGATGTGGGTTTCACAACTGGGGAAAAAGTTTCATTAAAGTCAAACCCATTCTGTTGTGAGTACCCTTTTGCCACCAATCTTGCTTTGTGCCTAAGAATTGAGCCATCTGGATTTTTCTTCAACTTGTATGTCCATTTGCATCCTATGACATTTTTGTCCTTGGGTAGTGGAACAAGATCCCAAGTTTTATTTTTGATGAGGGCATCATATTCCTCTGTCATGGCAATTTTCCAATTGTTGTCTGTAATTGCCTGCTGATAAGTGCTTGGTTCACTTGTATTGAGTTCTGTATTGTATATTTTTGGTTTGAAAATGCCACTTTTTGCTCTAGTCATCATGTGATGTCCAGTGCTTGCAGGAATAGTAGGTTGATTACAGTCATCATTGGTGGTCTCTTGTTGGGTATTGATTGACTGCTGTTCATTCAATATTGAGCATGAATCTCCAGGACTGTTACTGTCAGATTCAATATTGTCATTCCTTGGTGATTCTTCACTTTCCTCATGACCTGGCTCATTGATGGGCATTGTGTGTTGTGAGTCAGAAGTTCTCTCATGAACAGCATCTTCACTTCTAATTGGTATGATTATTTCAGGTGAGAATGATGTTGAAGGTATGAAATGCTTGGTATTGTATATTTTCTGAGAGGTTTTGACATCTGCATTGCTAAAAGGGAATTCATCTTCTTTAAATACAACATGCCTTGATATATATATTCTACCATTACTATCAAGACATTTGTACCCCTTTTGATTTAAAGGATAACCTATGAATGTACATGATTTTGACCTATAGTCAAACTTGCGTGAATTGTATGGTCTTAAATAGGGAAAACACTGACAACCAAATATTTTTAAGTTTTGATAATTAGGCTTAACTTTAGTTAGCACTTCCAAAGGACTTTTGTAATTAAGAACCTTTGTAGGCAGTCTATTAATTAAATAGACTGCTGTAGAAAATGCATCTGGCCAAAATTTGAGTGGCATAGATGCTTGTGCTAGTAAAGTTAAACCTGTTTCAACGATGTGTCTGTGTTTTCTCTCTATAAGACCATTTTGTTCTGAGGTGTAGGGACATGTAGTTCTGTGGGTGATTCCCTTGCTTTGAAAAAATGTTTTTAGTGGTAGGAATTCCTTACCACCATCTGACTGAAAAATTTTCACCTGATTGCTTGTTTGTCTTTCAGCATTTGCAATAAATTGCATCACTGCATTGTTAGTCTCAGATTTTGATTTCAAGAAATAAATCCATACGAATCTAGAATATGCATCAATAAATGAGATATAGTATTTATAACCGTAGTCAGTACTAATTGGAGCAGGTCCCCAGAGATCTGCTGCAATTAGTTCAAGAGAATTATTATACATAGTCTCAGAATCTGGAAATGCAAGTTTATGACTTTTGCCTAACTGACAATATGTGCATACATAAGAAGTAGGAATTTTATCAATAAGAATATCACCACAATTATTTAGTACATGTTTTACAGTACTTATACTAGGATGTCCTAGTTTGCAGTGCCAAGCATCAAATTTTTCAACATGCTTATCAACATTTCTAATTTCAGACATATGACACCATTTGCTTTCATGTTCAGATTTTCTTGAACTTGTGGCATCAAATTTTTATAATCCCTTATGTTCCCTACCCTGCAATAGAATTTCATCAGTTAGATTATCTTTTACTAAGCAGTATGTTGAGTGAAATTCAAAATAGACATTGTTGTCTTTAGCAAATTGTGACACACTCATCAAATTTTTTCTAATTAATGGTACTCTCAATAGGTTTTTGAGATAAAGTTGTCTTGTACCATTAATACTTGCATTTCCAATATGAGATATGTGAGCAGACTTTCCATTACCCATATACAGTAATTGTTTACCTTTGTATTCCCTATTGCCAAGATTCAACTGATTCAGATTGTTTGTCACATGATTGGTTGCACCAGAATCTGGATACCAGTTATCATCATGAATGTCTTCAATTCTTGCTGTGCCAGTGTCTACATTTTCTGACTTTGGTTCTTGATGCATATTTACCATATTGACACTGGGATTTTGTGATCTTGTGTTGTTGTTATTCTGTTGCACTGGTGTGAAATTTGCATCAAACCTGAAATAACACTTATTTGCAGTATGGCCATATCTTTCACATATCTGACATCTTGGTCTATTGTTGTTGTTATTCCATCTTCCTCCTCTATTTCTGCCTCTGCTGGATTGACCACCTCTATAGTTATTTGGTTGATTTCTGTTATTTTGATTCTTTTCATAGTTTCTGTTCCTGTTGGCAGAGACAAGATTAACATTGTATTCCAAGTTTGTTGATTTCTTTTGCTCTATCCTACCTTCATGAGCAAGTAACATTGCATGAACATTCTGAAGAGATGGTAGTTTTTCATTTGATGATATAATGGCTACTACTGCTTCATATTCATCATCAAGGCCACCTAATACACATAGTATTTGCTCTGTATCTGTTATCTTGTGGCCTGCACAGGCTAGTTGATCACAAATGGTTTTGGCTCTTGACAGATAATCTCTCATGCTTGCATTATCTTTTCTCAAGTTTTGTAATTGTCTTTTGTATTGCATTATTCTTGCTGCAGATTGTGAACTGAATATTTGTTCAATTGTATGCCAGATTTCGTGCGCAGTTTTGCATCCAACCAATTGAGGCAACAAGTTTGTGCCTATGGAAGACAGTAGCCAAGAACTGATCATGCTATCTTGTCTTTCATGTGTGATGTAATCCTTGTTGCTGATTAGCTTTCCTTCATTATCTGCAGTGTATCTTGGTGGTGTAATCATTGTACCATAGACGAATTCTTGCAGGCCATAGCCTCTTATTGCTGTCTCGACCTGAAATTTCCAAAGAAGATAGTTAGATTCATCTAATTGAATGGTGATTACTTGGCTCTGTGGTTTGATGATGGATTTGAGTAGATCTTGGGTGACACTTGTCTGATCTTGACCGGTTCTTGACTCAGATCTCGGTGATACTGCGGCATTGCTGCTTTCATCACCCATCTTGAAGATAATAACAAAACAGAGAAGATACTGAAACAAATCAAGAAGTGTAGCCGAAGAATGGGGGATGAAGATACTGATCTGACTCCAACTTCTTGGCAAGACACTGTGGGTGGGATGACTAACAAAGGCTTGAGTATTCTGATGAAATTGTGCAGCCGATGAGATGTCGATGATGAAAAACTACTGAGACTCCTCTTCTTGGCACGGCACAAGATTCAGATGATGATTACTCAAGAAATCACTGTGCACAGCAATCTAGTTGTGTGCAGATACTCTCAAATGATGAAATTTGACTCTGATGAGAGAAATTGAATCAATCAAAAAACTTGCTGTTAAGCAATTTTGATTTGTTTTGGCTCCGATACCAAAATGAGAAAATAAAGAAGAATAATCTCTGTTATTTATTATTTTGTACTGCAGTTCTTTTACAAGTTATTCAATACAATACTCAACAGTTCTATTTATAATACAAAACTGTAAATGGGCTTGGCCCAAAGATAATACAGTCGAATATATCTTCGAGAATATATCTTCATACATCGTTTGTTTCCTTTATCTGAGTGAAATGAAAAAAATTAAAAAAGAGGAACGAAGATATTTGCCGGAAGAAGATAAAAAGAACGAAAAAATGGCGGCCAAAAGGTTTTCTCCCCGCCACATAAACATTTACGTAGCATTTCTTTTTTAGATTTAATATAATTAGAAACGTAAAATTGAAGGAAAACAGCCTTCTGAATTAAACGCTGTTATATAAAGCTGTAAACAACCATTTTTCTTGTAGTGTGAAAATTTGGCTTTAAGGATTAACGATGAAATTCACAAGTTTTTGGGTGACACTGGATTGGGTTTAAGTGGTTCTTGATGCTGAGGAGGAAGATCCAGCATTATATTCTTCGGCCATGATGTTATCTTTTGATATCAAGATTAAAGAACAAGTGGTGGGAAAAGAAATTTAACTTTTTAATAGGTGACAGACGATGATAACCCCTGATGTTGATACTGGGCTCTTTAATGGTTCAGATGCAGCCAGTCAGGGTGTGGATTTTTGTTAACTACAATACAATATAAGGCATGCTCGTAGCATGTTAAGCATGTAATAATGTATGAAAAATTAATATATGACCGAATAGTTTTTGTTGCCTATAAGCCATGTAAGTAATATAACACTTAAAAGCATGCAGCTCAGACATTTCAACATGTGCATTTCACGTTGATGTTTTGTTGCATGCAATGAGTATTGTTGCTTTGCGTTGTTGTCCTCTGAGTGCTTGAAACAGTGTTGCACACTTCTATTTAAGTTTCTGATACACAGCTCCGGGCAGACTAGCATGACTGAACGACACTGATGCTTAGAGCCTAATGTGATTGGTTTTTGACATGCAACTCAAGGCAGGCTAGCCTGACAACATCAGCCAAGTCTGCTGCATATTCTTTGGGTTGAGTAGCTCGAAGCTGGAGTATGATTCGAGTGTGAATAACTGATCCTGTTAATGTAACTAATGGCTTGAGCAAGCCTAAATGATTTTCCTGCTTGATACTAGTTAGTCCACTTAGTCGGCAACTTTTGCGTACAGAGCATCACCGATTCCCTGCTTCTAACAATTGAGCAAGAGCATGGCTGCACGTATCAGAATTTGAGTAATGAATCTGAAAAATTGAATATTGTATATATGAATGATGATTATACAGATAGTTTTTGGTATAAGAATGATAATGTGATGTATCACACATTTGTTATTGCCCATATTACAATATATACAATTGTTGTGATGGGCCTTTCGGGCCAGAATGAAACAAGCCCAGATTTGCTTTAATAAAGAGAATAGATACTGAACGTCATATCCTTAATCGATGGCTTCAGATTGTTTTCTCACTCTCTTATGCTTCGATATTGTCTCCTTGAAGACACAATCTTATACGCCCTCAAACCCTAGAGCGACTAGGGTTTGCGGCAATTTCAATCAAAAAAAAAAAAAAAAAACTTATGTGAAGATTCATGAGAAATTGAATTAGATCTGAGATCCAAATGAAATACTAGTCAATTGTCATCTGAAGATGGCAATTGATTAGAGATTCAAAGACAGCTTCTCTCGGATTCAACAGCTATGGCTTTCAATTGCATGAGAAAGAATAAAGTTGACGCCTTTGTAGCTCGGCTGCTCTTTCTGATATGCAAACGATTACGCAGTTGCTTCAGTGGCTTTGACAAATGGGTTGAGGCCTGCTCAAAAGAACAGACATGATTGTTCATATGCTTCTGGTATGTGAACCGTCAACAGTGTTTCTAACCTTCAGCCTTTCTCTGAATCGATTGAAGTTATTTCTTGAGAGAGGCTTTGCTAATATATCGGCTGTCTGGTAAGTGAAAGGTATGTGATTTACATATAATTTTCCTCCTGCTACTTGTTCACGAGCAAAATAAATGTCCAGTTCTACATGTTTTGTTCTTGAATGTAGTATTGGATTGGCTGTAAGATGCAGTGCACTCTGATTATCACACCAAATGGTTGTCTTGTTTTCAGTTTTAACTTGTAACTCTCGAAGTAGCACTACTAGATAATACTTCAATTTCCTGAAACAGGTAGAAAGAGGTAAAGACGTGGGGAAGACGTAAGCAAATTTCTTACGTCTTTCCTACGTCAACTTCAATACGTAGAAAAAAAATCGAGGCGCAGGAAAGGTGTAGAAAATCCCCTACACCAAAATTATACCGTAGAAAAGACATAGATAATCTCCAACGTCATTTCCACGCCTCTGTTAATTTTCTACATTTGCAGATCGGCGTATGAAAGACGTAGGAAATTCCTTACGCCAAAAGTATGTCGTAGGAAGGCGTAGAAATTTCCTACGTCATCCCTACACCCGCAGTATAAAGACAAAATTTTAAAATTTTATGTAAAAGTTTAAAAATATTCATAATATTTGAAGATAAAGTTTATTGCAAAATGTATTTCAACTTTGTATTGCAACAAAGCATACAATTTTCTTTTAGTCTCCAAACCAAAATTTTCGGCTCCAACTATGAAATTTTGGCTCTAAACAAATTTTATTTCCCATCCCTCCCTCATTTTAACTGATGTTCGTTTTTTTATTTATTACCGTTCATTTCCTCCTCCCAAACCCTAATTCCCAAATCCCTAAAACTCCTACGCTAGTCTTCCTAATCTCTCCCTCCTCCTTCTCTCTCCTTCCAAACCCAAAGCATTCTTCGATTTACAAATCCTGCCCACCAAAATCGACCTCTGCTTAATTTAGAAATAACGCATTACTTTCTTGTGAGAGTAGCCATCATCTTCGAGATTTTTCCACTTTTACTCCGCTTTTTGTTCAATTTTCGACAGAGAAAAAGTGGAAATAGTAGAGAGAAAGCATACTATAACTCAGATCCATGGAATCAGTGTTCATCGTTAGCAGTGTTTTCCCTTCTTCCACTTGTACAATGAAAACAGTATTGTATCCTCTGAAGTTGAAACCCTACTTTCCTGCTTTACGATCTGACAGATCCCAAAGACGGCGATCTGTCCTTTTGAAATCTTCGTCGGTTTCTAGAAGCTTTTCGCTCGCCGTCGGTAATGGTTCAGTCATCTCCTATTCGGTTCGTGTTTTACATTCTTTGTTATGTTATTTTATTGTTAGATAAAACCATGTACTAATGCGATCGCACAAGTTGTAAAAAATTAAAAACAAAAATTATTTGCAGCATCAGAATAAAAAGAATAATAATACATATCGAAGAACAAATAAAAATTAGATGCTGCAAATAGTCTTTGGGCGCGCGCGCACATATACAATAAATTAGGTCGAAGACATCTCAGTCCAAGGTAATCAGCATTGAGGACAGCACTTCAGAGTAATTAATTTTAAGATAAAAACAAATTATCATTTTTCTAGAGTGTTATGGGAAAATTATAAAGTATATATGACAGTGATACTTAATGATACTTTCTTTTATCATTTATTCTTAAAACTAATCATTTCGAAGTGCTTCTAAATAGAAACTTTCACTTTATCTGTTATAGGCCATCGTCATAATCTTCAATCATATGTAATGGGCATAACAAGATAAATAGAAACCTTTAATTTATCAAAATACTCTTGTATAATTGGTTTTTCATTAAAAAATCATATGTAATGTTCTCATAGTTGCTATAATTGAATGTATTAACATTTTCTTATGGAACTGTAAACTCAGCAATCATTGATTCAACTTCCTTATAAGTCATGTGTTTCTAAATGTATGCTAGTCTATAACATTGGGCACACATTCTTTTGTCAAGAATGAATTCATGTTTTGATTATATCATGTATTTTTTAAAAGCCAACCATGGTTGGTTTATTTTTTGCTAACAGTTGTCTTTTGTCACTACTCATACCCCTAACATTCCATGCGACTATTGTCATTTAATTTTTGATGTGCTCCTCAAATTTCTGTTAGAAGGAGCTTTCGTTGAATTTTTAGACTTACTCGAAGTTTTTTTCATGTAGTCACTACAAGAAAATCTGCTTTTAGTTGCATTAATTGGTAGCGTTTATAACCATATGCAACCGTTGGAACTTTTTTAGTATAAAAATAGACAATAAACGCGGCTAATGGGTTCCCGCCAACAATTCATGAAAATTTAGCTAAATTTTTCCATGACCGCTCATAGCTTATTTTAACAATTAACATTTTTCCGTCCTCCTTCCAAAAAGTACGAAGGAAAAAAAATCTCAAATTCTCATTTTCATATTCTTATTCCTGAATTCTCGTTCGAAAAGAAAAAAACAAATAAAATCGACTGTTTCCAAATCAAGTTCCACAATACCAAATTCTCGATCAAAATCAAATAAAATCAGACGTTCGATTCTGGGATTCTTGCGGAGGTAGTGGTTCGATTTCATGATATGCGATTTGGGGACTTTGTCAATTGGGGGGTAGCGGTAAGTGAAAATTGGCAGTTGAATTAGTTTTGAGAAGTGATGGAGGTCGTAGTGTGGTTCGGGTTGAAGGTTGTACGATTTGCGATGGGATTTCGGGTTGGCAATTTAGGGTTGAAGGAATTGGGATTGCGACCGATGATGGTAGTGGTTGCAGTGTGGTCGACTGATGTGGTCGCATTTGGCAAGAGATTGGAAAGCAGTAGTGTTCTGGAAACTTGGTTCAGAAGTATGAATTCGGAGTTGAATGTTAACTGCAGTGTATGGATGTATTGGTTGCAAGCAATGTGTATGAATGGTTGCAGTGATAAAAGCAAGTAGAGATGCTTGTATGAATGTGTATTGGTTGTTATGTGGATTGTGGCAAACAGTGGTGATTGGTTGGCCGGGAGTTGTGCACTGTTATTTTGGTGCTGTTGATATTAGCGGCAGTGGGACGTAGGGGAGGATGCGTTGAAGTGATGCTGTTTAAAAGATGATGGCAGGGAATGTATGGCAATGAGAAGGGATGACTGTTGTAGCATAGTTTTGGGTTCTAGGCGAGGTTGAAGTGCACTGCAATGCTATGGTGGGGTGGTTCGACAGCAGAAATGTAGTTGATATGAACAGCAGTTTTGAGGCTGTTGAAATATTGTGATAAAGTGGGATGGTAGTGTTGTTGGAGGTTGTAGAGCAGTTGTTTGGTCTTGGTGATAATGTGCACTGTCGTGTAGGTAGTTGAATGCTTTGTGCGGTTGTGATTGATCATGGAGATTGTCGCACTACATTGAATTTGTGCTTTGTTGCTTGAGGTTATGTTGAACCGTTTAAATGTGTGTGCGGTGGGGTTTCTGTGTATTTGTATTATCATTTATTTATTTGATAAGCAATATAACTAAGAAGTTTATTGTTGCAGGGGATTCTCTTCCGCTTGTATTATGGAGTAATGGACTATTTCCTGGTGACTACAAACATGAAAAGGCATTAAATGAAATAAACAAAGCAAGAAGAGGGAGAAATTGGGCATTTTTTCATGTATATCCTGAAGCAAATAAGATGGCTGAAGAGACGACGGTTAGAGGAGCACAACCGTGTCAAACATGTCACATATGGGATCATCAAGGTAACTTAATTTTAGTAAAAAATTTAACTGTCTGATGTATGTGCCTGGTTGGAATTAAAAAGATTTTGTTGTATATATTGAAAATCTATTTGTGCGCATACATAGGCTGAATCTGTTAGAATTAATGCATCTTAGTTAATCTGAAATGATGAAAAACTTGTTTAAATGGTCTGAGTGTTGTTTCATCTATAGAAGGTTAGGCTGAGAAGACATTCACTTTTTTCACTGTAAAGAATTGAAGATTTTTGTTTTGCTATTCTTTCTGGTTTCTTCTTTGCTTTATTTTCTTTGGGTAAAGCGATTTGTTCTTTCGGTTATGAGACTTTACTATTTACCAGAATATAGCTGAGATTTTGCAAGTATAATTTATGAATGAAAATAAATTAGCGCTTGCACCTCAAGATTTTGTTGCTTTGTCCATCTATATACTGTTACAAGTCCATCACTCTCAGTTTTGCCTAGATGTACACCATTAGTTATGATGTATATTAAATGAAATATAGTAAAAATTCTAACATAATTTTCTATGTTTTTTGTCTTCAGCTCAAGGATTTTCAATTTTATTTTGATTTATATATATAGGCATGTATTATACATTATTACATGTAGTGAATATTGATTTTGTTTAATTATAAATATTCTTATCATTGTGTATAATAATAGTTGTGTGTGTTTATTTATTTTTATTGTTTGGTTACCTATCCATCACATCCTGTTTTGGTCAGTTTTAGTTGGTTCTTCTGCATAAAACTCAAAGAATATCATTTCCTCAAAGTTAAAACTCTTCTGTATATCTCAAGCTTCGAACATTGCAGTGTAGTGAAGCAAACTATCTGAAATTGTCTTGCAGCTTCAGATCTGGAACAAACAATCTTTATGATGGTCTATAAAGGGGATTCATGATTTTCGACAGCACATGGGTAACGAGAAGGTTATGGATGAGAATAGACATGGCTTGCTTTGGACTATTGTAACAGATAAGTGAAGAAACATTCATTGTATCGGTATTAGCTATTAATTTATCGAATTTTATTTAGTTGAAACCATTTGCATCTAGGCTTTTTGAAGAAAATGATTAAGAAGCGGATTGTTTGAGCCAACTTGTGACAGTAACTTCGTGAGGTTGGTTATTTGGCTTATTGAAATAAGTACGGATTTGTAGAATAACACCTGTTTTGCAGAAGCTGAAAGTTTTAGCTTTTGTGATGACAATGCTGCCTGAAAGGTTTGCTACATTGAAACTTATTTCTTTAGGACTTGACAATAGTTTTTTAACTGGTGAAATCCATTATGTATACAGAACATGGGTATTTAAACCTGATTTATCTTTACCATGTTTTAACACTATTTTATTTGTTTTACAGAATTAATTGCAAAATCAGTTGCCATTACTAGAAGGTTTATCTTACCATGTTTTAACACTATTTTCTTTATTTTGCAGGACCAGTTACCATGTTTTACAATAAGCGCTTGGTACAGTAAAGGAACTGGGCTTGCATCTGAAATTATAGGCACTTTTGTGTTGGTAATGGTATACACTGTGTTTGCTGCTACCGACCCTAAACGTGGTTCTAGAGATACTCATGTGCCGGTATGATACTCTTCTTTTATATTTCAAAGAATAGAACCTGATTTATATTTGTAAACTGTGATAAATTATGCGTCATACTATAAAATTTCTTATGTTCTGTAATTATTTAGTTTTAAACTAGAATTATAAGTAATAAATGGGTTGTAGGTACTAGCTCCACTTCTAATTGGGTTTGCGGTGTTCATGGTTCATCTGGAGACCATTCCAATTGCTGGTACTAGGATTAACACTGCTAGAAGTTTTGGAGCTGCTGTTATTTACAACAAGGATGAAGCTTGGGATGATCAGGTTAGCTTGCTTTTACATATTATTCAAACTCATATTTCATATTAATAATACGATTACAAGTACCTGATAAGTTACTCTATGTTGTATGAACAACGTATATTCTGGGTTGGTCCATTCATTGGTGCAGTCATTTCAGCAACTTTAGTTTCATTAAGTTTCGTTAAATTCAGTTTATAAATAATGTATGGTTTTATTATATAACTTCAGTTTCATTCATTAAGTTAACACGTAAGTGTTTTCAAGTAGCTATTGAGAGAAGAGCAATAGAGGTCAGTTTCGTATGTTATAAATGCATAGGATGTATGGTTTTGTGTGTAGGTAGATGGTTAATTGAAACTGCAGTTTTTGGTTTTGAAGTGGATGGGCAGTTTTTGGTTTTGAAGTGGATGAGCAGAGGCATATTTGTTTGAAGTATTATAGTCTAAGGACTTCTATATTTGTCCATTTTTGATCTTTGATACCTTCACCTCACAAATATTTAGTAACATGATTATTATTGTTTACAGGTAGATAAACGTTTGTGAAGAATTCAAGCAGCAACACTGGTTTTTGGTATGGTACCAGCACATGTATGTAGTTAAGTTGATTAAAATTGTTATGAAACTATTATGAAACTAGTATGTATGGTTTAGGGGAGGGAAAATATTGATGGTGAGGAGTTATGTATGGATTGTGGTGGAATGATAGTGATGCAGTTTTAAGTTCAGGTTTTGTTTTCTCACTCTTTTGTTCTGTTCTTTGTTGACAGGTAGTTTAGGTTTTGAAGACATCAGCAATGGCAGGTAGTTCAGGTTTTTACGGTGATTCGGGTTTTGCTCGGTACTTTGGTTATTTCAGACGTTTATTTCAGATGTATATGTACGGTTATGACACTTATGGTAGTTTGGTTATAACACTTATGGTAGTTTGGTTGCGTATGTGTACGGGTAGCTTTTTGTCGACACCTATGTATGTGGATGTATGAATGTCTATGTATCTTGTGGATCTTCAATGCGTATACGTATTTTGTAGTTGTTTAATATATTGTGTTCAAAAGTGTATGTGCTTGCGTATTCTGTTATTATATAATTGGATGCTAGATCAGGGGTAAATCTGGAGTAGCAGGTGGAGGGAAACAAACGCTACTGGATATTATTTATTTTGGTAGCGTTAAAATGTCGCTACAAAAGAGTGATTAAAAACTCAAGTACACTTATGCTGGCGTTTATTAAGCGCTACAAAAAATGTATATAACGCCATGAAAAGGTAACGTGGAGGAGAAAACCCTTTCGGTGGCGTTAAACAGGCGCTACAAAAAAATTAGATAACGCCATAAAAAAGTATCATGGAGGAGAAAACCTTTTCGGTGGCGGTAAATAGGCGCTACAAAAAATGAATTCTATGGCGTTATAAAAATCCTATCAAAAAAACAAATTTGGTGGCGTTTAAAAAAGTGCAACTAATACTCGAGGATTTTTAGTGGCATGTTTTTTCGTAACGATTATTGGAACGCCACTAAAAATACATAGTGGCGTTTTTTGGGCGCTACCAAAAATCATTTTTCTTGTAGTGAGTTCTTGTTCTCAGTCACATGGGCAGACAAATCTTCAGTCTCTCTGATATCAGGGATATCTTCCACAATGTTTGCTACAACATTGTTAAGTGTATCAACAGTTATAATCTCTGGAGGTAGTTCAACATCAAGGAAATCAAGTGAGTCGTTCTCCTCTGTTGTATTGTCATTTTGGTGTTGCTTATTTGAATTGTCTTCTAATTTGATGCTTTGTTCTTCTTTTGTTGTTTCTGGGCTTGCATGTTGACTATCCTTTTCCTTTCTTGGTTTAACATTTGCATCATGATTAGTTGTTTCAGTAAAGGCCTGACGTTCTTCTGTATGATGGTTGTTTTGTGTGTGCTTTTGCTAAAATTTCTCTTTGTTTTCTTTCTGTGCAGATTTAGGACCAGATTTTGGAACCCACTTGGGCCATGTTTGATTAGCATGTGAAGTATCATTATAGCATAAATACAAAGACGCCACTTATAGCATCAATAAGGGAGAAGTACAGACTAAGCCAAACTAGAGGAAAAAGTGGAGCGTCAAGAAGGGAAGATTCAAATGCTAAAGATGCAGTATGAACAACCCATTGAGGTTCTTCGATGGCAATTTGATGGGGAGTTGACTGATCTCGTGAGGGATGAGGGTATTTTTTATTTTTAATTGTAACTGTATGATGTCATGTATCATGAACATATTATCGTATTATTTTGACATATAAAAACTTGATTAATATTGTTTGACTTTGTAATATGAATGAGATATTTGTTTTTTGAATTAAAGTTGAATGATTTGATGTTAATTTTTTTGTTGGAATGTGTATATATGTGTAACAAGTTGGTTTTAGTTTCTATTTAATATGGTGAAATGAAGCACAATAGTAATATATCAAAATTGCTTTAGAAAAGGCATAGGTAAAGGGAATATTGATGCACCCGTAGATGAATGAATGACGTAGATAAAACGTAGGAAATGTAATATGTAAGAATGACGTAGGGAAAGCGTAGGAAAACAAGGCGTAGGAAAGACGTAGGTAAACGGATGACGTAGGAAAGACGTGGGTAACGAAAGAAGTAAAAATGTCGTAGCAAAATCGTAGGAATAACAAGGCGTAGGAAAGACATAGAAAAATCATGGCATAGGAAAGACATAGGGAACAACCCAACGGATGGCGTAGGTAAAGCGTAGGTATTTTATTAGCTACGCAAGTTTTGCCCACGCCAAAATTGGCGTAAGGGATACGTAGTTAATGCATTTACCTACGCCTCGCCTATGCCTCGCCTACGCCATTTTGGCGTAGGTAAACCGTAGTTTTCTTGTAGTGTAGTGATTCAATCCACATGACCTTTGCTGTAGCATTTGCTACGCTTCTAAACTCGGCTTCAGTACTTGATCTTGATATAGTAGATTGTTTTTTTGAATACCGTGATATTGGATTATTACCTGAGTATATATAATACCCAGTTGTAGATTTTCTGTCATTTGGGTCATTAGCCCAGTCAGCATCTGCATATCCATTGATGCTAATTGACTTGCTTGCATCTAGTATTAACCCATAATTGAGTGTTCCTTTGAGGTATCTTAGTATCCTCTTAACTGCTTTCCAGTGGATATCTGTTGGATTCTGCATAAACTGACTTGCTTTATTCACACCAGATGCAATATCTGGTCTAGTAATAGTATCATATTGAAGTGCTCCAACTATACTTCTATATTGCATGTCATTAAGTAATGCTTCTCCTTTGTACTTGGACAGGTGCAAATTATTGACCATAGGTGTTGAAATATATTTGGCTTCATGCATTTTTGCTTTGTGTAGAATCTCTGTTATGTATTTCCTTTAACTTAAGTGGATTCTTGCATTTGTAGGTCTTTTGACCTCTATCCCTAGAAAATAAGTTAAATTGCCAAGATCTTTAATGCTAACTCTAGATTGAGATGCTTTATTAGATTGTTAATCTTCTGCTCACTGTTACATGTAATAATAAAGTCATCAACGTATATTAGTACAAATATTGTTATGTCTTTACTAAATTTTGTAAATAAGGAGCCATGGATGAAGAATATCAGGCACTAACGAATGACATGGGACCTTGTTTTTAAGCCAAAGGATAAAAATATAGTTGGGTATAAATGGAGCTACAAGTTAAAAAGGAATGCTGATGGTACAATTTCTAAGTTCAAGGCAAGATTGGTAGCTAAGGGTTATTCAAAACAGAGTGGTTTCGATTTCACTGAAACATTTTCAGCTGTTGTGAAACCTGCTACTATAAGAATTGTTATTACCGAAGCCTTACATAGAAATTGGACCATTAGACAACTTGATGTAAGTAATGCCTTTTTGAATGGTATTCTGTAGGAACAGGTGTACATGGAGCAGCCCCAAGGCTTTAAACAGAGTGGAAAAGAAATCATATGTGCAAATTACACAAAGAAATTTATGGTTTGAAGCAAGCACCAAGAGTGTGGTTTGAGAAATTGAAAGAAACAATGATCAAACTTGGTTATAATTTAACCAAGTCTGATAGCTCCTTATTTACAAAATTTAGTAAAGACATAACAACATTTGTACTAATATATGTTGATGACTTTATTATTACAGGTAACAGTGAGCAGGAGATTAACAATCTAATAAAGCATCTCAATCTAGAGTTTAGCATTAAAGATCTTGTCAATTTAACTTATTTTCTGAGGATAGAAGTCAAAAGACCTACAAATGCAAGAATCCACTTAAGTCAAAGGAAATACATAACAGAGATTCTACACAAAGCAAAAATGCATGAAGCCAATTATATTTCAACACCTATGGTTAGTAATTTGCAACTGTCCAAATACAAAGGAGAAGCATTACTTAATGACAGGCAATATAGAAGCATAGTTGGAGCACTTCAATATGCTACTGTTACTAGACCAGATATTGCATATAGTGTGAATCAAGCAAGTCAGTTTATGCAGAATCCAACAGATATCCATTGGAAAGCAGCTAAGAGGATATTAAGATACCTCAAAGGAGCACTCAATTATGGGTTAATACTAGATGCAAGCAAGTCAATTAGCATCAATGGATATGCAGATCTAGACTTTTTGTTTTTGGCATCTAGAAAAATCAGTACGAGCAGCTTTGTGTACAAGCTGATGTTATTATGTATTTTAACAAGTTGTGACATCAGTGAAACATGAATTGTACTAGTGTCCTGTAGTAATGTTTCTAGCTATTCAGAGGACTGCACATCATGCAAGAAGCCGAGTAGCATTGCAGCATTAGCCAAGTCTGGAAAGAAATTGTAGCACACATAAATTAGTCTGAACTACTACCACAAATAGCTTTAAGAAGCCTTAGAGGTACAAATGTGGACAGTTAGTTCCTAAATTCAACCATTAGAAAACGTTGTTGTAAGTTGTAACGGTTTTAAGGTGGAAGGAAGCAAGTTAAACCTTGAACAATGGCGAATCTTATGGTACTTTTCATTCTTCCCTATGCATATCTTGAATCTTTGCATGTGCATCATATATTAGTTAAATTGTATATGTTTTCAAGATGTTATAATTAGTCATCAACTGAGTATTATAGTTATTTCTCTTGGTGCATAGATTTATGAGTATGCAAGTGTTAATCCAATTGCATATGACATTACAAATCACTTATGTGAAATGGCTATAGACTATCATACTGAATGCTTATGCATTAGCCTACGGTAAATAGCAAGGCTTGTGATACTTCAGTGTCTAAATATATTTCATTTCACCTTGTTATTTAATTTAGTTGGTAAACTTAATTTTATACATACCCAAAGAACATAGGTGATTCTTTTATATATTTTTTAGTTTCTCTGCTAATTGAATGTATATTATATCAAAACTCTAGCATATTATTGGAATATATCGTGGATACCATTGTCGTACTTTTGACTTCAATGATCTATTACAGATTCTTTCAGAAAATAGTTTAGCCCTATCGAGTATAAAAAGACTATCAAACTATTTCCGTCAGAATTCAAAAAAGCCTTCTAATGAAGTTGCTTGATTCAAAGTTTTGTACCACTTTGGTCAAGCTAAGAATATAGTAGAAAAATATTTCTGATAATTACCAAGAGTGGAGAAAGAAGAAAACGATTAGTTCAAAAAATATGATTATTTAAAATGCAGGGACCAATACTGCATATAGATGATAAGGGATGTGAAGAGGAGTTGCTTCTCTTTACAAAAACTATTAGAAAAGGTACCAAACGAAGAGAAATATCCATCAAGAAGGGCTACACCTCTTCAAACGGGCATGGCTGTTCGCGGTTACCATTCAATGTACATTCTGTAATACCACCGATGACCGGTGGTACTGATAATTTGAACATTTCCCCCTATTTTCGGAGTCTAAAACATTTGAAATAGCTACATCACTTGAGTGATTGCCTACGTACCCAAGTGGAATCAAACCGACATAGTTCTAGGATAAAAAAGGGGCAGATCATGAAAATCAATACCTAGGTGATGAGTATCTTTTGGTTTTCAACTCTTCACTTAGTGTAAACTATTCAAAGCCGTATCGAGGTCATATAGTGAACGAGTCTTGCACCAAGTACCCCTGGTGATATGACCGGAAGAATCACACATTTTGATTTTCATAGGTTATTGTGTACTGTGTCTTCGCACACTAATGACCATGTGTTGTAACCCTGATGTTTCATAAGTCTAATTAAAAATCATTTTTACTTTCTTTGAAAACGGTCTGATTTCCACACTCATATAGGTAAGCACTTACGTGCTTCTACATAAACTTGTATATAGACTTGTTAAGGAATTTAATCCATCCTCATTCATGCATAATACCCAATACAGCCTTATGGGAGTTTTAATGTAGTGCTCCGTAATAATTCTTTAACTTGTTGATACCTATTAAACTTTGTCTATCTTTTTCAAGACATAAGTGGGGCTGTCGTTAATCGATGATTAACTTTAATTCATATACGTTAATCTCATTTCTCTTGATTTTATAGAAACATTCTCTTTTGGAAGACTCTTTGTAAATGAGTCACCCAAGTTCTTCTTTGTTTTTATGCAATCGATTGTAATTACTCCTCACTTAAGTAATTGCCTTATCAACTAATGTCTTAGACTCACATGTCTAGATGTAACACCCCTCTATACCTATATCGCTCAAGAGTATTGTTGTGTAATACTGTCGAGTAACATTGAGAATGAGGCAATACGGGTGCTTCTCAAAATCCAAGTTGTTACAGACTCCCTCGCTTAAGAAAGTTGCATCCCCGCAATTTATTTTTAGGAGAAGTTTATAATATTTACATAAACATGTATAATTTTCAAAAATATGTATATACTTACCTTCAAAGCTATATCTTTAAGCCATTAAGGTATTCTTTAAACATCACTTTCAAAAATAAATATAACTGCAGATTTCCTTTTCAAAATCTCTTCATAAAAGATTTTCAAAATCAAGGTTTGCAATTATGGAGTTCTTTTCAAACATGTTATGAAATACATATTTCTTTTCAAAAATATATTTTAGATGGCGGATGTTTCTAAAAAATTGAAATTCACAATATTAGCAAAGCTTTTACAGAATCATAGTCCACATAAAATCTCATTTCCAAATCATACATATCGCATTTCAAAAAATTTGTGAACTTATTGTCACCAAATATTTCTAAAATCCACCTCACCAAAATCATTTTTCAAAATATTTCCCGTTCACTTTCATATTTGTCGTTTCAAATCATTTCAACTTTTTTCCAAAATTTTTGAACTATCTTCCAAAAGTATGAAAAAAAACAACTAGCAATAGATAACTACAAACTACCACTACTCTCCAGGCACGTTTGGTGTATGGCCTTATGACCACCATCCTCGATAGCCACAACCAAACGAACTCCAACACCTTAAAAGCCATCACAACAATGGCGAGCACAATCACATCGTAGTTTCCAATGATAGCAATTATCTCACATTCCTTTCTAAAACATTCTCACAAATCATTTTTCACAAAAATAGGGAAATAATGCTTATCGCAAACATACTTTTCGATGGAAATACTTTAATAAATATCCATATCAATTTTCATCTAAATCATAGTATTCAAAAATACTAGAAAATGACTTTACTTTCAAAATATTTCTAAAACTATTTATTAAACAATCAATAAATTTCCAAGTCCTTTTCGGTAATATTCATAGCACTTCTGAATATACCACCATCATTTCAAAACTTTCAAAAACTTTGAAACCAACTTTTCAAAATTTTCACTAACTTTGTAAACCACATAAAATTCACTTATCCAGAATTTATCCACTATTTTATTTTCTAAAACATTCCACCACGTTTAAAATTATTTCCACTTTCCAAACTTGGCAAAACATTTGGTACCATATTTCCAAAGCTATTTAAAAATCACTTTCCATCAAAAAAATTTAAATCGCTTGTAAAGTATCAATTTTCAAAAACTTCCCAAATTTCCAACTCATAAAACTTACTATAAAATGCAAGAACTTCATTTAACAAATAATATAAATTACTTGAAATCTCGCGTGTTTTTAGAGATTCAAAAACATTTATATAAGAAACAATATATTAGAGTTGTATTAAAAATGGGTAATTAACTTTCCAAGATGTTCCTCCTCTAAGGTCAAATATGTGCTTCTGAATTTTTACATTGTTCTGAACCTTGCTCTGATACCAAAAATGTAATACCCCGCCTCTATGCCTATATCACTCAAGAGTATTGTTGTGTAATACAGTAGACTAACATGGAGAATGAGGCAATGTGGGTCATTCTCAAAATCCAGGATGTTACACTACACTTTCCATTATATGTCTCATTAGACGCATTATATAACACAGCCTGATTATCACAATTAATCATGACCGCCGAAGATGTCTTAGTCCATACTAGAATGTTTATTAAAAAATTCCATAGTCAATATGTCTCTTTACATGCATATGCTAATATGATTAATTTTGCCAATATAGTTGAGTCAGAAACACAAGTCTACTTCTGGAAGACCAAGACATAGCAGCGCCACCTAATGTAAATATTCAACCAGTTGTTGATTTGGATTTGGATTCCACATTGCTTCAAGTAGTGTCACTATATCCTTTTAATACAATAGGATATCCTTTATAAAAAGGACCATAGGCGATGGTACATTTCAAATAAGATAGAAATCTTGAAATTTATTTTCAATATTTCGCACCTAGATTACTTGTAAAACGATATAATATGCTAACAGCGTGTGCTATGTCAGGTCTTGTGTAATGCATAGCGTACACACGACTCTTAACAATACTAGAATATTCTAGTTGAGAAATAGTACACCCAATATTTTCTCTAATTTAATACTAGGATCTTAAGAAGTCGGAGCTGATTTGTCATTATAATGACCATATTTATCAAGAAGCTTCTCAATATAATGAGATTATCTTAATACAAACCCCATTGATTTTCTTAGAATCCTAATTCCTAAGATAACATTAGCTTCTGCTAAATCTTTCATGTCAAATTTCAAGGGCAGAAACTTCTTTCTTTCGTTCACACAAGACATATCACATCCAAAAGCAAGCCTATCATCAGCATATAAACATAGTATAACATAACCTCACAGCAACAAAAAGAACCTTCGATATCATCAATCTATAGCGTTTCTGCATACCACCTTTGGTACGCTATGCAAACTAGGGTCTGGTACGCTATTTGTAAATCTAGTGAACGCTATTTGTATGTACAACACTATTTATATATTTGCAGGTGGGTAACAAAAATTGTGTGGGAATCCTGCTTTCACTGCCTCTCCTCACAGGCTACATCAAATACTTGTTTCACTTTATCATCTCCCAAAAACAAAATCGCCATCACTTTTATCATCTCCAGAAAATACTTCCTTTCACTTTCGATCCAGAAGCAAATAGAAATCCAAGCCGATCGATTCCAAATATCTATGCGATCCAGAAGTAAATAGAAATCCAGCAAATTCTCATCATACTGGTTGAAGGGGTGGATTAGGATTCGTTCGAATTATTCTATGCGATCCAGTAATATCCAGAAGTAAACAGAGATTCCAGAAATCCCAAACGAACCGATAGCTGTGTGAACAAGCATCTCCAGAAATCCCAAACGAACTTCGGTACATTTTGAATCATTTTGTTTGTGTATGATTTATTGAATTATTCTATGCATTTCAAATCATTATGTTTGTGTCTGATTTATTGTTTGCGTTTCCAGAAATCCCAAACGAATTATTTTATGCATTTCGAATTGTTGTGTCTAATTTATTGAATTTGGTACATGTGTCTAATTTAATTATGTTTTTTTGGAACTGATACTTTATATACAACAAATCATTGGGACAACATGTCCCGTGTCAAATTAACGTTCGAAAGCAAGTTTCGAACTTGTGACATCCTGCACCAAAGCCGAATCAATTAACCACTTGGACAAAGGTGCTTGTCTAATTTAATTATGTTTTAAAATCCAGCATTTGACAGTGTATGATGGAACATTTAAATATAAGTTATTTGGTACACCTTTGGTTGCTGTACTTGTTTTTGAATTTGGTTGCTTGATCTATAACTTGTATGGGATATGTTAGTGAGCAATACTGGTGGTTCCTAGGACTTAATCCTTTTCCATGCTTGCTTGATCATTTAGCAGTTTGTAGGATTCCTTACTACATAGTTCTAATGGCTTGTTTGTTTGCAGTATTGAACTTGCTTTAGAAATGAAAACTACAATCACGATAGGATTATACTTGCTAAAATATAAATATGCTAGCCTGAAATTAAATTTAACAATGGACCCGAGTCTCAACATTCTTATGTGTATGCACTCTAAAATCATCAGTATAATTAGTTCAGGTGTTTGATTTCATACTATAGTCCGGACTTTATTCTTATTTTATACATAAGTTACTATGTATATATATATATATATATATATATATATTCCAAATAATAGAAAAGATTTTACAGCTTTGAAATAATGGGTAGCCATATAGAAACCATAACTCACTCACTATGAATTGAATTTAAAAGTCAATACTTAACACAAATATGTGTACAGTAGGAAAGCGAAATGTAAATTGAAATAGAAATAGAAATTTCATGTTTTCAAATCATCACATATAACTTGAATCAGAAATATAGAAATTTGGGTCTCATGTTCAATTTTGAATTATTGTGATGGTGTTGAGATTTGGATTACATTAATCAATTATGATGAATGATGTTGTGTTGGTTTAATAATCAGTCACTAAGATTGAATGATTCATTTGTTGGTGAATGTGGGCCGGATCTTCATTTATTACTTGTTAATGAATGTTTCAATAAAATTGTGTGTTTTATTCTGATTTATAAATGTTAATCTCTTAGTTTTAATAACTTCTAAGCAGTAATTGATCATGAGTATATTTTACTTGCAGTATTACTTCAAATTACATGTTTTTGAGATGACATATGTATGGGTTGAACTATTACCTATCACATACGTTGTCACCCTAAAATTTGAAGTTGATCACAAGTATATGATTTTAATTTTTAAATCATGAGAACAATGCTTGCGAATGAAATTGGCTAGTACATACGTAAACAATTACTAGTAACTGCAAAACAGTTAAAACCGATTGTTGTGTTATATAAGTTCAAACTACAAGAAAATTGTTATAAGTTCTCTTTTAGTTAAACAAACGATAATAATGTGTTAAAAAAAGGTTATTCACATTATTAAAAAAACAAAATTTAAAAATGTTGGATAAAATGTAAAGTAATGGTTAACTATTAAGTGCCTAAAATCATCGTGTATATACATACATAGTAAATTGAAAGAGCATAATTTGAATCATAATTAAGGCAAATTTTATACACCAAAACTTACCTAAGGTACAAAATTTATTTTTTATTAAAGAATAATATATGATAAGGCTACCCATTTTCTTAATAATTTAAAATTCTTGCATATCTTTCCATAACCCATCAACTAAAACCTAAAAATCACAAGTACTAATTAAATCTTAACATTTTGATGACGAACATAATTATTTTTTAACCGAGAAATCTTAATTGTAGTTATAATTGTTTTTAAATTTAAATATTTAGGAAATTTAGTATTATTTCTATGGAAATGAATTGACATCAAGAAATAAAAATGTTACAATTTTTGTTGAATATATATATTGAACAAGGTTCTCATTTTTGCCGCAGATTACAACCACATATTGTCAAATTCTGATGTATGATTCAATCAAATTTGCTCATGGTTAATTGCTTGGTTAATATGAATAGCTATCTATAACTTGATTACATGGATTATATTACGAAGAATATAACTTTAACAATCATCCATAAGCATTATTCTTCATTTAGATCTCATTAAGAAGGTACTATTAAGATGGAGTTTTGCAGCACAAATGGTCAAATTGCAAATGTGCTGACTATGCCGTTAAATTTGGATGCATTTTGGTTTCTTTGAGAGAAGCTTAGTGTTTGTGAGATGCATGTGTTAAACTAATTGCTGAAACTGTATTTATTTTAAAGGAGGGACTGTTGGGACGTGTTCTATTAGTTGTTTAAGTGTAGGATAGGTTTGTTTGCTTTCAATTTACTTGGAATATGTCTCCTAACTTGTTATAGTTTAGCTACTCTTCGGTTCATTCTTGTTCATGCATCCCACGAACTTAGTAGCGGGCTTCTTTATTTTTCAATGTTGTACTTGGACTATTTAGAGGTTGTTCTTTAGTAGCAATAAATTATTATTCAGACTCTACTGACAGTTGGGTTATTTTCTTCGAAAATAGGTCAATCTGTTCAAGTAAGATAATTGTTTGTTTCTTTGCGTTGATTTTTAAAAGCAAGTTAACATAATGAGTAATATTATAAGTCAATTCTTTATCTATAGGATAACAATAGTTGCAGAAAATGAATAGAAAGAATTGAGGGCTAATAAGTGTTAGAGTCATGGGAACAAGTGCATTTCGAGGAACTGAAATTAAATATTTAGTCTGCTTGTATTTCATTCAGGTTGTTGTTTTAAATTCTACAATTTTATTTTGTATTTAATGTTTTTGAATAACAGGGTATGATTTTTATATTTACTCATGTGTTTGCTTAGTTTTATTTTATATTTACTTGTTGCTGAACTTGTTTTAGCTATAATTTTTTTTAAATTTTGCAGCTCAGTACGTCATTTGATTTTGGGTTAATGATTAAGTGTGATCTTTTTTCTTATCAAAATATACACCCTGTTTTAGTATATATTATATTTGATTTGGTGAACTTGCTTTCATCAAATTTGATTTAGAATAAGTGTCAAGAGTGTTTACTGTTCGTAAATCTGATACTTTTTTCATTTGAAAAGACAAGAAATGATGGATAAAGACTGAGTACATCTAAATAGGTAATTACATGGTACTTAAGCGTGTTGTAATATACATTAATAATATGGATGAATATGCTAAATAAGAAAGTGCATTATTGTAATCTGCACTGCATAAGTAGTCTATAAATATGGAGCTTAATTGTATTGTAAGATCTATCTCTCAATTCAATAATATTGTTCTCTCTTTAATGGCATTCATTCTCTTTATTCTGTAACGCGTTATCAGCACGAAGGAATGCGAATTAATTATTGACCTCAACCTGTTCACCTTCAAACTTTCCAACTTCTCAACAAGTAATTAAATATTAATTACTCTGACTGCTCCTCTTCTAACCATTCCAATTCTAAGGCTATTTATATTCAAAATCCTATTATATATATATTAGTGCAGACGAGTCTTTTAGAATATATCTGCATACAATCTATTTCTTATTTCCATTAAAACAGCAGGTAAAGTAATTGTTCTTGCATTTATTTATAAACTCGTTACTTTTCCTCTCTCCAAAAAGGTAATTGTCAATATCATACTTTTTTTTTGATAAAGCTATCAAGTCAGCACATGCTAGTTTGGGGTTCGCTTCTATATTTTTCATGTCTTTTCTTGTATCACTCTTATTTTTATTCTTTGGCTTCTAAATTCAATATTATTATTTTTTTTACCCTTTGCGGATCTATTGCCAAATAAAATTCAAAAGTTTGGAATGGAATATACGCAAAAGCTGACTTTCCTTTCTTATTTGATAAATACATGAAAGTTGCAAAATCCAAATGTTTTGTTGATATAATTTTTTTGGTATAGTTGTTTGATACCATGAATGAAGACTTTTTATTTTTTTTTAGCTGGAAACAGACAAATAGTGAATGCTGTTGTGCCGAATATTTTCACCTTATGCAATTTATTTTATGAACAGTTCACAAAATGACAAACATCGCCAAGCTTGAATTTAAAGCTTTGGATATATCTGGAGACAACTACTTATCATGGATACTGGATGCTGAGATTCATTTGCAATCTCAATGCTTAGAAAATGCCATTAAAAACGGCAATACTATGTCCCAGCAGGACAAGGCAAGGCTCTAATATTTTTAAGACGCCATATCCATGACGATCTAAAAATAGAATATTTGACTGAAAAAGACCCTCTCCACTTATGGAACTCCCTGAAGGAGCGTTATGACCACCAGAAGACGGTCATACTTCCAAATACTAGGCAAGAGTGGTTGAACCTGAGGTTTCAGGACTTTAAGTCCGTATGAGAATATAATTCTGCAATGTTTAGAATCTCTTCTAAACTGAAATTATGTGGAGAAAAGGTGGATGACGCACAAATACTTGAAAAGACTTTCTCAACATTTCATGCCTCGAATATACTCCTGCAGCAGCAATATCGAGAGCGTCATTTTACAAAATATTCTGAACTCATACAATGCTTACTAATTGCTGAACAAAATAATAAATTGCTTATAAAATATCATTCCTCAAGACCAACTGGTTCAACTGCATTACCTGAAGTTAATGCTAATTTTGCCCACTCTGGAAGATGTAGGGGTCGAGGTCGAGGTAGAGGACATGGTCATGGACGTGGATATAACTCTAGCAGAGGTGGTTATGGTGGTTTTAAAAGTAACAAATCAACCAAATTTAAAAAGCAACAAAAGAAAATTGAGCCTATAAAGAACAATGATTCAGCTTCAGAAAATAAAAGGCACTATGAGGAAGTTTGTTATAGATGTGGACGATCTGGTCACTGGTCACGTACATGTAGATCATCAAAGAAAACAGTTGAAGAATATCATCGCTCGAAGAATATTGAGGCAAATAATGCCAAAAAGTTACCTGAAAACACTAACCTGAAGTTAGATGATTTCTTCGAAGATGACAATGGAAATTTCATTAATGATGAAAATCTAAGTGCAATGATCAATGATATGACGGATTTGATCAATTAGAAATGTCTTGAAGTTTGTTATGTGACTTTCATTTTATTTCATTAGCTTGCATCAATAAATCAGTTTGAAGTTTGTGTTCGTCTAATTGTATTTCCCTTTGCAGTACTAGTAATGTGTAATGTGGATGTTGTTTTTAATCAATAGCCTATTTTAATCATATTACTTTATTTGTTTACATTACATTTATTTATGCATACAAATTTTTAATGATTGACTAATCATTGTCTTTAATTCTTAAGGTATGGAACACCATTTGGGTGATGATATATGCTTACTAGATAGTGCAACTACTCATACAATTTTGAAAAACCAGAAGTTTTTCTCTGAACTATCTGAAAATTTCTCAGCTAAAGTCTCCACTATAGCTGGATCTGCTAATATAATTGACGGGTCCGGAAGAGCCCATATAATATTACCAAATGGTACACATATCTTTATTCAGAATGCATTATACTCAAGCAACTCTAAAAGAAATTTGTTGAGTTTCAAAGATATAAGAATGAATGGATACCATATTGAAACTATAAATGAAAACAACAAAAAATATCTTTGTGTTATTTCTAGAATTGAAAGCCAGAAGCTTATCCTAGAAAAATTTGGTACAATTTCAACTGGTTTATATTTTACAAAAATTGGCATAGTTAAATCTCACTCTATAAACATGAGTCAGAAGCTCACAAATACAAAGACATTGATTCTTTGGCATGATCGCTTGGGTCATCCTGGATCAACTATGATGCGCAAAATTGCCAAAAACTCAAACAGACATGATTTATCAAACCAATTGAATTTACCAAGTGATTACTTATGTGCCCCATGTGCACAAGAAAAATTAATCGCTCGACCTTCATATAGTAAAATCACTTCTGAATCTCCAATATTTTTACAAAGAATTCAAGGTGATATATGTGGCCCAATCCACCATGAATGTGGACCATTCAAATACTTTATGGTATTGATTGATGCATCAACTCGTTGGTCACATGTCTGTTTACTTTCTACAAAAAATTTGGCATTTGCCAAGCTACTTGCTCAAATAATAAAATTGAGAGCACACTTCCCTGATCATCAAATTAAATCGATTCGACTAGATAATGCTGGAGAATTTACGTCTCAAGTATTTGATGATTATTGTCTATCATTGGGGATTGAAATTGAACATCCAGTAGCTCATGTTCATACTCAAAATGGTCTAGCAGAATCATTAATTAAGCGCTTGCAACTTATTGCAAGACCATTGCTTATGCAATCAAAACTACCCGTTTCAGCTTGGGGGCATGCAATTTTGCATGCATCGAAATTGGTTAAAATTAGACCAACAGTTTACCATCAGCTTTCACCATCACAGCTCTTAACTGGATTTCAACCAAATATTTCACATTTACGAAAATGTGGTTGTGCTGTGCATATACCTATTAATCCCCCACTTCGTACTAAAATGGGTCCTCAACGACGGTTGGGAATTTATGTGGGATTTGATTCCCCATCGATAATTCGTTACCTTGAACCTCTTACAAGCAATGCCTTCACTGCAAGATTTTCAAACTGCAAATTTGATGAGACAATCTTCCCTCCGTTAGGGGGGAAAAAGACCGTTCCAGTAGAACGGCGTAAAATATTATGGAATAATCCATCTATGTCTTATTTGGATCCACGTATTAAACAATGCCAATATGAGGTACAAAGAATTTTGCATATTCAAAATATTGCAAATCAACTACCGGATGCATTTAGTGACACTGCAAAAATAACTAAATCTCACGTTCCAGCAGCAAATGCACCAACAAAAATTGATGTCCCTGAAGGATCAAAAGTAAATATAACAGCAAATGAATCTAAAGCTAGACAAAAACGTGGAAGGCCAATTGGTTCAAAAGACTTGGCGCCTAGAAAAAGAAAGTCTAATGAAAAATCATCAATTAAGGAACCTCCTGAAGAGGTTATAAATGATCAAAAAGATCACTCAAATGAAAATCCCAATTCTCTTATAAGTGCGGAAGGAAATATTATCGCAGAAGAGATAAAAGAAGATTCCAATGATAAAATGGTACGTAATAATAATTAGATCTCAATATTTTATACGAACTACGGAGAAATATGGGATCGAAGTAAAATAATAATTGATGATGTATTCTCATTCGCAGTAGCTACTGAAATAATTGAAAGTCATGGCCATAATAAGAATAATGAGAATGATGATAATGGACCAAATAGCATAAATGAATGTCGAAAAAGACACGATTGGCCAAAATGGAAAGATGTTATCCAAGTGAAACTAGATTCACTTCAAAAACATGGTGTATTTGGACCAATAGAGAAAACACCAGAAAATGTTAAACCAGTACGTTATAAATGGGTATTCATTAGAAAACGAAATGATAAAAATGAAGTCGTGAGGTACAAGGTACGACTTGTCGCACAAGATTTCCTGCAGAGACCAGATTTTGACTTTAAGGAAACTTACTCCCCTATCATGGATGTCATAACATTCCGATATTTGATAAGCCTTGTAGTTTCTGAAAAACTCGATATAAGATTAACGGATGTTGTGACAGCTTATCTTTATGGTGAATTAGATACCAACATTTATATGAAAATTCCATATGGATATAAATTGCCTGAAGCAAATCAAATTCCATGTACTCATTAAGATTAAGACGATCACTATATGGATTGAAACAATCTGGAAGGATGTGGTATAACCGTCTTAGTAAATATTTGGTAAGAGAAGGATACGAAAACAATCTCATTTGTCCATGTGTCTTTATAAAGAAATCGATAAAGGGATTTGCTATCTTAGCAGTTTATGTTGATGACATAAATTTGATTGGAACTCCAGAAGAGATTGATGAAACAACAAATTATTTAAAGAAGGAATTTGAAATTAAAGATCTTGGTAAAACTAAGCACTGTCTCGGTCTACAGATTGAGCATAGTACTAATGGCATATTAATCCATCAATCAAACTACACTGAGAAAATTCTAAAGCGTTTTCAAATGGATAAAGCATATCCACTTAGTACGCCAATGGTTGTTAGGTCTTTAGATATTAAAAAGGACCCTTACCGCCCAAAAGAAGAAGATGAGAATGTGCTTGGCCCGGAAGTGCCATATCTTAGTGCCATTGGTGCATTATTATATTTGGCCCAATGCACAAGACCAGAAATTGCATTTTCAGTAAATCTTCTAGCAAGATACAGTTCAGAACCAACAAAAAGACACTGGAATGGTATAAAACATATCATGAGATATCTTCGTGGAATGACAAATTTGGGTTTATTTTACTCTAACACAGGCAATAATCCAAATCTAGTTGGCTATGCTGATGCAGGTTATCTTTATGACCCACATAAAGCAAGATCACAAACTGGATATGCATTCAATAACAACAATGCAGCAATTTCATGGCGATCTACAAAACAAACATTGGTAGCAACATCATCCAATCACTCTAAAATACTAGCACTACATGAAGCAAGTAAAGAATGTATTTGGCTAAGATCACTGATTGAGCATATTCGAAAAAGCTGCCAACTTCCATCAGTAACGGAAAGGTCAACCATTATTTATGAAGACAATGCAGCTTGTGTAGCTCAAATTCAAGCGGGTTACATTAAGTGTGATAGGACGAAACACATTTCTCCTAAATTTTTCTTCACACATGAACTACAAAAGGATAATAAGATAGAAGTGAAATAAATCCGATCCAAAGAAAATCCAGCGGACTTATTCACAAAAGCGCTTCCAAAATTAACATTTCAGAAGATGGTGTACAAAATTGGTATGCGTCGGCTGCATGAACAAACTAATTGAATAATGCGTTATAATCTAGGGGGAGCGTATGAAATACGCTATAATTTACTCTTTTTCCTTCACTAATATTTTTTCCCACTGGGTTTTTATTGGTAAGGTTTTAATGAGGCATTTATCTTGATCCAGAAGAATCAACCCTCGTAGTAACATTATAAAATATATGTTACTTAAAGATGAAATCATTTTGTACTCTTTTCCTTATTTATGATTTTTTTCCACTCTTATCATCTTAACATACGCATATTCAAGGGGGGTGTTGTAATATACATTAGTGATAGGGATGAATATGCTAAATAAGAAAAGACATTATTATAATCTGCACTGCATAAATAGTCTATAAATATGGAGCTTAATTGTATTGTAAGATCTATCTCTCAATTCAATAATATTGTTCTCTCTCTAATGACCTTCATTCTCTTTATTCTGTAACAAAGCGTACATTGAATTTAAAACATATTTTTAATATCTAAGGTTATTATTTGTTTTTTTATTTTTTATCGTAGAACTACTAAAGAGTACGAGCAAGCGGCTTGGAATTTTGTAAACGATGCAAAGCTAAAGCTGCAAAATGTGGGAAAAAATTATGCCCTTGTTTAGATTGTAGAAATCTTACCCGTCTTTATGGAAAAGTTATTGTCGAGCATTTGATTATAAGAGGAATGGACCTAAGTACATGGACAGTGAGTGGTTCAATCACGGCGAGCGAATAAATAAAAGCAAAAATATAAAGTCGGGTGATGCGTATGATTTGCTTAAAGCCATTATCTGTAAAGATGAAGGTTTTATTAATCATATTTCCTTTGATGATAATAAATGTAAAGGTGATGCACAAAGACGAGAGGATGAATTACACAAAAATTTAGAAGATGCAGTGACCCCATTGTATCCTGGTTGCAAGGATCAAACAAAATTATCTACTATCTTTGCCTTGTATAATCTTAAATGTGAGACTAGATAGTCTGATAATGGTTTTGATAAGCTCCTAAATGTGCAGCAATTATTATTGCCGAAAAACAACGTACTTCCCAAGTCGTTATATATGAATTAAAAAAATTCCTTAAAATATTTGTCATGGGTTTCGAGAAGATTCATGCATGTGAGAACGATTGTTTCTTTTTTAGGAATGAATATAAAGATTTGAATAACTATCCAAAATGTGGATTTTCGAGGTAGAAGGTAAATCAACGGACAAAGAAGATTATGCATGACATTCCAGTTAAAGTGTTGCGTTATTTTTCAATAATTCCGAGGTTTAGAAAAATGTTTAGATCCAAAAGTATAGTGGAAGATTTACGGTGGCATTTCAATAACAAAAGCACCGATGGAAAAATGCAACATCCTGTAGATTATATAACATGGAATGTAGTGGATGAGAAATGAGAACCATTTTCAATAGATCCACACAATCTTAAGCTTGGCCTTGCAACAGATGGTTTCAATCCGTTTTCCATGTTAAGTTCCAAATATAGTTGTTGGCTTGTAATGCTCGTGACATATAATCTTTCACCTATGTTATGCATGAAGAAAGATAATATCATGTTACCATTGTTGATTCTTGGTCCGAAGCAACCAGGAAATGACGTTGATGTGTATTTAGCGCTATTGCTAGAAGATTTATATAATTTATGGAATACCGAAGTTGAGTTTATGATGCATATAGTCAATCAATCGTTAATATGAAAGTGATTTTGCTTTGGACAATAAACGACTTCCTGACATATGGTAATCTTGCTGGATTTTGAGCAAAAGGTAAAATGGCTTGTCCATTATGCGGTGTCAACACTCATCATCGATGACTAAATCATAGTAGAAAGACCGTCTATAAAGGCCATAGAGATTTCTATCTCCTTCAAACCCTTTAGGAAAACAAAATGCCTTGTTTGATAACACCGTGGAGGACGGGTGTAGACCTAGGACTCTAACTGGGAGAAAAATTTCTATCGCTTTAAAAGATTTTCCGAATAATTTTGGAAATGTAAAGAAGAACCAAAAAAAGAATAACAGAAAAGGTAAAAAGAAATGAATGAGCAAAATAAAATATGGAATAAAAGAAGAATCGAGCATAGCAAGAAAAATGAAGATGATGAGAACAAAGATCCTGCGAGAATGGAGCTACTAAGGTGGAAAATAAGTCCATCTTTTTTCAATTGTCATATTGGGAGGTTATCGCATACGTTCTATTTTATTCTATTAGACTAACATTATGGAATTATACAACTAAAATGTTCCATTATTGATTTTTATAGGAACTTCCATTACGTCATAATGTAGATGTAATGCATATCGAGAAAAGTTGGTGAAAGTCTACTGGGCACAATGTTGCATGACAAGAAATCAAAAGATGGAGTTAACTCTAGAAAGGATTTGGAGGATTGGGAAATTCGACATGGTCTTCATACACAACCCCGTGGAAACAAGACATATCTTCTACCAACTCCATATACATTATCAAAAGGAGAAAAAAAATATTTTGCAAAAGGTTGTATAAATTTAGAGGATTTAGTGATTATTGTTTAAATTTTAAAGGTTTTGTATCATTGGAGACTGCAAAATTAGTGGTTTGAAGTCTCATGATTATCATGTTTTAATGAAAAATTATTACCTGTTTTAATAAGCGGATTGCTTCCAAAGAATCCAAGGAAAACAATAGCTCGTTTATGTTCATACTTTAATAAATTATGTTAGCGTATTATCAATAGAGAGAAACTACATCAACTTGACGACGTGATTATTATAACTTTGTGCGAGCTTGAAAAATACTTTCCACCTTATTTTTTTGATATAATGATATACTTGACAATTCATCTTGCAAGAGAAGCACGATTATGTGGGTCAGCCCATTTTTGTTGGAAGTGACCCTTTGAAAGGTAGATGAAGACACTAAAGGATTACGTTAGAAATCACGCTCATCTTATCTTGTAGAAGAATGCATGAGATCCTTTGGTGAATTTTTAAAAATCATAGGAGAAAGAAGTTAGAAATGAAGATTATCAAAGTGATGTAATACTTAAGGACGTCCAATATTAGCATGTAAGACAATCATATTGTCTTCTAATGAGAAAGAATCTGCTTATTTGGCCGTGCTAATGAATATGACCGTGATAGAACCATTTTTAGAGTAAATGCATATTCCCTCTTTTTCATTATTTGATTGTTTGTAATTATAAATATAACATAACATCTCTTGTTATACGCTAGTTTGCATTTAGAGGAGTTACGAAATTAGCGTATGGAAAGAAATGAAATGTTACTTTAGAAAATTCATATAGCTACGTTCTCCAATTTATTAAAAAAAAGGTCAACTGAATTCTTAAATGTTACTAATTAGTTTAAAACCGTATCGCTAATCTTTTTATTAAATGAAATTATTTTTTATAGTTATCTATTAGCTCCAAAGATCATGATGACATGTTAAAATGGATTGCTTATGGTCCAAAGAACGATGCTTTGTCCTACATAAGATACATCATTAATGGACAACGTATTCACAAAAAATATGTTGGAAAAGAACTCAAAATAGGGGAGTGACTTATGATGCAATAACCATGTGTAGAGCAAGCACAAAAAGATGTTTCTCAAGTGGTTGATATTGTCACTTATTATGGGATACTTACCTATATAATTTTGTTGGACTATAACATTTTTTATCTTCCGTTCTTTAAGTGTCATTGGGCAAACATAGGAAATGGTGTGAAGGTTGGGGATGGATTTACCCTTGTCAATTTACATCAAAATCAAGCTTCATTTTCAAAACATTGATATGTACTTGCATCTCAAGCAAAACAAGTTTTTTATTCAAGAGAGAATGATTCTTGTAATTGGTATGTGGTAGTGAAAGCACCTTCGAGAGTTTTTGATGATCTAGCGTTCCATGACGCCTTTGAGGAAGTAGGACATGTTGAGGAAGATTTCCAAGAAATCAATATGGATGTTGATGATTATTTTGAGGATTTTTCTTTTGTTAGAGAAGATTATGAAGGCATACTTGAGTAGTTTTGAGATTTGTTACTGTTAAAATATATATTGTCATCAGTTTTATCTTTTGTAAGCTTTTTGTCAAGATCTATTACTATCAAAAATCTATCTTGAAATCAATATGCATTTGCTGAAATGAATACGCTAAAAAATTATTTATGAAACTTTATTACAATCTAGTTTTCTAAAATCATCAAAAAATTGAACAAAAAAATTAATTATTGGTCAATCTAAATTGCAAACATAAGTTATCTGGTGCATCAAGTAATCTTGGATCTTGTTTAAACTTTCACTAAAAATATATATTTAAGAAAAAGCACAAGTATTTGCATTTTTTTTTTGAAACTAAAAACATATATGTTTCTAAATCTTGGATTAAATTAATTATTGATCATGATCTTTTGACAAGTATTTGCAAGCCCACCTAACATCACTTCTGCACCTGCTATCAATTTATTAAATTCCTTGTGTTTCTTTATTCTTGCTGCTGCTGCTGCTAGAGTTATTTCTTCAATGCTATTATTCTTCAGGTTTCTAATGAAGGCATAACATTAGTAGGTGGAGGAGCTATAAATGGCCTTGCTGTAGCTATAGTTAACACCAGTAGAAATAATTAAGCAAAAGGCTAGAAATATTTTTGTAATTTTAGAGAAAAGCTTTGTGATAAGAAAGTATGAGAAGTATACACCTTTTTATAAGGTTTTAATAGCTTATCATTGAATAGACAAGGAAACACTTGCTCATGGTTGGTATAGGCAGCTTTCACTCTACGCATTTTTCTATTCTTTTGTAAAAAAAAATATTACCGAAAGGAAATTCAACTGCTTATTGTTTACTGCAGTTGACAGACTTATATTAATTATCACTACAAACTAACATGTTGAATAAACATCAGACAAGATTGATTAATAACAGTTAACAGACTTGTATTATTTACTACGCATTTTTTTATTCTTTTGAATTGAACTGTTTACAGTAACATTTCATGAATTTCATTTTCTGATATTATTATGACAATGAGTGGTGCATGGATGATTTATTATGTAATATTCATACATTTATCATATAACAGAGAAATTAGTAGAGTATGTAAAGATTCTAAGATGATGAATAAATAAGAAGGGGTTATGCCCCATTTTTCCTGCATCTCTATGTGACCAATTATAAAATATCAATAGGGTGAAGTGTTGATTATAGGTGCTATGTGTTAGCAACAAAGCTCGCAAATTAATAAGGAGTTTTCTTCAGTGCAACATCGAAGAGAGAGGTCGAGTTTATGTCCTACTAGTCCATTAACAATGATTTTCAAAATGCAGCTAGTTACTTAAGACCGATAATCAAAAGCATTGAAAGAAAAATAATATACTACTATTGAAGCTCGATATATATAGGAGAATCAAATTTCATATTCTTGTATAATTCAAAGGCCAAGTCAATAGATAGTATTTAGCAGTGTAAGCGCCTGCCATGCAGACATATGCTAAATTGGCAAGAGATCGCCTGTGTACATGCCTGCTACTGATATCCATATAGGACCGAAGGCAGACACTGTCCGAATCCGTGAGTGTAATTTGGTAGTTCTGTATCACTGATCTATATATTCACACAAATCTATGTATTCACACTAATCTATGCATTCACACTAATATTTCCTAATCTTTTTCATAGTTATCTGACTAAACTGAGCTATCTTTGTTTGGTAGTTTCATACTCTATATAAACTAATTACATGTAGCTATGTATTTTCTTTTCAAACGATGACTGTAAATAGACCGTCCCTTCTTTTATTAGCTCTGTATATACAGTAGCTTTGCACTTTCACACTCTATATAAACTAATCTCATGTAGCTTTGTATTTTCTTTTCAAAATGATTTACAAAATGATGACTGAACAGGAACATTTTCTTTTTATTAGATGAAACTCTTGCAACAAGCCTAGCTTGATCAGTAAAGAGGTGTAGTTGATAATATAGTATTCAGTATTAGAGTAAGTTTGTTGTCTTGATCAAGCTTTTTATTACTTAGAAAAATGCCTCTATCATTGCATAATTTCTTATTCTAATCACATGTTGGCTACATTGCTACTTTGAATAATGAAGTTAACATAATAAGTCAGATCTATTAGTGATATATTTTTACTAACTACAGGATATGACAAAGAAGAGGAAGCTTACTTGAAAACAAAAACAAGCCGAGGAACCAAATGAACAACTTGAAGCAAATATTGAATCCAATGAGCAACCTGAACCAAATTTAGAAACCCAATGAGCAACATAAAGCAAATATAGAAACCAATGAGCATCATGAAGCAAATTTAGAAGCCAATGAGCAAGGAATTGAAGCATGTAGAGATAATATGACGTAGGGTGAAGAAAATATTGAAAACAACGATTTTGAAATTGGAAATGATGCGATGGAAAATGAGACCGATATTCAACACATAGATGAAAGTCCGATTCAAAAGAAAAAAGTTAGAGTTCAAACTAGAATGAAAAGACCTCCTTCAGATCGTGTGTCTCGGATTAACGTTGAATTTAATGAGAATGTTGTACCAATAGGAGAAGGTTCTATAAAACTATCTTTCATTGAAGTATCAATGATCGTGAGACCTTGCATTTATGAGATCATAATGATAGGAACAGGAAGATAATTCAGTATGTTTTAGTTAACGAAGACTTATTAAAGGATTAAATGGTGGAAGAGTGTGAGAAAGTATCTTTTACACGATGAAGGTTGCTTTTCCTTCTATTCCATCTACCAGCTACAGCGTTTACGTAACTTGAAATCATGTCTTTTATCATTTTCACGTTCAACCAAACGGGAATTGGAAAACTGAATGGTGCTTGAATTTGTAAATATTGATAACAATGTCACTGTAAAATTAGACAGAGAACTTTCTAGGAAACATTGAAAAAACATCCATTTAACACTATCATCATTGATCAAGGGATGCCATGTTTCCTTTTCGATATATACCATCAGCCATCTTTTCTCCTACGACCTAGAGTGTCAATTTGTAAATCACCATGCTTCGAAACTTTCAAACTTGTCCCTTCTTTTTCTTCCTTTTCCTTTGTAAGCTTCTTTTTTCACACTGTTGTTGATGTTTTATGAGTATTTTAATAAATATTGATACTTCTTTTCTTCCTTATGATATGCACAAAGGTAACTTTTCCACGCTAAATTGGTAAGTTGATATAAGTTAACTTGACTACAAAATAACTGTTTAAGCATATTCAAATGATATTATATGTACCGACATGCTAAAAGGGTTAGTTTGGCTCACATTCCTGATAAACTTCAAAATATAGAAAACATCTTTACCAAACTAAACTTACATTTTCGGCCCTGTTTTCAAATTCGCGCGTGCAAAAAGACCCAAATACCCATTACGTTTTTAACATTTCAAACACGTATAACTTTATGTACAAAAATCGAATCAGCATACCATTTTCACCAAAAAATCATAAATTTTATGATCTTTAAAAAGAGATTCATTGTTGATACCAAAAAAACATATTTGAAGTAAGAGTGCAATTATTCCGTATATTTGCTGAGAATTCTGCAATTTTGAACATCATTGATTTTTCTTCAAATGTCAGCAACTATTGCATATAGTTGTTGATTTGTCTGCAACTATTGCATATAATTGCAGACATTTCTGAAACTACTGCATGTAATTGCAGATATGTCTACAACTATTGCATGTAGTTGCTGAATTGTGTGTAACTATTGCATATAACTGTAGATATTTCTGCAACTATTGCTTATATTTACAGGCATGTATGCAATTGTTACATGTACTTGCTAAATTGTTTGCAAATGTAGTACTAAATAATATAACAAATAAAAAGAACATTATGCAAGAATATAGCTTAAATTATGAACTTCAAGCATAAACACCTTTAACATAATAAGACCGCCGATGGCAAATAACTCTAAATTTGAATGATACTCAAAGAAATGTGAAAATAATAATTATTATATATAGATAAATAGCAATACCATATGATCAGTGCTGCTACTAATGCTTCAACATAAGATAATTCACATGGATGACCATATTTTATTGGATTTGCTGCCACCAACCATGGCACTGCAATTGAATTTAGTGTTATCATCAAAAACTATGCGTTGAACTAAATTATTTGAATGCTTTCTATGCTACAAGGAAATACTTCCAGAAAATGAAGTCTTATATCATTCAAGACAGAGTGAATATCATGTCAACGCGACACACTTACTTTCACTTCTAAATTTGAAGCCTAGCTCTAATTCTTTTTATCTTTTAGTTTTCATATGCACGGCATCCTATAGATGCAACATAAATAATGGATCATAGCAACAAACATGCATGTCGATACACATACGCACACATACGGTGATAACAAAGTGGATATAATTATTTTATATAGTTAAGCATCCTTGGCAAATAAAGACGTGTTGATATGTTTTTATCACATATCTTCTAACTATTACATATAATTGCAGACATCTCTACAACTATTGCATATAATTGCAGACATATCAGCAATTATTGCGTATAGTTATTGAATTATCTGCAAATATTGCATATAATAGTAGACATTTCTGCAACTATTGCGCATAATTGCAGACATGTCTGCAACAATTGCATGTAGTTGCTGAACTGTCTACAACCGTTGCATATAATTGCAGACATTTTTACAACTTTAGTGTATAATTGCAGACATTTTTACAACAATTGCATATAGTTGCTGAATTGACTGCGATCATGTTATATAATTGCAGACATTTCGATAATTATTGCGTATAATTGCAGACATTTCGGCAATTATTGCGAATAGCTTGTACTGCCATTGTTTTACATATGCACAATGCCACTCATTAGAAAGATAATAAAATTTGTGATTTAATGGTGAAAACTGTTTGTTGATCCGTCGTTTCTATAAAAAGTTATTATGTTTTAAAAATTGATAATTAATGGTGTGCAAATTTTAATTATGGATGTGAGAATAACATCCACGTATGAGGAATCAGCGTTACTGTGATGGAGGAGAGAGATATTGTAGAGAAGAAAATTATACCATTTGAAAATAGGTGATTTTCTCTTTTTCTTAAATCCTATGCAGCAAGTTATTTATTGTTGTATATACTAAGTAATTAATGATACTAAAAATAGCCACCATTTCTATTAATTGGAATATTAAAAATTGTGAAATATTCTAGCTATCATTGTTCTTTTTATTAATTAGAATATAAAATATTTGTTTTTTAGGCACGAAAATGTCATTGTTATGTAAATCTAGGCTTCTTTTTTATTTTAGTTAGGTTGTTGATACTATTTTGCATTTTATCTTCGCGAACACTTAAAAGTACAGTTTATAAATACAATTATTTGTCTTTCCTCGTTCATAACAAGTACAGTCATAAGTGTAAACCAAACATAAAAAAGATTGTTAATCATCGTGTTTTTTACGGGGTCAGACCTCTAAATGGTGGTTTAAAGGATTTGGACTAGAATAAAGGTGATGCTTATATCAATACTTTAGATGGGAATTTCAGATGCATGTTGGAAAAAATCATTATCACATATAGAGCACTAAAATTATAAAACAAAAATGGAATACACAATGAAATTATTTGCATCTTTTTTATATTTTTAATATATACTACGAAATATTAAATAAGTAATAAATCTGGCACTCTATATCTGTTACTTTCTAACAATTCTATAACATTTCTTCGTATTAACGCATCTCTAGCGGGGTCGATATTTAGGTTAGGTGGAGATTAAGAAGCGTCGATTTCTCCCACTACTCTAGTAGTCCACTACAAGGGGAGGGGGGATTTCCGACGGCTGAAAACCGTCGGCGGCCGTCGGAAGCCGTCGGCGGCCGTCGGAAAAAGCCGTCGGAAATGAAGGCGTCGGGGAGCAGTATTTCCGACGGCTACCGACGGGTGATGCCGTATACATTATCGACGGTTTCCGGCGGTTTCCGGCGGTTTCCGACGGCTTCCGACGGCCGTCGGAAACCGTCGGAAACCGTCGGAAATCAGGCCAATAAGCCGTCGGAACCCGTCGGAAACCGCCGGAAAATTTCGACCAATAAGCCGTCGAGAGCCGTCGGAAGCCGTCGGAAACCTGCTGTTTTTTTTTAAAATCTGCTGCAAATAGAGCCTTCCAACCACATTTCTCTTCCAAACACTACAATATCAATACTGCACAATCAAATAAACAATAATCCAACCAAACATGCAAACCAATACTCCAAAATATTCAATAGACACAGAAATAAACTAAATTAGAATAAAAATAAAATACAAAATATACATAACATTCCAACATTAACAATAATACTAACAATAACTGTTCTAATCATGCATATCCTGATACAGCTACAGAACCAAGTGTATTATACATAATTATACATATCAACAATTAATTGTTCCTTCTACCAAATCATTGTAAACTAAAACTAAACATACCTGCACGAACGAATTAGAAAGCAATGAATCAATCTGCCCCAGATCCAGAGCCAGCCGATGAAGGGAAGCGGCCACCAAACTGCTGCATGTACTCAAATAACTGTGCCGTCTGCATGGCCTGTTGGCGGTTCTGCTCCTCCAACTGCTGAACTCTAGTCTGTAATTCTTCTATACTTGCTAGCTCGCTCTGAGGTCTACTCCGCCGTCTCCTACTCTGACTACTGGACTGCAATAATTGAAAAATAAATAAAATCAAAGTTTATTGTTTTGAAAAGGTAAGAATATCATATTTTAAGTATTTTAAGAAAAATTAAATTATTTACCGCTAAATTGCCAAATCCGTATCGTCGACCATGCTCTGGTGGACTCATAACGGACTCAAAAATAATGTCCTCTTCATCGGTCGTCAGCTGCTCTCGACCCGTATCAGAAAGGAGTTTCTGTCGCTGCTCCATAAACATCTCCTGCATTGACAAATTAATAATATCATATCTTATTTCATAATAATTTGACAACTAAAACAATTACTAATACTGAATAAAATGAAATATGCTTACATGGCTTTTACTGGATTTATCGTCCTGCCATGTGTACGAAACAGTCCCGTCTGGATTAACATGCTCAACAGCATGCGTACGGGTGAACACGTCCATATAGCTGACAGGACCATGTGCCTCGGCTTCCTGAAGTTGATTGTTACATACAATTATTATACATTTAAAATCATATAGCATAAACTATTTACATTTATTATTCAGTAATTAAATTTACCAACTCCTGCCGATACTGCTGAAACGACTTCGATCCTCCGCGATGAGTAACGGGATTCTTATTTCTATTTGCAGAGTTTCTATCTGACTCTGCCTGTACATTCAAAATTTGATACATTATTTTTCAATCACGTTAAATTAATAATTGAAAAAAAATTAGTATACTTGCCTTCGCCTCGTCCGTCTCCCAGTAGCTCAACCAAGCTTGCCACACGCTCTCCCCCATCCACCGTGGTCTCTTCCCGGATTTCTTAACCTCAGATATCGTGTCTCTGTAGTTCTTTCGCATCTTCCTCATCCAGTATGCTCGTGCCAGCTGCATATCATCTGTCTGGATGTCTATCTCAGCCTGTGTTAAAAAAAGATTACACTTTAAACGATAAACGGTAGAAAAACGACAAAAACGAATTAAAAATGGAAAACATAAAAATTACACATACTAGGACATCCTGCCATATGCACTCTATGATGTGCGGAGGGATGGTATCCCACTTTGGCCAGCACGCACTCATCCTACTACGATATGCTGCTCTGGAGACGTCCAACACTACCTTAGTGGGTAGTAGCTCGAACCCCCTGTTTTTAAGTACGATACAGATAAGTACATACGTATAGTATAGAAAAAATAAGATGATGAATAAGATTTAATTTTTACCCATCTGCTTTGGGGGCTAACGTAACAACTGGACGGTGTGGCGCTTGCGATGGGCCACTGCCATCGCCTCCTGAAGAACGGGAAGAGCTCCTCCCTCTATGTGACATAATGATAAACCTGTGACGTTTACACATCATTATATAAGAGAATAAAAACATGATAATGAAATATATTTCATATGAACATGACATCAATGGTATAAATTGCTTAATTATAATGACTGAAATGTAAATAGACATGTAAGTTTGTTATACCTGATTCATGATGGGTGTACTCTTCCTACGATAAGCAGAGTTCATTGCATTTTTAATAAAAATTGCTAAATAAATGACAAATTGAAATAACATAAAACAATAGTAAACGGATTTAGTTTCATAGTTACATCAATTTCATAATACATCAAGAATTCAACATAGTTACATCAATTGCAAAAAAACAGATTCAAATTTATATCAGTCATCATCGTCTTCTGATTCAGATTCGGTCTCGTTTTCGACGATATTTTCCTCTGCACTGTCAAACGCTTCTACCAAAACATTTGATTCATCGATCAAAGGACCAAAATCTGTATGATCGTCTGTAATTATTATTTCGTTATTTTGCTCAAGATCTGCCTGATAAGCTTGTTCGTCCGGAATATTCTTCCCATCGAATGTGAATCTGGCCTTTGTTTTAAAAACTGCAGACCAATCTGCTTTATCTCTTTTTAGAGACGGATAAGGAGCGTAATAAACTTGCAATGCTTGTTTGGCTAGTACAAAAGGATCATACTTGTGATAGTGCGATGTATGCTTTATTTCGATAAGATTATAATCCTTATGCACATTAATTCCAGAACCTGGAACATTGCTAAACCAATTGCATCTAAATAGAAACACCTCCTCCGCGGGTCTTGAGAAATATGTCAGTTGCAAAATTTGTGTTAGAACGCCATAAAAATCATTTAAATGGTTTTCTGGATCGTCACTACCTTTAACAAATACACCAGTATTATTTGTTAATTTTTCTGCACCGTATTCTTTAGTGTTAAATTTGTATCCATTGACGAAATATATTGGATATGTCTTGACCACTCTTTTTGGTCCCATTGCAAGATGTTTCAACCCTTCGTCAACAACACAATTTTTCGGCTCATAAACGTAATTTGAAAACCAACGGGAAAATTCTTTACTGAGATCTCCGTTCGGATGTTCCCGTTCATAAACACTGTTTATATAAACAAATTATTACATTAGGTTATACACGCGCATGCATTACAGAAAAGAATAAAACAAAAATTATTATTTCAGATTACCTAACAAACGGTGCAACCTCGGCACAATTTAGAAGAATATAAGTGTGTGCTACACGAAGATCTCTATCGTCTAGCCATATTTCCACACATTTTCCAGAAGGCCGACCATGTTGTCTAAAAATAGATAACATTGCTTGAGAGGACTCTTGTTCGTCGCCTTCATCATTACGAGGAACACTTTGAAATGAAATATTCACATGGTCACTGAAATAGTGAGAGAAAAAGAACGAAGCTTCTTCTTCGATGTAAGATTTACATATCGAACCTTCAACTCGTGCTTTTTGTCTCACTTTTTTCTTCAGATGATTCAAATATCTATGCAACATTAATTTATATTAACTTCATCTTTCAAATGCAATTAAATTACGTTATAACATATTACATACCTCTCAAATGGATACATCCATCCGTATTGGACAGGACCTCGAAGTCGTGCTTCAGATGGAAGATGAACAGGTAAATGTTCCATCACATTAAAAAAACCTGGCGGAAATATTTTCTCTAATTTGCAAAGCAATATAGGAATGTCCACTTCAAGTTTACGTAAACGTTGCACTTTTAAAGTAGTCGAACAAAGCTCTTTGTAAAACATACTAAGCTCCGTTACTACCTTCCAAACTTTTAACGGCAGTAGTTCTTTAAACATAACGGGAAATAAATTTTCCATCATTATGTGACAGTCGTGAGTTTTCATTCCGCTCAATCTACTATTTTTAAAGTCAACACATCTACGAAGATTTGATGATATCCCATCAGGAAATCTTAACCCTTCCACCCATTTTAACACAGCTTTAACTTGATTATTATCTAATTCGTAACAAGCTTTTGGTTTTTTACTGTCATTTGGTTTCATATGAAGCTCGGGACGTTTGCATAATTCTTCTATATCACGTCTTGATTTCAAATCATCCTTCGTCTTCCCTTTCACATTCAAAATTGTGTTAAACACATTATCAAATACATTTTTCTCATTGTGCATCACATCTATGTTATGGCGAAGCAGAAGATGTTTCCAATACGGCAACTCCCAAAAAATAGTTTGTTTGCACCAGTTATGAACAACTGATTTGCCTTCAATTTCTGTTTGCTCCCCCGTTTCATATATCTTTGGATAGTCCTTAACAAGTTCATATATGTCTTTTTTCTTGGTTTGTATCTCTCCTGGTTACAAACTTTACAATTTCTAAGGTTTGCGTCTTCTTTCCAAAACAACATGCATCCTTTTAAACATGTATCTATTTTCTGATACGGTAAACCAAAAGCCGACATAAGTTTTTTAACTTCGTAGTGATTTTCACACATTAGATTATCGGGCGGCATATGTCTTTTTGCAGCTTGTACAACAGCCGTAAACCCAGCTTCAGTGATGTTGTATTTTGACTTCATCGCAATGTATTCTGCGATTACTGACAGCTGCGTGCCGCTTTTACAACCATCCCAAATAGGTTTTTTAGCTGCATCTAGTAAATCATAAATTTTCTTAGCTTCAATATTTGGTTCTTCAACATTTACATCATCGTCGTCAACTTCAACCATAGGAAACATTGATCGTGCTGCATCTTCGACCATATTTTCTATACGGGTCGTTGAAACTATTTCGTTAACGACACTTTCAGACTCTACAGAAGTATTTGCTACAACTTCTCCATGCCGATCCCAAACATAATATTCGGGTGTGAAACCGTGTTGGCACAAATGAACTTTCACAATATCTGGTAACAAAAACTTCAAATGTCTACACCTACTACACGGACAACGAATTTCTGGATCGTTTCCGTTATTACTTAAGGCGAATTCAACAAACACGTTTATACCGTTATAAAAATCTTCTTTTATTGAGCCCCTCATTCCTTTTCTTTGGTACATCCATCTCCTTCGATCAACAAAATAATCAATCATTTTTCCTATTTGACAAAATGAGAAGTTCAAAATTTAATATTTATTTTGAAGAATACACATTCGAAAAAGATTATTTTCATGTTCGTATAATATTTTGAATTTAAAGAACAACTTCACAAATTTAAAAATATTTTCAAATAGGGCACATTTCATTTTTTAACGTACGTAACGATTAAAAATATATAATTTTTTTTCATTGGTCAGACATCCTACCTCCCATTACAAACACAGTAAGCATTTACATTTCGTATATTACTTCGTCCCAAACGATTCAATAAAATTTCGGCAGCATTTCCCTTTTGTTCCCTGCATTGTACACAAATGCGTGTACGCAGGAAACAAAAAAGAAAAGTTAGGGCGAAATTTTATGAACCGTTTGAGACGAAGTAGTATACAAAATGTAAATTCTTACTGTGTTCATAACTTGTCCAATACAGGGACAAATCCGACAAACATTGTACCAGATGAATATAAATGGTCGTTTTTCGAAAAAAACGACTATTTATACAACGATCATGTACAACACTCGTCAGACGGGGCCAAAAACTCTCTAAGGGACATTTGTCGGTTAACATGCGCGCATTTTACTCAAAAATACAGTTTTACTCACTGTTCACATTTATATATTAATTTCACACATTTATTCGACGTATTACGCATCAACTTAGGGCTGGTTTAACATTTTGTCATTTTTCAATACACACAATTATAATTTAGAGTAATGCATTTTTTTTGTGTCATAAGTAAAAACGTGCACAATATAATACTCCTAGTTCATTCAATCATTTTATCTTATTCCAAATAACGTATACAATCGTCGAATCAAGGCATACACAACAAAATACATATACATGAACATGCACAAATTATACGTGTTTATCACAATTTCACGATAAAAGATGAAATTGGTATACCATGTGATGCTATAAACCGTTATTACGCTAGTGGAAACAATTGCAATCATTAATTCGCCCTAATTTATCAATTTATGCAAATCTATAATTAGGGTAAAAACTGAATTTTTCATAAAAATAAGAGATTATACCTGAGATTAAGAGTACTGAAGCTTGATTAGAGTGCGTTGGAAGATCCGGAAGCTAAAAATTAGGGATTGGAAGCTTAGGGGTTGAATTTGGGGGGTTTTTTGGGTTTTTTTCGTATGAAATGGAGGAGGAAGAAAGGGCTCGGCTGGCTGGTATAATCGCAAATTTGCGACGGCTTCCGACGGCCGCCGACGGCCCGTCGAAAGCCGTCGGAAAATGGCCGTCGGAAGCCGTCGGTCTTGGCTGTCGGTATTCTGCCTTTTTCTTGTAGTGGTCAGTGGGAGGAATTGTCCTTTTTTTATTTTTTAAAAACTATAAATGGTTTTCAGAAAACCGTTTATAGCATAAGAAGGTTTTAAAACTCTATAAACATTTTCCTCAGTATTCATTTCTTCCTCTCTCTCTCTCATTTTAGTTTTTCATGTCGACGGCCTAACTTATCTGGGATTCATCTGAAGGGAGCAGTAACTTATTATCTCTACCAGCATGTATAAAATGGATAAAGTAAGTAGCAAAACAAAATTGGTACAGATAAGCAGGTGTATAAAATGATTTTGATGAAGACGAGTTAATAATTTTCGTTTATCTAAAAGTCAAAAAGAGAGAAAAATATGCACGCTTTGACAACTGAAACAAGAATGTGCACACTTTGAAAAGTGATGCAAATATACATGCGACTAGGTTAGAAATATCAGGGAAGATAAATTACTTGATATACATTATACAACGGAGAGAAAAACTATTGATGATGGTATACCTATAGTCCTTTGAGAAGAACTGCTATTTTTTTTCCAAAAATGTAGGTGGTGTATCACTTTAGAATAGTTAAAATTATATAGATGTAACCAATATGTCAGCCATTGGTTATGGTGAGCCAGTTGGTGAACCAGTTGATACTAGACATAGGTCCACCACTGGAAGATAAATTTATCACAAGTCTTATCTTATAGCATGAAATACATACGTGCGGACTTTCATAATTTAGCCGTCAAGCTTTTCGGTACGTCTGAATAAATGCCACCAGAGATCCAATTTCTCATCTGATTTTCTATGTTCGATTTTCTTTCCACAGCCAGAGGGTTACTTTGCCTAAGACGATCTCAGATTTTGACGTTCCACTCTAAAATCCATGCTATCTAGAATCTAAGTCCAGAACGTATTCCACAAACCAATTGATCTAGTGTTTTCTTAACCCGCTTCTCATTTAAAATTGGATTAATATGTTCAAAAATCTAGCCTGCGAGTTTTAATATTGTATTTTCATAGGTTGAGTTAGGGCCGCTATAACTGGGGAGATGAAATCTACAAGAAGTAACGATGGTCGCATCCATGAATGTCGATTATAATAAAATAAGATAACCTCCATTTTTTTTTAAATTTAAAATATTGAGATTTTCGCTACTTTACTAAGACTATGATAGCAATGCTCTGTAATTTCACCATGCTTAATCTGTGCTCATGAAGGTATACCTTTTTAGCTAATGTGCACTTATATCGGTATTGACAACTTAATAATTTTTAGATAAATAGTTACGGATGTTGCAGTCATACACGTTAACAGTTGTTATGTTTTAAGGATGTAAATATGCATCAGTTCTACTAGTAAACATTTTTTGAACAGTTTATAATTTATTTTTATTTATTTTATTTGTTTTTCATTTTGCAGGCCAGATTTAAACTGGATGAGGAGTGACAGAAAGCGCCTATTTTTCAGCAAATGGAATACATATGAAGGGCTTCAAAAAGAAGGTTTGTTAGGCAAATACTGGAAGTGAAGAACATGGAGGAAAGGATTAAGCTCAAACCTGATAATGTCGAAAATATAAAGGATTGGAGGGATTTTCTTAAAAAGAAAATAGACACTAAGTTTAAGGTAATTAAATACTAAATTAAATTATATTATGTAATAATTATAATTAATCCGTGTAGTATATCTTTTCATCTTAGGCACAAAGTGGTCAATTCAAAGCTATTAGAAGTTTTCAAGTGCCATATACAGCAAGTCACAAAGGAATGAGTTGATTAGCGGAAGATATGGTGAGAAAGAACAATTAGTTTAATTTGTGTAACTTATTATGATTATGTATTTAATACAGCCATATTCACTTTATCTATCATTCTTAATATAGAAAAAAAAGAGTGGTGGTCACATCCCCATTTCTAGGACTCAAATTTCGATTAAATCCCGCACTCTAAAGAATGGCAAAACAATTAATATAAATATTCTAGAGAATATTGCAAGTCACCGGAGCATTGGTAAAAATTGTACAGTATTGTCTTTCTATCATTTATGGGCGTTGTATCTACTACTTATATGTGAATAACGTCAATTTTTATAGGAAAAGGTTAAAAAATTGAAAGTGTTTCAAACTCAACCAGTAGTTCTTTGAGAGAAAATGTTCTCTCCCAAGTGTTGGGACATGATAGACCTAGGTGACTACGAGCAAGGGGAAGAGGTGCAAGCTATACCAAGTTCTCGCTCTTACCAGCTAAAGATGATAGATAGTCACAATTGGAAGAGGAGGTCCGCATGTTAAAGAAAAATCTGGTATATAACATATCAATCTTTACATGTTATTCTACTTGTGTGGTAATATTAGAGATATTGTTCGATTTTTTTCATATGGTTTTTTCATCCATAGTCCACACTTGACTTTGTAGGTTAATGCATGTCGGAGAGAAGAATCAATGTATCGGTTAAACATCAAATATTAGCATATGCATAATTTCATGTTTACATATGTGTGCGTATGATACTTTGCTATTAAACATCGAATATATTATCATTTTGATATTATCTAAAAATTAATTTTAATAGTAATTAACTTAGGACGCTTCTAATTAATTGCAGAGCAATTATGGAAATATATTTTATAAATGTGATTTATTGCATTAGAGTGGAACTGATGAAATAGATGTTGAAGGAAGAGTCATGTTAAGTACTCTAAATGAGCTTGTACATAGAATTCCTCTAGGACCAAATGCAAAGGTAGTTTTGATTGAGTTTCCAAGGAAATTGCATGCTTTTTTATGGAAAGTTGTGCTTAATACGATACATATTGGAGAGGCTATCGATATATTAGTGGCATGATCTGCCGATAAAGTTATTATGCATAAGCTAGATTAAATCAACAACATGGTAAATTAAATATCTCCTTATTTATATTTTTTATTTTAAAATACAATTACTAATTTCATAAATACATAATCTTTTTAAATAGTGTAAAACTAGTCGATAAAGTAATTATGCATATGCTACAATTAATAATTTCATAAATAAAATTATGTTAGTTTCTATTGATAATCCAAACAACCCCAAGGCATTTTTATGGAGACAAATAAATAATATGATATATGTTTGAGATGTCATTGGTAATAAAGTTGGTTGGCCAAAATAAAAAGTATCGTCGAGAAAGCTAAAGCAGCATCATTTGTTTCTAGTCATGACAACGTAACATCTCATATGGTAATATATTTAAACATAATTGTAGAAACTTGTTATCAAATTTATAAATTAAAAAATATATATTAAAACCATCACTTTTCTTTTCTTGTTTGATAGAGTGGAAGGCTGTAATAACCCAAAATATAACCCATAATAATTAATTCGGTAATTAATTAGATAATAAAATAACTTTGTGAAATTATCAAAACTGAGCCATGAGAGTTGCACCATTGTCTCCGTGGTAATTTTTTAGTCATTTTTCTTATATAGAACGTCAGAAATCGAGCTAATATGTACAAGATAAGAATTAAACAAAATAAGCAGAAAAAATATAAGGCAGTTCGAACAGTCGGTCGACCGCCCGGTCAACCCGCCTGCTGTTTTACTAGGGAAAAAACAATCATTCTTTCATTTGAATGATGGCATGACTTTTTTATCGACTATGACGTGTTTTGCATACTTCAAACCAATCCGCTTCCTCCATTCTTGCATTCGATGGCTGCTATTTAACCTATGACGTGGTTGCATCATATTCAATCCCTAAATCAAACGGTCTGAGATCCACTTCTTCCCCTATAAATAGACCCTTAAACCTAATACCTTCTCTCATTCTAGGTTTTCTCCAATTGGGTTCACTTTTCTAGGATGGACCCTAAACGGAATAATTTTTCCAAGGAGAAAATCTTTATAACTTAAATTATTTTACAACTCCAAGTAGATCCGAGAGGATCAAATGAGGAGTTTAGTACCAGAGGTGAGTGATTGTAATTATTTTAAGATTTCTTTAAATAATTTAAAATAATAAGATTTCCAACAGTTGTAGTTTTACTATGATTTTGGAATAGCCTTTTTGTCAGTTTTAGATCTATTTTCCAGTCCATTCCTTTCTAGTTATTTTTTTCTTTAATTATAGTTACAGTTAAGCATAGGTTTTTAATTATTTACAGTTTATTAACACTATATAAGTTTATTTATTGTTGTTTATTTCTCATTTACATCTTTTTTCTACGTTTTTGGATTTTCTACAAGTGTCTATTCTCTTCTTCCTCCTTTTCTTCGTGTCTAGATTAGAATAAGTTAAATGCGAATATGGTTTATATATGTGAGAATATTGAATGAATAAAATAAGAGGTAAATTATAAAGAGTATAATAAATAACGAATTGGACTGAAATAAATAATGGAATTGGACTGTAATATAAATGAAATTGGACTGAAATTATACCTAATTATGATTGAAATTGGACTAATTAATTAGCTTAGTTATAACATAGAATTATAACAAAAAAGAGTAAAATATGAAAGAAACTTATTTCACATTTATACCTTGTGTTAAGTAATAAGCATGATTATAACGTAGGTTGTAATAAGAAAAAGAACAGAATGGGGCTTATTTTAAGATTTAGGATAAATTAATAAGCGTAGGAAGTACATATGATAATAAAAGCTTATTTAAATAATTTATGTAAGTTAATAAGAAAAAATATAAGTAGAACCTGTACTAAATAGCATTCTCCTATATTTTCTGTGAACATGGTGTTTCACATAACCCTAAAGTGAGACAAGGGGAACACTTATGCTAATAGTGGTAGTAATTGGTCAATAAGTAGATGTTCAAATCACGGAGGATTTTGACAAGGGTTGCTATTAAATATTGTTTAGAGGAAGGACTAAATACTGTGTGTGGAGCTATATATGCTATCTAGTCCACAATAACCTTCTGTGTAGGGAGTTATATATGATCTAGTCCATAGTAAATTAATGCCTTATGTGTAAGGAGCTATATATGCCGTCTAGTCCATAGTAACCTTCTGTATAGGGAGTTAGATAGCATCTAGTCCACAGTAAATTAACTCATTCTGTGGAGGGAGCTATATATGTCGTTTAGTCCACAGTAACCTTCTGTGTGAGGAGTTATATATCATCTAGTCCATGGTAAATTAATGCCTTCTATATTGGGAGCTATATATGTCGTCTAGTCCATAATAACCTTCATTTGTAGGGACTTATATAGCATCTAGTCCACGGTAAATTAATGCCTTCTGTGTAGGGAGCTATATATGTCGTCTAGTCCAGGGCGAGTGCTTTGTGTATCTTTCGTAGTTACCATTAGCATTCTGTGTAGGGATTATATAGCATCTAGTCCGCAGAAAGGTACTATAGAGTAGCAAGCTGATCAAAAGGGTTGAACTAGGATTACAGCCTAATTACAAGATTAGGGATTTGACCTAATCAAAGCAGCAATCAAGGACTAATGCAAATAATCAATGTTAACCTATGTTATAAATTGAGCAGTATTTCCCCGTACTTATTTCCAAGTTATCCGTTTTCTATTTCCTATGTTTTCTTTATTTATGCTGGAACTATTGTAGAATCTATTATTTTACCTTGCTTAAAGACTCTAGTAATTGTTATCATTCATCTGACTTTTAGTCCGACACACTCCCTTATTTTTCCACTTCCCCTATAGGCAATTAAGGGAGAGAGCAGTAGACGTGTGGTTGCTTGGAGATTTTCTTGGTGGAGTTCTCTATCATGTGTTTCTTTTATTTCAGCTTTAGTTCTTTTTTGTGTACCGGCTTATTATGTGGGATATTATGTACTTTGATTTTGAGACTATGAATTTTTATTTCATAAGACATGATGGGTTTTGAGATGTTGATGTTGTATTTGGTATTTGACTTATTTATGAAGCAATTATGAAAATTTTATTTTAAATAAGTTATTATTTTAGTTTTCGCTGTTTTTTTTACCTATTTTTGTCTTATGAATCTTCGTCGCTATTAGTTTTATTTATACGTACAACGCACCATGCCTTTTAATGTGTCCTTTTGGATATATTAAGGGGTGTGGTGTGTTTCACTTGGTATCGGAGCCTAAGGTTACAAAATTCCTAAATTTTATTTTTAAAAGCAGTTTTTTCAAAATAACTTGTTTTAAAAATATTTTTCAGCAAAGAACTCTTAGAAATGTTTTTTTAAGTATAAAAGAATATTTATAAAAATCCCCTCATAAGTCTAGTTTAGTCTCCCTTTAGATCTTTCCTAAATTATCGTTTTCTTTTCGTAAATTGGCTGATTCCCCAAACCTTCCCAAGGGCATCTCAGTTCCAGCCTGGTTTCATAGGTACTTACAAGCCACGACTCCAAAAGTGCACGGGGTAGCACCCAATCCTGCATTAACGGGTAGGAATCCCATCAACCTACCTTCTGCCATCAATTTCTCTAAGCTTTGTAAAGATTTTGAGTTTGGGCGAAAAGACTTTTTCTGGCAAGGAGACTTTTGTAGAGTCTAGAGCTTGGCTTAGGGACATAAAGAGGATTTTCGGTCTTTTGGAATTAGACGATTGGCAAAGGGTTCAGTTGGCCTCTTGGCAACTAAAGGAGAAGGCATCATATTGGTGGGAGGTGATTGAGCTAGGGGGTAGAAATGTTACTTGGGATGGATCTCAGGAGAAGTTCGGTAGGAAGTTTCTATCTCAGGTAGAAGAGAGTGTTAAGTTGGAGAAGTTTATCAATTTGAAGCAAGGGAGTTTGGCTATTAAGGAATACATCGATCAATTTAATGAGTTGTTGCGGTTTGGTATGGATTTGATGAACAAGCCGCATTAGAAAGCTATGAAGTTTACGAAGGGATTGAATTAACCCCTTCAAGGATTGTTGTTGACACATGTATCGATGGAAGCTACTTATGAGTCTTGGTCGAGATAATGCTTATGTCAGATGCAGTCAAGGAAAGAGGGTCTAAAGAGGTGGTTAAGACATAAGGTTCAAAGAAGAAGTGGTGGGATAAGAAGAAGAAGAAAGGCAATGGCCCTCAGATGTAGATTAAGAAGGAAGGATTGAGGTGCAATAACAATGGGATTGTTGGACATGTTGCCAAGGATTGTAGGAGAGATAAGATGAAGGGTACGTGTTATGTTTGTGGGCAGTCCGGTATATAAGTAGGAGTTGTCCTCAAAGAGCTGGTTAGGAAGCGAGTGCACTAGTTGCACTGATTCAGGCATTAGATGCAGCACCTTCAAGCACTGTTTCGGATAGAGGTACGAAAGTCACAGTTGAAGGTTTGACTTCTATATCTGTTTTTTCCATTCGAACTTTATTCGATTATGTAGCATCACACTCTTTTATCTCTAGCTCTCTAGTAGACTATTCGCATTTGGGCATATCATTAGTAGTAGACCCCATTATTGTTTCAAACCCCATAGGAGGATTGGCACACTTATCTATGGTTTGTAGGAGTTTGAAAACCTTTATTCTAGGAATATAATTTGATTGTGAGGCCTATGCTTGGGGATTCTCAAGGTATGGGATGATCTTAGGGATGGATTGGCTATCCACATACGGAGCTATATTAAACTACAAGAGAAGAGTCGTTAGACTTGAGACTTACAATGGTAGGACTCCAGAGGCATCTTATGACTAACAAGGGTCAACCATGTTGAGTTTCAATATTCCTTTGATTCATCTTCATTAGAGTTGCATTCAGTTCCTACAGTCAGAGATTTTGCACATATCTTTGAGGAGGTTAGGGGACTGCCCCCTAAGAGAGAGATTGACTTCAAGATTTATATGACCAAGAATGCTAAGCCAATTGTGTTACCTGTGAAGCACATGGCACCTAGGGAGAAGAAAGATTTGAGCAAGCAGATTCGTGAGCTTTTGGAGAAAGGTTTCATTAGAAGGAGAATATCAGAGTTGGGAGTGCCAGTCGTCTTCGCCACCAAGGCAGATGGTTCTCTCGAATTTTGCATGGACTATAGGGAATTAAATATGCTCACCAAAAAGAACCGATATCCTCTCCCTAGGATTGATGATTTGTTTGACCAGTTGGTAGGTTCCTCGGTTTTCTCTCAGCTTGATTTAGCCATGGGATTCCATCATCTTAGAGTCGCTGATGACAGCATAGATAAGACTACCTTTAGGACATCGGACCAATTCTTCGAGTGGTTGGTTATGCTTTTTGGGCTAACCAATGCTTCCGCCTATTTCGTTGATTTGATGAGCCGCTCTTTAGGGATGTCCTAAATAAGTTTGTTGTGGTATTCGTGGATGACATCATGGTATTTTCCAAGAATATGGAGGAGCATGCTATTCATTTGGAAGAGGTCCTTTACATCAATTGAGAGCTATGTTCTCAAAGTGTCATTTTTGGAGAGAAGAAGTACGTTCCTTGGGGCATGTAGTTTCGAAGGAAGGCTTGGCTGTGGATCCCGCCAAGGTTATTGCAGCGCAAGATTGGAAGACCCCTAAGAACGTCACCAAGGTTTGGAGCTTCCTAGGATTGGCTGGCTACTACAGAAAGTTCATTAGAGACTTTGCCAAGATTTCGACACCACTCACGTGCCTTACTAAGAGGAATAAATCTTTCTTGTGGGATGTGGATTATGAGGATTCCTTCATGAAGCTCAAGAAAGACCTTACTAGTCACTAGTGTTAGTTTTACCCGATGGAGCTATGCCTTTCACTGTATACACTGCTGCATGTGGGATGGGTCTAGGAGCAGTGTTGATACAAGAAGGGTGGGTAGTGTGTTATAGTAGTAGGCAGTTGAGAATGCATGAGAGAAGCTACCCTACACGATTTGGAGTTGGCTGCTATAGTTTTTGCACTCAAGTCTTGGAGGCACTATTTGCTTGGAGAGAGATTTGAGCTTTTCACATACAACACGTCCTTGAAATACCAATTCTCGCAGAAGGACTTGAACTTGAGGCAACAGAGGTGGATGGAATTTTTAGCCTCATATGATTTTGAGATTACTTATACCCCTGGCAAGGGTAATGTAATATCCCGGATATATTTGAATTGATAATAAGTTAGATTTTAAAATGAATTTGAATTTAGATTTAAATTTCAATCTAAATGAATATAGATATCTTAAAAAGATTTTGATTTAAATTATATGAATAAGTTTTATTTAAGATAAGGTTTTGTTTTCCTAAAAAAAAAAATTAAATACTTAAGATCAATATTTATAAAATTTAAAAGTATGATAATTTAAATAGGATTTTAATAAAGGATTAAAATCTTTTTCTTTTGTACTTGGATTTAAACATTACACATAAAATAAATATAAAGAGATATATTAATAGAAAAAAAACATAAGAAATATTTTTAAGAATTATGATACATGAGATTAACATTTGTAGCAAGTATAATACATATAGTGACAAGTGTCATTAGCTTCTTTTTCTTTAATAAAAAAAACAAACAAAGTTATACATATCATTGAAATTCCTCTATGATCATTCTTCTTTTGCTCAAAAACAAAACATAGCAAACAGATCTGAAAACCCAGATCAGTAATTAAACAAACATGCAAATCAAACTCCTTATATCAAGATCAAATACCTATAAATAAATTCTCAGTTCAAACATGCAAACCATTTCACTGTAATTCACTTAAAATTGCAAAGTGGGAATTGGTATTGCATGCAAATCTGTTCATCTTCAAATCAATGCAACCTGCCAACCAGTTTTAAAAGTTTCAATGCAGTCTAGAAAGCAATCTATTTTCAAAAACCTTGAGCATCACCATGGTTCCAGTTTTAAAGAAATCAAATTTCAGGAGTCATCAACAACAGTTTCCATTTTTAGAAAAAAAAGGGATTTTCATTGCAGTTCCAAGATTCTGTGCAAATTCAAAAAAAGGTGAGTAAACTAATACACCAAAATTGTGAATTTACCTATTCATCTGATGTTATGATATATATATATATATATATATATATATGTTTGTATGTTTGTTGTGTAAAACATTTGTATAGTGGATCATTGTGCCTGCATATGATACATATGTATGAAATAAGTGTGTAAACTTTGGTTATGAGTTACAGGTCTCTGATTCTAGTTTACAAGCATAATGATGTATTCAAGACAAATAAAAAAAAAATCTCCCTACCCAATTCCTTTTAAGTTAGGGTGTATGAACAAGATGTGTTTGGGTAAGCAAGGTACAAAATTTAAAAATAGATTTAAGTTTTTAAATATTGGGTAAACACTTAAGAATTTTAAATATAACAGTTGAAGTTTTTTTAAACCTAAAAATCAATGATTATGATTTCAAGTTTGGACCTTATAATCAGATTTGTATGTGATAATGAGGAATTTTAATATTAAAAAAATAAATCAGAGCAAATGTCAACATCAGTTTGAAATTCAAACCCAGAACATGCCTTTGTCTTGGAATAGGTGAGTAGGTTGCTACTTTTAATTATGCTATATCCTGTTAATATTAATGCTTGTGAATAAAACATTGAATAAATTTGTGGAAATTGTTTGCATGACGAGATTATGTCTGTAATATGCAGAATTTGAATATGTGAGTCTGTATAAACCTCTGTTCTTAGTTACAGGGTTTTAAATCAAGTTTAAAATTTAATTTCACCTTTTATAATGTAAATCAAGCTAAGACTTTTAAAGGAAAAATGATTGTAGCTATGTAATAACATTTTTGAAAGTAAAAACTGTAGATAAAAATATTTTGAAATATTGTAAAGTAATGATTTTACAGTAGAATCATTTTTATCTCAAAAATCAAATGTGTGCATTTTAAAATCTGATTACATAATCAGAATCGTATCTCGAAATGGTGATTTTAGGCTTAGGTCTCTTGATTTTTTTTAATCTGGTAGTTATCGAGATTTTCCGGGTTGAACGGAATTTGGGTTTTGCCCAAATTCAGGCTATCGGGGAACTCTGCAGAGTGGGGATTTAAGTTGGAGGAAGGTTATGGTTCAGGGTTTGTGGGAAAATTGGCGGCGCAATTTTTATGTGACGGCGGTGATGGAAATAGGGCAGAGTAGGGTTTTGGGGCCTTGTTTGGTGGAGGACTGTTCCAGTTAAATTGCGGTGTCGCTGCTAGGATCTGAGGTTGCGGTACAATGGGGGAAGCAAGGGAATGATGTGGTGCTTGTTTAAGCAGATTTTGGCGAGAAATGGTGGTGATGGTCGGCGAGGCAAGGTGTTGGAAGGTGGTTCATTTCATTCCAGGTTTGGGATGATGGTCGGTTTTGTGGTCCAGGGGTCGCCGTGTTCTTCCTGTTGGTCAAGCAAGGTATAAGGGTCGAAGTTGATGTGATGGAGAGGTCGGCAGTGAAATTCGTCGGTCAGGGTATGTGACGGCGTGCACGTATCTCATGCACAGTTGTACACGCTTGGGTTAATTGGAGGAAGGAGTTGGAAGTAAAGGGTTAAGGTAAGAGGAGAAGTACTGGGCCGAAAAAAAATGTTGGGCCTAGTAGAGTAAATAAGGAAAGAAAGTAATAAGAGTTAGAGTAAGAAAGGAAGAAGGGAAAGTTAACGGGTTTTTCGCAAATTTTGGCAGGAGTTTGACTGGGATGCTTGAAGTGGGGTTTAAACTTCAAATTGACAAAAAAAATCAGATTTAGGAATTAAATAAATTAAGTTTTAAGAGTGTCTCTTAAATTTTTTTTTTATGAATATATGTTTTATATAACATTTGGTTCAAAAAGCTATGTGGTTTGTTTAGTTTAAATTTGTGAATTAATCTAAACTTAGTTTCGAAAATGTAATCAAGAGATTAATTAAATGATAATTATTTAATATGTATAATTAATTTAAGAGATTAATTTGAGGGAAATTAATTATTTGATTAGGGATTGATTAATCAGGATAATTAATCAAAGGAAGTAATTATAGAATATGTAATTAATTGAGGGTTAAGGTAATTGATTATAAATAATTAATTATGATGGTAATTAAGGCTAATTAATTGGTTTATAGGGTAATTAAGGGATGAATTACTCAGTTATATTTAACGAGATGAATGTGATTAATTAATGTGATGACTAATTAAAGATAGACACTTGGTAACGGATTAAGTATTATTACTTAATGAGATTTATAAGAATAATTACCTAGTTAAGTAATTGATTGATAAATAACTGGATGTTATCAATATAAGAAAATTACTTAATGGGAAGTAATTATGGATTAATTACTTAAGAGAAGTAATTAAGTATTTATATAATTAATTAAGGAGTTAATTGATTAAGGTAGGTAATTATATGATGGTTAATTGCTGGTTATGATTGAATAAGATTGATTAAAGGAAGTAATTAAGGATCATAAATATAATTAATGTAATTAGTGAAAGTAATTAAAGATTAATTAAGAATAATTAATTTGAGTAATTAATTAAAGGATAATTACTTTATGCAATTGAAGATAATTAATCAAGGATGATTAATCAAAATGGGTAAGAGAAGGTGATTAATTAATTTGTTCGTAGTTAAATAAGGTTAAATAAGCGGGATTAAGGGTGATTGGAGTAATTAAATTAATTTGTTTAAATTAATTAAAAATGGTAAGGTTGATTTATCTTGCATAGAAATGATTGAATATTATTATATGCCTTAGATTGATTGATAATTTGGGTATGTGTTTTGAAATACTATGTGATGTGATATGGTTTGATTTAAACTGAGATAATGTAGACATTCATTGATGATGAATAAATGTATATAGGTGACACCCTGTAGTTGAAGTTTGAATTTTGTTTCACTTGAATAATTTGAGATAAGAGGGTATTGAATTCGAAGAGACCGAAGTCGGGTGTTAGTGAATACCCGAAACCACTTCGATTCTTTATAGATTGATATGTAAAATCAATATGCTGAAGAGAAATAATGATTTAAGTGAATTGAACCATTTAATCTATGTTTTGGTACTTAGAAATTGATATGTGAAATCAATATGCTGAAGAGAAATAATGATTTAAGTGAATTGAACCATTTAATCTATGTTTTGGTACTTAGAAATTGTTGTGTGAAATAAGTAATGTCTATAACAAATTGTGAAGTTTAAATTGATATAAGTTATCCGGGTTTATATATGTTGGTAGGCTTTCGTATCCCATGTTAGATGGGTTTACTCATGCTGGTTTCCAGCCTGACCCAGGTGTTACTTTGATGTAATACTCGCGTCAGACCGAGTATTACAGATTTTCAGTTAAGGACGTTCTGGAGCTCAAGAGACGAGCTGGATGGCAGAAACGTATGAGGTGTTTTGCTATATTTATCTGGGACAAGTTAGTTTTTTTTTTAAATTGTCCGGTATTTGTGTAATGATGTAACTCTGATGTATAAAGATATAAGTGTAATGATATAGTTCTTCTTGTAAAACTATTATTTATGTGATATTATATTTTATCTGCTGCGAATGTGAGATTGTGTGTTTCTTTTCTGTTCTTCTTCTACCTCTTTTTTTTTCCCACTAACTATCTGGAAATTTCGGGTTCGAAATTTTCAGGTCGTTACAGGTAATGTGGTTGCTGATGCATTGAGTAGAAGGAAAGCAACCATTAGTCCCATGTTCGTAGAGTGGAGAAGCTTGGAGTTTATTTCTACGTTTGATTTTAAACCCTCTACGGACATTACCCTCGGATTGTTGGCGACATTAGAGGTGAGGCCTACCCTTACGGATCAGATTGGCTCAAGGTAGCAGGGGAATCGAAGCTCATGGACATTATGGATAGGATTAGTCTAGGAGAGGTCTCTAGACATCCCCAGTGCTATTCCATTGATAATAGAGGGTGGTGGGAGAGATGGAAAAATTTGTGTTCCACGTGCCAATGACTTGTTGAGAGCAGTTTTGGAGGAGACACACTACTCCCGTATGACTATTTATACGAATGGTGAAAAAATGTATCGGGATATAAAGAGGATGTTCTATTGGGATGGCATGAGGAAGGATGTGGCGGAATTCATAGCTAAGTGTCTCATATGCCAAAAGGTAAAAGCAGAGCAGCAGAATCCCGGTGGATTACTTCATCCCTTGGATGTGCCAGAGTGGAAGTGGGATAGTATTTCTATGAATTTCATTGATGGTCTACCCTGTTCTAGGAAGAGGAATACTAGCACTTGGATGGTTGTTGATAGATTGACCAAGAGTGCCCACTTTATCCCAGTTAAGAGTAAGCATACGGCTTCATCTTTGGCATCCTTGTATATTCGAGAGATAGTCCGTCTACACGGAGTTCCTTCTAGCGTTGTTAGTGATAGAGATCCCATTTTCACTAGTGAGTTTTGGAGAAGCTTACATGAGGTGCTAGGGACGCAGCTTAAGTTGAATATGACCTATCACCCTCAGACGGATGACCAAATAAAGAGGGTCAATAGGGTGCTTGAAGATTTTCTACGGATGCGCATTTTTGAATTTAGAGGTACTTGGGAGGAGAAATTTATATTGGTTGAGTTTTCCTACAATAATAGTTGTCAAGCAAGCATAGGGATGGCACAGTTTGAGGCTTTGTATGGGAGACCTTGCAAGTCCCCATCATGTTAAGTTGAGTCCATGGAGAAGTTATTACTTGGGCCCGATATGGTCAGAGAGACATCTGAGAGGGTGGATTTGATTCAGCAGAGGATGAAGACAGCTCAAGATAGGCATAGCTCTTATGCGGATAAGCGGAGGAGAGACTTAGAGTTTGAGGTTTGAGACTTCATTTTTATTAAAGTATTCCCGCTTAGGAAGATGGTAAGGTTCGGATCAAATGGAAAGTTATCCCCTAGATTTGTTGGACCATTTCTTATCGTAGAGAGAGTTGGAAAGATGGCTTACCGAGTAAGGCTACATGATAAGCTTGCAGAAGTGCATGACATTATCAATGTTTCGCACTTGCGAAAGTGCTTACATGACTCGGCGGAGGTTGTAGAGCCTAGTCAGTTGGAGGAGGTGAAGGTAGAAAGGGAAGCTTCTGTTCAGCATATCCCCACGAAGATTGCTAGAAGATACATCAAGCGACTAAGGAATAAGGAGGTACCACTAGTGAATGTGCACTGGGGAAATGATGTTGCAGATGCCACGTGGGAAGTAAAAGAGAAGATTTTCACTCCAATGCTTATCTTTTTGATAGTAAGTTTTAGAATTCCTTTTTCCATCTTTAGTTTTTGAATAGGTTCTTTCCTTTAGCATCCTTTGGGAGGGTAGAACTTAGGATTTAACCTATCGATGGTAGGAATTGATGTAAACATGTTAATAAAACATGTTATGAATGATGCATGCTAGTGGTTGCAAGTGTTTTACTAGTGATGCTAATGGAAGCATATAGGTACACTAGGCACGTTATTCCTTAGGGATCGGCCTAATTAGGACATTAGAACATATGCATATGGACCCTAAACAGAATAATTTTTCCAAGAGAAAATCGTTATAAACTAAATTATTTTACAACTCCAAGTGGATCCGGGAAGACCAAAGGAAGAGCTTAGGACTGAAGGTGGGTGATTGTAATTATTTTAAGATTTCTTTAAGTAATTTAAAATAATAGGGTTTCCAATAGTTGTAGTTTTACTATGATTTTGGAATAGCCTTTTTTATTAGTTTTAGATCTATTTTCCAGTCTATTCCTTTTTAATTATTATTTTTCGGTTAGCTATAATTACTGTTAGGCATGGTTTTTTTATTATTTACAGTATTTAAGTTTATTTACTGTTATTTATTTCTTATTTACATCCTTTTCTACGTTTTGGATTTTATGCAAGCATCTATTCTCTTCTTTCTCCTTATTTCGTGGATTAGAATAAGTTAAACACGAATATCGATTATTAAGTGAGAATATTGAATGTAGAAAATAAGATTTAAATTATGAAACTATAATAAATAATGGAATTGGACTGAAATAAATAATGGAATTGGACTGTAATATAAATGGAATTGGACTGAAATTATACCTATTTATAATTGAAATTAGAGTAATTAATTAGCTTAGTTACAACTTAGAATTATAACTTAAAGAGTAAAAGATGAAAGAAACTTATTTGCACTTAGACTTTGGGTTAAGTAATAAGCATGATTATAACGTAGGTTATAATAAGAAAAAGAATAGAATGAGGCTTATTTTAAGATTTAGGATAAATTAATAAGCGTAGAAAGTAGAGACGATAATAAAAGCTTATTTAAATAATTCATCTAAGTTAATAAGCAAAAATGTAAGTAGGAGCTGCACCAAATAGCATTCCCCTATATTTTCTATGGACACAGTGTTTCACATAACCCTGAAGTGAGACGAGGGGAACACTTATGCTAATAGTGGTAGTAATTGGTCAATAAGTACCTGTTCAAAGGGATTTGGACGAGTAGCGCTATTAAATATTATTTGGATAGAGGGTAGAATACTGTGTAGGGGAGCTATACTTGTTGTCTAGTCCGCAGTAACCTTTTATTTAGGAAGTTATATAGTATCTAGTCTACAGTAAATTGATGCCTTCTGTGCAGGGAGCTATATATGTCATCTAGTCCACGGTAACCTTCTGTGTAGGGAGTTATATAGCATCTAGTCTATAGTAAATTAACGCCTTCTGTTTAGGGAGCTATATATGTCATCTAGTCCATAGTAACCTTCTGTGTAGGGAGTTATATAGTATCTTGTCCATAATAAATTAATGCCTTTTATGCAAGGAGCTATATATGTCATCTAGTCCACAGTAACCTTCTGTATAGAGAGTTATATAGCATCTAGCCCACAATAAATTAATGCCTTCTACGTAGGGAGCTATATATGATGTCTAATCTATAGTGAATGCTTTGTGTATCTTTTGTAGTTACCATTAGCATTCTATGTAAGAAGTTTTATCGCATCTAGCCCGTAGAAAAGTACTATAAAGTAGTAGGTCGATCAAAAGGGTAGAATTAGGGTTACAACCTAATTACAAGATTAGGGATTTAGCCTAGTCAAAGAAGCAATCAAGGACAAGTACAAACAATCAAAGTTAACCTATATTATAAATTGAGCGATTTAGTCGTACTTATTTCCAGTTTATCCGTTTCCTATTTCCTATGCATTCCTTATTTATGCTAGAACTATTGTAGAGTCTATTATTTTACCTTCCTTAAAAGACTCTAGTAATTGCTATCATTCACCAGATTTTTAGTCTGATCCACTCCCCTATTTTTCCCCTTTTCGCCCGAAGGTAATCAAGGGAGAGGACAGTAGACGTGTGGTTGCTTGAAGATTTTCTTGGAGGAATTTTCTATCATGTATTTCTTTTATTTCAGCTTTAGTTCTTTTTGTGTACTAGCTCATTATAAGGGATACTATGTACTCTGATTTTCACACTATGAATTTATTTTTCATATGAAAAGATGGGTTTTGAGATGTGGATGTTGTATTTGGTATTTGACTTATTTATGAAGTAATTATGAAAGTTTTATTTTAAATACGTTATTATTTTAGTTTCTGCTATTTTTTAACCTATTTTTGTCTTGTGAATCTTAGTCTCTGTTTGTTTTATTTATACCTACAATGCACCATACCTTTTAATGTGCCCTTTTGTGTATATTAAGGGGTGTAGGGTGTTTCAAAGGCCAGCCCCCAAAAGCAAATGCAAGCTGATTGATGTTGGTGGAACAAGAACAATAGTTATCGAAGGGGTTGTGGCTTCAACCGATCCAAATGAAATAGTCCATTTTTTTCAACTTGGAAGAGACACCGTTAAAGTTTGGGTAGTTAATGCTACAGTTATTGATGCAATTCTATGGAAACCAACTTCTGATCTTGTCTGCATTGCAGATGTTGTAGGCTCTACAGTGGTGTGGCTAGCCTCAATAGCTGTGATAGAATCAAGTTCTAGTAAGTATATATTATTTCTTTTATACATAAAGAATTATAAAATGTATTCATATTTGATTGTATGATTTAATTCTTAACATTGCAACGCTTTCTTTTATATAGGTAACCATTATTAAAGTTTGCTAACTGATCAGAAGAAAAGAAAGCTGAACAACTACGCGCTAGGTAGATATGTGAATAATACATCATGCATAAAAGTCATTTTATGTTTTTTTGTTTGATATGCATATTTTGGCTCTTACCAAAGTTAAATTCTTAATTTAGTGTGGTCAAACAACTATGATACCAAAGTTAAATTCTTAATTTAGTGTGGTCAAATAACTATGATCTCTGAATGGATACGTGACGAATAAAACACTGTGTATATGGAAAAGTTAGAAAATATTTTATACCTCACCGATTATAAAATAATTTATTTATTGGACTGATTCATTATCATTTTGTACTTTGCTGAGTACAGAATATTTTGTACTTCACTACATAGCTCCATAACTTCTTCCTTATCGCCAAGAATTACATATCAAAGGATAAATATTCATATCGAAGAAATGATGCATCTTCCTCCATGGATATTAGTGCTTACATAGACCTCGGTAATCCTAAGACATCCTGTAAATAACAAAAGTTTATAACACTTGAGATTTTATATCTACAAAGTTTTGGTTTCATTGACATATATATGGCTTCAACTGGTCATAATCTGAACATATCTACAGTTTAGTTAAATTTAATCATCATTATTTTCTATTACCGAGTTATAAACAACATGTTACACACACATACACACTCTAATAAGTGCATTAAAAGAGTAGATTATTTCTATTTTCAATTTCTTATTTACAAAGTACGCAGGAATCGACGTGCATCCCCATTTCTGTAATCTGTTTTTAGCACTCAATCGTAGATGTAGGCTTGATATGAACAAAAAGACATTCACTTGTTGTTTTTGTTATGCCAAATTATTTGTGCCCATTTTTTGAGTTTGAACTTGATTTCTGACCTTGTCTTGTGCTTTATGGAATATGAATTCACCCCATCAAACCATTTAGAGAAATCTGTATCACATTCATTTATGAAATGAGTATCAATAAGTTGTGAAGTTGCTTCTCTTGTTGCTATATATAAATTTGGATTCAGTGCTCTCCATTTTGTATTACATCTGATACTTTCATGTTTTAAGAACTAATATGCTTGATACTAGACAACTAGCAATGTGCCAAATATTTTTGTTATTTCAAGGGCTATCAATGGGTTGGTTAATATTTACAAACTCAGGTAGGGATGTTAATTGCAAAAGAATCTCCAATACTATAAGATCTAGTGCAATTCAATATAAGTATACTTGCCAAGTTCAAAATAAAAACTGAAACAAATTTATAAAAACCTACAATTTGAACTGTTTTTTTACAAAAAGGTGGAGCCTTTGCATTAGAAATCATAAATCATTAATAATCTTCCGACATCATTGCTGATTTTTTCTTCAATCAGAGCAATCCATTTTTTTGCTATGCCAAAGCCATAGGTTATCCTTTCGGCATCCTTAATGACCTGCAAACGGATAACATCGCTGATTGTTCTCTTAATTCTTTAAAAACCTTTAAGCTTACTTAAAACTAAAACTTTTAATGGGATTAGAAGATGATAATCATGTTTGAGGAAATAAAAATGAGTACTACTTTATATTCAAAATAGATGACATTGGAATAAAACTAAAACAACATTAATCCTACCATTTAATTTGAACAAGTTTTTAAAGAAAATGCAGATGTCGTGCATCAAAAGCCTCACAATTGATGAAAGCCGTCCCGTTATTGATTTTCAATCCCATTAATACCATATCCAAATATTTATACGTAGTTACTTAAAAACAACTTAGTAACCATATGAAAATTTAGATGATACATGGCATGTTCTCCTAGTCTTTCAAAAACCTTGACCCTTTCATAAAGCTTGAAAATTTTCAATTGGATTAAAAACAATAGTTTTGTCCGAGTAAATAAAATAAGTAGTACTTTAGACTCAAGCAATATAATATTGTACTAAGAATATAGGAAAATTCATTCAACCATTACTTGAACAAGTTTTGATGAAAATGCAGAGGCTTTGCATCAATCAGATTGATGATAACAAGCCCATTCATTGATTTTAAACCTAGTGCAACTCAATTTGAATACTTATACACTTAATTATCCATTCAAGAAAACTTAATAATTCTGTGAAACCTTAAATATAACAAATACCGGTTTCAAAATATGCTAAACATCATCAGAATCTTCAATAAGACATGTTTCTTACAAAGAGCAAAGACTTTGCAACAAAAACCTTATCATAATGATAACAATCTATTTACTTCTTATATCCCTATTGAATTATCAAATTATTTCTTCAATAAATAGTTAAGTGTATTAATATCCGAGTTAAGTTATAATTTAAGCATTCATTCGCGAAATGGTTACTTGAATACCTGATAATTATTTTGTCTAATATTTATCTAATTTAAATATATAGTAATACTCATTTTCCTTGTACAAAACCATTTTCTTCTAGTCCCACTTAAAGCATTGGTTTTAGTAAAAAGTAAAGTTCTCAAAAAAAATCCGAGAGAAGATGTGGCATGATGCAATCACTTGTAATTCATTAGAGCTGCCAAAAGGGTCATACCTCACCATCCCCTAACTCGACTCTAATCCAGCCAGGTAGCCAGAAAAGTAGCCAGGTCATTGGCCTGTCCATGCATAGTCAACAGCAGGAGCTGCTGCTATAGTCAGCAGGAGCTGCTGCTATTGTCAGCAGCACTTTGCTGCTATTAGGCAGCAATAGCAGGGTTTGTGAAGATCGTTAGCTCGGCCTATCGTTGAACTGGCCTAGATTCAAGGTAGGTGTTGCCCACCAAACCCATCAACTGAGACAACCTGCATGATCGGTGGCAAATTTCAAAAAGTTAAATAGAGCCTTGTTTCATTCAATCCTCATATTTGATATTCGATTAATTGATTGAATTTATTAAATCTATCAATTAGTTTATTTTATTTATATATTTAATTTGAAATATACATGAATAAAAAAATTTAAATGTGTATATGAACATTTTATGAGTTTGATAACGTCATGTTTGCACATTCATGAACCTAGTAAGTATGTAATTAGATATGATTCAAATTTTTTTCCACCTGCTCTTGCTAACAACGATCTAGACTTGATGTCATTGAGCACTGATTTCCAAAAATCCTACATTTCCAAATTTATCTTCATCACAAAGTCACCAGCAAATGTGAAATAGTGATTTATATCATAAAAGGTAGAAGGCAAAGACTGAAAAACTCATTGGTGAACATAAATAAATTCTATACATAAAGATAATGCAAGCACACTTTAAATAAATCACAACATTCCACGTGGGAATGACATGAAGAGATTTTATAGAGCGTGAAGATTTTGAATTTCAAGGTTTAAAAATTGAAGTTTCTGTTCAACATTCTCTAACTTATCATGCATTTTGAGCAATCTATCAGTCCAGTTCTGAGCTGCATCTTGATAAGGTTTACTAATGGTTTCAACAAAGGATTTTAACCTCTTGGTTGCTTGAACCAGATCCTTTTGCATTCTCTTTTGAGCTCTTTTGGGTTTGACATCATATTTTCTATGCAGACTATCCCAACGCGATAGCTTTCTAAATGTCTTGGTAACTAACAATTGCAGTTAATTCATGGCTCATTCCATTAAGAAATATTTGATATTTGATAAAAAATTATCTGATGCTTTCCACTTCTTATTTGCAAAGAATTTAAAAAGTTGATATTTGATAGCTTTCATATCAAGATAGTATTAGGCATACATCCTTAACTCAAACTGTTTAACTTTTATGGAATGTAATGCATAGTATAAAATTATCTACAAATCAAGATAAGCTCCTTTTAACTTCCTGTCTCTAATGTTCATTGAATATGGGTATGAGTAATCCTGCGAGTTTGGCGAAACATCAAGCAAATCCTAAGGTAGCTCCTATGATTGCAAAAAATGATGGGAAAGATGGATGCCTGGGCTAAATAATATGCTTATGTTTTCTTCATACATTTATTAGTACATTATGCTAGATAATGTTGTTATGTAACGTTGGAGGCAAACTGTTTATTATGATGTAACGACCCATAAATTTTCGATAATTACAATTAGTTAATTTAATAAGTTTAGTGATTTATTAATTTGGAGAAATAAAAAATTATGATATATTAATGAGATAATAACTAAAATGAAATGATAAATAGAACGAAATGTAAAATTGTTAATTTAAGTTAATTATTAACAATTTTAATGGAATTCCAATTAACTGAAGTGATTGAAAGGTTATACTTGGTTATAAATTAAATATAAGAAAAAAACTTAAATATTGAATAAATTAATGAAATAGTATAAAATTAATGGTAATTGAAATAAAATCAGTATTATACAAGTAATTATAATATTTGTTTGCAATAATAAACTTAGAAATGTTATTATAAGTGCAAAGGCGACAAGTGTTATGTATTGCCTGTTTATTTAGCCTGTTAAACTAAATTGGAAGTCAATTGCAATTAATTCACTTAATTAGGACAGTTAATGTAGCTTGAATTGATAATTGTAGAATGTTAATGAGATAAGGTGTAACCAATGAAAATTTTATGCATAATATAACAATTGATTAAATAAAAAGAATTGGAATCAAGTTTTCTCAATTTATTAGAATTTAAATCGTAATAAGTGAATTTATTACAATTAAACGCAATTAAAGATTACGTTAATGAAAAGTAAGATGAAAGTGGTAAAATATTAATGTAATAAAATATATAACAATGTTAATTATATGTGCAGAGAAATAATTGATTGAATTAAAGGATCGAAACCGAATTAAATAAATTTGTTGAAATTAGATTATCTTAATTGGATTTAATTGCCGTTGTAATTGAACACTGTAAATTATGAAATACTTGACACCGAATTATATGTAAACTTGTTTTAATTTATTATCAATGTCCAAACAATCAAAAATGATGAAAATTGTTAATTTTTAAATTTGAAATAAAAATGTGATTTAATTAATTTAATATTAATTTATTTAATTAATGTGGAAATAGCCATCTTGGCCACTGATTCAGATTTCAACAAAACCAGTTTCATCAGATCCATAACAATGAATTATTGTAGGATTTCAAGTTTCATAGCGATCGGACTTATCGTTTGATCGTACGGACTCAAAATGCCTAGAAATAAATTTAATTAAAATCAATTGAAATCAATTTGAAATAAGCTGATTTTAATAAAACTTTTTCATACAATGGATTTAGGACTTGAAACTTGTCCCATTGAGTTTAAAAATATTGAAAACATCTATTTTGATATATGGGATGACCCATTTCCGTTTCGAGAACGAAACGAGCTTTTCTAGTCGTTTATTATTCAAACTTGTAAATCAATCTTGTCCATTCATTTCTATTTATGATCTACCTATAAATAGACTGTTATAAATCTTAGTTATTTCTTATTCCTCACTTTAGTACGTACATTTCATTTGTCCACTTCTCCTTCTCATTGGCAGACAAACAAATTCCCAATTCAATTTAAAATCAAATTCAAGTCCAAAAATCAAACTCCTCCAAACCCTAATAAATTATATATCGTTTCGTAGCTCTCGACGAGCGCAACTTGGATCCACAATTCAATTTTGTCATCCAACCACTGTTTGTTTAGAAATTGAGGATGAACCCTGAATGTTTGTTTTAGGGTTTTAAAGATCCATCGGTGGATCGTCGTCTGATCGACGATCGGGAGGCGGTGTTGGGAAGGTCTCGTCGAGCAGGTCTCGGTGAAGTCATACGTTCGCACTAAATCTTTAGGGTATGTTGAAAATAGAACATGTTGTTTATGTTTCTTGGAGGTGGCGTCCTCCATTAGGCGAGGCCAAAGATGATGGCATTGGCAGTGGATGGTCGGCATGGTGAGGGGAACTCGACGGTAGGATCCGATGATGGTCTAGGTGAAGGGTGTGGCGGCGTTTAGTCATGGATGGCGGCTGTTGAAAGGAAGCAGAGCATGCTCGAACGATGGAGGCCTAGGGTGAAAATTAGGTTAGCAAATGTGGCAGGTGATTCGCTTTTTTATTTCTATTTCTATTTTAGATTTAAATTTCAAACCATATAACTTCTAACTCGCATAGCTTTTGCATATGAGCTCCAATTTACACATGGTTTGCTTTGCCGACATCGTATCGAAATTCCTGACATTTTAACGCTGGTTTAGACGAATTCTGAGACTGTTTGAATTTGAGACCAAATTTGGATATTAATTCAGTTTAAAATCGAAGGTGATTGTTTTGACACACTCACAACTTCTAAAATTTCTTATGTTAATTAAAATAAATTTGTGATGTGATTATAAATTTGTTGATCGATGTTTGGTACATTTCAGTTGTTATTCTAGTTAAATTTGTCTTTTATTGCATTTAATCATCATTTAATTTAATATTGAATTTAAATCGTCAATTTAATACCAGTTATTGATTATCAGTTATCTATTGATGTTTATTGATTGATTTGGATGATGATTGTGATGAATGTTTGATTGTTGATATTTGATGACTGGATGTTGTATTTTATACTGTTATAACTGCAAGTACCCTATGGGTTGAAATGATATACATCCGAATAATCTATAGATTAGAGAAAATCATTATGGGTTGAAATGATAGACTCGAGCGAGTATATGGATTTTTATTTAATTTGGGATTGCATTTTGAAATGGTTAAAATTGTAAATTATGGATTGAAATGTTAAATATTCGTATAACTTGACCCTAGGTTAGAAAATTATATACGGACATCAGATTGGGTAAATTAAATGATTTTGAAATTTTGAATTCACTTGGATAATATTTTGAAGAAGAAATTGATTTATATAAACTGGAGTATTTTCGATAATCCAAGTGTTGATGCTGAAAAAGTATTTGATTTAATAAAATTGTTCAAAGGATTTAAATTGAAATTTTAGGGTTAAAGTGTCAAATATAATGAATTTAGTGGAATTGAGTTATCGAAATGTTTGGATAAAACTTTGAAATCTATTTAACTAATTTAAACCGTTTTAATCAAATTAACTATTTTAATTAATTTTAAAACAACTTTAATTTATGTTAAATCTATTACAACCTGTTTAATGCAATTTAACCAATTTTACCTATTTTTAACTAATTAAATTTATTTAATCTCTTCTAAATCTATTTAATATAATTTAAATCTATTTTAAATTTATTTAATCTATTTAAAAATTTGCTTAATATAATGTAAAATCTATTTAATCTATTTAAATCATGTTAAAACTAGTTAAATTAAATTTAAATCTATTTAAACTATTTTCACTATTTGAACTATTTTAAATCTATTTAAACTATTTTAAAACTATATAAACTATTTATACTTACCTAAACTATTTTCTAAAATTTCAGAACGTATAAAGTTTAAGTATTTATATTTAAATCCTTGATGATGATACAACCTAAGTCGTAATTTGGAAATTATATCTTTTTGAAAATGGTGCATTTGAGTGAATGAGATGATTTTGAAATGAAGAACTAATTAACAGAACTTATCAATAATTTCAAAGTGAATGTGAATTTCAAAGCGAATATGATTTGAAAGCGAATGTGATTTGAAGTAAATATGATTTTAAAAGAGATATAATTTGAAATTGAATATTATATTTTGATATAAATAGTGGATTGACTTTTGAAACGTAAGAGAACTGTCCAGAGTGTAATAAGAATTTGGTTGTTAATGAGACTGGGATCAAATATTGGCACACTCTCTACCAAAATCGAAAACCACTTTAACAACTGTGTACGGTGTGGAGATTCCAAGAATGAAGTAGGTTGGTTTGGCGAACGATTTCTGTATAAGGTATGATGTGACCCTGAGTCCCGTGAGTCAGCTTAGATACGTCTAAAACAGAAGCCGTATGGGCCAAGTGAGGACGCACCTCCGATCGGACACATTTCTTCAATATCATATTATGACTTTGTGATGATTTGGTGGCCACCCCTTGATTTTGATTTGGGAGTGTGTTTTGAGGTGGGCAGTAGTAGCTGTCATACGTTACCACTAGTCCAGATCCGCAATTGGTAATCTACCCTGGCATTGCCTCGAGTGCCGTGTTCACACGCCCTAGAATGCTTTCTACGAGTTTGTTTTGTGTCGTGCCTATCGAGTGCTTCCTAATGGCCCACCTATGGATGGATTTTACAGTATCTGAATAGATATGACATTATATTTCCTATAGCATTTCTAGCATTTCAGTCTAGCATATATCATATATGAAAACGCTAGAGTCTATACAGAATCTTGTTTGTAGTTCGAAAATGCTATAGAAATCAACTGCAGGATATATTTCCTATAGCATTTTGGTTTAATAACAGAACATAAACTCTATGGTAGGCTATAAACACTATGATCATTTATAAACGCTATTGTTTATTATAGTGTTTTCCTTTCTAATATGTAATGTTAATGGCATATATAGCTTGTCGTTCCACGGCGTTCTCTGAAACGCTATGGTAGGTTACAATAACGTTTTCTGAACGCTACAAAGCCCTATTCTATTGTAATGCCTTTTTATCTGATTTCTATATATACATTTATCTGCATTGTTGACTTTAAGTCTATATGATAATGTTATTTCATCAAACTACTCATGCCAGTGCATGGGAGCTTGCTTCAGACCATAAAAGATTTGACTATTGTCTTTCTTGGTCTAGAAATATGAAACCTTCAGATTATTCCATGTATATCTCTTCTTCTAAATTATCATATAGAAATATAGTATTTACATCCATTTGATGTATAATTAAATTATGTATGCTACCGATCAACGTACAGAATTAATGCGAGCAATATGAGCATATGTATCAAAATATTTTACTCTTAGTCTTTGTTTATAACGCTTTGCAACTAATCTGTCTTTAAATTTTTCAATGGATCCATCTGTATTAAATTTCCTCTTGAATACCCATTTACATCCTATCGGCTTAACACAGGAGGTAAATCTGTCAAAATCCATGTTTGATTTACAGGATTGAATTCGTTTAATAATTTATTGTCTCTTTCCAAAAATTTGCATCTCTGGAACTCATAGCATCGATATAGTTTATAGGATCATCATCAACATTTATTACATATTTAGTGATATTGTGGATATCATCCCTAGTGCCTTTTATAAGATATGTAATAAAGTCAGAGCCAAAATTATTTTCTAGTCCTGCTCCTTTACTTCTTCTCTATGCAGTATCTTCTTTAGGTACTAAAATTTCCTCATTATTTTAGTTAGAAATATAATCATCATTAGTCTCAGCATGATCTGATCAAGGTGACATTAATGGCTTATCACTATTTTGGTCTTGCGATGTATATCTTATAAAAGCATATTTTATAAGGTCTGTTTTTAACTTAAGTCGTTTAGGATTTGGTTTTATGACATAAGCTAAACAACCCTCTGACTTTAAGTTTTGATCAGCTTGGTTTTCGATTAAACCATAGTTCATAAGGAGATCCAATCTTTGGTTTCAAAGGAACTCTGTTTAGAATGTAACAGGCTGATAGCGTAGCATTACCCTATAATGAATTTGGTAATTTAGAACTAATAAGCATAACATTGGCCATTTCTATCAATGTTCTATTTCTCAATTCCATAACATTATTTAGTTGTGAAGTATAAGGAGCCGTCTATTGGTGGATCAAACCATGTTTTTTGCGAAATAAGGTGAATTCATTCGAAAAATATTCACCGCCTCAGTCCGAAAGCAACACTTTAATTTTAATTTCAAAATTTTCTCCACTCCTGCCTTGTAAATTTTGAATTTATCAAATACCTTGCCTTTGGTTTTCATTAGATATACATACACATATCTAGGGTAATCATAAATAAATGTGATATGGTATTTATTTCCTTCGTATGTTGTATGACTTTAACGATCACTAACATTGCTATGAACTAAGTTAAGAAAACCAATGTTTCTTTCAATGGATTTAAAGGATTTTCGACGAATCTTTGCTTGAATCCATATCTCACATTTATCAATAGATTCAAACTTGCAATCAGAAATTAAACCTATCTCATGCATAGATTTAAGGGAATTATGATTAACATGTCCTAATCTAGCTTTCCATAATTAAAAGAGTCAACAATATAAAAAGAACTATCTTTTATTGCACTCAACTTAATCATGTCGTTACAAGAATATTGCTAACCCACAAAACTGTAATTTTTTGACAAACTAGCTTATCAAACTCATATACCATCTTGAATTCTGCCTTATTAAGGAGGTATTCAGATATAAGATTCTTACAAATATCATGTACATAAAATACATTGATTAAAGTAAGAAATTTTCTCGAGGTGAATGCAATTTCAATAGTTCCTTTTCCAATGACTCTACTACGAGCTTTATTTACCCCAGTAACTTCATTTTCTTCGTCGTTTGTTTCATCATGAATCTTAAAAAGGCTACGGTCTTTGCATATATGTATCGTTGCTCTAGTGTCGAGCCACCAATCATTTTCTATGTCATTGATGGAGTTTTCCTTTTGCACTACAGCTGCAAGCTTTTCTTTGACCGCATTCACTTTTTGTTTCTTTTGTTGACGAATGTCACAAGCATAGAGGCCAAACTTGTTACAAAAGAAACAAGCACCCTTCTTTTTGTCATTCTCTGTTTTTCTTTTCTTATTTTCATTCTTTGGCTTTGATGGATGAATTTATTCAACACTATTTTAGTTGGAATGAAATTCAATTTGTTTACAATTGATTTATTCATGTTTATGTGAGTCTTCCCCTATGCAAAGATGACATTGTAAAACTTCTAAATCATAGTCCATTTTGGCATGTTTTAGTTTCTTCTTGTAATCATTCCAAGAAGAGGGAAGTAAAATATAATAAACCCAACTATGAATGATTTAGGAAGCAACATATTGGCATCTTTAAGATGATTGACAACAACATAAAACTCATTTACCTATTGATGATCATTTTATTGCTATTCATCTTAATTTCCATAAAATCGCTAATAAGAAATTTCTTATTATTTTCCTCGTAAATGCTGTATTTGTTCTCCAGTGTAGTCCATAGTGTCTTTGTTGTTTCGAAGCTTTGGTGTGCATTGTAAACTAGTGTGTACAGTGTTGAATTTTGGTGACACTATATGGAGAATTGAAGAGGTCAGAAGTAGCTTTATAGTGGTGAAAACGGTTCATAAATTAGACTCGATGGAGGAAGATACGACGAAAAAGGGGGAGTGCTGCTAGAACCACAGATGACAGACGTCTGTAATAAAGTGATAGACGTCTAAGCTCATGGTTTGATAGCCCGAGAGTTATCACATAGATCTTTCATCTTGTGACAGATGTCTGTCAACAGGCTTACTATAGTTTGAAAGTTGCTGTAAACGTTCAAGAGATTGTGAGAGACATTTGATGCTGCACTGTTTTGTTTTTTGGCCTAGAATTTGTGTTTTCGCTTGTAGGGCTTCAAGGGGAAAATCTGGTATTTGTCAATGAAGGATGGTTCGCTATATAAGCTATTTTAAGGATTTAGGACTAGAATAAGGCATGAGATTAAGGGTTTAATCTAGATTTTATCTTCCATTAATTAAGGTTTTATCTAAACTTAATTCTCTTTAACTCTCTTCTCCACAAACCAGTTCTACTAGAATTTTGATCATTGTAATCAGTCTTTTTTACTCTTCTCGTTAATATTAATAAAGGCTCTCTCTTAAAGTGGACGTACATTAACAAGACGTTAGTGGAAACACTGTAAATTGGTGTGTGATTTATTTTATCGCCATTGTTTTGATTATCTATTGCTTATTTGGAGATTGTGATTAGTTTTTGATTAGACTGAATTAAGATATTGATGGATTATTTTTTGCACTTCTTACCATGACCTAATTTTCCTCTATGCTTTAGGGTTTTGATTTGAGTGGTCTCGAGCTAGAGTTCCTATAAAATTTGGTATTAGAGCTTTGGTGTTGGTAGGTAGTTGTAGTAATGCAAGAATCAGATAATACCTCAGGTAGTTCCTCAATGGTTAGTCCAAGTAGTGTAGTGCCATTTTTACATTGATCGTACGTGGCTTCGTGACCACAGTTGGTTGTAGACAAGTGGAATGGCGATAATGGTTTTGAAAAGTTGCAACGGAAGACGAATTAAGTTCTAAGGTGGAATTGATTGAATCGGGTAGTGTTTGATACACATTTATTGCCGTCAGACATCTCAGATGTTAGGAGAGAGGAAATGGAAGAGTAGGAGTTCACTATACTTACACTTGCTATGAGGGGGAATGTTATCTCCAAAATTAGTGGTGAGACTACCGCTAAGAAAGGTACTTCGCTAACTAATCGTTTGATCTTGTTGCGAACGTTCTTCATCCATAAGATGAAGGAAGGTACTTCACTAAAGGCGCACTTGAATACCTTTGATGATTTGCTAATGAAGATGAAGGTGGTAGATTTGAAGATTGAGGAAGAGCAGAAGGCGATGATATTGTTGTGTTTTTTATCGGACTGTTATGTGGGTATCTCAAATAGTTTGATCTATAGCCGTGATATTTTGGTTCTAAATGATGTCAAAATGGGTCTTCTTAGTGAGAAGTTGCGGGATAAAATGAAGGAGTTAGGTGATGGAAGTAGTAGCGCTATTTGTGGTCATGGTTTATTTGTGGAGAAGGAGAGATACGTGAAGAAGGAGAACTGTAGGCATCCAACATCAAGGAACCCCGGTTGGGGAGGAGAAAGAAATGGCAAGTGCTATATTTGTAAGAAGTCCGGTCATTGGAAGAATGAGTGTCCGGACAAGGAGAAGGCAAAAAAGGAAGTACCATCTTCATCCATAGCGGTGGAGAATGGAGTTGGTGAGGGTGACGTAGATGTATTGATGGCAGTAGCATCAGATGTTTCGAGTAGCGAATAGTGCTCGATTATGGAGCGTCTAATCATATGATGACAAACAGGAATTGTTTTTTCTTTTTATGTAAAAAAAGAAGGAAATTCAGTTGTTATGTGTATTAGTGTTATTTATAAGTCAAAAGGCATTGGTTCTGTGAAAATTCAGATGTTTGACGGAGTAGTTCGTACTCTCACTAATGTACGCTATGTATCAGGACTTCAGAAGTCTCTTATCTCTTTGGGGCAGCTGGATTCTTTAAGTTGTGAGATCATAATTAAAAGTGATAGCTTGTTAGTTTCGAAAGCTGTGCTTGTGGTGATGAAGGGTGCTAGGACCCATGGCATTTATTTGCGTCAACGAGTGACTATAGAATGTGAAACTTTTATGGGAGTTGATAGTCCTCATGGCTTGGATGAGACTAGGTTGTGGCATTTGAGGTTAGGTCATGTCTTAGAGAGAAGTTTGGATATTCTTCGAAAGAGGGAGATGATTGATGGAGAGAGCTTCAACAAACTAGAGTTTTGTGGGGAATGTGTCAGAGGGAAGTAAATAAAAGTTTCATTCTGTGAGAGAAAACATGAGTCAAGTAGGGTTATTGAGTATGTTCACCTAGATGTTTGGGGACCAACACCGGTAGCTTCTTTTGAGGGATCTTGCTATTATATTTTTTTATTGATGACTTTTCTCGAAAGGTATGGTGTATGGAATGAAGGCCAATACAGAGGCATTTGCAAAGTTCAAAGCATAGAAAGCTCTTGTTGAGAATGAGAGTGGCAAATCTTTGAAGGTTCTAAGGTCTAACAATGGCAGAGAGTATTGTTTTGAAGAATTCTTAGAGTTTTGCTAGCATCATTGAATTCAGAGGCATTTTACTATACCGAGAGGTCTGCAGTCAAATTGTGTTGCAGAGAGGATGAATCATACTCTACTTGAGAAAGCTTGACGCTTGAGATTGACATTGGGTTTGTCTATGGGATTTTGGGCCAAAGATTTGTCAACCGCGGTGCATATTATTAATCAAATTCCATGCTTGGAAATTAGTAACGAAATTCCGAAGGAATTATGGAAAGGAAAGAGTATTGACTTGAGTTATCTTCATGTGTTCACTAGTCTGGTTTATGTGCATCATCCAGGAAACCGATAAGCTTGAGCCTAGAGCTTTCAAAGTAGTCTTGCTTGGTATACGAATGGGGTAAAAGGCCATCGGAGTTGTAATCCGAAATCGAAGAAGGTTGTGAATTCTCATCATGTCACTTTGGATGAGTCGGCTTTGTTCAAGGAGAATGATAGCTCATCGGATATTTCGGATTTAGTTCATGGTGAATCAAAGGAAAAGGAAGTTATTCCCATCTTTCATCTAAGGAGTCGAGTAGCTGAGATGCTTGTGATGAGGAAGCGGTTAATGTAACCACATAGTCTGCATGGTTCCTCTAATAGTTTTGGTAACATACATGATTCTATAGAGGATTCGGTTCAAGGTGGAGTCGAAAGGAGTTTAGGTGATGGTATCACTAGTTGGGTGGGCCGTCATGCTATAAGGATGCCCAATTAGTATGGTGATTAGAACTATCTTAGCTTTTGTGATAATTTAGACTATGCTCTTCATGTATTCCAAGATGAGCCGATGGACCTTGATGATGTCATAGAGTTGAGTGATAGCTCGAAGTGGATTTGCTCTATGGAAAAAGAGATGCAATCATTATTGAAGAATCAAACTTGGGATTTGTTCCACTTCCTAAAGGAAACTGTGCTGTTTGGTGCAAATGGATATACAAAGTGAAGGACGATGGAGATACAAAGCTAGGCTAGCGGCTTAGGGGTTTGCACAAAGAAAGGGAAAGGAGTATGGTGAGATATTCACACTAGCTGTAAGTCATACTTCTATCCGGATATTACTTATTATAGTTTCTGTTCATGACTTGGAGTTGGAGTAACTTGATGTGCAAATCAACTTCTTGCATGGTTACTTTAATAAAGACATCTACATGGAGCAACCGGAATGTTTTGTTGTGAATGGTAAATCAAATTTGGTTTGCAAGTTAAAGAAATCATTATATGGTTTAAAGCAATCACCTAGACAATGGTACAAGACATATGATCATTTTATTCTTGAAATTGGTTTGATAGAAGCATCAAGCATGCTTGCATATATTTCAAGAAGTTGAAAAATGATTGTTGAGTGTATTTATTCTTGTATGTGGATGACATTCTCATTAGTTCTAAGGATAAGAATGAAATCAACAGGTTAAAACTAAGTTTGAAATTGGAGTTCGAAATGAAGGTTCTTGGAGAAGCAAGAAGCAATTGGGCATGGAAATTGAAAGGGATCAAAAGCATCTTGAGTTGAAATTGACTCAAAAGGAGTACAAAGAGAAAATTCTTTGACGGTTGAGCATGGAGAATGCAAAGGCGTCAAGTGCACCTTTACCTTTGCATATGAAGCTTTCGAGTAAGGGACCACCTATTGTGGAGAAAGACAAGGCTTATATGGAAAAGGTGTCATATGCTAGAGCGGTTGGAAGCTTGATGTATACCATGGTGTGTACAAGCCTAATATTGAAAATTCCATCGGGACGGATAGTGGTATATGGCTAATCTGGGAAAATCACATTGGGAAGAGGTGAAGCGTATATTGAGATACCTTTGAGGTACACCATCTCATGGTCTTATTTCTGGCGGTAATGGGGAATGCATTGCAAGTTGATTGGTTATTATGATTCAGATTACGCCAGTGAGAGGGATCGAAGAAAATCAACTTTTGGATATGTCTTCAACTTGGTGGTACGCCTATAATTTAGAGTTCGAGATTACAGACCGTAATTTCTTTATCTACTACGAAGGCATAGTTAATAGTCATGGTGGAGGTGGTAAAGGGGGCACTTTATTTAAGGCGATTGTTTTGTGACCTGAGATACGAGCATGATAGCATCGATGTTCAACATGATAGCCAGAGTGCCATTAATTTGGTATTAAAATTTGGCGTTTAGCTCACGGACTAAGCATATTGAAGTGAGAGAGTCATTTCTAATAGCCATGGATGAATATAGGCAAGTATACCTTCAAAAAGTGCACACAAAGGATAACGCGACAGATATGTTCACTAAGGCATTGCTGGTTGGGAAGTTCGAGCAACTTGATATGTTTGTTGAAGTACTAGGTGCCATGAGGTGGCATGGTTTAGAGAGTAGCTTGGTTATGGATGAGAAAGAGTATCGGTGAGAGATTATGATTCTGTCTTCTTAGTGAGTGCTAGTTTACACTCTTTAGCATTTTAGTCTTTGGTGAGACAATTTAGGATTTCGGTGTTCTCAATACTTTGCTAGCGGGCAGGGGCTTCGCCTAATCTCATTGATGAAGTGAAATTGGCGGTGGCTTTGTTGGAGCTCAGTGGGAAAGCATTCACATTGGTTGAAGGTAAAAGTGGTGATAGTTGGTGCTATCGATTGTTAATGATGGTACGGTACAATTGGAGTTGGAAATGGATATAGTGTCGAGGTGGTTTGCTGAATGTTGCAACATATATAGGGATTTGAAGAGGGTGGAATTAGTTTTACAATAGTGAAAATGGTTTGCAAATCGAAGCTCGGAGGAGGAAGATATGGCGAAAAAGGTGGAGTGTAACTGGAACAACAGGTGTTAGACATCTATCAGAGTGACCGATGTCTAAGTTCAGGATTTGGTAACCCGAGAGTTATGATACACATCTGTCATCTTATGATAGACCTCTGTCAACAGGTTTACTGTAGCTTGAAAGTTTCGACAGTTGTCAAAGAGATTATGACAGATGTTTATCTCAGTGCTATTTTGTTTTTTCAGCCCAGAATTTGTGCATTCGCTTGTAGGACTTTAAGGTGCAAATCAGGTATTTTTCAATGAAGGATAGTTCACTATATAAGCTATTTTCAGGATTCGAGACTAGAAGACGGCAAGAGATTAAGGGTTTAATCTATAGCTTATCCTCCATTAATTATGGTTTTATAAAAACCTAATTTTCTTCAATTTTCTTCTTCACAAATCAAATCTTTTATAATTTCGATAATTATAATCAATCTCCTTTACTCTTTTCATTGGTATCAATAAAGGCTCCCTCTCAAAGTGGATGTATACTAACATGATGTTAAGTGGAATAATTATAAATCGGTGTGTAATTTAGTTTATCGCTATTGTTTCGATTATTTATTTCTTGTTTGGAGATCGTGATTAGTTTTGGATTGGATTGAGTTGCAGATTGAGATATTGATTGGTTGTTTTTTCACTTCTACAATGATCTCTTTTTCTGCTGTACTTTAGGGATTTGATTTGAGTGATCTCGAGTTGGAATTCCCACAATAGACATTGCATTAAATATGTATCATTTACACACGAAGCCATCCTCCATTCGCTTATGTCCTTTAGCTTTTAATTCAACGATATCCGTTGGAGTTTTAGCCGGTAGTTCCTCCAAGCCATCTTCTAGTATGTTAAAACGTTTCACAGTAATGATAAAGAACTTCATCGTCTCTTGCTAATGAGTAAAGTTTTTTCCATCAAAAAGTTCTAGCCTCGTTAAATGTTGGTTCATAATTTCCAGTGCATTATAATTGCTTGAATCCTCTATTTACTGATAACGTTTTCTGAAAATTGTTGGAATATATTGTGATACCATTGTTTTACTTTTGACTCTGAGCATCTGTTACTGATTCTTGCAACGTATACTTAAGCCCTATCGAATACAAAAATACTATCAAAATACTTCCGCTAGGATGCAACAAAGTCTTCTAACGTGTTACTTGATTCAAAGTTTTGTATCACTTTGATCAACCTAAGAACGCAGTAGAAAAATATTTTTGATAATTTCCTAAAGTGGAGAAAAAATAAAATGATTTAGTAAGAAAATATGATTATTTAAAATACAGAGACTGAAATTGCTTATGTAGAAGATGGGGGATGCAAAGTGGAGTTGTCTCTCTTTAGAAAAACTGTTAGAAATGGTACCAGACGAATAGCAACATCCATCAGGAAGAGTTTCACCTCTTCGAACGGACATAGCTGTTCGTGGCCACTGTTCACTAAGCATTCAGTAATACCATAGGTCAGCCGATGGCACTTCAAATTTGAAAACATACAACACATATATGTGCCAGTTGGGAGTATATGGGTATGAATATTAGCACTAGACATATGTTCCGACTCTCTCTTTTAGTTTGTATTCATTAATAGAGAATGCCCAAAGGCACAAAAATGGGATTGTTTTTAAAGATATTAAGAAGTATATCCTTAGTAACCCTATACATTGGGGCCTATGATGGACTTAACTCCCGCCAATGGGTCAGGTTGGGTCATAAATGGATCCGTTAGAATTTGACGCCACTCATTCAAGACATAAACAAACCCAATCTATTTTACTCGTTTAATAAACGGATTGACTTGAACCGATCCATTTATTAAAAGGGCGGGGTCAATATATATTCACTAAATTATAATGGAATGTGTTGCTACTTTATACCTATTACGGGAAATTAGTATATTTAATGTATGAATCGATCTTTATCTGATCATTTGAATGATCTAGGCTTCGACTATATGGAATATGTAAGTCATAGGTTTATTCGGTTGTTATTATGGAAGTCAGAATTACCAACCACTAGACGTATTGAGTTTGGATTGTATTATAATATAATTGTGTTTTAAGTACTTAATACGTTATATAGGAGATGGTGAGAAAAATAATTTTTCCATAAAGATGCTATATAGCATAATGAAACCTGTTTTATTTTGTTGTCATGAACATGTATATCCTTAATAATTCTATACACTTAGCTTGTGTTCTTCTTTTAAGTTATAAATCGTTATGTTACATCTTTACAGTATATTTTAATCTTTTTCAGAGAAAATGTTTGCGACGATAGGAGGAGGAAGGATAGTTAGCGCTAGCTTCATTTCCAAAGTGTTAAGATGAAAACTCTTTCTTTGTGTTTGCTTCATATTTATGCTTGTGAACATCTAACGTAGGACAGAAAATTTTATACATTAAGAAATAACATTTTTAATATAATATTGATTCACAAAGAGAAGAATGCCCAATATCACATGATTCTAATATTTCTACCTTAATTTCTGTTTGCTTATCAAAATTCGTAGTTCAAAAAATTTGATACTCAAGGTTCATGGAATATGGGTGTTGAATACTGTAAACGAAATTACCTTTAACGATTTACTCCTTTTTTCTATAGTTTTTATGGTATGTAGTTTATGTATTTCTTTCACATGGTCATTTGAATCAAACCTGAAAGCTAAAGTTTTGTTAGGTATTCCATGCCGCTCTTAACTGGTTTCAACTTTACATGGGGTTTAAGATATACTTGGTTTGTTACTAATGTGTTTGGTTTAGCTATTTTCATAAGATGCAAATTCATCTAAACTGATGCGATGAATGCATATAAATGGCTAATAGATAAGTTTCACACATTTAAAATACATGTAGAAGAAAGGTGTAAAGATAGAACAAAGCTCCCTTCCTCAACTCCCATAAATTAAATTTGTTTTCTCTTATTTAGGTCTACAACAAATACTTTTGGATGCTGATGTGTCATATTGTATCCGTATTCAAAACCATTTTCGGTAACCGATATGCACATCCGCAGATACGGATGAATATCGAATGATTATCCTATCTGCTAAAGACCGATAAATCAAAAAACATAGTTTAACATAAACTTTTTTCAATTTCATTGATTATTAGTGTTAAAAATAAAAGAAATATTGACAATAAATAGTTTTAAGTAGTTAATGTGCATTTAGTGTGTATAACATCAACTTCTAATTTAATAAAACAACAAATAAACATATTTCATTATACTACAATACACATAATTTAAACTATAACCTTGAAAAAAAACCGAATGGATAACTATTGAATGTATATGTCTTCATGTCTGCATCCACATTTGTTTTTTGAGATATCAAATATTCACCCTCTTTTCGGATACGGATGCAGATGGATTTCAAATTTTTTAGGTATCCATTGATAGCCTTGCTCTTATATCACGAGAGTAACATATCGTCAAATATAAAAATATTTGAAACCAAATTTTGATATTTATACTTTCTTTTTCCTATAACAAGTATTTATATTCGATGTTCTTGTAATTTTAACCTTGCTCACATGTATTGTATTGTTTGGTTAAGAATCTATCAAACCATTATTTGTTATCGATTACTAAATTTTTTACACAAATATCTTGAATTATTTTTTTCCACACTTACTAGATATGTACATGACAATAAAATAAATATACTACTTGTTTAAACAAATGATTTATGTGAATAATCCATATATTTTCTCATATATTTTTGAGATGATAATCAATCTTTTTAAAATACACAAATTATTACTATAGATATTATCTATAAACTATATATTGTAATGGTCGGTTTCTTCAATGTTATAATGCTTTACCATTTATCCTAATAACCAAAAGACAGATATTTTTTTGTAGGTATTCAATTTCGGCCTTTTAACCCTATCCTCTAACCTCTTGTTTGGGATGCACCGTGATTCTCCCTAAACAAATTACATCTACATCCCAACTTCTAATATTTTTAATAGGTGGGCCCAGCGTTCGAACTACCTCGCCAAAACCGAGCCTTACCTCCAAAGTGCCTTAAAATGCTTATTTCAGTGCATCATATTCATTCAATAATTGGCCTATCTCAAGTTCGTTTACCCCATATTCTATGCCTCCTCCCTAAATCTGACACTTATAATTGCAATCCATTCAGTTACAACCCAAACACCAAGCTTGTCACCTGGAAATGTGGCCCTCTTACTGAAGCCTATCATCCCAATATTGCCCTCTTCATTATTGGATGACAGAAAATATGATCCATAGTTGAAAGTAAATTTAAGGAAAAAAGTTTGATCTTTATTGTCCAAACAACAACGCATGTGTTTAAAATGAAAAGAATATATGGTTTAGATGGTTATAAGCAAGGTTCAAGATTCCGTCCGGTACATTGGAATTCCTGCCATCCCAGTCCGGTTCCGAGGCTGGCCGGAGCGGAATCACAACCAAGTTTCGATTTCAGACCGAGATAGTTAAAAGAAGCAAAGGAAATCGAATTTTGAGCAAGATCAGATTAAAAGCCATGAAGCAACAGATGAATTGAAGCAAATAAAAACAATTTTTTTTTATCTATTTTGAACATGAGCGATGAATATAAACAAATTGATGCGCTTTTTTCCTCAAATGATCCCTTGCTTTTGATTTTGATTTCTAGGGCACAAATGGAAAGGAAAGAAGACGACTAAAAGAAGCACGTGATTTCTTTTGTTTCTTTTTTCTTACTTATCCAGGTTGGGCTTCAGTTTACTTGGATTGGACTATTAATATAAAACTTTAATTTTCTTTTTATTTGAATGCGGTTTAAAATATTTATAAGCTTAAACTGTTCTGTTCATAAACAAAAATGTGAGACATGGAAATTAGGTTGAAGAGCTTCTTTTTGCAGGGTAATAAGTTTTAAGAACATCACTTCTGAATAAGGACAATTTACAGCATAATGATAAATTCATTTATCTTTTTAAGTTATACAGGAAAATGATAAATCTTTTTATCATTATTTCTGTTTAACTGAAAATGATAAATTCTTTTATCGTTTTCCCGTAAAATGTCCTTAAAACTAATTTTCAGAAGTAATGTCTCTTAAACTTATTACCCTGCACAAATAAGCCCAAAATCTCCAATTTGAGACATACTCATGTAATACTAAAATAATAGTTTTGTAATTAAAAGTGATACATGTGCGGTATTTTTTTTACTTAATGTAAAAAAGAACCGGAATTCGTTTACCGAAACTAAAACGAAACTTTTAAAATTTCCAAAACGGAACCGAAATTTGAAAATTTAACAATGAACGAAATGTAAACGGAAAACGGAATTTCGAACCTTTATTAAAATACATATATAAACCTGTACACCATCAAGAGCACTCAAGTTTACTGCAAAAAATGTTGTATTCCTATTAACATATAGATCAAAAGGATCGATTCCTTCAAACATCTGACCAAACTGAATATAAAAGAGGCAATCCCCATCATGATCCAACATTAAGTGCATTCCTTCCTAACCACCTACGAATTTACACATAGTGGTTGCAGTCAAGATTCAGAATGAAGGGATCTCATTTGACATTATGTAGAGGTTCTAACAAGAGCAATCGTTGTACCAACTTTCTTGTTATGGTCATATCCAGGCCGCTTCACTCTTGAAACATACAAAGCAAAGGTAGTCAGATGTCCACTTCTGAGAAGTCTACTATACCACCATCATCTGGACTACATCTGCATAGTGGTTCCTCACTTGGTAGCTTTAGCATCACCTGGAAAAAACAAGTAAGAAAATTAGCAAGATTTGGGCCACTTTTGAATCCTTGTTCATGATATATAGGTTTTTGTAAGTAATGATGTAGATAAATGTATAGTTTCATTCTACATTTAGACATTTTAGAGGTTTGTTCAATTTATTGTCACGTTATTACACGTATGCAATGTGAGGTTAATAATAATCAAAGTAATGTTGTATACAGAATATTTCATGGACAAATAGCTTGATAAAGGGAGCCCTTTAGTAGGGCCATTATGGTACTAAAATGGGTCTAATGCAACTTCACTTAAAGACCATTACCAATAATCCGACTTGTTCGCTTTATTATCTCTCATGCTTTTGAACTGGACGAATGAGCTGTGCATCCTGGTAACCACGTAACCAGCCGCATACCTCTTTTTTATTTTAAAAAAGGCCATTGTTCATAACGATGAAGTGTTCGCCGTTAAATTTAAAATGGCAAAGACTTCGCCGTTGTAATTTATACAAATTAAGCAGCCAACTGCAAAAAAATGAGTGGAAAGTCCATAACATATAAAAGATTAATATGAGAACACATGGCTAGAAGTATACATTTTGATGTGAACATATAAAATGATTATTTTGTATATTCTTTATAATATGATAAGTTTATAATGGCAAAGTATTTGCCGTTATAAATTATAACCGTGAAGACTTTACCGTTTTAATAATCAGTCATTTGTTCATTTCACTAACATAGAACCACTTTGAACCAGTCACGGAAAAATGAACATGCTACATATGGTTATAGCGTAGCTAGTTTTTCAACTGAACAAATCATTGTTTCTTGTGCCTTAACTCTAATGCATAGTAATATCGTTTCCTATCATTTTTTAGTTTATCAAAGACATAGTTCTCATGCTACAACTAAATTCTGATTTTATGAGAGTCCTTATCTTTTAGAACACGATGAGCATGAGGTCTCTTAGTTCCCTTACCATGCTTTCCTCCTGTTCTCTTTCTTTCTCCTCTACCATAACATGAATTTTGAATTGGACCAAAGTAACCTTTTTGGTGCAGTAACCATAAAACCAATATAAGTACTGGAGCACATTCATTACCAGATTAAATTACTGGAAACATGTAAAATAATAAATTACGTTAGTAGGTGATTGTACTTGATGGAATGACTAACAAGAGTAATGCAAAAAGTATTATCTAGCATGCACATACATATTATATGTGGTAAGTTATATTATAAAAGCTTGTGCATTTGTTTCTGCTCAAAATAAAAATAGAAGCTAATAAGACCATGCATATTATACATCCCTTTTTCATTGTCTAGCCTATCAAGTTAAATAATTTGAAATCTATTCAGCCCAAAAGGTTTATATTCTTTTATTTCAACTAATTTGATCGAAACTTTTCATATCTTGGACACATATATATAACTAAAGGATGTAAAAATAGAATGGTTATCTAACGTAATGGTAAAGGTAAGGAATGGTATTTCTCACCATTCTGATCAGTTGTATTGATTATATATGTAGGTAGATTGATTATCTTTGAGGAGAATGAGGATGAGATGATGGATTTAAGAAAGGGAAACACAAGCTCATTCTCTACCGCTACAGAGATTGGCGAGGCTATTTCTCCTTCACCTTCTCTGATAGCATCAAGTTGTAGAGGGTACTACTGCACTGAAACCAAAACTTGTTATATAAATTATCATCAGTGTATTATCTCTAAATGTCCTCAATGTGAGTGATGTTCCTATATTTTAACAGTATATATAACTGTGTAATGGTGATTGTGATCAGCACATCATTATCACTGAATAATAATGATACTCTTATTGGTAATAAGCTTCTCTCACCATTCCCTACCTTTACCATTTTAGCGTAGTAGTACCCTCTACACCTTGATGCTATCAGAGAAGGTGAAGGAGAAATAGCCTCGCCAATCTCTGTAGAGGTAGAGAATGAGCTATTGTTTCCCTTTAATGTTAAATCCATCATCTCATCCTCATTCTCCTCAAAGATAATCAATCTACCTACATATATAATCAATACAACTGATCAGAAAATGAATGTACGTTCATGCATACATGATTTAGATGTAATAGAACATGTATATGCATACATTGATGAAAAGCACATAAGCCTAAGAGCACAATGCAGAAGATACAAAAAGAGCTAGATTTCATCTTTTCTTTATGAATAATGGAATATAGGCATGATGAAACATGTGTTGCTACTTACATTTATAATGAAAAAAGACATTTTAATTAATAAGAAAATATTTATTAGGTATTTGATACCATAGTAACATAAGTAATCTTATTCAAGTTCACTGAACCTTATATGCAAATCTGGTCAAACATTAACATGACTTGAACTTATAAAATCAGATTAATTATTTTGACACGTAATTTTTTTTTTTTGCATAGTGATACATTATAAGTAAACACTAAATAACAACATATTGTATGTATACAATGGTAAAAGTTTGTATCATGAATATTTAAAACGTACAAAAGCTCATAGAATGTAGTGAGCTACGGAAAACGTCCTCTTACCATTAAATGTAGAAAATTTGTTTAACTTGTAGTTCTTGCATAGAGAAGAATGCTTGAAACTAAATCTACTGATCCATTTATGTTTATTTTAAAAATAAAGTTGATAATGTTTTAGCAAACTATAAGGTATGTATGTAATGAAGAGGATAACTACTAGTGGTGAGTATTGATTGTTGAAACCAAAAGCATGTACATAGTGGGAGACAATCTTTGATGAATACTTTATAAATATGAAACCTCTTAGTATCTTATTTCATATTTTATTATTCATGAATGTTAACCAGCTAATTCACCAAGTAGATACATTATACCACTTAATTATCAAGTAACGATTACTATTTAAAAAAATCTTTTCTCATTAAAGATATCTGAATAGTCCTTTATCCTGAATTTGTAAAAGAAACTAATTGTTAATATCTTTAATGTCATTTCGAAAATCTCTTAATCTAGAAAATACATTCTTCAATAATTTTGAAAGGGAAGGAAGTCCAAATAGAACTTTCTTCCTTCATTTACACCATCCAAACAAAAAAACTACAAGAATATGCATTGATTTTCACTGCTAAAAAGGTCTACAAATGACAGCTGATACATTATTTTGGATTCCCTGCCCACGTTAAAAATAACATTGGAAAATCAAGCATTGAAAAAATAATTTCACATGCCATTTCACTCCAAATGTAGAATGTACATTTTTCAACGCTCTTCCTACATCATGTTACCAATGTCTTTCCAACACCATGTTTTTCCAATAATTTTCTACGTCAATTTGTATGCAACCGATTATATCTTGAGCCATCCTTTAATATAAATTTCTATTGATATTTCTTGTGACCGCTTAAGATCTGTTAGACGGAATCTATTATCATCAACTTTTGATGTAAAAACGCCAAAAAACCATCATTCAATAATTTTGAATGTGAATTTTGTATCAAAAATTAAACTTAAACAATGGCAAAACAATTGTGCACTTATAAAATATGATAATACTAGAAACTTATTTAAAGCAGTACGCATTCAATCTTATTTCGCGAAATAACATAGAAAAAGCATATATGTATTTTATAATGGTTCAATATAATTTTAGCCTACAACCATTTTAATTTATTTATTTGTAAAACAATAGCCATGAATACAAGAAATATATTAGTTTTGACTTTTAAATTTTGACACATTATTTGACTACCTTATTTAGGAGGGACATCGAATGATTATCCTATCCGCCAATGACTGATAAATCAAGAAACACAATTTATTATAAACTTTTTTCAATTTCATTAATTATTAGTGCTAAAATAAAAAAATGATGACAATAAACAGGTTTAAGCAGTTAACATGCATTTAGTGTGTATAACATTAACTTCTAACATAATAAAACAATAAATATACATCTTGCATTATACTAAAATACATATAACTTAAACCATAACATTGAAAAAAACCGAAAGGATAACTTTCCAATGCCGCAGTCTATGTATCCGCTTCCGCATTTGTTTTTCTGAATATCGTATATTTATCCACTTTTCCGATATGGATGTAGACGGATTTTGAATTTCTCGGGTATTCATTGACAGCCCTACTCTTACTCATGAGAGTTACATATCATCAAATATAGTAATATTTGAAACCAAATTTTGATATTTATATCACTTTCTTTTTCCCGTAACAAGTCTTTCTACCGATGTTCGTGTAATTTTAACCATACTCACATGAATTTTCTCGTTTGGTAAATAATCTATCCAATAATTATTTGTTATTTATTACTTAATTATGTACACAAATATCTTAGATTATTTTTTTCCACACTTACTACGATATGTAAAGGACAATGAAATAAATATACTGCTTGTTTAAACAAATGATTTCTATGAAAAATCAATATATTTTCAGGAATCATATATTTTTGAGAAGAAAATCAATCTCTAGAAATACATAATTTATTGGAACAAATATCATTTAAAAATTATATAATATAATGGTCGCCTTCTTCAACGTTATATGATTTTTGTGACGACCCACAATTTGGAATGTTTAAATCGGCAATAATCTATGCATGTCCAACTCAAACAATCTGAAACACAGATAATCAAGAAGGTTAATCAAGGAAAAAAATAAGAAAAGAATAAAGAAAACGTAGAATCTACTAGCGGAATGAAAAGTATGGTAATCGGATAAATAGTTCATGAAGTTGTTCATACTATACATTTAATTAAAATCTTACAAATCTATCGGAGTTATATATACAACTGAACAATAGAATAATGCAGCAGTACAACATGGTGCAGGGAAATAATATTTATAATATAATATACCAAATCTTGGTCTTCGTTCTTCAGAAAATAGTCTTCAATGCGCGGAAAACTCAGGGCTGACCCGAACATAAAGTAAAAAAAATACACTCGAGTTAGAACTAAAATATCATTATATAAGTCAAATCAATATCACATATAACAGAAGTGTAATAGCGTCAGAGATGTTTACATGGTTTTACATCTCCTATCAAGTGTATAATGTGCATGCAATAACTCAAGAGTTATGGGATTTTCCATCTCTTAAGGATCTGTCAAAATATCTATATATAGTAGAATATGTTATATATGTAATGTCTAATCAATAAAATAAATATTTTTCCTGGTGCTAAGGCTTTACATTAATCCCCCTTAATGCATTTTTAAGCATTGTCGTACAGTTTGCATATAATGCCCCAGTAGCATGTTGGGGGATATAGGTGCTCCATAATATGACAACACTAAACCAAACTCGCAACGGTCTCATATAAGGATAAAAGTATGATAAGGCACGTGCAGTAATGCTCAAGGTAGGATTTACCATTTTGGGTTGCAGCGCTAGTGGTAACGCATCGTAGCCATGACCCCCTACTGCGTCCATCCATCCCATATTGAGTCAAAGGGAGGTCATCCCAAATCAAGGTACACCAATCGAAACTAACATCAAGAAAATAGCATGGACCGAGTCCAAAAAATAAAATCAAAGAACATATGTTCGCTAGAGGGACCTACCCTCATTGGCCCTATCAAGCTGTCACGACATGAAATTCGATGCTCGAAAATTGACATCCATACTTCACTCGTATTCGAATGCCGCAGATTCGAATGTCGAACTGCAGTTCGGATGGAGCGTATAACACATTAAGTATAACAACACAGTGGAAGAAAAAGAAACGAATATATATCATTGATATATAACATTGGATATAATGATGGTACAATTGAGATATCAATAAAAATATCAGAGATAGATAATAGCGGAAGACACGGCAACAGCAGCAGAAAGATATCTTCAATGCCTAAACTCTAAAAACTCTAATAGGCTCGAACCACCATCAAGTTGTAAAGCAAGGTCAGTCCAAGTAAACAAATGCTATCGCCAAATTCGAAGGCTGGATGCTATCGAATCTACTCCTACTAGCTGATTGTTTGAAAATCTTGCTCTAGACTGCTCATGTGAAAAATTATGGGCACCCAGATTTTAGAAATGGAACAATAAACTCCAGGTCAGTCATGGGACTGATATGAGCAAATGAAAATAGCTTCGAACAAAAAAAAACAACAAAGAATTTTAAGATTGAAATCCACAATGTTTTTTTGGAAAATAAAACTACCATAAGGCCTCTCCGCACGCACACAATGCAAGCGCACAATTGGAGGAGATTTTTCCTTATGATAGTCAAACATGCTTGATACGCAAAATCTTTTTTGATATTATTATTAGTGCATAGTGCAGAAAACAATTTCGAAAGTATAATATTAATCTTAGCCAGCATAGGTACCATTATATTATGTCTGCTATAGCTACCATGTAAGAATGGTAGGTTATACAATTGCAATCATAAAGGGCACGTATTGGTGATTGGATTTCCAACAAATGGTCAGGCAAAGGAACTTTCTGGGCCACATGTACGCCTTTGGATGGATGCATCGAGAACTTAACCAGCTCTCTGCTAACACAAGGCCGGGTTACTTCTGTAACTAGGTAACTACTGACACGAGTATGCCATCCCCCGGTCGTAACCAACCTTTATCCGAGCACTTGATACCAACAACCTCAAGTAATAAATTTACAGCAACCACATAGGTTAAATATCTGGGCTCCATACCATGACACCACCTCTATCCAGAAGGAAATTGACATACCTTTAGGAGGCGCTACCCTCAAATAACCTTGCCGCATCTTTCCTATTTCGACCATTTCCGGGTTGTGAGGTTCGATGAGGTCACGTCCACAAAGCTACGCTTTACAAAAAATCCATGGTTTGATCAATAAATGATCAGCAGCACTTCGTATGCGACATTATCAAATAGGGAATGTATCACTCGTAACCATCAACTACATAACCTCTGAGATCTTACGTCTCAGAGAAGGGTGTTAAGCTAAGAGAATAAATTCTCCGCCGCTAAACCGAAATGTATTTGACAGAAACCAGCTTTACATCTCAAAGTGTAACGTCAGACATACATCCACATAAGTCTGTTCCGGGTTCGAACAGAACCGAAGGCACTTCACAAAGAAGCCCTTGCAATCCGGGTATTCACAATTTCGATCGGACTCCCCATCACATATGGAGATCTCTATACCGGCGCGACACAGCGCAGAGACATTCGACGGGTAATCCTTTCGTTCTTGAAAATTCGCGGTCTTCACACCGGTCTTCAAATGCTATCCATTTACGTCATATAGTTATTCGGAATGGGTTATATGACACAAAGTCCTCTCGCAACAAAACCGAATAATGAGCGCTATATTTAAAAATATATGAATATTAGGATCTTAGTTAAGTCACAACTTACAACCCAAAACCTTTCTTCAAATGGTTAAAACAAATTACCATTTCAAATCCTTAAACAAAAAGATTCACTTCAAAAAGTTCACCAATCTTTCACAAAGATTCATTCATAGCTTTCAAAACAATTCCATTTCAAACTTGAAACCCTTTCAACAAAAATTGGAAATCCTTTCTTTATATGAAAGCTATTATTATTTCAAAAACAAGGGTTTTCGTTTTAGAAAAATATGATCAAATATGCACAAGTTATAGCCTTTAAAGTATAAACTTGGGTTGATTTTAAATTCCTAAAATAATACTTTTAAAACACTTTAAAAATGGTCTAAACACCATATATATATATATACACACACACATATATATATAAGTTGTATCCCCACTTTTCAAACCATATTATCCAAAATAGTTTTCAAATCTTAAACAAGATATACTCTATTCAAACTAAATTCAATTTTAAATTTCCCTTTCCAAAAGCTTTCCATATTCAGTTCAATTCCTTTTCCAAAACCAATTGGATTCAAAATTCTACTTTAAATCAATTTTATTAAATTCAAATATCTACGACTTAATCAATTTCTTCGTGCAGTCCATATTTGTGTGTGTATTATGTAGTCCAGGGGTTTTACACAATAGTGCAATATCATCAATCATCACAAACCAAACACAGCAATGTTGATAAGCGGTATAATCCTATAACGCTTATCTTCATTCACGGATTAACAGAGAAATAGTATAAATTCATCACAGTTAAATAATTTACATTCATCACAGCTCAAATCAAAATAATTCCATCACAAAGCATCACACATCAGGGATATCAAACAATTCAAATATTCAATATGATCCCAAAATATCCATAAGTAAGATCAATTAATTATCTGATTAATTTAAATCAGATTAATTACTTATGAATAAACATAAATCCTGGTTAATTAATATTAATTTACAAACCATTTTAATTAATTTTAATCATTTATTAATTAACGTTTAATAATAAATTAATTAACCTTTAATTATTAATTAATTAATCTTAATAAATAAATAAATTAACCTTCAATCATTAAATAATTAACATTTAATTATTTAAATAACCTTTAATTAATTAATTACATTAATAAATTAACCCTTAATTAATTAACCTTAATTAATTATTCTTAATTAATTACAATAAGTGATTATCCCTAATCACAAATTAACTACATTGAGTAATTATCCTTTATCACTTGATTAATCAACTTTAATCATTAATTACTTTTAATTAAGTAATTATTTTTAAGTAATTAATTACCTTTAATTACTTACCTTAATTAATTAATCAATTAATTATTATTTTAATTATCCACCTTAATTAAATAAAGATAACCCTTTTTCTAAATTTATCTCAATTACATCATTTAAATTAAATTCTTGAAATCATTTTTATACAAAAATATTGATTAATTAAAGTTTATTATACTTACAATGATCACTTCCTTAATTACATTATTTTGTTTTAGAAAGCAAAATAGAGATTTAATAAGATAATTTACCTTATAAGTATTTCAAAAAAAAAAAGAATTTAAATTCAAAATACACATAACTTTAAGAATTAAATTCTTGAACCAAACAAATTTTTAAACATTTAAGTTTTATCATGTTAAAACTTTGGAAACTTGTTTATTTCATTTGGCTTTGAAAAACTATGTATAACATTTAGCATTCAGCCTGTATCTCCTGTTACTTTTAAAACAGGTTTAGATATACTTACAAAAGTTTTAAAAATCTACACATAATTTATTTATAGCTTTTTAAAACTGCTATGTTCAACAACCCGAGTCAAATAATCAAAAACCTGAGCAAAAACCCCAATCCCCCGAGCAACAACCCGAGCAAATCTATTTTTTCTTCTTTTCTTTTAAAACTTTGTTTTAAATTTTAGAACTTGTTATGAGTTAGTCACACGTGCACGGACCTGGTAGCAATCTTGAGCCAACTAACCATAATCCCGTACTCCCCGAGTTAACTTCTTCTTCCCAAAAGACTCAATTATCCAGACAAACAAGTGCACAGATGCACATGCACCGACTATCGGCCTCCCTCCGACTAACTTCGCTACCACCAGCAAGTTATCATTGACCACCTCTACCCAATCAACTAACCAGATCGACGATTCGATTAAGAAACCAAAATCGAGCTACTCGACTTCAATCTGGAAACACCACCTGATCAGAAAATCTCCCCCACCCCAACTTCACCGTCCACTGGCGAACTCGCCGTTCCACCCAAAACTTTGCCAGACACTCCTCTTCCAATTTCCCCACCACGATAGTCTTTAATTCACCCACTTCGGTGAACCGCTTCGTAAAACCCCATCGACCAAGAGTTGCTTCTAAACCTTAAATCAACGCCGATCGATCACCACAGCATATTATAAAATCATTTATTATTTTTCCATGAATCCCCAAACCTCCATCTTCCTCCAGAAACAATCCCAAGATTTTACGATCACGCGATCAGCAGAAATTAATGCATTTAACTTTTTTGTTCAGTTTACGATATCTTAATGATTATTGGCTTAAAAATCATGAATTGGTTTCCTAAATTCATGATTTTGTATTACAAATCTGTTCGTGAAGTCAAAACATGAATTCGAAATTTTGACTTGATAAAATCACCCCTGTAATATATATTCTTTTTGAAATATTTATTGAATGATTTTACTTAAAATTATTTTTAGAATATACATTACACTCTTATAATCACTTTCCACTAAGAGATCGCAGTCTAGTATGGATTCATTTGGGTGATAAGAAATTTTAAAACAAGTTTTAAGAACCTATCATATATAACAGAGATGATGTGTATACATATACACAGACCTGCATATACTCATATAACTTTATATATATCACATGCAACACATTGTCATTCATATAGACAAATTTCAAGTCATCATCACAAGCATACGAAATCAAGCAACAATATATAAGTATATTGAGGGTCAAAATCTTTACTCACCGTGATTTGGGAAGAATAGAGAACCTGGAATGTTTTCAAGTTTGAAAATATAGAATTGATTGTTTATGAGCTGAAGTGAAGCTTTGATCTTTGCTTCAAAGCTGAAACTTGCAATTGCATTCGATCTTGAAACTAGAGGGTTCGATGTTTACTTCAAGCTTTACAGGTTGAAGATTTAAAATAGGTTGATGGCTTCTAGGTTTTGAAAAATAAACTGGAAATGATTCTGCGGTGCTTTGCTTTGATTTTAGGTTTGAATTTTTTTTTCTTTTTGATCTGAGTTGAATCTAAATGTTGAACTGCATTTGAATTTGAAGCTTGATTTGTTTTACAAGTTTTTGATTTGAAAACTATTGCTTTGATTTATTTTTGTTTCAATTGCTCCAATTTTAATCTTGAATCTATTTTATTTTGAAAGAGTTTGGACTGGAGCTTAATATCTGAGATGATCTGCTTTGCTTTCAGATTGTATGTTTTGATTTGTAGATTTAGTTTTGGTTTTTCTAGATTTCAACATTTGTTTTGAAGATGAGGAAGAATTGGAGAGGAGAATGAAAAATATAGCCTGGTTTTACTCTTCAATATATTTTTATAAAATTTAATTTAAATTGAGAAAAATTAATGCCACTTGTTAAATTAACTAACACATGTAAATCTATGTAAACACTTATCTTACATTTGTTAATTCATATCCTCTAAATTTTAAAAATGTCATTTGCTAAAATTTTATGTCTAAATCCCTCTTTTAAGTAATTTTGTAAACTTTGTTTTAAACCCTTTCAGTTTTATATTTACAAAACATTCCTTTTTATGTTAACTTATGTTTTATATTTGTACATTTTATATTATTTATACAACTTTTAAATCCAATTTTTTATTTATAAGATACTTATCCTTGAATTTCAAATCAAAAATTCTTCTTTAGGAAAACAAACACATTTTATTCATTTGTTCCTAGAAAATTCAAATTAATTCACTAATTAATTTATAATTAATCCCAAATTTAAAAATTAGTTCATAATTAATCTCAAAATTTATTTTAATTACTAATTTTATTTTGGCCTAAAAACCAGGAATGTTACACAAGCTGCCCCGTGTTAGTCATTTAAAAGTGATGCTAGTGTCGTGGCTATCCATCATAATCCTCTTTCTTCAAATCTAGCAAGCATATACCAAATCCAACCACTTCGTTCTGGAGTCTCCTCGGCATGCACAGTTGTTAAAGTGGCTCCAATATTGAAAAAGAGTATGCCAATAAGAGGCCTCAATCTCTTTAACAAACAAACGTCATTTCACACACCAGTTGGTTCTTTTACATTTCGAAAATGATTCATACTTGATACCAAAAAATTGTATTCACTTCAAAATATCCATCATTACAAAATACCATATTTACTTAAAATATGTTATTTTTACTTCAATAATCATTTCGAATTTCAACTTAGGTTATAACTTCTTTTTAACCAAATTCGCATTTAAATCCACGATTTAAATATAAATAGTTCCCACTTTGACCAGTTTGAATTTTCAGAAAGTAGTTTGAATAATTTTAAATAGTTTTAAAAGGTTAAAATAGTTTAAGTAGTTAAATAGCTAAAACAGTCTGATATAAAATGGCTTGAGTAGTGATAATGGTTTATATAGTAAAATAGTCTGGAAAATCAAAATAATTTGAAATTTAAAAAGATAGATTTTTAAACAGTTTATATTAAAATAATTTATTTTGAAAATAGTTTCAAATCAAATTATTTCATTCCATTTCCAATAAATTTAGACCCAGGTCCAAATTTCAATCAAACTGATTCAATTTCAGATTTTTCAAATCAAATCATCTCAATCTCAATCTCAAATCGACTCGATTTAGATTTCAATTTCAATTCAAATCAATTTCAATTTCGGAACATTCATTTTAACTTCAAATTCGATTCAACGTTTTGATTTACTGATTTAAATTCAAATTTAGTTCTTATTTTAAACAATTTCAATTTATATATTTCCAAGTCTAATTTCAATTTACAGGTTTAAATCACTTAATTAAATTATACTTCCATGTCAATTCAAGGTTCAATGTTTTTAAAATAATTCAATCTCAAGCTAAATTTTGAAATTTCCATTTATATCTCTTTTACTTAAATAAATTTGAAGTTCAAGTCAGAAGTTCAAACCGTTAAAACAATTTCAATTTTTTTAATTCAAGTCAAATGTCGCTTTTACTTCACATTTCAAACTAAATTCTTAAAACAATTTCTTTTAACCAATTTCGATTTCAACATTTCAAAGCACAAATTTGAAATAAATCAATCTTTATAAATTCGATTTTAAGTTCTTTAAAACCAACTTATTTAAATAGATTCAAATTCAAGAATTTAAAACCATTTAATTTAACCAGTCCAATGCTCGTATATGATTTTCTATCCTGTGGCCAAGTGCTTAGTTGTTAAAATTTTAATTGCAGGGATATATATATATATCATTTCGATCCAAAATAAATATCATTGGTACGTATCATTTTAAATTTTTCTTAATTTATTCGAAATAATTCAAATCATCACTTTATATACCATCAAATAATATACAGGGTGATAACAAGATATATATATATATATATATATATATATATATATAAATCAGTAAACGTCCAATCATCCAATATATCAAAAAAAGCCAGCCATCACAATCGACATCCAAATCAGTCAATATGTCACACCACTTAACTAGTTACCAATTATTCAGAATTTAACTAGCAGTTTAATTCCAATTTCATTTTAACCGTTAATTCAAAATTTATAACTAATAAATTTTAAACATCAATCGATAAAATTTAATCACTTCATGATTTCTATTTAACTAAAAAAAACATAATTTAATATTTCGTGAGTGGTTTTATGACGCAGCGGATATAAACTTTGATGTGCTAATAATGTTTTGATACCAATTTGGCGCAGCTTTCTTCCTCACGAAATGATTTCGTGTCAAATAAACCTGATAGAACGATAAATGCCCAATTCCGTTGATCATGACGATACTGGAATCTAGCTATCTCCAACCCGTTGATCTCGCAAGATACCGTGTTGAAAGATCTACAATTCGATTATTGATCACTCGCAAGTGATACCGAGAATTGGCTTCCACTTCGTTGATTCGTGCACGAATAACCTAAAGAAGGAAAGAAGAAGGAGATCACACTCAACTTCAACAATGGTGGCAAAAGCGCACACACAAATTTTATTCAAAAATCAACTCCCTTACAAATGACATCACATCCCTATTTATAGGAATTACAACACATAGACAGACTTAACATACAACACACGACCTACGACCTAACACTTGCGACTTAACAAGTCACGACCCAACATCACACGAGTTACAACACACGACTTAATAACACATCAACATATAACATACGAAGATGCAACGACTCATGACTTAACAACATTATGACTTAACAACAATACATACGAACTACAATACCATGCGACATAACATCATGGCGACATTACGACATAAGATAGCACAGCTCCATGCGACATAAGAACCTACGACATAAGAATCCGCGGAATAGGTTGAGCGACTTAAGTGATGCGGCATATGATGAGCGGCTTAAGCTTCAGAAGCGACTTAGCGACTTAAGGTAAGCGACTTAAAAATGAGCGACATAAGTAATTGCGAATTAAGACATCAGCGACCTAGTGAAGTGTGGCATCAGGGAACGACTTAAGAGTTGCGGCCTTGAGTCGCTTATCAATGCAGGCGACTTATGATGATGCTTTAAGCGATATATGCGGCATACGACTTACGACCTAAGGTGGTCGCGACTTAAGGTTAGGCGCTGCATCATCCTCCCCTGGTTGAAAAGAATTCGACCCCGAATTCACACTTTCCTCTTCTTCGACTTGCTTATTCTCATGATATGTAATCAAGTGTTTGACGTTGAAAACGTCAGCAGTATGGACATGATCCCGCAATCTCAACTGATAAGCAATTCTCATTAATCTTCTTTACGATCTCCAAAGGACCAATCTTTCTAGCAGCTAACTTGTTGTAAGCACCAATAGGAAATTGATCTTTAGTTAGTACTGCATACACAAAATCTCCTTCTTTGAATTCAACATGTCGTCGTTTGATATCTGCGGATTGCTTATATTTCTCATTCCCCTTAAGCAATCGCTCCTGCACAACCTTATGGCATCTTGCAATTCATTCACAAAATCACTAGTTCGTTTGATCACTCCTTTATGCTGTGGTACTATAGATAAATCCAATGGTCCCTTAGGAATTGTTGAGTAAACGACCTGAAATGGACTGAACCCAGTGCTACGATTAATTGCATGGTTGTGTGCGAACTCAGATTGACACAGCTTGGAATCCCAACTCTTCAAATTGTCATTCACGAGGCATCTCAATAGATTGCCTAGGGGTCTATTCACAACTTCTGTCTGTCCATCCGTCTGTGGATGATAAGCACTACTAAATTTCAGCTTTTGTCACGACCATTCTCCATAGACTCATCCAAAAATGACTCAAAAAACGAGTGTCTCCATCCGATACAATAGATTCAGGCAACCGGTGAAGACGATAGATCTCTCTGAAGTATAATTGTGCAACATTAACAACTTCTGCCGTCTTTTTGCATGCGATAAAATGTACCATTTTTGAAAAACGATCAACCACCACATAGATAGAATCATTGCCACGTTGCGTCCTCGGCAAACCCAATACAAATTCCATACTAACATCCACCCATGGTTTAGTAGGTATAGGCAACGACATGTATAAGCCTGCATTTGTCGCGGTTCTTCTTTGAAACTTCACAAATATGGCACCTCTGAACAAACTTTTCAACTTTTTTCCTCATTGACGGCCAAAAATAAGACTTTGAGATCAACTGCATAGTACGGTCACGACCCACGTGTCCTTCTTCATGTAATTCTTTGATGATATTCATTTGTGAACTACAATCTGGAATACACTAGTGATTTCCTCTGAACAGAAAACCTTCAACCAGCATATATCCATCCATGCTTCCCTGCTTGACTTTGTTTAAAATCTTGGAAAAATAAGAATCTGATGTAAGAAAATCTGGAAGTAAATCAAAACCCATCACCTCTACTCGCATGGTTGTTAGTAAAGTATTCCTCCGACTCAATGCATCGGCAACGCGATTAGTTACTCTAGACTTATGCTTTACGATAAACGTAAATTGTTGCAAATAAGCTATCCACGATGCATGCCTAGCTGCAATTTTATTCTTCCCTTGTAAATGTTTCAACGCTTCATGGTCCGTATACAAAACAAATTCTTTGTGGAACAAGTAATGTCTCCAATGCTTCACAGCCTGCACAATAGCATAAAACTCCACATCATAAGTACTGTATCTCATCTTTGCTCTAGAAAGTTTTTCACTGAAATAGGCAATTGGACGTCCCTTCTGACTCAACACTCCTCCAATTCCAACTTTAGATGCATCCGTATGTAAATCGAATAGCAACTGAAAGTATGGCAACACTAGAATCGGTGCTGAGGTTAAAAGTTCCTTGATTTGTTCAAAAGCAAATCCTGCCTCTTCCGTCCATGAAAACCTCTTTCCTTTCATACAATCAGTAACAGGGGTAATTACACTACTAAAATGCGGTATAAATCTTCGATAAAATGAAGCTAACCCATGGAAACTTCTGACTTCTGTGATAGTTTTGGTCTGTGGCCAATTTCTGATTGCGGCTACTTTACTCTGATCCACCTGTATCCCTTCCTTAGACACGACATATCTCATAAATAAAATACTTGGCATCATGAACACGCGTTTCTTCGTCGCTGCATAGAATTGTTCCTGACGAAGAATAATTAACACCTTTCGCAAGTGTTGAATGTGCTCCTCCGTGCTAGCATTATAGATCAAAATTTCATCAAAGTAGACTACAACAAATTTCCCGATGTAAGGTCTAAAAATTTGATTCATCACCCTCATAAATGTACTAGGTGCATTAGATAGACCAAACGATATAACCAGCCATTCATATAATCCTTCTCGAGTCTTGAATGCTGTCTTCCATTCATCACCTGGTCTTATGCGAATCTGATGATAACTACTCTTAAGATCAATCTTCGAAAAGATTATAGAGCCACTAAGTTGATCCAATAGATCACCAAGCCTTGGCATAGGAAATCTGTATCTAACAGTTATTTTGTTGAGTGCCCTGCTGTCGGTACACATTCTCCATGAACCATCTTTCTTTGGTACCAACAGAGCTGGTACAACACAAGGACTGAGACTCTCTCGAACACGCCCTTGCTCAAGTAACTCCTCAACCTCTCTCCTCAACTCTTCATGCTCCTTTGGGCTCATACGATAATGTGGCCTATGCGGTAATACATCACCTGGCACTAGATCAATCTGATGTTGTATATCCCTCAGTGGCGGTAATTCCTTGGGTAATTCCGCAGAAAAGACATCTTCAAATTCGTTCAACACTGGTCTGACCTACGCAGGAACTTCAAGCTTCACTTGTTTCATACCCAATCAACATAAACATTTCAGCACTATCTTTCACTTCTTCAACAAATTCTCTCGTAGATAATAGACTAGTTGATTCCACCATCTTCTCTAACTTGCTTTCACTTTGTTCACGCTTCTTAGGAACTAGGATAATTTGAGTACCTTCAAACATGAAACTGTAGCTGTTGGTGCGACCACTATGTTGTACAACTATATCATATTGCCAAGGTCTTCCTAATTGTAAGTGACACACATCCATATCTACAACATCACACCATATATCATCTTTGTACTTCTTCCCGATAGAAAATGTAACAAATGCTCGTCTTCCCACTGTCACTTCTCCACCTTTCTTCAGCCATGCCAGTTTGTAAGCTCTAGAGTGTTTTTCAGTCTTCAACCCTAACTTCGTGACGGCTTCTTCAGAAATAATGTTATTACACTTCCCGCATCAATAACAAATCGACAAACCTTTCCCAAGATAGTACATGTAGGCTGAAAGATATTGCTTCTTAGCCAACTAGAATCATTCTCATGCTTTGGCACTAAACAAGACCTCCATATCATTAAGTTACATCCTTCGTCTCCTGACACAACTTCTTCATCTTCATCAAACTTCGATGGTTGAGTATAGTCAACTTCAGCTTCTACATCCTCATACTCACATTCCTCTACAACTAATGTTCTCATCTTTGGCTTTGTATATTCATTACTTTTATGGCCAAACTCCTGACAATTATAGCACTTGATACTTGTTGTTGACCTTTTTTTTAGCGGCTTCATTGACAATTGGTTTATTGACTGCCTTGAAAACATTAGCACTGCTACTAGCACCCTTATTCTGGTTATTAGAACTTGTAAACACACCACTTCCTCGTCTCCCTTGTTTCTCCCAAGCTAGAGCTTTCAGATGTGCTTCAGCAACAGACATTGGATTAAACATATTAACCATGTCTTGAATTTGCAATCATAACCCTCCAATATATCTAGCCGTTAGCTGCTCCTCGGTTTCCATAATTTCATTCCTTGCAATCAATTGATAGAATTCATCTGCATAATCATTCACTGAATTCGTCCCTTGTCTCAAATTCTGCAAACGCTGATACATAAGAGATTGATAATTGTACGGCAAGAAAGTTGCATTCATCATCTTTCTCATCTTCTCCCAAGTGACAACTTTTGATTTTTCCATTCTCTCCTGAGTTAGTTTAGTTTGCTGCCACCAAGCCATAGCTCTTCCCCTTTGTCTTATAGCAACTAATTGGACTCTACGATTCTCTGGCACCTCCTTGAATTCCAAAATTTCTTCAACATCAGACAACCAATCAAGAAATTCTTCTGCTTGCAAACCACCTTTGAATTCTGGAATTTCCATCCTCATACCTGACTCCCATTTACGATCATTTTCTGAATCAAGATATTGATTTTGCACTTGGCCTCGATTTTGATAATGAATACTACCTCCATCACCATCCTCCTCAAAATCATATGTACTTCGATATCGATCACGTCCATCTACATCACTTCGACTACGTATGTCCCTTCTACCCTGTCTTTCAACATCATGGTATGGTTCATTCTCAAACTCACGTGGGGTTCTTCTTTCATCATTTCGATACTCACTGTGTTCTCGCCTCATTAAAACTGAAGATTCTCTCCTTTCCCGATAAGACTTAGGTGACATCCTTCTATCTTTCGAAACCGATGGTGAAACCCTGTTTCCACTCTGGTTCGAAATTGGTGACGTTCTCCTTTGATTGTGATTCATGTCTTTCATCAATTTCTCCAACTTTTCAATACCCTCATTGAACATTTCATTAATACGCTGCTCCATCTGCTCAGCTTCTTGTCTTCTATACACATCCTCAACATTATGATAACGATTAGCACGTCTCGAAGGCATGATCTTCAAACAATCTCGTTTCTTTGACTTGGCTACGATCTAACTTTCTTTAACTCGCTCGTCTTTGACTTAGCTCGGCTCTGAACTGCCTTGATCTTGCTCGGCTTTATTCTGGCTTTAACTTGGCTCTCGGCTTTGATATGGATCTGATTCGATATGGCTCTGATACCAATTAAGTGACGCAGCGGATATAAACTTTGATGTGCTAATAATGTTTTGGTAACAATTTTGCGCAACTTTCTTCCTCACAAAATGATTTCGTGTAAACCTGGTAGAATGATAAATGCCCAATTCCGTTGATCGTGGCGATATCGGAATCTAGCTATCTCCAACCCATAGATCTCGCAAGATACTGTGTTGAAAGATCAACAATTCGATCGTTGATCACTCGCAAGTGATACCGAGAATTGGCTTCTACTTCGTTGATTCATGCACGAATAACCCAAAGAAGGAAAGAAGAAGGAGATCACACTCAACTTCAACAATGGTGGCAAAAGCACACACACAAATTTTATTCAAAAATCAACTCCCTTACAAATGACATCGCATCCCTATTTATAGGAATTACAACACATAGACCAACTTAACATACAACACACGACCTACGACCTAACACTTGCGACTTAACAAGTCACGACCCAACATCACACGAGTCACAACACACGACTTAACAACACATCAACATATAACATACGAAGATACAATGACTCACGACTTAACAACATTATGACTTAACAACAATACATACGAACTACAATACCACACGACATAACATCATAGCGACATAACGAGGTAAGATAGCACGGCTCCATGCGACATAAGAACCTGCGACATAAGAATCTGCGGAATAGGTTGAGCGACTTAAGTGATGCGGCATATGATGAGCGGCTTAAGCTTCAGGGGCGACTTTGCGACTTAAGGTAAGCGACTTAAAAATGAGCTACATAAGTAATTGCGACTTAAGACATCAGGGACCTAATGAAGTGCGACATCAAGGAATGACTTAAGATTTGCGGCCTTGATATCTTGAGTTGCTTATCAATGCATGTGACTTATGATGATGCTTTAAGCGATATATGCGGCATACGACTTACGACCTAAGGTGGTCGCGACTTAAGCAAGCGACCTATAGTAGGAGACTTAAGGTTAGGCGCTGCATCAGTATAATTACTCGTCTTTATTTGAAACTGAAAATTTTTCAGCTTCAAATAAATTCCAATTCAGATTCATCCCATAGCCTTAGTCAATACGACCGCAACGCGACTTGTTTCGTTCGAAACAGACCTCATATCAAAATGTTATGAATTAATTGGCATAACAATATAATTAGATTACAATAACAAAATTAATTAACATATTAAAATAATTAAAACGATAACCTTTCCCCTTTGTTCATCTGCCCAGGCCGAACTCGTGAAACCCAACTCGCGACCAAGTCCTTCCACTCAAGGGCCACCACGGATGACCAAGTATTTTGGTAGCAATTCTCTCCCAAAAACTCCAAAATGAATACTGGTGATACTATAGTCATCTCCGTAATTATTTCCCTACGACTAAAGTAATTTCAATGCTTTAATTTCTTTAAAAAATATTTTCAAAATATAATTCTAGACAAAAAACTTTCAAATAATTTTATTATTAATTCTGAAGACTTTGAAAACAATGGGATTTGGATTCTAAAATTCTCAGCTTTAAACCTTTTCTGTTTATAAGCCATATTATAATTATAATTATACAATTACATTACCTTATTATGAAAACCTTCCGTTAATTTACATCTTTATTATTGCAAAAAATTCTTATCGTAATTAGATTTCAATTCAATCTAATTATTAAACACTTCGTGAAGTAGAGTTCACAAAGTATTCTTTTTAAGTTTAATTTAAACAATAATCGATGATAACTAAATATTATCATCTCCTAAAAAGCAACATCCATTAATAATCATACAGATTTGTGGAAAAAAATTCTTTATATATATAAAATATAGTTTAGTTAAAATTATTTCATTTACCCTCTTTTAAAACAACATTATGCCGATCTACCTCGTTTAAGTGTTTAGAAACCTCTATCGATAACATAGCGCCTTATCTGCCAACCAGAATTCATAAACAACTCAACAGAGAAATAAAGACAATATAAAGCATTTTATAACACTAACAAATACATGCTCTCATACACACACACACACACACACACACACACTCAAAAATATGCTTATTCTAAGGTATTACTACCTTATTTCTAATGAGTATAACCCCACCAAAGCTAAGGTTATTACTGAACCAAAGCTCGGATGCCAACAATGATTACCCAAATTTTGTAAAGTTTAAATCGGTAATAATCCACACATTTCCAACTCAAACAATCCGAAACAAAAATAACCAATGGGGTTAATTAAAGAAGAAAAATAAGAAAAGAAGAAACCAAACATAGAATCTCACAGCGGAATGACAAAACATAATAATCAAATAAATGGTTCATGAAGTTGTTTATACTATACATTTGATTAAAATTTTACAACATCTATCAGAGTTATACATACAACAGAACAATAGAATAATGCAGGGAAATAATACTAGCTATATAATATACCAAATCTTCGTCTTAGTCCTCCAGAACATAATATTCAGTGCCCTGAAAACTCAGGGTTTACATGATCATAAAGTAAAACAATACTTTCGGGTCATAACTAAAATATCCTTATGTGAGTCAAATCAATATCAATATAACAGGAGTGTAAAAGCGTCAGACATGTTTACGGCGTTTCATCTCCAATCCATTGTATAACGTGGGTGCAAAAACTCAAGAGATATTACGGGATTTTCCATCTCTTACGGATTCGTCAAAATATCTATATATAGTATAATAAGCTATATATATAATGAATAGTTAATAAAATAAATATTTTTCCTAACTTTAAGGCTTTATGTTAACCCCATTAATGTGTTTCTATGCATTATCATACAGTTTGTATATAACGTCCTAGTAGCACGTCGGAGGATAGAGATGCACCGTGATATGACAAAACTAAACTAAACACGTAGTGGTCTCGTTTAAGGGCAAAAGTATGTAAAGGAACGTGAGGCAATGCCTAAGCAGTTCGGGTCGCAGGGGTGTTGGTAACGCATCATAGCCATGACCGCCCACCGCATCCATCCATCCCATATCGAGTCAAATGGTGGTCATTCCAAATCAATGTGCATGAATCGAAACCAACATCAAGGAAATAGTATGGACTGAGTCCAAAGAAGAAAATCGAAGAATGGATGTCTGCTCGAGGTAGCTACCCTCATTGGCCCTGTCAAGCCATCCTGTTTTAGTCATTTCAAATTAACACAAGTGTCTGAGCTATCCATCATTGTTCTCTTTCTTCAAATCCATCAAACGTACACCAAATCCAACCGCTTCATTTCGGAGTCTCCTCGGCATACATAGTTGTTAAAGTGATTCCAATATAGACGGAGAGTATGCCAATAAGAGGCCCTGCTCTCTTTAACAACCAAACATCATTTTACATACCGATTTTACATTTCGAAAATGATTCATACTTGGTATCAAAATATCAAATTCACTTCAGAATATCCTTCATTTCAAAATGCCATATTTACTTAAAATATGTTATTTTCACTTCAATAATCATTCCAAAATTTCAACATAGATTTTAACTTCATTGTAATCAAATTCACACTTAAATCCACGATTTAAATATAAGCAGTTCCCACTTTGACCAGTTTGAAATTTTAGAAAATAGTTTGAATAATTTTAAATAGTTTAAAAAGTTTAAATAGTTTAAATAGTTAAATAGTAAAAATAGTTTGATATAAAATGGTTTGAGAATTGAAAATGGTTTATATAGTAAAATAGTTTGAAAATCAAAGCAGTTTGAGTATTTAAAAAGATAGATTTTTGAACAATTTATATTAAAATAATTTATTTTGAAAATAGTTTCAAATCACACCGCTTCTTACCATTTCCAATAAATCTTAACCGAGGTCTAAAATTCAATCAAATTGATTCAATTTCAAATCTTTTAATTCAAATCATGTCAATCTCAATCTGATCAATTTCAATTTCGAAACATTCATGTTAACTTCAAATTCGATTCAGCGATACGATTCAATGGTTTAAATTCCAATTCAATTTTTATTTAAACCATTTCAATTTATATAAATTCCAAGTTCAATTTCAATTTACAAATTTAAATCACTTAAATCGAATTAAATTCAATGTTCAATTCAAGGTTCGAATCTTTTAAAATAATTCAATTTCGAGCCAAATCCAGAAAAACCCATTTATATCACTTTTACTTAAATAAATTCAAAGTTCAAGTAAAAGTTCATACTTTTAAAACAATTTCAATTTTCTTAATTCAACTCATATGTTGATTTTATTTCACATTTCAAATTAAATTCTTTAAACAATTTCTTTTAACCAATTTCGATTTCAAAGCTCAAATTTGATATAATTCATTCTTTATAAATTCGATTTTTATTTCTTTCAAGCCAACCCTTTTAAATGGATTCAAGCTCAAGAATCTAAAAACATTTTATTTAACCAATCCGATGTTGTCTACAATTTTCTATCCTATGGCCAAGTAATCAGTAATTGCAATTTTTATTGTAGGGTTGGATATATATATATATATATATATATATATATATCATTTCAATCAAAATAAATGTCATACATATATACCATTTCAACCTTTTCTTAATTTATTCGAAATAATTCAAATAATAGTTTTATATACTGTCGAATAATGTATATGGTGATAACAGGATATATATAAATAAATAAGCATCTAGTCATCTAATATACAACCAATGGCTATCCATCATAATCAACATCCAAATCTGACAATATATCACAATAATTAACCAATTACCAATAATTCGGAATTCAACTAGCAGTTCAATTCCAATTTCAATTTAACTGTTAATTCAAATTTTCTAACAGGTAAATTTTTATGTCATAATCAAATGTCAATTCATTTACCAAACATCCATCAATAAAATTTAATTACTTCATGAATTCTATTTAACTAATAAAAGGATAATTTAGTATTTCTGAGTGGGTTTAATCACTTACATTTATCTGAAACTGAAATTTTTTAGCTTCAAATAAATTCCAATTCAACTCCATGTCGTAGCCTTCATCGATACGATCGCAATATGACTTGTTTAGGTTGAAATAGACCTCGTACTAAAATTTTATGAATTAATTAGCATAGCGTTATAATTAGATTATAATTAACAAACTTAATTAACATAATTAAAACAATTAAAAAATAGCCTTTCCCCCTTCGTTCATCTCCCCTGGCCAAACTCGCGAACCCCAACTTGCGACCAAGTACCTCTATGCATGCGGCAACACATATGACCGGAGCCCCATTTGTAACATCCTGCATTTGAAGGCCAAAAGCTAAGTGTTATGGATGCTGCATGTAACGACTCAGAATTTCAGACATTTAAAATTCGTATATTTAATTGATTTTAAATATACACAAGTAAAGTTCATAAGCTGAATAAATAATATTTTGAATATAGTGATTTAATTGGATAATTAAATTGTTGATTTAATATTTTAAATTGCTGGAATAATTGAAATTTGGATTTAATATGAATGAAAATAATTTATAAAGTTGAATTAAATCCTAGTTGAATTAGAATAATGCTAGAGAACTTTTAAAAATCGAATTAAAAGTTGATTTGTAGATAATAAATATTTTAATATTTAATTGACGTGTAAAAATAGTCATTTTTCAAACAGTCTCGGATTTCGACGAAACTAAGTTTCATCGGATCCGAAATGTTATATTATTGTAGGATTTCAAATTTCGTGTTAATCGGATTTCTGGATTGTAAGCTAAAACGTGTAGAAATCAGTTTAAATGAATTTAAAATTTAAATAATCGATTTGAAAACCTATCTTTCAAATACGATCGAATTGGCTCCCGATATATATTCCATTGCATTCGGAATGGGGGTAAAACATTATAAACGCCAGGCGGTACGCTTTATTTGGAGTTTGGAAAAAATTCGGGTGAATAGTGTCGCGAAATTTTCTATAAAAGGATGTTACAATCTTCATTTTGCAAAATCCTAATTGAAATTAGGGCTAGCCGCCCACTAATAATTTCAATGGCCGAAAAAACATCATCTTCTTCCTTGATTTCTGGCCGATCCATTGACAATCAACAAAAACCTTCAACTAGAAGATTGTAGAGAATCACGTGAACTACAAATCCACGGCTGTGATCGAGAATGGAGCTACGGATTGACGGCGAATCGAGTGTGAAGCCGAACGTTTCAAGCATGATTTCCAATGCATAGGATTGACCGAGCTTAGCTGGTTGCTGGTCGTTGGTGGAGGCGTGTTATAGCTTTGACGTGGTAGGGTTTGATTAATGTGGAGTCGATCGTAGCGGCCTCGAAAATTCACGAACGAAGGCGGATAATTTGGGTTTGTTTCATGCGTGTTTTACTGGGTGGAGGAGAAAATGATTATGGTGGCCCTAACGTGAAGGAGTGAAATCAATGACCAGATGGAAGCAAGGGTTTGCAAAATAATAAATAAAATTGTAAATTGATTTATATTAATTTGTTTGAACTTTAAAACGTCATACCTTTGTCATACGAGGTCGAAAATTGACGAAACGACTTGCGTTGGAACCATATTGACGAGCACTACGCGATGGAGCCAATTTGGAGCCGATTGGAGCTAGTGTGAATTTAGGTAAAATTAAACGCCTATTTAATTTTATTCAGAACAAAACGCTGAAACTGCTATTGGAAGCAATGTGAGTACAACACAATCTTTCTGGCTCACTGATATTTTATATAAGTGAGAATAAATAATATTTATAACGATTGATGATTATTTGGATGATATATGATATATTGATTGGTATTTGGATATATTCCTGCCTAGTGAAGCAGATGACCCTATACGTTCCTATGTATGAGCGGATGACCCTTTGTACGCGCGTCTGCCTTGAAGCGGACATTGTACATATTTTCTAATATGTATATTTGTTGCAGGTGACGGGTTGGAGGGATCCAAATGGATTCCTCACCATTATTGATTTATTTACAGATATTGTTATACATTCTGTTATCATATGATATATGATGTTTTGGATGTCGTGATTGTTGTATTTAATGATGTTGCAGCATTGGGCCATATTTTGGAAATTTTAAAATGTTGGTGATTTCCAAACTTAAATGGATTTTAAAGTGATTTTGGAAATAAATGTTTATTGATTTTGAATTGTAAAGGAATGGATTTATTTTAAATAAATAAATGTTATAATTTTTATGTTATAAACATTATGATGTTTTGGAAAATATAATCAAAATATGATTTCTGAAATGTGGAGATTACTATTTTGTGGAATAGTATAAAATGAGAATTTTTGATTTATTATAAATGGTTTATATAGAATATTTATAAAATTTATATTTTATAAATAAAAATATTGGAATTATAAAACGAGTTTTGTAAAAGTTTAAAATGAAGTTATAAATGGAGTTTATAAGTGAATAAGATTTATAATTGTGAAGTTATAAAATAAATGAATTCGTAAAATAAATGATTTATAAGTAATTAACTTACAAATTGGATTTGGCATATAAATGAGATAAATGTAATTGGTTAATAAAGGAGATTTATAAATTGAAATTTTTATAAAATACAAATGTGAACTTACAAACATTGTTTATAAATCCGAAATCAATTGAATTTGATAAGTAAATATGAAAGCTTATTAAAGGAGATATATTCATGATTTTGGACAGTGGATAATCCTTTAATTAAATATGGAGAAGTGTTGGACTTGGTTAGAGATTTATATCCACGATTTTGGACAGTGAATAATATATTAAAGAAATGTTTTGGAAATTGATATTTTAAAATGGAGTTAAATGGTTTAAAGATCTTTTAAAATGTGTTAAGGATAGAAACCACAGATTTCAACATTCATTGTTGAAATAAACGTTTTCGAGAAGTAAGGAATTGATGGACTATAACACTATTGTTATAGTAAATGATTTTCGAAAGGAAATATTTTGTATAGCATTGGGATTTAAATATCTGTCTTTATTTCTAATCCCTATACTAGTGATTTTGGGTTGTCGTAAGGATATTTTACGCAACATTCGTTTTAACCCAAATAAAAGTATTTAAAAGTATGTTTTCCTTAAAGAATAAAATATATACTTAATCTTGATTTAAGTATATTTGATATTTTATAAGTAATGAAAATAAATTGATTTGTGAATTACTTATTATTAAATAAGTATTTGGAAATGTATTCCAATATAGAAGTTGAAATGGTTTTGAGAATATATCTTTCTAAAGATAATTTGAGGTGAATATTTGGCAAGTGATTTAATTAATAAAAGATTGATTAAAAGGGCCTAGTGATTGCATAGGGTGCTAAATATTTGTTTGTTTGTTTTGATAGTTAAATAACCGACTATCAAACTTGCCCAAATTTTAGTTCCTCGACTTGATGTGGGAACTATTTAGTCGTGCACTTAGTACGTAGTCTTCTGTGTAGGCTCGATTTTCCTTCACATTGAGGATGTTGATTCGTATAGTGCGGAGTATTACTCTAATCTATCGAGCTTCCTTCTTGGCCCGAAGGATAGCAAGCTGAAAGTTGGAGACGTGATAAGTCTATGGGACTTAGTTTCTGTGTGAGGTTGAGAAACGCTTTTGCCTTGTTGGTTCGAAGAGATGGGGATCAGATTTTGCTAAAAACCACTTCGGACTAACGTATATGCGACGATTGTGCAGGTTGCTTGTGATGATATTGTTATTCCAGATTTTCATAGTGGGGGACTGCTTGTTGATCGTTTGGGGTTAAAATCCCAATATACATCAGCAGCAGTGGTCTTTTCATTATGAAATATCCAATGCAAGGACTATTCACTACTAATCCTAGGGATTTCCCGACAGGATATGGTAGGAAAGTGCCTTTGGTTCGTCCAATTCCTGAACGACTTGTATGGATGTTTGTCTGACATTGCATTTCTAAAGATTACGTACATTGGTTTTTACAAACGTACATCAGTGGTGGCAAAGAAGGTAACTTCTCTTAGCTTAACACCCTCCTTGAGACGTACGAGCTTAAGGGTTGTATTTTTGTGGAAGGCAATTAGTAGTCAATGGAAATGGCCATGTGGCATTCAAAGTGATGTGATATGTGATTGTGAAAGGTAACCGTTGCCTCATTAGGCCTCATCAACCGGAAATGACCAAAACAGGGTTAGATGCAGCATGGCTAAGTGGGTCATTCCTGTTAGGATATGATCGCCCTCTTCTAGACATATCTTAGCACGCTATGACGTCGTGTATTTGATTATTGTGGTTTGTATGCTAGAGGGCCCTTGGTAAAGGTCGGTAACGGCTGAAGGATGATATATTCGGTACCATCTAGTTATAGAGGTGGACCGATCTTGTGTTGGTAGAGGATCCTTTGTGATGGTCCTTAGTACATTCTTCTATAGATGTACTGCCAGAAGGTAGTCCCTTCGCCTGGTCCTTTGTATGGAAATCCAAACTCCACTACATGTTTGCCATTTTGATTGTATTACCCAATTGGGCTATATGATGAAATTTAATCAATGTAACAATTTCGGCTATGATTAATATTATTTGTATATTGTAGACACTACTATAATATAAGAGCATTTGATATGATATGTTTTAGTTATCGTAAGGTAAAAACATGTCCGTGTTTATGTGTGGAATTGTCTTACGAGATACTTTTTTTTGATAAAGGAAAAGTTTGGTAATTTAATAAATTCAGTTGAGTGTGTTTCTCACTCTGGTTTACCAAACCGATTCGGGCGTTCTTCCCTTTTAATGCTTGGCTCAGACCGAGTATATTTATAGGTTTAGATTTGGTGCTTTTGGAGCTTCAGCGGGAGAACTGGAGATCTTTATTTTCGTATATACGTACTTGTTTTGATTATCCATTGTGCTTTGTTTGTTGTTGTTATTATCGGCATTTGTAAGGACAGGTTATTATAACTGTTCAGGCTGATAACTATTGATTGATTGTTGGACTCTGATTGATGTGTGTGTATATATACAGTTTCTACTTTGTAAAGATCATTGATATAATATTATATGTTTTCCACTGCGATGTGAGATTCTGTATTGTTCTGTTTGGTTCTATCTTCTCTCTTTCTTCTCTCCTCTTCTTCTCTCTTCTTTTCTTTCTCTTGACTTTCCACCAGTCTATGCTTTTTGGGTCAGACATGTGTGGATTATTGTCGATTCAAAGGGTACAGATTTTTGGGTCATCACATCTGGTTTCAGAGCTTAGATTTTGTATATTCTTAAGCTTTGATGTGTGCTCGGTATAGATTGAGACAGTAGCACCCTAGATTGAGTTTGAGTGTATTATATATATGAGCGCGTATTTGTTAGTGATATAAAATGTTTTATATTGTGTTTGCTTATCTTTTGAGCTGTTTGTGAATTCTGGTCGATATGTGGGACGCCATATTATCGATAGGGATTTCTAAACACTTAAACGAGGCAAGTCGACATAGTATCATTTTAAATTGGGTAAATGAAATAATTTTACCTCGATTATATTTTATATATAAGGAAACAATTTTTCAGAAATTATGGAAGTATATATAAATTGATTGTTTGGTTGTTTGAAAATGTAAATTATATATAAGTTAATGAAAGATGTTTGAATAATCAAAATAGAAACAACAATTGTAGAAAGAATAAATTATATAAGAAAATGAATTATAAGTATGGAATTATAATTAATATGATTTATAATTATGAAATAATCTTATATATATAAGAAGTAAAACTATATGATTTATAAATGAAAATGGATTTAAACCAAGAATTTGAAAATTTGAATCTCGTTAATTTTGAAGCTGTTTTTCAAAATTAAAGAGATTATATCGTTAAAAATCTAAATGAGATAAAAGAAGTTGAAATGATCTTATATAAGTAAAGTCAAATAGTGAAATTATATAAGTCAAAAAAAGATTTATAAATGTGATTTATAGATAAAAGAAATTTTTAAAAGAATATAAAGCACTGAGTTCACTACTGTTGTTGGGAAATAATAAGGGTTATGACTGCAGCATCATCAGTATCATTTTCGAGTTTCTATGTGATGGATTTGCTACCAAAGTAAATTGAAATTGAATTTTTGTTTTGATAAACAAATTTGAATTTGAAATCTAAGTTAAAATTGATAAAAATAAGTGAAACGAGTTTTGGACTTATAATATGAAGTAAGAATTTACTTTAGTAAACTTGAAAGGAATTTGAGTTAATAAGTGAATTATATGATTTGAGGTTTAACTAAAGGAAGGTTAAATAATTAGAATTGGATTTTAACTGGATTATATAAGTTGTTGAAAAGGAAATTTAAACTTAAGTGATAAATGATTATATAATATGAATTTGAAGGTTTAATAATAATAAGTTGTATAACTTATAAAATGAGAAATTCTAAGTAAAACCGATTGTTAAAATGGTTAAACTATTTTGTTAAGTAAAAAATATATGAATTTGAATAGTGATATGAAATTTGACTTTAGTGAAAGGTTAAAGAAATAAATTAGAGAATGAACTTAAGTTTTATAAGTGAAAGTAAATGCAAGTGAGAACGAAATGAAATATAACATAAGCGATGTTGAATAAAGTTGATTTGGGTATCGAAGTAAATTAATAAAGTAAGTTAAATGAATGTGAACTTGAATCATATAAAACTAATTGAAATTAAAATTGTTAAACCAAATTGAATGTAAGAGAATTGAATAAATTTGGATATGTTGGTTATACATTGGTATGTTAATTGATTGTATAGAAATTCATTAAGTGTTAATGAAATTGAATCAATGAAATTGAATCAATGAAATTGAAAGCAAATAATTGAATCCAAATTGGAAGTTAAGTGAATTTAAATAGAATTGATTTGATTTGAATTGGATGTGAAAAAACTTGAATGTAATTAGTGAATGTAAACTAATTGAATTTGAATGAATGAATGTTAATAAATCCAATGTTAATGAATCAAATGCGATTAAATTGAAAATCAATTCAATGAATATTAATGAGAAGTGAATGAATATTCATTTGGTTATGGATGGATTGGATAGATATGGATTGTTGGATGATAGTTGTTTGATGGTTGGATTTGTTGCCTTTTGTTGCATTTTCTATTTTGGCATATGTAGTAGTTGTGTTGATATATTTTGTATATTGGTATTATTTTCATATGTACATGTTTCTCATTTGTTTGTTAAGTGTTTAGTAGTTGCAGATGGCGCTTACTTCGCATTTAGAGCTTGCTTTCGTGCTATATTAGCCGTATATGCTCGCTAATAATATATAAGGTACATATCTCGGATTACATATCGTACTTTTACACTTTTTTTCCTTCGGGATGCCTCATCCTTGATGATGAGATGTATATTTGTGATATATATATATTGCTATTTTTTTCCGGATCGAACCGCGCAAAAGAGACGCTGGTGAATTTTTTTGAAAATTTGAGGCGTTAGAAAATTTTTGGGAAAATTTAAATATTTTTATGAAAACTAAATTTGGTTTTGAGTTAAAAGTTAAACGATATTAGTTGGTTTTGAAAAGGTAGCTATGTATGGATTTGAAAATTTAGAGAAGTTTTTATAAGAAGTTTAACGAATGAATTTTGGGGAGAAGTTAAAGGGTTAAATAGATTCGATATCTAGTTTAAACGAATTGTTTTCAAAAGTTAATGGATTTAATAACTTTTTCTTACTCAATAATTTAGGGTACAAAATTCTTTTAAGTAGGGGAGAATGTAACGACGCAGAATTTCATTCATTAGAAATTCGTATATTTGATTGATTTTAAATATGCACAAGTAAAGTTTATAAGCTGAATAAATAATATTTTGAATATAGTGATTAAATTGGATAATTAAATTGTTGATTTAATATTTGAAATTGCCGGAATAACTGAAATTTGGATTTAATGTAAATGAAAATAATTTATAAAGTTGAATTAAATCCTAGCTGAATTAGAATGATGTTAGAGAACTTTAAAAATCGAATTAAAAGTTGATTTGTAGAAATTGAATACTTTAATATTTAATTGACGTGTAAAAATAGTCATTTTTCAAACAGTCTTGGATTTCGACGAAAATAGTTACATCGGATCTGTAACGTTATATTATTGTAGGTTTTCAAATTTCGTGTCAATCGGATTTACGGATTATCCGGGGCAAGCTAAAACGCGTAGAAATCGGTTTAAGTGAATTTTAAAATTAAATAGTCGATTTGAAAACCTATCTTTCAAGTACGACCGAATAGGCTCCCGATATATATTCCATTGTGTTCGGAATGGGGGTAAAACATTATAAATGCCAGGCGGTATGCTTCGTTTGGAGTTCGAAAAAATTTCGGGTGAATAGTGTCGCGAAATTTTCTATAAAAGGACGTTATAATCTTCATTTTGCAAAACCCTAATTGAAATTAGGGCTAGCTGCCATTAATAATTTCAATGGCCGAAAAAACATCCTCTTTTTCCTCGATTTCTGGCCGATCCATTGACAATCAACAAAAATCTTTAACTAGAAGATTGTAGAGAATCACGTGATCTACAAATCTAACGGCTGTGATCGAGAATGGAGCTACGAATTGACGGCGAATCGAGTGTGAAGCCGCATGTTTCATGCATGATTTTCAATGCATAGGATTGACCGAGCTTGGCCGGCCGCTGGTCCTTGGTGGAGGCGTGTTATAGCTTTGACATGGTGGGGTTTGATCAACGTGGAGTCGATCATAGCGGCCTCGAAAATTCACGAATGAAGGCGGCTAGTTTGAGTTTGTTCCGTGCGTGTTTTACCGACTGGAGGAGAAGATGATTTAGGCGGCCCTAATGTGAAGGAGTGAAATCAATGGCTAGATGGAAGCAAGGGTTTGGAAAATAATAAATAAAATTGTAAATTGATTTATATTAATTCGTTTGAATTTTAAAACGTCAAAACTTTGTCATACGAGGTCCAAAATTAACGAAACGACTTGCGTTGGAACCGTATTGACGAGCACTACGCGATGGAGTTAGTTTGAAGATGATTGGAGGTAGTATGAATTTTGGGTGAAACTAAACGACTGTTTAATTTTATTCGGAACAAAACGCTGAAACTGCTATTGGAACCAATGTGAGTACAACTCACTCTTTCTGACTCACCGATATTTTATATAAGTGAGAATAAATATTATTTATGATGACTGATGATTGTTTGGATGATATATGATATATTTATTGGTATTTGGATATATTCCTGCCTAGAGGAGCAGATGACCCTATACGTTCCCGTGTATGAGCGGATGACCTTAAGCGTGTCTGCCTTGAAGCGGACATTGTACACGTATTCTAATATGTATATTTGTTGCAGATGACAGGTAGGATGAATCCAACTGGATTCCTCACCATTATTGATTTATTTACATATATTGTTATATATTCTGTTATCATATCATATATGATGTTTTGGATGCCGTGATTGTTGTATTTAGTGTTGTTGCAGCATTGGGCCATATTTTGGAAATTTTAAAATGTTGAAGTGATGATTTCCAAATTTAATAGGATTTTAAAGTGACTTCGGAAATAAATGTTTATTGATTTTTGAATTGTAAAGGAATGGATTTATTTTAAATAAATAAATGTTATAATTTTTATGTTATAAATATTATGATGTTTTGGGAAATATAATCAGAATATGATTTTTGAAATGCGGAGATTACTATTTTGTAAAATAGTACAAAATGAGAATTTTTGATTTATTATAAATGGTTTATACAAAATATTTATAAGATTTATATTTTATAAATTAAAATATTGGAATTATAAAACGAGTTTTGTAAATGTTTAAAATGAAGTTATAAATGGAGTTTATAAGTGAATAAGATTTATAATTGTGAAGTTATAAAATAAATGAATTTGCAAAATAAATGATTTATAAGTAATTAAATTATTAATTAGATTTGGCATATAAATGAGATAAATGAAACTGGTTAATAGAGGAGATTTATAAATTGAAGTTTTTATAAAATAAAAATGTGAATTTATAAACATTGTTTCCAAATCCGAAATCAATTGAATTTGATAAGTAAATATGAAAGCTTATTAAAGGAGATATATTCACGATTTTGGACAGTGGATAATCCTTTAATTAAATATGTAGAAGTGTTGAATTTGGTTAGAGATTCATATTCACGATTTTGGACAGTGAATAATATATTAAAGAAATGTTTTGGAAAGTGATATTTTAAAATGGAGTTAAATGGTTTAAAGATGTTTTAAAATGTGTTAAGGATCGAAACCATTGATTTCAACATTCATTGTTGAAATAGATATTTTCGAGAAGTAAGGAAACGATGGACTATAACGCTGTTGTTATAGTAAATGATTTTCGAAAGGAAATATTTTGTATAGTATTGGGATTTATATATCTATCTTTTTTTCGAATCCCTATACTAGTGATTTTGGGCTGTCGTAAAGATGTTTTATGCAACATTCGTTTTAACCCAAATAAAAGTGTTTTAAAAGTATGTTTTACTTAAAGAATAAAATATATACCTAATCCTGATTTAAGTATATTTGAAATTTTCTAAGTGATGAAAATAAATTGATAATAAGTATTTGGAAATGTTTTCCAATATAGAAGTTGAAATGGTTTTGAGAATACATCTTTTTAAAGATAATTTGAAGTGAATATTTGGCAAGTTATTTAATTAACAAAAGATTAATTAAAAGGGCCTAGTGATTGCATATAGTGCTAAATATTTGTTTGTTTTTTTTGATAGTTAAATAACTAATATCAAACTTGGCCAAATTTTAGTTCCTCGACTTGATGTGGGAACTAGTTAGTCATACACTTAGTACGTAGCCTTATGTGTAGGCTTGATTTTCCTTTGTGTTGAGGATGTTGATTCGTATAGTGTGGAATATTACTCCAATATATCGAGCTCTATGCAGTTAAAGCGCTCGGCAGATTCAAGGCGGTGGAGGTGCAAAAAGTCAAAGGGGGATATATTGATGATATAGCGAGATATAGTGGATAACTCTAAGATAGCATACAAAACTCATACTTAATGTTTTTACAAATATATAAATGATAATCTAATGAAAATTATTATTCAATTGAATTATAACTAATACATAAACGATTTTAAACAAAAAGAATGTGGGAATATACTTTAAATAAACGTAAAACTGTTATATAACATAATTGAATTTAGTAGAATATTAGAGTATTTTCAATTTTGAAAATATATTAAAAATTAAATCAAGTAAATTAGTTTCATATTTTTTATAATGTATAAATGAAATTTTTTAATTCATTTTATTAAAGAAGATATGGCGGAAATAGCAAAATATAGCGGGAATAACGGGATATAGCGGAAATAGCGGGGATTAAAGCGGAAAGGCTATATTTTTGGGGCTATATGGAAAAATCGTAGCGGTAGAAATCCTCTATAAGATATTGCGGGGTTATAGTGGGGTAATAGCGGGGCGTTACCTACACAGATCGAGCTTCCTTCTTGGCCCGAAGGATAGCAAGTTGAAAATTGAGACATGATAAGTCTATGAGACTTAGTTTCTGTGTGAGGTTGAGAAATGCTTTTGTGTTGTTGGTGGACCGAGATCAGATTTATTTAGAAACCACTTCCGACCAACGTATATGCGACGATTGTGCATGTTGCTTGTGATGATATTGTTATTTCGGATTTTCATGGTGGGGGACTGCTTGTTGATCATTTGGGGTTAAAATCCCAATATACATCCAGTAGCAGTGGTCTTTTCATTGTGAAATATCCAATGCGAGGACTATTCTCTATTAATCGTAGGATTTCTCGACAGGATGTGATAGGAAAGTACCTTCGATTTGTCCTATTCCTGGACAACTTGTATGGATGTATGTCTGACATTGCATTTCTAAAGATTATGTACATTAGTTTTTACAAATGTACATCAGTGGTCACGGAGAAGGCAACTTCTCTTAGCTTAACACCCTTCTTGAGACGTATGAGCTTAAGGGTTGGATTTTGGTGGAATGCAATTAGTAGTCAACGAAAATGGCCATATGGATTCAAAGTGATGTGATATGCGATTGTGAAAGGAATCGTTACCTCGTCCGCCCGCATCAGCCGGAAATGACCAAAACAGGGTTAGATGCAGCAATGCTAAGTGGGTCATTCCATTAGGATATGGTCATCCTCTTCTAGATATATCTTTGCACGTTATGACGTCGTGTATCTGATTATTGTGGTTTGTATGCTAGAGGGCCCTCGGTAAAGAACGACCGGAGGATGATATTTTCGGTACCATCTAGTTATAGAGGTGGGCCAGTCTTGTGTTGGTAGAGGATCCTTTGTGATGGTCCTCGGTACATTCTTCTACAGATGTACTGCCGGAAGGTAGTCCCTTCACTTGGTCATTTGTATGGAAATCCAAACTGCACTACGTGTTGTAACGACCCGCAAACCCGTACCCCTTGAGTCAACACTATTCTCCATCAATCAACACAAGATGTAAGGAAACACGAACCATTTGGGTTAAAGAAGAAGAGGTAGAAGAAAATAGAAAAACAACAACAGAATCTAACCATCGCAGCGGAATAAAATAAAATAGATAATAGTTGATCTTTACACAAAGAAAAACTATATTTGTTTTATACATACATCATCAGAATACATCATCAGAGTTCAACAACATCAATAACATACAACTGGACAATCATATTTTCTGTCCTCAAGACTGAATACACAGCGGAATAATAATAGAAGTACGAAAGTACGTGTTGCCATCCAGCTCGTATCCTGAGCTCCACAGCATCATATCCTGTATCCTATAATACTCAGTCTGACCCGAGCATTACAGTTAAATAACACTCGAGTCAGTCCGGAATACCAGCGTGAGAAATCATACTCAAATTGATTATTAAAATTTCAAAAATCCTTTGAAAATAAAAGCATCTCGTAAGACCACGCCAAAAATAAACATGTTGGGTTATTACCTTACGATAGTTAAATTTTTTTTTATTAAAATCCTCTGATATTATAATAGGGTCTATATACAAATTCTTATTAAAATAGCCGAAATTGTTACATCATTAAATTCCAGCTACTAGCCACAAAGTGGGTAATACAAACAAAATTCGTAAACGACACCTAGGAAGAATGGATTTCCAACTAATGACTAGGCACTAGGGTACCACCTGTCATGGTACCTGGTCTAGATCAGTGTACCGAGGATCACTCCCGATCCCCTGCAACACAAGACCGGGACTACCCCTTACTGGATAATCCCGAGTAAGATCACCCCACGGTTGGGATCAGCAACCGCACCACTAAGACGAAATAAAAGGGACATCTAGATAGGGATAACCTCCCCCAAAATGGGTGCTACCCACCTAGCCTTGCTGCATAACCCCTGATTTTCAGTCATTCCCGCTTGATGAGGTTTGAGGCTAAGCACTGCCTTTTTAGAGCATATCTCTTAGAATGCTCACCGTCCACCTGACGATGTCCTGAAAGCATTCAATCCATACAAGTCCGCCCCGGGTTCGAACGAAACCGAAGGCACTACTGCTACTACATCCATTTTGGAAACATCCTCAGGATTAGTAGCGACTAGCCCTTGCACTTCACTGCTCCATCTTCGACTCCGAACTCGTTTCCCCACGAAACGTACAAACCGGATCGAAGTAGTTTTCGAGAATTTAATCCCGATCCCGGTCTCTTCGAAACGATCAGCACATTGGCAAATATTGATAGTCGGTTATTTAACTATCAATTAACATTCATAAACAACTATCAACCATAAATAGTTTCACCAAATTATTTATTAACCTTAAAATATCTTCACAATTCCATTTTCAACCCATTTTGAAAATAGTTTCAAACTATCTTCCTTTTACACAGTAAATTTCCCAAATATTTTCTGTTTCCACCGAAATCACCAACCACAAAACTTTAGATTTTTTTTAAAATAATTTAAAAACACTTTATTGTAAAGTATGCTTTAACATTTAAATTTAGAAAACTACTTTAAAACTTAATTAAAAATAATAGTTTAGGAATATTTAAAATAAGGTTACTTTATAAAATATAAAACTAGATTTTTTTCCTTTAAAACAAAATACTATGTTACCTTTAAATAATTACTATTATAATAAAATTGAAAAGACTTTCTTTAAAATTTAAACATTTAAAAATAGTAAATTTTCTAAAAAACATGCTTTTAAAACAACATTAAAACTTTTATCTTATATTTAAAAATTTACTTTGAAAACTTACTTGGTTATCGAGGGAAATATACTTCTCTTCACATCCTTTGAAAATAAATTACTATTTATTTTTAAACAAATTTTCTCATTCCTTTAATAAATTCTCATCGTGAATTTATTCTTCCAAAACATCCAATTTCAAACACTTAAATCAATTTCCAAATTGATTTACCATTTTACCCCATTTGAAATAAATTTCTTTACTCAATTCATTTCAGAATCCATTTATACACTTTATATTTTTTTTAGTTTTGATTTTAAATCTTTTAACTAAAACATACTAGTTTTAGATTTTCCAAATTTCTTTTTTATTCTTTTCAATAATTTAAATCTTAAATTTAAAATAAATGCTTTATTCTTTCAAATAATAACACTAAAGTTTAAAATTCATTATCTTCCTGTTTATTCAAAATCACCTTTTCATATACAGAATGTATTTATTAGAATTTTAAAACCACTATTATTCTTATCCAGTTCGTTTCTTAATTTATTTACATTCTCTATAATTATTTCACTTCAAATTCTCTTTCTTTTATTTTCCTTTCGAAATTCAATTCTATATATTTTGATAACACAGTGTACCGAAATATATTCAAGTAATCCATATCATTCAATATTCCAATTATCAATAATATTCATCAAAGAATATCGAATATTCATACTAGAGAATATTAAACAATATAAATAATTTGAGAAATGCAGTTGGATCCCTCCAACCTGTTTCCCTGCATCCACAGATGTTAGCACAATTAAATACCAATTCCACTTCGAGGTGGAATATCACGGTGTATGGGATTAATATAATATTATCCGTTGTTATGCGGCGCATAGATTCTCATCCGCTATATAATGCGGGAAATCAATCATTCCAAGATATATTATATACTATAATATAGCACATCAAATAAATTCAACCATTCAACCAATTATTTAAATTTAACTATTTAAATTTAAATATCAACCAGATGAGTGAGATTAACTCACCTTCGATTCTTGTTTGGCAATCCATTTCCATCCTGCTTGATTCTCCATGATTTAAGACCTTGTATAGATATATATACCATTTATTAATATTCGAAATAAATTGAACCATTTATCTCACTTTATAAAAATACTTTTCCTATTTCCTAAAAATAGATATAAAAAAATTAAATTAGGATTAACCATATTTTAAAATTACCGTTTTGAATTTAAAATAGGAATGAGAATATATAAATTCGTTATATTAAATTTAAACTGAATGCAATATCTCTGCTTAAGATGTATATATACAAAAATAATTTATAGATCATAGAGAAGAATCTAATTTTACATAACTTTCAAACCTTTTAAAATTCCCACTTCCAAAATCTTACATTTATATTCTTACTATTTAAAAGAAAAATATGTGAGTTAATATATATATATATATATATATTTATTAAATTAAATTTTGATAAAGAAGGATAAAATTACTATAGATTAAAAACTTATCTAACTATATAATTTTTTCCCATGTCTGTTCTTATTATCATTTTTTTCCAATCTTTAAATATATTGAATTAAAGATACAATTAATAACTTACTGCTCTAAACCCCCTATAAGCTCGCTCGAATCCCAAAAAAAACAGCAACTACGAAACGCCGTAGCAAACCCTAGAACCAACGAGCTCGATTCTCTTCCCAATGCGGCGACTTCACCCAGCAGAACTTCGGTCAAACTCCCCTAGACCTTCGCGAGCGATCCCTAAATTCCTCGCTCGATCCACTGCTCTAGCGAATCTGGTGACCGCGAAACCCCTCCAAGACCAAAATCGCAAAACCCCACGATTTGACAGCTTCCAGCTTCTAGGGCTGCGGCACGAACGCGAAGCTCTAAATTTCATACTCTCGAAAAAAATTTAAGGAGCAAGAGGAAAGGATTCACGGATTCAATTGAGAATGGAAAGAACGAACGAAATGATTTTTAACAAATTTGAAAATAGTTTCGGCCATTATTATATTTTTTTGAGAGGAGAAAGAACGTGGGTTTTAGTTTGGAAGTGGGGGAAAAGAATGCGATTGAAATGGGAAAAGAATGAAGACTTTGTTCCGACATTATTATTATTTCTTCAGCTTTGATTTAAACGAAAGGAACAAAGTTTAGACGCCAAATGTAATGATAGGCGATTTTTCGTCCACGAACGCCGACATCAATACGTCCACTGTATCAACTGTCAAGCAATCGAAGGCCGGAAAACCGTACCGTTATGGTTTAAGAAGAAGAAAAGGTAGAAGAAGAGAGAAAAGATAGAACATAGAACAGAAGAAAACAGCAGAACAATAACAAAATCTCACAATCGCAGCGGAACAACATATAATAATAAATGAATAATCTTTAAACAAAGAACTATATCAGTTATTACATTACAACACATTACATTACATCATCATCAGAGTGTACAACAAACAACAACAAACAGCGGAAAAAAAACTATATACTAGTAATACGCCATGCCATCCAGCTTGCCTCCAGCAACTCCTGAATTCCAGAATATCCTGATAAACCTTAACTCTTGACTGCGCGTGTGGAAATTGGTGGGCACCCAGAGTTTAGGAAGGAAAACAATAAACTCCGAGTCAGTCATGTGACTGGTGTGAGAACTCAAAACAGTTTATTTATCTTTAAAATCAAAATAGAGGAATATTTTTAAAGTCAATTCGCAATGCTTTTTAGAATGAGACTACCATAAGACCTCCCACCACACACACAATGCAAACGCAGACTTGGAGGAGATTTCTTCTTATGATAGTCAAAGATGCTTGATACGCATTAAAAAGAAACATTTGATATTATTATTAGTGCATTGTGTAGGGAAAATTATTTCGAAAGTAGAATATAAATCTTAGCCAGCATAGGTACCATTATATTATGCCTGCTATAGCTACCTCCTGAGGAAGCAGGTTCTACAACTAAAACCGTACAAGTCTCGTATTGTTTCTTTGGATTTCCAACAAATGGTCAGGCCAAGGAACTTCCCATTGCCACATGAGAACGCCTCTGGAAGGACGTCCCCGAGAAACAAACCGGATCTCTGCCAACACAAGGTCGGGTTACCCCTAACTGGGTAACTACTGACACGAGTATGCCATCCCCCGGTCCTTTGGGACCTGTAACAGCCCTAGTTTTATAACTATTTATTTTATTTTAATTATTTAATTTTGAAATATATTTTATATAAATTATGTTTAACAATATAGTTTAATTATTTAATTGGAAGATATATTTTATAAAATTGTGAATGTCAATTAAATTAAATAATAACTGTGGAAATTTAAGCTATGTTTGAACTGGTAAATTTCGCGTTTAAAAGACGCGTCAATTATAGGGTATAAGTAACGTAACAAAACGTGTGATTTTAAATTATTATTTTATAGAAATTTTTGATGTTTTAGATTACGCCAGTTTAACGTAGTGTAAAAATCATGTTTTCAAACATTTTTGAAGGAAAATATCGGTCAATGATTTAAGACGGACGTTATTTGGTTTTAAAGGACAGTTTGTTTTAAATTTATTTGGTATACGTTTTATTCCTAAGCCTACATAAAATTTACCATTTCATTTAATAATATCAAACTAAAAATCAAATATGTGAAATGAAATTGAAATTTACTTGAAGTAACGTACAAACTATAACCAGACATATGTCACGTAACTATCCATTTGTATACGTTTCTTTTCTTAAAGCTTTGCATTAAGTCTGGCCTTTTCATTTATTTTAATCAAACTAAATAAGAGATTCAAAGCATGCTGAAGTCACGCATTCATATTTACATATTTTCAAACTTTATATGTTGTGAAACTGCCTAAACCTTATATCACGCAAACATATTTATAACTTTTGTAACTGAAAGCTTTAAATCTCTACAGCTTCCTTTTTTTCCCCTGTGTTCTTGCCTATGATCAAGTATGGTATCTGCAAACGTCCAAATACATTTGTAAACATATTTAATACAAATCAAAATTTATTTAAATATAGATGAATCATAACACACGTATTCATATTTACATACTTATAAAACTGGTACATCTTTCCCTCCCCTGATTGAGCTTTGGCCTGTGAAACTCTCGGCCTTTTTAGCTTATATGTTTTGCAAACTAGAATGTGTAAATCATATTAGCAACTCCCAGAAACATAAAACTGGAAATGAATCATGCACATAAGCATGAAATTAAAAGCTTAGTATATTAGCAATATTTATCACACGCAACTTTCAGGTACCAATGTGAAATCAAACGAAAATCCAAAAGTTTAAAACAAAATAAAACTAACATGTGTAACGTTCAGATCTGAGGAAAATGGGCATGCTTGGTATTTGAAACGTGCATATCTTATTTTCCCATTCTCTGTTCAACAGCCCTACCAAATAACACTTCCTCATATCATGCAAATTAATGAATTCACATTTTGTAACTGATGCTTGCTTGCTTTCCTTTGATCAATATTCCCCTTAAGTAGTGAATTCATTCAAATTCTTTTGTAAACTGACTGTTGAGAATCACGTATATATATATACCAAGTCTTTTCCTCTGCCTCTGTTTCATCAGTTATCAAGCTATAATCACGCAAGCCATTTTATCTGCTTGCATCAACAAGTCTCCAAAGCTTGTAACCTCTGTTGTAACTGATGAGAAAGTTTCGCATATCAACAACATTTATTTAAGAAAAGCTGATACGTTATTTTACGCTTATTATCCCCAGAAACTTCGCATACATCATATATATATACACCAGTTCTTTTACCTTTTTCTCTATCTCTCTGGCCTCATCTCGTCCATCAGGTAATGGTCTTATGATTTCTCTTCATTGCCTTCCAGTTTTTCCTTTCTCTCAGTTTCTTTTGGTTCACTCAGTCTTTTGTTTTGCTCGACCACATCTTCACCTTGTTCTCTGATAACTCTTTTCCTGAACCAGTGCATGGGATGTGAGTAGGTAGGGCTGCTGATAGGTGGTGAGATCTTGTGAGTGTGTATAGGCAGAGATGTTTTTTTTTTCTTCAGTCTGCATTTGGTTTTGAAAATAGTCTGCATTATGTTTAAAGGTTGTCTGCTATTGTACACAATTTAGTAGTGAGGTGCATATCATTGTATCAGTGTACATGTTATATGAACTGTAGGAGAGGATTATATGAATGAGGGAATTGGTTGGGTTGATAGTCTGGAAATGTGAGCATTTTGTTGCAGGAAGAATTGTGCATAGGAGTGGGCATGCTTTGAAAAAATATATACATACATTAGTTAATTAGTTCAGACTGGGTATGAGATAGGTTCAGACAGTATACATGCATAGATTGTAAAAGAACTTGCATGCTTGGCTAGAAGAAATTGCATGATGCAGTTGCATAAAAGCCTGGGACTCCGCCTGTACGAAAATTTTTAAAGCCTGGAAGTCCAGATCTTAGAATACATAAGAAGGGTATAGTACACATAGGATCAAATCTGAAATACTCAGATAGCAGAGTAATGCTAGGAAGGGTACTTAGGCAGGTGCTTGTCTGGAGTTGTTTGATGCAAGAAATAAGTATAGCAATTAACTTTGTAGTCTGGGCAGGGTGTGTGTATAGCTGAGGGTGTAGTCTGTGCACTGTGTGCACGTGTATCACCGAGCCTAGTGTGTAAGAGTCATATAGCCATGTAGTTGAGATGACTGAGACTTGTGGTCGAGAGAACTGGAGTATGAGGCTAGATAGGAGAAGCAGTGGGGTTTAAGGTACCAGGAATGAAGGGGTTATTGTTTCAGAATTGTATGCGAGTTTTCACAAGATTGCATGTGACCCAAAGTTAAGCATAATGACTCGAAGATTTCTGCATATTTCTCAAAGCAGTCTGCATGATTTTCCCGAAGTAAAGCAAGTTGTGGCTCGGGTTGTTGAAGTTTAGTCTGGGCATCTTTACTTTACAGTGAAACAGATTGGTGAACTGGAGAGATTTACTAGTAGAAGGAAGTTTAGACGGTAAAGAAATGGTAAGGACTTAAGTTGATTTGCAGTAGAATTTAGTTGAATTTAGTTGTATCCGAGTGGAAGTTTAGGCAACAGTAGATGGTTGGTGCACGGGTACGTGTGCATGAGCAAAGAAATTAAGTCGTGCACGTGCACCGGTGTATGCTACGGCATAATAAGAAAAAGCTTCACCATTTTGCCTTAGTTCGTCTTTAGGAATTTTGTCGTACATTTTTGTATTAGCACGGTTCACATTTTGGGATATGTTTTGGTCATATTACACGGTGGAGTGGTCGAGCAAGCCAAACTGATTCTCGTTTTATTTTTAATTTTCTTTGACCATAAAATCTAAAGTCGCGTATTCAATATTTGAATTTTGTTCTAGATTTAAATCTAGGCGACATCCGAAGAATTTCAATCGTTATTCTCTGTCGTTCTTTTCCGGTGAATCGTCGTTTTGAAATTCAAATTTTCTGCAACATTCAGGTGAGTATTTCTCACCAGACATACGTACATATATTTTGGTAAATTATCGCAAGTGTATATGTAAAATTCTATGTAAATATTATCTGTCTGTAGTATAACGTAGAATGATGAACCCCATTTAAATTGACACCACATCAGTTATTATCTGTTGTATTATTTCTGCAGTTATATTAATAATTGTTTATTTACTGCTTAAATCATCACTGCAAGTTCCCTGTTAAATTTAGATTGTTATGGGCTGAAATGATAGGCCTAAATGATGATTATTGTTCTATTATTCTATTAACTGTTTAACTGTAAACTTGGGATTCCGGGTTTGAAATAATAGAACCCGGGGTTTGTAAATTACGGATTGAAATGATATAAATCCGCATCACTTGACCTAGGCTAGAAAACTATATACAGGCCTGTGGTTCTTATAATATTTTCTTATAATATTTAAAATTATTTTGAAGTTAAATATTCTGATTTAATATCTTTAAAAGGATTTCTATATTGATTTTGAATGAGTTATAAATGTTAATAAATAAATAAATATTTGAATAAAATTTTGGAATATAACTTATTATTGGAAATTCTGGATTTTTGAAAGGATAAGATTTCAGTTAAGAAAATAATAAATAAATAAGTTATATTTGGAAATATTTATTTAGTTAATATTCTACTACAGCATTTAAATGCTGTCTTTTGAAATTGGACTGGTTTTACTCATAACTTTTGGTAGCATTTCATAAGTGCTACAGAATCTAGAATTTGATTGTTTTAAAATTTATGGAAATTAATTTTGGGAAAAATTTGTGAATTTTGGAATTTAATATGTAACAAGTTAAGAATTTGTTTTATGGTTTTAAAGGAAGAATTTAACTTCAAAATTTAGTAAAGGCAATAAATTCCAAAATAGATTGAATAAAAATTTAAATGGTATATTATAACATGGAATGTTTAAATCAATATTTTGATATTGAAGGAATTTGAAATTTATTTTGATTTCAAAGTATAAATACCATTTTTAAAGTTGTAACCACGGGTTATAATAACGATGGGTTGGCAAAGAGACCGGGATCGGATATGGACATACTCTCTGTCGATACCGAAAACCACTTTGACTAACCGTGTACGCGGTGGAGATTCCAGAATGAAGTAGGTTGGTGGCGACGTCCTGTAAGGTAAATACGTGGACCCAACTCCCATGAGTTGGCATAAGGTGGCTAAAACAGGAGCGATTGACGGGTTAATGAGGTCATTCCTCTGATCGGACACTCCTCTTCGATATTATACTATGACTTTGGATTGATTCAGTGGCCACTTCTATTTTTGATTTGGGGAGTTGTTTCGAGGTGGGCGGTTGCTGCGGCTTCGCGTTACCATCGGCCCGGATGCGTAATTGGTATATCTACCCTGGCATTGCCTAGTTGTGCCGTGTCACCTACCCTAGCGAGCCTCCTACGAGTTTCTATTTGTGTCGTACCTATGGAGTATCCTCTGGTAGCCTCCCGATCAGGAGGTATTACGGTACTGTATAGACTATTGGCATTATTTGTGTTAAGGGGAATATTGGGTCACTCCTTAACGCTATTAAAAAGTAAGTTTGTTTTATATATAGACACTATTATAATAGCGCAATATACTACATAGTAAATAGTTTAACGGATCCTTAGAGGATGGGCGATCCCAAGCATCCTTTAAGTTACTTGCTATATATTACAGTACACTTGAATTAGCTTACATTATATAAGTATGTATGTCCTGACTCGAGTGTTTATGTTTTATTTCACGCTCGGGTCAGCCTGAGTTGCAGCTTCAGTTTCTTTCCGGAGCTAGGACATCCCGTAGATCATTCGAGCTGCCGGAAGCCTTTCAGTCTTTATCTTATTTGCAATCAAGACTTTGGAAGACTCTGTTTCTATTTATGTCTGAAGCTGTATTGCAGATTCTAAACTATGTAAATTCTATTTGGTTAAAGTTTATAGTGGCTTCATGAACCACTGAATATTTTATTTCCGCTGTGAGTCATGATATCTGTGTCTGTGATTCTGTGGTTTATTTACTGCATATTCTGAGTTTTGCCAAATTTATTTTACAACGCAGTATTTTGAACAATTTAAGTCCGACATGTGCGGATGCGAATGGTTGAAAACACTGGGTCGTTACATTTGGTATCAGAGCTTTGGTTCTAGGCAAAACTTAGAATGTATGGTAAATTTAATTTACAGAATCACTTTCATTCGAGCTTGAACCATTTTCTTTTCGAATTTTGGAACATTCCCTGTGGTTCCAAAGCTCATTCGTGTCCCTCACTTTTCATCTACTTTAGATTCTGGAGTGTCCCATAACTCCACTTCGGATGATCTTTATAGTGAATTGGCAGTCTTGCCATTATTCTAATAAAGGGGTGAAACTCCTTTACAATTGGCATTGATTCACCGGAGATTTATATTTATCCTAGGTTTATATGCTAGTATCTTTGGTTATTCCGAACTCTATCTCTTGAGATCAAATGTAGATTTACCCCGACCACATTGATCTGACTCTTTAGGTCACGGATGACTAGGTCAAGGTTGTCCGCAATTTATATAGACTTACCCAGTTCCTTATTCGGTTATTTAATTATTAGATCTTCTGATTTCAACTTATCTTGGATTCTATTTGATTTGAGTTCATCAAATTTGAATCTCTATCCTTGTTTTGAAAGATTTATCCCTATATTTGAAAATAAAATGTAATATTATATATATAAGTATAATTTTCAGAATTTTATAATTAATTTAACTATTTGTCAAGAGATAATAGTTTTGATTTTATTTATGGTTTTGTAAGCCATGCGTTTTGTCTAATATAAATAATTGAATATAAACCATGGTTATAAATTAATTTGGAAACAGAAATGAATTTAAACAAGAACTTGAGGATTCAATTTCCGATGGTTTCAAACCTTATGTTTAAATTTTTAAAGGATATATTATTTAAAGTATTTTCGAATAGAAATTTGTTTCCAAAGAATTTTTTTAAAATTTAGTGCTCTTCTCTTTGTCGCTGGAAAATAATTTCGGTGATGACTACAGCATCATCGACATTCATTTTCGAGTTTCGAAGTGAAAAGACCATTCTGTAGTCTAGCTACAGTGTACCTTGAGATTTTAATTGATTTGAATTTCTAGAATATGACTTAATATATATAGATATATAATTTAAATTTGATTTGACATATTATGTACATATATTTATCTATCTCTAAATGGTTTAAAGGGAATCAGAAATTTAATTCTTAAAGTTTACCTTGAAAAATAAAATAAAATTCTTGAATAAGAATAATTTCAACTTGAAGATAATTAAATTTGAAAGTTTTAGTTGTATAATACTCAATTTCATTTCAATATAACTTACCTTGATTTTCAAAAGTTAACAATGTAATTGGATAATATACAATATAAAAGGATTTTATAAATAAAATTTGAGTGGTTATAATTAATGTTATACACTTAAATTTTAGTTATAAAAGATTAATGGAGGTAAATAAGGAAAAGAAATTTAAGGAATTTATTTAAAAAAAAAAAAAACCTAATAATCAGATTTGATTTAATATGGAACCTTAAATCTAACCAAGAGATTTTAATAAAAGTTATTTCCTAAAATGAATAGGTTGTGTAATAAACAATGTATCTGTGAATAAGAGAAATATATATTTGAAAGGGATATTTTTAATAAGGATTATTTATCTTAGAATCATAGTTTAGTTGATATCTAAATGAATAAATATGTAAAGAAATTTGATTGTTATATTTGCTATGATAAATATTTTATTTATGAAATAGACATGGCATGAAAATGAATAATTTTGATTTAAATAACACTAAAATTTGATAATTAAGAATTTGGTTTTCAAATGGAAATTTCAAGAAGGAATATCTTATTTATAAAATAGGTATTTCAAACAAAGTGTTAGGTTATTTGTTAAAATTAAGAGTTAAGTACAATAATAAACTGATTAGGAATACTATCATATCTACTATAACATATTATAAGTGCTGCTGTTCTAAAAATAAAATGTTTTGGAAAATTTATAATTGAATAAATGAAGATTATTTTAAAAGTGTTATGATTTTAGTAGTATTTCCAAATGATAATATCTATAAAATCTTAATGACTTTCAAAGTATTATGATTTCAAAAGCATTATGATTTCAAAGTTATTATCTTATTTTGTTTTCAAACTATCTTTAAATATCCTTGGTTTCCCTATCTGCTACGGATTGGAAGGCTATTGCTTATACCAGTCTATTTAAAAATCTTTCTATAATCTTTGAAAATCTCTATCGGGGCATTACCCATAGACTGACGGTCAAACTAAAAGGGGTAAAACCGATTCTAGAGGATCTTCTTCGTGCTTCAAATCCGGAACTATCCGTTTAAGGTTCTTGTTTATCTAGCTTATCTTCCTTTGATTCTTTTCTTTCGTTCCTTTTCGAGGACGAAAAGTTCTTAAGTGGGGGAGAGTGTAACAGCCCTAGTTTTATAACTATTTATTTTATTTTAATTATTTAATTTTGAAATATATTTTATATAAATTATGTTTAACAATATAGTTTAATTATTTAATTGGAAGATATATTTTATAAAATTGTGAATGTCAATTAAATTAAATAATAACTGTGGAAATTTAAGCTATGTTTGAACTGGTAAATTTCGCGTTTAAAAGACGCGTCAATTATAGGGTATAAGTAACGTAACAAAACGTGTGATTTTAAATTATTATTTTATAGAAATTTTTGATGTTTTAGATTACGCCAGTTTAACGTAGTGTAAAAATCATGTTTTCAAACATTTTTGAAGGAAAATATCGGTCAATGATTTAAGACGGACGTTATTTGGTTTTAAAGGACAGTTTGTTTTAAATTTATTTGGTATACGTTTTATTCCTAAGCCTACATAAAATTTACCATTTCATTTAATAATATCAAACTAAAAATCAAATATGTGAAATGAAATTGAAATTTACTTGAAGTAACGTACAAACTATAACCAGACATATGTCACGTAACTATCCATTTGTATACGTTTCTTTTCTTAAAGCTTTGCATTAAGTCTGGCCTTTTCATTTATTTTAATCAAACTAAATAAGAGATTCAAAGCATGCTGAAGTCACGCATTCATATTTACATATTTTCAAACTTTATATGTTGTGAAACTGCCTAAACCTTATATCACGCAAACATATTTATAACTTTTGTAACTGAAAGCTTTAAATCTCTACAGCTTCCTTTTTTTCCCCTGTGTTCTTGCCTATGATCAAGTATGGTATCTGCAAACGTCCAAATACATTTGTAAACATATTTAATACAAATCAAAATTTATTTAAATATAGATGAATCATAACACACGTATTCATATTTACATACTTATAAAACTGGTACATCTTTCCCTCCCCTGATTGAGCTTTGGCCTGTGAAACTCTCGGCCTTTTTAGCTTATATGTTTTGCAAACTAGAATGTGTAAATCATATTAGCAACTCCCAGAAACATAAAACTGGAAATGAATCATGCACATAAGCATGAAATTAAAAGCTTAGTATATTAGCAATATTTATCACACGCAACTTTCAGGTACCAATGTGAAATCAAACGAAAATCCAAAAGTTTAAAACAAAATAAAACTAACATGTGTAACGTTCAGATCTGAGGAAAATGGGCATGCTTGGTATTTGAAACGTGCATATCTTATTTTCCCATTCTCTGTTCAACAGCCCTACCAAATAACACTTCCTCATATCATGCAAATTAATGAATTCACATTTTGTAACTGATGCTTGCTTGCTTTCCTTTGATCAATATTCCCCTTAAGTAGTGAATTCATTCAAATTCTTTTGTAAACTGACTGTTGAGAATCACGTATATATATATACCAAGTCTTTTCCTCTGCCTCTGTTTCATCAGTTATCAAGCTATAATCACGCAAGCCATTTTATCTGCTTGCATCAACAAGTCTCCAAAGCTTGTAACCTCTGTTGTAACTGATGAGAAAGTTTCGCATATCAACAACATTTATTTAAGAAAAGCTGATACGTTATTTTACGCTTATTATCCCCAGAAACTTCGCATACATCATATATATATACACCAGTTCTTTTACCTTTTTCTCTATCTCTCTGGCCTCATCTCGTCCATCAGGTAATGGTCTTATGATTTCTCTTCATTGCCTTCCAGTTTTTCCTTTCTCTCAGTTTCTTTTGGTTCACTCAGTCTTTTGTTTTGCTCGACCACATCTTCACCTTGTTCTCTGATAACTCTTTTCCTGAACCAGTGCATGGGATGTGAGTAGGTAGGGCTGCTGATAGGTGGTGAGATCTTGTGAGTGTGTATAGGCAGAGATGTTTTTTTTTTCTTCAGTCTGCATTTGGTTTTGAAAATAGTCTGCATTATGTTTAAAGGTTGTCTGCTATTGTACACAATTTAGTAGTGAGGTGCATATCATTGTATCAGTGTACATGTTATATGAACTGTAGGAGAGGATTATATGAATGAGGGAATTGGTTGGGTTGATAGTCTGGAAATGTGAGCATTTTGTTGCAGGAAGAATTGTGCATAGGAGTGGGCATGCTTTGAAAAAATATATACATACATTAGTTAATTAGTTCAGACTGGGTATGAGATAGGTTCAGACAGTATACATGCATAGATTGTAAAAGAACTTGCATGCTTGGCTAGAAGAAATTGCATGATGCAGTTGCATAAAAGCCTGGGACTCCGCCTGTACGAAAATTTTTAAAGCCTGGAAGTCCAGATCTTAGAATACATAAGAAGGGTATAGTACACATAGGATCAAATCTGAAATACTCAGATAGCAGAGTAATGCTAGGAAGGGTACTTAGGCAGGTGCTTGTCTGGAGTTGTTTGATGCAAGAAATAAGTATAGCAATTAACTTTGTAGTCTGGGCAGGGTGTGTGTATAGCTGAGGGTGTAGTCTGTGCACTGTGTGCACGTGTATCACCGAGCCTAGTGTGTAAGAGTCATATAGCCATGTAGTTGAGATGACTGAGACTTGTGGTCGAGAGAACTGGAGTATGAGGCTAGATAGGAGAAGCAGTGGGGTTTAAGGTACCAGGAATGAAGGGGTTATTGTTTCAGAATTGTATGCGAGTTTTCACAAGATTGCATGTGACCCAAAGTTAAGCATAATGACTCGAAGATTTCTGCATATTTCTCAAAGCAGTCTGCATGATTTTCCCGAAGTAAAGCAAGTTGTGGCTCGGGTTGTTGAAGTTTAGTCTGGGCATCTTTACTTTACAGTGAAACAGATTGGTGAACTGGAGAGATTTACTAGTAGAAGGAAGTTTAGACGGTAAAGAAATGGTAAGGACTTAAGTTGATTTGCAGTAGAATTTAGTTGAATTTAGTTGTATCCGAGTGGAAGTTTAGGCAACAGTAGATGGTTGGTGCACGGGTACGTGTGCATGAGCAAAGAAATTAAGTCGTGCACGTGCACCGGTGTATGCTACGGCATAATAAGAAAAAGCTTCACCATTTTGCCTTAGTTCGTCTTTAGGAATTTTGTCGTACATTTTTGTATTAGCACGGTTCACATTTTGGGATATGTTTTGGTCATATTACACGGTGGAGTGGTCGAGCAAGCCAAACTGATTCTCGTTTTATTTTTAATTTTCTTTGACCATAAAATCTAAAGTCGCGTATTCAATATTTGAATTTTGTTCTAGATTTAAATCTAGGCGACATCCGAAGAATTTCAATCGTTATTCTCTGTCGTTCTTTTCCGGTGAATCGTCGTTTTGAAATTCAAATTTTCTGCAACATTCAGGTGAGTATTTCTCACCAGACATACGTACATATATTTTGGTAAATTATCGCAAGTGTATATGTAAAATTCTATGTAAATATTATCTGTCTGTAGTATAACGTAGAATGATGAACCCCATTTAAATTGACACCACATCAGTTATTATCTGTTGTATTATTTCTGCAGTTATATTAATAATTGTTTATTTACTGCTTAAATCATCACTGCAAGTTCCCTGTTAAATTTAGATTGTTATGGGCTGAAATGATAGGCCTAAATGATGATTATTGTTCTATTATTCTATTAACTGTTTAACTGTAAACTTGGGATTCCGGGTTTGAAATAATAGAACCCGGGGTTTGTAAATTACGGATTGAAATGATATAAATCCGCATCACTTGACCTAGGCTAGAAAACTATATACAGGCCTGTGGTTCTTATAATATTTTCTTATAATATTTAAAATTATTTTGAAGTTAAATATTCTGATTTAATATCTTTAAAAGGATTTCTATATTGATTTTGAATGAGTTATAAATGTTAATAAATAAATAAATATTTGAATAAAATTTTGGAATATAACTTATTATTGGAAATTCTGGATTTTTGAAAGGATAAGATTTCAGTTAAGAAAATAATAAATAAATAAGTTATATTTGGAAATATTTATTTAGTTAATATTCTACTACAGCATTTAAATGCTGTCTTTTGAAATTGGACTGGTTTTACTCATAACTTTTGGTAGCATTTCATAAGTGCTACAGAATCTAGAATTTGATTGTTTTAAAATTTATGGAAATTAATTTTGGGAAAAATTTGTGAATTTTGGAATTTAATATGTAACAAGTTAAGAATTTGTTTTATGGTTTTAAAGGAAGAATTTAACTTCAAAATTTAGTAAAGGCAATAAATTCCAAAATAGATTGAATAAAAATTTAAATGGTATATTATAACATGGAATGTTTAAATCAATATTTTGATATTGAAGGAATTTGAAATTTATTTTGATTTCAAAGTATAAATACCATTTTTAAAGTTGTAACCACGGGTTATAATAACGATGGGTTGGCAAAGAGACCGGGATCGGATATGGACATACTCTCTGTCGATACCGAAAACCACTTTGACTAACCGTGTACGCGGTGGAGATTCCAGAATGAAGTAGGTTGGTGGCGACGTCCTGTAAGGTAAATACGTGGACCCAACTCCCGTGAGTTGGCATAAGGTGGCTAAAACAGGAGCGATTGACGGGTTAATGAGGTCATTCCTCTGATCGGACACTCCTCTTCGATATTATACTATGACTTTGGATTGATTCAGTGGCCACTTCTATTTTTGATTTGGGGAGTTGTTTCGAGGTGGGCGGTTGCTGCGGCTTCGCGTTACCATCGGCCCGGATGCGTAATTGGTATATCTACCCTGGCATTGCCTAGTTGTGCCGTGTCACCTACCCTAGCGAGCCTCCTACGAGTTTCTATTTGTGTCGTACCTATGGAGTATCCTCTGGTAGCCTCCCGATCAGGAGGTATTACGGTACTGTATAGACTATTGGCATTATTTGTGTTAAGGGGAATATTGGGTCACTCCTTAACGCTATTAAAAAGTAAGTTTGTTTTATATATAGACACTATTATAATAGCGCAATATACTACATAGTAAATAGTTTAACGATCCTTAGAGGATGGGCGATCCCAAGCATCCTTTAAGTTACTTGCTATATATTACAGTACACTTGAATTAGCTTACATTATATAAGTATGTATGTCCTGACTCGAGTGTTTATGTTTTATTTCACGCTCGGGTCAGCCTGAGTTGCAGCTTCAGTTTCTTTCCGGAGCTAGGACATCCCGTAGATCATTCGAGCTGCCGGAAGCCTTTCAGTCTTTATCTTATTTGCAATCAAGACTTTGGAAGACTCTGTTTCTATTTATGTCTGAAGCTGTATTGCAGATTCTAAACTATGTAAATTCTATTTGGTTAAAGTTTATAGTGGCTTCATGAACCACTGAATATTTTATTTCCGCTGTGAGTCATGATATCTGTGTCTGTGATTCTGTGGTTTATTTACTGCATATTCTGAGTTTTGCCAAATTTATTTTACAACGCAGTATTTTGAACAATTTAAGTCCGACATGTGCGGATGCGAATGGTTGAAAACACTGGGTCGTTACAGGACCTTTAAACGAGCACTCGTAATCAACATCACACAATCATAAATAAAGTGTTTCAACATGAGTAAGTACGTGGGCTCCATACCATGATACCACCCTTTTCCAGAAGGAAATGCACATACCCTAAAGGGAGCTACCCCTCATAACCTTGCTGCATCTTTCCTGTTTTGACCATTCCGGGGTGTGAGGCTCGACGAAGTTTCGTCCACAAAGCCACGCTTTATACAAAAGCTGTGCTTTGGGTCAACAAATGATCATAGAAATGATCACAAAGATAAGTGATCAAACAAATGATCATATCACAAATGATCAAACAATGATCATTTCACAGCAACACTCAGCATATCACATTACCAAATTGGGAGCATATCACTAATAACCTTCAACTACATAACCTCTGAGCTCGTACGTCTCAGAGAAGGGTGTTAAGCTAAGAGAATAAATTCTCCGCCACCAACAGAAATATATTTGAAAGGAATCTGCTTTATATCTCAATTTGTAACGTCAGATATACAATCCATACAAGTCTGTTCCGGGATCGAACAGAACCGAAGGCACTTACAAATAAGTCCTTGCAATCCGGATATTCACTAATCACGAACGGACTTCCCATCACATATGGAGTCTCTATACCGGGGACCAGTCGATGCAAAGACATTCGAAGAGTTGTCCTTTCGCTTTCAAAAATATCCGGTCTTCAACACCGATCATCAATGCTATCCATTACGTCATATCACTATTCGGAATGGGTAATCCGAATAACGAGCGCAATAATTTAAAAATAAGTGTGGCATTCAAATTTAGCAAATCACAACAAATACCCATTCAAAGGTAAATATTGATAGTCGGTTATTGAACTATCAATGATATGCACAACATCACCAGATTCCAAATAATTTTTCAAATTATTTGTTTCCTAAAAATATTTTTACAAGATATATAATTTCCACACTTCAACCATTTGAAAACAAATTTCAAATATTTTCCTTACGCGGAAATACTTTCATTTCAACATGGTTCATTTAAACCAATTAAATAAATCCTTAACGATTTACTTTATATTTACGTTCCAAATCCGTAAATTAATTCCCTCACTTCAAAATAAATCAACGTTTATTTTTAAACAAATTCCCCTTTTCATTTATAAATTCCATAGTGAATTTATATTCCAAAATATTTATGAATATACAATTTCAATTATTCATTTTCAATTTATCTTCAAAAAGATAAATTCTCAAAAACGTTTCATTTCACATTGGAAAACATTTCCATACTTATTTAATAATAAGTAATTCACAAATCTATTTATTTTCAACCTTTGGAAAATATTCAATATACTTAAATCGAAATTAAGTATATATTTCACTCTTTAAGGAAATCATTCTCTTAAACATATTTATTTGGGCCAAAACGAATGTTGCGTAAAACATCGTTACGACAACCCAAAATCACTAGTATAGGGATTCGAAATTAAAATAGATATATAAATCCCAATACTATACAAAACATTTCCTTTCGGAAATCATTTACTATAACAACAGTGTTATAGTCCACCCTTTCCTTCTATTTCTCAAAAACGTCTATTTCAACAATGAATGTTGAAATCTATGATTTCGAATCTTAACACATTTTAAAAACATCGTTAAATCGTTTTAATTCTATTTTAAAACATCACATCCAAAACATTTTCTTTAACATATTATTCACTATTCAAAAACGTGAATATGCTACGTCAACCAATTTCATCATTTCTATTCATTTTATTTCAAAGGATTATTCACTGTCTAAAACGTGAATATAACTCCATTAATAAGTTATAACAATTTACTTATCAAAATAAGTCGTTTGCGGATTTATAAAACAATGTTTATAATTTCCATTTCTATTTATTTTATAACTACTTCCTTTATAAATCTCCTTTATTAACCTATTCAATTTATAACTCAATTATATAACAAAAGTTCATATTATAAGTTAAACACTTATAATTTATTTGTTTGCGAAAATCGTTCCTTTAAACTTCCCAAATTATAAATCTTATAACTTATAAGATTCATTTATTTACCCAAATCTATTCCTTTTAATATCTTTACAAATTTTATAAACCTACTGCTTATAAAATTCCATTTATAACTTCACCGTTTATAATTCTACAAATTTCATTCATTTATGAAATTCATTCACAATTCATTCCAACACTTATAAAAACTCGTTTTTATAATTTAAATATTTTTAATTTATAAATATCCATCTTATAAATCTTTTATATAAATCATTTTATATTACTCTTTTAAAACGTCTTTAATCTCCTTTATGATTTCATCATTCTCTTTGATTTATAAAATAATCAAATTTTATAAATCCTATATTTTAAACTTTTTATAATAAATTCAAAAATCCCAATTTAAGCTATTTATAAAATCATTAACCTATATTTTCAAAAATCAACTTTTAACTATATTTCTCAAAATTCATAATTTTTATAACATTAAAATTTTATACGTTTATTTATTTAAGATGAATCAGTTCCAAAATATTTATAAACGTATACTCTTCAAAAATCACTTTAAAAATCATTTTAAAATTCCAAAATTTGGCCCAATGATGCTACACACCAAATAGTCAATCACGACAACAACGACATCATATATCGATATGATAATCAATCAAATATCAAAATATATGAAATCAAATAAATACTGTTGAGGAATCCAGTTGGATCCCTCCAACCTGTTTTCCTGCATCCAAAGATGTTAGCAAAATACCAATTCCGTTCCAGTACGAAATTATCGCGGTATATGGGATTTAAAATATTATCCGCTTAATAGACGGCGCAATAGGATCTCATCCGCTATATCATGCGGGAAATCAATTCCAAGTACATAAATAATACCAATTTCACTGTTTATGAAATATTCGCGGTATATGTTTTTAATAAATAACATCCGCTTACTAACGGCGCATAATGTCTATTTTAACAATCAATAGATAACAATCATCATTCAAACATGCATTCAAGTATTTTAAATATAACTATTTAAAATTAAAATTGAAACCAATTCGATTGAGTGAGAAGTTCTCACCTTGATTTCAATTCCGTTTTAGCGATTTATTTCGAATAAAATTAAATAGACGTTTAATTTTATCCGAAATTCTCACTAACTCCAAACGACTCCAATCTAATTCCATAGCGTAGTTTTCGTCCATACGATTCCAACGCAACTGGTTTCGCGCGTTTTCGACCTCGTATGAAAAATATATGAATTTTCAAAGATTCACGAATTTTTAATATAAAAATTTACAACATTTATTTATAATTTTAAACCTTAATCTAATCATCACCGTAGGATCTCATCCCCCCATCATCAGGCGGTCCCTTGCTTTATCTTCCTCACGCTCCATTTACAGGTTATTACACGCACAAATAACCCACTATGCTCGAATTAGGGTTAATTATTTCGGCCACCACGAGCATCGACAAGTTGATCAAGCACCTCCATTTGGAAGCTCTACCCCCACTCTACCCACGCCTGAACCCACGGTCAGCTCGGCCACCCCTATACGCACGCGAATCAAGGATACACGGCCACGAACGCGGCCAATTTCCCACCTCATCGACGCGCCATACCCCATCATCACCGTATAGATTGAAAGCTCTCTTCGCGCTCTTCAACTTTGCTGTTGAACACTTTGGCTAATTATCGACGGATTGGAAGTAATTGAGGAAAGGAGATGGTGAATTTATGGCCTTAGAAACGAAAATGGCGGCCACAAACCCTAGGTTTTATTTTTTTGCAACTTATGAAGAGAGAGGTCCTTATGTAGAAAATTCAGCGAACACTATTCATCCCGGATTTTCCGAACTCCAAACGAAGCGTGCCGGTTGGAGTTCCTAAGGTTTACCCCGCATTTCGAACACAATGGAACATGTTTTGGGAGCTAATTCGGACATCTGTGCGAGCTATGGCAATAAACGTTCGATTTTAAATTAAACCGATTAAACGATTTTCTAGGCGTTTTAGTTTGCACCGGACAAACGGTAAATCCGATTGACGCAAAATTTGAAACCATACAATAATATTACATTACGGATCCGATGAAACGTGTTTCGTCGAAATCCGAGACTGTTTGAAAAATGGCTATTTTAACTCGCGAAATTAATATTAAAAACAATGTCGATGCGTTTCGAGCTGCCACGATCAAACGATAACTCCGATTGCTACGAAAATTGAAATCCAATAATAACTAACTATTACGGATCCAATGGAACTAGTTTCGTCCAATTCTGAGACTGTTCGAAAATTGGCTAATTTCACTAGTCGATTAAATATTAAAATATTCAATCTTCACAAATAAACTTTTAATTCGATTTTAAAAGTTCTAAAACATCATTCTAACTTCAATATGATAAAATAAAATTTTACAAATCATTTTCAATCATATTTAACCCAAATTTCAATTATTTCTGTATTTCCAACTATTAAATTATCGATTTAGTTATTCAATTAAATCCAATTATTCGAAATAAAATTTATTCGACTTATAAATTTCACTTATAAATATTTAAAATTAATTAAATATCCAAATTTTAATTAATAAAAATCCTGGGTCGTTACGTGATATAAAGCCGAGGGAGGCGTGTTGGAGAAGGTGAGCAACAGTGATTTGAGAAAAGTTTCGATGTGATGGAATATACGGCTGAAAGGTGGGTTTTGCCTCAGAAATATATTTTGTTTAAATTCCAAACGTCTCGGTTTACGTAGCTTGAAATCTCAACCTCCTACCGAGGCGTGCCGCTAGGCATTTATAATGTTATATCCCTATTCCGAATGCAATGGAAAAGGTTTCAGGTCCTAATTCGATCGTATGGAGAAGAAATGTTTTTAGACTCAGTTATTATATAATTTCTGATATAGATTTCAACGCGTTTATATATCATACCCTCACACAACAACTCCAAACGCTACGAAAATCAAAATCCGATAATAATATAATATAACGGATCCAATGGAACTGGTTTCGTTAAATTCCGAGACTGTGCCTCGGAAGGCTATTTTTAAACGTCAATTTCAACGATATATTTTCAAAACTTAACAAAGCACTTTCAAATTCAATTTTAACACCTTTACTATTTTCAGTATTATCAATATAAAATTTACAAGCCTTCAAATTATATTTTAACAGGCTTAAAATCACAGATTTCATATTTTACCCAATTTCCAATTATTAAATTCAATAAATAAATAGTGATATTCGTAATTCAAGTTAAAATTACTCTATTGAATATGTAAAATCAATTAAATATGTCAATCTCAAATATCTAAAAATCCGGGTCGTCACATTCCTTCCTCCTTAAAAGAATTTCATCCCCGAAATTAGTAGTTAGGAAGAATGGTCCAATACCCGTTTACTTTTTCCCCAAAACCAAACAATTCAACATCCTACCAACTATCTTTTATAGAAGACCCATTACCATTCTTACTAACTTCTCAACTCTCCCATAGTTTCAACAATACTATTTGCACAATCTTTCAAATTTCAATTTAAAACTTAATTTTGAACTATCAAAATTTTCTCAAAATTTTTCTAACTCTCTAAATTTTCGAAAAATTTCGCCAGCGTATCCATTGCGCAGCTAGCTCGGTACAACTATAAAATGCCTCTACGGGATCCCAAATTCCAAAAGAAAACAAAAAGCCAAGTGGCTAGATCAAAAACACAATCGAATTTCATATAGAAATTTAAACACATACCTTTTTGTCGAGCAATTCAAATTCATCTTCGGAACCAATTTTTCTCCTGCTTTTTAAATACCTGTATATCCTACTAAGTAATAATATCCAATCACAACATTCAAAATCATTTACTTGACTTCTTACAAAATTTCAATATTCATTCCATTTAAGCCCGTACGATGTACATATACCATTCGTATGCAATATCAAATTCGATCACTCGCTTGATCACACAATTTTACTTCCGAACTAGTATCGTCCACTCGACTTCCTGGTGCGAACTCAGATCTATTTTCTTGATCAGAAACCGTCATTCTCCTTGCATAGTCATAACTATTATAGAGAATTTCCAAAACCAATCAAAATCCATATCCAGTGCTCGCCGTCGAAAATCGAGTGAAAAATCCAAACTCGGATCGATATAACTATCTCAAAATTCTGTGCTCGAATCTGGATCAAATCGCTATGCGAATAAAATAAAAATACGTACATCCTACGTATTTATATCCATCAATTATTTACTATATCAATTTTCTTTTATTCACATTATTTGTATTTTTATTCACTATTCACAATTATCCCATTTCACAACTTTCAGTTTTAATCTTCATTCAATTATTTGCCTAGAATAATTTTTTTTCAATACCAAATTTATTTAAGGATTTCCCCATTCATTTCTTAAGTTTAAGATAAGCATTTTATATGCTTCTTTATTTATTGCTCTACCACTTTAACATTTTTATATCCACTTATTTTTAAACTGGATTTTCAATTCCATATGATTTCAAATTATCTTCAACTCTGAATATTTAATTTTATCTTCCATTTATACAGATTCATATCATTATTTTAAATTAGTTTCATTCCTTAGTTTATTTAAATTTCCAATCTGAAACTGTTTTGTCGCTAACTAAATTTTTCCTAAAAATTTTCAAAAAAATTTCTAACTCCCAATATTTTCAAATTTTTTTGGCAGAGTCTCGTTTGTATGGAGGAGCTTTTGCAATTTGACAAGAGATATAAATATATATATATACATCGACCCACACGGTCGAAAAACAAAAACAGTTCATATTTCCTATTTTTATTGCGTAGGCGTACCTTTATTTAGCATTTTAAAGCAAGCAGCTTATTATTTTAGCAATTTGCGCAATCAAATCCAGCCAAACGGCTTCCCAGTACCTGTACTTACTCAATTCAAACATATAAGTACTAAATATATGCAATTTATTGACATTTCACTTACTTTCAATAGCTAACACATAAATTTCACATATAATGCACGTTATATAGTTTCCATAAGCACATATAAGGTTTCGACACTTATGACAATTGCTTACAACCAATCCTCAAACCATTTCATTAAGTTTAAGTGATTTACAACTTACTCGCTTATATCTAATTCATTCTAAGCAAGACAAACTTATATTCATTTCAATTGATTTCAAAATCATCCTATTTCACTTCTAATAACTCATAGAATTTTATCTAATCTCGTTTACATCAAACGATCCATTTTCTTATGCAATTCGACAATATTAATGTGAATAAATAATTACTTATACTTATAACCATTTAAATTGATTCCAACCCAATTTACACTTGATTCCATTCCATTTTAATTTTATTCACAATCCTTCCGTTGCATTTTCTTTCATATCCAAAAAGTTGATTCCAAACCATTTTACTAATTTATTCGATTAGTTTATTCTTTTATCCATTTTAATATTTTAATTCACATTAACAATTCATTATTGAATTTATTAATAATAAGGTCATACAATTTATGCTTGAATTGAATTTGTGTACAACTCACACCAAATCTATTTTAATCCAATTCAATTTCATTCGACCACATTTTCAGTCTATAATCCCATACTTGAATATATTTTTTGATTTTCCTTTAATCAAATCCGAACCATTTTATTAAACTCAACAACCAATATATTAAATAACCATCTCACAATTTACTTAAGTTATTTATTTTCTTCAAACTATTCCACCCAATAGCTTAACTTTATTTTATTCAACAAACTTCCATTTAAATCTTTGATTATTCTTTCAATTCTCATACAATGATAATAATTTAATATTACCACTTTCTAACAACCAAGCATCCATATATAACTACAATAATTTACGAAAAATTATTCCCTTTTAATATATGAAAATAATTTTAGGTAAGATTATATTATTTACCCTATTTAAAACAATACTGTGTCGGTTTACCTTGTTTAACAGTTTAGAAATCCCTATCGATAACATGGCGTCCCACATATCGACCAGAATCCATAAACTCTCAACCGACAAATCAACACAATATAAATCAATTTTATATTCACTAACAAATACGCGCTCATATCTATTAATATGCTCAAGCTCATTCTAGAGTACTATGGACTCTATTCGATGAGTAATTCCCACCAGAGCCAAGGTTATCACCAACCTAAGCTCTGATACCAACTGTAATGGCCCGCAAATCCCTACCCCTTGAATCAACACTATTCTCCATCAATCAACTCAAGATGTACGGAAATACAAACCATTTGGGTTAAAGAAGAAGAGGTAGAAGAAGAAAATAGAAAAACAACATCATAATCTAACCATCGAAATAAAATAGATAATAGTTGATCTTTACACAAAGAAAAACTATATTTGTTTTATACATACATACATCATAATACGTCATCAGAGTTCAACAACATCAATAACTTACAACTGGACAATCATATATTCCGTCCTCAAGACTGAATACACAGCGGAATAATAATAGCAAGTACGGAAGTACATCCAGCTCGTCTCCTGAGCTCCACAGCATCATATCCTGTATCCAATAATACTCGGTCTGACCCAAGCATTACAGTTAAATAACACCCGAGTCAGTCTGGAATACCAACGTGAGAAATCACACTCAAATTGATTATTAAAGTTTCAAAAATCCTTTGAAAATAAAAACATCACGTAAGACGACGCCACAAATAAACATGTCTGGTTTTTATCTTACGATAGCTAAAACATTTTTTATTAAAATCCTCTGATATTATAATAGGGTCTATTTACAAATATTTATTAAAATAGCCGAAATTGTTACATTATTAAATTCTAGCTACTAGCCACAAAGTGGGTAATACAAACATAACTCGTAAAAGACACGTAGGGAGAATGGATTTCCAACTAATGACTAGGCACTGGGGTGCCACATGTCACGGTGCCTGGTCTAGATCAGTGTACCGAGGATCACTCCCGATCCCCTGCAACACAAGACCGGGACTACCCCTTACTGGATAATCCCCGGTAAGCTCACCTCACGGTTGGGATCAATAACCGCATCACTAAGACGAAATAAAAGGGACATATAGATAAGGATAACCTCACCCAGAATGGGTGCTACCCACCTAGCCTTGCTGCATAACCCCTGATTTTCAGACATTCCCGGTTGATGAGGCTTAAGGCTAAGCGTTACCATTTTAGAACCTATCCCTTAGAATGCTCACCGTCCACCTGATGATGTTCTGAAAGCATTCAATCTATACAAGTCCGCCCTGGGTTCGAACGGAACCGAAGGCACTACTCCTACTACATCCATTTTGGAAACATCCTCTGGATTAGTGGCGACTAGCTATTGCACTTCACTGCTCCATCTTCGACTCCGAACTCGTATTCCTATGAAACGTACAAACCGGATCGAAGTGGTTTTCGAGAATTTAATCCCGATCATGGTCTCTTCGAAACGATCATCGCATTGGCCAGTATTGATAGTCGGTTATTTAACCATCAATTAACATTCACAAACAACCATCAACCATAAATAATTTCACCAAATTATTTATTAACCTCAAAATATCTTCGCAAGATTTATTTCCATTTTCAGTCCTTCTTGAAAACAGTTTCAAACTATCATCCTTTTACAGAGAAAATTTCCCAAATATTTTCTATTTCCACTGAAATCACCAAGCACAAAACTTTAGATTTTTTTTAAAATAATTTAAAAACACTTTATTGTAAAGTATGGTTTAACATTTAAATTTAAAAAACTACTTTAAAACTTAATTAAAAATAATACTTTAGGAATATTTAAAATAAGGTCACTTTATAAAATATGAAACTAGATTTTTTCCTTTAAAACAAAATACTAAGTTACCTTTAAATAATTACTGTTATAATAAATTTGAAAAGACTTACTTTAAAATTTAAACATTTAAAAATAAAAAAATTTCTAAAAAACATGCTTTTAAAACAACATTAAAACTTTTACCTTATATTTAAAAATTTACTTTGAAAACTTACTTGGTTATCCAGGGAAATATACTTCTCTTCACATCCTTTAAAAATAAATCACTATTTATTTTTAAACAAATTTTCTCATTCCTTTAATAAATTCTCATCGTGAATTTATTCTTCCAAAACATCCAATTTGAAACACTTAAATCAATTTCCAAATTGATTTCCCATTTTACCCCATTTGAAATAAATTTCTTTACTCAATTCATTTCAGAATCCATTTATAGACTTTATTTTTTTTTAGTTTTGATTTTAAATCTTTTAACAAAAACATACTAATTTCAGATTTTCCAAATTTCTTCTTTATTCTTTTCAATAATTTAAATCTTAAATTTAAAATAAATGCTTTATTCTTTTAAATAATAACGCTGAAGTTTAAAATTCATTATCTTCTTGTTTATTCAAAATCTCCTTTACATGTACGGAATGTATTTATTAGAATTTTAAAACCACTATTATTCTTATCCAGTTCATTTCTTAATTTATTTACATTCTCTATAATTGTTTCACTTCAAATTCTCTTCCTTTTATTTTCCTTTCAAAATCCAATTCTATATATTTTGATAACATAGTATACCAAAATATATTCAAGTAATCCATAGCATTAAATATTCCAATTATCAATAATATTCATCACAGAATATCAAATATTCATAACAGAGAATATTAAACAATATAAATAATTTGAGGACTCCAGTTGGATCCCTCTAACCTATTTCCCTGCATCCACAGATGTTAGCACAATAAAATACCAATTCCACTTCAGGGGTGGAATATCGAGGTATATGGGATTACTATACTATCATCCGCTATTATGCGGCGCATAGGGTCTCATCCGCTATATAATGCAGGAAATAAATCATTCCAAAATATGTTATATACTATAATATAGCACATCAAATCAATTCAACCATTCAACCAATTATTTAAATTTAAATATCAACCAGATGAGTGAGATTAACTCACCTTCAATTCTTGTTTGGCAATCCATTTCCATCCGGCTTGATTCTCCATGATTTAAGACCTTATCTAGATATTTATACCATTTATTAATATTCGAAATAAATCGAACCATTTATCTCACTTTATAAAAATAATTTTCCTATTTCCTAAAAATAGATATATTAAAAAAATTAAATTAGGATTAACCATATTTTAAAATTACTGTTTTGAATTTAAAATAGGTATGAGAATATATAAATTCATTATATTAAATTTAAACTGAAAGCAATGTCTCTACTCTGTAAGATGTGTGTGTGTGTGTGTATATATATATATAATTTATAGATCAAAGAGAAGAATCTAATTTTACATAAACTTCAAACCTTTTAAAATTCCCATTTCCAAAATCTTACATTTATATTCTTACTGTTTAAAATAAAATATGTGAGTTAATTTACATATTTATTAAATTAAATTTTGAAAAAGAAGGATAAAATTACTACAGACTAAAAACTTATCTAATCTATATACTTTTTTCCCATATTATCATTTTTTTCCGATCTTTAAATATATTGAATTAAAGATACAATTAATACCTTACTACTCTAAACCCCCATCAAGCTCGCTCGAATCCTAAAAAAACAGCAACTACGAACCGCCGCAGCAAACCCTAGAACCAACGAGCTCGATTCTCTTCCCAATGCTGTGACTTCGCCCAGCAGAACTTCGGTCAAACTCCCCTAGACCTTCACGAGAGAGCGCCAAACGCCTCGCTCGATCCACTGCTCTAGCGAATCCGGTGACCGCGAAACCCCTCCAAGACCAAAATCGCGACACCCCACGATTTGACAGCTTCCAGCTTCTAGGGCTGCGGCACGAACGCGAAGCTCTAAATTTCATACTCTTGAATTAAATTTTGAGGAGCAAGAGGAAAGGATTAGCGGATTCAATTGAGAATGGAAAGAACGAACAAAATGATTTTGAATGAATTTGAAAATTGTTTCGGCCATTATTATATTTTTTTAGAGGAAAAAGAACGTGGGTTTTGGTTTGGAAGTGGGGGAAAAGAATGCGATTGAAATGGGAAAAGAATGAAGACTTCGTTCTGATATTATTATTATTTCTTCAGCTTTGATTTGAACGAAGGGAATAAAGTTTAGACGTGATATAAAGCTAAGGGAGGAGTGTTGGAGAAGGTGAGCAATAGTGATTTGAGAAAAATTTCGATGTGATGGAATATACGGCTGAAAGGTGGGTTTTGCCTCGGAAATATATTTTGTTTAAATCCCAAATGTCTCGATTTACGTAGCTTGAAATCTCGACCTCCTATCGAGGCATGCCGCTAGACGTTTATAATGTTATATCCTTATTCCAAACGCAATGGAAAAGGTTTCAGGTCCTAATTCGATCGTATGGAGAAGATAGCTTTTTGGACTCAGTTATTATATAATTTCCTATATAGATTTCAACACGTTTATATATCGTACCCTCACACAATAACTCCAAACGCTATGAAAATTAAAATCCGATAATAATACAATATTACAGATCCAATGGAACTGGTTTCATCAAATTCCAAGACTGTGCCTCGGAAGGCTATTTTTAAACGTCAATTTAAATGATATATTTTCAAAACTTAACAAAGCACTTCCAAATTCAATTTTAACACCATTACTATATTCAGTATTACCAATATAAAATTTACAAGCCTTCAAATTATATTTTAACAGGCTTAAAATCCCAGATTTCATATTTTACCTAATTTCCAATTATTAAATTCAATAAATAAATAGTGATATTCATAATTCAAGTTAAAATTACCTTATTTAATATTTAAAATCAATTAAATATCCCAATCTCAAATATCTAAAATTTTGGGTCGTTACACGTTTTGCCATTTTGACTATATTACACATTGGGCTATATGTTAGAATTTAATCAATGTAACAATTTCGATATGATTAATATTATTTGTATATAGTTACACTACTATAATATAAGAGGATTTGATATGATATGTTTTAGTTATCGTAAAGTAAAAACATGTCCATGTTTATGCATGGACTTGTCTTACGAGATATTTTGTTTTGATAAAGGAAAAGTTTGGTAATTTAATAAATTCAGTTGAGTGTGTTTCCCACGCTGGTTTACCAGACTGATCGAGGCGTTCTTCCCTTTCAATGCTCGGGTCAGACCAAGTATATTTACAGGTTTAGATTTTTTACTTTTGGGGCTTCAGCAGGAGACCTGGAGATCTTTATTTTCATATGCACGTACTTGTTTTGATTATCCGCTGTGCTTTGTTTGTTGTTGTTATTATCGGAATTTGTAAGGACAGTTTATTAAAACTGTTCAGGCTGATAACTATTGATTGATTGTTGAACTCTGATTGATGTGTGTGTGTATATACAGTTTTTATTTTATAAAGATTATCGATATGATATTATATGTTTTCCATTGCGATGTGAGATTCTGTATTGTTCTGTTTGGTTCTATCTTCTCTCTTTCTTCTCTTCTCTTCTTCTCTCTTCTTTTCTTGCTCTTGACTTTCTGTCATTCTGTGCTTTTTTGGTCGGACATGTGTGGATTATTGTCGATTCAAAAGGTACGGATTCTCGGGTCGTCACACTATTGTCATCCACAATATTAACTTTTGGTGACGAAATACAATAACGTTGATGGTATCCATAACATCAGAAGTAATTGAATATGAACAAAATCACGGATTTGGTAAACAATAAATATGTGATTATATTTCAAATAAAATCATATTCAAGTTATAAAGATACCCAAACGTATTCCCAGGCAATGACCAAATATAAATTACAAAAATACGCCAAGAATGACATATGAAGATGTCGTCTTATATGATCAAAGCAATATAGACATTGTTATCTTAATACATAGCGGAAACAATAAAACAGAATTCCTAAATTTAGCTATCCTTCAGCCACCTACTCGTCTTTGGATGCTTTATTCGCCAAAATCTGCTAAAACCTGAAAGACAAAATCCACAGCCTACTCAAATTAATTTTGAGCACCCGAGAGTTTGAGGGGAAATAGGAAATAACCGGACCCATTATGATTGATCAACTGATTATAATAATAATATAACCAGACCCATTATGCTAAAATAGGAAATAAATGGACTATCTGTCCTAAATCTTAGCTAATCGCTCTTTTCTAGACTAACCTTCCTAAATCTGATTATACTAAAGTAGCAATATCCTTTATGCTAAATAATGGACTATCTACCCATAAAATAGGTATAAAGGACGGACTAACTGTCCTTAAAGAGTAGCAAAGTCTGTTATGCTAACAAATGAACTAACTGTTCATATATGGGCTAATTACCCTTATCTGTACTAACCATCCTCTAGGCTAATTGCCCTCAAAATGGATTGACTGTCCGAATTAAAATGAGCTAACTTCCGAATTTTCATAGGCTTATTCGCCCTTTATATTTTACTTGAAAATATTTTCAAAATGATCTAGTCCATCAAATCATATATATAAAAGGAAAATATATCTTTAACTTTATCTAAGCTATTTTGCCATGTTATATACACTTTACTCAAAAAAACTTGATGATGTTCAATAAGGATTATCTATCCTTTTAAAATAAGTTAAATTCTATATACTTAAAACACTTAGGCCATCTGCCTAGTCATCATATTCGAAACCTTGGTTTAAAACCTTTAAACAACCCTTCGAAATCATTGAAGGTAATCCCTTCGAAACCATTAATAAAATCGTTCGAAAGTATTGAAGGTAACCCCTTCGAAACCAATAACAAATTTTCCATTAAAAGCATTAAAATACATGACATCTGCCTTTAAAATGCTTTAACCTTTGCCTTCTGAAAACATTGAAAAACCATGCCTTTCGACTTTGTCGAAAGGTTTCTTTTCGACCTTGTCGAAAGATCTGCTTTTGACCTTATCGAAAGCTAGGGGAACCACCTTGTGAAATCATTGATAAAACCTTTTGAAAGCGTTGAAACTTAAAACCTTTCGAAATCATTGGGTTCAATTTGAAACAAGTGGAAACCTTTCGAAACCATTCAAAGTTGACTACTTTGAAACCTTTAAAATGTTTCGATTTAAAACATTTGGATTATGCCTTCAAGTTGAGCAAAAGAATAAATAAAACATTGAAGTCGAAAGCAACTGCTTAGAAACCCTTTGAAAGTAACTCTTTCAAAACCATTTCATAAACAATGAAGTGATGGTGTTGGAACGAACCCTTCGAAAACAATGGAGAGGCGACATATTTTAGAAAACAAAATGATCTATTTTGAGTCCATTTGAGTCGAAAGTTTGGAAGGGGCAACTATGCTTTCAGCCTTGTCGAAAGCTTTACCTTTCGACTTCGTCGAAAGGTTTCAATTAAAACAAGAAAGAAACTCAATCTAAACCTTTTCTTTTAAACCATTTGACATTGTTGAAAGCTAGTAGGCATATTTTCTATAAAATCAAAACAAAGCTTCATCTCTTTTGGAAGCCCATATCTTTCAACCCTAAGCCTTTCGACCTCTTCCAATTCACTACGTACTAGTTGCCTGATACCATGTGCATTGGTTGTTGACCCAGTCGAAAGGTTTGATACCGCCCGACCTTGTCGGAAGGTTTAGAATAGAAGCGAACTTTGTTGCTGAAGGAGTTGAAATAGTAAAAAGCCTATATGTTTGTACTTTAAAGTTTTCCTTTTGTACCCAACCTGCCTTGTTTATCTAAATCTAATTTATTTCCATATTTTTATAATAAAAAATGTTGCCGACTTTCCTTGTTTGGAAATTTAAATAATTTTTAAAAAGGCCCTCTCTCATTTATAATTATATAAAATGTTCAATTCTCATACCTTAAATAATTTTATGTAACTATTAAATCACCTTGGAAAAAGCGGGAAAAACCCAAAAAAATCAATTACTACATATAAAATTTTCGGACCCAAATAATAAATTATTTTCTCGTAAATAATTTTATAATCCAAAATACCATTTTCTTAGAAAATTCATAATAATTCTACAAAAATTCAGAAAAATTTGAAAGTCTCTAAAATATATTTTTAGATCATCATAAAAATTCTAAAGGTAATTGGATGTTATTCAATAGGTTTTTCATCTCAAAACATGTCACAAAATCTATATGAACATAAACAAATCATCAACATGTAAGTATAATCATATTATCATTCAAAAACACGGCAAATTTTTGCAAAATATTCGGATTTAATCTTAAAATAGAAAACATAAAAATTTAAAGATGTAAACATAATTCAACTTTGCTTTGGAGATTAAGGAGCTTGAGATTCGAATGGGTTTGATTTGAATTTTCTTTTCCTTTAACTTTCCTTTAGTTTCCTTTTCCACTTTCTTTGTTAATGGTGGTCGGCTTTGATTTTTAAAATTTTGAAATGAGAGTGAATATGCAAAATGATACATGGCCTAGGTTAGGGGATATATGAATGACCTATTTCCCATTTTACCCCTTCTCTAATTTAAATTTAAACCTTCTTTTAATTCATTAGTTTAAAGGCATGACTACCTCAGTTAAATCTCAATCTCCTAATCAACAGTTATTTTATTTACTTTATCTAACTAAATCTTCTAGATAATGTTACCAAAAATCTAGGGTGTTACAGACTCCCTCCTTAAGGAATTTGGTCATCGAAATTACAATAAGGTATGCAAAAAAAAGAAGGTTAAACATACCATCAAATAAGTCAAAATAGGTATCCCCAATCCTTCTCTCAACCTCCAAAGTACAGTCTCTGTCATTGTCACTCCACTAGACTTTGACTAACTTGACCGACTTGGTGCTAAGCCTCTTCTCATCTATTACTACAATGCAAACTGGCTTCCTCACTATGGTGAAGTCTGGTTCTACTACTACGTCATCTAGCACTGTCGGTGCAATAGCAGTCTTCGGGTCTCTAACACACTTTCTTAGATGAGAAACATGATAAACATCATGTACACTTACCAAACTACTTGATAAATCAAGTCTATGACTGAGTTTCCGATCATATCAACAATAGGAAAAGGTCCAATGTACCTAGGAGATAAGTTTTTGGACTTCCCAAATCTAAGCACACCCTTCATCGATGACACTTTGATGAAAACCTGGTTCCCAACTGAGAACTCCAAGTCTTTCTGTCTCTTATCTGCATAACTCTTCTGCCTAGACTGAGCCTCCTTCATTCTAGCCCGAATGACCTCAATCTTTTCTACAACCTCTCTTACCAGATCTGGACCAAGAATAAACTTATCCCCAGTCTCCAACCAACATACAGGAGATTTGCATGGTCTTCCATACAAAGCTTCAAATGGTGCCATCCCAATACTAGTCCGATAACTGTTGTTATATGAAAACTCGACTAGATGCAAATGGTCCTCCCATGATCCCTCGAAATCCAAAACATAAGCTCTTACATTATCTTCTAATATCTTGTTAACTCTTTTCATTTTCCCATTTGTGTGTGGATCGTAAGTGTACTCATCCTAAGCTTGGTTCCCAAAACTTCTTGTAGACTCTTCCAAAACTCGCCAGTAAGTAAGGGATCTCTATCACTAACAATAGGAACTCCATGTAGTCTAACCGCATTCCTCATGAACAATCCTGCTAAAATAAGTGCCATCCTGGATGACTTGACTGGAATGAAATGGACACTCTTGGTCAATCTGTCCACTATGACCCATATACTTTCATTACCTCTGTTTGACCTTGGCAACCCGTCTATGAAGTCTATAGAAATAGGATCCCACTTCCATATTGGAATACCTAACAGTTAAAGCAAACCACTTGGCTTCTAGTGTTAGGCCTTTGCCTGCTGGAAATTCAAACATTTCCTTACACAAAACCAATATCCCACTTCATTCCTTCCCAAAAGAAATTCCTCTTTATATCCTAATACATCTTGGCAACTCCAGGATGTATAACGAACTTCAAACGATGGCATTGCTCTAAGATTTCCTTCCCTATGTTTCCTACACTCGGAACACATAAAATTTCTTTCTTTCTCAACCATCTATTCCGGTCAGATTGAAATCTTTTAAGTCATATCTCTTTGTTCCATCTTTAGCTTCTTGATCCATTTAGCTAACACTGGATCCTTCATCTGCTAGAAGCAATCCATTCGATCAACACTGGTCGAACTTCCAAACAAGACAATACAACTGCGTCTCCACTTAACCCAACCTCGGATCCACTGCACTCTAACCAATTTTGTTGTATCTTCATAGGAAGCTATGAACTCTAACCAACTTTGCTGTCTCATGTTCAGCTCCTTCTGAGAGAACAAATGTAGGATCGATTTCACCCTAGAGGGGGGTGAATAGGATGAAACTATTAATTATAAAATTTATTGCGGAAGTGTATATAAAATATTTTCAACACAGATAATAGTATAATAATAAATTCAAAAATAGAACAACACAAAATTTACCCAGCTTCGGCAAAACCCTGCCTACATGCTGCCCCCATGGTTTCTACTAGAAATTAAGCAGTCAGACACTTAGATACGTAAACTCGTGACTCCCGTTATCGACTAGCCTTAACTCTACACTCAAAACCCTGCCACAACTCAGCCACTAAGTTGTGAATTCTCGAACTACACCACCGTAGCTCGTCTCCTAGTCACATGACCAGACAATAAACAAGTTTAAAAAGGAAAAATACAATTTAAAAAACATATTAAACACAAAACCCTAATATATAAAATTAAAGCCCAATTTACAATATAAAGGAGCCGACCCAACTAAAAATTATTCCCCTGTTAATTTTTATATTATCTTCGGCCTGATTCCTTTGAGAAAAATGACTGCTTTACTCTTCGTTTTTTCCTCTTTAATAAATTAGGGTTTTGTGGTGCTGCTTTAATTTTTCGATGATGCTTCGAATATTTTCCTCTATCAGTGATTGCCTACGGCTACCTCAATTGGGTCGAGTTCGATTGTCAAAAACGGTATGCGATTTTTTCCTTTTTTTCGATATTGATTTTGCTCGACCTTTGATTCGAGTTACTGAATTGATTCTTCTCTGTTGCTCTTCGACTCGAATAATTATTGCGCCGATGATGTTATGGTTTATATAGGGTTTGAAACCCTTGACTTTCGTTCGTATTCATTTATTTCAATTTGTCAATTACTTTGTTCTGGCCGTTTGATTTTATTTCAATGTTGGTGATGATTTCCGACTTCTTCAATTTCGTATATTTGTTACTTGATTCCCACGGTGTTGATTTCTGACTTGGTTCGATTTCTTGGCCACAACGATTTGCTGGCCTTTGAGTACGGTCAATTTCTCACAGGTTCGACTTGAATTTTGATATTTTGATAAAATTGATTCTGCCTCGATTATTTTGAAACTGCTGCTGATACAAATATTCCACCTTGACTTCAGCCTGACTTGATATTTTTGGTTGGCTTTGGCTAGTGATTTGAATTTGTAAAATTTTAACTTTGTTTTGATAAATTACTGCTTGGACTTTTGACCCACGGCTTCTCCTATCATCATTCTAATTTGTTATTCTTGTGCGTTCATGTTCTTGATGTTCACTTATTGTTCGAGACAGTTTGCATTTCAGTTGTCACTCTTGTTCATGCTCTGGTCATACTGTGTTGATTGAAACTGAACTTGAATTACACACTGTCTGTTGTAGTTTGCACTGTGTTGCATTAAACTTTGAATTGTTGTTTTATATGCGGTCAGTGATCATGTAGCTTGTTTGCACTTGCATTGTCCAAGTTGTAGCCTCGAGCTCTGTCTTCACTACAACCATATGTATGCTTTGGGTCAGGTCTTTGATGTTGAGGCTGTGCCATTGATATTTGTGTCTTCATCTGACTGTGTTGTAACTGTTGTGGGGTTTGGTCATGTTCATTTGATTGCATTTGGTCCAAATTGTGTTGATTGACACCGGTTATGTAGTTAGTTCATTGAGGTGGTTTGTTGTCAGTGCATATGCGCCTAGCATATCAGATTTGTCATGGTCCAAATTTCAGCGTTCGAAAATCGATACCCGTACTTCACTTGTGCCTGAATGCCACAGATTCAATCGTTGAAATCCGACTCGTGCCGGAGCTTATAACACATTAAGTACAACAACACAGCAGAAGAATGAATAATATCATCATTGATACACAATTGATACAATATCAGATACAACTGAATATCAATATAAATCAGAGCCAAAGATATACAGTAGCGGAAGCCAACACCAGAAGTTGGTCAAGACTTTGCAAGCATCGATAGCGGAAACATATCTCTAAAAGATAATATCTTTATAATTCAACAAGATAGATACTCCAACACGTGGCGGCTCCATTGCTAAAGCTCCAGAGCTAAAAAGACTCTAAACCAGAAAGTGAGAACCACAATCAACGCTGAAGTGAAGCAACTCGATCCAAATGCGATTACCAATATTCAGAGATTGAATGCTATCGAATCTACACCAACTAGCTGGTTATCTGAAATCCAAAATCTAGACTGCCCCTGTGGAAAATTATGGACGCCCAGAGTTTACGAAGGGAATAATAAACTCCGGGACAGTCATGGGACTGGTATGAGCAAACAAAAACATTTTCATCTTTAAAACAAACAACAAAAGATTTTAAAAGTTGAAAACCACAATGCTTTTTAGAAAATGAAACTTCCATAAGGCCTCCCACCACACACACAATGCAAGCGCACACTTGGAGGAGATTTCTCCTTATGACAGTAAAAAATGCTTGATATGTGAAAATCATTTGATGCTATTATTAGTGCATAGTGCAGAAAACCTTTCGAAAATATAATATAAATCTTAGCCAGCATACAACCATTAGTGTATGCCTACTATAGCTACCATGTTCAATAGAAGGTTACCGCCACATTCCATGGCAGGTTATACAACTAAAACCGTACAGGGCTCGTATTGTTTTGTTTGGATTTCCAACAAATGGTCAGGCTAAGGAACTTTCTTAATAAATGGACCGCCTCTGGAGGGACGCCCCCAAGAACCAAAATGGTTCCCTACCGACACAAGATCCCGTTACCACTTCTTAGAAGTAACCCTATGCCATCCCCGGTCGTAATCAACCTTTATCCGAGCGCTCGTCACCAACAACCAAAAAGTAATAAATTTGCGGTAACCACATAGGTTAATATCTGGGTTCCATACAATGATACCACCTCTATCCCAAAGAGATGGACATGCCCTACCGGGAGACCCCTGCAACCTTTCCGTAAAATTCCTGTTTCGACCATTTCTGGGTTGTAAGGCTCGACAAAGTCTCGTCCACAAAGCTACACTTTTCATAAAGCCATGTTTTGATCAACAAATGATCAATAACACTTCACATGCCACGTTACCAATTTGGAAATGTATCACTAGTAACCATTAACTTCATAACCTCAGAGCTCGTACGTCTTAGAGAAGGGTGTTAAGCTAAGAGAATAAATCTGCACCACCAAACAGAAATGTATTTGATAGAAACCAGTTTTACATCTCATAGTGTAATGTCAGACACACATCCATACAAGTCTGTTCCGGGTTCGTACAGAACCGAAGGCACTTCACAAAGAAGCCCTTGCAAATCCGGATAATCCCTAATCACGTCCGAACCCCCCAATCACAATAGGTGATCAAATCTCTATACCGGCGCCATTCGGTGGAGAGACATTCGACGGGTTATCCTTTCACTTTCAAATATATACGGTCTTCACCGCCGGTCCTCAAATGCTATCCATAATGTCGTATCATTATTCAGAATGGGTTATATGACACAAAGGTCCTCTCCCGGCTAAATCGAATAATGAGCGCAAATTTAAAAATCATATAGGTAATAGGATCTCAATTAAGTCATAACTTATTACCCAAAACAAATCGTTTAAACAAATTACCATTTTTAAATCTTTAAACAAAAAGATTCACTTCACAAAAATCACCAATCTTTCAAAAAGATTCATTCATAGCCTTTCAAAAACAAATCCATTTCAAATTGGATTAACTCTTTCAATCTTTAAATTAAAGATTCAATTCATAGCTTTCAAAACATTCCCATTTCAAATCTTTTATATAATAGATACACCATTTAAAATCCTCTTCAATTTCAAAAAAGGTTCAACCATCTTTCACAAAGATTCATTCATAGCCTTACAAACTATTTCAATTCCATTTCAAATTTGAAATCTTTCAACACAAATTGGAAACCCTTTCTTTATTTGAAAGCTATTATTATATGGAAACAAATAGTTTTCGTTTCGGAAAAATCCGACTACATTTGTACAAGTTAAAGACCTTCAAGTATAAAATTTAGGTTAAATTTAAATTCCCACAAACAATACTTTTAAAATAGTTTTAAACCAATATAAACACATTTCTAACTTGTATAATCGTTTTTAAACCATAATTTTCGAACATAGAATTCAATTTCAAATTTTTAATTCAAATCAAACTATTTAAATTTCGAAACTTTATCAAGTTATTCAAACTAACTTTTATCTTTGAAACTCCTTTTCAAAAGCTTTTCATATTTAATCCAATTCCATATTCAAAATGATTTTGGATTCAAAATTCAATTCTAAAATTATTTCAAAAATATGTGACTTAACCAATTTCCTCGTGAAATCCATATTTGTGCGTGTATAGTGTAATCTAGGGTTTCACACAATAGTGCAACATCATCAATCATCACATCACGGATTCAAGCACATCAACATCGATAAGCGGTATAACCTTATATCATTTATCTTCATTCACAAATTCGTAAATAAATAATATAAATTTATCATAGATAAATAAATTACATTCGTCACAGATAAATAAATTACATTCATCACACCTGAATTCATATCACAAAGCATCACACATCAAAGATATCACACAATTCAACATTCAATTGAATCCAAACATCCATAAGTAAGATTACTTTAATTATCAAATTAATTTAAATCAGATAAATTACTTATGATTAACTACTAATCTTGGCAAATTAATATTAATTAATTACAAACCATTTTAATTAATTAACCTTTATATCATTTATTAGTTGACCTCTAATTATAAATGAATTAACCCTTAATTATTTATCAATCAACCTTAATAAATCCACATTTAATGATTAAATAATTAACCTCTAATTATTTAATTTTTCTTTAAATTAATTATTCTTAATCAATTGTATTAATTAATTAATTAATTAGCTCTTTAATTACTAAATTATCCTTTGTTTAATTTTATAAATTAATTAACCTTTAAATAAGTCAATTATCCCAAATTAATTACATTAATTAATTACTCCTCAATTAATTATCATTCCTTAATCACCTTCATTAATTCATTAACCTTAAATTAATTAATTATACTAAATTAATCACACAAATTGATTAGCCCTTAATTAATTATTAAGAAATCATTCTTTAGTTAGTTAATTCTTAATTAATTTCATTAATTAAGTAATTAACTACCCACATCAATTAATCCTTCTTTACTTAACTAAGTAATTAACCCTTAATTACTTAATCATCCTTTAATCACTTTAATTAAATAATTAATCTTAATTAATTAATTATTCTAAAATTTCCTTAATTAATTAATCCCACAAATTAATTATACTTTAATTATTTTTTTAATTATCAAGTAATTATAATCATTAATTATTTAATTATGATTTAATCTTCAATTAATAAACCTTGCAATTAATCATTATTAACAACATAAATTGACTTTACTTTTAAGTTAACATTTTTAAAACATTTGATTAACTTCTTGATTTCATTTTCAATTTTATTTAAATAAACTTTAAAAAATAATAATAACGGCTATATACATTTTTAAATATTTTAAAGCATTTTAAACTCAAAAATTTTAAAACGATTTATCTTCAAAACCCTTTAACAATCCCAAATCTAAACAAAATAGTTCATTTAAAATGAAATGAGTTAAGAATGTTTAAATTGAAATTTGTTTAAAATTTGAAAACTGCTTTATACCAACGCGAGATATCCACAAGCTACAACCCAGTTTCCCCGAGACCTCCTTCGAGTAAAATCCCAAATCCCCCAAGCCATACATAGTTTCTTCTCATTTTTTTCTTTTTTTTTCTTTGCTTAAAATTGTTATATCTAGCTAATTCACAAGAATACGAACTCGAGCCCATTTCGAGAATCACAAGAATAAACCCGAGGCATTTCAAAAAAAAATTCCAAGTACAACGATACAAGACATGAACACCTATGCGTGCACGTGCACGAACGATTTCTGGCTTTCTGACCATCATCACCGACGCCTGCTTATCATCCTCAACCACGCTGTGCCACCCAAACATCCAGTTTTATGAATAAACCTGAGAATCGAAATCAAGCTTCTCGATTTTAACCTGAGACCTAACCTGATGGGAAGATCCCCCTCGCCTCGACGCCATCATCCAATGGCGAACTTGCCGTTCCACCCAGACCTTCATCTCCATTCCATGAATAAATCACCCCACCCGCGATCGATCATAAAGCTTCGTCGATGATGCGATTAGCTCGAGAACGCCCGCACTCCAAACATGACCACAAACCCTAAATCCTCATCATTATGCCACCTCGCTCATTTAAAATTTCAACAGCTATTTTTCCGAGGATCCACAAGCCTCCAGCCACCTCTGGCTCAAATTTCGATGACCACTTCGCTGTCGTTCGTCAGATATTGACGAAAACAAGTTTTCTATTCAACTCGAAACCTCTCGCAAAATACATTCTTAAAATTCTTGAAACTTACTTCAAAATTCTTAGGTTTGCAATACAAATCCATTTATGTAATTAAAGCTTGAAATCCAAATGTGTAATTATGGACCAATTTTTATTTTCTACTGTTATTTAACAATTTCTAGAATATTACCAATTATATTTATTGGAAACCATTTTTAAAACAATTACCTTGTGATTTCAAACATCTTTTATCATACAACTAAGCTTATAAATGATTGATCAAAGAGATTTTGATTTTACTCTTGTTTCTAGCCTGTAAATATAGGAACATGCATATATGCCTATATCTATATATTTATATCTTCTTAGATATATATTCCAATGTAATTTCATTCTAAACAACATCATTTCACAACATATATCTAATTTAGATCACACGCAAACCAGAATAAATATAGGGATTTAAAGATCTGCTCATCTTAATGAAGAACAGAGCCTGGAAAATCTGAGAATGATTTGAATTAATTGTTGCTCTGTTTTACTTTGATCTGGAATCTCAGTTTGGACTTAAGCTTGCTTATTTGATTTACTCTTTGATGTTCATTTTTTTTCAAGTTTTTGCTTCTGTGCTTGCTTTTGAATTTGAACTTCCAGGTTTGAATTGAACTTTTGATTGTTTTCTGATCTGTAATTTGAATTGAATTCCAACCTTTGTATTGAAAAAACTGTTGTTTGCTTGTAGTTAGTCTTTCTTTTTAGGGAAGATGAATTTTTAAACTGAAATCACCAGGTTTTTTCTTTATTTGATCACGGTTTTGAATTTCCAGACCTTTGAATATGAAAGAATTTTGAGGAAAAATGCATTAGCCTGATTACACTTTCTCATGCGTGTATTTTTTTCCAAATCTCAAATTAAAAGAAAAGTTTATCTTTTGCCACTTGTTCAAATTAACCAACACTTGTTAATTTATATCTTACTTATTAAACATTTGTCATTTGTTACTTATATTTTGTTTAAGTCCTTTTGTGAAATTTATTTATAACATTTGTCAAAATCCCTTACTATATTTTATTTATGAAACATGTTTTATGTTTTATAAAATTTTACAAATGTCAAAAATTTATAACATATGTATTATATTTATAAATTTATAAATTTACTAACTATACTTATTCATTTTAAGAGAAAATATATTTTAAATCTCTTTATCAAATCTTGTTTAAATTTTAAACTTAAATTGTTATACTTATTTTAATAGTGTTAAAATGTTCAATTTAACTTAAATTACCCTTTAGAAAATCATTATATTAATTTCAAGATATAGCTTCCAAATCACAATAGATATACACACACATATATTAGAAAACAATCATTTTATTAATTTTAGAATACAGAGTTTTAAATCCAATTTTATTTCCAATATATTTATTAAATTTCAAAATCACAATTTATTTATTATGGAATTTTTTTTCAATTAATTCATCATTTAATCAAAATTTAAAATTAATTACCAATAATTTCATAATTTAATTCCAAAAATTGAATTTATTATCAAATTAATTCTGACTAAAATTCGGGAATGTAACAGATTTCCCCCTTAAGAAAATTTCATCCTCGAAATTTGCTAGACAGGGAGATAAATAAAGGATGGATACACAAAGATAGAGAATCGACTCATCAATCAAGTTGAATATCTATTCTGCATTTGGCTACCAAATCAGAATATCATCAATAATTAAGAGAACAAACTCATTCAATACTTTAAAAAATACTCGGGTCATCGGTCTACGAAATATGCGGGGCATTGGTTAGTCCGATGGATAACTAACTGTTCGTAGAATATATTGAGACCCAGATAATAGATAAATGGGTTTAATATTCCATAATTCTCAAATATAGATATGGATTCAATCTTAGATCGGAATGCCCCAAAGTTTACACCAGCTTGTCCCTCTTCGGACTTTAATCTTCACAAGAAATCACAATAGAATTTCAAATTTGGTTTTAGTTGTAATTGTTTTATCGATACAACTCAATTTAACTTCATTTTTAATTACTAATTTATTTCAATAAAATTTCAATTAAAGTTGAAAACGAAAGGCTGATAGAAATTTGATGAAGAGAATACGAGATAGAAACTTATCTATAACAATTAGCAGTGCCGCCATCACACCAAAGCTTCTTCCTTGAGCTGCCACGAAACCATCAAAGAATTGAAATCGAATCAAAGGAGATTGATAGAGAAAATGGTTTTCGTTGTTGCAGGGTATTGACCATTGGAAGTGGTACTCCCCTGTCCTCTATCTCGTCCTCTTCCTGCACTCGTACTCAATATCAATGGATAGTAAGAGAATTTACTGAGGCATATGGACGGATATCTTAGGAATACACTCATTTTAGGGCATACTTTCACCCTATCTCTAATGAGTTACCTAATGCGTTGTACTCCAAAAGTTGAAGTTCAACCCTTGGCTCTGATACCAAGTTGTCACGGTCCAAATTTCAGCGTTCGAAAATCGACACCCGTACTTCACCCCGAATGCCGCAGATTCAATCGTTGAAATCCGACTTGTGCCGAAGCTTATAACACAATAAATACAACAACACAACGGAAGATTGAATAATATCATCATTGATACACAATTGATACAATATCAGATACAACTGAAATATCAATATAAATCAGAGCCTACAATAGCGGAAGACAACACCAGAAGATGGTCTAGACTTTGCAACCATCGATAGCGGAAAGATATATCCAAAAGATAATATCTTTAGAATTCAACAAGATAAATACTCCAACACGTGGCGGCTCCATTGCTAAAGCTCCAGAGCTAAAAAGACTCTAAACCAGAAAGTGAGAACCACAATCAACGCTGAAGTGAAGCAACTCGATCCAAATGCGATTGCCAATATTCAGAGATTGAATGCTATCGAATCTACACCTACTAGCTGGTAATCTGAAAAACCCAACTCTAGACTGCCCGTGTGGAAAATTGTGGGCACCCAGAGTTTAGGAAGGGAACAATAAACTCCGGGTCAGTCATGGGACTGGTATGAGCAAACAAAAACAATTTCATCTTTAAAACAAACAACAAAAGATTTTAAAAGTTGAAAACCTCAATGCATTTTAGAAAATGAAACTGCCATAAGACCTTTCGCCACACACACAATGCAAGCACACACTTGGAGGAGATTTCTCCTTATGACAGTCAAAAATGCTTGATATGCGAAAATAGTTTGATATTATTATTAGTGCATAGTTCAGAAAATCTTTCGAAAATATAATATAAATCTTAGCCAGCGTACAACCATTATTGTATGCCTACTATAGCTACCTGTTCAATAGAAGGTTACCGCCACATTCCATGGCAGGTTATGCAACTAAAACTACATAGGGCTCGTATTGTTTTGTTTAGATTTCCAACAAATGGTCAGACTAAGGAACTTCCTTAATAAATGGAACGCCTCTGGAGGGACGCCCCTAAGAACCAAAATGTTTCCCTACCGACATAAGTCTAGGTTAACACTTCCCGGAAGTAACCCTATGCCATCCCCGGTCGTAATCAACCTTTATCCGAGCGCTCGTCACGAACAACCATAAAGTAATAAATTTGCAGTAACCTCATAGGTTAATATCGGGGCTCCATACCATGATACCACCTCTATCCAAAAGAGATGGACATAATCTTGGGGCGCGATCCCTGCAATCTTGCCACAAAATTATTGTTTCGACCATTTCCGGGTCATAAGGCTCGACAAAGTCTCGTCCACAAAGCTGCACTTTTCACAAATCCATGCTTTGATCAACAAATGATCAACAGCATTTCGTATGCCACATTACCAATTTGGGAATGTATCACTAGTAACCATCAACTACATAACCTCCGAGCTCGTACGTCTCAGAGAAGGGTGTTAAGCTAAGAGAATAAATCTCTGCCACCAAACAGAAATGTATTTGATAGAAACCAGTGTTGCATCTTAAAGTGTAATGTCGGACACACATCCATACAAGTTTATTCCGAGTTCGAACAGAACTGAAGGCACTTCACAAAGAAGCCCTTGCAAATCCAGATAATCCCTAATCACGTCTGGATTCCCCGTCACAATGGGTGATCAAATCTCTCTACCGGAGCCATTCGGTGCAAAGATATTCAACGGGTTATCCTTTCACTTTCAAAATATCTGGTCTTCGCCACCGGTCTCCAAATACTATCCATAACGTCATATCATTATTCAGAATAGGTTATATGACACAAAGGCCTCTCCCGGCTAAACCGAATAATGAGCGCAAATTTAAAAATCATATGGATAATGGGATCTCAATTAAGTCACAACTTATTACCCAAAATAAATGGTTTAAAAAAATTACATTTTTAAATCTTTAAACAAAAAGATTCATTTCACAATGATCACCAATCTTTCACAAAGATTCATTCATAGCCTTTCAAAAACAAATCCATTTCAAATTGGACTAACTCTTTCAATCTTTAAATTAAAGATTCAATTCATAGCTTTCAAAACATTCCCATTTCAAATCTTTTATATAAAAGATACATCGTTTAAAATCCTCTTCAATTTCAAAACAAGGTTCAAGCATCTTTCATAAAGATTCATTCATAGCCTTTCAAAACTTTTCAATTCCATTTCAAATTTGAAATCTTTCAACATAAATTGGAAATCCTTTCTTTATTTGAAAGCTATTATATAGGAACAAATAGTTTTCGTTTCGGAAAAATCCGATTACATTTGTACAAGTTAAAGCCCTTTAAGTATAAAACTTGGGTTAAATTTAAATCGCCACAAACAATACTTTTAAAATGGTTTAAAACACATATAAACACATTTATAACTTGTATAATCATTTTTAAACCACAATTTCCAAACATAGAATTTGATTTCAAATTTTGAATTCAAATCAAACAATTTAAATTTCAAAATTTTATCAGGTTATTTAAAATAACTTTTATCTTTGAAAGTCCTTTTCAAAAGCTTTTCATATTAAATCCATTTCCATTTCCAAAACTATTTTGGATTCAAAATTCAATTTTAAAATTATTTCAAAAATCAATGACTTGACCAATTTCCTCGTGAAATCCATATTTGTGTGTGTATAGTGTAGCCTAGGGTTTCACACAATAGTGCAACATCATCAACCATCACATTACGGATTCAAGGACAACAACATTGATAAGCGGTATAATTTTATATCGCTTATCTTCATTCACAAATTCGTAAATAAATAAATTACATTCGTCACAGATAAATAAATTACATTCGTCACAGATAAATAAATTACATTCAACATAGCTCAATTCATATCATAAAGCATTACACATCAGGGATGTCACACAATTCAACATTCAATTGAATCCAAACATCGATAAGTAAGATTATTTTAATTATTTGATTAATTTAAATCAGATAAATTACTTATGAATAATTACTAATCCTGGTTAATTAATATTAATTAATTAAAAACCATTTTAATTAATTAACCTTTAAATCAGTTATTAATTGACCTTTAATTATAAATTAATTAACCCTTAATTATTTATCAATCAACCTTAATAAATCCACATTTAATTATTAAATAATTAACCTTTAATTATTTAATTTTTCTTTAAATAAATTACCCTTAATCAATATATTAATTAGTTAACTCTTTAATTACTAAATTAACCCTTAATTACTTTTATAAATTAATTAACCTTTAAATAAGTTAATTATCCCAAATTAATTACATTAATAAATTACACTTCAATTAATTATCATTCCTTAATCATCTTCATTGATTAATTAACCTTAAATTAATTAATTATCCTAATTAATCACACAAATTGATTTGCCTTTAATTACTTATTTAGCAATCATTCTATTGTTAATTAATTCTCCATTAATTTCATTAATTAAGTAATTTAACTACCTACATCAATTAATCCTTCTTTACTTAACTAAGTAATCAACCCTTAATTACTTAATCATCCTTTAATCACTTTAATTAATTAATTAATCTTAATTAATTAATTATTCTCAAATTTCCTTAATTAATTAATCCCACAAATTAATTATACTTTAATTATTTTTTCTTTAATTATCAAGTAATTATAATCATTAATCATTTAATTATCATTAAATCTTTAATTAATAAACCTTGTAATTAATCATTATTAACAATATAAACTAACTTTACTTTTAAGTTAACATTTTTGAAACATTCGATTAACTTCTTAATTTAATTTTCAAGTTTATTTAAAATAAACTTTTAAAAACAAAAATAAAGGCTATATATAAAATATTTTAAAACATTTTAAACTCAACAATTTTAAAATGATTTGTCTTCAAAAGCCTTTACTAATCCCAAATCTAAACAAAATATAGTTCATTTAAAACGAAATGAGTTAAGCATGTTTAAATTGAAATTTGTTTAAAATTTGAAAACTGTTTTATACCAACCCGAGATATCCCCGAGCTATAACCCAGTTTCTGCGAGACCTCCTTCGTGTAAAATCCCAAAACCCCCGAGCCATACACAGTTTCTTCTTTTTTTTTCTTTGTCTAAAACTGTTATATCTGGCTAATTCACATGAACACGAACTCGATCCAATTTCGAGAATCACACGAATAAACCCGAGGCATTTCAAAATAATTTCCGAGTATAAAGATACCAGACATGAACACCCATACGTGCACGTGCATGAATGATTTCTGGCATTCTCACCATCATCGCCGATGCCTGCATATCATCCTCGACCACGCTGTGCCACCCAAACATCCGGTTTTACGAATACACCTGAGAATCAAAATCAAGTTTCTCGATTTCAACCTGAGACCTAACCTGATGGAAAATCCCCCTCGCCTCGACGCCATCATCCAACGGCGAACTTGCCGTTCCACCCAGACCTTCATCTCCATTCCATGAATAAATCCCCCCACCCGCGATCGACCATAAAGCTTCGACGACGACGCGATTAGCTCGAGAATGCCAACACTCCAAACATGACCACAAACACTAAATCCTCATCGTTAAGCTACCTCGCTCATTTAAAATTTCAACAGCTATTTTTCCGATGATCCACAATCCTCCAGCCACCTATGGATCAAATTTTGATGACCACTTCGCTGTCGTTCATCAGATATTGACGAAAACAAGTTTTCTGTTCAACTCGAAACCTCTCTCCAAATACATTCTTAAAATTCTTGAAACTGACATCAAAATTCATAGATTTGCAATACAAATCCATTTATGTAATTAAAGCCTGAAATCCAGATTTGTAATTTTGGACCAATTTTTATTTTCTACAGTTATTTAACAATTTCCAGAATATTACCAAATATTTTTGTTGGAAACCTTTTTTAAAACAATTACCTTGTGATTTCAAACATCTTTTATTTATACAACTAAGCTTATAATGATTGATCAAAGAGATTTTGATTTTACTCGTGTTTCTAACCTGTAAACATAAGAACAGGCATATATGCCTGTATTCTTATTATTTATATCTCCTTAGATATATATATATATTCCAATGTAATTTCATTCTAAACAACATCATTTCATAACATATGTCCAATTTAGATCACATGCAAACAAGAATAAATATAGGGATTTAAAGGTTTGCTCACCTTAATGAAGAACAGAGCCTGGAAAATCTGAGAATGAATTGAATTGATTGTTGCTCTATTTTACTTTGATCTGGACTCCCAGTTTGGACTGAAGCTTGCTTATTTGATTTGCTCTTTGATGTTCATATTTTTTTCTTCAGGTTTTTGCTTTCGTGCTTGCTTTTGAATTTGAACTTCCAGTTTTGAATTGAACTTTTGATTGTTTCTAATCTGTAGTTTGAATTGAAGTCCGACCTTTGTATTGAAAAATCCATTGTTTGCTTGAAGTTAGACTTTCTTTTTAGACAAGATGAAGTTTTAAACTGAAATCACAAGTTTTTTTTTATTTGATCACGGTTTTGAATTTCCAGACCTTTGAATATGAAAGAATTTTGAGGGAAAATGCATTAGCCTGATTACTCTTTCTCATTCATGTTTTTTTTCTTTCAAATTTAGAATTAAAAGAAAAGTTTATCTTTTGCCACTTGTTCAAATTAACCAACACTTGTTAATTTTCTATCTTACTTATTAAACATTTGTCATTTGTTACTTATATTGTGTTTAAGTCCTTTTGTGAAATTTATTTATAACATTTGTCAAATCCTTTACTATATTTTATTTATGAAACATGTTTTTATGTTTTATAAAATTTTACAAATGTCAAAACTCTTTAACATATGTATTATATTTTTAAATTTATGAATATAATAATTATACTTATTCATTTTAAGAGAAAATATATTTTAAATCTCTTTATCAAATCTTATTTAAATTTTAAATTTACATTGTTATGCTTATTTTTATAACTATAAATAAGTACAAGTGTTAAAATGTTCAATTTAACTTAAATTATCCGTCAGAAAATCATTATATTAATTTCAAGATATAGCTTCGAAATCACAATAAATATATACACATATATATATTAGAAAACAATCATTTAATTAATTTTAAAATATAGAGTTTTAAATCCAGTTTTATTTCCAATATGTTTATTAAATTTCAAAATGACATTTTATTTATTATGGAATTTTTTTCCAATTAATTCATCACTTAACCAAAATTTAAAGTTAATTACCAATAATTTCATAATTTAATTCGAAAATTGAATTTTTTATCAAATTAATTCTGACTAAAATCCGAGAATATTACAAGATTCATGTTTGTAGCATATTCACTTATTCATGTTTGGACTTCATGTAGTCTAATATATGCATATTGAAGCCTGTTGCAGTTTGAATTATGATGAGTTGCTTCTTTACTTTGATATTGCGGTCTGGTCTTGGTCGATTCTGGTGCTGTTTTGGTCGAGACTGTGTATAGATGGTCTTGTACGCTGTTGTATTGATATTGCTTTGTATTTATTTCCCTGTCGGATATCATCATGCAGTCTTCATTGCGACTGTGCACAGAATCTTGAAGTCTGCATGCATTTATGTTAAGTTGAGCCACTTGGTTGAACATGTATACTTAGTTGGTTCGTCGGTGTTTTGTGTGTTTCAGTTTGAATTATGATGAGTTTCATCACTGGTCTGGTATACATGTGCACTGCCTTTGTTCTGACCAGTTCATTTCCTTTAGTCTGGTTGATGGTTTGCTTTGTCGACTTGTATTTGCAGTGGGTTGCATACTGAGTTGTTTCACTGATGTATCACTTGTTTTTATGTCTTTGGTCTAGGCACGTGTGCTTCATGGACTTGTATTTGGTTATATGCATTTGAACTCGTAGCCTTGGTTCTGGTGCACGGCATATTGAACTGGTCGATACTTGTATCAGTCCATTTCAGTGTTGTATGTGGTCTTGTGTTATTTGTATTTGCATGCTCGCTGCTGCTATACACATGCTTCGGTTCATGTATACTTAGTGCCTGGTCTTTGACTTTGTCTTGTTCGAAATGAAATCTGGTGCTTGAATTTGCAGTGCACCACTTCGTATCTGCATGTTGAATATTCACTTATACTTGACAATTTTCTTGAGCTTGCACAATTTGACTGCACCTGTGTTGAATCTAGCTTGCATCTCGGGTTTGACCTTTTGCTCGTGTTACGACTTTATTTTTATTGCACTTGAGTTGAACCCGGCTTTTCATTTGGATTTGACCTGTGCTCACCGGTCCCTGTAATTTTATCAAGTGTATATCGGTGTGTACGGCCTTGTGGCATGTGCAGTAATACACTGTGCATGTCACAAGTTGTTCGTGTATGATGAATTCAAAATAAAACGATGACGAAAAACCCAAATAACTGAGGAAAATAACATTTTCAAAATACATTTTATTTTACACTACAAAAATATTTCCATTTCAATTTTAACTCATCAGTGTATATTTTTGCAGATTGCTCAAATGCTAGATTCAAACTGGAATGAAGTTGAAGATCAATTTTGAGTGAAAGAGTGATATGTAATGAGGTACATATGCAAATGATAATTGTGATATGACTGAAATCGTATTGTGATTGAAATTCTGTATATATATATATATATATATATATATATATATAGTGAGAGCTCAAATTTGCACTATTCAAAATTGTAATAAATATTTGTTTGAATAAAATATCTGCTTGAATTTAAATTCTGTGTTTTTGTTTTATTCAGCAAATATTTATTTAATTATGTGAAAAATAAAATAGGACAACAACAAATACATTCAAATGAATATATGTGTGTGTGTGTGTGTGTGTGTTTATTATTATAAAACAAAATTCATATACTCGCATATTCAACAATCTCCTCCTTTTGGTGATAACAAACATATATTTAAGATCTTGAATTATTAAATGTATTTGATTATTCTATTTGCTCCCCTTATTTGAATGCTCGCTCTCTGCACAAAGCTCACCCATCATATATGCATACAAATAAAAATATGCAAATGAGCCTAGATGCAAATAGAAAATATTTGACCTTTATTTGTTTTTATTTGACAAAATCTTAACTTTTCTCTCCCCCTTTTGTTATCAGCAAAAGAATAATAGTATTAGAAAAATAGAGACAAAGTGATAGATGTTTATACAACATTAAAACTCAATCGAGTATAAATATTAAATTTCAATAAAAAATAAACAAAAATCATAAATACTCTGTTTGAACCATATTCCACTTTAGAGTGATATGGATGATGTCATCATATAAAACCATACAGTTGTGTCTACTTGTGTATATTTATTTCAGGAATTTGATTATCTACTAACCATGCATAACCGTTAGGACTTTTAATTGAGATTAGTAGTATTCCAATTTTTTTATTAAAAAATGAATTCAAGTATCTTCTAACCACACATAACCGTGAGGACTTTTAAATATGATTAGAATCAACTTGTCTATTTAATAACTCAATTTTGATATGCGTTCCATAAATGCATAACCGTGAGGACTTTTAAATGAGAGTGAATACTTTGGATCCCCTTTTACAAAAAAATATAAAATGAAAAAGGAATGATTTCCTGTATAAAATACCACATATTGACAAACTATATTGAATTTGATGAGTGATGGTCGTTAGAAATATGATAGAAATAGAGATGTTCATGGAATTTTTACCAATAAAAAGTTTTAATAACTCTTGTTTAAATTTCTAATTTTTTTTACCAATTATACTATCTCGAGTTATAATATATGATCAATATCAACACTCATCACTTTTTCAATCACTATTTATCTTTTCGATAACCAGTAGGGAGTCAGATTAGTTAATGTAATCATTTAATCTCAAATTCAAAAATAATTATCAAATTTTCTAAAAGTGACTAATCTAAAACAAGGTCAAAAAAATGATTTTCTAGAAGGGGTTTTATAAGAAAAATTCTGCTATTTGAAAATATTTGAAATGAAAATATGTAGATATTTTCTTTGGAAAAAAAGACGCAATTACCTAACGTATCAACATAAATCACGTTCCACTAGTAATTTTTCTATCAACTAGATTACCAGTGTAATCTTCTTTTGAATTTTTCTTTGACACAAGATTATCATTTGAATGTTATAGACCAGACTGTGAAGTTGCAACAAATTTCTTAAAATTATTTTTAATAGCTTCCACTTGAAATTCACTTAAGTTAGAATTGAAATCGTGCAAATTTACAAACAGTGACCATAGTGTCAGAACAAATATATCCACATGTAATATGAGCAATCAAAAAACAATAAAACACCTTCATTCGACCGAACAAATTTATATGGATTAGTTCAAAGATGAAAAGATGATTAGTTAACATTTTGAACAAATCAGAGTAAAAAATAAAAACAAGTCAAGTAAGATCATATTAATTAAGAATAAGTTAGAATTAAAATCAACATTTATTTTTTCATCACATAACCGGCTGAATTAAATATGGTGCAGATTATCACATTTAATAAATCATTCAAGATGAATATACCAATACTTGTTTTACCTTTACGGTAATTTTTGGTTGTTGCCATTTTGATTCTGTCACCTTTGTACTAGGCTAAGGAACTTTGTTTTGTTTCCCGTTTTGTCCCTGGAGTAGCCAAAATCCAAATAACACTGTTGTTGTTCCTTATCCTGCCATCACACCTACACGAGAGAAGATTTTTGTGACCTATTTGTTTTTATATGTATATTGTTGTTAGTGGCAGAAGATTTTAAAAAATAATTTCATGGAGACCCAAAACTATTTATATATGTTCCTTTTGGCACCCAGATTTGTTTAACTTTGAGGGATTTTATATTCGTTCCTTTTGGAACCCAATTTGAAATTGTTTTCACGTGTTTGGGTCCATACCAACAATTATTTTGATTGTATCCAAATTTTCTACAAATTGTGCACATTGAATTGACTTGATTAATTTCATTTCTAACATTTCCAGATTGATTATATCCAAGTCCTTGTCTAACTATATTAACGGTTTGTTTTCTAATAGCATACTCAACGAATTTTCACTTTTGGAAAACTTTTTCAAAGTTGTAGACAATTGTTAGACTTGTGTTTTAAGAGATTCATTTTCGTTTAATAATTGCTTGCACTTTTTAATAGAATTCTCTCTCTAGCATCTTCACTCTCTTTCGAAATCAGAATTTCATTTTCAAGCGATTTAATTTTAATTTCTGACTTTTTAATTTCTTCTTCGAGTGATGGACACTTATCAGACTTAGGGATCCTACTTTGATAGTTTTTAACTAATTGGTCAAGTTGTTTATTTGATTTATCAAAGTATCTCTTTGTGGTTCAGTTTTAGTGCATTTCTCCCTAAGTCGTTCAAAAAAAGCCATTTACTTCGTGGAAGTATATAAGTAATTCTGAGTGAGTGAGTTTTGATACCTCGCTTGGCTCATCATCATCGCTATCCGTTATGTCACCTCGTAGGCACAGATTTGCTTTCTCACTCTCACTGCTAGTATTTTTATTATCTTCATCACATGTATTCCACGTGGCTGCAAAATTTCTCCTTTTCGATTTCTTTTCTAAGCCGTGTCGATTTTGAGGACAATTTGGCTTGATGTGTCCAGGTTTGTTGCATGTGTGACAAATGATTTCTCGCTGTTCTATGTTATCTAGAACTTTGGCTTGCACGTGTGACAAATGATTTCACGCTGTTCTATGTTATCTAGAACTTTGATTATTCTTCTTTTTAATTTTTGATTTAGAGCTGGTTTCCATATTTTCAGTTCCATTTTTTGAATCTCTTCATTAGTAACGCCAGCTCAGCTGCTCCACCATCATCGTCAACATCCTCACTTTCAGTTGTTCCTTTGAGAGCTATTGATTTCTTTCGAGTATCTCCTCCTTCACGCTCTTCCTCGAATTTCATTTCTAGCTCATAAATGGTAAGATTTTCGATGAGTTCTTCAAATTTTATTTGTTTTAAATCTTTCGATTTTTGAATGACAGTCACTTTTGCTTCAAAATTTCATGGAAGGACTCTAAGGATTTTTCGGACTATTTCCAATTCTGTGTATGATTTTCCAAGAGCTTTTGATTTATATACGATGTTGGAAAGCCGTTCGTACATCTCTTTGAAATTTTCTTCCTTCGCCATTGCAAAATTCTTGTATTCGCTACTCAACAAGAAAGGCATGATTCCTTAACTTGAAATGTTCCTTCGTGAGTCACTTCTAGTGTGTGCCATATTTACTATGCAGTTAGACAATGTGCGACACGATTAAATTCAATACGAACCAATGAACAAATAATAGAATTCATAACTTTAGCATTAGCGTTCTATAACTTATTTTCTAGATCTGTCCATGATCAAATGGGTTTCCAATTTCTTGATTATTTACAACTATAGTGGGTGCTCTATAACCAGTCTCAGCTATATTCCAAACATCAATGGTTTTTAGAAAAAATTTCTTTCTATTTTTCCAGTAAGCATATTCACTATTGAACATTGGTAGTCTAACTATGGACCGACCCTCAACAAAAGCAGTATTAAAAGAAGCCATTTGTCACGACCCAAATTTCAGCGTTTGAAAATCGACACCCATACTTCACTTGTACTCGAGTGCCGCGGATTCAACCGTTGAAATCCAACTCATGCCGGGGCTTATAATACATTAAGTATAATATCATAATGGAAGAGGAAAATATATCATTGATATACAACAGCTGATACAATATCAGATACAACATGAGTATCAATATTATCAGAGATATAAGATAACAGCGGAAAGAACAACACAATTGGATGGTCTAGACTTTGCAGCCGCCGACAGTGGAAAAATCACTCCAATAGAATCCCAAATGAGAAAATTAGAATCCAACATCTAGCAGTTCCATTGCCAAAGCTCCAAAGCTAGAAAGGCTCCAGACCAGAATGTGAGAATCACCATCCATGCTAAAGTGAAGCAACTCGATTCAAATGAGATGGCCAATATCCAGAGATTGAATGCTATAGAATCTATACCTACAATTCGACTACACGAAAAATCCAACTCTAGAATACGCGTGTCGAAAATTGTGGGCACCTAGAGTTTAGGAAGGGAACAATAAACTCCGGGTCAGTCATAGGACTAGTGCGAGCAACAAAAACAGTTTTAAACAAAAACGAACCAAAAAGAATTTAAAATTGAAATCCGCAATGATTTTTGGAAAATGAAACTGCCATAAGGCCTCCCGCCACACACACAATGCAAGCGCACACTTAGAGGAGATTTCTCCTTATGATAGTCAAAAATGCTTGATATATGAAAACCATTTGATACTATTATTAGTGCATAGTGCAAAAAAATATTTCGAAAGTATAATATTAATCTTAGCCAGCATACGAACCATTATAGCATGCCTACTATAGCTACCATGTTAAATGGCAGGCTGTACAACTAAAACCGTACGAGGCACGTATTGGTAATTGGTTTTCCTACAAATGGTCAAGATAAGGGACTTCCTATTGCCACATAGGAACGCCTCTGGAGGGACGCCCTGAGAACGTACCCGGATCTCTGCCAACACAAAGCCGATTTACCCCCTTCCCAAGAGTAACACCTAAAGGTATGCCATCCCCAGTCGTTTGCGACCTTTATCTGAGGATCCTCAACCACAAAGCAACAATCACATAGTAATCAATTTACAGTGTCCACATGAGTTAAGTACCTGAACTCCATACCATGGTACCACCCTTTTCCAGGATAAACGGACATACCCTAGGGGCATGACCCATGTAACCTTGCAGCAACTTTCTTGTTTCGACCATTTCCGGGGTGTGAGGTCCTGATGCAGTTTCGTCCACAAAACTATGCTTTTTACAAAGCCATGCTTCGATCATCAAATGATTAGCAGCACTTCGTATGCCACATTACCAAATTGGGAATGTATCACTAGTAACCATCAACTACATAACCTTCGAGCTCGTACATCTTAGAGAAGAGTGTTAAGCTAAGAGAATAAATTCTCCGCCACCAAACAGAAATGTATTTGATAGAAACCAACTTTACATATCAAAGTGTAATGTCAGACACACATCCATATAAGTCTGTTCCGAGTCCGAACAGAACCGAAGGCACTTCAAAGAAGCCCTTGCAAATCCGGATAATCCCTAATCACATCCGGACTCCCCATCACAAAGGATGATCAAATCTCTATACCAGCGACCAGTCGATGCAGAGACATTCGACGAGTTATCCTTTCGCTTTCGAAAATATCCGGTCTTTACCACTGGTCTTCAAATGTTATCCATAATGTTGTATCGTTATTCGAAATGGGTTATATGACACAAGGTCCTCTCCCGTTTAAACCGAATAATGAGTGCAATATTTAAAAACACATGGACATTAGGATCTCGGTTAAGTCATAACGTATTACCCGAAACTTTTCTTTCAAATGGTTTAAACAAATCACCATTCTAATCTTTAAACAAAAGAATTACTTTATAAAGTTCACCAATCTTTCACAAAGATTTATTCACAATATCAAAACAAAGGATCTACCTTTGAGATCCTCTTCAATTTCAAAACAAGGTTCAACCATCTTCACAAAGATCCATTTATAACTTTCAAAACTTGAAATCTTTTCAATACAAATTGGAAAACCCTCCTTTATATGAAAGCTATTTTTATTTGAAAACAAATATTTTTTGTTTTGGAAAAATCCGATTACATTTGTATAAGTTAAAGGCCTTGGGTTAAATTCAGATTCTCAAAACAATACTTTTCAAATGGTTTAACACCCATAAACACATTTATAACTTGTACAACCTTTTTAAACCATAATTTCCAAATATATAATTCAATTTCAAATCTTGAATTCAAATTCAAATCAAATTATTTAAAATTCCAAACTTTATCAAGTTATTCAAAATAACTTTTATCTTAAAAATTCCATTTCAAAAACTTTTCATACTAAACCCAATTTCATTTCCAAAACATTTGAAATCAAAATTCAACTTAAAAACCATTTCATTAAATCTGTGACTTAACCAATTTCCTCGTGCAATCCATATTTGTGTGTGTAATGTGTAGTCCAAGGGTTTTACATAATAGTGCAACATCATCAATTTTTACAGATTCAAACACATCAATATCGATAAGCGGTATAGTCCAATAACGCCTATCTCCATTCACAGATTTATAAATAAAAAATGTAAATTTATCATAGATAAATAAATTACATTCATCATGGATCACACCAAAACAATTCATAGCATAAAGCATAACATATCAGGGATATCGAACAATTCAACAACCAATAGAATTCAAACATATATAAGTAAGATTGATAAATTCTTAATTAATTTAATTAATCTATAATTAAATTAATTAATAATTTTTTATTACTTGGATTACCTTAATCCTGCTTACTTAACATCAATTAATTATAAATTTATTAATTAATTATTTATAATTATCTAACTTAACAAATCTTCCTTGATTTATTATTCTTTAATTACATTTAAGTAATTATCCCTTAGTTATTTATTCAATTAATTATTCTTTTTGATAAATCACATTTAATAATTAATCACATTCATTAATCCTTGATTAATCTCATCCAGTAATTAATTACCCTTAATTAGTTACATTACTTAATTAACTTCTAAATAAATTTACGAATTAATTCTTAAATTAATTACACCAAGCAATTAATTCTTAGTTACTTCACTAAGTAATTATCCTTTTTATTTATTTACATAAAGTAATTAAACCCAAACTATTTTCAATTCTTTAATTAATTACATCTTGTAATTACCCATTAAGTACTTCACTAATTAATTACACTTTATAAATTTCATTAAGTAATTATAGCTAACAAATCATTAATTGATTATCTTAAATTAATTAAACTAATTAATTAACTTAAACTAATCGCATTAACTTAATTAATTACATTGAGTAATTAATCCCTTTAATTACTTTCATTAAGTAATTATACTCAACCAACTTCATAAATGGTTATCCTTAATTAATTAATTTAATCAATTATTAAAAAAATTAACCACATTAATTAATTATTTAATAATCCCTATTTAATGATCTTCATTAACTATTAATAATTCTTTAATCACTTTCCTCAAGTAATTAAACTCTAATTAACCATCATTAATTATAAATTAATGACTTTTTAATAACCAATTAATTTATTTCTAATTACTTAATTTATTGAGAGATTAACTGAAACTTAATTAATCCTTAATTCTTGGTTAATTAATTTCTATTCATTAATTAATAAATCTCACTTATCTAATTAATGATCTTTAATTTCAAATTAATAACCTAAATTAATTGACTTTCAAACCTTAATTACTTATTTAATAATCCATTATTAATTAATTAAAGTAATTTATCACTCTTTAATTTCCCTGTTACTTAAATTAATGTCAAATCATTAAATCTTAATTAACTTAAGGTAATCACTATTCTTATTAATGACTTAATTTATCATTTACAAAGCCTTTAAAACATTTTACATTTAAAATTTACTTTTAAATTTCATTTCAAAAATTTAAGTTTTAAAACAATTACAAATTTAACTTTCACAAAATTTAAAACAATTTAGAACGTTATAATCAAATGTTAAAGAAAACACATATCTTATATAAAGAGATTATAAGAGTTTTAAACCAAATTAGATTAAATTCAAAATCTTGTCTACTTTTAAAAACTTTTACAAATCTATTTTAATAGCTTTCTTTGGATTCAATCCGAAAGATACTCGAGTATATACTCGAGAAAACACCCTGCTTTTCCTCTTTTCAAAATTTTGATTAAGTTTTTAAAATTTTAAATCTGAAACTAATATCACTCACATATCACCCGAGAGTTCACTCGAGTCTAAACCCCATTGTCCTGAGACCTACTTCGAGACAAAACACAACCAAAGCATTGACACCAAAACCCAAAGCTGTGCACATGCACCAGCGATGCTGCCACTTTCGATCATCCACGTTGACCTCCTCACATTGGCGATCATCCTCGCACTATAATCCAACCACCATAACATCGATTCACCCTTAAAACCAAAATCGAGCAACCCTGCACCATGTTGGAACAACAAAACCAAAACCTGGAACAACCTCGCACATGCTCCTCCGACCACCGACATGTTTGAGACTCTGGCCTTGCCTTTACTAGCACCCTATCTTCCAATTCCTAAAATATGGTGGCACTCAGTCCACCAGAGACACCGTGGAGACAACTTTTCCGATCAATCCTAAAACTAGGGTTACAGATAGATTCGATCCACCACCGCCAATACAGTGACATGCCATCACTTTTGCCATTTTTCTCAAACACTCTGTTCATTCCTCTACCAACAGAGAAGACCATGACCCCCTAGATCGCTTAGATCACCAGAAAACCATCCAAACACCAAATCTGATCAAACACGAACAACACCCTCAATTCATTACTAAAATTTGAGATTTTACTTTTAAAAATCAAGTTTTTGGATAAGATTTTAGTTCATAAACCTGAATTGATAAATTAAGATGCTTAAATTTTTACTTATCTTAAGCATGCACTGTTGTTTTTTTAGTTTCCGGTGAGATTTCAAATTTATTTTAACTTAATTAAATTTTTAAAACTTAATCTATGATGAAACAAACAACTTTTTTTTGTAACTTAAATCCTAGCAGAGAATAAATCAAGTGATAATGAATTTAAATGAAATCTTGAGCCTGGAAAAAAACAAAGAACAGAGTACACAGACACATCAGCATACACACCTGTACATTCATGTATATTCACAGCAGATTGCACTTATATATATACACATACAATACATACTTATCACAAAGATTAACATGCAACCATATTCATACTTAAGTTATTTTAAAAAAAAATGTTACTCACCTGTACAAGATGAAGAACAGAGCACTTTATTTTGAAATAGCTTTTTGAACTTTTTAACTTGCATGTTGAAAATTCTTCTGATTTGAAATGGGAATGCTGAAGATTGCTTATCATTGAAACTTGCAGAGATGACTTAAATCTAGAACGGAGATGAACTGCTTGAACTTGTTTTAGTTTACAACCCAGGTTTGCTTGCAAATGTTCAGGTTATTGATTTGAAACTTGAAAATGGTTTGCAGGCTTTTGGTTTCCAGGTTGAAGAATAAATTTGCAGATTATTGGTTTGAAGATGATTAAAAGATTTTAATTTTTGATTACTTGTTTGAAGTAGTGCTTGATCACTGATTTGTTTTTCTGAGAAATTGTTTTGAGTTTTGTACAAGCTGAAGTTTCTTGTATTAGAGTGAAGATAGAAAAGAAAATAGAAGAGAAGGAAATATATGTTTCATATATGTGAAAATGTGTTTTATTTAAAAAGAAAAATAAAAATAAAATGGCACTTGTTTCACATATCAACATTTGTCATAACATTTACTTATTTTTAACACTTTTTAAAACAAAGTCTTATATATTTACACTTGTAATTTTAAGTAATTCATATTAATTTTAAATGTTAATATAAATTTTTATACTTAATTTACTATTTATAAATGCTTATCTAAATTTATATATATATATATATTTCTTTAAAGAAATTATTATAAAACCAACTATGTACAAATAAAATCTTATTCATATATTTTAAATCCAAAACATTTTAAAATACCTACCTTTTGAATTTCAATTTTAAATCCAAATTCAAATTCAAATTAAATTGAAAAATCTAATTAAAGTCAACTTAAATATACATATATAACAACACACATATGTATTATAGAATTTAGCTTTAAACAATTTCAACATTTGTATTTAATTCAAAATATAACTTTCAAATTACATGTATATTGATATTAGAAAAGAAAATTCTTATTAATTTTAAAATATGGTCTTAAATCCAATTTATATTTCAACGCATTTATATTTGAATTTCAAATTTCAATTTATTTTCAATATTTATTTTGAATCTCAAATCCAAATTCTATTTTAAAAATCAATATATATATATATATATTTATAATTAAATAAACAAATATCTTGTTTTATTTGGAAAAAAATTGAATAAATTCACAATTTAATCCAAAAATTATATTAATTACTAATTTAATTCAAATTTATTCCCAAAAATTAAATAAATTACAAATTCAAATTTAACTCAGAACCGGGATCGTTACAGATTCCCCCATTAAGAAAATTTCGTCCTCGAAATTTGTAAGTAGGGGACAATCCCAAAAATTCAGTTTTAACAAAGTATACCTATCAACCATGGTATCCAAAGCAAACAATTCTGGCCTATCTAGAGTTTATGTCCCATGCCGACTCATTCTTTGACTCTGCCAAAATAATGATCTCTCTCCAAAGCATCTTCTGGAGCTACTAGGAACTATAAAAGATTTGAAACTGGATGATGAACAAAAGAGGTTGATAGAGAAAGATTGTTCCTTGTTGTTGCAGGTATTGATGATTGAAAGTGGTACTTCTCTGTCTTATATCTCGTCCTCTTCTTGCGCTCATACTCACTATCAGTGGATAGCAAGAGAATTTACTGAGGCAAGCGGACGGATATCTTAGGAATACACTCATTCTAGGGTATTCTTCACCCTATCTCTAATGAGTTACCTAATGTGTTATACTCCTGAGTTAAAGTTTCAACCTTCAGCTCTGATACCAAGATGTCACAACCCAAATTTCAGCGTTCGAAAATCGACATCCGTACTTCACTTGTACTCGAATGCTGCAGATTCAACCGTTGAAATCCGACTTGTGCCGGAGCTTATAACACATTAAGTATAACATCACAGCAGAAGAGGAAAATATATCATTGATATACAACTGCTGATACAATATCGGATACAACATGAATATCAATATTATCAAAGATACAAGACAACAGCGGAAAGAACATCACAGCAGGATGGTCTAGACTTTGCAACCATCAACAACGGAAAAATAACTCAAATAGAATCCCAAGTGAGAAAACTAGAATCCAACATCTAGCGGTTCCATTGCCAAAGATCCAAACCTAGAAAGGTTCCAGACCAGAAAGTGAGAATCACCATCCATGCTGAAGTGAAGCAACTCGATCCAAATGCGAATGCCTATATCCAGAGATTGAATGCTATCGAATCTACACCTACTATTCAACTATCTAAAAAATCCAACTCTAGACTGTCCGTGTAGAAAATTGTGGGCACCCAGAGTTTAGGAAGGGAATAATAAACTCCAGCTTAGTCATGGGACTGGTGTGAGCAACAAAAACGAACAACAAAGAATTTAAAATTGAAATCTGCAATGCTTTTTGGAAAATGAAACTGTCATAAGCCCTCCCGCCACACACACAATGCAAGCACAACTTGGATGAGATTTCTCCTTATGACAGTCAAAAATGCATGATACACGAAAACCATTTGATATTATTATTAGTGCATAGTGAGAAAAATCTTTCGAAAGTATAATATTAATCTTCGCCAGCATACGTACCATTATAGTATGCCTACTATAACTATCATGTTAAATGGCAAGTTCTATAACTAAAACGGTACAATGTGGGTATTGGTAATTGGTTTTCCAACAAATGGTCAGGCTAAGGAACTTCCTATTGCCACATGGGAACGCCTCTGGAGGGACGCCCTGAGAACCTACGCGGATCTCTACCAACACAAAGCCGGTTTACCCCCTTCCCGAGAGTAACACCTAAAGGTATGCCATCCCCAGTCGTTTGCGACCTTTATCCGAGGATCCTCAACCACAAAGCAACAATCACACAGTAATAAATTTACAGCGTCCACATGAGTTAAGTATCTGGGCTCCATACCATGATACCACCCTTTTCCAGAAGAAATGGACATACCCTAGGGGCCTGACCCCTGCAACCTTACAACATCTTTCCTGTTTTGACCATTTCCAGGGTGTGAGGTCCTGATGCAGTCTCGTCCACAAAGCTATGCTTTTTACAAAGCCATGCTTCGATCAACAAATGATCAGCAGCACTTCGTATGCCACATTACCAAATTGGGAATGTATCACTAGTAACCATCAACTACATAACCTCTGAGCTCGTACGTCTCAGAGAAGGGTGTTAAGCTAAGAGAATAATTCTCCGCCACCAAACAGAAATGTATTTGATAGAAACAAGCTTTACATCTCAAAATGTAATGTCAAACACACATCCATACAAGTCTGTTTCGGGTTCGAACAGAACCGAAGGCACTTCAAAGAACCCTTGCGAATCCGGATAATCCCTAATCACTTCCGGACTCCCCATCACAAAGGATGGTCAAATCTCTATACTGGGGACCAGTCAGTGCAGAGACATTCGACGAGTTATTCTTTCGCTTTCGAAAATATCCGGTCTGTACTACCGGTCTTCAAATGCTATCCATAACGTCGTATCATTATTAGGAATGTGTATTATGACACAAGGTCCTCTCCCGGCTAAACCGAATAATAAGCGCAATATTTAAAAATATGGATATTGGGATCACAGTTAAATCACATCTTTTTACCCGAAACTTTTCTTTCAAATGGTTTAAACAAATTACCAATTTAATCTTTAAACAAAATGATTCACTTTACAAAGTTCACTAATCTTTCACAAAGATTTATTCACAATATCAAAACAAAGGATCAATCTTTGAGATCCTCTTTAATTTCAAAACAAGATTCAACCATCTTCACAAAGATCCATTTATATCTTTCAAAACTTGAAATCTTCTCAATACAAATTGGAAAACCCTCCTTTATATGAAAGCTATTTTTATCTGAAAACAAATAGTTTTCATTTCGAAAAAATCCAATTGCATTTGTACAAGTTAAAGGCCTTGGGTTAAATTCAAATTCCCAAAACAGTACTTTTAAAATGGTTTAAAACTCATATAAACACATTTATAACCTGTACAACCTTTCTAAACCATAATTTCCAAACAAAGAATTCAATTTCAAATCTTGAATTCGAATTCAAATCAAATTATTTAAAATTCCAAACTTTATCAAGTTATTCAAAATAACTTCTATATTAAAAACTCCTTTTAAAAAAAAATTCATATTAAACCCGAATTCATTTCCAAACCATTTGAATTCAAAATTCAACTTTAAAACCATTTCATTAAATCTGTGACTTAACCAATTTCCTCGTGCAATCCATATTTGTGTGTGTAAGGAGTAGTCCAGGGGATTTACATAATAGTGCAACATCATCAATTTTTACAGATTCAAACACATCAATATCTATAAGCGGTATAATCCAATAATGCTTATCTCCATTCACAGATACATAGATAAATAACGTAAATTTATCACACATAAATAAATTACATTCATCATGGATCACACCAAAATAATTCATAGCACAAATCATAACATATTAGGGATGTCAAACAAGTCAAAAATCAATAGAATTCAAACATCCATAGGTAAGATTGATAAATTCTTAACTAATTTGATTAGTCTCTAATTAAATTAATTAACAATTTTATTATTACTTGGATTACCTTACTCCGGCTTACTAAACATTAATTAATTATAAATTTATTAATTAATTATTTCTAATTATCTACCTTAACAAATCTTCCTTGATTAATTATTCTTTAATTACATTAAAGTAATTATCCCTTAATTATTTATTCAATTAATTATTCTTTTTAATAAATCACATTTAATAATTAATCTTCAATTAATCACATTCATTAATCCTTGATTAATCTCATTTAGTAATTAATTACCCTTAATTAATTACAATACTTAATTAACTTCCAAATAAATTTTATCAATTAATTCTTAAATTAATTACACTAAGTAATTAATTCCTAATTACTTTACTAAGTAATTATCCTTTTTGTTTATTTACACAAAGTAACTAAACCCAAATTATTTTCAATTCTTTAATTAATTACATCTAGTAATTACCCATTAATTACATTACTAAGTAATTACACTTTATAAATTTTAAGTAATTAAACTTAACAAATCATTAAGTGATTATCTTAAATTAATTAAACTAATTAATTAACTTAAACTAATCACATTAACTTAATTAATTACATTGAGTAATTAATCCCTTTAATTGCTTGTATTAAGTAATTATACTTAACCAATTTCATAAATGATTATCCTTAGTTAACTAATTTAATCAATTATTAAAAAAATGATAACATTGCTTAATTCTTTAATAATCCCTAGTTAATGATCTTCATTAACTATTACATTAATTACTTTCCTCAAGTAATTAAACTCTAATTAACCATCATCTATTACAAATTAATCATTTTTTAATAACCAATTAATTTATTTCTAATTACTTAATTAACTAAGTGCTTAACTGAAACTTAATTAATCCTTAATTCTTGATTAATTAATTTCTAATCATTAACTAATAAATCTCACTTATCTAATTAATGATCTTCAATTTCAAATTAATTAACCTTAATTAATTAAATTTCAAACTTTAATTACTTATTTATTGATCCATTATTAATTAATTAAAGTAAATAATTACTCTTTAATTTTCGTATTACTTAAATTAATGTCAAATCATTAAATCTTAATTAACTTAAGGTAAACATTATTCTTATTAATGACTTAATTTATCATTTACAAAGCCTTTAAAACATTTAACTTTTAAAATCTACTTTTAAATTTCATTTCAAAATTTAAGTTTTAAAACAATTACAAATTTAACTTTAACTAAATTTAAAAAAAAATAAAACCTTATAAACAAATGTTAAAGAAAACACATATCTTATATAAAGAAATTATAAGAGTTTTAAACCCAATTAAATTAAATTCAAAATCTTGTCTATTTTTAAAAACTTTTACAAATCTATTTTTAATAGGTTGCTTCGGGTTCAACTTGAAAGATACTCAAGTACATACCCGAGAAAACCCCCTGCTTTTTCTTACTTCAAAATTTTGATTAAGTTTTTAAAATTTTAAATCTGAAACTAATATCACTCACATATCACCCGAGAGTTCACTTGAGTCTAAACCCCATTGTCCCGAGACCTACTTCGTGACAAAACACAACCCAAGAACTAACACCAAAACCCACAGTTGTGCACATGACCAGCGATGTTGCCACTTCCGACAATCCATATTGACCTCCTCACATTGGCAATCATCCTCGCACCATAATCCAACCACCAGAACATCGATTCACCTTCGAAACCAAAATCAAGCAACCTGCACCATGTTGGAACAACAAACCCAAAACCTGGAACAACCTCGCACACGCTCATCCGACCGCTGATATGTCTGAGACTCTGTCTTTGCCTTCACCAACACCACATCTTCCCATTCCCAAAATATGGTGGCACTCGGTCCATCAGAGACGCCGTGGAGATAACCTTTCCGACCAAGCCTAAAACTAGGGTTATAGACAGATTCAATCCACCGCCTCCACTACAGTGACTTGCCATCACTTCTGCCATTTTTCTCAAACACTATGTTCATGCCTTCACCACCAGAGAAGACCACGACCCCCCAGATCGCTTAGATCACCAGAAAACCACCTAAACACCAAATCTGATCAAACACGAACTGCACCCTCAATTCGTTACTAAAATTTATGATTTTACTTGTAAAAACCAAGTTTTTCGATAAGGTTTCAGTTTATAAACCAGACTTGATAAATTAAGATCCTTAAATTTTTACTTATCTTAAGCATGCACTATTGTTTTTTAATTTCCAATGAGATTTCAAATTTAATAAAATAAATTTTTAAAACTTAGTCTATGATGAAACAAACAACTTTTGTTTGTAACTTTAATGCTGACAAAGACTAAATCAAGTGACATTGAATTTAAATGAAATCTTGAGCCTGAAAAAAAAGAACAGAGTACACAGACACATCAGCATGCACACCTATACATTTATATATATTCACAACCGATTGCATTTATATATATACACACAATACATACTTATCGCAGAGATTAACATGCAACCATATTCATACCTAGGTTATTTAAAAAAAATGCTACTCACCTGTACAAGATGAAGAATAGTGCACTTTATTTTGAAATAACCTTTTGAACTTTTAAACTTGCACCGATATGTCTGAGACTCTGTCCTTGCCTTCACCAACACCCCATCTTCCCATTCGCAAAATATGGTGGCACTCGGTCCACCAGAGACGTCGTGGAGATAACCTTTCCGACCAAGCCTAAAACTAGGGTTACAGACAGATTCAATCCATCGCCACCCCTATAGTGACTTGGCATCACTTCTGCCATTTTTCTCAAACACTATGTTCATACCTTCACTTCCAGAGAGGACCACGACCCCCCAGATCACTTAGATCGTCAGAAAACCACATAAATACCAAATCTGATCAAACACGAACTGCACCCTCAATTCATTACTAAAATTTATGATTTTACTTTTAAAAATCAAGTTTTTTGATAAGGTTTCAGTTTATAAACCTGACTTGATAAATTAAGATCCTTAAATGTTTACTTATCTTAAGCATGCACTATTGTTTTTCTAATTTCCAATGAGATTTCAAATTTAATAAAATAAATTTTTAAAACTTAATCTATGATGAAACAAACAAATTTTGTTTGTAACTTTAAGCTAACAAAGACTAAATCAAGTGATATTGAATTTAAATGAAATCTTGAGCCTGAAAAAAAAGAACAGAGTACACAGACACATCAGCATGCACACCTATACATTTATATATATTCACAGCCAATTGCACTTATATATATACACACAATACATACTAATCATAGAGATTAACATGTAACCATATTCATACCTAAGTTATTTAAAAAAATGCTACTCACCTGTACAAGATGAAGAACAGTGCACTTTATTTTGAAATAGCATTTTGAACTTTTAAACTTGCACCGATATGTCTGAGACTCTGTCCTCGCCTTCACCAACACCCCATCTTCCCATTCCCAAAATATGGTGGCACTCGCTCCACCAGAGATGCCGTGGAGATACCGACCAAGCCTAAAACTAGGGTTTCAGACAGATTCAATCCACTGCCGCCACTACAGTGAGTTGCCATCATTTCTGCCATTTTTCTCAAACACTATGTTCATACCTTCACCACCAGAGAAGACCACGACCCCCCAGATCGCTTAGATCGCCAGAAAACCACCTAAACACCAAATTTGATCAAACACGAACTGCACCCTCAATTCATTACTAAAATTTATGATTTTACTTTTAAAAATCAAGTTTTTCGATAAGGTTTCAGTTTATAAACCTGACTTGATAAATTAAGATCTTTAAATTTTTACTTACCTTAAGCATGCACTATTGTTTTTTTAATTTCCAATGAGATTTCAAATTTAATAAAATAAATTTTGAAAACTTAATCTATGATGAAACAAACAACTTTTGTTTGTAACTTTAATGCTAACAAAGACTAAATCAAGTGATATTGAATTTAAATGAAATCTTGAGCCTGAAAAAAAAGAACAGAGTACACAGACACATCAGCATGCACACCTATACATTTATATATATTCACAGCCGATTGCACTTATATATATACACACAGTGCATACTTATCACAGAGATTAACATGCAACCATATTCATACCTAAGTTGTTTAAAAAAAATGCTACCCATCTGTACAAGATGAAGAACAGTGCACTTTATTTTGAAATAGCGTTTTGAACTTTTAAACTTGCATGTTGAAAATGCTTCTGATTTGAAACTGGAATGCTGAAGATTGCTTGTTATTGAAACTTGCAGAGATGACTTAAATTTAGAACAGAGATGAACTGCTTGAACTTGTTTTAGTTTACAACTCAGGTTTGCTTGGAAATGTTCAGGTTATTGATTTGAAACTTGAAAATGGTTTGCAGGCTTTTGGTTTCCAGGTTGAAGAATAAATTTGCAGATTATTGGTTTGAAGATGATTAACAGATTTTAATTTTTGATTACTTGTTTGAAGTAGTGCTTGATCACTGATTTGTTTTTCTGAGAAATTGTTTTGAGTTTTGTACAAGCTGAAGTTTCTTGTATTAGAGTGAAGATAGAAAAGAAAATAGAAGAGAAGGAAATTTATGTTTATATAGGTGAAAATGTGTTTTATATAAAAATAAAAATCAAAATAAACTGATACTTGTTTAACATCTCAACATTTGTCATTACCTTTACTTATTATTTAACACTTGTTAAAACAAAGTCTTATATATTTACACTTGTAAGCTTAAGTAATTTATATTTATTTTAATTGTTAATATAAAGTTTTATACTTAATTTACTGTTTATAAATACTTATCTAAATTTATATATATATATATATATATATATTTCTTTAAAGAAAATATTATAAAACCAATTATATACAAATAAAATCTTATTCATATATTTAAATCCAAAACATTTTAAAATATCTACCTTTTGAATTTCAATTTTAAATCAAAATTCAAATTCAAATTAAATTGAAAAATCCAATTTAAAGTCAACTTAAATATACATATATAACAACACACATATGTATTATAGAATTTACTTTAAACAATTGTTTTGAAAACCATTTGTATTTAATTCAAAATATAACTTTCAAATTATATGTACATTAAAATTAGAAAACAATTTCTTATTAATTTTAAAATATAGCATTAAATCCAATTTATATTTCAACACATTTATTTGAATTTCAAATTCAAATTTCAACTTATTTTCGATATTTATTTTGAATCTTAAATCCAAATTCTATTTTTAAAATCAATTTATATATATATAACTAAATAAATAAATATCTTGTTTTATTTGGAAAAAATAAAATAAATTCAAAATTTAATCCAAAAATTATATTAATTACTAATTTAATTCAAATTTATTCCCAAAAATTTACATAAATTACAAATTCAAATTTAACTCACAACCAGGGTCGTTACACCATTTTAAAAATTCAAATCTTGAAAACAAAAGTTGGTTTTTGAAAAATCAAAATTTTGAAACGAAATGGCTTTTGTACCTCGCTCTGACACCACTTGTAGGATCAATTTCACCCTAGAGGGTTGAATAGGGTGATATCATTAATTATAAAATTTATTGCGGAATATATCAGAATAACAGCACAGATAATAGAAGAATAATAAATGCAGAAATAGAATAACATAGAATTTGCCCAACTTCAGCAAAACCCTGCCTACATGCTGCCCCCTAGGTCTCTACTAGAAAAGAAGTAATCAGACGCTTACACACATAAATTCGCGACATCCGCTATCGACCAGCCTTAACTTTACACTCAAAACCCTGCCACAACTCAGCCACTGAGTTGCGAATTCTCAAACTACACCACCGTAGCTCGTCCCCTAATCACACGACTAGACAATACACAAGTTTGAAAAGGAAAAATATAATTTAATAAACAAATTAAAAAAACCCTAGTATATAAAACTAAAGCCCAATTTACAATATAAAGGAGCCGGCCCAACTAAAAATTATTCCCCTGTTAATTTTTTATCATCTTCGGCCTGATTCCTTTGAGAAAAATGGCAGCTTTGCTCTTCGTTCGTTCTCTTTAATAAATTAGGGTTTTGTGGCGCCACTTCAATTTATCGGTGATTCTTCGAATATATTCCTGTATCAGTGATTGCCTACGGCTGTCTCAACTGGGTCGAGTTCGATTGTCAAAAACGGTATGCCATTTTTTCCTTCTTTTCGATATTGATTCTGCTTGGTCTTTGGTTCGAGTTACTGAATTGATTCTTCTTTGTTGCTCTTCGACTTGAATAACTATTGCATCGATGATGTTATGGTTTATATGGGGTTCTAACCCTTGATTTTCGTTCGTATACATTTATTTGAATTCGTCAATGACTTTGTTCCGGCCGTTCGATTTTGTTTCAATGCTGGTGATGATTTCAGACTTCTTCAATTTTGTATATTTGTTACTTGATTCCCACGGTGTTGATTTTTGACTTGGTTCAATTTCTTGGCCACCAAGATTTGCTGGCCTTTGACTATGGTCAATTGCTCACGATTTAATTTAATACAATTGGTTTATTTAAGTTATTTTTAAAAATAGAATTGTTATTTTCAAATTTAATAGTATGTTTGTTCAAATTAATATATATATATATATATATGTTTAAGTTGATTTTAAATTGGATTTTAAATTTGAATTTGAATTTAAATATTTGGATTTAAAATTTGAATTTAAAGGATAATTATTTTGAAGTAGTTTAGATATAAAATATATGAATAAAGTTTACATTAGAATATAACTTGTTTTATATTTTTTTTCCTTAAAGAATTTAGTTATATAAATTATGAAAACATTTATTTAATAATAAATAGATACAAAAGTTTCATATTTTTATTTATAAATGAATTTAATACACTATGTATGATTTTATTTAAGATATGTTGGTTTTATTTTTATTTTCTTTCAAAGGTTTTATTTTTATAAATTTAGAAAAGGCATTTATTAATTTAGAAATATATTAATTAATTAGGAAATTTATATAAAAGCTTTTTAAATCAATTTGAACGTTAAATAAAAATGCATTTATACAAGTGTTAGCATACAAATTCACTTGATAACATCTGTTAAGAAATTGAATGTGGTATGGGACAAGTATCATGATTTATTTTCGTTTTCTTTGATTTTTTTTAATAAATCATAAATTATTTATATAAACATACATCTTCATTTCTTATTTATTTTTGTAATCTTAATTCTAAACTCAAAAGAAAACTCAACCTATTCTTTACTCAACAACCAGAAAAAAATCAATTCCTGTAAACCTTCTTCAAGTTTTAACACAAAATCCCTGTACTTCAATTCTCAAATCAAAAATCAAAACAATGCATACATCCCTCAACATCAAAAACAAATCCGTACATCCATTTTCCAAATCAAATGACCCAAAGCCTGTAACTCATTTTCTAGCCAAAACCTATCAACAATTTTCAAATCAAACCTGTAAACAAATCCTCAAATCAAAATGCAGATCAAACCATGCCAACCTTTTCAAATCTGAGACCATAATCTGTAACTCATTTTAAAAGCAAACCTGTCAACAAATTCTCAAGCAATTTCTAAACCTGTAATAAAGGCATAAGTTTCATAATGCAATCTGGGTTATCAATGCAATCAGCAGCAGTAAAGTTTCAACCTACACAATTAAACAAGAATATGAAGTTCATTCCACTTTCTCCAAGCTTCAACTCTATTTTTCAACTCCCTGCAATTTTTTCAAAGGTGAGTAAACTTAACTATATTTTATCTTAAATCTGATTGCTTGATTTCAATCATCAATGTTTATATATATATATATATATATATATATATATATATATTGTTTGCATGTGTCTGGATAATGAAATGTGCATGCTATGTATACTGTTATCTCTGTTAATCTTTCCAAAACTATAAATAAGTTCTTTAAATTCTGGATTTAGATCTGTTGTTTGGAAATTTATTTAAAGTAGGCTGGAAAATTTGCTTGCATGTGTGAATTTGTGTATATAAGTGAGTGAGTTCGTTGTGCATGTCTGAAAAATCAGACATATGAAATTGTTTCCAGGTTACAAGCATTAAATTTGTTCAAAAATCTTTTCTCATCCCTTTGATTCATTTTAGACAATGGTTTCTAAACAAAAGATGTTATATTTAACAAAATTGAAATCTTAAAAATAGTTTAAAGTAAAATATAGCAAAACTTCTCTGGAAATTTTGAGTTACAGACAAAAATTCTGAATAAGTTAAAATTCAAACATCATAATTTGACGTTTCAAGATTATAACTCGAATCCATTTAGAAAGTTATGATTTTTAAAACTAAAACCAAACTTTTTAATAATACACTAAGGTTGCATTTTGGATTTATCTGAAAGATCGTTTTTGGGAAATCCTGTTTGATCTAGATGATCAGGGAGGTCTTGGTGTCCACTGGTGATGGTGGAGTGATCGGGAAGGCTGGGAAAATTATTGGATGGAGCTTCAGATCACTGTGACAGCGGCGGTGAGTTGTGGAAGTTTTAAACCCTACTTTTGGTCGATCGTGCAAAAATGGATGATGCGTCGTCTTCAGGTGATCGAGTTACATCGTTTTTGGGGAGTAGCAGCGTGGAAGGATTGGGAAGATATGGCCAGAGTTTCTGGCGCTCCGATGATCGTCGCTGGCCATTCGAGATGATTTTTGGCACGGGGTCTGTTTCCAGTTCACCTGTTCTGCTTGATTTTGAGTAGTGGCTTGTGAGAGCGTTTAGATGATTGGAGGTTGTTGCTGCCTCGAGGGTCGATGTGTCGAGAGGACGGTAGTTGGTCGGAGGGGTCATTGGCGTTGGTGCAAGTGCACAAGCATGGTTCTCGTGTCAGTGTTTTGGGTTTGAGTTGTGGTATTTGGGAAGATGGATTATCTCGGGTTGTAACTCGAGACTGTGGGATGTTCGCTAAAGTCTAAACTCGAGTAATGCTTGAGGGTTTTTAAACTTGTTAATAGTTTTTGGTTACATGTTTAAATTTAAAACTTTAACTAAAAGACTAAACTAAATTTTGAAATGGAAAAAGGGACTCAGGTTAGACCCGAGTGATCTTCGGTTTCGACCTGAAGCGTGTGTTAAGCATATGTTTAAAAGGATTTTAAAACTTAGTCTTTGAAATTTAAAAATGAAATTAGTTTTGAAATTTCATTATAGAAGTTACTTATATAATAGTTGTTTGCTTTAGCATTGTTTAAGAAACTTTGAAAATTTTGTTTGATTTAAATTTTTGTTAAATAAAGTTAAAGTTATTTTAAAACTTAAGTAGAAATGAAATTTTAAAGATTTTTAATTTAAAATTGATAATAGATTTAAAACCACTACTTGATAATATTTAAAGCATTTAAAGGTAGGTTATGATTTGTAACTTTTAATTATCAAGTTGAATGAGTATTCTAAACTTAATTAATGAATTAATTAAGTAAAGTTATTTTTAAACAAAATGTTTTTAAATGATAATTAATGCATAAATAAGATAAGATAAGGTTTTATCTTAAGATAATTATGGTTTTAATGATTTGAGATTAATTAAGTTAATTTAGAAATGTAAGTATATTTAATTAATTTAATTAATTAAGAGATAAAGGGTTAATTAAGTAATTAATTAAAAATAATAAATTAATTTAATTAACTAATGATTAAGGATTTAATTAATAGTTAATTAAGTGTTATAATTAATTGATTAAAAGTTAATTAATTATAATTAAGGATTATTAATTAAGTAATAAGAGATTGACTAATTTATAATTAGAAATTAATTGATTAAGTAATTAGAGGTTGATTAATGTTAATTAAAAATACTCAATTAAGTTTTATTAATTAATAAATAAGTTTTATTATTTAATAATTAAGAGATAATTAACCTATAATTAAAGATTAGTTAAGGGTTAATTTACTGTTAATTTAGGGTTGATTAACTGGTAATTAAGAAATACTTAATTCGTTATTAAGTTATATTAACTAATAATTAAGGTTTATCAATTAATGATTAAAGAATAATTAATCTGTAATTAAGATTAATTAATTTTTTTAAGGGGTAATTAAGGGATGAATTACCCAATTGTGATTAGTTTGTTAATTAATTAAAGATAATCTCTTGTAGATTAATTATGTATAAATACTTAATGAGAGTAATTAGTATAATTACTTAGTGAAGTAATTAATGTATAAATACAGGATGTAATCAATTAAAGGAAATTATTTAAAGGGAAGTAATTAAAGGGCAATTACTTAGTAAAAGTAATTAAGGATTAGTTATTCGGTGTAATTAATCAAAGGATTAATTATTAATTAAGGAGTTAACTAATTAAGTAATTACAGAAGGGTAATTACTGTTTATGATTAATTGAGGTTGATTAATCGATGTAATTAATTAATGTAATTAATTAAGGATCAATGTAATTAATTATAATTAGTTAATTATTGGAAATAATTAATTAAGGATCATTAATTAATGTAATTAATGAAGTAATTAAAGGTTAATTACTATAAATGGTTAAGGATAATTAATTTATGAAATTAATTTAAGGATAATTACTTTGTGTAATTGAAGAATGATTAATCAAGGTGATTAATTAAGATGGATATTTAAAGGACAGTTAATTAATTAAAGGTTAATTAATTATTGATTAAGAGAAGTTAAGTGATTAATTCTTAAGTAATTAATTTAATTTAATTTAATTTAATTAATTATAATAGGGATTAATAATTGTTGCTTATGGATGATTGTTTGAGTAGAATATCTAAATTGGTTGATATCTATGGGATGTTATGCTGTGTTATTCCATGATACGATATTTGATATATCATTGATAAATGTGTGATATTTATCTGTGTTAATGCTGTGTGAATTCAAGTATTGAATTGAATTGAATTGAACTGAACTGTTTAAACCTTTAAAAAACTTGGCCTTTAAAATACATTTGGATTTCGATGAGACTGGGATCAGGTTTCCAAATTTTGATATCCGAAAACCACATCGATCCAAGTTAAACGATAGGTCGTGACATCTCAAAGTGAAGATAGAGATGGAGGTTCAGAGTGCCAAGGTTATTGTCGTTAACTCTGAGGGTGATTCCAAAATGAGTGTAACGAGATAATGCCTTCGATTTCGTTCGAACCCAGAACGAACTTGTATAGATTGAATGCTTTCAGAACATCGTCAGGTGGACGATGAGCATTCTAAGATAGATGTGTTCTATAAAGGTAATCGTAGCATCAAGCCTCATCAACCAGGAATGGCTAAAACAGGGGAGGTGCAGCAAGGCTAAGTTGGTAGCACACAAGTAGGACGAGATTTTCCCCTGTCTAGAGGTCCTTTTTATTCGACTGTGTGGGCAGTTGTTGCGCTCCAACTGCCGGGGTTGTCTTGTTCGGGACTATCCAGTAAGGGATGGTTCAGGCCTTGTATTGCAGGGAATTGGGAGTAATCTTCGGTACGTTGATCTAGGCCACGTACTGTGATGGACCGTACCCCAGTAGTCCTGCCATTGTATGGAATTCAATCTCCAATAAGCTTCCTCAGATTTGATTGTATACCTATGTAGCTGGAAATTAATAAATGTAAAAATTTCGTCTATTTTCTAGTTTATTTGAAAACCCTAGACCTATTATAATATCACGGAATTTTCTATCAAAGTTTTGGTTAGCGTAAGGTAAAAACTTACCCATGTTTATGTGTGGGGAGTCTTACGTGATACCTTTTCTTTTCAAAGGTTTTTAAAGTTAAGCAACTTTAACCCGTTTACTCGCACCAGACCCATGTCTCACCCAGAGTTTATTTCCGTTTTATTAAACTCTTAGGTACTCAAATATTTATAAGTAGCCAAGGGATTCAGGTTAACTTTGAAGAATTCTAGAGGAGATATGGAGCAGGAGGCTTCAACTTTTGTAGATAGATAGCAGTTCCGTTGTGTTGATCTCTGTGTTGATATCTGTATTGTATATTGAGTTGTATAACTAGATAGGTGTGTATAACTGTCTAGTATGTGTTGTATAAGCTGTGTAACTCTGATGTATATGATACTATGTAATATTTATGTGATTAATATAATTTATTCGTTCCGCTATTGAGATTTTGTTGTTGTTACTTTCTTTCTTCTCTATCTTTCTCTTTTCTATCCCTTTCTTTCTTAATAATGATGCGTCTTTCTATGGAGAGAAAGGCAGGTCATTTCTGTAACCCCTTCGAAACCAATAAAATCTTTTCCTCTAAAAGTCTTAAAATACATGACATCCGCCTTTAAAATCCTTTAACCCTTTGCCTTTCGAAAACATTGAAAAACCATACCTTTCGACTTTGTCGAAAGGTCTCACCTTTTGACCTTGTTGAAAGGTTACTTTTTGACCTTGTCTGGGGAACCACCCTTGTGAAATCATTGATAAAATCATTCGAATGCATTGATACTTAAAACCTTTTGAAATCATTGAGTTCAATTTAAAAAAAGTGAAAACCTTTTAATACCATTCGATGTTGACTACTTCGAAACCTTTGAGACGTTTCGATTTAAAATATTTGGATTATGCCTTCAAGTTAAGAAAAAGGACTAGGAAAACATTAGAGTTGAAAGCAAATGCTTCTATACTCTTTGCAAGAAACTCCTTCAAAACCATTTCATTAACAATGAAGTGATGGTGTTGGAACCACCCTTCGAAAGTAATTGGAAGGCGACAAATTTTAGAAAACAAAAGGATCCCTTTCGATTCTATCTGGGTCGAAAGGTTGGAAGCGGCAACTATGCTTCTGACCTTGTCGAAAGCCTTACCTTTCAACTATGTCGAAAGAAATACCTTTTAACTTTGTCAAAAGGTTTCAATTAAAACAAGAAAGAAACACAATATAAACCTTTTCTTTTAAACCATTTGACATTGTCGAAAGCTCTTTGTTGAAAGCTAGCAGGCATATTTTCTTTAAAATCAAAACAAAGCTTTATCACTTTTGGACGCTCATACCTTTTGACCCTAAGACTTTCGACCTCTTTCAATTCACTATGTACCAGTTGTTGACCTAGTCGAAAAGGTTTGATACCTCTCGATCATGTCGGAAGTGTGATAACCCGGATTTTTGAACATCTGTTAATTTGATAGTTAACTGATTTTAAACTATTGAGATACTGATTTCATTTGATTAAACAAATGAAATTTGATAAATAAGGATATCTGGATGTATAAAGATGAATTGGACTATAATAAATACTAAATTTTAAATACCTGAATAAATATTTAATTGATAATCTCTAAATATAATTATTGAAGTTTGACAATATTAATAATCTTCTTTATAATTATTTAATTGGGCAAATTTTATCTTTTCAAAATTAATAAGAATGATTTTCTAATCATAATATATAGGTATATATATTGAATTGGAAGTTATGTTTTTAATAGTTTTCAAGAGGTATTTGAGGTTGAATTCTATATTTTTTTTAAAACACTTAGAATAGTATCAATATTTATTTATTTTTAAAGTATTATAGCTTAAAGATTTAAATAATATTTAATGAAGAGTCATACTTTTTCTAAATATAGTTGAATGTATATATATAGATATTAAACATAAAATATGAATAAATAAGTTTATACTGTTTAATTGAGTTATATATACATATAAATAAAAGAAAGTAAAAAGATAAAGATACATAAATAAATTTAATTTTTTTATAAAATACATAAAAACATATAAAACATGGATTTACAAATGTAAGCAAGAGTATATGTTTAATGACAAGTGTCCTTAACTTCTTAGAATGATTAAATAAAGATAATATAGGCTATAAACATCTCCATCCCTCTCTTTCATTTCTTTTATCATTTCGTTCTTAAAAAACAAGGGAGAAATCTGAAGATTAAACCAAAGGGAAATCAACCTAAACATTCAGATCTAGGAAGCAAAGCAGCTGGAAAAAAATAAATAATCAAACAAAGTCAAATATCTGAAACTCTAAACCTGACACAAGATCAGTTTTCAAATTGTAAACAACTCAAGATCGTCTCAGCAATCAAGCAAGCTTCAGATCATTCCAATCAAATATCAATTAAACCAAGCTACAGATTATATCAAACAAACTGCTCTGTTCAAATTATTCAAGGTGAGTAATCTCTAAAATTTGGTATACCTTGAAATTGCATGTGATGATTAAAGGAAATATGTTATGATTTATGCAGTGCATGATGTTTAAAAATGATTCTGTATATATGTTTGTGTTTTAAACTCTGTGTATATGTCTGAATTTCAGGTTTTTGAACCCTGGTTATAAAAATTGAAATCATTCACCTAAAAGATTTCTAGGCTTCGATCTCTAAGTAGTGGAGTTTGTATGAGTATAACATCATATAAAAAAATATAGCTGTGAGCATAAGTTAAAAGTTTGAAGTTTTATTTAATATGAAAAGATAAGATAAAAACCTGTAATGCCTCTGGAAAACACAAAGAATAACAGGATGAACTTTTGCAATTAAAATTTTAACTTTTCAGATTTCTTGATTCAAGTGTACAAGCTGATTTCATAAACAAAGATATGAATTTTAAAACTAAAATTAGAATTTTTAGATTGAAATTGGTTGGGCATTACTGGTTTAACCAGAAATAATGTTTTGGTACGGTTCTATCAACCTAGATGGTCGGGGTGGCCAGTATCATTTCTGGTGATGGAGTAGTGATAGTTGAATCAAGGATAAATAGATGGAGATGGATTAAAGCATTGAGGCAGCGGTGATTTGGAATTGAACTTCATAACCCTAGTTTTTCAGTGATCAGGAAAATTGACTGTCGCGACTTATTTAGGGGGCCGAGTTGTCCCAAATTCAGGGAGAAGATAGAAGGGATATGGAAAAGATTGTGGCCGAAGGTGAAGGGTCTCAGGTGATCGGTGTTTGGTGATTGAGGCGAATTTCTGGTTCGACATTGTTACAGTTTTGAGCTTGAAAGCTCGTTTTTGATTTCGTGCTTCTGCATATTGTTAGAGGGTCGGAATGGTACTTGGGGGTGGTCGGCGACTTGCGTGTGGGGTCGTGAGGGATCGTAGTTGACGGCAGCGTGGGTGCAAGTGCACGGCGTTCATGGTTGTCAGCTGATGATTTGGGGAAGATAGATACTCGAGTAATGTTCGAGTAGAATTGGTTTTTGCTCGAAGCTTTGGGGTTGGGACTCGAAGAAAATAGTTGTGAGGCTCGGGTTTACTATTGTGACAGAGATGTATAAACCAGTCAGTACTTGGTTTATATGTTTTCAAAATCAAAATGTTACTCGAAGTTTATTCGAGATATTTAGTGTTTTGCTCGAGTGAATTTTGTGTTGCTCGAGTTAGTTCTGTTACAGGTTGGAAACCTGTTTTATTTTCAAAATTTAAACTTAATTTTTTTTAAAAAGTGTAAAGCGAAGATTTTAAATGAATTTTTTAAAGCTAATTTTAAATTATGGATTCAAGTTTTAATTTGAATCATAGCTGGAAATAAATAAGTTTTCATGTTCAAATTTGATTAAAATACTTTAAAAGAGTTTAGTGTTTAAAATGTTCTTAAATAAATTTGTATTTAAATTGGAAATTGAATGTAAAGAAATGCTTTAAAACAAAATTTAAAATTTGATTCAAATCTGGATTTGAATCTCTGTTTCAAAATATATTTAAGTTTTTATAAATTTAAGTGTTTAACAATTTTGAATGATTAAGTAAAATTTAAAGGGTTTGAATTTAAAAAGGAATTTGTTTAAAACTTTTGTGAAAGTTTCTTTTATAAGAGAAGTATTATATAATTTTAAAGGTTTTTAAATTGATTTTAAATTGTTTACTGAAGTTAGATTATAATTTAATGATTTAATGCATTTAATTAATAGTATAATTAAATGGATAATTAATTTATTTAATAAACTAATGGAATAGATAATTACTTAAGGTAATTAAGGGTTATAAACTTAATAGTTAAGATGAATTAACTTGTAATTTAAGAGTCATTAATTAATAAGATTAGATCTTAATTAAGGGTTGATAATTAATTAATCAAGTAATTATTCATTAACTACTAACAAGAGGTTATTACTTAATATAAAGGAATTATTATGAATAATTACTTAATGAAGAAATTAAAGGAATTAATTACCAGATGTAATTAATTTAAGGAAATTACATGATGGGTAGTAATTAAAGGATAATTTTAATTACTTGATGGAAGAAATTAAATAATGATTACTCAGTGTGATGGAAGGATATGAAATTAATCAAGGAGTTGGTTTAATTGATGGAGTAATTAAGAAAAGTTAATTTCTAATTGTGATTAATCAAGATTGATTAATAAATGTAATTAAGTTAAAAGTTAATTGTTATATGAAATTTAAGAATAATTAACTAGTGAAGTAATTAGAGGATTGTCAATTAATATAATTAAAGGAAGTGATAAATCTTGCTTATTAATGATTAAATGATAATGGGTGCTTTGAATTGGTTGGTATCTCTGATATGAATTACTTTGTGATATGATTTATTGGATGGGTGATGGTAATATGATTATTTATCAATTATGAATTTCTATGTAAAAGGATATTTGATAATGGAAGTTGAGTAGTGTTTAATTGAATAACTTGGTTTTAAATGTTATTGGATTCGAAGAGACCGGAGTCGGGTATAGTAAATACCCGAAACCACTTCGATTCTTTATAATTTAATGTGTGAAATCAATAGAATGAAATGAAACGATTAAAGTAAATTGGACCATCAAATCTAAGTTTGGTACTTAGAAATTTAGGTGTGAAGTGAGTAATGTTTATAACAGCTTGTGAAGTCGTAAATTGATAAGTTACCTCGGGTTAATATAAGTCGCATGCTTTTGTATTCTTTGTTAGATGGGTTTACTCACGCTGGTTTCCAGCTTGACCCGGGTGCTACTTTGATGTAATGCTCGGGTTAGACCGAGTATTACAGATTTTCAGGTAAGGACGTTCTGGAGCTCAGGAGGCGAGCTGGATGGCAGGAACGTATGGAGAGTTTCCACTATAATATTGTATATCTGAGACATGTTAAATTGTATCGATCCAACCTTGTATAAAATTGTTGTAACTCTGATATATCGATGTAAATTGATAGATACAGTTTTCTTTGGTATAACTATTATTGATAATATATTTTATCCGCTGCGAATGTGAGATTGTGTGTTTCTTTTCTGTTCTTCTTCTATCTCTTTCTTCTTTTCTTTAAATATCTGGAATTTTCGGGATCGAAAATTTCGGGCCGTTACAGGAAGGTTTAGAATAGAGGCATACTTAGTTGTTGTAGGAGTTGAAATGGTAAGAATCCTATTTATTTGTACTTTAAAGTTGTCCTTTTGTACCTAACCCGCCTTATTTGTCTAAATCTGATTGGTCACCGTATTTTTATATTCAAAAATATTGCAAAATTTCCTTATTTGGAAATTTAAACAATTTTGAAAAGGCCCCCCTCTCTCCTTTATAATTATATAAAACATTTAAGTCCCATACCTTTAATAATTTTATATAACTATTAAATCACCTTGGAAATAATATGGAAAAACTCCAAAAAAATCAATTACTATATGTTTTTCAACAAATAAAACTTTCAGACCCAAATAATAAATTATTTTTCCGCAAATAATTTTATAATCAAAAATATCATTTTCTTCCATAGAAAATTCATAATAATTCCCCAAAAATTCAGAAAAAACTAAAAGTCTCTAAAATTTCATTTTAGATCATCATAAAAAATCTCAAGACAATTGGATTTCATTCAATAGGGTTTTCATCTCAAAATATGCCATAAAATCTATATGAACATAAATAAATCATCAACATATATATATATATAATCATTTTATCATTCAAAAACATGACAAACTATTGCAAAATATTCGGATTTAACCTTAAAACCAAAACCATAAAAATTTAGGGATGTAAACATTATTCACCTTTACTTTAGAGATTAAGGAGGTTGAGATTTGAATGGGTTTGATTTGAATTTGCTTTTCCTTTAATTTCCTCTTCTCTTTTCTTTATTAATGGTGGCCGACTTTGATTTTTAAAATTTTGAAATGAGAACGAACGTGTAAAATGATACAGGGCCTAGGTTAGGGGATATAGGAGTGGCCTCTTTCCCATTTTACCCCTTCTCTAATTTAAATTTAAAACTTCTTTTAATTCGCTAGTTTAAAAGGCACGGCTGCCTCAATTAAAATTGAATCTCAATCCCCTAATCAACACATTATTTTATTTAGTTTATCTAACTAAATCACCTCAATAATGTTACCAAAAATCTAGGGTGTTACAGACTCTCCACCTTAAGGAATTTCGTCCTCGAAATTAAAATAAGGTACACAAAACAAATAAGAAGGTAAAACATACCATTAAACAATTCAGGATAAGTATCCATAATCCTACTCTCAACCTCCCATATACAGTCTCTGTCATCATCACTGCACCGGACCTTGACTAATCTGACCGTCTTGGTTCTAAGTCTCTTCCCATATCTCGCTACAATGCGAACAGGCTTCCTCGCTATGGTCAAGCCCCGTTCTACCACTAAGTCATCTAGCACTATCGGTGGAATAGTAGTCTACGGGTCTGTAACACACTTTTTGAGATGAGAAACATGAAAAAAATCATGGACGCCTACCAAACTGCTCGTTAACTCAGGTCTTTAACAAGTTATCCGTTCTTCTCAACAATAGGTAAAGGTCCAACGTACCTAAGAGATAACTTCCCCGACTTCCCAAATCTAAGCACATCCTTTATTGGTGATACTTTGAGGAAAACCTAGTCCCCAACTTAGAACTCCAAGTCTTTCCGTCTTATATCTGCATAACTCTTCTGCCTAGATTGAGCCTCCTTCATTCTAGACCGACTGACCTCAATCTTTTTTGCAGTCTCACTAACCAGATCTAAACCAAGAATAAACCTATCCTCGGTCTCCAACCAGCACATGGGAGATTTGCATGGTCTTCCATACAAAGCTTCAAATGGTGCCATTCCAATACCAATCTGATAACTGTGGTTATATGAAAACTCGACTAGATGCAAATGATCCTCCCATGATCCCTCGAAACCCCAAACACAAGCTCTTACAAATCTTCTAAGATCTTGTTAACTCTTTCTGTTTGCTTATTTGTCTGTGGATCGTAAATGGTACTCATCTTAAGCTTGGTTCCCAAAACTTCTTGTAGACTCTTCCAAACTAGCTAGTGAATAAGGGACCTCTATCACTAACTATACTGCTAGGAACTCCATATAGTCTAACCACATTTCTTATGAACAACCTCGCTAAAATAGGTGTCGTCCTCAATGACTTGACTGGAATGAAATAGGAACTCTTGGTCAATCTGTCCACTATGACCCATATACTTTCATTACATCTGTTTGACCGTGACAACCCGTCTATGAAGTCTATATAAATAAAATCTTCTAAGTCATCTCTCTTTATTCCATCCTTTTGCTTCCTGATCCTTTTAGCTAATGTTGGATCCTCCATCTGCTTAGAAGCAACCCATTAGATCAACACTGGTCGAACTTTCAAACAAGACAATACAACTGCCTCTCCACTAGACCCAACCTTGGATCTCCACTGCACTCTGCAATCTGCTAATGCTTCTAAATCTTTCCACTCAGCTATCATTGCCAACACTGCATTCTGATGTTTCCTACTAAGTGCATCTGCAACCTTGTTGCCTTTCCCTGGTGTTTACTCAATCCAAAATCATAAGTGGCTATGAACTATAACCACCTTTGTTGCCTCATTATCAGCTCCTTCTGAGAGAACAAATACTTCAACGACTTAAGATCTACATACAGTTCAAACCTTTCTCCCAAAGGTAACGTCTCTATACCTTCAAAGAAAAAAATCACAGTAGCCAATTCTATATCATGAGTCGGATATCTAACCTCATGCGGTCTAAGCTATCTAGAAGCATAGGCAACTACTTTACCTCTCCGCATTAGCAAAGCTCCTACTCCTGTTCCACACGCATCGGTATAAACAACCAATTTTCGATTTCTTTATGGAACAACCAACACAGGTGCATAGGTCAATAAGTGTTTCAAACTGTGGAAAACTCCCTCACACTTATCGACGCACACAAACTTCACATCCTTCCTCGTCAGCCTAGTCATCGGTGCTGCAATCCGTGGGAAATCCTTAATGAATCTTTGATAATAACCATCCAATCCAAGGAAAATCTTAATCTCGATTACTGTCTCGGGTCTCTTCCAACTATTCACTGCTTCGATCTTAGTCGGATCAACTGATAACTCTTCCTCTGAGACTACATGACCAAGAAACTTCTTCTCTTTCTTCCAGAAGTGACACTTCGAAAACTTCGCTTTCAGCTAATGCTGCCTCAGCTTCTCAAGCACCACTCTAAGATGAACTTTATGATCTCTTTCATCTTAGAGTAAATCAAAATGCCATCTATGAAAATTAGCATGAACCTATCCAAGTACTCTCAGAAATTTCGGTCCATCAAATCCATAAAGAAAGTCGGAGCATTCGTCAGTCCGAACGGCATAACTAACCATTCGTATGACCCATATCCGGTCTTGAATGCCATCAAAGGTATACTATCCTCTGCTACCCGGACTTGATGGAAACTATTGCCAAATCCAACTGAGAAATACCTTTGCCTCCACTTCGCTGGTCGAACAAATCATCAATCCTGGGCAATGGATATTAATTTTTTATCGTCCCCTCATTCAACTTAAGACAATTGATACGTGGGTTCAGTGATCCATCCGGCTTCTTAGCAAATGCTACCGCTGCACCTTTTGGCGAACTGCTCCACTTGATAAAACTCTAGCCTTCCAGATCCATCAATTGCACCTTCAACTCTCTCATCTCTGAAAGGGTCATCCTGCTTGACGGCCTGCTCAAGGTTCTGATCTCGGAACCAAATCTATATGAAACTTAATGGCCTGCTTCGATGGCAAACCAATTAAAGGCTCAAACAAATCAGGGAATTCTCTAACAACGAAGACTCGGCTCAACTCATCCTCTGAATCCAAAGCACCAAAAAAGGCAAAAACTACACCGCTAGAACCTCCTACGGTGAAAATAATTTGATTGCTATTGTCCGAGAGTATAAGAGATATCTTCCTACCCCATTAAAATATCTTAGCTTCATACTCACTTAACCAATCCATCCCAAGGATAATTCCTAACTCCAAAAAATCAAACACATGCAAACTGCACTCGAAAGTATGACCTAACAAGTCAAACTTAAACTGGTGATACCTTAACCCTAAAGTTGCAAACCCTCCTTGTAACAACCCGAAATCTTAAACCACAATAATTAATTGGATATTTAATTAAGTAATAAAATAACTTCGTGAAATTATCAGAATTGAGCCACGGAAGTTGCACCACTGTGAACATGGTAATTTTATGGTCAACTTCCAAATATAGAACGTCAGAAACAAAATAATAGGCCAGGTCGACCGACCGGTCACCCTGGACACAAAGGGGGTCGACTGCCTGGTCGACCCGAACGAACAAACTTCATTCGTTTGAACGATGAGCATGTAGTTAGCTAACTTCACACGTCACTTGCATTCTTTATTTCAATCCATTCCTTCCATTCTTGCATTTGATGGCTCCTATTCATCCTATGACGTGGTTGCATCCTATTTAATCGCCAAATCTAACGGTCTGAGATCCACTTCTACACCTAGAAATAGAATACTAGGCCTAATATTTTTTCTCATTCTAAGATTTTTTCCAATTGGGTTCACCTACTCAGGAAGGACCCTAAGCGGAATAATTCTCCAAGGAGTAAATCATTTTAAATAAAATATTTAATAGCCCCAAGTTGATCCGTGAAGGCCTAAAGGAAAGAGCTAAGGACCAAAGGTGAGTGATTGTAATTATTTTAAATTTCTTAAAGTAAATTAAAATAATAGTGTTTCCAGTAGTTGTAGTTTTACTATGATTTTAAGAGTAGCCTTTTTAATAATTTATTTACAATTTTTAGAATTATTTTCAGTCTATTTCTTCTAGCTATTCTTTTCAATTAATATCAGTTTATTTCCAGCTTTTCTATTTATTTATAGTTCATTCACTGTATTTTAGTTTATTTACTGTTATTTATGCGTTATTTACATCTTCTTCTTATGCCTTGGATTTCCTTCTATTTTCAGTTTTCTTTTATTCCTCCTTCTTCTTCTTCGCATATGGACTAGAGTAGAATTAAAGCGAAATGGGATTAGGTTATAAGAAATCTGAAATAATGGAACATAAGATGTAAATTATAAAGACTGTAATATAAATGGAATTGGACTGAAATTATGCCTGATTATAATAATAATTGGGCTGAATCAAGAAGATTGGCCTTATTATAACTTAGAATTATAAATAAAAAGAATAAAAGAAGAAAGAAGCTTATTTTCACAATTAGACCTTGGGTTAGTAATAAGCATGATTATAACGTAAGTTATAAATTGATAAACTATGGAAACTACGTTAAACTATGAAAATTTTATTTCAAACAAGTTATTATTTTAGTTTCCGCTGTTTTTAACCTATTTTTGTCTTGTGAATCTTAGTCTCTCTTTGTTTTATTTAAACCTACAACACACCATACCTTTTAATGTGCCATTTTGTGTAGATTAAGGGGTGTGGGGTGTTTCAAAGGCCAGCCACCAAAAGCAAATGCATGCTGATTGATGTTGGTGGAACAAGAACAATAGTTACCGAAGGGGTTGTGGCTTCAACCGATCCAAATGAAATAGTCCATTTTGTTCAACTTTGAAGAGACAACATTAAAGGTTGGGTAGTAAATGCTACAATTCCTGATGCAATTCTGTGGAAACCAACTTCTGATCTTGTCTGCATTGAATATGTTGTAGGATCTACGGTGGCATGGCTAGCCTCAAAAGTTATGGTGGAATCAAGTTCTAGTAAGTATATATGATTTCTTTTATATATACAAAATTATAAAATGTATTCATATTTGATTGTATGATTTAATACTAGACACTATAACGCTTTCTTTTATAAAGTTAACCATTGTTAAAGTTTGTTAACTGATCAGAAGAAAAGAAAGCTTAACAACTAAGCGCTAGGTAAATATATGAATAATACATCATGCATAAAAGTAATTTTATGTTTTTCGTTTGATATGCATATTTTGGCTCTTACTAAAGTTAAATTCTTAATTTAGTGTGGTCAAACAACTATGATACCAAAGTTAAATTCTTAATTTTGTGTGGTCAAATAACTATGATCTCTGAATGGATAAGCGCCGAATAAAACACTGTGTATATGGAAAAGTTAGAAAATATTTTATACCTCACCGAGTATAAAATAATTTAATAGACTGATTCATTATCGTTTTGTACTTTGCCGAGTGTAAAATATTTTGTACTTCACTACATAGCTTCAATAACTTCTTCCTTATTGCCAAGAATTATACATCAAGGGATAAGTATTCATATCAGAGAAATAATGCATCTTCCTCCATGGATATTAGGGCACACATATACCTCGGTGATCCTAATACATCCTGCAAATAACAAAAGTTTATAACACAAAAGATTTTATGTCTACAAAGTTTTGGTTTCATAAAATATATATATGGCTTCAACTGGTCATAATCTGAACATATCTACAGTTTAGTTAAATTTAATCATCATTATTTTCTATTATCGAGCTATAAACAACATGTTATACACACACACACACTAATAAGTGCATTAAAAGAATAGATTATTTCTATTTTTAATTTCTTGTTTACAAAGTACGCATGTTGAATCGATGTGCATCCCCATTTCTATAATCTGTTTTTAGTACTAAATCGGTAGATGTAGGCTTGATGTGAACAAAAGGACATTCACTTGTTGTTTTTTTAATGCCAAATTAGTTGTCCCCATTTTTTGAGTTTGAACTTAATTTCTGACCTTGTCTTGTGCTTTATGGAATATGAATTTACCCCATCAATCCATTCAGATAAATCTATATCACATTCATTCATGAAATGAGTACCATTAGGTTGTGAAGTTGCTTCTCTTGTTGCTATGTTTAAATTTAGATTCAGTGCTCTCCATTTTGTATTAAATATGATACTTTCATGTTTTAAGAACTAGTATGCTTGATACTAGACAACTACCAACGTGCCAAATATTTTTGTTATTTCAAGGGCTATCGATGGGTGGGTTAATATTTACAAACTCAGGTAGGGATGCTAATTACAAAAGAATCTCCAATACTATAAGCTCCTGTGCAATTCAATATAAGTATACTTGCTAAGTTCAAAATAAAAGGTGAAATAAAATTTATAAAAACCTACAATTTGAACTGTTTTTTTACTAAAAGGTGGAGGCTTTGCATTAGAAATCATAAATCATTAATAATCTTCTGACATCATTGTTAATTTTTTCTTCAATCAGAGCAATCTATTTTTTTGCTATGCCAACGCCAGAGGTTATCCTTTCGGCATCCTTAATGACCTGCGAACTGATAACATCGCTGATTGTTCTCTCAATTCTTTAAACCTTTAAGCTTACTTAAAAATATAACTTTTAATGGGATTAGAAGATGATAGTCATGTTTGAGGAAATAAAATGAGCACTATTTTATAATCAAAATAGATGACACTGGAATAAAACTAAAACAACATTAATCCTACCATTTAATTGAACAAGTTTTTAAAGAAAATGCAGATGTCGAGCATCAAAAACCTCATGATTAATGAAAGCCATCCCGTTTATTGATTTTAAATCCCATTAATACCATATTCAAATATTTATACGTAATTACTTAAGAAACAACTTATTAACCATATGAAAATTTAGATGATACATGACATGTTCTCCAGGTCTTTAAAAAACCTTGACCCTTTCATAAAGCTTGAAAATTTTCAGTCGGATTAAAAACAATAGTTTTGTCCAAGTAAATAAAATAAGTAGTACCTTAGACTCAAGCAAGATAATATTGTACTAAGAATATAAGAAAATTCATTCAACCATTACTTGAACAAGTTTTAATGAAAATGCAGAGGCTTTGGATCAATCACCTTATGATTAATGATAACAAGCCCATTGATTGATTTTAAATCTAGTGCAACTCAATTTGAATACTTATATACTTAATTATCTATTCAAGAAAACTTATTAATTCTATGAAACCTTAAATATAACTAATTACCAGTTTCAAAATATGCTAAACATCATCAGAATCTTCAATAAGACAAGTTTCTTACAAAAAGCAGAGGCTTTGCAACAAAAACCTTATCATAATGATAACAATCTATTTACTTCTTTATATCCCTATTGAATTATCAAATTATTTCTTGAATAAATAATTAAGTGTATTAATATCTGATTTTAGTTATAATCTACGCATTCTTTTGCGAAATGGTTACTTGAATACCTAATAATTATGTTGTCCAATATTTACGTAATTTAAATATATAGTAATACTCATTTTCCTCGTAGAAAACCATTTTCTTCTAGTCCCACTTAAAGAATTGGTTTTAGTAAAAAGTCAATTCTCAAAAAAAATCCAAGAGAAGATGTGTCATGATGCAATCACCTTGCAATTCATTAGAGCTGCCAAAAGGGTCATACCTCACCATCCCTTAACCGGGCTCCGGTCCAGCCAGGTAGCTAGAAATGTGGCTAGGCCATTGGCCTGGCCTCGCATAGTCAGCAGCAGTTGCTGCCGTTATAGTCAACAGCACTTTGCTGTTATTAGGCAGCAATAGAAGGGTTTGTAAAGATCGTTAGCTCAGCCTATCGTCGAACTGGCCCAGATTCAAGGTAGGTGCTGCCCACCAAACCCATGAATTGAGACAACCTGCAAGATCGATCGCAAATTTCAAAAAGTTAAATAAAGCCTTGTTTCATTCAATCCTCATATTTCATATTCGATTAATTGATTGAATTTATTAAATCAATCAATTAGTTTATTTTATTTATATATTTAATTTGACATATACATGAATAAAACAATTTAAATGTGTATATGAACATTTTATGAGTTTGATTATGTCATGTTTGCAAATTCATGAACATAGTATGTATGTAATTAGATATGATTCAATTTTTTTTCCCACCTGCTCTTACTAACAACGATCTAGACTTGATGTCATTGAGCACTGATTTCTACAAATCCTACATTTCCAAATTTATCTTCATCACAAAAGTCACTAGCAAATGTAAAATAGTGATTTATATCATAAAAGGTAAAAGGCAAAGACTGAAAAACTCGTTGATGAACGTAAACAAATTCTATACATAAAGATAATACAAGCACATTTTAAATAAATCACAACTTCCCACGTGGGAATGACATGAAGAGATTTTACGGAGCGTGGAGATTTTGAATTTCAATGTTCAAAATTTGAAGTTTCTGTTCAACATTCTCCAACTTATCCTGCATTTTGAGCAATCTGTCAGTACGGTTCTGAGCTGCATCTTGATAGGGTTTACTTATGATTTCAACAAAGGATTTTAGCATCTTGGTTGCTTGAATCGGATTCTTTTGCATTCTCTTTTGAGCTTTTTTGGGTTTGGAATCATATTTTCTGTGCAGACTGTCCCAATGTGATATCTTTCCAAATGTTTGGTAGATCAACTAACAATTGCAGTTAATTCATGGCTCATTCCATTAAGAAGTATTTGATATTTGATAAACATTTATCTGATACTTTCCACTTCTTATGTATAGAGAATTTAAACAGTGATATTTGATAGCTTTCATATTAAGATAGTATTACGCATACGTCCTTAACTCGAACTGTTTAACTTTTGTGGAATGTAATGCATAGTATAAAATTATCTACAAATCAAGATATGCTCCTTTTAACTTCCTGTCTCATATGTTCGTTGAATATGGGTTTGAGTAATCCTGCAAGTTTGGCGAAACATCAAGCAAATCCTAAGGTAGCTCCAATGATTGCAAAAGATGATGGGAAAGATGGATGTCTGGGCTAAGTAATATGCTTATGTTTTCTTCATACTTCTATAAGTATATTATGCTAGATAACGTTGTTATGTAATGTTGGAGGCAAACTGTTTATTATGATGTAACGGCCCGTAAATTTTCGATAATTAAAATTAGTTAATTTAATAAGTTTAGTGATTTATTAAGGGGGAGAAATAAAAACTTCTGATATATTAATTAGATAATAACTAAAATGAAATGATATATAGAATGAAATGTAAAAACGTTAATTTAAGTTAATTATTAACAAGTTTAATGGAATTCCAATTAACTGAAGTGATTGAATGGTTATACTTGGTTATAAATTAAATATAAGAAGGAAAATCTAAATATTGAATAAATTAATGAAACAGTATAAAATTAATGGTAATTGAAATAAAACAAGTATTATATAAGTAATTATAATATTTGTTTGCAATAATAAACTTAGAAATGTTATTATATGTGCAAAGGCGACAAGTATTATGCGTTACCTGTTTATTTAGCTTGTTAAATTAAAATTGGAAATTAATTGTAATTAATTCACTTAATTAGGGCAATTAATGTAGCTTGAATTGATAATTGTAGAATGTTAATCCAATAAGGTGTAACCAATGAAAATTTTATGCATAATATAACAATTGATTAAATAAAAAGAATTGGAATCAAGTTTGCTCAATTTATTAGAATTTAAATTATAATAAGTGAACTTGTTACAATTAAACGCAATTAAAGATTACGTTAATGAAAAGTAAGATGAAAATGGTAAAATATTAATATAATAAAATATATAACAATGTTAACTATGCATGTAGATAAATAATTGATTAAATTAAAGGATCGAAACCAAATTAAATAAATTTATTAAAATTAAATTATATTAATTGGATTTAATTACCGCTGTAATTGAACACTGTAATTTGTGAAATATTTGACACTGAATTATATGTAAACTTGTTTTAATTTATTATGAATGTCCAAACAATCAAAAATGATGAAAATTGTTAGTTTTTAAATTTGAGATAAAAATGTGATTTAATTAATTTAATATTAATTTATTCAATCAATGTGGAAATAGCCATCTTGGCCATTGACTTGAATTTCGACAAAACCGGTTTCATCAGATCCGTAACAATGAATTATTGTAGGATTTCAAGTTTCGTAGCGATTGGACTTATCGTTTGATCGTACGGACTCGAAATGCCTAGAAATCAATTTAATTAAAATCAATTGAAATCAGTTTGAAATAAGCTAATTTTAACATAACTTCTTCATACATTGGATTTAGGACTTGAATCCTATTCCACTGAGTTTAAAAATATTGAAAATATCTATTTCGATATATGGGATCATCCATTTCCATTTCGGGAACGAAACGGGCTTTTCGGGTCGTTTATTTTTCAAACTTGTAAATCAATCTTGTCCATTCATTTCTATTTATGATCTGCCTATAAATAGCCTATTATAAACCCTTGTTATTTCTTATTCCACATTTCAGTACGTATATTTCATGTGTCCACTTCTCCTTCTCAATGGCATTCCCAATTCAATTTAAAATCAAATTCAAATCCAAAAATCAAACTCCTCTAAACTTTAACAAATTATACACCATTTTCGAAGCTCTCGATGAGCTAAACTTAGATCTACAATTTGTTATCATCGAACCACTATTTGTTTAGAAATTAAGGATGAACCCTGACCATTCGTTTTAGGGTTTTAATGATCCAACAGTGGATCGTCGTCCTATCGACGATCGGAAGGTGGTGTTGGGAAGGGTTCGTCAAGCATGTCTCAATGTAGTCGTTCGTTCACGTTGATGCTTTGGGGTTTGTTGAAAATCAAGCATGTTGTTCATGTTTCTTGGAGGTGGCGGCCGCCATTAGGCGAGGTCGAAGATGCTGGCGTTGGCAGTGGATGGTCGGCGTGGTGAGGGGAACTCAGTGGTAGGGTTCGATGATGGTCTAAGTGAAGGGTGTGGCAGCGTTTAGCTATGGATGGTGGCTGTTGAAAGGAAGCCGAGCATGCTCGAACGATGAAGGCCTCATGCGAAAATTAGATTAGCAAATGTGGCAGGTGATTCTTTTTTTATTTTTATTTTTATTTTAGATTTAAATTTCCAACCATATAATTTCTAACTCGCGTAGCTTTTACATACGAGCTCCAATTTACGCGTTGTTTGCTTTGTCGGAATCGTATCGAAATTCTAGACATTTTGATGCTGGTTTGGATGAATTCTGAGACTATTTGAATTTAGGCCCTAATTTGGATTTTAATTCCATTTAAAATCAAAGGTGAGTGTTTTGGCCCACTCACAACTTCTAAAATTTCTTATGTTAGTTAAAATAAATTATGATGTGATTATAAATTTATTGATCGATGTTTGGTACATTTAAATTGTCGTTCTAGTTAAATTTGACTTTTATTGCATTTAATCATCGTTTAATTTAATATTGAATTTATATTGTCGATTTAATACCTGTTATTGATTATCAGTTATCTATTGATGTTTATTGATTGATTTAGATGATGATTGTGATGAATGTTTGATTTTTGATATTTGATGACTGGATGTTGTATTTTATATTGTTATAATTGCAAGTTCCCTATGGGTTGAAATGATACATACAAGAATGATCTATAGATTAGGAAAAAAACATTTTGGGTTGAAATGATAGACTCGAGCAATTTTATGGATTTTTATTTAATTCGAGAGTGCGGTTTGAAATGATATAGCCGAAAATTATATACGGACACCGGATTGGTTAAATTAAATGGTTTAGAATTTTTAAATTTTCAATTCAGTTGGCTAATATTTTGAAGAAGAAATTGATTTATATAAACCGAAGTATGTTCGATAATCCAAGTGTTAATGTTGAAAAAGGATTTGATTTAATAAAATTGTTCAAAGGATTTAAATTGGAGTTTCAAGGTTGAAGTGCCAAATATAATGAATTTAGTGGAATTGAGTTATCGAAATGTTTGGATATAACATGGAAATCTATTTAAATAATTTAAACCTTTTTAGTCAAATTAACTATTTTAATTAATTTTAAAATACTTTAATTTATTTTAAATCTATTACAACCTATTTAATACAATTTAACCTATTTTTAACTAAATAAATTTATTTAATCTATTTAATGTAATTTAAATCTATTTAATATATTTTAAATTTATTTAATCTATTTTAAATTTATTTAATCTATTTTAAATTTATTTAATCTATTTAAAAATTTACTTAATATAACTTAAAATTTATTTAATCTATTTAAATCATGTTAAAACTAATTAAATCAAATTTAAATCTATTTAAACTATTTTCACTATTTGAACAATTTTAAATCTATTTGAACTATTTTAAAACTATATTTATACTTACCTAAACTATTTTCAAAAATTTCAGAATGTATAAAGTTGAAGTATTTATATTTAAATCAATGATGATAATACTACCTAAGTTGTAATTTGGAATTTATATCATTTTGAAAATGAAGCATTTAATGAATAAGATGATTTTGAAATGAAGAATTAACTAATAGAACATATCGATAATTTCAAAGTGAATGTGAATTTCAAAAGCGAATATGATTTGAAAGTGAATGTGGTTTGAAGTAAATATGATTTAGAAAGAGATAAGATTTGAAATTGAATATGATATTTTGATATAAATTGTGGATTGTCTTTTGAAACATAAGAGAACTATCCATGTGTAATAAGCATTTGGTTATTAATGAGACCGGGATCAGATATTGTCATACTCTTTGCCAATACCAAAAACCACATTAACAACTATGTACGGGGTGGAGATTCCAGAAATGAAGTAGGTTGGTTCGGCGAAGGATTTCTATTAAGGTATGATGTGCCCTGACTCCCATGAGTCGGCTTAGATATGACTAAAACAGGAGCCATGCCAGGCCAAGTGAGGTAGCACCTCCTATCGGACACATTTCTTCGATACCATAGTATGAGTTTGTGATGATTTGGTGGCCACCCTTTGATTTTGACTTGGGAGTGTGTTTTGAAGTGGACGGTAGTAGCTGCCATGCATTACCACCAGTCCGGATCCACAATTGGTAATCTACCCTAGCATTGCCTCGAGTGCCGTGTTCACATTCCCTAGAGCGCCTTCTACGATTTTGTTTTGTGTCGTACCTATAGAGTGCTTCCTGATGGCCCACATACAGGTGGATTTTACAGTATCTAAATAGACTACAGCATTATATTTCCAATAGCATTTCTAGCATTTCAGTCTAGCATATATCATATTTGAAAATGCTAGAGTCTATACAAAATCTTGTTTGCAGTTTGAAAATGCTATAGAAATCAACTGCAGGATAATATTTCGTACAGCATTTTGCTTAATAACAGAACATAAACGCTACGGTAGGCTACAAATGCTGTGATCATTTATAAACGCTATTGTTTATTATAGTGTTTTCCTCCCTCCCTACTATGTAATGCTAATGGCATAAATAGATTGTCGTTCCACAACGTTCTCTAAAATGCTATGGTAGGTTGTAATAACATTTTCTGAACGCTCTGAAAGCCCTGTTCTATTGTAGTGCCTTTTTATCTGATTTTTATATATACATTTATCTGCATTGTTGACTTTAAGTCCATATGATAATGCTACTTCATCAAACTTCTCATGCCATTGCATGAGAGCTTGCTTCAAACCATAAAAGACTTGACTAATTTGCAAACTTGTATTTCTTGGTCTAGAAATATGAAACCTTCGGACTGTTCCATGTATATCTCTTCTTCTAAATTATCATATAGAAATATAGTATTTACATCCATTTGATGCATAATTAAATTATATATGCTACCGAACAACACACATAATTAATGCGAGCAACATGAGCATATGTATCAAAATATTTTACTCTTAGTCTTTGTTTATAACCCTTTGCAACTAATCTGGCTTTAAATTTGTCAAAGGATCCATCTGTGTTAAATTTCCTCTTGAATACCCATTTACATCCTATCGGCTTAACACCATGAGGTAAATCCGTCAAAATCCATGTTTGATTTATAGGATTGAATTCATTTAATAATTTATTATCTCTTTCCGGAAATTTGCATCTCTGGAACTCATAGCAACAGAATAGTTTATAGGATCATCATCAACATTTATTACATATTTAGTGATATTGTGGATATCATCCCAGTGCCTTTTATATGATATGTAATAAAGTCGAAGCCAAAATTCTTTTCTAGTCTTACTCCTTTACTGCTTCTCTATTCAGTATCCTCTTCAGGTACTAAAATTTCCTCATTGTTTTAGTTAGAAATATAATCATCATCAATATCATCATTAGTCTTAGCATGATCTGATCAAGATGACATTAATTGCTTATCACTATTTTGGTCTTGTGATGTATATCTTATAAAAGCATATTTTATAAGCTCTGTTTTTTAACTTAAGTCGTTTAGGAACTGGTTTTCTGACATAAGCTAAACAACCCTCTGACTTTAAGTTTTGGTCAGTTCGGTTTTCGATTAAACCATAGTTCATAAGGCGATCCAATCTTTGGTTTCAAAAGAACTCTATTTAGAATGTAACAGCTGGCTGATAGCATAGCTTATCCTATAATGAGTTTGGTAATTTAGAACTAATAAGCATACCATTGACCAGTTCTACCAATGTTCTATTTTTCAATTCCATTACATTATTTAATTGTGAAGTATAAGAGCCGTATATTGGTGAATCAACCCATGTTTTTGGCAAAATATGTGAATTCATTCGATAAATATTCACCGCCTCAGTCCGAAAGCAACACTTTAATTTTAATTTCAAACTTTTCTCCACTTCTTCCTTGTAAATTTTGAATTTATCAAATACCTTGCCTTTGTTTTTCATTAGATATACATACGCATATCTAGAGTAATCATAAATAAATTTGATATAGATTTATTCCTTCGTACGTTGTATGACTTTAATGATCACCAATATTGTTATAAACTAAGTTAAGAAAACCAATGTTCCTTTCAATGGATTTAAAGGATTTTCGACGAATCTTTGCTTGAATCCATATCTCACATTTATCAATAGATTCAAACTTGCAATCAGAAATTAATCCTATCTCATCATAGATTTAAGGGAATTATGATTAACATGTCCTAATCTAGCTTGCCATAAATTAAAAGTGTCAACAATATAAAAAGAACTATCTTTTATTATACTCAACCTAATCATGTCGTTACAAGAATATTCCTAACCCACAAAACTGGCAATTTTTGACAAAACTAGCTCATCAGACTCATATATCATCTTGAATTCTGCCTCATTAAGGAGGTATCCAGATATAAGATTCTTAAAAATATCATGTACATAAAATACATTGATTAAAGTAAGAACTTTTCTCGAGGTGAATGAAATTTCAATAGCGCCTTTTCCAATGACTTTGCTACGAGCTTTATTTGCCTCGGTAACATCATTTTCTTCGTCTTTTATTTCATCATGAATCTTAAAATGGCTACGGTCTTTGCATACATGTATTGTTGCTCTAGTGTCGAGCCACCAATCATTTTCTATGTCATGGACGGAGTTCGCCTCTTGCACTACAGTTGTAAGCTTTTCTTTGACCACATTCACTTTTTGTTTCTTTCGTTGACGAAGTCACAAGCATAGACGCCAAAAATTTTACAAAAGAAACAAGCACCCTTTTTTTGTCATTCTTTGGTTTTCTTGTCTTATTTTCATTCTTTGGCTTTGATGGATGAATTTCTTCAACACTGTTTGAGTTGGAATGAAATTCCATTTGTTTACAATTGATTTATTCATGTTTACATGAGGCTTCCTCTATGCAAAGATGACATTGTAAAACTTCTAAATCATAGTCATTTTGGCATGTTTTAGTTTTTTCTTATAATCATTCTAAGAAGAGGGAAGTAAAATATAATAAACTCAACTATAAATGATTTAGGAAGCTATATATTGGCATCTTTAAGATGATTGACAAAAACAAAAAACTCATTTACCCATTCGATGATCATTTTATTGTTATTCATCTTAATTTCCATAAAATTGCTAATAAGAAATTTCTTATTACTTGCGTCGTAAATGCTGTATTTGTTCTCCAATATAGTCCATAGTGTCTTTGTTGTTTCTAAGATTTGATATTCATTGTAGACTAATGTGTATAGTGTTGAATTTTGGTGACAATATATGGAGAATTGAAGAGGTCAGAAGTAGCTTTATAATGGTGAAAAAGGTTCATAAATTGGACTCGAAGGAGGAAGATACGGCGAAAAAGGTGGAGTGCTGCTAGAACACATATGATAGACATCTATAATAAAGTGATAGACATCCAAGCTCATGGTTTGATAACACGAGAGTTATCACATACATCTGTCATCTTATGACGGACGTCCGTCAATAGGCTTATTGCAGTTCGAAAGCTACTATAGACGTTCGAGAGATTATGAGAGATGTTTGATGCAGAGCAGTTTTGTTTTTCTGGCCTAGAATTTGTGTTTTCGCCTGTAGGGATTCAAGAGGCAAATCGGGTATTTGTCAATGAAGGATGGTTCGCTATATAATCTATTTTAAGGATTCAGGACTAGAATAAGGCATGAGATTAAGGGTCTAATCTAGATATTATCTTCCATTAATTAAGGTTTTATCTAAACTTAATTTTCTTTAATTCTCTTCTCCACAAGTCAATTCTACTAGAATTTTGATCATTGTCATCAGTCTTTTTTACTATTCTCATTATTATTAATAAAGGCTCTCTCTCAAAGTGGATGTCCATTAACAAGACTTTAGTGGAATTACTGTAAATCAGTGTGTTTATTTTATCGCTATTGTTCTGATTATCTATTGCTTATTTTGGGATTGTGATTGGTTTTTGATTATATTGAATCAAGATAATTACCGATTATTTTTGCACTTCTTACCATGACCTAATTTTCCTCTGTGCTTTAGGATTTTGATTTGAGTGGTCTCGAGTTAGAGTTCCTATAAAATTTGGTATCAGAGCTTTGGTGTTGGTAGGTGGTTGTAGAAATGCAAGAATCAGATATACCTCAGGTAGTTCCTCAATGGTTAGTCCAAGTAGTGTAGAGCCATATGTACATGGATCATACATGGCTTCGTGATCATAATTGGTTGTAGACAAGTGGAATGGCGATAATAGTTTTGAAAAGTGGCAATGGAAGACGAATTAAGTTCTAAGGTGGAATCGATTGAATCGAGTAGTTGTTGATATACATTTATTACCACCAAACATCTCAGATGTTAAGATAGAGGAAATGGAAGAGTAGGAATTCACTACACTTCAACTTCCTATGAGGGAGAATGTTATCTTCAAAATTAGTGGTGAGACTACCGCTATGGGTATTTGGTACAAGTTGGAGGAGTTGTATATGAAGAAGTCACTAACTAATCGTTCGATCTTGTTGCGAACGTTCTTCATCCATAAGATGAAGGAAGGTACTTCGCTAAAGGCGCACTTGAATACCTATAATGATTTGTTAATGAAGATGAAGGTGGTAGATTTGAAGATTGAGGAAGAGCGGAAGGCAATGATATTGTTGTGTTTTTTATCAGACCGTTATGTGGGTTTCTCAAATAGTTTGATCTATAGCCAGAATATTTTGATTCTAGATGATGTCAAAATGGGTCTTCTTAGTGGGAAGTTGCGGGATCAAATGAAGGAGTTATGATAGTGATGACTTTCTCGAAAGGTATAGTGTATGTAATGAAGGCCAATACAGAGGCATTTGCAAACTTCAAAGCATAGAAAGCTCTTGTTGAGAATGTGAGTAGCAAATCTTTGAAGGTTCTAAGGTTTGACAATAGCAGAGAGTATTGTTTCGAAGAATTCTTAGATTTTTTTTCTAGCATCATTGAATTTGGAGGAATTTTACTACACCGGGACATCCGCGGTCAAATGGTGTTGCAGAGAGGATGAATCGTACTCTACTTGGGAAAGCTTGATGCTTGAGATTGACATCTGGTTTGTCTAAGGGATTTTAGGCCAAAGCTTTGTCAACCGCGGTGCATATTATTAATCGGATTTCATGCTTGGCAATTAGTAACGAAATTCCGAAGGAAGTATGGAAGGAGAAGAGCATTGACTTGAGTTATCTTCGTGTGTTTGATAGTCTTGTTTATGTGCATCATCCAGGAAACGATAAGCTTGAGCCTAGAGCTTTCAAAGTAGTCTTGCTTGGTATACGAACGGGGCAAAAGGCTATCCGATTTGTAATCCAAAATCGAAGAAGGCTGTGATTTCTCATCATGTCACTTTTGATGAGTCGACTTTGTTCAAGGAGAATGATAGCTCATCGGATGTTCTGGATTTAGTTCATGGTGAATCAAAGGAAAAGGAAGTTATTCCCATCTTTCAATCAAGGAGTCGAGTAGCTGAGATGCTTGTGATGAGGAAGTGGTTAATATAATTGTTAACCGGCACCTTGGTCCGGCTACAAGACGACAGTTGAAGAAATTATCATTAGCACTAGATAAGATTCTGACCAAGAAGAGCCTGAGGATATACGGGTTTGATGCAGTCGACATGTTTTGGCAATCAAGAGCGTTCGACATTAGAAGGACGCTCGGCATTGAGAAACGTTCGATATTGTATATCGTTCGGCATTAGAAGGACGCTCGGCATTGAGAAACGTTCGATATTGTATATCGTTCGGCATCTATGGAACGCTCGGCATATAGGAGCACTCGGCACCAAGAACATTCGGCATCCATGGACGTTCGGCACCATAAGGTACATTCGGCATGACTGGGTCAACTGGTATTAAAGAGCGTTCAGCTTCAGGAACGCTCGGCATTCATGCTTCACTCGGCATTCCTGGACTGTTCGGCATTCCAGCCTCGTTCGGCCTGCACCCCTCACTCAACACCTCACCTCGTCCAGCACAAATCTCGTTCAACCATCACCTATCGTTCGTCCTCCAGAGTCGTTCGGCACCAATGGGTAGTCGTCATGTAGAGCGTTCGGCCTCACTTCGTTCGGCATAAAGATGGAGGTTCGGCATTTGGCTGTTCGACATGTTTGGGTCAGTACACAGGGCTTATTCCATTTGGACCGAGATATTCAGCCACCAGGCCCACCAGGGAAGTCCAACCCATCTTCGTCTATAAATAGAAGGGCAGGGGCACACTGAAAAGGACCTTTTTTCCAAAAACACTGGGGAGACTCTGCCATTTTTTATACTCTCCTCTCTTTAATTCAAACTTGTATTCAAGTGATTGATTTACGGATTGTATCTGTATTCAAGTAATTGAGAAAGCAATAAAGATTAAACTCAAAGTGGATGTAGGCAGTTACGCCGGACCACTATAAATCTGGTGTTCTCATTTTTGTTATTCTTTTTCATTGAATTACACTATTTTTCAGTCCTAATTTACTCTCTTCATTAATCTCTCTACATAACTCTACTCAAGGGTGTTAGTGACCAATTTTGGTGCTAACATTTTGGTGCTTTCACTGAGAATTGAATTCTCAGCTTGATTGGATCTCATCATCTACTATTGGATTTCCATATTCGTGAAGATCCAGTTGTCTAATAGAAAACTTCCTATTCTACTCAGATTTGAAAGAAATCTAAAGGAAGCTGATAGCCGTAGATTGGATTTACTGATGTACGCAAGATTTGGCGATTGGATGTTAAAGTTTGCACTCAAGTTGAATGAAGGCCAACCCTCCTCTAAAGGCAATTCAACCGATCACCCCAGAAAAAGTCTATGCCGATCGTTGCAGAAAAGGTGTATGCCGAGTTACTCCTGGCCGATCCATCCTGGCCGATCCATCTTGGCCGAACACTCCTGGCCGAACCATCTTGGCCGAACACTCCTGGTCGAACCATCTTCGCCGAACACTCGTGGCTGATCCATCTTGACCGAACACTCCTGGCCGATCCATCTTGGCCGAACCATCTTGGCTGAACACTCGTGGCCGAACCATCTTGGCCGAACACTCGTGGCCGATCCATCTTGACCGAACACTCCTGGCCGATCCATCTTGGCCGAACACTCCTAGCCGAACCATCTTGGCCGAACACTCCTAACCGAACCATCTTGGCCGAACACTCCTGGCCGATCCTCTAGGCCGAAAGCTCCTCCAGGCCTAGCATACGTCTAGGCCGAACGCTCGTCCAGGCCGACCATACCTCTAGGCCGAACGCTCCTCCAGGCCGATCCAAACCTCTAGGCCGAACGCTCTTCCAGGCCGAACATACCTCTATGCCGACCACCTCTATAATGCCGAACGGTATTGTATATGCCGAGCGGCATCCAGACCGTTCCAAACTTAAGTTACACCGGTCTCTTATACGACCCCTATAGTATAAAAGAACATTCTATCTACTTCCCTTACATCCCCTGATCGACCGGGGCATAGAGGATCTAGCGACAGCTTCTGAACGACAACAAGGGAGCGGACAAACAACTGTTACTCGAATGATACTCTCAAAGGGATATTATATTGATCACTTGAGGATAATCGACCTCCATATATATTTTAGCAGCCGGTTAGCTGGAGAGCCTCCAACGACCATGGATCGTCTCTATGACAATAATGAATCTAAATCAAAGTGTGGAGGAGCAGAACAGACTAAGGAAAATAACAATGAAGGCCCGTTGACTAAGGATGTAGATCCTAGTAGCCGAAACAAGACCTCAAAATTTGGCTCATATGCTCTTTGAAAGATTCAATTGACAACCTCTACTTGAAGACTCACGACTCGGAGTGATATTGGAAACCAACCTCGAGAGAGTACACCAAATTCTAATGAAAATCAGGGGAATGTTGTATATTCCCAAATGCTCACTGATCCTAACACGGGCGATTACAAACACCTCCGAGGTGTGATCAAAAAGCTGATCTAGAAAGTAAAGCTTCAATAGTATGTACATGCCCTGCAGAATGGCGGGCAGCGAATATTCGATGCCTATTAATAAAGGGCTATGATTATCAATTGGACTGCTGACGGCCGACATCCCTTTGAAAGGAGCCAAGGGAGATTGGATACTCAGATTTGGTCACCAACCAATCCACGCAGACCATGATCGGACGTGTGGAGTACATCTAGATGAGAATAATTCAATCGCTCATCATCAATCATGTGCCTTTAATTTAGGGCCAAGAACTAGAGATTGAAAAGTTCATTACGATTAGAGCCCAAATATAAAGTCGACATGACTGACCATCTATTCATTGACCTCCACGTTTGACTCGGAGACCTGAACAAGGCTTGGAATTAGTATGGCCTGATCGCCCACTCAAATCAAGTCATTGAACAAAGTTTGACAAAATACAGAGGCCTCTTCTGAAGCTCAGTGACGCCAAGATCTGTCTAGAGTGGACGTGATTTGATCATCTACACACCAAATCTGCCTTCAACACAAAAGAAGGAGATACGGAGCAAATTGTAAGAGATTCTGCTATCTAACCCAACACGGATGTGATCCAACCATCTGTCATATACCTCCTTCCTTGACTCGATTTGAAGAGCTATAATTACCAAGCGGACGAGAATCGATCGTCCATTTATCAAATTTCGTCCCTTGAGCTGGGGGCAAGATCCCATTCCATGAGCAAACGTGGTTCGACTGTTCATTCGACAAAATTAGCCTCGATACGGTAGATGAATACAAATTAAAGAGTGGAAATACGACTACTATCAACTTAAACCTCCAAGTCCCCAGAGCGCGGACTGGAGTACTCTAAGTCCCCAGAGCACGGACTGGAGTATAAATGACTTAAACCTCCAAGTCCCCAGAGCGCGGACTGGAGTACTCTAAGTCCCCAGAGCGCGGACTAGAGTATACATGACTTAAACCTCCAAGTCCCCAGAGCGTGGACTGGAGTACTCTAAGTCCCCAGAGTGTGGACTGGAGTACTCTAAGTCCCCAGAGCGCAGACTAGAGTATAAACGACTTAAACCTCCAAGTCCCCAGAGCGTGGACTGGAGTACTCTAAGTCCCCAGAGCACGGACTAGAGTATAAACGACTTAAACCTCCAAGTCCCCAGAGCGTGGACTGGAGTACTCTAAGTCCCCAGAGCGCGGACTAGAGTATAAACGACTTAAACCTCCAAGTCCCCAGAGCGTGGACTGGAGTACTCCAAGTCCCCAGAGCGCGGACTAGAGTATAATGACTTAAACCTCCAAGTCCCCAGAGTGCAGACTGGAGTACTCTAAGTCCCCAGAGCGTGGACTAGAGTATAAACGACTCAAATCTCCAAGTCCCCAGAGCGCGGACTAGAGTATAAACGACTTAAACCTCCAAGTCCCCAGAGCGCGGACTGGAGTACTCTAAGTCCCCAGAGCGCGGACTAGAGTATAAATGACTTAAACCTCCAAGTCCCCAGAGCGCGGACTGGAGTACTCTAAGTCCCCAGAGCGCGAACTAGAGTATGAATGAATTGAACCTCCAAGTCCCCAGAGTGTGGACTGGAGTACTTTAAGTCCCCAGAGTGCGGACTCGAATATAAGCAATTCGGATCTCCTAGTTCCCTGAATATAAATATGACACAGATGACTTGAATTTGTCAAATCCCTGACATACGGGCTAGAATATATTCTAAGTGCTCGAAGCATAGAATGGAAGTTCAACAACTCCCAAATTGTTTCCGAGTTATATGAAGATGGACCGAGAAGTCTATGTTACTCACAACTGCTTGGATCAACATCACAATCACAAAGAAAACTAAACAATAAGAGTCTTTTGTAAGACGGAAAAAGGAACTAAACTTTAATGAGAAATGAGTTCCTATGACAACCCCTCCAAAGTTCGGAGTCGACATTCTATTTACAAGGACTAAGGAAATAGATGAAAATAATTACATGACTTAAACTAACTCTCGTTGAACGAGGATAATAATCACTTCTTGTACTTCTTCAACTCCTTTCCGGACGGCTCCTCTCCATAGCATTTACCCTTGGTACTCTTCTTTGATAGAGGGGTAGCAACTGAAGAAGTACGAAGAACTTCCATAGGCTTGGACCCGCCAGGAAGGATGACCTTCAACGGCTTGTTCAAAGGATCGTCCAAGTCCACAACTCGGGGCTCGACCTTGACCCTGACCTTCTCTTTCTCGAGCCGCTCCTTCATGTTCAATTCGGATGTGTGATTAGAGGCGCCTGTAATTTCTACTTCATAACCCCCGTCGGTATAGGAGGAGGTTCCGGACTTATCTTCATCAAGCGCTCCAATCACCTGAGCGCGGACGGGAGTACTCTAAGTCCCCAGAGTGCGGACTAGAGTATAAACGACTTAAACCTCCAAGTCCCCAGAGTGCGGACTGTAGTACGCTAAGTCCCCAGAGTGCGGACTAGAATATGAACGACTTAAACCTCCAAGTCCCCAGAGTGCGGACTGGAGTACTCTAAGTCCCCAGAGTGCGGACTCGAGTATAAACGACTCAGAAACCTCTATGTCCCCAGAGTGCGGACTAAAGTGCTCCTAGTCCCCTGAGTGCGGACTAGAGTATAAACGACCTAAGAACCTCTACATCCCTGGAGTGCGGACTAGAGTGCTCTAAGTCCCCTGAGTGCGGACTAGAGTATAAACGGCTTAAAAAACCTCTACATCCCCAGAGTGTGGACTACGGTACTCTCAGTCCCCAAAGCACGGACTAGATTATAGAAGACTTGAGAAGAATCTCCAAATCCCAGAAGCGGACTAGATTACTCTAAAATCCCAGAATGCGGACTGGAGTATAAACGAGTTGACAAAAATCCATGCGTCTCGAACTATGGACTAAAGCATAAACCGTTCGACAAATCTCTAAGTCCCCGGAGCATGGACCGAAGCATGAGTACAAATTGGGCGCGAATCAACCGGGGGAATAATAACACTAAATCACCAGAATGCAGAGTGGTGTATAAACATCAATAAATAGACGAGTGGATTCCGACCATTCTCTATTACACAAACTTCGGCATGGAATCGACCGAAGGATTATTAACCCGCTAAGGATGGAGTTCGACCATCCAACTAGTGGCCTGGCCAAATCAATGCCGGGAGCATGGGTACAAATCACTAAAAAGCTGAGTACGACAGCTTACTATAGCTCTAGCGTGGCGTTCTTTATAACTTGAAGCAACGACTGCAGGGAAGCCTCAATACAAAACCAATCGAAATGGCATCCAAAGCTACGAGCAATCGACTATATCATACCTCAGATCGAGGGTCAATACCGATCCGCACCAAGCACATACGAATGTGACTCGGATGTTTCTTGAAAAACTATGACCTCCAGAGTGTGGAAAGGAGGGAAAACCATGAATACTTGGTCAAAAATTCTCCAGCACCTCATTCGATTCGTCAGGAGGAGTATGAAACTGGATGAGCATAACCCGACTGCGTTTGTAGCCAACTTTACCCCGAGAACTGATTACAGAGCATGAACCAAAGTGGACGTAGATGACCATCCACTGTCCAAATTACGCCCTGAAACTGACGTGGCATCGAAGTATTCCTCTTGGAATGAAAAACCACGATAAAATCCGAGATAGGTGAGACCTAGTCTCCCATCGATTGCCATGATCCCACAATTCAACGGGAAAGAGAGTAAAGCTAAAGTGGGCGTGGCTGGCCTTCCTACTTATCGGTATATGCCCCAGACCTGGGGGCACGAGCGAGGATCAAGATGAATGTGAACCGACTATTCACCGATCACCTCTATATCTTTGGAACTTAGGTGAAAACATAAATATAGCTAGGACGAGACTTAACCGTCCATGCAGTACATTTATCAACCCGAGACTGGGAGAAGACACATGTTCATCCTAAAACTGGCTACGATAGCTCAGTATTAAAACTTATATATAGTGCTTACAGTTGCTCAAGGAGACGACCGAAAGGATGCCTAGAGATTGAATCATTGAATTGACACCTTAGCTCATGAGCAATTGACTTTCACTCCAACCCGAAGGACGGGTAAAGGATCATGAATGCATTGAATAGAAAGTGCGTTACTCGAATACACAAGCAAATTCAAACTCACAGCAAGATCCAGCTATATAGTTGCACACCACTCGAGGCTGACCCCCACTCGACATTTCCTTCAATGCGCTTTTAAGCCTGATCTTTGGCCATTTGTTGATAATCTATTAGAGCATTCAGAGTCCTTCGCTATTAGACTTAAAAACTCATGACAAGACTCTAGGGTTCGACTAGAGCAACCATCATTATTGGTCGTCCCAACCATATTTCACATTGAATGTTATGCAAAATAATTACATCTATACTCAAAGAATCTGGGATGGCACCTGCTAAGGTGACGGTCGACATTACACTCAGCCATGGCGACCCTTTCCGGGTGCTGAATATCGGATCACAACTCAGTGTAGTGATGATAAAAGAATTAGTTGGATTTTCTGAATAAATGATGATATGTTCCCTTAGACCCATTCTGACAAGCATATGTGATTTCATTAACTATCGCGAGCCATGCATTGGATATCAACCCGAAGCTACAAAAGCTAGCACAATATCTATTGATTTCATCATGAAAGTTCCACTCTTACTTTTAGGCTCACTCCATCAGCATCTATGCTTACCAGCCGTTGCGACAGGGCATACAATGACTTGAGACGTCTGAAAGACTACTTAAATAGAATATTGAACTAAGCTAATTCGATATCACTTATTTCCCTCGAAGGGCTATCCAAGGACGGAAATTAGCAGACCTCACACCCAAATTCACTACCTCAGATGACTACTTGAAGAGTAGTAGAGAACAAACCATAAGATGGAAAATGTACGCGGATGGAGCATCTAATTATTAGTATTATGGCATAGGAGTCATGATAATGACTCGAGTCATGATAATGACTCTTGAGGAACGATCAATCTGCTACGTCCTGAAACTCGATTTACTTATAACAAACAACGCTGCTTAGTATGAAGCCTTGACTGCCAGCCTCAAGCTTGCTAGAGGATTTGAAGTGAAAACTTTACATATCTTTTGTGATTCTTGATTGGTTGTATACAAATTTAAGGAAGTTGATCTTGCTAGGGGGCATTGTCTTGCTCCTTATCTCGGCCAAGCCCAAGAGCCACTAACCGACTTCACATATTACATCATTACACACGTACTCAGCAAACAAAATGAAAAGGTGTCATGGTTGATTCCTGTCGAAGACTATCTACAATGAGGAATTCTTACTGAACGGAGGAATGGAAAACGACAGATCCTCCTCAAATCTTCATGCCAAATCATCTAAGAATAAGTCATGTGTCAAAAGGAGTTTATCCATCCCCATGCTTCGGCGCATCGCCCATGATGATATCTTGAGAAAATTCTATGAAGAAGAATGCGGTAATAGCATTAGGGGGAAAACATTGATAAAGAAGACACTCTGCTACAGGTATTATTGGCCAACTATCAATCTAGATACGGTCGATCATGCTAGACAATGCGAAAAGTGCAAGATGTTTGCAAAAATCCAGGAACCCCACCGATGGAAATTACTCAAATGGCTAGTCCACAGCCGTTTCCCACTTGGGGGCATTGACGTCCTCTTCTTACCAATCCTAAAGGTAGAACGAAATGCACCATCATAATAATTGATTACTTCACCAAATGGGCAGATAAAGAACTCTTAACCACGACCAAGATGAATAAAATAATCAACTTCTTTATCCATAACGTCATCTGTCCTTATGACCTTCCATGATCCATTATACCTGCTAATGGACAGGTTGAAGTTGTGAACAAAATCATAAAGTTTTTGCTGAAGAGGGGTTCGGAAAACTCCTCAAGTGGCTGATTGCAACCCTTATTTCACAGAAAATACAATCAAGGAATCGCAATTGAATTGCAATTAAACTGGACGGAGTTGGCGACGACTTATGAGCATATAAAACGCATTCGAGAGCCAATGGAAAGAACATGTACCCAGACGTGCATGTGTACATCCGAACAAGTCTGACTTCTTGAAATCAACAGAAATTGAATTCTCACTAAGGGTTATTAAGAAAAGACTAGATCGGATAGCCGAAGCTTTCTACCACTGTAAAATCAGACACGGATTGCCACTGATGAACTACAAGCCTGGATTTATAACATTGGGAATTGACCAAGCTTCATGATGACCAAAGAAGGATACGACACCTTGGGAGGATAAAATTAAAGGATAATGACTGTTCAAGGAACACGATGGATTTCTTTCTAGAGACAAAGAATACTCGCTGATTCAAAGCATGTCGCGTTGCTTCACACGACACACTTTGGGGGGCAAGTGTTAACCGGCACCTTGGTCCGGCTACAAGACGATAGTTGAAGAAATTATCATTAGCACTAGATAAGATTCTGACCAAGAAGAGCCTGAGGATGTACGGGTTTGATGCAGTCGACATGTTTTGGCAATCAAGAGCGTTCGACATTAGAAGGACGCTCGGCATTGAGAAACGTTCGATATTGTATATCGTTCGGCATTAGAAGGACGCTCGGCATTGAGAAACGTTCGATATTGTATGTCGTTCGGCATCTATGGAACGCTCGGCATATAGGAGCACTCGGCACCAAGAACGTTCGGCATCCATGGACGTTCGGCACCACAAGGTACGTTCGGCATGACTGGGTCAACTGGTATTAAAGAGCGTTCGGCTTCAGGAACGCTCGGCATTCATGCTTCACTCGGCATTCCTGGACTGTTCGGCATTCCAGCCTCGTTCGGCCTGCACCCCTCACTCAACACCTCACCTCGTCCGGCACAAATCTCGTTCGGCCATCACCTATCGTTCGTCCTCCAGAGTCGTTCGGCACCAATGGGTGGTCGGCATGTAGAGCGTTCGACCTCACTTCGTTCGGCATAAAGATGGAGGTTCGGCATTTGGCTGTTCGACATGTTTGGGTCATCACACAGGGCTTATTCCATTTGGACCGAGATATTCAGCCACCAGGCCCACCAGGGAAGTCCAACCCATCTTCGTCTATAAATAGAAGGGCAGGGGCACACTGAAAAAGGACCTTTTTTCCAGAAACACTGGGGAGACTCTGCCATTTTTTATACTCTCCTCTCTTTAATTCAAACTTGTATTCAAGTGATTGATTTACGGATTGTATCTGTATTCAAGTAATTGAGAAAGCAATAAAGATTAAACTCAAAGTGGATGTAGGCAGTTACGCCGAACCACTATAAATCTGGTGTTCTCGTTTTTGTTATTCTTTTTCATTGAATTACACTATTTTTAAGTCCTAATTTACTCTCTTCATTAATCTCTCTACATAACTCTACTCAAGGGTGTTAGTGACCAATTTTGGTGCTAACAATAATCACATAGTCCGCCTGGTTTCTCTAATAGTGTTGGTAACATACATGATTCTAGAGAGGATTTGGTTCAAGGTGGAGTCGAAAGGAGTTTAGGTGATGGTATTACTAGTTGGGTGGGCCATCATGCTATAAGGCTACCCAATAAATATGGTGATTGGAACTATCTTAGCTTTTGTGATAATTTGGACTATGCTCTTCATGTAGTCCAAGATGAGCCGATGGACCTTGATGATGTCATGGAGTCGAGTGATAGCTCGAAGTGGATTTGCGTTATGGAGAAAAAGATGCAATCATTGTTGAAGAATCAAACTTGGGATTTATTTCACTTACTAAAGGAAACTGTGCTATTGGATGTAAATGGATCTACAAGGTGAAGGACGATGAAGACACAAAGCTAGGCTAGTGGCTAAGGGGTTTGCACAAAGAAAGGGAAAGGAGTATGATGAGATATTCACACTGGTTGTAAGTCATACTTCTATCTGGATATTACTTATTATAGTTGCTATGCACGACTTGGAGTTGGAGTAACTTAATGTGCAAACCGATCTCTTGCACGGTGACTTGAATAAAGACATCTACATGGAGCAACCAGAAGGTTTTGTTATGGATGGTAAATCAAATTTGGTTTGCAAGTTAAAGAAATCATTATATGGTTTAAAGCAATCACCTAGACAATGGTACAAGAGATTTGATCATTTTATGCTTGAAATTGGTTTTGATAGAAGCATCAAGGATGCTTGCATATATTTCAAGAAGTTGAAAAATGATTGTTGAGTGTATTTATTCTTGTATATGGACAACATTCTCATTTGTTCTAAGGATAAGAATAAAATCAACAGGTTAAAACTAAGTTTGAAATTGGAGTTCGAAATGAAGGTTCTTGGAGAAGCAAGAAGGATACTGGGCATGGAAATTGAAAGGGATTAAAAGCATCTTGAGTTGAAATTAACTCAAAAGGAGTACAAAGAGAAAATTCTTTGACGGTTTAACATGGAGAATGCAAAGGCATCAAGTACAAATTTATCTTTGCATATGAACCTTTCGAGTAAGGGATCACCTATCGTGGAGAAAAACAAGGCTTATATGGCAACGATGTCATATGCTAGAACGGTTGGAAGTTTAATGTATGCCACGGTGTGTACAAGGCCTAACATTGCAAATTCCATCGGGATGGTTAATGGTATATGGCTAATCTGGGAAAATCGCACTGGGAAGAGGTGAAGCGCATATTGAGATAACTTTAAGGTACACCATCTCATGGTCTTGTTTCTAGCGGTAATGAGGGATTCATTGCAAGTTGATTGGTTATTGTGATTCGGACTATGCCGTTGAGAGGGATCAAAGAAAATCAACTTTCGGATATGTCTTCACACTTGGTGGTACGACCATAAGTTGGAAATCGAGATTATATACCATAATTTCTTTTTCCACTACGGAGGCAGAGTTAATAGTCGCGGTGGAGGCCATAAAGGAGGCACTTTATTTAAGGCGATTGTTTTGTGACCAAGGATACGAGCATGATAACATCGATGTTCAACGTGATAGCCAGAGTGATATTCATTTGGTAGAGAATTTGGCATTTAGCTCACGGACTAAGCATATTGAAGTGATTCATTTCTAATAGCCACATATGAAGATAGGCAAGTATACCTTCAGAAAGTGCACACAAAGAATAATGCGGCAGATATGTTCACTAAGGCATTGCTGATTGGGAAGTTCGAGCAACTCGATACGCTTGTTGAAGTGCTAGGTGTCATGAGGTGGCACGGTTGAGAGAGGAGCTTGGTTATGGATGAGAAAGAGTATCGGTGGGAGATTATGATTCTGTCTTCTTAGTGAGTGCTAGTTTACACTCCCTGGCACTTTAGTCTTTGGTGAGACAATTTAGGATTTGGGTGTTTCAATACTTCGCTAGCGGGCGAGGGCTTCGACTAATCTCGTTGATGAAGTGCAATGGGCGGTGGCTTTGCTGGAGCTCATTGGAAAAGCATTCACATTGGTTGAAGGTAAAAGTGGTGATAGTTGGTGCTATCAATTGTTAATGATGGTACGGTACAATTGGAGTTGGAGATGGATATAGTGTTGAGGTGGTTTGCTGAATTTTGGCAACACTATATAGGAAATCAAAGAGGTTGGAAGTAGCTTTACAACAGTGAAAACGGTTTACAATTCGGAGCTCGAAGGAGGAAGATATGGGAAAAAAGGTGGAGTGCTGATGGAACAATAGGTGGCAGACATCTGTTACAGAGTAACCGATGTCTAAGTTCTGGGTTTGGTAACCTAAGAGTTATGACAGACATCTGTCATATTATGACAGACCTCTATCGGCAGGTTTGCTGTAGCTTGAAAGTTTCGGCAGATGTCAGAGAGATTATGACAGATTGTTTATCACAGTGCTAGTTTGCTTTTTCAGCCTAGAATTTGTGCATTCGCTTGTAGGACTTTAAGGTGCAAATCCTGTAGGATCTAGATTAACCCTAGAGGGGGGGGGGGGTGAATAGGGTTATAGCAAATTTTCTTGAATTAAACACAGAAACAAACTGCAGAAAATAATATGCTGAAAAGTAAATCACACACAAAATTTACCCAGCTTCGGCAACCCCTGCCTACTGCTGCATTCCCAGATTTCTATTAGAATTAAACAGTATCCCGCTTACAAACACTCTACTAGACTCGCAAACCCTTTTGCTCCGCTCACAAACACTCTCATAGACTCGCACACCCTGCTCCGCCTATAGAGTTTCGCTTACTCGCAAACTCTGCTCCGCCTATAGAGTTTTGCAAACTCGCACACCCTACTCACTGAACTAATTCTAACTAGACAATCTGACACTACCTACAACCTAGGTGGTGATTTACCAATTCTTTGACTCGAAAAAAAAAACAACTTCAAAAATACAAGCAGGAGCAAAAATTAAAATATAAACTTGAATGCATAATTTTTGCTCGAATTAAAAACTAAAAACCCCCTTTTAATTAAAACCCTAAGTAAAAAAAAAATGCCCTTTATAATAAAGGCCGGCCCCTTGTTCTTTAACCCGATCCACTTTTATTCTCAATTGCAAAATGGCGGCCGATCCTTTGTTTTGTTCGTTCTGAAATTAGGGCTTGCGATCCAAATTAGGGCTTTTCAATATTTGATTCCTCTGATTTGTGTTGCGGCTTTTCGGATGATCGATTCTGGTTGCTTTTCTCTTGCTCGTTCTCTGATGATCGATTCCACTTGCGCTTTGTTTCGCAGCTGCTCCTTTGATCGAGTATGATAGATTGGTATGTATACTCTTTCGTTGCTTGTTTAATTGCTTGCTTCAATTGAACTCGATTGCCGATGATGAACTTGGGTTTATATTTTGATTTGATTCGATTTTTCCACCATAGTCGATGATGATTTTGGGATTGTATTTATATAAATTCTGGACACTTGATTTTGCTTGTATCAATTCGATACTTTCCTAAATTATGCTTTCCTGATTTTGTTACACCTTGATACACAAGGCTTTAACTTGAGAGTGTTCGATCCTTCTTGTGTTACATGGCAAAATCTTTCCCTTTTTTTGATTATTTTGACTATTTCAAAGAATACAGATACGCAATTGATTTTTGAAATTGATTTCGTCTTGAGTCCCACGGCAACGAACTTTCCTCTTTTAATCTCGGTCAATATTTGTTTTCGTGTGGTTCCTTGTTGACTTCACTGTGATTTATTGCTTTGGTTTTCCGGCCCCTGTGAGCTTCGTCTCTGGCCATCTTCTCTGTTGGTATTGACCTAAATTTCACTTGAGCATTTCACAGTTTCATCTCTACTTGTTTGTAGCTGTATTGCTGATGTCTGGTTGCACTTTGATGTTGTATATGTGATGCATTTGTCATTGATACCGTTGTTCAATTTTCTTCCATTAACTTGACCATTTCTATACATACATCGTATGTTTCTCTGTTGCACTTTGATCATTTGAATTTGCACCGCTTCATGTTGTCACTTGATCTGCTTCACTATGGTTTCATGCCTTGTAGTTGCATTCCATTCCATGTTTGTATTGTTGCATACATTCCTTACTGTCACTGCCTGCTGTTTGTGGTCAATTGCTTCGAGTTGTTAATCATCCTATTTTGCATTTTGATACTCCATTGTTTGACCTATCCCATTTCCATACTAAAGTTCACTGTTGCATTCCATTTGTGTTTGCTGTCACATTGGGCTTGTAGTTGATGTAGCTCTCTGCATTTACTACTTCACGTATGACTGTTCTGATTTGTTGAAGCTTTGAACTGTTTGCCACTTGACACAGTTGTACACTTGTTGTCTGCATTTCATATGCTTGCAACCTTGTTTCATTGTCTTGATACACTACATATACGTGTGTGTTCATATTTTAATTTTCATCTTACTTTGTATCATTCTTGAGCTCGACTTGCTCCATTATGACCTGAACCTTGTTTGCTGTGGCACTGAACTTGATCTCTGTTGTATTCATCTTTGTTAATTGATTGTTAACACTTGGTTGCTCTATGCTTTGACATTGTATTCATCCCTATAGTTGAGTCTGATTTTTCTGGTCTGCATACATAGCTTTGATGCTACATGGGTGGTCTTCAAGTATGCTTGTCTGCATTCACTCTGGCTTCTTTAACTTATGTCAAGTCTGATTGAATCACTGTCTTGAAGTCTTTGTGATCTTCACTTTAGTTCATTGTCATCTGAACTGCTGCCACTTTCTTCTTTGTAGTTGCACTGCACTTTGATTTACTTGAACTTTTGGTTGGTCACTGTTGCATTACTGGTTGGAGCTGTGCACACGAGTTGGCGAGGCAGTGCACACGTGTATAAATGTACACGTGTGTATTGCAGCCACTCATGATTACCTATCCCTGTAGCGTTATCAAGTGTATATATCTATGTGCACGACTTTGTGATGAATTCAAGTGTGAATGATGACGAACAACCCAAATAACTAAGGCGAATAATATTTCCAAAAATCATATTTTATTTTATATTGCAGAAATATTTCTTTTTCAATTTTACTGCGTTAGTGAATATTTTTGCAGATTGCTCAGATGCTGGATTCAAACTAGAATGAAGTCGAATATAAAATACGAGTGTGAGTGATATGTAGTGAGGTTATTAATGTAAATATGAAATCGTGATGTATTCAAAATTGTGATGTAATAAAAAATGTATATGTATAGTGAGAGCTTGAAATTGTACTATTCAAGATTGTAATAAATATTTGTTTGAATAAAATTTCTGTTTGAATTCAAATTATGTGTAACTTGTTCTGTTCGAATTCAAATTCTTTGTAATTTATTTTATTCAAAAAATATTTATTTAATCTATGAAAAACAAAATAGTACATTACCAAATACATTTAAATGAAAATATATGTTTATTATCATCAAACAAAAACATATAAGCGCATTCATACAATCTCCCCCTTTTGACGATAACAAACATATATTTAAGATTTTGACCGTGTTAAATGTATTTGATAAGCGCTTATTCATACAATCTCCCCCTTTTAATGATAACAAATATATATTTAAGATTTTGACCGTGTTAAATGTATTTGATCAATGATATACTCTAATTGCTCCCCCTATTTAAATGCTTCCTCTCTACATGATGCTCCCCCTACATATATGCATACAAATAGAAATATATGAATGAGCCTAGATGCAAATGGAAAATTATTTGACCTTTGTTTGATTCTATTTGACAAAATCTTAACTTTTCTCTCCCCCTTTTGTTATCAGCAAAAGAATAATAGTGTTAGAGAAAATAGAGATAGAGTGATCAATATTAATTCAACATTAAACTCAAATTGAATATAAATATTAAACTTCAATAAAAATCAAACAAAAATCATAACTACCCTTGTTAGGCGCATATTTCACTTTTGGAAAGAATGGAAATGATATTCTCATATAAAATCATACAGATGTATCTACTTGTGGTACATTTATATCAGGAATTTGAATATCTACTAATCATGCATAACCGTTAGGACTTTTAAATGAGATTAGTAGTATTCGAATTTAATTTTAAAAATGAAATCAAGTATCTTCTAACCACGCATGACTGTGAGGACTTTTAAATGGGATTAGAATCAACTTGTCTATTTAATCAATTAATTTTGATATGCGTTCCATACATGCATAACCGTAAGGACTTTTAAATGAGCATGGAAGCACATAATCAAAAATCCAAGTAATTCACCCATGCATAACCGTGAGGACTTTTAAATGAGAGTGAATACTTTGGATATTTATTTATTTTTACAAAAAAATGTGACATGAAAAACAAATGATTCCTGATTATAGTACCACATATCGACAAACTATATTTAATATTTGATAAACAATGGTCGATAGAAATATGATAGATATAGAAATGGTCATGGAATCTTTACCCGACAAGAAGTTTTATAACTCTTGTTTGAATTCCTAAAGAAATTTTTCAAATATACTCTCTTGAGTAATGTATGTTAAATATCAACACTTATCACTTTTTCAATCACTACTTATCTTTTTGATAATTAGTCGGGAGTCGGATTAGTCAAAATTTGTCATTTAAAATCAAATAAAATGTCTAATTTGAAAATATGGTCAAACAATTATTTTCTCGAAGGGATTATATGAGAGAAAAAAATTCTGATAAATGAAAAATTATTTAAAATGAACAATATGCAGATATTTTCTATGAAAAACGATGCAGTTACTAAATGTCTCAAAAATCACGTTCAACTAGTAATTTTTCTATCAACTAGATTACCAGTGTAATCTGCATCTGAGTTTCTCTTTCAATCCAAAATATCACTAACTAAAATTGATAATCCAGACCATGAAGTGCATCAAAAATTTCAAACTCAATTTTAACAACAATTTAAATGACATTCTTTGAATTTGAATTGAAGCCATGTAAACAATCAGAAACTGAGAATATAGAGTTAGCCGAATTATGACCAAAATTATCATCCAGCGAAATACTATGTTTTTAATCCAAACGTATATGTATGAAGTAATTCAAAGAATAGTGTTTTTGGCATAAATGTAATTGGCTAATTATGTAGATCAAGTCAGAATCAAAAAATCATCATCTCTTTTCAACATCTCAATAGTGGCTGATTTCATTCAGAATACGGTGTAGATTATCACAATTAATTTATCGATAAATATACCTTCACCTGTTTTACCTTTACGATAATTTTTCGTGATTGCCCATTGTGATTCTGTCACCTTTGTACTAGGCTAAGGAACTTTGCTTTGTTGCCTGTTGTGTTTCTGGAACAGCCAAAATCCAGAGAACACCGTTGTTGTTCCTTAGCCCGCCACCATACCTACACGATGAAAGATTTTTGTGACCTATTTATAGGTCCATGATTGTTAGTGGCTGAAGCGTTGTTAATAAACAAACCCTTTGGAACCCAAACTTGTTTAGTCCTTTCATTTTTGTTCCAATAGACATGAAATTTGTTTGTAGAATTCTTAGGAACCCAAACTTGTATAAATTTTGTGTTCTTGCTCCTATGACTACAGTTTTCAACACGATGTCCAATTATTTCACATCTATCAAAGACACTCTTACTTATTGCATCATCCTCAACTTGTGTTTTCCCAAAGCCTAGTCCTTTTCTGTTGTTAGCAAAAATTTGATTTTCCAATAGCATGTTGAAAGATTTTTCGCCTCTTGAAAAGTTATTCAAAGATTTCTCAAGAATTTGGACTTTGCTTTTTAGTGTTGTATTTTTAGTGACAAGTGAGGTGCATCTATTTATAAAATCCTTTTTCCTAGTGTCAATGATTTCCTTAAGACTCAAATTTTCTTTTTCAAGATTCTCAAAGTTATTCCTAAGTTTTGATAATTCTGAATCTAAAATCTTACATTTTTTACATTCTAGGTTTTGAATATTTTCAAGTTCAGTTTCTAACCTAAAATTTTCACGAGCAAGTTCTCTCCTATCAGATTTCATTTTTTCAATTTTAGATTCAAGAGCATCAACTACTTTAGTGAGATCAAGACACATAAAAACAAGATCTTTATAAGAATAGTCACCTGCCTCACTAGATTCCTCTGAGCTTGCTTCTGAATCCGATTTTGCCACAAGACACAAGTTAGCCTCCTCTGAGCTGCTATCTGAAACTTCCTCTCCTTCTTCATCATCCCAAGTCGCTGCAAAAGCCTTCTTCTTCTTTTTCTTTCCTTTGTTGTATTTGAGAAGTGGGCATTCTTGTTTGAAGTGGCCAGGCTTGTTGCAGTTATAGCACGTCAGTTCATTATCGGAATTGTCAGAATCTTTTGACCTATTACCCTTTGTTTTCTTCTTGCGTGGCTTGAATCTTGACCATTTTCTAAGATTATTGACAGCCATTGCAAGCTCTTCAATTGGATCTTCTTCATCTTCATCGCTCTCTTCTTTGCTCTTTAAGGTAATCGTCTTCTTCTTTGATTCGGAGTTGTTGCATACCTCCTTTGCTTTTAGTTCAAGCTCATATGTCATCAAGTTACCGATCAACTCCTCCATACTTAGTTTACTCAAATCTTTCGATTCTTTGATTGTCGTGACTTTTGCCTCAAAGTTCATTGGTAAAACTCGTAGTATCTTCCGCACAAGCTCTACCTCAGTGAATACCTTCCCAAGCGCTCTAGCGTTGTATACCAAAGTTGAAAAGCGTCCAAACATGTCCTTTATGCTCTCGCCTTTGTCCATCACAAAGTTCTCGTATTCATTACTAAATAAGGCTAGACGAGACTCCTTGACTTGAGAAGTTCCTTCATGTGTCACCTCCAAGGTATGCCAAATTTCCTGTGCAGTTTTACAATGAGAAATTCTATTAAATTCATTCTTATCAAGAGCACAGATCAAAGCATTCATGGATTTAGCATTTGTAGTTTTTAATCTCTTATCATTAGCATCCCACCTATCCTTAGTTTTAGGAATCTCAGTATCACCAACGGTTATAGTGGGAGGTTTATAGCCAGTTTCAATGATGTCCCATACATCATAATCAACAGAACTAAGATAAATACCCATCCTAACTTTCCAATACGCATAATCATTCCCGTTAAACATGGGTGGCCTAACAATAGATTGCCCCTCAGAAAAAGCATTATTTGATGAATTCATGACTCTAGAGTTAAAGAAAAATACCGTGCTCTGATACCACTTATAGGATCTAGATTAACCCAAGAGGAGGGGTGAATAGAGTTATAGCAAATTTTCTTGAATTAAACACAGAAACAAACTGCAGAAATAAATATGCTGAAAAGTAAACCACACACAAAATTTACCCAGCTTCGGCAACCCCTGCCTACTGCTGCATTCCCAGATTTCTATTAGAATTAAACAGTATCCTGCTTACAAACACTCTACTAGACTCGCAAACCCTTTTGCTCCGCTCACAAACACTCTCATAGACTCGCACACCCTGCTCCGCCTATAGAGTTTCGCTTACTCGCAAACTCAAACTCGCACACCCTGCTCACTGAACTAATTCTAACTAGACAATCTGACACTACCTACAACCTAGGTGGTGATTTACCAATTCTTTGACTCGAAAAGAAAAAACAACTTCAAAAATACAAGCAGGAGCAAAAATTAAAATATAAACTTGAATGCATAATTTTTGCTCAAATTAAAAATTAAAAACCCCCTTTTAATTAAAACCCTAAGTAAAAAACAAATGCCCTTTATAATAAAGGCCGGCCCCTTGTTCTTTAACCCGATCCACTTTTATTCTCAATTGCAAAATGGCGGCCGATCCTTTGTTTTGTTCATTCTGAAACTAGGGCTTGCGATCCAAATTAGGGCTTTTCAATATTCGATTCCTCTGATTTGTGTTGCGACTTTTCTGATGATCGATTCTGGTTGCTTTGCTCTTGCTCGTTCTCTGATGATCGATTCCACTTGCGCTTTGTTTCACAGCTGCTCCTTTGATCGAGTTTGATAGATTGGTATGTATACTCTTTCGTTGCTTGTTTAATTGCTTGCTTCAATTGAACTCGATTGCCGATGATGAACTTGGGTTTATATTTTGATTTGATTCGATTTTTCCACCACATTCGATGATGATTTTGGGATTGTATTTATATGAATTATGGACACTTGATTTTGCTTGTATCAATTCGATACTTTCCTAAATTATGCTTTCCTGATTTTGTTACACCTTGATACACACGGCTTTAACTTAAGAGCGCTCGATCCTTCTTGTGTTACATGGCAAAAACTTTCCCTTTTTTTGATTATTTTGACTATTTCAAAGAATACAGATACGCATTTGATTTTTGAAATTGATTTCGTCTTGAGTCCCATGGCAACGAACTTTCCTCTTTTAATCTCGGTCAATATTTGTTTTCGTGTGGTTCCTTGTTGACTTCACTGTGATTTATTGCTTTGGTTTTCCGGCCCCTGTGAGCTTCGTCTCTGGCCATCTTCTCTGTTGGTATTGACCTAAATTTCACTTGAGCATTTCACGGTTTCATCTCTACTTGTTTGTAGCTGTATTGCTGTTGTCTAGTTGCACTTTGATGTTGTATATGTGATGCATTTGTCATTGATACTATTGTTCAATTTTCTTCCATTAACTTGACCATTTCTATACATACATCGTATGTTTCTCTGTTGCACTTTGATCATTTGAATTTGCACCGCTTCATGTTGTCACTTGATCTGTTTCACTATAGTTTCATGCCTTGTAGTTGCATTCCATTCCATGTTTGTATTGTTGCATACATTCCTTACTGTCACTGCCTGCTGTTTGTGGTCAATTGCTTCGAGTTGTTAATCATCCTATTTTGCATTTTGATACTCCATTGTTTGACCTGTCTCATTTCCGTACTAAAGTTCACTGTTGCATTCCATTTGTGTTTGCTGTCACATTGGGCTTGTAGTTGATGTAGCTCTCTGCATTTACTACTTCATGTATGACTGTTCTGATTTGTTGAAGCTTTGAACTGTTTGCAACTTGACACAGTTGTGCACTTGTTGTCTGCATTTCATATGCTTGCAACCTTGTTTCATTGTCTTGATACACTACATATATGTGTGTGTTCATATTTTAATTTTCATCTTACTTTGTATCATTCTTGAGCTCGACTTGCTCCATTATGACCTGAACCTTGTTTGCTGTGGCATTGAACTTGATCTCTGTTGTATTCATCTTTGTTCATTGATTGTTAACACTTGGTTGCTCTGTGCTTTGACATTGTATTCATCCCTGTAGTTGAGTCTGATTTTTCTGGTCTGCATACATAAGCTTTGATGCTACATGGGTGGTCTTCAAGTATGCTTGTCTGCATTCACTCTGGCTTCTTTAACTTATGTTAGGTCTGATTGAATCACTGTCTTGAAGTCTTTGTGATTTTCACTTTAGTTCATTGTCATCTGAACTGCTGCCACTTTCTTCTTTGTAGTTGCACTGCACTTTGATTTACTTGAACTTTTGGTTGGTCACTGTTGCATTATTGGTTGAAGCTGTGCACACGAGTTGGCGAGGCAGTGCACACGTGTATAAATGTACACGTGTGTATTGCAGCCACTCATGATTACCTATCCCTGTAGCGTTATCAAGTGTATATATCTATGTGCACGACTTTGTGATGAATTCAAGTGTGAATGATGATGAACAACCCAAATAACTAAGGCGAATAATATTTCCAAAAATCATATTTTATTTTATATTGCAGAAATATTTCTTTTTCAATTTTACTGCGTTAGTGAATATTTTTGCAGATTGCTCAGATGCTGGATTCAAATTGGAATGAAGTTGAAGATAAAATACGAGTGTGAGTGAAATGTAGTGAGGTTATTAATGTAAATATGAAATCGTGATGTATTCAAAATTGTGATGTAATCAAAAATGTATATGTATAGTGAGAGCTTGAAATTGTACTATTCAAGATTGTAATAAATATTTGTTTGAATAAAATTTTTGTTTGAATTCAAATTCTGTGTAACTTGTTCTGTTTGAATTCAAATTCTGTGTAATTTATTTTATTCAACAAATATTTATTTAATCTATGAAAAACAAAATAGTACATTACCAAATACATTTAAATGAATATATATGTTTATTATCATCAAACAAAAACATATAAGCGCATATTCATACAAATCCGATATTTGTCAATGAAGGATAGTTCACTATATAAGCTATTTTCAAGATTCGAGACTAGAAGACGGCAAGAGATTAAGGGTCTAATCTACGGTTTATCCTCCATTAATTGTGGTTTTATAAAACCTAATTTTCTTCAATTCTCTTCTCCATAAATGAAATCTTTTATAATTTTGATAATTATAATCAATCTCTTTTACTCTTCTCATTGGTATCAATAAAGGCTCTCTCTCAAAGTGGATGTACACTAATAAGATGTTAAGTGGAATCACCATAAATCGGTGTGTAATTTAGTTTATCGCTATTATTTCGATTATTTATTGCTTGTTTGGAGATCGTGATTAGTTTTGGATGGATTGAGTTGTTGATTAAGATATTGATTGGTTTTTTTTGCACTTCTACCATGATCTCGTTTTCCACTGTACTTTGGGGATTTGAATTGAGTGGCCTCGAGTTAGAATTCCTACAATAGACATTGCATTAAATATGTATCATTTACATATGAAGTCATCCTCCTTTCGCTTATGTCCTTTAGCTTTTAATTTAATGGTATCTGTTGGAGTTTCAACTGGTGGTTCCTCCAAGCCATCTTCTAGTATGTTAAAAAATTTCACGGTAATGATAAAGAACTTCATCGTCTCTTGCTAATGAGTAAAGTTTTTTCCATCAAAAAATTCTAGCCTCGTTAAATGTTTGTTCATGACTTCCAGTGCATTATAGTTGCTTGAACCCTCCATTTACTGATAATATTTTATGAATTTTTTTGGAATATATTGTGATACCACTGTTTTACTTCTGACTCTAAGGATCTGCTACTGATTCTTTCAACGTACATTTAAGCCCTATCGAGTACAAAAATACTATCAAACTACTTCCGTCAGGATGCAACAAAATCTTCTAACGTGTTACCTGATTCAAATTTTTGTATCGCTTTGATCAACCCAAGAACATAGTAGAAAAATATTTTTGATAATTTCCTAGAAGGGAGAAAGAATAAAATGATTTAGTAATAAAATCTGATTATTTAAAATGCAGAGACTGACATTGCTTATATAGAAGACGGGGGATGCAAAGTGGAGTTGTCTCTCTTTAGAAAAACTGTTAGAAAAGGTACCAGAAGAATAGCAACATCCATCAGGAAGAGTTTCACCTCTTTGAACGGACATAGATGTTCGTGGCCACTGTTCACGAGGCATTCAGTAGTACCACAGGTCAACCGATGGTACTTCAAATTTGAAAACATACAACACATATATGTTCCAGTTGGGAATATATGGGTATGAATAATTAGCACTAGACATATGTTACGACACTCTCTTTTAGTTTGTATTCATTAATAGAGAATGCTCAAAAGCACAAAAATGGAATTGTTTTTAAAGATACTAAGAAGTATATCCTTAGTAACTCTATACATTAGGGCCTACAATGGACTTAATTCCTGCCAATGGGTCAGGTTGGGTCATAAATGGATCCGTTAGAATTTGACCCAACTCATTCAAGACATAAACAAACACAATCCATTTTACTCGTTTAATAAACAGATTGACTTGACCTAATCCATTTATTAAAAGGGTGGGGTCAATATATATTCACTAAATTATAATGGGAAGTGCTGCTACTTTATATTTATTACTGGAAATTAGTATATTTAATATATGAATTGATCTTTATCTGATCGTTTGAATGATCTAGGCTTCGACTATATGGAATATGTAAGTCATAGGTTTATTCAGTTTTTATTGTGGAAGTCAGAATTACCAACCACTAGATATATTGAGTTTGGATTGTATTACAATAAAATTGTGTTTTAAGTACTTAATACGTTATATAGGAGATGGTGAGAAAAATAATTTTTCCATAAAGACGCTACGTAACATAATGAAACCTGTTTTATTCTGTTGTCATGAACATGTATATCCTTAATAATTATATACACTTAGCTTGTGTTCTTCTTTTAAGTTATAAATCATTATGTTACATATTTACAATATATTTAAATCTTTTTTAGAGAAAAGGTTTGCACCGATAGGAGGAGGAAGGATAGTTAGCGCTAGCTTCATTTCCAAAGTGTCAAGCTGAAAACTCTTTCTTTGTCTTTGCTTCATATTGATGTTAGTGAACATCTAACGTAAAATAGAAAATTTCATACATTAATAAATAATATTATTAATATAATATTGATTCACAAAGAGAAGAATGCCTAATATCACATGATTCTAATATTTCTACCTTTGTTTCTATTTGCTTATCGAAATTCATGGTTCAAAAAATTTGATACTCATGGTTCATGGTTATGGGTGTTGATTACTGTAAATAAAAATCAACTTTAATGATTTATTCCTTTTTTCTATAGTCTTTATGGTATGTGGTTTATGTATTTATTTCACATGAGTCATTTGAATCGAACCTGAAAGCTAAAGTTTTGTTAGGTATTCCGCGCTGCTCTTAACTGGTTTCAACTTTACACGGGGTTTAAGGTATACTTGGTTTGTTACTAATATGTTTGGTTTAGCTATTTTCATAATATGCAAATTCACCTAATCCGATGCAACGAATGCATATAAATGGCTAATAGATAAGTTTCACACATGTAGAAGAAAGGTGTAAAGATAGAACAAAGCTCTCTCCCTCAACTCCCATAAATTAAATTTATTTTCTCTTATCTAGGTCTACAACAAGTACTTTCGGATGTTGATAGTGTCATATCTGTATCCGTATTCAAAACCATTTTCGGTAACCGATATGCACATCCAAGATATGGACGAAAATATCGGATGACTATCCTATCTGCTAAAGATCGAAAAATCAAAAAACATAGTTTTAAATAAACTTTTTTCAATTTCATTAATTATTAGTGTTAAAAATAAAAAATATGTTGACATTAAATAGTTTTAAGCCGTTAATATGCATTTAGTTTGTATGACATTAACATCTAATTTAATAAAACAACAAATAAACATCTTTCATTATACTATAATACACATAACTTAAACTATAACCTTGAAAAAAAACTGAATGGATAATTATTGAATATAGATGTCTTCATGTCCGCATCCACATTTTTTTTCTAGATATCGAATATTTACTCTCTTTTCGGATACGGATGCAGATGGATTTCAAATTTTTTAGGTATCCACTGATAGTCTTGCTCTTATCTCACGAGAGTAACATATCGTCAAATATAAAAATATTTGAAACCAAATTTTGATATTTATATTACTTTTTTTTTCCTTTAACAAGTTTTTCTATTCGATGTTCGTGTAATTTTAACCTTGCACACATGTATTGTACTTGTTTGGTTAAGAATCGATCAAACCATTATTTGTTATTGATTACTTAATTCTTTACACAAATATCTTAAATTATTTTTTCCACACTTACTATGATATGTAAAGGACAATAAAATAAATATACTACTTGTTTAAACAAATAATTTATGTGAATAATCCATATATTTTTGAGAAGAAAATCAATCTCAGTAAAATGCACAAATTATTACTATAGATATTATCTATAAATTATATATTGTAACGGTCGGTTTCTTCAATGTTGTAATATTTTAGCAGTTACCATAATAACCTAAAGACATAATTTTTTTTGTACTTTTGATTAAGTCCTAATCCAATGTGGGTGTTCAATTTGACCTTTTAACCCTATCCTCTAACCTTTTGCTTGGGATGCACCGTGATTCTCACTAAACAAATTACATCCACATCCCAACTTCTAACTACCTTGCCAAAACTGAGCCCTACCTCCAAAGTGCCTTAAAATGCTTATTTCAACGCATCATATTCATTCAGTAATTGGCCCATCCCAAGTTTGTTTACCCCATATTCTATGCCTCCTCACTAAATCTGATACTTATAATTGCATCCCATTCAGTTACAACCCAAACACCAAGCTTGTCACCTAGAAATGCGGCCCTCTTACTGTAGCCTATCATCCCAATGGAGCCCTCTTCATTATTAGACGACAGAAAATATGATCCATAGTTGAAAGTAAATTTAAGGAAAAAAGTTTGATCTTTATTGCCCAAACAACAACGCATGTATTTAAAATGAAAAGAATATGTGGTTTAGATGGTTTTGGAATGGTGAGAGAAGCTGCAGTCGGTTTTGCAATGGTGTAGTAGAGCAAGCTTATTACCAATAAGAGTATCATTATTATTCACTGATAAATGATGTGCTGATCACAATCACCATTACACAGTTACATACACAGTTAAAATGTAGGAACATCACTCACATTGAGGACATTTAGACATAATACACTGACGATAATTTCCATAACAACTTTTAGTTTCAGCGCAGTAGTACCCTCTACAACTTGATGCTATCAGAGAAGGTGAAGGAGAAATAGCCTCGCCAATCTCTGTAGAGGTAGAGAATGAACTTGTGTTTCCCTTTAATGTTGAATCCATCATCTCCTCCTCATTCTCCTCAAAGATGATCAATCTACCTACATATATAATCAATACAACTGATCAGAAAATGAATGTACGTTCATGCATACATGCATTTAGATGTAATAGAACAAGTATTTGCTTACATTGATGAAAAGCACATAAGCCTAAGAGCACAATGAAGAAGACACAAACAGAGCTAGATTTCATCTTTTCTTTATGAATAATGGAATATAGGTATGATGAAACATGTGTTGCTACTTACATTTATAATGAAAAAAGAACATTTTAATTAATAAGCAAATATTTATTAAATATTTGATACCATAGTAACATAAGTAATCTTATTCAAGTTCACTGAACCTTATATATGCAAATCTGGTCAAACATTGACATGACTTGAACTTATAAAATCGGATTAATTATTTTGATAGGTAAATCTTTTTGCATAGTGATACATTAAATGTAGAAAATTTGTTTAACTTGTAGTTCTTGCATAGAGAAGAACGCTTGAAATTGAATCTACTGATCCATTTATGTTTATTTTAAAAATAAAGTTGATAATGTTTTAGCAAACTGTAAGGTATGTATGTAGTGAAGAGGATAACTACTAGTGGTGATAATCGATTGTTGAAACCAAAGCATGTACATAGAGGGAGATAATTGCTAGTTATTGGTCAATGACCGTCTGTAAGGGTGTTATCATCGCACCCTTAATGGTGTTTAGATAGTGATAATCTTTGATGAATATTTTATAAATATGAAACCTCTTAGTATCTTATTTCATATTTTGTTATTCATGAATGTTAACCAGCTAGTTCACCAAGTAGATACATTATACTATTTAAAAAAATCTGAATTGTCCTTTATCTTGAATTCTCAAAAAAAAAAAAAAAAAAACTAGTTCATAATATCTTTGATATCATTTTAGAAATCTCTTAATCTAGAAAATACATTCTTGAATAATTTTGAAAGGGAAGGAAGTACAAACAGAACTCTTCCTCCATTCACACTACCTAAACAAGAAAAATACAAGAGTATGCATCGATTTTCACTTTTAAAATGGCGTTCAGATACATTATTTTGGATTCCCACCCATAAAAATAACATTAGAAAATAAAGCATAGAAACATAATTTCGCATGCTATTTCACTCCAAATGTAGAATGTACATTTTCCTACGCTCTTTCTACAACACATGTTATCATTGTCTTTCCAACGCCATGTTTTTCTAATAATTTTTCTACGTCAATCTGTATGCAACCGATTAAATCTTAACCCATCCTTTAATATAAATTTCTATTGATATTTCTTGAGATCGCTTAAGATCTGTTAGACGGAATCTATTATCATCAACTTCTGGCGTACAAACACCAAAAAACTATCATTTAATAACTTTGAATGTGAATTTTGTATCAAAAATTAAACTTAAACAATGGCAAAAAAATTGTGCAATTATAAAATATGATAATACTAAAAACTTATTTAAAGCAGTACGCATTCAATGTCATTTCCCGCAATAACATAGAAAAAGCATATATGTAAAACAAAATTTTATGATGGTTCAATATAATTTTAGCCTACAACCACTGTAATTTATTTATTTGTAAAACAATAGCCATGAATACAAGAAATTCAAAATATCATAGTTTTGACTTTTAAATTTTGACACATTATTTGACTAACTTATTTAGGAGGGACATCAAATGATTATCCTATCCGCCAATGATTTATAAATCAAGAAACACAGTTTATTATAAACTTTTTTCAATTTCATTAATTATTAGTACTAATATAAAAAATGATGACAATAAATAGTTTTAAGCAGTTAACATGCATTTAGTGTGTATAACATTAACTTCTAACTTAATAAAACAATAAACACACATCTTGCATTATACTAAAATACATATAATTTAAACCATAACATTGAAAAAAACTGAAAGGATAACTTTCCAATGCCGCAGTCTATGTATCCGCATCCGCATTTGTTTTTCTGAATATCGGATATTTATCCACTTTTCGGATATGAATGTAGATGGATTTGGAATTTCTTGGGTATTCATTGACAACCCTACTCTTACTCATGAGAGTTACATCTCATCAAATATAGTAATATTTGAAACCAAATTTTGATATTTATATCACTTTCTTTTTCCTGTAATAAGTCTTTCTACCGATGTTCGTGTAATTTTAACCATGCTCACATGAATTGTACACGTTTGGTAAATAATCTATCCAATAATTATTTGTTATTTATTACTTAATTATGCACACAGATATCTTAAATTATTTTTTTCCACGCTTACTACGATATGTAAAGGACAATGAAATAAATATACTGCTTGTTTAAACAAATGATTTGAATGAATAATCAATATATTTTCAGGAATCATATATTTTTGAGAAGAAAATCAATCTCTAGAAATACATAATTTATTGTAACAAATATTATTTAAAAATTATATAATATAGTGGTCGCCTTCTTCAACGTTATATGATTTTTGTGACGACCCACATTTCGAAAGGTTTAAATCGGCAATAATCTATGCATGTCCAACTCAAACAATCTGAAACATAGATAATCAAGAGTTTTAATTAAAGAAAAGAATAAAGCAAACGTAGAATCTACCAGCGGAATGAAAAATATAATAATCAGATAAATAGTTCATGAAGCTGTTCATACTATACATTTCATTAAAATCTTACAAATCTATCGGAGTTATATATACAACTGAACAATAGAATAATGCAGCAGAAAACATGATGCATGGAAATAATATTTATAATATAATATACCAAATCTTGATTTTCGTTCTTCAGAAAATAGACTTCAATGCGCTAAAAACTCAGGGCTGACCCGAGCATAAAGTAAAAAAATACACTCGAGTCAGAACTAAAATATCCTTATATAAGTCAAATCAATATCACATATAACAGAAGTGTAATAGTGTCAGAGATGTTTACATGGTTTTACATCTTCTATCAAGTGTATAATGTGCATGCAATAACTCAAGAGATATTATAGGATTTTTCATCTCTTAAGGACCTATCAAAATATCTATATATAGTAGAACATGTTATATATGTAATGTCTAATCAATAAAATAAATATTTTTCGTAGCGCTAAAGCTTTACATTAATCCTCCTTAATGCATTTTTAAGCATTGTCGTACAGTTTGCATATAATGCCCCAGTAGCATGTCGGGGGATATGGGTGCGCCGTAATACGACAACACTAAACCAAACTCGCAACGGTCTCATATAAGGATAAATGTATGATAAGGCACGTGCAGTAATGCCCAAGGTAGGATATACCATTTTGGATTGCAGGGCTAGTGGTAACGCATCATAACCATGACCTCCCACTGCGTCCATCCATCCTGTATCAAGTCAAAGGGAGGTCATCCTAAATCATGGTGCATCAATCGAAATTAACATCAAGAAAATAGTATGGATCGAGTCTAAAAAATAAAATCGAAGAACAGATGTTCGCTAGAGGGACCTACCCTCATTGGCCCTGTCAAGCTGTCACGACTTGAAATTCGGTGCTCGAAAATCGACATCCATACTTCACTCGTATTCGAATGCCGCAGATTCAAATGTCGAACTGCAGTTCGGATAGAGCTTATAAGACATTAAGTATAACAACACAGTGGAAGAAATAGAAATGAATATATATCATTGATATACAACACTTGATACAACGATGATAAAATTGAGATATCAATACAAATATTAGAGATAGATAATAGCGGAAGACGCAGCAGCAGCAGCGGAAAGATATCTTCGATGCCTAAACTCCAAAAACTCCAATAGGCTCAAACCACCATCAAGTTGTATTAAGCAAGGTCAGTCCAAGTGAACAAATGCTATCGTCAAATCCAAAGACTGGATGCTATCGAATCTACTCCTACTAGCTAATTGTTTGAAAATCTTACTTTAGACTGCCCATGTGGAAAATTATGGACACCTAGAGTTTAGAAAGGGAACAATAAACTCCAGGTCAGCCTTGGGACTGATGTGAGCAAACGAAAACGGTTTTGAAAGAAAAAACAACAAAGAATTTTAAGATTGAAATCCGCAACGTTTTTTGGAAAATGAAACTAGCATAAGACCTCCCCGCACACACACAGTGCAAGTGTACAATTGGAGGAGATTTCTCTTTATGATAATCAAACATGCTTGATATGCAAAATCTTTTTTGATATTATTATTAGTGCATAGTGTAGAAAATAATTTCGAAAGTATAATATTAATCTTAGCCAACATAGGTACCATTATATTATGTCTGCTATAGCTACCATTTAAGAATGGTAGGTCAAACAATTGCAATCGTAAAGAGCGCGTATTGGTGATTGGATTTCCAACAAATGGTCAGGCAAAGGAACTTCCTAGGCCACATGTACGCCTCTGAGGGACGCCTCGAGAACTTAACCAGCTCTCTGCCAACACAAGACTGGGTTACCTCTTTAATTAGGCAACTACTGACACGAGTACGCCATCCCCGGTTGTAACCAACCTTTATCCGAGCGCTCGATACCAACAACCACAAAGTAATAAATTTACAGTAACCTCATAGGTTAAATATCTGGGCTCCATACCATGATAGCACCTCTATCCAGAAGGAAATGGACATAAACTCAGGAGGCTCTACCTTGAAACAACCTTGTCGCATCTTTCCTATTTCGACCATTTTCGGGTTATGAGGTCTGATGAGGTCACGTCCATAAATCTACGCTTTACACAAAAGCCATGCTTTGATCAATAAATGATCAGCAGCACTTCGTATGCCATATTACCAAATTGAGAATATATCACTAGTAACTATCAACTACATAACCTATGAGCTCGTACGTCTCAGGAAGGGTGTTAAGTTAAGAGAATAAATTTTCCGCCACTAAACAGAAATGTATTTGATAGAAACCAGCTTTGCATCTTGAAGTCTAACATCAGACATACATCCACACAAGTCTGTTCCGGGTTCGAACAGAACCAAAGGCACTTCATAAAGAAGCCCTTGCAATCCACGTATTTACAATCCCGATCGAACTCCCCATCACACATGGATATCTCTATACCGGTGTGACACAGTGCAAAGACATTCGACGAGTAATCCTTTCTTTCTCGAAAATTCTCGTTCCTCACCATCTGTCCTCAAATGCTATCCATTTACGTCATATCATTATTTGGAATGGGTTATACGACACAAAGTCCTCTTCCAACTAAACCGAATAATGAGCGCTATATTTAAAAATATATGAATATTAGGATCTTAGTTAAGTCACAACTTAAAGCCCAAAACCTTTCTTCAAATGGTTAAAACAAATTACCATTTCAAATCTTTAAACAAAAAGATTCACTTCAAAAAGTTCACCAATCTTTCACAAAGATTCATTCATAGCTTTCAAAACAATTCCATTTCAAATTTGAAACCCTTTCAGTAGAAGCTGGAAATCCTTTCTTTATATGAAAGCTATTATTATTTCAAAAACAAGGGTTTTCGTTTCAGAAAAATTTGATCAAATATGCACAAGTTATAACTTTTAAAGTATAAACTTGGGTTAATTTTAAATTCCTAAAATAATACTTTTAAAACACTCTAAAGATGGTTCAAAACCATATACATACATACGTACGTACATACATACATACATACATACATACATACATACATACATACATACATATATATAACTTGTATCACCACTTTTCAAACCATATTATTCAAAATAATTTTCAAATCTTAAACGAGATATATTATATTCAAACAAAATTCAATTTAAATTTCCCTTTCCAAAAGCTTTCCTATTCAGTTCAATTCCTTTTCCAAAACCAATTGGATTCAAAATTCTACTTCAAAACTATTTTATTAAATTCAAATATCCGTGATTTAACCAATTTCCTCGTGCAATCCATATTTGTGTGTGTATTGTGTAGTCCAGGGGTTTTACACAATAGTGCAATATCATCAATCATCACAAAACAAACACAGCAATATTAATAAGCGGTGTAATCCTATAATGCTTATCTTCATTCATGGATTCACAAAGAAATAATATAAATCATCACAGATAAATAATTTACATTCATCACAGCTCAAATCAAAATAATTCCATCACAAAGCCTCACACATCAGGGATATCAAACAATTCAAACATTCAATATGATCCCAAAAACATCTATAAGTAAGATCAATTAATTATTAGATTAATTTAAATCAGATTAATTACTTATGAATAAACACTAATCCTGGTTAATTAATATTAATTAATTACAAACCATTTTAATTAATTTTAATCATTTATTAATTAGCTTTTAATAAAAATAATAATTAACCTTTAATTATTAATTAATCAATCTTAATAAATAAATAAATTAACCTTTAATCATTAAATAATTAACCTTTAGTTATTTAATTAACCTTTAATTAATTAATTACATTAAAATTAACCCTGAATTAATTATACTTAATTAATTAACCTTAATTAATTATCCTTAATTAATTATCCTTAATTAATTACAATAAGTGATTATCCCTAATCACAAATTAATTACATTGAGTAATTATCCTTTATTACTTGATTAATCAACTTTAATCATTAATTAAGTATTTTTAATAAATAATTATTTTTAACAATTAATTACTTTTAATTACTTACCTTAATTAATTAATTAATTATTTTAATTATCCACCGTAATTAATTAAAGATAACCCTTTTTCTAAATTTATTAATTACATCATTTAAATTAAATGCTTGAAATCATTTTTATACAAAAATATTGATTAATTAAAGTTTATTATACTTACAATGATAACTTCTTTAATTACATTATTTTGTTTTAGAAAGCAAAATAGAGATTTAATAAGATAATTTACCTTATAAGTATTTCAAAAAAATGAGTTTAAATTCAAAATACACATAACTTTAAGAATTAAATTCTTGAACCAAACAAATTTTGAACATTTAACTTTTATCATGTTAAAAATTTGAAAACTTGTTTATTTCATTTGGCTTTGAAAAACTTTGTAAAACATTTAGCATTCAGCATGTATATCCTGTAACGTTTAAAACAGGTTTAGATTTACCTACAAAAGTTTTAAAAATCTACACATAATTTATTTATAGCTTTTTAAAACCTTCTATGTTCAACAACTCGAGCTAAATAATCAAAAACCCAAGCAAAAACCCAAATACCCCAAGCAACAACCCGAGCAAATCTAATTTTTTTTCTTCTTTTCTTTTAAAACTTTGTTTTAAATTTTAGAACTTGTTATCAGTTAGTCACACGCGCATGGACCTGGTAGCAATCTCGAGCTACTCGCCGAGTTAAATTCTTCTTCCCAAACGACTTAATTATCCAGACATACAAGTGCACAGGTGCACGTGCACCGACTATCGGCCTCCCTCCAACCAACTTCGCTACCACCAGCAAGTTATCATTGACCACCTCTACCCAATCAACTAACCAGATCGACGATTCGATCAAGAAACCAAAATCGAGCTACTCGACTTCAATCTGGAAACACCACCTGATCAGAAAATCTCCCTCATCCCAACGCCTCCGTCCATTGGCGAACTCGCCGTTCCACCCAGAAATTTGCCAGACGCTCGTTTTCTAATTTCCCTACCACTGATAGTCTCGAGTTCACCCACTTCGGTGAACCGCTTCGTAAAACCCCATCGGCCAAGAGTTGCTTCTAAACCGAAATCAATGCCGATAGATCACCACGGCGTGTTATAAAATCATTTATTATTTTTCCATGAATCCCTAGACCTCCATCTTCCTCCAGAAATAATCCAAAGATTTTACGATTACGCGATCAGCAGAAATCAACGCATTTAACTTTTTTGTTCAACTTATGATATCTTAATGATTATCGGCTTAAAAATCATGAATTGATTTTCTAAATTCATGATTTTGTATTACAAATCTGTTCGTGAAGTCAAAAAATGAATTCAAAATCATTGATTTTTGACTTAATAAAATCATCCCTGTAATATATATTCTTTTTGAAATATTTATTGAATGTTTTTACTTAAAATTATTTTTAGAATATACATTACACTCTTATAATCACTTTCCATTAAGAGATCGCAGTCTAGTATGGATTCATTTGGGTGATACGAATTTTTAAAACAGGTTTTAAGAACCTATCATGTATAACAGAGATGATATATATACATATACACAGACTTGCATATACTCATATAACTTTATATATATAACATGCAACACATTGTCATTCATATAGAAAAATTTCAAGTCATCATCACAAGCATACGAAATCGAGCAACAATATATAAGTATATTGACGGTCAAAAGTTTTGCTCACCTTGATTTAGGAAGAACAGAGAACTTGGAATGTTTTCAAGTTTGAAAATATGGAACTGATTATTTATGAGCTGAAGTGAAGCTTTGATCTTTGCTTTAAAGCTGAAACTTGCAGTTGCATTCGATCTTGAAAGTTGAGTGTTTTATGTTTACTTCAAGCTTTACAGGTTGAAGATTTAAAATAGGTTGATGGCTTTTAGGTTTTGAAAAAAAACTGGAAATGATTTTGCGGTGCTTTACTTTGATTTCAGATTTGAATTTTTTTTCTTTTTGATCTGAGTTGGATCTAAATCTTGAACTGCATTTGAATCTGAAGCTTGATTTGTTTTCCAGGTTTTTGATTTGAAAACTATTGCTTTGATTTATTTTTGCTTCAATTGCTTCAATTTTAATCTTGTATCTATTTTATTTTGAAAGAGTTTGGACTGAAGCTTAATATGTGAGATGATCTGCTTTGCTTTCAGATTGTATGTTTTGATATGTAGAATTAGTTTTGGTTTTTCCAGATTTCAACATTTGTTTTGAAGATGAGGAAGAATTGGAGAGGAGAATGAAAAATATAGCCTGGTTTTACTCTCCAATATATTTTTGTAAAATTTTAATTTAAATTGAGAAAAATTAATGCCACTTGTTAAATTAACTAACACATTTAAATCTATGTAAACACTTATCTTACATTTGTTAATTCATATCCTCTAAATTTTAAAAATGTCATTTGCTAAAATTTTATGTCTAAATCACTCTTTTAAGTAATTTTGTAAACTTTGTTTTAAACCCTTTCAGCTTTATATTTGCAAAACATTCATTTTTTTTTAAAAAACTCAACCAAAGCCCTGATGAAATCGAAGGGATGGGATGAGCCCCCAAACTGCCTGGTCCAACCAAGACAGATGGGATTTAATGCCAGCCCAGCATAGAGATTTGATGCCCCCAACCAGGTTATCTATTGTTTATGGGAGCCCACCTCCGCGCCTTGAGATGGGAGTAGGGCAGACGGGGATCGAACCCGCGACATTGTTACCAGGAAGCAGGCATCTTACCACTGCGCCACTACTTGCGGACAAAAAAAAACATTCCTTTTTATATTAACTTATGTTTTATATTTGTACATTTTCTATTATTTATACTACTTTTAAATCCAATTTTTTATTTATAAGAAACTTATCCTTGAATTTCAAATCAAAAATTCTTCTATATGAAAACAAACACATTTTTTTCATTTATTCCCAGAAAATTCAAACTAATTCACCAATTAATTTATAATTAATCCTAAATTTTCAAATTAGTTCACAATTAATCTCAATATTTATATTAATTAATAATTTTATTTTGCCTAAAGTCCTATTTTAATCATTTAAAAGTGATGCAAGTATCGTGGCTATCCATTATAATTCTCTTTCTTCAAATCTAGCAAGCATACACCAAATCCAACCACTTCATTCTAGAGTCTCCTACGCATGCACAGTTGTTAAAGTGGTTCCAATATTGACGGGGAGTACGCCGATAAGAGGCCTTAGTCTCTTTAACAAACAAACGTCAATTTACACACCAGTTGGTTCTTTTACATTTCAAAAATGATTCCGATACCAAAAAATCATATTCACTTCAAAATATCCATCATTACAAAAAAACATATTTACTTAAAATATGTTATTTTTACTTCAATAATCATTTCGAATTTCAACTTAGGTTATAACTTCTTTTTAACAAAATTCGCATTTAAATCCACGATTTAAATATAAATAGTTCACACTTTGACCAGTTCGAATTTTTAGAAAGTAGTTTGAATAATTTTAAATAGTTTTAAAAGGTTAAAATAGGTTAAGTAGTTAAATAGCTAAAATAGTTTGATATAAAATGGCTTAAGTATTGATAATGGATTATATAGTAAAATAGTTGGAAAATAAAAATAATTTGAATATTTAAAAAGATAGATTTTTAAACAGTTTATATTAAAGTAATTTATTTTGAATATAGTTTCAAATCAAACTACCTCGTTCCATTTCCAATAAATCTAGACCGAGGTCCAAATTTCAATCAAATTGATTCAATTTCAGATATTTCAAATCAAATCATCTAGATCTCAATTCATTTTAAATCGACTCGATTTCAATTTGGATTTCAATTGAAATCAATTTCAATTTCGAAACATTCATTTTAACTTTAAATTCGATTCAACGATTTGATTTAATGATTTAAATTCAAATTTAGTTCTTATTTTAAAAAAATTCAATTTATATAAGTTCCAAGTCTAATTTCAGTTTACCGATTTAAATTACTTAATTAAATTAAACTTCCAAGTTCAATTCTAGGTTCAAATTTTTTAAAATAATTCAATCTCAAGCCAAATTTTGAAATTTCCATTTATATCTCTTTTACTTAAACAAATTTGAAGTTCAAGTTAAAAGTTCAAACTTTTAAAACAATTTCAATTTTCTTAATTCAAGTCATATGTCGATTTTACTTCACATTTCAAATTAAATTCTTAAAACAATATCTTTTAACCAATTTCGATTTCACATTTCAAAGCACAAATTTGAAATAAATCAATCCTTATAAATTCGATTTAAAGTTCTTTAAAACCAACTTATTTAAATAGATTCAAATTCAAGAATTTAAAACCATTTAATTTAACCAGTCCAATGCTCGTCTATGATTTTCTATCCTATGGCCAAGTGCTCAGTTGTTAAAATTTCAATTGCAGGGATGGACATATATCATTTCAATCCGAAATAAATATCATAGGTACGTATCATTTCAAATTTCTCTTAATTTATTTGAAATAATTCAAATTATCACTTTATATACTATCAAATAATATATAGGGTGATAACAAGGTATATATAAATCAGTAAACATCCAATCATCCAATATATCAAAAAACAGCCATCTATCACAATCAACATCCAAATCAGTCAATATGTCGCACCACTTAACCAGTTACCAATAATTCAGAATTTAACTAGCAGTTTAGTTCCAGTTTCATTTTAACCGTTAATTCAAAATTTATAACTGATAAATTGTATGTCATGATTAAATGTCAATTCATTTACTAAACATCAATCGATAAAATTTAATCACTTCGTGATTTCTATTTAACTAACAAAAGCATAATTTAATATTTCGTGAGTGGGTTTAATTGCTCATCTTTATTTGAAACTGAAAAAAATTTCATCTTCAAATAAATTCCAATTCAAATTCATGCCATAGCTTAGTCGATATGATCGCAATGCGACTTTTTCGTTCGAAACGGACCTCATATGAAAATGTTACGAATTAATTGGCATAACAATATAATTAGATTATAATTAACAAAAATAATTAACATACTAAAATAATTAAAACGATAACCTTTCCCCTTTGTTCATCTCCCAGGCCGAACTCGTGAAACCCAACTCGCGACCAAGTCCTTCCACTCACGGGCCACCACGGATGACGAAGTGTTTTGGTAGCAATTCTCTCTCAAAAACTCCAAAATGAATACTGGCGATGCTGCAGTCATCCCCGGAATTATTTCCCAACGATTAAAGTGATTTCAATGCTTTAATTTCTTTAAAAAATCTTTTCAAAATATAATTCTAGACAAAAACTTTCAAATAATTTTATTATTAATTCTGAAGACTTTGAAAACGATTTGGAAAACAATGGCATTTAGGTTCTAAAATTCTCAGCTTTAAACCTTTTCTATTTATAAGCCATATTATAATTATAGTTATACAATTACATTACCTTATTATGGAAACCTTCCGTTAATTTACATCTTTATTATTGCAAAAAATTCTAATTGTAATTAGATTTCAATTCAATCTAATTATTAAACACTTCGTGAAGTAGAATTCACAAAGTATTCGTTTTTAGTTTAATTTAAACAATAATCGATAATAACTAAATATTATCATCTCCTAAAAAGCAACATCCATTAATAATCATACAGATTTATGGGGAAAAATTCTTTATATATATAAAATATAATTTAGTTAAAATTATTGCATTTACCCTCTTTTAAAACAATATTATGTCGACCTACCTCGTTTAAGTGTTTAGAAACGTCTATCGATAACATGGCGCCTCATCTGCCGACCAGAATTCATAAACAACTCAACAAAGAAATAAAGTCAATATAAAACATTTTATAACACTAACAAGTACATGCTCTCATACACACAAACACACTCACTAAAAAATATGCTTATTCTAAGGTATTACTACCTTATTTCTAACGAGTATAACCCCTCCAAAGCTAAGGTTATTACTAAACCAAAGCTCTGATGCCAACTGTGATGACCCAAATTCCATAAAGTTCAAATGGGTAATAATCCACACATTTCCAACACACACAATCTGAAACAAAAATAACCAATGGGGTTAACTAAAGAAAAAAAATAAGAAAAGAAGAAAACAAACATAGAATCTCACAGCAAAATGAAAAAACATAATAATCAAATAAGCGATTCATGAAGCTGTTTATACTATACATTTGATTAAAATTTTACAACATCTATCAGAGTTATATATACAACAGAACAATAGAATAATACAGCAGAACAACATGATGCAGGGAAATAATACTAGCTATATAATATACCAAATCTTCGTCCTCCAGAAAATAATATTTAGTGCGCTGAAAACTCAGGGTTTACTTGATCATAAAATAAAACAATACTTTCGGGACAGAACTAAAATATCCTTATATGAGTCAAATCAATATCACATATAATAAAAGTGTAAAAGCGTCAGAGATGTTTACACCGTTTTACATCTCCAATCCAGTGTATAACGTGCGTGCAAAAACTCAAGAGATATTACGGGATTTTCCATCTCTTACGGATCCATCAAAATATTTATATATAGTATAATAAGCTATATATGTAATGAATAATCAATAAAATAAATATTTTTACTAACTTTAAGGCTTTATATTAACCCCCTTAATGCGTTTTTGCATTATCATACAGTTTGCATATAACGTCCCAGTAGCATGCCGGGGGATAGAGATGCATCATGAAACGACAACACTAAACTAAATACGTAGTGGTCTCGTTTAAGGACAAAAGTATGTAAAGGCACGTGAGGCAATGCCTAAGCAGTTCCGGTCGCAGGGGTGGTGGCAACCCATCATAGCCATGACCGCCCAACGCGTCCATCCATCCCATACCGAGTCAAATGGTGGTCATCCCAAATCAAGGTGCACCAATCGAAACCAACATTAAGGAAATAGTATGGACTGAGTCCGAAAAAATCGAAGAACGGGTGTCTGCTAAAGATAGCTACCCTCATTGGCCCTGTCAAGCCATCCTGTTTTAGTCATTTCAAATTAACACAAGTGTCGAAGCTATCCATCATCGTTCTCTTTCTTCAAATCCATCAAATGTACACCAAATCCAACCGCTTCATTCTGGAGTCTCCTCCGCATACACAGTTGTTAAAGTGATTCAAATATAGATGGAGAGTATGCTAATAAGAGGCCCCGGTCTATTTAACAACCAAACGTCATTTTACATACCGATTGGTTCTTTTACATTTCGAAAATAATTCATACTTGATATCAAAATATTAAATTCACTTCAGAGTATCCTTCATTTCAAAATGCCATATTTACTAAAAATATGTTATTTTCACTTCAATAGTCATTTCGAATTTCAACTTAGGTTTTAACTTCATTTTAATCAAATTCACATTTAAATCCACGATTTAAATATAAACAGTTTCCACTTTGACCAATTTGAATTTTTAGAAAATAGTTTGAATAATTTTAAATAGTTTAAAAAAGTTTAAACAGTTGAAATAGTTAAATAGTACAAATAGTTTGATATAAAATGGTTTGCGAATTGAAAATGGTTTATATAGTAAAATAGTTTGAAAATCAAAGCAATTTAAGTATTTGAAAATATAGATTTTTAAACAATTTATATTAAAATAATTTATTTTGAAAATAGTTTCAAATTATACCGCTTCTTACCATTTCAAATAAATCTCAACCCAGGTCCAAATTTCAGTCAAGTTGATTCAATTTCAAATCTTTTAATTCAAATCATGTCAATCTCAATCTGACCAATTTCAATTTCGAAACATTCATGTTAACTTCAAATTCGAATCAGCGATACAATTCAATGGTTTAAATTCCAATTCAATTTTTATTTAAACCATTTCAATTTATATAAATTCCAAGTTCAATTTCAATTTACCAATTTAAATCACTTAATCAAATTAGACTTCAATGTTCAATTCAAGGTTCAAATCTTTTAAAATAATTCAATTTCGAGCCAAATCTAGAAATACCTATTTATATCACTTTTGCTTAAATAAATTCAATGTTCAAGTAAAAGTTCAAACTTTTAAAAAAAATCAATTTTCTTAATTCAAGTCATATGTCGATTTTATTTCACATTTTAAATTAAATTCTTTAAACAATTTCTTTTAACCAATTTCGATTTCAACGTTTCAAAGTTCAAATTTGATATAATTCATTCTTCATAAATTCGATTTTTATTTCTTTTATGCCAACTCTTTTAAATAGATTCTAATTCAAGAATTTAAAAACATTTTATTTAACCAATCTGATGTTGTCTACAATTTTCTATCCTATAGCCAAATAATCAGTTATTGCAATTTTAATTGCAGGGTTGGATATATATCATTTGAATCAAAAATAAATGTCATATGTATATATCATTTCAAACTTTTCTTAATATATTCGAAATAATTCAAATAATAGTTTTATATACTGTCAAATTGTGACGACCGCCCATGACTCCCGCACCAAAACAAGGAAATAATGCGCTGAAAGGCGTGCCAGGCAGCCATGGACGATAGTCAGGGTAAAACAAAACAAAAGAATCTCTATCGTACAACTCACAGCGCATGGATAAAATACAATAGAGAAATATAATATAGTGAAGCTCCATAGAACAGAACATCATCATATAAGCATCACAGTAGTTTTATACAATCATCTACTCAAATCCATACATGAAAGCCTCACTACAAATCACTCAACCAAATACAGCAGCGGATACCCAGTACATATAGTAAGAAAACTAATATGCAAAGCCTCCTGCTCGTCTTCGTCATCTTCATCGTAGAACTCCTAGCACAGCACCTGTCACCTGCTACCTAGTCTGCCCATCCCAACATGGATGAACAGCCCAAGGTAATAAGAGGAGACATAAAACCTTGAGTCAGACAAAGTCTTAGTGAGCAGTAAATTAACTATCAAACATACCAAAAGAGCATAAAGGATAAAAGGAATAGGAACCAAACCATCCCACTCCACCTCTTTCTACAGTGATAGCCCCAGACATACACTAAGGAGAAGCAAGCATAACAACATAGACAATTAAGGTAAAGCAAATACCACTCGAGTCAAGGACGATGTTTTCCAAATACAAACCCCCAAGGCCTAAACCAAGATCAGATAAGCACCCAGAAAACACCGCTCTTGAAGCCGAATGATAATACAACCAAACATCCATGACTCTGGCTATCACTGTTATCCTTGCCTCGATTTCACCGTTAGTTGAATGACCATCTATCAAGGGCTAATGGTAACCCCGGTTCTAACCATAACTCCGCACACTGCCTTGTGCCTAGGACTTATCTACTTTGCCCAGAGTACTCAACTACCTACCTGTAGTCTTTTGGGTGTCCCGACTACCTTCCTGTAGTCGTTATGGGCGCCCCATGTACTCTTGCTTTTGAGCATGCTAGAACCTTCAACAACGACGAGATCCAAGCCTCCTAGCCATCCTTCTTGACGACTATCCTCATACAAGCTCAAGCTACCTCTTGAACAATCCATTATCAACCAACTTGAACTACCCTTCAAGTTATCAATATGCTTGGAATGATCCCTGCTTGGATTAAGCCAAGACTCACATCATACTTCGCTTCATCGCATCAAAGCAAAGTCTCAACTCAACAACATGGTTTGCCTCATCGAATCATGGCAAAGTTCCATCTCAACATCATCCAATCTATACATATGAGCTTCAACACCCGCTACATATGCCTTAAGCAGCTTTCACCATTCAAGAGCCTTCTTCCGTAGCTTTTGAATCCTCTTCCATCATCTTGTTCCAAATCAACTACTAGCTAACTTGGAAACAATCAAATCAATCATACATTCAAATAATCAATCATTCAAACAAGATCTAATAAGCAATATCAACTATAATGGCAATTTCGTAATTAAATGAGCAAAAGTCCAACGTATGTGAAATCATGGTTTTTAGCATAGATCTATCAAATATAAAACATGGGTTTTGTCTCTAACACTTATTAAATAAACTTGCATAAGCAAACATCTTCAAAAACCATGGATCTAGACTTGGATCTAAGAAAAACGCATGAAATCTCTAACTTTAACACTCAAACAAGCCACCAATCCAATATACTCCCTTGGATCCGCGTGAGAGATAACTACCACTCACCAAATCACCAAAACAACCTAAAATCAATCAACTTCAGATCTGGACAGCAAGGACTTGAGCTTGATCCGGAGAAATTTCACTTGAAACGGTGAAATCTAGCTTCTTCGGATGAAAATCTTCAACTTTGGCTCTTGATCTTTGATCTTGATCTTCAATCTTCAATGGATGTTAGCACTTGATGGAAGTAGAGAAAGAAGTGAAGAAAATACTGTAGTCGAGTTTCCAAAATGGCAGCACTTCGTCGCTTCGAAATCCGGTGCCAAAAAGTGAGCCAAACCCCTCTATTTATAGGCTGGATCAACCATGAGTCGTCGTCCCTATGAGTCGTCCACGACTCATCATGAGTCGTTGCCGACTTATCAGCCCTTACCGACTCAACATAACACTGCCTACTTACCATGAGTCGTTCACGACTCATTGCCATGACGACCTACCCCAGCCGACTCAACTGCACAGCCTTCCGACTCAAGCCAACGACTCAATACACCAAGGCACAAGGTCATACGACTCAAACCCAAACCGACTCAACACCTACCGACTCACGACTCAAGACCAGTGCCGACTCAACATAAGTCGGTCACGACCTAAAAGCCTCCGACCTAAGACACTGCCGCGTTTTCCCCAAGTCCTAAGTCGTACGACGACTCAACAATACACACTCACGACTCAACTATGATGCCGACTCACGACTCATCAGGCCCTACGACTCAAAACCCTGCCGACTCATTACCCACGACCTAAGCCTAAACCCCTTAAGTCGCTACACCCTTAACCCGTTAACTCCTTAACTCGGCAAACCCTATGAGTCGTAACTCGTTGACTCGGCCACACTTCTTATCTCGGCCCTCTATGAGTCGGTCATCCTATGAGTCGCCTAACTTCTTGAGTCGGTCCATCCTTATCTCGGCCAACACTTTAAACCGCTACCCCTCCTTGAGTCGGTCCCCTATGAGTCGGTCACGACTCATCACTTGTACCCGGGTTAACTTCTAAACGACTCAAGCTAGAAGCAACACAAACAACACTATCGACCTGCAAATTCTACGATTTATCGACTCGAAAAATACGGGTCGTTACATTCTCTCCCCCTTAGGAATTTCGCCCTCGAAATTCCAAGCAAACAACAGCAATCACAATTATTCCGCATGCCTACCATCCATAGCAATCAACAAACCATGCATCCAATTCTAACCTAGCATGCAGAATTCTATGACTTAGAACAAGCTACAAATTCATGAGATGTCACGACACTTTAGGGCCATACCTCGAAGAGTCCGGGATGAGCTGCCTTCATCCTCTCTTCCTCCTCCCATGTACAGTCGTTAACATCATCACTCCATTGTACCTTGAGCAACGTAATCGTCTTCCTCCTAAGCTGTTTCGTATCGGTTTCAACAATACGAAGCGGCTTACGAGGTCTCGAAACAACAGGATCAACCTCCAAGTCTTCACAGCTATCAGCAGAAACCACCGTAGTTGGGTCGTGCACATACTTCCGTAGATAAGATACATGAAAAACATTGTGCACACCCGCCATCTTTTCCGGTAACTCCAATCTATAAGCGAGCTTTCCAATTCGCTCGATAATCGGAAATGGTCCAACAAATCTCGGAGTCAATTTCCCTTTCTTCCCGAATCTAACAACATTCTTCAATGGGGAAATCTTCACAAAAACCATATTACCCACGTCGAATTCCAAATCCTTTCGACGATTATCTGCATAACTTTTCTGACGATCTTGGGCTGCCTTCATTCTTTGCCGAATGTTCTCTATACGATCCGAAGTCTGTCGAATCATCTCTGGCCCAAGTATCAGCTTTTCTCCAGTTTCCAACCAACATGTCGGAGAGTTACACGGTCTTCCATATAATGCCTCATATGGTGCCATACCAATACTCGACTGATAACTGTTATTATAAGCAAATTCCACCAAATGAAGGTGATCTTCCCATGATCCTCCGAAGTCCAAAACACATGCTCTAAGAAGATCTTCCAAAACTCGGTTGACTCTCTCAGTCTGACCATCTGTTTGAGGGTGATAAGCTGTACTCAAACACAATTCGGTTCCCAGGACTTCCTGGAAGCTCTTCCAAAACCTACTAGTGAACAATGGGTCTCGATCGCTCACTACACTCTTCGGAACACCATGGAATCGAACAATCCACTTCACATAAAGCTCAGCCAACTTCGATGCGGTCCTAGTCGATCGAACAGGAATGAATCTTGCACTCTTGGTCAAACGATCTACTATGACCCAAATCCCTTCATTCCCTGCTCTTGTCCTAGGTAGACCATCGACAAAGTCCATCGACACTTGCTCCCACTTCCATGTAGGAACCTCTAATGGCTGAAGCAATCCACTGGGCTTCTTCTGCTCAGCTTTCACCAACTGGCAATTCATACACTTGGAAATAAAATTTCCAACATCCTTCTTCATACCTTCCCAGTAGTAGGTTCTCTTCATATCCCGATACATCTTATTTCCACCTGGATGAATTGTCAACTTCGAGTGATGACTCTCCCTTAGAACTTCATCTCTCAATCCATCTACATCGGGAACAACTAGTCGCCCTTGCTTTCGAAGCCAACCCTCTCGATCGACTTCAAATCCTTTATCCTTTTCTGGATCCAATCCGGATTCCAAATCACGGATAATCTTGATAAGCTTATCATCTCTCCTTTGCCTCTCGCCAATTCTTTCCACAAGAGTAGGCCTTATCGATAAGTTTGCCAACATCTCAGGTTCCAATTCACATCTAGGCCTGAAATCAAATCCAGCCAAATACTCAAGACTCTTCCATTCCGAAAACATGGCTCCCAATCCTGCATGTCTTCGACTTAACGCATCAGCCACTGCGTTACCTTTCCCTGGAGTATAGGCTATACCAAAATCATACGATGCTAAGAACTCTAGCCACCTTTGCTGTCGAAGATTCAAATCCTTTTGGGAAAACAGATACTTCAACGACTTATGATCTGTAAACAGCTCGAATCTAACTCCCAATAGATAGTGTCTCCACATCTTCAAAGCAAACACAATCGCCGCTAACTCCAAATCATGAGTCGGATAATTCCTTTCATGCGGCTTTAGTTGTCGACTAGCATACGCAACAACTTTATGCTTCTGCATTAGCACCGCTCCTAGTCCAGTGCCACATGCATCGGTGTAAACCACCATCTCATCATTCCCACTTGGAATAGTCAAAACAGGAGCGCTCGTCAGTCGCTCTTTCAGGATTACGAAAGCTTGCTCACACTTATCATCCCATCTGAACACTTGGTTCTTCTTCGTCAATCCTGTCAACGGTGCAGCTATCTTGGAAAAGTCTTTGATAAACCGACGATAATATCCTGCTAATCCAAGAAAACTTCTCACATCAGATGCATTCTTAGGCCTAACCCAATCCTGGATCGCTGCCACCTTAGCGGGATCAACCGCTATTCCATTTCCAGAAATAACATGACCTAAGAACCTCACTTCATTCTTCCAGAAGTGACACTTCGAAAACTTAGCCTTCAGCTGATGTTTCCGTAAGATTCCTAAAACAATCCTCAAGTGCGTCTTGTGCTCTTCCTCAGTTCTGGAATAAACCAAAATATCATCCACGAACACAAGCACGAACTTATTCAACTGATCTCTGAACACTCTATTCATAAGATCCACAAAATATGCTGGCGCGTTAGTCAACCCAAACGGCATTACCAGCCACTCATAAAACCCGGATGGTGTCCTGAAAGCAGTCTTCGGCACACTATCCTTCGCCACTCTCAACTGGTGAAATCCCGTTGCCAAATCCATCTGAGAAAACACCTTAGCCTCGTGAAGCTGATCAAACAAGTCATCTATTCTCGGCAATGGATACTTGTTCTTCCTAGTCACCTTATTCAGCTCACGATAATCAACACACAACCTCAACGATCCATCCGTTTTGGTTGCGAACACAACGGGCGCACCCCATTCGGACACACTTCTCCGAATGAATCCTTTCCGCAAAAGGTCATCAACTTGCACCTTCAGCTCTTGCTGCTCCCTCGGTGCCATCCGCCTAAGAGGCATCACAACAGGTCTGGCTCCCTCAACTAGATCGATACGAAACTCGATCTCCCTATGCGGCGGCAACCCTTTGACTTCCTCAAAGACATTCTCAAACTCATTCACAATAGGCACCGATGACAGTCCATCCCGTGGAACAACTAGCGAATACATGAAGCTCATGAAGACGCCTTCTTCATGCTTACATCGTATCACAACCTTTCGCCCTTCCACATTCCCGACTGTCACCTCAAGCCTCTCACAATCAATCCTAGCCGCATACTTCCTAAGCCAGTCCATACCCAAAATAATTCCGAACCCCGCAAAGTTCAGAACAAAGCAATCACAAACAAACGAGCAATCATGACTCGACACAACTAGACCACGACATAACATACACAAACATGACGAACCCCCTACCGGATTAGTCACAACCAATGGCCTATCAACAATATCCGGTTTCATACCTAACCGGCTTACCAAATCATCACAAACAAAAGAATGCGACGCTCCAGTATCAAACAACACTCTAACTGGAACACCACAAATAGAAAGAGTACCTTGAACAACCACACTCTTCCCCTTCTCTTCAGCAGTAGGAGCTTTCGAAGACGATGGAACAGCCCCCAAAGCATAGGCTTGCACAACCTGCCTATCTTTCCTCGGTTCTGGACAATCCTTCTTGATATGTCCCAGCTTATCACAGTTGTAACACTTTCCCGGCACTTTGGGATTCTTACAATCTTTGTAAAGATGGCCCTTCTGCTGGCAGTTATAGCAAGTCACTTCACTCTTCGGCTTCTTCTGGCCATCCCTACCCTTCTGTTGCTGTTGTTTCCTCTTCTTATTGCCACTCTGCTGTGGTTTAGATCCTTCCCTGGTTACAGAAACGACAGAACTTTCCCTAGGAAACAAACTCTCATGCCTAAGAGCTTTTTCCACAAGCTTCTCAAATGGATCGTCCAGATGATCCACTAACTGCCTCCCAAGATAAGCATCCAGACCAGTCACAAACTTTTCATTCTTCTGGTAGGGAGAATCAATATATGATCTGGCATACTTAGACAAAGCTTCAAACTCCGAAATATACTCAAGAACAGGCCTTCCCCCTTGCTTGAGCTCCACAAACCTCTTAAACAAGACAGATTTCTGGGAAGTAGAGATAAACTTAGCTTCAAATCTAACTTGGAATTGCTCCCAAGTAATCTCTTCTTCTGGTGTATCGATGGTGATAGAATTCCACCAATCAGCAGCTCTTCCCTGAAGCTGTCTCGATGCAAGCTTCCTCTTAGTTGCATCCTCAATCCCTAAGTCACCAAAGATTCTTTTGCAAGCATCAATCCATCTCTGCACCTCAATAGTCGACTCCGTCCCCAAGAAAACTTTCCCTCCAAGAGCAGTATAATCCTTGCAAAGCTTGGCAAAATCCACCGGTCTCGGAGCTTGGACTTGAACTCCCACATCCACAGATGATCCTGAAGCTGGTATTCTCCTCATGATTGAAGTCATCATGGCCTCAAACATAGGAGCATAATCAACAGCTTCCCTAGCATCACGGCTACCCCTCGCAGCTTGTCTCTCACTTCGACTCATCCTTAGTATCTGTAAAAAGAATGATTAGAACACCTTAAGAAACAACTGCATAAGGAGTTCAAATCCTTCTAAGCTACTATATCATATATAGTAATCATTCATCAAAATACAATTACGCCTCTCATACGTAGTTACGTCAGCGAGCGTTGGCTAAAATCGACTAACCAAAGCTCTGATACCAAATGTGACGACCGCCCATGACTCCCGCACCAAAACAAGGAAATAATGCGCTGAAAGGCGTGCCAGGCAGCCATGGACGATAGTCAGGGTAAAACAAAACAAAAGAATCTCTATCGTACAACTCACAGCGCATGGATAAAATACAATAGAGAAATATAATATAGTGAAGCTCCATAGAACAGAACATCATCATATAAGCATCACAGTAGTTTTATACAATCATCTACTCAAATCCATACATGAAAGCCTCACTACAAATCACTCAACCAAATACAGCAGCGGATACCCAGTACATATAGTAAGAAAACTAATATGCAAAGCCTCCTGCTCGTCTTCGTCATCTTCATCGTAGAACTCCTAGCACAGCACCTGTCACCTGCTACCTAGTCTGCCCATCCCAACATGGATGAACAGCCCAAGGTAATAAGAGGAGACATAAAACCTTGAGTCAGACAAAGTCTTAGTGAGCAGTAAATTAACTATCAAACATACCAAAAGAGCATAAAGGATAAAAGGAATAGGAACCAAACCATCCCACTCCACCTCTTTCTACAGTGATAGCCCCAGACATACACTAAGGAGAAGCAAGCATAACAACATAGACAATTAAGGTAAAGCAAATACCACTCGAGTCAAGGACGATGTTTTCCAAATACAAACCCCCAAGGCCTAAACCAAGATCAGATAAGCACCCAGAAAACACCGCTCTTGAAGCCGAATGATAATACAACCAAACATCCATGACTCTGGCTATCACTGTTATCCTTGCCTCGATTTCACCGTTAGTTGAATGACCATCTATCAAGGGCTAATGGTAACCCCGGTTCTAACCATAACTCCGCACACTGCCTTGTGCCTAGGACTTATCTACTTTGCCCAGAGTACTCAACTACCTACCTGTAGTCTTTTGGGTGTCCCGACTACCTTCCTGTAGTCGTTATGGGCGCCCCATGTACTCTTGCTTTTGAGCATGCTAGAACCTTCAACAACGACGAGATCCAAGCCTCCTAGCCATCCTTCTTGACGACTATCCTCATACAAGCTCAAGCTACCTCTTGAACAATCCATTATCAACCAACTTGAACTACCCTTCAAGTTATCAATATGCTTGGAATGATCCCTGCTTGGATTAAGCCAAGACTCACATCATACTTCGCTTCATCGCATCAAAGCAAAGTCTCAACTCAACAACATGGTTTGCCTCATCGAATCATGGCAAAGTTCCATCTCAACATCATCCAATCTATACATATGAGCTTCAACACCCGCTACATATGCCTTAAGCAGCTTTCACCATTCAAGAGCCTTCTTCCGTAGCTTTTGAATCCTCTTCCATCATCTTGTTCCAAATCAACTACTAGCTAACTTGGAAACAATCAAATCAATCATACATTCAAATAATCAATCATTCAAACAAGATCTAATAAGCAATATCAACTATAATGGCAATTTCGTAATTAAATGAGCAAAAGTCCAACGTATGTGAAATCATGGTTTTTAGCATAGATCTATCAAATATAAAACATGGGTTTTGTCTCTAACACTTATTAAATAAACTTGCATAAGCAAACATCTTCAAAAACCATGGATCTAGACTTGGATCTAAGAAAAACGCATGAAATCTCTAACTTTAACACTCAAACAAGCCACCAATCCAATATACTCCCTTGGATCCGCGTGAGAGATAACTACCACTCACCAAATCACCAAAACAACCTAAAATCAATCAACTTCAGATCTGGACAGCAAGGACTTGAGCTTGATCCGGAGAAATTTCACTTGAAACGGTGAAATCTAGCTTCTTCGGATGAAAATCTTCAACTTTGGCTCTTGATCTTTGATCTTGATCTTCAATCTTCAATGGATGTTAGCACTTGATGGAAGTAGAGAAAGAAGTGAAGAAAATACTGTAGTCGAGTTTCCAAAATGGCAGCACTTCGTCGCTTCGAAATCCGGTGCCAAAAAGTGAGCCAAACCCCTCTATTTATAGGCTGGATCAACCATGAGTCGTCGTCCCTATGAGTCGTCCACGACTCATCATGAGTCGTTGCCGACTTATCAGCCCTTACCGACTCAACATAACACTGCCTACTTACCATGAGTCGTTCACGACTCATTGCCATGACGACCTACCCCAGCCGACTCAACTGCACAGCCTTCCGACTCAAGCCAACGACTCAATACACCAAGGCACAAGGTCATACGACTCAAACCCAAACCGACTCAACACCTACCGACTCACGACTCAAGACCAGTGCCGACTCAACATAAGTCGGTCACGACCTAAAAGCCTCCGACCTAAGACACTGCCGCGTTTTCCCCAAGTCCTAAGTCGTACGACGACTCAACAATACACACTCACGACTCAACTATGATGCCGACTCACGACTCATCAGGCCCTACGACTCAAAACCCTGCCGACTCATTACCCACGACCTAAGCCTAAACCCCTTAAGTCGCTACACCCTTAACCCGTTAACTCCTTAACTCGGCAAACCCTATGAGTCGTAACTCGTTGACTCGGCCACACTTCTTATCTCGGCCCTCTATGAGTCGGTCATCCTATGAGTCGCCTAACTTCTTGAGTCGGTCCATCCTTATCTCGGCCAACACTTTAAACCGCTACCCCTCCTTGAGTCGGTCCCCTATGAGTCGGTCACGACTCATCACTTGTACCCGGGTTAACTTCTAAACGACTCAAGCTAGAAGCAACACAAACAACACTATCGACCTGCAAATTCTACGATTTATCGACTCGAAAAATACGGGTCGTTACACAAATAATATACATTGTGATAATAAGATATATATAAATAAATAAGCATCCAATCATCTAATATACAACCAATGGTCATCCATCATAATCAACATCCAAATCAGTCAATATATCACAACAATTAACCAATTACCAATAATTCAAAATTCAACTAGCGGTTTAATTCTGATTTCAATTTAACTGTTAATTCAAATTTTCTAACAGGTAAATTTCTAAGTCACAATTAAATGTCAATTTAGTTACCGAACATTAATTAATAAAATTTAATTACTTCATGAATTCTATTTAACTAATAAAAGGATAATTTAGTATTTCTGAGTGGGTTTAATCACTTACATTTATCTAAAACTGAAAATTTTCAGCTTCAAATAAATTCCAGTTCAACTCCATGTCGTAGCCTTCATCGATATGATTGCAATGTTACTTGTTTCGGTCGAAACAGACCTCGCATTAAAATTTTATGAATTAATTAGCATAACGATATAATTAGATTATAATTAACAAACTTAATTAACATAATTAAAACAATTAAAAAGTAGCTTTTCCCCTTCGTTGATCTCCCTAGACCAAACTTGCGAAACCCAACTTCCGACCAAGTCCTTCCATGCATGCGCCAACACATATGACCGGAGCCCTATTTGTAATATCCTATATCTAGAGGCCAAAAGCTAAGCGCTATGGATGCTACACATAACGACTCAGTATTTCAATCATATGAAATTCGTATATACAATTAATTTTAAATATGCACAAGTAAAGCTTATAAGCTGAATAAATAATATTTTGAATATAATGATTGAATTGGATAATTAAATTATTGATTTAATATTTGAAATTTCTGGAATAATTGAAATTTGGATTTAATATGAAAGAAAATATTTATAAAGTTGAATTAAATCCTAGTTGAATTAGAATAATTTTATAGAACTTTTAAAAATCGAATTAAAAGTTGATTTGTAGAAATTGAATATTTTAATGTTTAATTGACGTGTAAAAATAGTCATTTTTCAAACAGCCTCAGGTTTTGACAAAACCAGTTTCGTCGGATCCGTAATGTTATATTATTGTTGGATTTAAAATTTTGTGTCAATTGGATTTACGGATTGTCCGTGGTAAGCTAAAACGCGTAGAAATCGGTTTAAGTGAATTTTAAATTTAAATAGTCAATTTGAAAACCTATCTTTCAAATACGATCGAATTGGCTCTCGATATATATTCCATTGCGTTCGAAATGGGGATAAAACATTATAACGCCAGGCGGTACGCTTCTTTTGGAGTTCGGAAAAATTTCGGGTGAATAGTGTCGTTAAATTTTCTATAAAAGGACGTTATAATCTTCATTTTGCAAAACCCTAATTGAAACTAGGGCTAGCCGCCACTAATAATTTCAATGGCCGAAAAATCATCCTCTTCTTCCTGGATTTCTGGCAGATCCATTGACAATCAACAAAAACCTTCAACTAGAAGATTGTAGAGAATCACGTGAATTACAAATCTAACGGCTGTGATCGAGAATGGAGCTACGGATTGACGGTGAATTGAGTGTGAAGCCGCACATTTCATGCATGATTTCCAATGCATAGGATTGACCGAGCTTGGCCGGTCGCTGGTCGTTGGTGGAGGCATGTTATAGCTTTGACGTGGTGGGGTTTGATCAACTTGGAGTCGATCGTAGCGGCCTCGAAAATTCACGAACGTAGGCGGCTAGTTTGGGTCTGTTGCGTACGTGTTTTACTGGGTGGAGAAGAAGATGATTTCGGTGGCCCTGATGTGAAGGAGTGAAATCAACGGCCATATGGAAGAAAGGGTTTGCAAAATTAAAAATAAAATTGTAAATTGATTTATATTAATTCGTTTGAACTTTAAAACATCATAACTTTGTCATACGAGGTCGAAAATTGACGAAACGACTTGCGTTGGAACCGTATTGACGAGCACTACGTATTGGAGTTTGTTTGGAGCTTATTGGAGCTAGTGTGAATTTTGGGTAAAATTAAACGACTGTTTAATTTTATTCGAAACAAAACGCTGAAACTGCTACTGGAAGCAACGTGAGTACAACTCACTCTTTTTGACTCACTGATATATTATATAAGTGAGAGTAAATATTATTTATGATGATTGATGATTGTTTGAATGATATATGATATATTGATTGGTATTTGGATATATTCCTGCCTAGTGGAGCAGATGACCCTATACGTTCCCGTGTATGAGCGGATGACCCTTTGTACGTGCGTCTTCCTTGTAGCGGGCATTGTACACATATTCTAATATGTATATTTGTTGCAGGTGACTGGTTGGAGGGTCCAACTGGATTCCTCACCATTATGATTTATTTACAGATATTTTTATATATTCTATTATCATATGATATATAATGTTTTGGATGCCGTGATTGTTGCATTTAGTACTATTGCAGCATTGGGCCATATTTTGGAAATTTTAAAATGTTGAAGTGATGATTTCCAAATTTAAAAGGAATTTAAAGTGATTTTGGAAATAAATGTTTATTGATTTTTGAATTATAAAGGAATGGATTTATTTTAAATAAATAAATGTTATAATTTTATGTTATAAACATTATGATGTTTTGAGAAATATAATCAGAATATGATTTTTGAATGTGGAGATTACTACTTTGTGAAATAGTATAAAATGAGAATTTTTGATTTATTATAAATGGTTTATATAGAAGATTTATAAAATTTATATTTTATAAATTAAAATAATGGAATTATAAAATGAGTTTTGTAAAAGTTTAAAATGAAGTTATAAATGGAGTTTATAAGTGAATAAGATTTATAATTGTAAAGTTATAAAATAAATGAATTTGTAAAATAAATGATTTATATGTAATTAACTTATAAATTGGATTTGGCATATAAATGAGATAAATGGAATTGGTTAATAAAGGAGATTTATAAATTGAAGTTTTTATAAAATACAAATGAGAACTTATAAACATTTTTTATAAATCCGAAATCAATTGAATTTGATAAGTAAATATGAAAGCTTATTAAATGAGATATATTCATGATTTTGGACAGTGGATAATCCTTTAATTAAATATGTAGAAGTGTTGAATTTGGTTATAGATTTATATTCACGATTTTGGACGGTGAATAATATATCAAAGAAATGTTTTGGAAAGTGATATTTTAAAATGGAGTTAAATGGTTTAAAGATGTTTTAAAATGTGTTAAGGATAGAAACCGTAGATTTCAACATTCGTTGTTGAAATAGACGTTTTTGAGAAGTAAGGAAATGATGGACTATAACACTGTTGTTATAGTAAATGATTTTCGAAAGGAAATATTTTGTACAGTATTGGGATTTATATATCTATCTTTATTTCGAATCCCTGTACTAGTGATTTTGGGTTGTCGTAACGATGTTTTAAGCAACATTCGTTTTAACCCAAATAAAAGTGTTTTAAAAGTATGTTTTCCTTAAAGAATAAAATACATAATTAATCCTAATTTAAGTATATATGATATTTTCCAAGTGATGAAAATAAACTGATTTGTGAATTACTTAAAATTAAATAAGTATTTGGAAACATTTTCCAATACAGAAGTTGAAATGGTTTTGAGAATATATCTTTTTAAGGATAATTTGAAGTGAATATTGGCAAGAGATTTAATTAATAAAAGATTAATTAGAAGGGCCTAGTGGTTGCATATGGTGATAAATATTTGTTTGTTTGTTTTGATAGGTAAATAACCGGCTATCAAACTTGGCCAAATTTTAGTTCCTCGACTTGATATGGGAACTATTTTGTCGTACACTTAGTACGTTGCCTTCTGTGTAGGCTTGGTTTTCCTTTGTGTTGAGGATGTTGATTCGTATAGTGCAGAGTATTACTCCAATCTATCGAGCTTCCTTCTTGGCCCGAAGGATAGCAAGTTGAACGTTGGAGACGTGATAAGTCTATGAGACTTAGTATCCGTGTGAGGTTGAAAAACGCTTTTGCGTTGTTGGTGCGAAGAGACCAGTTTATCTAAAAACCACTTCGGACCAACGTGTATGCAACGATTGTGCAGGTTGCTTGTGATGATATTTTTATTCCAGGTTTACATAGTGGGGGACTGCTTGTTGATCGTTTGGGGTTAAAATCCCAATATACATCCAGTAGCAGTGGTCTTTTCATTATGAAATATCCAATGCAAGGACTATTCGCTACTAATCCTAGGGATTTCCCAACATGATGTCGTAGGAAAGTAAATTCAGTTTGTCCTGCTCCTGGACAACTTTTATGGATGTTTGTCTAACATTGCATTCCTAAGATTACGTACATTGGTTTTTATAAACATACATCAGTGGTGGCAGAAGGCAACTTCTCTTAGCTTAACACCCTCCTTGAGACGCATGAGCTTAAGGGTTGTATTTTTGTGAAAGGCAATTAGTAGTCAACGAATATAGCCATGTGGCATTCAAAGTGATGTGATATGTGATTGTGAAAGGTAATTGTTACCTCGTCAGTCCTCATCAACTAGAAATGACCAAAACAAGGTAAGATGCAGCAAGGCTAAGTGGGTCATTCCCATTAGGATATGATCATCCTCTTCTAGATAATCTTTGCACGCTATGACGTCATGTATCTGATTATTGTGGTTTGTATGCTAGAGGGCCCTCGGTAAAGGTCGGTAACGACCTGAGGATGATATATTCGGTACCATCTAGTTATAGAGGTGGGCCGGTCTTGTGTTGGTAGGGGATCCTTTGTGATGGTCCTCGGTACATTCTTCTAGAGATGTACTACTGGAAGGTAGTCCGTTCACCTGGTCATTTGTATGGAAATCCAAACTCCACTACTGTTTGCCATTTTTATTGTATTACCCAATTGGGCTATATGTTGGAATTTAATCAATGTAACAATTTCGGCTATGATTAATATTATTTGTATATAGTAGACACTACTATAATATAAGAGGATTTGATATGGTATGTTTTAGTCATCGTAAGGTAAAAACATGTCCGTGTTTATGTGTAGACTTGTCTTACGAGATACTTCGTTTTGATAAAGGAAAAGTTTCATGATTTAATAAATTCAGTTGAGTGTGTTTCTCACGTTGGTTTACCAGACTGATCCGGGCGTTCTTCCCTTTCAATGCTCGGGTCAGACCGAGTATATTTATAGGTTTAGATTTGGTGCTTTTGGAGCTTCAATAGAAGAGTTGGAGATCTTCATTTTCGTATACACGTACTTGTTTTGATTATCTGCTGTGCTTTGTTTGTTGTTGTTATTATCAGCATTTGTAAGGACAGGTTATTATAACTGTTCAGGCTGATAACTACTGATTGATTTTTAAACTCTGATTGATGTGTGTATATGTATACAGTTTCTATTTTGAAAAGATCATCGATATGATATTATATGTTTTCCGCTGCGATGTGAGATTCTGTATTGTTCTATTTGGTTCTATCTTCTCTCTTTCTTCTCTTCTTTTCTTCTCTTTCTCTTGACTTTCCGTCAGTCTGTGATTTTTAGGTCGGACATGTGTGGATTATTGTCGATTCAAAGGGTATGTATTTTCGGGTCGTCACATTCGGTATTAGAGCTTAGATTTTGTATATTCCTAAGCTTTGATGTGTACTCGGTATAGATAGGGACAGTAGCACCCTAGATTGGGTTTGATTGTATTATATATATGAGCACGTATTTGCTAGTGATATGAAATATTTTATATTGTGTTTTCTTATCCTTTGAGTTGTTTGTGAATTCTGGTCGGTATGTGGGACGCCATATTATCGATAGGGGTTTCTAAACACTTAAACGAGGCAAGTCGACATAGTATCATTTTAAATTGGGTAAATGAAATAATTTTACCTCGATTATATTTTATATATAAGGAAACAATTATTCGAAAATTATGGAAGTATATATAAATTGATTGTTTGGTTGTTTAAAAATGTAAATATATATAAGTTAATGAAAGATGTTTGAATAATCTAAATCGAAACAACAATTGTAGAAAGAATAAATTATATAAGCAAATGAATTATAAGTATGGAATTATAATTAGTATGATTTATAATTGTGAAATAATCTTATATATAAGAAGTAAATCCATATGATTTATGAATGAAAATGGATTTAAAGCAAGAATTTGAAATTTTGAATTCCATTAATTTTGAAAGTTGTTTTTCAAAATTAAAGAGATTATATTGTTATAAATCTAAATAAGATAAAAGAAGTTGAAATGATCTTATATAAGTAAAGTGAAATAGTGAAATTATATAAGTCAAAAAAAGATTTATAAATGTGATTTATAGATAAAAGAAATTTTTAAAAGAATATAAAGCACCGAATTCACTACTGTTGCTGCAGCATCATCAGTATCATTTTCGATTTTCTATGTGATGGATTTGCTACCAAAGTAAATTGAAATTGAATTTTTGTTTTGATAAACAAATTTGAATTTAAAATCCAAGTTAAAATTGATAAAAATAAATGAAACGAGTTTTGGACTTATAATATAAAGTAAGAGTTTACTTTAGTAAAGTCGAAAGGAATTCGAGTTAGTAAGTGAAGTAAATGATTTGAGGTTTAACTAAAGGAAGGTTAAATAATTAGAATTGGATTTTAACTGGATAATATAAGTTGTTGAAATGGAAATTTAAACTTAAGTGATAAATGATTATATAATATGAATTTGAAGGTTTAAATAATAATAAGCTGTATAACTTATAAAATGAGAAATTGTAAGTAAAACCAATTGTTAAAATGGTTAAACTATTTTGTTAAGTAAAACAAGATATGAATTTGAATAGTGAGATGAAATTTGACTTTAGTAAAAGGTTAATGAAATAAATTAGAGAATGAACATAAGTTGTATGAGTGAAAGTAAATGCAAGTGAGAACGAGACGAAATATAACATAAGTAATGTTGAACGAAGTTGATTTTGGTATCGAAGTAAATTAATAAAGTAAATTAAATGAATGTGAACTTGAGTTATATAAAACCAATTGAAATTAAAAGTGTCAAACCAAACTGAATGTAAGCAAATTGAATAAATTTGGATATGTTGGTTATACATTGGTATGTTAATTGATTGTATAGAAATTCATTAAGTGTTAATGAAATTGAATCAATGAAATTGAAAGCTAAATAATTGAATCCAAATTGGAAGTTTACTGAATTTAAATAGAATTGATTTGATTTGAATTGGAAGCAAACAAACTTGAATGTAATTAGTGAATGTAAACTAATTGAATTTGAATGAATGAATGTTAGTAAATCCAATGTTAATGAATCAAATGTGATTAAATTGAAAATCAATTCAATGAATATTAATGAAAGTTAGTGAATATTGATTTGGTTATGGATGGATGGGATAGATTTGGATTGTTGGATGATAATTGTTTGATGGTTGGATTTGTTGCCTCTGGTTGCATTTTCTATATTGGCATACATAGTAGTTGTGTTGATATATTTTGTATATTGATATTATTTTCATATATGCATGTTTCTCATTTGTTTGTTGAGCGTTTAGTAGTTGCGGATGGTGCTTGCTTCGCATTTGGAGATCGCTTTCGCGCTATATTAGCCGTATATGCTCGCTAATAATATATAAGGTATATATCTCGGATTACATATCGTACTTTTACACTTTTTTTCCTTCGGGATGCCTCATCCTTGATGATGAGATGTATATTTGTGACATATATATATATATATTGCTATTTTTTTTCGAATCGAACCACGCAAAGGAGACGCTGGCGAATTTTTTTGAAAATTTGAGGCGTTAGAAATTTTTTTGGAAAATTGGAAAAAAATTATGAAAACTAAATTTTGATTTTGAGTTAAAAGTTAAACGATATTTGTTAGTTTTGAAAAGATAGAAATTTAAAGAAGTTTTCATAAGAAGTTTAACGAATGATTTTGGGGAAAAGTTAAAGGGTTAAATAGATTTGATATCTAGTTTAAATGAATTGTTCTCAAAAGTTAATGGATTTAGTGACTTTTTCTTACTTAGTAATTTCGGGGACGAAATTCTTTTAAGTAGAGGAGAATGCAACGACCAGAATTTCAGTCATTTCAAATTCATATTTAATTGATTTTAAATATGCACAAGTAAAGTTTATAACCTGAATAAATAATATTTTGAATATAGTGATTAAATTAGATAATTAAATTGTTGATTTAATATTTGAAATTGCTGGAAAAATTGAAATTTGGATTTAATATGAATGAAAATAATTTATAAAGTTGAATTAGAATGATGTTAGAGAACTTTTAGAAATCGAATTAAAAGTTGATTTGTAGAAATTGAATATTTTAATATTTAATTGACGTGTAAAAATAGTCAATTTTCAAACAGTCTCGGATTTCGACAAAAATAGTTTCATCGGATCCGTAATGTTATATTATTGTAGGATTTCAAATTTCGTGTCAATCGGATTTACGGATTGTCCGGGGCAAGCTAAAACGCGTAGAAATCGGTTTAAGTGAATTTTAAATTTAAATAAGCGATTTAAAAACCTATCTTTCAAATACGATCGAATTGGCTCCCAATATATATTGCACTGCGTTCGAAATGGGTAAAATATTATAAACGCCAAGCGGTACACTTCGTTTGGAATTTGGAAAAATTTCGGGTGAATAGTGCCGCGAAATTTTCTATAAAAGGACGTTATAATCTTCATTTCGCAAAACCCTAATGAAACTAGGGCTAGCCGCAACTAACAATTTCAATGGCCGAAAAACATCCTCTTCTTCCTTGATTTCTGGCCGATATATTGATAATCAACAAAAACCTTCAACTAGAAGATTGTAGAGAATCACGTGATTTACAAATCTAACGGCTGTGATGGAGAATGGGGCTATGGATTGACGCGAATCGAGTGTGAAGCCGCATGTTTCATGCACGATTTCCAATGCATAGGATTGATAGAGCTTGGCCGGTCGTTGGTCGTTGGTGGAGGCGTGTTATAGCTTTGACGTGGTGGGGTTTGATCAACGTGAAGTCGATCGTAGCGGCCTCGAAAATTCACGAACGAAGGCGGCTAGTTTGGGTTTGTTGCGTGCGTGTTTTACTGGGTGGAGGAGAAGATGAATTTCGGTGGCCCTGATGTGAAGGAGTGAAATCAACGGCTAGATGGAAGCAAGGGTTTGGAAAATAATAAATAAAATTTCAAATTGATTTATATTAATTCGTTTGAACTTTAAAACGTCATATTTTTGCCATACGAGGTCAAAAATTGACGAAACGACTTGCGTTGGAACCGTATTGACGAGCACTATGCGATGGACCTAGTCTGAAGCTGATTGGAGCTAGTATGAATTTTTGGTAAAATTAAACGACTGTTTAATTTTATTCGAAAAACGCTGAAACTGCTATTTGAAGCAATGTGAGTACAACTCACTCTTTCTGACTCACTGATATTTTATATAAGTGAGAGTAAATATTGTTTATGATGAATGATGATTGTTTGGATGACATATGATATATATTGATTGGTATTTGGATATATTCCTGCCTAATGGAGCAGATGGCCCTATACGTTTTCGTGTATGAGCGGATGACCCTTTGTACGTGCGTCTGCCTTGAAGCGAACATAGTACACATATTCTAATATGTATATTTGTTGCAGGTGACAGATTGGAGAGATCCAACTGGATTCCTCACCATTATTGATTTATTTACAGATATTGCTATATGTTCTGTTATCATATGATATATGATGTTTTGGATGTCGTGATTGTTGTATTTAGTGCTGTTGCAGCATTGGGCCATATTTTGGAAATTTTAAAATGTTGAAGTGATGATTTCCAAATTTAAAAGGATTTTAAAGTGACTTTGGAAATAAATGTTTATTGATTTTTGAATTGTAAAGGAATGGATTTATTTTAAATAAATAAATGTTATAATTTTTATATTATAAACATTATGATGTTTTGGGAAATATAATCAGAATATGATTTTTGAAATGTAGAGATTACTATTTTGTGAAATAGTATGAAATGAGAATTTTTGATTTATTATAAATGGTTTATATATAAGATTTATAAAATTTATATTTTATAAATTAAAATATTGGAATTATAAAACGAGTTTTGTAAAATTTTAAAATGAAGTTATAAATGGAGTTTATAAGTGAATAAGATTTATAATTGTGAAGTTATAAAATAAATTAATTTGTAAAATAAATGATTTGTAAGTAATTAACTTATAAATTGGATTTGGCATATAAATGAGATAAATGGAATTGGTTAATAAAGGAGATTTATAAATTGAAGTTTTTATAAAATAAAAATGTGAATTTATAAACATTATTTATAAATCCGAAATCAATTGAATTTGATAAGTAAATATGAAATCTTATTAAAGGAGATATATTCACGATTTTGGAGAGTGGATAATCCTTTAATTGAATATGTAGAATTGTTGAATTTGGCTAGAGATTTATATTCACGATTTTGGACAGTGAATAATATATTAAAGAAATGTTTTGGAAAGTGATATTTTAAAATGTGTTAAGCATCGAAACCATAGATTTTAACATTTATTGTTGAAATAGATGTTTTCGAGAAGTAAGGAAATGATGGACTATAGCACTGTTGTTATAGTCAATGAGTTTCGAAAGGAAATATTTTGTATAGTATTGGGATTTATATATCTATCTTTTTTCGAATCCCTATACTAGTGATTTTGGGTTGTCGTAACGATGTTTTACGCAACATTCGTTTTAACCCAAATAAAAGTGTTTTAAAAGTATGTTTACCTTAAAGAATAAAATATATACTTAATCCTGATTTAAGTACATTTAATATTTTCTAAGTGATGAAAATAAATTGATTTGTGAATTACTTATTATTAAATAAGTATTTGGAAATGTTTTCCAATATAGAAGTTGAAATGGTTTTGAGAATATATCTTTTTAAAGATAATTTGAAGTGAATATTTGGCAAGTGATTTAATTAATAAAAGATTAATTAAAAGGGCTTAGTGATTGCATATGGTGCTAAATATTTGTTTGTTTTTTTTTTGATAGTTAAATAACCGACTATCAAACTTGGTCAAATTTTAGTTCCTCGACTTGATGTGGGAATTATTTAGTCGTACACTTAATACGTAGCCTTCTGTATAGGTTTGATTTTCCTTTGTGTTGAGGATGTTGATTCGTATTGTGCGTAGTATTACTCCAATCTTTCGAGCTTCCTTCTTGGCTCGAAGGATAGCAAGTTGAAAGTTGGAGACGTGATACGTCTATGAGGCTTAGTTTCTATGTGAGGTTGAGAAATATTTTTGCGTTGTTGGTGCGAAGAGACCGGGATCAGATTTATCTAAAAACCACTTCGGACCAACGTATATGCGACGACTGTGCAGGTTACTTATGATGATATTGCTATTCTTGATATTCATAGTAGGGGACTGCTTGTTGATCGTTTGAGGTTAAAATCCCAGTATATATCCAATAGCAGCGGTCTTTTCATTATAAAATATCCAATGCGAGGACTATTCGCTACTAATCCTGGGGATTTCCCTACAGGATGTGGTAGGAAAGTACCTTCGGTTTGGCCTACTCCTGGACAACTTGTATGGATGGTTGTCTGACATTGCATTTATAAAGATTATGTACATTGGCTTTTACAAACGTACATCAGTGGTGGCGGAGAAGGCAACTTCTCTTAGCTTAACACCCTCCTTGAGATGTATGAGCTTAAGGGTAGTATTTTTGTTGAAGGCAATTAGTAGTCAACGGAAATGGCCATGTGGCATTCAAAGTGATGTGATATGTGATTGTGAAAGGTAATCGTTACCGTGTCATCCCTCATCAACCGGAAATGACCAAAACAGGGTTAGATGCAGCAAGGCTAAGTAGGTCATTCCCATTAGGATATGATCATCCTATTCTAGATACATGTTTGCATGTTATGACGTCATGTATCTGATTATTATCGTTTGTATGCTAGAGGGCCCTCGGTAAAGGTCGGTAACGACCGGAGGATGATATATTCGATACCATCTAGTTATAGAGGTGGGCCAGCCTTGTGTTGGTAGAGGATCCTTTGTGATGGTCCTCGGTATTTTCTTCTTCTAGAGATGTACTGCCGGAAGGTAGTCCCTTCCCCTGGTCATTTGTATGGAAATCCAAACTCCACTATGTGTTTACCATTTTGATTGTATTACCCAATTGGGCTATATGCTGGAATTTAGTCAATGTAATAATTTCAGCTATGATTAATATTATTTGTATATTGTAGACACTACTATAATATAAGAGGATTTAATATGATATGCTTTAGTTATCGTAAGGTGAAAACATGTCCATGTTTATGTGTGGACTTATCTTACAAGATACTTTGTTTTGAGAAAGGAAAAGTTTCGTAATTTAATAAATTCAGTTGAGTGTGTTTCTCACACTGGTTTACCAGACTGATCCGGGCGTTCTTCCCTTCCGATGCTTGGATCAGACCGAGTATATTTACAGGTTTAGATTTGGTGCTTTTGGAGCTTCAGCAGAAGAGATGGAGGTCTTCATTTTTGTATACACTTACTTGTTTTGATTATCTGTTGTGCTTTGTTTGCTGTTGTTATTATCGGCATTTGTAAGGACATGTTATTATAACTGTTTAGGCTGATAACTATTGATTGATTGTTGAACTCTGATTGATGTGTGTATATATATACAGTTTTTATTTTGTAAAGATCATTGATATGATATTACATGTTTTCCGCTGCAATGTGAGATTCTGTATTGTTCTGTTTGGTTCTACCTTCTCTCTTTCATCTCTTCTCTTCTTCTCTCTTCTTTTCTTTCTCTTGACTTTCCGTCAGTGTGCTTTTTAGGTCGGACATGTGTGGATTATTGTCGATTCAAAAGGTACGGATTTTTGAGTCGTCACACTACAGTCATCCATAGTATTAACTTCAGGTGACGAAATGCGGTAATGTTAATGGTATCCATAACATTAGAAGTAACTGAATATGAACAAAATCACAAATTTCGTAAACAATATATATAGTGATTATATTTCAAATAAAATCATATTCAAGTTACAAAAATAGCCGAACGTATTCCCAGGCAATAACCAAATATAAATTACAAAAATACGCGAAGAGCAACATATGAAGATGCCCCCTTATATGATCAAAGCAATATAGACATAGTTGTCTTAATACATAGCGGAAACAATAAAACAGAATTCCTAAATTTATCTCTCCTTCAGCCACCTGCTCGTCTTCGGATGCTTTATTCTCCAAAATCTGCTAAAACCTGAAAGCCAAAACCCACAGCCTACTCGAATTAATTTTGAGCACCCGAGAGTTTAAGGGGAAAAAAACTTCAAGTCAGACGTAAAGCTTCCTATAATAATTTACGTTATACATAATGAGACAACGTCGCTTAGCAAATGGGTTTTCCATCGTTAATATCTCTTTTTAAAACATATATTTTGCAAATCCTTTCCTATAACCAAACTGGTTGATCAACAGATTATAATAATATAACCAGACCCATTATGCTAAAATAGGAAATAAATGGACTATCTGTCCTAAATCTGAGCTAATCGCTCTTTTCTGGACTAACCTTCCTAAATCTGATTATACCAAAGTAGCAATATGCTTTATGCTAAATAATGTACTATCTATCCTTTTAAAATACGTTAAATTCTATATAACTTAAAACACTTGGGATATCTTCCTAGTAATTATATTTGAAACCTCGGTTTAAATCCTTTAAAGAACCCGATGAAATCATGGAAGGTGACCCCTTTGAAACCATTAATGAAATAGTTTGAAAGTATTGAAGGTAACCCCTTCGAAACCAATAAAAAATTTCTTTCAAAAGCCTAAAAATATATGACATCTGCCTTTAAAATGCTTTAAAACTTTGCTTTCAAAAAATTTGAAAAACCATGTCTTTCGACTTTGTCGAAAGTTCTCGTCTTTCGACCTTGTCGAAAGGTTTTTTTTCGACTTTGTCGAAAGATCTGCTTTTGACCTTATCGAAAGCCTGAGGAACCACCCTTGTGAAATCATTGATAAAACCTTTCGAAAGCATTGAAACTTAAAACCTTTCGAAATCATTGGGTTCAATTTAAAACAAGTGGAAACCTTTCAAAACCATTCAAAGTTGACTACTTTGAAACCTTTAAAATGGTTTGATTTAAAACATTTAGATTATGCCTTAAGTTGAGCAAAAGAATCAAAAAAACATTGGAGTCAAAAGCAACTGCTCTGAAACCCATTGAAAGTAGCTCTTTCAAAACCATTTCATAAACAATGAAGTGATGGTGTTGGAATGAACCCTTCAAAAGCAATGGAGTGGCGGCATATTTTAGAAAACAAAATGATCCCTTTCGAGTCCATCTGGGTCAAAAGTTTGAAAGCGGAGACTATGCTTTCGACCTTGTCGAAAGGTTTACCTTTCGACATTGTCAAAAGGTTTCAACTAATACAAGAAAGCAACTCAATCTAAACCTTTTCTTTTAAACCATTTGACATTGTTGAAAGGTAGGAGGCTTATTTTCTTTAAAATCAAAACAAAGCTTCATCTCTTTTGGAAGCCCTTATCTTTTGACCATAAGCCTTTCGGCCACTTCCGATTCACTACGTACGAGTTGCCTGATACCATGTGCATTGGTTATTGACCTAATCGAAAGGTTTGATACTGCTCGACCTTGTCGGAAGGTTTAGAGTAGAAGCTGACTTCGTTGCTGAAGGAGTTGAAATAGTAAAAAGCCTATATATTTATACTTTAAAGTTTTCCTTTTGCACCCAACCTACCTTATTTATCTAAATTTAATTGATTTCCATATTTTTATAATCAAAAATGCTGCCGACTTTCCTTGTTTGGAAACTTAAACAATTTTTAAAAAGGCCCTCTCTCATTTATAATCATATAAAACATTCAATTCCCATACCTAAAATAATTTATATAACTATTAAATCACCTTGGAAAAAGCGAGAAAAACCCAAAAAATCAATTACTACATATAAAATTTTCAGACCCAAATAATAAATTATTTTCCGTAAATAATTTTATAATCCAAAATACCATTTTCTTAGAAAATTCATAATAATTCTACAAAAATTCAAATAAATATGAAAGTCTCTAAAATATATTTTTAGATCATCATAAAAATTCTCAAGGTAATTGGATGTCATTCAATAGTTTTTTCATCTCAAAACACGTCACAAAATCTATATGAACATAAACAAATCATCAACATGTACGTATAATCATTTTATCATTCAAAAACATGGCAAATTATTGCAAAATATTCGGATTTAATCTTAAAATAAAAAACATAAAAATTTAAAGATGTAAACATTATTCAACTTTGTTTTGGAGATTAAGGAGCTTGAGTTTTGAATGGGTTTGATTTGAATTTGCTTTTCCTTTAACTTTCCTTTAGTTTCCTCTTCCCCTTTCTTTGTTAATGGTGGCCTGCTTTGATTTTTAAAATTTTGAAATGAGAGTGAATGTGCAAAATGATACACGGCCTAGGTTAGGTGATATATGAATGGCCTCTTTCCCATTTTACCCCTTCTCTAATTTAAATTTAAACCTTCTTTTAATTCATTAGTTTAAAAGGCACGACTACCTCAGTTAAATCTCAATCCCCTAATCAACACGTTATTTTATTTAGTTTATCTAACTAAATCTCCTAGATAATGTTACCAAAATCTAGGTTGTTACAAACTCCCTCCTTAAGGAATTTTGTCATCGAAATTACATTAACGTAATCAAAAAAAACAAGAAGGTTAAACATACCATCAAATAAGTCAAAATAGGTATTCCTAATCCTTCTCTCAACCTCCAAAGTACAGTCTCTGTCATTGTCACACCATTGGACCTTGACTAACTTGACCGACTTGGTTCTAAGCCTTGTCTCATCTATCGCTACAATGCAAACTGGCTTCCTTACTATGGTTAAGTCCGGTTCTACCACTACGTCATCTAGCACTGTTGGTGCAATAGCAGTCTTCGGGTCTCTAACACACTTTCTTAGATGAGAAACATGATAAACATCGTGTACACCTACCAAAATATTTGATAACTCAAGTCTATAACCGAGTTTTTGATATTCTCAACAATAGGAAAAGGTCCAATGTACCTAGGAGATAACTTTTTCGACTTCCCAAATCTAAGCACACCCTTCATCGGTGACACTTTGATGAAAACCTGGTTCCCAACTAAGAACTCGAAGTCTTTCCATCTCTTATCTACATAACTCTTCTGCCTAGATTGAGCCTTCTTCATTCTAGCACAAATGACCTCAATCTTCTCTATAGCCTCTCTAACCAGATCTGGACCAAGAATAAACTTATCCCTGGTCTCCAACCAACATACAGGAGATTTGCATGGTCTTCCATACAAAGCTTCAAATGGTGCCATCCCAATACTAGTCCGATAACTGTTGTTATATGAAAACTCGACTAGATGCAAATGGTCCACCCATGATCCCTTGAAATCCAAAACATAAGCTCTTACATATCTTCTAAGATCTTGTTAACTCTTTTCATTTGCCCATTTGTGTGCGGATCGTAAGTGGTACTCATCCTAAGCTTGGTTCTCAAAACTTCTTGTGGACTCTTGCAAAACTCGCTAGTAAGTAAGGATCTCTATCACTAACAATAGGAACTCCATGTAGTCTAACCGCATTTCTCATGAACAATCCCGCTAAAATAAGTACCGCCCTGGGTGACTTGACTGGAATGAAATGGGCATTCTTTATCAATCTGTCCACTATGACCCATATACTTTCATTACCTCTGTTTGACCTTGGAAACCCTTCCATGAAGTCTATAGAAATAGGATCCCACTTCCATATTGGAATATCTAACAGTTGAAGCAAACCACTTGGCTTCTGGTGTTTGGCCTTTGCCTATTGGCAATTCAAACATTTCCTTACATAAAGACCAATATCCCACTTCATTCCTTCCTAGAAGAAATTCCTCTTTATATCCTAATACATCTTGGCAACTCCGGGATGTATAACTAACTTCGAACGACGGCATTTCTCTAAGACTTCCTTCCCTATGTTTCCTACACTCGGAACACATAAACTTTCCTTCTTTCTCAACCATCCATTGTGGTCAAGATTGAAATCTTTTAAGTCATCTCTCTTTGTTCCATCTTTAGCTTCTTGATCCGTTTAGCTAAAACTGGATCCTTCATCTACTAGAAGCAATCTATTCAATCAACACTGGTCGAACTTCCAAACAAGACAATACAACTACATCTCCACTTAACCCAACCTCGGATCCATTGCACTCTAAAATTTGCTAATGCTTCTAAATCTTTCCACTGAGCTACCATTGCCAACACCGCATTTTGATGTTTCATGCTAAGTGTGTCTGCAACTTTGTTGCCTTTTCGTAATGTGTGCTCAATCCCAAAATCATAAGCGCTATGAACTCTAACCAACTTTGCTGTTCATGTTCATCTCCTTTTGAGAGAACAAATGTATGATCAATTTAACCCTAGAGGGTGGTGAATAGGATGAAACTATTAATTATAAAATTTATTGCGGAAGTGTACATAATTCAATACCGATATATCAGAATAGCAGTACAGATAATAGCAAAATAATAAATGCCGAAATAGAAATACACAGAATTTACCCAGCTTTGGCAAAACCCTGCCTACGTACTGCCCCTAAGGTTTCTACTAGAAATTAAGCAGTCAGACGCTTACACACGTAAACTCGCGACTCCCACTGTCGACTAGCCTTAACTCTACACTCAAAACCCTACCACAACTCAGCCACTAAGTTGCAAATTCTCGAACTACACCACCGTAGCTCGTCCCCTAGTCACACGACTAGACAATAAACAAGTTTAAAAAGGAAAAATACAATTTAAAATACATATTAAACACAAAACCCTAATATATAAAACTAAAGCCCAATTTACAATATAAAGGAGCCGGCCCAACAAAAATTATTCCCCTGTTAATTTTTATATTATCTTCGGTTTGATTCCTTTGAGAAAAATGGCAGCTTTGCTCTTCGTTCGTTCCTCTTTAATAAATTAGGGTTTTGTGGCGCTGCTTCAATTTGTCGATGATGCTTCGAATATTTTCCTCTGTCAGTGATTGCCTGCGGCTGCCTCAATTGAGTCGAGTTCGATTGTCAAAAACGGTATGCGATTTTTTCCTTTTTTCGATATTGATTCTGCTCGACCTTTGATTCGAGTTACTGAATTGATTCTTCTCTGTTGCTCTTCGACTCGACTAATTATTGCGCCGATGATGTTATGGTTTATATAGGGTTTGAAACCCTTAACTTTCGTTCGTATATATTTATTTGAATTTGTCAATTACTTTGTTCCGGCCGGTCGATTTTGTTTCAATGTTGGTGATGATTTCTGACTTCTTCAATTTTGTATGTTTGTTACTTGATTCCCACGGTGTTCATTTTTAACTTGGTTCGATTTCTTGGCCACCACAATTTGCTGACCTTTAACTATGGTCAATTTCTCACGGCTTCGACTTGAATTTTGATAAAATTGATTCTGCCTCGATTATTTTGAAACTGCTGTTGTTACAAATATTCCACCTTGACTTCGGATTGACTTGATATTTTTGTTTGCCTTTGGCCAGTGATTTGAATTTATAAATTTTGACTTTGTTTTGATAAATTGCTGCTTGGATTTTTGACCCACGACTTCTTCTATCAACAATCTAATTTGTTACATTATTTTGTAACTGCTGTATATACGTATTTCTTGTGTGTTCATCTTGTCACTGTTCTTATGCATTCATGTGCTTGATGTTCACTTATTGTTCGAGACAGTTTGCATTTCAGTTGTCACTCTTGTTCATGCTTTGGTCATACTATGTTGATTGAAACTGAACTTGAATTACACACAATCTGTTGTAGTTTGCACTATGTTGCGTTGAACTTTGAGTTGTTGCTTTATATGTAGTCAGTGATCATGTAGCTTGTCTGCACTTGCATTGTCCAAGTAGTACCCTCGAGCTCTGTCTTCACTACAACCATATGTATGCTTTGGGTCAGGTCTTTGATGTTGAGGCTATGCCATCGATATTTGTGTCTTCGTCTGATTGTGTTGTAACTACTGTAGGGTTGGTCATGTTCATTTGATGGCATTTGGTCCAGACTGTGTTGATTGACACCGGTTATGTAGTTAGTTCATTGAGGTGGTTTCTTGTCAGTGCATATGTTCCTAGCATATCAGATTTGTCACAGTCCAAACTTCAGCGTTCGAAAATCGACACCCGTACTTCACTTGTACCCGAATGACGCAGATTCAATCGTTGAAATCCGACTCGTGCCGGAGCTTATAACACATTAAGTACAACAACACAGAAAAAGAATGAATAATATCATCATTGATACACAATTGATACAATATCAGATACAACTGAACATCAATATAAATCAGAGCCAAAGATATACAATAGCGGAAGACAACACCAGGATGGTCTAGACTTTGCAATCATCTAGCGGAAAGATATCTTCGAAGATAATATCTTTAGAATTCAAAAAGATAGATACTCCAACACATAGGGACTCCATTGCTTAAGCTCTAAAGCTAAAAAGACTCCAAACCAGAAAGCGAGAAACACCATCACGATGTACGGGATATGGGATCCTCGTAGTAGGCTGGACCAAAATCCAATGCTGAAGTGAAGCAACTCGATCCAAATGCGATTGCCAATATTCAGAGATTGAATGCAATCGAATCTACACCTACTATCTGGTTATCTGAAAAACCTTACTCTAGACTGCCCGCGTGGAAAATTGTAGACACCTAGAGTTTAGGAAGGGAATAATAAACTCTGGGTCAGTCATGGGACTGGTATGAGCAAACAAAAACAGTTTCATCTTTAAAACAAACAACAAAAGATTTTAAAATTTGAAAACCGCAATGCTTTTTAGAAAATAAAACTGCCATAAGGCCTCTCGCCACACACACAATGCAAGCGCACACTTGGAGGAGATTTCTCCTTATGCCAGTAAAAAATGCTTGACACGCGAAAATCATTTGATATTATTATTTGTGCATAGTGCAGAAAACCTTTTGAAAATATAATATAAATCTTAGCCAGCATACAATCATTATTGTACACCTACTATAGCTACCATATTCAATAGCAGGTTACCGCCACATTCCATTGTAGGTTATACAACTAAAACCGTACATGGCTCATACTATTTTGTTTGGATTTCCAACAAATGGTCAGGCTAAGAAACTTCCTTAATAAATGGAACGCCTCTGGAGGGACGCCCCCAAGAACCAAAATGGTTCCCTACCGACACAAGGCCGGGTTACCACTACTCGGAAGTAACCCTATGCCATCCCTGGTCGTAATCAACCTTTATCCGAGTGCTCGTCACCAATAACCACAAAGTAATAAATTTGCAGTAACCACGTAGGTTAATATCTGGGCTCCATACCATGATACCACCTCTATCCAGAAGAGATGGACATACCCCAGGGGCGCGACCCCTGCAACCATGCCGTAAAATTCATGTTTCGAGCATTTCTGGTTTGTGAGGCTCGACGAAGTCTCGTCCACAAAGCTACACTTTTCACAAAGCCATGCTTTGATCAATAAATGATCAGCAGCACTTCGTATGCCACATTTCCAATTTGGAAATGTATCACTAGTAACCATTAACTACATAACCTCTGAGCTCGTACATCTCAAAGAAGAGTGTTAAGCTAAGAGAATAAATCTCTGCCACCAAATAAAAATATATTTGACAGAAACCAATTTTACATCTCAAAGTGTCCTGTCAGACACACATCCATACAAGTCTGTTCCGGGTTCGAACAGAACCGAAGGCACTTCATAAAGAAACCCTTGCAAATCCGGATAATCCCTAATCACGTCTGGACTCCCCATCACAATATGTGATCAAATCTCTATACCGGGGTCATTCGGTGGAGAGACATTCGACTGGTTATCCTTTCGCTTTCGAAGATATCTGGTCTTCACCACCGGTCTTCAAATGCTATCCATAACATCATATCATTATTCGGAATGGGTTATATGACACAAAGGTCCTATCCCAGCTAAACTAAATAATGAGCGCAAATTTAAAAAGCATATGGGTAATGGTATCTCAATTAAGTCATAACTTATTACCCAAAACAAATGGTTTAAACAAATTACCATTTTTAAATCTTTAAAGAAAAAGATTCATTTAACAAAGATCACCAATATTTCACAAAGATTCATTCATAGCCTTTCAAAAACAAATCCATTTCAAATTGGATTAACTCTTTCAATCTTTAAATTAAAGATTCAATTCATAGCTTTCAAAACATTCCCATTTCAAATCTTTATAAAAAAGATACACCATTTAAAATCCTCTTCAATTTCAAAAAAGGTACAACCATCATTCACAAAGATTCATTCATAGCCTTTCAAAACTATTTCAATTCCATTTCAAATTTGAAATCTTTCAACACAAATTGGAAATCCTTTCTTTATTTGAAAGCTATTATTATTTGGAAACAAATAGTTTTCGTTTCGAAAAACCCGATTACATTTATACAAGTTAAATCCCTTCAAGTACAAAACTTGGGTTAAATTTAAATTCCCACAAACAGTACTTTTAAAATGGTTTAAAACCCATAAAAACACACTTATAACTTGTATAATCATTTTTAAACCATAATTTCCAAACATAGAATTCAATTTCAAATTTTTAATTCAAATCAAACTATTTAAATTTCAAAACTTTATCAAGTTATTCAAAATAACTTTTATCTTTGAAACTCCTTTTCAAAAGCTTTTCATATTTAATCCAATCCCATTTTCAAAACGATTTTGGATTCAAAATTCAATTTTAAAATTATTTCAAAAATCTGTGACTTAACCAATTTCCTCGTGAAATCCATATTTGTGTGTGCATAGTGTAATCTTAGGTTTCACACAATAGTGCAATATCATCAATCATCACATCACGGATTCAAGCACATCAACATCAATAAGCGGTATAATCTTATATCGCTTATCTTCATTCACAAATTCATAAATAAATAATATAAATTTATCATAAATAAATAAATTACATTCGTCACAGATAAATAAATTACATTCATCACTGCTGAATTCATATCACAAAGCATCACACATTAGAGATATCACACAATTCAATATTCAATTGAATCCAAATATCCATAAATAAGATTACTTCAATTATCTGATTAATTTAAATCAGATAAATTACTTATGAATAACTACTGATCCTGGTTAATTAATATTAATTAATTACAAACCATTTTAATTAATTAACCTTTAAATCATTTATTAATTGACCTTTAATTATAAATTAATTAACCCTCAATTATTTATCAATCAACCATAATAAATCCACATTTAATTGTTAAATAATTAACCTTTAATTATTTAATTTTTATTTAAATTAATTATCCTTAATAATTGTATTAATTAATTAATAAATTAGCTCTTTAATTACTAAATTAACCATTGATTACTTTTATAAATAAATTAACCTTTAAATAAGTTATTTTCCCAAATTAATTACATTAATTAATTACTCCTCAATTAATTATCATTCCTTAATCACCTTCATTAATTAATTAACCTTAAATTAATTAATTATCCTAAATTAATCACACAAATTGATTATCCCTTAATTAATTATTAAGCAATTCTTTAGTTAATTAATTCTTAATTAATTTCATTAATTAAGTAATTTAACTACCCACATCAATTAATCCTTTTTTACTTAACTAACTAATTAACCCTTAATTACTTAATCATCCTTTAATCAATTTAATAAAATAATTAATCTTAATTAATTAATTATTCTCAAATTTCCTTAATTAATTAATCCCACAAATCAATTATACTTTAATTAATTTTTCTTTAACTATCAAGTAATTACAATCATTAATCATTTAATTATCATTTAATCTTTAATTAATAAACCTTGTAATTAATCATTATTAACAATATAAATTAACTTTACTTTTAAGTTAACGTTTTTAAAACATTTGATTAACTTCTTAATTTCATTTTCAAGTTTATTTAAAATAAACTTTAAAAAATAAAAATAAAGGCTATATACATTTTAAAATATTATAAAACATTTTAAACTCAACAATTTTTAAACGATTTATCTTCAAAACCCTTTACTAATCCCAAATCTAAACAAAATATAGTTCATTTAAAACGAAATGAGTTAAGCATGTTTAAATTGAAATTTGGTAAAAATTTGAAAACAGCTTTATACCTACCCGAGATATCCCCGAGCTACAACCCAGTTTCCCCGAGACCTCTTCGAGTAAAATCCCAAAACCCTCGAGCCATACACAGTTTCTTCTCTTTTTTTCTTCTTTTTCGCTGTTTAAAACCGTTATATCTAGCTAATTCACACGAACATGAACTCGAGCCAATTTCGAAAATCACACGAATAAACCCGAGGCATTTCAAAAAAAATTTCGAGTACAACGATACCAGACATGATGCGCGTGCAGGAACGATTTCTAGCTCTCTGACCATCATCGTCGACGCCTGCTTATCATCCTCGACCACACTGTGCCACCCAAACATCCAGTTTTATGAATACACCTGAGAATCAAAAATCAAGCTTCTCGATTTCAACCTGAGACCTATCCTGACGGGAAAACCCCCCTCGCCTCGACGCCATCATCTAACGGCGAACTTGCCGTTCCACCCAGACCTTCATCTCCATTCAATGAATAAATCCCCCATCCACGATCGACCATAAAGCTTCGACGACGACGCGATTAGCTTGAGAATGCCAGCACTCCAAACATAACCACAAACCCTAAATCCTCATCGTTATGCCACCTCGCTCATTTAAAATTTCAACAACTATTTTTTCGATGATCCACAAGCCTCCAGCCACCTCTGGCTCAAATTTCGATGACCACTTCGATGTCTTTCGTCAGAAATTGACGAAAACAAGTTTTCTATTCAACTCGAAACCTCTCGTCAAATACATTCTTAAAATTCTTGAAACTTACTTTAAAATTCATAGATTTGGAATACAAATCCATTTATGTAACTAAAGCTTGAAATCCAAATGTTTAATTCTGGACCAATTTTTATGTTCTACTGTTATTTAACAGTTTCCTGAATATTGCCAAATATTTTTGTTGGAAACCATTTTTAAAACAATTACCTTGTGATTTCAAACATCTTTTATTTATACAAATAAGCTTATAAATGATTGATCAAAGAGATTTTGATTTTACTCTTGTTTCTAACCTTAAACATAGGAAAACGCATATATGCCTGTATATATATATATATATATATATATATATATATCTTTTTAGATATATATTCCGATGTAATTTCATTCTAATAAACATCATTTCACAACATATATCCAATTTAGATCACACGCAAACCAGAATAAATATAAGGATTTAAAGATTTGCTCACCTTAATGAAGAACAGAGCCTGGAAAATCTAAGAATGACTTGAATTGATTGTTGCTTTGTTTTACTTTGATCTGGAATCCCAGTTTGGACTGAAGCTTGCTTATTTGATTTGCTCTTTGATGTTCATTTTTTCAGGTTTTTGCTTTTGTGCTTGCTTTTGAATTTGAATTTCCAGGATTGAATTGTACTTTCGATGGTTTTCTGATCTGTAGTTTGAATTGAAGTCCAACCTTTGTATTGAAAAAACTGTTGTTTGCTTGAAGTTAGACTTTCTTTTTAGAGAAAATGAAGTTTTAAACTGAAATCACTAGGTTTTTTTTATTTGATCACTGTTTTGAATTTCCTGACCTCTGAATATGAAAGACTTTTGAGGAATAATGCTTTAGCCTGATTACCCTTTCTCATGCATGTATTTTTTTTCCAAATTTCAAATTAAAAGAAAATTTTATCTTTTGCCACTTGTTCAAATTAACCAACACATGTTAGTTTTATATCTTACTTATTAAACATTTGTCATTTGTTACTTATATTGTGTTTAAGTCCTCTTGTGAAATTTATTTATTACATTTGTCAAAATCCCTTACTATATTTTATTTGTGAAACATGTTTTTATGTTTTATAAAATTTTACAAATGTCAAAACTCTATAACATATGTATTATATTTTTAAATTTTGTAAATATAGTAACTATACTTATTCATTTTAAGTGAAAGTATATTTTAAATCTCTTTATCAAATCTTCTTTAAATGTTAAACTTAAATTGTTATACTTATTTTAATAACTATAAATAAGTACTAGTGTTAAAATGTTCAATTCAACTTAAATTATCCTTTAGAAAATCATTATATTAATTTCAAGATATAGCTTCCAAATCACAATACATATATACACATATATATTAGAAAACAATCATTTTATTAATTTAAAAATATAGAATTTTAGATCCAATTTTATTTTCAATGTATTTATTAAATTTCAAAATCACATTTTATTTGTTATGGAATTTTTTTCCAATTTATTCATCATTTAACCAAAATTTAAAATTAATTACAAATAATGTCATAATTTGAATTCCAAAAATTGAATTTATTATCAAATTAATTCCGACTAAAATCCGAGAATGTTACAGATTCCCCCTTAAGAAAATTTCATCCTCGAAATTTGCTAGACAGGGAGACAAACGAAGGATGGATACACAAAGATAGAGAATCGACTCATCAATCAAGTTGAATATCTATTCTGCATTTGGCCTGCCAAATCAGAATATCATCAATAATTACGAGAACAAACTCATTCAATACTTTACAAAATACTCCGGTCATCGGTCTATGAAATATGCAGGGCATTGGTTAGTCCGAAGGATACCTAACCGTTCGTAGAATATATTGAGACCCAGACAATAGATAAATGGGTTTAATCTTCCATAATTCTCAAACACTAGGTATGGATTCCAAACTTAGGTCGGAATACCCCAAAGTTTACACCAGGTTGTCCCTCTTCGGACTTTGATCTTCACAAGAAATCACAATAGAATTTCAAATTTGGTTTTAATTGTAATCTTTTTATCGATGCAATTCAATTTAACTTCATTTTTAATTTACTAATTTATTCCAATAAAATTTCATTAAAGTTGAAAACGAAAGGCTGATAGAAATTTGATGAAGAGAATACGAGATAGAAACTTATCTATAACGATTCGCAGTGCTGCCATCACAGCAAAGCTTCTACCTTGAGCTGCCACGAAGCCATCAAAGAATTGAAATCGAATCAAAGGAGATTGATAGAGAAAATGGATTTCGTTGTTGTAGGGTATTGACCATTGGAAGCGGTGCTCCCCTGTCCCCTATCTCCTCCTCTTCTTGCACTCATACTCACTGTCAATGGATAGTAAGAGAACTTACTGAGGCATATAGACGGATATCTTAGGGATACACTCATTCTAGGGTATACTTTCATCCTATCTCTAATGAGTTACCTAATGCGTTATACTCCAAAAGCTAAATTTCAACCCTTGGCTCTGATACCAAGTTGTCATGGTCCAAATTTCAACGTTCGAAAATCGACACCCGTACTTCACTTGTACCCAAATGCCGCAGATTCAATCATTGAAATCCGACTCATGCTGAAGCTTATAACACATCAAGTACAACAACACAGCGGAAGAATGAATAATATCATCATTGATACACAATTGATACAATATCAGATACAACTGGATATCAATATAAAATAGAGCCAAAGATATACAATAGCGGAAGACAACACCAGAAGATGGTCTAGACTTTGCAACCATCGATAGCGGAAAGATATCTCCAAAAGATAATATCTTTAGAATTCAACAAGATAGATACTCCAACACATAGCGACTCCATTGCTAAAGCTCCAGAGCTAAAAAGACTCGAAGCCAGAAAGCGAGAACAACCATCAATGCTGAAGTGAAGCAACTTGATCCAAATGCGATTGCCAATATTCAGAGATTGAATGCTATTGAATCTACACCTACTAGCTGGTTATCTAAAAAACCCAACTCTAGACTGCCCGTGTGGAAAATTGTGGGCACCCAGAGTTTAGGAAGGGAACAATAAACTCCGGCTCAGACATGGGACTGGTATGAGCAAACAAAAATAGTTTCATCTTTAAAACAAACAACAAAAGATTTTAAAAGTTGAAAACCGCAATGCTTTTTAGAAAATGAAACTGCCATAAGGCCTCCCGCCACACACACAGTGCAAGCGCACACTTGGAGGAGATTTCTCCTTATGACAGTCAAAATACTTGATACGCGAAAATCATTTGATATTATTATTAGTGCATAGTGCAGAAAACCTTTCGAAAATATAATATAAATCTTTGCCAGCATACAGCCATTATTATATGCCTACTATAGCTACCATGTTCAATAGAAGGTTACCGCCGCATTCCATGGCAGGTTATACAACTAAAACTGTACAGGGCCCGTATTGTTTTGTCTGGATTTCCAACAAATGGTCAGGCTAAGAAACTTCCTTAAAATATGGAACGCCCATGGAGGGACACCCCCAAGAACCAAAATGGTTCCCTACGGACACAAGGCCGGGTTACAACTTCCCAGAAGTAACCCTATGCCATCCCCGGTCGTAATCAACCTTTATCCGAGCGCTCATCACCAACAACCACAAAGTAATAAATTTGCAGTAACCACATAAGTTAATATCTGGGATCCATACCATGATACCACCTCTATCCAGAAGAGGACATAACCTAGGAGCGCGACCCTTGCAACCTTGCCACAAAATTCATGTTTCGACCATTTCCAGGTTGTGAGGCTCGACGAAGTCTCCTCCATAAAGCTACACTTTTCACAAATCCATGCTTTGATCAACAAATGAACGGCAGCACTTCGTATGCCACATAACCAATTTGGAATGTATCACTAGTAACCATCAAGTACATAACCTCTGAGCTCATACGTCTCAGAGAAGGGTGTTAAGCCAAGAGAATAAATCTTCGCCACCAAACAGAAATGTATTTGATAGAAACCAGTTTTACATCTCAAAGTGTAATATCAGACACACATCCATACAAGTCTATTCCAGGTTCGAACAGAACCGAATGCACTTCACAAAGAAGCCCTTGCAAATCCGGATAATCCCAAATCACGTCCGGACTCCCCATCACAATGGGTGATCAAATCTCTATACTGGAGCCATTCGGTGCAGAGACATTCAATAGGTTATCCTTTCGCTTTCAAAAATATCCGGTCTTCACCATCGCTCTCCAAATGTTATCCATAATGTCGTATCATTATTCAGAATAGGTTATATGACACAAAGGTCCTCTCCCGGCTAAACCAAATAATGTGCGCAAATTTAAAAATCATATGGACAACAGATCTCAATTAAGTCACAACTTATTACCCAAAACAAATGGTTTAAACAAATTACCAATTTTAAATCTTTAAACAAAAAGATTTATTTCACAAAGATCACCAATCTTTCACAAAGATTCATTCATAGCCTTTCAAAAACAAATCCATTTCAAATTAGACTAACTCTTTCAATCTTTAAATTAAAGATTCAATCATATCTTTCAAAACATTCCCATTTCAAATCCTTTATATAAAAGATACACTGTTTAAAATCCTCTTCAATTTCAAAACAAGGTTCAACCATCTTTCACAAAGATTCGTTCATAGCTATTCAAAACTATTTCAATTCCATTTCAAATTTTGAAATCTTTCAACACAAATTGGAAATCCTTTCTTTATTTGAAAGCTAATATTATTTGGAAACAAATAGTTTTCATTTCGGAAAAATTCGATTACATTTGTACAAGTTAAAGCCCTTCAAGTATAAAACTTGGGTTAAATTTAAATCCCCACAAACAATACTTTTATAATGGTTTAAAACCCATATAAACACATTTATAACTTGTATAATCATTTTTAAACCATAATTTCCAAACATAGAATTCAATTTCAAATTTTGAATTCAAATGAAACAATTTAAATCTCAAAACTTTATCAAGTTATTCAAAATTACTTTTATCTTTGAAACTCCTTTTCAAAAGATTTTCATATTTAATCCAATTCCATTTTCAAAACTATTTTGGATTATTCAATTTTAAAATTATTTCAAAAATCTGTGACTTAACCAATTTCCTCGTGAAATCCGTATTTATATGTGTATAGTGTAGTCGAGGGTTTCACACAATAGTGCAACATCATCAACATTACATCACGGATTCAAGCACATCAACATTGATAAGCGGTGTAATTTTATATCGCTTATCTTCATTCACAGATTCATAAATAAATAATATAAATTTATCACAGATAAATAAATTACATTCGTCATAGATAAATAAATTACATTCATCACAGCTCAATTCATATCACAAAGCATTATACATCAAGGATATAAAACAATTCAACATTCAATTGAATCTAAACATCCATAAGTAAGAATATTTTAATTATCTGATTAATTTAAATCAGATAAATTACTTATGAATAACTACTAATCCTGGTTAATTAATATTAATTGATTACAAACCATTTTAATTAATTAACCTTTAAATCATTTATTAATTGACCTTTAATTATAAATAATTAACCTTTAATTATTTATCAATCAACCTTAATAAATCCATATTTAATTATTAATAATTAGCCTTTAATTATTTAATTTTCCTTTAAATTAATCATCCTTAATCAATTATATTAATTAATTAATAAATTAACTCTTTAATTACTAAATTATCCCTTAATTACTTTTATAAATTAGTTAACCTTTAAATAAGTTAATTATCCCTAATTAATTACATTAATTAATTACACCTCAATTAATTATCATTCCTTAATCATCTTCATTAATTAATTAACCTTAAATTAATTAATTATCCTAAATTAATCACACAAATTGATTAGCCCTTAATTAATTATTAAGCAATCATTCTTTAACTAATTAATTCTTAATTAATTTCATTAATTAAGTAATTTAACTACCCACATCAATTAATCCTTTTTTACTTAACTAAGTAATCAACCCTTAATTACTTAATCATCCTTTAATCACTTCAGTTAATTAATCTTAATTAATTAATTATTCTCAAATTTCTTTAATTAATTAATCCCACAAATTAATTATACTTTCATTAATTTTTCTTTAATTATCAAGTAATTATAATCATTTAATTATCATTAAATATTTAATTAACAAACCTTGTAATTAATCATTATTAACAATATAAACTAACTTTACTTTTAAGTTAACATTTTAAAACATTCGATTAACTTCTTAATTTCATTTTCAAGTTTATTTAAAATAAACTTTTAAAAAATAAAATAAAGGCTATATACATTTTAAAATATTTTAAAACATTTTAAACTCAACAATTTTAAAATGATTTATCTTCAAAACCCTTTATTAATCCCAAATCTAAACAAAATATAGTTCATTTAAAATGAAATGAGTTAAGCATGTTTAAAATGAAATTTGTTTAAAATTTGAAAACTGTTTTATACCAACCTGAGATATCCCAGAGCTACAACCCAGTTTCCCCGAGACCTCCTTTGAGAAAAATCCCAAAAACCCCCGAGCCATTCACAGTTTCTTCTCTTTTTTTTCTTTGTTTAAAACTACTATATGTGGATAATTCACACGAACACGAACTCGAGCCAATTTCGAGAATCACACGAACAAACCCGAGGCATTTCAAAAAAAAATTCGAGCGAAAAGATACCAGACATGAACACCCATCCGTGCATATGCATGAATGGTTTCTGGCGTTCTCACCATCATTGTCGATGCCTGCATATCATCCTCGACCATGTTGTGCCACCCAAACATCCAATTTTACCTAAGAATCGAAATCAAGCTTCTTGATTTCAACCTGAGACCTAACCTGATGGGAAAGTCCCCCCCCCCCCCCCCCCCCCCCGCCTCGACTCCATCATCCAACGGCGAACTTTACATTCCATCCAGATCTTCATCTACATTCCATGAATAAATCCCCCCACCCGCGATCGTCCATAAAGCTTCGACGATGACGCGATTAGCTCGAGAATGCCAGCATTCCAAACATGACCACAAACTGTAAACCCTCATCATTATGCCACCTCGCTCATTTAAAATTTCAACAGCTATTTTTTCGATGATCCACAAGTCTCCAGCCACCTCTGGCTCAAATTTCGATGACCACTTCGCCGTCGTTCGTCAGATATTGACGAAAACAATTTTTCTGTTCAACTCGAAACCTCTCGCCAAATACATTCTTAAAATTCTTGAAACTTACACCGAAATTCATAAATTTGCAATACAAATCCATTTATGTTATTAAAGTTTGAAATCCATATGTGTAATTTTGGACAATTTTTTATTTTCTACTGTTATTTAAGAATTTACAGAGTATTACCAAATATTTTTGTTGGAAACCATTTAAAAAAAATTATCTTGTGATTTCAAACATCTTTTATTTATACAACTAAGCTTATAAATGATTGCTCAAAGAGATTTTGATTTTACTCTTGTTTCTAGCCTGTAAACATAGGAACATGCATATATGCCTGTATCTATATATTTATATCTCCTTAGATATATATATATATCTGTATATGTATATGTATATGTATATATGTATATATGTATTCCAATGTAATTTCATTCTAAATAGCATCATTTCACAGCATATATCCAATTTAGATCACACGCAAACTAGAATAAATATAGGGATTCAAAGATTGGCTCACCTTAATAAAGAAGAGAGCCTAGAAAATCTGAGAATGATTTGAATTGATTGTTGCTCTGTTTTACTTTGATCTGGAATCCCAGTTTGGACTGAAGCTTGCTTATTTGATTTGCTCTTTAATGTTCATTTTTTCAGGTTTTTGCTTCAGTGCTTGCTTTTGAAAGGTTTGAATTAAACTTTTGATTATTTTCTGATCTGTATTTTGAATTGAAGTCCGACCTTTGTATTGAAAAAATTATTGTTTGCTTGAAGTTAGACTTTCTTTTTAGAGAAGATGAAGTTTTACACTGAAATCACCAATTTTTTTATTGATCACCATTTTGAATTTCCAGACCTTTGAATATGAAAGAATTTTGAGGAAAAATGCATTAGCCTGATTACTTTTTCTTATGCATTTTTTTTTCCAAATTTCAAACTAAAAGTAAAGTTTATCTTTTGTCACTTGTTCAAATTAACCAGCACTTGTTAATTTTATATCTTACTTATTAAACATTTGTCATTTGTTACTTATATTGTGTTTAAGTCCTTTTGTGAAATTTATTTATAACATTTGTCAAAATCCTTTACTATATTTTATTTATGAAACTTATGTTTTATAAAATTTTACAAATGTCAAAACTCTTTAACATATGTATTATATTTTTAAATTTATAAATATACTAACTATACTTATTCATTTTAAGAGAAAATATATTTTAAATCTCTTTACTAAATCTTATTTAAATTTTAAACTTAAATTGTTATACTTATTTTGATAACTATAAATAAGTACTAGTGTTAAAATGTTCAATTTAACTTAAATTATCCTTTTGAAAATCATTATATTAATTTCAAGATATAACTTCCAAATCACAATAGATATATACACATATATATTAGAAAACAATCATTTTATTAATTTCAAAATATAGAGTTTTAAATCCAATTTTATTTCCAATTTTTTTCCAATATATTTATTAAATTTCAAAATGACATTTTATTTATTATGGAATTTTTTTCCAATTAATTCATCATTTAACCAAAATTTAAAATTAATTACCAATAATTTCATAATTTAATTCCAAAAATTGAATTTATTATCAAATTAGTTCTGACTAAAATCCGAGAATGTTACAAGATTCATGTATATAGCATATTCACTGATTCCTGTTTGGACTTCATGTTGTCTGATATGCATATTGAAGTCTGTTGCAGTTTGAATTATGATGAGTTGCTTCTTTACTTTGATATTGCAGTCTGGTCTTGGTCAAGTCTGGTGCTGTTTTGGTCGAGACATTGTATAGATGGTCTTGTACACTGTTGTATTGATAGTGCTTTGTATTTATTTCCCTATCGGATATCATCATGCAGTATTCATTGTGACTGTGCACTGAATCTTGAAGTCTGCATGCATTTATGTTAAGTTGAGCCACTTGGTTGAGCATGTATACTTAGTTGGTTCATCGGTGTTTTATGTGTTTCAGTTTGAATTATGATGAGTTTCATCCTTGGTCTTGTATACATGTGCACTGCCTTTATTCTGACCAGTTCATTTCCTTGAGTCTGGTTGATGGTTTGCTTTGTCGACTTGTATTTGCAGTGGGTTGCATACTGAGTTGTTTCACTGATGCATCACTGTTTTTTATGTCTTTGGTCTGGGCATGTGTGCTTCATGGACTTGTATTGGTTATATGCATTTGAACTCATAGCCTTGGTTCTGGTGCACACCATATTGAACTAGTCGAGTTACTTGTATCAGTCCATTTCTGTGTTGTATGTGGTCTTGTTTTATTTGTATTTGCATGCTTGCTGCTGCTATGCACATGCTTCGGTTCATGTATGCTTGGTGCTGGTCTTTGACTTTGACCTGTTCGACATGAAATCTGGTGCTTGAATTTGCAGTGCACCACTTTGTATGTGCATGTTGCATATTCACTTATACTTGACAATTTTCTTTAGCTTGCACATGTTGACTGCACATGTGTTGAATCTAGCTTGCAGCTCGGGTTTGACTTTGTGCTCGCGTTATGACTTTATTTTTATTGCACTTGAGTTGAACCCGGCTTTTCATTTGGGTTTGACCTGTGCTCACCTGTCCCTGTAAATTTATCACGTGCATATCGGTGTGCACGACCTTATGGCATGTACAATAATACACTGTGCATGTCACAAATTGTTCGTGTATGATGAATTCAAAATAAAATGATGACGAAAAAGCCAAATAACTGAGGAAAATAATATTTTCAAAATATATTTTATTTTACACTGCAAAAATATTTCATTTTCAATTTTAATGCGTCAGTGTATATTTTTGCAGATTGCCCAAATGCTGGATTCAAACTGGAATGAAGATGAAGATCAAGTTTGAGTGAACGGGTGATATGTAGTGAGGTGCATATGTAAATTATAATCGTGATATGACTGAAATTGTATTGTGATTGAAATTGTATGTATATGCGTGTGTGTATATATATAATGAGAGCTCAAATTTGTACTATTCAAAATTGTAATAAATATCTGTTTGAATAAAATATCTTTTTGAATTTAAATTCTGTGTTATTTATTTTATTCAGCAAACATTTATTTAATTATGTGAAAAATAAAATAGGAAATTAACAAATACATTAAAATGAATATATATATATATATATATTTATTATAATAAAACAAAAATCATATACCCGCATATTCAACAATCTCCTCCTTTTGATGATAACAAACATATATCTAAGGTTTTGAATTTATTAAATGTATTTGATTATTCAATTTGCTCCCCTTATTTGAATGCTTCCACTTTGCACAAAGTCACCCTTCATATATGCATGCAAATAAAAATATGCAAATGAGCCTAGATGCAAATAGAATTTTTTTTAACCTTTATTTGTTTTTATTTGACAAAATCTTAACTTTTCTCTCCCACTTTTGTTATCAGCAAAAGAATAATAATGTTAGAAAAATAGAGACAAAGTGATAGACGTTTATATAACATTAAAACTCAATCGAGTATAAATATTAAATTTCAATAAAAAATAAACAAAAATCATAAATACTCTGTTTGAAGCATATTCCACTTTAGAGTGGTATGGATGATGTCATCATATAAAACCATATAGTTGTGTCTACTTGTGGTATATTTATTTCAGGAATTTGAATATCTACTAACCATGCATAACCGTTGGGTCTTTTAAATGAGATTAGTAGTATTCCAAATTTTTTCTATAAAAAAAATGAATTCAAGTATCTTCTAACCAGGCATAGTCGTGAGGACTTTTAAATTAGATTAGAGTCAACTTGTCTATTTAATAACTCAATTTTGATATGCGCTCCATACATACATAACCGTGAGGACTTTTAAATGAGCATGGAAGCACATAATAAAAAATTCCAAGTAATTCACCTATGCATAACCGTGAGGACTTTTAAATGAGAGTGAATACTTTGGATCACTTTTTAAAAAAAATGAAAAACGAATGATTTCCTGTATAAAATCCACATATTGACAAATTATATTGCATTTTGATGAGTGGTGGTCGTTAGAAATATGATAGAAATAGAGATGTTCATGGAATTTTCACCAACAAAAAGTTTTAATAACTCTTGTTTAAATTTCTAAAGAAATTTACTAATTATACTATCTTGAGTTATAATATATGATCAATATCAACACTCATCACTTTTTCAATCACTATTTATCTTTTCGATAATCAGTAGGGAGACAGATTAGTTAATGTAATCATTTAATCTCAAATTCAAAAATAATTATCAAATTTTCTAAAAGTGACTAATCTGAAACAAGGTCAAAAATGATTTTCTAGAAGGGTTTTATAAGAAAAATTATGCTATTTGAAATAAAAAATATGCACATATTTCTTTGAAAAAAACGATGCAATTACCGAATGTCTAAACATAAATCACGTTCCACTAGTAATTTTTCTATCATCTAGATTGCCGGTGTAATCTGCTTCTAAATTTTTCTTTGACACAAGATTATCATTTGAATGTTATAGACCAGACCGTGAAGTTGCAACAAATTTCTTAAAATTATTTTTAACAGCTTCTATATGAAATTCGCTTAAATTTGAAGAAATCATGCAAATTTACAAACAGTGACCATAGTGTCAGAACAAATATATCCACGTGTAACATGAGCAATCAGAAAACAATAAAACACCATCATTTGACCGAACAAATTTATATGGATTAGTTCAAAGATGAAAAGATGATTGGTTAACATTTTTAACAAATCAGAGTCAAAATAAGAACAAGTCAAGTAAGATCATATTAATTAAGAATAAGTTAGAATTAAAATCAACATTTATTTTTTCATCACATAACAGGCTGAATTAAGTATGGTGCAGATTATCACATTTAATAAATCATTCAAGATGAATATATCAATACCTGTTTTACCTTTACGGTAATTTTTGGTTGTTGCCCATTGTGATTCTGTCACCTTTGTACTAGGCTAAGGAACTTTCTTTTGTCGCCTGTTTTGTCCCTGGATCAACCAAAATCCAAGTAACACCATTGTTGTTCCTTAGCCTGCCATCACACCTACACGAGGGAAGATTTTTGTGACTTATTTGTTTTTATAGGTCCATTTTTGTTAGTGGCAGAAGATTTTGAAAAATAATTTCGTGGAGACCCAAAACTATTTATATATGTTCCATTCGGCACCCAGATTTTTTTAACTTTGAGGGATTTTATATTCGTGCCTTTTGGAACCAAATTTGAAATTGTTTTCACGTGTTTGGGTCTATACCAACAATTATTTTGATTGTATCCAAATTTTCTACAAATTGTGCACATTGAATTGACTTGATTAATTTCATTTCTAACATTTTCAGATTGATTATATCCAAGTCCTTGTCTAACTATATTAACGGTTTGTTTTCCTGATAGCATATTCAATGATTTTTCACTTTTGGAAAATTTTATTAAAGTTGTAGACAATTGTTGGACTTGTGTTTTGAGAGATTCATTTTCGTTCAATAATTGAGTGCACTTTTTAGTAGAATTCTCTCTCCTAGTATCTTCACTCTCTTTCAAAATTAGAATTTCATTTTCAAGCGATTTAATTTTAATTTTTGATTTTTTAATTTTTGATTTTTTTTAATTTCTTCTTCGAGTGGTGGACGCTTATCACACTTAGGGATCCTACTTTGATAGTTTTTAACTACTTGGTCAAGTAGTTTATTTGATCTATCAAAGTATCTCTTTATGATTCAGTTTTAGCGTACTTCTCCCTAAGTCGTTCAAAAAGGCCATTTACTTTGTGGAGGTATATAAGTAATTCTGAGTGAGTGAGTTTTGATACCTTGCTTGGCTCATCATCATCGCTATCCGTTATGTCACCTCGTAGGCACAGATCTGCTTTCTCACTCTCATTGCTAGTACTTTTGTTATCTTCATCACATGTATTCCACGTGGCTGCAAATTCTCCTTTTTGATTTCTTTTCTAAGCCGTGTCAATTCTGAGGACAATTTGGCTTGATATGTCCAGGTTTGTTACACGTGAGACAAATGATTTCTCCCTGTTCTAAGTTATCTAGAACTTTGATTATTCTGCTTTTTAATTTTTGATTTAGAGCTGGATTTCCATATTTGCAGTTCCACTTTTTGAATCTCTTTATTAGTAATGCCAGCTCAGCTACTCCATCATCATCGCCATCATCATCACTTTAAGTTGTTCCTTTGAGAGCTATTGATTTCTCCCGAGTATCTCCTCCTTCACGCTCTTCCTTGAATTTCATTTCTAGCTCATAAATGGTGAGATTTCCAATGAGTTCTGTAACGACCCGCAATCCGTACCCCTTGAGTCATCACTGTTCTATAAAAATCAACTCAAGTTGTACAGAAATACGAACCATTTGGGTTAAAGAAGAAGAGGTAGAAGGAGAAAAATAGAATACAACATCAGAATCTAACCATCGCAGTGGAATAAAATATAATAGATAATAAATGATCTTTACTCAAAACCAAATATCTATGTTTATATATTACATCATCAGAGTACATCAATCACAGTTCAACATCAACAACATAAAAATGGATACACAGCTACTCAACACAGCGGAATATATATAAAACAAGTACGAAAGTACGTATTGTCATCCAGCTCGTCACCTGAGCTCCACAACATCATATCCTGTGTCCTATAATACTCGGTCTGACCCGAGCATTATAGTTAAATAACACCCGAGTCAGTCTGGAATACCAGCGTGAGAAAATCACACTCAATTGATTATTAAAGTTTCAAAAATCCTTTGAAAACAAAAGCATCTCGTAAGACCATGCCACAAATAAACATGTCGGGTTTTTACCTTAGAACAGCTAAAACAATTTTTATAGAAATCCTCTGATATTGTAATAGGGTCTATATACAAATACTTATAAAATAGCCGAAATTGTTACATCTATTAAATTCCAGCTACTAGCCACAGAGTGGGTAATACAAACAAAACTCGTACAAGACTCGTAGGGAGAATGGATTTCCAACTAATAATTAGGCACTGGGGTACCACCTATCACAGTACGTGGCCTAGATCACAGTACCGAGGAGTACGCCCGCTCCCCTGCAACACAAGGTCGGAACTATTCCTTATTGAACAGGCCCGAACAAGATAACCCTGCAGTTGTGGCCAACAACTGCCCACACAGTCGAAATAAAGGGACATCTAGACAGGGGTATACCTCGTCCTGCTTGGGCATAACCCACCTAACCTTGCTGCATAACCCCTGATTTTCAGTCATTCCCGGTTGATGAGGCTCGAGGCTAAGAGTTACCTTTTTAGACCGTTTCACTTCGAATGCCCATCGTCCGCTTGACGATGTTCCGAAAGCATTCATCCATACAAGTCCGTCCCGGGTTCGAACGGAACCGAAGGCACTACTCCTACTATATCCATTTTAGAAATATCCTCAGGATTAGTAGCGACTATCCCTTGCACTTCACTGCTCCATCTTCGAATCCAAACTCATTTTCCACGAAAACGTACAAACTGGATCAGAAGTGGTTTTCGAGAAACAAATCTCGATCCCGGTTTCTTCAAAACGATCAGCGCATTTGTCCAATATTGATAGTCGGTTATTTAACTGTCAATTGACATTCACAAACAACCATCTAACAATAAATAATCTCCCAAAATTATTTATTAACCTCAAAATATCTTTACAAGATATATTTCTATTTTCAACCCTTTGAAAACAGTTACAAATCATCTTTCTTTTTCAGAATAAACTTTCCCAAATATTTTTCTGTCTCCTCTGGGATCACCAAGCACAAAACTAGATTTAGAACAGTTTTAAAAACACTTTATTAGAAAAATATACTTTAAAATATTTAAATTAAAAATTACTTCAATATTTATTAAAAATATATACTTTAGGAATATTTAAAAAAATGAGGTTGCCTTTATAAGTATAAAACTAGATTTCTTCTTTAAAACAAATACCAAATCACTTTTAAATAATTGCTGCTATAATAGATTAAAAGAAAATACTCACTTTAGAATTTAAATATTAGAAATAATAAATTTTTCAAAACTTGCTTTTTAAAACAACTTTAAAACCTTTAATTTACAATTAAAAATTTACTTTGAAAACGTAACTGGTTATCTAGAGAAAAATTCCAACTTCAATCACTTAAATCAATTTTCCAAATTGATTTCCAATTTATTCCATTTGAAATAAATTTCTTTACTTTCTCAATTCATTTCAAAGTTCATTAATTATGGACTTTATTATTATTATTATTATTATTTTCCGTTTGATTTTAAATCTTTTAACTGAAATATGCAAATTTCAGGTTTTTTCCAATTTCTTCTTTATTCTTTTCAATAATTTAAATCTTAAATTTTAAATAAATGTTTTATTCTTTTAAAATAATAATACTGAAGTTTAAAATTCATTAATCTTCTGATTATTCAAAATTACCCTTTTTATACTCAAGATTTATTTATTAGAATTTTAAAGTCACTTTATTTCTTTTTTAATTCATTCTTAAATTTATTCAAATTTCCATAATTATTTTACTTACAAATTCACTTCTTTTATTTTATTTCAAAAATTCAATTTATATATTTTTGGAAATTCATTATACCCAATTATATCCAATCGAACCATAGCATTCAATATTCCAATATAATTCATCATAGAATATCAAATAATCACAACAGAGGGTATTAAATAATTTACATAAATGTTGAGGGATCCAGTTGGATCCCTCCAACATGTTTTCCATGCATCCACAGACGTTAGCACAATATAAAATGCCAATTCCAAAATATACCATACTATAGCACATCAATCAATTCAACCATTCTCGAAGCTCACGCTCACAGAAACCCTACGCGCCATCGTGAAACCCTATTCACTGAATCGCGACTCACTTTCGAAGTCGAAATCGCCCTCGAGCTTTCCAAATCGCACGCGACACTAGCCACATCCATAACTGACAACAAGCCCTCGTAGCATCGTCGAGCTATCCACATAGGCTTCGCGCAACTCGAATCATCGCCACCTCAAAAGTGAAACCCAAGCTGCGGCTAAACTTCATGATTAGGGGTTCGGTCGATACGGGTCGAAGTGGAAGTCGTGATTCTTGATTAATTCGATTTGAATGAAATCTGGATTTTGACTTTAGTTTAAATGAAGATGACGAGAATCTTGTGTCTTTCCCCTTTTTTTTCGATTTACACTGGTTTTTGAAGATGAAGGCTTCGGCCATATATTTTTCTTTTTAACCGAACGCGTGGATTCTTGAAGAAGGCTCGGCTGTAGATATTAAAAAGAGAAGCGTGTTGAAGAATACTCGCTACAGTGTTTCGAAAAATGATAGAATCGCGGCTGATAGGAAAGGAAATGGCTGATAGTGACCAGATATAAAAATATAAATATTTAAGTTAAATTCAACTCGTGTCGATAGACGCAACACGAAATTTGACTTCCTATCGATGCGTGCCGCTAGGCGTTCCCAGTGTTATATACCTATTTCGAACGCAATGGAAAAGGTTTCGAATCCTAATTTGATCGTATGGAGAAGATAACTTTCCGAATCGATTATTATCAATTAAAATTTCAACACGTTTATATATCGTACACTCACATAACAACTCCGATCACTACGAAAACTGAAATCCGATAGTAATATACTATTGTGGATCCAATGGAGCTGATTTCGTCAAATTCCAAGACTGTGCCTCGGAAGGCTATTTTTAAATTCAATTTAAACGATGAAATTTCAAAATCTAACCAAAACACTTTCGAATCAAACTTAAACACCTTTACTATCTTTAGTGTTATCAATATAAATTTTACAAGCCTTTAAATTATTTTTAACACGCTTAGAACTCCATATTTAGCATTTTACCCAACTTCAAATTATTCAATTTAATAATTTAATCATCAAATAAATTGTGATGTTTGAATTCAAGTTAAATATTAACCTTTAAATATTTAAAATCAATTAAATATTCCTACTTCAAATGCCAAAAAAATTCCGCGTCGTCACAAGTTCTTCAACTTTGATTTGTTTTAAATCTTTCTATTCTTGAATGGTAGTCATTTTGCTTCAAAATTTCGTGGAAGGACTCTGAGGATTTTTCAGACTATTTCCAATTCTGTGTAAGATTTCTCAAGAGCTTTTGATTTGTATACGATGTTGGAAAGCCATCCGTACATCTCTTTGACATTTCTTCCTTTGCCATTGTAAAATTCTCGTATTTGCTACTCAGCATGGCAAGGCGTGATTCCTTGACTTGAGATGTTCCTTCGTGAGTCACTTCTAGTGTGTGCCATATTTGTTGTGCAGTTAGACAATGTAAGACACGATTAAATTCAATACGATCCAATGAACAAATAATAGAATTCATAGCTTTAGCATTAGCGTTCTATAACTGATTTTCTAGATATGTCCATTGATCAAATGGGTTTTCAATTTCTTGATTATTTACAACTATAGTGGGTGCTCTATAACCTTTCTCAACTATATTCCAAGCATCAATGGTTTTTAGAAAAGTCTTCATTCTATTTTTCTGGTAAGCATATTCACTATTGAACATTGGTGGTCTAACTATGGACCGACCCTCAACAAAAGCAGTATTAAAGGAAGCCATTTGTCACGACCCAAATTTCAGCGTTCGAAAATTGACACCGGTACTTCACTTGTACTCGAATGTCGCAGATTCAACGGTTGAAATTCAACTCATTCCGGGGCTTATAACACATTAACTATAACATCACAGTGGAAGACGAAAATATATCATTGATATACAACAGCTGATACAATATCGGATACAACATGAATATCAATATTAACAGAGATATAATACAACAGCTGAAAGAACAGCACAACTGGATGGTCTAGACTTTGCAACCATCGACAATGGAAAAATAACTCCAATGGAATCCCAAGTGAGAAAACTAGAGTCCAACATCTAGCGGTTCCATTGCCAAAGCTCTAAAGCTATAAAGGCTCTAGACCTGAAAGTGAGAATCACCATCCATGCTAAAGTGAAGCAACTCGGTCCTAATGTGATTGCCAATATCTAGAGATTGAATGCTATAAAATCTATACCTACAATTTCACTATCTGAAAAATCCAACTTTAAACTGCCCGTGTGGAAAATTGTGGGCACCCAGAATTTAGGAAGGGAACAATAAACTCCAGGTCAGTCATAGGACTTGTGTTAGCAACAAAAACAGTTTTAAACAAAAACAAACAACAAAGAATTTAAAATTGAAATCTGCAATGCTTGTTGGAAAATGAAACTTCCATAAGACCTCCCGCCACACACACAATGCAAGTGCACACTTGGAGGAGATTTCTCCTTATGACAGTCAAAAATGCTTGATACATGAAAACCATTAGATATTATTATTAGTGCATAGTGCAGCAAAAATATTTTGAAAGTACAATATTAATCTTAGCCAACATACAAACCATTATAGTATGCCTACTATAACTACCAAGTTAAATGGCGGGTTCTACAACTAAAACCGTACAAGGCGCATATTGGTAATTGGTTTTCCAACTAATGGTCAGGATAAGGAACTTTCTATTGCCACATGGGAACGCCTCTGGAGGGACACCCTGAGAACTTACCCGGATCTCTGCTAACACAAGGTCGGTTTACCCCCTTCCCCGGAGTTACACCTAATGGTATGCCATCTCCGGTCGTTCCTTTATCCGAGGATCCTCAACCACAAAGCAACAATCACACGGTAATAAATTTACAGTGTCCACACAATTAAGTATATGGTCTCCATACCATGATACCACCCTTTTTCGGAAGAAACAGACATACCTTAGGGGCGCGCCCACTACAACCTGGCCGCCTCTTTCCTATTTCGACCATTTCAAGGGTGTGAGTTCCCGATGCAGTCTCGTCGACAAAGCTACGCTTTTCACAAAGCAATGCTTCAATCAACAAATGATCAGCAGCACTTCGTATGCCACATTACCAAATTGGGAATGTATCACTAGTAACCATCAACTACATAACCTTCAAACCGTACGTCTCAGAGAAGGGTGTTAAGCTAAGAGAATAAATTCTCCGCCACCAAACAGGAATGTATTTGATAGAAACTAGCTTTGCATCTCAAAGTGTAATGTCACATACACATCCGTACAAGTCTGTTCTGGGTTCGAACAGAACCGAAGGTACTTCAAAGAAGCCCTTGCAAATCCGGATAATCCATAATCACGTCCGGACTCCCCATCACAAAGGATGATCAAATCTCTATACCGGCGACTATTCGGTGCAGAGATATTCGACGAGTTATACTTTCGCTTTCGAAAATATTCGGTCTTCACCATCGATCTTCACCATCGGTCTTCAAATTCTATCCATAACGTCGTATTGTTATTCGGAATAGGTTATACGACACAAGGTCCTCTCCCGGCTAAACTGAATAATGAGCGAAATATTTGAAAACATATGGATATTGGAATCTCAGTTAAGTCACAACTTATTACCCAAAAATTTTCTTTCAAATGGTCTAAACGAATTACCATTTTAATCTTAAAAAAAAAGATTCACTTTACAAAGTTCACCCATCTTTCACAAAGATTTATTCACAATATCAAAACAAAGGATCTATCTTTGAGATCCTCTTCAATTTCAAAACAAGGTTCAACCATCTTCATAAAGATCCATTTATAGCTTCCAAAACTTGAAACCTATTCAATACAAATTGGAAAACCCTCCTTTATATGAAATCTATTTTTATTTGAAAACAAATAGTTTTCGTTTTGGAAAAATCCGATTACATTTGTACAAGTTAAAGGCCTTGGGTTAAATTCAATTTCCCAAAACAATACTTTTCAAATGGTTTAAAACCAATACAAACACATTTATAACTTGTACAACCTTTTTAAACCATAATTTTCAAATATAGAATTCAATTTCAAATCAATTCGAATTCAATTTCAAATCTTGAATTCGAATTCAAATCAAATTATTTAAAATTCCAATCTTTATCAAGTTATTCAAAATAACTTTTATCTTAAAAACTCCATTTCAAAAACTTTTCATATTAAACCCAATTTCATTTCCAAAACATTAGAATTCAAAATTCAACTTAAAAACCATTTCATTAAATCTGTGACTTAACAAATTTCCTCATGCAATCCATATTTGTGTGTGTAAGGTGTAGTCCAAGGGTTTTACACGATAGTGCAACATCATCGATTTTTATAGATTCAAACACATCAATATCGATAAGCGGTATAATCCAATAATGCTCGTCTCCATTCACAGATTCATAGATAAATAATGTAAATTTATCATAGATAAATAAATTACATTCATCACGGATCACACCAAAATAATTCATATCACAAAGCATAACATATCAGGGACATCGAACAATTCAACAATCAATAGAATTCAAACATCCATAAGAAAGATTGATAAATTTTTAATTAATTTAATTAATCTCTAATTAAATTAATTAATAATTTTTTTATTACTTGGATTACCTTAATCCTGCTTACTTATTAGTTAATTATAAATTTGTTAGTTAATTATTTCTAATTATCTACCTTAACAAATCTTCCTTGATTAATTATTCTTTAATTACATTTAAGTAATTATCCCTTAATTATTTATTCAATTAATTATTTCTCCACTAAGTAACTTCACTAAGTAATTCTTAAATTAATTAACTTCTAGATAAATTTTACGAATTAATTCTTAAATTAATTACACTAATCAATTAATTATTAATTACTTCACTAAGTAATTACCCTTTTTATTTATTTACACAAAGTAATTAAACCCAAATTATTTCCAATTCTTTAATTAATTACATCCAATAATTACCCATTAATTACTTCACTAAGTAATTACACTTTATAAATTTCATTAAGTAATTATACTTAACAAAACATTAAGTGATTATCTTAAATTAATTAAACTAATTAATTAACTTAAACTAATCGCATTAACTTAATTAATTACATTGAGTAATTAATCCCTTTAATTACTTTCATTAAGTAATTATACTCAACCAACTTCACAAATGATTATCCTTAATTAATTAATTTAATAAATTATTCAAAAAAGTTAATCACATCAATTAATTATTTAATAGTCCCTAGTTAATGATCTTCATTAACTATTTATAATTCTTTAATTATTTTCCTCAAGTAATTAAACTCTAATTAACCATCATTTATTACAAATTAATCACTTTTTAATAACCAATTAATTTATTTCTAATTATTTAATTAATTAAGTGCTTAACTGAAACTTAATTAATCCTTAATTTTTGATTAATTAATTTCTAATCATTAATTAATAAATCTCACTTATCTAATTAATGATCTTTAATTTCAAATTAATTAACCTTTATTAACTGACTTTCAAACCTTAATTACTTATTTAATAATCCATTATTAATTAATTAAAGTAATTAATTATGCTTTAATTTCCTTATTACTTAAATTAATATCAAATCATTAAATCTTAATTAACTTAAGGTAAACATTATTCTTATTAAAGACCTAATTTATCATTTACAAAGCCTTTAAAACATTTTACGTTTAAAATTTACGTTTAAATTTCATTTTAAAATTTAAGTTTTAAAACAATTACAAATTTAACTGTAACAAAATTTAAAACAATTTAAAACCTTATAAACAAATGTTAAAGAAAACACATATCTTATATAAAGAGATTATTAGAGTTTAAAACCAAATTAGATCAAATTCCAAATCTCGTTTATTTTTAAAAACTTTTACAAATCTATTTTTAATAGGTTGCTTCGGGTTCAACCCGAAAGATACTCGAGTACATAACCGAGAAAACCCCCGGCTTTTCCTCTTTTCAAAATTTTGATTAAGTTTTTAAAGTTTTAAATCTGAAACTAATTTCACTCACATATCACCCCGAGAATTCGCTCTAGTCTAAACCCCATTGTCCCGAGACCTACTTCGAGACAAAACACAACCCAAGCACTGACACCAAAACCCACAGTTGTGCACATGCACCAGCGATGCTGCCACTTATGATCATCCACGTTGACCTCCTCACATTGGCGATCATCCTCGCACTATAATCCAACCAACAGAACATCGATTCACCCTCAAAACCAAAATCGAGCAACCCTGCACCATGCTAGAACAACAAACCCAAAACCCGAAACAACCTCGCACACGCTCTTCCGACCACCGGCATGTGTGGGACTCTAGCCTTGCCTTTGCTAACACCCCATCTTCCAATTCCCAAAATATGGTGGCACTCAGTCCACCAAAGACACCGTGGAGATACCTTTTCCGATCCAGCCTAAAACTCGGGTTATAGACAGATTCAATCCACCACCGCCAATACAGTGACCGACCATCACTTCTGCCATTTTTCTCAAACACTCCGTTCATTCCTCTACCAGCAGAGAAGACCACGACCCCCTAGATCGCTTAGATCGCCAGAAAACCATCCAAACACCAAATCTGATCAAACACGAACTGCACCCTCAATTCATTACTAAAATTTGAGATTTTACTTTTAAAAATCAAGTTTTTTTTTGTCAAAGCCAGCGAGGTTAACTGGTCCCCTACCAGTTTATTGCATAGACAATAAATGTTACAACAGATACAAAGAGATAACAAGGAAGGGAAAACAACAACAAAAAAAGAAAAGAAAACAGGGATCATTCCCAAAATTGCAACAGATCAGGTTTGAAAACAGTATGACAGATCTTCATTTGGCAGTAAGTAGCATTCTTCACTTCATACCAAAGCTCATCCCCGTTCTTTCTTTGATTTTCAAAAAAACTGCATTTCTTTCTCTCTATATGACTGTCATGTAAATTTTCATGCACACAGCAAGCAACCTACCCATTACATCTTTCTTCTTAGCAGCATTGTAGAAAACTTCCCAAACTTCACCGGAGTTAGCAGAAAGAAGACTAATACCAATTTTTAATCCAATTCTACGTATCAGAAATAGAAGAGTAGGGCATTCAAAGAAAATATGTTGAGGAGACTCTTCATATAGGTCACAAAACAGGCATTTCACAGTGCATCCCATGCCATATTTACTCAGAACATTTCTAGTTAGCAAGGCTTGGTTTATTACTTTCCATAGCATCAAGTTATCTTTAGGTTGTGAATCAGATGGCCAGATAACAGTGCTCCATTTAGTTGCAGGCAAAGGAGCAGAGACAGTGACATGGTTGTAAACTCCTTTAATAGTATGAGGCTTCATATCCCATACTACAAAGTCATATTGTGTATCAGGAAGGTAAAGCTGTTGCATTTTGTTCCACAGTTGTCTTAAATATTGGTTACTATTGTATGGAAGCATAATTTTTCCATCATGAATATAATCAATAGCCTTGGCATCAATGTGTATACCAGACTGCATAATCTGGTTATAGTCACACAAAGAAGACAAGATAAGGCCTTTACTGACCCAGGGGTCATGCCAGAAACTGACATAAGAGTTAGCCTTGACAGGATATAGTATCATAGGTAGGATAACATCTCTCAATTTCAAAATATTTCTCCAAATCCAACTACTAGACAGAGGATTGACCATACACCAAAAATACTTATTCTTAATATTGTGTTGCCAAGCCCGGTCAACCCATAAACTATCTCTGTTGTTGATTAAGTCATCAATATGTTTACTTATTGCTGCTAAATTCCACTTCCTGACATTAATAACCCCAAGACCTCCCATATTCTTAGAGGCTTCAAACTTTGAAAAGGAACAAGGCAACAGTTTCTTATTATGAATGCTTTCTGTCCAAAAAAATCTGTTCATAGCAGACCTAACTTGTTGCAATTGCCTTACTGGGAGAATCATAGCTCGAGCCCAGTAAACAAGGGAGGAAAAAACAGTAGATTTAATCAGCACTAATCTACCACTCTGTGTCAGCTGCCTATTTTCCCAAGCATTCATAACAGAAGTGATTTTGTTGTAGAGAGGAAGACAGTCAATTTTAGAAATTCTTTTTGAAATTAATGGTAGACCAAGATACTTCATATCAGTGTCCATTGAAGAGAATCCAATGTGTCTTTGTAAGGCAGTAGCTTGAGCATCACTAACTCCAGAAACCAACAAGGAAGATTTATCTTGATTTATTTTAAGTCCAGTCATACTATAAAATTCATGCAATGCCTCATAAATAGCATTTAAGGAAGGTAACTCAGGCTTTGTAAACAACATCACGTCATCAGCAAACTTGATAGAAGTAATATGCTGTTGAGCACACTTAGGATGGTACTTAATAATCTTCAGTGAATACCTTTTTTGGAGTATAACAGTGAAAACTTCCATAACAAGCAAGAATAAATATGAAGATATAAGGTCACCTTGTCTTATTCCTTTACTACTTCTAAAGTTGCCAACTGGTCTACCATTAATAACAACAGAGAAAGCTGCAGTGGAAATACACACATACACCCAGGAAACAAAAATTTTAGGAAAACCCATCTCAGCCATAACCCTAACGATAGAAGACCAGTGAATGGTATCGTAAGCCTTGGATATATCAATTTTAATTGCTGCAGCAGTAGGAACCTTATTTTTACCATAACCTTTCAGTAATTCTTGAGCCAGAAGAAGGTTATCAAGTATACTCCTAGATGGAATAAAAGCAGCTGATTTCTTGAAACAACAGAGGGAAGAACTTTAACTAAACGAGAAGCAAGTAATTTAGATATGCATTTGTATACAACATTACAGCAAGAGATAGGTCTGAAAGATGTGACACTAGTTGGATTGTTGACTTTGGGAATAAGGGCAATGTTAGTACTATTAACTTCACCTAACAACTTACACTTGTTGAAAAAGTTGTGAATGGCTCTACAGAACTCACTACCCAACACACTCCAAGTAGAGGTAAAAAAATCACATTTAAACCATCAGGGCCCCCTGATGATTGCTGATTCATAGAGAAGAGTGTTGTTTTAATTTCCTCATCAGTGACAGGGCTAATAAGTGTTGCTGCTTCTAGGGAAGAAATACATGGAAGTGCAAGAGAAGATAAGAGTTCAAGATCAGGAATAAAACCATTAGAGTTACCAAGCAAATTTGAGAAATAGTCAATGAAGGCCTTATCAACAGAATCAGCAGTTGAAAGAAAAGAACCATGTTCATCAAAAATGCTATAAATGTTCTCTCTCGCATGCTTTACCTTAAATGAATCATGGAAAAACTTGGTGTTTTTATCTCCTTCAACAATCCATTTTGTATGTAGTTGTTGTCTCTTCATGCTAGCCTCCAAGTACAAAGCATTATTAACCTCTTTAAATAGTTTACTTTCTTCTTCAGCAGCTTGTACATCATGAGGGTGCTCCATCATGTACTCCTGTTGCTTCTTCAGTTTTTCCTTTAGGCTAGATGACAGCAGGCAACCAGAGCCAAATGTTGTGGATGCCCACAATTTAATCTCCTGCTTGATACATTTTAGCTTCCTGAAAAACTTAAACATTGGGTTACCAAAACATGAAAAATCAGTGCTAACTTTACTAACTAAAATAAGGAAATGTTCATGTCTAACCCATGCATTAAAAAATTTAAAACTTCTCTTTTCCTTTTTAAAATGGTGACCAAGAGTTAAGATTAAAGGGGAGTGGTCAGACATTATAGGTTGAGGAAGGTATACAGATAGGGAAAGCCAGTGAGCGATAGCTTGAAGGTTGCAAAAGGTGTGGTCAATTGTAGTGAAAGTACGTATACCACTACGACTTCTATTATTCCATGAATACTTAGCTCCAGTTTTGTTAACCATAATCAAATCAGATTCATAAACAGCCAGGTTGAGAGGATCAAGATCATTTGATGTAAGAGGAGTTCCACCTGATTTATCACTATATTCATAGCAGGAGTTAAAATCACCCAACACAAACCAGGGGTGGGTGGATTGTCTTAAAGGAGGCAAAGCATCAAAAAAAAACTTTCCTGGAGTTGGCAGAATTGTCAGCATATACAAAGGTAGTATAGTAAGAAGAAAGGGTGTTTGTTTCATGCACATGAAAGTGGATGTACTGCCTATTTGTTAGAAGGGGAGAAAGTGTTAATACAGCAGGATCATAGATAACTAGATCCTACCATAAGAGGCACTATCAAGATTATGATGAAAGGACTAGGATGGATTGATATAAGAAACAGCTTTAGTAGATAAAGATAAGTTTAATTTTGTTTCAAGAAGACCAAAAAGACAAATGTTGTACTCAGTGATAATACTTTTCACCTGATCAAGTTTCAAGTTACTGTGTGCTTCTCTAAGATTCCAAGATGCAATTTTTTTAAACATAATAATTATTGAGGAAAGGAAATGATATTTCTTCTCTTAGTAGAAAGAGATCTTGTTTCTATGATCCTATGTGACTGTGAATGTGGAGAAGGAGGTTGGGAACAAGTTTGGGAGGTGATTCGATCAGCAGGTGGATCTGTTGTAGTTTGGAAATTGGTAGCGCATGCTAGCCATCCTGGCAAGTCAATAGAAAAGTTGTAGAGTGTTGGAGCAGTAGCTTGAACATCCACTGGGTTATCATACATGGTAGTTATTAGCTGTGTTACTTGTTGCTCAAAAATATTGCACCAGTCTTTATCCATTTCTGTTACATGTGTATTAGTGGGTTCATGCACTACATGTTTACCAATTCCAGTAGAATGGCAAATTTCAGAGCTGTTTGTATCTTTAGAAAATAAATTTTGATCTACATCAGTTGTTTTCAGATCATTAGTTGCATTTTTTTACCAACATTTGCAGGAGTATTGATTTTGTGTCTACCATTACATTGTTCTTTTCTAAAGACTTCATTTGTTATTTCACCTTCCTCAACATTAATAATTTCCAGTGTGTCATACTCACCCACTTCAGTGTGCAGCAAGTGGAAATTATTTTGTGTAGAAACAGAACAAGCCTGATCACCACTTTGAGTTTTATGCACATCATATTTCACTAATTTTATTTTCCCACTTCCATCATTCTCAGAAACCATCTTTTCACCTTGCATCTTCAAGTCATTTACTCCCACATCTTCACTCATATTTCTTCTTTTATCCTTGTTCTTGCTTACTTTTTGCCAAACTTGCTTTACTCTTTCTTGTTTCTCATTTGTTCTGCCCTTTTTCATCTTATTCTTTTTATCATCACTAAGTTTATGTTGTTCATCAGTTGCACATTGCTCAACAATTTCATCACTTTCATATTTCTTGCAACTTTTAATCGAGTGCCCAAACTCTTTACAAAAAGTGCAGATTTCCGGTTTCCACAAGTATTCTACTTTCACAATTTGTTTAGTTCCATCTAGCAACATCACTGAGAAACTATCTGGTAGTTCTTTGTTTGGAGTTACTTCAACTAAACATTTAGCAAAGGATATACGCTCAAATTTTTCAGTTGATGTATCCATACAAAGAAGCTTACCAACTCTGGCAGTTAACCAATTAATACCCAAAGGAGACCATGCATACAATGGTAAATTTGATAGTTTTATCCACACAGGCACTGCTTTTATACTACTACAGCTGTTCCCAATATTTTCATCCCATGGCTTCACTATGAATAACTTATTTCTCATAACAACTGGATCTGCTTCAGCAATTTTTTTCCTGTCATCATCATTACTAAACTTGAACAAAAACAGGAAACCATCTGATTTAACAGTAATAGACCCTGCAAGCTTCCAAGCACGCTTGAGATAATACAGAACAGTTGTGTACGGTAGTGGGTTATCAAGGAAAAACCCAACAAGATAATCACACCACAATGAACTACCTGCCTTGACAACTTCAGCAGGTGGCACAATAGCTTCTCCTTGAAATTCAAGTTGAATATCACGAGGCACATAGGAGCCAGCGTTATTAGGTCTTGCTTTGAATAGAGAGTTCCAAGCTTATGGATGTTTAGGTAGTGAAGGAGTTGACATAGTTGGTTTAGAGAGTTGAGGAGGTGAAGGCTGAGATGTGGCATGAACAGGAATAGGAGGGACAAGTTCAACACTGACAGAGGAAGGGACAACAGAAGAAAAGTTTGGGAGAGGAAGTATGGGTGGTGCAGAAGGAGGTACAAGAATTGGAGAGGAAGGACAAGGCTGAAGAGATGATGGAGGATGTGATGGGTTAGCGGGACGGAAAAGAAAAATTGGAGCGATCCCCATTTTTAAAAGAAAAATTTGAAATTGATAAGGTTTCAATTTATAAACCCGACTTGATAAATTAAGATGCTTAAAATTTTACTTATCCTAAGCATGCACTGTTGTTTTTTTAGTTTCCAGTGAGACTTCAAATTTATTTTAACTTAATTAAATTTTTAAAACTTAATCTATGATGAAACAAACAACTGTTGTTTGTAACTTAAATCCTAACAAAGACTACATCAAGTGATAATGAATTTAAATGAAATCTTGAGCCTGGAAAAAAACCAAAGAACAGAGTACACAGACACATCAGCATACACACCTATACATTCATATATATTCACAGTAGACTGCACTTATATATATACACACACATACAATACATAATTATCACAGAGATTAACATGCAACCATATTCATACTTAAGTTATTTAAAAAAAAATGTTACTCACCTGTACAAGATGAAGAACAGAGCACTTTATTTTGAAATAGATTTTTGAACTTTTTAATTTGCATGTTGAAAATGCTTCTGATTTGAAACTGGAATGCTGAAGATTGCTTGTTATTGAAACTCGCAGAGATGACTTAAATCTAGAATAGAGATGAACTGCATGAACTTGTTTTAGTTTACAACCCAGGTTTGCTTGCAAATGATCAGGTTATTGATTTGAAACTTGAAAATGATTTGCAGGCTTTTGGTTTCCAGGTTGAAGAACAAATTTGCAGATTATTGGTTTGAAGTCGCTTAACAGATTTTAATTTTTGATTACTAGTTTGAAGAAGCGCTTGATCACTGATTTATTTTTCTAAGAAATTGTTTTGAGTTTTGTACAAGCTAAAGTTTCTTGTATTAGAGTGAAGATAGAAAAGAAAATATAAGAGAAGGAAATATATGTTTTATATAGGTGAAAATGTGTTTTATTTAAAAAGAAAAATCAAAATAAAATGACACTTGTTTAACATCTCAACATTTGTCATTACCTTTACTTATTATTTAACACTTGTTAAAACAAAGTCTTATATATTTACACTTTCAATTTTAAGTAATTCATATTTATTTTAAATGTTAATATAATTTTTTATACTTAATTTACTATTTATAAATACTTATCTAAATATATATATAAATTTCTTTAAAGAAAATATTATAAAACCAATTATATACAAATAAAATCTTATTCATATATTTTAAATCCAAAACATTTTAAAATACCTAGTGTTATCCCATTTTTGGTCAAAACTGGAATATCAATGTTGTGTGCATTTCCACCACGACCGCACCAAGAAGAAGCAGCCAGCAAGCGTATATAAGTCTGGAATTTCGCTCATGATTCAAGTATAAAAGTCCATCCGGCATTAAAGGTTTAAAGATACATTCGGTAGTACATCACATATCTCATTCGGCATAGCTCATTCGGCACTCGACACACCAATCTCGTTCGTGTTCATTCGGCAAAAGAAAACATCACTGGTTCGGTACCAGTTTGATTCGGCACCTGCTTGATTCGGCACGTGTATATTCGGTACTTGTTTGATTCGGTACAAGATTCCCAACTCCACTGCCGAGCCAAAACTCAACCTTCCCCCCAAACCATACCGAACCACCTCTCCACTTCCTTGCCGAACCACCATACTCCTACCACCGGACCAAAGCCCTACCAGTCCAACACCACTCCCTGCATAGCCGAACCAAGCTCCATTCACTCACCACCGGATACACCTTCACCGAACCAACGTCCCACCGGACCAACTCCACTTCCATGAACTACCGAACCAAGCCCTTGCCGAACTAAAGTTGCCAGTCCAGATTGCCTCAGCCCAGGCCCACCAGCAGCTATATACATCCAAGACCTCTACCCCCAGCCTCACTCTATAAATAGAGGGGCAGGGGTACAACAATGGGAGACAAGTTTGAGAGCTCAAGCACGGATAGAACTTTCAAACAACTTTCAGTTACTTGTAATAAAAGCTTTGTACTTGTAATCTGAAGAGGAAAGGAGAATAACATATAAAGTGGACGTAGGCACGTTCTGGCCGAACCACTATAAATCTGTGTGTCTTTTACAGTTTAGTCCCTGCTTTTCATATATTTGCATAAATCACCCAAATCACTAAAAACAATATATAATCAACTAAATCGTACGACTTTGGGGTGTTTGCCCATTTTTTGCGCAAACACCTACCTTTTGAATTTCAATTTTAAATCTAAATTCAAATTCAAATTAAATTGAAAAATCCAATTTAAAGTCAACTTTAATATACATATATAACAACACACATATGTATTATAGTAGCTTTAAACAATTGTTTTGAAAATCATTTGTATTTAATTCAAAATATAACTTTCAAATTATATGTATATTAATATTAGAAAAACAAATTCTTTTTAATTTTAAAATATAGTTTTAAATCCAATTTATATTCCAACACATTTAAATTTGAATTTCAAATTCAAATTTCAATTTATTTTCAATATTTATTTTGAATCTCAAATCCAAATTCTATTTTTAAAATCAATTTTTATATATAATTAAATAAAAATATCTTGTTTTATTTGAAAAAATCAAATAAATTCACAATTTAATCCAATAATTATATTAATTACTGCTTTAATTCAAATTTATTCCTAAAAATTAAATAAATTACCAATTCAAATTTAACTCAAAACAGGGATCGTTTCAGATTCCAACTTAAGAAAATTTCGTCCTCGAAATTTGTAAGTAGGGGACAATCCCAAAACTTTAGTTTTAACAAAGTATACCTATCAACCATAGTATCCAAAGCAAACAATTCTGACCTATCTGGAATTTATGTCCCATGCCGACTCATTCTTTGACTTAGCCAAAATAATGATCACTCTCCAAAGATTCTTCTGGAGCTACTAGGAACTATCAAAGAATTGAAACTGGATGATGAACAAAAGATGTTGATAGAGAAAGATTGTTCCTTGTTGTTGCAGGTATTGACGATTAAAAGTGGTACTTCCCTGTCCCCTATCTCGTCCTCTTCTTGCACTCATACTCACTATCAGTGGATAGCAAGAGAATTTACTGAGGTATACGGACGGATATCTTTGGGATATACTCATTCTAGGGTATTCTTCACCTTAACTCTAATGAGTTACCTAATGTATTATACTACTGAGCTAAAGTTTCAACCTTCAGCTCTGGTACCAAGATGTCACAACCCAAATTTTAGCGTTCGAAAATCGACACCCGTACTTCACTTGTACTCGAATGTCGCAGATTCAACCATTGAAATCCGACTCATGCCGGAGCTTATAACACATTAAGTATAACATCACAGCAGAAGAGTAAAATATATCGTTGAGATACAACAGTTGATACAATATCGGATACAACATGAATATCAATATTATCAGAGATACAAGACAACAGCGGAAAGAACATCATAACTGGATGGTCTAGACTTTGCAATCATCGACAACGGAAAAATAACTCCAATAGAATCCCAAGTGAGAAAACTAGAATCCAACATCTAGCGGTTCCATTGCCAAAGATCCAAAGATCCAAAGCTAGGCTCTAGACCAGAAACTGAGAAGCACCATCCATGCTGAAGTGAAGCAACTCAATCCAAATGCGATTGCCAATATCCAGAGATTGAATGCTATCGAATCTATACCTACTATTCAACTATCTGAAAAATCCAACTCTAGACTGCCCGTGTGGAAAATTGTGGACACCAAGAGTTTAGGAAGGGAACAATAAACTCCGGGCCAGTCATGGGACAGGTGTGAGCAACAAAAACAGTTTTAAACAAAAACAAACAACAAAGAATTTAAAATTGAAATCCGCAATACTTTTTGGAAAATGAAACTGCCATAAGGCCTCCCGCCACACACATAATGCAAGTGCACACTTGGAGGAGATTTCTCCTTATGACAGTCAAAAATGCATGATACACGAAAACCTTTTGATAATATTATTAGTTCATAGTGTAGAAAAATCTTTCGAAAGTATAGTATTAATCTTCGCCAGCATACGTACCATTATAGTATGCCTACTATAGCTACCACGTTAAATGGCAGGTTCTACAACTAAAACGGTACAAGGCGGGTATTGGTAATTTTTTTCCAACAACCGGTCAGACTAAGGAACTTCCTATTGCCACATGGGAACGCCTCTAGAGGGACGCCCTAAGAACCTACCCGGATCTCTGCCAACACAAGGCCGATTTACCCCCTTCCCGAAAGTAACACCTAAAGGTATGCCATCCCCGTTCGTTTGCGACCTTTATACGAGGATCCTCAACCACAAAGCAACAATCACATAGTAATAAATTTACAGTGTCCACATGAGTTAAGTATCTGGGCTCCATACCATGAGACCATCCTTTTCCAGAAGAAACGGACATACCCTAGGGGCGCGACCCCTGCAACCTTGCAGCATCTTTCCTGTTTCGACCATTTTCGAGGTGTGAGGTCCTGATGCAGTCTCGTCCACAAAGACATGCTTCGATTAACAAATGATCAGCAGCACTTCGTATGCCACATTACCAAATTGGGAATGTATCACTAGTAACCATAAAATACATAACCTCTGAGCTCGTACATCTCAGAGAAGGGTGTTAAGCTAAGAGAATAAATTCTCCGCCACCAAAGAGAAATGTATTTGATAGAAACCAGCTCTACATCTCAAAGTATACTGTCAGACACTCATCCATACAAGTCTATTTCGGGTTCAAACAGAACCGAAGGCACTTCAAAGAAGTCCTTGCAAATCTTTTCTAAACCGTGTCGTTTCTTAGGACAATTTGGCTTGATGTGTCCAGGTTTGTTGCACGTGTGACAAATGATTTCTCGTTGTTCTATGTTATCTAGAACTTTGATTATTCTGCTTTTTAATTTTTAATTTAGAGCTGTTTCCATATTTGCAGTTCCATTTTTTGAATCTCTTCATTAGTAATGCCAGCTGAGCTGCTCCACCATCATCGTCATCATCATCACTTTCAGTTGTTCCTTTGAGAGCTATTGATTTCTTTCGAGTATCTCCTCTTTCACGCTCTTCCTCGAATTTCATTTCTACCTCATAAATTGTAAGATTCCCGATGAGTTCTTCAACTTTGATTCATTTTAAATCTTTCGATTCTTGAATGACAGTCACTTTTGCTTCAAAATTTCGTGGGAGGACTCTAAGGATTTTTCGAACTATTTCCAAAAAAATTTATGATTTTCTAAGACCTTTTGATTTGTATACGATGTTGGAAAGCCGTTCGTACATCTCATTGACATTTTCTTCCTTGGCCATTGTAAAATTCTTGTATTCTCTACTCAGCATGGAAAGGCGTGATTCCTTGACTTGAGATGTTCCTTCGTGAGTCACTTCCAGTGTGTGCCATATTTCATATGCGGTTAGACAATGTAAGACATGATTAAATTCAATACGATCCAATGAACAAATAATAGAATTCATAGCTTTAGCATTAGCATTCTATAACTTATTTTCTAGATCTGTCCATTGATCAAATGGGTTTCCAATTTCTTGATTATTTAGAACTTTAGCGGGTGCTCTATAACCTGTCTCAACTATATTCCAAGCATCAATGGTTTTTAGAAAAAAATTCATTTTATTTTTCCAGTAAGCATATTCACTGTTGAACATTGGTGGTCTAACTATGGACCGACCCTCAGCAAAAGAAGTATTAAAAGAAGCCATTTGTCATGACCCAAATTTCAGCGTTCGAAAATCGACACCCATACTTCACTTGTACTCGAATGCCACGGATTCAACCGTTGAAATCCAACTCGTGCCGAGGCTTATAACACATTAAGTATAATATCATAGTGGAAGAGGAAAATATATCATTGATATATAACAGTTGATACAATATCAGATACAACATGAATATCAATATTATCAAAGATATAAGACAACAGCGGAAAGAACAGCACAATTGGATGGTCTAGACTTTGCACCATCGAGAGTGGAAAAATGACTCCAATAGAATCCCAACTGAGAAAATTAGAATTCAACATCAAGCGGTTCCATTGCCAAAGCTCCAAAGCTAGAAAGGCTCTAGACCAGAAAGTGAGAATCACTATCCATGCTGAAGGGAAGAAACTCGATCCATATGAGATGGCCAATATCCAGAGATTGAATGCTATAGAATCTATACCTACAATTTGACTATTTGAAAAATCCAACTCTAGACTGCCCGTGTGGAAAATTTTGGGTACCCATAGTTTAGGAAGGGAACAATAAACTACGGGTCAGTCATAGGACTTGTGTGAGAAACAAAAGAAGTTTTAAACAAAAACAAACAACAAAGAATTCAAAATTGAAATCCGCAATGCTATTTGGAAAATGAAACTGCGATAAGGCCTCCCGCCACACACACAATGCAAGCGCACACTTGGAGGAGATTTCTCCTTATGACAGTCAAAAATGCTTGATACATGAAAACCATTTGATATTATTATTAGTGCATAGTGTAGAAAAATCTTTCGAAAGTATAATATTAATCTTAGCCAGCATACAAACCATTATAGTATGCCTACTATAGCTACCATGTTAAATCATAGGTTCTACAACTAAAACCGTACAAGGAGCGTATTGGTAATTTGTTTTCCAACAAATGGTCAGGATAAGGAACTTCCTATTTCCACATGGCAACGCCTCTAGAGGAACACCCTGAGAACCTACCCGGATCTCTGCCAACACAAGGCCGGTTTACCCCTTCCTGAGAGTTACACCTAAAGATGTGCCATTCTCGGTCGTTTGCGACCTTTATCCAAGGATCCTCAACCACAAAGCAACAATCACACAGTAATAAATTTACAGCGTCCACATAAGTTAAGTATCTAGGCTCCATACCATAATACCACCCTTTTCCAAAAAAATGGACAGAACCTAGGGGTGTGACCCCTGCAACCTTGCCGCATCTTTCCTGTTTCGACCATTTCCGGGGTGTGAGGTCCTGATGCAGTCTCGTCCACAAAGCCATGCTTCGATCAACAAATGATCGGTAGCAATTCTTATGCCACATTACCAAATTGGGAATGTATCAGTAGTATCCATCAACTACATAACCTCCGAGCTTGTACGTCTCAGAGAAGGGTGTTAAGCTAAGAGAATAAATTCTCCGCCACCAAACAGAAATGTATTTGATAGAAACCCGATGTACATCTCAAAGTATAATGTGAGACACACATCCATATAAGTCTGTTTCGGGTTCGAACAAAACCAAAGGCACTTCAAAGAAGCCCTTGCAAATATGGATAATCCCTAATCACGTCTGGACTCCTCATCACAAAGGATGATCAAATCTCTATATCGGCGACCAGTCGATGCAGAGACATTCGACGAGATATTCTTTCGCTTTCGAAAATATCCAGTCTTCACCACCGATCTTCAAATCCTATCTATAACATCGTATCATTATTCGGAATGGGTTATATGACACAAGGTCCTCTCTCGGCTAAACCGAATAATGAGTGCAATATTTAAAAACATATGGATATTGGGATCTCAGTTAAGTCGCAACTTATTACCCGAAACTTTTCGTTCAAATGGTTTAAACAAATTACCATTTTAATCTTTAAACAAAAAGATTCACTCTATAAAGTTCACCAAAATTTGACAAAGATTTATTCACAATATCAAAACAAAGGATCTATCTTTGAGATCCTCCTCAATTTCAAAACAAGGTTCAAGCATCTTCACAAAGATCCATTTATAGCTTTCAAAACTTGAAATCTTTTCAATACAAATTGGAAAACCCACCTTTATATGAAAGCTATTTTTATTTGAAAACAAATAGTTTTCGTTTCAGAAAAATCTGATTACATTTATACAAGTTAAAGGCCTTGGGTTAAACTCAAATTCCCAAAACAATACTTTTCAAATGGTTTAACACCCATATAAACACATTTATAACTTGTACAACCTTTTTAAACCATAATTTCCAAATATATAATTCATTTTCAAATCTTGAATTCAAATCAAATTATTCAAAATTCCAAACTTTATCAAGTTATTCAAAATAACTTTTATCTTAAAAACTCCTTTTCAAAAACTTTTCATATTAAACCCAATTTCATTTCCAAACCATTTGAATTCAAAATTCAACTTTAAAACCATTTCATTAAATCCGTGTCTTAACCAATTTCGTCGTGCAATCCATATTTGTATGCGTAAGGTGTAGTCCAGGGGTTTTACACAATAGTGCAACATCATCAATTTTTACGGATTCAAACACATCAATATCGATAAGCGGTATAATCCAATAACGCTTATCTCTACTCACATATTCATAGATAAATAATGTAAATTTATCACACATAAATAAATTACATTCATCACGGATCACGCTAATATAATTCATAGCACAAAGCATAACATATCTGGGATATCAAACAATTCAATAATCAATAGAATTCAAACATCCATAAGTAAGATTGATAAATTATTAATTAATTTACTTAATTTCTAATTAAATTAATTAATATATTTTTTACTTGAATTACCTTAATCCGGCTTACTTAACATTAGTTAATTATAAATTTATTGATTAATTATTTCTAATTATCTACCTTAACAAATCTTCCTTGATTAATTATTCTTTAATTACATTTAAGTAATTATCCCTTAATTATTTGTTCGATTAATTATTCTTTTTAATAATTCACATTTAATAATTAATCTTCAATTAATCACATTCATTAATCCTTGATTAATCTCATTCAGTAATTAATTACCCTTAATTAATTACATTACTTAATTAACTTCCAAATAAATTTTATCAATTAATTCTTAAATTAATTACTCTTTGTAATTAATTATTAATTACTTCACTAAGTAATTACACTTTATAAATTTCATTAAGTAATTATACTTAACAAATCATTAAGTGATTATCTTAAATTAATTAAACTAATTAATTAACTTAAACTAATCACATTAACTTAATTAATTACATTGAGTAATTAATCCCTTTCATTACTTTCATTAAGTAATTATACTCAACCAATTTCATAAATGATCATCCTTAATTAATTATTTAATAATCCCTAGTTAATGATCTTCATTAACTATTAATAATTCTTTAATTATTTTCCTCAAGTAATTAAACTCTAATTAACCATCATTTATTACAAATTAATCACTTTTTAATAACCAATTAATTTATTTCTAATTATTTAATTAATTAAGTGCTTAAGTGAAACTTAATTAATCCTTAATTCTTGATTAATTAATTTCTAATCATTAATTAATAAATCTCATTTATCTAATTAATGATCTTTAATTTCAAATTAATTAACCTTAATTAATTAACTTTCAAACCTTAATTACCTATTTATTAGTCCATTATTAATTAATTAAAGTAATTAATTACTCTTTAATTTCCTTATTACTTAAACTAATGTCAAATCATTAAATCTTAATTAACTTAAGGTAAACATTATTCTTATTAGTGACTTAATTTATCACTTATAAAGCCTTTAAAACATTTTACTTTTAAAATTTACTTTTAAATTTCATTTCAAAATTTAAGTTTTAAAACAATTACAAATTTAACTTTAACAAAATTTAAAACAATTTAAAACCTTATAAACAAATGTTAAAGAAAACACATACTTATATAAAGAGATTATTAGAGTTTTAAACCAAATTAAATTAAATTCAAAATCTTGTCTATTTTTAAAAACTTTTAGAAATCTGTTTTTAGAGGTTGCTTCGGGTTCAACCTGAAAGATACTCGAGTACATACCCGAGAAAACCCCTTGCTTTTCCTTTTTTCAAAATTTTGTTTAGGTTTTTAAAAGATTAAATCTGAAACTAATATCACTCACATATCACCCGAGAGTTCACTCGAGCCTAAACCCCATTGTCCCAAGACCTACTTCGAGATAAAACACAACCCAAGCACTGACACCAAAACCCACAGCTCTGTACATGCACCAGCGATGCTGCCACTTTCGATCATCCATATTGACCTCCTCACATAAGCAATCACCTCGCACCACAATCCAACCACTAAAACATCGATTCACCCTCAAAACCAAAATCGAGCAACCCTGCACCATGCTGGAACAACAAACCCAAAACTTGGGATAACCTCACACACGCTCCTTCGCCACCGGCAAGTCTAAGACTTTGGCCTTGCCTTGGCCAACACCCCATCTTCCAATTCCTAAAATATGGTGGCACTCGGTCCACCAGAGACGCCGTGGAGACAACTTTTCCGACCAAGCCTAAACTAGGGTTATAGACAGATTCGATCCACCGCCGCAACTACAGTGACCTGCCATCACTTCTGCCATTTTTCTCAAACACTTTGTTCATACCTCTACTACCAGAGAAGACCACGACCACCCAGATTGCTTAGATCGCCAGAAAACCACCCAAACACCAAATCTGATCAAACACTAACTGCACCCTCAATTCAATACTAAAATTTATGATTTTACTTTTAAAAATTAATTTTTTCGATCAGGTTTCAGTTTATAAACCTGACTTGATAAATTATGATCCTTAAATTTTTACTTATCTTAAGCATGCACTGTTGTTTTTTAATTTCCAGTGAGATTTCAAATTTAATAAAACCAATTTTTAAAACTTAATCTATGATGAAACAAACAACTTTTGTTTGTAACTTTAATCCTAACAACGACTAAATCAAGTGATAATGAATTTAAATGAAATCTTGAGCTTGGAAAAAAAAGAACAGAGTACACGGACACATCAGCATGTACACCTATACATTTATATATATTGCAGATTGCACTTATATATATACACAAATACATACTTATCACAGAGATTAACATGCAACCATATTCATACTTAAGTTATTTAAAAAAGAAATGTTACTCGCCTATACAAGATGAAGAATAGAGCACTTTATTTTGAAATAGCTTTTTGAACTTTTAAACTTGCATCTTGAAAATGCTTCTGATTTGAAACTGGAATGCTGAAGATTTCTTGTTATTGAAACTTGCAGAGATGACTTAAATTTAGAACAGAGATGAACTGCTTGAACTTGTTTTGGTTTACAACTCAGGTTTTCTTGCAAATGTTCAGGTTATTGATTTGAAACTTGAAAATGGTTTGCAGGCATTTGGTTTCTAGGTTGAAGAATAAATTTGCAGATTATTGGTTTGAAGATGATTAACAGATTTTAATTTTTGATTACTGTTTGAAGTAGTGCTTAATCACTGATTTGTTTTTCTGAGAAATTGTTTTGAGTTTTGTACAAGCCGAAGTTTCTTGTATTAGAGTGAAGATATAAAAGAAAATAGAAAAGAAGGAAATATATGTTTTATAAAGGTGAAAATGTGTTTTATTTGAAAAGAAAAATCGAAATAGAATGACACTTGTTTAACATCTCAACATTTGTCATTACCTTTACTTATTATTTAACACTTGTTAAAACAAAGTCTTATATATCTACACTTGTAATTTTAAGTAATTTATATTTATTTTAAATGTTAATATAAAGTTTTATACTTAATTTACAATTTATAAATACTTATCTAAATTTATATATATATATATATATATATATTTCTTTAAAGAAAATATTATAAAACTTATATACAAATAAAATCTTATTCATATATTTTAAATCCAAACATTTTAAAATATCTACCTTTTGAATTTCAATTTTAAATCCAAATTCAAATTAAATTGAAAAATCCAATTTAGGTCAACTTAAATATACATATATAAAACACACATATGTATTATAGAATTTGGCTTTAAACAATTGTTTTGAAAACCATTTGTATTTAATTAAAAATATAACTTTCAAATTATATGTATAATAAAATTAGAAAACAAATTCTTATTAATTTTAAAATATAGTTTTAAATCCATTTTATATTTCAACACATTTATATTTGAATTTCAAATTCAAATTTCAATTTATTTCAATATTTGTTTTGAATCTCAAATCCAAATTCTATTTTAAAAATCAATTTATATATATATATATATATATATATATATATAACTGATTAAACAAGTATCTTGTTTTATTTGGAAAAAATCAAATAAATTCACAATTTAATCCAAAAATTATATTAATTACCAATTTAATTCAAATTTATTCCCAAAAATTTAAATAAATTACCAATCAAATTTAACTCACAACCAGGGTGGTTGCACCATTTTAAAAATTCAAAATTAGAACAAAAATTGGTTTTTAAAAAATCAAAATTTTAAAACAAAATGGCTTTTGTACCTCACTCTAATACCACTTGTATGATCGATTTCACCATAGAGGGAGTGAATAGGGTGATACTATTAATTATAAAATTTATTGCGGAAGTTTATATAAAATATTTTCAACACAGATATATCAAAATAGCAGCACAGATAATAGCAGAACAATAAATTCAAAAATAAAACAAAACAGAATTTACCCAGCTTCGGCAAAACCCTGCCTACGTGCTGCCCCCAAGGTTTCTACTTGAAATGAAGCAATCATATGCTTAAACACGTAAACTCGCAACATCCGCTATTGATTAGCCTTAACTCTACGCTCAAAATCCTGCCACATCAAAGCCACTGAATTGCGAATTCTCGAACTACACCACCGTAGCTCATCTTCTAGTTACACGACTAGAGAATACACAAGTTTAAAAAGGAAAAATACAATTTAATAAACAAATTAAAAAAAAAACCTAATATAAAACTAAAGCCCAATTTACAATATAAAGGAGCCGGCCCAACTAAAAATTATTCCCTTGTTAATTTTTATATTATCTTCGGCCTGAATCCTTTGAGAAAAATGGCAGCTTGGCTCTTTGTTCGTTCCTCTTTAATAAATTAGTGTTTTGTGGCGCCGCTTCAATTTATCGATGATTCTTTGAATATTTTCCTCGATCAGTGATTGTCTACGGCTGCCTCAACTAGGTCGAGTTCGATTGTCAAAAACGGCATGCGATTTTTTCCTTTTTTTCGATATTGATTCTGCTTGACCTTTGGTTCGAGTTACTGAATTGATTCTTCTCTTTTGCTCTTCGACTCGTATAATTATTGCGTTGATGATGCTATGGTTTATATAGGGTTCGAAACCCTTGATTTTCGTTCGTATACATTTATTTGAATTCGTCAATTACTTTGTTCCGGCCGTTCGATTTTGTTTCGATGCTGGTGATGGTTTCGGACTTCTTCAATTTTGTATATTTGTTACTTTGATTCCCACGGTGTTGATTTCTCACATGGTTCGATTTATTGGCCACCATGATCTGCTGGCCTTTGACTACGGTCAATTGCTCACGACTTTGACTTGAATTTTGATATTTTGATAAAATTGATTCTGCCTCGATTATTTTGAAACTGCTGCTGCTACAAATATTCCACCTTGACTTCGGCCTGACTTGATTTTTTGGTTGGCTTCGGCCAGTGATTTGAATTTGTAAAATTTTGACTTTGTTTTGATAAATTGCTGCTTGGATTTTTGACCCACGGCTTCTTCTGTCAACATTCTAATTTGTTACATTATTTTTGTAACTGCTGTATATATGTATTTCTTGTATCTTCATCTTGTCACTGTTCTTGTGCTTTCATGTGCTTGACGTTCACTTCTTGTTCAAGACAGTTTGCATTTTAATTGTCACTCTTGTTCATGCTTGGTCATACTGTGTTGATTGAAACTGAACTTGAATTACACACTATCTGTTGTAGTTTGCATTGTGTTGCATTGAACTTTGAGTTGTTTCTTTATATGCGGCCAGTGATCATGTAGCTTGTCTGCACTTGCATTGTCTAAGTTGTAGCCTCGAGTTGTGTCTTCACTACAACCATACGTATGCTTCGGATCTAGTCTTTGATGTTCAGGCTGTGCCATTGACATTTGTCTTCATTTGACTATGTTGTAGCTGCTATAGGGTTTGGTCATGTTCATTTGATGGCATTTGGTCCAGACTGTGTTGATTGACATCGATTGTGTAGTTAGTTCATTGAGGTGGTTTTTTGTCAATGCATATGTGCCTTGCATATCAGGTTCATGTCTATAGCATATTCACTTATTCATGTTTGGACTTCATGTAGTCTGTACGTGCATATTGAAGTCTGTTGCAGTTCGAATTATGATGAGTTGCTTATTTACTTTGATATTGCAATCTGGTCTTGGTTGGGCCTGGTGCTATTTTGGTCGGGACTGTGTATAGTTGGTCTTGTACACTGTTGTATTGATGTTGCTTTGTATTTATTTCCCTGTCGGATATCATCATGCAGTCTTCATTGTGACTGTGCACTGAATCTTGAAGTCTGCATGCATCTATGTTGAGTTGAGCCACTTGGTTGAATTTGTATACTTACATGGTTCGTTGGTGTTTTATGTGTTTCAGTTTGAATTATGATGAGTTTCATCCTTGGTCTGGTATACATGTGCACTGCCTTTGTCCTGACCAGTTCATTTCCTTGAGTCTGGTTGATGGTTTGCTTTGTCGACTTGTATTTGCAGTGGGTTGCATACTGAGTTGTTTCACTGATGCATCACTTGTTTTTGTGTCTTTGGTCTGGGCACGTATGCTTCATGGACTTGTATTTGGTTGTATGCATTTGAACCTGTAGCCTTGGTTCTGGTGCACAGCATATTGAACTGGTCGAGTTACTTTTATCAATCCATTTCCGTGTTGTATATGGTCTTGTTATATTTGTATTTGCATGCTTTCTGCTGCTATGCACATGCTTCGATTCATGTATACTTGGTGCCTGGTCTTTGACTTTGTCTTGTTAGACATGAAATCTGGTGCTTGAATTTGCAGTGCACCACTTCGTATGTGCATGTTGCATATTCACTTATACTGGACAATTTTCTTGAGCTTGTACATTTTGACTGCACCTGTGTTAAATCCAGCTTGCAGCTCGAGTTTCACCTTGTGCTCGTTTTATGACTTTAGTTTTATTGCACTTGAGTTGAACACGGCTTTTCATTTGGGTTTGACCTGTGCTCACCTGTCCTGTAATTTTATCAAGTGTATATCGGTGTGCACGGCCTTGTGTCATGTACGTAATACACTGTGCATGTCACAAGCTGTTCGTGTATGATGAATTCAAAATGAAATGATGACGAACAACCCAAATAATTGAGGCAAATAATATTTTCAAAATATATTATATTTTACACTGCAAAAATATTTCTTTTTCAATTTTACCGCGTTAGCGAATATTTTTGTAGATTGCTCAGATGCTAGATTCAAACTAGAATGAAGTTGAAGATCAATTTTGAGTGAACGAGTGATATGTAGTGAGGTGCATTTGGAAATGATAATCGTGATGTGATTGAAATTGTATATATATAGTGAAAGCTCAAATTTATACTATTCAAAATTGTAATGAATATTTGTTTGAATAAAATATCTATTTGAATTTAAATTCTGTGTTATTTATTTTATTTAGCAAATATTTATTTAATTATGTGAAAATTAAAGTAGTACCTTAACAAATACATTCAAATGAATATATATATATATATATACGTATATGTTTATTATCATCAAACAAAAATCATATACTCGCATATTCAATAACAAATACTTCAATGACTTATGATCTGTAAACGGTTCAAACCTTTCTCCCAAAAGGTAATGTCTCCATACCTTCAAAGCAAAAATCACGGCAGCTAATTCTAAATCATGCATCGGATATCTGATCTCATGTGGTCTAAGATGTCTAGAAGCATAGGCAACTACTTTACCTTACCGCATTAGCATAGATCCTAATTCTATTCCACACACATCGATATAAACAACCAACTCCAGATTCCCTTCTGAAACGACCAACACAAGTGCATAGGTCAATAAGTGTTTCAAACTTTGGAATAATCCATCGCACTTATCGGTCTATACGAACTTCACATCCTTCCTCGTCAGCTCAGTCATCGTGCTGCAATCCGTGAGAAATCCTTAATGAATCTTCAATAATAACCATCCTACCCAAGGAAACTCTTAATCTCGGTTACTTCTCGGTCTCTTTCAACTATTTACTGCTTTGATCTTAGTCGGATCCATTGGTAACCCTTCCTCTGAGATTACATTACCATGTAACTTCACCTCTTTCTTCCAAAAGTGACACTTCGAAAATTTCGCTTTCAACCGATGCTGCCTCAGCTCTCAAGCACCACAATAAATGAACATTATGCTCTCTTTTAGCTTAAAGTAAATCAAAATGTCATCTATGAAAACCAAGAAAAACCTATCGAAGTGCTCTCGGAAAATCCGGTTCATCAAATATACAAAGAAAGAAGGAGCATTCGTTGGTCCAAACGACATAACTAACCATTCATATGACCCATATCTGGTACTGAATGCCATCAAAGGTGTACTATCCTCTGCTACCTAGACCTGATGGAAACCTGTTGCCAAATCCTATTGAGAAAATACATTTGCCCTACTTAGCTGGTTGAACAAATCATCAATCCTGGGTAATGGATATTGATTCTTTATCATCCTCTCATTCAACTTATGACAATCGATACGTAGCCTCAACGATCCATCCGGCTTCTTAGCAAACACTGCCGCTGCACCCCAAGATAAACTGCTCGGCCTGATAAAACTCTTGCCTTCCAGATCCACCAACTGCACCTTCAACTCCCTCATCTCTGAAGGGATTATCCTCATTGACGGCCTCCTCCCGGGTTCTGCTCCAAGAACCAAATATATCCAAAACTCAATGACCCGCTTCGGGGGCAATCCAATTACGTGCTCAAACACATCCGCAAATTCTCTAACTAGGAAAAATCGGCTCAACTCATTCTTTTTATCCAAAGCACCCAACAAAGAAAACACTGCACCACTAGAATCTCCTATGGTGAAAATAATTTGATCGCAACTGCCCAGGTTTCTAAGAGACATCTTCCTACCCTAGAAAAATATTTGAGCATCGTACTCACTTAACCAATCCATCCCAAGGATAATCTCGAACCACACAATATCAAACACATGCAAATTGTACTCAAAAGTATGACCTAACAGGTCAAACTTAAATTGGTCACACCTCAACCCTGGAGTTCCATAACCTTCTATTGGATTCGCAACCTATAAGAAAGTAACTAAATATATGGGTTTAGAGTTAAGTTTATCTATCAAACATCCAGATATAAAAGAATGCAATGCACCAATATCAAATAAAATGCTAACAGACATACCATGAATCTAAAGCTTCCTCCAAGAACTGCCTTTCCCTTCTCTTGAGCTGTTAGTTTAGAAGTAGCAGGCTCTAATGCATACACCTTACACTTACCATCTCTAATGGGCTCCTTGCACTGGTTCTTATAATGGCCTATCTGTTCACAGTTGAACCACCGGACATTCTCCCCCTTAGCCACATCCTTTGTCTTCCCTGAGTGACACTCATTAACAAAGTGCCATTTCTTATCCATTTATAGCAGACAACCTCAGACTTCGCTTTCTTTGCTGCTCCACCCTTCTGAGCACCTTTCTTGGGAAAGAACTTTCTCTTTTGGCCATGACCAACCTAGACTCCTTTTGCCTTGCTCTTCTTCGGAGACACAAGGATTTCTTCCTACCTCAAAGCCATCTCCACAACAGTATCAAAAGGATCTCCAAGATGAGACAAAGTGGTACTAGCAAATTCTGGCTTCAATCCTCTAATGAACTTCTCATTCCGCTGCAACACTGCATTCATTGAAGCATAACCATACCGGATTAACTCTTCAAACTTTCTAGCATACTCAACAACATACATCACATCCTGCACCAGCTCATAAAACTGCCTAATCAAAGCTGATCGTGCCATCACAGACATAAACCGTTACTGGAATTTCCTCTAGAAATCCTCCTAGGTCATTTTCCTTCATCAACTGTTGCAGTCACACTGTTCCACCAAAACGGTACAGCTCCCTGAAGCTGTCTAGACGCCAACCTCCCTTTCTAGCTCTTCATTGAGTCCCAGATCTGCAAAAACCCTTTTGCAGTGCAACAACCAGTTCTCAACTATAATGGCATCCTCTGTTCCCATAAACGTCTTCCCTCCTACCCTCACATAACCACCACTCATTTTCGCGAAATGATTAACCGTCGGAACTTTCGGAACCCCTTCTCTTGAGCATTTCCTCCTAACACTCCGACTACAACTCCTGCATGCATCGCATTCTTGAAAAACTGATACATGGCTTTCATTTTGACCTGTGGGACTTCTGTACCAACGTTCCTCGCTTGACCTTGGTTTCTTCCGACATTAGGTCTGGCATTCCTTTCGGTGCTTCCCCCTACTTGGTTAACTCTGCTTCTTCTACCATCCGTATCTGTATTCAAATCTCATGAGATACAGAAAGATAACCTAATCAAAGATAGTTGAATGGAGATAAAGCGCATACTTGTGTATAACAAAACAAGTGTGTTGCTATAGCATTATCCCAACCCCAATCTTACCCAAAATTACTTTGGATTTTTGTTTTAAAAAAACATTTCTAGTTAAATTTTTCATAAACCTATGCTCTGATACCAAGTTGTAACATCTCGTATTTGGAGGCCAAAAGCTAAGGGCTATGGATACTACAGTCATCCACAGTATTAACTTCTGTTGACGAAATATGGTAATGTTAACAGTACCCAAAATATCAGAAGAAATTGAATATGAACAAAATCACAGATTTTTAAAACAATAATTACAGTGATTATATTTCAAATAAATCATATTCAAGCTACAAAAATCCATAAACTTATTCCAATGCAATGATCAAATATAAATTACAATAATATGCCAAGAGAGGCATATGAGGAAACCCCTTTGGATGATCAAAGCAATATAGACATAATTCTCTTAATACACAATAGAAGCAATAAAACATAATTTCTAAATTTAGCCATCCGTCAGCCACCTGCTCGTCGTCGGATGCTTTATTCATCAAAATTTGCAAAAACATAAAAACCTATACCCTCAGCCTATTGAAATTAATTTTGAGCACCCAAGAGTTTAAGGTGAAAAAAACTTCGAGTCGGACATAAAGCCTAGTATAAACAATTTATGTTACATCTCTGTTTATTGATATACAGTGAGACCATGCCACTTAGCGGAATGAGTTTTCCCTCACTAATATCTCTTTTCAAAATATATATTTTGCAAATCATTTCCTACAACCAAACTGGTTAATCAACTGATTATAATAACACTAATATAGCAAGATCTATCATGCTAAAGCGGGAAATAATTAGACTATCTATCCCAAATCTAAGCTAACTGCTCTTTTCTAAAATAACTGTCCTAAATCCAATTATACCAAAGTAGCAATATCCTTTATGCTAAATAATGGACTATCTGTCCTTAAAATAGGTAAAAAGGGTGGACTAACTTTCCTTAAGAAGTATCAAAGTCCGTTATGCTAACAAATAAACTAACTGTTAATATCTGGGCTAACTACCCTTATTTGGACTAACTATCCTCTAGGCTGACTGCCCTTAAAATGGATTGACTACCCGAATTTAAATGAGCTAACTGCCAAATTTTCTTACAGTTATCTACCCTATGAATTTTTCTTGAAAACCTTCTCAAAATGGTTTAGTCCATCAAATCATATATATACAAGGAAAATATATCTTTAGCTTTACTCCAAGCTATTTTGCCATGTTATATATACTTTACTCAAAATAATGTTGATAATGTTCAATAAGTATTATCTTTCCTTTTAAAACAAGTTAAAGTCCTTTATAACTTAAAACACTTTGGCTATTTGCCTAGTCATTATATTCGAAACCTTGGTTTAAAACTTTTAAACAACCTTTCGAAATCATGGAAAGTAACTGCTTCGAAACCATTAATGAATCCTTTCGAAAGTATTGAGGGTTAGTGTGATATCTCGGAAATTTAAGCAATTCAAATGTGATAATATCTCTTATTTAAATTAATTAAAATTGATAAATTGTTATCTTAAATAATAATAATGTGATGATTTTAATGATAGCTCAAAGTAAATTTTTAAATGGAATAATTATTTTTATAAATTTGATTTGGTTATTTTATAAATGGATTTTAAATACACTTATTATTTTCAAATTTAAATAAGTATTGTTCAAATGTATATGTATAAAAATTTATTTAAGTTAATTTTAAAAATACAATTGTTGTTTTCAAATTTAATAGTATGTTTGTTTAAATTAATATATATATATATATATATATATATATATGTTTACGTTGATTTTAAATTGGATTTTTAATTTTGAATTTGAATTTAAATATTTGGATTTAAAATTTGAATTTAAAGGATAATTATTTTGAAATGGTTTAGATATAAAATATATGAATAAAGTTTTCATTAGAATATAATTTGTTTTATATTTTTTTTCCTTAAAGAATTTAGTTACATAAATTATGAAGACATTTATTTAATAGTAAATAAACACAAAAGTTTCATATTTTTATTTATAAATGAATTTAATACACTATGTATGATTTTATTTAAGATATGGTTGGTTTTATTTTTATTTTCTTTTAAAGGTTTTATTTTTATAAATTTAGAAAAAGCATTTATTTATTTAGAAATATATTAATTAATTAGAAAATTTATATAAAAGCTTTTTAAATCAATTTAAAAGTTAAATAAAAATGCATTAATACGAGTGTTAACATATAAATTCACTTGAAAACATGTGTTAAGAAATTGAATGTGGTATGGGACAAATGTCATGATTTATTTTCATGTTCTTTGAATTTTTTTTATAAATCATAAATTAGTTATATAAACATACATCTTAATTTCTTATTTCTTTTTATAATCTTAATTCTAAACTCAAAAGAAAACTCAACCTATTCTTTACTCTACAACCTAAAAAAAAATCAATTCCTGTAAACCTTCTTTAAGTTTTAACAAAAAATCCCTGTGCTTCAATTCTCAAATCAAAAATCAAAACAACGCATACGTCTCTCAAGATAAAAAAAACCCTGTAAATCCATTTTCCAAATCAGATGACCCAAAGCCTGTAACTCATTTTCTAGCCAAAACCTGTCAACAATTTTCAAAGCAAACCTACAAACAAATCCTCAAATCAAAATGCAGATCAAACCATGCCAACCTTTTCAAATCTGAGACCATAATCTATAACTCGTTTTCAAAGCAAACCTGTCAACAAATTCTCAAGAAATTTCTAAACCTGTAATAAAGACATAAGTTTCATAATGCAATCTGGGTTATCAATGCAATCAGCAGCAATAAAGTTTCAACGTACACAATTAAACAAGAATCTGAAGTTCATTCCAGTTTCTCAAAGCTTCAACTCAGTTTTTCAACTCTCTGCAGTTTTGTCAAAGGTGAGTAAACTTAACTATATTTTATCTTAAATCTGGTTGCTTGATTTAAATCATCAATGTTTGATATATATATATATTGTTTGCATGTGTCTGGATAATGAAATGTGCATGTTATGTATACCGTTATCTCTGTTAATCTTTCCAAAACTATAAATAAGTTCTTTACATTCTGGATTTAGATCTGTTGTTTGGAAATTTGTTTAAAGTAGGCTGGAAAAATTGCTTGCATGTGTGAATTTGTGTATATAAGTGAGTGAGTTGGCTGTGCATGCCTCGAGGGTCGATGTGTCGAGAGGACCGTAGTTGGTCAAAGGGGTCGTTGGCGTTGGTGCAAGTGCACAGGCATGTATCTTGTTTTAGTGTTTTGTGTTTGAGTTGTGGTACTTGGGAAGATGGATTATCTCAGGTTGTAACTCGAGACTGTGGGATGTTCGCTCGAGTTTAAACTCGAATAATGCTTGAGTGTTTTTAAACTTATTAATAGTTTTTGGTTACTGGTTTAAATTTAAAACTTTAACTAAAAAACTAAACTAAATTTTGAAATGGAAAAAGGGACTCGAGTTAGACCCAAGTAATCTTCGGTTTCGACCTGAAGCGTGTGTTAAGCAAATGTTTAAAAGTAAAACTTAGTTTTTGAAATTTAAAAATGAAATTAGTTTTAAAACTTTACTATAGAAGTTACTTATATAATAGTTGTTTACTTTTGCATTGTTTAAGAAGCTTTGAAAACTTTGTTTAATTTAAATTTTTGTTAAACAAAGTTAAAGTTATTTTAAAACATAAGTAGAAATGAAATTTTAAAGATTTTTAATTTAAAATTGATAGTAGATTTAAAGCCATTACTTGATAATATTTAAAGCATTTAAAGGTAGGTTATTATTTGTAACTTTTAATTATCAAGTTGAATGAGTATTCTAAACTTATTTAATGAATTAATTAAGTAAATATATTTTTAAATAAAATGTTTTTAAATGATAATTAAAGCATAAATAAGATAAGATAAGGCTTTATCTTAAGATAATTATGGTTTTAATGATTTGAGATTATTAAGTTAATTTAGAAATGTAAGTATAATTAATTAATTTAATTAATTAAGAAATAAAGGGTTAATTAAGCAATTAATTAAGAATAATTAATTAATTTAATTAAATAATGATTAAGGATTTAATTAATTTTTAATTAAGGGTTATAATTAATTAATTAAAGCTTAATTAATTATAATTAAGGACTATTAATTAAGTAATTGGAAATTGATTAATTTGCAATCAGAAATTAATTAATTAAGTAATTAGAGGTTGACTAATGTTAATTTAAAATACTTAATTAAGTTTTATTAATAATAATTAAGTTTTATTAATTAATAACTAAGAGATAATTAATCTATAATTAAAGATTAATTAAGGGTTAATTTACTATTAATTAAGGGTAGATTAACTGGTAATTAAGAAGTACTTAATTTGTAATTAAGTTATATTAATTAATAATTAAGGTTTATTAATTAATGGTTAAAGAATAATTAATATGTAATTAAGATTAATTAATTTGTTTAATGGGTAAGTAAAGGATGAATTACTTAATTGTGATTAATTTGTTAATTAATTAAAGATAATCTCTTATAGATTAATTAAGTATAAATACTTAGTGAGATTAATAAGAATAATTACTTAGTGAAGTAATTAATGTATAATTACAGGATGTACCTAAAGAGAAGTAATTAAAGGGTAATTACTTAGTAAAAGTAATTAAGGATTAATTATTTGGTGTAATTAATCAAAGGATTAATAATTAATTAAGGAGTTAATTAATTAAGTAATTACAGAAGGGTAATTACTGTTTATGATTAATTGAGGTTGATTAATGGATGTAATTAATTAATGTAATTAATTTAGGATCAATGTAATTAATTATAATTAATTAATTATTGGAAATAATTAATTAAGGTTCATTAATTAATGTAATTAATGAGGGTAATTAAAAGTTAATTACTATAAATAATTAAGGATAATTAATTTATGAAATTAATTTAAGCATAATTACTTTGTGTAATTGAAGAATAATTAATCAAGGTGATTAATTAAGATGGATATTTATGGAAGGTTAATTAATTAAAGGTTAATTAATTATTGATTAAGCAAAGTTAAGTGATTAATTCTTAAGTAATTAATTTAATTTAAGTTAATTAAATTAATTACAATAGGGATTGATAATTGTTGCTTATGGATGATTGTTTGAGTAGAATATCTGAATTGGTTGATATCTATTGGATGATATGCTGTGATATTCTGTGATATGATATTTGATATATCATTGATAAATGTGTGATATTTATCTGTGTTAATGCTGTGTGAATTCAAGTATTGAATTGAATTGAATTGAATTGAATTGAATTGAACTGTTTAAACCTTTAAACAACATGGCCTTTAAAATACGTTTGGATTTCGATGAGACCGGGATCGGGTTTCCAAATTTGGATATCTGAAAACCACATCGATCCAAGTTAAACGATAAGTCGTGAGATCTCAAAGTGAAGATCGAGATGGAGATTCGGAGTGCAAGGGTTATTGTCATTAACTCTGAGGGTGATTCCAAAATGAGTGTAATGAGATAATGCCTTCGGTTTTGTTCGAACCCGAAACGAACTTGTATGGATTGAATGCTTTCAGAACATCGTCAGGTGGACGATGAGCATTCTAAGATAGATGTGTTCTATAAAGGTAATCATAGCCTTAAGCCTCATCAACCGGAAATGGCTAAAACAGGGGAGGTGCGGCAAGGCTAAGTGGGTAGCATTTAAGCAGGACGAGATTTCCCCTGTCTAGAGGTCCCTTTTATTTGACTGTGTGGGAAGTTGTTGAGCTCCAACTGCCTGGGTTGTCTTGTTCAGGACTATCCAGTAAGGGATAGTTCCGGCCTTGTGTTGCAGCGGATTGGGAGTAATCCTCGGTACGTTGATCTAGGCCACATACTATGGCGGACGGTACCCCAGTAGCCCTGCCATTGTATGGAATCCAATCTCCAATAAGTGCCCTCGGATTTGATTGTATACCTATGTAGCTAGAATTTAATAAATGTAACAATTTCGGCTATTTTCTAGTTTATTTGGAAACCCTAGACCCTATTATAATATCACAGAATTTCCTATCAAAGTTTTGGTTAGCGTAAGGTAAAAACTTACCCATGTTTATGTGTGGGGAGTCTTACGTGATACCTTTTCTTTTCAAAGCTTTTTAAAGTTAAGAAACTTTAACCCTTTTACTCGCACCAGACCCATGTCTGAACCAGAGTTTATTTCTGTTTTATTAAACTCTTGGGTACTCAAATTTTTACGAGCAGCCAAGGGATTTAGGTTAGCTTTGACGAATTCTAGAGGAGATATGGAGCAAGAGGCTTCAGCGATTGTAGATAGATAGCAGTTCCGCTGTGTTGATCTCTGTGTTGATATCTGTATTGTATATTGAGTTGCATAACTAGACAGGTGTTCATAACTATCTAGTATATGTTGTATAAGCCGTGCAACTCTGATGTATATGATACTGTGTAATATTTATGTGATTAATATAATTTATTCGTTCCGCTGTTGAGATTCTGTTGTTGTTTCTTTCTTTCATCTTATTTCTCTTTTTTATCCCTTTCTTTCTTAGTAATGATGCGTCTTTCTATGGAGAGAAAGGCGGTCGTTTCTTTTGGTATTAGAGCACTAGGTTGAGCGAATACCTAGGCTCTGGAGTGGTGTCTATCTTGAGAGATCGTACTTGTAATTTGATATATTTATATATAACTATATTTCTACCTATTTGTTGGATTATTTTTTTGGGTTCTCCAATATGAGTTATAGAGGTAGGAAGAGTAGTGATGTGTGTAGCACGACTTCCAATGGAAGAAGTCCAAGGGTTGAGGTTGGAAGTGTATCTGTCGAGACTGTAAACCCAATACCGTCTCGGATAAGCTTTGCAGTGGCGTAAGGATTTCACCAATCTCTGAAAGAAACCTGTTAAGGTACGAAGTTCATCATTTGAGTATAAGTTTAGTCGCGCTCATGTGAGCGGATTTTCGAGAGTTTGGATCTGTTGGTTAAGCAGAAGCGGGTGATGGTATTTTGGCGACTTCAGGAAGAAGTAGCTGCGTGGCGAGATGCAGCCATTAGGGATTTTTTCGAAGATGTTTTTTTTGGAACAATTTTGAGGAAGTATGTCTGCATTGGTAATGCAACTAAGTTTCTTCAGGATATTTGTGTTTAGTTTGGGCCCGAGTTTCTTGAGGAGACGTCTGCCAATTTCAAGGCTCTTTTTGATTGGTTGATTTGGTTTTGAGGATCAAGAAGTTTTGGATAAGAAGTCTTTAGGCATCAGTGGCAGCATTGCAGCTCGAAGTGTTTTGTGTGCCTGCAGGAAGATCTTTTGGCTTAGCAGTTTCCTAGAGTTGGAATTCTGAAGAAGCAGAGTGGACCCGTTTCTTCGATGGATTGATTAAGGATAAGCTGTTCTGATTAGTGAAGAGAGAACAACATCTATGGATATTGAGATGGATAGGATTGCAAAAGTGACTTGCGATAGTTGAGTAATTCTCTTAGATAACCTTTTGCAAGGTATTGAGACATCTCTAAAGGATGTAGGAGTTATAGAGTTATCAAAAATTATTTGGATGTCTTCTGGGAAGTCAGAGGTTTGTCCTCTTTGGAGATTGAGTTCTGTATCGACTTGGTCCATGGAGCTACCGGTGATTCAGCTAGGTAGAAGGATGTTTCCTAGGATGAGGTTTCTGGTGCTTATGTGTTTTCTCTTTGTGGATATGAGAAACCTTATTTCTGGGATGTGCTGTCTAGTCTGTGCCCATGTTCTTTGACGGCATTCTTATCTACTCCAGATCAGAGTTGTGCAACGGACGCATGGTGGCAGCTATTCTAGAGTGGAAGCAACCGGAAGTTGCGGTATTTGGATTAGAGGGTTTCTATAGGAAGATTTTTAGGATTAGAGGCCAGATTGGCAAGTGCATCTATTTTGTCTTTTCCAGATAGGAGAAGTAATTGAAGTCTACTAATGGTTGTGGAGTAGAGTTTATGTTCTAGATTTTGGGTAGATCTTGAGAGGATCATTTTGTTGAGTTGTTTTTGGTCCAGTTTGTTTCAAGAAGCATCAGCGAAGGTTGAACTGATCAAGGAAGGATGTAGGCAGCCCAGGATTGTCAGAAGAGTTTTGTGGTTAAGAGACGGAGGAATTTGGAATTCGAAGCGGGAGATTTGAATTCTGGATAAGGTTTCCTCCGGTAAGGGGAGTAATAAAATTGGATAAGATTGGAAAGGCAGCTCAGAAATATTTTGGATCTTTCTGTGTTTTTGTAAGGATTAGTGATTTGGTCTTCAAGGGTTGAATTGCCAGTTTGGAATATTGTGATTCAAGGTATTTCACGTATCTCTGAGGAAGTACGTGTTTGATCCATCTCTGGTTTTGGAACCAGTAGTATTGGAAGATTTAATTTTTGAGTCGGTCTTGTCTATGGTCAGATCTCTTGTATAAATTGTAGATCTAGATGAGTAGGAGCTCACTTAGTTGTGTAGCTAGTTTGGATTTAGTAGAGCGAGTATTCTAGTATCTGTATCTGGGAAACTCTGGATAGTTTTAGAAAGTTTATCCGGATTTGTGTCCGGATAGCTAGAAATGTTTGTTTGGATGAAAGGTTGTTTGATTGATAGTGTATGGTTAATATGTATACTTGAATTGTTTGAAATATAATAAAACATTGGGATTATCTTTCGTTTAAATTTTGGGGACGAAATTCTTTTTAGGGGAAGGAATGTGATATCTCAGAATTTTAAGCAATTTAAATGTGATAATCTCTCTTATTTAAATTAATTAAAATTGGTAAATTTTCATTTTAAATAATAATAATGTGATGATTTTAATGATAGTTATAAATAGATTTTTAAATGGGATAATTATTTTTATAAATTTAATTTGGTTATTTTATAAATAGATTTTAAATAGACTTATTATTTTAAAATTTAAATAAGTATTGTTCAAATGTATATGTATATAAATTTATTTAAGTTAATTTTAGAAATAGAATTGTTATTTTCAGATTAAATAGTATGTTTGTTTAAATTAATATATATATATATATATATATATATATATATATATGTTTAAGTTGATTTTAAATTGGATTTTTAAATTTGAATTTGAATTTAAATATTTGGATTTAAAATTTGAATTTAAAGGATAATTATTTTGAAATAGTTTAGATATAAAATATATGAATAAAGTTTCATTAGAATATAAGTTGTTTTATATTTTTTCCTTAAAGAATTTATTTATATAAATTATGAAAACATTTATTAATAGTAAATAAATACAAAAGTTTCATAATTTTATTTATAAATGAATTAAATACACTATGTATGATTTTATTTAAGATATGATTGGTTTTATTTTTATTTTCTTTTAAAAGTTTTATTTTTATAAATTAGAAAAGGCATTTATTAATTTAGAAATATATTAATTAATTAGGAAATTTATATAAAAGCTTTTTAAATCAATTTAAAAGTTAAATAAAAATGCATTAATACAAGTGTAAGCATATAAATTTACTTGATAACATGTGTTAAGAAATTGAATGTGGTATGGGACAAGTGTCATGATTTATTTTCATTCTCTTTAATTTTTTTAATAAATCATAAATTAGCTATATAAACATACATCTTCATTTCTTATTTCTTTTTCTAATCTTAATTCTAAACTCAAAAGAAAACCCAACTTATTCTTTACTCTACAACTAGAAAAAAAATCAATTCCTGTAAACCTTCTTCAAGTTTTAACACAAAATCCCTGTACTTCAAATCTCAAATCAAAAATCATAACAATGCATACATCTCTCAAGATCAAAAACAAATCCCTGTAAATCCATTTTCCAAATCAAATGACCCAAAGCTTGTACCTCATTTTCTAGCCAAAACCTGTCAACAATTTTCAAAGCAAACATGTAAACAAATCCTCAAATCAAAATGCAGATCAAACCATGCCAACTTTTTCAAATCCGAGACCATAATCTGTAACTCATTTTCAAAGCAAACATGTCAACAAATTCTCAAGCAATTTCTAAACCTTTAATAAAGACACAAGTTTCATAATGCAATCTAGGTTATCAATGCAATCGGCAGCAATAAAGTTTCAACCTACACAATTAAACAAGAATCTGAAGTTCATTATAGTTTCTCAAAGTTTCAACTCAGTTTTTCAACTCTTTGCAATTTTGTCATAGGTGAGTAAACTTAACTATATTTTATCTTAAATCTGGTTGCTTGATTTAAATCATCAATGTTTGATATATATATATATACACACACACACACACACACACACACATTGTTTGCATGTGTCTGGATAATGAAATGTGCATGCTATTTATACCGTTATCTCTGTTAATCTTTCCAAAACTATAAATAAGTTCTTTAAAATCTGGATTTAGATCCGTTTTTTGGAAATTTGTTTAAAGTAAGCTGGAAAATTTGCTTGCATCTGTGAATTTGTGTATATAAGTGAGTGATTTAGCTGTGCATATCTGAAAAATCAGACATATGAAATTGTTTCCAGGTTACAGGCATTAAATGTGTTCAAAAATATTTTCTCATCCCTCTGATTCATTTTAGATAATGGTTTCTTAACAAAAGATGTTATATTTAACAAAATTCAAGTCTTAAAAATAGTTTAAAGTAAAATATAGCAAACCTTCTCCGGAAATTTAGAATTGCAGAAAAAAATTCTAAATAAGTTAAAATTCAAACATCATAATTTGGTGTTTCAAGATTATAACTCGAATCCATTTAGAAAGTTATGATTTTTAAAACTAAAGTCAATTTTTTTAATAATACATTGAGGTTGCATTTTGGATTTGTCTGGAAGATGGTTTTTGGGAAATCCTATTTGATCTAGATGATCGGGGAGGTCTTGGTGTCCACTGGAGATGTAGAGTGATCGGGAAGGCTGGGAAAATTATTGGATGGAGCCCTAGATCACCGTGAAGGCGGCGGTGAGTTGTGGAAGTTTTAAACCCTAGTTTTGGTCGATCGTGCAAAAATAGATGATGCGTCGTCTTCAGGTGATCGAGTTGCATCGTTTTTTGGGAGTAGCGGTGTGGAAGGATTGGGAAGATATGGCCAGAGTTTCTAGCGCTCCGGTGATCGTCGCTGGTCGTTCGAGATGATTTTTGGCATGGGGTCTGTTTCCCGTTCACCTGTTCTGCTCGATTTTGATTGATGGCTTGTGAGAGCGTTTAGATGATTGGAGGTTGTTGCTGCCTTGAGGGTTGATGTGTCGATAGGACCGTAGCTGGTCGGAGGGGTCGTTGGTATTGGTGCAAGTGCAAAGGCATGGTTCTCGTGTCTGTGTTTTGGGTTTGAGTTGTGGTATTTGGAAAGATGGATTATCTCGGGTTGTTACTCGAGACTGTGGGATGTTCGCTCGAGTCTAAACTCGAGTAATGCTTGAGTGTTTTTAAACTTGTTAACAGTTTTTGGTTACAGGTTTAAATTTAAAACTTTAAATAAAAAACTAAACTTAATTTTGAAATGGAGAAAGGGACTCGGGTTAGATGCGAGTGATCTTCGGTTTCGACCAGAAGCGTGTGTTAAGAAAATGTTTAAAAGGGTTAGTTTTTGAAATTTAAAAATGAAATTAGTTTTAAAACATTATTATAGAAGTTACTTATATAATAGATGTTTACTTTAGCATTGTTTAAGAAGTTTTGAAAACTTTGTTTAATTTAATTTTTTTTGTTAAATAAATTAGAGTAATTTTAAAACTTAAGTAGAAATGAAATTTTAAGGATTTTAATTTAAAATTGATAATAGATTTAAAGCCATTACTTGATAATATTTAAAGCATTTAAAGGTAGGTTATGGTTTATAACTTTTAATTATCAAGTTGAATGAGTATTCTAAACTTAATTAATGAATTAATTAAGTAAAGTTATATTTAAATAAAATGCTTTTAAATGATAGTTAAGGCATAAATAAGATAAGATTGTCTTAAGATAATTATGGTTTTAATGATTTGAGATTAATTAAGTTAATTTAGAAATGTAAGTATAATTAATTATTTAAGAAATAAAGGGTTAATTAAGCAATTAATTAAGAATAATTAATTAATTTAATTAACTAATGAGTAAGGATTTAATTAATTTTTAATTAAGGGTTATAATTAATTAATTAAAGGTTAATTAATTATAATTAAGGATTATTAATTAAGTAAATAGAGATTGATTAATTTGTAATTAGAAATTAATTAATTAATTAAGTAATTAGGGGTTGATTAATGTTAATTAAATATACTTAATTAAGTTTTATTAATTAATAATTAAGTTTTATTAATTAATAATTAAGAGATAATTAATCTATATTTAAAGATTAATTGAGGGTTAATTTACTGTTAATTAAGGGTTGATTAACTGGTAATTAACGAATACTTAATTTGTAATTGAGTTATATTAATTAATAATTAAAGTTTATTAATCAATGGTTAAAGAATAATTAATCTATAATTAAGATTGATTAATTTGTTTAAAGGGTAGTTAAGGGATGAATTACCCAGTTGTGATTAATTTGTTAATTAATTAAAGATAATTTCTTGACGATTAATTAAGTATAAATACTTAATGAGATTAATAAGTATAATTACTTAGTGAAGTAATTAACATATATTTACAGAATGTAATTAATTAAAGGAAATTACTTAAAGGGAAGTAATTAAAGGGTAATTACTTAGTAAAAGTAGTTAAGGATTAATTATTTGGTGTGATTAATCAAAGGATTAATAATTAATTAAGGAGTTAATTAATTAAATAATTACAGAAGGGTAATTACTGTTTATTATTAATTGAGGTTGATTAATGGATGTAATTAATTAATGTAATTAATTAAAGATCAATGTAATTAATTATAATTAATTAATTATTGGAAATGATTAATTAAGGATCATTAACTAATGTAATTAATGAGAGTAATTAAAGGTTAATTACTATAAATGGTTAAGGATAATTAATTTATGAAATTAATTTAAGGATAATTACTTTGTGTAATTGAAGAATAATTAATCAAGGTGATTAATTAAGATGGATATTTAACGGATGGTTAATTAATTAAAGGTTAATTAATTATTGATTAACAAAGTTAAATGATTAATTCTTAAGTAATTAATTTAATTTAAGTTAATTATATTAATTATAATAGGGATTAATAATTGTTGCTTATGGATGATTGTTTGAGTAGAATATCTGAATTGGTTGATATCCATTAGATGATATGCTGTGATATTATGTGATATGATATTTGATATATCATTGATGAACGTGTGATATTTATCTGTGTTAGTGTTGTATGAATTCAAGTATTGAATTGAATTGAATTGCATTGAACTGTTTAAACCTTTAAACAACTTGGCCTTTAAAATACGTTTGGATTTCGATGAGACCGGGATCGGGTTTCCGAATATGGATATCCGAAAACCACATCAATCCAAGTTAAACAATAGGTCGTGACATCTCAAAGTGAAGATCGAGATGGAGGTTCAGAGTGCAAGGGTTATTGTCATTAATTCTGAGGGTGATTCCAAAATGAGTGTAACGAGATAATGCCTTCGGTTACATTCGAACCGGGAACGAACTTGTATGGATTGAATGCTTTCAGAACATCGTCAGCAGGACGATGAGCATTTTAAGCTAGATGTGTTCTATAAACGTAGTCATAGCCTTATGTCTCATCAACCGGGAATAGCTAAAACAGGGTAGGTGTAGCAAGGCTAAGTGGGTAGCACCCAAACAGGACGAGATTTCCCCTGTCTAGAGGTCCCTTTAATTCGGCTGTGTGGGCAGTTGTTGAGCTTCAACTGCCGGGATTGTCTTGTTCGGGACTATCCAGTAAGGGATGGTTCCGGCCTTGTGTTGCAGGGGATTGGAAGTAACCCTCGGTACGTTGATCTAGGCCACATACTGTGACGGACGGTACCCCAGTAGCCCAGCCATTGTATGGAATCAATCTCCAATAAGTGCCCTCAGATTTGATTGTATACCTATGTAGCTAGAATTTAATGAATGTAACAATTTCGGCTATTTTCTAGTTTATTTGTAAACCCTAGACCCTATTATAATATCAAAGAATTTCCTATCAAAGTTTTGGTTAGCGTAAGGTAAAAACTTACCCATGTTTATGTGTGGGGAGTCTTACGTGATACCTTTTCTTTTCAAAGCTTTTTAAAGTTAAGAAACTTTAACCCGTTTACTTGCACCAGACCCATGTCTAACCCAGAGTTTATTTCTGTTTTATTAAACTCTTGGGTACTCAAATTTTTACGAGCAGCCAAGATATGGAGCAGGAGGCTTCAGCGTTTGTAGATAGATTGCAGTTCCGTTGTGTTGATCTCTATGTTGATATCTATATTGTATATTGAGTTGTATAACTAGACAGGTGTTTATAACTGTCTAGTTTGTGTTGTATAAGCTGTGTAACTCTGATGTATATGATACTATGTAATATTTATGTGATTAGTATAATTTATTCGTTCCGCTGTTGAGATTCTGTTGTTGTTTCTTTATTTCTTCTCTATCTTTCTTTTTCTATCCCTTTCTTTCTCAATAATGATGCGTCTTTCTGTGGAGAGAAAGGCGGGTCGTTACTGTAACCCCTTCGAAACCAACAAAAGATTTTCCTCTAAAAGCCTTAAAATACATGACATCCGCCTTTAAAATCCTCTAACCCTTTGCCTTTCGAAAACATTGAAAAACCATACCTTTCGACTTTGTCGAAAGGTCTCACCTTTTGACCTTGTTGAAAGGTTATTTTTTGACCTTATCTAGGGAACCATCCTTGTGAATTGATAAAACCACTCGAATGCATTGATACTTAAAACCTTTCGAAATCATTGAGTTCAATTTAAAAAAAGTGGAAACCTTTTAATACCATTCGATGTTGACTACTTTGAAACCTTTAAGACGTTTCGATTTAAAACATTTGGATTATGCCTTCAAGTTAAGCAAAAGGACTAGAAAAACATTAAAGTCGAAAGCAAATGCTTAGATACACTTTGAAAGCAACTCCTTCAAAACCATTTCATAAACAATGAAGTGATGGTGTTGGAACCAACCCTTCGAAAGTAATTGGGAGGCGATAAATTTTAGAAAACAAAAGGATCCTTTTCGAGTCTATCTAGGTCGAAAGGTTGGAAGCGGCAACTATGCTTTTGACCTTGTCGAAAGCCTTACCTTTCAACTTTGTCGAAAGCAATACCTTTTAACTTTGTCAAAAGGTTTTAATTAAAACAAGAAAGAAACACGGTATAAACCTTTTCTTTTAAACCATTTGACATTGTCGAAAGCTCTTTGTCGGAAGCTAGCAGGCGTATTTTCTTTAAAATCAAAACAAATGTTTATTACTTTTGGGCACTCACACCTTTTGACCATAAGCCTTTCGACCTCTTTCAATTCACTATGTACCAGTTGTTGACCTGGTCGAAAGGTTTGATACGCCTCAACCATGTCGGAAGGTTTTGAATAGAGGTAGACCTAGTTGTTGTAGGCGTTGAAATGGTAAAAGCCTATTTATTTGTACTTTAAAGTTGTCCTTTTGTACCTAACCTGCCTTATTTGTCTAAATCTGATTAGTTGCCGGGTTTTTATATTCAAAAATGTTGCAGAATTTCCTTATTTGGAAATTTAAACAATTTTGAAAAGGCCCCTCTCTCCTTTATAATTATATAAAACATTTAAGTACCATACCTTAAATAATTTTATATAACTATTAAATCACCTTGGTAAAATATGGAAAAACTCCAAAAAATTAATTACTATATGTTTTTCAACAAATAAAATTTTCGAACCCAAATAATAAATTATTTTTCCGCAAATAATTTTATAATCAAAAATATTATTTTCTTCCTTAGAAAATTCATAATAATTCCCTAAAAATTCAGAAAAATCTAAAACTCTCTAAAATTTCATTTTAGATCATCATAAAAATTCTCAAGACAATTGGATTTCATTCAATAGGATTTTCATCTCAAAACATGTCATAAAATCTATATGAACATAAATAAATCATCAACGTGTATATATATAATCATTTTATCATTCAAAAACATGACAAACTATTGCAAAATATTCGGATTTAACCTTAAAACCAAAACCATAAAAATTTAGGGATGTAAACATTATTTACCTTTACTTTAGAGATTAAGGAGGTCGAGATTTCAATGGGTTTGATTTTAATTTGCCTTTCCGTTAGTTTCCTCTTCTCCTTTCTTTGTTAATGGTGGCCGACTTTGATTTTTACAATTTTGAAATGAGAATGAACGTGTAAAATGATACACGGCCTAGATTAGGGGATATAGAATGGCCTCTTTCCCATTTACCCCTTCTCTAATTTAAATTTAAACCTTCTTTTAATTTATTAGTTTAAAAGGCACGACTGCCTCAATTAAAATTGAATCTCAATCCTCTAATCAACACGTTATTTTATTTACTTTATCTAATTAAATCTCCTAAATAATATTACCAAAATCTAGGGCATTACAGACTCTCCACCTTAAGGAATTTCGTCCTCGAAATTACAATAAGCTACATAAACAAATAAGAAGGTAAAACATACCATCAAACAAGTCAGGATAAGTATCCATAATCCTGCTCTCAACCTCCCAAATACAGTCTCTATCATCATCACTATACTGGATCTTGACTAATCTGACCATCTTGCTTCTAAGCCTCTTCTCATATCTCACGACAATGCGAACAGGCTTCCTCACTATGGTCAAGTACGTTTCTACCACTAAGTCATCTAGCACTATCGGTGGAATAGTAGTCTACGGGTATGTAACACACTTTTTGAGATGAGAAACATGAAAAAAATCATGGACACCTACCAAACTGCTCGTTAACTCGGGTCTTTAACGAGTTATCCGTTATTCTCAACAATAGGTAAAGGTCCAACGTCCCAGAGAGATAACTTCTCCGACTTTCCAAATCTAAGCACATCCTTCATTGGTGATACTTTGAGGAAAACCTAGTCCCCAACTTAGAACTCCAAGTCTTTCCGTCTCATATCTGCATAACTCTTCTGCCTAGATTGAGCCCCCTTCATTCTAGACGGAATGACCTCAATCTTTTCTGCAGTCTCACTAACCAGATCTAAACCTATCCTCGATCTCCAACCAGCACATGGGAGATTTTCATGGTCTTCCATACAAAGCTTCAAATGGTACCATCCCAATACCAATCTGATAACTGTGGTTATATGAAAACTCAACTAGATGCAAATGGTTCTCCCATGATCCCTCGAAATCCAGAACACAAGCTCTTACAAATCTTCTAAGATCTTGTTAACTCTTTCCGTTTGTCTATCTGTCCACGGATCGTAAGCGGTACTCATACTAAGCTTGGTTCCCAAAACTTCTTGTAGACTCTTCCAAAACTAGCTAGTGAATAAGGGATATCTATCACTAACTATACTGTTAGGAACTCCATATATTCTAACCACATTTCTTATGAACAACCTCGCTAAAATAGGTGTCGTCCTGAATGACTTGACTGGAATGAAATGAGAACTCTTGGTCAATCTGTCCACTTTGACCCATATACTTTCATTACCTCTGTTTGACTGTGGAAACCCATCTATGAAGTCTATAGAAATAAAATCTTCTAAGTCATCTCTCTTTGTTCCATCCTTTTGCTTCCTGATCCGTTTAGCTAACGTTGGATCCTCCATCTGCTTATAAGCAATCCATTAGATCAACACTGGTCGAACTTCCAAACAAGACAATACAACTGCATCTCCACTAGACCCAGCCTTGGATATCCACTGCACTTTGCAATCTGTTAATGCTTCTAAATCTTTCCACTCAGCTATCATTGCCAACACTGCATTCTGATGCTTCCTGCTAAGTGCATCTGCAACCTTGTTGCCTTTCCCTGGAGTGTACTCAATCCTAAAGTCATAAGTGGCTATGAACTATAACCACCTTTGTTGTCTCATTATCAGCTCCTTCTGAGAGAACAAATACTTCAGAGGCTTAAGATCTATATACAGTTCAAACCTTTCTCCCAAAAGGTAATGTCTCCATAGCTTCAAAGCAAAAATCACAGCAGCTAATTCTAAATCATGAGTCGGATATCTGACCTCATGCAGCCTAAGCTGTCTAGAAACATAGGAAACTACTTTACCTCTCCGCATTAGCAAAGCTGCTACTCTTGTTCCACACGCATCGGTATAAACAACCAATTTTCGATTTCCCTCTGGAAAAACCAACACAGGTGCATAGGTCAATGAGTGTTTCAAACTCTGGAATACTCCCTCACACTTATCGGCCCACACAAACTTCACATCCTTCCTCGTCAGGCTGGTCATCGGTGCTGCAACCGTGAGAAATCCTTAATGAATCTTTGATAATAACCATCCCATCCAAAGAAACGCTTAATCTCGGTTACTGTCTCGGGTCTCTTCCAACTGTCCACTGCTTCGATCTTAGTCGGATCAACTGATAACCCTTCCTCTGAGACTACATGGCCAAGAAACTTCTCCTCTTTCTTCCAGAAGTGACACTTCAAAAACTTTGCTTCCAGCTAATGCTGCCTCAGCGTCTCAAGCATCACTCTAAGATGAACTTTATGATCTCTTTCATCTTAGAGTAAATAAAAATGTCTTCTATGAAAATTAGCATGAACTTATCCAAGTACTCTCAGAAATTTCGGTCCATCAAATCCACAAAGAAAGTTGGAGCATTCGACAGTCCGAATGACATAACTAACCAATCGTATGACCCATATCTGGTCCTGAATGCCATCAAAGGTATACTATCCTCTTCTACCCAGACTTGATGGAAACCTGTTGCCAAATCCAACTGAGAAATACCCTTGACCCCACTTAGCTGGGTGAACAAATCATCAATCCTGGACAATGGATATTAATTATTTATCATCCTCTCATTCGACTTACGACAATCGATACGTTGGTTCAGTGATCCATCTGGCTTCTTAGCAAACGCTACCACTACACCTTTTGGCGAACTGCTCTAGTTGATAAAACTCTAGCCTTTCAGATCCATCAATTAGACCTTCAACTCTCTCATCTCTGAAGGGGTCATCCTGCTTGACGGCCTGCTCAGGGTTCTGCTTCCGGAACCAAATCTATCTGAAACTTAATGGCCTGCTTCAATAGCATTCCAATTAAAGGCTCAAACAAATATGTGAATTTTCTAACCATGAAGACTCGGCTCAACTCATCCTCTGAATCCAAAGCACTAAACAAAGCAAACACTGCACCGCTTGAACCTCCTACGATGAAAATAATTTGATTGCTATTGTCCGAGAGTATAAGAGATATTTTCCTACCCCAGTAAAATATCTTAGCTTCATACTCACTTAACCAATACATCCCAAGGATAATTCCGAACTCCACAAAATCAAACATATGCAAACTGCACTCAAAAGTATGACCTAACAAGTCAAACTTAAACTAGTGACACCTCAATCCTAAAGTTGCAAACCCTTCTTGTAACAACCGGAAATCTTAAACTACAATAATTAATTTGATAATTAATTAAGTAATAAAATAACTTTGTGAAATTATCATAATTGAGTCACAAAAGTTGCACCACTGTGAACGTGGTAATTTTATGGTCAATTTCCATATATAGAACGCTAGAAACTGAGTTAATATGAACGAGATACAAAATAATGAAAAAAATAGGCTAAGTCGACCGACAGGTCGACCTGGACACAAAGGGGGTCGACCGCCCGGTCAACCCGAACGAACAAACGTTCATTCGTTTGAACGATGAGCATGTATTTAGCTAACTTTACACGTCATTTGCATTCTTTATTTCTATCCAGTCCTTCCATTGTTGCATCTGATGGCTCCTATTCAGCCTATGACGTGATTACATCCTATTCAATCCCCAAATATAACAGTCTGAAATCCACTTCTACACCTAGAAATTGAATACTAGGCCTAATACTTTTTCTCATTCTAACATTTTTTCCAATTGGGTTCACCTATTCATAAAGGACCCTAAGCGGAATAATTTTCCAAGAAGGAAATCGTTTTAAATAAAATATTTAATAGCCCCAAGTTGATCCGTGAAGGCCTAAAGGAAAGAGCAAAGGACTAGAGGTGAGTGATTGTAATTATTTTAAATTTCTTTAAGTAAATTAAAATAATAGGGTTTTCAATAGTTGTAGTCTTACTACAATTTTTAGAGTAACCTTTTTAATAATTTATTTACAATTTTTAGGATTATTTCAGTCTATTTCTTCTAGCTATTCTTTTCAATTAATTTCAGTTTATTTCCAGCTTTTCCATTTATTTATAGTTCATTCACTGTATTTTAGTTTATTTACTGTTATTTATGCGTTATTTACATCTTCTTCTTATGTCTTGGATTTCCTTCTATTTTCAGTTTTTTTATTCCTCCTTCTTCTTCTTCGCATATGGACTAGAGTAGAATTAACACGAAATGGGATTAAGTTATAAGAAAACAGAAATAATGGAATATAAGATGTAAATTATAAAGACTGTAATATAAATGAAGTTGGACAGAAATTAGGCTTAATCATGATATTAGTTGGACTGAATTAAGAAGATTGGCCCAGTTATAACTTAGAATTATAAATAAAAAGGATAAAAGAAGAAAGAAGCTTATTTTCACAATAAGACCTTGGGTTAAGTAATAAGCATGATCATAACGTAAGTTATAAATTGATAAACTACAGAAACTACATTAAACTATAAAAGTTTTATTTTAAATAAGTTATTATTTTAGTTTCTGTTGTTTTTTAACCTATTTTTGTCTTGTGAATCTTAGTCTCTCTTTGTTTTATTTAAACCTACAACACACCATACCTTTTAATGTGCCCTTTTGTGTAGACTAAGGTGTGTGGGGTGTTTCAAAGGCCAGCCCCCAAAAGCAAATGCATGCTGATTGGTGTTGGTGGAATAAGAATAATAGTTACCGAAGGGTTTGTGGCTTCAACCGATCCAAATGAAATAGTCGATTTTGTTCAACTTGGAAGAGACGCCATTAAAGTTTGGGTTGTAAATGCCACAATTCTTAATGCAATTCTGTGGAAACCAACTTCAGTCTTGTCTGCATTGAAGATGTTGTAGGATCTACAGTGGTGTGGCTAGCTTCAAAAGTTGTGATAGAATCAAGTTCTAGTAAGTATATATTATTTCTTTTATATATACAAAATTATAAAATGTATTCATATTTGATGTATGATTTAATTCTAGACATTGTAACGCTTTCTTTTATAAAGTTAACCATTGTTAAAGTTTGTTAACTGATCAGAAGAAAAGAAAGCTTAACAACTAAGCGTAGGTAAATATATGAATAATACATCATGCATAAAAGTCATTTTATGTTTTTCGTTCGATATGCATATTTTGGCTCTTACCAAAGTTAAATTCTTAATTTAGCGTGGTCAAACAATTATGATACCAAAGTTAAATTCTTAATTTTATGTGGTCAAATAACTATGATCTTTATAACACAAAAGATTTAATGTCTACAAAGTTTTGGTTTCATTAAATATATATGGCTTCAACTGGTCATAATCTAAACATATCTACAGTTTAGTTAAATTTAATCACCATTATTTTCTATTATCGAGCTATAAACAATATGTTGTACACACACACACTAATAAGTGCATTAAAAGAATCGATTATTTCTATTTTCAATTTCTTATTTACAAAGTACACATGTCGAATCGATGTGCATCCCCATTTCTGTAATCTGTTTTTAGTACTCAATCGGTAGATGTAGGTATGATATGAATAAAAGGACATTCAATTGTTGTTTTTTTATGCCAAATTAGTTGTGCCCATTTTTTGAGTTTGAACTTGATTTCTGACCTTGCCTTGTGCTTTATGGAATATGAATTCACCCCATCAATCCATTCAGAGAAATCTATATCACAACCATTTCTAAAATGAGTATCATTAAGTTGTGAAGTTGCTCCTCTTGTTGCTATGTTTAAATTTAGATTCAGTGCTCTCCATTTTGTATTAAATCTGATACTTTCATGTTTTAAGAACTAATATGCTTGATACTAGACAACAACCAACATGCCAAATATTTTTGTTATTTCATGGGCTATCGTTGGGTTGGTTGATATTTACAAACTCAGGTAGGGATGCTAATTACAAAAGAATCTCCAATACTGTAAGCTCCAGTGCAATTCAATATAAGTATACTTGCCAAGTTCAAAATAAAAAGTGAAATAAAATTTATAAAACCCTACAATTTGAACTGTTTTTTATGAAAAGGTGGAGGCTTTGCATTAGAAATCATAAATAATTAATAATCTTCTGACATCATTGTTAATTTTTTCTTCAATCAGAGCAATCCATTTTTTTGCTATGCTAAAGCCAGAGGTTATCCTTTCGGCATTCTTAATGACCTGCAAACTGATAACATTTGTCTCAATTCTTTAAACCTTTAAGCTTACTTAAAACTAGAATTTTTAATAGGTTTAGAAGATGATAATCATGTTTGAGGAAATAAAATGAGTACTATTTTATAATCAAAATAGATGACACTGGAATAAAACTAAAACAACATTAATCCTACCATTTAATTGCACAAGTTTTTAAAGAAAATGCAGATGTCGAGCATCGAAAACATCACGATTGATGAAAGCCATCCCGTTTATTGATTTTAAATCCCATTAATACAATATTCAAATATTTATACATAGTTACGTAAGAAACAACTTAATAACCATATGAAAATTTAGATGATACATGGCATGTTCTCTCAGTCTTTCAAAAACCTTGACCCTTTCATAAAGCTTGAAAATTTTCAATTGGATTAAAAAAAATAGTTTTGTCCGAGTAAATAAAATAAGTAGTGCCTTAGACTCAAACAAGATAATATTGTACTAAGAATATAAGAAAATTCATTCAACCATTACTTGAACAAGTTTTGATGAAAATGTAGAGGCTTTGCATCAATCACCTTATGATTGATGATAACAAGCCCACTCATTGATTTTAAATCTAGTGCAACTCAATTTGAATAATTATATACTTAATTATCTATTCAAGAAAACTTAATAATTCTGTGAAACCTTAAATATTACTAATTACCAGTTTCAAAATGAGCTAAACATCATCGGAATCTTCAATAAGACATGTTTCTTACAAAAAGCAGAGGCTTTGCAACAAAAACCTTATCATAATGATAACAATCTATTTATTTCTTTATATCCCTATTGAATTATCAAATTATTTCTTGAATAAATAATTAAGTGTATTAACATTTGAGTTTAGTTGTAATCTACGCATTCTTTTGCAAAATGGTTACTTGAATACCTAATAATTATGTTGTCTAATATTTATCCAATTTAAATATATAGTAATACTCATTTTCCTCGTAGAAACCATTTTCTTCTAGTCCCACTTAAAGCATTGGTTTTAGTAAAAATTCAAGTTCTAAAAAAATCCGAGAGAAGATGTGCCATGATGCAATCACCTTGCAATTCATTAGAGCTTCCAAAAGGGTTATACCTCACCATCCCCTAACCGGACTCTGGTCCAGCCAGGTAGCCAGAAAAGTGGCTAGGCTATTGGCCTGGCCCCGCGTAGTCAACAGCAGGTGCTGCCGCTGTAGTCAGCAGCACTTTGCTGCTATTAGGCAGCAATAGCAGGGTTTGTGAAGATCGTTAGCTCGGCCGATCGTCGAACTGGCCCAGATTCAAGGTAGGTGCTGCCCACCAAACCCATGAATTGAGACAACCTGCAAGATCGATGGCAAATTTTAAAAAGTTAAATAGAGCCTTGTTTCATTCAATCCTCATATTTCATATTTGATTAATTGATTGAATTTATTAAATGAATCGATTAGTTTATTTTATTTATATATTTAATTTAACGTATACATGAATAAAAAAATGTAAATGTGTGTATGAACATTTTATGAGTTCGATTACGTCATGTCTGCACATTCATCAACATAGTCAGTATGTGATTAGATATGATTCAATTTTTTTCCCACTTGCCCTTGCTAACAACAATCTAGACTTGATGTCATTGAGCACTGATTTCTACAAATCCTACATTTCCAAATTTATCTGCATCACAAAAGTCACTAGCAAATGTAAAATAGTGATTTATATCATAAAAGGTAGAAGGCATAAATAAATTCTATACATAAAGATAATACAAGCACACTTTAAATAAATCACAACTTCCCATGTGGGAATGACATGAGGAGACTTTATGGAGCGTGGAGATTTTGAATTTCAATGTTCAAAATTTGAAGTTTCTGTTCAGCATTCTCCAACTTATCTTGCTTTTTGAGCAATCTGTCAGTTCGGTTCTAAGCTTCATCTTGATAGGGTTTACTAATGATTTCAACAAAGGATTTTAACATCTCGATTGCTTGAACCGGATCCTTTTGCATTCTCTTTTGAGCTTTTTGGGTTTGGCATCATATTTTATGTGCAAACTATCCAAATGCGATAGCTTTCCAAATGCCTTGGTAGATCAACTAACAATTGTAGTTAATTTATGGCTCATTCCATTAAGATGTATTTGATATTTGATAAAAATTTATTTGATACTTTCCACTTCTTATGTGCAAAGAATTTAAACAGTTGATATTTGATAGCTTTCATATTAAAATAGTATTACGCATACGTCCTTAACTCGAACTGTTTAACTTTTGTGGAATGTAATGCATAGTATAAAATTATCTACGGATCAGGATATGCTCCTTTTAACTTCCTGTCTCATATGTTCATTGAATATGGGTATGAGTAATCCTGCAAGTTTGGCGAAACATCAAGCAAATCCTAAGGTAGCTCCTATGATTGCAAAAGATGATGGGAAAGATGGATGCCTGGGCAAAGTAACGTGCTTATGTTTTCTTCATACTTGTATAAGTATATTATGCTAGATAATGTTGTTATGTAACGTTGGAGGAAAACTATTTATTATGAGGTAATGACCCGTAAATTTTCGATAATTAAAATTAGTTAATTTAATAAGTTTAGTGATTTATTAAGGGGGAGAAATAAAAATTTATGATATATTAATGAGATAATAACTAAAATGAAATGATAAATATAACGAAATGTAAAAACGTTAATTTAAGTTAATTATTAACAAGTTTAATGGAATTCCAATTAACTGAAGTGATTGAAAGGTTATACTTGGTTATAAATTAAATATAAGAAAGAAAATCTAAATATTGAATAAATTAATGAAATAGTATAAAATTAGTGACAATTGAAATAAAACCAGTATTATATAAGTAATATAATATTTATTTGCAATAATAAACATAGAAATGTTATTATAGGTGCAAAGGCGACAAGTATTATGTGTTACATGTTTACTTAGCCTATTAAATTAAAATTGGAAATCAATTGCAATTAATTCACTTAATTAGGGCAATTAGTGTAGCTTGAATTAAAATTGTAGAATATTAATCCAATAAGGTGTAACCAATGAAAATTTTATGCATAATATAACAATTGATTAAATAAAAAGAATTGGAATCAAGTTTGCTCAATTTATTAGAATTTAAATTATAATAAGTGAATTTGTTACAATTAAACGTAATTAAAGATTACGTTAATGAAAAGTAATATGAAAATGGTAAAGTATTAATGTAATAAAATATAAAACAATGTTAACTATGCATGTAGAGAAATAATTGATTAAATTATAGGATCAAAACCAAATAAATTTATTGAAACTAAATTATATTAATTGGATTTAATTACCATTGTAATTGAACACTGTAATTTGTGAAATATTTGACACTAAATTATATGTAAACTTGTTTTAATTTATTATGAATGTCCAAACAATCAAAAAATGATGAAAATTGTTAGTTTTTAAATTTGAGATAAAAATGTGATTTAATTAATTTAATATTAATTTATTTAATCAATGTGGAAATAGCCATATTAGCCACTGACTTGGATTTTGACAAAACCAGTTTCATCGGATCCGTAATAATGAATTATTGGAGGATTTCAAGTTTCGTAGCGATTGGACTTATCGTTTGATCGTACGGACTCGAAATGCCTAGAAATCAGTTTAATTAAAATCAATTGAAATCAGTTTGAAATAAGCTGATTTTAACATAACATCCTCATACAATGAATTTAGGACTTAAAACCTATTCCATTGAGTTTAAAAATATTGAAAACATCTATTTCTATAAATGGAATGACCCATTTCCATTTCGAGAACGAAACGGGCTTTTCGGGTCGTTTATTTTTCAAACTAGTAAATCAATCTTGTCCATTCATTTCTATTTATGATCAGCCTATAAATAGCTTATTATAAACTCTAGTTATTTCTTATTCCTCATTTCAGTACGTATATTTCATATGTCCACTTCTCCTTCTCAATGGTAGACAAAGAAATTCCCAATTCAACTTAAAATCAAATTCAAATCCAAAAATCAAACTCCTTCAAACCCTAACAAATTATATACCGTTCAAAGCCCTCGATGAGCGCAACTTAGATCTACAATTTGTTTTTTTCATCGAAACACTGTTTGTTTAGAAATTGAGGATGAAGCCCGACTGTTCGTTTTAGGGTTTTGAAGATCCAACGGTGGATCGTCGTCCTATCAACGATCGGGAGGTGGTGTTGGAAAGGGCTCGTCGAGCAGGTCTTGGTGAAGTCGTTCTTTCACGTTGAAGCTTTAGGGTTTGTTGAAAATCAAGCATGTTGTTCATGTTTCTTGGAGGTGGCGGCCGCCATTAGGTGAGGCCGAAGATGCTGGCGTTGGAAGTGGATGGTCGGCGTGGTGAGAGGAACTCGGTGGTACGGTCCAACGATGGTCTAAGTGAAGGGTGTGCCAATGTTTAGCTATGGATGGTGGCTGCCAAAAGGAAGCCGAGCATGCTCGAACGCTGAAGGCCTAATGTGAAAATTAGATTAGAAAATGTGGCAGGTGATTCGTTTTTTTATTTTTATTTTTATTTTAGATTTAAATTTCGAACCATATAATTTCTAACTCGCATAGCTTTTATATACGAGCTACAATTTACGTGCGGTTGCTTTGTCGGGATCGTATCGAAATTCTAGACATTTTGATGTTAGTTTGGATGAATTCTGAGACTGTTTGAATTTGGGCCCTAATTTGGATTTTAGTTTGATTTAAAATCGGAGGTGAGTGTTTTGATCCACTCACAACTTCTAAAAATTTTTATGTTAGTTAAAATACATTTGTGATGTGATTATAAATTTATTGATTGATGTTTGGTACATTTAAGTTGTCGTTCGAGTTAAATTTGAATTTTATTGCATTTAATCATCGTTTAATTTAATATTGAATTTAAATTGTAGATTTAATACCTGTTATTGATTATAAGTTATCTATTGATGTTTATTGATTGGTTTTGATGATGATTGTGATGAATGTTTGATTGTTGATATTTGATGACTGGATGTTGTATTTTATATTGCTATAATTGCAAGTTCCCTATGGGTTGAAATGATACATACCCGAATGATCTATAGATCAGGGAAAATCATTTTGGGTTGAAATGATAGACTTGGCGATTTTATGGATTTTTATTTAATTCGGGAGTGCAGTATGAAATGATATATAGCCAAAAATTATATACGGACACCGGATTGGTTAAATTAAATGATTTTGAAATTTTGAAATTTTGAATTCAATTGGCTAATATCTTGAAGAAGAAATTGATTTACATAAACTGAAACATGTTCGATAGAAAAAGGATTTGATTTAATAAAATTGTTCAAAGAATTTAAATTGGAATTTCAAGGTTGAGGTGTCAAATATAATGAATTTAGTGGAATTGAGTTATCGAAATGTTTGGATATAACTTTGAAATTTATTTAACTAATTAAAACCTTTTTAATCAAATTAACTATTTTAATTAATTTTAAAATACTTTAATTTATTTTAAATCTATTACAACCTATTTAATACAATTTAACATATTTTACCTATTTTTAACTAATTAAATTTATTTAATCTATTTTAAATCTATTTAATATAATTTAAATCTATTTAATCTATATTATATTTATTTAGTCTATTCAAAAAATTTCTTAATATAACTTAAAATCTCTTTAATCTATATTTAATCTATTTAAATCATGTTAAAACTAATTAAATCAGATTTAAATCTATTTAAACTATTTTCAATATTTGAACTATTTTAAATCTATTTAAATTATTCTAAAACTATATAAACCATTTATACTTACCTAAAGTATTTTCTAAAATTTCAGAATGTATAAAGTTGAAGTATTTATATTTAAAACCTTGATGACGATACAACCTAAGTTGTAATTTGGAATTTATTTCATTTTGAAAATGACGCGTTTAATGAATAAGATGATTCTGAAATGAAGAATTAATTAACAGAACTTATCGATAATTTCAAAGTGAATGTGAATGTCAAAAGCGAATATGATTTGAAAGTGAATGTGGTTTGAAGTAAATATGATTTCGAAAGAGATATGATTTGAAATTGAATATGATATTTTGATATAAAATATGGATTGTATTTTGAAACATAAGAGAACTGTCCATGTGTAATAAGCATTAAGTTGTTAATGAGACTGGGATCAGATATTGTCATACTTTCTGCCAATACCAAAAACCACATTAACAACTGTGTACGGGGTGGAGATTCCAGAAATGAAGTAGGTTGTTTTGGCGAACGATTTCTGTTAAGGTATGATGTGCCCTGACTCCCTTGAGTCAGCTTAGATATGACTAAAACAGGAGCCATGCCAGGCCAAGTGAGGTTGCACCTCCAATCGAACACATTTCTTCGATACCATAGTATGAGTTTGTGATGATTTGGTGGTCACCCTTGATTTTGACTTGGAAGTGTGTTTTAAGGTGAATGGTAGTAGCTTCCATGCATTACCACTAGTCCGGATCCATAATTGGTAATCTACCATGGCATTGCCTCGAGTGCCATGTTCACATGCCCTAGAGCGCCTTCTACGAGTTTGTTTTGTATCTTACCTATGGAGTGCTTCCTGATGGCCCACCTACGAGTGGATTTTACAATATCTAAACAGACTACGGTATTATATTTCCAATAGCATTTCTAGCATTTCAGTCTAGCATATATCATATTTTGAAAATGCTAGAGTCTATACAAAATCTTGTTTGTAGTTTGAAAATGCTATAGAAATCAACTGCATAATAAAATTTCCTATAGCATTTTGTTTAATAAAAGAACATAAACGCTATGGTAGGCTACAAACACTGTGATCATTTATTATAGTGTTTTCCTCCCTACTATGTAATGCTAACGACATACATAGCTTGTCGTTCCACGACGTTCTCTAAAACGCTATGGTAGGTTGTAATAACATTATATGAACGCTCCGAAAGCCCTGTTCTGTTGTAGTGCCATTTTATCTGATTTTTATATATACATTTATCTGCATTGTTGACTTTAAGTCCATATGATAATGCTACTTAGTCAAACTCTCATGTCATTGCATGGGAGCTTGCTTCAGACCATAATAGATTCGACTAATTTGCAAACTTGTCTTTCTTGGTCTAGAACAATGAAACGTTCGGACTGTTCATGTATATCTCTTCTTCTAAATTATCATATAGAAATATAGTCTTCACATCCATTTGATGTATAATTAAATTATGTGTGCTACCGGACAACGCACAGAATTAATGCGAGCAACATGAGCATATGTATCAAAATATTTTACTCTTAGTCTTTATTTATAACCCTTTGCAACTAATCTAGCTTTAAATTTGTCAATGGATCCATCTGTATTAAATTTCCTCTTGAATACCCATTAACATCCTATCAGCTTAACACCAGGAGGTGGATATGTCAAAATCCATGTTTGATTTACAGGATTGAATTCATTTAATAATTTATTGTCTCTTTCTAGAAATTTTCATCTCTGGAACTCATAGCATTAGAATAGTTTATAGGATCATCATCAACATTTATTACATATTTAGTGATATTGTGGATATCATCCCTAGTGCCTTTTATAAGATATGTAATAAAGTCGAAGCCAAAATTCTTTTCTAGTCTTGCTCCTTTACTGCTTCTCTATTCAGTATCTTCTTTAGGTACTAAACTTTCCTCATTGTTTTATTTAGAAATATAATCATAATCAATATCATCATTAGTCTCAACATGATCTGATCAGGATGACATTAATGGCTTATCACTATTTTGGTCTTGCGATGTATATCTTATAAAAGCATATTTTATAAGCTTTGTTTTTTAACTTAAGTCATTTAGGATCTGGTTTTCTGACATAAGCTAAACAACCCTCTGACTTTAAGTTTTGATCAGCTTGGTTTTCGATTAAACCATAGTTCATAAGGCGATCCAATCTTTGGTTTCAAAGGAACTCTATTTAGAATGTAACAGGCTGATAGCGTAGCTTACCCGATAATGATCACCAACATTGTTATAAACTAAGTTAAGAAAACCAATGTTCCTTTCAATGGATTTAAAGGATTTTCGACAAATCTTTGCTTGAATCCATATCTCACATTTATCAATAGATTCAAACTTGCAATCAGAAATTAATCCTATCTCTTTCATAGATTTAAGGGAATTATGATTAACATGTCCTAATCTAGCTTGCCACAAATTAGAAGAGTCAACAATATAAAAAGAACTATCTTTTATTATACTCAACTTAATCATGTCGTTACAAGAATATTCCTAACCCACAAAACTGCCAATTTTTGACAAAACTAGCTCATCAGACTCATATACCATCTTGAATTCTGCCTTATTAAGGAGGAATCCTGATATAAGATTCTTAAAAATATCATGTACATAAAATACATTGATTAAAGTAAGAACTTTTCTCGAGGTGAATGCAATTTCAATAGTGCCTTTTCCATTGACTTTGCTAAGAGCTTTATTGGCCACGGTAACATCATTTTCTTCGTCTTTTGTTTCATCATGAATCTTAAAATGGCTACGGTCTTTTCATATATGTATTGTTGCTCTAATGTCGAGCCACCAATTATTTTCTATGTCATTGGCGGAGTTTGCCTCTTGCACTACAGATGTAAGCTTTTCTTTGACTGCATTCACTTTTTGTTTCTTTCGTTGATGACAGTCACAAGCATAGAGGCCAAACTTGTTACAAAAGAAACAAGCACCCTTCTTTTTGTCATTCTTTGCTTTTCTTTTCTTATTTTCATTCTTTGGCTTTGATGGATGAATTTCTTTAACACTGTTTGAGTTGGAATGAAATTCAATTTGTTTACAATTGATTTATTCATGTTTACGTGAGTCTTCCTCTATGAAAAGATGACATTGTAAAACTTCTAAATCATAGTCCATTTTGGCAAGTTTTAGTTTCTTCTTGTAATCATTCCAAGAAGAGGGAAGTAAAATATAATAAACCCAACTATGAATGATTTAGGAAGCTATATATTGGCATCTTTAAGATGAGTGACAAAAACAAAAAACTCATTTACCCATTCGATGATCATTTTATTGTTATTCATCTTAATTTTCATAAAATTGCTAATAAGAAATTTCTTATTACTTGCCTTGTAAATGCTGTATTTGTTCTCCAATGTAGTCCATAGTGTCTTTGTTGTTTCCAAGCTTTGATATGCATTGTAGACTAATGTGTAAAGTGTTGAATTTTGGTGACACTATATGGACAATTGAAGAAGTCAGAAGTAGCTTTATAATGGTGAAAATGGTTCATAAATTGGACGCGAAGGAGGAAGATACAGCGTAAAAGGTAGAGTGCTGCTAGAAAGACATATGACAGCCGTCTATAATAAAGTGAGAGACGTCTAAGCTCATGATTTGATAACACGAGAGTTATCACATACATCTGTCATCTTGTGACGGACGTCTGTCAACAGGCTTACTATAGTTCGAAAGCGGCTGTAGACGTTCGAGAGATTATGAGAGATGTTTGACGCAAAGCTGTTTTGTTTTTTTTCCTAGAATTTGTGTTTTCGCTTGTAGGGCTTCAAGAGGCAAATCGAGTATTTGTTAATGAAGGATGGTTCGCTATATAATCTATTTTAAGGATCCGGGACTAGAATAAAGCTTGAGATTAAGGGTTTAATCTAGATTTTATCTTCCATTAATTAGGGCTTTATCTAGACTTAATTTTCTTTAATTCTCTTCTCCATAAGTCAATTCTAATAGAATTTTGATCATTGTAATCAGTCTTTTTTACTCTTCTCATTAGTATTAATAAAGGCTCTCTCTCAAAGTGGATGTACATTAACAAGACTGTAGTGGAACCACTGTAAATCGATGTGTTTATTTTATCGCTACTTTTGATTATCTATTGCTTATTTGGAGATTGTGATTGGTTTTTGATTAGACTGAATCAAGATATTGATCGATTATTTTTGCACTTCTTACCATGACCTAATTTTCCTCTGTGCTTTAGGGTTTTGATTTGAGTGGTCTCGAGTTAGAGTTCCTATAAAATTTGGTATTAGAGCTTTGGTGTTGGTAAGTGGTTGTAGAAATGCAAGAATCAGATAATACCTCAGGTAGTTCCTCAATGGTTAGTCCAAGTGGTGTAGCGCCATATATACATGGATCATACGTGGCTTCGTGATCACAATTGGTTATAGACAACTGGAATGGCGATAATGATTTTGAAAAGTGGCAATGGAAGACGAATTAAGTTCTAAGGTGGAATCGATTGAATCGGATAGTGGTTGATATACATTTATTACCACCAGACATCTCATTTGTTAAGAGAGAGGAAATGGAAGAGTAGGAATTCACTACACTTCAACTAGCTATGAAGGGGAATGTTTTCTTCAAAATTAGTGGTGAGACTCCCGCTAAGGGTATTTGGGACAAGTTGGAGGAGTTGTATATGAGACGACCCGACTTCCTATCTCTAGGAAATCGCATCATCAATGAAGAAAGAAAGGGATAGAAAAAGAAAAGAAAGAGAAAGAAGAGCACAACAACAACAGATAGCTCACAGCGGAACGAATGAAATATAATATATCACATAAAATATTACATAGTATCATATTACATCAGAGTACACAATCTTATACAATAGATATTAGATAGTTATAAACATTTGTCTAACTATACAACTCAAGTACAATAGAAACAGATACCAAACAACACAGCGGAATCATAATATCGATACGTGGAAGCCTCCTACTCCATATCTCCTCCAGAATTCGTCAAGCTAACCTGAATCACTTGACTACTCATACAACACATGAATACCCAAGAGTTTAATAAAACAGAAAATAAACACTCAGGTCAGACAGGGGTCTGGTGTGAGTAAACGGGTTAAAATTGCTTAACTTTAGAAAAACCTTTGAAAAGAAAAGGTATCACGTAAGACTTCCCACACATAAACATGGAAAAGTTTTTACCTTACGCTAACCAAAATATTTGATAGGAAATCCAGTGATATTATAATAGTGTCTAGGTTTTCAAGTAAATAAGAAATAGCCGAAATTGTTACATTATTAAATTCCAACTACTAGCCACAAAAGTGGGTAATACAAACAAAACCGTAGAGTCTCGTAGGAAGAATGGGTTTCCATCAATGGCAGGGCTACCGGGATACCGCCCGTCACAGTACGTGGCCTAGATCACCATGCCGAGGAGCCACCCTAACTCCCCTACAACACAAGGCCGAGACGATTCCTTACTGAACAGTCCCGAACAAGACAACCCCGCAGTTGGCGCGCGATTCCAACTGTCCACACAGCCGAATAAAAAGGGCCTTCTAGACGGGGGAAAATCTTGCTCTCCAGTTGGATCTACCCACGAAGCCTTTTTGCACCTCCCTTGTTTTAGCGATTCCTGGTTGATGAGGCTTGAGGCTACGATTACCTATATAGAACACATCTGTCTTACAATTCTCATCATCCACCTGACGATATTCTGAAAGCATTCAATCCATACAAGTTCGTTCCCGGTTCGAACGAAACAGAAGGCACTATCTTGTTGCACTTATTTTGGAATCACCCTCAGAGTCAACAACCATAGCCCTTGCACTCTAAATCGCCATCTCGAACCTATAAGTACTATTCCGTCAACTCATTACGGAATCACCCACATAGTTATACTGACGTATAGTTCTTACACCTCGTGTCTTCATAAAGCTCCAGTTGGATTCACGACCTAACGTTTAATTGGAATCGATGTGGTTTTCGGATATCCAAATATGGAAACCCGATCCCTGTCTCACCGAAACCAAACGCCATTTTAGTGTCCAAGTTGTCCTTAAGGGTTTAACAATTTAAACTCATATTCAAAGTGATATAACAGATAGATGAATAACATTATCAAAATAGATAATTCACATCAAACATTCATCTCCACAATGCAGCATATCACATATCATAGATATCCAAATCATCCAGTATCAACCAATATCAAACACCCATTATCAATCACTCAATGTTGATCATCCAATATCAATCAATCCATCAATAATAACCAATCACCCAAGCAGAATTGATTAACTCTTAATCAATTTGATTACCTAAAAACCTCCTTCATTTATTTATTCCAAATAAATTAATCATCTCTAAAGATCTTCCCCGAATTAACCTTCCTTGATTAATTATACTTTAATTACATTAAAGTAATCATCCTTAACCATATTCAGTAATTAACCTTTAATTACTATCATTAATTACAACAATTAATGATCATTCATTTACTTCCATTAATTAACTATAATTAATTGCATTAAACCTCGATTAATTACAATTAATTAATCACACTTAAATTAATCACTTATATTAATTAACCTTGATTAATATCATTGATTACATTAATTAATGGTCCTTATTAATTAATAATTACTTTAAATTACTTAAATAATTAATTTGTAATTAATTAACTCATTAGTCATAATTAGAAATTAACAACTTGTAAATACTTATCTTAATTAATTAACTTCTTAATTAATTATATCAACTCTTGATTAATTAATCTAAGCAATTAATCTATAATTACTTTATTAAGTAATTATTAAATAATTAAATTAATAAATAAATCCTTAATTAATTACCTTATTAATTAGTTACATTTTTAATTAATTATACTTAGTAATTAATCTTAAATAAATTTAATTCATAAATTAATTAATCACATTATTTAATTAACTAAAATAATTAAATAATTGACTCTTAATTACTTAACAAGTAATTATCTTCTAATTACTGTCATTAATCAATCTTGATTACTTCCTTAATTAATTACTTAACAAATAATTAATTTCATCATTAAATAAATCTTAATTCTTTAATTAATTAATTAATTACTTCATAATTAATTAACTTCAACAATTATATTAATCAATTCTTTAATTGATAACACTAAGTGATTTTAATCATCACTTTCATTAAATTACTCCATGAGTAATCACCATTAATTACTTCCATAATTAATTACTTCCATTCTTGATTATATTCAAATATTAACCATTGATTACTTCATTAAGTAGTCATACTTAATTAATCCATAATTAAGTGAATATTTAAAAATTAAATAAACAATTAACTAATTATTTAAGATTAATTAAATAATTAATTAACTTCTTATATTTTAAAATCCTTAAATAATTAAGAAAACATTATTCTTAATTAAACTTTTACTTATTTACAAATCATATTTATTAGGGACTCTCAAATTCATGTCAAAATAATTTAACATTATTTATCTTCATAAATAAATTATTCGAAATAAATCAAATTTTAATAACTTAAAACAACATATTCTATTTGGTCTACAAAATTATAACTATAACCTTATTTGAGAATAAGATATTTAGAAATCAAATTTTAAAATTTAAACACTTTAAACATCTAATTCAAACTCATTCATTTTCAATATAAATTTGAAACTTAGTTTTTAAACATTTCTTAAACTTTTATTTACTATTTTAAAATGAAAACATTTCTTTTGAATTAAAATTCAAAACACTTCTTTAAAAATTAAAAATTTAAGTAAATTAATTATTTTCAAAAGAAAACATCTTAACAATTTAAATTTTGAAAATAAATTCAATTAATATTTTTTTTAAAGTTTGATTAATATTTACTTCATAGAACAAGCTTAACTTTTACAAATTTTGCTTCCTCTTATAAAAACTTAAGCATTGATTTCATTTATTCAAACAACAAGTTTAATTTGCAATCCTAATGTCTGTTTACAGAATTAAACAGATAAGCATACAACTAAGAAAAAAAACTCGAGTCGAACCCCCAAACTTCACAAGCCTTCCCCGAAGCAAAACTCATCTACCACCACTTCGAGACGATACAGGAAAAACACGAGCTTCATACGAGAATTCCCCTTTCTTCTCCCAAAACTCAATTCACAGCCAAACTTGCTGTCCTAACGTGCACGGTGCACGTGCACCGGCCCTCTAGCCAACGACGAACGGAACGACACTTCCCTACGACCACACGATCTCACACGAACTCGAAAACGTCCCCAAATTGAACAACAAACTCGAGAATCAAAAATGAGCAAAAAACAACACACTGCAGCAACCACCATGGCCAGAATTTTCGTCATTGCCGATGCCACATACCACGAAATCGCTTCCCATCACCACCGAAGCTTCTTCAAACCCTCCAGCTCGTATTCCCACCAACGCGACTCATTCCGGTCACCAATGGCTACCACCATTGCTCTACGAACCATCAAGTGAACAACGACTACGGAACCCTAATTCTCCTCAGCGTGAACACCACAGTCATCGAAAAAATGCCTTGCCATTTTTCCTGCATTCATCGACAACCCAGCCAACTCTAGAACTAATCTCGAGTCTCGACTCGTCCTAGATCATCAGAAATTGCCGATACGCCCAAACTCGAAAGATTCAAAATAACTCACGAATTCCCTAACTAAAAATCACGATATTTCCATCAAAATTCATAATTTTGTTATACAAAACAGATTTTATAACCAAATATTGGATTTAACTTGAATGAATTTTAACCATGTTTGAATATTTATTGTACTTTGTAAAATTTTAAGATAAAAACATAACATAATTTCCCGAGTTCATTTTTATGATTAACATCACCTAGTTATACACATTTCTCTTTAGAAATCAGAGTCTAAAATTTAATACAAGGGAAGATATTGAATTTACAAGTTTATCTAAAATCTGTAAAATAACGGAGGCACACTTTTATATATACATACAGGCACTACAAATAATCAAGCATGCATTTACATCCAGAATATATTCAATCAATATTGTCACACAAATTCAACCACATGCATTTAATTAAATCTCAAGTTTTAAACTGTTTTTACAAGATTTACTCACCTTTAATATGCAGAGCAGAGAACAGAAACTGTTTTTCCCAAGCCTTGAAATTTAAATCTGAAAAATTGGTTTTGATTTGCTTGCTGATGAAATTGAATTCTTGCATGCCAGATCTCTGATTTTAAATGCTTGAAACTGATGTTAATATCTCATTTGAGTTGTAGGTTGAGATTGTAGTAGGTTAAGTCGCTAGTAAAAAAAACTTGATTGCAGGTTCGAATTTCAATTTTCAACTTCATTTTGCAGATTTCAATTTTTACTTCAGATCTGCTTTTGAACAGGTTTGTACATTTGCAGTTTTTACTTCAGGTTTGATTTTGTGGCTTTAAATTTCAGGTTGAAGAAAATAATTTTTGTTTTGAGTTTATTTGAAACAAGAAAAGAAAAGAAATGAGAAGAAGAAAAGGTTTGGAAATTTGAAAGAGAAAATAAATTTTCTTCGTATGTTTTAAATTTTCAAATAAATGAAAATAAAAGCCACTTGTCACAAAAACTTACATTTGTCATTTAAGTACTTAATTGTTTTACATGTGTTTATGAGAGGGTTAACATGTTTACACATGTTTTAGGTCTTTTTAATTAAAATTTTATTTAATTTAAATATTAACATAAACTAACATATTTAATTTACTTAATACTTACATATGCGAATATAAATTTAATCCTTTAAAGAAGATACTCTAAAACTAATTAAAATATAAATAATTTCTTTATACTTGTATTTTAAAAATCTAAAACATTTATACATATACATTTAAAATTTAACACCTTTGAAGAAAACAAAACAAAACTTGTTTAAATCCTAATTAGACCATCATATTTAAAATAAACGATTACCTTATATTTTTGAAAATAAATTGAATTAAATTTAAATTAACTTTTGAAAAATATTAATTTTAAAACAAAGCTTTAAATCAAAATATACATATTTAAATTATCAATTGATTAAATTTCAGACAACATCAAGTTATAACATATACATACATATACATTACAATTTGAAAATTCAATCTTTTATTTAAAACAAAAGATATTATATTCACAATATATATCAAATATATATATATATATATTATAAACAGAATAAAATTTTATTAGCTTTGAAAAAAAGTTCTTATCAATATTTCCAGATTAAAATTTATTAACCTTTAAAAGAGAATAAATCTACCAATTTAAATTGAAATTATAAAGAAAAATTATCAAATCAATTAAATTATTAATGCAGATTATTAAATTGATATTGCCTCAAATTCCGGGTCGTTACAGTATATGAAGAAGTCGCTAACTAATCGTTTGATCTTATTGCGAACGTTCTTCACCCATAAGATAAAGGAAGGTACTTGGCTAAAGGCGCACTTGAATACCTTTGATGATTTGCTAACGAAGATGAAGGTGGTAGATTTGAAGATTGAGGAAGAGCAGAAGGCAATGATATTGTTGTGTTTTTAACGGGCCGTTATGTGGGTTTCTCAAATAGTTTGATCTATAGCCGGAATATTTTGACTCTAGATGATGTCAAAAAGGGTCTTCTTAGTGAGAAGTTACGGGATCAAATGAAGGAGTTAGGTGATAGAAGTAGTAGCGCTAGTAGTGGTCACGGTTTATTTGTGGAGAAGGAGAGATATGTGAAAAAAGAGAACTATAGGCATTCAAAATCAAGGAACCCCGGTTGGAGAGGAGAAAGAAATGGCAAGTGCTATATTTGTAAGAAGTCCGGTCATTGGAAGAATGAGTGTCCAGACAAGGAGAAGGCAAAAAAGGAAGTAGCATCTTCATCCATAGCGGTGGAGAGTGGAGTTGGTGAGGGTGACGTAGATGTGTTGACGGCGGTAGCATCAGATGTTTCGAGTAGCGAATGGGTGCTCGATTCTGGAACGTCTTATCATATGACAACAAATAGGAACTGTTTTTTCTTTTTATGTCAAAAAAGAAGGAAATTCAATTGCTATGTGTAATAGTGTTATTTGTAAGTCAAAAGGCATTGGTTCAGTGAATATTCAGATGTTTGACTGAGTAGCTCGTACTCTCACTAATGTACACTATGTACCGGGACTTCAGAAGTCTCTTTTCTCTTTGGGGTAGCTGGATTCTTTAGATAGTACGTTCATTATTAAAAGTGATAGCTTGATGGTTTCGAAAGCCGCGCTTGTGGTGATGAAGGGTGCTAGGACCCATGGCATTTATTAGCGTCAACGAGTGACTATAGAATGTGAAACTTGTGTGGGAGTTAATAGTTCTCATGGCTTGGATGAGACTAGGTTATGGCATTTGTGGTTAGGTCATGTCTTAGAGAGGAGTTTGGATATGCTTCGAAAGAGGGAGATGATCGATGGAGAGAGTTTCAACAAACTAGAGTTTTGCGAGGAATGTGTCATAAGGAAGTAAATAAAAGTTTCATTCGGTGAGAGAAAACATGAGTCAAGAAGGGTTATTGAGTATGTTCACTCAGATGTTTGGGGACCGACACTGGTAGCTTCTTTTGGGGGAGCATGCTATTTGTTTTATGAATGACTTTTCTCGAAAGGTATGGTGTATGTAATGAAGGCCAATACAGAGGCATTTGCAAAGTTCAAAACATAGAAAGCTCTTGTTGAGAATGAGAGTGGCAAATCTTTGAAGGTTCTAAGGTCTGACAATAGCAGAGAGTATTGTTTCGAAGAATTCTTATATTTTTGCTAGCATCATTGAGTTCGAAGGAATTTTACTATACCGGGAGATCCGTAGTCAAATGATGTTGCAGAGAGGATGAATCGTACTTTACTTGAGGAAGCTTGATGCTTGAGATTGACATTGGGTTTGTCTAAGGGATTTTGGGCCAAAGCTTTGTCAACCGTGGTGCATATTATTAATCAGATTCCATGCTTGGAAATTAGTTACGAAATTCCAAAGGAAGTATGGAAGGAAAAGAGTATTGATTTGAGTTATCTTCATGTGTTTGATAGTCTGGTTTATGTGCATCATCCAAGAAACGATAAGCTTGAGCCTAGAGCTTTCAAAGTAGTCTTTCTTGGTATACGAACGGGGTAAAATGCTATCAGATTTGTAATCTGGAATCGAAGAAGGTTGTGATTTCTCATTATGTCACTTTTGATGAGTCGGCTTTGTTAAAGGAGAATGTTAGCTCATCGGATGTTTCTGATTTAGTTCATGGTGAATCAAAGGAAAAGGAAGTTATTCCCATCTTTCATCCAAGGAGTCGAGTAGCTAAGATGCTTATGATGAGGAAGTGGTTAATGTGTTCACATAGTTCGCATGGTTCCTCTAATAGTGTTGGTAATATACATGATTCTAGAGAGGATTCGGTTCAAGGTGGAGTCGAAAGGAGTTTAGGTGACGGTACTACTAGTTGGGTGGCCATCATGCTATAAGGCTACCCGATAAATATGGTGATTGGAACTATCTTAGCTTTTGTGATTATTTGGACTATGCTCTTCATGTAGTCCAAGATGAGCCGATGGACCTTGATAATGTCATGGAGTCGAGTGATATCTCGAAGTGGATTTGCATTATGGAGAAAGAGATGCAATCATTATTAAAGAATCAAACTTGGGATTTATTTCACTTCCTAAAGGAAACTGTGTTATTGGGTGTAAATGGATATACAAGGTGAAGGATGATGGAGATACAAAGCTAGGCTAGTGGCTAAGGGGTTTGCACAAAGAAAGGGAAAGGAGTATGATGAGATATTCACACTGGTTGTAAGTCATACTTCTATCCGAATATTACTTATTATAGTTGCTATTCACTACTTGGAGTTGGAGTAACTTGATGTGCAAACCGACTTCTTGCATGGTGACTTGAATAAAGACATTTACATGGAGCAACCGGAAGGTTTTATTGTGGATGGTAAATCAAATTTGGTTTGCAAGTTAATGAAATCATTATATGGTTTAAAGCAATCACCTGGACAATGGTACAAGAGATTTGATCATTTTATGCTTGAAATTGGTTTTGGTAGAAGCGTCAAGGATGGTTGCATATATTTCAAGAAGTTGAAAAATGATTGTTGAGTGTATTTATTCTTGTATATGGATGACATTCTCATTGGTTCTAAGGATAAGAATGAAATCAACAGGTTAAAACTAAGTTTGAAATCAGAGTTCGAAATGAAGGTTCTTGGAGAAGCAAGTAGGATATTGGGAAAGGAAATTGAAAGGGATCAAAAGCATCTTGAGTTGAAGTTGACTCAAAAGGAGTACAAAGAAAAATTCTTTGACGGTTTAGCATGGAGAATGCAAAGGCGTTAAGTACACCTTCACTTTGCATATGAAGCTTCCGAGTAAGGGATCACCTATCGTGGAGAAAAACAAGGCTTATATGGCACAGTGTCATATGCTAGAGCGGTTGGAAGTTTAATGTATGCCACTGTGTGTACAATGCCTAACATTGCAAATTCCATCAGGATGGTTAGTGGTATATGGCTAATCTGGGAAAACCGCACTGGGAAGAGGTGAAGCGTATATTGAGATACCTTTGAGGTACACCATCTCATGGTCTTGTTTCTAGCGGTAATGAGGGATGCATTGCAAGTTGATTGGTTATTGTGATTCGGACTACGCCGGTGAGAGGGATAAAAGAAAATCAACTTCCGGATATGTATTCACACTTGGTGGTACGACCATAAGTTGGATATCGAGATTACAGACCATAATTTCTTTATCCACTACGGAGGCAGAGTTAATAGTCGTGGTGGAGGCCGTAAAGGAGGCACTTTATTTAAGGCGATTGTTTTGTGACCTGGAATATGAGCATGATAGCATCGATGTTCAGCGTGATAGCTAGAGTGATATTCATTTAGTAGAGAATTTGGCGTTTAGCTCATGGACTAAGCATATTGAAGTGAGCGAGTCATTTCTAATAGCCACAGATTAAGATAGGCAAGTATATCTTTAGAAAGTGCACACAAAGGATAATGCGGCAGATATGTTCACTAAGGCATTGCTGGTTGGGAAGTTCAAGCAACTTTATACGCTTGTTGAAGTGCTAGGTGTCATGAGGTGGCACGGTTGAGAGAGGAGCTTGGTTACGAATGAGAAAGAGTATCGGTGAGAATTATGATTCTGTCTTCTTAGTGAGTGCTAGTTTACACTCCCTAACACTTTAGTCTTTGGTGAGACAATTTAGGATTTGGGTGTTTTCAGTACTTCGCTAGCAGGCGCGGGCTTCGACTAATCTCGTTGATGAAGTGTAATGGGCGGTGGCTTTGTTGGAACTCATTGGAAAAGCATTCACGTTGGTTGAAAGTAAAAGTGGTGATAGTTGATGTTATCGATTGTTAATGATGGTACGGTACAATTGGAGTTGGAGATGGATATAGTGTTGAGGTGGTTTGATTAATTTTGGCAACACTATATAGGAAATCAAAGAGGTTGGAAGTATCTTTACAACAGTGAAAACGGTTTGCAAATCGGAGCTCAGAGGAGGAAGATATGGCCAAAAAGGTGGAGTGCTGCTGGAACAACAGGTGGCAGACATCTGTCACAGAGTAACCGATGTCTAAGTTCTGTGTTTGGTAATCTGAGAGTTATGACAGACATCTGTCATATTATGACAGACCTCTGTCAGCAGGTTTGTTGTAGCTTGAAAGTTTCGACAGATGTCAGAGAGATTATGACAGATGTTTATCACAGTGCTAGTTTGTTTTTTCAGCCCAGAATTTGTGCATTCGCTTGTAGGACTTTATGTTGCAAATCAGTCATTTTCAATGAAGGATAGTTCACTATATAAGCTATTTTCAAGATTCGAGACTAGAAGACGGTAAGAGATTAAGGGTTTAATCTATGATTTATCCTCCATTAATTATGGTTTTATAAAAACCTAATTTTCTTCAATTCTCTTCTCCACAAATCAAATCTTTTATAATTTTGATAATTATAATCAATCTTTTTTACTCTTCTCATTGGTATCAATAAAGGCTCTCTCAAAGTGGATGTGCACTAACAAAATGTTAAGTGGCATCGCCATAAATCGGTGTGTAATTTAGTTTATCGCTATTATTTAGATTATGTATTGCTTGTTTGGGGATCGTGATTAGTTTTGGATTGGATTGAGTTGTAGATTGAGATATTGATTGGTTATTTTTGCACTTCTACCATGATCTCCTTTTCCGCTGTACTTTGGGGATTTGATTTGAGTGGTCTCGAGTTAGAATTCCCACAATAGACACTGCATTAAATATGTATCATTTACACATGAAGTCATCCTCCTTTCGCTTATGTCCTTTAGCTTTTAATTCAATGGTATCCATTGGAGTTTCAGCCGGTAGTTCCTCCAAGCCATCTTCTAGTATGTTAAAAAAATTCATGATAATGATAAAGAACTTCGTCGTCTCTTGCTAATGAGTAAAGTTTTTCCCATCAAAAAGTTATAGCCTCGTTAAATGTTGGTTCATGACTTCCAGTGCATTACAGTTGCTTGAACCCTCCATATACTGATAATATTTTCTGAAAATTGTTGGAATATATTGTGATACCATTATTTTACTTCTGACTCTAAGGATCTGTTACTGATTATTTCAACGTATACTTAAGCCCTATCGAGTACAAAAATACTATCAAACTACTTCCATCAGGATGCAACAAAATCTTCTAACGTGTTACCTGATTCAAAATTTTGTATCACTAGAACACAGTAGAAAAATATTTTTGATAATTTCCTAGAAGGGAGAAAGAATGAAATGATTTAGTAAGAAAATCTGATTATTTAAAATGCAGAGACTGACATTGCTTATGTAGAAGAAGGGTGATGCAAAGTAGAGTTGTCTCTCTTTAGAAAAACTGTTAGAAAAGGTGCAGACGAATAGTAACATCCATCAGGAAGAGTTTTACATCTTCGAATGGACATAGCTATTCATGGCCACTGTTCACTAGGCATTCAGTAGTACCACAGGTCAACCGATGGTACTTCAAATTTGAAAACATATAACACATATATGTGCCAGTTGGGAGTATATAGGTATGGGTATGAATAATTAGCACTAGACATATGTTCTGACTCTCTCTTTTAGTTTGTATTCATTAATAGAGAATGCCCAAAGGCACAAAAATCAGATTGTTTTTAAAGGTACTAAGAAGTATATCCTTAGTAACCCTATACATTAGAGCCTATGATAGAATTAATTCCTGCCAATGGGTCAGGTGGGTCATAAATAGATCTGTTAGAATTTGACCCAACTCATTCAAGACATAAACAAACACAATCCATTTTACTCGTTTAATAAACAGATTGACTTGACCCGATCCATTTATTAAAAGGATGGGGTCAATATATATTCATTGAATTATAATGGGAAGTGCTGCTACTTTATACTTATTACTAGAAATTAGTATATTTAATATATGAATTGATCTTTATCTGATCATTTGAATGATCTAGGCTTCGACTATATGGAATATGTAAGTCATAGGTTTATTCAGTTGTTATTGTGGAAGTCAGAATTACCAACCACTAGATGTATTGAGTTTGGACTGTATTATAATATAATTGTGTTTTAAGTACTTAATACGTTATATAGGAGATGGTGAGAAAAATAATTTTTCCATAAAGATGCTATGTAGCATAATGAAACATGTTTTATTCTGTTGTCATGAACATGTATATCCTTAATAATTCCATACACTTAGCTTGTGTTCTTCTTTTAAGTTATAAATCATTATGTTACATATTCACAGTATATTTAAATCCTTTTAAGAGAAACGGTTTGCACCGATAGAAGGATAGCACTAGCTTCATTTCCAAAGTGTTAAGCTGAAAACTCTTTCTTTGTGTTTGCTTCATATTGATGCTAGTGAACATCTAACATAGGATAGAAAATTTCATACATTCATAAATAATATCATTAATATAGTATTGATTGACAAAGAGAAGAATGCCTAATATCACATGATTCTAATATTTCTACCATTGTTTCTATTTGCTTATCGAAATCCATGGTACAAAAATTTTGATACTCAAGGTCCATGGTTATGGGTGTTGATTACTGTAAATAAAACTCAACTTTAATGATTTACTCCTTTTTTCTATAGTCTTTATGGTATGTAGTTTATGTATTTATTTCACATGGGTCATTTGAATCAAACCTGAAAGCTAAAATTTTGTTAGGTATTCCACGCTGCTCTTAACTGGTTTCAACTTTACATTGGTTTAAGGTATACTTGGTTTGTTACTAATATGTTTGGTTAGCTATTTTCATAAGATGCAAATTCACCTAAACCGATGTGACAAATGCATATAAATGGCTAGTAGATAAGTTTCACACATTTAAAATACATGTAGAAGAAAGATGTAAAAATAGAACAAATCTCCCTCCCTCAACTACCATAAATTAAATTTATTTTCTCTTATCTAGGTCTACAACAAGTACTTTCAGATGCTGGTAGTGTCATATCAATATCCGTATTCAAAACCATTTTCATTAACCGATACACACATCCATAGATATGGACGAATATCAGATGACTATCATATCTGCTAAAGATCGATAAATCAAAAAACATGGTTTAACATAAACTTTTTTCAATTTCATAAATTATTAGTGTTAAAAATAAAAAATATGTTGACAATAAATAGTTTTAAGCTGTTAATATGCAATTAGTTTGTATAACATTAACATCTAATTTAATAAAACAACAAATAAACATCTTTCATTATACTATAATACACATACTTAAACTATAACCTTGAAAAAAAACTGAATCGATAATTATCGAATATAGATGTCTTCATGTCCGCATCCACATTTTTTTCTAGTTATCGGATATTTACTCTCTTTTCGGATACGGATGCAAATGGATTTCAATTTTTTTAGGTATCCACTGATAGTCTTGCTCTTATCTCACGAAAGTAACATATCGTCAAATATAAAAATATTTGAAACCAAATTTTGATATTTATATTACTTTCTTTTTCCTTTAACAAGTTTTTCTATTCGATGTTCGTGTAATTTTAACCTTGCTCACATGTATTGTACTTGTTTGGTTAAGAATCTATCAAACCATTATTTGTTATTGATTACTTAATTCTTTACACAAATATCTTAAATTATTTTTGCCACACTTACTATGATATGTAAAGGACAATAAAATAAATATACTACTTGTTTAAACAAATGATTTCTGAATAATCCATATATTTTCTCATATATTTTTGAGAAGAAAATCAATCTCACTAAAATACACAAATTATTACTATAGATATTATCTATAAATTATATATTGTAACGATCGGTTTCTTCAATGTTGTAATGTTTTAGCAGTTACCATAATAACCTAAAGACAGAATTTTTTTTTGTACTTTTTGCTAAGATTAAGTCCTAATCCAATGTGGGTGTTCAATTTGACCTTTTAACCCTATCCTAACCTCTTGTTTGGGATGCACCGTGATTCTCCCTAAACAAATTACATCCACATCCCAACTTCTAACTACCTTGCCAAAACTGAGCCCTACCTCCAAAGTGCCTTAAAATGCTTATTTCAATGCATCATATTCATTCAGTAATTGGCCCATCCCAAGTTTGTTTACCCCATATTCTATGCCTCCTCACTAAATCTGATACTTATAATTGCATCCCATTCAGTTACAACCCAAACACCAAGCTTGTCACCTAGAAATGCGGCCCTCTTACTGTAGCCTATCATCCCAATGGAGCCCTCTTCATTATTAGACGACAGAAAATATGATCCATAGTTGAAAGTAAATTTAAGGAAAAAAGTTTGATCTTTATTGCCCAAACAACAACGCATGTATTTAAAATGAAAAGAATATGTGGTTTAGATGGTTTTGGAATGGTGAGAGAAGCTGCAGTCGGTTTTGCAATGGTGTAGTAGATTTTAAAATTTTACACATGGTACAGGCAAGCTTATTACCAATAAGACTATCATTATTATTCACTGATAAATGATGTGCTGATCACAATCACCATTACACAGTTACATACACAGTTAAAATGTAGGAACATCACTCACATTGAGGACATTTAGACATAATACACTGACGATAATTTCCATAACAACTTTTGGTTTCAGCGCAGTAGTACCCTCTACAACTTGATGCTATCAGAGAAGATGAAGGAGAAATAGCCTCGCCAATCTCTGTAGAGGTAGAGAATGAGCTTGTGTTTCCCTTTAATGTTGAATCCATCATCTCCTCCTCATTCTCCTCAAAGATGATCAATCTACCTACATATATAATCAATACAACTGATCAGAAAATGAATGTACGTTCATGCGTACATGCATTTAGATGTAATAGAACAAGTATTTGCTTACATTGATGAAAAGCACATAAGCCTAAGAGCACAATGAAGAAGACACAAACAGAGCTAGATTTCATCTTTTCTTTATGAATAATGGAATATAGGTATGATGAAACATGTGTTGCTACTTACATTTAAATGAAAAAGGACATTTTAGATTAATAAGCAAATATTTATTAAATATTTGATACCATAGTAACATAAGTAATCTTATTCAAGTTCACTCAACCTTAGATATGCAAATCTGGTCAAACATTGACATGACTTGAACTTATAAAATCAGATTAATTATTTTGACAGGTAATTTTTTTTTGCATCGTGATACATTATAAGTAAACATTAAATAAGAACACATTGTATGTATACAATGGTAAAAGTTTGTATCATGAATACATAAAACGTACAAAAGCTCTATATAATGTTGTGAGCTACGGAAAACGTCCTCGTACGATAAAATGTAGAAAATTTGTTTAACTTGTAGTTCTTGCATAGAGAAGAACGCTTGAAATTGAGTCTACTGATCCTTTTATGTTTATTTTAAAAATAAAGTTGATAATGTTTTAGCAAACTGTAAGGTATGTATGTAGTGAAGAGGATAACTACTAGTAGTGATAATCGATTGTTGAAACCAAAGCATGTACATAGAGGGAGATAATTGCTAGTTAATGGTCAATGACCATCTGTAAGGGTGCTATCATCGCACCCTTAATGGTGTTTAGATAGTGATAATCTTTGATGAATATTTTATAAATATGAAACCTCTTAGTATCTTATTTCATATTTTGTTATTCATGAATGTTAACCAGCTAGTTCACCAAGTAGATACATTATACTATTTAAAAAAATCTTTTCTCATTAAAAAAATCTGAATTGGCCCTTATCTTGAATTCTCAAAAAAAAAAAAAAACTAGTTCATAATATCTTTGATATCATTTTAGAAATCTCTTAATCTAGAAAATACATTCTTGAATAATTTTGAAAGGGAAGGAAGTACAAACAGAACTCTTCCTCCATTCACACTACCTAAACAAGAAAAATACAAGAGCGTGCATCGATTTTCACTGTTAAAATGGTGTCAATGACATCAGATACATTATTTTGGATTCCCCACCCATATTAAAAATAACATTGGAATGCCTTTCCTACGCTCCAAATGTAGAATGCTATTTCACTCCAAATGTAGAATGTACATTTTCCTACGCTCTTCCTACAACATCATGTTACCAATGCCTTTCCAACGCCATGTTTTTCCAATAATTTTGCTACGTCAATTTGTATGCAACCGATCATATCTTGATCCATCCTCTAATATAAATTTCTATTGATATTTCTTGAGATCGCTTATGATCTGTTAGACTGAATCTATTAGCATCAACTTTTGGTGTACAAACGCCAAAAAATTATCATTTAAGAATTTTTAATGTGAATACTGTATTAAAATTAAACTTAAACAACGGAAAAACAATTGTGCACTTATAAAATATGATAATACTAGAAACTTATTTAAAGCAGTAAGCATTCAATCTCATCTCCCGAAATAATATAGAAAAAATACATCTGCAAAACAAAATTTTATAACGGTTCAATATAATTTTAGCCTACAACCATTCTAATTTATTTATTTGTAAAACAATGTCCATGAATACAAGAAATTCAAAATATAATGGTTTTTGACTGGAAAAATGTGACACAGTATTTGACTACCATTATTTAGGAGGGATGAAGAGACTATGTGGATCGACTATGACTAAAGATATCTAATTTATAATTATTCCCATTAAGTAAATAAAATTATATGTGATCGTATATATGAATATATTAAATAACTAAAGAAGTGCAAACTTCGTAAGAAAACATAACGATTTGTACTGATCCGGACACCCTTCTTATGTCCACTCTTTGAACTACTTTATGGAATTTTAGCTTCCCTCACTTGACCTGTAGGAATAGATGTCTTATAAACTCTGATAAATTGTAGGAAGTAGTGTATCTCGACTGTTGATTTCTCTGTTGCAATGCAATGTCTTATAACTAATATAGAATATCTATAAAATGAATGAGTAGTATATGACGAAAACTGATTATTAGTGAATATAGAGTTTAACAATCACCGAATGAAATTGATTATAGTTTTGAGCAGTAAATCATTGAAGAAAAAGCAACGAATACATTTGGCGATTTGTTTAGGGATAGTTATGGCTTTTGTAGATGACATGGGGAGGCATATGAGCGGCTGTTACTATTTGAAATTGAAAAAAAGCAACTGAAGAAAGAAGTGGAAGGAAATTGAACCGAGGAGGCACAATGAGAGAACAGAAATTCAAAAATATCCACACTCTAAAAACATATTTTATTCTATTTTTGCTACAGTTTTATTTGACTTGTTTAACACATTGAATTTTTTTAAAATATCTTAAAGACAATTGTTCACTTATAAAATATAATAATAGTAGAAAATTATTTGAAGTGGTAAGCAATCAATCTCATTTCTCAAAATAACATAGAAAATGCATATGTAAAAAAAATTATAATGATTTGACATAATTTTACACTTCAAGAAAACTGCGGTTTACCTAAGCCAATATGGCGTAAGCGGGGCGTAGGTAAATACAGCAACTACGTAGCCCCTACGTCAATTCTACCGTGGATAAAATCTACGTAGGTAAAAAATACCTACATCTTACCTACGCCGTCCGTGGAGTTGTTTCCTACGTCTTTACGCCATATCGTTTACCTACGTCTTCCTTACGCCGAGTTTTCCTACGCTTTCACTACACCATTCTTACATATTAAGTTTTCTACGTCTTTTCTACGTCATTCATTTATCCAAGGTTTACCTATGTCTGAGTTTTTAATGTTTTTCCTACGTCATGCACACGACTTTTTGCTGTATCAATATTAGATTTACCTACGCCTTCCCTACGTCTTTTCTGAAGCAATTTTGATACATTACTATTGTATTTCATTTCACCACATTAAATAGAAACTAAAATCAACTTATTTTACACACACACACACACACACACATATATTTCAACAAAAAGATTAACATCAAACCATCCATCTTTAATTCAAAAAAGAAATATCTCATTCATAGTACAAAGTCAAACAATATTAATCAAGTTCCTATATGTCAAAATAATACGATAATATGTTCATGATACATGACATCATACTACCATTAAGAAAGTTTTCAATACCCTCATCCCTCACAACGATCGTTTGGCTCTCCATCAAATCTCTGTTGAAGCATCTCGGTGAGTTGTTCATACTGCATCTTCGGTATTTGAATCTCCCCTTCTTGACGCTCCACCTTTTCCTCTATTTTGGCTCTAGTCTGTGCTTCTTCCTTATTGATGCTATAAGTGGTGTCTTTGTATTTCTGCATTTTATCAAATATTGCATCAATTTCTACATTTTAAACTAACTAAAATAATGTTTTGTTGAAAGTTTAAATACTTACTCCAGAGATATTGCCATAATATGGCATACGATCCTTTCTTTTAGCTATAGCACCGGTAAGCATGTCGAATACTTCTTTCTCGACTTCATATGAAATTACTATGTCTTGACTTTTCAATTCTTCGATTCTAGCTTCATATTGTGCCTGTATTTGTAATTTTTCAAATAAATTTTATTAGATATATGTATAAGTCAAGATGTGGTGTAGGATAGCTAAGTGCATATTTTAAATCTACATACTCCGTTTTGCACAGTATCTTAGATGTCAATGATAACTTAACATGGAAATACGTCCGATTAGATAGGTAATCAAATCAATTTTGGTATATCCAACACAAAACTAATTGACAATTTATAAATTTCACGGTTTTCAACATACAGGCATATGCTTTTTGCTCATGTATATGCTAAAGCATGATATTACCCTTTCATCTCCAATATATTGGATAGTTATAAGTCTTTGATTATAGAATGATTACATTTTGAAACCAAACGAAACTGATCCTAGTTGCTTAGAATTATTACATTTTTCAGAACAGGTAAAACTTTCAACTGCATCTATTTGTAAAGAAAAAGTCAGACCAGCAAAAAAGTAGAAAACCCAGGTCTGATCAATGATCTCACAAAATACGTTTTCAATCTTGTTCTTATTATTATTCGATCATGACAATGAATTTACTGCAATATAGGTTATTGGAGCAATATCAACTGCGATAGAAGTTTATCTACTAAAATATTGTGTAAGAGCACAAAAACAACAATACAAACTAAAAAATTTATGAAAGGAAAGAAAGAATAAACAAGTTCTTTCTAGCTCACTCTGGCAATGGCCACCAACTTCGTTGATCCATGGTTTGCTAGTGTTGTGCACTAGGAAATTAGTAAGCAACAAACTGACCTATTGCAGTATCTCAACGAACATAATATAAATCCAAAGATGGCCACAAAGAAAAATAACCCTAGGTTCTCATTTTCTAATTTTTTTATTTAAACAAATAAAATTACAGATTTACACTAAGGATGTGTTCATTGTGATAATGCACAGGATATTTGAACATAATATTTGAATGGAATGTGTTTTTTGCTTTGAACATGTTTAAACGGTCTATTTGGAAAAAAGGTTCAACATATGCAGTGAACACTACTGCAAAATTACAATACAAAAACAAACAAGGAGTTGCATATTTCGTAACCAACTCACCAAGTGCAACCGTTTTAAATTTTGTTTCCAGGTATCAAGTGAAACACATTCCTATATGATAATGAATATAACCAGCCAAATTTTCTCCCTTCTTATCTTTTTCCTTCTAAATATTCGTGTATATATATAACTATAGCAACAGTAAACATACCTTTATGCTAGTGCCCTGGGTTTCCACCTCTAACCAGAGTTAGCTTCAGTATTAACTTCTCCATTAGTTTTCAATAAAGCTCGTTGCCTTTTTTCCGCACATTTAATATACTCATCTATAGGAGGTAGACTCTTCCCTTCATTATCATATGGTACAATGCTTTTAATCCAAGATGCGAAACTAAATCTATGATAAGCTGTGATACATCACACTTTGGTGGAATTTTAATCTTAATGGTAATGTTTTCGCCTCTACTAGTAACGGTAAACTATGGATATGAGCCTCAGTGTGATCCTTTGCTTTTTATCAATTCTTCTAACCTTCTTCTTTCATGACTAGCCTTATTTTCCAATATATCATGTTTTACAGGCTCTTGTGCGGTACTACAAGTCCAGAGACTCCAATTCCTAAAAATGTCAATATAGAAAGAGGTAATAAAGACGACGAGGTGGAATGAGTAGACTCCGATGACCATGTTGACTTTTGTAACTCATTCGCCTGAGAATAAATTTGGTATTTGACCGGTGATTGAGTTGAGTTAGAAATGTTGTTGGATGCAACCCTCGGCCATAATTTTTTAGTATTTCTAGCTCGTGACATCATGTTTCTCAACATTTTGATTTTCAGAGTTATGGTAGCAAGCAACACTCTTGACAGGTGAGCACGATTTTGGAGATATGTAAGTAGAAACTTGTTTACGTTGGCCGTGGAAGGTAAGGTCTAACTTATATGAGTGTTCCTAAACATAGCGCAGAAAAATATTAATTTACAAAGATGAATTTAGTGCACATTATTGCATCAACGTAGTGCATCACATCAGCTATTTAACTAAAACAATAGATGAAGAAAGAAAAACGGACAACAGTCTTGTGTAAAGTGGCTAAACTGAACACAGATGATCTAAAACTCATATGAAAAGGAAAAAAGGAAAAAAAAATTATGCTTAGCCAACTATATGATGTGGTATATTTGTTTATAAAAATCAATTTCACAATATACTAGGTAACCAGTCAACCACTTAACTACATAACCACAACATTAAACGCATGGAAGAAGGATAGTTTCATGTAAAGTAGCTAAACTGAATAAAGCATAATCCACCAGTCAACAAAATGGACATAGATAAAGAGTGAACTACATATAGCTATCATATGGTATATAAGTAAATTCAATATCGTTGGAACATTTGAAGCAATTCATACATCACTTACACAAACTTGCTCAAATATAATTTCGTATTGCTGAAATCAATTCTTGGCTCGTTATTTTAGATAATTCATTCTAAACTGTATAAATGCATGAAAATTCAAGCTTGGTGGAGCCAAAATGTGAAAAGTTATGAAAATCAAAGTTAAATGCATTGCACAATCCAACTGACAACTGCTTCAGCATAAATGAAATCAAAAATGCCGAATCGAAAGATAGAATATTGAGAACGTACCTGAATTGTTCTGACCAATGAAATGAAATCGCAATTTTACTGGAAATTATAAACCCTAAAACCCCATACCATTGAAATTTGGGCTTGGATATATCAGTTTGTTGATTTCGCCCCAAGAAACAAAAGAATATCGGAGTCGGATCACGCTAAGTCCAAGAGGAGAAGAGAGAGATGAAGCAACATCCCGTCGCCTGATGGCTCGAAGAATAAGCGAAGTCGCCATCAGTCAGAGCTCTGAAACTAATAGATTATGAAGATGAAATAGGAAGATTAGGGCTTTGAAAGAGAGGGTTTTACGAGTTACGGAGAGGGAGCTGACAACGAAACAAGCAGAGTAGAGGTGCGAACCAAGATGAAATTACTTGAAATTTCAACGTCCAAAATGATCGACGATTGTAGAATTAGGTTTTTTTCGTTCTTGAATGGGTGAAAAACTGAGGTTAGGAGAATGGAAGTATATGGTGATTAATGTAAAAACAAAAAAACTATTTTTGTCCTAGTGCATGTGTAGGGATTGCATGGGAAGTTTTCTACACTTTCCTTACGCTAGTTTGGAATCGTAGAAAATTAACAAAGACGTAGAAATGACGTAGGAGATTATTTACATTTTTTCTACGGCATAATTTTAGTATAAGAAATTTCCTACGTCTTTCTTACGCCAATGTGGAATTGTATAAAATTAACAGAGGCGTAGAAATGGCGTAGGAGATTATTTATGCCTTTTCTACAGTATCATTTTAGTGTATTCCTACACCTTTCCTGCGCCACGATTTTTTTTCTACGTATTGAAGTTGATGTAGGAGAGGCATAGGAAATTTCCTTACATCCTCCCTACGCCTTTACCTCTTACTACCAGTTTCCTACGCCTACCCTACGCTCCGCCTTTTGGCGTAGGAAAGACATTGGAAACTTTGTGTAGGAAACTGCAGTGTTTTCTAGTAGTGTTAGCCTACATTCATTATAATTTATTTATTTGTAAAACAATTTCCATGAATACAGGAAACTCGACATATAATGGATTTCACTGAAAATTGAATGTAGTAGTTGATTACCATCATTAAAAAGGGATGATGAGACTACATGAATCGACTATGATCAAAGATATCTAAGTTATAATTATTCTCATTAAGTAAATAAAACTATAAGTTGTCATATACATGAACAAATTAAATAAAGTAAGAAGTGTAATATTGGTGAGAAACATAACGATTTGTATTGATCTGGTATCCCTTCCTATGTCCACTTTCAGATATACATTATGGAATTTTACCTTCTCCCACATGCTCGAGGAATAGATGTTTTATTAACTTTGACTAAAACTTTACATAAGACTTCTTACTACTTCAGATAAACGGTAGGAAGTGGTGTATTATAAATGTTGGTTTCTATCTTATAGTACAATTTTTATAACCCACATAGAATATCTCTAAAATAAATGAATGAATGGTACAGCTCGACTGTTAGTCACAACACCAGAAAGGCAATTTCCTCACGGTTATAAGCGTGACAAAACTAATTTGTCACGGTTATAACCGTGAAAATATGTACCGTTGGCAAATGCAGTCATACTTTTGCTCACGGTTATAACCGTGACAAAATAGTAATTTCTCACGTTATAACCGTGACAGGATAGTATTTACTCACGGTTATAACCGTGACAAAATAGTAATTTCTCACGCTTATAACCATGACAGAATAGTATTTACTCACGGTTATAACCGTGGCAAAATAGTAATTTCTCACGCTTATAACCGTGACAGAATAATATTTACTCACTGTTATAACTGTGACAAAATAGTAATTTCTCACACCTATAACCGTGACAGAACAATGGTTTCTAACATTTATAACCGTTACCAAAAAGGAAACTCTAACACTTATAACCGTGACAAATGTAAATTATATCATAGTTATAACCATTACGAAAGGTTATTTTCTAACACTTATAACCATGATAACTAAAACAGTATCAAACAAACTATATAGCACCAATATTTTATTACAGCTACAAACAATCTATACAAAAAATATATAGTATTAACATTAAAAAAACATACGATCAATAATTAGAACAACACCAAACATTTATATTTCATTCAAGCACCACAAAGGATACTTCATATCAACACCACAAATTATAGCATACAAGCATAGTATATATAACACTTTAAAACACAGTTTCAGAATATAACTACATAGTGTTCGGTAATTTACTAATAACGCAAACGATACTCGGGCCAAATCACAAAACCCCCCTTCAACTAATTCGGATAGTGTGTAATGGCCATTTTGTGGTGCTTCATAAATTGAAGCTTCTGGATCGTAAACATTCTCCACCCAAACAACTTGCTCTCCTTCAACCACCTTTCTACCATGACATATCTTTTGCCTCAATCACAAAACCACCTTTCAATCACAAAACCACCTTTCAACTAATTCAAAATCTTCTAAACTTCTTATTCCATCTTCTCCATTAACACTAGCTTCCGATTTTTTCTTTCTTCGGCTGCTTCTATCAATACCTACACAATTCATAAATTGACAGTGTCATATTTTATTTTCAATTATTCGTTCAAAAATGCATTGAAGATCCATATATTGAACTTTGAACATATATAAAGTTTTTAGGTTTCACATGAACACGATATGACAAACTAGGCATAAAGATTTATTTTTCTTTTCAAGTAGAATGCAATATTAACTTTGAACCCACGGAAAAGTGATAATTTATATGGCTATCAGACCGTAGAGTGGAGACAAGTTTTATCCTTTAAGCACCCATAGCAAAAGAAAATAAAAAACATTCAATACATCCAGGTGACTTGAAGGTTGACTACCATACTAATTCAATACTTCCAGGTGACTGAAAAAGGTGACTTGAAGGTTGACTACCATACTAATTCACACTATAAAGGTTGACTGCTAGCTATAAAACTAGTATTAGTACACATATATACTTCAATGATACAATAATGATATAATGGTTGCCTCAATAACACCTACTAGCTTCTTCAAATGAATGTCAAGTTGCAACTTCCTGTTGCAACTTAAATTATATTTTTAAGCTAGAGAAACGTGTTCAGGTGTATTTCTTTAGAGAGAAAAAAAATTATCCTTGTGCTATCTGTTTATTTAATGGCATTGCTGACCTTTTTGGTGCATATTCTGTTAAAGGTCCAGATGGTCTATTTTAAAAAAAACCTAACTGCATACCTGATGGAGAATGCATTAGGACTCTTTTCATCCACCACTATAAACTGCATAGCAAGTGCATATCCAATTCCTGCATTTAAGTACTATATTTAGCTGGCTTATAACTTCATTGTCTATAGTGCACGACCGATGAATGATAAACTTTGGTATTAATCAGTAAAAAATAATGATGTTATTACCAGGTAGAAGTGCTTGCCGATGTGCTAAAGCAAAACTAAATAAAAATTATTTTACAACCAAGTTCAAACATCCTTAAAAACATATTTAAATTTAATTCCAAACATAAACTAATTATGCATTTATGTGTAAAGAGAGAGGGGCCGAACATCAAGGTCATATATCATAAGCAACTCCTCGGGTAATTTTTTTGTCCCTTGTTGTAGTGTTGCCAAACATCAATATCAAATCGATGACTATAAAATATTTATTGTTCTACTACGATTGATTTTTATAAAATAATTTCAAATGGTGAAGTTCTTATGCAATAATGAATAAATATGCATGTAAGTAGAGTGTTCAATCACTTTAAAATATACTCCATTTAAGGTCAGTACTGTCAAACTAACCAACCAGTAAACTACTCAATAAAAAACTCAAGTCTATTGATTTGGATGTTGCATTGTCAAGTCTAACTGATAATGACAAATATTATTTTTTGTTATTATTATCAAATGACATGCACATGCACTAATATCATTAGTAATAATTTATCTTGTTATATTGGTAGTTTCTCAACAAATCATTTTTATTTTATTTAAAATAGTCCATGAATAGCTCGTCTGATCAATCTTAGAGATGTATTGATCAAATTCATTCATTTAAATAGCTTGAAGCTTGTGTTTTGCGATTGGTGCATATTCATTATTCACCCAAGTTCACAGAGTGTTTGCTTTACCTGGTCTTGAATGCTCAAATACAAATGTATTCACAGATGTGTTGACCTCATTATTTATGTTTGCTAGTTGCTTAATATAAACAGATAATTGAATTATGTTTTTCAAAAGAAATAATTTGTGTTTTTCAAAAGAAATTCTTTGATTTAAGGGTAGAAATTTAATCTACTTGGGCATTAACATTAATAAGTTATTTCTTTGGCAATGCTTAATTACTTCAGTTTGGGCTTTTTTCCGCCCTTGCTATTTTATTGTTTTGCAAATATGGTATAAAATAGAATATATTGAATTAATGATTTGTTTTGTTCATTTTAAATGTAAATTTGTAACATTTATTTATTTATTTGTGTAAAACATTGGTCGAATAGTGATGAAATCCGAAACCGGAATTAAAACGGAATCCTAGAAATTTTCGAAATGGGACCGAAATTTGAGAAACTTCTAATGACCGGAATGGAACCGTAAACTGGGATTTGAAACCTTGATTAATACTGACTAAGAAAATGGAAATAGATCAATCCATTTTGGAAAATAGTGAGAGACATGCTTAAAAAGCCAAAGCATAGAACAGGAGGAATGTCAAAAACCCAAGCCTGTCTTGCTCAGTACCAGAGACGTTTGATTGGTATGCATGGGCAGTAAGTCTAATTATTCAATCAAAAACTCAAAAAGGTTTATGAATTTCAGTACCTAAACCTAACGTTCACATTTTGATGAAATATAGCCAGCCATTTTACCTATCCAGATTCTGAGGATTGGAAAACTAATCATACATTCAGTGCCTGGAGTAAAGTTATCTGTGAACGCATGTATTTCACGTACACTATAAGCAAAAAAAATGTCTAATCCAGGGAAAATGCACTAATGAAATGTAGAATTTACGATAATGGCGGGCAGATGACCTTGAGAGGCAGTAAAAGAGACACTAATCGACTATGACAATGGAGAGTTTGATAGCAGTACACACATTGTGATAGTTGGTCTATCAAACACGTATTCTTAGTACATTACCACATTGGAGGAATACAAACAACAGAGATACGAGGTAAACCTATAACCTCTCATGTCATGTTACAGCCTTATATTTGTGAGAAAAGAAGCCAATGTTCACCTACAAGTAATAGGGTCTTCCACAGCATATACAAAATACACCTAAAAATTGTTGCATTTAACCCTTAAAATTGCACTGATTTTGCCATGTATATAAGGATGCTCTTCACAAATACTTGTTGAAATTTTCAATATACTTTAACATCAATTAATTCTGAAACCACAGATCCAAATATATAACTCACATTGATTTAACTGATAAAAAACGATAGAAAAATAAATAAATCAGCAGGAATTTTTTCAAGGGTCCATTGTACATATAACTCTATAATTAACCCGTTTGGTTAGGACCAAAACTCTAATCTGAAGTGGAAAGATCCATCAATTGTGCAAACATCAATTGTGAGTAACACCCTTGCAATTTTATTTTTATTTTCCAAGAAAAAAAAATCACCATTAAATAAATCAACTGGCAAACCTATCTATTCTATTTATTATATTCCATTTTGTAAAAATTTAAAATTCCTAATGGTTGTTATAGTTACGATAAATTTACCATTATCTACTAATAATGAACAAATACTAACCAATATTGTGTTATATCAGTATACTAATGCTATCAATAACAAGAAATTGTCATTGTTAATGCTAAATTTAGCAAAATAGAAATGTAAAACCAATGGTAACAATAATTTTACCCGTCATATTAACTTTATTTTTTAACCCTTATAACTAATCCTAACCATGAACAATTTTGAAGAAATATTATATTTGAGAACATATATTTAGTATTATTCATGATACTGTCACTATTTTAGTTTTTACCTTCAATATCCAAGATTAGCAACATTATTACTACATAATATTGTAAACACTTTGTGATGAATAACATTGCCTCTACCTTCCAGACGTGGCACTAAACATTCAGAAGTTTTCAACATTTTCAATCATCTTGTAGTTTGGTTTGACAGGCCCCAAGCATTATTTAGTACAGTTTGTTAACTTTACATTGTATCTGCAATGCAGGTTTGAATTCAAGCTACCGCATACTATATTTCATCAACTTTTGTTATTAGGAACCTACATAATTTTCGCCATTATGCTACTAAAATAATAAATCACAACCTTCCCTGTTCCATAGATCAGCTAGTTCGATCATATAAGATCTCAACCTTGAACCAACACAATTCAGTTTATTCTCTGCCCTTTTAATTTCTTATTTTTTTCTTCTTATTTCCAGTTTATACGTACTTTTCTTTTTTCATTCAATAGAGATGTTTCTCATTTTATTTGCAGCAGTTTTTCATTCAGAAGCTTTAAGAAAAGAAAATTCATTTTACCAAATCATGAAACCAAATCTTCCCAAGGATCAAACGTTTCATAGTCTTTCACATCATTGTAACACAATCATTCAAATATGCATACATGAGAATAAGATTCATACATTTGTCAAATTCTAAACATACATCCTTAGTAAAATAATCCCAAGAAAACAAAACACTAATCAAATGAACACAAACTAAATCAACAATTAAACGTCTTCCTCAACCCTCAACATCTAACGTGAACAAACACACTTCATCAACAGCTAATACTACAACATCAGATTAACTCGACAGTAACAACAATATGAGAAATTTTGAGAAGATGCTAAATTATAAAATCATTTCCAAGTTACTCAGATTAACTCGACACTAAATTGAAATTAAAGTGGTTACCTGATTTGAATTTGAAAATTGTTTACAGTCGATTGCCGAAATGGAACGCAACCCTAATCCTCCTTCTCCTCGTCAAATTGGTAGAACAAAGGGCAAAGGCGGTGGTAGATGGCGGAGACGGCGAAGGCGGTAGACGGCGGACATGGTGATAGAAAAATTGGCGATAACCCTAAAACGAACGAAAGAGAAAATAAAGTTACTCGTTAGGAATAGGTTAAGTAATAACAGAACATAAAATTACGAACCTATCCATATTGCATTTGATTATTTACGAAATTACAAGATTTTGGTAATGGTAATAATCGTGATAAATGTCAATGACGGAAATAACCGTTAGAAATTTGTAACGGTTATAATCGTTGCAAATTGAAAGCGGAAAAGTGTTACAAAATGGACTGCTTGGTGTATTGAGTGAATATAGAATTTAATGATCTCTGAATGAAATTAATTAAAGTTTTGATCTATAAATCATAGTAGAAAAGCAACGGATTTATCTGGCGACTTATTTGGAGAGAGTATGGCTTTTCTAGATTATATGGGGATGCATATGAGGGGATGTTAGTGTTTGAAATCGAAGAAGTGACTGAAGAATGAAGTTGAAGGAGATTGAATTGAGGAGACCGGGTGAGAGAATTGGGAATTCAAAATATTCCACTCTTAAAACATACAATTCAACCTATATAAATACATAGGTCGACAAATGGTATTACACCTGTTGACCAGTTTAACTTATATTTGTCATCATATATACTATAATGAATTTGTGTATATATTTGATTATAACTTTTTCTGTAATTTTATTTGATTTTTTTAACACATTTAATTTTTTAACAAAAAAGCTTACGATGCCTGCAATGCTGTATCAAAATTTGAAGTGATTCGGATATTGTTCGTGGGGTTTTAACAAATATAATTAAAAGGAACCGATAAGTACTCAATGAGTAAAATATTCGACTTTTGTACCCATTCGTCCACCATTGAGTATTTCTTTCACTTCATTATACTCTAGTAGATTTGTTAAGTCCAACAAATGTCTGATAAGCCTTTTTACCCAATAAGTCTTCGTTTGCTTTATTTTGACCTTTTAAACTTATGTTAAAGCATATCGTCTTGACTATAATATTCATTTTCCTTCTTCATGATTTTAATTTTCTACAACGATTACTTTTAACAAGTAGAGCTTGATAAAAGCGTTAGTTGTTTGTTGTAAGGTTGTTGGGCATACGAAGTTTAAATTGAGCCTGTCAAGTCAAAAATAGGCCTGTCAAATCTAAATCTATAATATTCAATCACCTTCTTTATGATCTTATTGGGTTTGTGAAGTCTAAATTGATTTGGATCCAATCTAAATAATTTTAAATAAAAATCTTATTATATTTAATTAATTTATACAAAGGTTTGATTTTGTATATATATGTAATACATAAAGCGTGTATGTATATCAAATACACATATACATGTAAGTGTGCATGAAACATATAAATATGTTTATGGTTTAATGTACTTGCATATAAGTATTGGGATTTACACCGCAATGTGTACACTGACTCTTTATATGCGTATTACTGTCTAAAACAATATTAAGTTATATGTATATAATAATTAAATATTAATTTTTCTTCTAATAAAATAAGTAATTTAGAATAAGTTGGTAATTCTAAAATTAAAATTTCATTTAGAAAAATCTAATTATATAATTAGTAAAATGTTTTAAAAATAGACCTAGACCTATAAATTTAAATTATATATATAATTAAATAAAATATCATTAGTATAAATAAAAGAATTTATTTTGGTTGAAATTCAAAATTCATATTCAAAATATCTAATTTGTTCAATTGGTAAAATAGTATGAAATAGATCTAGATCGATAGATTAAGTTAAAAATATGTATATTTATATATAGTATATAAAATTAAAAAAATATAATGAATATATTTATATTATATAATTTCAAAAAATAATACATAAATATTTAATAAAATAAAAGAAAGTAGGCACAAGGATAATTTTGAAAAAAAAGCTTAAGGACAGCAAGTTTATTTTTTAGGCTGAAGGACAACGCTAGTTTTTCATAGTGTCAACTTAATATAATGCCTAAAATTTAAACTAGCATTTCCCTTTCGGCCTAAATTTTTCAAAGTTTGTTCTTTAGTCTAAATTATAACTAACATTTTTCCTTCAGCCTAAAAATAAAGTTGATGTCTTTAGCCTAATTTTTTAACCTGTCGTTATCTCTAGTTCTCAAATAATAATACTCAAAATAGTTAATACATATACATATATATATTAAATAAAATTGCTTAAGATAAAATTGGAAATAAAATTATACAAGTATAATTTTTAATTTTTTCAATTTTCTAAACAATAAAGTATGATTTTAAGAAATAAAATAATCATAGTTAATTTATATTATAATAAATATTAATATATAATATATGCATATATATATATATATATATTTCATATTTAAAAATGAATAAAATTATATTTTGATATTTATGTTGTAAAGTTATTTTATGATACATACAATAATTTTGGTCGTATAAATAAATATATTGTATTTATTTATATTTGTAGTTAAGACTGTGTTAAAATCAATTAAAATGATTTTAATATTAAAAAGTTTATGAAAAATTATATATATGTATATCATTAATATAATATGCTTATAAATCATAATTTTAATTTTTATTAATCGAAATAAATAGAATTGATAAATGCTAAATTTGTAAATATATATATATATATATATATTTAACAATACAATTGAATATGACAATAATTATGGATATAAATTCGTTCAAATATATATTAATCAGATGTATTTACATTATGACATATCAATCATAGATTATAAGACGTTATCTCAAAAATGTTGCCTTAGATTTGCACCTTGTTCGGTAGACTTTCCTCGATTTGATCCTAATTCGAGCTCTTGACGTAGCAATTTCTTAGAGAACCACTTTTGATTTTTGTTTGATATTACGGTATGATTCTTTATGCCTAATGGGACTTGAAATGCCACCTATCATAGAGGAGAGGGAGATCAAAAACTGTAATCTAAACAATAAGCGGTAGTGTGGCCTTATATAGAGAGCAATTGGGTTGTTCTCTCCTTGATTTACTCCATCTCTATTACTAATTCTAGATCCAACTTTTTAACCTTTAGCGTCTCTCTTACTCTACTATAACGGGCATTAGTAAGGCTATGTAGACCTTAAATCATTCAAAACCCATTAGTAATTAATCACATATGAATTAAATACATATCAATATCGAATATCGATTCGAACACATGTACTTTTATATATGGACCTAATTAATTACTACTAGAACCCAGAAAATACTAATGCCACCTAACAAATAATATAAAATAACGATTAATATTTCATTAATTTTAGTTAGTCAAATTAATATATAATAATTATAAATCATTCAATCATGTTGTGTATTTGAGAATCTACTAATTTGGTTGTAGACTCATAGGTGTAAATTCAGTAAGCGATTAGTATTTAACATTCGAATATTAACGTTTGTATATCATCTTAGCTAGTGGTGTTCTAGTTTGTCCCAACTAGTCGTCCATGCATTTTTTGGTAAAATCCAATTTTATTATTTTAAGTGCTACCCGATAGTAACATTTATTTGCACTGATTATTTTCGTCAAGACTATGTCACATTAGGACTTTTTGATTTTCGTTAGAATTCCAATATCATCCACATTAACCTTATATAAATTAAACATGAAGACCTTAGTTCAATAATAACAATTCTTATTAACCAGACTACTCTGGCCAAAAAATTTGACTTTTAGTTAACTACAGTTGAACGCAATGCTAACTTAACATAATCAAGGAGACGGATTCTGGATGGAATAACGTTTCACTTCTAATGCTTAAATTCAGATCCAACTGTAATCAATGTATGGAAGATGTGCATGATTTAAATTTAATCAAAGTGGAGTGTCCAAATTGAAGTTCAACAATATTCTGAAGTCGAGAAAACTATGTAATATCATCATTTCAAGATTTTTTTTGTCTGACCTTAGTTGTACTAGCCAGTGAAAGCTTACGAATGAGTCACTTCATAGTTATCCAATAACCATCAGTACACAATCTCTTTGTGCCTCCAACAGTCATAATTAATATACTGCCCAAATTTTGAAGAGCGTTGCGTGTTCTATTCTCAACCGATGCATTGATATGCAATCTCGAAACAACTTTACTGTAAGTATTTAAAATAATATATTAGTTTAATGTGATAAATTTCTCACGATTACAACATTTGCAATTACTATCACACATCATATCATTTCAGAATTTTCTATTTAATATACTTTAAATTAATTACTTTATTATTTATATCACAATACAACAAGTATATAATAGAAAGGAAACCCATTTATTTTGAACAAGATTATTATCGAGTTAAATTTATGATTTTTTCTTGCATAATTGGTCGAAGGGCATACCCATAACCTATCAATCTTCCACTTGCACTTGGAGCTAATTATGGAATCTTTTTCCAATTTCTTCTATCGGTTTTCACAAAAGCTGATCGATTTAGACACTTAGTGAACAAGTATGTTATTTTGTTTTAATTATGTACTTTATCAATCAAGTTTGTTCAATCCTGCTAAACTGCCTTTACCATGAGGAACGTTTCGTAGTATGTTTCTCAAGTTCTAATGGGCGGTAGATTTTTCATGATCTGATTATAGCATTATTATTGTGTAATAATGAAATAGGATTCTTAATATTTGGAAAACTCCAAACTCGATTATAAATTTATGCAACTATACACATACTGACACACACAGTATTTGTATTGCAATGATATTCAAGGCGATATACTTAGCCCTTTTTTGTTGAATCGACCATAATTTTTTTTGTTTGAAACAATTCTAACTTAAAAATTCTTAAGTAAGGTATGAGTTTAATGTTGATATAATATACTCGATATCAATTATGAAGTTCGAGTCCATACGGTCCTTCATAAGGAGTGTATTGCCTCTATAAACAACTCTAGCATAAAAAAGATCCAGATCTATAGATTTAAGTAAAAAAATATTTATATATAGTTTATAAAATTAAACAAAAATATAATAAATATATTTATATTATATAATTTCAAATATATATATAATAAAATAAAGGAAAGTAGGCAGAAGGACAAATTTTGAAGAAAAAAAATTAAGCTTAAGGACAGCATGTTTATTTTTTAGGATGAAGGACGATGCTAGTTTTTCATAGTGTAAAACTTAATATAATGCCTAAAAATAAAACTAACATTTTTCTTTCGGCCTAAATTTTTTTCAAAGTCTGTTCTTCAGCCTAAAAGTAAAAGTTGATGACCTTTAGTCTAATTTTTTTTAAAGTTTATCACTTTTCCTAATTCTCTAACAATAATACACAAAATAGTTAATATATGTGTATATGTGTATATATATATATACATATATTTAGATAAAATGCCTTAAGGCCAAAATTGGAAATAAAATTATACAAGTATAATTTTTTAATTTTTTTTTAATTTTGTAAACAATAAAGTTAAATTTCATAAAAATATTAATATACATAATACTAATTAATACATGTTATATTGAATATTAATACATAATTTATGCATATATAACTTTTATATTTAAAAAAGAATAATTTTTTTCCTTTTATGCATATTATAATTTATGCAAACAAACAAATTCCCAATTTAATTTAAAATCAAATTCAAATCCAAAAATCAAACTCCTCCAAACCATAACAAATTATATATCGTTTCAAAGCTCTAGACGATCGCAACTTAGATCTACAATTTGTTTTTTTCATCGATCCACTATTTGTTTAGAAATTGAGGATGAACCCCGACCGTTCGTTTTAGGGTTCCGAAGATCCAGCGGTGGATCGTCGTCCGATCGATGATCGGCAGGCGGTTTTGGGAAGGGCTCGTCGAGCAGGTCTCGGTGAAGTCGTTCGGTTGTGTTGAAGCTTTGGGTTTTGTTGAAAATCGAATATGTTGTTCATGTTTCTTGGATTTGGCGACCGCCATTAGGCGAGGCCGAAGATGCTGGCGTTGGAAGTGGATGGTCGGCGTGGTGAGGGGAACTTGGCGGTAGGGTCCGATGATAGTCTAGGTGAAGGGTATGGCGGCGTTTAGCTGTGGATGGTGGCTGCTGAAAGGAAGCAAAGCATGCTCGAACGATGGAGGCCTTGCGTGAAAATTAGGTTAGTAAATGTGGCAGGTGATTCATTTTTTTATTTTTATTTGTATTTTAGATTTAAATTTCAAACCGTATAACTTCTAATACACATAGCTTTTACATACGAGCTTCGATTTACGCGCGGTTTGCTTTTTCGAGATTGTATCAAAATTCCACACATTTTGATGGTGGTTTGGACGAATTCTGAGACTGTTCGAATTTGGGCCCTAATTTGGATTTTAATTCGGTTTAAAATCGAAGGTGAGTGTTTTGACCCACTCACAACTTCTAAAATTTCTTATATTAGTTAAAATAAATTTGTGATGTGATTATAAATTTAATGATTGATGTTTGGTACATTTAAATTGTCATTCTAGTTAAATTTGACTTTTATTGCATTTAATTATCGTTTAATTTAATATTGAATTTAAATTGTCAATTTAATACCTGACATTATTATCGGTTGTCTATTGATGTTTATTGATTGATTTGGATGATGATTGTGATGAATGTTTGATTGTTGATATTTGATGACTGGATGTTGTATTTTATATTGTTATAACTGCAAGTTCCCTATGGGTTGAAATGATACATACCCGAATGATCTATAGATTAGGGAAAATCGTTACGGGTTGAAATGATAGACTCAAGCGATTTTACAGATTTTTACTTAATTTGGGATTGCGGTTTTAAATGATATATAAACGTAAAATTGTAAATCATGGATTGAAATGTTAAGTATCTGTATCACATGACCCTAGGGTAGAAAATTATATATGGACACCAAATTGGTTAAATTAAATGATTTTGAAATTTTGAAATTTTGAATTCTGTCGGCTAATATTTTGAATAAGAAATTGACTTATATAAACTGAAGTATTTTAGATAATCCAAATGTTAATGCGGAAAAAGGATTTGATTTAATAAAATTGTTCAAAGGATTTAAATTGGAATTTCATGGTTGAAGTGTCAAATATAATGAATTTAACGAAATTGAGTTATCGAAATGTTTGGATATAACTTTGTAATCTGTTTAACTAATTTAAACCGTTTTAATCAAATTAACTATTTTAATTAATTTTAAAACTACTTTAATGTATTTTAAATCTATTACAACCTATTAAATACAATTTAATCAATTTTACCTATTTATAACTAATTTAAATTTATTTAATCTGTTTTAAATCTATTTAATATAATTTTAATCTATTTAATCTATTTTAAATTTATTTAATCTATTTAAAAATTTGCTTAATATAATTTAAATCTATTCAATCCATATTTAATCTATTTAATCATGTTAAAACTAATTAAATCAAATTTAAATCTATTTGAACTATTTGAACTATTTTAAACCTATTTAAACTATATTAAAACTATATAAACTATTTATACTTACCTAAACTATTTTCTAAAATTTCAGAATGTATGAAGTTGAAGTATTTATATTTAAATCCTTGATGATACAACATAAGTTGTAATTTGGAATTTATATCTTTTTGAAAATGACGCATTTGAGTGAATAAGACGATTTTGAACAGAAGAATTAATTAACAGAACTTATCGATAATTTCAAAGTGAATGTGAATTTCAAAAGCGAGTATGATTTGAAAGTGAATGTGGTTTGAAGTAAATATAATTTCGAAAGAGATGATTTGAAATTGAATATGATATTTTGATATAAACTATGGATTGACTTTTGAAACATAAGAGAACTTTCCAGTGTGTAATAAGCATTTGGTTGTTAGCGAGAATGGAATCAGATATTGCCATACTCTCTACCAATAACGAAAGCCACTTTAAAACCTGTGTACGGGGTGGAGATTCCAGAAATGAAGTAGGATGGCTCGGCGAACGATTTCTGTATAAGGTACGATGTGACCCTGACTCCCATGAGTCAGCTTAGATATGACTAAATCAGAAGCCATGCCAGGCCAAGTGAGGTCGCACCTCCGATCGGACATATTTCTTCGATACCATATTATGAATTTGTGATGATTTGGTGGCCACCCCTTGATTTTGACTTGGGAGTGTGCTTCGAGTTGGGCGGTAGTAGTTGCCATGCGTTACCACCAGTCTGGATCCGCAATTAGTAATCTACCCTGGCATTGCCTCGAGTGCCATGTTCACATGCCCTAGAGCGCCTTCTACGAGTTTGTTTTGTGTCTTACCTATAGAGTGCTTCCTGATGGCCCATCTACGGGTGGATTTTACAGTATCTAAATAGACTACGGCATTATATTTCCTATAGCATTTCTAGCATTTCAGTCTAGCATATATCATATATGAAAATGCTAGAGTCTATACAGAATCTTATTTGCAGTCTGAAAATGTTATAGAAATCAACTGAAAGATAATATTTCCTATAGCATTTTGGTTTAATAACAGAACATAAAAGCTATGGTAGGCTACAAATGCTATGATCATTTATAAATGCTATTGTTTATTATAGTGTTTCCTCCCTACTATGTAATGCTAACGTCATACATAGCTTGTCGTTCCACGACGTACTCTGAAACGCTATTGTAGGTTGTAATAACGTTTTCTGAACGCTATGGAAGCCCTATTTTGTCGTAGTGCCTTTTATCTGATTTCTATATATACATTATCTGCGTTGTTGACTTTATGTCCATATGATAATGTTACTTCGTCAAACTTCTCATGCCATTGCATGGGAGCTTGCTTCAGACCATAAAAGATTTGACTAATTTGCAAACTTGTCTTTCTCGGTCTAGAAATATGAAACCTTCGGGCCGTTCCATGTATATCTCTTCTTCTAAATTATCATATAGAAATATAGTCTTTACATCCATTTGATGTATAATTAAATTATGTATGCTACCGAATAACGTACAGAATTAATGCAAGCAACATAGCATATGTATCAAAATATTTTACTCTTAGTCTTTGTTTATAAACCTTTGCAACCAATCTGGCTTTAAATTTTTCAATGGATCCATCTGTATTAAATTTCCTTTTGATTACCCATTTACGTCCTATTGGCTTAACACCAGAAGGTAAATCCGTCAAAATCCATGTTTGATTTACAGGATTGAATTCATTTAATAATTTATTGTCTCTTTCCAGAAATTTGCATCTCTGGAACTCATAGCATCAGAATAGTTTATAGGATCATCATCAACATTTATTACATATTTAGTGATATTGTGGATATCATCCCTAGTGCCTTTTATAAGATATGTAATATAGTCGAAGCCAAAATTCTTTTCTAGTCTTGCTCCTTTACTTCTTCTCTATTCAGCATCTTCTTCAGGTACTAAAATTTCCTCATTGTTTTAGTTAGAAATATAACCATCATCAATATCATCGTTAGTCTCAGCATAATCTGATCAAGATAACATTAATGGCTTATCACTATTTTGGTACTGCGATGTATATCTTATAAAAGCATGTTTTATAAGCTCTTTTTTTTAACTTAAGTCGTTTAGGATCTGGTTTTCTGACATAAGCTAAACAACTCTTTGACTGTAAGTTTTGATCAGCTTGGTTTTCGATTAAACCATAGTTCATATGGCGATCCAATCTTTGGTTTCAAAGGAACTCTATTTAGAATGTAACAGACTAATGGCGTAGCATTACCCTATAATGAATTTGGTAATTTAGAACTAATAAGCATAACATTGACCATTTCTACCAATGTTCTATTTTTCGATTCCATAAAACTATTTAGTTGTGAAGTATAAGGAGCCGTATATTGGTGGATCAAACCATGTTTTTTGCAAAATAAGGTGAATTCATTCGAAAAATATTCACTGCCTTAGTCCGAAAGCAACTCTTTAATTTTAATTTCAAACTTTTCTCCACTTTTTCCTTGTAAATTTCGAATTTATCAAATACTTTGCCTTTGGTTTTCATTAGATATACATACGCATATCTAGAGTAATCATTGATAAATATGATATAGTATTTATTTCCTTCGTATGTTGTATGAATTTAATGATCACCAACATTACTATAAACCAAGTTAAGAAAACCAATGTTCCTTTCAATGGATTTAAAGGATTTTCGATGAATCTTTGCTTGAATCCATATCTCACATTTATCAATAGATTCAAACTTGCAATCAGAAATTAATCCTATCTCACGCATAGATTTAGGGAATTATGATTAAAATGTCCTAATCTAGCTTGCTATAAATTAAAAGAGTCAACAATATAAAAAGAACTATCTTTTATTATACTCAACTTAATCATGTCGTTACAAGAATATTCATAACCCACAAAACTGCCATTTTTTTGACAAAACTAGCTCATCAGACTCATATACCATCTTGAATTCTGCGTTATTAAGGAGGTATCCAGATATAAGATTCTTACAAATATCATGTACATAAAATACATTGATTAAAGTAAGAACTTTTCTCGAGACAAATGCAATTTCAACAATGCCTTTTCCAATGACTTTACAATGAGCTTTATTTGCCCCGGTAACTTCATTTTCTTCGTCATTTGTTTCATCATGAATCTTAAAAAGGCTATGGTCTTTGCATATATGTATTGTTGCCCTAGTGTCGAGCTAACACTCATTTTCTATGTCATTGATGGAGTTTTCCTCTTGCACTACAGCTGTAAGCTTTTCTTTGACCGCATCCACTTTTTGTTTCTTTCATTGATGATAGTCACATGCATAGATGCCAAACTTGTTACAAAAGAAACAAGCACCCTTCTTTTTGTCATTCTCTGTTTTTCTTTTCTTATTTTCATTCTTTGGCTTTGATGGATGAATTTCTTCAACACTGTTTGAGTTAGAATGAATTTCACTTTGTTTACAATTGATTTATTCATGTTTATGTGAGTCTTCCTCTATGTAAAGATGATATTGTAAAACTTCTAAATCATAGTCCATTTTGGCATGTTTTAGTTTCTTCTTGTAATCATTCCAAGAAGAGGGAAGTAAAATATAATAAACCCAACTATGAATGATTTAGGAAGTTATATGTTAGCATCTTTAAGATGACTGACAAAAACAAAAAACTCATTTACCCGTTCGATGATCATTTTATTGTTATTCATCTTAATTTCCATAAAATTGCTAATAATAAATTTCTTATTACTTGCCTCGTAATTGTTGTATTTGTTCTCCAATGTAGTACATAGTGTCTTTGTTGTTTCCAAACTTTGATGTGCATTAAGACTAGTGTGTACGGTGTTGAATTTTGGTGACACTATATGAGAATTGAAGAGGTTAGAAGTAGCTTTATAATGGTGAAAACGGTTCATAAATTGGACTTGAAGGATGAAGATACGGCGAAAATGGCGGAATGCTACTAGAAAAACAGATGATAGATGTCTGTAATAAAGTGATAGACGTCTAAGTTCATGGTTTGATAACCCGAGAGTTATCACATACATCTGCAACTTGTGACGGACTTCTATCAACAGGATTACTACAGTTCGAAAGTTGCTGTAGAGATTCCATAGATTGTGAGAGACGTTTGACGCAGCGCTATTTTGTTTTTTTAGCCTAGAATTTGTGTTTTTGCTTATAGGTCTTCCATGGGCAAATCGGGTATTTGTCAATGAAGGATGGTTCGCTATATAAGCTATTTTAAGGATTCGGGACCAAAATAAGGCATGAGATAAAGGGTTTAATCCAGATTTTATCTTCCATTAATTAAGGTTTTATCTAAACTTAATTTTCTTTAATTCTCTTCTCCACAAATCAATTCTACTAGAATTTGGATCATTGTACTCAGTCTTTTTTACTCTTCTCATTGGTATTAGTAAATGCTCACTCTCAAAGTGGATGTACATTAACAAGACGTTCGTAGAACCACTATAAATCGGTGTGTGATTTAATTTATCGCTATTGTTGTGATTATATATTGCTTATTTGGAGATTGTGATTGGTTTTTTATTAGACATAACAAGATATTGATCGATTATTTTTGCACTTCTTACCATGACCTAATTTTCCTCTGTGCTTTAGGGTTTTGATTTGAGTGGTCTCGAGTTAGAGTTCCAATAAAATTTGGTGTCAGAGCTTTGGTGTTGGTAGGTGGTTATAGAAATGCAAGAATCATATAATATCTCGGATAGTTTCTCAACGGTTAGTTCAAGTGGTGTAGCGCCCTATGTACATGGATCGTACATGGCTTCGTGATCACAATTGGTTGTAGACAAGTGGAATGGCGATAACGGTTTTAAAAAGTGGCAATGGGAGACGAATTAAGTTCTAAGGTGGAATCGATTGAATCAGGTAGTGCTTGATACACGATTATTGCCGCGAGACATCTCAGATGTTAAGAGAGACGAAATGGAAGAGTAGGAATTCACTACACTTCAACTTGCTATAAGGGGGAATGTTATCTTCAAAATTAGTGGTGAGACTACCGCAAAGGGTATTTGGAACAAGTTAGAGGAGTTGTATATGAAGAAGTCACTAATTAATCGTTTGATCTTGTTGTGTACGTTCTTCACCCATAAGATGAAGAAATGTACTTCCCTAAAGGCGCACTTAAATATCTTTGATGATTTGCAAATGAAGATGATGGTGGTATATAATAAGATTGAGGAAGAGCAAAAGGCGATGATATTGTTGTGTTTTTTATCGGATTGTTATGCGGGTTTCTCAAATAGTTTGATCTATAGTCGGAATATTTTGATTCTAGATAATGTTAAAATGGATCTTCTTAGTGAGAAGTTGCGGGATCAAATGGAGGAGTTAGGTGATGGAAGTAGTTGCGCAAGTAGTGGTCACGGTTTATTTGTGGAGAAGGAGAGACATGTGAAGAAGAAGAACTGTAGGCATTCAAAACTAAGGAACCCCGGTTGGAGAGGAGAAAGAAATGGCAAGTGCTATATTTGTAAGAAGTCCGGTCATTGGAAGAATGAGTGTACGAATAAGGAGAAGGAAAAAAAGGAAGTAGCATCTTCATCACAGCGGTGGAGAGTGGAGTTGGTGAGGGTGACGTAGATGCGTTGACGGCGGTAGCATCAGATGTTTCGAGTAGCGAATGGGCGCTCGATTCTGGAGCGTCTTATCATATGACGACAAATAGGAATTATTTTTTCTTTTTATGTCAAAAAAGAAGGAAATTCAATTGTTATGTGTAATAGTGTTATTTGCAAGTCAAAAGGCATTGGTTCTGTGAAAATTCAGATGCTTGACGGAGTAGTTCCTACTCTCACTAATGTACGCTATGTACCGGGACTTCAGAAGACTCTTATCTCTTTGGCGCATCTGGATTCTTTAGGTTTTAAGATCATTATTAAAAGTGATAGCTTGTTGGTTTCGAAAGATGCGCTTGTGCTGATGAAGGGTGCTAGGACCCATGGCATTTATTTGCGTCAACGAGCGACTATAGAATGTGAAACTTGTGTGGGAGTTGATAGTTCTCACGGCTTGGATGAGACTAGGTTGTGGAATAAGAGGTTAGGTCATGTCTTAGAGAGGAGTTTGGATACTCTTAGAAAGAGGGAGATGATCGATGGAGAGAGTTTCAACAAACTAGAATTTTGCGAGGAATGTGTCATAGGGAAGTAAATAAAAGTTTCATTCGGTGAGGAAAAACATGAGTCAAGAAGGGTTATTGAGTATGTTCACTTGGATGCTTGGGGACCAGCACCAGTAGCTTCTTTTGGGGGAGCTTGCTATTATATTTTTTTTATCGATGACTTTTCTCGAAAGTTATGGTGTATGTAATGATGGCCAATACAGAGGCAATTGCAATGTTCAAAGCATAGAAATCTCTTATTGAGAATGAGAGTGGCAAATCTTTGAAGGTTCTAAGGTATGACAATGACAGAGTATTGTTTCAAAGAATTCCAAGGGTTTTGCTAGATCATTGAATTCGGAGGCATTTTACTATACTGGGAGATCAGAAGTCAAATGGTGTTGCAGAGAGGATGAATCGTACTCTACTTGAGAAAGCTTGATGCTTGAGATTGACATCGGGTTTGTCTAAGGGATTTTGGGCCTAAGCTTTGTCAACCGCGATGCATATTATTAATCAAATTCCATGCTTAGTAATTAGTAACGAAATTCCGAAGGAAGTATGGAAGGAAAAGAGCATTGACTTGAGTCATCTTCATGTGTTTGGTGGTCTGGTTTATGTGCATAATCCAGGAAATGATAAGCTTGAGCCTAGAGCTTTCAAAGTAGTCTTGCTTGGTATACGAACGGGGTAAAAGGCTATCAGATTTATAATCTGGAATCAAAGAAGGCTGTGAATTCTCATCATGTCACTTTTGATTGGTCGGCTTTGTTCAAGGAGAATGATAGCTCATCGGATGTTTCAGATTTAGTTCATGGTGAATCAAAAGAAAAGGAAGTTATTCCCATCTTTCATCCAAGGAATCGAGTAGCTGAGATGTTTGTGATGAGGAAGTGGTTAATGTAATCACATAGTCTGTAGGGTTCCTCTAATAGTGTTGGTAACGTACATAATTCTAGAGAGGATTCGGCTAGAGGTGAAGTCGAAAGGTGTTTAGGTGATGGTATTACTAGTTGGGCAGGCCGTTATGCTAAAAGGCTACACGATAAATATGGTGATTGGAACTATCTTATTTTTTATGATAATTTGGACTATGCTCTTCATGTAGTCCAAGATGAGCCGATGGACCTTGATGATGTCATGGAGTCGAGTGATAGCTCGAAGTGGATTTGCGTTATGGAGAAAGAGATGCAATCATTATTGAAGAATCAAACTTGGGATTTGTTCCACTTCCTAAAGGAAAATGTGCTATTGGGTGCAAATGGATATACAAGGTGAAGGACGATGATGATGCAAAGCTAGGCTAGTGGCTAAGGGGTATACACAAAGAAAGGAAAAGGAGTATGATTAGGTATTCACACTGGTTGTAAGTTATACTTCTATTTGGATATTACTTATTATAGTTGTTATTTACGACTTGGAGTTGGAGTAACTTGATGTGCAAACAGATTTCTTGCATGGTGACTTGAATAAAGACATCTATATGGAGCAACCGGAATGTTTTGTTGTGGATGGTAAATCAAATTTGGTTTGCAAGTTAAAGAAATCACTATATGGTTTAAAGCAATCACCTAGACAATGGTACAAGAGATTGATCATTTTATGCTTGAAATTGGTTTTGATAGAAGTATCAAGGATGCTCGCATTTCAAGAAGTTGAAAAATGATTGTTGAGTGTATTTATCTTGTATATGGACGACATTCTCATTGGTTCTGAGGATAAGAATGAAATCAACAGGTTAAAACTAAGTTTGAAATCGAAGTTTGAAATGAAGGTTCTTTGAGAAGCAAGAAGGAAATTGGGCATGGAAATTGAAAGGGATCAAAAGCATCTTGAGTTGAAATTGACTCAAAAGGAGTACACAAAGAAAATTCTTTGACGGTTTAGCATGGATAATGCAAAGGCGTCAAGTACCCCTTTATCTTTTCATATGAAGCTTTCGAGTAAGGGATCACCTATCGTGGAGAAAGACAAGGCTTATATAGCAAATGTGTCATATGCTAGAGCGATTGGAAGTTTAATATATGCCATGGTGTGTACAAGGCCTAATATTGAAAATTCCATCGGGATGGTTAGGGTATATGGCTAATCTGGGAAAATTGCATTGGGAAGAGGTGAAGCGTATATTGTGATACCTTTGAGGTACACCATCTCATGGTCTTGTTTCTGGCTGTAATGAGGGATGCATTGCAAGTTGATTGGTTATTGTGATTCAGACTATGCCGGTGAGAGGGATCGAAGAAAATCAACTTTCGGATATGTCGTCACACTTGGTGGTACGACCATAAGCTGGAGATCGAGATTACAGACGGTAATTTCTTTATCCATTATGGAGGCAGAGTTAATAGTCGTGGTGGAGGTGGTAAAAGAGGCACTTTATTTAAGGCGATTGTTTTGTGACCTGGGATACGAGAATGATAGCATCGATGTTCAACGTGATAGCCAGAGTGATATTCATTTGGTAGAGAATTTGGCGTTTAGCTCACGGACTAAGCATATTGAGTGAGAGAGTCATTTCTAATGACCATGGATGAAGATAGGCAAGTATACCTTCAGAAAGTGCACACAAATGATAACACGGCAGATATGTTCACTAAGGGATTGCTGGTTGGTAAGTTCAAGAAACTTGATATGCTTGTTGAAGTGCTAGGTGTCATGAGGTGGCACGGTTGAGAGAGGAGCTTGGTTATGGATGAGAAAGAGTATCAGTGAGAGACTATGATTCTGTCTTCTTAGTGAGTGCAAGTTTACACACCTTAGCACTTTAGTCTTTGGTGAGACAATTTAGGATTTGGGTGTTTTCAATACTTCGCTAGCGGGCGGGGGCTTCGCCTAATCTCGTTTATGAAGTGCAATGGGCAGTGGCTTTGCTGGAGCTCATTGGGAAAGCATTCACATTGGTTGAAGGTAAAAGTGGTGATAGTTGGTGCTATCGATTGTTAATGATAGTACGGTACAATTGGAGTTGGAGATGGATACAGTGTCGATGTGGTTTGCTGAATTTTGGCAATACTATATAGGGAATCGAAAAGGTTGGAAGTAGCTTTACAACATTGAAAACGGTTTGCAAGTCGGAGCTCGGAGGAGGAAAATATGGCGAAAAAGATGGAGTGCTGCTGGAACAACATGTGGTAGACATCTGTTACAGAGTGACCAATGTCTAAGTTTTGGGTTTGGTAACCCGAGAGTTATGACAGACATCTGTCATCTTTTGATAGACCTTTGTCAGCAGGTTTACTGTAGCTTGAAAGTTTCGACAGATGTCAACGAGATTATGACCGATGTTTATCACAGTGCTATTTTTTTTCAGCTCAGAATTTATGCATTTGCTTGTAGGACTTTAAGGTGCAAATCGGGTATTTGTCAATGAAGCATAGTTCACTATATAAGCTATTTTCAGGATTCGAGGCTAGAAGACTGCAAGAGATTAAGGGTGTAATCTATGGTATATCCTCCATTAATTATGGTTTTATAAAAATCTAATTTCCTTCAATTCTCTTCTCCATAAATCAAATCTTTTATAATTTTGATAATTATAATCAATCTCTTTTACTCTTCTCATTGGTGTCAATAAAGGCTCTCTCTTAAAGTGGATGTACACTAACAAGATGTTAAGTGGAATCGCTATAAATGGATGTGTAATTTAGTTTATCGCTATTGTTTCGATTATTTACTGCTTGTTTGGAGATCGTGATTAGTTTTGGATTGGATTGAGTTGTAGATTGAGATACTGGTTGGTTGTTTTTGCACTTCTATCATGATCTTGTTTTCCACTGTACTTTGGGGCTTTGTTTTGAGTGGTCTTGATTTAGAATTCCCACAATAGACGTTGCATTAAATATGTATCATTTACACTTGCAGTCATCCTCCTTTCGCTTATGTCCTTTAGATTTTAATTCAGTTGCATCCGTTGGAGTTTCAGCCGGTAGTTCCTCCTAGCCATCTTCTAGTATGTTAAAAAGTTTCAAAGTAATGATAAAGAACTTCATCGTCTCTTGCTAATGAGTAAAGTTTTTTCCATCAAAATGTTCTAGCTTCGTTAAATGTTGCTTCATGACTTGCAGTGCATTATAGTTGCTTGAACCCTCCATTCACTGATAATATTTTCTAAAAATAGTTGGAATATATTGTGATACCATTGTTTTACTTCTGACTCTGAGGATCTGTTACTGGTTTTTTCAACGTATACTTAAGCCCTATCGAGTATAAAAATACTATCAAACTACTTCCGTCAGAATGCAATGTCTTCTAATGTGTTAATTGATTCAAAGTTTTGTATCACTTTGATCAACCCAAGAACGCAGTAGAAAAATATTCTTGATAATTTCCTAGAGTGGAGAAAGAATAGAATGATTTAGTAAGAAAATCTGATTATTTAAAGTGCAGAGACTAACATTTCTTATATAGAAGATGGGATGCAAAGTGGAGTTGTCTCTCTTTAGAAAAGATGTTAGAAAAGGTACCATATGAATAGCAACATCTATCAGGAAGAGTTCATCTCTTCAAACGGATATAGCTATTCGTGGCCATTGTTCACTAGGCATTTAGTAGTACCACAGGTCAACCGATGGTACTTCAAATTTGAAAACATACAACACATATATGTGCCAGTTGGGAGTATATAGGTACGAATAATTAGCACCACACATATGTTCTGACTCTCTCTTTTAGTTTGTATTCATTAATAGAGAATGCCCAAAGGCATAAAAATGGGATTGTTTTTAAAGATATTAAGAAGTATATCCTTAGTAACCCTTACATTGGGGCCTGTGATGGACTTTATTCCCGTCAATGGGTCAGGTTGGGTCATAAATGGATCCGTTAGAATTTGACCCAACTCATTTAAGACATAAACAAACCCAATCCATTTTACTCGTTTAATAAACGGGTTGACTTGACCTGATCCATTTATTAAAAGGGTGGGGTCAATATATATTCACTGAATTATAATGGGAAGTGTTGCTACTTTATACCTATTACTGGAAATTAGTATATTTAATATATGAATCGAACTTTATCTGATCATTTGAATGATCTAGACTTCGCCTATATGGAATATGTAAGTCATAGGTTTATTCAGTTGTTATTGTGGAAGTCAAAATTGCCAACCATTAGATGTATTGAGTTTGGATTCTATTATAATATAATTGTGTTTTAAGTACTTAATACGTTATATAGGAGATAGTGAGAAAAATAATTTTTCCATAAAGATGCCATATAGCATAATGAAACATGTTTTATTCTGTTGTCATGAACATGTATATCCTTAATAATTCTGTACAGTTAGCTTGTGTTCTTCTTTTAAGTTATAAATCGTTATGTTACATCTTTATAGTATATTTAAATCTTTTTCAGAGAAAAGGTTTGCGCCGATAGGAGGGAAGGATAGTTAGCGCTAGCTTCGTTTCCAAAGTGTTAAGCTGAAAACTCTTTCTTTGTGTTTGCTTCATATTGATGCTAGTGAACACATTAAGAAAAAACATTTTTAATATAGTATTGATTCACAAATAGAAGAATGCCTAATATCACATGATTCTAATATTTCTACCTTAGTTTATAATGGCTTATCGGAATTCATGGTTCAAAAAATTTGATACTCAAGGTTCATGGTTATTGGTGTTGATTACTGTAAATAAAATTCACCTTTAATGATTTACTCCTTTTTTCTATAGTCTTTATGGTATGTAGTTTATGTATTTCTTTCACATGGGTCATTTGAATCAAACCTGAAAGCTAAAGTTTTGTTAGGTATTCCACGCTGCTCTTAACTGGTTTCAACTTTACATGGGGCTTAAGATATACTTGGTTTGTTACTAATATATTTGGTTTAGCTATTTTTATAAAATGCAAATTCACCTAAACCGATGCGACGAATGCATATAAATGGTTAATAGATAAGTTTCACACATTTAAAATACATGTAGAAGAAAGGTGTAAAGATAGAACAAAGGCCCCTCCCTCAACTCCCATAAATTAAATTTATTTTCTCTTATCTAGGTCTACAACAAGTACTTTCGGATGTCCGTAGTGTCATATCTGTATCCGTGTTCAAAACCATTTTCGGTAACCAATATGCTCATCCGCAGATACGGACGAATATCGGATTACTATCCTATCTGCTAAAGACCGATAAATCAAAAAACATAGTTTAACATAAACTTTTTTCAATTACATTAATTATTAGTATTAAAAATAAAAAATATGCCGACAATAAATAGTTTTAAGCGGTTAATATGCATTTATTGTGTATAACATTAACATCTAATTTAATAAAACAACAAACAAACATCTTTCATTATACTATAATACACATAACTTAAACTATAACCTTGAAGAAAAAAAACTGAATGGATAATTATTGAATGTAGATGTCTTCATGTCCGCATCCATATTTGTTTTTCTAGTTATCAGATATTTATCATCTTTTCGGATACGGATGCAGATGGATTCAAATTTTTTGGGTATCCATTGATAACCTTGCTTTTATCTCACGAGAGCAACATATCGTCAATTATAAAAATATTTGAAACCAAATTTTTATATTTATATTACTTTCTTTTTCCTATAACAAGTTTTTCTATTCAATGTTCGTGTAATTTTAACCTTTGATTACATGTATTGTACTTGTTTGGTTAAGAATCTATCAAAACATCATTTGTTACTGATTACTTAATTCTCTACACAAATATCTTAAATTATTTTTTCCACGCTTACTATGATATGTAAAGGAGAATAAAATAAATATACTACTTGTTTAAACTAATGATTTCTGTGGATAATCCATATATTTTCTCATATATTTTTGATAAGAACAATCTCTGTAAAATACACAAATTATTACTATAGATATTATTATCTATAAATTATATATTGCAACGGTCGGTTTCTTCAATGTTGTAATGTTTTACCAGTTACCATAATAACCAAAAGACAGAATTTTTTTACTTTTTGCTAAGATTAAGTCCTAATCCAATGTGGGTGTTCAATTTGACCTTTTAACCCAATCCTTTAACCTGTTGTTTGGGATGCACCGTGATTCTCCCTAAACAAATTACATCCACATCCCAACTTCTGATATTTTTAATAGGTGGGCCCAACGTTGTAACTACCTCGCCAAAACTGAGCCCACCTCCAAAGTGCCTTAAAATGCTTATTTCAGTGCATCATAATCATTCAGTAATTGGCCCATCCCAAGTTCGTTTACCCCATATTCTATGCCTCCTCACTAAATCTGACACTTACAATTGCATCCCATTCAGTTACAACCCAAACACCAAGCTTGTCGCCTAGAAATGCGGCCCTCTTACTGGAGCCTATCATCCCAATGTAGCTCTCTTCATTATTGGACGACAGAAAATACGATCCATAGTTGAAAGTAAATTTAAGGAAAAAAGTTTGATCTTTATTGTCCAAACAACAACGCATGTATTTAAAATGAAAAGAATATATGGTTTAGATGGTTTTGGAATGGTGAGAGAAGCTGCAGTCGGTTTTGCAATGGTGTAGTAGATTTTAAAATTTTACACATGGTACAGGCAAGCTTAATTATTACCAATAAGAGTATCATTATTATTCACTGATAAATGATGTGCTGATCACAATCACCATTACACAGTTACATACACAGTTAAAATGTAGGAACATCACTCACATTGAGGACATTTAGACATAATACACTGACGATAATTTCCATAACAACTTTTGGTTTCAGCGCAGTAGTACCCTCTACAACTTGATGCTATCAGAGAAGGTGAAGGAGAAATAGCCTCGCCAATCTCTGTAGTGGTAGAGAATGAGCTTGTGTTTCCCTTTAATGTTGAATCCATCATGTCCTCCTCATTCTCCTCAAAGATGATCAATCTACCTACATGTATAATCAATACAACTGATCAGAAAATGAATGTACGTTCATGCATACATGCATTTAGATGTAATAGAACAAGTATTTGCTTACACTGATGAAAAGCACATAAGCCTAAGAGCACAATGAAGAAGACACAAACAGAGCTAGATTTCATCTTTTCTTTATGAATAATGGAATATAGGTATGATGAAACATATGTTGCTACTTACATTTATAATGAAAAAAGGACATTTTAATTAATAAGCAAATATTTATTTAATATTTGATACAATAGTAACATAAGTAATCTTATTCAAGTTCACTGAACCTTATATATGCAAATCTGGTCAAACATTGACATTACTTGAACTTATAAAATCAGATTAATTATTTTGACAGGTAAATTTTTTTGCATCGTGATACATTATAAGTAAACATTAAATAAGAACACATTGTATGTATACAATGGTAAAAGTTTGTACCATGAATACATAAAACGTACAAAAGCTCTATATAATGTTGTGAGCTACGGAAAACGTCCTCTTACGATTAAATGCAGAAAATTTGTTTAACTTGTAGTTCTTGCATAGAGAAGAACGCTTGAAATTGAATCTACTGATCCTTTTATGTTTATTTTAAAAATAAAGTTGATAATGTTTTAGCAAACTGTAAGGTATGTATGTAGTGAAGAGGATAATATTAGTGGTGATAATCGATTGTTGAAACCAAAGCATGTACATAGAGGGAGATAATTGCTAGTTATTGGTCAATGACCATCTGTAAGGGTGCTATTATCGCACCCTTAATGGTGTTTAGATAGTGATAATCTTTGATGAATATTTTATAAATATGAAACCTCTTAGTATCTTATTTCATATTTTGTTATTCATGAATGTTAACCAGCAAGTTCACCAAGTAGATACATTATACTATTTAAAAAAATCTTTTCTCATTAAAAAAATCTGAATTGTCCTTTATCTTGAATTCTCAAAAAAAAAAACTAGTTCATAGTATCTTTGATATCATTTTAGAAATCTCTTAATCTAGAAAATACATTCTTGAATAATTTTGAAAGGGAAGGAAGTACAAACAGAACTCTTCCTCCATTCACACTACCTAAACAAGAAAAATACAAGAGCATGCATCGATTTTCACTGTTAAAATGGTGTAAATGACATCAGATACATTATTTTGGATTCCCCACCCATATTAAAAATAACATTGGAAAATAAAGCATAGAAACATAATTTCGCATGCTATTTCACTCCAAATGTAGAATGTACATTTTCCTACGCACTTCCTACAACATCATGTTACCAATGTCTTTCCAACGCCTTGTTTTTCCAATAATTTTGCTACGTCAATTTGTATGCAACCGATCATATCTTGATCCATCCTCTAATATAAATTTCTATTGATATTTCTTGAGATCGCTTATGATCTGTTAGACTGAATCTATTAGCATCAACTTTTGGTGTACAAACGCCAAAAAATTATCATTTAAGAATTTTTAATGTGAATACTATATTAAAATTAAACTTAAACAACGGCAAAACAATTGTGCACTTATAAAATATGATAATACTAGAAATTTATTTAAAGCAGTAAGCATTCAATCTCATTTCCCGAAATAATATAGAAAAAATATATCTGTAAAACAAAATTTTATAATGGTTCAATATAATTTTAGTCTACAACCATTGTAATTTATTTATTTGTAAAACAATATCCATGAATACAAGAAATTCAAAATATAATGGTTTTTGACTGGAAAAATGTGACACGGTATTTGGCTACCATTATTTAGGAGGGATGAAGAGACTATGTGGATCGACTATGACTAAAGATATCTAATTTATAATTATTCCCATTAAGTAAATAAAATTATATGTGATTATATATGAATATATTAAATAAATAAAGAAGTGCGAACTTCGTAAGAAAACATAACGATTTGTACTGATCCGGACACCCTTCTTATGTCCACTCTTAGAACTACTTTATGGAATTTTAGCTTCCCTCACTTGACCTGTAGGAATAGATGTCTTATAAACTCTGACTGAGTCTTTGCATAGGACTTCCTATTACTTCAGATAAATTGTAGGAAGTAGTGTATCTTGACTGTTGATTTCTCTGTTGCAATGCAATTGTAGAAAATGCATATGTAAAAAAATATTATAATGGCTTGACATATTTTAGCCTACTTTCATTATAATTTATTTGTTTGTAAAACAGTTTCCATGAATACAAGAAATTCGACGTATTCACTAGAAAATATAATGGATTTCACTAGAAAATATAATGGATTTCACTAGAAAATTTAACGTAGTATTTGATTACCATTATTAAAAAGGGAGAATGAGACTACATGGATCGACTATGATCAAAGATATCTAAGTTATAATTATTCTCATTAAGTAAATAAAACTATTAAGTTGTCATATGCATGAAAAAATTAAATAAAGTAAGAAGTGTAATATTGGTAAGAAACATAATGATTTGTATTGATGTGGAATCCCTTCCTATGTCCACTTTCAGATATACATCATGGAATTTTACCTTCCCTCACATGCTCGAGGAATATATGTTTTTTTAACTTTGACTGAGACTTTACACAAGACTTCTTACTACTTCAGATAAACGGTAGGAAGTGGCGTATTATAAATATTGGTTTCTCTCTTATGGTACAATTTTTATAACCCACATAGAATATCTCTTGAATAAATGAATGAGTGGTACAGGATGTAAATCGACTGTTAGTGAATATAGAGTTTAATGATCTATGAATGAAATTAATTAGAGTTTTGTGCTATAAATCATAGAAGAAAAGCAACGGATTTATTTGGCGATTTATTTGGGGAGAGTATGGCTTTTATAGATTATATGGGGATGCATATGAGGGGATGTCAGTGTTTGAAATCGAAGAAGTGACTGAAGAATGAAGTTGAAAGAGATTGAATTGAGGAGACCGGGTGAGAGAAGTGGGAATTCAAAATATTACACACTCTAAAAACATACGATTCGACCTATATAAACACATAAGTCGACAAATGGTATTACACCCGTCGACCAGTTTAACTTATATTTGTCGTCAAATATACTATGGTTTGTGTATATATTTGATTATAATTTTTTTTTTTAATTTTATTTCATTTTTTTAACACATTTAATTTTTTAACAAAAAAGCTTACGATGCCTGCAATGCTGTATCAAAATTTGGAGTGATTCGAATATTGTCCGTGGGGTTTTAACAAATCTAAACTAAAAGGAATCGATAAGTACTCACATTGAGTAAAATATTCGACTTTTGTACCCATTTGACCACCATTGAGTATTTCTTTCACTTCATTATACTAGTAGATTTGTTAAGTCCAATTAATGTCTAATAAGCCTTTATTACCCAATAAGTCTTCGTTTGCTTTATTTTGACCTTTTGAACTTATGTTAAAGCATATCGTCTTGACTATAATATTCAATTTCCTTCTTCATGATTTTAGTTTTCTACACGATTACTTTCAACAAGTAGAGCTTGATAAAAGCATTAGTTGTTTTGTTGTAAGGTTGTTGGGTATATGAAGTTTAAATTGAGCCTGTCAAGTAAAAAAAAGGCCTGCCAAGTCTAAATCTATAATATTCAATCTCCTTCTTTGTGATCTTATTGTGTCTGTAAAGTCTAAATTAATTTAGGTTCAATCTAAATAATTTTAAATAAAAATCTTGTTATATTTAATTAATTTATACAGAGGTTTGATTTTGTATATAAATGTAATACATAAAGCATGTATGTGTATCAAATACACACATACATGTAAGTGTGCATGAAACGTATAAATATGTTTATGGTTTAATGTACCCGCATATAAATATTGGGATTTACACCGCAACGTGCACACTGGCTCTTTATATGCGTATTACTGTCTAAAACAATTTTAAGTTATATGTATACAATAATTAAATATTATTTTTTCTTATAATAAAATAAGTAATTTAGAATAAGTTGGTAATTTTAAAATTCAAAATTCATTTACAAAAAATCTAATTATTTAATAAGTAAAATGTTTTAAAAATAGACCTGGACCTGTAAATTTAAATTATATATATAATAAAATAAAATATCATAAGTATAAATAAAATAAGTTATTTTGGGCAAGCCGGTAATTTTGAATTCAAAATTCATATTCAAATTATCTAATTTGTTCATTTGGTAAAGCGGTATAAAAAAGATCTAGATCTATAGATTTAAGTTAAATATATATATATTTATGTATAGGATATAAAATTAAACAAAAATATAATGAATATATTTTTATTATATAATTTAAAAAAATAATACAAATATATTTAATAAAATAAAGGAAAGTAGGCACAAGGATAATTTTGAAGAAAAAAAGTTTAAGGAAGGCAGGTTTATTTTTTAGACTGAAGAATAATGCTAGTTTTTCATAGTGTCAACTTAATATAATGCCTAAAAATTAAATTAGCATTTGTCTTTCGGCCTAAATTTTTCAAAGTTTGTTCTTCAGCCTAAATTATAACTAACATTTGTCCTTCAGCCTAAAAATAAAAGCTGATGTCCTTTAGCCTAATTTTTTTAAAAATTTGTCGTTTTCTCTAGTTCTCAAATAATAATACTCAAAATAGTTAATACATACATAATATATATATATAGATAATATGCCTTAAGGATAAAATTGTAAATAAAATTACGCAAGCATAATTTTTAGTTTTTTTAATTTTGTAAACGATAAAGTATAATTTTAAGCAATAAAAATATTAATATACATAATACTAGTTAATACATATTATAATGAATATTAATATATAATATATGCATATATACATATATATTATATATTTGAAAATGAATAAAACTATATTTTGATATTTTTGTTGTAAAGTTATTTTATGATACATACAATAATTTTGGTCATATAAAAAAATATTGATTTGTTTATTTAAATTTGTAGTTAACACTGTTAAAATCAATTAAAATGGTTTTAATAAAAAGTTTATGACAAATTATATATATATATATATCATTAATGTTATATGCATTTATAAATAATAATTTTAATTTTTATTAATCGAAATAAATAGAATTAATAAATGCTAAAAAAATTATATTTATATTTATATATACATATGTTTAACAATACAATTAAATATGAAAAAAATTATGGATATAAATTCGTTTAAACATATATTAATCAGCTGTATTAACATTGTAACATATCAATCATATATTATAGGACGTTACCTCAAAAATGTTGCCTTAGATATGCGCCTTGTTCGGTAGACTTTCCTCGATTTGTTCCTAATCCGAGCTCCTGACGTAGCAATTGCTTAAAGAACCACTTTTGATTTTTGTTTGATTTTAGGATATGATTAAGAGGGAGATCAAAAACTGTCATCTAAACAATAAGTGGTAGCATGGCCTTATATAGAGAGCGATTGGGTTGTTCTCTCCTTGATTTACTCCATCTCTATTACTAATTCTAGATCCAACTTTTTAACATTTAGCCCCTCCCTTACTCTACTAAAACGGCCACTAGATAAGGCTATGTAGACCTTTAATCATTCAAAACCCATTAGTAATTAATCACATTCGAATTAAATGCATATCAATATCGAATATCGATTCGAACACATATGCTTTTATATATGACCTAATTAATTAGTACTGGAACCTAGAAAATACTAATGCCACCTAATAAGTTATATAAAATAACGATTAATATTTCATTAATTTTAGTTAGTCAAATTAATATATAATAATTATAAATCATTAAATCATGTTGTGTATTTGAGAATCTACTAATTTGGTTGTAGACTCATAGGTGTAAATTCAGTAAGCGATTAGTATTTAACAATTTGAATATTAACATTTTGTATATCATCTTATCTAGTGGTGTGCTAGTTTGTCCGAATTTATCGTCCATGCATTTTTTGGTAAAATCCAATTTTATTATTTTAAGTACTACCTAGTAATAAATTTATTTGCACTGATTATTTTCGTCAAGACTACGTCACATTAGGACTTATAGAATTTAATTTTTATTAGAATTCCAATATCATCCACATTAACCTTATATAAATTAAACATGAAGACCTTAGTTCAATAAAAACAATTCTTATTAACCAGACTACTCTGGCCAAAAACTTTGACTTGTAGTTAACTATAAATGAAAGCAATACTAACTAAACATAATCAAGGAGACGGATTCTTGATGGAATAACGTTTCACTTCTAATGCTTAAATTCAGATCCAACTGTAATCATTGTATGGACGATGTGCATGATTTAAATTTAATCAGAGTGGAGTGCCCAAATTGAAGTTCAACAATATTCTGAAGTCGAGAAAACTATGTAATATCATCATTTTAAGATTTTTTTTTTGTCTGTCCTTAGTTATATTAGCCAATGAAAGCTTACGAGTGAGTCATTTCATAGTTATCCAATAACCATCTGTATGGAATCTTTTTGTGCCTCCAATAGTCATAAATAATATACTGCCTAAATTTTAAAGAGCGTTATGTGTTCTATTCTCAACCGATGTATCGGTATTCTATCTCAAAACAACATTACTGTTAGTATTTAAAATAATATGTTAGTCCAATGTGATAAATTTCTCATGATTATAACACGTTGCAATTACTATCACACATCATATCATTTCAGAATTTTCTTTTTAATATACTTCAAATTAATTACTTAATTATTTATATCACAATATAACAAGTATATAATAGAAAGAAAAACCATTTATTTTGGACAAGATTGTTATCGAGTTAAATTTATGCAGTTTTTTCTTTACATAATTGGTCATAGGGCATACCCATAACCTATCAACCTTCCACTTGCACTTGGAACTAATTATGTAACCTTTTTCCAGCTTCTTCTATCGGTTTTCACAAAAGCTAATCGATTTTGACCCTTGGTAAACAAGTATGTTATTTTGTTTTAATTATGTACTCTATCAATCAAGTTTGTTCAATGCTGATAAACTGCCTTTACCATGAGGAACGTTTCGCGGTATGTTTCTCAAGTTCTAGTGGGCTGTAGATTTTTCATGATCTGATCACAACATTATTATTGTGTAACAATGACATATGATTCTCAATATTTTAAACACTCTAAACTCGGTTATAAATTTATGCAACTATACACACACTAACACACAATACTTGTATTGCGATGATATTCAAGACGATATACTTAGCCTTTTTTGTTGAATCAACCATAATTTTTGTTTTTTGAAACAATTCTAACTTAAAGCTTCTTAAACAAGGTTTAAACATGAATTTAATATTGCTATAATATACTCGATATCACTTATGAAGTTTGAGTCCATTCAGTCCGTCATAAGGAGTGTATTGTTTCTATAAACAACTCTATATAAAAAAGATCCAGATCTATAGATTTAAATAAAAAATATTTATATATAGTATATAAAATTAAAAAAATAAAATAAATATATTTATATTATATAATTTCAAAAAATAATATATATATATATATATATATATATATATAATAAAGCAAAGTAGGTGGAAGGACAAATTTGGAAAAAAAATTAAGCTTACGGACAGCAAGTTTATTTTTTAGGCTGAAGGACGATGCTAGTTTTTCATAGTGTAAAACTTAATATAATGCCTAAAAATAAAACTAGCATCTTTCTTTCGGCTTAAATTGTTTTCAAAGTCTATTCTTCAACCTAAAAGTAAAAGTTGATGACCTTTAGCCTAATTTTTTTAAAGTTTGTCACTTTTCCTAATTCTCTAATAATAATACTCAAAATAGTTAATATATATATAGATAAAATGCCTTAAGGCCAAAATTGGAAATAAAATTATACAAGTATAATTTTTTAATTTTTTTAATTTTGTAAACAATAAAATTCAATTTAATGAAAATATTAATGTGCATAATACTAGTTAATACATGTTATATAAAATACTAATAAATAATATATGCATATATAAATTTTATATTTAAAAAAGAATAAAATTATATTTTTACCTTTTTGGAAAAATTATTTTACGATACATAATAAAATAATTTTGGGCATATAAATTAATGTATTTATTTATTTATACTTGTCGTTAAGACAGTGTTAAAATTAATAAAAATGGTTTTAATGTTAAAAATTTATGAAAAATTATATATATATATATTTCATTAATTTAATATACATATATAAATAATAATTTTAATTTTTATTAACTTAAAACATAATAATTGATAAATACTGAAATTTGCAAATTTATATTTATATATACAGCTGTATAACAATACAATTAAATAGGACAACAGTTATGGATATAAATTCATTCAAATATATATATTAATCAGCTATATTAACATTGTGACAGATCGAACATAGATTTTAGGATGTTACCTCAAAAATGTTGCTTTAGAGTTGCACCTTGTTCGGTAGACTTTTCTCGACTTGATCCTGATACAAGCTCTTGATTTAGCAACTGCTTAGAGAACCACTTTTGACTTCTTTTTTTATATTAGGATCTGATTATTTGGGCCCAATGGGACTGGAAATGGCAGCTATCATAGAGAAGAGGGAAATGAAAAATTGAAATCTAAATAATAAAAGGGAATCATGGCCTTTTATAGAGAGTAATGGGTTATTCTCTCCTAGATTTGCTCCATCTCTACTACTATTTATAGATCTAACTTTTTAATCTTTAGCCCCTCTCTTACTCTACTAATATAGATCCTTAAATCATTCAAAACCCATTAGTAATTAATCACATTCAAATAAATTGCATGTCCATATCAAATATCGATTCCAACACATATGCTTTTATATGCACCTAATTAATTACTACTGGAACCCAGAAAATACTAATGCCACCTAATACATTAAATAAAATAATAACTAATATTTTATTAATTTTAGTTAATTAAATTAATTTATAACAATTATAAATCATTATATCATGCTGTATATCTAAAAATCTACTAATTTGGTCGTACAACTCGTAGGTGTAAATTCAATAAGCGATTAGTATCAAACAATTCGAATATTAATGTTTGTATATCATCTTAACTAGTGGTGTGCTAGTTTGTCCGAATTTATTGTTTACACATTTTTTGTTAAAATCCAATTTTATTATTTTAAGTGCTACCTGGTAGTAAAATTTATTTTCACTAACTATTTTCGTCAAAACTATGTCTCATTAGGACTTATAGAATTTGGCTTTTGTTAGAATTCTAATATCATCCACATTAACCTTATATAAATTAAACATGAAGTCCTTGGTTTAATAATAACAATTCTTATTAACTAGACTACTCTGGCCAAAACTTTGGCTTTTAATTAACTACAGTTAACGGTAATACTAACTTAACATGACCATGAAGAATGATTCTATATGGAATGATGTTTCACTTCCAATACTTAAATTCAGATCCAATTATAATCATTGTATGGACAATGTGCCATAATTTGACTATAATCAAAGTGGAGTGTCCAAATTGAAGTTCAACAATATTCTAAAGTCGAGAGAACTATGTAATGTCATTATTTCAAAAAATAATTGTATGACCTTAGTTATATTAACTAATAAAAAGCTCTCGAGTGAGTCATTCCATAATTATCCAATAATCATCAGTATGTAACCAATCCATGCCTCTAACAATCATAAGTAATATACTGCCCAACATCTGGAGCATGTTACGTACTTTACTCTCAACTGGTGTATCGGTATTCTATATAAAAATAGCTTTACTATAAGTATTTATAATAACATGTCTGTTTAATGTGATAAATTTCTCATAGTTACAATACATTGCAATTACTATCACCAATCATATCATTTAAGAATTTTCTGTTTAATATATTTTAAATTAATTACTTAATTATTTATATCAAAATATGGCAAGTATATAATAGAAAGAAAAAACCATTTATTTTGAACACGATTGGTTATTGAGTTAAATTTATGAACTTTTTTACATAATTGGACATAGGCATACCCATAACTTTATCAATCTCCCACCTGCACCTGGAATCAATTATGGAATCTTGTTCCAATTTCTTCGATTATTTTCACAAAAACTAATCAATTCTGACCCTTAGTGAACAGGTATGTTATTTTTTTTTTGATTATCTACTCTGTCAATCAAATCTATTCAATGCTCATAAATTGCCTTTACCATGGGAAACTTTTCGAAGTATGTTTCTTAAGTTCTAGTGAGCTATAGATTTTTCATGATCTGATCACGACATTGTTATCATGTAACAATGATATGGGATTCTCAACATTTGGAACATTCCAAACTCGGTTATAAATTTATGAAGCTACACACACATTGACAAAAATATTTCTTGTATCATATTGATATTCATGGCGATGTACTTAGCCTTTTTGGTTGAATCAGCCCAAATTTTTAATTGGAACAATTCTTAGTTAAAGGAACAAATCTTACTCAAAGCTTCATATATAATATTAATATAATATACTCGATATCGCTTATGAAGTTCTGTTTAAGTAGTCCTTCATAAGGGGTATGTTGTTTCTATAAATAACTCTCCAGTATTTTGCAAACACTTGGGAATACTCTTAACCACCAATTAGTGATATCGTATTAGTTTTGATACTTTCTTTAAGTATCAAATACATAAGCGAAATACAATACTAAAAAACAAAGCAAGTATGATAATCCCAATTGTGAATGCATAAGGAATCCACCTTATATGGTCTATGCTAAATTTAACCACCTGTATTTTTAGGACTTCAAATTTGAATATTTAATTATTTAAATATTCGAGTTTGGATTTAAATTATGATAAATTATCTGTTTCAAATTTAGACTTGATTGTCAATGACATATTTTTAATTTAATTTTTAGAATTTTTCTATGAATTCAATTTGGAAAACAAACAAATTTTTGTTGACGTATTTTACGGCAAACACTGGCATTTTGAGATTTCATAGAATTTAATAACTTGTTTATTCTATTTTTGTTTTATGATCGCGTCCGTATTCTGTAAGCAACCATAGTTCATTTTCAGTTGGTTGTAGCTCGTATATGGATATGATGTTGTGCCGCAGGTAGAGAAATCTATTTAAAATATTATAAAACTAATATAAGTGTAACAGTATACCCGCACAGTACACTGTAAGCCTACACAGCTACCATATTTCTTCAGCCACCCTACACCATCTTTCAGCCATCGCCTACCAGCCTATGACATCTCCATCACTTCCATCACCTCGCCATAAATACCTCAACCCTTCACTACCAAGCCATCTCCAACTATAAATACAGCACAGCAGACACTATTCTTCCAATTCTCTTTTTTTTCACAGAGCATAAAAATAAGAATTTTTCTTCTCTTCAAAAATCACCATCCTTAAATCTATTCATTTTAGTCTCAGCAACCAACATGGAAGTTGTTCGTAATCAAATTTAGTTTCCTTTAAAAATAGTTTCATGGATTTTCATCAAGCGATTTGAGATATCTGCAAATAATAGTGAATGGTCGAGAAAATGATCGTTTTCGACGATCTTGGATTGGCGAATGGAAGATACGGTCGAGTTCATATTGACGATTGGTGATTTAGAAGCGTTTACCTGATTTTTAGCGGCTTGGTTTATCGTAGAGAAGAATATGATTGAAAATCGTTAAAAAAATAATTTTCGACGAACCAGTGGTCGAGGGGTCGAGCGGATATGTCGGGGGGAGCCTTGGAACGAGTCGAAGGTCATGACTACGGTCGAATTTTGATTTTGGCTTTGGTTTTATCATGATTTGATGGAATTAGGGTTTAAGGAGGTAGGTGGGTTGGAGTTCCAACCTCGTCGAAATACGGCCGGTTTGATGGGTCGAGCCGCCGCGCGCATATCAGGAAGAAGGCGCAGGGTGTGGCGGTCCTTTCGAAGGTGGTAGCGAGGAAAAATGTGGAATGTCATTGGTGTATTTGCTTGATTTCCATAAACGATCGAGTTCCATGTCTCGGCTTTTGGGATGAGGTGATCGATTTTTTCTTCAGAGGGTCAAAGGGGTGGAGGATGGGTCCATCGCGGTGAGGGTAGGATGGAAAGTTTGTTGATGGGTTTGGATGCGGCAATGGGTGATCGTGTGCATGTGTATGTGCACAAACTATGCACATTTTCATGTGTTACAAGCATTTGAAAAAAAAGGAGGAGTAAGAAGACAGTAGTGCGTGGGTTGGTGCATATTGGGCTTGGTCCAATTAGTTGCAAAGGTGAGTGTTTGATATTTTGTTGTTTTAAATTATTTATATACCAGCACGTTAACTTCAAAAATTTATGGCTCGTTCGTTTTAAATTGGATTAACGCGTGGATTTTTGCATTAGGTCCGTACGAACGAGCACAACATTATATTTTAAATTGTTGATAGTTTTGAACATGTGAAGATTTGTGGCATATATAAACTGATAGATTCACATTTTGTTATCTAATTCAATAACGTCATTTAAATTAATATACATTAATTATTGAGGTTAATTTGGCTAAAAAAATATTGTTAAGTTAAACTGAATCAAATATGGTAATTAGACATTATTTTAGCGAAATAAAGCAAAGTTTCGCTAATTTAATTGATTTGGTAATTAATTAGCTGAATAAATACTCGTTCTCCTATTTTATAGTTTTGGATATTTGATTATGTATCATGAATGTTATGCCACATTGAATTTGTGATATATTAACTAATGATTCTTAAATGTTTGGATTTATTTATATAGTCGTGGATTATGTAAATATTTGTTATTGACTGGAATGGTTATTTGGAAAATATGGTACTGAAACGCCCCACATCCCTTAATATACCAAAAAAGACACATTAAAAGGCGCAGTGCTTTGTAGGTATAAAAAACTAACAGAGGCTAAGATTCAAAAGACAAAAATATGTAAAAACAGCAGAAACTAAATGAGTATATTTAATTAAACCAAAGCTTCAGAATTAATTCATAAATAGTCATGTGCCAAATACAACATTCAAAAACCCACGCTGTTTTATGAAAATTCATTGTATCAAAATCAGGTTATGTGACATACCTCATAAATAAACCAGTGCATACAAGAATACTGGCTGAAAATAAAAGTACATTAAAGAATTCTCCTCCAAGGAGAACTCCAAGCTATGGCAATCTACTAGCTTCTTCTATGATTTCCTAAGTGCTAAATAGAGGAGTGGGTCAGACTTTAAGTCTAGTGAATGATAGTAATTACTAGAGTCTTTAAGCAAGATAAAAGTAATAGACTCTACAACAGTTCAAGCATAAATAAGGATAACAAAGGAAATGAGAAAGAGATAAACCGTAAATCAATACGAATAAATACTGCTCAAGATACGTTAACTTGATTGCTTGCACTTGTTCTGATTTAATTAGGCTGAATTCCTAATCCTGTAATTAGGATGTAATCCTAATTCTACCCTTTTTTGATCGGTCTGCTACTCCACAAACCTTTCAGTGGACCAGCCGCTATATAACTCCCTACACAGTAGCCAATGGTATCTGCGGAAGATTGTAAGAGCAACTACTATGAATTCGAACGACATATATAGCTCCCTACACATAAGGCAATGGTGTCTACTAAGACACCATACTAAGCACTTGGAACTCATAGCTATTACTGAGCACCCGAATGGAAGTCACACGCGTAACTGCCACCATGCTCATGCTACCTTTTTCTCCACATATTGAGTCTTCTTATTACCTCCAACGTACAACATAGCATTCTCCTCATCTCACTTCAAGCTAATGCGAGACCACCGTGTGTCTATAGAAAAATAGGGGAAATACTGTTGGTACTAGCCCTTCATCCAAATAATATCTAGTTGCGCCCCTTATCCGAATCCCTATGATTTGGACTTCTATTCGACCAATAACTACCATTCTTAGCATAAGCGTGCCCTAGGGAATGCTATTTGGTACAGGTCCTACTTTCATATTTGCTTATTAACTTAGGTAAATTACTTAAATAAGCCTTTGTTACCATTTTTACTTTCTACGCTTATTAATTTATCCCAAACCTTAAAATAAGCCTCATTCTGTTCTTTTTCTTATTATAACCTACGTCATACTTATGCTTATTACTTAACCCAAGGTCTAAATATGAAAATAAGCCCCTTTCATTTTTGCTTCATTTTGTTATAATTCCAAGTTATAACTATGCAATTATCTTTAATTAGGTCAATTATAATTAGACGTAATTTCAATCCAATTCTGTTACTTATTACAGTCTTTATAATTTACATCTTATTTTGTTCATTTTTCTTATTTAGAAAATCCAAATTCACGTTCAATTTATTCTAATCCATACGTGCAGAAAAGGGGAATGAAGAGAATAGGCGCTTACATAAAATCCAAAACGTTGAAAAGATGTAAATAAGAAATAAATAACAATAAATAAACTTAAATATTATAAATAGAATGTAAATTAATAAAAAGCTATGCTTAATAGTAATAATTTATAACTAACAGAAATAATACTAAAATTACTAAAAGAAATAGCTGAACAGACTGAAAATAATTAAAAACTAAAAATAATTACGGAAAAAGGCTATTCCAAAATCGTAGTAAATCTACAATTATTGGAAACCTTATTATTTTTAATTACTTATAGATATCTTAAAATAATTACAATCACTCACCTCCAGTCTTAAGCTCTTCCTTTGGTCTTCCCGGATCCACTTGGAGTTGTAAAATAACTTTTATTAAAAAGGTTCTCTCCTTCGAAAATTATTCCTTTTAGGGTCCTCCCTGAAAGGTGAACCCAAGCGGATAAAATCTATAATGAAAAAAGTGTTAGGTCTAGGAATCTATTTACATGTGTAGAAGTGGATCTCGAACCGTCAGATTTGGAGATAGAATAAGATGCAGCCACGTCATAGGTTGAGTAGGAGCCATCGGATGAAGAAACGGAGGGACTGGATTAAACAAAAGGGTGCAAGTGACGTGTTTCGACGTCTCTAATTTGTTCAAATGAATTTATGTTCGTTCGCCTGCCAAATTACAAGGCGTTTCGATCGGGCGGTCGACCGCCCCCTTGCCCAGGTCGACCGGCCATTCAACTTGATAATATATATATTTTTTCTTTTTTTTCATTATATTTCTACTTATTTTGTTTATTTTATAACTTGGTCATATTAGCTCGGTTTCTGACGTTCTATATATGGAAATTAACCAAAAAATTACCACGGATACAATGATGCAACTTCCGTGGCTCAATACTGATAATTCACAAAGTTATTTTATTATTTAATTAATTAACAAATTAATTATTATGGGTTAAATTTCGGGTTGTTGTATTCTCCTCTCCTTAAGGGATTTCGTCCCTGAAGTCTCTAAGGAAAGAAGAGTGTACTAAATGTTTTCATCCAATTCTACAACCAACTACTCAATCGACAACCATTCATCCATTGTCCTTAAATTTTCCTAATGCATTTTATGATAATTATGCAATTTGTAACGACCCGGATTTTTCGATCCCGAAAATTCCAGATAGTTAAGGAAAAGAAGAAAGAGATAGAAGAAGAAAAAGAACAGAATCACCAACATCTCACATTTCGCAGCGGATCAAAATATAATATCATATAAAATAACAGTTTACAAAACAAAACTATATCAGTCAATTATATTTTAATACATCAGAGGTACAACATTTATACAATCACAGGACATTTAAAATAACTTGTCCCAGATAAATAATGATATGTCACATCCGAATACACTCCATACGTTCCTGCCATCCAGCTCACCTCCTGAGCTCCAGCATGTCCTTACCTGAAAATCTGTAATACTCGGTCTGACCCGAGCATTACATCAAAGTAACACCCGGGTCAGGCTGGAAACCAGCGTGGGTAAACCCATCTAATATGGAATACAAAAGAAAACAACTTATATAAAGCCGGGTAACTTGCATCAATTTACAACTTTACAAGTTGTTATAGACATCATTTTTTTTCATGCATCAATTTCTAAGTACCAAAACTTAGATTAAATAGTCCAATTTACTTAAATCATTCCATTTCAACCTATTGATTCCACACATCAAATTATAAAGAATCGAAATGGTTTCGGGTATTTACTAATACCCAACTCCAGTCTCTTCGAATCCCATGTCATCTAAACCCAAGTTATCCAATTTAATACAATTCAACTTTAATTACCGAATAACACTTTGACATAGCAATTCATAATCGATAGATAACCACATTATCACCGTCCATCCAACATATCATATCACAAAGCAATTCACATCAGTGATATCACCCAATTCAAAGCACTCATCATTATTCAACCATTCATAAGAAAAATTGGTCACTTCCATTAATTACATAAATTAATAATTCTCTAATTACTTTCATTAGTTAATTATTCTTAGATTTCATTAAATAATTAACTTTTAACTTAATTACATTCATTAATCAACCTTGATTAATCACAACAAGAAATTAACTTTCCAAAATTTCTTCATCAATTAAACCAACTCCTTGGTTAATTATATTAATTAATCCTTTAATTACACCGAGTAATTATCACTAAATTCCTTCCACCAAGTAATTATCCTTTAATTACTTCCCATCAAGTAATTTTCTTTTAATTAATTACATCCAGTAATTATTCACTAATTACTTCACTAAGTAATTACACCTCATTAATTACCTTAAGTAATTATACTTAACTCAACATTAGATGATTACCTTTAATTAATTAAAATGAATTAATTAACTAAAGTTAACCACATTAACTTAATTATAATGAGCGGTAAATTCCTTTAATTACTTCATTAAGTAATTATTCATAATAATTCTTTTATATTAAGTAATAAACCTTTTAATTACTTATCACTTAATTATTTCTTAATTGATTAACCTTGATTAATCAATCCTTAATTGTCACTTTTAAGTACAATAAGTAATTAGCCCTTAGTTAATTTCACAAATTAATTACTATCTCCCATTCACATTAATTACATTCGTCCATAATTAATTACTCAAATTAATTATTCGATAATCATTTACATTGATTAATTATCATTTACTTCCATAATACTCATTATTAACTAACCCATATTTAATTTCCTTAATTAATCAACCCTTTAATTAATTACACTAATTAATTATACTTATTAATTAACCTTTTAGTAAACCCCATTAATTTCTTAATCACATTAACTACTTAACCAATGGTTTATTGCATTAGTTATCCCTTGATTGATTACTTCCCATCACCTATAAATTTAGTGCCTGAAATTAAACACCAGAGATCTTATAATTGGTTTAAGATTAAATACAATGATCTTAAATACTTCTTAATTTCATCATAAAATTTCCCTCGAAAATACTTAGGGATTTCAAATTTAATTATTCATTCTAAACAAACCAAACAATTAATTTCACAACATTTATTAAATTTTGGAAACTTGTAAAAAGAAAAAGAAAAAAACATATCTACTTGAACCTATTATAAAAATCTTGTTTCCTAAACCTGATCATCATTATTTTCTTTAAAACTGATAAAGCATGCCATACCCACCCAAATTATCTCGAAGCCACACTCGAGTCTTCCTCACATTTTCCCCGTGCACGCGCCGATCAAAACAAAATCCGTCTTCCTCCACAAACAATACTATGCATTGAACTGGTGCATGTGCACCAATGGCCGACGACATTCCGGCGCCCTCGACCATCACTCCCAAGTCACTGGTCATCCTCTCTTCCGATTTCCCACCGTTCAAACAACAAACGAACTCGAAATCGAAAATCTACAAACTCGACCTACAAGAACAAATACTCCGACCAAAAAAATCGCCTAGTCCAAGCAACACCGATCATCGGAGATGCCACTCCTCCGACCCCAACCTCACTTATAACCCAAGCTTCTTTTCTCCCTCGTCCCGATCAACTCGACGCTCCATCGAAGACACAGTGATCAAATTTCTGACCTACGATAGAACTAGGGTTAAAAACTTAATTGAACTATCGCCGACGCCACGGCGATCTACCCAACTCCTTGTCATTTTTCTCTGCTTCAACTATCACCAAGCTAGCTTCAGCCAAAACCCCAACCTACATAATCTCCCCAGTCATCAGAACTTGCTCGAAAACCGAAATCTGATCATCCTCAAATTGCAAACTGAATACCAAATTAAAAATCATGAAATTTGTTTTAAAAATCGATTTTTCTAGAGTTGATTAATTACATGCTTAAATTTACAAATTAAATCATTTAATTTTCATCAAAAAAAAAGAAATCTACTGTCTTTTTTTTTATACCGATTCTAGAAGAAATTTAAACATATATTACTTAACTTATTTTCAAAACCAAAATCTTATCTACACAAGTTATTTTGTTCAGAATTTAAATCCTAATAACACATAGTTAAAGAGTTGATTTGATTTATTTTTCTTTGTTTTTAATTCTGCAGTCTAAAACATAGAAGAACAGGTTCAATCAATATGCACAAAACAGATACACACATATATCCATAAATTCATGCAAATATATATACATGTAAAGCACATATCTAATCCAGGAATCCATATGCATAGATTTAAATCTACTTAAGCTTTTGAAACATATAGAATTTACTCACCTGTATATGCCTAGAATAGAGAAATAGCTTAAGGCCTGAAACTGGAAAAATTTGAATCAGGTTGGATCCTTGAAACTGCAGATTTGTGTTAGCAGATCTGATTCTTCTTTTGGTTTGTATTAGCTTGATTTCTGAATTGAATATTGCTTTGATTATTTTACTTGCAACTGAAACTGGTCTCCAGGTTTACAAAAATGTTGTTGATGTTTTTCTTGAAATACTTTAGATTTGGAATTTTGGAAGAGATTGTTGTTTTCTTTCTCTATAATTTTGTTTACTTCTCTTCAGATTTGGAAAAGAATGAAAATTGAGAGAAAGAAGAATATGAAACTGATTTCTATTTTTTTAAATATGTTGTTTAATTTCTATTAATCCTAAATTAAATCAATTGACACTTGTCTAATAATGTAACATTTCTCACTAGCATGAATTAATTGATTATATTTGTTAAATTATAAATATAATTAATTTACAAGTGTATCTACCTAGTGTTAATAATCTTTTTAAAATGATTTATAAAACTTATATGTATATATTTTTATTAAGTAAAAACATTGTTTTAATTCATATAAATAAATATATTTTTAAGAAAACAATGTAAAACCAATTATATAAAAGAAATAAAATCATATATACTATATTTTTAAATCCAAAATATAATTAAGATATATATCTATTCTTTTTAATTCCATATCAAATCCAAATTCAAATTAAATTTCAAATCAATTTTATATATACATATATTTAAACAAATACAATTTCAACTTGTATATACTAATTCTATTTAAAATCTATGTGTGTGTGTATATATATATAACACAATTAAAAATATAAATATTTTGTTGATCAGATTCATTTGTTCAGTCTATAATTCAGTATTTCTAATAATTAACCCAGTTAATTATTAATTAATAGATACTCCAAAATTCAGGCTATCACATTCCTCCCCTCTTTGAATCTTTTCGTCCTCGAAAAGAAACGAAGCCAGAATTTATCAAAAATTCTTAATATCAGTTAAATTTTCTCTTATCATTTTTAAAGCACTTTTAAAATATATTTTATATTATAAAATAGTTTTTATAAAAAAATACTTTTTATAACTCGATGTCTCAACAAGTCCATCCTCGTTCTCATAGAAATTCGGTCATACGTTGATCGGGCGTAAGACTGAAAATCTATAAATACTTAGCAGACCCATTTTCAACACCCAGTGAAAATACTTGGAAAATAATTTTATTGTAAATATAAAAAACATTTCGAAAATAGAGGAAATATCTTTTGGTGAGAATGCTCTGGAAATCATCACTCTCATCCATGGTCGCAGTTACATCTTGGGTTACATTGCCATTGCAGCAAAAGTCCATGTAACTGTAGGCAATCCGTGCCCCTTGACTACGCCATGGAACCCACAACAGATCGCAGTTACATTCCAGGGTTACGTTGCCATCATAGCAAAAGTCCATGTAATTGTTGGCTCTCAGCGGCACACACGATTTTCGCTGTCAAAATGAAACTTCTCCACTCCTACATAGGTCGCAGTCTACCGATATAAAATCAAAGGCAGACTGTTGGCTCATAGCGGCGCACACGACTTTCGCTATATTACCATAGGTCGCAATCTACCGATATAAAATCAAACGCATATCGTTGGCTCTCAGCGGCACACATGACTTTCGCTATGGTACACACTACTCAAAATCCCCAAGAACTAGTTTTGTCCGGACTCCTCACAGGATCAACTTTAGAAACCCCCCCCCCCCCCCGAGCCTCAAGGCAGCACCACCCGGTGGCACTCCTGAGAAGTTCATTTCAAGGGAGTGCCTTTTTTCCATAACCATTTCAAAACACTTTATACTATACACATATAGTATCTTTCAAATCATACACCTAGTATAATCCCATACAAAGCTCCTTTACACAAAATCGATTATCCCAAAATCGATTATTCTCAAACCAGACTTTCCACATTTCAATATTGATTTTACCCAAAAATCAAAAGCCTTTCCAAATCCAAAGGTTCCGTAAACCTTTTCTAAAATCCTCATAAGATCCTTTATATATATATATATATATATATATGTATATAATTTTTAAAACTTTGGATCATTTCAAACTTGTATAAAACTCCTTTTATACTTCAATTATTTTCAAAAATCCATTTTCTTATGGAAATAGATTCAACAAGGGGAGATTTATCTTATATATAACAAAGATATATAACTTTGTTTATTCCAAATCAAATATTCAAATTTGATTATAAAGTCACTTACCAGTTTACTTACTTCTGTAAGTAAATTTCTACCATAGAAATATCCAATTTCTATTTTATTTCATCATTTATTTCACAAAATATATTTTTCCCTTCAAAAACCATTTTATAGTTCTTATCCTCGAATTCCCAGTATCAATTTTATTCAAACTCGTACGATGTACACATACCGTTCGTACGCTATACCAATCTGATCGCTCACTCAATCACACAATTTCACTTCCGAACTAGTATTGTCCACACGACTTCCTAGTGCGGACTCAGATCTGGTTTCTTGACCAGAAACTGTCATTCACCTTGCATAGTCATAACTATGATAGAGAATATCCAAAACTAATCAACAATCCATATCCAGGTTCGCCGTCGAAAATCGAGTGAAAAATCCCAACTTGGATCGATATAATTATCTCGAAATTCAGTGCTCGAATCTGGATCAAATCACTATGCGAATAGAATAATATATGTACATCCTACATATTTATCTTTATTGATTATTAACCAAATCAATTCTCTTTTCCATTCACATTCACTTATCCACAATTTCTTAAATCCTCATTTGGATTATCACTTCAATTCTTATTTTAATCTAGGAATTTAATCATAAACAGTCCGAACTCTATCCAGTTTAAATTTTAGAAAATAGCTTGAAAAATTAAAATAGATAAGCAGTTGAAAAATAATTATTAGTTCGCAAAATAGCTGTAAAATAGTTAAGAAATTGTAAAATAGTTGGAAAATAGACAAATAATTATAGAAATTTTAAATAATTGCAAAATAGTTGTAAAATAGTAATTAGTTTGTAAAAGAGTTGGAAAAATAGTAATTAGTTTATAAAACAGTTGCAAAATAGTTTAATAATTCCAAAAATATTTGTAAAACAAGTATAAGATAGTTTTAGGTTTTAAAAGATAAGTTGTATAGTAAATAGTTTGAAAAAAAATAGATTTATATTAAAACAATTTATTTTGAAAATAGTCCAGAGTCAAACTGTTCCATTCCCAACCTCCATTTCCAATCAATTCAATTTAAATTTCCATATCCATTTAAATTGACTCAATTCCAATTTAAATAACTTCAGTTTCCATTGAAATTGATTTAACCCCGATTCAAGTTTAATTAATCCTCAATTTCTTTTCTAAATTCAAATCAAATTCCGTTTGAATTTACTTATTCAATTTTAAACACAATTCCAATTTATTTAAATCAATTTGGACTAATTTCAAACTGAATCCACTTCAATTTCAAATCATTTCAATTTCTACTTGAATTAATCCCAATTCCCATTTGAAATTTGAAATTTGAAATTTGAACTTATTCAACTTCAATTCCATTTCAAATTAATCCAATTCAAAATTTCCATTTGAATTTTTCAATCATAATTCTGATTAATTCAAATCAAATTCCATTTTTCGCCTATTTCAAAGTTCAAATAATAATTCAATTCCTTTTTAAACAACTAACTCTTTGAAATTCAATTTATTACCCAAAATTAAATTTTGAACCCAAATCTTTTAAGTTTTATCTTAAACATTCAAATCTTAAGTCCAAAATGATTCCATTTTACCTTAATAATGGATATATTACCACATCCTTTTCTTTAAACAAATTCAATTCACAGTTTAAAGATTATTAATAACAACAGGATGGTATCATTTAAAGTATTTTAAAACATCCATCCATTTCCAATTTTCGGATCTCAAACCCAATTTGAGATCACTCAAACTCTCAATTCCAATCAACCATTTAACTTTCCAAGTTAAATCTTAATTTCATCTTGAAATTTCCAAATAAGGTTGATCATTCAAACTTATTTAACTTCTTCCAAGTTAAATTCAATTTACTTAATCCAGTCAAATTTATACAATCTGAATTTCCATTCATATTTTAAACTTCAAAATAATATCCTTCCCACTTAAGTTTAAAACCTACTTCACGTTGGGTTTCATATCACATTCCAAAGAAAATTCAAAACTCAACCTTAGAGTTTATTTCCTTTACACACCTGGTTACTTTTAAATTGTAAACCAACTTTGGTTTTAAATATAAACAAATTCCTTTAAAATTCCAAACAACCCTTGTTTGAAATAGGACCCTTTCATTCAAATATATTAAATAACATCTCTTATTTTAAAATAAGATCATATCCAAAATAGTTTGAATAATATTATTTCCTTTAACATTTTGAAACCAATTCAAATGTTTAAATTTGGAATTCAGAAATTCTCAATTTGAAACCCATTTTAATTTACATCCTTTCAAATTTATAAGTTACTCTCCTTAATTGGTTGCTCCCTTAAAACATTTTATTATTTATTGGGAAACAATCATCCATTATTAAACACAATAACCACTCTAGTTTCTGGTTTAAAACCAATTCTAATTCATCTTATTTTGAAATTCTTCCCCAACTTCAAGATTTAATTTCAGTTTGAATCCATTTCAAACTTATCTTTAATTTAATTTCAATTTGGTTGTATTTCTATTACCACTTAATTTAATTCCAATAATTTATCAATCACTTAGCTTAATATTTATTAGGAAGAAATATTGCTATATATATCGAAATATATTCTTATATAAAATCATTTAAAATCTTTATATAAGAAAATAACAAGTACGCCTCATACATATATACTCAACTCATTCTAGGGTACCATTGACCCTATCCTTAATGTGTAATCCCACCAGAGCCAAGGTTCTCGCTTAACCTGGCTCTGATACCAAATGTAACGATCCGGATTTTTCGATCCCGAAAATTCCAGATAGTTAAGAAAAAGAAGAAAGAGATAGAAGAAGAAAAAGAACAGAATCACCAACATCTCACATTTCACAGCGGATCAAAATATAATATCATATAAAATAACAGTTTACAAAACAAAACTGTATCAGTCAATTATATTTTAATACATCAGAGGTACAACATTTATACAATCACTGGACAGTTAAAATATCTTGTCCTAGATAAATAATGATATGTCACAGCTGAATACACTCCATACGTTCCTGCCATCTAGATCACCTCCTGAGCTCCAACATGTCCTTACCTGAAAATCTGTAATACTCGGTCTGACCTGAGCATTACATCAAAGTAACACCCGGGTCAGGCTGGAAACCAGCGTGAGTAAACCCATCTAACATGGAATACAAAAGCAAACAACTTATATAAACCCGAGTAACTTGCATCAATTTACAACTTTACAAGTTGTTATAGACATCTTTTTTTTTCACGCATCAATTTCTAAATACCAAAACTTAGATTAAATAGTCCAATTCACTTAAATCATTCCATTTCAACCTATTAATTCCACACATCAAATTATAAAGAATCGAAGTGGTTTTGGGTATTTACTAATACCCGACTCCCGTCTCTCCGAATCCCATGTCATATAAACCCAAGTTATCCAATTTAATACACTTCAACTTTAATTACCGAATAACACTTTTACACAGCAATTCATAATTGATAGATAACCACATTATCACCGTCCATCCAACATATCATGTCACAAAGCAATTCATATCAGTGATATCACCCAATTCAAAGCACTCATCATTATTCAATCATTCATAAGAAAAATTGATCACTTCCATTAATTACATAAATGAATAATTCTCTAATTACTTTCATTAGTTAATTATTCTTAGATTTCATTAAATAATTAACTTTTAACTTAATTACATTCATTAATCAACCTTGAATAATCACAATCAGAAATTAACTTTCCAAAATTTCTTCATCAATTAAACCAACTCCATGGTTAATTATATTAATTAATCCTTTAATTACACTGAGTAATTATCACTAAATTCCTTCCACCAAGTAATTATCCTTTAATTACTTCCCATCAAGTAATTTCCTTTTAATTAATTACATCTAGTAATTATTCACTAATTACTTCACTAAGTAATTATACCTCATTAATTACCTTAAGAAATTATAATGATTACCTTTAATTAATTAAACTGAATTAATTAACTAAAATTAGCCACATTAACTTAATTATATTAAGTGGTTAATTCCTTTAATTACTTCATTAAGTAATTATTCATAATAATTCTTTTATACTAAATAATAAACCTTTTAATTACTTATCACTTAATTATTCTTAATTGATTAACCATGATTAGTCAATCCTTAATTGTCACTTTTAAGTAAAATTAGCAATTAGCCTTTAGTTAATTTCACAAATTAATTTAATTGTCTTCCATTCACATTAATTACATTCGTCCATAATTAATTACTCAAATTAATTATTCGATAATCATTTACATTAGTTAATTATCATTTACTTCCATCATACTCATTATTTATTAACCCATATTTAATTTCCTTAATTAATCAACCCTTTAATTAATTACACTAATTAATTATACTGATTAATTAACCTTTTAGTAAACCCCATTAATTTCTTAATCACATTAACTACTTAACCAATGGCTTATCGCATTAGTTATCCCCTGATTGATTTCTTCCCATCACCTATATCTTGTCTAACTTTAGTGCCTGAAATCAAACACCAGAGATCTTATAATTGGTTTAAGATTAAATACAATGATCTTAAATACTTCTTAATTTCATCATAAAATTTCCTTTTAAAATACTTAGGGATTTTAAATTTAATTGTTTATTCTGAACAAACCAAACAATTAATTTCACAACATTTATAATTTTGGAAACTTGTAAAAAGAAAAAGAAAAAAACAAATATGCTTGAACCTATTATAAAAATCTTGTTTCGTAAACCTGATCATCATTATTTTCTTTAAAACTGATAAAGCATGCCATACCCATTCAAATAATCTTGAAGCCACACTCGAGTCTTCCTCACATTTTCCCCGTGCATACCCCGATCAAAACAAACTCCATCTTCCTCAACAAACAATACTGTGCATTGAACTGGTGCATGTGCACCAACGGCCGGCGACATTCCGGCGCCCTCGACCATCACTCCCAAGTCACTGGTCATCTTCTCTTCTGATTTCCCACCGTTCAAACAACAAACAAACTCGAAATCAAAAATCAACAAACTCGACCTACATGAACAGATACTCCGACCGGAAAAATCGCCTAGTCCAAGCAACACTGATCACCGGAGATGCCACTTCTCCGACCCCAACCTCACTTATAACGCAAGCTTCTTTTCTCCCTCGTCCCGATCAACTCGAAGCTCCATCGAAGACACAGTGATCAAATTTCTGACCTACGACAGAACTAGGGTTAAAAACTTGATTGAACAGTTGCCGACGCCACGGCGATCTACCCAACCCCTTGTCATTTTTTCGAGCTTCAACGATTACCAAGCTAGCTTCAGCCAAAACCCCAACCTACAGAATCTCCCCAGCAACAGAACTTGCTCGAAAACCGAAATCTGATCATCCTCAAATTGCAAACTCAATAACAAATTAAAAATCATGAAATTTGTTTTAAAAATCAAGTTTTCTAGAGTTGATTCAAATTACATTCTTAAATTTACGAACTAAATCATTTAATTTTCATCAAATAAAAAAAATCTACTGTCTTTTTTTTACTGATTCCAGAAGAAATTTAAACATATATTACTTTACTTATTTTCAAAACCAAAATCTCATCTGCACAACTTATTTTGGTCAGAATTTAAATCCTAATAACACATAGTTAAAGAGTTGATTTGATTTTTTTTCTTTGTTTTTAATTCTGCAGTCCAAAACAGAGAAGAACAGGTTCAATCAATATGCACAGAACAGATGCACACATATATCCATAAATTCATGCAAATATATACACATGCAAAGCATATATCTGATGCAGGAATCCATATGCACAGATTTAAATCTACTTAAGCCTTTGAAACATATAGAATTTACTCACTTGTATATGCCTAGAACGGAGAAATAGCTTAAGGCCTGAAACTAGAAAAATTTGAATCAGGTTGGATCCTTGAAACTGCAGATTTGTGTTAGCAGATCTAATTCTTGTTTTGGTTTGTATTAGTGTGATTTCTGAATTGAATATTGCTTTGATTATTTTACTTGCAACTGAAACTGGTCTCCAGGTTTACAAAAATGTTGTTGATGTTTTTTTTTTTTTTGAAATACTTTAGATTTGGAATTTTGGAAGAGATTGTTGTTTGCTTTCTCTATGATTTTGTTTACTGCTTTTCAGATTTGAAAAAGAATGAATATTGAGAGAAAGAACAATATGATACCGATTTCTATTTTTTTTTACATATGTTGTTTAATTTTTATTAATCTTAAATTAAATCAATTGACACTTGTCTAATAATGTAACATCTCTCACTAGCATGAATTAATTGATTATATTTGTTAAATTATAAATATACTTAATTTACAAGTGTATCTACCTAGAGTTAATAATCTTTTTAAAATGATTTATAAAACTTATATGTATATATTTTTATTAAGTAAAAACATTATTTTAATTCATATAAATAAATATATTTTTTAAGAAAACAATGTAAAACCAATTATATAAAAGAAATAAAATCATATATACTAGATTTTTAAATCCAAAATATAATTAAGATATATATCTATTCTTTGAAATTCCATATCAAACCCAAATTCAAATTAAATTTCAAATCAATTTTATATATACATATATTTAAACAAATACAATTTCAACTTGTATATACTAATTCTATTTAAAATCTATGTATATATGTATATATATATATAACACAATTAAAAATATAAATATTTATTTGATCAGATTCATTTGTTCAATCTATAATTCAGTATTTCTAATAATTAACCCAGTTAATTATTAATTAATAGATATTCCAAAATTCAAGTTATCACACAATTAGTGTAGTGTAAATGTCCCTAATTAAAGCAAAAGATTAGGCGGTCTACTAATTCAATTGGCCTCCTTTTTATGCAATCATGTCCGTGTCATGTATCCCAATGAATGCAAAAACTTCCTAGTGATAACTGATAGTTCTACATGCGTGCTACAAACAACATGCAGATGCAACAATCATGTGCTACTCATCCATTTATAGCAACCGTGGAAATAAAATAAAATGCACACACATCCATATGCATATGCTCCAGTGTCCTAGTTAGGCTGATCCCTAAGGAATAATAGTGCCTAGTTTACCTATATGCGTCTATAGCATCTACTAGCAAACACTTGCAACCACTAGCATACATCGTTCGTAACATGTTCTGTTAACATGTTTACATTAAATCTTACCATTCATTGGTTAAATCCTAAGTTCTACCCTCTCAAAGGATAATAAAGGAAATAACCTATTTAAATCTAAAGTTAGAAAAAGAAATTCTAAAATTTACCATGAAAAAGATGAGGATAGGAAGTAAAAATCTTCTCTTTAGTTTCTCGAGCGACGTCTACAACATCTTCTCCCCACTGCACCTTTACTAGTGGAACTTCCTTATTACTTAGTTGCTTGATATCTCTTCAAACAATCTTCGTGGGGATACACCGATTAGAAGCTTCTCTTTCATCCTCCATCTTCTCTAATTGACTTGGCTCTACAACTCCCGTCGAGTCATGTAAGCACTTTTGCAAGTGCGAAACATGGAAAAGTTGTGCACTCCTGCGAGCCTATCTAGTAGCTTCAATAAGTAAGTCGTCTTCAAAACTTTATCTGTGATAGGAAATGGTCCAACAAATCTAGGTGCTAACTTTCCATTAGATTCGAATATTACCACCTTATAAAGCAGGGATATTTTGATAAAAACTAAGTCTCCAACCTCAAACTCTAAGTCTCTCTTCTGCCTATCCGCATACGACTTCTGTCTGTCTTGAGCCGTCTTCATCCTTCACAAAATCAACTCCACCCTCTTAGAGTTCTCCCTAACCATATCGGGTCCAGTTAATAACTTCACCATAGACTCTACCCAACATGATGGGACTTGCAAGGCCTCTCATATAAAGCCTCAAATGGTGCCATTCCTAACTTGTTTGGTAGCTACTATTGTACGCAAACTCAACCAATGGAAGATGCTCCTTCCAAGTTCCTCCAAATTCCAAATGCACATCCGTAGTAAATCCTGAAGCACTCTATTTACCCTCTCTGTTTAGCCATCCATCTGAGGGTGATAGGCCGTACTCAACCTAAGTTGCATCCTAGTGCCTCTTGTAAGCCTCTCCAAAAGTCACTCATGAAAATTGGATCTCTATGACTAAAATGACGAGAAGGAACTCCGTGTAGACGGACTATCTCTGAATATACAAGGATGCCAAATATGAAGTCGTACGCTTACTCTTAACTGGGATTAAGTGAGCACTCTTGGTCAATCTATCAACAATCACTCAAATGCTTGTGTTCCCTTTCCTAGAATGGGGTAAACCGTCAACGAACTATCCCACTTCCACTCTGGTGCATCTAAGGGCTGAAGTAATCTACTGGGCTTCAGCTGCTCTACTTTTATCCATTGGCATATAAGACATTTAGCTTCGAATTTTGCTACGTCCTTCTTTATACCACCCAAATAGAACATCCTCTTTATATCCTGATACATTTTGTCACCACCCGGATGAATAGTCATATGGGAATGGTGCGCCTCCTCCAAAATTGCTCTCAACAAGTCACCGACGCATGAAACTCAAAGCCTCCCATCTCTCCTAAGCCACCCTCTACTATCAATGGAATAGCGTTGGAGATGTCTTGAAACCTCTCCTCGGCTAACCCTATCCATAATGACCACGAGTTTTAAATCCTCCCACTACATCAAGCCAATCTGATCCATAAGGATATGCCTTACCTCTAAGATTGCCAATAATCCAGGAGTAATATCCGTAGAGGGCTTAAAATTGAAAGTAGAAATAAACTCCAATATCCTCCACTCTATGAACAAAGGACTAAGGGTTGCTTTCTTTCTACTCAATGCATCCGCAACCACATTACCCTTGCCAGGGGTATAAGCTATCTCAAAATCATATAAGGGTAAAACCTACATCCACATTTGTTGCCTTAAGTTTAAGTCCTTCACGAGAAGAGGCACTTTGAAGACTTATGGTTGGTAAAAATACTCAAACCTCTCCCCAAGAAAATAGTGCCTTCAAATCTTAAGTGCAAAAAATATGGCAGCTAACTACAAATTGTGGGAAGGATAGTTCATCTCATGCATCCTTAACTATCTACTACCATAACGCACAACCTTCCCTTCTTGCATCAACACCGCTCCTAGAACTGTTCCGCGTGCATCAGATATACAGTAGGCTTAGCTCCATCGGATAAAATTAACACTGGTGCACTAGTAATGGCTCTCTTAAGCTTCACGAAGGAATACTCACAATCCACGTCCCATGCGAAAGCTTTATTCTTATTAGTAAGGCGTCTGACTGGTGCCGAAATCTTGTGAAAGCCTCTAATGAACTTCCTATATAGATTGCCTGTCCTAGGAAGCTTCTAATCTCGGTAACATTCTTGAGGGCCTTTCAATCTTGTACTGCAATAACCTTGGCGGGGTCAACAACCAAACCTTCCTTCGAGAATACATGCCCTAAGAAATGAACTTCCTTTCTCCAAAAAGGACACTTAGCTCTCAAACGATGACTATGAAATGTGCGAAGAACTTCTTCCAAATGAACAACATGCTCCTTTATATTCTTGGCAAATACCAAGATATCATCTACGAGTACCACTACAAACTAATTTAGGGCATCCCTAAAGACGTGGCTCATCAAGTCAACGAAATAGACTGAAGCATTGATTAGCCCAAAAGGCATAACTAACCACTCGAAGAATCCGTCTGGTATCCTAAGGGTAGTCTTATCTGTGCTGTCATCAGCGACTATAAGCTGATGGAATCCCATGGCTAAATCAAGTTAAGAGAAGACCAAAGAACCTACTGATTGGTCGAAAAGATCATCAATCCTAGAAAATGGATATCGGTTCTTCTTAGTGAGCTTATTCAAATCCCTTAGGCCACGCAAAGTCCTAGAGAACAATCTGCTTTAGTGGCAAAGATGATTGGCGCTCCCCACTCTGGCTCCTTTATATGAATCCCTTTTCCAAGAGCTTACGAATATGCTTGCTCAATTCATTCCTATCCCTAGGTGCCATGTGTCTCACAAGTAACGCTACTGGCTTGGCATTCTCGGTCAAATAAATCCTGTGGTCAGTCTCTCTCTTAGAGGGTAGTCCTCTAACCTCCACAAAGACGTCTGCAAAATCTCTGACGACAAGAACCAAATCTAACTTTGATGAAGATGAATCAAGAGAATAGAGAAAACTCAACATGACTAACCCTTGTGGGTTGCAAGATACCTCTAGAGACCTAGCATTGCAAGTCTCAAGTCTAATGACTCTCCTCTTGCGGTCTAAGATAACTCCATATGTGGATAGCCAATCCATCACTAAGATCATCCCATACCCTGAGAATCCCCAAACATAGGCGTCGTAGTCAAACTCTACGTCTAGGACAAAGATTTTCAAACCCTACAAATCATAAATAAGTGCGTCGATCCTCCTATGGGGTTTGAAACAATAATGGGGTCTACTACAAAAGATATGTCCAAGTGTAAAAAATCAACTAAAGAGCTAGAGATAAAAGAATGTGATGCTCTAGAATCAAATAAAGTCCGAATAGAAAAATCAGATATAGAAATCAAACTTTCAACTGTGACTTTCCTACTCTATCTGGAATGCTACTGGAAGGTGCTGTGTCTAATGCATGAATCTGTGCATTTGGTGTACTCGCTCCCTGGGGACAACTCCTACTCATATGACCAGCCTGCCTACAAGTATAACACTTACCCTTCATCTTCTCCTTCCAGCAATCCTTAGCTACATGTCCAACCTTCCCACAAACATGGCATTTTTTCCATTCTTCATCTTCTTCTGAGGACCATCACCTTTCTTCTTCTTCTTATTCTTTTCCCACTACTTCTTCTTCGGACCTTCTGACTTAACTTCTTCTTTAAACTCTTCTTCCTTGACCATGTCCAACATAAGCGTCATCTCAACTAAATACTCATAAGTAGCTAACATCGGTACATGAGTCAACAATAATCCCTGAAGGGGTTTGATTGAATCCCTTAGCAAACTTTTTAGCTTTCTTATGCGCCGTGTTCACCAAGTCCATACCAAATTAAGACAGCTCATTAAATTGATTGATGTACTCCTTGACCGACAAACTCCCTTGCTTTAAATTGATAAACTTCCCAATTGAACACCCTCTTCTGCTTGAGATTGTAACTTCCTATCGAATCGCTCTTGGAATCCATTCCAAGTAATATTCCTTCCCTCCAACTCGATCACCTCCCACAAATAAGATGCCTCCACCTTCAGCTGCCAAGTGGCTAGCTGAACTCGCTGTTGACTGTCCAATCCTAAAAGACACAAAATCTTCTCTGTGTCCCTAACCCATGCTCTCGCATCCAAAAAATTCTCCACGCTAGAAAAAGTCTTTCCGCCCAAACTCGCAAAATCTTTACAAAGCTTAGAGAAATTGATGGTGGTAGGTGGGTTGATGGGATTCCCACCCACTGATGCAGGATTGGGCGCATGCCCATGCACCTCTAGAGACGTGGCTTGGAAGTACCTACGAATCTAGGATGGAACTGGAATGCCCTCGGGAAGGTTCAAGGCATTAGCCATTCTATGGAAAGAAAAAGGTAGTTTAGGAAAGAGTCAAAGGGAGATTGAACTGGACTTATGAGGGGATTTTTATAAAAATTCTTATATACTTAAAATCTTTCCAAAAGTTCTTTCTAAAAAATACATTTAATACTTTACTTTCAAAATAAATTTTTGGAATCATGTAACCTTAGGCTCTAATACCAAGTGAAACACCCCCACACTCCTTAATATACCCAAAAGGACACATTAAAAGGCGTGGTGCATTGTAGGTATAAAAAACTAATAGAGACTAAAATTCAAAAGACAAAAATAGGTAAAACCAACGGAAACTAAATGAGTATATTAAATTAAAACAAAGCTTCAGAATTAATTCATTAATATATCATATGCCAAATACAACATTCAAAAACCCATCGTGTCTTATGAAAATTCATTGTCGCAAAATCAGAGTATGTAATATCCCTTATAAATGAACTAGTGCATAAAAGAACAACAGCCAAAAATAAAAGTACATAAAAGAAGTCTCCTCCAAGAAGAACTCCAAGCTGCGGCAATCTACTAGCTTCTTCCTTGATTGCCTAACAGGGAAAACGGGGGGAAATAGAGGAGTGGGTCAGACTAAAAGTTTGGTGAATGATAGCAATTACTAGAGTCTTTAAACAAGATAAATGTAATAGACTCTACAACATTTGTAGCATAAATAAGGATAAAAAAGGAAATGCGAAAGAGAAATCTGGAAATAAATACGATTAAATATTGCTCGGTAGGTTAACTTTGATTTCTTGCACTTGTTCTGACTAATTAGGATGAATTCCTAATCTTACAATTAGGATGTAACCCTAATTCTATCCTTTTTTGATCAGCCTGCTGCTTCATAGACCTTTTATGGACTAGCCGCTATGTAATCCCCTACACAGCGGCCAATGGTATCTGTATAAGATGCTCAAAGCAACTACTGTGTATTCGGATGACATATATAGCTCCCTATACATAAGGCAATGGTGTCCACTAAGACACCATACTTGTAGGATCGATTTCACCCTAGAGGGGGGGTGAATAGGGTGATAGTGTTAATTATAAAAATTATTGCAGAAGTGCATATTAATTTTAACACAGATCACTGCAGGATAAACACAGCACAGATAATATCAGAATAATAAAATGCAGAACAGAACAACACAGAATTTACCCAGCTTCGGCAAAAACCTGCCTACGTGCTGCCCCCAAGGTTTCTACTAGAAATTAGATAGTCCCTCGCTTACACACGTAAACTCGCTATACCCGCTATTGACTAATCTAACTCTACGCTCAAAACCCTGCCACAACTCAACTACTGAGTTGCAAATTCTCAAGCTACGCCACGTAGCTTGTCCCCTAGTCACACGACTAGAAAAAATAAAACGGTTTAAAAAGAAAAAAGGAAAATACGATTAAAAGCAATTAAAAATGAAATAACCCTAATATTAAATTTAAAAAACCCCTTAAAAACAAAACCCCTTTGAAAACAGGCCGGCCTCCTTTGCTATTTGACCCGTCTCTTTTACTTCTTTGTTTGTAATGGCGGCCGTTCCTTTTTAGGGCTTCGTCCTTATCAAATTGGGGCTTCGTCCCTTTGATGCAATTTAGGGCTTTCAAATTGAAGCGCCGACCTTTGATAATTGTTCGACTTCGATGCTCTTTGCAGCTGCTTCGTTGATCGAATTCCTTCTTCGGTATGTAATTGTATGCTTTTTCTTTTACTGATTTTATGCTTTCTGAATTCAATCTACTTGCCGATGATGTGAATTTGATTTATATAGGGTTTGTAAATTGTATCATAGTGATGCCTGGTGCTATGTTGCTTTCGACTTCGAATCTGCACTCATCTTTACTTATGTCACTGGTCCTCTCGGCCCATCACCATTGCTTTGATATTGTTGCTCTGACTTGTATCACTGCATCCATGTAGAGACTTTGTTTGCATATAGTCTTGTTGCCTCTGTTTCATATTGTATGGTCTGATTCATCATGCATCATTTTGTACATGCTCGGTGTCAAGCATTGTCTTTGTTGATGCCTCTGATTGACTTTACTGCATAGCATATTTGTGTAGTTGGTTCAGTTGTATTTGTCCATTTCAATACTGTTGCTGTGCACTTCTGTTTTCACTGTCCATATTGTTTGCAGCTGTGCTTCATTGACATGTTGTGGCCTGTACTTGTATGCATCATATATGCACTGTGCACTAACTTGAGTCTGGTTCTTCACTTGGAATTGCACTTCCTGTTGCTGTTGAGTTGATATAGTCTGACCTGTGTTCCCTGTTGCACACTGTTGTTGGTCTGTCCACTGTCGAGTTCTTGTGATACTCATGTTGATTACATTGTTTGTTGACATGCCTTGTACTGTGCTTCATATATGCACAGTTGGTTCATGTTGTTGCTTATGCTGGTGTTGTACACTGTCATGTTGAATTCACTGATGTATCACTGGTATACTTCACTGTGTTGATTGTTGTGCACTTGCTTGACTGAACTACTCTGGTCTTTCATGATGTTTTTGCTGTGGCATTCTGTGGTTTGCACTGAACTTGATGACTTGAGCTGCTATGTTCTGTTCATACCTAGTTGCCTTGTTGCAGTTTGATTGTGATATCCATGTTGCAGTCCATTTTAATGTTGGTCTTCGTTGCATTCATGTCATGTCGCCTTGTGTTGAATCCAGTTTCAAAACTCGGATTTGACCTTGTGCTTGTGTCGTGATTTTCAATGTTATTGCACGTGAGTTGAACCCGATTTTTCATTTGGGTTTGACCTGTGCTTGCCTGTCCCTGTAAATCAATCAAGTGTATATATCGGCGTGCACGGCCTTGTGGCATATACAGTAATATACTGTGTATGTCACAAGTTGTTCGTGTATGATGAATTCAAATTTAAATGATGACGAACAACCCAAATAACTGAGGCAAATATCATTTTCAAAAATTCACGTTTTATTTTATATCGCAAAAATATTTTATTTTCAATTTTACTGCGTTAGTTTATATTTTTGCAGATCGCTCAGATGCTGGATTCAAACTTGAATGCAGTTGAAGATAAATACGAGTGTGAGTGATATGTAGTGAGGTGCTGATGTAAAATAGTGAAATGTCATGTATTGTAGTCAAAATTGTATATGTATAGTGAGAGCTTGAAATTGTACTATCAAAGTTGTAATAAATATTTGTTTGAATAAAATATTCGTTTGAATTCAAAAACTGTGTTATTTATTTTTATTCAGCAAATATTTATTTATTCTGTGAAGATTAAAATAGTACGTTAACAAATACATTTAAGCGAATGTATATATGTTTATTATCATCAAACAAAAATCATATAGCGCAAAGCGCATATTCAACAATCTCCCCCTTTTGATGATAACAAACATATATTTAAGATTTTGAATATATTAAATGTATTTGATAATTTCAATTGCTCCCCCTATTTGAATGCTTCCTTTCTATATGATACTCACCCTACATATATGACTCCCCCTACATATATGCATACAAATAAAATGTGTGAATGAGCCTATATGCAAGTGGAAAATTGTTTGACCTTTGATTGATTCTATTTGACAAAATCTTAACTTTTCTCTCCCCCTTTTGTTATCAGCAAAAGAATAATAGAGATAGAGAAAATAGAGATAAAGTGATCGATATTAATCCAACATTAAAACCCAATTGAATATAAATATTAAATTTCAATAGAAAATCAAACAAAAATCATAAAAATATTGTTAGGCGCATATTCCACTTTTAGAATGATGGAGATGATGTCATCATATAAAACCATACAATTGTGTCTATTTGTGGTATTTTTATATCAGGAATTTGAATATCTACTAATCATGCATAACCGTTAGGAATTTTAAATGAGATTAGTAGTATTCCAAATTTATTTTAGAAAAATGAATTCAAGTATCTTCTAACCACTCATAACCGTGAGGACTTTTAAATGGGATTAGAATCAACTTGTTTATTATTATTATTATTTTTAAAAAAAAATCAACTTTTGATATGTGTTCCATACATGCATAACCGTGAGGACTTTTAAATGAGCATGGAAGCACATAACAAATTCCAAGTAATTCACCCATGCATAACCGTGAGGACTTTTAAATGAGAGTGAACACTTTGGTATTTATTTATTGTTATTAATTTTTATTTTATATATTTTGTTTTATTATTTTTAAAATATGAAAAACGAATGATTCCTGTTTAAAATACCACATATCGACAAACTATATAGAATTTTGATGAATGATGGTTGATAGAAATATGATAGATATAGAGATGGTCATGGAATTTTTACCAACAAAAAGTTTTATAACTCTTGTTTACATTTCTCAAGAAATTTTCTAATTATACTTTCTCGAGTTATAATATATAATCAATATCAACACTCATCACTTTTTCAATCACTATTTTTCTTTTCGATGATTTGTAGGGAGAAACAAAATGTTAAATATTCAGCAAATTTCTAAAACACCTAGACTGAGTCGTAGTTTACAAAAACTATTTTCTGGTAGGGGTTTTGTAAAGATGTCTGCCAATTGAGAATCAGTTGAAAGAAAATTTATGCAGATATTTTCTTTGGAAATATGATCTCTAATAAAATGATGTCTTACATCTATATGTTTTGTTCGCGAATGATGTACAGGATTATTCGTGAGATCAATTGCGCTTTTGCTATCACACATTAGTGGTACACATTTAAAATTTAGACCATAGTCATGCAAAGTTTGTATCATCCATAAGATTTGAGCAGAGCAAACGCTCAAAGCAATATACTCTGCCTCTGTTGTGGATAATGCAATACAATTTTGTTTTCTACTCGACCATGCAACTAATGAATGTCCTAGCATAAAACATGCTCCACTAGTACTTTTTCTATCAACCAAGTTTCCAGCATAATCAGCATCTGAAAAACCTTTCAATTCAAAATTATCATTTGATGGATACCAAAGACCAAATCGTGGGGTGTGCAATAAATATCTTATAATTCTTTTAACAGCTTTTAAATGAGATTCTTTTGGGTTAGATTGAAAACGTGCACATAAGCAGACAGAAAACATGATGTCAGGTCTAGAAGCGGTAAGATAAAGGAGTGATCCAATCATACCTCTGTACTGCTTTTGATCAACTGTCTTACCCTTTTCATCTTTGTCAAGTTTAAGTGTTGTACTCATGGGAGTTCTTGCTGGTTTAGCATCTTTCAATCCAAATTTGTTGACAAGTTCCCTGATATATTTTGTTTGAGAAATGAATGTGCCTTTATTGCTTTGTTGGATTTGAAATCCTAAAAAGAATTTTAACTCTCCAACCAAGCTCATTTCAAATTTTTCCTGCATGACTTTTTCAAATTTCTCATACAACAACTTGTTAGTAGCACCATAAATGATGTCATCAACATATATTTGAACAATCAAAATATCATTGTTTTCATGCAACAGAAATAGTGTGGTATCTACACATCCCTTTTTGAACCCATTTTCAAGGAGATAAGATGTAAGACATTCATACCAAGCTCTGGGAGCTTGTTTTAATCCATATAATGCCTTCTTTAGTTTGTATACATGGTTTGGATATTCATGACTTTCAAAACCTTCTGGTTGTTCAACAAACACATCTTCTTTTAAAACTCCGTTAAGAAAAGCACTCTTAATGTCCATTTGTCTTAGTTTAAATCCTTTGTAACAAGCAAAAGCTAACAATATTCTAATTGATTCTAGTCTAGCTACAGGCGCAAAGGTTTCATCAAAGTCAACTCCTTCAATTTGATTGTATCCTTTAGCAACTAGTCTAGCTTTATTTCTAATTATATTTCCAGATTCATCATATTTATTTTTAAAAATCCATTTTGTTCCTATAACTGGATAATCCTTAGGTCTAGGTGCTAGACTCCAAACATTATTTCGTTCAAACTGATTTAGTTCTTCTTGCATGGCCATGAACCAGTTTTCATCATTAAGGGCTGAATCTATGCTATTTGGTTCTATTTCTGAAATAAATCCACTATATAAGCACAGATCACATAGATTTTTAAAGGATGAACGAGTTTGTATACCTGCTATAGGGTTTCCAATTACCAATTCTGGTGGATGGTCTGTTTTGTATTTCAGCTTTTCTGGATCCAGATTTCTTCTGACTTCTTGAGTGGTGGTAGTTTCTCTAGCATCAGCAGTTTCTTTTGGTTTTTCAAATTCATCTTTTTCTTTCTCCTCTTCAACGTTGCTTTTGGATGTATTCTGTTCGTCAATGCCTTCATCAAATTTCACATTGATTGACTCTACGATTGTTTTAGTCTTTTTGTTGTAGACTCTATAAGCTTTGCTTCTCGAAGAGTAACCCATGAAGATGCCATCATCAGCCTTTGCTTCAAATTTTCCTAACTGATCACCTGTATTAAGAATATAGCAAGGACATCCAAACACTTTGAAGTAAGCGATGTTTGGTTTTTTGTTGAACCATAACTCATAGGGGGTTTTGTTAAGAATCGGTCTGATGATAACTCTATTCATTACATAACATGCTGTATTTACAGCTTCTGCCGAGAGATGCAGAGGTAGTACATATTCATTTAACATAGACCTAGCCAATTCTTGTAAAGTACGATTCTTTCTCTCAACTACCCCATTTTGTTGTGGAGTACGTGGTGCAGAGAACTCATGTTTGATTCCGTTTTCATCACAGAAAGTTTCAAATTCATAATTTTCAAATTCTCCACCATGATCACTTCTTAACGAAACAATAGAGACTTCTTTTTCATTTTGCACAAATTTTGCGAATCTTGTGAAGTATGAAAAAGTTTCTGATTTTTTAGCTAAGAAGTATACCCATGTATATCTTGAGTAATCATCAACTAACACAAAGCAATATTTCTTACCTCCTAAGCTAGCAATGTCATTAGGTCCAAATAGATCCATATGAATTAGTTCAAGAACTCTAGAAGTGCTTACATTGTTTTTGGCATGAAACGATGATTTTCTAAGTTTTCCCAAAGTACATGCTTTACAGATGTTTTCAGTTTCAAACTCATGTGATGGCAACCCTCTTACCAAACTTTTCCTTTTTAATTTGTTTAATAAGTTCATACTAGCATGCCCTAAACGTCTATGCCATAAATTCACTTCTATATCCTTAGCTACCAAACATTTAGAGAGGATGAGATCATCAAAAGATAGAGAATATATATTACCTTTCCTTTTTCCTGAAAATAAGATTTCTTTTGATGATTTGTCAACAATTTTGCACATGTCAGAATCAAAGATAACATTCATACCTTTATCACATAGCTGGCTGATTGATATCAAATTGTGGTGCAGATTTTCAACATATAAAACGTCATTTAAGGTAAATGTATTGTTACCTACTTTACCTTTACCGACAATTTTACACTTGTCATTGTTCCCCATTGTGACTCTGCCACCTTTGTACTTTTCTAGGCTAAGGAACTTCGATTTATCGCCTGTCATGTGCCTGGAACAGCCAGAATCCAAGTACCATTGCTGTTGTTCCTTAGCCTGCCAGCATACCTACACGAGAAGAGAGTTTAGTGACCTATTTGTTTTTATAGGTCCATGATTGTTAGTGGCAGAAAATTTTGAAAAATGATTTTGTGTAGACCCAAAACTATTTATAATTGTTCCCTTTGGCACCCAAATTTGTTTAACTTTGAGAGATTTTATATTTGTGCCTTTTGAAACCCAAATCGGTATAGTTTTCACATGTTTGGGTCTATACCAACAATTATTGTGACCGTGTCCAAATTTTCTACAAATTGTGCACATAGAATTAACTTGATTAATCTTGTTTTCAACAATTTTCGAATTATTATATCCAAGTCCTTGTCTAACCGTATTAACAGTTTGCTTTCCTAATAGCATATTCAACGATTTTTCACTTTTTGAAAATTTATCTAAAGTCGTTGACAATTGTTGGACTTGTGATTTGAGAGATTCATTTTCGTTTAACAACTGTGTGCACTTTTTAATAGAATTCTCTCTCCTAGTATTTTCATTCTCTTTTAAAACCAGAATTTCATTTTCAAGTGATTTTATATTGATTTCCGATTTTTTAATTTCTTCTTCAAATGTTGGACACTTATCACACTTAGGAATTCTACATTGATAGTTCTTAACTAATTGATCAAGTTGTTTATTGCATTCTATCAAAGTATCCTTTTGAGATTCAAGTTTAGCATATTTTTCCCTAAGTCGTTCATAACAGCCATTTACTTCATGGAAATAAATTAGTAATTCAGAATGAGTGAGTTTTGATACCTCGCTTGGCTCGTCGTCATCACTGTCTGTAATTTCACCATGAAGACACATATTTGCTTTTTCACTCTCACTCTCGGTGTTATCACTTTCATCTTCGTCAGTTTCATCCCAAGTAGCCGCAAAGCTTTTCTTCTTTAGTTTCTTTCCTTGATTTGATCGTTTTTGAGGACATTGTGGCTTGATATGGCCAGGTTTGTTGCATTTGTAACAGATGATTTTCTGATCTTCTGGGTTGTCTAGTGCTTTGCCTATTCTGTTTTTCAATTCATGATTTCGAGCTGGATTTCCGTATTTGCGATTCCACTTTTTGAATTTCTTTATTAGTAGCGCTAGCTCTGCTGCTCCGTCATCATCGTCATCATTCTCATCATCACTTTCAGTTGTTCCTTTGAGAGCTATTGATTTCTTTCGAGTATCTCCACCTTCACGCTCTTCCTTGAATTTCATTTCTAGCTCATAAGTGGTGAGATTTCCGATGAGTTCTTCGACTTTGAGTTGTTTTAAATCTTTCGATTCTTGAATGGCAGTTACTTTTGCTTCAAAGCTTCATGGAAGGACTCTGAGGATTTTACGGACTATTTCCAATTCGGTGTATGTTTTTCCGAGAGCTTTTGATTTGTATACGATGTTGGAAAGTCGTCCGTACATCTCTTTGACATTTTCTTCTTTCGCCATTGTAAAGTTCTCGTATTCGCTGCTTAGCATGGCAAGGCGAGATTCTTTGACTTGAGATGTTCCTTCGTGAGTTACTTCTAATATGTGCCATATTTCCTGCGCAGTTAGACAATGTGAGACACGATTAAATTCAAATTGATCTAATGAACAGATAATAGAATTCATAGCTTTGGCATTAGTATTCTGTAATTTATTTTCTAGTTCTGTCCATTGTTCCTTTGGTTTCTCTATTTCCTGATCATCTACAGTTATAGTTGGTATTCTATAACCTGTCTCAACAATATCCCAAGCGTCAATGGTTTTCAAAAAAAAATTCATCCTATTTTTCCAAAAAGCATATTCACCATTGAACATTGGTGGTCTAACTATGGATTGACCTTCTGCAAAAGCATTATTAAAAGAAGCCATTTTAAAAATTCGAATTTTTAAACAAAAACTGATTTTTTCAAAAAAAATAGAATTTTTAAAACAAATGTTGACTTCTATTCCTAGCTCTGATACCACTTGTAGGATCGATTTCACCCTAGAGGGGGGGGTGAATAGGGTGATAGTGTTAATTATAAAAATTATTGCAGAAGTGTATATTAATTTTAACACAGATCACTGCAGGATAAACATAGCACAGATAATATCAGAATAATAAAATGCAGAACAGAACAACACAGAATTTACCCAGCTTCGGCAAAAACCTGCCTACGTGCTGCCCCCAAGGTTTCTACTAGAAATTAGATAGTCCCTCGCTTACACACGTAAACTCGCTATACCCGCTATTGACTAATCTAACTCTACGCTCAAAACCCTGCCACAACTCAACTACCGAGTTGCAAATTCTCAAGCTACGCCACGTAGCTTGTCCCCTAGTCACACGACTAGAAAAAATAAAACGGTTTAAAAAGAAAAAAGGAAAATACGATTAAAAGCAATTAAAAATGAAATAACCCTAATATTAAATTTAAAAAACCCCTTAAAAACAAAACCCCTTTGAAAACAGGCCGGCCTCCTTTGCTATTTGACCCGTCTCTTTTACTTCTTTGTTTGTAATGGCGGCCGTTCCTTTTTAGGGCTTCGTCCTTATCAAATTGGGGCTTCGTCCCTTTGATGCAATTTAGGGCTTTCAAATTGAAGCGCCGACCTTTGATAATTGTTCGACTTCGATGCTCTTTGCAGCTGCTTCGTTGATCGAATTCCTTCTTCGGTATGTAATTGTATGCTTTTTCTTTTACTGATTTTATGCTTTCTGAATTCAATCTACTTGCCGATGATGTGAATTTGATTTATATAGGGTTTGTAAATTGTATCATAGTGATGCCTGGTGCTATGTTGCTTTCGACTTCGAATCTGCACTCATCTTTACTTATGTCACTGGTCCTCTCGGCCCATCACCATTGCTTTGATATTGTTGCTCTGACTTGTATCACTGCATCCATGTAGAGACTTTGTTTGCATATAGTCTTGTTGCCTCTGTTTCATATTGTATGGTCTGATTCATCATGCATCATTTTGTACATGCTCGGTGTCAAGCATTGTCTTTGTTGATGCCTCTGATTGACTTTACTGCATAGCATATTTGTGTAGTTGGTTCAGTTGCATTTGTCCATTTCAATACTGTTGCTGTGCACTTCTGTTTTCACTGTCCATATTGTTTGCAGCTGTGCTTCATTGACATGTTGTGGCCTGTACTTGTATGCATCATATATGCACTGTGCACTAACTTGAGTCTGGTTCTTCACTTGGAATTGCACTTCCTGTTGCTGTTGAGTTGATATAGTCTGACCTGTGTTCCCTGTTGCACACTGTTGTTGGTCTGTCCATTGTCGAGTTCTTATGATACTCATGTTGATTACATTGTTTGTTGACATGCCTTGTACTGTGCTTCATATATGCACAGTTGGTTCATGTTGTTGCTTATGTTGGTGTTGTACACTGTCATGTTGAATTCACTGATGTATCACTGGTATACTTCACTGTGTTGATTGTTGTGCACTTGCTTGACTGAACTACTCTGGTCTTTCATGATGTTTTTGCTGTGGCATTCTGTGGTCTGCACTGAACTTGATGACTTGAGCTGCTATGTTCTGTTCATACCTAGTTGCCTTGTTGCAGTTTGATTGTGATATCCATGTTGCAGTCCATTTTAATGTTGGTCTTCGTTGCATTCATGTCATGTCGCCTTGTGTTGAATCCAGTTTCAAAACTCGGATTTGACCTTGTGCTTGTGTCGTGATTTTCAATGTTATTGCACGTGAGTTGAACCCGATTTTTCATTTGGGTTTGACCTGTGCTTGCCTGTCCCTGTAAATCAATCAAGTGTATATATCGGCGTGCACGGCCTTGTGGCATATACAGTAATATACTGTGTATGTCACAAGTTGTTCGTGTATGATGAATTCAAATTTAAATGATGACGAACAACCCAAATAACTGAGGCAAATATCATTTTCAAAAATTCATGTTTTATTTTATATCGCAAAAATATTTTATTTTCAATTTTACTGCGTTAGTTTATATTTTTGCAGATCGCTCAGATGCTGGATTCAAACTTGAATGCAGTTGAAGATAAATACGAGTGTGAGTGATATGTAGTGAGGTGCTGATGTAAAATAGTGAAATGTCATGTATTGTAGTCAAAATTGTATATGTATAGTGAGAGCTTGAAATTGTACTATCAAAGTTGTAATAAATATTTGTTTGAATAAAATATTCGTTTGAATTCAAAAACTGTGTTATTTATTTTTATTCAGCAAATATTTATTTATTCTGTGAAGATTAAAATAGTACGTTAACAAATACATTTAAGCGAATGCATATATGTTTATTATCATCAAACAAAAATCATATAGCGCAAAGCGCATATTCAACAATACTAAGCGCTTGGAACTCATAAATATTACTAAGCACCCGAATGGAAGTTTCCCACGTAGTTGCCACCATGCACGTGCTACATTTTGCTCCACCTATTGGGTCTTCTCACTACCTCCAACGTACAACATAGCGTGCCCCTCATCTCACTTCAGGCTAATGCGAGATCGCCGTATGTCCATAGAGAAATAGGGGAAATGCTGTTGGTACTGGCCCTTCATCTAAATAACTAGTTGCGCCCCATATCCAAATCCTCGTGAATTAGACTTCTATTTGACCAATTACTATCATTCTTAGCATAAGCATGCCCTAAGGAATGCTACTTGGTATAGGTCGCACTTTCATCTTTGCTTATTAACTTAGATAAGTAATTTAAATAAGCTTTTATTACCATTTTCTACTTTCCACGCTTATTAATTTATCCCAAGCCTTAAAATAAGCCTCATTCCAAATTTTTTTCTTATTATGACATACGTTATAATTATGCTTATTACTTAACCCAAGGTCTAAGTGTGAAAATAAGCTCCTTTCATCTTTTCTTCATTTTGTTATAATTCCAAGTTATAACTATGCCAATTATCTTTAATTAGTCCAATCATAATTAGGCGTAATTTCAATCCAATTCCATTATTTATTATAGTCTTTATAATTTACATCTTATTTTCTTCATTTAATTTTCTTACTTATAAAATCCATATTCACGTTCAATTTATTCTAGTCCATGCGCGTAGAAAAGGGGAATGAAGAGAATAGACGCTTACATAAAATCCAAAATTTCAAAAAGATGTAAATAAGAAATAAATAATAGTAAATAAACTTAAATACTGTAAATAGACTGTAAATTAATAAAAAGCTATGCTTAAGAGTAATAAATTATAATTAACAAAAAAAAATACTAAAATTACTCAAAGAATTAGCTAAATAGACTAAAAATAATTAAAAACTGTAAATAATTGCTGAAAAGGCTATTCCAAAAGTCGTAGTAAAACAACAACTATTGGAAACCTTATTATTTTAAATTACTTAAGGAAATCTTAAAATAATTACAATCGCTCACCTTCGGTCCTAAGCTCTTCCTTTGGTCTTCCCAGATCCATTTGGAGTTGTAAAATATTTTTTATTAAAAAGACTCTGTCCTTGGAAAATTATCCCTTTTACGGTCCTTCATGAAAAGGTGAGCCTAAGCAGAGAAAATTTAGGATGAGAAAAAGTGTTAGGTCTAAGGGTCTATCTACATGTGTAGAAATGAATATCGGACCGTCGGATATGGAGATTATATAGGACGCAACCATGTCATAGGCTGAATAGGAGCCATCGGATGTAGAAACGGAGGGACTGGATTAAAAAAAGGGTTCAAATGACGTGTTTCGACATTCTAATTCGTTCGAACGAATTTACGTTCGTTCGCCTGCCAAATTACAAGGTGGGTTAATCTGGCGGTCGACCACCTCCTTGTCCAAGTCGTCCGACCAGTCGACCTGGCCATATATATATATATATATATATATATATGTATATATATCCATATACATATATACACACACACATATATATGTATATGTATTCTTATTTTTCTTTATATTTCTACTTATTTTGTTTATTTTATAACTTGGTCATATTAGCTCTGTTTATGATGTTTTATATATGAAAATTAATCAGAAAATTACCACGGACATAATAGTGCATTTTCCGTTCTTCATTCTAATAATTTTACAAATTTATTTTATTATTTAATTAATTAAAAAATTAATTACTATTTGGGTTGTTACAGTTAGCTTGTTAAGTACCATGGTGATCATTAAGCCTCCTTCAAATTCGAAGAAAACTATTTATTGTTTTGAAGGTTACTTTAAGTATAATTATTTTATGTGAAGGTTTGCAGGCAATTATTATTTAATAATAAGTTTTAGAAAGGGTAATGATTATTTATTTATAATGTTTTAAGGATAATTTATAATAAAAATTACAATGATTTAAAAATTATTTATTTATTAATGTGATTCTTAAAAGTTATTTCTTAATGTTATTTAAGAATGCTTAATTACTACTTAGAAGTTATGTAATTATGGTTTAGAAAATGCTTTAAGTATATTTAATTAATTATTTAAAATGATTATCTGTACATTAGTTTTTAATTAAAGTTAATTAATTATATTGATTTAAGTCATTTAATTTTATTTAAAGGTTAATTAATTTTCATATTAATATTAGTTTAAAATTAATTAATCGTTGTTTTAATAACATTTAAAAGTTAATTAATTATTATCTTGATGTTATTTTGAAGATAACTTATATGTCAAAGATGTTATTAAATTAATTTAATATAATATTAATGAGATTTAAAAGTTATTATTTTAAAGGGGATTTAAAATGAATGGAATAGAGGGATGTTTAAATAATAACTTATCGATTTTAGATTACTTTAAATAAGGTATCGTTTAACAAGAGGATTTTATGGACTTGTAGAGTCTATTAAACAAGTTGTTAAAATATTGGAAGAGTTTAAAAACGGTTTGGATAGTTACAAAGAATTTGTAAATGAGTTAAAGAACTGGGAAGGGGAGTTATTATAAACGAGGTTTGGAATTTATTTAAGAATGTTTTATAAAGGATTGACGTTTGTGTTTCTCCGTTTAGATTGCATTTGGGTTTGATCACTTAAATATAATTTAAAAATGGAAAATCTTTCTCAGTGTTTGGTGAATATACTTATACTGGTGAAATAAATATATGGTTATATATTCTAAGTGCCGAAAATATAGCAGTTATGAATATATTTATCCTGTTAAGGTAGGTATATGGTAGTGATTTCCAAGTATTTGAAATGTGATTTTAAAATAATGGAAATTTAATTAAAATAAGGCTTAGTGATTTCTATGGGAAATGTTATCTTTGTTCGAATGGTGTTTATTTGATAGTTAAATAACCGACTATCAAATGTGGACCAAAACACAAATCTGGAAATATCTAGGAGAAACACAGGAATTATATGGTACGGTTAGCGTCGAAGGTGCTACACTGTATATATGAACTCGTTTCGTTCTTCTAGCATGATGATAAGGAAATCCGTCCACTAATGGTTAGGAGGTAATCTCCACTCTTTTCTTTGTCTTTTTATTTTCTTAAGAACCGGTTTAAGTTTACCAAAATTATCGAACGCTGTTTTGAAGAAACCGGGATCAGATATGTTATCTGATCCAACGAATGCGTTTCAAAGTTAAGACATCATGAAGTGCATGGAATCGAAGATAGAGATGTAAAGTGCAAGGACTAATCGCTACTAATCCTGAAGGTGATTCCAAAATGGATGTAGTAGGAATAGTGCCTTCGGTTTTGTTTAGATCTAGAACAGACGTGTATGGATGAATGCTATCAGCACATTGTCATTGGAGAGAATTGAGCATTCTAAGTGTAAATTTCTTGAAAGGTATAATAGTCTCAAGCCTCATCAATTGGGAATAACTGAAAATCAGGGGAAATACAGCAAGGCTAAATGGATCGCAACCATTAGGGTATGTTGTCACCCTTCTAGATCTACAAATTTATGGATTGGTTGTGCATGAGATCGCGGGTTGCAAAGCAACCGAGGTGATGGCATATTCGGTACTATCCAGTAAGGGGTAGGTCGGTCTTATGTTGGCAGGGATTTATAGGTTCGATCTCCGTACATTTTCTAAACGTGTACCGTAATAGGTGGCACCCAAGTGCCTAGTCATTTTATGGAATCCATTCTCTGATAAGCGTTGTACAATATTGATTATGCCTAACTATGTTGAAATGTGAGATGTAAGCATTTCAGCTATTTTCATATTTTACTTTGACCTCTAGACCTTATTATAATATCAATGGATTTTTTTGATATAAAAGGTTTGGTTATTGTAAGGTAAAGACCCATATGTGTTTATATACGGCGTGGCCTTACGAGATACCTTTGATTTTAAAAGATTTTTTGAGTTAATATAAATAAAATTCCTTCTGATTTGTGCACTCACGCTGGTTTTACCAGACTGACCCAGGTGTTGTTTTCCTATAGTGCTTGGGTCAGACCAAGCATGTTTCCAGGTTTAGATGGATATTTTGGAGCTTCAGAGGAGGAGCTGGAAATCCAGAGTCATATTCATGCAGATGATTATATTTCCATTGCATACATTGTTGTATATTATTCAGCAGTTGTGAGGAAAGGTTGTTATAACTGTCCGAGCTGAAATGGGTTAGTATACTCTGATTAATATCTGTAAATACAAATATCACAGTTTTTTTTGCAAGATTTGTTATCTATTATAGATTATTCATTTCGCTGTGACATTCTGTGTTGTTTAGTTCCTTCTTGTCTTCTTTCTTCTTTCTTTTCCATAACTATCTGCTTTCCCGTTCAATTTGAGTTGGACATGTGTGGTTTACTGTCAGCTTGAACTGTGCGTAAAAGTGGATCGTTACAAGTGGTATCAAAGCTGAAGGTTAAGCGAGAACCCTGGCTTTGATTGGTAGAACTCATTATAAATAGGGTCAGTAATACCCTATAATGAGTAACTCATTAGAGATAGGGTAAGCGACACTCTCGAATGAGTTTGAGTGCATTATATGAGAGCGTATTTGTTATTTTTATAGAAAAGTTTTGTATTGTGTTGTTTGTTCTGTTGAGTGGCTTAAGAATTTTGGTCGACGCATTTGGCCAACATTTCGATAAGGATTTCCTATTCGAGCAAGACCGATTGACATAATATTGATTTTAAAATGGGTAAACGAAATAATTTTATCCAAAATTTTATTTTATATATAGAAGAAGTATCTTTCCTAAAAAATTTCGATTGTGCTTGATTGTTAGGGACCGATAGTATTCCATCATTATCATATAGGATTTGATTGGTCATGCTGGGCCATCTCTGAGCATTGACAATTATCAATTGATCTATCTTGAATCTTCCTTTTTGAAACCTGGTTTGCATAGATAGGAATTTCTGGAACATTGAAATGAGTACCTTATGAATTAAGTTTCACAATTTGAATAGAAGGCATTCGTTGGTAATGTTGAGTTGAAATTTGATTTCTATAGGATGTTTATTTAAAATGAAAATTTGAATATTTTGAAATATATCTTTAGAAATGATTGATTTGAAAAGAATTTTTTAAGTTTTAATAAATGTTGTTTTATTAAAGGTAAATTGGGAATACTTTGGAATAATATTTTGGAAATGACTGAATATTTAAGCTGGCCGTATTAAATTGGGATTTTGTAAAAGATGTTAAAAAGAAAACTTAAATATTTCTGAAGTAAATGCTTGGTAAATGATTTATATAAAGAAGCTATCGTATATCTCAAAAAAAATTTGAGAATGATTTCCTTTAAGAGAATAAATTTTGTAAATTTGATTTATCAAAATGTGCCTTATAAATAAAAGAAACTCAAGAGTTTAAATTCTGGTGATTTTGGCAAAATGGTTTTCAAGGTTTGCAAGTTAGTAATAATATTTGAAAATATTTTTGAATTTCTTAACAGGGAATTGTTACCATTAGAACCCAGATAAAATAAATTTTGATTTGAATTCCAAAAGTATGGTTTGATTTACTATAAAGTAAAGGTGTAAATTATCATTTCAAATGATTATGGAGAAAGGAAATAATAATTTATTTGAGATAGCTTTGGATCATTAAGGGGTTTTTGGTGTACCAATATTTTGAAATAGCTTGCTTAAAAGTGTATCTAAGTATAAATACCTTTGAAAGGAATTTTATAGAAAAATGGGTATTCCTTTGGATTTGGTTTGGGAAATAAAATCCTGATTTGTTTTGTGATTATCAGAATAAGCTTCTAAGTTACGATCGGATGTTTGCTGAGGCAAACGGTATTGTGCACTTAGTAAATTATTCTCTTTTTCCTTGTATGGTTAGGATGAGTTTGAACCCGAACGTATTCAAAGTAAATTGGAATTGGATATTTTGTTGAAATATTTCGCTAGAAATATATTTACCATATTGTTTCAAAAATGGGTTTGGTAGGAAAGAAGTGATTTTTAGTTAATTAGTTTGAGTGGCTCGAAAATTACTAAAAATGGGTAAGAGATACGTTCGGATGGTAAACGTTTCTTTTGAGTATTATTCTTCTTGTAAGGAAGGATGCAATATTGTTTGGTAATACCCAGTTCCTTTGCATAATTTTAGGGTTACCCGAGCTATATATATATATATATATATGTTATGGATTAGAATATATAAAATATCATTTCAAAAGTTTTTAGAAAATAAATGTCCAAGTATTGGCCCTTAAATTTCCAAATATATGGTATCGTTTCAAAAGTGTTTTGAATGAAATCTAGGTATTTAAATTTTCTAAGTGAATTCAAAATAAGGTTATAAATCTAATAGTTGGGTATACTCTTGTAAAGTGGTAGAGTTTTTTTATGAGTTTTACAAATCCAAGGGGGTTATATGAAATATTTTTCATAAATATTTTAATGAGAATAGGATTAGTATTAGGAATAACCAATTAAATAAGTACGTAGGACGGACATGGATCATTCCTCTTTTCATATAATTTTGTTCTAATAGTCGAATACAAGGCTTGAGGTGTTTTGCACCTTATTAATCGATTTTGACGACGAACACTCGATGAGGTACTTGATACAGAAATAAGGTTTTCTATCAAAGTTACAGTTATGTAAGGAGAGCAGAGGTTCCTAACCAAGAATCCTAATCATGATCTGCATTAGAAAATTGGGTAAACGATAACGATTTGGAAGGAGTCATGTTTTAGAGTAGTGATCGAATCAGATTTTGTATATAGTTGATCTATGGACATCATGTTGGCTTATGAACAGTATTGAATGTTCTTATGCAAAAATTTCGAGGATGAAAATTCTTTTTTAAAGGGGAAGAATGTAATAACCTGTATTTATTGGACTTCAAATTTCATTATTTAATTTATTTAAATATTCGGGTATGGATTTAAATTAGGATAAATTATCTGTTTCAAAATTAGACTTGATTTTCAATGACATATTTTTAATTTAGTTTTTAGATTTTTCTATAAATTTTAGTTTGGAAAATAAACAAATTTTCGTTTGACGTATTTTACGGCAAACACTGGCATTTTGAAATTTCACAGAATTTAATAACTTGTCTATTTTATTTTTGTTTTATAGTCACATCCTCATTCTATAAGAAACCATAGTTCATTTTTAGTCTGTTGCAGTTCGTATATGGATATGTTGTTGTGCAACTGGGTAGAAAAATCTATTTAAAATATTATAAAACTAATATAAACGTAACAACATACCCATACAGTACACTGCAAGCCTCCACAGTCGCCATATTTCTTCAGCCACCCTACACCATCTTTCAGCCGCCGCCTACTAGCATATGACATCTCCATCACCTTCCATCATCTTGCCATAATTGCCTCAACCCTTTACCACCAAGCCATCTCCAACTATAAATACAACACAATAGACACTATTCTTCTACTTCTTTCTTCTCATAGAGCATGAAAATAATAATTTTTTTCCTTCAAAAATCACCACCCTTAAATCTGTTCAATTTTAGCCTCAGTAACCAACACAGAAGTTGTTCATAATCAAATATAGTTTCCTCTAAAAAATAGTTTCATGGATTTTTTTGAGCAATTTGAGAGATATCTTCAAATAAAAGTGAATGGTCGAGAAAACGATCTTTTTCAACTATCATGGATTGGCGAACGAAGGGCATGGTCGTGTTCGTATCGACAATTGGGAATTTTTAGAAGCGTTTACTTGATTTTTAGTGCCTTGATTTGTCATAGGGAAGGAGATGATCAAAAATCATTAAAAAGAAAATTTCTGGTGAATCGATGGTCGAGGGGTCGAGCGGAGATGTCGAGGAGGAGCTTTGGGATGAGGCGGAGGTCGTGACTGTGGTCGAATTTTGATTTTGGCTTTGGTTTGTCGTGATTTGATGGAATTATGGTTTAAGGAGGAGGGTTTGGTGGAATTCGAACCTCATCGTACTGCGCTCAAGTTGATGGGTCATGTCGTTGAGCGCGTGTCAAGAAGGAAGCGCAGGGTGTGGTGGTCCTTTTGGAGGTGATGGCGAGGCAAAATATGGAATGTCATGGGTGTATTTGTTCGATTTCCATGAACGATTGAATTCCAAGACTCGGCTTTTGGGACGAGGTGATCGAGTTTTGCTTCGGAGGGTCGGAACAGAAGTGGATGGGTCCATTACAATGAGGGTAGGATGACGAGTTTGCTGATGGGTTTGGATACAGCAGTGGGTAGTCATGTGCATGTGTATGTGCATGAGCTGTGCATGTTTTCAGGCATTTAAAAAAAAGCAAAGGAGGAGGAAGAAGAATGTTGCGTGTGGGTTTGGTGCATATTGGGCTCGGTCCAATTAGCTGCAAATGTGAGTGTTTGATATTTTGTTGTTTTAAATTATTTATATACTAGCACATTAACTTCAAAAATTTACATCTCATCGTTTTAAATCAGATTAACGCGTGGATTTTTGCGTTAGGTATGTACGAGCGAACACAACATTATAGTTTAAATTATTGATAGTTTTGAACATGCGAAGATTTATGACATATTTGAACAGACAGGTTTAAATTTTGTTATTTAATTAAATAATGTCATTTAAATTAATGTACGTTAATTATTGATGTTTATTTGCCAAATAAAATATTGTTAAGTTAAACTGAGTCAAATTCGGTAATTAGACATTAATTTAGCTAATTTAATTAATTTGGCAATTAATTAGTAGAATAAATACTCATTGTTAGCACCAATTTTGGTCACTAACACCCTTGAGTAGAGTTATGTAGAGAGATTAATGAAGAGAGTAAGTTAAAACTGAGGAATTACATAGTAGAATGCAATAATAACTTTAAGAAACCACTATATCAGATTTATAGTGGTTCGGCGTTACTGCCTACGTCCACTTTGAGTTTAATATTTATTGCTTTCTCAATCACTTGAATACAGATACAATTCGTAAATAAATCGCTTGAATACAGATATAATCCGTAAATAAATCACTTGAATACAAGTTTGAATCAAAAAGGGGAGAGTATAAAAAATGGAAGAGTCTCCCTAGTGTTCTCAGAAAAAGGTCCATTTCACTGTGCCCTTGCCCTTCTATTTATAGGCAAAGATCGGCTGGACTTCCCTCATGGGGCCAGGAACAAAGTATCTCGGCCTACAGTAGGTGACTTTTGCGCACTGAGCCAGGCATGCCGAACGAGTCATGCCGAGTGACCTTGCTGAGTGGCTTTGCCAAACTATGTCGTCAAAGAATGTCGGACGATGGTAATGCTAAGCGATGGTGTCTGAACTTGAGGCGCCGAGCGATGATGTCTAAACTCGAGATGCCGAATGATGGCTTCTGAGCTCGAGATGCCGAGCGATGGTGGTCGAACCAAAGAATGCCGGGAGGTGTATTTTGAACCAGAGAATGCCGAACTAGGGACTTAGGCCGAGCGGCACTCAGGCCGAGCGATACCTAGGCTGAGCGGTACTTGCAGGCCGAATGACACTCAATATTTTCCTCTTTGAGCCGAGCCAAGGTGTCGGCTAACATTTACCCTCCAAAGTGTGTCGTGTGAAGCAACACGACATGCTTTGAATCAGCGAGTATTCCTTGTTTCCAGAAAGAAATCCATCATGTTTCCTGAATAGTCATTATCCTTCAATTTTATCCTCCCAATGTGTCGTATCCTTCTTTGGTTGTCATGACGCTTGGTCGATTCGCAATATTATAAATCCAGGGTTGTAGTTCATCAGTGGCCCTCCATGTCCAGTTTTACAGAGCTAGTAAGCTTCGGCTATCTGACCTAGTCTTTTCTTAATAACCCTAAATGAGAATTTAATTTCTGTTGATTTCAAGAAGTCAAGCTTTTTCGGATGTACACATGCATGTTCAGGTATATGTTCTTACTATTGGCTCTCGGATGCGTCTTATATGCTCATAAGTTGTCACCAATTCCATCTAGTTTAATTGAAATTCAATTGTGATTCCTCGTTTGTATTTTCTCAGAGCAGTAAGCAAGAACAAATGGAGTACGACAAGTCACAAACTCATGGGTACTTCTATAAACCCATAATGATGTTGGGAGTTCATGCACCCATTTACCTCTAGCCTTTTCCAAACCTCTTTTCAGAACAGACTTTATGATTTTGTACACAGCTTCAACTTGTCCATTTACAGTTATAATGGATCATGGAAGGCCATAAGGACAGATGACGTTACGGACAATGAAAGTTGATTATTTTCTTCATCGTGGTTGTGGTTAAAAGTTCTTTATCTGCCCATTCGGTGAAGCAATCAACTACTACGATGGCATATTTCGCATCATCTTTAGAATCAATAAGAAGATGATGTCAATGCCCTAAGTGGCAAACGGCTATAGACTAGCCATTTGAGTAATCTCCATCGGTAGGGCTCCCGGATTTTTTGCAAACATCTTGCACTTGTCGCATTGTCTAGCATGATCAACCGCATCTGTACTGATAGTTGGCCAGTAATACCCATAGTAGAGTATTTTCCTTATCAGGGTTTCCCCTCTGATGTAATCGTCACATTCTTCTTCATAGTCTTCGCTCAAGACTCATCATGGGCGATACACCGAAGCATGGGAATGGATAAACTCCTTTCTACACACGACTCATTCTTGGATGATTTGGCATGAAGCTTTGAGGAGCATCTGTCGTTTTCCATTCCTCCGTTCAGTAAGAATTCCTCATTATAGATAGTCTTTGATAGGAGTCAACCATGACCCCTTTTCTAGCTCTGTCTCTAAGATCTAACCGATCTCCATCCGTCAATGCTTGGAATATTGAGTATTTCAACCGAAACAATGTATGTCCGTTGTGCGTCCCTAAGACCGGCCAGCTTGGCCAATGACTGGACTCTTTTCATTTTGTTCACTAAGTATGTATGTAATGAATTAATGCATGAAGTCAGCTAGTAGCTCTTGGACTTGGCCGAGATAAGGAGCAAGACAATGCCCCCTAGCAAGATCAACTTCCTTAAATTTTTCATACTACCAATCAAGAGTCACAAAAGATATGTAAAGTTTCCACTCCAAAACCTCTAGCAGGTTTGATGCTGGCGGTCGAGGCTTCATACTAAGCATCGTTGTTTGTTACAAGGAAATCGAGTTTTAGGACGTAGCAGATCGATCGTTCCTCAGGAGTCATTAACATGACTCCTGCGCCATAACGTTGATCACTAGATGCTCTATCCACATACATTTTCCATCTATTGGTTGGTTCTCTACTACTCCTCTAATAATCATCTACTGCACTGAATTTAGGTATAACGTCTCTTGATTTCCGTCCTTAGATAGCCCTTCGTGGGAAATAAGTGATATCGAATTGGCTTAGTTCGATATTCTATTTTAGTAGTCTTTCAGACGTCTCAGGTCGTTGTATGCCCTATCGTAATGGCTAGTAGGTATAGACATTGATGGGGTGAGCCTAAAAGTAAGAGTGGAGTTTCCATGATCAAATCAATAGACATTGCGCTAGCTTTTGTAGCTCCGGGTCGATATCGAATGCATGGCTCGCGATAGTTGGTGAAGTCACACATGCGTGTCAAAATGGGTCCAACGGAACATATCATCATTGCACTGAGCTGCGATCCAATATTCAACACCCGAAAAAGGTCGCCAAGGGTGGTAGTAACGCCCACTTAGCGGGTGCAATCCCGGATTCTTTGAGTTCATATGTAACTATTTTGTATAACATTGAATGTGAAATATGGTTGGGACGGTCAATGTTGATGGTTACTATGGTCGAATCCTAGAGTCTTGTCATGAGTTATTAAGTCTAATAGTGATGGGCTCTGAATTCTCTAATTGATTATTTGCAAATGGCCAAAGATCAGGCTTAAAAGCACGTTGAAGGAAATGTCGAGTAGGGGTCAGCCGCGAGTTGTGTGCAGCTACATAGCTGGATCTTGCTATGAGTTTGAATTTGCCTGTATATTCGAGTAACACACTTTCTATTCAATGCAGTCATGATCCTTCACCCGTCCTTCGGGTTAGAGTGACAGTGAGTTGCCCACGAGCTTAGGCATCGATTCAATGGTTCTATCTCTAGGCATTCTTTCGGTCGTAGCCTTGAGTAATTGTAAGCATTATATATAAGTTTCAATATTGAGCTATCGCGGCCAGTCTTTGGATGGCACGCTCCTGCTCCTAGTCTTGGGTTGACAAATGTGCTACGTGGACGGTTGAGTCTCGTCCTAGCAATGTTTATACTCCCACCAAACTCCAAAGACATAGAGTTGATCAGTGGATAGTCGGTTCACATTTATCCTACTTATCACTCATTCCCCTAAGCCTAGGGTATATATCAATAAGTAGGAAGGCCAACCATGCCCTCTTTAGCTTCACTCTCTTTCCCGTTGAATCGTGGGATCAGGTCAGTTGATGGGAAGCTGGGTCTCGCATATCCTGGATTGTATTATGGTTTTTCATTCCAAGGGGAATACTCTGATGCGTTGTCAGGTCATGGGCGTAAGTTGGATACTGGACGGTCAGCTACGTCCACTTTGGTTTATGTTCTGTAATCAGATCTTAGGGTAAAGTTGCCTCATGAGCAGTCGGGTCATGCTCATCCTGCTTCACACTCATCATCATGGATCGAAGAAGGGCACTAAAGAACTATTGACCAAATCTTCGTGGTTTACTCTCCTTTCCACACTCTGGTGGTCTTATTTTTTTAAGGGACACTTGGGTCAAACTCGTATGTGCTTGGTGCGGATCGATATTGACCCCCAATCTGAAGTATGAAATAGTCGGTCATCCATAGCTTTGGATTCCATTTCGATTGGTTCTGTGTTGAGGCCTCCTCGTAGTCGTTGCCTTAAGTTGTAAAAAAGGCCAAGCTAGAGCTACAGTGAGATGTCGTATTCATCTTTTAGTGATTTGTACTCCTGCTTCCAACATTGATTTGGCCAGGCCACAAGTCAGATGGTTGACCTTCATCCTTAGCGAGTAAATACCCCTCCCGTCGATTTTAGGCCGAAGTTTGAGGAATAGATAACGGTCAGAATCCACTCGTCTATTTATCGATGTTTATACACCACTCTACATTCTGGTGACTTAGTGTTATTATCCGCACGGTTCACTTGTGCCTAATTCGTGTTCATGCTTCGGTCCATGCTCCGGAGACTTAAAGATTTGCCAATCGGTTTATGCTTTAGATCATAGTGTGGGATGTAGAGATTTTATCAATTCGTTTATACTCTAATCCGCACTCTGGGGATTCAGAGTACTCTAGTCTGCTTTTGGGACTTAGAGATTTTTCTCAAGTTGTTTATACTCTAGTCTGCACTCCGGGGACTCGAAGTACTCTAGTCCGCGCTCCGGGGACTTAGAGATTTTAAGTCGTTTATACTCTAGTCCACGCTTTGGGCACTGAGAGTACTCTAGTCCACGCTCCGGGGACATAGATATTTCTAAATCATTTATACTCTAGTCCGCACTCCGGGGACTTAGAGATTTTTAAGTCGTTTATACTCTAGTACGCGCTTTGGGAACTGAGAGTACTCTAGTCCACACTCTGGGAACCTAGAGAATTTTAAGTTATTTATACTCTAGTCTGTACTTTGGGGACTCAGAATACTCTAGTCCGCACTCTCGGGACCTAGAGATTTTTAAGATATTTATACTCTAGTCTGCACTCTGGGGACTTAGAGTACTCTAGTCCGCACTCTGGAAACCTAGAGATTTTTAAGTTATTTATACTCTAGTCAGCACTCTGGGGACTGAGAGTACTCTAGTTCGCTTCAGGGACTTAGAGGTTTTTATGTCGTTTATACTCTAGTCCGCACTCAGGGGACTGAGAGTACTCTAGTCCGTTTTAGGGACTTAGAGGTTTTTATGTCGTTTATACTCTAGTCCGCACTCAGGGGACTGAGAGTACTCTAGTCTGCTTCAGGGCTTAGAGGTTTTTAAGTCGTTTATACTCTAGTCCGCACTCAGGGGACTGAGAGTACTCTAGTCTGCTTCAGGGACTTAGAGGTTTTTAAGTCATTTATACTCTAGTCCGTACTCAAGGGACTGAGAGTACTCTAGTCTGCTTCAAGGACTTAGAGGTTATTAAGTCATTTATACCCTAGTCCACACTCAGAGGACTGAGAGTACTCTAGTCCGCTTCTCAGGGGACTGAGAGTACTCTAGTCCGCTTCAGGGACTTAGGGGTTTTTAAGTCGTTTATACTCAAGTCCTCACTCAGGAGACTGAGAGTACTCTAGTCCACTTGAGTACTCTAGTCCACTTCAGGGACTTAGAGGTTTTTAAGTCGTTTATACTCTAGTCCTCACTCAAGGGACTGAGAGTACTCTAGTCCGCTTCAGGGACTTAGAGGTTTTTAAGTCGTTTATACCCTAGTTCTCACTCAAGGGACTGAGAGTACTCTAGTCCGCTTCAGGGACTTAGAGATTTTTTTTTGAGAGCAGTCATATTTCCACTCGTTTAATTTGGATTTCATTTACCGTATTGAGGCTAATGTTGTCGAATGAATGATCAAACCATGTTTTTCCATGGAATAGGACTCTGCCCCTAGCGTGAAGGACGAAATTTGAAAAATGGACGTCGATTCTCGTCTGCTCGGTGATTATAGCTCTTCCAATCAACTCAAGGATGGAGGTATATGATAGATGGATGGATCACATCCATGTTGGGTTGGACAATCAAGTCTCGCACAATTTGCTTCGTATCTCTTTCTAGAAAATAAGGATAATGGATTATTGAGTAGATGATCAGGCCATACTCATTCCAAGCCTTGCTTAGGTCTCCAGGTCAAACGTGGAGGTCGATGAATGGATGGTCGGTCATGTTCGCTTTATATTGGGCTCTGATCGTGATGAGCTTTTCAATCTCTAGTACATAGCCCATCGAAGGCATATGGTCGATGGTGAACGATTAAATCATTCTTGTCTTGATGAAACTCCAAATATGCGATCATGGTCTGTGTGGATTTGTTGGCGGCCAACTCTGAGTACTTGGTCACCTACATGGTTTTGAAAGAAGTTTAGTTCAAGTTGGTCGTAGTTCATAGAACAGTTGAAATAGAAATAGAAATAATTCAAAGAAGATTAGAATAAATCTCATTGATAAGTGAAGCAGCATCGTGTGCTCGCTATTCGACTTTGCCCCTGACTCCTTTCAAAGGGATGTCCGCCGTCAGCGGTCCAATTGGTAGTCATAGCCCTTTATTAATAGGCATCGGATGTTCGCTGCCCGCCATTCTGCAGGACTTGTACATACTATTGAAGCTTTCCTTTCCAGATCGGCTTTTCGATCATACCTCGGAGGTGTTTGTAATCGCCTGTGTTAGATCAGTGAGCATCTTGGAATATACAACATTCCCCTGATTTTCTTTAGACTTTGGTGTACTCTTTCAAGGTTGATTTCCAGTACCACTCTGAGTCACGAGTCTTCAAGTAGAGGTTGTCGATTAAATCTTTCAAAGACATATGATTCGAATTTTGAGATCTTGTTTTGTATACTAAGATTAGAGTCCTTATCCAATGGGCCTTCATTGTTATTTTTCCTAGTCTGTTCCGCTCCTCTTCACTTTGGTTCAGATTCATTTTGTTATAGAAATGATCCATGGTCATAGGAGGCTCTCCAGCTAACTAGCTACCAAAATATATCTGGAGGTCGATTCTCCTCAAACATGATCAGTATGATATCCATTTGGGAGTATCGTTTGAGTAGCGGTTGCTTGTTCGTTCCCTTGTTGCCATTCAGAAACTGTCGCTAGATCCTTTATGTCCTAGTCGATCATGGAATCTAAGGGAAGTGGATAGAATGTTCCTTTATTAAGTTGAGTTTTGAATTCACTATCTGCATGCCTATGTTCTTTTTCGAAAATTTGGGTCGTACCCGAATTTTTTTTTGGAAAATATGGGTCGTATAAGAGGCCGGTGTAACTTAAGTTTGGATTGGCTAAGCATGGTTCGGCCTGAATGTCGTTCGGCACAGACATGCGGCTCAGCCTAGATGTCGTTCGGCACAGGCATGTAGCTCGGCCTGGATGTCGGTCGGCATAGGCTTGCGGCTCGGCCTGGATGCCGCTCGGCATTGTCTTGTGGCTCGGCCTGGATGCCGCTCGGCATTGGCTTGTGGCTCGGCCTGGATGCCGCTCGGCACAGTCTTGTGGCTTGGCATGGATGCCGCTCGGCATACACCTTTTCTGGAGTGACTTGGCATACACCTTTTCTGGAGTGGCTCGGCCTGGAGTTGCTTGGCATACACCTTTTCTAGAGTGGCTCGACATACGCCTTTTCTAGAGTGGCTCGGCATACGCCTTTTCTGGTGTGGCTCGGCCTGGAGTGAATGATATGCCACTTTGAATTAGTGATATATTAACTAATGATGCTTAAATGTTAGATTTATTTACATAGTCATGGATGATGTAAATATCTGTTATTGGCTGGAATGGTTATTTGAAAAATATGGTAGCTTGTTAAGTACCATGGTAATCGTTAAGCCTCCTTCAAATTCAAAAAAAACTAATTATTGTTTTGAAGGTTACTTTAAGAATAATTACTTTTATGATAAGGTTTACAGGCAATTATTGTTTAGTAATAAGTTTTAGAAAAGGTTAATAATTATTTATTTATCCTGGATAATTTATAATTGTTTTTTACAATTATTTAAGAATTAATTATTTATTAATCTGATTCTTAAAAGTTATTTCTTATTGTTATTTAAGAATGTTTAATTACTACCTAGAAGTTATGTAGTTATGGTTTAAAAAAAGCTTTAATTATATTATATTTAATTATTTAAAATGATTATCTATATATTAGTTATTAATTAAAGTTAATTAATTATATTTATTTAAGTCATTTAATTGTATTTAAAGGATAATTAATTTTTATATTGTTATTAGTTTAAAATTAATTAATCATTGTTTTAATAACATTTGAAAGTGAATTAATTATTATCTTGATATTATTTTAAAGATTAGTATATAGCCAAAATGTTTTAAAATTAATTTAATATATTATTAATGAGATTTAAAAGTTATTATTTTAAAGGGGATTTAAAATGAATGGAATAGAGGGATGTTTAAATAATAACTTATTAATTTAAGATTAAGAGGACTCAGGATTTGTGCATCATACTAATGGTCGAGTCAATATTCATGATGGTTTTATTTACAATTTAGCAAGTTCTTTCGAAATTGATATGAAACTTGTAGTTTTTTCTATATGCGATAAAACTTATTAGACATTTCAATGTGTTGTGTGTGATTAATTTTGGTTAATTTAATTTTATACCTTGTAATTAGTTTAAACTTTGGATCCTATCCAAATTCATTTTATGCCAAAAATCTCCAAAAGAAATTCCTTTACTGCGAAGTTGATATTTCTTGAAACAATAATGACATCTTCAGCCAACAGAATAGGTATTCATAAACATGTTTATACATATAAAACTGATCTGGTTATAGTTTTATATACTTATATTCAAAGCATAAAATGTAAATCCATATTGAATGGTCTAAAACATCTTTGCGGCGGTCCACAAATTATCCCTCAAGAACAATTACTATGTGTAGTTTTTCGACATGAATAACTTATCAAGTCCATAACCCAGGATATTTATGATTTCTTATAATCTGTTTCTTATGTGATATCGTGAACTATGCTTTAGATAAAATTATTTTTAACATCATGTACCACTCGAGTATACGACCTCAAAGAAAGAAGTTAACTCAACTTAACTCATTACTATGAAATGTACTTTATTTAACAAAATCTGATTATTCCTTATAAACACATCATTATGTATTATAGGGAGACGTGATGTTGAGATTAAAACATTTTCCATTTAGGTACTTATGGAATTCTAATTTGTTGAAGGAATCAGGCAATCATGGACAAGCACTGCCCATCGACGCTTAATTAATTTTAGCATTTCTATGGTTGTATACCATTCTTCCACTTTAGGCATTAAGAAACGAATGGACTTAGGAGGAAATATAAAGCACTGACTATGTGTTGACTTTATTTTTATACCAAGTCTTGTGCACCATTTAAAAGGAAACTAACTGCCCCAGAGGAAAAAACATCACATTGGCAATCATATGCTAAAAAACCCACAAAGTATCTGCACCATGAACAAGTCCATTATAAGAAAAAGCTACAATATAATATATAAGGCATGCTCGTTGCATATTAAGCATGTAATAACTATGAAAAATTAATGTAAGATCGAATAGTTTTTGTTAGGGAAAATCCCTTAAGGTCTCCTTAGGTACAAAAAAATCCAACCTCGTAGAAAAATAGGACCGAATGAATTGTAATGCAAAACAAACAATAGATAGTCACTAGCTAAAGCAATCAAAGATTAAGCAATAAAAGAAAATTAAACACGTGGTTTATAGCGGTTCCACTACCATGAGGTAGTGTACATCCACTTGGGGATAGAAGATTTTATTGTTTTCTAAGAGGAGAAATTTTTATAAGATTGATACTAGAGAAGAAGATTAGGAAATACAACTGAGAGAGATAATTCTACTCACGCTAATCTCTGCCTTTATAGAGATTATTACTTGGGGTTGAATTACAGTTATAAATCAATGCCTCATTGATTCTCCTATTCATACATGAAACATTTATCCATTTGATTTTCTAGTTTCCTCCAATTTACATGCGCATGATAAGACTCATTCTTTAACCAGCTAATTAGGAAATTAATTGATTACTTCAATCTCCCAAAATAATTCTTCTTCTTACGTTGACTCTTTACAGCTATAAAAAGGCAATATATATTTGAGTAATTATCTCAAATATCTTTCAAATCTTCTGCATTTGGAAATATTTTATCGTTGAAATCAACAATATTTCCAAATCTTCAGCATTTGGAAATATTGCATCATCAAATTTATACCTCTGTAGTAGACTAAGCCACAATCATCTGCAACCTCGCCTCCAACTAATAGTTGTCCCACCATTGGTGAACACATAACCTGGAGTTGACTTCCTTCGATCTCTATCACCGACATAGTCTAAATCACAAAATCCAACTAACTCTACCACCAAATCAAGCCCACAGTCTAGAGTCCCTCTAAGATATCTGAAAATATACTTCACTGTTTCCGAATGCATCTTTCCTAGATTTGACATAAATCTACTCACTAATCCAGCTGCCTATGCTATGTCAAGCCTAGTGCAAACCATGGCATACATTAGACTACCAACTACACCCACATAGGGAACCTCCTTCATATAAGCCTTGTCCTTCCCTGAGATCAGAGAGCCTCTACTAGAAAGTTGTATGTGCAAAGGCATGGATGTGCTAATGGCATTTTCTCCTTCCATGATAAACCGAGGAAGAACTTTCAGTATATATTCCTTTTGAGTGAGACTTAAAACTCCAAGCTTTCTATCCCTTTGGATTTCCATACCCAAATTTTTCCTTGCTTCTCCAAAGTCTTTCACCTTGAATTCTTTCTTAAGCTTCAACTTCAAACTATCAATTTTAGCTTTATACTTGGAAGCAAACAACATATCATCACATACAAGAGTAAATACACCCAATAACCATTCTTCAAATGCTTGAAGTACACATAAGTGTCTTTGATGCTATGACCAAAACAAAGTAAAAGCATAAAAGAATCAAACCTCTTGTACCACTGTCTAGGCTACTGCTTGAGTCCATACATTGACTTATTTAGCTTGCAAACCCAATTCTCTTTTCCATTTACGACATATCCGTCTGGCTACTTCATGCAAATGGTCTCATCCAAGTCTTTATGAAAGAAATCGGACTTCACATCATGTTTCTCCAGCTCCAACTCCAAGTCATGAGCGAGAACTATAACAAGCAAAATAGGGATAGAGATGGATCTCATTATAGGAGAAAAAAAATCTCATCATACTCTAATCCCTTCCTCTACGAAAACCCTTTAGCAATAAATCTAGCATTGTATCTTCGATTATCCTTCACCTTAAACACCCACTTGCAACCTATAGCTCGGCTTTCTAGAGATGGAGGTACGAAGTTCCAAGTCTTGTTCTTCTTCAAAGATTCTAACTCCTCTTCCATAGCACACATTCAGTTTGAACTGTCACATGACTTCAAAGCTTCATCGAGGTCAAGCAGCTCCTCATGAACCACATGTAGGGAACAATCAAATTGATCGCTAAGGTTAAAGTTTGCATACTGCCAATAACCATACCTCTCAAGCGGCCTAATAGTCCTATGACTAGCCTGAATAGGTTCAACTTTATGATCTCACATCAATTACATCTATCTCACTCTCAACAGCATCAAAAACTCTACTACAAGGATGGAAATAGGAACCTCTTCCATCTCCTTAGGCCTATTAGAAACATCCGATGTGGTAGGTAAGTCTTTATTAGGATCAAACATTGATAACTCATCAAAAGTAACATGTCTGGACGGACAGTCTTCCTATCAACAGGATGCCAAATACGATATCCTTTGATAACATCTATGTATCCCAAGAGGATGCCCTTGTATGCTCTAGCCTCCAACTTATCATCATCTGTATGGTGAAGACACAAAGAATAACCAAAAATATGACAATAACTATAGTACACAACTTTACCTCTCCATTTATCTTCTAGAATTTGCCCATCTATGGCTAAGCACAGAATCCGATTAATAATGTTCGCCATTGTCGATAATGCCTCAGTCCAAAAGCCTCTAGATAATCCATATGTCAATGTCAAGTAACACGTCTTCTCAAGTAAAGTCCTATTCATCCTCTCAGCATCCCCATTGGATTGCGGATCACCTTATGTCATGAAATTTCTCTCAATGCCATGCTGTCTACAAAGTTAAGGAACTCCACAGAGACAAATTCGCCGTTGTTATCAGAACATAGCATCTTCAACTTAGAACCAAACTGGTTCTCAACAAGCACCTTTTAAGCCTTATACTCCTTAAAGCTCTTGATTTGGCATTCATCACATGCATCCAAACTTTTGGAGAGAAATTAGCAATAAAAGAGATTTCACTCCGCTAATGGAAGAAATTGCAACCGGTAACAGAAGAACTGTATGCTCATAATCAAGTACCCGCTCTGATCTATGAAGTCCAACACCAAAGGATACCTTAGTCTGCTTGCCTAGCACACACTCCTTATAGAAATTCAACTGGTCGAAGTCATCTTTGATCATCTTCCATCTACGAAGAAACTCCAAGTCCTTGTCAGAAATATGACCCAATTTGAAATGTCAAAGTCTAGAGGCATCCAAAGCATGACTCTCTAAGAACTATGGTCCCTTAAGCGAACATAGATTTGGAAACACGTTTCTCTTCATATGAACAAGAGCACCCCTCGAATCCTTCAAACCATCTTCCTCTAAAGTGCTTAGCATGCAATGGATGCCAATAGCCCCAAAGAAATAAAGGACTTCCGAAGACCAGGAACATACCTGATATATATCAAAGTGCATATCACTCCGTCAAACATCCTAATCCGCACTATGCCTTCTCACTTGGCTCTACAATTAACATCATTACCTATGAGGATTACACTCCCCTCTCCATTGATTAAAGAACTAAAGTAATCCTCATTAGGCGTCATATGAAAAAATTCCTTGATTCTAGCACCGAATTGTTTGATACATCTGATACCGCTACAGATAATACATCATGAGATACAGCTTTCTCCATTGCAAATAATGAAGAACCATTTTCTTCTTTCTTCTTCTTTCAATCCAGACGGCCTCTTTTCCAACGGTCTGGTTTCTTACAATGGTGACATTTTCTATTCTTAGATTTTCCTCTATAATTATTACCATGCTTTTTAGATTTGGAATGCCCCCTAGAGTTCCAATTCTTCTTCTTCTCTCTTCCTCTCTCAGTAAATAGGCCTTGACTGCTACTTCCTCCTTAATCTTCACTCATATCTATCATTTGATCCCACAAGTCCTTAGATAGAAAAGCGACTTTACATCTTCAACGGTCAAAGTATCTCTCGCAAAGATAAAGCTACTAGCGAAACCTGTGTAACGCTCTAGAAGGAAACATAAGAGCATCATAGTCATATGTTCTTCATCTACAATAAAATCCACGGTCTTTATCTTCATCACACGATCGTCGAAGAAACCCAGATGCTCTTTGATGGAAGTACCATCTCTCATCTTCAAGTGAAAAATGTCTTCAATAAAACCAGACGGTTAGTCAAAGATCTCTTTAGATAGAAATTTTCCAACTTAGTCCAAATGCTCTTAGCAGTAGTTTTATTGATAACCTCAAAAATAATATTTTCTCCCATGGCTAATTGCAAAGTAGTAAACATCCACTTTTCTATCTCATTCCATTTCTCGACTAAAATTTCAGCCATCAACTCCTCTAAAGCAAACACCACAGGATGAACTTTATTTCTCATCAGAACAACTTCCGTCCTCCATTGACTCTTTTTAAAGTCTTTATCATCATTCCACTTCTCTATTGCTAAAATAGATCCTGATGCAATATAGGGCTCTAACATAGGGTCGTGGTATGACTACAAGGGTCTCCTCATCTCTTTCCATAATGCTTAATACACTTTCTCAATCAACCTTGTCGCTCTGATACCAGACCATTGGGGAAAAAACCCTAAGATCACCTTAAGAACAAAATACCCAACCTTACGGAAAAACAAATAGAATCAGATTGATAGCGAGGTAAAACGAAACAACCGATAGTCACCAGCTAAAAGCAATAACAGTTCAAGCGATAAAAGAAATAATATATATGATTTATAGTGGTTCCACTACCATGAGGTATTTTACATTCACTTGGGGCAAGAAGACTTTATTGCTTTCTAAGAGGAGAAAATTTTACAAGATTGATAACGGAGAAGAAGAATAAGAAATACAACCGCGAGAGATAATTCTACTCATGCTAATTTCTGCTTTATATAGAGGTTATTACCTGAGGTTGAATTAATTGATTAATGGTCATAAATCAATGACTTATTGATTCTCCTCTTCATATAGGAAATGTTTATTCATTTGATTTTCCAGTTTGCCCAACTTATATTTGCCTGATAAGATTGCTTCTTTAATTGAGTAATTAGGGAATTAACCGATTACCTCAATCTACCAATATAATTCCTTTTCTTACTTAGGTAATTTATTACTCACTTTAATGCTACAAAAAAAGGAAATATATATTTGATTAATTATCTCAAATATCTTTTAAATCTTCCACAACTGGAAAAATTATATAACTGAAATCAATATTATCTTCCAAATCTTCTACAATTGGAAATACTGTATCATCAAATCTTACAGTTTTTGTTGCCTACAAGCCATATAATTAATAGAAAATTTTAAAGCATGCGACTCTGGCATTTCAGTATGTGCATGCCATATTGATATTTTTTGCATGCAATGATTATTTTCTTTGTGTTGTTGTCCTCCAAGTGCTTGAAACAATATTGCAGACTTATATTCAAGTTTATGGTACACAGCCCAAAGCAGACCAACTTGACTAAACAACACAGAAAGCTAGAGCGTGATATGACTGGCTTTTGACTTGTAACTCAAGAAAAAACAGCCTGACAACATCATCCCAGTCCACCTGAGCACTCTATTGGCTGTAAACCAAACCTAGGTAGTCGAAGGAAGTGTTGAGCTTAATGTGATTTTGCCCTAAGTAGTTAAGATGGAGCATTATTTTGCATGTGAATAGCTGAGCCTACTAATGCAACTAATGGCTTGATCAAGCATGAATACGATTTCCTACATAAGAACAGTTAGTCCACCTTGCCAGCAACTTTTGCATTGAAAGTTTCACTGATTCCTTGCTTCTAACAACTGAGAAAGAGCATGGCGGAAAGCATTTCCATTTTTGGCATCTAAACTGCAACGACCTGGCATTTCGAACCATTCAAATTGAAAATCGTCCACACATGTCAGACTTGAATTGCTCAAAATAAAAGATTGTTAATTTATATTTGACAAAACTTAACATATACAGTGAATAAACCAATCATAGAATCACAGACGCAGAGTTTACAATAATAATCAACGGAACAGATGAATAGTAGTTAATGAAGCTACTACAAAACATCAGAGTCTAAAGCATACAACAGAAATGTCAAATACAAAGAAGTCACTAATACAAAAGAAAATGACAAGTCTGAACATATCAACTGGAAATAAATGAAATAACAGAAATAACTGAAAGCTAAATAGATACAAGATAGATTTTTAAGCAAAGCTCCTACCTCCAAAGGCGAGTCTCAAATGCTGTGAGTGTCTGACAAGAGTATAAAGAAAAACACAAAACACTTAAGTCAGAATTAACATTCTTATGCTAGTAAATCATCTCAAGTGAAATATCAGGTGAAAAGCAATATAACTTAAAGGATGTTTAGGATTCCCATCCTTTAAGAATCCGTTAAACTATTTACATACATAGTACAATACGCTACATATATAATGTCTACAGTAAAGTAAAATATTAAAATAGCGTTAATACTTTACCTATATCCCCCTTAACATATTTTTATATAAATGTCATAGTCTATACAGTAATGTAAACTCCAACAAATCAGTGGACTATCAGGAAGCACTCCATAGGTACGATACAAACCAAACTTGTAGAGGGCGAGAAAAGGCATGTGACAAGACACGCAAGGCAATGCACAGGGTAGGATACTACCATTTTATGTATCTGGACTTATGGTAACGCATAGCAGCTACTACTATCTACCTCAAGACACGCTTCCAAAATCAAATGTGCACCCAATCAAATCACAATGTAATAGAATGATATCAAAGGAATGTGCCTGATCGGAGGTGCGACCGCACTTGGCCCGGCATGGTTCCTGTTTTAGTCACATCAAGCTGACATGCGAAAATCAGGGCTGCATTAATGCGTCATACAGAATCATCACCAAACCATCCTACTTCGTTCTACAATCCCCATCATGTATATAGTGGTTAAAGTGGTTTTCGGTATTCGTAGAGAGTATGACAATATCCGATCCTGATCACTTTTACAACCAAATGTTTATTTCACACCATGGTCATTTTTATTTCAAAACTATTCATACTTCATATCAAAATATCATATTCATTTCATAAATCATATCATTTTCGAAATCGTATTTACTTTCAAAATCATATCACTTTCAAAATCATATTCACTTTCGAAATCATATCATAAAATAGTTTAAACAATCATATCAAAATATTCGCTTTTAAATCCATCAAATCTAAATCATAATAGCTCCAACGTTACAGTTTGAATATATTTCATATGTTGAAAAAATAATTATAAAATGAAATAATTTATGTTTAATAATAGGTTATAGATTAAAATAGTATATGTATTAAAATATATACACTTAAATTTTTTATAAATTTAAAATAATATATATTAAAATAGTTTATATATTTAAAAGAGTTTATATCGAAAATAGTTCAAATTAGAACCATTTCTTTAAATTTCACAAATCAATTCAAATCTAATTTAGTTCCACAACTTAATTTATATCAATTTCAATTCAACAATTTCAATTAAAAAGATTAGAGGTTCGGTCCAAATTTCATTAAAATTATTCTTAATTTATATCAATTTCAAAACTAGATTTGAACTAAAATTTAAACCAATTCCAATTCAGTACGTTTCAAAGTTTAAATATTGAAATAGTTTCCAATAACCCAATTAGATAAATTTCCTTTGTATTTCAATGTTCACTTTAATTTTATTTAAATTGAAAATACTCACTTAATCAATTTTAATAACATTAAATAAAATCTCAAATTAAAAATTTAAATCAATATTAAATATTCAATTTTAATTTTATTTAAATTTGAAAATATTTATTCAGTCATCTTTAATCAAAATTCAGTTATCAAGTTGTTAAAATCATATCTTAAAAATCTCAAATCGATAAGTTTTAAATCAGTTTTATTTAAGTTCAGTTTTTAAATAGTTTAAATTACAAATTATTGTTAATTTATCTTTCCCACTTTTACTTATTAAAGTTATACAAAAATCTATATAAAATATTAAGATAAATTTAAATAAATACTTTGAACATATTATATATATATTTAAGTTATTAAAAAATCTATTTCAAAATATTGACATAAATCAAAATAAATATTTTAAACATATTATATGTATATATATTAGTTAAATTAAATTTTATTAAATTTTATTATATTAAATTTTATTATTAAATCTATTTTAAATCTTAATTATATATTTTAAAAATAATAAAGATATGAGTAAAATTTCATAATTTAAAATTTCAAACTTAACATATAAATTTAAAATTTCCAAAACATATAATTTTAAAAAATCTAAACTTTACTCATATATTAGAATACAATCTTTATATTATATTTTTTTAAATCAATTTTTATTAAAACCCATATATTTCCTTTTAAAACTTTCGAAACCATTTTTCAAAAATAGACCAACGGTGTCCGTATATAAATTTCTATTCTATGGTTTGGTGATACAGATATTTATCATTTCAATCCGCAATAATTTAATATTTACGGGTATATATCATTTGAACCAACAATCCTAAAATTTCAAATCAATAAAATTGCTTGGGTTTACCATTTCAACCCAAAACAATTTTCGCTAACCTATAACATTGTTCGAGTATGTATCATTTCAACCCATAGGGAATTTCTAAACTAACAGGGAACTTGCAGTGTGAGAACAATAGAATAAAATAGCGCAACATAACAATTACAAGCATATATAATCATTAACAATTAAAATTTAATATATATACTAACAGGATATGGTGTTATATGTCAATTAACATATGTTAACAATTTTCAATGATAACATATCATATCTAACAATTTAAATAACTAACATTTCAAATTTAACAAAATATTTCAATCGGCATTTCATGTGAATTAAATTTACTAACAAATGAATGTTAATCGTGAGTGATCGCTCACCCTTCGAGGCTATGGAAACAATGATAGTGAAGGTGACACGGACACGCACATGGGTATGCAAAAAATCACCAAACAGACACGAACAAGCAAGTGGATAGCGAAGAACAACAAACAGCTGCTACATGGATCTGGACAACAACAAAGCAAGGTAGCACGATCTAGAATTCGATGAAAAACAAATACAAGCTAGCTTAAGATTGATGGAAACAAAATACACACACACACACACACACACACACACACACATATACATATACAATATATATACCTCTCCTCGTTTTTTTATAGGAACAGAAGTTATGGCATGCAAAGTAAGTAAACTTGTCAAGACAAAGAATTGAACATAGAGATCTCCTATACAAACATAGTTATACCAATCATAACTGATGAGAAGTAAGTAAACATGAGAAGTGTAGGGCTGCAAGGCATCGGCTGGCAGCAGAGGGGCCGATGGTGGTGATGGTGTGGCTACAGCTGTGCTAGGTCGAATCTATGGATAGAAGGGGTGGTGGTGGGGTAATGCTTGGCTAGTGACTATGGCTAGGGTGCGGCTGCTTGCTAAGGTGCAGCGAATGGAGGCGGGAGGAGCACGACGTCAGGGAGAAGGCTTAGTGGGGATGAGTGAATGGCGGGCGCTATGTGGAGTAGATTGCTGTCACATGTTCGGATCAGGGAGTTTGCTGCTAGGGAAGGTATCGAGCAGCGATGTGCGGCGAGAAGTTAGGAGGGTTCAAGGTGGAGGGGGAAAGGAATGGATTTAATGGCATTCAGAGAAGATAAGGTGGTGGTGTTCATAGTGAAGGCTGAGCTTTCGACAACTGTGGTGAGAGGGGTAGGTTGTATTCGGCATAAGGTGGTCGGGTGCTATGTCGAGCAACTACGGGTGAAGTAGGTGCAAAAGGTGGAAGCGTGCAGGGTTTGGATTGGTCGGCAAATTGCTTGGCGGTGGATCTATGGAAGGCGTGATCGACTAGAGATGGCTATGGTCTGATGTTCGAAGTTGAGGAGGAAGGCTGCGTGCTCAATGGAAGGGGAGATGAAGACTTCAAGCATGAACCTATTTCTCTTCAAGCAAAAGAACTAAAGCAACTGGACATAATATGAACATTGCTTTATTATTATTTTATGATATGGCGGAACAAATGGAAGGAAGAGGAAAAAAGCACAAACCAGAGAACATGAATTGAAGCCAAGGAATAGTAAAAGTCAAAAGTAGAATTTTGGGAATTATAAAGTTCAGGGCCCATTCATTATCTTTTCGGCTGGACAATGAAACGACATTAGGAAAGCCAAAAGGTTAAAATTGGATACCAATATGACTAATTGTTTCGCAAATTTCGCCAAGTGCCAAATGCTGAAATATTGGAGTGAATATAATGTGGAGATCATTACGACGAGACAAACAGAATGGTACATAGATATTAGAGATATGATCATCCTATCAAAACTCGATTTTTACTGTCAAACTGCTACTAAATCGACGAAAATAAAATAATCGGAGCTATAGCAGTTCCAATTTAGCGAAATGAAATATGACTTCTCACTTAGAAAATGATTTACAACTTTGTTATATAAAAATATTCAAGTTTCGAAAATATTTTATTTTCAACAAATTTTACTGATTTTAAATTTAAAATGAAAATTGCACAACAAACAAATATATTTTCTGACGAAAATTCGACACTTGCTACTTTAAAATAGACGTACTCCAAATATCGAATTTTCATTGCAAAATTTTAAATATTTAATTTCAAGAAAAATTTAGTTAATTGTGTTATTTAAAAATCGTTAAAATTTTGAGGTCGTTACATAGACATATCAATACGAGCAGCTTTGTGCACATGGTGGTGTTATAGTGCATCCTTTCAAGTTCTAGTATCAATGAAACGTGAATTGCACTAGTATATGGCGTGGATTGCCATAGTAATGTTCCTAGCTTTTCATAGGACTATATAACATGCAAGAAGCTGAGTAGCACTGAAGAACCATGATTGAAAAGAAATTGAGAAATGTATAAAATTGGTCTGAACTGCTACCACAGTAAGTGGTCTGAACACAGGCGATTCTTATATGCATGTGTTAACCCGCCTTTTGTCAAAGCCATAAGTAGGCAGATTCAACCTAACTAACTTGAAGACTATCGAGGTTGGAATATGATGGATTTGGTTTTGAAGGATGAAGTTTACTTGGATATGTCATTTGGTCAAGAAATGGAGGGAATGCACTGCACAAGTACTTCGTTCGGTCTACACTCCCCGCTCTGCATAAAAGAATCGTTCGGCATTAGAAATGGTTCGGCATTCGTTGTCGCTCTGCATAAAGGAGTCGCACCTCGATACCTCGCACCTCGGTACCTCGCACCTCGGTACCTCAATACCCCGATACCTCGATACCTCGATATATACCTCGCACCTCGATACCTCAGTACCTCGCACCTCGATACCTCAATACCATGCACCTCGATACCTGGATGCCACGCACCTCGATACCTCGGTACCTCGCACCTCGATACCTCGCACCTTGCACCTCGATACCTCGACACTCGCACCTCGCACCTCATTGTACCTCGCTCGGCATCGTACCTCGCTCGGCATTGGTGGCTCGGCATGGGTCGCTCGGCAAAGATGGCTCGGTGGAAAGTCGTTCGGCATAAGACGAATGTGGCTCGGTGGAAATTCTTAATGGGCCTTTACCGTTCAGAAAGCCAAGCAACTCGAAGTTCGCCTATAAATACAGCTTGTAGGGGTTCAGAAAGAGGGATCTTCTTCTCTTCTGCTCCCTGACTTTTTATTTCCTAAGACTAAGGCCAGTCTACTACTTTGTAACTGTAATTGATTCAAACATCAATAAAAAGGAAACTTCTAGAGTGGACGTAGGACGAAGTTAGCCGAACCACTATAAAACTTGTTGTTCTTTACTGCTTTCATTTTAATTTCAACTGTTCTTCATATTATTACTCTCTACACACACTCTATCTATTATCAGTGATTGTTAATTGGTGCTTTCATTTACATTTGGGTGTTAGTGACCAATTTTGGCGCTAACTTTTTGGTGCTTTCACTGAGAAGGCAAGCACTCAGGGATTTTGGAGCTAGGAACTTGGATTCTAGAAAGCAATGGCTAGGCCTTCAACAAGAAAGCAAGTGACAAAAAGGAGCAATCAGGAGGAAAGTCAAGAGGCTTCTTCTGGAGCTGGAGCAGGTCAAGCATCCATCTACATCAGCAGAGACGAGATGGAAGCAATGTTGAAAAGACAAGAGGAGATGATGCAGGCTCTTCTCAGACAATTTGCACAGGCAGGAAATGCAGGAGCTCAGGTCCGTGGAGCTGGATCATAAGTGCTCAACCAGTAAGCAAAGGGAATAGCTCAGCAGGGTGCAGCACCCAATCAGCAGACGGCTATCAATCCAGATGGATCTAGACTCGGGGGCATACCACCAGGGAATGCTGAACCAATCCATGGAGGGATACCAGATAACGCTGTCCAACCCGACACCAATAAGAGTGTAGGAGTACGAGATGAGGAGTATGTGCCAGAATTCCCTCATCAACTCGGGAGGTAGACCAGAGGCAGCGGACAAGGATTACAGCTTGGTGACAACGACAGACTGGCGGAGATGGTTAGACAAGCTATGAGAGGTGGATTGGTAAACAAAGACTTGGAGGATGTGAATAGGAGTCCTTTTACTGCTACTATGAGGCGAGCTAAGAACCCACCAGATTTTAAGCTACCATCAGTGGAGATGTATAATGGGAGGACGGATCCTACGGTTCATCTTACAAAGTATGTGAGGCATATGGAAGTGATGGGGGCATCAGAGGAAGTCATGGCCCGATGCTTCCTATTGTATCTGACAAACATAGCAGCACTATGGTTTAGACAATTGGAGAGTGGTTTCATTGGAACGTTTACTAAGTTGACTGAGAAGTTTATGAGGCGGTTCAGAGTTCACATTTCATGACCTAAGAATGTGATGAGTTTGGCAGCTCTAAAGCAGAGGACTGGGGAATCTTTGAGGAGCTTTCTGATGCGATTCAATGCAGCGGCAGCATCGGTGGATCAACCAGATCCATCCATGGTCTTAATGGTAGCTGTATCTGGCATAGCTAATGAAACAGAGTTCAAAAATTCACTGACATGGGATCCACCTATGGATCTAGGGGAGTTTTATCATGAGGCCGAAGGATTTTTACGATTAGAGGATGCAAATGCTGAGAGAGAGGAAGGAGAAGGAGATGATGTTTATGCATTCAAGGGTCAAAATCCTCCAAAAAAAGATTCAAGAACTGATAAAGGGAAACGGAAGGCTAGGGATAACGACGATGGACCAACGTGACCACGAAAGGAACCGAGATTCACCTCTTATTCAGAGCTGAACGAGACTTTGCAACGAATTTACCAAGACATTAGGGGGCAGATTCCCTATCGGAGGCCAATGAGAAGGGATCCGACCAGCAATGAAAAAAGGTCAGACAAGTATTGTTTATTCCACGAACTGAACGGTCATAGCACAAATGACTACAGGCACTTGAAGGATGAGGTTGAGGGACATATCTAGAATGGTTTGCTATCGCAATATGTGAGAAGGGGAACAACGACGGTGGAACGAGAGCGGCCACCACCTACACCAACTGGGAACGGCTCGGGATCGGGGCGTCAGCTTGTCATCAGCTGATTGAAATAATGACGAATAAGTGGCAAACTCCACACCAACGCGATTAAGTCATTTACACATGTACAGGACCGCGAACGATCCCCAGGCATGCTCTGATACGACTATAAATCGCATCAATGTAGGTGTTTCCACTTGGACGTCCCTGTTTTGCTTTTATTTTCCATTTCTCATGTTTGGACTTGATTTATTTTGACATTTTCGTTGAAAGACTTATTTTGAATGAAAATCTGTTGTTCGTGATTCCATGAGGGCTAAGCCACTTACACATGTATGGGGTCATGAATGGTCCTTAGGCATGCTCTGAGATGGCGATAAACCGCCACGACAACAGTTCAAAAACTCACTCGAACGTGAAATCTGACATTAATGATACTAAGTCCCCCCCGGGCACACACAACTCGCCTCGAACGGCACCCGACCACGAACGGTCACAATTCGCCTCGAACGGCACCAGATCATGAACGTTCACAACCCGCCTCGAGCGAAACCCGACCGCGAACGACCACAACTCGCCTCGAACGGCACCCGACCGCGAACGGTCACAACTCGCCTCGAACGGCACCAGATCGTGAATGATCACAACTAGCCTCGAACGGCACCCGACCGCGAACGGTCACAGCTCGCCTCGAACGGCACCAAATCGCGAACGATCACAACTCTCCTTAAACGACACTCGACCGTGAACGGTCACAATTCGCCTCGAACGGCACCAGATCGCGAACGATCATAACTCGCCTCGAACGGGCACCCAACCGCGCACGGTCACTATTCGCCGCGAACGGCACTCGGCCTCAAACGGTCACATACCACCCCGAATGACATACGATCCCGAATGATCATCATTTGGGTCAGACAAGGCTATTAATTTCTTTGCAGGTCATTAACAGGATACGAACATCTAGCTTATTATGCTACAAAACACACCTTCCATTAGCAATGCATGTTTTGGGGGGCAAAGTGTTAACTCGCCTTTTGTCAAAGCCATTAGTAGGCGGATTCAACCTAACTAACTTCACGACTATCGAGGTTGGAGTATGATGGATTTGGTTTTAAAGGATGAAATTTACTTGGATATGTTATTTGGTCAAGAAATGGAAGGAATGCACGGCACAAGTACTTCGTGCGGTCTACACTCCCCGCTCGGCATAAAAGAATCGTTCGGCATTAGAAATGGTTCAGCATTGGTTGCCGCTCGGCACAAAGGAGTCGCACCTCGATACCTCGTACCTCGGTACCTTGCACCTCGATACCTCGCACCTCGATACCTCGGTACCTCGCACCTCGATACTTCGATACCTTGCACCTCGATATCTCGGTAACTCGCACCTCGATACCATGCACCTCGATACCTTGGTACCTCGCACCTCGATACCTCGACACCACGCACCTCGCTCAACATTGCACCTCGCACCTCGCTCGGCATCGTACCTCGCTCGGCATTAGCGGCTCGGCATGGGTCGCTCGGCGAAGATGGCTCGGTGGAAAGTCATTCGGCATAAGACGAATGTGGCTCGATGGAAATTCTTAATGGGCCTTTACCGTTCAGAAAGCCTAGCAACTCAAAACTCGCCTATAAATACAGCTTGTAGGGGTTCAGAAATGGGGATCTTCTTCTTCTTCTCTTCTGCTCCCTGACTTTTTATTTCCTAAGACTAAGGCTAGTCTACCACTTTGTAACTGTAATTGATTCAAACATGAATAAAAAGGAAACTTCTAGAGTGGACGTAGGCCGAAGTTAGCCGAACCACTATAAAACTTGTTGTTCTTTACTGCTTCCATTTAATTTCCACTGTTCTTCATATTATTACTCTCTACACATACTCTATCTGTTATCAATGATTGTTAATTGGTGCTTTTATTTACATATGGGTGTTAGTGACCAATTTTGACGCTAACAGCATGTGTTTGTTTATCTGGCATTTCAATGTACATTATATCAAAACTCTAGCATATATGTGCCGGTTGGAATTATATGGGTATAAAATATTAGCACTAAATCTATGTTTTCACTCTCACTTTAGTTTGTATTCATTATAGGGAAAGCACAATGGTACAAAAGTTATGATTTTTTCCAAAGACATTGAGAAGTATATCCCTAATAATCTTATACATTGAGTCCTATAGTGAATTTAATTTTCGTCACATGGGTTGGGCCGTGTAATGCCCCAACTCTGTACCCATACAACAAAAAAGAATTACTTTGTAATCATGTCTGGTCATAAAGAATGAGGCTTGTTAGGAGTCACCTCACGTGAATATTTCCTTGAGCTAACACCAATACGTATCAAAAATCTCAAAACTAAAACGATCATATGTATCATGTACCAGGACAAATCAATAAACGCGTGGTTTCACTAGGAAAAAATATACAACATATATAAATGAACATAAAGTCGTAGATCGCAGTAGAATATATATATACATACATACACACACACACAAACTGATATGACAATAAACCCATTTCAATTTTTCTATACACAGTTCCTGGCTAACTCAATACAAAATAATACAAGGAGACATCCAAAGCAAATGTACTTCGACAAATCAACATGATATAATTTATAACCTATCTCTACTAAAGCGCAACATCCAAAAGGCTAACTTCCCCAAACTGAAAAGTCTTGGACTGATCCGACTATTATAAATAATAAACATGTCATACTATATTTAAATCCATCGTGATTACATAGTGATAAGCATGGTATTATAAAGTCAAGTATGAATACGACCAAACGAAACATCTATCATAACACCTTAATAATAATATACCATGCCTCACTTTACAAATATCACCCAAGGAGCACATACAAGCAAGTAAGAATCACAACCTTTAAAATTCAGACGATAATAACCAAATCCATCGAAATATCAAAATAGCACAGATAAATGAACCACGTATCCATGTAACCACAATAAAGGAACGAATCTCGAATCAAGCCAAATTCAAGGGTCAACAAACAAAATGTCTAGACTTGCAGTCCTAACAGAAGTTTAGACTTTAGACTATCAACCCCTAAATTATAAATTAAGAAGGAATAATCCCAAACAAATGATCAAAGCATCAAATCTCAACTTGTAGCCTTGATGAAAGTAAAAACTTCTGACTGTTAAGCCATAAAAGATAAATTAGGAAATATGGAATCCCCTACGACGAAGACCGGACCAAATAGCGAAAATCAATATCCAGGAATACTATCTTGATTTTCAATCCTAATGGAATCATAGACTTTCGACTGTTGGTCCTTAGAGATTGCAATAAAGTAATCAAAGCACGCTCAATACAAAAGATCAAAAACAATATCAAAATAATTATCTCAGCCTACAATACTATGGAAGTGATAACTTCCGGCTGTTAGGCCTTTAGAGATATCTAGAAAACCTAAAGTCAATAAACATCAAAATAAATTAAGTACTCATTGTATGAAACCATATATCTCTGTGCTCAGTCCTTAGAGGGGTGAAACTCTCGAATAAACGATCCTAGAGGATAGAAAAAACCGATCATACAAGAAGGAGATCTCTTAGCTATAAGCTCTTATGAAAGGATGACGGACAAGCTCACAAAATGTGTCTAATGTCATAAAAAGATAGTTCATAGCTGCCTTGGGTTAAGGTATATCAATGATAGATGGATGCATAACAAGTCTCTAATGTCAAACATCATCTCTAATGAGATGGTAATATCAAATATCTCAGATACAATGGATCTACCTAAGTCACTCAAATGGGAGACCGACATACTACAACACTGCTATAGGAAATGCTAATAACCATAGATATTTTTCTACAGTCTCTAGGTTATTTCCAAAATTGTGACACTTGTATCCATCATATTTCATAAACACATTGCCGGACTATGTCAAGCATTGGCCACGGTTCCTGCTTGACCCTAGTAATGGATTGTTGTCCTTAAGTGACGTCGTGGCAATGATTTAATGAGAGATATAACTCTCAACCTTCAACTCAACATGATGGCATTAGGGATCTCGGACATGACCCCGCAATCAGGACAACTAGGTAGATAACTAGCCTATCTAGTGGGTCTAATTCACGCGCTCTCCATAATGACATGAACCCAATGACATTGATTCCCAACAATTATTCCAAACTATATAAGTCCTAATGAAAGTAATAACTAGTAATCTCGACTCTAGGAGTCCTAAAGGGAGTGACAACTATTACTCTCGATTATATGAGTCTGGATGAGATCATACTAACATAATAGATTCTTGATTACTAGCCCTAAGAGTAGATAAAGATACCAGACTAATTAGTCCTTAGAGGGTGCAACCAATATACTATCGACGAGATGAGTCCTAATGAGTGTAATAAAAAGAACTTTCGACTCCACAAGTCCTATTCAGAGCATGAAAACAAACTAATTCCTCGACTACTAGTCCTAAGAGTAAAGAATAATATACTCGACTAGTTAGTCCTACGAGGATAAATCTATAAATTCCAGCATATCTCTAGCTTATGGCCCCTGAAGAGTGATGGAACTCTTGACTACTAAGCTCTAAGGAGTCACCACTAGATGATATCACAAATTCCTAACACATCTCCAAATTATAAGTGACATTCATTTACTAATATTAGTCGAACAAGTATTACTTGAGCGTCTCATACCACTCAATTCTTTTCATATTCTCCTAGAAGGGAAACGCTACGTGTTCTTGAGGCAGACCCTTCCATTATTGTATGTCAACATTACATTATCACTCCTTGGAGTCCTTCCGTGGATAAAACTAGGGAATAAATCCTTTCCATTCTATGCTGGGCACATTTCCTTCACATACCATCTGCGCTCCATCCATGATTAAGCTAAACTGGTTGGCATGTGCAGTTGCTACAGTAAAATGTTTTGATGCAAATATAGTAGCCCGAAATAAGTTAGTATATGCCAAGTATCTGATTGAAATTACTTAGAAAAGCCTCTGCTTTCCTAAATTTCTGTTCAAATAGCCAAGGGCCATGTTGCTGTTGTCGATCTCCGTTACCATTGGAAACTTAATATCTGCATAGCTTGCCACTCCTTTGGTAGCCTAAAGGAATCTTATAAACATCGGATTGACGAATTGCCTATTCCATTTTTTGATAGGATTTCACTTCCTCATCCAGCTCAAAAGTGGGTTCCTAAGCCTCACCCTGCCGAAATTGTTGCTCCGACTATAACAGTGACTATCGAGGCTGTTTTATCTTTGGATCTGGGAGTTTTGGTTCCAGTTTCCTCAAACGACTTCTTTTAGTATGCATATGGGTAGGCTTGGATTCATGATCCTTCATATACGAGGTATGATCCAAAGGTGGTTGGTTTATAAGTATGTGAGTGGTGATGAATAAGATAGGTGGCTATTTTTATCATGTTAAGGCTGAAGGATTAGCTCTTACTATACTAACTTGAGTTGGTGATATGAATCGCAACCTGCTATCGGATGAGAATTGAGATAGGAAACTTCTATACTACTCAGACTCAGTGGACTACATTCTAACATAGTGGCACTATTTTTTAGATTTTATCATGTTATTGGGCCTTAATCTACATATGATGGGAGTGACGGGAGTGATGCGAGTGGACCTTCTTCTTCGGGGAGGACTAGGATTTATTTCAGCCTTTATTAAGTCAGGCTTACTGCCAACTTCATGTGCTTTATTTATCTTGAAGATGTTTTGGTGCTTGTGTCAGACATCTATCTTTTCTTCTTTATATATGTAGACGGGCCACAATATTCCAAGCTGGCTTGGCTAAAAAATTAATTTTATATTTTGATTTAAAAAGAGAATTGAAAGATAGTAAAATTTGCAAATATATATATATATATATATATATACATACGTTAACAATACAATTAAACCGGACAATGATTGTCTATATGAATTTTTTATATTAGTAAACTATATTAACATGTGTAAGTCTATAAGATGGATCATGTAGTGTACATATGCAAGTATAGGTGACTAACTATACGATATATTTAATATAAAATTAACAGATGATAATAGCAAAGTAAATGAAAATAAGCACACCGGGATTTTATACTGGTTCAGACCTCTCGTCCTACGTCCAGTCCCGAAGCTCCTCTTCGGAATTCGATTATCAAATACCCTCACTTCATCCGGAGCAATAGGCTAGGTTACAAAAGCTTGTTCATGTCAAGTGTGTGTTTTATAACACGAATATTGACTATTAAGTACAAATGCTTCCAATATATATATATATATATATATATATATATATATTAGAGGATTATTGATTGAAGAATTATGTATATATGAAAGAGTGAAATACAAATATATGATTGCTAGAGATCAAGAATATATCAGAATAAAAGAGTAAAGAGCACAAGTTAGTCAGGTGAGATCTTCTCTTGGATTCTTGATGCTATTTATAGCGGTAGAGAGATTCCTTGAGTGGTTGCATCCATTAAAAAGTGTTCTATGATCGCTTCTGATGGTGATGAAGAGTTGTAGTGAAGAGGAGTGAAAGTGTCTTTTCAATTGTGACAGTTGCAATTTTAATGTCAACACCCTAGTTCAAAATCAGACGTCTGGAATATGTCTCAGACATCTGGCTCTATATATTTTTTGTATATAGTAGCTTTTCAAACGTCTGAGTACATTAACCAGACATCTAATTCTGTCTGGTTTATGATCTAGAAGATTCATTCAGACGTATGGCTAGTGCACCCAAACGTCTGAACTTGTGCATGTTGCTTTTTTTGTGTCTGCGTCATTGCTCTTCTGATTCTTTCGACTTATAGCCTCTTGATACTTTCTTTGAGTCTTATTCTTGTCTCTTTGGTGATATTACTTTAACAATTACCTGTGAATAGAAATATATATATGCATATTCGATTTCCATTATATAGTTGTCATCATCGAAATCATAGAATTGATTTCCTAACAATCTCCCCTTTTCGATGATGACAACTATTCAATGTACTTTTATATAAATCATGAGTCTCCCCCTGAATATATGCTTTATTGTTAATGTTTTATAATTATACTTATATTTCTCCCACTTTGGCATTATCAAAAAGAATTATAAATAATTTAACCAATCGTCAAACACAAAAAGGAAATTTTCATTAATAATTCGAAAGTGATTGCATACATATATTTTGTCAATTTTACAAAAGTTGATATCCCAAAAACCTAAAACTATTATTCCCAACTTCTATGATTCCTTTGGAGAAGCTTTATCTTGATCATCTTTCTTTGTTTCTTCTTTTTTAGAAGTTCTAGCCTTTGTAGGAGATGTCAAAGCTTTCTTGAGAGGTTCATCCTCAGAAAGTTTGGAATGTTTTGCGGGAAGAGAAGGTATTGGGGTTGGCCAATCTTCAGAAGGTGGTGTTGGGCCGCGAACCCGTTGTAGTTCTTTAAGAACCGATAAGACAGTCAAAAGAGATTCTTCAACTGTGGCTAGGCGTGTAGCAAATGATGTTTCGAAGTTGTCAATCCGCTTAGCCAAATTTTTTTGATTTTGAGATAGTATATGTTGATTTCGAAGGGTGAGATCTCAAACACTTTCATTAGGATTTGTATCCGTTCGAGTCCCCATAATCTCATGCTACCATGGATAATCAAATGGTACAGGAGGAGGTGGAGTTGCTTCTCGATGTTGTTCCTCCTCTTGAGATGGTTCAATATGTGGTTGAGGAGGAGGATCAACTCGTCTAAACTGATGATTGTGCATCCAATCTTCAAAGGATATAAATTATGGGATAATCTCGGGTAGGTGCATAAGAGAGAAAATTTTGGTGGAAGCATATTTTGGTGAGATTTCTTTGAAGGTCGATAGATAGGATGGAATGTTATGTGCACGAATAAGTCTCGTAATATATGTTGGGTAAATAATTGATGGTCGTAATCGAGACCAAATATGCTTGAGCTTATCGAAGATGAATTTGGCCCAATTCACCCTTGTTCCACTAAATAGAGCATATAGGGCTTTGTGCTCTAATTCGGTTATTTGCTTGTGGCTTCCAATACGTGGAACGATGGTATCGATTATCATTCGAGTAAGGAGTCGAGATTTTGGATGTAGATATTTAGAAGCAAACTTTGGCATTTCATCTTTCCAAATTTGATGCGTTATACTATTTCTCGGCTTAAAGCGCATATCGGGAATGTTGTAAAAATCTTCGCACGTGTCAGAGCATCCTAGGGTTCTACCTATTATGCCAGGAGTTAATCTAATCGTGTTGCCATACACGCTAGACCAGAGGCAGTTATCTTCATCTTTAGTGTTCCACGCTGAAGTGCTATCCAAATTCGTATAGAATAGAAATATCGCCAATTGATCGATTTGGATGTCATTAGGAGTGAATGAAATCAAGGTTTCTAACCCAAAATTCTCACACATTTCATCCAAATCATACATTGGAAATTTAAGTAGATTATAGAATGGACCTGTGTGAAGCCTTTTCCTTTGTATATCTTCATACCTCTTGATTAAATGTGGTGCTCTATTCATCCATCTTTCAATTTGTTCATCCGAGCAAACTTGAGGATTTGAAGATGATGTTGGTTGGTCTTGTTTTCTTTTGGAAATCTTAGGATTCTTAGTTCGAGGAGGCATTGCGATTTGATTGCGTAAAGATGAAGTTTTTAAAAAAAAATTGTCACTAGAGGAATCGGAGGTTTGAAAATTTTTGAGATAAAAGAAAAAAATGACGTTATCTAGGCTAATTTAAAGAGTCTATTGAATTTCAGACGTTTGGAATCCAAATCCGATGTCTGGTTTGCCCTAAAATTGAGTATAGTAGATAAATTCAGACGTCTGGTTTTTGGGTTAGACGTCTGGTATAATCGAGTTTGTATAATTTGATAGGCAGAGAGTTTTATTAGACGTCTGGATTAAAAATCAGACGTCTGGAATAGGCCAATTTTGTAAAAAAAACTTTGTGGCAGAGAACTAATACAGACGTCTGGGTCTAATTTCAGACGTCTGAAATTTTTGAATTTTTATTTCGAGGAGACAGAGCGAATTTTCAGACATCTGGGGGGTATATCAGACGTCTGACATATGCACATTGCTTAAAAATTAGACGTATATCAGAGTGTCAGACGTCTGAGGTCTACATCCATACGTTTGAAATGGGCAATTTTTTTAAAAATAGCCTAAAATTTGATGGTTTTGCTTATTTTTCGATTATCTATTTTATGAATAAAAAATATTATTATTTATGTAAATAAATATAGATGCATTCAATAACAAATATAATTTATTTAGAAGGCGATGGAGTTTTATGATCTCCTGACTTGTTATCCTTCCATGGTTGAAGTGGAGACCATATATTTCTACGTTCGTGAGTTCTTAGGAAGCCAGAAATTCGTCTTGGTGAAGAGTCCGAAGGAGTACGATATGAAGACGAGGGATCCAAAGAACTACAAGGTTTTGAAAGTGGTTCATGGACATCTTTCTGCCTTGACGTACAAAACTTCATCGCTACTTACTCCAAAAAGCTTAGTCGTCGTGCTGTAACTTTTTGTTCAAAATATAGTTCTCGTTGTAGATCTATCTGTTGTTTCTGATAGTGATGAATTTCATCAGTTTTCTCCTCTGTGTTAGGAGAAACAAACAGAGATCTTTTGGTCTTCTTGCTATCAGGGGTAAATCTCGTGTGATATGAGGCATCTATATGTCGATTCCTGCTTTGGTGTAGGTGAAGGAAGCCGTTGTGATGTATCCGTCGAGCTATCCGTCGTAGGCGTCAAGATGGATATATAAGAATTCTCAGAAGACATGGCTATATTTTAATTCTTGAAGATGATATGAATTGAGTGTATATTGTTTTTCTTGTTGTATAACTGTTTATATATAAGTTGAAAAACATTATTTACAGAAAAACTAACTTTCTAAAAAAATTAAAGGTTCAGAGATTATTAATTATAAGTTATGGATAGTAAAATAAATGACTATTGTTAATTATAATTTGTGGATAGTAAAATAAATGACCAATCATAGCCTAAATGAAGCAGTGGTTTTTTTAAGGGAGAAGATCATGAAGTAAGCAAATCCCTAAATTCCGTCGGAGTTTAATAAAAGTTTGTTCATCTAGTAGTTTTGTAAAGATGTCTGCTATTTGATTTTCGGTATTTACATATTCTAATGAAATAGTTCCTTTTTCAACATTGTATCGTACAAAATGATGTCGTATATCTATATGCTTAGTTCGTGAATGATTGATAGGGTTTTTTGATAAATTTATAGCACTGGTGTTATCACAATATATTGAAGAATTGTTGATAACTTTTCCAAAATCTGTAAGTGTTTGTTGCATGTATATCACTTGTGCACATGCTAGAGCCGCGGATATATATTCGGCTTCGCAAGAAGATAAAGAAACACAATTTTGCTTTTTGCTAAACCATGAAACTAATCATTATCCGATAAAGTGACAAGTTCGACTAGTACTCTTACGATCTGCTCTACATCCATCGAAATCCGCATCGCTATATGAAACTAGTTCAAACGATGATCCTTTAGGGTAAAACAGACCATAATCTCCAGTACTAGATAGATAACGTTAAATACACTTAACAACTCTTAGATGAAATTCTTTTGGTTTTGCTTTAAATCGAGCACAAACACATACACTAATCATAATATCGGGTCGACTGGCCGTCAAATAAAGTAAAGAACCAATCATGCTAAGATATAATTTTTCATCAAAATCTTTTCCGTTATCATCCTTTTCTAAGTGAATAGTGGTACTCATTGGTGTTGGTTTGCTTGAAGTTTTATCCATTTCAAAACGGCGTAATAGATCGTTACAATATTTTTCTTGATAAATAAAAATTCCATTTTCAAGTTGTTTTATTTGTAAACCTAAGAAGAAATTTAATTCTCCCATATGTGACATTTCAAATTCATTTTTCATAATATTTGAAAATTGATTACATAGATTTTTGTTAGTTGAACCAAAAATGATATCGTCAACATAAATTTGTACAACTAAAATATCATTATTTTATCTTTTAATAAATAAAATTGTATCTATTTTGCCTATTTGAAAACCAGATGTAATTAAATGATTTTTAAGACGTTCGTACCATGCTTGTGGAGCTTGTTTTAATCCATATAATGCTATGTAATTTAAAAAAATGATCGGGATATTTTTCGTGAACAAATAATGGGGGTTGTTCTACATATACATTTTCTTTAATAAAACCGTTTAAAAAGCACTTTTGATATCCATTTGAAATAGTTTGAAATTGTGATGAGTTGCAAAGGCGAGTTATGTACGAATGCCTCTAATCTAGCTACTGGAGCAAAGATTTCGTCATAATCGATACTCTCTTCTTGATTATAGCCTTGAGCAACTAAACGTGCTTTATTTCTAACAGTATTTCCATTCTCTTCTGCTTTGTTTTTAAATACCCATTTTGTTCCTATAATCGATTGTTCTTCAGGTCTTGATGCTAATTCCCAAACTATTACGTTCAAATTGATTTAATTCTTCTTGCATAGCGATTATCCAAAAATTATCATTTGAAGCTTCTTTATAATTTTTTGGCTCAAAATTTGACACGAATGCTAATGGCTTATTTGATTAAGTTGATTTCTAGTTACTCTAGAATTGAGATCTCCAATGATATTATCTTTTGGATGATTCTTAAGAATTCTAGGGGATGATATCAAGTATTATTTTGCATATTTGTTTCATTATTAATAGAATTTGTTATTGGAATAATTTCTTCTTCATCATTAGTATGATGATTAAAAAGATTTTCGTCGAACGAAATGTGTAAACTTTCTTCAATTGTATTATTTCGTTTATTAAAAATCTATATGCTTTGCTACGATCTGAATATCCAACAAAGATACATTCATCGGCCTTCGGGTCAAATTTTCCTAAGTTATCTTTTGTATTTAATATAAAACATTTTGAACCAAAAGTTTTAAAATATGATACTTTAGGTTTTCTTCCAAAAAATATTTCAAAACAAGTTTGTTTAGTCATATGACGTATAGTTACTCGGTTCAATACATAACAAGCTGTAGTAATAGCTTCAGCCTAAAAGTGGTTTGGTAGACCACTACTATTTAATAATGTTCGTACGCGTTCTTGTAACGTTCGATTTTTTCTTTGTACGACTCTATTTTGTTGAGATGTGCGAGGAAAAGAATAATTATGACTTATTCCTTTCTTATTACAAAAATTAGTAAATAGATCGTTTTCGAATTCTCCTCCGTGATCACTTCGAATATTTTTTAATTTTCAAGTCCATTTGTGTTTTAATTCTTTTAGCAAATATCTTAAACATACCAAAAGTATCGCTTTTATGTTTTAAAAACAATGTCCATGTATATCTTGAAAAATCATCAACTATTACAAAACATATTTGTTGTGATTTATAGATCGTATTTGTGTTGGTTCAAATAAAACTAAATGTAATAATTCTAATGGTTGTCTTGTAGAATTATTATTTTTAGACTTAAAAGATATTTTCTTTAGTTTTCCAATTTGACAACCGTCAAATAAATTTTCTACTTTGTAATTTATTTTAGGTAGACCTCTAACTAGCTCATATTTTGGCAATTTATTAATATTTTTAAAATTGATATGACAAAATCGTTTATGCCATAACCATAGATCATCGTGTTTGGCGGTTAAACATAAATTTGAATTTTTATTGATATTCATGTTTAATACATAAATATTTTTGTTTCTAAAACCTTCAAATACAAGTTGTTTATTATTATCGAAAATATTACATCTATCTTTTTCGAAATTTATTTGAGAACCTTTATCGCATAATTGACCAATACTTAGTAGGTTGTGTTTTAGATTTTCTACTAATAAAACATTTGAAATAATAAAAGAGTTAGAAATACCAGAGTTGATGACTTCTCTAATGCCTACGACATATCCTTTTGAGTTATCTCTAAAGGTTATCATTCAACCATCGATGTATGTTATATTTGGTAACATTTTTGAATTTCTGGTCATATGCTTGGAACATCCGCTATCTAGTATCCATTTATCCTTATTTTTTATTTTGGGTACCTGCAAAATAAAAGATGTTTTAAGTGGTACCCATATAATTTGTTATGGTCCTAAGGCAAGGGTAGCCATACCAAAGATGGTTTGGTAACTTTATAAATATAATTTTTATTATATACTACATTCTCAAAGAAATTATTAATATGTTTTTGTCTAATCAAATTATTATTTGTCCTAGAAATCCAAATTTTCATATTTTTGGTATTCATGTTAGACGTAGGTAAACTTTTAATTTTTTTTATAACTAAATTGTTTAGCATCATTTCCTTTTTGTTTAGAAATATTTTTAAATCCTATTCCATTTTTATTGCCTGATGGTTTTGAAGTTTTGATAAGATTTTCCAAATCTTGTTTTCCTATATTAAATTTTGACACATTATTTGTAATTTTATCTAATTTTTCTTTTAATTCTAAATTTTAAATTTTCAATAATTCAATATTGCTTTTTAAATTGACACTTTTTTAACAAATTATCCTTCACTATTTTAGTGTTTTCAAAATCAATAGCAATAGCCTCACTTTCTATTAAATTATTTTTAATTTTTTCTTGAGATAATTCTAGTTCTTCTTCTAAGATAATTTTTTCATCTTTTAACATTCCTACTTCAAGTTCTAATCTATTTATTTTGACAACATATTGTTTGTTTAATTTTTTAATTTGTCTAAATTTATCATCTAATTCCATGCTAAGTTCTAATAATTCCTTATAGCTAAGTTTCGGATATACCTCATTAGTTTGTGCCATAAAGCACACATTAGCTTGTTCTCCGTCGCTATCGCTATCACTTTCAGATGATGAAGAATCTAAGTCATCCCATATTACTTTGAAAGCCTTCTTCTTTTTGAATTTTTCAAATTTGTTTTTCTTTTTATCATTATTGAGTTCGGGACAATCCTTCTTCATATGTCTGTATTGATCACATTCATAGCATTTGATTTGAGATAGGTTTGTTATGTTGGACTTCCCTTCTTTTTGGAATTTTGTCATCTTTCTAAATTTCTTGAATCTATCATAATTCTCGGCAATGAAGACTATCTCATCTTCGTCTAAATCAGAGTCATCATTTTTTGTTGCTGGGAATGCTATGTTCTTCTTCTCTGAATTTAATTCTTTTGTCCTGCAAATTAGCTTCATAGGACATTAAATTTCCTTTCAACTCTTCAACTTTGAGAGTAGAGAGATCATTAGCTTCTTCAATAGCTAATACCTTCCTTTCCCAATCTGATGTTAAAGAGTTGAGTATTCAAGAAACTAAATCAAAATCAATAAACTTAACTCCTAGTGACATAAGATCACGTTGGATGGTTTGAATAGAATACATCTCAACAATAGTTTCATTTTGCTTCATTTTGAATGACGAGAATTGGTTTTGCAAAATTGAAATCTTAGTTTGCTTGACCTTTGTTGTACCTTCGTGTGTAATTTGTAAGGTACGCTAAATGTCAAAAGCAATTGTGTATAACATGACACGTGAAAATTCATTTTTATCTAGAGAGCAAAATAAAACATTCATAGCTTTAGCATTGTTTGATGCTAAGGTCTTTTGTGCATCGGTCCATGTGTTCATAGCAGTAGTAGGTGCTTTATATTTATCTTGTGTGGCTGACCAAATTTCTAGGCCATTAGCTTCCATAAAAATTCTCATACGTGTTGACCAATATGCATAGTTAGATCCATTAAAAAGTGGGGGTCGTGCTATGGATCGTCCTTCTTGAAAAATACTTGCCATATTAAAGTGATTCGAAAACGTATTACTGTTCTTTGATCAAACCTTGCTCTGATACCAATTGTAAGTCTATAAGATGGATCGTGTAGCGTATATATGCAAGTATATGTTACTAACTATATGATATATCTAATATAAAATTAACAGATGATAATACCAAAGTAAATGAAAATAAGCACACTGGGATTTTATACTGGTTCAGACCTCCCGTCCTATGTCCAGTCCCGAAGCTCCACTTCGGAATTCGACTATCAAACACCCTCACTTCTCCTGGAGGAATAGGCTTGGTTACAAAAGCTTGCTCTTGCCAAGTGTGTGTTCTATAACATGAATATTGACTATTAAGTACAAATGCTTCCAATATATTTATATATATATATATATATATATATATATCTTAGGGGATTATTGTTAAAGAATTAGGTATATATGGAAGAGTGAAATACAAATATATGATTGTTAGAGATCAAGAATATATTAGATAAAAGAGTAAAGAGCACAAGTAAGTCAGGTGAGATCTTCTCTTGGATTCTTGATACTATTTATAGCGGTAGATAGATTCCTTGAGTAGTTGCATCCATTAGCAAGTGTTATATGGTCGCTTCTGATGGTGATGAAGAGTTGCAGCAAAGATGAGCGAAAGTGTTTTTCAATTGTGATAGTTGTACTTTGAATGTCAACACCCGAGTTCAAAATCAGACTTCTGGCTCTATATATTTTTTGTATATAGTAGCTATTCAGACGTCTGAGTACATTAACCAGACGTCTGATTCTGTCTAGTTTATGATCCATAAGATTCATTCAGACGTCTGGCTAGTGCACCCTGACGTCTGAACTTGTGCATGTTGCTTTTCTTGTGTCTATGTCATTGCTCTTCTGATTCTATCGACTTGTAGCCTCTAGATACATTTTTTGAGTCTTTTTCTTATCTCTTGGTGATGTTACTTTAACAATTACCTGTGAATAGAAATATATATATATATATGCCTATTCGATTTCCATTATATAGTTGTCGTCATCGAAGCCATAGAATCCTAACAACATGGTGATATATCATTCAAGATTACAAGATGTTACCTCAAAAATGATGCCTTAAATCTGCACCTTGATCGATATACTTCCTTGATTCGATCCTCGTCGAAGCTCCTAGCTTTGCAATTACTTGGAGAACCACTTTTTATTTTTATTTGATATTTGGATCTGATACTTATGGGCCTAAGGGGGTTGGAAATGGCAGCTATCGTAGAGGAAAGGGAGATCAAAAGGGTAACTTAAACAATGAGGGGTAGTGTGGCATTTTATAGAGAGAGTAAAGGGGATATTCTCTCCTTGGTTTACTTCATCTCTATTACTAATCCCAGGTCCAATTTTTATATTTTTAGACCCTCTTTTGCTCTTCTATAGCCGGCCCTAGATAAGGCAAACCTATTAGCAATTAATCACATTTAAATCAAATTAGGCGTACATTGAAATCGAATATCGATTCATACATATGTACTTTTATATAAACACCTAAGTTATTACTACTGGTACACAAAAAATAATAATGACACACAACACATCAAATAATGAAATAATTAATGTTTCATAAATATTAAATAATTTAATAAATTTATAACAATTATAAACTAAGTAACCATGAAGTGTATCAGAGAATCTACTAATGCGGTTGTGCGACTCGCTTGTGTAAATTCAGTCGGCGATTATATCGAACAATTAAAATATTAACATTCATACATCACCTTCGCTAGTGTGTGAAAATTTGGTGAATTTACCGCTTAGAACTTTTTCAATAAAATCCAATTTTATTATTTTAAGTGGTATTCGGTAGTAACAATTATTAAAACCAGTTCTCTTCGTCAAAACTATATCACATCAGGACTTATGAAATTTGGTTTTGGTCATAATTTAAATAGTGGACACATTAACTTATATAATCCAAACATAAAGTCCTTGGTTCAATAATAATTTTTTTTACTAACTAAACCACTTTAGCCAAAAACTTTAACTTTGAATTGACCACAGTTGACTGTGATACTAACCTCATATAACTGAGAAGATGAATTCTTTATTGAATGGTGTTTAACTTCCAATGCTTCGACTCAGACCCAACTATAGTCATTCAATGGACACCGTGCCATGACTTAACTATAAATAAAATGGAGTGTCCACACTAAAGTTCAATAGTATTCTCCAATCGAGATAACTATGTAATATCGTCATTTTTGAATTCTCTATTTGACCTTATTTATACTAACCAACAGAATGCTCTTAATTAGTCATTCCATGGTTATCAATAACTAACGGTACGTAATCCTTTGATTACTCCAATAGCCATCAGTAATATACCGCTCAACATTTGAAGAGCGTTATGTACTCTAGTTTCAATGGATGTATCGGTAACCTTTCTTTGACTGGGAGTATTTAAAATAATATATCATATTAATATGATAAATTTCTCATAATTATAACACATTGTAATTACTATCACATAACATATCATTTATGGATTTTCTATCTAATATACTTCAAATTAATTGCTTAATTATTTATATTACAATATAACAAGTATGTAATAGAAAGAAAATACTATTTAGAACAATATCGGTTATCAAGTTAGATATATTCGAAAAATTACATAATTGACCCTAGTGCATACCCCTAACTCTAATAATCTCATATGTGTACTTAGGATTAATTATGGTATCTTATTCCAACTCGTCCATTTTTATAAAAACTAATCAGGTCAGAACCTTAATGAACATGTATGTTGTATTATTTTAATTACATGCTCTATCAATCAATTCTCTCCTACGCTGATAACCATCTTTTATCATGTAGAACTTTTCGAAGTAGGTTTCTCAATTCCTAGTGAGCACTAGGTCCTTTTGTGATTTGATCACAATATTGTTATCATATAAATATGACACGAAATGCTCAATATTTGGAATCGCTCCTTGCTCAGTATAAATTTGTGCATTTATGCACATAAACACATTGCTTATATTGCGATGCTATTCAATGCAATTTATTAATCCTTTTTGTTTGGAACACTTCCAACTTAAAGCTTCCAAAGGTTTGAACATTAATCTAATGTTGACATATTAAACTCAATATCATTTGTGAAGTTCGAGTCTGAGTAGCCCTTCGTAAGGAGTTTGTTGTTTCTATAAATAATTCTCTAGTATTTTGCAAACACCTTATAATACTCTTAGCAATCAATTAGCGATCTTGATTCAAATTTGATATTGCTGTATATATCAAATGCACAAGAAAAATATGATATTGCAAATAACACATCATGTATGATAATTTCAAATGCCAATGCATAAGGAATCCATCTCACATGCTCCTTGTTAAACATTTTAATATGGCATGTGTATACCATTCTCCAAAATCCTTTTATACCGACTGTAAAGGATATTATTTGCAAATCTAACATCGAGTATTAAACAACCAAATTGTAACGATTCTAACTTAGGTACATCATTAACAATCATAAGTTTGTTGTTTACCTTTTAGAAATATTCAGGTACCCATATAGTTCTTTCTTATAAGTGCATGCTTCTCTGTATTTTTAACCGAAGATCAAACTATTATATATTTCTATCAAAATAATTCTTCAATTCTGATGCTTATCGAATGATACTTTCGTATCAATAATTAGATCATATCTGAAAACCTACAAACTTTGTATCACTTCCATTGACTTCGAGACACTTTGGTTATTATATGCTAACAATCTATTTTAAATCATTATTTAGAATTTTCTTTTGCAACACATATGTACCAAAATTCAAAGTTATAGCAGGCGATAATTTTGTGAGTAATGTTTGAATTATCTTAAGCACGTTGAATGATGAATCTGTAACTTTAATTTCAATGGTTGAAATTAATGATGTTATTCTTTTCAATTATGCTCATTATATTCCAGCTGCATTAGACTTTTTTTGAAAACACATTTGCGATTTGTAACATCCCGGAATTTTTAACAATATCAATTTAATAATCTGTAGTTAAAATTAAATTGATATTGATATTCTGATAATAATTATTCAGATAAATTTAATAATCTTCTTCAATAAATATTTGAATTGGTTATTTTATCTTTTAAAATTACAAATGGATTTCTATTTGCAATATAAATATTTGGTTTATATTTTAAATAGATTGATTTTAATTATTGAGTTTTAAAAACTATTTCATAAATAAAAATATGATTCTAAAATTGATAGAAAAATATTAAATATTTTAAATTAAATTGAATTGAGCTTTAAATTTAGAATTAATTCAACAAATGGTTTTATGACTTAATAAAATGGATATTTTATTTATAAAAACATAAATTTCTTGTAAAATGATTTTAATTTAATAAAAGAGAGTTATAAACTGTATTGACTTTTTAAATAAATTTTGAATAAGAATTTGTAATGTTTATTTCAAATTGAAATTTTATTTATAACTAGATCTGAAAAATATTTGATTTTGAATTTAGTTGAATTTAAATTTAAAAGTATAAAATTTTATATTGTTTGATTGTTGTAATTTTAATATGTATAAGTTAATTTGTAAAACATTGTTTGTTCTTATTTCCTTTGTGAATTCATATACATATCAATATCAACTAACATATTAACTTAGGATTACAAGTACATTAATTTGTAATTAGTACTAATCATCTTAAAAAGAAACATGTGTTGCATTCATGTGTATTCATATAGACAAGTGTCTAATTTATGACAAGTGTTAAATTTAGTTTTTAATTTTTCTTTTCTTTTAAAAATCTAAAATACATTTGCATGGTTTACAATCTTCATTCACGCATAACATTTCCATTCTTCCGTAATAAAACAAAGATCAAACTCATCTTTATATTCATTTTAAAGATCTGCATACCTAAAATTCAAATCACAAGTCTGCATACATATATCCATAAACAATTCTGCATATACAAACTCCTCATCAAATTCAAATAAACCTACACAATCAAATCTGCATCCACAAATTATCAAGAATCAGATCTGCATGTTCCTCTTTATTAAAAATCAATCTGCAAATTCACCTGCATATCTCAAAACTAAGATCAAATCTGCATTTCCTCTTCAAATCAAAGTGAAGCCTGTTCTTTTTCTCTGCACACTGTTTTTAACCTGGGTTGGAAGTGCATCTGCATGCATGTGAGAATCTAGCAACTGCATCATCTACATCTATTTTCTGCATACAAGTAACTAGAGTTTGGATCATGAGCATCAGTGGAAGTCAAGCCTACTTTCCATGTTTTCTGCAAATTCAAAATACAATAGGGGTCTGCATTTAAAGGTGAGTAACTTAAATTTATAAATTTATAATAGGATTGCATGCTAGAATTTGTTGATATATATATATATATATATATATATATATATATAAGTATTGCTGTGTTTAAGTGTGAAGTAATGTTTGTTTGCTGTTGTTTTATTACCTGATCTGTTTCTTGATTTTCTAGGCAGTTTTATTTAAACTTTATCTTTAACTTTAACTTCTGGAATGATTTAATTTATATGTAAGGTTATAAATTATCTTAAGTTAACTTTTACAGTTTTAAGCAAGTGCAAAAAGAAATATAGATATAAAACAGTTTTGTCTCTGTTAACTCAGGTAAAATTTTGCATGATTTATTTTTATCAAAACTCAAACAAATGGATGTAGTAATTTCATAGTATAAATCAAATATTTAAACTGCAACTTGTTTTTTTTTTAATCAAGTAATAGTATTTTTAGGTGTTTGATTAGTGTCAGTTTATTCTTGAAGCAAAATATGAATTTGAGAAAATTCTTGCAATCTGTAGTTTAAGAAAACTTAATACTTTTCTGAGTTATAGAGTAAGGAGTTTAGATCCTTAGAAAAATCTGAAATGAGAATTTTATTGAGTAGACATATGCAGTTTTGTTTTTTCAGTATGAACCCTAGTTTTGTATGGGTTTGTGCATTGAGATGGTTTGAAGTGGTGGATTGACCGAGTGTCTTGATATCTGAAAGATGGAAAGTTGGTGTGTAGAGGAGTGCGAGGCCGGAGAGGTGGAGATTAAGATGGTCGGAGGTGAGAATGGGGGCCGTTGACAGGTTTGAATAGAAACCTGTAAAAAAATTCCAGGTTTTGAAAATTTGGGGTTATTTTGAATTATAGATTATTGGTTCGATTTGATGGTTGTCGTGGGCATGCTTGTGTTTATGGAGGTTGCTGGATCATCACTGATGATCGCCAGAGGTGGTGTTCGCCGTGCATATGCACGGCGACATGATTTCTGAAGATCTGTTTGGTTTGGGGTTTTCAGGGGTAGGTCTGGGTTTACTCGAAGCAAGTATGGTAGAAACCCGAAGTAGGCATGTGTATGACTCGAAGTAAGGCAACTTTTGACTCGAAGTAGAAAATAAGGTTCTCGGGTCACTGTAGTTACAGGTTTTAGAAACTGTGTTTTATAAAATCTGGTTTTTAAACTTTTAAAATCTGTAGTTATAGGTTTAATTAAGGTTCAGATTTAAAATTAAATTCAGATTTGAATTACTAATTTGAATTTAAATTCCAGGTTTTTGAGTTGAAACCTGTTTTTCTGTTTTCTTTAAAATCTGAGTTTTGAAATTTAAAAATATGGATTTTTAAACATTGAAAATTCTGCAGGTTTATTTTAAGTAAGAATTAAGTATAAATTCAAATGCAAGTTTGAATTTTAGATTCAAATTTAAATCCCAGGTTTTGAAATAAAAAATTAAATTCTTAACTTAATTAACTATTTCAATTTGGGTAAATAGTTGAAATTTTAAATAATGAAGTTTTTTTTTAAAATATGAAGCAAGGTTTGAAGATAATTTTTAAATCTGGAAATCTGAGTTTAAAATGAAGTTCAGTTTCAAATTTAAAAGAAGATTTAAATTTGAAGTTTTAAAACATAAATGATTTGAAACTTCTTGAATTTTGAAATAAATTTAACTTCAAATTCTTATGATTGCATTCTTAAGTCAAACTTTTTGTTTTGACTTGTAATTTTAAATAAGTTTCAAATTATTTAAAATTTGATAAGTTTTAATATTTTTCTATTTTAAACTTGAATTTAAATTGAAATTTAAAGGTAATTTCAAAAGTACTTAGATTTGGATTGAATTGTTTTAAACATAATTAAGTTATGTTTTATTTTAAAAGTTTGTTTAAGATTTATGTTTTAGAATTAATTAATAAGGTAATTAAGATTTGTTAATTTATTTAATTAATTAATTGATTTTGAAATTAATAATTGATTAATGATTAATCAATTTGGAATTAAGATCATTAATTAAATTTTTAATTAATGATAAATGAATATTAATTATGTAATTAAGTTTTAAATTAAGGTTAATTAGTTCAATAATTAACTTTAATTAATGAATGTTTAAAGATAATTTAATTTGTAATTAATTTAAGTTAATTACCTTATAAAATAATTTGAGGATGGTTAGTGAAGGTCATTAACCATGATTATTTGACAATTAATTAATGTAGTTAAATTTTTTTATAATTAATTAGATTAATTAATTTAATAATAATCAATTGCAAATGGTTTTAGTGAAATTACTTGATAAAGTAATTAAGAAAGTAGTTACTTAATGTAATTAATTTAATTTAATGTGATTATTTATTTTAATTAATTAAGTTTAATTAATTTTAAACACTTGAGTTTTATAGATAATTACTTTATGTAATTAATGATTTGGAAATTACTTAGTTAAGTAATTGTTTAATAATTACAGATTGTAATTAAGGAGATGTTAAGTATGAGGTAATTTGGATTAATTATTTAGTAATTAATCAAATAATTAATTAAGAAATTATTTAAGGATAATAAATTTGGTTTAATAGTGTAATTAAGTTAGTTAAATACTTAGAGTAATTAATTTAAGGATTAATTAAGGATCATTAATTATTTTAATTAATGATGTAATTAAGTTGATTAATTATGATTAATTAAAGGTAATTAATTAATGTAATTAATTAAGGATTAGGATAATTAATTATGATTAATTAATTAATTGAAGTAATTAAAGGTTAATTACTGTTTTAGGTTAATTAATTTGTGAAATTAATTAAGGATAATTACATGAATGTAATTAAGGGTAAGTAATCAAGAGTGATTAATTAAAGTAATTTATGGTTGATTAATTGATTGTAATCAATTAAATGGTTGAGTAAGCAAGTTATAATTTGATGAAGTAATTAATTTAATTTATTTTAAATTAATTTAATATGAGTAATTAATTTAATTCATTTTAAATTAATTAGAATTGGAGATAATTAATTTAATTCACTTTAAATTAATTATATGGTGATGAGTAAATCCTTGCTTATGTATGAATGGATGTCATTGATTGACTTGGATGTTTTGAAATCTCAGTAATGAGATAAATGATATTGTGTGGTATGAACGTTTGGTTGTATTGTGATGATAACTTAGGTTATCTATTGTGATGATATATGGTATATCTATATGATATTGATGATGTGAATTACCTGTTAATGTTGATTATCAGTTATGATTTATGAGTTATCTATCTGTGTGTATATAGATACTGTAATTGAATTGTTTTTAAAACTTTAAAACAACTTGGACCTTAAAAGACACGCTTTGGTTTTCGATGAGACCGGGATCGGGTTTCCATATTTGGATATCCGAAAACCACATCGATTCCAAATAACGTTAGGTCGTGTATCAAAGAGGAGCTGTGTGAAGACTCGAGGTGTAAGGACTATGAGTCAGTATAACTCTGTGGGTGATTCCGTAATGAGTTGACGGAATTAGTTCTTATAGATTCGAGATGGTGAATTAGAGTGCAAGGGTTATTGTCGTTAACTCTGAGGGTGATTCCAAAATGAGTATAATGAAATAATGCCTTCGGTTTCGTTCGAACCCGGAACGAACTTGTATGGATTGAATGCTTTCAGAACATCGTCAGGTGGACGATGAGCATTCTAAGTGATATGACCTATAAAGGTAATCGTAACCTCAAGCCTCATCAACCGGGAATGGCTAAAACAGGGGAGGTGCAGCAAAACTTCGTGGGTAGCCCCCACTTGAGAGTAAGATTTACCCCTGTCTAGAGGTCCCTTTTATTTCGACTGTGTATGGACGGTTAAGTAGCTACAACCGTCGGGGTTGTCTTATTTGGAACTGTTCAGTAAGGAACGGGTCCGGCTTTGTGTTGCTGGAGATGAAGGGAGTAATCCTCGGTACGGTGATCTAGGCCACGTACTGTGACGGGCGGTACCCCAGTAGCCCTGCCATTGATGGAATCCATAATCCAATAAGTGCCGTACGTATTAATTGTGCCCAACTATGTTGAAATGTGAGATGTAAGCATTTCAGCTATTTTTGTATTTTATTTGAAAACCCTAGACACTATTATAATATCATCGGATTTCCTATCAAATGTTTTGGTTAGCGTAAGGTAAAAACTTTTCCATGTTTATGTGTGGAAAGTCTTACGTGATACCTTTCTTTTCAAAAGGTTTTTAAAAATTAAGCAACTTTAACCTGTTACTCACACCAGACCCATGTCTGACCCGGAGTTTATTTTTGTTTTTCATAAACTCTTGGGTACTCAAATTTTTATGAGTAGTCAAGGGAATTCAGGTTAGGATTCAGTTTGCTTTGACGAATTATGGTGGAGCAAATGGAGCAGGAGGCTTCTGCGAGTAGATATATATAGTATTCCACTGTGTAGTTTTCTCTGAGTTGTTGTCTTTGAGTTGTATTGAGTTGTATAACTAGACAGGTGTTTATAACTGTCTAGTATGTGTTGTATATCTGTGTACTCTAATATTGTTGTAAACTATGTAATATTTATGTTATTAATATAATTTATTCGTTCCGCTGTGTAATATTCTGATGTTGTTTCTTTCTTCTCTTCTTTCTATTCTAATTTCTATCCCTTTCTTTCTTCTTAACGATGCGACTTCCTGGTATTTGGAAGTTGGGTCGTTTCATTGTGGTATAAGAGCTGTAGGCTGAGTGAATACCTAGGCTCTGTAGTGGTGTCTTTCTTGAGAGAGCGTATTTGTAATTTATATATATATATATATATATATATATATATATATATATATATATATTTCTACCTATCTGTTGAGCTACCTGTTCAGGTTATCCAATATAAGTTATAAAAGTAGATGGGGTAGTAGTTTGTGTAACACGACTACCATTGGTTGGAATTTGAATGTTTGAAGTTGGAAGTGTATTTGTCGAGACTGTAGACCGAATATCGTCTCGAGTGAGTTCTGTAGCGATGAAGAACTTCATTGATCTCTGAAGGAAACCTATTAAGGTTCGGAGTTAATTCTCTGAAGTTGGTGAGTAGTGTTTGGATCTGCTTGGTTGAGCTGGAGTAAGTAATGGTATTTTGTTACCTTAAGGAGTAGTAGCTGCGTGATGAGATGCCATGAGTATGGATGTTCCCGGAGATGTTTTCTTTGGAACAAGTTAAGGAAGTGAGTCTGCTTTAGTAGTATGGCTGTGGTCAGCTTGAGTTTCTGTTTGCTTTGAAGTCCGAGTTTCTCGGAGAGCTTTGTTTTGGAATTCTTTGGCTTCTGTGGCAGCAGTGTAGTTTGGAGTGTTCTCGGTGTTGGCAAGGGATCTTCTGGTTTAGCAGTTTTCTGGAGTGGAGTTCAGAAGCAGTTGAGTGAAGTTTCTTCGATGGGTTAGCTGGTTAAGTTTAAGCTGTTCTATTTAGTTAAGGGATAACAACATTCCTTGGATTTGGTTTAGTGGTTCGCAAAAGTGACTTGCGATTATTTGAGTGTTCTCTTGGGTTATCTGATTTTTCTGGACGTCTTCAGAGGAGTCAGAGTTTTGTTCGCATCTGGAAGATGAGTTTCCTTATCGGCTGAGATTCCAAGAGTGGAACCGGTGGTTCAGCTCTATTGAAGGATGGTTCCTAGGGGTTGAGTTGGTGTAGCAGCTTGGAGTTTTGAAGGAACTTCTGAAGTTTTTATGGATTTGTTGAATCATATCTCTGGGGTGTGTTGTCCAGTTGGTGCTTGTGTTCTTCTTCAGCATTTTTCTTCCACTTCGGATCAGAGTTGAGCAGCGGAAGCAATGTGGAAGTATATCTGCTTTTCTTTGCTGGACAGGAGAAGTGAGTTGTTGTTCTCTGATGTTGAGGAGTTGAGTTTGAGTTCTTATTTTTGGTTGATCTTGAGGAGATCATTTTGTTGAAGTTGATTGGTCTAGTTTGTTTCTAGAAGTATCAGCGAAGGTTGAGCTGATCAGTAAGTTTGTGTTCAGCTCAGGATTGTCTGAAGAGATATTGTGGATAAGAGTCGGAGGGATTTGGACTCTATAGTCGGAGATTTAATTTTGGATAAGTTTTCTCTGATCTTAAGTGAGCTATAATTTGGATAAGTCTGAGGAGTTAGCTCTGAAGTGTTTGGATCTTTTCTGTGATCTTGGAGAATAAGTGATTGATCTATGGGATTGAATTGCCAGTTTGGATAACTGGGATTCGATGAGTTTCACGTATCTCTGAGGAAGTACGTGTATGATCTATCTCTGGTTGTAGAACCAGCAGTTCTGGAGTTTTGGGATGTTGAGTCAGACTCGTTTGTAGTCTGATATCTTGTCTAGTGTTATAGATATAGTTGTATAGGAGCTTTGCAGCCTCATAGTATTGTTGTTTGGATTCTCTAGAGCGAGTATCCTGGTGGATATATATATATATACACCTGGGGAAACTCAACAGAATTTCATCCAGATTTTGTCTGGATAATTAGATTTGTTTGATTGGTTGTTTGGTTGTTAGCATATATTTGATATATGCTTATGGTTAAAATTTAAAATTTAATAAGATTATTAAATTACCTTTGTTTTAAATTTCGAGGACGAAATTCTTTTAAGGGGGAAGGATTGTAACATCCCGGAATTTTTAACAATATCAATTTAATAATCTATAGTTAAAATTAAATTGATATTGATATTCTGATGATAATTATTCAGATAAATTTAATAATCTTCTTCAATAAATATTTGAATTGATTATTTTATCTTTTAAAATTACAAATGGATTTCTATTTGCAATATAAATATTTGGTTTATATTTTAAATAGATTGATTTTAATTATTGAGTTTTAAAAACTGTTTCATAAATAAAAATATGATTCTAAAATTGATAGAAAAATATTAAATATTTTAAATTAAATTGAATTGAGTTTTAAATTTAGAATTAATTCAACAAATGGTTTTATGACTTAATAAAATGGATATTTTATTTAATAAAAATATAAATTTCTTGTAAAATGATTTTAATTTAATAAAAGAGAGTTATAAAAAATAATATTAATATTGTATTGACTTTTTAAATAAATTTCGAATAAGAATTTGTAATGTTTATTTCAAATTGAATTTTTATTTATAACTAGATCTGAAAAATAGTTGATTTTGAATTTAGTTGAATTTAAATTTAAAAGTATAAAATTTTATATTGTTTGATTGTTGTAATTTTAATATGTATAAGTTAATTTGTAAAACATTGTTTGTTCTTATTTCCTTTGTGAATTCATACACATATTAATATCAACTAACATATTAACTTAGGATTACAAGTACATTAATTGGTAATTAGTACTAATCATCTTAAAAAGAAACATGTGTTGCATTCATGTGTATTCATATAGACAAGTGTCTAATTTATGACAAGTGCTAAATTTAGTTTTTAATTTTTCTTTTCTTTTAAAAATCTGAAATACATTTGCATGGTTTACAATCTGCATTCATGCATAACATTTCCATTCTTCCCTAATCAAAACAAAGATCAAACTCATCTTCATATTCGTTTTAAAGATCTGCATACCTAAAATTCAAATCACAAGTCTACATACATATATCCATAAACAATTCTGCATATACAAACTCCTCATCAAATTCAAATAAACCTACACAATCAAATCTGCATCCATAAATTATCAAGAATCAGATCTGCATGTTCCTCTTTATTAAAAATCAATCTGCAAATTCACCTGCATATCTCAAAACTAAGATCAAATCTGCATTTCCTCTTCAAATCAAAGTGAAGCCTGTTCTTTTTCTCTGCACACTGTTTTTAACCTGGGTTGGAAGTGCATCTGCATGCATGTGAGAATCTAGCAACTGCATCATCTACATCTATTTTCTGCATACAAGTAACTAGAGTTTGGATCATGAGCATCAGTGGAAGTCAAGCCTGCTTTCCATGTTTTCTGCAAATTCAAAATACAACAGGGGTCTGCATTTAAAGGTGAGTAACTTAAATTTATAAATTTATAATAGGATTGCATGCTAGAATTTGTTGATATATATATATATATATATATATAAGTATTGCTGTGTTTAAGTGTGAAGTAATGTTTGTTTGCTGTTGTTTTATTACCTGATCTGTTTCTTGATTTTCTAGGCAGTTTTATTTAAACTTTATCTTTAACTTTAACTTCTGGAATGATTTAATTTATATGTAAGGTTATAAATTATCTTAAGTTAACTTTTACAGTTTTAAGCAAGTGCAAAAAGAAATATAGATATAAAACAGTTTTGTCTCTGTTAACTCAGGTAAAATTTTGCATGATTTATTTTTATCAAAACTCAAACAAATGGATGTAGTAATTTCATAGTATAAATCAAATATTTAAACTGCAACTTGTTTTTTTTTTATCAAGTAATAGTATTTTTAGGTGTTTGATTAGTGTCAGTTTATTCTTGAAGCAAAATATGAATTTGAGAAAATTCTTACAATCTGTAGTTTAAGGAAACGTAATACTTTTCTGAGTTATAGAGTAAGGAGTTTAGATCCTTAGAAAAATATGAAATGAGAATTTTATTGAGTAGACAGATGCAGTTTTGTTTTTTTCAGTATGAACCCTAGTTTTGTATGGGTTTGTGCATTGAGATGGTTTGAAGTGGTGGATTGACCGAGTGTCTTGATATCTGAGAGATGGAAAGTTGGTGTGTAGAGGAGTGCGAGGCTGGAGAGGTGGAGATCAAGATGGTCGGAGGTGAGAATGGGGGCCGTTGACAGGTTTGAATAGAAACCTGTAAAAAAATTCCAGGTTTTGAAAATTTGGGGTTATTTTGAATTATAGATTATTGGTTCGATTTGATGGTTGTCGTGGGCATGCTTGTGTTTACGGATGTTGCTGGATCATCACTGATGATCGACATAGGTGGTGTTCGCCGTGCATATGCACGGCGACATGATTTCTGAAGATCTGTTTGGCTTGGGGTTTTCAGGGGTAGGTCTGGGTTTACTCGAAGCAAGTATGGTAGAAACCCGAAGTAGGCATGTGTATGACTCGAAGTAAGGCAACTTTTGACTCGAAGTAGAAAATAATGTTCTCGGGTCACTGTAGTTACAGGTTTTAGAAACTGTGTTTTATAAAATCTGGTTTTTAAACTTTTAAAATATGTAGTTATAGGTTTAATTAAGGTTCAGATTTAAAATTAAATTCAGATTTGAATTACTAATTTGAATTTAAATTCTAGGTTTTTGAGTTGAAACCTGTTTTTCTGTTTTCTTTAAAATCTGAGTTTTGAAATTTAAAAATCTGGATTTTTAAACATTGAAAATTCTGCAGGTTTATTTTAAGTAAGAATTAAGTACAAATTCAAATGCAAGTTTGAATTTTAGATTCAAATTTAAATCTCAGGTTTTGAAATAAAAATTTAAATTCTTAACTTAATTAACTATTTCAATTTGGGTAAATAGTTGAAATTTTAAATAATGAAGTTTTTTTTAAAATATGAAGCAAGGTTTGAAGATAAATTTTAAATCTGGAAATCTGAGTTTAAAATGAAGTTCAGTTTCAAATTTAAAAGAAGATTTAAATTTGAAGTTTTAAAACATAAATGATTTGAAACTTCTTGAATTTTGAAATAAATTTAACTTCAAATTCTTATGATTGCATTCTTAAGTCAAACTTTTTGTTTTGACTTGTAATTTTAAATAAGTTTCAAATTATTTAAAATTTGATAAGTTTTAATATTTTTCTATTTTAAACTTGAATTTAAATTGAAATTTAAAGGTAATTTCAAAAGTACTTAGATTTGGATTGAATTGTTTTAAACATAATTAAGTTATGTTTTATTTTGAAAATTTGTTTAAGATTTATGTTTTAGAATTAATTAATAAGGTAATTAAGATTTGTTAATTTATTTAATTAATTAATTGATTTTGAAATTAATAATTGATTAATGATTAATCAATTTGGAATTAAGATCATTAATTAAATTTTTAATTAATGATAAATGAATATTAATTATGTAATTAAGTTTTAAATTAAGGTTAATTAGTTCAATATTAACTTTAATTAATGAATGTTTAAAGATAATTTAATTTGTAATTAATTTAAGTTAATTACCTTATAAAATAATTTGAGGATGGTTAATGAAGGTCATTAACCATGATTATTTGACAATTAATTAATGTAGTTAATTTTTTTTATAATTAATTAGATTAATTAATTTAATAATAATCAATTGCAAATGGTTTTAGTGAAATTACTTGATAAAGTAATTAAGAAAGTAATTACTCAATGTAATTAATTTAATTTAATGTGATTATTTATTTTAATTAATTAAGTTTAATTAATTTTAAACACTTGAGTTTTATAGATAATTACTTTATGTAATTAATGATTTGAAAATTACTTAGTTAAGTAATTGATTAATAATTACAGATTGTAATTAAGGAGATGTTAAGTATGAGGTAATTTGGATTAATTATTTAGTAATTAATCAAATAATTAATTAAGAAATTATTTAAGGATAATAAATTTGGTTTAATAGTGTAATTAAGTTAGTTAATTACTTAGAGTAATTAATTTAAGGATTAATTAAGGATCATTAATTATTTTAATTAATGATGTAATTAAGTTGATTAATTATGATTAATTAAAGGTAATTAATTAACGTAATTAATTAAGGATTAGGATAATTAATTATGATTAATTAATTAATTGAAGTAATTAAAGGTTAATTACTGTTTTAGGTTAATTAATTTGTGAAATTAATTAAGGATAATTACATGAATGTAATTAAGGGTAAGTAATCAAGAGTGATTAATTAAAGTAATTTATGGTTGATTAATTGATTGTAATCAATTAAATGGTTGAGTAAGCAAGTTATAATTTGATGAAGTAATTAATTTAATTTATTTTCAATTAATTTAATATGAGTAATTAATTTAATTCATTTTAAATTAATTAGAATTGGAGATAATTAATTTAATTCACTTTAAATTAATTATATGGTGTCCTTGCTTATGTATGAATGGATGTCATTGATTGACTTGGATGTTTTGAAATCTCAGTAATGAGATAACTGATATTGTGTGGTATGAACGTTTGGTTGTATTGTGATGATAACTTAGGTTATCTATTGTGATGATATATGGTATATCTATATGATATTGATGATGTGAATTACCTGTTAATGTTGATTATCAGTTATGATTTATGAGTTATCTATCTGTATGTATATAGATACTGTAATTGAATTGTTTTTAAAACTTTAAAACAACTTGGATCTTAAAAGACACGCTTTGGTTTTCAATGAGACCGGGATCGGGTTTCCATATTTGGATATCCGAAAACCACATCGATTCCAAATAACGTTAGGTCGTGTATCAAAGAGGAGCTGTGTGAAGACTCGAGGTGTAAGGACTATGAGTCAGTATAACTCTGTGGGTGATTCTGTAATGAGTTGACGGAATTAGTTCTTATAGATTCGAGATGGTGAATTAGAGTGCAAGGGTTATTGTCGTTAACTCTGAGGGTGATTCCAAAATGAGTGTAACGAAATAATGCCTTCGGTTTCGTTCGAACCCGGAACGAACTTGTATGGATTGAATGCTTTCAGAACATCATCAGGTGGACGATGAGCATTCTAAGTGATATGACCTATAAAGGTAATCGTAACCTCAAGCCTCATCAACCGGGAATGGCTAAAACAGGGGAGGTGCAGCAAAGCTTTGTGGGTAGCCCCCACTTGAGAGTAAGATTTACCCCTGTCTAGAGGTCCCTTTTATTTCGACTGTGTGTGGACGGTTAAGTAGCTACAACCGTCGGGGTTTTCTTATTTGGAACTGTTCAGTAAGGAATGGGTCCGGCTTTGTGTTGCAGGGGATGAAGGGAGTAATCCTCGGTACGGTGATCTAGACCACGTACTATGACGGGCGGTACCCCAGTAGCCCTGCCATTGATGGAATCCATAATCCAATAAGTGTCGTACGTATTAGTTGTGCCCAACTATGTTGGAATGTGAGATGTAAGCATTTCAGCTATTTTTGTATTTTATTTGAAAACCCTAGACACTATTATAATATCATCGGATTTCCTATCAAATGTTTTGGTTAGCGTAAGGTAAAAACTTTTCCATGTTTATGTGTGGAAAGTCTTACGTGATACCTTTCTTTTCAAAAGGTTTTAAAAATTAAGCAACTTTAACATGTTACTCACACCAGACCCATGTATGACCCGGAGTTTATTTTTGTTTTTCATAAACTCTTGGGTACTCAAATTTTTATGAGTAGTCAAGGGAATTCAGGTTAGGATTCAGTTTGCTTTGACGAATTATGGAGGAGCAAATGGAGCAGGAGGCTTCTGCGAGTAGATATATATAGTATTCCACTGTGTAGTTTTCTCTGAGTTGTTGTCTTTGAGTTGTATTGAGTTGTATAACTAGACAGGTGTTTATAACTGTCTAGTATGTGTCGTATATCTGTGTACTCTGATATTGTTGTAAACTATGTAATATTTATGTTATTAATATAATTTATTCGTTCCGCTGTGTAAGATTCTGATGTTGTTTCTTTCTTCTCTTCTTTCTATTCTATTTTTCTATTTTCTATCCCTTTCTTTCTTCTTAACGATGCGACTTCCTGGTATTTGGAAGTTGGGTCGTTTCACGATTGATGGATCATATCCCTTCCGGCATAGCTATCAAAATCATATTTTGATACTCTAGTTGGAATCTACTTAGGATTGCGCAACATGCCAATAGTAGAGTCAATACTCACAATGGTTTTATTAAAAACTTAGGAAAACATTGATATGAAGCCCATATTTTCCCTTCAGTGTGTGAGAATACTTATTAGACATCCTAATGTGTTGTGTCTGATTAATTTTGGTTAATTTCGATTCATCCCTTGTAAGTAGTTTACCTTTGGTTCCTACTTGAATCCATTTCATTACCAATAATCTCTAAAAGAAATTCTTCGCTACGAAATTTGTTTTTCATGAACCACAATGGTATCTCGGTGCAATAGAATAGGTATTCATAAGTACTTTATAAATCATCTTTATATATATAAAACTAATGTGATTATAGTTTATGAAACTTATGTTCGAAAAATAAAATAGTCAATCAATATTGAATGGTCCTAAAGTTCAATGCGGTGGTCCACACAAGATCTATATGAACGTTTATTACATGCAGTTTTTCAACTTGCAAAACCTGCCAACTCCTTGACTTATAATATGTTGGGACTTCTTATAAATTCTTATTTTATATGACATCATAAACAATATTTTAGATGAAATTAATTTAACCATCATGTACTACTCTTAAATGCATATTCTTATAGAAAGAAGTTAACTCAGTTTCACTCAACAATTATACTTGATTCAACAAAGTCGATTATTCCTTATTGATATGTCAGCTTGTATCATTGGGTTGTGTGATTTTTGAGATTGGAACTTTTTTCGTTTATGTGCTTTTGAGATCGTTACTTATTTTTTCGCAGGCAAGAAGATAAACTGATCAAATTTTCTTAAGCCACATATAGTTACCTTCTATTAATAATTATAGAACCGGCAACATATTTGGTGTTTAACTTATTTTATAAATAATTTAGTTTAGAACCCCCCTTCATTGAATATAAGATTACTTTTTGAAGTGGTTATTCTTTCTGAAATTTTCAAGCTTGAATTATTTTGTCCTGATCATGGTGTAATGTAATTTGCATTATTTCTAAATAGTTTAGTGTACAACCACCATCTAATGTATATAAATACTATTTTCCTTGGCATTTGAAGTGGTTATTCTTTAGAAAATTTAGGGCATGAATTGTTTCACTTTGACATATGGTAACTAACATCTTTCTTCTTTAGTTGCAGTAAGTTTGATTACTTGTATAGTTCATGAATATATAAAATCATAATTTAGTAGGATGTGTAGTAGCTAATTCGGATAAAGGAGACTCAGCTTATAGTCTTTGGTTGTTGCTATGAATATTTACGTATTAGAATCATGGATAAACACAAATGATTTTGTGTAATATGTTTAGGATGAAGTAAGTTTGGGTGATGAATCTATATCGGAAACTCTTCCTATAAAGGCAATTTTTATTGTTGTTTCTCCAACTAACATTGGTTCACTTTCTTATGCATTTTTCATTGATGAAACTAACATGTTGTATGCAACATTGCACACCAAATGATACTTTTTACTGTTCCAAAAACATTGATATGAAACCCTATATATATATATATATATATATATATATATATATGGAAAAAGTGTGTAGAATAAGGATTGTACTTACTACTTGCGACTATAATAATTCTACTACAGAAAAGCACAAATTTTATAGAAAATGGCACCGTCAGAAATTTGTTTATTCTGTTCATTTTGAAGCTTCAAAATAGAATTTTATATGCATATTTCGAATATAATTGCATAAGGGAAGCAAAATCAACTCGTGCAAAAGCGGCTGTTATTGGCACTCGCTCTGTTATTGGCCGGTTCAGAGATAGTGGGGCCCACTAGTAATTGGAATTCAAATTTGTTAAATGAATTACCCAATCAATATGCAAGTACTACCTGCCATTGCTTTTTTTTTGAAAACTCAGGACTACCCGGCAGACTGGTAAACTCATGAGGAGGATACAATAAAGCCGTCCGTTGATCCAAGCCTCCGTACCCCCGGGTAAATTTATATAGAATAGGGAAGCGCATGTTAGGAATCGAAATTGGGTCCTTTCCACTGTGCTGCACCCACGGACATTCTTTCTCTTTGTATATATACCAAGTCCTTTTGCATCATTTAAAAAGAAGCTAACTAGTCTGGGAGGAAAAAATAACACATTGGCGATCATATGGCAAAAATCCCAAACAATATCTATTAGAATATGCAGTTAACATTGTGAAGAGGCATCGATAGAGGCATCAGAATATAACAATCAAAATCATCTCAGCCATTGATACAAGATCCTACGGACTGCATTTTCCTCTTTCTTTGGTAAAACAGGCTTGGGCCTTTATATCAATTAGGCCCAAACCATAATATGTAACCCTATATATTGTAACTGTTGTGTAGCCGATATACCAACTTCATTTGATCATTCTGTACAAAGAATTTACATTCAAAAAACAAAATATTTCAGCAATAAAATTCAAGATTCTCATTCTTTCAAATCTTTACATGGTATCAGAGCACTGTGCTTAACAGCATTAAAAAAGGGCAATCAACAATTGGAAACTCATCAGAGATCATCAAAATCATCATTTGAAGTTTCATATTCTTCTCTCATCAGATTTAATCTCATCACTTGAGAGGAACACTCAACGCCAATCTCATCTGCCTCGCCGGTTTTTTAAAAAAAAAAAGTTTCTAGCGGCAAAAGGATATACATCAAATCTAAAAGAAACAGAAATCAAAACTCAGAAAACAGAATCAAGAATCTAAAGCCATCAAACAATTGGAATCAAGAAAGTGTCATCCTGAGCAAAGGAAATCATCAGATTCAATCATCATCTGAATTTCTTTTCTGGTTGCAACTTACTTATAAGTATCCAAATCAAGATCCTGATTCTGCACCTCTAATAGTATTTACTATCTCTTTCTTGCATCCCTTAACATTTGTTCTGAGATCTCAAGATCATCATGGGAGATGAAGCAAATTCTGGAGCACCCACTAATAGCAGTGATTTACAACACACTGCATCCAATTTTGAGAAACTGGTCAAGACAATAGTCAGTCCTCAAAGTCAGCTTGTCACAGTTTATCTCAGTGAGGATAACTATCTTCTATGGAGATTACAAGTTGAAACAGCACTTCAAGGGTATGGTCTCGAACAGTATGTTCAAGAAACCATGCCAGTACCACCAATGTTCATTGTTGATCAACAAAACAAAATGATCAGTAATGAAGGATATGTTAATCCTCACAGACAAGATAGATTAATATGTTCTTGGCTACTGTCATCTATTAATGCCAACCTTCTTACTCATGTAATAGGCTGCAAAACAGCATATGAGATATGGTCTACAATAGAAAGAGTGTTTAACTCTCAGTCTGCAGCAAAGGTGTTGTTCTATAGAAGTCAACTTCACAATATTAAGAAGGAAAGTTATAACATGAGAGAGTATCTATTCAAAATTAAGTCAATTTGTGATGCATTAGAGGCTGCAAATCAAAAATATCTGATTCTGAACAAATCATGACAATACTAAATGGACTCAGTGATGAGTATGAAGCAGTTGTAGCAGTTCTAACATCCCAGAGAAACTTACCATCTATTGATGATGTATACTATATTCTACTTTCTCATGAAGCAAGAATTGATATCAAGAAACCTCAGGAATCTGATCCATCTGTCAACTTTTCTGCCAATTACAAAGGCAAAACTCAAACTAATAACAGAGGAGAACAACCTACCCAAAGAGGTGGTCAGTCCAATAGGTCAAGGGGAAGAGGCAGATGAAATAACAACAATAGGCCAAAATGTCAAATATGTGAGAAAATAGGACATACTGCAGTAAAATGTTACTTCAGACTAAACCTCAACTATGTTCCATGACAAGGACAAAACACACAAAGAAGTGCAAACATGGCACACATGCAACCTGAATCAGCAAATCAATCAGAGACAAAAAAATTCTCAAACTGTTAGCATGAAGTCTGATCACATTCAAGATGAAGATTGGTATCCTGATTCAGGTGCAACTAATCATATTACAAATAACTTAAGCAACTTAAATCTTGGAAGCAAGGAATACAAAGGTATGAATTCTATTCACATGGGTAATGGCAAATCTATTGCAATTACACACACTGGTAAGTCATATCATGGGAAGAAAGCAATTGTACTTGAATAATTTATTGAGAGTTCCACACACCAAGAAAAACTTACTAAGTGTGTCACAATTTGCAAAAGATAACAATGTGTATTTTGAGTTTTATCCACATGACTGCTTAGTTAAGGACATTCTAACAAAAGAAGTACTTTTGCAGGGTAAGAAGTGTAAAGGACTGTACAAATTCAAAGTTGATAACTCAAGAAATACAGTTGTTAAAAGAAAGTGGTGTAATAACTCAGAATTCAAACAGCAAGAAATGAATGAGACATTTGACAAATGACATTGTAAACTTGGACATCCAAATGTCAATATTGTCAAGCATGTAATGAACAAAAGCAGTATTCTCTTTAATGACATATCATTGCCATATATCTGTACCTACTGTCAAATGTGTAAGAGTCATAAATTGCCTTTTTTAGATTCAGAAACTTATTACAGTAAGCCCCTTGAATTGGTCGCTACTGACTTATGGGGACCTGCCCCAATTCATACTGATTATGGATATAAATACTATATATCTTTTGTGGATGCTTTCTCTAGATATAGATGGATATATTTTTTGAAATCAAAGAATGAAACTCACAATGCAGTTATACAGTTCATAGCACGAGCAGAGAATCAAGCAAACTACAGAGTTAAAATCATACAAACAGATGGTGGAACTGAATATCAACCATTAAAGGAGTTCAAAAAAGAGGAATCAATCATAGAACAACATGTCCATACACTTAAAGAAAAATGGACTTATTGAAAGAAGACATAGACAGATTGTAGAAACTGGATTATTACCACAGGATTATTACCATAATTGGGTCTACGATCCCATTTTTGGCCATTGCGGAGGACACGAAAGACTTCTTCCTTAACCTCATATGTGATGTCCACGCTTTTACTTATATTAACTCGTCAATTTAAGCTTCATATTGTGTTTGTTTTCTTATTTTTCACACTTATTAGCATCATAGAGATATGAATATATTATTTAAATCAAGTTTTATTAATAGCTTACCACAAACTGTTTCACGGCGTCACCAATCCATCCAATGGTGGTCGATCCATCATTGTTTGAGTTGACCTTGTGAGTCTTGTGATAAACCTTTCAAGATGTTGTTTCCCTCTAAAGATCTTCCAAGTGATAAAATGAAAACAAAACATTAGACATAAAAATATTTGAACTTCTTCAGTACTAAAATTAAACAAGGCAATATTTAAAAAAAAAATAAGAGAAAAAGTTTGATATTTATTGGTTTTAATTTATACAATTCATCACATGTTCCTTGGTATCAATGTGTGAGCCCGGGGTAACGAGGCTCAAAGCCAGTTTGACTTGGCTATAAGATTTCAATGTTGAACAAAAGCAAGTCACATTGTCATACATCTGCTTACATGAACATTATATGTTTTAACATACATATGGTAATTAGAATTTTTTGATCGTATGAAAGTTGCACAAAAGTTCATGTATGTACCTTAGGCACAAGAACTTCCATTGCTGCAACTGCCTTTTTGTCATCACTAAGTCTCATATAAAATGCTTTTATTTCTTTGGAATAGTTGTACACGATGACAGGCTTTTTGAAAATTGTCTTGGTCAAGTACCTTCAATTAGCAAAATAAAGACTATGATCATAATGAATATAAGAGCAAACTCACAAAGGATTAATAACAAATATTCACTGACCTTTCATCCTCAGAAGCCAAATTTATGCCCCGCTCAACTTTATTCTCAAAACTCTTTGTCTGTAGCATTCTGTAAGAGTTGCACTGCCTTTGTATATGATATGCGCTCAAATGGAGTTAAGGAAACAAGCTTTAGGCATTCTGTAGTTGTTTTTGTCATAACTTTTCACCATGAATTCCATGTCTGGAAGACAATATCCAAGCAACCAGTTGCAAAAAAATCATACATAGTTTTCTGCACGGTTCATATCATCTTGCATCATAAAATGGATTTCAATTAACGGATGAAGGACCTCAATAATTTATTTTTTAAAACATTCGGAAAATATAGCAAATGAGAAGTTTTTGGCAATTTTCCCCAATTTTCTTAAAGGCACATTTAATCTTGTTACACTCAACTGACATATCATGATACTATTTACGAACTCTTATTGCAGAATTACACTTGAAACGTGATTTCTTTAGAAAGTTTCTGTAGCTACCAAAGTTAACAAACATAAGTGAAATAAAGGAATGAGATTTCCCACAAAGAATTATAATTAGCAAACCGGGCCTGAGATTAGGAGGAGCAGGCTACATTTTTCAACTCTACTTGCTGACCAGTAAGCATTTTTCAAAAAAAGGCTTGTAGTGTTAACCTTACGTGAAGCAGAAAAATTACATTTCCACTAAAAACATAAAGTAGAACAAACATAGACACTTTAGTTGAAGTTGAGCGCCATGATCCATAAAGAAGATAATGTAATTCTTTCAGTGTAATAGACACCGATAGAATTCACTAACAAGCTAATCATCGGACAGTTAAAACGTAGAAAATGTTTTTATGTGCAGTATCAATGTGCTTGTACAAAATTACAAAAATATTAATTCTCAAATAAAAATTTCTATATACAGTACTAATTTGTGATATTGCACACATGTTGCACAAAAAAATTCCAGTTTATCCCCCATGCCTTGTGGCAAATGCTCTATATATAGCATTAATCTAACCAACTGCAGAAGTGCTGAAGAAATAAAAGGTAAAATATTTGACCACAAAATTAGGATAACTACTAGATTATTTGTTTGTTCCAATCATTGGTATATTAGTTGAAAGAAGAACCCCTAATGTTTTAGGTATACATTCAAAAAGGCAAAGTAAAGGGAAAACTTGTAGAACACTTGCCTCAATCAGCACAAACATTGCCTCATGCTTCTGCTTATACCTTCATTCGCTCCAAATTTCGAATATTAATCATAAAACAAATTTTATATTGCACCATAGCTTAACTCAGTTATTGCTCAAAGAAAGAAAATAATACCACACAACAAAGCTTCAACTTTAATAAATTAACACATCCAAAGACTAATAAATTGAAAAACAGAAGAAAACAGAGATAATCAAAGATCATATACTACTGTTAATACATATATGGAGTTGCAGTGGAGTGCGGTGTCGACGTCGCTTGAACATGATTTAGATCGACTTCAAAGCGAGGCGGTACAGTGCGGCGTAGTGTCAATGTCGCCTGAAATGCGGAGCTACAGCGGAATGGTGGTGGTAGGTTTGGATTTGAGAGATTAGGGATTTAGGTTTTTTTAATTTTTTTATTTTTTACTTTGCTGTGAATGAAAGACACGAGTTGGATTTGAGGGTGTAGAAGAGTAGGGTGTCGGTAATGCGCGGGGACATAAATTATTATTGTTTTGATTTTAGTTTTATATTTTTATGAATTTAAGGATTTTATACTTTTAAGAATTTAAATTTTTTATATTTTTAAGAATTTAGTTTCCTTTCTTATCTCTACTAATAATACAAATACTTTGCCTTGGTGAAGCTATTTTGAATTTCCCAAGAACCGTTTCTCCCTACTAGAACCACAATCACGTACACACAAAGGAAAGAGAGCGTATTCGTCCTTCATCACCCCCGCATTTTTATCCCACAACAGCAGCCCGTTTTCATTCACTTCCCCCCGTCTCCTCTCCGCACTTTCTCCAGCACATCTTTTCCCCACAACATTTCAACCGCCTTTCCTCAACAGTGCACCGCCTCAACAGCTTTTGACATCATTCCCTTTCTTCTCTTCCCCCCACAACCTAAACCTACCCGCTCTTCTACAACCTACTATTCCTCCTATCCCCAATTTCTCCTCCTCCCGGTTTTCCCTTCCAACATGTCCACCGCACCCTTTGTTTTCCGCCCTCCCCTCCTAACATCCGAATCCGATGGTTGGCGAGGAAGCTTGCAAGCTATACGTGAATGAAGGTCGGCGAGGATCATCAAACGGTACCAGAATCGTCCAACTTCCCAGATCCATTCACGAACCAAACCGACATTGAGCTTCATGAACATAAACTCCGTCGCCCAACTAGACACGTAAACACCTCCGCCTCGCTGCCTCAATCAACCAGCTACTCAACACCGCTTATGTCGTCGAAAACTCAACCTTCGTACCTGACGATTTCAGTTAAGGTATGGGCTTTTTACTCCACCTTACTACTTTCGTGTTCATACCAACTTAATTGAGAATGATAGATTGAGACTATCCACATTTTCATCCTCTGTCCGCTTATATGTTTTCATACCAACTTGCAAATTTTTACATGGCCGCAACTATTGTAGGTTTTCAAAATTCGTGTTTTAATTTCTTCTGCTACACACACTCCACACACCATTCAGTTTGCACATATACAGGTTACCGTTGGGTATCAAATTATAGTTCACACTGTCATGTTAAACCTTTCCACTGTCTTATTGTTTCTTTATCTATAAATAAAACAATAGTGGAAAATATTTATATTGTTGATAAAGTGAAGTATTGTTAAAGAGTAATTAAATTTGGTCATTATGGAACAAGTATCCACTAAATACTTTATGGTGCCAGTTACATTTTGTACAACTGTTCATCTTTTTTTTATGCTAATCCGGTGAACCAAATTCTTAGGCAAAGCTTGCACCAACTGCTTACTGCGTACACACATGTACATCCTTCTACCTGCTTTTCGTTTTCCCATTTCTATGTCCCCCATTTTTACTTACTCTTACCTATTATGTTCACATGAAATTTGACTTCTTCTTTAAGTATGGGTGTGCCAAAAAATGCTTGCTTCTTACAGCTGTGGCCTACCTTCACATAGTCACAACTATCTCTGTGTATAACCCATTCAACTCGTTTCACTTCCCACTCCCCTTTTCACTCCAGATCATATGCCCCACTGACCACCCCACAGCACACCACCTGTCCCCTCCGCACTTTTTTTAGCCTATATAACCTCTACTAGCTTTCCCTCCCCTCCAACACTGCCTTCATTATTCCTCCACGGCATAATGACAAAGGTAACATTTCCTTCTATCTTCCTTCCCCACACATTTTTCAATACTCCCCTTCAAACCATGCACACTACCAATTGTGCTCCACTATCCCCTTTGGCGCTGCCATCAATTTTCTTTGTTTTCTTTTCACTACTACCTGTTTCAATTTTAACTGTCAATTTAAATTTACTTTCGCACCACGCAGCGCAAATCTTTCTACCCAACAAAGACGGTACACAATCCACTTCCACAGATAAAATTGAACGTAAAAGTTCACGTCTAAGCAAGCAAGTTCACTCAATCAGTGATGATAAGGTAGGAGCTTCACATACCGTCCTACAACCCACTACTCTTCATGCTGAATCGGAACATCACAACTGAAAGTTACCATGGATTGTGCTATATGGAATTATACTATACAAGTGAGGAAATAAACTAAAATACTAGAGCAGTGTAAATAAGTAAAAAATCAAACAAGCACACCAGGAATTTTTATACTGGTTAGAACTTCCCGTTCTACGTCCAGTCCCAGACTTCTTCTGGAATTTCACTAACAACAATCCTCACTTAACCCGGAGGAACAGGTTTACAACAACCCTTGAACAGCCGAACAAGGGACCTGAGCAGCAGAACAGGATTTCGTCTCAACAGTCGAAGATGTCTTCACTTGCCTGAACAGCAGAACAGGACTTCAACTTATACACAAAGTATATGACACAGTGTGTTCTCAATAACACGAATTTGTCTCTTGATAGTACAATCTTCCTATAATCTTTCTCCTTTATGATATATGTATGAACGCGTGAAGATTAAGAAAGTAGAATTTGAATTTGAATGATATTTTTAGCACAAATGAGTTAGAATCAAGAATTTCAATAATAGAATAACAATCAATAGAAATTGGTGAATTTAAAACTTGATTCTAATGTGTTTATATAGGTAATAAATGGTTGTAATTGTTCATGAAGAGTTATCATCAAAAGCTGTTGAATTAAAGGTCGCAACTCTTCATGAATGGAAATGCCTTTTCAAAAAAATAGTCGTTGTAAATATTCAGACGTCTGAAATTAAATTTCAGACTTCTGAAATTTGAAACGTGCAAGTCAGAAAAGAAATAGGCTATTTTTGCCTATATTCAGACATCTGAAATGGTCAATTCAGACGTCTGAATTTGACTTGTAATTAAAAATTACCATAGCTCAATTGGTTAGAGCACTTGCCTTTTGAACTAGTGACCCGGGTTCGAGTCCCGCTCCATGCAATTTTTGAAAACTTGATTTTTTATTTAAAATATGAATGTATATGTGTGTATACCATTTGGAGAAGATTTTAACATTTGTAAACTCTAGACACGACACTCTATGACTAATAATATTTTGTTTGTCACATTTGCTTGTCTCTATCGTATATATCTCTTCTTGTATCTCCATACACATTCTTTTATTCTTTTGTACCGTGTATCTTCATTTTGAATGTATTTGATTATCTCTTTTTGATGTCCATGTACCTGTAAATTAGCTTAGAAATTCTTTGACATAATTGTATAGTTGTTGTCATTAAAATCCAACAATTGAGGTTCTAACAACAACTACTCGAAGAATGAGGTTCACCTATCACTGCATCCACTTACTCAAAAAACCATTGAAAAAAATAACAACATTGTTCACTTTTGAGACAATGCTGTACAGGTTCCACTACCCACTGAACCGCAACTTCTTCCCCAATGTTCTGACAATGGAGGCTGGGAGGTTTTTTTACTCCTGAAGTGGTATTTCCCAATTTACTTACTTCTCCGTTCATTGCTACACAAACATATATACACATACATATATAGACATGTATATATGTGTGTGTATCTCAATATATATGTATGTATACATACATGTGTATGTCTACCCTTCGTACTTTTTTCCCCTCTTGCAGATTGAGCAATGCGATAAGATTGTTGATCGTTTTCTCGCAGACCGTTCGCGCTGACGCTCCATATTTCGATCACCGATTTTTCCATCTTTTTCAACGTTCTACCTCTGTTGTAACAAGTTTGCTGCCAACTATAACGTTATGTGTTTTTTTCCTCTATTGAATAACCACTATGATTTTCAACATTCCTTTATTACCGCTACAGTTTACAATTTTGTACTCCTATTTCTGCTTTGTTCTACAAATTTTACCCACCGTGTTCTACAAATTTTAGCCGCACTCTTATCTGATACACATTACAACACTACAACCACAATACTCAACACTATCATGCTTTACAGCCCAGCTATAATACCCTCATGCACCTGTCTTCCTCCTCTCATGCCAGACTGTACCATACTCTGTGTTATATGCTCTGCTTTTTGACCTTTTATCCTGCAACACATGAACTTCAGGTCATGCTGCCTGTAACTTTTTTCTTTTTTTTCCAACTACCACATACTTGCTACATAAACTACAGACCTTACTATGCCCTGCCATTTTTTTGGAATTGCTTCCGCCTGCTCCTAAACGAAAAAAAATACGCCATCTGCCCAAAATATACTACCCCTTACACGTTATGGCTATAGCCACACCCTCCTATTACCACATATACAACTTACCCATCCACTACATTTCATTATTTTCACAACTGGAGTTTTTCCACCCACTGCGTCGGCGCAAACTATGTGAAACTTGCTTATTTGTTACTACTGTGCACTGCGACAGGCTTAACAACCAGAAGCACATTCACAAACTTACATCTGACAACCAACTTGCTTTAAATCAAATCTGCTGGCCCATACTCAGGCATCACCCCTAATTATCTTATTTAACCCTTTCCTGGCGTAACGTATGACATAGCTATGCAAGCCGAGCGGTTATCCACTTCGGCTAACATATTTCCACTTATTAACCACATGACCTTCACCATAAAACAATGTGACATTACTCCATCAGCTGTACATCTATTATCAAATTTCCCTTTGTAATGCTAACTTCGCGACTGTAACGATACGACTTCCAAACCACCAAATTTTACCCATTGCACGCGCTAATTTTACTATTACTTACATTTCTCTACATATTTAAGTACCAACTAGCACTTCATAAATTTATAAAATAACTACCTCTTCCTCCCAATTTAATAAACAATTGATTTCCTCCAACCACACAAAACAACGTTGCACCAGCACACACGTCCACTACATTTTGTCACGTACAAACAGCCTTACAGATAGTGTTTTATAAACCCAATTCCTTCCGCATACGTACGTCGTACGTGCCAACCCACTTGTATATAATTATTATAAATTTTTATATACTTTCAAATAATAAAGTATTATAAGTTGAGAAACCAAATCAGATTTCATAAATATGGAATGTAAGTAGGAGTTTTGGTTAGAAGTGGTCGTTTACAATAGAACTTATATAACTTATATGGAAAATGATCAGTTGAACCAAAAGGTTCATCTACCTTATGAATTTTTTAAATTCGACCGTCGAGAATAGACATTATTGTTATGGATGCTTAAATATAAAATTGCATGCCACTGTGATGTGTTTGATATGCGATATCGTAAATTAAGCGATTATTAACAACAATCAACTAACACATAGAAATATTTACATTTGATAAGGTGGATGGTCGAACTAACTCATAATTGCATGAAATCATATATTTAAGCTTCTCATATAGTATTAACGAAAGTGCACGATTGGATTTCATAAATATGGAATGTAAGTAGGAATATCAGTTAGAACTGGTCATTTCGCATAAAACTAAGAGTAACTTGTATGAAATCGACAAGTTTGAATCAACAGACCCATCTAAGTTACGAATTATTAAAATCCGACCGTTGAGAGTCGACGTTGTTATCATAAATGCTTAAACGTAGAATTTATGGCATTTCGAGTCAGTTTAATTTACGATCTCGTAATTTAATAGTTTATTCTCAATAATCAATTTACACTTAGTAATATTTATATAAGACAAATTGGATGGTCAAACCGACTCAGAATTATGCAAAACCGTATATTTAAACTTCTCATACGGTACTAATGAATGTGTACTGATTTGCATATAAAGTATAATATTTAAACTTAAATAAAAAATTGTACTAATATATATTATTAAAAATAAAATAAATAACTTTTAAACAATTGAAATGTATATAATTTAAAATTATGTAATATTATTTATTATAATTATGTAAGATTTATAAATAAGTAAAGAAAACTAAAGATAGGGCATGTGAACAGAAAAGGCGAGGGAATGGCGTCAAAAAATACCAACTTCTTATAGACGTTGTAGATTTATCCATTTACAATAATAAAGGCGTCGGCATTTTCCAACGCCTTTCTGATGTCTTTTTTATGTTTTATTAAAGGCATTAGAATGGCATCGATATTTTCCGATGCCTTTCCGACGTCCTTTTTTGTTTCATGACTTTTTAACACCTTTCCGACTAATTGCAATTAAATGATATATTATCAAATGTAACCAAAAAAATATACAATTTCAGTTAAAAGTGGTTATTTCTAATAGAACTTACATGATTTGTATTGAAAACAACTAATTTGAACCAACAAACCCATCTGCATTAAAAAAATGAAATCTGACCAAAAACGACGTTATTGTCCTGGATGCTCAAGTAAGAAATTTCATGCTATTGCGAGCTGGTTTAATCTGCGATCTTGTAAGTTAATCGATTATTTTCAATAATCAACTAACACCCAAAAATATCTACACCTAATAAGATGGATGGTCAAAACGACTCATACTTACATTAAATTTTATATCTAAAATTTTCATATAATATAAACGAATGTTATGGTCGGATATTTAAATATCAAATGTAAGTAAGTATTTATGTTAGAGCTAGGTCATTTCCAGTTGATTTGCGATTCGATAATTTTATAAATTATTTCAAATGATCGGCTTACACGTAGGACTATTTAGATACGATGAGATGGATGTCAAACCGACACATAATTACACAAAAATTGTATAAATTCTTTTATGGTACCAACAAATGTGTATGGTCCAATTTCATAAATTTAAATATATATAGTATAAAATAAATAATAATATTTAAATAACTATAACATATATTATTCAACTACAAAATATATGATTTTGAAATAAACGAAATATATATATTGTTTACTCAAATTTTATAATACATGTAAATTAGTACAAAAAAGTAAAGAAAGAGAGGATAAACAATAAAGGCATTGAAATGGTGTCAGAAAGTACCGACACCTTTCCAATGCCATTTATTTACACGACAGATATAACAAAGGGGTCGGAATAGCATCGGTATTTTCCCGACCTTTCCGATGCGATTGTTATTTTTATCGGGTAAATAAATGTCCTCGCAATGGCGTCACTGTTTTTCGATGGCTTTCCGATGCCCTTTTTCTTTTTTACAACTTTCCAACACCATTCCGACGCCTCGTCCTTTTGGCGTCGCAATAGTGCCTGAAATTATCGTCACTATTTTACATCTTTTCTAGCAGTGATTGTATGTCTTATTAGATACGTTATATATCGCAGCGTGATTATCAAAATTAATCATGACTACCGAAGATGGCTTAGTCCATACTGGAATGTCAATTAAAAAATTCCTTAGTCATTCTGCCTCTTTAGGTGCATCTGCTAATGCGATTAATTCTGACAATATAGTTGAGTATGAAACGCAAGTCTGCTTCTAGACGATCAATACACAACAGCTCCACCTAATGTAAATATTCAACCAATCGTAGATTTGGAAATACCTTTTCGATAATCATTTTATTGTCATTCCTTAAAATTGCTAATAAGAAATTTCTTGTTACTTGCGTCGGAAATGCGATACTTGTTCTCTAATGCAGTCCATGTGTAATGACCTATTTCTTCGACTCATAAAAATCGACATTAATACATCATCGGTATTCATTGCTGCAAATCCAAGTGTTGGAGAATCGAATCCTCAAGCGTAAGAAAGAAAGAAAAGACAGAACAAAATCTCACATATGTTATTTCAACATAAAATCATTATAGCGAAAAATTAAATACATTTATCGGAGTTAAACATGGATAGTTATAAATTCCCGTCCTTACAATTTGTGGAATGCTGTAGTACAAAAGTGTGGTGGAAATAGAAAAACCTTCAGGAACTCTTCAAATTTCATGCCTTAAGCTCTATCCAGCTTTCTTATAAACTAAACCTGATTAATAGGCTGGCCGGGAGAAATTAGGGCACCTAGAGTTTAAGGATAAAGAAAATAAACTCCGGATCAGTCATGGGACTGGTGTGAGAACTCAAAATATGCGTTTTGAAAACAAAAAGGTTATCTCATAAAACCATGCCGCACATAAATACGGAACAAATTTTTTACCTTATGGTAATCAAATCATTCTACGTCAAAATATTTGATATTATAATGACATATCTTTGAAAACATTTGTAAGTAAATTTATTAATCTTCGTCGAAATTATTATATTATTAAATCCCAACATACCACCTTGTAATACAAGGCTTTCTACATCTAAAATCTTACGGGCTCTTATTGGAGAATGAGTTTGTATACAAATGACCAGGTGAAGGGATTACCTTTTAGTAATACATTTCTAGAGGAATGTACCGAGGCTTAACTGATGGTCCTCTACCAACACAAAACCGGCATACCTCTTCCTAGATGGTACCGAATATGTCCCCCGGTCATCACCGACCTATCTGAGAATCCTCACAGCATACATCCACAATAATTTACATCCCGAACATCATAGCGGGAAGAAATATATCTAGAAGGGGATGATCATACCCTAGTGGTTGCAAACAACATAACCTTGTCGCACCTAACCCTGTTGAGGTCATTTCCGGGTATGAAGCCTGAGGTAATGATCACCTTTTCACATAGCCCATCATCTTCCTTTGAATGCCACTCTACCATTCTATCGATCACTTATTGACTTCCATAAACATACAACCTCCGAGCTCATACGTCTCAAAGAAGGGTGTTAAGTTAAGATAAGTTACCTTCTACACCACCAAAAAGATGCATGTTTATAAAAGTCAATAATATAAATCTCATGAATGCAATGTCAAACATCCGTCCATACAAATTTGTTCTGGAATTGAACGAAACCTAAGGTAATATCCTACCACATCCTATCGAGAATTAAACCTTGGATTAGTAGCGAGAAGTCCGTGCACCCTAAAGAATTTCAGAAATGAAAGAACCTCTGCTACTTAGTATTTGAGAGCTAACTAGAATTATCAACAAGTAGTCCTTTCGTCTGGAAAATTCCTAGCCTTCATTCTTCGTTCTCTCTATTAGGTCTTTTTTTTCGAACACATATATTGGTTCAAAGTGGTTTTTGGATAGGAATTATCCATATCTGACCCCGATTTCTTCGATTCAATCATCGATAAAAGAAGGTTTTGTGAATAGGGAATCGTTTTTTAATTTATTAAGTTTCTTTATCAAAAATATCCCTCGGATATATGTATCTCTAAAACATTCTTTCCGGTATATACGGAATTATCAAACCTCTCTTATCAAATCTTTGATTACTTAAAACCCTTTTTTAAACTTGGACTAATTCAAAATCAGTTCTTTTACATTTAGGAAAACCTTTCCAAAATAATTTCAATTAAATCTTAAATAAAGATTTCTTAATTCAAAACTCTTTATTTTGATCGAGTTAAAAACATGATATCTACGATGTTAGTCCCAAATAAGTAAATATTAAGTGAGCGGAATCTATGGAAATCATCTAATTCTACTCAATATCAACCCCCATATTCAAAAAATACTATGGGCGGAATGCTGTGAAACCACATTTTAAATTTCATGAATATTACAAGTTCCCTCTTCAAGCTTTAATGTCGAGTACAAGAAGATCATCTTTATAAAATCAAGTTGTATTTAAGTTTGGGGAATTTAAATATTTTAAACTTAACTCATTTCTAACATTTCGATCTTATCTATCCCTCGTCCAGGTAAAATTCCAAGTGAGCCAGGGCACTGGTTTCTCCTAAACATCTCCTTAGTTTAAGCACCTCACATTCGGATCTCATGAATAGAAAAATCTTGTCTACTCGTCGGGCTTTTAGAGCAACCACTTATTTATATTGACTTTTCTTAAAATGACCAGGTAAATGGACTACCTTTCGGCAATACATTTCTACAGGAATGTACCGAGGCTCAACTGATGGTCCTCTACCAACACAAGACCGGCATCCTCTTCCTAGATGATACCGAATATGTCATCACTCCAGTTGTTACCGACCAATTCGAGAATCCTCACTGCATACATCCATAATAATTTGCATCCCAAAAGTTATAGCAGGAAGAAATATATCTAGAAGGAGATGATCGTACCCTAATGATTGCAAACCACATAGCTTTGCCGCATCTAACCATGTTTCGGTCATTTTCGGATATGAGGCCTGAGGTAATGATTACCATTTCACATAGCCTATCATTTTCCTTTAAATGCAAAACTACCATTCTATCGATCAATTAAGACTTCCATAAACGTTCAACCTCTGAGCTCATACGTCTCAGAGAAGGGTGTTAAGCTAAGAGAAGTTGCCTTCTCCGCCACCACAAAGATGCACGTTTATAAAAGTCAATGATATAAATCTCAAGAATGCAATGTCAGACATCCATCCATATATATTCATTCTGGGATTGAGCGAAACCAAAGGTAATCTCCTACCACATCCTATCGAGAATTAACCATAGATTAGTGGCGAGAAGCCTATGCACTCCAAAGAATTTCAAAAATGAAAGCACCGTTGCTACTTAGTATTTGGTAGCTAACCAGAATTATCAACAAGTAGTCCTTTTGTCTGAAAAATTCCTAGTCTTCATTCTTCATTCTCTCTATCAGGTCTTCTTTTTTTCGAACACATATATTGGTTCAAAGTGGTTTCTGGATAGGAACTACTCATATCTGACCTGTTTCTTCAATCCAATCATCGATAAAAGGAGGTTTTCTTAATAAGGAATCATTCTTTAATTGATTAAGTTCTTTTTATCAAAAATCTCCCTCAGATATATGTATCTCTAAAATATTCTTTCCGGTATATATGGAATTATCAAACCTCTCTTATCAAATCTTTGATTATTTAAAACCATTTTTTAAACCTGGACTAATTCGAAATCATTTCTTTTACACTTAGAAAATCCTTTCCAAAATAATTTCATTTTAATCTTAAACAAATATTTCTTAATTAAAAACTCATTTTTATGAGTAGCCAAGGGATTCAGGTTGGCTTTTGACAAATTTTGGAGGAGACTTGGAGCAGGAGGCTTCAACGTATGTAGATATATAGTGTTTCCGCTGTGTTGATGAATTGTAATGGATTCTGAGTTGTATGATGGACAGATCTTCAAGACTGTCTAATATGTGATGTATAAGCTATGTAACTCTGATAGATGTTGTATATTATGTAATAACTATGTGATTAATATATTTTATTCGTTCTGCTGTGAGATTCTAATATTGTTTAGTTCTTTCTTTCCTATCTTTTCTATCCCTTTCTTTCTTAATGATGATGCGTCTTCCTGTGGGATGAAAGGTGGGTCGTCATAGCTGGAATGCAAGCTTGAAAGCAAATGTTAAACAAGGTTTTCAAAACCAAATAAAAGTAAACAAGTTTTCAAAAGTAAGTATTTATCAAGTTTAAAGTTTTTAAATTTTTGCAAAGAAGAAGATGTATAAGTTTTCCAGCAAAGTAAATTTTAAACGAAGATTTCAAAGCAAGGTAATGATCAAGTTTCAAACAAGTTTCCAAAAGATTTAATTTTAAAATTTAATGTTCAAAATTTTTTTGTTTTTAAGTAATAATATATTGGGTTAATTTTGTAATTAGATTCCTAAATGTTTTTTTTAAATGAACTTTAATAATGTAACTAAGTATTTAATTAAGATAAAGAATTTATCTTTAAATTAATTAAGGTTGTGATTAATTAGGGGTAATTAATTAATGAAATTAATTAAAGGTTAATCACTTAATGTAATCAATGAATGGATGATTACTTAATGTAATTAAGGAGGGTTAATTAATTTATGTTAATAATCAAAGTATAATGTCTTAATGAAAGTAATTAATGGATAGTTAATGAATGTAATTAATTTAAGGATCATTAACTAGTGATTAAGGAGTAATTAATTAATTTAAGAAATTTTTTTAGTTAATTAAGGATAATCACTTATGAAATTGATTAAGTATAATTACTTAATGCAATTGATAAAGTAATTTATGGATAATTACTGAACGTAATTAATGAAAGGATACTTACTGAATGTAATTAATTACATTATCCCATAATTGATCGAGTTAAAAAAATGATATCTAGGACGTTAGTCCCAAAATCAGTAAATACTAAGTGAGTAGAATCTATAGAAATCATTTAATTCTACTCAATATCAGCCCATGTATTCAATAAATACTATGGGTTGAATACCGTGAAACCATCTTTTAAATTTTACGAATATTACAAGTTCCCTCTTTGGGCTTTAATACCAAGTACAAGAAGATCATCTCCATAAAATCAAGTTGCATTTAAATTTGGGGAATTTAAATCTTTTTATAATTAACTCGTTTCTGACATTTCGACCTTATATATCCCTCGCCTAGGCAAAAGGCCAGGTGAGCCATGGCACTGGTTGCTCCAGAACATCTTCTTAATTTAAGCACCTCACATCCGAATCTCATGAATAGAAAAATCTATTCTACTCATTGACTTTTAGAGCCAAGGTTAAACTGCATATTTATATTGACTTTTTCTTAAAATCATTTATTTGAACTTTCTTCAATAAGCTAGAAAATCTCTAAATAATTGTTAAAACTTTTAATTATCCATTTGAAAACATTTACAAAAGATTTGAAAAAGAATTGTTAAGTTTGAAACCATATTTCAAAAGTTATGGAAAAGTGCCACGGAAAGTGCTTTTTAGATTATTTTGATCAAAACGACTTTTTATTAATTGAAAAACTATTTTTTTTTATTCAAATCACTTTTAACACATTTTATAATATTTAAAAGATTTATTCCACATGTTTATACAATTTTAAAACATTATTCTCAAAGAAATTCAGTTTTGGATTTCAAACTGCAAATTCAGGATTATTCAAAAAATTGTTTTACTCATTTTTCACAATCTACTTATCAGAATTTCGATTTTATTTCTTCATTTGAAAACTATGGATATAATATTTTGGAAAATTCTTATCTCGAAGAATTTCGAGCTATATTCCAACTTTTACACTTGTTTGACTTTTATTGTGCGAAATCGCGAACTACCATTACGCGACGTGCTTATTTTTGACCAAACTTTCTATTAGTTTTAAACTTCACCAAAACACTTGTAAATGTTTATAAAAAAATTTAAATACATTTTAAACCATTTTTTAAAAGGTTTAACAATTCAATACACACCATTTCATTAATTTATGGAAAGTGATTTCCTTTTTGTTTATCGACGTATATATTCGTGAGTTGCATATATATTCAACATTCATATGAAAACAACTAAACTTGATGATCAAAGTATATTAAACATCTACTTGCAATATCATATCATCACCCAACTTATAGTATAATAAATTAGGATTTTTCACCTTCATTTCCACTTGAACAAGTTTTCAAACGGATATAGCTCTGCTATTTCAAAATGAAACTCTTCGAAGTCGAGCTTGGATCCTTTATATTGCTCGGCCAAACCTTGTTGCTCACGGCTTAGGGTGGTAAGGAGGTGGAGCTCATGGCCTAGGGTGGCGGTTGGTTGTGTCTTGGGTATATAAGGTGGAGAATGGAGATTTGAGCTTGTTTTGAGGTGTTTAACTATATATAACTATATGTTATAATTTATTTCTTTTTCAAATAAATTTGAACATTATTTTTTTTTTGAATGGAAGCCATTAAAGTAGAGGTGAAAGCTTGAAAATTATGAAGAAGAAGATGAATGAAAAAGAAGAGAAGATGGTAGGGTATTTATAGGAAAGGAAAAGTGTAAAAGTATCCATACATACGTCATCACTTTATCACCATTTCAAAGCTTCTCCAACACACTTCTCTCCTTCATATGCACGGCTAGAACCTCCCCTCCACGTGCCTATCACTTCCATCATCTCATGTATGCATATGTTGACTTATTTAAGCGTAAGGAGTAAGAAATCTTTAAAATACATTATTTATTTTACATTACATTTCTAGTATTTAATTATGTTCATATATGTATGTTATCATGTATATGTAACATATAAATGCATGTATGTGTAGGTGTATAACACTTCGAACAACTTTTGTTCGTTAAATCGTTGAAATCCGAAGAATCGATTATCGGTCACATTTTCATGTATATTTTAACGTACATATATTTGTAAACAAAATTTCAAAATAAATCTCTTATCGTTTAAATTGAAATAAAATGATCACATTTCATTTATAAACCATATAAATCCATATAAAAAATTATTTACAAAATTCACCATTATACCGATAAAGCGATATTGGTTTTTCCTTATATTTTCAAATTAAATATATCTCTTTATAAAACTATTATAAATGATTCATTATCACTTTATAACTATTTAAAATTAATTGACATCATTTAAAATAATTATTAAATCACTAAATCTTGATTTAATATAATAAACCTGTATTTAAATACGATGCCACTAGCCGATATAAATTCTTTGTCGAAAATATTTTGGAAAATATTTATTAAAAATAAGTTTACAATTATTTATCATTACTTGAAATGATATTATATGTATTATTGTCTTTAATTTAAAAATAAATTCAATTTATCAAAGTGATAAATTGGTGGGTCGTTACAGACTCCCCTCTTAAAAAGAATTTCATCATTGAAATTACCCAAAACAAAAAACCAAGGGTTTTGCCTAAAATATTTTTTCACTTACATCTGTATGATATATATATATATATATCATCCGAACACAATACCTGATTCTATCTTCTATTTGAATTTACAAATTTACTTCCGAACTAGTATCGATCTTCAGATCCTTTAGCGTGGACTTTGACCAGGCTTTCCAATCCGAACTTTAGTTCTTCTTGCATAGCGCTCAACTATGATAGAAACCTCAAGCATCCAATCACAAATCCCCATCAATGATCGTCATTAAGAATCGAGTGATAAATCCTTTCTCGGATAAGTGTCAAACACATCAAATTTGTGTACTCGAATCTTAGATTAAATCGTGCGACGAAATAATCCACATTCTTCATACGATCTTATTAATCTTTCAAAAAAAAATTTAACGAAAAAATTTCATAAAACTTCGTTCTTTATTCAAACTTTTATAAAGATACTTCTTTATACCTAACCATTTTACCTTTTTATTTTATTCAAAAATATTTCTAAATTTATTCCAAAAGAAATCGATTATCATTTATTTGGAGTAATACCATTATAATTCTTATTTCAAAATTCCTTTTAAATTTCTTTGTTAATAAATTTCCTTATAAATTTAATTCCAAATTATTTTATCCTACATAACTTTCCCATTTATACCTTTCAAAACATTAAGATATCCATTTTTTATAAAAGACTCTAATTCTTGTTTTTATCTTTAAAATCCCATCATTAAAGATCTAAATATACCCATAAGATTTCTTTCAAAGTGCCATTCAAGGGTTTAAAAACAAATGTTGCTAAAACATCATTTATTACAAAGCTTAAACCATTCATTATTAACCATTTCTTTTAAAGACCAAATAATACCCATACTTATCAATTAAGATAATACACTTTGACAAAAATTGACAACCAAATATTTGTCAAATAAGTGACCCACGTTATCCATTTTAACTTTAGAAAATTATATTAATCGAGTAACTCACAAAAGATACCAAAAAACTAGGTATTACCAATAGTATCGCATATTTCCTTAATCAGAAGGGGAATAGTAAGAGAAGCGTTTACCATCCGAACACATCTCTTGCCCATTTCTAGTTACTTTCGAGTCACTTGAATCATTAATCATAAGATAGTTTTTTTTCATTTTCAAAATCCCTTTTAGAAATAAACTATTATTATTCCTCTTCCAAAAATCATTTGAAATTCCTTTCGACAATACCAAAATTTAAATTCTCAAAAATTCTTTGTAAAGCACGGTTTATAAATCCAGATTATAAAATTACGTATAAAAAACAGATCCTTAAGATTTACTTATCTTGAATAAATTCCTTTAATTTCCATTTATTGAATACCTCATAGTCAAATTGTGAAATTAAATTCACGAGCTGTTCATGCTTAACTTTTAAAACAACTGATCAATTTATGATAATAACTGAATATTATTCTTTTCTTAATCAAATGAGTATATTACTTGAAAAATGTTCTTTCTATTCAAAATATAATCATTAGTAAATTATTTCATTTATCTATTTTCAAAGCCAAAATCATCTAACTTTAAATATTTACTTTTAAAGAATGGTACTAATACAAAGTTGAGAAAATTATCTGTAACATCCCGGAATTTTTAACAATATCAATTTAATAATCTGTAGTTAAAATTAAATTGATATTGACATTCTGTTAATAATTATTCAAATAAATTTAATAATCTTCTTTAATAAATATTTAAATTAGCTATTTTATCTTTTAAATGATATAAATTGATTTCTGTTTACAATATAAATATTTGGTTTGTATTTTAAATAAATTGGATTTAGTTTTAAATTTAGAATATATTCAACAAATGTTTTATGGTTTAATAAAATGGATTATTTATTTAATAGAAATATAATTTCTTGAAAAATGATTTTAAATTAATAAAAGAGATTTATAAAAACAATATTGATATTGTATTGTCTTTTTAAATAAGCTTTGAAAAAAGATTTGTAATTTTTATTTCAAATTGAATTTTTATATGTATAACTTGATTTGAAAAATATTTGATTTTGAATTTAGTTTGAATTTAAATTTAAAATTATAAAGTCTTAATTTGTTTTAATTTTAATATGTATAAGTTTCTAACATGATTTGTTTTTATTTCCATTTGTAAATTTATACACATGTTTAAATATAAACTAACAACTTAAACTAAGTTAACATATACATTAATTTATAATTAATACTAACTATCTTTAAAGAAAATACAAGTGTTAAATTCATAGGCATTATATTGACAAGTGTTGTAAAGTTAGACAAGTGTTAAAAATTTAGTTTTAATTTTCTTTTCTTTTATTAAATCTGAAATACATTTGTTTTATATTGCATCATTCATACATATTGCATTTTTTCATTCTCCTTAATCAAATGAAGACCAAAATTCATTTTCATATCCACAATCAAAATTCTGCATACACAAATCTGCAAAATCCAAAACTTGTTCAAACCTGCAAATCCCTGTAACTCATCAAAGATTAAAATCTGCATGTTCCTCTTTATTAAAAACCAATCTGCATTTCCTCAAATCAAAGAAAAATCTGCATATCCCAAACTCATATTCAAATCTGCATACCTCAAAACCCTGTACAAATTTCACCTCTTCAAAATCAAATTCATCTGCATATCCAAAACTAAGATCAGATCTGCATTTCCTCTTCAAATCAAAGTGAAGCCTGTTCTTTTTCTCTGCACTCTGGTTCAAACCAGGGTTGATTTAGCACCTGCATGCATGTGTTTAGGGGAAATTGCTACTGCATCATCTATTTCCTACATGCAAGTAATTAGGCTGTGATCATGAGCAACAGCATCTCCTTCATCTGCATGCATTTGGAGATTAAACAACTGCATCATCTACATGAAGTATATCAAAGTCAAGCCTGCACATGTTGTTTTCTGGAAAATTCAAAACAGGGGTCTGCATTTATAGGTGAGTAACATTTAAATTTTTAAACTGGAAATCAGGTTGCTTAGGATAAATTATGTTATATGTCTGATATAATTGTGCTTGTGTATGCAAGTTTGTTATATTCTGCAAGTATACCCAGATCATCTTTCTATTAAAAGAATTCCCTACGTTGATCTAATTTAAGATAGTATTTGGATTTTAGAAAATTTTTAGGAGTTTGCTTATCATGGATGGATTAAAAGCTATAGAGTGATGTGTTTGGCTGCCTAAGTTTTAAATTTAAACTTAAGTAAATAAATTTATATATACAGGAAGATAACTCTGTAACACATGCAATCCCATTACATATTAATCTTGATCAAGACAAATCATATAAATAATGAAATATGCAGTTTCATAAACTTAATGTATTAATAAAAACTTGATTTTTAAATCAGGTAGTAGTATTTCTAGGTGTTTGTTACAGTAACAGTTTGTTATTGAACAATAATATGATTTGGGGCAAATTCTTGAAATCTGTAGTTTAAGGAAACTTAATACTTTTCTGAGTTATAGAGTAACGAGTTTAGATCCTTAGAAAAATCTGAAAAGAGAATTTTATTGAGTAGAACAGATGCAGTTTTGATTTTCAGAAGTTAACCCTAGTTTTGTATGGGTTTGTGCATTGAGATGGTATGAAGAGTTGGATTGATCGAGTGTGCTAGTTTCTGGTGTATGAATAGTTGGTGTGTAGAGGAGTGTGAGGGCGGGGAGGTGGAGATCAAGATGGTCGGAGGTGGGAATGGTGGCCGCTGACAGGTTTGCATCAGGAACATGTTTTTCTGTTGTAAAGGTTTTGATTAGGGGCATTTTAGATTCTTGGATGAATTTCTTGATCTGGGCTAATGTTGGAGTAGTGGTGAGCTTCTGGAGTTGATTGGATCATTTGAGATGATGGGCAGAGGTGGCGGCGACGTGATCTCTGGTGAACTGTTGAGGTTTGGGGTGTTTCAGGGGAGATGTGGGGAAAGTGGGAGAATGACTCGAAGCAGGTCAATGTTAGACTCAGAGTAAATTAAGATGAAACCCGAAGTAGAAATTGATGTATCTCGGGTTGAACTAAATGTTCAGGCTTCAGGGAAAACCTGAATTTTTAAATTCTGGGTTTGTCAAATTTTAAAATCTGTAGTTATAGGTTTAAATAAGGTTTAGGTTCAAAATTTAATTTAAGTTTGAATTAATAATTTGAATTTAAATTCCAGGTTTTGAGTTGAAACCTGTTTTTCTGTTTTCTTTAAATCTGAGTTTTGAAATTTAAAATCTGGGTTTTAAGCATTGGAAATTCTGCAGATTTAGTTAAAGTAAGGATTAAGTATTAATTCAAATGCAAGTTTGAATTTTAGATTCAAATTTAAATCCCAGGTTTTGAAATAAAAATTTAAATTCTTAACTTAATTAACTATTTCAATTTGGGTAAATAGTTGAAATTTTAAATAATGAAGTTTTAAAATATGAAGCAAGATTTAAAGGTAAATTTTAAATCTGAAAATCTGAGTTAAAATGAACTTTAGTTTCAAATTTAAAAAGAATATTTAAATTTGAAAGTTGAAATTAAGAATGAATTGAATTTCTAAAAGTTTGAAATGAATTTGACTTCAAATTCTTATGATTTAATTTCTAAGACAAACTTTTGTTTTGTCTTGAAATTTAAATAAGTTTTAAATTTTTCAAACTTTGATAAGTTTAAATTACTTTTAATTTAAACTTGTATTTAAAAATGGAAATTTTAAAGTAGTTTAAAAAGTACTTTATTTCAATTAAATTGTTTTAAACATACCTAAGTTATGTTTATCTTGAAATTTAAATTAAGATTTATGTTTTAGAGTTAATTAATAAGGTAACTAGGATTAATTAATTAAATTTGGAATTAATAATTGATCAATGATTAATCAATTTGGAATTAAGATCATTAATTAAGTTATTAATTAATGATAAATGAATAATTAATTATGTAATTAAGTTTTTAATTAAGGTTAATTAATTTAATAATTAACTTTAATTAATGAATGATTAAGGATAATTTAAATGGTAATTAATTTAGGTTAATTACTTTATAAAATAATTTGAGGATGGTTAATGAAGGTCATTAACCATGATTATTTAACAATTAATTAACGTAGTTAACTTTTATAATTAATTAGATTAATTAATTTAATAATAATCAATTATAAATGGTTTGAGTATAATTACTTAGTAAAGTAATTAAGAAATTAATTACTTAATGTAATTAATTTAATTTAATGAGATTGTTTATTTTTAATTAATTAAGTTTAATTAATTTTAAACACTTGAGTTTTATAGATAATTACTTTATGTAATTAATGATTTGGAAATTACTTAGTTAAGTAATTGTTTAATAATTACTTATTGTAATTAAGTGGAGATGTTTAAGTATGAGATAATTTGGGTTAATTATTTAATAATTAATCAAATAATTAATTAGGAAATTAATTTAAGGATAATTAATTTGGTTTAGTATAGTAATTAAGTTAGTTAATTACTAGAATAATTAATTTAAGAAATAATTAAGGATCATTAATTATTTTAATTAATGATGTAATTAAAGTTGATTAATTATGATTAATTAATCAATAATAAGTAATTAAAGATAATTAATTAATGTAATTAATTAATGATTAGGATAATTAATTATAATTAATTAATTAAAGTAATTAAAGGTTAATTACTGAGGATAATTAATTTGTGTGAAATTAATTAAGGATAATTACATGAATGTAATTAAGGTAATTAATCAAGAGTGATTAATTAAAGTAATTTATGAATGATTAATTGGTTGTAATCAATTGAATGATTGAGTAAGCAAGATTTGTACTGATAAAGTAATTAATTTAATTTATTTTAAATTAATTTAAGATGAAGTGATTAATTTAATTTATTTTAAATTAATTAGAGATAGAGATAGTTAATTTAATTCATTTTAAATTAATTATATTATGATGAGTAAATCATTGCTTATGGATGAATGGTTGAACTTGATTGACTTGGATGCTTTGTGATCTCAGTAATGAGATAAATAATATTGTGTGGCATGGATGTTTGATTGTATTGTGATGATAACATAGGTTATCCATTGTGATGGTGATATATGGAATATCTATATGATATTAATGATGTGAATTACCTGTTATGTGATAATGTTGATTATCAGTTATGAATTATCTATCTGTGTGTATATAGATACTGCAATTGAAATGTTTTAAACCTTTAAAACAACTTGGACCTTAAAAGACACGCTTTGGTTTTCGATGAGACCGGGATCGGGTTTCCATATTTGGATATCCGAAATCCACATCGATTCCAAATAACGTTAGGTCGTGAATCAAAGTGGAGCTTTGTGAAGACTTGAGGTATAAGGACTATGAGTCAGTATAACTCTGTGGGTGATTCCGTAATGAGTTGACGGAATTAGTTCTTATAGATTCGAGATGGTAGTTTAGAGTGCAAGGGTTATTGTTGTTAACTCTGAGGGTGATTCCAAAATGAGTGTAACGAGATAATGCCTTCGGTTTCGTTCGAACCCGGAACGAACTTGTATGAATTGAATGCTTTCAGAACATCGTCAGGTGGACGATGAGCATTCTAAGTGATATGTCCTATAAAGGTAATCGTAGCCTCAGGCCTCATCAACCGGGAATGGCTAAAACAGGGGAGGTGCAGCAAAGCTTCGTGGGTCGCACCCACTGGAGAGCAAGATTTATCCCTGTCTAGAAGTCCCTTTATATTCGGCTGTGTGGGTGGTTGCTAGCTACAACCACGGGGTTGTCTTGTTCGGAACTATTCAGTAAAGAATGGGTCCGGCTTTGTGTTGCAGGGGGTCGGGAGTGATCCTCGGTACGTTGATCTAGGCCACGTACTGTGACGGGTGGTACCCCAGTAGCCCTGCCATTGTATGGAATCCAAAATCCAATAAGTGCCAACGGTTTTGATTGTATACCTATGTAGCTGGAATTTAATAAATGTAACAATTTCGGCTATTTCCTATTTATTTGAAAACCCTAGACACTATTATAATATCATCGGATTTCCTATCAAATGTTTTGGTTAGCGTAAGGTAAAAACTTTTCCATGTTTATGTGTGGGAAGTCTTACGTGATACCTTTTCTTTTCAAAGGTTTTTAAAAGTTAAGCAACTTTAACCTGTTACTCACACCAGACCCATGTCTGACCCGGAGTTTATTTTTGTTTTTTATAAACTCTTGGGTACTCAAATTTTTATGAGTAGTCAAGGGAATTCAGGTTAGAATTCAGGATAGCTTTGACGAATTATGGAGGAGCAATGGAGCAGGAGGCTTCCGCCTGTAGATATAGTATTCCGCTGTGTGTTCTCTGAGTTGTTATATTGAGTTGTATAACTAGAAAGGTGATTATAACTGTCTAGTATGTGTTGTATATCTGTGTACTCTTATAATGGTTGTAAACTATGTAATATTTATGTTATTAATATAATTTATTCGTTCCGCTGTTAGATTCTGATGTGTTGTTTCTTTCTTCTCTTCTTTCTATTCTATTTTCTATCCCTTTCTTTCTTAGTGACGATGCGACTTCCTGGTATTTGGAAGTCGGGTCGTCTCACTTGGTATCAGAGCATTAGGTTGAGTGAATACCTAGGCTCTGTAGTGGTGTCTTTCTTGAGAGAGTGTATTTGTAATTTTAATATATATATATATATATCTATTTATTTCTACCTATCTGTTGGGTTACCTGTTCAGGTTTTCCAATATAAGTTATAAAGGTGGATAGGGTAGTAGTGTGTGTAACACGACTACCATTGGTTGGAGTTTGATGGATGAAGTTGGAAGTGTATTTGTTAAGACTGTAGACCTAATACCGTCTCGAGAGAGTTCTGTAGTGATGAAGAACTTCATTAATCTCTGAAGAAAACCTGTTAAGGTTCGGAGTGATGGTATTTTGATACCTCAGGGAATAGTAGCTGCGTGATGAGATGCAGTGACTATGGATGTTTCCGAAGATGTTTTCTTTGGAACAAGTTAAGGAAGTGAGTCTGCTTCAGTGTTGTGGCTGTGTTCAGCCGGAGTTTCTGCTTGCTTTGAAGTCCGAGTTTCTCGAAGAGTTTTGTTTTGGAATTCTTTGGCATCTGTTGCAGCAGTGTAGTTTAGAATGTTCTCGGTGTTGGCTAGAGATCTTCTGGCTTAGCAGTTTTCTGAAGTGGAGTTCAAAAGCAGTTAAGTGAACCCGTTTCTTTGATGGGTTGGCCATTTAAGTTTAAGTTGTTCAATTTGGTTAAGAGAGAACAGTTTTTCCTTAGATTTGGTTTGGTGGTTCGCAAAAGTGACTTGCGATTGTCTGAGTTTTTCTGGGTGTCTTCAAGAAGTCAGAGTTTTGTTCACATCTGAAGTTTGAGCTTTCTTATCGACTGGAATTCCAGGAGTGGTACCGGTGATTCATCTTGGTAGGAGAATGGTTTCTAGGAGATTGAGTTGGTGTAGCATCTCGGAGTTTTGAAGGAACTTCTGATTTTTCTTATGGATTTGTTGAACCATATCTCTGGGGTGTGTTGTCCAGTTTGTGCTTGTGTTCTTCTTCAGCTTTTTCTTCTACTTTGGATCAGAGTTGAGCAGCGGAAGTAGTTTGATAGTGTATCTGCTTTTCTTTTTCCGGACAGAAGAAGTTGTTGTTTTCTGATATTGAGGAGTTGAGTTTGAGTTCTTGGTTTTGGTTGATCTTGAGGAGATCATTTTATTGAAGTTGTTGGTCTAGTTTGTTTCTAGAAGCATCAGCATAGGTTGAGCTGATCAGTTAAGATTGTGGGCAGCCCAGGATTGTCTGAAGAGTTTTGTGGATAAGAGTCGGAGGATTTGGACTCTAAAATCGGAAATTTAATTTTGGATAAGTTTTCTCCGATCAAAGGTGAGCTATAAGATTTGGGTAAGTTTGAGAAGCTAGCTCTATAGTGTTTTGGATCTTTTCTGTGATCTAGGAGATTAAGTGATTGGTCTACAGGATTGGATTGCCAGTTTGGATAACTGGGATTCGATGAGTTTCACGTATCTCTGAGGAAGTACGTGTATGGTCTATCTTTGGTTTTGGAACCAGTAGTTCTAGAATTTTGGTTGTTGAGTCAGACTCGTTTGTAGTCTGATATCTTGTCTAGTGTTATAGATATAGTTGTATAGGAGCTTTATAGCTTCATAGTATTGTTGTTTGGATTCTCTAGAGCGAGTAACCCGGTATATATATATAAAAACCTGGGGAAACTCGATAAAATTTTATCCAGAATTTGTCTGGATAATTAGATTTGTTTGATTGGTTGAATTGGTTATTGGTTGTTAGCATATGTTTGATTATATGCTTGTGTTTTTAATTTAAAATTTAATAAGATTATTAAATTACTTTTGTTATAAATTTCGAGGACGAAATTCTTTTAAGGGGGAAGGATTGTAACATCCTGGAATTTTTAACAATACCAATTTAATAATCTGTAGTTAAAATTAAATCGATATTGACATTCTGTTAATAATTATTCAGATAAATTTAATAATCTTCTTCAATAAATATTTAAATTAGCTATTTTATCTTTTAAATGATATAAATTGATTTCTGTTTACAATATAAATATTTGGTTTATATTTTAAATAAATTGGATTTAGTTTTAAATTTAGAATATATTCAACAAATGTTTTATGGTTTAATAAAATGGATTATTTATTTAATAGAAATATAATTTCTTGAAAAATGATTTTAAATTAATAAAAGAGATTTATAAAAACAATATTGATATTGTATTGTCTTTTTAAATAAGCTTTGAAAAAAGATTTGTAATTTTTATTTCAAATTGAATTTTTATATGTATAACTTGATTTGAAAAATATTTGATTTTGAATTTAGTTTGAATTTAAATTTAAAAGTATAAAATCTTAATTTGTTTTAATTTTAATATGTATAAGTTTCTAACATGATTTGTTTTTATTTCCATTTGTAAATTTATACACATGTTTAAATATAAACTAACAACTTAAACTAAGTTAACATATACATTAATTTATAATTAATACTAACTATCTTTAAAGAAAATACAAGTGTTAAATTCATAGGCATTATATTGACAAGTGTTGTAAAGTTAGACAAGTGTTAAAAATTTAGTTTTAATTTTCTTTTCTTTTATTAAATCTGAAATACATTTTTTTTATATTGCATCATTCATACATATTGCATTTTTTCATTCTCCTTAATCAAATGAAGACCAAAATTCATTTTCATATCCACAATCAAAATTCTGCATACACAAATCTGCAAAATCCAAAACTTGTTCAAACCTGCAAATCCCTGTAACTCATCAAAGATTAAAATCTGCATGTTCCTCTTTATTAAAAATCAATCTGCATTTCCTCAAATCAAAGAAAAATCTGCATATCCCAAACTCATATTCAAACTGCATACCTCAAAACCCTGTACAAATTTCACCTCTTCAAAATCAAATTCATCTGCATATCCAAAACTAAGATCAGATCTGCATTTCCTCTTCAAATCAAAGTGAAGCCTGTTCTTTTTCTCTGCACTCTGGTTCAAACCTGGGTTGATTTAGCACCTGCATGCATGTGTTTGGGGGAAATTGCTACTGCATCATCTATTTCCTACATGCAAGTAATTAGGCTGTGATCATGAGCAACAACATCTCCTTCATCTGCATGCATTTGGAGATTAAACAACTGCATCATCTACATGAAGTATATCAAAGTCAAGCCTGCACATGTTGTTTTCTGGAAAATTCAAAACAGGGGTCTGCATTTATAGGTGAGTAACATTTAAAATTTTAAATTGGAAATCAGATTGCTTAGGATAAATTATGTTATATGTCTGATATAATTGTGCTTGTGTATGCAAGTTTGTTATATTCTGCAAGTATACCCAGATCATCTTTCTATTAAAAGAATTCCCTACGTTGATCTAATTTAAGATAGTATTTGGATTTTAGAAAATTTTTAGGAGTTTGCTTATCATGGATAGGATTAAAAGCTATGGAGTGATGTGTTTGGCTGCCTAAGTTTTAAATTTAAACTTAAGTAAATAAATTTATATATACAGGAAGATAACTCTGTAACACATGCAATCCCATTACATATTAATCTTGATCAAGACAAATCATATAAATAATGAAATATGCAGTTTCATAAACTTAATGTATTAATAAAAACTTGATTTTTAAATCAGGTAGTAGTATTTCTAGGTGTTTGTTACAGTAACAGTTTGTTATTGAACAATAATATGATTTGGGGCAAATTCTTGAAATCTGTAGTTTAAGGAAACTTAATACTTTTCTGAGTTATAGAGTAACGAGTTTAGATCCTTAGAAAAATCTGAAAAGAGAATTTTATTGAGTAGAACAGATGCAGTTTTGATTTTCAGAAGTTAACCCTAGTTTTGTATGGGTTTGTGCATTGAGATGGTATGAAGAGTTGGATTGATCGAGTGTGCTAGTTTCTGGTGTATGAATAGTTGGTGTGTAGAGGAGTGTGAGGGCGGGGAGGTGGAGATCAAGATGGTCGGAGGTGGGAATGGTGGCCGCTGACAGGTTTGCATCAGGAACCTATTTTTCTGTTGTAAAGGTTTTGATTAGGGGCATTTTAGATTCTTGGATGAATTTCTTGATCTGGGCTAATGTTGGAGTAGTGGTGAGCTTCTGGAGTTGATTGGATCATTTGAGATGATGGGAAGAGGTGGCGGCGACGTGATCTCTGGTGAACTATTGAGGTTTGGGGTGTTTCAGGGGAGATGTGGGGAAAGTGGAAGAATGACTCGAAGCAGGTCAATGTTAGACTCGGAGTAAGTTAAGATGAAACCCGAAGTAGAAACTGATGTATCTCGGGAACTAAATGTTCAGGCTTCAGGGAAAACCTGAATTTTTAAATTCTGGGTTTGTCAAATTTTAAAATCTGTAGTTATAGGTTTAAATAAGGTTTAGGTTCAAAATTTAATTTAAGTTTGAATTACTAATTTGAATTTAAATTCCAGGTTTTGAGTTGAAACCTGTTTTTCTGTTTTCTTTAAATCTGAGTTTTGAAATTTAAAATCTGGGTTTTAAACATTGGAAATTCTGCAGATTTAGTTAAAGTAAGGATTAAGTATTAATTCAAATGCAAGTTTGAATTTTAGATTCAAATTTAAATCCCAGGTTTTGAAATAAAAATTTAAATTCTTAACTTAATTAACTATTTCAATTTGGGTAAATAGTTGAAATTTTAAATAATGAAGTTTTAAAATATGAAGCAAGATTTAAAGATAAATTTTAAATCTGGAAATCTGAGTTAAAATGAACTTTAGTTTCAAATTTAAAAAGAAGATTTAAATTTGAAAGTTGAAATTAAGAATGAATTGAATTTCTAAAAGTTTGAAATGAATTTGACTTCAAATTCTTATGATTTAATTTCTAAGACAAACTTTTGTTTTGTCTTGAAATTTAAATAAGTTTTAAAATTTTCAAACTTTGATAAGTTTAAATTACTTTTAATTTAAACTTGTATTTAAAAATGGAAATTTTAAAGTAGTTTAAAAAGTACTTTATTTCAATTAAATTGTTTTAAACATAACTAAGTTATGTTTATCTTGAAATTTAAATTAAGATTTATGTTTTAGAATTAATTAATAAGGTAACTAAGATTAATTAATTAAATTTGGAGTTAATAATTGATTAATGATTAATCAATTTGGAATTAAGATCATTAATTAAGTTATTAATTAATGATAAATGAATAATTAATTATGTAATTAAGTTTTTAATTAAGGTTAATTAATTCAATAATTAACTTTAATTAGTGAATGATTAAGGATAATTTAAATGGTAATTAATTTAGGTTAATTACTTTATAAAATAATTTGAGGATGGTTAATGAAGGTCATTAACCATGATTATTTAACAATTAAGTAATGTAGTTAATTTTTATAATTAATTAGATTAATTAATTTAATAATAATCAATTATAAATGGTTTGAGTATAATTACTTAGTAAAGTAATTAAGAAATTAATTACTTAATGTAATTAATTTAATTTAATGAGATTGTTTATTTTTAATTGATTAAGTTTAATTAATTTTAAACACTTGAGTTTTATAGATAATTACTTTATGTAATTAATGATTTGGAAATTACTTAGTTAAGTAATTGTTTAATAATTACAGATTGTAATTAAGTGGAGATGTTTAAGTATGAGATAATTTGGGTTAATTATTTAATAATTAATCAAATAATTAATTAAGAAATTAATTTAATGATAATTAATTTGGTTTAGTATAGTAATTAAGTTAGTTAATTACTAGAATAATTAATTTAAGAAATAATTAAGGATCATTAATTATTTTAATTAATGATGTAATTAAAGTTGATTAATTACGATTAATTAATCAATAATAATTAATTAAAGATAATTAATTAATGTAATTAATTAAGGATTAGGATAATTAATTATAATTAATTAATTAATTAAAGTAATTAAAGGTTAATTACCGAGGATAATTAATTTGTGTGAAATTAATTATGGATAATTACATGAATGTAATTAAGAGTAATTAATCAAGAGTGATTAATTAAAGTAATTTATGAATGATTAATTGATTGTAATCAATTGAATGATTGAGTAAGCAAGATTTGTAATGATAAAGTAATTAATTTAATTTATTTTAAATTAATTTAAGATGAAGTTATTAATTTAATTTATTTTAAATTAATTAGAGATGGAGATAGTTAATTTAATTCATTTTAAATTAATTATATTATGATGAGTAAATCATTGCTTATGAATGAATGGTTGAACTTGATTGACTTGGATGCTTTGTGATCTCAGTAGTGAGATAAATAATATTGTGTGGTATGGATGTTTGATTGTATTGTGATGATAACATAGGTTATCCATTGTGATGGTGATATATGGAATATCTATATGATATTAATGATGTGAATTACCTATTATGTGATAATGTTGATTATCAGTTATGAATTATCCATCTGTGTGTATATAGATACTGTAATTGAAACGTTTTAAACCTTTAAAACAACTTGGACCTTAAAAGACATGCTTTGGTTTTCGATGAGACCGAGATCGGGTTTCCATATTTGGATATTCGAAAACCACATCGATTCCAACTAACATTAGGTCGTGAATCAAAGTGGAGCTTTGTGAAGACTCGAGGTATAAGGACTATGAGTCAGTATAACTCTGTGGGTGATTCCGTAATGAGTTGACGGAATTAGTTCTTATAGATTCGAGATGGTGGTTTAGAGTGCAAGGGTTATTGTCGTTAACTCTGAGGGTGATTCCAAAATGAGTGTAACGAGATAGTGCCTTCGGTTTCGTTCGAACTCGGAACGAACTTGTATGGATTGAATGCTTTCAGAACATCGTCAGGTGGACGATGAGCATTCTAAGTGATATGTCCTATAAAGGTAATCGTAGTCTCAGGCCTCATCAACCGGGAATGGCTAAAACAGGGGAGGTGCAGCAAAGCTTCGTGGGTCGCACCCACTGGAGAGAAAGATTTATCCCTGTCTAGAAGTCCCTTTATATTCGGCTGTGTGGGTGGTTGCTAGCTACAACCACGGGGTTGTCTTGTTCGGAACTATTCAGTAAGGAATGGGTCCGGCTTTGTGTTGCAGGGGGTCGGGAGTGATCCTCGGTACGTTGATCTAGGCCACGTACTGTGACGGGCGGTACCCCAGTAGCCCTGCCATTGTATGGAATCCAAAATCCAATAAGTGCCAACGGTTTTGATTGTATACCTATGTAGCTGGAATTTAATAAATGTAACAATTTCGGCTATTTCATATTTATTTGAAAACCCTAGACACTATTATAATATCATCGGATTTCCTATCAAATGTTTTGGTTAGTTTAAGGTAAAAACTTTTCCATGTTTATGTGTGGGAAGTCTTACGTGATACCTTTTCTTTTCAAAGGTTTTTAAAAGTTAAGCAACTTTAACCTGTTACTCACACCAGACCCATGTCTGACCCGGAGTTTATTTTTGTTTTTCATAAACTCTTGGGTACTCAAATTTTTACGAGTAGTCAAGGGAATTCAGGTTAGAATTCAGGATAGCTTTGACGAATTATGGAGGAGCAATGGAGCAGGAGGCTTCCGCGTGTAGATATAGTATTCCGCTGTGTGTTCTCTGAGTTGTTGTATTGAGTTGTATAACTAGACAGGTGATTATAACTGTCTAGTATGTGTTGTATATCTGTGTACTCTTATAATGGTTGTAAACTATGTAATATTTATGTTATTAATATAATTTATTCGTTCCGCTGTTAGATTCTGATGTGTTGTTTCTTTCTTCTCTTCTTTCTATTCTATTTTCTATCCCTTTCTTTCTTAATGACGATGCGACTTCCTGGTATTTGGAAGTCGGGTCGTCTCATTATCATTTTATAAACCTTTGCACTATTACATCATTTAATCCTTCCAACACTAGGGTCCAAAAAGAAGATTTTCCCTTCATTCTTCAAACTATTACACTCAAAGTACTACACCAAAACAAAACACCAAACTCATACATACTTTCTCCCTGAATTCTATTCCTACTATTCTAAGTTCGATGTCAAAGGTGGACTCCAACATCCCAAATCAACCATTACCTTCCCTTCTCCTTCTTCTTCACTATCCAACTCATCATCGGCCTCGTTGTCGTCCTCCTCTTGTGCTTCTTCAATTCCCTGGGGTAACCATAGTTGATTCTATGGGACATGTCCCAATCCTACTGTACTCCTGGTATGTTTCCTCCTTCTTCCAACTCCTATAATCCTTGCACATTTTCATCTTGTGGATTTTCAAATACACCTACTCCTTCCTCTTCTTCTTCTTCTTCTTCTTCAGTAGTCTCCTCATTGTGGCTTCCTATTGCGCCCCAGTTGATGTATTAACTGGACGATGCCTCCTGCCATATAACATTTTCCCTACTCATATCCCATATCACGTCGCTGCATTCGTTTGATATGATAGCGTTTGGGTCTTCCATTGGCCCAAATTCCTCCTTCATTGGTTCTTCCTCCTCTTCCATTAGCCCATCCTCCTCTATCGGTTCCAAAACAGAATTAGCGGGATTCGCTACCCAATTTCCCTCTGAGGCTTGCCCAGGTTCATCGTCGCTTAAGATCATAATAATTTCAAGAGCTGGGGGTGGTATACGCATTCCGGCAACTGGGTGCCCATCTTCATTCCTACGAGTATACGGGGCATAGTCTTCCCTAATCGGAGATCCACCATTGCTAGGAAGATGTTATGGTTGTTCCTCTTCATCGCTAAGAGATTTATAAGGCTGTCCTTCTCACCCTAATTCGCTCTAGAGGATTCCCCCTTCGCATAACTCCCCCATATATTTTCTACAAGACAAATAATTTTTCTTTTAGACACAAGTAGTAGGTAATTGCTAACGTATTCTTAGCTAGAGAGGTTTGGTCAATGCTCAGAAAGATGTTTCAAGATTCATTTCTAAAAATAGCTTTTAAAATTCTTTGTATAAGATGTTCATTTATTTCAAAAACTCTTCGAAAATTTTACCAAAATGTTGTTTTCTTTCAAACATATATATAAATATATATATATATATATATTAGGTAAAATGATTTCATATAAAACCGATTTTTTTATATTTTATTAACAAATATGTGCTCATATATAATATTCTCAAATATTTTCTAGAGCATTACTAACCCCATCTCAAATGAGTTACTCATCCTAGGACATTACTAACCCTATCTTTGATGAGACTTTTACCCCTATAAAGCTCAAGTGTTTGCTCAACCTAAGCTCTGATACCACGTTGTGACGTTTTGTTTCTTTGACTCTCAAAAATCGACATTAACACATCCTCAGTTATCATTTGTGGCAAATCCAAGTGCTAAACAAACGAATCCTTAAGGGTAAGAAGAAAAATAAGACAGAACAAAATCTTACATATGCTATTTCAACGTAAAATATTCATAGCGGAAATTAAAATACATTTATCAAAGTCAAATATGGACAGTTATAAATTCTTGTCCTTACAATTTTGCAGAATGCTATAGTACGAGAGTGTGGTGGAAATAGATAAAAATCTTCAGGAAATCTTCAAACTCCATGCCTCGAGCTCTATCCAGCTTTCTTCTAAACTAAACCTGACTACCAGGCTGTCCCGGGAAAATTAGGGCATCCAGAATTTGAGGATAAGGAAATAAACACTGTATCAGTCATGGGACTAGTATGAGAACTCAAAATAGGCATTTTGAAAACGAAAAGGTATCTCATAAGACCACGCCTTACATAAATAGAAACTGTTTTTTACCTTATGATAACCAAATCATTCTATCTCAAAATACTAGATATTATTTTTAATGACATATCTTTGAAAACATTTGCAAGTGAATTTGTTAATCTTAGCCAAAATAATTATATTATCAAATTCCAGCATACCATTTTGTAATACAAGGCTTTGTACATCTAGAATCTTATGGGATCTTATTGGAGAACTAGTTTTCATATAAATGATCAAGTGAAGGGACTACCTTCCGACAGTATATTTTTAGAGGAATGTACCGAGGCCCAACTGATGGTCCTCTACCAACACAAGACCAGCTTACCTCTTCCTAAATGGTACCGAATGTGTCATCACTCCGGTCTTTACCGACCTATCTAAGGATCCTCCTAGCATACATCCACAATAATTTATATCTTGAACATCATAGCGGAAAGAAATATATCTAGAAGGGGATGATCATACCCTAATGGTTGCGAACCACATAGCCTTCACATATCTAACCCTGTTTCGGTCATTTTCGAGTGTGAGGCCTAAGGTAACAATTAACTTTTCACATAATCCATCATCTTCCTTTGAGTGCCACACTACCATTCTATTGATCACTTATTGACTTCCACAAACATACAACCTCCGAGCTCATATGTCTCAGAGAAGGGTGTTAAACTAAGAGAAATTGCATTCTCCGCCACCAAATAGTTGCACGTTTATAAAAGTTAACGATGTAAATCTCAAGAATGCAATGTCAGACATCCGTCCATATAAGTTCATTCTGGGATTGAACAAAACCGAAGGTACTCTCCGACCACATCCTGTTGGGAAACCCTAGGATTAGTAGTGAGATGCCCTTGCACCCCAAAGAATTTCAAAAATGAAAGGACCACTGCTAATTAGTATTTGGGAGCTAACTAGAATTATCAACAAGCGGTCCTTTCGTTTGGAAAATTCCTAGTCTTCATTCTTCATTCTTCATTCTCTCTATTAGGTCTTCTTTTCTTCGAAAGCATACATTGGTTCGAAGTGATTTTTGGATAGAAATTATCCAGATCCGACCCCGGTTCCTTTGATCCAATCATCGATAAAAGGATGTTTCATGTATGGAATCATTCTTTAGTTAATTAATTTCTTCTTATCGAAAATCTCTCTCGGAGATATGAATCTCTAAAACATTCTTTCCAGTATATACGAAATTATCAAATCTCTCTTATCAAATCTTTGATTACTTAAATCTCTTTTTTAGACTTGGACTAATTCGAAATCATTTCTTTTACACTTAGGAAAACCTTTCCAAAATCATTTCATCTAAAAATTAAACGAAGACTTCTCAATTCAAACTCTTTATTTTGACCGAGTTAAAACATGACATCTAGGATGTTAATCCCAAAACCATTAAATATTAAGTGAGCAGAATCGATAGAAATCATCTGATTCTACTCAATATCAACACATGTATTCAATAAACACTATGGTATGAATAATAGTGAAAGCACCGTTTAAATTCCATGGATAGTACGAGTTCCCTCTTCGGCCTTTAATGCAGAGTACAAGAAGATCATCTTCATAAAATCAAGTTGTGTTTAAATTTGGAAAATTTGAATCTTTTTGTACTTAACTCATTTCCAACATTATAACCTTATCTATCCCTCACCCAGGTAAGTGGCCAGGTGATCCAGAGCAGTGGTTGCTCCTGAACATCTCCTTAGTTTAAGCACCTCACATCCGGATCTCACAAACAGAAAAATCCAGTCTAATTGTCAGCTTTTAGGGCCAAGATTAAACCGCTTATTTATAATAGTTTTTTCTTAACACTTACTTGAACTTTCTTCAATAAGCTAGAAAATCTCTAAATCATTATTAAAACTCCTAATTTTTCATTTGAAAACATTTACAAAATATTTGGAAAATAATTGTTGAGTTTGAAACCATATTTCAAAAGTTATAGAAAAGTGCTGCAGAAAGTGCATTTTAGGCTATTTTGATCAAAACAACTTTTATTGTTTGAAAATCTATTTTTGTTACTCAAATCACTTTTAACATATTTTATAACATTTATAAGATTTATTCCACATTTTTAAACAATTTTAAAACATCATTCTCTAAGAAATCCAGTTTTGGATTCCAAACTACAAATTCAGGATTTTTCAAAAATTTGTTTTACTCATATTTCACAATCTACTTTTCGAAATCTTTATTTTTTTTCGTCATTGGAAAACTATGGATCTAATAGTTCATAAAATTCTTACCTCAAATAATTCCGAGCTATATTCCAACTTTTACACTTGTTTGACTTTATAGCACGAAATCACGAGCTACCGTTACGCGACGCGCTTATTTTGACCAAACTTTCTATTACTTTTAAAACTTCACCAAAACACTTGTAAATGTTTATAAAACATTTAAAATACATTTTAACACATTTTTAATAGGTTTAACAATTCCATACACACCATTTCATTAATTCAAGGAAAGTGATTTCCATTTGTGTTTATCCACGTGTATATTGGTGACCTGCATATATATTCAACATTCATAGAAAAACAACCAAATTTGATGATCAAAGCATATTAAACATCCATTTGCGACATCATATCATCATCCAACTTATAGTACAGTAAGTTAGGAGTTCTCACCTTCATTTCCACTCGAACTAGTTTTCAAACTGCTATAGCTCCGCTATTTCAACATGAAACTCTACGAAGTCAAACTTGGATCCTTGATATGGCTCGGCTAAGCCTTTTTGCTAATGGCCTAGGGTGGTGGATGGTGGTGTCTTAGGTTTAGGAGGTAGAGAGATGGAGATTTGAGCTTGTTTTGAGGTGTTTAACCATATATAACTAAATATTATAATTTTATTTCTGTTTGAAATAAATGTGGACATTACTTTGTTTTAGAATGAAGCTGTTAAAGTGGAGGTGAAAGCTTGAAAATTATGAAGAAGAAGACGAATGAAAAAGAAGAGAAGATGGTAGGGTATTTATAGGAAAGGAATAGTGTAAAAGTATCCATATATACATCATCACTTTATCGCGATTTCAAAGCTTCTCCAACACATTCTCCCCTCCATATGCATGGTTAGAACCTCCCCCCATATGCCCATCACTTCGATCATCTCATGTGTGCATATGTTGACTAATTTAAGCCTAAGGGGTAAGAAATCTTTAAAATACATTGTTTATTTTATATTACATTTCTTATATTTAACTATATTCATATATGTATGTTATCTTGTGTATGTAACATATAAATGTATGTATATGTAGGTGTATAATACTTCGAACAGCTATGAACAACTTTTGTTCATTAAATCGTTGAAATCGGAAGAACCGATTATTGATCACAGTTTTACGTATACTTTAACATACATATATTTGTAAAAAAAATTTCAAAACAAATTTATTATCATTTTAAATGAATTAAAATGATTATATTTTATTTATAAAACCATATAAATTCATATGAATGTTTACAAAAATCGCTACTGTAGCGATAAAGCGATATCGATTTTTTTATATTTTTCGAATTAAATATATCTCTTTATAAAAATATTATAAATGATTCATGATGACTTTGTAACTATTTAAAATGAATCATCATCATTTAAAATAATTATTTGAACAATTAAAATAATTATTAAATAATTAAATCTTGATTTAATTTAATTAACCTATATTTAAATACGATGCCACTAACCGATATAAATTCTTTGAGGAAAATATTCTTGTAAATATTTATTCAAAGTAAGTTTATTAATACTTCTCATTACTTGAAATGATACTATCTATATTATTATCTTTAATTCAAAAATAAATTCAATTTATCAAAGTGATAAATTGGTAGGTCGTTGCACCATGCCTTCCTAGTTTCCGAGCTTCGATGTGCATTATAGACTGGAGTGGGCAGTGCATTTAATTTGTGTCCTCTAGACATGTAGTCATCCTCCTTCTGTCTATGTCTTTTAGCTTTTAACTCAATAGTATCTTTTGGAATTTCGGTCTGTGATTCTTCCAAGCCATTTTCTAGTATGTTAAAAAGTTTCACAATAATGATAAAGAACTTAATCGCCTCTTGTTAATGAGTAAAGTTTTTGCCGTTAAAAAGTTCTAGCCTCATTAAATGTTGGTTACTGAATTGCAATGCATTACAGTTGCTTGAACATTCCACATGCTGATAATATTTTTTGAAAATTGTTCGAATTTATTACGGTTACATTCTAACTTTGATTCTTTCAAAAGATATATAAGCCCTATCGAGTGTAGAAAGACTATCAAACCATTTCGTTATAAATTCAATAAAGTCTTGTAACGATTTTACTTGATTTAAAGTTTTGTACCACTTTGATCAAGACAAGAACACGGTAGAAAAATATTTCTAGTAATTGCCAAGAGCGGAGAAAGAAGAAAATGATTTAATCGCAAAATCTGATTATTTAAAATGCATGGACTAACACTGCTTATATAGATGACAGGGAATGAAAAGAGGAGATGCTTCTCTTTATAAAAACTATTAGAAAAGATACCGAATGAAGAGCAACATCCATTAGGAAGAGTTGCACCTCTTCAAATGGACATGGCTATTCGTCAACTCTATTCACTAGGCGTTCGGTGGTACCAACGACTGATCAGTGGTACTTCCAATTTGAAAATACACATCACATATATATATATATATATATATATATATATATATGGGTTTGAAAAGTTAGCACTAAACATATGTCCTGAACATCTCTTTTAGTTTGTATTCATTAACAAAGAATTCTCAAAAGCATAAAAGTTGGGATTGTTTTTAAAGACTTTGAGAAGTATATCCTTAGCAATTTAATACATTGGTGCCTATGATGGACTTAATCCCCGTCAAACGGGTCAGGTCGGGTCATGAATGGATCAGGTTCAATTTGACCCAACTCATTCAAGACATAAACAAACTCTATCATTTTACTAATTTAATAAACGGATTGACCTGACCCAATCCATTTTCTAAAAGGGTAGGGTCAATATAAATTCACTGAATTATAATGGAAGGTGCCACTACTTTATATCTATCACTTGAAATTAGTAGATTTAATATATGAATCAATCTTTATATGATCATGTGAATGATCTAGACTTCGAGTGTATGAAATATGCAAGTCAGATATTTATTTGGTTGTTGCTGTAGAAGTCAGAAATACCAACACTTTGATCTATTGAATTCGGACTATATTATAATATAATTGTGTTTTAACTACTTAATACATTATATAGGAGATGGTGAGAAAAATGATTTTGCCGTAAAGATGCTATGTAGCAAAATTGAACTTATTTTATTTTGTTGTCATGAACTTATATATTCTTAATAAAATCTATGCACTTAGCTTGTGTTCTTCTTTTAAGTAATAAATGGTTATGTTTCATGCTTATAGTATATTTAAATCTTTTTTTAGAGAAAAGGTATTTGCGCTGATAGGGGGAGGAAGGATAGTTGGCGCTAGCTTCATTTCCATAGTGTTAAGCTGAAAACTCATTCTTTGTGTTTGCTTACCGTTGATGCTTATGAACATCTTACATAGGATAGAAAATTTTATACATTAAGAAATAACATTTTTATATAGTTTTGATTGGAAAAGAGGAGAAAACTTGAATGATTCTAATATTTCTGTCTTAGTTTGAATTTACTTATCGAAATTCGTGGATTAGGAAATTTGATATTTAAGTTTCATGGTTGTGGGTGTTGATTACTATAAATAAAATTCACCTTGAAGAAATAACATTTTTATATAATTTTGATTGGCAAAGAGGAGAAAACTTGAATGATTCTAATATTTCTGTCTTATTTGAATTTAATTATCGAAATTCGTGGATTAGGAAATTTGGTATTTAAGTTTCATGGTTGCGGGTGTTGATTACTATAAATAAAATTCACCTTGAATGATTTATTCCTTTTTCTATAGTCTTTAAGGTTTGTGGTTTATGTATTTCTTTCACTTGGGTCATTTGAGTCAAACTTGAAGCTAAAACTTTTGTTAGGTATCCAACGTTGCTCTTAAATGGTTTCAACTTTACATAGGGTTTAAGATATACTTGGTTTGTTACTAATATGTTTGCTTTAGATTTAGAAATTTGCATAAGATGCAAATTCACCTAAACCAATGCAACGAATGCATAGAAATTGCGAATAGATAATTTTCATACATTTAAAATACATGTAGAAGAATGGAGCAAAGATATAACAAAGCTTCCTTCCTCAACCCCCACAAATTAATTTATTATCTCTTACCTAGGTCTGCCAATGGATACTTTCGGATGTTGATAGTGACGTATTTGTATCTATATTTGAAATCATTTTTGAATAATGGATATCCGCACTCACAGATGCAAATGGATATCAGATGATTATTCTAAATGCTAACGACCGATAAATCAAAAAACATAGTTTAATATAAACTTGTTTGTGTTAAAAATAAAAAATATGATGTTAATAAACAGTTTTAAGTAGTTAATATGCATTCAGCGTGTACAACATTAACTTCTAACTTAATAAAACGATAAATAAATATTTTTCATTATACTAAATTAAACATGATTTAAAATATAATCTTGACAAAAACCGAACGGATAATTTTTAAATGCGGATGTCTTCAAATCCACGTCTGCATCCGTTTTTGGATATCAGATATTTATCCCCTTTTCGCATATGAATGAAGATGGATTTCGAATTATTCAGGTATCTATTGATAGTCCTACTCTTATCTCATAAGAGTTACATATCATCAAATATAATAATATTTGAAACCATATTTTGATATTTATATCATTTTCTTTTTCCTATAACAGTATTTCTATCAAGTTCATGTAATTTAAACCTTGCTCACATGAATTGTACTCATTTGGTTAAGAACATATCCAACCATTATTTGTTATTAATTACTTAAATTTTTAAACAAATATGTTAAATTATTTTATCCACACTTACTATGGTATGTAAAGGACAACAAAATAAATATATTACTTGTTTAATCAAATAACTTCTGTGAAAAATTCATATATTTTCTAGAATCATATATTTTTGAGAAGAAAATCAATCTTTGTAAAATACATAATTTATTCCAACAGATATTATTTATAAATTATATTGTATAACGGTCGATCTCTTCAATGTTATACGATTTTACTAGTTATCTTAATAACCAAAAGGCACAATTTTTTTTACTTTTTGCTAAGATTAAATTCTAGTCTAATGTGGGTTTTCAATTTCGACCTTTTAACTCTATTCTCTAACCTCTTGTTTGGGATGCACCATGATTCTCCCTAAATAAATTCCATCTATATCTCAACTTCTAATATTTTTTACAGGTCGTCCCAAGTTCTAACTACCTCATCAAAACCTAGCCCTACCTCCAAAGTGCCTAAAAATGCTTAAATTAATGCATCATATTCATTTAATAGTTGGTCCATCTTAAGTATGTTTACCCTATATTCTACGTCTCCTTACCACATCCGACATCTATAATTGCAGCGCATTCAGTTACAACCAAACACTGAGTTTGTCACCTAGAAAGGCGGTGCTCTTACTAGAGCCTATCATCCTAACGTAGCCCTATTCATTGTTGGATGACAAAAAAGTACGATCAAAAATTGATAGAAATTTTCAAGAAATTTTTTTGATCGTTATTGTCCAAACAACAACGCATGTATTTAAAATGATAAGAATATATGGTTTAGATGGTTATAACATTAGTTTTAAGCGAAACAACATTTGTTAATGTAATGTTAAAGATAGATGGTGTAGCTGGATTTTAAAATTTTATGCATGGTACATTTAAGCTTATTACTAATAAGATTATCGGTATTATTCACTGATAAATGATATACTACTCGCATTCACAATTACACGGTTATATATACTGTTAAAATGTAAGCACATCACTCACATTGAGGACATTTAGATTGAATACACTAATAATAATTTCTATAAAAAAATTTATTGCAGCGCAAAAGTACCCACTGCAAATTAATGCTATCAGAGAAGGCGAAGGAGAAATAGCCTCGTCAATCTCTACAGAGGTAGAGAATGAGCACGTGTTTCCCTTTAATGTTGAATCCATCATCTCCTCCTCATTATCCACTGAGGTAATCAATTTACCTGCATATGTAACCAATAAAACTGATCATAAAATGAAACTACGTTTGTGCGTGCATGCATTTAGATGTAATAAAAATGTATTTGCTTACATTCATGAAGAGCATATAGACCTAAAGCACAATGAAGAAGACTTAAATAGAGCTGGATGTCATCTTTTTTTATGAATAATGGAATATAGGTATGACGTAACATGTGTTTGCTTTTCTAATTAAAAAGGACATTTTAATTAATAAGCAAATATTTATCAAGTATTTGATACCATAGTAACATAAGTAATCTATTATTCAAGTTCACCTAATCTTATATGCAAATCTGGTCAATCATTGACATGACTTGAATTTATAAAATGTGATTAATTATTTTGATAAGGAAATTTTTTCCATAGTAATACTGATAAAATTGTAATAATGTGTTTTCCCAATTTTATTAATTCACCCTTAAGTTAATATATACAAATTGATGGAAAGAGAATAAGGCCTAAGCCCATATCAAAAATAAAACAAATACAGCCTAAAATTAATCTTAATATCCCCTTCAAGTTGGAGCATGGAGGTCTAAAATGCCCAACTTGCAGAGTAAATATAGAAATTTGTGTTTGCTGAGAGATTTGGTGAAGATGTCGGCAAGCCTATTATTAGTAGACACATGAGAGGTAGAAATAATGCAGTCACGAGTGACATCATGAATACAATGACAATCAACTTCAATATGCTTGGTATGTTCCTAAAAGATAGGACTTTGAGTAGTGTAGAGTGCAGATTGACTATCATAATATAAGCACATGGCTGGCGTATGAGAGATACCCAAACCTATAAGCAAAGCTTTAAGCGATTTCAACTTTGAAGTGACCTCCGCCATGGAATGATATTCGACTTCAGTAGAAGACCTTGACACCGTGTGTTGTTTATTTGGCTTCCAAGAAATCGGGGAAGAACCAGGAAACACTATCCAACTAGTAAGGGATAGTCGAGACAAAAGGCAAGTGGCCAAATAAGAATCACCCCAACCTTTCTGAGATAACTCACAATCAGTGTGAAGAAGAATGCCTTGACCTGGACACCCTTTTAAGTATCAAACTGTGCGAAGCGTCACATCCCAATGATCTTGATGAGGTTGTTGCATAAGTCGAGCCAAGATATGAACTATACAAACTAAGTCAGGACGAGTGAAGGACAAGTAAATGAGACGACCAACTAGTCATCTATACCTTTAAGGATCGACGAGCAAAAGGGCCTTTGGTGAGAGCCAACTTGTGATTCTGCTCGATAGGAAAGCCAGCGAGACAAGCCATCAACAAACTGCTTTGGTAATAATATCAAGAGTGTATTTTCATTGGCATAAAAAAATTCCCTCTGAACTTCGAGAAACCTCAATGCCAAGAAAATACTTCTGCACACCTAAATCTAAAATTCACGCAAATAAGCCTTAAAAAGATCACAACGGAAGCATCATTACCAGAAACACTCTAATCAACAACATACACAAGGAAATTGTAACATCCCCCTACTTGGAGGCCCGAAACTAACAGCTGCAGATGATGTAGTCATCCATGGTTATTAATCCTCCATGATCAAATGCGGCGGTGCTAGATTCATTGATACACTGAAACGCATGAATATGGAAAAAAATTAAACTTCGAACAAAATCATGTTCTGTTTCAAAATATTTCCAATTCATTACATAATCCCACAACCGCAAATCACGTTCAGAGAAAATATATTTATTACAATATTTGCCAAGAGCGACATATGAAGATGGCCCCTTGGAGTATATACAGGTAATATAACAAATTTGTCATTACAAACGACACAACGGAATTAAATAAAAGAGTACTCTAAATTTCTATCATGCCTTTGCAAGTCTCCGGAAGCTTATTCGTCTTAAGAGGTACCTGAAAACCTCAACTCTCAAACTACTCAAAATCAATTTAGTATCCAAGAGTTTAAGGGCAAAAACATAACCTTCGAGTCAGACATAAAGCCTGATATGAATAATAATCTACCATCTCGAATCATTTAGATATCTAGTGAGACCATGCCGCTTAACAAAACGGGTTTTCCCCTCACTAGTATATCAAAACCTTTATAAAACCATAAACTGTGCTCCTGCATCCACAATGGTTAAAACAATCTAAAACAATATAATATGATGATATGCAAAACAAATGAATTATTTCTAGGTCACCCATCCCCCCTTCATTTTAAACTATCTGTCTCAATTATAGTTTCTAGGATTATTATTAACCTATTAGTTTTCATGGGCTGACTAATAACTGGTTAAACATTTAAGGACTCTCTGTCCAATTACATAGCTTTTAGGGGATTACTAAGAACCTATTGGTAACTCCAATATCTTACTCTTATCCTAGTTTTCATGGGTTGGCTAGGAACCTATTGGTAACCCAATATCCTTTCTTCTTAACCTAGTTTTCACGGATTGACTAGGAACCTATTGACATCTATCAATATCTTAATACGGATATAGTTTTTATAGGCTAGTTACAAAACTACTGGCCCTTACCAGTATCAAATCATAGTTTTCACGGGCTTACTATGAATCTGTCTTTCAGACATCTTCCTTTATACATAATTTTCATAGGCTAATTATGAACCTATTGGCTCTTGCCAATATCGTTTCCTATTCATAGTTTTCATGGGCTTACCGAGAACCTATTGGCCCCTGCCAATATCTTCTTTTATATTTTAGTATCCTATATTCTAGTCTTCCTGACCTACTGGATAAAATTCTACTCATTTAGGAGTTTAATCAATTTATACTCACTACCGGGTTAATCTAGCTGGTTCTTTTGCTCTTTATCACCGAATGCAGTTATGGTTCATTATAAAGTGAATATATTCATATTTGAAGAAGAAAATATAACAACATAGCAATACCACTCCTGTGGGTTTAATATAAAACATGGTTAATATTATAACGATCCTGCCTCGACCTTCGAAAATTGGCACCGAATACGTCACCTGTATTCAAATGCTGCAGATTCAAACGCCGACTCTGGCTCGCCGGAGCTTATAACACCATTAAGTACAACACAGCGGAAGGAAAAATAATAATACATTGAATACAACATTTGATACAATATCTGATACAACAGAATGATACAATGAATATCAATATACACCAGGGATATGATACAAGAAAATAGCAGCGAAAAGAAACTGATAACACCAATAGCGAATAATCTCCATCTCTAAGGCATCAATCTAGAAAAATAGCTCGAACTCCCAACGACGATGCACAAGATAAGCAAGTCTAGTCCGAATCCAAAGACTGAACTAACTCCAGATAATCTACTAAACCTGACTATCTGAAAAACCCAACTCTAGACTGCCCGTGTGGGAAAATTGTGGGCAACCATAGTTTAGGAAAGGAATAATAAACTCCGAGTCAGTCATGGGACTGGTGTGAGCAACAAAAACAGTTTGTCTTTTAAAAACAAACAACGGAATTTTAAAATAAATTCCATTGCTTTTTAGAAAATGAAACTACCATAAGCCTCCCACCGCACACACCATGCAAACGCAGAATTGGAAGAGATTTCTCCTTATGATAGTCAAACATGCTTGATACGAGAAAATTTCTTTTCAATATTATTATTAGTGCATAGTGCAGAAAATCATTTCGAAAGTATAATATTAATCTTAGCCAACATACGATCATTATCGTATGTCTACTATAGCTACCATCTAAACAGTGGGGCGCCACCATAAGTAAATGGCAGGTTATACAACTAAAACTGTACAAGGCGCGTATTGTTTTGTTTGGATTTCCAACAAATGGTCAGGCTAAGGAACTTCGTATTGCCACATGGGAACGCCTCTGGCGGGACACCCCGAGAACCAACCTATAACATTTCTGTTTTTAAATCAAATTGAAATTGGAAATAAATTTAATTTTTGGAATTTAATTATGATTTAAACTGGTATTTTCCAAAAATTTAAAAAATATTTGTTTGTTTATTAATGTAAATGAATGTAAATATGATTTTTAAATAGAATTTTTAATTGGAAATTCTGAAATAAATATTTTGAATAATATTTTAATTACAAATTTAATTATGAATTTATTTGGAGATTTGAATAAATATATATAAAGATTGTAAATAAAGGAATCAATTTAAAAATTCAACAGATTGATAACCTAATTCATTAATAAGAAAAAAAATGTTTTTATCTTTAAAATAAATAAAGATTAATGATTTGGAGTTCAAAAGTGAATGTTTTATAAATAGATTATAATTTAAGATTTGAATTTGAATTCAATAAAAAAATTGTATTTACTTGAGAGATTTCTTTCTTCGTAATGTATATTTTAATCACTTCAATAAAAATTGGAAACCACTTCAATCACTTGAAATTTAATTAGACTTAAATAAATTTATATTTAAAATAATTTTAATATCTTAAGTTTAAAAATAAAAATGTATTGAAAATAAAATTGTATTTACTAACTTATAAATCTTTATTAGTAATGTATAATTTAATTTCAAACCATTTTTTTTAATTGTATAAGTACAAAACAAAGTGTGATTTTGGAATTTAATAAATATCTTGAATTTAAAATTTTATATATTTAACTAATAAAATTTTTTTTCTTGATTTTCGTAAATATGCATTTTGATGTGAAAAGATATATAAGTAGTTAAAATTACCTTTTGAAAATAAACATGATTTGTAAATAAAAATAAAATAAGGTTAAAAAAACAAAATGTATAAATAAATTAACATAAGGACTTAAAAAAATAAATAAAAGTTTAACAAAGGGGTTTAAACATAATTTAAACACAATTTTAATTGCATATGACAATTGTAAAATAAGTAATAATCTATAATTACTAGTGTAGGCAAGAGGAGATAAGTAATCTAACAAGTGGCATTTTATTTTAAATTGAATTTACGAAAACAAGGCTGCTCATTTTTTTCTCAACTAAAACCTGAGGAAAAAAAATCAAAACAAACTACAAACCTGAAAAGAAAAATTCAAAAGAAATCAAAACCCAACCTCAAAGGAAGTAAAACCAGATCTGAAACCAAAAATAAATTCAAAACAGTTTCAAATCCAAAGCAAGGGGCAGATCAAGTTTCCTGTTTATAAATTTAAACGTTCAAATCAGTTTAGACATTAAAGTATACTTTGAATTCTTTTGTAACAATGGTGTTGCCTTCACATGAAAAAGAAGAAAAAAACTAACGATTAGTTTTAACTTTATCACAAATCAATTGGTATTCGTTTTAAATCTTGAAATTTGAAATGAATTTAAAAGTGAATTGAATATGAATTGTCAACATATTTATAAGTGATAGTAAAATCACTAATAAGAATGAGATTTGTCTTAAGTTAACAAAGATATAATGATGATTATAATTCATTGATTATTAAGTTAATTAAAATGAATAACTTATTTATTTATTTATTTAACGATTTGGGTTAATTAAATAAGTAATTAAAGGTTTAAAATAATTAATTAAGGTTTAAAGATTAATTAATTAAGGAATAATTTATTTGTAAACCACGGATTATTAATTAACGATTAAAGTTGATTTAATCAAGTGATTAAGAAAAAAATTAATTGAAGGATAATGTAATAAATTAACCGGTTAATTAATTAAGAAATAATCATTAATTAAGGAGTGATTAATTAGTCATTGTAATTAATTAAGAGATAATTAATTAGTTAGTTAATGGTTGGTTAATTAATTATAAAAGTAACTATGGATTAATTAATTTGTATTAAGAGATACTGATTAATAATTAAGGTTTTTAATCGATAATTGATGGATAAATTAATCAGTTGATTAAAGGTTAATTAATTGATTATAAAAGTAATTAAGGATTAATTACTTTGTATTAAAGAAGATTAATTAATAATTAGGGGTTTATTAATTAAAGTAATTAGTTAAGGGTTGATTAGTAAAAGTAATTAAGATCCAATTAATTACAATTAAGGGTTAATTAAGTAAGATAATTAGTTAAAGGAATGATAAATTATGCAGGTGATTGAAACTTAATCAATAGTAGTTAATAATAATTAATCATTGGTTTAAAATTACCAATGAAAGTAATTATGTAGGTAATAATTCAAAACCCCACAATTTATTCATCTTAGTTGTAGATGTTTGATTTCTATTGAATGTTATGCGATGGATTGATATATTTGATGTGTGATGCTATGTAATGCATTGTGCTGAGCTGTTATATTTGTGATGTATATACTGTTGACCCATTAATCGACATTTGGATTTCGATGCGACAGGTAGTCGGTTTCCAGTTGGTTATCCGAAACCCACATCAAATTGTAATAATGAATATTTGTAATCAATAAATTTACTTTATCTGTGAATAAGGATAAGCGTTGTAGATTATACCACTTATAGATATTCTTGTGTTTGTATCTGTGATGATTGATGTTGTGCATTATTGTGTAAAGCCCCTAGACTACACTATACACACACAAATATGGATTGCACATGGAAATCGGTTAAGTCATAGATTTTTAAATATTTTGAATCTGAATTTTAATTCCAAATGGTTTTGGAAATGGGTTGGGTTAAAGTGAAAAACTTTTTGGAAAAGTGTTTTAAAAATGAAAGTTATTTTGAATAACTTAATAAAGATTTGAAATTTAAAATTTTTGATTTATACTGAATTCAATATCTGAAATTAAATTCTATATCTGGTGTCTATGACGTAAAAATGTTATACATAGTTATAAATGTGTTTATATGGATTTTAAACAATTTTAAAAATATGGTTTTGAGAATTTGAATGTAACCCAAGTTTATATTTGAGGGTTTTAACTCGTGCAAATATAATCGAGTTTTCCGAAACGGAACAAGAGGTTTTGAAATAACAATAGCTTTTATATAAGGAAGGAATTTCCAAAATTATGATGAAAAGATTTCCAATTTGAAATGGAGTTGTTTTGAAAGTTATGAATGAATCTTTGTCAAAGATCGGTAAACCTTGTTCTAAATTGAAAGGGTCCTTAAAAGTGAATCTTTTGTTTAAAAGATTTAAATGTGGAAATTGTTTTAAACCATTGAAGGTTTTTGAAATAAATCTTTTTGTTTAAAAGATTTGTAAATGGTAAATTTGTTTAACCATTTGGAAGAAAAGTTTGGATAATAAGTTGTGACTTAACTGAGATCCCATATCCATATGTTTTTAAATATTGCGCTCACTATTCGGTTTAGCCGGGAGAGGACCTTTGTGTCATATAACCCATTCCGAATAGTGATACGACGTTATGGATAGCAATTGAAGACCGGCGGTGAAGACCGGATACTTTCGAAAACGAAAGGGTTTCTTGTCGAATGTCTCTGCATCGGCTAATCCTCGGTATAGAGATTCGAGCACCCATTGTGATGGGAAGTCCGGACGTGATTAGGAATAATCCGGATTTGCAAGGACTTCTTTGGAAGTGCCTTAGGTTCTGTTCGAACCCGGAACAGACTTGTATGGATGTGTGTCTGACGTTACACTTTGAGATGTAAAACCAGTTTCTATCAAATACATTTCTGTTTGGTGGCGGAGATTTATTCTCTTAGCTTAACACCCTTCTCTGAGACGTACGAGCTCAGATGTTATGTAGTTGATGGTTACTAGTGATACATTCCTAATTTGGTAATGTGGCATACGAAGTGCAGTTGATTATTTATTGATCAAAGCATGGCTTTTGTGAAAAGCGTAGCTTTGTGGACGAGACTTCGTCGAACTTCACAACCCGAAATGGTCGAAACATGAAGAATGCGGCAAGGTTATTTAGGGGTTGTGCCCCCTGAGTGTATGTTCATTTCCTTCTGGATAGAGGTGGTATCATGGTATGAAGCCCAGATACTAAACCTATGTGGTTGCTGCAAATTTATTACTTTGCGGTTATTGGTGAATCCCGGGATAAAGGTTGTTTACGACCGGGGGATGGCATACTCATGTCAGTGGTTACCTAGTTACAGAGGTAACCCGGCCTTGTGTTGGTAGAGATCCGGTTAGGTTCTCGAGGCGTCCCTCCAGAAGCGTACCCATGTGGAAATGGGAAGTTCCTTGGCCTGACCATTTGTTGGAAATCCAATCACCAATATGCGCATTGTACGGTTTTAGTTGTAGAACTTGCCATCTACTTATGGTGGCGACCCACTGTTTAAATGGTAGCTATAGTAGGCATAGTTCGGAATGTCTATGCTGGCAAAGATTAATATTATACTTTCGAAATGTTTTCCACTATGCACTAATAATAATATCAAATGGTTTTTCACGTATCAAGCATTTTTGACTATCATAAGGAGAAATCTCCTCCAATTCGGCGTTTGCATGGTGTGTGTGTGGCGGGAGGCCTTATGGTAGTTTCATTTTTCAAAAAGCATCGTGGATTTTAATTTTAAATTCTTTTGTTTGTTTTTTAAAGATAAAATGTTTTCGTTTGCTCATACCAGTCTCATGACTGACGCGGAGTTTATTGTTCCCTTCCTAAACTCTGGGTGCCCACAATTTTCCACACGGGCAGTCTGGAGTTGGGGTTTTCAGATAGTCAGATAGTAGATATGGATTTGATACCCTTCAGCATTCTCTTTGGAATTCTTTGGAGTCTTTGGATTCACCGGACGAGACTTGCTTAGCTTAGTGAAGCGTGATGGTGGTTCGAGCTATCTATGGAGATTGCTGATATTGGTGTTTCTTCTGGAGTTTCAAGTTCTGTTTATTTCCGCTGCCAGTTTATTGAGTTTTCCGCTGTAGCATTGTTATCTTGTACCTTTGATATTGATTCATATTGTATCATTGTTGTATTGAATGTTGTATGTCAATGATATTCATTTCTTTTCTTCCGCTGTGTTGTTATACTTGATGTGTTATAAGCTCCGACGAACCAGATTCAATGTTTGGATCTGCGGCATTAGAATACGAGTGTTGTATTCGGTGCCGATTTTCGAAGGTCGAGTCAGGGTCGTCACATTTGGTATAAGAGCTGAAGGTTAAAACTTTAGCTCAAGAGTATAACACATTAAGTAACTCATTAGAGATAGGGTGGAGTATATCCTAGAATGAGCAATCCCTAAGATATCCGTTCGAATGCCTCCGTAAATTCTTTTACTATCCACTGATAGTGAGTATGAGTGCAAGAAGAGGACGAGATAGGGGATAGAGGAATGCGACTACAAATGGTTGATACCCTGCAATGGCGGAAACAACTTTCTCTATCAATCTCCTTTGATTCGTCTTTTCAATTCTTTGATGATTCCTGGCAGCTCCAAGAAGAAGCTTTGATTTTGCATGGGACACAAACTCCAGATGGGTCAGAATTGTTTGTTTGGATGAATTGTTTGCTTTGGTTGTTATGGTTGATAGATATATTCTGGTTGTTTAAATTAAAAGGTTTTGGATTGCATCCAAATATCTGTTTATTCTGTTGGGTCCAGAAATATTTTATGAATGGTTAGTTATCTTTCGAACTAATCAATATCCTTGTATATTCGTAGATCTGGTGACCCGAGTATCTTGATTCATTCTTGTATCTATTATTGATTCTGATTTGGAAAGCCAAATGCAGAATACATATTCAATTTTATCGGAAATTTATCTGTCTTTCATTTGTTCTTGATTGTCTCCCTTTCAAATTTCGAGGATGAAATTTTCTAAGTGGGGAATCTGTAACATTTCCGTTTTTAAATCAAATTGAAATTGGAAATAAATTTAATTTTTGGAATTTAATTATGATTTAAAATGGTTTTTTCCAAAAATTTAATAAATATTTGTTTTTTTATTAATGTAAATGAATGTAAATATGACTTTTAAATAGAATTTTTAATTGGAAATTCTGAAATAAATATTTTGAATAATATTTTAATTACAAATTTAATTATGAATTTATTTGGAAATTTGAATAAATAGATATAAAGATTGTAAATAAAGGAATCAATTTAAAAATTCAATAGATTAATAAATTGATTCATTAATAAGAAAAAAAATGTTTTTATCTTTAAAATAAAAAAGATTAATGATTTGGAAGTCAAAAGTGAATGTTTTATAAATAGATTATAATTTGAGATTTGAATTTGAATTCAATAAAAAAAATTGTATTTACTTGAGAGATTTCTTTCTTAGTAATGTATATTTTAATCACTTCAATAAAAATTGGAAATCACTTCAATCACTTCAAATTTAATTAGACTTAAAGAAATTTATATTCGAAATAAGTTTAAAAATAAAAATGTATTGAAAAGAAAAATTGTATTTACTAACTTATAAATCTTTATTAATAATGTATAATTTAATTTCAAACCATTTTTCTTTAAATTTTTAAGTACAAAACAAAGTGTGATTTTGGAATTTAATAAATATATTGAATTTAAAATTTCTATATACATAAAACTAATAAAAATTTTGTTTCTTAATTTTTGTAAATATGCATTTTGATGTTAAAAGATATATAAGTATAAGTAGTTAAAATTACCTTTTGAAAATAAACATGATTTGTAAATAAAAATAAAATAAGGTTAAAAAAACAAAATGTATAAATAAATTAACTTAAGGATTTAAAACGTAAACAAATAAAAGTTTAACAAAGGGGTTTAAAACATAATTTAAACACAATTTTAATTGCATGTGACAATTGTAAAATAAGTAATAATCTATAATTACAAGTGTAGGAAAGAGGAGATAAGTAATCTAACAAGTGGCATTTTATTTTAAATTGAATTTATGAAAACAAGGCTGCTCATTTTTTTCTCAACTAAAACCTGAGAAAAAAAAATCAAAACAAACTACAAACCTGAAAAAAATTTCAAAAGAAATCAAAACCCAACCTCAAAGGAAGTAAAACCAGATCTGAAAACAAAAAGAAATTCAAAACAGTTTCAAATCCAAAGCCAGGGGCAGACCAAGTTTCCTGTTTAAAAAAAAATCTGGAAGATGAAGATCAAATAACCTGAAAACATGCAAGTTTAAAAGCATTAGTAAAAAAAAGCATCTGTCCTCTGTTCAAAAGAAACTCAGGTGAGCAAAAACCTTACTCTCTGAACTGATTTATGACTTGATGCATGCTTGAAGCAAGTTGTGAATCTGCTTGAATGTATACCATATATATACACACATACACACACGCGCACACACATAGGTGTGTGGCTGTACATGTTTGTTGATTTAGTACATCTTTGTTTTAAGTTCATAAACAAACATTTTTTGATTAAAAATTCTTTTACTCTCAATCCACTTATAGTGTGGACTTAGAATCAAAATGAAAACTGGTTGTTATAGTATAAACTTGAGATTAAAAATTTATACGAGTTAAAACAATGTTTAAGTTTCTCTGGAAAACAAGACAACACAGCTATCTGCAACTAAGCAAGAAATTCGAACTTCATAATTCATGAATTCAAGTGTATAAATGGGATTATTGTACTTTAATACGATTTTTAAAGCAAAATTTATAATTTTTAGATCATGGGTGTAAGAGCAGTTTAAGGTTGTTCACATTTCATAGTTTTGGGAATTGTTGGTGATTCACTAGTTTGGTGATGGTCGGGATTAGGTCAGGTGATGGAGGAACGTACGGGGATTGTAGGAAAAATGTCGTGAAGGTGGTTACATAGTTGTGGCGGCGGCGGTGAGCTCGTGATATTTTTAAACCTAATTTGGCGAGGTCGGGAATTTCGAATTCATTCGTCGCCATCGTTCGATCGAGTGCTGTGTGTTATTGGGAGGAAGTAGAGGTGGTATTGACGGAGTAATGGCCAGAGTTTCGCGTGGTCTGGTGGTCGAGGTTTCGAGAATGGCGGCGTTTCCAGGCTTTGATGGCGAATTCTGTTTTGTTCCACGTCTCGATTTTAACTCGAATCCGAATTTCGAGAGAATGGCGAAGTTTGGGTGGTCGGAGAATGGTCTGGAGGTGATTGGCGACTTACTCAACGTTGCAGCATCAACGGGAGGAGATCATTGGCGGTGAGCACGTGCACCGTGCACTAGTGCTAAGTTCTGGAAATGTTGTGAACAGGGCATGGAGCTGGGTTGTTCGCGAGATTTGTCTCGAGTAATTCCCGAGCAAATTTGTGTCGGGCTCGAAGTAATCTTTGAGTGTCTCAGGTAGAATGTTGTCCAGGGTTTAAACAGAAACCTGTTCTGTTTGTTTTGAAAATTCAAAACTGAATTTTGAATGATAAAACAAAGTTTAAAATAAGTTTTGAATCAAAGTTAAATAGAAATCCAAGTCCAGTTGAAACTTAGTTGAAAATAAAGAAAGTTTAATAACTTGGAATTATTTAAGTAATTAAGTGGATTTGAAAAGGAAATTGAATTTAAAATTAGAATTTTATTTTAAAGGAAAGATTTGAGCAAATTTAAAGCAAGTTTGAACTGAACTTATAAATTTAAGTTTAAACATGTATTTAGGTTCGGGTTGAAACTTAGTTTGGAAACAAAGTTTAAAAATTCAAATTTGTTTAATAACTTAAAAGTGTTAAATATTTAAATGTATTTTAAAAAGGATTTGAGTTTTAAATGGAATTTGAAATGTAAAATAAGAATTTTTACAAGTTGAATCAAAATGTGAAACCTGGGTTTAAATCTAATTCCGAAAATCAAGATTTTGAAAAGAAATGAAGCTTATAAATTTAAACGTTCAAATCAGTTTAAACATTAAAGTATACTTTGAATTCTTTTATAACAAAGGCGTTACCGTCACATGAAAAAAAAGAAAGAAAAACGAACGATTAGTTTTAACTTTATTACAAATCAATTGGTATTCGTTTTAAATCTTGAAATTTGAAATGAATTTAAAAGTGAATTGAATATGAATTGTCAACATATTTATAAGCGATAATAAAATCACTAATAAGAATGAGATTTGTCTTAAGTTAACAAAGATATAATGATGATTATAATTCATTAATTATTAAGTTAATAAAAATGAATAATTTATATATTTAATTAATTAACGATTTGGGTTAATTAAATAAGTAATTAAAGGTTTAAAATCATTAATTAAGGTTTGAAGATTAATTAATTAAGGAATAATTTATTTGTAAACCAAGGATTATTAATTAGATATTAATTAACGATTAAAGTTGATTTAATCAAGTGATTAAGGAAAAAATTAATTGAAGGATAATGTAATAAATTAACCAGTGTAATTAATTAAGAAATAATCATTAATTAAGGAGTGATTAATTAGTCATTGTAATTAATTAAGAGATAATTAGTTAGTTAATTAATGGTTAATTAATTAATTGTAAAAGTAACTATGGATTAATTAATTTGTATTAAGAGATATTGATTAATAATTAAGGTTATTAATCGTGATGGATAAATTAATCAGTTAATTAAAGGTTAATTAATTGATTATGAAAGTAATTAAGGATTAATTACTTTGTATTAAAGAAGATTAATTAATAATTAGGGGTTTATTAATTAAAGTAATTAGTTAAGGGTTGATTAATAAAAGTAATTAAGATCCAATTAATTACAATTAAGGGTTAATTAATTAAGATAATTAATTAAAGAATGATAAATTATGCAGGTGATTGAAACTTAATCAATAGTAGTTAATAATAATTAATCATTGGTTTAAAATTACCAATGAAAGTAATTATGTAGGTAATAATTTAAAACCTCACAATTTATTCATCTTAGTTGTAAATGTTTGATTTCTATTGAATGCTATGCGATGGATTGATATATTTGATATGTGATGCTATGTAATGCTTTGTGCTGAGATGTTATATTTATGATGTATATACTGTTGACCCATTAATCGACATTTGGATTTCGATGCGACAGGTAGTCGGATTCCAGTTGGTTATCTGAAACCCACATCGAATTGTAATAATGAATATTTGTAATCGATAAATTTACTTTATCTGCGAATAAGGATAAGTGTTGTAGATTATACCGCTTATCGATATACCTGTGTTTGTATCTGTGATGATTGATGTTGTGCACTATTGTGTAAAGCCCCTAGACTATACTATACACACACAAATATGGATTGCACGTGGAAATCGGTTAAGTCACAGATTTTTAAATATTTTGAATCTGAATTTTAAATCCAAATGGTTTTGGAAATGGGTTGGGTTAAAGTGAAAAACTTTTGGAAAAGTGTTTTAAAAATGAAAGTTATTTTGAATAACTTAATAAAGATTTGAAATTTGAAAATTTTGATTTATACTGAATTCAATATCTGAAATTAAATTCTATATCTGGTATTTATGACGTAAAAATGTTATACAAAGTTATAAATGTGTTTGTATGGATTTTAAACCATTTTAAAAATATGGTTTTGAAAATTTGAATGTAATCCAAGTTTATATTTGAGGATTTTAACTCATGCAAATATAATCGGGTATCCCGCAACGGAACAAGAGGTTTTCAAATAATAATAGCTTTTATATAAGGAAGGAATTTCCAAAATTATGATGAAAAGATTTCCAATTTGAAATGGAGTTGTTTTGAAAGTTATGAATAAATCTTTGTCAAAGATTGGTAAACCTTGTTTTAAATTGAAAGGGGTCTTAAAAGTGAATCTTTTGTTTAAAAGATTTAAATGTGGAAATTGTTTTAAACCATTGAAGGTTTTTAAAATAAATCTTTTTGTTTAAAAGATTTGTAAATGGTAAATTTGTTTAACCATTTAGAAGAAAAGTTTTGGATAATAAATTGTGACTTAACTGAGATCCCATATCCATATGTTTTTAAATATTGCGCTCACTATTCGGTTTAGCCGGGATTGGACCTTTGTGTCATATAACCCATTCCGAATAGTGATACGTCGTTATGGATAGCAATTGAAGACCGATGGTGAAGACCGGATACTTTCGAAAACGAAAGGGTTTCTTGTCGAATGTCTCTACATCGGCTGATCCTCGGTATAGAGATTCAAGCACCCATTGTGATGGGAAGTCTGAACGTGATTAGGAATGATTCGGATTTGCAAGGACTTCTTTGGAAGTGCCTTCGGTTCTGTTCGAAGCCGGAACAGACTTGTATGGATGTGTGTCTAACATTACACTTTGAGATGTAAAAACGGTTTCTATCAAATACATTTCTGTTTGGTGGCGGAGATTTATTCTCTTAGCTTAACACCCTTCTTTAAGACGTACGAGCTCAGAGATTGTGTTGTTAATGGTTACTAGTGATACATTCCCAATTTGGTAATGTGTCATATGAAGTGCTGCTGATCATTTGTTGATCAAAGCATGACTTTTGTGAAAAGCGTAGCTTTGTGTACGAGACTTCGTCGAACTTCACAACCTGGAATGGTCGAAACAGGAAGAATGCGGCAATGTTATTTGGGGGTAGCGCCCCCTGAGGGTATGTTCATTTCCTTCTGGATAGAGGTGGCATCATGATATGGAGCCCAGATACTTAACCTATGTGGTTGCTGCAAATTTATTACTTTATGGTTATTGGTGAATCCCAGGATAAAGTTTAGTTACGACCGGGGGATGGCATACTCGTGTCAGTAGTTACCTAGTTGCAGAGGTAACCTGGCTTTGTATTGGCAGAGATCTGGTTAGGTTCTTGGGGGTCCCTCCAGAGGCATACCCATGTGGGAATGGGAAGTTCCTTGGCCTGACCATTTGTTGAAAATCCAATCACCAATACGCGCCTTGTACGGTTTTAGTTGTAAAACCTGCCATCTACTTATGGTGGCGCCCCACTGTTTAGATGGTAGCTATAGTAGGCATAGTTCGGAATGTCTATGCTGGCTAAGATTAATATTATACTTTCGAAATGTTTTCCACTATGCACTAATAATAATATCAAATGGTTTTTTGCGTATCAAGTATCTTTGACTATCATAAGGAGAAATCTCCTCCAATTCTGCGTTTGCATGGTGTGTATGGCGGGAGGCCTTATGGTAGTTTCATTTTTCAAAAAGCATCGCGGATTTCAATTTTAAATTCTTTTGTTTGTTTTTTAAAGATAAAATGTTTTCAATTGCTCATACCAGTCCCATGACTGACCAGGAGTTTATTGTTCCCTTCCTAAACTCTGGGTGCCCACAATTTTCCACACGGGCGGTCTGGGGTTGGGATTTTCAGATAATCAGATAGTAGATATCGATTTGATACCCTTCAGCATTCTCTTTGGAATTCTTTGGAGTCTTTGGATTCGCTGGACGAGACTCGCTTAGTTTGGTGAAGCGCGATGGAGGTTCGAGCTATCTATGGAGACTGCTGATATTGGTGTTTCTTCTGGAGTTTCAAGTTCTATTTATTTCCGCTGCCAGTTTATTGAGTTTTCCGTTGTAGCATTGTTATCTTGTACCTCTGATATTGATTCATATTGTACCATTGTTGTATCGAATGTTGTATATCAATGATATTCATTTCTTTTCTTCCGCTGTGCTGTTATACTTGATGTGTTATAAGCTCCGGCGAATCAGATTCGACGTCTGGATCTGCGGCATTGGAATACGAGTGTCGTATTCGGTGCCGATTTTAGAAGGTCGAGTCAGGATCGTCACACTACCCAGCTCTCTGCCAACACAAGGCCGGTTTCCTCCCTGCCCGGGAGTAATTCCGACAGATATGCCACCCCCGGTCCTTTGGGACCTTTATACGAGGATCCTCTACACCAACAACATCACACAGTAATAAAATATACTAGTGCCCACATGAGTAAGTATCTGGGCTCCATACCATGATACTACCCTTTTCCAAAAGGAATGGTCACACCCTAGGGGAGCTATCCCTGAAACCTGGCGGCATCTTTCCCGTTTCGACCATTACCGGTTTGTGAGGCTCGACGAAGTCTCGTCCACCAAGATATGCTTTTCACAAAAGCCATGCTTTGATCACAAATGATCATTATCACATAGCAGCACTTAGCATTCCACACTACCAAATTGGGAGTATATCACTGATAACCTTCAACTACATAACCTCTGAGCTCGTACGTCTCAGAGAAGGGTGTTAAGCTAAGAGAATAGATTCTCCGCCACCAACAGATATGTATTTGAAAGAAATCTGCTTTATATCTCAAAGTGTAGTGTCAGACATACAACCATACAAGTCTGTTCCGGGTTCAAACAAAACCGAAGGCACTTCCAAAGAAGCCCTTGCAATCCGGGTATCCATAATCCCGATCGGACTTCCCATCACTTAGGGAATCTCTATACCGGGGATCAGCCGGTGCAGAGACAATCGATAGGTTCTCCTATCGTTCTCACAAATACCCGGTCTTCACCACCGGTCTTCAAATGCGATCCATAACGTCGTATCACTATTCGGAATGGGTTATATGACACAAAGGTCCTCTCCCGGCTAAACCGAATAATGAGCGCAATATTTTAAAACATATGGATATGGGATTTCAGTTAAGTCACAACTTCAAAGAAAGCCAAAACCTTTCTTCAAATGGTTTAAACAAATTACCATCTCAAATCTTTAAGCAAAAGGTTTATTCCACAAATTTCACCCAGTTTCACAAAGATTCATTCATAGATTTCCAAAATAATGTCCATTTCAATTTGATTAACTCATTAAATCTTTAAATCAAAGATTTAACTTATAGCTTTCAAACCGTTTCCATAACTTGGAAATCATTTTCATTTCAAACTTGAAATTCCTTTTGACACAAATTGGACGTCCATTTCTTATGTGAAAGCTTTATTTATTCGAAAACAATAGTTTTCGTTTCGGAAGAATCCAATTATGTTTGCATGAGTTAAAGCCTTTGAATTAAATTCAAATTCCCAAATCAATATATTTGAAATGGTTTAACCCATATATAACTAGATAACATCTTTAATCCTTAGTTTCAAATCATAGAATTCAATTTCAAGTTTTGAATTCAAATTTAAATCAAATTATTTACATTCCAAAACTTAATCAAGATATTCAAAAAAATAAATTTTATCTTTGAAATTTCATTTCAAAATCTTTTCACTTTAAACCCAATCCATTTCCAAAACCATTTGGATTCAAAACGTCTATTTAAAAATCATTTCAAAAATCTGTGACTTAATCGATTTCCTCGTGAAATCCATATTTGTGTGTGTAATAAGTGTGGTCCAGGGGTTTACACACAATAGTGCGACAACATCATCATCACATATCAAAGCACAGACATGTAGTTGATAAGCGATATAAACTATAACGCTTATCGTTCATTCACAGAGTCACGGATAATAAATAGATGTATCACAAATAAATGAATAAATTACACACAGCTCAATCCACTGAACAAAATATCACAGATCAGATAGGACAGACAATTCAAGGCATCTCATATAATACAGTCATCCATAAGTAGGGTAAAGTATTCAATAAACATTTATAAGTAGGATTAATTAATTGTTTAATCCTAATTAATTCAATTTACTTCCAATTAAATTAATTACTTATGAATAAATTATCCAATCCTGATTAATTAATTACAAATCATTTGATATAAATTAATTTATCAAACACTTTAAATTAATTATTCTTAATTAATAAATTATTCTTAATTAATCACATTAATTAAATTAACCTTTAAACCAATTACATAATTAATTAACCTCTTAATTGATTATTTTAAGAAATTAAACCTCTAATTACTGACCATTAAGCAATCATCTCATAACAATTAATCATTAATTACCAATTTATCTAATGATTTTCTTAAGTTAATTAAACTAAATTAATTAACTTTAATTAATCAAAATATCCAAAATTTATTACAATAAGTAATTAATCTTTAATTACTTTCATTAAGTAATTACATTTAAATAATTTATAATTGATTATCTAAATTAACTGATTATCTTGTTAATTAATACTTAATAATCCTTAGTTAATTATATTCATTAACTAATAACATTTCTTAAATACTTTTAATTAATCTCTAATTAATCTAAATCATTAATTTATAAATTATATAAATTATCATTCCTTAATTATCTTATAAATTAAATCATCTTCACCGCTTAATTATCTCTAAGATAATTGATTTCTTTATTAATGATTTAATTAATATTAAAGTGTATTTTAAAACATTACCCTTTTTTGAATTTAAATTTGAATTCCATTTTGAATTTAAGATTCAAAATGATTTACCATTTAAACATTAACCAAATTCAAATATCAATTTATAAACTTTTAAAACAAATGTAAAAACATTTATTACTTATATATGAAACTTATATAAGAAAAAGCTTTCAAACTAACTTACTTAACTATGTAAAATCAGCCTTTAAAATACATTAATTATTTAACTTGTAAATTCAAGTTTTAAACAATTCATACACTTTCCATTCAAAAACCTTTCATAAAAGAATTTTCTCAAAAAAAAAAATCAAGTTAAACATTTGTTTGAAACAAATTTACTTTTTAAAAACTATTTTATTTAAATTTGTTTTTAAAACATTCATATGTAAAAACTAATTTACATTCCAGATTTGGATTCAAAGTAACTTGAATGCATTATTTAAATATTTGATTTTTTTACTTGCTTTTAAACCTTGATTTAAAATCCAAATTTCATTTTTAAACTTTAAGATTTAAAAGTTTATTTGAATCTAAACTCCATACTTGATTTAAACTTTATTTAGATCTAACTCACAATTTAAATTTCATTTAAATTTGCTTTAAATTCAAATTTCAATCAGGTTTACAAAAACCTGTCACCAGACCCATACTCGAGCAAACCCAAAATTGCTTCGAGTCGTTTCCTCTCCTGCTTCGAATCAAGTACTGGAATAACTCGAGCTCAACCCGAGTGCACTTCCTACCCAAAACCCAAAGTTCAACAGAACTTCAAAATGCAGAGTGCACATGCACGTCGCCAGCGATCGACTCCAGTCGCCACCACTTCATCGAGCACGTCGAAGTCCATCCACGATTCAATCTCCGACCGCCAGAACTCCATCACCCACGTGAAATCGAATTCGAGTATAAACTTGGAACCTGGAACACGAACAGGAAATACCACCCAAACCTGGGAATGCCGCCGTTCTCTAACTCCAGACCACCAGAAAATCCCAGACTCCGGTCAAGCCCTCGCCTACCTCCATGCTTCCTTTCCCTCAAGTTTAGCTGAACTCGATCAACTATCGGTGACGTACGAATCAAAAGCTTTAGCCTGGCCAAAATTAGGTTTAAAAGTTTCAAGTGTTCACCGCTGCTACCACGGCCATCAGACCACCGTCCCACTATTTTTCCTCGACACTACATCCGTCCCTCCATCACCAGCAAAGACCCCCAATCACCACAAATCAGGGAATCACCAGGATTTCCCAAAAGAGTGAATTTTAATCAAACTCGAACTACTCTTTAATTCTAACTCTAAAAATTATGGTTTTTGCTTTAAAAATCATGTTAAAGTATGCGAATTTAGGTTATATACCTGAATCCATGAATTAAGAGATTTCAATTTTCACTTATTTAAAGCTTTGCCAGTTTTCTTGATTTCTAGGGATGTTAACAAGTCGTTCGAACTTAAATAAATCTTAAATTTTGAGTATAGGCTATAACAAACAGTTTTGTTTTAAAGTTTAAGTCCAATCAGTAAATAGAACAAGTGGAAAAGATTTTTGAAATAAAAGTCTTGTGTTTGGAAGTTTAAACAAAGGACATAGATGAATATCATCCTGCACACAAATACTTCCATCATTCAAATTCACTTAGAGAATCCATGTGTATACAAACAGTTATTCACAGATGTAAAAGCAACAAATTCACACCTTAAAAATAAATGAAAATATACGTTACTCACCTTGGTCTAGAAATGAACAGAGCTGCTTCTTTTTGAACCAGGCTTTGAAATTGCAAACTGAAGTCTTCTTTTTTCTTCTTCTTTAATCTCTGGTTTGAATTGATTTAGTTTGTTGTTGTTTTAACTGAAGTTTTGTTTATGTTTGAAATGGTGTTTACTTCAGTTTTTTTTTCTTAGTTTTAATGGACGAAACTGTGATGAGGAAGTTGATATATAGAAAGAGTTGTACAGGGTGATTATAATTTTATTTTGTACAACATAGATCGGAGATTTTTTTTCAAATGGAGGCTGAAATGATATTTAAAACAATTCGAATTGACAAAAAATGTTGCTAGCATTTAATGCATGAGTCCTTTATGTTTCCATACTTATCCTCTTTTATTTTTTTATGTTTATAGATATTTTACTTTTTTTTGCTTTGTTTCATGTCTGCATACTAAATTTTACATATTTTATTCTTACCAGGTTTATTTTTAAACTTCATGTACATATATACTTTGTTTTGTTTCATTCTTGTCTTATTTTCTTTTACTTGTTCTTGCATATCTACTTTACAGTCTACATTATATCTTACCTTCCTTTGTTTGCTGGGTTAAGCTCTTATACTTTATGTATATAGATATGAAGTTGTTTTAGCCAATGTTATAAAATTTTGACTTAAGTATAAACATATAATTTTATACTTAAACAATTTACAATTTTATCTTTCCTTTATTTTTTAACTTAAACTATTAAATGCTTCATTTACTTATTATTATTTTATACTTATGTTAGTATTTATAAGATTTATTTTATCAATTAAATCTTGGATTTAAAGATTTTATTTCAAATTTAGAGAAACTCAAATCAGTTTACGAATTAATTTCACAATTTTTATTCAAAAATTAAATTAATTATCAATTTAAACTTAGCAAAAATCCGGGATCGTTACAGATTCCCCCCTTAAGAAATTTCGTCCCTGAAATTTGCAGGCACGAAAACAACAAAGATAGATACAAAAAGATAGAGAAACAGTTTTCTAAGTCAACTGGATATCAATTCTGTATTTGGCTCACCAAATCAGAATATCACTAATGTGAGAACAAACTCATACAATACTACATAGGATACTCGGGTCATCAAATCTACAAAAATGCAAAGGCACTGGTTAGTTCGAAGGAATAACTAACCGTTCGTAGAATAATCTGGACCCAAAATAGACAGATATATGGATACAATTTCAAAACTTTTAGTTTAAAAACCGAAGTATACCTATCAACCATAGCAACCAAAGCAACCAATTATCCAAACATACAATTCTGACCTATTGGGAGTTTATATCCCATGCAAATGTATCAAATCTTCTTCTTGGATCTACCAGGAACCATCGAATTTTTGAAAAGAGATGCTGAACAAAAGAGATTGATAGATGGATTCAATCTTCTTCAATTTTCTCAAACACAAGATATGGATTCCGACTTAGGTCGGAATACCCCAAAATATATATCAACTTGTCCCTCTTCGGACTTCGATCTACACAAGAAATTACAATGGAATTTCAAATTTGGTTTTAAACGAAATCGTTTTATCGATACAATTTCAAATTTGGCTTCATATTCTATTAATCAATTTAACTCAATTTAAAATTTCCAATTTACTTAAAATTTCAATTCCAAATTCCAAATTCATTAAAGTTTAAATCGAAAAACTGATAAGAAACTGATGAAGATACGAAGTAAGGATTTCCTACAATGATACGTAGGGTCACCTTCACACCGAAACTTCTTCCTGTAGCTGCCACGAAGCAAATCAAAGAATTTGGGAAGACGAATCAAAGGATATTGAGAAGAGAAAGATTGTTTCCGCTATTGCAGGGTATTGACCATTCGCGGTGGTACTCCCTTGTTCCCTATCTCATACTCTTCTTGCACTCATACTCACTATTAGTGGATAGTCAGAGAATTTATTGAAGCATACGGACGGGTATCTTAGGGATACTCATTCTAGGGTTTACTTTACCCTATCTCTAATGAGCTACTTAATGTGTTATACTCCTGAGCTAAAGTTTCAACATTCAGCTCTGATACCAGTTATAACGATCCTGACTCGACGTTCGAAAATCGACACCGAATACGTCACCTGTATTCAAATGCCGCAGATTCAAACGTCGAATCTGGCTCGCCGGAGCTTATAACACCATTAAGTACAACACAGCGGAAGAAAAAAAAATAATACATTGATATACAACATTTGATACAATATCCGATACAACAGAATGATACAATGAATATCGATATACATCAGGGATATAATACAAGAAAATAGCAGCGAAAAGAAACTGACAACACCAACAGCAGATAATCTCCATCTCCAAGGCATCAATGCAGAAAAATAGCTCGAACTCCCAACGACGACGCACAAGATAAGCAAGTCTAGTCCGAATCCAAAGACTAAACTAACTCTAGATAATCTACTAAACCTGACTATCCGAAAAACCCAACTCTAGACTGCCCGTGTGGAAAAATTGTGGGCACCCAGAGTTTACGAAAGGAACAATAAACTCCGAGTCAGTCATGGGACTGGTGTGAGCAACAAAAACAGTTTGTCTTTTAAAAACAAACAACAGAATTTTAAAATAAATTCGCAATGCTTTTTAGAAAATGAAACTACCATAAGGCCTCCAACCACACACACCATGCAAACGCAGAATTGGAGGAGATTTCTCCTTATGATAGTCAAACATGCTTGATACGAGAAAATTTCTTTTCAATATTATTATTAGTGCATAGTGCAAAAAATCATTTCGAAAGTATAATATTAATCTTAACCAACATACGGCCCTTATCGTATGTCTACTATAGCTACCATCTAAACAGTGGGGCACCACCATAAGTAAATGGCTGGTTATACATCTAAAACCGTACAGGGCGCGTATTGTTTTGTTCGGATTTCCAAAAAATGGTCAGGCTAAGGAATTTCCTACTGCCACATGGGAACGCCTCTGGCGGGACGCCCCGAGAACCTACCCGGCTCTCTGCCAACACAAAGCTAGTTTCCTCCCCGCCCAGGAGTAATTCCTACAGATATGCCACCCCCCGGTCCTTTGGGAACTTTATACGAGGATCCTCTACACCAACAACATCACACAGTAATAAAATATACTACAGTGCCCACATGAGTAAGTATCTGGGCTCCATACCGTGACACTACCCTTTTCTAGAAGGAATGGTCACACCCTAGGGGAGCTACCCCTGAAACCTTGCCGCATCTTTCCCATTTCGACCATTACTGGTTTGTGAGGCTCGACGAAGTCTCGTCCACAAAGCTACACTTTTCACAAAAGCCATGCTTTGATTACAAATGATCAACAAATGATCATTATAACACAACAGCACTTAGCATGCCACACTACCAAATTAGGAGTATATCGCTGATAACCTTCAACTACATAACCTCTGAGCTCGTACGTCTCAGAGAAGGGTGTTAAGCTAAGAGAATAGATTCTCCGCCACCAACAGATATGTATTTGAAAGAAATCTGCTTTATATCTCAAAGTGTAGTATTAGACATACAACCATACAAGTCTGTCCTGGGTTCGAACAGAACTGAAGGCACTTTCGAAGAAGCCCTTGCAATCCGGGTATCCATAATCCCGATCGAACTTCCCATCACTTAGGGAATCTCTATACCGGGGATCAGCCGGTGCAGAGACAAATGATAGGTTATCCTATCGTTCTCTCAAATACCCGGTCTTCACCACCGGTCTTCAAATGCTATCCATAACGTCGTATCACGATTCGGAATGGGTTATATGACACAAAGGTCCTCTCCCGGCTTAACCGAATAATGAGCACAATATTTAAAAACATATGGATATGGGATTTCAGTTAAGTCACAACTTCAAAGAAAGCCAAAACCTTTCTTCAAATGGTTTAAACAAATTACCATCTCAAATCTTTAAGCAAAAGGTTTATTCCACAAAATTCACCCAGTTTCACAAAGATTCATTCATAGATTTCCAAAACAATTTCCATTTCAATTTGATTAACTCATTAAATCATTAAATCAAAGATTTAACTTATAGCTTTCAAACCGTTTCCATAACTTAGAAATCATTTTCATTTCAAACTTGAAATTCCTTTTGAAACAAATTGAAAGTCCACTTCTTATGTGAAAGCTTTATTTATTCGAAAACAATAGTTTTCGTTTCGGAAGAATCCAATTATGTTTGCACGAGTTAAAGCCTTTGAATTAAATTCAAATTCCCAAATCAACACATTTTAAATGGTTTAACCCATATATAACTAGTATAACATCTTTAATCCTTAGTTTCAAATCATAGAATTCAATTTCAAGTTTTGAATTCAAATTTAAATCAAATTATTTACTTTCCAAAACTTAATCAAGATATTCAAAAAAAAAATATCTTTGAAATTCCATTTCAAAAGCTTTTCACTTTAAACCCAATCCATTTCCAAAACCATTTGGATTCAAATCGTCTATTTAAAAATCATTTAAAAAATCTGTGACTTAATCGATTTCCTCGTGAAATCCATATTTGTGTGTGTGATAAGTGTGGTCCAGGGGTTTACACACAATAGTGCGACAACATCATCATGACATATCAAAGCACAGACATATAGTTGATAAGCGGTATAAACTATAACGCTTATCGTTCATTCACAGAGTCACAGATAATAAACAGATGTATCACAAATAAATGAATAAATTACACACAGCTCAATCCACGGAATAAAATATCACATATCAGATAGGACAGTCAATTCAAGGCATCTCATATAATACAATCATCCATAAGTAGGGTCAAGCATTCAATAAACATTTATAAGAATGATTAATTAAATGTTTAATCCTAATTAATTCAATTTACTTCCAATTAAATTAATTACTTATGAATAAATTATCCAATCCTGATTAATTAATTACAAATCATTTGATATAAATTAATTTATCAAACACTTTAAATTAATTATTAATTAATTAATTAATTATTCTAAATTAATCACATTAATTAAATTAACCTTTAAACTAATTACATAATTAATTAACCCCTTAATTAATTATTTTAAGAAATTAAACCTCTAATTACTGACCATTAAGCAATCATCTCATAACAACTAATCATTAATTACCAATTTATCTAATGATTTTCTTAAATTAATTAAACTAAATTAATTAACTTTAATTAATCAAAATATCCAAAATTTATTACAATAAGTAATAATCCTTAATTACTTTCATTAAGTAATTACATTTAAACAATTTATAATTGATTATCTAAATTAATTAATCTAATTAATTATCATATTAATTAATACTTAATAATCCTTAGTTAAAAATCCTTAGTTAAATTGGAATTTTTTCAAAGCTTCTTTTCTTTTTTAATGTCCTCTGTTCCTTCTTTCCCTCCATCCCCCGTCCTTTCAAACCGCCAACACGTCCAATCTATCTCCCAACCCTTACCATCCTCGTACTCCCCTCCTAAACATCTTCAGCCACCCCACTTTCCGCCTGACCCTCATCCTCCTGATCTAGCCGTTTTGTTGCCTCCATCATCCCTATCTCCCCGATTTGACCCTCCTCTACCAAAACTGTGCTCCCCACCTACTTCGTTTGTCCCTTCTTTTCAATGGAATTCTCTTTTCAAGTCAAAACCGCGTAATACAGGGAAACATATCCCGATTCAAGTCCCGCTTGTCTATGATGGCAATGTCCTAGTTCCTCCTGAAAATGTTATAAGAGCTGGAAATGAAGTTTGGGGAGACTACCTGGTAGGTTTCTTCCTTGATAAACCACTTTCTTATCTCACTGTCATAGCCCACCTGAAAAAAGTTTGGAAACTAAAAGGTTCAATAAAAGTTAAGTCCGATGGCTTCTTGTTCCTATTCAATCTATCTTGCGATGAGGATAGAAGGAAAATAATTGCAGCTGATCCAATTATCATGAGGAACAAGCTATTCATTGTTAAAGAATGGGATCCAAACGTTGGAAATAGTTGTAGTACGATAAAATCTGTACCAGTGTGGATTAGGTTATCAAATATACCGTTATATGCTTGGTCACATATTGGCATCAATTGGCTAGCTAGTAGAATTGGAACCTTTATGTGTATGGATGAACAAACAGAGAAGTTGGATAGAATAGGTTATGCTAAATGCATGGTTGAAATCACACCAGCAGTTGAGTTATTGGATGAATTTTCAGTGAGATTACTGGATGGATCAGAGCAGATTATAAAGGTAGATTATTTATGGAAACCTGAGATATGCAGTGGGTGCAAGGAATTTGGGCATATGACTGAATTGTGCATGAAAAAGAAAACAAAACAAGAGGGAAATGCTAATATAGTAGCAAAGTCAAGTAAGGAAAGAATGGTTGGTGATAATCAAAATGTAAAGCTTAAAGTTGACACAAGGAAAAAGCAAGAGTGGAGAAAGGTTGAAAGTAAAGGAACTAAAATGAGAAGAGAAAAGGAGAAGGAAGATAGATTTGAAATTCAGATAATAGAAGAGGATAATAATGATGTAGAACCAATTAATAGTGATAAACTGAATGTAATTGCAAGAATAACAAAAAAAGGAGACATGGTAGAGTCATATGATGATATAAGAACTGACACAAACAAGTTTTCTGTCCTGTTGGAAGAAAATGAGATTGATTCATGTAATGATACAAGTGATAATGATCAATGCAATGAAAACTGTGACAAGGAAAAGCAAATCAAGGAAGGGGAAATTTTTGCAAGCAAGAAAGATCAATGTGGTGTGCATGTTACATCCCTTTTAACTATGCAAAATGTCCAAAGAGATCAGGATAACTTCAGACCAGGGATGGTGGCTAATCTAAGTCACAAATCCACAAATTCCACTGACAATGCTATGGCCAGTTCAAGTGAAGGATTAACAAAGCAAATCAGTGACATGCAAGTTATTGAAGCAAATATAGGAAGAATAAAAACAAATTCACAGCAAGCTGAAGCACAGTTTAAGGAGGAACTTGAAAAAGAAATAATGGACCTTATCATTGCTGAACATGCTAAATTTACCCCCTCTTCTTCAGGTAGTTACTCCTTTTCTGGCCAACTGCCTGGATGGATTACAGTGCCACCTACCTCAACTGCCTCACAAAATACTCCAAAGAAGGGCAAGAATAAGGGTAAGTGTCTAAATGATGGGTTTGAACAAATTTTTGATTTAAACAATGTTCTAAGAGATTCTCCTGCAACTAGGAGCACGAAAAATGTGGTACACCAATCTCTGAAGTATACTAAATGATGCACAGCTATGCAATATGGAATGTCAGAGGAGCTCACTCTGTAACTAAACTTGATCAAGTGAAATATCTCATAAACCAGCACAAAATTTCCCTTTTTGCTATTCTTGAAACTAAATTGAATGAGACCCTGACAATTAAAGCTGCAAAGCATATTAACCCCAACTGGTCTCTTAATCATAATTTGAATCATGCCCCATATGGTAGAATTATGGTCATCCATGATCCTTCAGTCTTATCTCTTACTTCTATCCTTACAACTGATCAACTCATGCATTTTCAAGCAAAATATTTAAATTCTCCCACCTCTTTTTATATAACTTTTGTCTATGCCCAAAACTCCCCATCTTCAAGGCAATCTTGTCTTAATCTCCTTCCTGCTTTCAGGCAAAACTCCCACCCATGGCTTGTCTTTGGGGACTTTAATTGCTGCTTATCCTTTACTGACAAACATGGTGGTCTTCCTCTTCTCCCACATGATATTTATCCTCTCAATAAGGCTATTGAGGACTCTAACTTGCTATCAATACCATCTTCTGGTGCTGAATTCACATGGAATAATAGGAGTAGATCTGGTGTCAGAACTTACTCAAAAATTGATCACTCCTTTGCCAATCTCAATGCTTTGACAACATGGCCAACTTGTCAACCTTTATCCCCCATCCTGTTCTTTCCGATCATTCCCCTATAATTTTCTTTTCTGGACAGAAGTTGTTGAAAAATAAAAGAAGCTTCAAATTTTATAATGCTTGGGTCCATGAACCTGAGTATAATAATATTATTAGTAAAGCATGGAATGAAATTTTTTTTGGTAACCCAATGTTTAAATTTTGCAGGAAATTAAGAGCAACCAAACTAGCACTAAAAGAATGGGCCAAAGGAAAATTTGGTGATGGCAACTTAAAATCTGCTTTGTTAAGAAGCAACCTCATTCTTGCTCAGGAAGAAATGATGAAAAATCTTGACAATCCTGAAGCTGCTGCTGCTGAGAGGACTCTATTTGAACAACTCACTGATGCCTTGAAGTCTGAAGGCAATATGAAGAGACAACAATTGAGACAAATATGGGCTACTGAGGGAGATAATAATACGGCCTATTTTCATGCTGCAATCAAGGTAAAACAATCAAAGGAGAATATCAATAACATATATGATGAGGTAGGAGTATTGCACTCCACTCCTGCTGCTGTTGACAAAGCTCTTCTGCACTATTTCAAGAATTTACTAGGTAACAATAATGACTTCATTCCATCACTTGATGATTTATCCCATATCCAATTACCTGAGGTGCTTCCTGATGAAGCTGAAAAACTTGTTGACAAGGTAACAGATACTGAGATTAAAGATACTTTATTTGCAATGAACAAAAATTCAAGTGGAGGCCCTGATGGATTCAATGTCACTTTTTTTATCCATAGTTGGGAAATTATCAAGAAGGATTTTCTAAAAGCTGTCCATAATTTTTTCAATACTTTCAACCTTCTTAAACAAGTGAATGCAACTAATCTTGATCTTATTCCAAAGGTCCATTCTCCCACTTCTGTTACTTCTTTTAGACCAATCTCTTGTTGTAATGTATTGTATAAGTGTATTTCTAAAATATTGGCCTCAAGACTTGTTACAATCCTTAGCAGAATCATATCTATTAATCAGTCTGCTTTTCTTCCCAATAGAAACATCCTTGACAATATTTTGTTATCTCATGAATTATTAAAAGGCTATGGTCGATCTCAAGCTCCCAAGAATGCTATACTTAAGGTGGATTTGATGAAACCCTATGATAGTGTTCACTGGACATCTATTGTCAGAATCATGGCCTTGATGAAGTTTCCTAAAGTTTTTGTGGCTTGGATTTACAGTTGTATCTTCACTGCTACTTTCTCTATAAAGTACAATGGCTTTACATCAGGGTTTTTCAACAGCAAACAGGGGATCAGGCAGGGGGATCCTATCTCTTCATATATATTTATTTTAGTAATGGAAGTGTTTTCTAGAATGCTGTCTACCAAATATTTGCAAGGTGATATATTGTTCCACTCAAAATGTAAACCCCTCCATATCTCTTCTCTATTATTTGCTGATGATATCATGATCTTCACAAAGCCTGATCAAAGATCAATTGAAAATATTAAAGCTACCCTTGATAATTTTTACCTCATGACTGGGTTGAAACTTAATGCCATAAAGTCTCAAATTATCACCTCTGGTATTCCCACTGTGGATGCCAATAGAATTATTGGTATCTCTGGGCTGCAGCTGATGGATAATAATATGCACTATTTGGGTATTCCTCTGTGTACTTCAAGAATCACCATTAGACACTGCCTGCCCTTGTATACTAAAATTTGTAATTTAATGAACATATGGGCTAATAGGTTTCTCACTCAAGCTGGTAGACTTGTCCTTATCAAGTCAGTTATCACCTCTATGATGGTGTATTGGTCAAGAGTTTTTATTCTTCCAAAAAAACTGGTGAACATGGTTAGAACAGCTATGCTTAGATTTTTCTGGACTGGCAATGTTTTTTCAAAAAAAACTCATCCCTTGTTCTTTTGCTAAAATGGAGCTACCTAAAAAGAAAGGAGGTCTTGGTATCATCTGCTTGAATAAATGGAACAAAGCTGCGATCAGTGCCCACATAAATTCATTACTCATTGGTACTGATTCTTTATGGGTGGATTGAAACAGAAAGTATAACTTGGGATGTAAGAATTTCTGGACTATGCCAGTTCCCCAGAGTTGCAGCTGGACTTGGAGGAGTTTATTAGGATTGAGATCTGAATTCAGTCAATACATCAGGTATGAACTCTCTTATAACAGTGGAATCAAGTTTTGGAATGAACCATGGATGGATGAAGGCTTGGTGCTTGTTAATGTTTTCTCTCCCCGCCAGATTGAACAGGCAAGCATAGGAAGACATGCTAATGCTACTGACTACGTGAATGAGGGCAAGCTATTGCTTCCTTATACTAGTAATCAAGAAATAAGGGCTTTTTGGAATTTATATCAAACTCATCAATATGGTTTAGCTGATAATGATGTTGTTTTGTGGAGGGGGAAACAACATACTATATCTGTTGCATATGATCTTCTTTCTAATGTGACTAGCAGTTCTAATTCAGTATGGCACAAAGTAATATGGTCCAAATCATCTCCTGCTAGGGACAATCTGATGATGTGGAAGGTGATCATGAATGCATTGTTAACAAAGGAAAGAATGTTGAGCTATGGCATGAATATTGATCCACTTTGTGTGTACTGCAAGCTGCAGATTGAGTCAGTGGCACATCTGTACTTTGAGTGCAATGAACTTCTTAGTCTATGGGGGAACTTGGTTGCTAGAGTTGCTGATGATCACAGGGATGGAGTTTCAGAAGTTGAATGGGATCTGATTTGCAAATCAACTAGGTGGAGGAAGGAAAGAAGAACCGTTTTCTTTTTCTCCATTAAGAAGTATCTTAACATTGTGTGGGAGGAAAGAAACTTGAGAATATTTGAAAACAAAGTTAGAAGTAGACAGCAATTATGGGAGGTACTCAAGACATCTATTATCATGGGTATGAAGGATAGCAATTTTGCTTTCAGTCCATTATTGGCTGCTGCTATGGACTAAGCATTCTTCTTTATGTTTTTCCTTTTTGCCTCTTTGTTTTCTCTATTTTTCAGTTCTTCCTTTTTTAATGATTTTCTCTTGTTTCTCTTTTTTGTATCTATGAGCTTGTTCATAGGTATGTTTTTTTCATTTTATCAATGAACTGGTAGGGGACCAGTTAACCCCGCTTGCCTTGCAAAAAAAAAATCCTTAGTTAACTATCTTCATTAACTAATAACATTTCTTAAACACTTTTAATTAATCTCTAATTAATCTAAATCATTAATTTATAAAATAAATAAATTATCATTCCTTAATTATCTTATAAATTAAATCATCTTCACACCTTAATTATCTCTAAGATAATTGATTTCTTTATTAGTGATTTAATTAATATTAAAGTGTATTTTGAAACATTACCCTTTTTTGAATTTAAATTTGAATTCCACTTTAAATTTAAGATTCAAAATGATTTACCATTTAAACATTAACCAAATTCAAATATCAATTTATAAACTTTTAAAATAAATGTAAAAACGTTTATTACTTATATATGAAACTTATATAAGAAAGAGCTTATAAACTAACTTACTTAACTATGTAAAATCAGACTTTAAAATACATTAATTATTTAACTTGTAAATTCAAGTTTTAAAAAGTTCATATACTTTCCATTCAAAAACCTTTCATTAAAGAATTTTCTCAAAAAAAATCAAGTTAAACATTTGTTTGAAACAAATTTACTTTATAAAAACTATTTTATTTAAACTTGTTTTTAAAACATTCATATGTAAAAACTGATTTACATTCCAGATTTGGATTCAAAGTAGCTTGAATCCATTATTTAAATATTTGATTTTTTTAACTTGCTTTTAAGCTTTGATTTTAAACCTTGATTTAAAATCCAAATTTCATTTTTAAACTTTAAGATTTAAAAGTTTGTTTGAATCTAAATCCATACTAGATTTAAACTTTATTTAAATCAAACTCATAATTTAAATTTCATTTAAATTTGCTTTAAATTCAAATTTCAATCAGGTTTACAAAAACCTGTCACCAGATCCATACTCGAGCAAACCCAAAATTGCTTGGAGTCGTTTCCTCTCCTGCTTCGAGTCAACTACCGGAATAACTCGAGCTCAACCCGAGTGCACTTCCTACCCAAAACCCAAAGTTCAACAGAACTTCAAAATGCACGGTGCACATGCACGTCGCCAGCGATCGACTCTAGTCGCCACCGCTTCATCGAGCTCGTCGAAGTCCATCCATGATTCAATCTCCGATCGCCAGAACTCCATCACACACGCGAAATCGAATTCGAGTATAAACTCGGAACCTGGAACAGAGCAGGAAACACCACCCAAACCTGGGAACGCCCTCGCCTACCTCCATGCTTCCTTTCCCTCAAGTTTAGCTGAACTCGATCAACTATCGGTGACATACGAATCGAAAGCTTTAGCCATGCCAAAATTAGGTTTAAAAATTTCAAGTATTCACCGTCGCCAACACATCCATCAGACCACCGTCCCACTATTTTTCCTCGACACTACATCCGTCCCTCCATCACCAGTAAAGACCCCGATCACCACAAATCAGGGAATCACCAGGATTTCCCAAAAGAGTGAATTTTAATCAAACTCGAACTACTCTTTAATTCTAACTCTAAAAATTATGGTTTTTGCTTTAAAAATCATGTTAAAGTATGCGAATTCAGGTTATATACCTGAATCCATGAATTAAGAGATTTCAATTTTCACTTATTTAAAGCTTTGCCCGTTTTCTTGATTTCCAGAGATGTTAACAAGTCGTTCGAACTTAAATAAATCTTAAATTTTGAGTATAGGCTATAACAAACAGTTTTTTTTAAATTTAAGTCCAATCAGTAAATAGAACAAGTGGAAAAGATTTTTGAAATAAAAGTCTTGTGTTTCGAAGTTTAAACAGAGGACATAGATGAATATCGTCCTGCACACAAATACTTTCATCATTCAAATTCACTCAGAGAACCCATGTGTATACAAACAGTTATTCACAGATGTAAAGGCAACAAATTCATACCTTAAAAATAAATGAAAAAATACGTTACTCACCTTGGTTTAGAAATGAACAGAGCTGCTTCTTTTTAAACCAGGCTTTGAAATTGCAAACTGAAGTCTTCTTTTTCTTCTTCTTTGGTCTCTGGTTTGAATTGATTTAGTTTGTTGATGTTTTAACTAAAGTTTTGTTTATGTTTGAAATGGTGTTTACTTTAGTTTTTTTTCTTAGTTTTGATGGGCGAAACTGTGATGAGGAAGTTGATATATAGAAAGAGTTGTACAGGGTGATTATAATTTTATTTTGTACAACATAGATCAGAGATTTTTTTTCGAATGGAGGCTGAAATGATATTTAAAACAATTTGAATTGAAAAAAATGTTGCTAGCATTTAATGCACGAGTCCTTTATGTTTCCATACTTATCCTCTTTTATTTTTTATTGTTTGTAGATATTTTACTTTTTTTTGCTTTGTTTCATGCCTGCATACTAAACTTCACATATTTTATTCTTACTAGGTTTATTTTTAAACTTCATGTACATATATACTTTGCTCTGTTTCATTCTTATCTTATTTTCTTTTACTTGTTCTTGCATATCTACTTTACAGTCTACATTATACCTTACCTACCTTTGTTTGCTGGGTTAAGCTCTTATACTTTGTGTATATAGATATAAAGTTGTTTTAGTCAATGTTGTAAAATTTTAACTTAAGTATAATTATATACTTTTATACTTAAACAATTTACAATTTTATCTTTCCTTTATTTTTAAACTTAAACTATTAAATGCTTCATTTACTTATTATTATTTTATACTTATGCTAATATTTATAAGATTTATTTTATCAATTAAATCTTGAATTTAAAGATTTTATTTCGAATTTAGAGAAACTCAAATCAGTTTACGAATTAATTTCACAATTTTTATTCAAAAATTAAATTAATTATCAATTTAAACTTAGCAAAAATCCGGGATCGTTATAGATACCTTTAACCTATTATTTTTATCATAGAAAGATTCTCAAAAACATTATAAAACCTTCTTTTATGTAGCCATGAGTTTTTCCTTTTTAAAATTGAGTTTGGCTTATAAAACCTTTTGATACCTTCGAACCCTAGCTTTTGACTTCATAGGATGACCTGCTTTGAAAGCATTCCAACCATTAGGCTCCTGCCTTTTTAATACTTTAAAATCTACCTTTGAAACTTTTCGATTATATTAAAGTAGTAGCATTTAACTTTAGAAGCATAACTTCAAAACCAGTTGAAAATACCACTTTCAACACCAATGGAAGTCGCCCTTCCAAAATCATTGAAAATCCACCTTTCGAAAACATTGGTTTTGTACTTAAAGTATTATTTAGGTCAAAGTGAACATAGGCAAAAGCATTGCTTTTGAAACCATCCTTTGTCATATAAAATATTATGGAAAATTTGATGTCGTCGGCACCATTTCTTTTGCAAGCATTTAACATCCGGGTAAAATATTAGAAGTTAAGCGACGAAACCCCTTTCGTAACCATTACATCTGAAACCCCTAACCTCTTTCAAAAGTTATAGGAAGTGGCTTAAACTTATAAAAAAGTAACCTTTCGATGGCATTGATGTCTTCAACACCATCGAAAGGTTAAAGAATGGTAGTATGGTTTCGACTAGGTTGGAACCCCTTCTTTCAAAACATTCTTTCATAAGTAAAGGAACCCAGTTAAAAGCAATCTTAAGTTAATGAAATGCTTTAGAAACCTATTAAAACCTCTTTTGAAACTGTGTGCTGCGACTCCGTCGAAGGCTAAAACAAAACAAAGCCAGGTGTTTTTTCATTTTAGAAACAAATCAAGGTTTTGACGCCTTCGGAAGCTATGCTTTCAACACCTTACCTTTCGACTTCCTCCAATCCACTATGTACCATCTTTGTACACATGGAATACATTATGGACACCTTCCATACTGCTCAACAACTCTACTTTGTAAGCGAGCTTTCCAATTCTTTCTATAATCTGGAATGGACCAACATATCTCGGTGCCAGTTTTCCTGACTTCCTGAACCATATCACACCCTTCATCCGTGACAACTTAACGAAAACCCTATCTCCAAATGATAACTATAGGTCTTTACGCCTTTTATCTATGTAACTCTTCTTTCTAGATTGAGCTTTCATCGTCCATTCTCGAGTCATCTCAATCTTCTTCGACGCCTCCCTAACCAAATACGGACCTAAGACCAATCTGTCTCTAACCAACATACCGGTGATTTGTATGGCCTTCCATACAAAGCTTCAAAAGGCAACGTTCCTATGCTAGTATGATAACTGTTATTATAGGAAAAGTCAACTAAATGTATGTGATCCTTCCAAGATCCGCCAAAATCCAACATACAAGCTCTCAAAAAATCTTCGAGTGCCTTATTGACTCTTTTTGTCTGCCCATCCGTCTTTAGGTAATATGCAGTACTCATCTTGAGCTTTATGCTTAACACATCCTGTAGACTTTTCAAATTTGCTAGTAAATAAAGCATCTCTGTCGCTAACTTTGGTAATAGGTACTTCGTGAAGTCTAAATATGTCCTTCATAAATAACTTCGCCAAAACAGGTATAGTCCTGGTCGACTTTACTGGAATGAAATGGACACTCTTGGTCAGCCTGTCCACAATAACCCTTATACTCTCATTTCCTCTCCTTAACTTTGGAAACCCATTTATAAAATCCATAAATATCAAATCCCATTTTCAAACTGGAATCTTTAGAGGCCAAAGTAACCCACTAGGCTTTTGATGCTCGGCTTTCACTTATTGACAGTTTACACAGTGCCTAACCCACAAGCCAACATCCCTCTTCATGTCTTCCCAATAGAAGCTCCTCTTCATATCTTGATACATCTTGGTCCCTCTAGGATGAATCATGAACTTGGATTGATGACTTCTTCCAAAACTTCCATCCTTAAGTTCTCTATATTTGGAACACATGGTCCTCCCTTCTTTCTCAACCACCCTCTCTGGTCAAGAAAAAATCTTTCAAACCATCGAATTCAGCTCCAACCTTAAGCCTTCTTATCGCCTTGGTTAATAATGGATCCTCTTTCTGCTTAGAAGCAATTTTATCGATCAACACTGATCAAGCAATTTTATCGATCAACACTGATCAAACTTCTAAACGAGTCAACATGACAGTACTCTGATTAGAACTAGCAGTCGACTTAACTTGGCCAAAGCTTCTCGATCCTTCCATTCTGACAACATAGCCAATACCACATTCCAATGTCTTCTGTTAAGAGCATCAGCCACTTTATTACCTTTCCTTGGTGTATATTCTATACCAAAATCATAAGTATCCAAAAATTCCATCCACCTCTGCTGTCTCATATTCAACTCTTTCTAAGAGAATAGGAATCTTAAAGCTCATGATCGGTATACAACTCAGATCTCTCCTCCAAGAGCTCTATATCTTCAAGGAAAAAATTACCGGAGCCAACTTCAAGTCATGAGTAGGATATCCTACTTCGTGCGGTCTAAGCTGCCTAGATGCGTAAGCAATGACTTTGCCCCTCTGCATCAACACTGCTCCCAATTCAATCCCACATGCATCAGTGTATACTACCAACCCTTGGTTTCATTCTGCAACTACTAGCACTGGTGCATTGATTAACGAATGATTTAACTTAAGGAATGCTTCCTTACATTTTTCGGACCAAACAAACTTCACTTCCTTCCTATTAAGCTTAGTTAAAGGCGCTGTTATCTGCGAGAAATCCTTGATGAATCTTTGATAGTAGCCAGCAAGTCCAAGAAAATTTCTTATCTCGGTCACTGTCTCTGGTCTCTTCCAATTGTTCGTAGCTTCGATCTTATCTGGATCGACTGACAATCCTTTCTCTGAAACCAGATGACTAAGAAACTTAACTTCTTTCTTCCAAAAATGATATTTGAAAAACATTGCCTTTAGCTTATTCTGCCTCAGCGTCTCTAGCACAACTCTAAGATGATCTTCATGCTCTCTCTCATTCTTAAAGTATACCAAAATGCCATCTATAAACACCAAAACGAATATATCCAAATACTCTCGAAAACTCGATTCATCAAATCCACAAAGAAAGCAAGTGCATTCGTCAACCCGAATGGCATCACTAACCACTTGTACGAACCATATCTAGTTCAAAATGATGTCAAAGGAATTTTGTCCTCTTCTATTCTCAACTGATGGAACCCTGTCACTAAATCCAACTGGGAAAACAGTTTGGCTTCACTTAACTGATCAAACGGATCATCAATTTTCGGTAAAGGATACTTATTCTTGATCATCCTTTCGTTCAACTTAAAATAGTCGATTCACATCTTTAATGACCCATCTGGCTTTTTCACAAATACCACGACCACTCCCCAAGACGAACTACTTGGTCTAATAAAATTTCTTCCTTCTAGATCCACTAGCTGCACCGTCAGTTTCTTCATCTCTGTCAGTGTCATCCTGCTAGGTAGTCTATTCACAGGTTCATCTCCTTGCATAAGTCTATCAGAAACTAAATTGCTCATTTCGGTGGTAGTCCAGTTACTGACTCAAAGACATCTGCAAACTCTCTTGCTGCAAACCTGATTTAGCTCTTCTTTCATTTCCATTGCACTTAGCAAAGCACAACTACTCTAGTCAAAATTCTCCATTGAGAAAATAATTCGATTATGAAAATCAAAATGTCTCAGGGATTTCTCCTTATCCCAATAGAATATCCTAACTTCATACCTTCTCAACCAATCCATACCCAAAACGATTCTGAAATCTATGAAATCAAAAACATACCATTTGCATGCAAACTTATGACCTAGCAAATCAAGTTCTAACCGGTCACATCTCATCCCTAAAGTTGCATATTCTCCTATTGGATTGGTAAACCTTAAGGAAGTAGCAAGGTATGTGGGTCGTAAGCATAACCTATCAACCAATCACTGGGATATAAATGAATGAGATGCACCAGTATCAAAAATTATTCTAACCGGTATACTCTGAATCAAAAACATACCTTCCATTATAGTCTTTTCCTTATCAGCTACAGTAGGCTTAGCTAATGATCCAACAGTAAAGACCTTCCCCTTGTCCGCCCTGACTGGTTCTGGACAGTTGTTCTCAGAATGCTCAAATTGGTCATAGTTAAAGCATTTCACATTTTTCTTGTCTACAGCCTTCTTTCCCTTTCTTGACCGGCACTCACTTGCAGAGTGACTCTTCTTATCACATTTACAGAAAACTACATTAGCATTTGCCTTCTAGGTAGCTTCCCCTTTTTGGGCTCTCTTCTTCTCAAAAGATTTCCCCTTCTTTCCCTTAGGACTTTGGGATTCAACTGTCTTCTCTCTAGCAGAAACAACAAGTATCTCTTTATGGCGAATGACCATTTCTACCACCACATTACAAGATTCTCGGATATGGGCCATGGTCATTCTAGCAAGCTCAGTTCTCGGTCCTCAAATGAACCTTTCATTCCTTCTAACATCAGTGTCAACCATAGCATATCCATATCGAGATAGCACATCAAACTTAGCAGCGTACTCGATCATTGACATTTCTCCTTCAATCAGATCCATGAACTTCCTCATCAATGCCAACTTAGAACCTCAGGCAGATATCTCTGCTCAAACCTCCTTATGAAATCAGCTCATGTCAGCTCTTCCTCTGGTACCCTAGCGGTCGCACTATTCCATCAATGAAGTGCTGCCCCTTGCAACTTCCTAAAGGCCAGCTTCCTCCTTTGTCCATCATCTAACCCTAGATCAGTACAGATCCTTTCACAGTGCAATAGCTAATTCTCAATATCAATTCCAACAAATGGCTTTCCACCCAAACTTCAATAGGATTAGCTCCTCCAAAATTACCAACAATTCCAGCTTGCAAAAGATTGGCTAACAACTGATACACCATTCCCTATCTACTGGAGGGTTTCCAGCACCTACCTTGGCTTCAGCGTTTGGATTAGCATTAGCTCATCGACCTTGATTCCTCCTAGTATTAGGTCGAGCATTTTTGTTGTTGTGGTGCTTCCTCCACCAATATTTCCTTTTATATTTCCTGCTTCCATATCTTCTTTCTCGTAAATCTACATATGAGCCTTAGTAAGATACAGAAGAATGGTCTAAGAGAGAGGGGAAAACATACTTATATATATATATATATATCAAATACAAGTACGTTACTATAGAGTTAACCCAAACCCCGATCATATTTTTGAATTCATTGGATTATGTTTGAAAATCTTTTAGGTTTAACTTCCTTTTAAATTTTCATAAACCTATGCTCTTATACCAACATGTAACATCCCCATACTTGGAGACCCGAAACTAACAGTTACAAACGCTGTAGTCATCTATAGTTATTAATCCTCGACGATTAAATACGGTAGTGTTGGATTCATTGGTACACAAAAACACATGAATATAGAAAGATTTTAAACTTCAAATAAAATCACATTCCATTTCAAAATATTTCCAATTCATTACATAATCCCAAAATCGCAAATCATGTTCAAAGAAAATATATTTATTACAACATATGCCAAGAGCGACATATAAAGATGCCCCTTGGATGATCAGAGTATATACATGCAATACAACAACTTTGCCATTACAAATAACACAGTGGAATCAAAAGAAAAGAGAACTCTAAATTTCTATCATGCCTCCTGCACATCTCTAGAAGTTTATTCGTCTTAAGAGGTACCTGAAAACCTCAACTCTCAAACTACTCAAAATCAATTGAGTACTCAAGATTAAGGGGAAAACATAAACATCAAATCAGACATAAAGCCTGGTATGAATAATAATCTACCATCTCAAATCATTTAGATATCTAGAGAGACCACACCGCTTAGTGGAACGGACATTCCTCTCATCTCAAAACCTTTATAAAACCATATACTATGCTCCTGCATCCACAATGGTTAAAACAATCTAAAATACTATAAAATGATGATATTCAAAACAAATGAATCAATTCTGGATTACCCATCCCTTTTCAATTTGGACAATCTGTCACAATTATAGTTTCTAGGATTACTATTAATCTATTAGTTTTCATAGGCTGACTAATAAACAATTAAACTTTTAAGGACTTCCTATCCAATTAAATAGTTTTCGTGGGATTAGTAAGAACCTATTGGTAACTCCAATATCTTACTCTTATCCTAGTTTTCATGGGTTTACTAGAAACCTATGTAACGCAGAAGCCTTTCTTCTTACCCTAGTTTTCATGGTCTGGCTAGGAATTTATTGACATCTGTCAATATCTTAATCCGGATATAGTTTTCATGGGCTAAGAACAAACCTACTGGCCCTTGCCAGTATTAAATCATAGTTTTCATGGGCTTACTATAAACCTATCTTTATGGCATCTTCCTTTATACAGTTTTCATAGGCTAACTATGAACTTATTGGTCCCTACCAATATCCTTTTCTATTCACAATTTTCATGGGCTTACTGAGAACCTATTGGCCCCTGCTAATATCTTTCTTTTATATTTTAGCATCCTATATTTTGGTCTTCCTGACCTCCTGGATGCAGTTCCACTCATTTAAGAGTTTAATCAATTTATACTCACAACCAGATTAACCTAGCTAGTTCTTTACCCTTCATCCCCGAAATGCAGTTATGGGTTCATTATAAAGTGAATATATTCATATTTGAAGAAGCAAACATAACAACATAGCAATACCACTCCTGTGGGTATGGTTATTATCTTTAACCTTTTATTTTTGTCATGGAAAGCTTATTCTCAAAATCATTATAAAAACTTCTTTAATATAGCCATATGTGGAAAAATTGGATTTGGGTTATAAAACCTTTCGATATCTTCAAACCCTAGCTTTTGACTTCATAAGATGACCTCCTTCGAAAGAATTCAAAACATTAGGCTCTATCTTTTTAATACTTTAAAATCTACCTTTCGAGATCTTCTAATTATATTATAGTATTAGCATTTAAATTTAGAAGCATATCTTCGAAACCAGTTGAAAGTACACCTTTCGACACCAATGGAAGTAGCCCTTCCAAAATCATTGAAAGTCCCCCTTTCGAAAGCATTAGGTTTATACTTAAAGTATTATTTGGTTCAAAGTGAACATAGGTGAAAGCATCTCTTTCGAAACTATCCTTTATCATATAAAAATAATGGGGAAAACTTAATGGCGTTGACACCATCTCTTTCGAAAGCATTTAACATCTAGGTAAAATATTAGAACGTTGGCGTCAAAATACCTTCCGAAACCATTACGTTTGAACCTCTAACCCTTTTCGAAAGCTAAAGGAAGTGGCTTAAACTTTTAAAACAAAGTACCCTTTCAACAGCATTTATGTCTTCAACACCATCGAAAGGTTAAAGAATGGTAGTAGGGTTTCAATTAGGTTGGAACCCCTTCTTTCAAAACATTCTTTCATAAGTAAAGGAATCCATTCGAAAGCAATCTTAAGTTAATGGCATCCCTTCCGAAACCTATTAAAACCTCTTTCGAAATAATAGGCTTTGATTCCGTCGAAGGCTAAAAAAACAAAGGCAGACGCTTTTCTTTTTAGAAACAAACCAAGGTTTCGACTCCTTTGTAAGCCATGCTTTCGACATCTTACCTTTCACCTTCCTCAAATCAACTACGTACCATCTTTGTGATACCTTGTGTATTGGTTTCGACATAGTTGGTTTTGACTAAGATGAAGGCAGAAGCTTTTTGTCAAATGGTGCTTTCTAAAGTTAGGCGGAACCAAATTTTAGAGTAAACCTGGTGTAGTTCTTCTTAAAGTAAACTTTTCTCTAACTAACCTTGTAACGACCCAGAATTTTTAGAAATTAAAATATGAGTATTTAATTAATTTTAAATATTAATAAGTGAATTTATAAGTCAAATAAATTTTTATTTGAATTTTTGGATTTAATTGGATAATTAAATCGATAAATTAATATGTGAAATTATGGAAATAATTAAAAATTAAGTTAAATATGATTGAAAATAATTTGGAAAATTTTATTTAATCATACTGGAGTTATAGAAATATTTTAGAACTTTTAAAATCGAATTAAAAGTTAATTTGTGAAAATTGAATATTTTAATATTTAATAATCGACTGTAAAATAGTCAATTTTTGAACAGTCTCAGAATTGAACGAAACCAGTTCCATTGGATCCGTAATAGTTAGTTATTACCGGATTTCAATTTTCGTGTCAATCGGAGCTATCGTTTGATCGTGGCAGCTCGAAACGCATTGAATTATTTTTAATTTAAATTTGGCGAGTCAAAATAGCCATTTTTCAAAAAGTCTCGGATTTCGACGAAACCAGTTTCATCGGATCCGTAATGTGATATTATTGTAAGGTTTCAAATTTCAAGTCAATTGGATTTACCGTTTGTCCGGTACAAATTAAAACGCCTAGAAATCGATTTAAATCGGTTTAATTTAAATTGAGCGTTTTCAGCCATAACTCGCACATACTTCCGAATTAGCTTCCGAAACCTGTTCCATTGTGTCCGGAACGCGGGATAAACCCTAGGTACGCTGGTTACGGCGTCTAAATCGGAGTTCGGAATTTCCGGGATGAATAGTGTTTACGCTTGCTTTTCCTATAAATACAACCTCACTCTAAAAAAATAAAAAAAATAACCTAAAACCCTAATTTACATATGCCAGCCGCCACCCTTGCAATCTAAGGCCAGAAATCATTCTTCTTCATCTCTTAATCTCTTCCAATCCATCAAGAATTGGCCAAAGTTGTTAACTACAACATTGAAGAGCATGGAGAGAGCTTTAATCTCATACGGTGATGATCGAGTTTGGAGTTGCGTAGAGGGAGCTAGAGGTGGCCGTTCCCATCAGTTTTGGCATGACTTTCCATGTGCTAGACATGGCCGAGCTTGCTCTTGTTGAGGCCGTGGGTAGAGGGGAGCATGGCGAGTCGAGTGCAAGTTCCTGATCGTGATATCGTCGAGTGATTTTGGCGAATAATTTAACCCTAATCTACATGTTTGGGTTCGGCCATGTTACGTATTCCTGGAGATGCAAACGAGTGGGAGGGAGGAGCATATACACGGCCCAGATTTGAAGATATTGGATCCAATGGCTCTCAATAGGTTTAGGTTTAAAATTTTTAGATTTAGTTGTAATTGTTAATATAAATACGTTCAAACTTGTAAAATCAATATCTTTTTCATACGAGGTCGAAAAAATGCAAACTCAGTTGCGTTGGAATCGTATGGACGAGCACTACGCGATGGAGTTGGTTTGGAGTCGTTTGGAGTTAGTGAGAATTTCGGGTAAAATTAAACGCGCGTTTAATTTTATTCGAAATAAAAGCTATAACGGAAATTAAAACCAAGGTGAGAACTTCTCACTCAATCGAATAGATTTCGATTTTATTTTAAATAGTTAGATTTAAAATATTTGAATGCATGTTTGAATGATGACTGTAAATTATTGATTGTTAAAATAGACATTATGCGCCGTCAGTAAGCGGATGTTATTTATTATAAACATATACCGCGAATATTTCATAAACAGTGAAATTGGTATTATATATAATATCAATATATATATATATTGGCATATGTATATATTACAGTTGTTGATTTCCCGCATTTTTTGTTTAGCGGATGAGACCCTATTACGCCGTTAGTAAGCGGATAATATTTATTAAGAACATATACCGCGATAATTTCGTACTGGAGCGAAATTGGTATTGTGCTAATGTTTTTGGATGCAGGAAAACAGGTTGGAGGGATCCAACTGGATTCCTCAACAGTTTTTATTTGGATTTCAGATATTTTGGTATTTGATGGATTTTCATATTGATATATGATATCGTTGTAGTCGTGATTGACTATTTGGTGTGTAGCATCATTGGACCCAAATTTTGGGATTTTAAAATGGTTTTAAAGTGATTTTTGAAAATATACTATATTTTTAGAATTGATCCATTTTAAATAAATAAACGTTATAATTTTATAAGTTATAAAATTATGATTTTTGAGAAATATAGTTAAAAGTTGATTTTTGAAATTATGGAGTTAATAATTTTATAAAATAGTTTAAATTGGGAAATTTGAATTAATTGTGAAAAGTTTAAATATAGGATTTATAAAATTTAATTATTTTATAAATCAAGAGAATGGTGAGATTATAAAGGAAATTAAAGACGTTTTAAAATAATAATATAAATTGATTTATATTAAAAGATTTATAAATGGATATTTATGAATTGAGATTCAGACATTATAAAACAAGTTTTTATAAGTGTTTGAATGAAGTGAAAATGGATTTCATTAAAAAAAGAAATTTATAAAATTATAAATGGTGAAGTTATAAATGAAATTTATAAATAGTAAGATTTATAAATTTGTGAAGTTATTTGAAGAAAAAATTTTGTTAAATAAATGAATCTTATAAGTTATAAGATTTATGGTTTGGAAAGTCTTTAAAAGAACGATTTTGTAAAATAATCGTTTATAAGTAATTAACTTATAATGTGAACGTTTAGTTTATAATTTAGTTATAAACTGGAATAGGTTAATAAAGGAATTTATAAAAAGGAAGTTTTTATAAATAAATAAATATGGAATTTATAAACGTTGTTTTATAAATTCGCAAACGACTTATTTGATAAGTTAATTGTTATAACCTATTAATGGAGTTATATTCACGTTATAAACAGTGAATAATCCTTTAAGTTAAAAAGAATAGAAATAATGGAATTTGTGAACATGGTATATTCACGTTTTTGAATAGTGAATAACATGTTAAAGAAAATGTTTGAATGGGATGTTTTAAATAGAATTAAAACGATCTAACGATGGTTTAAAATGTGTTGAGATTCGAAACCATAGATTTCAACATTTATTGTTGAAATAGACGTTTTCGAGAAATAAAAGGAAATGGTGGACTATAACACTGTTGTTATAGTAAATGATTTCCGAAAGGAAATGTTTTTTATTAGTATTGGGATTTATATATCTATTTTAAATTCGAATCCCTATACTAGTGATTTTGGGTTGTCGTAACGATGTTTTACGCAACATTCGTTTTGGCCCAAGTAAATATGTTTAAGAAAGGATTTTCTTAATAGAATGAAATATATACTTAATTAGATTTAAGTATATTGAATATTTTCTAAGTGTTGAAAATAAAAAGATTTGTGAATTACTTATTTTTAATAAGTATGGAAATGTTTTTCCAATGTGAAGTGAATATTTAGAAATTATCTTTTTGAAGATAAATTGAAATGAATTATTGAAATCGTATATGCACGGATATTTTGGAATATAAATTCATTATGGAATTTATATGTGAAAGTGGAATTTGTATGAAAATAAATATCGATTTATTTTTGAAGTGTTGAAATTATATATCTTGTAAAGATATTTTGGAAAATAATAATTTGGAAAATTATTTGGAATCTGGTGATGTGTGCATATCAATTGATAGTTCAATAACCGACTATCAGTATTTCCCTTTGAATGGGTATTCGATGTGAATTGTTTGAATTTGAATGCACACTTATTTTTGAATAAGCGCTCACTATTCGGGTTAACCGGGAAAGGACCATGGGGTCGTATAACCCATTCCGAATATGTGATACGTCGTTGTGAATTGCATTGAAGATCGGTGTTGAAGACCGGTATTTGCGAGAGCGATAGGATGACCTATCGATTGTCTCTGCACTGGGTAGCTCCTGGTATAGAGATTCCATAAGTGATGGGAAATCCGATCAGGATTGTGAATATCCGGATTGCAAGGACTTCTTTGTAAGTGCCTTCGGTTCTGTTCGATCCCGGAACAGACTTGTATGGATTGTATGCCTGACATTACAAGTTGAGATATAAAGCCGATTTCTTTCAAATATATTTCTGTTGGTGGCGGAGAATTTATTCTTTGCTTAACACCCTTCTTTGAGACGTACGAGCTCAAAGGTTATATAGTTGAAGTTATCAGCGATATATTCCCAAATTTGGTAATGTGACATGCTGAGTGTTGCTGAAATGATCATTGTGTTGATTATTTGTGATAGGATCATTTATTTGATCGTCTATCTTAGTGATCATTGTGTTGATCATTTGTTGACCCAAAGCATGGCTTTTGTATAAAGTATGTTTTTGTGGACGTGACTTCGTCGAGCCTCACATCCCGGTAATGGTCAAAACAGGAAAGATGCGGCAAGGTTATGAGGGGTAGCTCCCTTTAGGGTATGTGCATTTCCTTCTGGAAAGGGTGGTATCATGGTATGGAGCCCAGATACTTACTCATGTTGATACACTATATCTATTTTCTGTGTGGTGTTGTTGGTGACGAGCGCTCGGTTAAAGGTCCGATGGGACCGGGGGATGCCATATTCGTGTAGTAGTTACCTAGTGATAAAGGTAACCCGGCCTTGTGTTGGCAGAGAGCTGGTTAAGTTCTCGGGGACGTCCAGCCAGAGGCGTTTCCATGTGGCAGTAGGAAGTTCCTTAGCCTGACCATTTGTTGGAAATCCAAAGAAACAATACGAGACTTGTACGGTATTAGTTGTATAACCTGCTATGGAATGTGGCGGTAACCTGCTATTGAACATAGTTAGCTATATTAGGCATAAGTGCGGAATGTCTATGCTGGCTAAGATTTATATCTTTATTTTCGAAATGATTTCCTACACTATGCACTAGTAATAATATCAAATGTTATTTTAAATGCGTATCAAGCATCTTTGACTATCATAAGGAGAAATCTCCTCCGATTCTGCGTTTGCATGTGTGTGTGTGCGGGAGGCCTTATGGTAGTCTCATTTTTAAAAGCATTGCGAATTGAATTAAAAATATTCCTCTATTTTTGATTTTAAAGATAAATAAACTGTTTTGAGTTCTCACACCAGTCACATGACTGACTCGGAGTTTATTGTTTTCCTTCCTAAACTCTGGGTGCCCACCAATTTCCACACGGGCAGTCAAGAGTTAAGGTTTATCAGGATATTCAGCAGTTGCTGGAGGCAAGCTGGATGGCATGGCGTAGTACTAGTTATATAGTATTTCTTTTTCCGCTGCACTGTTTGTTGTTGTTGTTGTACACTCTGATGATTTGATGTAATGAAATGAATGTAATGTAATAACTGATATAGTTCTTTGTTTAAAGATTATTCATTTATTATTATATGTTGTTCCGCTGCGAATTGTGAGATTCTGATATTGTTCTGCTATTCCTTCTTTCTGTCCGTTCTATATTTTAAAATCCTCTATTTTCCATTTTCTATTTTAAAAATCGTTTATCTTCTTTCCTCTCTATTTTCTATCTCTTCTCTCTTCTTTCTTTTTCTTTTCTTTAATTCTTTTTAAAAACCCATAACATCTCGGTTTTTCGGCCTTTGATTTCTCGGCAGTCGATAAAGTGAGTGTCGATGTCGAATTTTCGAAAGTCGAAAATTTTCGGGGCGTTACATTTGGTATCAGAGCTGTTGGTTAAGCGACAACCATGGTTCTGTTGGGTATTACTCATTAGAGATAGAGTCAGCAGTACTCTAGAATGAGTTTGAGTGTAATAATAGCTATGAGAGCGTATTTGTTAGTGAATATAAAATTGTTTTATATTGTGATGATTGGTTTGTTGAGTGGCATATGAACCTTCCTCAGCACGGTCTGTCAAACTATGCCGAAGGGGTTTCTAAACACTTGAATAGAACAATTCGACATAATATTGTTTTAATTGGGTAAGTGGAATAATTTTACCTTAATTATATTTGATATATAAAGGAATAATTTTTCAGAATTATTAGAGTGTATATAAGTGATTGCTAGGTTGTTTGAATAATCTAAATAAAGAATAATTGTATAAGTATAATGAATTATAAGAATTGAATTATAATTAAAGTGATTTACAATTGTGAATAAACTTATATATATAAAAAGTAAAATTATATGAATATGAGTTGTAAATAATCAAGCGGATTAAATGAATGTGAACTTGAGTATATGTAATAGAATTCAACTTTGTAATTGAATTGAATGAATGGCTTGAATGTTTAATCAATTGAATGTAATTAAAGTTGATATGGAATAATGAATATAAGTGTTAATTCATTAAAATCTAATGTTATTAGAAGTTGAATAAATTGAATGAGAATGAATATAAGCAAAGAAATTTGGTTGTAATTGATATACATTGGTTGTTACTTGATTGTTGATTGATGGTATATAATTCATTTAGTGTTAATGAAGGTGAATTAATAAAATTTAAAGCTATGAAATTTAATTCAAATTAGAAGTAAATAAATTTGAATAGAATTGAAAGTGAATTAGATTTAATTAGTAAATGCAAACTAATTAAAATTGAGAATGAATGTTGATAAATCCAATGTTAATGAATCAAATGTGATTTAAAGTGAAAACCAATTCATTGTATATGAATGAGAATATGAATGAATATATGTTAGTTATGAATGATAGTTGGTTGATGTTTGCATTTGTTGTTGGTTACATGTGCTATGTGACATATATAGTTATTATGTTGCTATATGTTGTATATTGATACTATTTTCATATATGCATGATTCTCATGTTGTTTGTTGAGTTTAGTAGGTGCGGATCGCGTTTGCTTCGCATTTGGAGTTCGCTTTAGCGCTATATTAGCCGTATATGCTTGCTAATAAAATATAAGGTACATATCTCGGATTAAATATCGCACTTTTACACTTTTTTCCCTTCGGGATGCCTCATTACTTGATGAGATGTATATTTGTGATATATATACTGTCATTTTTTTTTCGGATCGAGCCGCGCAAAGGAGACTATGGCGAATTTTTCCGGAAATTTAAGGCGTTAGAAAAAAATTTTTGAGAAAATTGGGAAAATTTTGAAAACTTTAACTTTGATTTTGGAGTTGAAAGTTAAACAATAGTAGTTGTTTTTGAAAAGATAATTAAGTATGATTTGGAAAACTTAGTAAAGTATTGTAAGGAATTTAATTATGAATTTTGGAAAAATAAATAGATTATGTAACCTTTCTTACTTGTAATTTCGAGGACGAAATTCTTTTAAGGGGGAAAGATTGTAACGACCCAGAATTTTTAGAAATTAAAATATGAGTATTTAATTAATTTTAAATATTAATAAGTGAATTTATAAGTCAAATAAATTTTTATTTGAATTTTTGGATTTAATTGGATAATTAAATCGATAAATTAATATGTGAAATTATGGAAATAATTAAAAATTAAGTTAAATATGATTGAAAATAATTTGGAAAATTTTATTTAATCATACTGGAGTTATAGAAATATTTTAGAACTTTTAAAATCGAATTAAAAGTTAATTTGTGAAAATTGAATATTTTAATATTTAATAATCGACTGTAAAATAGTCAATTTTTGAACAGTCTCAGAATTGAACGAAACCAGTTCCATTGGATCCGTAATAGTTAGTTATTACCGGATTTCAATTTTCGTGTCAATCGGAGCTATCGTTTGATCGTGGCAGCTCGAAACGCATTGAATTATTTTTAATTTAAATTTGGCGAGTCAAAATAGCCATTTTTCAAAAAGTCTCGGATTTCGACGAAACCAGTTTCATCGGATCCGTAATGTGATATTATTGTAAGGTTTCAAATTTCAAGTCAATTGGATTTACCGTTTGTCCGGTACAAATTAAAACGCCTAGAAATCGATTTAAATCGGTTTAATTTAAATTGAGCGTTTTCAGCCATAACTCGCACATACTTCCGAATTAGCTTCCGAAACCTGTTCCATTGTGTCCGGAACGCGGGATAAACCCTAGGTACGCTGGTTACGGCGTCTAAATCGGAGTTCGGAATTTCCGGGATGAATAGTGTTTACGCTTGCTTTTCCTATAAATACAACCTCACTCTAAAAAAATAAAAAAAATAACCTAAAACCCTAATTTACATATGCCAGCCGCCACCCTTGCAATCTAAGGCCAGAAATCATTCTTCTTCATCTCTTAATCTCTTCCAATCCATCAAGAATTGGCCAAAGTTGTTAACTACAACATTGAAGAGCATGGAGAGAGCTTTAATCTCATACGGTGATGATCGAGTTTGGAGTTGCGTAGAGGGAGCTAGAGGTGGCCGTTCCCATCAGTTTTGGCACGACTTTCCATGTGCTAGACACGGCCGAGCTTGCTCTTGTTGAGGCCGTGGGTAGAGGGGAGCATGGCGAGTCGAGTGCAAGTTCCTGATCGTGATATCGTCGAGTGATTTTGGCGAATAATTTAACCCTAATCTACATGTTTGGGTTCGGCCATGTTACGTATTCCTGGAGATGCAAACGAGTGGGAGGGAGGAGCATATACATGGCCCAGATTTGAAGATATTGGATCCAATGGCTCTCAATAGGTTTAGGTTTAAAATTTTTAGATTTAGTTGTAATTGTTAATATAAATACGTTCAAACTTGTAAAATCAATATCTTTTTCATACGAGGTCGAAAAAATGCAAACTCAGTTGCGTTGGAATCGTATGGACGAGCACTACGCGATGGAGTTGGTTTGGAGTCGTTTGGAGTTAGTGAGAATTTCGGGTAAAATTAAACGCGCGTTTAATTTTATTCGAAATAAAAGCTAAAACGGAAATTAAAACCAAGGTGAGAACTTCTCACTCAATCGAATAGATTTCGATTTTATTTTAAATAGTTAGATTTAAAATATTTGAATGCATGTTTGAATGATGACTGTAAATTATTGATTGTTAAAATAGACATTATGCGCCGTCAGTAAGCGGATGTTATTTATTATAAACATATACCGCGAATATTTCATAAACAGTGAAATTGGTATTATATATAATATCAATATATATATATTGGCATATGTATATATTACAGTTGTTGATTTCCCGCATTTTTTGTTTAGCGGATGAGACCCTATTACGCCGTTAGTAAGCGGATAATATTTATTAAGAACATATACCGCGATAATTTCGTACTGGAGCGAAATTGGTATTGTGCTAATGTTTTTGGATGCAGGAAAACAGGTTGGAGGGATCCAACTGGATTCCTCAACAGTTTTTATTTGGATTTCAGATATTTTGGTATTTGATGGATTTTCATATTGATATATGATATCGTTGTAGTCGTGATTGACTATTTGGTGTGTAGCATCATTGGACCCAAATTTTGGGATTTTAAAATGGTTTTAAAGTGATTTTTGAAAATATACTATATTTTTAGAATTGATCCATTTTAAATAAATAAACGTTATAATTTTATAAGTTATAAAATTATGATTTTTGAGAAATATAGTTAAAAGTTGATTTTTGAAATTATGGAGTTAATAATTTTATAAAATAGTTTAAATTGGGAAATTTGAATTAATTGTGAAAAGTTTAAATATAGGATTTATAAAATTTAATTATTTTATAAATCAAGAGAATGGTGAGATTATAAAGGAAATTAAAGACGTTTTAAAATAATAATATAAATTGATTTATATTAAAAGATTTATAAATGGATATTTATGAATTGAGATTCAGACATTATAAAACAAGTTTTTATAAGTGTTTGAATGAAGTGAAAATGGATTTCATTAAAAAAAGAAATTTATAAAATTATAAATGGTGAAGTTATAAATGAAATTTATAAATAGTAAGATTTATAAATTTGTGAAGTTATTTGAAGAAAAAATTTTGTTAAATAAATGAATCTTATAAGTTATAAGATTTATGGTTTGGAAAGTCTTTAAAAGAACGATTTTGTAAAATAATCGTTTATAAGTAATTAACTTATAATGTGAACGTTTAGTTTATAATTTAGTTATAAACTGGAATAGGTTAATAAAGGAATTTATAAAAAGGAAGTTTTTATAAATAAATAAATATGGAATTTATAAACGTTGTTTTATAAATTCGCAAACGACTTATTTGATAAGTTAATTGTTATAACCTATTAATGGAGTTATATTCACGTTATAAACAGTGAATAATCCTTTAAGTTAAAAAGAATAGAAATAATGGAATTTGTGAACATGGTATATTCACGTTTTTGAATAGTGAATAACATGTTAAAGAAAATGTTTGAATGGGATGTTTTAAATAAAATTAAAACGATCTAACGATGGTTTAAAATGTGTTGAGATTCGAAACCATAGATTTCAACATTTATTGTTGAAATAGACGTTTTCGAGAAATAAAAGGAAATGGTGGACTATAACACTGTTGTTATAGTAAATGATTTCCGAAAGGAAATGTTTTTGATTAGTATTGGGATTTATATATCTATTTTAAATTCGAATCCCTATACTAGTGATTTTGGGTTGTCGTAACGATGTTTTACGCAACATTCGTTTTGGCCCAAGTAAATATGTTTAAGAAAGGATTTTCTTAATAGAATGAAATATATACTTAATTAGATTTAAGTATATTGAATATTTTCTAAGTGTTGAAAATAAAAAGATTTGTGAATTACTTATTTTTAATAAGTATGGAAATGTTTTTCCAATGTGAAGTGAATATTTAGAAATTATCTTTTTGAAGATAAATTGAAATGAATTATTGAAATCGTATATGCACGGATATTTTGGAATATAAATTCATTATGGAATTTATATGTGAAAGTGGAATTTGTATGAAAATAAATATCGATTTATTTTTGAAGTGTTGAAATTATATATCTTGTAAAGATATTTTGGAAAATAATAATTTGGAAAATTATTTGGAATCTGGTGATGTGTGCATATCAATTGATAGTTCAATAACCGACTATCAGTATTTCCCTTTGAATGGGTATTCGATGTGAATTGTTTGAATTTGAATGCACACTTATTTTTGAATAAGCGCTCACTATTCGGGTTAACCGGGAAAGGACCATGGGGTCGTATAACCCATTCCGAATATGTGATACGTCGTTGTGAATTGCATTGAAGATCGGTGTTGAAGACCGGTATTTGCGAGAGCGATAGGATGACCTATCGATTGTCTCTGCACTGGGTAGCTCCTGGTATAGAGATTCCATAAGTGATGGGAAATCCGATCAGGATTGTGAATATCCGGATTGCAAGGACTTCTTTGTAAGTGCCTTCGGTTCTGTTCGATCCCGGAACAGACTTGTATGGATTGTATGCCTGACATTACAAGTTGAGATATAAAGCCGATTTCTTTCAAATATATTTCTGTTGGTGGCGGAGAATTTATTCTTTGCTTAACACCCTTCTTTGAGACGTACGAGCTCAAAGGTTATATAGTTGAAGTTATCAGCGATATATTCCCAAATTTGGTAATGTGACATGCTGAGTGTTGCTGAAATGATCATTGTGTTGATTATTTGTGATAGGATCATTTATTTGATCGTCTATCTTAGTGATCATTGTGTTGATCATTTGTTGACCCAAAGCATGGCTTTTGTATAAAGTATGTTTTTGTGGACGTGACTTCGTCGAGCCTCACATCCCGGTAATGGTCAAAACAGGAAAGATGCGGCAAGGTTATGAGGGGTAGCTCCCTTTAGGGTATGTGCATTTCCTTCTGGAAAGGGTGGTATCATGGTATGGAGCCCAGATACTTACTCATGTTGATACACTATATCTATTTTCTGTGTGGTGTTGTTGGTGACGAGCGCTCGGTTAAAGGTCCGATGGGACCGGGGGATGCCATATTCGTGTAGTAGTTACCTAGTGATAAAGGTAACCCGGCCTTGTGTTGGCAGAGAGCTGGTTAAGTTCTCGGGGACGTCCAGCCAGAGGCGTTTCCATGTGGCAGTAGGAAGTTCCTTAGCCTGACCATTTGTTGGAAATCCAAAGAAACAATACGAGACTTGTACGGTATTAGTTGTATAACCTGCTATGGAATGTGGCGGTAACCTGCTATTGAACATAGTTAGCTATATTAGGCATAAGTGCGGAATGTCTATGCTGGCTAAGATTTATATCTTTATTTTCGAAATGATTTCCTACACTATGCACTAGTAATAATATCAAATGTTATTTTAAATGCGTATCAAGCATCTTTGACTATCATAAGGAGAAATCTCCTCCGATTCTGCGTTTGCATGTGTGTGTGTGCGGGAGGCCTTATGGTAGTCTCATTTTTAAAAGCATTGCGAATTGAATTAAAAATATTCCTCTATTTTTGATTTTAAAGATAAATAAACTGTTTTGAGTTCTCACACCAGTCACATGACTGACTCGGAGTTTATTGTTTTCCTTCCTAAACTCTGGGTGCCCACCAATTTCCACACGGGCAGTCAAGAGTTAAGGTTTATCAGGATATTCAGGAGTTGCTGGAGGCAAGCTGGATGGCATGGCGTAGTACTAGTTATATAGTATTTCTTTTTCCGCTGCACTGTTTGTTGTTGTTGTTGTACACTCTGATGATTTGATGTAATGAAATGAATGTAATGTAATAACTGATATAGTTCTTTGTTTAAAGATTATTCATTTATTATTATATGTTGTTCCGCTGCGAATTGTGAGATTCTGATATTGTTCTGCTATTCCTTCTTTCTGTCCGTTCTATATTTTAAAATCCTATATTTTCCATTTTCTATTTTAAAAATCGTTTATCTTCTTTCCTCTCTATTTTCTATCTCTTCTCTCTTCTTTCTTTTTCTTTTCTTTAATTCTTTTTAAAAACCCATAACATCTCGGTTTTTCGGCCTTTGATTTCTCGGCAGTCGATAAAGTGAGTGTCGATGTCGAATTTTCGAAAGTCGAAAATTTTCGGGGCGTTACAAACCTGCCACGTGTCAACACCGGATTGGTTGCCTTAACTTTTTCAAATTCTTTTCCAAAATAATTACCATTAATTTCAGATCTAAACCAAAGTTAAGTTAATCAAATGAGCCCTTCCATTAAACAAAATCAATTTTGCAAAGAAGTCCCTCTTTTAAAATAATTTATTTTACATGTCAATTCACTTTGGAAAAATCCTCAAAAATTTATAAAATTCACTTTAATCATGTTATCTAACATATCAAAATTCCCTACCCAAATTCTCGATATATTTTCCAAAATAACTTTATAAACCCAAATTACCATATTTTCCTTTGAAAATTCATAATAATCTTTCCATAGCTTGAAAAATTATCAAAATTGAAAGCAAACTCCAAAATCATGTTTCTCATAAAATTAATTTTTTCCATGGCCTTTAAACATCATTAGTTTTACCCTAAAACCATGTTTATTCTCTTTTAAACAATTTTGTTTAAACCATATAAATTATGTATCAAGCATATCATCATCTAATATATCATAAAAACGAAGTTGCCCTAAAATATGATAATATATGATTCAAAAAAATGGAGATGGAATTATTATTCACCTTAATTTAGATAAGGAGATTGGATTGAGATTGATTTCCCCTAAGCTTGATTCTCTAGCTTTTAATTTGAATTCTTCTTGTTAATGACCGGCCTTTCTCTTACGTTTAGTTTTCAAATGACGTGAATAAGAAGTTGAAAGGTTAGGAACGAAAATATATAAGGGTAAGGGTTATGGGCAGCCAATTTCCTAATATATCCTTATGTAATTTAATTAACCAAAAACCCATTCTTAAGCCCATTAATTATTATATTAGGCTCGTTCTTATTTAAATTAGTTCAAGTCTCAATCCCCTTATCTCTTAATATTTATATTATTCTATATAATTTATCTAATTAAATCTCTCAAAAAATGTTATCTAAAATTAGGGATGTTACAGAAATTAAGTTAGATCGATCCCTGATGTAAAGTAAACAAGGTGTAATTTGAATAGTACTGAAGGAAAGCATAAGTCTTCAAAGAAGCAGCTAACTAAGCAAATCAACACTGCATGGCATGTCGTATACCGTACAAAGACTTCTTGAGATGGCATACTAAACCGGGAGTGCAAGCATTGAAACTGGGAGAAAGTTCCGTAAACTTCTTCATCAAGATCACCGTTGTAACATCCCCTATCTAGATGCCCAAAAGTAAGCACTACAGATGTTGTGGTCATCTATAGTATTAGCTTCTAGCGACTAAATATGGCTATGTAATGGTATCTATAATATCAGAAGCAGTTGAATATGAGACAAATCACATATTTCAAAACAACATTTTCCATTACATTTCAAAACAGATGTTCTATATTCGTATTACATAATCCCAAATACGTTTACCAGGCAATAATAAAATACACTTATTACAAAATACGCCAAAAGCAACATATGAAGATGCCCCCTTGGATGATCAGAGTCATATAGTCATAACTAACTTAATAATACATACATAGGGAAAGTAACAACAAAACAAAGAACAACAACTCCTAAATATAGCCTTCTACTTGCCTCCGGTAGCCTTATCATCATCCTACTAAAACTTGAAAAACCTTAATCCATCAACCAACTCAAATCAATTTTGATTATCCAAGAGTTTAAGGGGAAACATAAAATTCGAGTCAGATATAAAGCCTGGTCTGAATAATACTATACATTCCAGTTATTAATGTTAGGTGAGACCATGCAGCTTAGCGGAACAGGTTTCCCCTCACCAATATCCTTTTAAAATATATCTTTTGCAAATCTTTTCCTGCAACCAAAACTGGTTAAATACTGTAAAACATCATCATGTAAACACATATCAGGTAATAAATGAACTGTCTGTTCAAACACTATAGTTTTGTTTAGCTAACTATTAACCATTGGCTAACTCAGGCCTACCAGACAATATAAACAAAATTAATCTAACATCTGTTAGACCATCCTCTTCTAGACAGTCTATCCTTAACTATCTATTAAATAATTCTCTTTTAGACGGCCTCTTCCTAACTTAATCATCTCCCAGGTCACCTGATCCTAATGATTTTTTATGTTCACCAATGACCTATCTGTATATAAATATATATTCCCTTATGTGTGTAATCATAATTTTAGTCTTACCTATGACAGAGCTCTACACACTAGAATTTTGGACAACAATTACCTGGGACCAATAGCTAATGTATATGGCGCGACCCCATACCAATCCCTTTTAGTATTTTAATATCTGAGTCATTTTACATAGGAATCCCTTTGAATAATATTCCTTGAAAACCTTTTTAAAATGATTTAAAACCTTTAAATCAAATTTATATTAGGGAAATATATAATCTTTATGCTTTACTCAAATTCACCTTGCCATGTTTTATACACACACACACACGTCACTCTAACCTTAGTTGATGAAAACATTTAAACACTTGAAAGTACCCCTTTCGATTCCGTTGAAAGTACCCCTTTTTAACCTTTAAAAGCGTCTCTTTCAAAACCAAATAAAAACCTATTTATATCTAGGCCGAAAGCCTAAAGCTTGCCTTTCGAAACCATACTTGAAACCTTATTCAAAACCTTTGAAAACCTTCCTTTAAAAAGCATTATAATCTTAGACATCATAGCTTAAAATAATTCAAAACATTGCCTTTAGAAAACCTTGGAAATCCTTCCATTTCAACCCTTTCGAAACCATCGGAAAATACCACCTTTTGACTCCTTCGAAACCCTTTGGTGAACCACCATTTAGAAACATTTTAAATACTTTTAGAGAGCATCAAACCTTTAGAAACTTAAACCTTTCGAAAGCACTTGGATTCAATTTTAAATATGTGCAAAAACATATTTCGAAACCATTTAAATCAACTATTTTGAAACCTTTGGGTTATACTTCAATCAAAACTAATTGGGTCATTTAAAACATCTAAGTTGAAACCTTCCTTTCGAAACCTAATCCTAAGTAAGGAAGTGATGGTGTCGAAACCATCCCTTTGAAAACATGGGAGAAGTGGCGAATTTTAAAAGATAAGTTTACCCTCTGAAACTATTGACTTTGAAAGGCAGAAAGGCGGCAGCTAGGGTTTCGACCTCTTCGAAAGCATTACTTAAAACAAAGGATTACAACCAAATCGAAACCTTTCCTTGTAAATATATGACTCGATCAAAAGCCAACTGAGTCGAAACTTATCCTTTCAAAAGCAAGCAGGCGCTCCTTTGATTTTTAAAAAAAAGCATACTTCGACCCCTTCGTAACCTAACATTTTGTCCAAGTGCCCACTCGCATTTATCCGGTATGCTATGTACCAAATAGCTTAGTACCATTCGCATTGGATTCAAAACTAATTGTGGCGAAAGTCTGGCTCGGAATCCCCTGTGCCGAAAATGGCCGAACATGCTAAAAAGATGTTGTTATTTTTTAACTTAAAAGAGAAAACTTTTCAACCAACCTTCTATTGTTTGTCAAATTCTCAATGGTTCTAAATCTCTTTTCAAAAAGTGATGCTAATATTTTTAGAAATAAACAGTGATTTTTTTTTACAGAAATGCCCCTTCTCCTTAATAAGATATACAAAACATTAAAGTCCCATACCTTAAACAATTTTTCATATTCGTCAAAAAACTTACGAAAATTCTACAAAAATCAATTTCAATATGTTTTCTAACATATACAAATTTCAGACCCAAATAATTATTTATCTTGTCGTAATAATTTAAAACCCCATAAATTATTTTCTTCACCTGAAAATTAATATAAACTCCACAATAATACAGAAAATTATGAAAACTGAAACCCATCTCTAAAATATCATAAAAACTGACATCGACATGCATAAATCATCAACAGGCATATATAAACTTAAATCATTCAAAACACACCATTATTATGCAAAATCACTTTGAATTAACCTCAAAACCGAGAACTATATGAAAAATGGGATGTAGTAATTATTCACCTTATATTTTTTATTAAAGATGTGAGATTTGATCACGAATAAATTGATTTACTTCTTCTCTTGAAAATCATAGATTTATCTTTTCTTGAGACTAAAAATAGTGGTCGACCTCTCTTTTAATTTTAATTTTTGCAAATGAATGAAAACGAGGATTCATGGCTAGGGTTTAGGGTATTAGAATGCCTATCTTTCCATTTTACCCCTTATTTCCTAACATATCTTGTTCATGTTATGTCGTTTTGATTTGCATATTAACATGGCACGGCTGCCCTTGATTAAGTAAAATCTCGATCCCTTAATCATCTTCTATTATTTTATTTTATTAATAAATTAAGTGTCCTAAATAATGTAATATAAATATGGGGTGTTATGGACTCCTTTCCTTAAAGAATTTCTTCCTCGAAATTATGATAAGGTACGAAACAAATCAATTAACAAAGTAAAACATACCATCAAACCAAATTAGGATATGCATCTCTAATCTTGCTCTTTGTCTTCCAAGTACAGTCTCTATCATCGTCACTCCACTGGACTTTCACTAATCTGACTGTCCTGTTCATTAGCCTCTTCTCCTTTCTTGCAACTATCCGAATCGGCTTTCTAATGATGGTCAATTCATGTTCTACTACTAAGTCTTCTTGCACCGCTGTGCTATAGTAATCTCTGGGTCTCTAACATATTCTCTAAGATGAGAAACATGGAATACATCATGGACTCCTGCCAAACTACTCGGTAACTCCACTCTATATGTGAGGTTCCCAATCCTCTAAATAATACAAAAATGTCCAACGAATCTTGGAGCTAACTTTCCTAATTTGTCGAATCTAATCACACCCTTCATCGGTGAAACCTTAATAAACATGTGATCTCCAACAAAGAACTCCAAGTCTTTCCTCCTTCTGTCTGCATAACTTTTCTGCCTAGACAGAGCTTCCTTCATCCAAGCTCGAATCAACTAAATCTTCTGTGTGGCTTGTTTTAGTAAATCTAGACCAAGAATCAACCTATCCCCAGTCTCCAACCAACATGCGAGAGATTTGCATGGTCTTTCATACAAAGCTTCAAATGGTACCATTCCAATACTAGTTTGATAACTACTGTTATACGAAAACTTGACTAAACAAAGATGGTCTTCCTATGATCCCCTGAAATCCAATATACAAGCTCTTAACAAATCCTCCATGATTTTGTTAACTCTTTTCGTTTTGCCCATCAGTCTATGGATGATAAGCGGTACTCATCTTGAACTTGGTTCCTAAAGCTTCCTGAAGTCTCTTCCAGAACTCGCTAGCAAACAAAGAATTTCTATCACTAATAATACTACTAGGAATTCTGTGCAATCTAACAACATTCTTCATGAACAACTTCGCCAAAATGAGTGTCGTCCCAGTTGACTTACTGGAACGAAGTGGGCACTCTTGGTTAGTCTATGCACTACGACCCATATAATTTCACTTATTCTATTAGATCTTGGAAACCTGTCAATAAAGTCCATAGAGATAGAATTCCATTTCCACATCGGAACCTCCAACGGCTGAAGCAATCCACTTGGCTTCTGGTGTGCAGCCTTTGCCTATTGGCAATTCAAGCTCCTTTACACATAAACCAATATCCTGTTTCATAGCTTTCGAGAAGATACTCCTCTTTATCCTAATACATCTTTGTTCCTCCTGGATGGATAGTGAACTTTGAACAATAGCATTCTTCCAAAACTTCTTTCCTTATGCTCCCTTCATTCGGAACACATAACCTTCTTTTCTTTCTCAACCACCCATTCTGGTCAAGAATGGAATCCTTCAGGTCATCGCTCTCCGTTCCTTTGCTTATATTCCTGATCCATTCAGCTAAAACTGGAACCTCCTCCTGTTTAGAAGCTATCTTCTTAATCATTACCAGTCGAACTTCCAAACAAGATAACATAACACTTTCTCCACTAGACCCAAGCCTCGGATCTATACTGCACTCCACAATCTGGCAATGATTGCAAGTCTTTCCACTCAGCAATCATATACCAGCACTGCATCCTGATGTTTTCTGCTAAGCGCATCTGCTACCTTATTTCCTTTTCCCACTGTGTACTCAACTCCAAAGTCATAAGCAGCAATAAATTCTAACCATCTTAGTTGTTTCATGTTCAGCTCCTTCTGAGAGAAAAAATATTTCGACGACTTATGATCCGTATAAAGCTCAAGTCGCTCTCCCAAAAGGTAATGCCTCCACACCTTCAAAGTAAATATGAGTGTGGCCAACTCTAAGTCATGCGTTGGATATCTAACTTCATGCGATCTAAGCTGTCTAGAAGTATAGGCAATCAATTTACCTTTCTGCATCAGCACAGCTCCAAACCTAGTTCCAGACGCATCAGTATAAACAACTAAATTCGGATTCCCTTGTGGAACCACCAACACCGATGCATGGGTCAATAAGTGTTTCAAGCTCTGGAATGCTTTTTTACACTTATCAGTCCAAACAAATTACACATCCTTTCATGTTAGCTTAGACATCGGTGCAGCTATCCATGAAAAATCCTTTATAAACCTTCGATAATATCCAGTCAATCCTAGAAAACTCTTTATCTCGGTCATCTTCTTGGGTCTCTTCCAATTATTTACCGCTTCAATCCTAGTCAGATCTATAAACTACCCTTTCTCTGAGACTGCATGACCAAAGAAATTTACTCCCTTTTTACAAAAATGGCACTTTGAAAACTTCGTCTTTAGTTGATGCTCCCTTAGTGTCTCAAGCATAACACTAAGATGAACTTCATGCTCTTTCTCATCCTTAGAGTATATCAGAATATCATCTATGAAAACGAATACAAACCTATCCAAGTGCTCTTGGTAAATTTGATTTATCAAATCTATAAAGAATGTTGGCGCATTGATTAGTCTGAATGGCATAACTAACCATTCGTACGATCCATATCGAGTCCTAAACATCGTAAAAGGAATACCATCCTCTGTCACTCTAAGCTGATGAAATTCCATCGCCAAAACCAACTGAGAGAATTCCTTTGCTCTGCTTAAGTGATCGAACAAATCATTAGTTCTCGACAGTGGATATTGGTTCTTTATCGTCTTCTCATTCAACTTACAATAATTGATTCATAGCCTTAATGATCCATTCGGCTTCTTAGTAAATACTGCTACTGCTTCCCAAGGCGAACTACTTAGTCGAATAAAACCCTTTCCTTCCAAATCCACTAACTTCACATTCAACTCCTTCATCTCCGTAGGTGTCATTCTGCTTGGCGACCTACTCACTAGTTCTGCTCTGGGTACTAAATCTATCAGAAACTCAATAGGTCGCTTTGACTGTAATCCAACTGCTAAGGACATCAGCATATTCTCTAACCATGAAAATTAGACGCAACTCATCTTCCAACTCAACAATACCCAATAAAGTATTCACTTTCCAACAAGGGTTTTCTATGCTATAAACTATCCGATCACTACAATCAGGGTGTCTAAGAGATATTTTCCTATCATGGCAAAATATTGTAACATCATACTTACTTAACCAGTCCATTCAAGAATGATCCCGAACCCTACAAAATCAAACACATGCAAACAGCAAACAAGATTATGACCTAGCAAATCAAACTCTAATTGGTCACATCTTATCCCAAGCATCGAATATCCTCTTATTGGATTTGCAACACTTAAGGAAGTAACTAAAAATAAAGGTTCTAGGTTAAGGTTATCTACCAAACATCAAGAAATAAAAGAATTTGATGCATCAGTATCAAATAGAACGCTATCAGACATACCGTGAATCTGTAGCGTGCCTTCCAGGATAGACTTTCCCTTCTCCTGCACTACTGGTCTAGAAGCGGGGGGAGGGGGGAGGGGGATGGTTCCAATGCATACACTTGGCCCTTTCCATCCCTTGCAAGCTCTTTGCATTGGTTCTTGTAGTGGCCAATCTGATCACAATTAAAGCGCTTGATATTCTTCTTTCCAATCACCTTCTTTTCTTTTCCCTTTCCAGCACGACACTCATGAGCATAATGTCCTTTCTTGTCGCATTTATAACATACCACTTCAGATTATTCCTTCTTCATTGCTCCTCCCTTCTGAGCATTCTTATTATGGAAAAACTTTTCCTTTTGGCCTTGTCCGGCCTGGACCTCCTTCTTTTTCTTCTTCTCCAAACAAGCTAACATCTCTTCCTGCCTCAACGTCATTTCTGCAACTACATCACATGGATCCCTTATGTGCAGTAAGGTAGCTCTTGCCAACTCCGACTTCAAACCTCTAATAAATTTCTAATTTCTTTTCATCGTCGTATCAATAGTGGTATATCCATATCGTGCTAACTCTTCAAACCTTCCAGCACATTCCAGAACACACATCTCTCTTGTTCCAGTTCATAAACTTCCTAACCAATACAAACTATGCCATTAGCGACATAAACCTTTCTTGGAACCTTCTCTTGAACTCTGCCCAATTCATAGTCTCTTCATCTGAACTAGTAGTAATAGTATTCCACCAAAACGAAGTAGTAGCTTCCTAAAGCTGTCATGAAGCAAGTCTTCTTTTTTTCTCATCATTGAGTCCTAAGTCAGCAAAAAGCCTTTCACAATGTAGCAGCCAGTTTTCCACTTCAATTGCATCCTCAGTTCCAATAAACGGCTTCCCACCAAGCCTAGTATAGTCTCTGCTCAAGTTAGCATAGTGGTTGACTATTAGAGCTTCCTGAACTCCTCCACTAGCGGCATTCCCTCCAATGACTCCAGTTGAATTTCCAACTTGCATTATGTTTATGAAAAATTGATACATGGCTCCCATATCCACTTGTGGAACCCCATCACCAACATTCTCAACCCGATGTTGACATCTTCGAAATTTGGTCAGGCATTTCCATTTGTGGTGGTGCTGTCTCCTCCAAGATTAACTATGCCCCTTCTTCTATCCATATCTATATCCAAGCCTCGTGAGATAGAGATGAGTAGCCTAACAAAGATAGAAGTCTTGATATATAGCGTATACTTATATACATAGCAAATACAAGTATGTTACTATAGCGTTATCTCATACCCCAATCTTAACATCAAAAATCATTTTTAGTTAAAGTATTTCATAAACCATGTTCTAATACCAAGCTGTAATATCCCTTACCTAGAGGCCAAAAACTAAGTGCTACGGATGTTGCAGTCATCTATAGTTTTAGCTTCCGTCGACTAATATGGCTATGCTAATGGTATCCATAATATCAGAAGCACTTGAATATGAAACAAATCACATATTTAAAAACAACATTTTCATTAGATTTCAAAACAAATGTTCCATATTCATACATAATTCCAAATATGTTTCCTAAGCAATGGTAAAATATACTTATTACAAAATACGCCAAGAGCGAATTATGAAGATGCCCCCTTGGATGATCTGAGTCACATAGTCATAACTGACTTAATACATACACAATAAAAATAATAACAAAAAAAAGAACATCAACTCCTAAATATTGCCTTCTGCATGCCTTCGGAAGCCTTATTCGCCATCCTACTGAAACCTAAAAAACCTTAATCTCTCAGTCTACTCAAATCAATTTTTAGCACCCAAGAGTTTAAGGGGAAACATAAACTTCGAGTCAGATATAAAGCCTAGTGTGAATAATACTATACAACCCGGTTATTAATGTCTCACCACACAGCTTAGCGGAACAAGTTTCCCCTCACCAACATCCTTTTAAAATATATCTTTTGCGACTCTTTTCCTGCAACCAAAACTAGTTAAATACTACAAAGCATCATCATGTAAACATATATCAGGTAATAAATGAACTACTGTTCAAAAACCTTAGTTTTATTTGGCTATAACCTTTAGCTGACTCGGGCCTACCAGACAATATAAAAAAAATTAATCTAACATCTATTAGAAATTTCTCTTCTGGACGGTCTGTCCTTAACTATCTATTAAATACTTCTCTTTTGGACAATTTGCCCTTCACTTATCATCTCCCAGTGTTTTTCAATCTCACAAATAACCTATCAGTATACATATAAATTTCCTTCTGTGATAGTCTTGCTTATGACAAAGCCCTACATACTAGAATTTTGGACAACAATTAGCTGGGGCAAATAGCTAATGTATAGGGCGCGATCCAAACTAGTCCCATCTGCTATTTTAATATCTGAGTCATTTTACTTAGGGATCCCTTCCCATAATTATCCTTGAAAACCTTTTCAAAATGATTTAAAACCTTTAAATCAAACTTACACAAGGAAAATATAGGAACTCCATGCTTTACTCAAAATCACTTTTCAATGTTATATATATTCTTTACGCAAACCTTAGCTGATGAAAACATTTAAACACTTGAAAGTACTCATTTCGATTCCATTGAAAGTGCACCTTTCTAACCTTTAAAAGCATCTCTTTCGAGACTAAGTAAAACCCTTTTTTTATCTCGACCGAAAGACTAAACTTCCCTTTTGAAACCATACTTGAAACCCCTTTCGAAACCTTTGAAAACTTTCCTTTCAAAAGAATTAAAATCTTAGACATCATATCTTAAAACGCTTCAAAACATTGCCATTAGAAAACCTTAGAAAACCTTTCATTTCAACCCTTTCAAAACCATTAGAAAATACCACCTTTCGACTCCTTTGAAACCCTTTAGGGAACCACCCCTTCGAAAACATTTTAAATACCTTTCGAAAGCATAAAACCTTTATAAACTTATACCTTTCGAAAGCACTTGGGTTCAATTTTAAAAATGTGGAAAAACACCTTTCAAAAACATTCAAATCCAATCTTTCAAAACCTTTGCGTTATACTTCAATCAGAACTAAAAGGGTCATTTAAAACATCTAAGTCAAAACTTTCCTTTCGAAACCTATTCCTACATTAGGAAGTGATGGTGTTTAAACCATCCCTTCGAAAGCATGGGAGAAATGGCCAATTTTAAAAGATAAGTGTACTTTTCGAAACCATTGACTTCGAAAGGTAGAAGGGTGGCAGCAAGGGGTTTCGACCCCTTCGAAAGCATTATTTAAAACAAAAGAGTGCAACCAAATCAAAACCTTTCCTTTGAAAATATTTGACCAAGTCAAAAGCCAACTGAGTCGAAACCTATCCTTTCGAAAGCAAGCAAACGCTACTTTGATTTTTAAAACAAAGCATACTCCAACCCTGCGGATCCTAACGTTTAGACCAAGTTCCCTCTTGCCTTTGTCCAATATGCTACAAACCAAAACAGCTTTATACCATGTTCATTGGTTTCGAAATAAATGGTGGTGAAAGGTCTGGTCAAAACCCTTGTGCCGAAAGTGGCGGAACATGCTAAAAGATGTTATTTTTGTTATTTAATTAAAAGAGAAGATTTTTCAACTAACCTGCTATTGTTTGTCAAATCCTCATTGGTTTCTAAATCTCTTTCTCAAAAGTGCTGCCAATATTTTTAGAAATAAACAATGATTTTATTTTGAAAAAATACCCCTTGTCCTTAATAAAATATATAAAACATTTAAGTCTCATACCTTAAATAGTTTTATATATTCATCAGAAAACTCAAGAAAATTCTATAAAAATTCCAGAAAATCAATTTCATAATGTTTTCTAACATATATAAATTTTAGTCCCAAATAATTATTTATTTTGCCATAAATAATTTAAAACCCAATAAATCATTTTCTTCACTTGAAAATTAATATAAAATCCACAATAATTCAGAAAATTATGAATTGAAACCCATCTCTAGAATATCATTTTTAATCTACATTTAAATTTTTATGGAATTTGGATGTCGTTTAATAGGATTTTCATATCAAACATATCATAAAAACTAAATGAACGTGTATAAATCATCAACAAGCATATATAAACTTTTAATCATTCAAACCATGGCATTATCATGCAAAATCACTTCGGATTAACCGCAAAACCAAAAATTATAAGAAAATGGGATGTGGTAATTATTCACCTTAGATTTGATCTTGTAAGTTGATTTACTTCTTCTCTTGAAAATCCTGGCTTTATCTTCTCTTGAGATTGAAAATGGTGGTCGGTCTCTTTTATAATTTTAATTTTTGAAAATTAATGAAATGAGGATTCACAGCTAGGGTTTAGGGTATTAGAATGCCTATCTTCCCGTTTTACCCCGTACTTATTTCCAAACATATCTTATTCATGTTATATCATTTTGATTTACATATTAACATGGCACGGGTACCCTCGATTAAATCAAATCTCGATCCCTTAATCATCTCACATTATTTTATTTTATTTAGCTAATTAAATATCCTAATTATTGTTATAAAAATATGGGGTGTTATAATCGTGTAGAAAAGCATTTTGAACATCCATCTGATGTAGAGCCCAATTCTCTATTGAGGCAACTACAAAGAAGGTAAGAAAAGTGACCATTTTTGCAACTAGACCAAAAGTTTCATTATAGTCAACCCCCTCAATCTGATGATTGCCAGAGATAACTAACCGAGCCTTAAGGCGCTCAACCTGCCCATTGGCATGATATTTTATATTGTATACCCATTTAGAGCCAAGTGCCTATTTATATAGAGGTAAGGCGGCCATTTCCCAGGTGCCATTAGCTTTTAAAGCATCAATTTTTTTCAGAGCCTTACACCAACCTTCATCTTGAATAGATTCTTTAAAAGAATTAGGCTCAATGCCTTCTGTGATAGCTGCAAGAAAAACACGGTATCGTGGAGAATACTTACTATAATTCACATAATATGCTATAGGATATGAGGTACTTAAGAATTGGAAGAAGACGATGAACATGCAAATGGACTCAAAGATTTTATAGTGTGGGTAATAAAATCACGAATAAGAACTGAGGGATGCTTGCCCCGCAAGTCGTGCCCTAAGATGTCCACGGACGCCATTGGAGGCACAATAGTAGAGGGCATAATAACAAGAGGCGTATCAGGATCTAATACTGCATCAATCCCAATCTCAGAGGTTGCTTGTTCATCAACCAAACCAAACTCCAAGTCATAAAAAAATAAACAATAATCTCCATATTAGAATCAGGTAGCGGCGAGGAAGAAGTCTCTTAAGAATTAAAGGCATTATCGTAAGGAAATTTATTTTCATGAAATTTTACATCTTTGGAAACAAATATGTCATCCGTTTGAAGATCATATAATTTTCAACCCTTCTTCCCATGTGGATAACCAATAAAAACAAACTTCCTTCTCTGAGGAGGAAATTTATTACCTTTGGCTTTTTGATTGCATGCAAAAGCTAAACAACCAAAAACCTTAAGTATATCAAAAGTAGGTGCTTGGCCAAAAAGAATTTTAAATGGAGTTTTGTTTTGTGGCAAACCAAACGGAGTTCTATTAACGAAATATACTGCACCAAGCACACATTCTCCTGAAAAATTAACAGGAAGATTGCCTTGAAACATTAAAGCATGACCTAATAAGAATATGTTGATGTTTTCGTTCCACATGACCATTTTATTGAGGAGTCCTAACACTAGAGGTTTGAAAAATAATCCCATTAGCATCAAAACAATATGACATATATTTAAACTCCATACCATTATCACTCCTTTCTAATCTGACATTCGTTCCAACGGCGAAGAATCATAGCAAAAAATGAACAAAAACCTCGATAAACTTCTATTTTTAATCGCAATAAATAAATGCATACAGTGTTGAAAAATCATCCACCAAAGTCAAAAAATAATGTGCTCCACATGAAGAGGGTACCTTATTTGGTTCCCATAAACCACAATGAATAAGTTCAAATTTTCTACTAGCTTTACTATCACTAACATGAACTATCAAGTTTTTGCTTTGCTTGAGGACATATATCACATGATTTATTCAATTTATTTCTGTAAGTACTGGAAGGAATAGCAGGAATTAACTTAACGACTCTATCTAACGGGTGCCCCAGATGACGATGCCATAACTCAAAATATGTAATCTCTGGAACCATTACCATACACGGTAGGAATATGCCGAAAGTAATAAAGTCCATCCTTTCGTTCACCGGCTCTAATCAGACTCCCTGAGCATAGCTCCTGTATATCATATATAATCAGCGAATTGTAATAAACATTTAGAATCATCAATCAACTATGAAACCAAGATTAAATTGCATTGTAGATTTAGTACAATTAAAATATGCTCAAGTATCAACCCATCAGTTAACAAAACACAACTAGCCTTAGTTGCAATGGCATGGGCACCATCAGGTAATACAACGTAGCATGATGTAATAGTATGGGCACTAGTCAGACCCGATTCAGTGCTAGTACCATGGTGAGAAGCACCATTATCAATAATCCAAGAAGATGTTGAAATTAATACCCGAATAAGAAGAAGGAGTTGGGAGGAGGAGGAAGCCCTAGGAATCTGAGCTAGGTTTTTCGAAATCAATTTTTGGATCAGTGTTGAGATTTGAGGAAGAAGAAGTCTCATTTGGTTATTGGAGTGAAGAAGCTTTGGAGCGGCATTTGAGCTATGCCGAATGAAATAATTGGAGCGGTGATTATGGAGTGGCATTTGAGATATGCCGAACAAAATAATTAGAATGTTGATTATGGAGCGGCATTTGGGCATGCCGAATGAAATATTTCGTTCGATATTTGAGCATGCAGCTCTAATAGGGGAAATGCCGATCCAAATTTTTTGCTTGGTGTTTTTTCGAACCAGATGCATGCCGAACCAAACCCTAGGGCTTCTATATAGCAGCTACCCCTCCTCATTTCTTCACTTTATAAATAGAGGAACTTCTGAACAACAATGGTAGCCGAAATTGAGAGCTAATTTCAGCCAATTTATGAGCCATCTAAAGAGCTTAAACTCTGCAGAATTTTGTCTGTATTGTTAATTATTCTTATATAGCCTTCAAAAGTAAATCAATCTTGTAAGTCTAATCTTTTAGTGATTAATAAAATCTCCTCTCGTCAAGTGGACGTACAATGCCTCGCGGTAGTGGAACCACTTTAAATACTAGTGTTATTTATTTTTTTGCATTGCATTGATCTGTGACTATCTGTTTTGGTGTTTATCTCTATTTGTTTCATCCCACTACAATCACGACCAATTGTTTTCCACTGCATTGGGTTTTTTATTCCTTTAGACTCATCTGAAGGGATTTTTTTTCCAACAGTCTGGTACTAGAGCTGCAAGGTTGACTAAGGAGTGTTAGAGTTATGGTAGAAGATGAAGTGACTCCAGTTGTTACAAGACCCTATACTAGAGGGATGTATATCGCATCAGGATCATAGTTGGCAATTGAGAAATGGAATGGGGATTGAGAAGTGGCAATGGAGGATGAAGGCTGTTCTAATGAGGAATGAAGTCCATCCAGTAGTGTTCACTCCTAAGGAATTGACAGCTAATATCTCAGTCGCAAAAAGGAAGGAGATGGAGAAATGAGGGTTTACTACTTTATAGCTAGCTATGGAAGAGAATTTCATCTTAGAGATTAGTAGTGAGACCACTGCTAGGGGCATTTGGACCAAGCTATAAAATCTCTACTTGAAGAAATCTCTAACTAACCGTCTGATATTATTGAAGACATTTTTCACCATGTAGATGAGAGAGGGTACTTCAGTGAAGGAATATCTTAATTTCTTTAATGATCTCATGATGAAAACGAAGACTGATGACTTGAAGATGGATGAGGAACAAATGACAATGATTCTTTTATGTTCTCTTTTGAAGCGTTACATCGGTTTTGCTAATAGCCTTATCTTCGCTAGAGACACATAGATAGTGGAAGATGTGAAGTCAGGCCATCTATCTGAAAGCTTGAGAGATCAGATGAAGGAGATAAATGAAGGAAGTAGAGGTGGAAATAGAGTCATGGCCTGTTTGTTGAAAGAGGTAGAGAAGATAAGAAGAATTGGCAGTCTAGAGGGCGTTCCAAGTCCAGGAAGCCCGGTAATGGCAGGAAAGGAAAATCGAAGGACGGGAAGTGCTTTATCTACAAGAAACCTAGACATTGGAAAAAGGATTGTCCAGATTTGAAGAAGAAGGAAGAAGATGGATCTTCGTCATGTACGGTGGAGAAGTCTATATCTAATAATGTGTTATCTCCAGCAATGTCGGATGTCTCAGACCATTGGGTGTTGGACTCAGGAGCGTCTTATCATATGACGCCTAATAAGGATTACTTCAGTTCTTTCATTGGACGACAGGGAAGCTCTATTCCTATGGGTAATTATGCCAGCTATAGAGTAATGGGTGAAGGTACAGTAAGGATCACAATGTTTGACGGAGTGATATGCACTTTGATAGGTGTCCAATATGTTCCAGGTCTTTAGAAGTTCTTAATTTCTTTAGGACAATTGGCATCTTTGGGTTGCAAGGTAACTATCGAGAAGGATAGTCTGAAGGTGTCAAGAGGTGCACTAGTTATTATGAAAGGTGATGTGCTTCGAAATCTGTATTTGCATAAAGAATCCATAGTTCTTGGAGGGTCGTATGTTGTAGTAGACAGTTCTCGTGCTTTGGATGCCACAAAGCTTTGGCATCTCATGTTGGGTCATATTTCAGAGTAGGACTTAGAGTTACTTCGAATATGGAAGATGATCAAAGGAAGAAGCTTTGATAAGATGGACTTTTCCAGAAGTGTGTGTTAGGCAAGCAAACTAAAGTGTCTTTTGGAGTTGGACTCCATAGATCGAGGCAAGTACTTGAGTTCGTGCATGCAGATTTTTGAGGACTGGTTGCTACTCCTTATCATGGAAGAGCAAAGTATTTTATCTCTTTCATCGATGACCTTTCTCGAAAAGTACAGGTGTATGTGATGAAGGCCAAATCAGAGAGTTTTGAGAAGTTCAAAGACTGGAAAGTGCATGTTGAGAACCAATCCGGTTCTAGGTTGAAGGTGCTGAGATATGATAATGGTGGCGAATTTATCTCTAGGAAGTTCCTCGATTTTTGCAGATAGCGTGGCATTCAGAGACATTTCTCTACACTTATCGTTCTGCAATCCAATGGGATTGCAGAAAGAATGAACACGACTCTACTAAAGAAGGCTCATTGCTTGATATTGACGGAAGGCATGTCTAGAGGCTTTTGGACTGAGGCATTATCAACTGCGGCACATATCATAAATCGAATTCCATGCTCAGCCATAGATGGGAATATTCCAAAGGTGAAGTGGAGAGGTAAAGCAATGTATCTTGGTTAGTTCTGAATTTTTGGTTGTCCTGTGTATGTTCACCATACAGGTGATGACAAGTTGGAGGCTAGAGCATAGAAGGGCATACTAATGGGATACATTGATGGTGTCAAAGGGTATCGAATTTGGAACCTTATTGATCGGAAGATTGTTCATTTCAGACATGTTATTTTTGATGAATCTACTATGTTCAATTCGAAGGAGAAGCTACCTACCACATCCGAAGATATTTATAGGCCTAAGGAGATGGAAGAAGTTCCCATGTTACACCCAAGTAGTAGAGTTGTTATTGATGTTGTCGAGGAAAACACAGTTAATGAAACATCACAAGATAGTCCACATGTACCATCTAGTAGTGCTGGTGATGTGCATGAATCTAGAAGAAGTTTAGTTCAAGGTGGAGCTGAAAGAAATTTAGGCGAAGCAGTACCTACCCGGGTCAGTCGTAGAACTATTAGGCCGCCCGAAAGATATGGTGATTGGCAGTTTGCGAATCTTAGCCTTAGTGATCAGTTTGACTATGCCTTACATGTGGTTCATGAGGAGCCGCTTGACCTTGATGAAGTTTTGAAGTCATGTGACAGTTCGAAGTGTAAGTGCACTATGGAAGAGATACCACCTCCTCAAGGAAGCCGAGCCATAGGCTGCAAATGGGTGTTCAAGGTGAAGGATGATGGGAGATACAAGGCTATACTAGTTGTTAAAGGGTTTTTATAAAGAAAGAGATTGGAGTATGATGAGATATTCTCTTCAATAGTGTGTCATACGTCCATTCGCATTTTGTTTGCTATCGTCGCAGCTCATGACTTGGAGTTGGAGCAAATGGACATGAAAATTGCTTTCTTGCACGGAGACTTGGATGAGACCATCTACATGAAGCAGCCAGAAGGATTTGTTGTAGATGGGAAAAAAATTGGATTTGTGAATTGAAGACGTCTTTGTATAGACTTAACAAGCCGCCTAGACAATGGTACAATAGGTTTGACTCTTTTATGTTTTCACTTAATTTTGATTGTAACATCAAGGATGCTTGTGTGTACTTCAAGCATTTAAAGAATGGTAGATGGGTGTACCTACTCTTGTACGTGGATGATATGTTGATTGCTTCTAATGATAAGGCTGAAATCGATAGTTTAAAGCAAAGCTAAAAGCGGAATTCGAAATGAAGGACCTTGGAGAAGCAAAGAAAATTTTGGGTATGGAAATCCAAAGGGATAGAAAGCTAGGACTTTTTAGCCTCACTCAAAAGGAATACATTTGAAAGATGCTTGCTCGGTTTAGCATGGAAGGGGCAAAGGCAATCAGCACACCCATGCCTTTGCACGTATAACTTTCTAGTAAAGGCTCTTCGATCGCAAAATAGGACAAGGCTTATATGATAAAGGTCCCATAAGCAAGTGCGGTTGGCAGCTTGGTGTATGCCATGGTCTGCACTAGGCCTGGCATTGCACAAGCGGTTGGATTAGTAAGTAGATTCATGGAAAATCCAGGAAAGAAGCATTAATTGGGAAGCAGAAGTGTATCTTAAGATACCTTAGAGGAACTCCAAACCATAGACTTGTCGTTGGCAGCAGAGGAAGAGATTTCAACTTGGTTGGATTTTATGATTCCGATTATGCCGGTGATAGAGATCGAAGGAAATCAACCTTCGGATATATGTTCACCATTGGTGAAACAACAATAAGTTGGAAAGCGAAGTTGCAGACGATTGTGGCTTTGTCTACTACAGAGACAGAGCTCATAGCGGCGGTTGAAGGCGCTTTATTTAAGGCGATTGTTGTGTGACTTGGGCTTCGTATACGAAGGCATGGATGTGTACTGTGATGGTCAGAGTGCAATTCACTTAGCTGAAAATCTAACATTCGGCTCAAGGACGAAGCATATTGAGGTGAGATAATCGTTCCTTGTCTCGATGAGTGAAGAGAAGCTAGTTCGCCTTCAGAAAGTTCACACAAAGGAGAATGCAGCAGACATGTTTACCAAGTCATTGCATGTTGCTAAGTTCGAGCATTGCTCGAACTTGATTCGCTTAATAAAGTGCTAGGTGTCACGGGGTGCCACGGGAGGAGAGTTGAAACGGTTCATGAAGACGTTTGTTTTCATGGTGAAGATTGATAGGTTCTACACGACTGCATACTTCGAACACTTTGTTGATGGGCGGTAGCCTTGCGGAGTTCGTTGTCAAAGTGTAATTGGTGATGGCATTTCCAAAGCTCATTGGGTAAGTATCTATGCTTGGAGCATGAAGATGTAGATGAAGTTGGAAGGCTTGTATGGAATTCGGTAGCAAGGTGAAGATTGTTGAAATTGATACCCAAAGAAGAAGAAGGAGCCGAAAGGAGGAAGAAGCCCTAAGAATCCGAACTAGATTTTGTAGAAATCAATTTTTGGATCAGTGTTGAGATTTAAGGAAGAAGAAGTCTCGTTCGATTATTGGAGAGAAGAAGCTTTGGAGCGGCATTTGAGCTATGCCGAACGAAATAATTGGAGCAATGACTATGGATCGGCATTTGAGCTATGCCAAATGAAATAACTGGAGCGGTGATTATGGTGCGGCATTTAGGCATGCTAAACAAAATATTTCATTCGGTATTTGAGCATGCTGCTCCAATAGGTGAAATGTCGGTCTAAAATTTTCGCTCAGCATTTTGCCGAACCAAACCACAAGGCTGCTATATAGCAGCTGCCCCTCCTCATTTCTTCACTCTATAAATAGAGGAGCTTCTGGACAACAATAGTAGCAGAAATTGAGAGCTAATTTCAGCCAATTTCAAAGCCATCCTAGAGAGCTGAAACTCTGCAGAATTTTGTCTGCGTTGTTAATTCTTCTTATGTATAGCCTCCAAAAGTGAATCAATCTTTTAACTCTAATTTTTATGTGATTAATAAAATCTTCTCTTCTCAAGTGGACGTACACTGCCTCGCAGTAGTGGAACCACTATAAATACAATGTTATTTTTTTGCATTGCATTAATCTATGACAGTATGTTCTCGTGTTTATCTCTTTTTGTTTCGTCTCACTGCAATCACGATCCGGTTGTTTTCCGCTGCAATAGGTTTTTTATTCCCTTAGACTGATCATCTGAAGGGATTTTCCCCAACATAAGATTCACCCACAATCGGATTATGTTGGAGACTAGAAATCATATTCCATATGGAGCCACAGCCAGCGGTGCAGCCTGTGGTGGAGCAGCATGGGCCCATGTTTTCCCTTCAGGTCCACGGTTTCAATCCTTCCACCAATCTGGATATCCATATATATATATTAAAGCAAGTATTATCATCATGACCCAATCGCTTACAAAGAGAATAATATAATTTAGTCTTATCTGGACGTTCAAAGCAACCTTTGGGCTGACTGGTTTGAAGAGCAAAGGAATGGACGTCTTCCTTATCAGCTTTAAATCAAGCAATATCCCGAGAACATTCTTCCTAAAGACATGCTTGATAAACACAATCTAGATCAGGTGGAGGAGAAGTGGAAAATAAATTAGAACGAAACATGGCATATAACTCGTCATCGATCGATACCGATGAGAAATTGATGAAGTTTTTCTTCCTCGCTATCAGCAGCAAATTTGCCAGCTACATTACAAGTGCAATTCCCATAATCACATGCATGAAGAGGCTTGAGACGAACCAACTCATCATACAATCCCATCAAGCGATTATAATAATCATCAATAGACATAGTCTTCGTTTGTTTTCAACTGGTAATATTAGTTCTCAATTCTTGAAGTCGAGGACCATTGGCCATGCAAAAACGCTTCTTTGGATAATCCCAAAGACACTTGGCTTCATCATGAAAAGGAAGAGAGGCCGTGATCTTTGGATCAAGCGTCCGCAAGATCCATGATACAAGCATGGAGTTAATGGTTTCCCAATCAAGTTTCTTCTTCTTCTTCACCATTGGATTGGTAATTGTCCCACCAACAAACACAAACTTTCAGCGAGCTTTTAAGGACAATATAATTGCATGTGCTCATGCAATATAATTGTCATTAGAGAGGATCACGTGAGTGATCATATTTCCGGGCTGATCTCCAGATCCAAGGTAGTAAGGATATTGAGGATTAATTGTTCCATCATCAGCCATGGGTGAGAATTGGGTGTGGCTACAGGTGCTAGGGCATGTGTGTGTGCGAGGCTACGTTGGCGGCTAGTAGGGGTCTGATACTTGAGAAGGAAAACATGAAGAATAACTGAGAGAAGAACTGGGAGGAGCTTGCTAGGCTGTTAGGGCTCCGATACCATGATAAAATTGTAATAATGTGTTTTCCCAATCTTATTAATTCACCCTTAGGTTAATATATACAAATTGACGGAAAGAGAATAAAGCCTAAGTCCATATCAAACATAAAACAAATATGGTCTACAATTAATCTTGATAGATACACTATGAGAAAACATTAAACAAGAACATGTTGTATGTATACAACAATAAAAGTTCGTATCATGAATATATAAAACATACAAAAAGCTCTATATAATGTTGTGAGCTACAGATTCTCTCATGTTTAAATGTACAAAATTTGTTTTAACTTGTGGTTGTTGTACAGAGCAGAAGACTCGAAATTGAATCGAATGCTCCTTTTATGTTTATTTTAAAAATAAAGTTGATAATGATTTAGCAAACTGTACGGTATGTAGGTAGTGAGGGGGATAACTACTAGTGGTGACTAGTTGTTGTTGAAGCCAAAGCACTTACAAAGAGGGAGATAATTGTTGGATATTGGCCAATGACCGTCTATAAGGTTATTACCGTCGCATTGATGTTACTTTTGTTCCTAATTCCGCCTTCTCCCTCCTCTCGTCTTTTTCTTTTCGTTATTCCTTCTTCGCCTCTTCAGTTCTGTTTGTTGGTGACTGTAAGTTGTACCTTCTCTCTGCTGTTAGCATCTCGTTGGTTGCTGTTCTCGTTCAGCAGTTCCTATGGAATTGGGGGTTTTCTCCTTTAAAGGAGATTTCGTGAGGCTTTGCCCTCCGTTCGCCGCCATCGCAGAGGCCTTGCTTTCTGTAGTGGCTCCTCCTTTGTCTGTATGCTTTTTGAATGATTGTTCGGTCGAGATTGAAGTGTTCTCGATTGGGGCTTTCTCTGATTTGGCAAGATTTAAGTTTCTGTTGGTTGAGGGTTTGTTTATGGAGATCTCTCCCTGCTTTAAGGGGTTGAATCGCTGTTTGCTTGGTTCGTCGTCAGTGGCAGATTGGGATTTCACCACCCGCTTCGTGCCCAGATTGGAGTTTGGGGCTTCTGTGGGTTCCCTGCCTTTGGGCTCGTCTGAGCTTTCCTTTGGCTCTCTCAGTGATGTTTCTGGCAGTGATCTTTTGGTCGACTCTTGCGTTGTTGGTTTCAAGGAGAGGAAGAGGGGAGAGTTCACCACTCCTTTCTCGCCTCGTATTTCGGTCTTGGGTTGTTCTTCACTTGCTGATGCTTTTGCTGGTGCTCTATGCTTTGGCTCGTTTGAGGGTGGTGAGGTAGATAAAGAGTTCATCACTTTATCTCCTTGCCCCTTTTCAATGCTGTCTGCTTTTGCGGCATTGCCTGGTCTCTACTCTGGGTTGGTTGGGATCTCTACTGGGCTGGATGAGGTTGGTGATGGGACTTTGGGTCCTACCAAGGTTGTGGTTCAGTCAGGGGCAGCGGCAGTATATGTTTTCCAGGCTGCTGAGGCTTTGTGTTGGAAGGTTTACTTTTCTCGATCTCTGTCTTTTTTTGTTGTTTTTGTCGATTTGCACTGTTCGTTTAAGTTGATGGCTGTGGATATTGGTTGTGTTTTGGTGAGCCTTGACACGCTTCGGTGTGTGCTCACTGCATGTTCCTTTTCGTCTGTTTGCTTGTCTGGTCCTTGTTGGTATGGTTCTTTTGTTGCGTCTGCCTGTTTGTTGGGATGCCTGCGGAAGTGCTTTTGGCTTCTGTCAGCTATGCTGTCCTTTTGTCTCGGCTGCGGTTGTATCTTAACAACCGAGTCCGTTTGGTCTGGTTCGGATGGCCCTTTGTTTTGGGTTTTGGTGCTGTGTCTTTTTGAGGGCTGGTCTGTGCCTTCAGTGATCTGGTCCTCTCATTGGGTTCCGTTGTCGGCAGTTTTTCATTGGCGTCATAGGAAGGTACGGTTTGCCTGGAGCGACTGGTTTAGGCGGTATTCTATCTCTGTGCGTATAGTGATCACCAGTGATCACTATACGGCCAGCCTGGATTGTTGCCAGCTTTTATTGCTTTGTTTTACTGTGCCTTCTATATGGCCCGCCAAGCGAATCTTACCGACATTCCGGGACTGTAATATCAGTGACAGTATCGCATCGGTAAGATTCCAACAGCAATTGGGGCAGCCTATGATTTGCTTCATTACACCTGACCGGTCCCTGTCCTGTTCGGCCAGCTTCGTCTTACCTTCCGCTTCTCCTTATTGTTTTGCCTTTCAGTCGGAAGCAGCTCGGGTCTCTGGCGTCGTTGGCTCTTCTCCTACCTTTCCAGTCTCCAGCCTCGCTGCTTCCTGTACCGCCCTTGATTGGTTCAGGTGGCAGTCTGGTGTTCGCCTTCCTCGTCTTCCATCTTGTCTGCTTTTTTATTCTTTTATTTCTGATCCCTCAGTTCTCTTGAGCATGCCGTCCTGTTCGTCGACATGCTGTATCCCCTCTTCGTCTTGTTCTCTGTCCATTACCATCCCGTTGATGAGTAAGGAAGAGATTGCGCTTCTTAACGAGCGCCTTGATTGTTTGTCCAGGAACTCGGCTCCTGTGGCTGCTGAGACATCCCGGCTGGCTTTTCAGGTCTCTGTTTGTGAGGAATTGTCGGAGATTTCTTCTCAGTCCCATCATTCTCCTATACGATCGTCTCGGCGACGTTCGCGTAGGGCCCATTCTACTCCTCGTACCATCCGTACACGCTCTATGGCGGCGTCCGAGCAGATTGACAGATCTGCTCGATACTCTCTGTACCTTGTCTGAGCGTGTCTGGTCTTCTCGGCTTTTGTGGTCTGTCCACCTCTTTTGTTGTTTCTCGCCTGTCTCTTTGGCTCCGTCTGTTTCAGTCATGTCGAATTTTCTGTTCTGGAATGTCCGTGGTATAGGTAACGATGCGTCTTTGGCTAGACTTAAACGCATTGTCCGAAAACACTCGGTTGGCTTGGTTGCGCTTCTGGAACCATTCATACTTCCGGAAGGCATTACCAGCACCGTGTTATCTCTTGGTTTTGGTGGTGGCTTTGCTAATGTCTCTGGTAAGATTTGGATCTTATGGTCCAAATCTTTTTCGGCCCGTTCTGTTTTTGACTCTGCTCAGCTTCTTTCGGTCATCTGCTCTTCCCCCTCCTTTGGCTCTCCCTTTCTCTTCTCGGCTGTTTACGCTATTTGTGACCGTACGGAGAGGTTATCTCTATGGTCAGACATTATTGGTCTTGGTTCTTTGGGTATTGCTAACTCGTTAGTGGGCGGCGATTTTAACATCGTCGCCTGCCAGGCTGAGAAACGAGGGGGAGCTGCCATCAACCGCCTTGCAATGGCAGACTTCAACTCCTTCATTGTCAGCTCTGGCTTCTCCGAGCTCCCTTTTGTGGGCTCTGCGTTCACCTGGTCAAACAATCAGGTGGGCCCTAGTCGCATCCTCTCCAGGCTCGATCGGGTTTTCGGATCAGAGGATTGGTTCGGTTTACCTTTTTCTTTCTCTGTAGCTCATCTCCATCGGTCCCTCTCAGACCATTCCCCGCTGGTTGTTCGTTGCTCTCCCTTCTCCCTGTCTGGGCCATCTTCTTTCCGCTTTCAGAGCATGTGGAGATCGCACCACACTTTTCGCCAAGTTGTGGATGATTCTTGGTCCGTTCCCATTATTGCCTCTCCCTGCTCGGTTTTCAGTCGCAAACTGAAGCGTCTGAAATGCTGTCTTAAGGTTTGGAACGCTGAGGTTTTCAAGAACGTCTTCGATCGAGTCCGGGTGGCAGAAGAATCGCTTATCTTAGCCGAATCTTTATTTGATGAGGTCCCGTCCGCGTCCAATAAGGAGGCGTGGGCCCTGGCTCATTCTACCTACTCTGCGGAGCTTCGTATAGAGAATGAATTCCTTCGTCAAAAGGCAAGGGTAAAATGGATGGTTGACGGCGATGCAAACTCCAAATTCTTCCATTCCTTCATTCGAAAGAAGAACAACATTCTCACTATTCGTGAGATTCTGCGGCCTGATCTCTCTATAGCATCCTCGCCCGAGGAAGTGAAAGATACCCTTTTGGCCCATTTTCAATCCTTCATGGGTTTTCCGTCCGAGGTGACAACCGATTCCGCTTTGCTTGCCTTTATTCCTAGGCTGGTGCTCCCGCCAGAGAGAGACCTTCTAGCGGTCCTCCCCACCCCTGAGGAAATCCGTGCTTCTGTGTTCGCCCTGAGTAAGGATAGTGCGAGCGGCCCGGATGGTTTCAACGGTACTTTTTACCGTTGTTCGTGGCCTATTATTCAGGCGGATTTTTGTCTTGCTGTCCGGTCCTTTTTTTCCGGAAGTTGCCTCCCCTCTGGTTGGACCTCCACCAACCTTTTTCTTATCCCTAAGTGCGACAACCCCCGGTCCTGTGGGGATTTTCGTCCTATAAGCCTCTGCAACTTCTCGAACAAGGTTATTTGCAAGATCCTTGCTAGTCGTCTGGCCCCTTTCCTTGAGCGTATTATCTCTACGTCTCAAGCGGGGTTCGTTAAAGGGCGCTTAATTTCTGACAACGTCCTGTTGGCCCAGGAATTGATCTCCCAGCTTGATAGGAAAGTTAGGGGTTCAAATGTTGTATTCAAATTGGATATGGCTAAGGCTTACGATCGTATGTCCTGGTTTTTCGTCATCAAAGTTTTAAGATCGTTCGGTTTTCCGGAAACCATCATCGACCTAGTTTGGAGACTTATTTCCAACTGCTGGTTCTCTGTGCTTATTAATGGTTCTGCTAGCGGATTTTTCAAAGCGGGGAGGGGTTTGCGTCAAGGAGACCCGCTATCGCCCACTCTCTTTGTGATCGCGGCTGAAGTTCTCATTCGCGGTCTTCATACCCTTACGGTTTTTGGTCAAATTCAGCGATTTGGAATCCCTAGGGGTTGTCCTCTTATTTCTTCTCTTTCATTCGCTGACGACATTGTTATCTTCTCAAACGGGGGTCGTTCCTCCGTTCGTCGTCTTATTTGTTTCATCCACCAATACGAACGGTCCTCTGGTCAGCTTGTTAACCCTTCCAAAAGTTGTTTCGTTCGTGCTAAGGACTGTTCTTCGTCTCGATCCTCTTGGATTGAGACCTTCTCGGGCTTCACGGAAGCTTCTTTGCCGTTACCATACCTTGGTATCGCTCTATACCGTGGTAGGAAGCTTAACTCCTTGTTCGACTGCTTAACTGACAAGGTGAGAGGCCGGATTTGTCGCTGGAATGCGACTCTTCTTTCCCAGGCCGGTCGTCTGGTTCTTATTAAGTCTGTGCTGGATTCTATGGGCACTCATGTCTTCGCGACTATGACCCCTACATCATCGTTCTTCCGCTCGTATCGGTCTTTGGTCTCATCCTTTTTCTGGGGCACAAAGGACGATCGCCGTCGCCACCACTGGGTTTCGTGGGACACTATTTGTCGTCCCAAGAACGAGGGCGGTTTGGGGATTAGGAATCCTAAGGATATTTGTGCTGCTTTTGCTTGTAAACTGTGGTACAGATTTGGTGCTAATGACTCCTTATGGGCTAACTTCCTTCATGCTAAGTACCATAGGCTGGTTGGTTCCAACTATTCGGGAACTCCGTCTTATGCTAGTGAGACTTGGAAGCACATGCAGTCTGTGAAGACCTTCGCTGATTCTCATGGAGGCCAGGCGGGCTGGGATGGCGCTCCATTCTCCATCCTGAAAGCTTGGTCCTCGGTTAGAATTTCTTGTCCTACTCGTCCATTATTTTCCTTCATATGGGATTCTCGCTCTCCTCCTAAGGTTTCACTTCTGATGTGGCGTATCCTGCATGACGGACTGCCATTGGATGATAATCTCAAAAGGGTAGGCATTCCTTTAGTCTCCCGTTGCAAATGCTGCGGCATCGGGAATTCTGAATCCTTGAACCACCTTTTCTTCGCCAGTTCAACAGCCTCTGCATGCTGGAATTACTTTAGTAACCTTTTGTCTGTCCGCGGGGTTGTCAGATCCGCTAATGATCTACCGGCTACCTGGTGGACGCGGAACTCTGGGAAATCTCTTCGTTCGATTATTCATCGTCTGGTTCCTTGTCTTATCTGCTGGCACATTTGGTGTGCACGGAATAAGGCAACCTTCGACGATTCTCCGATGATCCCCTCAACCATTATTCATCAAGTTAGGAATGATGTTTTCCTAGCATTCCGTGGTCGACCGTTTAGGGGCAACTTGACCTCCTATGCTCATCGTTTTGTTCGTCTTCTTTCCATTTCCTGTGCGCCGAGTTCCGCCAGACTTGGCGTCGGATAGGTCCTCCTGGCGGATTGCTGGCGTTCATCCAGCAATCTGGTTCCCCCTCCCCCCCTATTTTTCGGTTTTGATGTTTTTGCTAGTGTTTCAGGTTTAGGTTTTGTGGTGATTCGTCTTCCCTGATGGATCGGTTGTGTCTTCACCGCTGCATTGACTGTTGTTTCTTTCCTCTTCCTCTGTTGGGTAGAGCTTGTCGTCGGCTGTCTGTTTGTTGGTGTTTAGTTCTTGGTTGGTTTCGGGCTTTCTATTTCTGGAGGAGGTTGGTTTATTTCGGTGGTCTGGCCTACACCTTCATCGGGTGTAGCGGGATAGGCGGTTCAGTGGATTGTTGCCCCTCTGTTCTCAGGAGGATCTTTTGGTTTTCTACCGGCGGCGGATTCTGGTTTAGGTTTTGTGGTGATTCGTCTTCCTTGATGGATCGGTTGTGTCTTCACCATTGCCTTTGACTGTTGTTTCTTTCCTCTTCCTCTGTTGGGTAGAGCTTGTCGTCGGCTGTCTGTTTGTTGGTGTTTAGTTCTTGGTTGGTTTCGGGCTTTCTATTTCTGGAGGAGGTTGGTTTATTACGGTGGTCTGGCCTACACCTTCATCGGGTGTAGCGGGATAGGCGGTTCAGTGGATTGTTGCCCCTATGTTCTCAGGAGGATCTTTTTGTTTTCTACCGGCAGTGGATTCTTGTGCTTTCTACTGCTTTAGTACTCCTGTTAGGCTTGTTTCTGTTCTTTTATTCTCGTAGGCATTTTTAATGTCTATTTTATTCCTGTAAGCTCCCGGAGAAAGGCTTTTTTTCTCCAAAAAAAAACAGCTCTTTTGAAAAAAAAAAAAAAAATAGTATGAGAGCTTTATAAAAAAAAAAAAAAAAAAAAAAAAAAAAGGTTATTACCGTCGCACCCTGCCTACTGTTTGGGTAGTGTACAATCTTTCATGAATATTTTATAAATATGAAACCTCTCAGTGTCTTATTTCATATTTTGTTATTCATGAACGTTAACCAACTAATTCACTAGGTAGATACATTATACTGGTTAATTATTAGATACCAATTACTATTAAAAAAAATTCTCGTTAAAAATATCTATATAGCCTTTTGTCCTGAATTCTCAAAAGGAACTAATTGTTAATATCTTTAATTTCATTTTAGATAACTCTTCACTACAAGGAAAACTACCAATTTCGACGGAAGCTTCCGACAGCCGTCGATGGCCTCGTCATATGGTTTTCGACATCTTCCGACAACTATTATTTTAATTAATTTAATTTAACATATTATTTTAACTTATTATTGATATACGTTCGAAATTTGTTTAAAAAAAAATTAATTTAAGTTCTATAAATTAAAGTAGATAATTTTATTCCATTTTGCAATTTTGTAACGGTTTTTGGTTGATTAAATTAGTGTTTTCGATAAGAGTGTATTGTATAATTTGATATTTAACTTCACTGACAATCAACCTCAGATGATCAATCTATGCAACTTTTAGTCCGTCCACTATGTGACTTCGGTGAAATTTATGATGCGTAGGTATTTTAGGAAATTAAATATATTTTTAACCAGTGTATAACTAATTATTAATTTTTAAATGTATTTAACATTATAAAAGGAAATGTTTGGTGGAAAAATAATTTTTTTTGAATCTTATGTCAATCCAAAGTATTTTATACCTACTTCCAAAATATGATTAAAAAAAATTTTGGGTGCCGATCTTTATTTTCAAGTTTATATCGTTCGTCTACATTCAGACTAATAACCTTTCATCTAAAGGCTAAACAGTCTTTAAACGAAATGAAATTCAGGTCACATGTACTTTATTTGCATTTAGCTAGGATTAGGAAAAAAGGAAAAAAGGAAAAAAGTGGGCTCAAAATATACCATTTTCCAAGGAGTTTTATAACACTTTATATGTATTGTTAAGACAACTTCTATGAAAATGACATGTTTAAAGTCTAAATTTTTTTCTGTATGTTTTATTAAAATCCAACTGTATAGATAGGATAAATACACAATATAGCATGTAATTTATGGTTTGAATTTCGTCTCATTTGAAGATCGTTTGACCTTCGAAAGAAATATTTAAGTTCGAATATCGACGAAAACTATAAATTTAAAAACATCAACCTTGATACCTTAAATCTGTTTATTCTCCTTTCATATTTCAACCGCATACCCAAAATAAGTTGGATGGACAAAGGATTCAACAAATTTATCTTTTACTAAATATTTTATTTTATATTATTTTATTATGTTAAATACATTTAAATTCTTGATTAATTACCAAATCGTTAAAAAAAAATTATAAAGAATAAAAGTAAAAAATTTAGTAGTTAAGAACAAAACTATGTTATTGTAAACTTTTTAAAATAAATTTAGCAAATTAATATTTGATAAAATAAAATAATTTATTTTAAATAAGGAGAAAAGATAGATCATTTTATTTAACAACCGTCGAAAGCCAACAAAAACACGCCATCGACGACCATCGAAAACCATCGGAATGTCGCATATACAGCTGTGGTCGTGCCCGTTTGCTTCCTCATTTCACAATCCTAAATCAAAAATAAAAATCCTAACCCCCCAAATCCACTCAAATCCGTCCATATCCATCGTTAACCGCCACAACATGTCAAGTTCTTCGTCAGTTTGTAACCTCCAACCACCTATGCCTTCAATTCATCAATAATTAGGTATATTCTACACCAAAACTAATTGACCCGGATTATCATAAAATAAATGTTAATTTATGCATTCATTTATTGTTAATATCTCATTGATTGGTTATAATTGTGTATATTGGTTGATTAAGAAATGTTAATTACGGTTATTAGTGTTTAAAGCTAATAATTAATGTATGCTTATGGCTAATTTCGATTGATTAGTGTATGTGTGTATTAGTGTAACATAATTTGGCGTTAACTAGTACATGTGTTACCTTAAATGTCAACAAAAAAACCTTATTTACATTATCTCATTATTAGTTTATACATTCTTAATTATATATAAATTTAGTTTAAGTGTACACGGTAATATATATAAATAAATTAGTGTATAAATTTAGTTTTTTATCACCGTGTAATAAATTGAAATTGGTGGTATCTAAAATATGTTGGAAAACTACCGTGATACAATGTCAAGCTTCAGAAAAGAGGGAAAAGCCTGATTGTATGAGTGCAAGCATTTGACAAGTTTGGTTGTTTTTTGGGATAGCGACGAAGTGAATGTAAGCTTACTGATTTTATATATTTATTAATGTAACGACCCGGAAGTTTGGCAACAATATTTTAATAAGAATTTAATCTAATTAAATAAAACACAAGCTTTCATTTTATAAATAAATAAGATTTTTGGGCATTTTCCAGTTATATATGTGTTTGTGAAGGAAATTTTGATTTGGAAATTTAAAGTAGATTCTTTCAAAAATATTTATAATAAAATTTGTCGTATTCAATTAAAATTAAAGGCTCTATATTAGTGACATTTGATATGATACATATATGAATATAAATCAAGTCTTTAATAATAATGTTTAAAACAAACAATCCTATCAATATTAAATATAAATATAAGATATAAATATAAATATAAATATAAAATATACAAATACAAATACATGTTATAAATCAAATATTTGAAAGTTAAACTCTTAAATAAAAATAAAACTAGGAAGTTATGTTAAAAAAACTTATATTAAGTGCAAGGGAAAAAACAAAAATCAATACATAAACCAAAACAACAATTATAACAATTTTACATAAACATATAGGATAAGTTTAGAAAAGAAGACAAACTATTTACATAACCTGTATAACATATATGTGCAATGCAAGAAGAAGACAGATTTTTCACATCATATACAAATATCTTTGTACCAAAAAAAATTAAGAAATAAATAAAATAAATATCAGCAATCATAATTAGATGTACATAAAAATATGTTCAGCCGAAATATGCAATATCACATCAAATTTACAGTAATTAAACAAAGTATCATCTGATCAAAACAGGGTAAGGCTTGTACCAGTTGTAGCCTACCACTGTTTAAAGTTGTTCCCATATATACATCATCCTATTTTAACTCCTTCACAAAACTTAGTAAACCTGAGAAAAGAAAGAAAATAAACATCTCTATTTACAAACTCAAACAAATTCAACAACAAAGCAGGGAGGTTTTCAGGAATTCAAACTGCAGTTTTTCAACAACAATTATTCTCTGTTTCAACAGTAATTTAGGTGAGTAAACATTCTATCTTTGAAATTTTAATCTTGATAATTAGCTCATGAAATCTTATGCTTGCTATCTATTGTAAATAAAAAGTTCTGTAATGTTCTCTGTTACTCTGAGAGTTTTAATATGTCACGTTCTTCAAAATTTCAAGTTTCCGAGTAAAGAAAAGTAGAGAAAGATTTATACTTCTTCATATAAACATTTAAAACTTGGGATTTTTAAACTAAATAAGTTTGTTTAACCTAAATCATAGCCTGGAAATTTGTTTGAAGCATGACAGTGTAATATAAATACTGTTTATTCAAGTTTACAGTAAGAAAGAAATCAATTGTTAAAATTCGAATATTTTAAATTGTTATTTTGATTATATATCTGGAATAAACACACAAAAGTAAGATTTTTAAAACAAGAATGATGATTTTTAAGTAAGTATTCAAGGTGCAGTTCGAAAATGAATCAAAAATGCATTTTTATTTACTGATGGTGATTCTATAGTCCTTTTGGTGATTCTCTGGTTCTTGCCTTGGACGGTTCCTATGCTGGGGTCAATTCTGTCGTGTTAGCTGATTCTACTTGGGATCGATCCTTTATTTACTCGTCTGTAGCTGATATTTATGATCCCTCTCTTGCAGTTCTGTTTCGCCCGTTCTTTGGTCTAGTTGGGAATGTTTCTACTCAGGTGGATGTTGTTGCTGGTGGCTCTTCCTATACTGAGGAGACCTAGTTTTTGTTAGTCATTTAGTAGCTGTGACTTGCTGTCACACTCCTGTACTGTTTTTTCTTCTTTCTTTTTTTCTAGTAGTTTAGGCTTCTCTGCCTAACTCCTGTACCTCAAATTTTATTACGTTTCGTAATAAAAGTGGACGGTCCACTATAAAACCGGCTGGCCTTGCCAAAAAAAATGCATTTTTATCAATTTCTGTTGATTCAACAAGTACTAGATGTTGAAATTCATTGTGGAGCTAGCTTGATGATTCAAGAATACAGGAAAAATGCTAGAAAAATTATCTGATGCAAGAATTTTTGGGGCGCAATGAATATAGGGTTTTGGGTTCGAGTTTTCAGTTGTCTGTAAATTCGTTGATTTTGCCACTGTGGATGGATCGATATGTTCGAGTTTCTAGGAGATGGTCGAGGAGGGTATGGCCGTGGTGTGGCCGAAGCGGCGTCGCCACTGGTGGTCGGCGTTAGTGGTCGTGGCAACTTTCTGTTGGGTTGTTCGAGTAGCTGGTTCGAACAAATGGGTACTTTTTGATTTCGAGCATTTCGTGTCGAATTGGTTTTTGATTTGGAGTATGGGGTCGATTCGTGATTTGCCGGAGGGGACGTGGTTCGCCGGAGTGATGGCGAAGCACCGTGCACGTGCACGGCGGCGTATGGTGTCAGCGGGTTCGGCTCATCTCGAGTTATTACTCGAGAAAATGGGGGAAATGCTTCGGGTACCTGGATGCGTTTGTGAGTGTGGTTGTGTACTGCAGTTTATAACTTAAGCTAATAAAAAAAGAAAAAGAGAAAGAAAGAGTAGAAGAAGAAGTAAGGTATGAGGAAGAGAAGGGGGACCCGGGAAATAGGATGGAAAACTCGAGTCTTACTCGAGTAAACAGGGTGTTTAACCCGAGTTCATTTTCTAGTGAATTAGCCTAATAATCTTTTTAAGTTATTTGTTTATACAAAGTTAGTATTAATTAAGCAAATAATGGTGGCAAGTTTTAAGTGAAGATCTGATTTAAAATTTATTAAGATAGATTTGCAAATGTAAGATTAATAATTAATTTAAAGTGTAAGTAATTAAGAATGTAAATTAGTTTATACTTATAATTAAATAAATAATTTAATATTAAATAAATTTGTAATTAAAGATTGATAATTATGTGTTTAATAAATTTGAACTTAAGAATTTTAATTAACTACTTAAAGTTAATTAATAAATAAATAGTAGTTAACTAATTAAGTAAGGATTAATGATTTATTAGTTGGTAATTAATGATTAATTAAATAATTAGTGATTAATAAATGGGTAATTAAATTTTGTTAACTAATAATTAAGGTTATTAATTAATAATTAAGAATTAATTAATTAAGTGAGTAATTAAGAAGTAATTAATAAATTTAATAAGTTGATTAATTAGTGATTAATCAAGCAGGATAAAATGGTTTATTCTTAAGTAATTAATTAAGTTAAGTTAATCAAACTATTTTGATATAAATTGATGATTCTTATTTGATTGACTCTGATATCTATTTGGTGTCTGTGATGTTCTATGATATGTCTTGATATATCTGTGATGACTGTGTATGATTTACCTGTGATAACTGTTATGTGAATTCAAAGTTTTGAATTAAACTGTTTAAACTATTTAAACAACTTGGCCTTTAAAATGGCGTTTGGATTTCGATGAGACCGGGATCGGGTGTCAATTTAATATTCCGAAAACCACATCGATCCAAATTAAACGGTAGGTCGTGACATCTCAAGTGAAGGTTGAGATGGTGTTTTAGAATGCAAGGGTTATTGTCGTTATCTCTGAGGGTGATTCCAAAATGAGTGTAACGAGATAATGCCTTCGGTTTCGTTCGAACACGAAACAAACTTGTATGGATTGAATGCTTTCAGCACATCGTCAGGCGGACGATGAGAATTCTACGAAATATGTTCTATAAAGGTAATCGCAGCCTCAAGCCTTATCAACCGGGAATAGCTAAAACAAGGTAGATGCAGCAAGGTTAGGTGGGTAGCACCCAAGCAGGACGAGATATACCCCTGTCTAGACGTCCCTTTTTATTTCGGCTGTGTGGGCAGTTGTTGGCCACAACTTCGGGGTTATCTTGTTCGGGACTGTTCAGTAAGGAATGGTTCCGGCCTTGTGATGTAGGGGGTCGGGAGTGATCCTCAATACAATGATCTAGGCCCCGTACTGTGACGGGCGATACCCGTTAGCCCTGCCATTGATGGAAACCCATTTTCCCTGTGAGACCCTACGGTTTTGATTTGTATTGCCCACTTTCGTGGCTAGTAGCTGGAATTTAATAGATGTAACAATTTCGGCTATTTTCTATTTACTTGAAAACCCTAGACACTATTATAATATCACTGGATTTCCTATAAAATGTTTTGGTTAGCGTAAGTTAAAAACTTACCCGTGTTTATGTGTGGGGAGTCTTACGTGATACCTTTATTTTCAAATGGTTTTCAAAGTTAAACAACTTTAACCCGTTTACTCACACCAGACCCATGTCTGATCCGAAGTTTATATTTTGTTTTCATAAACTCTTGGGTACTCAAATTTTTATGAGTAGCCAAGTGATAGGTTTTTGGAGTGTTGAGTTCTGGAGGAGCTTGGAGCAGAAGCCCAGACGTATGTATCATCTATCTAGTTCCGCTGTGTAGTTGATGTATGTTATATTTTGGATGTATGTATTGGCAGATATATAATGACTATCTTGTTGTATGATGTTGTATAACTCTGATATATGTAATAACTATGTAATAGTTATGTGATGTATTATATTTAGTTCCATTCCGCTGTGAGATTCTGATGTTGTTATTCTTTCTTTCTGTCTTTTCTATTTCTATCCCTTTCTTTTCTTATTGATGATACGTCTTTCTGTGGTAAGAAAGGCGGGTCGTCACAATTAAAAATATAGTAGAATTAGCATAGTAATTGCATCAATTTACAATTGTCAAATATAGAGTTAATTTTAAATTTATAAACAAATTCGTAGAGGAACTATACGAATAGAAACAAAATTCAAGCACACACCGCAAGAGTTCGAAATCATTCCAGCATTACTGTAAGGAGTTATTAAATTTATTAATTGTGATTATAAATAGTTATTATACTATATAATAATATATAATAATTGTTTCAAGAAAGAGAGAGTTTTCAACTCGTCATACATGGATGTTTTTGCTCGTACTCATGCCATATAGCATGAAAAAGAAGACGGCACAGTAACACAGTATGACATGACTCAAAATCACAACAAGCCATGGTGAACTTATTTTAAATTATAAGTTACACTTTAAATAAATTTAAATAGTTAAAAGTCTGAATTTTAATTGTAATATTATTTGAAATCGCAAGAAAAATTAATGCGAGAATGGAATAAAGTACTTGAGTGATTGGGACGGGAAGAGTTGACTGCTAATGAGGAAGATGCAATCTTTAACGCATGCATGAAGGCAGCATCACAAAATAGACATTATGGTTTTGAAAATCAATAGGTAATGTTTATGTATATTATATTTGTGAATAATGTATAACATATTAATTTTATTAATCATAATATATGAAACTTATACACTATATTAAATAATGATACAAGCTAGAAACAGGCAAAGAGCCTATAAAAAAGCCCAAGACAACACAGAGAATGATTTGACTTTGATGGAATGAGAATTGATATGTTTTGGATGGGTAATGTTGATTTCAGTTGTTTGATGCATTTTGAGATGTTGGATGTGTATGAAGTTGATTTGAATTGTTTTGAGATATTGCTAGACTTGTTTGATAAAATTTTAGGATGTATTTTCAAATATTGTTGGATGTTTGAGTTTGTTATGGTTCGTTTGAGTTTGATTTATTGTAAATATTGACGTTTTGTTATCGTTGATGTTATATATGTGATTTAAGCTTTGATATATACGAGTTATATATATGAAATTAGGATACTGATATATTGATGTGTGTGTGTGTGTGGTGGTTGAGGGATATAGGCCAATGGAATAAAAAAAACATCCAAATTTAGGATGGCTACCGACGACCCGTTGATAATAACTTATCGATAGCTGTTGATGGCTTCCGACAGCCTACATTCTAAGCATTTCGGGGGTTTCCGACGGTTGCCGATAATACTTTGGGCATGCCATATTCCACCATGTATACACGTTGAGGCATGGGAAGCCGTCAGATTTGTCGACGCCAACCATCAAAAACATATCGATGAAGCCATCGAAAAGGAATCAGAAAGACTATTCCTCAACGGCCTTATTGACGACGGTTATTTCCGATGGCCGCCAACAGTTATTAGCCGTTGGAAACACTGCTGTTTCTTGTAGTTCTCAATTTAGAAAGTACATTCTTGAATAATTTTGAAATGGTAGGAAGTACAAAAAATTTGTTCCTCCAATCACACCACCCAAACAAGAAAACTATAAGAATAGGCATTGATTTCCATTGTTGAAAAGATGTAGAAATGACATCGGGTATATTATTTCAAATACATTACTATGGTGATAGCTCATATGTAAATGCTAAGCATGAACATATCCTACATGCACAATAGTAAAATTTTGTATCATGAATATATAAAACATACAATAAGCATTATATAATGTTGTGAGCTATAGAAAAAGTTCTCTTTAGAAAATTTGCTTAATTTGTGATCTGTTGCACAGATCAGAAGAAACTCAAAATTGAATGAACAACCCTTTTATATCTATTTTAAAAATAAATGTCGATTATATTTTAGCAAACTATACGGTATATATATAGTGAGGGAGGTAACAATTAGCGGTGATTAGTGATTGTTGAAGCCAAAGCATGTATAAAGAGCAATGCTTTCATGACTGATTCAACCATGGTCTGACCTCGAATAACCTTGGACCATGAACCACTTCAGTCCCAAACTTAATTAGACCTCGGTCGTGCATGAACCTAGGTCGGACCTTTGAATCAGCAATCCAACCATCAATTTTTCCCTTACTTTCTCACTATGTAATTCTTTCTCATTCTCATCCTTTGCATTACTTTGAAGAAAATAAATAAACTTATATCGCAAAAGTCGTTGTTGCTCCAAAATCTAAAAAATTACACCATTTCATTCTTCACCACTGCAAGCTCCTCCCAGACCAATACAAGATTCTTCAAATTTGTCATCACTAAACTTCTATCATTGTGCACTGCTGCTACATATACAACTATAGTTGTGTTGGTGCAGTTATGCACCACTATAGTACACAACTTTGTTGCAAGGCTTGAAGACCGCCTACATCTCGCCGCGTAGCATTTTTATTTCAATATAGCTTGTTGTTAAATGAGTAAATTTTCAAAAAAAATCAACGATTCCAATTGTTTGACCGGTTTAACTATCAAAACCTTAGACCTTGAGTCCTCACGGTTTGACTCATGGTCCGGTTATAAAAATTATGGTAGAGAAGAAGATAGTTGTTGGTTATTGTTTAACAATCATCTACAAGAGTTCTACCCTCAAACCCCACCCCCAACTTAGGCATTTGTTAGCCACAACCCCTCCTTATTGATAATCTTTCATGAATATATTGTAAATACGAAACCTCTTAATATTTTATTTTATATTTTATTATTCATGAATGTTATACAAAAAGTTCACTAGTAAGTTACATTATACTAGTTAATTATTAAGTACCAAGTGCTATTAAAAAAAATATCTTTTCTCTTTACAAATATTAAAATAGTCCTTTATAATTCTCTAAAGGAACTATGTTAATATCATTAGTATCATTTCATATGTCTCTTAATCGAGAGAATGCATTATTGAATAATTTCAAAGGGGAAGGGCCTACAAACATAGTTCTATCCTACCATTCACACCCCCCAACTATAAGAATAGACATCGATTTCCACGATTGAAAAGGGGTAGAAATGACATCTGATACATTATTTCGAGTTCCCTACCCACATCAAACCTAACATTAGAAAGTCAAGCAATGGAACATAAATTCCCATGCCATCGCTATTACAAAAGAGCCAAACAACTACGGATAGTTTCGACGACGGTCGACGGCTCCGTCAAGCCATTTTCGACAGCTTATGCTGGTAGGCTATTTAATTAATTTAATTTATCATACTATAGGGGTTCAAGACATTCTAGCATTACTTTAAGAATTGGTAAATTTATAAACTGCGATTATATATATTTATAATATTATATAGTCTTATTATATATAATAATAATAATATATAACAATTAATTCTGGAAAGAGAGCATGGTAGTCTCATCTCCTACTTAGAGGCTTTTACTCATAATCATGCCATTAAGCATGTCAATAAAGATGGCTCAAAAAAATACATATGGCATGACACAAAATCACAAGAGTCCATGGTAAGTATATTTTAAATTATAAGTTATTAATAATCAGTTTAAATTATAGGTTATAGTAATTAAAATAATGTAATACGAATTTTAATTATAGTTCTATTTTTAATCGCACGATAAATTCCTTAAAGAACAAGACCGATTACTCAAGGGAACAGGTCGAGATGAGCTGAACGCTGATGAGGAGGACATGATCCTTAACGCAATTATGGAACTGTCTACGTAAAATAGGCGCCATGGCTTTGGAAATCAAGAGGAAATGTGTGTATGTGTGTGTATATAATATATTTAAGAATAACATATAATACATTGATTTTATTAGTCAGACAATATGCAACTCATACACTTTGGTAAAAAATGTTACGGGTTAAATAAATGCAAGTCATCTATAGAAGAGCTCGGGATGAGCAAGACATTATAGACTTAAGAGCTCGGATTACTGAAGTTGAGGATCGAGACAGGTGTTGGGCTGAGGAGACATACCAAATGCCGGATGAGTGCATTGTTGTGTATGTGCAACGACATCACAGAGATCCGGAGGCGATGAGGTGTAACGACCCAGAATTTTTGATAATTAAAATATGAATATTTAATTAATTTTAAATATTAATAAGTGAATTTATAAGTCAAATAAATTTTTATTTGAATTATTGGATTTTATTGAATAATTAAATCGATAATTTAAATATGTTAAATTATGGAAATAATTGAAAATTGAGTTAAATATGATTGAAAATGATTTGTAAAATTTTATTTTATCATATGGGAGTTAGAACGATATTTTAGAACTTTTAAAATCGATTCAAAAGTTAATTTGTGAAAATTGAATATTTTAATATTTAAATCGACTAGTGAAAATAGTCAATTTTTGAACAGTCTCAGAATTGAACGAAACCAATTCCATTGGATCCGTAATAGTTAGTTATTTCCGGATTTCAAATTTCGTGTCAATCGGAGCTATCGTTTGATCGTGGCAGCTCGAAACGCATCGATTTATTTTTAATTTAAATTTGGCGAGCTAAAATAGCCATTTTTCAAAAAGTCTCGGATTTCGACGAAACCTGTTTCATCGGATCCGTAATGTGATATTATTGTAAGGTTTCAAATTTCAAGTCAATTGGATTTACCGTTTGTCCTGTACGAATTAAAACGCCTAGAAATCGATTTAAATCGGTTTAATTCAAATTGAGCGTTTACAGCCATAACTCGCACATACTTTCGAATTAGCTTTCGAAACCTGTTCCATTGTGTCTGGAACGCGGGGTAAACCCTAGAAACGCTGGTTACGGCGCGTAAATCGGAGTTCGGAATTTCCGGGATGAATAGTGTCGTTCGTTCTCTTATAAATAGCCCCCCCCCATTTAAAAAAAAAAAAAACAAACAAACCCTAGCCGCCACCCCCATGTTCTATGGCCAGAAATTGATCTTATTTTTCCCCTTTGATCTCTCAATCCATCAAGTTTTGGCTAAAACATTCAACTACAAAGATGAAGATCACAACGAGAGCTTCGATGTGAACGGTGGAGATCGTGTTTGGTGTCGTGTGGAGTGAGCTACAGGGGGCCGTTGGTCATGGCCTGCGCACGCACTCCTAGGGGAGAGAGGGGGCCGAGCTTGCTCTCCTTGGGGCCAAAGGTGGGGGAGGGGGTGAGCTAGAAGTTGCAAGTCCCTGATCGTGTTCTAGGTGTATGGATTGGTAGCTAAAATTGACCCTAGTTTTCGTGTATGGGTTTTGGGTTGTCTGTAGAGGAAGAAACGTGAATGAGGGAGAGAAGGGATGGGGGTGCGGCCAAGATTTCATGAAGCAAGATCAACGGCCTGTAATTTGCTTTGGTATAAAATTAGTTAGTTAATGTTATAATTAGTTTATAAAAAATCGAGTAAACTTCAATAATTCATAACTTTTTCATACGAGGTCGAAAACGCGCGAAACCAGTTGCGTTGCAATCGTATGGACGAGCACTACGCGATGGAGTTGGTTTGGAGTCGTTTGGAGTTAGTGAGAATTTTGGGTAAAATTAAACGTCCGTTTAATTTTATTCGAAATAAATCGCTAAAACGGAATTTAAAATCAAGGTGAGAACTTCTCACTCAATCGAATCAGTTTCGATTTTATTTTAAATAGTTAGATTTAAAATATTTGAATGCATGTTTGAATGATGATTGTTATCTATTGATTGTTAAAATAGACATTATGCGCCGTTATTAAGCGGATGTTATTTACTAAAAACATATACCGCGAATATTTCATAAACAGTGAAATTGGTATTATATATAATAGCAATATATATATATTGGCATATGTATATATTGGAGTTATTGATTTCCCGCATTTTTTTTTTGCGGATGAGACCCTATTGCGCCGTTATTAAGCGGATAATATTTAATAAGAACATATACCGCGATAATTTCGTACTGGAACGGAATTGGTATTGTGCTAATGTTTGTGGATGCAGGAAAACAGGTTGGAGGGATCCAACTGGATTCCTCAACAGTATTTATTTGATTTTGATATTTGATGGATTATCATATCGATATATGATATCGTTGTTGTCGTGATTGACTATTTGGTGTGTAGCATCATTGGACCAAATTTTGGGATTTTAAAATGATTTTTAAAGTGATTTTTGAGAATATACTATATTTTGGAATTGATCCATTTTAAATAAATAAACGTTATAATTTTTAAAGTTATAAAAATTATGATTTTTGTGAAATACAGTAAAAAAACTGATTTTTGAGAATATGATGCTATTGAGTTTATAAAATAGTTAAATCGAGATATTTTAGAATTATTGTGAAAAGTTTAAATACAGGATTTATGAAATTTAATTATTTTATGAATCAAAAATGGTGAAATAATAAAGGAGATTAAAGAAGTTTTAAAAGGATAATATAAATTGATTTATATTAAGAGATTTATAAATGGATATTTATAAATTGAAATATAGACATTATAAAACGAGTTTTTATAAGTGTTTGAATGAAGTAAAAATGAATTTTGTAAATGAATGGAATTTAAAAAAATATAAAGGGTGAAGTTATAAATGGAATTTTATAAACAGTAGGTTTATAAAATTTATAAAGTTATTGAAAGAATGAATTTTGGATAAATAATTGAATCTTATAAGTTATAAGATTTATAATTATGAAGTTAAAAGAACGATTTTTGTAAAATAATCGTTTTATAAGTATTTAACTTATAATATGAACTTTTAGTTTATATTTGAGTTATAAACTGGAATAGGTTAATAAAGGAATTTATAAAAAAGGAAGTTTTTATAAATAAATAGAAATGGAATTTATAAACGTTGTTTATAAATTCGCAATGACTTATTTTGATAAGTAAATTGTTGTAACCTATTAATGGAGTTATATTCACGATTTTGACTGTGAATAATCCCTTGAAATAAAATGTATAAAAGAATGAAATTTATTAACGTAGTATATTCACGTTTTTGAATAGTGAATAATTATTTTAAATAAAATGTATAAAAGGATGAAATGTGTTAACGTAGTATATTCACGTTTTTGAATAGTGAATAAGATGTTAAAGAAATTGTTTTGAATGTGATATTTTAAACAGAATTAAAACGATCTAACGATGTTTTAAAATGTGTTGAGATTCGAAACCATAGATTTCAACATTTATTGTTGAAATAGACGTTTTCGAGAAATAGAAGGAAATAATGGACTATAACACTGTTGTTATAGTAAATGATTTCCGAAAGGAAATGTTTTGTATAGTATTGGGATTTATATATCTATTTTAATTTTGAATCCCTATACTAGTGATTTTGGGTTGTTGTAACGATGTTTTACGCAACATTCGTTTTGGCCCAAATAAATATGTTTATGAGAATGATTTCCTTAAAGAATGAAATATATACTTAATTTCGATTTAAGTATATTGAATATTTTCTAAGTGTTGAAAATAAATAAAATTTGTGAATTACTTATGAATAAATAAGTATGGAAATGTTTTCCAATATAAAGTGAATATTTTGAGAATTTATCTTTTTGAAGATAAATTGAAAAGAAATATTGAAATGAATAATTGAAATCGAATATTCATTGATATCTTGGAATTATAAATTCACTAAGGAATTTATAAAGGAAGTGGAATTTGTTTAAAAATAAATATTGATTTATTTTTGAAGTATTGAAATTATATATCTTGTAAAGATATCTTGTGAAATAAATAATTTGGAAAATTATTTGGAAACTGGTGATGTGTGCATATCCAGTGATAGTTCAATAACCGACTATCAATATTTCCCTTTGAATGGGTAATTGATGTGATTTGTTTGAATGTGAATGCTACACTTATTTTTAAATAAGCGCTCACTATTCGGGTTAACCGGGAAAGGACCATGGGGTCGTATAACCCATTCCGAATATGTGATACGTCATTGTGAATTGCATTGAAGATCGGTGTTGAAGACCCGGTATTTGCGAGAGCGATAGGATGACCTGTCGATTTACTCTGCACCGAGTTGCTCCGGTATAGAGTTCTCCATATGCGATGGTGAATCCGATCAGGATTGTGAATATCCGGATTGCAAGGACTTCTTTGTAAGTGCCTTCGGTTTTGTTCGAGCCCGGAACAGACTTGTATGGATTGTGTGTCTGACATTACAAGTTGAGATATAAAGCCGATTTCTTTCAAATATATTTCTGTTGGTGGCGAAGAATTTATTCTTTTAGCTTAACACCCTTCTCTGAGACGTACGAGCTCAGAGGTTATATAGTTGAAGTTATCAGCGATATATTCCCAATTTGGTAATGTGACATGCTAAGTGTTGCTGAAATGATCATTGTGTTGATTATTGTGATAGGATCGTTTATTTGATCGTCTATCTTGGTGATCATTGTGTTGATCATTTGTTGACCCAAAGCATGGCTTTTGTATAAAGTATGTTTTTGTGGACGTGACTTCGTCGAACCTCACACCTCGGAAATGGTCAAAACAGGAAAGATGCAGCAAGGTTATGAGGGGTAGCACCCTTTAGGGTATGTACATTTCCTTCTGGATAGAGGTGGTATCATGGTATGGAGCCCAGATATTTAACCTATGTGGTTACTACGAATTTATTACTTTATGGTTGTTGGTTTTTTGGATCCCGTGAGAAAGGTCGTTTACGATCGGGGAATGGCGTGCTCGTGTCAGTAGTTACCCAGTTAGGGGTAACCCGGCCTTGTGTTGGCAGAGTTCCGGTTTGGTTCTCGGGGATGTCTTTCCAGAGGCATTCTCATGTGGCAATGGGAAGTTCCTTGGCCTGACCATTTGTTGGAAATCCAATTCCCAATACGAAACTTGTACGGTTTTAGTTGTAGAACCTATCATTCACTTATGGTGGTCACCACTGTTTGGATGGTAGCTATAGTAGGCATAGTTCGAAATGTCTATGTTGGCTAAGATTTATATTCTACTTTCAAAATGAATTTTTCCTACACTATGCACTAGTAATAATATGAAATATTCTTTTTAATGCGTATCAAGCATCTTTGACTATCATAAGGAGAAATCTCCTCCGATTCTGCGTTTGCATGTGTGTGTGTGCGGGAGGCCTTATGGTAGTCTCATTTTTAAAAGCATTGCGAATTAAATTTAAAAATATTCCTCTATTTTGATTTTAAAGTTAAATAAACAGTTTTGAGTTCTCACACCAGTCACATGACTGACTTGGAGTTTATTGTTTTCCTTCCTAAACTCTGGGTGCCCACCAATTTCCACACGGGCAGTCAAGAGTTAGGTATATCAGGATATTCTGGATATTCTGGAGTTGCTGGAGGCAAGCTGGAGGGTATGGCGTATTATTTATATAGTATTTCTTTTTCCACTGTTTGTTGTTGTTGTACACTCTGATGATATGATGTAATGTAATTTATAAAATGTAATAACTGATAGTTCTTTGTTTAAAGATTATTCATTTATTTATTATATGTTGTTCCGCTGCGAATTGTGAGATTCTGATGTTGTTCTTGTTTTCTGTTCCGTTCCATTTTCTGTTTTTCTATCTATGTTCTCTATTCTCTTTTTTTTCTATTTTAAAATTTTCTATCTTATGTTTTCTCTTCCCTCTATCACTTTTTTTCTTTCTTCTTCTTTCTTTTCTTTTCCTAAATTCTTTTTCTTAAACCCCTAAGGGCTCGTATTTTCGTTCATCTTGAATTAATCAATGGAGATTAGTGTCTATTCAAGGAGTACGGACTTACGGGTCTTTACATGAGGAGTAGGTATGATCTTTTATTATTTATGTTGAGATATTATATATATGCACTTTGATGTTGTGAAGTAGTATAAGGGTTATATATACTTTGAAATGTATGAGGTTGGTTTGATGTGATATATGATAAATTTTAACATGTTGACGGATGTTTAAGGTTGGACTTTATGATGGTTGAGATTGAACTTATGCTTATTATATATACTGATGCATTTTTTATTATTGATGTGATATGTTTTGTGGTATATGTGATATGTGCGATTTGGGCTTTGATATATATGATTTATATGCATAAAATTGTTCTACAATATGTATTGTTATATATGTGTTGCTTGAGGCATGAATCATGGCTGAATTGCAAAAAAAAATTAGATTTTTAACGGCTTTCGAAAGCCAGTTCTCCAAAACGTGACAGCCTTAATGCTTGCAACGTGTACTCGATGATGCGACAGAAACCATCGAATAACCGATGAATGTTGTTGAAGAGTTATCGACAAAGCGATCAAAAAGTATGTCGATGAGCAGTTTCTCGATGGATGTTATTTCAATGGCTATTTTCGTCAGCTTTCGACGACCACTAACGATTATTAACCATCGAAATGACCGTTGCTACTTGTAGTGCATTTCAATCCAAATGTAAAACATTTTCCTAAGCTCGCCCACAACATCACGTTTCCAATATCTTTCCTTCACCATGTTTTCGAATAATTTTCTACGTCAATTTATATGCCGCCAATCATATCTTGATCCATCCTTTAAGAAGAATTTGTATTGATATTTGTTGAGATCTCCAATTGATTTGTTAGATAAATTCAATTAGCATCAACTTTTGGCACACAAGCGCCATCAAAATATCATTTAGGAATTTTGAATGTGAATATTTTATCAAATTTTAAACTACAAAAATGTTGAAACAATTATTCGGTAATAAAGTATGACAATAATAGAAAATTATTTAAAGCATGATGCTTTCAGTCACATTTCCTTGAATAACATAGAAAAAGAATATAAGTAAAACAAAACTTTATTTGACGTATAGCCTACCTCCATTGTAATTCATTTATATGTAGAACATTATCTATTAATACAAGAGATTCAAAATTCATGGATTTCACTTGAAATTTAGGCATAATTTTTTACTATCATTATTTAGAGGGATGCAGCGACTATATGGATTATGAACAAAGATATCTACTTTATAATTATTCTCATTAAGTAAATAAAACTATAAATATTCATATATATCAATAAACAAAATAAAGCAAGAAGTGCAAATTAGGTAAGAGAACACAACAACTTGTACTAATCTGGACTCCCTTCCTATATCCAATCTCAGAACTCCATTCTGGAATGTCATCTTCTCTCATTTGACCTAGAAGAATAGATGTTTTATAAACTATGACTGTGACTCTACACAAGACTTTCTAAAACTTTAAATAAATTATAGAAACTAGTGTATCTTGACTATTGGTTTTTCTCTTGCAATATAATGCCCTATAAACCACAAAGAATATCCCTAAAATGAATGAATGAATGAATGGTATAGAATGTGAACTGACTATTAGTGAACATAGAATTAAATAATCACCGAATGTAACTGATTGGTGTTTTAAGAAGTAAATCATAGAAGAAAAATAATGAATATAACTAGCATTTTATTTGAAGGGAGGTATGGCTTTTATAAATGATGTGGGGATGCATATGAAGGGACATTACTTTTTAACATCGAAGAGAGGCAATTGAAGAATAAAGTGGAAGGAGATTGAATTGAGAAGACATACTGAGAGAAGAAGGAATTCATAATTTTCCACACTCTGGAAACATGTCGAGATGTACAAACACATAGGTCGACATGTAAGTATTACACGTACCGACCTTTATATGTATTGGTTGACATGTGTCATATGGTCTTGTGCATTTGTGCATATATATTATTACTATTATTATTTCAACAGTTTTATTTGACCAGTTTAACACTTTGAAATTTAAAAAAATATTTTATAACACTTGTAACGTCGTGTCAAAATTTGGCTTAATTTGGATATTTTCCGTGGGGTATTAACAAATCCAAACTAAAATGGCTTGACAGGTACTCAGCAAGTAAAATATTCGACTTTTGTACCCACTTATTCATCTTCGAGTATTTCTTTAACTTTGTTATACTCTATTCATGTTACTTATTGCATATATTAGTAACATGAATGAAGTATAACGAAGTTAAAGAAATGTATGTATGTACAAAAAATTAATTCTTTTCAGATTTAGAATTATTAAATATATACATATATATTTAAAATTAATTTATTAAATTAAAAATTTGGAACTATGTAGATATAAATATAAAATATAAAATTTAAACAATATGCTTTATTTTGAAATTATAAATCATTATATTAAAATTATTTTTAAAATTTTACATTTTACAAATAATATTTTATATACGTGTGTGTGTGTGTATCCTAACAGCACACATGTATATAGAGGGACTAATATATCCGTTGTGATGAAAATCCTAATATCTATATATGAGCATATCAAATAATGTACACCATTCACGTTGCACGTGCATGTACACATTTATATGTATATGATACACATATCTTATTATATAATATAAACTAAACAATAAATAAAACTTTATTACAAATAAGATAAAGTATTTATTTTATTTAAAATAAATTTAGATAAAATGCAAATAAATTTAGACTTCATAGTCAAATAAGATCTAAATGGAAGAAGATTTTTTTTGAAATTTACCCATTTACACCGCTGCATGCTAGTCCAGATCCAACACTATGTTGAATTTTATTTTATTATATTGTTGAAATTTGAAAAAAAATGAAAATAGCTCAATGGGAAAATGAGATGAATAAGTTTAAGCTGAGAAGAGGAAGAAATGGCTAGATAACTTTTTTTATAGGGTGTTAAATCATATGGTCTAATGAAAGGTTTTCTGAGAACTGTTTAGCCGTATAAACGGCTTTTTGTAACTGGAAATTAGGTTCTAGTGATAACCTTCTAATTAAATGCAAATTATGGAAATCTATAAGCTTAAAAGACAAACTAAAGACATAATTATCCTTTCTCAATTGATACATCAAAATAATCCCAAATCCCTAAAGTGGTAAACCTAAATAGTTACACCAAAAATAAATGGCAAACCTGAGATGAATTCTCCCAAAGAAAAAAGGACTCCTTCACTGATCGATTTGTGGCTATATCATTATATGCTTCCTATTCTATAGTTTTATGTCTTTGTTAGTTCATATGTATGTTTTCAAGACGGTAAAAATAGGAGGAAGTAAGAAAAACAGTGATATTCAAATTGAAAAGGAGCAACTCAACGATTGTTAAATTTAAAAATATCAAGATTTGATGCAACTTACAGTGAGATTTATGGGTGCTTAGATTAAATGAATTTGATTGAAGATCAACCTAGAATGTTTTTGAAATATCGGTGAGGATGAAGTGATGATACTCATAAATGATTTCGATTAGAATTTCTATTACAACCATAAAAGGATGACACGGTTTGTGTTTCTTCTTTGCATGATGGCTAATTATTATCGATAATATAAATCATTAATGCACTGGACACTCTACCAGTAGCAAGATGCTCTTTGAGGGAACTATTGTTATTATTAACTTCTCTAATATTCTGTAACATTCTTGGTTTTTTTAGCCAAATTAATTTAGTGATTAATTTGATTTTTGAATTTAATATAGAATTAATTGGTAATTTAATTTGAAATTTCCAGGGACAAATGAAATAAAATGTGTTTGTTTACATAAAAATAGATATAAAAAGTATTTTGATTTAAAATTCAAGGATGTATCTTATAAATAAAAATTGGATTTGTTAACTCTGTATTTTGAAAAATTAAAGTATATATGTATATAAGATTATTTATTTGTATATAATTGATTTTCAAATCATTTTTCTTTATATAAGTACAAATATAAACATTCATTCATTTAAACTATAAATTTTAAAATTTAAATAAGAATAAATAGGAAAGTATGGTTTAAATTCAACATAATATTTACAAAAGTTTTCAAAGTTAATCATTTTCAAAACATTAAGATAGATATTTATTTATTTAAAAGGTTGGTAACTTGAGTTTAAAATTTAAATAAGATTTGTATATATAAACACATGAAAATATAATTCATGAATTAATGTACAAAACATAAAAACACAAATTCTAAATTAATTAAAAAAGGACTTAGAAATAATTTATAAATAAAATAAAGTAAAGGTCTAAACATAATTCTTATTTTAACAAGTGTAGGAAGATTAATAACAAGTGTGAGTTAACAACCAAGGAGATTGAACAAGTGTAGGATTAATAAACCAGTGGCTCATAATTCTCTTTAAATTTAAAATATATAGAAACATAGGTAAAGAAGAAGAATCGGGTTACTTTCACTCTCCCAAGTCTTCATCATCAAACCTGAAAATAAAGAAAAAAACTGAAAACCAGAAAAACAAAAGCTACAAACCAAATTGTCTCAACATCAAAACCAAAAACAAACAGAGATCAAAAGGAAACAAAGAAAATCAAAAAATAGATCAAAACAAAAGTAGCTTCAATCTAGAAACAAAAATTTCAATCAAAGCCTAGATCAAGCAACAAATTCAACATCAGAGTAAAACAAACTTCAGATCATCATCAACCAAACAGATCCACATAAACCAAGTTTCAGAAAACAAAAACAAGATTTCAGATCAAAGAAAAGAAAAAAAAATACTGTTCACTATTCTCTGGTCTCAGGTGAGTAAACCTTTCTTTTAAAAACAGTTTTAAAATCTATGATTAACTTGATGTATGTGATAAATTATGTTGTGATGATGTATGTTTGTTTATATGTTGACTGCGAATGCATGTCGAAATATGAAATGTCTATGTATTTATATAAGTTTCCTGTATGTATGCACTTCTCCATTCTTACTTACAGAGTTAAAGTTCTTTAAAGAAAATTTCATTTCTCTTCATACATTTAGTTTTAGGCTTTGATTTATAAATGGAAAATGATGGTAAGACTATAATACTGTTTTTAAAAATAAGTTCAAGCGTTTATATTAAGGTATTTTTTTTAAAAATAAGAAATTACAGCAAAAGTAAATTAAAGTCAGAAAATAAAAGATCTTAATTTTTAGTTTTAACTTCATAACTAGGTTTGTATTTGTAAATGATGAATTTAGACAGTAAAATCATGATTTTTAGAGTACTATTCATCGAGATATGCTTAGTTAATCAGATTTGGGTATTTTGTAAATCGTCTGCGATCGATGATGGTTTGGAGGTTGGTGTTTTTATTGAAGATAGACTAGGGGATGATGATCGTGGGCCATCGATTTTTCTGGTTATTGTATCGATCAGTTGAAGGTGATCTAGGATTGGCCAACAGTTTTTGTCGTCGAGATATTTGAGGTGATTGTGGGTTCGACTGTGCACCAGAACTGTTCGCGTGAGGGGGAAGCGATACTTAGGTTTGAGATGCAACTCTGGACGGGGTGGCAGAATTTCTGGTGGTCAGGTTCGCCGTCGACGAGTGGAAAGGATGTACCGATTTGAAGTTCCAGTCTGGGTTGATGTGCTCGTTTTCGGATTGCTTTTGAATTCGTTATTCTAGAGGGTCGAGGAGGACAACGGGGTTGTTGACAACTTACCGAAGATCAGGAAGTTGGTTGGAGGAGCCTAGTTCGACTATGAACGTGCACTGTGCACATCTGCATACCTGGGTTTGTGAAGATTTAGGGAAGAAAGATTGTACCTGGGTTTTTTCTCGAGAATGGTAGGGGTTTGACTCGGAGCTGCTTTGATAACGTTTTACTCGGAGAGATGATTGGGGTTTTGCTTGGTTTACTCTGAGTTTGTCTCGGGTTGTATTTGTTAGTAACCAGATTTCAAAAAAAAAATTTAAAAGAAAATGTACAGGCTTATAAAGAGCAAAGGTTTTTAACAATTTTAAAGTTTTAAATAATTTAGTTTTATAAAGAAATGTTTAGCCAAGTTTAAAGTATGTTTTAAATAAATATGTTTATAAATAAATTATTTAACAAGTTTTAAAATTTAAACATAATCAAGATTAAATAATTTATTAACCATTTCTTGTAAAATAGTTAATGTTTAAATTAAGATGGAACTTATTAAAGGTTTGAAAGATAAAATTATTTGAGTTGAAAATGTTTTTAATATATATAACCTTTATTTTTAAAAAGTTTATTTTTTTTCAAATAAACTTAATATTGTGATTAAGTAAGCGATTAAAGAATGAGGTGTTTTATTAATTTAGAGATTTAAGTTAAGTGTTTAATGATAATTAATTACAAGATTTATTAAACAAGGTTTAAATGATAATTTAAGTAGTTAGTAAAGATAAAATGGTTTATCTTTTAATTAATTGAGTAATTAATGATTCGTTAACAAAATTACTTAAAGAATAATTATTTAAAAAAATTAAATTAATTAAAGGTTAATTAATTAATAATTAGTGGTTAATTAATTAATAATTAAGGGTTAGTTAATTGAGAATTAAGTTATTAATTACATAATTAAGGTAAATTAAATAATGATTTGAAGGTTAGTGAAAGTGATTAAAGAATGATGAATTAATTAAGGGTTAATTAATGTAATTAATTAAGGATAATTAATTAAAGAATAATTAAATAATTAAGGGTTAGTTATTTAATGATTAAAGGTTGGTTAATTAATAATCAAAGGTTAATTAATAAGAGATTAAAGGATGATTAATCAAGATGGTTTGTAATTAATTGATATTAATTAACCAGGAATAGTGATTTATTCATAAGTAGTCTATCTGATTTAAATTAATTAGACAATTAATTGATCATACTTATGGATGTTTGAATCTATTGATGGTTGAATTGTTTGATATCCCTGATATGTTATGCTTTATGCTATGAATTGTTTTGCTGTGATTTGTGATGAATGTAATTTATTTACCTGTGATAAATTTACATTATTTATCTGTGAATCTGTGAGTGAAGATAAGCGTTATGGATTATACCGCTTATCGATATTACTATGTTCGAATCTATGATGATTGATGATGGACTATTGTGTAAAACCCTTGGACTACACCTTACACACACAAATATGGATTGCACGAGGAAATTGGTTAAGTCATAGATATTTGAATCTAATATTATGAAATGGTTTTAAAGACTGAATTTTGAATCCAAAAATAGTTTTGGAAATGGAATTGGATTAAATATGAGAAGCTTTTGAAAAGGAGTTTTGAAGATAAAAGTTATTTTGAATAACTTGATAAAGTTTTGAAATTTAAATAATTTGATTTGAATTTGGATTCAAGATTTGAATTGAATTCTATATTTGAAAATTATGGTTTAAAAAGGTTATACAAGTTATAAATGTGTTTATATGGGTTTTAAACCATTTCAAAAGTATTATTTTGGAAATTTGAATTTAACCCAAGTTTTATACTTGAAGGGCTTTAGCTTGTGCAAGTGTAATTGGATTTTTTTTAGAAACCAAAACTATTTATTTTCAAATAATAATATCTTTATATAAAGAAAGGATTTCCAATTTGTGTTGGAAGGATTTCAAGTTTGAAATGAAAATAATTTGAAAGCTATGAATGAATCTTTGTGAAAGATTGTTGAACTTGGTTTTGAAATTAAAGAGGATCTAAAAGGTGTATCTTTTGTATAAAAGATTTGAAATGGAATTGTTTTTTATAAGCTATGAATCTTTGAAAATGCTTTTTGAAAGCTATGAACCGAGTCTTTGATTTAATGATTGGATGAGTTAATCCAATTTGAAAAGAAAATTATTGTAAAGGCTATGAATGAATCTTTGTGAAAGATTGGTGAACTTTGTGAAGTGAATCTTTTTGTTTAAAGATTTGTAAATGGTAATTTTTTTAAACCATTTGAAGGAAGGTTTTGGGTTTTAAGTTGTGACTTAACTATGATCCCAATATCCATATGTTTTTAAATTAAGTGCTCATTATTCAGTTTAGTCGGAAGAGGACCTTGTGTCATATAACCCATTCCGAATAATGATACGACGATATTGACAGCATTTGAAGACCGGCGGTGAAGACCGGATATTTTCGAAAGCGAAAGGATAACTCGTCGAATGTCTCTACACCGGCTGATCCCCGGTAGAGAGATTTATATCATCCTTTGTGATGGAAAATCCAAACGGGATTAGGAATTATCCGAATTTGCAAGGGCTTCTTTGAAATGCCTTCGGTTTCGTTCGATCCCGGAACGGACTTGTATGGATGTGTGTCCGACGTTACACGTTGAGATGTAAAGCTGGTTTCTATCAAATACATTTCTGTTTGGTGGTGGAGAATTTATTCTCTTAGCTTAACAGCCTTCTCTGAGACGTACGAGCTCAGAGGTTATGTAGTTGATGGTTACCAACGATACATTCCCAATTTGGTAATGTGGCATACGAAGTGCTGCTGATCATTTGTTGATTGAAGCATGGCTTTTTTGAAAAGTGTAGCTTTGTAGACGAGACTTCGTCGAGCCTCACAACCCGAAAATGGTCAAAACAGGAATGTTGCGGCAAGGTTTTTAGGGGTCGCGCCCCTACGGTATGTCCATTTCCTTTTGGATAAAAGTGGTATCATGTTATGGAGCCCAAATATTTAACTGTGTGGTTGTTGCTATTTGTTGGTGAATCTCGAGATAAAGGTTGGTAACGACCGGGGATGGCTTACTTGTAGGTGTTACTTCCGGACAGGGGTAACCCGGCCTTGTGTTGGTATGGGACCGTTTGGTTCTTGGGGGTGTCCCTCCAGAGGCGTTCCATTTGATGAGGAAGTTCCTTAGCCTGACCATTTGTTGGAAATCCAAAAAAAATACGCGCCCTGTACGATTTTAGTTGTATAACCTGCTATGGAATGTGGTGGTAACCTGCTATTGAACATGGTAGCTATAGTAGGCATACAAAAATGGTTGTATGCTGGCTAAGATTAATATTATACTTTCAAAAGGTTTTCTGCACTATGCACTAATAATAATATCAAAAGGTTTTTGCGTATCAAGCATGTTTGACTATCATAAGGAGAAGTCTCCTCCAGTTCTGCATTTGCTTGGTGTGTGCGGTGGGAGGCCTTATGGTGGTCTCATTTTCCAAAAAGCATTGCGGATTTCAATCTTAAATTCTTTTGTTGTTTGCTTTTGTTTAAAAACTAATTTTGTTTTCTCATACCAGTCCCATGACTGTCCTAGAATTTATTGATCCCTATCTAAACTCTGGATGCCCGCAATTTTTCCACACGGGCAGTCTAGAGTTAGATTTTCAGATAATCGGCTAGTAGATGTAGATTCGATAACCTTTGAAGTCTTTGGTTTGGTAATCGATGTTTGGATCGCACTTTGCTACAAGTTCAACATGATGATGGTTGGAGAATTGGAGCTTTGGCATTGGAGACTCAGTTGTTGGATTCCCGCTTTCTCACTTGAAAGACTCTATTGTGGCCATCTTTCCGCTGTCGATGATCGCAAAGTCTAGACCATCCTTGTTGTTGTTATCCTATTCCACTGATGTATATTTATCTCTGATATTGTTGGAATTAATATTGTATCGGATATTGTATTCATTGTCATATCAATGATATTGTTTTCTTCCGTTGTGTTGTTGTACTTAATGGGTTATAAGCTCCAATGAATCAGATTTTTACGGTTGAATCTGCGGCATTCGAATACGAATGAAGTATAGATATCGATTTTCGAACGCTAAAATTCGGGTCATCACATTTGGTTTCAGGGCTGAAGGTTGAAAATTTAGCTTTTGGAGTATAACACATTAGGTAACTCATTAGAAATAGGGTGGAGTATACCCTAGAATGAGTATTCCCTAAGATATCCATCCGTGTTCCCCAGTAAATTCTCTTGCTATCCATTGATAGTTAGTATGAATGCAAGTAGATGACGAGATAGGGGACATGGGAGTACGACTATAAGTCGTCAATGCGATGTAACAACAAGGAAATAATTTTTTCTCTATCAATCTCTTTTAGTCATCATCCGATTTTAATTCTTTGATGGCTTCGTGGCAGCTCAAGGGAAAGCTTTGGAGAGAGATCATTATTTTAGCCGAGTCAAAGAATGAGTTGGCATGGGACATAAACTCCAGATAGGTCAGAATTGTTTGCTTTGGATACTATGGTTGATAGGTATACTTTTTTAAAACTAAAGTTTAGGGATTGTCCCCTACTTTCAAATTTCGAGGATGAAATTTTCTTAAAGGGGGAAATCTATAACATTCCTGGTTTTTTTAGCCAAATTAATTTAGCGATTAATTTGATTTTTGAATTTAATATAGAATTAATTGGTTATTTAATTTGAAATTTCCAGGGATAAATGAAATAAAATGTGTTTGTTTACATAAAAATAGATATAAAAAGAACTTTGATTTAAAATTCAAGGATAAGTATCTTATAGATAAAAATTGGATTTGTTAACTCTGTATTTTGAAAAATTAAAGTATATATGTATATAAGATTATTTATTTGTATTGATTTTCAAATCATTTTTCTTTATATAAGTACAAATATAAACATTCATTCATTTAAACTACAAATTTTAAAATTTAAATAAGAATAAATAGAAAAGTATGGTTTAAATTCAACATAAAGTTTACAAAAATTTTCAAAGTTAATCATTTTCAAAACATTAAAATAGATATTTATTTATTTAAAAGGTTGGTAACTTGATTTTAAAATTTAAATAAGATTTGTATGTATGTAAATATAAACACATGAAAATATAATTCATGAATTAATATACAAAACATAAAAACACAAATTCTAAATTAATTAAAAAAGGACACAGAAATAATTTATAAATAAAATAAAGTAAAGGTCTAAACATAAATTTTCTTGTTTTAACAAGTGTAGGAAGATTAATAACAAGTGTGAGTTAATAACCAAGGAAATTGAACAAGTGTAAGATTAATAAACAAGTGGCTTACAATTCTCTTAAAATTCAAAATATATAGAAATATAGGTAAAGAAAAGCACCAGGTTACTTCACTCTCCCAAGTCTTCATCATCAAACCTGAAAATAAAGAAAAAAATGGAAACCAGAAAAACAAAAGCTACAAACCAAATTATCTCAAGATCAAAACCAAAAACAAACAGAGATCAAAAGGAAAAAAAAGAAAATCAAAAAACAGATCAAAACAAAAGTAGCTTCAATCTGGAAACTAAATTTCAATCAAAGCCTGGATCAAGCAACAAATTCAACATCAAAGTAAAACAAACTTCAGATCATCATCAACCAAACAGATCCAGATAAACTAAGTTTCAGAAAACAAAAGCAAGATTTTAGATCAAAGAAAAGAAAAAAAATATTGTTCACTGTTCCCTGATCTCAAGTGAGTAAACCTTTCTCTTAAAAAAAGTTTTAAAAATCTATGATTAACTATGTGATAAATTGTGTTGTGATGATGTATGTTTGTTTATATGTTGACTGTGAATGCATGTTGAAATATGAAATGTCTGTGTATTTATATAAGTTTCCTGTATATACGCACTTCTCTCCTCTTACTTACAGAGTTAAAATTCTTTAAAGAAAATTTCATTTCTCTTCATACATTTAGTTTTAGGCTTTGATTTATAAATGGAAAATGATGGTAAGACTGTAATTCTATTTTTAAAAATAAATTCAAGTGTTTATATTAAGGGATTTTTTTTCAAAAATAATAAATTACGGTAAAAGTAAATTAAAGTCAGAAAATAAAATATCTTAATTTTTAGTTTTAACTTCATAACTAGGTTTGTATCTGGAATGATGAATTTAGACGGTAAAATCATGATTTTTAGAGTAGTATTCATTGAGATACGCTTAGTTGATCAGATTTGGGTATTTTGTAAATCGTCGACGATCGATGATGGTTTGGAGGTTGATGTTGTTATTAAAGATAGCCTAGGGGATGATGATCGCGGGAAAAATCGATGGAGATTTTTCTGGTGATCGTATCGATCAGTTGAAGGCGATCTAGGGGTCAACAGTTTTTGTCGTCGAGACATTTGAGGTGATTGCAGGTTCGACTATGCATAGGAACTGTTTGCGTGAGGGGGAAGCGATATTTGGGTTTGAGATGCGACTCTGGACGGGTGGCACACTACAAGAAAACATGTTATTAATAAAGCCTTATTCTAAAGCGTTATTACTTACCCATAATTATTTGTCCTTATGTTTTGTACGGTACATGTGTAACATTTTGGCCCCAAAATTTGCGTCTCCCTCCAAAAACACTTAAACTGGTTTTGTCTCCCTCCCAAATATCACTAAACAATTTTCATCTCCCTCCCAAAACGAAATAACCCTAACCGACATTCTCTTCCAATCTCCACCTCTAGTTACCGAACTTCAGTCGTTCTACTCCATCTCCTAAGCTTTGATTCACATTTAATTACATGTTATACGATCCCAAATCAACATGTGCCGCTTCTCTACCTTCATCGCGACTTGCTTCTCAACAATGGCTCAACGCATGTGCCACTTCTTCAACTTCATCAACATCAAAAACCAGCGGCTAGCACTCTTCTTCTCAGTGGTCTTCCCTGCGGTGGCTCAACATCCTGGCCAATTTATTGAGGTATTCTCGCGAGTCACACTTTCATGACATCAAATTTCTTCCTCATTTCAGATTGCACTACTGCCTTGGCCAGTATAACATTCTCTCTGCCACCACTGATGCCATGAGGCAAGCTCGTTTTTTTTTTCGAATTTTGATTTAGTTACAACCTTTCTCTGACTATTGATTCTTATGCTTCTAACTTGTTTTTGTTCATTTGTTCGTTAATATCCATAGATTACTGTTCATGAAGGTATTGAAAGTATAGATATTGAGTAAAACATAGCATATATTTTAATAGAAACTACTGTGGAAATAGACAATAGGGAAGTAAGAATCAAAAATGTGGTGAAAGTGCTTATTATTGTGATGTTGTATCCTACTGAAGGTTTATACTAGTTTTCTTTTATTGTGATACTAGAAATAGACAGTAAGAATCTAGAAATTACTGGCTTACATTGTTTTCTTTTACATTGGTTAAAGTATCAGATGGAACTATAAAATATTAATTGTTCTTGTTTGTTACCAAAGATTGAAGGGTTATTAAGTCATTATTCTTCTTACTTGTGAATTTTTGCTAGAGTGTTCTAATTTTTTTTAATCTACCCTTTCCTATTTTGCAAGCGAGTTCAAAATTTAGCACATATAACCATTTGCTTCACTGAATAGGAAACGCATGGTTGTATGCTATACTTGTATGCGGAGAACAACACATCATCTCTTTTCTTTTTTCGACTTTACACATTTTTATTTGTTATTTTGACTATAAGAAGTAAACAGACTTGAATTTGCATTGGATTCGATATGAACCTATTGTTAACTAAATTTAATATTGAGTTCAGCCGTGCTAAAAGTTTTATCTTCTTCTTTTGCATGCTCATGTTGTGTTATCTTGTAAATATCAAATGGTTTTATTCTTGCTTATAGTATTATTATTTCCTAGATTGTGAAATATGAAGATTTTTTTTTGAAACTGTGTAAAATTATGCATTGGTTTGATAACATGTATTTTAGATGAATCGGATTGATTCATGTTACTTCTATGATTTATTTATGAATTTTTTCTAAGCAGAGGCCATGATTGGGTTACATATAGTGGAGTTGTTTTCTCATCACTAACAAAAAGACATAACATAACAGTAATTAAGGCAACTCCCAATGTAAATTATGGAAACATTATATATTAGGAAACAACTTCATGCAACCCGCAAGTGACCTGGTCTAGAGTTGCTAGACGAGTCTGAGACCATTGCAGTACCACATAAGCAACTAGCACTATATTTTCTGAATGATTTGTTGAAGGCAAATAACTCAATTACCACCACACAAAACGTAAGATTTTAAATTTTCTCATAGACAAAATTTTACGTCTTGTTTATGTTCCTCTAGTTTCTAAAGTCAATTTTTAATTTTGAATTGGTATTTCAATACACAAATTATTTCTTTTCCTTTTCAGTTATTATATTCAGTAAGTGGCTGCGCACAAGATTGGTTTTAAAAATGTGTGGATAATCAAGGCATGAGGTTAAATTTATCTTCCAAATTTTTTACAATGTTTTTTGGTGAGTCTCACGAGTTAAAGTACTTACTCATACTACTATCAATGAATGAGATACTTATATATATATACATACATACATATATATAATGAAATTAAACATATAAACAATTTTGATTTAGATAGAATTTAGCTAAGTGCTATGATGAATATCTAAAGTGGGGCTAAAAATGGTTACAATAAGACCTGGATGCATGGGGATGGCTGAAGATTTCATAAACAAGTATGGTGAAGAAAGAGAAAAAGATTTAGCTTTGTCACTCCATGTTTTTGCTCTTCTTTAGATGATGAGAAAAATACAGGTTAGTACCACATCAAGATGGAAACTTCATTTCTCTAATCTTCCGAAATGAAATTAGAGGTCCTTATTTGTAGTATTTTGTTGGGTGAAGTTGTGTGTATGGTTTTTTTTTCAAACTAAAACCTGATTGAATGGAATTCTAACCTAGTTTAGAATATTTATGCAAAAGCCAAAGAAATTGGTATATGTTCGTCTTACGATGTAGTGTACATGTGATTTAACTATTTTACAAATCTTATTATTTAAAGTGAAAAATGGTCCATGTACACCAGGAGAAGATATTAAACTAGTTTCATATATCCAGAAGCATGGTCCTGGGAATTGGAAATATGTTCCTACAAATGTTGGTTCGCTTCTTATATGTTTCAACATTTATTTCTTTTTTAAAGTGCATTTTTTATGTTTTAATTTTCATTAATCATTCTCTAACAATAGATATTAATTAATCCATTGGTATTATTCCAGGATTAACGAGATGTAGTAAGAGTTGCAGTCTGAGATGGACAAATTATTTAAGACCAGGGATTAGACGTGGAAATTTCATAGATCAAGAAGAATAACTAATTATCCATCTCCAGACATTATTAGGAAACAGGTAAACAATATTGCATTCTCATGATAATAATAGAGAATAGTGAGTCCTTGTTCTAACTATAAACACATATGGTATAACAGAATATTCTTTTACTTTCTTTGGTATTCAATTTTGAAATAAGATGGTTTATATTCATTTGGGTAATCAACAGAAGCATATTAAAAATGAGGTATCATTGACATTTGTTACTGAGTTGAATGGTATAACTTCAAGAAAAATTGTCTTTTATAACACCAATAGATAACACGATACTCTATAGCGTTATGGTTTGCATTAATTTGATTTATTTACAGTAGAGATCTGTTGAGTAATGCATTGACTCTTCCGATTTTTTTGTGCCCATCCTTTTGTCAAATTATTTCCCACCTGCATTTCATTCCAAGTTTTTTTCCATCTTAAAACCCAAAAAATTCTAACTTTTTCTTTCCGTAAATCCCCAAATCACTCTTTCCCTAATTCCCTCCTTCAGATCCATTGGAGTAGAATGGCTTATGTTATTTGCTATGATATTGCACCTTTTGATTATTTGATTGGGCCATTTCACTAAAGGTGGGTCATTTCACTAGCTAATTAAAAATATGTATCTTTTCAATCAGTCTTGTTTAATTTTACCCAATTTATGGTTCACTTGCAAGTTATTTATCGGTTGATTATATATGTTGAGTGTCAAATGCACTAATGTGGAGTGAGCTTAGAGTGCATTGAGTTATTTTATTGTTCGAATCCATAGAAGCTTCAACTTCAAAGATTCATTTATAAACACTTACATATGTCATGGATGAATATAATATCAGACAATGATCACATTATCAGTAACAAGGTTTCTATAAAGATTCAAATCCTATACCATGAATAATAAGTTTTGACTATTGTAATTCTTAGATTTAGGGCATTTAAATTGTAAATTGTGTGTATGCTTGTATGTCTAAAATTCTTTGCATATGAGTTATTAAATGACATTTCTTTCCATCTTCACGGGTTTTTTAATTATCACGACAGAGTATTCCACGTTGCCTCTCTCCATCTCTCTCAACATTTCAGGGTGATGCCTAAGGATTGGGATGGCACTATGAGAGATCCATACAAGGATCTCAATGAGATATCAATGAAAGAAGACCAGAGATTGTATGAAGAATTTATTCAGTGTCTTGAATTCAACAAGAAAAGGTAAGATTTCTTCTATATAAAGAATATTTAATTAGAGAATATTTGGCTATTCATTTTGGTAACTAAACATTTTTGCAACATAAAGTTACTTCAAATATGGAATCTGGATCTACACTCCTTTTGTTCGAATCCATCTCCCAACAAGTTTAAATATGAGCATATTTAAGGCTGATGTTTTGCTTTACTTTATTTTTGTATTTTGGTATAAAGGCCTTTTTATGAACTCCCATGTTATGTAAACTATGGCAGTACACCTCTTAGCTATGCTTATATTGGCTTGCAAGTTGTGCAGTCTTATTACATCAGCAAGTGCTTTGAAAATCGGAGGACAAACCATGCATGCATTCCATGTATACACAACTGTATACAGACACATACATTTACACATTTTCATGCAGGCATGCATGCACACATACATACATATGTACATTTGCACAAGCACATGAATGTGTGCCATGCATATACATACATATTACACACATGGGCACACGGGGACACGCGCACACGGGGACACGCATGTGAGTTAAGAGGAGCCTGCACAACAAATTAACTGTCTTATCTGCACCACACATAAATAGACGCACTTACCCCCATTAACACCCTTATTTGTAATAGAACTTAGGGCATCTTTGTACAAAAATACAAAAAACACAGCCAATTATTTGTACTTCCGACAGATTCATAACCCCTAAATATGTACACAAACGAGAGAGTACCTGTCTCGCTCATGCATGCATGCATGTAATCCTGAAGGTGGTAACTGTTTGGTTGAGCAGAAAAGTGCAGGGTTCGAATATCGATTACGTTGCATAAACCCTTTGATTTACTTGAATATAACCGTGCTTACGTTTTATTCTTGCTTTATATATGTGTTTATGTTAAACTAATGAGCATTTATTAGTTACAAATTATAATTACACTTTTTGCAATCATATGGTGATTTTTCCTTCTTTTTTTGTTCACTAGAAAGATCTGAAATCATTTAACTACTTTGCTTTTGGTGTAGGTGGAGGACTTGCTTAGGAATGAACTTGGAAAAAAATATGATGTTGATATTCCTACATCGACTAGTTACAACTTACAGGTATGTTTTCCTGATTTTCCAATCTGGTCAAATCTATAACAAGATAATAGAACATACCATGGTCTTTATCTATCCATTACAACCACTAACTTATATGATCAAACATAAGTGTTCATTTATGTATTTTAGCTTAGTCAAATTCCAAATGTACACATAAATTAGCACATGATTAATTTCTTATCTATAAAATGGTAACAAGTACAAAACTACTAGCATGAAGTTTCTCACCTGTCATTTCCATTCCCATTATGCAAGTACTTCATGTCTACATAAAACCAAAACCACTGTTTAATTTACAAAGTTCAAAATAATCATGATTTGTTTGCCCATGAATATGATGGTCATCATAATGCACATGTACCTGTGCTTGAACCCTTACAAGGCTATATATGTTATCTGATCTATTTTTGGAAGAAATACTTAAGGCATTGTGTTTATTCAATGTTGCAAGTAGATGGTCGTTGCAAGTAGATGTAAGGCAAGTTGAGTGGTCTGTGTATGGGGAGATTGTGGAATGAGAAGTTGTTGAGCAGTGAGTGATGGGCAGGATCAGGTTGTATGTATTGAAGTATTGCGATTGGTGGTTCACTGTCTGGTGGACAGTGTGATGTAGCAATGGGAAGTAGAGAATGAAGGAGTTGGCGAGGTGATGGAGTGCGATTGAGTTATTGGAGTGAAAACAGTTGTATGTTGTGTTGTGGATGTTGCTATGGGAAGGGCAGTGTATGTCAGTAATGGGGAGGAATCGTATGTTGTTGCTGTTGTCAGGGTCTGATGGTGGACTATAACTGCAGTTTTGTCATTGAGGGGATGGTGGTCGGGGTAGTTGGTATGAAGTTTGTAGTAGTGATTGTGTTAGTGGAAGGCTGGAAATTGATAGGAGCTATTGTTTGACGATAGGCAGGGGTGTTGACAGTTTTGAAGCAGAGGGGATTGTGTGAATTGATGTTGGTTGTGGGAATGAAATTTAGTGGGTTTGTAGTGGGCTATTGTGCAGTATGAAGTGGTGATTGGGATGAAAGTGGCAAATGCTGAAGTCGAGGACAGGGCAGTGCATTTGCAGTTTGGTGGTATTTGCCAATGAGTGGAGAAGTGGAATGAGCAGGTATTTTGATTGTAGTGTGGGTTTTGGAGGTATCTTGCTGTGGTAGTGTGCAGGCAGAGAAAAACAGAGGTAGAACAGTGGTGATGTTGGCAATGTTTTGTAAATGTAAAAAAAAAATGAATAAGCAAAAATGTAAATGTAAAAGAAATGAAATGGAAATTGCTAAGGAAATAAAATATTTTTGTTTGTGTTTTGAAATTGTGATGTTCTTTTTTTTAAATAGAAATGGAATGCAAATGGAAGGAAAAGCAAGAAACAATCACACAAATAAAATCACACAACTATAACATGAGCTGTAAAAGAATTTATCAATACTATAACATGTTGATTTAATAGCGGGAAATGACCGCTATTGAATAAATATTTTATAGCGGCAAAATGGTGTTATAAAGATTTCCAATTCCGTTGAGATTTCGCTGTATTATAGCGGCTACAATGAGCTATTCAATAAATATTTTATAGCGGCAAAATGGTGTTATAAAGATTTCCAGTTCCGTTGAGATTTAGCTGTATTATAGCGGCTATAATGAGCTATTGAATTAACGTACCATAGCGGCGAATTTGCGTTATAAAACTAAGCTCAACCATAGCGGCATATTTTGTGTTATAAATATTCAACAGTTTTTTATAACATGTCGATATACAGCGCTTATCAAACCGCTATGGTTGTGATTAATAGCGGCTATATGCCGCTATAAAAGACACTTTTTGTTGTAGTGGCAGAATTTCTGGTGGTCAGGTTTGCCGCCGACGAGGGGAATTGATGTACTGATTTGAAATTCCAGTTTGGGTTGATGTGCTCGTTTTCTAATTTCTTTCGAATTCGTTATTCTAAAGGGTCAAGGAGGATGACGGGGTTGTTGACGACTTGCCGAAGATTAGGAAATTGGTCGAAGGAGCCTAGTTCGACTGTGCATGTGCACTGTGCACATCTGCATACCTGGGTTTGTGAAGATTTAAGGAAGAAAGCTTGTAACCGGGTTTCGTCTCGGGAATGATAGCGGTTTGACTCGGAGCTGCTATGATAACGTTTTACTCAAAGAGATGATCGGGATTTTTCTTGGTTTACTCAGAGTTGGTCTCGGGCTGTATTTGTTAGTAACCAGATTTCAAAATTTTTTTTAAAGAAAATGTGCAGGCTTATAAAGAGCAAAGGTTTTCAACAATTTTAAAGTTTTAAATAATCTAGTTTTATAAAGAAATGTTTAGTTAAGTTTAAAGTATATTTTAAATAAATATGTTTATAAGTAAATTATTTAACAAGTTTTAATTTAAAAGGAATAACAAGTTTTAAAATTTAAACTTAATCAAGGTTAAATAGTTTATTAACCATTTCATTTAAAATAATTAATGTTTAAATTAAGATGGAACTTATTAAAGGTTTGAAAGATAAAAGTATTTGAGTATAAAGTGTTTTTAATATATATAACCTTTGTTTTTAAAAAGTTTATTTTTTTAAAATAAACTTAATATTGTGATCAAGTAAATAATTAAAGAGTGAAGTGTTTTATTAGTTTAGAGATTTAAGTTAAGTGTTTAATGATAATTAATTACAAGATTTATTAAACAAGGTTTAAATGATAATTTAAGTAATTAGTAAAGATAAAATGGATTATCTTTTAATTAATTAAGTAATTAATGATTTGTTAATAAAATTACTTAAAGAATAATTATTTAAAAAAATTAAATTAATTAAAGGTTAATCAACTAATAGGGATTAATTAGTTAATAATTAAGGGTTAATTAATTGAGAATTAAGGTTAATTAATTACATGATTAAGGTTAATTAAATAATGATTTGAAGGTTAATGAAAGTGATTAAAGAATGATGAATTAATTAAGGGTTAATTAATGTAATTAATTAAGGATAATTAATTAAAGGATACTTAAATAATTAGGGGTTAATTATTTAATGATTAAAGGTTGATTAATTAATAATCAAAGGTTAATTAATTTATTATTAAAGTTTAATTAATAAGAGATTAAAGGATGATTAATCAAGATGGTTTGTAATTAATTGATATTAATTAACCATGATTAGTGATTTATTCATAAATAATCTATCTGATTTAAATTAATCTAACAGTTAATTGATCTTACTTATGGATGTTTGAATTCTATTGATGGTTGAATTGTTTGATATCCCTGATATGTTATGCTTTGTGCTATGAATTGTTTAGGTGTGATCTGTGATGAATGTAATTTATTTATCAGTGATAAATTTACATTATTTATCTGTGAATCTGTGAATGAAGATAAGCGTTATAGATTATACCGCTTATCGATATTACTGTGTTTGAATCTGTGATGATTGATGATGATGCACTATTGTGTAAAACCCATGTACTACACCTTACACACACAAATATGGATTGTACGAGAAAATTGGTTAAGTCGCAGATATTTGAATCTAATATTATGAAATGGTTTTAAAGACTGAATTTTGAATCCAAAAATGGTTTTGGAAATGGAATTGGGTTAAATATGAGAAGCTTTTGAAAAGGAGTTTTGAAGATAAAAGTTATTTTGAGTAACTTGATAAAGATTTGAAATTTAAATAATTTGATTTGAATTTGGATTCAAGATTTGAATTGAATTCTATATTTGAAAATTATGGTTTAAAAAGGTTATACAAGTTATAAATGTATTTATATGGGTTTTAAACCATTTCAAAAGTATTATTTTGGAAATTTGAATTTAACCCAATTTTTATACTTGAAGGGTTTAGCTTGTGCAAATGTAATTGGATTTTTTTTGAAACGAAAACTATCTGTTTTCAAATAATACTATCTTTCATATAAAGAAAGGATTTTCAATTTGTGTTGAAAGGATTTCAAGTTTGAAATGAAAATAGTTTGAAATCTATGAATGAATCTTTGTGAAAGATTGTTGAACTTGGCTTTGAAATTAAACAGGATCTAAAAGGTCTATCTTTTGTATAAAAGATTTGAAATGGAATTGTTTTTGAAAGCTATGAGTCTTTGGAAACGGTTTTTGAAAGCTATGAACTGAGTCTTTGATTTAATGATTGGATGAGTTAATCCAATTTGAAAAGAAAATTGTTTCGAAGGCTATGAATGAACCTTTGTGAAAGATTAGTGAACTTTGTGAAGTGAATCTTTTTGTTTAAAAATTTGTAAATGGTAATTTGTTTAAACCATTTGAAGAAAGGTTTTGGGTTTTAAGTTGTGACTTAACTAAGATCCCAATTTCCATATGTTTTTAAATTAAGCGCTCATTATTCAGTTTAGCCGAGAGAGGACCTTGTGTCATATAACCCATTCTGAATAATGATACGATGATATGGATAGTATTTGAGGACCGGTGGTGAAGACCAGATATTTTTGAAAGTGAAAGGATAACTCGTCGAATGTCTCTACACCTGCTGATCCCCGGTATAGAGATTTATATCATCCTTTGTGATGGAAAATCCGTACGTGATTAGGGATTATTCGAATTTGCAAGGGCTTCTTTGAAGTGCCTTCGGTTCCATTCGATCCCGAAACAGACTTGTATGGATGTGTGTCTGACGTTACACTTTGAGATGTAATGCTGTTTTCTATCAAATACATCTCTGTTTGGTGGCGGAGAATTTATTCTCTTAGCGTAACACCCTTCTCTGAGATGTACGAGCTCAGAGGTTATGTATTTGATGGTTACTAGTGATACATTCCCAATTTGGTAATGTGACATACGAAGTGCTGCTAATCATTTGTTAATCGAATTATGGCTTTTTTGCAAAGTGTAGCTTTGTGGACGAGACTTCGTCGAGCCTCACAACCTGAAAATGGTCGAAACAGGAATGTTGCGGCAAGGTTTTTAGGGGTTGTGGCCCTAGGATATGTTCATTTCCTTCTAGATAAAAGTGGTATCATGGTATAGAGCTCAGATATTTAACTGTGTAGTTGTTTCTATTTGTTGGTTAATCTCGGGATAAAGGTCGGTAACAACTGGGGATGCCTTACTTGTAGGTGTTACTTCCGGGCAGGGGTAACCCGGTCTTGTGTTGGTAGGAAACCGTTTTGGTTCTTGGGCGTTCCTCCAGAGGCGTTCCATTTGATGAGGAAGTTCCTTAGCCTGACCAATTGTTGGAAATCCAAAGAAACAATACGCGCCCTGTACGGTTTTAGTTGTATAACCTGCCGTGGAATGTGGTGGTAACCTCCTAGTGAACATGGTAGCTATAGTAGGCATACAATAATGATTGTATGCTGGCTAAGATTAATATTATACTTTCGAAAGATTTTCTGCATTATGCACTAATAATAATATCAAAAGGTTTTCACATATCAAGCATATTTGACTATCATAAGGAGAAATCTCCTCCAATTCTGCATTTGCATGGTGTGTGGGTGGGAGGCCTTATGGTAGTTTCGTTTTCCAGAAAGCATTGCGGATTTCAATCTTAAATTTTTTTTGTTGTTTGTTTTTGTTTGCTCATACCAGTCTCATGACTGATCTGGAGTTTATTGTTCCCTGTCTAAACTCTGGGTGCCCCAATTTTTCCACACGGGCAGTCTAGAGTTAGTTTCAGATAATCAGTTAGTAGATGTAGATTCAATAACCTTTGAAGTCTTTGGTTTGGCAATCGATGTTTGGATCGCATTTTGCTACAAGTTCAGCATGATGGTGGTTGGAGCATTACCGCTTTGGCATTGAAGACTCAGTTTGTTGGATTCACGCTTTCTCACTTGAAAGACTCTATTGTTGGTCATCTTTCCACTGTCGATGGTCGCAAAGTCTACACCATCCTTGTTTTTGTTATCCTATTCCGCTGATGTATATTTATTTCTGATATTATTGGAATTAATATTGTATCGGATATTGTATTCATTGTTATATCAGTGATATTGTTTTCTTTCTCTGTGTTGTTGTACTTAATGACTTATAAGCTCCGGCGAATCGGATTTTTACGGTTGAATCTGCGGCATTCGAATACAGTGAAGTATGGATGTCCATTTTCGAACGCTGAAATTCGAGTCGTCATATATTCCTTATATACCTGTACTTGAATATGTAAAATACTGGTTAACAATTAAACATTAAATCTCTGACTTGGATATATTTCTTGGTTTCCCTACAATTGCAATAGATGTTTGAAGCATTTACAAATACCAATTATATGTTAGTAGTTAGTGTCCTAAGGTTGATATAGTTTTCAAACACACTGATGCTACTTGTGTAGGGAAGTTAATATCGTACACTCTACCCATATCCCGTATATACAACGCATTGTATTGCTATAGTTGTGAAGCTCATATTCGTATTTTGGGATAGTTATATGATCACAGCATGCCAAATCTCCCAAAAAAATAATATGTAAATATACTCGATTGTTGGGCATGACATATGTGGAAACTTATTTTTTTTATCGATATAAAGATATTTTCATTTATCTTCACCTAAAAAAATACTACACTGTTTGAATCGCAAAATAATTTATCATTTATATTCACATAAAAATATACATACTTGATGGTTGGACGTGATATAATCTTTTCAACATCTTCATCATGATAAATTATTATCATTTATATTTTATATTTCCATTTTAAATATTTTTCTTTTATTTTTTTACTTTTTAAATCATAAAATTACTTACATTGAACCCATCAGGATAGCCTCAAAAATCTAAAATTTCTTACGAATTGCACCATATGTTAGCTAGTTGGTAGTACATGTTATAATCCTCAAGTGCAGTCCAACTAAGTTTATAATTCTAAATCATGATAATTAATACTTTCATTTACCTAGGTAGTCTACGTCACATATGCCCTCATTCATGATTTTTTTATGTTACTTGGTGAATTTGATGTACTTGCAAGCTTTTCTCTTTATTATTTAGACCCTTAGGTTGTGTGTACTAGTGAAGCAAATTTAAGTAAAATTAACCATTAAGGCCATTGTCATACTCATTAGATGAGTATTTTATAAGAATAAAAACATTTTCTTTACCAGCTTAGTCTATCGATGCACTAGAATAAGTTGCATTATCAAATGAGTACTTTGTCATAATGAAACTGTATCCTAATGCTGATTTTAACCACATGTTCTACCTTGAAATATATGATATTGCTTAAGACCTCATACAATGGGCTATTATTACATTTGAAGGAATCGTTGGAAGATCTTGAAACTAAGATCATAAAACTAGAAGAGGCTAGTTTTATAATGCATAATACTACATCATAGCCTTGTTGCCTTTATATAGTCATCATAAGCTTTGTGAATCTAAGGTCACGAAAAATAATTCTATGGTAGTCGGTTTTTCACTCCTTGGGAACACCCTTTGTTCATTCGAATAAAATATGCAATCCATTTTTCATTCATAATACAGCGCATATAATATGTTTTGTTGGATACTCAATCACTCCATCTTGTATAGGATGCTATTCCTATCTTATAGAACTTAGGATCTCTTGATTAATCAATTACATACTCTTTGCTCGAAAGGATAATAACCAAAACTGGTACTTATTTTGATTTGTGTACATTAGCCTTGTCCTTGATTTTTTATGGTCATATGTATTTCATTATGCTTCCTGATCAATGAGTTTTGGTACATGGTTGAAAATTCTTTAGTTTCCTTATTTGCATTATATTCATGTCAATTATATAATGTATAGTTTTAAACCAAACAATGTGATATGTGAATAAATATAATCGACCATGTGCATTTGATCTAGTTAGATTTGGATAAATAATCAATTTATAGATGATTTTCCATTTGGTGATCTAGCGAAAGAATTTGATTGAGCAGCTTGTACATAAAGCAACAAACTTTGACAACTACTATCAAATAAATCAAGAAATAAACAATATCAGTATTTTAAATAAGAACATTTTTTCCTTTTGAAATAAACTTTGATAACAACTATCTACATATTATATATTAAACCAAATATATATATGTGTGTGCGCACGCGCGCATGTATGTATATATGTATGTATGTCAAATAAATCAAGAGTAACTATCATTTTTCCATTGTTGTATATTTAACATTTCTAATGTATAACATTTTGTTTATGATTAAAAATGACAACGTTTGGTCAATTTGATCTGACTCGTGTTTTGAATTCAGTAGTTTGTCTTCAAATGTATGCCATCTTTAGTATGTTTAATTAAAGCATTGGGTATAAACTAAAGTATACAGAAAAATCACATCACAAAATTTACATGCATTATTTTGTTTGTATTATTTATATTAATTATTTGTTAATTTTAATGAATATCTAGGACTGTAATAAAATTCAATAACTGTGTAAATTTTTAACTACAATAGTGAATATAAATTTTTTTCACTAAATCATGTTTCCGTATTATCCTCACTTAGATTTTTAAAGTTCTTAATTAGTTGTGTTCCACTTTCTACTTACGCCCCCACAAAGTTCCAATTTGATAGAATATTTAATTGTTATTATGTTAAACTGAATACAAATAATCATTTGGTTATTCATAGGACCTTTCAAATTTCAAAAGAGAGCTAGATGCAAATTCCTATTTAAAAAAAATGTTCTGTCATATTTCATGTTGATGTTAAATTTTGACATTTAGGTATCATCTACTCAATCATTTTCCTTGCGTGATACTGAACAAATAAGAAGAAGAGTTTCAAAGAGTTATAGAAACTACTGCATAAGTGCAACGATCTATTGCAAAAATTTAGTCATGTTAACTAAAAACCGCTTGACTAGTAATGCACTTCATGGAGCTACGAGAGTAAGTGCAAAAAAGACGAGTTAGACTAAAGATGGTAATGAGTTATTTAGTTACAAAATATTAACCAAGGATTATTCCATTTTTAGCTGCCAAGCTTTAACTAAATAGTAATTGTGTAGAAAACTAAAGAACCCACTTCAACTTTAGATCAGCAAAAAGATGAATCTATTAAAGAACCCACTTCAGCTTTAGATCAGCAGGGATTTTACAGGGCTTAACGTGGCTTTAACTGCATAGATTGAAATACAAGCCAAAATAAAATAAGAAAAGTGTTTGTTATTTACAATAATCAACTGTTGTCTGTGGTCATATTATATATCAGACTGATTCTTTTTGGCTAACTAATAATGAATTCTGTATTAATTTAGTATATAGACATCACAATGTGATCAACAAAAAATTTGTATATTTTACAATAGTTTAAAGAAAATGCTTAGTTACTAAACTGATGTTTATATTGAAGGATTATTTATCAACATAGTTTGCTTGAATGTTTTACTGAGTGGATTACTGTGTAATATTAGGTTACTTTGTTTCATAATTATTGATATACGCTGGGTATGCTCAGTATGTTGCACGATGGTAAAATGTCTAATACTACATAGACGTTGCAAAAGTATTAAATAATGAATGGATGTCTATTTAACAACCATTTTAAAATTTACATGGATAGCACCATTGCGTACTCAAATATAACCGGATCAAAATCCACCTTGTGCACATTTTTAACATCAATAAAGAGAGAAGCATTTTTCAAGCAGCTGGAATAACAACACGTTTGAACTACATGCACCATATTGAAACAATATATATAACAAATAGACATACAATAAACAAATAAATAGTAACTTCAAAATATATTAAAAGTTAGTTCAAACTAGCCAATGTTAAATTTTGGCAACACTATATGAGAAATTAAAAAGGTCGAGAGTAACTTGGTAATGATAAAAACTGCGCGTGAATCAGAGCGTGGATGCTCAAGTTATCGCAGTCTGAAGCTAGGAGAATCACAAGTTATCGCAGTATGAAGTTATAAAATGAATAATTTTTTGTAAAATAAAAGACGTATAAGTAATCAACTTATGAATTAGATTTTTGATATAAAATTGAGTTATGAATTGAATTGGTTAGTGAAGGAGATTTATAAACTGAAGTTTCTATAAAAAGAAATTGAAGTGACCCACTTCTTTTGACTCTAATTTATGTGATTTTTATTGAGTTTTTTTTATCATATATATATATATATATATATATATATATATATATATATATATATATATATAAGTGATCACTTCTTTAAATTCATTCTCCCAAGATCCAGAATTTAACTAATATAAAAATATCAGTATATAAACTAAATCATGTCATTTATATATGTGAAGATATATAAATGGTTCTTTGCTTATCAGAGCAATTAAAAATAGCAAAGAATCTCATTCACACTTTGTTCCCCATAATTGAGGGACTTTTGTGTCACATAGCCATTTTATCTATATATTTTTTGAACTCAGACTTGATTTCTAATCCTAATATGATCACATCATTTTCTTGTCTAATTTTCTAACCTGTTCTATATCTCAGATTAATTAATTCCTGGGTTTTACAGGCTGGTTATTTGATCCATAGAATTTAGGGATTTGATACTAGATAATTTGATTGATACAGGGTGTTAGTTCAACTCATACATGTTTGTCTATCCCGGGGATTCTATTCTTAAACTCAAGTAATTTTTATGTTAAGAAAATTGCTTATGTCATATTTAATAAAGTATGCAATGATCTGATGAATATCAAGACAGTAAATCAGTTTAAAGGCCAAGCAGTGAAAACAATGCACATGAACAAAATGTTAACTCAATTTATCATGTCAATGAAGACCAGCATATACTTGAAAATAGTATGATTAAAGCAGTATCAAAATTAGACTGTTGCAAAACTTTCAAATGGACATATAGTGAAGGTTACTGACAAACTCAAATTATGAAACAAATGTTTGTGATCAATTAAACAGTGGATTTACTGACATGCTTAATATCTAGGTACGAATACATGTTACTTAAACTGCCTCAGGTTTATCATGACCAAATGCGATCAGACTTGGGCCATGTATCTAGATAGTAAGGTTTGTTGAGTATTGTAGCAGTGAAGTCTACAAACTCCAGAAATGCACATGAACTTACTACACCAAGCAACACAAATTCCTACAATAGACTTATTGCCCAGGTTGAGGATTATAGGCCTTGTTTTCTAAACTTGACATGTATTCATATTAATTACAAGTCATGATCAAGCCTTACTGGTTAACCCAGACCAGTTTCAACTCAACACTTAACAGATATATTACATGCTTTTTCTAAAACCATATCAATTTTTCTATCAATTATTTAGCAGACATTACCAAAGAAAGTATGACCACATATTAAATTATATGGCATAATTTCCTTCATCATACTTCACTAGAAAAATACCCAGATCAAATGCTTAAAATAGAAACTCCCATTCACACATATAATACTTTAACCTTTACATAGTCTTTACACAGAGAAACAAACAACATCAACTCTAGATATACTGAGAACATAATGAAGCTTTTTGCCTAGCTTATTCACTACAATATTTCTGTCATATTCCTTAAGTGTTTAAAACTCAAGTAAATCTTCCAAATATCCATGCAAGCAAGTTTCTCATTCTTCCTTTCCTACAGCAACATCTAGAGCTGCCTTAATAAAATTGAGACACCCCAAATGTCATAAAGCAACAAATAGGGTCAGAAATAAATTTCTGGTGTGAGTGAAAATCATAAATTAAAACATTTTTTTTAAATTCCTAGAACTGCACAGAGAACATGTTAGTTCAATAATACACTAATTCATACTAAATCTGAGCATGGGTAAGTTTATCTATCAATCATACACCCATGCAACCATTCATTTACTTCATTCAGACATTCATGAACATGCTCCTATGGATTAATCTCTAATTTCCATAGCTTGATTGATCAATCTCATTTTTACATTTTTGTATTGGTCTAACTCCTTGCCATTGAACACCATGTGTGCATTGTAAAGGGGCTTAGTTCTGTTAACCCTTTACACAGAGGCCTACAGGACTTAAGCAAGTCATGCACATACCCTTCATCCTCCTGATGATGAGCAGATCAAGGCACTTCTCCTAAATCATGTTATGATTTAGAGACCATGAGTATTTATTTTATAAGGAAGTTTCTTTTAATTTCCAAAAAGGCTTGTGCTCTTTTCTTCATTTCATATATCGAAAATCATTGATCTCACTCAAAGAGTACATCCAAACATACAAGCATTCATATAAAATTCCACTGCTTATAATCAGAGATTATACTTATTCAAATTTTCCAAAAATCTGCTCATACACATTTTCTAGTGGTTTTTCCAGTGCTTGTTTAAATTGATAAAATCATGTGAAAATCAAGATTTATTCTTCTATGAACATAGGGTATGATTTTTGAGAAAAACCCATAAAACATATTGGTTTATGATCTGAACAAATCAGCACATGCATAATATTGCTTTGTTCATATCAGTTTCTAATGAACTAGACATTAGCATGAACCTCCTTATTCACACTTCCTATTTCCTTTATTTCTTTGTTACCCTACTTCTCAAAAAAATGCTTAACTCATTTTCTCATAAGAACTGGATTACAAAATCCATTTCTGTGATCAAGATAAGTGTTAGATCAAGTGCATTTCAAAGCAAAAGTTAAAGTCATCATATCAGACCAAAATAAATTAAAGTCTCAACCAAAAGTTCAACTAGAAAAATCATCCATGATCAATAATAATTCATTCAGAAAAATCAACAGAAAACCATATTATAATTTCTATATAAGAAAAATTACTTGGCTGCCCTTAGCATGGGTCTTAATGCCTCAAACTTCATCTATGATTATCACTCACCTTCCTCTTCTTCCCCGAGAATGCTTAAGTTTGAAGGTAATGTGAGTTCTGCTTCTTCTTTTTTATAATAATTTCTCTGTTTTCTTCCCAGAAACAAACTTTTACTCCCCCCCCCCTTTGATTTAAATCATTTAGCTAGGGTTTTAATAGAGGAAAAGCCCATTCTATCCCCATATAATTTAGAGAATCATGTGTATACGCTTATGACTAATCTTGCCATTTTCTTTTTAATTTCTATTTCTGATAAAAGAAGTTATCTCACTGCTTTTCTGTGCACATGCTTTTTGCGTGCTTTTATCTGCACATTGTTTTTATATGACTCAATTTCACAATGTATCTTATCATACCCAAGTTAATTCTCATGTTTCTTTTTATAAGTTTAATTTTCAGTTGACCTATTTTATCACTTATTTCTCTCTTGATTTATTTCAAAAATGCATTCACACTCATAAATATTTCTTGACTGATTTTTATGCATTTTAATTATCAAGAGGATTTTTATTTTATCATCCCATACTTCTCTGGTCATGTGTATATACTTTCTATACAATATTCTCATATATACAAGTCATGTGAATTTTAGAATTCATTTTATACTTAATCATTTCCTCTCATCACTGTATATAAAAAATATAATTATCCCCTTGCATAATTACTTCACTTACTTCTGATATTCATTTTCAAGCCATTTTTATTCTTTGGTTATTTATATAATACATATATATATATATACACACATAGAATATGTGAATATAATGCTTCTCTTTACTCAGCTATTTTTCTCCCCATTTTTATTTTCTCAAACTATCATTCTCTCACTTATTTACTTCATTCACTCTTGGTATTTATTTTCCATTTCCTGTTTTTTTTTCTTTAAAGTAATTTTTATTCTCAAAATTTTGGGTCTTCACATACTCTCCTCCTAAAAGGAATTGTGTCCCACAATTATATATTGGTTTATTAGTATATTTCAAACATATCAGAAATTCATTCATCTAAGATCAGTCAAATACACTTAAGTAATATTTAAAGTTATTACAGTTCTAGACATACCTTCAAGCAGAAAATAGATTAGGGTACTTATCCTTCATCCTATCTTCAGCCTCCCATGTGCAGTCATTTCCATCTAAACTCCATTGGATTTTAACTAGTTTAATTATTTTATTTCTCAGTTTCTTTTCTTCTCTAGCCACTATGCCCACTGGTTCCTTTTTATAAACCAAATTTTCTTGAATTTCAACATGTGTAGGAGATTCAAGAATGGTCTCCTTATCATGCACCCATTTTCTCAATTGGGATACATGAAACACATCATGTATTTTGCTCAATTCCTCCGGTAACTTCAACCTATAAGCTAAAGTCCCTATTCTTTGAACAATTTCATATGGTCCTATATACCTTGGTGATAGTTTCCTTGTTTTGCCAAATCTCAATATTTTCCTCATTGGTGAAACTTTGAGAAACTCATAGTCTCCCACCTCAAATTCTACTGGCCTTCTCCTTTTATCTGCATATGCTTTCTGTCTCTCTTGAGCTACTCTCATTCTTTGCCTCACTAATTCAATTCTTGCAGAAGTTTCTTTTACATTGTCTGGTCCAAGCAACACTCTTTCACCAGCCTCCATCCGACATGCAGGAGATAAACAAGGCTTTCCATACAAAGCCTCAAATGGAGCCATTCCTTTGGTGGACTGGTAGCTATTATTATAAGCAAATTCAGCTAAATAAATATGATCCTCCCAGTTGCCTCCAAAATCAAGTATGCATGCTCTAAGAAAATCTTCTAAAACCTTATTAACAATCTCAGTTTGCCCATCTGTTTGTGGGTGGTAGGCTGTGCTTAGGCTTAGTTCTGTCCCCATAGCTTCTTGAAAGCTACTCCAAAACCTTGAAGTGAACAAAGTATCTCTACCACTTATGATAGTCTTGGGGATGCCATGCAATCTCACTATCTCTTTCACAAATAACTGAGCTAGTTTATGGGCATTTCTGTTTGAATTTCTGTTTTTGTAAGCCTATCAACCACTACCCAAATACTATCATTGCCTCTTCTTGTTCTTGGCAAACCATCCACAAAATCCATTGATATGCTTTCCCATTTCCAAGTAGGCACTTCCAAAGGTTGCAATAGGCCTGAGGGTCTTTGATAATCTGCCTTTACTTGTTGGCATGTCAAGCAATTTGCCACATATTTTGCCACTGCTCCTTTCATCCCTGGCCACCAGTAATCCCTCTTAAGATCATGGTAAATTTTTGTACCTCCTGGATGTATAGTATATTTTGTTTTGTTATGCTCATCCATAACTTCTTGTCTGCATTCTTTTTATCATAAGGACGTGTCCTATTTTTTCCTTTCTTCTGACTATTGGCCCTCGTGTTCCTAATTTTTTCTCTGGCATTATCATGTTGTTCAAAAGAAAGAGTAAGATCTATGACTTGATCAAATGTCTTGTCTTTGTATGGTAACATTGCTCTACTCAAATTAGCATTGAGTCCTTGAATAAACCTTGAATTCTTTGATTCTTCATTTCCTATGAGCATAGTTCCATACTTAGACAAACTCTCAAATTTTTGAGTGTATTCAGTCACACTCATTGATCCTTGCCTCAGCCTTATGAATTCCTCAAGCAATGTTTCCTTAGTTGTTGCTGGGACAAACCTTGCCTCAAGCATCTCCTTGAATTGATCCCATGTTATCTCATTTTCTGGCCTTCCTGTGATGATCACCTTCCACCAATCTAATGCTGCTCCTTTGAGTCTCCTAGAAGCTATCTGCCTTTTTCTTTGATCATTGATTTGCATATCTGCAAATATTCTTTCTAGAGTTCTCAATCATGTCTGCACACCCATAACTCCTTCAGTGCCTTCAAAATATTTGCCTCCTAAATTTGAGAATGCCTTCAATAGCTTAGCTAATTCCTCATGAGGATTCTCTTCCCTCTACGTTGCTCCTTCCCTAAATGCTCTCACCAAATCTTGCAAGTTAACCAATGGTGCAGCATTTGAGGGTCCGGCTCCGGTGCTTGGTGGTCTTCCTACCATGATTCACTATTCAATTGCATAGCTAGTTAGTCATATTTCTAACTTAATTATTTTCTACAATTTATTTCTATTGTGGATGTTTATTTCTATCATTATTGTATGTATATATTATATATTTTTTAGAATTTTATCCATACAAGAAGATTGGATAATATATTTATGCTATGTTTTAACAACATAGCTCTGATACCAACTGAAGTGACCCACTTCTTTTGACTCTAATTTATGTGATTTTTAGTGAGTTTTTTTTATCATATATATATAAGTGATCACTTCTTTAAATTCATTCTACCAAGATCCAGAATTTAACTAATATAAAAATATCAGTATATAAACTAAATCATGTCATTTATATATGTGAAGATATATAAATGGTTCCTTGTTTATCAAAGCAATTAAAAATAGCACAGAATCTCATTCACACTTTGTTCCCAATAATTGAGGGACTTTTGTGTCGCATAGCCATTTTATCTATATTTTTTTGAACTCAGACTTGATTTCTAATCCTAATATGATCACATCATTTTCTTGTCTAATTTCCTAGCCTGTTCTATATCTCAGATTAATTAATTCCTCGGTTTTACAGGCTGGTTATTTGATCCATAGGAATTAGGGATTTGATAATAGATAGTTTGATTGATACAGGTTGTTAGTTCAACTCATACATGTTTGTCTATCCCGGGGATTCTATCCTTAAACTCAAGTAATTTTTATGTTAAGAAAATTGCTTAAGTCATATTTTATAAAGTATGCAACGATCTGATGAATATCAAGACAGTAAATCAGTTTAAAGGCCAAGCAGTGAAAACAATGCACATGAACAAAATGTTAACTCAATTTATCATGTCAATGAAGACCAGATATACTTGAAAATACTATGATTAAAGCAGTATCAAAATTAGACTATAGCAAAACTTTCAAATGGACATATAGTGAAGGTTGCTGACAAATCCTCAAATTATGAAACAAATGTTTGTGATCAATTAAACAGTGGATTTACTGACATGCTTAATATCTAGGTACGAATACATGTTACTTAAACTGCCTCAGGTTTATCATGACCAAATGCGATCAGACTTGGGCCATGTATCTAGATAGTAAGGTTTGTTGAGTATTGTAGCAGTGAAGTCTACAAACTCCAGAAATGCACATGAACTTACTACACCAAGCAACACAAATTCCTACAATAGACTTATTGCCCAGGTTGAGGATTATAGGTCTTGTTTTCTAAACTTGACATGTACTCATATTAATTACAAGTCATGATCAAGCCTTACTGGTTAACCCAGACCAGTTTCAACTCAACACTTAACAGATATATTACATGCTTTTTCTAAAACTATATCAATTTTTCTATCAATTATTTAGCAGACATTACCAAAGAAAGTATGACCACATATTAAATTATATGGCATAATTTCCTTCATCATACTTCACTAGAAAAATACCCAGATCAAATGCTTAAAATAGAAACTCCCATTCACACATATAATACTTTAACCTTTACATAGTCTTTACACAGAGAAACAAACAACATCAACTCTAGATATACTGAGAACATAATGAAGCTTTTTGCCTAGCTTATTCACTACAATATTTCTGTCATATTCCTTAAGTGTTTAAAACTCAAGTAAATCTTCCAAATATCCATGCAAGCAAGTTTCTCATGCTTCCTTTCCTACAGCAACATCTAGAGCTGCCTTAATAAAATTGAGACACCCCAAATGTCATAAAGCAACAAATAGGGTCAGAAATAAATTTCTGGTGTGAGTGAAAATCATAAATTAAAACATTTTTTTTTAAATTCCTAGAACTGCACAGAGAACATGTTAGTTCAATAATACACTAATTCATACTAAATATGAGCATGGGTAAGTTTATCTATCAATCATACACCCATGCAACCATTCATTCACTTCATTCAGACATTCATAAACATGCTCCTATGGATTAATCTCTAATTTCCATAGCTTGATTGATCAGTCTCATTTTTACATTTTTGTTTTGGTCTAACTCCTTGCCATTGAACACCATGTGTGCATTGTAAAGGGGATCAGTTCTGTTAACCCTTTACACAGAGGCCTGCAGGACTTAAGCAAGTCATGCACATACCCTTCATCATCCTGATGATGAGCAGATCAAGGCACTTCTCCTAAATCATGTTATGATTTAGAGACCATGAGTATTTATTTTATAAGGAACTTTTCTTTTAATTTCCAAAAAGGCTTGTGCTTTTTTCTTCATTTCATATATCAAAAATCATTGATCTCACTCAAAGAGTACATCCAAACATACAAGCATTCATATAAAAATTCCACCGCTTATAATCCGAGATTATACTTATTCAAATTTTCCAAAAATCTGCTCATACACATTTTCTAGTGGTTTTTCCAGTGCTTGTTTAAGTTGATAAAATCATGTAAAAATCTAGATTTATTCTTCTGTGAACATAGGGTATGATTTTTGAGAAAAACCCATAAAACATATTGGTTTATGATCTGAACAAATAAGCACATACATAATATTGCTTTGTTCATATCAGTATTTAATGAACTAGACATAAGCATGAACCTCCTTATTCACACTGTCTATTTCCTTTATTTCTTTGATACCCTACTTCTCAGAAAAATGCTTAACTCATTTTCTAATAAGAAATGGATTACAAAAATCCATTTCTGTGATCAAGATAAGTTTTAGATCAAGTGCATTTCAAAGCAGAAGTTAAAGTCATCATATCAGACCAAATAAATTAAAGTCTCAACCAAAAGTTCAACCAGAAAAACCATCCATGATCAATAATCATTCATTCGGAAAAATCAACAGAAAACCATATTATAATTTCTATATAAGAAAAATTACTTGGCTGCCCTTAGCATGGGTCTTAATGCCTCGAACTTCATCTATGATTATCACTCACCTTCCTCTTCTTCCCCGAGAATGCTTAAGTTTGAAGGTAATGTGAGTTCTGCTTCTTTTTTATAATAATTTCTCTGTTTTCTTCCCAGAAACAAATTGTTACTCCCCTCCTTGATTTAAATCATTTAGCTAGGGTTTTAATAGAGGAAAAGCCCATTCTATCCCCATATAATTTAGAGAATCATGTGTATACGCTTATGACTAATCTTGCCATTTTCTTTTTAATTTCTATTTCTGGTAAAAGAAGTTATCTCGCTGCTTTTCTGTGCACATGCTTTTTGCGTGCTTTTATCTGCACATTGTTTTTATATGACTCAATTTCACAATGTATCTTATCATACCCAAGTTAATTCTCATGTTTCTTTTTATAAGTTTAATTTTCAGTTGACCTATTTTATCATTTATTTCTCTCTGGATTTATTTCAAAAATGCATTCACACTCATAAATATTTCTTGATTGATTTTTATGCATTTTAATTATCAAGAGGATTTTTATTTTATCATCCCATACTTCTCTGATCATATGTATATACTTTCTATACAATATTCTGATATATACAAGTCATGTGAATTTTAGAATTCATTTTATACTTAATCATTTCCTCTCATCACTGTATATAAAAAATATAATTATCCCCTTGCATAATTACTTCACTTACTTCTGATATTCATTTTCAAGCCATTTTTATTCTTTGGTTATTTATATAATACATATATATACACATAAAATATTGAATATAATGCTCCTCTTTACTCAGCTATTTTTCTCCCCATTTTTATTTTCTCTAACTATCATTCTCTCACTTATTTACTTCATTCACTCTTGGTATTTATTTTCCATGTCCTGTTTTTTTCCTTTAAAGTAATTTTTATTCTCAAAAATTTTGGGTCTTCACAGAAATGGAATTAATAATACATTGTTTTATAAATCCGAAATTAATTGAATTTGAAAAATTAAATATAAAAATTTATTAAAGGAGATATATTCGCGAATTTGGATAACAAAGTATCCTTTATATAATAAAATGTGTAGAAATATGGAATTTGGTTAATGAATTTTATCCACGATTTTGGACAGTGGATAACCTTTTAAATAGAATGTGTAAAAAATGTTGAATTTGGATTAACGAAGTATATTCACGATTTTGGACAGTGAATAGTATATTAAAGAAATATTTTGGGAAAATGATATTTTAAATAGAACTAAAACGATTAGAGATGTTTTAAATGTATTTAGTATTGAAAACATAGATTTCAACATTCATTGTTGAAATAGGCGTTTTCAAGGAATAGAAGGAAATGGTAGTCTATAACACTGTTGTTATAGTAAATGATTTCCGAAAGGAAATGTTTTATATAGTATTGGAATTTATATATCTATCTTAAAATTCGAATCCCTATACTAGTGATTTTGGGTTGTCGTAACGATATTTTACGTAACATTCGTTTTGACCCAATAATATGTTTAATAGAATGTTTTCCTTAGGGAATGAAATATATACTTAATATTAATTTAAGTATATCGAATATTTTCCAAATGTTGAAAATAAATAGATTTGTGAATTACTTATTATTAAATAAGTATGGAAATGTTTTCCAATATGAAATGAAGTGTTTTGAGATTTTGTCTTTTAAAGATAAATTGAAAGTGAATAATTGAAATCGATTTGAAACCGTATATCATTGGATATTTGAAAATTTAAGTCCACTATGGAATTTATAAAGGAAAGGGGAATCTGTTTAAAAATAAATATCGATTTATAATTGAAGTATGGAAATTATATATATATATATATATATATATATATATATCTTGTAAAGATATTTTTGGAAAATAAATAATTTGGAAAATTATTTGAAATCTGGTGATGTTGTGCATACCTATTAATAGTTAAATAACCGACTATCAATATTTACCTTTAAATATGTATTTGTTGTGATTGCTTGAATTTGAATGCTACGCTAATTTTTAAAATAAGCGCTCGCTATTCGGGTTAGCCGGGAAAGGACCTTGGGGTCATATAACCCATTCCGAATAGTGATACGTCGTAATGGATATCATTTGATAACCGGTGTTGAAGACCGGATATTTGTGAAAACGGAAGGATTACCGTCGAATGTTTCTGCATTGGCTGATCTCCGATATAGAAATTTATTAATCTTTGTGATGGGAAGTTCGGTCGTGATTAATGAATATCCAGATTGCAAGGATTTCTTTGGAAGTGCCTTCGGTTCCGTTCGATCCCGGAACGGACTTGTATGGAAGTGTATCTGACGTTACAATTTGAGATGTAAAGCTGATTTCTATCAAATATATTTCCGTTGGTGGTGGAGAATTTATTCTCTTACCTTAACACCCTTAGAGGTTATATAGTTGATGGTTACTAGTAATACACTCCCAATTTGGTAATGTGGCATATAAAGTGTTGCTGATTATTTGTTGAACAAAGCACAGCTTTTATATAAAGCGTAGCTTTGTGGACAAGACTTCGTCGGACCTCACACCCCGAAAATGGTCAAAACAGGAAGAATGCGGCAAGGTTCTAGGGAGTAGCGCCCCTTAGTGTATGTCATTTCCTTCTGGATAGAGGTGGTATCATGGTATGGAGCCCAGATATTTAACCTATGTTGTGCTGTAAAGTTATTACTTTGTGGTTGTTGGAATCGAGGATCCTCGGGATGAAAGGTTGTTACAACCGGGGAATGGCATACGCGCGTCAGTAGTTACCTACTTTTGCAGAGGTAACCCGGCCTTGTGTTGGCAGAGATCCGGTTAGGTTCTCGGGGCGTCTTTCCAGTGGCATTTCCATGTGGCAATGGGAAGTTCCTTGGCCTGACCATTTGTTGGAAATCCAAAGAAACAATACGACCCTTGTACGGTTTTAGTTGTATAGCCTGCCATGGAATGTGGCGGTAACCTGCTATTGAACATGGTAGCTGTAGTAGGCATACGATAATGGTCGTATGTTGGCTAAGATTTATATTCTACTTTCGAAATGTTTTCTACACTATGCACTAGTAATAATATCAAATGTTTCTTTTTAATGCGTATCAAGCATTTTTGACTATCTTAAGGAGAAATCTCCTCCGATTCTGCGTTTGCATTGTGTGTGTGCGTGCGGGAGGCCTTATGGTAGTCTCATTTTCTAAAAAGCATTGCAAATCTATTTTAAAATTATCCTGTTCTTTTTTTAAAGATAAATAACTGTTTTAAGTTCTCACATCAGTCACATGACTGACCTGAAGTTTATTGTTTCCCTTCCTAAACTCTGGGTGCCCACCAATTTCCACACGGACAGTCTAGAGTTAAGGTTATCAGGATATTCTGGAATTCAGGAGGTGTTACAGAAATCTGGAGGCAAGCTGGATGGCGTAGCATATTACTAAGTATATAGTATTTCTTTTCCGCTGTTTGTTGTTGTAAACTCTGATAATGAATGTAATGTATAAAATGTACAGTTCTTTTGTTTAATGATTATTCATTTATCTATTATATGTTGTGCCGCTGCGATTGTTAGATTATGATATTGTTCTGTTGCTTCTTCTTTTCTTTCTTCTTCTACCTCTTTCTTCTTCTTAAACCTTAAGAATTCGGTTTTCAGGCATTCGATTGCTCGGCAGTTGATACAGTGGGCGCCTTGATGTCGATTTTCGAAAGTCGAAGAATCGGGTCCTCACATTTGGTATCAGAGCATATGGTTAAGCAACAACCATGGCTCTGTTGGGTGTTACTCATTAGAGATAGAGTCAGCAGTACTCTAGAATGAGTTTGAGTGTAATAATAGATATGAGAGCGTATTTGTTAGTGAATATGAAATTGTTTTGTATTGTGTTGACTTATTGGTTGATTGTTTATAGATTCTGGTCGGTGCAGTCTAGCTAACTGAATCGATAGGGGTTTCTAAACTCTTAAACAAGATAAATCGACACAGTATTGTTTTAAAAATAGGGTAAATGAAATAATTTTACCCAAAACTATTTTGGAATATAAAAGAAATGATTTTCTGTAAATTATTAGAGTATATGGATGCATGGTTGTTAGGAATTGATAATATTAAACTATTACCATTGAAATTGAATAAGAATTGGAATCATCATCAAAAGTTTAGAAATAAAATTCTCATACAAATGAAATTTGGGAATATAAATTACAAATGTGATTGATCATTAGGAATGGAATTCCAGAGAAATATTTAGAAATGTTTTTGAAAGAATTTGGAAATTTTAGAAATTAAATTCCTTTTTTGATTTGAAAATGAATTTCAAAGGTTTTGAAAAGTATTTTGAAGAAATGAAAAGTTCTAAACTCTTTTCGGTCGTTGGAAAATAATTATGATGATGATCGCGACATCATCGGTGTTCATTTTCGGGTTTCCAAAAGAGGGATTGCTGCCAAATTGTTTTAAATGGAAGTTGTTTGGAAAATTTGGGTTGGTTTTGAAAATTCAAAAGATGATTTGAATTGTTTTCAATAATGATTTTGAAAGGTTGAAAAGACTCTGGAATACTATATAAAAATATTTATGGAATATTATTGAGTTGATAACTTATACAATTTGAATTTTGATAGAATAAATTTAATTTAAAAAATGAAGTTAAATTAAAGTAAGTATAAGTGAATAAATTTAAATAAAGTGAATTTGAAGAAAGGTCTAAGGAAGCTAAGTGAAATGATTACTTAAAGAAAATTTATTAAGTTGAAAATAAATTTGGAGTAATTAAAATAAATCGGAATTGAGTATTGAATTATGGAAATAAATTGTGAATGAATAAATAAATTTGCAATTGCAAGTAAATGAAAGTGAATTGAATGTTGAAATTTATTTCGATTTTGTAAGAAAATAGAATTGAATTGAAATTGGATTTGATTTGTGATAAATAAAGTGAAATATTAAAATAAAATTTGTAAGTAAAACTAATAGAAGAAATGACCAAATGGATAAGATTTAAAATGAATCGAATCTAATATTTATAGGATTGGAAATCCAGTTTAATATGAGTGGTTATAAACCAAAATAGTGAATTGAAAATAAATTTTGGGAATGAACAAAAGAATAAAGCTGGAATTGAAACTGAATGTTGAAAACAAATCTGAACAAAATGAATTGGAATTTGTAATGAATTAGTAATTGAAACTAATTTAAAATAGTGCAGTTGTGAATGAAAGGTAGTTGATGAAATTCAATATTCAGAAGTTAAACTAAATCCAAATTAAATTAAAATAGAATTGAATTCAAATGAAATTGAAATGCAAAATTGAATGAAAATGAATATGTAACTTCAATAGTGAAGTAAAAATGTATAAGAAGCATATATTGAAAATTTTGTAATAAAATGTGCAAAATGATATTTGAATATTGTAATTGGATATTATGGCTAGCAGAATATACAGGTGTATTAAAGGAAATAGAATTGAAATTTTGATATTGAAGATAAATTTGAATTGCTCGATAAAAAGGTATGTATTTGAATTTCAATATGAAATTTGATGATTTTCTTGTCCAGCCGCTTGGCATTTTCTTTTCTTTTGAAATTGGGGGCCCGATGTGGCATTTTGTAGTCGTACCGAGCTAGCTGCGCAAAGGAGATGCTGGCGAAATTTTTTGAAAATTTAGAGTGTTAGAAAATTTTGAGAAAATTTTGAAAGTTTAGAATTTAAATTTAAATTTAAATTTGAATTGTGAGGTAAACAATATTATTGAAATCTGTGAAAGATTTTGGAAATCTAGATGAATTAATAATGAATCTCTAATAAAAAGATTTAGGTTAATGAATTGATAAAATTATTTGGATTGTGAAAAATAATAAACGGGTTAAGAAACATTTTTCCTAACTTGTAATTTCGGGACGAAATTCTTTTAAGGGGGAAAGGTTGTAACGACCGAGAATTTTGAACATTCGAATATTGAAAATATTTAATTAATTTTAAATAACTGAATGATGGTTTGACTTGAATTCCCAATATAACTATGAATTTGGCGATTAAATTATAAAATTTAATCTATTGAAAGTTGAATAAAAATTTGAATCTTCAGTTTAAAGCTGATTAAAAATATTTCAAAGGCTTGTAAAATTCAAATAGATAATACTGAAGATAATAAAGCTTCAGAATTGAATTTGAAAGTGATTTGATCAGTTTTGAAATTATATCGTTTGAATCGATATTTAAAAATAGCCTTCCGAGGCACAGTGTCGGAATTCGACGAAACCAGTTCCACTGGATTCGGAATATTGTATTATTATCGGATTTCAAATTTCGTAGTGATTGGGGTTGTTGTGTGACCGTACGGCATGTAAACGCGTTGAACTTAAATCGAATTCAATTTAATTTTAAATTTGAATTGGGTCAACATCAGTACTCTTTTGCCTCAAATCAAAACACTGTAGAGGTAAGGTAGGCACGTTAATACCAACGACTATTCTCTACAAAATCACGTCGTTCCTTATTTTATATGCCGAGCCTCTCCTTTGTTTTCAAATAAAATCGAGCAATTTGAAAATCATGGCCGAACTCAAAACAAAATTTTCAAGTCTTCCTCTACTTCTTTCATCTTCAACAAAGAAATAGAAGCCCGCGCCAAATTAACCGCGACCCTTGGAGATCCCCGAAGTCCAGCTCGCAACGAATTCGCGAGTCTCCTTCTGGCTCCAGATTTAATCATCGATTTGGGGGTTCGATCGAGTAGGGCTTCGTTACTTTTGGATTCGAGTCGATCATCTCGATCGCGAGGCGCTCTGAGTTCGAGCTCAAGCTCAAAATGATAGGTGATGGCATCGCATGGGTTGGCGCTCGAGCTATCGAGGCAGTGGCGAGTAAAGGGGAGATCGAATTTGGAGCAATGTTCTTGGCCGCATGTTCAGAGGATGGATCTGGAGTCGGGCTCGTAAAGGCCGCGTTCGATTTGCGGTGAAGCGGTGTGTAGCTGAGGTGGCTCGAGCTCGCATATAGGCAATGGCGGTGCTCGGTCAAACTAGGGCAGCGTTGAAATCGAGAGCCTGGGTTTGGTGGAACGATTATCGGATCCTGGTAATCATCAGAGCTAGGGTTTCCAAATGCTCAGCGAATCAATCGAGCAGCGAGGTATTTGTTTGCAGTTTTATTTATTTATATGTATATAGATAATAGAAATAATAATAGTTGTAAAGTATTCACAATTTTTTTTTAATCTGAGTAAAAAATTTTAAATAAATTTGCTGGTTAATAATTAGATTATCAGAAATTTAACAGTAAAGTTATTTGTGTTCAAAGGGAATCAAAATTTATATATATACATAAGAAAGAAAAAAACAGAAATAAAGGAAATTTAGTTTTAATTTGAATTTTTAGTTAAATAAATTTATTTAAAGGAGAAATTGGTTAATTAAAACTGTCAAAATGAAAAATTGATTATTTGATTTACTTCGAATATTTATCAACTGTATAATTATTGGTTACAAGGTCTAAAAATGGAGAAATGAGCTGGATTGGAAAATGAACTGCAAATTAAAATAAAAGGTGAGAACTTCTCACTCAAAAGGGTTTTATTTAAATTTTAAACAGTTGGATTTAAAATTTGTTGATGGTGTTGATTGTTTGTTTGGATAATATAGTATTATCTATTATGTTGAAATAGACCCTATACGCCGCTTATTAAGCGGAGGTTATTTATTAAACCAATATACCGCGATATTCCACCTTGAAGTGGAATTGGTATTATATATGTACTTGGAGTTTATTTCCCGCATTATATAGCGGATGAGACCCTATTGCGCCGCATAATAGCGGATAATACTTTATAAATCTCATATACCGCGATATCCCGTCTTGAAACGGGATTGGTATTGTGCTAATGTCTATGGATGCAGGGAGACAGGTTGGAGGGATCCAACTGGATTTCTAAAATAATTGAATTGGTTTCAATATTGTGTGTTGCTTTCTTTTTATTATAATCCCTGTGTGATTATCTTTATGATTGAAATCGTTGAAGGCTGAAATTTAGCCGAATAAAATTCTGGTATCATTAGATACCGAAAATAAATAAAATTTGATTTTTGAAATAAATAGTAGATTAAAATGAATGGTTTAAATTGGGATTTTTGGAATTATTACAAACGATTTATGTAAAAGATTTATAAAATTGATATTTATAAATTAAAATATTGGGATTTTTAAACAAGTTTTTATAAGTGTTAAAATGAAGTATAAAGGGATTTCATAAGTAAATGAAATTTATAGATTTATAAATTATGAAGTTATAAAATGAATAAATTTTTGTAAAATAAAAGGCGTATAAGTAATCAACTTATGAATTAGATTTTTGAGATAAAATTGAGTTATGAATTGAATTGGTTAGTGAAGGAGATTTATAAATCGAAGTTTTTATAAAAAGAAATGGAATTTATAATACATTGTTTTATAAATCCGAAATTAATTAAATTTGAAAAATTAAATATAAAAATTTATTAAAGGAGATATATTCGCGAATTTGGATAACGAAGTATCCTTTATATAAAAAAATGTGTAGAAATATGGAATTTGGTTAATGAATTTTATCCACGATTTTGGACAGTGGATAGCCTTTTAAATAGAATGTGTAGAAAATGTTGAATTTGGATTAACGAAGTATATTCACGATTTTGGACAGTGAATAGTATATTAAAGAAATATTTTGGGAAAATGATATTTTAAATAGAATTAAAACGATTAGAGATGTTTTAAATGTATTTAGTACTGAAAACATAGATTTCAACATTCATTGTTGAAATAGGCGTTTTCAAGGAATAGAAGGAAATGGTAGTTTATAACACTGTTGTTATAGTAAATGATTTCCGAAAGGAAATGTTTTATATAGTATTGGAATTTATATATCTATCTTAAAATTCGAATCCTTATACTAGTCATTTTGGGTTGTTGTAACGATGTTTTACGTAACATTCGTTTTGACCCAAATAATGTGTTTAATAGAATGTTTTCCTTAAGGAATGAAATATATACTTAATATTAATTTAAATATATCGAATATTTTTCAAATGTTGAAAATAAATAGATTTGTGAATTATTTATTATTAGATAAGTATGGAAATGTTTTCCAATATGAAATGAAGTGTTTTGAGATTTTATCTTTTAAAGATAAATTGAAAGTGAATATTTGAAATCGATATGAAATCGTATATCATTGGATATTTGAAAATTTAAATTCACTATGGAATTTATAAAGGAAAGGGGAATCTGGTTAGAAATAAATATCGATTTATAATTGAAGTATGAAAATTATTTATATATATATATATATATATATCTTGTAAAGATATTTTTGGAAAATAAATAATTTGGAAAAAAATTTAGAATCTGGTGATGTTGTGCATACCTATTGATAGTTAAATAACCGACTATCCATATTTACCTTTAAATAGGTATTTGCTGTGATTGCTTGAATTTGAATGCTACACTTATTTTTAAAATAAGCGCTCACTATTCGGGTTAGCGGGAAAGGACTTTGGGGTCGTATAACCCATTCCGAATAGTGATACGTCGTAATGGATAGCATTCGATGACTAGTGTTGAAGACCGGATATTTGTGAAAACGGAAGGATTACCGTTGAATATTTCTGCATCGGCTGATCTCCGATATAGAAATTTATTACCCTTTGTGATGGAAGTCCGGTCGTGATTAATGAATATCCGGATTGCAAGGACTTCTTTGGAAGTGCCTTCGGTTCCGTTCGATCCCGGAACGGACTTGTATGGAAGTGTGTCTGACGTTACAATTTGAGATGTAAAGCTGATTTCTATCAAATATATTTCCGTTGGTGGCGGAGAATTTATTCTCTTAGCTTAACACCCTTAGGGGTTATATAGTTGATGGTTACTAGTGATACACTCGCAATTTGGTAAGGTGGCATATAAAGTGTTCTTATTATTTGTTGAACAAAGCACAGCTTTTATATAAAGCGTAGCTTTGTGGAAAAGACTTCGTCGGACCTCACACCCCGGAAATAGTCAAAACAGGAAGAATGCGGCAAGGTTCTAGGGAGTAGCGCCCCTTAGTGTATGTCATTTCCTTCCGGATAGAGGTGGTATCATGGTATGGAGCCCAGATATTTAACCTATGTTGTGCTGCAAATTTATTACTTTGTGGTTGTTGGAATCGAGGATCCTTGGGATGAAAGGTTGTTACAACCGGGGAATGGCATACGCGTGTCAGTAGTTACCTACTTTTGCAGAGGTAACCCAGCCTTGTGTTGGCAGAGATCCGGTTAGGTTCTCGGGGCGTCTTTCCAAAGGCGTTTCCATGTGACAATGGGAAGTTCCTTGGCCTGACCATTTGTTGGAAATCCAAAGATACAATACGACCCTTGTACGGTTTTAGTTGTATAACCTGCCATGAAATGTGGCGGTAACCTGCTATTGAACATGGTAGCTATAGTAGGCATACGATAATGGTCGTATGTTGGCTAAGATTTATATTCTACTTTCAAAATGTTTTCTACACTATGCACTAGTAATAATATCAAATGTTTCTTTTTAATGCGTATCAAGCATCTTTGACTATCATAAGGAGAAATCTCCTCCGATTCTGCGTCTGCATTGTGTGTGTGTGCGAGAGGCCTTATGGTAGTCTCATTTTCTAAAAAGCATTGTGAATCTATTTTAAAATTATCATGTTCTTTGTTTTAAAGATAAATAACTGTTTTAAGTTCCCACACCAGTCACATGACTGACTTGGAGTTTATTGATTCCCTTCCTAAACTCTGGGTGACCACCAATTTCCACACGGGCAGTCTAGAATTAAGGTTATCAGGATATTCTGGAATTCAGAAGTTGTTACAGAAATCTGGAGGCAAGCTGGATGGCGTAGCATATTACTAAGTATATAGTATTTCTTTTCCGCTGTTTGTTGTTGTAAACTCTGATAATGAATGTAATGTATAAAATGTACAGTTCTTTTGTTTAATGATTATTCATTTATCTATTATATGTTGTGCCGCTGTGATTGTTAGATTCTGATATTGTTCTGTTGCTTCTTCTTTTCTTTCTTCTTCTACCTCTTTCTTCTTCTTAAACCCTAAGAATTCGGTTTTCCAGCATTCGATTGCTCGGCAGTTGATACAATGGGCGTATTGATGTCGATTTTCGAAAGTCGAAGAATCGGGTCCTCACAGATACCTTAGAGGAACATTGTCCCATGGTTTTGTTTTTGGCGGTAGTAAGGGATGAATTGCACGTTCGTTGGTTTTCGTGATTCAGACTACGATTGTGATAAGGATCAGAGAATATCAACTTCCAAATATGTCTTCATACTTGATGGTGCATCCATAATTTGAAGATCGAGTTTGCAAACCGTAGTTTCTTTATCCCCTATATAGGAGGAGTTGATAGCCGCGATGGAGGCTGAAAATGACGCTCTTTATTTGAGGCGATTATTATGTGGCTTGGGATTTGAACACGATAGTATCATTGTTTAATGTGATAGCCAGAGTTCTATTCACTTGGTGGAGAGTTTGACGTTTAGCTTACGGGCTAAGTGATGTGCACGTAATGTGCATATTTTTATCACCATATTTAATCTATTTAAATTGAATAAATAGCCATATTGTGTATTTTAACTTGTTTTAACCAAATTCAAATATTTTCAAATTGTCACATATTCATCTTCATATAGGGGCAAAACGGTCATTTTGTGCATATAATAATTTTTTGAATTTTAATTGAATTTTTTTATAATTGTGTTGTAGGAATTTAAATTCAAATACAAATGGCTTCATGAAGATATGCATGCACAAAAGAAAACAAAGCTAATGGAGATGAAAATAATTCAAACTCATGAACATGGAGGACCCTCACCTACCCACTTACCTTGATTTTCAATTAGGAGCTAATGCACATGCTAAAGGCCATTAAAGCTTCATACACATTTAAGTGGGGGATTATGACATGCTAATGATGACTTGGTGGCCACACAACCTCAAGGACATTTCGGGCATTCTCGTAAAATATAACCTAGGGTTTCATACATGTATAAATACCCATATGTTTCATGTAATCTCCTATTCCTTAGTCTCTCTTTAGATTAGTTTTAGGCTCAAAATAAAAGAATGCTCTTTTTTTCTTTTCATGGCTACTTAGCCATTTATACTTCATGTAAAATTCATTTTTTTATGCAATGTTAATTAGTGCTCTCTTTCTTTTACATTCTTCTTTTATTTACTTACTTTCATGTTAGTAGTGTTGATTTATTTTTTATGCAAGTAGAATAGTTTTTTTCTTTTCTTTATTTTGCTCTCTTTTTCCTTTTCTTTTTCTTTCATGTTGCAAGATATATTTGTTGTTTTGAAAACAAATATGATTAGCTAATCCCTTCAATTTAGGGTTAATGAAGCCTATAATCATGTAGCTTCAACATTTTGATAATTATAGCTCTCTTTTTGTTCTTAATGACAATGCTAGAAGTGTTTTAATTTGTTGTTCTTGCTTTGAATTTGATAGCCTATATTGTTGATACCAAATAGGCTATGCTTAAACAATCACTAACACAAATGCCTCTTCATCAAAATATGATTATGGCATAAGAAAATGATTTGAAATTAAAATTTGATGGTCTATATTTCTAATTAATAGTTAATAGGCCATACTTAAAATAGATTTCATTTGCAACTTTGTTGTCATTTTCATGTAGTAAGTGGTTTAAAGGTTGTGTTATAGCTTGATAGCTTATTTTGAGGTAATTAATAGCACAAATGAGCCATACTTATGATAAACACATCATTTATACTCACTTATGACCAAAAAAGAGATCATGATTTCATTAACTGTTGAATTATATGATCTAGAGAGTGGATTTATCTCTAATTTGTCATTTAACTCTCATATTTTTATCTATTTTTCTTTTTCTAGTTTTTTTAGTTTCTTACATTTCTAGCTATTCACTATCGATTCCGGTATAATTTGATTGAATAAAATTTTAAAATCATCAATTTTCTACGGATCGACCCGTATTCGCCACGTGCTACATTCGTACACCGTGCGCTTGCGGTTATTTTAATTTTTGAAATTTTTCGATGGTTTTTTAAGTCGATAGAAAATCCGCCGATTAACAACTTTTTGGCGCCGTTGTCGGGGAATTTTTTTTGATTTTGATTTTCTATTCTTCGAATTAATCTCATTTGCTTTGTGTGTTTTAATTTTGTGTTGCATATTAAAAAAATTATGTGATTTTTGTTTACATTGTGCTTGTGTTTTGTTTTCTTGTTCTAGATGCATTTTACATTTGATATTAAAAAAACTCCACAAATATTTCTTCAAATTTGCATTACATTTCATTTCTTATTGTACAAATTTACATTGCATTCTCATTTTTCAATTACACTCACATTTCATCCATTTTTATTTTTTATTTACATTTTGCACTGCCTCTGTTTACTATTTTCTGCACAGTGATACAAGCAATCACCATACCCCTTCCCCTCAACTACAATTTCTGCTCATAACATCACTTCTTGCCAAAAACTTCACTGCCCCACAGCTGCAGCTCAACCAATCCTGCCAACCAGCCATCTACATCTTATCACAATACAACAGCCACCTCACAACATCACTGCTGAGACCAATTACCATTGAAATCCCCCACTCCAGCACTTTAAACTTCACTACCAAAAACATGCTTGAACCCGCATCATCTCCTCTGACCAGACCATCCTCTACCATAACAACACACTGTACCACTATTGCCAAAGTCATCCACCATCAATTCTTCCCCTAACCAAATCAACAACACCGTTTCTACAATCAAAACACGCTGCTATTGTCCACTATCTATAACTACTAACTGCCCTGCCATCAAACCCATACCCACACATCAGTTCACCAAAACCAACGATTACGTCCAACAACCCATCATCTCAATAAACAATTAGTTGCATCCCCCATCAGCAACACCTCCACTTACAACCATCCATCCCCTGCCCGACATTCATCATCAACTGTCAAAAACTGCTGCAACATTCCCATATCACTGCTCATTCACCAACCTTGCCCACTTGCCATACAACCTTGCTTGCTCCACAACAATCACATCATCTTGCCTTTGCATCCCCACCAGAACTTCACTGTGCAAGTAACTCCACCTCAGTACAAAACTCCCACTTCTGTCATCATTCCTGTCAACTGAAAACCACCTCCGACAACTCCCCAAACAAAACTCAACAACATCACAGCCTGACAACATCCCCAATCACCGCCTCGAACACAGTCCTTTAACTACGAACAAACCACCGCGACGACAGCAGCATCGCAACCAAATCACCACTGTTATTTCTCATCCAATTCGACAGCCTCCAGCACCTCAAATCACCAAAACCACTTCGACGCCGCTGCCATGATTGAATCAGCAACCAACCCAAAATCATTGCCTTTCCAATCGCAAATCCACAACCCAAAATCGACTTGCAAACACCGGCAATCGAATCACCTCACCATTAGCACGAACATCACGAACCATAAAATCTCTCAAATCGCACCTCCACCATATTGTCGAACCTTCAATTCATCGCCTCAAACCTTCTGCTCGTGACCTGCTGTTCGAATTTGAACGAAATTGGAAATTGAATGTGGAAAATTTAGAAATTTGGCGAATTTGAACAAAATTCAAATGCTTTTTGATTTCTTTTCGAATTTGAGAAGACCGAAAATTCTTTCTTTATCAGTAGTTGTGGGTCTGGTAAATTTGGGTTGGGTTGGGTAGAGGGCCTGAGTGGATTTAATTTTTTTTCTTTATGTTTTCCTTGGTTTAAATTTGGTTAGTTCTTTTTCCAAAAAATAAAGGTTTATTCTGTTTTGTTTAAATAGTTTTAAGTCCAATCCAAAAAAAACCTTGCTTTCCTTGAGTTTAGTTTGGTTTCATCCCTTAGAAAAACCATGAAAAAAAATCAATAAGACCATAAGTTCTTTTTTTGTTAAAAAATAAAAAGGTTTCGAATTGTTTTGTTTTCATTTTGTTTTGTTTTCACTTGTTTTGTTTGGATTTTCTTTATTAAAAAATATGTTTATATATCGTGTTTTTATTTTCAGGCTGCCAAAGCAGATTGGAAGAGTCGCTTGTCTCGCTTGGCTTGCCCTAAAAAAATAAAAAATAAAATAAACTGCTTGCTTGCTCTTTCTCTTATTTTTATTGTTTGCTTGCATTTAACAAATATCATTTGCAATTGCATTGTTAATACACATTTAATTTCTGCTTTGCATTTCATCCTAGATCTTGATTAGTAATAACGGTTAGTCATCATAACACTATTGTATATTGACAGGTTGTCTTCTTTGAACAATTTAATTTCTTGGTGTCTAGGCTACGGTAGAGTAATATCCATTTATAAATATTACAGTGATTTGTAAATATTATAGTGGTTGTTCCTCTGAAGGTACTTAAACCTTTGGTTGCATTGTTACGATGATTCGTGGTGCATCGATAAATCATGTCCATTACCTAGCTGAGAACTATCTTGTTTATCTAAGACAATGTGTGAGTATACAATTTTGGATTAACTTAGGATAAATCATCTGTAATTAACCCTTGCATTCATTTAGTTGCATCATTTCATGCATACTTAAAAAAACAAAAAAAACAAAAAATCCAAAAATAAAAATAATTGTATATATTTCTTTTATTTTTCTTTGAAATTTTTAAATCCTTTTCCTTTGAAATTTCAAAAATCCAAAATAAAATTAGACCTTTTTAAAAAAAAGCCAAAAAAATTTGAAAATCCAAAAACAAAACAAAAATCCCATTTTTCATTTTGAAAAATAAATTCTATTTGTAAATATTTTTCTTTAAAAAAAACCAAAAAAACATTCTTGAAAATTTCCGAGTTTCCCCACTTACATGAATTTTACAATAGTTGTGAAAATCAATGTAATCCATATAATTTCATTCCAAATTCGCATGGATATTTTAACAATAACTATTGTGTAAATAATTCGAATTTCGAACAACAAAATTTTCAAAACGAAGACCAACCCTTGAATCTCGAAAATAGCATTTCATCTTTACTCGAACTCTCTACACAACAAAATCAAGAGATAAATGATTTTTGTAATTCATATTTGGCCAATAACTCAAGTCAAAATTTTCAAAGTAATCAAGATTTGAATTCACTTCAAAATGTAAATAATTTCGATTATAACCCATGCTAACTCAATTTCGAACTCCAAAATGAATTTCAAAATCAAAATGAAAATGTGATCCACTTTTCAAATAATTTTGGCAATGGGAATAATGTCATTACGATACAAGTGAAAAATTTTGTTCTCAACAAATCCAAATCAAAAAATTTCAAGTTAATAGCTATAAATTGGATTTTGTTGAGCAAATGAATGAAATTTACGATGATCACACGAATTCATCGTTTCAAACATATATGAAACTACGTGAAAAACAAAATCAAATTCCAACGTATGACGATTCAAACGATACTCCATCTTTTACCACAATCGACGATTTTCAAACAACAACTTTTGAAACTGAAAATGATGATCTTAATGAAGTTGTTGAAAACATGGTAATTGAGTTGGATTTCAATTCTTTTGAGGGTGTGGAACCAAATTTAAAATTCGACATACCTTTTCTCGATTCCAAAATTTTAAGTACAACAACTTTGGATTTTGAACTTAAGATGCGCAATGAAATTGTTGATAATCCAATAAAGGAAGTCAATTTCAATAAACATGATTTCTTTGCAATTTTTGAAAATGAGTTGTTAAATTCTGAAGGGGAAGATTTACATCACCATTTTAATTTTGAAATCGATAATTTTGAAGAAGTTTTCAATGATAAGTTTGAACTTCACCTTGGTGAAAATAAACTTGAATTTCAATCAATTGTTTTATCAACCCTATAAAACATCGAAAACAAAACAACCCATTCAATTTTCAATAAAACGGCATTCATTTTTCCAAATCAACATTCAACTTCGAAATCTTTTACGGTTTGGTTTTCGAGCTTAAGCTATGTCTCGCATACTTGACGAGACAAATGAATTGGTCTTTGGAAGACCGTTTCATTTACTTTTTGATGATATACTTTCTGATCTAATGTAAATACCATTAATTTTCATTTAAATAAAGGTCATGTTTTTATTTTTTTTATTTTTCTCCTTCCACTTGGGTTGACTGTGGGGACACACTCAAAATCATCTATGGGGGGGACTCATCTTTATTTATTTTATTTTTCATGGTTTATTTTTGCTTTTTCGTTTAATATCTCAAACAAAATTTAAAAAAATTCCCAAAAACAAATTTTCATTTCGATTAGTTTTTAAATAAACACTATAGGATAATATATGGTTTTGGTTTATTAAATTGAAAATTTTCAAAATTTATTTGTCTTAAAAAAATCAAAATGAAGTTTGATTACAAATAACGATAGCTTAACTAGTATATATGAAGGTTCATACGTGATAATTATGAATATATCCTAACTGAAAATCTTTGTTTTAAAAAGTGGTTGATTTAAAGTAAAGATATAACATTTTTTTGTCTTCTAAGTTAAATGGTGCTAAGATGATTTTGTAGAACTCTCTCCCTTAAAAAAAAACAAAAAGAAAAAGAAAAAATAATAACATCCAAAGTATTCACTCTCATTTAAAAGTCTTCACGGTTATGCATGGGTGAATTACTTGGAATCTTTGATTATATGCTTTCATATTCATTTAGAAGTCCTCACGGTTATGCATGTATGGAGCACATGTAAAATAAATTTTTAATAAAAACCACCTGTGGTTGATAGGAGTATGCACGAAAGTGTGCGCACTCGCCATGCTCTGTACTCCCCTCACATAAGCCCGAAAGGCAGTGCATGGGTGGTATATCTGGCCTCAGTTTACCAGAGCTAGGTGTGTATTTTTCTTTCGAATAATGAGAGAGCAAGCAATTGAAATACTAGCACTATTTTTACTTATTTGATTTGATTTGTTATTCAAAAAAAATGAAAATACCACTTTGATAAACTTTGATAACCAACTAAGGATCCATATCATAGTTACACTGTGTTATTAACCAAAATAACGAGTTAAACTATAGTCTATTTGTTATGATAATTTGATTTTTGTTGGAAATTTTGACGAGTAAATGACTTAAATTTTAAGATAACAACCAAAATCTATATTTAACTTATTTGTCTCTATTTAAAAGTAAACCTTTCATTTGTAAATATTTCCAAAACTCGCATTCATCTCTTTGTAAATAAATTTTGCATTTTGTAAATATTTTCATCATGGATTTGCATTTTGTAGGTAGTATCCGCTGAAAACCCTCACGAGACAACACTCGTCCTACTGGGGACACCCGAAGGTTTAACGGCTTGTTGCATACGCTCAATGCAATCGTGTTCCCTACGAAAACGGTTTTATCTTAGTTTTTCTTTATTCGAGGACGAATAAAAAGATAAGTGTAGGGGTATTTGATGTGCACGTAAATGTGTATATTTTTATCACCATATTTAATCTATTTAAATTGAATAAATGATCATATTGGGTATTTTAACTTGTTTAAACCAAATTCAAATTATTTTCAAATTGTCACATATTCATCTTCATATAAGGGCTAAATGGTCATTTTGTGCATATAATAATTTTTCGAATTTAAATTGAAAATTTCTATAATTGTTTTGTAGGAATTTAAATTCAAATACAAATGGCTTCATGAATATATGCATGCACAAAAAAAAACAAAGCTAATGAAGATGAAAATAATTCAAACTCATGAACATGGAGGACCCCACCTACCCACTTACCTTGATTTTCAATTAGGAGCTAATGCACATGCTAAAGACCGTTAAAGCTTCATACACATTTAAGTGGGGGATTATGACATATTAATGATTACTTGGTGACCACACAACCTCAAGGGCATATTGGGCATTCCCTAAAAATATGATTTAGGGTTTCATACATGTATAAATACCCATATGTTTCATGTAATCTCCTCTTCCTTAGTCTCTCTTTAGATTTGTTTTAGGCTCAAAATAAAAGAAAGCTTCTCTTTTCTTTTCATGGCTACTTAGCCATTTTTACTTCATGTAACTTTCATTGAAGTGAGGGAGTCATTTTTAGTAACCATGGATGAAGATAAGCAAGTATATCTTCGGAAAGTGCACATAAGGGATAATGTGACACATATGTTCACTAAAGCATTGCCAGTTGGGAAGTTCGAGCATTGCTTGAACTTGATTCATTTGTTCAAGTTCTAGGTGCCACGGGATGGCACGTTTAAGGGAGTATCTTGGCTATGGATGATGAAGGGTATTGTGAGAGATTGTGCTTCTATTTTCTTAGTGAGTACTAGTTTACACTCCTTAGTACTTTTGTCTTTTAATGAGATGGCTTTAGATTTGGGTGCTTTCAACACTTCATTAGCCGGTGGTGACTTTGTCAGACCTCGTTGGTGGAGTCTAATGGATGGTGGCATTCCTGGAGCTCACTGGTAAAGTATTCAAGTTTAGTATGGTAAAAGGTAGAGTTGGGATAATTTGACACTATCGGTTCTTGATGCTGGAGACGGATATGTGTCCAGGTGGAGTTTTGAATTTTGGTGACACTATAAGGAGAATTAAAGAGGTCAGAATAGCTTGGTAACGATAAAAATGGTATGTGAATTGGTGCACAGATGCTTAAGTTATCGCGGTTTGAAGCTAGAAAAATCACATGGACGAAACACAGGAAGCCGGACATCTAGCAGGAATCCTCAGACGATTGGCAACATGTTTACTGTAACCTGAGAATTATCCCAGATGTTTGGGAGGTCTTGCCAGATGTCTGACAACAAGTTTTCTATAGCCTGAGAATTCTCTTAGACGTCTAGGAGTTAGTGCCAAATGTATGAGAATAAGGATCTGGAATCCCAAACCTTCTACCAGACGTCTGGAAGCTTGGAACAGACATCTGGGCTGTAGGGAAATGGTTTCTCGAGTTATTTTTCAGACGTCTGACAGCATGGGCCAGACGTTTGAGCCACTGCCTGGTGTCCATATTGCATGTGCTGACTGGATTGATTTGTGAAAGTTTCAAAGGGAAAATCAAGTATTTGCCTAGATGAGATTTCTCCTTATATAAGCTATTTTAGAATTTGAAGATGTGATGATCCAAGAGATTAAGGATTTTATCCTCCATTAAAATAGGGTTTATCAAAACCTAGTTTATTTTCAATTCTATTATCCACAAATCTATTCTTTTTAAATATTTATCATTATAATCAATCTCTTGTACTCTTCTCATTAGTATTAATAAAGGCTTTCTCCCAAAGTGGATGTATACTAACAAGACGTTGGTGCAACCACTATAAATCTCGTGTGTGATTTAGTTTTTCATTATCTTTTTGGGTTTTATTGCTTGTTTGGGCGATTGTGATTTCCTTTGTATTGGATTGAGATATTGATTATTTGCTTTTGCACTTCTTACCAGAATCTCGTTTTCCACTATGTTTTGGGTTTTGATTTGAGTAGTCTCGAGTTAGAATTCTCATAACATCCAAACACTCATAAATCCACAACATTGATCTACTATTTCATTGCTTACCGAATAATTCCTAAATCTGCAAGAACCACGAACCAAATTAGTTCGTATTTATCTTTAGAACTTATAAATAAACCATATGTATTCAAATAAACGAAGGATCATTATTTTTGACCCCATACTATATATTACAACTAACAATTATAATGATAAATCTATTTGAATTATTTGAATTAGCGTATAACAAGGGCAACGTGCATAAGCATTCACATGATTTAAACTAGTATATGACGTGCACAATTTACCACCTAAGCGGAAAAATTATAATAATTTTTTTTCTTTATCTTCTTCCCTATGATGATAAATTCTTTTTTTCATAAAGATAAACTCATCAAATTCTGTTTTCTTTTTCATCATTTTTACCGTAAGAATAAATTCATTTATTATTAAGTTCCATTAAAGTTTTCATCTTTTTTCCATAAGGATAAATTCATTTATCTTTTATTTTGATTTTTTATCATTTGTCCAAATTTGGTTTTATTAATCTTTTATTTCGATTTTTTTTATCGTTTTCATATTTTATTTCCATAAGGATAAATTCATTGCTCTTTCAGTAAAGAAAACCATTTCTGCTTGATTGAACGATAATTTCATTTATTAATCAAATAATTTAACTAAATATTATAGTTTAGTAGATTTTTTACCTACACTGGTTTGGTTGCATCCTATAACAAGACCAAATTTGATTATAGTTGAACAATAAGTTAGTTGATTTCTAAATAATAAATATCAGTAAAGCGTATGTATCGGTCAAGTACTGATGTGGGAAATTTTAAAATAATGTAACAATACTGGATAATATTGGTAAAATATCGAACATGTGTAACATGTTATAAACGATATTGAACTATGTTATATTGTTACATTGGTGTTAAGTTTTTAAAATTTGGATAAAGAATGTCAAATCACTATCAAAGACTAATTGCATATAGTTTATAGATTATAATTCACTTACTGAGATATTCTATTAAATACAAATCATAATATATGCTCACAAAAACCGTGAAATTTTTATATTATACACCTTTATTATTTTCTTCATTTTTAATATATGTTCAGTTTCTTCGATCATCTGTATTACCTTCCTAAAATTTTCATATTTATAGTTTCGTCGCTTTCTTTTTCACCTAATTTATCAAATAGACAATGTTGATTAGGCACCAATTACCACTTTCGCTCGTTCATTATCGATATTTCAAATATACAATGCTAGTGCATTTAAACTTTAATTTCTTGGTGCATGATAATAACTAATAAAATGAATCTTCATAAGCCAGCTTACAAATCAAAAATGGTGAATATAAAAATAACTAAAAGGAGAACTGTTTCATTATATTATTTTTAATGGTTGAGATTTTACAAAAAATATATATAAAATAATGGAATAAGTAAAGTTTTCTTTACTGAAAGTGCAATGAAAAAGACTAAAACTATATGGTTAAAACATAAAAATTAGTGCGTTGAGGTTTCTAAAATGGTCTAGATATCGTCATTCACCATATACAAAAAACGAATATTGAAAATTTTAATATATTTATTTGTAAATACATTAAGCATACGATAATGAATGATATTCTTTAAAATATCGGGTATTTTACACTAAATATTGGAGTGATATACCGGCAAATGTCGAACGATATATTGGTAACGATACTTTTAAGCGATATTTCGAAAAAATATAGGCATAGGAGCGATATGATATATATCAGCGATATTATTCAATATTAACTACATATTTTGATTTAGGAGGATTTGAGAAGATTTGCGCAATTTTCAATGGATTTGAGAGAACGATTTTGGACTGAGTTTCTGTACTTGGAGAAGTTTTTTTAACGAGATGGAATGAAAGGTTTTTCTATATCCGTTGTCTACCGTGAAATGCGAGGGCAGCAATGTAATTTGTCATTGAATGTCCTTGAAAGCTTAATGAAATAAAGCTGTGTCATGCAAATTTATCGGATTAGGGTAAAAGACCCTTCAACTGAAAATCCCCTTTCGTAAATCATTAATAGAATTTTTTTATTATAAAAAAAGATTCCTATATTTCGAAGGCTGTTGGAACAAGAGTGCGAATAAATTGAACTTTTTTTTATATTTCTCAAGCTAAAAATCTTCACGCGCTTCTATTCAAAATTAGACCGTCAAAGAGGTTGGGTTGGATCAAAATGCGTTGGGTCAATTTTGACCCAATACATTAATAATCCATTCTTTTTGACCCATTTAATGCAGAGGTCGATCTGACTCAACCCATTTAATACGCGGTGTATCCATTTACCCATTTAAAGATTTAAATTTGATTTGACTAATAAAAAAATACATATATAAATAATTCTTTTTCTAATTTTTATGTTTTGAATCTTCATAAAAGTAAAATTTTCAAAATTTAATATTTAAAAGCTTAATTCATATTTCATCAAAATTTAAATATGGGGATGTCATCTGTAATTTGTTAAGTGCAACCGTTAGTCACTATGGAGAACTACAACATGCGCTTCTAAGATGAAGTATCTGAGTGTTCCATATTTTCCGTAGTTTAGGTGGAAATACATCAGACGAAATCTCATTTAATTCCAAATCCTGATTCCGAATTAGTATGAAGTAGTTATAGCAATCTGAATAAAAAAATAGCGGCTTCTGCCTAAGCAGAGTTAAAATATGGGGACGTAGTCTGTTATTTTCTAAATACAACCGTTAGTCACAATGGAGAACTACACTATGTGCTCATAAGTTGAAGTATCCGAGTGTTTAATATTGTATGTAATTTAGGTGGAAGTTCATCAGTCGAAGTATCACTTGATTCCGAGTTAGTACAAAGAAGTTAATGCGGTCTGAATAAAAAAAATAGCGACTTCTGCCTAGGCGGAGTTCAAATATGAAGATGTAACTTGTTATTTTCTAAGTATAATCGTTATTAATCATGGAGAACTATAGTGTGTGCTCATAAGTTGAAGTATCAAGATGTTCCATATTGTCCGTAATTTAGGTATGAATTCACTGGTTGATGTCTCGCCTGATTCTGAGTCAGTATGAAGAAGTTACTGTAAGTCGAACGAAAAAAATAGCGGCTTCTACCTAAGCTGAGTTCAAATATTGGGAGGTTCACAAGATGAATTATGGAGTGTTACATACTGTCTGTAATTTAGGTGGAAGTTCATCAGTCAAAGTTTCGTCTGATTCCGAGTTAGTATGAATAAGTTATTGCAGTTTAAAAAAAATAGTGGCTTTTATCTAGTCGGAGTTCAAATATTAAAATATGGTTTGTTATTTGTTAAGTATAACCGTTATCGCCATGAAGAACTATAGCATGCATTCACAAGATGAAGTATCCGAGTAAAAAATATCAAATTTTCAAAATTTATAATTTTGAATTTTAAGGTTTAACAAATTGTAAATGAGTTACTCATTTATAACCCTTTTAAGAACGAATCAACCCTTGTGATCTATCTATTACTATCTTAAAGCAGGAGCCTCCTTATGCTGATGTGGACTTCCGTGCCTTCTCATTTCAAAATGCCGCTTCCATGTCTACTTCCTCGTTTTTTTAACTTGCATCGAACTGCTATAGCACGTGACCACTTCCTCATCTTCCTTTTCTTTCACCAGTTGACCATCCAACTTCTTCTCTTTCCCATTCAACAACTGCTCTCATTTACTAGGAACCTCTACTATTTTTTCCTCCCTCCCAACCGTTCTCTACCACACATCAACTAATCTTCCTCTCCGCTTACTTCATAGTCCACTCTTCCATCTAAATTTCTTTTTTACAACTTCCTCTTCTTTAAAAATTAGATTTATTTTTCCACGGTTTGTTCTTCGTTGTCATACCAATTTTGAAACTGTTATTCTTCCTCCTGTACACACTCATTTTTATCTCCTTCCTTCCTAATATATATGTCTACACTACCGCCCGTTGTCCATACCTGTTTTCCTTGGCTCAATATCTGCAATTTAACCGCTTTTTCTTCCATCTGTTCGTATGGTTGCCATTGTATGCTAAGTCAACCTACCCCAGCTGATTCGTGGATTATTGTTGAGTTAACTCAATTTTAGATTTGAATTGCAGTTACAATTCTAATGTTGTTGTTGATCTGAATGGAGTATTTATTGATCAACTTACACAACTCCCACACTTAATCAAAAATAGATATTGGTATTTCCTAATTGGATTTTGACGTTACATGGTTGGCTCATTAACTGGATATTAACAGTCGGCTATATAGATTTTTTTTTTCCCCTATACGTTTAACGTGAATCGGAGTTTAAAGGTATTTGGAAAACCATCTTACTCCTTTCTCACTGGCACTGTAGCTTTTTTTGTTAACACTTGGGCCCAAAGCCTGGATAGATGAGAAAAAGAAATGAGAAACTTTACCTATACGTACAATTTCCAACTCCACCTTCTCAACTTAGCAGAAGTTTAATAATGGCAATCAGTAAATAGAAAATAGCATAAACCCCTTCCAAATCGCAAATTAATTCACCAAAATTAAATCATTTTGCAAGATTAAAGAAAATATAAGATAATCAACTCAAAATCTCGCTATTTTATCACAAAAATCTGATTACAGTAATGTAACAACCCGCAGATTTAACCGGTTTTAATAACGTTATTAATTGAAATTTGTGGAATTTTAAACGATAAAATTTTGAAATATAAATTTGATATTTGGAATGCGTCCAGTTAAACATAGCAACTGGTAAATTTTCGTCCGAAAATATGAAAGTTTATTTCGTGCGTAAATTTACTTCAAGTTAATCAGTTAAAAAGCGATGAAAATAAAACGTTTTCGAAACCTAAATATTTTTACATAGAAAAATTCTAAACCGTCTTCTAAGCAAGTCATCATTTTTAGTTTTTCCAAATTCGGACATCTTTAGCTCCGTCGATCTTATTTTTCTGTGTTTTTCATGCATTTTCCACTAGTATAAAAATTTCAAATTTTTTTTTCAATCGTACCACAATTATTTGTATACCGTTGGAAGCGCCTCGTCGCGCTGATCAAAATGGTATATTCATTTGTGCAAATCGGAGTCCGACGTAAAACGTCGCGTTAATTTAACCATTTCGGACGAACCGGTTAAACTATATTCAGCCCAAATAAATCCACAGCCGTACCCATTCAAAATTCAAAAAAGAAATATAATTGTTAGGTGTATTGTAACGACCCGTATTTTACGTGTCGACATATCGTAAAATAGTTGCCATTAAGTCGTTGATGTTGTTAAGCCGTGTGGAGCTTAGGTCGTATGAGAGTTAGGTTGAGTGGAGCGACCTATAGATGTAACGGCTTAAGTACGTTGAGCGACTTAAGAGTTAAGTCGTATAGGATTTAGGTCATGTGGAAGTTAGGCCGGTTGAGCGGCCTAAGGGGTGAGCGACCTAAGGAAGAAGAGCAACTTAAAAACAGTACGACCTAGTAGTTAGCGAGTTAATGGATTAAGCGACTTAAGTATAGTAAGTGACCTGAGTATAGTGAGCGACTTAAGGTTTAGGCGACCTAATGGGATAGGTCGTTAGGTGCTTAGGTCGTGGGTCGTTTGGAACGACTTAAGGAGGATGGCGACCTTGAGGTTAGCACTGTGTTGAGATAGGTCGTGGGAGTCTTAAGTCGTTGGGTCAGCTAGGTGATAAGTCGTAGACGAGATAAGGCTTAGCTCGTGTGGTCCTGTGTATAGTTAAGTCGTGTGCGTGTTAGGTCGATAAGCCGTTGTGTCGTTAGGTCGGCTTGAAGAGGTAAGTCGTTGGGTCTTAGGTTACTGTTAAGTCGTGCTATGTGATAGGTCGGCCACGAAGTTAGGTCGTATATATCTGTAAGTCGCTAGGTCGGAGACAGTGTTAGGTTGATAGGTCGCGAAGTTGTGTTGAGGGAAAGGTCGTAACTCGCGTATGACTTGGGTCGCGCATCTCAGATAGGTCGCGAGTATGTTGAGTCGTGTCTGGGTTGAGCCGCGCATAGGTTAAGTCGTTTGGTCCTGTGTAGTTAGGTTGCAGGAAGGTATAGGCATTAGGCCGCGCGTGTTTTAGGTTGTAGACCGTGGACTCGTTAGGTCGTAGGTTGGGATAGTTAGGTCGTGGACGACCTAGGGGGGGCGGACGACCTAAGGTCAGCCTATAAATACACGTCCATATCTTCACTTTTTGGCACCGGATTTTGGAGCGACGAAGTGCTGCCATTTTGAGAGCTCGACTACAATATTTCTTCACTTCTTTTCTCCATCTAATCTAGTGATTCCTTCCATCTAAATTGAAGATCAAATCGAAGATCCAAGAGCCAAAGTTGAAGATCTCCTTCCATCGAAGAGAGATTTCATCGTTTGAAGCGGAGCTTTGGAGGATCAAGCTTGATTCTTTGCTGTCCAGATCTGGAGTTGGTTGTTTTTGAGGTGTTTAGGTGATTCGGTGAGTGGTGGTTATCTCTCACACGGACCCAAAGGAGTATATTGGATCGGTGGTTTGTTTATGTGCTAAATAGAGTGATTTCGTGCATTTTTCTTAAGTCTGCATGTAGATCTATTGTTCATGATGATTTGACATCTAATTTACTATATGTTCACTTATGCAAGTTCATTCATCAAGTTGTGGAGATATTGTTCATAATCATGCTGTTAGAATGCATGTTAGATTTGGACTCTTTATTTACGAATTGCCATTATTGTTGTAATTGTTATTTAGATCTTGTTTGAATGATTGATTACTTGGATTAATGTTTGATTTGATGGATTAGTTGATTGACAACTTGATTTGGACAAGTTGGTCGAAGATGATTCAAAAGCTAAGTGGAAAGGCTCTTGAATAAGGAAAGCTGCTTGTGGCATATGAAGCGGGTGTTGAAGCTCATATAGATAGATTTGATGATGATGTTGAGATGGGACTTTGCCATGATGCGATGAGGCAAACCATGATGTTGAGATGGAACTTTGCTATGATGCGATGAAGCAAAGCATGATGTGAGAAAGCCTTGGTTTAATCCAGACGGGATCATCCCAAGCATGTTGTTAACTCGATGATGTGGTCCGGGTTTGTGGATAATGGTTAGCTTGAGAGGCGCTTGAGCTAGTATGGGAATAGTCGTCGAGGAGGATTACTAGAAGGCTGAGATTTCATCGTTGTTGAAGGTTCTAGCATGCTCAAAGCAAGAGTACGTTGGGACGGGTCACGATGACGTTCCAAGCACGGGTCACGATGACGTGCTAGTACTCTTGGCAGATGCGATAGTCCTAGGCACGGGTCACGACGACGTGCGGAGCTATGTCTAGAACCGGGGTTACCATTAGCCCTTGGCAGGTGGTCATTCAACTAACGGGGAAATCAAGGCAATGATAACAGTGATAGCCAGAGTCATGAATGTTTGGATGTTTGGTTGTGTCATCGCTTGGGTCAAGAGCGATGTTTTCAGGGTGCTTATCTGATCTTGGTTTAGGCCTTGGGGGTTTGTACTTGGAAAACGCCGACCTTGACTCGAGTGATAATTACTTTGCTTTGAATGTCTGAATTGCTATGTTTACTTCTACTTAGTGTGTCTGGGGGCTATCACTGTAGAAAGAGGTGGAGTGGGATGGTTGGGTTCATATTCCTTTTACCCTTTATGCTCTTTTTGTATGTTTGATAGTTGATTTACTGCTCACTAAGACTTTTGTCTGACTCAAGGTTTTATGTTTAACTCTTATTACCTTGGGCTGTTCATCCATGTTGGGATGGGCAGACTAGGTAGCAGGTGACAGGTGCTGTTCATAGTGGCCAACGTTGTTAATGACGAAGACGAGCTGAAGGCTTTTGCATATTGTTTTCTTACTATATGTACTGGGTGTTCCGCTGTTTGTATATTCTCTGAGTGATATGTAGTGAGGCTTGATATATTGACTTTGCTGATTGGTGTATCAAACTATTAGAGTTTATATGATGAGATTCTGTTATATGGAGCTTCACTATGTATATTTTCTATTGTATTTTGTCCATGCGCTGTGAGTAATACGATAGAGTTTTCTGTTTTATCTTGCCCTGACTATCGTCCATGGCTGCTGGCACACCTTTCAGCGCACCATTTCCCTGTTTTAGTGCGGGAGTCATGGGCAGTCGTCACATTTGGTATCAGAGCTTTGGTTAATCGATTTTAGCCAACGCTCGCTGACGTAACTACGTATGAGAGACGTAATTGTATTTTGATGGATGATTACTATATATAATATAGTAGCTTAGAAGGATTTGAACTCCTTATGCAGTTGTTTCTCAAGGTGTTCTAATCATTCTTTTTATAGATATAAAGGATGAGTCGAAGAGAGAGACAAGCTGCTAGGGGAAGCCGTGCTGCTGAAGAGGCTGCTGATGTCGATTATGCTGCTATGTTTGAGGCCATGATGACTTCGATCATGAGAAGGATACCAGCCTCGGGGTCATCAGTAGATGTTGGAGTTCAAGTTCAAGCTCCAAAATCAGTGGATTTTGCTAAGCTTTGCAAGGACTATATTGCTCTTGGAGGAAAGGTTTTCTTGGGAACAGAGTCAACCATTGAAGTCCAAAGATGGATAGATGCTTGTCGAAGGATTTTTGATGATTTGGGAATTGAGGATGCAACTAAGAGGAAGCTTGCATCAAGACAGCTTCAAGGGAGAGCTTCGGATTGGTGGAACTCTATCACCATTGATACTCCAGAGGAAGAGATTACTAGGGAGCAATTCCAAGTCAGATTTGAAGCTAAGTTCATCTCTACGGCTCAGAAATCTGTTTTGTTTAAAAATTTTGTGGAACTCAAGCAAGGTGGAAGATCAGTTCTTGAGTATGTTTCTGAGTTTGAATCTTTGTCCAAGTATGCTCGGTCGTATATCGATTCTCCCTATCAGAAGAATGAGAAGTTTGTGACAGGCTTGGACACTTATCTTGGGAGATGGTTGGTGGATCATTTGGACGATCCGTTTGAGAAGCTTGTGGAGAAAGCTCTCAGGCATGAGAATCTGTTTCCTAAGGAAGGATCTGTTGTTGCTGTGGCCAAGGAGCGAGGTGGAAACAAGAAGAGAAAGCAGCAGCAGCAGAAGGGTAAGGATGGCCAGAAGAAGCCGAAGGGCGAAGTGATCTGCTACAATTGTCGGCAGAAGGGTCATCTCTCCAGGGATTGCAAGAATCCGAGAGTGCCGGTGAAGTGCCACAACTATGACAAACCGGGGCATATCAAGAGGAATTGTCCGGAACCGAGGAAGGATAAGCAGATTGTGCAAGCTTATGCTTTGGGGGCTATGCCATCGTCTTGGAAAGCTCCTACTGCAGATGAGAAAGGAAAGAGTGTGGTGGTTCAAGGTACTCTTTCCATTTGTGGTGTTCCAGTTCGAGTGTTATTTGATACTGGGGCGTCGCATTCCTTTGTTTGTAATGATCTTGTAGACCGGTTGGGTTTGGAACCGGAGATTGTTGATAGACCATTGGTTGTGACTAATCCAGTTGGGGGTTCGTCTTGTTTGTGTCTGTTATGCCGTGGTCTAGATGTGTCGAGTCATGATTGCTCTTTTGTTTGTGATTGTTTTGTTCTGAACTTTGCGAGGTTCAGAATTATTTTGGGTATGGACTGGCTTAGGAAGTATGCGACAAAGGTTGATTGTGAGAGGCTTGAGGTGACAGTCGAGAATGTGGAGGGGCGAAAGGTTGTGATACGATGTAAGCATGAGGAAGGCGTCTTCATGAGCTTCATGTATTCGCTGGTTGTTCCACGGGATGGACTGTCATCGGTGCCTGTTGTGAATGGATTTGAGGATGTCTTTGACGAGGTCAAAGGATTACCGCCGCATAGGGAGATCGAGTTTCGTATCGATCTAGTTGAGTGAGCCAGACCTGTTGTGATGCCTCTTAGGCGAATGGCGCCTAGGGAACAGCAAGAGTTGAAGGTGCAAGTTGATGACCTTTTACAGAAAGGATTCATTCGGCGTAGTGTGTCCGAATGGGGTGCACCAGTTGTGTTTGCAACCAAAGCGGATGGATCGTTGAGGTTGTGTGTGGATTATCGTGAGCTGAATAAAGTGACTAAGAAGAACAAGTATCCATTGCCGAGAATAGATGACTTGTTTGATCAGCTTCACGAAGCTAGGGTGTTTTCTCAGATGGATTTGGCAACGGGATTTCACCAGTTAAGAGTGGCAAAGGATAGTGTGCCGAAGACTGCTTTCAGGACACCATCTGGTTTCTATGAGTGGTTGGTAATGCCGTTTGGATTGACCAATGCACCAGCATATTTTGTGGATCTTATGAATAGGGTGTTCAGAGATCAGTTGAACAAGTTTGTACTTGTGTTCGTGGATGATATTTTGGTTTACTCCAGAAATGAAGAGGAACACAAGACACACTTGCGGATTGTTTTGGAAATCTTGCGGAAACATCAGCTGAAGGCTAAGTTTTCGAAGTGTCACTTTGGGAAGAGTGAAGTGAGGTTCTTAGGTCATGTTATCTCTGGAAATGGAATAGCGGTTGATCCCACTAAGGTGGCAGCGATCCAGGATTGGGTTAGACCTAAGAATGCATCTGATGTGAGAAGTTTTCTTGGATTAGCAGGATATTATCGTCGGCTTATCAAAGACTTTTCCAAGATAGCTGCACCGTTAACAGGATTGACGAAAAAGAACCAAGTGTTCAGATGGGATGATAAGTGTGAGCAAGCTTTCGAAATCCTGAAAGAGCGACTGACAAGTGCTCCTGTTTTGACTATTCCAAGTGGAAATGATGAGATGGTGGTTTACACCGATGCATGTGGCACTGGACTTGGGGCAGTGCTAATGCAGAAGGATAAAGTTGTTGCGTATGCAAGTCGACAACTAAAGCCGCATGAAAGGAATTATCCGACTCATGATTTGGAGTTAGCGGCGATTGTTTTTGCTTTGAAGATGTGGAGACATTACCTATTGGGAGTTCGATTCGAGTTGTTTACATACCATAAGTCGTTGAAGTATCTGTTCTACCAAAAGGATTTGAATCTGCGGCAGCAACGATGGCTAGAGTTTTTGGCATCATATGATTTTGGTATAGCCTATACTCCGGGAAAGGGTAACGCAGTAGCTGATGCGTTAAGTCGAAGACATGCAGGATTGAGAGCCATGTTTTTGGAATGGAGGAGTCTTGAGTATTTGGCTGGATTTGACTTCAGGCCTAGATGTGAATTGAAACCTGAGATGTTGGCAAACTTATTGATAAGACCTACTCTAGTGGAAAGAATTAGCGAGGGCCAAAAGCGAGACGATAAGCTTGTCAAGATTATCCGTGATTTGGAATCTGGATTGGATCCAGAAAAGGGTAAAGGATTCAAGGTCGATCGAGAGGGTTGGCTTCGGAAGCAAGGACGATTAGTAGTTCCTGATATAGATGGATTGAGAGATGAAGTTCTAAAGGAAAGTCATCACTCGAAATTGACAATTCATCCAGGTGGAAATAAGATGTATCGGGATATGAAAAGGACTTACTACTGGGAAGGTATGAAGAAGGATGTTGGAAATTTTATTTCCAAATGTATGAACTGCCAGTTGGTAAAAGCTGAGCAGAAGAAGCCCAGTGGATTGCTTCAGCCATTAGAGGTTCCTACATGGAAGTGGGAGCAGATATCGATGGATTTTATCGATGGTCTACCTAGAACCAGAGCAGGGAATGAAGGGATTTGGGTCATCGTAGATCGTTTGACAAAGAGTGCAAGGTTCATTCCTGTTCGATCAACTAGGACTGCATCGAAATTGGCTGAGTTGTATGTTAAATGGATAGTTCGATTCCATGGTATTCCGAAGAGTATAGTGAGCGATCGAGACCCATTGTTCACTAGTGGATTCTGGAAGAGCTTCCAGGAAGTTTTGGGAACCGAGTTGTGTTTGAGTACAGCTTATCACCCACAAACAGATGGTCAGACCGAGAGAGTCAACCGAGTTTTGGAGGATCTCCTAAGAGCATGTGTTTTGGATTTCAGAGGATCATGGGAAGACCATCTTCATTTGGTGGAATTTGCGTATAATAACAGTTATCAGTCAAGCATTGGTATGGCACCATATGAAGCATTGTATGGAAGGCCGTGTAACTCTCCTACATGTTGGTTGGAAACTGGAGAAAAGCTTATACTTGGGCCAGAGATGATTCGACAGACTTCGGACTGTATAGAGATCATTCGGCGACGAATGAAGGCAGCCCAAGACCGACAGAAAAGTTATGCCGATAAGCGTCGTAAGGATTTGGAATTTGACGTAGGAGATATGGTTTTTGTGAAGATTTCTCCTCTGAAGAATGTTATTCGATTCGGGAAGAAAGGAAAATTGACTCCGAGATTTGTTGGACCATTCCCGATCATCGAGCGAATTGGAAAGCTCGCCTATAGATTGGAGTTACCAGAAAAGATGGCGGGTGTGCACAATGTTTTTCATGTATCTTATCTACGGAAGTATGTGCACGATTCGAATACGGTGGTTTCTGCTGATAGCTGTGAAGATTTAGAGGTTGATACAGTTGTTACGAGACCTCGTAAGCCGCTTCGTGTTGTGGAAACCGACACGAAACAGCTTAGGAGGAAGACGATTACGTTGCTCAAGGTACAATGGAATGATGATGTTAACGACTGTACATGGGAGGAGGAAGAGAGGATGAAGGCAGCTCATCCTGAACTCTTCGAGGTATGGCCCTAAAGTGTCGTGACATCTCATGAATTTGTAACTTGTTCTAGTCTTAGAATTCTGCATGCTAGGGTAGAAATTGGATGCATGGTTTGTTGATTGCTATGAGTGGTAGGCATGCAGAATAGTTATGATTGTTCTTGTTTGTTTGGAATTTCGGGGGCGAAATTCCTAAGGGGGAGAAAATGTAACGACCCGTATTTTACGTGTCGACATATCGTAAAATAGTTGCCATTAAGTCGTTGATGTTGTTAAGCCGTGTGGAGCTTAGGTCGTATGAGAGTTAGGTTGAGTGGAGCGACCTATAGATGTAACGGCTTAAGTACGTTGAGCGACTTAAGAGTTAAGTCATATAGGATTTAGATCGTGTGGAAGTTAGGTCGGTTGAGCGACCTAAGGGGTGAACGACCTAAAGAAGAAGAGCGTCTTAAAAACAGTACGACCTAGTAATTAGCGAGTTAATGGATTAAGCGACTTAAGTATAGTAAGTGACCTGAGTATAGTGAGCAACTTAAGGTTTAGGCGACCTAAGGGGATAGGTCGTTAGGTGCTTAGGTCGTGGGTCGTTTGGAACGACTTAAGAAGGATGGCGACCTTGAGGTTAGCACTGTGTTGAGATAGGTCGTGGGAGTCTTAAGCCGTTGGGTCGGCTAGGTGATAAGTCGTAGATGAGATAAGGCTTAACTCGTGTGGTCATGTGTATAGTTAAGTCGTGTGCGTGTTAGGTCGATAAGCCGTTGTGTCGTTAGGTCGGCTTGAAGAGGTAAGTCGTTGGGTCTTAGGTTAGTGTTAAGTCGCGCTATGTGATAGGTCGGCCACGAAGTTAGGTCGTATATATCTGTAAGTCGCTAGGTCGGAGACAGTGTTAGGTTGATAGGTCGCGAAGTTGTGTTAAGGGATAGGTCGTAACTCGCGTATGAGTTGGGTCGCGCATCTCAGAAAGGTCGCGAGTATGTTGAGTCGTGTCTGGGTTGAGCCGCGCATAGGTTAAGTCGTTTGGTCCTATGTAGTTAGGTTGCAGGAAGGTATAAGTGTTAGGCCGCGCGTGTTTTAGGTCGTAAACCGTGGACTCGTTAGGTCGTAGGTTGGGATAGTTAGGTCATGGACGACCTAAGGGGGGAGGACGACCTAAGGTCAGCCTATAAATACACGTCCATATCTTCACTTTTTGGCACCGGATTTTGGAGCGACGAAGTGCTGCCATTTTGAGAGCTCGACTACAACATTTCTTCACTTCTTTTCTCCACTCTAATCTAGTGATTCCTTCCATCTAAATTGAAGATCAAATCGAAGATTCAAGAGCCAAAGTTGAAGATCTCCATCCATCGAAGAGAGATTTCATCGTTTGAAGCGGAGCTTTGGAGGATCAAGCTTGATTCTTTGCTGTCCAGATCTGGAGTTGGTTGTTTTTGAGGTGTTTAGGTGATTCGGTGAGTGTGGTTATCTCTCACACGGACCCAAAGGAGTATATTGGATCGGTGGTTTGTTTATGTGCTAAAGAGAGTGATTTCGTACATTTTTCTTAAGTCTGCATGTAGATCTATTGTTCATGATGATTTGACATCTAATTTACTACATGTTCACTTATGCAAGTTCATTCATCAAGTTGTAGAGATATTGTTCATAATTCATGCTGTTAGAATGCATGTTAGATTTGGACTCTTTATTTACGAAATTGCCATTATTGTTGTAATTGTTATTTAGATCTTGTTTGAATGATTGATTACTTGGATTAATGTTTGATTTAATGGATTAGTTGATTGACAACTTGATTTGGACAAGTTGGTCGAAGATGATTCAAAAGCTAAGTGGAAAGGCTCTTGAATAAGGAAAGCTGCTTGTGGCATATGAAGCGGGTGTTGAAGCTCATATGGATAGATTTGATGATGATGTTGAGATGGGACTTTGCCATGATGCGATGAGGCAAACTATGATGTTGTGATGGAACTTTACTATGATGCGATGAAGCAAAGCATGATGTGAGAAAGCCTTGGTTTAATCCAGACGGGATCATCCCAAGCATGTTAATAACTCGGTGATGTGGTCCGGGTTTGTGGATAATGGTTAGCTTGAGAGGCGCTTGAGCTAGTATGGGAATAGTCGTCGAGGAGGATGAGTAGAAGGCTGAGATTTCATCGTTGTTGAAGGTTCTAGCATGCTCAAAGCAAGAGTACGTTGGGACGGGTCACGATGACGTTCCAAGCACGGGTCACGATGACGTGCTAGTACTCTTGGCAGATGCGATAGTCCTAGGCACGGGTCACGACGACGTGCGGAGCTATGTCTAGAACCGGGGTTTCCATTAGCCCTTGGCAGGCGGTCATTCAACTAACGGGGAAATCAAGGCAATGATAACAGTGATAGCCAGAGTCATGGATGTTTGGATGTTTGGTTGTGTCGTCGCTTGGGTCAAGAGCGATGTTTTCAGGGTGCTTATCTGATCTTGGTTTAGGCCTTGGGGGTTTGTACTTGGAAAACGCCGACCTTGACTCGAGTGATAATTACTTTGCTTTGAATGTCTGAATTGCTATGTTTACTTCTACTTAGTGTGTCTGGGGGCTATCACTGCAGAAAGAGGTGGAGTGGGATGGTTGGGTTCCTATTCCTTTTACCCTTTATGCTCTTTTGGTATGTTTGATAGCTGATTTACTGCTCACTAAGACTTTTGTATGACTCAAGGTTTTATGTTTAACTCTTATTACCTTGGGCTGTTCATCCATGTTGGGATGGGCAGACTAGGTAGCAGGTGACAGGTGCTGTTCATAGTGGCCAACACTGTTGATGACGAATACGAGCTGGAGGCTTTTGCATATTGTTTTCTTACTATATGTACCGGTGTGTTCTGCTGTTTGTATATTCTCTGAGTGATATGTAGTGAGGCTTGATGTATTGACTTTGTTGATTGTTGTATCAAACTATTAGAGTTTATATGATGAGATTCTGTTATATGGAGCTTCACTATGTATATTATCTATTGTATTTTGTCCATGCGCTGTGAGTAATACGATAGAGTTTTCTGTTTTATCTTATCCTGACTATCGTCCATGGCTGCCTGGCACACCTTTCAGCGCACCATTTCCCCGTTTTAGTGCGGGAGTCATGGGCGGTCGTCACATGTATTCAATAAGGTAGTTGGCAGCTGGAAAGTGGCATGGGAAGTTGAAATATTGGGAAGTTAAACAGCACGTTGAGTATTTTAATATGACATTTACTGTTGCTGTTTGGGGTTCCTTAAAGAAAAAAAGAAAATGCATCTTTATTATCATTCACTGTATAAACTCTACTCCATTCCCTCTTCTTCTTCTTTATTCTTTTTCTTCATTCTTACTGTCATATAAAAAAAATGATGAACAAAAGCTCGCCAACCTCCCATTCACTCTCTTTCGTTTTCTATCTTCAATTCTGTTCTTCAAATAAAAATATTATAATACAAAGGCATAAATATATATTTTATTAACGCTAGTTGTATTTTGAAAGCTTTGCATGCAAGCCTGCCCTTCTTCCTTCAATTCCCACATCATCAACGTTGTCCTCCGCCTCCTCTTGTTATAAAAAAATTATTACTGCATGAAATTGGAACTGAGATCCACGTCCCCTGACTGGCCGAACACCCCACTACCTCACGACCTCACCTAACATGCTTCCCACCATCACTGCAAACCCGATCTGCTACCCACTCAACCCGCTTCGCCTTGCCCACCACACTTCACTTCCCTCCAATAGCCGGCCTATCCTCTCCCAGCCTTCCTTCTCCAGACCAGAGCACCACTATCCACTTCCTAGCCTCCCTTCCATCCTTCCATGATTTCTCGGCTGATCTCAACCACCCTTGTGCCCACGTCCACTTAGGCCCTGCTGTCGAACATGATTCAAACCCATTGCTCCAACACTTCGACACGTCCACCGCTATGACCATTTCCGTCCAAGCACCTAGCAAACGCAGTCACCGCCTCCCCATCCAACATTGCTCCGCCCTACCGAACGCCCGTCACAGCCTCACCCTTTTCCCGCCTGCACCGAGTTTGTACCGAGCAACCTCTCGAACAACCACCACAAAGCTCCTCTGTTTGCTGAACTTGTGCAACACCAATGATCGCGCTACAACCTCGCCATCCAAACCTTGTGGTGATATGTTTATATATATATATATATATATATATATATAAGTTTTTACAATGATTATTATTTTTGCGTTCCCAGATCTAAGCATTTATTCTTCAAATATTATATATATATATATATATAAATTATAAGTTTGTTGTACATTTGCTATTTATATTGTATAAGTTTATGGGATCTGTTGAGTTTGTATATATATTCATTTGAGTTATTTTAGCTTGCAGTTTTACGGGATAAATTTATAGAATAGATAATATGTGCGTTCGCATATGTATATACAATATGACAATCTATGTGTACTTATATATTTTAGTTCTTGTTCAAAACGTTTAATATGTTTATTTATCTAAATTTAGGATTATATTTTGGGATAGATTTTTTTTAATATATATATATATATATATATATATATTATGTTGTATATTGATCTAGAATTTAGGGAAGAAATATAAAGTGGAAATCTATATATCAGTTTATATATTAGTTATATATAGAGATAAGCATATATGAATTCGTACATTTATTGCCTTTATATTTTGATAAGAAATAGATCTGTCTGGGAAATTATGATTTTTACTATATAATATGATGATATTTTGATTTAACATGCATTTAAATTGAATATTTGTTTTATAATATAGAGATATGAATTTATATATATATATATATATATATATATATATATTGATTTTGAAATTCTATCCGCGTTGATTTGGTTTCCCACTGTTGAATTTGTCTCAACGGTTTTTAGCTTGTCATTGTCCGAACCCGCATTTCAGCCGCAGTTTTCTAGCCTTGTCAATTATCCATGCTTATCCGTGTCCGTTTTTATCTTGTTCTCATTCATTTCTCCAGCCTTGAAAGCCTTGTTCGTCGAATTCGTGCCAATCTTACGTTACTTTGGATTTCGTGCTTGGATTCATAACTCACCTCAGTCTCGTTCATCTCCAGCCTCGAAAGGTGAACAATCACTCATGATTAATGTTCTTTTATTTATTAAATCTGATTTCAATTGAAACGACCATTGAAATATGCCGCTGTTAGTTATTTACACTGTTATTTATGTATCAGTTCATATGTGACATCTGACACCATTATCTGTTATTTATAAAATGACAATCCAGTTTGGTTGTTAAATAATTGATTGTTTAATGTTGACTTTGATCGTGAAATTGTTAATGTTGTAAGTGATAAATAATTTGAAATTGAAATTGGCGTAGGATAGTTAGATTTGATATGTGTTAAATTGATTATATGATATTTGCATAGTATGACCCCTTTAAACGTTAAATAAATTAACACGTAGAAAAATAGTGTTAACTACACCTTGAACCATTGAATGTATGTTGTTTAAATTGATGTTGTATGAAATTGAATAATAGATATCAAGTGAAAAACCGTATAAATATTTGTGAAATAATCTTAATCTACATGAAATGATAGTGTAGATTCTAGGAATAATTATATTAATTTGCACAAACAACAATGTGAATTAATACGATTATTTCGGGATTATTTGAATTAATTATTGGTTTGTTGTTATTGATTGTTGTTATTGCTTGTTTATTTACTTTGACACCATCCCAGTTATCACACTGCAAGTTCCCATTGCTATGCTTTGATTTTTGAATTGGAATGGAATCGGGTTGAAATGATAAATACCCAAAATGAACTTGACTTAGGATAGAGAATTAGATTTAACCCGATTGGTCAATAATTTGATAATTTAAAAATAAATAAAGATTTTATTTGAATAATAAGGTTTTGAAATAAAATTGGAATTTAAAATTTAATGAAAAGAAATGTGAATATTTGAAATTTGAAACAAATATTAACGTAGTGATTGATGAAAGAACGTGTTTAAAAGTTATTATTTAATAATTAAATTTGGAATTATTAATAAATAAGTTTGAAATTATTTGATAAATAAGTTGAAATTATTTAATAACTAAGTTGGGAATTATTTAATAATTTAGTTTGAAATTATTAAGTTTTGAAATTTTTAATAATTAAGTTTTGGTATTATTTTGTAATTGAATAAGATTGAATTAATTGATAATTAAATAAAAATTCGAACTTCGTTAATAAATAAAATTGGGTTTCTTTATTTGTTAAGTTGGAAAATTATTTAAGTAAGTTGATAAGTGAAAGTGAACTTCTCGAATATGTGAGATTTAGTTTCTTTATTAATTGAGTTTTGGAAATGTGTAACTAAGTAAAGAAATAAGTGAAATTGAATTTCTTTAACAAGAAATAAAAATACGTTTTATTGAAATAAATGTAAGACTTGTAATTTTAAGAATTTGATTTGACGAATCAAATTTAAGTAAATTTGTAAGTTTTGTTATAATAAAGTTGAAATTAAGTAAGTAATTTAATGAATTGGAAATTATATTGAAATTGATTTTAATGATAAATTAATTTAATGAATATCGAATGGAATAGATAAATGAGTTTAAATCGATTTGAACGTTAAGTTAATTTTAGTTTAAATGATTATGAAATGAAACTTATATATGGATTTAAATGAATATTTGAATTGTTTGAATTGAAACTTTGAAAAATAATTATAGAAATTTGAAATGGAAATTGTGAAGTTATGAAACGTAAATTTTGGAAATTGATTTAGAAAGACAAATGAAATGTTGATTTACAAATTCTAATCGAAATTGAAATTGATTTTATTTTGAAATATATAAACGACCAATCGGTGTAATAATCACGGAAGTTATTAAAGAAACTGGAATCGGTTATGGACATACTCTCTGTCTAAATCGAAAACCACTTTAATAACTATACGCGGAGTGATGATCCAGAATGAAGTGGTTGGAATGACGAACGCGATGACTGAAGAAAGAGAACGATAATGGATTGCCTTGACACTTGTGTCAAATTGGAAATGACTAAAACAGGAGCCGTGCCGGGCCAAATGGGGTTGGCCACCTCGAGCGAACACACTTCTTCGATACTACTCATTACTTGTTATTGATTGGTGCACCCTCATACTTTTGGGAGTGTTGTTTCGCGGTGTTGCGATCGTTGCGGCGATGCGTTCTCACCGGTCCGGATCAGGCAAACGGTAGTTTCACTACCTTGGGTATTGCCTCATGTGCCTTGTCATACTTGTATCCCTATATACGCGACCACTATGAATTTGTTTTGTGTTATACCCATGGAGTACTCCCTGATATCCCACTAGTTTACGGTGGAGTTTACAGTGCTGTATAGACTATAACGCTTATATAAAATGTGTTAAGGGGGATAATGGTAACGCCTTAACACTATTTTGATACTTTATATTACTTATAGGCATTATCTATTTAGCGTACACTACTACATAGTAGATAGTTTAATAGATCCTTAGAGGATGGTTATTCCAACATCCTTTGAGTTACTTGTATTTCAATTGTTATTTCACTTGAGTTGGATTTATTGATATAAGAATGTTAATCCTGACTCGAGTGTTTTGTGTTTTGCTTTACGCTCGGGTCAGACTGAGTGGTTCAGCTTTTAGGACCCACCTTTGGAGTTGGAGCTTCGTCTGGAGATCCAGCTATCTATCCAGCTTTCAGATATTCAGTTGATTCCAGTAATGTATTCTGATATTGTATTCGACTATTGTATTCGAGATTTCTGTTGTAACTTATTTAACTCTGTTATTCTTATATAGTAGCTTCATAAACTACTAGCTTTTGCTTCCGCTGCATATTATTACTCTGCGTCTGTGATTCTGTGATTATTTATTTACTGTATATGTTTAGTTTTGCCAAATTTAAATTAACAATTCGCTATTTTGAATTATTTAAGTCCGACATGTGCGGATGCGAATAGTCCAAAATAGCGGGTCGTTACAAGTAAACTCTTTTCTCACTTTTACTGTATATTCTTGTTTGCGTGTTTCTTCTATGGTTTCAGTAGGTACTTTCAGGCCTTAATCGAGCTAAGTCGCAATCTTGCTAGCCTAAACCTTGGTATTTCAGTAAGTAGCTAAGGTGAGACTAAAATATCACATCTACTGGCCAAAACTATTGAATCGATAGCTAAATTCGTTGGTTGTACAAGTTTATTTTTATTGCTCTTCTTGTTTTCGTTTCTGGCCTCAAGTGCCAACTTTGGTTGTCCATAATTTTCATCTCCGGCAATGAAATGATGTTGGATCTTTTTCTGAGTCAAGTTTATATGTTGAATTTTGTTTCTGCAAAATCTAGTTGAAAAATATTATCATTTGAGTGTTCAAACTGTTGCTGCAAAATCAACAAAATTCAGATTTTTGGCCTGTAGAAATTGGGTATTCCGAGTTGCTGCAAACATGGCCTGCGTTCATGTTTGAGATAGCACAACTCTTTCATTTTTTACTGAAATTGCATGATTCTTTTTTTGTTTGAAAGATAAATTTTTGTACTATAATCACACCAAATTTCAAATGATTTCGACCTATATAGCTTATAAAAATATGCTGTCAAACTTTGATTCAGAGCATGTTTTTGTCCAGATTTTTATAGTGAAAACACTGTCTGGGTTCAACTTTGAGACGTCATAACTTCCTCATACTTTATTCAAATTGCATGATTCTTTTTCTTCGAAAGATAAAATCTTCTACTATATTCATGCCAACTTTCAGCTCAATCGAAGGTCGTTTGATCCTCTGTTTCATGCCTGAAAGTTTAACCCGAGAGGATTTTTAGGCCTGTACATTTATGTTTTTCGAACTATTGCAAACATGGCCTGAGTCCATGTTTTAAACAATGTAACTTTTTCATTTTCGGTCGGAATTCATCAATTCTATTTTGTTTGAAAGCTGAAGTTTTTACTATATGCACCTTAATTTTAGTTCGATCAGAGATGTTTAGGCCACCTATTTCGTGTCCGAAATTTGAACCGAGAGAAGATTTCAGACCTGGGTATTATTTTTCCTTAGCATTTCTATGTTTTTTTTGGGCCCGACTTTTGACATTTACTTCGTTTTTTGTGATAATTCTGAAGTAAGTTGAGGGCTATGATGCCTATCAATAGGTTAGCTCAGTTTTGATGAATTCGAAATTCAAAGTTTGAATTTAATTTGAATTTCGGTTTGAGTGGAATTTCGCTTGTTTTTGGTCATTTCCGAGCACGGTTTTCTCCAAATCTTTTGAAATGATTTTTAAAATTTAGGGGATTTAAAAATAATTATTATATAATATTTTCAAGTATTTTCAAGTATAAAACCTATTTATTCTTTATAATAAAGAAAATTTTCAAATATGGTTTACAAATGGTTTTCGAAATCGGTTTTCAAAGCTTATTTTCAAGGTAAATTATTTTCTATAAAAATTACACGTTTTTGCACTGTCGAGCGAATGAGAAGGAGAGTTCAACGATTGGATAAAACGCGTAGTATGAGATACGTGTGTTTATCCTTTTGGTTAATTCCTAGCTTGTCTATTTGATCATTTTGGCCTATGGGTCTAGTTTACCGATGATGTGAGGTAAACCTTTTACTGCTTTGAGTGTGAAATTTACTTGTGGTTAGTAAACCGTTTAGTGCGAACAGATGGTATGGGACACACGTTAACACTTTCGGGTTCCTTTCTGAGAGTTTATGACACATTTTCCTGTTGGCATGCCAGTACTGGACCTTCGGATAATTTGCCATTGCGGCGTATTTTTCTTCGGACATTTGCCATTGCGACGTTTTTGTCTTCAGACTTTTGCCATTGCGACGTATTTGGCATCGCGGCATATTTGTCTTTTGACGTTTGCCTTTGGATGAGGTACCTATTATGTGAAACAATACTCGGCAAAAATAGCATGTGCAAAACCTTTTTAAGATGATTTTTACTCTCATGTGTCGTCGTTTTGGAATCAGTCCTTTGAACCATTTGGTAGCGATTACCTTGGGATTTTTGGACTCTTTGGAGTTCTTTCTTAGTATATCGACCATTTTGGAATTGGTCCTTTGAATCATTCAATGGCGGCTCCTTTGGGATTTTGGTCTTGGAAGTTCTTTTGAGATTTTCATTGCTACACCGGCGTGTTGAGATTTGCCTTTTGGCGTTATATATATATATGTATATATATATATATATATATGTATATATATATATGTATATATATATATGTATATATATATGTATATATATATATGTATATGTATATATGTATATATATATATATTTCCTATTGATGTTATTTATGGGAATCGTCTTTTGGCGTTGTATGAGATTTTTATCTCTTTGTTGACATTTGCCTTATGGCTCGAGATGGCTTTTGCTTATGTTTTCCTTGGAGTTGCCGATATGGCGGGTTTGGAAATTACTCTTTTAGGAGTTTACATTATACTATTCCTTAAACCTTTCTTATTTGATTTATGATTGCCGATGATATGAGGCATGCTACATTTTAGCGATTCATGAGATTTTTGTCTCCTTTGTGTTTTATGCTTATCGAAGCAATGGTGTTCTATCACCTAGTGTAACCATATATGCCATATATGATTTGTATCCTCCATATGTCTGTGGTTAGCTTTCTTATTGTTTCTTCTTGTTTAATAAGAATATCACTATGCTCTTATACTCTATTATTCTACTATCACCTTTTACTGATATGTTTAGCTAGACTGGCCCGTCTATTCATTACTTGGGTGAGACCGAGATGTTTTAGGTTAGGTACTTATAGACTTAGCCTATATTGCTTCCTCTTAGATCCATACTGCTATGGTTTTTGGGTTTACCTTTGAAAGTCCTTTTGCTGCTACTCTGATATATATCTATATGTTGATTCATTTTGCATGTATACATATGTAGTGGTCGTCATACCTCTTGACTTGTATTATTTTGTGTAACGTTGATGTTGTACTTATGCATGGGTTTGTATGGATATGTGATAAATTGACTGTTTTGTGATGTATTTACATTTGAGTCGATGTGTTTTGTTCTGTTAGATCCTACAGCCACCTATGCCATTGGATTAAGTATTTATTGGATATGTCGACCAGCTTGAGTTGAGGAATATTATATATATATAGCATTTGTCGACGTATTGAATAGATATTTAAGGCAAGGCTATAGATGGTCGCTCCTAACAAGTCATATTCTTCTCTTTATTAGACGGAATCACTTGTTAATTCTCTTTACTAAGGTGAGTCTCGGGGTGAGGCGTCACAGCTTGGTATCGGCTACTTCCAACACATGTGCCCAAACATAAACTATACCACATTCGCGGGGTCTGAAGCGATATTTGAATTTAGATCGGATAAATATGAGATGAATAATCTGGACACTTATCTCACTAATAGAAAAATCACAAAATACGTAGCTGTGATTGAGATGGTACATTCTCAAACTCGAGTAGCCATTAACGTATAATTTACGTACTTACCTCTTAACTCTTACTCATGTAGTTTGTTGTTTTTCATTATTTGAAATTTATAGCCAACTCCACCCAGCGATCAAAGTTCTAACTTAATTTGTCCTTCAAATACGGATAAGCATAACATATAGTCTGGAATAGGCATCAAAGGAAAGAAACAGATTGCTCAGGTTTGATCTACAGTCTTGGTCACTCTTCTGTCTATATTCGATTGGTGGCATAGCAACGACAAATTGCTATGTTTGGCAGGACGACGGTAGTGCAAACCATCTGGCAGCATGAGCTTATGATCCACCACTCTCCAAAAAGACACTAAGAAGAGGAAATGCGATTCAGGTATAGATTTTTTCAATGTTTTATTATCCATTTACTACCACCATTAATTATTTAACCACATGCACAGTTTCTATACGCACAATACTTATGTCTACTAGTACATACTATATGTCACGTTCAACATTGCATTGTACATCCTATGCTATGTTGTTTTACCAAAAAACAGTGCATGACTTTGTCCCTACCAAATCCTACATGATTGTTGTACTTATGGATACTCTACCTTGAACTGTTAAACCGTTCAAACACATTCTGTAAATATGTATCTTAACTTGATATTATTAACTAGTGTTATTTCAACATGTTTTGTAACGACTCAATTTTTCGACGTCCGAAAGTCGACATTAATACGTCCACTATATCAAATGTTGCATAATCGAATGCCTGAAAACCGAACCGTTAGGGTTTAAGAAGGAGAAGATAGAATAAGAAACAGAAGCAATAACAGAATCTCACATTTCGCAACGGAATAAATATAATAGATAAATGAATAATCTTTAAAAAAAAGCACTATATCAGTTTATACACCACATTACATCATCAGAGTGTTACAACAACAAATAGCAAAAAATAATATAACATATACAAGTGATACGCCTCGCCATCCAACTTGAACCCCAGATCTCCACAGCATACTTCTAGACTTCACTCCAGAACAACTGATCATCTGACTCCACGCTGTCCATGTGGAAAATTATGGGCACCCAGAGTTTAGAAAGGAAACAATAAACTCCCGGTCAGTCATGGAACTAGTGTGAGATCTTAAAAACAGTTTTTTTCACAAAGAAAATTAAAAGAAATCCGCTATGCTTTTGGAAAATGAAACTACCATAAGGCCTTCCGCCACACACACAACGCAAACGCAAAATTGGAGGAGATTTCTCCTTATGATAGTCAAACATGTTTAATACGCAAAATCTCTTTTTAATATTATCATTAGTGCATAGCGTGGATAACATTTGCAAGTATAATATTAATCTTAGCCAACATACGTACCATTATAATACGCCTACTATATCTACCATGTTAGATGGCAGGTTCTACAACTAAAACCGTACAAGGCACATATTGGTGATTGGATTTCCAACAAATGGTCAGGCTAAGGAACTTCCTATGCCACATGGGTACGCCTCTGAAGGGACGCCTCGAGAACTAACCGGATCTCTGTCAACACAAGGCCGGGTTACCTCTGTAACTAGGTAACACCTACAAGTATGCCATCCTCGGTCATTACCGACCTTTATCCGAGGATCCTCAACCACAAAGCAACAACCACAAACGATCATTCCACACACTACGAAAATTGAAATCCGATAATAATACAATATTACAGATCCAATGGAACTGGTTTCGTTGAATTCCGAGACCGTGCCTCGACTATTTTTAAATATCGATTTAAACGATATAAATTTCAATACTGAACAAAATAGTTTCAAATTCAATTTTTAATACTTCCATTATCTTCGGTATCATTAATATAGATTTTAAAAACCTTCAAATCATTTTTAACAAGCTCAAATACTGAAGATACAACATTTCACCCAATTTCATATTATTAAATTTAATAATTAAATTGCCAAATAAAAGGTGATACGTGAAACTCAAGTTAAATTAACAATTCAGATATTTGAAATCAATTATATATTTCAATTAAAAATGTTCAAAATTCTGGGTCGTCACATTCTTCCCCCCTTAAAAGAATTTCATCCTGAAATTACTAGTTAAGGAGAATGCTCCAAACCCACTTATCATTTTCGCAAAACCAAACAGTTTTATCAACTTGCTGAAGAAAATCTTTCTATCAAAGATTCATTATCATTCCAACTAACTTTCCAACCATAACCATAAATTCCGAACAATATTGTTTACTTAATCAATTCAAATTTTAAATTTAAATTCAAATTTTAAATTATCAAAATTTCTCAAAAAAATTTCTAACTTCCTAAATTTTTGAAAAATTTCGCCAGCGTCTCCTTTGCGCGACTTGCTCGGTACGACTACAAAATGCCACTATGGGCCCCCAGATTTCAAAAAGAAAACAAAAGGCCAAGCGGCTAGACAAGAAAGTAATTAAATTCCATACTGAAATTTAAATACATACCTTTTGACGGGCAATTCAAAATTTATCTTCGAAATCAAAATCCAACTCCTTTTGCATTTAAATCACATGTATATCCTGCTTATCATTTTGCACATTTCTTTACAAAAGTTTGAATATTTATTCAGATCCGTACGATGTACACATATCATTCGTATGCAATACCAAATTCGATCGCTCACTCGATCACACAATTCCACTTCCGAACTAGTATCGTACACCGACTTCCTAGTGCGGACTCAGATCTGGTTTCTTGATCAGAAACCGTCATTCTCCTTGCATAGCCGTAAACTAGGATAGAAAATTTTCAGAATCAACCAAAAATCCATATCCAGGTCATCTTCGAAAATCGTGTGAAAAATTCCAACTCGGATCGATATAATTATCTCGAAATTCTGTGCTCAAATTTCTGGATCAAATCGTTATGCGAATAAAATAATATACGTACATCCTACGTATAAATTCCAATTGATTATTAGATATATCAATTTTCTTTTAATCACGTTGATTATTTTCATTTCCTTATTCACAATTACCATTTCACAATTCCCATTTTAATCTTCATTCACTTAGTAATTTAGAATATTTTCTCAATTCCAAATTTTATTTAAGAATTTCACCATTTGTTTCTTAAGTTCAAGAAATATTTAATATAACTTTTTATATTATTTTCAATTCATCACTATGGTTTATATACACTTTTATTTAAACTGGATCTCCAATTCCATATGAATTCAATTTATCTTTCATTTATAAATATTGGATTCAATTCATTTCAAACCTTATTTATTTGGTCATTCCTTCAATTAGTTTCACTTATAATTTTATTTCAATACTTTGCTTCATTTGATCCAACTTGACAAATTTTCCATCTCACTTTGTTTATCACAAATCAAATTAAGTTTCCAAACTCAATTAAATTCTACAAATATTTTATATAGGATTCCAGAGTCTTTCTATCTTTTCAAAACCAATTTTGAAATCAATGCAAATTATCTTTCGAATTTCCAAAACCAAACCCAGTTTTCCAAACAACTTTAATTTTTAAATAATTTGGCAGCAATTCCTCTCTTGAAAACTCGAAAATCAACACTGATGATGTCGCGATCATCATCGAATTTATTTTCCAGCGACCGAAAAGAGTTTAGTGCTTTTATCCCCTTTAAAAATATTATCAAAATCCAAATTCCAAAGAATTTTAATCTTTTTCCGAATTTCAAAATTTTCAAATCCTTTCAAATTCTTCCAAATATTTCTCTAGAATTCTATTTCAAATTATAAGTCACATTTACAATTTATTTTTACAAATCTTATTTGTATATAAATTTATTTCTTAACCTTTTGGTTATGTTTTCAATTTCTCATTCAATAATCAATGATAATAATTTAATATTATTACTTCCTAACAATCAAGCAACCATATATAACCATAATAATTTACGGAAAATCATTTTTTTATATACAAAAATAATTTGGGCAAAATTATTTTCATTTACCCGATTTTAAAACAATACTATGTCGGTTTATCTTGTTCAAGAGTTTAGAAACCCCTATCGATACAGTTGGCCAAACTGCACCGAACAGAATCTATAAACAATCAACCGATAAGTCAACACAATACAAAACTATTTTGTATTCACTAACAAATATGCACTCATATCTATTAATACATTCAAACTCATTCTAGAGTACTACTGACTCTATCTCTAATGATTAATCCCCGCCAAAGCCAAGATTGTCGCTTAACCAATTGCTTTGATACCAATTTGTAACGACCCAATTTTTCGACGCCCGAAAGTCGACGTTAATACGTCCACTGTATCAAATGCCGCACAATCAAATGCCGGAAACCGGACCGTTAGGGTTTAAGAAGGAGAAGATAGAAAAAGAAATAGAAACAATAACAGAATCTCACATTTCACAGCAGAACAAATATAATAGATAAATGAATAATCTTTAAAACAAAAGCACTATATCAGTTTATACACCACATTACATCATCAGAGTGTTACAATAAAAAACAGCGGAAAAGAATATAACATACACAAGTGATACGCCTCGCCATCCATCTTGAACTCCAGATCTCCACAGCATACTTCTAGACTTCACTCCAGAACAACTGATCACCTGACTCCAGGCCGCCCGTGTGGAAAATTATGGGCATGTAGAGTTTAGAAAGGGAACAATAAACTCCCGCTCAGTCATGGGACTGGTGTGAGATCTTAAAAACAGTTAATTTCACAAAGAAAATAAAAAGAAATTCGCTATGCTTTTGGAAAATGAAACTACCATAAGGCCTCCCGCCACACACACACACAATGCCAACGCAGAATTGGAGGACATTTCTCCTTATGATGGTCAAACATGCTTGATACACAAAATCTCTATTTAATATTATCATTAGTGCATAGTGTGGAAACATTTGCAAGTATAATATTAATCTTAACCAGCATACGTACCATTATAGTATGCCTACTATAGCTACCATGTTAGATAGCAGGTTCTGCAGCTAAAACCGTACAAGGCGCGTATTAGTGATTGGATTTCCAACAAATGGTCAAGCTAAGGAACTTCCTATGCCACATGAATACGCCTCTTGAGGGACACCCTGAGAACCTGACTGGATCTCTACTAACACAAGGCTGGTTACCTTTGTAACTAGGTAATACCTACAAGTATGCCATCCTCGGTCATTACCGACCTTTATCTGAGGATCCTCAACCACAAAGCAACAACCACAAAGTAATAAATTTGCAGCAACCACATAGGTTAAATATCTGGGATCCATACCATGATACCACCCTTTCCAGAAGAAAATGGACATATCCTAGGGGCACAATCCCTAATAACCTTGCCGCATCTTTCCTGTTTCGACCATTTCTGGGTTGTGAGGTTTGACGAAGTCTAGTCCACAAAGCTACGCTTTTCACAAAAGTCATGCTTCGATCAACAAATGATCGGCAACACTTCGTATGCCACATTACCAAATTGGGAATGTATCACTAGTAACCATCAACTACGTAACCTCTGAGCTCGTACGTCTCGGAGAAGGGTGTTAAGCTAAGAGAATAAATTCTCCGCCACCAACAGAAATGTATTTGATAGAATCCAGCTTTACATCTCAAAGTGTAACGTCAGACACACATCCATACAAGTCAATTCCGGGTTCGAATGAAACCGAAGGCACTTCAAAGAAGCCCTTGCAAATCCGGATATTCATTAATCACGTTCGGACTCCCATCACAAAGGGTGATAAAATCTCTATACTGGAGCAACTCAGTGCACAGACATTCGACAGGTAATCCTTTTGTTTTCGAAAATACCCGGTCTTCAACACCATCTTCAAATGCAATCCCATTTCGTCATATCATTATTCCGAATGGGTTTTATGACACAAAGTCTTCTTTCGGCTAATCCGAATAATAAGCGCTTATTTTAAAAATAAGTATTACATTCAGATTTCAAATAAATCACAACGGATTTCCACTTTTGATCTTTTAAACAAAAGACCCATCACAAAGATTCGATGTGGTTTTCAAATATCCATTTGGAATCCGACCCCCGGTCGCATCGAAATTCAAATGTCATTTAAAGGCCAATATTGATAGTCGATTATTTAACTATCAAACAATATTCACAACAATCACCAGATTTCAAATAATTTTCCCCCAATTATTTCTTTTCAAAATATCTTTGCATGATATATTTTCAACACTTCAACACTTTGAAAACAAATTTCAAATCACTTTCCTCACGCGGAATAAATTTTCTAATATTTATTTATTTCCACTGAAATTCTGCCGAGTCCGAATACTTTAAAATTTTAAAGTACTTATCCAAATATATATATTTGGAAACTTTCAAAATAAAAACTATTTTCTAAACACTTTATTTAAATATTACTATGAAAACATTATACCAATATCTCATATAAAACTTTAAGTCCAAATTAATCTTAAAATAAAATTAGTAGATAGAGTATTGCTATTTAAATAACCATTTTCTAAATCAAATATCAATTAAATCTTCAAAATAATCACTTCTATAATTAGTTAAATAAATCTTTACTTTAAAGATTTTCATAATAACTTAAGAAAATAATTTCTCCAAAATATTCTTTTAAAACCAACTCTAGAACTTTTAATTTATATTTTAAAAGCTACTTTGAAAACATACTCAGCTTTCCAGTGAAAATACACTTTCCATTTCAAAATGGTCCATTTAAATCAACTAATAAATCCTTCTTGATTTATTTTAGTTTACATTCCAAATCTGTAAATTTCTTTCCACACCGTTAAAAATAAACCCATATTTATTTTTTAAACAAATTTCCCTTACCTTTATAAATTCTCATTGTGAATTTAAATTTCCAAATATCCACCGATATACGATTTTCAAATCGATTTTCAAACATTCACTTTCAAACACCAAACTGAATCCCAAATTGATTTCCCAATTTATTTCAACACCAAATCAATTTCAAATTGATTTTCCAAACATTTATTTCAAACACCACATCGATTTCAGAATTGATTTCCCAAAATTTATTTTCAAATACCAAATCAAATTTCAAATTGATTCTCAAATTTATTTCAAACACCAAATTGATTTTCAAATTTATTTCCTTTTGAAACAAATTCCTTTATTTTTTTCCAAACTATTTAAAATCTGAATTTTAAATAAATTCTCCAACTTTTAAACAATATTACTCGAAATCCATTTATTAAAAACTTTTCCCATATTTTGGAATTAATTCGATAAGATTTCAAAATTCAATCTTTATCCCTTTAAATTCCTCCTTTTAAATTCACCCAATTCTTAAAAATGAGTTTACTTAAAGTTTTCTACTTTGATTTCCATAAATCCAATTTTTATATTTCTGGTATCCTACGATACCAAAAATATATTCGGCTAAACCATAGCCTTCAACGATTTCAATCACAAATATAATCATACACAGATTATAAATAAATCAACACACAAAATTGAAACAAATTCAAATATTTGAGGAATCCAGTTGGATCTCTCCAACCTATTTCTCTGCATCCACAGATGTTAGCATAACAATTAAATACCAATTCCTCTTCGAGGTGGAATATCGCGGTATATGGGATTATATAATATCATCCACTATTATGCGGCGCATAGGGTCTCATCCGCTATATAATGCGGGAAATCAATCACTCCAAATATACACACACACACACACACTGCTATATATACTATCACAATCCAACAATCAATCAATAACTGAAATATCAATTATTTAAATTTGAGTGAGAAGATCTCACCTGCATGCAACCCATTCCAACTTATTTCCATTCCGGCTTGTTTCTCGATTTTATACCTTGTATAAACAATTATATGATTTCATTAATATTTGAATAAATCGAACAATTTAAATTCCTATTGGTTAAATTTACATAACCAATGATTTTAATTTTAGACTAATAGTTTAATTTTAAACTAGAAATTTTCCTTTTGAAATTATATATATACTTATAAAAATAGATTATAGATTTCCAAAAATCTAACTTTTATAAATTCTTCAAACATTTTAAAAATCCCTATTTTTCAAAGCCTTTTCTATATATAATTTTTTCTGTTTACATACATATACATACTGAAATTTTAAATAAAATTGTTCTTTTTTTTCTTACTGTAACTTAAAATCCTATCCATATATATTTCTGTTGTTTGCATGCATATATTTAAATTGATATATGTATGTGTACATCACTTCAAAGACAGAATTGCTTTGAAACTTTTATTGATTTTTTTTTACTTTTTTCGTTCATATGTATATAAGAGATAGCAAATACCTTACAGCTTCCCACATCTACCTTCGTCGAGCACATGAGTTCTCCCCATCGCGAACACCATCGTGATGCCACCGCCTTCGCCTTACCGAACCGCCCTCCTCCTTCTCGCGTGCGCGAGTCTGCGCGTGTGCCACCAGAGAAATTCAGCCAAGCAACTGCAAATCCACGACCGCCTCCTCGATGTCGTCGCCGAGCTCGATGGCCTTAATTTGTCACGCCATCACTCAAGCTCGATTTCCCCTCAGCATCGCTTCGTCGCCATCACGATATCCCAAATCGACAAACCTCCTTGGTCGCCCCAACACCGCCTTGACGTTGCTCGCGCGCGCCTCGCCTAATCGAGAATACAATGTCGACCATGAATTACGTCGCAACCCCGCAACCATCCTCGCTCAACAGCCAATGCTAACCTTGCGCCAGAACGCCGCCGCACTTCCCTCCGATGGCCTCGCACGCGATTCATACTGTCGACGTCGATCTTTTTTTTTATCTCAAAGAATTTTTATTTCGATCTTGAAACTATGCTATACGACCGGCCATTTATTTAGGTTTTCTCAGCTCGATTTTGAATTTTGGTTTCGTTTTGAAAAAGAAAAGACTCGACTATTATTATTATTTTCTTATTTTTTTTCCTTATTTAAACGAACGCGTATAATAAAAGTGAACACGTGTTAAAAATTGCAAAACGTGTTATGCAGAGTCTTAACACAATATTTTAAGGCAACAATATTATTTAAATTTGAATTCAAATTCAAATCGTCTCGATTGTCGCAACTCAAAATTTCGAACTCCTATCGTAGCGTGTCGCTAGGTGTTTGTAATGTTAAACATCTATTCTGAACGCAATGGAAAAGGTTCCGAGTCTAAATTCAATCGTATGGAGAAGATATCTTTTTTGAACTCGGCTATTATATTAAATTTCGGAAAAAATTTCAACGCCTTTGCTTATCGTACGGCCAAACAATCGCTCCAAACACTACGAAAATTGAAATCCGATAATAATGCAATATTACGGATCCAATGAAACTGGTTTCGTTGAATTCCGAGACTGTACCTCGAAAGGCTATTTTTAAATATCGATTTAAACGATGTAAATTTCAATACTGAACAAAGCAGTTTCAAATTCAATTTTTAATACTTCAATTATCTTCGGTATCATTAATATAGATTTTACAAACCTTCAAATCATTTTTAACAAGCTTCAAAACTGAAGATACAACATTTCACCCAATTTCATATTATAAAATTTAATAATTAAATTGTCAAATAAAAGGTGATACGTGAAATTCAAGTTAAGTTAACAATTCAGATATTTGAAATCAATTAAATATTTCAATTAACAATATTCAAAATTCTGAGTCGTCACATGTTTCCTGCTAAAGACTTAAACCGTATCTTATTTTCCTTATCTGTAGGATGGTGATACAGATCAGCAGGCTGCAGCAGCTCCCGGGATCAAGATTCGGAAGAAGAAACAAAGAAATTAATTTCTAGCAATTTATAATTTCACATTTGTGGTACATTTACATTTTTATGTCTGTAGCTATTAATTTTGTGTATGTTTTCCACGTCGTCCTTTTTTTTCCTGTTACCTCGTTTTAGACTTTTTTACAAGATTGTACGTTAGATCGTATGATGATTGAATTAGTTTGCTTTGATCTACAGTACATATGTGCATTTTTTTTTAAATCGCAACTTCAACTTTGAACTACCATTTATGTTTGTCATGCTTAGTTGCACTAACATTTTAACTGCATACCATGTTCGTATTTACATGTGTATTCCCTATACAGTGTGCATGAATATGAATATGAAGGATATTGCCACTCTTCTGTAAGAGTGTCCGTGTGCGTAGCACGGACTACTCAATAGTTTAACAAACATTCAAAAGAGTAAACGGGTTGGCTTAATTGAATTGGGTCCGACGGTTCTATTCAAAGTCCGTCAAGCAAGGACCTCTGTGTAATTTTTCCCGCTTTACCTAGCACGGACAGCGGAGTCTCGCCAGCGTTTCAATACACGAAGCCCCCGATTCTTAAATTTCAAACCCTAAAACTTTAACATGCAGGGGGAAAATAAATTTCAAAAAGGCCAAAAATGGCGGTTTCAGATGCAAAATGGAGCGATGAAGACAGGCGGCCTGCCCGTTAATCCAATAATTTAACCTGCTGTTGACTGAGCATCGGTTCACCATGGCGAATGTTTACTGGAAAGCTGCCAAGCATCAGGATCCTGCAAAGTAATTTTCTCTTTTCGATCTCTTATTATTTTACCTATCCGCATATTAGTTAATGAGGGAACACGTAGAAAACGCATTAGCCCCATAAAATTTCCATTTTTATAGAAGTTATGCAGTTGTTTGGTACATCTATTCTGATGAGCACTGGAATTTATCAATTGGAAAATTTTGTGCAGTAGGAAAGAGGTTGAAGGAGCGGGGGAGAGAATGCACTACGGTACAGTACATAATTTAAATGCTATTTTCTTTTAAATTATCAAAAGGCCTATTAGCTCAGTTGGTTAGAGCGTCGTGCTAATAACGCGAAGGTCGCAGGTTCGAGACCTGCATAGGCCACTGTCGTTTTTATATTTTCAACGCTATGCCATTCAAGCAGCGCCATAATGGAATAGTATTTTTGCACTAACGATTTTAAAATCTGTACTTACTCATGTAAACTTGGTTATTGTGCACTTATGTTCAAAATCTTCCCTTTTTCTTCAGGTATTCCAGCCAAGGTTTATATTGTTTTACTGTTATTTTCCACACTTTCAGGTCTTTCAAACATCGCCATAATGGAATAGTATTTTTGCACTAACGATTTTAAAATCTGTACTTACTCATTTGAGCTTGGTTATTATGCACTTATGTTCAAAATCTTCCCTTTTTCTTCAGGTATTCCAGCCGAGGATGTCCTGAAAATTACATGCGTTTCTGCCTGGCTTCCTAAATATCAACTCTCAGATGATAGACAAGGTTTATATAGTTTCTGCCTAGTTTTCCAGATATCCCGACAATGGAAGAGGTTAACAATGTTTCTGCCTGGTTTTCCAAACATTAGTTCCGTATGCACATGAAGTTTTTAACTATAATACACGTTATACACGTGTATGAGGACAATATTTGAAATTCTGGTATATAAAGATAAGGTATGAAAGAAAGTTTTGCCTGCTTTTTTGCTTCTTTCCTTGAAAATCCATCTACAATCTGATAATGTACATAAAGATTTCAAATACTTCATACTTCTATTTTTTTTTTTTTTCCCTTTCCTTTTACTGGACGTATAACAGAAATACTGATGGACATATATGTATGTATGATGCAGGTTAACATGCTAAAGCATATAACCTTTATCAGAGGGAAGAAGGTTCTCTGTTAACTATTACAATTTTGTTTTACCAAGCGGCAACTGTGTGAAGTGGTTTACCTAGTAAACTTGAGGATGTTACACATTGGAATTAGAACATAGTTGGTTTTAAGTAAAATTGATATTACCATAGCTAAATTCCTTATGTATGAAGCATTGCACTGGTTCATAAGGTACTGTGAATAGAGAGTTGAGCATAAGTATCATCAATGCATAAATGATGTCTAAAACAATAAAAGCATAAACGAAGTTACTAGATTAAAAATCCAGAATAAGTAGAATAAGCTCCCATTAAAATTTGGAGGAACTCGAAAAACTACTGTTATGCCCTTTGCATATCTAAACTTTGAAGACTTACTTTCAGTGTTATAACATTATTGAATTCCATAATACTATATCTCCAGTTGCCTTCAAATATCAAATAAAAGTTAAACAACACATGAATATGTTGACAAATTCTATTCATACACCGTATGTTACTTTTCGTACATTATGAAATTTAAATAAAACTTAAACTGAAACGCCCTTATTAAAAAATAGAATCAATATTAAAGAATGAAAATGTTATACAATTCCTCTTTATTTGCAAATCGTATACTCAGTATAATTTCTTTCATAATTTAATTAAATTTTTACTATAGATCATTGACTGAATTAAATCTAAATTTCTTTTGAGTATGTAAGTATATTCATATCGTTTCAAGCTAATATTTATCGAAAGTTAATTTTAACATTAACTACTAAAATTAATATGATTCAGAGTACTAAATTCTTCAATCTTTTATATAAATCAAATCAAGTTTAAATTTAACATTAAAATTTAAATGGTTCAACATTTTAAAATTCAACAATTAAATTCAAATTGCTATATATACATAACTAAATATTTTAATTTCCATTTGAAGTATATGAATTTGAAATTTGCATAAACGAATTCGGTGATTTTGAAAATAGGGTTTCTTAGTTTGATTAATGCATGAGAGCAAGTTAGTAAAATAAGATAAACGCTTAATTTTATTTTCAGTGAGGTAGTTTTGTAATATGTATGGTGTATACTAAGTAAAAAGTGGTATATATGATTTCAGAAACTTTTTCGGTGTAAGTATAGTAATTTAAGCTATATAAATAAATAGAATCTGTCGAATATGCATTCAAAGTGAAATTTTTAACGTTGGAAATATGCACGAAGGTAGAATGTTCTTTGATACTATTCATCTTATGCAGATTTTGCAAGACCTACCTTGCTGAAACTCTGAGCTTCTTTTCTGGCCATCTAACATTCCAATATAACATGTGCCTATAGGGCAAATCTGCAGATGCAGTGTTTATGTATTGTCTATCCATCTTAGGGTAGGGTAACATAATACCTTCTAGCATTAAAAGAGAACCAACTTTTAAGTCATGATGCAAATTATGTTTATTAGGTGCACAATTAAATCCAGCATGTACTGTGTTTAAATAAGAATTATTTCTTTGAACATGTACTTCCAGGTTTGTTCAAGATGACGCAATTGATACGGAGTAGAGACCTAATTCTTTTCCTCAGCTTAGTACACTCAAAACTCTAGCTTCAATGGTGGTGCATCAACCCGCATCGTGAAACTTCATTTCCCATCTTTCCATGATCAGTCGACCTCGCTTGCTATCATCCACTTTCGTATGAGATCGTTAGCACTGGTAATAAACTTCTTCCTGTATAATTTTAGCAACTTAAATATCATTTTATGATTTTTGCCTAAACATTCTTTTGTTTCTTTTGCTTCATATTTCGTAAATTAAGGTGACAAAAGCCGCTGAAGCAAACTGGCTTTGGGCATCTTTTCCGCCGAAGATATGTACTAAATTTCCACTTTGTCTACTATCATGTATGTGCTTTCTGGTGGCAGTGCAAGTTTCAATCTAATTAAGCTTCACATCCACTTAGAAAAACCACAATAAAGCTTCATCACCACCAAAAATTATTAATCTAATTATCAATGAGCAATTACAACTACATTTAAAATTAATTTAATTATTCAATCGATTTACTTACTATAACATTTCATAATTCGGTCACTCCAAAAAACGAGATGTTATATATAACCTAAATGATATGAACTAGTAATCAAAAGAAGCATCACTGCGTGTTCGAAACAGTACATCAAAACATGGAATTCCCAACGTATATAATTTTAGTTTGCTAACACTTATTATTGTGATAAACCAACAACAGTTCAAAACCGTTGCAACCATATAAAAACCATTGGGAGATTATTCCAACGGAAATAAAAATATTCCCAACACTTATAATTAGGTACAAATGAAAATAAATGAAAAATAAAAGAGCAAGGTTGTAATATTGCATTTCAATTTTTCAATCACTGTCTTACACTTCATTTCAGCTTATCTTCAGAGACGAAAGGGGGGAATTTTCTAGGGCATGTCACTTTTGCTCTCAAGTGTAATCGCCAAGGTATTTTCCATTCAAATTATCATATGTTAGTTTTATTCTACGGATTCCAATTCAGAATCCTTTCAAGTTACCGTTTCTAGTTTTTGGCTTCATTTGGTTCTAAATTTAGATCTGAATCTGTTGTTATTCTAAATTCTATTTTGGTTGATGCTCATTTACTAATTTTAAGCTTTAATTTTTAAATCTGTTCCGTTTTACCTAAATTTGTGTAAATTTTTTATTGTTTGAATTTTGACCAATGTGTCTAATGAATGACTTCCTTTATTACAGAAGTTGTATTTTTAGCTATCATTTAACTAAAGTCTGAATAATTTTCTCACACAGTAAGCACATAATAGTGGGAAAAAAGTATTGCAACTAAACATGTTATAATAATAATACTATCTGAGATAGTGTATAACATCATTGATCATGACCTATTAAGTACGCTCATCTTTATACAAAATCTTTTTATTTTTTTAATAACCTGTTAAGGACGCTCATCTTTATACAAAATCTTTTTATTTTTTTAATAACCTGTTAAGTACGCTCATCTTTATACAAAATCTTTTTATGACTGCTGAAAATATCCACTATGCTACTTGCTGTTTCTAAGTTGCATGTGTCTAATTTTTGTTGGGTTTTTTAATGCAAAGTTCAAAAGATGCAACTTTTTCTAAGTTAATACAGTCTGGTCTTTGATTTCAATTACTGCAACAACAGTAGCCTTATGCTTATGCATAACATAATGTCTACACCTGTTTTCTTGCTAGAAATTGAGCTTGAGTTGCTTGCATTTGAGTTTGATTGAGTTGCTTGCTAGAAATGGACTTGTTTGTTTATTTATTCCTTAAAAATGATACCCATATTGTTTTGTATATGGTTAAGATTATCAGCTATGTGATTGCAGGGTTCTTGATGTTTATGGTTAAGCTTGTTTATGGTGTTGCTATTTCAAGTAAAACTGTTCTTGAATGCTTAAGTTTATCTGTTATGTGATTGTAGAAATGAAACTTTTGTTTATGTTGCCTTTGTTTATGTTGCCTGTTGTTATTTCTATTTATGGTGTTGCTATATTAAACTCAAACTGTTCTTGAATGTTTAAGATTGCAAACCATGTGACTGCAAGAATGATACAAAGTTTATGGTGTTGCTATTTCTATATTAGGCCGATGTAAAAGTGTTCTTGAATATTAGTTTTATGCTGATGAAAACTGTTGAGTATGATGTTAGCCACGAATGATTATTATTGTTACGTTTATATGTTGTTGCAATTTCTGCACTATTTAATTTTTTTTATCTTTTATTTTTGCTACCATTTTGTGCAAAATGGGTTCAACGGATTGGGTTGGATTGATCCGTTAAATTTGTGGGTTGGGTTGGGTTTACCCATTTAATAAATGATGGATGTACCCTGTCAAAATATTTTGGATCCTTCGTGAAAAGTAATATGTAACGTTACAATAAAATTTTCATAAAGATGGTTTAACACTTGTAGGAATACTCATTACTTATACAAGCAGTAACTACAAATTTAAGAAAATAATAACTTATTAAGCTATATGAAACCATTTTTATAGCAAGATTTAAAAAACAAAAGAAACAAATTAAGTTAAAATATCAACGCTAATTTAACATACCATTGCAAGTCTCTTTTGGGAATATCATTTGCCACCTGTGCATCAATAGAAAAACAACATGAGTATACCAAATAAGTATAAATGTAATCACCATGTGGAGTGGTTTTTCATCATTGCGCACATTTAAGTCTAACCGTCTTCTTATAGCACTTGACTCTTCTCCACTAAATCCAGGTGGAGTGATCCCCAAATGTCGCTCTAAATCAGGCAGATCATTTGCAGATTTATATGTTGGAATGTTAGTACAGAACATTAATAAATATCAATCAAGAGAGTAGTTTTATACTTATGAAGTTTGATCAAACTTACCTACATGTAGAAGTATATCCTTCGCTTCTATTGAAGTTGATTTGTGATGCTTAGCCAATTGGCAAGTAGCTGCTACTATCTGTAATTACAGTACAAGAATGAGATTCGACGCAACTGATTGGAAACCGGGGATGGTACTCTGCAGCAAGCTTCTCTGGTTTGAGTTTTAAATATACACACACTAAGAAGCCATCCTACATACAAAATTGCATCTAAACACTGAGAAAATCTTCAAAATCGCCTAAACAAACTAAACTAAATCTGCAAACTTCTACAAATAAAATGTTTTTTCTCTTGACAAAAGGACATATCTACATTTAAGATTGGTTAACCAACAAATCATAAGCACTTCTATAAATATTAATAACATAAACACATTATTAATCAAAAAATAAGAAGTGTGTGTTGTTTGTGAAACTAAGCAGTCTCACAATGGGTTGGTTTTTCTCCTTAGACTTTGTAAAGATTTCACCCAACTTTTTAGCACTGTTTATTATTTCCATCTCAATTTTCATTAGATAGAACTATCCTAAATGGCCCTTTGTATTGCTTTCTTTTCTGCATCCATTTTTGAAGTTTATCAGAATTGGTACGACAGTTGAAGGCATGTTAATGCATGAACTTTTGCTATTAAAAGATAAATGCAAGCTATGATGTTCCCTGCAGTAGATACCCCGATGCATCATCGAAGTATTTTGTGCTAATATAGACACCTTACTTCTACAAGTGTGGAATAAAAGAAATTACTAAAATTATGTTGAATAAAACATTTGATGATTGTCTATTATATGATATAGCTTGATTATGGAAAAGAAGAGAAGAAGCTTATCCAGGGATAGGTAAAGGTAAGAAAGAGTGAGGTGGGACTAGATTTTTGAATAGGACCACTGCTTGTGGAAATTATATCATCAAATATTTATGTTTTGTTAATTGCATATTTTTAATTAGGGGTTTCACTTGTAAATTTCACTATTTTTGTAATGTATCAATTAACTCTTAACAGATTGTTTATATATTTGTTTAAGCATAAATTTAAAATGATTTTCATTATATTGAAGTTACTGACTCAGCCATACAAATATTCTCATGTTCTATTACTAGGAATGCCAGACAATAGTAGCAATTTTCACTATATTGAAGTTATTTGCGCGGCTAGAGCATCAATCAGTTATTAACAAATACTTATAATTGTTCAATAAGTTATAACACATAACTTTAGTGATTTCTAGAAGGAAGAAAAGCAGTATAGATAGAACATATACCTTCTACAATTTTCCAACAAAAAACGGAACACAAAAGATGGTAATAAACTGAAAAAGATAACTTAGTAAAAGAGATGAAAAGAAAGGGCAATACAATATTTGCACCAATCAATTTTGAAATAACGTCATCAAAGATAATTTAGCAACTAATTATGAAGTTTACTTTTGATGTACTATTAGTGGTAATGATTATTTATGGGTTGGGATGTTTTCCTACCTTTTTTCTCAAATATTTTTGAAATAATGTTATCAAACACTCATTTATAGTGAAATGCATAAAAATAATTAGATCTTATGATCATGATACTATAAGCAAACACATACATCAACGCAACCATAACCCCAAATAAATCTAAATGAAACAGAAGAAGTTCTGCTTATTTGTATTAATAAGTGCAAGTGCAGGTTGAATCAACTATGCGCAAGTGGTATGCAAAAGATGAGTTATTCAAACATCAAAATTCTAAAAATTATTTGCATGCACATTTCTAATTCAGTGTTAAGTATTGAGTTTTTTGGTAAAAATTCCTATATTATCAACAAGATAGTTGCTCCGAATTACAAAACAAAAAACTGCTCTTGATGAGGTTTGACAGTCCTAATAGTGATCGAATGATAGGAATCCTACCATAAATAAATCATGACTTAAGAGCAACATTATGATACACACACACACACACACATATATATATATGTATACACACACATATATATATACATACATGGAAATACACACACATATATACATATATGTATATATTTTGATTAATCGTAGCATGTAATGATACAAATTGTGATTATTTTCCCTTTTCCAAGCTTTTAACGATAATTTATTTTACTACTACATTGCTTATGTGCTATGAGTAGGATCTGATGGACATGGATACGGATGGTGAATACTGTGAACATACAAGGAAGGTAGTGAAATTCAGTCATTTATTGGAACCTATCTGGAAGAGCGCAATTTCAGCTCTTCTCTTAGTTTTGTTTCAGTGGTTATGCTTTTTCTTTGTCCAAAGTTCTGTTTCATGTGTAAGATATTGTATGTCATGACCTGGTAAAAAAAAAAGATTTCTTTGGCTTTTTTTTTAAATATAAAATTGATAAATTCTCTACATTTATATATAGACTAAAAATTCCACAGGTATTTGTACTCATTAATGTTACACTTATACATTTTGAACAGTAGATTACCATTATTTTGATATCAATATTTTTTCTGTTCAATTCCCGCATTCTTTTTATTTTACTTATATTCCATACCTAATTTGTTTGTGTTCAACCAATTTGTTTTCAAACTAATTAGATGTCCGGCTCCAAATCTGAGTAAAAAGACACTCTGAAACATCAAAAGTGGAAATAAGAAATTCCATGGATATAGAGTACTACCTGAACTTTCTCGATTAGAGAAGCGGAAACTTACTCTTTATAGCTCTCAACAATACTACCTACCCATGGAAGGCTACGGAAGGCTACACATCAAAGCTTGTAACCGTAAACGAGGATCTAGGCCCGGTCACGAGTGTTAGTTGAGCTTCGAACGGCCAGTATATTGCATTCGGTTTAAACAATTCGAACTTTCAGCTGTGGGACGCTGCCAATGCCCACCTGCTGCGAACGCTGAAAGAAGAACACCGATCCCGCGTAAGTGTACTGCCATGGAACGACAATGCTTTAACAATAGGAGGGATGGATGGCAAAATCGTAAATCTCAATCAAATTAGGGTTTTTGCAGTTCGATTTATATAATCAATATTAAAACATATAAACAAATATATAATCATAAAATAGAGTATAAAATCCATACTGATTTAAGATTTGTGTAGAATCTCAATCAAATGGCAGTAGATAGAAAGAGGAATCGATTGACTGTGGAGAGGAGAGGAGTAGCGCGATGACGACGAAGGGAAAATGAAGCGATGATGAAGAGGATGATAATTTAGGACTTGGTGAAGATGATGAAGAGGGGAAAAAATTTCTGCAGAAGTAGATCGAAATGGGGAGAGAGTTTTCTAAGTATACGTGAGATGGAAATCAATGACTGGTCACGTTTATTTTTGACTAGGCGGAAAAAGTTTTCTAATAAGCGGGAACAAAAATAATTTAGTCACGAAACATATTTGGAAAAAATATTTGTGGTTGCATTTATGATAAAACGCCACGGTTTTTTGCAACCGTAAATAGTTTTTCTTGTAGTGTGATTTTATGGGGTCACCAAATTTTTTGAGAGGAAATGTTATTTCAACTGTAATATCTGTATTGTTTAGGAGGCAAGTAGACAAATCTATAGGCCTGTCCTCAATTGAAAATCAAACCTGTTAACTAATAATTTTGTTTACTGCAAATACAAATTTCTAGAGGTTCTTTAAAGCTGCAATGGAATAGCAAGATTTGACATTGAATACTTGTGTGGCCGATCAATTATCGCATATTTTTCCAAGGGAAGATTGGTAAATAATCTAAAATCAACATCACTTTTGAGCCCAGTGGCTTTTCTTACTCATATGACTATTCCTGTGGGAATTCTTACAGCTAGAGCTTTTGTTGGCGAAGTATGTTTTACCATGATTTGTTTCCTTTAATTTTACATAAAAGGATCATTAGCATTAAAAATATTTATTAATGGATCATATTTGTTTTCCATAATCAAAACATAGCAAATTGGCTATGGGTGTTCGAATTTAATCCAAAAGGGTGAAAATTATTATTATTTTTTCTTTATTTATGAAAAGAAACCTGTGTAGTGATCATAATAATATTATACAAGGAACTTGTGGTTTGTAACAGGACAAAACCAAAAATTGTTGCGGGCGCTTTTAGCTCTTCATTCAATCTAGTTGTTTTGCTTATTATCACATGCGTGAGCTTCTGGTTGCTCTATTTTGATAAGAAATAAATAATAACAATAGCAATAAAGATATATAGTAAAATTATACTAGCTCGCCTCCCATGCCTATTCGAAGAACAATTGAAAATGATATATTAGGAGCTGATTCTTTTTGCAGAATCGGAACAAGATCAATCAAGATTGCCAGTAGAGACTCCTCTGTCCATGGCCATGAGGCAATATGTCTACAACTTTCCTTTTTATTTATTTTTTTATTTTTCCTTTTTTTCTCTTTTTTCTTCTTGTATTTGGAACAGTAGAGCTAATGATGTCTAAAAAATAATTATACTCTACACTTCGAAACCTTTATTGCTATTATATTGAAAAGAATGCTATCTAGATCAAATTAGTGATGCATTTTGCTTCAAACTATGGAACACAATTCCTCCTTGTTTTGATATTTTTTTATCGTGTATTTTCTCTATCAGAGTTAAAAGGTAAAATAATCAAGTACAATCCTTTGCAAATTGGAGGTTCCTACATGTGAGGTAATTTCAACAGATCTTTCAGGGAAGTGGTTGTCAGTTGTGTTAATTTCCATCTAATTAAAGAAAAGAAAAAAATAAAAAATAAAATATACTAAAAATAATGTTATTTTAAAGAGTTCATAATTTTTTAAAGGTTTGTTGGTTAACTATGTTATAGCTTTAGTAATCAATGAAGGGTGATTAGAATGTTTTGACTAATTGAATTAATATTTGAATTGGACATTGTTTAATATTACACTTCATTGTGTGGTTATGTGCATGTTTTTGTTTTGTAGCATGGAGCTGGATTAGTAAGTCGAGATCAGTATTATGGTGGGGGTACTTGAAGGAACCTCTTATGGACAGACAAAGGAAGCTAGCCGGCATGTTGGAGGAAGGAGTGACCGTTGTGAGGAGATAGGACTAGGATAGAATCCATGGTAGCGATGTGAAAAATGATGGTAAGGAAGCTACTTTAGTGAGCGATGTCAAGCTGCATTGGTGAGTGATGGTAAGGAAGATGATGGCATTGATATTTAGAAATTTTGTTTTTGTTTTACGTATATATAAAATATGTTTTGTGTATAGAATTTGGGCTATAGCCATTTCCCATGATTTTGGCATAAACGGAACGACTGATGGGTTGTTGTACAAGCGTAAATTATCAAATGGGGTAGCACATGAAGTACTACGTACATCCTTTCAAAAGTAAGCCAAAACAATTAGTTATCGGATAAATGTGAAGTGACTATCAAATGTAAGGTTTTCTGGTTAAAATTATCTTAGAATTATTATTATTCTACATTTGCAAAACGTGCCTAATCGAGTTTATGTATTATATAATTATGTTGTTTTTCACTTTATAACGAGTTAAGTTGATCTAAGAAAACATACAAGCTCATGGAGAGTCCCTCTACGTAGCATTCTATAAATCACTCAATAATCATTATAATATTAACTACTTTGTTGGATTTCCATTGTATCTTGAACGCATGTGATTACAAAATCCTTGGTTATAAATTGAATCTCTCGATTTTTAATTATTTGATTTTATACATGGCTAGATGGAAGTGTTACAAAGATTGTCATTTGATGCAGTAGAGGATGATGCAGCGCACTAGCGAGTTATGTTAAGTCGTCTGCCTTGAACGTCTGCCTTGAACGACATAGCGAGTTATGCCTTAAGTCGTTTATGTCGTAAGTCGCTTATGTCGTAAGCCGTTTCTTTTAAGTCGCTCACCTATGCCGCTTTCTTAAGTCGCTCACCTATGTTGCTTCCTTAAGTCTCGCTTAAGCCGTGCCTGAAGCCGTGCTATGTTGTTAAGTCGCTGATGTTATGTCGCATGTGTGGGTTGTATCGTTAAGTCGTATATTGTTGTAATTTTCTTATCTCGTGTGTTGTTAGGTCGTGTGATGTTGTAACTCGTGTTGTAATTTTCTTATGTCCCATGTGTTAAGTCATGTAACTCGTAAGTCGCAAGTCGTATGTTATTGAATCGCATATGTGTTGTAAATTCCTATAAATAGGGGCGCGATGTCATTGTAAGGGGGGTTGATTTTGAATAAATTTGTGTGTGAGCTTTGGCCACCATTGTTGAAGTTGAGTGTGATCTCCATCTTCTTTTCATCTTCGGGTTATTCATGCGCAAATCAACGAAGTTGAAGCCAATTCTCGGTATCACTTTCGAGTGATCAGCGATCGAATTGTAGATCTTTCAACACGGCATCTTGCGAGATCAACGGGTTGGAGATAACTAGATTCCGGCATCATCACAATCAATGGAATTGAGCATTTATCGTTCTATCAGTTTATTGGCACGAAATCATCATTTCGTGAGGAAGATCCTGGATAGGTTGCGACAGTTTGATATCTAAACTGTTCAAGCCTAGAAGAGCTGCGTCAATTGGTATCAGAGCTAGATTAGAGACGGAAACGAGATTGTTTGATGATCATGCCTCCGAGACGTGCTAATCGCTTTCATAATGTTGAAGATTTGTATAGAAGACAAGAAGCTGAACAGATGGAGCAGCGTATCAATGAAAAGTTCCATGAGGGTATTGAAAAATTGAAGAAATTGATGAAGGACATGAATCAAAATCAAAGGAGAACGTCACCAGTTTCGAACCAGGGTGGAAACAGGGTTTCACCATCGGTTTCGGAAGAAAGGAGGATGTCACCCCAGTCTTATCGAGATAGGAGAGAATCATCAGTTTCAATGATGAGAAACCACCATGGGTATCGAAATGAAGAGGGAAGAACTCAACGTGGGTTTGAAGATGAACCATATCGTGATGCTGAAAGATAGGGTTGAAGGGACATGTGTGGTCGTAGGGACGTATATGGTCAGGATCGATATCGAAATACATCTGATTTGGAGGAAGATGGTGATGGAGGTAGTATTCATTATCGAAATCGAGGCCAAGTGCGAAATCAATATATGGATTCAGAAAATGATCGTAAATGTAAGTCGGGTATGAGGATGGAAATTCCAGAGTTCAAAGGTGGTATGCAAGCAAAAGAATTTATTGATTGGTTGTCGAGTGTTGAAGAAATTTTGAAATTCAAGGAGGTGCCTGATAATCGCAGAGTCCAGTTAGTTGCTACAAAACTAAGGGGAAGAGCTATGGCTTGGTGGCAACAAACTAAACAAACTCGGAAGAGAATGGGAAAATCAAAAGTTGTCATTTGGGAGAAGATAAGAAAGATGATGAAAGCGACTTTCTTGCCGTACAATTATCAGTCTCTTATGTATCAACGTTTGCAGAATTTGAGACAAGGGACAAAGACAGTGAATGACTATGCAGATGAATTCTATCAATTGATTGCAATGAATGATATTATGAAAACCGAGGAACAACTAACGGCTAGATATGTTGGAGGGTTACGAATGCAAATTCAAGACATGGTTGATATGTTTAATCCAATATCTTTTGCTAAAGCACATCAGAAAGCTCTAGCTTGGGAGAAACAAGGGAGACGAGGAAGTAGTGTGTTTGCGGGTTCTAACAACCAGAATAAGGGTGCTAGTAGCAGTGCTAATGTTTTCAAGGCAGTCAATAAACAAATTGTCAGTGAAGCCGCTAAAGCAAAGGTCAATAACAGTATCAAGTGCTATAATTGTCAGGAGTTTGGCCATAAAAGTAATGAATGTACAAAGCCAAAGAAGAGAGCATTAGTTGCAGAGGAATGTGAGTATGAGGATGTGGAAGCTGAAATTGATTATTCTCAACCATCGAAGTTTGATGAAGATGAAGAAGTTGTGTCAGGAGACGAAGGGTGTAACTTGATGATAAGGAGGTCTTGTTTAGTTCCAAAGCATAAGAATGACTCTAGTTGGCTGAGAAGCAATATCTTTCAGCCTACATGTACTATCTTGGGAAAGGTTTATCGATTTGTTATTGATACGGGAAGCTGCGATAACATTATTTCTGAAGAAGCCGTCAAGAAGTTAGGGTTGAAGACTGAAAAACACCCTAGACTTTATAAACTAGCATGGTCAAAGAAAGGTGGAGAAGTGATAGTGGGAAGGCGAGCATTTGTTACATTTTCTATTGGGAAGAAGTACAAAGATGATATATGGTGTGATGTTGTCGATATGGATGTGTGTCATTTACTATTGGGAAGACCATGGCAATATGATAGAGCTGTACAACATAATGGTCGCACCAACAGCTACAGTTTCATGTTCGAAGGTACGCAAATCACATTAGTTCCTAAGAAGCGTGAACCAAGTGAAAGCAAGTCAGAGAAGAAAGTGGAATCAACTAGTCTATTATCTACGAGAGAATTTGTTAAAGAAGTGGAAGATAGTGCTGAATTGTTTATGTTGATTGGGTATGAAATAAGTGAAGAACTTGAAATTCCTGCGGAGGTTAGTCCGGTGTTAAATGAATTTGAATATGTCTTTCCTACGGAGTTACCCAAGGAATTACCGCCACTGAGGGATATACAACATCAAATTGATCTAGTGCCAGGTGCTGTTTTACCGCATAGGCCGCATGTATGAGTCCATAAGAGCATGAAGAGTTGAGGAGACAGGTTGAGGAGTTGCTTAAGCAAGGGCATGTTCGAGAGAGTCTCGGTCCTTGTGCTGTACCAGCTCTGTTGGTACCAAAGAAAGATGGTTCATGGAGAATGTGTACAGACAGCAGGGCACTCAACAAAATAACTGTCAGATACAAATTTCCTATGCCAAGACTTGATGATCTATTGGATCAGCTCAGTGGGTCTGTAATTTTTTCTAAGGTCGATCTTAAGAGTGGTTATCATCAGATTCACATAAGACCAAGTGATGAATGGAAGACAGCATTCAAGACTCGAGAAGGATTATATGAATGGCCGGTCATGCCATTTGGTCTATCTAATGCACCAAGTACATTTATGAGGGTGATGAATCAAATTTTCAGACCTTACATCGGGAAGTTTTTTGTAGTCTACTTTGATGATATCTTGATATATAGTGCTAGCACAGAGGAGCACATTCAACACTTGCGAAAGGTGTTAACTATTCTTCGTCAAGAACAGTTCTATGCAGCAACGAAGAAATGCGTGTTTATGACGCCAAGTGTTTTATTTCTGGGATATGTCGTGTCTAAGGAATGGATACAAGTGGACCAGAGTAAAATAGCCGCAATCAGAAATTGGTCACAACCTAAAACTATAACAGAAATCAGAAGTTTCCATGGGTTAGCTTCATTTTATCGAAGATTTATACCACACTTTAGTAGTGTAATAGCTCATGTTACTGATTGTATGAAAGGAAAGCAGTTTTCATGGACGAAAGAGGCAGGATATTCTTTTGAACAAATCAAGGAACTTTTAACCTCAGCACCGATTCTAGTGTTGCCAGATTTTCAGTTACTATTTGAGTTACATACGGATGCATTCAAAGTTGGGATTGGAGGAGTGTTGAGTCAGAAGGGTCGTCCAATCGCCTATTTTAGTGAAAAACTTTCTAGAGCAAAGATGAGATACAGTACTTATGATGTGGAGTTTTATGCTATTGTGCAGGCTGTGAAGCATTGGAGACATTACTTGTTCCACAAAGAATTTGTTTTGTATACGGACCATGAAGCATTGAAACATTTACAAGGGCAGAATAAAATTGCAGCTAGGCATGCATCGTGGATAGCTTATTTGCAACAATTTACATTTGTCGTAAAGCACAAGTCTAGAGTAACTAATCGCGTCGCCGATGCATTGAGTTGGAAGGAGAATTTACTAACAACCATGCGAGTTGAGGTGATGGGTTTTGACTTACTTCCAGATCTGCTTACTTCAGATTCATATTTTTCCGAAATCTTAGACAAAGTCAAGCAGGGAAGCATGGATGGATATTTGCTGGTTGAAGGTTTTCTGTTCAAGAGAAATCAGTTGTGTATTCCATATTTCAGTCTACGAATGAAAATTATCAAAGAATTACATGAAGAAGGACACGTGGGCCGCGACCGTACTATGCAGTTGATCTCAAAGTCTTATTTTTGGCCGTCAATGAGGAAGGAGGTTGAAAAGTTTGTTCAGAGGTGCCATATTTGTCAAGTTTCAAAGGGAACCGCAACAAATGCAGGATTATATATGCTGTTGCCTATGTCTACTAAACCATGGGTGGATGTTAGTATGGACTTTGTATTGGGCTTGTCATGGGCGCAACATGACAATGATTCTATCTACGTGGTGGTTGACCAGTTTTCAAAAATGGTACATTTTATCGAATGCAAGAGACTGCAGATGCAGTTAATGTCGCACAGTTATACTTCAAAGAGATCTATCGACTTCACGGGTTGCTTGAATCTATTGTATCGGATAGAGACACTCGTTTTCTGAGTCATTTTTGGATGAGTCTATGGAGAATGGTCGGGACAAAGATGAAATTTAGTAGTGCTTATCATCCACAGACGGATGGACAGACAGAAGTTGTGAATAGATCCCTAGGTAATCTATTGAGACGCCTCGTGAATGACAATTTGAAGAGTTGGGATTCCAAGCTGTGTCAAGCTGAGTTTGCACACAACCATGCGGTTAATCGTAGCACTAGGTTCAGTCCATTCCAGGTCGTTTACTCAACAATTCTAAGGGACCATTGGATTTATCTATAGTACCACAGCAGAAAGGAGTGATCAAACGAGCTAGTGATTTTGTGAATGAATTGCAAGAATGCCACAAGGTTGTGCAGGAACGATTGCTTAAGGCGAATGAGAAATATAAGCCATCCGCAGATATTAAACGACGAAATGTTGAGTTCAAAGAAAGAGATTTTGTATATGCAGTATTGACTAAGGATCGATTTCCTATTGGTACTTACAACAAACTAGCTGCTAGAAAGATTGGTCCTTTGGAAATCGTGAAAAAGATTAATGAGAATGCTTATCAGTTAAGATTGCCGGATCATATCCATACTGCCGACGTTTTCAACGTCAAACACTTGATTCCATATCATGAGAATAAGTATGTCGAAGAAGAGGAACGAGTAAATTCGGGGTCGAATTCTTTTCAACCAGGGGAGGATGATGCAGCGCACCAGCGAGTTACGTTAAGTCGCCTGCCTTGAACGCCTGCCTTGAACGACATAGCGAGTTATGCCTTATGTCATAAGTCCTTTCTCTTAAGTCGCTCACCAAAGCCGCTTTCTTAAGTCGCTCACCTATGCCGCTTTCTAAAAGTCGCTCACCTATGCTGCTTCCTTAAGTCTCGCTTAAGCCGTGCCTGAAGTTGTGCTATGTTGTTAAGTCGCTGATGTTATGTTGCATGTGTGGGTTGTATCGTTAAGTCGTATATTGTTGTAATTTTTTTATCTCGTGTGTTGTTAGGTCGTGTGATGTTGTAACTCGTGTTGTAATTTTCTTATGTCGCATGTGTTAAGTCGTGTAACTCGTAAGTCGCAAGTCGTATGTTGTTGAGTCGCATATGTGTTGTAAATTCCTATAAATAGGGGAGTGATGTCATTGTAAGGGGAGTTGATTTTGAATAAATTTGTGTGTGAGCTTTGACCACCATTGTTGAAGTTGAGTGTGATCTCCTTCTTCTTTCCATCTTCGGGTTATTCGTGCGCGAATCAACGAAGTTGAAGCCAATTCTCGGTATCACTTTCGAGTGATCAACAATCGAATTGTAGATCTTTCAACACGGCATCTTGCGAGATCAACGGGCTGGAGATAGCTAGATTCCGGCATCATCACGATCAACGGAATTGAGCATTTATCGTTCTATCAGTTTATTGACACGAAATCATCATTTCGTGAGGAAGATCCTGGATAGGTTGCGACAGTTTGATATCTAAACTGTTTGAGCCTAGAAGAGCTGCGTCACCATTGATGCTAATTCAAGTGTTGTTGTAGTTTTTAACAATGGATGTCGGTTGTTAGTGTAGCAAGGCTGTAAAGATTGCTAAGGAAACGTTAAACGGTAAGAATGGACTAGAAACTTGAATTTGCAATATACAAGGCTTAAAAAGTATTTACGAACTTGATGTAGGCTACCACTCTTTGGCTGACAAGGTTTGTAATAAACCACGCAGTACCTTAAAACCAGGAAGATTTTAAGGTATCAAAACATGTCCCTTGTACTAAGATCAATCATAATAAATTATAAAATATTAATCACCTAAAAATATATTTAAAATTTAAATAAATCATGACTGTTTTCTAAATACTATTGTTTTGTTTCAAAACATCATTTCAAATCATTTATAACCATTTTATAATATATTTAAAAGAATGCATAAATTTATTTTATAAATTGAAAACTTTTAATACCTTTGAATAATACATTCTAAATAAATGAAAATATATTTTAAAATTCACTTTTTTGCAAAAAAATTATTTATATCAAAAATCATTCTCACATTTCTTATAAAATATACATATATTGGTTCATCCACTATAAAATCCTTTAAAATAAAATTTTAAATCCTTTTATAAAAATCCTTCAAATACTTATAGCCTTATGTAAGTATGATATCAATTAATAAATCCACTTATAAACAAAATTTTAAATCACAACTTTCAAAATAAATTCCCTTTCAAAAAGATTCTACTCTTAGAATATCTTATTTCCAAACTCAATTCTCCCATAACTATTATTAACTCCTTATCAAATGCATTTATCCATCCAAATTCAATGTATGTATATATTGTAACAAGTGCTTAGTCACTCCAATTATCGGCTAAGGTTCAAATTCAACATCTGACCTAGAATTGCTCCTCATACATTAGGTGCAGGTACTACGGGTTTATAGTGGTATAGTTTACCGCTTATAGATATCGATGGAACCAAACATGGATGTTCACATCGCAATATCCATTGTATCGATTCTAATACTACTTCTAGTTAAGGTCTTACCCAACCAATATTTATCTATGTTCGAGTTTGATAGAGTTAGGGGTATGCCCCAGGAGAAATTAGGTAATTTGCTACATATATCTTACTCGTTGATCAATCTTATTCAAAATAAAGGTGTTTTCTTTCTATTATACTTAAAATGATATGTTATATTAATTAATTAATTAATTTAATTAAAAGTATATTTAATAGAAATCCATAAATGATATATTTTATGATAATAGTTCCAAAGTAATGTAATTTTGGGTAATTTATCACAATGAACCATTTTAAATATTTCTAGTCAAGACGCATCGAGATCGAATATTGGTATATCATTTGAGACTAGAGTACATAATGCTCTCCAAATGTTGGGCAGTGTATCACTCATGACTGTTGGGGACACCAAATGGTTACGTACTAATAGTTAATGGATAATTATGGAATGACTTACTCGATAGTTTTTGTTGGTTAATATAACTAAGGTCAAAAGAAAATATAAATGTGACTAATTTACACAATTCTCCAGACTTGAGAATGTCGTTAATTTTAAATATGGAAGCTCCACTTTTATTATAATTAAATCGTGGTATGACACCCATCGAACGACTATAGTTGGGTTGAGAGGAAGCATTAGAAGTGATATACTATCCAAGAGAGGATTGTCTCCTCCGTTATATGAGGTTAGTATCATAGTCAACTGAAGTCAACTCATAGTCAAAGTCTTTAACCAAAACATTTATGTTAGTAATAATTGTTGTTATTGAATCAAGGGCTTTGTGTTTATACTATGAATTTGAATATAGACGATAATATAATTTAACCATTACCAAATTCCATAAGTCCAAAGTGATATAGTTTTGATGAAGAAAATTGGTGTAAATAATTATTAATACCAGGTACGCTTAAATGAGTAAAATTGGACTATACCAGAAGATGTGCAAGCAATAAATTCAGTCAAAATGGGACACCACTAGTTAAGATGATGTGTGAATGTTAATATTTAAATTGTTCAATGTTAATCACTGACTGAATGTACAACTTTGAGTCGCACAACCGTAATGATGAATTCTTCGAAAAAACACATGATTTAATTAATTTATAAGATGTTGCAAATTAATTAAATTAATTAATATTTGAGAAATATTAATTATTATTTAATTTATTTGATTTTTGGAAGTGGTTTGTAATTATTTGAATGAATTTATAAAAGTTATATTGCATATATTGATATACGATATCGATGTAATTTTAAACGGGTTTAAATAAAAGGTACTTGTAGTGATCTATGGAAATCTTTCGTCGTTTAATGGCATGTTGGAAAGAGAAAGATAATTAAGGTAATTAATTAAGAAATTTTTAATCAGAGAATTAGAAAATTTTCATTCTTTCAATTAGAACATATCCACTAATTTGTTTTCAACGTACTGCCCATTCTTTCTTATTCTTTTTTCTTTTTATAACTTTTCTGGTTCTCCCCTTCCTCTCTAATGACTGAAAACATGAGGACTCCTATCAAGTGTGCGCTCGATAGTTGTAAATGGATTTTTCATTAGAACATTCCCATTGGGATGGCTTTTCGGCCAAAATTTCAAGGAATTGGCAAGAATCGTCGTGTTGTTGGGCAAGGAAATTTCCTTGGCACATTGATTCAAGCATGGTTCGTGGACTATTTTCAAGTGCATCGTATAAGATTTGGCAAAGAGTTCATTTTTCAAAATTATGGTGTGGACATTTTATCAAAAGCTCTTTTAATCTTTCAAAATATTTTCTGAAAGGCTCGCCCCTGAATTGATGAAAATTGACAATTTCGTTTCAGATTTTAGTTGTTTTTTCCAAAGGGTATAACTTTTTTAAGAAAGTTTTAATGAATTCTTTCCAGGTTTTAATCGAGTTTGATGGTAAGCTATACAACCATTTTTTAGCATCATCGGTAAGGGCGAATGGAATTAATCGAAGTTTGATTCCATCATCACATAATTATTGGAGTTTAACGGTAGCACAAAATTGTTTGAATTTTATTAGGAAAATGTATGGATCGTCGTGTTCAAAATTGCCAAATATTTGGAGCGTGGAAATATGATTGAAATTAATTTCAAAATGGTTACCCGTTGAGGCAGGTAATGTGATGCAAGAAGGAATAGAAACTCTACCAGGAAAGATTCTATCCATGAGAGTTCGAGGGACAATTTCGTTTGGCATCGTTGAAGTATCATTTGTCTAAGTTAAATGATTAGTTGTTGTTTCACGAGTCCAAGTACTAATGCACAAGAAAAAGTCAAGTAGGGAAAGAATTGAGAAATGAGTTAAGAGAATGAAACAAGGTTTGGAAAATGAAGTGAAAAATAATTATTTTTTTGAAAGGGAAAGTATTTACCAAGAAGGATTTTTTTTTGAAAAGGAAGATTGGTTTTTGTTTTTGTTTTTTTTTGTATTTTGAACTTTCAATTTTATTTATATGTTTTGTTTTTGGAAAGATTTTTTTGATTTTTTTTTTAGAAAAACTAACCCAAGTAAAATGTTTTTTTTTGAGCTTTTTTAGTTTTGTTTGAAAAAAAAAATTCTATTTTTCTAAGGAAAAAATTTAAATGGATTTTTTTCATTTGGATAAAAAAACTCAGTTAAGTAAAATGTGTAAAAGAAATTCTTTGTATTTTGTTGTTTTTTTAAATATGCATGAACTAATGCAACTAAATGAATGCACAGACTTAATTACAAATTTTATGTCCTTAGTAGCTCCTAACCCAAAATTGTATAATCACACTTGCCTTAATTCGATAAAATAGTTCTTAGCCAAGTAACGGACAGGAGTTATCGGTGCACCACGAATCACCGTAGTAATGTAGCTGAAGGTTTAAGTACCTTTAGAGAAACAATTGCTATAATGTTTACGAATCACCATAATATTTATATATGATTATTGCTCTGCCCTAGCCTAGGCACCAAGAAGTTAAATTGTCAAAAGAAGACAACTTGTCAAGATACAATTAAGCCTTAGATGAGCACGTGTCACCCTTAAATCAGATGTCTAACCATTATTATTTGCAAATTTTACGACAATATGCAATTATTGGGCTAAGGAAGAGGTGATGAAATCCTTATGTGGATTTGGGTATTGCCCTTAAATAAAAAAATTAGATGATATGAATGCAAAACTGAAAATAAACGTGAATTAACGAGACAGCTACAAATGGATTTTGATTTTGTTTTATTTTTGAATTTTTTTAAAATGCAAGCAAGCAACAATGCAATGAAAATAAAAACAAGTGACAAGAGCACGATACCAAAATGTGTAGAATTATTAGCAATTAATTTTAAAGCGTCGATTTTTTTATAAGCAAGAAAAGCAGTTTTGAACACGCGAGTCTTCTTCTTCTAAGTTCCTCAAATTTCAGCCTGCAAAATTGTTGAACACGAATATTTATAAGACTAATACGAAAACAAGTTCCCTGTATTTTTATGGATAAAAGGAATTTAAAAGAAAATATTTACAAGCCAAAACAAAAAAACGTAAAACTAGTGTCAAAAATTTAAAAGCCAATAAAATTTCTTTTTCGTTTTTTTATATATCGAGGAAAAACTAAAACAAATGAAAACGAAACAACTTTTTTTTTATAAAGACAATCCAAAGCAATCGCTAGCCACACGAAAACAAAGAAAAACTAAAGCACAAACAAAAAAAAATTCTTTTTTGAAAAGTTTCCTTTTAAGATTTTTTTTTGAAAGAAAAGAGAAAGCAAGGACAAAGATTTAAAATCACTTAGCAACAAAACTAAACTGAATAAAAACAAAAACTTACACACCTAAAATAAAAGCCTTAAAACACGTTTATCAACAAAATTTTCTCCTCAATTCAGAAATAATAAATTCGCACCCAAATCAGAATTCCCTAACCAAATTTCACAAACCAAATTCTCAATTAGAATTCAATTCAGGTGATTTTCACGTTCGTGGTGATCGCTGGTTGTCGCAAATTAGTGAAGGCAGTGTGGTGAGTATAGGCGATTGGGAATTCGCGATTTGGGGAGGAAGCAGTTGTGATAGTTGCGATTGGAGAAGTTGGTTGAGAGATGGATGTCGCAGTGGTTTCAGGTGATGATTTGTGGTTTTGTAGTGAGAGAAGTTGCTGGTGATGAGGAAAGGCAAAGGGTGGTTGTGAAGTTGAAGTCGCAGTTTTGTGGTGGTGCTTGATCGCGGTCGGTGCTCGAAGGCTGGTAGTATTTGCAAGGTTGTTGTGTCGAATATGTTGAAGTTGTTGAATCTTGGTGATGCTTGGCAGTTACTGTGGGATTAAGGAGGATGATGTATATGACAGTGTATGGTGATTGGGAGCAGGTTGACAGTGTATGCAGGGTATTTGATTGTTCTGTGGGTAGTGGAGTGATGTATGCAAGATGGCAGTGTAGTTGCTCTGTGATGATGGAATGACTGATGAAGGGGATGTGAAGGCAGTATATGAGTGTTGAAGCGCTATTGGTTAAGTGTGATATGTTGCAGTTTGGTGGATGTTGATGCTTTTTTGTTGAAGGATGGCAGTATTGTGGTGTTTCTGGGGTGGTGGTTTTGCTGGAGACTGTGGGTGGTATGGTATGTTGATGGTTGAAGTTGGTGAACAGTTAGGAGTAGGCAGTTTGATGACAGTAGTGGTAGTTGACAGAAGATGGTAGAGGGCAGTGTTGTGACAGTGAGGGTATGTGCAGGCAGAAGTGTAAAGGAAGCTGCAAGGGGATTGAGGTGGATATTAGCAGTTTTGTGTAGTTGGTTTTTGATGGAGGGTGAAGTGTTGTTCAGGTGGTTTTCTGGTATGGTATGTTGATTTTGTAATGAGGTGATTGAAGGGGGAAGTGCAGTGTAGTAGTTGAAGTTGGTGGAGTAATTGCTATGTTTGCTCGTGTTTGAAGGGTTGTGGACGGTGGCAGTTAGAGGATGGTGGTTTGAATGAGAAGATGGTGGTATTGGCAGTGAAGTTGCTGAAGTGATTGTTGTTTGTTGATTATGTTGATGACAGTGAATGTCGAGTGGATGACTTTAAGGGGTGAAAAGGCAGTTTTCTGGTGGAGAGAAGTGTGTATGGTTAAAATAGCGTATGTTGACGGAAGTTGGGGGCAATAGTTAGAAAAGTAATGGTTAGAACAATAATGAGGTGTGGTGTGAATGGTGGGGGAGAAGTGTGTAATAAAGTGTTGCTGCAGTTTTTGTAGCAGCGGTACAACGATGAGGAGGAAGTGTATGTTGATGAGGAAGTGGGGGCATTTAAGTTGTTGATGGACAGTGATGATGTTTTTGAATGAATGGCAGAAGTTAGGCGGTGGAAGTGTAACAGTGTAGAGGAGGATGTGCACAGAAATGAACAGAGAAGTGCACAAAATAGAAAATGAGAAATGCACAAGGAAGTTGTCAAAAAATACAAAGTTTAAATAAAAATGTAATTGTGTATGTTGTTATGGAAATGTAAATACAAATGAAGTGAACGATATTTGTTCTAAAATGAGATTGTGCATTTTTTTTTAAAATGCAATAGAAATAAAAAAAACGCGACCAAGTCAAAACAAATGAAAACAAAGCAAAACAAATTGAACAAAACAAATGTTTAACAAATTTTTTTTTAAGAAAAACAAAACACAAAAAATATAAACAACAAAAATAATTCGAAGAGTAAAATTAAAATCAAATTGCAATTCTCCGGCAACGGCGCCAAAAACTTATTTGATAACGGCGGGTTTTCTATCGATTTGAAAATCGCTGTTAAAAATATTTATCGTTAAAATATCGCAAGTGCACGACATACAATTGTAATAGGTATGCGAGTACGGATCGAACCGCAAGAAAATAAATTAATTTCAAAATTACTCAATCAAATTAGCCCAAAAAGTTTGAAATTATTTTAAGCTAAAAAAATGTAAAAATTAACTAAAACAAAATGAATAAAAATATGATATTAAGAGACAATTTAGAGGCAAATCCACTCTCATACTTTCACATAAATCAACAGAAATTTAATATATGATCTCTCACTTTAATCTAGTAGTATTGGTGATGTATTTATCATAAGTATGATCTATTTGTGTTATTGATTAACACAATTTAAACCATCAAACTTTTAACTCAACATTAAAACCACTTATTAATTAACGAAAATGAACATGAAGTCAAAGCAAAAGCTATTTTAAGCATGATCTATTTACTATTTTGTTTAGTAACATAGATCATCTAACTTTGATTCTACTTTAATTTCATTATCAAAATCAATTAGTAAGATTGTAACAACCCTAGATTTTTGAAATATTTTTAAATTTGATTTTATTTCATTATGGAAATATTTTAAAATATATTTTATTTCAAGATTTTATTTTTTAAAACATTTTAAAGTGTTGTAGTTATTTTTCCAAAACTAGTTATATTTTTGTTTGAAATTTTAATACTAGTTTTCATATAATAAACTATTTTCTTATATTTTTCTATTTTTCCTAGAATTTATTTATTTATTTCATTTTCACTTTATTGTGTATTCATTTTTACTTTATTTACATGATTTTTATTTTAGTTTATTTGCATAAAAGAAAAGGGAAATTCTAAGTGGCTAAAGCCTTAAACTTTTGACCTTTCATCTACTCATCTCTTCATAATTTTGGGCCGTCCTTTCCCAAGCTCATAGCCGTGATTTTAATTTTGCATTTCATGTAAAAACATCTCTTTCTCATTCATCGTTCACGCCATTTTCAGATCTGAGAAAAAACTTGATCATGTCTTCTTCGTTTTCTACTTTTTCTTTTCATTTTTATTGATTTTTCCATTGGATTTGCCTTGCATCTTCGTGTATTTGCTCGGCTATAGATCTCCATCACCTCCTCCTACCAACTCCACCACCATCCATGGCCACATCACCCTCCTCCCCCTCTGTCCAGTCAAGGCCGTGACATGCCTATGTTGCTTGCACCACAAACTCCACAAACTCCATGAATTATTGCCTGGTCGAGCCTTATTTTGCACCTAGCCTTCATTTTCCACATTGGCCACTCCTTAGCCGCCACTGCCTGCTCCTCCGCCACCTCTGGCCGCAAGTCCAAACATAACCTGACCACCACCTTGAATGGCCGAGCCCAAACATGACAGGCCGAACCAAAGTTTGCACCAAAAACCACTTATGTTGCATGATCTTCCTTCATGTTGTAACTCAAGCCTCTTAAACTCCTTGTAGCCGTGCACATGCATGCCATAGCCTTGACCAAAATACCACTATGGCCGAACACATTAGAGCCCTAGGCTGAGCATATGATGGTTGAGGCAATGATCAAACCATGTTGTGTTTTGTTGCTTTTATTTTAAATTGTTTCCATAAGTATATTTGGTGTTGAAATTATATTTATATTTGTCTTGTTTATGTGTTGTGCACAAGATCACTAGCTTGGTTCTCTTCCCACTCAAGTCAAAATTTATGTTATCGTGCTTTCTGGAATTCGTTTGTGTGCCTTGTCTTGCTATCTCCTGCTTGAAACAAGTGAGTAATCACACTTGACGTATTTACTTATATAAACTGTGAAGTGACACCAAGTGAATTTGTAAAACTGCTATATCATGTTATACATGCCTGTGATATGATTTATATGATGATCGCCCTGTTAATAAACCTGTCATGTCATCTTTACTGCCATATGTTGATATGCTGTTCATTTATATCGTTTATATCTGATTATCACACTGCAAGTTCACTGTAGAACAGAATCGCTATGGGTTGAAATGATACATACCCGAACAGACTTTAGAATATGAAAAAATCGTTATGGGCTGAAATGATAGGCCTGAACGATTTTTATTCATCTTATTCACTTGGGATTGCGGGTCTGAAATGATAGAATCCAGGTTTTCTTTGTAAATTACGGATTGAAATGATATATTATCCGTATCACTTGACTTAAGTTAGAAAATTATATACAGACCCATGGTTATTATATTTTTTTCTAAAAATTTTAAAGTATCTTAAAAATGTAAATATTATGATGTTTTGATTTAAATTGAATTTAAGATGATTTTATAAAGGGTTAGTAATTTTCTACAAGTTAAATAAGTAAACTAAATACATGGTAAAGTAGAATTTGAAATATAGATTAATTTTGGAATTTATGATTTTGTTTATAAATGGAGTTTAAATTAAGTAAAGAAAATACAATAATTTGATTTGAATTTGAATTTAAAATGATTTTATAAAGTGTTATTTATTTTTCTATGAATTAAAAATGGTTAAATAAATAAATTTTTAGAAAGTGAGATTTGAATTATAACTTAACTTGGTAAATGTGAAATCTGTTTTAAAAATTAGAAGTTAAGTTAAGAAAATAAAATGGAAATTTAATTTAATTTATAAAAATGGTAAATTAATTTAAAGAATAAAGTAAATGTGAAAATGTTAGAAAATTGTACATTGATTTTAATAAGTGAATTAATGAAATTGATAATTATTTGTGAAATTTACTTTATAAAAATCCTTAAGTTAAAGAGTATTTAAATGAACATTTTTAAAGTGAAAAATATGAAAATTTTGTATGTTAAAATGGTTTGAATTGAAGTTTAATTATGGCTGAAATTCTATTAGAAATCTGGAAGTACTTTTAATAGCATTTCAGAAATGCTATCGTTTCTGAAATAAAATAAAATTCTGAATAAATGAATCTGCGGCACTTTGTAAGTGCTGTAGTTGCAGAAGGGAATTAAAAGGCTTAAAACTAATGAAAGAGCTATTGTAGCACTTGTTAAATGCTGCAGCTAGCTGTAATATGATTTTTGAACTAAGGTTGACCTATTACAGCATTTCTGTAAATGTTGTAGTTGCAGAATTGAACTAAATTCTTTATTTTGAAATCTGAATTATTACAGCATTTCTGTAAATCCTGTCTTTGCTGAATTGAACCATTTTCAACTAAAACTGATATATTACAGCAGTTTTTAAATGTTGTCTTTGCTGAATTTAATTGTTTTCAAATGTAACTTTCCGTAGCATTTTCTAAGTGCTGCGAAAACTGAAATTTCACTGTTTTAATGTATTTAAGTGAATAAACAAACCCTGAAAAGGCTAAAATTTTAGAAATTGAATATTAGAATTTTAAATATAATGACTTCACTTTTAAATGGTTTAAATGGAGTATTCTGATTTGAAATATAAACCATTTTTGAAATGTGATTTGTAATGGTATTTAGATTAAATAAAAATGAGTGAGGTTTTGAAAAGATATAATATGTTAATATTCTGAAATGGATTTGAAATGATATTTGATTATCGAAGTATAAAATACCATTTAAATTATAACCACGGGTTATAATAACGAATGGTTGTTAAAGAGATCGGGATCGGGTATGGACATACTCTCTGTCGATACCGAAAACCACTTTAACAATTGTATACGCGGTGGAGATTCCAGAACGAAGTAGGATGGTGGCGACGATCCTATTATGATATGAACATGGACCCGACTCCCGTGAGTTGGCTTAAGGTGGCTAAAACAGGAGCGATCGACGGGCCAAGTGAGGTAGCTCCTCCGATCGGACACACTTCTTCGATACCATTCTAGTACTTTTGTGATTGATTGGGTGCACCCTTTTGATTTTGGGAATGTGGCTCGAGGTGGGCGGTAGTGGCTGCTACGTGTTACCACCAGCCCGGAAGCGTAATTGGTATATCTACCCTGGCATTGCCTCGTGTGCCTTGTCACCTACCATAGCGAGCTTTACTATGAGTTTGTTTTTCTCCCGTAGCCCATGGAGTATTTAGGATAGTCTCCCGATCTGGAGACATGCTGATACTGGATGGACTGTTGGGACTATTATGTGTTGGGGGCTATATGGGTAACCTTCGATGCTATTTTAAAGTAAGTTTATTTATCTGTAGACATTATTATAATAGCGCAATATTAATGCATAGTAAATAGTTTAACGGATCCTTAGAGGATGGGCGGTCCCAAGCATCCTTTAAGTTACTTGTACTTTATTACAGTTCACTTGAGTTGGTTTACATTATATAAGTATGTATGTCCTAACTCGAGTGTTTTGTGTTTTGCTTTACGCTCGGGTCAACCTGAGTATTCACAGCTTTGGATTTCTCTTTCTGGAGCTAGCTGGAAATTCTACATATCTGTTATTTGTCTATTTCAGTTGTTCTATTTCAGCTTGTATTAGTGGACTTCTATGTAGTGGGGATTTCTATTATGTTGTTTTCAGACTGATATTATGTATTTGTTTTGAGACTTTGTTATAGTAGCTTCATGAACTACTATGGTATTTTATATTCCGCTGTGAGTTATTCTGATATTTCTATGTCTGTGATTCTGTAAATGATTTTATTTGCTCCAAATTTATGTACAATCTTTTATTTTGAATTATTCAAGTCTGACACGTGTGGATTATTATCGATTTGAATGGTCCAAAATAGGGGTTGTTATAGTTGGTATCAAAGCTTTGGTTTTAGGCAAATCATAGCCTGCAGAGCAAAAACTCATTAGAGATAGGGTAGAAATACCCTAGAATGAGTGAAATCAATCTCAGAATCGTATCTTCGTAAGAGAACGTATTTTCAAAGTATAAAATGATTTTCAAAATGATTTTTAAAGGATTTTTCAAAGATTATTCTATATAAAAATTTCTTGTTTTAAAAGCAATTTTCTAAACTTCTTCCTTTCGTATCTACCTTTTTTTTCTTTCATTAGTATATTCATCCAAGTGAATTTATCTTATCTTTCTCTTCTCTATATCTTGTCCTAAATTCGTTCTTGATTTTTCAGGATGAATCGAGGAAATGCCAGAAGTAGGGGTCGTGTTATTGCCCTATCTCCTCAGCCCGTTGCACTTGTTAGATTTACTGTTCTCTGTAAGGAATTCACTCAACTTGGTGGTACCAAGTTTTCTGGTTCAAAGAGTATTATTGAGGCTCAGCAATGGTTGCAGAGTCTAGAGAGGATATTTACTAGTCTTGAGATTGATGATGTCCACAAGCGTCAGTTTGCAGCATAGCAGTTGCAGGAGGCTACTCTAGATTGGTGGGAGTCCGTTACAACTAACACCGTCGAAGCTGATATTACTTGGGAGCAGTTTAGGTATCCTTTGTGTTGTCTTGAATTTTTTTCCTATATTTCCTTTCTTGTGAATCTATCTTAAATTTGTTCTGTATCTCTTTTCCAGGGAGGCTTTTGTGGCAAAATGGATGCCGGAAGCCGGGAAATCTCAGCTTTATCATGATTTCATGGATCTCAAGCAGGGTACCATGTCCTTTTCGAAGTATGAGAGGAAGTTCAATGAACTTTCCAAGTTCGGTCCTAGCCTGATAGACACTCCTCTCAAGAAGAATGAGAAGTTCATAGTTAATGCTCGTCCCGAGTATTATGATCGTCTCAATTCTCATGTTCATGGCACTTTTACCCAGCTTATGGATATGGCTATCCGTTATGAGAACCCTACTTCTAAGGGTCCTGATGGTGCTCCTCATCTCAGTCTTCCTCTGCTAATTCTAGGAAGAGAAAGCCTAATTTCCTCCAGCAGAAGAAGAATTGGCTCAAGCATCCGGGTTTGGCATCTTCATCATCTGCTACTTCTCAGAGGCAACCTGTTGATCTCTCCTCTATCACCTGCTTATGATGTGATCAAAAGAGACACTATGCCAATATTTGTCCTACTTTAGCTGGTGTTGTTGTTCGTCCACCTACTCAGTCAGATAGGCGTGATCTCTGCCATATTTGTCTCCAACCTGGTCATTTTAGGAAGGATTGCCCTACCCAGCAGAAGGGTAAACCTTCTGGCATATTTGCTATCTCCTCTGCATCTTCTCCTATTCCTGTACCTGCTCCTACTCCTGGTGATGACCAAGGTACTCTTCCGGGTACATTTTCTTTATTTCATCATCATGTTCGTGTTTTATTTGATACTGGAGCTTCCCATAGTTTTATTTCTATTGATTTGTGTGATAAGTTCAAGTATCTCCTTTCTCCTGAGTATGCTTCTGTTCCTTTATGTGTTTCTAATCCTATTGGGGGTCCCGCGAACCTTAGTAGGATTTGTAGAGGAGCAAAACTCTTCCATTTTGGTTATCGTTTTTCTGGTGATTTCTATGTTCTGGGTTTCGATGCTTTTGATCTATTGCTTGATCAAGATTGGTTAAGGAATCATGATGCCCATATCTCTTGCAAATCCAGAATTGTTACTCTTATTGGAGATAAGGGTGATTTTTTGATTATTCAGTGCCGCATGCCTCAGGATTTTGCTGCAATTTTATTTATTCTCTGGATTCTTCTCCTGGTGATCTTGATTCGAATCCTGTGGTCAGACTCTATCCTGATGTATTTGGTGAAGTCACTTCTTTGCCTCCTAAGCGGGAAATTGATTTTTGGATTGATCTTATTCCTGGTGCTCGACCTGTTGTTCTTCCTTCTAGAAGAATGGAACCTCGCGAGAAGGTTGAGTTAAGGAAGCAAATTGAGGACTTAGCTTCCAAAGGCCTGAGTAAGCCTAATTTTTCTGAATGGGGAGCAGCGGTGGTTTTCGTCACCAAGTCCGATGGTTCTTTGAAGATGTGTGTTGATTATAGGGAGCTGAAAAAGCTCACTATGAAAAACAAATATCCAATGCCTCGCATCAATGATATGTTTGATCAGCTTTATGGTGCTACTGTTTTCTCTCAGCCTGATCTTGCCATAGGTTTTAATCAGCTCAGGGTTGCTGAGGAAAGCATTCCCAAGACTTCTTTCTGCACTGAGAATAGGTTTTACGAATGGTTAGTCATGCCCTTTGGTTTGACTAATGCTCCTGCTTTCTTTGTTGATTTGATAATCGTGTCTTTCGTGGTGTGCTTAATAAATTTGTTCTAGTCTTTGTTGATGATATCCTTGTCTTATCTAAGACCAAGGAAGAGCATGGGTCACATTTGAAATCTGTTCTGGAGACTCTTAGAAATCATCAGTTGAAGGCTAAGTTTTCAAAATGCCATTTCTAGAAGGATGAAGTCCGATTTCTCGGGCATATTGTTTCTGGTAATGAAGTTTCTATTGATCCAGTCAAGGTCACTGCAATCAATGTAAGCTTTTCTTTTCTCTCTTTCCTTTTTCATTTAATAATCCTATATTTTCGGTTGTCCCTATTTTTCTCCCTATTCTGTTACAGGATTGGGAAACTCCAAAGACTTCATCTGATATTCGTAGTTTTCTGGGCCTTGCCAGTAATTACCGAAGATTTATCGAGAATTTTGCTCGGATTGCTGCACCTCTCACAGCTTTAACTCATAAGAATGCTAAGTTTATCTGGGATAAGAGTGTGAAGCTGCATTCAATGAGTTAAAGAGCAAGCTAATTTCCGCACCAGTTCTTACCGTTCCAAATGGAAGTTAGGGATTGACGGTATACACTGATGCTAGTCGTGAGGGTTTGGGTGCTATTCTCATGCAGGATGGTAAGGTCGTTTCCTATGTCAACCGTCAGTTGAAAACCCATGAGGCAAATTTTGCTGCTCATGATCTAGAGTTGCTTGCTGTTGTCTTTGCTTTGAATCTTTGGAGGCATCATCTTCTGGGAACCAAGTTTGAGGTTTTCACCGATCATCAGTCTTTGAGATATATCTTTTACCAGAAGGATTTGAATGAGAGGCAAGTTCATTGGCTTGAGTTTCTGGCTTCTTACGATCTCGATATTAGCTACACTCCAGGTAAAGCTAATGTTGTAGCCGATGCTTTGAGTCGGAAAAAGGATTTGTTGTGTCAGCTTGTTGTTTCTTCTTCTCCTCTTTTGGATCGTATCATGGATAAGCAGGATAAGAATGAGATGCTTAGATTGATGAAGGAGAGTGTTCATAGTAGGATTGATGGTAGTAGTGGTGGTAGTGGAGCTCAGATCGATGATAGAGGGATTTTGAGAATTAATGGTAGGATGTGTCTCGAATGTTGATGGATTAAGGCAGGAGTTGCTTCAGAAGAATCATCGATCCAGACTTTCTATTCATTCTAGTGTGTCAAAGATGTATCAGGATATGAAAAGGCTTTATTGGTGGAAGGGGACGAAGCGGGATATCTCTATCTTTGTTAGTCGATGTGCGACTTGTCAACAAGTCAAAGCCGATCACCAGAAGACTCCTGGTTTGTTGCAGCCCCTTGAGATTCCCAATTTGAAGTGGGAACGGGTTTTCATGGATTTCATCGATGGTTTACCGAGGACTAGGAGGGGTAATGAGCGTATCTGGGTTATTGTGGATAGACTGACCAAGTCTGTTCATTTCATTCCGGTCAAGCCTACTCGTTCTGCTTCTAGCTTGTCTGAGATCTACATGAGGGAGATTGTTCATCTCCATGATGTTCCTCTCAGCATTGTTTGTGATCATGATCCTATCTTTATCAGTCAGTTTGGGAAGCTTTTCAGGAATCTTTGTGTACTCATCTGAATCTAAGCACTGCTTACCATCCACAGACCGACAGTCGAACGGAAAGAGTGAATCAGATTCTTAAGGATCTTCTTTGTGCTTGTGTGCTTGATTATGGAGGATCATGGGAAGATCATCTCCATCTTGTCGAATTCACCTACAATAATAGTTATCAGGTATAATCTAACCTTCTGTTTTAAGCTTATCTTAATCTCTTTATTTATCTCATTCCATCTTTGAATTCAGGCTAGTATCAAAATGTCTCTGTTTGCTGCTCTAGACGAACGACCTTGTAGATCTCCATCTTGCGGGATTGAATCCGGTAATTGTTTGGTTCTTGGTCCTGATGTGATTTTGGAAGCTTCTGAGAGAGTTGAGGAGATTTAGAGGAGATTGAGAGCTGCTTAGGATAGGAAGAAGAAGTACGCTGATAGGCGTAGGCGGAGTTTGAAGTTTGCTGTTGGTGATCAGGTTTTTCTTAAGGTCTCTCCCTTAAGGAATGTCATTCGTTTTGGTCGTAGATGGAAGCTTTCTCCTAGGTTCGTTGGTCCTTTCTGCATTGTGGAAAGAGATGGTTCTTTGGCTTATCTTTTGGATTTGCACGAGAAGCTTTCTGGAGTGCATGATGTATTCCATGTCTCGCATCTTCGCTAATATCTTCATGATCCATCTCTTATTGTCCAGCCTTCTGCTCTTGATAGTTTGGATATTGAGCCTAATCTGACTGTCGAGAGGAAGCCACTTCGTATTTTCGACAGAGGTACGAAGCAGCACAGAAGAAATTCTGTTAGTCTGGTTAAAGTACCATGGAGTACCGATGATCGAGATTGTACCTGGGAAACGGAGGAGAGCATTCGTGCTTCGAATCGAGAATTGTTCGTTTTAGGTACTATTTTGCTTTCTATTTTGTTTTCTTTCCTTATTTTCCTTGTTCGTTCTTTTCGAGGACGAAAAGATTTGAGTGGGGGAGGTGTAACAACCTTAGATTTTTGAAATATTTTTAAATTTGATTTTATTTCATTATGAAAATATTTTAAAATTTATTTTATTTCAAGGTTTTATTTTTTTAAACATTTTAGAGTGTTGTAGTTATTTTTCCAAAACTAGTTATATTTTTGTTTGAAATTTTAATACTAGTTTACATATAATAAACTATTTTCTTATATTTTTCTATTTTTTTTCAAAATTTATTTATTATTTCATTTTCACTTTATTGTGTATTCATTTTTATTTTATCTACATGATTTTTATTTTATTTATTTGCACAAAAGAAAAGGGAAATTCCAAGAGGCTAAAGCCTTAAACTTTTGGCCTTCCATCTATTCACCTCTTCACAATTATGGGCGGTCCTTTCCCAAGCTCATAGCCATAATTTTCATTTTGCATTTCACGTAAAAACATCTCTTTCTTGTTCATCATTCACTCCATTTTCAGATCTGAGAAAAAAATTGGTAATGTCTTCTTCTTTTTCTACGTTTTCTTTTCATTTTTATTGATTTTTCCATTGGATTTGCCTTGCATCTTCATGTATCTGCTCGGCCATAGCCCTCCATCACCTCCACCGACCAACTCCACCACCATCCACGGCCACATCACCCTCCTCCCCCTCTGCTAGTCAAGGTCGTGACATGCCTACGTTGCTTACACCACAAAACTCCACAAATTCCATGAACAATTGCCTAGCCGAGCCTTATTTTGCACCTAGCCTTCATTTTCCACATTGGCCACCACTTGCTCCTCCACCACCTTTGGCCACAACTCCAGACATCATCTGACCACCACCTTGCAAGGCTGAGCCCAAACCATGATAGGCCGAACCAAAGTTTGCACCAAAAACCACTTATGTTGCCTACCTCTTGATCTTCCTTCATGTTGTAACTCAAGCCTCTTCAACTCCTTGTAGCCGTGAACATGCGTGCCATATCCCAACCCAAAATACCACTATGGTCGAACACATTAGATCCCTAGGCCTAGTATATGATGGTTGAGGCAGTGGTCAAACCATGTTGTGTTTTGTTGCTTTTATTTTAAATTGTTTCCATAAGTATATTTGGTGTTGAAATTATATTTATATTTGTCTTGTTTATGTGTTGTCTGCATGATCACTAGCTTGGTTCTCTTCCCACTCAAGTCAAAAGTTGTGTTGTCGTGCTTTCTGGAATTCGTTTGTGTGCTTTGTCTTGCTATCTCTAGTTTGAAACAAGTGAGTAATCACACTTGACATATTTACTTATATAAACTGTGAAATGACACCAAGTGAATTTGTAAAACTGCTATATCATGTTATACCTGATGTGATATGATTTATATGATGATCACCCTGTTAATAAACCTGTCATATCATCTATTATTGCCATATGTTGCTATGTTGTTCATTTATATCATTTATATCAGATTATCACACTACAAGTTCCATGTAGAATAGAATCACTATGGGTTGAAATGATACATACCCGAACGGACTTTAGGATAGGGAAAAATCGTTATGGGCTGAAATGATAGGCCTGAGCGATTTTTATTCATCTTATTTACTTGGGACTGTGGGTTGGAAATGATAGAACCCGGGTTTTCTTTGTAAATTAAGGATTGAAATGATATATTATCTGTATCACTTGACTTGAGTTAGAAAATTATATACAGATTCGTGGTTAATATATATTTTTTTCTAAAAATTTTAAAGTATTTTAAAAATGTAAATATTATGATATTTTGATTTAAATTGAATTTAAAATGATTTTTTATAAAGTATTGGTGATTTTCTACAAGTTAAATAAGTAAAATAAATAAATGGTAAAGTAGAATTTGAAATATAGGTTAATTTTGGAATTTATGATTTTGTTTATCATGGAGTTTAAATTAAGTAAATAAAATATGATAATTTGATTTGAATTTGAATTTAAAATGATTTTATAAAGTGTTATTTATTTTTCTATGAATTAAAAATGGTTAAATAAATGAATGTTTAAAAAGTGAAATTTGAATTATAACTTAAGTTGGAAAACGTGAAATGTGTTTTAAAAATTAAAAGTTAAGTTAATAAAATAAAATGGAAATTTAATTTAATTTATAAAAATGGTAAATTAAGTTAAAGAATAAAGTAAATGTGAAAATGTTAGAAAATTATACATTGATTTTAATAAGTGAATTAATAAAATTTATAATTATTTGTGAAATTTACTTTATAAAAATCCTTAAGTTAAAGAGTATTCAAAGGAACATTTTTAAAGTGAAAAATATGAAAATTTTATGTGTTAAAATGGTTTAAATTGAAGTTTAATTATGGCTGAAATTTTATTGGAAATCTGGAAATACTTTTAATTGCATTTCCGAAATGCTACCGTTTCTGAAATAAATTAAAATTCTGAATAAATGAATCTGCAGCACTTTGTAAGTGCTATAGATGCAGAAGTGAACTAAAAGGCTTAAAACTAATGAAAGAGCTATTGCAACACTTATTAAATGCTGCAGTTGACTGTAATATGATTTTTGAACTAAAACTGACCTATTACAGCATTTCTGTAAATACTGTAGTTGCAGAATTGAACTAAATCCTTTCTTTTGAAATCTGAACTATTACAGCACTTCTGTAAATGCTATCTTTACTGAATTGAACTATTTTCAACTAAAACTGATATATTACAGCAGTTTTTAAATGTTGTCTTTGCTGAATTTAATTGTCTTCAAATGTAACTTTCCGTAGCATTTTCTAAGTGCTGCAAAAGCTGAAATTTTACCGTTTTAATGTATTTAAGTGAATAAACGAACTCTGAAAAGGCTAAAATTTTGAAAATTGAATATTAGAATTTTAAATATAATGAATTCACTTTTAAATGTTTTAAATGGTTTAAATGGAGTATTTTGATATGAAATATAAACCATTTTTGGAATGTGATTTGTTGTGGTATTTAGATTAAATAAAAATGAATGAGGTTTTGAAAATATATAATATGTTGATATTTTGAAATGGATTTGAAATGATATTTGATTTTTGTAGTATAAAATACCATTTAAATTATAACCACGGGTTATAATAACGATTGGTCGTTAAAGAGACCGGGATCGGATACGGACATACTCTCTATCGATACCAAAAACCACTTTAACAACTGTGTACGCGGTGGAGATTCCAGAACGAAGTAGGATGGTGGCGATGATCCTATTATGGTATGAACGTGGACTTGACTCCCGTGAGTTGGCTTAAGGTGGGTAAAACACGAGCGATCGACGGGCCAAGTGAGGTAGCTCCTCCGATCGGACACACTTCTTCGATACCATTCTATTACTTTTGTGATTGATTGGGGTGCACCCCATTGATTTTAGGAGTGTGGTTCGAGGTGGGCGGTAGTGGTTGCTATGAGTTACCACCAGCCCGGAAGCGTAATTGGTATATCTACCATGGCATTGCCTCGTGTGCCTTGTCACCTACCACAGCGAGCTTACTACGAGTTTGTTTTTTTCCCGCAGCCCATGGAGTATTTAGGGTAGTCTCCCGATCTAAAGATGTGCTGATACTGGATGGACTACTGGGACTATTACGTGTTGCGGGCTATATGGGTAACCCTTTGACGATGTTTTAAAGTAAGTTTATTTTACTGTAAACATTATTATAATATCGTAATATTACTACATAGTAAATAGTTTAACAGATCCTTAGAGGATAGGCGGTCCCAAGCATCCTTTAAGTTACTTGTACTTTGTTATAGTTCACTTGAGTTGGTTTACATTATATAAGTATGTATTTCCTGACTCGAGTGTTTTTGTTTTGCTTTACGCTCGGTTCAGCTTGAGTATTCACAGCTTTGGATTTCTCTTTATGGAGCAAGCTGGAGATTCTACCTATCTAGTTATTTACAGTTATTCTATTTCATCTTGTATTAGTGGACTTTTATATATTTGGGATTTCTATTATGTTGTATTCAGACTGATATTATGTATTTGTTTTGAGACTTTGTTATGGTAGCTTCATGAACTACTATGGTATTTTATATCCCGCCGTGAGTTATTCTGATATTTCTATTTCTGTGATTCTGTGAATGATTTTATTTGCTCCAAATTTATTTACAATCTGTTATTTTGAATTATACAAGTCTGGCATGTGTGGATTATTATCGATTTGAATGGTCCCAAATAGGGGTTGTTACAAAGATAATGATGTAAATTGTGTTTATGTTGTATTAGGCATAGCCCATTTGTGATTAGGAACACAAGATATGCTATCAAATAATAAAATTACATCATAATTCAACTTTTCATTAAGCGTTAAAAAGAGATCATAAGTAATAAAGTATGTTGAATCTACATAGTTTGAGAGAGCTTCATTACCCCAAAATTGAAGGGATTTAGCTTCTCGTTTGTGTTATTATTTCAACACATGTAAATTTCAACATATAAATAACGGAAAGTGCAAGCTAATTAAAATAAAAAGAACTAACTACTTGCATAAAAATAAAACTAAACTAAGTGCATAAATGGAGATCTAATCTACTAACATAGAAGGAAAGAGAGCATGTAAATAAAAATGAACATAAAATAAAATAAAAGCATGTAAAAAGCAAAGAAGAAGAAGAGGCTTAGAAAGCCATTTTATTTCTCATTAATTTTGTGGCTACAATTTTCATAGTATGATAAGATAATAAAAAAACCCCATTACATGAACATAAGAGGGTTATTTATACGTAATTAAAATCCTAATCCATTTTTAGGGGACTCTCTAAAATGCCCTTGAGGTAGTGTAGCCTTCAGATTATCATTAACCTGAAATTAATCATCCATTAAATGTGTATGTGCCTTTGATCCCCACTAACATGTGCATTAGCACTTAATTGTGGTTTATTAGTTAATAGGTAGGTGGAGTCCTCCATGATTACATGAATTCTTATATTTCTTCATTTCTTTGGCTTTCAACTCTTGTATATGCATATTTTCATAAAGCCACTTCCAAGTTGAATCCAAATTCCTACAAAACAAATTAAAATGTGCAAGCAATTAATTTTTCAAATTAATTTATACAAAAAAATTACCGTTTTGCTCCTATGTAGATGCATGACTGATGGCTTGAAAGCTTTTTTGAAATTTGGTTTTAAACATGTCAAAACACCCAATTATGACGTTTATTTTACTAAAATAAGGTTAAATGTTTGAATAAAAATATAAATTTTTACGTGCACATCAAATATCCACCAATAATACCTGAATATAGGTTTGGGAATTCTGTTATGGAGACCATTCTTGATTATCCGTTACTAAAACCCGAATCTAGGATCTGGATATCTTACTATTGATTTCAGTATTTCACTTGTTAATGCCCAAATCAGGGTCGCTGGACTTCTATTATATGATCATTATCGACTTTCTATCAGCTATCTTCGGAAGATAAATTTCTAAACTTCTATGATTAGATGTTCGGTACTCTGTCAATATGGTAGAAGTTGGATTCTTGGTTATCTCTCGTCATTACCAAAGATGGGTTAACATTTAATCATATTTAATTATAGGATTACTTTTCACTATTGATCATATGTTAACATAATTATCTGTTAACCTCCAAAAATAATATGGATAAACTTCTGTATAGATTTTAAGTTAACGATAAGAAATTTTGTTTACTTCATGCTTTTCAGGGAAAGAAGACCGGTAAAAAGTATTGAAAGATCCAGCAAATACAGAAATTACGGTACAAGCTATCAAAGTGCTGATTCAAAAACAACATTATAAGAAAGGATTACAAACCAGGTGATATTTACAAAATTTTAATAATTTATGAAATTATTTATAAGTATATAGAACAAATATATACATTTCATAAATATAAATTGTTCATGAATCATGAACAACTTATTTAGATTCTTGGCAAGTAAAGGATCCACAATATGATGAATTGCAAGACGAAGAACTTCTTTAAGCTTCTTCTCTTTTTTCTTCATCTTATCTTCATCATCAATAGACTCAATGTTGGTCTTTAAAGCATGATTAAAAGCTTTGTTTTCGTCTTTAAGAGTTTTACTCTCCCTTTCTAAATCAGTGATACGCTTTCGAAGAAGATAGTTCTCACATTCAAGTTTTTGAATCTTAGCATCATATTCATTTATGCGCTGCGAGTGCCTCATTTTTGTTATTCATCGAAATACTTCATCATCTCAAAGTTGACTTTCCTGCACCATTTTCATTATACTTCTTCATCTAAACCAGAAGGAGGATTAGTCATAGTAGGGAAATTTTGAAGGGCAAGGGAAGTAGACCATATTAATTTTGCGATAGATGGAACAAAGGAAGAAGCTGATGAATCAATGTTTGAAATATTACTTCCCATAATGAATTCAAGCGATTCACACTAAGCTTGACTATCTTCCAACTTAATCTCCAAATCATTTACTTGTTGGAGAAATTCTGACATCATATGGTCAAAGTCGATTGAAGAATTTGACTTAGTTTAGTGCTTCAGCATGGAGATTTTTTCGTTTTTATTCTTAATGTCTGCCTCAAGATTAGAAATATGATCATTGTGTTTTCTAACGATTGTCTTTTGACGCAAATATTTTCTGTACCATTCAAGAGTTGGGGTACTGTTTTGAAAATGAGAAGATGAAGGATCATCAGCGGTTTTCACTTTCGCATGTCTGCTAACAGCTGATCTTTGATGTTGATGAAATAAGATGGAGAATCCAACGAGAATGGCATTATAGATAACTATAACTCCTATTTAAACAAATAAAAATAAAAAGGAAAATGAAGTTCAGACTAGAGTAACCAATCTCTTTATTATTGCAATAAAGGGTTACAACTAAAGTAAAAATGAAACAAAAAAGTACAATTAGACACTTGTTTCATATCTAAAGTTGGAAAACAACATTTCTAACTTTACCCAAGAAATTAGCTGAAAGAATAATTGTTGAGTCAAAAGGAACATTAAGTCCTTCCGGGGTAATAAGCAGAGAATATTTACTATAGTCCCACTCCCTGGCAGGAGGACTATCACGACCACATATTAATTTGGTATGATATGTCCAGATTTCTTAATGAAGCTTTAATTTTTATTCACCAAGAAATTCGAAATGAAGACGAGGATGTTCCATGTAAAGTCTTTGCAAATCTCTAAGAAAGCAATATTTGGCAAATTTTGAAGATTTCAAAATTGACGCCTTTTCTAAATAATCTCTTCTTAGTTTAACATACTTGCTTAGATAATCTCTAGAGAAAAAGTTTCCAGAGGAACGTTCATTGTGTGATAATGTAATAAAATACCTCTAAGCATAAAAGAACACTAAAGCAAAGTTCAAAAATCAATATTATTACATAATTACGAATGTTCATCCGGTTCATTTAAAATTGAATTTGTAAATAACTCTGAAATAAACTTGTCCATATAATATTTAAGTTTTTCAGAAGGAGGTTCTTGGGGAATTAATCTAACTCGTAGTAAGTTCCAACATGCTCCAAGATGCGAATCAGATCCAAATTCGTCCAAATATCTCTTGTGTAAATGCCTAAGCAGGCTCTCACTAAAATCACCTAAGTATGAGAAATCTACAGTTGGGTGTCTACAATAGGCTTTGTATAAAAACTCACCATGATGTTCCTCTCTTCAATCAACATACAAAAGAGTGTAATCAACTCCCGATTCTCTTTCAAAAGACCATCATATCGAAGGCGCACCCTCCTCGGTCGTAGGGCAGCTTCTTGATTTTTGAAAGACGCTAACACTGCCGCACCTTTGTTAAGTCTATAATACTTATCGGAGAGAATATTGTGTTCTTTCAAAATTTACCTAACTCTCTATACAAGCTATTTATTTCCGCTTGTTTTCATTCAATCTTTGTTTTATAAGGGTGAATAGGTTTCCTCCTTATCTAAAATAAAGGAATTAAACTATTATTATCTTGGAAGTGAAGTCGTTTAAAGAAAGAATCTCATACCTGAGAAACAGGAGTTGATGCTTGAGAGACCTGCTTTCTCTCTCTTGGTTCTTCCATGTTAATGTTAGCAGGCTCCTCTTGAGGGTCAGAAGGTGTAGGGGGTTTATGTAGGCTTGCTTCACGAATAGATGGATCGGGGTCGACCTTTTCTAAAGCCCTGGTGTTGCCATCGTCATCTTTTTCAGGAGCATCAATGTGATCACCCTTTTCATCACCTGAACCTTGATCTCCATATACATTATCATCATCATTGTCTTCATCATCATCATTATCATGATCATCATCATCGTTGTCGCCCTCTTCCTCGACAACTTCATCTTTATCGCCTTCATCTTCAGAGTCGGAGTCTACTTCGAAGGAAGGGAATTCAAAGGATAGAATTTTAGATGCATCGATCTCATCTCTTTCAGAAACTTCACCCCCCCCCCCCCCCCCGCTCCATTCTTTTAATTTTGTCCACAATTCTGTTAACAAGAGCAGGGTCAAGTGAAGGAAAGCTCAAGTTTGGGCATTTATCTATATTGTCGGCGTAAGCAAGCATCACGGCGTCTTCAAAAGAATTAACAATAATGTCCTCAAGGAAAGTATCAATGAATCGGGACACATGTTGCTTTACATCAGAAATAATATCGATAGCCAACTTTAGAAAACTTTTTTTTCTTCAGCTTTTCACGAGAGATAATTGTTTTGCTGCTATTTGAGCCTTTTTGTCTTCGGATTCTTTCAGGGCCATTTTCAAGGTTAAATTTTCAATAGCAAGGAGTTGATATGCTTTCCTTTCCTTAGAAATAACCGACTGTGATTGAGCAAGAGAAGCTCTCAATCTGCCTAATTCAGTCATAGCTTCATTTTTAACCGCAAACAAGGAGGAGATATGGCTGTTTAAGATTGAAATTTCTTCTCTAAGCCTCGATGTCTCAGTAGAAGATCTTGATACCCCTTTGTGCAGGGAGATCTAGCTCTTGGAAATCTAAAAGGAAAAGTATAACATAAGTCAAAGACTTAGAGAAAAGCAATAGCAATAAGGTTAAGTGATATGAAGCTTACTAGAAGTTGTTGTTCAACTAGAGAGCGGTAGTGATCCATTGGATTAGAAACAGACGAAGGTGGTCGCATAGACGCAAAAGATGGGAAATTTAGGATAGGCTTGTGACCATCCACCTTTCAGGACGTTTTAAATCGATATTAAACCACACATGTCTAACTCAAACCATTCAAAAGGAAGGATTGTCAATATGGTAAATAAGAAAATAAAAGAAGGAAAGAAAACAAAACACAGAATCCCACAATAGAATGATAAAATATAATAATCAAATAAACAGTTCATGAAGTTGTTTTATAGTATACATTTGATTACACAAATTTTACACAAAATCATAGTACAGTCAACAAAAAATCAAAATAATGCAGCGGAATGATACTAATAATATAATGTACCAAACTCCATCTTCGTCCTCTAGAAATAATGTCTTCAACGCTGAAAAGCTTAGGCTGACCCGAGCGTGATGAAAAGACAAAACACTTGAGTTAGAACTAAATGTTCTTAATTAAGTTAAATCAATAACAAGTAAATATGAGTGTAATAGCTTCAGAGATGGTTACGGGATTTTCCATCTTCTATCAAGTGTACAACGTGAGCGCAATAACTTAAGAGATGTTACGGGATTTCCCACCTTCTAAGGGTTTGTTAAACTATATATATGTAGTAAAATAGGCTATAAATGTAGTGTCTAATCAATAAAATAAATAATTCTTTTCTAGAGTTAAGGCTTTACATTAATCCTCTTTAACACATTTTTAAGCTTTGTCTTACAGTTTAACTTTAATATAACCAGTAATGTCGGTAGCCAGGGAGGCACCGTGATAAGATAACATTAATACAAAATCATTGCGGGCGTGTATAAGGATAAAAGTACGATAAGGCTCGTGAGGCAATGCCTAAGGTAGGATTCTACTAGTTTACCCTTTCTGGCTGGCGGTAATGCATCGTGGCTAAGACCTTCCAACGAGTCCACCACCCCTAAAATCAAATCAAGGTGCACCGATCAAGTCCAAAATCAATATAATAATACGAAGGGGTGATGGCCCCTAAAGGTTGCGAACTCCTTAGCCAGACATATGCTTATGTTTTAGTCATTTCCAATTGGCACAAGTGTCGGGGTCATCTATAATCATTCTCTTTCTTCAAATCCAGCAAACGTTCATGAAATCCAACCACTTACTTCTGGATCATCCCCTACGTACACATTTATTAAAGTGATTCCAATATTGATAGAGGGTACGCCAATAAGAGGCCCCGGTCTCTTTAACAACCAAACGTCATTTTTCACACGGGTTGGTTCTTTTACATTTCAAAAATGATTCATACTTGATATCAAAATATCATATTCACTTCAAAAATATCATTTCATTTAAAAATCATTATATTTACTTCATATGTCACTTTCACTTGAAAATGTCATTTCAAATTTCAACTTAGGTTATAACCTCATTTAAACACATTCGCATTTAAATCAACGATTTAAATACAAATATTCCAACTTTGCACAGTTTGAAATTTTAGAAAATAGTTTGAATAGTTTTAAATAGTTAAAAAATAGTTAAATGTTTAGAGATTTATAACATTTTAATATAAATGGTTTGAGCATTGAAAACGGTTTATATAGAAAATTAGTTTGGAAAAATCAAGATAATTTGAGTATTAAAAAATAGATTTTAAACGGTTTATATTAAAATAATTTATTTTGAAAATAATATCGAATCAAACTGTTTCTTTCCATTTCAACAAATCTAGACCCATGTCCATATTTCAAATCAATAAAGCTCAATTTTCCGTCTTTCGATTAATTGACTCAATTTCGATTTAGTCTCAAATCCCCTTGATTTCAGTTTCAATTCGAATTAACTTCAATTTTCGAAACGTTCATTTTTAACTTCACATTCGATTCAAATTCGATTCAATGATTTAAATTTCAATCCAGTTCTTATTTTAGACCATTTCCATTCATTTCAATTTCAAATCCAATTGCAATTTACCAATTTGAATCACTTGAATCAAATTAAACTTCATTGTTCAATTTTAAGGTCCAAATCTTTGAAATAATCAAATTTTCAAATTTTAAAGTCATGTATTTCAATTCGATTCCTATATAATTTCTTTTAACCAATTTCAATTTCAACATTTCAAAGCTTGAATTAGAAATAATTCAATTCATACAAATCCACAGTTCATTTCCTTTAAAACAATATCATTTAGTCAAAATTCAAATTCAAGATTTTAAAACCATTTACTTTAGCCAATCCGGTGTCCGTATATAATTTTCTACCATATGGCCAAGTGAATAGTTATTTCAATTTTTAATTACATGGATGGATATATATTATTTCAACCCAAAATTACACGACATGTTTATTCGAAATAATTCAAATGACAAATTATAAGATGTCAAGTAATATAGGATAATAAAAGGGATTTATCCAAAAATAAATAAACAACCGTACATCCAACATTAATTAATGGCTATACAAAAACAATCGACACCAAATAAATCAACATATCACAATAGTTTCAAATTATAGATTGTTGATGTTTAACTAGCAATTAAATTTAAATGTCAATTTATTCAATATAAAAGTCAATTTCAATTCAGATGTCAATTTAGACCACCAAACATCAACCAATAAAATTCTTATCACTTCATAAATTTAATTCAACAAACATAAGAAAATTTTGTATTGCGTGAGTGGGTTAAATCATCACCTTGGATTTGTAGTCCATTAAAAATTCAACAAAAGCCCAAAATTTCAACTATCTTTAAATTCAACCAAACTAGTTTTTTATTGTCTGAAATTTGGACACAAACCCAATGGAAGAAACCGCACGCGAATCCGAATTCGTATGCAAAAGTTATGAAGGTTAGAAGTTTTGAAATTTAAATTTTAATTGAAATAAAATATAAGGGAAAATTCGTAAATATACATCACCTACCCAAATCCTACAATCATAGACACGAGCACGAAGTAGCAGCGCCACCTCCACGTCCAACTTGCTACTGCTACACGACGCCGTTCACTCATCAGAGGCCACCGCCGCGCTCGCCATGCCTAGGCGCACAACCACCGGTCGCGTGGACAACTCCGGCCCCTTCCCTGTGCTCCGCCGCCGTCCCTGAAGATCGCCAATTTCTAGCGAATCAAGGCACTGCAGACACGATCGAACCATATGGATGAACTCTACCTCGTCCCCTCTACCTGATGCAACTCCCCGATCGTCGAATGGTCGACGTTTAACCGTTGATCTCGAAACCCTAATTGCAACGATAGCGAAAGTTGCATCAATTTCTGGCCCAACCTTGATTCGATTGCAAAAATGAATAGTAGACGTGGATTATGTTCATCGAGAGCATCGTGCAGATATATTATATGATAGGATTGGAGCAGTTTGAATTTTTCGATTTGATTTGGAATTGTAATTTTGAGTTTTGCGATGTCTGCCATTCAGAAGAAACAGATAAGAATAAAAATTGTATGTATAGAAAATAGAATAGAAGCTGCTAGGGTTTATAACAACATATATATATATATATGTATGTATGTATATGTGTGTGTGTGTGTGTATATATATACACAGAGATGGATAAGAATAAATGGAACAAATCGAATGGGTCGAAGCGGTAACAAAGACCCAAAAAGCCCATTGCGTTCCCGAAACGAAAATAGGCCATCTGATATATCGAAAAATAGGTTTTCAATATTTTTAAACTCAATGAAACTAATTTCAAACCCTAATTCTATTGCATTAAAATTTATCTTTTAAAATCAAAGTATATTTATTTAAATTCCATTAATTGATTTTTATGAGTTTCAAGCTCGCAAGGTCAAACGATAAGTCCGATCGATACGAAACTTGAAATCCTATAATAATTCACTATTACGGATCTGATGAAACTGGTTTCGTCAAAATCTGAGATAGTGCTCAAAAAGACTAATTTTACACGTTAATTAAATGAATTATTATTTTAAAATCAATTTAATCACTTTTAAATTCAAATTTAGAAGTTAATGATTTTATCATTCTTAATTAGATAGAAATCTAACGATCTTTTGAAATTCAATTTTCCATGTAAATTTCAAGATTTAATTATTAAATTAATTACAGTGTTAAATAACAATAGTAATAAAACCATGGTTTATTATATTGTAAATTTCAATAAATTCTATCATTTTGATTTATAGATTCTTATATCAAATCAAAAGTTCCTTATGTAATTTATTTATTAACATAAATGTCCATTTTATTTCACTCAAACTCTACACTTAACATCTTTTCTTATATTAACTTCAATATTTAATTATATTTAGTTTCATTGATTCCCAAATTAATTCCAAATGGATTTAATAATAAGATGAGATACGAACAGCTGTTACATTTAAATAATTTGAACACATTAATACATTTATTGCTTACAACAAAGATTACAAATTTACTTACAAATGTTAAAAACAATTAAATAAAATAACCCATTATTTCTCTTTTTAGTACAACATTTAGTTTTATTCCTTATTAATTTTTATTATTACCATTAATTGAAATTACATTAATAGTTGTCAATTATATTCAATCAACATTATTAAATTATATTCTAACAAAAAAAATTATTTGTAATCATAAATTTTACTTTCCCACAATATTAAATCCCAAAAATCTTATTAAATTGAATAATTTTAATTACCAAAAATACGGGTCGCTATAAGACTAGATCATTTTTTCGAAATCGTTCGGGGTCACGGGTTATGTAGATCGGCAAGGGTGCAACTTCTGAGGGGGGGTCAAAGTCCTTAAGTCTTTTTGCATTTGTTCAATCATACGCGGAGAGCTGGAAATGATAATATGTGATAAGGGATCGACCTTTGAGGGAGTCCTCTTAGGTTGATCAAGATAAGCTTCGACGATTGGACTTTCCAAAATTTTGTAAATATTAACAGTCTCCACTTCTGCTAGCGGCGGAGAATCGGAAACTTCAATGAGCTTGGCCATCTTAGGGGATGGTTCCACCACTGCCACTTTACCTAGTTTTCTTTTAGCAGCTATCTTTGACCTAGCAATGGCTTGAGACAAAGATGATGCATAAGATGTAGAAGTTGGGAGGGCCAGATAAATTATAATTGGTTCAACCGGAGGACCAGCGGCTGAAAATTCGAATAACTACAAGTCGGTGAAATAATTTAAGAAGAAAAATAACAAGAAACTACAAGTACTATGTTTAAACCTACCATTGTGATCGGGACAAATTGGTGACATTGGAGAGAAATTCTTTAGATCACCGAAAGAAAGGAAGCGCTTGCTTCGAGATGTGTGTTGAACTAAAGGAGGTTGACGAAGTACCCTCTGACTTGCTGGCTGGAGGGAATGCTTTTGTAGATTCGAGGGATTCAACAGATTTAATCTCTTCCTAATCCTACTTGAAGCAGCAATCAGTGACTTTACATTTTTTTATCTTCTTCATTCAGCTCTTTAACTGAAGCACCTGACAAGAAAGCATAAATTAACAAAGGAAAGTAACTAAATAGATAAAAAAAACTGTGATCAACATAAGGGGGAAGAGAAAACCCCACTGATGTTAGAAAAACATTTATGAAGAAGAACTCGTCTCCCAATCTTTGAATTTGTTTACCCCCTTGGATATTAGTTTTTTAGGGGGATTGGCTCTAATTATTTGATTATTCAGGTTGTTGAGTTTAACTAATCGAACAGGATAGTTCAAAACTTTAGTATTAAGTGATGGAATTCCAGACTCCATGAGTTCCAAAAATAGAAGATTGGTATATACGTTTGGTGATAACTGAATGGGAGCAATGCCCAAGTGGGTTAGGAGCTTGACCAAGAAATCTGGGAAAGGCAGGTAACCATCGTGCCAAATTTGGATGGCAGTGTAGTCAACCTATCCTTCAAGTCGGCATTGGACAGTATCGCTATCACTTGGGGGAATAGTTTCCACCCTAATGATGCCGAAGTCGCTAAGAATTGCATCTACCTCATTCTGAGTAGATATCAAGGAATGCTAAGAAGGTGCTTCAATCTTCTTAGGAGAAGATTCAGTCACCGGCATTGTGTTTTTTTCATGTTATTGGGAAGTCTTGTTCACTCCCGTGATCTTGCTAGGTGAAATCATTTCGATTAGAGTTATGATTTGTTATGAAATCAACATTTTTTGCAAGGACATCAAAAACCTATTACAACAATTCAAACATCAATCGATACATGAAATTTCATATCCTTGAAAGAATTTTAGAGTGAGTTTAGAAAAATAAAATTTGTTGAGCTTTCGACAGAATCGAAAGTGAGGATGGAAGAAGATGTCCAACAAACACACTTCAACAATGTCGAAAGCTCAATGAAAACTTTGTTATTAAAAGGGGCAGTTGAATCTTATACAACTAATTTAAATATAAATGTGCACTAACAACATCCAATAAAAAAGACAAATGGACCTTCCGACACTATCGAATCCCCTGGACTTTGTTTAACAAAAGAACATGGATGTTGTCGAAACCCTATATGCCAACCGAGTTGAAAGGTTTAAGTTTGAATTATATTAATAAAATTGGAAGAACCTTGGGACGTTTCGACAGTATTGGTATATAATGATGATCGAATCCCAATTAGTTACAAAAGGTGTTGAGAAAGTCAAAAGGGATATATGGTTTCGAAAACATACCGACAACAAATTTGAGTCGATACAGTAGGTTTCGACTGAGTTGAAACGTTTGATTTGATTTACAACTTAAACAAAGTATGTTATTCTCAACCCAATTTATAAAAAAATGAATGATGAATTTCTAACTCCACACATTCCCTGAAATAAATTGGGAGTAAGCATGTACTAAAAGTTTCGAAACCTATAAAATAAAGATTATGCTTTCGAAAGTATGTACTAGATAATTATTTGGTAAAACACATTAGGCAACTTCTTCGAAAGGTGTCATAATACACCAAAGTATAATTATGCTTTCGAAGAAGCCCGCTTCATAGTAATAACCTCAACCTTTCAACGAGATCAATTAAGAGAGGCGCTAGACTACTTTTTGATCCCGTCGAAAGAGGCAAAACAAAAGTTACTGCCTTAACCTCTTTCGAAGGGGTAGAAAAGTAAAATTGCATCGCTAAAATGTGATTCATACTACTAAAACTTCTCTATGAAGTAACTGGAAATCTCCTTTTTCCCCAAATACTATTTACCCAAAACTTTAAAAAAAAAATTAAAATTAATTTGAGCGCGGATTTACAATCAAATAATTATAAAATCCCTGAAATTTATTTTCAAACTTTTTTAAAAAAATAATTAAAAAATTACTTTTTGGCCGAATTCAAAGAATAAATTGAAGTAAGAAATGAAATAAGGGAAGCCGTATAAACAAATTGAAGGACATTTTCGGCCTAATTGAAAACCGGGTGAGATTTTTAATCGTATCATAATACACCGGGTGAGATTTTTACTCGTATAAATTTTGTTATCCTGCCTCGTATCCTAATTGAAAACCGAACGAACTCGAACGGACGTATTTCGGCCACGGACACGAACGAACATCAGACACTCACAAAAACAGCCCTAATCCCTTCATGGGGGGAGGGGAAGGGGGCAAATGTTACCACCAATTTTACTTCAACTTTGTCGAAACCAAGATGAATAGAAGAGAAGGAAGAACAAGAGATAATTGCACCAACGAGGCCTTTCGAAGGAGTCGAATGGATGCTACGGTCAAAGGTCAGATGTGCTACATGCTTTCGAATGGGTAGAAAGGGTCGAAAGCACTATTGTGCTTCAATTGCTTCCTTTTGAAAAAGATTCTTTCACATGCATGAAGATGTTTCGAATGGGTTGAGGAATAACTTTCGAAGGTAGCCAGTAGCAGCTATACACATGCGCACCAAACCTTTCGAAACCGAAGGTTTCGCCTTTATTCATATTACTCGAGAAATATTTCGTTGGAACTGCCCATTCGAAAGCATAATTAAGCCTTTCGAACCAGTCAAAACCTTTCACAACTAAGAGGGGCTTCGCATCTACTTGCAAGCATGTCTTCAAAAGCTACCTTCTACGTTGAAACCCAGATTATTTCAATATCTTTGAATCCCTAAGGATGTACCTACTGACAAAGTTGAAAGCTCATGCTACTTCTCACTAGCAACAACAAAGCAACACAAGGGGAAAAGGCGCATCCATCCCTTTCAACGAAGGCAGAGGCGTTCAAATCCATTTAAATGTAACGCAGAGCGATGCACAAGTGTCAAAGGTAATGAAAGTCTACAAAGCAACCTTTCGCCCAGGTCGAAAGCTCTTAGTATCAGCTCGCACCTATAAATAAGTCCTAGGGGTCTGGTTTAAGCGATCCAAATTCATTCACTTTCTTCTTATATTTTCTTAAATATTTAAACCCTAATTTGAAAATTATATTAGGGGAAATTGATCGGTTTGCACATCATTAGTTTAATGAAGGTGAGATTTGATATTTTTTATTATGCAACTGTTTAGAAACTTTTATTGTATTCAATTGTTTCTGCTTGCGTCGAACTAACCGAAAGCATATCTTCAGAGTGAGTCGAATCCCCTCACTTTACCAATACACTTAAGTTCTTAGGTCCAAACCACTACTCACCAAGTGCTCATCTTTTTAGTGAATTAAAACCTCAAACTCGGATAAAATCCCTAGACTTAAATATCCAAACTGAAGCCATTAAAGAAGCGATCTTTCGACGTAGTCTAAATCCATCATTCAGTCAAAACTCAACGACCTTAAAGCCAACCATTAGGATGCCACCATTGTTTCAATAAGGTGTTTCGAATCGATTAACAAGCCAGCTAGGCTGGTTTAAAAGACTTAAAAAGAAAGAGATACAAGTGTTTCGACTGGGTCAAAAGGTTGGACAAGGAAGAGTTTTCACAACAAAGACCTATTCGAAAGTTTAATCGAAGAAAGTGATAAGATTCTAACTTTTTCTACTTAATCAAAAGAGGTTTAGAAAGACATACCTGCACTTTTAACTCTACTTTGGGATGTTGACAAGTTTTCTAGTTAATAGTTACAATCGAAAAATTAAGGTGCTCGAGTATGATGCAATTCGAGATTACATATTGTCTTCAACTTATCTTCCAATACCTTCCTATGGTCATTCCTCAAGAAATGATCTCAATTAGTCATAACTACGTATGCAAGCCAAGAGCGCCTAACTCGACATATAAGACCAAAGCAATCTCCATTAAAAACCTGAAGCGCGTCAATACGATTCCAAGATCAATGTCTTAAATAACCTCCTTCCACATCAACAACTAAAATAACATAAAACCTATACAAAGCATATAAGTTATAACACCCAAAGTTATATACAGAAATGTCACATCAGCAATTCATGTCAAACTGCAGGAAACTTGATGATGATAGATGTCTAAAGTTTGGCCCTACATGCAAGCCAAGTCAGCAAACCAAGAGAAAATATCTACACCAATGACAGAGCTACATATCATCTATGAATACAAGAAGCATACCTAAAATAGAAGGATTTGAATTTTGAAAGACTAACGGAGTACTATTAAGATCGTTTTACTAATAGTCTAAGCTTTCTAAGAAATCATTAATGGAAGACACATCAAATTAGACCTTGTACAGCTTCTTTGAGCTAATTTGACAAAGTAACAAAGATTTGGCAACAATAGATGTAGGGATCCCTTCCCGAACCACGATAAATTCCCTATGTCTTTACATTCGGGATCTCATTTTCTTATTACTTTCGAATTGGGGATTTTGCCTTCGGCTAAAAAATATTATTGAATTTTTACTTCCAAAATTAGGTTTTTAACTTTAGGGTGTTAACTTGTAACAAAAAATCATGCTAATAAATTTTATTTTAAAATTTCAATTTTTTTACTTTACTCATCTTAAAAGATTTTAGAAGAATAACTGTAACCTGTATAGTTCTATGTATATGAAACACACATACATATACATGTATTAATTAACTAAGATGGAACCCAATACAAGAGGCTCCCGTACGATAGCGGGCTCTGGGGAGGTTGATAATATATACAGCATTTCACTCGCATTGCGAAGAGGTTACTTCCGGACTCGAACCTAGACGCCCAGATCACCATGTGAGTTATGTTGCGTTCGTGGTGAAATTATGATCTGTTTCCATATATAATTTGCTAAAAATGGAACTCAAATGAAGAAGTTATGAGCATTTTAAGTTTTTAGGTTTAAATTAATTTAGTTGGAATCTAAATACAAATGAGAATTTAAGTTTAAATTTAGGATTTGAATTTTAAAAATTAGCTTGGGGGCTAAGTAAATGTTTGATTAACGTTTAACGATAAAGTTGATTAGGGGAAAGAAATCAATTAAAAGCAATATAAATAAAAGCATTCCCAAAGCAAACATACCGGTCGACCCCTTTATTGGGACCAGTCGACCCTAGTAGTTAACTGGTTGAATGGGCGTTTGACTAGTTGTGCTTGAATAAGGGCAGTAGCAACTAGGGTTTGAGGGTATGAATGGTTCAGATTTCTTCATTTTAAATTATTTTCATCCTACGGTTCTAGTGCGTTTCAACTCTTATAAATAAAACCCTATCATCTCTACTTTTTATTCATATTATTTTAGAGAAAATGACGCAATTCTTCCATTGCTATCTCTCTAATAAGATTCAGAAAGTCCATAGAGAATTCAGGTAAGAATTCAACTTATTTTTCATTCACTTCTTCTTCCTCCATTCTATTCTTATCCTATTCTTCTCTAGTTATTCCAGATCTAATGAATATATATACCTCTTTCCTACTATATGTGTATCAAAAGAGAGAGATTCTGGAAGAGAATGAAAGGCTACAAATTCATTTGAGCGAAGCTAAGGCTAATCTATGAGTGAAAACCTTAGTATTTCTTTTCGACAATTATTTAATATCTTTCTTTTTGGATTTGAATATGCCTTAGGGATTTCGAAATTATGATAGATAAAATCCCCCAAAATTCCTATTCAAATTGATATGCCAATTCCATGTTGAGATTCCCAATTATTTACATTAATTTGATAGAACTTATTTTGTTTATGCAATTTTTCATAATTTCATATTCTATTCCACTTCTCCTTCTTCTTTGGTCAAACTGTGATTCTTCAATAAAATAAGGGTTTATATAAAGAATTTGATTAGTAGTTTACACCATTTATTCTTATATATTTCTTTGTAAAATAGGAGTTGAATATAATATGGGGTTTAGTTGCAATTCTTATTATTTAAGATATTCCATTGAATTGGTGTAATAAATTGAGTTTCTATTTTATTTACAAGTCTGTCATTGCAGCTTTGGTTATGAATATTTATTCTGTTTTGGATATCAGAATCTCATGAAATCTTGGGAATTTAAATAAAAAGAACTTGTAATAATATTTGGTTAAGGAATTGACATTAAATGTTAGTTTAGAGCATAAAATCCATGCTTTTCGAACTTATTAGACGCGAATATTTATTTATTTCTATTTATGTAATTAACGTATAATTATTGCGTATATGGCGTAGTTGATTGGACATTTATTTTTATTATTTCCTCCATTAGGAAGGTAATTGATTGTTAGGAGAAAATAAGAGGAACCTTTATATAGCCTAATTATTATTTTAAAGCGTAATAAGGAAGGTTCCTTATAAGACCTTATTTATGAAATGGTGAGATGAGTGTATGTATGCATGTCTATATATATATATATATATATATATATATATATATATGGAGAGTAATTGATCTATGGCTAAGTCATAGGGATGCGAGGTCAATAGAGTTACATGATGGAAGTTTGCCCATCACTATGAGTCTACCGACAGTTGTGTACACTTTAATTGATGTGAGATATCCTTATGACAAATATTTGTAATGACGCGAAGTTGGTCCCAAATTCTATAGGGGAAATCTACCCAACTAATCTGGCCACCAGTTCCTACGAATGGTTGAGCTAATATGAGACGTCATTATAGTATAGGCCATATGAAGAAAGGCTTGCTTTGGGTCTTGAGCTACTAAGTGGTTGGACCCTCGTCTTTTCCCCAAATTAAGTATTAAATGGCCTATGGGACATGTTAGGTGGTGTCTCTACAGTGGTCAACTTTTGGAAATAGTTATTAAACGATGGAGTCTGCCTTAAATAAGGTATTAAATGACCAGAGTCTACCTACTTTCCACAAGGAAATATTAAGTGGCCTAAGAGATTCCATATAATGTCAGCTAGATTGTACCATTGAGGAGCACGCCTTGGAAATAGGTATTAAATGATAGGGTGTGCCTTAATCAAGGTATTAAATGACCAGACTCTGCCTATTTTCCAATAAAAGATATTAAGCGGCTTCGGTATCGTCTCTCACATTACTAACTGATTATAATGTATGATTTAGATATGAGATTCGAGAAACCTGCTTCTGGAATGGAATATTTTAAGGGGTTGGACCCGTCATCTTTCCTTATAAAGAACTATTAAATGGTTTTATGTTCATAGACATATTCTTATTTTGAAATATACCGCCAAAGTACTAAAAATGTAAGACTCAAGGTTTTTATTTACCAGACACTTGTTGTTCTGACTTCCTTTACATTATAATGCAGGTTAAGTATGGAATGATGGCAGTGATGATGCTTAGAGATGGAGAAACTTGGCTTGTGGCTTTGTTTGTTATTATTACTTGCTTTTATGTTACCCTTGTATTTAGACAATTGTTGTAATGGATATTATGTTATGGTTCTTATGGAATTTTGTATTATGACATTTTTATGCTTTTGAAATAATGGGTACACTTTGTTATTATATTTCGTTCCATCCGCTATGAGTTCTAAAAGTTTAGTTATGGCTCTGTAATGTTATTTCTTTTTACTACCAAAAGATTACCTTAGAATGTATCTAAGTTTCAATGGGTCCTTTCTAGGTCAAAATTTAGGCCTATCCCGAATTGGGTAGTTACATTTGATATCAGAGCCTAAGTTACCCAATCAAGGGGAAAAACTGTACGTATGAGAGATGTATTTGTTATTTTGAAAAAGGGCTTTTCAAAAAAAATTAAAAGAATTCTTACACTATATATATATATATATATATATATATAGACACACACCATATCTTCTCAACCTTTTTCTTTTAGCATGTAAATATTATCTTAGGAAACTGTCACTAAATGTTTAACCTACAGAGAGTTGATGTGATCGATGATCAATCTTCTTACAAACAAGGGAACCCTACCCATGGAAGACCACCCATTCGTGGAATGCTCGAATGGTTTAAACAATATCTTAGGACCATCGAGTAGATTTCTATTCCTCCAGTTGCACCAACTACCCCGCCCGTTGACGCAGCACCTCATCGTGTCGACTTTCCTAAGTTTTGTAAGGACTTTCTCGATATTAGAGGGAAGACATACCCTAGAACTGAAGGATATTCGAAGGCTAAAGCTTGGATTAGTAACTATGACAAGATATTTAGGGAGCTTGGTTGGGATGATCGATTAAGAAGAAGAATAGTAGCTTGGCACCTTAGGAAAGAAGCTTTGAATTGGTGGAACATTGTGACTGATGAGCACACAGGAAGGATATTCTCTCTTGGGTTGAATTCAAGGACCGATTTGAGATGAGATTAATGTCAAGTGCAGAGGTTAGCTTGCAATTGAAAAAGTTCATTCAGCTGAAACAAGGAGATTCTACCTTTAAGGAGTACATAGCTAAGTTTATTGAATTGGATGAATTAAAGATGAGCCTAATAGACACACCTATGAAAAAGGTCATGAAGTTCATGAAGGTCTTAAATTCCCATCTAAGAGAAATGTTATTGACCCAAGTACTTATAGGGGCCACGTATGAGATGTTGGTAGAAGTGGCAATGTTGCACGTTGCCAACGAGGAAGATAAGAGAATATAGAAGGAGAAGTCTGCACCGATCCAAAAGCAAGAAGGGTCCAAGAAGGGGAGCTTTTGGGCCAACAAGAAGTCGAAAATAAAGTTGAAGAAGGATGGAAAGATGTGTAAGAAATGCCAAAGTAAGGGTCATGAAGCTAAAGATTGTAGGGTGAGCCTGATGAAGGAAGCCTTGAAAGGTAGGTGCTTTAACTGCCACGAGGAAGGGCATCACAAGAATCCGTGTCCCAAGATGGCTAAGGAAGGATCAAGTAGACATGCCTACATTATTGAAACCTTCCATATTCCTAGTAAGCCACTAAAAGACCAAGGAAAAGCAGCTCTAGATTTGGGTTACCATTCGTACCCTATTTGATTTAGAGGCATTACATTCCTTTATAGCTAGGGATGTAGAAAATTCCTTAAACCTTCAAACCCAGACGGCCAACAACCCAATAGAGGTTTTCAATCCCATTGGCGGTTCGACCCATATTTCTCTTATTTGCAAAGACCTAATGTTAGACATATACGATGTTAATTTCATATGTATCATGTACATTCTAAATTTCGAGGGATATGGGCTTATCTTGGATATGGATTGGTTATCATATTATGGAGCCATTCTTGAATATGATAAGAGGGTTGTATGATTAAGGAGTTATGGAAGTCGTGACCTAGAAGTTCCTTGTACACCCAAAGCTTTAGTTGAGTTAATCCATTTATACTCACTAAATATATCTGTTGTTGGAGGGCCATCATATGTATCCATAGTTTGTGAATTTCTTGATGTCTTCGACGAGGTCTCAGTCTCCCACTCCATATGGAGATTGAGTTTCGAATCGATTTGAAGTAGGATGCAAGATCCATCGCTCTGCCACTGAGACATATGACCCCTAAAGAAAGAAGGAAATTGGATAGGAAAATCATAGAGCTATTGAAAAAAGGATTCATCCGTCTGAGTACTTCTGAGTAGGAAGCCATTTTTTGCTACTAAGCATACTGGTCTTCTTTGAGACTTTGCATCGATTATAGGGATATGAAAATTTTGACAAGGAAGAAGACTCTACCTAGAATTGATGACTTGCTCGACCAACTTGTAGGAGCTAAAGTCTTTTTTCCAATTAGACTTAGCAATGGGATTCCATCAGTTGAGAATTGCATAGGAAAGCAAGTCAAAGACTGCATTTCGTACTCATGAGTAATAAGTAATGCCTTTTGGACTGATGGATGCCCCAACATACCTTGTGTATTTGATGAGTAGAGTATTTAGAGAGAAACTTAATAAATTTGTCATGGTGTTTGTTGATGATATCTTGGTTTTCTCCAAAGGCAAGGAGCAGGAGGACCACCTTAGGGAGGTATTGGAGACCTTGAGTAGAAACGAACTCAAAGCCAAGCTTTCTAAATGCCACTTTTGGAAAAAATGAGGTTATGTTCCTTGGATATATTGTTTCGGAACAAGAATTAGCTATGCACCCTGCTAAAGCAGGAGCTGTCCAAGGATGGAAGACTCCTAGCAATGCATCTGAGGTTAGGAGTTTTCTAGGGTTGGAAGACTACTATAGAAAGTTCATCAAGAACTTTGCACAAATAGCGGCTCTTTTAACCAAATTGACTAAGAAGAATCTAGTTTTTTTGGGATGATAGATGCACCAAGGCATTTGAGAAGCTTAAGGAGTCATTTTCTGGTGCACATATACTCACTATTCCACATGGAACCAAGCCGTTTACGGTTTTAATAGATGCATGTGGCATAAGATTAGGGGTAGTTTTTATGCAAGAAGGGAAGGTAGTTGCCTATGCTAGTGGGCAACTGAAGAACCATGAGAAGAGATATCCAATGCATGATTTAGAATTGGCAGCCATTGTTTTTGCCTCAAAGATGTGGAGGCATTATCTCTTGGGGAAAAAGTTTGAGTTATTCATTGAACATAAATCACTCAAATACCTATTTTCTCAAAAAGATTTGAATGTTAGGCAGCAGAAGTGGATGGAGTATGTAGCATCCTTTGATTTTAGTATTCAATATACCCCTAGAAAAGGGAACGTAGTCGTCGACGCTCTTAGTCGAAGATACGCTACCCTAGGTGATATATATGAATGGAGTCAGTTGGATTTTCTCTCGAATTTTAACCTCTAACCATCGACAAAACCGATCCATGGTTTTCTAGGAAGATTAGACCGGCCTTGTTGGATCGTATAGGCCATGAGCAAGTGAAGGATGAGGGGTTAGCAAATATTTTGGAGAAATTGAGAAAAGGAGAACATTTTCCCCATGCTATGAGGTATTCAGTTGAAGAAAAGGGAAGTTTGAGAAGAGATAAACGTCTTTGTATTTCAAATGATTGATGATTTGATAAGAGATGTGCTTATGGAGTGTCATCACTCAAGAATGACCATTTATCCCTGAGGAGATAAGATGTGTAAAGACATGAAGAGAATTTTCTTTTGGAACGGGATGAAGAGAAACGTAATTGAGTTTGTTGCTAGGTGTTTGACATGTCAGAAAGTTAAAGTCGAGCAAGGGAAGCCTGGTGGATTATTATAACCTTTGGAAATTCCGACTTGAAAGTGAGAACATATTTTAATGGATTTTGGAGAAGGATTGCCTAAAATTCAGAAGGGAAATGAGGCTATTTCGGTTTATGTGGATAGACTCACTAACAATGCTCATTTGTTCCGATCAATAGAAATAGTACTAGCATATCTTTCGCACGTATTTATATTAAGGAGGTAGTTCATCTACATGGAATTCCTGTAAGCATAGTAAGTGATACGGAGCCATTGTTCACTAACGATTTTTGGACGGACCCACAAACCTCTTTGAACCTTAGCATGGTATATCACCCACAAACTGATAGACAAACAGAGAGGGCGAACAGGATTTTGAAGGACTTTTTGAGAGCTTATGTCTTGATTTTTGGAGGACACTGGGAACAACATCTACCTTAGTTGAGTTTGGACATAATAATAGATATCAAGCGACGATTTTGTGGCCCCTTTTGAAGCACTTTATGGATGGCCATGCAAATCGCCTAGTTGTTGGTAGGAAACCACCAACAAAGTATTACACGGACGTAATTTGATTCGTGATATGATAGAAAAAGTAGAATTGATTAGGCAAATGATGAAGGTAGCGCAAGACCGTCATAAATCTCATGTGGATAGAAGAAGAAAAGAGCTTGAATTTTAGGATGGAGATATGTTATTTTTAAAATCTACCCTCTTAGAAAAGTTGTTAGGTTTGGCAAGTCTGGAAAATTGGCACCTAGATTTGTTGAGCCATTTAGAATTCTGGAAAGAGTAGGAAAAGTGGTATACCCTATGGAGCTTCCTGACAAGATGGTAGGAGTCCATAATGTTTTTTACGTTTCTTACTTTAGAAAATGCCTTCATGGCACTGCTAATAGAATAGAGCTCGATCGGTTAGAGGATTTTGAAATGGAACCGATAGTGCCTTATGCCATCGCATGAATTATGGAGCACGGTTCTAGGATACTCTGCAATAAAATAATTAAGTTGGTCTAAGTACAATGGAAGGACAATACGATGGAAAGCGCATGGGAGATAGAGGAGAAGATGAAGTGCATTCACCTAAAGCTTTTCACTGTTAATTTTTCACTCAAAAATTAGGATTTTGGTCGCATTGTGGTTGATAAATTGGATGGTAGGAGATGGTTGTTACGCTTTTCCACAATCATTTTACACTCATGTAGAAACTGTTATGCATGTTTAAGATATTTGCATACATACTTCCATGACACGATTACACACTTACGCTAGGATTGAGCTCATTTTAGCATGTTGGCAGTATACAATCACATTACACTATTAGTTGAGTAGGTGTTTATGTAGAGAACTTGGTTGTATAACATGAACGTTACTGTGTGTTATGATGTTCGTCCCTTGGAAGATTTCGGGACAAAATCATTTTTAAGGGAGGAGAATGTAACACCCCATAAAATGAACCATAAATAAATGAATTGAACTAAATATGATAAAGGTTGAATATGGAAATTTTATATGATTTGGTATTTAACCACAAGAGTTTTTCCGTTGTGTTCTTGGTGAAATTCTGATCTGTTTCCATATATAATATGCTGAAAACGGAGCTCAAACGAAGAAGTTATTAGCGTTTTAAATTTTTAAGATTTAAATTATTTTAGTTAGAATTCAAATACAAATGAGAATTTAAATTTAGGGTTTGAATTTTGAAAATTAGCTTTGGGCCTAATTGAATGTTAATTCACGTTTAATCTTAAAGTTGATTAGGGAGAGAAATCAATTAAAAGCAACGAAAATAATAATATTCGGAAAATAAATGTACTGGTCGACCCCTTTATTGGACCAGTCAATCCTAGCGGTTGACCGAATAAAGGGAGAGTGGTCGATCTATCGTGCTTGAATAAGGGCGGTAGCGACTAGGGTTTGAGGGTATGAATGGTCCCGATTTTTCCATTTTAAACTATTTTCATCCTACGGTTCTAGTGCGTTTCAACCCCTAAAAGTATAACCATATCATCTCCATTTTTATTCATATTTTTATGGGAATACGACGAAATTCTGCCATTGCTGTCTCTCTAATAAGATTCAGAAACTCCATAGAGAATTCAGTTAGGAATTCAACTTATTTCTTATTCATTTCTTCCTCCTCCAATCTATTCTTATTCTATTCTTCTCAAATTATTCTGAATCTGGTGAATATATATACCTCTTCTCTATTGTGTGTGTGTATGTATATATGTCAAAAGAGAGATTCTAGAAGAGATTGAAAGGCTACAAATTCATTTGAGTGAAGCCAAGGCTAATCTGTGAGTGGAAACCTTAGTATTTCTTTTCAGCAATGTATATAAATATAAATACACAAATTTATAACTGAGCTGAAGGTGATTCCAAATATTGAGAATCCAAAAAATTGTTATATGATAACAACGTCATTATATACTACGTAATAGAACCTATAGCTCACTAGAAGTCGAGAGACATACCCCGAGCCATTCCACATGATAAAGAAAATTTGTCAACGTCGGAGAGAGTTGATTGACAAAGTAAGTAATTAAAACATAATAGCATATCAGTTCATTGAGGGACCGATCTGAACAGTTTACAAGAAGTCGACTAGAGAAGCTGGACTGATATTCCATAATTGACCCCAAGTTTAAGTGAGAGATTAATAGAGTTAGATGTACCCCTAGGGGCAATTATGCCATTTGTTACATATGTCAAACTCGTTGACTAACCTTGTTCAAAATAAAAGATATTTTCTTCCTATAATATACTTGACATAATGTGTTATGTTAATTAATAAATTTAATTAAAAGTATATTTAATAGAAAATCCATAAATGGTACATTTTGCAATAATAGTTATAAATTGTTGTAATCGTGAGTAATTTATCACAATGAATATAAACATACCATTTTAAATATTCCTAGTCAAGATGCATAGAGATTGGATATCGATGTATTTGATGAGACTAGGGTACTTAACGCTCTCTAAATGTTGGGCAGTGTATTATTCATGCATGTTGGGGTCAATCTAGGGGTTATAAACTGATAGTTATTTGATAACCATGGAGTGACTCACTCAATAGTTTTATGTTGGTTAATATAGCTAAGGTTAAGCATGAAATTTTGATGTGACTGATTTACACAGTTCCCTTGACTTGAGAATATTATTGATCTTCGGTATGAAAGCTCTAATTTAATTATAGTCAAATCATGACACAACGCCCATCGAATGACTATAATTGGGTCGAGTGGAAGTATTAGAAGTGAAGTACTATTCAAGAAAGAATCTGTCTCCACGGTTATATGGGGTTAGTATCACAGTCAACTAAATTCAACTCAGAGTAAAAGTCATTGGCCAATGCATTTCAGCTAATAATAATTGTTATTATTGAACCAAAGGCTTTGTGTTTGGACTATAGAGTTGAAAATGGACGATATTGGAATTTTAACTATTTCAAATTACACAAGTCCAAAGTGATATAGTTTTGACAAAGTGAATTGCTATAAATAAATGTCACACCCAGATTCTTATTAAACTAAAATTGGATTTTACCTCAACTGAATAATCTACAAATTTGGCCATAATGTCACTCTACCTACTAAGTGATGTGTGAATGTTAACATTCAAATAGTCGATGTTAATCGCTCATTGAATTTACACCAAAGAATTACACAACTTAAATGATGAATTCTCTTTGGACCAAACGATTTAATTAGTTTATAATTGTTATAAATTAATTAAATTAATTAATATTTATGAAATATTAACCATAAGATTTGAATATGATTTGAGAAATAAATATCGTTATATATATTTATAATAGTCATAAAATATGAGATATTAATAACAAATTAAATTGGATTTAACTAAACATATTTAGTTTGGGTTAAATGGGAGATTAGCTCATGCTGTTAGTGGCTTGGTTCGGCTGCAATGATAGGGCATAGGGTGGCTAAAAAGAGGAAAGAGAGTTTTGAAATGAATGGTTGAGACTAAGTGAGAAAGAATATAAGATACTATCCCGGTTTCTCTTTTATTCAGCTAACATATAATCTTCTATAAACCTAACTTTGATTTAGAATTTTTTGGCTACCTCCATGATCTTCTTTATGGTCGATATTCTCCCCTAAAATCCCTAAAAATTCTCAAATCAAATTCATTTTAAATCCAAGGCTATGTGATAGTAAAAAGATTTGTGATTCAGGACTAGCAATCCGACTAATCAAGGAATTTCTAAGGAAGAGGACTCATCTTTTCAACATGGACTTGAAGGCATCTATTGTAGGTAACCATTTATTTATATATATATAGAGAGAGAGAGAGATAAATTATGATCAAATGATTTATTGCTTATGTATCATTATGCATGTGTGTGTATGTGTACGTTATTTTTGTTCAGTTAGTTATGTGAGATTTCTATTGGTAATGTTATTGTCAAAATAATGATTGGTAGCATAACTTTAATGTACTCATACATACTCATATCTCATTAATAATATGCTAAGTAAAAGTTATTTAATATCATATTAATATATATATATATATATACACACACATTAATATATAAATCAGTACATCTACACAATTTATATCAAAGAGTGTGTGTGTGTTATATAAAATTGATTTAACAATTTTCTAATATATGTTTATATATATTATGAATTTTAATAGCTGAATTTTTTTGTTATTATTATATTTTTTTATTATTATTTGAATACTAAAAGATTTAATAAATTTAATAAAATAAATAATGTTTTGAAAATTAAATTTTATATTTTTTGAATTAGTTTATCATTTTAGATGCTCTTGGCTAAAGTTTCACATTTTTTCATTTGTTTTTATATATTTAAAAATTAAATTAAAAATCGTCTATTTAGTAATTAATTTATTAAAAATTGTGTATTTTCTATTTAAAAAATCTAAAAAAAATTCACAACCCTTGGAACATCATTATAAATTTTCTACAAATTCAAAATTCAAGATTTTATTATATAATTATTTCATATTATTTTATAAATGACAAATTGACTAACAATACATAGTATACATATAGTAGTATTTTAGAACAATCTCAGATCTGTAAATAATTCGAACTGGAAATAAAAAATTTAAAATTAATTTTAACGTATATATATATAAATATGTTTATAATTAAAATTTACATTTATTATTATATGTGTATATATACATATTTATATAATTATTTTACTTTAATTCGAATGTATGTATGTATATATATATATATATATATAAATAAGTAAAATAATTTATTTCCATAATTATATATATATGATTACATATGTACATATATATGTCCAATCGTTATTTATTATATAATGCTTATTTATTTCTAATTATAAGTATGTACATATATTTGGATGACATACAATACATATAGAATGAGTTAATGTGTCCATTGCGATGTAAATCTCAACATCTATATACGTGCATGTTATCCCTTGTATGAAATATTATGTTACACGTGCACACTCATATACATATGTATATGATACATATATATACTTATATACTAAGTAAAATTAAATCAAAAAATTTCTAACAATAATTTATGAATTAAATAAAATATATGATGTTATTTAAATTAAGTTTAGAAATGTTCTAAATAAGTTAAAATTCACAAGCCTGATAAAGATCCAATAGGATAAAAAAAAAGCTGAAATTCATGCATAACTTCTACTACAGGCTGGCTCAGTTCCAACACATACCTTACAGCCAAAGCCCTTAAGAACACCTTGAAATGATGAGGTAAGCTCCTAAAAACGATTTTCGATCCATTAGAGTACTAGTCCTTGAACTGTCGACTATCGAATAGCAATTAAATTGACTTGATTTGGGCATGATAAAAATGGAGAGAGCAAAGGGGAATTATAGCCAATAATGAATAGAAGTGGAGGCTCCAAAATTCCTTAATCAAATGGAGAAAGAAATGCTTAGATAGAGGATGGAAATGAGAGAATTTAGGATCTCATCTTTTACTCTATCTCCTTTAATCTTGATCATCTATTTTCAAGTCCTTTAACCCATATTTTGAGCCGCCTATATCCCAGGTTGCAACTGATCCTATCAGTCCACATGCTAAGCCTTAGACCCATTTGAGCCTGACCGAATATTTGGCATTTTTAATCTAATTCAAAATGCTTATCGATATTATATATCGATTAATATGTTCATAACTTTTATAAATACAATTAATATTCATTTATTAAATCAAAACCAAATTTATAAATAATATTTCATCAATATTATTTATTTTAGAGGGAGTTAGGGAGAAGGACTAACTTTGAGGAAAAAAGGCCGAAGGACAACAAGTTTCATTTTTGTCTAAAGGACAAACTTTGAAGAAAAAATTAGGCTGAAGGACAATGCTAGTTATAACTAGCGCTATATTCAGTTTTTACAATATAAAAAATGCTAGTTATAACTAGCATTATATTCAGTTTTGCAATGACTAGCATTTTTATAGTGTAAAAACTGAATATAAAGCTAGATATAACTAGCATTGTCTTTCAGCCTAATTTTTTTCAAAGGTCGTCCTTCAGCCTAAAATTGAAACTTGTCCTTCAGCAATTTTTTTAAAAATTTTGTCCTTGTGACTCTTTTCCGTTTATTTTACTTAATATATAACAATTATAAATTAATTAAATCATTTGGTCAAAGGAGAACTCATCGTTTTTGGTTGTGTGACTCATCAAGTGTAAATTTGGTCAGCGATTAATATCGAACTATTCGAATATTGATGTTCACACATTACGTAGCAGGTGGTGTGACATTTTGGCCAAATTTTTCACTTACTTAGTTTCAGTAAAAATTCAATTTTACTTTGTTAAATGTCACCCGGATTATGACTTTTATTTACACTAACTCGTTTTGTTAAAGCTATATCACTTTGAACTTATGAAATTTAGTTATGGTCAAAATTTCAACATCGTCCATATTCAACTCTATAGTCCAAACACGAAGTACTTGGTCCAATAATAACAATTATTAACTGAATGCTCTGTCCAGGGACTTTGGCTTTGAGTAGACTTCAGCTGACATGATATTAACCTCATTTAACTAAGGAGATGAATACTCTCTTGAATAGTGCTTCACTTCAATACTTCCACTTGATCCAACTACAGTCACTCGATAGACGTCTTGCCATGATTTTGCTATAATCAAAGCAGGGCTTTCATATTGAAGGTCGACAGTATCCTTAAGTCGAGAGCACTGTGTAAGTCGATGATGTCGATATTCTTTGTTTGATCTTAGTTATATAAACGAACATAATACTATCGAGTCAGTATTTCCAAAGCTATCCACTAACTATCAATACGTAACTCCTAGTTACCCTCAGCAATTATGAGTAATACACTACCCAATATTCAGAATTTTAGTGTTACATACTTTAGTCTCAATGGATACATCGATATCCAATGTCGATGCATATTGACAAAAAACATTTAAAATGATGTATTTTATAATATTGTGATATAACACTCATGATTACAACTATTTGTAATTGCTATTACGAACACACCATCATGAATTTTCTATTAGGTATACTTTTAACTTAATTAATTGATTAATATCACACATTACATCAAGTATATAATTGAAAGAAAACACCTTTTATTTTAAAAATCGAGTTTGAGATATGTAAGAAATTACATAATTGACACTAGGGCACACCCCTAACTTTATCAACTACTCTGATTGGATATTCGTTGAAACTACTTGATGTGAAACACTACTCAAGAGTATATTTGTCTATTTTTGTTGAAAGTTGGTGTCGTAGCTATTGGTAGTCAACTTAAAATCAAATCTTCAGACAAAGTAAATGTATTAAGCGATAAATGTTATCAGATTAAACCAACGACTTTCAAGTGTTCTAAGTAATTAACTATAGATATTATTAGAGTTTTTGACTAGTGCCACACTCTAAATATCCTGGCGATATAGTGACGACGAAAAGAAAACTACACAGAAAATCATTTGCGATGTAGCTTAATAAAGGTTAGAAATTGGATTTCACCTAAATGATGTATAAGCAATTGAGCTTATGCCTGATACTGTACTTAAGCAATGTCCATAAAGTTTCGATATTTAAATTGTTTCAATATTTAATTTTGAAATTTAGGACTTTAGTGGTAGTATATAGTTATGCTACAAGTCTTAGGTAATATATATCGCATATTGCAAGTCAACATATGTCCATTGACTCAAATCATGCTCTGCAAGATTCAAACTTATGATCTCATGGACCAAAACCAAAGCTTCTAAGCGTTGAGACAATGGTGCTGGGCTGATTTAAATATTGGTTATAGACCGAGTTTATTTTATAGAGTAAATACAATCGCATTTTTAGTTAATCTCCAATTTCAACTAATTAAAATTTAATTTATAAATGTTATAAATTAATAATAAAATTAATCCAAATGGTGTATTATTTTTTATATCATTTTAATTATTTATTTGAGGCCTTAAAATGAATTTAAATCATATATAATTGTTTTATATTAACTTAATTAAATACATGAGCTTAAATAATAAATATATATGGTATATTAATATATCCCGAGGCCTATGAACCCTATAAGGGTGAGGCCAACCATGCCATAAGGGAATGAGGGGACAAAGGACTTATTCTTCAACTCTCGAGAGAAAGGTGTTGGGTATTTTAATATCCGGATGGCTATAAATAGCCTCACTCTCCCTCCCTCATTTGCCTTAAATAGACAGAACCGAAACCCCAGTCTCCACTGAAGATTTGGTGGAAGCTTTTGAACCGAATTCCCTCTCTTCTTAGAGTTGAAAACCCAATCTTCTCCAAACCTAAATCAGAGCTTCTCAAGCGAGTCCTTTTGAAATCTAATTCTTCTCAAGCTCGTTTGCATATTATATATATATATATATATATATATATTAATACATAAAATGTTCAATGTGATTTACTAAAATCGTAATTTGATTATTTGTAATAAGCTAAAGACAATTTTAGTTGTACAGGTAGTAATATTACTAAAGGAATATACAAAAAGAAAAAAAGTAGTCTCTATGAGTCTATAACTAAAAGAACCGTTTAATCGATTAGTGTAATGCCCCAGAATTTCAATTAACATTATTCGAGATATTTAATTGGATAAATTAAATAGAATAATGTTAGTGAAATGAGATTAATAAATCCAATGTCAGTGTCTTAATGAATGAGCTAAAATAAGACTTAATTAAATTAAGAAGGAGGAATTTCCTAAGGGGTAAACTTGGAAATGAGGTTACATTTCTTAGCACAAATCTCTTCTTTCACTTTAATAAACTTTCACTTTTTCATTTTTAACTCCCTTATATTTCGGCTGGCCATTAAAAAGCTCCAAGAAGAGTTCAAATTGAAGAATAAGCTAAGGAATTAAAGCTAGGAAAGTATCTCATTCTCCAATCAACCAATCAAGGAGAATAATCATGTTTATCATCTCATTTTTCAATGTTTGGACCGGCTATGGGCTATACCCAATTCATGTTTGTGAATTTGGTTAGGTTATAACCATTTAAAACTTTGTTTGGATAAGATATAGGTGTTTTAAAATGTTAATGGGACAATAAACACGTTTTCATATGGTTTTGGTTAAATTTCGAATATGTTTTGATCTTTATATGCTTTGAAATTTTAATACGTTGAAGTATATGATTTATCATATTTTTGATGATTTTTAAGGATTTTTCTTTAGTAATTTACTAAGGTAATTAAATTATTTCAACCCAAGGGCTAAACTAAACATTTGCTTCTGAAATTATTTAAATTTGGAAGGAAATTGATTTTGAAAATATTTGAGGAATAAGTACATTGTTTTGAGAAAAAGATCAACTTTTGTATACTTTTTACTATTTGGAAGTACAGGAGAAGGTTCCTCAGCCAATCAAAATTAGACAAACAAGATAAAAATATCACTTTCACTAGGCCTTGTTCCATCTTCGACTTTGAAAAGCCTGCTTTTACCCTTTCAATGAAGTCAAAAGGTACCTTTTGCCTAAGCCGAAAGGTAAACAGTTACCCTCCGCCAAAGTCGAAAAGTAGGCATGGGGCCGAAGGGAAGAACATGGCGAAGGGATGAGAAGGCTGCTTCTTTTGCTTTTGGATAGAAATATAATTGCTTTCAAATTAGTTGAATGGGGATCCTTTGACTCGAACATTTTATAAAAAAATTAAAATTGTATATATTCAAGAAGGGGGTTCGGACGGGATCATTGAAAGCTTAAACCTTCAGGAGTACTATTTTAAAATGTTTTCTGAAAGGTCTTTTAATACCTTTCGGCAAGCTGAAGGGTTAACCTTCAGACAATGTCGAAAGTATACTTTCGAAGGGTTGGTTCCAACACTAACACTTCATTGTTTTTGAATGATTTCGAAAGGTTTTGAAAGGGTAATCTTCAATGGTTGCAAAAGGTTTTTATTTCTAATGGTTTGATTTTGAAAGGTTTTGAAGGGGTTATCTTCGATGTTGCGAAAGGTTTTGATTTTGAAAGGTTTGATTTCGAAAGGTTTTGAAGGGGTTATCTTCAATGATTGCGAAAGGTTTTGATCTTGAATATTTTCGAAAGGTTTATGAATGGTTTTATAAGGGGGGATACCCCAGGTTTTCGACAAGGTCGAAAGGTTTGATTTTAAAAAGGAAGGCTTTCGAAGGGGCTAACTCTGGAGGGTTATTTGCTATCAAATGGGACTTCCTTCGAAGGGTTTTAAAGGGCTATTTTTAGCCATTTCTTGAGTAAAGTTTTGCTAATTCGAAGGGGCTACTTCTAAGGGTTATAACGTAAAATACTTATCTTTGTTTGAATATGCAAGGGGGATCCTTAGTTAAAATGAACGTTATAAAACATTAGGGAGACTGGGTTGGGTTTAGTGTTTTGGATACATAGTTTGAGGTTACAAACAGAAATATGTTTTCGAAAATATACAATGGGGCTACCAATATGTTTTTATTTAATTTTACCTAATTAGGGCTACTAATGGAATTAGGTTAAACGGGCGGTATGCCTGAGGAAAATAATTAATGACATGGATCATGAATTTCTATAAATAATCATGGGAATCATGATAATTTAATAGACCAAGTGACGGGTTCATGGTTAACATTGGAAAACCATGGAATGTGTAGTGGATAACCAACATCAAATTTCTGGAGTAAAGAATGTTTTGTCAAAGGTGGTTAGCCTTGGGATTTGGCACCCAAGGGTTCATAGACATCCTAGGATATGGAGTGTGCGGTGGATAGCCCACACCATCTTTTATAAACAATATGCGATGGATAATCTGGGCTTATTTTAAAGGGATTTGGGATGAAAATTCATATTAAAGTTTTGACGGATAGTCATTTTAAAGATTTTAGAGTGAACTCTAATAAATTGATTTTAGATGGGAAATCTATTATATTGCTTTTGGATGGGATAACTACTAAATGGGTGGATAGGATATCCAATGTATATAATTTATGGCTTTATTTCATATTATGTTACAACTAATCATTTTGGGTGCAGAGGCATGGTAAATGATTTGCATGTTTTATTTTTGATATTAGTAGGGGAAATACCCGTTCCGCTAGGTGGCTCGGTCCCACTAGCTATCCATTTATGATAATAGATGATAAGGAATTATTCATACAAGACTTATAGTCTGATTTGAAATTTGTGTTTCCCATAAACTCTCGGGTACTCAAAATTAATTTGAGTAGTCTGAGAGTGGGAGACTTTCTGGTTTTTGGACGAATAAGCTTCTAGAGACGTGCAGGAGGTAGGGTTAGCTATATAGGAGCTATTTTGCGCAATCCGCTGTAATGCACTAAGAAATGTAAAGTTCATATTTATTAGTTCTCTGATCATCATAGGGGGACATCTTCATATATCGCTCCTATCGTAATTTTGTACATGCGTATGTGATTTGAGCGTTGTTAACGTCTGGGATTATGTAGTTAAATCTTAAATTGAAATTCATAAGAAATTAGAAAATATGTTTTATTGAAGTTTAAATTTCCTCATATTCTTGTGTTCCTGTGTATCAATATTAACTATGCCGCATTGGTTGCCAAGACATAACAAATACGAATGACTGCAGCATTAGTAGCGGTTAGTGTTGGGCCTTAGAAGGCGGGATGTTACAAGTTGGTATCAGAGCATGGTTTATGTTCTTAAAAGGAATTTGAACCTTAAAAGATTTTTAAATCATAATCCAATGAATCTAAAATATGGTTGGGCTTGGGTAAGCATTATAGTAATGTAGTGTACTTTGCTATAAATACCTAAGTATGTATTCCCCACTCTCTTAGACCGTTCTTTTATATCTTATCAAGATTGAATTTCAGGTAGTAGGGAAGTAAGATATGGAGGCAGGAAATGGAAGAGTGAATCAAGGTGGGAGACGCACCAGAACGCGTGGAAATGTTCGACCCAACTAGGAGCAACGAGGGTGGACAGGCAAATGCAAAATCAGATGCAAATGCTAATGTTGGTGCTGAGATCCCGCCGGTTGATATGGGGATAATGTATCAGTTCTTCATGAATATGATGCAAGATGGAGCAGCTGCGGAAGTGGTTGTAAGAAATGCTGGAGGAGCTAATCTGATGTCCCCAATTGGCAATAATTATGCCAAGCTAAGCGGGGATGACGCTAGTCTTAGAGGAAAGCCTTTTCTGAGAGCCGAGGATGCAGTAGGAGTAGAGAACTGGCTATTGCATTGTGAAAGGATATTTGCAAATCTCAGCTTGATGGATATGCAGAAGAGGAGACTTGCTTCCAGGAAATTGCAGGGAGCAGCATTGTTTTGGTGGAACAGAGTTGCTGTGGGAGAGCCAGAGGAAGACCTGACTTGGGCTGAATTTCGAAGGAGTTTCGAAGAAAGATTTCAATCAGAGGTTGCCAAGACAGCATTGCTAAGGAAGTTTGCAGATTTTGTCCAGGGCTATAAATCGGTGATTGAGTATGCAACCAAGTTTGATAAGCTGTCCCATTATGGATATGTTATTGTGGATACTGTTATTCTTTGGAATGATAAGTTTATCAAGGGATTGAATCCTGAGATCGCCCGAACAATCATGCCAAACCTCCAGGATGCGTGTCATATTGTTGTTGAGATGGCTATTCGAAATGAAGAGATGCTTTCTACTTTTGGAAAAGTGAAGCCGGTTGAGAATTAGAATTTTCAGGGCAAGAAGCAGAAGTTCTTCAAGAAGAAAGGTGCCCAATCGTGGGTGACAGCTAAGAAGAGCAAGGATTATATTTTTTTGTTACAAGTGTGATAAGAAGTGGCACTATGCTAATTAGTGTCGCTCGGGTGACGGAAGAGTAGTTGTAGTGAGGCCGAATGTGAAGTACTACCACTGTGGCCAGATGGGGCATTACAAGACAAGTGTCCCGAGGTTGCTAAGGCTAGAAGTGGAAAAGTCTTTTCGTTGGAACCATCATCTCTTGACCAACGACTGCTGAGAAAGGAAAAGTTGAAATGGAAGGTATGCATATGATCCATAGTACTCCGATTAGGATACTATTTTATACCGGTGCATCACCCTCATTTATATCTCGGTATTTGGTAAATTGCTTATGCTTGGAACCTTTATACCTCATTGCTCCTTTAAGGGTTGCGAATCTATAAGAAGGTATGCAACTCTGGGAATGAGATATGACCAGTTAGAACTTGATTTGTTAGGTCATATGTTTGCGTGGAGTTTATATGTTTATGTTTTTGTTTTCGTGGGTTTCGGAATCGTATTAAGTATGGATTGGTTAGCTAGATATGGTAGCAGGATATTTTGCTAGGAGGGGGAAATATCATTGAAGCACTGTAACCGAGTTATTTACTCGGTAAGGAATTCAAACGGAAATGCTTATACATTATTGGGTGCCATAGGAACAGAAGCAGAATTGAAGCAGGTTTATGTAGAAAGAGAGTTTGTGGATGTTTTTGAACTAGTTTCAGGCTTGCCACCGAAAAGAGCAATCGATTTTTTGATAGATCTCGTGCCAGGAGCTGAACCTGTCAGTAGACTACCTAACAGGGTGTCACCAATCGATATGAAGGAATTGAAGGTGCGGCTAGTGGAATTGGAAGGAAAAAATTTCATTCAGCCAAGCAGTTCGCCTTGGAGGATGGCCATGGTATTCGTAAAGAAGACAAATGGGTGGTTGTTGAGGATGTGTATCGACTATCGTATGCTGAACAAGAGGACGATCAAGAATAGGTATCATTTGAAAGAAGCTATGCGGCAGGATCGTATAATATGGAATAGTGGAATGATATAAATAAATAGCACTAAGCAATAAGTAAAGTGGACACCAAGACTTTATACTGGTTCGGACCTCTTGTCCTACGTCCAGTCCCTAAGCTCCTCTTAGGAATTCTAACTAACAAGCCTCACTTAACCCGGAGGAATAGCTTTACAACGTACCCGAACAACCGAACGGGATTTCTCGCCTCAACTACCGAAGAGGACTTCAACTAGGTACAAAGAGTATTATTGACTTGTTGTGTTCTTGATAATTCAAATGAGTCTAGTTGAGTACAACTTTCCTTTAATCTAATCCTCAAGAATATGAAATGTGATTATGAAGATTTAGGAAATGTAAATAGTTATGAATCAAAAGAGTATTAAAAATAAATCAGAGATTCAAGCAATTGAAGTGGTTTGTGAATGCTTTTGAAAACTTGAGTAATCTGAAAATATAATAGAGAGATTAAAGCAATTAGAATTGGTGATTTTGCAAATGATAGAAACATGTTTTTATATGTGCAGAAGAGGTGTAACCATTTGCAAAAGGTGCAGGCAAGAGATGCATCCATTTCCATTGGAGAATGGCTGCAACTCTTAGGAAGAAGAAGGTGTCTCTTCAGGAAAAATTCGCAGGTTCAAATTCAGTCGACTGAACATGGATTTCAGTCGACTGGAACTGTGCATGCTGTAAAATGTATAGCAGGTTCAGTCGACTGAAATATCTTGTTCAGTCGATTGAACTGGTAGATTATGCACAATGAACACTTAACTGAAATATGAAGTTGTGTTATGTGTTTTTTGTGTTTGTGCAAGTTTCTTGAGGATAGATTTTAACAATAAAACTAAGACTAAGACCTATATATAATAATTACTCATGATATCCTGGTTTTCATAGTTCTTCCTTTAGCTTTGCACATTTCCCTTTCTTTTTGTTGAAGCACATTGTCGTTGATCTCAAAATATAGTGTATCAACATTCTTCCCCTTTTTGATTGATGACAAAACATATGTTTGTAATTTATGTTTCCTCCCCCTGAATATATGCACTATTTTTCCTATAAAACAAAGTTAGTGACCTTTCTCCCCCTTTGTCATCGACAAAAGGAAGTAATATATATATATATATATATATATATATGATTGTCAAGAAAAAATAATCTCATACAGACATAACCATAGTATGAATTAAACAAACCACAGAGTTTCATAAAAGAAGACTATTTATACAAGCCTTATCGGAAATGTTTGAGAATAAATAAAGTTTCTGGAAATCAAACCAATAAAAATGATCACTGATCCTTGTCCCAATCATAAGATCCTTCACGTCCTCCCTCTGGTTCTCGAATAACCAGGCCACCGGTTGGTTGTTGAAAAGCTCTACTTCCTTGACCACCACTGTTACCACTAGTGCTGCTGCTTGGATTTTCTTCGAAAGATGTCCATGTGAATGTTGGAGCCGGATGCTTGTCGCGTGAGGTCAAAGCAGAAGTGGAGCTTGTGCATGAGATGACATCCCATAGCTTGTTGAAGAAACCTTTTATTCTATCAAGTTTGTGATCAACCTTTTTGAGGCGATTATCAAGAATTTGTTGATTTCTTGATAGAATTCCTAATGACTGATTTATAGTATAATCCGGTTGAACAAGACGAATATCATCATCTTGAATATGAGGTTCTTCTTGTTGGGCATGAGGATATTGGTGAGGTCGTTGATTACGTGCTTCCCGTTCGGCTAGAGACATGATGCGAGGAGGTCTTGCTGGGAGTTGCATGAGGCTTATAGTCCGTTGGTTGATTTGGTGAACCGTTGTAGATTCGGACTCTAGTAGTGGCGAATCAACATTGAGGAGTAGTCGCATAATATACTCGCCATAGTATATTGTTCTCATTTTTCCACTATTGAATGTAAGAAATTCATCAAGAATTAATTAAACCCAGTTAACTTTAATATTGCCCCAAATGGCATAAAGTGCCCGATAGTTATTTGGGTATACGATTTTATATGAGCCTGTGCGAGGAGTGATGGTACGCATAAGAGCTTTGTGTAGAAGCCTAGCTCTTGGTCATAAAGAAGTTGATTTGATATACCGGGTATTAATGTTATCATCCAAAAATCGATGATTGGTTTTGTCCCGAATATGAGGATTAAATTCTATTTCCTCAAGCTTTCTACCAATGTTAGGAGATCCTATAATATGTGCAATGCGGTATAGAGAAAACCATACCTTTTTACCGCACACCATACTCCAAACACTATCATTTGGATTTCGTGGAGTTTGGTGTCCAAGATTTAGATTAGCGTAGAACAATTTTACCATAATATGATTAATGGCAAGATCATTGCGTTTAATATCTAGTAGGGATGTCAAACCTGCTTGATCGGTCAAGGCTTGAATGTTGAAAGTTTGAAGACTCTGGAAATCGACGAATGAGTGTTCAAAAATCCTTGAATTCTTCATTTTGTTCCATCTAGTGACGGCCACTCCATCATAAAGCCATTGAGCAATTTGAGTATCAATTGGCTCGGAGGATGTTGACGTAGAAGCTCTTGATCGTTTTGGAGGCATTTTTGTGAAGTATGGAGGAGAAATTGAAATAAAAAGTTAAGACTGGGAGCTAGGATTTTAGGAGAAATGGTGATGAAGCTTGGAGAATGGTAAAAGTAAAAGGTAAAGTGACAAAACTGATGGGTAAAAAGAGAAAAATAATCTGAGAAATGACATTCAGTCGACTGAATTGTCTGTTCAGTCGACTAAAAAGGTACCCGAAAATTTTCTGCGTAAGATTCAGTCGACTGAACAGAGTTTTTAGTCGACTGAATTCGTGAATGAGGTGTTTCTGTGTAAAGTTCAGTTGACTGAGCAGAAATCTGTAGTCGACTGAACTTTTGGCTGGAAGTTTCTGTGTTAATTTCAGTTGACTGAGCAGAAAAATTCAGTTGACTGAATTTTGCATTTTTAGTTTTATGTTGAAAATATATGTAAATGTTTTATTTAATGAAATTTTTACAATTGTATAATAATATTACAATACAACATCATTATTTTAACCTTTAAAAAATATCATTTCTTTGGAGTTGGAGTCTTGGGGGATGGAGTCTTCTTATTTTGTGTTGTATATCTTTCATTCACCATATAGTTTTTGTCCCATGAATTTGGACTATAGTGATGTCTTTGAGGCGAGACCCAAGGATGTATTAGGTCGTTTGATGTACGATACGACGAAGATGGATCATACGGATTAACTGGTCGTGGTAAAGGTTCATTCACATCCTTTTTCTTCGAGCTACAAAACTTCAAACCAATTTGTTCAAGAAAGCTTAGGCGTTTAGCCGTTACTTTCTATTCAAAATACAATTCTCGTTGAAGGTCTAGTTGTTGCTGTTGATAATGATGAATTTCATCGATCTTTTTCTTCGTGTCGGGAGAAATAAATAGCGAACGTTTGGCCTTCTTGAAATCTGGTGTATACCCAGTTCGGTAATTTTCCCATTTATACACAGGCTCGTGTGTTGGTGTTGGCGTAGGAAGTTAAGGTGAATCAGCTGAGCTATCGGTTGAAAAAGTTATGATGATGGGAGAGTTTGATTTGTTAGAAGACATTTTTCTATAGTGCTTGATTGTTTTGAAAAAGAATTTGTATTTTGTTTAAAATTTTAACATCTATATATAGGTTTGGAGTTATATAAACAAAATGTGGTGTAAATCATTAAGGATTTAGAACCAGAAATTAAATTAATGGTTAATAATTTGCTTTGAAATGGATGGTTATGTTTTAGTGTATGAAATATAGGCTAATTCAAATGTATAAATGATTAAGTTTTTCAAACCTATAGGTATGTAAAAAATAATGTCTGCCTTTTAAATGAAGTGAATTAAAGTAAGAGATATTTTACTCATGTATTAGGTTCCTTGCCATTATAATTCTTGTTATTAAATATCCTTGAAAGAAATTATTCCTAATTCTCGTCGTAATTTTATGAATGAGTTTTCTAGTAATGGTTTAGTAAATATATCGGCAATTTGATTTTCGGTAGAAATACATTCTAAATTGATAATTCCTTTTTCAATATTATCACGTAGAAAATGGTAACGAATATCAATATGTTTTGTACGAGAGTGATATACTGGATTTTTAGATAAATTTATTGTACTTGTATTATCACAATATATTGTAGAGTTTGTTAAATTTGTATTAAAATCTTTAAGACTTTGTTGCATATATATGACTTGGGTACTAGCTAATGCGACAGATATATATTCCGCTCCATAGGTTGAAAGCGAGACATAATTTTGTTTCTTACTAAACCAAGATACAAGTGATTTTCCAATAAAACGGCACGCAACACTTGTACTTTTTCTATCCATTCGAGATCCACCAAAATCAGCATCACTAAATGAAACTAACTCAAACGGACAATCTTTTGGATAGAAAAGACCAAAATCTTTAGTATTATTAAGATATCACATAATTCGTTTTACGGCTCTTAAATGTGATTCTTTTGGATTAGCTTGAAAACGTGCAATAGACATACACTCATCATTATGCCTAGTCTACTAGCGGTTAAGTAAAGTAAAGAGCCAATCATACTTCTAAACATTTTTTGGTCTACACTCTTGCCATTTTCATCTCGATCGAGATGAGTTGCGGTACTCATAGGAGTAGGTTTACCAGAAGTGTTTTCCATTCCAAAGCATTTAATTAGATTAGCGCAATAGTTTTCTTGGATTAAGAAAATTCCGTTTGTTAATTGTTTAATTTGAAGACCGAGAAAGTAAGATAATTCTCCCATATGGGACATTTTGAACTCTTTAGTCATTATATTTGAAAATTCTTTACACAATTTTTCATTATTTGAACCAAATATAATGTCATCTACATATATTTGAATTATTAAAATATCTTTAGTAGTGTTTTTAATGAATAAAGTTCGATCTACTTTTCCAATTTGAAATCCCGAATCTAGTAGATACCTCTTAAGTCTCTCATACCAAGCACGAGGTGCTTGTTTAAGACCTACATGATCCGGATATTTTTCATGAGTGAATAAAGGGGGTTGTTCTACATATACATTTTCTTTTATAAAACCATTTAAAAAAGCACTTTTAACATCCATTTGATAAAGTTTAAAATTGTGAAAACAAGCGTAAGCTAATAGAATACGTATTGCTTCTAATCTTGCAACAAGAGCAAATTTCTTCAAAGTCGATACCTTCCTCTTGATTATATCCTTGTGCTACTAGTCTAGCTTTATTTCTAGTTATATTTCCTTGTCCATCTACTTTATTTTTGTAAACCCATTTAGTTCCTATAACTGATTGATTAGTAGGTCGGGGAACTAATTCCCAAACATCGTTACGTTCAAATTGATTTAATTCTTCTTGCATAGCAACAATCCAGTAGTCATATGTTGATGCTTCATTAGGATTTTTAGGTTCTACTGTTGAAATAAAGGCAGCATGTCCCATTTGGTTTAGTTGACTTCTTGTTTGAACTTGTGTGTCAATTTCTCCAATTATATTTTGTGTAGGATGATCTCGTAGAGTTTTAGGAGGAGATCTGATTTGATTATTATCGATTTGATTAATACTTTCATTATTTTCAAAACTTATATTTTCTATGTTAGATATAATTTCTTCATCATCTTTGATGATTGTATGTTTATTAAAGTATTCATCAAAAGATACATGTAAAGTTTCTTCTATTACATTTGTTCGTTTATTAAAAACACGATATGCTTACTTCGTTCCGAGTAACCTACAAAAATACCATGTTCAGCTTTTGAATCGAATTTTTCAAGTTGGTCTTTTGTGTTAAGAATAAAATATTTTGATCCAAAGATTTTTAAGTATGAAATATTAGGTTTTCTTCCACTAATAAGTTCATATAACGTGTTTTTAGTTAAAGGTCTTATGGAAATACGATTTAATACATAGCACGCAGTTGCTACAGCTTCTGCCCAAAAATGCATTGGTAATGTACTTCCATCTAATAACGTTCTTGCGCATTCTTGAAGAGTTTTATTTTTCCTTTCTACAACTCCATTTTGTTGTGGAGTTCTAGGAAATGAAAAATTATGATTTATTCCTTTCTTTTTATAAAATAATTCAAATGATTCATTTTCAAATTCGCCTACATGATCACTCCTTGTATTTTTGACTTTTAAATTGTTAATATTTTGAATTCTTTTGACAAAATTTTTGAAATATTCAAAAGTATCACTTTTATTTTTCATAAATATCGTCCATGTATATCTTGAGAAATCATCAACTATTACAAAAACATATCGATTATGGTTAATAAATTGAACCTGTGTTGGTCCGAATAAATCCATATGTAATAATTCTAATGGTTGTAAAGTTCAGATGACTTTCTTCGATTTAAAAGAAGATTTAGTTAATTTACCTAGTTGACAATCATCGCAAATATTATTTATTTTAAAATTTATTTTTGGTAAGCCTTTGACTAATTCATTTTTTGAAAGTTTTTGAGTAGTCTTAAAATTAATATGACAAAATCTTTTGTGCCATAACCAAGGATCATTATCTTTGACCATTAAACACATATCTTTGTTATTATTAATTTTCATGTTTAAAGCATAAATATTTATATCTCTCTCTCCTTCAAAAATAAGATTTTGATTTTGATCAAATATACAACATTTATTTTCAGAAAAAGTTATTTTAAAACCTTTGTCGCATAGTTGACTTATGTTTAATAAGTTATGTTTTAAGTTTTTAACTAAAGAAACATTTGTAGTAATGGGTAAATTTGATATACCGTAGTTGCACACATCTCCTTTGCCAATGATGAAGCCTTTTGAGTCATCTTCGAAGGTAACAGAGCCACCATCAAAGTATGAAATATTTGTAAGCATTTCTTTGTCTCCGGTCATGTGTTTTGAGCAACCACTATCCAAAATCCATTTTCTTTTCTTGAGCGGGAACCGCAAAAAATATTAATAAGTACATTGGTACCCACCTTTTAATAGGGTCCTAAGAGTTAGATCTTAGGAAGCCAAACCCCAGTGGGTTTAGTATCCCTTTTATAAATATAGGTTTTATTGTTATGAACAGTATTCATAACGTTTTAACATATTTGTTCCTAATTAAATTATTGTTAGTCTTTGGAACCCAAATTTTAATTATCTTAGTTGCTACTTTTGTTTTAGTAGGTGCTCGTAATGATATATTATGTTTTGAACCATTATTCTTCTTAAGATTAGTATTTTTCTTTTGAGAAATTTTTGACTCCTTTTTATATCCTAATCCATGTTTATTTGAGGAAGATCGAGAATTTTTAAAATCTTAGATAAATTTTCTCTTCCTTTGTTAAAATTAGAAACATTTTTAGTAATGTTGTCTAATTTAATTTGAAGATTAGTATTTTCTAATTCAACTTGTTTTATTTTATATTTTAAATTGTGATTTTCAGAAATAATTTTATCATTCTTTGTCTTTTTAGTTTCAATTTCTTGGCTCAAAAGTAAAAGTTGACTGTCTGAGTTTGAGAGAGATTCTTGAACTTTTTCAAGTTCTTCTTCCAATATTTTTTTCTCGTCTTTTAACATATCTCTTTCAAATTCAACTTTGTTCTGATTTTCACGTGTCTCTTTAAGTTTCTTTTTGAGAATTTTTATAGTATTTAAAAATTCAGTGTTTACTTCTATTAAGTCATCATAAGATAAATCACTAACCTCAGATTCTTGAGCCATAAAGCATACATTTGCTTGTTCATTGTCGCTATCACTATCACTTTCGGATGAAGATGAATCTGAGTCGTCCCATGTTACAGAAAACGCCTTCTTTTTGAATTTATCCTTCTTATTTTTTTTGTTGAAGATTTTTTGATTTTCCTTCTTTTGTTCTGGACAATCCTTGTGCATGTGTCATTTCTTGTGACAATTGAAGCATTCTATATTTGAATATGAAGGTTTGTTCAAGAAATTCTTTTTGAAACCGTTTTTATTTCCTTTTCTATATTTTAAGAATTTCTTGAAAATTTTGGCAATAAATGCTAAATCCTCATCTTCAAACTCTGATTCTTCCTTTTCTGCCTGAAAAGCCACATTTTTTCTTTCCTGTGCTTGGTCTTTCTTAGCTTGCATGTTAACTTCATAAGACATAACATTTCCAATTAATTCTTCTGGTTTCATTGTAGACAGATCATTTGCTTCATTGACTGCTAATACTTTTCTCTCCCATTCATCAGTGAGTGAATTTAGGACCTTAGATACAATATCAAAATCCGTAAATTTTTCTCCTAATCCTATTAAGGCATGATGAATGTCTTGAAATCTCGAGTACATGTCATCGATAGATTCATTTTGTCGCATTCTAAAGTTTAGGAACTGGTTCTTTAACATGGAAATCTTTGTTTGTTTGACCTTGTTTGTGCCTTCGTGTATGGTTGTAAGTGTATCCCATATCTGATGTGCAGTAGTACAAATGCTAACACGATTGAACTCATTTCTATCCAAAGAGCAAAATAGCATATTCATAGCTTTGGCATTTGCACTGGCTTCATTCTTATGAGTTTGTGTCCATGTAGGATAATCAGTTGTGGGTACAACGAACTCTGTTTGAGTTGCATTCCAGGCTTCAAAACTTGTTGCTTGCATATAAATCCTCATTCTTGTAGCCCAATAATTATAGTTTAATCCATTGAATAGAGGAGGTCTTTGGGTAGATTGTCCTTCTACAAATGTAGAGCTATAAGCAGTTATTGTGCTTGTGTTATTTTCCATATTATCAATATGTCAAATAATGGTGTTATGGTTATAGGATGGCCTTGCTCTGATACCAATTGAAAGAAGCTATGCGGTAGGATTGTATAATATGGAATAGTGGAATGGTATAGGTAAATAGCAGTAAGCAATAAGTAAAGTGGACACCAAGACTTTATACTGGTTCGGACATCTTGTCCTACATCCAGTCCCTAAGCTACTATTAGGAATTCTAACTAACAACCCTCACTTACCCGGAGGAATAGGTTTACAACTTACCAGAACAACCGAACGGGATTTCTTGCCTCAACTACCGAAGAGGACTTCAACTAGGTACAAAGAGTATTATTGACTTGTTGTGTTTTTGATAACACTAATGAGTCTAATTGAGTACAACTTTCCTATAATCTAATCCTCAAGAATAAGAAATGTGATTATGAAGATTTAGGAAATATAAATAGCTATGAATCAAAAGAGTATTAAAAATAAATCAAAGATTCAAGCAATTGAAGTGGTTTGTGAATGCTTTTGAAAACTTGAGTAATCTGAAAATATAATAGAGAGATTAAAGCAATTAGAATTGGTGATTTTGCAAATGGCAGAAACATGTTTTTATATGTGTAGAAGAGGTGTAACCATTTGCAAAAGGTGCAGGCAAGAGATGCATCCATTTCCATTGGAGAATGGCTGCAACTCTTGGGAAGAAGAAGGTGTCTCTTCAAAAAAAATTCGCAGGTTCAAATTCAGTCGACTGAATAGGGATTTCAGTCGATTGGAACTGTGCATGTTGTAAAATGTGTAACAGGTTCAGTCGACTGAAATATCCTGTTCAGTCGACTAAACTGGTATATTATGCACAATGAACACTTAACTGAAATATGAAGTTGTGTTATGTTTTTTTTTTGTGCAAGTTTCTTGAGGATAGATTTTAACAATAAAACTAAGACTAAGACCTATATATAATAATTACTCATGATATGCTTGGTCTTCATAGTCCTTCCTTTAGCTTTGCACATTTCTCTTCCTTTTTGTTGAAGCACATTGTCATTGATCAAAATATAGTGTATCAACATCATTTGCTGATAACGACAGCTTATTCGATCAGTTGAGTGAAGCCAGAGTATTTTCCAAGCTGGATTTAGCAATAGGTTTCGGTCTGCTAAGAATGGCAGAGGACAATATTCCTTTGACGACGTGTAGGACTAGATATGGGTCTTACAAATGGTCATCCCATTCGGGCTTACTAATGCGCCCGCTTTCTTAGTGGATTTGATGAACCAGGTTTTCCGATAGCATTGGATAGGTTCGTGTTGGTTTTTATTGATGACATTTTGGTATATTCTAAGAATGAGAAGGATCATGCGGATCATCTTAGAATGGTGTTAGAGACGCTAAGGCAACATCAGTTGAAAGCGAAGTTCTCATAGTGTCATTTCTGGAAGAAGGAAGTGAAGTTTCTTGGTCATGTAGTTTTCGAGGAAGGTTTAGCAGTTGATCCGCTTAAGATTGAAGCCGTTAATAATTGAAAAGGACCAAAGACGGTAAGTGAGATTAGAAGCTTTCTTGGTCTTGCAGGATACTATCGAATGTTCATTAAGAATTTCTCGCGAATAGTGGCATCCTTGACGATGCTAAGCAGGAAGGACGTGAAGTTTGTTTGGTCTGACAAATGTGAGGAGGCATTCCTTAATTTGAAACATTAATTAACCAATGTGCTCGTGTTTGTAGTTCCATATGGGAATTAGGGATTGGTACTTTACACCTGTAACGACCCGCTATTTTGGACCATTCAAATCGACAATAAAACCATACATATCCGACTTGAATAATTCAAAATACCGAATTGTTAATTAAAATTTGGCAAAACTTAAAATATACAATAAATAAATCAATCACAGATGACAGAGTAATATAATGCAGCGGAATAGATAAAGAATAGTAGTTCATGAAGCTACTATATACATCAGAGTTAGAAATAAAATACAACCGAATAGTTCAAATGCAGTGAAGTCTCCAATGCAACAGATGACTTCTCTGAACCAATCAACTGGAAAGGCTGGAATCTGAATCTATAGTTGGATCTCAAAATGAAACTCCGAACTCCAAAGGTGAGTCTCTAATGTTGTATCACTCAGTCTGACCCGAGCGTAAAGCAAAACACAAAACACTCGAGTCAGGATTAACATTTTTATATCAATAAATTCAACTCAAGTGAAATATCAACTGAAATACAAATAACTTAAAGGATGTTTGGGATAACCGTCCTCTAAGGGTCCATGGAACTATCTACAAGGTAGAAATATACAATATAACACCGTGGTCATTTCAGCTTAATTTATACTTCAAAACCGAATATCATTTTCACTTCAAATATCTCTATATTTCCCAAAATAGTATTTATATATATATATATATTAAATAATTTATACAATAAAGTATTTTCAATTCCCTCAACTTAACAAATCGTTTCAACATCAACCCGACCTTCCTATTTAAATTAAATTCAATCTCAATTTATCAATTTAAATTCAACTCAATTCCTAAAATAAACACTTAAATTTATCGATCTCAAATTCGGATTTGTAATTACAAAAATACGCCTTTATATTTCAATATATTTCAAAACTTTAAGTATTCAACGTTTCAACTAAATTTTTATTCAATTTAGTTTTCTAAATAATAAATTCAAATTTGGTTCAACCTAAATTTCACTTTAATTCAATTTAGTTGCTAAATAACAAATTCAACTACGTTGATTTCAAATACAGATCCAAATCTAAACATAAACCATTTAAATTCCAATATAGTTCAAGGCTTTAATATTTAAATGTTCTATATAAAAGTTTCATATAGATCTCGATTTAACCTCATTATTATTTAGTCCTGAAATACTCTCTTATTAGATTCAATATCATTTAAGTAACCTTAAATTACATTTTACTCAATATTTTCCTTAATTTTATTAAACGTGAGATATTCATTAAATCACTTAAATCAAAAATCCAGTTACAAAATCATACCTTTAAATTTTCCATTCAATAATTTCAAATCGATTAAATTAAATAAATCCTTATTTAAAATACCATATTTAATAAACCCAAATTTATCTCCCAATCTTAATTATTCAACTTTTTACAACGGTAAATTTTGAAATATAAATCTTAAATGATACTCAAACATATTATATGGATGAAATCAATCTCAATAATATTATTATTAAATCTATATATAAAATTTCCATTTATATATATAATATTTTAAGAACCAATATTTATTAAATCCCATATATTTCTTTTCAACTGTAGAAATTTATTTTCAAAATATTTATATGGACCAACGGTGTCTGTTTATATTTCCTATCATATAGTCAAGTGCTACGGATATTTATCGTTTCAACCTGTACACTAAATATATACGGGTGGATATCATTTCTGTTATCCCGCTTTTTGGCAAAGCCGCGATACCAAAAGATCGATCAGAAATGGAGAACAGTTCGTCTCAGAGACCAGTCATACTTCGTCTCGCTATGGATATCACTGAATTTTGTCCAAGTCCAGATTGAGCTACAATTGATAGGACACGGCAAGAAAGACCATAGGAGTCAACATCTCAAGTTTCAAGTCAATCCGAGTTCATACGCTCGAGTTATGATCGATTCATTTTGAAGGGGAAGGCTTAGGTTTCGAACCCATCGTTGACCAACGGTACGAAATGATCGCTTTCGAATCCATCGAACCACCACGGGTTCGACTCCATCACCTTCAACTCCATCACCTTCGAACCCATCAGGTTCGAACCCATCACCTTCGAACCCCTCGGGGTGCCTCGGGTTCGAACCCATCAAGTTCGAACCTACCAAGTTCATAACAATGGGCCTCGTATCCATGGAGAAGTGACACATCTCGTATCCATCACAGAAGCCATGCTTCGAACCCACCACAAAGCCTTGTTCGACTCCAAACAAGAATCCTTGTTCGAGTCCATCGTTAGACATGGCTCGAACCCAAACATGGAACCTCATTCGAACCCATCCATGAAGTCATGTTCGAACCCATCCATGATGCCAAGTTCGAACCCATCCTGTGTAGCCTCATTCGAATCCACTGGGTCAACCAACCATGATGACGTGTCTTCCATCGGTTCGAATTCGCCGAGATATATGGAGTCGAAGCGGTCAACTCGGAGTAAAGACCGGATCGATTTGAAGTTTGCGCTCCACGTCACCACGAAGACGCGTGCCATGATGGATTCGAGACCATCGGTTCGAAAGCATGGTTTCGAACCAAACAACCATGCAATGAACCCCATTTCGAATCCAACATATCTCCCAATCTACTGATCCAAATGCAACGAAATTTTCACAGAAGCTTGCAATCATGTTGAAGAGTGTCCATGCCAAATTTCACCTCGATTGGATGAATTCTTGATCGGTTCGAATGGAGTTCGAACCGATGCCAACGTGGGCCCAAACTTCCTGAGACCGTGCGTGTGGGCCCCCTCACGTGCCAGAAGTGGTCTCCCGAGTTTTCAGCGAAATATTAGCAGCCTACGCCTATAAATAGAGCCTCAGAGCCAACAGAAAAGGGATCTTCTGACTCTGAAGCGCCCAGACTCTGCCTGATCGAGATCTCCATCATCCTACATCATAATTTTACTATTGATTCTGAATTTACAGTTGTAATTTGCTGTTGATTGCTGCAACAACTTGTAATCATTGAAAGAAAAGCAATAAAACATCAAAACACTTCACAGTGGACGTAGGCAACACGCCGAACCAATATAAATCGATTGTCTACGCATTTTCTTTACTGTTGATTGGTGTTTTTGTTAGATAATATCTGTTTTGAATTTACATTCTTGACTATTATCTCTTCAACGACTCCTGAAGAGTATTGTGCCCAATTTTGACGCAAACACTTTGGTGCTTTCACTGAGAAAACCCAGCTTTTCTCCTGCTCGTTGGATCTGTCATCGATACCGGATTGAATAAATCTAAGAGAGAGAGATCCATATCATTGAATCCAACTTCCTTCCCTTCTATTCAGATTTTCATAAAGTCTAGGAAAGGAATTCAACTATCAAGATGGTTAGCACAAGAACCACCTCGAACGCTGTCAATCAAGAAGAGTAGGATAGACAGAATCCTGCCCCTCTACCTTCATCTAATCAAGATGTCGATGGGCAATCGGAACCGTCGGGACCAGTCACCCGACAAGAGTTGCAGTTGCTACTCCAAGAGCTGACCCAGAGTCGGCGACAACTAGAAGAACAGCTACGCGCTAACGCTGAGCAAATCAACAAGCTGGATCGTCAGAAACGAAAGAGATCCACGAGAGATCGTGCTTCTCGCTCCTCCAGCGAAAGTTCTTCATCTTCTGATTATTATAACCGGCCCCCACGACCCCGGTTAGATGGGAGTCGTATGCCACCCGTTGGAAACCAACCGACATTGACCGTTGGACAAATAAGAGTTGGCCCGTCACCAGTTCCCAAACAGGACCCTCCTCCCGAGGAGGTGTCGTTCCTCATCACGCCGCAGAATACCGCACCACTAGCGTTGCGGCTGAACTAGGGGTCGACGCTCAAGATCAGTCGGACCTGGACCGTCGTCATAGCGGTCGTACTCCTGAACCGTACGTCCCAGAGGACTATGAGCCAAGAAGGCGAGACTTGGACCGTCGACGATATCCGGTTCAAGCCCGAAGTATGGAACGTGATCACACTCCGGCGCAAATGCCAGATCTTTCAACTATGATACGTCAGATGATCCGTGAGAGTCAGGGATTCACAAACGACGATTGGGGAGTTTCTCGAAGTCACACTCCCTTTACAGACGATATTCTTAATGCTGAACCCCCACGGCGATTCCGAATGCCCACTCTACCCATGTATGAGGGAAACTCCGACCCCAACCAACATATTCTAAAATATGAATGGTCGATGAATGCTGCCAGAGCCGACGACGCTGTGAAGTGTCGTAGTTTCCCCATATCCTTGGGGGGCATCGCTACCATGTGGTTCACCCGACTACCACCTCGATCCATCTCTTCCTTCGATCGGTTAGCCACGAAATTCGTTGAGCAATTCTGCATGCACGTCGCAAGGCCGAAAGATGTCAACACTCTATCTAGTGTCACACAAGCTCCCGGAGAGACACTCAGACACTACTTAGAAAGATTCCATACTGCATGCGTGGAGATTAGTAATCCAAATGATAACTCCATCCTTATGGCATTAACTAAGGAGATCGACCCCGATTCTGAATTTGGCAACTGGCTAGCCGGGAAACCACCTGCATCATTGGACCGTTTCCATGCCAAAGCAGCTCAATTCCTGAGACGGGAAGACGCAAAACAGTCTAGGAAGCAAACTGATGTAGGGCCAAATGCGGAAGGGATCCAAAGCAATGTTGCAATAAAACAGTCCGGTGAGAGCTCCGGAAGAGTTCAGTTGAACATTAAAAATAAACAAGCTCGGCGAAGAGAGAGCGTGAATCAACTTAAAAAACAAGATCAAAATCGTGGCCCGCAACGCAAAAATCCGATGTTCGACAGCTATACTCCTTTGAATACTTCACTGGAGGACTTGTATTTGCAGACCCGTAATACAATTCAATATGAAAAACCTGCTCCAAGACCGTCGTCAGAGAGACAAATCCAGACGGGAAAATTTTGCAGGTTCCATGAAGGCTACGGGCACAATACGAACGAGTGTCGTCACTTACAGGATCTTGTTGAAAAACTGGTCAGAGAAAGGAAGCTGGAACAGTTTGTGCGGACACCGCAGCCCAGAGAAGCGGGCCCATCCAATCCAATCAATGAACCCAATCGACCGACGCAGGAGGACTCGACTTGTCCCCGTGGAAGATTGGTGATAAACGCCATCAGTGGCGGGCCTACTTACTCAGGAGCCCGGAACGACGAAGAACCTCGTCACTATCACACATGACAGGCTCCTTCAATCTATGAATACTTTGCAGTTTCTTTTACATTCTAAAATTTGAATTTGTAATAAGGCACTGACTTTGCCACATTTTCTGATTTCAGCAAATATAATGCTATCTCTTCAAGCTAAAGCTGTGATTCACCGAATACAACGTTCAACAATCACGACACACGAAGAGCTAAGTTCCATCAAACAATGGAATTTATTCAAATAGCGAGTGACTGCGTTACAACCGGCCATTCACTAAGTGAAACCCCAGCTCGGGGGCAAGCCAACACATCGAAGGCTGAACTGGACCAACACACGACAGTCCATCCAACAATTCGTTCCTAGAGCGTGAACGGACTCCAACTTCCCACAGCGCGAATTGGAGTATAAACATTCAATAATTCGTTCCCAGAGCGCGAACGGACTCCAACTTCCCAGAGCATGAATTGGAGTATAAACATTCAACAATTCGTTCCCAGGGCGCGAACGGACTCCAACTTCCCAGAGCGTGAATTGGACTATAAACACTCAACAATTCGTTCCCAGAGCGCGAACGGACTCCAACTTCCCAGAGCGTGAATTGGAGTATAAACACTCAACAATTCGTTCCCAGAGCGCGAACGGACTCCAACTTCCCAGAGCGTGAATTGGAGTATAAACACTCAACAATTCATTCCCAGAGCGCGAACTGTCTCCAACTTCCCAGAGCGTGAATTGGAGTATAAACATTCAATAATTCATTCCCAGAGCATGAACGGACTCCAACTTCCCAGAGCGTGAGTTGGAGTATAAACATTCAACAACTCGTTCCCACTGCGCGAACGGACTCCAACTTCCCACGGCGCGAATTGGAGTATAAACATTCAACAATTCATTCCCAAAGCGTGAACGGACTCCAACTTCCCAGAGCGTGAATTGGAGTATAAACATTCAATAATTCGTTCCCAGAGTGCGAACGGACTCCAACTTCCCAGAGCGTGGATTGGAGTATAAACATTCAAAAATTCGTTCCCGGAGTGCGAACGGACTCCAACTTCCCAGAGCGTGAATTGGAGTATAAACATCAAATCCATCGTTCCCAGAGTGTGAACGAATTCCTAAAAAGCCCAAATAGGTGTGACTGACCATCTATCGGCTGACTCCAACTTCCCAGAGTGTGAACTAGAGTATAAACGTCTATTCCAGGTTCCCAAAGCGCGAACCGAAGCATCCATGCTAACTCCGAGTTCCCAAAGCATGAATTGGAGTATAAACATAAATTACAGGTTCCCGGAGCGCGAACCGAAACATCCACGCTAACTCCAGATTCCCAGAGCGTGGAGTGGAGTGTAAACATCAATCCCAGGTTCCCGGAGCGCGAACCATACTACAAACGTCGATAACTCTCAAGCTCCGTACAAACCGGATTATCGATCTCAAATTATCTTAAGTCCTCGGAATGTGGACATGCGCTTAAAGTTTGCGATAACACACTCAACCACCAAAACACAAATGTTATTCCCCGAGACTAGGGGCAAAAAAGATAAGTGTTAATCGCTAACCAAAGTGATACAATGTCCGAAGTTCGATTATTCATCGACTACGACTTGCGACCAAGATTTTCAGACTTGGCAAATAAAAACGAACTCTACTTGACGGTAAAAACACCACAAGTGCACCGGACTGAAAACATAACGCTACAAACACTTAAGCACAAAAGAAATGAGAGTTGAAACAAAGAAACTAAATTTTATTTCAACTAACCGAAGACAAGAGCTTACACGCAAATAAGTTCTTCCAAAAAAGAATGCCTACTAGCAGGGGCCGAACCTGCATCTATACACAGCCTACTAACAAAAAAGGAAAACAAGTTCATATCTGCCAAAATATCTGCTTGGGAGGCCGAATTACTCTTTCTTTCTTGGCTTCCTTATCAGCGGTTCGTCATCAGAATCGCTAGGAACGGAAATCCTTCGTTTGGACGACCTCCTCACTGGTGGTTGCTCTTCGGCCGGGGCATAATATCTACGTCCTCCTCGGAACTTGAATCCAGATGAAGGCTTCCTTCTGGAGGTGTCGGAAGAACGGGATCCGCAACAGAAGATGAGGTAGACGCCCGAGGGTCAACCTCTGTGCCACTTGACAATATCACACTCAGAGGCGCTGGAGTATGCGTCGTAAACCTGACTCCGGCACTACCTTCACGCCCCCCAGCCTCTATTTCGGCATTGATTTCGGCCAAGATTTCTTCATCTCGAGTTGATGGGGCCTGGCTGGGGGCAACTCCGGTCTGCACAAAAGAGCTAGAGGCTGGCGGGAGCTCACTGATGATAAATGGCAAGTCTGTAGAGAAGTCTCCCTGGTGACCGAGTAGTTCACTCACCATTTGTTCATAAAGAGACAAAGAGCTTTCCTGCGCCGCTTCGGTAGACGCTGCCGTTGTCACGATAGTCGTTTCAATAGTAATAGCCTTCTGCCCTTGACTCGGCTCCTGGGTCGAAGACACCGGGGTAGTCCTGGTCACTGAATAAAGAAGAGAAGGGGTTAAAAACAATCGCTTCGAAACGAGAGTTCTAGCGAAAATGCACTTGAAATTTTTTCAGAATACCTTCCTTAGTTCGGCTTGTTGATGGTGGGACAACTTCGGAGACGTGCTCGCGAATTGGTGATAACCGCGGTTGCTCTGGGTCGTAAGCAGGAACGGTCTGTGAACTAACTGCAAATACAGGCTCAGACGGAGGCGGGGCGGTGATTTCAAGAGCGCTGGCACGATGCTCAACGCCTGACCCTTCTCCGGCCTCCAAAGATCGACCGCCAACCATCTCCTTCTCATGAGCGATCATAGCATCATGGAGGACCTTCTTTTCCTCATCTGTTAGCAACCGATTTTCGAGCTCGAATCGGTCGACCGATTCGTCCGGGTGCGCTTCCTCTTCCCCCTCAACCAATCGTTCCCAAGCACTGTGGAGATGCACTGGGTAATCCTGAAGCCAGGCCAAGTTTCCGTGCTTCAATACATTGGCATTGTAGGTGATAAGCAGATCTTCAATGTCGGCCTCTAGCCTGGCCTCGGCTTGCCGAACTCTCTCTTCAATCTCCGCCTCAACCACTTGAACTTTGGCCACTGCCTCATCCCGTTCAGTCCGGAGTATCACAGCTTGTTCGCACGCCTCCTGGGCTGCATTATTTACATCGTCCCTATCCTTGGCGATTTCGGCGAATTTGGATTTGATCTCATTTAGCTCCTTTAGCGCCGCATCCCTTTCGGCAGTGACCAGAGTATTCCGATGGCCCATGTCCTCTACCGTGGCGTAATGCTCACGCTTCATTCTATCCATCGTAAGTTGGGCTTCATCGGCCTTTTTGATGGCTTCCATCTCTGATTTTCTGGAAGATTCGGCCTCAGTGTTAAGCACCTCAATAATACGGCTCTTCTGGGCCAACTCCGCCTGTAACTTCTCGTTGGCGGCCCCACGCTCAAAGGCCAGCTCCGATGCCTTCTCCGCCGCTTTAAATCATACTTTATACTGAGCATAGAAGTCGTGCACATAGTCATGCACCACCTGCTCCGCCGACGGAGGGATTCTTTTTAAGTGTGGGGGGAAAATGTAGTTGTTGAAGCAAATAGTTGGGAAGTCTTTTTTCAACTGAGCAAGCCTGAACGCCCCTTCACCCGAAATTTCCACGGGAGGCTGTTCCGCAACTACGGCGGTCGATGCCTCGCCTCTGGAGCAGTGAGATTCGTGCCTAGAAGATTGGGAAGTGGACTTATGACGCGAAGGCTCAGAGGGGCGAGAGACATGGGCCGGAGGTTGTATGGGATCTCTGGAAGGAGGAGGAGTACGCGATCGGGATCGACGCTTATAACCCCTATCTGTGTCATATCTTTCATGGCTCGAATACCCGGAGTATTCCTGATCATAATCCCTATCTCCTTCCCGTCTGCGCGATTCGCGATACGATGGTTTCCGAGCATGTTGCAGACTCCCTAGCATCGAACCACGCCTGGACATGGTACCTACAAAGCAAAATGAGAATAGAGTTAGTGGTTTCTCGAAACCGATGACCTAAGACTCAGGACTATGTAGTGTCGTGAAATGTGTATGAATATGCATTTCCCCCGACCAACCAGAAGTGTCGACTGAGCTAGTAATAAAAGGCTCGCTCAATTCAAGAGTACGATGAAACTCCTCCAACCCAACGTCATGCTGAAAAGACACATCATCCGGGATTGGAAGGTCGGTAAGCCCTTCGTAAAGACTTTCGGTTCGCGGAGGAGACATCTCGGAAATTCTAACTCCGGGGGAGGATCGGGCTGTGACAACCGACTTCCATCTCCCCTTCTTAGTTGACGTGACGACGGCTGCCTTGCCTTTTCTTTGCTCTTCAACATCCTGAGCCACGTCTGTAGGCTCCAACAACGGCTCATCGTCAGTGTGAGTTCTTTCAGAATCAGCCTCCTCGGCTATAATAACTTTGGCTTCTTGTGCTTGACTCGTTTCTTCAAAACGGCCTTTAATGCCCCCTCAAACAGTATGCTCTGCCCTTGTTCAATCAATCCGCAAGTTCGAAGATTCCTATCCGTCAAGAGCAGCTCAATATCCCTATCTCCACTCGGGACTTCTCGAAGCACTCGCACCATCTCCCTAAAGTGCTCGCCCTCAGGTCGCTGAATCGCCGCTGTAAAAAAGAGAAAAAGCATAAGTTTCACTTTGGCAGCAATTGCCTTAGAAATTACTTAATAACTCACATACACTCACGTCTGACTAACCATCGTCGGGCAAACCCCGGAGGACACCTGACATAGAACCATTCCGTCCTATAGTAGCTCAACCTGGTCCAGGACCCGGTAACCACTTGGCAGTTCCTCACCGCTTCCAGAAATGTGAAGGAAGGATAATCACCCCGAGTTTTGAAATTGAACAAGTATCTGATCTCAATCGGGAGAGGTGGTCGATGGAGATATTCCATAAATGCAATGAACAAGCTATTGATCGACGCATATCCGTTCGGGTGCAGCTGAGATGGGGCGATCCTCAAAAACGACAATACTTCCCTTATATAATCGTTGAACGGAGGAAGTGTCCCGGCCGCACACGCGTGGCGGTTGAATGCAGTATACCCTTCCGGTGGATTGTGCGGTCTGTCATTCGGCCTCGGCAGTAACACATCATCCAGTGACAGGTCGTGCCTCAAGCATATTCTTCCCAACATATCTTCAGAGATATTGGATGAACGGAATCCGATGGATTTGCAATGAACGACGCATTAGGCAATTCGTCCGGGGCTGGACCGACGATCTCAGGATCAATGTCCGGAACCTCTAGTCTCGGAGAGGCTGTACCTTGAATCTCTTGCTGCTGTGAACTTGACGGTTCCATAACTAGCTAACTCATGAGAAACCATCGTTAGACGACAAAGGACCCGTGCGTTCCCCAGTGTAAAGTGTATGAATGTGTGTGGTGCAGTGCCATGCATTACTTGAATAAATGTCGCATAGTTAAAGAAAATATGCAAACAACAAAGCTACAGAGTCCAGTTACAATAACCGTCATCGCTGACCGTCATCGTTAAACCGTTTATATGATGAAAATCGATTCGGATAGAAGTTGTTATAGTTACATCAACGAGCTTCGAAAGGCGGTAAAGTATGCAGTTTAATATTCAAATCCAAATATGCAAGAATGAAGCTCGTCGGAATTATGCTCAGAAAATATCAAACTTTGATATCCATTATATGGAGTTTCGAACCGATCACAAGTAACTTGTTCGAACCCATCATCATACCCCTTCGAACCGATACAGCAAGACACGTTTCGAACCGATGAGCAAATGCCAATCTCGAATCGATTAGTGAAGGACGACTTCGAATCGATCCTCGGTCAGCTGGTTCGAACCGATAAGGAAGCCCTCAATTTGACATCGATCACATTCGAAGCGATAGCCTCCGTATCGATGTAAAATTGAGAACTTCGAAACGACAGCAAATGGGTTCGAATCCATCGATTCGAATAGACCCTTCGAAGGGATCCAACCGGTGCGAACTACGCCGCCCCTATAAGGTTATCCCAGGGATGCAACATCATCGATTCGAACACGAATCCCTGCGTTGGTTCGAAATTCCTCCAAGAGCCAGATCTGGATTTACCAAATCCCAAGAAAGGCCGATCAATGAAGGAGTGATGGGTTCGAGGTAGCTTTGCCGTGTGGATTCGAGGTTAGTTACCTAGTTTGGATGATAGGTTTGGAGAATTGAAGATTTGGATCTCAAATGGTTCGAATACAAAACACAGTGTCTTCCTCTCTGAAGCTTCGAGACGATGCAGAAAACAGTAAAAAAGTAAAAAGTGAAAAATGCCGAGGTCCTTGCTATTTATATGGGGGGTTGGAGATGACCGGGTCGATTCGCATTTCGGTAAACTCGACCGATTACAACGGGTCAAAATGCAGGACCGGTTCGAAATCTACCTTCGAACCCATACGTTTGAGGCTCCATCGGTGTGAAACACATGGCAAGGCATCGGTACGCATCGGTGCGAAACCAACAATGGGCACATCAACTCGAAGCCCCTGTTCACAACTCCATCCACAAACTACCGATACGAACGATGATTTCGTATCCATCATTTCCTATCGATACGAAGGATGACTTCGTATCCATCAGCTTCAAAATTCGAATCGATTCGAACAACTCCTTCGTATCCATTCTTTCATATCGGTTCGAATGTCCATTTCGAATCCATCATAGCGCAAGCGTACCGCGTCCATAACAAACGAAGATTTCGAATTCATCGATGCTCTAACTCATCGGTTCGAAAACGTTACACTCCCGCAATACAAATTCAATTCCTTCAGCCTTCAATATCGGTTCAGGAGAGGATCGATACGAAGGGACTTTTCAAAACAACCATCAAGCGTTGTCTCAACTCAAATTTCCAAATCGGTTCAGGAGAGAATCGATATGAAATTCTATAGCAAACTAACATATGTGCATATATGTCGAACTAACAATCGATTTTAAACATTTACAGGGATCAAACACTCATCCTGTTATAAATGCAACAGCCAACGGCTAAGCACCATTATACAGCAATCAATCATGTCAACACAAGGTTACAACAATACAGCATACAAGTTTCAACAAAAAAGAGAGCAATGATTGTTCAGAGAAATTGCAGCTGTTCAAAGCACGTCATGTTCCTACAAGACGTACTTTGGGGGGCAAAATGTTATCCCGCTTTTTGGCAAAGCCGCGATACCAAAAGATCGATCAGAAACGGAGAACAGTTCGTCTCAGAGACCAGTCATACTTCGTCTCGCTATGGATATCACTGAATTTTGTCCAAGTCCAGATTGAGCTACAATTGATAGGACACGGTAAGAAAGACCATAGGAGTCAACATCTCAAGTTTCAAGTCAATCCGAGTTCATACGCTCGAGTTATGATCGATTTAATTTGAAGGGGAAGGCTTAGGTTTCGAACCCATCGTTGACCAACGGTACGAAACGATCGCTTTCGAATCCATAAGTTTCGAATCCATCGAACCACCACGGGTTCGACTCCATCACCTTCAACTCCATCACCTTCGAACCCATCAGGTTCGAACCCATCACCTTTGAACCCCTCGGGGTGCCTCGGGTTCGAACACATCAAGTTCGAACCTACCAAGTTCATAACAATGGGCCTCGTATGCATGGAGAAGTGACACAGCTCGTATCCATCACAGAAGCCATGCTTCGAACCCACCACAAAGCCTTGTTCGACTCCAAACAAGAATCCTTGTTCGAGTCCATCATTGGACATGGCTCGAACCCAAACATGGAACCTCGTTCGAACCCATCCATGAAGTCATGTTCGAACCCATCCATGATGCCAAGTTCGAACCCATCCTGTGTAGCCTCATTCGAATCCACTGGGTCAACCAACCATGATGACGTGTCTTCCATGGGTTCGAATTCGCCGAGATATATGGAGTCGAAGCGGTCAACTCGGAGTAAAGACTGGATCGATTCGAAGTTTGCGCTCCACGTCACCACGAAGACGCGTGCCATGATGGATTCGAGACCATCGGTTCGAAAGCATGGTTTCGAACCAAACAGCCATGCAATGAACCCCATCTCGAATCCATCATATCTCCCAATCTACTGATCCAAATGCAACGAAATTTTCACAGAAGCTTGCAATCATGTTGAAAAGTGTCCACGCCAAATTTCACCTCGATTGGATGAATTCTTGATCGGTTCGAATGGAGTTCGAACTGATGCCAAAGTGGGCCCAAACTTCCTGAGACCGTGCGTGTGGGCCCCCTCACGTGCCAGAAGTGGTCTCTCGAGTTTTCAGTGAAATATCAGCAGCCTACGCCTATAAATAGAGCCTCAGAGCCAATAGAAAAGGGATCTTCTGACTCTGAAGCGCCCAGACTCTACCTGATCGAGATCTCCATCATCCTACATCATAATTTTACTGTTGATTCCGAATTTACAGTTGTAATTTGCTGTTGATTGCTGCAACAACTTGTAATCATTGAAAGAAAAGCAATAAAATATCAAAACACTTCACAGTGGACGTAGGCAACACGCCGAACCACTATAAATCGATTGTCTACGCATTTTCTTTACTGTTGATTGGAGTTTTTGTTAGATAATATCTGTTTTGAATTTACATTCTTGACTATTATCTCTTCAATGACTCCCGAAGAGTGTTGTGCCCAATTTTGACGCAAACAATTTCAACCCGTAATCCCAAATTCAATTAAATAAAAATCGCTTGGGTTTATCATTTCAACCCATAACGATTTTCTCTTATTCTAAAGTCCGTTCGGGTATGTATCATTTCAACCCATAATGATTTCTATACTAACAGGGAACTTGCAGAGTGATAACATATATGAAAATAATAATGACAACAGGAATATATCATCAAAATAAATATAAACAATAGGATATGGTGTCATATCCCATAAGTGAACAGTTATAGATAATAGCATATATAACAATTTAAATAACTAAAGCCTCGTATTTCAATTGTCGTTTCAATTGAAATCAAATTTAATAAATAAAAGAACGTTAATTGTGAGTGATTGCTCATCTTTCGAGGCTAGAGATGAACGAAAGTGGGATAAATTACGAATCCAAGCACAGGTTTCAAAGCAAAGCAGGATTGGCACGAATTCGATGGATAGAGCCGACAACAGAATTTTAAGAGAACAAATCCAAATCAGATTGACATAAATTGAAAATATAACATTATTATTTTCTTATTAAATTAATACTTCTTTTTAAGTCAAATATCAAACCAAAATACGTATGTAAGAAAAATCATTGGTTTGTATTAAACACATGTATTAAAATCAAATATAATAAAATTTGAAATAAATGTTGTAACTTTTATATAGAAATATACATAAACATATACAAGTTTAAAGAAAAATGATGAGACCACTTTTCAAAATAACTTTATATATTACTATAACAAAGAAAGCTACAAACGCTAACATAACAGTTTTATTATTTTATATAAACAATATAACATACGTAACAGAACTTTTAAATCCCAAGACTTTGTAAACCCCGTATGTATATATTTTATAAGAATCAATACTATAAATCACTACAAACCAATGTATTTAGAAATTTTATGGCTAAAGTATATAATTACACGTATACCCAGTTGTAAACTTATTCATAAACGAATAATATAAAATCATACGTATACTATTAAAATTTGTAAGAAGTAGGATATAAACAATTGAATCTCAAATAAACAGTACTTTATCCATATATATATTACTGCAAATGAAATATAATAATTTATATAATACTTAAAACAGCATATAATATCAACTTATATACTATTATAATACAAAACATGTACATATATACTCTCTATCCCATATGAAATATATATATATATATATAAACAAAAATCAGTTTAAAACATACAAAGAAAATATATCTTTGAACATAGAAAATTATATAATACTTTCATATAGACATGCCTTATATTAATTGTAAACAGTTGAAAAAAATAAAAATAAAAAATATATATTTCTAACTTATATATTACTCACCTGCTGCACTAGAAGAAGAGGAGGAGGAACAAAAGGTTGGAGATGGCATCAGGGAAGAAGGATGGTTTGCACGTCCTTCGGGTTGAAACAGGGGAAGAGGATGCAAAAAAATTCAACAACATGAATTGGATCTGTGAAGATGAAAGCTTGATTATAAATATATATACTTTATTTATTTGATAATGTGTAAGTGCAGAAAAGGAATAGGTAAATAAATGATTTAAACTGGACAATGGAAGTGACAGACGTTATGATATCTAAAAATTTATTTCAAAGTAACGTACGCCACAGATCAGATCGAAAGAAAATTTTAATAGGAATGATTGTCCATTGATTCAGCAAAGTTATTAAGACAAGAAAAAAAAGAACCGTTGCCAAATAAAGATAAGAAACGTATACCATAAATACAAAGTGATTTGAATAGTAACGGTCCCTCAGATTGAGCTGAATAATTAAAGCAATAAATTTTTGTTTGTTTGGACAGTACGTAATGAGTTTGGAAATGCAAGGATATTAAAATGGAAAAAGGAAAGGACAGAGAAATTTAAGCAAAGATAAAACGTATGCCTGTTTTGTACATTCATACTTCCAAAATGGTGTGACGTGGCAACGGTCGAATTTCAGTAAAAGATGAAATAAATGTGAGAAATGAATAAATAGGAATGAACCGCATTTTTCCAAAACGAAACGTATGCAACAAATTAGCAAATAAATAGAAACGTGTAGGGAGATGAGTGAAATAAATAGAAAATGCTAAAGTATAAATAAATATAACATACATGAAAAGGACAACAGGATGATTTAGAAATTAATAAATGAGAAACGTATATCCCTATACGTTTTAGTTTCAAAAAGGACAGAAAATTTTATCAAAAGTTATAAAGAGTTAAAAGCATTGAAACGTGGTTTCCGCTGAAATTTATTTTATTCCCAACTGAGATGAGAGAGAAAGAAAAAGATTTCAAACAAATGAATATATTCCAAATGAATGTAATATAAACGGTCATGGTGTGGTTCATCAGAAAATTTAATGCAATTTACAATTGTGTGAGCTGTAAGTTGATTTAAGGAAAAAAAATAAAAGCAATTAATGGCTTGATTTAATAGTACGTTTCAAATTGAAAAGAAAAGAGAAGTAAGGGTTGAAATTCTTAATTCAATTAAATGATCACGTGAATGAGCAAATAGCAATTAGCAATTAGCATAAAGAGATAATGGAATATATGGTAGAAAAGGAATAAATGAAATGTGAACGGATATAATGCAAATTGAAACGGCAGAGAATTAAATATAAGGTGGAAAGGTGTAGCAACGCTCACCTATAGATTTAGCTAAAACCTTTAAAAGAAATTTAATATGGTATGAGTTGTACGGTTTCAAATTTGAAAAGTAGATAAATCCAAGTCTCAAATTTCAGCACCGATGACGCACGTTTTTATTGTTTCCGTTGCGTATCGGATCTCAAAATACAGAAATAAATATACCGTAGTGATCAGTACAACGAGACGATCAAAATGGTATATAGATATTGGTGGTACGATTGAATTATAAAAATTCGAATTTTCACTAACAGAAAAAAATGCAGTAAAAACGAAGAAAATAAGATTGACGGAGCTATAGAAGTCCAAATTTAGGAAAACGAAAAATGACGTCTCAGTTAGAAGATGATTTAGAATTTTTCTATGTAAAAATATTCAGGTCTTGAAAATAAATTTATTTTCACCAATTATTAACTGATTTGAATTTAATAGAATTATATAATAAATAAACCTTCATATAATTAATTAAAAATTTACCATTTGCTATATTTAATTATACGTAAACCAAATATTAAAACTTTATTTCAAAATATTATTATTAAAATTTCTCAAAATCCAAATTAAATACGTTACAAAACCAATAAAAAAAATTAATAAAATTTTATGGGTCGTTACACTCAAAACTTTTCGTCCTCGAAAAGAAAGGAGGTAGGAGAATAGAACAACCAGACATAAAGGTAGATTGAAAGTCAAGGGTAAATAATTAATTTAAAACTATATAAATTTTACTTGAAATATTCATTTGAAAACTTCATTAGCGATTCAGTTATCTTTAATACTTTAAAATTTTCAAAACTCATTGGAATTTAATATGTTTAACTAACACCTTTATACATATATGAAAGATATTTGAAAACAATTATTTGCATCATTAGTTATATTTACAAAGAAGCTATTGAAAACATTAAATCCATAATTCATAAATTTATAAATTTGTCTTTAGATACTTTTCAAAAATTATTAATAAATCATTCACTTTAAATATGTTTTATTTAATTGATAACTTCAAAAATATTTATAACACTAAAATTTTCTATTAAACAATGTAGTATACAACTAAGCAATATTTAAAAGATTATATTCAAAAAGGAAAGAAGGTAGATTCGGAAAAACAGAATCAAGTGAACAACTAAAGCTGAGAAGATAAGGTAGATTTAAAGAATAGAATCGGGCACGAATCGTAAATTTCAAACCATAAGAGTTTCAATTTCAAATATTAACACATAATTTCTTTGTTGAAAAATACCTTTTTTATAATAAAATACCTTTATATCGAAATAAATCTTTCTTTCAGAAATATTTTTATAACTCGTTGTTTCAACAAGTTTATCCTCGTTCTTGCAGACTCTGGCCATGCGTTGATAAGGCGCAAAGCTAGAATTCTTCAAGTACTTAGTAGACTTGTTTTAACACCTAGTGAAAATACTTGAAAAACCTTTAAAACAGATATGGAAAGTACAATCCAAACAAAAGAACCAAACCAAAACCTTTATCCAACCATGGTTTACAGATACACAATGGTTACGCCTGGATCCCCCAGTAAACAATCTGTACCGTAAGCTTTCTCAGCCCTACGAGTTACGCCATGATGACTAGTAGAGTGCATGATATACAATGGTTACGTCTGGGTCCCCCAGGAAACAATCCGTACCCCTAGGTCGTCTCAGTCATGCAGTTTCGCTACTAATCGCGACCTACACAGATTGTAGGATACACAAATGGTTACGCCTGGATCCCCCAGGAAACAATCCGTACCCCTAGGCCAGACTCAGCCAGGCAATTTCGCTATGCAATCGCGAGAGAAAAAAAACCATGGGTTACGCCACAGTGGGAACACTCGAGTATCACATCCGGAAAACCAAAAATCAGAGAGAATAATATCGATAGAATGAATCCACAATGTGGCCACAAAGCGGATATCAAGTAGAAGGCACTTTCCATATAATTGCTTCGAAAATATATATCATATAGTACCTTTTCAAATACCTTCAAATATCATACTTATATAAAGTCCATTATACATAGGATTCTTTTTTTCAAATCGAATACTTTCCAAATCAATAGTATATCAAATCATACTTATATAGACTGCGATTATATAAAATTCTCTTTCCAAATTGAGTATCTTTCAAATCAATAGATTTCAAATCGACTTCATACTTATACAAATCCATTTTATATAAGTTCAACCACTCCCAAATCAAGTGCTTAATAATATAAGGTTCTCAATTTCAAATCATTTCAATATCAATTCAGTTTCAAAATCATATATGATTTCACCAAATTTTCTTCCAAATTAAATATCTAAATTTCAAAGTTCCCAAAATAATAGGTTTAGAAAATTATCCCAGTTTCCAAATTAAAATAATTCAAGTCAAACAAATTCATTTCCAAAATCACCATATAAGTACTGGTTTTTAATTTCAAAACCAAATATTTTCTCAAAATCAATTATACTCAAAATGGTTTTCAAATTTATAATTATCCCTTTAAAACTTTTAAACTATCTATTTCTATTCGAAATATCCAATTTACCTTTCTGAAAACGATTATTCAAAACTATTTTTTTTTCAAAACATTTCAAAACTAAATTTATATTCTTTATCAAACATTTTATACTCTTCGAAATTTCTTAGCTTTGAAAATTTAATCTTGATTTAGAAGTGTTCGAACATTCAAAATAGTTAGTGAAATCAAATTTCCAAATTCAAGAGTGGAAAATCAACATAAATCAATAAATCAATTTCAATAGATAGGATTATACTAAATCAAATCCCAAGCTCGAGGACTGAACACCGGTCTCACTTTAAATTGTTTCAAATATATACATATATCTTTCGAAAATATCAAATTATACTTCGGAATTTGAAATCAAAACGGTTTTACAAAATCACTCGCATAGCGAAGCTATTAAAGAGGCCTCTCCCCCACTCTGAAACTCGAAAATCAATGTCGATGATGCGTGCACTCATCACCGAAATTATTTTCCAGCGACATAAGTGAGTTCTAGACTTCTATTTTCTTGAAAACTTCTTTTAAAATTCTTCAAAATTATTGGAATTCATTTGAACTCATTTGAAACATTTCTTAAATCCTATTATTTTTATATATTTTCCAAAATCTTAAAACCAATTTCAAAATACCGAAATTCAATTCTTGAATTTCAAATTTAACCCTTCAGTTATAAATCATTTTTATATAAATCAGTTTCTATAAATTTTCAAAATTTCAAATCCTTTCAAAAATTTTATATATAGGGTAACATTTTCGCTTTTATATATAGAATAAAATCATAGTTATCAAAATAATAATTTCGATATATAAAACAATTTTAAAATACAAACAAAACCCGATTTTCAAAGGATGATTCAAGAATGGATTATAAACAAAGATAGAGATTTAATTTAGAGGAACTCCAATCAGTAGAATCCTGATTCGTAGATAGACTCGATCGAAGATGAGATAATTAAATTACAAAATAGAAGATGGATATACTTCTATAAATCGCAGGCGACATTAACCGGGTCAACCGTGACTTCAGGAATATAATCGATGCGGAATTCCAAAACAAATCGACATTCGATCGTCGGAGATAGAATTTGGCATGTCAAGATATAGTGGCATCGTAAACCGAGGATACAGATATCTTCGGTGAATCAATGCCAATTGTAAAGGAGTTTTCACACCCTTTACAAAACATTCAGTGGAGTTATGGGATACTCCATAGAAAGAGACAAGAATGAATTTCGGGACCGAGGGACATTCCAAATTCAAAGGAAATCGAGCCAAAAGGAAGAGATTCAACTCGAACAAAAGTGATTCTGTAAATAAATTTACCATATGTGCTAAGTTTTGCCTAGAGCCAAAGCTCTGATACCAACTGTAATGACCCGCTATTTTGGACCATTCAAATCGACAATAAAACCATACATATCCGACTTGAATAATTCAAAATACCGAATTGTTAATTAAAATTTGGCAAAACTTAAAATATACAATAAATAAATCAATCACAGATCACAGAGTAGTATAATGCAGCGGAATAGATAAAGAATAGTAGTTCATGAAGCTACTATATACATCAGAGTTAGAAATAAAATACAACCGAATAGTTCAAATGCAGTGAAGTCTCCAATGCAACAGATGACTTCTCTGAACCAATCAACTGGAAAGGCTGGAATCTGAATCGAAAGTTGGATCTCCTAATGAAACTCCGAACTCCAAAGGTGAGTCTCTAATGCTGTATCACTCAGTCTGACCCGAGCGTAAAGCAAAACACAAAACACTCGAGTCAGGATTAACATTCTTATATCAATAAATCCAACTCAAGTGAAATATCAACTGAAATACAAATAACTTAAACGATGTTTGGTATAACCATCCTCTAAGGGTCCATGGAACTATCTACAAGGTAGAAATATACACTATAGCACCGTGGTCATTTCAGCTTAATTTATACTTCAAAACCAAATATCATTTTCACTTCAAATATCTCTATATTTTCCAAAATAGTATTTATATATATTAAATAATTTATACAATAAAGTATTTTCAATTCCCTCAACTTAACAAATCGTTTCAACATCGACCCGACCTTCCCATTTGAATTAAATTCAATCCCAATTTATCAATTTAAATTCAACTCAATTCCTAAAATAAACACTTCAATTTATCGATCTCAAATTCGGATTTGGAATTACAAAAATACCCCTTTATATTTCAATATGTTTCAAAACTTTAAGTATTCAACGTTTCAACTAAAATTTTTATTCAATTTAGTTTTCTAAATAATAAATTCAAATTTGGTTCAACCTAAATTTCACTTTAATTCAATTTAGTTGCTAAATAACAAATTCAACTACGTTGATTTCAAATACAAATCCAAATCTAAACATAAACCATTTAAATTCCAATATAGTTCAAGGCTTTAATATTTAAATCTTCTATATAAAAGTTTCATATAGATCTCGATTTAACCTCATTATTATTTAGTCTTGAAATACTCTCTTATTAGATTCAATATCATTTAAGTAACCTTAAAATACATTTTACTCGATATTTTCTTTAATTTTATTAAACGTGAAATATTCATTAAATCACTTAAATCAAAAATCCAGTTACAAAATCGTACCTTTAAATTTTCCATTCAGTAATTTCAGACCGATTAAATCAAATAAATCCTTATTTAAAATACCATATTTAATAAACCCAAATTTATCTCCCAATCTTAATTATCAACCTTTTACAACGGTAAATTTTGAAATATAAATCTTAAATAATACTCAAACATATTATATGGATGAAATCAATCTCAACAATATTATTATTAAATCTATATATAAAATTTCCATTTACATATATAATATTTTAAGAACCAATATTTATTAAATCCCATATATTTCTTTTCAACTGTAGAAATTTATTTTCAATATATTTATATGGACCAATGGTGTCTGTATATATTTCCTATCATATAATCAAGTGCTACGGGTATTTATCATTTCAACCCGTACACTAAATATATACGCGTGGATATCATTTCAAACTGTAATCCCAAATTCAATTAAATGAAAATCGCTTGGGTTTATCATTTCAACCCATAACGATTTTCCCATATTCTAAAGTCTGTTCGGGTATGTATCATTTCAACCATAATGATTTCTATACTAACAGGGAACTTGCAGAGTGATAACAGATATGAAAATAATAATAACAACAGGCATATATCATCAAACTAAATATAAATAATAGAATATGGTGTCGTATCCCATAAGTGAACAGTTATAGATAATAGCATATATAACAATTTATATAACTACAGCCTCGTATTTTAATTATCGTTTCAATTGAAATCAAATTTAATAAATAAAAGAACGTTAATTGTGAGTGATTGCTCACCTTTCGAGGCTAGAGATGAACGAAAGTGGGATAAATTACGAATCGAAGCACAAGTTTCAAAGCAAAGCAGGATTGGCACGAATTCGATGGATAGAGCTGACAACAGAATTTTACGAGAACAAATCCAAATCAGATTGACATAAATTGAAAATATAACATTATTATTTTCTTATTAAATTAATACTTCTTTTTAAGTCAAATATCAAAATAAAATACGTATGTAAGAAAAATCATTGGTTTGTATTAAAGACATGTATTAAAATCAAATATAATAAAATTTGAAATAAATGTTGTAACTTTTATATAGAAATATACATAAACATATACAAGTTTAAAGAAAAATGATGAGACCACTTTTCAAAATAACTTTATATATTACTATAACAAAGAAAGCTACAAACGCTAACATAACAGTTTTATTATTTTATATAAAACAATATAACATATGTAACAGAACTATTAAATCCCAAGACTTTGTAAACCCAGTACGTATATATTTTATAAGAATCAATACTATAAATCACTACAAACCAATGTATATATACTCATAAATTTTATGGCTAAAGTATATAATTACACGTATACCCAGTTGTAAACTTATTCATAAACGAATAATATAAAATCATACGTATACTATTAAAATTTGTAAGTAAGTAGGATATAAACAATTAAATCTCAAATAAACAGTACTTTATCCCTATATATATTACTGCAAATGAAATACAGTAATATATATAATACTTAAAACAACATATAATATCAACTTATATACTATTATAATACAAAACATGTACATATATATTCTCTGTCCCATACGAAATATATATATATACAAACAAAAATCAGTTTAAAACAAAGATAATATATCTTTGAACATAGAAAATTATATAATGCTTTCATATAGATATGCCTTGTATTAATTGTAAACAGTTGAAGAAGAAAAAAAATGTATAGTTCTAACTTATATATTACTCACCTGCTGCAGTAGAAGAAGAGGAGGAGGAACAAAAGGTTGGAGATGGCATCAGGGAAGAAGGATGGTTTGCACGTCCTTCGGGTTGAAACAGGGGAAGAGGATGCAAAAGTTTTCAACAACGTGAATTGGATCTGGGAAGATGAAAGCTTGATTATAAATATATACTTTATTCATTTGATAACGTGTAAGTACAGAAGATGAATAGGTAATTAAATGATTTATAGTGGAAAATGGAAGTGACAGACGCTATGATATCTAAAAATTTATTTCAAAGTAACGTACGCAACAGATCAGATCAAAAGAAAATTTTAATAGGAACGGTTGTCCATTGATTCAGCAAAGTGTTTAAGACAAGAAAAAAAGAACGGTTGCCAAATAAAGATAAGAAACGTATACCATAAATATAAAGTGATTTGAATAGTAACGGTCCCTCAGATTGAGCTGAATAATTAAAGCAATAAATTTTTGTTTGTTTGGACAGTACGTAATGAGTATAGAAAGGCAAGGATATTAAAATGGAAAAGGAATGGACAGAGAAATTTAAGCAAAGATAAAACGTATGCCTGTTTTGTACATTCATACTTCCAAAATGGTATGACGTGGCAACGGTCGAATATCAGTAAAAGATGAAATAAATGTGAGAAATGAAATAAATAGGAATGAACCGCATTTTTGCAAAACGAAACGTATGCAACAAATTAGCAAATAAATAGAAACGTGTAGGGAGATGAGTGAAATAAATAGAAAATGTTAAAATATAAATAAATATAATATACATGAAAAGGACAACATGACGATTTATAAATTAATAAATGAGAAACGTATATCCCTATACGTTTTAGTTTCAAAAAAGACAGAAAATTTTATCAAAAGTTATAAAGAGTTAAAAGCATTGAAACGTGGTTTTTGCTGAAATTTATTTTATCCCCAACTGAGATGAGAGAGAAAGGAAAAGATTTCAAACAAATGAATATATTCCAAATGAATGTAATATAAACGGTCATGGTGTGGTTCATCAGAAAATTTAATGCAATTTATAATTGTATGAGCTGTAAGATGATTTAAGAGAAAAAATAAAAGCAATTAATGGCTTGATTTAATAGTACGTTTCAAATTGAAAAGAAAGGAGAATTAAGGGTTGAAATTCTGAATTCAATTAAATGATCGCGTGAATGAGCAAATGGCAATTAGCAATTAGCAGAAACAGATAATGGAATATATGGTAGAAAAGGAATAAATGAAATGTGAACGGATAGAATGCAAATTGAAACGGCAGAGAATTAAATATAAGGTGGAAAGGTGTGGCAACGCTCACCCATAGATTTAGCTAAAATCTTTAAAAGAAATTTAATATGGTATGAGTTGTACGGTTTTAAATTTGAAAAGTAGATAAATCCAAGTCGCAAATTTCAGCACCGATGACGCACGTTTTTATTGTTTCCGTCGCGTATCGGGTCTCAAAATACAGAAATAAATATACCGTAGTGATCAGTACAGCGAGACGATCAAAATGGTATATAGATATTGGTGGTACGATTGAATTATAAAAATTTGAATTTTCACTAGCAGAAAAAATGCAATAAAAACGCAGAAAATAAGATCGACGGAGCTATAGAAGTCTAATTTTGAGAAAACGAAAAATGACGTCTCAGTCAGAAGATGATTTAGAGTTTTTCTATGTAAAAATATTCAGGTCTTGAAAATAAATTTATTTTCACCAATTAATAACTGATTTGAATTTAATAGAATTATACAATAAATAAACCTTTATATAATTAATTGAAAATGTACCATTTGCTATATTTAATTATACGTAAACCAAATATTAAAACTTTATTTCAAAATATTATTATTAAAATTTCTTAAAATCCAAATTAAATACGTTATTAAACCAATAAAAAAATTAATAAAATTTTATGGGTCGTTACAACATCGATGCATGCGGTACTGGGTTAGGCGTTGTGCTAATGCAGAATGGAAATGTTATTGCCTATGCTTCTAGATAGCTTAGACCGCATGAAGTGAGATACCCTACTTATGATTTAGAGTTGGTAGCGGTAATCTTCACTTTGAAAGTGTGGAGACATTATATTTTGGGAGAAAGGTTTGAGCTATTTACGGATCGTATGTCTCTTTGGTATTTATTCACTTAGAAGGAGCTAAACATGAGACAGCAGAGATGGCTGGAATTTGTTGCAGCTTATGATTTTAGCATCGAGTATACATCGGGAAAATGAAATAACGTAGCTGATACGCTTAGCAAAAAACATCAGAATGTAGTGTTAGCTATATTGACGAAATGGATAGACTTGGAAGCACTGGCTGCTTGCAGTTTGCAGTTGAGTTTGACTGTTGGATCTAGTCAGAATATCGCCATGATATCTTGTTTGGAAGTTAGACCAGTTCTGATCGGACGGATCGCTTCTAGGCAGAAAGATGATCTAGTGTTAACCGAGAGGACTAGAAGGTTAGAAGCTGGAACCGAGATTGATGATTTGAAGGATTTTATTCTTGATTGCAGAGGTTGGTTGAGAAAGAAGAAATGATTATGTGTTCTCGATGTTGGAGACCTTAAGAAGGAATTTCTTAGGGAATGTCATCGATCGAAGTTTATGATTCGTCCTGGGGGAACCAAGATGTATCAAGATATGAAGATAAGTTTCCTATGGGAAGGGATGAAGGGGGATGTTGGCTTACGGGTAAAACAGTGTTTGAACTGTCAGTAAGTAAAAGAAGAACATCAAAAGCCAAGTGGTTTGCTTCAACCTTTGGATGTTTCAGTTTGGAAGTGGGACTCGATATCCATAGATTTTATTGACTGGTTGCCAAGGTAAACCGGGGAAATGATAGTGTATGGCTCGTAGTGAATAGATTGACAAAGAAGGCCCATTTCGTTCTAGTAAGTTCAACTACGACGACACCTATTTTAGCTAAGTTGTTCATGTAGAACATCGTTAGACTACATGGAATTCCTAATAGTATCATCAGTGATAGAGATGCTTTGTTTCTAGCGAGTTCTAGAAGAGCCTATAGAGTGTGTTAGGCATTAAGCTCAAGACGAGTACCGCATAACATCCTTGGACGGATGGACAGACAGAGAGAGTTAATAAGGTACTGGAAGATCTACTGAGGTGTTGTGTGCAAGATTTTAATGGTTCTTGGGAAGTTCACTTGCATTTAGTGGAGTTTTTCTATAATAATAGTTGTCAGACTACTATAGAAATGGTGCCTTTTGAAGCTTTGTATGGAAAGCCATGCAAATCAATAGCATGTTGGTTAGAGACTGAAGACACATTGGTCCTTGGTCTAGATTTGGTGAGAGAGGCGATGGAAAAGATCGAGTCGATATGGGAAAGAATGAAGGAAGCTCAGTCTAGGCAGAAGAGTTACGCAGACAAAAGGCATAAGGACCTAGAATTCTTAATTAGAGATAGAGTTTTCATCAATGTATCATCGATGAAAGGTGTGGTTCAGTTCAGGAAGATCGGGAAGCTAGCACCGAGATATGTTGGACCATTTCCTATATCAGATAGGATTGGGAGACTCGCATACCGAGTAGATTTACCGAGCAGTTTGGCCAGGGTCCACAATGCGTTTCATGTTCTCATCTTAGGAAGTGTGTTCATGATCCAGAAACAACTATGGCTTCTACGACAATAGAGGACTTGGTGGTGGAACCAGATATGACTTTTGTGAGGCAAACAGTTCATGTTGTAGTAAAAGTGAGAAGAGGTTAAAAGCATCAGGTTGGTGAAAGTCCAATGGAGCGACAACGTGAAGGACTGTACTTGGGAGACAGAAGACAAGATTATGGCTACTTTTCCTGGGATGTTTTAAATAGTATGTTCTATATAGGGTTTACATAGAATTTGGTTGGTAGGTTATACTAGCTTTTCTTGCATGGATTATTTGCATGTTGTTGTGTCCTTACTGAAATTTCGAGGGTGAAATTCTTTAGGGGGTGAGTCTGTAATGCCCTAGAATTTTAATTAACATTATTCAGGATATTTAATTGGATAGATTAAATAGAATAATGTGAATAATTAGGGAGTTGAGATTAATAAATCTAATGGCCGTGTCATAATGAATGAACTAAAATAAGACTTAACTAAATTAAGAAGGAGGAATTTCCGAGGATTTCTTAGTATAAATATCTTCCTCCACTTTAATAAACTTTCACTTTTTCATTTTTAACTCCCATATATTAGGCCGACAATTAAGAATCTCCAGGAAGAGTTTAAATTGAAGAATAAGCTAAGAAATTAAAGCTAGGAAAGTATCTCATTCTCCAATTACCAATCAAGATGAATGATCTTGTTTATCATCTTATTTTTCTGTGTTTGGATCGGTTATGGGCTATACCCGATTCATATTTGTGATTTTAATTAGGATATGATCATTTAAACCTTTGTTTAGATAAGACATAAGTGTTTTAAAATGTTAATGGGGTAATTAACACGTTTTTATTCGGTTTTGGTTGAATTATGAGTTGTTTTGATCTTCGTATGCTTTGAAATTTTAACATGTTAAAGTATATGATTTGTCAGATTTTTCGTGATTTTTAAGGATTTTTCCTTAGTAATTTACTAAGATAATTAAATTATTCATCCCTAAGGGCTAAACTAAACATTCGCTTCCTAAATTATTTAAATCTGGAAGGAAATTGCTTTAGGAAATATTTGAGGAAGAAGTACAGTGTTTTGAGAAAAAGGTCAACTTTGTAAACTTTTTACTAATTGGAAGTACAGGAGAAGGTTCCTCAACCAATCAAAATTAGACAAACAAGATAAAAACACCACTTTAGCGGGCCCTGTTCTGTCTTCGACTTCAACAATCTGGCTTTTACCCTTTTGATGAAGTCCAAAGGTACCTTTTGCCTAAGACGGAAGGTAAACAGCTACCCTCCACCAAAGTCGAAAGTTAGGCACTGGGCCGAAGGGAAGAACAGAGCGAAGGGATGGGGTGGCTGCTTCTTTTGCTTTCGAATAAAAATATAATTGCTTCCGAATTAGTTGAAGGGGGTCCTTCGACTCTAACATTTTATAAGAAATTAAAAATTTTACATATTGAAGAAGGAGTTTCTAAGGGGATCTTCGAAAGCTTAAACCTTCAGGAGTATTGTTTTAAAATGTTTTCTGAAAAGGTGTTTTAATACCTTTCGGCAAGCTGAAGGGTTAACCTTCCGACAAGGTCGGAAGTAAACTTTCGCAGGGTTGGTTCCAACACCAACACTTCATTGTTTTTGAATGATTTCAAAAGGTTTTGAAGGGATTATCTTCAATGGTTACGAAAGGTTTTGATTTTAAACGGTTTTGAAGGGTTATCTTCAATGATTGCGAAAGGTTTTGATTTCAAAAGTTTTGAAGGGGTTTTATTTAATGATTGCGAAAGGTTTTGATCTTGAATACTTTCGAAAGATTTATAAATGATTTTATAAGGGGGGATACTCCAAGCTTTCGACAAGGTTGGAAGGTATGATTTTGTGATAATTTCAAAAGGAAGGCTTTCGAAGGGGCTAACTTCGGAGGGTTATTTGCTTTCGAATGAGACTTCATTTCGAACGGTGTTAAAGGGCTGTTTTTAACCATTTTTTTTCAGTAAAGTTTTGCTAATTCGAAGGGGCTACTTCGAAGGTTTATAGCATAAAATACCTATCTTTGTTTGAATATATAAGGGGGATCCTTATTTAAATTGAATGTTATAAAACATTAGGGACGTTGGGGCGGGTTTACATAGTTTGTGTTACAAATAGAAATATGCTTTCAAAAATATACATTGGGGCCATCAATGTGTTTTTCTTTAATTTAACCTAATTGGGGCTACCAATGAGAATTGGTTAAACATGCGGTATACCTTGGGAAAATAATTAATCACGGGGATCATGAATTTTTATAAATAATCAGGGCGATCATGATATTTTAATTGACCAAGTGATGGATTCATGGTTGACCTAGGAAAACCATAGAACGTGCAGTGGATATCCCACATCAAATTTCTAAAATAAAGATTGTTTTGCCAAATGTGGTTAGGCTCGGAATTTGGCACCCAAGAGTTCATAGTCATCCTAGGAAAACTATGGAGTGTGCGATGGATAGCCCACACCAACTTTTATAGAACAATGTACGATGGATAATCAGCATTTATTTTAAAGGGATTTGGGACGAAAAGTCCTATTAAAATTTTGACGGATAGTCATTTTAACGATTTTAAAGGGGAACTCTAATAAATTGATTTTAGATGGGAAATCTAATATATTGTTTTTAGATGGGATATCTAATAAATGAGTGGATGAGGTATCCAACGTATATAATTTATGACTTTATTTCATATTATGTTAAGACTAATCATTTTGGGTGCCGGGGCATAGTGAATGATTTGCATGTTTTATTTTGGATATTAGTGAGGAGAAAAACCCGTTTCGCTAAGCGGCGTGGTCTCACTAGCTATCCATTTATGATAAAAGAAGATAGGGGATTATTCATATCAGACTTATAGTTTGACTCGAAGTTTGTGTTTCTCCACAAACTCTCGGGTACTCAAAATTAATTTGTGTAGTTTGAGAGTGGAAGACTTTTAGGTTTTTGGACGAATAAGCTTCTGGAGACGTGCATGAGGCATGGTTAGCTATACATGAACTATTTTGTGTATTCCGTTGTGATGTACTAAGAACTGTAAAGTTTATATTTATTGGTTCTCTGATCATAATAAGGGGACGTCTCCATTTGTCGCTCCGATCGGATTTTATACATGTATATGTGATCTGAGCGTGGTAAACGTCTGAGATTATGTAATTAAATCTTAACTTGAAATTCATAAGAAATAAGAAATTCCTTTTTTTACAGTTTAAATTTTTTCATATTCTCATATTCTTGTGTATCAATATTAACTATGACGCATTCGGTCGTCAAGAAATAACAACTATGGATGGCTGCAGCGTTAGTAGCGGTTAGTTTTGGGCCTAGGAAGGCGAGATGTTACACTTAGTTTTAAATAATTAACTAAGATGACCATATGTAGAAAGTTTATGAATTTATTTCACTTTTAAGTGGTTTTAGAAGGAAAAAAAACTTTGGTTGACCAATCTCATCGCCATCGGACATCAATTTTTTCTTTACATGCTAATAGAAAAACAAATCGAATTACCCATGTTTTGACTACAATTCCAACTTTCTTCACACGATAGTACCACAGTTAACAACTAAACTAACTTATTTACTTTTTTTTTAATAAAGTGCAAAGTAATCATGACCTAAAACAACTTAACATATAAATAAGACATAAACGCTCGATTTTTCTATAAGAAATAATTTAATGCAAAAGAAGGTTTTATAGTTGATTGCCCTTAAGTACAATTGGATCGATATTCGTAGTGATCCCCTTTAATTTTAGTAAACATAGTTCGACCAACCATAGAATTTAAAATATGGGTGATAATTAGACCTACCACGTTGGGCTCGAATCCAAGCTAGCGGATCTAGTCAGGGTGGATTTTATCGGGTCCAAATTATGTGTACTTACCTGAGGTTCGATTCAGACAGGTTTGGATTCGGTTAGATAACACTAATAAATGCCCATACTTTGGTCGGATCAATCAGGTTGGGTTTGATAGGATATTTATGATGTTTCTCGTTACTCATACCCAGTCGAATCCATTGGGTTTGGATTAGACTCAGACCTTGTCGATCGTGTCGACATGATTTAGATTCATGGATCTTATTTCCATTACCAATCCGAAATAAATTCAAGTTTGGCAGCATGTTTCATGAACGCATCAAAACATAGGGTAAGGTGCACTAATAGTGTATTTAAACCTAATGTAAAGTACATCAAGAGTTCACCAAAACCAAATGCAACCGTCCCTTGATTATTTTATATCGCCTTGCATTAACTTAACATTTGTTTCTTAGCGTCAACGTAAATGATATAGTTTGGCATGGCTTGCCCTACTTAACATTCACAAAGTGTGTACAAAACTCAAGAATTCAGTTTATTTGCTTATTTTAATTTTTTTTCCATAGAGTTCCATTTGGCATTAGGTGGAAAGAAGAAATTTAATGAATAAAGACGGGAAACAATAGAGGGTGTAACAAAATAAAGTTAGATGTGAAGGAATGCATAAGATTAGGGGTGCGTTCTTGTGTCACACGAAATGAGCATTTTAAAGAGGCTCGTAAGAAAAATGGTTCATGAAAGGTGCATGTGTTCTTATGCTACGAAAGAGGCATTTAATAAGGGCATTTTAATTGTTTTGATATAAATTGTTGTTTTTGTTATTGTATTTTTGGTTTAACTAAGTAGTTAAGTAATATAACTAAACAAGACAATTTTCATTAATCATTCAAAATTGAAATAAAAATACAAATAAAACTAGAAATACAATGAAATATAGCTAGAACTTAAGTAGTGAGTAGGCAGGAAGAAAAGCAAGAGGTAGGCAAGTGGACGTTCCATCATTAACCGTTAGTATCTAGTCGTGTGTTATGAATGTTCTATCTCCACTCGAAGTCAATTTTAGGCTTTGTCATCTTTCAAATTAGAAATACCTTCCCATTACCCTTTAATCTTGAGTAGTGATACAGCTTCATACAAATGAATTTTTTTTAAATTCCTCACACGACGAGTGAGATTCTTGATGGTCGTAGGGAAAGCAGTTGACCCCTTTGGATAAGGATTTGGGGAGGGAGTAGTATACGGGGGAAGGGCTATGATTATGGAAGTGAGTAGTATATGCAGAGAGACTATTTATTTCGGAATGAGTTTTCTTTAAATTTATTTGATTTACCATATCAGTATATCATTTATCTTCCCGTCATTCTCTATTTGTCTTCTTCTACCACGAGCTTTGAAAGATGAACCTCTGTTACATGTTGTTAAAGGCTATTGTAACAGTTGCGCATTGATATCTTCAAGTAGAGCATAAACTCCATCAATTCCCCATGCCGCGTCGAACGATGTGTTAGTGGTATGTTCTAGGGAGTAGAATGTACTTGATCTTCTGTGACATTAGGTGTGAGTGCACCCACTCTCGTTGCAATAGCATCTTGAGAATTTTGATGTAGCAACTCCATATGAGATATTGTATATTCCCTATACTTCATATTTGCGAAGCCAAACTGCTTAAAAAGCAAAATAAAAAATTCAACAAAATTTAGCACTAACTTGTAAACAAACGAAAAAAGAACAAATTTACCTCAACGGGACTTCGTTAAGAGTTTTTTGAGTGGTTTCAACCATTCTACAACTTAAAAAAATTAATAAAAATTAGAAAAAATATGTAAAGCAAATGAAAATGAGATTGGGATGAGTATATCGAAAATTAACTCAAATCATGATTGTTTTTTACGGATTTTTAGGTTGAAGTTTGGATTGATGTTGAGGAGAAGGAAGAAGAAGAAAGGGATAATGTATGGGGTAAATACGAACGTTGTGATAACCGTAGGAAAATTAACCGTTGGTGTTAGATGCATAGCTCTGACGCCAACAGTTGATCTTTCAACGGTTGGCTCAAATGGTTTATTTTGCGGGTCTTACCTTTTACGTGTCTAACTCGACCAAGGCGTTCAACTTGACGCGAACGTCAACATATCAAAATTTGGCTGTGGACGTGCTCTAGGTTTGTCAATTGATGCTTTCAAATGTAGATAGTGTCATATCCATCGAAATCTTGTTTGAATATCAGAAATCGTATTCCCAAATACAGATGGACATCAGATATCTACATCCATAGATACAGAAGATATTCGATATTCATCTTATTCGCTAACGCTTGATATAAAAAACATAAATAGGCAATTTTAGTTTAACGTACATTTTTTTTTACAGTTCCATTGATTAAAAATAATGAAAAATAAAACAAATACGACGGTAATAAATAGTTGGCAGTTAAAACGCATATAATATAAACCACTAACTTGATAAAACAATAAGTATATACATTCATTGTACTAAAATACGCATAATATAAACTATAATCTTTATAATAACCGGATGAAAATTGTTCGGATGCAGATGCATTCATCTCCTCATCTATATCCGTTTTTTTGGATGTTGAATATTCATTTGCTTTTCAAATATGGATACAAACGAATTTTTCAAAGTTTTGGGATATCCATCGACAATCTTACATAAGACGGCAAAAAAAAAAATACTTTTAATATCCATAAAATCTCTTGTGTCTACCATAACTATTGGTCACGTTACAAAACCTGTTTATGTACATACTGTTATCTACATTATTTTGTTGTATGCGACAAACATCCAAAATTTCAATTTCATTATTTTGTCGTTTATCACCCCATGACAGTGAAATGAGGCTAGTAATATTGGAAAATCAAAGGACGACGAATGATCGCTGTAAAACAAAGTCGGTTTTAAATCGAATGAAAAATTAGAAATTCAGTTGTAGGTAAGATTTAAAAATAATTGATATTTATTAGGGTTTTAATAATTGATAGAGGCATTTTAATAGTTTTTATGGATATCAAAAAAAAAAACTCAATAAATAAATAAATGAAAACGAAGAGATGAAATCAAAGGGTGGGAACAGGAAACTTTTGAGCTGTAAATAGATCGCTCGACATAAAGTCTGTAATTTTTCCCGCTTAACGCAGCAACGCTGTTACACTCCCGCCGGCGTTTCACTACTCGAAAAATCCCAATTCCAAACCCTAGAAATTGCGAAATATAGGAAACAAAAATACAATGGCGACTTCGCATGCAATGGAGCGATAAAGGCGGCCAGCCTGCCTACTAATCTATTGATATATCCCGCTATTGACTGTGCATCGGTTCACCATGGCGTATGTTTACTATTAAGCTGGCAAGCATCAAGATCGTACAAAGTAATTTTCTTTTCATTCTCTTATCACTTTACCTATCTCCATATGAATTTGCTTAGGGATTATGAAGAAACGTACTAGCTCCACAAAAATTCCCCTTTTTAGAAGTTATGCAGTTGTTTGGTACATTTATTAATCATGAGCACGGACAAATTTTTTGTTGGAATAGCAACGAGTTCTGAGATTAGATTCAGGTTTTGTCAAATCAAGTTGGCATAATTTAGATTCGAGGATCTCAACTCTGATTACCAAACCTAAATAAAACCAAGTTAGACAGCATACTGTACGAACACATCAAAATACATCATTATGGTGCACTAGTAATGTATTAAAACCCAGTGTAGAGTGCATTAGGAATTCACCACAATCAATTGCAATTGACGTTTGAGTTTTTTTTTCCCACTCCTCGTTAACTTAATGTCTTTTTCTTAGCATCAATGTTATCGTTATAGTTTGACATGGCTTGCCCAACCTTAAATTTACATCATGCGTACAAAACTCGTGAATTTAGTTTACTTGTTTTAAATTGATCGTGAATTCCATTTGACGTTGGGTCGAAAGAAGAAATTTAATGAATAAAGACATGAAACAATACAGTACCAAAATAAAATTGGATGTGAAAGGAACACGTAAAAGGGTTAAACAATAAATGGATAAATAAATAAAAATAAAAAGGGGAAACCCAAAGCTTGGGGAGAGAAAACTTTTGAGTTGTCAATAGATCGCTCAAAATAACCTGTTTATGAATTTTCCTGCTTAACGCAGCAATGCTGTCGCGTTCCCGCCAGCGTTTCAGTACACGAAAAATACCCATTTCAAACCCTAGAAATTTATAAACATAGAGAATAGACTTTGAAAACAATGGCGATTTCACATGCAATGGAACGATGAAGGCGGTCGGCCTGCCTACTAATCTGCCGATTTATCCCGCTATCAACTATGCATTGTTTACCATGGCGTAGCTGGTAAGCAAAAATGTAACTTTCTCTTATTCTTTCTCTTATCAGTGTATATGCATAGGGAATTTGAAGAAACACATGAATTCATTACAGTTCCTTTTTTTATTAGAAGTTATTTAGTTGTTTGGTAGATTAATTAATGATAAGCACCGAAAGAGCTTGTCAACTGGAATTTTTTTTGGAATAGCAATCAGTTTTGGTATTTTTGGGAAGAATATAATGACCAAATGTACTAAGTTAAAGTACGTAATTTAACTACTGTTTTCAATCTCATTGGCAAAAGGCCTATTAGCTCAGCTGGTTAGAGCGTCGTGCTAATAACGCGAAGGTCGCAGGTTCGAGACCTGCATGGGCCATTTTTATTTCGGCCTCTCTTGGGTGATGCACCACCTACTCTGTTATCTTCCACTTTTGGATCAACCAGGCCAAGTCAACAGGAAAGGTCAATTTTTTCTTTTTTACATTCCACATGGGCCATTTTTATTTCGGCTTCTCCTGGGTGGTGCACCACCTACTCTGTTATCTTCCATTTTTGGATCAACTAGGCCAAGTCAACAAGAAAGGTCAGTTTTTTCTTTTTTACATTCCACCGCTGACAGTGGACGTAGGCTGTGCTGATGTGTCCCTTCAGGTTTCTCTCTTTTCAGCATACTGCATTCGTGTTCGCTCGTCTCTTTTCCTTTGACCACACCCACAGCTGCTTCCCGCCCACTTTCTTCCCCAAACTTTTTTCAACCCCAATTATTAACTGTCGTCCAAACCAATTTAATCCTTTTTTATAAATCAAATTCATTGACTAAGACTAAATTCTCATCATTCTTCTAATCTTCGACTAACAATAATCTTCAGTTCCAAGCAGCAGAAAAATTCTCCGCTTTACAGATTCTGTTTATTGGCTTAACCTATCGCACCCATCACTTTCACATTCACACTCCATTTGGCGTTCCGGTAATCTTATCTGTTACGATATGGATATCGTGGAGGATGCTAGAATGCCTGAAACAAAAATATGCGGTAATAAGTGGATAATATAGGAGAGCCATTTGTTTTGTTCCTTCAATTACAGAGATTGATCCATGTGTTTCATACTTATGTTTTAGTCCATTGTTTCGGGCTTTGCAATTTTGTAGATATTTTCAATAAATAAACAGAATCTACGTATTTTGCGTACAATGTATTTTTATTAAATAATAGTAAAGCAAAAGAAATTTTAGCTCTCACATTAATTCTAGCATTTTTCTCACCTCTTCTTAATTTTCTCTAGATATTTATTTAAATTTTATTTTAAAGACCTAATACAATGCATTAGTTTTGAATTGTTTATAAGATTTTATTAATTTTACACTATTGTTTTACATTCAAAATCTACACTTTCTGCTTTCTACAATTATTTTCAAAGTCCTCAATTTTCATGTACAATTTACATTTAAGTCCGTATATTTAAATTAATTAAATAATTTCATTGTAAATTATTTAAAAAAATTAATTAACCATTATTTACTAAATTTTCTAATAAATAACATAGATAACCATGCCAATAGAATATCATGCTCATTGTAACAAAACAGTATAAATATGGATCACATAAAAAACAGTACGAACAACTTTAATGTATAATTATTTATTTTAATAAATTATTAGTTAAATGATTGAAGTTTAAAGGTCACAAATCATCACAACAATTATAAAATTTCACCTCTACTGATTAATTCTCTTCGTTTTTTTCGAATTCATATAAATTATCATTATATTTATTTAAAATGTTATGTTAATTTTTTCCATGATTTTATATTCATATATACCGACATTTTATAATTTCTACAGTCATTTGCAAAGTTCTCATCAATTTTCTTTTATTATTTTACATTCAAATCTATGTATTTAAATTAACCAAACACCGTAAATCCGTACTATATAAATAAATTCAAGTAATTAATACTCATGAAATTCTTTGATAATTTATAAACAAGTTGACAATTTCAATTTATATACCACATTAGTAGTAACACATGGTAGATATTTCTTTCAAATATAAAAATATCTGAATCACCTAACAAAAATTATAGGCATAAACAATAATAAAACGTTTAATTTATGATTGATATATCGAACATTGCATAACAAAAATTTTATTTTAACAACATTTAAAGTATGCGTACCATGTTTTTACAAAGTTAGCATGTGCAATGCATGAGATACATTATATTACTTTATTATTATTATTATTATTACTACTACTACTACTACTACTACTACTACTACTATCCACAATTTTAGTAAATAAAAAAAAGTTTTTCCCTTAATATCTCATGTTACGTTTAAAATTCTTATCAATACAGATTTGTAATTTGACATCTAAAACTCATCATCATGTATATGTGCGGGTGCGCATCAAAACACACAGGATCATGAATTCACTAAATATCACTTCAAAAAGGAACATATTGCATCTGTATTTTTCTTTGAAATTTATCGTATACATAAACACTAAAAATTGTTTCACATGCATCGGTATATCGGTCATATTTAATGTATAATTTCTTAATTTCAACATATAAATTACACTTATTTTAAAATGACAAAAAATATTTTAAAATATAAAATTTTGGAAATAATAATATAGTATATATATTTGTACACATTTTTTAAACGTATAAATCAATAAAATAATATGTTTAACATATGATTTCCTTAAACTTTAGAAATATTGTCGTAAAACTAATTTGAAACAAAATCTATCATTTTAAATAGTTAAAATATGAAAATAATGAATATATGATTATTTTTAACTATTCGAAAATAATTTTTGAATATGTTTTACTATGAAAGCATAACATTTTAACATGCTAAAATCAAAAAATATATGGTTAACATTAGCATATTACATTGTACGTCGACTATTTAACTATGTATATTTGACAATTTCTTTTACAAAATTGCCGTGTGCAACGCACGGGTCACACACTAGTTTTAATATAATGTTTTACAAACTTTTCCTTTATATAATGGTTACCGGCTATTATATTATTCTGTACATGTTTTCGATAGCAAATATTGGTGTCTGGTTGGATTGTGATTTTTAGTTTTGAATTTTCATCGATACAAAAATGCGTATGATGCATGCATATTATTGAAAACGATCGATTGAGAAAGCGGAGTTAGCATACAAAATAGAAAACAACTTTTTGATTCTCCGTGTTTTGAGAAATAACGGAAGCACGAGAAACAATACATCCTTCCGTTGATTCTCCATCCCCTCTGTTTCATCTTTCTTCCACCCCCTCCATCGTTTCTTCACTCTTCTTGTATTTGACATACCTATTGAAAATCGAAAACACACAATTCGTTTTTAAGTCAAACACTACCTTAATTTTTGTTATAATTCACCATTTTTTCTTAAAGTAAGGACCTTGGAACGAGAAGCTAATTATAATGTGACATTCAAATTTGTAAGCCAAGTTGACCAACATTTCGATATAAAATATCAAAAGATTCCGGTATGCATATCATTATGGCTTGCCGAGGAAACCAAATATTTGCGCTTATAGCTACGGAAGTACCGAAAATCCTCTAAATTTTTTTGATTGGCTATGCATTCAAATCACGTTATGCAAGTTTCGAACTTGCGACCTTTCGCATTAAACTTGAAGTCCTGATCACCGACGAAATTTACATTGGATTGCAGTAAAATTTGTAGATTCTCACTTTAAAGCTACCAACCACCTATGTGCGAAACACGAGTTACATCCTAGTATTTGTTCAATTATAGCAATGGGTACTGATTGCATGTTTGTACCTATTCTGAATCCACACAGGAAGAGCGAGAAGAGATATCGATACAGGAATTCTGATATCTCTCAGGATAACAAGACAGACGAAGAATAAAAAGGTTAGTAGAGACCTTCAAAAATATTCGAAATGGTAATTTGTCTTTAATTATTGATGATATTTTGCATAATGATATTTTGCATAATGATATTATTGTATATATATGACTGTAAATATATATATGTCTGTTACAGGGATATCTCCCCTTTCTTCTTCCTCTGTTTAATATTTTAACAGACTAAACCCATAAAACAAATCAAATATTTCTTCCTCGATTTGTTTTAGGTGATAATCTTTGAATAAAAAGTGATTCTATTAACATAATCTAAATTTTAAAAATAATTCCGACTATATTTGTTAAAGATTTATTTCTGGAATAAATTATTTCAGTGAGCTTCTTGAAAATGATAAAAATAAAACATTTTAATCTCTAGTTTGGAATTTATAAACTAAATTGTATTATGAAATTGATGTTGTTATCGGACATCGAGTTCGGGTCGTGATATACAGAGTGGTAGATAAGTACATATTATTTGTACGCCTCACCTAAGTATTAGGAGCGGATCCGGGTGAACAACCCAAGTACTTTTGGAGATGGCAGGTAACCATATTATGATATGACTTTACTTGGGATTCATGTCTGCCGTACATTCATTCTCCCGTCACGATTTACACTATTTACTTTTATACGAGGAGATGAGGTTATACCTGCGATATGATACATGTACAGAGCATAGTGGATTCTCGTATCTTCTATTGTATATGATTTCTCGATAGGCGGCTTATATTTTATATTGATGTTGCTCGAGATTGAGAGATATACTTTGGCATTACTATTTGCTAGCCTAATTATACTTGATGACATCTCATATTTGATGATTTATGGATTTTGATGATGATTTATGGACTTTGATGACGAGTCTTGATATGGATGATTCACTCATTTGATATTGTATCGATTGTATAATATTTGATGTGACTTTATGTAAGCGATGACATCTTTATGCTTGGTTTCGTGGTTGTTTCTATTTGTTATACTGACATTTGTATGTCATTATTATCATACTATACGTATTCTACATCTATATATGTATTAATCTCTAAAGTTAGATTTAGTCTGATCAGTGTGTTGTTTATGTAATACTCGGGTCAGCCCAAGATATTTCAGGTTTAGGGATGGTGAGACCATCTTGTATTTTAGGCATAGAGGGGACAAGAATGTTGTATTGCTGTATATCATTTGAGTATTATGTAGTTTCATGTATATATCTTTGTATTGTATATTGGACATACCTTGTATGTTCTTGTATTATATATTATCGCTGTGATTCAAATTCTGTATTCTCTGTTATTACTATTGATTGTATATTATTCTATCCTGAAGGCACACGTGTTTATTACTTTGTGTAGATACTATGTACGTACATGCGACTTATTTATTCGATGTTTGAATATGTACCAGTATTAGCTTAAAGGAATATATGCATGTATACTCCATATAGCCTCATTCTCCGTTTAATCTGACAGTATTACATAATACTACGCTTGGATAGTATGGGTATAGAGGTGGTGTAATAATCTGTAAAAATTAATAAGAAATTAATTTATTAAATAAGATAAGGCTGAAAATGAAAATTTTGTAACTGTTAGAATTTGAGCATGAATATTGTGCCGTTGGGCTCATGACAATTTTTCGATCAATTTTCATAAATAAAGTTTTGAAATCAAAGCTTAAAAGAAAATGTTACCGACGCTTAAAGTTTTCGGATTCAAATTAACTTAAATGGAATTCAAATCTAAATAAATAATTAATACTAAAGTTTGAAATTCAAAAATTTATAATAGTTGGATTTGGGGGTTAAGTAAACATTAAAATAAAAGTTAACATTAAAATTAATTAAGGAATTAAATAATAAATCAACGATAAATTAATACTCCTTCCTAAAACATAGCGACCGGTCGACCTATGCCGAGAGCTAGTTTACCGTTAGCGTTCAACCGGTAATTGTGGTGGTAGCTAAGGTTTTAACATTGTGAACAGTCCGAATTATATTATTTTAAACCAACTTAAATTTGACTATTTTGGTGCTTTCTAACCACTATAAATAAAAGCCTAGCCCTCCTCACTTTTATTCACAAATTATTTGTGAACTAAACTAAACGCTATTGGTCTCTCTCTTCTTCGAAGATTCAAAAACTTCTTCAGGGTTTCATGTAAGAAATTTTAGTTGTTTAATATTCAATTTCTAATTTATAATATTCAATTTCTAATCGGTCAGAATCTGCCTAGTTCCCATTGAAAATGTATTAAGTGACTTGGGTATTATCTCTTACATTGTTAGGTCATTTTTGATAGTAGATGCGTGGGATTCGGAATGGCCTACATGCGAAGATGGTTTAGTGAGTTGGATTGAAAAGGGTATAGAGTTGGACTTATTATTGAAGAAAGTTACATAAGATATAGTTAGGATGAAGAAATATTCTTATTTAAATTATACTGCTCAAGTACTATTAAATAAAGGCGCTAGATTTTTATTCATCAGACATTGTTGTTTGACACCCTCCTCATAACAACACAGGTTAGAGAAGATGATGCAGATTTCAGAGATGAAGGTAGAAATAGAAACTTGTGGTAGTTATTTGTCTATCTACTTTTATTGTTCTTATATTTCTGATGTACTCATTTAAACATGATGATGTATTTTGTGATATTACTCTATGGTTATTTGGCGTTATTATGTGGTATTACGTTGTATTTTTCTGAAAATTGAATTTTTAAATAAATGGGTATTGTTTTGATATTATATTTTATCCTTCCGTTGTTAGATTCTGAATGTGTAGATAGATAGCTCCGTGTATTGTTCTTTGTATCAATTTTACGAACCAACAGCCAGCTTTGGAACGAGTCTACGGTTTGGGGGGCCTTTTTTGGGTCGAAAGTTAGGCCCTTCATTAGACGGGTTGTTGCATTTGGTATCAGAGCTTAGGTTACTTGATCAATGGAGATAGATATACGTATGAGTGACATACTTGTTGTTTTTGAAAGTATTTTTCCTACTATACACACACACATTATTTTTGAATATACATAAACACACTAGACAGACCTTTATTTCAGCATACGAATACTATCTTAGGAAATTATAAATAAAAGTTTAACCTATATATAGTTGATTATGGCTGAAAATCATTCTTCTAAGACTGGGAAGCCCTTCTAAAAGATACCCACTATTCGAGGGACGCCTGAATGGTTCCAGTAATACTTAAGGCATGTAGGGCAAGTCCCCATTCCTCAACAAGCTGCACCAGCGGCACCCACGATCCCGTTCGTAAAAACAACACTCCGCCTCATAGACTTATCCAAGATGTGAAAAGATTTCTAAAACATGGGTGGAAAGGTTTATACGGGATTAGATGGTTTTGCGAGACAAAGGTTTGGATAAACGAATGTGAGAAAATATTCCGGTAGCTTGGTTGGGAGGACCAGATTATGCGGAAAATGGCGGAATGACACCTTAAAGAAGCGGTCTTAGATTGGTGTCAGGTTGAGGTTAATTTGCAGCTAAAGAGATTTTTACAGCTTAGGCAAGGAGACTCCACTCTGAAGGGGTATATTAGCAGATTCACCGAACTAGCTAAGTTTGATATGAGTTTAATTCATACCCCATGAAAATAGCCATGAAATTCATCAAAGGCCTGAACTCTCCACTTAGGTAATTACTTTTGACCCAAGCACCTATTGGTGCTACCTATGAGACGTTGGTTGAGATGGCTCTACTTCAGATGGTTAGCTCGAAGAAAAGGAGAAAGAGAAAGAGAAGGCATGACCAACTCAAAGTCAAGGAGGAGCTAAGAAGGGAGGTTTTTGGGAAAATAAGAAGTCAAATAGATGTTTAAGAAGGAGGGTATAGTATGTCGGAGATGCCAAAAGAAAGGATATATCAGTAAGGATTGTAGAGTGAGTCTATTAAAGGAAGCTTGTAAGGGGAAGTACTACCACTATCATGAGGAGGGACCCTTCAAGAATCATTGTCCAAAGTTTGCAAAGGAATGGCAGAGTGCGCAAGCCTATGCTATTAAGACTATTCCTATCTCGAGTGGACTTCCCCTTAGAGATCAAGGAAAGGCTGCAATGGAAGGTACAACTCTTATTTTTGGAATACTATTTGTTTCCTATTCGAATTTGGAGCGTCGCATTAATTTATAGCTAGGAATTAATTAACTCCTTAAATCTACAAACCTAAATTGTCACCTACCGAATAGTAGAATCAAATCCTATTAGGGGTCGACATATATTTCTTCAATTTTTAAAGACCTATTTGTGGACATATGTAACGTCGATTTCATTTGTAACATGTATGTTTTTAATTTTAAAGGGTTTGAACTTATCTTAGGAATGGATTGGTTGTCATACTAGAGGGCTATTTTAGACTACGGTATGGGGGCAGTTGGTAAAAAAGTTTTAGGGGGCAGGATATAGATGTTCGTTGTACAACCTAAAACTCAGTCCAGTTAAGCTAGCTGTACTCGATAAGCCTATCATAAGATGAGCTCTCATTCGTACCCATAGTTCCATAATTTCCTGATATCTTTGAAGATGTCATGGGTCTTCCTCCTCGAAGGGAGATCGAGTTTACGATTGAGTTGGAGCTAGAGTAGTCGCTCTGCCATAATGCCACATGGCTCCCAAAGAAAGACGAGAGTTAGATAAGTAGATCTCGAAGCTGTTGCAAAATAGATTGATTCGTCGTAGTACTTCAGAATAGAAATCCCCTGTTATCTTTGCCGCTAAGGAGAACGGCTCATTAAGACTATGTTTCGATTATAGAGAACTCAAAAGGTTGACTAAAAAGAATAGGTATCCCTTACTTAGAATAGGCGACTTGTTTGATCAGCTTGTGGGGGCCAAAATCTTCTCCCAATTGGACTTGGCAACTGGATTTCATTAGTTGATGATAGCAGAGGACAACGGACCGAAGACCGCACTTCGCATTCCATATAGACTGTATTGAATGGGAAGTGATGCCTTTTAGACTGATTAATGCCCTTCCATACTTTGTAGATTTGATGAGTAGAGTATTTAGAAGACGACTAAATAAATTTCTCGTAGTGGTTGTTTATGACATCTTTGTATTCTCCAAGAGTGAAGGAGAGTGTGAAAATCACTAAAGGAAGATAATGGAAACTTTGAGAAGGCACCAACTTAAAGCCAAATTCTCGAAACGCCACTTTTGAAAAAAGAAGGTGACATTCCATAATTGGCCCCAAATGTAAGTGGGAGATTGATAGAGTTAAGGGTATGTCCTCGGGGCAATTCTGCCATTCATTGTAAATTAATTATCTCTGAAATAAATTCTCGTTCAAAATAAAGGTGTTTGTTCTTTCTGTTATATTTTTTTTATAATACGTTATAGATAATTAAATGCTTAATTAAAGCATATTTAACAGAAAATCCATAAATGGTGCGCTTGTGATAGTAATTACAAATAATTATAATCATGAATATTGTACCACAATGTAACAAAACATATCATTTTAAATGTTCCTAGTCAAGATGCATCGAGATTGGATATCAATGTATCCATTTAGATTGGAGTACGTAACGCTCTCCACACATTGGGCAACGTCTTACTCATGACTACTGGGGGCACCTAGGGATCACATACTCATAGTTATTGGATAACTATGGAATGACTCATTCGATAGTTTTTTGTTCGTTAATATAACTAAGGTCATAGAAAATATCGATGTGAATAATTTACATAGTTCTTTCGACTTGAGAATACTGAGAATCTTCAATATGAATGCTCCACTTTAATTATAGTCAAATCGTGGCACAATGTCCATCGAGTGACTTTAGTTGGATCGAGTGGAAGTGTTGAATATAAAGCACTATTACAGAGAGGATTCGTCTTCTAAGTTATATGGGGTTGGTATCACGGTCAACTCAAGTCAATCCAAAGTCAAAATCTCTGGCCAAAGTAGTTTGGCTAATAATAATTGTTATCAATGAACCAAAGACTTTGTGTTTGGGCTATAGAGTTGAATGTGAACGTTGTTGGAATTTTGACCATTTCAATAAGTCCAAAATAATATAGTTTTGATGACGAGAATTGTGGTAAATAATTGTCACAGTGGGGTAATGCTTAATAAAGTGAAATGGATTTTACTTAAGCCGAGTAAGCGATAAATTTGGCCATAATGTCATACCACTTGTTAAGCGATGTGTGAACGTTAACATTTGAATAGTTTGATGTTAATCACTAACCAAATTTACATCCAAGCGTCACACAATCAAAATGATGAATTCTTTTTAGAACGAACATTTAATTAGTTTATAATTATTATAAATTAGTTAAATTTTAGTTATAAAATTTGAATATGATTTGTGTAACAATCCGAAAATTCATCACTTTAGAAATTTTTTAAAATATTCAAATATAAGATTCTTAACGTAAATATTGATATTTTGATAAATAATTAATTTTGGAAATCCCATTTTGAATAAATTTTTACAAAATATACACCTTGGAATAAATATTGATAAATTGGCCGAAAATCATTTTATCAATAGATAGCTCTTTAGCCATCCGACATCGTGCACGGAGTGGGATATATACACTCATTTATCCATATGAGTGAGAATATGTAATAAAATAATTAATTTTATTTTGGAAAATAAAACGTATATATAACATCATAAATAATGTCGCTATTTTAGAATAATTGATTTTTGAATTTAAATGAAGTTCAAATGATTTAACAATTATTTTAATTATTAAATAAGCTCTTTTAATTATTATATAACGATAGAAATAATATTATAAAATTTTGTTTACATATATGTGTATATTAACTAAGAAGCAAAAAAATGACCCGGAATCATATCGTAACGGTGTAACATAGAAAAGTTATATAACGTTATAGACCATATGTGACATACATATATGCACCTATACACTGAAAAGAAGCTACTGTGCTATAAGATCGAGTAATATGGATAAACTAGTTGTGCGGAATAAATAAATAAACAGTAAATGCAGTAAAGTAGATGACACCAGAGGTTTTTATACTGGTTCGGAGCCCGTCATACGTCCAGTCCCAGACTCCTTTTGGAATTTCACTAACACAACCCTCACTTAACCCGGAGGAACAGGTTTACACTTCATGAGCAACCAAACAGGACTTCATCCGCCTAAGCAACTGAATAGGACTTCAACTGCCTGAGCAACCGAACAGGACTTCTTTACAAATAACAAATATATCTGAATGTAGTGTGTTCTTAAATAACGCTGATAAGTCAATTAAGTACAATCTTCCTTTAATCTTCTCTTTTATGATATATAATGTGATGTGCTTTGAGAATTGTGGAAGATAAAGCGATTAATGATCAAAGTATGCAAGCAATTTGAGTGCAATTTGAAAGCTTGAGAATAGATGAGAATACAAGAATGCTAAAAGTAAATTCGGTTAATTGTTTTTTGAATTTTGTAATCTATATATAGTGTATAAGGAGCTGCAATCATATATGAATAGTTATATTGAAAAGAACAGACGCAACCGTTGACTTTGAAAACGTTTCTCTTCGATGAAGAGAAGCGTCTATTCATGAAAAAGCTGTTGAGAAATATTCAGAAGTCTAAATAAAATAATTCAGACTTTTGAATTAAGTTGAAACGCGAACAACAAAGATATAGGCTGTTTTTGGCCTAATTCAGCCGTCTGAATAATTTCATTCAGACGTCTGAATATTGTGGAACAATAATTTTGTTTCAGCATTCTGACATCTGAATGAAGTTATTCAGATGTCTGAATTTAGCTTATAACAAAAAATTACCATGGCCCAAATGGTTAGAGCATTTGTTTTTTGAACTAATGACCCGGTTTCGAGTCCCGCTCCATGCGATTTTTGAAAACTTGATTTTTATTTAAAATATGAATGTATATGTGCGTATACCATTTGGAGAAGATTTTAACATTTGTAAACTCTAGACACGACACTATATGACTAATAATACTTTGTTTGTCACCTTCGTCTTGTCTCTATCGTGTATATCTCTTCTTGTATCTCCATATACATACTTTCATCCTTTTTTGTACTGTGTATCTTCATTTTGAATGTATTTTTTAATCTCTTTTTGATGCTCATGTACCTGCAAATTAGCTTAGTGATTGTTTGGCATAATTGTACAGTTGTTTTTCACTAAAATCCAGTAATTGAGGTTCTAACATTCTCCCCCTTTTCGATGATGACAACTATGCCATTTTAAGAAATATTCATTCTATAAAAAATATTAATATGTTTAAAGCTCCCCCTAAGTATAACATCTCCCCCTAAGTATAATGTCTCTCTCTATCAATATGCATATGAATTTCTCCCCCTTTGTCATTATCAAAAAGAATGAGGGAACATAATAAATTATATAAAATATCTTGTGAATAGTGGGATAAACTCAATATTAATCATGGAGAAAAAATAAAATAGATTTTATCATATTTGCTGAAGTCCATATTTCATTGTAAGCACGTAATTCTATTAAACATATGGATCATTCTTTAAAATTCCAAATTTTATCCTTTTCCTTTTATTTCTCCGAGTACCTGCAATAAATAATGATCATTTTCGGTACCCACTTACTATGTTAGGGTCCGTAGGGTTAGGTCTTGTGAAACCATACCCGTTTGGGTGTGGTTGAACCTTTATAAATATAATTTTCATTATTAACTACCATATCAAAATAATCATTAATGTAATTTTCTCTATTTTTTCAATTAACAGGAACCCAAATACTTAGATAATTTTTATTCATATTTCCAGTCAATGATTTTGTACTTCCAGAAAAATTATAAACATTATTGGTCTTAGCAGTATTTGAATTTCTATAAAAAATTGATTTAGACTTTACTCGAAATTTAGTACTAGCACTATTATTCTTACTATACATGAAAGCATATCCAGTGCTATTTCTACGTTCAGTTTTATTATATCCTAAACCACTTTTATCATGTAAAAGTCTACAAATAGATAAAATTATGTTTAAATAGTTTTGACATTTATTAAATTTTGTGACTTTGGTGTTAAGTTTATCAAATTTAGCTTTAAGGTCACAATTATTATTTTCAAAAGAAATATTTCTATTATTCAAAATATCGATTTTCTCATTTACTCAGAATTCTCGTTTTTTAACGTACGGTTCTCATTTTTGAGAAGGAAATTTTGAGATTCTGGATTATCTAAAGAGGATTGTAATAAATCATTTTGTCTTTTCAAATCAAAAATTTCTTTTGAAAATTTTTCTTTCTCTTTTTCACATATGGTGTTTTGTTCATCTAGAAAGTCTTCAACACATATAAAATTATTCTTTAAAATACCAAATTGATTTTCTATATTTAACTTCTCATTTTTCAATTTCTCATTTTTCAATTTCAACATATTTCATCCTTTCTTAAATAATAAAATTAAGATTTGAAATCTTATTACTTATAGTAACTAATTCATTATTATCTTTTACTGCAATTTGTAAATCAGAAAGTACATTTTTCTAGTCCTCACTGGTGACCTTGACAGAGATTTTTCCTGTTGTATTTCGACTGGATCGTTTCTAGTCATTATTCTATGGCGTTGTGACGATCGATAGAATTCTAGGCTTTGATACCAAATGAAAAGAAGCTACTGTGCTATAGGATCGAGTAATATGGATAAACTACTTGTGCGGAATAAATAAATAAACAGTAAATGCAGTAAAGTAAATGACACCAGAGGTTTTCATACTTCGGAGCACGTCCTACGTCCAGTCGCAGACTCCTTTTGGAATTTCACTAACACAACCCTCCCTTAACCCAAAGGAACAAGTTTATACCGCCTGAGCAACCGAACAGGACTTCAACCGCCTAAGCAACCGAATAGGACTTCAACTGCCAGAGCAACCGAACATGACATCAACCGCCTAAGCAAGCGAATAGGACTTCAACTGCCTAAGCAACCGAACAGGACTTCCTTACAAATAACAAATGTATCTAATTATAGTATGTTCTTTAATAATATTAATTAGTCAGTTAAGTACAATCTTCCTATGATCTTCTCCTTTATGATATAAACTGTGATGTGCTTTGAGAATTGTGGAAGATAAAGTGATTAATGATCAAAGTATGTAAGCAATTTGAGTGCAATTTGAAAGCTTGAGAATAGATGAGAATTCAAGAATGCTAAAAGTAAATTCAGTTAATTGTTTTTTGAATTCTGTAATCTATATATAATGTATAAAGAGTTGCAACCATATATGAAAAGTTATGTTGAAAAGAACAGGCGCAACCGTTGATTTTGAAAACGTTTCTCTTCGATGAAGAGAAGCGTCTATTCATGAAAAAGATGTTGAGAAATATTCAGAAGTTTGATTAATTTTATTCAGACTTCTGAAGTAAGTTGAAAGGCAAACATCAAAGATATAGGCAGTTTTTGGCCTAATTCAGCTGTATGAATAATTTCATTCAGACGTCTGAATTTTGTGGAACAATAATTTTGTTTCAGCATTAAGACGTCTGAATGAAGTTATTCAGACGTATGAATTTAGTTTATAACAAAAAATTACCATAGCTTAAATGGTTAGAGCACTTGTCTTCTGAACTAGTGACCTGGGTTCAAATTCCACTCCATGCAATTTTTGAAAACTTGATTTTTCATTTAAAATATGAATGTATATGTGTGTATACCATTTGGAGAAGATTTTAACGTTTGTAAATTCTAGACACGACACTATATGACTAGTAAAACTTTTTTGTCACCTTCGTCTTGTCTCTATCCTGTATATCTCTTCTTGTATCTCCATATACATACTTTCATCTTTTTTGTACCATGTATCTTCATTTTGAATGTATTTTTTATCTCTTTTTGATGCTCACTTACCTGCAAATTAGCTTAGAGATTCTTTGGCATAATTGTATAGTTGTTGTCATTAAAATCCAATAATTGAGGTTCTAACATACACATATACACATATAAATATATATATTCATGTACATGCAAATTCAAATAAGAAATTTCCATATATAATTACGAATTCAGTTATGGTAAACGTAGAAAAATATCATGATATAAAGTAGAAAATATCATGATATTTCTCACCATTTGTCAAATCAAACTTCCCATCAATGAAGGCACATGACCAAGTCTAGGGTGGAGGGGACTTTGGCCGTCCTTTGGTGATGATGGAGGGAGGTGGTTGGTGATGGAAGGATGATGCAAAGATGGAGATAATATCATGATATTTTTACTCTCCCATTTGCCTGTAAATACCACACCTCTTCTCCACTTCATTTCTTTACTTTTCTCCATCAAAATTCCTAAGCTCTCTTCACTACTCTAATGGTTTCTCATCTAAGAAAAAATATGGAGAAAATAAATTCCAAAAGAAATTAAATATATACAGTATATATATAAACACACCAAAACTTCTCAAAAATCAATCAAAACTCCTCCTCTTTCCCATTAAACACCATGGCAACCACCCCTCACTACCAAAGTCAAGCCCACCGGCCCTTACAACCCTAGGTCGTAAGCACCTCCTGGCTTCAAGATCAAGGCCGAACCACTTAGGAGCTTCAAGTCGAATGCTCTTAAGCTTTTGGTTCAAGTCAGAAAAGCTATATCCATTCTCTAGTTAATCTTTTAATTCCAAGTCAAAAAATTTATACACAAAGACACACACTTTGGATGATATGTTACGCTTGAAATGGTTTGCATTGCTTTGATCATCAAGTATCAAATGTTTATTATAGTAGCTTAATTGTGTAAACTAGTCATGATGATAAATATGCATCGATATTACACTAGGAAATCACTTTTCGAATCAAGTTAAAAAGTGATATGGAATCATTAAAGCTCTTAAAAATGGTTTTGAAATGATTTGATAATATTTTATAAACATATAAACTTGTCACGACAAGGTTTGAATAGAGAATGGTAAACAAGTCAAAACTAGGCACATCCGTAACGGTAGTTCACGATTTCACGCAGTAAAAGTTAATCGAGCATATAACAATTAAAATATGGTTTTAAACTCAACAATCTTTTTCAAATCTTTTATAAGTATTTTTAAAAGGATGATTAAGTTTTTTAAGAAGATTTGAAGTTTTATAATTTATTTAAAAGAGTTTAAATAAATGATAAAAAGAAAAGCTATTATAAGTAAGTGTTTTAATCTTGACTCTTATAAGATGACAAGTAGACTGAATTTTTGTATTCATGAGATATAGATGAGGTGCTTAAATTAAGGAGATGTTAAGGAGAAACTAGTGCCTTGACTCACCAGGCCTCTCTCAAGCGAGGGATTAGATAAGGTCGTAATGTCGAAAATGAGTTAAGTACAAAAGATTACATTTTTCAAATTTAAACGACTTAGATTGCATAGAAATAATCTTCTTATAATTGGTATTAAATTATTCGGAGGGAATCTATGCTATCTGTGCGAATTTAAAAGGTAAGTTCACCATTATTCGACGGATATGTAAGGTTGAATATGAAAATTGATATTGAGTAGAATTAGAATAATTTCCATGATCTGATTTACTCAATAATATTTTCTAAAATGATTTGTGAAAATGATTTGATAATTTCAAAGTTAAAGGGAGGTTTAATGATTCCATATATACCAACAAGAATGTTTAGAAAAATATCTCTCGAAGATATTTTTGATAAGAAAAGTAATGCATAAATCAAATAAAAATTCCCTATTTACTAAATATCTTTTTATTGATGATTGATTCGAAGGAACCGGCGTCGGATTTTAATGACTCTTATCCGAAAACTACTTTGAACCAATTTACATTTGAAGTGAAGACATAGAATGATAATAAATGGAAAGAAGGGATGCTTGTTGCTAACCCTCAGAGGAAATTTCTCATATCATACATATATGGCAGTAGTATCTTCATTTGATCTTCGATGCAAGGGTTGCACGCTACTGATCCTAGAGATGATTCCCGATATGACGTGGTAAGAGAGTTCCTTCATTTGTCCCGCTCCTGAAAAACTCATATGGACGAGTGTCTGACGTTGCATTCAAAGATCACGCTGATCGATCTCTATGAATGTATCATCTGTTTGGTGGCGGAGAAGGCCACTTCTCTTAACTTAACTTCCTTTTCTGAGACGTACGAGCTCAGGAGTTATACATTTGTAGAAATCAGTTGTGTGATTATGGAATGACAATGTGGCATTCAAAGCGAAATGTGTGCTATGAAAGGTAACCATTGCCTTAAGCCTCGCACCTCGAAAATGACTGTAACGACCCAATATTTTCAACCATTCGCATCCGCACATTGTCGGACTTGAATTGTTCAAAATACTGCGTTGTAGAATAAATTTGGCAAAACTCAGAATATACAATAAATAGATCACAGAATCACATACACAGATATCAGAATCTCGCAGCGGAAATTAAAAATTTAGTGGTTCATGAAGCCACTGATATAACTTCAACAAAACAGAACTTACATTGTCTATAATCCTCAATACAAATTTTAAGACATAAATAGAGATAGAGTCTTCAAAGTCTTGAATTCCAGAAAAGATAAAGGCTGAAACAACTTCCAGCAGCGCGAATGATCTACTGAGTGTCCTAGCTACGGAGAAGAAATTGAAGCTGCAACTCAGGCTGACCCGAGCGTAAAAATAAAACATAACACTCGAGTCAGGACATACATACTTATATAATGTAAGCTAATTCAAGTGTACTGTAATATAGAGCAAGTAACTTAAAGGATGCTTGGGACCGCCCATCCTCTAAGGATCCGTCAAACTATTTACTATGTAGTATATTGCGCTATTATACTAGTGTCTATTTATAAAATAAACTTACTTTTTAATAGCGTTAAGGGGTTACCCATATAGCCCTTAACACGTAATAGTCCCAGTAGTCCATCCAATATCATAGTCCCTCCTGATCGGGAAGCCACTAGAGGATACCACACGGGCTACGGGAGAAAACCAAACTCGTACAAGGCGCGATAGGGTAGGTGACACGGCACAACTAGGCGATGCCAGGGTAGATATACCAATTGCTATCCAGGCTGATGGTAACGCGCAGCGCGCAGCTGCCGCCCACCTCGAACTAACTCCCCCAAAATCAAAATATAGAAGTGGCCACTGAATCAATCCAAGATCATAGTATAATATCGAAGAGGAGCGTCCGATCAGAGGAATGACCTCATTGGCCTGGAATTGCTCCTGTTTTAGCCACCTTATGCCAACTCACGGGAGTTGGGTCCACGTATTTACCTTACAGGAAACGTCGCCACCACCTACTTCATTCTGGAACTCCACCGCGTACACGGTTAGTCAAAGTGGTTTTCGGTATCGACAGAGAGTATGTCCATATCCGATCCCGGTCTCTTTGCCAACCCATCGTTATTATAACACCGCGGTTATTTAAAAATAGTTTATACTTTAAAACCAGAATATAATCCATTTCAAACCATAATATTACGATATCATTTCTTCTTTAAAAACACAAACCATTTATTTTCATATTATTTTATAAAAGCCCAAATCAATGATATCGTTTCCCAAATAAAATTTTCCTTTCCAAAAATTATGTCACTTTTTATTATTTAATATCCCATGTGACCAATATTTTGTTTGTAACTTTCAACATAATTCTTCGAAAATCCATAGTATTTTAAAACCATTATTTTCAAAACTAAATGGTTTGGATATTCAACGGTATGCGAATTAAAAAGGTTTAACTTTACTGTTGCCTTATAAAGAATAAATTACATGGCTTTCCAAATATTTCTTGTTTTAAAGTTAAACCAAAGTCCAAAATATTACTTCAAGTCCCAAAACCATTTCAATTTTATATATATTTATATCCATTTTTGAGCATTAATATTTCAACTAAAGTTGGATTTTTATCCTTTCAAAATCAATATTCTATTAATTAATCTTGACCATTCACATAAAATCCATAATTAATAAGACTTCAATTCCTAGTAAAATATATATATATATATAGAATTTTTCCACTTCAAATTATACTAGAATATCCATTTCTATTTATTTTGGGAAAATCCAATTACAAATATCATATCTTAAAATTTCCAACTTTACATTTAAACATAGGATATAAATTTACCAAATTCCATTTTCTAAATTTCTTCCATTTTCAATAAAGAAATTTATATTCCTTTTAATTTCAAAAGTTCAACTTCATAGGTATATAAATATGGAATAAAATATTTATACAATATAAATTTAAGATTTATAGACCGTATTCAATCCAAACCATAGAAATCACATTAAAATAGTTATATATAGACCGCGGTGCCTGTATATAATTTTCTATCCTATGGTCAAGTGATACGGATATTTATCATTTCAATCCGCAATTTAAAAAAATAAAACTTTGCGGTTTTATCATTTCAAACCACAATCCCGAATGAAATGTAAAATGTATGCTAACTTGCAGTTTAATGATATCAAATAAAACATTCATTCAACAACACATCCATCATCCAGTCACAACATCGATCAATATCAATCAATAACAATTATATATATGATCATATATAACAGGTGATAACTGGCAGTTTATTCAAATTAAATTTTATCAATTATTAATCTAACAATTTATATTCAGTGATAATTGACATAACTGTTAACTAGCAGTTCATATGCAAACAATAATTTCTAACAGCCAATTTACACGCAATAAATCAATTAAATTAACAGTTACATTCAAAAAAAATGCAATTCAACAGATATGAATGAAATAACATGCCAAAAGCTCATAAATAAATTTCTATTCATTTCTAAAATTTATTTAACAAACATAAAAGCTTCTAGTAGTTGTGAGTGGGTTAAAACACTCACCTTTTGAATTTTAAATCGAATTCAAACCCGATTTAAACCCAAAAATTCGCCCGTCTCAGAATTCAGAGTTAAGTACATAATAAACTGATTAGGAATACTATTATATCTACTATAGCATATTATGAGTGCTGCTGTTTCTAAAAATAAAATGTTTTGGAAATTTTTTTTATAAATGAACTTAGGAATATTTCAACCTTGAAATGAATATTGTTTGGCATTGAATTTAAAAGGTATAAATGAAGATTATTTTAAAGGTATTATGATTTTAGTAGCATGATTTCCAAATGATAATATTTATAAATTTAATGATCTCAAAGCATTATGATTGCAAATTTATTATCTTATTTGTTTTCAAACTATCTTTAAGTGTCCTTGGTTTCCCTATCTGCTACAGAATGAGGAGGCTATTGCTTATACCAGTCTATTTAGAAATCTTTTCTATAATCTTTAAAAATCTTTGTTACTCATCGGGGCCTGAGCACCGCTTACCACCCATAGACCGACGGTCGAACTGAAAAGAGTAAAACCGATTCTAGAAGATCTTCTTCGTGCTTCAAATCCGGAACTATTCGTTTAAAGTTCTTGTTTATCTAGCTTATCTTCCTTTGTTTCTTTTCTTTTGTTCCTTTTCGAGGACGAAAAGTTCTTAAGTGGGGGAGAGTGTAACAGCCCTAGTTTTTAGCTATTTATTTCTTTTAATTTTTTTGTTTTTAGAAACATAATTTATATAAATTGTGTTTACCAATATTGTTTAAATATTTAATTTAGAGAATTAAACTCGTTAATTTAATATGATTTTTGTAACTAAATTTAAGAAGAAGAAAAAAAAAGAGGAAATTTTTATAATGTATAATGAAGTGTGTGGTAACTAAATGTTTTGGATATTATCATAATATCTGTTGTTATACCCATTCCCTAAAAATAATGAAAAGGAGAAAATTTGTAACATATTAAAGTAGTTAATTAATTATGTTAATTTGGTAGGTTATGACATGCAAATCATGTTGGTGGAATATTCTCAATTTTGACATATTAATTATGTTAGCAGTGAACATTGTTAAGCAATTTAAAACAATGAAACTTATAATCAATTTATTTGATAAATCTACCTTATTCCTAATTAGCAATTTAAAACTTGAATAAAGGCACATACGGATATTTTAAAATGGAGTTAATGACAATTAATAGATATTTCAAAAAGAAATTTATGACAATTAATAGAGAAATTAATTGTAAAATTTCAGTAGTTGACCAGAATTAATTTATTGAATAATTAATGCAAATTAATAAAATTGATGAAAGATAAATAAGTTAATTCTTTTGGTTAATGGCATGAGGACACGAGGTTAATCCCCATTTTGTAGGAGAAATCTGCCCGTGTAACCAGTCCGGCTACCAGTGCCTACAAAGCGGACGGATTAATGTGAGACGTCGCAGGATTGATAATTAAAAAAAAGGGTTAATTAACTAATTAAGTTAGTAACCAAATTTGAGTATGTAATTAAAGGAGGATAATTAATTGGTAATATGGTAATTAATTGAAATCAATTAAGGAGGGTAATTAAAAGGGATAAGGTAATCAATTGAAATCAATTAAAGGCAATTAAAGGGGAATTAATTGATTAGAAGAATATGGAAATCAAATTTGCCTTCCTTTGCGCGTGACACAAAATTTTATTCTTTTAACATTTTGACATTTGCCTCTTACCATTTGTTTCTTGAGCATGTCACTGTATTCATTTATTCACGCAGCCTTATCCACAAAAATATCAACTCTTCCAATTGCCATTTTTCCTCTCACCTAAATTAAATGCATTCAAAATTTAATCTTGCCTATCTTTGTAAATTTTCGCATACCCATTATATCTCTCTGTTTCCACTGCGTTTGTTTTGCAATAAATAAATTTTTCGAACCATTGATCAAGTAAATATTTATGTAAGCATTTATTACTTTTGCCTTTTCAGTTAAAAGCTTTTTCATTGCTTACCATAAATCACGCAAGAGCTCAAGTTTTGCTTCCTCAATCAAATCTGTTCAAATTTGCAGTAACGCATGCTTTAAATTTAGATTATAACTGGCATAAATCACGCAAGCTATCTAAAAAAAAAAAAAAAATCCAAAAGAGTGATATCGTTCAAACATAAAACTGGAAAGAGAAATCAACGCATGCATTTATCACAATTTTCGTGTAGCGTTCAAACAAGAAGAACTGGAAATAAATCTCTTGCCTAAACGCATGCACTCAAAAATCAACGCTTGCATTTATTTCTTACGTTTTCAAACCTGCCTATTTATCTCCCCTTTTTATTTCGCAAGTTTATCTATAAATACTTTGCCTCATTCACATAAGTTTTCATATCTCCTTGTTTGTCCCTCTCTGGTACAAGCTTCTATCAGGTAAATAATTTGCATTGTTTATTTCTTTGCTTCTTCCAATTTTCCTTCCTCCTTCTTGTGTTCTCTGATTTCCTTGCTCGGCTACTTCCCCATCATGCCGTGCCATTTATAAATACATATAGAACTTTGTTAGTAGTAGGCTGGAAGAAATGATATAAATTGATTGTAGGAAGCTAGACTATGGAATTAGTGTAGTTATGATGTAGTTAGTGGTATTGTGGATTTGGATAAGTGCAGTTTGAAGAGGAAGGCATAGAAAGAAAAAAAACTGTTTAAAGAAGATTTTGGAAAATTTTTATTTTGTACTTTCTTCTCTGTCGCTGGAAAATAAATTCGGTGATGACGGCCGCATCATCGACTTTCATTTTCGAGTTTCGAAGAGGAAAGGCCACTGTAGTAAATTCTACTACAGATTTATTTTAGAACTTTCTAAAAATTTTCTTTTATTGTTCTAACTATAATTAGAGATATTGAGTAGTAAGAACTTATATATCTATTATTTTGAAATAAATGGAAATTCAACTCGGTATTTAATTCTAAAATTTTCCGTTAACTAATTGAAAATTTTAGTGAAATAAAAGTTAGGTAATAAATGAATTGAAACCCCTAATTGAAATAAGAGAATTAATGCTAAGGATAAAGGAAGATAAATATTTTAACTTATGAATATTGGTAAAGACTTAGTGAATAATCAATGAATTAAAAGAATGGAGATTTAACTTGTATAAGGTTCAATTGCATTTCTTTAACATAAATAACTTACCCAAATATAAAAGTTGAAATGTTAAACAAGAAACTAGAATTGAATATTTTACAAGTAGGGATTTAGGAATAATGAAGTATTCAATAAATTACGGTTATAACAAGAATTTAATGGTATAAACTTAGGTTATAACTTTATTGAAAATAAAGTTAAGAATTAGTAATAGATGATAGGAACCTGAGTGTATAACATGAAATTCAAAATAAGAATTTATTATATGAGTATTCACTTAAGTATGTTTTATCTCCCCTATTCTAATATAATGGAAAGTAGGAAAATTTTAATGACTGCAATTCATAGTTAATGAATGTTATTAATGAGAATTCAAGGGAAATCTTACAAGTGAAGATATTCAAAATATTTGTTGTTATTAATGAGAATTTATTTTATAGACTTAAGTAATAAAAGGAAACTTAAGTAATAAAAAGGAAATACAAATATAATGAATTTGGTGATAATTGGAAAATAAACTTGTAAGAAACAAAGAAATCCCTCATAAATGAAGGAAAGAAAAATCAAAACACTGAATTATGAAATAAATGTATAATGAGATATTTTGGTGTTGATTTGAATTGTTGGTTGATGTATGTTGTTGGGTAAGGAATTATGGAGTTGTTAGATTTACAAATAATCTATCTTTGTTCCATCCAAGGCTGTTGAGCAATGGATGTACTTGATAGTTATTCTTCATTCGTACAACTTCAGAATTTGAACCCGAACAACTAATTGTTGTTTGATTAAATGATTGTTTGTTGAATGTGGTGTGTGCTGTTGAAAAAAATTGTGGTTGTTGCATTTGATTGGATATGAATGATTGAATCCACCTAAACCTTTCACTGTAAAATAAATATTTAACCTTTTAGATTATATAAGTGAATACAGGTAATGGAAGCAACTGCTACGGCTTTTGGTTCCAAAATAATAAAAGCGTATTGCCCGACAAATAGGTACGTTTCCGGATTACGTTTAAAGCGCTATTTCATATATTCTCCCGTGCGGGATATTTTATTTTGGATATATATATGTAATATATTTGTATATTTGGATATTATATTTTCTCCAGAGTCCCTCCGTACAAAGGAGACTCTGCCAAAAAAAAAAAAAAATTCGTAAATTTTGGACTTAGAATTTTTTTTTTTAAAAAAAAAAAAAAAAAAATATTTTTCCAACTTTAATAACTCAAGTATTAAAGGATATAATGATTATAAAACAAGAATATTTCATTTAGGAGGATTAGTCCAGGAAAATATTGTTTATAAATTAAAAATTGAAATAAAAAGTACTGTTTATTCTTCCTTCTCCCTTCTTTTTTCCTTTTCGGGGACGAAAAGTTTTGAGTGGGGGAGATTGTAACGACCTGATAAATTTATGATATTTTTATAAATTTAATTTATATGTTTGCTAATTTAATCCAGTATAAAATTAAAGTCTTAGGATTTTAAAAGGATGAATGTAGGAGTTAGATAGTAACTGTAATTACAGGTAGAGATTTAAAAGGTTATATGACATAGATTTGAAAATAACTGAAAGTTGTGTTGTAGTTATAAGTCTTAATTTGTTGGTTTAATGGTATTAATGTAACAATAACTGAATTGGATTACATACACACAAACATTTGAAAAATTTATTAGGTGGACTAAATTGGTTAAAGTTCATAAGTTGTGCATTTCAATTTAGTAGAAATTCTAAACGATAAACGAAGATTTAAATAAACGCTAAATTAAAACTATGTAAAATGGTGACTTAAGGCCTAGTTATAGGAATTGGAATATAATCCAAAATTTAATTAATGATAGTAACGTAGTATTAGCTAATAAATAGATTTCAATGCAGTAACCAAATGAAAGGAATAGGAATGAATATATATATTGAATAGGAATGAATATATATATTGGTTTGAAATGAAATAAAAATGTGTCACATTTAGATGGAGTAAAATTTAAGAAACCTATAAATGTGGAATCAGTAAACATTTGTAAAAAATATTGCCTAGAATAAAATTCATTTAATATAAGAATTCAAAGGTGGAAGATTTACATTTGGATTGAAAGGTATAATTAATTGAATTGGTGATTTGGGAATTTAATCCAAGGGTTACTCTAAAAATAAATACGGATAAAAAGAGGTTAAACTAAGGAGGGGCATTAATTGATTTTAAGGCTTATTTAATACGTTAATAGGCAAGACTCCGCATTCATACATTTATACAAAGCTAAATAGAAGCACAAGTGTGATATAATGTAAATAGATGGATATCAACCTTTATTTATATGTTAATGGGATTTAATTTCTATTGTATAAAAACCGCAATTTAATGAAGATTGAAATAGCTAATTCATACGTTAGTTGATTTAGCTGGAATATGAAGATATTTAATGGAATAGTGAAATCAAATGGGAATGGGTTTCCATTGTTCATTTGAATTCACATTCATCATAAAAACTTATTTGAAAACCAAAGGAATAATAAAGGAATCAAGACTTAATTAGTAATTTGGATTTAAGACATGGCAATTTGGATTTATTGCAACATTTAATACCATAGAATTTAGTAAAGCTTATTCAAATTTTAGTTGACCATTTGTGATATAACTTTTTGAAAACAAGACTTTATTTATGAATTGAGTATTTGATTCAACGAATGGTAATTACTTCATTTAAAAATGGAATTTAACGTAAATTTGTACGTTATTAAAGTTAAATGAAAGCTGTAAACATTTGACTTAGAGAACAATTGAGTGAAATCTTAACTAATGTAAACTTCATCATATTGACATCCATAACTGTGAATCATAGGAAGAAGGTAAATAAATGAACTTAACCAAACTATTTATGTTGAATATTGAAAATTTGAATAAATAAATAGTTAAGAAAATTAAGGGAATGGGAATAAAAATTTATTTATAATTTGGAATTTTAATTACGGTGAAAAGGGTTAACTGCAATTAAAAGTAAGTTGAGATGGAAATCAAGTTATTTATTTAATTTGGTTTAAGATGAGAGTGTATAAGTATAAGATTAGGTAATTTGTGAGAATAAATTTATAATTCCCAATTAATAAGAAAGTGCAGAAATTAAAATTGCAAATTTATATACCTATAAATTTTTATTCACATCCAAGCTTGTTAAATTTATTGGGATTAATTGAACTATCTAAGTAATGAAATTTGGCCAATAATAGGAGTTGAAACATAAAAATTGATTTTTTATGATTTATTTAATTGATTTAATAATATTAAAAATAGCCATTTTTGTCACGGACTCGGATTTCGTCCAAACCAGTTTCATCGGATCCGTAACGGTGAATTATAATAATGTTTCAAGTTTCGTTGCGATCGGACTTGTCGTTTGATCGTACGGACTCGAAACGCCTTGAAATTTACGCATTTTGAAATCAATTTGAAATTTTGTTTTTTTAGCATAACTTCTTCATACGATCGAATTTGGTCACGAAACTTTTTCCATCGCGTTCAGAATATTTTAAAACACCTATTTGGATATATAGTTTTAACAAATTCGACTCCGGAGGCATAGCGGGCTTTTTGGACCATGGTTTGTCACGCACGTTCGCGTATCCAGTCTAGCTACCCTACCTCTAGCCTATCTATAAATATACATCTATAAACCCTAGCTCCTTTCTTTTTCATTTGCTGTAAGTTCATTTCTTCACTCTTTTCTCTTTCCCAAATGTATACATCTCAGATCCAATTCCAGATCCATCCACAGTTCAAAATCAAAAGTCAAAACTCAAAAATTTCAGAAAATTCCAGAAAAAATATATGTTGAAGTATTCGATACGCGTAATATACTGGTGAAATTCGTTTTTCAATTGGAGCTGTCGTTTATCCAGAATAAATTCAAACAGCCCCAAAACCGTTCATCATCGCCGTAACAAAAGTTGTCGGATCGGAAAAACATTTCTGGGTTTTGGAGAGGGAACCGAGGGGATCGCATCTGTGTAGTTTGTTTCGAGTTTCAACGGTTGGATTGGCGGGAATTTTCGATTAGGGTTGATAAAGTATGGGTTGCGTGCGTGTTTTCCTCTGTTCGAAGGTGCGTGCGTTGCTGTAGCTATGCGCTTCTCTTTAGGTGACGTGGCTTGTGAAGGTGAATGTGTGTCATTTGTTTATTTCCAATTTTTGAATTCAATCACCATTTTTCGCCATAACTTTCTCATACGAAGTCGGATTCACACGAAATTTTTTTGTTAGGATCGTAATTTAATTCCGGACTCGATGACGCTGGTTTGGACGAAATCCGAGTCCGTGACAAAAATGGCTATTTTTAATATTATTAAATCAATTAAATAAATCATAAAAAATCAATTTTTATGTTTCAACTCCTATTATTGGCCAAATTTCATTACTTAGATAGTTCAATTAATCCCAATAAATTTAACAAGCTTGGATGTGAATAAAAATTTATAGGTATATAAATTTGCAATTTTAATTTCTGCACTTTCTTATTAATTGGGAATTATAAATTTATTCTCACAAATTACCTAATCTTATACTTATACACTCTCATCTTAAACCAAATTAAATAAATAACTTGATTTCCATCTCAACTTACTTTTAATTGCAGTTAACCCTTTTCACCGTAATTAAAATTCCAAATTATAAATAAATTTTTATTCCCATTCCCTTAATTTTCTTAACTATTTATTTATTCAAATTTTCAATATTCAACATAAATAGTTTGGTTAAGTTCATTTATTTACCTTCTTCCTATGATTCACAGTTATGGATGTCAATATGATGAAGTTTACATTAGTTAAGATTTCACTCAATTGTTCTCTAAGTCAAATGTTTACAGCTTTCATTTAACTTTAATAACGTACAAATTTACGTTAAATTCCATTTTTAAATGAAGTAATTACCATTCGTTGAATCAAATACTCAATTCATAAATAAAGTCTTGTTTTCAAAAAGTTATATCACAAATGGTCAACTAAAATTTGAATAAGCTTTACTAAATTCTATGGTATTAAATGTTGCAATAAATCCAAATTGCCATGTCTTAAATCCAAATTACTAATTAAGTCTTGATTCCTTTATTATTCCTTTGGTTTTCAAATAAGTTTTTATGATGAATGTGAATTCAAATGAACAATGGAAACCCATTCCCATTTGATTTCACTATTCCATTAAATATCTTCATATTCCAGCTAAATCAACTAACGTATGAATTAGCTATTTCAATCTTCATTAAATTGCGGTTTTTATACAATAGAAATTAAATCCCATTAACATATAAATAAAGGTTGATATCCATCTATTTACATTATATCACACTTGTGCTTCTATTTAGCTTTGTATAAATGTATGAATGCGGAGTCTTGCCTATTAACGTATTAAATAAGCCTTAAAATCAATTAATGCCCCTCCTTAGTTTAACCTCTTTTTATCCGTATTTATTTTTAGAGTAACCCTTGGATTAAATTCCCAAATCACCAATTCAATTAATTATACCTTTCAATCCAAATGTAAATCTTCCACCTTTGAATTCTTATATTAAATGAATTTTATTCTAGGCAATATTTTTTACAAATGTTTACTGATTCCACATTTATAGGTTTCTTAAATTTTACTCCATCTAAATGTGACACATTTTTATTTCATTTCAAACCAATATATATATTCATTCCTATTCAATATATATATTCATTCCTATTCCTTTCATTTGGTTACTGCATTGAAATCTATTTATTAGCTAATACTACGTTACTATCATTAATTAAATTTTGGATTATATTCCAATTCCTATAACTAGGCCTTAAGTCACCATTTTACATAGTTTTAATTTAGCGTTTATTTAAATCTTCGTTTATCGTTTAGAATTTCTACTAAATTGAAATGCACAACTTATGAACTTTAACCAATTTAGTCCACCTAATAAATTTTTCAAATGTTTGTGTGTATGTAATCCAATTCAGTTATTGTTACATTAATACCATTAAACCAACAAATTAAGACTTATAACTACAACACAACTTTCAGTTATTTTCAAATCTATGTCATATAACCTTTTAAATCTCTACCTGTAATTACAGTTACTATCTAACTCCTACATTCATCCTTTTAAAATCCTAAGACTTTAATTTTATACTGGATTAAATTAGCAAACATATAAATTAAATTTATAAAAATATCATAAATTTATCAGGTCGTTACAATGACAAAAACAGGGTATAAGAAGTAGGGCTATGTGGGTCACACCCATTAGGAGATGTCGTCACCTTTCTAGATAGCCTCTATAATTTGGGTAGTTTTGTAAGATCGGGATCCCCGTAAAAGTCGAGAACTGCCGGGTGATGACATATTCGGTACTATTAAGGAAGAGGTAGGTCGGTACTATGTTGCTTTAGATGCCCAGTATTTGGACCCTAGGTACATCCTTCTAGAGGTGTACTGTACGGAAGGTAGTCCCTTGCCTTGTCATTATATGCAATCCATTCCTTAATAAGTGCCTTCGAACTTAGATGTAAACCTATTATGTCGTCAAATTTAACCAATGTAACAATTTCAGCTATTTTAATATGTTTATTTGAAAAACATTTTTCAAAGAAAGCCATTAGAAATAATATCAATGGATTTCACATAGAAATGTTTTGGTTATCATAAGGTAAAAACTTGTTCTACGTTTATATGCGGCGTGATCTTATGAGATACCATTTGTTTTTAAAATATCCGTATTTTGAGTTTCTTACACCAGTTGCGTGACTGGCCCGGAGTATATTTTTCTTTTCCCTTAAACTCTACGTGCCTTATCTTTTAGGCAGCCAAGTAGTTAGATAGCTTGGAGCGTTTTGGAAAAGCCTGAAGCGTGGAGCTGGAGTGTCCTGTGTAGATAGTTATCTATTTTCAAATTTTCGCTGTATTAAGTATCTACCAACACCTGTAGGGATAGGCCATTATAACTATTCTGGCTGGATTAGTGCTTACCATAACTCTGACGCATCATTTTGAGAGTGATTGTATTATATTATCTTCATGTATAATTCTGTGTTGAATACGATGTATGATTCTGTTGTTGTTCCATCTTCTATCTTTATTTTCTTTTTTCCCTTAACAATCGAGTTTCCGGCATTTGAATTTGCTGCACGTAAATATTGAGGATGAACTAATGTCGATTTTTGAATGTCGAAAACCCCAGTCGTCACAGTTGATATTAGAGCGAAGGTTAATGAATACCGAAGCCTTGATGTGATCGACTCATTAGAGGTAGGGTTAGTAATACCCTAAAATAAGTTTAGTCAATGAGAGTGCGTAATCATAATCTTTATCCATCTAAACTATTCTACGCTTAATACCCATTTCCCAAGATAATCACGTCTATATATTCTAAAGGTGTTCCCTTACTATATTTGTGTAGTGAGAAATGAGTAACCATCATGGACGAGGCAGGGGAGGACCTCAGGTTGATCTTGCTACTTTCTACAAGAATTATACCAACTTAGGACGAAAATCATTTAGGGTAAATGGGCACAGAATCTGTTACAGAGGTTCAAGCTTGGCTTCGCTCATATGAGAGAATCTTTAAGGGATTAGGCATCAATGATGAAAAGAAGCGCTTCTTGGCATCTTGGCAATTACAGGAGGGGGCCCTAGCTTGGTGGGGGTCAATTACCATCAATGAGTCAGAAGACAATTTTTCATGGGAAAGATTTGAAGAAATTTTTGAAGAGCAGTGTATACCCGCCGCAGGAAAATCTTGTCTCTATAAAAGCTTCATGAATTTAAAACATGAAGAAATGTCGGTGGAAGAATAATCAAGAAAGTTTGACAAATTATCTCTCTTTGGGTCTGGATTGATAGATACACCACTTAAGAAGAATGAAATGTTTGTGGCTGGATGAGAAAAGAGTTTCATAATTGGATGACTTCTTATCTAAAAAGATCATTCGTGAACCTAGTAGTTATGAGTTTGCGATATGAAATTCTTGATGGGTAGATGTCAGCATCAACACTAAATATTAGTAATAGTAGCAACAACCCTAGCAAAAAGGAGCTAAATACAGAGGCAAAGAAGCAATAGGGAAGGAAGAGGAGAAAGAATTCAAAAGGTGTCACTTGTGGATATTATGAGAATAAATGACATATAGATGAGAATTGTTGAAAGAAGCAGCAAGCAAGTACTATTTCTTCTATGACACTCTATTCGTGTTGTCCCCAACAAGGGCATATGACGATGGATTGTCCATTTATGGAGCTAATCCAAATAGCTGAGGCTTATACCATGAAAGAAGAACCATTAACTTCGAAAGAGACCAAGGAAAAAGGAGTTTTAGAGGGTGCTATTTCATGTTGAGGGTAGTGCGGTTAAAGTATTATTTGATACTACGGCTTCCCGTAGTTTATTTTCAAAGAATTGGTTGAAAATTTAAAGCTTGTGACAAATATAGTAAATCCTCGTATTTGTGTCTTAAATCCCATAGGCGGTTAAACAAACCTTTGTATGATTGTTTTTTACGGATTTTTAGGTTGAAGTTTGGATTGATGTTGAGGAGAAGGAAGAAGAGAGAAGGGGATAATGTATGGGGTAAATACGAACGTTGTGATAACCGTAGGAAAATTAACCGTTGGTGTTAGATGCATGGCTCTGACGCCAACAGTTGATCTTTCAACGGTTGGCTCAAACGGTTTATTTTGCGGGTCTTACCTTTTACGCGTCTAACTCGACCAAGGCGTTCAACTTGACGCGAACGTCAACATATCAAAATTTGGCTGTGGACGTGCTCTAGTTTTGTCAATTAATGCTTTCAAATGTAGATAGTGTCATATCCATCGAAATCTTGTTTGGATATCAGAAATCGTATTCCCAAATACAGATGGACATCAGATATCTTCATCCATAGATACATAAGATATTCGATATTCATCTTATTCGCTAACGCTTGATATGAAAAACATAAATAGGCAATTTTAGTTTAACGTACATTTTTTTTTACAGTCCCATTGATTAAAAATAATGAAAAATAAAACAAATACGACGATAATAAATAGTTGGCAGTTAAAACGCATATAATATAAACCATTAACTTAATAAAACAGTAATTATATACATTCATTGTACTAAAATGCGCATAATATAAACTATACTCTTTATAATAACCGGATGAAAATTGTTCGAATGCAGATGCATTCATCTCCTCATCTATATCCCTTTTTTTTTGCTGTTGAATATTCATTTGCTTTTCAAATATGGATACAAACGAATTTTTCAAAGTTTTGGGATATCCATCGACAATCTTACATAAGACGGCAAAAAAAAATACTTTTAATATCCATAAAATCTCTTATGTCTACCATAACTATTGGTCACGTTACAAAACCTGTTTATATACATACTGTTATCTACATTATTTTGTTGTATGCGAAAAATATCCAAATTTTCCATTTCATTATTTTGTCGTTTATCACCCCATGACAGTGAAATGAGGATAGTAATATTGGAAAATCATAGGACGATGAATGATCACTGCAAAACAAAGTCGGTTTTAAATCGAATGAAAAATTAGAAATTCAGTTGTAGGTAAGATTTAAAAATAATTGATATTTATTAGGGTTTTAATAATTGATAGAGGCATTTTAATAGTTTTTATGGATCTCAATAAATAAATAAATGAAAACGAAGAGATGAAATCAAAGGTGGGAACAGGAAACTTTTGAGCTGTAAATAGATCGCTCGACATAAAGTCTGTAATTTTTCCCGCTTAACGCAGCAACGCTGTTACACTCCCGCCGGCGTTTCACTACTCGAAAAATCCCAATTCCAAACCCTAGAAATTGCGAAATATAGGAAACAAAAATACAATGGCGACTTCGCATGCAATGGAGCGATAAAGGCGGCCAGCCTGCCTACTAATCTATTGATATATCCCGCTATTGACTGTGCATCGGTTCACCATGGCGTATGTTTACTATTAAGCTGGCAAGCATCAAGATCGTACAAAGTAATTTTCTTTTCATTCTCTTATCACTTTACCTATCTCCATATGAATTTGCTTAGGGATTATGAAGAAACGTTCTAGCTCCACAAAAATTCCCCTTTTTAGAAGTTATGCAGTTGTTTGGTACATTTATTAATCATGAGCACGGACAAATTTTTTGTTGGAATAGCAACGAGTTCTGAGATTAGATTCTGGTTTTGTCAAATCAAGTTGGCATAATTTAGATTCGAGGATCTCAACTCTGATTACCAAACCTAAATAAAACCAAATTAGACAGCATGCTGTACGAACACATCATTATGGTGCACTAGTAATGTATTAAAACCCAGTGTAGAGTGCATTAGGAATTCACCAAAATCAATTGCAATTGACGTTTGAGTTTTTTTTTCCCACTCCTCGTTAACTTAATGTCTTTTTCTTAGCATCAATGCTATCGTTATAGTTTGACATGGCTTGCCCAACCTTAAATTTACATCATGCGTACAAAACTCGTGAATTTAGTTTACTTGTTTTAAATTGATCGTGAATTCCATTTGACGTTGGGTCGAAAGAAGAAATTTAATGAATAAAGACATGAAACAATACAGTACCAAAATAAAATTGGATGTGAAAGGAACACGTAAAAGGGTTAAACAATAAATGGATAAATAAATAAAAATAAAAAGGGGAAACCCAAAGCTTGGGGAGAGAAAACTTTTGAGTTGTCAATAGATCGCTCAAAATAACCTGTTTATGAATTTTCCTGCTTAACGCAGCAACGCTGTCGCGTTCCCGCCAGCGTTTCAGTACACGAAAAATACCCATTTCAAACCCTAGAAATTTATAAACATAGAGAATAGACTTTGAAAACAATGGCGATTTCACATGCAATGGAATGATGAAGGCGGTCGGCCTGCCTACTAATATACCGATTTATCCCGCTATCAACTATGCATTGTTTACCATGGCGTAGCTGGTAAGCAAAAATGTAATTTTCTCTTATTCTTTCTCTTATCAGTGTATATGCATAGGGAATTTGAAGGAACACATGAATTCATTACAGTTCCTTTTTTTATTAGAAGTTATTTAGTTGTTTGGTAGATTAATTAATGATAAGCACCGAAAGAGCTTGTCAACTGGAATTTTTTTTGGAATAGCAATCAGTTTTGGTATTTTTGGGAAGAATATAATGACCAAATGTACTAAGTTAAAGTACGTAATTTAACTGCTGTTTTCAATCTCAGCGGCAAAAGGCCTATTAGCTCAGCTGGTTAGAGCGTCGTGCTAATAACGCGAAGGTCGCAGGTTCGAGACCTGCATGGGCCATTTTTATTTCGGCCTCTCCTGGGTGATGCACCACCTACTCTGTTATCTTCCACTTTTGGATCAACCAGGCCAAGTCAACAGGAAAGGTCAATTTTTTCTTTTTTACATTCCACATGGGCCATTTTTATTTCGGCTTCTCCTGGGTGGTGCACCACCTACTCTGTTATCTTCCACTTTTGGATCAACCAGGCCAAGTCAACAAGAAAGGTCAGTTTTTTCTTTTTTACATTCCACCGCTGACAGTGGACGTAGGCTGTGCTGATGTGTCCCTTCAGGTTTCTCTCTTTTCAGCATACTGCATTCGTGTTCTCTCGTCTCTTTTCCTTTGACCACACCCACAGCTGCTTCCCGCCCACTTTCTTCCCCAAACTTTTTTCAACCCCAATTATTATCTGTCGTCCACACCAATTTAATCCTTTTTTATAAATCAAATTCATTGACTAAGACTAAATTCTCATCATTCTTCTAATCTTCGACTAACAATAATCTTCAGTTCCAAGCAGCAGAAAAATTCTCCGCTTTACAGATTCTGTTTATTGGCTTAACCTATTGCACCCATCACTTTCACATTCACACTCCATTTGGCGTTCCGGTAATCTTATCTGTTACGATATGAATATCGTGGAGGATGCTAGAATGCCTGAAACAAACATATGCGGTAATAAGTGGATAATATAGGAGAGCCATTTGTTTTGTTCCTTCAATTACAGATATTTAATCCTTTTTAGTCCATTGTTTCGGGCTTTGCAAGAATCTACGTATTTTTCGTACAATGTATTTCTATTAAATAATAGTAAAGCAAAAGAAATTCTAGCTCTCACATTAATTCTAGCATTTTCTCACATCTTCTTAATTTTCTCTAGATATTTATTTAAATTTTATTTTAAAGACCTAATACAATGCATTAGTTTTGAATTGTTTATAAGATTTTATTAATTTTACACTATTGTTTTACATTCAAAATCTACACTTTCTGCTTTCTACAATTATTTTCAGAGTCCTCAATTTTCATGTACAATTTACATTTAAGTCCGTATATTTAAATTAATTAAATAATTTCATTGTAAATTATTTAAAAAAATTAATTAACCATTATTTACTAAACTTTATAATAAATAACATAGATAACCATGCCAATAGAATATCATGCTCATTGTAACAAAATAGTATAAATATGGATCACATAAAAAACAATACGAACAACTTTAATGTATAATTATTTATTTTAATAAATTATTAGTTAAATGATTGAAGTTTAAAGGTCACAAATCATCACAATAATTATAAAATTTCACCTCTACTCATTAATTCTCTTCGTTTTTTTCGAAGTCATATAAATTATCATTATATTTATCCAAAATATTATGTTAATTTTTTCCATGATTTTATATTCATATATACCGAGATTTTATAATTTCTACAGTCATTTGCAAAGTTCTCATCAATTTTCTTTTATTATTTTACATTCAAATCTATGTATTTAAATTAACCAAACATCATAAATCCGTACTATATAAATAAATTCAAGTAATTAATACTCATTAAATTCTTTGATAATTTATAAACAAGATGACAATTTCAATTTATATACCACATTAGTAGTAACACATGGTAGATATTTCTTTCAAATATAAAAATATCTGAATCACCTAACAAAAGTTACAGGCATAAACAATAATAAAACGTTTAATTTATGATTGATATATCGAACATTGCATAACAAAATTTTATTTTAACAACATTTAAAGTATGGGTACCATGTTTTTACAAAGTTAGCGTGTGCAATGCATGAGATATATTATATTATATTACTTTATTATTATTATTATTACTATCCACAATTTTAGTAAATAAAAAAAAAAGTTTTTTCCTTAATATCTCATGTTATGTTTAAAATTCTTATCAATACAGATTTGTAATTTGACATCTAAAACTCATCATCATGTATATGTGCGGGTGCGCATCAAAACACACAGGATCATGAATTCACTAAATATCACTTCAAAAAGGAACATATTGCATCTGTATTTTTCTTTGAAATTTATCGTATACATAAACACTAAAAATTGTTTCACATGCAACGGTATATCGGTCATATTTAATGTATAATTTCTTAATTTCAACATATAAATTACACTTATTTTAAAATGACATAAAATATTTTAAAATATAAAATTTTGAAAATAATAATATAGTATATATATTTGTACACATTTTTTAAACGTATAAATCAATAAAATATAATGTTTAACATATGATTTCCTTAAACTTTAGAAATATTGTCGTAAAACTAATTTGAAACAAAATCTATCATTTTAAATAGTTGGAATATGAAAATAATGAATATATGATTATTTTTAACTATTCGAAAATAATTTTTGAATATGTTTTACTATGAAAGCATAACATTTTAACATGCTAAAATCAAAAAATATATGGTTAATATTAGCATATTACATTGTACGTCGACTATTTAACTATGTATATCTGACAATTTCTTTTACAATATTGCCGTGTGCAACGCACGGGTTACATACTAGTTTTTATATAATTTTTTACAAACTTTTCCTTTATATAATGGTTACCGGCTATTGTATTATTTTGTAGACGTTTTCGATAGCAAATATTGGTGTGTGGTTGGATTGTGATTTTTAGTTTTGAATTTTCATCGATACAAAAATGCGCATGATGCATGCATATTATTGAAAACGGTCGATTTGGAAAGCGGAGTTAGCATACAAAATAGAAAACAACTTTTTTTATTCTCCGTGTTTTGAGAAATAACGGAAGAATGAGAAACAATACATCCTTCCGTCGATTCTCCATCCCCTCTGTTTCATCTTTCTTCCACCCCCTCCATCGTTTCTTCACTCTTCTTGTATTTGACATACCTATTGAAAACCGAAAACACACAATTCGTTTTTAAGTTAAACACTACCTTAATTTTTGTTATAATTCACCATTTTTTCTTAAAGTAAGGACCTTGGAACGAGTAGCTAATTATAATGTGACATTCAAATTTGTAAGCCAAGTTGACCAACATTTCGATATAAAATATCAAAAGATTCCGGTATGCATATCCTTATGGCTTGCCGAGGAAACCAAATACTTGCGCTTATAGCTACGGAAGTACCGAAAATCCTCTAATTTTTTTTGATTGGCTATGCATTCAGAAAATAAACTTATTGATTTTATGTTTTAGAGCGTTAAAGAAGTTTTTAAGTACATTATTATGTAGTGCTTTTGACGGCCTTCAGTTTGGACAACATACTGATGTTCTAAACGAATGTTTTATATAAATGAATTTTGATTCTGCTTTGGTTATCTACTAACATGGTTTGTTTCATACTTTTCAAGGACCAAAACCAATATCTACAACCATGATTTTCCAACAAAATTTTTCATTGATAATGATAGTTCTTAATTTTATATGATATTTTAATGTTCATATCAAGGTTCGGTGTTCCTTTTTCCGGTTTCCGGTTTCGTTCCGATCATCAGAAAAACCTAAAATTTCGGTTTCGATTCGAAATTTCTGGGATTTTCACTTTAATTTCAGGTTGCGAATTCCGGTACTTTTTTTGTAAACACACGTATAAATATGCAATACTAATAGTCAATTATACTAAATTATTCAAATTACATAAAAAATACAAAATGTACAATATAAAAATTTAATAACAAAAACATATAAATTAAAAAATCCTAACTTTGTTGATATTATTTTGCATGATAATATATTTATTTATTAAATATCAAAGAGCTAACTAAACAATGTCCATAATTCTTAACCCAATATACAAAACCCAATCATTTTAAACCTGGCCTTAAACAACAATTATTTTAAACACCAACTAAGTAATACCCATTTGAAACCCAGCCTAATTATTACATTAACCCTAGCATCATTCTCAATTAAACCGCACACGCAGAAACTTCTGCTCTAATCAGACTTCAATTCGAAAGCAAACAGAAACCAAAAAGAATACCTTCGTCATTGCTTGCTGATCAATTCGAGATTGATGTTGCCAAGCCAAGTTCGATTGATTGTGCTGAGCTCGAGATTGACGATGATGAAGCAGAACCAAAAATTGAGTGAAGATGTTGATTTTGTTATGTATTTTGTATGATTTAGCGTGCTTTTATAGAGAAATATTAATTCCTAATCACATGATTTTCTTGTTTTGATTTTTTTTCTCTCTAAAGGCAGACGGATTTGATAGAGGGTTTTAAAGTTCAATAATTTTCTTTTGTTGATTCGCATCACATGTTTGTAGAAGTTCAATTATTTCAGACAAGAATCTCAGCTTTAGAAATGATTGAGACTATTTCTTGAATTTTTTTATTGAAGAAAACATGATTGGCTTTTTAATCAACTTTCGATCCGGTACATGTCGGAACCACGTCGAGATGGTCGGAACTCCAGCGTGCAGTTCGGACTTTAGAATCTTGGTTCATATAAATATATAAATGGTAACCGTAGTTTTGGTTTACTTCAACGTACATATATGGAACAAGTCATCTATATGTCTAAATGAAAGTGTGCATATAATAACAAGGCGAGGACTGCATTGCTATTTGCACTCTTTCTTGGGAAGAGAGTGAGTATGCTCTCCACTTGGTTAGTGAAAAGTATAGACAAAATGTAGACTAGTGAATCATTCAAATTTCTCTAATAAAAAACGTGAACAAAGACATGTTACCTTAACAACAGAATTTGAAACCGCTAACCTTGTACTTTTAGTTTCTATATAACTAGGTAGTACAGAACACAACACATTTTTTTTTTCCAGCGGGTGCATTATACTTGACTTGCCCAATTGACAAAGTACCTCAAAAGGACATTAATTTTGTAAAACATTAGCACCATGTATTTTGTTTCTCGCAACATTTAGGCTCTTAATGTGTTAACGTCATTAGTGTCAGTAAGTAACACTTCAGTCTGTTAGTGCAAACTGATATATCTTCCCAAGAGAATAACGGTCGATTCATCTTATGTTTCGTGTTAATCGTGCCACTTTCATTTGAATGCATGTGTTAAAGCATATTACATGAATATACATGTGTTTTAAACTGACTCGTAAAATTACCGTTACCGTTGGTGTTGAAAAATATTACCGATAATTTATCGTAGAAAATGGTAAATTTAACGTTGCCATACCGAGTAAGCTGGTATAAAGATGTCAATCAAAAGTGATAACCGATTGACTGATAATGATGTGTAATGAAAAATTTGTTGTTACCATAACCGTTGTAAATATAATTATTGCTTATCTAGATGAGCTGGACAACAATAAAGTCGCGCTTATTTACGTGCTGGTACATATGGAGAGTAGGCATCTAGTATTTCTTAAGCAATATAATAGCCACTTATTTACGTGTTGGATTTGCCAAAACTGAAAGATGAATGTGGTATTCTTATTTATAAGCAAACTATGTTTTTCTTCTCCGCAGTCTACTGGAGTAAATGTGGAATGTGTAACTTAAGGTGTAAATGACATTTGACAGTGTTATTTCATGATGTTTATGTTGAATGTCTTACTACTAATTTGATCATGTTTAATGACGTTTGCATAGCATGCTATGTACACGCATTTCAATATCTATACAGCATGATGAAATAGTTAAAAAAAAATGCATAATTTCTTTAAAACCATTCCACCCATCAACGCACTTTAAATAAAATCAGTTGTTCTTTATATTTATTAATTACATCATGGTATTTTAGTTTATGTTGTCATCGCATATTTCGTTCTCATCCCATCTATGATGCTTTTTAGCTTTAGAACTTCAAACTACATGATTAACACTCAGCATCACCTTTCTAACTGCAGCAAAGGTTCACACTTTTTATGTCAAATGTACACATTCAAATGAAATGCATAATAAGTAACAACGTAGTAATACCTTATAAGCACGCTTGGGTTCAATAGTAGCCAATTGCATTTAGTAACTAGAAATACAATTAAGAAGAAAAGTTTTGTTCAAATAGCTAAGATCAAATTTTTCCTTCCGAGCAATTTAAATAGTATATAATATACTAAACGTCAATATAAATCGAGCAATTCAAATCACGTTATGCAAGTTTCGAACTTGCGACCTTTCGCATTAAACTTGAAGTCCTGATCACCGATCAAATTTACATTGGATTGCAGTAAAACTTGTAGATTCTCACTTTAAAGCTACCAACCATCTATGTGCGAAACACGAGTTACATCCTAGTATTTGTTCAATTATAGCAATGGGTACTGATTGCATGTTTGTACCTATTCTGACTCCACACAGGACGAGCGAGAAGAGATATCGATATAGGAATTCTGATATCTCTCAGGATAACAAGACAGACGAAGAATAAAAAGATTAGTAGAGACCTTCAAAAATATTCGAAATGGTAATTTGTCTTTAATTATTGATGATATTTTGCATAATGATATGGATAACAACTTTTCCGCAGGACAAACTACATTTCGAGCATTCTACACAACAAATTTTGTATTGTTATTGAACTAACTCTAGGTGCATAGCTTAAAAAAGAAATATATTGGTTGTGGCTTTTATGCCTTTTCATTAAAAGCTGAGCAGGATTGATTAATTTTTCGATGATATATTGAGGTGAAATATCAGTAATAGCTAGTCAATGGGTGTAACTTTTGTTCCAGCTATTTGTATTTTCCACAAACGAAGGATATGTGCGGCGGTCCTATTTATACATGGCTTGATGGAAGAAATCAATGATGCTTGTATAGGAATAAACCTGAGTATTGTGTTATTTGTTGTACGTAAATGTTTTATTTTATTGAAATAAAATAATATTATGCATTGGATTTTGCTAATTGCTACTATGATAAGCTATAAATTTTGTTGAAATTAAGAAAAGTGTAATAGAAGACATTCAACGTACCGGGGTAATTTGATGCGTGATCGATTCTAAAATTAAAATTTGTCATAGTAGAATTTTTGTTATGTATTAGGATGTTCTAAGACATGTTTAGTAATCAAGTACTGTTTTATTTAAAAAACTACACCACCGATCCATAACTCTTCAGGAAATATTCATTACAGCTTATAAAACATACCTTATGTTGGTAGAACTATAGCATTTATAACACTACAAGATGTCCAGTGATAAGTTTTTTTTTTAATCCTTTTTGAAGTAAGATAAAAAATAATAATATGCATTTTAAATATTAACGTAAGACTAGGGCTGTCAATGGATACTCGAAAATCCAAAATCTGTCCGTATTCGTATTCAAAAAGCGGATAAATATTCGATACGTGGTGAAAAAAGGACGCGAATACGAAGACATATGCATTCGAAAATTATCCGTTCATTTTTTTCCAAGATCATTGTTTAATATGTATTTTAACACGGTGAAAAATATTTATTTAATGTTTTATTAAGTTAGAAATTCATATCATACACAATTAATACATATTAACTGCTGAAACTATTTATTACCATCATATTGTTTATTTTTAACACTTTAATAGTCAATGAGGTTGAAAAATGTTTATGTTAAATTAAAATTTTCTATTTATGTTTTTTAATTTATCAGTCGTCGCCAGATATGGTAATTATTCGATATCCGTCCGTATTCGTGGATGCCAGATAGAGTAATTATTCATTACGGTGACGTCTATAAGTTACATTTAATTAGTAAAGAGATTACAATTGTTTTATATGTATATAAACATGGATTTGAAAGTAGATTATAGTGTTAAATCTTTATATTGGTATTATATAAATGGGGTGTAAAAGTATTTAATATATAAATGTTTTGCTAGTTTTATTAGTTCTAGAATATAAAATTGATTGAAGAAAAGTTTTAGTTAAAATTAGTAATTTATTGAATAGAAAATTTTATATTTGGTTTTAATTATTTATTTAGAGGATTATAAAATTATGAAATATTTTCTGATTAATACTTTAGGTATTTTAAAATGTATTTCGCTAATAATATGGTTACTTATGAATTATTAAAGTGTGCTCTATATATAAGTATTTGAATACTTTTGTTTGATTTCTATATTTTCTTATTTCTCATTTTCCTATATTTATTTCGATATCATGAATGATTCACTGTTGATATTAATTTGATTTATGAGTTTGGTATGATACTGTGATGACACTCTTCTTTATGATTTCGTGCTATTTTGATTCTGTGTGACGAGCAATCTGAATAAACAGAGTTATAATACCGTCTGTGATGAAAATTAGGTAATATTTCTTCAGTTATTCTTTGGACTCGTTAGATAGAATATTATGGAGTTCGAGTGTAGTTTATGGACGGTGAATAAAAGATTGAGTATCATGCAGTGATATGGGACGCTGTTGTGATATTTATTCGGTTATTCATTGTAAACAGATTACACTCACGTGAAGGGAAGAGTATTATGAAATTGTGCTTATGTAGGGTAAAGCTCGGGGTAGAGCAAACTCATGGATGATTGAGTTATGTGGGTTTACCTATATATGTTCCTAGATATTATCCACTTGTCTATCATAAGTGCTCCAGTATAACTAGGAGTTAGCGGAAATTAGATGGTCAGTGTCCACCATGGCGGCCTGATCGTGAGGTCCATCCCTAATCTGCGACTCCTTTATTATATTGACTCCTTTGTTATATTAGATGCACATCATGGGATTTAAGTAGAAGGCGGTTAGCCCTTAGGACAGGTAGCCCCCACCCCTCTTGTAACGACCCACCTTTTTGGAATGTTCAAATTGACAATAAACCACACATGTCAGATTCAAACCATTCAAAAGGGAGGATTGTTAATAAGGTAAAAAAAAGAAAAACAAAACACAGAATCTCACAGCGGAACGACAAAATATAATAACCAAATAAACAGTTCATGAAGCTGTTTTACAAATAACATTTGATTATACTTTTACAATTCAAATCAGAGTTATACATACATCAGAAATAAACAAATAATGCAGCGGAACACAGAATGCAGTGGAAAAATAAATAGAAAATATATACTGAATCTTCGTTTTCGTCCTTCAGAAAATATTCTTCAATACACTGAAAAAGCTTAGACTGATCCGAGCGTAATAAAATGACAAAACATTCGAGTCAGAACTAAAATATCTTATGCAAGTCAGATCAAAATAAGTAAAATAGAAATATTAGTGCAATGGTTCCATAGATGTTACAAGATTTTCGTTTCCTATCAAGTGTACAACGGGAATATAATTAATTGAATGGTTTCAAATAATTTGAAATATCAATCTTAATCATCTAATTAAAACAAGTCCGAAGTTTGAATTAACTTAAACCCTTCAAATAATTCAATTCTAAATAAAATCCAAATTCAAGAAATTATATGGATATATTTCGTTTCAACCAGTATCAAAAATCAGCATTTCCAAATCAATAAAAACTGCTCGGATTCATCATTTCAGCCCATAACAATTTTCCCCTAATCTATATGGTTGTTCGGTATGTATCGTTTCAACCTATAGGGATAACAGAGATATAGACATAAATAACATTCAATCATCCAAAATGTCAACCAATAACAGCCATCCAATCATCCAATTATCAACCATTGATCATACAACACAATCATCATTGAAATCAACCAATAACCACCAACAGTTTACCGTTTATCATTAATAGGTATTTAACTGATAATTTAAACTTCAATATTAAATTAAATAGCAACTAAATTCAATAAAAGTCAGATTTAACTAGAATGACAGTTTAAAATACACTAAAAAGCAAACAATCTATTTCTAATCACATCATAAATTCAATTTAACTAACATAAGAAAAATCTAGTAATTGTGAGTGTTTGCACACCTTTCGTGGCTACGAAGGTGATGATAAAAATAGAGCAGTATGGAGATTCCTAGCAAAGATCCAAATACAAAGCAAAACCAACAAAGCTTGGACATGAACACGAATCAATAAACAAGTTTCAACTATTTCTTACTTCCAAACTACCTAATATCCAAACTACGGACAAACCTGAAACTAGGTCATCTTTAAGAAAATATTCGGACCAGAATTTATTGAATCCGTAAAAGTGTCTGACTAGAAAGTTGTTACAAATTTTTTTCTGTTCACTTTTAAAAAAACCACTCAAAAAGCTTCTATCTTGAGGAAGTTATGGTCAAAACAAACAAGGGTGTTTTCTGAGTTGAAAATCCGAGTTCAAAAATACTTTGAAAAGATTTTAGTTTTTGGCATAGCAAGTTATGGAATTTGAAGAACCAATCTAAAAGAAAGTTAAAGCTACTGGAAAAATAAAAGGTTTGAAAAAAATCACATTATTTGGTTCATTCCTGAAAGAGATATGATTGATACAATATGGGGTATTTTCGGCCAAAACTGGACGCGAGAAAGGACTTGAAAAATGAAGTTATTAATATAGAGATGTTCGGAATGGAAGTAGGGTTCAACAACAAAGTTGTTGTCGTTGATATTATACACTGTTTCAAAAAAATTGATTCGGAATAGTTTAGTGATATATAGAAGCCATGGAAATAAGGGGACAAAATAGGGAAGGGGAAAAGAAGGGAAAAAGAGAAAGAAGAGAGGGAAGTGGAAGGAGATGGCCTTGGAGATGGAGAGGGCAGCAACTATAAGGGAGGAGGAAGGGTTAAAGGAGAGGAGGAAATGAGTTTTGATTTGTGATGTTTTTGGAGTTTTAGATCTATAGTTCTCTGTAGATTTTGAGGAGAAAGAAGAAATGTGCAGAGAAAGTTTCTTGGAAGAAAAATTATGCACGTACACGTTATCAGAAAAGAAACATAAGGCCGTAGACAAAGAAACGGTCACATGACTGACTAAATTCTCTTGGTTAACCAAGGCCCATTAGACCAAACAAACCCAATATGCCTTAGCCAAATAAAATACAACTAAACAATATATATTCATGTTAATTTTTCATAGTACTTCAAATATTTGAGTAACGGGAATTTGATTTTGAAGAAACGAAAAGTGGAGGGATGATCATAATTCGGTCTAGTATCATATAAAAATAATAAATTTCAAAATTCAAATTTAAATTTTCAACCAAAAGTCAATTTTTGACTAAGTTTGACCAAAATTTGAAATTTCATAAAAAAATTATTCTATTAAATTTGGTCGAATAAAACACTCAACAACACAAATTCAATTTTTTTATCCAATTTTTATTTAAATTCAAAATACTGCCATTTTAAAGTCGTTGAAAATTACGGATCGTTAGACTTTATCTTAGATATAATATTAATTAATGCAATATTAATTTGTTTTCCCTTATCTTATTTAAAAGGTTAAATGCCATAACTACATTTCCAATTCCCATCCAATTACATCCAAACCTATGTTAACATACTTATTATTCAGTCAACAATACCCTATGAATTATATTAAAATAAATTTACATTTTATTACATTTATTATTTTACCGTTAACATCTTTTACCATATTAATTGATTACATAAATGTTCACTGATTTCCAAATTAATTCCAAACATATTAAATAATGAGATGATAAACGAACAATTGTTACCTTTAAGTAATTTAATCATATTTATAAGTTTATTATCTACAGCAAATGCTACGACTACTTACACATCATTGATTATATTCAATTTCGATTAACAATATATAATTCCGACATTCAATTGCCTTAATTTCATTGATTACCCATTTAATATTCAAACGGACAAATTAATGAGAAGATAATTGCAACCATCGTTTATAATAATAGTTCATATCCATTATCTTATCATTTATCATTTACAATCAAGGGCTATAACAAAATGATTCTATAGTATATGTTAATCTATTCCAATCAATTACATATAATCTCATCATTAAATGCATCATTTAATTTATTTCATTATTTACAATTATAACCAAATAACCTTACAATTATATCCATTGATTGAAATTGGATTAAAATGGTTATCAATTACATTAAATCAACATTACTATATTACATTCTAATTTTTTTACCATTACAAATCATAAATTTTAATTTAGTACAATAGTAATATTTTAAAATCTTATTAAATTTAATATTTTAAATAACGAAAAATACGAGTTGTTACACCCCTTTTGTCACCAAGGCCATTAGTTTGTTACCATATGGGTGTGATGTGGGTCGTGATTAAGAGTCCTTGCGTCTTCGAGCACATTAGGTGGATATAGTCACGATACCAAGGAGTTAACTAAAGACTGTAAGAGCAGATCGAGACGGGCAGCCCTAGGCTCCTGGAGCAAGCGGGTAGTTGTCAGTCTCTCTTCTGGTTCTATACGGTGTAACGATCCCAGTTTTAACAACGAATTTAAATTTGTAATTAAATTAAATTCTTGGGTTAAATTGTGGGTTTATTTGAATTTTCAAATTTAATAAGAAATGTATATTTTCAATTGAATTGAATTATAAATAAAAAGTATAAAAATAAAAACTACTTGTCAATATTGAATATAAGTGTAAGGTATAAAATAAAATATACGTATAAATTTAATACTTAAGTTAGCAAATATCATTATAAGATAAATTACAAAATAACAAGTAAATTACAAAGTAAAACTATAAAATAATAACAAAAGAAATACAAATAGAATTAAAAAACAAACAGCAGTTTCAAGATGGAAATTTAGTTCCAGGATTTAGTTTGAAAATCAAAAGAGAAAAAATATATCTGTTTTTCAAGGGTAGCCTGGAAGCTGTCAAACCTGAAGTAGTAGATACAAATCAAGTATCATGTCAGAGCAAATCAGGTTCAAGCAAGTCCAAAATAAATTAAAATCCAGATCGAATATTTCAAGTATAGATCAACAGCCTGGAAACCAAAGTATCTAAGTATCAAAATACAAAACAAAACTGTACATGGATAATAAAATAACATAAGTTGTAAACAAAATAGGACATAAGCATTTAATGTTTTCTTCTCAAGCACACATGAATATCATCTCAGCCGAAATGGATCACTTCATCTCAGTTTATAAAATAACATCTTTAGTCAAACCAAAGAAATAAAAAATATATCTATACAAACTGTCATTTTATATATTTAGGTATGCATCCTATTCTAGTCCATTCAGTAAGAAAACTTAAGCAAACCAGAGAAAGAAAAATATAAACATCATCATCTAAACTCAAAATATCATTCAACTCAAAGAAAGAAGATCCAGGAAAAGAAAGGAAAAAAACTACAGCTATTTGAACACAAAAGTGTTCTCTGTTTCAACTGTATTGAGGTGAGCAAACTCTAAAATTTATGAATATACCTTGGATCGAATGTAATCAGTATTGATTATGTGAAATGAAAATGGTATGGGTATGGTTATGGTTGTATATATATGACTGTAAATATATATATGTCTGTTACAGGGATATCTCCCCTTTCTTCTTCCTCTGTTTAATATTTTAACAGACTAAACCCATAAAACAAATCAAATATTTCTTCCTCGATTTGTTTAGGTGATAATCTTTGAATAAAAAGTGATTCTATTAACATAATCTAAATTTTAAAAATAATTCCGACTATATTTGTTAAAGATTTATTTCTGGAATAAATTATTTCAGTGAGCTTCTTGAAAATGATAAAAATAAAACATTTTAATCTCTAGTTTGGAATTTATAAACTGAATTGTATTATGAAATTGATGTTGTTATTGGACATCGAGTTCGGGTCGTGACATACAGAGTGGTAGATAAGTACATATTATTTGTACGCCTCGCCTAAGTATTAGGAGCGGATCCGGGTGAACAACCCAAGTGCTTTTGGAGATGGCAGGTAACCATATTATGATATGACTTTACTTAGGATTCATGTCTGCCGTACATTCATTCTCCCGTCACGATTTACACTATTTACCTTTATACGAGGAGATGAGGTTATACCTGCGATGTGATACATGTACAGAGCATAGTGGATTCTCGTATCTTCTATTGTATATGATTTCTTGATAGGCGGCTTATATTTTATATTGATGTTGCTCGAGATTGAGAGATATACTTGGGCATTACTATTTGCTAGCCTAATTATACTTGATGACATCTCATATTTGATGATTTATGGATTTTGATGATGATTTATGGACTTTGATGACGAGTCTTGATATGGATGATTCACTCATTTGATATTGTATCGATTGTATAATATTTGATGTGACTTTATGTAAGCGATGACATCTTTATGCTTGGTTTCGTGGTTGTTTCTATTTGTTATACTGACATTTGTATGTCATTATTATCATACTATACGTATTCTACATCTATATATGTATTAACCTCTAAAGTTATATTTAGTCTGATCAGTGTGTTGTTTATGTAATACTCGGGTCAACCCAAGATATTTCAGGTTTAGGGATGGTGAGACCATCTTGTATTTTAGGCATAGAGGGGACAAGAATGTTGTATTGCTGTATATCATCTGAGTATTATGTAGTTTCATGTATATATCTTTGTGTTGTATATTGGACATACCTTGTATGTTCTTGTATTATATATTATCGCTGCGATTCAAATTCTGTATTCTCTGTCATTACTATTGATTGTATATTGTTCTATCCTGAAGGCACACGTGTTTATTACTTTGTGTAGATACTATGTACGTACATGTGAGTTATTTATTCGATGTTTGAATATGTACCAGTATTAGCTTAAAGGAATATATGCATGTATACTCCATATAGCCTCATTCTTCGTTTAATCTGACAGTATTACATAATACTACGCTTGGATAGTATGGGTATAGAGGTGGTGTAATAACCTGTAAAAATTAATAAGAAATTAATTTATTAAATAAGATAAGGATGAAAATGAAAATTTTGTAACTGTTAGAATTTGAGCATGAATGTTGTGCCGTTGGGTTCATGACAATTTTTCGATCAATTTTCATACATAAAATTTTGAAATCAAAGCTTCAAAGAAAATGTTACCGACGCTTAAAGTTTTCGGATTCAAATTAACTTAAATGGAATTCAAATCTAAATAAATAATTAATACTAAAGTTTTAAATTCAAAAATTTATAGTAGTTGGATTTGGGGGTTAAGTAAACATTAAAATAAAAGTTAACATTAAAATTAATTAAGGAATTAAATAATAAATCAACGATAAATTAATACTCCTTCCTAAAACATAGCGACCGGTCGACCTATGCCTAGAGCCAGTTTACCGTTAGCGTTCAACCGATAATTGTGGTGGTAGCTAAGGTTTTAACATTGTGAACAGTTCGAATTATATTATTTTAAACCAACTTAAATTTGACTATTCTGGTGCTTTCTAACCACTATAAATAAATGCCTAGCCCTCCTCACTTTTATTCACAAATTATTTGCAAACTAAACTAAACGCTATTGGTCTCTCTCTTCTTCGAAGATTCAAAAACTTCTTCAGGGTTTCATGTAAGAAATTTTAGTTGTTTAATATTCAATTTCTAATTTATAATATTCAATTTCTAATCGGTCAGAATCTGCCTAGTTCCCATTGAAAATGTATTAAGTGACTTGGGTATTATCTCTTACATTGTTAGGTCATTTTTGATAGTAGATGCGTGGGAATGGTCTACATGCGAAGATGGTTTAGTGAGTTGGATTGAAAAGGGTATAGAGTTGGACTTATTATTGAAGAAAGTTACATAAGATATAGTTAGGATGAAGAAATATTCTTATTTAAATTATACTGCTCAAGTACTACTAAATAAAGGCGCTAGATTTTTATTCATCAGACATTGTTGTTTGACACCCTCCTCATAACAACACAGGTTAGAGAAGATGATGCAGATTTCAGAGATGAAGGTAGAAATAGAAACTTGTGGTGGTTATTTGTCTATCTACTTTTATTGTTCTTACATTTCTGATGTACTCATTTAAACATGATGATGTATTTTGTGATATTACTCTATGGTTATTTGGCGTTATTATGTGGTATTACGTTGTATTCTTCTGAAAATTGAATTTTTAAATAAATGGGTATTGTTTTTGATATTATATTTTATCCTTCCGTTGTTAGATTCTAAATGTGTAGACAGATAGCTCCGTGTATTGTTCTTTGTATCAATTTTACGAACCAACAGCCAGCTTTGGAACGAGTCTATGGTTTGGGGGGCCTTTTTTGGGTCGAAAGTTAGGCCCTTCACGAGACGGGTTGTTGCATTTGGTATCAGAGCTTAGGTTACTTGATCAATGGAGATAAATATACGTATGAGTGACATACTTGTTGTTTTTGAAAGTATTATTCCTACTATACACACACACACACATTATTTTTGAATATACATAAACACACTAGACAGGCCTTTATTTCAGCATACGATACTATCTTAGGAAATTATAAATAAAATTTTAACCTATATATAGTTGATTATGGCTGAAAATCATTCTTCTAAGACTGGGAAGCCCTTCTAAAAGATACCCACTATTCGAGGGACGCCTGAATGGTTCAAGTAATACTTGAGGCATGTAGGGCAAGTCCCCATTCCTCAACAAGCTACACCAGCGGCACCCACAATCCCGTTCGTAAAAACAACACTCCGCCTCATAGACTTATCCAAGATGTGAAAAGATTTCTAAAACATGGGTGGAAAGGTTTATACGGGATTAGATGGTTTTGCGAGACAAAGGTTTGGATAAACGAATGTGAGAACATATTCCGGTAGCTTGGTTGGGAGGATCAGATTATGCGGAAAATGGCGGAATGACACCTTAAAGGAGCGGTCTTAGATTGGTGTCAGGTTGAGGTTAATTTGCAGCTAAAGAGATTTTTACAGCTTAGGCAAGGAGACTCCACTCTGAAGGGGTATATTAGCAGATTCACCGAACTAGCTAAGTTTTATACGAGTTTAATTCATACCCCATGAAAATAGCCATGAAATTCATCAAAGGCCTGAACTCTCCACTTAGGTAATTACTTTTGACCCAAGCACCTATTGGTGCTACCTATGAGACGTTGGTTGAGATGGCTCTACTTCAGATGGTTAGCTCGAAGAAAAGGAGAAAGAGAAAGAGAAGGCATGACCAACTCAAAGTCAAGGAGGAGCTAAGAAGGGAGGTTTTTGGGAAAATAAGAAGTCAAATAGATGTTTAAGAAGGAGGGTATAGTATGTCGGAGATGCCAAAAGAAAGGATATATCAGTAAGGATTGTAGGGTGAGTCTATTAAAGGAAGCTTGTAAGGGGAAGTACTACCACTATCATGAGGAGGGACCCTTCAAGAATCATTGTCCAAAGTTTGCAAAGGAATGGCAGAGTGCGCAAGCCTATGCTATTAAGACTATTCCTATCTCGAGTGGACTTCCCCTTAGAGATCAAGGAAAGGCTGCAATGGAAGGTACAACTCTTATTTTTGGAATACTATTTGTTTCCTATTCGACTCTGGAGCGTCGCATTAATTTATAGCTAGGAATTAATTAACTCCTTAAATCTACAAACCTAAATTGTCACCTACCGAATAGTAGAATCAAATCCTATTAGGGGTCGACATATATTTCTTCAATTTTTAAAGACCTATTTGTGGACATATGTAACGTCGATTTCATTTGTAACATGTATGTTTTTAATTTTAAAGGGTTTGAACTTATCTTAGGAATGGATTGGTTGTCATACTAGAGGGCTATTTTAGACTACGATATGGGGGCAGTTGGTAAAAAAGTTTTAGGGGACAGGATATAGATGTTCGTTGTACAACCTGAAACTCAGTGCAGTTAAGCTAGCTGTACTCGATAAGCCTATCATAAGATGAGCTCTCATTCGTACCCATGGTTCCATAATTTCCTAATATCTTTGAAGATGTCATGGGTCTTCCTCCTCGAAGGGAGATCGAGTTTACGATTGAGTTGGAGCTAGACTAGTCGCTCTGCCATAATGCCACATGGCCCCCCAAAGAAAGACGAAAGTTAGATAAGTAGATCTCGAAGCTGTTGCAAAATAGATTGATTCGTCGTAGTACTTCAGAATAGAAATCCCCTGTTATCTTTGCCGCTAAGGAGAACGGCTCATGAAGACTATGTTTCGATTATAGAGAACTCAAAAAGTTGACTAAAAAGAATAGGTATCCCTTACTTAGAATAGGCGACTTGTTTGATCAGCTTATGGGGGCCAAAATCTTCTCCCAATTGGACTTGGCAACTGGATTTCATTAGTTGATGATAGCAGAGGACAACGAACCGAAGACCGCACTTCGCATTCCATATAGACTGTATTGAATGGGAAGTGATGCCTTTTAGACTGATTAATGCCCTTCCATACTTTGTAGGTTTGATGAGTAGAGTATTTAGAGGACGACTAAATAAATTTCTCGTAGTGGTTGTCTATGACATCTTTGTATTCTCCAAGAGTGAAGGAGAGTGTGAAAATCACTAAAGGAAGATAATGGAGACTTTGAGAAGACACCAACTTAAAGCCAAATTCTCGAAGCGCCACTTTTGAAAAAAGAAGGTGACATTCCATAATTGGCCCCAAATGTAAGTGGGAGATTGACAGAGTTATGGGTATGTCCTCGGGGCAATTCTGCCATTTATTGTAAATTAATTATCTCTGAAATAAATTCTCGTTCAAAATAAAGGTGTTTCTTCTTTCTGTTATATATTTTTTATAATACGTTATAGATAATTAAATGCTTAATTAAAACATATTTAACAGAAAATCCATAAATGGTGCGCTTGTGATAGTAATTACAAATAGTTATAATCTTGAATATTGTACCACAATGTAACAAAACATATCATTTTAAATGTTCCTAGTCAAGATGCATCGAGATTGGATATCAATGTATCCGTTGAGATTGGAGTACGTAACGCTCTCCACACATTGGGCAACGTCTTACTCATGACTGATGGGGGCACCTAGGGCTCACATACTCATAGTTATTGGATAACTATGGAATAGCTCATTCGATAGTTTTTTGTTCGTTAATATAACTAAGGTCAAATAGAAAATATCGACGTGAATAATTTACGTAGTTCTTTCGACTTGAGAATACTGAGAATCTTCAATATGAATGCTCCACTTTAATTATAGTCAAATCGTGGCACAATGTCCATCGAGTGACTTTAGTTGGATCGAGTTGAAGTGTTGAATATAAAGCACTATTCCAGAGAGGATTCGTCTTCTAAGTTATATGGGGTTGGTATCACGGTCAACTCAAGTCAATCCAAAGTCAAAATCTTTGGCCAAAGTAGTTCGGCTAATAATAATTGTTATTAATGAGCCAAAGACTTTGTGTTTGGGCTATAGAGTTGAATGTGAACGTTGTTGGAATTTTGACCATTTCAATAAGTCCAAAATAATATAGTTTTGATGACGAGAATTGTTGTAAATAATTGTCACAGTGGGGTAATGCTTAATAAAGTGAAATGGATTTTACCTAAGCCGAGTAAGCGATAAATTTGGCCATAATGTCATACCACTTGTTAAGCGATGTGTGAACGTTAACATTTGAATAGTTTGATGTTAATCACTAACCAAATTTACATCCAAGAGTCACACAATCAAAATGATGAATTCTTTTTAGAACGAACATTTAATTAGTTTATAATTATTATAAATTAGTTAAATTTTAGTTATAAAATTTGAATATGATTTGTGTAACAATCCGGAAATTCATCACTTTAGAAATTTTTTAAAATATTCAAATATAAGATTCTTAACGTAAATATTGATATTTTGATAAATAATTAATTTTGGAAATCCCATTTTGAATAAATTTTTACAAAATATACACCTTGGAATAAATATTGATAAATTGACCGAAAATCATTTTATCAATAGATAGCTCTTTGGCCATCCGACATCGTGCACGGAGTGGGATATATACACTCATTTATCCATATGAGTGAGAATATGTAATAAAATAATTTATTTTATTTTGGAAAATAAAACGTATATATAACATCATAAATAATGTCGCTATTTTAGAATAATTGATTTTTGAATTTAAATGAAGTTCAAATGATTTAACAATTATTTTAATTATTAAATAAGCTCTTTTAATTATTATATAATGATAGAAATAATATTATAAAATTTTGTTTACATATATGTGTATATTAACTAAGTAGCAAAAAAATGACCGGGAATCAAATCGTAACGGTGTAACATAGAAAAGTTATATAACGTTATAGACCATATGTGACATACATATATGCACCTATACACTGAAAAGAAGCTACTGTGCTATAAGATCGAGTAATATGGATAAACTAGTTGTGCGGAATAAATAAATAAACAGTAAATGCAGTAAAGTAGATGACACCAAAGGTTTTTATACTGGTTCGGAGCCCGTCATACGTCCAGTCCCAGACTCCTTTTGGAATTTCACTAACACAACCCTCACTTAACCCGGAGGAACAGGTTTACACTTCCTGAGCAACCGAACATGACTTCATCCGCCTAAGCAACCGAATAGGACTTCAACTGCCTGAGCAACCGAACAGGACTTCTTTACAAATAACAAATATATCTAAATGTAGTGTGTACTTAAATAACGCTGATAAGTCAATTAAGTACAATCGTCCTTTAATCTTCTCTTTTATGATATATAATGTGATGTGCTTTGAGAATTGTGGAAGATAAAGTGATTAATGATCAAAGTATGCAAACGATTTGAGTGCAATTTGAAAGCTTGAGAATAGATGAGAATTCAAGAATGCTAAAAGTAAATTCGGTTAATTGTTTTTTGAATTTTGTAATCTATATATAGTGTATAAGGAGTTGCAATCATATATGAATAGTTATATTGAAAAGAACAGACGCAACCGTTGACTTTGAAAACGTTTCTCTTCGATGAAGAGAAGCGTCTATTCATGAAAAAGCTGTTGAGAAATATTCAGAAGTCTAAATAAAATAATTCAGACTTTTGAATTAAGTTGAAAAGCGAACAACAAAGATATAGGCTGTTTTTGGCCTAATTCAGCCGTCTGAATAATTCCATTCAGACGTCTGAATATTGTGGAACAATAATTTTGTTTCAGCATTCTGACGTCTGAATGAAGTTATTCAGATGTCTGAATTTAGCTTATAACAAAAAATTACCATGGCCCAAATGGTTAGAGCATTTGTTTTTCGGACTAATGACCCGGTTTCGAGTCTCGCTCCATGCGATTTTTGAAAACTTGATTTTTCATTTAAAATATGAATGTATATGTGCGTATACCATTTGGAGAAGATTTTAACATTTGTAAACTCTAGACACGACACTATATGACTAATAATACTTTGTTTGTCACCTTCGTCTTGTCTCTATCGTGTATATCTCTTCTTGTATCTCCATATACATACTTTCATCCTTTTTTTGAATGTATTTTTTTTATCTCTTTTTGATGCTCATGTACCTGCAAATTAGCTTAGTGACTGTTTGGCATAATTGTACAGTTGTTTTTCACTAAAATCCAGTAATTGAGGTTCTAACATTCTCCCCCTTTTCGATGATGACAACTATACCATTTTAAGAAATATTCATTCTATAAAAAATATTAATATGTTTAAAGCTCCCCCTAAGTATAACATCTCCCCCTAAGTATAACGTCTCTCTCTATCAATATGCATATGAATTTCTCCTCCTTTGCCATTATCAAAAAGAATGAGGGAACATAATAAATTATATAAAATATCTTGTGAATAGTGGGATAAAATCAATATTAATTATGGAGAAAAAATAAAATAGATTTTATCATATATGCTGAAGTCCATATTTCATTGTAAGCACGTAATTCTATTAAACATATGGATCATTCTTTAAAATTCCAAATTCTATCCTTTTCCTTTTGTTTCTCCGAGTACCTGCAATAAATAATGATCATTTTCGGTACCCACTTACTATGTTAGGGTCCGTAGGGTTAGGTCTTGTGAAACCATACCCGTTTGGGTGTGGTTGAACCTTTATAAATATAATTTTCATTATTAACTACCATATCAAAATAATCATTAATGAAATTTTCTCTATTTTTTCAATTAACAGGAACCTAAATACTTAGATAATTTTTATTCATATTTCCAGTCAATGATTTTGTACTTCCAGAAAAATTATAAACATTATTGGTCTTAGCAGTATTTGAATTTCTATAAAAATTTGATTTAGACTTTACTCGAAATTTAGTACTAGCACTATTATTTTACTATACATGAAAGCATGTCCAGTGCTATTTCTACGTTCAGTTTTATTATATCCTAAACCACTTTTATCATGTAAAAGTCTACAGATAGATAAAATTATGTTTAAATCGTTTTGACATTTATAAATTTTGTGACTTTGGTGTTAAGTTTATCAAATTTAGCTTTAAGGTCACAATTATTATTTTCAAAAGAAATATTTCTATTATTCAAAATATCAATTTTCTCATTTACTTCAGAATTCTCGTTTTTTAACGTACGATTCTCATTTTTGAGAAGGAAATTTTGAGATTCTGAATTATCTAAAGAGGATTGTAATAAATCATTTTGTCTTTTCAAATCAAAAATTTCTTTTGAAAATTTTTCTTTCTCTTTTTCACATACGGTGTTTTGTTCATCTAGAAAGTCTTCAACACATATAAAATTATTCTTTAAAATACCAAATTGATTTTCTATATTTAACTTCTCATTTTTCAATTTCTCATTTTTCAATTTCAACATATTTCATCCTTTCTAAAATAATAAAATTAAGATTTGAAATCTTATTACTTATAGATTCATTATTATCTTTTACTGCAATTTGTAAATCAGAAAGTACATTTTTGTAGTCCTCACTAGTGACCTTGACAGAGATTTTGCCTGTTGTATTTCGACTGGATCGTTTTCTAGTCATTATTCTATGATGTTGTGACGATCGATAGAATTCTAGGCTTTGATACCAAATGAAAAGAAGCTACTGTGCTATAGGATCGAGTAATATGGATAAACTACTTGTGCGGAATAAATAAATAAACAGTAAATGCAGTAAAGTAAATGACACCAGAGGTTTTCATACTGGTTCGGAGCACGTCCTACGTCCAGTCGCGGACTCCTTTTGGAATTTCACTAACACAACCCTCACTTAACCCAGAGGAACATGTTTATACCGCCTGAGCAACCGAACAGGACTTCAACCGCCTAAACAACCGAATAGGACTTCAACTGCATGAGCAACCGAACATGACTTCAACCGCCTAAGCAAGCGAATAGGACTTCAACTGCCTAAGCAACCGAACATGACTTCCTTATAAATAACAAATGTATCTAATTATAGTATGTTCTTTAATAATATTAATAAGTCAATTAAGTACAATCTTCCTATGATCTTCTCCTTTATGATATAAAGTGTGATGTGCTTTGAGAATTGTGGAAGATAAAGTGATTAATGATCAAAGTATGTAAGCAATTTGAGTGCAATTTGAAAGCTTGAGAATAGATGAGAATTCAAGAATGCTAAAAGTAAATTCAGTTAATTTTTTTATTTGAATTCTGTAATCTATATATAATGTATAAAGAGTTGCAACCATATATGAAAAGTTATATTGAAAAGAACAGGCGCAACCGTTGATTTTGAAAACGTTTCTCTTCGATGAAGAGAAGCGTCTATTCATGAAAAAGATGTTGAGAAATATTCAGAAGTCTGATTAATTTTATTCAGACTTCTGAAGTAAGTTGAAACGCAAACATCAAGGATATAGGCAGTTTTTGGCCTAATTCAGCTGTATGAATAATTTCATTCAGACGTCTGAATTTTGTGGAACAATAATTTTGTTTCAGCATTAAGATGTCTGAATGAAGTTATTCAGACGTCTGAATTTAGTTTATAACAAAAAATTACCATAGCTTAAATGGTTAGAGCACTTGTCTACTGAACTAGTGACCTGGGTTCAAATTCCACTCCATGCAATTTTTGAAAACTTGATTTTTCATTTAAAATATGAATGTATATGTGTGTATACCATTTGGAGAAGATTTTAACGTTTGTAAACTCTAGACATGACACTATATGACTGGTAAAACTTTTTTGTCACCTTCGTCTTGTCTCTATCGTGTAGATTTCTTCTTGTATCTCCATATACATACTTTCATCCTTTTTTGTACCGTGTATCTTCATTTTGAATGTATTTTTTATCTCTTTTTGATGCTCACTTACCTGCAAATTAGCTTAGAGATTCTTTGGCATAATTGTACAGTTGTTGTCATTAAAATCCAATAATTGAGGTTCTAACATACACATATACACATATAAATATATATTCATGTACAGCAAATTCAAATAAGAAATTTCCATATATAATTACGAATTCAGTTATGGTAAACGTAGAAATATATCATGATATAAAGTTGAAAATATCATGATATTTCTCACCATTTGTCAAATCAAACTTCCCATCAATGAAGGCACATGGCCAAGTCTTGGGTGGAGGGGACTTTAGCCGTCCTTTGGTAATGATGGATGGAGGTGGTTGGTGATGGTAGGATGATGCAAAGATGGAGATAATATCATGATATTTTTACTCTCCCATTTGCCTGTAAATACCACACCTCTTCTCCACTTTATTTCTTTACTTTTCTCCATCAAAATTCCTAAGCTCTCTTCACTACTCTAATGGTTTCTCATCTAAGAAAAAATATGGAGAAAATAAATTCCAAAAGAAATTAAATATATACAGTATATATACACACACACCAAAACTTCTCAAAAATCAATCAAAACACCTCCTCTTTCCCATTAAACACCATGGCAACCACCCCTCACTACCAAAGTCAAGCCCACCAGCCCTTACAACCCTAGGTCGTAAGCACCTCCTGGCTTCAAGATCAAGGACGAACCACTTAGGAGCTTCAAGTCGAATGCTCTTAAGCTTTTGGTTCGAGTCAGAAAAGCTATATCCATTCTCTAGTTAATCTTTTAATTCCAAGTCAAAAAACTTATACACAAAGACACACACTTTGGATGATATGTTACGCTTGAAATGGTTTGCATTGCTTTGATCATCAAGTATCAAATGTTTATTATAGTAGCTTAATTGTGTAAACTAGTCATGATGATAAATATGCATCGATATTACACTATGAAATCACTTTTCGAATCAAGTTAAAAAGTGATATGGAATCATTAAAGCTCTTAAAAATGGTTTTAAAATGATTTGATAATATTTTATAAACATATAAACTTGTCACGACAAGGTTTGAATAGAGAACGGTAAACAAGTCAAAACTAGGCACATCTGTAATGGTAGTTCACGATTTCACGCAGTAAAAGTTAATCGAGCATATAAAGTGGAATATAGCTTAGAATTCTCCGTGATAAAAAATTTCCAAACTATTATATCCATAATTTTCAAACAAAGAAAGAAAATCAAGATTTCACCTTGTAGATTTTCAAATAAGTCCAAATCAAGTTTTAAATAAAATGGTAGTTTTGCAATTCGGAATCCAAAAAGAGATTCTTTAAAAAATTATATTTTTAAATTCTTTAAAAATGTGAAAAAATATTTATAAATATATTAATTTTTTTTGAAGGAGAATATAAATAAATTTTCAATTAACAGAAAAGTCATTTTGATTTGAAGAAGCTTTCAAAACGCTATTCGTAGGACTTTTTGCAGTGGTTTTCAATAACAATTAAAATATGGTTTTAAACTCAACAATCTTTTTCAAATCTTTTATAAGTATTTTTAAAAGGATGATTAAGTTTTTTAAGATGATTTGAAGTTTTATAATTTATTTAAAAGAGTTTAAATAAATGATAAAAAGAAAAGCTATTATAAGTAAGTGTTTTAATCTTGACTCTTATAAGATGACAAGTAGACTGAATTTTTGTATTCGTGAGATATAGATGAGGTGCTTAAATTAAGGAGATGTTAAGGAGAAACTAGTGCCTTGACTCACCAGGCCTCTCTCAAGCGAGGGATTAGATAAGGTCGTAATGTCGAAAACGAGTTAAGTACAAAAGATTACATTTTTCAAATTTAAACGACTTAGATTGCATAGAAATAATCTTCTTATAATTGGTATTAAAATATTCGGAGGGAACCTATGCTATCTGTGCGAATTTAAAAGGTAAGTTCACCATTATTCGACGGATATGTAAGGTTGAATATGAAAATTGATATTGCGTAGAATTAGAATAATTTCCTTGATCTGATTTACTCAATAATATTTTCTAAAATGATTTGCGAAAATGATTTGATAATTTCAAAGTTAAAGGGAGGTTTAATGATTCCATATATACTAACAAGAATGTTTAGAAAAATATCTCTCGAAGATATTTTTGATAAGAAAAGTAATGCATAAATCAAATAAAAATTCCCTATTCACTAAATATCTTTTTATTGATGATTGGTTCGAAGGAACCGGCGTCGGATTTTAATGACTCTTATCCAAAAACTACTTTGAACCAATTTACATTTGAAGTGAAGACATAGAATGATAATAAATGGAAAGAAGGGATGCTTGTTGCTAACCCTCAGAGGAAATTTCTCATATCATACATATATGGCAGTAGTATCTTCATTTGATCTTCGATGCAGGGGTTGCTCGCTACTGATCCTAGAGATGATTCCCGATAGGACGTGGTAAGAGAGTTCCTTCATTTGTCCCGCTCCTAAAAGACTTATATGGACGAGTGTCTGACGTTGCATTCAAAGATCACATTGATCGATCTCTATGAATGTATCATCTGTTTGGTGGCAGAGAAGGCCACTTCTCTTAACTTAACTTCCTTTTATGAGACGTACGAGCTCGGGAGTTATACATTTGTAGAAATCAGTTATGTGATTATGGAATGACAATGTGGCATTCAAAGCGAAATGTGTGCTATGAAAGGTGACCATTGCCTTAAGCGTCGCACCTCGAAAATGACAAAAACAAGGTAGAAGCAGCAGGGCTATGTGGGTCACACCCATTAGGAGATGTCGTCACCTTTCTAGATAGCCTCTATAATTTGGGTAGTTATGTATGCTCGGGATCCCCGTAAAAGTCGAGAACTGCCGGGTGATAACATATTCGGTACTATTAAGGAAGAGGTAGGCCGGTACTGTGTTGCTTTAGATGCCCAGTATTTGGACCCTAGGTACATCCTTCTAGTGGTGTACTGTACATAAGGTAGTCCCTTACCTTGTCATCATATGCAATCCATTCGTTAATAAGTGCCTTCGAACTTAGATGTAAACCTATTATGTTGTCAAATTTAGCCAATGTAACAATTTCAGCTATTTTAATATGTTTATTTGAAAAACATTTTTCAAAGAAAGCCATTAGAAATAATATCAATGGATTTCACATAGAAATGTTTTGGTTATCATAAGGTAAAAATTTGTTCTATGTTTATATGCGGCATGATCTTATGAGATACCATTTGTTTTTAAAATATCCGTATTTTGAGTTTCTTACACCAGTTGCGTGACTGGCCCGGAGTATATTTTTCTTTTCCCTTAAACTCTACGTGCCTTATTTTTTAGGCAGCCAAGTAGTTAGATAGCTTGGAGCGTTTTGGAGAAGCCTGGAGCGTGGAGCTGGAGTGTCCTATGTAGATAGTTATCTATTTTCAAATTTTCGCTGTATTAAGTATCTACCAACACCTGTAGGGATAGGCCGTTATAACAATTCTGGCTGGATTAGTGCTTACCATAACTTTGACGCATCATTTTGAGAGTGATTGTATTATATTATCTTCATGTGTAATTCTGTGTTGAATACGATGTATGATTCTGTTGTTGTTCCATCTTCTATCTTTATTTTTACCCTTAACAATCGAGTTTCCAGCATTTGAATTTGCTGCACGTAAATATTGAGGATGCACTAATGTCGATTTTTGAATGTCGAAAACCCCGGTCGTCACAGTTGATATTAGAGCGAAGGTTAATGAATACCGAAGCCTTGATGTGATCGACTCATTAGAGGTAGGGTTAGTAATACCTTAGAATAAGTTTAGTCAATGATAGTGCGTAATCATAATCTTTATCCATCTAAACTATTCTACGCTTAATACCAATTTCTCAAGATAATCACGTCTATATATTCTAAAGGTGTTCCCTTACTATATTTGTGTAGTGGGAAATGAGTAACCATCATGGACGAGGAAGGGGAGGACCTCAGGTTGATCTTGCTACTTTCTACAAGAATTATACCAACTTAGGACGAAAATCATTTGGGGTAAATGGGCACAGAATCTGTTATTGAGGTTCAAGCTTGGCTTCGCTCATATGAGAGAATCTTTAAGGGATTAGGCATCAGTGATGAAAAGAAGCGCTTCTTGGCATCTTGGCAATTACAGGAAGGGGCCCTAGCTTGGTGGGGGTCAATTACCACCAATGATTCGGAAGACAATTTTTCATGGGAAAGATTTGAAGAAGTTTTTGAAGAGCAGTGTATACCCACCGTAGGAAAATCTTGTCTCTATAAAAGCTTCATGAATTTAAAACATGAAGAAATGTCGGTGGAAGAATAATCAAGAAAGTTTGACAAATTATCTCTCTTTGGGTCTGGATTGATAGATACACCACTTAAGAAGAATGAAATGTTTGTGGCTGGATGAGAAAAGAGTTTCATAATTGGATGACTTCTTATCTAAAAAGATCATTCGTGAACCTAGTAGTTATGAGTTTGCGATATGAAATTCTTGATGGGTAGATGTCAGCATCAACACTAAATATTAGTAATAGTAGCAACAACCCTAGCAAAAAGGAGCTAAATACAGAGGCATAGAAGAAATAGGGAAGGAAGAGGAGAAAGAATTCAAAAGGTGTCACTTGTGGATATTATGAGAATAAAGGACATATAGATGAGAATTGTAGAAAGAAGCAGCAAGCAAATACTATTTCTTCTATGACACTCTATTCGTGTTGTCCCCAACAAGGGCATATGACGATGGATTGTCCATTTATGGAGCTAATTCAAATAGCTGAGGCTTATACCATGAAAGAAGAACCATTAACTTCGAAAGAGACCAAGGAAAAAGGAGTTTTAGAGGGTGCTATTTCATGTTGAGGGTAGCGCGGTTAAAGTATTATTTGATACTACGGCTTCCCGTAGTTTATTTTCAAAGAATTGGTTGAAAATTTAAAGCTTATGACAAATATAGTAAATCCTCATATTTGTGTCTTAAATCCCATAGGTGGTAAAACAAACCTTTGTATGGTTGTTTTTTACGGATTTTTAGGTTGAAGTTTGGATTGATGTTGAGGAGAAGGAAGAAGAGAGAAGGGGATAATGTATGGGGTAAATACGAACGTTGTGATAACCGTAGGAAAATTAACCGTTGGTGTTAGATGCATGGCTCTGACGCCAACAGTTGATCCTTCAACGGTTGGCTCAAACGGTTTATTTTGCGGGTCTTACCTTTTACGCATCTAACTAGACCAAGACGTTCAACTTGACGCGAACGTCAACATATCAAAATTTGGCTGTGGACGTGCTCTAGGTTTGTCAATTGATGCTTTCAAATGTAGATAGTGTCATATCCATCGAAATCTTGTTTGGATATCAGAAATCGTATTCCCAAATACAGATGGACATCAGATATCTGCATCCATAGATATAGAAGATATTCGATATTCATCTTATTCGCTAACGCTTGATATAAAAAACATAAATAGGCAATTTTAGTTTAACGTACATTTTTTTTTACAGTCCCATTGATTAAAAATAATGAAAATAAAACAAATACGACGATAATAAATAGTTGGCAGTTAAAACGCATATAATATAAACCATTAACTTAATAAAAAAATAAGTATATACATTCATTGTACTAAAATACGCATAATATAAACTATAATCTTTATAATAACCGGATGAAAATTGTTCGGATGCAGATGCATTCATCTCCTCATCTATATCCATTTTTTTTGGATGTTGAATATTCATTTGCTTTTCAGATATGGATACAAACGAATTTTTCAAAGTATTGGGATATCCATCGACAATCTTACATAAGCGGCAAAAAAAAATACCTTTAATATCCATAAAATCTCTTATGTCTACCATAACTATTGGTCACGTTACAAAACCTGTTTATATACATACTGTTATCTACATTATTTTGTTGTATGCGACAAACATCCAAAATTTCAATTTCATTATTTTGTCGTTTATCATCCTATGACAGTGAAATGAGGCTAGTAATATTGGAAAATCAAAGGACGATGAATGATCGCTGTAAAAGAAAGTCGGTTTTAAATGGAATGAAAAATTAGAAATTCAGTTGTAGGTAAGATTTAAAAATAATTGATATTTATTAGGGTTTTAATAATTGATAGAGGCATTTTAATAGTTTTTATGGATATCAAAAAAAAAAAAAAACTCAATAAATAAATAAATGAAAACGAAGAGATGAAATCAAAGGGTGGGAACAGGAAACTTTTGAGCTGTAAATAGATCGCTCGACATAAAGTCTGTAATTTTTCCCGCTTAACGCAGCAACGCTGTTACACTCCCGCCAGCGTTTCACTACTCGAAAAATCCCAATTCCAAACCCTAGAAATTGCGAAATATAGGAAACAAAAATACAATGGCGACTTCGCATGCAATGGAGCGATGAAGGCGGCCAGCCTGCCTACTAATCTATTGATATATCCCGCTATTGACTGTGCATCGGTTCACCATGGCGTATGTTTACTATTAAGCTGGCAAGCATCAAGATCGTACAAAGTAATTTTCTTTTCAATCTCTTATCACTTTACCTATCTCCATATGAATTTGCTTAGGGATTATGAAGAAACGTACTAGCTCCACAAAAATTCCCCTTTTTAGAAGTTATGCAGTTGTTTGGTACATTTATTAATCATGAGCACGGACAAATTTTTTGTTGGAATAGCAACGAGTTCTGAGATTAGATTCAGGTTTTGTCAAATCAAGTTGGCATAATTTAGATTCGAGGATCTCAACTCTGATTACCAAACCTAAATAAAACCAAGTTAGACAGCATGCTGTACGAACACATCAAAATATATTGTATGGTGCACCAGTAATGTATTAAAACCCAGTGTAGAGTGCATTAGGAATTCACCAAAATCAATTGCAATTGACGTTTGAGTTTTTTTTTCCCACTCCTCGTTAACTTAATGTCTTTTTCTTAGCATCAATGTTATCGTTATAGTTTGACATGGCTTGCCCAACCTTAAATTTACATCGTGCGTACAAAACTCGTGAATTTAGTTTACTTGTTTTAAATTGATCGTGAATTCCATTTGACGTTGGGTCGAAAGAAGAAATTTGATGAATAAAGACATGAAACAATACAGTACCAAAATAAAATTGGATGTGAAAGGAACACGTAAAAGGGTTAAACAATAAATGGATAAATAAATAAAAATAAAAAGGGGAAACCCAAAGCTTGGGGAGAGAAAACTTTTGAGTTGTCAATAGATCGCTCAAAATAACCTGTTTATGAATTTTCCTGCTTAACGCGGCAATGCTGTCGCGTTCCCGCCAGCGTTTCAGTACACGAAAAATACCCATTTCAAACCCTAGAAATTTATAAACATAGAGAATAGACTTTGAAAACAATGGTGATTTCACATGCAATGGAACGATGAAGGCGGTCGGCCTGCCTACTAATCTGCCGATTTATCCCGCTATCAACTATGCATTGTTTACCATGGCGTAGCTGGTAAGCAAAAATGTAATTTTCTCTTATTCTTTCTCTTACCAGTGTATATGCATATGAGTTTGCATAGGGAATTTGAAGAAACACATGAATTCATTACAGTTCCTTTTTTTATTAGAAGTTATTTAGTTGTTTGGTAGATTAATTAATGATAAGCACCGAAAGAGTTTGTCAACTGGAATTTTTTTTGGAATAGCAATCAGTTTCGGTATTTTTGGGAAGAATATAATGACCAAATGTACTAAGTTAAAGTACGTAATTTAACTGCTGTTTTCAATCTCAGCAGCAAAAGGCCTATTAGCTCAGCTGGTTAGAGCGTCGTGCTAATAACGCGAAGGTCGCAGGTTCGAGACCTGCATGGGCCATTTTTATTTCGGCCTCTCCTGGGTGATGCACCCCACCTACTCTGTTATCTTCCACTTTTGGATCAACCAGGCCAAGTCAACAGGAAAGGTCTATTTTTTCTTTTTTACATTACACATGGGCCATTTTTATTTCGGCTTCTCCTGGGTGGTGCACCACCTACTCTGTTATCTTCCACTTTTGGATCAACCAGGCCAAGTCAACAGGAAAGGTCAATTTTTTCTTTTTTACATTCCACCGCTGACAGTGGACGTAGGCTGTGCTGATGTGTCCCTTCAGGTTTCTCTCTTTTCAGCATACTGCATTCGTGTTCGCTCATCTCTTTTCCTTTGACCACACCCACAGCTGCTTCCCGCCCACTTTCTTCCCCAAACGTTTTTCAACCCCAATTATTAACTGTCGTCCACACCAATTTAATCCTTTTTTATAAATCAAATTCATTGACTAAGACTAAATTCTCATCATTCTTCTAATCTTCGACTAACAATAATCTTCAGTTCCAAGCAGCAGAAAAATTCTCCGCTTTACAGATTCTGTTTATTGGCTTAACCTATCGCACCCATCACTTTCACATTCACACTCCATTTGGCGTTCCGGTAATCTTATCTGTTACGATATGGATATCGTGGAGGATGCTAGAATGCCTGAAACAAAAATATGCGGTAATAAGTGGATAATATAGGAGAGCCATTTGTTTTGTTCCTTCAATTACAGAGATTGATCCATGTGTTTCATACTTATGTTTTAGTCCATTGTTTCGGGCTTTGCAATTTTGTAGATATTTTCAATAAATAAACAGAATCTACGTATTTTGCGTACAATGTATTTTTATTAAATAATAGTAAAGCAAAAGAAATTTTAGCTCTCACATTAATTCTAGCATTTTTCTCACCTCTTCTTAATTTTCTCTAGATATTTATTTAAATTTTATTTTAAAGACCTAATACAATGCATTAGTTTTGAATTGTTTATAAGATTTTATTAATTTTACACTATTGTTTTACATTCAAAATCTACACTTTCTGCTTTCTACAATTATTTTCAAAGTCCTCAATTTTCATGTACAATTTACATTTAAGTCCGTATATTTAAATTAATTAAATAATTTCATTGTAAATTATTTAAAAAAATTAATTAACCATTATTTACTAAATTTTCTAATAAATAACATAGATAACCATGCCAATAGAATATCATGCTCATTGTAACAAAATAGTATAAATATGGATCACATAAAAAACAATACGAACAACTTTAATGTATAATTATTTATTTTAATAAATTATTAGTTAAATGATTGAAGTTTAAAGGTCACAAATCATCACAATAATTATAAAATTTCACCTCTACTCATTAATTCTCTTCGTTTTTTTCGAAGTCATATAAATTATCATTATATTTATCCAAAATATTATGTTAATTTTTTCCATGATTTTATATTCATGTATACCGAGATTTTATAATTTCTACAGTCATTTGCAAAGTTCTCATCAATTTTCTTTTATTATTTTACATTCAAATCTATGTATTTAAATTAACCAAACACCATAAATCCGTACTATATAAATAAATTCAAGTAATTAATACTCATTAAATTCTTTGATAATTTATAAACAAGATGACAATTTCAATTTATATACCGCATTACTAGTAACACATGGTAGATATTTCTTTCAAATATAAAAATATCTGAATCACCTAACAAAAATTATAGGCATAAACAATAATAAAACGTTTAATTTATGATTGATATATCGAACATTGCATAACAAAATTTTATTTTAACAACATTTAAAGTATGCGTACCATGTTTTTACAAAGTTAGCGTGTGCAATGCATGAGATACATTATATTACTTTATTATTATTATTATTACTATCCACAATTTTAGTAAATAAAAAAAAGTTTTTCCCTTAATATCTCATGTTACGTTTAAAATTCTTATCAATACAGATTTGTAATTTGACATCTAAAACTCATCATCATGTATATGTGCGGGTGCGCATCAAAACACACAGGATCATGAATTCACTAAATATCACTTCAAAAAGGAACATATTGCATCTGTATTTTTCTTTGAAATTTATCGTATACATAAACACTTAAAATTGTTTCACATGCATCGGTATATCGGTCATATTTAATGTATAATTTCTTAATTTCAACATATAAATTACACTTATTTTAAAATGACATAAAATATTTTAAAATATAAAATTTTGGAAATAATAATATAGTATATATATTTGTACACATTTTTTAAACGTATAAATCAATAAAATAATATGTTTAACATATGATTTCCTTAAACTTTAGAAATATTGTCGTAAAACTAATTTGAAACAAAATCTATCATTTTAAATAGTTAGAATATGAAAATAATGAACATATGATTATTTTTAACTATTCGAAAATAATTTTTGAATATGTTTTACTATGAAAGCATAACATTTTAACATACTAAAATAAAAAAAAATATGGTTAACATTAGCATATTACATTGTACGTCGACTATTTAACTATGTATATTTGACAATTTCTTTTACAATATTGCCGTGTGCAACGCACGGGTTACACACTAGTTTTAATATAATTTTTTACAAACTTTTCCTTTATATAAATGGTTACCGGCTATTATATTATTCTGTACATGTTTTCGATAGCAAATATTGGTGTGTGGTTGGATTGTAATTTTTAGTTTTGAATTTTCATCGATACAAAAATGCGCATGACGCATGCATATTATTAAAAACGATCGATTTAGAAAGCGGAGTTAGCATACAAAATAGAAAACAACTTTTTTTATTCTCCGTGTTTTGAGAAATAACGGAAGCACGAGAAATAATACATTCTTCCGTCGATTTTCCATCCCCTCTGTTTCATCTTTCTTCCACCTCCTCCATCGTTTCTTCACTCTTCTTGTATTTGACATTCCTATTGAAAACCAAAAACACACAATTCGTTTTTAAGTCAAACACTACCTTAATTTTTGTTATAATTCACCATTTTTTCTTAAAGCAAGGACCTTGGAACGAGAAGCTAATTATAATGTGACATTCAAATTTGTAAGCCAAGTTGACCAACATTTCGATATAAAATATCAGAAGATTCCGGTATGCATATCATTATGGCTTGCCGAGGAAACCAAATACTTGCACTTATAGCTACGGAAGTACCGAAAATCCTCTAAATTTTTTTGATTGGCTATGCATTCAAAAAATAAACTTATTGATTTTATGTTTTAGAGCGTTAAAGAAGTTTTTAAGTACATTATTATGTAGTGCTTTTGACGGCCTTCAGTTTGGACAACATACTGATGTTTTAAACGAATGTTTTATATAAATGAATTTTGATTCTGCTTTGGTTATCCATCGTTTCTTCACTCTTCTTGTATTTGACATTCCTATTGAAAACCGAAAACACACAATTCGTTTTTAAGTCAAACACTACCTTAATTTTTGTTATAATTCACCATTTTTTCTTAAAGTAAAGACCTTGGAACGAGAAGCCAATTATAATGTGACATTCAAATTTGTAAGCTAAGTTGACCAACATTTCGATATAAAATATCAAAAGATTCCGGTATGCATATCATTATGGCTTGCCGAGGAAACCAAATACTTGCACTTATAGCTACGGAAGTACCGAAAATCCTCTAAATTTTTTTGATTGGCTATGCATTCAAAAAATAAACTTATTGATTTTATGTTTTAGAGCGTTAAAGAAGTTTTTAAGTACATTATTATGTAGTGCTTTTGACGGCCTTCGGTTTGGACAACATACTGATGTTTTAAACGAATGTTTTATATAAATGAATTTTGATTCTGCTTTGGTTATCTACCAACATGGTTTGTTTTATACTTTTCAAAGACCAAAACCAATATCTACAACCATGATTTTCCAACAAAATTTTTCATTGATAATGATAGTTCTTAACTTTTATATGATATTTTAATGTTCATATCAAGGTTCGGTGTTCCGGTTTCCGGTTTCGTTCCGATCATCAGAAAAACCTGAAATTTCGGTTTCGTTTCGAAATTTCTGGGATTTTCACTTTAATTTCAGTTTGCGAATTCCGGTACTTTTTTTGTAAACACACGTATAAATATGCAATACCAATAGTCAATTATACTAAATTATTCAAATTACATAAAAAATACAAAATGTACAATATAAAAATTTAATAAAAAAACATATAAATTAAAAAAATCCTAACTTTGTTGATATTATTTTGCATGATAATATATTTATTTATTAAATATCAAAGAGCTAACTAAACAATGTCCATAATTCTTAACCCAATATACAAAACCCAATCATTTTAAACCTGGCCTTAAACAACAATTATTTTAAACACCAACTAAGTAATACCCATTTGAAACCCAGCCTAATTATTACATTAACCCTAGCATCATTCTCAATTAAACCGCACACGCAGAAACTTCTGCTCTAATCAGACTTCAATTCGAAAGCAAACAGAAACCAAAAAGAATACCTTCGTCATTGCTTGCTGATCAATTCGAGATTGATGTTGCCAAGCCAAGTTCGATTGATTGTGCTGAGCTCGAGATTGACGATGATGAAGCAGAACCAAAAATTGAGTGAAGATGTTGATTTTGTTATGTATTTTGTATGATTTAGCGTGCTTTTATAGAGAAATATTAATTCCTAATCACATGATTTTCTTGTTTTGATTTTTTTTCTCTCTAAAGGCAGACGGATTTGATAGAGGGTTTTAAAGTTCAATAATTTTCTTTTGTTGATTCGCATCACATGTTTGTAGAAGTTCAATTATTTCAGACAAGAATCTCAGCTTTAGAAATGATTGAGACTATTTCTTGAATTTTTTTATTGAAGAAAACATGATTGGCTTTTTAATCAACTTTCGATCCGGTACATGTCGGAACCACGTCGAGATGGTCGGAACTCCAGCGTGCAGTTCGGACTTTAGAATCTTGGTTCATATAAATATATAAATGGTAACCGTAGTTTTGGTTTACTTCAACGTACATATATGGAACAAGTCATCTATATGTCTAAATGAAAGTGTGCATATAATAACAAGGCGAGGACTGCATTGCTATTTGCACTCTTTCTTGGGAAGAGAGTGAGTATGCTCTCCACTTGGTTAGTGAAAAGTATAGACAAAATGTAGACTAGTGAATCATTCAAATTTCTCTAATAAAAAACGTGAACAAAGACATGTTACCTTAACAACAGAATTTGAAACCGCTAACCTTGTACTTTTAGTTTCTATATAACTAGGTAGTACAGAACACAACACATTTTTTTTTTCCAGCGGGTGCATTATACTTGACTTGCCCAATTGACAAAGTACCTCAAAAGGACATTAATTTTGTAAAACATTAGCACCATGTATTTTGTTTCTCGCAACATTTAGGCTCTTAATGTGTTAACGTCATTAGTGTCAGTAAGTAACACTTCAGTCTGTTAGTGCAAACTGATATATCTTCCCAAGAGAATAACGGTCGATTCATCTTATGTTTCGTGTTAATCGTGCCACTTTCATTTGAATGCATGTGTTAAAGCATATTACATGAATATACATGTGTTTTAAACTGACTCGTAAAATTACCGTTACCGTTGGTGTTGAAAAATATTACCGATAATTTATCGTAGAAAATGGTAAATTTAACGTTGCCATACCGAGTAAGCTGGTATAAAGATGTCAATCAAAAGTGATAACCGATTGACTGATAATGATGTGTAATGAAAAATTTGTTGTTACCATAACCGTTGTAAATATAATTATTGCTTATCTAGATGAGCTGGACAACAATAAAGTCGCGCTTATTTACGTGCTGGTACATATGGAGAGTAGGCATCTAGTATTTCTTAAGCAATATAATAGCCACTTATTTACGTGTTGGATTTGCCAAAACTGAAAGATGAATGTGGTATTCTTATTTATAAGCAAACTATGTTTTTCTTCTCCGCAGTCTACTGGAGTAAATGTGGAATGTGTAACTTAAGGTGTAAATGACATTTGACAGTGTTATTTCATGATGTTTATGTTGAATGTCTTACTACTAATTTGATCATGTTTAATGACGTTTGCATAGCATGCTATGTACACGCATTTCAATATCTATACAGCATGATGAAATAGTTAAAAAAAAATGCATAATTTCTTTAAAACCATTCCACCCATCAACGCACTTTAAATAAAATCAGTTGTTCTTTATATTTATTAATTACATCATGGTATTTTAGTTTATGTTGTCATCGCATATTTCGTTCTCATCCCATCTATGATGCTTTTTAGCTTTAGAACTTCAAACTACATGATTAACACTCAGCATCACCTTTCTAACTGCAGCAAAGGTTCACACTTTTTATGTCAAATGTACACATACAAATGAAATGCATAATAAGTAACAACGTAGTAATACCTTATAAGCACGCTTGGGTTCAATAGTAGCCAATTGCATTTAGTAACTAGAAATACAATTAAGAAGAAAAGTTTTGTTCAAATAGCTAAGATCAAATTTTTCCTTCCGAGCAATTTAAATAGTATATAATATACTAAACGTCAATATAAATCGAGCAATTCAAATCACGTTATGCAAGTTTCGAACTTGCGACCTTTCGCATTAAACTTGAAGTCCTGATCACCGATCAAATTTACATTGGATTGCAGTAAAACTTGTAGATTCTCACTTTAAAGCTACCAACCATCTATGTGCGAAACACGAGTTACATCCTAGTATTTGTTCAATTATAGCAATGGGTACTGATTGCATGTTTGTACCTATTCTGACTCCACACAGGACGAGCGAGAAGAGATATCGATATAGGAATTCTGATATCTCTCAGGATAACAAGACAGACGAAGAATAAAAAGATTAGTAGAGACCTTCAAAAATATTCGAAATGGTAATTTGTCTTTAATTATTGATGATATTTTGCATAATGATATGGATAACAACTTTTCCGCAGGACAAACTACATTTCGAGCATTCTACACAACAAATTTTGTATTGTTATTGAACTAACTCTAGGTGCATAGCTTAAAAAAGAAATATATTGGTTGTGGCTTTTATGCCTTTTCATTAAAAGCTGAGCAGGATTGATTAATTTTTCGATGATATATTGAGGTGAAATATCAGTAATAGCTAGTCAATGGGTGTAACTTTTGTTCCAGCTATTTGTATTTTCCACAAACGAAGGATATGTGCGGCGGTCCTATTTATACATGGCTTGATGGAAGAAATCAATGATGCTTGTATAGGAATAAACCTGAGTATTGTGTTATTTGTTGTACGTAAATGTTTTATTTTATTGAAATAAAATAATATTATGCATTGGATTTTGCTAATTGCTACTATGATAAGCTATAAATTTTGTTGAAATTAAGAAAAGTGTAATAGAAGACATTCAACGTACCGGGGTAATTTGATGCGTGATCGATTCTAAAATTAAAATTTGTCATAGTAGAATTTTTGTTATGTATTAGGATGTTCTAAGACATGTTTAGTAATCAAGTACTGTTTTATTTAAAAAACTACACCACCGATCCATAACTCTTCAGGAAATATTCATTACAGCTTATAAAACATACCTTATGTTGGTAGAACTATAGCATTTATAACACTACAAGATGTCCAGTGATAAGTTTTTTTTTTAATCCTTTTTGAAGTAAGATAAAAAATAATAATATGCATTTTAAATATTAACGTAAGACTAGGGCTGTCAATGGATACTCGAAAATCCAAAATCTGTCCGTATTCGTATTCAAAAAGCGGATAAATATTCGATACGTGGTGAAAAAAGGACGCGAATACGAAGACATATGCATTCGAAAATTATCCGTTCATTTTTTTCCAAGATCATTGTTTAATATGTATTTTAACACGGTGAAAAATATTTATTTAATGTTTTATTAAGTTAGAAATTCATATCATACACAATTAATACATATTAACTGCTGAAACTATTTATTACCATCATATTGTTTATTTTTAACACTTTAATAGTCAATGAGGTTGAAAAATGTTTATGTTAAATTAAAATTTTCTATTTATGTTTTTTAATTTATCAGTCGTCGCCAGATATGGTAATTATTCGATATCCGTCCGTATTCGTGGATGCCAGATAGAGTAATTATTCATTACGGTGACGTCTATAAGTTACATTTAATTAGTAAAGAGATTACAATTGTTTTATATGTATATAAACATGGATTTGAAAGTAGATTATAGTGTTAAATCTTTATATTGGTATTATATAAATGGGGTGTAAAAGTATTTAATATATAAATGTTTTGCTAGTTTTATTAGTTCTAGAATATAAAATTGATTGAAGAAAAGTTTTAGTTAAAATTAGTAATTTATTGAATAGAAAATTTTATATTTGGTTTTAATTATTTATTTAGAGGATTATAAAATTATGAAATATTTTCTGATTAATACTTTAGGTATTTTAAAATGTATTTCGCTAATAATATGGTTACTTATGAATTATTAAAGTGTGCTCTATATATAAGTATTTGAATACTTTTGTTTGATTTCTATATTTTCTTATTTCTCATTTTCCTATATTTATTTCGATATCATGAATGATTCACTGTTGATATTAATTTGATTTATGAGTTTGGTATGATACTGTGATGACACTCTTCTTTATGATTTCGTGCTATTTTGATTCTGTGTGACGAGCAATCTGAATAAACAGAGTTATAATACCGTCTGTGATGAAAATTAGGTAATATTTCTTCAGTTATTCTTTGGACTCGTTAGATAGAATATTATGGAGTTCGAGTGTAGTTTATGGACGGTGAATAAAAGATTGAGTATCATGCAGTGATATGGGACGCTGTTGTGATATTTATTCGGTTATTCATTGTAAACAGATTACACTCACGTGAAGGGAAGAGTATTATGAAATTGTGCTTATGTAGGGTAAAGCTCGGGGTAGAGCAAACTCATGGATGATTGAGTTATGTGGGTTTACCTATATATGTTCCTAGATATTATCCACTTGTCTATCATAAGTGCTCCAGTATAACTAGGAGTTAGCGGAAATTAGATGGTCAGTGTCCACCATGGCGGCCTGATCGTGAGGTCCATCCCTAATCTGCGACTCCTTTATTATATTGACTCCTTTGTTATATTAGATGCACATCATGGGATTTAAGTAGAAGGCGGTTAGCCCTTAGGACAGGTAGCCCCCACCCCTCTTGTAACGACCCACCTTTTTGGAATGTTCAAATTGACAATAAACCACACATGTCAGATTCAAACCATTCAAAAGGGAGGATTGTTAATAAGGTAAAAAAAAGAAAAACAAAACACAGAATCTCACAGCGGAACGACAAAATATAATAACCAAATAAACAGTTCATGAAGCTGTTTTACAAATAACATTTGATTATACTTTTACAATTCAAATCAGAGTTATACATACATCAGAAATAAACAAATAATGCAGCGGAACACAGAATGCAGTGGAAAAATAAATAGAAAATATATACTGAATCTTCGTTTTCGTCCTTCAGAAAATATTCTTCAATACACTGAAAAAGCTTAGACTGATCCGAGCGTAATAAAATGACAAAACATTCGAGTCAGAACTAAAATATCTTATGCAAGTCAGATCAAAATAAGTAAAATAGAAATATTAGTGCAATGGTTCCATAGATGTTACAAGATTTTCGTTTCCTATCAAGTGTACAACGGGAATATAATTAATTGAATGGTTTCAAATAATTTGAAATATCAATCTTAATCATCTAATTAAAACAAGTCCGAAGTTTGAATTAACTTAAACCCTTCAAATAATTCAATTCTAAATAAAATCCAAATTCAAGAAATTATATGGATATATTTCGTTTCAACCAGTATCAAAAATCAGCATTTCCAAATCAATAAAAACTGCTCGGATTCATCATTTCAGCCCATAACAATTTTCCCCTAATCTATATGGTTGTTCGGTATGTATCGTTTCAACCTATAGGGATAACAGAGATATAGACATAAATAACATTCAATCATCCAAAATGTCAACCAATAACAGCCATCCAATCATCCAATTATCAACCATTGATCATACAACACAATCATCATTGAAATCAACCAATAACCACCAACAGTTTACCGTTTATCATTAATAGGTATTTAACTGATAATTTAAACTTCAATATTAAATTAAATAGCAACTAAATTCAATAAAAGTCAGATTTAACTAGAATGACAGTTTAAAATACACTAAAAAGCAAACAATCTATTTCTAATCACATCATAAATTCAATTTAACTAACATAAGAAAAATCTAGTAATTGTGAGTGTTTGCACACCTTTCGTGGCTACGAAGGTGATGATAAAAATAGAGCAGTATGGAGATTCCTAGCAAAGATCCAAATACAAAGCAAAACCAACAAAGCTTGGACATGAACACGAATCAATAAACAAGTTTCAACTATTTCTTACTTCCAAACTACCTAATATCCAAACTACGGACAAACCTGAAACTAGGTCATCTTTAAGAAAATATTCGGACCAGAATTTATTGAATCCGTAAAAGTGTCTGACTAGAAAGTTGTTACAAATTTTTTTCTGTTCACTTTTAAAAAAACCACTCAAAAAGCTTCTATCTTGAGGAAGTTATGGTCAAAACAAACAAGGGTGTTTTCTGAGTTGAAAATCCGAGTTCAAAAATACTTTGAAAAGATTTTAGTTTTTGGCATAGCAAGTTATGGAATTTGAAGAACCAATCTAAAAGAAAGTTGAAGCTACTGGAAAAATAAAAGGTTTGAAAAAAAAATCACATTATTTGGTTCATTCCTGAAGGAGATATGATTGATACAATATGGGGTATTTTCGGTCAAAACTGGACGCGAGAAAGGACTTGAAAAATAAAGTTATTAATATAGAGATGTTCGGAATGGGAAGTAGGGTTCAACAACCAAGTTGTTGCCGTTGATATTATACACTGTTCAAAAAAATGATTTGGAATTGTTTAGTGAAATATAGAAGCCATGGAAATAAGGGGGAAAAAGAGGGAAAATAGGAAAGGGTAAATGAAGGGAAAAAGAGAAAGAAGAAGAGAGGGGAGGTGGAAGGAGATGGCCTTGGAGATGGGGAGAGGGCAACAACTATAGGGGAGGAGGAAGGGTTAAAGGAGAGGAGGAAATGAGTTTTGATTTGTGATGTTTTTGAAGTTTTAGATCTAGAGTTCTCTGTAGATTTTGAGGAGAGAAAAAAATGTGCAGAGAAAGTTTCTCGGAAGAAAAATTATGTACGTACATGTTATAGGATAAGAAACATAAGGTCGTAGACAAAGAAATGGTCACATGACTGACTAAAGTCTCTTGGTTAAGCATGACCCATTAGACCAAACAAACCCAATATGCCTTAGCCAAATAAAACACAACTAAACACTATATATTCATGTTAATATTTCACAGCAATTCAAATTTTTTGAGGAATAGGAATTTGATTTTGAAGAAACGAAAAGTGGAGGGATGATCATAATTCAGTCTAGTGTCATATAAAAAGAATGACTTTCAAAATTCAAATTTAATTTTTCAACCAAAAGTCAATTTTTGACTAAGTTTGACCAAAATTTGAAATTTCATAAAAAAATTATTCTATTAAATTTGGTCAAATAAAACACTCAACAACACAAATTCAATTCCTTTTATCTAATTTTTATTTAAATTCAAAATACTGCCATTTTAAAGTTGTTGAAAGTTGCAGATCGTTACACTTTATCTTAGATATAATATTAATAATGCAATGTTAACTTGTTTTCCCTTGTCATATTTAAAAGGTTAAATGTTATTAACTATATGTCCAATTCTCATTCAATTACATTCAAACCTATGTTAACATCCTTATTATTCAATCAACAACACCCTATGAATTATAATAAAACAAGTTTAGATTTTATTGCATTTATTATTTTACCGTTAACATCTTTTACTATATCAATTGATTACATAAATGTTCGTCGATTTCCAAATTAATTCCAAACATATTAAATAATGAGATGGTAAACGAACAATTGTTGCCTTTAAGTAATTTAATCATATTTATAAGTTTATTATGTACAACAAATGCTACGACTACTTACACATCATTGATTATATTCAATTTCAATTAACAACGTATAATTCCAACATTCAATTGCCTTAATTTCATTAATTACCCATTTAATATTCAAACGGATAAATTAATGAGAAGATAATTGCAACCATCGTTTATAATAATAGTTCATTATCCATTATCTTATCATTTACAATCAAGGGCTATAACAAAATGATTCTATAGTATATGTTAATCTATTCCAATCAATTACATATAATCTCATCATTAAATGCATCATTTAATTTATTTCGTTATTTACAATTATAACCAAATAACCTTACAATTATATCCATTGTTTGAAATTGGATTAAAATGGTTGTCAATTACATTAAATCAACATTACTATATTACATTCTAATTTTTTTATCATTACAAATCATAAATTTTAATTTAGTACAATATTAATATTTTAAAATCTTATTAAATTTAATATTTTAATTAACGAAAAATACGGGTCGTTACACCCCTTTTGTCACCAAGGCCATTAGTTTGTTACCATAGTGGTGTGATATGGGTCGTGATTAAGAGTCCTTACGTCTTCGAGCATATTAGGTAGATATAGTCACGACACCAGGGAGTTAACTAAAGACTGTAAGAGCAGATCGAGACGGGTAGCCGTAGGCTCCTGGAGCAAGCGTGTAGTTTTCAGTCTCTCTTCTGGTTCTATACGGAGTGGTAGATAAGTACATATTATTTGTACGCCTCACCTAAGTATAAGGAGCGGATCCGGGTGAACAACCCAAGTGCTTTTGGAGATGGCAGGTAACCATATTATGATATGACTTTACGTGGGATTCATGTCTGCCGTACATTCATTCTCCCGTCACGATTTACACTATTTACTTTTATACGAGGAGATGAGGTTATACCTGCGATGTGATACATGTACAAAGCATAGTGGATTCTCGCATCTTCTATTGTATATGATTTCTTGATAGGCGGCTTATATTTTATATTGATGTTGGTATTCTTTTACTCGAGCTTGAGAGATATACTTGGGAATTACTGTTTGCTAGCCTAATTATACTTGATAACATCTCATATTTGATGATTTATGGATTTTGATGATGATTTATGGACTTTGATGATGAGTCTTGATATGGTTGATTCACTCATTTGATATTGTATCGATTGTATAATATTTGATGTGATTTTATGTAAGTGATGACATCTTTATGCTTGGTTTCGTGGTTGTTTCTATTTGTTATACTGACATTTGTATGTCATTATTATCATACTATAGGTATTCTACATCTATATATGTGTTAACCTCTAAAGTTAGATTTAGTCTGATCAGTGTGTTGTTGACCCAAGCACTTATTGGTGCTACCTATGAGACGTTGGTTGAGATGGCTCTACTTCAGATGGTTAGCTCGAAGAAATGGAGAAAGAGAAGGAGAAGGCATGACCAACTCAAAGTCAAGGAGGAGCTAAGAAGGGAGGTTTTTGGGCAAATAAGAAGTCAAGTAGATGTTTAAGAAGGAGGGTATAGTATGTCAGAGATGCCAAAAGAAAGGACATATCACTAAGGATTGTAGCGTGAGTCTATTAAAGGAAGCTTGTAAGGGGAAGTACTACCACTATCACGAGGAGGGACCCTTCAAGAATCATTGTCCAAAGTTTGCAAAGGAATGGCAGAGTGCGCAAGCCTATGCTATTAAGACTATTCCTATCTCGAGTGCACTTCCCCTTAGAGATCAAGGAAAGGCTGCAATGGAAGGCGCAACTCTTATTTTTGGAATACTATTTGTTTCCTATTGAACTCTGGAGCGTCGCATTAATTTATAGCTAGGAATTAGTTAACTCCTTAAATCTACAAACCTAAATTGTCACCTAACGAATAGTAGAATCAAATCCTATTAGGGGTCGACATATATTTCTTCAATTTTTATTGACCTATTTGTGGACATGTAACGTCGATTTCATTTGTAACATGTATGTTTTTAATTTTAAGGGGTTTGAACTTATCTTAGGAATGGATTGGTTGTCATACTAGAGGGCTATTTTAGACTGCGATAGGAGGGAAGTTGGTAAAAAAAATTTAGGGGACAGGATATAGATATTCGTTGTACGCCCTAAAACTCAGTCCAGTTAAGCTAGATGTACTCGATAAGTCTATCACAAGATGAGCTCTCATTCGTACCCATAGTTCGAGAATTTCCTGATATCTTTGAAGATGTCATTGGTCTTCCTCCTCGAAGGGAGATCGATTTTAGGATTGATTTGGAGCTAGACTAGTCGCTCTGCCATAATGCCACATGGCCGCCAAAGAAAGACGAGAGTTAGATAAGTAGATCTCGAAGTTGTTGCAAAATAGATCGATTCGTCGTAGTACTTCAGAATAGAAATCCCCTATTATCTTTGCCACTAAAGAGAACGGCTTATTAAGACTATGTTTCGATTATAGAGAACTCAAAAAGTTGACTAAAAAGAATAGGTATCCCTTACTTAGAATAGGTGACTTGTTTGATCAGCTTGTGGGAGCCAAAATCTTCTCCCAATTGGACTTGGCAACTGAATTTCATTAGCTGATGATAGCAAAGGACAAAAAACCGAAGACCGCATTCTGTATAGACTGTATTGAATGGGAAGTAATGCCTTTTAGTCTGATGAATGCCCTTCTATACTTTGTAGATTTGATGAGTAGAGTATTTAGAGGACGACTAAATAAATTTCTCGTAGTGGTTGTTGATGACATCTTTGTATTCTCCAAGAGTGAAGGAGAGCGTGAAAATCACTAAAGGAAGATAATGGAGACTTTGAGAAGGCACCAACTTAAAGCCAAATTCTCGAAGTGCCACTTTTGAAAAAAGAAGGTGAGATTCCATAATTGGCCCCAAATGTAAGTGGGAGGTTGATAGAGTTAGGGGTATGTCCTCTGGGCAATTCTTCCATTTATTGTAAATTAATTATCTCTGAAATAAATTCTTGTTCAAAATAAAGGTGTTTCTTCTTTCTGTTATATATTTTTTGTAATACGTTATAGATAATTAAATGCTTAATTAAAACATATTTAATAGAAAATTCATAAATGGTGCGTTTGTGATAGTAATTACAAATAGTTATAATCATGAGTATTGTATCACAATGTAACAAAACACATCATTTTAAATGTTCCTAGTCAAGATGCATCGAGATTGGATATCGATGTATCCGTTGATATTGGAGTACGTAACGCTCTCCACACTTGGGCAACGTCTTACTCATGACTGCTGGGGGCACCTAGGGATCACATACTCATAGTTATTGGATAACTATGGAATGCATAATTCGATAGTTTTTTGTTCGTTAATATAACTAAGGTCAAATAGAAAATATCGATGTGAATAATTTGCATAGTTCTTTCGACTTGAGAATGCTGAGAATCTTCAATATGAATGCTCCACTTTGATTATAGTCAAATTGTGGCACAATGTCCATCGAGTGACTTTAGTTGGATCGAAGTGTTGAGTATGAAGCACTATTCAAGAGATGATTCGTCTTCTAAGTTATATGGGGTTGGTATCACGGTCAACTCAAGTCAACCCAAAGTCAAAATCTCTGGCCAAAGTAGTTCAACTAATAATAATTGTTATCAATGAATCAAAGACTTTGTGTTTGGACTATAGAGTTGAATGTGAACGTTGTTGGAATTTTGACCATTTCAATAAATCCAAAATGATATAGTTTTGATGAAGAGAATTGGTGTAAATAATTGTCACGGCGGGGTAATGCTAAATAAAGTGAAATGGATTTTACCAAAGCCGAGTAAGCGATAAATTTGGCCATAATGTCATACCAGTTGTTAAGCGATGTGTGAACGTTAACATTTGAATAGTTCGATGTTAATCACTAACCAAATTTACATCCAAGAGTCACACAACCGAAATGATGAATTATTTTTGGAACGAACATTTAATTAGTTTATAATTATTATAAATTAGTTAAATATTAGCTATAAATTTGAATATGATTTGTGTAATAATCCAGAAATTCATCACTTTAGAAAAATTTCAAAGTATTCAAATATAAGATTCTTAACATAAATATTGATATTTTGAACAATAATTAATTTTGTAAATCTCATTTTGAATAAATATTTACAAAATATACGCCTTGGAATTAATATCGATAAATTGACCGAAAATCGTTTTATCAATAAATAGCACTTTGGCCATCCGACATCATGCACGGAGTGGGATACATACACTCATTTATCCATATGAGGGAGAATATGTAATAAAATAATTTATTTTATTTTGGAAAATAAAACGTATATATCATCATAAATAATGTCGCTATTTTGGAATAATTGATTTTTGAATTTAAATGAAGTTCAAATGATTTAACAATTATTTTAATTATTAAATAATCTCTTTTAATTATTATATAATGGTAGAAATAATATTATAAAATTTTGTTTGCATATATGTGTATATTAACTAAGAAGTAAAAAAAATGACCGAGAATCAAATCGTAACGGTGTAACATAGAAAAGTTATATAACGTTATAGACCATATGTGACATACATATATGCACGTATACACTGAAAAGAAGTTACTGTGCTATAAGATCGAGTAATATGGATAAACTACTTATGCGGAATAAATAAATAAACAATAAATGAAGTAAAGTATATGACACCATTTATACCGGTTCGGAGCCCGTCCTACGTCCAGTCCTAGACTCCTTCTGGAATTTCACTAACACAACCCTCATTTAACCCGGAGGAACAGGTTTACACTGTCTGAGCAACCGAACAGGACTTCAACCGCCTAAGCAACCGAATAGGATTTCAACTGCCTGAGCAACCGAACGGTACTTCTTTACAAATAACAAATGTATCTGACTGTACTGTGTTCTTAAATAGCACTGATAAGTTAATAAAGTACAATTAGCGTGATGTGCTTTGAGAATTGTGGAAGTTAAAGTGATTAATGATCAAAGTATGTAAGAAATTTGAGTGCAATTTGAAAGCTTGAGAATAGATGAGAATTCAAGAATGCTAAAAGTAAATTCGGTTAATTGTTTTTTGAATTCTGTAATCTATATATAGTGTATAAAGAGTTGCAACCACATATGAATAGTTATATTGAAAAGAATAGACGCAGCCGTTGATTTTGAAAACGTTTCTCTTCGATGAAGAGAAGCGTCTATTCATGAAAAAGCTGTTGAGAAATATTCAAAAGTCTAAATAAAATAATTCAGACTTTTGAAGTAAGTTGAAACGCAAACAGCAAAGATATAGGCTGTTTTTTGCCTAATTCAGCCATCTGAATAATTTCATTCAGACATCTAAATATTATGGAACAATAATTTTGTTTCAGCATTCAGACGTCTGAATGAAGTTATTCAAACGTCTGAATTTAGCTTGTAACAAAAAATTACCATAGCTCAAATGGCTAAAGCATTTGTCTTTTGAACTAATGACCTGGGTTCGAGTCCCGCTCCATGCGATTTCTGAAAACTTGATTTTTCATTTGAAATATGAATGTATATGTGCGTATACCATTTGGAGAAGATTTTAACATTTGTAAACTCTAGACACGACATTTTATGACTAACAATACTTCATTTGTCACCTTCGTCTTGTCTCTATCGTGTATATCTCTTCTTGTATCTCCATATCATACTTTCATCCTTTTTTGTACCGTGTATCTTCATTTTGAATGTATTTTTTTATCTCTTTTTGATCATGTACTTGCAAATTAGCTTAGAGATTTTTTGACATAATCGTACAGTTGTTGTCATTAAAATCCAGTAATTCAGGTTCTAATATTCTCCCATTTTTGACGATGACAACTATACAATTTTAAGGAATATTCATTCTATAAAAAATATTAATATGTTTAAAGCTTCCCCTAAGTATAACATCCCCCCCTAAGTATAATATCTCCCTCTATCAATATGCATATGAATTTCTCCCCCTTTGTCATTATAAAAAAGAATGAGGGAATATAATAAATTATATAAATATCTTGTGAATAGTGGGATAAACTCAATATTAATGATGGAGAAAAATAAAATAGATTTTATCATATTTGTTGAAGTCCATATTTCATTGTAAGCACGTAATTCTATTAAACATATGGATCATTCTTTAAAATTCCAATATCTATCCTTTTCCTTTTGTTTCTCCGAGCACCTGCAATAAACAATGATCATTTTTGGTACCCACTTACAATGTTAGGGTCCGGAGGGTTAGGTCTTGGGAAACCATACCCGTTTGGGTGTGGTTGAACCTTTATAAATATAATTTTCATTATTAACTACCATATCAAAATAATCATTAATGTATTTTTTTCTATTTTTTCAATTAACAGGAACCCAAATACTTAGATAATTTTTATTCATATTTCCAGTCAATGATTTTGTACTTCTAGAAAAGTTATAAACATTATTGGTCATAGCAGTATTTGAATTTCTATAAAAATTTGATTTAGACTTTACTCGAAATTTAGTACTAGCACTATTATTTTTACTATACATGAAAGCATATCCAGTGCTATTTCTACGTTCAGTTTTATTATATCCTAAACCACTTTTATCATGTAAAGGTCTAGAAATAAATAAAATTATGTTTAAATCGTTTTGACATTTATTAAATTTTTTGACTTTAGTGTTAAGTTTATCAAATTTGGCTTTAAGGTCACAATTATTATTTTCAAAAGAAATATTTCTATTATTCAAAATATCAATTTTCTCATTTACTTCAGAATTCTCTTTTTCTAACTTACGGTTCACATTTTTGAGTAGGAAATTTTGAGATTCTGAATTATCTAAAAAGGATTATAATAAATCATTTTGTCTTTTCAAATCAAAAATTCCTTTTGAAAATTTTTCTCTCTCTTTTTCACATATGGTGTTTTGTTCATCTAGAAAGTCTTTAGCACTTATAAAATTATTCTTTAAAACACGAAGTTGATTTTCTATATTTAACTTCTCATTTTTCAATTTCTAATTTTTAAGTTCAATAGATTTCATCTTTTTTAAAATAATAAAATTAAGCTTTGAAATCTTATTGCTTATAGTAACTAATTCATTATCATCTTTTACTGCAATTTGTAAATCAGAAAGTACCTTTTTGTAGTCCTCATTGGTGACCTTGACAGAGATTTTGCCTGTTGTATTTCGACTGGATCGTTTTCTGGTCAATATTCTATGATGTTGTGACGATCGATAGAATTTCAGGCTTTGATACCAAATGAAAAGAAGCTACCGTGCTATAGGATCGAGTAATATGGATGAACTACTTGTGCGGAATAAATAAATAAACAGTAAATGCAGTAAAGTTGTAAAGACCCAATTCTTCGACTTTCAAATGTCGACATTAATACGCCCACTGTATCAACTGCCGAACAATAGAATGCCGGAAAACCGTACCCTTAGGGTTTAAGAAGAAGAAAAGAATAGAAGAAGTAAGAAAGAAATAAGAAGCAACAGAAACAATATTGGAATATCAAAATCACAGCGAAATAACATATAATAGATAAATGAATATCTTTAAATCAAAAGAACTGTAGATTTTATGCATTACATCATCAGAGTCAATAGACAACACCACACAATAATGGACAGTTATATAAACCTGTTCTCACAAGTGAATACACATCGGAAAAGAAATACTATATACTAGTTGATACGCCATGCCATCCCGCTTGCCTCCAGATCTATACAGCAACTCCTGAATTCCAAAATGACCTGATATCCTGACTCTAGACTGCCGGTGTAAAAAATGATGGGCATCCAGAGTTTAGGAAGGGAACAATAAACTCCAACTCAGTCATGAGACTGGTGTGAGAACTTAAAACAGTTTATCTTTTAAAAACAAACAAAGTAATATTTTTAAAATAGATCCGCAATGCTTTTAGAAAATGTAACTACCATAAGACCTCCTGCCACACACACAATGCATACGCAGAATTGGAGAAGATTTCTCCTTATGATAGTTAAATATGCTTGATATGTGAATTTCTCTGATATTATTACTATAAGTGCAAAGTGCAGAAAAACATTTTGAAAGTATAATATAAATCTTAGCCAGGATAGACATTCCGAACTATGCCTACTATAGCTATCATGTTCAATAGTAAGTTACTGTCACATTCCATGGCAGGTTATACAACTAAAACCGTACAGGGCTCGTATTGTTTCTTTGGATTTCCAACAAATGGTCAGGCCAAGGAACTTCCCATTGCCACATGGGTACGTCTCTGGAGAGACTCCCCGAGAACCTTACCGGATCTCTGCCAACATAAGGCCGGGTAACCTCTGCAAAAGTAGGTAACTACTGACACAAGTTTGTCATCCCCGGTTGTAAACAACCTTTACCCGAGGATCCTCAACCAACAACAATCACAAAGTCATATATATTTGCGATATCCACATAAGTTAAGTATCTGGGCTCCATACCATGATACCACTTCTATCCAGAAGGAAATGCACATACTGTGACGCCCCACTCCGAGAGCCTCGTTCACAAAGAGTATTACATAGATAATACTGTCGGCTAACGCGGACAATAGAGTATAATGGAAGCGACCATGTGCTATCTTACCTTAACTATTCACTAAATACGTCGAAAAGTAGAAACACATTAAAATTCGACCTATTCAATAGATATTTAAAGCAAAATTACAATGGCTATAGGATCTATCAGAAGAAAATATAACAACTCAAATGTAATATACATCACAGAACAGTCGATCATAATATACACATACACAGATACACAACAGAGTATACAAAATAATACATGTCAAGTGGTACAGGTGACCACAATATACAGACGAGACGAAAGAGTATAAATCAGAGTTACAACAGATAAGGACTACAAAAGACGCTATAACAAAAAGAAGCTAGCGAATAGTCCATGAGGAAGCAAAATAGGCTAAGTCCAAAAGCACCTAACCTGAAACATCTCGGTCTGACCCGAGTATAAAATACACGGGTCAGTCTAGATAACAAAGCAGTTAGATAAACTGAACAATAATAAACCTGCAAGGTCATACAGTATAATAAATATCTCTAGGGGAGATAACACAATCATCAACAAGAGATGAATCATATCGAACAAGCCTCATATCATTGGCAACAAATAGAAACAAAGGATACAATTATCCCAAAACAAGCCAGAAGGCAATAACAAATACCCATAAGGTATACAAGTTCTACAAGGTAATCGCTATACTCCATGCGGCTCAAAAAGACCAACACCGAAGGGCGATATTAAGGGAATACACATATCAATGAAACATCATAAAATTTGCTCGAGCTCAGTACTGTACAAACAAGGATCCATGAGCCCGAAGACACCAAACCCAAGTATCACCCATGCGGCACATAAGGCCATCATCAGAGCGAAACTATATAGGGCAACAAACCCGAAGGCAACATACCCGAAGGCAACAAACCTAGGGAGACAGTCCGAAGACACTATCCCAGAGGCAACAAACCGTAGTGGTGAAGGTCGAAGACCCAGTACTGGACACCACTAACTGGCGGAATGTGTCGCAACTCTCGAAAAGGAATCCGAAAAGTGTTAACGTATGTCCCATAACCACTCGTTCGCACTAAACGGTTTACTATCCGTCAGTCATTTTCACACTCAAAGCAGTACAAAGTTTACCTCATATCATCGATAAACCAAACCCGAAGGTCAAAACAATCAATCAAATAGGTCGAGGATTAATCGGAAAGATAAACGCACAGATTCATGGTCCGTGTTTTGCCCAACCATTTAATCACCCTTCCACTTCGTTCGAAGTGCGAAAGTGTGTGTTTTAAATAGAATTTATAAATTAGAGAAACGAACTTTTAAATGCAATTCGAGAGATTATTTTATAAAAACCCGTGGATTAAAATTAAAAGGAACCATCAAAGTCAAAACAATTGATAATCATACATGGGATCATCATGAATCGATTCAAATTGGAAATTCAATCCCAAAGGCAAAGTGGGCTGAAACAGCAGGTTCAGTCGACTGAACAGAGTTTTCAGTCGACTGACCCTATACCTAGAAATTTTCTAGGTTTAGGAAACTTTCTGTTTTCAGGTTCAGTCGACTGAACAGAGTTTTCAGTCGACTGAATCATGCCTGGAAACTTTCGGGTTACAGGTTCAGTCGACTGAACAGAGTTTTCAGTCGACTGAATCACGCCTGGGCTGTTTTTCAGCCTTATTCAAATGAAGAGCAAACTCTTCCAAAATGCAATCGGACGAACATTGGCTCTAAGGGCTTATGCCAATCGACAACCCGGCCCTATATGTTCCTCGATGCATCACCAAAACATGATCAAAACATCAAAGTTATGATTTCAAAGATTTGAACCCAAAACACTAAAAATTGGAATATTCCCCAATTCAACCCAAACCAAATGCAAGTGCATATGAACAAGGTGTTAGGAATTCATACCCAACAATGAAATCAAGAGAAGTAGATGTGAGTTCAAAACTCACCTTTGTACGCAAAACAAAGAAGATGAAGAAGCACAATTGCAAGGAATCAACCTACTACACTCCACTTCAACACTACAAGCTTCAATCTAGAATCAAAGCAAGTATTTCCTAAGTTAGGGTTAGGAAATTACTGAAATTGAAGAGGAGTAAAGATGGAGAAGGTGGAGATGAACTTACCAATGGATTCTCTTTGATTTTGGAGCAAGAATCAAGTTACAAAGGAGAAACTAGGGCTTGCTAATTTCTATTTCTCTTTCCTTTCCCCCATTTTAGTTTTTAGCTTAAGAAATAAAATGAAATGAAGAGAGATGAGGGGAAGGGGCTGAAGTAGAAGGTTAAGTGAGTTAGCTAGCCAATGGGCTGAACCCAAACTCAAGCCCAAGTAGAAAAAGGGTCAAATTTCAACTTACTCCAAATATATCAAAGATTATACTCAAAAAGATCGCAAACGCCCTTTTGGAACCAATAGAGGTAGTTTCGAGTTCCAATTCGGCCATTTGCAGAAAGTAACATTTCGGACCCCAAAATCCGAATAACGACGCTATATTTAAATCAAACATTTAAATATAAAATCGTTAAATATGCGGGTTGTTACAGATCTCCCCTCCTTACAAAATTGCGTCCCCGCAATTCCTAGAGACGATATTTGTAACAACTACATACATACAACATACAAAAGAAAGAATAAACTTGAGACACAGAAATAGACTTACCATTACGAAGCAAGGATAGAAAACCTGGATAAGATCGCTCGATATACTCTCTGGTTTCCCAAGTACAGTCATTGGGATTAGCGGACCATTGAACTTTAACGAGCGGCACGTCCTTATTCCGAAGGTGTCGCACCTCCGTGTCAAGCACGCGAAAAGGTTGCTGTACAATAGATAAGTCCGGTGAGACCTCAAGCTCTTGAGAATCAATTACAGAATCCGATTCTCGAAGACACTTCCGAAGTTGCAAGACGTGAAACACGTCATGAATGCCAGATAAATGAGCTGGAAGTGAAACTCTATAAGCCACAGGGCCAATACGTTCAGTAATAGAAAACGGTCCTATATAACGAGGAGCCAATTTCCCAGTCGTACTGAAGCGCATAACCCCTTTCAAAGGAGAAACACGAATAAAAACAAGATCGCCAATTGAGAACTCGAGAGGCTTCCTACGATTGTCCGCGTAGGATTTTTGACGACTCTGCGCCTCTTTCATTCTCAATCGGATAAGATCAATCTTCTCGGAAGAATCACGAACAAAATCTGGACCAAGAATAAGCTTCTCTCCAGATTCCAACCAACAAGAAGGTGATCGACATGGCCTTCCGTATAAGGCTTCGAAAGGAGCCATACCGATACTAGACTGAAAACTATTATTGTAGGAGAACTCTACAAGAGGTAGGTGATCCTCCCAACTACCACTAAAATCAAAGATACAAATACGGAGAAGATCTTCCAAGATACGATTTACCCGTTCAGTCTGTCCGTCAGACTGCGGATGATAAGCTGTAGAAAAATTAAGCTTTGTTCCCAAAGCTTGCTGAAGACTCTTCCAAAAATGACTCATGAATAAAGGATCACGATCACTCACAATTGAACTAGGAACACCGTGAAGTCTCACGATTTCCTTGACATACAACTTAGCCAAATGCGAAGCTGTCCTATTAGACTTAATAGGGACAAAATGAGCAGATTTGGTGAGGCGATCAACAATAACCCAAATGCTAGAATGACCTGATCTCGAACGAGGTAGGCCGTCAATGAAATCCATAGAAACTTGATCCCATTTCCACAATGGAATCTCAAGAGGTTGAAGAAGACCAGAAGGACGCTGATGTTCGGCCTTCACACGTTGACATGTCATGCAGTTGCTCACATAACTCGCCACATCGCGCTTCATGCCTTCCCAATAATAAAGACGACGCATATCGACATACATCTTACTACTACCGGCATGAATGGTATACTTAGAACGATGGCAATCATCAAGAATGTCATGTCTAAGTGCAAAATCAGAAGGCACAAAAAGACGGTTCTTCTTACGAAGACACCCATGAGAATCAATGCTAAAATCTTGCAACACCTCATCACAAGATCCAGACTCACAAAGCTGAATAAAATGCAACAAATCAGGATCACGCCGCTGAGCATCGGCAATACGATCCAATAAAATAGGTCGAGCTCCCAAACTAAATAATAGAATAGGCGAATCAGAAGATGAACCTCGATCACGAATTTCACAAAAAGATAGAGTCTCAAGAACATTCCATTCGGCAAGCATCATAGAAATAACAGCCGAATGTTTACGACTAAGCGCATCTGCAACACGATTACCCTTACCAGGGGTATACTGGATACCAAAGTCATAGGAAGCAAGAAACTCGAGCCAACGCTGTTGTTTCATATTGAGTTCCTTCTGAGTGAACAAATACTTCAAAGATTTATGATCGATATAGAGAATGAAGCGCTCGCCCAATAAATAATGTCGCCAAATCTTCAAGGCAAAGACAATGGCGGCTAACTCAAGATCATGAGTGGCATAGCGAACTTCATTCGGACGCAGTTGCCTAGAAGCATAAGCAACTACCCAATCCCTCTGCATAAGCATAGCACCGAGACCACTACCACAAGCATCGGTGTAGACAACAAGATCATGATTCCCTTCGGGAACCACAAGAACAACCAATTCCTCAAAAGAAAGTTTAAGCTGAAGCAACAAAGACTTCTTAAGATATTTCTTAAGACCAGAAACAAACTTCAAATTCTTCTTATAAGAAGTGCTTATGAATTCAAGACCATACTGAGATAAAGCCTCGAATGATGCAACATACTCAGAAACAGAAGTTTTCACTTGCTTCAACTCAAGGAAGCGACGGGTCAATAAAACTTTTTCAGATTCAGGAACGAACTTGAGTTCAAATCATCCCCGAAACTGAGTCCAAGAAAGAGTAGACTCATCAATTTCAGCTACAAGAAGCTCATACCAGTCAAGAGCACGCTCTTGTAATAAACTAGAAGTTACAAGAACTCTATCATGGTCAGAAAGATCCATGCGAGAGAAAATACGCTCGCACGTGCGAAGCCAAGCTTGGACTTCAAGAACGGACTCGGAGCCCTTAAACGGTTTTCCTCCAAGATGAGCAAAATCACTGCACTGACGTGCAAAAGCAGACTTGCGAGGTGGAGACACTCGAGGAGGAACGGAAGGCTGAGTGCTCCTAAATAACTCCATAAACTGATCGGCAGACATATATACGCCATCCGGATGTGAGCCACTAGATTGCCCAGCATCCGAACGTCGACCTCTGCCTCTTCCAGACATAAGCTGAAAGTAAGATAAGAACAAGATTATTCACAAGGTAGATATTACAATATGGGATACTACGGAATAAAATGCATTCCTAGACGTATTTCCAATATCTATCTAACCTTGATGGAATAAAGAAACACGATGATTCAAGGATCTGTATCACTTGTACACTTTGATGTACCATAATATGTGCATCTATTCTGTGTTTGTCATATTTTGTTCTGAACCTCGCTCTGATACCACGCTGTGACGCCCTACTCCGAGAGCCTCGTTAACAAAGAGTATTACATAGATAATACTGTCGGCTAACGCGGACAATAGAGTATAATGGAAGCGACCATGTGCAATCTTACCTTAACTATTCACTAAATACGTCGAAAAGTAGAAACACATTAAAATTCGACCTATTCAATAAATATTTAAAGCAAAATTACAATGGCTATAGGATCTATCAGAAGAAAATATAACAACTCAAATGTAATATACATCACAGAACAGTCGATCATAATATACACATACACGGATACACAACAGAGTATACAAAATAATACATGTCAAGTGGTACAGGAGACCACAATATACGGACGAGACGAAAGAGTATAAATCAGAGTTACAACAGATAAGGACTACAAAAGACGCTATAACAAAAAGAAGCTAGCGAATAGTCCATGAGGAAGCAAAATAGGCTAAGTCCAAAAGCACCTAACCTGAAACATCTCGGTCTGACCCGAGTATAAAATACACGGGTCAGTCTAGATAACAAAGCAGTTAGATAAACTGAACAATAATAAACCTGCAAGGTCATACAGTATAATAAATATCTCTAGGGGAGATAACACAATCATCAACAAGAGATGAATCATATAGAACAAGCCTCATATCATTGGCAACAAATAGAAACAAAGGATACAATTATCCCAAAACAAGCCAGAAGGCAATAACAAATACCCATAAGATATACAAGTTCCACAAGGTAATCGCTATACTCCATGCGGCTCAAAAAGACCAACACCGAAGGACGATACCAAGGGAATATACATATCAATGAAACATCATAAAATTTGCTCGAGCTCAGTACTGTACAAACAAGGATCCATGATTCCGAAGACTCCAAACCCAAGTATCACCCATGCGGCACATAAGGCCATCATCAGAGCGAAACTATATAGGGCAACAAACCCGAGGGCACACACCCGAAGGCAACATACCCGAAGGCAACAAACCTAGGGAGACAGTCCGAAAACACTATCTCAGAGGCAACAAACCGTAGTGGTGAAGGTCGAAGACCCAGTACTGGACACCACTAACTGGCGGAATGTGTCACAACTCTCGAAAAGGAATCCGAAAAGTGTTAATGTATGTCCCATAACCACTCGTTCGCACTAAACGGTTTACTATCCGTCAGTCCCTTTCACACTCAAAGCAGTACAAAGTTTACCTCATATCATCGATAAACCAAACCCGAAGGTCAAAACAATCAATCGAATAGGTCGAGGATTAATCGGAAAGATAAACGCACAGATTCATGGTCCGTGTTTTGCCCAACCATTTAATCACCCTTCCACTTCGTTCGAAGTGCGAAAGTGTGTGTTTTAAATAGAATTTATAAATTAGAGAAACGAACTTTTAAATGCGATTCGAGAGATTATTTTATAAAAACCCGTGGATTAAAATTAAAAGGAACCATCAAAGTCAAAACAATTGATAATCATACATGGGATCATCATGAATCGATTCAAATTGGAAATTCAATCCCAAAGGCAAAGTGGCCTGAAACAGCAGGTTCAGTCGACTGAACAGAGTTTTCAGTCGACTGACCCTATACCTGGAAATTTTTCAGGTTTAGGAAACTTTCTGTTTCCAGGTTCAGTCGACCGAACAGAGTTTTCAGTCGACTAAATCATGCCTGGAAACTTTCGGGTTCCAGGTTCAGTCGACCGAACAGAGTTTTCAGTCGACTGAATCACGCTTGGGATGTTTTTCAGCCTTATTCAAATGAAGAGCAAACTCTTCCAAAATGCAATCGGACGAACATTGGCTCTAAGAGCTTATGCCAATCGACAACCCGGCCCTATATGTTCCTCGATGCATCACCAAAACATGATCAAAACATCAAAGTTAGGATTTCAAATATTTGAACCCAAAACACTAAAAATTGGAATATTCCCCAATTCAACCCAAACCAAATGCAAGTGCATATGAATAAGGTGTTAGGAATTCATACCCAACATCAATGAAATCAAGAGAAGTAGATGTGAGTTCAAAACTCACCTTTGTACACAAAACAAAGAAGATGAAGAAGCACAATTGCAAGGAATCAACCAACTACACTCCACTTCAACACTACAAGCTTCAATCTAGAATCAAAGCAAGTATTTCCTAAGTTAGGGTTAGGAAATTACTGAAATTGAAGAGGAGTAAAGATGGAGAAGGTGGAGATGAACTTACCAATGGATTCTCTTTGATTTTGGAGCAAGAATCAAGTTACAAAGGAGAAACTAGGGCTTGCTAATTTCTATTTCTCTTTCCTTTCCCCCATTTCAGTTTTTAGCTTAAGAAATAAAATAAAATGAAGAGAGATGAGCGGAAGGGGCTGAAGTAGAAGGTTAAGTGAGTTAGCTAGCCAATGGGCTGAACCCAAACTCAAGCCCAAGTAGAAAAAGGGTCAAATTTCAACTTACTCCAAATATATCAAAGATTATACTCAAAAAGATCGCAAACGCCCTTTTGGAACCAATGGAGGTAGTTTCGAGTTCCAATTCGTCCATTTGCAGAAAGTAACATTTCGGACCCCAAAATCCGAATAACGACGCTATATTTAAATCAAACATTTAAATATAAAATCGTTAAATATGCGGGTTGTTACACATACCCTAAGGGGTTCTACTCCCTATAACCTTGTTGTATCTTTCCTGTTTTGACCATTACCGGGTTGTGAGGTCCGACGAAGTCCCGTCCACAAAGCTACGCTTTTCACAAAAGCTATGCTTTGATCAACAAATGATCAGCAGCACTTCGTATGCCACATTACCAAATTGGAAATGCATCACTAGTAACCATCAACTACATAACCTCTGAGCTCGTACGTCTTAGAGAAGGGTGTTAAACTAAGAGAATAAATATTCCGTCACCAACAGAAATGTATTTGATAGAAACCAGCTTTACATCTCAAATTGTAACGTCAGACACGCATCCATACAAGTCCGTTTCGGGATCGAACGGAACCAAAGGCACTACCACAGAAGCCCTTGCAATCCGGATATTCACTTATCACATCCGGGATCCCCATCACAAAGGGTGATAAAATCTCTATATCGGAGATCAGCCAATGCAGAGACATTCGATGGTAATCCTTCCGTTTTCGAAAATATCCGGACTTCAACACCGGTCTTCAAACGCTATCCATCACGACGTATCACTATTCGGAATGGGATTTATGACCTAAAGGTCCTCTCCCGGCTAAACCAAATAACGAACGCTTATTTTTAAAATAAGTGTAGCATTCAAATTCAAGCAAATCACAACAAATATACATTTAAAGGTAAATATTGATAGTCGGTTATTTAACTATCAATAGATATGCACAACATCACCAGATTCCAAATAATTTCTCAAATTATTTATTTTCCAAAAATATCTTTACAAGATATATTTTTCCACACTTCAACCATTTGAAAAAAAAAATCAAATCACTTTTCACCTTTACAACTTTTGAAAACAAATTTCAAACCATTTTTCCTTACGGGGAAACATTTTCAAATATTTATTCATTTTCACTGGAAATCTGCCGAGTTCAAATACTTTAAAATAATTTATAACACTTATCCAAAATATATCGGGAAAACACTTTGAAATAAAACTATTTTTCTTTAAACACTTACTTAAAATATTAGTTATATAAATATTGTACCAATATTACATATAACTTAAGTTCAAACTAATTTTCAAAATAAAAATTAGTAGATAGAGTATAACTATATAAATAACTATTTTCTAAAATAATTATTGATTAAATCTTAGAAATAATCATTTATATATCAACTTAATAAATCTTTACTTAAAGGACTTAAAACAATTTAAGAAGTTAATTTCTCCAAAGTATCCTTTTCAAAACAAATTCCACAATTATATACATACGTACATATACATATATACATACATACATACATACATATATATATCTTTCAAAGCTATCAGAGATTTTATTCGGCTTTCCAGGGAGAATACACTTTCATTTCAAAATGGTTAATTTAAACCAATTAAATAAATCCTTACCGATTTACTTTAATTTTACGTTCCAAATACGTAAATTTATTTCCACACTTCAAAAATAAATCAATGTTTATTTTTAAACAAATTTCCCTTTCCTTTATAAATTCCATGGTGATTTAAATTTCAAAATATCCACTGAAATACGATTTTCAAATCGATTTCAAATATTCACTTACAACAACAATTCAATTTTTCAATTGATTTCAAAAACAGCCAAATCAAATTCCATATTGATTTTCCAAGAAATTAAACACCAAGTGAATTTCATTCAAATCTCAAATTGAAATCAATTTCTACTAAACCCCAAATAAATTTTCAAATTGATTCCAAATTCGTTTCAAAATACCAAATAAATTTCCAAATGGGTTTTTCAAAAGATTTAAATTCAATCCCCAAAAATCAATTCCTAAATGGATTTCAAATTTTATTTCCTTTTAAAAATAAATTCCTTTTAAAGGAAACCAATTCTTTTATTTTTCAAACTCTTAAAAATCCGTATTTTGAATAAATTCTTCAACCTTTGAATAATATTACCCGAAATCCATTTATTAAAGCTTTTCCCATATTTTGAAATTTTATTCAATAAGATTAAAAACAAAACTTTATTATTTTAGAATTCCTTCCTTTAAATTTATCCAATTCTCAAAAATAAATTTTTATATAACTTTCAACCTGAATTTTCAAAAAATCAAATTTTTATTTATATCCGGTATCCAACGATACCAAAATTATACTCGGCTAAATTTTAGCCTTCAACGATTTCAATCACAAAGATAATCACAGAGATTATAAACAAATCAACACACAACATTGAAACAAATTCAATTATTTGAGGAATCCAGATGGATCCCTCCAGCCTGTTTCCCTGTATCCACAGATGTTAGCACAATACCAATCCTGTTTCAAGACGGGATATCGCGGTACATGGGTTTATATAAAATATCATCCGCTATTATGCGGCGCAATAGAGTCTCATCCGCTATATAATGCGGAAAATCAACTCCAAGTAACTATATACTACAAATTTCACTTCAAGGTGGAATATCGCGGTATATGTGTTTAATATAATAACCTCCGCTTAAAATGCGGCGTATATGGTCTATTTCAATACAACAGATAGCAATCACCATTCAATCACACAATCAAGAAATTTTAAATCTAACTATTTAAAATTTAAATCGAAACAAATTTGATTGAGTGAGAAGTTCTCACCTTGCTTCCAATAGCGGTTTCAGCGTTTTATTCCGAATAAAATTAAACGCGCGTTTAATTTTATCCAAAATTCACACTAGCTCCAATCAATCCCAATCTAGCTCCATTGCGTAGTGCTCGTCCGTACGATTCCAACGCAAGTCGTTTCGTTCAAAACGGACCTCGTATCAAAAAGTTATGCCATTTTAAACTTTAAACGAATTTATATAAATTAATTTACTATTTTTATTTTTATTTTCTTAACCTAGAATCAATCCAAGCCTTTCAAACAGCAACATGAGATCAGGGCCACACCTTCCTTTTCTTCCCCATCTTCAAACTCACGTAACCAAATCCATTTTGGTCGCCCTATGTCATCAATTTTCGCGGCTTATACGTGCAACTTGAAGACGATCGAACACCGCCATATCGAAGCCCTATGCGAGCACCTCCTTCAGCTACAATATCAAGGAGCTCGGCCTCCTCCATGCATAGATAAACACGCCCAAACAGGGGAAGAACGCGAGCCCTTAGCTCCTCGATTGTTGCGCCGTTTTATATCGCAGCCGTTGGATTGAACGATCTCGTCGAGCTCTACAAATTGTTAGTTGGAAGTTTTTGTTACTTCTCAAGGGATCGGCCAAAAATCGAGGAAGAACGAGATGAGTTTTCAGCCATTAAAACTCAAGTGGCGGTCTGAAGCTTGAAACCCTAGATTTGTTTGCAAATGTGAAAAATGAATCTCCTTTTATAGAAAATTTCCGTGCACTATTCACCCGAAATTTTTCCGAACTCCAAACGAAGCGTGCCACCTGGCGTTTATAATGTTTTACCCCTATTCCGAACGCAATGAAATATATATCGGGAGCCAATTCGATCGTATTTGGAAGATAGGTTTTCAAATCGACTATTTTAAATTTAAAATTCACTTAAACCGATCCCTACGCGTTTTAGCTTGCGCCGGACAAACCGTAAATCCGATTGAGACAAAATTTGAAATCTTACAATAATTTAACATTACGGATCCGATGAAACTAGTTTCGTCGAAATCCGAGACTTTTTGAAAAATGGCTATTTTTACTCGTTAATTAAATATTAAAATATTCAATTTCTACAGTTTGAATTTTAATTCAATTTTAAAAGTTCTATAACATCATTCTAACTCCAATATATTTAAATACAACTTTACAAATCAATTTTAATCACTTTAAACCCAATTTCCAGTTATTTCTGTAATTTCAAATATTAAATTATCGATTTAATTATCCAATTAAATCTAGATATTCGAAATAAAATTTATTCGACTTAAAATTTTTACTTTTTAATATTTAAAATCAATTAAATATACTAATTTCAAATGACAGAAATTCTAGGTCGTTACAAACTTCCCCCCTTAAAAGAATTTCGTCCTCGAAATTGCCAAGTAAGAAAAAGTTACAGAATCCATTAACTTTTTCAAAACCGTTTGTTCAAATTAAATTTCAAATTCATTTAAACATTTTAATTTTTCCAAAATCCATAGTTAAACTTCTTACAATAAATTTACTAAGTTTTCAAATCCTACATTTTCATTTCTATTTAGAAATTAACTTTTCGTTAACAAAAATTTTCCAAAAATTTTCAAAATTTTTTCTAACTCCCAAAATTTACGGAAAATTTTGGCAGAGTCTCATTTGTACGGAGGAGCTTTTGCAATATCACAATAGATATAAATATACGTACATCGAACCACACGGTTGGAAAACAGAAAAACAATTCATATTTCCTATTTTTATTGCGTAGGCGTACCTTTTTAGCATTAAGCAGTTATTTATTTGCATTTTAGCGTGACCAAATCCAGCCAACTACAGCCCCGGTACCTGTAATTACTCAATTTAAATATGTAAGTGACGTATATAGGAAATTCATTTACATTTCACTAATTTTCAATAGAAAACACATAGTTTTCATAAGCAATGCAATCAAAATAATTCCCATAAGCAATTTACAAGGTTTCGATACAAATTTTAATTTCTTATTACCAATTCACATTAGTTCACTTTCAATTCAAATTCAATTACATAGCTTTCCATTTATCAATTCAATTTCATTAACACTTAATGAATTATATACAATCAACTAAAAATCATATAACAACCAAATCATAACCAACATAACCAAATTATTAAATTTACATTCAATTTGGTTTAACACTTTTAGTTCCAATTGGTTGATATTAAATTGACTTCCATTCAATTATTCAATTTCCAATTTACTAGTTTTTAATGAATTAACACTTACGTCCATTATCCCATATCAATTCATTTACATTAGACTGATTAATATTCAATCCATTTATTAATTCAATTGCTAATTCATTTAACAAATAAGGTTGAATTTCATTTATATAACTCAAGTTCATACTCGTCACTTCACTTTATCAATTTACTTCGATATCAAAATCAACTTCATTCAACATTACTTAAGTTGTATTCCATTTCAAACATCATTTGTTTAACTTAACTTAAATTTCCACTTATAAATCCAATTCACATTCCAATTCTAAAGTAAATTCTATTTAACTTTTACCAAAGTCAAATTTCGTCACTTATTCAAATTCATATCTCGTTTTTCTTAACAAAAATTGTTTAACCATTTTATCATTTGGTTTCACTTACATATATTACACTGGATTCCCAATTCTATATGAACGCAATTTACAAAAAAAATATTGGATTCGATTCATTTTAAACCTTATCCATTTAGTCATTCTTTAATTAGTTGCGCTTACTAATTTTAGTTTAATATTTCACTTTGTTTTTCACAAATCAAATTCAATTCAAATTCCATTTCTATTTACTTACAAATTCGAAATGAATTTCAACATTCAATTTCATTTTCTTGCACTTGCAATTGCAAATTTATTTGTTCGTTCACAATTTATTTTCCAACTTAATAATTGTATTCCAATCATTTAGTCTATTAGACTTCTAAAATTCACCTTTATTCCAATTAACTCATGTCAATTTCAGTTTAAATCTGAATTTCCTAAGTCATTCAAACTTATTTATTATTCCATAAACATTTTATATAACATTCCAGAGTCTTTTCAATCTTTCAAAAATTATTTTTGAAATCTATTCAAATTATCTTTTGAATTTCCAAAACCAAACTCAATTTCACAAACAACTTCCATTTAATTATAATTCGACAGCAGTTCCTCTCATGGAAACTCGAAAATGAACACCGATGATGTCGCGATCATCATCGGAATTATTTTCCAGCGACCGAAAAGAGTTTAGTGCTTTCTTCCCTTCAAAATAATTTTCCAAAATTCTTGAAAATCATTTTCAAACACCAAAGAATTTAAATTTCCAAAATCTCAAAATTTCAAATTCTTTAAATTTGTTTTCAAATATTACTCTGGAATTCCATTTCAAATTATGAATCACATTTACAATTTATATTTACAAATCTCATTTGTATATGGATTTATTTCTCAGCTTTTGATTATGATTTCAATTTCTTATTCAATGATCGATGATAATAATTTAATATTATCACTTCCTGACAACCAAGCAACCATAATAATTTTTGGAAAATCATTCCTTTTATTTACGAAATAGTCTGGGTAAAATTATTTCATTTACCCTATTTTAAAACAATACTATGTCGGTTTATCTTGTTTAAGAGTTTAGAAACTCCTATCGACACAGTCAGCTAGACTGCACCGACTAGAATCTATAAACAATCAACCGATAAGTCAACACAATACAACACAATTTTATATTCACTAACAAATACGCACTCATATCTATTATTACACTCACACTCATTCTAGAGTACTACTGACTCTATCTTTAATGAGTAATTCCCAATAAAGCCAAGGTTGTCGCTTAACCAAATGCTCCGATACCATATTGTAAACACCCAATTCTTCGACTTCCGAATGTCGACATTAATACGTCCACTATATTAACTACCAAACAAGCGAATGCCGGAAAACCGTACCCTTAGGGTTTAAGAAGAAGAAAAAGATAGAAGAAGTAAGTAAGAAAGAAGAAGCAACAGAAACAATATCAGAATCTCACAATCGCAGCGGAACAACTTATAATAGATAAATGAATATCTTTAAATCAAAAGAACTGTACATTATATACATTACATCATTAGAGTCAATATACAACACCACACAATGATGGACAGTTATATAAACCTTTCCTCACAACTGAATACACAGCGGAAAAGAAATACTATACTCTATTGATACGCCATGCCATCCAGCTTGCCTCCAGATCTCTACAGCAACTCTTGAATTCCATAATGACCTGATATCCTGACTCTAGACTACCCGTGTAAAAAATGATGGGCACCCAGAGTTTAGGAAGGGAACAATAAACTCCAGGTCAGTCATGCGACTAGTGTGAGAACTTAAAATAGTATATCTTTTAAAAACAAACAAAGTAATATTTTTAAAATAGATCCGCAATGCTTTTAGAAAATGTTACTACCATAAGGCCTCCCGCCACACACACACAATGCAAACGCAGAACTGGAGAAGATTTCTTCTTATGATAGTTAAATATGCTTGATACGTGAATCTCTTTGATATTATTACTATAAGTGCAAAGTGCAGAAGAAGTATAATATAAATCTTTGCCAGCATAGACATTCCGAGCTATGCCTACTATAGCTATCATGTTCAATAGCAGGTCACCGCCACATTCCATGGCAGGTTATACAACTAAAACCGTACAGGGCACGTATTGTTTCTTTGGATTTCCAACAAATGGTCAGGCCAAGGAACTTCCCATTGCCACATGGGTATGCCTCTGGAGAGACGCCCCGAGAACCTAACCGGATCTCTGCCAATACAAGGTCGGGTTACCTCTGCAAAAGTAGGTAACCACTGACACGAGTATGCCATCTCCCGGTTGTAAACAACCTTTATCCGAGGATCCTCAACCAACAACAATCACAAAGTCAAATATATTTGCGATATCCACATAAGTTAAGTATCTGGGCTCCATACCATGATACCACTTCTATCCAGAAGGAAATGCACATACTCTAAGGGGCGCTACTCCCTACAACCTTGCTGTATCTTTCCTGTTTTGACCATTACCGGGTTGTGAGGTCCGACGAAGTCTCGTCCACAAGGCTACGCTTTTCACGAAAGTTATGCTTTGATCAACAAATGATCAGTAGCACTTCGTATGCCATATTACCAAATTGGGAATGTATCACTAGTAACCATCAACTACATAACCTCTGAGCTCGTACGTCTCAGAGAATGGTGTTAAGCCAAGAGAATAAATTCTCCGCCACCAACAGAAATGTATTTGATAGAAACCAGCTTTACATCTCAAATTGTAACGTCAGACACACATCCATACAAGTCTGCTTCGGGATCGAACGGAACCGAAGGCACTTCCAAAGAAGCCCTTGCAATCCGGATATTAACTAATCACGTCCGGAATCCCCATCGGGTGATAAAACCTCTATATCGGAGATCAGCCGATGCAGAGACATTCAATGGTAATCCTTCCGTTTTCGAAAATATCCGATCTTCAACACTGGTCTCCAAATGCTATCCATTACGACGTATCACTATTCGAAATGGGATTTATGACCCAAAGGTCCTCTCCCGGTTAAACCGAATAACGAGCTCTTGTTTTTAAAATAAGTGTAGCATTCAAATTCAAGTAAATCACAACTAATACCCATTTAAAGGTAAATATTGATAGTCGGTTATTTAATTATCAATAGATATTCACAACATCACCAGATTCCAAATAATTTCCCAAATTATTTATTTTCCAAAAATATCTTTACAAGATATATTTTTCCACACTTCAGCCATTTGAAAACAATTTTCAAATCACTTTTCACCTTTACAACTTTTGAAAACAAATTTCAAACCATTTTTCCTTACGCGGAAACATTTCCAAATATTTATTCATTTTCACTGGAAATCTGCCAAGTTCAAAGACTTTAAAATAATTTATAACACTTATCCAAAATATATCGGGAAAACACTTTAAAATAAAACTATTTTTCTTTAAACACTTAATTAAAATATTAGTAATAAAAATATTATACCAATATTACATATAACTTAAGTCCAAACTAATTTTCAAAATAAAACTTAGTAGATGGAGTATAACTATTTAAATAACTATTTTCTAAAACAATTATTGATTAAATCTTAGAAATAATCATTTCTATATCAACTTAATAAATCTTTGCTTAAAGGATTTAAAACAATTTAAGAAGTTAATTTCTCCAAAGTATCCTTTTCAAAACAAATTCTAGAATTACATACATACATACATACATACATACATACATATATATATATATATATATATTTCAAAGCTATTCAGAGATTTTATTCGGCTTTCCAGGGAGAATACACTTTCATTTCAAAATGGTTCATTTAAACCAATTAAATAAATCCTTACCGATTTACTTTAATTTTACATTCCAAATCCGTAAATTTATTTCCACACTTCAAAAATAAATCAATGTTTATTTTTAAAAAAAATTCCCTTTCCTTTATAAATGCCATGGTGAATTTAAATTTTCAAATATCCACTAATATATGATTTTCAAATCGATTTCAAATATTCACTTAAAACAACAATTCAAATTTTCAATTGATTTCAAAAACAACCAAATCAAATTCCATATTGATTTTCCAAGAAATTAAACACCAAGTGAATTTCATTCAAATCTCAAATTGAAATCAATTTCTACTAAACCCCAAATAAATTTTCAAATTGATTCCAAATTCATTTCAAAATACCAAATAAATTTCCAAATGGAATTTTCAAAAGATTTAAATTCAATCCCCAAAAATCAATTCCCAAATGGATTTCAAATTTTATTTCCTTTTAAAAATAAATTCCTTTTAAAGAAAACCAATTCTTTTATTTTTCAAACTCTTAAAAATCCGTATTTTGAATAAATTCTTCAATCTTTGAATAATATTAGCCGAAATCCATTTATTAAAGCTTTTCCCATATTTTGAAATTTTATTCAATAAGATTAAAAATAAAACTTTATTATTTTAGAATTCCTTCTTTTAAATTTATCCAATTCTCAAAAATAACTTTTTATATAACTTTCAACCTGAATTTTCAAAAAATCAAACTTTTATTTATTTCCGGTATCCAACGATACCGAAATTATACTCGGCTAAATTTTAGCCGTCAACGATTTCAATCACAAAGATAATCACATAGAGATTATAAAAAAATCAACATACAATATTGAAACAAATTCAATTATTTGAGAAATCCAGATGGATCCCTCCAACCTGTTTCCCTGCATCCACAGATGTTAGTACAATACCAATCCCGTTTCAAGACGGGATATCGCGGTACATGGGTTTATATAAAATATCATCCGCTATTATGCGGCGCAATAGGGTCTCATCCACTATATAACGTGGGAAATCAACTCCAAGTACATATATAATACCAATTCCACTTCAAGGTGGAATATCGCAGTATATGTGTTTAATATAATAACCTCCGCCTAAAACGCGACGTATAGGGTCTATTTTAATACAACAGATAGCAATCATCATTCAATCACACAATCGAGAAATTTTAAATCTAACTATTTAAAATTTAAATCGAAACAAATTCGATTCAGTGAGAAGTTCTCACCTTGCTTCCAATAGCGGTTTCAACGTTTTATTCCGAATAAACTTAAACGCGCGTTTAATTTTACCCAAAATTCACACTAGCTCCAATCAATCTCAATCCAGCTCCATTGCGTAGTGCTCGTCCATACGATTCCAACGCAATTCGTTTCGTCCAAAACGGACCTCGTATCAAAAAGTTATGGCATTTTAAACTTTAAACGAATTTATATAAATTGATTTACTATTTTTATTTTTATTTTCTTAATCTAGAATCAATCCAGGCCGTTCAAACAGCAACATGAGATCAGGGCCGCACCTTCCTTTTCTTCCCCATCTTCAAACTCACGTAACCAAACCCATTTTGGCCGCCCTATGTCATCAATTTTCGCGGCTTATACGTGCAACTTAAAGACGATCGAACACCGCCATATCGAAGCCCTATGCGAGCACCTCCTTCAGCTACAATATCAAGGAGCTCGGCCTCCTCCATGCATAGATAAAGGCGCCCAAATAGGTGAAGAACGCGAGCCCCTAGCTCCTCGATTGTTGCGCCGTTTTAGATCGCAGCCGTTGGATTGAACGATCTCGTCGAGCCCTACAAATTGTTAGTTGGAAGTTTTTGTTACTTCTCAAGGGATCAGCCAGAAATCGAGGAAGAACGAGATGATTTTTCGGCCATTAAAACTCAAGTGGCAGCCTAACGCTTGAAACCCTAGATTTGTTTGCAAATGTGAAAAATGAATGTCCTTTTATAGAAAATCTCCGTGCACTATTCACCCGAAATTTCCGAACTCCAAAAGAAACGTGCCGCCTGCGTTTATAATGTTTTACCCCTATTCCGAACGCAATGGAATATATATCGGGAGCCAATTCGATTGTATTTGGAAGATAGGTTTTCAAATCGACTATTTTAAATTTAAAATTCACTTAAACCAATTCCTACGCGTTTTAGCTTGTCTCGGACAAACCGGAAATCCGATTGACACGAAATTTGAAATCTTACAATAATTTAACATTACAGATCCGATGAAACTTGTTTCGTCGCAATCCGAGACTATTTGAAAAATGGTATTTTTACTCGTTAATTAAATATTAAAATATTCAATTTCTACACTATGACTTTTAATTCAATTTTAAAAGTTCTATAACATCATTCTAACTCTAATATGATTAAATACAACTTTACAAATCAATTTTAATCACTTTAGACCCAATTTTCAATTATTTCTGTAATTTCAAATATTAAATTATCGATCTAATTATCCAATTAAATCTAGATATTCGAAATAAAATTTATCCGACTTACAAATTTTACCTGTTAATATTTAAAATCAATTAAAAATACTAATTTCAAATGACAGAAATTCTGGGTCGTTACAAAAGTAAATGACACTAGAGGTTTTTATACTGGTTCGGAGCACGTCCTACGTCCAGTCCCAGACTCCTTTTGGAGTTTCACTAACACAACCCTCACTTAACCCGGAGGAACATGTTTACACCGCCTGAGCAACCGAACAGGACTTCAACCGCCTAATAGGACTTTAGCTGCTTGAGAAACCGAACAGGACTTCCTTACGAATAACAAATGTATCTAATTATGGTATGTTCTTAAATAATACTGATAAGTCAATTAAGTACAATCTTCCTATGATCTTCTCCTTTATGATATATATTGTGATGTGCTTTGAGTATTGTGGAAGATAAAGTGATTAATGATCAAAGTATGCAAGCAATTTGAGTGCAATTTGAAAGCTTGAGAATAGATGAGAATTCAAGAATGCTAAAAGTAAATTCGGTTAATTGTTTTTTGAATTCTGTAATCTATATATAATGTATAAAGAGTTGCAACCATATATGAAAAGTTATATTGAAAAGAACAGGTGCAACCGTTGATTTTGAAAACGTTTCTCTTCGATGAAGAGAAGCGTCTATTCATGAAAAAGCTGTTAAGAAATATTAAGAAGTCTGATTAATTTTATTCAGACTTCTGAAGTAAGTTGAAATGCAAACAACAAAGATATAGGCAGTTTTTGGCCTAATTCAGTTGTTTGAATAATTTCATTCAGACGTATGAATATTATGGAATAATAATTTTGTTTCAGCATTCAGACATCTGAATGAAGTTATTCAGACGTCTGAATTTAGTTTATAACAAAAAATTACCATAGTTCAAATGGTTAGAGCACTTGTCTTATGAACTAGTGACCTGGGTTCAAATTCCGCTCTATGCAATTTTTGAAAACTTGATTTTTCATTTAAAATATGAATGTATATGTATGTATACCATTTGGAGAAGATTTTAACATTTGTAAACTCTAGACACGACACTATATCACTAATAATACTTTGTTTGTCACCTTCGTCTTATCTCTATCGTGTATATCACTTCTTGTATATCCAAATACATGCTTTCATCCTTTTTTGTACTGTGTATCTTCATTTTGAATGTATTTTTATCTCTTTTTGATGCTTTGTACCTGCAAATTAGCTTAGAGATTATTTGGCATAATTGTACAGTTGTTGTCATTAAAATCCAATAATTGAGGTTCTAACATACATATATACACATATAAATATATATTCATGTACATACAAATTCAAATAAGGAATTTCCATATATAATTACGAATTCACTTATGGTAAACGTATAAAAATACCATGATATTAAGTAGAAAATATCATAATATTTCTCACCATTTGTCAAATCAAACTTCCCATCAATGATGGCACATGGCCAAGTCTAGGGTGGAGGGGAATTTGGCCGTCCTTTGGTGATGATGGAGGGAGGTGGTTGGTGATGGTAGGATGATGCAAAGATGGAGATAATATCATGATATTTTTACTCTCCCATTTGCCTGTAAATACCACATCTCTTCTCCACTTCATTTCTTTACTTTTCTCCATAAAAATTCCTAAGCTCTCTTCACTACTCTAATGGCTACTCATCTAAGAAAAAAATATGGATAAAATAAATTCCAAAAGAAATTAAATAAATACAGTATATATACACACACACACACACACACACCAAAACTTCTCAAAAATCAGTCAAAACTCCTCCTCTTTCCCATTAAACACCATGGCAACCACCCTCACCACCAAAGTCGAGCCCACCAGCCCTTGCAACCCTAGGTCATAAGGACCTCCTGGCTACAAGATCAAGGCCGAACCACTTAGGAGCTTCAAGTCGAATGCTCTTAAGCTTTTTGTTCGAGTCAGAAAAGCTATATCCATTCTCTAGTTAATCGTTTAATTCCAAGTCAAAAATTTTATACACAAAGACACACACTTTGGATGATATGATATTCTTGAAATGGTTTGCATTTCTTTGATCATCAAGTATCAAATGTTTATTATAGTAGCTTAATTGTGTAAATTAGTCATGATGATAAATATGCATCGATATTACACTAGGAAATCACTTTTCGAATCAAGTTAAAAAGTGATATGGATCATTAAAGCTCTTAAAAATGGTTTTGAAATGATTTGATAATATTTTATAAACATATAAACTTGTCATGACAAGGTTTGAATAGAGAATGGTAAACAGGTCAAAACTAGGCGCATCTGTAACAGTAGGTCGCGATTTCACGCAGTAAAAGTTAAACGAGCATATAAAGTGGAATATAGCTTAGAATTCTTCGTGATAAATTTTTTTCAAACTATTATATCCATAGTTTTCAAACAAAGAAAGAAAATCAAGATTTTACCTTGTAGATTTTCAAATAAGACCAAATCAAGTTTTAAATAAAATGGTAATTTTGCGGTTCGGAATCCAAAAAGAGATTCTTTAAAAAATTATATTTTTAAATTCTTTAAAAATGTGAAAAATATTTATAAATATATTAAATTGTTTTGAAGGAGAATATAAATGAATTTCCAATCAATAGAAAAGTCATTTTGATTTGAAGAAGCTTTCAAAATGCTATTCGTAGTATTTTTTGCAGTGGTTTCCAATAACAATTGAAATATGGTTTTAAACTTAACAATCTTTTTCATATCTTTTATAAGTATTTTTAAAAGGATAATTAAGTTTTTTAAAGATGATGTGAAGTTTTATAATTTATTTAAAAGAGTTTAAATAAATGATATAAAGCAAAGCTATTATAAGTAAGTGTTTTAATCTTGACTCTTATAAGATGACAAGTAGACTGAATTTTTGTACTTGTGAGATATAGATGAGGTGCTTAAATTAAGGAGATGTTAAGGAGAAACTAGTGCCTTGACTCACCAGGCCACTCTCAAGCGAGGAATTAGATAAGGTCGAAATGTCGAAAACGAGTTAAGCACAAAAGATTACATTTTTCAAATTTAAACAACTTGGATTGCATAGAAATAATCTTCTTATACTTGGTATTAATTATTAGGAGGGAATCCATGCTATCCGTGTGAATTTTTTAAAAGGTAAATTCACCATTATTGACGGATATGTAAGGTTGAATATGAAAACTGATATTGGGTAGAATTAGAATAATTTCCCTTATTTGATTTACTTAATAACGTTTTCTAAAATGATTTGTGAAAATGATTTGATAATTTCAAAGTTAAAAGGAGGTTTAACGATTCCATATATACTAACAATAATGTTTAAAAAAATATCTCTCGAAGATATTTTTTGATAAGAAAAGTAATGCATAAATCAAATAAAAATTCCCTATTTACTAAATATCTTTTTATTGATGATTTGTTCGAAGGAACCAGGGTCGGATTTGAATGATTCTTATCCGAAAACCACTTTGAACCAATTTACATTTCAAGTGAAGACATAGAATGATAATAAATGGAAAGAAGGGATGCTTGTTACTAACCCTCGGGGGAAATTTCTCATATCATACATATATGGCAGTAGTATCTTCACTTGATCTTCGATGCAAGGGTTGCTCGCTACTGATCCTAGAGATGATTCTCGATAGGATGTGGTAAGAGAGTTCCTTCATTTGTCCCGCTCCTGGAAAACTTATATGGACGAATGTCTGACGTTGCATTAAGAGATCACATTGATCGATCTCTATGAATGTATCATCTGTTTGGTAGCGGAGAAGGCCACTTCTCTTAACTTAACTCCCTTTTCTGAGACGTATGAGCTCAGGAGTTATACATTTAAAATCAGTTGTGTGATTATGGAATGACAATGTGACATTCAAAGCGAAATGTGTGCTATGAAAGATAACCATTGCCTTAAGCCTCGCACCTTGGAAATGACAAAAACAGGGTAGAAGCGGCAGGGCTATGTGGGTCACACCCATTAGGAGTTGTCGTCACCTTTCTATATAGCCTCTATAATTTGGGTTGTTATGTATGCTTCATGATCCCCATAAAAGTCGGGAACTGCCGAGGTGATGTTTTATTCGGTTCTGTTAAGGAAGAGGTCGGCTAATACTGTGTTGGTTTAGATGCCCAGTATCTGGACCCTAGATACATCCTTCTAGAGGTGTACTGTACGAAAGTTAGTCCCTTGCCTTGTCATTATATGCAATCCATTCCTTAGTAAGTGCCTTCGAACTTAGATGTAAACCTATTATGTCGTCAAATTTAACCAATGTAACAATTTCAGCTATTTTAATATGTTTATTCGAAAAACATTTTTCAAAGAAAGTCATTAGAAATAATATCAATGGATTTCACGTAGAAATGTTTTGGTTATCATAAGGTAAAAACTTGTTCTATGTTTATTTGCGGCGTGATCTTATGAGATACCATTTGTTTTCAAAATATCCATATTTTGAGTTTCTTACACCAGTTGCATGACAAGCCCGGAGTTTATTTTTCTTTTCCCTAAAACTCTACATGCCCTATTTTTTAGGCAGCCAAGTAGTTGGAGTGTCCTATGTAGACAGTTATCTATTTTCAAATTTTTGCTGTATTAAGTGTCTACCAACACCTATAGGGATAGGTCGTTATAACTATTCTGGCTGGATTAGTGCTTACCATAACTCCGACGCTTCATTTTGAGAGTGATTGTATATATTATCTTCATGTATAATTCAGCGTTGAATACGATTCCGTTGTTGTTCCATCTTCTATCTTTATTTTCCTTTTACCCTTAACAATCGAGTTTCCAGCATTTGAATTTGCTGCACGTAAATATTGAGGATACACTAATGTCAATTTTTGAATGTCGAAAACCCCGGTCGTTACAGTTGATATTAGAGCGAAGGTTAATGAATACCGAAGCCTTGATGTGATCGACTCATTAGAGGTATGGTTAGTAATACCCTAGAATAAGTTTAGTCAATGAGAGTGCGTAATCATAATCTTTATCCATCTAAACTATTCTATGCATAATACCTATTTCCCAAGAAATCACGTCTATATATTCTAAAGGTGTTCCCTTACTATATTCATGTAGTGGGAAATGAGTAACCATCGTGGACGAGGAAGGGGAGGACCTCAGGTTGATCTTGCTACTTTCTACAAGAATTATACCAACTTAGGACGAAAATCATTTAGGGTAAATGGGCACAAAATCTGTTATTGAGGTTCAAGCTAGGCTTCGCTCATATGAGAGAATCTTTAAGGGATTAGGCATCAATGATGAAAAGAAGCGCTTCCTGGCATCTTGGCAATTATAGGAAGGAGCCCTAGCTTGGTGGGGTCAATTACCATCAATGAGTCAGAAGATAATTTTTCATGGGAAAGATTTAAATAATTTTTTGAACAGCAGTATATACCCACCGTAGGAAAATCATGTCTCTATAAAAGCTTCACGAATTTAAAACATGGAGAAATGTCGGTGGAAGAATATTCAAGAAAGTTTGACAAATTATCTCTCTTTGGGTCTGGATTGATAGATACTCCACTTAAGAAGAATGAAATGTTTGTGGTTGGATGAGAAAAGAGTTTCATAATTGAATGACTTCTTATCTGAAAAGATCATTCGTGAACCTAGTTGCACTTACTTGGAGCGTCGCATTGTGCTTTCATTTGCATGTCTACTGCTTGGACAGTTGCAATGCCTTCGGCTTGGATGGTTGCAAATTGCTTTCATTTGCTATGTGCAGCATTTTCCCCCTTATGTTGCTATGCTGACATCAAAAGCATTTATTATGCATCATTCAGGACCGAATTGTTGTTTATGATTTCAAGATTTGAATAATGAGTCAACATCTGCTTCCATACCACCGAAAGTAGCTGAAACCTTACTGTATCTGCTGACTTCCAAGGGCATAAAATGATGAAATACGTTGTTGATGCCAAGCTTAAAGCTTCTAGTTTTGACTTCTCCACAATCTAGTTCCTTCTCAAGTTGTTACTTATTTTGTCTTTCGTTTGAAGCATGAGTGGAGCTCTAGATTTGATTTTCGTGCCGAAGGTACTTGTAAATGCAGCTGATTGGCATGCTTGAAGTTCTTCGTGCATAATCGCAATAATTTCCAATATATTCCAACGTTTACCCCTTTTCCCTTGCCAGATCAATTCTGCTTTGGCTTGATTTGGATATTGGTTATAGTTGCTGGCAGGAGTGGTGATAGGTATTGTTGATGGATGATGCGTTAACTTTCCTTTGCTGAGTTGCTTATGCCTAGTTTATCGTATAAAAAAAATCAGTAACTACTAATAGTTTGCTAACAATGTTTAAATTTGATTAAAAGATACACATTTCTCTTTAAAGACCAATAAAGTTGATATAATAAGGCATTAAAATCATTTACTATTATACGCTTCTCGATTTATTTGATGCATTTTCCCATTTACGAACAATAAAATGAATTAACGAATAGATCAAATCAATATATTCAAGAATAATATATTTCTAAGCCAATTAATTATTAGTTTTGTATTTGTTTAATGCACTTTCCTCACCAGTAACCTAAAAATTAAGAACGTTAATGGAACATGTTAAATAATAAAATAGCATACTGCGAAATAATTTGTCTGTTCCTAAAAATAGTTAAATCACTGTTGGATCGTGCATATTATTTTTATCACATCCATATACTTTCCGAATTAGAATTTTTTGTCTCAAGGTAAATAAGTTAATATTTATGTAAGAATAAACACATCAATATTTTGTACAAAAGCAATAATAATTAGACTTTAAATAATAATGGATATAATATATTCGTTTATTCTTGCATAAGTTGCATTCAAAACCACTAAATAATGCTTAAGAAAGCAAATAGGAAATGATCTTATGCAAATAAATAGATTAAAAGATTGAATGATATTGACTGACATGGTATATTTAATTCAAAAAAATAGAAACATTGAACATGATTTGACAAACTATATAAGCTTAAAATGGAAAAAATTCAAAACAATACTTATAATTAATGGAAATTATACTCCTAAAAATGAAGAAGACTATACTGTCAAAATAGGAATTTTTTTGTTTGATTACCATCTTATATATTTGGCCTTGTTCCTTATATTTTCACATTTGTTCATGAATTCAAAGAGAAGATGGTCAATACAATATTAGTCACAATGAGCATTTCTTCACTTATTTGTAGCTATCAACACACAAAAAATATCGTATAGCAATATAGTTTTTGATCGAGAAAATTGTCATGTAAAGTGTAAAGTAAACTAACACGTTAAACTCATAAAATAGTACAGTAATACACCAAGCCATATAACTAAAAAACTTTCAAATAAAGTAGATTTCAAAGAATTGATCAACCATTCCAGGATGGTAACATAATCCTCTTTGACACAAATGCTCCTTCAAAATCTTCGTTGAGCCATTATTTCTATAGTTACACATATAACAATAAAAATATATCCAGATACCTGGGAAAACAGATGCGGATGTGGATATGAAGATATCCACATTTAAAAATTATCCACCCGATTTTTGTCAAAATCATAGTTATAATGTTGTGTATTTTATTACAAGGAAAGACGTGTATTTATTTATTTGATCATGTTAACAGTTTGTATTATAGGAATTTAATGCATATTAATTGCTCAAAACTATTTATTACCATCATATTTGTTTATTTTCACATTTTTATAACAAATGGGATTGGAAAAAAAAATGCTAAACCAAAATTTTCTATTTATTTTCTCGATTTATTGATCATGGCCTGTAGGATAATTACCTAATATTATCTGCATCTGCGGGTGCAAATATCCGATCCCCAAAAATGATTTCGCATGTGAATATGGCACTATTCGAAAGTGTCTGTTTATTGGTCCAGTCCTTGTTACAAAACAAAGTGCATTTACTCATAGTAATATATTTTATGAATCTAGTCAAATAAATCTATGCGTTTAAAGGTTTTACATTACATTCCAATCAAGCAAGTATAAATCTCAAGAATAGTTTTACTACATCAAAACTTAAACTTTGAAAACCAAGAATAAAGTGGATGAAAAATATAAAATAAAGTGGATGAAAAATATTTATTACAAATGATTAATCATGGAATCATTTTCCTGTTTTAATATCCCCTTGCCTTAAAAAAATTACGTTTTAATTTATTTTTACGTATTGTTATTATTGTTTGTATCATTTGTTGGAAGAGTTACGTCTAAGAAATGCAAAATTCTCATAAAATATTGATTTTACCTATGTTCAAAGGAATAATCCCTTTTTTAGTGGTGTTTGCTTGGGTAAAAACAACACATGAAAACATAAGAAGTGTTAATGAATATATTTTAGACACCAACTTCAACGTTGGAGACTCTTGATGATATCCACATTTTAGATATATTGTGCTTGCAGCTAAAAATTTATAAAGGCAAAGGATGTTCAGAGTCAAACGGTAAAAAATCTTGTCATGCACACTACATAAATACATGCCAATTTTACCTTAAAATCTTAATCCCTATGTTCAAAGGCTTAATCCCTTTTTTAGTGGTGTTTGCTTGGGTAAAAAAAGCATGAAAACATAATTTTTTTTAATGAATATATCTTATACACCATCTAAAGCTCCAACACTATAGACTTCTGATGATAACCACAATTTAGATATGTTATTCTTGTAGATGAAAATTTATAAAATACAAAGGAAGTTCAGAGTTAAATAGTAAAAAGTCTTGTTGACATACACACATATAAATACATACCAATTTTACCTCAAAAGCATCGTGAAAATCAAAATTTTGTTCTGTAAGTCCTTTGTGTCAAGGATTTGAACTCATTAACACCTGGGCTATAGAGTTTCTTAAGATAATACACAATATATTAACAGACATCATTAAGAGTGTGATTGCAACCATTTGTAACTTCTTTATGTCAGGAATTTGAACTCATTAACACCTAGGCTATAAAGTTCGTTATGATACTACACAATATATTGACAAACACTCATCATTCAGTATGACTGCAATCATTTGTAACAGACTGTGATCATTCAAGACAAAGAGACCATATAAGAGCTAAAACTTGATACATAAATTTAATTCTTCAAATAGCCTGTGAAAAGCATAACAAACATTGTAAAAATGAAAGTTTCTTCTTAGGAAAATAATAAATCAAATTCCTTCAAAATTATGGATAAACTGAGTTTATAATTGGGCTAGGATAAAATATAAAACAAACATTTTTCTAGCTAGCTAGCAAATATGGCACATTCATAAATTGCAGCCATTATTAACAGATCAAAAATTAATTTGGTTGCATCACATATTATACATTTAAGCTTCTATTACTTTATATCACTAAAAAGTAGTCATAATTTATTATGGACAGTGAATAACTATTTTTTTTTTTAATTTTTTCTATTTACAGTTCGGTACACACATTATCTACAATAGAAAATAAGGTAACAAAGCACAAATTAATACATTCTAATGGTTACAAAAATAAAAATGGCATGAAAGTGAAACATATCACTCATTGTTAAAATGATACAAAAATAGTGAGTTGATAAATCAAATTGTACCTGATCACAACCTTATTGAATATCATTAACGACTTGCTTGTTATCGATACAAGCTGCATACAAATTACCTTTTTCGATCATGTCGACATGATTTAGATTCATGGATCTTATTTCAATTACCAATCTTAAATAAATTCAAGTTTGGCAGCATGTTTTATTAACGCATCAAAATATAGGGTAAGGTGCATTAGTAGTGTATTTAAACCTAATGTAAAGTACATTAAGAGTTTACTAAAACCAAATGCAACCGACCCTTGATTATTATATCGCCTTGCGTTAACTTAACATTTGTTTCTTAGCGTCAACATAAATGATATAGTTTGGCATGGCTTGCCCGTCTCAACATTCACAAGGTGTGTACAAAACTCAAGAATTCAGCTTATTTACTTATTTTAGTTTTTTCATAGAGTTCCATTTGACATTAGGTGGAAAGAAGAAATTTGATGAATAAAGACAAGAAACAATAGAGGGTGTAACAAAACAAACTTGGTTTAGGGCTGCGTTCTTGTGTCACATGAAATGAGCATTTTAAAGAGGCTCGTAAGGAAAATGGTTCATGAAAGGTGCATGTGTTCTTGTGCTACGAAAGAGGCATTTAGTTGGGGCATTTTAATTGTTTTGATATAAATTATTATTTTTGTTATTTTAGTTTTGGTTTAATTAAGTAGTTAAATAATATAGCTAAACAATACAATTTTCATAAATAATTCGGAATTGAAATAAAAATACAAATAAAACTAGAAATACAATGAAATACAGCTAGAACTCAAGTAGTGAGTAGGCAAGTAGAAAAGCAGGATGTAGGCAAGCAGACGTCCCATCATAAAGTGTTAGTATCTAGTCGTGTGTTGTGAACGTTCTATCTCCACCCAAAGTCAATTTTAGTCTTTGTCTTCTTTCGTATCATAAAGTGTTAGTATCATAAAGTGTTAGTTTCAAACTTGTGACCTCTTACACCAAAGCCGAATCAATTAACCACTTGGACAATGGTGCTTGTCTAGTCTTTGTCTTCTTCCAAATTAGAAATAGCTTCCCTGTTCCCTTTAATCTTGAGTAGTGATACAGCTTCAGACAAATGAATTTTTTTTTAATTTCCTCACACGATGAATGAGATTCTTGATGGCCGTAGGGAAAGCAGTTGCCCCCTTGGATAAGGATTAGGCGAGGGAGTAGTATATGGGGAAGGGCTAGGATTATGGGAGTGTATGGTACATGCAGAGAGACTATTTATTTCAGAATGAGTTTTCTTTAAATTTATTTGATGTACCATATCAGTATATCGTTTATCTTCTTGTCATTCTCTATTTGCCTTCGCCTACCACGAGCTTTGGAAGATGAATCTCTGTTACGCGCTGTTAAAGCCTGTTGTAGCGGTTGCGCATTGATATCTTCATGTACAGTATAAACTCCGTCATTCCCTATGCCGTGTCGAACGATGTGTTAGTTGTTTGTTCTAGGGAGTAGAATGTACTTGATCTTCTCTGACATTAGGTGTTAATGCACCCGCTCTAGTTGCAATAGCACTTTGAAAATTTTGATGTAGTAACTCCATATGAGATATTGGATATTCCCTATACTTCATAATTGTGGAGTCAAACCGCTTAAAAGCAAAATAAAAAATCGACAAAATTTAGCATTAACTTGTAAACAAACGAAAAAAAAACAAATTAACCTCGACGGGACTTCGTAAAGAGTTTTTTTTGAGTGGTTTCAGCCATTCTACAACTTAAAAAAACTAAGAAAAAATTAGAAAAAATATGTAAAGTAAATGAAAATAAGATTGAGATGAGTATATCGAAAATTACCTCAAATCATGATTGTTTTTGTGGATTTTTTAGGTTGAAGTTTGTATTGATGTCGAGGAGAAGGAAGAAGAGAGAAGGGGATGATGTATGGGGTAAATACGAACGTTGTAATAACCATAGAAAAATTAACCGTTGGTGTTAGATGCATGGCTCTGACGCCAACAGTTGATCTTTCAACGGTTGGCTCAAACGGTTTATTTTGCTGGTCTTATCTTTTACGCATCTAACTCGACTAAGGCGTTCAACTTGGCACGAACGTCAACATGTCAAAATTTGGCTGCGGACGCACTCTAGGTTTTTCAATTGATGCTTTCAAATGTAGATAGTGTCATATCGCATCGAAATCTTGTTTGGATATCAGAAATCACATTCCCAAATACAGATGGATATCAGATATCTGCATCCGTAGATACAAACGATATTGGTTATTCATCTTATTCGCTAACAATTGATATACAAAACATAAATAGGCAATTTTAGTTTAACGCACATTTTTTTACGGTCCCATTGATTAAAAATAATGGAAAATAAAATAAATATGATGATAATAAATAGTTGGCAGTTAAAATGTATATAATATAAACCATCAACTTAATAAAACAATAAGTATATACATTCGTTGTACTAAAGTACGCATAATATAAACTATAATCTTTATAATAACCGGATGAAAATTGTCCGAATGCAGATATTCATCTCCACATCTATATCCGTTTTTGTGATGTTGAATATTTATTTGCTTTTCGGATATGGATACAAACGAATTTTTCAAAGTTTTGGGATATCCATCGACAATCTTACATAAAACGACAAAAAAAAATACCGTTGATATCCATAAAATCTCTTATATCTTCCATAATTATTGGTCAAAATACAAAACCTGCTTATATGCGTAATGTTATCTACATTATTTTGTTTTATGTAATAAACATCTAAATTTTCAATTTCATTGTTTTGCCGTTTATCACTCTATGACAGTGAAATGACGCCGGTAATATTGGAAAATCATAGGATGATGAATGATCGTTGTAAACAAAGTCTGTTTTAAATCGAATGAAAAATTAGAAATTCAGTTGTAGGTAAGATTTAAAAATAATTGATATTTATTAGAGTTTTAATAGTTGATAGAAGCATTTTAATAGTTTTTGTGGATGTCAAAAAAAACTCAATGAATAAATAAATGAAAACAAAGAGAGGAAATCAAAAGGTGGGAACAGGGAACTTTTGAGCTGTAAATAGATCGCTCGACATAAAGTCTGTAATTTTTCCCGCTTAACGCAGCAACGCTGTTACACTCCCGCCAGCGTTTCGATACACGAAAAATCCCAATTCCAAACCCTAGAAATTACGAAATATAGGAAACAAAAATACAATGGCGACTTCGCATGCAATGGAGCGATGAAGGCGGCCAGCCTGCCTACTAATCTATTGATATATCCCGCTATTGACTGTGCATCGGTTCACCATGGCGTATGTTTACTATTAAGCTGGCAAGCATCAAGATCGTACAAAGTAATTTTCTCTTCAATCCCTTATCACTTTACCTATCTCCATATGAATTTGCTTAGGGATTATGAAGAAACGTTCTAGCTCCACAAAAATTACCCTTTTTTAGAAGTTATGCAGTTGTTTGGTACATTTATTAAGCATGACCACGGACAAGTTTTTTTTTGGAATAGCAATGAGTTCTGAGATTAGATTCAGGTTTTGTCAAATCAAGTTGGCATAATTTAGATTCGAGGATCTCAACTCTGATTACCAACCCTAAATAAAACCAAGTTAGACAGCATGCTGCACGAACACACCAAAATATATTGTATGGTGCACTAGTAATGTATTAAAACCTAGTGTAGAGTGCATCAGGAATTCACCAAAATCAATTGCAATTGACGCTTGAGTTTTTTTTTCACACTCCTCGTTAACTTAATGTCTTTTTCTTAGCATCAATGCCATCGTTATAGTTTGACATGGCTTGCCCAACTTAAAATTTACATTGTGCGTACAAAACTCATGAATTTAGTTTACTTGTTTTAAATTGATCATGAATTCCATTTGACGTTGGGTCGAAAGAAGAAATTTGGTGAATAAAGACATGAAACAATACAGTACCAAAATAAACTTGGATGTGAAAGGAACACATAAAAGGGTTAAAAAATAGATGGATAAATAAATAAAAATAAAAAGGGGAAACCCAAAGCTTGGGGAGAGAACTTTTGAGTTGTCAATAGATCGCTCAAAATAACCTGTTTATAAATTTTCCTGCTTAACGTAGCAACGCTGTCGCATTCCCGCCAGCGTTTCAGTACACGAAAAATACCCATTTCAAACCCTAGAAATTTATAAACATAAAGAATAAACTTTGAAAACAATGGCGATTTCACATGCAATGGAACGATGAAGGCGGTCGGCCAGCCTACTAATCTACCGATTTATCCCGCTATCAACTATGCATTGTTTACCATGGCGTAGCTGGCAAGCAAAAATGTAATTTTCTCTTATTCTTTCTCTTATCAGTGTATATGCATATGAGTTTGCATAGGGAATTTGAAGAAACACATGAATTCATTACAGTTCCTTTTTTTATTAGAAGTTATTTAGTTAAATGATTGAAGTCTAAAGATCACAAATCATCGCAATAATTGTAAAATTTTCACCCCTACTCATTAATTCTCTTCGTTTTTTTGAATTCATGTAAATTATCATTATAGTTATCCAAAATATTATGTTAATTTTTTCCATGATTTATATTCATATATATTGAGATTTTATAATTTCTACAGTCATTTGTAAAGTTCTCATCAATTTTCTTTTATTATTTTACATTCAAATCTATGTATTTAAATTAACCAAACACCATAAATCTGTACTATATAAATAAATTCAAGTAATTAATATTCATTAAATTCTTTGATAATTTATAAACAAAATGACAATTTCAATTTATATTCGCATTAGTAGTAACACATGGTAGATATTTCTTTCAAATATAAAAATATCTGAATCACTTAACAAAAATTATAGGCATAAACAATAATAAAACGTTTAATTTATGATTGATACATCGAACATTGCATAACAAAATTTTATTTTAACAACATTTAAAGTTTAAGTACCGTGTTTTTACAAAGTTAGCGTATGCGATGCATGAGATACATTCTATTACTTTATTATTATTATTATTATTGCTATCCACAATTTTAGTAAATTAACAAAAATAGTTTTTCCCTTAATATCTCATGTTACGTTTAAAATTCTTATCAATACAAATTTGCAATTTGACATCTAAAACTCATCATCATGCATATGTGCGGGTGCGCATCAAAACACACAGGATCATAAATTTACTAAATATCACTTCAAAAAGAAACAAATTGCATCTATATTTTTCTTTGAAATTTGTCGTATACATAAACACTAAAAATTGTTTCACATGCATCGGTATATCGGTCATATTTAACGTATAATTTTTTAGTTTCAAAATATAAATTACACTTATTTTAAAATTACATAAAATATTTTAAATATAAAATTTTGGAAATAACAATATAGTATATATATATTTATACACATTTTTTAAACGTATAAATCAATAAAATAATATGTTTAACATATGATTTCCTTAAACTTTAGAAATATTGTCGTAAAACTAATTTGAAACAAAATCTATCATTTTAAATAGTTAGAATATGAAAAAAATGAATATATGATTATTTTTAACTATTCGAAAATAATTTTTGAATATATTTTACTGTGAAAGCATAACATTTTAACATGCTAAAATCAAAAAATATACGTTTAATATTAGCATATTACATTGTACGTCGACTATTTAATTATGTATATTTGACAATTTTTTTTTACAATATTATCTTGTGCAACGCACGAGTTACGCACTAGTTTTAACATAATTTTTTACAAACTTTTCCTTTATATAATGGTTACCGGCTATTATATTATTCTGTATATGTTTTCGACAGCAAATATTGGGGTGTGGTTGGATTGTGATTTTTAGTTTTGAATTTTCATCGATACAAAAATGCGCATGATGCATGCATATTATTGAAACCGATCGATTTAGAAAACGAAGTTAGCATACAAAATAGAAAACAATTTTTTTTATTCTCCGTGTTTTGAGAAATAACGGAAGCACGAGAAACAATATATCATTTCATCGTTTCTCCATCCCCTTTATCGTCCTCTTCATCTTTCTTCCACCCCCTCCATCGTTTCTCCACTCTTCTCGTATTTGACATATCTATTGAAAACCGAAAACACACAATTCGTTTTTAAGTCAAACACTATCTTAATTTTTATTATAATTCACCATCTTTTCTTAAAGTAAGGACCTTGGAACGAGAAGCTAATTATAATGTGACATTCAAATTTGTAAGCCAAGTTGACCAACATTTCGATACGATATATCAAAAGATTCCGGTATGCATATCATTATGGCTTGCCGAGGAAACCAAATTCTTGCGCTTATAGCTACAGAATTATCGAAAATTCTCTAAAAAAATTTGATTGGCTATGCATTCAAAAAATAAACTTATTGTTTTTATGTTTTAGAGCGATAAAGAAGTTTTTGAGTACATTATTATGTAGTGCTTTTGACGGCCTTCAGTTTGGACAACATACTGATGTTTTAAACGAATGTTTTATATAAATGAATTTTGATTCTGCTTTGGTTATCTACCAACATGGTTTGTTTCATACTTTTGAAAGACCAAAACCAATATCTACAACCATGATTTTCCAACAAAAATTTTCATTGATAATGATAGTTCTTAACTTTTATATGATATTTTAATGTTCATATCAAGGTTCGATGTTCCGTTTTTCGGTTTCGTTCCGATCATTAGAAAAACCTAAAATTTCGGTTTTGTTTCGAAATTTCTGGGATTTTCACTTTAATTTCAGTTTGCGGATTCCGGTACTTTTTTTGTAAACACACATATAAATATGCAATACTAATAGTCAATTATACTAAATTATTCAAATTACATAAAAAATACAAAATGTACAACATAAAAATTTAATAACAAAAACATATAAATTAAAAAATCCTAACTTTGTTGATATTATTTTGCACGATAATATATTTATTTATTAAATATCAAAGAGCTAACTAAACAATATCCATAATTCTTAACGCAATATACAAAACCCAATCATTTTAAACCTGGCTTTAAACATCAATTATTTTAAACACCAACTAAGTAATACCTATTTGAAACCTAGCCTAATTATTACATTAACCCTAGCATCATTCTCAATTAAACCGCACGCGCAGAAACTTCTGCTCTAATCAGACTTCAATTCGAAAGCAAACAGAAACCAAAAAATTACCTTCGTCATTGCTTGCTGATCAATTCGAGATTGTTGTTGCCAAGCCAAGTTCGATTGATTGTGCTGAGCTCGAGATTGACGATGATGAAGCAGAACCAAAAATTGAGTGAAGATGTTGATTTTGTTATGTATTTTGTATGATTTAGCGTGCTTTTATAGAGAAATATTAATTCCTAATCACATGATTTTCTTGTTTTGATTTTTTTTTTGAAGGCAGACAGATTTGATAGAGGGTTTTAAAGTTCAATAATTTTCTTTTGTTGATTCGCGTCACATGTTTGTAGAAGTTCAATTATTTCAGACAAGAATCTCAGCTGTAGAAATGATTGAGACTATTTCTTGAATTTTTTTTATTGAAGAAAACATGATTGGTTTTTTAATCCACTTCCGATCCGGTACATGTCGGAACAACGTCGAGATGGTCGGAAATCCAGCGTGCAGTCCGGACTTTAGAATCTTGGTTCATATAAATATATAAATGGTAACGGTAGTTTTGGTTTACTTCAACATACATATATGGAACAAGCCATATATATGTCTTAATGAAAGTGTGCATATAATAATAAGGCGAGGACTGCATTGCTATTTGCACTCTTTCTTAGGAAGAGAGTGAGTATGCTCTCCACTTGGTTAGTGAAAAGTATAGACAAAATGTACACTAGTGAGTCATTCAAATTTCTCTAATAAAAAAACGTGAACAAAGACATGTTGCCTTAACAACAGAATTTGGAACCGCTAACCTTGTACTTTTAGTTTCTATATAACTAGGTAGTACAGAACACAACACCTTTTTTTTCTTCCAGCGGGTGCATTAAACTTGACTTGCCCAATTGACAAAGTACCTCAAAAGGACATTAATTTTGTAAAACCTTAGTACCATGTATTTTGTTCCTCGCAACTTTTAGGCTCTTAATGTGTTAAGATCATAAGTGTCGTAAGTAACACTTTTTTTTTTTTGAAACTGGGTACTTATATTTACAAAGTAGGCAGACACATGTCTGCAAGAATCATTGTAACGCACAGTTTAATATGCCAGAGGCAGGGATCGAACTACCGACCTTGTCGTCAACAGCCTGGCGTTTTTACCACTGCGCCAAGGCCTCAGACACTTCAGTCTGTTAGTAACACTTCAGTCTGTTAGTGCAAGCTGATATATCTTCCCAAGAGAATAACGGTCGATTCATCTTATGTTTCGTGTTAATCGTGCCACTTTCATTTGAATGCATGTATTAAAGCATATTACATGAATATACATGTGTTTTAAACTGACTCGTAAAATTACCGTTACCGTTGGTGTTGCAAAATATTACCGATAATTTATCGTAGAAAACGGTAAATTTAACGTTATCATACCGAGTAAACTGGTATAAAGATGTCAATCAAAAGTGTTAACCGATTGACTGGTAATGGTGCGTAATGAAAAATTTATTATTACCGTAACCGTTGTAAATATAATTATTGCTTATCTAGATGAGGGGGGCAACAATAATGTCGCTTATAAGGGAGGGAGTAGTGGTACATATGGAGAGTAGGCATGTAGTATTTCTTAAGTAATATAATAGCCACTTATTTACGTGTTGGATTTGCCAAAACTGAAAGATGAATGTAGTATTCTTATTTACAAGCAAACGATGTTTTTCTTCTCCGCAATCTACTGGAGTAAATGTGGAATGTGTAACTTAAAGTGTAAAGGACATTTGACAGTGTTATTTCATGATGTTTATGTTGAATGTCTTCCTACTAATTTGATCATGTTTAATGACGTTTGCATAGCATGCTATGTACACGCATTTCAATATCTATACAGCATAATGAAATAGTTAAAAAAAATGCATAATTTCCTTAAAACCATTCCACCCATCCACGCACTTTAAATAAAATCATTTGTTCTTTAAATCAATTCCCCCTTTATTAATTACATCATGGTATTTTAAGTTATGTTGTCATCGCATATTTCGTTCTCATCCCATCTATGATGCTTTTTAGTTTTAGAACTTCAAACTACATGATTAACACTCAGCATCACCTTTCTAACTGCAGCAAAGGTTCACGCTTTGTATGTCAAATGTACACATTCAAATGAAATGCATAGTAAGTAACAACGTAGTAATACCTTATAAGCACGCTTGGGTTCAATAGTAGCCAACTGCATTTACTAACTAGAAATACAATTAAGAAGAAAAGTTTTGTTCAAATAACTAAGATCAAATTTTTCCTTCCGAAATTACACCAACACATTTTTTTCAGATTATGTAACTATATTAGCATTATAAGTCTTAAATATTATATAATACACTAAACGTCAATATAAGTCGAGCAATTCAAATCACGTTATGCAAGTTTCAAACTTGCGACTTCTCGCATCAAACTTGAAGTCCTGATCACCGACCAAATTTACATTGGATTGCAGTAAAATTTGTAGATTCTCACTTTAAAGCTACCAACCACCTATGTGCCAAACACGAGTTACATCCTAGTATTTGTTCAATTATAGCAATGGGTACTGATTTCATGTTTGTACCTATTCTGACTCCACACACGAAGAGCGAGAAGAGATATCGATATAGGAATTCTGATATCTCTCAGGATAACCAGACAGACGAAGAATAAAAAGATTAGTAGAGACCTTCAAAAATATTCGAAATGGTAATTTGTCTTTAATTATTGATGGTATTTTGCTTAATGATATGGATAACAACATTTCCGCAGGACAAACTACATTTAGAGCATTCTACACAACAAATTTTCAGGTTTTAGTGTTAGGATATAATCTGTTTTTAAATTTATATCCATCATACGTCCCTCAACCTTTCTTAGGTTGCTCGGTTAATCTGTAATTTCATTTCAGATCTTCAGTCCAGTGTAACATACCAAAATGAATGCTTTCATAGCAGTTTTGTATTGTTATTGAACTAACTCTAGGAGTATAGCTTAAAAAAGAAATATATGGGTTGCGGCTTTTATGCCATTTCATTAAAAGCTGAGCAGGATTAATTAATTTTTTGATGATATATTAAGGTGAAATATCAGTAACAGCTTAAATTTTGTTCCAGATATTTGTATTTTCCCACAAACTTACGATACGTGCGGCGGTCCTATTTATATATGGCTTGATAGAAGAAATCAATGATGCTTGTATAGGAATAAACCTGAGTATTGTGTTGTTTGTTGTACGTTAATGTTTTATTTTATTGAAATAAAATAATATTATGCATTGGATTTTGCTAATTGCTACTATGATAAACTATATATTTTGTTGAAATTAAGCATAGTGTAATAGAAGACATTCAGGTATAGGGGTAATTTGATGTGTGATTGCTTATAAAATTAAAATTTGTCATAGTAGCATTTTTGTTATGCATTAGGACGTTCTAAGGCATGTTTAGTAATCAAGTACTGTTTTATTTAAAAAACTACACCACCGATTCATAACTCTTCAGGGAATATTCATTACAACTTATAAAACATACTTTATGTTGGTAATACTATAGCATTTATAACACTACAAGATGTCCAGTGATAAGCTTTTTTAATCTTTTTTTTGAAATAAGATAAAAAAAATTAATATGCATTTTAAATGTTAACGTAAGACTCGGGCTGTCAATGGATATTCGAAAATTCAAAATCTGTCGCATTCGTATTCAAAAAGCGGATAAATATTCGATATGTGGAGAAAGAAGGACGCGAATACGAAGACATCTGCATTCGAAAATTATCCATGATTTTTTTTTCCAAGATCATAGTTTAATTTATATTTTAGTACAATTAAAAATATTTATTTAGTGTTTTATTGAGTTAGAAGTTTATATCATACGCACTTAATACATATTAACTGCTTAAAACCATTTATTATCATCATATTGTGTTGTCCATGAGATTGAAAAAAGTTTATGTTAAATTAAAAATTTTCATTTATGTTTCTTGATTTATCAGTCATCGCCGGATAGGGTAATTGTTCGATATCCGTCTGTATCCGTGGATATAGCTATACGATATTCGAAAATGATTTTGAATGCGGATACGAATGTGAGAGTATCTGTATTCGAAAGTATCCGTTGATAGGCTTTCTAAATTATTTGGATATTAGTACCTGAGTTTTCTGAGGTAAAATTATATTAATTTTCATGTTTTATCGTCAATTTTTTTTTTCTCTAGTTTAGCAATCTGAATGGTTTTCTAAGTCAAAATTTTGGTTTTACAAACTACTTCTCCTTCCTATAAAAATGCAGCTTCATATTTGATTACTAACCTAAGTACAAGATTAAAGATGTGTTTTTTTAAAAATGTTGAATTCTAAATGCTAAATGTAACGGTCCTACTTTCTACGCTATAATAATAAATAAATTTAATTAAAATAAAAATATTCGAATTTGATTTTTAATAATTTTTTTTAAATAAATTTACTTTACGACAATACGGTGAATAATTTAATATAAACAAGTAAGAATTGAATTAAATAAAATTGTGCAATTATCGAAATATTTTATGTATAATCAAATGCAAAGCTATTTAAATTACATGGAAAGAAATTTTATATGACATTAATAAAAATGAACAAATTAACGAAGATGATCAATTTATGACTTTATACACACACACAAGTATACCTTGTGAAACAATTAATGGTTTATTTTGGATTGGAAATAAAATTTTAATTAATTAAAAGGTAATAGAAAATTTGGTATTTAAATTAAATAAATGAAAAGGGTATAATTGTAAATAATGTTAGTCTAGAAAATTCTCTAATACTCAAACCCCTTCTTGACCACTTTCAGTCTAAACCCAAATATCCACCCTGATCTTTCATTTTGCTAACCCGTAACCCCTTCTTCTGAAATCCCCCCCAATCGATTTAAGGGGTAAAAAAGAGGTGTGCATGTATAGGTTAAGCTGAAGGCGACTTAGTGGGGGAACACTATGAGGTCGTGTGGCCGAGGAAGTTTGTGACGCGCGTGAGCCTATGGACAACTTGGTCATGGCGACTTTGCATGGAGGCGAGACACGGGCATGTAAGGAAAGGCTGTAGCCGCGACCTGGAGGAGGTGTAGGCGGTGATGAAGAGACGCGTGAGTGCTGGCCTCAATGGTTGTTGGAGGTGACTGACGTGATTCAACGAAGTGAGTGCTGCCAGCTTCAGGCGATGGGAGGCAGCAACATGGGAATGCGTGTGCACGACCTGGACAGCGATGATGGAGGAGCGACACTTCAATTTTGGATGGAGCAGCATCATGGACATAGTGAATTCTGCGTTCCTCGTCTCGGTGAATTTCTAAACTCACAACTATATTTGGATTATATTGCTAGATATGTGTTTGTTTCGTAAATTGGCTGAATCGATTGGTTAAATTATTTGTTTGGAATTAATTTGTTTGAATGTGGGTCGATTATGTTGATTGGAATTGTCGATTTGCAAATGGAACTTTGTTCGAGTGTGAATTGAGCTACACACACATACATGTGTTTATTTGTATATCGAAGGGTGTATTTTATGAAAGATCAGGGTTTGATAGAATTCGACTCGAGTCACACGATAAATTCATGGTGTTGATTGGTTGATAAATATCTTTGGAGTAATTTTACTTTATAATTTATATATTTGGATATTTATTTATTTTCTTATTTAAAGAAAAGATGTTTTGAAAAGTTTTAAAAAATTTATTTAAGGGTGTTGAAATTTTATTAAAAATTACTAAATTTTATTCAATTAGCTATTTTTATATTTACAAATATAATTTGAATTATAAATTTAAAAATAGCTTTCTTTTGGTTATAAAACTCTTTGTAAAATCAATATTATAATATATTATAAGTTTGTAATTGTTTTAAAGGCAAAATATAATATATTCCCATTTTATAAAATATACCATGAAAATTATAATATTATTTAACAGATATTTTATTGTAAAGGTTATTTAAATATTTTTTAAAAGAGCTTTCAAATCTCGGTAAAATATAGAATTCTTTTTATGAAATATTTATTAAATTTTGGATATGTTTTGGATAAACAAAAATCATTTTTTGATATAATATGAGAATTTTGATTATGGCATAATTTAAAGGAAAATATTTTATTTTTAATTAGTTTAGACATGAACACGAATCAATAACAAAGCTTCAACTACTTCTAACTTCCAAACTACCTAATATCCAAACTACGGACAAACCTGAAACTAGGTCATCTTTAAGGAAATATTCGGACTAGAATTTTACTGAATCCGTAAAAGTGATTGACTAGAAAGTTGTTACAAATTCTTTTCTCTTCGCTTTCAAAAAAAAAAAAAAAAAAATCACTCAAAAAGCTTCTGTCTTGAGGAAGTTATGGTCAAAACAAATAAAGGTGTTTTCTGAGTTGAAAATCCGAGTTCAAAAATACTTTGAAAAGATTTTAGTTTTTGGCATAGCAAATTATGGAATTTGAAGAACCAATTTAAAAGAAAGTTGAAGCTACTGGAAAAATAAAAGGTTTGAAAAAAAAATCACATTATTTGGTTCATTCCTGAAGGAGATATGATTGATACAATATGGGGTATTTTCGGCCAAAACTGAACCCAAGAAAGGACTTGAAAAATGAAGTTATTAATATAAAGATGTTCGAAATGGGAAGTAGGGTTCAACAACAAAGTTGCTGCCGTTGATATTATACACTGTTTCAAAAAAAATGATTTGGAATAGTTTAGTGAAATGTAGAAGCCATGGAAATAAGGGGAAAAAAGAGAAAATATGGAAGGGGAAAAGAAGGGAAAAAGAGAAAGAAGAGGAGAGGGAAGGTGGAAGGAGATGGCCTGGGAGATGGGGAGAGGGCAACAGTTATAGGGGAGGAGGAAGGGTTAAAGGAGAGGAGGAAATGAGTTTTGATTTGTGAGGTTTTTAGAGTTTTAGATCTAGAGTTCTCTGTAGATTTAGAGGAGAAAGAAGTTTGCAGAGTAAGTTTCTCGAGAGAAAAATTATGTACATACATGTTATCAGATAAGAAACATAAGGTCGTAGACAAAGAAATGGTCACATGACTAACTAAAGTCTCTTGGTTAACCAAGGCCCATTAGGCCAAACAAACCCAATATGCCTTAAGCCAAATAAAACACAACTAAACACTACATATTCATGTTAATTTTTCACAGTAATTCAAATTTTTTGAGCAATAGGAATTTGATTTTGAAGAAACGAAAAGTGGAGGGATGATCATAATTCAGTCTAGTATCCTATAAAAAGAATAAAATTTCAAAATTCAAATTTAAATTTTCAACCAAAAGTCAATTTTTGACTAAGTTTGACCAAAATTTGAAATTTCATAAAAAAATTATTCTATTAAATTTGGTTAAATAAAACACTCAACAACACAAATTCAATTTTTTTATTTAATTTTTATTTAAATTCAAAATATTGCCATTTTAAAGTTGTTGAAAGTTACGGATCCTTACACTTTATCTTAGATATAATATTAATTAATGCAATATTAATTTGTTTTCCCTTATCATATTTAAAAGGTTAAATGCCATTAACTACATATCCAATTCTCATCCAATTGCATTCAAACCAATGTTAACATCCTTATTATTCAATCAACAATACCCTATGAATTATATTAAAATAAGTTTACATTTTATTACATTTACTATTTTACTGTTAACATCTTTTACCATATTAATTGATTACATAAATGTTCATTGATTTTCAAATTAATTCCAAACATATTAAATAATGAGATGATAAATGAACAATTGTTACCTTTAAGTAATTTAATCATATTTATAAGTTTATTATCTACAGCAAATGCTACGACTACTTACACATCATTGATTATATTCAATTTCAATTAACAACATATAATTCCAACATTCAATTGCCTTAATTTCATTGATTATCCATTTAATATTCAAACGGACAAATGAATGAGAAGATAATTGCAACCATCGTTTATAATAGTAGTTCATATCCATTATCTTATCATTTACAATCAAGGGCTATAACAAAATGATTTTATAGTATATGTTAATCTATTACAATCAATTACATATAATCTCATCATTAAATGCATCATTTAATTTATTTCATTATTTATAATTATAACCAAATAACCTTCAAATTATATCCATTAGTTGAAATTGGATTAAAATGGTTATCAATTACATTAAAGCAACATTATTATATTACATTCTAATTGTTTTATCATTACAAATCATAAATGTTAATTTAGTACAATATTAATATTTAAAAATCTTATTAAATTTAATATTTTAATTAACGAAAAATGCGGGTCGTTACACCCCTTTTGTCACCAAGGCCATTAGTTTGTTACCATATGGGTCGTGATTAAGAGTCCTTGCGTCTTCGAGCACATTAGGTAGATATAGTCACGATACTAGGGAGTTAGCTAAAGACTGTAAGAGCAGATCGGGACGGGTAGCCCTAGGCTCTTGGAGCAAGCAGGTAGTTGTCAGTCTCTCTTCTGGTTCTATACGGAGTGGTAGATAAGTACATATTAATTGTATGCCTCACCTAAGTATTAGGAGCAGATCTGGGTGAACAACCCAAGTGCTTTTAGAGATGGCAGGTAACCATATTATGATATGGCTTTACTTGGGATTCATGTCCGTCATACATTCATTCTCCCATCACGATTTACACTATTTACTTTTATACGAGGAGATGAGGTTATACCTGCGATGTGATACATGTACATAACATAGTGGATTCTTGTATCTTCTATTGTATATGATTTCTTGATAGGCGGCTTATATTTTATATCGATGTTGGTATTCTATTACTCGAGATTGAGAGATATACATGGGCATTACTGTTTGCTAGCCTAATTATACTTGATGACATCTCATATTTGATGATTTATGAATTTTGATAATGATTTATGGACTTTGATGATGAGTCTTGATATGGATGATTCACTCATTTGATACTGTATCGATTGTATAATATTTGATGTGATTTTATGTATGTGATGACATCTTTATGCTTGGTTTCGTGGTTGTTTCTATTTGTTATACTGACATTTGTGTGTCATTATTATCATACTATATGTATTCTACATCTATATATGTGTTAACCTCTAATATTAGATTCAGTCTGATCAATGTGTTGTTTACGTAATACTCGGGTCAGCCCAAGATATTTCAGGTTTAGGGATGGTGAGGCCATTTTGTATTTTAGGCACAGAGGAGACAAGTATGTTGTATTGCTATATATCATCTGAGTATTATGTAGTTTCATGTATATATCTTTGTATTGTATATTGGACATACCTTGTATGTTTTTGTATTATATATTATCACTGCGATTCAAATTCTGTATTCTCTTTTATTACTATCGATTGTATATTGTTCTATCCTGAAGGCGCACATGTTTATTACTTTGTGTCGATACTATGTACGTACATGTGAGTTATTTATTCGATGTTTGAATATGTACCAGTGTTAGCTTAAATGAATATTTACATGTGTACTCCATATAGCCTTATTCTTCGTCTAATCCGACAATATTACATAATAATACGTTTGGATAGTATGGGTATAGAGGTGGTGTAATAGCCCGTAAAAATTAATAAGAAATTAATTTATGAAATAAGATAAGGCTGGAAATGAAAATTTTGTAAGTGTTAGAATTTGAGCATGAAAGTTGTGCCGTTGGGTTCTGTTAGCACCAAAATTGGCCACTAACACTCTTAAAAAAGATTGTGTAGAGAGATTAATGAAGATAGTAAATTAAAACAGAAGACAGTATGTATATTTAAATGCGGAGAACAAAAACATTAAATTTATAGTGGTTCGACGTAATTGCCTGCGTCCACTTTGAAGTTAATCTTTTTTTGCTTTATTTGATCGTTGATTACAGATACAATCCATTTCCAATCACTTGAATAAAATTGCTAAGTAAAAGATTAAGTCTTTAAATGAAGGTTGAAGACGGTAGAGTCTCCCTAGTGTTTTCCAAATTCTCCTCCTTTTCATTGTGCCCTCGCCTCTCTTTTTATAGATGAAGGTGAGTTGGACTCCCCTGGTGGGCCTGGTAGCTGAATACTTCGGCCCAAAATGGAGTAGGCTCCGTGTTCCAATCCTAATATGTCGAACGACCAAATGCCGAACCACCACCTTCATGCCGAACGAAGCGAGGTGCTGGATGGGGAGTGTATGCCGAGCAATGGTCGAAGTTGATTGAGGTTGAACGAATGCCGAACACCTCTGGCTGCCGAACAATCTCGGGATGCTGAACAATCTTTGGATGCAGAGCGCTCCTGGATGCTGTGCGCTTCTGGATGCCGAGCGCTCCTGGATGCCGAGCGAGACTCATGTCGAACGAGCTTTGGATGCCGAGCGCTCCTGGATGTCGAGCGAGACTCATGCCGAACGATCTTTGGATGCCGGTCGAACTCGAATGCTGAACAAACCATTTGCGCCAAACGACGCTGGATGCCGAACGGTAGGTGAATGCCGAACGAGAGTTGGATGCCGAGCGCTCCTGGATGCCGAGCGCTCCTGCATGCCGAGCGTTTCCCAATGCCGAGTACTCTCGAATGCTATTCGAACGTGAATTCCAGACAAACCATCTATGCCGAGCGTTCAGAATGCCGAACGGTAAGTAAACGCCGAGCGTCTAGTTGCCTGGTCAAATCTCCAGGAAACACTTGCCCCCCAAAGTGTATAGCGTGACCGAACGTGATACGCTTTGAATTACGTGTCCTCTCTGCTTCGCTTTGAGCCCTGGTTTACTTTCTTTGGAGGTGTTCTTGTGAACGCCAGGTGAGGTGGTGTGTGTCGAACGTAATGCGAAGGCCGAACAGTACGGTTGAAGCCGAACACTACATATGTGCCGAATGACTTCGTTTTGACCGGTTCTAACGGTCATCGCCTCTTCGACTTCCTCTTCTTCCCTATAAAGGCAGGACTTCTCCATCTTCTCTTTTTCACTTTCACCTCTGCCACTTTATACTCGCGAACCACGTCTGTCAACAAACTCTAAAGACCTAACAATCTTTCCCAAGTCTCGATCTACTAACTAGGTATCGATTCCTCTATCTAAATCCTTTCCCTGACTACAAAGTTTCAATAAGAGACTTGAGTTCGTAAATTAGAACCGCAGCCGACAGGGGTTGCGTGGATGAAAGAATCGAACTTCGATTAGGATATTTTTAGGGCCAAACGACGTGGAGGAAAGGAGAGGTGGCCAGAGATGAGCACATGAGGGAGTTATTGGGAAATTTATCGTAGTTCGGCATGGTTCTCTCGTGTCGAATGAGATTGGAGGGAAAAACAATGGAGGAGCAGGAATTGGCTAGAATGCCGAACAACATGGTTCAGCATGACTCGCCGAACGATCCAGCCCGTTGTTTGGTATGGGTGGATGAAGAAAATAAAAACAAAACCGTTGTTAAGGGTGGAGTGCCGAGCGTTGGGGCTCGGCGTAACTTTGGTTTGGCATGATTTGCCACATGCCGAGCAGTGGGATGGAAGGATAGGAAGGTTGTACAAATTAGATAGGACGTCGAACGTCATTTTGGCCAAGCAGGACTTAGGACGGACGATACTTTGACTGAACGTTGCCTAGGCCGACCAACATTCTCACCTTGCCTAATCATAAGACAAAAACAAAGACATGAACCTAAGCAAACTGGCATATCGAACTGATTTGAACTAATAACTTCCTAGTTCCTATTATTCATAAGTCTGAACTGAAGTCGATAAAAACAGATAAAAGCTTTTGATATACAATGTCAATGTCCGAGTCCAAAATTAAAAACATTGCCAGACTGGCTTTCGGAGACGGTCATTGATGATAGTCTTGGAGAATGACAGTCCAAAGTTCAACTTTATACCATCGACTATGTGACCTATAATTTCTCAGCGTTTATATTTGAATGATTGCACTAGATCACACACCGCACGGGGGGAGGGTGGGAGGAATTTATGTTGTCAAGTCTAACGCCGATTATTTTTCGAGTATAGTTCAAACAAATGCTTTATCGGAGATGTCTAAGAAGTCTAGCTCCGCCACGATCTCAGATAGACCTGGGCCGTCTTCAAAACAACAAGTCGCGGATATTTCAAATTCGTCAACCTCCCCTGTCCATAACTTGGCTCCCCACGCTCTAGAGGCAGCAGTTTTCTTCGATAACCCCGTTGATTCTCAGGCTTCAAAGGTCAATGAAGTTGCACTCCGACGAATATGCTCTATCCATGGAATCCCTTTCGACGATGTGCTGGTTCCGTCGGGGAATGATCGTGTACACTTGGCCCCAGCTGGATACACGACGTGTAATAAATTCATGTGCTGGGTTGGCAGCGTGTCACCGTTCAATTTATTTCTTCGGGATTTGCTGCAATACATTGACATTGTCCCGTCGCAACTGCACTCGAACGGCCACACATTTATCTACGGTACCTACATCCTCTTTATGACCGTCCTCTCTAGGCCCCCAACTCCGGGCGACATCAGGTGTATATATATATATATATATATATATATATATATATATATAATCAAGAAGCAGATAGATAGCCCCTCTTTTGTGTTCCTCGAGCCGCACCACAAATGCCAGATTTTAACCAGGGCGTGGAGCAAATTTGCCCTGTACAAACAGGAATGGTTCTATGTGCGTTGCACTCCTGGTTTTGTGAGGAGATGGGTTGAAGGAAGTAAGTCTTTTCTCTGGATCGATGTTTGTGCTTGGTCGGGGTTATGCCTTTTCTAACTCTTATTTCATCTTTTCAGGTATCAACCCGCATCCTGATGGTCGCGGATACTCTGAAGCCGTCGAGGCTATTCGAGCCCTTCCTGCCGAAGAAAGAGACATTCAGACTCTCATTTCGAATGAGTCGCTTACAAGGTTTGGCTGTTGGCAGCAGACCGTCAGATAAGCCTTCCCCAAGGTGTTACCGTACCCAGGCCTGCCTCTGGCAAAGGAAAAAAATTAGCTGAGTCATCACGTCACACCCCTGACACACCGGAAGAGGGGGAAATTAAAGAGAATGAAACACTCGAAGCACAGGGTGAGAACGTGGGTCCTTCTCAAGATCCGAGAGCGAAGTGCATGACATCGAAACGTTATCTTTCCCTTCAAAGGGGAAGAGGAAATTGACGTACAAGATAAGGAAGGAGTGAGTTGGCAGAACTTCCAAAGTTACTCTCATTCCGACAGGGAAGGAGGCTTCTTCATAGCACGTAAAAAGTTCTTTAAAGGGCCTATCGAACCTCTCCATTCCCGATGATCTGCTCAATTACGACTTTGACGACCCGGAGGCATTTAAACTTCACTCGCCCAACAGAGGCAATGCGGGAGCTCTAGCCCAAAGTCAGGGAGAAAAAACTCCCATTAGTAAAGCAACTGGTCCGTCGGGGGGAAACACTAGGACACGCATATGCACTTGCACTTCACTTTGCACTTAAATTCTCGTTGTCACTCTTCTTATTGCTAGCTCATCGTCTCTAAAATTTCGTACAGGTGACATGGGACATACACACGGCATTGATCGCCTCCGTGGGTCATCTGTTTTCTATCACTCTGGACGCGACTCAGGTTCCGGGAAACGTCGGGACATAGACGGTGATGGCGATAGGGATTATCATTCCCAGGACTCATCATCTCAGTAGAAAACATATTATCAGCCCAAGTACCACCAACTTCCCTCCTCACTCGGAACCAAGCAAAGATAAGCACGGCTATAAGGGGTCGCAATCCGATGTCCCCCGAGACCAACGCTTCGATTCCTCTTCCACATGGCAATTTCGGGATCCTCACAGGAGAGTTGAACTTTCAAAGCCGTATCCTCCCGTTCCCGCAACAGATCCAACAGTATCGGAGAGACTGACCGAGCTTAAAGCTAAATTTCCAAAGATCTACTTTGATGGTCTGAAGTTACTCCTGGCGATCCACCATATACCTGGAGATGTTAAACAGAGCGTCATCGTCTGCACCAACGACATCTATGTTCAACATGACGCGTTTGTTCATTTGGCTGAAAAACTTTTAGAAGTCTCCATGGAGCGCCAACACGGGATCGATCGCCTGAAGCTCGAGGCTATCCATGACAAAGATATCATTAAAACTTAGGACGAAGAGATTGCGACTTACAAGCCTAGAGCGCCAAGAAAACCGCCGAAGGCGTAACTCGTCTAGAAACGACTCACAAAAAAGAACTCGACGAGGCGGTACAACGCTGTGGGGCTTTGGCCTTGGAAAAAGATTCGGTATAAAATGGGAGGGATGCATTCTGTCTCCGGGTTAAAGAACTTGAGGAGCGGCTCCGCAAAGAACAAGAGGAGAAGGTTGCTGCCCAAGAAGAGTCGCAACGGTATTGCGTTGTTGCAACGCGACTCCTTAAGGCGAAACTTGAGGGCGAGCTTTCTAGAGTTGAGGCGCTGAAGAATGAAGCCCGCGAAGAGGGCAAAAAGATAGCCTCTGCGGAGATCGGCTCTCGTCTTGAAGCGGCCAAGGAGGAGGGTAGAGAAGAAATCAAAACTATGTTCGACCCGCTTATTGCCGAATTCAATGCCCGCGTTCTCATGCATCGGGACTTAACTTTTCTGGGGGAGGGCTATCTCGAATCTTTGGTCGAGGCGTGGGAAACTTTAATTGAAATCAAAAAGGCCGAACACAGTATTGAGGAGATTGATGAGGGGGCTTTGATAAAAGAATTTCTCAAGAGATATGAGCCTTCAAACCTGTCAGCGGCTAAAACTATTTATTGCAAAGGCTCCCCTTCCACAAAAGGAAAAGAAGTTATTGCCGTCCATCCGGGATTGAGTCTCCAGCTCGTGTGCATACCTAGCCGACCAGTCGACCGATACTCGATCCTTTTGAACAGCACATTGGCTACGACCCAGAGGACACCGACCTTGGTGTTCATGTTTTGTCCTCTATTTCGGAGGGTGAGACCCTCTTGACGGCTGAGGGCCAGCCGGAACCTGGTAGGCAACTCTTTTTCTTTAACATTCCAAGAGCTTTCGTTTCCCACCAGAAGCTATCGTATTCTAATACTTGCTTTTCGTGATTTTGTGCAGGCCGTTCTGATCTTGAGCTTACTCCGAGGAGCGATGTCGCCAAAGAGATGAGGGAAAAAAACGAGTGGAGCCACTCAGGCAGGAGAGGCTCCCGGTCCAGATGCCCAAGTGATCGAAGCGCTTGATGAAGACAAATCTGAGACTTCCTCTCCCATTGATGGGAGTTATGAAGTTGAAATTACATGCGTCTCCGAGCACACATCCGAGCTGAGCATGAAGGAGCAGCTTGAGAAACAGAAGGAAGAGATGATCAAGATCAAGGTCGAACCTCGAGCTGTGGACCTAAACGATCCTTTGAACAGGCCGTTGAAGGTCATTCTCCCTGGTAGGTCCAAATTCAGGGATGTTCTCCATACTTCTTCGGCTGTCACTCCCCCGTCAAAGAAAGCTATCAAGGGTAAACGTGTCGGGGAGGAGTCATCGGGCAAAAAGTCAAAGAAGTCAAAGAAGTAGTTTTTGCTCTCGTTCAACAAGAGCTAGTTTAGATTATGCAATTTTTTTTTGTTTCCGTAGCTTATGTAAATAAACTTTTGACTCCGAGCTTCGGAGTAGTTGTAGTAGAAACTTGCTTTTGGTGAATAAAACTTAGTTTTTCTGTCTTTCAAAAGGCTCTTGTCATTCAATTTTTGTGTGATTGTGATTAATGCCCATGCGGTTGTGATTAATACGGACTTCTCGGTTCACCTTCATATAACTCGGAGATTCTTTGGGAGTTGTTCATTTTTCCTTCCGTGCTTCGAGCACTTAGAATATTTTTTAGTCTGCACATCGGGAAGTTAGAGTACTGCAGTCCGCGCTTTGGGGACTTGGAGATTTGAGTTGTTTATACTCGAGTCTGCGCTCCGGAGATTTAGAGTACTCTGGTCCGCACTCTGGGGACTTGGAGATTTGTATTGTTTATACTCGAGTCTGCACTCCGGGGACTTAGGGTACTCCAGTACGCACTTCGGAGACTTGGAGTTTTGAATCGTTTATACTCGAGTCCGCACTCGAGGGACTTAGAGTGCCCCAGTCCGCACTTTGGGGACTTGGAGTTTTGAATCGTTTATACTCGAGTCCGCACTCCGGGGACTTAGAGTACTCCAGTCCGTACTCTGGGGACATGGAGTTTTGAATCGTTTATACTTGAGTCCGCACTCTGGGGACTTAGAGTACTCCAGTCCGCACTTTGGGGACTTGGAGTTTTGAATCGTTTATACTCGAGTCCGCACTCCGGGGACTTAGAGTACTTCAGTCCGCACTCTGAGGACTTGGAGTTTTGAATCGTTTATACTCGAGTCCGCATTCTGGGGACTTAGAGTACTTCAGTCCGCACTCTAGGGACTTGGAGTTTTGAATCGTTTATACTCGAGTCCGCACTCTGGGGACTTAGAGTACTGTAGTCCGCACTCTGGGGACTTGGAGATTTGAGTCTTTTATACTCGAGTCCGCACTCCGAGGACTTAGAGTACTCCAGTCCGCACTCTGGAGACTTGGAGTTTTGAGTCGTTTATACTCGAGTCCGCACTCCGAGGACTTAGAGTACTCCAGTCCGCACTCTGGGGACTTGGAGTTTTGAATCGTTTATACTCGAGTCCGCACTCCGGGGACTTAGAGTACTCGAGTCCGCACTCTGAGGACTTGGAGTTTTAAATCGTTTATACTCGAGTCCGCACTCTGGGGACTTGGAGGTTTGAGTGTCTGCGCGCGGTCGTACGTCAGCCATAATAATATAATTTCAATTGCCTGCCACAGGATCATCATGCGCAGAAACATTAGTAACTCATGGAGAGGATGGCTTCAAGCCTTTATTAATGTAAGCAAGCTAAATTGTCTTATTACATGCCAAGAACTGGAAATAAATGCAACTAATACATGAAAGAAATAGACTAAGTATAATAATGCCGTAAGTGCTCACTGTTCCATGCTCGGGGGAGTGTCGCACCATCGACGGTCGCTAACTTGAAAGTTCCTTCTCCAAGCTTCCGTTCGATGACGTATGGACCTTCCCATGCAGGATTCATATGAGACGGGACCGGAGAAACTCGTTTCAAAATGAGCTTTCCCACATCAAAAATTCTCCGTCGGACCTTTTAGTTATAATATTTAGCGACTCTATGTCTGCATGCAGCCGCTTTCAAATTGGTTTCTTCGCATTTTTCGTCAATGAAGTCCAACGATTCCAATAAAAGATTCTGGTTCGACGCGGGGTCGTAATAAGTTACCCGATGTGATGTAACTTCAAGTTCCACGGGTATGACAGCTTCCGTGCCATATGCCAATGCGAATGGAGTGTGGCCAGTCGCGGTCTTGTGGGTGGTCCTATAGGCCCAAAGCGCCGTTGGAAGTTCATCCGCCCACTTGCCTCTAGCCTTTTCTAAACGCTTTTTCAATATGGACTTGATTATCTTGTTTACGGCTTCCACTTGTCCATTGGCTTTCGGGTGAGCAACCGCTGCAAACTTCTCAATGCCATATTTCTGACAAAATTCTTTGAACTCCTTGCTTTCGAATTGAGTCCCATTATCTGTAATGATGGTCCGTGGAAGGCCAAAACGGCATATGATATTTCGTACGACAAAATTAATAACCTTCTTGCTGGTTATTGTGGCCAGAGGCTTTGCTTCTGCCCATTTGGTGAAGTAGTCGACCGCAACTATTGCATGTTTCGCTCCACCTTTGGCTATGGGTAAAGAACCAACTAGGTCGATCCCCCACATTGTAAATGGACAGGGACTAACCATTTGCGTAAGTTCCGTCGGCGGAGCTCTCCGGATTTTTGCGTATATCTGGCATTTGTTACATCTTCTTACATAGTCTGCAGCATCCCGATTCACAGTTGGCCAGTAGTATCCATAACGGAGGACTTTCTTTACTAGTGTCTGCCCCTCAGTATGGTCACCGCACTCTCCCTCATGGAGTTCCTTTAATATTTGTTTTATCTCATCGTGGGCCACGCAACGGAGTAAGGGGGTCGAGAATCCCCTCCGATAGATTACCTCATCTTGCATTATACGAAGGACTTGTCGTCTTTCGCTCCTTTTTCCGAGTAGGATCTCGAATAGCAAGTACTGCCTGATTGGGGTCATCCACGATTCCTTCTCGATTTCGGTTTTGAACGCAAATCTATCTCCATCATATCTATACTCGGAGCATGGAGGGTCTCAATAGGAAATAATCCCATTTGCTGTGCATCGCCAGTGCTTGCGAATTTTTCCAGTGAATCGGATGCTATGTTTTGCTCACGCGGGACATGTGAAATGTCATAATACTCGAGATTCGCTAGCAGCTCCTGAACTCGGACCAAATATGGGGCAAGTCTCTGCCCCCTTACTTGGTAGTCTCCTCGCACTTGGTACACCACCAGTTGCGAGTCGCTAAAGATTTCATCTGATTTTACTCCCAGTTCTTTGATAAGCCTTAAGCCAACAATCAACGCTTCATATTCGGCTTTGTTATTCGTTGCTGTGAATTCGAGCTTCAAAGCGTAGAAAACTGATCGGTTCTCAGGAATTACAAGAACTATGCCAACCCCTGAACAACGGTCATTAGATGCCCCATCGGTGTACTTCTTCCATCGAACGGGAGGTATGACATTGTGGTCGTTTGATTCGTACGACATAATAAATTCAGCAATGAAGTCAGTTAGTGCTAGTCCTTGTATGGCCCTTCGCGGCAGGTATGTAATATCGAACTGACTTAACTCAATATTCCATTTTAACATCCTTCCGGAAGTTTCTGGTCGTTAGAGTATCTGCCGCAAAGGTTGATCAGTATAAACACTGATTGAGTGTGCCTGAAAATACGGACGAAGCTTGCGTGATGTAACCACCAAGCAATAGGCTAGTTTTTCAATCTTTGGATAATTTCTTTCTGCCCCCGTCAAGCGTTTACTGATATAATATACTGGCTTTTGAACTCGGTCCTCCTCGCGAACCAGAGCCGTACTGATTGCGTGATGGGATACTGCCACGTATACATACAACATTTCATGGTCGATTGGTTTCGATAGCACCGGGGGGCTCTCCAAATGCTTTACCAGAGCTTGAAATGCTTCCTCACAGTTGGATGTCCACTCGAAATTCCTTTTTCCCTCCTTAGTCACGTCAAAGAAGGGAACGCATTTATCTGTGGCTCTGGATATGAATCGGCTCAGCGCTGCTACCTTTCCGTTCAAGCTTTGTACTTGCTTTATAGTTCTGGGCACTTGTATGTTTCGAATAGCTTGAATCTTTTTCGAGTTAGCTTCAATTCCACGTGCATTCACAATATACCCAAGAACTTTCCCGACGCCACACCAAACGAGCACTTCAAGGGGTTGATCTTCATACCATAATGTCGGAGTATATTAAACATTTCTGCTAAGTCTCGAATGTGGTCGTTTGACTTCCGTGACTTCACGAGCATGTATCCACATAGACTTCCATCGTCTTACCGATCTGGTCTTTAAACATTCGATTCACCATACGCTGATAAGTTGCTCTCGCGTTTTTCAATCCAAAGGGCATTACTACATAGCAATATAGCCCCATATTCATGACAAAACCGATGTGCTCTTGGTTTGGAATATGCATCGGGATCTGATTGTATCCTGAATACGCATCCATAAGTGACAATAATTCGTGTCCGACGATAGAGTCGACGAGCTAGTCGATTCTAGGTAAAGGGAACTATCCTTCGGGCATGCTTTATTCAGATCGGGGTAATCAACACAAGTTCTCCACTTTCCATTTGCGTTCTTCACTAGCACTGTGTTAGATACCCACTCAGGATAGAGGGCGTCGCAGACAAAACCATTGGCTTTGAGTTTGTCCACCTCCTCTTTGAGAGCCGCAGACCTCTCCGGGTCCATACCTCTCCTTTTCTGTTTTACGGGAACGTACTTTAGGTCTATGTTCAACATATGACTCGCAATTATTGGAGAAATCCAGCACATATCAAAGTGTGTCCAAGCGAAAACATCAAGATTCGTCCGGAGGAAGTAAGTGAGGTTCTCGGCCACCACGGGTCGAGTTCTGGTTCAATTTTAAGAATTTGTGACGGGTCATCCCGGCTGACTGGGATGTCAATTGTTAGTTCAGCCGGTGCTGCATTTGTTTCTCTGGGTCCCCCATCATTATCTCTCGGATTTGTGTCTCTATAGATCCGAGAATGTTGCCCGTGCCAAGGCTTGGGCGCTACTTGTCAATCACTAGAATTTTGGATGCGGACGGAGCTGTCCGCAACCTTTCCTTTCTCTCTACGCCGAGCCTCTCTTAGCTCAGTCACATAGCATGCACGACCGTTCGCCTAATCGCTGTGTACCACTCAAATTTCTCTGTCTGTTGGAAATTTTAACGTCAGACACCAAAGGGCCAACACTGCCCTAAATTCTGCCAGGGCTGGACGTCCTAGAAATACGTTATATGGAGAGTCAACATCCAACACTATGAACGGTAGGATTCACACCGTCCTACGCTCGCCTTGCCCCAGTTCAACTGGTAACTCCACATATCCCACTGCATCCGTTGCTACGCCATTAAAGCCATGGATTCTGGCTTTAGATGGTTTCAAATCCTTGGTCTCCAGCTTCATTTGGCCGTATGCCTTCTTGAAGATGGTGTTAACGGAACTTCCGCAATCAATTAGAATTCTCTTCACGAACGCTGGCCTGATTGTCGCAGATATGACCATCGGGTCGATGGTAGGAGCCTCCACCTTATCAGCATCTCTGCTCCTGAATACAATATCATCATTCATCGTGCGTTGTTGCTTTGCAGGAGTCCCATCCTCCACATTCGAACAACATCGTACTCTGCTTGTCTTAAAGAGTTAGCATATCGTTCCATCTCCTGACAATTCTTATCCGCATGATGAGGTCCTCCAGCAAGCATGTTAATAACCAATCTACCCACAGTTCGAGCAGGTTGTTCTGGTTGGCGTGGAGGTGCTCCGTGTTCGGGGTCCAATGTCCCTTGCCTTCTATCTTGTGGGTCTTTGACAAACTTCTGCAGCTTCTTCTGCCTAATCAACTTTTCAATGGCGTCATGGAGGTGTCTACACTCCTCTGTGTTGTGCCTCTAAGACTCGTGAAAGCGGCAATACTTCCCAGTCCGCTTCTGTTCCTCTGTCGATTCATTTGGGTGTGGTTTTCTATATTGAAAAGTGTTGCAAGTTGACAAATAGATGTTCTCAAGAGATGCGTTCAGCGGGGTGTATTCATTGTAGGTCGGGAGCCTTGACTTCCATTTCTCCGTCTCTCTTTTCTTTTTGGGATTTCCACCTCCGGATCCTTTAGACTGCCCAGGCTTGTTTTGAACGTTGACTTGAGCTTTTCCCGAATTATCGCCGGTTTACTTCATGGCGACGTTACTTTTCGCAGTCTCCTGAGCCGGCCCTAGTGTCTTGTCTCGTCTTGTCCGTCGGGCTTCTTCCCTTCTTATGAACTGATGAGCTTTCGAATAAAAACGCTCCAGCGTAGCTGGGGGCTTTCGCGCCAACCAATCTCCAAATTCAGAATCTGGATCCACTCCATGCATTACTGCCATCAAAATTGTGTGGTCGTTAGGATTGCTCACTTCAGTTGCAGCAACATGAAATCTCTGCAAGTATGCTTTCAATGACTCTCCTAGAGCTTGGATTACGTTCGATAAGGACATCACATCCATTGGGCGAGTGGTGTGTATCCTGAATTGTTCTATAAATTTCATTGTCAATTCGTCAAAGCTGGATATAGATCGTGGAGGAAGTCGAGTAAATCACATGGTGGCAATTCCGAATAGAGCGATTGGGAAGCACCTACACTTGGTCGCATCATTGGCTCTTGCGGAATCCATCATCCATCCGTAACTCATCACATGTTGCCTGGGATCAGTTTTCCCTTCGTAGGCTGGGATGGTCGGCATATTGAACTTTTTGGGATACTCAGCATGTAGGATATCATCTGTGAAGGAAGTATGACTTTTGGACACTCCCCAATCTTCATTGGTCAAGCCTTGGTTCTCTCTCATCAACTGCCTAACCATAGCTGTTAAGTCCGGAGTTTGTATGGAGGATGGAAGGTTGGGTTTCGTTCCACGGGACCGTGCGGGTTGATGTCCCGCCTGATTTGGGTCTTGGAAATTCGGACGTCCGGTCTCTTCACGAGCTTGATCCCTAGTCGATCTGTGGCACTTGCCTGTGCACCTTCATCCTTACGGCGCCTACGCCTAGGAGGTTCATCAGCTGAGGTTGAACTATCAGATTCAGAATGAGGGGCAGGATTACCTCCAGCATTCCGACGCTGTTGCTGAGTGAGCTGCGTCATGAGGTTAGTGTTAGCTTGAATCTACTCAGCAAGTTGCCTTCTACTTTTCTTGAGTTCTCTTATCAAGTCGTTGAACTCTGTTCGGGAAACAACTTCCGCTTGGTTTTGGGTGGAAGGCCCTACACCTCGAGTTGCTTGCTGATTTCTAGGTCCAACTTGTTGCACGCTAGCAGTCTCGTGGACATCTGCGTTGTGAGAGGCCGATCTAGCTCGTGGTCTTCCCATGGTAGAGTTGTTGGTTGTAACCCTGAATAGAATCAACAGATGCCTTATGAATAATCTTGGATCTCCTCTGGGGATTTATCCAATCCAGTAGCTGCAAAGCAGATCCTAACAGCCTGAGAATTCGATTCTCTGTGAAAGCACCAAAATTGCCACCAACACCCTTAAGAAAAATTGTGTAGAGAGATTAATGAAGATAGTAAATTAAAACAGAAGACAGTATGTAAATTTAAATGCGGAGAACAAGAACACCAAATTTATAGTGGTTCGGCATAATTGCCTATGTTCACTTTGAAGTTAATCTTTTTTTGCTTTACTTGATGATTGATTACAGGTATAATCCGTTTCCAATCACTTGAATACAATTGCTAAGTAAAAGATTAAGTCTTTAAATGAAGGTTAAAGGCGGCAGAGTCTCCTCAGTGTTCTCCAAATTCTCCTCCTTTTTACTGTGCCCCCGCCTCTCTATTTATAGACGAAGGTGGGTTGCACTCCCCTTGTGGGCCTGGTAGCTGAATACTTCAGCCCAAATGGAGTAGGCTCTATGTGCCGACCCTAATATGCCGAACGACCAAATGCCGAACCACTACCTTCATGCCGAACGAAGCGAGGTGCTGGATGGGGAGTGTATACCGAGCGATGGTCGAAGTTGATTGAGGTTGAACGAATGCCGAACACCTTTGGCTGCCGAAAGATCTCGGGATGCCGAACAATCTTTGGATGCCGAGCGCTCCTGGATGCCGAGCGCTTTTGGATGCCGAGCTCTCCTGGATGCCGAGCGAGATTCATGCCGAACGAGCTTTGGATGCCGGGCGAGACTCATGCCGAACGATCTTTGGATGCCGGTCGAACTCGAATGCCGAACAAATCATTTACGCCGAACGACGCTGGATGCTGAACGGTAGGCGAATGCCGAACGGGACTTGGATGCTGAGCGCTCCTGGATGCCGAGCGTTTCCCAATGTCGAGTACTCTCGAATGCTATTAAAACGTGAATTCCAAACGAACCATTTATGCCGAGCGTTCAGAATGCCGAACGGTAAGTAAACGCCGAGCGCCTAGTTGCCCTGTCAAATCTCCAGGAAACAGGTTCATGGCAATTTTCCGATCAATTTTCATACATAAAGTTTTGAAATCGAAGCTTAAATGAAAATGTTATCGACGCTTAAAGTTTTCGGATTCAAATTAACTTAAATGGAATTCAAATCTAAATAAATAATTAATACTAAAGTTTGAAATTCAAAAATCTATAGTAGTTGGATTTGGGAGTTAAGTAAACATTAAAATAAAAGTTAACGTTAAAATTAATTAAGGAATTAAATAATAAATCAACGAGAAATTAATACTCCTTCCTAAAATACAGCGACCGGTCGACCTATGCCTAGAGCAAGTTTACCGTTAGCGTTCAACCGGTAATTGTGGGCAGCTAAGGTTTTTAACATTGTGAACAGTCCGAATTATATTATTTTAAGCCAACTTCAATTTGACTGTTTTGGTGCTTTCTAACCACCATAAATAAAAGCCTAGCCCTCCTCACTTTTATTCATAAATTATTTGCGAACTAAACTAAACGCTATTGGTCTCTCTCTTCTTCGAAGATTCAAAAACTTCTTCAGGGTTTCAGTTAAGAAATTTTAGTTGTTTAATATTCAATTTCTAATTTCCAATATTCAATTTCTAAACGGTCAGAATCTGCCTAGTTCCCATTGAAAATGTATTAAGTGACTTGGGTACTATCTCTTACATTGTTAGGCCATTTTTGATAGTAGATGCGTGAGATTGGGAATGACCTACATGCGAAGATGGTTTAGTGAGTTGGATTGGAAAGGGTATAGAGTTGGTCTTATTATTTGACGAAAGTTACATAAGATATAGTTAGGATAAAGAAATATTCTTATTTAAATTATACTGCTCAAGTACTATTAAATAAATGCTCAAGATTTTTATTCATCGGACATTGTTGTTTGACACCCTCCTCATTACAACACAGGTTAGAGAAGATGATGCAGATTTCAAAGATTAAGGCAGAAATAGAAAATTGTTGTAGTTATTTATCTATCTGCTTTTATTGTTCTTATATTTCTGATTTACTCATTTAAACATGATGATGTATTTTGTGATATTACTCTATGGTTATTTGGCGTTATTATGTGGTATTATGTTGTATTTTTCTGAAAATTGAATTTTTAAATAAATGGGTATTGTTTTTGATATTATATTTTATCCTTCCGTTGTTAGATTCTGAATGTGTAGATAGACAGCTCTGTGCATCGTTCTTTGTGTCAATTCTACCAACCAACAGCCAGCTTTGGAACGAGTCTATGGCTTGGCGGGCCTTTTTTGGGTCGAAAGTTAGGCCCTTCATGAGACGGGTTGTTACATTTGGTATCAGAGCTTAGGTTACCTAATTAATGGAGATAGATATACATATGAATGACATACTTGTTGTTTTTGAAAGTATTTTTCCTACTATACACACACATTATTTTTGAACATACATAAACACACTAGACAGACCTTTATTTCAGCATACGATACTATCTTAGTAAATTATAAATAAAAGTTTAACCTATATGTAGTTGATTATGGCTGAAAATCATTCTTCTACGACTGGGAAGCCCTTCTAAAAGATACCCACTATTCAAGGGACGCCTGAGTGGTTCAAGTAATACTTGAGGCATGTAGGGCAAGTCCCCATTCCTCAACAAGCTGCACCAACAGCACCCACAGTCTCGTTCGTAAAAACAACACACCTCCTCATAGACTTATCCAAGATGTGAAAAGATTTCCAAAACCTGGGTGGAAAGGTTTATACGGGATTAGATGGTTTTGTGAGACAAAGGGTTGGATAAACGAATGTGAGAAAATACTCCGGTAGCTTGGTTGGGAGGACTAGATTATGCGGAGAATGGCGGAATGACATCTTAAAGGAGAGGTCATGGTGTCAGGCTGAGGTTAATTTGCAGCTAAAGTGATTTTTACAGCTTAGGCAAGGAGACTCTGAAGGAGTATATTAGCAGATTCATCGAACTAGCAAAGTTTGATATGAGTTTAATTCATACCCCATAAAAATGGCCATGAAATTCATCAAAGGCCTGAACTTTCCACTTAGAAAATTACTTTTGACCCAAGCACCCATTGGTGATACCTATGAGACATTGGTTGAGATGGCTCTACTTCAGATGGTTAGCTCGGAGAAAAGGAGAAAGAGAAGGAGAAGGCATGACCAACTCAAAGTCAAGGAGGAGCAAAGAAGGGAGGTTTTTGGGCAAATAAGAAGTCAAAATAGATGTTTAAGAAGGAGGGTATAACATGTCGGAGATGCCAAAAGAAAGGACATATCACTAAGGATTGTAGGGTGAGTCTATTAAAGGAAGCTTATAAGGGGAAGTACTACCACTATCACGAGGAGGGACCCTTCAAGAATCATTGTCCAAAGTTTGCAAAGGAATGGTAGAGTGCGCAAGCCGATGCTATTAAGACTATTCCTATCTCGAGTGGACTTCCCCTTAGAGATCAAGGAAAGGCTGCAATGGAAGGTACAACTCTTATTTTTGGAATACTATTCGTTTCCTATTTGACTCTGGAGCGTCGCATTAATTTATAGCTAGGAATTAGTTAACTCCTTAAATCTACAAACCTAAATTGTCGCCTACATAATAGTAGAATTAAATCTATTAGGGGTCGACATATATTTCTTTAATTTGTAAAGACCTATTTGTGGACATATGTAACGTCGATTTCATTTGTAACATGTATATTTTTAATTTTCAGGGGTTTGAACTTATCTTAGGAATGGATTGGTTGTCATACTAGAGGGCTATTTTAGACTTCGATAGGAGGGAAGTTGGTAAAAAAAATTTAGGGGACAAGATATAGATGTTCGTTATACACCCTAAAACTCAGTCCAGTTAAGCTAGCTGTACTCGATAAGCCTATCACAAGATGAGCTCTCATTCATACCCATAGTTCGAGAATTTCCTAATATCTTTGAAGATGTCATTGGTCTTCCTCCTCGAAGGGAGATCGAGTTTAGGATTGATTTGGAGCTAGACTAGTCGCTTTGCCATAATGCCACATGGCCTCCAAAGAAAGATGAAAGTTAGATAAGTATATCTCAAAGCTGTTGCAAAGTAGATTGATTCGTTGTAGTACTTCAGAATAGAAATCCCCTATCATATTTGCCACTAAGGAGAACGGCTCATTAAGACTATGTTTCGATTATAGAGAACTCAAAAAGTTGACTAAAAAGAATAGGTATCCCTTACTTTGAATAGACGACTTGTTTGATCAGCTTGTGGGAGCCAAAATCTTCTCCCAATTGGACTTGGCAACTGGATTTCATTAGCTGATGATAGCAGAGGACAACAAACCGAAGATGGCATTCCGTATAGATTGTATTGAATGAGAAGTGATGCCTTTTAGACTGGTGAATGCCCTTCCATACTTTATAGATTTGATGAGTAGAGTATTTAAAGGATGACTAAACAAATTTCTCGTAGTGGTTGTTGATGACATATTTGTATTCTCCAAGAGTGAAGGAGAGCGTGAAAATCACTAAAGGAAGATAATGGAGACTTTGAGAAGACGCCAACTTAAAGCTAAATTCTCGAAGTGCCACTTTTGAAAAAAGAAGGCGAGATTCCATAATTGGCCCCAAGTGTAAGTGGGAGATTGATAGAGTTAGGAGTATGTCCTCGGGGCAATTCTGCCATTTATTGTAAATTAAATATCTCTGAAATATATTCTCGTTCGAAATAAAGGTGTTTCTTCTTTCTGTTATATATTTTTTATAATACGTTATAGATAACTAAATGCTTCATTAAAACATATTTTACAGATAATCCGTAAATGGTGCGTTTGTGATAGTAATTACAAATAGTTATAATCATGAGTGTTGTATCACAATGTAACAAAACACATCATTTTAAATGTTCCTAGTCAAGATGCATCGAGATTGGATATCGATGTATCCGTTGAGATTGGAGTACGTAACGCTCTCCACACATTGGACAACGTCTTACTCATGACTGCTGGGGGAACCTAGGGATCACATACTCGTAGTTATTGGATAATTATGGAATGCCTCATTCGATAGTTTTTTGTTCGTTAATATAACTAAGGCCAAACAGAAAATATCGATGTGAATAATTTACATAGTTCTTGCGACTTGAGAATACCGAGAATCTTCAATATGAATGCACCATTTTAATTATAGTCAAATCGTGGCACAATGTCCATCGAGTGACTTTAGTTGGATCCAGTGGAAGTGTTGAACATGAAGTACTATTCAAGAGAGGATTCGTCTTCTAAGTTATATAGGGTGGGTAGTAAACTCAAGTCAACCCAAAGTCAAAATCTCTGCCAAAGTAGTTCGACTAATAATAATTGTTATTAATGAACCAAAGACTTTGTGTTTGGACTATAGAGTTGAATGTGAACGTTGTTGGAATTTTAACCATTTCAATAAGTCCAAAATGATATAGTTTTGATGAAGAGAATTTGTGTAAATAATTATCACAGCTGGATAATGCTTAATAAAGTGAAATGGATTTTACCAAAGCCGAGTAAGCGATAAATTTGGTCATAATGTCATACCACTTGTTAAGGGATGTATGAACGTTAACATTTCTAACCAAATTTACATCCAAGAGTCACATAACCAAAATGATGAATTCTTTTTAGAACAAACGATTTAATTAGTTTATAATTATTATAAATTAGTTAAATATTAGTTATAAAATTTGAATATGATTTGTGTAACAATCCAAAAATTCATCACTTTAGAAAATTTTCAAAATATCCAAATATAAGATTCTTAACATAAATATTGATATTTTGAACAATAATTAATTTTGGAAATCTCATTTTGAATAAATATTTACAAAATATACACCTTGGAATAAATATCGATAAATTGACCGAAAATTGTTTTATCAATAAATAGCTCTTTGGGCATCCGACATCGCACACGGAGTGGGATACATACACTCATTTATCCATATGAGTGAGAATATGTAATAAAATAATTTATTTTATTTTGGAAAATAAAACGTATATATAACATCATAAATAATGTCGCTATTTTGGAATAATTGATTTTTGAATTTAAATGAAGTTTAGATGATTTAACAATTATTTTAATTATTAAATATTCTCTTTTAATTATTATTATATAATGATAGAAATAATATTATAAATTTTGTTTACATATATGTGTATATTAACTAAGAAATAAAAAAAATGATAGGGAATCAAATCGTAACGGTGTAACATAGAAAAGTTATATAACGTTATAGACCATATATGACATACATATATGCACCTATACACTGAAAAGAAGCTACTGTGCTATAAGATCGAGTAATATGGATAAACTACTTGTGCGGAATAAATAAATAAACAGTAAATGCAGTAAAGTTGATGACACTATAGGTTTTTATCCTGGTTCGGAGCCCGTCCTACGTCCAGTCGCAGACTCCTTTTGAAATTTCACTAACACAACCCTCACTTAACCCAAAGGAACAGGTTTACACAGCTTGAGCAACCGAACAGGACTTCAACTGCCTAAGCAACCAAATAGGACTTCAACTGTCTAAGTAACCAAATATGACTTCTTTTCAAATAAAAAATGTATCTGACTATAATATGTTCTTAAATAACACTGATAAGTCAATTAAGTACAATCTTCCTATAATCTTCTCCTTTATGATATATAATGTGATGTGGTTTGAGAATTATGGAGGATAAAGTGATCAATGATCAAAGTATGTAAGTAATTTGAGTGCAATTTGAAAGCTTGAGAATAGATGAGAATTCAAGAATGCTAAAAGTAAATTCGGTTAATTGTTTTTTGAATTCTATAATCTATATATAGTGTATAAAGAGTTGCAGCCATATATGAATTGCTATATTGAAAAGAATAAGCGCAACCATAGGTTTTGAAAATGTTTCTCTTCGATGAAGAGAAGCGTCTATTCATGAAAAAGCTGTTGAGAAATGTTTAGAAGTCTAAATAAAATAATTCAGACTTTTGAATTAAGTTGAAACGCAAACAGTAAAGATATATGCTGTTTTTGGCCTAATTCAGCCGTCTGAATAATTTCATTCAGACGTCTGAATATTGTGGAACAATAATTTTGTTTCAGCATTCAGACGTCTGAGTGAAGTTATTCAAAAGTCTGAATTTAGCTTATAAGAAAATATTACCATAGCTCAAATGGTTAGAGCATTTGTCTTCTGAACTAATGACTTGGGTTCGAGTCCCGCTCCATGTGATTTTTGAAAATTTGGTTTTTCGTTTATAACTGAATGTATATGTGCATATACCATTTGGAAAAGATTCTAACATTTGTAAACTCTATACACGATACTATATGACTAATAACACTTTGTTTGTCATCTTCATCTTGTCTCTATCGTGTATATCTCTTCTTGTATCTTCATATGCATACTTTCATCCTTTTTTGTACTGTGTATCTTCATTTTTAATATATTCTTTATCTCTTTTTGATGCTTATGTACTTGCAAATTAGAATAAAGATTTTTTGGCATTGTACAGTTGTCGTCATTAAAATTCAGTAATTGAGGTTCTAACATTCTCCCCCTTTTTGATGATGACAACTATACAACTTTAAGAAATATTCATTCTATAAAAAATATTAACATGTTTAAAGCTTCCCCTAAGTATAACATCTCCCCCTAAGTATAATATCTCCCTCTATCAATATGCATATGAATTTCTCCCCCTTTGTCATTATAAAAAAGAATGAGGGAATATAATAAATTATATAATATATCTTGTGAATAGTGGGATAAACTCAATATTAATTATGGAGAAAAAATAAAATAGATTTTATCATATTTTCTGAAGTCCATATTTCATTGTAAGCACGTAATTCTATTAAACATATGGATCATTCTTTAAAATTCCAAAATCTATCCTTTTCCTTTTGTTTCTCCGAGTACCTGCGATAAATAATGATCATTTTCAATACCCACTTACTACGTTAGGGTCCGGAGGGTTAGGTCTTGGGAAACCATACTCTTTTGGGTGTGGTCGAACCTTTATAAATATAATTTTCATTATTAACTACCATATCAAAATAATCATTAATGTATTTTTCTATATTTTTTCAATTAACAGGAACCCAAATACTTAGGTAATTTTTATTCATATTTCTAGTCAATGATTTTGTACTTCTAGAAAAATTGTAACATTGTTGGTCATATAAGTATTTGAATTTCTATAAAAATTTGATTCAGACTTTACTTGAAATTTAGTACTAGCACTGTTATTTTTACTATACATGAAATCATATCCAGTGCTATTTCTATGTTCAGTTTTATTATATCCTAAACCACTTTTATCATGTAAAGATCTAGAAATAGATAAAATTATGTTTAAATCGTTTTGACCTTTATTAAATTTTGTGACTTCAGTATTAAGTTTATCAAATTTAGCTTTAAGGTCACAATTATTGTTTTCAAAAGAAATATTTTTGTTATTCAAAATATCATTTTTCCCATTTACTTCAGAATTCTCCTTTTTTAACGTACGATTCTCATTTTTGAGTAGGAAATTTTGAGATTCTGAATTATATAAAGAGGATTGTAATAAATCATTTTGCCTTTCCAAATCAAAAATTTCTTTTGAAATTTTTCTCTCTCTTTTTCACATATGGTGTTTTTTTCATCTATAAAGTCTTTAACATTTATAAAATTATTCTTTAAAACACCAAGTTGATTTTCTATATTTAACTTCTCATTTTTCAATTTCTCATTTTTAAGTTCAACAGATTTCATCTTTTCTAAAATAATAAAATTAAGCTTTGAAATCTTATTGCTTATAGTAACTAATTCTTTATTATCTTTTACTGCAATTTGTAAATCAGAAAATAACTTTTTGTGGTCCTCACTGGTGGCCTTGACAGGGATTTTGCTTGTTGTATTTCGACTGGATCGTTTTCTAGTCATTATTTTACGATGTTGTGACGATCGATAGAAATCCAGGCTTTGATACCAACTGAAAAGAAGCTACTGTGCTATAAGATCGAGTAATATGGATAAACTACTTGTGCGGAATAAATAAATAAATAAACAGTAAATGCAGTAAAGTAAATGACACCAGAGTTTTTTATACTGGTTCAGAGCACGTTCTACGTCCAGTCCCAGACTCCTTTTGGAATTTCACTAACACAACCCTCACTTAATTCGGAGGAACATGTTTACACCGCCTGAGCAACCGAACAGGACTTCAACCGCCTAAGCAACCGAATAGGACTTCAACTGCCTGAGCAACCGAACAGGACTTTCTTACAAATAACAAATGTATCTAATTGTGCTATGTTCTTAAATAATACTGATAAGTCAATTAAGTACAATCTTCCTATGATCTTCTCCTTTATGATATATAGTGTGATGTGCTTTGAGAATTGTGGAAGAAAAGTGATTAATAATCAAAGTATGTAAGCAATTTTAGTGCCATTTGAAAGCTTGAGAATAGATGAGAATTCAAGAATGCTAAAAGTAAATTCGGTTAATTATTTTTGAATTCTATAATCTATATATAGAGTGTGAAGAGTTGCAACCATATATGAAAAGTTATATTGAAAAGAATAGGCGCAACCGTTGATTTTGAAAATGTTTCTCTTCGATGAAGAGAAGCGTCTATTCATGAAAAAGCTGTTGAGAAATATTCAGAAGTCTGAATAATTTTATTCAGAGTTTTGAAGTAAGTTGAAACGCAAACAACAAAGATATAGACTGTTTTTGACTGAATTCAGTTGTTTGAATAATTTCATTCAGACGTTTGAATATTGTGGAACAATAATTTTGTTTCAGCATTCAGACGTCTGAATGAGGTTATTCAGACGTCTGAATTTAGTTTATAACAAAAAATTACCATAGCTCAAATGGTTAGAGCATTTGTCTTCTGAACTAGTGACCTGGGTTCAATTCCTGCTCCATGCAATTTTGGAAAACTTGATTTTTCATTTAAAATATGAATGTGTATGTGTGTATACTATTTGGAGAAGATTTTAACATTTATAAACTCTAGACATGACACTATATGACTAATAATACTTTGTTTTTCATCTGCGTCTTGTCTCTATCGTGTATATTTCTTCTTGTGTCTCCATATACATACTTTCATCCTTTTTTGTACTGTGTATCTTCATTTTGAATGTATTTTTTATCTCTTTTTGATGCTCATGTACCTGCAAATTAGCTTAGAGATTCGTTGGTATAATTGTACAATTGTTGTCATTAAAATCCAATAATTGAGGTTCTAACATACACATATACACATATAAATATATATTCATGTACATACAAATTCAAATAAGAAATTTCCATATATAATTACGAATTCACTTATGGTAAACGTAGAAAAATATCATGATATTAAGTAGATAATATCATGATATTTCTCACCATTTGTCACATCAAACTTCCCATCAATGAAGGCACGTAGCCAAGTCTAGGGTGGAGGGGACTTTGGCCGTCCTTTGGTGATGATGGAGGGAGGTGGTTGGTGATTGTAGGATGATGCAAAGATGGAAATAATATCATGATATTTTTACTCTCCCATTTGCCTGTAAATACCACACCTCTTCTCCACTTCATTTCTTTACTTTTCTCCATCAAAATTCCTAAGCTCTCTTCACTACTCTAATGGCTTCTCATCTAAGAAAAAAATATGGAGAAAATAAATTTCAGAAGAAATTAAATATATATAGTATATATATACACACACACCAAAACTTCTCAAAAATCAGTCAAAACTCCTCCTCTTTCCCATTAAACACCATAGCAACCACCCCTCACTACCAAAGTCGAGCCCACCAACCCTTTCAACCCTAGGTCGTAAGCACCTCCTGGCTACAAGATCAAGGCCGAACACTTAGGAGCTTCAAGTCGAGCGCTCTTAAGCTTTTAGTTCCAGTCAGAAAAGCTATATCCATTCTCTAGTTAATCGTTTAATTCCCAGTCAAAAATTTTATACACAAAGACACACATTTTGGATGATATGATATGTTTGAAATGGTTTGCATTGCTTTGATCATCAAGTATCAAATGTTTATTATAGTAGCTTCATTGTGTAAACTAGTCACGATGATAAATATGCATCGATACTACTCTAGGAAATCACTTTCCAAATCAAGTTAAAAAGTGATATGGAATCATTAAAGCTCTTAAAATTGGTTTTGAAATGATTTGATAATATTTTATAAACATATAAACTTGTCACGACAAGGTTTGAATAGAGAATGGTAAACAGGTCAAAACTAGGCGTGTAACGTCCCGCCTTTTCGCACGCTTCAAATCGACACACATGCCGATTCAAACCATACGGAAGGACGGATTGTTATGGGGTAAATAAGAAAAACTGAGAAGAAATAAACAAAATAGAATCTCACAGCGGAAGGATAAAATATAATAATAAAATATACAGTTTATAAAACTGTTTACAAACATTTATATAATACATATCAGAGTTACACATACCAATAACAATGCAGCGGAACAGTGTGTAGTGCACTAGATAAATAATAATAGTAATACTACAAATCTTCGTCTTCGTCCTCCAGAGCTAAACTTCAAATCCTGAAACGTTCGGACTGACCCGAGCGAATTGAAAAGACAAAACACTCGAGTCAGAACTAAAAGATCTTATGTGAGTTAAATCAACAGAAATAAATATGAGTGCAGTAACTCAAGAAATGCTCGGGATTTACATCTCCTAAGGATCCGTTAAACTATTTACTATGTAGTATATTGCGCTATTATAATTGTGTCTAATTGTAAAATAAACTTACTTTTAAATAGCGTCAAGGGGTTACCCATATAGCCCTTAACACAGAATATATTCCCATAGTCTATACAGTACCGTAATCTCCCCCGTACTGGGCGTCGTCAGAGGGCACTCCATAGGTATGGTACAAAACAAAACTCGTAGTAAAGGCTCGGTATGGTAGGTGGCACGACACAACTAGGCAATGCCAGGGTAGATATACCAATTGCTATCCGGGCTGGTGGAAACGCGTAGCCGCAGTTACCGCCCACCTCGAACAAACTCCCCAAAATCAAAAATAGAAGTGGCCACTGAATCAATCCAAAGTCAAAGTAGAATATCGAAGAGGAGCGTCCGATCAGAGGTATGACCTCATTGGCCCGAGAATCACTCCTGTTTTAGCCACCTTATGCCAACTCACGGGAGTCGGGTCCACGTATTTACCTTAGAGGAAACGTCGCCACCACCTACTTCATTCTGGAATCTCCACCGCGTACACGGTTAGTCAAAGTGGTTTTCGGTATCGACAGAGAGTATGTCCATATCCGATCCCGGTCTCTTTGCCAACCCATCGTTATTATAACACCGCGTCATTTAAAAATAGTTTATACTTTAAAACCAGAATAAAAATTCCATTTCAAAACTATGAATACGATATCATCTTAAAACCCAAAACAATATGATATCATTTTATCCAAATATATTTCTTTTCCAAAATCATACTGCTTTAAAATTTAAAATATCTGGAAACCAAGTATTTGACTTATACTTTCAAAGCATAATATTTCGAAATTTATATATTTTAAAACCATAACTTCTAAAACTTGAATGGTTTGGATATTCAACGGTATACGAAATAAATGGTTTAACTTTAAGGTTACTTTGTAAAGAAAATAATTTCCATGGCTTTACAAATATATTTCTTTATTTAAAGTCTAAACCAAAATTTAAATACCACTTTCAAGTTCCAAAACCACTTCAGTGTCTATATATATATCCATTTGGAGTATTAATATTTCAAAACTAAAGTTGGAATTTTATTCTTTCAACAAATCAATTGTTCTATTATTTAGTCTTGAATATTCGCATAAAAATCCATAAATACAACTCCAATTTCTAGAAATTTAATATTTCCTTAAATTTAATTATACTAGAATATTCATTTAAATTTATCTTGGAAAAACTCCAGTTATAAATATCATACTTTAAAATTTCCAAACTTAAACATATAATAAAAATTATCAAATTCCATTTTCTCAATTTTTCCATTTTTATTTAACCGATTTATACACAGCCTAAATTCAAAAATTTTAACTTCATATGTATATATGTAGAAGAATAATATTTATAAAATATCAAAACTTAAAATTTTTTATAAACCGTATCCCATCCAAACCATAGAAATCACTTTAACATATTTTATATATAGACCACGGTGTCTGTATATAATTTTCTATCCTATAGTTAAGTGATACGGATATTTATCATTTCAATCCGCAATTTAAAAATAAAATTTTGCAGTTGTATATCATTTCAAACCACAACCCCGAATGGAACGAAAATGCATGATACCTTGTAGTTTAATGATATAAAATAAAACATCCATTCATCCATCATCATCCATCATCCAAATCACAATCATCATCCAATAACAAAACAATATCAATATATATCCGATAATATATAACAGGTAATAACTGGCAGTTATATTCAAAAATAAATTTAACAACTATTAAACTAATAGCTTATCTGCAAATAAATAACTATAACTATCAATCTATATGCAGTAATAAAATTTAAATGAACAGTTATATTAAATAAATGCGATTTAACAGATATGATGAATAAAACATGCCAAACAGTCATAAATAAATCTCTACTCATATCTAAAATAAATTTAACAGACATAAAAACTATTAGAAGTTGTGAGTGGGTTAAAACACTCACCTTTTGAATTTAAATTGAATTTAGATCCAATTTAAACCCAAAAATTTGACCGTCTCAGAATTTGTCCAAACCAGCGTCAACGCGTCTGGAATTTTATTACGATCCTTACAAAAAAAATATCGCGTGAATCGGAGTTCGTATGTGAGAGTTATGTCGAAAATTGCACTTGAATTTCAAATTTAAAATAAACAAAGAATGGTACACATTCACTTAATATACCTGCCACGTCATCAACCTAAACTCTCCTCTCTCTCTCTCCTACGCGTTGAATGCCAGCTTCCAGAGAAAATATTTCCCGTTCGAAACCCAAACATCCCCGTTTGACCAAGCGTTTGACCGAGCCTTTCGCCCAACTCCGACCTCCATTGAACCCAGCGCCACCTCCATCGTCCTCAGCTCGACGAGCCGCCCCCAATGGACACGTGCGCACGCCCCTGGTGGCCGCTGCCGCCGCCTCTAAGCCTAGGGCCGAAACCCTAATTCAATTTTTGCCGCAAATCCCACCGTTGATTCGACCCAAAAACTATACTGATGCAAACCTCTCGGTTATCTCCACAATACCCAGAAACAGTTTTCCGATCGGGCGAGTTTTATTGCGACGATGATGAGTGGCCGAAAATGGTTTGAATTTTACTGGACGAACGATAGCTCCAATCGAAAAACAAATCACACCAGCAGATTACGCATCTCGAGAACTATAACAAATATTTTTGTGGAATTTTTCTGAAGGGTTTGAATTTTCATTTGATTTTTGAATTGAAGTAGATCTAGGTTTTGCAACCATTGAGGAAGAGAAAGAGATGAAGAAAATGAACGTACAGACAAATGATAGAAGATGGAGGTTAGGGTTTATAATTGTCTATTTATAGACAAACTGTAGAAGGCTAGGTGGGCACGAATTACGAACGTGCTAAACGGTAGTTGGCCCAAAAAGCCCGTTCTGACCCCGGAACGAAATTTATTAAACCCATATATCCAAATAGGTATTTTGAAATATTCTGAACGTGATGGAAAAAGTTTCACGTCCAAATTCGATCGTATGAAGAAGTTATGCTGAAACAAAATTTCCAAATTGATTTCAAATTGATTTTAATTAAATTGATTTCAAGGCGTTTCGCGTCCGTACGATCAAACGACAGGTCCGATCGATACGAAACTTAAAACCCTACAATAATTCACCGATACGGATCCGATGAAACTAGTTTCGTCGAAATCCGAGTCCGTGGCCAAAATGGCTATTTTTATATTCATTAAATAAATTAAAATAAATCATAAAAATCTAATTTTATATCTAAATTCTAAAATTGACCAAATTTTATCGCTTATATATTTCATAATCAATTTAAATGATTTAACAAGTTTAGATGTGAATTAAAAGTTGATAAGTCTATAAATTTCAGTGTTAAATTTCTCCACTTTCTTATATTTAGAAATTATAAATTAAATTCTCAAAAACCCATTTATTAGATTTTCAGCTTTTATATTCTCAACTTTTATCCAAAACAAAGATGCCACTAACATTGGTTCATGATTTCACATCATTATCCTCAAAGTCCATTTAAATTTCAATAACGAAAAATTTAACCGTTACATTCCTTTTTATTATGCAATAAATGCAATGGTTGAATTTGATACTCTAATTAAGTTTATAAATCCTGCTTCCTATACTTTAAAACAAACCATGGTCCTATTATAAAAGAATTAGCATAAATTTCGTCTATAAAATTAACCCTCTTCAATCACAAACCAAATCTACGCTACTGCACAAATTAAGTCAATTAATTTACATTGAGTCTACATTAAATGTTATAAATTATGAATTAGAACCTCAATAAATTCGTTTATTGATTAAAAATCTTCCTATTCAGTAAATAGACATTTATGGGTATAAGTAACATTGAATTATAATATAATTTATTAGTGCACGCTTTATTTCTTATAAATCCCCCTTTATTAACTAGAACACATTAACAAAACAAAATAAGTAAATTTAGATTTATTTCAATCGATGTCCATACTTAACTTAATAAACTCAATAAATGGTTAGCTTAATTTTTTTTACCCTTTTATATTCAAATTCACTTACAACATCAATACCAACAATGTTGCCATAGATTTAGATTCAATTAAATAATTAGATGACTGGGTAAAATTTTGTAATTATCCAATGCCAAATATATTTATGCATTAATTACTACTTATTATTATGAATTCATTTATTAACCTACTAGTTGCCTTTGCCAACTTATTTCCTATTTACTACCAAACTTCCTACTTAGTTATAGTTTATTAATATATACATACCTAGGCAAATCAAGTTCTTGTCCTTTCTGTTATTTCAATTAAATCGGGTATGCGCAAATAAATTGTTAATTAACTTATTCCTACAAAATTATTCACATACATTCAGTTCCAAATTTTTGTAGAATTAAATTCTAATTACTTACCACTTCTTAATCCATCAATTATATATTCTATCCAAACATGCATTTAAATCCTTTTTATTTAAATAAATTTATTCAATGTTGACATCCACTACATAAAATTTACTTTCATTTATATAGTTGCAATTCAATTCAGTTATTATTTCATTAATACTATTTCCGATATATATCTTCCAGTATTAATTTCACCAACCAATTTAATCAACGAATTATAACTTATAACCACAAACGCCAATTTACGTTATTTCAATCTATTGCCATATAAACATTTAAATTGTTAACCTTTAATTATGGTTACTATATCTAATTCCTACATTTACTCAAATAAAATCTTAAAACTTTTATTTCATTCTAAATTAGATTAGAAATCATATTAAATTAACTCATTTAATATCATCGAATTTAACGGGTCGTTACAAGGCGCATTTGTAAAGGTAGTTCGTCATTTCCCGCAGTAAAAGTTAAACGAGTATATAAAGTGGAATATCACTTAGAATTCTCCGTGATAAAAAATTTCCAAACTATTATATCCATAGTTTTCAAACAAAGAAAGAAAATCAAGATTTTACCTTGTAGATTTTCAAATAAGTCCAAATAAAGTTTTAAATAAAATCGTTGTTTTGCGGTTCAGAATCCAAAAAGAGATTCTTTAAAAAATTATATTTTTAAATTCTTTAAAAATGTGAAAAAATATTTATAAATAAATTAAATTGTTTTGAAGGAGAATATAAATGAATTACCAATTAACAGAAAAGTCATTTTGATTTGAAGAAGCTTTCAAAACACTATTCGTAGTACTTTTTGCAGTTGTTTTCAATAACAATTGAAATATGGTTTTAAACTTAACAATTCTTTTTCAAATCTTTTATAAGTATTTTTAAAAGTACAATTAAGCTTTTTAAAGTTGATTTGCAGTTTTATAATTTATTTAAAAGAGTTTAAATAAATGATACAAAGAAAAGCTATTATAAGTAAGTGTTTTAATCTTGACTCTTATAAGATGACAAGTAGACTAAATTTTTGTATTCGTGAGATCTAGATGAGGTGCTTAAATTAAGGAGATGTTAAGGAGAAACTAGTACCTTGACTCATCAGGCCACTCTCAAGCGAGGGATTAGATAAGGTCGAAATGTCGAAAACGAGTTAAGTACAAAAGAATACATTTTTCAAATTTAAACAACTTGGATTGCATAGAAATAATCTTTTTATACTTGGTATTAAATTATTAGGAGGGAATCTATGTTATCCGTGTGAATTTAACAGGTAAGTTCACCATTATTTGACGGAAATGTAAGGTTGAATATGAAAATTGATATTGAGTAGAATTTGAATAATTTCCATGATCTGATTTACTCAATAATGTTTTCTAAAATGATTTGTGAAAATGATTTGATAATTTCAAAGTTAAAGGGAGGTTAATGATTCTATATATACTAACAAGAATGTTTAAAAAAAAAAAATCTTGAAGATATTTTTTGATAAGAAAAGAAATGAATAAATCAAATAAAAATTCCCTATTTACTAAATATATTTTTATTGATGATTGGTTCGAAGGAACCAGGGTCGGGTTTGAATGATTCTTATCCGAAAATCACTTCGAACCAATTTACATTTGAAGTGAAGATATAGAATGATAATAAATGGAAAGAAGGGATGCTTGTTACTAACCCTCGGGGGAAATTTCTCATATCATACATATATGGCAGTAGTATCTTCATTTGATCTTCAATGCAAGGGTTGCTCGCTACCGATCCTAGAGATGATTCCCGATAGGACATGGTAAGAGAGTTCCTTCGTTTTCCCCGATCTTAGAAAACTTATATGGACGAATGTCTGACGTTGCATTAAGAGATCACATTGATCGATCTCTATAAATGTATCATCTGTTTGGTGGCGGAGAAGGCCACTTCTCTTAACTTAACTCCCTTTTCTGAGACGTATGAGCTCAGGAGTTATACATTTGTAGAAATCAGTTATGTGATTATGGAATGACAATGTGGCATTCAAAGCGAAATGTGTGGTATGAAAGGTAACCGTTGCCTTAAGCCTCGCACCTTCGAAATGACAAAAACAGGGTAGAAGCTGCAAGGCTATGTGGGTCACACCCATTAGGAGATGTCATCACCTTTCTAGATAGCCTCTATAATTCCGGCTGTTATGTATGCTTTGGGATCCCCGTAAAAGTCGGAAATTGCCATGGTGATGACATATTTGGTACTATTAAGGAAGAGGTAGAACGATACTGTGTTGGTTTAGATACCCAGTATCTGGACCCTAGGTACATTCTTCTAGAGGTGTACTGTACGGAAGGTAGTCCCTTGTCTTGTCATTATATGCAATCCATTCTTTAATAAGTGCCTTAGAACTTAGATGTAAACCTATTATCGTCAAATTTAACCAATGTAACAATTTCGGCTATTCTAATATGTTTACTTGAAAAACACTTTTCAAAGAAAGTCATTAGAAATAAAATCAATGGATTTCACGTAGAAATGTTTTGGTTATGATAAGGTAAAAACTTGTTCTATGTTTATATGCGGCGTGATCTTATGAGATACCATTTGTTTTAAAAATATCCTTATTTTGAGTTTTTTACATCAGTTGCGTGACTGACCTGGAGTTTATTTTTCTTTTTCCTTAAACTCTACATGCCCTATTTTTTAGGCAGCCAAGTAGTTAGATAAATTGGAGCGTTTTTGAGCAGCCTGGAGCGTGGAGTTGGAGTGTCCTCTGTAGATAGTTATCTATTTTCGAATTTTCGCTGTATTAAGTATCTACCAACACCTATAGGGATAAGTTGTTATAACTATTCTGGCTGGATTAGTGATTACCATAACTATGATACATCATTTTGAGAGTGATTGTATGTACTATCTTCATGTATAATTTAGTGTTGAATACGATGATTTTCTTTTTACCCTTAACAATCGAGTTTCCAGCATTTGAATTTGCTGCATGTAAATATTGAGGATGCACAAATGTCGATTTTTGAACTTCGAAAACCCCAGTCGTTACAGTTGATATTAGAGCGAAGGTTAACGAATACCGAAGCCTTGATGTGATCGGCTCATTAGAGGTAGGGTTTGTAACACCCTAGAATAAGTTTAGTCAATGAGAGTGTGTAATCATAATCTTTATCCATCTAAACTATTCTATGCTTAATACCCATTTCCCAAGACAATCACGTCTATATATTCGATGTTCCCTTACTATAATCATGTAGTGGGAAATGAGTAACCATCGTGGACGAGGAAGGGGAGGACCTCAGGTTGATCTTGCTAATTTCTACAAGAATTATACCAACTTAGGACGAAAATCATTTAGGGTAAATGGGCATAAATCTATTATTGAGGTTCAAGCTTGGCTTCGTGAATCTTTAAGGGATTGGGCATCAATGATGAAAAGAAGCACTTCCTAGCATCTGGCAATTACAGGAAGGGGCCCTAGCTTGGTGGGGGTCAATTACCATCAATGAGTCAGAAGATAATTTTTCATGGGAAAGATTTAGAGAAGTTTTTGAACAGCAGTATATAACCACAGTAGGAAAATCATGTCTTTATAAAAGCTTCATGAATTTAAAACATGGAGAAATATCGGTGGAAGAATATTCAAGAAAGTTTGACAAATTATCTCTCTTTGGGTCTGGATTGGTAGATGAGAATAAATGACATGTAGATGAGAATTGTAGAAGGAAGCAGCAAGCAAGTACTATTTCTTCTATGACACTCCATTCGTGTTGCCCTAACCAAGGGGATATGATGATGGATTGTCCATTTATGGAGATAGTTCAAATAGCTGAGGCTTATATAATGAAAGAAGAACCATTAACTTCGAAAGAGACCATGGAAAGAGGAATTTTAGAGGATGCTATTTTGTGTTGAGGACTGTAACGACCCGAAATTTTCGATCCCGAAAATTTCTGATAGTTATGAAAAGAAGAAAGAGGTAGAGGAAGAAGAAGAGACACACCAAATATATCACATTCGCAGCGGATAAAATATAATAATAAATAATAACTGTTTACAAAAGAATACTATATCTGCCGATTACATTTAATATACATCAGAGTTTCACATACATTCAGTCACTGAATATATACAATTATCATATCTCAAAATTAATAATAATATAAATACAGCGGAAATACTCTATACGCTGAAGCCATCCAGCTCGTCTCCTGAGCTCCAGAACGTACCTACTTGAAAATCTGTAATACTCGGTCTGACCCGAGCGTTACACCAAAGTAACACCCGGGTCAGGCTGGAAACCAGAGTGAGTAAACCCAACTAACATATAATACCAAAGCAAACAACTTATATAAACCCGGGTAACTTATATCAATTTAACAATTCACAATTTGCTATTGAAATCACTTATTCCACACATCAATTTCTAAGTACCAAACTTAGATAAAATAATACAATTCACTTAAATCATTTCATTTCAGCCTATTGATTTCCACATACCTATTTGAAAAAAATTCGAAGTGGTTTCGGGTATCTCTAATACCCGACCCCAGCCTCTTCGAAACTCATGTCATCCTAACCCAAATTATCCAAATGTAATACACAACATTTCATATCGGAGATTTCAACTCATTCAAAGCATCCAATTCCATCATTCATAAGCAAAACTGAATCACATACAAATCAATTCAGTTGATTCTAACTAAATTTCAAACCTTAGTCACTTAAACTTCTTCATTTAACGTTAATTAATTCCAGATCAATTAATTGGTCAACCCATCATTGTTCATCTTAATTAATCACCCTGGATTAATTATCTTCCAATTACATTCAAGTAATTATCTTTAATTAATTTTCACGATATTAATTATTCTTAACCCAAAATCAATAAGTGATCTTAATTACTTCATAAATCAATTAACTATATTAATTACATTAATCCTTAATTACTTATATTAATTAACTTCATAAGTCACTTATTATGGATTAATCAATCTTAATTAATCAATCTTTGATTACATCATTAATTATATAAATTAAGGATTTTCAATTATATTTTAATTTATCCTAATCAAATTCAATTATACAAATGAAACCACAGTATTAATCATTTTCGATTAATCACAAGCCGTAATTAACTATCCTTTCTTTTACTTCATTCATAAATTAATTACTCCTTACTTAACTATCTTAATTAATCTTTTGATTTATTTCACAAAGTAATTATTTATCACACCATCAAATGATTATTCTGAATTACTTATACTTAGTTAATTTACTTACAACTTAATTTATTATTTATTGAACCCTTTAATTACTAAGTTAAATTACCCAAATCATTAACTAATTGATTTAATTAATTATCCATTTTAATTACCCTACTAATTTAATGTATCACAAATCATTAAGGCTTTAGTAACCTTTAAAACGGAAACATTTTCTTATTTATGTTTTAAGTTTGAAACAACTTAAAATACCCAATACTTCGAGTCATACCTCAATTAACTCGAGAATCAATCAAAACCAAAGTCACATCATCAACAGTGCACATCCAATAATTTAAGCACTCAACCAATTATTTAAATTTAACCATTTAAATTTAAATAAAAACCCAACAGGGTGAGATTTACTCACCTTTGCTCCTTAAATTTGCAATCCACTTCATTCTCGATTTGATTCCACGATTTCCAACCTTGAATAAACATTTATATGGTTTATAAACACTTGGATAATTCTCATAGATTTAATCAATCATTTAATTTTAAACTAAATTTCTTTAAATAAATCAATTAATTAACAATTCAATTTTAACTAAATAATTTATTCCTAAATCTTATCTTTTTAAAAAAAAAATTCTAAAAACCATTAGATTTTAGACTAAAGTACTATCAATTTTAAAGTGCTCAAAATAATTTCCTATTGTATTGCAATTTATATATTTGTGCATATCGTTTTCAAATATGTTTCAATACATATACCACTTTAAAAAAAATCTAAACAGTAGACTACAGATATTTGTGCATAGGGTCGATGGTACCATGATAATTGAAGAAAACAGGAATTATACCTCACAGGAAACAACGAACCAGGCTCCTAGCTTTCGAACGCAACCCTTATCATCGCGGCTTTGGAACCCAGTACGATGCCAATAGCAACTTTGCTCAGTCGCCATACTCCTCCGTCGTTCGATGCTGCGCCTTGCAGTTCCTTCTTTCAAGAATGCGGCCTTCACTCGAACGCCAAAAACCCTAGCCGATGACACGAATCACTTCCAGGAACAAGCCCTCCTCCTCGCGCTTGCTGTCTCCTCACCGAACCCGACGACGACTACCGCCACCCACTCGCGAGCGCGCGCGCCCCTCTTCTGGCCTCTCGACAACAACAAACTCGAATCGAGCACACCCATGCTCGATCAATATCTGACCTTCATGTAAGATTGCTCGATAGAGGAGAAAAGAAAGTCACGTTTTAATTAGAACGTGAATAGATAACGAGGTGGCCATTGATGAACCTTATTTTTCTAGGTTCGATTCTGCCTTTTGACTTGAGAGGGAGACGGGAAAAATATAGAGATTTGGGGAGCTTCTCGAGTGCGCGATGGAAAAATATCTCTGACTATATGTACTTCAAATTTTATTATTTTATAAAACTTTCAAAACGTCTCGTTAAATGCCATTTAACATTTCAAACTCCTCTTAAGGAATGCCGCTAGGCGATTCCAAGGTTTTACCCGCGTTCCGAACACGATGGAACATGTTTCGGAAGCTAATTCAATCATATGCGCGAGTTACAGAAGAAAACGATCAATTTAAAATTAAATTGAGATCAATTTAAAATTAAATTGATTAAAATAATTTCTAAGCGTTTTGAGCTGTCAGGGTCAAAAGACAACTCCGAACGCTACGAAAATTGAAATCCGATAATAGCTAACTAATACGGATCCAATGGAACTGGTTTTGTCGAAATCCGAGACTGTGCCTCGGAAGGCTATTTTTCTTTAAATATCGATTTAAACGATAAATTTTCAAAACTGATCATATCACATAAATTTCAACCATTCCGTTATCTTCAGTATCATCATTATAAATTTTATAAGCCTTTAAATTATTTTAACCGGCTTAAAATTCCATATACAACATATTACCCAATTTCGAATTATATAATTCAATAATTTAATTATCAAGTAAATATTCATATCTTGAATTCAATTTAAAATTAACTTTTAAATATTTAAAATCAATTAATAATTCCAATTTAAATTGTTCAAAATTCTGGGTTGTCATATTACTCCCCCTTAAAAGAATTTCGTCCTCGAAATTACTAGTCAGGAATAATGGACAAATACCCATTTACTTTTCCCAAAACTAACAGTTATATCAACATCCTTCCAACTGTCTTTTATTAAAAACCCACTATCACCTTAACCAACTATCCAAACCCTCCTATAGTTCAATCAATACCCTTCTGCTCAATTATTTAAATTTCAATTTAAAACCAAATTTTGAATTATCAAAATTTTCTCAAATTTTTTTTCTAACTCTCTAAATTTTTGAATTTTTTTGCCAGCGTCTCCTTTGCGCGGCTAGCTCGGTACAACTACAAAAGGCCTCTACGGGCTCCCAAATTCCAAAAGAAAACAAAGCCAAGTGGCTACATCAAAAACTCAATCCAATTTCATTCAGAAATTTATATACATACCTTTTTGTCGGGCATTTCAAATTTATCTTCTGATATCAAATCCAATTTCCTTTTTCCTTATAATCCCTGCATATCTTACTTATCAATAATATCCAATCATAGCCCTTTCAAATCTTTACATACTTTTTTTTACAAAAGTTTTCATATCCATTTCTATTCAAACTAGTTTTCCCCACTTCATACGAATTCAATTTACTTTAAATCTTGAATGTTGAATTTTATCTTTCAAGTATATCTGATTCATATTAGTTTCATATACAAATTTACTTTAATTCCCTATTTAAAGTCGTTTTGTCGTTAACAAAAATTTTTCCAAAAATTTTCTAACTCCCAAAATTTCCGAATTTTTTTAGCAGAGCCTTTGTACGGAGGAGATTTTGCAAATTGACAAGAGACATAAATATGTATACATCGACCCACACGGTCGGAAAAAGCAAAAACAGTTCATATTTCCTATTTTTATTGCATAGGCGTACCTTATTTAGCATTTTAAGCAAGCAGCTTATTTATTTTAGCATATATCGCGTCCAAATCCAGCCAAACGGCCTTCGGGTACCTGTACTTACTCAATTTACACATATAAGCACTATATATATATATGAAGTTTATAACATTTCTCTTACTTAAACAACTATAACACTTCAATTCTAAAAGAAATGCATTTAAAATAACTTCCACAAGCAATTTATACGTTTTCAAACCTAATTCAATTGTTTTCAACCAATTTATAAACCATTTTATTCAATTTCAATGGTTTGCAACTCAATTTCTTACATTCCATTGATTTTTAATCCAAACAAGCTTATATTCACTTCAAATGATTCAGAATCAAATTTATTTAATCTCTATTAACTCACAACATTTCAATTACTTTTTATTTACGCCGAATGACAATTCATCTTATGAAATTTCGACGATATGTATTTAATTCCATTTCATTTCAAATTTATTACCAACCATTCATTGCATTTCATTTTATTTCCGCATTAGATCCATGCAAAACAATTTACTAAGCTTGGCACATTCAAACTTATAAATTAATAATCATTTCCAAATTAATTTAATCCAAGCTTTTATTAATGGGCTTTCACTCTTATTCGAAGCGAAGCTCCCATAAATTTTAAATTTAAGTTAATTTACCTTTGTTTATTCTAACATCAAACTTAAGTTTACTTCTATTTGATTCTCATTTAATCAATTTCCATTAAATTCAGTAAGCCCATCCATTTTAATTTTAACTTTAATTCATTTTCTCAATTTATCAAAATAATATCCAAGCACTTACTTAATTCATTTATACTTCAAATTAATATACCACCAAATTTAAGTTCAGTATGATAGTCCAATTCGAATCACAACTTTGATTTAGTTTTTATTCAATCAGACTTCATCCATTTATTATTTAACTCAATCAACCCAATTTAAAGTTTTTAATTTACTTAATTCATTATCGAATTTATTTTATTAATACAAAGCCATTCTCAATTTATTTCTATTCACTTGGGTTTTGTTTTGCAACTCAAACTATTTCTATTATAATCACTTCCCTTACATCCAATTTACTTGCAACTTTTGTTAAATATTATTCAAATCACCCTTCAATTTTATTTGTAATTCAAACCATCATATTCTTCAATCCACTCTATTTTATTTTTATTTTACAACATCTCCTCTTATTCAATTCATTATCAAATCTAAGTTGAATTCTCTTTAAAATTTGAATTCATTCCCAAACCCATTATTAATTCACAATCCATTTATTTTCCCAAGTTAAATTTTATTAATATACTCAATCAAATAATAATTTAGCCAATTATCTTGTTTCAACTTTTAAATCAATATTCGATTTTAATTACAAATTCACTTCATTAGAATTCCAGTTTGGATTTCCTTTATTTTCCAAAATTCCGACATCTTTATTTAAAAATTTTAGAAATGCTTTTGAACTCTCATCATACTTATAAAATAGCTCTTTACAAAAATACTTCTTATAACTCGATGTCTCAACCAGTCCATCCTTGTTCTCACAGAAATTCAGTCATACGTTGATCAGGCGTAGGATTGGAAATCTATAAGTACTTGATAAACCCGTTTTCAATATCCAGTGAAAATACTTTTGAAAAATAATTTTATTGAAAATATAGAAAACAGTTTTTGAAAATAGAGGAAATATCTTTGGTGAGAATACTCTGGAAATCATCACCCCCATCCATGGTCACAGTTACATTCCAGGGTTACGTTGCCATCGCAGCAAAAGTCCATGCAACTGCAGGCTTTCCACGGCCTCTCGATTACGCCATGGATCCCACACAACAGATCACAGTTACATCCAGGGTTACGTTGCCGTCGCAGCAAAGTCCATGTAACTGCAGGCTCTCAGCGGCCTCTGATTTTCGCTGTCGAAATGAAACCTCTCCACTCCTACATAGGTCGCAATCTGTCGATATAAAATCAAACGCAGACTGTTGGCTCTCAGCGGCACACATGACTTCCGCTATGTTATACCATAGGCCGCTGTTACATCCTGGGTTACGTTGCCATCGCAGCAAAAGTCCATGTAACTGTTGGCTCTCAGCGGCACAGACGACTTTTGCTATGGTATACTCAACTCATAATCCTCTGGAACTAGTTTTGTCCGGACTCCTCATAGGATCAACTTTAGAACCCCCCTTGGGGCTCAAGGCAGCACCAGCCGGTGGCACTCCTAAGAAGTTCATTTCAAGGGAGCGCCTTTTTCCCCAGAACCATCATCAAATTTTTTTATACTATATACATATAGTATCTTCCAAATCATACACCTAGTATGATCCCATACAAAGTTCCTTTACACAAAATCGATTATCGCAAAATCGATAATTCTCAAACTAGGCTTTCCAAATTCAATATTGATTTTGCCCCAAAATCAAAAGCCTTTCCAAATTCAAAGGTTCCCAAAACCTTTTTCCAAATTCCTCATAAGATCCTCTATATATATATATTCAAATATATATAATTTTTAAAACTTTGGATCATTTCAAACTTGTATAAAATTCCTTTTATACTTCAAACACTTTCAAAAATCCTTTTCTTCCGGCAATAGATTTAACAAGGAAAGATTTATCTTATACAACATAGATATATAACTTGTTTATTCAAAATCAAATATTCAAATTTGATTGCTCTTTCCAATATCAATTTTATTTAAATCCGTACGATGTACACATAACATCCGTATGCTATACCAATATGATCGCTCACTCGATCACACAATTTCACTTCCGAACTATTATCATCCACCCGACTTCCTAGTGCGGACTCAGATCTGGTTTCTTGATTAGAAATGGTCATTCTCCTTGCATAGCTATAACTATGATAGAGAATATCCAGTACCAATCAACAATCCATATCCAGGTTTGCCGTCGAAAATCAAGTGAAAAATGCCAACTCGGATCGATAAACTATCTCGAAATTCTATGCTCGAATCTGGATCAAATCTCTATGTGAATAGAATAATATATGTACGTTCTACGTATTTGTTTTCATTGATCATTGACCTACATCAATTTTCTTTCTATCCACATTTCCTATTAATTCCCATTCACTTATTTACAATTGCTTCAATTCCATTGAATTATCACTTCAATTTGCATCTCGGTTGGGTATTTAATTAATAACAGTTTGGACCCCGACCAGTTTATATTTAGAAAATAGCTTGAAAATTTTAAAAATAGATAAGTAGTTGAAAAATAATTATTAGTTTAAAAAATAGCTATAAAATAGTTAACTAATTGTAAAATAGTTGAGAAATGTTTAAATAGTTTCAGAAATTTTTGATAATTGCAAAATAGTTGTAAATTAGTAATATATTTTTAACATAGTTGAAAAATAGTAATTAGTTTAGAAAACAGTTGAATAATGGTTAAATAGCTTCAAAAATAATGGTAAAACAAATATAAAATAAGTTAGCTTTAAAAAGAAAGGTTGTATATATTTAAGCTTAGAAAAATAAGTTTATATTAAAACAATTCATATTGAAACTAGTCAAGAGTCAACTGTTCACTTCCCCAACAATCCAATGTAAATTTGCACTTTCATTTAAATTGATCCAATTCCAATTTGAATAACTCCAATTTCCATTGAAATTTATTTAATCCCAATTCAAGTTGAATTAACCCTGATTCCCTTCCTAATTAAATCAAATTCTATTTGATTTTAATCCTATTCAATTCTAATTATAATTTCATATTATCCCAATCAATTTGAATTATTATCAATTTAATTTCAGGGTCCAATTCTCAAAATTCCATTTTAAATTATCTTTACTTATATATTTCAAGGTTCAACTAAGAATTCAACACAATTTTATTTTAATAATAATAATTTATTGCTCAATTTGAATTTCCTCTCCAAACTTCAAAATTCTTTCCCTCTTATAGGTTCAAAACTTATATCATTAAGGTTTTTGCATCATATTTCAGGGAAAATCAAAACTCAACCTCTTAGAGTTTATTTCAAATTATCTTTGATATCATATATATCCATACATGTATACATTTTTGTTTCTTGTCCCTCCCAGCCATGTTTTAAAATTTTTAAACCACCTTTGGTTTTAAATTCAAATCAATTTTCAAACAACCCATTATTTGCAACAAGTCCCGGTTATCCAAATAATACTTATTTATTATTTTCTATTACTTTGAAATAAAATTTTCAAATTCCGGGATCAGATTTAGAATTTCATTTTCAATCACTTAAATTTTAATTTGGTTTTATTTCTATTTCTACTTAATTTAATTACAATTCAAGACTTCAATTTGGTTGTACTATATTACTTCTTAATTTTAATTTCAATAATTAACAACCAATTACCTCAATATTTATTAGAATAAAATATTTCTTTATATATCAAAATATATTTTATATAAAATCATTTAAAACCTTTATATAAGAAAATAATAAGTACGCGCTCATATATATATATATATATATATATATATATATATATATATATATATATATATATATATACTTAACCCATTTTAGAGTACTACGGACTCTATTAAATGAGTAATCCCCACCAGAGCCAAGGTTCTCGCTTAACCTTTCAGCTCTGATACCAACTGTAACGACCCGAAATTTTCAGATAGTTATGAAAAGAAGAAAGAGGTAGAGGAAGAAGAAGAGACACACCAAACATCTCACATTCGCAGCGGATAAAATATAATAATAAATAATAACTGTTTACAAAAGAATACTATATCTATCGATTACATTTAATATACATCAGAGTTTCACATACATTCAGTCACTGAATATATACAATTATCATGTCTCAGAATTAATAATAATATAAATACAGCGGAAATACTCTATATGCTGTAGCCATCCAGCTCATCTCCTAAGCTCCAGAACGTACCTACCTGAAAATCTGTAATACTCGGTCTGACCCGAGCATTACACCAAAGTAACACCCGGGTCAGGCTGGAAACCAACGTGAGTAAACCCAACTAACATATAATACCAAAGCAAACAACTTATATAAACCCGGGTAACTTATATCAATTTAACAATTCACAATTTGCTATTGACATCACTTATTCCACAAATCAATTTCTAAGTACCAAACTTAGATAAAATAATCCAATTCACTTAAGTCATTTCATTTCAGCCTATTGATTTCCACATACCTATTTGAAAAAAATTCGAAGTGGTTTCGGGTATCTCTAATACCCGACCCCAGCCTCTTCGAAACTCATGTCATCCTAAACCAAATTATCCAAATGTAATACACAACAATTCATATCAGAGATTTCAACTCATTCAAAGCATCCAATTCCATCATTCATAAGCAAAACTGAATCACACACAAACCAATTCAGTTGATTCTAATTAAATTTCAAACCTTAATCACTTAAACTTCTTCATTGAACGTTAATTAATTCAAGATCAATTAATTGGTCAACCCATCATTGTTCATCTTAATTAATCACCCTGGATTAATTATCTTCCAATTACATTCAAGTAATTATCCTTAATTAATTTTCACGATATTAATTATTCTTAACCCAAAATCAATAAGTAATCTTAATTACTTCATAAATCAATTAACTATATTAATTACATTAATCCTTAATTACTTATATTAATTAACTTCATAAGTCACTTTTTATGGATTAATCAATCTTAATTGATCAATCTTTGATTACATCATTAATTATATAAATTAAGGATTTTCAATTATATTTTAATTTATCCTAATCAAATTGAATTATACTAATGAAACCACAGTATTAATCATTTTCGATTAATCCCAAGCCTAATTAACTATCTTTTCTTTTACTTCATTCATAAATTAATTAATCCTTACTTAACTATCTTAATTAATCTATTGATTTATTTCACAAAGTAATTATATCTTATTAATTACATTAAGTAATTATTTATCACACCATCAAATGATTATTCTGAATTACTTATACTTAGTTAATTAACTTACAACTTAATTTATTATTTATTCAACCCTTTAATTACTAAGTTAAATAACCCAAATCATTAATTAATTGATTTAATTAATTATCCATTTTAATTATCCTACTAATTTAATGTATCACAAATCATTAAGACTTTAGTAACCTTTAAAACGGAAACATTTTCTTATTTATGTTTAAAGTTTGAAACAACTTAAAATTTCCAATACGTCGAGTCAAACCTTAATTAACTCGAGAATCAATTAAAACCAAAGTCACATCATCAACAGTGCACATCCAATCAATTTAAGCACTCAACCAATTATTTAAATTTAACCATTTAAATTTAAATAAAACCCAACAGGGTGAGATTTACTCACCTTTGCTCCTTAGATTTGCAATCCACTTCATTCTCGATTTGATTCCACGATTTCCATCCTTGAATAAACATTTATATGGTTTATTAACACTTGGATAATTCTCATAGATTTAATCAATCATTTAATTTTAAACTAAATTTCTTTAAATAAATCAATTAATTAACAATTCAATTTTAACTAAATAATTTATTTCTAAATCTTATCTTTTAAAAAAAAAAAATTCTAAAAACCATTAGATTTTAGACTAAAGTACTATCAATTTTAAAAGTGCTCAAAATAATTTCCTATTGTATTGCAATTTATATATTTGTGCATATCGTTTTCAAATATGTTTCAATACATATAACACTTTAAAAAAATCTAAACAGTAGACTACAGATATTTGTGCATAGGGTCGATGGTACCATGATAATTGAAGAAAACATGAATTATACCTCACAGGAAACAACGAACCAGGCTCCTAACTTTCGAACGCAAACCTCATCATCGCGGCTTTGGAACCCAAAAAGATGCCAATAGCAACCTTGCTCAGTCGCCATACCCCTCCGCCATTCGATGCTGCGCCTTGCAGTTCCTTCTTTCAAGACGCGGCCTTCACTCGAACACCAAAAACCCTAGCCGATGACACGAATCACTTCCAGGAACAAGCCCTCCTCCTTGCGCTTGCTGTCTCCTCACCGAACTTGACGACCACCACCACCACCCACTCGCGAGCGCGCGCGTCCCTCTTCTGGCCTCTCGACAACAAGAAACTCGAATCGAACACACCCATGCTCGATCGATATCTGACCTTCGTGTAAGATTGATCGATAGAGGATAAAAGAAAGTCACGTTTTAATTAGAACATGAATAGATAACGAGGTGGCCGTTGATGAATCTTATTTTTTTGGGTTCGATTCTGCCTTTTGACTTGAGAGGGAGACGGGAAAAATATTGAGATTCGGGGAGCTTCTCGAGTGCGCGATGGAAAAATATCTCTGACTATATGTACTTCAAATTTTATTATTTTATAAAACTTTCAAAACGTCTCGTTAAATGCCATTTAACATTTCAAACTCCTCTTAAGGAATGCCGCTAGGCGATTCCAAGGTTTTACCCGCGTTCCGAACACGATGGAACATGTTTCGGAAGCTAATTCAATCATATGCGCGAGTTACAGAAGAAAACGATCAATTTAAAATTAAATTGAGATAAAATAATTTCTATGCGTTTTGAGCTGTCAGGGTCAAAAGACAATTCCGAATGCTACGAAAATTGAAATCCGATAATAGCTAACTAATACGAATCCAATGGAATTGGTTTCGTCGAAATCCGAGACTGTGACTCGGAAGGCTATTTTCTTTAAATATCGATTTAAACGATAAATTTTCAAAACTGAGCATATCACATAAATTTCAACCATTCCATTATCTTCAGTATCATCATTATAAATTTTATAAGCCTTCAAATTATTTTAACCGGCTTAAAATTCCATATTCAACATCTTACCCAATTTCGAATTATATAATTCAATAATTTAATTATCAAGTAAATATTCATATCTTGAATTCAAGTTAAAATTAACTTTTAAATATTTAAAATCAATTAATAATTCCAATTTAAATTGTTCAAAATTCTGGGTCGTCACAGTTAGTTTGGTTAAAGTAGGGTTTCCCGCAGTTTATTTTCAAAGAATTGGTTGAAAATTTAAAGCTTACGACAAATATAGTAAATCCCCATATTTATGTCTTAAATCCCATAGGTGGTAAAACAAACCTTTGTATGATTTGTGAAATTGTCCAAGTTACCTACATTTCCCATTATTTTACATGTGAGATGTTTGTCCTTGATTTTATTGAATTTGAAGTGCTCGGTATGGATTGGCTATCAATGTATGAAGATATTCTTGATTGTGTTAAGAGGGCAATATCTGTAAAAACAAAGTTAGGAAATATGATTGAAATAGATTGTAAAGAGCCTGGTCCAGTAAGAGATATTTTCTAGTATATGCTAGACTCATCCTAAAAATGTAACATGCCAATTTTAAATAATGGTTAATTAACATTAATTATAGGAATTTATTTAATTAAATTGGAATTTGATGGTTTATTTGATAAATTGGTTAGGTATTTATTTTAAAAAAGGATTTAAATTACAAAATTATGATATTTAAATTCAAATAAGTTATAAATGTGGAAAGTAATATTTTACAAAATCAATAAGGGTGAAATAAATAATAACTTGGACTTGTGTTTATTTGGATTAAATTGAATTTGGCGTAGGAATAAAAACAAATATTGGATCATTTTGTCCTTATATGAGAAAGTCTATTTGGACACAAAATATAGACACAGTTAGTGACATAAAGAATCTCCACCATTGGATTCCCTCTGAATTCCACCTTTCCTATAAAGACAAAAAATCTAGTGGTTCAGATCTTTTATGTCACCATTTTGTGTTTAATTTTATGTTCAAATAGCCGGCCCCTATATACACACACACAAGAGTATTTTGGCACGTGCGTAGGGAAATTGGGAATTAAAAGCACTGTATGCAAAGTTTTTTTTAATCTTACAGATGACTTTTAAGTATATGTAATGTTGCATTTTTGTGTGTGTACACAACGTACATGCACAAATCAATCATTTGTCGAAACGTAAATTAGACTTTGTTATTTTAGAAAATAATAAAACAAAGCAAAAAAAGTAATCAACTATTATCAATATCCATAGGGTTGTAACTAATATTAAAATTAAGGATTCCTGTATTTGAATTGTTCTTGCTTTTGCTGTACTTATCGCTTCCCTTGAAACGCTAAAATTTGAAATACTATATTTATAGCTTTCCTTGAAAAATTAGAAAGAAATATATGAAATTATATTATACTCTTTATGTATAACAGGTACACTATTTTTTGAATCAATTTCCTTTATATTTTTTCTTCGTAAAATATAAATTTCCTATGACGTCGCTATAGTTACAATCCATAATGGGTATAGTATTGTTGAATAACCCACTTTTTTTGAAACAAAAACTTATTATTACCCTTCTTAATCGCTGACGAAATCATACGATGTCTCCATGAAAATAGAAATTACTATTCTACCTTCTATGGCATATAATGTATCAATTTACATGTATCAGTCTATACTTTTGATTGTATATGGTACATATTTTTGCAAGTAAACAGTAATACGTACAACTGAGAAAATATACATTACCAAAAATTTACAAATTTATATCGCAGAATCAATGTTGGGTTAATTTGAGACAAAATAGTTCACATTTTCACTTCGTACACTTAAGCTTATATGACATTGATAAAAAGTAGAAAACTACTACTCTAAGTCCCTTATAATTATCTTGCTAACACTTACTTGGAGCGTCGCATTGTGCTTTCATTTGCATGTCTACTACTTGGACAGTTGCAATGTCTTCAGTTTGGATGGTTGCAAATTGCTTTCATTTGCTATGTGCAGCATTTCCCTCTTATGTTGTTATGCTGACATCAAAAGCATTTATTATGCATCATCCGGGACCGAATTGTTGTTTTTGATTTCAAGATTTGAATAATGAGTTAACATGTGCTTCCATACCACCGAAAGTAGGTAAAGCCTTACTGTATCTGTTGACTTCCAAGGGCATGAAATGATGAAGCGCACTATTGATGCCATGCTTGAAGCTTCTAGTTTTGACTTCTCCACAATCTAGTTGCTGCTCAAGTTGTTACTTATTTTGTCTTTTGTTTGAAGCATGAGTGGAGTTCTAGATTTGATTTCCTTGCCGAAGGTACTTGTAAATGCAGCCGATTGGCATGCATGAAAGTTCTCCGTGCATAATCGCAATAATTTCCAATATGTTCCAACGTTTACCCCTTTCCCTTGCCAAATCAATTCTGCTTTGGCTTGATTTGGATATTGGTTATAGTTGCTGGCAGGAGTGGTGATAGTTATTGTTGATGGATGATGCGTTAACTTGCCTTTGCTGAGTTGCTTATGCCTAGTTTATCATATAAAAAATCAGTAACTGCTAATAGTTTGCCAACAATGTATAAATTTGATTAAAAGTACACATTTCTCTTTAAAAACCAATAAAGTTGATATAATAAGGCTTTAAAATCATTTACTATTATACGCTTCTCGATTTATTTGATGCATTTTCCTATTTACGAACATAAAATGAATTAACGATCAGATCCAATCAATATATTCAAGAATAATATATTTCTAAGCCAATTAATTATTAGTTTTGTATTTGTTTAATGCACTTTCCTAACCAGTGACCTAAAAATTAAGAACGTTAATGGAACATGTTAAATAATAAAATAGCATACTGCGAAATTATTTGTCTATTCCTAAAATAGTTAAATCACTGTTAGATCATGCATATTATTTTTATCACATCCATGTACTTTCCAAATTAGAATTTTGTTGTCTAAAGGTAAATAAGTTAATATTTATGTAAGAATAAACACATCAATATTTTTTACAAAAGCAATAGTAATTAGACTTTAAATAATAATGGATATAATATATTCTTTTATTCAAGCATGCTGCTATTGGTTAGACAATGGAAAATTTAGGGATAAATAATTGACATATAACATACATAATAGTGCTTCGTACAACGATTTTTTTTATACATGCTCCATGCTTGGCAAATGAATGAGTCTTGCATAAGTTGCATTCAAAACCACTAAATAATGCTTAAGAATGCAAATAAGAAATCATCTTATGCAACTAAATAGATTAAAAGGTTGAATGATATTGACTGACATGGTATATTTAATTCAAAAAATAGAAACGTTGAACATGATTTGACAAATTATATAAGATTAAAATGGAAAAAATTCAAAATAATACTTATAATTAATGGAATTTATACTCCTAAAAATGAAGAAGACCATATTGTCAAAATAGGAATTTTTTTTGTTTGATTACCATCTTATGTATTTGGACTTGTTCCTTATATTTTCACATTTGTTCATGAATTCAAAGAGAAGATGGTCAATGTAATATTAGTCATAATGAGCATTTCTTCACTTATTTGTAGCTATCAACATACAAAAATATCATATAGCAATATAGTTTTTGATCGAGAAAATTGTTGTGTAAAGTGCAAAGTAAACTAACATGTTAAACTCATAAAATAGTACAGTAATACACCAAGCCATTTAACAAAAAATATTTCAAATAAAGTAGATTTCAACCAATTGATCAACCATTCCAGGATGGTAACATAATCATCTTTGACGCAAATGCTCCTTTAAAATCTTCGTTGAATCATTATTTCTAAAATTACACATATACCATTACAAATATATCCAGATACTTGGGAAAAAAGATGCAGATGTAGATACGAAGATATCCACATTTAAAAATTATCCATTCGATTTTTGTCAAAATCATAGTTATAATTTTGTGTATTTTATTACAACGAAAGACGTGTATTTATTTATTTGATTATGCTAACAGTTTGTATTATAGGAATTTAATGCATATTAATTGCTCAAAACTATTTATTACCATCATATTTGTTTATTTTCACATTTTTATAACAAATGGGATTGAAATAAAAATGCTAAACCAAAATTTTCTATTTATTTTCTCGATTTATCGATCATTGACCTGTAGGATAATTACCTAATATTATCTGCATCTGCGGGTGCAAATATCCGATCCCCAAAAATGATTTCGAATGCGAATATGACACTATTCGAAAGTATCTGTTTATTGGTCCAGTCCTTGTTATAAAACAAAGTGCATTTGCTCATAGTAATATATATTATGAATCTAGTCAAATAAATCTATGCATTTAAAGGTTTTACATTATATTCCAATCAAGCAAGTATAAATCTCAAGAATAGTTTTACTACATCAAAACTTAAACTTTGAAAACCAAGAATAAAGTGGATGAAAAATATAAAATAAAGCGGATGAAAAATATTTATTACAAATGATTAACCATGGAATCATTTTCCTGTTTTAATATCCCCTTGCCTTAAAAAAATTCCGTTTAAATTTATTTCTACGTATTGTTATTATTGTTTGTATCATTTGTTGGAAGAGTTACGTCCTAAGAAATGCAAAATTCTCATAAAATATTGATTTTACCTATGTTCAAAGGAATAATCCCTTTTTTAGTGGTGTTTGCTTGGGTAAAAACAACGCATGATAACATAAGAAGTGTTAATGAACATATTTTAAACACCAACTTCAACACTGGAGACTGTTGATGATATCCACATTTTAGATATATTGTGCTTGCAGCTAAAAATTTATAAAAGGCAAAGGATGTTCAGAGTCAAACGGTAAAAAGTCTTGTCATGCACACTACATAAATACATACCAGTTTTACCTTAAAAGCTTAATCCCTATGTTCAAAGGCTTAATCCTTTTTAGTGGTGTTTTCTTGGGTAAAAAACAACGCATGAAAACATAATTTTTTTTAATGAATATATTTTATACACCATCTAAAGCTCCAACATTATAGACTTATGATGATAACCACATTTTAGATATGTTATTGTTGTAGATGAAAATTTATAAAATACGAAGGAAGTTTAGAGTTAAATAGTAAAAAGTCTTGGTGACATACACACATATAAATACATACCAATTTTACCTCAAAAGCATCGTGAAAATCAAAAATTTGTTCTGTAAATCCTTTATGTCAAGGATTTGAACTCATTAACACCTGGGCTATAGAGTTTCTTAAGATGCACACAATATATTAACAGATATCATTAAGAGTGTGATTGCAACCATTTGTAAGTTCTTTATGTCAGGAATTTGAACTCATTAACACCTAGCTATAAAGTTCGTTATGATACTACACAATATATTGACAAACACTCATCATTCAGTATGTCTGCAATCATTTGTAACAGACTGTAATCATTCAAGACAAAGAGACCATATAAGGGCTAAAACTTGATACATAAATTTTATTCTTCCAATAGCCTGTGAAAAGCATAACAAACATTGTAAAAATGAAAGTTTATTATAAGGAAAATAATAAATTAAATTCCTTCAAAATTATGGATAAACTAACTGAGTTTATAATTGGGCTAGGATAAAATATAAAACAAACATTTTTCTAGCTAGCTAGCAAATATGGTACATTCATAAATTGTAGCCATTATTAACAGATCAAAAATTAATTTGGTTGCATTACATACTACACATTTAAGCTTCTATTACTTCATACCATTAAAAAGAAGTCATAATTTATTATGGACAATGAATAACTATTCTTTTTAATTTTTTCTATTTACAGTTCGGTACACACATTATCTACAATAGAAAATAAGGTAACAAATCACTAATTAATACATTCTAATGGTTATAGAAATAAAAATGGCATGAAAGTGAAACATATTACTCATTGTTAAATTGATACAAACATAGTGAGTTGATAAATCAAATGTACCCGACACAGCCTTATCGAATATCATTAACGACTTGCTTGTTATCGATACAAACTGCATACAAGTTACCCTTTTTAATAATCTTGATTGTCAAACCGAAATTGATGTTGATCATCTTCAAAAACGTTTCAAGTATAAATAGAATATAAAAAAGGTAAAAGAAAAAGTCAGAGCAATTTAGATTTTAGGTATTAAAAATGAGACGACTAAAAAATCAAGTATAAATGGAATTGCTTTTGCGGCTCGGGCATTATTTCAAGCTTGTTGTGCGCATACATGTGACTAAAATTATGAATAACAATGAAATAATTACATATATAAAAGTTAGTTGAAAAAATGGATCTAACAAAATACGGTAAAGCTTAGCGATGAATATATCATAGACTATTAAAAAAATCGAATAACAACGAATATTTCTTTAACAGAGATTATAATAAAGCTTCAAACTGAACTAACAAAGTAGTAAATTGAAAAAACTCATTAGCAGTTGAAAGATCAAGACATACCAAATTCAAAATGACACTTCTTCAATTTCGGATTTTGCGGGCTTGCATGTCTAGGTGAGGCATTATGGATCTGCGATTTAGTAGGTATTTTGTTTTATTAACTAGGGTTTTGTAAAGTTATTTGTAACGCCATCGATGCATTTTCAATGAGGAAGAAACTGTCTTGGATTTGTGAATAAATGAGAGAGAAATAAAATGCTCGGTGATAAGTGGGTGGATGTAAACGTGCTGACTGTTGTCCGGTTAGATGGATATGCAGGTTTTTTCAGTTAAAAGACATGTTAACCCTTTCAAAGCATAAGAAGTTGATATATTGGTAATGGACGATTTTAACCATTCAAAAAGGGCTTCACTTCTCATGTATTTTCTTTATATATAAGATATATATTCTTTATAATAAGCCCAAAGCCCAAAATCATTTAAAACCTAAAACCAAAATTACAGATATTCCGTTTTCCACTATCTCACTTCGTTTACTAGTGTGTAACCCGTGCGTTGCACACGGTAATGTTGTAAAAGAAATTGTCAAATATACATAGTTAAATAGTCGACGTACAATGTAATATGCTAATGTTAAACATATATTTTTTGATTTTAGCATGTTAAAATGTTATGTTTTCATAGTAAAATATATTCAAAAATTATTTTCGGATAGTGAAAAATAATCATATATTCATTATTTTCATATTCTAACTATTTAGAATGACAAATTTTGTTTCAAATTAGTTTTACGTTAATATTTCTAAAGTTTGAGAAAATTATATGTTAAACATATTATTTTATTGATTTATACGTTTAAAAAATGTGTGTGTATATATACAGACACTATTGTTGTTTCCAAAATTTTATATTTTAAAATATTTTATGTAATTTTAAAATAAGTGTAATTTATATTTTAAAATTATGAAATTATACGTTAAATATGACTGATATACCTATACATGTGAAACAATTTTTAGTGTTTATGTATATGATAAATTGTAAAGAAAAACATAGATGTAATATGTTCCTTTTCGAAGTAATATTGAGTAAATTCATGATCCTGTGTGTTTTAATGTGCACGCGCGTTCGCACATGTGCATGATGATGAGTTTTAGATGTCAAATTGCAAATCTATATTGATATGAATTTTAAACGGGACATGGACATTAAGGGAAAAACTTTTTTTTTAATTTACTAAAATTGTAGATAATAATAATAATAAAGTATAGAATGTATCACATGCATTGTACACGCTAATTTTGTAAAAAAATGGTACTCATACTTTAAATGTTGTTAAAATAAAATTTGTTATGCAATGTTTGATATATCAATCATAAATTAAACATTTTATTATTGGTTATGCCTATAATTTTTGTTAAGTGATTCAGATATTTTTATATTTGAAAGAAATATTTACCATGTGTTACTACTAATGCGGTATATAAATTAAAATTGTCATTTTATTTATAAATTATCAAAGAATTTAATGGGTATTAATTAATTGAATTTATTTATACAGTATAGATTTATAGTGTTTGGTTAATTTAAATACATAGATTTGAATATATAATAAGAAAATAAAATTAATGAAAACTTTGTAAATGGCTGTAGGAATTATAAAATCCCGGTATATATGAATATAAAATCATTGAAAAAATTAACATAATATTTTGGATAACTATAAAATGATAATTTATATGGATTGGAAAAAAACGAAAAGAATTAATGAGTAGGGGTGAAAATTTTATAATTATTGTGATGATTGGTGATCTTTAAACTTCAACCATTTAACTAATAATTTATTAAAATAAATAATTATACATTAAAGTTGTTCGTATTGGTTTTTATGTGATCCATATTTATACTGTTTTGTTACAATGAGCATGATGTTCTATTGGCATAGTTATCTATATTATTTATTAGACAGATTAATAAATAATGGTTAATTAATTTTTTTAAAATAATTTATAATGAACTTATTTAATTAATTTGAATATATAGACTTAAATGTAAATTGTATATGAAAATTGAGGGCTTTGAAAATAATTGTAGAAAGCAGAAAGTGTAGATTTTTGAATGTAAAACAATGGTGTAAAATTAATAAAATCTTATAAGAAATTCAAAACTAATGAATTGTATTAGGTCTTTAAATAAAATTTTAATAAATATTTAGAGAAAGTTAAGGAGAGGTGAGAGAAATGCTAGAATTAATGTCAGGGCTAGAATTTCTTCTGCTTTACTATTATTTAATAGATTCATTCCCTGGGTGGGACGAGATTCATCTTCTAGCGCCTGTTGATATCAAAAGTCAAAATAATATTCTCTTTAAAAATCAACCAATTCAGTTATGCAATTTACATAATCCCTAAAATTGAAATCTTGGGTCTACCAATTTCGTTCATCGCGGCCGTTTGGAGACGATCTGATGGGGCGCGATTTGGCGGCGCAAAGGCTGTAGGCGAGTGACGAGATGCTGGTGTCGAGGCTTGGAGTATTGGACGCCATTTTGTGGACGTTGACTGCGAATCTGCAATCGAAACTCGATGGTCGCTTGTCGACAGCGATTGTGGATATGCAATCATTTTTTGGTGAGTTAATTTCAAACTCACAACCATGTCTTATTTTATTGTTTTGCTATTTATATAATCATCCCAATAGTTTGCAATTGCTTGGGTAATTAATAAGATTATTGATTGAAATATATTTGTGTGAATATAGACTGCAACGTGGGTATATATGTTACACGTGATTGTATGAGAGCGTGTTTCTAATTTCATATCTGTAGTGTATATACCTGACAGTTTATATAATTGCATGAGACTCCTTTTATAGTTATTTTTATACTAATTTGTAAAGCTCATCTATTTTATTATTGAAAAGCTGTTATGCCTTATCTTAGCTTATTTTATCAGAATGTTTGGATTAGAAAATATATTTTATAAGCTGTGAGCTAGAGAACTCTTTTGGGTAAACCTTATTTTGGTAGCGGACGTCTCCCCTATGTCCAGGCTTAGAAAATGTTCATGTGAGGAAAAATTGTGATGCCAGGGCTTGAATTGATTTATACTTAATAAACATTTCTTTTATAAGTAATGAAATAAAACTTACTATGTATTAGTCGCATGGGATGATGACCCATGAATGAATATATATAGTAATCACCAACTGCCAAGACTTTATTCCATTTTCTAATGCATTTACATGTTCAATTTATTTATAAAATTTGAACCTGTTATATACAAGTATAATTTAAATTTTGAAAAAATATACATATGTACATTTGATTCTAATATATGGAATTGATTTAGATGTTTTATGACAATTTATAAATTAAATTTAGTTATAGTTATTGAATAGAAAATATTTGAGTTTATTTAATTATCTATTTTATTAAAGTAATATTTCGTGTCTTTTTAAGTATCTGTTTTGTTATATAAGAATATATTATGATTTATTTTATTGAATATTGATATGTTTGTTTACATATACATGTATTTATAATTGATCTATTTCAGCTTGCATTTTAATTTTTACTTCCTTTTAATTATTAAATTGGATTGTGTGAACGATTCACCGTTGAGTTTGATTTGATTGATGTTTTAATATGATACGGTGATGACATATTTAATATGATTTTATAGTATTCATTTCGTGTGACGAGAAATTTGAATAAATGGAGTTATGATACCGTTTAGGATGAGACATTCGGTAATATTTCTTTGGTTATTCCTAGGACTCGTTATATGGATAATTGTGTGGATTGAGTATAGTCTATGAGCATTGAATAATTATCTAAATAACATTTGGTGGTATGTGACGTTGTTATGTTATTTGTTTGATTATTCGTCGTAAGTAAATGTTACTCAAACGGGGATTACGCTCATGTGTCCATGTGATACTCGATGAGGAGTATCTTATTGATAGATATTGGTGTAAGAGTTGCGTATCGGCTTCTTATTAGAGATATGAATAGCTATAGGATATGAGTACTATGTAATTATCCACATTGTGTCCAACTTCCTTTATTTTTCAGGAGTGAACTAGATTGACCAGTCTCTACCCTGGCAGGCTGATCGTGGGGTCACGCCCTAGATTCGCAACACCGTAGTTACATGTCCCTTTGATGCGCATCATAGTATTTATGACGACCCACCTTTTTGAAGAGTTTTAGTCGACAATAAACTACACATGTCCAACTCAAACCGTTTAATAGATTGATTATCAATGAGTTTATTTTAAAGAAATAAGAAGAAAGGAAGAAACAATAACAGAATCTTGCAGCAGAACAACAAAATATAATAATCATATAAGTAGTTCATGAAGCTGTTTAACAAATATACATTAGATTTCAATTTTATAACATAAATCAGAGTTATACAATATCATTAGAGTTATACATTTCAATAGACAGAATGAAATAACGCAGCAGAATAAATACTAGTAGATATGATATATCAAATCTTCGTCTTCGTCCTCCTGTCTTCGATAACTGAAAACTCGGTCTGACCCGAGCGTAACGAAAAACAAAACACTCGAGTCAGGACTAAAAATCCTCATGTAAGTCAAATCAAAATTAAGAGAAATATAATTTCAAAACGAGCACCTTTTTTTTTAACAAATCTGGACTCAGATCCAAATTCCAAATAATGAATTAAATTTACAATGTTTCAATTCAATTCATATCAAATTCAACATCATTTAATTTCAATTTCAATTTAAATCAATTTTAGTTTCGATTCAAACGATTTATCTCAGTGGTTCGAGTTTCAATTCAAATCTCATTTCAAAACCATTACAGTTTATATAAATACAGGTCTAATCTCAATACACTGATTTAAATTACTTAAATCGATTTTATTTCAAATGTTTGAATTCTAAGATTCAAGTCTCAAAAGTAATATAATTTCCGTAATTCAAATCATTTATCGATTATAACTTCAAGATTTTAAATAGAATTCTCTACACAAATTGTATAAATGTCAAAATTTTCCTATGAAATTTAACTGTTACATTATCATCAATTTCAACTACCCATTTAACACTCAAATTCTTATACATTTTAACTGTCAATTTACGCTATCAATTTTAATATCAAATTTATCAATAAAATTTAAATATCGGTCTTAGCAGTCAATCAATTCAAATGCAACCAATTCAATCAGTAATTATAAATCATTTCATGGTTTCGATTTAGTTAATCATAAGAATATTTAGTATGTCATGAGCATTTAAAACACTCGCCTTCTGTTTGAAACTGAAAATTTTCCATTGTCAAATAAACATCAATTTAACTTCATGCCATAATCCTCGTCAATACGAACCCAACGTAACTTGTTTCGCTTGAATCAGACCTCGTATGAAGAAGTTACAGATTTTCAAACATTCGATGTAATTAAAACATAATTATATTAATTAATTAAATTAACTAATAACGTTTAACTTCAACAGCCCTCTCCATCTCTCATACGCGCCCCTGCATGAGTAAATCCAAAAATATGCGACTTAAACTTTGCGCCGCCTGAAGCCGCCAGAACTCGATATAAACCCACTGTCGCAACCGCCTTCACGCAAGCCACCACGCCAGAAGTAACGCCCACCACGACGTCGTCGTTCGCACGCAACACTAGGAAATACGCCAGCCCTATTTGCCTCAATTCTGGTGATCTCGAGAGTTTGCGCCACAAACATACCGTTGGATGTCTAGAGCTCGTCGAGCTCTACAACTTGGAAGTTTTTGATTTCGATGAACGAATTTGGAGATATCGAGAAAAAAAGAGGGAGGTTTTTTGGCCATCGAATAGAAAAGAACGGCGGCCAGAAGAAAAATGGGTTAGTATTTCTACAAATGGGGCCTTATATAGAAATCTCATAGCACTATTTATCCGCAAAATTTTCGAACTCCAAACAACGCGTTGCCGCCTGACATTCCTAATGTTTTACCCCATTTCGAATACAATGGAACTAGTTTCGAGGCCTAATTCGATCGTATTCAGAAGACAGGTTTTCGAAATCAAATTATTTTAATTAATTTCCTTAATTAATTTGTATGCTTTTCTAACTCGTATGGCCAAACGATAAGTTCAATCGGTACAAAATTTGAAATCCTATAATTCATTATTATGGATCCGACGAAACCAGTTTCATCGAAATCCGAAACAGTGGCCGAAATGGCTATTTTTACTCGTTAATTATAATATAAAATTTCCAATTTCTAATTATTCACTTTTAAATTCAATTTTGAATGTTAACAATTTTCATTCATATTTAAAAAAATTAAATCAATTTTTGATATCATTTTCTTTCACATTAATTCAAGATTCAATTATTTAAATAATCTTCAGCATTAATTTTAAACAATTCAGTTATCCAATAAGTCGATATTAACAATCATTAAATTGCAAATAAATTTTAGTTACCAACAATTATTTTATTTTCATCCTAAACAATTCAATATTTATTCTTCAACTCCAGTTATTGATTATAAACATAGTCATTACACAAACTTTCATTTCAATACCTGTTATTGCCAAAACCCTCAAAATTGTTTATTTCAAAATTTTATTCAAGTTCATTTTCCATAACTTAGATAAATAAAATATTATATTTTATTTTTAACCATTTTTATTCAATAATTATGTCAGATTAAATAATATAAAATAGTTAAAAATACGGGTCGTTACATTTTTCCTTACTCAAAACCATTCGTCCTCGAAAAGGGACTAAGTACAGAATTTAACATTTGATATATTTTATTCAAAGTAATTAGCTTATAAAACATAAAATTATTATTTACAAAACCTTCACTACGCTTTTTCTATGCCACTCCGATATCGGTTCTACGGAAATTATAACCTATGTATAGAAAAAGTTATCAAAATTTCAAAACTTCAAAAAAATTCTAACATCCGGATTTATAGAAAATTTCTGCAGCATTTTCTTTACACGACTCAATCGAATTTTTTTTACAATAGTATATATAACACAAATATACCCAATATATATCAAATATGCATCTCATCTCAATGATGGGGAATTCTGTAGGAAAAATATAAATGTGTGGTATGTAATCCGAGATGTGTGCCTTGTTATTATTAATACGAGCAAATCCGCTCGTATTAAGCAAGTGAAAACATATAAAATGCGCATATGCGTTCAAATTGTCTTCATTTGTACCTATTTCAGCTCAATTTAAGATATTAGTCATATATAAAGATATAAAAGGTATGTATAAGCTTAATAGTCTATATAACATGAATTTTGAATTCAAATCATAAGTATAAACACTGACACACAAGATACAACAATCGTGCGCAATCAAAACAGTTACATCGACGATTTACAACAAAAGAAACCGTTCAATTAATAGTATTCATCCAATTAATCCAATTAACTCATATCTATGTTAATCTACGTCTTCCAATGTACATAGCTAATTTATACACTTTATTTTTTTATTAACATTTAATCTGTCTACTACCAATTTATTCAAATCTGTTTTATTTACATTCAAATTATTCAATTTAATTTGTTTAATCTCAAATGTTTCACTTTTTGTTTAACATATTTCATATAAATTCATTTATGAACCATTTTATAAATTTATTCCATTTAACATCGTTTAAGTTAAATTTTATTTATTTACCACTTAGTATATCTCTTTTTTAATACCAATCTCATTTATAAACCGTTTCATCAAACCATTTAAATTTATTATAAGCATATAAAATGCAACTCATGTTTATTATTTTCTTCATAACCTAAGTTCAATATTAATTCTTTGATTCACTTCATTTGTTTATTTCATTTATTCATATCATTTACTTAAGTAAATTCCATTTTACAACTCGAATTCATATTAATAAATTTTATTTTTATCACAATCAATTTATTTAACATCTCTTAAGTTAACTTCTTCTTTTTTTCTTTTTTTAGGTTATCCCATTAATTTATTTCATATTCAATTAGTTACCATTCAATTTTATTAAAAATCATTCTATTTGCATTTAAATTATTCAAATCTAATTTTAAATTAAATTCAGTTAGTCATATTAATTTTCCTTACAGTCATTTATTTTTATTCAATTTCTTTCACAATTCAAATTGCATTTCATTTTATGATCCAAGTTATATTCATTATATTAATTCATTTTACATTAATTTACATTTTCAATGTCAACATTTGATTTATACACTATCATTTTTATTAACATTCATTCCTTATTAACATCCAATATTTTACTTTATTATTAACATTTAGTTGATTTACTTCTAGTTTATTCACATCTATTTCATTCACATTCAATTTTATTTTACTATCTTTAACACACAAGCAACCAATTCCCATTTATAATGAAACGCAAAAGTACACGCAACCAAACAACATAGCAATCCTAAGCAAGAAACAATTATAGCTAGCAGTACAACATACGATCATTATTTTAAAATCCTTATGATATATATATATATATACCATTCATACATATAACAATTTCGATCTCTTACTCGAATACGAAATTTTATTTTCTGAACCAGTATTGGTAACCCAACTACTCTAGTGCGGACATTAATCCGACTTCTTGATTAGAAACTTCCATCCTCCTTACATAGTAATAAACTATGACAGAGAACTATAGATTCGTATCAAAAATCCGTATCTGTGTTCGTCGTCGAGAATCAAGCAAACAATCCTAAATCAGACAGGTGTGAAATAACTTAAATGGTGTATTCAAATCTAAATTAGAACTGTTAATGCAAGTAGAATGGTCTATATACAACTTACGTATTTATTTCGTTGGTTTCTTAATTACACCAATAGATAATTCAAGTGGTTTTTATATTCAATTTAAATGTTTGAAAATTTTCTTTGTTAAAATTCTTTTATAACGAAACACTTTTATAATTTTATATTGAAAATACTTTTGATAACTCGATGTTTCAACAAGTTTATCCTCGTTCTTACAGAATCTAGTGACATGTTTGTTGAATCATGATTTTGATTTATGACGAAGAACATCAACAAGCATTGACGATCATAGCCACAAAACTTCAAACAAAGACAAGACTTCGAAGTATGTATATTTATATTGTTCTTGAGTCTTAGTTCTGATCAAATTCTGTTAAAATCATCCCTCAAGAAGTCACACTCACACACAAAAAGTTTTTCATCTTGAAATATAGAGTTTTTAAGTGATCTGTGCAACATAGCATAGGTCAGTCGACTGACTCAGAATAGCCATTCGACTGACCTGTGTTAGTGCACAACATATTGTTTTGAAATGCACGTTTTTGAATTTCAGTTGACTGGCACTTCTGAGTCAGTTGACTGAATGACAAATAACGGCCTTTTTTTATATTGAAAAGACACTTTCTTTCATGAAGGGATTTCAATCCAATTCCAACAGGAATAGATGCAACTTTTGATTGAAATCTTTCACGAACAATTGCATCCTTATATACTCTATATAAACATGCTTTGATTCTTCTCATACTTCACCGATTTTTTACTTTTCTCTCTTATTTAATTCTTGCTTTATATTAAAAGCATTCGCAAACTTTATTTCACTTGAATCTTTGAGTTAACTTATAATCTTTGATTCTAAGTGATTTACTTCCTTTCAATCAATAACACACAAAATACTCTTGAGGATTTGATTATAGGAAGGGTGTACTATCAAGAGACAAATTCGTGTTATTTAGAACACATTGTGTCAAATATACTTTGGTATAAGTTGAAGTCCTCTTCAGCTGTTGAGGCAAAATCATGTTCTGCTGCTCAGGTCCCTTGTTCGGCTGTTCAAGGGTTGTATAGACCTGTTCCTCCGGGTTAAGTGAGGATTGTTGTTAGTGAAATTCCAGAAAGGAGTCTTGGACTGGACGTAGAATGGGAAGTTCGAACCAGTATAAAAATTCCTGGTGTGCTTGTTTTTGTTTTTACTTACTTTACATTGATATAGTTTATTTCCACACTTATTTATTATAATTCCATATTGCACGATCCGCATAGTAACTTTCATTTGGTATCAGAGCAGCGTATCTTATAACCGTTACACAGTTATCTGATATCTTGTTAATACGGAAAACAACACTAACACTAGTTTTATTGAAGGTCAATCTACCGCACGACCTCCACTATTCAATGGCATGAATTGCAATTATTGGGCAACTCGAATGCGTATTTATATGCAAGCAAGTAGTTTTGATTCATGGAATATAACTCAAATAGAGTATAACATTCCTACGACTGAATAATCTACATGGTCAAACACATAAAAACTAGATTCTACTGCAAATGCCAAAGCTATGAATATGTTATTTTTTGCTTTAGATAGAAACGAGTTTAACCGTGTTAGCATGTGCACAACTGCTTATGAAATATGGAGAACACTTAAAGTTACTCACGAAGGGACTAACAAGGTTAAACAAAGCAAAATATCCATGCTCAAAAGTCAATTCAAAATTTTTAGAATGAAGCAAGATGAATCTGTAAACGATATGTATTCTAGATTTCAAGATATATATATCAGTCATTACTAGGATTTGGAGAAAAGTATTCTGATTTTGATATCGTTCCAAAATTTCCTAACTCTTTAACGGATGAATGGGAAAGAAAAGTCTTAGCTATTGAAGAAGCTAATGATCTTTCTACCATGAAACCAAAAGAGTTAATAGGAAATCTAATGTCCTATGAAGTGAATTTGCAGGCTAAAAGAGTACAAGCACAAGATAAAAAGAATATGGCATTCCATGCTGAAAAGGAAGAATCAGACTCTGATGAAGAAGACTTAGCATTTATTGCTAAAAACTTTAAAAAGTTTTTGAAGTACAGAAAAGGAAATAAGAACAATAAGAAAAGAAACTTCAATAGCAATACAAATAAGCCATCTTCATGTATAATAGAATGCTTTAACTGCCATAAGAAGGGGCACATGCAAAAAGACTGTCCAGAACAAAATAAAACATATCACAATAAGAATCGAAAGGACAAGATTAAAAGAAAAGCATTTTCAGTAACTTGGGATGATTCAGATTCCTTTTCTTCTGAAAGCAGCAGTGATAGTGAGAAAGAACAAGCTAATGTTTGTTTCATGGCTATAGAGAATGAGGTAAATGATCTTACTTTTGATGATATGATTGAAATTAATTCAGAACTTCTTGATACCATAAAAAGCATTAAAAGAAAATATAAAGAAGCTCTAGAAAATCAGAGAAAAGCAGAATTCGAGTGAGATATGTTTAATGATGAAAAGAAAATTTTAGAAGAAGAACTTGGAAAAATTCAAGATATCTTCTCTAATGATAACTCTCAACTTACTTTATTGAGTCAAGAAATAGAAACTCAAAAACAAAAGAATGATTCTCTTGTCTCTGAAAATCATGTGCTAAAAACTAAAATCAAAATGATAGAATTAGATAATACTTGCCTCAAAACCAAGTTAGATAATATTACTAGAAATGTTTATAACTTTAATAAAGGTAGAGAAAATATATCCAATATTATTGAAAATTCTCAATCCACTTCTAATAAGAAGCAACTACGATGCACTAAGAAATGAAAATCACCACCTAAAAAGGAAATTAGGAGAAATATTTCTAATGCTAATACTTATCCAAAAAGAAATAATATTTCAAAAACCATAAAAATATGGGTTCCTAAAACAAACAATAGTTTGATTAGAAATAAATATATAAATATATTTATGGGAACAGTTCATAAAAATAAATATTATATTTTTAAGGGGGATACTAAACCTACTTGGGTTTGGTTTCCTAAGACCTAACTCTTAGGACCCTATCACAAAGTGGGTACCAATGTTATTTTTTTTTTGCAGGACCCACTTAAAAAGAGAGGAAAATGGATACTCGACAACGGTTGCTCAAAACATATGACTGGAGACAAAAATATGCTATCAAATATTACTTATTCAAATGGAGGTTCAGTCACTTTTGGAGACAATTCCAAAGGATATATCATTGGAAAAGGCGACGTCAGCAATGTCGGTACATTTAATTTACCTCTTATTTCAAATGTCTTACTAGTCAAAAATTTAAAACACAATCTTTTAAGTATCAGCCAGTTATGTGACAAAGGTTTCAAAATCTCTTTTTCTGAAGATAAATGTAGGAATTTTGATAAAAATCAAAATCTTATATTTGAAGGAAATAGAGACAAAAATATCTATGTTCTAAATATGAAAATTAATCACAATTCAGATATGTGGTTAATAGCTAATGAAAATGATCCTTGGCTATGGCACAAAAGATTCTGTCATATCAACTTCAAAACTATAAACAAACTTTCTAAAAATAATTTAGTCAAAGGATTACCAAAAATGAACTTCAAAGTCAATCATATTTGTGATGCATGTCAATTAGGAAAATTGACCAAATCATCTTTTAAATCTAAGAAAATTATCTCTACATTACACCCACTTGAACTACTACACATGGATTTATTTGGGCCAACTCAAGTTCAATCCTTAAACCACAATAGATATGTGTTTGTAGTAGTATATAATTTTTCTAGATATACTTGGACCATTTTTATGAAAAACAAAAGTAATTCGTTTGAGCATTCTAAAATTTTTGTCAAACGGATTCAAAATTTAAAAGGTTTGAAGATAAAGAATATAAGAAGTGATCATGGAGGAGAATTTGAAAACGAAGTTTTTGTTGTAAAAAGAAAGGAGTTTTTCTTTTTCTAGAACTTCACAACAATATGGGGTTGTAGAACGTAAAAACAGAACTCTACAAGATTGTGCATGAACTTTGTTAATGGAAGCACTCTTCCAAAACATTTCTGGGCAGAAGCTGTTGCAACTGCTTGTTATGTTTTGAATCATTTTTCTATTCACCTCTAACGAAAAACACTTCTTATGAACTTTTTACTGGAAAAAAACCAAAGATTTCTTATTTTAAAGTATTTGGTTCAAAATGTTTTATATTAAATACAAAAGATCAGCTTGGAAAATTCGATGCGTAATCCAACGAAGGAATCTTTCTAAGATATTCAGTTCGTAGCAAAGCTTATCGTGCATTTAATAAAAGATCAAATACTATTGAGGAAACGTTACACATATCTTTCGATGAAAATTTTCAACAAAAACCAAGTATAGAAGATGATAAAGATTTTCAAGATAACATTACAAATACGGAAACAACAAATCTTGAAAATGATGAAAACATTATTGACAATAATGATGAATTAAGATCTTCACCAAAAATATAATGGAATCATCCTGTTTAAAATATTATTGGAGAAATTAATTCAAATGTACGAACTAGAAGTCAACTAAATCAAATGGGCCACGTAGCATTCCTTTCTTATATCGAACCAAAGAATCCCAAAGAAGCTTCCACAGACGACTACTGGATAATTGCAATGCAAGAAGAGCTAAATTAGTTTGAACGCAATAAAGTTTGGGAATTAGTTCCAAGGCCAAGTGATCAAACTGTTATTGGAACAAAATGGGTTTACAAGAACAAAGAAGATGATCAAGGTAACATCACTTGAAATAAAGCAAGATTGGTCGCACAAGGATATAATCAAGAAGAAGGAATTGACTACGAAGAAACGTTTGCTCCGGTTGCAAGACTAGAAGCAATACGAATCTTAATGGCCTATGCATGTTTTCACAATTTCAAACTTTATCAAATAGACGTTAAAAGTGCTTTTTTGAATGGTTATATAAAAGAAAAAGTGTATGTTGAACAACCTCCCTTATTTATTCACGAGAAATTCCCTAATCACGTTTATAAACTTAAGAAAGCCTTTTACGGTTTAAAACAAGCACCACGTGCTTGGTATGAACGGCTAAAGACATATCTAATTTCTTTGGGCTTTCAAATTGGGAAAGTTGATCAAACACTTTTTATTAAACATTCGAAAAAATATATTTTAATAGTTCAAATTTATGTTGATGATATCATTTTTGGTTCTTCTAATGACAAGTTGTGTCAAGACTTCTCAAAAATAATGACCAAGGAATTTGAAATGTCTCACATGGGAGAATTAACATATTTTCTTGGTTTACAAATAAAACAACTTCAAAATGACATTTTTATTAATCAAGAAAAATATTGTGATAATTTAATCAAACGTTTCAGAATGGAAAATACTTCTGCCAAACCAACTCCAATGAGTACGACAACACATATTGAAAAAGATGACAATGGAAAAAGTGTTGACCAGAAACTATACCCAAGTATGATTGGATCATTCCTATATTTAACTGTAAGTCGTCCTGACATAATGATGAGTGTATGTTTGTGTGCTAGATTTCAAGCCAATCCAAAGGAATCACATTTAAGAGCAGTAAAAGGTATATTACATTATCTTACTAACACCAAGGATTTCGGTCTATTCTATCCTAAAGAATGTCCATTCGAATTAGTTTCATATAATGATGCTGATTCCGGTGGCTCTCGAACAGATCGAAAAAGTACAAGTGGACAGTGCCATTTTATTGGAAAATCACTTGTATCTTGGTTTAGCAAGAAGAAAAATTGTGTTTCTCTTTCTACATGTGAAGCAGAATATATTTCTGCTGCTTTGGCTTGTACTCGAGTAATCTATATGCAACAAACACTTAAAAGATTTCAATATAAATTTATCAAATTCAACTATATACTGTGACAACTCTAGTACTATTAACTTGTCTAAAAATCCCGTCAATCATTCACGAACTAAACATATTGACATCCGTCGTCATTTTCTATGTGATAATATTCAAAAGAATATAATAAATTTAGAATTTGTAAATTCTGAAAATCAATTAGCTGACATCTTCACTAAACCTCTAAATGAAAATTGTTTTATAAAATTCAGAAGAAAACTAGGTATAATTTCTTTATCAGAATTATAAAAATAAATTAATTTAAAATTATATATATATATATATATATATATATTGGTACTCAAACTCTGCACCTCGTGATTGATAATTCTATGTCTTTACCACTTGGCTATTCATTGCTTCACATCTAAACCATGTACATAATTTTCTTTATATTTCTAAAAAAAAAAATTAAGAAAATTTCAGCCAAAATTTTTTTATGGTTCATTCCCTTCCTCTAATTATTCAAACTGCATGTTAAACCTTCTCTTCTTAACTACCTTTTACTCCTATATATTCAGCTCTCTGTACTCATATTCCCATCAAAAAGAATTATTAATTTAAAAAAAAAACATATTTGTTTCTTTCTTTACATCATCTTCTAAATTCAAAATGTCCTCATCACATAACTCATCAGATGGATCATTCTACTCTTCTATCAACTTTGAGACTCCATCATTAGCTCATCAAAGCTACCAACACCTACTCCTACCCATGAACCTGCAAGACCTTCAACTTATCGAACGGGTTATACACCTGAGAAAAAGAAAGATACACAGTTCCTGTTCTTTGGTTCTCCTCAAACCAAGCAAAAAATTGATGATCTTCATCATTACCAGGGGGAATCAATAACGCTTCAGCGAGAAATGTATTATGAACAGAAAATGAACTCTAGACGTCTGAGTTTTCTTGAACAAATTGGATGGAAGTTCTGCGGTTCATCTTCCTCTTTGGCTCATCAACCTACACCATTGTCAACTCAAAATCCATGGGATGGGTCGCCACAAGCTCCCCCTGTCTCTCCAAACTCTTGGGAGCGTGGAAACCGTTGGTCACCTCTACGACCATATGTTGAGAAGACTAAAGATGAACCAACCAAATCCAACACTCCATCAGCTTCATCTTCAAAATAAAAAATTGCTATCTATTTTCTTAATTATTTTACTCCATATTTATTATGCATTGTATTAATTTATAATAAAAATGATCTATTGGTGTTAAAAAATGACTGTATATGCTGAAAAACAAATTCAGTCAACTTGAAAAACCGAGTTAGTCGACTGAATTTCATAGTAAAAACTCTCGGGTTCAGCTCAGTCAACTGAAAAAACTGAGTTAGTCGACTGGATTTCATAGTAAAGACTCTCGGGTTCAGCTCAGTCAATTGGAAAAACTGGTTTAGTCAACTGAGTTCCATATAATAAGTTTCTGCTTCAGCTCAGTCGACTGAAATTACTGAGTCAGTCGACTGAATTCATATAAAAATTCTCGGGAACTGCTTTCAGTCGACTGACTCAGTAATTTCAGTCGACTGAACATGGGCCTTCTGTATTTTTACTGCCCTTTCCTACTTTTTTAACCCCCCACTTTCAGTTTTTTTAACCTTTCTTCTTCTTTTCTCCAGACCTAATTTCGAATTTCACCTCTTCCCCATTACCAAATTCAAATTTTTACCCATCTCTTTCAATTTAAATGGCTCCGAGGCAAACAAAGCGTGTAAAAAAGGGTTCTTCTTCTTCCTCTACTCCAATAGATTCTTAGATTGCTACTTGGTTAGTTCATGATAAAGCAATTCAACAGTGGACCAATATGCAAGACTCGCGTATTTTTGAAGGTTCTTTTGTTCATTATCCTGATTTTAACGCATATGGCATACGAGAGCTTTTCGAAAGAAGTGGGTTGGATACTTTTCTGGACTGCAAGAAGAACAACCTAAAAATCAACCATAAAAATGGTTGAACTCTTTTATGCAAACTTAAATCTTCAGGAGCCAGGACCTAGAAATAGAGAAAACTACATTTGGACTTGGGTATATGGCATCTCTATTTTTCTTTCTCTAGAACGAATGGACCATTTGCTTCAAACTAGAGTTGGGGGAATTAATCTTCGCGATGTAAGTTGTGATATGAAACTCCGGGACAATACAAGTCACTTATTTCTCGAAGATAACGCTGTTGAAGTAAAATCTATGTCTCTTCGACCAAAAGCTAGATTAATGCATAAGTTTCTTCTTAAAACCATAACCTCCCAAACCGGATCATATGAATTAGTATATCCTGAAAATTTTCATGCTTTATATGCTATATGGGGAAATGTGCATGTTAATTGGACTCAGCTTCTTCTGGATGAATTTCTCAGTTTTAACCAAGGTAGAACTAATGTCATTTACTTTGGTGAATATATAATGCGACTATTAAATGATTTTGGTATAAGATCCCTGGAATCTGAATTCTCCAAAGTCGGATTATATAACATTCGTACGATAAGATTAATGAAACTCCCTGATCGACCGGAACCTTTTATCACCTTTCACGATTGGCAAGCAACCCAACAACAAAGACGACAAGGTATTCACATTGCCGAACAATCCTTTTCTCAAACTCATCAATTTGAAGAAGAGGTTATCCGTCGTCTAACTGTTGGCCAAACATCGCGAGAGGCTATTGATTTGCTTGCACTAAATCAAGTTATTCTTGGCTCTTGTTTGAATAATACAGATAAAAAGCTTAACAAGATCAAAGGTTTCTTCACAACATTATGGGAGGCTATTTCTTGTACATCTTCCACTACCGGTTCTTTGCATTTGGATCCTAGAAAAAAACCAGCTCCACAATTCTCTTGGTCGACTACCGAAGCCATAATCTCTAGCACAAGTGCTCATGACATCGCTAAAGGAAAGAAACCAATTCAACCGGGGGAGGAAGATACTTCTGATTCCGACGAAAATTTCTTGTAGAGCCATACATTCAGGAGGAGAAAATAAAGAAAACAAATTCTTTATAACTCATATTATATATCGTCAATTATATATATTGTCATCAATCAAAAAGAGAGAGAATGTTGAATCATGATTTTGATTAATGACGAAGAACATCAACAAGCATTGACGATCATAGTGACAAAACATCAAACAAAGACATGACTTCAAAGTATGTATATTTATATTGTTGTTGAGTCTTAGTTCTGATCAAATTCTGTTAAAATCATCCCTCAAGAAGTCACACTCACACATAAAAAGTTTTTCATCTTGAAATATAGAGTTTTTAAGTGATCTGTGCAGCATAGCATAGGCCAGTCGACTGACTTAGAATAGCCAGTCGACTAACCTGTGTTAGTGCACATCATATTGTTTTGAAATGCATGTTTTTTGAATTTCAATTGACTGGCACTTCCGAGTCAGTTGACTGAACGGCAAATAACGGCTTTTTTTTACTGAAAAGACACTTTCTTTTATGAAGGGGTTTCAATCCAATTCCAACAGGAATAGATGCAACTTTTGAATGAAATCTTTCATAAACAATTGCATCCCTATATACTCTATATAAACATGCTTTGATTCTTCTCATACTTCACCGAATTTTTACTTTGCTCTCTTATTCAATTCTTGCTCTATATTAAAAGCATTCACAAACTTTATTTCACTTGAATCTTTGAGTTAACTTATAATCTTTGATTCTAAGTGATTTACTCCCTTTCAATCAATACACACACACAAAATACTCTTGAGGATTTGATTATAGGAAGGGTGTACTATCAAGAGACAAATTCGTGTTATTTAGAACTCATTGTGTCAAATATACTTTTGTATAAGTTGAAGTCCTCTTCGGTTGTTGAGGCAAAATCCTGTTCTGCTGCTCAGGTCCCTTGTTCGGCTGTTCAAGGGTTGTGTAGACCCGTTCCTTCGGGTTAAGTGAGGATTATTGTTAGTGAAATTCCAGAAAGGAGTCTGGGACTGGACGTAGAACGGGAAGTTCGAACCAGTATAAAAATTCCTGGTGTGCTTGTTTTTATTTTTGCTTAATTTACATTGATATAGTTTATTTCCACACTTGTTTAATGACGCAGCGGATTAATCAAACAAAACTTCAATCAAGGAAATGTAGCAATCAGTGAGTTGAAGATACCAAAAATGCCCAAGTTCGTTGATCCAAAGATACCGAACTCTAGCTATCTCAAACACGTTGATAGCGCACTATACCGTGTTCAAAGATCTACGATTCTTCGCACGTTGATCTAGCGCACTAGATTCCGTGAATCGGCTTCAACAAACGTGGATTCGAGCGCACTCGAACGACGTAAGTGGAGATAGGAGATTACACTCAACTACCAATTGGTATGAAAGCACAAAGCTAACAAAAGAGAATTTTATTCAAAAATCAACCACCAAAAAATTTACAACACATACGCTATTTATAGAGTTTTCTGACCCTTAGGTCGTGACCGACTCATACCTCACGACTCATATAAGTCGTTGCCGACTCATCTAAGTCGCTGCCGACTCAACAGACAAAGCTACCTACTTCAATTACATCACTTCATACGCAACCGTCTCAACACGGCCGACTCATCACAACACAGTATACAGCGACTCAACATATTACATAAACGACTCAACTTATTTACATACTTGACCGACTCAAGTTATTACCGACTCAACAAATTACAACACTGCACCACCGACTCATCTTCATGTCGACCTACGACTCAAAGATACACTGCTTATTTCCTTGCCGACTTATCTTAGGTCGTAGCTCGTTAGCTCAGCGTAACAGTCCTTTTGGTCTATAATTGACTCGGTTCCGACTCAGCTCTTCCACACTTGATTCCTTAAGTCGGTCCCGACTCATGACCGCCTCAAGCTCCTTCTTAATGTCTCGTTCCTTTTCTTCCTGTATCTCATTGAGTCGTGGACGACCCATACTAAGTCGTAGACGACTCATACTAAGTCGCGGCCGACTCAACTCCGAAGTCCACTTTATTCGACCTATGTCATCTCCCCCTTGTAATCTCTTAAGCCGGAAACGACTCATCACTTTATTGAGTCGTGGACGACTCATCAAGTTACACCATAGGCTCGTATTATCTGAAATTAAAGATTGCACACTCTCTTCTCTGGTTTTGGCTGCATCATCCTCCCCTGGTTGAGAAAAATTCGACCTCGAATTTGTAAATTCTTCCTCAACAATCTCACCCCCATGATATGGAACTAAATGCTTGACGTTAAAAACATCAGAAGTATAAACATCATCTGGTAACTTTAATCGATAAGCATTCTCATTGATTTTCTGCAAAACTTCAATTGGACCAATTTTTCGTGCCTTCAACTTGTTATAAGCACCCACCGGAAAACGATCCTTTGTTAATACGGCATAGACCAAATCACCTTCTTTAAATTCAACATTTCGACGTTTCAAATCTGCAGACTTCTTATACTTCTCATTCGATTTCTCCAATCGTCCCTGAACGATTTTATGACATTCAGTCAGCTCATCAACAAAATCAGCAGCTCGTTTAATTGTTCTCTTCGACTGTGGTACAATTGCTAAATCCAACGGTCCCCTGGGTAAATTTGAATAAACAATCTGAAACGGACTGAATCCTGTGCTACGATTCATTGCATGATTATGAGCAAATTCTGCCTGGCATAGCTTCATGTCCCAACTTCTTAAATTATCCTGTACAAGACAACGCAACAAATTTCCCAATGACCTGTTAACAACTTCTGTCTGCCCATCAGTTTGCGGATGATAAGCACTACTAAATTTCAGTTTCGTTCCCACCATCTTCCATAAACTTAACCAAAAGTGACTCAGAAAACGAGTATCTCGGTCAGAAACAATAGATTCTGGTAAACCATGAAGTCGATAAATTTCCTTGAAAAATAACTGTGCTACTCGAACTGCATCTGCTGTCTTCTTGCAAGCAACAAAATGTGCCATCTTCGAAAACCTGTCCACCACAACAAATATCGAATCATTTCCCCTTTGAGTTCTCGGCAAACCCAAAACGAAATCCATGCTAATATCAACCCATGGCTTAGATGGTACTTGTAATGGCATATACAACCCTGCATTCGTTGCTGTTCCTTTTGAAACTTGGCAAATATGACATCTCTCCACGAATCTTTCAACCTCTTTTCTCATTGACGGCCAAAAGTAAGATTGTGAAATCAACTGCAAAGTACGATCACGGCCCACATGCCCTTCCTCGTGCAACTCCTTTACAATCTTCATCCTCAAACTACAATCCGGAATACATAAACGATTTCCTTTAAACAGAAAACCATCAACCAACATAAATTCATCGGTACTCCCATCCTTCACTTTCTCAACATATTTCACAAAGTAAGGATCTTCTTCAATCATTTCTGGCAACATTTCAAACCCCGTTACTTCAACCTTCATTGTCGTTAATAAATGACTCCTCCTACTCAAAGCATCAGCTACTCGATTTGTCACCCCTGATTTGTGCTTAACGACAAAAGTAAACTGCTGTAAATAAGCAATCCATGATGCATGTCTCGCTGAGATTTTATCCTGCCCCTGTAAATGTTTCAAAGCTTCATGATCAGTGTAAAGAACAAATTCCTTCTGAAATAGATAGTGTCTCCAATGCTTAACAGCTTGTACAACAGCATAGAATTCAACGTCATATGTACTGTATCTCATCTTCGCCCCCGACAACTTCTCACTAAAATAAGCAACTGGCTTCCCATTCTGACTTAGAACTCCTCCAATTCCAACCTTCGAAGCATCAGTATGCAATTCAAACAATAACTGAAAATTAGGTAGAACAAGAATCGGTGCAGACGTCAACAATTCCTTGATTCTCTCAAAAGCAATTCCCGCTTCCTCTGACCATGTAAACTGTTTACCCTTCATGCAATCGGTAACTGGAGCCATCACGCTACTGAAGTGTGGAATGAATCTTCGGTAGAATGACGCTAGCCCATGAAAACTTCGCACTTCTGTAATTGTCTTTGGCTGTGGCCAATTCCTGACTGCTTCAACTTTGCTCTGGTCAACTTGAATACCTTTCCCTGAAACAACATAACCCAGGAATAAAACACTAGATGTCATAAACACACATTTCTTGGTAGCAGCATAAAATTGTTCTTCACGAAGAATAAGCAACACTTCCCTCAAATGTAGAACATGTTCTTCCGTACTCCTGCTATAAATCAGAATATCATCGAAGTAAACCACGACGAACTTCCCAATGAATGGTCTAAAGATTTGATTCATCACCCGCATGAATGTACTAGGTGCATTTGACAAACCAAACGGCATAACCAACCATTCGTATAACCCTTCTCCTGTCTTGAAAGCTGTCTTCCATTCATCTCCAGGTCTGATTCGAATTTGATGATAACCACTCTTCAAATCAATCTTCGAAAATATAGTTGCCCCACTCAACTGATCCAACAAATCATCCAACCTCGGCATAGGAAATCTGTAACGAACAGTGATCTTATTCAATGCTCTACTATCTGTGCACATCCTCCAAGTTCCGTCCTTCTTGGGTACCAACAATGCTGGCACAGCACATGGACTCAAACTTTCCTGAATACATCCCTGTTCAAGCAACTCTTCCACCTGCCTTCGTAATTCCTCATGTTCCTTTGGACTCATTCGGTAATGTGGTCGATGTGGTAACACTGCTCCTGGAACAAGATCAATCTGATGTTGAATGTCTCTCAGTGGTGGTAACTCCTTCGGTAACTCCTCTGGAAAGACATCTTCAAACTCTTTCAAAACTGGCTTTGCTTCTTCGGGAATCTCAACTTCTTCACTACTCTCTCTCCCAATCAACAAAAACACTTCCGGTTCTTCCTCCACTTCTTTAACAAACTCCTTCAAAGTCAACAGAGTTTTCAATTCTTCAATATCTTCTAGCTTGCTCTCCTTCTGCTGCTGTTTCTTAGGAACCAAAGTGATTTTAGTACCCTCGAACATGAAACTGTAACTGTTGGCACGACCGTCATGCTGAACTGCTCTATCAAACTGCCATGGTCGACCCAACAATAAATGACAAACATCCATATCTACGACATCACACCAAATTTCATCTTTGTACTTCTTCCCAATCGAAAAATTCACACAAGCCCTTCGACACACTTTCACTTCACCACCCTTCCTTAACCATGCTAGCTTGTATGGTTTTGGATGCTTCTCGGTCTTCAAGTTCAACTTTCTAACTGCTTCTGTAGAAATAATATTATCACAACTTCCTGCATCAATAACGAACTTGCAGACTTTCCCCAGAATAGTGCATGTCGATTGAAATATGTTACTCCTCAACCAACTACAATCCTCCTCTTGCTTTGGTGTAAGACAACTTCTCCTCATCATAAGATTACAACCTTCATCTCCCGACACTTCTTCTTCCTCCTCAACATAAGGTACATTTGAATACTCTGCCTCCTCACCATCATCTGCCTCAACCTCTGCAACCATGGTTCTCTTCTTCGGCTTCGGACATTCGTTGCTTTTGTGACCCAACTCCTGACAATTATAACATTTGAAAACACTACTAGCCTTCGCTTTCTCTGCCTCCTTCACCACTGGCTTTGTAACAGGTTTAGGAACACTAGAACTTCCGCCAACACCCCTTGCTTGATTATTGAAATTAGTAAACACACCACCTCCACGCCTTCCTTGTTTCTCCCAAGCTAACGCTTTCTGATGTGCCTCTGCTACTGATCTAGGATCAAACATATTAACCATATCCTGGATCTGCATTCTCAAGCCCCCAATGAATCTAGCAGTTAGCTGTTCTTCTGTCTCCATGATATCATTCCTGGCGATGAGTTGGTAAAATTCATCAGCATAATCACTAACAGATTTTGTCCCTTGCCTCAGATTCTGCAACCTTTGGTACATAAGTGACTGGTAGTTGTAAGGTAAGAAAGTAGATCTCATCAACTTTTTCATCTTCTCCCAAGATTCTATCTTTGACTTCCCCATTCGTTCTCGAGTAAGTTTAGTTTGCTGCCACCATGCCAAAGCTCTCCCCCTCAGCCTTGTAGCAACTAACTTCACCCTTCTATTCTCCGGCACCTCCTTGAAATCAAAGATTTCCTCCACATTAGACAACCAATCTAAGAACTCTTCAGCAACCATCCCGCCTTTAAATTCTGGAATTTCCATTTTCAGTCCCGATTCCCAACGTCGATCATCTTCAATATCACGATAAGAATTTCGAACTTGGTCTCGATCTCGATAATGAATACTAGCTCTGTCACCCTCTTCAACAAAATCAAAAGTACGTCTACATCGATCTCGACCATTATCATCCCTTCGTTCATGCATGCTTCTTTGACTATGTCTCTCTTCATCTCTATATGCTTCATGGTCAAATTCACGTTGACTTCTTCTCTCTTCATGTGCATAGTCATATGATCTCTTCGTGATGAAATCGATGTTTCTCTTCTATCTCTACAAGAATGTGGTGATACCCTCCTCGCTTCCGTAACCAATGGCAAAACTCGGTTTCCTCCATGGTTTGAGTTTGGTGATCTCCTCCTTTGATTCAAATCATTCATCAATCTCTCCAATTTACCAATGCCCTCATCAAATTTATCATTAATACGTTGTTCCATAAGCTCGGCTTCTTCTCTACGATACAAAGCTTCAACGTTTTGATGTCGGTTAGCTCTCCTTGGTGGCATGGTTGAAAAATTTCACAAGACTTCAAAAATTCAACACAAGACTTCAAGCTTCAACAAAATAACAAGTTATGGCTCAACACTAACTCGGCAATGAGTTAACAATTCAAGTAAGGTCGGCTCCCACTTGTCTCGGCCTTGACACTTCACGGCTTGGCTTCACTCTTACTCCAAAACCCTCCAAAAATTGGCGCGCAAACACCAATTCAAGATCCAAACAAAGTCCAACTCCTCGATCCAAAATGAAATGGATCAAACACTCCAAACTTGATGCAACTTCAATATGAACACGATGAACTCCTTCAAACTTCAAAAACTTCAAAAACTTGGCTCCAAGAATCAACTTAGCTATGATTGGCTAAGTATGGCTCTGATACCAATAATGACGCAGCGGATTAATCAAACAAAACTTCAATCAAGGAAATGTAGCAATCAGTGAGTTGAAGATACCAAAAATGCCCAAGTTCGTTGATCCAAAGATACCGAACTCTAGCTATCTCAAACACGTTGATAGCGCACTATACCGTGTTCAAAGATCTACGATTCTTCGCACGTTGATCTAGCGCACTAGATTCCGTGAATCGGCTTCAACAAACGTGGATTCGAGCGCACTCGAACGACGTAAGTGGAGATAGGAGATTACACTCAACTACCAATTGGTATGAAAGCACAAAGCTAACAAAAGAGAATTTTATTCAAAAATCAACCACCAAAAATTTTACAACACATACGCTATTTATAGAGTTTTCTGACCCTTAGGTCGTGACCGACTCATACCTCACGACTCATATAAGTCGTTGCCGACTCATCTAAATCGCTGCCGACTCAACAGACAAAGCTACCTACTTCAATTACATCACTTCATACGCAACCGTCTCAACACGGCCGACTCATCACAACACAGTATACAGCGACTCAACATATTACATAAACGACTCAACTTATTTACATACTTGACCGACTCAAGTTATTACCGACTCAACAAATTACAACACTGCACCACCGACTCATCTTCATGTCGACCTACGACTCAAAGATACACTGCTTATTTCCTTGCCGACTTATCTTAGGTCGTAGCTCGTTAGCTCAGCGTAACAGTCCTTTTGGTCTATAATTGACTCGGTTCCGACTCAGCTCTTCCACACTTGATTCCTTAAGTCGGTCCCGACTCATGACCGCCTCAAGCTCCTTCCCAATGTCTCGTTCCTTTTCTTCCTGTATCTCATTGAGTCGTGGACGACCCATACTAAGTCGTAGACGACTCATACTAAGTCGCGGCCGACTCAACTCCGAAGTCCACTTTATTCGACCTATGTCATCTCCCCCTTGTAATCTCTTAAGCCGGAAACGACTCATCACTTTATTGAGTCGTGGACGACTCATCAAGTTACACCATAGGCTCGTATTTTCTGAAATTAAAGATTGCACACTCTCTTCTCTGGTTTTGGCTGCATCATTTAATATAATTCCATATTGCACGATCCGATAGTATCTTTCATTTGGTATCAGAGCAAGGTTTCATATAACCGTTACACAGTTATCTGATATCTTGTTAATATGGAAAACAACACTAACACTAGTTTTATTGAAGGTCAATCTACTGCACGACCTCCACTATTCAATGGCATGAATTACAATTATTGGGCAACTCGAACGCGTATTTATATGCAAGCAAGTACTTTTGATTCATGGAATATCACTCAAATAGAGTATAACATTCCTACGACTGAATAATCTACATGGTCAAAAACACAAAAACTAGATTCTACTGCAAATGCCAAAACTATGAATTTGTTATTTTGTGCTTTAGATAGAAATGAGTTTAACCGTGTTAGCATGTGCACAACTGCTTATGAAATATGGAGAGCACTTAAAGTTACTCACGAAGGGACTAACAAGGTTAAACAAAACAAAATATCCATGCTCAAAAGTCAATTCCGAAATTTTAGAATGAAGCAAGATGAATCTGTAAACGATATGTATTCTAGATTTCAAGATAGATATCACTCATTACTAAGACTTGGAGAAAAGTATTCTGATTTTGATATTGTTTCAAAAATTCTTAACTCTTTAACGGATGAATGGGAAAGAAATCTTAGCTATTGAAGAAGCTAATGATCTTTCTACCATGAAACCAGAAGAGTTAATAGAAAATCTAATGTCCTATGAAGTGAATTTCCAGGCTAAACGAGTACAAGCACAAGATAAAAAGAATATGGCATTCCATGCTGAAAAGGAAGAATCACACTCTGATGAAGAAGACTTACATTTAATGCTTAAAAATGTAAAAAGTTTTTGAAGTACAGAAAAGGAAATCAGAACAACAAGAAAAGAAACTTCAATAGCAATACAAATATGCCATCTTCATGTATACTAGAATGCTTTAACTGCCATAAGAAGGGGCACATGCAAAAAGACTGTCCAGAACAAAAGAAAACATATCACAATAAGAATCGAAAGGACAAGATTAAAAGAAAAGCATTTTCAGTAACTTGGGATGATTCCGATTCTTTTTCTTTAGAAAGCAGCAGTGATAGTGAGAAAGAACAAGCTAATGCTTGTTTCATGACTACAGAGAATGAGGTAAATGATCTTACTTTTGATGATATGATTGCAATTAATTCATAACTTCTTGATACCTTAAAAAGAATCAAAAGAAAATATAAAGAAGCTCTAGAAAATCAGAGAAAAGCAGAATTCGAGAGAGATATGCTTAGTGATAAAAAGAAAATATTAAAAGAAGAACTTGGAAAAATTCAAGATATCTTCTCTAATGATAACTCTCAACTTACTTTGTTGAGTCAAGAAATAGAAACTCATAAAGAAAAGAATGATTCTCTTGTCTCTGAAAATCATGAGCTAAAAACTAAAATCAAAATGATAGAATTAGATAATACTTGCCTCAAAACCAAGTTAGATAATATTACTACAAATGTTTCTAAATTTAATAAAGGTAGAGAAAATCCATCCAATATTATTGAAAATTCTCAATCCACTTCTAACAAGAAGGGACTAGGATACACTAAGATATCAAAATCACCACCTAAAAAGGAAATTAGAAGAAACATTTCTAATGCTAATACTTATCCAAAAAGAAATAATATTTCAAAAACCATAAAAATATAAGTTCCTAAAACAAACAATAGTTTGATTAGGAATAAATATATAATATATTTCTGGAAACAGTTCATAAAAATAAAGATTATATTTTTAAGGGGGATACTAAACCTACTTGGGTCTGGTTTCCTAAGACCTAACTCTTAGGACCCTATCACAAAGTGGGTACCAATGTTATTATTATTTTTTGCAGGACCCACTTAAAAAGAGAGGAAAATGGATACTCGACAGCGGTTGCTCAAAACATATGACTGGAGACAAAAATATGCTATCAAATATTACTTATTCAGATGGAGGTTCAGTCACTTTTGGAGACAAGTCCAAAGGATATATCATTGAAAAAGGCGGCGTCAGCAATGTCGATACATCTAATTTACCTCTTATTTCAAATGTCTTACTAGTCAAAAATTTAAAACACAATCTTTTAAGTATCAGCCAGTTATGTGACAAAGGTTTCAAAATCTCTTTTTCTGAAGATAAATGTAGCATTTTTGATAAAAATCAAAATCTTATATTTGAAGGAAATAGAGACAGAAATATCTATGTTCTAAATATGAAAATTAATCATAATTCAGATATGTGTTTAATAGCTAATGAAAATGATCCTTGGCTATGGCACAAAAGATTCTGTCATATCAACTTCAAAACTATAAACAAACTTTCTAAAAATAATTTAGTCAGAGGATTACCAAAAATGAACTTCAAAGTCAATCATATTTGTGATGCATGTCAATTAAGAAAATTGACCAAATCATCTTTTAAATCTAAGAAAATTATCTCTACATTACAACCACTAGAACTACTACATATGGATTTATTTGGGCCAACTCAAGTTCAATCTTTAAACCACAGTAGATATGTGTTTGTTATAGTAGATGATTTTTCTAGATATATTTGGACCATTTTATGAAAAACAAAAGTGATACGTTTGAGCATTTTAAAATTTCTGTCAAACGGATTCAAAATTTAAAAGGTTTTAAGATAAAGAATATAAGAAGTGATAATGGAGGAGAATTTGAAAACGAAGTTTTTGACCATTTTTGTAAAAAGAAAAGAATTTTTCATAATATTTCGTTTCCAAGAACTCCACAACAAAATGAGGTTGTAGAACGTAAAAACAGAACTCTACAAGAATGTGAATGGAAGCACTCTTCCAAAACATTTCTGGACAAAAGCTATTGCAACTGCTTGTTATGTTTCGAATCATTTTTTCTATCCACCTCTAACGAAAAACACTTCTTATGAACTTTTTACTGGAAAAAAACCAAAGATTTCTTATTTTAAAGTATTTGGTTCAAAATGTTTTATATTAAATACAAAAGTTCAGCTTGGAAAATTTGATGCGAAATCCGATGAAGGAATCTTTCTAGGATATTTAGATCGTAGCAAAGCTTATCGTGTATTTAATAAAAGATCAAATATTGTTGAAGAAACGCTACACGTATCTTTCGATGAAAATTTTCTACAAAAACCAAGTATAGAAGATGATGAAGATTTTCGGGTAACATTACAAATACGGAAACAACAAATCTTGAAATGATGAAAACATTGTTGACAATAATGATGAATTAAGATCTTCACCAAAAATATTACGTAATCATCCTGTTCAAAATATTATTGGAGAAATTAATTCAAATGTACGAACTAGAAGTCAACTAAATCAAATGGGCTAGTAGCATTCCTTTCTAATATCGAACCAAAGAATCCCAAAGAAGCTTCCACAGATGACTACTGGATAATTGCAATGCAAGAAGAGCTAAACCAGTTTGAACGCAATAAAGTTTGGGAATTAGTTCCAAGACCAAGTGATCAAACTGTTATTGGAAAAAACTGGGTTTACAAGAACAAAGCAGACGATCAAGGTAACGTCACTAGAAATAAAGCAAGATTGGTCACACAAGGATATAATCAAGAAGAAGAAATTGACTACGAAGAAACGTTTGCTCCGGTTGCAAGACTAAAAGCAATACAGATCTTAACGGCCTAGGTATGTTTTCACAATTTCAAACTTTATCAAATGGACGTTAAAAGTGCTTTTTTGAATGGTTATATAAAAGAAAAAGTGTATGTTGAACAACCTCCCTTATTTATTCACGAGAAATTCCCTAATCACGTTTATAAACTTAAGAAAGCTCTTTACGGTTTAAAACAAGCACCACGTGCTTGGTATGAACGGCTAAAGACATATCTAATTTCTTCGGGCTTTCAAATTGGGAAAGTTGATCAAACACTTTTTATTAAACATTCGAAAAAGGATATTTTAATAGTTCAAATTTATGTTGATAATATCATTTTTGGTTCTACTAATGACAAGTTGTGTCAGGACTTCTCAAAATAATGACCAAGGAATTTGAAATGTTTCACATGGGAGAATTAACATATTTTCTTGGTTTACAAATAAAACAACTTCAAACTGACATTTTTATTATTCAAGAAAAATATTGTGATAATTTAATCAAACGTTTTGGAATGGACAATACTTCTGTCATACCAACTCCAATGAGTACAACAACACATCTTGAAAAAGATGACAATGGCAACAGTGTTGACCAGAAACTATACCGAAGTATGATTAGATCATTGCTATATTTAACTGCAAGTCGTCCTGACATAATGATGAGTGTATGTTTGTGTGCTAGGTTCCAAGCCAATCCAAAGGAATTACATTTAAGAGCAGTAAAATGTATATTACGTTATCTCACTACACCAAGGATTTCGGTCTATTCTATTCTAAAGAATGTCCATTCGAATTAGTTTCATATAGTGATGCTGATTTCGGTGGCTCTGGAACAGATCGAAAAAGTACAAGTGGTACGTGCCATTTTATTGAAAAATCACTTGTACCTTGGTTTAGCAAGAAGCAAAATTGCGTTTCTCTTTCTACATGTGAAGCAGAATATATTTCTGCTGCTTTGGCTTGTACTCAAGTAATCTATATGCAACAAACACTTAAATATTTCAATATAAATTTATCAAATTCAACTATATACTGTGACAACTGTAGTACTATTAACTTGTCTAAAAATCCCGTCAATCATTCACGAACTAAACATATTGACATTCGACGTCATTTTCTTTGTGATAATATTGAAAAGAATATAATAAATTTAGATTTTGTAAATTCTGAAAATCAATTAGCTGACATCTTCAGTAAACTTCTAAATGAAAATTGTTTTATAAAATTAAGAAGAGAATTAGGTATAATTTCTTTATCAGAATTATAAAAATAAATTAATTTAAAATTAATAAAAAAAATATGTATATATATTTTTTCGTACTCGAACTCTGCACCTCGGGATTGATAAGTCTATGTCTTTACCACTTGGCTATTCATTGCTTCACATCTACACCATATACATCTGTTTCTTTATATTTCTAAAAAAAAATTTAGAAAATTTCAGCCACAAATTTTTTATGGTTCATTCCCTTCCTCTAATTATTCAAACTGCACGTTAAACCATCTCTTCTTAACTACCTTTTACTCCTATATATTCAGCTCTCTGTTCTCATATTCCCATCAAAAAGAATTTTTATTTAAAAAAAAACATATTTGTTTCTTTATCTACATCATCTTCTAAATTCAAAATGTCGTCATCATATAACTCATCATATGGATCATCCTACTCTTCTATCAACTTTGAGACTCCATCATCAGCTTCATCAAAGCTACCAACACCTACTCCCACCCATGAACCTGCAAGACCATCAACTTATCGAACGGGTTATACACCTAAGAAAAATAAAGGTAGATGGTTTCTATTCTTTGGTTCTCCTCAAACCCAAAAATAATTGATGATCTTCATCATTACCAAAGGGAATCAATAATGATTCAGCGAGAAATGTATTATGCACAGAAAATAAACTCTAAACGTTTGAGTTTTCTTGAATAATTTGGATGGAAGTTCTGCGGTTCATCTTCCTCTTCGGCTCATCAACCTACACCATTGTCAACTCAAAATCCATGGGATAGGTCGCCACAAGCTCCACCTGCCTCTCCAAACTCTTGGAAGCGTGGAAACCGTTGGTCACCTCTACGACCATGTGTTGAGAAGACTAAAGATGAACCAACAAAATCCAACTCTCCATCAACCTCACAAAATAAATATGTTTTTGCTATCTATTTTTTAATTATTTTACTCCATATTTATTATGGATTGTATTAATATATAATGAAAATTATCTATTGGTGCTCAAAAATGACTGTATATGCTGAAAAACAAATCCAATCAACTGGCAAAACTGAGTTAGTCGACTGAATTTCATAGTAAAAACTCTCGGGTTCATCTCAGTCAACCGAAAAAACCGAGTTAGTTGACTGGATTTCATAGTAAAAACTCTCGGGTTCAGCTCAGTCAAATGGAAAAACTGGTTTAGTCAACCGAGTTCCATATAATAAGTTTCTACTTCAGCTCAGTCGATTGAAATTACTGAGTCAGTCGACTGAATTCATATAAAAACTCTCGGGAACTGCTTTCAGTCCTGTTCGGTTGTTCATGCAGGTAAAGTCCTCTTTCGGTTGTTAGAGGCAGAAAAATCCTGTTCGGTTGTTCAGGTGTTGTATACTTATTCCTCCAGGTTAAGAGAGTGTTATTGTGAAATTCCAGAGAGAAGTCTGGGACTGGATGTAGAACGGGAAGTTCGAACCAGTAAAAAATTCCTGGTGTGCTCATTTTATTTACTTTGCTATTATTATCATCTGTTTCCGCATTTAGATTATAATACATTCCATATTACACGATCCTAAGTGATAACTAGCCACACAGTAGTCACTTTCATTTGGTATCAGAGCTAAGGCATTTTATAACCGTTACAAAGTTATCTGATATCTTGCTAATATGGAAAACAACACCACTAATACTAGTTTTATTGAAGGTCAATCCACTGCACCACCTCCATTCTTTAATGGTTTGAACTTATTGGTCTACTCGTATGCGAATCTATATGCAATCTAATTGTTTTGAGTTATGGAATATTACACAGAATGAATACACTCTTCCTATTGGAGAATATTCCACTTGGTCAAACATACAAAAATTATATGCTACTGCCAATGCTAAAGCTATGAACATGTTATTTTCTGCACTATATAGAAATGAATTTAGTCGTGTTAGCATGTGTCAAACTGCTTATGAAATATGGAGAACGCTTAAAATCACTCATGAAGGAACTAACAAAGTCAAACAAAGCAAAATCTCCATGCTCAAAAATCGGTTTCAAAACTTTAGAATGAAACTAGATGAATCCATCAATGATATGTATTCTAGATTTCAAGATATCTATCATACACTATTAGGATTAAGAGAAATTTTTTCTGATTTTAATATAGTATCAAAAATCCTAAACTCTTTAGCAGATGAATGGGAAAGAAAGGTCCTAGATATTGAAGAAGCAAACGATCTTTCAACTATGAAACCAGAAGAGTTAATAGGAAATCTAATGTTATATGAAGTGAATTTGCAGGCAAAGAAAGTTCAAGCACAAAACAAGAAGAATCTACCGTTTCAAGCAGAACAAGACGATTCTGGCTTAGATGAACAGGATATGGCATTTATTGCTAAGAATTTCAATTTTTTTTTTTGAAATTCAAAAAGAATAACAAGGGCAAGAGCTACAAAAATAATTCTAGCAACAATAATAGCAATAAACCATCATCATCTGTCGTGGAATGTTATGAATGTCATAAGAAGGGTCATATGAAGAAAGATTGTCCTGAAAAACAGCAAAACAAATTCAAGAAAAACAAATTCAAGAAGAAAGCATTTTCTGTAACATGGAATGATTCAGATTCTTCATCATCAGAAAGCGACAGTGACAGTGACACAGAGGATGCAAATGCATGCTTCATGGTTTCAAATGATGATGTGAGTGAACTAAATTTTGAACATTTAGTTGAACTTAATTCTGAACTAGTAGATTTTGTAAAACAGACTAAGAAATATAATAAGGAGTTACAAGGAAAACTAAATAGATCTGAATTGGAAATTAGTATGCTTAGAGATGAAAAGAAAATTCTCGAAGAAGAACTTGAAAAATCTCAAGAATCTAATTCTAATTTACTTCACAAATTTCTATGATAACTCTGGAATTAGAAATTCAGAAGAATAAAAATGATGATTTATCTGTTGAAATTAATGATTTAAATTCTAACACTGAAGTATTAGAGTTAGAAAAATCTAATCTTAAAACTAAGCTAGAAGATATTAATAAAAATATTTCTAATTTTAATAAAGGACGAGAAAATCTTTCTAAAATAATAGAAAATTCTCAGTCTACTTTAAATAAAATGGGTTTAGGATATATTAAAACTGATCGTAGAAATAACACTAGATATGCTTTCATGTATAGTAAAAATGATAGTGCTGGTACTAAATTTCGAGTAAAGCCTAAATCCAATAGAAATTCAAATACTACTATGACCTATAATGTTGGTAATTTCTCAGAAGTACAAAATCATTGACAGGAAATATGAATAAAAATTATCTTAGTATTTGGGTTCCTGTTAATTGGAAAAATAGAGAAAAATACATTGCTGATTATATTGATATGGTAGTTAATAATGAAAATTATATTTATAAAGGTTCAACCACACCCAAATGGGTATGGTTTCCTAAAAATTAGGAAATTATAAAACCTTGGGTACCGCATGCTTTAAATGTTAATTTTTTTGATATCTTACATTGTAAGTAGTGGTCATTTTGTTTTATATTGCTCTATGTTAACACTTATGTAAAATATAATTTATATCATCATATATATTATCCTTTTTGTCAATGACAAAGGGAGAGAAAGTTATCACTCTCTAACACTATTTGCAGGAATAAACCATGCAAGCACAGATTAAGGGGGAGAAAAGATTAATTATTTACAGGAATATATAGCATAGATTTAGGGGGAGAAATCTATAGCACAATTACAAGAAGATATTCAGTGAGAGAGATAAGATCAGCAAAGCTTGTCAAAGATTCGTTCATTGCAAATGAAGTTGTCATCATCAAAAAGGGGGAGAATGTTGGATCATATGTTTTGATTGCTGACAAGACACAACAGTTTACGAATCTACGAATATGATAACATCCAGACTCATCGGCTCAATATATAGTTTGTATAGTTATATATATTTTAACAAGGGCCATCAAATATGCATATAGTGTCTAATTTAGTGCTTTGTTAAAATCTTTCCTCAAGAATCATCATTCACATTCAAATAAACTTGTATGCATATTTTAATCAACATCAAGTTTTTAAAAAATACATGGAGCGGGGCTCGAACCTGGGTCACTAGTTTAGAAGGCAAGTGCTCTAACCAAATGAGCTGTAGTGATTTTTGATTATTAACATAATTCAGTCGACTAAACAAAATCGACCAGTCGACTGAATATCTATAAAACAGCCTATTGTACACAGATATGCACTGTTTTTTTCTATCTTTAATATTCAGTCAACTGACCGTTTTTCCCCAGTCGACTGAATTCTGCAACAGTCATTTTTTGTGAAAAGACGCTTCCTTTTGCCAAGTGTCACGTTCTATTATGAATAGTAATGGATGCTTCTATTGATTAGAACTCTTCATGAACGGTTGCATCTCTTCATCTATTATATAAACACACACAATCCACTCCACAATAACCAATTTTCTGATTACTTTCTGATCTTACTTTCTGATCTTACTTTCTACTATCTTTGTATTCTAAAAAGAAATCACAACTTTCATATATTGCTTGAATCTTTGAAACAATTAACTTATTCTTTGATTCTAAGCAATATTTTCCTTTCTAAATCTTTATACACACATATATACTTGAGGAAAGATTATAGGAAGGTTGTACTATTAAAAAACAAATCAGTGTTATTAAGAACACAAAGTGTCAAAGCAATTCTATAGAAACTGTCGAAGTCCTGTTCGGTTGTTCAGGCGGGTAAAGTCCTCTTTCGGTTGTTAGAGGTGGAAAAATCATGTTCGGTTGTTCAGATGTTGTATACCTATTCCTCCAGGTTAAGAGAGGGTAATTGTGAAATTCCAGAGGGAAGTCTGGAACTGGACATAGAACGGGAAGTTCGAACCAGTATAAAAATTTCCTAGTGTGCTCATTTTTATTTACTTTGCTATTATTATCTGTTTCCGCATCTAGATTATAATACATTCCATATTACACGATCTTATGTGATAACTAGCTACACAGTAGTCACTTTCAGAATCAACTCGAAGTTGATCCCGTTTTGGTTCAAAGTCGAGAGATTTTTACCGCCTCAACAACCGAAAAGGACTTTTACCGCCTCAACAACAGAATAGGACTTTCCCACTTGAGCAACAGAACATGACTTTACCACTTGAGCAACCGAACAGGATTTTGATTACAAAGTAGATTGTCTTGACCTTGCGTGTTCTAATAACATGAATTTGTCACTTGTAGTACACCCTTCCTATATTCTTTTCCTCAAGTATAATGTGTATAGTTGTATGTATATGAAGATTAGGAAGTTTTAAATTGCTTTGGAAATATAGAATTGTGATTATAAGCAATGAATGTATGAATTCAAGAGAGTAGTTAATTCAGAAAATATAATTCAATTATAAGCTAGTAAGTGAAGTTATTTGATCTTGAAATTCATGCATATATATAGTAGTTAAGGAGTTACAACTGCTGGTGAAGAGACCTCTGCGAATAGCAATGGTTGCAACCCTTGGGGAGGAAGAAGGCTATTCAAAAAAGGAAGTGTCTTTTCACAAAAAATGAGTGTTGCAGAATTCAGTCGACTGGGGAAAAACGGTCAGTCGACCGAATATTCAAAGATGCTAAAAAGGAGTGCATATCTGTGTATAATAGGTTGTTTTATAGATATTCAGTCGATTGGTCGATTTTGTTCAGTCGACTGAATTCTATTGATAATTAAAAACCACCACAGCTTATTTGGTTAGAGCACTTGCCTTTTAAAATAATGACCTGGGTTCGAGCCCCGCTCCATATATTTTTTGGAAACTTGATTTTGATGAAAATATGCATGCAAGTTTATTTGAATGTGAATGATGATCCTTGAGGAAAGATTTTAACAAAGCACTAAACTAGACTCTATATACATATTTGATGACTCTTGTTAAAATATATAACTATATGAACCATACTTTGAGTCGTTGAGTCAGGATGTTGTCGTAGTCGTAGGTTCATGAATTTTTGTCAACAATCAAAACCTATGATCCAACATTCTCCCCCTTTTTTGATGATGACAACTCCATTTTCTACGAACGAATCTTTGACAAGCTTTGTTGATCTTATCTCTCTCACCGAATATCTTCCTGTAATTGTGCTATAGATTTCTCCCTCGAATCTATGCTATATATTCCTATAAATAATTAATTTTTTTTCTCCCTTAATCTGTGTTTGCATGGTTTATTCCTGCAAATAGTGTTAGAGAGCAGTATCTTTCTCCTCCTTTGTCATCGACAAAAAGGAGAGTTTTTATGATGTTATAAAATATATTTTGCATAAGTGTTAACATAGAGCAATATAAAACAAAATAACTACTACTTATAATGTAAGGTATCAGAAAAAAATTAACATTTAAAGCATGCGATACCCAAGGTTCTTATAATTTCCTAATTTTTAGGAAACCATACACATTTGGGTGTGCTTGAACCTTTATAATATAATTTTCATTATTAACTACCATATCAAAATAATCATCAATATATTTTTCTCTATTTTTCCAATTAACAGGAACCCAAATACTAAGATAATTTTTATTCATATTTCCTGTTAATGATTTTGTACTTCTAGAGAAATTATCAACATTATAGGTCATAGTAGTATTTAAATTTCTATAAAAATTGGATTTAGGATTTACTCGAAATTTAGTACTAGCACTATCATTTTTACTATACATGAAAGCATATCTAGTGCTATTTCTACAATCAGTTTTATTATATCCTAAACCACTTTTATCATTGTGAGCTTTTGAATTCTTAACATAACCTAATCCCTTCTTATTTGAAGCGGGTTGAGAATTTTCAACAATCCTGGATAAATTTTCTCTCCCTTTATCAAAATTGGAAATATTTTTAGTAATGTCAACTAGCTTAGTTTTGAGACTAGTGTTATCTAACTCAAAAATTTTAATTTTTGTTTTTAACTCATGATTCTCAGAAGCTAGAGCATTATTCTTTTCTTTTTGAGCTTCTATTTCTTGACTTAATAGAGCGAGTTGAGAAATGTCAAAGAGTGAATCTTGAATTTTCTCAAGTTCTTCTTCTAATATTTTATTCTCGTCTTTAAGCATATCTCTTTCGAATTCTGCTTTCTTCTGATTTTCTAGAGCTTTCTTATATTTTCTTTTGAGACTTTTTAAAGTATCTAAAAGTTCTGAATTTATTTCTATCATATCATCAAAAGTTAGATCACTAACCTCATTATCTTTTTCCATGAAGCATTTGTTTGTTTGCTTCTTTGATTTTTCTTTATTGCTCTTCCTCTTCTTATTGCCTTGACTAGATCTCTTTGTAGCCATTTATTCTAGGATGTTGTTACGATCTCTAAAATACCAGGCTCTGATACCAAATGAAAGTGACTACTCTGTGGCTAGTTATCACTTAGGATCGTGTAATATAGAATGTATTATAATCTAAATGCGGAAACAAATAATAATAGTAAAGTAAATAAGAATAAGCACACCAGGAGTTTTTATACCGGTTCGAACTTCCCGTTCTACGTCCAGTCCCAGACTTTCCTCTAGAATTTCTCTCAATAACCCCTCACTTGACCTGGAGGAATGGGAAAACAACACCTGAGCAACCGAACAAGATTTTTCCGCCTCAACAACCGAAGAGGACTTTTACCGCCTGAACAACAGAACATGACTTTACCGCCTGAGCAACAGAACAGGACTTTACCTCCTGAGCAACCGAACAGGACTTTGATTACAAAGTAGTTGTCTTGACCTTGCGTGTTCTAATAACATGGATTTGTCACTTGTAGTACACCCTTCCTATAATCTTTTTCTCAAAAGTATTTTGTGTGTGTGTGTATTGATTGAAAGGAAGTAAATCACTTAGAATCTGTAACGACCCGTAAATTTCGACAATTAAAGTTGTTAATAAATAGGATTTTGTAATTGAAATTTTGTAAAAATAAAAAAGAAAGGTGATAAATTAGTATTGAAATGAAATCCAATTGAAGTAATTGTGGAAACCATTATAATTTGTAAATTATATTTGATTTGTGAAATTAATACTGGAAGAAATAAATTGAAAATAGTATTAATGAAATAATAACTAAATTGAATTACAACTATATAAATGAAAGTAAATTTTATTAAGTGGATGTCAATATTGAATAAATTAATTAAAATAAAATCTAAATATATGTTTGGATAGAATCAATAATTGATGGATTAAATGGTAAGTAATTAGAATTTAATTCTATAAAATTTGGAAACTGAATGTAATTTAAAGTAATAAGGTTAGTGCAATACCCATTGATGAATGGAATGAAATGGAACTAATATAAATGTATATTAGGTTATAAATCAATTTGAATGAAAAAAAAACGTAAATATTGATTGATAAATAAATATACAAGTATATTAAAGGTTATAATAGTGGGTTACTAGTAAATTCACTCATTTACCAATAAAGATAATTAGATGTGCCTTGATGATAATTAATAACGTAACGGAAAAGAGTAAATGTATTCATTAGAATATTAATTGCCATTGGATAGGGATTGTAAGTAACAATGTTAATGCAAGGTAAGTAATGCTAAATTAAAGTCAATAATAATGAATAGTGATTAATTAAAAATTTGTAACATATAGTATAAATTACCTGCTTATTTGTTAATGGAAATAGAATTTGTAATAAGTGATAATAAAAAAATAAATGAATGTTACACTAATGGAAAATGAAATAACGTTCGTGTAAATGTTGAGTAATTATAGGGTCGTATTTATTATAAGCGTTACTAATAATTATGATTAATGGTGAAATTAATACGAGAAGTATGTAAAGTAATAACTAAGAAAGGAATGCGTTATAAATTGATTATGACCTAAACTTAAGTGTAAGTTAAAGGTGGAAATTGAATCTAATCCATTCAATTGGAAACTTATCAAAATAAATTGGATTCAATGTATAATAAAGAGGTTATTTTAAGAAATTGAAATAAATTCTATAATTGGTGTAACGACCTGAAAATTTCGATCCCGAAATTTCCAAATAGTTAGTAAAAAGAAGAAAGAGATAGAAGATGAACAGAAAGAAACACACAATCTCACGTTCGCAGCGGGTAAAATATAATATCAAATAAATAGCAGTTATGCAGTTATACAAAGAAAATTATAGGTGTTAATTTACATTTAAACACATCAGAGTTACATAAACATTGGACAAAACAATCATGTCAAGATACTACAATATCATAGTGGATACTCTCTATACGTCCCTGCCATCCACCTCGCCTCCTGAGCTCCAGAACGTCCTTACCTGAAAATCTGTAATACTCGGTCTGACCCGAGCATTACATCAAAGTAACACCCGGGTCAGGCTGGAAACCAGCGTGAGTAAACCCAACTAACATGTAATACAAAAGTATACAACTCACATGAAGCCGGGGTACGTATATCAATTTACAACTTTACAAGTTGCTATAGACATCACTTATTTCATAAAGCAATTAAGTGTCAGAACTTAGATTATATGGTTCAATCCATTTAAAATTTTCCATTATACCCTATTAAGTTCACGTATAAATTATAAAGAATCGAAGTGGTTTCGGGTATTAACTAATACCCGACTCCGGTCTTTTCGAATTCAATTTATCTTAACACATGTCATTCAGGTGAAATGCAACTCAACTTTTAAAAGGTGTGACCCCTTTTACTCTGTAATTCATCATTGACAGAAAACCAATCTATCATTGCCCACCAAACACATCATATCACTAATCTTTTCATATCAGAGTATCAATCAATTCAGGGTATTTAATTATCATTTAACCATTCATAAGCAAGATAAATAAATCACACCATCTCGAATAAATCTAATTAACCATAATTGAATCAATCATCTTTAAATCCTGCTTATTAATAAATTTCAACCCAATTGATTTACCATCCCATAATCATTCATCTTAATTAATCTTTCATGATTAATTATTCTTTAATTCCATTAAGATTATCATCATTATCTAATTACTTTCATTAAGTAACTATACTTAACCAAACTCCATGAATTAATTGCATCCAGTAATCAACCCTAATTACGCACAAACAGTAATTACCCCTATGTAATTGCTTACCCAAGCAATTACCCTTTGATTGCTACCCATGAAGTAATTCCTTTTAATTTATTACATCCTGTAATTATAAATTACTTCACTAAATCTCATCAAGTATTTATTATTTAATTAATCTGCAAGAGATTACCTTTAATTAACAAATTAATTTCAATCGGGTAATCTACTCTTTAATTACCCTTAAACCCCAAATTAATAAATCTTAATTGCAGATTAATTATTCTTTGACCATTAATTAATAAACCTTATTTATTGGTTAGCATAATTTAATTATAAATCAAATATTTCTTAATTACCAGTTAATTAATCATTAGTCATTTGTGAATTAAATTACTTAATTACTTAACTACTAACCATTCGTTAATTAACTTTAAGTAGTTAATTACAAATTTATTTATTAATTAATCATTAATTAATCCAAACTCTAATTATAATTATAATGTAATTATTCTTAATTACATTCTAAAATAATTAATTGATATTAATTATTCAACTTAACTAATGTTTTCAAAGAATCTCCTTTAAACTTTGAAAATCAATTTAATATTAAATACAAACTTTAAATGTTAATTTACTTTATACTTCATTGAAATTAACTACTTAATAAAATATTAACTAAGTGTTAAAAACATTGTTAATGTATTAACTAAAAAAATAAATAAGACTTGTATTAGCCTCTTGACTAAAGCAACTAATCCCTTTATTAAGTTATAGTGCTCAGAACTTGTACAAACAGGTTTCTTAACTTTACCTTTATAATGAAACAGTGTAGTATTGATAAACCCGAGATTTCCCTTGGTCTACTCGAGTTATACATCGAGTCAAACACCATTTCCCCTGGGTCTTCCCTGTACACAACTTCTTCTTCCCCATCTTTTCTTTTCTGTAGTTAAGTTTTAACCAAGTAATTAGCATCAGGAATCAATTCACGCACAGGAGCAAAAATCCTGAAGCTTCCACCTTTTTTTACTCGAGTACGACTCGAGTCACACACCCACATGGCATTGACACCCATCACCGTTGCCGTGCACGTGCACGGCAGCGCGACCCAACTCCGATCGCCACCGTGACCTCAGACAAGTCACTTACAACCACCCCATCGCGATCGGCCTTCCAGGAAACCCAACTTCACTGTGAAATCAAATCATGCAAATACAAACCCATCATCCTGAGACCCAACGTCAATCTTCTCGACTACTTCCATCTCCGTTCATTAGAGACCACGGTTATTTGCCTGGACCACCGCCTACATCTTACGTTCCTATCCCCGCAACTCCATCTCAACTCGATTCGATGTTGAGAACACAATTTCCCAGAAACCCATTACAATGAAAACTTCACCTTAAACCCTAGATCGACGTCTAGCCATCGCCATGGTAGCTTTAAAAATCCATGACCATTTTTAACGACTCAGCCTACCTCCAAGCTATCTTCCTTCTTGAACACGAGATCCCAAAATCTTTTGATCAACAGAAATTACTCTAAACCCAAAACCCGTTCATCATGTTATTTCTCTTGAAATAAAACCCTAAAAATCTTAATTATAATTTTAAAAATTCTAGTTTTTGATGGCTAAATAGATTATACCTCTGAATCAACCAATTATTGAAATCGAGATTTTTGATAGGTTTTAAAATCTACTGATCTTCTTACTACTTTGTTAAAAGTAGCTCCAGATTGATCTTGAAAAATATATATGTATTTTTTTAAATTTATATCCTGGTATAATTAACAAAATTTGTATATACATCTTGTTCTAAAGAAGATTTAGAGAAGGAAAACAAATTTTCCTTTTTCTTTTCCAGATTTTATACCCTGAACAAAAGAACAGAACAAGAATCTTGCAAACATGCATACATTCCCAATCAAATTCACATATATACTCATATGATCACATAAAGCAATCATGTAAACACTAATTACCAATTTTCTTCTAGATTTCTGCATGCATCAAGACTGAAAACAGATTGAAGGCTTGTTTACTCACAATATGCAAAACAGAGGTATGCTTTTAAACCTGAGATTGCTACTGATTTCAAAACTGTTTAAGAAAGTAAGATTTACTCACATATTTATATATGTACATAAAAATCATTTTAAACAACATGCACTGGTTACTTCCATCTTAATACACATTAACCTTGGTAATTTATTGCTACGGGCTTTAGATCACTCCTTACTACAAGAGTTATACTTCATTTTTAGGTTTAAGGATGTAGATTGCTCACCTGAAAATTGTAAATAGAGAAGACTGTGATGATCCCTTGCTTTGAACTGAATTATGAATTGTTGAATCCACTTGATTTTGCTTTAAATGTTGTTCTGAACTGGATTTCCCCTGTGTTGATTTAGGATCTGATCTGCTTGAGCTAATTCTTTGAATTAATCTTACTTGATTAAGTTGTATTGCTCAAATTTGAATCCGTAGTTTAATTACAGTTATTCATTTCTTTCTAGAAGTTAAGAAGATAGAAGAAAATGAAAAGATGAATGAAGTATATTTTATATAATGAAAATTAGAATTTATAAAAATAATAATAAATTTTTGACACTTGTCATATTAAAGGCTAATCACCTAACACATATACTTAGCATAGTTTTAAAAGACTACACTTGTGTTATTTTACTTATATTATCTTTGAATGATTTTCAAAAATTTTATCTCAATTAATAAATACATTTCTAAACTAGTAAATGCTTTCTTTAAGATATCAATTATTTTTATATCCAATTTACTTTAAGATATTTATCTTTGAATTTCTATTCTAATATCCGAATCCAAATTAAAAAAACGATTTGATATACATAATTTTAACAAATCCAAATTCCATATGTAATTCTATTTAAAACATTATTATTATTATTATTGTTTTAAAATAACAATTTTATCAATTTTAATTAATTAAAAAAAATGGAGATTATCACATTTAAATTTTGCTTGAAATTTCGGAATATCACAATTGGTGAATTAAGTTACTTTAAATAGAGATGGGAATTGGTTTAAAGAATTATAAATTAATAAGTAAATCTAAGATGTATATATAAATATTAATGTAACGAAATATGAAACAATGTTAACTATGTTAGTTGAGTAATAATTGAGTGAATATTAAGTTGTAATCGAATAAAATCAAATTTATTGGAATTAATTTGCAATTAATTGGATTAGTTGCATTTGACATTTGAACACTGTATTTACCGAAATAATTGACACTAAAATTATATGTGAATTTTCTTTTAGCTATATTAAGTACCTAAAGGATAAAAATGACAAAAATCTACTAGTTTATAATTTGTGCAGTTATGGTAGATGTGATTGGTCATTTGAAATGATTAATTCTATAAGATGTAATAAATGTTAATTTTAGTTATAAAATTAAAATTGTTTGTTTATTTGAAATATAAAATTCAATAAGACTCGAATAACAAGAGTAAGATTTTAAAAAAAGTGGAATTTAATATTAAAATACCGCGTTAATGAAAATTACGAAGGAAATTTGAGAATATTAATGCAATAGATACAAACCAATGTAAATTGCATGTTTTGATGATAATAGACTGAATAATAGAATGAAAGGAAATTAAATGAAATTTGGAAAATTTAATTTACAATTTCTAAATTCAATGAATTTGAGATAAACACTGAAATTTGTTAAATTTATCAACTTTAAATTGACTTTTAATTTGGTTAAAACATTGTAATTTGATTGAGAAATATAAAGTGAAAAATATGTACCTTTTAAGATTGAAATTTAAAAATTGAATTTTTTATTAATTATTAATTTATTTAATTAATAGAAAAATAGCCATTTCGGCCACTGACTCGGCTTTCGACGAAACTAGTTTCATCGGATCCGTAACGGTGAATTATAATAGTGTTTCAAGTTTCGTAGCGATCAGACTTGTCGTTTGATCGTACGGACTCGAAACGCCTTGAAATTTATGCAACTTAAATCAATTGAAATCAATTTGAAAAAATTTGAATGTAGCATAACTTCTTTACACGATGGAATTTGGACGTGAAACTTTTTCCATCGCGTTTAAAATTTAAACATATATTTTGATATATGGGTTGACCCTTTTCCGTTCCGGAATCGAAACGGGCTTTTCGGGTCAACTATCATTCAAAACCCAAATCCAACCTAGCTCATTCTTTCTATTCTGTTTGCCTATATATATGTGGTTATAAACCCTAGGTCATTGCTTATCCCTCATTCTGAACGTATGCTCTTCCTCATTCCACTGTAAACTCTAATCTTCCCAATCAAATTTCAATTTCAAAAAAAAAAAAAAAATTTTTGCGGATCTGCAGTAACTTCTGGTCGCGCTTTGAGTTTCAGAGGCAAAAACGCTGCATCTACTTCGGATTAGGAAGAAAGTTACTTGGGTCGCTCCGGGTCGTTTTGGCAAAAACTCCAAGCAACCACCGGGGAATTGAGGCGGTGGACCGAAGTTGAACTCGTAGTCGACTTAGGACCAGAATTTTCCAATCTTCTAATTTTCCTAACTTTTTCATACGAGCTCGGATTCATGCGCGGTTTGTTTTACTAGGATCGTGTAGAATTACAGACGTTTTGGCACTGTTTTGGATGGATTTGGAGACCGTTGAAATTTTGGGTTTAAATTGGATTTAAATTCAAAAGGTGGGTGTTTTAACCCACTCACAACCTCTAAGATTTCTTATGTTGGTTAAATTGATTTATGATGTGTTTAATATTTTATTTATAGCTGTTTGGCATATATTTCATCATTTTCTCAGTTAAATTGCATTCATTTAATTTACGCGTTATTTAATTCATTATTGCATTTAAAACTGCCAGTTAATTGTTAATTAATTTATTTATTTACTGCATTAAAACTGTCAGTTAAAATTTTAGTAAAAATTATTATTGCATATAACATGCTAGTTAAATTTATTTATTATTGCATATAAAATACAGTTAAACAGTTATTTAATTCATTATTGGAAAATTAACTATCAGTAATTAATTATTATTTATTGATGTGATTGTTTGAATTGGATGATAAATTGATGAATGTTTGATGATTGATATGATGGACGAATGGATGTTGTATTTATATTGTATAAACTGCAAGTTATTATGCATTTTCATTTCATTCGGGATTGCGGTTTGAAATGATATACAACCGCATTTTTATTTTTAAACTGCGGATTGAAATGATAAATATCCGTATCACTTGACCATAGGATATAAAATTATATACAGGCACCGCGGTATATATATAAAATTGTTTTTGAAATGATTTTCTATGGTTTGGATAGGATACGGTTTAATAAATATTAAATTTTGATATTTTATAAATATTATTTTATATATATATATAGTTAAATTTTTGAATTTAAGCTATGTATAAATCTGTTAAATAAAAATGAATAAGTTGAATAATGGAGTTTGATAATTTATATTATATGATTTAGTACAGGTTTAATATATTGTATATATATGTAGGGTTTAAATGGTTCAAATCAATTAAGATTGGAAGATAAATCGAAAATTTATTTGGAATTGGGCTTAATTAAGAATTTAACTTCATAGGTTGATGTAGAATTTATTAACAAAGGGTATGATATTTATAACTAAATTTTTATTCAAGATGAATTAAATGAATATTTCTAGTATAAATAAAATTGAAGGAAATATTTAGTTATAAGTAATTTGAGTTTTATTTAAAGGATTATGTATCTATTTTGCAAATATTTCAAAGCTAAATAATAGGACAATAAATTGTTGAATAGAAATTTCCAACCTTAGTTTTGAAATGGTTAAATACTCAAAGTTTGAAATATATTGAAATCGAAGTATTTTATTGAAACTGAAAGTGAATCTAAATTTATGGGTTTAGACTAAAATTAAAGTGGATAAATGGTAAAGGCGTGGAAATTATTTACTTTATAAAGTAATTTAAAATCAACTAATTTACATACTGTTGAATATCCAAACCATTTAAGTTTTGGAAGTTATGGTTTAAAACTATGGATTTCGAAGTATTATGTTTGAAAGTTATAATTCAAATATTTGGTTTCGAGGTATTATAAATTTTAAAAGTGGAATGATTTTGGAAAAGAAATGTATTTGAAATAAGAAAATGATATCATATTCATTTGGGTTTTAAAAGAAAATTATATCGTATTTATATGGTTTTGAAATGGATATTATATCCTAGTTTTGAAAGTATAATTATTTTTAAATGACTGCTGTGTTATTATAACGTTTGGTTGTTAAAGAGACCGGGATCGGAAGTTGACATACTTTCTGCCAACTCCAAAAACCACTTTAACAACCGTGTACGCGGTGGAGATTCCAGAATGAAGTAGGTTGGCGGCGACGTTTCCTGTAAAGTAAATACCTGGACCCGACTACCGTGAGTTGGCATAAGGTGGCTAAAACAGGAACGGTCGACGGGCCAAGGGGGTTAGCGCCCTTTATCGGATACTCCTCTTCGATACTATACTCTGACTTTGGATTGATTCGGTGGACACTTTTGATTTTGATTTTAGGACGGAGTTTGTCCGAGGTGGGCGGTAGCTGCGGCTACGCGTTACCACTAGCCCGGAAGCGTAATTGGTATATCTACCATGGCATTGCCTAGTTGTGCCGTGTCACCTACCCTAGCGCGCCTTATATGATTTTGTTTTATACCATACCTATGGAGTGCCCTCTGACGACGCCCAGTACGGCGGAGATTACGGTACTGTATAGACTATGGGAATATATTTGTGTTAAGGGCTATATGGGTAACCCCTTAACGCGATTTAAAAGTAAGTTTATTTTACAATTCGACATTATTATAATAGCGAAATATGCTACATAGTAGATAGTTTAACGGATCCTTAGGAGATGTAAATCCCGAGCATCTCTTGAGTTTATTTTACAATTCGACATTATTATAATAGCGAATATGCTACATAGTAGACAGTTTAACGGATCCTTAGGAGATGTAAATCCCGAGCATCTCTTGAGTTACTGCACTCATATTAATTTATGTTGATTTAACTTACATAAGATCTTTTAGTTCTGACTCGAGTGTTTTGTCTTTTCAATTCGCTCAGGTCAGTTCGAGCGTTTCGGGATCGAAGACTTTAGCTCTGGAGGATGAAGACGGAGATTTCTATTATTATTATTTATTATATTCCACTACACTCATATTGTTCCGATGCATTGTTATTGGTATGTGTAACTCTGAGATGTATTATATAAATATAATCAATGTTTTTGTAAACAAATTTATAAACTGTATATTTGATTATTATATTTTATCCTTCTGCTGTGAGATTCTGTTTTCTTTTTATTTCTTTCTTGTTTTTCTTATTAACCCCATAACAATCCGCCTTTCCATATGGTTTGAACCGGCACGTGTGTCGATTTAAAGTGTGCGAAAAGGATGGACGTTACATCTGCTATCAGAGCTTTGGTTTAGCGTTAAACCTTAGCTTTGTGGGATTGGACTCTTTAGTAATAAGGTAGTAATACCCTATAGGAGTCGCTGAGTGTATATATATGAGAGAGCGTATTTGTTTGTGTTATAAAAGGGTTTTAATATGGTGTTAATGTGTTCCGTTTTGTATTTATAAATTCTGGTTGGTGCATGGGACGCTGTGACATCAATAGGGATTTCTAAACACTTAATAGGACAGACCGACATGATATTTGTTTTATATAGGTGAATGAAATAATTTTGGCTATTATATTTTCTATATATAAAATAAATTTTTTCAAATGATATCTATATTTGGCTGCAATAGATTGGTTGTTAGGTAATAAAATGTATAAATAATAATAGAAATCAGATTTAAAAATAAAATAATTGAAATTTGGGAAATTTAGAACTTAAGGTCTGGGGTTTGAAATTTCTTTCGAATAAATTTTGGAATATAATATTATTTTTTATAAGTACTTTCCGATATAAATATTTATTATAATTTGGAAGAATTGTTTTAAAGAAAATTTTGGAGAAAATAAGTTTTGTACTTTCCTCTCTGTCGCTGGAAAATAATTTCGGTGATGGCGGCCACATCATCGACTTTCATTTTCGAGTTTCGAAGGGGGAAGGCCACTGTAGTAGTCCTATTGCAGATTCATTTGTTGAAAAATATATAAATTTTGAATTATTTTAAATATAATTAGAGATATATAAGTTTTAAGAATATATTTATCTATTGTTTTAAAATAAATTGAAATTTTAACCCGGTATTAAATTCTTAAATTTCCATTAATTAATTGTTTCAATTATTGTAGTGAAATGAAAGGTAAGTAATTAATAGTTGAAACCTCAAATTTAGGTAAGAGATTTAAGGCTAAGTTATAAAAGAAATAAAAAGGAAGTTGAAATTGTAACTTATAAGAAAAAGGTAAAAATTTATTGAACAATGAATTAATTAAAGGAAATGGAACAAACTTGTATAACTTTCAAATTACACCCTTAAATAACATATATATAACTTACCAAATATTAAAAGTTGAAATGTTTAATAAGAGATTGTAATAGAATATTATACAAGTATAAATTTGAAATAATGAAAGTATTCAATGAAATTGCTGTTAAATGAGATTTTAATGTTATAAACTTAAGTTTAAATTGATAAATAAATGAAATGAAGTAGTGTAAATGAATGATAATGAACTTAAGTAAACAATTGAAGCTATTTATAAATAAAATTTGCAGGAAAATGAATACTGTAATAAATAAATGAGGACATGCAGTAATAAATGAATGAATAGTTATAACAAAATAAAAAGGAACTGGCATGACCTGAGTTAATGGAATTGAATAATTGTAAGTAATAAGTAAAAATAAATGAAGCAAACGTTTAATGAGTAAATGTAAAATTTAAAAGATAAATCACTGTATAATTAAAAAGAAAATCAAACAATAAAAGGTATGAAATGAAATTAATAATAAGTTAAGTTGATTGTTGTTTGGATTTGTTATTGATGGTTGTTTGGGCAAGGGTACTTTGAAATTGGATTTGGGTGAATGAATAATCTATTTAGTCTTATCTAAGACTGTTGAGTAAATGATGCGCTAGTAGTTTATTCTTCATTCCGTACAATTCAAAACTTTTGAACCCGAATATTTTTTTTTTGTTTGATTGAATGGTTGTTTTGTATTTGTTGTGTATGATGTTTGTTGAATTGATGGTTGTTGTATTGATTTGTTGTTAGCAATTGAAACCACTTAAATATTTCACTTTACATAAATTGTTAACCCTTTGGATTTTATAAGTGAAATGCATGTTATGGAAGCAATTGCTACTATTTTTGGTTCCATAAATTAAGCGTAAATTACCCGACGAATAGGTACGTTTCGGATTTCGGCTTATAGCGCTATTTTATATTTTTCCTGGGTTTGGGATATTATATTTTGGATAATATATGTAATATAATTGTTATATTTGGATATTATATTTTCTCCGGAGCCTCTCCGTACAAAGGAGATTTTGCTAAAATTTTCTGTAAATTTTGGACTTAGAAAAATTTGAAAATGTTTTACAAACTTTAATAATTTATGTATAAAAGATTTAAATGGGTATAAATTGGCATATTTTATTTTAAATTATTTTATTTTGTAAACTTATTTGTTTATAAATTCAATATTTAAGAAAGATATATTGATTTCTTATTTCTTTCTTCTCCATTCTTTTCCCTTTTCGGAGATGAAAAGTTTTGAGTGGGGGAGAGTGTAACGACCCGTAAATTTCGACAATTAAAGTTGTTAATAAATAAGATTTTGTAATTGAAATTTTGTAAAAATAAAAAAAAGGTGATAAATTAGTATTGAAATGAAATCCAATTGAAGAAATAGTGGAAACCATTATAATTTGTAAATTAAATTTGATTTGTGAAATTAATAATGGAAGAAATAAATTGAAAATAGTATTAATGAAATAATAACTGAATTGAATTACAACTATATAAATGAAAGTAAATTTTATTAAGTGGATGTCAACATTGAATAAATTAATTAAAATAAATTCTAAATACATGTTTGGATAGAATCAATAATTGATGGATTAAATGGTAAGTAATTAGAATTTAATTCTATAAAATTTGAAAACTGGATGTAATGTAAAGTAATAAGGTTAGTGTAATACCCATTAATGAATGGAATGAAATGGGACTAATATGAATGTATATTAGGTTATAAATCAATTTGAATGAAAAAAAACCGTAAATATTGATCGATAAATAAATATACAAGTATATTAAAGGTTATAATAGTGGGTTACTAGTAAATTCACTCATTTACCAATAAAGATAATTAGATGTGCCTTGATGATAATTAATAACATAACGGAAAAGAGTAAATGTATTCATTAGAATATTAGTTGCAATTGGATAGGGATTTTAAGTAACAATGTTAATGCAAGGTAAGTAATGCTAAATTAAAGTCAATAATAATGAATAGTGACTAATCAAAAATTTGTAACATATATTATAAATTACCTGCTTATTTGTTAATGGAATTAGAATTTGTAATAAGTGAAAATTAGAAAATAAAAAAATGCTACACTAATGGAAATGAAATAACGTTTGTGTAAATGTTGAGTAATATAGGGTCGTATTTATTATAAGCGTTACTTTAATATTTATGATTAATGGTGAAATTAATACGAGAAGAGTGTAAAGTAATAACTAAGAAAGGAACATGTTATAAATTGATTATGACCTAAACTTAAGTGTAAGTTAAAGATGGAAATTGAATCTAATCCATTCAATTGGAAACTTATCAAAATAAATTGGATTCAATGTATAATAAAGAGGTTATTTTAAGAAATTGAAACAAATTCTATAATTGGTGAATTAAGTTACTTTAAATAGAGATGGGAATTGGTTTAAAGAATTATAAATTAATAAGTAAATCTAAGATGTATATATAAATGTTAATGTAACGAAATATGAAACAATGTTAACTATGTTAGTTGAGTAATAATTGAGTGAATATTAAGTTGTAACCGAATAAAATCAAATTTATTGGAATTAATTTGCAATTAATTGGATTAATTGCAGTTCACATTTGAACACTGTATTTACTGAAATAATTGACACCAAAATTATATGTGAATTTGCTTTTAGCTATATTAAGTATCTAAAGGATAAAAATGACAAAAATCTACTAGTTTATAATTTGTGCAGTTATGGTAGATGTGATTGGTCATTTGAAATGATTAATTCTATAAGATGTAATAAATGTTAATTTTAGTTACAAAATGAAAATTGTTTATTTATTTGATATATAAAATTCAATAAGACTCGAATAACAAGGGTAAGATTTTAAAAAAAGTGGAATTTAATATTAAAATACTACGTTAATGAAAATTACGAAGGAAATTTGAGAATATTAATGCAATAGATACAAACCAATGTAAATTGCATCTTTTTGATAATAATAGACTGAATAATAGAATGAAAGGAAATTAAATGAAATTTGGAAAATTTAATTTACAATTTCTAAATTCAATGAATTTGAGATAAACACTGAAATTTGTCATATTTATCAACTTTAAATTAACTTTTAATTTGGTTCAAACATTGTAATTTGATTGAGAAATATAAAGTGAAAAATCTGTCAATTTTAAGTTTGAAATTTAAAAATTGAATTTTTTTATTAATTAATAATTTATTTAATTAATAGAAAAATAGCCATTTCGGCCACTGACTCGAATTTCGACGAAACCCATTTCATCGGATCCGTAACGGTGAATTATAATAGTGTTTCAAGTTTCGTAGCGATCAGACTTGTCGTTTGATCGTACGGACTCGAAACGCCTTAAAATTTATGCAATTTAAATCAATTGAAATCAATTTGGAAAATTTGAATTTAGCATAACTTCTTCATATGTGGAATTTGGATGTGAAACTTTTTCCATCGCGTTTAAAATATTTTTAAACATATATTTTGATATATGGGTTGACCCTTTTCCGTTTCGGAATTGAAATGGGCTTTTCAGGTCAACTATCGTTCAAAACCCAAATCCAACCTAGCCCATTCTTTCTATTCTATTTGCCTATATATATGTGGTTATAAACCCTAGGTCATTGCTTATCCCTCATTCTGAATGTATGCTCTTCCTCATTCCACTGCAAATCCTAATCTTCCCAATCCAATTTCAATTTCAAAAAAAAAAAAAAAATTTGCGGATCTGCAGCAACTTCTGGTCGCGCTTTGAGTTTCAGAGGCAAAAACGTTGCATCTACTTCGGGTTAGGAAGAAAGTTACTCGGGTCGCTCCGGGTCGTTTTGGAAAAAACTCCAAGCAACCTCCGGGGAATTGAGGCGGTGGACCGAAGTTGAACTCGTAGTCGACTTTGGACCAGAATTTTCCAATCTTCTAATTTTTCTAACTTTTTCATACGAGCTCGGATTCATGCGCGGTTTGTTTTACTGGGATCGTGTAGAATAACGGACGTTTTGGATGGATTTGGAGACCGTTGAAATTTTGGGTTTAAATTGGATTTAAATTCAATTTAAATTCAAAAGGTGAGTGTTTTAACCCACTCACAACTTCTAAGATTTCTTATGTTGGTTAAATTGATTTATGATGTGTTTAAAATTTTATTTGTAGCTGTTTGGCATATATTTCATCATTTTCTCAGTTAAATTGCATTCATTTAATTTACGCGTTATTTAATTCATTATTGCATTTAAAACTGCCAGTTAATTGTTAATTAATTAATTTATTTACTGCATTAAAACTGTTAGTTAAAATTTTAGTAAAAATTATTATTGCATATAACACGCTAGTTAAATTTATTTATTATTGCGTATAAAATAGAGTTAAATAGTTATTTAATTCATTATTGGAAAATTAACTGTCAGTAATTAATTATTATTTATTGATGTGATTGTTTGAATTGGATGATAAATTGATGAATGTTTGATGATTGATATGATGGACGAATGGATGTTGTATTTATATTGTATAAACTGCAAGTTATTATGCATTTTCATTTCATTCGGGATTGCGGTTTGAAATGATATACAATCGCATTTTTATCTTTAAACTGTGGATTGAATGATAAATATCCATATCACTTGACCACAGGATAGAAAATTATATACAGGCACCGCGGTATATATATAAAATTGTTTTTGAAATGATTTTCTATGGTTTGGATAGGATACGGTTTAATAAATATTAAATTTTGATATTTTATAAATATTATTTTATATATACATATATAGTTAAATTTTTGAATTTAAGCTATGTATAAATCTGTTAAATAAAAATGAATAAGTTGAATAATGGAGTTTGATAATTTATATTATATGATTTAGTACAGGTTTAAGATATTGTATATATATGTAGGGTTTAAATGATTCAAATTGATTAAGATTGGAAGATAAATCGGAAATTTATTTGGAATTGAGCTTAATTAAGAATTTAACTTCATAGGTTTATGTAGAATTTATTAATTTGAAATTTTAAAAGGTATGATATTTATAACTAAATTTTTATTCAAGATGAATTGAATGAATATTTTTAGTATAAATAAAATTGAAAGAAATATTTAGTTACAAGTAATTTGAGTTTTATTTAAAGGATTATGGATTTATTTTGCAAATATTTCAAAACTAAATAATAGGACAATAAATTGTTGAATAGAAATTTCCAACCTTAGTTTTGAAATTGTTAAATTCTCAAAGTTTGAAATATATTGAAATCGAAGTGTTTTATTTAAACCAAAAGTGAATCTAAATTTATGGGTTTAGACTAAAATTAAAGTGGATAAATGGTAAAGGCGTGGAAATTATTTACTTTATAAAGTAATTTAAAATCAACTAATTGACATACTGTTGAATATCTAAACCATTTAAGTTTTTGAAGTTATGGTTTCAAAACTATGGATTTCGAAGTATTATGTTTGAAAGTTATAATTCAAATATTTGGTTTCGAGGTATTTTAAATTTTAAAAGTGGAATGATTTTGGAAAAGAAATGTATTTGAAATAGAAAAATGATATCATATTGATTTGGATTTTAAAAGGAAATGATATCGTATTTATATGGTTTTGAAATGGATATTATATTCTAGTTTTGAAAGTATAATTATTTTTAAATGACCGCGGTGTTATAATAACCTTTGGTTGTTAAAGAGACCGGGATCAGAAGTTGACATACTTTATGCCAACTCCGAAAACCACTTTAACAACCGTGTACGCGGTGGAGATTCCAGAATGAAGTAGGTTGGTGGCGGCGTTTCCTGTAAGGTAAATGCGTGGACCCGACTCCCGTGAGTTGGCATAAGATGGCTAAAACAGGAGCGATCGACGGGCCAAGGGGGTTAGCGCCCTTTATCGGATATTCATCTTTGATACTATACTCTGACTTTGGATTGATTCGGTGGCCACTTTTGAATTTGATTTTAGGGGGGAGTTTGTCCGAGGTGGGCGGTAGGTACGGCTACGTGTTACCACCACCCTGGAAGCGTAATTGGTATATCTACCTTGGCATTGCCTAGTTGTGCCGTGTCACCTACCCTATCGCGCCTTATACGATTTTGTTTTGTACCATACCTATAGAGCGTCCTCTGACGACACCCAGTATGGGGGAGATTACGGTACTGTATAGACTATGGGAATATATTTTGTATTAAGGGCTATATGGGTAACCCCTTAATTCTATTTAAAACTAAGTTTATTTTACAATTAGACATTATTATAATAGCGAAATATACTACATGGTAAATAGTTTAATGGATCCTTAGGAGATGTAAATCCCGAGTATCTCTTGAGTTACTGCACTCATATTTATTTATGTTGATTTAACTTACATAAGATCTTTTAGTTTTGACTCGAGTGTTTTGTCTTTTCAATTCGCTCGGATCAGTCCGAGCGTTTCAGGATTGAAGACTTTAGCACTGGAGGACGAAGACGGAGATTTCTATTATTATTTATTATATTCCACTACACTTATATTGTTCCGCTGCATTGTTATTGGTATGTGTAACTCTGATATGTATTATATAAATATAATCAGTGTTTTTATAAACAGATTTATAAAATGTATATTTGATTATTATATTTTATCCTTCCGCTGTGAGATTCTATTTTCTTTTTATATCTTTCTTGTTTTTCTTATTTACCCCATAACAATCCGCCCTTCTGTATGGTTTGAACCGGCACGTGTGTCGATTTAAATTGTGCTAAAAGGATGGACGTTACAAAATCAAAGATTATAAGTTAACTCAAAGTTTCAAGTGAAATAAAGTTTGTGAATGCTTTGAATATAGAGCAAGAATTGAAAGAGAGCAAAGTGAAAATTCGGTGAAGTATGAGAAGAATCAAAGCATGTTTATATAGAGTATATAGGGATGCAATTGTTCGTGAAAGATTTCAATCAAAAGTTGCATCTATTCCTATTGGAATTGGATTGAAACCTCTTCATGGAAGAAAGTGTCTTTTCAGTAAAAAAAAGGCCGTTATTTTCCGTTCAGTCAACTGACACAGAAGTGCCAGTCAAGTTAAATTCAAAAACGTGCATTTCAAAACAATATGTTGTGCACTAACACAGGTCAGTCGACTGGCTATTCTGAGTCAGTCGACTGACTTGTGCTATGTTGCACAGATCACTTAAAAACTCTATATTTCAAGATAATTTTTTTTTGTATGTGAGTGTGACTTCTTGAGGGATGATTTTAACAAAATTTGATCATAACCAAGACTCAAGAACAATATAAATATACATACTTTGAAGTCTTGTCTTTGTTTGAAGTTTTGTCGCTGTGATCGTCAATGCTTGTTGATGTTCTTCGTCATGAATCAAAATTATGATTCAACATTCTCCCCCTTTTTGATTGATGACAATATATATAATTGACGATATATAATATGAGTTATAAAGAATTTGTTTTCATTATTTTCTCCCCCTGAATGTATGGCTCTGCAAGAAATCTTCGTCGGAATCAGAAGTATCTTCCTCCTCCAGTTGAATTGGTTTCCTTCCTTTAGCGGTGTCATGAGCACTTGTGCTAGAGCTTGTGGCTTTGGAAGTCGACCAAGAGAATTATGGAGCTGGTCTTTTTCCAGGATCCAAATGCAAAGAACCGGTAGTGGAAGATGTACAAGAAATAGCCTCCCATAATGTTGAGAAGAAACCTTTAATCTTGTTAAGCTTTTTATCTATCTTATTCAAACGAGAGCCAAGAATAACTTGATTTTGTGCAAGCAAATCAATAGCCTCTCGCGATGTTTGGCCAACAGTTGGACGACGGATAACCTCTTCTTCGGATTGATACGTTTGAGAAGAGGATTGTTCGGCAATGTGAATACCTTGTCGTCTTTGTTGTTGGGTTGCTTGCCAATCGTGAAAGGTGATAAAAGGTTCCGGTCGATCAGGGAGTTTCATTAATCTTATGGTACGAATGTTATATAATCCGACTTTGAAGAATTCAGACTCCGGGGATCTTATACCAAAATCATTTAATAGTCGCATTATATATTCACCAAAGTAAATGACATTAGTTCTACCTTGGTTAAAACTGAGTAATTCATCCGGAAGAAGCTGTCCAATTAACATGCACATTTCCCCATATAGCATACAAAACACGAAAATTTTCAGGATATACTAATTCATATGATCATGTTCGGGGGGTTATGGTTTTAAGAAGAAATTTATGCATTAATCTAGCTTTTGGTCGAAGAGACATAGATTTTACTTCAACAGCGTTATCTTCTAGAAATAAGTGACTTATATTGTCTCGAAGTTTCATATCACAACTTACATTGCGAAGATTAATTCCCCCTACTCTAGTTTGAAGCAAATGGTTCATTCGTTCTAGAGAAAGAAAAATAGAGATGCCACATAACGAAGTCCAAATGCAGTTTTCTCTATTTCTAGGTCCTGGCTCCTGAAGATTTAAGTTTGCATAAAAGAGTATAACCATTGTACGATTGAGTTTTAGGTTGTTCTTCTTGCAGTCCAGAAAAGTATCCAACCTACTTCTTTCGGAAAGCCCTCGTATGCCATATGCGTTAAAATCAGGATAATAAACAAAAGGACCTTCAAAAATACGCGAGTCTTGCTTATTGATCCACCGTTGAATTGCTTTATCCTGAACTGACCAAATAGCAATCTGAGAATCTATTGGAGTAGAGGAAGAAGAAGAACCCTTTTTTACACGCTTTGTTTGCCTCGGAGCCATTTAAATTGAAAGAGATGGGTAAAAAAATTTGAATTTGGTAATAGGGAAGAGGTGAAATTCGAAATTAGGTCTGGAGAAAAGAAGAAGAAAGGTTAAAAAAGTGAAAGTGGGGGGTTAAAAAAGTAGGAAAAGGCAGTAAAAATACAGAAGGCCTACGTTCAGTCGACTGAAATTAGCGAGTCAGTCGACAGAAAGCAGTTCCCGAGAGTTTTTATATGAATTCAGTCGACTGACTTAGTAATTTCAGTCGACTGAGCTGAAGCAGAAACTTATTATATGGAACTCAATTGACTAAATCAGTTTTTCCAGTTGACTAAGCTGAACCCGAGAGTTTTTACTATGAAATCCAGTCGACTAACTCAGTTTTTCCAGTTGACTGAATTTGTTTTTCAGGATATACAGTCATTTTTGAGCACCAATAGATTATTTTTACTATATATATTAATACAATGCATAATAAATATGGAGTAAAATAATTAAAAAATAGATAACAAAAACATATTTATTTTGAAGATGAGGTCGATGGAGAGGTGGATTTTGTTGGTTCATCTTTAATCTTCTCAACACATGGTCGTAGAGGTGACCAACGGTTTCCACGCTCCCAAGAGTTTGGAGAGACAGGTGGAGCTTGTGGCGACCTATCCCATGGATTTTGAGTTGACAATGGTGTAGGTTGATGAGCCGAAGAGGAAGATGAACCGCAGAACTTCCATCCAATTTGTTCAAGAAAACTCAGACGTCTAGAGTTCATTTTCTGTTCATAATACATTTCACGCTGAAGCGTTATTGATTCCCTCTGGTAATGATGAAGATCGTCAATTTTTTGCTTGGTTTGAGGAGAACCAAAGAACAGGAATCGTCTAGCTTTCTTTTTCTCAGGTGTATAACCCGTTCGATAAGTTGATGGTCTTGCAGGTTCATGGGTGGGAGTAGGGTTGGTAGCTTTGATGAAGCTGATGATGGAGTCTCAAAGTTGATAGAAGAGTAGGATGATCCATCTGATGAGTTATGTGATGACAACATTTTGAATTTAGAAGATGATGTAGAGAAAGAAACAAATATATTTTTTTTCTTAAAATATTAATTCTTTTTGATGGGAATATGAGAACAGAGAGCTGAATATATAGGAGTAAAAGGTAGTTAAGAAAAGATGGTTTAACGTGCAGTTTGAATAATTAGAGGAAGGGAATGAACCATAACAAATTTGTGGCTGAAATTTTCTTAGAATTTTTTTTTTAGAAATATAAAGAAACAGATGTATATGGTGTAGATGTGAAGCAATGAATAGACAAGTGGTAAAGACATAGACTTATCAATCTCGAGGTGCAGAGTTCGAGTACCAAAAAAAATACATACATACATACATACATACATACATATATATATAATTTATTAATTTTAAATTAATTTATTTTTATAATTCTGATAAAGAAATTATACCTAGTTCTCTTCTTAATTTTATAAAACAATTTTCATTTAGAGGTTTAGTGAAGATGTCAGCTAACTGATTTTCAGAATTTACAAAATCTAAATTTATTATATTCTTTTCAATATTATCACGAAGAAAATGACGACGAATGTCAATATGTTTAGTTCGTGAATGATTGACAGGATTTTTAGACAAGTTAATAGTACTATAGTTGTCACTGTATATAGTTGAATTTGATAAATTTATATTGAAATATTTAAGTGTTTGTTGCATATAGATTACTTGAGTACAAGCCAAAGCAGCAGAAATATATTCTGCTTCACATGTAGAAAGAGAAACGCAATTTTGCTTCTTGTTAAACCAAGGTACAAGTGATTTTTCAATAAAATGGCACGTACCACTTGTAGTCTCAATCTGTTCGAGAGCCACCGGAATCAACATCACCATATGAAACTAATTCAAATGGACATTCTTTAGGATAGAATAGACCGAATTCCTTAGTGTTAGTGAGATAACGTAATATACATTATATTGCTCTTAAATGTGATTCCTTTGGATTGGCTTGGAATCTAGCACACAAACATACACTCATCGTTATGTCAGGACGACTTGCAGTAAAATATAGTAATGATCCAATCATACTTCGATATAGTTTCTGGTCAACACTTTTGCCATTGTCATCTTTTTCAAGACGTGTTGTCATACTCAATGGAGTTGGTTTGGCAGAAGTATTTTCCATTCCGAAACGTTTGATTAAATTATCACAATATTTTTCTTGATTAATAAAAATGCAATTTTTAGTTGTTTTATTTGTAAACCAAGAAAATATGTTAATTCTCCCATGTGAGACATTTCAAATTCCTTGGTCATTATTTTTAAGAAGTCCTGACACAACTTGTCATTAGTAGAACCAAAAATGATATCATCAACATAAATTTGAACTATTAAAATATCCTTTTTCGAATGTTCAATAAAAAGTGTTTGATCAACTTTCCCAATTTGAAAGCCCGAAGAAATTAGATATGTCTTTAGCCGTTCATACCAAGCACGTGGTGCTTGTTTTAAACCGTAAAGAGCTTTCTTGAGTTTATACACGTGATTAGAGAATTTCTCGTGAATAAATAAGGAAGGTTGTTCAACATACACTTTTTCTTTTATATAACCATTCAAAAAAGCACTTTTAACGTCCATTTGATAAAGTTTGAAGTTGTGAAAACATGCATATGCCGTTAAGATTCGTATTGCTTCCAGTCTTGCTACCGGAGCAAATGTTTCTTCGTAGTCAATTCCTTCTTCTTGATTATATCCTTGTGCGACCAATCTTGCTTTATTTCTAGTGATGTTACCTTGATCGTCTGCTTTGTTCTTGTAAACCCATTTTGTTCCAATAACAGTTCGATCACTTAGTCTTGGAACTAATTTCCAAACTTTATTGCGTTCAACTGGTTTAGCTCTTCTTGCATTGCAATTATCCAGTAGTCATCAGTGGAAGCTTCTTTGGGATTCTTTGGTTCGATATTAGAAAGGAATGCTATGTGGCCCATTTGATTTATTTGACTTCTAGTTAGTACATTTGAATTAATTTCTCCAATAATATTTTGAACAGGACGATTCCGTAATATTTTTGGTGAAGATCTTAATTCATCATTATTGTCAACAATGTTTCCATCATTTTCAAAATTTGTTGTTTCCGTATTTGTAATGTTATCTGGAAAATCTTCATCATCTTCTATACTTGGTTTTTGTAGAAAATTTTCATCGAAAGATACGTGTAACGTTTCTTCAACAGTAATTGATCTTTTATTCATACACGATAAGCTTTGCCACGATCTAAATATCCTTGAAAGATTCCTTCGTCGGATTTTGCATCGAATTTTCCCAGCTGATCTTTTGTATTTAATATAAAACATTTTGAAGCAAATACTTTAAAATAAGAAATCTTTGGTTTTTTTCCAGTAAAAAGTTCATAAGAAGTGTTTATCATTAGAGGTCGAATAGAAACACGGTTCGAAACATAACAAGCAGTTGCAACAGCTTCTGTCCAGAAATATTTTGGAAGAGTGCTTCCATTTAACAAAGTTCGTGCACATTCTTGTAGTGTTCCGTTTTTACATTCTACAACCCCAATTTGTTGTGAAGTTCTAGGAAACGAAAAATTATGAAAAATTCCTTTCTTTTTACAAAAATGGTCAAAAACTTCGGTTTCAAATTCTCCTCCATGATCAGTTCTTATATTCTTTATCTTCAAACCTTTTACATTTTGATTCCGTTTGACAAAAAATTTAAAATGCTCAAACGTATCACTTTTGTTTTTCATAAAAATGGTAAAGTATATCTAGAAAAATCATCTACTATTACAAACACATATCTATTGTGGTTTAAGGATTGAACTTGAGTTGGCCTAAATAAATCCATGTGTAGTAGTTTAAGTGGTTGTAATGTAGAGATAATTTTCTTAGATTTAAAAGATGATTTGGTCAATTTTCCTAATTGACATGCATCACAAATATGATTGACTTTGAAGTTCATTTTTGATAATCCTCTGACTAAATTATTTTTAGAAAGTTTGTTTATAGGTTTGAAGTTGATATGACAGAATCTTTTGTGCCATAGCCAAGGACCATTTTCATTAGCTATTAAACAGAATTGTGATTAATTTTCATATTTAGAACATAGATATTTCTGTCTCTATTTCCTTCAAATATAGGATTTTGATTTTTATCAAAAATGCTACATTTATCTTCAGAAAAAGAGATTTTGAAACCTTTGTCACATAACTGGATGATGCTTAAAAGATTGTGTTTTAAATTTTTGACTAGTAAGACATTTGAAATAAGAGGTAAATTAGATGTACCGACATTGCTGACATCGCCTTTTCCAATGATATATCGTTTGGAATTGTCTCCAAAAGTGACCGAACCTCCATCTGAATAAGTAATATTTGATAGCATATTTTTGTCTCCAGTCATATGTTTTGAACAACCGCTGTCGAGTATCCATTTTCCTCTCTTTTTAAGTGGGTCCTGCAAAAAATAATAATAACATTGGTACCCACTTTGTGATAGGGTCCTAAGAGTTAGGTCTTAGAAAACCAAACCCAAGTAGGTTTAGTATCCCCCTTAAAAATATAATCTTTATTTTTATGAACTGTTTCCAGAAATATATTTATTCCTAATCAAACTATTGTTTGTTTTAGGAACCCGTATTTTTATGGTTTTTGAAATATTTTTTCTTTTTGGATAAGTATTAGCATTAGAAATATTTCTCCTAATTTCCTTTTTAGGTGGTGATTTTGATTTCATAGTGTATCCTAGTCCCTTCTTGTTAGAAGTGGATTGAGAATTTTCAATAATATTGGATAGATTTTCTCTACCTTTATTAAAGTTAGAAACCTTTCTAGTAATATTATCTAACTTGGTTTTGAGGCAAGTATTATCTAATTCTATCATTTTGATTTTAATTTTTACTCATGATTTTCAAAGACAAGAGAATCATTCTTTTCTTTTTGAGTTGACTCAATAAAGTAAGTTGAGAATTATCATTAGAGAAGATATCTTGAATTTTTCCAAGTTCTTCTAATATTTTCTTTTCATCATTAAGCATATCTCTCTTGAATTCTGCTTTTCTCTGATTTTCTAGAGCTTCTTTATATTTTCTTTTGATGCTTTTTAAGGTATCAAGAAGGGTCTCAATTAATTTCAATCATATCATCAAAAGTAAGATCATTTACCTCATTCTCTGTAGCCATGAAACAAACATTAGCTTGTTCTTTCTCACTATCACTGCTGCTTACTGAAGAAGAAGAATCTGAATCATCCCAAGTTACTGAAAATGCTTTTCTTTTAATCTTGTCCTTTCTATTCTTATTGTGATATGTTTTCTTTTGTACTGGACAGTCTTTTTGCATGTGCCCCTTCTTATAGCAGTTAAAGCATTCTAGTATACATGAAGATGGCTTATTTGTATTGCAATTGAAGTTTCTGTTCTTGTTGTTCTGATTTCCTTTTCCGTACTTCAAAAACTTTTTAAAGTTTTTAGCAATAATGCTAAGTCTTCTTCATCGGAGTCTGATTCTTCCTTTTCAGCATGGAATGCCATATTCTTTTTACCTTGTGCTTGTACTCTTTTAGCCTGCAAAGTCACTTTATAGGACATTAGATTTCCTATTAACTCTTCTGGTTTCATGGTAGAAAGATCATTAGCTTCTTCAATAGATAAGACTTTTCTTTCCCATTCATCCGTTAAAGAGTTAAGAATTTTTGAAACAATATCAATATCAGAATACTTTTCTCCAAGTCCTAGTAATGAGTGATATATATCTTGAAATCTAGAATACATATCGTTTATAGATTCATCTTGCTTCATTCTAAAAAATTTAAATTGACTTTTGAGCATGGATATTTTGCTTTGTTTAACCTTGTTAGTCCCTTCGTGAGTAACTTTAAGTGTTCTCCATATTTCATAAGCCATTTTGCACATGCTAACACGGTTAAACTCATTTCTATCTGAAGCACAAAATAACATATTCATAGCTTTGGCATTTGCAGTAGCATCTAGTTTTTGTGTGTCTGACCATGTAGAGTATTCAGTTGTAGGAATGTTATAGTCTGTTTGAGTGATATTCCATGAATCAAAACTACTTGCTTGCATATAAATACGCATTCGAGTTGCCAATAATTGTAATTCATGCCATTGAATAGTGGAGGTCGTGCAGTAGGTTGACCTTCAATAAAACTAGTGTTAGTGTTGTTTTCCGTATTAACAAGATATTAGATAACTGTGTAACGGTTATAAGAAACCTTGCTCTGATACCAAATGAAAGTTACTATGCGGATCGTGCAATATGGAATTATATTAAACAAGTGCGGAAATAAACTATATCAATGTAAAGTAAGTAAAAATAAAAACAAGCACACCAGGAATTTTATACTGGTTCGAACTTCCCGTTCTACATCCAGTCGCAGACCCCTTTCTGGAATTTCACTAACAATAATCCTTACTTAACCCTGAGGAACAGGTCTATACAACCCTTGAACAGCTGAACAAGGGACCTGAGCAGCAGAACATGATTTTGCCTCAACAGCCGAAGAGGACTTCAACTTATACAAAAGTATATTTGACACAACGTGTTCTAAATAAAACGATTTTGTCTCTTGATAGTACACCCTTCCTATAATCAAATCCTCAAGAGTATTTTGTGTGTATGTGTACTGATTGAAAGGAAGTAAATCACTTAGAATCAAAGATTATAAGTTAACTCAAAGATTCAAGTGAAACAAAGTTTGTGAATGCTTTGAATATAGAGCAAGAATTGAATAAGAGAGCAAAGTAAAAATTCAGTGAAGTATGAGAAGAATCAAAGCATGTTTATATAGAGTATATATGGACACAATTGTCCATGAAAGATTTCAATCAAAAGTTGCATCTATTCCTGTTGGAATTGGATTGAAACCCCTTCATGAAAGAAAGTGTCTTTTCAGTAAAAAAATCCATTATTTGTCGTTAAGTCAATTGACTCAGAAGTGCCAGTTGACTGAAATTCAAAAACGTGCATTTCAAAACAATATGTTGTGCACTAATACAGGTCAGTCGATTGGCTATTCTGAGTCAGTCGACTGACCTGTGCCACGTTGCACAAATCACTTAAAAACTCTATATTTCAAGATGAAAAACTTTTTTGTGTGAGTGTGACTTCTTGAGAGATGATTTTAACAGAATTTGATCAGAACTAAGACTCAAGAACAATATAAATATACGTACTTTGAAGTCTTGTCTTTGTTTGAAGTTTTGTCGCTATGAGCGTCAATGCTTGTTGATGTTCTTCGTCATGATTCAAAATCATGATTCAACATTCTCCCCCTTTTTGATTGATGACAATATATATAATTGACGATATATAATATGAGTTATAAAAATTTGTTTTCTTTATTTTCTCCCCCTGAATGTATGGCTCTGCAAGAAACTATTGGAAAGCACAATAATTTTGGTACCAGAGCTAAGGCATCTTATAACCGTTACAAAGTTATCTGATATCTTGCTAATATGGAAAACAACACCACTAATACTAGTTTTATTGAAGGTCAATCCACTGCACAACCTCCGTTCTTTAATGGTTTGAACTATAATTATTGGTCTACTCGTATGCGAATCTATATGCAATCTAGTTGTTTTGAATCATGGAATATCACACAGAATGAATACACTCTTCCTACTGGAGAATGTTCCACTTGGTCAAACACACAAAAATTAGATGCTATTGCCAATGCTAAAGCTATGAACATGTTATTTTGTGCACTAGATAGAAATCAATTTAATCGTGTTAGCATGTGTCAAACTGCTTATAAAATATGGAGAACGCTTAAAGTCACTCATGAAGGAACTAACAAAGTCAAACAAAGCAAAATCTCCATGCTCAAAAATCGGTTTCAAAACTTTAGAATGAAACTAGATGAATCCATCAATGATATGTATTTTAGATTTCAAGATATCTATCATACACTATTAGGATTAGGAGAAATTTTTTCTGATTTTGATATAGTATCAAAAATCCTAAACTCTTTAGCAGATGAATGGGAAAGAAAGGTCCTAGATATTGAAGAAGCAAACGATCTTTCAACTATGAAACCAGAAGAGTTAATAGGAAATCTAATGTCATATGAAGTGAATTTGCAGGCAAAGAAAGTTCAAGCATAGAACAAGAAGAATCCAGCGTTTCAAGCAGAACAAGATGATTCTGACTCGATGAAGAGGATATGGCATTTATTGCTAAGAATTTCAAAAAGTTTTTGAAATTCAAAAAGAATAACAAGGGCAAGAGCTACAAAAATAATTCTAGCAACAATAATAGCAATAAACCATCATCATCTTTCATGGAATGTTATGAATGTCATAAGAAGGGTCATATGAAGAAAGATTGTCCTGAAAAAAAGGAAAAAAATTTCAAGAAGAAAGCAATTTTTGTAACATGGGATGATTCAGATTCTTCATCATCAGAAAGCGACAGTGACAGTGACACAGAGCAAGAAAATGTATGCTTCATGGCTTCAAATGATGATGTAAGTGAACTATGTTTTGAAGATTTAGTTGAACTTAATTCTGAACTAGTAGATTTTGTAAAACAGACTAAGGAATATAATAAGGAGTTACAAGGAAAACTAAATAGATCTGAATTGGAAATTAGTATGCTTAGAGATGAAAAGAAAATTCTCGAAGAAGAACTTGAAAAATCTCAAGAATCTAATTCTAATTTAGCTTCACAACTTTCTATGATAACTCTGGAATTAGAAATTCAGAAGAATAAAAACGATAATTTATCAGTTGAAATTAATGATTTAAAATTTAACACTGAAGTATTAGAGTTAGAAAAATCTAATCTTAAAACTAAGCTAGAAGATATTAATAAAAATATTTCTAATTTTAATAAAGGACAAGAAAATATTTCTAAAATAATAGAAAATTCTCAGTCTACTTCAAATAAAATGGGTTTAGGATATAATAAAACTGATCGTAGAAATAGTACTAGATATGCTTTCATGTATAGTAAATATGATAATGCTGGTACTAAATTTCGAGTAAAGCCTAAATCTAATAGAAATTCAAATACTTTTATGACCTATAATGTTGATAATTTCTCTAGAAATACAAAATCATTAACAGGAAATATGAATAAAATTTATTTTAGTATTTGGGTTCCTGTTAATTGGAAAAATAGAGAAAAATACATTAATGATTATTTTGATATAGTAGTTAATAATGAAAGTTATATTTATAAAGGTTCAACCACACCCAAATGGGTATGGTTTCCTAAAAATTAGGAAATTATAAAAACCTTGGGTATCGCATGCTTTAAATGTTTCAAGATGCCTTTATATTTCTCAAACATTTACAATGATTTAAACAATTTTAAATGTCAATTTAGAGAAGTATAAATTTCAATATAAATCCTCCATTTCATTAAATTCAAAATTATAAATAAAATTTCCAATAATTCTATTAAATTCAATTTTCATTCTATTATTTAATTCATTGTTATCAAAGGATGCAATTTACATTGGTTCACGATTGTTTACCTTTATTTTCTTAGATTTCGTCTACTTTTCCATTTATGCAATATTTTAAATAATAAATTTTCATTGCAATAAATCATACTATCGTAATTTACATTCAGATAAATAAATAAATAAATATTCATTCCCATTTTTATTATTCAAACAATCATTATCCTATAAACATATTTAACACTTGTTTACGTTTCATTACATTGATACTTCCAATTTCACCTTTATTCGTATTAACTAATTTATTTCCACTTATTGTGTAATAACTACTATAATTAAATTTATCAACTTCACCCTAAATTAGGATTTTAAAACTAATTAACTAATTTACCTTGGTGTCATCCTTTATTACATCAATCGTTACTTTAATTTACATTAACAAAACGTTATATTTAGATTTATTACAATTTATTACCAAAGTTTATTTAACATATAAAATAACAAGCAACCTATATTAATTTCCACCTATTTTCTTTTAATTGCATTTATGAATTCGTTACTTATCAACTCAAATTATAATTCCGTATATAACGCAAATTTTATTTCATTTCATTAATATACGCTTATCTACATCTAAATTTGAACTTATTTCCCAATTCACCAGCTACTACCTTACAATAAATTTCTATTTCTATTAAATTTACATTCATACTTCCATTTTTACATTCATACTTCCGTTACTCCACTTATTTCATAATATTGATTCCATTCATTTATTTATTAACTTAAAATAGCATTGTTTACCTTGCATTAACATTATTACCTTTTATATATATTCAATTACTATAAGTCAAAATATTATTGCATTGGTAAATTAAATGCTTACCTTTATAAGTTTCATTCCCAAACAATATTTCAATTCTACAGGACATTGATTTAATTCAATTTACTATTTAATATTATTAATTCATTAAATTTATTCACTATTCACCTTTGTTTTCTTATATTCAATTCTTAGCCTAGTATAACAATTTACATTATTTCAATTATTCGTAATTTCATTTCAACTATTAATACTTTGCTTTAAATTTCCATAGTTTCATTCCATTTTCAACATTTGCTTCATTGTTACATAACCTCATTTATTATCATTCATTTATTTATAGTAATTATGCTTAATCAAATTTCTTAGCCTCCTAATTGTTTACTTAAGTTCTAACCATTCATTTATAATACTTCCCTTCCTATTATATTCTACTAGAAACAATTTCAATTATACCTAAGTTTATAATACAAGAACAACAACTTCTTATTTATTAAAGAATTCCATCAAATACCTCATTTGAACTTGTTTCTCAATTTACCAATTACGACCTAAAATATAAATTTACGTTTAAAACCTAAATCAAATTTGATATCATTTAGACCCAATTTTATTTACTAGAATTTACGGGTCGTTACAATCTCCCCCACTCAAAACTTTTCGTCCCCGAAAAGGAAAAAGAAGGGAGAAGAAGAATTTAAATAAACAATACATCTTCTTCAAAATATTAATTTTGTAAACAAATACTTTACAAAATTTATTACTTTAAATAAAATATACCCATTTTATAACCATTAAACCTTTTTATACTTAAATAAATAAAGTTTGGAAATCATTTTCAAAAAATTTCTAAGTCCAAAATTTTACGGAAAATTTTGTCAGAGTCTCCTTTGTACGGAGAGGCTCGGGAGAAAATATAATATCAAAAATAACGATGTACAACATATATTTACCAAAATAATATATATCCCAATCCGGGAAAAATAATATAATAACATTATAAATCGTAATCCGAAAAACGTACCTATTTGTCGAGCAATCTACGCTTATTTTTATGGAACCAAAGGCAGTAGCAATTGCTTCCATAACCTGCATTTCAGTTATATAATCTAGAAGAGCTAATAATTATATAAAATGAAATCTTTAAAGTGGTCTCAACCACCACCAACCAAATCAATACAGCCATCGATCACTTGCAACAAAATATACAACCATCACATGGAATCAATACAAATCAATTATTCATTCATATCAAACAAAACAAATAGTTGTTCGGGTTCAAACTTTAAATTGTACGGAATGGAAAATAACTACTAAGTATACCCTTCACTCAACAGTCTTGGTGAAAAGAACGAAATAGATTATTCATTATCCAAACAATTTTTAAAGTATCCTTACCCAAACAACCACAACCAAATAAACAACAAATCCAAACAATAACCTAAGTTTATTCTTGTCAATTCCATTTCATACTATTGTTGTTTGACTTCCTTTTTATACATATAATGGTTTATTCCTTTTTTTTCTTTACTTATTTGCAGTATTCATCTTTCTGCTTATTTTACTAATAAATAGCTTCAGTCATTTACTTACGTTTATTATCTTCCATTTATACTACTTAATTTCATTTATTTACTTTCATTTATTCTAAATTTCATTTATAATACTTACCTTTCTATTTCAATTAGTAGTCTTTTCAATACACTTAAGATTATAATATTACAACATCAAATTCTTATTTATTAAGGAATTTCATTAATTACTTTCATTACCTCAAATTTATTACTTGTATAATATCTATTACATTTTCTTATTAACATTTCAACTTTTAATATTTGGTAAGTTATAAATATGCTTTTTAAGAATGTAGTTGAAAGTTATACAAATTTATCTCATTTCTTTTAATTTAGTCTAATATTCAATATTTAGAGGTTTAATAATTATATCCTTTGCTTTTATTGATTATAAATTTCAACTTCCCTGTTATTTGTTACCTGTTATATATTAATGTACTGTTTGAATTTGGATGATGATTTTGATAAATGGTTGATGGTTGATATTGGATGAATGTTTGCTGTATTTTATATGGTTATAAACTGCAAGTTATTATGCATTTTCATTTCATTCGGGATTGCGGTTTGAAATGATATATAACCGTAATTTTTTTATTTTTATATTGCGGATTGAAATGATAAATATCCGTACACTTGACCATAGGATAGAAAATTTTATACAGACACCGTCGGTCTATATATATATTGTTTGGATAGGATACAGTTAAATAAATATCAAATTTATATTTATATAAATATTTTTTTTATATATACATATGTAGCTAAATTTTTGAATTTAAGCTATGTATAAATTTGTTAAATAAAATAAATAAGTTAAATAATGGAGTTTGATTATTTTATATTATATGGTTAAGTACATGTTAAGATATTGAATATGTATATATAGAGTTTTAATGATTTAAATCAATTAAGATCGGAAGTTAAATTGGAAATCTATTTGAAATTGAGTTTTTTTAAAGAATTAAACTCCATAAGTTGATATAGAATCTATTAACTTGAAATGTTAAAAGGTATGATATTTATAACTGAATTTTTTTATTCGAGATGAATTAAACGAATAATTCTAGTATAAATAAATTGGAGGAAATATTTAGTTATAGTTTGAGTTTTATTTAAATGATTATGGTTTTATTATGCAAATATTTCAAACTAAATAATAGGACTTTTAATGGTTGAATAGAAATTTCCAAACTTAGTTTCTAACTGTTTAATACTCAAAGTTTGAAATATATTGAAAGTGAAATGGTTTATTGAAACTGAAAGTGAATTTAAAATTTATGGATTTAGACTTAATTTAAAGAGAATAAAGTTCTAAAGTCGAGGAAATTATTTACTTTATAAAGTAAATTAACGGACCGTTTTATTTTATATACTGTTGAATATCCAAACCATTTAAGTTCAAAGTTATGGTTTTAAAGTTATGGATTTCCAAGTATTATGTTTTGAAGAGTTAAAATTCAAATGTATGGTTTCGAGATATTATAAATTTTAAAGTGGTATGGTTTTAGAAAAAGGATATATTTGGAATGACATCATATTGATTTGGTTTAAAAAAAGAAAAAGAAAATGATATCGTATTTATATGGTTTTGAAAAGGGATATTATATTCTGGTTTTGAAGTATAAACTATTTTGAAAAAAGGGACCGCGGTGTTATAATAACGTTTGGTTGTTGAAGAGACCGGGATTGGAAGTTGTCATACTCTCTGCCAACTCCGAAAACCACTTCAACAACCGTGTACGCAGTGGAGATTCCAAAATGAAGTAGGATGGTGGCGGCGTTTCCTTTAAGGTAAATACGTGGACCCAACTCCCGTAAGTTGGCATAAGGTGGCTAAAACAGGAGCGATCGACGGGTTAAGAAGGTAGCACCTTTTGTCGGACACATCCCTTCGCTATTCTACTCTGACTTTGGATTTTCGGTGGCCACTTTTGATTTCTTTGATTTGGGGGTGCGGCTCGAGGTGGGCGGTAGCTGCGGCTATGCGTTACCACCAACTCGGAAGTGTAATTGGTATATCTACCCTGGCATTGCCTAATTGTGCCGTGTCACCTACCCTAGCGCGCCTTATACGATTTTGTTTTGTACCATACCTATGGAGTGCCCTCTGACGATGCCCAGTACGGGGGAGATTACGGTACTGTATAGACTATGGGAATATATTTTGTGTCAAGGGCTGTATGGGTAACCCCTTAACGCTATTTAAAAGTAAGTTTATTTTACAATTAGACACTATTATAATAGCGAAATATACTACATAGTAAATAGTTTAACGGATCCTTAGGAGATGTAAATCCCGAGCATCTCTTGAGTTACTGCACTCATATTTATTTCTGTGATTTAACTCACATAAGATATTTTAGTTCTGACTCGAGTGTTTTGTCTTTTCAATTCGCTCGGATCAGTCCGAGCATTTCAGGGTCAAAGGCTTTATCCCTGGAGGACGAAGACGAAGATTTTAGTATTATTATTTATATATATTACATTGTTCCACTACACTATTGTATTCCGCTGCATTATTGATATTCTATGGTATGTACAACTCTGATATATATTGTAAGTATAATTAAATATTTTGAAAACAGCTTCATGAACTATATATTTGATTATTATATTTTATCCTTCCGTTGTGAGATTCCGTTGTTTTATTTCTTTCTTGTTTTTCTTATTTACCCCATAACAATCCGCCCTCCGTATGGTTTGAATTGGCACGTGTGTCGATTTAAAGCGTGCGAAAAGGTGCGGATGTTACCAAAAATTATTATGCTTTCTATTAACACCTGAGCAACCGAATAAGACTAATAGTAAAGTTTGGAAATATGATTGACTCTGGAAAAATCCATATTCATCGATTGACCAGTCGACTGAACGTGGGCCTTCTGTATTTTTACTACACTTTCCTACTTTTTTAACCCCCCACTTTCACTTTTTTAACCTTTCTTCTTCTTTTCTCCAGACCTAATTTCGAATTTCACCTCTTCCCCATTACCAAATTCAAATTTTTTACCCATCTCTTTCAATTTAAAAGGCTCCGAGGCAAACAAAGCGTGTAAAGAAGGGTTCTTCTTCTTCCTCTACTCCAATAGATTCTCAGATTGCCACTTGGTTAGTTCATGATAAAGCAATTCAACGGTGGATCAATATGCAAGACTCGCGTATTTTTTAAGGTTCTTTTGTTTATTATCCTAATTTTAACGCATATAGCATAAGAGAGCTTTCCGAAAGAAGTGGGTTGGACACTTTTCTGGACTGCAAGAAGAACAACCTAAAAATCAACCATACAATGGTTAAACTCTTTTATGCAAACTTAAATCTTCAGGAGCTAGGACCTAGAAGTAGAGAAAATTGCATTTGGACTTCGGTATGTGGCATCTCTATTTTTCTTTCTCTGGAATGAATGAATCATTTGCTTCAAACTAGAGTTGGGGGAATTAATCTTCGCGATGTAAGTTGTGATATGAAACTTTGAGACAATATAGTCACTTATTTCTCGAAGATAACGCTGTTGAAGTAAAATCTATGCCTCTTCGACCAAAAGCTATATTAATGCATAAGTTTCTTCTTAAAACCATAACCCCCCAAACAGGATCATATGAATTAGTATATCCTGAAAATTTTCATGCTTTATATGCTATATGGGGAAATGTGCATGTTAATTGGACTCAGCTTCTTCTGGATGAATTTCTCTGTTTTAACCAAGGTAGAACTAATGTCATTTACTTTGGTGAATATATAATGCGACTATTAAATGATTTTGGTATAAGATCCTTGGAATCTGAATTCTCCAATGTCGGATTATATAACATTCGTACCATAAGATTAATGAAACCCCCTGATCGACCGGAACCTTTTATCATCTTTCACGATTGGCAAGCAACCCAACAACAAAGACGACAAGGTATTCACATTGCCGAACAATCCTCTTCTCAAACTCATCAATCCAAAGAAGAAGTTATTCGTCGTCCAACTGTTGGCCAAACATTGCGAGAGGCTATTGATTTGCTTGCACAAAATCAAGTTATTCTTGGCTCTCGTTTGAATAAGATAGATAAAAAGCTTAACAAGATCAAAGGTTTCTTCACAACATTATGGGAAGCTATTTCTTGTACATCTTCCACTACCGGTTCTTTGCATTTGGATCCTGGAAAAAGACTAGCTTCACAATTCTCTTGGTCGACTTCCGAAGCCACAAGCTCTAGCACAAGTGCTCAAGACATCGCTAAAGGAAAGAAACCAATTCAACCGGAGGAGGAAGATACTTCTGATTCTGATGAAGAGTAAGTTGTCCTATGACTTTTGTTTAGGTATTTTTAGTTAGGTATTTTGATGGTTGTTTTAATTCGTAAGGCTGTGAACATTTCTAAGAACTATTGTTGTGTAAAATATTTATGTGACTATGTGATCTGCAGTAGAATGCTTATGTGACTACATGGCTATGAACTTATGTGATCTTCTGTGAACTTTTGGCTAGTTCTAAGTATTTCTTTTTGTCGATGAAAAAGGGAGAGAAATTATTGTGCTTTCTAATAGTTTCTTGCAGAGCCATACATTCAGGGGGAGAAAATAAAGAAAACAAATTCTTTATAACTCATATTGTATATCGTCAATTATATATATTGTCATCAATCAAAAGGGGGGAGAATGTTGAATCATGATTTTGATTCATGACGAAGAACATCAACAAGCATTGACGGTCATAGCGATAAAACTTCAAACAAAGACAAGACTTCAAAGTACGTATATTTATATTGTTCTAGAATCTTAGTTCTAATCAAATTCTGTTAAAACCATCCCTCAAGAAGTCACACTTACACACAAAAAGTTTTTCATTTTGAAATATAGAGTTTTTAAGTGATCTGTGCAACATAGCACAGATCAGTCGACTGACTCAAAATAGCCAGTCGACTGACCTGTGTTAGTGCACATCATATTGTTTTGAAATGCACGTTTCTGAATTTCAGTTGACTGGCACTTCTGAGTCAGTTGACTGAACGACAAATAACGGCCTTTTTTTTTACTGAAAAGACACTTTCTTTCATGAAGGGGTTTCAATCCAATTCCAACAGGAATAGATGCAACTTTTGATTGAAATCTTTCACGAACAATTGCATGCCTATATACTCTATATAAGCATGCTTTGATTCTTCTCATACTTCACCGAATTCTTACTTTGCTATCTTATTCAATTCTTTCTCTATATTAAAAGCATTCACAAACTTTATTTCACTTGAATCTTTGAGTTAACTTATAATCTTTGATTCTAAGTGATTTACTTCCTTTCAATCAATACACACACACACAAAATACTCTTGAGGATTTGATTATAGGAAGGGTGTACTATCAAGAGACAAATTCGTGTTATTTAGAACACATTGTGTCAAATATACTTTTCTATAAGTTGAAGTTCTCTTCGGCTGTTGAGGCAAAATCCTGTTCTGCTGCTCAGGTCCCTTGTTCGGCTGTTCAAGGGTTGTATAGACCTGTTCCTCCGGGTTAAGTGAGGATTGTTGTTAGTGAAATTCCAGAAAGGAGTCTAGGACTAGACATAGAACGGGAAGTTCGAACCAGTATAAAAAATCCTGGTGTGCTTGTTTTTATTTTTACTTACTTTACATTAATATAGTTTATTTCCGCACTTGTTTAATATAATTCCATATTGCATGATCCGCATAGTAACTTTCAATTTTGATCAGATGTAAGACTAGGAATCTCTAAGTACTTAGTAGACCCGTTTCAACACCCAGTGAAAATACTTAGAAGCCTTTAAAACATATATGGAAAGTGCAATCCAAACACCGAAATCAGACGAACAGGATCGTTAGGGAACATAGTTCCTAAGGTCTCTCTCTCGCTAAGTCGAGTGGACAGAGCGACGCGGCCTCAGGCAACTTTAGGCAGTCACTGCCCTGTGTGATACGCCATGACGTCTAAAACAACCATAGATCGCATATACACCATTGTTTCTCCTAGTTTCCCCCAGTAAACATCAGCACCTGTGAGCAATCGCTGCTCTACAAATTAAGCTATGCAAAACATTCACATGGGTCGTAGTATACTTAATAGTAACACTGGTGGTTACGTCGCTATCACCCATTGAATTAAGCCAATCATCTGCTCCTTCGAATTACGCCATGTGGACCGTAGATAAACAATGATTTTGCTTGGTTCCCCTAGTTACCTCTGGGAAATAGCTCTGCCTAGGCAGATTACGCCAAAAATGACCATAGATCGCAGTAACACAATTGTTTCGCTTAGGTCCCCTATGTAACATCCGTAACAGTAAGCCTACACAGCCCTGTGAATTTCGTTCTGCAACCGAGTCAAAGGAAACTCATGAGTATTATGTCCGGATAACCTATATCGATTAGGACCAAATTATAGATCCACCCAAGTTCATCTGGGACCAAATCAAAGAACCAATAGAATGTATCCACAATATGCGCACAAAGCAGATAATCAACAGAAGGTACTTCCCATATGTTCAATCTCAAAATGTATATCATACTACACATAGTACCTTTCAAATCATCAACTTCGAATATATCATTCTTATATAATTCCATTATATATAAGATCATAGCTTTTCAGTTCGAGTACCTTTCAAAATCAATAGTTTTTGAATTAACTTCATACTTATACAATTCATTTTACATAGGTTCGAAAACTTTCAAATCAATTTTTTTTTAGAATCAAAGGTTCTCGAAATCAGTCAATTTCCAATATCAGTCCAATTTCACCAATGATTTCAACAACCATTTTACAAGTTGAATATTATTCAATATTCATATATTTGAAAATTCCAATCATCCATTTTCAAAATTTACTTTAGTTTCATATTTGCATAAAGTCATATCTATATAAAATCAACTTCCTTTCTAAAATCACTTTGTAAATAACTAAGTTTTAAAACAACAATTTCTTTTCAAAATCAAATACTTTACGAAAATCCTTTATACATAAATAACCCTTTTTTTTATTGTTATAATTTTTTTACTAAGTTCATAAACGTTTCTCAAACAATTTCATAATAAAAACCTTTCCAAACTATATTTCATATTTGTATATAATTAAAATTTGCCTTCAAAATCATTTTGTAAATAAATAAGGTTTTATATGTATTTATGAAGTCCAAAGCATTTCTTAAAGCTTAATTTCATGTAAAGCTGTTCAAAACCTATTTCCTTTTTGTATAATACAAAATAATCTTATTTACTTTACTTATCAAAATATTTAACATTTTGAAACTTATCTAACTTCTACTTACCTTTATTTTAAAATTTTCAAAACTAAACTTCCATATAACTTTCCAAAATATTTTTATACTTCCCAAAATTGCTTAGCTTTAAAAATCAATTGTCAATTTGGAAGTGTTCAACTATTCAAAATAGTCAAAAAAGTCAAACTCCAATTAGAAACTGGAAATCATCAATCAATCATCTCAACGAGATGTACAATAAATCGATCAATCAATCCCATTGCATAAGGTACAAGTGTTTATAGTTTCGTTCAACCCGAAAACTCGTGAATTGAACACCGGGTTATTTCAAATATATATATATATATATATATATATATATATCCTTCGAATATCAAATCATACTTCAGGGATTTGAATCAAATCAGTTTGATTAAACAATCGAGTAGCAAAGCTACTAAAGTGGTCTTCCTCACTTTGAAACTCGAAAATGAATATCGACAATGCTGTATTCATCACCAAATTATTTTCCAATGACAAAAGAGAGATTCGGACTTCCATTTCTTTTAAATCTTTTGAAAATCTTTTTTTCTAAATCACTTTGAAACCATTTATATCATTTCTATTCGGAAAATAATTTCAAATTATCTATTATATATTTCTAGAATCTTAAAACCCGATTTAAAAGCTCCCGGAATTCAACTCCCAATTTCTAGTTTGAATAACCTTTTTGTTTATTTACTAACCATATCTCAATAAACCATATTTCACGTATCACTTTCAAATGGTATTCATTACTTTTTTTTAAATGATACAGGTGAAATTCAGATATATATATATATATATATATATATATATATTCACTTAAAATTCCAAGTTAAAAAATGCAATTTCCCAAACTGGTTAAATATATGTCCAAAACAAAATTTCCAACCATACTCAAATGCCCAAATCAACAACCAATAGTCGATGCTCTTAAACTGGCCGAGCATGACTCATCAATCAATAAGTGATAATATGCATATCCCTATTAATCAAACAATCAATCAACAAAGAGATAACATCTAATCATTATCAACAGTCACGAATGATTTTATTAGTTTATAGAATTCATTCTTTTATATTCAATATATAATCCAAGAAAAAAAATCGTTCCATTTGTTAATTTTAAAATATGTTTATATCACTAAGAAATACGCTCTCTCATATACGTATATCATTCAATGAGCTTATCCCATAGATTTAGGCAACGCCAAACCAAAGCTTTGATACCAAGTGTGATGACTCACCTTTTGAACTGTTCTTGTCGATAATAAACCATGCATGTCCAACTCAAACTATTTAAAAGATAGATTATCATGGGTTTATTATAAAGAAATAAAAAGAAAGGAAGAAATGATGATAGAATCTTGCAGCGGAAGGACAATATATAATAATTACATAAACAGTTCATGAAGCTGTTTAAAAAATATACATTAGATTTCAATTTTATAACATAAATCAAAGTTATATAATATCATCAGAGTTATATATTTTGATAGACAGAATGAAATAATGTAGCGGAATAAATACTAGTAAATATGATATACCAAATCTTCGTCTTCGTCCTTTGAAATGACTGTCCTCGATAACTGAAAACTCGGTCTGACCCAAGCGTAATGAAAAACAAAACACTCGAGTCAGGGCTAAAAATCCTCATGTAAGTCAAATCAAAATTAAGAGAAATATAGTTTCAAAATGAACCCTTTTTTTGCAAATCTGGACTCTGATCCAAGTTCCAAACAATGAATTAAATTCAATGTTTCAATTCAATTCATTTCAAATTCAACTTCATTCAGTTTCAATTTAAATCAATTTCAATTTCGATTCAAACAATTTAATTCAGTGGTTCGAGTTTCAATTCAAATCTCATTTCAAAACCATTACAATTTATATAAATACGAGTCTAATCTCAATACACCGATTTAAACTACTTAAATCAATTTAACTTCAAATGTTCGAATTTTAAGATTCAAATCTTAAAAATAATCTAATTCCTGCAATTCAAATCATATATCGATTATAACTTCAAGATTTTAAATAGAGTTCTCAACACAAATTCTTTTAATAAATTTGAATTCCAACATTTCCAAAGCTTAAATTCTAAAATAATCCAATTCAACCAAATCAAAATTATTTAATGGTTGGATTCCAAACATCAATCTTCTTACAGCATTTCTTTTTTATTTATTAAAGTCATAATAAATTTGCAAACCCTTTTTATTGCTCTTTTTAGGAAAAATATATATTATTATAAAAAATTTAAATTTTTGTAAATGAAATTCAAGTTAATTTCAAAAACTAATTTTAATTTGATTCATAAATTAAATTCATTATAATATATAGATATTAAAGGTTAGGTTGTAAAGGCCTTTTTAAAATTCAATAAATAAATTCGATTTTTGCCGAACGGCGATAAAATCACCAAATCACAATTCTACCAAAGCAGTCGGCTATGCATCAAAATTCGCATATCAGATAGGATATTCAACATCCATATCAAATTCAAATGTCCAGGTGATCGATCATCGTATTAATAGTGGTAGTAACGGCGTGATAACATAGAAATATCAAAACCACTAGTAGCATACAACAAATCAACAATTTCATCCATAACAATATGAATTAACGTCCAAATCAACCAATTCAACCATATCACAACAATAAGTGAACAAAAATCAGTGCCAGGGTGTTTAACTAAACATGATATGCAATCCAATATCGATTTAAATATTAAATTTAGATGCTGATCTAATAAGTGTATAAAATGTCAAATTTTCCCTATCAAATTCAAATGCCACATTTATCATCAATTTCAACTATTCATTTAATGGTCAAATTCCTATACATTTTGACTGCCAATTTACACTATCAATTTTAATATCAAATTTATCAATAAAATTTAAATGTTGGTTTTAACTGTCAATCAATTCAGATGCAACCAATTCAATGAATAATTATAAATCATTTCATGATTTCGATTTAGCTAATCATAAGAATATTTAGTACGTCTTGAGCGTTTAAACACTCACGTTCTATTTGAAACTGAAAATTTTTCAGTGTCAAATAAACTTCAATTCAACTCCATGCTATAGTCCTCGTCGATACGAACCTAACTCGCTTGAATTAGACCTCATATGTAGAAGTTACGGATTTTCAAACATTCAATATAATTAAAACATAATTATATTAATTAATTAAATTAACTAATAATGTTTAATCTTAACAACCCTCTCCCTCTCTCATATGCGCTCCCTCTACTGCACGAGGAAATGAAAAAGAACTCGATTCAAACATCCATGCGCACGCCGCCTGAAGCCACCGGAACTCGATCCAAACCCACTGCATCGACCGCATTCGCGCAAGCCGCCCCCGCCAGAAGTAATACCCACCACGACGCTTGTAACGATTTGGAATTTTCGACTTTCACAAATCGACATTAATACGTCCACTGTATCAACTGCCGGGCAATCGAAGGCCAGAAAACCGAATTGTTAGGGTTTAAAGAAGAAGAGGTAGAAGTAGAAAGAAAGACAGAAACAATATCAGAATCTCACAATCACAGCGGAACAATATATAATATATCAATGAATAATCTTTAAAACAAAGAATCATATCTATTATTACATTACATCACATTACATTACATTATAAGAGTTTACAGCAACAAACAGTGGAAAAGAAATACTATGTACAAGTCGATACGCCATGCCATCCAGCTTGCTCCTGATCTCCACAGCAACTCCTGAATTCCAGAATATCCTGATAACCTGACTCTAGACTGCCCGTGTGGAAAATGATGGGCACCCAGAGTTTAGGAAGGGAACAATAAACTTCAGGTCAGTCATGGGACTGTTGTGAGAACTTAAAACAGTTTATCTTTAAAAATAAACAAGGAAATATTTTAAAATAGATCCGCAATGCTTTTAGAAGATGTAACTACCATAAGGCCTCCCGCGCACACACACACGATGCAAACGCAGAATTGGAGGAGATTTCTCCTTATGATAGTCAAACATGCTTGATACGCAGAAAAAATTTCTTTGATATTATTACTATAAGTGCAAAGTGTAGGAAAATATTTCGAAAGTATAATATAAATCTTAGCCAACATACGTCCATTATCGTATGCCTACTATAGCTACCATCTAAACAGTGGGGCGCCACCATAAGTAAATGGTAGGTTATACAACTAAAACTGTACATGGCTTGTATTGTTTCTTTAGATTTCTAACAAATGGTCAGGCCAGGGAACTTCCCATTGCCACATGGGTACGCCTCTGGAAAGACGCCCCGAGAACCTAACCGGATCTCTGCCAACACAAGGCCGGGTTACCTCTAGCTAGGTAGCTACTGACACGAGTATGCCATCCCCCGGTCGTAACCGACCTAAATCCCGAGATTCACCAACAACAACAAAGAAATAAATTTGCAGCAACATATAGGTTAAGTATTAGGGCTTCATACCATAATACCACCTCTATCCAGAAGGAAGTGAACATACCCTATGGGGGCGCTATCCCCAAATAACCTTGCTGCATTCTTCCTGTTATGACCATTTCCGGATTGTGAGGTTCGACAAAGTCTCGTCCCACAAAGCTACGCTTTTCACAAAAGCCACGCTTTGATCAACAAATGATCAGCAACTCTCAGCATGCCACATTACGAAATTGGGAATATATCACTAGTAACCATCAACTACATAACCTCTGAGCTCGTACGTTTCAAAGAAGGGTGTTAAGCTAAGAGAATAAATTCTCCACCACCAACAGAAATGTATTTGATAGAAACTAGCTTTACATCTCAAATTGTAACGTCAAACACACATCCATACAAGTCCGTTCCGGGATCGAATAGAACCGAAGGCACTTCCAAAGATGCCCTTGCAAATCCGGATATTCACTAATCACGTCCGGAATTCCCATCACAAAGGGTGATAAAATCTCTATATCGGGGATCAGCCAATGCAGAGACGTTCGATGGTAATCCTTCCTTTTTTGAAAATATCCGGTCTTCAACACCGGTCTTCAAATTCTATCCATTATGACATATCACTATTCGGAATGGGATTTATGACCCAAAGGTCCTCTTCCGGCTAAACCGAATAACGAGCGCTTATTTTTAAAATAAGTGTAGCATTCAAATTCAAGCAAATCACAACAAATACCCATTAAAAAGGTAAATATTGATAGTCGGTTATTTAACTATCAATAGATATGCACAACATCACTAGATTCCAAATAATTTCCCATTTTATTTATTTTCCAGAAATATCTTTATAAGATATATTTTCCACACTTCAAAAATAAATCAATGTTTATTTTTAAACAAATTCTCCTTTCCTTTATAAATTTCATGGTGATTTTAAATTTCCAAATATCCACTGATATATGATTTTCAAATCGATTTCAAATATTAACTTTCCATTTATCTTTGAAAGATATAATCTCAAAACATTTCACTTCATATTGGAAAACATTTCCATACTTACTTAATAATAAGTAATTCACAAATCTATTTATTTTCAACATTTGGAAAATATTCAACATACTTAAATCACAATTAAGTATATATTTTATTCTTTTAAGGAAACCATTCTCTTAAATATATTTATTTGGGTCAAAACGAATGTTGCGTAAAAGATCGTTACGACAACCTAAAATCAATAGCATAGGGATTCGAAAATACGATAGATACAAAAACATTTCCTTTCGAAAATCATTTACTATAACAACAGTGTTATAGTCCATCTTTTTCTTATTTCTCGAAAACGTCTATTTTAACAATGAATGTTGAAATCTATGGCTTCGATCCTTAACACATTTTAAAACAACTTCAAATCGTTTTAATTATATTTAAAAGATCACTTCCTAAAACATTTCTTTAATATATTAATCACCATCCAAAATCGTGAGTATAAATCGTTTACCAAATTCAGCACTTCTACATATTTAATTTAAAGGATTATCCACTGTCCAAAATCGTGGATATATCTCATTTAATAAGCTATAATGATTAACTTATCAACATAAGTCGATTTCGGACTTATAAAACAATTATTTATAAATTCCATTAATATTTTATAACAATTTATAAAATCACTTTATTAACAAATTCTACCCATATCTCATTTACATCCAAAATCCAAATTTATAAGTTCCATTAATGTTTTATAACAACTTCATTTTAATACTTATAAAAACTTGTTTTATTATTCCAAGATTTCAATTTATAAATATCAATTTTATAAATCTTTTAAAAAAACCGTTTATAGTAATTCAAAAATCCCAATTTAAACCATTTTACAAATTAATCAACTACTTATTTTAAAAATCACATTTCGGTTATATTTCACAAAAATCATAATTTTTATAACATAAAAATTATAACGTTTATTTATTTAAGATGAATCAACTCCAAAATTCAATAAAATGTATACTTTCAAAAATCACTTGAAAATCCTTTTAAATTTGAAATCGTTACTTTAACATTTTTAAAACTCCAAAAATAGACCCAATGCTGCAACAGCACCAATACATCAACCACGGCATCCAAAGATCATATATCAATACGATAACGGAATATATCGTTAATATCTGTAAATAAATCAATATTGTTAAGGAATCCAGTTGGATCCCTCCAACCTGTTTCCCTGCATCCACAGATGTTAGCACAATACCAATCCCGTTTCAAGACGGGATATCGCGGTACATGGGTTTATATAAAATATTATCCGCTATTATGCGGCGCAATAGGGTCTCATGCGCTATATAATGCGGGAAATCAACTCCAAGTACATATGTAATACCAATTCCACATCAAGGTGGAATATCGCGGTACATGTGTTTATATAATAACCTCCGCTTAATATACGGCGTATAGGGTCTATTTCAATACAACAGATAGCAATCATCATTCAATCACACAATCAGGCAATTTTAAATTTAACTATTTAAAATTTAAATTAAAACACAATTCGATTGAGTGAGAAGTTCTCACCTTGCTTCCAATAACAGTTGCAGTGTTTTATTTTGAATAAAATTAAACACGCGTTTAATTTTACCCAAAATTCACTTAGCTCCAATCAACTCTAATCCAGTTCCATCGCGTAGTGCTCGTTAATACGAACCCGACGTAATTCGTTTCGTCCAAAACGGACCTCGTATGAAAGAGTTATGGCATTATAAAGTTTGAACAAATTATAATATCATAATTAACATTTTCTTTTTATATTTTTATAACCTAATATCAATCCGGCCGCACGTTTATCTGCATCCAATCTCAGCTGCGCGCATCCTTCTTCTCCCCCCAGTAAACAAACGCGAACGAACACCCATAGCCTCCGCAAAACCCTATTTGTCGTGACCCCCACGTTCATCTATACCTCGATCAGGAGCTTCCACTCAACTGTCCTCGACAAGAGCTACCCACGGCCAGAGCATAGGCAAGCTCGGCCACCCCTTGGCCTTGATTTTCATGCACGAACGCACGATGGACGCGCCGCCCTAGCAGCCTCCTCGTTGCTCCAAATTCGATCATGACCGTTCAAATTGAAGTACTCATCGTTCTCAACAACATTGTAGTTGACAACCTTTTGTAATTACTGATGGATTTGATGAAAAATGAGGAAGAAAATCATGAATTGCAGGCCATTAAACGTAAATGACGGCTGCTATAACCCTAGCTAGGGTTTCTGAGTGCAAAAGTGAATTTAGTTGGCCTTATATTCTCAAAACACTATTCGCCCGAATTTTTTTCCGCACTCCAAACGAAGCGTGTCGCCTGACGTTTATGATGTTTACCCCTATTTCGAACGCAATGGAATATATATCGGAAGCCAATTCGATCATATTTGAAAGATAAGTTTTCAAATCGACTATTTAAATTTAAAATTCACTCAGACCGATTTCTACGCGTTTCAGCTTGCCCCGGACAAACCGTAAATCCGATTGACACGAAATTTGAAATCTTACAATAATTTAACATTATGGATCCGATGAAACTGGTTTTGTCGAAATCCGAGACTGTTTAGCATATATATATATATATATATATATATGATCGAATTGACGAGTAAAAATAGCTATTTTTCAAACCTTATTTGTATGTGTTTAATGAATTGGTAGTTCAATTGGTAATTCATTTGACAAATAATCCGAGATATGTAATGAAATTGAGTACCTTTTTAGCATTTTTAAGCAAAGCAGTTATTTATTAGCATTTTAGCATGACCAAATCCAGCCAACTACAGCCCCGGTACCTGTACTTACTCAATTTAAACATGTAAGTGACATATATAGGATTTTCATTTACATTTCACTAATTTTCAATAGAAAACACATAGTTTCCTAAGCAATGCAATCAAAATAATTCCCATAAGTTAAAATTTGTATCGAAACCTTATAAATTGCTTACAACCTATTCACATTAGTTCACTTTCAATTTAAATTCAATTACATAGCTTTCCATTTATCAAGTCTATTTCATTAACACTTAATGATTTATATACAATCAACTAACAATCATATAACAACCAAATCATAACCAACTCAACTAAATTTATCAAATTTACATTCAATAATTCATATTCACTTTGTCTACTTCAATTTGGTTTAACACTTTTAATTCCAATTGGGTGATATTAAATTGACTTCCATTCAATTATCCAATTTCCAATTTACTAGTTTTTTGTGAATTAACGTTTACATCCCTTATTCTATATCAATTTATTTGCATTAGATTGATTAATATTCAATCCATTTATTAATTCAATTGCTAATTCATTTAACAAATAAGGTTAAATTTCATTACATATCTCAAGTTCATATTCATCACTTCACTTTATTAATTTACTTCGATACCAAAGTCAACTTTATTCAACATTACTTAAGTTATATTCCATTTCAAACATCATTTGTTTAACTTAACTTAAATTTCCACTTATAAATCCAATTCAGATTCCAATTCTAAAGTAAATTCTATATACTTTTACCAAAGCCAAATTTCATCACTTATTCAAATTCATATCTCGTTTTGCTTAACAAAAATTGTTTAATCATTTTTTCATTTGGTTTCACTTACATTTTAACATTTAATAAGTTATACAACTTATATATTTAAACTTCCAAATCATTAACTTATCCAAACTAGTTCAAATCTGATTTAATTTATTTAACTTCCTTTAGTTAAATTCTCAAAATTGTTTATCACAACAAAACTTCAATTTTCAATTTACCATGGTAGCAAATCCATCACACAGAAACTCGAAAATGATACTGATGACGCTGCAGTCATCACCCTTATTATTTTCCAGTTACAGTAGTGAATTCAGTGCTTTATATTCTTTCAAAAAAAGATTTCCTTTTTATTCATAAATCGCATTTATAAGTCTTTTTATTATAGAATTTCACTATTCCACTTAACTTACATAAGATTATTCCAAAACTGATTTATCTTACTTAATAATATAGCATCTTTAACTTTGAAAAACAACTTTCAAAATAGACGAGGTTCAAAACTTTCAAATTCATTTTTATTTACAACTCATATTTATAAATATATTCATATAGTTTCACTTCTTATATATAAGATTACTTCACAATTGTAAATCACATTAATTATAATTCCATACTTAATAATTCATTTGCAATTATTCTTTTAATTAACTTATATATATTCTTATATTTTCAACAACCAAACAATCAATTTATATACACTTTAATAATTTATGAAAATTATTCCTTCATATATAAAATATAATCGAGGTAAAATTATTTCATTCACCCAATTTAAAATGATACTATGTTGGTTTATCCCGTTTAAGTGTTTAGAAATCCCTATCGATAATATGGCGTCCTACATACTGACCAGAATTCACAAATAGCTCAACGGATAAGAAACCACAATATAAAACATTTTTATATTCACTAACAAATACACGCTCATATCTATTATTACACTCACACTCATTCTAGAGTACTGCTGACTCTATCTCTAATGAGTAATTCCTAACAGAGCCAAGGTTGTCGCTTAACCAAGTGCTCTGATACCAGATGTAATACGTCCACTGTATCAACTACCGGGCAATCGAAGGCCGGAAAACCAAATCGTTAGGGTTTAAAGAAGAAGAGGTAGAAGAAGAAAGAAAGAAAGACAGAAACAATATTAGAATCTCACAATCGCAGCGGAACAACATATAATATATCAATGAATAATCTTTAAAACAAAGAATCATATTTGTTACATCACATTACATTACATTACATTACATTATCAGAGTTTACAACAACAAATAGTGGAAAAGAAATACTATATACAAGTCGATACGCCATGCCATCCAACTTGCTGCTGATCTCCACAGCAACTCCTGAATTACTAAATATCCTGATAACCTGACTTTAGAGTTTAGGAAGGGAACAATAAACTCCAGGTCAGTCATGGGACTGGTGTGAGAACTTAAAACAGTTTATCTTTAAAAATAAACAAGGAAATATTTTAAAATAGATCCGCAATGCTTTTAGAAAATGTAACTACCAAAAAGCCTCCCGCACGCACGCACAATGCAAACGCAGAATCAGAGGAGTTTTCTCCTTATGATAGTCAAACATGCTTTATGCTCAGAAAAAATTTCTTTGATATTATTACTATAAGTGCAAAGTGTAGGAAAACATTTCAAAAGTATAATATAAATCTTAGCCAACATACGACCATTATCGTATGCCTACTATAGCTACCATCAAAACAGTGAGGCCCCACCATAAGTAAATGGCAGGTTATACAACTAAAACTATACAGGGCTCGTATTGTTTCTTTGGATTTCCAACAAATGGTCAGGTCAAGGAACTTCCCATTTCCACATGGGTACGCCTCTGGAAAGACGCCCCGAGAACCTAACCGGATCTCTGCCAACGCAAGATCGGGTTACCTCTAGCTAGGTAACTACTAACACGAGTATGCCATCCACCGGTCGTAACCGACCTAAATCCCGGGATTCACCAACAACCACAAAGAAATAAATTTGCGGCAACACATAGGTTAAGTATCCGGGCTCCATACCATAATACCACCTCTATCCAGAAGGAAATGAACATACCCTATGGGGGCGCTATCCCCAAGTAACCTTGCTGCATTCTTCCTGTTTTGACCATTTTCGAGTTGTGAGGTTCGACGAAGTCTCGTCCACAAAGCTACGCTTTTCACAAAATCCACGCTTTGATCAACAAATGATCAGCAACTCTCAGCGTGCCACGTTACCAAATTGAGAATATATCACTAGTAACCATCAACTACATAACCTCTGAGCTCGTACGTTTCAAAGAAGGGTGTTAAGCTAAGAGAATAAATTCTCCGCCACCAACAGAAATGTATTTGATAGAAACTAGATTTACATCTCAAATTGTAACGTCAAACACACATCCATACAAGTCCGTTCCGGGATCGAATAGAAACGAAGGCACTTCCAAAGAAGCCCTTGCAAATCCGGATATTCACTAATCACGTCCGGAATTCCCATCTCAAAGGGTGATAAAATCTCTATATCGGGAATCAGCCGATGCAAAGACATTTGATGGCAATCCTTCCGTTTTCGAAAATATCCGGCCTTCAACACCGGTCTTCAAATGCTATCCATTATGACTTATCACTATTCAGAATGGGATTTATAACCCAAAGGTCCTCGTCAATACGAACCCGACTGTGACGCCCCACCTCTATACCCACGCTAGACAAGAACACTACGGAGTAATGCTGTCGACTAGCACGGAGAATAAGGCTGTTGAGGAGCGACCATCCATGTAATTGCTTTACGCGAGCATCGATATGTCAGATAGTATAACATGCATTTCTTTATCAAGAGGGGAAATCCGACATACCGACACAAACTCAAAGCTACTACACAGTGGCTATAATATCGTCGGAAACAAATACAGAAATAAACATAACATGAATCAGTCACAGACAATTCATATCACAAAGGTGGAAATAGATACGAATATTACACTAGGAAGTGTACATCAGAGTAGTGGTCTAAAAAGATCCACAATATCACAAAAGAATAGTTACATGAACTACACAAAAGAATAATTATACATTATGGAGTCTATATCTCAAATGTATACAACAAAAACTACTAATCTAAGTAGTTAACCAAAAGTCAGAGAAATCAATCCCAAGTGAGAGGTCAAGCTGAAGCACCTGTAATATCTCAGTCTGACCCGAGTATTATTTAATAAGAAAATAATAAACGGATCAGTTTAGCTATGAATATCAGATAACATGATATAGAATTAAGAGATATGGCATAAACATATAATAATCACAATGCCAAGCTGTGATAAATAAGTAATTGAAAAATCATCAAGAGATTAATCAATATCACAATAATCTACTCAAGATAAAAAGGAATGTCATACTCCTAATTTCATTCACCAAGCCACAATAAATGACATATATATTCATGCCAATCGTAAAAGTTGGTGAAACATAAATTCCAGAATTCAACATACGAAATCCAGAAATCACAATCAAAGGGAACAACGACGTCGTACAGCGGGACATCCGATGAACCAAATCACAATCAAAGGGAACAGCGACGTCGTACAGCGGGACATCCGATGAACCAAAACACAATCAAAGGGAACAACGACGTCGTACAGCGGGACATCCGATGAACCAAATCACAATCAAAGGGAACAACGACGTCGTACAGCGGGACATCCGATGAACCAAATCACAATCAAAGGGAACAACGACGTCGTACAGCGGGACATCCGATGAACCAAATCACAATCAAAGGGAACAACGACGTCGTACAGCGAGACATTCGATGAACCAAAATCTCTAAGACATTGCTCAATGCTAGTCTAAAACATAAAATGATCGTCATGATCAAAGAGAAGTGTCGATTACAGTAAGCTAGTAAATATATGAGCTTAGCTTTATGTCCCATAACGACTAGCTTAACTTAAATATTTACGAACAAATTGTAGATCTCCACTAGAAAATTGTCACAAGAGATTCAATCGAACAAGTCCAAGAATTAACCGATGAAGTAAACGCAAGCGTTTCATACCTCTTGTTTTACTAAGTCGTTTAATTAGATTTCTCATACGAGTGAGGTAAATGTTTGTATATACTAATGGATTGGAAATCGGTTTGAGAAAACGAGCTTTGTAATAAAATAGTGTTGAAATCATTTGAGGAAAGAGTTTTGATATTTACTACTAGTATAGAAAACCTTTATATTTTAAAGTGACAAATCATAGAAGTGATTGTAGAAACAATCGGGCATAAAAATTCACATTCGAAGACGTGAATAAAATCCAAAGAAATCGATATAAAATCCATCAAAGTGGATATATCTAAAATTCCCAAAGAAAAGGTCATCAAAGTCGATAATAAATGACAACAACAAAAGGGAGACAACACGAATCGATTAAAGTGGGATATTCAAACGAATTAGCAATATAAGCTAATCTGGCAAATAGTAGCAGGTCGGTCGACCGGAGTCCCTGAGTCGGTCGACCGAACCAGAGGTTGGAAGTGCTCGGGGCACCAGGTCGGTCGACCGGCCCAGGGGGCTCGGTCGGCCGAAGCCTGTAACCAGCACTTCCAAACAGAGGCAGGAAGCGTCTGGACTACAGGTCGGTCGACCGGCCCAGGGGGCTCGGTCGGCCGAACCTGTATACTTGCACTTCCTACCCTATTTCAAAGGAGGTGCAACTCTCGATCAAATTGCAATCGCACGAGCAACGGCGCTAAGGGTTTATGCCAATCGACTACCCGGCCTTATATGCTCCTCGATGCATCACCAAAAACATGTTCAAACATCAAAGTTAGGATTTTTAACGAATTGAACTCAAAACACTAAAAATTGGAATATTCACAAAAGCAATCCATATCAAAATCAAATGCACATGAATAAGTGTTAGGAATTTATACCTAACAAGAGAAGAGAATTATAAGCATAGATGTGAGATTAAAAATCTCACCTTTGAATCCGAAAACAATGAATGAGAAGCTTGAAGACGAAGGAAGATCAACCACACTTCAATCTCAACACGAGAAGCTTGAATCTAAGCTTAAAAGAGAAACATTTCCTAAATTAGGTTTAGGAATTTTCTGAAATTGAATGGACAAAGAGTTGGAGAAGATGAAGGAGATGCTTACCAATGGGTTCACTTGAGTTTGGAGCAAGAAGATGGATTTGCTAATGGAAACTAGGGCTTAGGATTTCCTAATTCTTTTTTTCTTCCCCCATTTTTTCTTGAGCTTGAGTGTTAGGAAAATAGAAAAGAAGTGAATGAAGAGGAGAGGGGTTGGGACTGAATACATAAGTGGGCTCAGCCCAAACCAAAACCCTAAGTGAAAAGTAGCAAAATTCAACTTTCTCCAAACATATCGAAGCTTATACTCAAAAAGGTCGCAAACGGCATTTTGAACTCAATGGGGGTGGTCTCGAGTCCTAATTCGGCTGTTTGCAAAAAGTAGCTTTTCGGACCAAAATCCGACGAACGATAAAATATTTAAATGAAATATTTAAATATAAAATCGATAAATATGCGGGTTGTTACAGACTCCCCTCCTTAAAGAAATTGCGTCCTCGCAATACTTAAGAAGAAAATAAGAAGTAACAACCATAAAAGCATATCAGCACAAAAGAAAATTGAAATAAGAAGTTCACCATAAAGAGCACGAAAGAGTTGGCAAGAACGGGATCGCTCAATGAATTCTCTGGATTCCCAAGAGCAACCCATAGGATTTGAGAACCATTGAACTCTCACAAGAAGAACATCTTTATTTTGAAGTCGTTTGAGCTCCGAAGCAATGATGCGAATGGAATGTTGCTCATAAATCAAATCTGGTGAAACTTCAATTTCCACAATATCACCAGGCACAAGAATAAAACCGGAAACATAAAAGCATTTCCGTAGATAAAAGACGTGGAGAACGTCAAGAATAGCAGAAAATTGAGCCGGTGCAACGGCGTAGTACAAAAACGGTACGCCCGAGGAACTAGAAACTCAAATAATTTGGGACATCAGCGTAGTACAAAAACGGTACGCCCAATGAACCAAAGCCCGAATAATTTCGGAACTCCGACGTAGTACAAAAACGGTACGTCCAATGAATCCAGAAGCAAAGACATTGATGTAGTACATACGGTACATCCAATGAATCAAATAGCAAAGGCATTGATGTAGTACAACGGTACATCCAATGAATCTAATAGCAAAGACATTGATGTAGTACAACGGTACATCCAATGTATCAAATAGCAAAGACATTGATGTAGTACAACGGTACATCCAATGAATCAACCACTTGTTGCTTACGACAAAGCGCATTGGCAACACGATTTCCCTTCCAGGAATAAAAAGAATATCAAGATCATAAGATGTCAGGAACTCGAGTCAACATGGAGTTCCATATGAGAAAATAATTATTCCAAAGATTTATGATCGAGGTAGAGGACAAATTTCTCATCCAAATATGATGATGCCAAATTCCAAAAGTAAAAACAATAGCCGAGAGCACCAGATCATGAGTGACATATCTAGTCTCGATAAGCTATAATGATCTAGAAGCACAAGAGATAGCACGTTCTCCTTTGCAAGAGAACGACATCCAAACCAATACGACTAGTATTGGTACAAATAGCAAAGTCTTGGTCCCCCTCCAGGAATCACAAGAATAAAAGTATCGAAAAGAAAGAATTTCTTTTAAATAATCTTCTTTCCTGAAAAGTTAAAACTTTCAAAATTACATTTATCATTATGTAATAATCATTCTAGAAAAATTTACTATTTTCAAGTTAATATACTGTGTCTGATTGTCTCATCAAAGCGTTTAGGAAATTTCTATCGATAACGTTGATCAAGCGCATCGACCAAAATTCTTAAAACACTAAATGGGCAATACAATCACAAAATCGTATTCTATATGATAAACATGTTTCTAAAAACTTTTAAGAATATTCTTTGTTCATTTTAAGAACAAAAATCAAATTGTACTTATAAATAAATCTTATGAAAAAGATTTTCAAAATTTTTAAATTTCTATTTTCATCCAAAATCAATAAATACAAGAATAGTCTCATCGAAATATTCATAGAATATTCGATTTATAAAGTGGATGAAATAAGCTGGACAAATTTAATGACATAATAAGTCATTCATAAGAATCATATCAAGTGCGGAATGCGGTAAGTGGAATGCTAACTTCCGCAACTTGTAGCAAATGAAAACCGGTGGTAAGGTCAAATTGAAAAGACCTTAGCACCACACAAAAGATTACTTAGGTGATAATCCTAAGACAAGCTCAAAAATACCGGAAAATTTCTCAAACTATTTAGATAAGAGAAACAACACTTTCCTTATAAGTGGGCTTAAGGAATAAAATGATGCCATCAAGTTGGAATCAAAATCATAAAGGAAAAATAGAAATCTGCTTAACAGATTGAAAATGTCGAAGATGAATAGTCCACTCGAAAAATAGGATATGGGCTTCACAATGATTAAGCCGATCCTTTCAAAAAATCAATTCCGAAGCCCAAGTAAAAATATTGGCTCGGAAAGATAAATCACATAAAATAATTTCGACATCAAATAAAACCAAATTGAGTGTTGCGGATCTACCATCCGGATTCGCAACTCTCAAAGAACTCATCAAGCCCAAAATATCTTTAAAGAAAAAGAATCACAAGTTCTTTTGATATAAAATAGTGAGATGAACCCATATCAAAAAGAACTCAAATAGAAAGTTCACGAATTAAAACAATGCCATCAAGGATTGAATGTAAAATACCTTGACCAAGAGCAGTGTTACCAGGAGCTTGCACAATATTCAGCTCTCCCTCTCTCCTTCTTTGAAGAATGGGACATGAAGATATAAGATGACCCAAACTTTTGCAATAACGGCAAAAGAGAGGTTTCGGACACTCCTTTGCATAGTGGTCCGTGGAACCACAATTGTAGCATCGTCCACGACTAGAGATAGGAGACTTTGCTAACGGAGTTTGTTGCTTCCCTTTCTTGATGGGATTGGGGCCTTCAAATTTAATAGGCCTCTTCATGTTGTTGTTGAAGTTCTGTTTGGCACGCACAACTTCAATATCGCTTTCTCTATCGGCCTCTTCAAGACGAAGAGCGATATCAATAAGCTGATCAAATGAAACCTCAAGTTTCAAAAGCAATGACTTCTTAAGATTCTTATTCAAGCCATAGACAAATCTTTGATTTTTCTTCATCGGGGTATTAATATACTCAACCCCGTATTTGGAAAGAGATTCGAAAGATGCGACATAGTCTGTCACAGAAGATTCACCTTGAACCAGGTCAATAAAACGCCGGGCCAAAGTTACTTTTTCAGCCTCCGGCACAAATTTCAATTCAAATCTTTCCCGGAATTGCTCCCAAGTGAGATCCGCTTCAAAGATTTCAGAAATTAAAAGCTCATACCAATCTAATGCTCTTTCTTGGAGCATGCTAGAAGCCACTTGGACTCGATGTAGATCAATAAGGTTCATGCGAGAAAAGATGCGATCGCATGATTTGAGCCAAGCTTGAATTTCTATAACACTCTCGGATCCTTTGAATGGCCTTCCACCCAAATCGGTATAGTCTCTGCACAAGCGTGCAAAACCGGATCTAGGATGAGTGGGCTCTGGAATGGGTCCGGCAGCTTGAGCGTTCTTCACGAGATCTAAAAGCTGCTGACAAGACATGAATACTCCATCTTGGGGAGTAGCACTAGATTGACCGGCGCTGGGACGGCCAGGTCTAACCATTTCTCTTCATTAAGAAAGAAAGAAAGAAAGAAGAGGAAAAAGTTACTCTCAAAATAAATATCAAGCAATCTTGATAGATAAAACAAGGAATCATAAAAGAAAGTAGGATAGAACGGTACGAAGACCCGAATAAAATCCTAAAGCACAACTCCTAAGAAAGACTTAGGACATGATCCTTGCTAAATTATTCTATATTGTTCCGAAGTTTGGCTCTGATACCAAGCTGTGACGCCCCACCTCTATACCCACGCTAGACAAGAACACTACGGAGTAAAGCTGTCGACTAGCACGGAGAATAAGGCTGTTGAGGAGCGACCATCCGTGTAATTGCTTTGCGCGAGCATCGATATGTCAGATAGTATAACATGCATTTCTTTATCAAGAGGGGAAATCCGACATACCGACACAAACTCAAAGCTACTACACAGTGGCAATAATATCTTCGGAAACAAATACAGAAATAAACATAACATAAATCAGTCACAGACAATTCATATCACAAAGGCGGAAATAGATATGAATATTACACTAGGAAGTGTACATCAGAATAGTGGTCTAAAAAGATCCACAATATCACAAAAGAATAGTTACATGAACTACACAAAAGAATAAGTATACATTATGGAGTCTATATCTCAAATGTATACAACAAAAACTACTAATCTAAGTAGTTAACCAAAAGTCGGAGAAATCAATCCCAAGTGAGAGGTCAAGCTGAAGCACCTATAATATCTCAGTCTGACCCGAGTATTATTTAATAAGAAAATAATAAACGGATCAGTCTAGCTATAAATATCAGATAACATGATATAGAATTAAGAGATATGGCATAAACATATAATAATCACAATGCCAAGCTGTGGTAAATAAGTAATTGAAAAATCATCAAGAGATTAATCAATATCACAATAATCTACTCAAGATAAAAAGGAATGTCATACTCCTGATTTCATTCACCAAGCCACAATAAATGACATATATATTCATGCCAATCGTAAAAGTTGGTGAAACATAAATTCCAGAATTCAACATACGAAATCCAGAAATCACAATCAAAGGGAACAACGACGTCGTACGGCGGGACATCCGATGAACCAAATCACAATCAAAGGGAACAACGACGTCGTACAGCGGGACATCCGATGAACCAAATCACAATCAAAGGGAACAACGACGTCGTACAGCGGGACATCCGATGAACCAAAACACAATCAAAGGGAACAACGACGTCGTACAGCGGGACATCCGATGAACCAAATCACAATCAAAGGGAACAACGACGTCGTACAGCGGGACATCCAATGAACCAAATCACAATCAAAGGGAACAACGACGTCGTACAGCAAGACATCCGATGAACCAAAATCTCTAAGACATTGCTCAATGCTAGTCTAAAACATAAAATGATTGTCATGATCAAAGAGAAGTGTCGATTACAGTAAGCTAGTAAATATATGAGCTTAGCTTCATGTCCCATAACCACTAGCTTAACTTAAATATTTACGAACAAATTGTAGATCTCCACTAGAAAATTGTCACAAGAGATTCAATCGAATAAGTCCAAGAATTAACCGACGAAGTAAACGCAAGCGTTTCATACCACTTGTTTTACTAAGTCGTTTAATTAGATTTCTCATATGAGTGAGGTAAAGGTTTGTATATACTAATAGATTGGAAATCGGTTTGAGAAAACGAGCTTTGTAATAAAATAGTGTTGAAATCATTTGAAGAAAGAGTTTTGATATTTACTACTAGTATAGAAAACCTTTATATTTTAAAGTGACAAATTATAGAAGTGATTGTAGAAACAATCGGGCATAAAAATTCACATTCGAAGACGTGAATAAAATCCAAAGAAATCGATATAAAATCCATCAAAGTGGATATATCTAAATTTCCTAAAGAAAAGGTCATCAAATTCGATAATAAATGACAACAACAAAAGGGAGACAACACGAATCGATTAAAGTTGGATATTCAAACGAATTAGCAATATAAGCTAATCTGGCAAATAGTAGCAGGTCGGTCGACCGCAGTCCCTGAGTCGGTCGACCGAACCAGAGGTTGGAAGTGCTCGGGGCACCAGGTCGGTCGACCGACCCAGGGGGCTCGGTCGGCCGAAGCCTGTAACCAGCACTTCCAAACAGAGGCAGGAAGTGTCTGGACTACAGGTCGGTCGACCGGCCCAGGGGGCTCAGTCGGCCGAACCTGTATACTTGCACTTCCTACCCTATTTCAAAGGAGGTGCAACTCTCGATCAAATTGCAATCGCACGAGCAACGGTGCTAAGGGTTTATGCCAATCGACTACCCGGCCCTATATGCTCCTCGATGCATCACCAAAAACATGTTCAAATATCAAAGTTAGGATTTTTAACGAATTGAACTCAAAACACTAAAAATTGGAATATTCACAAAAGCAATCCATATCAAAATCAAATGCACATGAATAAGTGTTAGGAATTCATACCTAACAAGAGAAGAGAATTATAAGCATAGATGTGAGATTAAAAATCTCACCTTTGAATCCAAAAATAATGAATGAGAAGCTTGAAGACGAAGGAAGATCAACCACACTTCAATCTCAACACGAGAAGCTTGAATCTAAGCTTAAAAGAGAAACATTTCCTAAATTAGGTTTAGGAATTTTCTGAAATTGAATGGAGAAAGAGTTGGAGAAGATGAAGGAGATGCTTACCAATGGGTTCACTTGAGTTTAGAGCAAGAAGATGGATTTGCTAATGGAAACTAGGGCTTAGGATTTCCTAATTCTTTTTCTCTTCCCCCATTTTTGCTTGATCTTGAGTGTTAGGAAAATAGAAAAGAAGTGAATGAAGAGGAGAGGGGTTGGGACTGAATACATAAGTGGGCTCAGCCCAAACCAAAACCCTAAGTGAAAAGTAGCAAAATTCAACTTTCTCCAAACATATCGAAGCTTATACTCAAAAAGGTCGCGGCATTTTGAACTCAATAGGGGTGGTCTCGAGTCCTAATTCGGCTGTTTGCAAAAAGTAGCTTTTCGGACCAAAATCCGACGAACGATAAAATATTTAAATAAAATATTTAAATATAAAATCGATAAATATACGAGTTGTTACACCGACGCAATTCGTTTTGTCCAAAACGGACCACGTATGAAAGAGTTATGGCATTATAAAGTTTGAACGAATTATAATATCATAATTAACATTTTCTTTTTATATTTTTATAACCTAACATCAATCCGGCCGCACGTTTTTCTGCATCCAATCTCAGCCGTGCGCATCCTTCTTCTCCCTCCAGTAAAAAAACGTGAACGAACACCCATAGCCGCCGCAAAACCCTATTTGCCGTGACCCCCACGTTTATCTATACCTCGATCTGGAGCTTCCACTCAATTGCCCTCGACGAGAGCTACCCACGGCCAGAGCATAGGCAAGCTCAGCCACCCCTAGGCCTTGATTTTCGTGCATGAACGCACGATGGACGCGCCGCCCTAGCAGCCTCCACGTTGCTCCAAATTCGATCATGACCGTTCAAATTGAAGTACTTATCGTTCTCAACAACATTGTAGTTGACAACTATTTGTAATTACTGATGGATTTGATGAAAAATGAGGAAGAAGATCGTGAATTGCTGGCCATTAAATGTTGATGATGGCTGCTATAACCCTAGCTAGGGTTTCTGAATGCAAAAGTCAATTTAGTTGGCCTTATGTAGAAAATTCTCAAAGCACTATTCACCCGAATTTTTTTCCGAACTCCTAACGAAGCGTGCCGCCTGACGTTTATAATGTTTTATCCCTATTATAAACGCAATGGAATATATATCTGGAGCCAATTCGATCATATTTGAAAGATAAGTTTTCAAATCGACTATTTAAATTTCAAATTCACTCAAACTGATTTCTACGCGTTTTAGGTTGCCCCGGACAAACCGTAAATCCGATTGACATGAAATTTGAAATCTTACAATAATTTAACATTACGGATCAGTTGAAACTGGTTTTGTCGAAATCCGAGACTGTTTGAAAAATGGCTATTTTTACTCGTCAGCTAAATATTAAAATATTCAATTTCTACGATTTAACTTTTAATTCAATTTTAAAAGTTCTATAACATCATTCCAACTCCAATATGATTTAATAAAACTTTACAAATCATTTTTAATCACATTAAACCGAATTTTCAATTATTTCTGTAATTTCAATAATTAAATTATCGATTTAATTATCCAATTAAATCTAGATATCCGAAATAAAATTTATTCGACTTACAAATTTTACTTGTTAATATTAAAAATCAATTAAATATACAAATTTCAAATGACAGAAATTCTGGGTTGTTACAATGCTGCCACTCGCATGCAACCCTATTCGTCTCAATTCTGGCAATCTTGAGAAGTTATGCCATAAACCCACCATTGGATGTGTAGAGCTCGTCGAGCTTTACAACTTTGCTTTTGGAAGTTTTTCATTTCGATGAACGGATTTCGAGATATCGAGAAGAAAGAGGGAGGACTTTCGGCCATCGAATAGAAAAGAAAGGCAGCTAGTGGAAAAATGGGCTAGGGTTTATACAAATGGGGCCTTATATAGAAATCTCGCGGCAATGTTCATTCGTGAAATTTTCAAACTCCAAACGATGCGTGCCGCCTGACGTTCCTAATGTTTTACTCCATTTCGAACACAATGGAACTAGTTTGGAGGCCTAATTCGATCGTATTCAGAAGATAGGTTTTTGAAATCGAATTATTTTAATTAATTTCTACACGTTTCTAACTCAAACGACCAAACGATAAGTCCGATCGGTATAAAATTTGATGTCCGATAATAATTCACTATTACGGATCCGATGAAACCAGTTTCTTCAAAATTCAAGACAGTGGCCAAAATGGCTATTTTTACTCATTAATTATAATATAAAATTTTCAATTTCTAATTATTCACTTTTAAATCTAATCTTAAATGTTAACAATCTTCATTCATATTTAAATAAAATTTAAATCAATTTTCGATATCGTTTTCTTTCATATTAGTTCAAGATTCAATTATTTAAATAATCTCCAACAATTATTTTAAACAATTCAATTATCCAATAAATCGATATTAATAATCATTAAAATTCAAATAAATTTTAGTTACAAATTATTATTTTATTTTCGTCTAAATAATTCAATATTTATTATTCAACTCCAGTTATTGATTATAAACACAATCATTGTATAGACTTTCATTTCAATAGCTGTTATTGCCAAAATCTTTAAAATTGGTTATTTCAAAATTTTATTCAAGTTCATTTTCCATAACTTACATAAATAAAACATTAAAATTTTATTTTTAACCATTTTTATTCAATAATTATACCAAAGTAAATAATTTAAAATAGTTAAAAATACGGGTCGTTACATTCTCCCTCACTCAAAACTTTTCGTCCTCGAAAAGGGACCAAGTACGAAATTTAACATTTGATATATTTTATTCAAAATAATTAGCTTACAAAACATAAAAATTGTATTTACAAAACCTTTACTACGCTTTCACTATGCCACTCCGATATCGGTTCCATGGAAATTATAACTTATATATAAAAATAAGTTATCAACTTTTCGAAACGTCGAAATTTTTCTAATACCTGGATTTACGAAAAATTTCGGCAGCGTCTCCTTTGCGCGGCTTAATCGAATGTTTTTTACAATAGAATATATAACACTGATACACCCAATATATATCAAATGTGCATCTCATCTCAATGACGAGGAGTCCTGTAGGGAAAAATATAAAAGTCAGCATGTAATCCGAGATATGTGCCTTATTGTTATTATTAATATAAGCGAGTTCCCTATAAGTATGAAAAAATATAGAAAATCCACGTATACATCCAATCGGTCTTCGTATGTACCTACCTCAACTCAATTTAGGTCACATATAAAGATATAGAAGGCATGTATAAGCTTAATAGACTATATAATATGAATTTTGAATTCAAATCATAAGTATAAGCACTAACACACAACATACAACAATCATACACAATCAAAATAGTTACAATGGCGATTTACAACAAATGAAACTATTCAATTAATATTATGCATCCAATTAATCCAATTAACTCATAACTGTGTTAATTTACATCTTCCAATATCCATAGCTAATTCATACACTTCATTTTTTCCATTAACATTCAATTTTCATTAACATTTAATTGGTTTACTACCAATTTATTCAAATCTTTTTAATTTACATTCAATTTATTCAATTTAATTTGTTAAATCTTAATTGTTTCACTTTTTGTTTAACATATTTCATATAAATTCATTTATGTACCATTTTATAAAATTATTCCATTTAAACTTGTTTAAGTTAAATTTTATTTATTAACCACTTAGTATATTCTCTTTTTAATACCAATCTCATTTATAAACCGTTTCATAAAACCATTTAAGTTTGTTATAAACATTTTATAAATGCAACTCATGTTTATTATTTTCTTCATAACCTAAGTTCAATATTAATTCTTTGATTCACTTTATTTGTTTATATCATTTACTCATATCATTAACTTAAGTAAATTTTATTTTATAATTCAAGTTCATATTAATAAATTTTCTTTTTATCGCAATCAATTTACTCAACTTCTCTTAAGTTAACTTCACTTTTTTTTTAATTTATCCCATTAATTTATTTCATATTTAATTAGTTACCATTCAATTTTACTATAATTCATTATATTTGCATTTAACTTATTTACATCCAATTTTAAATTAAATCAATCAGTCATATTAATTTTTCTTACACTCATTTATTTTTGTTCAGTTTCTGTCACGATTCAAATTGTATTTCATTTTACGATCCAAGTTATGTTCATCCTATTAATTCATTTTACAGTAATTTACGTTTTCAATGTCAACGTTTGATTTATACACTATCATTTTTGTTAACATTCATTCCTTATTAACATCCAACATCTTTTTATTACTAACATATTATTAGTTTACTTCCAATTTATTCGCATCTATTTCATTCACACTCAATTTTATTTTACTATCTTTAACACACAAGCAACAAATTCCCATTTATAATGAAACACAAAAGTACATGCAACCAAACAATATTGCAATCCTAAGCAAGAAACAATCATACCTAGCAGTCATAGCAGCAATCATTATATTAAAATCCATACGATATATATACTATTCGTACGTATAACAATTTCGATCTCTTACTCGAATAAAAAAAATTATTTTCCGAACTAGTATTGGTAATCCGACTACTCTAGTGCGGACATTAATCCGACTTCTTGGTTAGGAACTTCCATCCTCCTTACACAGTAATAAACTATGATGGAGAACTTTAGATTCGTATTAAAAATCCGTATCAGTGTTCGTCGTCGTAATTCGAGCAAACAATTCTAAATCGGACCAGTGTGAATTACCTTAAATGTTGTATTCAAATCTGAATCAGAACTGTAAATGCAAGTAGAATGGTCTATATGCAACTCACGTGTTTATTTCGTTGGTTTCTTAATTACACCAATAGATAATTCAAGTGGTGTAACAACCCTGAATTTTGAACAATTTAAAAATGAAAATATTTAATTAATTTTAAATATTTGAATGATGGTTTAAATTGAATTCCCAATATAACTATGAATTGGCGATTAAATTTTAGAATTTAATTTATTTAAAGTTGAATAGAATTTAAATTTGACTTTGGAGTTAAATTGAATATTGAATTTGTAATTTAAATTCAAACTAATAACTTAGAAAAATAATTTGGATACAAGAATTATTATTTATGTAAATTTATAAATGGATGGTTAGTTTTAAATAACATTTTTCTTTTCTTTAAAATAAAAAGGAATAAATTTTAATCAATACAAAATAAATAAATAAATAAATAAATACACTTAGTTAAAGTTTTAACAACAAAATTAAACAGAACAAAGTAAAAGAAAATGATTATACAAAACAAATTTGATTTAAAATGAGAAAAAAATTAGAAAAAAATAATATAAAATAATAATAATAATAATAATAGTATAATAAAATAAAAAGAGTACGCTGCCTTACTTTGATCAGCTGTAAACACGCCTAAAGTTATGCCTTAACCTACGCCTTCAACCACGCTAAAATCATGCCTCCTTTCCCTTTTAAAATTCGAAACCCTACCTCTTCAAATCATACGAAAAAAAAATCGAACGAAAAATTAATGGCGGCCTCGTCTCCCTCTTCGTTCCAAAATTAGGGTTTTCGTTCGGCTTCAAATTTCGCGACCGCTTCGGTGAAAGGTGAGTGACCCTCACATCTATTTTCATTCCCAGTCGTTCGATTTTGTTATCATGTTGATGATTTCTCTGTTGATATTTTTTTTTTTGGTTCGATTCCTTCCTATTGGCTTCGGCCCTTGATATTGTTCGATTTTGAAAAAAATAATATAATACTGCTTGATTTTGTGTTTTCCTGGTTATCGCGGCATTATCTCGTGACCACTATGGTTTGATGATTTTCATACAATTTCAAGTCTTCGGCCATCACCGTTGCAACGAGATTGCTTCTAATTTTTACCTGTACTATTCGAATTCGTGACTTTTGTTGTTTGGGTTGATTTTTTGCACTGCAGTCATATTCGATTGTTTACACATGATCACTGATTTTTGGTCGAGACATATGTTGTAAGTCTTGGAGCTGGTTTCTTTGATATGTACAGCAGTCTGGGCAGTTTGTTCATGTCTCCTGGCCACTGTGTACTCCACTGTTCCCTGCCTTGTTTTCAAATTCACTTCATGTATTCAAGTGTACATGCTGCATCCTTGATATCTTTGCTGTTTGGTTGAACTGATTATTCGAACTTCATATGCACATTTTTGAGTTTATCTTGCAGTCTGTTTGTCATACTTCAAGTGGTCTTCATATATACTTGTTTATGTCTTCACTGCATAGCTTTTAACTTAAGTTGCATTCCTTGATTCCAGTTGTATTCGGTCATTTGAGGCATTGCATTGGGTCTGCGTACATGTGCTTTAATGCTGTTTTATATTTATAGTGTGATTGTTTAAAAATGCCTGCATGTGTTTAAATATGAAGTTGTGAAGGGGCATGCCTGTATATGATCTTGATTTCTGTTTATAGTTACAGGATAAGTTTAAAAAAAAATCTGAAATTTCACCCCTCAACCTCTTTTAAGATTTAATGTCTGAATAATTTATGTTTGATTTTGCAAGATCCAAGTTTTAAGAATACTGTGAGTAACATCACTAAATAACAAAATTTAAATGTATAAATTCTGATGCATATATGTATGTGAATGAGTGTATTTATATCTTTATATATGAATGCCTTAATGAATGATGAATAATATGTGAGTGCAGGCTGTATATCATATACCCCTCTGTTTTGAGTTTTCTCGATACAATGTTTTGAAAAGAAAAAAAATCATTCCCTATTGATACACTAATTTGTTTTGAGCTTAGTGTTAGGACAATATTGGTTGTTATATTCTAAACTAAAGATTAAACATATATTAAGTTAAAAACAGTTAGTTAATAACTCTGAAAATTTAAGAACTGTTTTTTTTTTAATTTTTTAATTTTTAAACCAAGGTTTGACCTGAGTTTTCTAAAACAAAGTTCAAATTAAACTACAAGACACTGCTATGTTGAAGTCACTATTTACTGGTCCATTGCTTAGCGTGAAGTCTGATCAGTTGGTTGTGAAGTTGTCACTGATTTTAAGTTCATCTTGTTTGTTCATTGTCTTGTACCATTGGTTGTACCTGCTGTCACATTAACCTGTGCATTGCCTTCATGTGTTGCCTGTGCATTGCCTTTATTTTATTGTCTGTGCACTCTCTAATGTAGCACTCAAGTTTTATTCAAGCTTCATGCATTGTCCACTGATTCATTTGTTATATATGCCATTCATATTGTGTGGCCACCTGGTCATATATGTTAACTGTGTGTGCTTGATGTGTACCCTTGATTCTCCTAACTTGAAACTTGATTAACTTGTATGCTTGTTGCCTTCTGCATATACTCTCTGATTTTGAACTGCCTGGCCTACCTGCCTGTGCAGTTGCATTCTGGTCATGATAGCATTATGCATTCTTTAATGCTGTTTTGATTTGTTGAAGTTTTGCATCTGAGATCTTTTGATGCAGTCTCGTGTACTTGTGGTGGCTGCGTTATTGTTGCAGTTTTGCCCTTGTGCACTAATACTGGCTGCCCTATTTAATTTGGGAACTTTTGTGTTGTTTTGAGTTCGTTGTTGCAGTCCTACCTTGTATTTACAGTGCCTTATCGTCACTGTCTTGATTGGGTTTCTTGATGCATTGATCTTAGCTTGCTTCTGATTTTACTGAATTTTGATAGTCTCGACTAATTTGCTTCGAAACAGTTTTTGTTGCATTGTGATCTTGTGGTGGCTGCGTTATTGTTGCAGTTGCCCTTGTGTCCAAGTAAGGGTTGCAGTTTCATTTTTATGAAAATTTTGCACTTGTTGAAATGTGCAGTAATAAGTTGTTTGGAAACTTATTTTATTGAATTTACTTGGGTATATGCAAAACAATTGCATTTCGACCTTGTCTTGTTGCATGGGTTTTGGTGTTGCAGTTGTGTTGAGTCACTGACTTGACCTCTGCAACTTTGATTTCTGATAGTATTCTATTTTGAGATGATTTCACATGTTGTTGTGGCGAGCCAGTGCACGCAAGCGTGGACTGCAGCCACACGAAGTTAACATTAAAAAAATGTGGCGAGGCCGTATACGCGTGTGTGTACTGCAGCCCTACCGAATCAAATGTTTTAAATGATGTTTTCTTTTTGATGAAAATTATTTTATGTTGCCAATTCAATATATTTTGAATCGATTTTGATGATTTTATTGTTAATTGCCGTTTAGGAAAATTTTGATTGTTTTCTAAATTATCTTCATCAATAATCCCTTCATCTATCTTCATTGATAATCTGAATCTACTATTGTATGGTTTAACACTGTTAAGTGTTATATTTACCGTTATCTGATTTCTTGTTAAAGGATCGGATAGGTAAATTTATGTTTGACTGTCGTCTAATTGTTATTATTATTGCCTCTATGCACTAATAACTGAGTTTGAATTAGACTGACCTGTGTATTATTTTCTTTTGAACGTAATACTCGGGTCAGACCGAGTATTTTACAGCTTGAAGATTTTCAAGCCGCGAAGTTAGAGAGAGTTGGGGAAATTGCTTCACTTTAGCTTTTCGAAAAATTTTGTACTTAAAAGAAATGTTCTGCTGTATATAATTTAATGCATTGTATAAACTCTGATATATGTAAGAAAATTCATTTATGTGAAATATTATGATTATTCTGTGATTCTGTGGCTGATTCTGTTTAAACTCTATAAACTGAATAACAATCCGTCATTTTGAACGTCTCAAGTTGGTTTAATTACCGACTGGGGGCGGTCAGAACGGCGGGTCGTTACAAGTGGTTTTTATATTCAATTCTCAAATGTTTGAAAATTTTCCTTATTAAAATTATTTTATAACAAAATACTATCGAAATAATTTTATATTGAAAATGCTTTTGATAAACGATGCTTCAACAAGTTTATCCTCGTTCATACAGAATCTAATAATACATTGATCAGATGTAAGACTATGAATCTCTAAGTACTTAGTAGATCCATTTCAACTATGGCTGTTATGGTAACGATATATTTACCATGACCATACCATTACTATCAATCGGTTACCATTTTAAAGTAAAGTTGGTATACCAACATATTCGGTACGGTAATGGTAAATTTACCATTTTCTACGATATAATATCGGTAATATTTTTTCAAAACCAAGAGGTAACGGTAATTTACCGGTTCATTCTTAATACATTGATATTCATGTAAGATGTTGTATTACGGGTGTTTAGAAGCTTGTAAATAGTTTTATTTATTTCATTAATTCAACTCAAATGATGATGAATACACTTCTTTTTTATGTCCTTTATTAAGTGGCCCAATGAGATATATAGTGAAGCATCATTCTGTGTAAAAATATATCAACTTATATTTTTCTAAACAAACGGTAATTCACCACTACCAGTGTAACGGTTACCAGTTTATCGGTATACCAGTCATCGGTATATCAGTCAATCGGTAACGGTAATGGTAAACAATTTTAGTTTACCAGTAAAAACGGTACGATAATGGTATTCACAAAATGGTAACGGTAACCATTACCATAACAGCCCTAGTTTCAACACCCAATGAAAATACTTAGAAACCTTAAAAACAAATATGGAAAGTACAATCCAAAAACCGAAATCAAAGTAACATGATCAACATGGAACATAGTTCCAAAGGTCGCTCTCTCGCTAAGTCGAGAGGACCAAGCGACGCCGCCTAAGGCAACTTTAGGCAGTCACTGCCCTACGTCTTACACCATGACGTCCAAAACAACCATAGATCGCATATACACAATGGTTTCGCCTGGTTCTCTCAGGAAACATCCGTACTTGTGAGCAATCGTTGCTCTACGAATTACGCTATGCAAAACACTTGCATGGTTCGTAGTCTACTTAATAGTAACACTGGTGAGTACTTCGCTATCACCTATAGAGTCAAGGCAATCATCTTTTCCCTCGAATTATGCTATGTGGACCGCAGATACACGATGATTTTGCCTGGTTCCCTCAGGTACCTCATGGCAACCACTCTACCCAAGCAAGCCGAAAACAACCATAGATCGCAGTTACACAATGGTTTTGCCTGGGTCCCCAAGTAACATCCATAATCATAAGCCTTCATAGCCCTGCGAATTTCGCTATGCAACCGAGTCAATGGAAACTCATGAGTATTATGTCCGGACAACCTATATCGATTAGGACCCATCTCTAGATCCACCCAAGTCTATCTTGGATCAATCATAAAATCAATAGAATTTATCCACAATATGCCCACAAAGTAGATAGTCAACAGAAGGTACTTCTCATATGTTCAATCTCAAAATGTATATCATATTACACATAGCACCTTTCAAATCATCAATTTCGAATATATCATTCTTATATAATTCCGTTATATATAAGATCATGGCTTTTCAGATCGAGTACCTTTCAAAGTCAATAGTTTTCGAATTAACTTCATACTTATACAATTCATTTTATATAGGTTCGAAAACTTCCAAAATCATTTGTTTTAGAATCAAAGATTCTCGAAATCGGTTAATTTCCAATAGTAGTCCAATTTCACCTTCAATTTCAACTATGATTTCAACAATCATTTTTCAAATTGAAAATTATACAACATTCATAGATCTGAAAATTCCAATCATCGGTTTTCAAAATTTACTTCAGTTTCATATTTACATAAAGTCATATCTATATAAAATCAACTTCCTTTCTAAAATCAATTTGTAAGCAACTAAGCTTTAAAACAATAAATTCTTTTCAAAATCAAATACTTTACAAAAATCATTTATACATAAGTAACCTTATAATTTGTTTTTTATTATTATAATATTTGTTTAATAAGTTCATAAACATTTCTCAAACAATTTCATTATAAACTTTTCAAAACTAGATTTCATATTTGTACATAATTAAAAATTTCCTTCAAAATCATTTTGCAAATAAATAAGGTTTTCTAAGTATTTATGAAGTCCAAAGCATATCTTAAAACTCAATTTCATTTAAAGCAGTTCAAAACCAATTTTCTCTTTTTATAATAAAAATAATCTTATTTATTTTACTTATCAAAATACTTAACATTTTAAAACTTATCTAACTTCTATTTACCTTTGTTTTAAATTTTTCAAAAATAAACTTCCATATAAATTTCCAAAATATTTTTGTACTTTCCGAAAATGCTTAGCTTTAAAGATTAATTCTCAATTTGGAAGTGTTCAACTATTCCAAATAGTCGAAAAAGTTAAATTCCAATTAGAAACTAGAAATCAACAATCAATCATCTCAACGAGATGCATAGTCAATCCATCAATCAATCCTAATGCATAGGGTACAAGTGTTCATAGTATCATTCAATCTGAAAACTCGTGAATTGAACACCGAGTTCATTTCCAATAGATATATACGTATATCTTTCGAATATCAAATCATACTTCAGGGATTTGAATCAAATAAGTTTGATTAAACAATCGAGTAGCAAAGCTACTAAAGTGGCATCCCCCACATTGAAACTCGAAAATGAATGTCGATGATGTTGTAGTCATCGTTGAAATTATTTTCCAGTGTAAAAAGTGAGATCCGGACTTCCATTTCTTTTAAATCTTTTGAAAATCTTTTCTAAAGTCACTTTGAAACCATTTGTATCATTTCTATTCAGAAAATAATTTCAAATTATGCTATTATATATTTCCATAATTTTAAAACCCGATTAAAAAACTCCCGGAACTCAACTCTCAATTTCTATTTTGAATAACCCTTTTGTTTATTTACTAACTATATCTAAATAAACTGTATTTCATATATCACTTTCAAATGGTATTCATTACTTTTTTTAAATGATGTAGGTGAAATTCAGATATATATTCACTTAAAAATCCAGGTTAAAACATACAGTTTCTCAAACTGGTTAAATATATTTTCAAAAAAAATTTCCAACCATAGTCAAATTCTCAAATCAACAGCTAATAGACAATGGTCATAAACTAGCCAAGCACGACTCATGTAACATCCCGCCTTTCGCACGATTTAAATCGACACACGTGCCAATTCAAACCATACAAAAGGGCAGATTATTATGGGGTAAATAAGAAAAAAAAAGGAAGAAATAAAAAAAAATAGAATCTCACAGCGGAAGAATAAAATATAATAATTAAATATACAGTTTATAAATCTGTTTGCAAAACCATTTATATAATAAATATAAGAGTCACGCATACCAATAACAATGCAGCGGAACAGTGTGTAGTGCACTAGTATAAATAATAATAATATAAATCTTTGTCTTCGTCCTCCAGAGCTAAATCTTCCGATCCTGAAACGCTCGGACTGACCCGAGCGAATTTGAAAAGACAAAAACACTCGAGTGAGAACTAAAAGATCTTATGTAAGTTAAATTAGCAAAAAAAAAATATGAGTGCAGTAACTCAAGAGACGCTCGGGATTTACATCTCCTAAGGATCCGTTAAACTATTTACTATGTAGTATATGGCGCTATTATAATAGTGTCTAATTGTAAAATAAACTTACTTTTTTCTTAGCATTAAGGGGTTACCCATATAGCCCTTAACACGTAATAGTCTCAGTAGTCCATCCAATATCATGGTCCCTCCAGATCGGGAAGCCACCAGAGGATACCACACGGGCTATGGGAGAAATCCAAACTCGTACAAGGCGTGATAGGGTAGGTAACACGGCACAACTAGGCAATGCCAGGGTAGATATACCAATTATGCTTCCGGGTCGGTGGTAACGCGTAGTGCGCAGCTACCGCCCACCTCGAGCCACACCTCCAAATAAAATCAAAAGTGGCCACCGAATCAATCCAAAAGTCAAGTATAATATTGAAGGGATGTGTCCGATCAAAGGTGCTACCTTATTAACCTGTCAATCGCTCCTGTTTTAGCCACCTTGTGCCAACTCACGGGAGTTGGGTCTACGTATTTACCTTACAGGAAACGCCGCCACCAACCTACTTCATTCTGGAAACTCCACCGCATACACGGTTGTTAAAGTGGTTTTCGGAGTTGGCAGAGAGTATGACAACTTCCGATCCCCGTCTCTTCAACAACCAAACATTATTATAACACCGCGGTCTTTAAAATAGTTTATACTTCAAAACCAGAAAATAATTATCCATTTCAAACCCATAAATACGATATCATTTCCATTTCTAAAACAACTCATTTTGATATTATTTTTATAAAACCCAAATCAATAATATCATTTTTATTTCAAATATATTTTTCCAAAATCATACTGCTTTAAAATTTATAATAACTAGGAACCAAACATTTGAATTATAACTTTCAAAACATAATACTTTGAAACTCATAGCTTCAAAACCATACTTCTAAAACTTGAATGGTTTGGATATTTAACAGTATATAGAATAAAATAGTTTGAATTTAAAATTACTTTATAAAATAATTTCTGCGACGTACAAATTATTTCATTAAAAATTAAGTCAAAATCCATAAATTTCATAATCGCTTTCAGTTTCAATAACCCCTTCAGCCTCAATGCAGTTCAAACTTTGATTATTAAACAATTGGAACTAAGGTTGGAAATTTCTATTCAACAATTTAAAGTCCTATTATTTAGTTTGAAATATTTGCATAATAAACCCGTAATCATTTAAGTAAAACTCATATTACTTATAAAAGAAAATTTCCTTCAATTTATTTATACTAGAAATATTCATTTAATTCATCTTAAATAAAAATTCAGTTATAAATATCACACCTTTTTAAAATTTCAAGTTAATAAATTTTACATCAACTTATGAATTTAAATCCTTAATTAAGCTCAATTCCAAATAAAATTTTCAATTTAACTTCCAATCTTAATTGATTTAAATATTTTAAAATCTCTATATATTTTTAATATCTTAACATGTACTTAACCATAAAATATAAAATAATCAAACTCTATTATTCAACTTATTTATTTTAATTAGCAAATTCATACATAACTTAAATTCAATGCTTTAACTATATATATAAATAAAATATGATTTTATATAATATCAAAATTTAATATTTATTAAACTGTATCCTATCCAAACCATAGAAAATCATTTCAAAATATTCTTATATATATACTGCGGTGCCTGTATATCATTTTTTATCCTATGGTCGAGTGATACGGATATTTATCATTTCAATCCGCAATTTAAAAATAAAATTTGCGGTTGTATATCATTTCAAACCGCAATCCCGAATGAAATGAAATGCATGACAACTTGCAGCTTATATAATATAGAACACATCATCCATTCACCAAACATCATTCATCAACCCTTTATTTCAATCATCATCCAATTTGAACAAACATCAATAAATAGCATATAAAATATAATAGGTATCAACGAACAGTTTATATTCACAAATAAATTAATAACTGTTTAATTAGAAGTTTATATGCAAAAAATAAATAAATAAACTGTCAATTTATATGCAGTAATAAAATTAAATAACAATTTAATTTAAATAAATGCAATCTAACTGAGATGATGAATAAAATATGTCAAACAGTCATAAATGAATTTCTACTCATATCATAAATTAATTTAACAAACATAAGAAAACTTAGAAGTTGTGAGTGGGTTAAAACACTCACCTTTTGAATTTAAATTGAATCTAAATTCAATTTAAACCCAAAAATTTGACAGTCTCCAAATCCGCCCAAACCAACGCCAAAATGTTCGGAATTCCGATACAATCCCAACAAAAAAACCGCGCGTGAATCCGAGCTCGTACGCAAAACTTATGAAAATTTGAAAATTGAAAAATTCTGGCCCTGTGTCGACTTTGGGTTCGACTTCGGTGCGCCGCCTCAAATCCCCGGTGCTTTCTTGGAGTTTTTGCCAAAACGACCCGGAGCGACCTGAGTCATTTTCTTCCTGACCCGAAGTAGATACAGCGTTTTTGCCTCTGAAACTCGAAGCGTGACTCGAAGTGGCTGCAGATCGGAAAAAAAAATTTCTTTTTTTTTGTTGAAATCAATTTTTGGAATTTGGGAATTAGGTTTTTTTTCTGCCATTGGAATGAGCAGTTGAGAAGGAGATGTACGTATAGACAAATGAAAATAAGGAGTGGCTAGGGTTTATAACGGGTTATATATAAACAAGGCTGAAAAATAATAGATGGATCAGATTGGTATACGCGCTGAACGCTAAATGGCCCGAAAAGCCCGTTTCTACTCCGGAACGAAATTGGGTCAACCCATATATCAAAATAGATGTTTTAAAATATTTTAAACGCGATGGAACAGGTTTCATGTCCAAATTCCATCGTATGCAGAAGTTATGCTGAAAACAATATTTTCCAAAATTGATTTCAATTGATTTCAATTGCATAAATTTCAAGGCGTTTCGAGTCCGTACGATCAAACGACAAGTCTGATGGCTACGAAACTTGAAACACTATTATAATCACCATTACGGATCCGATGAAACTTGTTTCGTCGAAATCCGAGTCAGTGGCCAAAATGACTATTTTTCCATTAATTACATAAATTTAGAATAAATTAATTAAATCAAATTTCACGTTAAAATTCTGAAATTTGAAATCTTTATCACTTTATAATTCTCAAACATTTACGATGATTTAACAATTTATAAATATAAATTTATTAAAGATTAATCAATATAAATCTTCAATTTCATAAAATTCAAATAAATAAACAAATCTTGATTTACAATCTTTTCATTTACCAATAGTCATATTATAAATGGAATTTACATTACCTTCAATTATTAATTATTATCATTTTAGATCTTAACATTTGTTCCATAAATTTTATTTGCCCTGAATTAGTTACCGCATTTATCTAATTCCAATTTCGTAACCACATTCAATCCATTAACTGGTATTGCATTGACATTTAACTTATTAGCTTATATCAATACTATTGTCATTAATTGCAAATGGATTATCAAATTTAGTCGCTACCCTAAATAACTAACGTAAATTAATCTCCATTTATTCCACTGATTTAACTTTTATTCAATTAATTAATGATTCCCTCGATTAGAAATAACGTAACATTTTCTTTATTTGTATTGCAAATAATTCAAAATTCAATTCCTAATTCTTAATATCCTCTGAATTACAACTTCCAAACATGTTATTACTCATCATTTACGTACCTCTAATTATTTTAATTTACATTAACATAATGAATAAATTACCTTTAATGAAATCTATCCCCCAATTTATTATATGCAATAAATTTTGACCTTACAACAGTTTCAATTAATTATTTATATTTATTGCGATTGAATACCAAAATTTATTTAACACATCAAATAAATGAACAATCTATATTCATTGTCACCTATTTTCTTTTAAATTCAGTTATAAGTTTGTTACTTACCAACTAGATTATAATAACACTAATTTTTTTATTCCACTGCTATATATATGATATATTTGCATCGTATGCTTGAATTTTTCAATTTCATCTTAATTCCAATTCACGGTAGTATAATTTCTTACTATAAACCCATTTATAATTTGCATACCAATTAATTAGTTTCAACTAAATAGATTGATTCAATCAACTCTTTTATTAAGTCTATATAAATCAATATACTATTACATTGGTAAATGTTTATTTCAATTATTCCTTTATTACTTACAAATATTATTTCATTCATGAATGCCATCATTTATCAATTATTACATAATTTCATTAATTTACATTCAGTTACAACTAAATTAATACACTGATTTCATTTGTAAATTAAACGCTTACAATTTATAAGCTTTCATTCCAAACAATATTTCAATTTCTACCGGACATTGATTTAATTCAATTTACTATTTAATATTATTAATTAATTAACTAAATTCACTACTTACCTTTGTTCTCTTATATGCAACTCTTAGCCTAGTATAACAATTTACATCACTTCAATTTATTCGTCATTTTGTTTCAACTGTAAATACTTAGCCTTATATTCCCATGGTTTCATTTAATTCTCAGCATTTGCTTCATTATTAATTATAAAATCTTTATTTCTTTTAAATTAAATTTACGTAAATCTAATTAAAATGACAAATGTAATTAACGAAAATTATGGGTCGTTACAACTCATCAATCAATAAGTGATAATATACACATCCCTATTAATCAAACAATCAATCAACAATGAGATAACATCTAATCATTATCAACAGTCACGAATGATTTTGTCAGCTTATATAATTCATTCTTTTATATTCTATATATAATCCAAGAAAAAAATTGTTCCATTTGTTAGTTTTAAAATATCTGTACATCACTAACAAATACGCTCTTTCATATACGTATATACACTCAATGAGCTGATCCCACATATCTAGCTAGGTATACGTTATACTAAAGCTCTGATGCCAACTGTGAAGGCCCACCTTTTGAACAGTTCTAGTCGATAAAAAACCAAACATTTCCAACTCAAACTATTTAAAAGATATATTATGAATTGGTTTATTTTAAAGAAATAAAAAAAGGAAGAAACAATAACATAATCTGGTAGCGGAAGATAGAATATAATAATCTCATAAATAGTTCATGAAGATGTTTAAAGTATACATTAGATCTCAATTTTATAACATAAATCAAAGTTTTACAATATCACCAGAGTTATACATTTCAATAGACAGAATGAAATGCAGCAGAATAAATACTAGTAGATATGATATACCAAGTCTTCGTCCTTCGCAATGACTGTCTTCGATAACTGAAAACTCGGTCTGACCCGAGGTAATGAAAAACAAAAAACTCGAGTCTGGACTAAAAACCTCATGTAAGTCAAATCAGAATTAAGAGAAATATAGTTTCAAAATGAACCCCCTTTTTTTGACAAATTTGGACTTAGATCCAAATTTCAAATAATGAATTAAATCTATAATGTTACAATTCATTTCAAATTCAACTTCATTCAATTTCAGTTTCTATTTAAATCAATTTCAATTTCAATTTAAATCAATTTCAATTCAAAAAATTTAATTCGGTGGTTCGAGTTTCAATTAAAATCTAATTTCAAAACCATTATAATTTATATAAATACGAGTCTAATCTCAATACACGATTTAAATTACTAAAATCAATTTAACTTCAAATGGAACTGGTTTCAAGGCCTAATTCGGTCGTATTCAGAAGATAGGTTTTCAAAATCAAATTATTTTAATTAATTTCCTTAATCAATTCCTACAAGTTTCTAACTCGCACGGTCAAACAATAAGTCTGACCGGTACAAAATTTCAATATCCTATAATAATTCACTATTAGGGATCTGACGAAAGCTGTTTTGTCAAAATCCGAACAGCAGCCAAAATGGCTAATTTTCAGGTTAATTATAATATAAAATTTATAATTTCTAATTATTCACTTTTAAATCCAATTTTATATGTTAACAATCTTCATTCATATTTAAATAAAATTTAAATCAATTTCCGATATCATTTTCTTCTATATTAATTCAAGGTTCAATTATTTAAATAAGCTCCAACATTAATTTTTAACAATTCAATTATCCAATAAATCGACATTAATACTCATAAATTTCAAATAAATTTTAGTTACCAACAATTATTTTATTTTCATCTAAATAATTCAATATTTATTCTTCAACTCCAGTTATTGATTGTAAACACAGTCAATACACAGACTTTTATTTCAGTACCTGTTATTGCCAAAATCTTCAAAATTAGTTATTTCAAAATTTTATTCAAGTTCATTTTCCATAACTTGCATAAATAAAACATCAAATTTTTTTTCTAACCACTTTTATTCAATAATTATATCACTAAATAATTTAAAATAGTTAAAAATTTGGATCATTGCAGTATTGGTAGTTGTAGATGGGTTGTTGCCCATAGCCCATTGTGTTGCTTAAGCCAACAGTGTTTTACCATTAGGAGCAAAGTAGGGTAGCGACCGAGGCTATGCATTGACGAGCCATTGGTGGGTAGAGTCACGATGTCCGTCGAGGTAACTAAAGGCTGTAGGAACAGACAGTTACTCTACGGTAGGCTAGTAGACCTGTGTTCCTGAAGCAAGCTAGCGATAGGCGGTTATCAGTCTCCCTATCTAGTTCAGGGTATGTGAGTACAGTAGATTGACATATACCTTGAAGACTATAGGAGTAGATGGTTACTCCGCGGTTGGCGAGTAGACTTGTGTTCCTAAGCAGGCTTGCTGTAGGCGGCTATTAGTCTCCCGTTAGATGCATGATATATGTGTGTATAGTGGATTACTGAGTTGACTAGATTATAGACTGGATGAGTCTAAAGTGTAGTTAGTCCCCGTATATCCATACTCTTTGATAATTTGGTATTTTGAGATTGCCTCACTTTATTGTTGGTGATTTGGTTTGTGAGGATTTATATTATAATCGTATCATGTTAGATATGGTATGGATGATTTGTTAGGCTATCTCATGTTATATATATATATATATATATATATATATATATATATATATATATTGACAATGACTTCTGAATATGGATGATTCACCCATTTTACGTTGATTTCAGGATTTTTGACTGGTATTCTTTATATGGGAGATGACATTTTATACTGGGTTTTGTGGTGTTCTGTGGATATGATATTTGATATTATCGCGATGAAATTATTATATTTATTTATACCCAGTATATATAGAGCTTTATATGTTATTGATTTTTGATTTATATATAGTCTGACCCATTTATTATTCATATAATACTTGGGCCAGTTTGAGATATTTCAGGTACAAGAACAGTGAGACCAACTTTTATTTATTGGGCAATAAAGTAGATTAGACACTCAATATAGATATTATCATTATGTATTGTATAGTCTCCTATGTATATATAATTGTAATGTGTATGGATGTATTTTGTATACTGTATATTATATATTATTGATGCGATTGACTCTATGATCTCTGATGTTTGCTGTATACTGTGTTTTGTTCTTTCCCGAAGGCACACATATCTATTGCTTTGTACAGACTGTGTATATATAGATTAGTTTTTTATCAGATGTCTTTTTAATATATACCGTGTTAGTCCAAGGAAATATTCACGTATGTACCCCATGTAGCCTCATTCTCCGTATTATCTAACATTATTACATTATAATACTTTTGGATAGTACAGGTATAGAGATGGGGTGTTACAAAAAAGATTTTGGGAATAATACCAATTGTCAAGGAATTTTAAGACGTTTTTGCCATGCCAAGAAATTGAGTTCCTTACCGACTTACTTCCTAGTGCAAGATCCATTATTCACCCTATTCGAAGGATGGCTCCAAAGGAGAAGGATGAATTGAAAAATCAAATGAATGAGCTGTTAAAGAAAGGGTTTATAAGACCAAGTCGCTCAAGTTGGGGCACGGTAGTGGTTTTCATCGCAAAGTCTGATGGCTCCGGTAACGACCCCACCACTATGCCTAGTTTAGCAAAGAACATTACAAGTAATGTCGTCTACTAATCCGGAGAATACGGGTGGTTAAGGATGATCGAATGTGAATGTATCTTTATATGAATACTGACACGTCTTGTTTACCTTTTTGAGGATCTAAACTGAAAATTTTCCATGTGCAGTATTATTTCAAAGTAACAAACACATCGATTAAAAATATTCAAAATGGTATGTAATATAAATAAATCAGAATCAGAGTCACAAATCACAGCGGAACTATATACATCATTATATACATAATAGAATGTGAGTCTACAAAATATCAGTACTAGACCCACATGAATATATACATCGTATCCATTTGATCTTCTATCAGGTACAAAGTCACTACTATAAAATATAGGCGACATAAACTCCTAAATGTCAATATATACAAGTATGAAGTAAACTAAAACTATCAAAATAGTCTACTTCAATGCTAGCCCAAAGTCCAAAGGTCAATGGGTCCTCATACCTATAAAGTCTTAACATGACCCGAGTGTTAAAATAATAAACGGGTCAGACTATATCTAAATAATAGGTGAGATACTAATATTATAACTTTATGACCTAAAATAATAAACCATATAAAATATGCCGAACAAACGATTATAATAAGGATTATTAATTAAATTTGCTATATGAATCCATAAATGACTGTAGTCTAAAATAAGTCATCTCAAAATATGCCTAAAATCCAAAAATTCAAAAAGGCAAACCAAACGAACAAACATAGATCTCAAAATTTTGACTTAACAACAACCAACTAAGTTATAAATAAAATATGCCCAAAACAATACTCAAATAAGGCATATACAACAAATCGTCATTTCATAAATACATATCAAGTCTCAATAGACTGTCATCTCAAAATATGATGATAGCCAATTCAAAATTTCTTAGAGCCATAAATGATAAAGAATATCCATACTAAAAATATATGAGGAATTAATCATCAATAATGAAATAATAATAGTGGTCATCTATCAGTTTGACATAGTGACACGAAATATAACGAAAGAGACCTGCTATATAGAAAGGAACCTTTTGAAAGAGACTGCAGATTAGAGACTGCAGAAGCACAACACCCCATCTCTTGAATGCTCCATGTTAACGAACCAAGTCGCACCCTCCATATTGCGCTCACCATGCCCTAAATCAACATCACTGCCAACCTCCCATTCTCCATCATACGCCTGAACTCGAGCGCCGCCAGTTGCCTCTTGAGGCACGTGGCCTCCCTCTATCGCCAATGTCAGCCATAGAGGCAACTTGTCGTTGCTTTGTTATTTTTATTTTCCTTCGATTTTCATTTGTTCGATTTCCAGGAGTGAGAGGAAGGGGTATACGATTTGGGGATATGGGCATGGTATAAGGGAGAACGGGTTTGAGTCTTCAAATTGGACTTGAGCTTAATTGTTTATATATATACATATATACATATATATATATACACACATATATATATATATGTATATATTTCTAAACTTCTTTACTTCCTTTTTTATTTTATTTTTAAATAAGTTTCAGTTTAATTCAAATCGTTCTATCTTTCATTTTGCGAAATATAAACTTCAACAACTAAACTCTTATATAAATAAAATTTTCATTTCCCTTTATTGTTTAAAATTTTCACACGCTATATTTAAATTTGAATAATTCCACCGCTAATTTGTGAAGCCATTTCAAATTTAAATTAATCTATTATCTAAATTACAAAGTAAAATTTTGATAATTACACGACATTGCTTGATTCAATATTTACCCATCTTTATTAAAAAAATTACTGTATTGATATAAAATAAATTCATCTTTGCTAATTTATTGATTTAACTAAATGACAATTAGAACTTCTTTCATCTATTTCAAATATATATAATTATTTACACCTTAAATTACTTTATATTTATTAACACCTCTTATTTGAATTAAAATTTATGATCGAAAAATGGAATTTCTTAACTAATTCAATTTTTCTATAAAAAAATACTTCATCAAATAGGTTTATCAAATAATAAATTTGATTTCAAAAATAAAAATTATCAATTTGAGTTCAAACACTTCTATTTTAATTCAATTCATATGATATTACGAGTTCGAAAACAGGTTTGTTACGGATCATCCCCCTTATGAAAATTGCGTCCTCGCAATTTCTTACAGGGAGATGTCAAAAAACATATGCAAATATCAACTCTCTTTGAATTTTACTATTTAGGAAACTCGATCAAAACTTAAATAGTTATCATTAGAATCAAACTTAATGTATGTTATAAATTTTAAATAGATTTATTTTTAATTTCCATTTCTTCACATACGAAATTTATTAAAAAAATTCTAAGTGCTAAATTTTTTGAAAAATTTCGGCAGTCTCCTTTGTACGGAGAGTAGTTTACAATTTCATAATTATACTATAAAAAATATACATCGACCACACGGTCGGAAACACAATATATATCAATATTTATACCATTGTTGTATTTAATCCAAAAGCGTACATTTATTTAGCGTTTTTAAAACAAGTTACTATATTAATTGTGATCAAAAGCAAGATTGCACAACATTCCAATCCAGGTAGCCTTCTAGCACCTATTCTCACCTCAACAAACCAAGCAATATTTTGTACATAGAATTTTAAATAAGCAGGCATTCATATATTGTACAAATATCTTAGCGTACTTAAGCGATTTCTCATGTATGTCTATATGCCATAACTATAATTTAATTAAACATATATGAATTATGAGAGAAGCATTAGACATAAATATTCGAGAAATGAAAATGTTCACATGTTCAAAATGAAATTGAGCATGGTAAAACATGTAAATGAACATTTGATATCTTACTGCATAACATAATATGTAAAAGATGTATTTACAAGTTGTCAATCAACAACTATTGAACAAACTTAATAACCATAGCCTAAAAAATATCAAACAAAAGTTGATGTGGGTGAACAACCATAAATTCGCATTAAGAACTAATACGATTTCATAAATCTAAACGTGTAGTGTTGAGTGCTAAGTTATGGTACCACTAGCTGGCTCTTATTATTGTGTATACGTTTGGTACTTCTCTTTGTTGGTCGTCTTTTCTACTCTACTCATTTATTTTGTGTATCATTATTAAGAGCATCTTCTCCAACAATGATTACAAATAAGTTTACAAATTTGTAATCTTATAAGCTATAACTGGCATTCTCTCCCAAAAGGTGTATGGAATCAAGCTCATGTTCCTCTCCTATTGTGAAAGGCACTTGACATTTTGCAAAATTTCTCATTCATGTTTTTTTTAGTTTTAATTTTAAACAATGATTTATAAGTACTGATTAAGTGATCTAAATCTATTTATTATTTTTTTCAAAATGTAAAGTACAAGCATGTTATATTTTGAAGGTAGATTATATAAGCTAGTTAATACATCAGCTCACCAAAGCAAAGTGTAAACAAAAAAGGCATATACTGATGTATACATTAAAATGCATGTGCAAAATAAACAAGCGCATCCCTGAAAATGCATTTATATAACAAATTTCAAAGCATATATGCATGTAGTTAGGCTATATATAATATATAAATAAGTGCGTGAACACAATAGCATAAGCTATATATATACATTTATATATATGTGTGTGTGTGTTTGAAATTTTTATACGTTTGAAACTACAAACTTTGAAATTCAAACGCATGAAACTAAACACATAGAAAAACTTTATATATTTATCCAAAACCAGATTACTTAAAGCCTTAAGCCACATGTATATACACCAAACTTATACATTCTTAAAAACCTGACATGTACATGCATTTGAAATTTAATACTTTTTTGAAACTTGCAATATATATTTAAGGCTATATACATTTTAGAAACCCGCATATATTTCAGATCTGACATATAACTTTACATCTTTGAAACCACTCTTCCATTTGTAGTTACACACAATGTCCAAAGCCATATTCACTCAAAACTTGCGCATTCGCAAAAGCAAGACATACTTGAAACTTTGATGCTTCCAAAATCCAACATATATGTATGAAGCTTTCTATGTTACAAATCTGAAACATATACATATATAGAACTTTACAATTGGGATCAATTCAGATCCGAAGTCATGTGAAATCTTATGTATTTGAAATAATACACCTTGTTGAAATTATATTTTCAAACAACTAATATATACAAATCCACTTATATGATATACTTTCAAAATAACTGGCATGTGAAACCTTTTGCATTTTTAAAATCTCATATTCCAAAATCATCCATCATATACTTGAAACACAATACTGGATTTTTTTTAGAACTCATTAAAACCCAATAGACATTAAACTTGATAGATTTTAAATCAGGTAAGACTTTGAATTTTCATCTTCAAAATTTGAATATTTTTAAAACATATATATCTAATTTATAATTGAAACGTCAAATTCACGAAATCTATTTCAAAAGCATTTACTTTTAAAATTAAGCTTTTCAAAATCATTTATAAAGCATGTATATTCAAATCAGATGTGTAGATGATACTAATATAGTTCAAATCCATATATGTACGCAAGGTCTGTTGGTAAACCTACAACTATATATAAGTGAAATTCTAATCCACATCATTGAAATCATGCCTAGTTATATTTAAAAATTTACACGTACATCTTCTAGAAACTTGATATAAACTATTCAAAGCCGAGATATCTAATATCTTTTGATATGAACTTGATATATACATTTGAAACCGGTATACCTTATTCTTATATATTTGAATTTTGACATCATATTTATATTGAACTATATATATGTATACATACATATATATATATATACATACATATATATATATATATATGTATACATACATATATATATCTATGTATACATACATACATACATATATATATATATGTATACATACATATATATATATATGTATACATACATATATATATGTATACATATATATATATATAGCTTACATGTTTGATGCATTTATATTCGCAAAACCATATTTGTACAAAACGTACACTCTCAGAATTAAGTACTTTGTTTTTGCTACCAAAAACATCATAGGATTACTTCTTTCAAAAGAAAACTTGTATACTTCTATAAAATTTTATTTTATCTCCAAAACGACTTTTCCAAGATTATTCTCTTTATTTTGTAAAATATTTGTCTTATTTCAAAATTCTATCTTCTTTTCAAAAATATTATATATATAGTACTAATTATTATTTTTAAAAATAATTTATTGCCTAAAACACTATGTTCGAATGTCTTGTACTAGTGTTAAGGGAATTCTTATCGACAATGTTGATCAGACGCATCAAGCAGCATTCTTAAAGCACTCAACAGACAATTTAACACAAAATATTTTCTGTAAGATATACATATTTCTTTTAATACCTTACGCTTTTCCAAATATCTTCTTGTTTATAATAAATATAACCATATTCCAAATACATGTATATCCAATATGTAACAACCCTCGATTTTGACTATATATTTAAATTTGACTTTATTTCATTTTGAAATTAATTTAAATTTGTTTATTTGTGTGATATAATTTCTAAACATTTTAAAATGATAATGTAATTTTTCCAAAATTTACTTTATTTATTTCCTATTTTTAAAGGCTGTTTTCTAATTTTCTGCCATTTTCTTCATTTTAAGTTTCTTTATTTTATTTTAAATTTGTTTTATTTGTGAAATTTCATCTCTAAATATTTTTAAAATGATAATGTAATTTTTCCAAAATTTACTGTATTGATTTCCTATTTTTAAGGGCTGTTTTCCCATTTTTTGCTATTTTCTGCATTAAAAATTATATTTAAATTAAATTTTAAATATTTATTTTGGGAATAAAATTTTGTTTTATGTTATTATTTATGTTTAAAAATACTTTACAAGCTCATATGATTTTTTTTTCATTTACTTTCAAATTTTCTTGTCTAGTTCACTGTTTTAACTATTTTTTCTTAATTTTTCTCTATACAATTAATAAATGGTATATATATTTTTATATTTTGTTAAAGTTTCGAAATTTTATATGATAATATTGTCATTTCAGAATATATAAACTTTTATAAATAATTAAAGGTAAATTGAAAGGGTTTGTGACCTTTTATTTCCAATGGCTTTTGATTTTCCCACCTCTTCATTTTCCTAAACTCTTGCCATCAATTAGCCATAACTCTCCACATCTTCAGCCGACCACTTCATTCTTCATTCACGTACATCATTTCTCACCTAATTTCTGGAAAAAAATTTGGCCATCACTTGTTTGAGAAGTTGGTAAAATTCTATTTTCTTATCTCCTTTTGTTCACTTATGTTGATTTTTCGTTTGATTTGCACTTGATTTTCTTTATCATAGGATCGGCCATGCCCCTCTCCAGCCCCTGCCGCCGCCACCACCACCTGAGCATGCCACCGGCACCTCCTCCTCACTGACCATCCCCATCCGTACCACCCTAGGTGGTAGTTCCTTCACCAAGTTCACCAAACTCCAACATCTTAACCTAGCCGAGCACAAGCCTTCACATCCACCACTTCCACCACCCATGGCCGCCACCTACATGACCACCACCACCTCCAGCACCCTCTGCCACGTCACCACAGTGGACCCTACTCCTCTGGCCGTGACCACAGCAGCCTTGGCCGAGCTTTGTTTGCTTGAAACTTGTGATGTTGTTAGTAGTTATGCCTTGTTGTGTTGTTGTTCCATCTCCATAATTTTTGCCATCAACAAACTCATGTTAGGCCGACCTTAGCAACCCAGACCTGACCCAAAACCATTGCCTTAGACCTGTACTCCACCTCTGGCCGAGCCTATGGGATGTTGGAAGCAAGTGCAAAGCATTTCAGCTTTGTTTTATGAAGTTATTTCTAGCATAGTTTATCGAATTTTTGGTCTGAAACCTTATAATTGTTATATTGTTTTGTTTGATTGGTATTCAAGGGAATTAATCCTTGGCTCCTCCATTCGAATCTGTGTCATGCTGTTGTGCTTGTGTAGATCCCGTTTGTGCAATTCGTCGTTGTGTCATCAACTCAAAACAGTGAGTTATTCTCACCAGACAGTTTTATACTTATATGAATAGTAAATTGATCACTTGTGAATATGTAAACTGCATCACTATATTATTATTTTCTATGTCACTATTATATGATGTTCACCCAGGCTTAAACACCTATTATGACATTTGTTACTGTTATATTATGCTGTTCTGTTATTTTATCCGTTTATCACACTGCAAGTTCCCTTTAGATTAGAATCACTATGGGTTGAAATGATACATACCCGAACGGACTTTAGAATAAGGGAAAATCATTATGGGCTGAAATGATAGGCCTGAATGATTTTCAAATTTATTTCATTTACTTGGGACTGCGGGTTTGAAATGATAAAACCCGGATTTTTCTTTGTAAATTACGGGTTGAAATGATATATTACCCGTATCACTTTTCCTAGTGTAGAAAATTATATACAGACCCGTAGTTAATATATTTTTCTAAAAAATTTAAAATTATTTTAGAAATGTAAATATTAAAATATGTTGATTTAAACCTAACTAAAAATTATTTTTGGTAAAGTATTATTGATTTTCTGAATAATTACAAGTGAAATAAATTAATGAAAAGGTTAGAAAATTTTGAATGTAAGCTATTTTGGGAAATTTGATTTAATTATAATTTGAAATTAAATAGAATATGAAAGCATGATAAATTTATGATAATTTGAATTTAAAGGAATTTAAAGTGATTTTATATCATATTAATGATTTTTAATAAAGTTGAAATGTGAAATGAATGAATAGTTAAGTTGAAATTTTGAAATATAACTAAAATTGAAAATTCATGGAATTGACTTAAAAGTGAATTTTTAATTAAGTAAATAAAAATAAAACTAAGTTACATTTAAGAATTTGAACTTAAATGTTAGGTTGAAATTTAATGTAAGGAATTTAAAATTGAACATTGCAATGTAATAAGTGAATTAGTGTTAGATATGAATTTTTAAATGGAAATTTAACTTTATGAAATCATGAAATTAACAATTAAATGATGGTTATAAAAGTAAAATTATGTGATTTTATAAGTTAAAAGTGAATTATAGAAAATATAATTGTTGGATTAAACTAAGTTTTTTTTTTTGAAACTAATGTAACACTATTACAGCATTTTTAAACGTTGTCTTTTGTTAAATTTAACTGTTTTGAATATAACTTTCTGTAGCAATTTCCAAATGCTGCGAAAGTTGAATTTTCACTGTTTTGATAAAATTAAGTGAATGAATGAACTTTGAAAGTTGAAAATTTTGGAAGTTTAATAACTTAATTATTAAATGTAATAACTTCACTTTTAAAGGATTTAAATGAAGTAATTTGTTGGAATTGAACTATTTTGAAATGTGAATGGTATTTTAAAATTTAATAAAAATGAATATGTTTTTCAAATGAAATGATAAGTTGATATTTTGAAATAGATTTGAAATGATATTGGATTTTGAGAAATAAATACCATTTTTGAAATTATAACTACGGGTTATAATAACGATTGGTTGTTAAAGAGATCGGGATCGGATATGGGCATACTCTTTGTCGATACCGAAAACCACTTTAACAACTGTGTGCGCGGTGGAGATTCCAGAATGAAGTAGGATGGTGACGACGTTCCTAAGGTACATTTCGTAAACCTAACTCCCGTGAGTTAGCATAAGGTGGCTAAAACATGAGCGATCTCGGGCCAAAGGAGGTAGCACCTCTGGCTGAACACACTTCTTCGATACCATTCTATTACTGTTGTGATCGATTGGGTGCACCCCTTGATTTTTGGAGTGTTTTTCGCGGTGGGCGTATGTGGCTGCTGCGTTACCACCAGCCCGTGTGCGTAATTGGTATATCTACCCTGGCATTGCCTTGTGTGTCGTGTCACCTTCCATACCGAGCCTTTACTACGAGTTTGTCTTTCTCCCGTAGCCCGTGTGGTATCCTCTGACAGTCACCCGGAGTGGAGATGGCATGATATTGGATGGACTACTGGGACTATTATGTGTGAAGGGTGATATGGGTAGCCCGGAACGCTATTTAAAAGTATGTTTATTTTACTGTAGACATTAGTATAATAGCGAAATATTACTATATAGTAAATAGTTTAACGGATCCTTAGAGGATGGGCGGTCCCAGGCATCCTTTAAGTTACTTGTATCTTTATTACAGTTCACTTGAGTTGGTTTACATTATATAAGTATATATTGTCCTGACTCGAGTGTTTTGTGTTTTGCTTTACGCTCGGGTCAGCCTGAGTATTCATAGCTTTGGATTTTCTTCCTGGAGCTGGTCTTCCACTGGAGTTTCTACTTATCTACATATTTATCTACTTTTGTTTCAGCTGTATTAGTTTATCTCATGTATTAGTGAACTTCAATGTATTTGGGATTTCTATTATGTTGTTTTTCAGACTATATTATGTATTTGGTTTGAGACTCTGTTATAGTAGCTTCATGAACTACTATGTTATTTTATATTCCGCTGCGAGTTATTCTGTTTGTTCTGTTTCTGTGATTCTGTATATTTGATTTCATTTGCTCCAAATTTATTTACAATCTGTTATTTCGCATCATTCAAGTCTGACATGTGTGGATTATTGTCGATTTGAATGGTACGAAATTGGAGGTTGTTACACAATATCAAAAAGATTTTTAATATCCATGAAATCTCCTCTTTTACAGCAGTGAGTTCCAATTTTTCATAACAATAAGTTACATAGTGTTATCAAAAGATTTTTCAAATACGTCCCAATGATTATTCCCAATAATCATTTATGTTCCTATTCCTAAATAGTTAGTTAAATTACTAACTACTACACGCCCAATGGATGGGACTCTAGGTCCTCTAAGTTTAGATCTCAACTTTGTACGGTTTATATTCTATAATGTTCTGAATCCAGCTTTGATACCAATATGTAATGACCCCACCGCCATGTCCAGTTTAGTGAAGTACATTACAAGTAATGTCGTCTACTAATCTAGAGAATACGGTCGGTTAAGTGCGATCGGATGTGAATATACCTTTATACGAATACTGACACATCTTATTTACCTTTTAGAGGATCTGAACTGAAATTTTTTCTTGTGTAGCACTAATACAAAGTAATAAACACAACGATTAAAAATATTCAGAACAATATATAATATAAAAATTCTGAATTAGAGTCGCAGATCACAGCGGAATAATATCCATCATTATATACATGATAGAATATGAGTCTACAAAATATCAATACTAGACCCACACAAATATATACATCATATCCATTGATCTTGTATCAGGTACAAAGTCATTATTATATAATATAGATGACATAAACTCCCAAATGTCAATATATACAAGTATGAAGTAAACTAGAACTATCAAAATAGTCTACTTCAATGCTATCCCAAAGTACAAAGGTCAATAGGTCCCTGTACCTGTAAAGTCTCTGTTTGACCCAAGTATTAAAATAATAAACGGGTCAGACTATATCTAAATAATAGGTGAGATACTAATATTATACTTTATGACTTAAAATAATAAGCCATATAAAATATGCCGAACAAATAATTATAATAAGGCATATTAATTAAATTTACTATATAAATCCATAAATGACTTTAGTCTAAAATAAGTCATCTCAAGTTATGCCTAAAATACAAAAATTCAAAAAGTCATAACAAACCAATGAATACAAATCTCAAAATTTCGAACAATAACCAACTAAGTCATAAATAAAATATACCTAAAACAAATACTCAAATATGGCATATCTAACAAATCACCATTTCATAAATACATCAAATATGGCATATCTAACAAATCACCATTTCATAAATACATATCAAGTCTCAATAGACTATCATCTCAATATATGGTGATAACCAATTCAAAATTCCTTAGAGCCATAAAGGATATAGAAATCCATACTAAAAATCTCTGAGGAAATAATCATCAATAATGGAATAATAATGGTTGTCATCTATCAGTTTAATACAGTGACACGAAATCTACCGAAAGAGACCTACTACATAGGAAGGAAGCCTTTCGAAAAAGACTGAAGATTAGAGACACCACTCAAAGAAAAGAGCGCCGATGTACCTAATATGTCCTATGAAAATTTACATTCCGATAGAAATTAGCATAGTCTAACTATATAAATCAAAATAAACTGATAAGTTGTAGTATCTATAGACTACGATGCATGCAAAAATCTGCCTTCCGAAAGAGACAATCGTATTTACACCATAACATATCTTCCGAAAGAGATCTGCCTACCCAAATCTAAAAATGTATCGATCCTCAGATCGATAAAAAATGAGTTATCTTTTCTTAGGATCTACCGATCTGAATTCTGAATACCCTAAGATAATACAACTCTAAGTGTTAAATACTGTCACTTTAATGATCACAAGAATTTAACTAACTATCCCATACCAAAAAGTAAATTCAAGTAATTACAAAAAGTTAATGATTTACACTTTAAACTCTATTTAAAAAAATTAAATAATAATCGAAAGATGTGTACAAAGTGTTTTATACCACTCGACAATTCAATCGTTTATTAAAATTCTTGGTTTCATAGAAAATCAAGAAGTTCATCAGAAATCAAATTCAAACTTGCATAAAAAGAGCCAAAATCTAAATATAATAAAATCCAACAATAAGTTGAAAGTAATTAATATAATTTATCATATATAGAAAATGATTTCTAAAATATTTTACCTGTAATTCACTTTTAAATTTCTCACTTTTGTTAATCCGTAATAAATAAATTAATAGAATTTTATATTAGTTTTTATATATACCAAGATATAATTTTTTTCAAATCATTTTTGAAATCAAATAATTCATATATATAAAGAAAAGAGTTAAAAAAAATTATTTTTTTCAAATAAAATTCCTTTATTAGATCTTTGAAACTAAACAATATTTTAATAAGTGATAATTCATTTTATTTCATATATATATGTATGTATGTATATAAATATATGTATGTATGTATAGTTACTTCATAAATACTTTAAAACCATAAACTGTTGAAAACTTGAAAATCTTAGTTAATTTTATTTTAAAACAAATCTTTGCTTACTTACATAGGCTTTAGGATTCTTCCAAATCATTTAAACCTCTTTTATAACTAAAATCACTTGAAACTGAAACCATTACTTTCATAATATCTTTTATAAAATAATAATATATTTTACCTTTTGCCTCCAAAACATTTCCAAAATTATTTTTAATAAAGAAGATCACACTTATAAATTCAAAAATATTAAATCCATCAATCAAAGACCATTTATTGAAATTCAAAATAAATCAAAACAACGATCAGTAAAACTGGAAATTGTAAAATAAATTTCTCACTATAATACTACTCATCAAATAGAGTTGATTTAACAATCCGACTCGCTATTTGGCAAATTCCGATCATATAAATAATACCCAAACATTTTATAATTAAGTTATGTAAACCAATTATTTGATGATTACTAATGTGCAAGCAACTACCTAATCGAAAATTGATTCCAATTCAATGTTTCAATCACACAATATAGATTACTCAACCATCAAACCGAGGAATCCATAGCATGAAATTGTGCTTCACTTAGTTCACTCACTCGCTACCAAACTCCTACTATATGTAGAAAATGGGTATTTGTGCTCAATTAAGAATTAATAGTGTTCAGTTTCAAAATTTAAAAAATTCACCGATTCATTTTAATTAAGTAATTCATCCATTCATCAGTTCATTCAAAATAATTCAATCATCCACACTCAAGTATTTTCATGCAAATAATCATATCAAGGCATCTAAAAATGGATATTCATTTATGTAGATATAGAAGTGTGAGTTACAGTAACTCATCTTATCCATTTGATTGTTTACTATACTGTCGGCGTCGAAGCCTGCATCGATCTCTGCCTGCTGTTGCCTTGACCATACCACCAACACCTTTGCTGCATCACATCCTCCATGCTGATGCTAATGGTCGTGCAACGCCTGCCCTAGATCCATGCGACCACCTTCGTTGCTTACGAGTCGTGCCTGGAAGCACAACGCTCCACTACTCCAATGCTCCACGTCAATGAACCAAGTCGCACCCTCCACATTGCGCTCGCTATGCCCTAAATCAACATCACTACAAACCTCCCAATCTCCATCATACGCCTGAACTCGAGCATTGCAGTTGCCTCTTGAGGCATGTGGCCTCCCCCTATCGCCAACGTTAGCCATAGCGGTGACTAACCATTGGTTTATTTTTTTCCTTCGATTTTCTTTGTTCGATTTAAAGCAGTGAGAGGAAGGGGTACTCGATTTGGGGATAAGGGAATGGTATAAGGGAGAACGGGTTTGAGTCTTCAAATTGGGTTTGGGCTTTATTGTTTTCATACACACACACACACACACACACATATATATATATATATATATACATTCTTTTTTACTTCCCTTTTTATTTTATTTTTAAATAAGTTTCCATTTATTTCAAATCATTCTATCTTTCATTTTGCAAAGCATAAACTTTGACAACTAAAATTCTTATATAAATTAAAGTGGAAATTAGCCACAAGGGCCTCTTTAGCAAATGCAATTAATTTCTAGGACACACAACTGAAATAATTGCTTTTAAGGACAAATGGAAAATAATTAGTTGCTAAGGCCTAAAAACATATGAAATTATGTCCTTAAAAATAATTAGACTGCTAACTTTGTCCTTAAAAGTAATTATTCTGCTTATTTTGGCCTTGAAAATAATTTTTGTCGATGTGTATCCTAGAAACTAATTGGAGTGCAAAGTTTGTCCTTCTAGTGAAATGCCCCTAAATAAAATCTGCATTTCCCTTTATTGTTTAAAATTTTCGTTCCCTATATTTAAATGTGAATAATTCCATCGCTGATTTGTGATGCCATTTTGAATTTAAATTAATCCACTATCTAATTTACAAAGTAAAATTTGATAATCACACGACATTGCTTGATTCAACGTTTACCCATCTTTATTACTTTTTTCACTGTATTGATATAAAATAAATTCATCTTCTTTGATTTATTGATTTAGTTAAATATCAATTAAAATTTCTTTTCGCTATTTCAAATATATATAATTATTTAAACCTAAAGTTATTTTATATTTATTAACACCTTTTATTTGAATTAAAATGTATTATCTAAAAATGAAATTTATTAACTAATTCAATTTTTCTATAACAGAATCCTTTTTTAAATAGATTTATCGAATAATAAATTTGATTTCAAAAATAAAAATTATCAATTTGAATCCAAACACTTCTATTCTAATTCAATTCATATGATATCACAAGTTCGAAAACAGTGTTGTCACGGCTCCCTTAGGCTATGTGTAGATTACCGAGACCTAAATAAACAAACGATTATGGGCATGTTATACCTATATGTATAAGTATATGTATATGTATATAATCATTTGTAATTTATAATTATATATTCATGCACATATTTGACAACATACAATACATCAAAATGAGTTAATGTGTCCGCTGTGATATAAATTCCGGCATCTATATTCGGGAATGTTATATCCTGCATGGATTGCTATGTTACACATGCACATACGTATGTTTGTATATATGTATAAGATATATATATATATATAAGTGAAACAAAAATTAAATAAATCTTTAACTATAATTTGTAGATTTAAATAAAATACATGATTTTTTAAAAAATAAATTTAGAGAAGTTCTTAATAAATTTAGACTTCATACGCTCATTAAAGATCCAAAATGATAAATTATTTTGAATCTTCTGCTATGGGCTGGCTCAGTTCCTTCGGTTCTTATGCAAGAAGGAAGGGTGATAACTTATGCCGGTAGACAATTAAGGACCATGAGAAGAGATACCTAACTCATGACTTGGAAATAACGGCTATCGTTTTTGCCTTAAAGATTTGGAAGCACCATCTTTTGGGGGAGAGTCTTGAGTTGTTCACCGACCACAAAGCACTCAAATACCTATTTTCCCTAAAATATTTAAAACTTAGACAATAGAGGTGCATGGAGTTTATAGCATCATACAATTTTGGGATACAGTATACCCTCAGAAAGGGGAATGTCATCACCGACACCCTTAGCCGAAGGCATGCTAACATAGGTGCTATATGTGAGTGGAGACAGTTGGAGTTCCTCTCGAATTCAACTTTCAATCACCAATCAAACCCACTTAAGGCTATTTAGTAGCAGTGGAGGTTAGGCCGGCATTGATAGACCACGTTGGACTTGAGCAAAAGATGGACGAGGAGATAGTAGATATTTTTGGTTAGTTGATTAGAAGAGAACATTTTCCTCACGTTAGTATATATGAAGTTGACATAGTGGGATGTTGGAGGAGAGATGGATGCCTCTGTGTGTTCCGAAGATTCATAATGTGTTGGTGGAAGTTCTTGTAGAATGTCACCATTCAAGGATGGCCATTCACCCCAGAGGAGATACGATGTATAGAGATATGAAGCGAATTTTCTATTGGCTAGGGATAAAGAAGGGGGTTTCTGAATTTGTTTATAAATGTTTGATGTGACAAAGGATAAAGGCTAAGCAAGGAAAGTTCAAAGGATTGTTATTACCATTGGAGATTTCAATTTGAAAATGAGAGCATATATCGATACATCATATATGGGTTGCCTAGGAGCTAAAGAGGCAATAAAGCAATTTGGGTCACAGTGGATAGACTTATTAAAAGTGCTCATTTTATTCCTGTTAGATGCAATAGGGCAGCAGCGTCTCTAACGCAAATTTATATCAAGAAGGTGGTTCAACTTCATGTAATTTCGGTTATCATTGTTTGTGACAGGAATCTTATTTACTAGTGAATTCTAGAGGAACTTGCAAACAGCTTTAAGAACCTTGTTGAATCTTAGCACTGCTTACCATCTGCAGACCGATGGCCAAATTGAAATGGTTAATGGGACCTTGAAAGATTTATTAAGAGCTTGCATCAAGGATAATGGAGGGCGTTGGGAGCAACGTCTACCTTTACTCGAATTCGCGTAAAATAATAGTCACTAAGCGAAGATTGGCATGACACCCTTTGGTGCTCTTTATGGGACGCCATGCAAATCGCCCAACTATTGGTGGGAAACCACCGACAAAACTTTATTCGGACCAGATTTAACTTGCAAGATTTTGGAAAAGGTAGAGTTGATTAGATAGCATATAGAGGTAGCGCAAGACTGCCAGGAATCCTCTTAGGAAGGTCAGGCCATTGTGTTATTTACGTAATATCCGGATTAGTCCGAGATATTTCAGGTTCATGGATGGTGAGACCGACTTATGTTCTTGGCATAGAGGAGACTAGGATGTTGTATTGTCGTATATATGCGAGTATTATGTAGTTTCTTGTATATGTCTTTGTATTGTGTATTGGACATACCTTATATATTTTTGTATTATATATTATCACTGCAATTCTTACTCCATGTTCTCTATTATTTACTGTATATTATGTATTGTTCTATCTTGGAGGCATACATGTTTATTGATTTGTTCTGATACTATATACATATATGTGAGTTATTTGTTCGATGTTTAAAAACGTACCAGTGTTCGTCAAAGGAAATATTCACATGTGTAACCCATATAGTCTCATTCTCTGTATTATCTAACAGCATTACCAACTAACACTCTTGGATAGTATAGGTATAAAGGTGAGGTATTTCACCAAATGCTAAACTCTGAACGTTGATTGCTAAATTCTGAACTCTGAGTAAGCACTTATTAATTTGTTTGCGTTTTGATACTTCTAATTAGAATTAAGAAATCTATTTATTTAGACAATATTACTCATCTTTTAATTGATCTTTTAAATGTGATTATTAAAAGGAAGAGTTTGAAAATTTTAAAATTTAAATATTTTGACCTACTAATGTTTGAAGTAAGGAAAATTTGATTACTAAAAAATGTGATTAAAATGATAGTTTTGGAAGCTTAAATTTTAAAAATTGTTTAAGTCTCTATTGTTCAAAATTATAATTTACGGAAGCAATGAGTTTTTTAATTTTCTATTTAAAATTTTTGAAACTTTTAATGAATAAATTTTTTTTCAAATTCTTTTAGTTTCAAAATTTTAAAGTTTCAATTTAGAACTCTAGACGTGTGGATTTTGAAATATATCTGACTTTGAAAATTTATTTATTTTCAAATTTGAACTTCAAAATTTATTATTAAAATTTAGAATTCGTGGTAATTTTAATAAAGGGTATAAAAGGAATAAACAGTCATTCCACATTCAGAATGAAAAATAAACAAGAAAAAGGTGTTGAATACCATTTAGCCGAGTAACTGTTTTTGAACAGAAAACTAAATAAAAGCAAAAAAAATTCTGATTTAGTAATTAGTACTTTTGTTCGGAATTTCTTTATAAAAACAATCACACCTTATATCACCATGTTTAAAATATCTCTGTTCCCATGCTTACCACAAATTAATACCGCCTCTTGTTTTCTAGGGATTAACATAGAATCATTTTTTCAGTTGATTTTCATTACTCAATGTCGATTAGGCAATGACACAATTTTCATTAAGTGTATGACATTTATTTACTCAGCTAATCTACTTCCAATTTGTAGAAACCTTCAACTCAACTACAAAACGAAACATATATAGTAGGTACTATTAGTAACTATGAGGGTGGCCATTTTAAATGTAGTCCATGGAAAACTTTTACTATTGAAATTCTGTGACTTAAATATATGTTAGTTTAATTTAAAAATATAACTTATCTATTTAATCATGATGTCATTGCATTAATTGAACGCAAATTAATCGCACCAAGGAACTAAGATAAGTGATTATTCATACGAAGAAAAATTTATTTGGACGATGAAAACTAATAGATCAATTTCCTAATTGATCGATTAATAAAAGGCATGCTATTGGGCTTATGAGTATTAGAAAAGATTGATGTGTTTTCATATAAAATTAAATCTCAACAAACTATAAAATAACATGGCACTGATATATTGACATAAATTGGTCTTTTTTTCTTGCTAGAAAGATCCCATCAACTTCAAATATCAAAACTTTATATAAATATAATCATTCATTAGAGATATATATTCTCTTGAGTTTTAATTCTTCTGTTTTCTTGTACTAAACCTCCATCAGAATAGCTTTATTGAACTCTTGTAGCCTTTGAAATTAGTAATAATATTTTTACTCCTCGAAGTGTATGTTCATTATCAAGTTTGACAGTGGAACCAATAAAAATTCTTGTGTTAATATTTCCATATTAGTGTTTTGTTCATTTATTGCCTAAGACTGTGGTCGGGTTTGCATGAAGTCATTGTTATATCACATATTTGTTTTACCATGTATATAGCTTATCTTTCATAGGCTTTTGTTGTGTTATGGCTAATTGATTCTAGGTCAATTTTTCTTATAATTAGTAACTTTTCTTTGTGATTTCAAATTTCCATTGTTAATTGAGGATTTTCACGATCGAATGGATGAGTTAAGTGTAATTTACAGTGTCGGAAGAAGTAGTAGTATTCATGGTTTGTTCGCTAAAATTGACGATATGAGAAGGAGAAATTTTTTTAAGGGCATTCCAATTTTAGAAAGTCTGTGGGTTGGAGGCCATTGAGAATTGGTTCATTGTGGATTTAAATGTACGATGGACTAATTTGTATACTAATCAATGTTCATTATGTTCTATATCTTTATTAATTTTTTATTTCTTAAGACAATTGTCATCATTTGGATTCATGGTTGCTATTGAGAAAGATAACTTAAAGGTTTTTAGTAGGGGCACTTGTTATGTTAAAAGGTTTGATGGTCCAAAATGTGTATGTGATCAAAGGTTCAACCATTCTATGAGAAAAGAAATTGTGTTTGTGTTAATATTTTACTTATTTTGAATGCAGATAAACTTTGCATTTTCATTTAGGTCGTACTTCTATGATGAATTGGAGTCTCTGTGTAACAAGAAGAAGATCAAAGGAAGGGATGTAAAAAATTGGACTTTTATCACGATTGTGTTTTAGGGAAGCATACTGGAGTATCATTTGGTACTGGAAAGCATGTCTCTAGAAATATGCTCGATTGTATTTACATTGATGTTTGATGACCAATTTCTAAAACAATTTGGATAGGTTAAAGCAGTTAGTGTATGAACCATAAGTCCTAGGGTACGTAAAATCCCTATTTGACAAAAAAGGAGAGAAGTTTAATTTTCTTTCAAAAAATTTGCTTTGTGGAATATTTTCCATTGAAAGGTGATATGCCAATCTATTAGATGAGCCAATAAAGCAAAGAACTTGCATTAAATGGTAGATGATTCAGGAATAACTAATTGATTTGGATTATATAATAGAATAAAATATGCCTTGTTTAAATATAATTCATGATTTGAATTGTCGTGACTCATTGTATAAATGAAATAGAGAAATGGTTCTCCCCTTTTTGCTTTCATAATGTTTGCACCTATTATTTTAAATGGTTTGTATTCTTTGCAATATGTTTTTTCATGTCCTATATAATGCATTCAAACTATTTCAAAATTCTTTGATCTAGAGTAAAAATTGTATTTAAAGGTTAAATTGAGATTCTAACTATAATTATGTGTAAATATACTTTATAGTGTATTACAATTTGAACATGTTATGATTATGTGTGTATGATTATGTCGATATTTAAGTAATATTAAACAAAACTACCATATTTGGATGAGTCTGAACATTTTTAAGATGATTATTCCTAACGTTTTCAAAATGGAAAAAAAAACATGGTTGTCTTATGATCTAGTTCATTTGAAACAAGATGAAAAAAATCATTGAACTTGTGTACTTTGTATTCTAATGCTTCGATTAAAATGAGCGATAGCCCTTATAACTTAGAAGTGCCTTTAACGAATCTGGGTTTACCATGTGTGTGTGTGTGTATATATGTATGGTTCATTTAAACGCTAGATTTAAACACTTTAAACATGAACTCTCTACAATATGAAAATGGATTTTTCATAAAGAAAGGATGTGTTCTATAATTATAGTCATAACTTTTGATTGTACTGTTTGATTCTGATGACTATTCTTTCATTAGAAATACATATTAATGTAGAACAACTTTTGTGTTAGCTAGTTTCTGAAATTACGAAGTTTAATGATTTTAAAACATGTTTAAAGTTGTATCAAAACTCAAGTTTGAAAATTAATTTCCGAACTACACCATTTTATTGTTTTAATCATAACATTCAAGCCTTACATCCGTTTTTGACGATTTTGTACTCGCTAGGAAGCTATGATAGTAAGTAAAAACTTTGTTTTATGAATTATACCAATATTAATGTTTGCTAATGTTATACCACCTTTTGGCAAGGCCGTGATACCATGGAGTTGGCTAAATGGATTTGTAATCAAGGCAAGAAGCCTGAGAGATGATTATCAGGACAAACATCAAATATAAGCAAGGCTATGGATGATAGGCAAGCGGATTTAGGAAAATGACATCCCATAGTTTCCTGAGTATGGATTGGCACTTCCCCTAGGCAAAGGATTGGATCAGATCACTATGGATATGGATATTCAACTCGGTAGTTCAACTAAATGGAGCTCGGTCAATATCTCAACAAACACCAGGGAAACTACACAAACAACTACGGAAACATGGAGATGAAGCAGAAGGAGAGCTACCATGGGGATTGCCAACTCCATCCCCATGATCTTCACCGATCGATGCAGATCCCCTTATGGGTATCGGTGTCGATCCCCCTATGGGTATCGGTGCCGATCCCCCTATAGGGATCGGTGTGATTGGTCAAAACGGTCCAGAGAGGCCCTATTATTTCTAGATCGGTTCATCTAGTCCTTGGTCTTTTGCGTATGGATTTTCAGATGGATATTTCGCCATCTTGCCCTATAAATACCAGATCACTGGCTCAAGAAAAGGAATCTTCATTCTGGCTCTCTTCTTCTTCTATCTTGGCCATACTTTTCCATTTTTACATTTGAATTTCATGGAATGTTACTGTAATCAGCGGTATAAATAAAAGGAAAATTTTTGGTGTGGACATAGGACAGAGTCAGCCGAACCACTATAATTATCTTGCGTTCATTTTCTTACTATTTGAATTTTCTTTCTTCGTATGTTATTCTTTACTTCATTCTTGTTAGATATTGGATTGTTGGTGCTTCCACATTATTTGAGTGTTGGTGGCCATTTTTGCCATCAACATTTTGCTGCTTTCACTAAGAACACTAGGACTTACGGATTTATAAAAGATCTGGAGCTTGGATTTGGATTAATGGTGAGGCAATTTATAAGGAAAGCACTTGCAAATAGGAGTAACCATGGGAGAAGTCAGGAGACTTCCTCAGGAGTTGGACCTAATCAACCCTCCATCTACATCACTAAGAACGAGATGGAGACTATGATGGATGTTATGCAGGAGCGGATGATGAAGACGCAAGAGGAGATGATGTAGAATTTCTCAGGCAAATTAGATAGGCTAGAGCGACATGAGTTGCTGGAAATGGGGATCAAGGGGTTGGAATAGCAGAAGCTGTAGAAAATTAGAACGGAGAACATGGAAACTAAGCTAATAGGCAAGAGAATGAAACATAACAACCAGGAGAAATCCACGATCAATAAGAAGGGACCGACACCGATACCCCATAGGGATCAACACCAATCGCCCTGGGCCTGAGGGCATGTCTCTAGGTCAGGCTAGTACGGGTGCTGGTGTGAATGCCATTCGACGGATTGTTGGTGCAGGGCCTACAGGTAGAGATCGAAATGTGGAAGAGTATATTCTGGAGTATCCTTGCGGAGTCAGGGGAAGGCTGGTAATAGGGACTGGAGGCCTTCTGTGGAGGAGAATGAAAAGATAACTAAGCTAGTACATTGGATAATGAGAGGCGAATTGCCCAACATGAGTCTAAAGGATGTCAATAGGAGTTCATTCACTTTGAATATCAGGTAAGCTAGAAACCCACCGGAGTTCAAACTACCAACAATGGAGGTGTATGACAAGAAGTCAGATTCTACGGTGCACTTGATGAGGTATATCTAGCACATGGAAGTATTGGAGGCATCAAAGGAGGTCATAGCAAGATGTTTTCCACTTACTTGACATAATTAGCCATGCTTCGGTTTAGGTAGCTGGAAAATGGATCGATTAGGACATGGATCGAGTTGGTAGATCGGTTCATGTGGTAGTTTAGGGAACACATTTTGAGACCTAAGAAGTTAATGACATTGGTAGCACTAAAACAAAGGATCGGAGAGTCTTTGAGAAGTTTCTTGACATAGTTTAATGTGGTGGTTGCTTCGGTAGATCGACGGATCCAACGATCGTTTTAATGGCGGCAGTATCCGAGATTGCTGACAACACGGATTTTAAAGTTGCATTAGAGCATGATCCTCCAATGGATCTCGGGGGAATTTTTCCTTGGAATGGGTAGATGAGTGGTGAAATCTGTGAGAGGTGAAGGACCGTCTAGAGAAGGGTATAGAAAGGAAAAGGGTGAATGGAAAAGGAATGATGGTTCTGATGGATCAAAAAGGCAAAAGAGGAACTAGAGCCAAAATTCTCATTTTATTCAGATTTGATGAAAAGCTTGGAACGAATTTACCAAGACATAAGAGGGCAACTCCCCTATCAGAATTCAGCGGGAATGGATCCTATGGAGTGGGAACATATGTTTGGAAAGTATTCCCTATTCCACAAATTGGATGGGCATACTACGGATGTATGCAGACACTTATGGAATATGGTTGAGGAACATGTCAGGGATGGCAGGCTATCACAGTATGTAAGGATTCAGGCTGCGGTAATGGAACAGGAGTGGCCACCGTCCATGTCAAATAGAAATGACCTTGGATCGAGGTTACAGATCATCATCTCTGATCGAGATGGTATGAACCTAATAATAAGAAACTCCATAATAAAACGACTAAGTCATTTACACATGTACGAGATCGAGGTTGGTCCTTAGGCATGCTCGAGATGATGATGAACCGCCATACCTGGAGAGGCAATATTTAGTTTTCCTAGTTTACTGGTTTTTTCTGATCTCTCTGAAACTCAAACTTAATGAATGGATCTTAAAACACTTAAATTCACATTAATGCGATGAAAAAAACAAGTCGTGGTTGTCCCGACTGAAGAGACGGGGCAATAACCGCAATGTGCGAATCCCCGGAAAGCGACAGGATGGGCTCGTACGTCATTGATTAAACCCTCGAATAGAGAGTCAAGGCCGAAGAAAGTAAGTCAGTATGAAATTGATCGCGTTATGTCCCTAATTGGAGGGTAACAGAATGGAGTGCAAGAAGTGAGTCGCTTCGCCGGAGAGCGACATGATCGATTTACTTATCATCGTTCCCCCTTTCGCTGGAGAGTGACTGGATGGGGTCTAGCAAGGGTTCAGAGAGACCATAATTAGCCTAGAAAGGCCAAGACATTAGTTTATGTTAAGGGACAGTGAACCGAAGTGCAGGAAGTAACGCCGCTTCGTCGAAGAGGGACAGGATCGACTTACTTGTCGTTGTTCCCCTTTCACCGGAGAGTGACAAATGGGGTCCAATAAGAGCTCAGAGAGGCTATGATTGATCGAGGAGGATTAAAACATCGCTATATGCCTCGAAAGGGCAAGAGTGCAAATTTTCAAGGTATAAAACACACTCTCATTGCTCTAGGGTCACAGTCACTAATTTCCATGTATAAATACCCTTTATGAGAGTATAATCGACATGTGTTCAAATTTTCAAGGTATAAAACATGCTCTCATTGCTTTAGGAGTCACAGTCACTAATTTTGATATAGTTTCCAATATTTTAAACCCTCTGACTCACTAGTGTGAGAGAATGATCCTCGCAAACGAGGAGGCGAACAATCTCTCTAAGCTAAAAGTTGAGTAGCTAATAAGACATTTGGTATCATATGAGGCCAGTTTCCAGGTCAAGAAGGAGAAAGCTCAAGAGAACAAGTCCATTACATTTCAAGTAAAAAAAGACCTTAGTTTTTATACTGAACCAACATAGTTCACTATAAAATATCAAAAAGATGATGAAATTTAGAAAGAATACCAATAATGACAATAGTTCATCCACTCCGAGATGCTTCGAATGCAACAAAGGAGGTTATATAAAGAAGGATGGTCCTAACCCTAATCATATTTTGTTGCTGGCATTTTGATTTAATTTTAAAGAAACACCAAAGGATAAGTGAATGTTTTTGTTATTGAATTGAAATTTTTTGAAAATTTATTTGTCTCAACAAAAATAAAAATAAAGTTTGATTACGAGTAATTATGGTTTAACTAGTAAGGTTCATGGTGATAATTATGAAGTATATCCTAAGTGAAAATCATAGTTTAAAAAAATGGTGGATTTAAAGAAAAGGATGTAATATTTTTTGTCTTCTAAGTTAAAAGCTGCTAAGATGATTTTGTAAAACTCTCTCTTCGAAATATATATATATAACAAAAAAATGTGTGTATATATATAAAACATAAAAAATGGTTTTATAAAAATAAGAAACATCCAGAGTCATGTGTTCACACGCAAGTGTGTACGCTGGCCATACTTTGTACCCTTATCAAATATGCCCGAAAGGTAATGCATTATCGATATATCTAGCCTCAATTTATCCAAGTTAGGTGTGTATATATATAAAATTTCTTTCATTAATAACACCTACAGTCAATTGGTGAATACACTTGTGTGTTCACTTGTCATGCTCTATATTTCCCTTATATAAGCCGGAAAGGCGGTGAAGGGGTGGTATATCTGGCATCAGTTTATCTGAGTTAGGCATATGTAAATATTGTTAATATCAATAAAATTTTCAAATACGAGAGAGTAAGCAATTGAAATCCAAGCACTATTTTTACTTGTTTGATTTCACTTGTTGTTCAAAAAAAATTCCACTTTGAAAAACTTTGATAATCAATTAAGGATGCCTTTCATAGTTACACTATGTTATCAACCGAAACAACCAGCCAAACTTAAGCCTATTTGTTATGATAACTAAATTTTTTTGAATGTTTTGACAAGTAAAATGACTACAATTTCATGATGATGACCAATTATATTTAACTTATTCATGTCAATTTAAAAGTAAATTCTTCAAGTGTAAATATTTTCAAAAACTTGCATCCATATATTTATCAATAAATCTTGCATTTAGGAATTTTCCACTTTGCATTTGTATTTTGTGGGAAATATCCACTGAAAACCCTCATGAGACAACACTCGTCCTACTAGGGACACCTAGAGGTTTAACGGGTCGTTGCGTATACTCAATGCAATCGTGTTTCCTACGAAAACGGATTTATCTTAGTTTTTCATTATTCGAGGACGAATAAAAAGATAAGTGGTGGGGTATTTGATGTGAATGTAAATGTGCATATTTTTACTTTCATATTTAATTTAATTTAATTTAATAAATTAGCATATAGGATATTTCAACATTTTTAAATCAAAATTTCAATTATTTTCAAATCATCATTTATTTATCTTCATACAGAGACAAAATGATCATTTTTTGCATATATTAATTTGATAAAATTTACTTGGACATTTTTATTTTATTTCATTTTATAGAAATTTGGATTCAAATGGAAGAGGTCTTCATGAAAATATGCATGTATAAGTGAAGAAGGCAAAACAAAGATGGAAATAAACCATTTCATGCAACATGGAGGACGCCACCTACCCACTTACCATGATCCTCTACTAAGAACTAATGCACATAATTAAAGCTACATGCACATTTAAATGGAGGATTATGCTCATGCTAATGATTACTTGAAGGTTACATTTCTAAGAGAGTACTTTAGGTAGTTCCCTAAAATATGATTAGGGTTTTAGGCATGTATAAATACTCCTCATATTCCATGTAATGAAGCTCTTGATCTCCTTTTTAGTTAGTTTAGTTTTAGGCACAAAAATAAACAAAAACTCTCTTTTCTTTTTAGTGGCTTATTAGCCTTCTTCCACGTAATTTTTGTTCTATGCAATTCAATTTCATGCTCTTTTAATTCTTATTTTTTATTTTATGCAATCAGTATAGTTTTATTTCTTGAAGTAGAGTAAGTAGATTTATTTCATACAAAATAAGTTAGTTCTATTTTTCCTCTTATTTTTGTTATATGTTGCAATTTACATTTGTTTACATTATAACAAATATGAAAAGCTAAACCCCTTCAATTTATGGGTAATGAAGCTCTCTTAATCATGTAAATTCAACATAGTGATTTCATTTAATCTTTTTTTGTGCTTAATGGAAGTTTTGATGTGGTAAATATTTTGTTGTTTTAACTTTGAATTTGATAGCCTATGTTGTTGAAACCAAACAGGCTATGCTTAAATAAACATAAACACAAACTACCTCTTCATCTACATATGATTATGGTAATTAAGTGAATTTTAAATCAAAATTTGATGGTCTATGTTACTAATCAATAGTGAATATATCATGCTTAGAATAGATTTCATTTTCAAGTTCATTAACATTTTCATGAGAGTTAACAAGTGGTTTAGTGGTTGTGTTAAAATTTGATGGTTTGTGTTGGGCTAATTAATAACATAAGTATTCCATACTTGTGATAAACACATCAATTAAATTCACTTATGACCAAAAAGAGAGATCATAATTTCATTGTGTCGTTTTATGTGATCATGAGAAGGGATTTGCCTCTAAATTGCCTTCTGTTCTCATATTTTTATCCACTTTAGTTTTTGTTAGTTTTTAGAAATTTGTAGTTAATACATCTCAAATTCTTGGTTTTATTTGGTTGAGTAGAATTTTAAATCAATATAATTCTCTCGGAGTGACCCATACTCACAAGTACTAAAATTGTACGATAAGCGATTGTGGTTATTTTAATTACAATAGTTAGGTGATTTTCTAATCCGATAGGAAACTAATCGAGTCAACAACAAGCATCTTAAATCATACACGTAATTTTAAATTATTGTTTCTAAAGCTCAAATGCTTGTTCAACCACATCTAAATATGGTTGGGTTGGACAACTAAAAACCATGTGCTTGTTCAATAAGCGCCTGATTTATTTTTATTGGAAAAATATGGAGTTACATTATGTAACCCATATAATGTAATGTCCAACCAAAATTTGGTTGGAGGTGCTCTCAGCTCTGTTCTTTCTACTCTCTTCCTCTTCCATCTTGCTCTAGCTTTCTCTATTACAGCGGCTTATATTTTTTCCTCTTCTTTTTCACGCCGCCCGACTTTCTTTGCCTGAGACCTGGTTTGTTTCCATCTCTTCTTTTTCTTCAAATCTTACATCGCTTGTCCCATCTCTCGCTATATCCGCTCAGTACAACTAAAATTCCCTTTTAAGCCTTAGGCTTGCTTTGAAGTGACATAACACCCTTCCGCTAAGCCATGGTTTTCTTATTCCCTGATCACCTTTGTTGCTGGGATTTATTTCCATGGAACAGTGTTTATATCCTGTCTTTTCTTTCATATCTTAAACTGGTTACTTTCGCGATTGCTTTGTAACGGTTGTGTTATATGCCAAATGTCCTTTAGGGCTCATTGTCAGTTAGATGTTATCATGGAATTGCTAAGTTATCGAGTTTAATGACTATATGCTATATGTTGGATCTATGTATTCAGGCTACTGGTTTTCTTTGCTCTGGTGGCTCGTTTTGGAAATCTGTGCTTTATTGATTAGCTTGATGAAATGTATCTCCATATTTGGAGATACAGACTATTTGTTTCGGCCTAAAGTGACATAGTTTTGAGGTGATATTGTTCTTATGGATGCTTTGTTGGATTATGCCTTCAATTGGATGTCTTTGTCATTGGTATCTTGTTTATGTGATTGAAGATGTTGTTTGGTGGTGGCAAGCTCCGGTCTTCTGTTACTCTTTTGTATAAAAGGATCTAGTAATTATGGTAGATGCAATCTGGTTTATGATCGGCACATTCAGTTTGCATGGTAATGTGTCGTTTATTTGGAAATTTGTGGCTTAGGCCTTGGTTGCCATATTGTATCGTTAGTGCTATGTATCCAGTCATAGTTTTGTAATGGTTGCTTATAATGGTTAACCTTTGATAATGTATGTTGTAATGTTAAGATGTTTCAACCTCACACTTGTTATTAATATTTATAAAAAACGGTATGGCTACTATAAAACTAGCTTGCTAGGCATACATGCATACATACATACATAAATGCTTCCTCCATTTCATACATGAGATCTTATATATTTTGTTTGAGTTGAGCATAGGTTTAAGAATGATTTTGGCACATATTGGCTTACGCTCACTTCAAAAATAGGTAAGCTATATTAAAATTGAAAAACAAGGTATGATCTATGCTTATATACTGAAATATATAAAGCACGGTATTATATATTGTAAAATGGATCATATTTTGATCGTGTATACTTGTATATTCATATTGCGAAAACATCTCCATACAAAGGAGACTATCAATTTTTTTTTTAAATTCCAACACATGAAATTTTCATACATTCACATCATATGCGAAAATTTAAATCTATAAATAAATTTATTTGAATTCATAACACGTAATAAGAGTTATAATGAATAGAGTTTGAAGTATATTAATCCCTTTTGCATCAATAAAATATAAACTGAGTATGATTAAGAATATTGAGAAGTATTTTTCTTATATGAGTTGTGAACGACGTTCTCCTATAGGAAATTATGAGGATGCAATTTTTTTAAGGGGGAGGTCTATAACAACCCGACTTTCAATGACTTTCGAAGTCATTGTAACAAATTAAATTTTTTTCAAGTTCTATTTCGCATAATTTTTACCTTAAAAATAATTTTTATCTTGTTTAAATTATTTGATAATGGAATTTGTTTTAATGATTTGAATTAATTTATTCCCTTAAGAAAATTTATTGTATTCGAATAAAATATTTACAATAAATATAAAATATTATATATTGTAAGTAATTATCACAAGTTCGAAATAGATGAACTGAACTTAAAAAAATTAAGATTGTACTTTGAATCATCGAATATATTTTGAGATAAACTAAATGAAAGATTGTTTGGTAAAAATAAATCGATATGAAACAAAGTTTGATTAATTATTGAAATCAAACTATATTTTTGCAAAATATTTAATAACTCAAATTATATTGAAAATATATTTATAAATAGATAATATAATTATATATTTGTAAACAAGGAAATTTTTTGCAATTATAAGGGATAAAAGTGAGAACTATACTTACATATGGGCTTAAATGGAGAAAAAGGAATAAGGAACAATTGTTAAACATGGATTAACTGTTCATTTTCTACCACTCCACAAAATATTATTGTCATTTCCCGCTTTCGCTAAACTAATAAAGCCTAGGATAATATAGCTTAAGTTAGTAAAGCCTAGAGTAAGTAATTGGACTTAGTAGTTTGGGATGCGAGGTCGATATAGTTACACAATGGAAGTCTGCCATTAATTTTGAGTTACACAATCTGTAGCTAGGACTAACAGACCAACGATGACGATGTTAGAAGACCGCTTCATATTTGGAAGTATTAAGTGGCCGGTAGACTTACGTTAGTATTTTGTACCTTGGGAAGGGTAGATAGATGAATTGTGCTAGTTAGGAATATGGTGTATGGAATATTAGGTTAATTTGGTTAACCTTAGAATAGTAGACATAACGGTTAAATTGAAACCAATGAGTATAAATATATGTTATGGACACTACATAGATTTTAAAGTCAACGGAATGTTGTTCTTACCCCCTACGTATTATAACTCATAGGATAGATTTAGAGGAACAGGTCACTGGAGCTGGATGTGATTGGTTGTTGGAGAAGTCTTCTTATCTCTCATGCTCGGTACTAATGAGATGGTTTGATATCAAAGGAACACCATTAATTCCAAAGTAGTAGCCATAGTCACTATTTATATTCCATTATTGTTTCAGCTGTGAGTTTAGATTTTTATCTATCTCTGATAATATCCATGCTTATTTGCAGGTACCAAATCCAACGATCTATGTTTTGATGAACTTGTGCTATGATTCTCGTTGAAAGTTAGGCTCATTAAAGTGTGGGTTATTACATAAATGTACCAAAACCGTCGGATTTTAGTCGGTTTAAAATAATATAATCTGATACATTCATGGTTGCAAAATCCACAACCGCCACAACTTTAACTGGTCGACTGCCTCTACCCACTAGTCTACCACTAGCGGTCGGCCAATCTAACTATTACGGGAACAATAATTTGTTGTTGTTGTTTTATTTATTTTAATCCTTAACTATTTTTTAACCTTAACGTTAATTTTAAAATTACTTAACCCTCAAGCATAATTACGATTAACTTTCAAATTTCAAATTCAAAATTAGTATAATTATTTGATTTTGAATTCAATTTAAATTATTTTGACCCCGAAAACTTCAAATGTGCGTAACTTTTCAATTGGAGTTCCGTTTCCAACATATTATATATGTTAATTAATCAGAATTTCATCACGAACACAACATCATAGCTGTCGTGATCAAATTCTGACTTTTGCAAAATATCTATTTTTAACCTTGTCGTATTCAATTAATTTATCCAATATAATTTTAAACTTTACGGGGTATTAAAGACCCTGGTGACATAGGCATAGTTGTTCCTTACCTCGATCTTGATCAGGTTCGACTGTTTGCAAGCATCCCCATTGGTTGAGCTATTCAAGGTGGGGTTTTTGGTGGCATGGTGACAACATCATGTATAATAGCATGTAATGGCAGGATGCCACATTGTTGGTATCGAAGCAGTAAGGAGTGAGATTCATGAATGTTGAGAAGTTTGTAAGGGTGGTGAGCTTTGATTCTTTTGCATAACATGAATTGTTACGACTGCCAATATTGCAATTTATGCCTACAGTGCATGCTTTCTCGATAGTTAAAGCGATTGCGAATGTCATACTGTCCATAGTTTAACTGTGTATGGGTGATGTCAAAACAATGAGATGAGGTAATATCATGGGACGACATCATTAATATCACGGGATGGGCATCCTTAGTTACATACACTACAAAATAGGCATAGTTTAGTGACGGTCGCAAGCGACGACTAAAAGAGGTAGTCGTCGCTAAACGCGTGATTTACGGCCAACTTCGAAAACCATTTTAACAACCGTGTACGCGGTGGAGATTCCAGAATGAAGTAGGTTGGTGGCGGCGTTTCCTATAAGGTAAATACGTGGACCCAACTCCCGTGAGTTGGCATAAGGTGGCTAAAACAGGAGCGATTCTCAGGGCAAGGGGGTTAGTGCCCTTTATCGGACACTCCTCTTCGATACTATACGCTGACTTTGGATTGATTCGATGGCCATCCTTATTTTTCTTGATTTTGGGGGAGTTTGTTCGAGGTGGGCGGTAGCTGCGGCTATGCGTTACCACCAGCCCGGCTAGCAATTGATATATCTACCCTGGCATTGCCTAGTTGTGCCGTGTCACCTACCCTAGCGCGCCTTATACGATTTTGTTTTGTATCATACCTATGGAGTGCCCTCTGACGACGCCCGGTACGGGGGAGATTACGGTACTGTATAGACTATGGGAATATATTTTGTGTTAAGGGCTATATGGGTAATCCCTTAACGCTATTTAAAAGTAAGTTTATTTTACTAATAGACACTATTATAATAGCGAAATATACTACATAGTAAATAGTTTAACGGATCCTTAGGAGATGTAAATCCCGAGAATCTCTTAAGTTACTGCACTCATATTTATTTATGTTAATTTAACTTACATAAGAACTTTTAGTACTAACTCGAGTATTTTGTCTTTTCAATTCGCTCGGGTTAGTCCGAGCATTTCAGGATTTCGAAGACCTTAGCTCTGGAGGACGAAGACAGAGATTTATTATTATTATTATTATTAGTCCACCATACTATTACTGTTCCGCTGCATTGATATTGGTATGTGTAACTCTGATAAATGTTGCAAGTATAATCGAGTATTTTGTAAAACGACTTTATAAACTGTATATTTGATTATTATATTCTATCCTTCCGCTATGAGATTCTATTTTGTTTTATTTCTTTCTTGATTTTTTTATTTACCCCATAATAATCCGCCCTTTCGTATGGTTTGAATTGGCACATGTGTCGATTTAAAGTGTACGAAAAGGCGGGACGTTACATCGTGGTATCAGAGCTTTGGTTTAGCGAAAACCTTAGCTTTGTGGGGTTCGACTCTTTATTAATTGGGTAGTAATACCCTATGGGAGTCGCTGAGTATTTATATATGAGAGAGCATATTTGTTAGTGTTATAAAAAGGTTTTAACATTGTGTTAATCTGTTCCGTTTTGTATTTATAAATTCTAGTTGATGCATGGGACGCTGTGACATCAATAGGGATTTCTAAACACTTAATAGGACAGACCGACATAATATTTGTTTTATATAGGTGAATGAAATAATTTTTCCTATTATATTTTCTATATATAAAATAATTTTTTTCAAATGACTGCAATAGATTGGTTGCTAGGTAATAAAGTGTATAAATAATAATAGAGATAAGATTTAAAAATAAAATAAATGAAATTTGGAAATTTAGAACTTAAGATCCGAGATTTTGAAAGAAAAATTCGAATAAATTTTGGAATATAATAATATTATTTATAAGTATTGATATGAATATTTAATATAATTCGGAAAAATTTGTTTTAAAGAAGATTTTGGAGAAAATAAGTTTTGTACTTTCCTCTCTGTCGCTGAAAATAATTTCGGTGATGGCGGCCGCATCATCGACTTTCATTTTCGAGTTTCGAAAGGGAAGACCACTGTAGTAGTTTTACTGCAGATTCATTTTTGAAAAAAACTATAAAATTTGAATTGCTTTAAATATAATTAGAGATGTATAAGTTGTTAGAATATATTTATCTATTATTTTAAATAAATTGAAATTTAACCTGGTATTAAATTCTTAAATTTTCGTTTATTAATTGTTTCAATTATTGTAGTGAAATGAAAGGTAAGTAATTAATAAATGGAAACCTCTAATTTAGGTAAGAGATTTAATGCCAAGTTATAAAGGAAATAAAAAGGAAGTTGAAATTGTAACTTATAAGAAAAAAGGGTAAAAATTTATTGAACAATGAATTAATTAAAAGAAATGAGAAAACTTGTATAACTTTCAATTACATTATTTAAAAGCATATATATAACTTACCAAATATTAAAAGTTGAAATGTTTAATAAGAAATGTAATGGAAATTTGTAAAGTAAAAGTATGTAATGAAAGGGTTCAATAAAATTGCTTTTATTTATTAGAATTGGTGGTATAGAGTTATGAACTTAAGTTTAAATTGATAAATAAATGAAATGATGTAGTGTAAATGAATGATAATGAACTTAAATAAACAGTTGAAGCTATTTATAAATAAAATTAGTAGGAAAATGAATACTGTAATAAATGAAATTAAGTAATAAATAAATGAGAACATGCAATAATAAATGAATGAATAATTATAAAGAAATAAAAGAAACTGGCTTGACCTGAGTTAATGGAAATGAATAATAGTAAGTAGTAAGTGAAAATAAATGAATGTAATATAATAAAGAGAAATTGTAAACTTAAGAAAAAGGGTTGAAGTTATTTCTAAATAAAATTGAAAGAAATAAAATGAAAATAAAATTGAAAGAAATAAATGAAAATAAAAAGTTAAACCGTTATATGAATAAAAAGATTAAGACAACAAATGTATGAATGGAATAAATAAGAATAGACTAAATCTATTGCTGAAATTGTTGTTCGTCATGGTTTGTGGTTGTTGGGTAAGGAAACTTTAATTTTGTTGGGATGGATGAATAATCCATTGTGTTTAATCTAAGACTGTTGAGTAAATGATGCACTTGATGGTTTATTCTTCATTCCGTACAATTTAAAAAGTTTTGAACCCGAACAACTATTTGTTTGTTTGATTGAATGGTTGTTTTGTATTTGTGTGTATGCTGTTTGTTGAAATTGATGGTTGTTGTATTGATTTGTTGTTAGTGATTGAAACCACTTAAATATTTCACTTTATATAAATTTTTAACCCTTTGGATTTTATAAGTGAAATGCAGGGTATGGAAGCAATTGCTACTGCTTTTGGTTCCATAAATTAAGCGTAAATTGCCCGACAAATAGGTACGTTTCGGATTACGGTATATAGCGCTATTTTATATATTTTCCCGGGTTGGAAAATAATATTTTGGATAATATATGTAACATAATTGTTATGTTTTGATATTATATTTTCTCCCGAGCCTCTCCGTACAAAGGAGACTATGCCGAAATTTTCCGTAAAATTTTGGACTTAGAAAATTTTGAAAATAATTTCCAAACTTTATTTATTTAAGTATAAAAAGATTTAATGGTTATAAAATGGGTATATTTTATTTAAAGCAATAAATTTTGTAAATTACTGTTTATAAGTTAATATTTTGAATAAGATGTATTGTTTATTTAAATTCTTCCTTCTCGCTTCTTTTTCCTTTTCGGGGACGAAAAGTTTTGAGTAGGGGAGAGTGTAACGACCCGTAAATTTCGTTAATTTAGTTTGGGTGAATTAATGAGTTTTTGTAATTAACTTTAGTAGAAATGAAAACTTTACAAACTAATATTGAAATGAACGCTAAAATAAAATATATAAATGGTGGCTTAAAACCTATTTACTAGCAATTTGAATAAATTTCAATAAATGAAATGGGATAAATATTATACCTGGATATAAAATTCATTAAAAGGAAATCAATTAATATGTTAATGTAAATTAAGATAATATTGTAATAAATGATGATTCCATTCATACTTGTAAGCAGTTATTATAAGTTGCATGTTGAAATGGTTGATTGAATTGGGAATTTAAAATTTAATTTAAATGAACAAATAAAGGTTTATAATAACGGAAATTTAGGTAATAAGTTTTGAACAAGTTGATAAATAATAACCAATTAAGGGAATAGTATTAATGTAAATAAAGTTGAAACAAATTGGATATAGAGAAATAAATATAAGCATTTAATAAAATTAATTAATGTGGATTTCAATAAATGGTAATTGAATAAAAGTCAACGTTCTCTAAGTAATCATATACTTGCTGGAAAGTAATACATAATTTGTTGAATATGATTACGAAATATAAAATTTGTGTATACACGAAATTTTAAACGGTAATTGTTAAGTAATAAACCTATAAAGGCAAGTAAAGAAAATAGGTAACAATCTATATGTTGTTTATTTCATTTTGTATGATAAATAAAAATTTGGGAATCACATCTCAATTAAGGGAAGTTAAGATGTACGTTAATTTGAAATAAAATCTAATAAATATTACATTAATATGGAATGTAGTACAAATGGTTGGGGATTGTCAAATTTGATAAAAAGGGATTGGACTTAGGAAATTTTGTTAATTGAGTTTAAAACCTTAATTAATACGCGTAATTGACAAGATTCACATTTTTAAATATAACCGTTGATACAAATCTAAGATGTATATAGAAGTATCAGTGTAATGAAATGTAAACAAATGTTAAGTATGCTTATGGGATAATGATTGTTCTAATAATAAGAATGAGAATCAACATTTATTTATTTATTTGAATTTTTTTATTGAATGAATTAATTTGACTTTTAATTTGATAAATCAAAACAAATTATATATATATATATTAAAAGAATGTTTAAATATAGATCCATGTTTAAACTCTTAAACCAAATTGCTTTTTTTTAGATCTGAAAGTTTATATACATATAATTTACATTTGTGTTGGAACAGAAATATTGTATACACATATTGTCACTTTATCTTGAATTGAATATATCATGAAATTTGAATACTTTGTTGAATAAATTATTTGTTCTTAATCTAATAAATTATAATAGAAGTTTACATATGCTTAACAATTTTTCGATAATAAATCTAAGCTTTGATTTTGATTACAACAATATTTAAATTTGTTACTTAATTTATTATCTCAAATGTCCTTATTTAAGGATCTTAAAGGTTTGTTACTATATTGCTTAATTTGTCGTTAAAAAATTAAATAAATTTCATTAAGGTAAAAAGGTTTAATTTATATGTATTTTTGACTTCAAGTATACATAAATTTACAAATGCATTAGACAATTTAATGTGGTATGGAAGTATGCTTTGAATTAATTAATAAGCTTTGGTTTAATCTTTATACACACATGTATATGTGTTTGTGTGCATGTGTATACATATAAACATTTAATGTATTAATTTCAAATTGCTAAAGCATGATTTAATTTTTTTATTATTATTATCAAACAACTCAAAAGTGAGGTAATATTATATACATACTAATTTATAGTTTGTTGTTTATGCTTTCTAGTCATAATACAACTTGCATGATAATTAAATGTCGTATTAATAAAATTGGCTAAAGTGGGAAAGTGGAGTTAATCAATGTCGTCGCCTTTTATCTCCTTCCCTATTAGATCCTTATGTGATTTCATCTACATTTATTCTTTTTTATTCCTATATATTGTCACCAATTAATCGTACTTGATATATGTTTAGCAATCCTGACACACGGTCAAAGTATGAATATATATGATGAATTCAAACTTTTCTGTATCTAGCACCTAATTAATTTAGAATCAAACTAATAAAAAGTGACATTTATTTTTGTCCCTCTACTGTCATTCCCTTTCTAATTAATAATTACCTCTTTTTAATACCTGCTCTTTTAAAAAAAAAGGCTGTTCATATTTACTATATTTCAATACCAAGTTTGTTCATATTTACTTTATTTCTAATTAATAGCAGCCTCTCTTTTCAAATCTCTTTGTCCCTAAACCTAACTCTAACCTTTTAAATACGATATGATGCAAATGAAACCCTAGCCTCCATTCAAACCTTCTTCTTTTTTTTTTCAAATCTCCTTATTGTATCTCATTTTAATTTTTCCTTCCTCTTCAAATATTCTTCTTCTCAAGTTTCATTCTATTTCAAACTTTTTTCTTTCTTTTCAAATCTTGATCTTCTCTACAATTTTCAGATCTTCTTATTTCAATCCTTTTCTTTTTCAAATTCTTCTTTTTCAAATCTTTTCCAAACCTTTTAAAAATACGTACATAAATACATATATATATTAATATGATAAGAAGGGAAATTAAAGTAAATCAAAATAAAAAAAATTACGGAACAAAGCCAGCAATCAAGAAGAAGACCAAGGAAACGTAGAGCGAAGTTATTGATTAGAAGTCTATTATTTTCAGATTCGTATAAAGGTGAGTGTTTTAACCCACTCACAACTTCTAAGATTTCTTATGTTGGTTAAATTGATTTATGATGTGTTTAAAATTTTATTTGTAGCTGTTTGGCATATATTTCATCATTTTCTCAGTTAAATTGCATTCATTTAATTTACGTGTTATTTAATTCATTATTGCATTTAAAACTGCCAGTTGATTGTTAATTAATTTATTCACTGCATTAAAACTGTCCGTTAAAATTTTAGTAAAAATTATTATTGCATATAACCTGCTAATTAAATTTATTTATTATTGCATATAAACTATAGTTAAACTGTTATTTAATCATTATTGAAAAATAAACTGTCAGTAATTAATTTTTATTTATTGATGTGATTGTTTGAATTGGATGATAGATTGATGAATGTTTGATGATTGATATGATGGACGAATGGATGCTGTATTTATATTGTATAAACTGGAAGTTATTATGCATTTTCATTTCAGTTGGGATTGCGGTTTGAAATGATATACAACCGCATTTTTATAATTTAAACTGTGGATTGAAATGATAAATATCCGTATCACTTGACCATAGGATAGAAAATTTTATACAGGCATCGCGGTATATATATAAAATTATTTTTTGAAATGATTTTGTATGGTTTGGATAGGATACGGTTTAATAAATATTAAATTTTGATATTTTATATATATACATATATAGTTAAATTTTTGAATTTAAGCTATATATAAATCTATTAAATAAAAATGAATAAGTTGAATAATGGAGTTTGATAATTTATATTATATGATTTAGTACAGGTTTAAGATGTTGTATATATATAGGGTTTCAATGATTCAAATCAATTAAGATTGAAAATTTAAAGGTATGATATTCATAACTGGATTTTTATTCAAGATAAATCAAATGAATATTTCTAGTATAAATAAATTGAAGGAAATATTCAATTATTAGTAATTTGAGTTTTATTTAAAATGATTATGGATTTATTGTGTAAATATTTTAGACTAAAATATAGAATAATGAATGGTTGAATAGAAAATTTCCAACCTCAGTTTTGAAATTGTTAAATACACAAAGTTTGAAATATATTGGAATCGAAGTGTTTTATTGAAACTAAAAGAGAATCCAGATTTATGAGTTTTGACTTTATTTAAAGTGAATAAATGGTAAAGGCGTTGAAATTTTTACTTTATAAAGTAATTTAAAAATCAACTATTTTACATACTGTTGAATATCCAAACCATTTAAGTTTTGAAAGTTATGGTTTTAAAGCTACAAATTTCGTAGTTTTATTTTTAAAAGTTATAATTCAAATGTTTGGTTTCCAATTATTATAAATTTTAAAGTAATATGATTTTGGAAAGAAATATATTTGAAATAAAATGATATTATATTAATTTGGGTTTTATAACAATAATATCCAATGAGTTTGTTTTGAAATGGATATCGTCTTTATATGGTTTTGAAATAGATAATATATTTTGGTTTTGAAAGTATAATTATCTTTAAATGGCCGCGGTGTTATAATAACGTTTGGTTGTTGAAGAGACCGGGATCGGAAGTTGTCATACTCTCTGTCAACTCCGAAAACCACTTTAACAACAGTGTACGCGGTGGAGATTCCAGAATGAAGTAGGCTGGTGGCGGCGTTTCCTATAAGGTAAATACGTGGACCCAACTCCCGTGAGTTGGCATAAGGTGGCTAAAACAGGAGCGATTCTCGGGCCAAGGGGTTAGCGCCCTTTATAGGACACTCCTCTTCGATACTATACTCTGACTTTGGATTGATTCGATGGCCATCCTTATTTTTCTTGATTTTGGGGGAATTTGTTCGAGGTGGGCGGTAGCTGCGGCTATGCGTTACCACCAGCCCGGATAGCAATTGGTATATCTACCCTGGCATTGCCTAGTTGTGCCGTGTCACCTACCCTAGCGCGCCTTATACGATTTTGTTTGGTACCATACCTATGGAGTGCCCTCTGACGACGCCCGGTACGGGGGAGATTACGGTACTGTATAGACTATGGGAATATATTTTGTGTTAAGGGCTATATGGGTAACCCCTTAACGCTATTTAAAAGTAAGTTTATTTTACTAATAGACACTATTATAATAGCGAAATATACTACATAGTAAATAGTCTAACGGATCCTTAGGAGATGTAAATCCCGAGCATCTCTTGAGTTACTGCACTCATATTTATTTATGTTGATTTAACTTACATAAGATCTTTTAGTTCTGACTCGAGTGTTTTGTCTTTTCAATTCGCTCGGGTCAGTCCGAGCATTTCAGGATTTCGAAGACCTTAGCTCTGGAGGACGAAGACGGAGGCTTATTATTATTATTAGTCCACCATACTATTACTGTTCTGCTGCATTGATATTGGTATGTGTAACTCTGATAAATGTTGCAAGTATAATCGAATATTTTGTAAAACAACTTTATAAACTGTATATTTGATTATTATATTTTATCCTTCCGCTGTGAGATTCTATTTTGTTTTATTTCTTTCTTGATTTTTTTATTTACCCCATAATAATCCTCCCTTCCGTATGGTTTAAATTGGCACGTGTGTCGATTTAAAGCGTACGAAAAGGCGGGACGTTACAAAGATGAACAGCTAATTAAACCTCCCCTGTGAACGTTTTCTCCAAAATTATCAACACCCCCAATCGAAAATAACAAAAGCACACAAATTTCCAAATTCTCAATTCGTGTTGAAATTCCAAAATTCGCAAGTTAAATTCACAAATCTTATATTTTTCTCTGTTATGGGAGTCTGCTTGCTATTCAATTTGGCGATTTGGGTATTTTGTTAGAGGAGTTCGTGACTTCGGATTTGTGATGTGTTTAGTGCAGGAAATTTTGGGTGAAGGCGATGGTGTTAGTCGCGGTGCTGAGGAGTTGGGCTCAATCGAGTGAAACGCGATTATCAAATGGGAAAATGGAGGCGGGTTCGATTGTAGTGGAGGAGGATGAATCGAATTTGGGTAGTGAATGCTAGATGGTGGAAGCAGTGAGAGGTGGATTCGAAGTGTTGGAGGATGACGTCGCGATCGGCTACAGGGAGATGCTGCTGTTAATTGATGTTGCTGTAGAGGGAGGTTCAGAGAAAGGAGATGAGGTGCGTGGCTTAGCTCGAGGTTGCAAGTTAGTTCGTGAGTGGTTGAATTGCGGTAGAGGTAAGGTGTGTCAGGGATGGTGAAGACCTGTTTGCAGTGACTAGCTTGTACAAGAGAGTGTGGAAAGAGGTAGTTGTTTTGTGATTGAAGTGGTTGGGTGAAGTGGTGAGGCCTGATGGTGATATGCACAAGTATGTGCACAGGGAGGGGGTTGAATAGGTGCAGAAATGGTCTTGATGGTGATACAGCAGCTGTTCTGATCAGTTGTTGAATATTGGTTGTTGTTGAAGAAGTGGGGTTGGATGTAGATATTTCTGTGGTGGATGAGAGGAGATGTAAGCAGGTCGGAAGTATTTGTGATGAGGATGTGGTGCACAGGGAATGAAGTTGTGCAGAGTTGTATATGCACAGTTTTCTGGGGCTTGTTGATGAGTTTATGGGGAGGAGGGCAAAGAAGTGGAGCAGTGAAATTTGTTGGCAAGAGCACTATAATGCAACAGAAAACAGAGAAGTGAATGCAACAGTGCAATGTAACAGTTTTATTTTTTTTTAATTGTAAATGGAATGTAAATTGAAAATTGAAAAAAAAATGTACTTGAAAATGAAATAGAATGAAACTTTTTTTTTAAATATGCAAATGCAATGCAAACTAAAAGAAACAAGCACACAAACAATTGCAAGCAAAATTCACACAACAATTTTTTTTTAAAATACAATGCAACACACAAAACAAACACGCAATAAAAATCAAATGAAAAATAATTCGAAGAATAGGAAATCAAAATCAAAGCAAATCCCCGGCAACGGCGCTAAAAACTTGTTTAACGGCGGAAATTCTATGGAATTAGAATACCGTCGAAAAATTTCAATTTAAAAATAACCGCAAGCGCACGGTGTACGAATGTAGCACGTGGCGAATACAGGTCGATCCGTAGGGAATTGATGATTTTAAAAATCTATTCAATCAAACTAAACCAAGGTTGAAGAGAATGTTAAACTAGAAAAGAAGAAAAAGAAGCAAAAGAAAATTGATAAAAATATTAGTGTTGAGACAATTTAGAGGCAATTTCCACTATCTAGATCACATAAATCAACAAAATGAAGTTATGATCTCTCTTTTCTTTTCATTAGTGAATTAGTTGATGTGCTTATCATAAGTATGGTATATTTGTGCTATTAATTAGCTCAATATAAACCATCAAATTATGACACAACCACTAATACACTTTAAATCTCATAAAATATGACAACAAAGTTGAAAGCAAAATTTATTTTAAGCATGGCCTATTAACTATTAATTAGAAATATAAGCCATCAAATTTTAATTTCAACAATCACTTCTTTGCCATAATTATATGTAAATGAAGAGGCAATTTGTGTTTTGTTCGTTTAAGCATAGCCTATTTGTTATGAACAACATAGACTATCAAATTCAAAGCTAAACAGCATCATTAAACCACTTCAATCATTCTCATTAAGTACAAAAAGAAAGCATAAACATCAAATTAAGTTGAAGCTACATGATTAAAGAGCTTCATTACCCCTAAATTGAAGGGGTTTAGCCTCTCATATTTGTTATCATATGAACAAATGTAGCTTGCAACAGGAGAGAAAAAGAAAAAGAAAAATAAAAAGAAAGCAATGTAAAGAAAAACTATTCTACTTGCATGAAAAATAAATCTACACTACAACATGAAAGTAAATAAGCATGAAAAGAAAAAGAACATGTATTGAAGTTGCATTAAAAAAATTACATAAAAGAGAAATGGCTAAGTAGCCATGAAAAGAAAGAAGAGAGCTTGGTTTTATTTTAAGCCTAAAACTAACTAAAGAGAGACTAAGTAAGAGGAAGAAGGAGTAAGAGAAGAGAAGAGAGATTATATGAAACATATAGGTATTTATACATTTATGGAACCCTAATTCATATTTTTTGGGAATGCCCAAAATACCCTTGAGGTAGTATGGAGGCCAAGTAATCATTAGCTTCTACTAATCATCATTTAAGTGTACATGAAGCCATTAATTCCATAAGCATATGCATTAGCCTCTAACTTGTACATTAAGGTAGGTGGGCAAGTGGGGTCCTCCATGTTCTTCACTTTGAATTATTTCCATTTTCATTCCTTTATGTTCATGTTGTGCATGACATGTGTCTTCATGAACCCACTCCTATTTGAGACCAAATTCTTACAAAAATATATATAAATTTCCAATTAATTTTTCTCAAATAAACATATGCACACAAATGATCGGTTTGCCCCTATATGAAGATGGATATGTGACAATTTGGAATTAATATGGATTTTGGTTAAAATAAGTTAAAATACCTAATATGATCATTTATTTAATAAAAAAGAATAAATATGGTGGTAAAAATATGCACATTTACGTGCACATCATTGCTCCCCAAGGTGGACTACTAGGTCTGATAAAAAATTTCCTTTTCAAATCTATCAATTGCACCTTCAGCTCTCTCAAATCTGTAGGTGTCATCCTACTTGGCGGCCTACTCACTACTTCTGCTCCAGGAAAGAAATCTATCTGAAACTTAATGGCTCGTTTCACTGGCAACCCTACTACCGGTTCGAAGACATCCGCAAATTCTCTAACCGTGAAAACTCGATTCAACTTGTCTTCCTCCATAACCCCCAACAAAGAACTCATCTTACAACTAGGGGTTTCTACGATATATACAATCCAATCACTACAGTCAGGGTGTCTAAGTGTTATTTTCCTATCATGGTAAAATATCATAGCATCATACTTACTTAACCAGTCCATACCCAAGATAATTCTGAACCCTACAAGGTCAAACACATGCAAACTGCAAACAAAGGTATGACTTAACAAATTAAACTCTAGGTGGTCACACTTCATCCCAAGTGTCGCGTACCCTCCTATGGAATTTGCAACTCTTAAGGAAGTAACTAAGTACAGGGGTTCTAGGTTAAGCTTATCCACCAAACAATGAGATACAAAAGAACGCGATGCACCAGTATCAAACATAACACTAACAGACATACCATGGATCTGAAGCATACCTCCCAACACTACTTCCCTTTTTCCTGAGCTGTTGGTCTTGAGGCAGCAGACTCCAATGCAAATGCTTTGCCCCTTTCATCCCTAGCAGGCTCTTTGCATTGATTCTTACAATGACCAATCTGATCATAGTTGAAGCAGCTGATGTTCTTCTTTCCGATCACTTCCTTCGCCTTTCCCATACGACACTCATTAACAAAATGCCCTTTCTTATCGCACTTGAAGTAATTGACCTTGGACTTTCCTTTCTTTGCTGCTCCACCTCAATAACATCATTTGTTCCAATAAGTAGCTTCCCTCTAAGCCCAACATAGTCTCTACTCAAGGTAGCATAATTGTTGACCACCGGAGCTTTCTGAACTCGTACTCCAGCATTTCCTCCAACCACACCAGTAGTAATTCCAGCTTACAATCTACTCACAAAAAACTGATGCATAGCTCCCATATCCACTTGTAGGACTCCAGCACTAACATTTCCTACTTGTGCCTGACCTTGGTTCCTTTAAGTATACAGTATGGCATTTCCATTTGTGGTGGTGCTTCCTCCAAAATTCACTCTTCCACTTCTAGCATCCATATTTGTATTCAAGGCTCGCGAGATACAAAAGAATAGCCTAAGAGAGATAGAAGAATAGAGATATAGCATATACTTACATAGCAAATACAAGTATGTTACTATAGCATTATCCCATACCCCAATCTTACTCTAATTCCTTAGGATTATGTTTTCAAAAATCATTTTACTTTAAAGTTTTTCATAAACTTATGCTCTGATACCAAGTTGTGACATCCCCTATCTGGAGGCCTGAAGCTATGTACTACAGATGTTGCAGTTATCCATAGTATTAACTTCCGGTGACCAAATATGGTAGTGTTAATGGTTTCATAATATAGAAGCACTTGAATATGAAATAAAATTATCTAGATTAAAACAATTTTCCGATTTCATTTCAAAATAACATTTCATATCCAAGTTACATAATCCCAAACGTTTTTCTGGTTCAGATCAAATACAATTATTACATAAATACGCCAAGAGCGACATACGAAGATGTCCCCTTGGTTGACCAGAGTATTATATAGTCATAACTGACATAATACAAGACAGAAGAATCAAACAAAATAAAATAGCAACTCTTAAATAGCTATCCGTCAGCCACCTACTGTCTCCAAATACTTTATTCGCCAACCTACTAAAAACCTGAAAATCCTCAATCCTCAGCCTACTCAAATCAATTTTGAGCACCGGAGAGTTTAAGGGTAAAAACATAAACTTCAAGTCAGACATAAAGCCAGTTATGAATAATACTATACATCTCGGTTATTTAATACTAAGTGAGACCACGCTGCTTAGCGGAACGGGTTTCCCCCCACTAATATCCTTTTAAAACATATTTTTTGCAAATCATAATCCTGCACCGGTTAAAATTGTAAAGCAATATCATGTAAACTTACATGTCATGTAACAAATAAACTATATGTCCAAACAGTATAGTTTTTTTGGCTAATCACTAACCTTTGGCTGACCCAGGCCTGCTAGACAATATATAAACAAATAATCTAACACCTATTAGACACTCCTCTTTTAGACGGTCTGTCCATAATTTATCTTCTCCCAGGTCACCAGATCCTAATGGTTTTGCTGGCTCACAAATAACCTACCTCTTTACAAATATGTTCCCTTTCGTGCGTAACATCATTTTAGTCTTCCCTGTGACAAAGCCTTACACACTTAAATTTTGGACTAAATTAGCTGGAGCTAATAACTAATGTATAGGGCTGACCCTATAATGGTCTCGTTTGGTATATAAATATCCGAGTCATTTTACTTAGGGTAATCTTCACTTAAATTTTCCTTAAAAACATCTTCTTCTCAAAATAAGTTAAACCTTTAAATCTTACTTTAAACAAGGAAAATGTACTATGCTTTACCCAAAATATTTTTCCATGTTATATATGCTTCTCCCAAAACATTGTGGATGTACATTTAAAAACATTTTTTAAACCTTTAAATAATATCTTTTGAAATCATGAAAAGTACCCCTTTCGGACCCTTGAAAGTACCCTTTTTGATACATTTAAAACATTAGGCCGAAAGGCCAAAACCTACCTTTAGAAACCTTTACCATTGTTCTTTCGAAACCATTGAAAAACCTTTCATTTGAAAGCCTTTTAAAACCTTTAACATCCTCTTTTCAAAACTCTTTAGATATTTCCTTTCGAAAACATTAAAAACCCTCCATTTTAAACCTTTCGAAATTATTGGGGAACCACCCCTTCGAAACCATTCTTTAAACCTTGGAAACCTTCCTTTAAAACCATTCGTAAGCATTAAAATGTCAAACCTTTTGAAAGTATTTAGGTTTAATTAAAACATGTAGAAACTTTTCGGAACCATTTAAAACCATCTCCTTCGAAACCTTTGGGTTCAACCTTCAACAGATCAAAAGGGCCATAAAACATTTAAGTTGAAAGCACTCTTTCAAAAGTTATTCCTAAGTAAAGAAGTGAGGGTGTCGAAACCAACCCTTCCACAAGCTTCGAAAAAGTGGCTTGGATTTTAAAAAAAAGTGTTCCTTTCGAAACCATTGACTTCGAAAGGTAATAAAGCGGCAACAAGGGTTTTCGACCCCTTCGAAAGCATTTACTTAACACAAAAGGCGCAACCCATTCGAAATCTTTCTTTTAAGATATTTTAACCCAGCCAAAAGCCAACCAGGTCGAAAGCACTTCCTTCGAAAGCAAAGCAAGCACATTTTCAGTTTAAAACAAAGTTACATTTCGACCCTATCAGAACCCTAAGTTTCGACCCAATACCTTCCGCATAAGTCCATTGATACCATGCACATTAGTTTCGATAGTGATAAAGGCGGAACTACTCAAACGAAACCCCTATGCCGAAAGAGGCGAAACATGCTAAAAGCATGTAAAATCTGTTTCTAAAAAGAAATATTTTTCAACTAATCTACCTTGTTTGTCAAAATATTATTGGTTGGTAATTTTCTTTTCTAAAATTGTTGCCAAAATTTCAGAAGCGATTAATTTAAATAATTCACAATGTTCCACTTCACTTTTTATAAATATATAAAACATTTAAGCCACATACCTTAAATAATTTTATATATCTATTAAAACATTTAGAAAAATTCTACAAAAATTCCAGAAAATCATTTTAATATGTTTCCTAACATATATTTATTTCAGACCCAAAACATAAATAATTTAGCCATAAATTATTTTAAACCTAAATAATCATTTTCTACACTAGAAATTTAATTTAAAGTCCACATTAATTCAGAGAATTATGAAATTTGAAATCCATCTCTAAAATATCGTTTTTGATCTAAATCTAAATTCGTAAAGCATTTAGATGTCATTTAATAGGGTTTTTACATTAAAACATAACTACAACCTATATGAATAATCATAAATCATCAACAAGCATATATAAACATTCAATCCTTCAAAATCATGGGTGAAAAATACTTTGGATTCATCTTAAAACCGATTTTTTTAGAAAAATGAGATATAGTCATTATTCACCTTAGCTTTGAGATAGAGTTTGAGATTTGAATAGCTTTGATTTAATTAATCTTCTTCCTTAGCTTTTCTTATTTATCTTCCTCTTTCTTGCTAATGGCGCCCGACCTCTACTTTGTCTTTGATTTAGTAATGAACGTGTAAATGAATTTCTAAGGGTTTTTTGGGGTATAAGAATGCTCTTTTCCTAACTTTTCCCTTGCCTATTACCCTTGTTCTATTTTAATTCGTGTTAGCCATTTTAATTTACTCACTAACATGGTACGGCTAACCCTATTAATCACAAATCTCAATTCCATAATCATCATATTATTTCATTTAATTTAGCTAACTAAATATGCTAAATAATGTTACTAAAAATTAGGGTCATTATCAAGCATGGTTGCATAACCAAGCAGCAAGACAAAAGTGAAACTAGGCATAGTAAGGAAGACATACATAGATATGCACATAGGTGTGAACACTCATTTCAAAACCAAAAAAAAGTTCACAACAAAGAAAACTCGAGTTTCAGCATGCGCATATATGCACTTGCACATGGGGAAGGAACCAGACTAAGGGAACAATAAAATGGTGCATAACATGTACATAATGATATGACACATCAAACTCAAAGTATAGTCAGACTGAGTTCATCTTTCTATCTTATATGGAGGATTCAAAATAGACTCAATGACGATCATCAAAACCAGACCGTACATCAAGCTAAATGCAGAGAAGCAACTTCTGGCCAAATGTGTCACAACGTCGATAAAAAAACTACGACGACCTAGAATTTTAAACGTTTGAAATTGGAAATATTTAATTGATTTTATATATTGGAAGCTATTTTAAACTTGAATTTCAAATATCAAAATGAATTTGGCAATTTAATAATTGAATTTAATTATAGAAATTTGGGTAAAAATTTGAATCTTCAGCTTTAAGCCTGGTAAAAAAATAATTTGATGGCTTAGAAAATTCATATTGATAATTCTGTAGATAATGGAAGCTTCAGAATTGAATTTGAAAATTACTTGCTCAGTTTTGAAATTATATCGTTTAAATCGACATTTAAAAAATAGCCTTCCGAGGCACGGTCTCGGAATTCGACTGAACCAATTTCATTGGATCCGTAATATTGTATTATTATCGGACTTCAATTTTCGTAGCATTCGAAGTTGTCGTGTGGCCGAGAAAACATGGTGAAAATTTTGTCGAAATTTAATATAATAACTGGTTCGAAAACGCTATCTTCCCTGTACGATCGAATTTGGACTCGTAACCTTTTCCATTGCATTCGGAATAGGCGTAAAACATTATAAACGCCCGGCGGCACGTCCTATTTGGGGTTCGAAATTGTAAGTTGCATTTATCGAGGTAATTTCAATTTGAATTTAAATTAAATAAATACAAATATTCTTATAAAATTGATGAATTTTTTTACACGTTGCATATCTCTTCGAACACTTGGCAAAATTTTAGACACGCGTTTGAAAATGAAGAAAAAAAAGTAAAGCATACGAACAAAACGAAATTTACTTCGTTCAAGAAAAAAAACAAAACTCAACACAGAAGCTTCAAAATTAATAATGGCCACCTGTTTCTTTTCTTTTAAAATCAAGCCGAGATTTTTTTTCTTCCAATAAAACCTGCTCTCGCGATCTTTTTTGATTTCGTTTGAAATCGAGGGCCACCGAGTCGCCTTCACGCAAGCCATGGTCCAGGAAACGACGGCAGTAGCATCAATCAATTTTTTTGGGTTTGTTTCGATTTTTCCTCTCGACGTCGAAGTCAAAGTTGTTGAGGAGTTTGGGGGAAGCTACGTTTGAAGGAGGATTCGCGGTTGCTTCGATTCAAAGCCAGATGGAAGCGCGATTGAATTCGCGGCTTCAAGTGGAGGCTGGTGTTCTTTTGCGCTCGGCTAGGGTTGCACATGCAAGTGCAAGGTGTTTGTTCGATGTTATCGACTGCATTGTCGATTGGTGGCTGCTTGGACAGGGCTCGGTCTGTGGTGGCATATGCGATAGCAAAGAGAAGTGGTGGCCTAGCGAAGAGAGGAACAGGGCTTGGTGCTGGTGACATGCAGCGGTGCAAGCTCGTAAATGGTGCGATTGGGATATCGAGCTGAAGCCCGGTGATTGTGGTTTCCTATTAGAGTTGAGGTAGTTTAATTCTAAACATTTTTTATTTAAATGTTATTTAAGTTTAAACCATATCAATGAATAGTTGATTATTATTTCACTTATCTAAAACTATTTAAGTTTCTAAAAACAATTATTAAAGTAAATTTAGTTTTAAATTTAATTTTTAGTTAAATAAATTTATTAAAAAGGAATTTGTTTAGAAATAAAAATATTGGTTAAAATCAAAAAATTTAGTTAATTAAATTTATTAAAGGAAAATGGGTTTAGGAAATTTAATTATTAGTTTGAATTAAATAAATGTATTAAATGAAAATTAATTATTCGATTTATTTCGAATATTAATCAGTTGTATAAAATCGTTTATACAAGGTCGAAATTGCAAAGAAAACAAGCTGGATTGAAAATGGGTTGCATGCGAAAGCAAAGGTGAGATCTTCTCACTCAATCGGATTTTTCGATTTAATTTTAAATTGTTAAATTTAAAATCGTTGATTTTGTGCTTGGATGATAAATTATTATTGGTTGTATTAAATTAGACCCTATGCGTCGCATAATAGCGGAGGATATTATATAAACCCATATACCACGATATTCCACGTCGAAGTGGAATTGGTATTATATATGCATTTGGAGTAACTGATTTCCTACATTACATAGCGCATGAGATCCTATGCGCTGAATAATAGCGGATGATTTTATATAATCCCATGTATCACGATATTCCACCTCGAAGTGGAATTTGTATTTAATTGTTGTGCTAACATCTATGGATGCAGGAAAACAGGTTGGCGGGTCCAAGTGGATTCCTCAAATATTGAATTTGTTTCATATGTTGTGTGTTGATTTATTTATAATCTCTGTGTGATTATATTTTTGATTGAAATCGTTGAAAGCTATAGTTTAGCCGAATATATTTTTGGTATCGTAATACTAGAAATAAATAAAATTGGATTTTTGAAATTTAAGTAGAAAATTTACAATAAATTCTTTTAGAGAATTGGGTGAATTTAAAAGAAGGAATTTAAATAGGTAAAGATTAATTTTGAAAATCTTATTGAATTAGTTCCAAAAATATGGAAAAAGATTTTAACAAAGGGGATTTTAAGTAATATTGTTTTAAAATTGAAGAAATTATTTAGATTTCGGATTTTAAATAGTTTGGAGGAAATAAAGGAATTTATTTTAAAATATATAAATTAGAAATCTATTTGAGTTTGATTTGATGTTTGAAAATAAATTGGGAAATCGATTTAAATTCGATTTGGTGTTTGAAATAAATGTTTGGAAAAATCAATTTGGAATTTGATTTGGTGTTAAAAGTGAATATTTGGAAATCGATTTGAAGATCATGTATTAGTGGATATTTGAAAATTTAAATTCACAATGGGAATTTACAAAGGAAAGGGAAATTTGTTTTAAAAATAAATATCAGTTTATTTTAAAAAAAAGTGTGGAAAGAATTTGCGGATTTGGAATGTTAATTGAAATAAATCAAGAAGGATTTATTGATTGATTTAAATGGACCATTTTGAAATGGAAAGTGTATTCTTCCCTGGAAAGCATAGTATGTTTTTAAAGAAGCTTTTGAATATAAATTGAAAGTTCTAAAGTTGTTTTAAAAGAATGTTTTGGAGAAATTAGTTTCTTAAGTTATTTTGAAAATCTTTAAAGTGAAGATTTATTTAATTAATTATAGAAGTGATTATTTAAAGATTTAATTGATATTTGATTTAGAAAATGGTTATTAAAATATTTATGCTTTATCTACTAGTTTCATTTTAAAATTAGTTTGGACTTGAAGTTTTGTATGAGATATTGGTATAATGTTTTCAAACTAACATTTAATTAAGTGTTTAAAAATATTTTTTATTTTTGTTTCCAAGTATATATTTTTAGATGAGTGATTTAAATTATTTTAAAGTATTTGAACTCTGCAAATTTTTCAGTGGAATTAAATAATATTTGGAAATTTATTCCACGTGAGGAAAGTGATTTAAAATTTGTTTTCAAAAGATTGAAATGTGAAAAGTGATTTGAAATTTGTTTTCAAAAGGTTGAAGTGTGAAAAGATATCTTGCGAATATATTTTGAAAATAAATAATTGAGGAGAAAATTATTTAAATCTGGTGATTGTTGTGAATGTTGATTGATAGTTAAATAACCGACTATCAATATTGACCTTTTAACAGCATTTGAATTTCGATGCGACTGGAGGTCGGATTCCAAATTGATATTCGAAAACCACACCTATCTTTGTGATGGATCTTTTGTTTAAAAGTTCAAAGTGGAAATTTGTTGTGATTTACTTGAAATCTATGTAACAGTTTCAAAAAATAAGCGCTCACTATTCGAATTGGCCGGAGAGGACTTTGTGTCATAAAACCCATTTCGAATAATGATACGACAAAATGGGATTGTATTTGAAGATGGTGTTGAAGACCGAGTATTTTCGAAAACGAAAGGATTACCTGTCGAATGCCTCTACACTGAATGGCCCCGGCATAGAGATTTGATCAACCTTTGTGATGGTGATTCCGGACGTGATTAGTGGATATCCGAATTTGCAAGGGCTTCTTCGAAAATGCCATCAGTTCTGTTCGATCCCGGAACGGACTTGTATGGATGTGTCTGACGTTACACTTTGAGATGTAAAGCTGGTTTCTATCAAATACATTTCTGTTGGTGGCGGAGAATTTATTCTCTTAGCTTAACACCCTTCTTCGAGACGTACGAGCTCAGAGGTTTTGTAGTTGATGGTTACTAGTGATACATTCCCAATTTGGTAATGTGGCATACGAAGTGCTGCTGATCATTTGTTGATCGAAACATGGCTTTTTGAAAAGCATAGCTTTGTGGACGAGACTTCGTCGGACCTCACACCTCGAAAATGGTCGAAACAGGAAGAATGCGGCAAGGTTATAAGGGTCGCACCCTTTAAGGTATGTCATTTCCTTCTGGAAAATGGTGGTATCATGGTATGGAGCCCAGATATTCAACCTATGTGGTTTCTGCAAATTTATTACTTTGTGGTTGTTGCTTTATGGCTGAGGATCCTTGGATAAAGGTTACTAACGACCAAGGGATGACATACTCGTGTAGTAGTTACCTAGTTACAAAGGTAACCTGACCTTGTGTTGGCAGAGATCCGGTTAGGTTCTTGGGGCGTCCCTCCAGAGGCGTACCCATGTGGCCTAGGAAGTTCCTTTACCTGACCATTTGTTGGAAATCCAATCTCCAATACGCGCCTTGTACGTTTTTAGTTGTAGAACCTGCCATCTAACATGGTAGCTATAGTAGGCATACTATAATGGTATGTATGCTGGCTAAGATTAATATTATACTTGCAAATGTTTTCCACTATGCACTAACAATAATATTTAAAAAGAATTTTTGCGTATCAAGCATGTTTGACTATCATAATGAGAAATCTCCTCTATTTATACGCTTGCATGGTGTGTGTGCAGGGAGGCCTTATGGTAGTTTCATTTTTCAAAAGCATAGCGGATTTATTTTCTTTTCTTTGTGAAAATAACTGTTTTTAAGATCACATACCAGTCCCATGACTGACCTGGAGTTTATTGTACCCATTCTAAACATTATGTTCCCATAATTTTCCACACGGGCAGCCTAGAGTCAGGTTATTAGTTATTCGGGAGCAAAGTCAAGAAATATGCTGTAGAGATCTGGAGTTCAAGCTGGATGGCGAGGCATATCACTTGTATATTACATTTCTTTTTCGCTGTTGTGTTGTTGTAAACTCTTATAATGTGATGTATGTATAATCTGATATAGTTCTTTTGTTTAAAAGATTATTTATTTATCTATTATATTTGTTCCGCTGCGAAATGTGAGATTCTGTTGTTGTTTCTGTTTCTTCTTCAATCTTCTTCTTCTTTAACCCTAACGATTCAGTTTTTCGGCATTCGGCTGTGCGGCATTTGATACAGTGGATGTATTGATGTCGACTTTCGGGCGTTGAAAAATTGTGCCGTTACAAATTTGGTATCAAAGCATTTGGTTTAGTGACAACCTTGGCTCTGGTGGGGATTATCATTAGAGATAGGGACAGTAGTACTCTAGAATGAGTCTGAGTGTAATAATAAACATGAGCGCGTATTTTTTAGTGAATATAAAATTGTTTTATATTGTGTTGATCGGTTTGTTGGGTGCTATATGGATTCTGGTCAATACAGTAATTAACATTATTGATAGGGATCTCTAAACACTCACATAGAACAATTCGACATGATATTGTTTTAAAATCGGGTAAATGAAATAATTTTAGCCAAATTATTTTTGTATATAAAAGGAAATGATTTCCATAAATTATTATAGTATATGGTTGCTTGGTTGTTAAGGGAATGTAATGTTAAATTATTATCATTGAAATTGAATAAGAAATTGAAATCATAATCAAAAGCTGAGAAATAAATTCATATACAAATGGGATTTGTGAATATAAATTGTAAAAGTGATTTATAATTAGAAAAAGAATTCTAGAGAAACATTTGAAAGGATTTGAAATTTGGAAAATTTTGGAAATTAAATCCGTTTTAGTTTGAAAATAATTTTCAAAGGTTTTGGAAAAAAAATTTAAAGGGATAAAAGTACTAAACTCTTTTCGGTCGTTGGAAAATAACTTCGGTGATGACTGCAACATCATCGATGTTCATTTTTGAGTTTCCAGAAGAGGAATTGCTGCCAATTGTTTAAACGAAAGTTATTTGCAAAATTTGGGTTTGGTTTAGAAATTCAATGGATAAATTGGATTGATTTCAAAGATGATTTTGAAAGGTTGGAAAGACTCTGGAATCTGATAAAAATAGTTATGGAATAAAATTTATTAAGGTGGAAAATAAAATTGTGAATGAACAAATAGATTTACAATTGCATGTGAATGGAAGTGAAATTGAATACTGAAATTCATTTCGAATTTGTGAATAAATAGAACTGGAACTGGAAATGAATTTGATTAGTAATAAACAAAGCGAAGTATTGAAGTAAAAATTAGTAAGTGAAACTAATTGAAGGAGTGACAAAAAAATATGGTTTGAAATGAATTGAATTCAATAATTATAAATGAAAGGTAAATTGAATTCATATAGAACTTGAAATCCAGTATAAATATAAGTAGATATAAACCGAAGTGGTGAATTGAAAATAAGAATAAGAAGTGTATTAAATATTTATATTAAACTTAATAAATAAATGGCAAAATTCTTAAATAAATTGTGAATTGAGGAAATATTCTAAGTTGTTGATTGAGTGAAGATTTAACAGGAAATTTATGAAATGGTAATTGTGAATAAGTGAATCAATGTGAATAATAGAAAAGAAAATTGATATATTTAATAATCAATAGAAATAAATATGTAGGATGTACGTATATTATTTTATTCGTATAACGATTTGATCTAGAATTCGAGCACAGAATTTCGAGATAATTATATCGATCCGAGTTGGGATTTTTCACTCGATTTTGAACGAGAACCTGGACATGGATTTTTGGTTGATTCTGTAAATTCTCTGTCATAGTTTACGGCTATGCAGGAGAATGACGGTTTCTGATCAAGAAACCAGATTTGAGTCCACACTAGGAAGTCAGGTGAACGATGCTAGTTCGAAAGTGAAATTGTATGATCGAGTGAGCGATCGAATCTGATATTGCGTACGAATGATATATGTGTATCGTACGGGTTTTAATGAAATGAATATTGAAATTTTGTAAAGAAATGATAAGCAGGATTTACAGGTGTGTTAATAGGAAATGGAATTGGGATTTTGATTTTGAAGATAAATTTGAATTGCTCGAAAAAGGTATGTATTTAAATTTCAGTATGAAATTTGATGATTTTATTGCCCAGCCGCTCGGCTTTTCGTTTTCTTTTTGAATCAGGGAGCCCATGGTGCCATTTTGTAGTCGTATCGAGCTAGCCGCGCAAAGGAGATATTGGCAAAAAAATTCAAAAATTTAGGTAGTTAGAAAAATTTTGTGAAAGTTTTGAAAATTTAAATTTGAATTGTTGGGAAAATAAAGTTGTTTGGAAACTATGGAAGAGTTCAGAAAGTTATTTGAAGCGAATGAGTCTTTAATAAAAAGATTTGTTTCGGCAAGTTTATAAAACTGTTTGGTTTTGGGAAAACGATAAATAGGTTAAGGGTCATTCTTTTTAACAAGTAATTTCGGGACAAAACTCTTTTAAGGGGGAAGAATGTGACGACCCAAAATTTTGAACGTTTGAAATTGGAAATATTTAATTGATTTTAAATATTGGAAGCTATTTTAAACTTGAATTTCAAATATCAGAATGAATTTGCCAATTTAATAATTGAATTTAATTATAGAAATTTGGGTGAAAATTTAAATCTTCAGTTTTAAGCTTGTTAAAAAAATAATTTGATGGCTTATCAAATACATATTGATAATACTGAAGATAATGTAAGCTTCGGAATTGGATTTGAAAATGATTTGCTCAGTTTTGAAATTATATCGTTTAAATCGATATTTCAAAAATAGCCTTCCGGGGTACAGTCTCGAAATTTGACGAAACCAGTTCCATTGGATCCGTAATATTGTATTATTATCGAATTTCAATTTTCGTAGCATTCGGAGTGGTCGTGTGGTCGTACGATAAGAAAACACGCTGAAAATTTTATCAAAATTTAATATAATAACTGGTTCGAAAACGCCATCTTCTCCATACGATAAATTTGGACTCGGAACTCTTTCCATTGTGTTCGGAATAGGCATATAACATTATAAATGCCTAGTGGCACATCCTGATTGGGGTTCAAAATTGTAAATTACATTTATCGAGGCAATTTCAATTTGAATTTAAATTAAATAAATATAAATATTCTTATAAAATTGATAAAAAAATTTACATGTTGCATATCTCTTCGAACACTTGGAAAAATGGTAGATACGCGTTTGAAAATGAAGAAAAAAAGTAAAGCATACGAACAAAATGAAAATTTCTTCGTTCAAGAAAAAACAAAACTCAACACAGAAGCTTCAAAATTAATAATGGCCGCCTGTTTCTTTTCTTTTAAAATCAAGCCGAGGTTTTTTTTTCTTCCAATCAAACCCGCTCTCGTGATCTAGTTCTTGATTTCGTTCGAAATTGAGGGCGACCGGGTTGCCTTCACCAAGCCATGGTCCACGAAGCGACGGCAGTAGCATCAATTGATTTTTTTGGGTTTGTTTCAATTTTTCTTCTCGAAGTCGAAGTTGCTGAGGAGCTTGGGGGAAGCTGCGATCGAAGGAGGATTCGAAGTTGACTTTGATTCAAAGCCAGATGGAAGTGTGATTGAATTCACGACTTCAAGTAGAGGCCGATGTTCTTTTGCACTCGGCTAGGGTTTCACACGCATGTGCAAGGTGGTTGTTCGATGTAATCGACTGCATCGTCGATTGGTGGCTGCTTGGACAGGACGCGGTCTGTGGTGGCATATGCGACAGCAAAGAGAAGTGGTGGCCTGGCGAAGGGAGGAAAATGGCTTGGTGCTGGTGACAGGCAGTGGTGCAAGCTCTTCAATGGCGTGGTTGCGATATCGTGCTTAAGCCCGGTGGTTGTGGTTTCCTGTTAGAGTCGAGGTAGTTTAATTCTAAACATTTTTTATTTAAATGTTATTTAAGTTTAAAACATATCGGTGAATAGTTGATTATTATTTCACTTATCTAAAATTATTTAAGTTACTAATTTTTTATTAAAATCAATCTAGTTTTAAATTTAATTTTTAATTAAATAAATTTATTAAAAAGGAATTTGTTTAAAATCAGAAATATTAGTTAAAATCAAAAATTTAATTACATAAATTATCTTTTAATTATCTTTTAATTACACTCAAGTAATTATCCTTAACCATATACAGTAATTAACCTTTAATTACTAACATTAATTACAATAATTAATGATCCTTCATTTAATTACATAAATTTATCAATTATAATTAATTGCACTAAACCTCAATTAATTACAATAAATTAATCACACTTAAATTAGTTACTTTTATTAATCAACCTTGATTAATATCATTAATTATATTAATTAATGATCCCCATTAATTAATAATTGTCTTTAACTAAATAATTAACTTGAAATTAATCAACTCATTAATCATAATCAGTAATTAACAATTTGTAATTACTTATCTTATTTAATTAACTTCTTAATTAATTATATTATCCCATGATTAATTAATCTAATTAATTAATCTTTAATTACTTCATTAAGTAATTATTAATAAATTAATTAAAAAATAATCCTTAATTAATTTCTTTATTAATTAATTACATTTATAATTAATTACCCTTAGTAATTAATCACATTGATTAATTAATTAATCGCATTTATTAATTAACTCGATTAAATTAAGTGATTAACTCTTAATCACTTGCAAAAGTAATTATTACTTCTATTATATGATTACTTTCTTAATTAATTACTTAACAAATAATTTATCCCATTATTAAATAATCCCTAATTATTTAACTAAGTAATTACTCAATAATTAGTTAACTTCAAACAGTTATATTAATCAATTCCTTAATTAATATCATCAAGTGATTATTCATTTATCACTTCAACTTTAATTACTCCCATGAGTAATCTCTACTAACTACTTCCATAAGTAATTATTCCTTACTAAATTATATTCAAAAATTGATCATTTATTACTTCATTAAGTAATCACACTTAATTAATCCATAATTAAGTGATTATTTAAAATTAAATAAACAATTAACCGATTATTTAAAATTAATTAAATAATTAATTAATTAACATCTTATATTTCAAAATCCTTAATTAATTAAGAAAGAGCATTTATCTTAATTAATTCTTTACTTAATTACAAATCATATCCAATCAAGTATTATCAAGTCAATAACAAAGGTAAATTAACCCTATTTATCTTTATAATTAAATTATTTGAATAAATCAAATTTTAACAACTTAAAACAAATTATTCAATTAGTTTTCAAAATTATGATAATAACCTTATTTGAAATAAGGCATTTAGAAATCAATTTAAAATTTAAAACATTTTAAATCATCTAATTTTAAACTTATTTATTTTCAAAATAATTTTAAAAACTTAGTTTTTAAAACATTACTTAAAGTCTACTTAAAACTTTGATTTAATAATTCAAACTAAAATTATTCTTCTAAATTAAATTCAAATTTTAATTAATTATTTCTAAAGAAATCATTTTAAAAACTTTAAATTTGAGAAATAAATTCAATTGACCTTTTAAAATGTTTGATTTACTTTTATTTTACATCAACAAGTTTTAACTTTATATTTTGTTTCCTTATAAACTTGTTTATAGCTAAATGCTTGATTCATTTGTTCAAAGTCAAGTTCATTTTCAACTTAACCTAAATTTATTGCAAATAACTGCATTTACAAAATACCGAGCCAATCAACTAAACTCGAGTAAATCTCTGCAAATACACGAGCCTCTCCCCGATGCTAAAACCCAGACACCCCATCATCTTCGAGTCTAACCCGAAAACAACGCGAGAACCCACCTGAGTCTTCATCTCGTTTTCCTAGAACAACAAACCCAGTGCACACATCCATTCTCGTGCACGTGTACCTGAGACTCCGACCGTCGTAATTTGTCGTTACCATCGACGACGATCAAAAAATCCCATGCGACCTCAGATACGAAACCAGATCCAACCATACGAACGCGAATCAAAATTCGAGCATACGCATCAAACTGTAGAAAAACACGACCACCGAAAACCCCCAACGCCGTTCATCTCGTCGCCGTCGAACTTCACCGTCCCCATCATCGAACACCACGGCCATGAGTTCCAACATCCTCAAACGCGATCGAACTCGATCCCTTAACCAAGTCGCAATAGCCATGACCATACAGCTGAGTAGAAACCAAAATAAAAACCCTAGTTCGATCCCATTCGAAAAAATCACTCATTAGAAAATTTATTTTACATTTTTCCCATAATCAACAATCTATAAACAAGCTACAACCTCAATTTCAACTCAAATTATTGAGTATATCATCGGCAATTCGACAAATTTGCCGATATAGTTCAACTTAAAATTCCCAGTTGATTATCACATTAAAAATTATGATTTTCAAATTAAAATTCGTGATTTTCAAACATGAATACAATCCTATAATGTAAATTCAAAATTTAGCAAGTTGATTCTTGTGAAAAAATTGGGGCTTTCACTGTCATTTTACAAATTCGAACTGAATGCTTAATATAAATTCTTGGAATGATTTTTGGTAGTGAAGATACATGATTTCAATCAATTCTTGTTTGCAAACCACAAACTAACAATGATTGAAGAAGATGATATTGAATTTAAAAAGGAAAATCAAACCTGTATAAACAACAGTATTAATATCCAAGCATTCAATATTTTTTTTTTATTATAAACATACATTCAGGTAAACAATATTCATCATCAAAGCCAAATCCATATGCATGCAACATTCAATCATAGATTATATCAAAACTGTTTTAAAATAGAATTTACTCACAGATTATGCAGAGCAGATTTTTCTGTATTATTCCAGGCTTGATATGCTGATGAAAAATCCATTTGCATGCTTGCAATCTGTTGTTTAAAATGTTGAAACAGATGACTTGCTGTAGAAATCCTAATGCAAGCTTTCAACTTGATGATTAAAAGTTGAACTTGCTAAAGATCATTCCTTTTGAAATGCAGGTTTGTAAATTTTGAAGTTGCAGCTTTTGAAATGTTGTGAAGAACTTTGTTTGCAGGTTGAGATTTGAGTTGCAGCTTAAAGTTGATTTGTATTTGCAGATTTCATTTATGTTGCAGGTTGAATTTCATTAGCTTTTAGTTTCAAAATCTCAGGTTTTGGTATTTTCAGATTTGCCATTAAAATTTGAGTTAAGAAAAGAAATAGAGAAGTGAAAGTGTTATGAAAGAAACTTGTTTTCTTCTTAAAAACATTTATTAAAAATTAAAAATAAAATAGTGCCACTTGTCTTCAAGAGTTTACATTTGTCATTTAGTTCACTTAATTATTTTACATGTGTTATTAAGATATCCTAGCATATTTACACATGTTACCTAAGAAATTTTTAATAAATTTTTACTCAATTTATAAGATAATAGAAAGCTCACTTACTTATTAATGAAAATATTCTAAAACTAGTTATAATATAAATATACATCTTATACATGTAATTTAAAAATCTAAAATATTCATATTTATACATTTACAACCATTTAAAATTTAACACTTTAAAGAAAACAAAAAAAGATTTTATTCAAACTATCTTATTTAAAATAAATAAATTATCTTATAATTTGAAAATAATTGAATTAATCTAAATTAACTTTTGAAAAGTATAAATTAAAACAAAGCTTTAAATTACAATATTCATTCATATATAAATTATTAACAGATTATATTAAATTTCAAAACAACATCAAATTATAACGTATACTTGCATATATATTACAATTTGAAAATTCATTTTTTAATTAAAACAAAAGATTCCCTATTCACAATATATATCAAATATATATATATATATATATATATATTATAAATAGAATAAAATTTATTAGCTTTGAAAGATCAATTCTTATCAATATTGCCAGATTAAAAATTTATTAACCTTTAAAAGATTAAATTTACCAAATTAAATTGAAATTATAAAGAAAAATTATCAAACCAGTTTAATTATAAATACAGATTATTAAATTTATATTACCCAAAATTCCGGGTCATTACAATCCTCCCCCCTTAAAAGAGTTTCGTCCCCGAAATTTAAAAGCAAAGGTAATTTAATAACCCAGCAAAGATTTCAATTTTTCAAACAGCAAAGCATACCTATCAACCAGTTACTAAAAACCATAGCAATCAAACAAACAAACAAACCTAACTAATTATCCTGACACAAATCAGAATAAATCTTCTAATACTGCCTCGAGTTTCCCAAGTAAAAATTACTGGGAGACTCGCTCTACAGAAGCTAAACAAACTATACGATCAAAATCTAAAGCTCCTCTCATATCTAGATCCATCAATCTGAACAGAACATCAGACTATACTCAAGTCCAGCTCAACCTCCAAATCCAACTGAAGTACAGATTCAACAACCAACAATGAATCATACACGTACTCCCTCAGAGACACGTGAAATACAATGAATCCCAGTTATCCAAATTGGCAATTCAATCTTATCCTATCAAAACACAGACAAGAAATCCCAAATACCTCAGAACTAGCCATCCAATCACTGTTCTCTTAACCAAAGAAATCTGAACAACAATGAAGACTCCAACTTCGAATTCCAAACTCTTTATCTCATATCTGTATAACTCTATAGACAATCCTAGGCTGCCAATCTTCTTCCTGATCAGCTCAACCTATGCTGATGCTTCTAGAAACAACTAGACCAAAACAAACCAGCTTCTAGATCCTATCCAACAGAAAAGTCTTCCAAGATCCATCGAAATCTAGAACACAAGCTCTACTTCTCAAGCAATAGCAAACTGAACTCACTTTCTTCCTTACACAGCTGTTATCTTGCTTCCGCTGCAAAACCCTGATTCTGAAATAGATGAGAATACTGTTGATGAACACGAGTACAAACTTATCCAATATATTAGAGAAAACTTTGTTCATCAAATCCATAAAATCTTAGTGACTCATCTGACTCGGTGACGCTACCTTACAACAGAAATCCAAACTCAAAAACTAGATCTGACCAATCTAAATTCCAAAAATTTCCAAGCTGCTACAACAACTCCTCCTTCTCCAAGAACCATCCTACTACCAAGCTAACTACCAAAAATCGCTTCTGGAACCGAAACAATATGGAACTCAATTCCAAATACAGACAACTTCTGATTACCTCAGTAGCTCCTACTACCACATGAGAATCCTCAGTCTCAAACAAAAGATTGCTCAAGATAAATTCCCAAACTAATCGCAAGTCACTTTTGCGATCCAACCTAGTTCGGATTCCAAAGAAACTGTACTCTCTTTACCAATTAGAACAGCTTTAAGCTCTTCCAAACAAAGTTAACCCTTCAAGAAAACTTCCACCATCTGCCCGAACTGCTGATAGAAGAACCACTAAGATTCCTGAACCATCGGAGAAACGGCCACACTGCTGCTTCCATACTCTACCTCGATGATACTGCAGAACCAAAAGACCTTCTCATCAGCACACCGAACACTTCGAGCTGAAACTGCTACCATCGCTAACCAAAAACTTCTAATCCAAAGGCTTCTCGAAAACCAAAACTATCTACAAACCACACAAGAAATCTTCGAGATGGCAGACAACCACTCAAGAAATTCGGGCTCCAAACCAAGCATCAACAACTCGCTCTCCTTAAAGAATGACAACGAGACCATGCCAAAGCGAAGCAACTTATGGACCTTAGTCTCATATTCCAAAACAGCCAACCTCCATGCTAAAATCCAGACAACATCTACACGGACGAGTCTTCCCTGCAGCAGGTAAAGACTGCTCCTCAACTATTTCTAAAACTGCTTCAAGTGAAAACATCTTCAGAAAATATTCATGGATACTGCATCTCATCTCGCAGTTACCAAGATATCATTACTTGGTTCTGCACTTCCGACAGATCCAAACTTACACCTCAAAGATAAACTCCGAAACTTTAAAAAGATTTCCTTCGGATATCAGAGAAATCCTTACTCCAAATTACAAATCTTACTCGAGACGGTATTAGGTCTACAGTCTCGACAATTACTTCCAACCTCAACATATGGACCTCTTCCATCAATGGTAGTCAAGTTACACACACACCCCACTACTCCATCTACCTCCAAAGCTTATGTTGGAAAATACGGACAGATAACCCAACAGATCAGGTAGATATAGATATATATAAATATAGTTATATATAAAAATTATAGGTACGCTCTTTCAAGAAAGACACCACTTCAGAGCCTAGGTATTCACTTAACCTGGCTCTGATACCAACTGAGACGACCTGACTTCCTATCTCTAGGAAGACGCATCGCTAATGAAGAAGGAAAGGGATAGAAGAAGAAAAAAAGAGAAAGAAGAAACAAAACAACAACAGAGAACTCGCAGCGGAACGAATGAAATATAATATATCACATGGAATATTACATAGTATCATATTACATCAGAGTATACAACTTATACAACACATATTAAATAGTTATAAACATCTGTCTAACTATACAACTCAAGTATACAAGATACAGATACAAACAAACACAGCGGAACCATAATATATCTACACGTGGAAGCCTCCTGCTCCATATCTCCTCCAGAGTTCGTCAAGCAACCTGAATCACTTGACTACTCATACATAATATGAGTACCCAAGAGTTTAATAAAACAGAAAATAAACACTCGGGTCAGACAGGGGTCTGGTGTGAGTAAACGGGTTAAAATTGCTTAACTTTAGAAAAACCTTTGAAAAGAAAAGGTATCACGCAAGACTTCCCACACATAAACATGGAAAAGTTTTTACCTTACGCTAACCAAAACATTTGATAGGAAATCCAGTGATATTACAATAGTGTCTAGGGTTTTCAAGTAAATAAGGAATAGCCGAAATTGTTACATGATTAAATTCTAGCTACTAGCCATAAAAGTGGGTAATACAAACAAAACCGTAGGGTCTCGTAGGAAGAATGGGTTTCCATCAATTGCATGGCTACCGGGGTACCGTCCGTCACAGTACGTGGCCTAGATCAACGTACCGAGGAGTACGCCCGCTCCCCTGCAACACAAGGCCGGGACCGTTCCTTACTTAGCAGTCTCGAACAAGACAACCCCGGAGTTGGCACGCGATTCCAACTGCCCACACAGCCGAAATAAAAGGGACTTCTAGACAGGGTAAAATCTTGTCCTGAAATGGGCGCTACCCACCTAGCCTTGCTGCACCTCCCCTGTTTTAGCCATTCCCGGTTGATGAGGCTTGATGCTGCGATTACCTTTATAGAACACATATATCTTAGAATGCTCATCGTCCACCTGACGATGTTCTGAAAGCATTCAATCCATACAAGTTCGTTCCGGGTTCGAACGAAACCGGAAGCACTATCTCGTTGCACTCTATTGGAATCACCCTCAGAGTCAACGACCATAGCCCTTGCACTCTAAATCACCATCTCGAACCTTTAAGTACTATCTCCGTCAACTCATTACGGAATCACCCATAGAGTTATATTGACGTATAGTTCTTACACCTCGAGTCTTCACAAAGCTCCACTTGGATTCACGACCAACATTTAATTGGAATCGATGTGGTTTTCAGATCCCAAATATGGAAATCCGATCCCGGTCTCACCGAAACCAAACGCCATTTTAATGTCCAAGTTGTTTTAAGGGTTTAAATCAATCAGCTTATATTCAGGATGATATAAACAGATATATGAATCACATTATCATAATAGATAATTCATATTCAACATTCATCTCACAAAGCAGCACATCACATATCATAGATATCCAAATCATCCAGTATCAACCAATATCAATCACCCAATATCAATCATCCAATATCAATCACCCAATATTGATCATCCAATATCAATCAATCAACCAATATTAATCAATCATCCATAAATAGAATTGATTAACTCCTAATCAATTGGATTACCATAATCCTTCTTCATTTATTTATTCCAAATAAATAAATAAATCGTCTCTTAATGATCTTCTTGAATTAATCTTCCTCGATTAATTATCTTTTAATTACACTCAAGTAATTATCCTTAACCATATACAGTAATTAACCTTTAATTACTAACATTAATTACAATAATTAATGATCCTTCATTTAGTTACATAAATTAATCAATTATAATTAATTACATTAAACATCAATTAATTACAATTAATTAATCGCACTTAAATTAATTACTTTTATTAATCAACCTTAATTAATATCATTAATTATATTAATTAATGATCCCCTTTAATTAATAATTCTCTTTAATTAAATAATTAACTTGTAATTAATCAACCCATTAATCATAATCAGTAATCAATAATTTGTAATTACTTATCTTAATTAATTAACTTCTTAATTAATTATATTATCCCTTGATTAATTAATTAATCTTTAATTACTTCATTAAGTAATTATTAATAAATTAATAAATTAATTATAAATAATCCTTAATTAATTACTTTATTAATTAGTTACATTTATAATTAATTACCCTTAGTATTAATCTTAAATTAATCTCATTAATTAATTAATTAATCACATTTATTAATTAACTCAATTAAATTAAGTAATTAACTCTTAATTACTTACATTAGTAATTATCTTCTAATTACTTATTATATGACTACTTTCTTAATTAATTACTTAACAAATAATTTATCCCATCATTAAATAATCCCTAATTATTTAATTAAGTAATTACTCAATAATTAATTAACTTCAAACAGTTATATTAATCAATTCCTTAATTAATATCATCAAGTGATTATTCATTTATCACTTCAACTTTAATTACTCCCATGAGTAATCTCTACTAATTACTTCCATAAGTAATTATTCCTTACTAAATTATATTCAAAAATTAATCATTTATCACTTCATCAAGTAACCACTCTTAGTTAATCCATAATTAAGTGATTATTTAAAATTAAATAAACAATTAACTGATTATTTAAAATTAATTAAATAATTAATTAATTAACATCTTATATTTCAAAATCCTTAATTAATTAAGAAAGAGCATTTATCTTAATTAATTCTTTACTTGATTACAAATCATATCCAATCAAGTATTCTCAAGTCAATAACAAAGGTAAATTAACCCTATTTATCTTTATAATTAAATTATTTGAATAAATCAAATTTTAACAACTTAAAACAAATTATTCAATTAGTTTTCAAAATCATGATAATAACCTTATTTGAAATAAGGCATTTAGAAATCAATTTAAAATTTAAAACATTTTAAATTATCTAATTTTAAACTTATTTATTTTCAAAATAATTTTAAAAACTTAGTTTTTGAAACATTACTTAAAGTCTACTTAAAACTTTGATTTAATAATTCAAATTCAAATTATTCTTCTAAATTAAAATTCAAAATTTAATTAATTATTTCCAAAGAAATCATTTTAAACACTTTAAATTTGAAAAATAAATTCAATTAACCTTTTAAAATGTTTGATTTACTTTTATTTTAAATCAACAAGTTTTAACTTTATATTTTGTTTCTTTATAAACTTGTTTGTAGCTAAATGCTTGATTCATTTGTTCAAACTCAAGTTCATTTCCAACTTAACCTAAATTTATTGCAAACAAGTAATAACTGCATTTACAAAATACCGAGCCAATCAACTAAACTCGAGTAAATCTCTGCAAATACACGAGCCTCTCCCCGATGCTAAAACCCAGACACCCCATCATCTTCGAGTCCAACCCGAAAACAACGCGGGAACCCACCCGAGTCTTCATCTCGTCTTCCCAGAACTACAAACCCAGTGCGCACACCCGTTCTTGTGCACGTGTACCTGAGACTCCAGCCGCCGTAGTTCGTCGTCACCATAGACGACGATCACAAAATCCCACGCGACCCCAGATACGAACCCATATCCAACCATTCGAACGCGAATCAAAATTCAAGCATACGCATTAAACTGTAGAAAAACACGACCACCGAAAACCCCCAATGTCGATCATCTCGTCGCCGTCGAAATTCACCGTCCCCATCATCGAACACCACGACCACGAGTTCCAACATCCTCAAACGCGATCGAACTCGATCCCTTAACCAAGTCGCAATAGCCATGACTATACAGCCGAGCAGAAACCAAAATATAAACCCTAGTTCGATCCCATTCGAACAAATCACTCATTGGAAAAATTCTTTTACATTTTTTCCATAATCAACAACATATAAACAAGCTATGACATCAATTTCAACTCAAAATATTGAGTATATCGTCGGCAATTCGTCAAATTTGCCGATTAAAATTCCCAATTGATTATCACATTAAAAATTATGATTTGCATTTTAAAATTCGTGATTTTTCAAACAAGAATACAATCCTATAATGTAAATTCAAAATTTAGCAAGTTGATTCTTGTGAAAAAATTGGGGCTTTCACTATCATTTTACAAATTCGAACTGAATACTTAATATAAATTCTTGGAATGATTTTTGGTAGTGAAGATACATGATTTCAATCAATTCTTGTTTGCAAACCACAAACTAACAATGATTCAAGAAGATGATATTGAATTTAAAAAGGAAAATCAAACCTGTATAAACAACAGTATTAATATCCAGGCATTCAATATTTTTTTATGATAAACATACATTCAGGTAAACAAATATTCATCATCAAAGCCAAATCCATTTGCATGCAACATTCAATCATAAATTATATCAAAACTGTTTTTAAAATAGAATTTACTCACAGATTATGCAGAGCAGATTTTTCTGTATTATTCCAGGCTTGATATGCTGATGAAAATTCCATTTACATGCTTACAATCTTTTGTTTAAAATGTTAAAACAGATGACTTGCTGTAGAAATTCTAATGCAAGCTTTCAATTTGATGATTAAAAGTTGAACTTGTTGAAGATCATTCCCTTTGAAATGCAGGTTTGTAAATTTTGAAGTTGCAGCTTTTGAAATGTTGTGAAGAACTTTGTTTGTAGGTTGAGATTTGAATTGCAGCTTGAAGTTGATTTGTATTTGCAGATTTCATTGATGTTGCAGGTTGAATTTCATTAGCTTTTAGTTTCAAAATCTCAGGTTTTGGTATTTTCAGATTTGCCATTAAAATTTGAGTTAAGAAAAGAAATAGAGAAGTGAAAGTGTTATGAAAGGAACTTGTTTTCTTCTTAAAAACATTTATTAAAAATTGAAAATAAAATAGTGCCACTTGTCTTCAAGAGTTTACATTTGTCATTTAGTTCACTTAATTATTTTACATGTGTTATTAAGATATCCTAGCATATTTACACATGTTACCTAAGAAATTTTTAATAAATTTTTACTTAATTTAAAAGATAATAGAAAGCTCACTTACTTATTAACGAAAATATTCTAAAACTAGTTATAATATAAATATACATCCTATACATGTAATTTAAAAATCTAAAATATTAATATTTATACATTTATAACCATTTAAATTTAACACTTTAAAGAAAACAAAACAAGATTTTATTAAAACTATCTTATTTAAAATAAATAAATTATCTTATAATTTGAAAACAATTGAATTAATCTAAATTAACTTTTGAAAGATATAAATTAAAACAAAGCTTTAAATTACAATATTCATTCATATATAAATTATTAACAGACTATATTAAATTTCAAAACAACATCGAATTATAACATATACTTGCATATATATTACAATTTGAAAAATTATTTTTAAATTAAAACAAAAGATTCCCTATTCACAATATATATCAAATATATATTATAAATAGAATAAAATTTATTAGCTTTAAAAGATCAATTCTTATCAATATTGCCAGATTAAAAATTTATTAACCTTTAAAAGATTAAATTTACCAAATTAAATTGAAATTATAAAGAAAATTATCAAACCGGTTTAATTATAAATACAGATTATTAAATTTATATTGCCCAAAATTCCGGGTCTTTACATAAATAAAATTGGATTTTTGAAATTTAAGTAGAAAAATTAGAGTAAATTCATTTAGATAATTGGATGAATTAAAAAGAAGGAATTTAAATGGTTAAAGATTTATTTTGAAAATCTTATCGAATTAATTCCAAAAATATGGAAAAAGATTTTAATAATGGGGATTTTAAGTAATATTGTCTAAAAATTGAATAAATTATTTAGATTTCAGATTTTAAGTAGTTTGGAGGAAATAAAGGAATTTATTTTAAAAGAAATAAATTAGAAATCAATTTGAATTTGATTTGGTGTTTGAAATAAATGTTTGAAAAAATCAATTTGGAATTTGATTTGGTGTTAAACATGAATATTTGGAAATCGATTTGAAAATCCTATATTAGTGATATTTGTAAATTTAAATTCATAATGGGAATTTACAAAGGAAAGGGAAATTTATTTTAAAAATAAATATCGGTTTATTTAAAAAAAAGTGTGGAAAGAATTTGCGGATTTGGAAAGTGAATTAAAATAAATCAAGAAGGATTTATTGATTGATTTAAATGGACTATTTTGAAATGGAAAGACTATTCTTCCATGGAAAGCCGAGTATGGTTTTAAACAAGCTTTTGAATATAAATTGAAAGTTCTAAAGTTGTTTTAAAATTGTTTTGGATAAATTAGTTTCTTAAGTTATTTTGAAAATCTTTAAAGTAAAGATTTATTTAATTAATTGTAGAAGTGATTATTTAAATATTTAATTAATATTTGGTTTAGAAAATGGTTATTTAAATATTTATGCTTTATCTACTAATTTTAATTTAAAATTAGTTTGGACTTGAAGTTTTGTATGAGATATTGGTATAATGTTTATCTTCTTAATATTTAAATAAGTGTTTGAAAATAGTTTTTATTTTTGTTTCCAAGTATATATTTTTAGATGAGCGATTTAAATTATTTTAAATTATTTGAACTCGGCAAATTTTTCAATGGAATTAAATAATATTTGGAAATTTATTCTAAGTGAGGAAAGTGATTTGAAATTTGCTTTCAAAAGATTGAAATGTGAAAAGTGATTTAAAATTTGTTTTCAAAGGGTTGAAGTGTGAAAATATATCTTGTGAAGATATTTTGAAAATAAATGATTGAGGGAAAAATTATTTAAATCTGGTGATTGTTGTGAATGTTGATGGATAGTTAAATAACCGACTATCAATATTGGCCTTTTAACGGCATTTGAATTTCGATGCGACCGTGGGTCGGATTCCAAATGGATATTCGAAAATCACATCGAATCTTTGTGATGGATCTTTTGTTTAAAAGATCAAAGTGGAAATTTGTTGTGATTTACTTGAAATCTAAATGTAACACTTATTTTTAAAAGATAAGCGCTCATTATTTGGATTAGCCAGGAGAGGACTTTGTGTCATAAAACTCATTTCGAATAATGATACGACGAAATGGGATTGTATTTGAAGATGGTGTTGAAGACCGGGTATTATCGAAAACGAAAGGATTATCTGTCGAATGTCTCTGCACCGAATGATCTCGGTATAGAAATTTGATCACCCTCTGTGATGGGGATTCCGGATGTGACTAGTAGATATCCAGATTTGCAAGGGCTTCTTCGGAAGTGCCTTCATTTCTGTTCGATCATGGAACGGACTTGTATGGATGTGTGTCTGACGTTACACTTTGAGATGTAAAGCTGGTTTCTATCAAATACATTTCTATTGGTGCGGAGAATTTATTCTCTTAGCTTAACACCCTTTTCTAGGATGTACGAGCTCAGAGGTTATGTAGTTGATGGTTACTAATGATACATTCCCAATTTGGTAATGTGGCATACGAAGTGCTGCTGATCATTTGTTGATCGAAGCATGGCTTTTTGAAATGCATAGCTTTGTGGATGAGACTTTGTCGGACCTCACACCCCGAAAATGGTCGAAACAGGAAGAATGCGGTAAGGTTATGAGGGTCACGCCCTTTAAGGTATGTCATTTCCTTCTGGAAAAGGGTGGTATCATGGTATGGAGCCCAGATATTTAACCTATGTGGTTGCTGCAAATTTATTACTTTGTGGTTGTTGCTTTGTGGTTAAGGATCCTCGGATAAATGTCGTTAACGACCGGAGGATGGCATACTCATGTAGTAGTTACCTAGTTTGTAACGACCCGTAAATTTTCGATAATTAAAATAGCTAATTTAATAAGTTTTCGTGATTTTAGTGTTAGAAAAAAAATTATAAGTCGTTTGGAATAATAATAACTAGAATGTAATGCAACAAAATTTATCTAAGTTAATTGTTTATGAATTGAATGAAATCCCAAATCAATTGAAATAAGGTGTGGTCAAAGGTAATTGAATGAATTTGTATTGTATAGGTAATTGTGACACGGGTTTGTAAATAATAAACTTATAAGTAATTAAAAGTTAACGGCGATAAGTATTTAAGTTACCTATTCATTTTGTTTGTCGAATTGAATTTGTAAACCAATTGCAATTGAAATGAAAGTTTATATATTAGTTGAGTGCATTATCTCTAACCGTAGTTAAATAATAATGTGGAATTCATTGGATGTAATATAGTAAATCGACTGATAATGAAATCTTATTTAAAAATCCAATATTGAAATCCATCAAATATTGAAAAATTAAATTGTTTAAATTTAATATTTGGAATTTATTGAATTATTGAATAACGGGAATTGAATAACTGTTTTAGTGAAATGGTTGTTCTATAATTTGAATTTTTTAAATTTTATAAGTTTGTTTGAATATTTCAAAAGATAGTGATTTAAGAATAATCAAATTTGTTTAAATTTAATATTACAAATGTTTGAATAATTAAAATCCGAATTTGATACGATTAATTTGATATGGAAATTTAATATATGGAAATAGAGTGAATAATTGAAATTCGATTTAATATGATTCAAATTGGTTTTCAAAGTGAATGTAAGTTACATTGGGATTATAATAGAGTTAATAAGATTTTAAAATTGGAATTATTGGATAATTGAATAACGGGTTTAATATGATTAAGAAATGATTCGTAAAATTTTTATTTTATCATATTGGAGTTATAGTGATGTTATAGAACTTTTAAAACTGAATTTAAAATTTATTTGTGAAAATTGAATATTTTAATATTTAATTAGCGACTGAAAAATATCCAATTTTCGAACAGTCTCAGAATTGGACGAAATTAGTTCCATTGGATCCGTAATAGTTAGTTATTATTGGATTTTAATTTTCGTAGCAATCGGAGTTGTCGTTTGACCGTGGCAGCTCGAAACGCATCGAAATTGTTTTAATATTATTTAACGAGTTAAAATAGTCATTTTTCAAACGGTCTCGGATTTCGACGAAACCAGTTTCATCGGATCCGTAATGTGATATTATTGTAAGATTTCAAATTTCAGGTCAATCGGATTTACCGTTTGTCCGGGGCGAGCCAAAACGCATAGAAATTCGTTTAATCGGTTTAATTTAAATTTGATCGTTTATTGCCGTAACTCGCACAGATGACTGAATTAGCTTCCAAAACATATTCCATTGTGTCCGCAACGTGGGGTAAACCCTAGAAATGCCGGTCACCGCGCGTAAATCGGAGTTCGAAATTTCCGGGATGAATAGTGCTCGTTATATTTTCTATAAAAGCACCTACCTAATTCATTTTGCAATAAAAAAAAGAAAAGAAAACCCTAATTTCTTGCTTCAGCCACCACTTTTCTGTTAATGGCCGAAAATGATTCTCCTTTCTCCTCAGTTATCTTCAAATCCACAAACAATTAGAGGAAGTTATCAACGACAAAGTTGAAGAGCGTATTGAGATCTACAACTTCAACGGTTGTGATCGATTTTGAGTGAGTGGATCAACGGAAAATAAAGCTTGAAGGCAGCAGCTCCTCTCACGTTTTACAGCAGTAGGTGGGGCCGATTTCAACTCCCTTGTGGCCGTGGGTAGGGCTCGGCCGTAGCTTCGAGGTGGCGCTAGTTGATCGATGCAAAAGTGATCGTGGTGGCCGCGATTTGGAACCCTAGGCCGCGTTTGATGGGTTCTATGTTGCGTCTCTAACCTGGGAGAAGAACGTGAATTGGAGGAAGAAAGAAGGTGCGGTCCAGATTGTTGAAGGCAAGAATCAAAGGCTCTGATTGAGTTGGGTATAAAAAAATATAAGAAATTGTAAAATTGATTATATTAAAATTGTACAAACTTTAAACGTGTATAACTTTTTCATACGATGTCCGTTTTGGACGAAACGAATTGCATTGGCTTCGTTTTGTCGAGCACTACGCTATGGAGCTGGATTAGTATCGTTTGGAGCTAGAGAAAATTTTGGGTTAAATCGAACGTCGTTCGATTTGATTTAAAATCGTAAAAATCAAGGTGAGTGTTTTATAACGCTCACAACGTACTGAATATCTTTATGCTAATTAAATTTGATATTATGAAGTGATATGAATTTTATTTGTCGTTGTTTGATAGAATTTAATTGTCATTTGAATTAACTGTCGAAAATTAAATTGACAGTTAAATTTGAAATTAAATTTGAAATTGAATTGCGATTTAATTACCTGACATCGATAACTATGAAATTGACATGAATTGTATTGCCTATTGGATGATGTATTTCGATGGATGCTATTGGTTGATATTTGAATGTTTGGATGTTTATTTGCTTATATATATATATCCTGTTATGCATACATATGATACTGTGATTTAATTTAAGTAATATATACTCATCCCTGACATTTAATTGAAATAAATAATTACTTGGCCATAGGATAGAAAATTATATACGGACACCGAATTGGCTAAATTAATAATTTTTAAAATCGTTGATTTGAAATTTATTTAAATGTTTTGACTTAAAAGTTATAAATAGAAACCAATTTATAGAAATCGAATTTATCGAAAAATTGAGTTTGGAATGTTGAGATAAATTTTGGTTAAAAGAATAATTAAAGTGGAGACTTTGGAAATTAAAAACCGGGATATGATTGAATTTCGAAAATTGATTTGTTTAAAAGATTGAACCTTAATTCGAGCTTTGAATATTACTAAGTAAAAAAGATATAAAATGATATTTGAAATTGAGCTTGAAATTGAATCATATTTGTAAGTGGGATTTAAATTTGAATATTGAAGGAAAATTTTGTTAAGTGTTAAAAATTGATATTTTGAAAAATCAAGCTAAAAATCTATATACATTGGAATTGAATAAGTTGAAGGTGAATGAAAAATTGAATAAATTTGAAGTCAAAGTTGACATTGATTTGAATTGAAATCGAAATTGAATCGGCAAATTGGAAATTGAAATTTATTTGAATTGGGAAGTTATAATTGAAATGGATTGGTTTTGAAGCAGTTTTAATTTGTTTTCCAAATTACTCTGTTATATAAACAATTTTGAATACTTAAATTATTTTAATCTATTTTTAATCTACTTAACCCAATTTAAATTATTTTAAACTAATTTATCTATTTCAAATCCGTTTTAAGATTTTAAGTATTTTAACTATTTTAATTATTTAAAACTACTTTTAAACTACTTAAAACTATTTTCTAAAATTATAAGTTGGTCAATAAGGTGAAGTGTTTATGTTAAAATCTTGAATTTGAAAATACGAATTGGGTTAAATGAAGTTGCAACCTAATATTGAAATTCGAAATGATTTTGAAACCGAAAAAAAGATATTGAGACGAAAAATGATTTTTGAAACGGAATCTTACATTTGAATAGATGCGATGATATTTGAAATGGATTTGGTTTTTGAAGCGTATATGATATTTTGATATAAATTATGAATCGATTTGAAATGTAAAAGAACCAACGGTGTAATAATACGTAGTTATTAAAGAGACCGGGATCGAATATGGACATACTCTCTGTCGATACCGAATACCACTTTAATAACTATTATACGCGGAGTGTTGATCCAGAATGAAGTGGATGGTTTGGTGAACGCGTTGACTGAAGAAAGAGAACGATTATTGAATAACCCCTGACATGACTAAAACAGGAGCCGCGCCGGGCCATTGAGGTTCGCCACCTCTAGCGGACACACTTCTTCGATACCATATCTATTACATTTGTGATTCGATTTGGGTGCACCCCTTGATTTGGGAGTGTTGTTTCGCGGTGTTGGGGTAGCTGCTGGCTATGCTCAACATCAGTCCGGATCACGCAACTACTAGTATCCTAGTTGGTATTGCCTCATGTACCTTGTCATATTGATTATCCTATTCGCGACCACTACGTTATGTTTTGTGTCATACCTATGGGGTACCCTCTGATAACCACCAGTTTACGGTGGGGCTTACGGTGCTGTATAGACTATGGGATTATAAAAATGTGTTAAGGGGGATTATGGTAACGCCTTAACGCTATTTTGATACTTTATATTACTGATAGGCATTATCTACTTAGCGTATTGTACTACATAGTAGATAGTTTAACGGATCCTTAAGAGATGGAAAATCCCGTAACATCTCTTGAGTTATTGCATGCACGTTGACACTGGATATGAGATGTCAAACCCCGTAAACATCTCTGACGCCGTTACACTCATATTTATTACGATTGATTTAACTTTCATAAGGATATTTTAGTCCTGACTCGAGTGTTTTGTCTTTTCATTATGCTCGGATCATTCCTGAGTTTTTTCATATTTTTGAAGATCTATTCTGGAGGACGAAGACGAATGATTTGGTATACTATTACTATTATTACCCTTGCATCATGCTATCTGCTGCATTATATTAATTGTTCTGTTGTATATGTATAACTCTGATAAATGTTGTATAAATAATTGTCAAAGTATAGTAAACAGCTTCATGAACTGTTTATTTGACTATTATATTTTATCGTTCCGCTGTGAGATTCCGTGTTGTTTCATTTCCTTTATTTCTTTCCTTTTCTTTTATTATTTACCCCAATAACCATCTGCCCTTTTGAATGGTTTGGAATCGACATTTGTATTTGATCGTCGGTTTAAACTGTCCAAAAAGGCGGGTCGTTACATAGTTACAGAGGTAGCATGACTTTGTGTTGGCAGAGATTCGATTAGGTTCTCGGAGCTCCCTCCAGAGGCGTACCCATGTGGCCTAGGAAGTTCCTTTGCCTGACCATTTGTTGGAAATTCGATCTCCAATACGCGCCTCGTGCGGTTTTAGTTGTAGAACCTGCCATCTAATATGCTAGCTATAGTAGGCTTACTATAATGGTACATATGCTGACTAAGGTTAATATTATACTTGCAAATTTTTCCACTATGCACTAATAATAATATTTAAAAAGGATTTTTGCATATCAAGCATGTTTGACTATCATAAGGAGAAATCTCCTCCAATTGTGTGCTTGCATTGTGTGTGCATGGGGAGGCCTTATGGTAGTTTCATTTTTCAAAGCATAGCGGATTTCTTTTCCTTTCTTTGTGAAAATAACCGTTTTTAAGATCTCACACCAGTCCCATGACTGGCATGGAGTTTATTTTTCCTTTTCTAAACTTTGGTTGTCCATAATCTTCCACACGGGCAGCCTTGAGTCTGATAATGTGATGTATGTATAATCTGATATAGTGCTTTTGTTTAAAAGATTATTCATTTATCTATTATATTTGTTCCACTGCGAAATGTGAGATTCTGTTATTGTTTCTGTTTCTTCTTCTATCTTCTTCTTCTTTAACTCTAACAGTTTGGTTTTTCGGCATTCGACCGTGCGACATTTGATACAGTGGACGTATTGATGTCGACTTTCGGGCGTCAAAAAATTGGGTCGTTACAAAAACCCTCAATCTTGAATTATTGTACTATTCATGATCTTAGTGCAAGTTCATCACAACTACTTAAACCCATTTCAACATTAATTTAGGATTCAACAGTAGGTGATCAAAATGCAAAGTTCGAAATCAATACATAGAGACGCAATGAAAAGGACTAGGACAAACCAAAGCATTCAAACATAGAAAAGGGTAAATAGCTAGGAAGTACAAGCATTGAGCAAAAAACATGTAAAAGTAAAACAAAATCAGCAAATCCAAGTACAAGTAGAAGTGTAGATCAACATACATGTGCACATGGCAGAGCAAGGCAAGCCAAGAAAGTGTTTGCATGCACACACATAGGTACATGCAATTCAGACATGCACATAGCAGTAAGGAGCAAGAAGATAGGTACAAGCAAAAGAAATACAACCAGGGACACACATACATAGAGTCATACAGAGCACTCAAGGGAAAATACATGCAAGTGCACACAATACACAACAAGACAAAGGAAACAATGCATATGAGCATGGACTAAGGGTAACACAATTGGAATTATCAAATTGAATCAACTTTAGCAAAAGTCAAGACCAAAATCAATATATAAATATATATACACACTTAAATGCATACACAAACTTGCATACACCAATTTATAGAATTGTACTCTCGCACATACGTATATATAACTCACACACTGTTTGCACCTACACGCTTACACATAGCCCAACCCCACAAAACTGATACGCATACACCACCATGAGTCCCCTACACTACACTGCTTATCTCTTCACTGTTTATAGTCGTACAATAGTTTATATACAAGCATCATTCTATTTCATACATATATATGTGAAATTATAAGACTAGACATAGAGTTTCTAAGTGAAAACTCACCTGAGTACAACATATACTTCTTCCTTTTCTCTTTAGAACGCACTCACCCAGCTCACTCCAAGTCAACAAAACTTAATCTCCTCCTCACCACAGACGTATCTAAGTGTGGAGATATGCATTTAAATTTGATAAATTGTTTTAATTTACATAATTTATTTTTAAATTTAAAGGGTTAGTGGGTTTTTTGGTTTTGATACGTTAAGGAAGAAAATGGAAGCCTCCTATGGTGAAATGTATCTGAGAAATCAAATGAAGAATAAAGAAAAATTTGGAATTAGAAAACTCTAGCTTCGTGAGTTTGGGCCAAGGCTTTTAAATATTGGACTTGAATTATAAAATATAAAACAAATTAATGTATATAGTTCTATTTTTCCTTTATTTCTACATCTAAATTCTATATGAATTAAATAAATATAAGTTTCCATTTAAAAATCATTTCTTTCCAAACAAATATTTTACTTCAATAACACCACCTTTATAAATGTTATCTAGCTTTTATGACCAACCAGTATGTGGTTAAACTTGACGAGTAAAACTTGCAAGCTATCAAAGCAGAAATCCCAGAGAGATAGCCCCGGAGTCCAGAAACTAAGTGAAAACGAAGCCAAAAGGAAAAGACTAAACCACCATAAGAGTTAGAGACCAAGAATTCACAAAATTGGTGGGTCGATACTAATCCAACCTCTTGGATCGATACCAATCCATGTACTTTTCGAAAAACTTGCACCCACTCTCTGTCAACTCTACTTGATGCCAGGAACCTACTTCAAGTGCTATTTTGTTGATTTCATGTAATTCTCTATTGTTCTCCATGAGCTCTTGAAATCAATAACTAAATTCTTTCATAAATCTATCATTTGGCCTCATAAACAAGCTGATAGTGACGCAAACAAGTTAGAATCAAGAAATTAACAACAACGTGCACATAGCATGATATTTAGAGCGATCCATAAGAGTACCGATCCAAGACCATGGATCAGTACCCATCCGAAATGGTTGATGATGTAGCAACCAATTTTCAGGAGAACTAGTCTATAGTGTGGATAACTATGTGGAGATCACGGAGGTGAGATTTTAGGCTTCCCATAGCTATAAATAGAGGGGCATGATTCATTTTTAGGGATTTTCTAACTTCTCTACAACTTTTCTCTAATCTCTTATAATCAATCACGGATTTATACTGATCCGTAACAGATTTATACCGTTCCATGAGAACTATACTTGAAAAACAACAGTATAATAAGAAAAAAAACTTGAAGTGGACGTAGGCCGGAGTACGCCCATCCACTATAAATCTTGTGCATAATATTTCTTAATCGTTTTCATTTATTTTCTTCATTTTTTACTATCTACTCATATTGGGTGCTTGCGCCATTTTTAGTTCAAACAATAAAAATATTACTTTCTTATTTTAGCTTATTTAAATTTTAAATATCATATTTTCACAATTTAAAACCTTTTATTACATGATTTGAAAATCAATTTGTTAAATGAGTCTCCAAATTCCAATTAAATTGATCAAATTACTATTATTAACTACAAATAATGATTACTTAAAAATTGGGTTGTTATAGTATACGTACATTTACATATGTATTTATTCCTTAAGTCTATTTGGGTTTCTTTAATGTTCCACCATTAATTTATACATTCATATTACATAAGTTCTATTATTATATAACTTTTATATTTCATATTACTTATATAATAGTCTTATGCGTAATATTATATTAACTAACTCGTATTTAATTAATTTTAATTAATTAACATTTTAATTAAATATTACATTATATTAATATAACATTTATATTCAATATTTATTATACACTATAAATATTATAGTATGACACAAATATCATGTACATTTGTATACTATTTAATTAATTAACCTTTTAATCAATTTATTTACTTAAACTCTTTTAACTAAATTATGTTAATTTCAAAATTTATTTGGTATACATATATGTATACTTATGTTATTTCAAACATTTTAAAACAACATAATATATATCATAATATATAATATATGTATACATCTATTAATTAATTAACTTATTTAATTAATTTCTCTTATTAATAATATTAATAAATTTTGAAATTTTGAAAGTAATATATATTTTTTCAGACATTTTAAAAATATTTATTTTTTATAACTTTTATAATATATTTATATCTTACTTTAAATTTTAAAATCTTATATTTTTAATTCTCAATTTTTTTTGAAAATTAGCTCAAGGCTCAATTCAAGTTTGGGCTTTTTCTATTAGGGACAGTATTTGGGCTGCGAGGTTAGTAGTTAACTCTAACGTGGCTAATTTAGATCGCCTAGGATATTGGGCTCTGATACTATTGTTGGAAATAGGTCAGCCCACAGCAGAAGTTATGGGGGTGAATTTCAATTTTTAACATTTGAATCTTTTCGGACCTATGAAATATAATTCATTTAAAACATTTCTAATTTTATTTATATAAAATATTTTATTTTATTTAAAATTATAAAATATATAGTTTATTTAATTTATGTTATGAGATATTTATATATGTGTATCATATACACATACATATGTGTGTACTATGTAACATATCAATCCATGCAACGTATAACGTGCTTGGGTATACAGGTTAGGATTTACATCGCAATGGACACGTTAGCTCATCCTATATGCAAGTGTATATTGTCTAAATGTATGTATGTATATACTATTATTTATATATATAAGCGTTATAAATAAATGTATGTATGTGTGTGTATATTTATATATTAAGTTTTATTTCAATAATTTTATATAAGTATATACGTATATTTATATATATATGTACACACATACACATATATATTATCATATGAATAAAATATTAATATGACATATATATTATTATAATAGATTTATTTAAATACATAGAAATTATTTATAACTATTAAGAATTTTTTTATTATAAAACCGTAAGTAATACACGATAGACTTAGGGGATGCCCTAGGAGCAATTATGTAATTGTTACATATATCTAATTGGTTGACTAATCTTGTTCAAAATAAAATGTACTTTCTTTCTATAATATACTTGATATAATGTGGTTATATTAATTAATTAATTTAACTAAAAGTATATTTAATAAAAAAATCTATAATGTTATGTTTTGTGATAATAGTTACAATACTTTGTAACCGTAAGTAATTTATCACAATAAAAATAGATATACCATTTTAAATATTCCTGGTCCAGATGCATCGAAACCGGATTTCGACGTATCCATTAAGACCAAAGTATGTAACACTTTCCAAATGTTCGACGGTGTATTACTTATGGCCGTTGGGTGGCACCAAAGGGTTGCGTACTGATAGTTATTGGATAACTATGGTACGACTCACTTGATAGTTTTCTGTTGGTTAATATAACTAAGGTTAAATAGAAAATATCGATGTGACTGATTTACATAGTTCTCTCGATTAGAGAATAAAGTAAGATTTCTACAGGCAATGTTGTTTTCACAATAATGATTGGCTATGCGCACAAGTTTAATGTACTCATACATACACATATATTATTAATAATCTAATATTCAATACCAAATAAATGTATTTTATTTTAATATTACATTAATTAATACGTATATATGTATATGTGTGTATGTAAATCAATTTATTTACACAATTTATATCAAAGCATGTATACATTATATAAAACTTTATCTAATAATTTTCTATTATATTTTTATATTAATTATAAATTTTAACAGCCGAAAACGATTTTTCTATTATTATTAGATATTTTTATCATTATTTAATCACAGTAAGAATTAATAAATTCATATAAAATAATATTTTCAAAAATTTAGTTTGTCAACTTAAAAGATCATGCAAAAATTTCATATTTTTTAAATGATATTTTTAGAATTAACCTAAAATTCGTTCAATTAATATTTAATTAATTAAAAATATAATGTTTAATCAAAAAGATCTGGAAAAATTTCACAGCACTTAACATATTATTTTAGATTATTAAAAAATTTAAATTTTGATATTTTATTATATAATTATTTTATATTATTTATTTATGACAGTTCGACTAGTTAATTCAAAATAAATATATATTAATGTGTTAAAGTTATAACAAATTTGGGTCCGTAATAATTTCAAACTAGAAAAATTAAAATAAAATAAAAAGTTAATTTTTCATATATTTAAATTTATATATATTTAGTATAATACAAACTTACATTTAATTATTATATTTATATTTTTATAATTATTTACTTTAACTCGTATGTATGTATATAAATAAATAAAATAATCTATTTTCTTAAATTTATAATTTTATATGTACATACATACATACATACATATATATGTTTAATTGATTATATAAATATATATGTATAATTTTTTTATAATATACATATATATATATAATTACTTGGATATTTAAAATTATAAGTATATGTGTGGCAACCCGCATTTCGGAAGGTTCAAGTCAACGGCAAACCACATATGTCCAATTCGAACAATCCAGGAGGTAGAAAATCATTGGCTTGATTAAGAAATAAAAGAAAAGAAGAAAAACAAAACACGGAATCTTACAACGGAATGATAAAATATAATAATCAAATAAACACTTCATGAAGTTGTTTTACAATATACATTTGGTTTCACTTTACAATAAAATCAAAGATATACACAATCATCAGAGTTATACATTTAATAGGTATAATAGAATAATGCAGCAGAAACAAAATGATATAGTGGAATAATAATAGTAACTAGTATACAAATCCCATCTTCGTCCTCCACAAATGATGATCTTCGGTATACTGAAATACTCATGCTGACCCGAGCATAATAAAAAAAACTAAGCCTTGGATCAGAACTAAAATATCCTCATGTAAGTCAAATCAATATCACGTAAAATGTGAGTGTTATAGCGTCAGAGATGTTATAGAATTTTACATCCCTTATCCAGTGTACAATGTGAGTGCAATAACTTAAGAGATGTTATACGATTTTCCATCTTTTAAAGATCCGTTAAAATATGTATATATAGTAGAATTCGCTATGTATGTAATGTCTAATAGAAAAGTAAATATTTTTCCTAGCGTTAAGGCTTTACAATTATTCTCCTTAACGTTTTTTACGCATTGTCGTACAGTTTGCATATAAAACAATCGGTAGAACGTCGGTAGCTAGTGATGTGCCGTGATACGGTAACACTAAACCAAAATCGTAGTGGTCTCGAATAAGGATAAACATATGACAGGGCACATGACGCAGTGCCAAAGGTAGGATACTACCAGTTTGCATGATCCGGACTAGTGGTAACTCCAATAGCCCATCGTGTCCAACACTCCCAAAATCCAAGGGTGTGCACTAATCAATAACAGTATAGAGATAGTAACGAAGGAGTGTGTCCGCTAGAAGTAGCTAGCCTCATTGGTCCGGCACGACTCCTGTTTTAATTATTTCAAATTGACACAAGTGTCGGGGTCATCCATAATCGTTCACTTTCTACAAATCCAATAAACGTTCATCGATTCAACCACTTCATTTTGGGTCACCCTCCACATATATAGTTGTTAATATGGTTCCGATATTGACAGAGAATATACCAATGATTAACCCCGGTCTCGTTAACAAACAACGTCATTTTACATACCGATCGGTTCTTTTTCATTTCAAAGAACAATCGTACTTCATATCAAAATATCATATCCACTTCGAAATATTATATTCGCTTCAAAATATCATGTTCACTTGAAATTATCATTTTCACTTCAAAATATCATTTTTGAATTCAAAATAGGTTATACCTTTATATCAAACACATTCGCATTTAAATCAATGATTTAAGTATAAATAGTTCCAACTTTAAAACTGTTTGAATATTGAAAATAGTTTGAATAATCTAAAAATAGTTTGGATATTGAAGACATTTTTAATATTAAATTAGTTTGAGTATCGAAAATGGTTTATATATTAAAATAGTTTGGAAACCAAAATAATTTAAATATTAAAATGGATGGAAATTTAAAATGGTTTATGTTTAAAATAGTTTACATAAAATATAGTTTCAAATTAAATCTATTTCTTTCTATTTTCAACAAATTTGAACTCATGTTCAAAATTTCAAATCAAATAAATTCAATTTCCAATATTTCAATTCAAATTAACTTCAGTTTCAAATTAAATCTAAATTAATCTCAATTGTAAACGATTTCAACTTTAGTTCAAATTCATTATAAACAATTCAATTCAAATGGCAAGAAGTTTTCAATTCAAATTCTCATTTAAACAATTTAATTTATATCAATTCGAAGTCTAAAATTCAGAATAACCATTTAAATCACTTTAGTATAAATAATTTCAAAGTTCAAACAAAAATTCAAACCTTTAAAATAATTCAATTTCAATAAATCTATATCGTATTTCACTTTCAACTTTAGGGCTTGAAATTAAATTCTTTAAACATTTTCAATTTTAAACAATTTCAATTCTAAAGCCGAAATGTGAATTCAATTTGTAAAACTAAAGATTAGGCACACATCCTTAAAACGTAACTTAATTCAAAGCGTGTCCTTGTCATAAAACATATACTTTTTACGCCACTGTTTTTATTTTTCATCTATTTTTCCCCAAATTACCCATGCATTTCAATGTCGAGCTTCGATTTTTCTTCCTCAGTATCTTCTGATCAAATCGAAAACCGAGATGAGTCTATAAAATATGAGAATCAAGAAATTAAATTAAAGACTCTACAAAATCGAAGGTTTATTTTTCGATTTAAATGGAAAACTACAATTAAATTGAAGATGAATCAAGCTTTTTTATAAAATATGAGATTCTTAATATTTGCAGTTATGAATAATCGCAACAAGTTTCCTTTTTTGAATTAAAATGGTTCTACATGATTAATTGCTGATAAAAATGCAACTATTCTGAATATTTGCAGAATTAAATGCAGTTATTAAGAATAATTACTGATTTCTCTGCAATTCTTATGAATAATTGCAGAGAAAGATGAATTTGGGATTGAAATAATTTTACATGAATAATTAATGATAGGAATGTATTTAAGAAAGATTAATTTAGGATTAAAATGATTTTATAATAATACTGCTGATAAGAATGCCATTATTCCGAATATTTTCAGAAATAAATGAAGTTATTGAGAATAATTGGTGATAGCTATGCAATTATTATGAATAATTGCTGAGAAAGATGAATTTAGGATTGAAATGATTTTACATGAATAATTGCAAATAAGAATGTAATTAAGAAAAATGAATTTAGGATTGAAATGATTTTACATGGATAATTGCTGATACGAATGCAATGATTTTGAATATTTGCAGAAATAATGCAATTATTGAGAATAATTGCTAATAACTATGCATTGTATGAATAAATGCAGAGAAAGATGAATTTAGGATTGAAATAATTTTACATGAATTTAGGATTGAATGATTACATGAATAATTGTTAATAAGAATGCAATTATTATGAATATTTGCAGAAATAAATGCAATTATTGAGAATAATTGCTGATAACTATGCAATTATCACGAATGATGGTAGAGAAAGATGAATTTAGGACTAAAAAGATTTTATATGATTAATTTCTAATAAGAATGCAATTATTACGAATATTTGCATAAATAAATGCAATTATTGAGAATAATTGTTGATACCTATGTAATTATTATAAATAATTACAAAGAAAGATGAATTTAGTATTGAAATGATTTTATAAATAATTGCTGATAATAATGTAATTAAGAAAGATAAATTTAGGATTGAAATGATTTTAAGTGAATAATTGTGATAAGAATGCAATTATTCTGAATATTTGTAGAAATAAATGCAATTATTGAGAATAATTACTGATAACTATGCAAGCGTAAAAAATAATTGTAGAGAAAGATAAATTTAGGATTGAAATGATTTTACATGAATAATTGCTGATAAGAATGTAATTAAGAAAGTTGAATCTAGGGTTGAAATGATTTCATATGAATAATTGTTGATAAGAATGCAATTATTCTGAATATTTATTGGAATAATGCAATTATTGAGAATAATTGTTGATAACCATGCAATTATTATGAATAATTGCAGAAAAAGATGGATTTTTGGATTGAAATGATTTTACATGAATAATTGCTGATAAAAATGTAATTAATCAAAATAATTGCAGAAATAAATGTAATTATTGAGAATAATTGCTGATAATTATGCAAATATTATGTATAATTGCAGAGAATGAGGAATTTAATCTTCTTAATTGAACTAAAATTCTTTTTTTTGGTTATTTACCGTTATCAATGTCTAGTTTTGGATTGAAATTTTATATGCATAGTTGCTGATGAGCATGTAATTAATCAAAATATTTGCAGACATACATGCAATTATTGAAGATAATTACAGACATACATGCAATTTTTCATAATAGTTGCATACATCTTTGCAATTGTTATGAATAATTGAAGAAAGGCGAACATAAATGATTTTAAGAGAATAATCAACTATAGACGTTGTATGCGTGTTAAATGGATTATAGTAGTTAAACTTGTAAATTATTGTAGACTTGCCTATAGTTATTTTAAATATTTACGGGCTTGGCTGTAATTATTGAAAATTTCCACTGAACATTCGATAAACCCTAACAACATATGAACCAACTGTAATCGAATAAAAATCGATATCACAAAGAAATTTAATTGATAACGTCGATTTTGTGGTTTTTATTGCTTTCATCTTCTGAATTTCAGTTTTCTTTTCAAGTGGATTCGATTTCATCTTCGATCAACTGTTTTGGAATACATGGCGATTGATATTTCAGGAGATTATGGTTTTTCTAGAACAACGGTTGATGAAATCTTGTTCGATGGCTCTGTGTTTTGTTTGGAGAAGGAAAAAGGGTCTTTTTGGAAATAAAATTGCCGCGTTCAAAAATAGGGACGTGAAACTTGTAATTAAAACAGAGGGATGTTTTGTGTATTTGCAAACTTATTAGGGATGTATGCCAACCATTCCCTTTATAAAATCCAATTATACTTCCTTTAAAATGATGCCATTTAAATAAATCCCAAATTCAATAATTTAAAATCTTTTAATTTAACAAATCCGGTATCCGTATATAATTTTCTATCCTATGGCCAAGTGATCAATTATTCAATTTTAATTCCATATATGGATATATATCATTTCAAACCAAAGTTAAATGTCGTAGGTATATATCATTTCAACCCATTTCTTAATTTATTCGAAACAATCCAATGACAATTTATATGATGTCAATAATATACAGGTGATAACAAGATTATGTCAAAATAAATAAAAAATCGTACGTCAGACATATCAATCAGTAGCATCCGGTTTCAATCAGTAACCAAATCAACCAACATATCATAGCAGTTTACTAATTATCAAATGTCGGGTATTTAACTAGCAATTCATTCAATTTAAATGTCAATTTAAATCACCAAACAATAGTCAATTAAATTAATCACTTCATGATTTCTAGAATATTTTAATATTGTGTGAGTGGTTTTAATCACTCGCCTTTGTTGAATTTGAAAAATTCGAACTAAGCAAACAACCACGAATCCAACTCCATATCGAAGACGGCGTCGATACGAGCCCAACACAAGAAACCGCATCCAAATCCGAGCTCGTATAAGAGATATACAATTTTTATTAGCATTCGAATATGATTTAATTAATTAAATAACTAAATAACTAAGTTAATTACCTTACTAATGATGCGCTTTACCATGCTAATCGTCATTCTTCCCCCACATCACACGAATGCTCCCAGACCCATGATTTTGATTTCCATGCCTCCGTCTTTGATGATCGGACCATGCTGCACCTACATCACCGCATACGCCTCGCCACGCCGCACCTACCAATACCAACGCCACCTCCCAAAACCTCGCCGTTGACCACGATATCAACCGGAGATGCCGCAACTTCGAGTATCCATTAGTGTCGCTATGGTCCACTGTTCGACGAACTACCACCACCGATGAGTCTATCTTGGCCTGCCGCACAACTTCCATGTTAGACGTTTTACCCAAAACGACTCCGATTGACGAGGTGGTTTATGGCCAATGGATCGAGGGTTCACAAACTGGAGGCAAGGGTTAATATTTAGGGTTTGCGCAAATAATGAAGGGATGGTTTCTTATATAGGAATTTAAATGACACCATTCATACCAGAATTTTCCGAACTCCAATCGAGGCGTGTCGCCGGGCTTTCTATATGAAATACCCATATTCAAAAAACACAATGGAACTAGTTACAGGACCTAATTCCATCATATACAAAAGTTAACGTTTTATCATTTCATAAAATTTAAATCAATTATATTAAACTGTTTCCAAATTTACAATTACAAACAAATAAAATATTTCTGTTTCAGAAATAAGTCTTCACGATCAAATCATTTCATTAAAAATAAAATTTATTATTGTTTCACTATTTAATTCAATAGGAAATTACTGTGAAGGACAAAAAATTTCAGCATTTTAGCCTCAAGGACAGACGTTCAGTATTTTTGCCTGAAGAACAACTTTCTTTAGGTATCAGTTTTTAGTTATTGATAGAATTTTTAGGAATCAATTTGTAGTTATCAGGAGCAGTTTTTAGGTATCAGTTTTTAGTTAGGTAGTAGTTTTGAAAAAATATTTGTCCTTATGAATAATTTTAGAATAATGTTTATCCTTTGGAATAATTTTTGGAAAAATGTTTGTCCTTGTGATTAAATTATTGAGGTTGTGTCCTTGAGGCTAAAAATGTAGTATTTGTCCTTTAAATTAATTCCCCCTTAATTCAATTGAATATTTACAATACATAATAATATTTTATATTTAAAATATTAATGGTTTCAAAAAGTCAAATTCAAAACAAAATAGATTTCCAATATCCAAATAATTAGTTCATTTTATTTTTACCAACATTGTTTATTTTTGATTGAAACACTTATTCTATTCTAATACAAAATGTATATTTCTTACATTACATTTGTTAACTACAATTAACTTTTCTTCTCTTTCTAATCCAAAATATTTCAAGAAGTTTAATTCCACTTATCTCAAAATTGACTTTTAAAATGAATTCAAATAAAAAAACACCTTCTTCCATTTTACAATAATTCAAAAATCTTTGCAATTATTGTATACAGCAAAAGTTATTCATTTCTTGCCAAATAAATATTTTCTTATTTTTGAAATTTATACGTATTAAAATACAATTTCATATAAATAAACTTATTCTTTTACTTTTAATAAGCATTCATTCGATTCTTTATTAACTTAACATTTATTATCTCAATTTTTGTTATCAATTACTTACAATTCAGTATCATTTAATTACTTTCTAATATAAATTATCATCTTTTATCTTATTGAATTTTATTATTTTAATTTTTTTGTCTAAGTTCATATCCAATAAATTACATTAATAAATCATTAAATTTTTATTTATAACCATCTTTGTTCAATAATTATATTAAATTTAATATCTTAAATGATTAAAAATATGGGTCGTTACATTATGCACATAATTGGACAACAACAATACATATTGAATGAGTTAATGTGTCTGTTGCGATGTAAATCCCAACATTTATATATACGGGCAAGTTATACCTTTCACGGAATATCATGTTACATACGCACACACATTTACATATGTATATGATACATATGTATACTTATATAATAAGTGAAAATAAATCAATAAATTTCAGTCAACGAAATATGAATTTAAATAAAATACAAGATTTTATTTAAACTAAATTTAGAATTTTTCCAAATAAATTAGACTTCATAGGCCCAATAAAGATCCAATAAGGTAGATTTTTTTGAAATTCACTCATAACTTCCACTGCGGACCGGCTCAGTTCCGATAGTATTATCAGAACCAATAGCCTATGCGGTCTCATTAGTCATGTTTAAGTTAATTAATTAAAGCTTATCCATATGGTATAGTGTCTAGAAAAGTAGTCTGTAAGGTTGAGTTTGGGTAATCAAGTACTCTATCCTACCTGACTAATTGTCTGGCACGAAATAATAAGGTAAGCCCAAAAGGTTATCCCTAATAGAAAAGGCCCAATTTGAATTGAGCCTCAGTCTAATTTCAAAATTGTTTTGAAACCAAAAATAAAATTTTTAAATGTTTAACTTAGAATAAGAAATATATTATAAATGTTGCAATATAAAATTTCAAATTGTGTTGGAAAGTGAAAATATAATATTTTTAAATTTAAAAGTTAAATTTAAATTATAGTATGTACATATTATAAATGATATAATATAATGAAAATTTTCAAAATGTTTGAATAAAATATATTAATTAAATAAGTTAATTAATTATTAAATATATACATGTATTATATTTTATAATATATATATTATGTTCTTTTAAAATGTTTAAAATAACATATAAGTATACATGTAAATGTATGAATTGAATATTGAAATTAATATAATTTAATTTAATCAGTTTAATTAAATAAATAGATTAATTAAATAAATAAATTCAGTAAAGGTTAACAAATTAATTAAATATTAATGAATAAACACATGTATAAGACATGTGTGTAATACTATAAAGGTTGTAGTATGTAATTAATGTTTACTGTAAATGTTATATTAAAATAATATATAATTAATTAAATGTTAATTAATTAAGATTAATTAATTTAATTAATATAATGTTAAACATAAGACTATTATATAAGTAATGTAAAATATAAAGGTTACATAATAATAAAAGTTATATAATAATAAAAATTATATGATATGAAGGTATAAACTATAGGTGGAACATTATAGAAACCCTAAATAGACTTAAAGTATGAATACATATGCAAATGCACGTATACCACGATTTCAGATGTGTTTGACACTTGAATCATAGGGGTATTTCATAAATCGGTATTACTCGATATAATATATTGAAGATTATGAATCTTTAATATAAAGTTATCCTCTATTATTTATATATTAATAGATTGCTTGCATACTCTTTAGTTGTTAAGCTTTCCTCAAGCTAGGGATGCTATGTGTAGTATTATTAATATATTGAATAGACGAGGTAAGATAATTGCACATATTTGTTCAGCTTTCCTCAAGGTATGTGCATTATACTTAGGCTATCGTGAAATGATAGGTCCAAGTGAAAAATTTCACTTTACGTGTTGATCTTTCCTTAAGGTAAAGGCGGGATTAGGACAAGAAACCACAGGTTATGTGTTGTATGTGATACAACCGATAAGGAGTTATCTATCGTATATGTGAGTATGATTTGTTGAGCTTTTCTCAAGGTCAGAATCCTAAGATATACGAGTCCTACCACCCACTAGTGAAGTCGAATGACTTTTAAGTTTCTCTTAAGGTTTGGTGAAACATAAAAGACTAGTGGGAGCCTTATTAGAAAAAAAGAAATGATAACATATCACCTTTCTAATATTATAAAAACATATGCTATATAATGTTATAATAAACAGATAAATTTATGCATTTAACTGATAAAATGATTATCAATTAAGACATACAAGTGAACTGAGTTGAATATTGACAAATAGGAATATAATATATACATACTAATAAATTCATATTGCGTGTTAACGTTTCTACATCCTAGCAAGTGCTTAATTTTACAACTACTTATTACATTCTTAGTGTTTATTTGGTCAAGACTGTGTATTGCATTCTATGAGTTCCGAACTCTAAAAACAATACGAGGCATGGATATTTCATCTGAAAAACCAAATAAACCTAAGTGTGAGATTGAATATTCAATTTGATTGATTACAAAAGGATCGTATTATGTTAAATATAACATTTTACCAAAACTACAATATAAGTCTAAGAACTCGATTGCTGAAATGTCAGTTTGATCAGTTTACATAAAGTGCCACAATTTGATGTCCTTAGTAGTTGAGGGTAATCGAATGCGCTTTTGTAAAGAGTTTGTTATGATATTGTAGCATGGGTTTTGTTTTGAATGATTTGACCATTTAGAAAAGAAAAACGAATATACAATAGTAGATGTGATTTAAGGTACAGTTGGAATGAAGAAAATGAATAGTCACTTCTGGTTCATAAAGAAACATAAAAAAAATGAATTCTAATAATAATTTATAATTAATATTGGAGTAAGAAATATGACTTCTATTCTGAAATGTACTTTTATACAGAAAATTATTCTCTATAAGATTTATTTCATTGAGTTCAAGATATTTGATCAAAAAACTCTCCATTGTAAACTAGTTGTATATGAAATAACTAAACTATATTAAGTGAATGATGGACCTCCAAATTTAGTACGCTATTTAGTAATGACGGAAATAGTGGGATCATGCCATATAGCACTTATTGATTGCAATAAATTGCGAAAATCAATTTTGTAAGACATACCGAATATTATTTATAAAATAATGACTATTTTTCTGTATCGACTGAAAGATAGAAGTAATTATATCACAAAGTGAATATTATGAATATTCATTATGAAATAAAACTTAATGTGATATTTATTTTCATAACAAATGTGATGCATAGAAAATACAGAAGCATCGAAAATTACTTACAGTTATTTGAAATTATAGACTAAGCCATAGTTTTGAGAAATAACTTTTATTATATGATTATGAATCATGTGATACTAGTTAATTATATCTTAAACAATTAGAGGTTATGCACCCATTTAGTGGAGCATCATAAGAGTTGATGAACTTTTTTAATTGATTCATATAGATGTATGCAATCGTAAGTCTATTAACACCAAAATGATTTTATGTACTTCTTCATATTCACCGATGAGTTATCATCGACATGGACATGTGTATTTGAGACATAAATGGTATGTCTAAGATAGATTCATAGAGTTTAAAAGGAAAGAAAATAATATAACATGTAATAACAAGATTTGATTTGATCGAATGACTAAGTATATTGGAAAGAGTTCCGAATATACCTAAAAATGAATAAAGATTATTTCTCAAAAGTCACTCCTCCATGCCATGTATAATGATGTATCGATAAGGAGTAATCGATTTTTTTTTTATAATGTATGATTAATTATGAGTGAAGTTGTGTTAGTTTCTTTCTGTAAGGTCGTGTACTTAAGAGTAATACACAAGATTAATATTATTTCATCTAAATAATAATTTGCAAAATCATACAAGATAAATGTTTATAAGAAACCCCAACATATCCTAGGGTTAGGAGTTGGCATGTTGTGCAAGTCGAAAGATTGCACATAATAATCGTTCGTGAGGGATATTGCACGAATCTCCTAAAAAGGATTTTGGGAAGACCATTATTGGATGACATATTTATGTTTTGAACATGTTTTGTAAACTATTACCAAATCAGTTTTATAAACAAGGCAATTCATAAAATATTTATGAATACCTATTCCGTTGCACTGAGAAACAATCGTTGTTTCAAGAAATAATGGCTTTATTGTGAAGGAATTTCTTTGAGGAATTATTGGGAGTAAAATGGAATTAGATACGATCCATAAATAAAACCGATTAGATGAGATAAAATGAAATTAACTAAACTAAATTAACACATTGAATTAGCGTGTCTAATACGTATTCTCGCATACTGAAGAGAAACTACGAGTTTCTTATCAATGTTGAGAATAGATAGTCCTCGGTTGTTAATTAAGCCGTTAAGAGTAATGACTCTATGACATGGTACGATGCGAAAATCCAAAGGGATTCCAAGTACGCACCAAAATGCGATTTTGATAGTCCAATTCGAAGGGATATGATCCATTGTTCGGGATTGTGTCTTTAAGAGACTAATGTAGTTGGAATTTAATGAGTAACCTTGATAAGCATACCTTTGTAAATTTCAATTGTTGAAATTAGCGTATTAGATTCCTTATTCAAAGTACTAAAGTTAATTTGGATTTACTCACAAATTTATCATCTAATATGACTTTAGGTTTTGGTATATATGTATTGAAATAGAAAGATCTAAACATAGATTCAGACTAGACTGTTTGCACATAACAACCAATATTATTTCGAAGTTAGTGGGAGCGGTATTGAGTTTGTGAGATTTTGGATATATTTCAAAAAATAATAGAAAGTATCATTTTATAAGCACCAAAATTGAACAAATGTTTTGATAGAAATATCAAATTGCTTGATTGTCAATCAAAATGCAGAGGAAGCATGTTCTCATAAGAAAGAAAATTAAAAGGCTCATAGATATTTCTAAACCATAAGCAAGCAACGCGATGCTGATTTTTAACGATGTACTTGTGTTAAAATCAGTTTTATTGTTTTAATACTCAGCGAGTATATATGCACGTCCAGGTGGACTTGCGTTTAACCACAATGTGCATGTATTTATAGTTTCACCATTTGAAGTAGATTTGACAGTATCATTTCCAGCATAAATTGAACCTGAGGCGTCGACCGAGAAGACCGAGTCAACTGAAGAACATTCATAGAAACAATAACTTGAAAGCATTCATAATTTTATCATTCCTTTATTTTTTTTTAGTTTATATTATACTACTAGAAGGAAATAATACTTGTGCTTTTACATGCTTATGCTCTTTTAGCGAGTGTGAGCTGCGAGCAAAAATTTATCAAAATTTATCAGTGATTAATTATTTCTTTAAAACTCTTTTGTAGATTTTTGTACTTTATGCTTTCAAGTTACTCTTTTGGAAATCAATAATTTCATATTTCTCTTTCTTAAGTAGATATTCAGTATCACTCTTATAAATATGGAATCTCATTAGATTACTTCTTTCGGTGGGGAGGCGGGCCGTAAGATAACTACTTAATACCTCAACACTGATAAAACTTCTTAGAGATATCTCTCACCTCTTCTAATTTCAAATTTGGACCATATAATACCTTTCAATTAAGAAAGTAGATCTGAACTCTCACACCATCACGAATCCTAGGATTAGTGATATCTCACATCAATAGTAAGTGCACCTGACTGCTGGTAGCCTCAAAGTGAAGGACAGTCTACTGTCGAGTGACTATACCAATCTTACCTTACTAACCTACCAATTCCAGTTAACCATCCTAAGTCTTTACTCATCTTAGGCTGATATTGGACTTAGCTTACTAATTCCCTTTTAATTTAAGGTAACAAGCTTTATCATAAATACTTATCTATCCCTACATTCCCTTGCTCATATATGCATGTCCATATGGACCTGCATCTAGTCACTTGGGTATTTGGACTTTATATATCATGACATTTATATTATCATTTTCAATAAACATGTTGTTTTCTTCTCTTCATCACAACTAATTTAATGATTTTTGTATTAATGTTAGTTGCTTTTTCTTTCTTTCCTCGATATTTTAATGTTGCAGTTGACAATTCACTCATTTTCTAGTTTTATTTTTTGTAGTGGACTAAGATTCTTACTCAAGTTATATTTTTCATTTCCACTAGGAATATAGATAATTGTTTGGCACCATGGTCCCAACAATTAGAAGTTCTGATATTAGTTCGAAATGTGACGGGTTTGAAACTTCGTAGTATGATTCGAGCCGTTGAACATATATTGACATGTAGTAAGACTATATCCTACCTAAGATTTGTAGTACGACATTGCATTACCAGTACCTGATTTTTTATATTTAAAAAGGAATATGTATAACTATGGTTGGACATATATCTATGTTTGTTTTGAATGAATATATTAAAAAAATTAGTGTGCCTATCTTTGTCCTTTGTAGTGAAAAACTATTATATTAAACTGAAATTCATATTTGCTATCAATCATCGTTCTAAAAATTACATCTTACAATGTAGCATTTTACAGTAATAGGATAAAAATATGACATCTTACAAAGTCCAACACGTCATTTTAATTTGATACAACTAACATATTACAGTAATATATTAATAATTGTAAAGTAAGACAAAATAACAATCAATAATTGCAAATCAATGTTTGCAAGCACTGTGATATTACAATAATTACAATTAAGTTTAAATATGCTTTTAGTGTTATCAAATATGAATAAGTTATAACTTAATATACACGGTTATTACCATGGTGAAGCTAAAATTAATAGTTCAAAATACATATCCAAGCCGATAATGTTGTGCAACATCTGGCTAAGTTTGATCCAAAGCTATGACAGAAACATGAATGATTAAACAAAGTTGGAATTAAATCTACCATATACACACACAAAATGTACTAAGTTATATCAATTTTCTTGCTGCGTTCAATCTCCTTTTCCTCCTCCTCATCTTCTTTTTCTCTTCTAATTCAATTTCAGTCACTCATCATCTCTATGTATCCCATTCACTAACTTTACATCAAAAATATTATAGAGATTATCCCGGTAACATAATTCAACATCTATAATATATCTACCTACTTAAATATATGATCTACTTACTAAAAACATGAATCTACCTACTTAAATATATGATCTGACTATTCAAAAATATGATATGCCTACTTGAAAACATGAATCTTCCTACTCAAAAACATGAATAAAGAGCATTAACATATAGAATATAGAATATAATGCTTAAAGTATACTACAGTACATTCTAGATTTGTTTGTCTAAATTTGATAACAAAATTAATATATCCCATGTTATGCAAAAAAGGAAATGAACCACAAAATATAGGATTGCACAATTTCTTGTGAAAGCCCATCTGGTTGATTTTGTGTTCGTTGATAATTGGAGTAGTAATCGATAAAGAATTATGTATGGCAGCAATACAGTTATGTTATTTAGACAGTGACTCATGCTCTTGGCAAATCATTTATTCATACAAATTGAAGACCCAAGATATTGTACAACCTATGGTAAGAAGCAAAGAAATGGTGAATGTCTTCATATTTGAGAGCTCATCTATCCAAAATTTTCTTTTGGTTGATGTTGTGGTATTTTCGAAGAAGATGACTGGCCAGTAAATAGAAATGAGCTTTATTAATCCAAGAATATTCATGTAACTCGATGTTTGAAGATGTCAATCTCGTCTACGTTAGGACTGTCTCCACGTACTTGAATGTTCACACCTATAACTGTAACATGGTTGCATTCGAACACTATGAAATATCCTGCTGTTCAATAAAGTAATTCCATTGATGTGCATGTTGCTTGATTCTCGTAACAATCCGATATTTTCAGCCATTCGCAACCGTGCATGTCGGACTTTAATTGCTCAAAATACCGCATTGTAATAAAATTTGGAGCAAATAAAACCAATCACAGAACCACAGATGCAGAAATATCATAATAACTCGTAGCGGAAATAAAATACCATAGTAGTTCATGAAGCTACTGTAACGAAATCTCAAAACAAAATACATAATATCAGTTCGAAAGCATATACAATAGAAATCCCAAATACATAGAAGTTTATAAATACAAGAGCTGAAATAGAACAACTGAAAATGAAATGGGTAGATAACTAGATAAGAAAATTTCCAACGATTCCTAGCTCCATAAAGAGAAATTCAAAGCTAAGCTGTGAATACTCAGGCTGACCCGAACGTAAAGTAAAACACAAAACACTTGAGTAAAGACATACGTACTTATACAATGTAAACCAACTCAAGTAAACTGTAGTAGTAATGCACAATAATTTAAAGATGCTTAGGATCGCCCATCCTCTAAGGATCCGTTAAACCACTAATTTAACGGTAATGAACGCTATCATAGAAATGTCTATATTAAAGTAAACTATGTAACTAACAGTGTTAGTGTGGCTAGGGTAGCATAGAGCTGCAGCAATCGCTCACCTCTAGTCACACTCTCAAATTGAAGGTGTACATCCAAAATCACATGGCATACAGAGAAGTGTACCCATGGTTAAAATTCCAAAATGGTATTTTATACTTCGAAAATCAAATATCATTTCAAAAATTCAATATCATTTCAAATTCATTTTAAAATATCAAAATATCATATCCTTCCAAAACCTCATTCATTTTTATTTAATTTAAATACCATTCCAAATCACATTTCAAAAATGGTTTATATTTCGAATCAAAATACTCCATTCAAACCAATTAAAATGAAGTTATTATACTTTAAAAAAATCGAATATTCAATTTCAAAATTTGGTCTTTTCAGAATTCATTTATTCACTTAAATTTATTAAAATTGTGAAATTTCAGCTTTCGCGACATTTAGAAAATGCTACGGAAGGTTACATTTGAAAAACAATTCAATTAAACAAAAACGACATTTAAAACTACTGAAATAGTTCAGGTTCAAGATTAGGTTCAAGATTAGTTTCTACGACTACAGCACTTACAAAGTGCTGTAATATCACTCGGTAAAATTTAGTTATAGTTCATTTGCATCAACTACAGCACTTTAAAATGTTGTAATATCCTTTACTTATGAATTTAAGTTAACTTCAGAAATGATAGCATTTCTGAAATGCTGTTAATTCAAATTTCCAGCTTTTCAATACAATTTCAGAAACAATTAAACTTCAATTTAAACCATTTTAGCTTATAAATTTCATATTTTCCACCTTAAAAATAGTCATTTAAATACCCTTTAACTTATGATTTTTATAAAGTAAAATTTCACGAATAAATATCAAATTTTTCTTAATAATTCACTTATTAAATTCAAGTGCACAATTTTCTATTCTTTACATTTTTAAAAATTAGCTTAACACTTAAATTTAATTACCATTTAAAGTATAAACTTAGTTTCCATTTTTATTTACTTAACTTAACTTTTATTCTTAAACCAAATTTCACATTTCCAAGTCAAGTTATATTTCAAATTACACTTTCAAACATTCATTTATTTATTTAACCATTTTAATTCATAGAAAATCAAATATACTTTATTAAGTCATTTTAAATTCAAATTAAATCAAATTATCATATTTTCTTTACTTAACTTAAACTCCATTTTTAAACAAAAATCACAAATTTCAAATTTAAGTCATATTTCAAATTTCAACTTAGCCATTCATTTATTTCACATTTTAACTTGTAGAAAAATCATTAATACTTTATAAAAATCATTTTTAATTCAATTTAAATCAAAATATCATAAATTTACAAATTTAAAAATACTTTTAAAATTTACAGAAAAGCTTTATATAAAATAACCACGGGTCTGTATAATATTTTCTAACCTAGGTCAAGTGATACGGATAATATATCATTTCAATCCATAATTTACAAAGAAAAATCCAGGTTCTATCATTTCAAACCCGCATTCCCAAATCAATAAAATAAATAAAAAATACTCAGGCCTATCATTTCAGCCCATAACGATTTTCCTTATTCTAAAGTCCGTTCGGGTATGTATCATTTCAACCCATAGTGATTCTATTCTACACAGAACTTGCAGTGTGATAAACAGATGTAAATAAATAGTATAGCAACATATGGCAGTATCAGATGATATGAAAAGTTTATAAACATGGTTAATATCATATGATTCATGTCACAGGCAAGTATAACATAATAAAATAATTTTACTGATTCACATGTTGTCAATTCACAATTTATATAAGTACAAATGTCATGAGTGAATACTCACATTTTTAAGCTGGAGATAGCCAATCAAAACACACCGAACCAATCCATAAAGCACTATATGGCACGACATAACACAACATTGGATTCAAATGAGTGAAGAGCCAAAGATATCATCTTGTAAACAACCCAAAACAAGACAATATAACATATGAATATTCAACCAAAATATATTGAAATAAATTGAAATTAAAAAGCAACAAAGACAAGATAACTTGACCTTGCTACAACCATTCAAAAGCTCAACCAAAGGGTTTATTTACTCAGCCATGATGTGTGTTAAGCTAAGGTTTGGCATCATAACTCATGGCTATGCAAGTGTTTGAAGAGGTAGGAGTTGCAAAGTGAAGAATGCAAAGGACAAGACAAAATAGTGATGATTTTGGTGCACACAAGGCTCGGCTTGGTCACATATGAGGCTCGGCCATGCTTATACAGGTCTCGACATGTCAGGTGGTGGCTAGAGATGTGGCCAGAGGTGGTGGAGCAGCTGGTGATGGCCAGAGGGGTGGTCATAGTGATAGGTGAAGGGTATGGTGATTTCTAGGCATGTTTGGAAGGGTTTTGTGCAAAATTGGTGGTGCTAGCTTCAACAAATGGTCAAGGCTTGATTATGATCGAGGAGGAGGGGAGGTTGCTGTTGTAGATGGTGGTGATGAAGGTGATATGGTGGTGAAGAGGTAGTGGCCGAGCAAACTAGAGGAAGAGGCAAGGCAAAAATCATAGAAAAGAAAAGGAAAATGAGAAAATAAGAGAAGCCATTAACATTTTTTTCTCTTAGTTTGGCCGTGAGTTTTTGGAGATGGTGGGAAATATTTCTCACGTAAATAATGAAATGAAATTCACGGCTGAAGAAAAGAGAATGGACAGCCATATCCATTGAAAAGTCAGTTGAAAATGAAAAGACAAAAGGTAAGTGAAAAGTCATAGCATATGAAAAGTTTTTGACCCTTTATATTTCTTATATCTTTTAATAAAAATAACTAAATAAAAATCAGTAAAATAAAAATAAAAACTAAACAAAATAAAGTGAAAAGAAAATAAATAATTATTTTGAGGAAAAATAGAAAATAAATAAAGAAATAGCTATTTAATTGAAACTAGAATTTAAAAATTGAAAACAATATACAATCAACATTTAAAAATTATAACTATACTTTAAAAATGTTTTAAAAATAAAATATATGCATAACGTATAATGTTACACAAACTAGAACATGATTTTACAAACAAAAATATTATTTATATAAATTAAAATAAACAATTTTGTAAAATAAATTAATTTACACATAATATTGTAAAAAACATAACTTTCACAATATAAATCGGGTTTCAACGAAACGAAAAGCAGTATTCTTAAAATTTAATTTATTTTTATAATAAAAGATAAAATTAAAAAATTCAAATATTTAAATTTTAAATTTAAAAGTCAAAGTTTGACCATATTGACCAAAATATACATTATGGAAAAATATTCAATTTATTCATGTTTGAAATTATAATTCACATAAAATCAAAATTTATATTTAAAATAACAAAATTTATTCATTTTAAATAAATAAAATAAAGCTTTTAAATCAGAAATCAATTTAAAATAAATCAAAATATATAATTAAAATAATCATAAAATACAGGGTTGTTACAATTCTCCTATCCTCGAAGGCTGCATTTTACAATTTAACAGTTCATAAACAACACCTAATGCATATAAAAGCTAAAGATATTATGAATTTATAATTGCACCAACAGGGCAATTGGAGCAGGAATCCTTGTAGTGACAAATGGACTGTCTTTGGGTAGCAATGGTGTCCCCAACAATGGACAGGCCCTTAACATACTTAAAAGCAATCTTAGATTATACCTAAGTTTGCCAGTGAGCGTGATGCAAACTATTAAGAAATGCAAATTTGTTGTTGCAGACCTAGAAGAGGAAATTAATATTGTTGAAAATGAGGTACACTGTTATATAAGCCTTTGCTGAATTATTCTTAATGCAATATGAAGTATTTCCGCCAACTTTAAGTTGGCGCGAAACCTTGGTTAATAAACGTTGAAATAACTATATCATGTTACTATGAAAGTAGAGAGGTGTTTGGACAATAGTCATGACTTACAAATACTGAAAATGATTCGTTGTTTGCTAAAAATCATTATTATTTATTATTGTAGGTATTGAATCGTCTTAAATCTTGTTCAACATGTGAGAATCCTCTGAATGATGTATTTGGAACAAAGAAGAAACTACATGCAGCATGAAAGAATTATTTATCATAATTATTATTGTCGTTATTATTGTTTTTTTTTTGTCTAACCAATGAAAAAAAAAAGATATTCATGTTCTATTAGTCTTCCCTTCCCTTAAATTTTGGTCATTGCTAATGCACTTGAATCTAATTTCTTATAGAACACTATATATTTTGAAAATGTAGACTCTATACTTAAGAAAAGTTAGCCTTAAATTTCCATATGGTTTGTATGTAGTGGCACCATATTTACTAGGATTTTCTTGATAATTGTAGTATTATGGATGTTACACATGTGACATTTTCGTTATTTCTTTTTTTGGAACAAAAATGAAGATGAACCATGCAAATCTTTAGTGATTTGTATTGCTAATTTCTACAACTAAAATTATCATGGTCATAATTTATTGGAATGTCCAGTTAATGATTATATATTGCTAGTTTCTACAAAAAAAATTATCGCCAATGAACCTATATTTTTACTAAATATAATGCTGCATTTTAGATTTTTTATAGACTTGCATAAATTTATTTGCATGAGATGTTAAATTGAGTTTTTAGTTTTCAGGAGGAAAGTATGGAATTCCATTATCAACATTTAGTCTGGAATTTCAATATCAACATTTTGTTTCAGTGCGTAAATTTAATTTTTATGAAAATGATATTTTCTTATAAAAAAGACGTTGACCGCTCATCATTACAACAAATTAAAACGCAAGTGATGAAAAAGGTAAATTTGCGAGTTTATAAGTTGTAAGATTTAACTCTGTTTGCAAATTGTAATTGACCAAGGAATAACCACAATAATGACTTGTAGAAGTAGGTCATTGTTTTTGTGCATGTGATATTGACTATGTAGACATGTCAATTTTTGTCACATAAACTTATCGTTGTTGAGTGTCGTAAAGAAATTTTTATGTATAACATTGTAGTTTACTCAGTGTTGATGTATTTTCAATCATTTATAACACAACATTATAGAATCAAAAATAAAATAAATAAACAAATATATTTAACTGCACCTTATAGTATGTTGATGGCTAACTCTTCTTTTAGCTCCATCATTACGCGATGTTATCACCATATAAGTTTGACCAACATTTGAGATATCCCATTGGCACTGCAATGAATTGTAGCTGTCGGCCTAAAATTTCTATCAATAGTAGAAAATGCAATTGATATACATCATTATGAAATAATCATAAAAAATTCAAACTAAGATTACAATCATTTTTAGCGCAATATACTACCATCAATAAGTAGAATTGGATTGCTTATAGAAAGATCATTAAAGTTTGAATTTAGGTTAGTAAAAGTCTAAACAGCTTAACATTAGGAAAACAACTTCTTAACATTTCAGTTCCTCATGCTTCATACCAAATGAGATAAATCTTATACATAGCAAAAAATATAAATATTACATGCTTATATATTAAACATAGAAGTCAGATCTGTATCGTTACTTGTAGAAGACAACGCCCAATGATTAACAGTACATTAAATGCTACTGAATACTACAAATGTTGATGGATAAATTCAAAATTTCGAAGTACTGAATATAGCACAGTGAATGAGTATAAGAAAGGGATTAACAGAACTCCAAATTCGAAATACTATTGAATCAAACTAAGCATGAGAAATACATGGTAAAGAAATATAATCGATGGATGTTAAATCCATAACTGCGGACAAACTAACCTTAGTTGATCATGGATCAAATCCATAAGCGTTAATCGTATAGCGAAGTGCTAAAAGACGTCGAATCTAGAATCACGTTGAAGTAACCCTAGTTTGTGTGGTTCGTTGGAGAAGACGTTGGGACTGGAATTGCCTTGGATTTGTCGCCTGAGCGTCAGAAAAGTAAGCACTGAGCTATGTCATTCATTCATCCAGTCGTCTGCCATGGATGATACGTCAATGTGAATGTCGAATCTAGGGATGAATGGAGATGCCTTTATAGAATCAGGGATCTAGTCTGGTAATTCACGGATAAGAGAAATTGATGTTGAGGGAGGTTAGCGTGGACGGTACGATGTTGGTGAGATGGAATTCGGAGAAAAATGGAATCGAAAATTTTGTGGATGAATTTTGGGAGGAACAGAATTAGATTGTAGGAGGGGTGATTGAGAATGGGAGGAATGAATGCGATGCCTGATAATTATGGGCGTGGAAAATGCAAGGGCATTTTTGGAATTCCAAAAAGACACCGAGTAACTTAGTGCAATGAATCCTCTTTATTAGTAGTTGAGATGTTGGATTTGTAAATAATATCTTTTATAGTCAGTATAGAAGATATTAGGAATGTCCCAAATCGATATGCAAATACATCTTTTTAAATTATTTGATACAGAACATACAAGATGAATTCCTTATGAGTTGGCAATAAGAATTATCATACATGAAGCAAATATCAAATCCAAATCGATATCACTAATTATAGCTTGGAGTGTTCTGTGTATTTACGAAATACTAGAGAATTGTTTATGGAAACAGCTAACTCCTTATGAAGAAGTGTTCATACTCAAAATCCATAAGTGATATCGAGTATAATATATCAATAATAAATTCAAGTTAAGAGTCTTTAAATAGATGATTCAGTGAAAAGATTAAGTACATTGTTTTGAATAGCACTGCAACAAAGAACAATGTATATAAATACAAATGCACGTATTTATAACTGAGCCGAAGGGTGATTACAAATATAGAGAATCCCACAACATTGTTATATCATAAAAATGTCACTATATAGTATGTAAATGAACTTAAAGCTCACTGAAGGTCGAGAAACATACCCTGAATCGTTCCACGTGATAAATGAGTTTATCAGCATCGGAGAGAGTTGATTGACAGGGTAGATAATAAAAGCATAATAGCATACCCGTTCACTGAGGGACTAACCCGATCGTTTTACAGGAAACCGATTGGAGAAGTTGGAATGAGATTCTATAAATGACCCGAAGTGAAAGTGGGAGATTGATTGATTTAGGGGAATGCTCTAAGGGAAATTATGTACTTTGTCACATATATCTAACTCATTGACCAATCTTGTTCGAAATAAAACTTATTTTCTTATGATAACACACTTGATAATAATATGGTTATATTAATTAATTAATTCAATTTAAATCATATTAATAGACTGAAACTAAGTAAGCGATAAATTTGATCAAAATGTCACACCATCTTCTAAGTGATGTATGAATGTTAACATTCATATAGTTCGATGTTAATTACTGACCTAATTTACACGCAAGAGTTGCACAACCGAAATGATGAATTCTCTTTAGACCAAACGATTAATTGGTTAATAATTGTTATAATTAATTAAATTTATGAAATATTAATTATAAAATTTGAATATGTTTAAGTAATAAATATTGTGAGATATATTTATAATAGTTATAAATATATCGATCGATATGAGATATTGATGACAAATTAAATTGGAATTAATTAAACATATTTAATTAGGGTTAAATGGGCTATTGCCCCATGCTGTTTAAGGCATCGTTCAACAACAAGAACAAATCCTAGAGGTGGCAAAAGATGTTGCAAGTTGGTTTTGAAATGCATGGTTGAGATTAGGTGAGAAAAAGTACGAGATATTGTCCTATTTTCTCCTCCATTCAACCAATACAAAATCATTTTTAAGCCTAATTTCATCTCATTTTTTGGAAACTTCCTTTATCATTATTGTGGCTAAAATACTTCCTCAAAACCTTAGTTAATGTTAAATCAAATCAACTTAAATCGACAGCTATTTGATAGCGAAAGGTCTACTATTCAAGACTAGCAAACTGACAAATTGAGGAAAATTCCAAATGAAGAGGATTCATCTTTTCGATGTGGACCAGAGGGCATCAATTATGGGTAACTATTTATTTACATAATAAGGTATCTGATTATGGTACAATAATTCATTGCTTAAGTACATCTATCTGTATATGTTACTATTGCTTAGTTAGTTAGGTGAGATTTCTATAGGCAATGTTATTATCACAATGATTGGATATGTGCACAATTTTAATTTACTCATACATATACATATATAATCAATAATCTAATGTTTAATACCAAGTAAATGTATATTATTTTAATATTACATTATGTAAGTCACAAGGTGGATCGTGTAGTGTATATGCAAGTATATGAGACAGAATATATGATGCAATAAACAATATTAATCTAAGTAAATATAGAATAAGCACATCAGGATTTTATACTGGTTCGGACATTCCGTCCTACGTCCAGTCTCGAAGCTCCCTTTCGAAATTCGACTATCAAATACCCTCGCTTCGTCCGTAGGAATAAGCTTGGTTATAATAACTTGTTCTTATCAAGTGTGTGTTTTATAACACGGATATTGACTATTTAGTACAAATGCTTCCAATATATATCTAGAGAATATTGAATGTGAAGATCTGAATATATGGAAGAGTGAAATACAAGTATAGATTGCTAGAGATCAAGAATATAATAGAGTATGTAAGTAGAGAGCGCAAGTAAGTTCGGTAGATGTTCTCTTTGACTCTTGATGATATATATAGTTGTAGAGAGGTTCCTTGAGTAGTTGCATCCATTAACAAATGCTCTACAGTTGCTTCTGTTAATGATGAAGAGTTTCAGCGAAGAGAAGCGAAGATGTCAATTCAAATGTGGCAGTTGAAATTTGAGTTTGAATTCCGAGTTCGAAATCAAATGTCTGGTACTTGTATCAGAGGTTTGATACTATATATTTTTTGTATATAGCATATTTTCAGACGTCTGAGTGCATCTACTGGATGTCTGGTTCTGTCTGTTTTGTTGTTCCAGAGGACTCTTCCAGACATCTGGCTTGTGTACCCAGACGTTTTAAAATTATGCATGTTTGTTTTGTGCATCTTTCATGTTGCTTCCTTGATCCTATCGACATGTAGTCTCATGTAATGTTCTTTGAGCTTTGTTCTTGTCTTTCTAGTGTTATTGCTCTAGCGAGTACCTATATATAGACATATATATGCATAATCGATTTCCATTGTACAGTTATTGTCATCGAAACCGTAGATTTGATTCCCTAATAATCTTCCCCCTTTTGATGATGACAACTATACAATGTACTTATATATAATTTTATAAATCTCCCATTGAATATGTGCTTTCCATAATTAATTGTGATCTGTATTATTTCTCCCACTTTGGCATTATCAAAAAGAATATCTAACTTTTTAAATGTAGAAATTAATAAATATCATCCAATCATTGTAAGACAAAGATATATACAGAAATAACATATCAAAAGAGAAATTTCATTAATTTATAATAATCGAGTACATTCATAGATTTTTAACAATTTTACATAACATGGAGTCCTAAAAATCAACGTGTCTTTTGGGGAAGTCTTTTGTTGATCACCTCCTTTATCTTCATTTTCGGAAGAGCTAGGTTGCTTCGTAGGAGATGTTAGAACTTGTTCTAGAGGTTCGTTCTGCTCAAAAAGTTTGGAATGTTTCAAAGAAGGAGAAGGTACTGGGGTCGGCCAATCTTCGGAAGGTGGTGTAGGGCCACGAACCCTTTGAAGAACCTCTTTGAGAACCGACAATACAGAAGAAAGTGATGTTTCAATTGTGGCTAGGCGTGTGGAAAAGATGTTTCAAAGCTGTCAATACGCTTAGCTAAAACTTTTTGATTTCGAGATAAGATATGCTGATTTTGAAGAGTGAGATCTCGAATACTTTCATTTGGATTATCTTTGCTCGAGTCTCCAAAATCTCATCGTGGCACGTATAATCAAATGGTTGAGGAGGAGGAGGAGGAGCAGTAGTCTCGCGATGTTTTTCCACCTCTTGTGATGGTTCATGGTGTGGTTGAGGTGGAGGCCCAGCTTGTCTGGTTTGACGACATTGTGTCCACTCTTCAAAAGATATAAACTCCGGAGGGTTTTCCGATAGGTTCATTAGTGAGAAAAATTTCATGGAAGCATATTTTGGAGAAATTTCTTCAAAAGTAGATAAATAGGAGGGGATGTTGTGAGCACGTAGAAGTCTCATGGTGTATGTGGGATAGATAATTGATGGGCGTGATCGAGTCCAAAAAGTTTGAGCTCGTCAAATATAATTTAGCCCAATTTACCCTTATTCTGCTGAATAGAGTATACAGGGCATTGTGTTCTAACTCCGTTTTCTGCTCATGACTTCCAAGGCATGGAATAATAGTGTTGATGATCATTCGAGTAAGAAGTAACGCCATAGGTCGTAGGTATTTGGATGCGAATTTAGGCATTTCATCCTCCCATATTTGATGTATTATATTGTTCCTTGGTTTGAAACACATATCTGGAATATTATATAAATCTTCGCCCATGTCAGGACATCCGAGAGTTCTACTTATGGTCCTTGGGGTTAACCTTATTGTGCTGCCATAAATGCTAGACCATAGCCAATTATCTTCGTTTTCAGTGTTCCAAACCACTGTGCTATCTAAATTAGCGTAGAAGAGAAATATAGCCAACTGATCAATTTGGATGTTATTGGGATTGAAAGATATTAAAGTTTCTAAACCGACGCTTTTACATATTTCATCTAAATCGTACATTGGAAACTTGAGTAAGTTATAAAATGGACCTGTATGAAGTTTCTTCTTCTGAATATCCTCATATCTCTTGAGTGAGTGCGGTACTCGATTAATCCATCGCTTAATTTGATCATCTGAGCAAACTTGAGGAATAGAATGGATTTTAAGAACAAAAAAATCGAAATTGCTGTACAAATAAAATGAGTCGTAGTGAGAAAAGTAAAAAAATAGACATTTTCTGGGCATATAAGAGTGTCGATTGAATTTCAGACATCTGGGATGTAAATCAGACGTCTGATTTAACCTAGTTTCAAAACGGTAAATAGAATTAGACATCTGGTTTGTTGTGGTAGACGTCTAGATTTGGTTGAGTTTTTAAAATTTGATAGTCAGAGAGATATTTCAACATTTGGTTGTATTATCAGACGTCTGTAATAGATCGAATTTTCATTTCTAAATGACAGACAGTTTTCTCAGACGTTTGGTATAAATAGTAGACGTCTGAATTTTTAGAATATGGTGACAGAGACTTTATTCAGACGTCTGGTTCATAGTTCAGACGTCTGAAATAGTCCGGTATCGATTTTTTAGTAAGCAGAGACATTTTTCAAACATTTGGAAGGTTATATCAGACGTCTGACATATGCACGATGGTGTATAATTTGTGTGATATCAGAGTATCAGACGTCTGAGGGCAATGGTCAGACATCTGACCAATTTTTCTAAAATAGCCTAATTTTGAAGGGTGTTGCTCATTTTTTGACTTTTTATTTTTGTTAGAAAATATAGTATTATTTTTATGAAATAGAATTACAAATATACATAGATACAAATACAAAGAAAATAATTTAATCTATTTAGATGGCGATGGAGTTTTGCGATCTTCAGACTTGTCATCCCTCCATGGCTTGAGTGGAGACCATATATTTCCACGTTCGTGGGTTGTCGGAGAACTAGAGAATCGTCTTGGTGAAGGATCCAAAGGCATACGATACGAGGATGAGGGATTCAAAGAACTACAAGGAACTGGAAGTGGTTCAAGTACATCCTTCTTCCGTGAATTACAAAATTTTATCGCTACTTGCTCCAAAAAAATTGATCGTCGCACCGTGACTTTTTGTTCAAAATATAATTCTCATTGTAGATCTATTTGTTGCTTTTGATAGTGATGTATCTCATCAATTTTCTCCTCCGTGTTAGGAGAAACAAATAGAGCTCGTTTGGACTTCTTGTTATCGGGAGTGAATCCCGTGTGATAGGAGGACCACCTATACGTCGGTTCCTGATTTGGTATAGGGGTAGGAAGGCGTTGAGGTGTATCCGTTGAGCTATTCGTTGTAGGTATCGAGAAGGATAGATGAGAATTTTAAGAAGACGTGATTATATATTCTATTGAAAAAAAATGAAATCTATATATTCTTTACTTCTTGTTGTGTAAAGATTTGTATATAATTTCAAAAATTATTTATAGGTAATTTTCAGAAACTAACCACCTAAAAAAATTAAGGTGAAGGAATTATCAATTTTAATTTGTGGATAAAAAACTTTTAGCTAAACATAGAGTAAATGAAGATGTGGTTATTAGTTTAGAAGGTCATTAAGAGAGCATATTCCTAAATCGCATCGTAGTTTAACAACAGTTTGTTCGTTCAGTGGTTTTGTGAAAATACCTGGTATTTAATTCTCGGTATTTATGTATTCTAATGTAATAATTCCCTTTTCTACATTGTCATGTAAAAAATGATGTATATCTATATGTTTAGTACGTGAGTGATTCACAGGATTTTTTGATAGATTTATTGCACTCGTGTTATTGCAATATATTGGTGATTTATTGATAACTTTGCCAAAATCCATAAGTGTTTGTTACATGTATATCACTTGTGCATATGCTAGAGCTGCTGAAATATATTCGGCTTCACAAGTAGATATGGAGACACAATTTTTCTTTTTTCTAAACCATGAAATTAATGATTGTCCAAGAAAATGACATTTTTCACTAGTACTCTTACGATCTGTTTTACATCCACCGAAATCCACATCATTATATGAAACTAGTTCAAGCGATGATCCCTTAGGATAAAACAAATCGTAATCTCTAGTACTAGATAGATATCGTAAGATACGTTTAATAGCTCTTTGGGGAGATTCTTTTGGTTTTGCTTGAAATCGGGCACAAAGGCATACACTCATCATAATGTCGGGTCGACTAGCCATCAAATAGAGTAAGGAGCCATTCATACTCAATATAATTTTTCATCGAAATCTTTTCTGTTGTCATCTTTTTCTAAGTGAACACTAGTACTCATTGGTGTTGGTTTGTTTGAAGTTTTATCCATTTCAAAACGACGTAAGAGATCGTTACAATTTTTTTCTCGATGGATGAAAATACCATTTTCAAGTTGTTTTATTTGTAAAACTAAGAAGAAATTTAATTCTCTCACGTGAGACATTTCAAATTCATTTTTCATAATATTCGAGAATTGATTACAAAGATTTTTGTTCGTTGAACCAAAAATAATGTCATCTACGTAAATTTGTACAACTAAAATATCTTCATTTTCTCGTTTAAAAAATAAAGTTGTATCGATTTTACCTATTTGAAAACCAGATGCAATTAAATGATTGTTAAGACGTTCGTATCAGGCACGGGGGGCTTGTTTTAAACCATATAAGCCATTTTGTAATTTAAAAACATGATCGGGATATTTTTCATGAACAAACAATGGGGGTTATTCAACATATACGTTTTCTTTAATAAAACCATTTAAAAAAGCACTTTTGACATCCATTTGAAATGGTCTAAAATTCTTATGATTTGTAAAAGCAAGTAATGAACGTATGGCCTCTAGTCTCGCTACTGGAGCAAAGGTTTCGTTATAGTCGATACCTTCTTCTTCATTATAACCTTAAGCAACTAGACGTGCTTTATTTCTAACTATATTTCCATTTTCATTTGCCTTGTTTTTAAATACCCATTTTGTTCCTATAATCGATTGATTTTTGGTCTTGGTACTAATTCCCAAACATTATTACGTTCAAATTGATTTAATTCTTCTTGCGTAGCTATTATCCAAAAGTTACCGTTTGAAGCTTCTTTATAATTTTTTGGTTCAAAATTTGACACAAATGCTATATGACTTATTTAGTTAAGTTGATTTCTAGTTACTCTAGAATTGGGATCTCCAATGATATTATCTTTTGGATGATCCTTAAGAATTCTAGGAGATGATACTAACGTATTAATTTGCGCATTTGTCTCATTATCAAAAGAATTTGTTGCATTTGTTATTGGAATTATTTCTTCATCATCATTATGATGGTGGTTAAAAAGATTTTCATCGAATGAAACGTGTAAAATTTCTTCAATACTGTTATTTTGTTTATTAAAAATCCTATATGCTTTGCTGCGATGCAAATTTCCAATAAAGATTTCTTCATTCGGCCTTCGAGTCAAATTTTCCTAAATTAGCTTTTGTATTTAATGTAAAACATTTAGATCCAAAAGTTTTAAAGTATGATACTTTAGGTTTTCTTTCAAAAAATATTTCAAAACAAGTTTGTTTAGTCATGGGTCGTATGGTTACTCGATTCAAAACATAACAAGCTGTTGCAATAGCTTTAGCCCAAAACTGTTTTGGTAGACCACTACTATTTAATAGTGTTCGTGTACATTCTTGTAACGTATGATTTTTTTTTCTACTACACCATTCTGTTGAGGTGTGCGGGGAAAAGAAAAATTATGACTTATACCTTTTTTTTTACAAAAATTAGTAAAAAGATCATTTTCGAATTCTCCACCGTGATCACTTCGAATATTCTTGAATTTCAAATCCATTTGAGTTTTAATTCTTTTAGCAAAAATTTTAAACATACCAAATGTGTCACTTTTATGTTTTAAAAATAAAGTCCATGCGTATCTTGAAAAATCATCAACTATTACGAAAACATATTTGTTATGATTTATAGATCTTACTTGAGTTGGACCAAATAAATCTAAATGTAATAATTCTAATGGTTGTTGTGTAGAAATATTATTTTTAGATTTAAACGAGCTTTTCTTCAGTTTTCCAATTTGGTAATCGTCGCATAAATTTTCTACTTTGTAATTGATTTTAGGTAAACCTCTAACTAACTCATATTTTGCTAATTTATTAATATATTTAAAATTAATATGAAAAAATCGTTTATGCCACAACCATGGATCGTCATGTTTGGCAGTTAATCAAAAATTTGAATTTCGATTTATATTCATGTTTAAAACATAAATATTTTTGTTTCTAAAACCTTCAAATATAAGTTGTTTGTTACTGTCCAAAATATTACATCTATCTTTTTCGAAATTGATTTGAAACCTTTATCGCATAATTGACTAATACTAAGTAGGTTGTGTTCAGGTTTTCTACTAATAAAATATTTGTAATAATAGGAGAGCTAGAAATACAAGAGTTGATGACTTCTCCAATGCCCACGACATATCCTTTTGAGTTATCTCAATGTAACGACCCGGTGTTTTCAACCATTCGCATCCGCACATGTCGGACTTGAATTGTTCAAAATACCGCGTTGTAAAAATAAATTTGGCAGAACTCAGAATATGCAGTAAATAATTAATCACAGAATCACAGACACAGAATCAGAATACTCGCAGCGGAATTAAAAATACTTAGTGGTTCATGAAGCCACTATAAATATTCTTACTCAAGTAAAATTTACGTAGTTAAATATTCTTACTCAAGTAAAATTTACATAGTCTTAAATCCAAATATAGTTTTAACTTATCAGTAAACAGTCCTAATGTCCACTAGTCTTGATTTTTAGATAAAGAACTGGAAAGGAAGTTTGCCAGCAGCTTGAAAGTGATCTACAGAAATCCTAGCTCCGGGATGAAAACTGAACTGCAACTCAGGCTGACCCGAGCGTAACATAAAACATAAACACTCGAGTCAGGACATACATACTTATATAGTGTAAGCTAATTCAAGTGTACTGTAATATAGAGCAAGTAACTTAAAGGATGCTTGGGACCGCCCACCCTCTAAGGATCCGTTAAACTATTTACTATGTAGTATATTGCGCTATTATAATAGTGTCTAATTGTAAAATAAACTTACTTTTTAATAGCGTTAAGGGGTTACCCATATAGCCCTTAACACAAATAATGCCAATAGTCTATACAGTACCGTAATACCTCCTGATCGGGAAGCTACCAGAGGATACTCCATAGGTACGACACAAATAGAAACTCGTAGGAGGCTCGCTATGGTAGGTGACACGGCACAACTAGGCAATGCCAGGGTAGATATACCAATTGCTATCCGGACCGGTGGAAACGCGTAGCCGTAGTTACCGCCCACCTCGAACAACACTCCCAAATCAAAGGTGCGCACCAAACAATCACAAGAGTAATAGAATGACATACGAAGAAGTGCGTTCGATCAGAGGTGCTACCTCATTAATCCGAGAATCGCTCCTGTTTTAGCCACCTTATGCCAACTCACGGGAGTCGGGTCCACGTATTTACCTTAAAGAAACCGTCACCACCATCCTACTTCATTCTGGAATCTCCACCGCGTACACGGTTAGTCAAAGTGGTTTTCGGTATCGACAGAGAGTATGTCCATATCCGATCCCGATCTCTTTGCCAACCAAACGTTATTATACCCCGTGGTTATAGTTTAAAAATGGTATTTTTACAAATCAAATATATTTCAAATACCTTCAATATCAAATTCTAGATTAAAACATTTCATTTGATAATATACCATTTCAACTTATTCAATTTAATTTGGAGTTTATTGCTTTTAGCAAACTTTAAATCAATTTCTTCCTTTAAAACTATCCAAAGTCCATTTCTTAATTTTTATTAATTACATATTTAAATTCCAAAAATTTAACTTATTCCCAAAATAAATTTCTATAAATTTAAATAAATCAAATTTCAATTTCTGCAGCACCTATGAAATGCTACCTAAAGTTTATGGGTTAAACAGTCCAATTTTAAAAGACAGCATTTAAATGCTGTAATAGGTTATTAACTTATCAATTTAGTTTAAATTCCAAATACAACTTATTATCAATTATTTCTTAACTGAAATCTCATCTTAACAAAAATCCAGAATTTTTCCAATTAAGTTATATTTATTTATTTAATATCTTAACTCATTCAAAAATCATTTTTAAATCTTTATAAAAATCCTTTAAATACATTAAACCACAATATTATAAACTTCCATTTAAAAATAATTTTAAAATATTTCAGAAAAATATTATAGGAACCACGGGTCTGTATAAAATTTTCTAGCCTAGGTCAAGTGATACGGATTTATATCATTTCAATCCGCAATTTTACAAACCCCGGGTTCTATCATTTCAAACCCGCAATCCCAAGTTAAAATTAAACAGTTAACTGAATAAATGCATAATAATCATCGTTTTAGGCCTATCATTTCATCCTTAACGATTTAAATTTATAGGGAACTTGCAGTGATGATTTAAATCAGTAAATAAACATTTAACAATATAACTGCAGAAATATTACAACAGATAAATAACTGATGAGGTGTCAATTTAAATGGAGTTTAACATCCTACGTTATATTACAGACAGATAACAGTTAAATAATAATTTACACATACACTTGCGATAATTCACAGAAATATAGGCATGTTTGTCTGGTGGGAAAAAAAACTCACCTGAAGCTGTAGAAAATTTGATTCAAGCGAAAATGAAAATCCAGCGAAAAAGAAACGCACAGAGGGTAGCGATCAAATTTCCCCGGATGTCAAGCTTAGATTCAAATCTAGAACAAGATTCAAAATATTGAATACGCGACTTTAGAATTTACGGTCAAAGAAAAATTTAAAAGTAGGGAGAGAATTTTTTGTTTGACTTGCTCGACCACTCTACCGTGTACAACAACCAAAACATTTCCAAACACACGAACTGTGCTAACACTATAACCATGATAAAATTTCCTAAAGACAAACTAAGGCAAAACGGTGGAGTTTTCTTATTATGCCGGGGTACATGTACACGTGCACACTTCCATTACACTTACTCACGTACACGCACTCACGCCAACATTTCCACATACTTACATCTCTTCTGCCACTTTCATTCATTATTTTCTTTTCCTTTTACCTGGATCCAACTACTAAAAATATCATCTACTACTGCAAATCAACCTAAGTTCTTACAATATTTCTTTACAGTCTAAATTTAAACTTGCAGGCTTTACAAACTTACAATCAGACAGGAATTCATCATCAGCTACACGCGCCACAACCCCACTTCTTCGAGCTAACCATGGAATTTCTTCGAGAAAAATGCAACAAATCTTCGGGACAAAATATAAAGACTTCGAGAATTTTATGCAACGACTTCGAGTAAAATCATGCGACTAAATCAAAGCATCTACTGAATGTGTACATCTCCTCTCCTCCTTATTCTCTGCTTCCTCTATCATATGAAGGTTACATATATGCAGACTAACTGAACTCACAGTCCTAGCCTACCTCTTTCCCATCCTCACCCCCTTTTTTTTTTTTTTTTTTTTCTTTTTTTTTTTTTTTTTTTGCAAATGAAAGAAAACTCTCTAGGCCTTGTTAACATCCAACTCAAACATGCAAAAAGGGTTTCTCACTGTTCCTATCAGACCTCTACATGAACCAAAACAACTCCTAACCAGATACAAAACAAATGCATGCTTCTAAATATTTGTGACTGTGATACACGTACACGGTGACACCAATGCATAACCCAGTCTAACATCCCTGCCAACACATATTCACGCAACAACAAAACAAAAAAACTAAGCATCATCAGATCCTTACTAAATGAACCCATCCCTCTTTCTTAAATATTTTGACAACACTGCCCTTCCTACTCCTCTCAAACAACTCCAGACCATCTTATGTTCACGCAATTTATACCTCAAGTATATTTTTTTTTCTTCGACAGATCTGTTCCCAAAATAACTCCCAGGCCCTACAACTTACCTGGCATGACATCAACACAGTTCCCATATACAAATTTGCACAACATTCCACTACCTATGTGTCGAGAGTTAAGCCTATAACACACACACAAGATCTCACTTCCTCTCTGTTTCTAGACCGAACTTTCCAAAACAAAAACAGTTCAACATATCCAGATCCCATATGTTTAGTTCCAGGCAGATGATAAGAGTCTCATAGAAAGACAAAGTGAATAAATAGTAGTGTGGCCGAGCAAGGCACAGATAGAACAACATCAAGAGAAAGAGGAAGGAAAACTGGAAGGAAAAAAAAAACAATAAGACTTATTACCTGATGGATCTTGAACGTACGAGGAAGGGGAAGGCAGAGATATTTAGATGCGGAGAAAGAAACTGGTGAGGTGGGTATATATATAGGCAGTGCGAATTAAAGGAGAGGTAAAAGCATCAGTTTTATTGATATAAATTTGGTTGATATGACTGCGAAATTTCCTCATCAGTTCAAAGGAAATAGATAAAGTTCGAACGTTGCAAAAATTAAAAAGATTTGAACTGCTGCAAGATCAATGGGGAGGGAGAGCAATCAGTTGAAGACTTGAAGCTATTAGAGACGAAAGATATGAATACATGATTTTATTGCTGAGAAAAGAAAAGGCAAAACACATTTCCAGTTTTGAACAAAAGAATATGTTCGAAAAGGTTTGATTGAGATCTTCTTGCGTGATGAAAGAACCACTGATATAGCATGTCAGTTACACAGATATAAAGTTGTTAACATGAATGCGTGAACGTTACTTAAGGGAATATTGATCAAAGGAAGGGCAAGCAAGCATCAGTTATATTGACATAAATTGTGAATATAGATACGTGATTAAAGCAGAGGAAAAAAAATGGCAAGCGAAAAATGGGTGATTACTTTCCAGTTCTCCATGTTTGAACGTTATCTTTTCTTTTGTACACATGGTTAAGGCTTGTGAAATCTAGCAAGATTTTTTTTCTTGAACGTTGCGCGTGATTTATTTCCAGTTATACAAAAATTTGATTAAATGCATGCGTTGATTAAAGTGGATAATCAATAAGCAATTAAAATTTGCTTTGCACTGAATAGGCAACGAAATAATGTTTTACACAATTATGTTTGATCAGTTACTATATTTATTAAAACATGCGTTGATTGTGGGAATATGGCTTGCGAGATTTAAAACTGCCAATTAATGCATGCGATTACTGCAAATTTTATGAGAAGTTTTGATTTCCATATTTATGCGTGATAAATGGTTTGATTTATTCAATGAATTGCGAGATTCATGTACTTGATTTTGGTAGAGCTGTTGGAAGCAGAGAATGGGAGAATATAGGATATGCACGTTTCAGTCTTTAAAGTGCATGCATTGATTGTGTAAAAGGATATCAGAGGGAAAAAATATTTCGAACGTTACTTCATATTCATTTTTATTTCATTTTATACATTTTGATCTTTAGTTTGAAAGCAATAAATGAAATGGTAGATTTTTATGTAGGCAGTAGGAATGGAAAGTACACAAAAAAAAAATCAAACTGTCCTTTAAAACAAAAATCGACCGTCTTAAAATCACTGACTGATATTTTCTTCAAACATGTTAAAAATATGATTTTTTTTTTTTTTTTACAATACATCAAACTGACGTAATACAGAACATCAAAAATTTCTATAAAAATAACATTTTTAAGTTTATACGTTTTATTCAAATTCAAATGGAGTTGTCTTTTAACAAATTTAACCGTTTCACACTTTAAATTTCCATATTTAGTATTTTAAGGAAATGATTTAAATCAAATTATATATGTATATAAATTGGGAAGTAAATTTTACTGGAAAGAGAAAAATAACGGATTAAAGTTCTATACGTTTTCTTATATATAATCTTATATATATATATATACACGGTATTTATTCCCTAAATTTAGGCGTCTTTTTTTTAAGGCGTAATTACCCAGTTCATTTATATACTAAAAAAATTAGAAATTCTGACCATGCCGAGACTCGAACTCGTGACCTATCGTGAATAGCCCAGATGTCTTAACCACCTAAGCTATTAATGTTTTCTTAATTAAAACTTGATCTTGCTAGACATTAAGTTATTTACCATCTTCGACAAAACCCAAATTTCCAAATTAAAGTTAATTCTTAACCATGTCAAAATTTCAGAGATCTTATTATTTAATTAAAAATTTGGTCAATTGTTTTTTTTTTTAGTCACTTTAAATAAACCCCAAAGTTTTTAAAAAAAATACAAGTAAAAAAAATACTTGTTAAAAAAAAAATTGGGCTGTTACACTCAAAAAGTTAACGTTCCACCATCGCTGTATGTTCTATTTGATAACATTTTTGAATATCCGGTCATATGCTTGGAGCATCCACTATCAAGTATTCATTTCTGCTTATTTTTTATTTTGGGTACCTGCAAAATAAAAGATGATTTAATTGGTGCTTCATATACTTTGTTATGGTCCTAGATGTTAGGAGAAGTAGATAACCATACCCAAGAAGGTTTGGAACCTTTATGAATATAATTTTTATTATAGACTACATTTTCTAAAAATTATTAATATGTTATTGTCTAATCAAATTATTATTTGTCTTAAGAATCCAAATTTTTACATTTATGGTATTCGTATTAGACTTAGGTGAACTTTTAGTCTTTTTATGAATACAACTATATTTCTTAATATCATTCCCTCTTCGTTTAGGAATATTTTTAAATCCTATTCCATTTCTATTACCTGATGGTTTTGAAGTTTTGATAAGATTTTCCAAATCTTGTTTTCCTTTATTAAATTTTAAAACATTATTTGTAATTTTATCCAATTTTTCTTTTACTTCTAAATTTTCAATATTTCAATATTCCTCTTCAAGTTGGCATTTTCTTTTAACAAGTTATCCTTTTCTAATTTTGTTTTATCAAAATCAATCGCAATAGTCTCATTTTCGACCAAATTATTTTTAATTTTTTCTTGAGATAATTCTAGTTCCTCTTCTAAAATAATTTTTTTCATCTTTTAACATTCCTACTTCATGTTCTAATCTATTTATTTTGGCTATATATTCTTTGCTCAATTTTTTAATTTGTCTAAAATTATCATCTAATTCCATGCTAAGTTCTAATAATTCATCATAACTAAGTTCGAGACGTACCTCATCAGATTGTGCCATAAAACACACATTAGCTTGTTCTTCGTCACTATCGCTATCACTGTCTGATGATGATAAAGAATCTGAATCATCCCATGCTACTTTGAAAGATTTCTTCTTTTTGAATTTTTCAAATTGGCTCTTCTTCTTATCATTATTGAGCTTAGGACAATCTTTCTTCATATGTCCAAATTGGTCACATTCATAGCATTTGATTGATGTTTGATTTGTTGAGCTTGATTTTCCTCCTTTCTGAAATTTAGTCATTTTCTTAAACTTATTGAATTTGTTATAGTTTTTAGCGATAAATACAATTTATTCTTCATCTAAGTCGGAGTCTTCATTTGTTGTTAGGAATGCTATGTTCTTCTTTTTCGAATTTTGCTCTTTTCGTGCTTGCAAATCAGCTTCATAGGACATTAACTTTCCTATCAATTCTTCAACTAAGAGTGATGAGTGATCATTGGCTTCTTCGATAGCTAATACTTTTCTTTCCTACTCTAGAGTTAAAGAATTGAGTATTCTAGATACTAAATCAAAATTTGTGAATTTGACTCCAAGTGCCATTAAATCATGTTGAATGGTTTGGAATCTGGAGTACATGTCTACTATAGATTCATTTTGTTTCATTTTAAACGATGAAAATTGATTTTGTAAAATTGAAATCTTAGTTTGTTTAACTTTGTTTGTGCCTTCGTGTGTAACTTGTAAGGCACACCAAATATCAAATGCAGTGTTACATAACATGACAGGTGCAAATTCATTCTTATCCAGTAAACAAAATAGAACATTCATGGCTTTGGCATTATCAGAAGCTGCGATTTTTTATGCATCAGTCCATGAGTTCATAGCAGTGTCAGGTGCTATATTTCTTTTGAGTGGCTGACCAAATATCTAATCCATTATCTTCTATAAAAATTCTTATACGTGTTGACCAATATGCATAGTTAGAACCATTAAAAAGTAGGGGTCGTGCTGTGGATTGACTTTCTTGAAAAATACTTGCCATATTATAGTGATTCAAAAACGTGTTGCTGTATTTTGATCTAACCTTGCTCTGATACCAATTGTAAGTCTACAAGGTGGATCGTGTAGTGTATATGTGATAGAATATATGATGCTATTAAACAATATTAATCTAAGTAAATATAGAATAAGCACACAAGGATTTTATACTGGTTCGGACCTCCCGTCCTACATCCAGTCCCGAAGCTCCCCTTCGGAATTCGACTATCAAACACTCTCGCTTCATCCGAAGGAATAAGCTTGGTTACAATAAATTGTTCTTGTCAAACGTGTGTTCTATAACATGGATATTGACTAGTTAGTACAAATGTTTTCAATATATATCTAGGGAGTATTGAATGTGAAGATTAGAATATATGGAAGAGTGAATACAAGTATAGATTGCTGGAGATCAAGAATATGACAGAGTATGCAAGTAGAGAGCGTAAGTAAGGTCGGTAGATGTTCTCTTTGATTCTTGATGATATATATAGTTGTAGAGAGGTTCCTTGAGTAGTTGCATCCATTACCAACTCTACAGTTGCTTCTATTGATGATGAAGACTTGCAGCGAAGAGAAGCGAAGATGTCTATCCAAATGTGGCAGTTGAAATTCGAATATAAATTTCGAGTTCGAAATCAGATGTCTGGTATTTGTATCAGACGTCTGATACTATTTTTTTTGCATATAGTATATTCTCAGACGTCTGAGTGCATCTACCAGACATCTAGTTCTGTCTGTTTCGTTGTTCCAGAGGACTTTTCCAGACATCTGGCTTGTGCACCCAGACGTTTGAAAATTGTGCATGTCTGTTTTTTGCATCTTTATTGTTGCTTCTTTGATCCTCTTGGCTTGTAGTCTCATGTAATGTTTTTTGAGCTTTGTTCTTGTCTTTTTGGTGATGTTGCTTTAGCAAGTACCTATATATAGAAATATATATATGCATATTCGATTTCCATTGTATAGTTGTTGTCATCGAAGCCATAGATTTGATTTCCTAACACATTAATTAATACGTGTGTGTGTGTGTATGTAAATCAATTTATTTACACAATTTATATCAAAGCATATACCTATTATATAAATTTGATCTAATAATTTTCTAATACATGTTTATATTAATTATGAATTTTAACAGCCGAAGATAATTTTCTATTATTATTAGATTTTTTTATCATTATTTAATCATTGTAAAATTTAATAAATTAATCTAAAATAAATATTGTTTCGAAAATTCAATTTTATATTTGAAAAAAATTAATTTATTATTTCAGGAGATCTTAGAATTTGTTTTAGATTTTTTGAATAAGTTTCTATATTTTTAAAAAATTAACCAAAAGACAGCCAGTTAGTATTTAATTAATTAAAAACATAATATTTCCATATAAAAATCTGGAAAAATTTCACAACGCTTAACATATTATTATAAATTTTAGAAAATTTTAATATTTGATATTTTATTAAGTAATTATTTCATATTATTTGTTTATTACAGTTTGACTAATTATTTCATAACAAATATATATAAATATATTAACATTATAACAAGTTTGGATCTGTAATGATTATAAACTGGAATATTAAAATAATATAAAAATTAACTTTAAAATATTTAAATTTATATATGTTTAATATAATACAAACTTACATTTAATAATATATTTATATTTATATCATAATTATTTAGTTTAATTCGTATGTATAAATATAAATAAATAAAATAATTTATTTTCCTAAATTTATAATTTTATGTGTACATATATACATATACATATGTATACACGTTTAATTTTTATTTATAGTATTATATATAATAGTTTTTCACGATATATATATATATATATATATATATATAATTATATGTACATATATTCATATATAATTACTTGGATATTTATAACTACAAGTACATGCACATATCTGGACAATATACAATACATATAGAATGAGATAATGTGTCAATTGCGATGTTAATCTCACCATCCATATACATGCATATTATATGTTGCACGGAATATCATATTACACATGCATACACATTTACATACGTATATGATACATATATATATACGCACACTTATATAATAAGTGAAAACAAATCAAATAAATTTCAAACAAAAATTTATGAATTTAAATAAAACACATGATTTTATTTAAACTAAATTTAGAAATATTCTAAATAACTTAGACTTTATAAGCCCAGTAAAGATCTATTAGGGTAATTTGTTTTTGAAATTCACCATAACTTTCACTGCCAGCTGACCCTGTTTCAACAACACAAACATATATAAGAAACATTTTAATGTGTATATTTTTAATTCAAATGTATATACAAATACACACAAATATATGCATAACAATGTGTGTGTGTGTATGTGTATGTATATGTATATATGTACATATATAAATTAAATAATAATAATATTTTAGATAAATACGAAATATCAGGTCTTGCACATAACTAAACTAATAATTTAATTTTTTAATTTTAAATTATATTTTGATTAAATATCCATTCAAAAATTAATAAAACATTAAATTAAAATCAATTTCGAAACTTTTATTTCAATTTTAATTTTCAAACTGATATTTTATGATTTCAAATTTTTTTCAATAATTTTTCAATTTAAATAATTTTAAAATCATTTTTCTATTTTCACACAAAATTAGATAACTAAAATAAAAATTGATTTTTTATTTTTTTCTTAGAGATTCTTTACTGCTTTTATAATTTTATAAAATACTTTTATAATTTTATAAAATATAAAATATAATTTTCATAACATATTCGCATTACTATAATTTATTGATATAATAAATTGATTTAATAATATTAAATTATAATAAATTATTTATAAAAATTATTTTTTCGGTGTTGAAAATTATTATTGCTTTAATTCTTTATATATAAAATTATATCTATTTTTTATTAAAGTATGATATAGTAATTAATTATAAACTATATGTGTAATTAAAAGATATATATTGATTTAATAAAATGTAAAAATATTTTTTATTAAGAGCCATACCAACCATATGTTTATTTGAAAAATAATTTATTTTATTTTATTTATATAAAAGTGCATATAAACAACTTCGTAATAACATTACTTGCGTCTAAGAATCGTCACCTAACTAACAGCATGTGTAATATATACATATATAATAAAATATTATAATTGGGAATTAATAGCTATATTGTATTAAAAATATACTTTAATCTCAACGCCTTGAAGTACACCTTGAAAAGATGATTTCTGCCTCTTGAAACCTTTTTCGATTCAATGAAGAGCTGGTCCTTGAACCGTTGACCACCAACTATTACATAGCGCTCGACTTTGACTTGATTTGAGCTTGATGAAATGGAGGGACTAAAGGTGATTTTTGGCAAGTAAGGAATGGAGGAGGAGGCAGCAAAAGACCATAATCAAATTAGGTTAGAGATGCTTATATCGTGGACAAAAGGAGAAAAGAGTGGACCTCATCACATACAAATTCCCGTTCAACCCGAGCCATCCAAAGTCAAGCCTTTCCAACCATATTTTGGGCCACCCTATTCCCATGTTGCTCCCGAAATTTCACCCACCATGATGGGCCTAAAACTCATTTATGCCCAAGGAAAAATATTATGTAATTAAATCCAATTTAATTGCTTATCGATATCTTATATTGATTGATATATTTCTAGCTACTATAAATACATTTAATAATATTTATTCCTCAAATCATAATCAAAATTTTATAATTAATATTTCATAAATATTAATTATTTTAATTAATTTATAACAATTATAAATTAATTAAATCGTTGGGTCAAATAAGAATTCATCCTTTTTATTGTGCGACTCGTCACGGGTAAATTTGGCCACTGATTAATATCAAACTATTCGAATATTAAAGTTCACGCGCCACTTAGCTAGTGGCATGACATTTTGGAAAATTTACCGCTTACTTGGTTTTGATAAAATTCAATTTTAATTTGTTAAGCGTTATCCAATTGTGTCTTCTTATTACACCAATGTCTTCGTCAAAACTATATCACTTTGGATTTATGAAATTTGATTATGGTCAAAATTCAAATATCGTCCATATTCAACTTTATATTCAAATGCAAAGTCCTTGGTTCAATAATGACACATATTATTAACTGAACTGCTCTGAGCGTAGATTTTGACTTTGAGTTGACAGTGATACTAATCTTATGTAAACGAGGAGATGAATCTTCACTTCCAATACTTCCGCTCGATGCAACTATAATCACTCAATGGACGTTGTGCCATGATTTGAGTATAATCAAAGTGGAGTTTTCATATTGATGATCCATAGTATTCTCAAGTCGAGAGAACTGTGTAAATCAGCCACATCAATATTTTCTGTTTAACCTTAGTTATATTAACCAATAGAAAATTATCGAGTAAGTCGTCCATAGTTACTTATAAATATTAATACGTAACCCCTAGGTGCCTCCAGCAGTCATGCGTAACACACTGTCAACATTTGAAAAGCGTTGCGTACTCCGGTCTGAACGGATATATCAATATCCAGTTTTGATGCATCTTGATTAGGAACATTTAAAATGATGTGTTTTATAATATTATGATATAGTACTCATGATTACAACTATTTGTAATTACTATCACAAAAAGAGTATTTATGGATTTTTTGTTAAATATATTTTAATTAAGCATTTAATTATTTATAACATATTATAATATATATATATATAATAGAAAGAAAAACATTTTATTACGAACGAGAATTGATTATAGGATTGATTAATTTACAATAAATTATGGAATTATCCCTAGGGCATACTTCTAACTTTATCTAAGTGAGTATGTCAAAAATTTATCATATTGAAGCTAATCAAGGTGCAAAGGTAAACATATAACACGTCATCAACCATAAAAATATATATGCTCATATGATAGCCAATTTATACACGAAATCACTTATAACAAAGCAATATTTTATTCTCAAAAAATCTTTTTAAATTGGGTCAAAAACTCATTTCTTTCTTTTAAAACTTATAAAATACTTAACTAAAAGCATCTTTTTATCTAAGAAAAAACTTAGCCTAACACAGAGTTAAAACTGTCAAGTGTCATAAAACTATCAATCTTTCCTTAAAAAAACTTGTGCTGTCGCATATTGAAATATACCATGTTATCGCATGTTGAACACATAAGTCGTCGCATGTCAAAGAAGTCATAGCCATCGCAGGTTGATCTACATGAAGCCATCACCTATTAACATCTATAGCTATAGCATATCAACCAAAATATGTCATTGTATGTTGGCAAAGTGCACGTAGTTATCGCTGGTTGACAAAGTATATAGCCATTGCAAATTGACAAAATAGCAGCTACCGCAAGTTGATTAAAATATAGTCATCCCTTGATAAAATATATTTATTGCAAGTTGACAAAACATAGCCATTGCAACTTGATAAAATAAAGCCATCGTAAGCTGGTAAAGTAGCTATCGCATGTTGATGGCTATCGCTGGTTGAAAAACACAAGTTATCGCATGTTGATAAAGCATGGCTATCACACATTAATAAAGAAGGGCAATCACAACTTAAATAATGACATTTCTATAACTATTTCCGAAACTGATTTACTTCCTTTAAAAGTAATAACTTTTACCAAACCATTTTCTTTGCCAAATTATTATAGGTTAATCAAAATCTTTTAAGAAGTTTGTACCAAATCAAAGAGAAACATTACTCTTATTTCCTAAAATATTAATTTCTTTTAATTTTTCTACGTATTTAACCTTTTGCAACTAAAACCTCTTCATAATTTTTTTTTATCATATTGTAATTACTTGGGAAAAATCCCCAAAAGTCAGAATTTTTCTCTTTAACATCATATAAAAATTTAGGAGTAAGATAATTATTTTTCATATTTTAAATAATTAAAATCTGAAATTACATATTTTCTTAGTTAGAACATTCATTTTAAATTCATAAATTAAAACACATCTGCAAAATATCATCCCAAACATCATAACAAAAATTCAGAGTATTTGGAGATTAAAAACATAGTATTTACATAAATTACCCTTTAGGAAAATTCCATAATTTTTCAAATGATAACTATAAACCATATGAATGATTGTCTAACCCATATGAAGATGTAACGACCTAGAATTTTGGGTATTTGAAATTGGAATGTTTAATTAATTTTAAATATTGAAAAGTTAATTCTATAGATTTAATGGCTTGAATTTCAAATATAATGATTTATTGGATAATTTGATTTTTAAAATTTAATAATTGGAATATGCTTAGATAATTGAATCTTGGGTTTTAAGCTTGATAAAAATAATTTAAAGGCTTATTGAATTTATATTAGTAAGAATGAAGGTAATAGAAATTTTAAATTGAATTTAAAAGCAATTTACTTGATTTTAAAATTAACTTGTTTAAATTGACATATAAAAATAGCCTTTCGAGGCACAGTCTCGGATTTCGACGAAACCAGTTCCATTAGGTCCATAATAATGTATTATTAACGTATTTCAAATTTCATAGCATTTAGTGTTATCTTTTGGTCGTATGATATAAAATTCGTTGAAATTAATATCGAAAATTTAATATTACAATTGGGTTCAAAAAGTTATCTTCCACATATGATCATATTAGGACTAGAGACTTATTCCATTGTGTTCGAAATGGGGGTATAACATTAGAAATTCCTGGCGGCATGCTTCGATCAGAGTTTAAATAAAATATCTGGATATTTTAGGAATTTTAAATATATATTATTTTCATCTCACATCAAGGCCACCAAAACTTCATATCGGCCATTATTCTTTCCTTTCAGCCTGCCTACAACCACACTAACCCTGTGCTATCTCCATCATTCTCCTTCTACTTATTCGCGCTGGTTACAGAAAGAAAATATACAAAGGAAAGCAACTTCTTTAATTTCAAAAATCTATGACTCGATTTATACTCAATAAAAAAATATGAAACCACCTTTAAAATTCTCATTGCGGCAATGGATTCCCTCTGGTATGATTGAATTAAAGTGCGGCAATTGTTTGGGAAGCTCGACTTTTTGACAGAGCATGGTTCGAAAGCTAGGGTTCCGTTTTTCTTGAATTTTAAGCAGTGTTAGGGAAATCGAAGATTAGAGGTGTATTCCTAATGTCGAGGCACATGTGTGGCCAGGAGATGGAGAAGCTCGGCTCTGTATTAAGGGTCGCATCACTACAGTTCGACTGGAGGGGAGGAGCAGGTCGCGACTTTCCAGGCGAGTTCGAGCTTGGATTTTTAAGCATAGGCAGGTAGAGATCGATGCGAGAAATCCGTTGGCAAAGTAGAAACGTGATTTCGCGGAGTGAATCTTGTATCATCGTTCATGTGCATGGCCATATATCTCGTGTACAGATCTTGAACGAACATCGTGTTTAGGAGGAAGAAGAAAGGGTAGTGGGTCGGTAGGCTTAGTGGGCCAGGTTGTGTAAATTGGGTAAGAGGGTTATTGATTTATATAATTTATTGTTTAAGAATTAAAATCATTGACTCGTAAATTTAATAACCTGTATGTTCTAGGTCCAAATCCAACGCGGTCAGTTGCGTTTGGTTCGTATTAACGAGATGTATGCAACGAAATTGGATTGGAGGAATTTAGAGCTTGTAGAATTTACAGTTAAATTCAAACGCGCTCGAATTTAATCGAAACCAAAATGCGAAAGCGACAACGGAAAATAAAAGGTGAGTGTTTTTTTATGCGCACGACGTACTATAATATTTTTATGTTCGTTAGAATTGAATCTAGAAGTTATCAAATTTTATTGACTATTATTTGAAAATGAAATTGAGATATGAATTGACGGTAGGTAATAAAATTGAAAGTCAAATTTGAAATTGGAATTTAATTGCCAGTAAATTACCTGATATTAATAGCTATGAAATTATTGTGAATTATTCGCTAATTTGGATGTCGATTGTGATGGATGCTATTGATTGATGTTTTGGATGTTTATTTAATTTGATATTTTGCTATCATCTTGTATATTATTTACGGTACATAAAACTATAAATCGAATTATTTCGAAAAAATTAAGAAATAGGTTGAAATGATATATACCTATGACATTTATTTTGGGTTAAAAGGATATATACCCATCCCAGAATTAAATTGAAATAATTGATTCACTTGGCCCTAGGATAGAAAATTATATATGGACACCAGATTGGTTAAATTAAATGATTTTAAATTTATTATTTTAAAATGATATAAATGATCTGATTTTTAAGAAATAAAAATCAAATTTGTAAAAATCGAACTATTTTTTGAACTTGAGCTTGAAGTGTTGAAATTTATGTTGATAACAGGAATTGTTTAAATAAATGAAGTTGAGATTTTGAAATCACAATTGAAATATGATTCGAATTTCAGAACTTGATTTGTTTTAAAGGAATGGAATTTTATTCGAACTTTGAATATTGTTAAGTAAAAGTGATATAAAATGATATCTTGTAATTGAGATCGAAATTGAATTATATTTGAAAATTTGGATTTTAAATTGGGTATTGAAGGTAAATTTGATTTAAGTGTTTTGAATCGATATTTCAAAAATCGAACTTGGAATTGATATAAATCAAAATGGTTTAAATTTAGGAATCGAGTTGAAAATAATTTAGAATTGGAATTGAAATTAACATGGAATTGGAATTGATAATAATTTGGAATTGAAATTGCAATTAATTTGGAATTAGAAGTGAAATAAATTTGGAATTGGAAGTGAAATTAATTTGGAATCAAAGTAAAATTTGACTTGAAATCAGAATTGAATCGTTTAAATCGAAATGGAAATTTAAAGTGATTTGAATTATGAAATTTGAAATTTAATCGGTTTGACTTTGATATGATGTTCAAATAAATTATGTAGTATACACTATTAAAAATATATCTTTTGAATATTCAAATTATTTTGATTTTTCCAAACTATTTTACTATATAAACCATTTTCAATACTTAAACATTTTTCTATTAAACTATTTAAACTATTTTCTAAAAATTCAAACTGGTCAAAAGGGTGGAATGTTAAATTTAAATCTTGGATTTAAATACGAATTAGGTTAAAATGAAGTTATAACCTAAATAGAAATTCAAAATAATTTTATAAGCAAAATCGGGATGTTATGGCAAAAATGATTTTGAAATGGAATGGTATATTTTAAGTAAATATGATGATTTCGAAATGGATTTGATTTTGAAGCGAATATGATATTTTGATATCAAGTAGAAATTGTTTTCGAAATATAAAAATACCAACCGGTGTGTAAAACGACGTTTGGTTGTTAAAGAGACCGAGGCCTCTTATTAGCATACTCTCTGTCAATATTGGATTTATAACTGTATACGCGGAGGAGACTCCCGAACGAAGTGGTTGGATTTGGCGTCGTTTGTTAGATTTGAAAAAGAGAACGATGATGGATTTTTCTAACACTTATGTCAATTTGAAATAACTAAAACAGGATTGTACCGGTCAATGAGGCTAGCTACCTCTAGCGGACGCACTTCTTCATATTACCATCATTTACATTGTGATTGATTGGTGGCACCCTCTGATTTTAGGAGTGTTAGACGTGGTGGGCCATTAGGGGTTAATACTAGCCGAGAAGGGTAAAATGGTAGTGTCATACCTTGGGCATTGCCTCACGTGCTTGTCATACTTTTATCCTTATACGAAACTTCTACAATTTTGGTTTAGTGTTCTCATATCACGGCGCATCCCTATCCATTGATGATTTACTGGTGTTTTATATGCATGCAATACAGAATTGCTTAAAAGTGGGTTAATGGGGATTAATAATAAAGCCTTAACGCTATTTTGCTATTTATTTTATTGATTCGACATTATATATGTAGCGATTCTACTACATATAAATATTTTGACGGATCCTTAAGCTATGAAAAATCTCGTAACATCTTTTCAGTTATTGAACTCACATTATACATCAGATAAGAGATGAAAAACCCTGTAAACATCTCTGACGCCATGACACTTATGTTATATGCCATATCGATTTGACTCACATAAGAATATTTTAGTCCCGACTTGAGTGTTTTGTCTTTTCATTACGCCCAGGTCAGCCCTGAGTTTTCATCTTATTGAAGAATTATTCTGGAGGACAAAGACGAAGATTTGGTATATTATTACTGTTATTATTCCTACATCATGTTGTTTGCTGCATAATTTATTTATTCCTGATGTTTATATGACTTTGGTAAATGTTGTATAAATTATAATCAAATGGATAATATAAACAGCTTCATTAACTGTTTATTTGATTATTATTTTTATCGTTCTGCTGCAAGATTCTATGTTTGTTTTCTTCTTCTTTTCTTATTTTTCTTAATTAACCCCATTAATTATCTATATTCCGGATTGTTTAAGTCGGACATGTGTAGATTATTGTTGATTTAAACCTTCTGAAATGCAGGGTGTCACAATTGGTATCAGAGTTTTTTTTAGCGATAACCTTTCCTTTAATGGGGTAACTCATTAGAGATAAGGTCAGTAGTACCCTAGAATGAGTTTGAGTGTATATATACATGAGCGCGTATTTGTTTACTTCTAGGCTTAATTCTATACATATAGTTTTATTTCCATGTATTCTTATATTAGGTTCATTAGATTACAATACTCTCGCCTCTGTTCGTGAACCGTGCCCATCTACTCCATAGTATATTAAAATCTAATAACTAATATATACATACATGTAGCTATATGCCCAATGACCATATTGATCATAGGTACCACCCATCGTACCTTCCATATCCTCCTCAAAAAGGGCTCCATTATCTTGCTTTGAGAGCGTTCCGTAACTACATTTGTAAAAGACCGCTTCATAAGGCCTACAATACAAATGCTCCATCATCTTGCTCCATAGCTATATTTGCAAAGGACTGCTTCATAAGGCCTACAATACAGATATTCCACCGTCTTGCACCGCGAGCATTCCGTGGCTACATCTGTAAAGGACTGCTTCGTAAGCCCTACAATATAAATTCTCCACTACTTAATATGAAAACGTAAAATTGCGTCCGCACTGGTCTATGCCAGTGCGTGGACATCCACAATGTACCACCCAATGCTTACACTGAGAACTGCGTAATCGTTCTGTCTACTGTTTGAATCCTAACAACAAGGTCTACCTTGTACGGAATTCATTCGAGGATTTTCTATATCTGTAAAGGTGTGCTTTGTTAGGCCTACAATACAGATATTCTAGTTGGTTTGTCTGTTTTTCATCATGGCTATGGCCCTATGCAGCCATCCCTTAACTAATTGAAAGACTTCTAAAGAGTTAAGTGGTCGTGCCCTACAGCAAACATTCTAACATCCAAATGGCGGTGCCCTCCATCCAATGTCTCGATAGTGAAAGAATCATTGGCCTGTTGGTTTAACTCTAGTATTTTCCGAAATCGCGCTTGGTCTTCATGCTGGCCGATACCACACGCGACTATCCTTAAACTTACTTGTAAGTACTAGACGTACTTATACCCTACTCCAACACCAAGCCCTTTTGACTTCCTACAAAGGTCTGCTTCGTTAGGCCTAATGCAAATGCAGTCAAGGCATACTCTCTTGATGGAACACCCACGGGCCTGCAATCCGGGAGTGCAGCTTCATTAGGCCTACCTAGAGGGCTATCCTAGAATATCCTCACACCCCGTTGAAGTCTCGCACTTCCTTGAAGCCCAAAATACTAAGTTGGACATGCTTCTCCATTTCTGAAATCCATGATGAACTGCTTTGTTAGACGCTACATCCTTTGGGCTACTCCAAACACATCTCAATTCTTTTATTAGATCCTAAGTATAATATTTTAATTTGCGTTTAGTTTACTTTCTTATTCTGTTGGCTACTTATTTAACCTAATTAGCATATTCTTGCCCTCTTCTTACCTTTATCTATTGTGATATTTTCATTTATTTAATAGGAAATGCTGTTGGTATGAACCACATTCATTATCTTGCTTATTTAAATTAATATAAATCTTAAGTTCATTAATATAAGCCTCTTTTATCATTCCTGCTTTATTTGCTTATTGACTTAATATAAATTATTTTAATAAATTCTACCATTATTATTGCTCATTAATTTTTTCAAAGTCTCAAAATAAGCTTTTTCGTTCTTATTACTTAATTATAACCTATGTTATAATTCTACCTATAATTGTCTTCTTTTATAGTCCGTACATAATTCCAGCATTTCTTTTTTGTTCTAATCTGCCTTCCTTATTATGATATATCTTATATTATATAATTCACTTATCATAATAACTATCTTCTTAAATAGTCTACATAGTGGATGCAGACCTAGGTTCATTATCGTTTACAGCTTCAAGTTCTTATCTTATAATTTACTTGATTCATGTCATACATTATTTTATTATCTTCTATTCTAGGAAGTAATTCTATTTTATTTAGTTGGTTATGAAAACTATATTTAAAATTCCATTTCCATATCTTAATATTATATATTACTAAACAATAATCTGAAACTACTAGATATTTCTTTTACTATTTTAGAATAATGTAAAACACAGTGGTTTCTTTATTTTACACTAATTCTCTTTTTCTTTCTTTTATTCTAGCAATTACGGTCATTATTGTCTTTCAAATATTAAATTATAGAAATGTATCCTATTTTCTGAACCAACCAATTAACATTTTAGTTACTCTCAAATCCAGTTATTAGATTAATTAACTTTTCTCAATTTAACGTAATTTATAACAGTAATTCCATTCCTCAAACTTTTATTACTTTACATCTTATTTCCTTCATTTCAGTATTCTTAATTATTTACGTTTAATCTATTCTAACACATACACGAAGAAAGAGGAGAAAATAGAAGAAGAATGACCCTTGTACATAAATCTAAAACGTAGAAATAGATGTAAATAAATACTAATACTGTAAATAAATTGTAAATTCCTTATAGTTTATCATAACTTCATTAAAAAGATTAATTATTGAATAAAATTATCTAAATGGGAATTTAATGATAATATATCTTAAACTCAAAAGATATATAAATAAATCCACTCACATTGCTAGCTTTTCAAATCTCCCTGTTTTTTATTTCAAATCTGTCTCTAACATCTATATTCACCTCCTTTATAATCCTTATTTGGAATTACAAAAGATATATTTATTTATATATATATATATAATATTTAAAAGAGAAAAGGAAGAGATTTGGATTAGAAATAGCAAAAAAACCTCAGATATAGGGCTTTGACCTTTAACATAGCCTTCTGATTTGAACAAATTCCTAATTCTCTAATTAGTTCTATCTTCGTTCTATTTAGATCTGAATTCGTGTGAATTTGATCTAAATTTTATTATTAAGAAAGTGTAGAAGAGAAAAATGGCGGAGCTTCTATCGACAAGAGAAAAATAATGAGAATAAAAATGAGGCTCTGCACCTATATTTATAGTGGTTCAAATCAGTGCTAACCATTAGATATAAAATCCTAAAATCTAAAGCGTGTAGTCAGTCTATAGACATTAAATTAGTATGTTTTCTTTTGCCTTTTTTAATTTCAAATTGATTCTCCAACAATCTTTTCATTAATCACATTCCCCTACTCTCTCGCAATCTATGGAAATATATATTTTTAAATGTGATGTTTATTTTAAATAAGATATCCCTATTAATTACTCGATTAATAGATTTCATATGTACCTAGAATTAATTTACTATCAAATTAATCTCTACCTGCACTGTGATTTCTTACCAAATTAATATGCCAATCAACACCATCACATGTATGCATATTAATTTATTTTATTTCCATAATTATTGCATGCATATATTCTACAACTGAATTTTGAATCGCAATCTAAATTATATATGTTACCATATGTCTCCATGTTTATTAATTGACAATTTATTACTTGCATAAATTACTCTTCCTCCGTTCTATTCTCTTGCACTAACATGTATGTTTCTAATCATATCAATTAGTTGCTACAATATATGTTTCCTTTCTTGTCAGTCACCATCAATTAATCATCTCTACTAATTAATTGAATGTTAATTTTCCTTTTAAACAAACACCGTCAATTAATCTTTCCTATTAATTGATTTTATATAATTTCTCTCTCTAACTTATTTGTTATACAAATATATATATGTATTCCAAATAATATTAATTAGTTGCCCCATTTACAAACATTTCTTTGTTATAAAATTTCAAACATATATAACTTAATTATATTATTTGCATATATAATTGTAATTTAATGCGGGGTGTTACATTCTTCTCCCTTTAGGAAATTTCGCCCCCGAAATTTGATAAGGGTTCAATTATGCAATTATTCGCATTAATCACATCCATTTTGTGTACAGCCAATTTTGCAACAATTCGTGCATAGTGCAAAGTGCAATACATCATAAAATATATGCATGTACAAGAATTTATATGCGGTACCTCCTGTATGAATGTTTTTTCTTTTAGAAATTCCTTTTAAAACATGATGCACACATCCTAAATATACTTGCAATTTCTATATGAGTGCAATCTCTTGAAAACTCAAAACATTTTTCATTCAATTTTTCCCACACTTCTACTCAATAGGAGCATAGTTCAACAAATTTTTACGTCCAAACCTACCATACAACTTTTAATTTTTGAATTTTAGAAAATTCTAAATTTCCAAATTTGATTTCTTATGTTATAAAGAAAGTGGGAAATAAAAATTTTCGTATTTTTCGATTTTCTTTTGCGCACATCTTTCTCCATACTTGGGATTTAGGCTACTATTCTAAAGAAAATTACTTCCCCAAGCACGATTTATATAAGAAAATATCTCTTTTTAAATTTTTTTATTGACATTTCCGTCGCTTTATTTAAATTTGTTATTTTCTTTTTATTTATCTTATTCTACTTTTACTCTTTTTTTTATACAGTAACTAAACACAACTAACATCTAGGGAAAGGAGGTATAGGACCATGTCCCTTTTGACACAGAAAGGTCATACTCTAGGAATCCAAGTAACTCATATGCTCCTCTTGCCGCCTATTACTTGTTACCAACTTACGCTATATCACTCATCGCGAATAAGATCTATTCATCTCTTCCATTTCATGCTTAAAAAGGAATAACTAAGTCTCGTTTACTGCAATGGGTAAGGGTTTCAATATATGTAGTCCCTATCTAAAAAGACAACTGAGCTTGGGGGAAATTTCTTTTTACCTCTCATTTTTCCCCAACTAAAGTCTACCTATCCCAACCACGTGTGTCTTATTATCTGATTAATAACATTTCACTATTCTTATATAGTCTGCATACATAAAGCAACATTTCTAGGTTTTCACTAGTGTCTTATGCACTTTACGGGAACTTCTATTATTACTAAGAGTAATTACTGCTATAACCGTATACTTTTCTCGTTACACCTAGGAAATGATTCCTATCTACTTCATATTTAAAAGTCTGATTTGCTTTAGTATTTATCAAATTTTCTTCTGAAATTAAAATTTATAAAGTTTATCTTTTCAAAACTTATTTACTTTTCCACCAAACCATCTTTTTTTTAAACATGTCTTGCTTGCTCTTAAAATGTTTTTCTTTTTTCTTAATTTTGAAAAAATGTCCTCACATGTTTTCAAAATATCCTTCCCTTTTATAGATTTTCAAATTTACTAAAACTGAGGTAAATAAGAAAAATTATTTTATCAAAAAACTCTTAACTTTCCTGCTCTTCCAACTACTTAACCTTGAAGGAGTTACTAACTTACTAGACTTAATGGTTTTATACCTTAATGTAATGGAATTACTTTCTCTTATGAGAAACCATTAACACTAAAATCTTCTATGAATCATTTAAAGGAGTATTTCATGTTTATGTGAAATTATAATGAATTTATATTATATTTTATCGTAATAGGCTATATAAAATATGGTGCTTTCCATACCTTGTACATCTCTTTCACGTATTCCTTATAACTTGCATGTGACGACCTGGAATTTCTGGATATTTGAAATTGAAATATTTAATTAATTTTAAATATCTGAAAGTTAATTTAACTTGAATTTCAAATATCATTGTTTATTTGGATAATTAAATTTATGGATTAAATAATTGAAAACTGGATAAAATATGGAATCTGGAATTTAAAAGCTTGATAAAATATTTCAATGGCTTATAAAATATATATTAGTTATACCGAAGATAATAGAAGTGTTAAAAGTAAATTTTAAGGTGTTTTGCTTAGTTTTAAAAATATATCGTTTAAATTTGATATTTAAAAATAGTCTTCCGAGGCACAGCTTTGGATTTCGACGAAACATATTCTATTGGATCCGTGATAGTGTATTATTATCGAATTTCAAATTTCGTAGTGTTTGGACTTGTTGGGTGATCGTGCGGTAGGTAAATGTGTTGAAATCTATATTGAAATTTGTTATAATAACTGGGTCCAAAAAGCTATCTTCTACAAACGATCGAGTTAGGCCTCGAAACCTTTTTCAGTGCATTCAAAATATGGGTATAACATTACAAACGTCTAGCGGCACGCCTCGATAGGAGGTTGAGATTTTTAGTTGTGTTTATCGAGATGATTTGAATTTAAATTCAAATTTTAATTTAAATAAATAATTGCATTGCAACCCTGCAGACACGTAACGGAATTTAAAGTAGTGTCTTCATTAAGGACATGCGCATTCTTTAAAAATAATAATAGAACAGAAACAGCAAAGTAAAAGAAAATCGAGCCTTCCTTTATCTTCAGAAAAAATCGAAACCGAAAAGATAAAAAACAACAGGAAATTACTGTCAAAGACAAAATTTCACAGGTATTTATCCTCAAAGACAGACCTTCAATATTTTATTCTGAAGGACAACTTTCTGTAGGTATCAGTTTTTAGTTATTGATAGCAGTTTTTAAGTACCGTTTGTAGTTATCGGTAGCAGTTTTTAGGTATCCATTTTTAGCTCGGTAGCAGTTTTGTTGTCCTTATGAATAATTTTGGAAAATGTTTGTCCTTATGAATAATTTTTAGAAAAATGTTTGTCCTTGTGGTAAAAATATTGAGGTCGTGTCCTTGAGGCAAAAAATATATAAATTTTTGTCCTTTAAATTAATTCCCCCAAAAAACAATTGCTTGAAATTTGAATGGCCGCTTCTCTATTAAATCATGAAATCTTTTTCTTTTTTATTCCTCGCCTTCCTGAATTAAATCAGTCAATTAAAACAAAAAAATAGGGGCGATGAGGCCGATTCGAAATAGATCGGCAAGAAGGGAAGATAGTCGGCTCAATGAACCATGATTTTGTGTGAGGAGGATGGTTGACTTCAGTACAACTAGGAGGAGAGGCATAGTAGCTCGCGTGCTGTGGTGTGCCGACGTGGCCACTGACTCGTTCACATTCGTATGCGACGTGGTAGGGTTTTGAGTATTGAGATTTTGGGAAAGCATTGTGCATGGTGGTCCGCTCCTTACTGTGTTAAGGTATTGTTTTTCTATTATTTTTATTTTCAAGATTAACTAGTTAAATTTAAAACTATTAAAAAAAGATACGAATCAGTTTATTTCAGAAAAATAATAATATATATATATATATCCAGGTTAGTGTGTGTGTGTGTGTATGCAGTAAGGTATAATAAGTTCCGCCTTTAGTACAATTTGATTTAACAGTATTTGATTTAGCAATAAGGTAGATCTATAGTTATTTTTATTCTTCAATTTCAACTCAATCTAGATAATATATAAGTATGTAGCCCGTGCCTATGGTACAGGTTTAAGTTTTGCTTGACGTAACCTACAATATGGTGTGTTGGATATGTACAAACCATGCACTTTAAACAAACTTTTAAAAAGTAATAAAAGTGCTATCAGTTTTTCAAATACTGTCCACTGCCAAGTAGACAAATGATATTAGCACTTCAACCAAAGTTACACAGCCAATGTAAAAACTAACTATCATGTTTGTAAGTCGGTAGCATTAAGGCAGTCTTACTTTAACTATTTTTTAAGTGTTGAACCTTACAATTAAGACGTATGTGATGTTATAAGTTATAGAAAACATATCAGCTTTCATCTGGAAATAAAATGCAAACTAAATTTAAGAAACAAAATGCTTCTCATGGAAATTAAACTTGCATAAATGAAAAAATGATCATGGTAGTCATATCATCAACGAATCGTCTGGATTATAATTACCGATTAACTGACTTTGGAGTTTAGACATTTCAACCAAATTTTTTTAAAAAAAAAATAGATACAATACACTCTACACATAGACTGTCAACTCTAGGCATACCAAAAAAAATCAAAAAATTTGTAATGTCGGTTGATAATCGATAATCAGCATGCATATGTGGTTTAATAAAGTTAACCACTAAAATAAAATTTAATAATAAACGTGCAATAAATAGGATGAAAAAAATCATGCAATTCATTTTAGAAATAGCTAAAAATAATCATCTTGTAATGGAAAATTAAGTTAACTCAAAGAAATGCAGTATCACAGTAATATAATGAACAACATGTTTTTAACAAATAGACTGGAAAAAAAGACAACCAATATGGTAATATATTGCACATGTATTGCATATATCAGTTTTGTACATCATTTTCACCAAAAAAAAGCATCGCTTAAATGCCGTGTGTGCAAGCACGCGCATATATATAATCACATGAACCCATAGAGCGGTTGAACATAAGATTGCAAAAAACTAAATTCAACTAATACAACTGCAAAATGAGTTTATAAAATGCATATTTTTAGTACTTGGGCAAAAGCGGGTACAGTCTACTGTTAAAAATAAAACTAAAAATCAAACCAAAAATTAGTTAAATTATTCTGATATCCTTCTCAACTGTTTAGTAAAAATCCTAATAAACAGGCAACAAAGAAACAAATTTTGATAAATACACATATTGAACATATTATAGTATGTAGGGCTACGTATGGATGTGTTTTATTTTTAAGCTTATGTTTCGCTTAAGGTACATTGTTGCTGTCAATAATAGTAGGTTTTGTATTTTATTGCACTTATGTGGGCATGTGTGAGTGTAAACTGTATGTATGTATATATATATGTATGTATGTATATGTATATATGTATATGTATATGTATATATAAGGCACAGGTTCAAATGCATGTAAAATATATGATATAGAAGTAACTTAATATTTGTAACGATGCATGTAGGGAAATTATTTGTGAATAGAACAGACCTTGATCTGATAATTAAAGAAAACAAAAAGCATGTAAAAGCAGACTGCCTTGAGCATATATTTTTTTTACCATGACAGCCCCCTTTGAACTACTGATCAAAGCTATTGATAGTCACAGCGACTTAAAAGTGCGACCCGTCAAACTACTTTTTGTAAACAAATGATAATATCCAGTCAGTATGAAAAAAGGGCAATGGAGGTTGGCGGTAATAAAATTACCATGTTCAAAACTGTCCAAAATATAGAAATTGACCTGCATGCCAAAAAATTATAAAAGAATTCAACTTGCTACTAAATAATTTATTAACTCAAACAATACCCACACCACAAAACCAAATGCAAGAATATACTTAAGTTTTACTTTCAGAACAGTGAGTTTATTGATATCCAGTGTGAAGTTTATGTGAGCATTGGTTAGAATTGATAGCAACTTACCCAAGATTTTTGATTCCTTGCTGTGCGGGTGAGATTAACCTGAACATGGGTCAAAGCAACGACCGAAGGAAGAGATTAAACAAAGCTGCACACATTACGCTGCGTCAGATCCAAGTTCCAATCACCAGATTGGAATAATCAGTATCGACGATACATAAATTGTAAAAATTGGCAAGACATTGGAACAATAAAGGTGAATAATAATCTGTTGTGGAAGAGAAGGTGGATTGGGAAATGCGTTGATTTGAAGTAGTGGGGACCTTGGGTTTTGATCTTCTACTTTTTCTTTGGAGATGCAGCTGGATGAGAAGGGTAATAATAATGATATAGTGGAAAAATTAAAAAACCAATTCAATAATTCCCAGTACTAAGATTGTGCGTGTTATCCCAGCCGCTTGATATATAAGCTAAAAATACATCTTTGTTCGCCTTTGTCTTACCAAGAGATCTTATTACATAGTTATAGATTGTTTTAATTATTAGTCCCACATCCTTTAGAATATGTTAGTTTTTATTATATATAAGCTAAGAGAGTGACAAAGAAAGACATCTAATTAAGTGAGTTGAAATGATGCCGTGAACTTTAATAATATGGTCAAGGAAAAGGTGACACTTAGATTATTTGACATTTCGGTTGAAATAATTTTAACTACTACAGCCGACTAAAATTATATCTAATTAACGCGTTATTTACAGAGACCCTTAAGGGTATTTTAGGAAATTCAAAAAGACGCGGTTAAATTCTATTCATAGAATTCTCATCATTAATAGTAGAGATGTGTAAATAAACAGAAAAAAGAAATTTACTGCAGGATAAAATAGCAAAGGTAATTTAGTTTTAACTAAAATTATAGAAGGTGTTTAATTTTAAAATTAATTTTTGATAAATAGATAATTAGTAAATTTCGAGGATGTGTGTATATATATATATAGGATTTCAAAGCTGGGATTTTTGAAAATGTCTTGACTTTAGTTTTTTCTTTTAGAATCTTTTCAAACATATAAGAATGATTTTTGGAAAGGGAGGTATTTTCAAAAGAGGAATTTTATTATTTAGAACACTTCAAATTTTTTTAGAGTTGATTCGATTCGAACAAATTAGTTTAAATAAAACTAATAAATGATAATTGATTATTCGATTACTTCAAATATTAACAAAACATATAATATTTATACATGGTCTAAAATCGTAGAGAATCAAGCCGGATTGGAAGTGGGTTGCAAACTAAAATCAAAGGTGAGTTCTCCTCACTCATTTGGATTGCCTAGATAATTTAAATGAATAAATTTAAATTATTGGATGTGCTTGGATGAATTTAATAATTTATCTATTGGATGATATTATACATATATATATTGAAGTGATTGATTTCCCACATTATATAGCAGATGAGACCTTATGCGCTCCGCATAATAGCGGATGACCCCTTATACCGTGATATTCCCCTTGAAGTGGGATTGATATTTTAAACTGTTGTGCTAACATCTGTGTATGTAGGGAAACAGGTTGGAGGATCCAACTAGATTCCTCAAAATGATGAATTTATTTTATATTCAGTGGTGTGATTTATGTGATAATCTGTGATGGATTATATTGATTATATTGAGAATTGAAATTTCTGAATGCTATGGTTTAGTTGAATAGATATTAGTATTTGAGAAAAATGAAATTTTTATAAAGATTGAATTTTTAAAGGAAAATAAAATAGGGAATTTAAAGTAAATTATTATAGAAAATTTGAATAAATTAAAGAATGATTTGAAAAAGTATAAAAGTTGATTTTTAAATTCTAATAAATAAATTCCGAGTATGGGAAAGGAGATTTTGAATAAATAGGAATCAATGAACATAAGTGATATTATTTAAAGGAAATAAGAATTTATTTTCAAATTCAAGGTTTAAATTTGTATGGAAAAGATAAAGAAGAAATTTGGGAAAGTATGAAATTTGTATTTTTAGTTTAAATAAGATTTTAAATCATAGTAAAGAAGTTAAATCTGAAATTAATGGGTCTGAAATAGATTGAGTTAGTAAAGGAATTTATTTTTAAAATGAAGTAAATTTGGAAATCGATTTGGAAATTGATTACATGTTTGAAACTGTGTTTTAAAAGGAGATTGGACTATGGAATTTATAATCTGGGTTTATAAAGTGAAATATTTATCAGAGGATAATTTGAAAATATAAATTTAAACTGGGAAATTTTTAAAGGAATGGATAATTTGTTTTATAAATAAATAGTGATTTATTTTTAAAAGGTGTAGAAAAGAAAGTGTATTTCCCGAAAGGCCAATTATATTTTCAAAGTAAGATTTTAAAGTATAAGTTAGAGGTTTTAGCGTGGTTTTTAAAAGAATGTTGTAGAGAAATTTTATTATTTTAAATTGTTTAGAATTTTAAAGCAAATATTTATGTAAATTTATTTTAGCAATAATTATTTTAAAGGTTCAACCAGTATTATGATTTAAAAGAAATTGTTAAATATTTATATTTTATGAAGTAATTTTATTTTAAAGGTAGTTTGGCTAAAGTTTTTATTTGAAAAATTAGTATAGAATTTCATAACATTTATTTTAAATTAGTTTTGGACTAAGTTTTACACGAGAAATTATTATAAGATTTCATAACTAGTATATTAAATTAAATGTTTTAAGTAGTTTTTATTTTAAATATTTTAAAGTATATTTTTTTTGATGAAGTGATTTAAATTATTTTAAAATCTAAACATCAAGGCTTGGTGATTTTCAGTGGAAATAAAACAATTGCATGAGAATTTTCTCCCGAGAGAGAGAAGTGATTTGAAAACTATTTTTCAAAGGGTTGAAGAGTGGAAATATATCTTGCGAAGATATTTTGAAATAAATAGATAATTTGAAAATTATTAATGCCTGATCGTTGTTTATGGATGTTATATGATAGTTAAATAACCGACTATCAATATTGGCCAATGTGCGGATCATTTCGAAGAGATCGGGATCGGGATTAATTTTAAGAAAACCACTTCGATCCGATTTAAACTTTTTGTGAGGAAGACAAGAGCTTGGAGTCGAAGATGGAGCGGTGAAGTGTAAGGGCTAATCGCTATTAATCTTGAGGGTGATTTCAAAGTGGATATAGTAGGAGTAGTGCCTTTGGTTCCGTTCGAACCTGGAACGGACTTGTATGGATGAATGCTATCAGAACATCGTCAAGGGGAGGCGATAAGCATTCTAAGTGAATGTGTGCTAAAAAGGTAACGCAAAGCCTCGAGCCTCATCAACGGGGAATGGCTAAAACAAAGGAGGTACACACAAGGTTAAGTGACTAGCAACCAATTAGGGTAAGGTCACTCCTGTCTAGAGGTCCCTTTATTTCGGTTGTATGGGCGGTTGTTGATCCCAACCGCGGAGAGATCTTATTCAAACTATCCAGTAAGGGGTAGCTCCGGTCTTGTGATGTAGGGGATCAGGGTGGATCCTTGGCACGGTGATTTAGACCATGTACTATGACGGGCGGTACCCCAGTAGCCCTGCCATTGTATGGAATCCAATCTCCAATAAGTGCCTGTACGATTTTGATTGTGCCCAACTATGCTGAAACGTGAGATGCAAACATTTCAGCTAGATTCTATTTTACTTTCTATAGACACTATTATAATATCAGACGGATTTGATAAAAATATTTTGGTTATCATAAGGTAAAAAACCCAGCATGTTTATTTGTGGCGCGGTCTTACGAGATACCTTTGATTTCAAACAATATTCAAAACCTTAATAATCCAATTGATGTGTTTTCTCACTCTAGTTTTCGCGAATGACTCAGGTGTTATGTAACTATAATGCTCAGGTCAAACCGAGTATCATAGAGTACAAATTCTGGATGGACTGCTATGGAGCTCAGGAGACGAGCTGGATGACGAGGCGTATTTCCGTAGATTTATATTCCGCTATGCAGTGAAGTTGTATAGTTGGTTTTGTGAGGACAGGTTCTGATAACTGTCCAGTTGTGTGCTATAAATTTTGTTGTACTTTGATGATGTAATGTATAGAAAATATTCTTTTGTGTAAAGAATCAATTATTATCTATTATATTTTATTCCGCTGTGATGGTAAGATTCTGTTGATGTTTTATTTTCTCTTCTTCTACCTTCTTCTTCTTTAACCCGAACGGTCTGTTTTTCTGGCATTCGATTGTTTGACATTCGATACAGTTGACGTATTGATGTCGATTTTCGGGCATCGAAAAATCGGGTCATTACATTATGGCATTAGAGTTGAAGGTTAAGCAAGAACCTTGGCTCTTGTGGGGATTACTCATTAGAAATAGAGTCCGTAGTACTCTAGAATGAGTTTGAGTATTAATAGATATGAGCGTGTATTGGTTAATGAATATAAAAATTTGTTTTTATATTGTGTCAACTTATCGGTTTATAAATTCTGGTCGGTGCAGTCTGGCAACTATCGATAGGGATTTCTAAACTCTTAAACTAGGCAAACCGACACAGTATTGTTTTAAAATAGGATAAATGAAATAATTTAACACAAAATTTTTTGTATATAAAAGAAATAAATTTTTGTAAATTTTTACAATATATGGTTTCTTGGTTGTTTGGAAGTGATAATATTAAATTATTATCATTGTTGTGTAAAAAAAATTGAATAAGAAATTGAAATCATAACTAAAAGCTAAGAAATAAATTCATATACAAATTGGATTTGTAAATGTAAATTGTAAATGTGATTTATAATTAAAATGAGATAAAATTTCAGTGCAATGTTTGAATATTAGTTGAAAGGATTTGGAATTTGAAAATTTAATTCCTTTTGAGTTTGAAAATGATTTTCAAAGGTTTTGGAGAAATAATAGTGATATTATTTCAGAAATATTTTTGAACTGGATTTGAAATCTGGTGGAATTTGGATTTAAAAATATTTGGAAATGTTTTAAAGGGATAAAAACACTGAACTCTTTACGGTCGCTGGAAAATAACTTCGGTGATGACTGCAGCATCATCGATGTTTATTTTCGAGTTTCCAAGAGAGGAATTGGTACTAAAATGTTTTAAATTGGAGATTATTTGCAAAACCGTGATAGGTTTTAAAATTCAAATGAAATTGGAATTACAAAGGAATAATTTGGTTTGGGTATATATGATTTCAAAAAAAAATGTTTTTGAAAGTTTAAGCAATTGTTTAAAACTCTAAAAGTTTAACTGAAATGTTTATGTAATATAAATAGATTGATAGCTTATAGAATTTGAAATCTGTTAGAATAAAATTTAACTTAAAAGGGGGTTGAATAAAAGTAAGTGTGAAAATGAAGTAGATTAAAAAGGGTTAGTGAATAAAATAAAAATAAGTGGGAAAAACTCATGGAAGTTTAAAATTTAAATTGAATCGGAATGTAAGTAAAAGTGAGCTTTGAGAAAATAATTATTGAAAATATTTTTATTGAGATTTTAAACAAATGTATAAAGGAATTTACATTTGTAAGTAAGTAAAATGAAAGTGGAATGTTCGAATTAAATTTGAATTGTGTTAAATGAAGTGAAATGGAAAATTAGCCAACTTGGATTAAATAAAACAAAGTATTAAATTTAAAATTAGTAAGTAAACTAATTGATTTAAATGGTAAGCAAATAAATTGAAAATGAATATTGGAATGATATTTAATTTAAATTGTGTAAGTAAAGTGAAGTTGTGGAATTAGATCAAAGTAGACTAAAAATAATTTATGTTTGGAAATAAAGTCCATTTGGATTTAAAATAAATTAGCAAGTGAAATTAACTAAAGAAATGATTAATGGTTTGAAATAAGATGAATAGAATTCAATATTCAAACATAAAAGATAAATTGAATTCACAATGGAATTAGTAATTTAAGATTAAGTAAAATAGATATGAAAGCTTAATGTTAAAATGAAAATTAATATGAGCAGTTGTATAAAATATTTATATTGAACTTAAGAAATGAATGGTGAAATTCTTAAGTAAATTTGGTATTGGGAAAAAAATTTCTAAGTCAGTCAATGAATGAAGGTTTAGGAAGGGTGTGTGAAATGATAATTGTGAATAAAGGATAGAAATAAAAGTGATTGTGAATAAAAGAGAATTGATATAGCTTTAATCAAATATGGCTAAATATGTAGGATGTACGTATATTATTTTACTTGCATAGCGATTTGATCCAGATTCGAGCCCAGAATTTCGAGATAGTTATTTCGATCCGTATTGGGATTTTTCACTCGATTTTAGACGGCGAACCCTGGATATGGATTTTTGTTTGATTCTAGAAATTCTCTACCATAGTTTGTGGCTATGCAAGGAGAATGACGGTTTCTAATCAAGAAACCAGATCTGAGTCCGCACTAGAGAGTCGGGTGGACAATACTAGTTCGAAAGTGAAATTGTGTGATCGAGTGAGCGATCGAATTTGATATTGCGTACGGATGGTATATGTATATCGTATGGGCTCAAGTAAAACAAATGTTGAACTTTTGTAAGGAAATGTATAAAATGATTTTGAATGTTGTGATTGGATATTATTGCTTAGTAGGATACAGGTGTTTAAAAAGCAAAAGTAAATTGGAATTTTTAATTTCACAAGATAAATAGAATTGCTCAACAAAAAGGTATTATTTAAATTTTTGTATGAAATTTGATGATTTTCTGGGTCTAGCCACTTGGCTTTTGTTTTCTTTTTGAAATTTGGACGTCTGTAGAGGCATTTTGTAGTTGTACCGAGCTAGCCGCCAAAGGAGACGCTGGCAAAAAAATTCGAAAATTTAAGGAGTTAGAAAAATTTTGAAAAATTTTTGATGGTGTAAAATTTGGTTTTAAATTTAATTTTGAATTATAATTTGAATGGTTGAGGTAGTAATATTGTTTGGAACTTATGGATGAGTTTGGAAAAAAGTTAGTAAGAGTGATATTATGTCTTTAAAAAAAAGATTGTGTTGGGAAAGTTGTTTGAAAAACTGTTTGGCTTTAGGAAATAGTTAACGGGTTATGGACCATTCCTCTTAACTAGTAATTTCGGGGACGAAATTATTTTAAGGGGGGAGGAATTTGACGACCCGGAATTTCTGGATATTTGAAACTGAAATATTTAATTAATTTTAAATATTTGAAAGTAAATTTAACTTGAATTTCAAATATCACTATTTATTTGGATAATTAAATTTATGGATTAAACAATTGAAAACTAGGTAAAACAAGGAATTTGGAATTTAAAAGCTTGATAAGATATTTCCATGGCTAATAAAATTTATATTGGTTATACTGAAGATAATAAAAGCGTTAAAATTAAATTTTAAGGTGGTTTGTTCAGTTTTAAAAATATATCGTTTAAATTTGATATTTAAAAATAGCCTTCCGAGGTACAGTCTCGATTTTCGTCGAAACTAGTTCCATTAGATCTGTAATAGTGTATTATTATCAATTTCGTAGTGTTTGGAGTTATCGTGTGATCGTACGGCAGGTAAACGCGTTGAAATCTATATTGAAATTTAATATAATGACTGGGGTCCAAAAAGTTATCTTCTTCATATGACCGAGTTAGGCCTTGAAACCTTTTCCAATGCATTCGAAATATGGGTATAACACTATGAACGCCTAGCGGCATGCCTCGATAGGAGGTCGAGATTTTTAGTTGTTTTTATCGAGACGATTTGAAATTAAATTTAAATTTAAATAAATAATTGCATTGCAAGCCTGCAGACACGTAACGGAATTTAAAGCACGTGTCTTCATTAATGACACACGTATTCTTTAAAAATAATAATAGAACGCAAACAGTAGATTAAAAGAAAATCGAGCATCTTCAAAATAAAAATTGAAACCGAAAAGATAAAAAAAATTAGTTGCTTGAAATTTTAATGGTCGCTTCTCTGTTAAATCATGAATTCTTTTTTCTTTTTTTTCCGCACCTTCCTGAATCGAATCAGTCAATTAAAAAAAAAAAAAAAGGGACGATGAGGTCGATTCGAAATCGATCGGCGAAGAAGGGAAGATAGTCGGCTCGACGAACCACGATTTCGCGTGAGGTGGATGGTTGACTTCGATGCGGCTAGGAGGAGAGGCATAGCAGCTCGTGTGCTGTGGCGTGCCGATGTGGCCACTGACTCATTCACATTCGTACGCGGCGTGCTAGGGTTTTGAGTATCGAGATGAGGGGGAAGCATTGTGCATGGTGGTCCGCTCGTTACTGTGTTAAGGTATTTTTTTCTTTTATTTTTATTTTCAAAATTAACCAGTTAAATTTAAAACTATTCAAAAAAAGATATGAATCAGTTTATTTCAGAAATATATATATATATATATATATATCCTGGTTAGTGTATATATGTATGTGTGTGTGTCTATATATATATATGTATGTATGTATGTCTATATATATATATATGTATGTATGTATGTAGTAAGGTATACTAAGTTCTGCCTTTAGTACAATTTGATTTAACAGTATTTGATTTAACTGAAACACAATGCTTTACAATATATTGCAACATAATCTAATGGATCGTATTTGAAATTCTTATTCCTATCCGAAATAGTGGTCTTTATCGTTTGTTGTAATTTGTTGTAATTTGTTCTGTGCTTTTATGAAATGAAATAAGTATGTTATATTCAAAGAACATACTTTCTTTAGTTTTGATTGTTTTTTACACGGCGAACAACCGTCGACCAACATCATTTTGCACGACGATGAACAACCGAACAATGGTAGTTCGATGGTCGATGGCCGTAGAAAATGATGTTAGTCGACGGTTGTTTATCGTGCAAACGACTTTATGCGGTGGTTGATTGCCGTGTGAAAAACACAAAAAAGAAAAGAAAATTGGAAGTCCAATACCGCTCCAGTTGGATTGGGTATGTTGGGCTTTGATAATTCAGTGTAGCTGAATATTTGGCTCCTTCCCTCCTCCTTGTTTGGGGAAGACCCGACTAAACTAGATCATAGCATTGAAGTCATATTCTCGAGAATCAGTTCAAATCATAGAAAAGTAACTATAAAGAAAGATAAAAAGAAACTAAATTAATAACAGGCCCAGAAACAAAAATCCCGAGACTTGGCTTAAAATAATCTCAAACCCTAACATATGACGTGGACACAATCATAGCCATGGCCGCAAGATCCAACGATCAGGAAGAAAAGGAGATGTGGGGCACGTGGGAGGAGCTGATCCTCGCTTGCCTGGTAAAGCGGTACGGACCCCACTCATGGGACGCCGTCGCCTTAGAGATTAGATCTCGGTTCCCTTCCGCCCACCGTCTCACTCCCGATGCGTGTCGATCCAGGTACCAACTTTTAAGATCACGATTTGGCGATCCAAATCTTGTCGGAGACGACGACGACGACACCTCCGATATCCCGTGGCTCGACGAGCTCAAGAGCCTCCGTGTCGCTGAACTTCGCCATGAGGTGCAGCGGCACGATGAATTTATTGGGTAGGCTTTACATGTTTTCTTTTGAAACATAGTTGTTTCGTTTTTTGAGTGGCCAATAATAAACACAACACAGGTCGCTGCAACAGACGGTTAGGAAACTAAAAGAAGAACGAGAAAGCGGATCCAGATCTGATACAAAAGAAGAGCGAAAAGAAAGCAAAGAGATTGTCGGAGTTGGAATATCTGGTGATTATTCCGGTAGGTCGTGTAATGAATCAAATAATACTGAAAGGAAGGAAGATCCGGAGAAGAAAATGGAGGAACAGGCGAAAGCGAATACAAATAAGGTTAATACTGGATCAAGATCTGGATCCGTAAACACAAATCCCAACCGAAATGAAAACGAGTCAAGCAGTGAGATGCAAAGTTTGTTTAGCCGGAGAAGGAAGCGAGGTGGTCGGGGAAGTGGTGGGGATACATCCGTGGCTTTGTCAGTCCGTAAGGAAAGGGAAGAGGCTGAGTTTGAAGCACAACCGTTGATTGCGTTTTTGGAGCGTATTCAATCAAGTAAAGATGGGTTAGTTTTCGAGAAAAGGCTCCAGAGCCAGGTAATTTTCATTTTAAAGAAATGATTTGAGTAAATTTTTCTGGGTGATGGTTAAGGAAAGTATGAATTTGGACGAATGATCAAAAATGCATATAAAGTTAAAATAAATGTTTTAGCGTCAATTTAACAGTTTGAAAGCGCTGGAAATTTTGCGAATTTCACATTTTAATGGGCATTAGTTCGTAGTGTATATGTACGTGTGTAAAAGCATAATTAGCATCCTTAGATGAATAAAAGTAATATTAATGTGCCATCTGTGCACACATTAAAACCAACAATTGTTTGATAGTGAAAGCGAGCACTATTCTAAATATCAATCTAACCATTGGTTTCATTATGACACAATACTGTGAGCATACGCTAACATCATCCGCTAAATAAATGATGTTGAAGTGAGGGAAAGAACAATATTAGAGTATTAGATAGTATTAAATACTCATATTAAATGTATCTATTAGACTATTAGTAATCTAGGGGTATTGTTCATGTGTAGTCTAAAGGCATCTCCAGTGGTTGAAGAATTCACTGAATTTGGTGAAAAAAAATTCCCAGTCGTCAATTTAAAAGGGACAATTGACAATTCAGCTGAAAGTTCAAGATCGGCTTGTGCGCCTATTTAATGGACGCCCAAGCCCTGACGACCATTTTATGGGCATCAGTAATCTCCAGTCTTTAATTTAAGGGTGACAATTCAGCTGTAAGTTCATGATCGACTTGGGCGTCCAAGTCCCCCATCGCTCCACCCCCTTACCTGTTGCAGAATGCCTTATTTCGACATGCAATGGCTATAAACGACCGTATTTTGAACTCCGACGGCTATAAACGGTCGTATTTTGAACTTCGACGGCTATAAACGGTCGTATTTTGAACTTCGACGGCTATAAACGGTCGTATTTTGACCCCAACGGCTATAAACGGTCATATTTAAAATTACAACGGCTATAAACGATCATATTTGTGATTTCATTACATATATCGGACTATTTTTCAGATTGTAATACATACATCTCTTCTTCTATTACAATTATATTCTCAATTCCAAAATATTGAAAGTATGTCTCATCCGTTTCAATCATATACGAAGCGATGAATATGGATAGCTGGGATTTTGATTTTCTACCCTTTCAAAATGTTCATTCCTAGACCGCTCCCTCTCTATCCTTCCATTCTTCTGCTCCATGGTCTAGCGATGAAGATAATGATTTGCGTTATATTTACTGTCATTTTTCTAACGATTCGGTAAAGGAGAATGACCAACGTGGAGAGGCGTTCTGGGCAAAAGTCATGACTGTGTACAATAAAAAGCATGTTGAAAAGACGAGATCAATGTTTGCAATCACGGGTCGTTTTGGGAAGATTAATCGACAAACACAATTATACGAGTCTCAAATTCACAAAATAAGAACAACAAATCCAAGTGGAATGGGTGGCGAAGCTGAATTGGTAGCGTTTTGAAAAATATCATTTTAATTTATTTTCATTTTGATCACTTTGTTAATATATCATTTTGTGTTTCTGTTTTTTAGAAGAGAACGACAAACGATCAATTCTTGAAATTATTTCCAAGAGAAAATGGTACTAAGAAACCCCACTACTATCATTTTGCAAACTGCTATGACTTGCTTGTTAGTCAACAAAAATGGAGCTCAAACACCGCAAAAAGCTTGAGAGATGTCTAGACGAAGTCGAAAGGCAAGAAAAAACAAGTCGAACTAATTATAGTTCTAGCTAAGACAATTCTTCTCATATAGACTCCAATGTATGTCCAGATAACGAAGACGAAAAAGCAGAGCCCGCATTTGATGAAGGTGCTAGACCGATGGAGCAACAAGCAGCTAAAAAGAAAATTATTGTTCAATGTCAAATCGATTCTCGTTTAGGCCTAATGCATGAAAAACATGCGAGAGAAAATGCAGAACGTCAAAGAGGGAGTGTAGAAAAGCTTGCCGTGTTAAAAGAACTGATTGAGATTGAGAAGTGCCGGTTTGAGCTAGAGCTGCAACGCCAAGAGACCTTAGTAATGGAAAAGAATGTCACCGGAATGGACCCAATTATAATGCAATATTGGATGGAGTACAAACAACGCATTGTTGAGAGTAGATCAGGAACAAAACATATGTATTTGAAATATTCATGTGATATTTTTAGTTATTGCAGTTTAAATATCCATGTACCTTCAGTTTATATTTTCAATCATGTGCTGTTTTTAGTTTTAAAATATTCAATGGTATATCATTTTTTTCGATGCATTCTGTAGATATCAATATAGATTTACTTCACCAAACATAAATGATATTACAAACATAAAAATTATAGCATTCTACTCATCGTTACACAAATAAAAAAGCAAACAGATGTAATTAAACAAAGGTTCACTATCCCGAACTACTGATTTCCATGAGAATTTCAAATATGCTCCATTAAATCCCTTTGGAGCCTATTATGAATAGCTGCATTACGATATACTTCATGATGATCGTCATGAATTACGTACCGTCCTTCATTTCGTAAAGTGGCTGTGCGAAACAATTTGGAGGGTTGTCTTGCCCTATCATACTCGAAATCGGGATAGTCCATACCGCGTTCATATTCAATGATCATGTTATGCAGAATTATACAACAGAACATAATTGTAGTCATTTTTGATTTCTTCCATAATATACATGGATTGCTGACCATTGCAAACCTTGTCTGAAGGATCCCAAACGCCCTTTCTACGTTCTTCCTTTGTCCTTACTGTATTGCAGCAAATTGTTTCTGTTTTGCCGTCATTGGGTTTGCTAATGTCTTTACAATCGTACTCCATTTAGGATAAATTCCATCTCTTAGATAGTATCCATGCTTATATGTGTTATGACCAAGAGTAAATGATACGAGAGTTGACTTATCTTGTACCAAATCATTAAACAAATGAGATCGTTCGACAACGTTTAAGTCGTTAAGAGAACCTGACATTCCAAAGAAAATATGCCAAATCCACAAATCATGAGAGGCAGCTGCTTCTAAGATGATAGTTGGTTTTTTTCTTTACCATTATATGCTCCATGAAAAGCTTTTAGACAGCTCTTCCACTTCCAATGCATAGTCTAGACTTTCAAGCATGCCAGGCCAATCTTTGCTTTCATGCATTTCACGCAAACGTGTTACATCTGCATCGTTTGGAGAACGAAAATATTCAGTCCTATAAATGTTCACAACTGACTGACAGAAGTGATTTAGGTTTTCCAATGCCGTACTCTCTGCAATACGATATGCGTCGTCAAAGGCATCGGCGGGTGTATCGTATGCTAACACCCTCAAAGCTGCGGTCATCTTTTGATGTCCACTCAAACCTTATTTTTTTGCAGCGTCCTGCTTGTAAACAAAATAATTCTTAAAAACAATGGACGACTCGTTCTGAATCGTCATCTAAACATTTTCGGACCGTAAGTTGGATCATGGCAAATTAATTTTACATAAGTGTTTTGTGAAATGATTGCCGGTTACGGTTGATGTATTTTCGACCCACAACCGAGCCGTCGGATTTTTCAGAAGTTGAACCGTATGCTTCACGGTATATCTCCATCAGTTCCTCCTGTTGTTGATGCGCTAATGCATACGCTTCTTCTTCAGAGTCACCGTCGCATAACAATATAGCTTTTAGTAAATTTTCAGACATTGTTATTGAGGATCGTTGTGTGATATTTGAATGTTTTGTTAGACTGAATTGTGGTGAACAAGTATGAGATCCATATGGTTATATATAGGACTAATTCTTGAGTGGAGAGAAGGTAGGTGACTCAGTGTGCGGTCAAATCACATACTGTAGCCATGTTCATTTGCCGGTCAAGATTTTCTGCTTTATTGCGTGTAGACAAGGCGGCTCAGTGTGCGGTCAAATCACGTACTGTAGTCACGTTCCACTGTCGGCCTCAGCTAATATCTTTATTGAGTGGAGACAAGGAACATCCATTATATAAATTCACAAATCGTTATTTGTTTAAATCATTTAAAAACTTAACATTATTCAAATTACATTGTCCAACATGACATTTGCGTCTCATGAATTGAAGTTGCTTATGCAGTACTACATACAAACCGATGAGATGTGCGACAATCAGGAGTTAATGGTAATTAATTTTTGGGACACTGACTGAACTTTACAACAACGACGTGGGCTGTCAAGTCAGATGTACGGCTCAAGAGGTCGGGACTGCATACAGAAACTTTACTAGGGCATGCATGCGTTACACAAAGATTATTAATGAGGTAATATTGGAAAATGTGTTCGAGACTACACGTTCGACTTATGACGGTCAATACAATTTAAAATACCGCACTCCGTTCATTGTCCATGATGCGTACTTCATAAGCCAAAATTGGCTAGAAAGATTTGGATGGCCTTAAGATAACAATATTACTAGTTGGTTATGTAACGGTCGTTAATGTATAGAGAGCTTTCTAAATTGTCTTTTGAAATAATAATGTCCGTTGTTGTCGAATCAAAAAGTAGTGGTATCATATAAATTAAATAGACTTGTTTGTTTATATATGCGCTTTCTGATTTACTTCTTCATCATTCATAATCATCTTCTTTCTCACTCACAACAATAAATTCTTCATCGCAATGCCTTCTTGGCCTTTTTCTATCGATTCAGATGCAGGTTACGTGCCTACGGAAAGTCCACATACTGATGAGGATTGGCTTACCAATTATCAAGAACAACGCTACGAAGATGTCCGCGGTCAATATCCAGATCTTGAGCAGTTGAGACTTCAGGAGGTGGTTGAACCACCATACGAACAACATGTTGTTCATCATGCATATGAACAACCTGAGAATTAGGTTCAAGTAGTTTAACCTCCCACTGAGCAAGAAGTTGAATCGTATACAGTTTGTTGTTAGTGCGGGTGTGGAGTTGAAGTTGTAGTACGTGCGAAAGGAGAAAATATTGGTCGTCGAATCCAGCTATGTCAATTCTGGCCGAATGGTTGCAATTACGCGGAATGGTTGGATGATCGTTTATGTCCAAGGGGCATAACCTATGCAAACGAACTAGAACATGAGATAAAACGTCTCAGACTTTCTTTACAGGAGTTGCAGTTTAATCGTCTCGTCTAGTTTCTTCATATTTGTGTTCTATTATGACTGTATCGTTTTTTATTAGTGTTACGCGGAATGGTTGGATGATCGTTTATGTCCAAGGGGCATAACCTATGCAAACGAACTAGAACATGAGATAAAACGTTTCAGACTTTCTTTACAGGAGTTGCAGTTTAATCGTCTCGTCTAGTTTCTTCATATTTGTGTTCTATTATGACTGTATCGTTTTTTATTAGTGTTATATGTTTGTATATCTTCAATTCTAATGTGATTAGTAGTTTCTTTATGTTTATATATATATATATATGTGTGTGTGTGTGACTAGTTAGTGCTTATAAGTAGGTTAATATAGCAGTGTACCATGTTTGTATGTTTGCAATTGTAATAGGTTTAGCAAATTAATTTACATCAGTGTATTCAAACATATAGAATTCACATTATATTTAGACATATAGAATTCACAGTATACTCGAACATTATCATCCTAAATCTAAGAAAGTGAAATTATATATAAACATAAAGAATACACATCATACTCAAACAATGACATAAGTACATAAGTTATAGGTACTGCAACATATAATAAAACGTCCATTGTGCATAAACTAAAAGGTATACAACTAAAGGGATGCAACGTCGTCGTCGTCATCACCATCGTCCCCATCACCATCATCATCATCATCTCCGTCATCCCCATCACCATCATCCCCATCACCATCATCATCATCTCCGTCATCATCGTCATCCCCATCACCATCCTCCCCCTCGTCCTCATCATCCCCATCGTCCTCATCCCCATCATCCTCATCTAAACCACCAGCATTATGTCCACTGGGTCCAGCATCACATCCGCCTTGTGGTCCGAAAGGCTCATATACAGCAAGTCTAACCGATAGCTGATCAATCTGTTCCTCTAACATCTGTGTATGCTGCATGTACATATCATGCATGGTGTGTGTATGTGCGAGAGTCATCGCGAAACACACCAAGTGAAACTCTGGCCTGGTTCAACTAGCAGCATACTACATAAAGATGATATTTAACATAGTAAGAAATTAAGCATTAAATAAAAGGAAAATGACAATAAACAACAAACGTATCTTATACGGAGGATATAACCCGACTGAAGGCACACCAGGATAGTCGGGGTGATCTAGAAAGACTAAAGGCTGCTCAATAATAGTATCTGTCACGTCATACGCTTTAAAAGCAGTATCAGGCTCCAACTGCATGGGAGTCTGAGAGAACTGTGACGGAATCGAGTCAAATGAAACCTGTGGTACCTGAACTCTACCGGCTGCCATGTGAGGTCTTATATGATCAGAGTTGACCTCACGGACATAATCTGGTACGATGAATTTACGGGGTGCTACTCTAGCCCAATAAGCATCGCAATCTCCATCTATGAAGAAATACTACTATCCACCTATCCAGCCTGTCGTAAAGCATCCAAGTTCTGATCGCCAATCACCTTATGTCTACCAAACATGTCCTCACAAGATAAAGGATCATATGGTATACGACGATCATCCGTAATCTGATAATCACACCTCTCTCTCAAATATCACATAGGCATAAATGCAGGTGTATGCAAAGAAACCCTACGTCTAGGTAGTGAATATGCAACCATTAAGGGATGATCGTCCACCATAAGACCTGCATTGCTAGATGAGTCCAATGTGAGGTCCAAGGAGTCCAAATGATGTTACCCCGACTACGCATATCTGGCTGTGACATAACCTCCATCAAGTCATGCCGTGCACATAAGGGAACATGATGTACGTACTGCATAGTCTTTCATCGTCTCATCCTAGGGAAGTACTGCTTAGCAGCCTGACTAGCCATGTCCTGGATGCGGGAATGCATGTTTGCCGTGTACTTATAGTACCATAACGGCAAAATATACCAAAAAGCATGCATTTGCTTGACATCGCCAAGCGCAAATGAATCTAAAGCGATATAAAGGGTGTCTAATATCGCTGTGTCCCCATCAATAATATGCAGCTGGTCTAATCTAGCAAGAGATGCTAAATAGTCCAGTCTAACTATACCGTTTTGGTTCGATAAAAAGGTCGAACCAAACAAGTACGGCAGAAATGCTCGAGTAACTGCATCCATCATATCGGCTCTAGCTATATAAGTGGTGATGTACTGCTGCAGGTAAGTCAACTTAACAGAACCACTAGTGACACATGTAACATCTATCAGTGGTAGAAAAACATTATATAGATTGAAGGACTCGTATAAATCATCAAATGGAAAAGGTCGAAAACCATGTCGTTCAATCTCAATACCAGTGAACATGTAGAAATCAACTGGGGTGATACCAAGCTCGGAATCTGTAAAATGAAATGTATGCATGGTTGACTACCACCTCTCAGCTAATGTCTGAATGAGAGGTCGATCTAAAGACTGAACATGCCTAATCGACAAAAAAAGACCAAAAGGGCTAGCTTGTAATCTTTCGATAATAGGACCGGGAAGAGAGTCATAAAACTGGGTAATGCACTTAGCCTAACTACCTCGACAATGAATATAATGGTCCTATAGATAATTTATGAATTAATATTTTTGTATATAGTAACAGTTATTTAATATGATTATGCGATGTACATATAAAAACAAACAGATATATTAATGTGCAATTTATACCTGTACGGTCGTCAAAGTGGTTTCAGCTCTATGCCGATAACCATCTGGACGCTCGTGTAGTACACATAGATCGTCTAGTGAAACTCCAGGTGGCGGCGGAACGTGTAACGGTTCAGCTTGGTCCGCTGGATGTCTGTGAACCGTTTTTCGGACGAGTTTGGTTGGACGCGGCGGCATTTCGTTTAGTTTTTCTAATAAAAAAATTTAAAATTTGAAAATTAGAGGAGAATGTGAGGAGAGAAGTAGGGGGCGGGGGGTTAAATAGGGGGGTAGGCAGGCGCCCATTTTATTGGCGCGCCTGACTGACGCCAGGCGCCCACTGTGTTTTCGTAGCCCCTTCAAGGCTGAATATTCACCCCCTGAATATTCAGTTCTGAATCCACTGGAGATGCCCTAAAAGCTCATATTAAGAATGATAGTTATATGCTAAAGGATAAATTTATTATATTCAAAATACTTATTTTATCCTTGCAACATAAAAAATATGTGAAATTCAAGGGAGGCTGTTTGAGAATAATAGGTATTTTACCCAACCAACTCCTCCGTATTTCACCTATTACTAACGTTGTAAGAATAATAGGTATTTGAATAAAAAAAATTATGATTTAGCACATAAATATCATTCTTATTGGGCAGATATTAACAGTACCCTGAGTAGCTGCACGCATAAATACAAATCACCAACCAAACACCCATCCTCTCTGACCACCAGACACATATATGTATATATTTATGTAGATAGTTAAGTATGTTTTTATTTAGGGGTGGGATCCCTAGCACAGTCCATATGTAGTCTTGTTCTGTCTTTTTATGTAATTTTTTCTTCTTCTCAGAATGAAACAAAATTTCATAGATATAACTAACTACTGCACCAGCCATCAATATCATAAATATTTAATTGTATCCAAAGGTTATTACAATTGGTGTATGTGAACTTAAATGGTAAAATTAAAGATTCTGTTTTCTAATTTGGATTATTTTGGGTGTCAACAAAGAGATAAATACCATATCTTTCAAACAGATAAAGTGGTAAATATCCTGGTCGTCACTAATCAGCTAAATATTACCAAGCTGGTTGCAGATAAGGAATAATCTAAATTTAGTGTCTTAACATATGTAATTGATGTGAGAAATAAAAACTTTACTATCATGGGGAACTCCTTTCCAACCAACCATATGAATCATAGATCAAATAAGCATTCAACTAGAATGTTTTTATGTTTACTGTGTACCCTTTTATTGCGTCAATGCAATGCAGTGTTTGAAATAAGAGCAGTAACCGTTTGATTATCTGATTCTTTCAATGCAATGCAGTGTTTGAAATAAGAGCAGTAACCGTTTGATTATCTGATTCTTTCAATGCAAGTTCCCATTGTTCCTGTCAGAGTATATTTATTTTCAAGACAGTTCTGCTAGTTTTCTGGAAAAAAAAGGATTTAAGTGACTGATGATCAGAAAGTTATATTGTTTCCCGTTTATTCCCGAGTATATGCGTTAATTCAGGTTTTTAACCATTTTTCCAAGGATGCTTCTTCAATCGTCTCCTCGTTCAAAAACATCTTTACCTTACTAAAGTCTACCAATGGATACTTGAAAAATCCCAAGTCCATCCTTATTTGGAAAATGGATAAACTTTCGATATTCGGAAAAAATAAATATTGATGCAGACACGAAAGTATTCGCATTCAAAAATTATTCGTTCGAGTTTTGTCAACATAATAAACTATGTCACGTGTATCTTAGTGTTCAAAAATCATTTGTTTATTGTTTTATTAAGATTGTAGTTTATCTTATATGTATTAGTATGAAGCCCGTGCCGATGGCACAGGTTTAAGTTCTGTTTCCCATATAGCATTATAGCATACCGTTATGCTTTGCACGAATGCAAAGTTTGATCGATAGAAAATTATTCCTACATTAAAATAGAACAAATATAATATTATATGAGATCGGTCTTTGTAAAATATAATATATGTGTACATAATTTAAATTATCGTTCATTTATCTAAATGCAAAATGCATGCATGCGTACATGAATATACATAATAGAATGCATATAATATTTAGTTTAACATGACAACGTTTTTATATTTTCGTCAGAAGGCATGACACATGGAAAATTGTCACCTAAATCTGTTAATATACCCAGGTTCGAGTTCTACCTTACACACACTTCTTGCAAAAAATAGTACTCGAAAGGTTATAGATGTCATTAGTTGAAGCGGACAGACACAACTTAATTCTCCTCAGGATTTTACCGGTACGACGGGTTCTCTTGAACATAGTAAAAAAAGCTTTTATAGTTTCCTAGGCACTTGTTATTATTTTTAGTTAATATGAAATGGATTTTTTAATCTATAACAAATCGTAAATTAATTTATTTTCTCAAGTCGAATACATTTAAAGCCAATGTGGAATTTTATGCAGAAGTTACCTGGTTTGAAAATTAGCCATGCTTGTATATGGATGATTGTCATACTTTGTACCTGTCCAATATTCAACTCCTTATTTTGTAGTTAGAGATTAAAATGTAGTTTAATATACGTAGGACAAAATAAAATTTCATTATACTATCAAAATGTTTATTGACTTAATCCTATAGTTGATTTTTCTTCTTATGAAATCATGAGATTCGGATTTAAAGGTAACCTAGTAGTAACATTTATTTTATTCATGTGTACTGCCCTTATATGCCATTTACCATCATGTTCCATTGAAACTTAATTTGACTATAGGTTTTTCCATAAAAGCAAACAACAATATAATAGTATCCAGGTATCAATTTTATATTTTCAAAGTCCAACAAAATGCAGTTTGCATACATTACTATAAAGAAAATGCCAATATAATATTACATAGAGATCGAATTTGATATATTCAAACAAAAAGTCCAAGCCAAAACCAAGCCATCATAATTACATTTAATCAAATATCATTATGAAATTTTTAACATTTCGGATACTTTCAGGATAATATTCACACAATTATATATTCCCAATAGATCCATATGAAGCAACTTGGATTTAGAAACAGACTTGATGCCTTATAAATAGTATTATAAATTGGTTGTAAATTGAAGTATGCATATAATATCTTTTTACGCTGGTGGTATATGATTAAACATCGCATACAAAATCTGCTTTGAAAGCCTTATTACTAGAGTCATAAGCAATGCCTAGAAACTTACCAAACTTGATGATTTAGTGAGATGATATATTAAATACATTCTAATTGTTTTAATTTGTCCCACATCGTCAAAAATACATTAATTGTTGTTATATATAAGCTAAAAGATGAAGAAAGAAGTTGTTTCAATAACATCTAATTGAGTTGAGATGATACTGTGAAGTTTAATAATACGCCATATCATGCAAATTGAGAAACGATAATTTTAACTACTATGGAGATATAAATGGTATTTTAGAAAATTCAAAATGGCACGGTTGAATCTTATTCATGGAATTCTCATTATTAATAATAGAGAAGTAGAGATATAAATGCATATTTACTACTCGAAACGATTTTTTGTTCTATCATATATTTTTTTTTATAATTATTTTGCACTTTAATATTCACTAGGTTTGAAATAATTTTATGTCACATTAAAATTTCCTTTTTATGTTCTTAGATTTGCCAATTGTTAGCGGATATAAAAATATCTATCTGACATCCTTTTGCTATCCACGCATATCCAATGTCCGAAAATGATTCAGATTCAAATGTGGGGACACAAGTATTGGCATTTGAAAATATTTATTAACAGCATCTTTTCCCATAATTATTGATTTTGTGCCCAGGAAAGTGAGCGATACAAAAGCATAATTCGACGCCACATAGATCTCGAAATCATCCGCAGTCGAATCGAAACCAGTAAATACTTGAGATCTGAATTCTTTCGAGATTTGCTACTCTTATGCAACAATGCAATAGTATTCTACCCTAAAAACTCTGCAGAATCAATCTCAGCCATTCGTTTGCGCAATCAAATCAACACAGAGATTTCAACCAAACTGCAAAAAACCCCTCATTCTTCTCTTAAATCCCAAAAAAGACAAACCCCTTCACCACAAGTATCAAGCCAGCCCAAACCCGAAACTGAAAAACCCGCTAAGTTAGCTCCATTAGTAGCATGCCGTAAACGGAGCTCCGTTACCGAGAAACCCACCAAGCACGTTAAGAAAGCACAAAAAGAAGAGGCGGAGAAAGAAGAGAAGGAACGAATGGAAGAAGAACAAGGTATGGGTAAAAAGAGCGTGAAACCAAGAGGCCCAAGAACCAGCAAAAGTAGAGCGAAAACAGGCGGTGCAAAACCACACCCGGCAGCGAACCCGAAACCGGAAGCAGCGAAGAAAGAGAAGGAAAGTGGTGGGAAAAAGAACGTGGGAAGGCCAGCGAAGAGAGGAGGGAAGAGGGAAAGGGAAGAGAAGTTGACGGCTTCGCCGAAGAAGAGAGGAAGGAGATGAGGTGTTGTTTTATTATGTGCATGAAAATAGATAGATGTTTTGATGTAACATATTTGTAAAAGAGGAGATGGATGTTATATCAAGGACTTGTTATATCCTTCTTGTGCTTTATTTATTTATTTTGCTTCATTATATGCAAAAATACCAATTGATTTTGGGTTTGGTGAAATTACATGTTTTGATGATGTTTTGGTCCAATGATTTAATGTGTCTCTGTATTTTTATTATGTTTTAGCGGACAAAAGCAAAGATTTTTCAAAATCTGACTGTTTATCGTGAGTCATATTCAATTTTTTTTTCCTCACATTTAGCAAGTTGCTCGGCAAAGAAAAGCTTGAACAACTATTTGTAATATTTGCTGTTCTTCCGGTGACAGCATGTATGAATTGTGCAAAATATATTTGGACAAGTACAGCTTCGATCGACGCTCCGGTCTTGGGTATAAATTAGCTTTATTCGTGCGTTTGATAAAAGTGCATTAGCTATATATTTTTTCATACGAGGAAATAGCGTCGGTCTCATATTGAACCTCGAAATTTTAATAATATGGGAAAAGAATCTGCTTTCTGGACAATCAATCATACAACCTTCAAAACATTGTAAATCCGGAATTTTGATCTAATATCAACAAAATTCCATCGTTTTCAATTAATTTTATTATTATGGAAAAACATTTGAAAATGAGTCGCTTGTGTCAAATGAGTTTTATCGAGTCATGCGATGTTTCAAAAATTTGAAAATACTTGTGAACCGCACCATTTCAATTTTATTTTGCATTTTTGGTGCATGTTTTATACAACCATATACTATCTATATTTTTATTTATATTTTCATAAAGTGACGTGCCTAATTTTATACTTTTTTGTATTCTATTGTGAAGTGCATAATATCTAATATATGCATTTTCAAAAAATAAAAATAAAAATAAAAATTGCTTTTGTAAGTAAGGTGTTGATTTATAGCCATATTCTATTTCAATTCATTGCTGGAATTTTGCTCTCTTGTACGTTAGATTTTTCTTCTTCTTTTTATTTTTATTTTTTATTTTTTATTTTTTATTTTCTTTAGAGATTGGTAAGAGTTTACTTTTAGCAAAAAATATGCAAAAGTTTTTTGTTTTTTAAAACCTTTGTTCCAAATAATGTAGAATAATGATCTTCTCAATTGCATTTAATTTTAATTTGAAATTCTACTTTTATCATTTACACATACTTTTTGAGAAGTGCATATGACTTTTATTTTTAAGAAGTGAATACGTTCTGCATTTAATATTAATTTGGATTGGTACCTTATTTTCAAATTTAATGCATGAAAAACTCTACTTGAATATATGTTTTAAATTATACTCCTGTTTTAACCTTCTTTTGAAAATAAAATCTGAACTTAGTTGCATGTTTCAATGATTAATACCATTTTTTTTAATTTATTTTGAAGAAATGCAAATATGTACAATCTAAACTGCGTATATTTTCAGTTTAAACTGCAGATATTCGCATAAATATTTGCACTTTAAACCACAAATATTTGCACATTTTAAAACTGCAATATTTGTATTTTGGCTGAAATAAAAGCAAGGGTGTTTTTCAAAATTCAGTTTTGAGAAAAGATGATCGTGCATTTGGAACATAATGATGTTTTATAAAAGTTCTCATTTTTAATATATGTTTTTTTTATTTTATATTTTTTTAAAGTAACTTTTGTAAAATACTCTTTTAAAGTTTCAAAATATACAACCGCACCTCATCAAAAATATGTTTAAAAAAAACACCAATACATTCACTTTCAACAAGACTGCAATATTTGTAGTTTCTAAAACTGTAAATGTTTATTGTTTAAACCGCAAATATTTTTAGTTTTGTGAGAAGAACTCCAAAAAGGAAAAAAAGTATTGTTTCTGTGCATACAAACCTACAATTAAGTAATTAAGTGCAGAACTTATGTTCAAAAGAAAAAAAAGTTATATATGTAATCTAAAACATAGTAATTTTTTTAGCATGAAAAAGGTGGCATCTGTGTGTACTTTAAGTTTAGCATTTTTGGCAAAAACATATTCTTTTTAGTATGCTGCTATTGGCACAATTTTTTTTTCTTTTTTTCGGTTACATTACAATATTATTAAATATCAATAATTTTTATGTATTTTGGCCACCATATTCTATTATTTCACTAAGTATAAAACAACTCTAACTTTTATCTCTTTTAGAAAAATCTCACGTACTTCGTAGCGAAATTTTCAAACACTAAAACAAAAAATCTCGCTTTTTGCCTAAGAGATGAAGGAAGGTGAAGATTTAGTGGATAATCGTAATTGTGACGATCATAAAGATTTAGTGAATAATCTTAATTGTGATGATCACAAAGAAATTAGTTTGATTTTCTTGTGTGACTAGGATTTGGTTAAGATGAACGATCAAACTTCATCTTGACGATCATCAGAGAAAGATGTGCGTTTTTTGGTCTGATTTAGGGTTTAGGAGGGAGACGTAGAAATGCTTGGGTGCTTGATTGATAAAAAAGTAATGCTTGATGTTAAGAAGCATTGAACATAAATTATTAAGGTGGCATTTAGTTATGGTGACTGGAAGAAAAAAACCGAGTGCCAATAGCAGCATTTTTATTTTATTTTACTTAGAGTGATACTTTATTTAAGAATAATACTTATTTGATGTCTCAGATGTTTGAATGCGTGACCTTCACGATATATTTCATCCTAAACCATCATGCCACTTGCCATTTATCATATTTTTGTTTATTTAGAGTTTTTGTTGTTTAGTATTTTCTAATATGGATTTTGGTGCATTTTTAAGAGAAAACGTACGTTTTGATGATTGTGATACAGAGATTCAAATGTAGGCCCTTGATTACCGTTATTGGTTTGTCCTTTTGCCATGTATTTTTTGAAAATAAGGATTGATGGAAACCCTTCGTCATATTTGCATGTATGTTAAACGCAATTCAGATAAATTGCATGTCGGACAATTGGAAAAATTTAGCAACATGCACTTCGGTTCAAGTATTTTTCAAAAGAAAAAGCATCGACTCACTTGTTGCAGTTTCATGATTTACGAAATTCATTTTCTTTAAATACCTATTGATTGGTTGTAATTTCACTTGCTATCTCTAGGTATTTATTGTTTGGTTTACCTCACCCTTCTCAAATATATCTTCTCAAATATATGTATATGAATAACTTCTTTGACCAACATTTATTGTTGAAGTAGTTGCAATTTTGGTTGTTGTGTATATATATTAAGATGTACATATATGGTGGAGTCCTAAGCCCAGAACTCAAAATACAAACAGATAAGTTTAGCAGTAAGAAATGCAGATGTGAAAGTAGTAAATACTTCAAGCCGAATTTAAACCAAGGTTATCAAGAAGAAGCTACATAACATACCACTCAACCACATCAATTTACATATATTTGCTAATTAATTTTTATATAAACTTAAAATGTCACGTAGTTGATTACCAAGGACCCTATTAGACAGCCTAGATCCATAGCCGAGCCTTTATATGTATACATAAGCGACTGAATATTGGGTTGATCTTATGATGATAGCGTTTGTATGTTTTTGAATCATACTCGTATATGGTCTTGGGTACGAGGATGTATCTATACCTCTATAATTTTAGCATTTTAAAGCCTTTTGGTAACAGAGATTGAATTAAAAAAATTAGTACATGGATTTGATGATGACATAAGAAAGAGAAAAATGATGAAATTTGAGAGAAAATATCAAATATTTTCGTTAAATTCATCCACTAATTTGTTTGAATCAATGTCTATTATGGAGAAGATCCAATGAAGCAATTGTATGGATTATGATACCTTTTCTCCATCCACACATAATGAAAACTTTATTAAGAGGTGAAAGTACGTTGATAGGTCCGTCTTCTTAAAAGACTTTATCGAGTAGCAAAGAAAAAAGTGAAATCGATTAACTAAATGAGTACAAAATCATCAATCCGAAATTTAAATTTGTGAATAAAAGAAAATACTTACCAATCAAATCACCTTACAACTCCTTAAAGCCCATTTGGCCCATCATCCTTTATTCAGAGAAATCAAGAGATATGTATTCTCTCTCTCTCTTTCATTTATTCTTTTTCAATGGTTTATATAAAGCAGATCAGTAGGAACAAATCCTTCTTTCTTGTATAAATTAGCAAAATAGAACATCACCTCCTCTTGAATCTGGTTGAAGTCAAACATAATGACTTAAATAAGCTATTTTTTCTTTTCGAAAACTAAAATGAATTGGTTTTGGCTTTCAAAAAAAATAGTTTATATAAGTCCATTCAAATGGACCATTAGTGTTTCAAGCAATCATGCGAGAGAGGGATAGGATTAATGGGCTGGAATGGAGTAGTTGAGTGTGATTTTTCTGAGGAAAGTGGCAAAATTCTTCAATGAAATCCGAAGTTTGTGCAATCAATTATGCCTGAAAGGGTTAAAACCGCTTTCACGCTCACCGATCTCACGAATCAACTACTAAAATCCAAGAAAACACTTTGGTTTGTTATATTCATGGCCAACGCCATGTTACATGCATTTTCAGTCATTTACTAATAAAGTAATTAGCGTAACAATCCGCCTTTTCAACCCTCAAATGTTAACACCAATACATCCACTATATTCATCGCGCGCTCAATTGCCGGAAAGACAAATTGTTAGGGTAAAATAAAAAGAAATGGAACAAGGAAGAAGATAACACAATATCAAAGTCTCACAATGGAACGATAACATATAATATCAAAAGACGATACAAATCGTTACTCTAAGGTATGTATCATTTCAAAGTTACAATCCTAAATACCACCATCAGCCTGGACAATTATAACAACATGTCCTCACAAATACTGATATGTACATAATAGTAGTAATACAGTGGAAATAAGAATACTAAGATAGGTGAATGGAAGCATCCAGCTCATCTCCAGATTCTCCAAAGAACATAAACGAAAACCTACCTTCCTTAGACTACTTGAAAGAGCATATATAGATGTAAGGAAAATATAAAACCATGAGTCAGACTGTGTGAGAAACTTAAGAAATATGTATCCATCATATAATAGTACTTTTGAGATTGCACGGAATAGCGTAGCGGTTATCCATTTAAAAGAACCACTCATCTAATAAGTACATAATGTGATATAATAGATAATATATAGGGTGAAGAATATAAATCATAAAATAGCCGTGCTGCTTGCATCTCACGACACAATATTGAAGTACAACTAAAACTGCTAAGGTGTGTCCGCATAATGGATTTTCCATGGAGATCTCTTCATTCATGCCGAATCCAACCTCCATGCACAGGAATCGGAAGTTACCTTAGGAGCATCATATATCTCTAGATAAAATATACCATAAAAAGAACACAAATAGTCTATGCACAAACATTGATATGAACCACATTGAACCAGCAGCTCTCGCATGCAACATCGATAAGCATATCTAGATATGAAGTTGATACACCCTGTCATTGGTTAGCTAAATCCTAGATTGTGCAGCCTACTCTATCTTTAGCCATTTTCGATTTCGAGATCACGTTCGACATCTCTCATGCAAGTCTTCATCACTTAAACAAATCTTGAATCTCCCTCTGGATTTCAGCTTTTCGAACAGTCCACAAATCTCTATAAGGATCTCAGCATAAGTCGTCCAACAAATGCTAATGCCAACCTCTCCCTTGGACTTAACCTCAGGACAAACAGTTCAACTCTATATCATTTGTCTGAAATGTTAACGCTGACATCTTCTTTGGACTTAACCATAGTATAGACAATTCAACTCTATAACATTCCACCTCATAATCGCTTCCAAAACATAGAACCCATATATTAGTTTTGAAGTGGTATTCGAGTAGGTAAAACATTTACCGATCCCGAACTCATCCATACTAAATCAACGAATTTTTGGTTAACTCAATTTTGGTTTTTTAGAAGTAAGCGAACGATATTCGGTAAGTTCTTAAAGCTCATACCTATGTTTCTCCCTGGGGGTCTCAAATCGTATGAAGCCGTGAAGATTTTAAATACTTCCTAATTTAATTTAGCCAATTTTGGTAGTTAACTAATTGACTATCAAGTGCAAAAATAGACGATCGTAAATGAAAACCAAATCTCATGTACTTATTACGTTTTTGATCTTTTCAACTTACACTATCCCTCGGTCAAGAGTGAAGCTAGTAGGTTAAAGCATTGTTGCTTCTAAACCCTACTCGAACATCATTCTTTACTTTCATAAATAAACAAGCCTGCTTCATTGGTTTTAAGGGATAAGTATACGAATAAATACTTTCTACAAACAAGGCAAAAAAACAAAGCACGATTAAATCACAAAAGCATGATTAATTCACACAAAGAAGCTTCTAATCCCTTTTTGTTTAATTCATCCTTTTATTAATTTAAACCTCTTTGTAAATGATTTTATATATAACTAAATTACCTTTACAAAAGATATATACATGTATACTGCTATTTCACTATTCATTGCTATTTCACTGTTCATTTATACTCTTTTTAATTCTTAGAAATTTATCCATATTCTTCCAAATGGTATAAGAATATTCACAAATGTTAAACAAGATTTCACATTTGCACAAGTATACTTTAACAAGTTAAAAAATATCATTAAAACATCATTACTATAACCCAAAACCATTCCACTTATAATTATCTTTAAACGTTCTTTCAAAGATCTAATTACTTTACTAAGTATAATAAAGAAGAGATTAAAAAAATGTTGCTTAAACATTGCTTACTATAAATCCAAAACCATTTTATACTTGTAATTATCTTTAAATACATTCAATTAAAGATCTAAGTATATCTACACATATTAAAAAGGTAATATACTTTTAAATTAACTACACAAAACCATTTATTATAACATATGTGTTATAACCCAAAACTGCCTATTTTTTTATAACATGCTTAACTTACTTTTCCATAACATAAATATTTACTAAAATCCTTCGAACATAATATATATGTGTATGTGTTTGTGCATACACACACACACGCACTAATTTATTTATAAAGCTAAAATATTTAATAAAATTCTAAAAATAATTTAAAGGATATTATATTACAAAAGCTTTGTAATACTTAATAAAATAATTAACCAATTTTATAAAAACTATATGTACTTAAGAACACTTATAATATGGTTTAAAACATTCTTTTAAAATATTACTTGAAATTACTTATTTTATAAATTATTCAAAACTTCAAAACACATGTTTTCCTTTTATAAAAATAAGCCTCTTGCTTTAATAATTAATTATTAAAATTCATAAAAATTCCAAATTGATTTTAAAATAGTACATAGGTTAGAAAAATAACAAATAGATTGAAGTGAAATACATAAATTTATAGTTATTTCTAAGCAATTTAAAAACTTCAACATGAAAATACATTTACAGAATGTGGTAAAAGGTCTTTGCGGCAATTTAAAAACGTTTCAAAATAGATAGAGTTAACAAATAGAAACTGTAGCAGTTACAAAGTGTAAGTCTTTCACTTGATAACGATTCAAAGCAAAATGCCATCTAAAATAGTTTAAAGTTAAAAATAATGGTTCCAGCAGCTACAAAATGCTGCAAAATGGGTTATGATTTACTACAGGGTTTTTAAAGTGCCGGAGATGACTGTTATAAAAGAGGTGGCCGAGATCAGTTTTAATATCAATAATGTCTGATCGATTTTCGATATACTAACAAATTTTTTAGCACCCAATCTTTTTACAATAACTATATACACATAATATATCACAATCATGATGAGAAAATGCTGAACACATGGAATTTGTAAAGTGTGTTTGTAGCGACTAACTACCATTATAAAACTACTTCCAAATCAAGTCTGATTCAAATCAAAATCCAACTAGACCCTATGTGCTTTGTTTTAAGGCTATGTAACAAGTTAAAGAAAGTCATACAAGTCTAAACACACAAATTACATATGCCATTTGCTTTTCAAAGCAAGAATCACAAGAGAATAAGCAATAATATATAGTCAAAAAATACTATAATATAACACAAGAATTTTACACTTCATATACTTATTAAATAGTGAATTTGCTAAACCATCAACAAGTTACAACCATGCTCAGTCTGGATCAAGTTTCCTTCTTCCTACCTCAACCTAACCACCAAAACACCTTCTACTATAAGAAATCGTTATTAGTGGCATTAACTGGTAGCATTTAAAGCCAAATGCAACCACTATTTATTTAGAAGAATAAAAATAAATAAATCAACGCTGCTAATTGTTTGGCGCCCATAATTTGGTGAAATTTTAATGAAACTTTTATTTGGCCGCTCGTCTTTCTTTCTTCCACTTACATGTTTGTATTAGAAAAACCTAAATAAAAATGATGTCAAATTGTCAGCCACCATCCCTCATCTCTTTCTCATCTCCTCGTTTACCTACTCCTCCACTCTGACCTTGTCTCCCAACCTTTCCCTCTTGTTCAACCCACCTCCATCTCATCTGCTACTTTAATCGCTAGCTTTCCTTCCAAATTTGTAAACCCTAGATCTGCCTTACTGCATCAACCATTGTATCACGATCTACTACTAACATCATTACTTTCAGGTGGCCCTCTCTCAATCTAAGTCTAAAGCCATGGGACAACCGATAGTGGCTTGTTTTTTTCGCGATTTTAGCCTTAAACACCTTCTTGAATTTTGTAATAGAAATATGTGAATGAGTTCGAATTTTTCAATTACGATAAAGATTTTTTTAAATACGAGGCGGTAACTGTAACGACCCGTATTTTACGTATCGATATATCGTAGAATTATTAGGTCGTTAGTATTGTTTTGGTCATCCATAGCCTGAGTCGTGAAGAAGATAGCTCGTAGGGTCTTTAGAACGATGCTTGGTTAGGTTGTTAACGAGTTATAAAGCTTGGCCGAGTTAAGTTAGTGGGCGACTCAAGAGTGGCCGGGTTAGTGGGGTTCTTAAGTCGTTAACGACTCATACTTTTTGACCGAGGTAAGGCTTAAGCATGTAGACCGACCTAAGGGAGTTAAGGTTAGTGGAGTTGAAGAGTTAACACGTTACCGAGTTAACTAAGACTTGGGTCTAAGTCGTACACGACTTAGTGGGATAGTGGTTAGAGTCTTGAGTCGTGGCCGACTCATAGAGGGCCGACTCATGGGTGGTTGAGTCGTATGGCCGAGTTAAGAGGAGTAGCGACCTATAGGCTTGTGCGAGTTAGCGAGTCAGTAGGAAGCGACTCATGGTTGGACCGAGTCATTGAGTAGCCGACTCATAGTGGTTGCCGACTTATAGAAGTAGCGACTTAGTAGATTGACCGAGACAGGAAGTTAACTAGTGACCGACTCATAGAAGATAGGGGGGGTTGCCGAGTTAAGAGAAGACCGACTCATGGGTTAATGGCTTAAGGAGTTAAGGCCTAGGACGTAGGTTGAGTCGGCCAGGGGTTAGGTCGGCAAGTACCCAGTATAGCTTAGTGTTGTTAAGTCGGCAGAGACATAAACCATTGAGTCGTATGTGTTGTGTTGGGTTAAGTCGTAGGTTGATGAGTCGTTTGACTCGGGGTAGATGTTGAGTCGTTAGGAACGACTCATGGAATGAGTCGTGAGTCGGTACCTTTGTTTTGAGTTAGGTCGGCCGCAAGGCTAAACCGTTAGGTCATGTCTCGTATAGGCTTGGGTTATGTGCTTAGGACTTAGGTCGGCAGGGGTTGGGTCGGCACTAAGTCGTAAGTCGGCATGGTTCTTGAGTCGTTGTCTTGAGTCAATATGCTGTGTAGTTAGGTCGGCCTGTGTATGAGCCGCGTGTGTTAACCCGTGTATGCAGTTGAGTCGGCAGAAGCTTGTAGAGTCATGAGTCGACAAGGCTAAGTCGCGAACGACTTAGGGGATGAGTCGGCAGCCGAGCTAGGGGGGGATTTCAGCCTTTAAATAGTGGAGTTTTTCTCACTTTTTGGCACCGGTTTTTGAAGCGACGAAGTGCTGCCATTTTGAAGACTTGTCTACAGTATTTTCTTCACTTCTTTCTCTACTTCTATCAAGTGCTAACATCCATTGAAGATCGAAGATCAAGATCGAAGATCCAAGTGTCCAAGTTGAAGATCTTCACCCGTTTGAGCTAGAATTCATCGTTTCAAGTGAGATATCGCCGGATCAAGCCGTGATCTCCGCTGTCCAGATCTGTAGTGTTGTGATTTTGAGGTGTTTGGGTGATTTGGTGAGTGGTAGTTATCTCTCACGCGGATCCAAAGGAGTGTATGGGATTGGTGATATTTTTATGTGTTAAAGTTAGCGTTTTCTCGCATTTTCCTTAAGTCTGCATGTAGATCCATCATGTTTGAAGATGTTTACCTTTAGAAGTTATTTATCAAGTATTAGAGATAAAACCCATGTTTAGATTTGATAGATCTATGCTAAAAACCATGATTTCACATATGTTGGACTTTTGCACACTTAATTACGAAATTGCCATTATAATTGTTATTGCTTAATATATCTTGTTTGAATGCTTGAATGTTTGAATGAATGCTAGATTTGATTGTTTCCAAGTTAGCTAGTAGTTGATTTGGAACAAGGTGATTGAAGATGATTCAAAAGCTACGGAAGAAGGCTCTTGAATGGTGAAAGCTGCTTAAGGCATATGTAGCGGATGTTGAAGCTCATATGTATGATGTTGAGATGGAACTTTGCCATGATGCGATGAGGCAAACCATGTTGTTGAGTTGAGATCTTGCTTTGATGTGATGAAGCGAGGCATGTTGATATCTTGAAGGGTAGTTCAAGTATGATGTGAGTCTTGGCTTAATCCAGGCAGGGATCATTCCAAGCATGTTGATAACTTGAAGGGTAGTTCAAGTTGGTTGATAATGGAGCTGCTCAAGAGGTAGCTTGGGCTAGGTTGAGAATAGTCGTCGAGGAGGATGACTAGGAGGCTTGGACTTTATCGTTGTTGAAGGTTCTAGCAAACTTAAAGCAAGGGTACATAGGGACGCCTAAAAGACTACAGGAAGGTAGTCGAGTACTCTGGGCCAAGAAGATAAGTCCTAGGCACAAGGCAGTGTGCGGAGTTTTGTCTAGAACCGGGGTTACCATTAGCCCTTGACAGATGGCTCAGGAAGGAGTCGGTCATTCAATTAACGGTGATTTCGAAGCAAGGTTAACAGTGATAGCAGAGTCATGGATGTTTGGATGTTTGGTTGTATCATCATTCGGCTTCAAGAGCGGTGTTTTCTGGGTGCTTATCTGATCTTGGTTTAGGCCTTGGGGGTTTGTATTTGGAAAACATCGTCCTTGACTCGAGTGATTATTGCTTTACCTTACTTATCTGCTATGTTATGCTTACTTCTCCTTAGTGTGTGTCTGGGGGCTATCACTGTAGAAAGAGGTGGAGTGGGATGGTTTGGTTCCTATTCCTTTATTTCCTTATGCTCTTTTGGTATGTTTGATAGTTAATTTACTGCTCACCAAGACTTTGTCTGACTCAAGGTTTTATGTCTCCTCTTATTACCTTGGGCTGTTCATCCATGTTGGGATGGGCAGACTAGGTAAGCAGGTGACAGGTGCTGTGCTTGGAGTTTCTACGTTGAAGATGACGAAGACGAGCAGGAGGCTATGCATATTATTTTCTTATATGTACTGGGTATCCGCTGCTGTATTTGGTTGAGTGATTTGTAGTGAGGCTTCATGTATGGATTTGTGTGAATGATTGTATAAAACTGCTATGTTGCTTATATGATGATGTTATGTTCTATGGAGCTTCACTATATTATATTTCTCTATTGTATTTTATCCATGCGCTGTGAGTTATACGATAGATTCTGCGAATTTTGTTTTACCCTGGCTATCGTCCATGGCTTCCTTGCACACCTTTCAGCGCACTATTCCCTTGTTTTGGTGCGGGAGCCATGGGCGGTCGTCACATTTGGTATCAGAGCTTTGGTTAATCGATTTTAGCCAACGCTCGCTGACGTAACTACGTAAGAGAGACGTAATTGTATTTTGATGGATGATTACTATATATAATATAGTAGTTTAGATGGATTTGAATTCCTTATGCAGTTGTTTCTTAAGTTGTTCTAATCATTTCTTTTTGTAGATATTAAGGATGAGTATAGAAGAGGGACAAGCTGCTAAGGAAGGTTGTGCAGCTGAAGGAGTTGTTGATCATGCTGCTGAGTTCGAGGCTATGGTGTCTTCAATCGTGAAGAGACAGATGGCGGATTATCTGGACAATTCATTTGAAGAGCTTATGGAGAAGGCTTCCAGGCACAGGAACTTGTTTCCTAAAGAAGAACCTGCTGTTGTTTTAACCAAGGAAGGGTTTAAACCACCACAAGGCGGAAACAAGAAGAAGAGGCAGCAACAGAAGAAGGGTAAGAGTGGCCAAAAGAAGCAGAAGGGCGAGGTGACCTGCTACAATTGCCAACAGAAAGGCCACTTCTTCAGGGATTGCAAGAATCCAAAGGTGCAGGGAAAGTGTTACAACTGTGATAAGCCGGGACATATCAAGAAGAATTGTCCAGAGCCGTCAAAGGTTGAGCAGGTTGAGCAAGGCCATGTGTTGAGAGCTGTTCCTTCAACTTCACAAGCTCCTACTATGGAAGGGAAGGAGAAGAGTGTAGTGGTCTAAGGTGCTCTTTGTGGTGTTCCAGTTAGGGTATTGTCTGATACTGGAGTGTTGTATTCTCTTGTTTGTAATAATCTTGTAGACCGGTTAGGTTTGAAACCGGACATTGTTGATAGGCCATTGGTTGTGACTAATCCAGTTGGGGGTTCGTCATGTTTGTGTATGATATGCCGTGGTCTAGTTGTATCGAGTCATGATTGCTCGTTTGTTTGTGATTGCTTTGTTCTGAACTTTGCGGGATTCGGAATTATTTTGGGTATGGACTGGCTTAGGAAGTATGCGGCTAGGATTGATTGTGAGAGGCTGAAGGTGACAGTCGGGAATGTGGATGGGCGAAAGGTTGTGATACGATGTAAGCATGAAGAAGGCGTCTTCATGAGCTTCATGTATTCGCTGGTTGTTCCACGGGATGGACTGTCATCGATGCCAATCGTGAATGGATTTGAGGATGTCTTTGACGAGGTCAAAGGGTTACCGCCGCATAGGGAGATCGAGTTTCGTATCGATCTAGTTGAGGGAGCCAGACCTGTTGTGATGCCACTTAGGCGGATGGCACCGAGGGAGCAACAAGAGCTGAAGGTGCAAGTTGATGACCTTTTGCAGAAAGGATTCATTCGGAGAAGTGTGTCCGAATGGGGTGCGCCAGTTGTGTTCGCAACCAAAGCGGATGGGTCGTTGAGGTTGTGCGTGGATTATCGTGAGCTGAATAAGGTGACTAAGAAGAACAAGTATCCATTGCCGAGAATAGATGACTTGTTTGATCAGCTTCACGAGGCTAAGGTGTTTTCTCAGATGGATTTGGCAACAGGATTTCACTAGTTGAGAGTGGCGAAGGATAGTGTGCCGAAGACTGCTTTCAGGACACCGTCCGGGTTTTATGAGTGGCTGGTAATGCCGTTTGGATTGACTAACGCACCAGCTTATTTTGTGGATCTTATGAATAGAGTATTCAGAGATCAGTTGAATAAGTTCGTGCTTGTGTTCGTGGATGATATTTTGGTTTATTCCAGAACTGAGGAAGAGCACAAGACGCACTTGAGGATTGTTTTGGAAATCTTGCGGAAACATCAGCTGAAGGCTAAGTTTTCGAAGTGTCACTTCTGGAAGAGTGAAGTGAGGTTCTTAGGCCATGTTATCTCTGGAAGTGGAATAGCGGTTGATCCCGCTAAGGTAGCAGCGATCCAGGATTGGATTAGACCTAAGAATGCATCTGTTGTGAGAAGTTTTCTTGGATTAGCAGGATATTATCGTCGGTTTATCAAGGACTTTTCCAAGATAGCTGCACCGTTGACAGGATTGACGAAGAAGAACCAAGTGTTCAGATGGGATGACAAGTGTGAGCAAGCTTTCGTAATCCTGAAAGAGCGACTGACGAGTGCTCCTGTATTGACTATTCCAAGTGGGAATGAGGAGATGATGGTTTACACCGATGCATGTGGCACTGGACTGGGAGCAGTGATAATGCAGAAGGATAAAGTTGTTGCATATGCTAGTCGACAACTGAAGCCGCATGAAAGGAATTATCCAACTCATGATTTGGAGTTAGCGGCGATTGTGTTTGCTTTGAAGATGTGGAGACATTACCTATTGGGAGTTAGATTCGAGTTGTTTACGGATCATAAGTCGTTGAAGTATCTGTTCTCCCAAAAGGATCTGAATCTTCGACAGCAAAGGTGGTTAGAGTTTCTAGCATCTTATGATTTTGGTATAGCCTATACTCCAGGAAAAGGTAACGCAGTGGCTGATGCGTTAAGTCGAAGACATGCAGGATTGGGAGCCATGTTTTCAGAATGGAAGAGTCTTGAGTATTTGGCTGGATTTGATTTCAGGCCTAGATGCGAATTGGAACCTGAGATGTTGGCAAACTTATCGATAAGGCCTACACTTGTGGAAAGAATTGGTGAGAGCCAAAGGCGAGATGATAAGCTTGTCAAGATTATCCGTGATTTGGAATCTGGATTGGATCCAGAGAAGGATAAAGGATTCGAGGTCGATCGAGAGGGTTGGCTTCGAAAGCAAGGACGATTGGTTGTTCCCGATATAGATGGATTGAGAGATGAAGTTCTGAGGGAAAGTCATCACTCGAAGTTGACAATTCATCCAGGTGGAAATAAGATGTATCGGGATATGAAGAGAGCTTACTACTGGGAAGGAATGAAGAAGGATGTTGGAAATTTTATTTCCAAGTGTATGAATTGCCAGTTGGTGAAAGCTGAGCAGAAGAAGCCCAGTGGATTACTTCAGCCATTAGAAGTTCCTACGTGGAAGTGGGAGCAAGTGTCGATGGATTTTATCGATGGTCTACCTAGAACCAGGACAGGGAATGAAGGAATTTGGGTTATTGTAGATCGTTTGACCAAGAGTGCAAGGTTCATTCCTGTTCGATCGACTAGAACTGCATCGAAGTTGGCTGAGCTGTATGTGAAGTGGATTGTTCGATTCCATGGTGTTCCGAAGAGTATAGTGAGCGATCGAGATCCATTGTTCACTAGTGAATTTTGGAAGAGCTTCCAGGAAGTTTTGGGAGCTGAGTTGTGTTTGAGTACAGCTTATCACCCTCAAACAGATGGTCAGACGGAGAGAGTCAACCGGGTTTTGGAAGACCTTCTTAGAGCTTGTGTTTTGGACTTCGGGGGATCATGGGAAGATCACCTTCATTTGGTGGAGTTTGCTTATAATAACAGTTATCAGTCGAGCATTGGTATGGCACCATATGAGGCATTATATGGAAGACCGTGTAACTCTCCGACATGTTGGTTGGAAACTGGAGAAAAGCTGATACTTGGGCCAGAGATGATTCGACAGACTTCGGATTATATAGAGATCGTTCGACAAAGAATGAAGACAGCCCAAGATCGTCAGAAAAGTTATGCAGATAATCGTCGAAAGGATTTGGAATTCGACGTGGGTGATATGGTTTTTGTGAAGATTTCTCCATTGAAGAATGTTATTAGATTCGGGAACAAAGGAAAGTTGGCTCCGAGATTCGTTGGACCATTCCCGATTATCGAGCGAATTGGAAAGCTCGCTTATAGATTGGAGTTACCGGAAAAGATGGCGGGTGTGCACAATGTTTTTCATGTATCTTATCTACGGAAGTATGTGCACGACCCAACTACGGTGGTTTCTGCTGATAGCTATGAAGACTTAGAGGTTGATCCAGTTGTTTCGAGACCTCGTAAGCCGCTTCGTATTGTTGAAACCGATACGAAACAGCTTAGGAGGAAGACGATTACGTTGCTCAAGATACAATGGAGTGACGATGTTAACGACTGTACGTGGGAGGAGGAAGAGAGGATGAAGGCAGCTCATCCAGAACTCTTTGAGGTATGGCCCTAAAGTGTCGTGACATCTCATGAATTTGTAGCTTGTTCTAAGTCTTAGAATTCTGCATGCTAGGCTAGAATTGGATGCATGGTTTGTTGATTGCTATGGATGGTAGGCATGCGGAATATCTTTGATTGCTGTTGTTTGTTTGGAATTTCGGGGGCGAAATTCCTAAGGGGGAGAGAATGTAACGACCCGTATTTTACGTATCGATATATCGTAGAATTATTAGGTCGTTAGTATTGTTTTGGTCATCCATAGCCTGAGTCGTGAAGAAGATAGCTCGTAGGGTCTTTAGAACGATGCTTGGTTAGGTTGTTAACGAGTTATAAAGCTTGGCCGAGTTAAGTTAGTGGGCGACTCAAGAGTGGCCGGGTTAGTGGGGTTCTTAAGTCGTTAACGACTCATACTTTTTGACCGAGGTAAGGCTTAAGCATGTAGACCGACCTAAGGGAGTTAAGGTTAGTGGAGTTGAAGAGTTAACACGTTACCGAGTTAACTAAGACTTGGGTCTAAGTCGTACACGACTTAGTGGGATAGTGGTTAGAGTCTTGAGTCGTGGCCGACTCATAGAGGGCCGACTCATGGGTGGTTGAGTCGTATGGCCGAGTTAAGAGGAGTAGCGACCTATAGGCTTGTGCGAGTTAGCGAGTCAGTAGGAAGCGACTCATGGTTGGACCGAGTCATTGAGTAGCCGACTCATAGTGGTTGCCGACTTATAGAAGTAGCGACTTAGTAGATTGACCGAGACAGGAAGTTAACTAGTGACCGACTCATAGAAGATAGGGGGGGTTGCCGAGTTAAGAGAAGACCGACTCATGGGTTAATGGCTTAAGGAGTTAAGGCCTAGGACGTAGGTTGAGTCGGCCAGGGGTTAGGTCGGCAAGTACCCAGTATAGCTTAGTGTTGTTAAGTCGGCAGAGACATAAACCATTGAGTCGTATGTGTTGTGTTGGGTTAAGTCGTAGGTTGATGAGTCGTTTGACTCGGGGTAGATGTTGAGTCGTTAGGAACGACTCATGGAATGAGTCGTGAGTCGGTACCTTTGTTTTGAGTTAGGTCGGCCGCAAGGCTAAACCGTTAGGTCATGTCTCGTATAGGCTTGGGTTATGTGCTTAGGACTTAGGTCGGCAGGGGTTGGGTCGGCACTAAGTCGTAAGTCGGCATGGTTCTTGAGTCGTTGTCTTGAGTCAATATGCTGTGTAGTTAGGTCGGCCTGTGTATGAGCCGCGTGTGTTAACCCGTGTATGCAGTTGAGTCGGCAGAAGCTTGTAGAGTCATGAGTCGACAAGGCTAAGTCGCGAACGACTTAGGGGATGAGTCGGCAGCCGAGCTAGGGGGGGATTTCAGCCTTTAAATAGTGGAGTTTTTCTCACTTTTTGGCACCGGTTTTTGAAGCGACGAAGTGCTGCCATTTTGAAGACTTGTCTACAGTATTTTCTTCACTTCTTTCTCTACTTCTATCAAGTGCTAACATCCATTGAAGATCGAAGATCAAGATCGAAGATCCAAGTGTCCAAGTTGAAGATCTTCACCCGTTTGAGCTAGAATTCATCGTTTCAAGTGAGATATCGCCGGATCAAGCCGTGATCTCCGCTGTCCAGATCTGTAGTGTTGTGATTTTGAGGTGTTTGGGTGATTTGGTGAGTGGTAGTTATCTCTCACGCGGATCCAAAGGAGTGTATGGGATTGGTGATATTTTTATGTGTTAAAGTTAGCGTTTTCTCGCATTTTCCTTAAGTCTGCATGTAGATCCATCATGTTTGAAGATGTTTACCTTTAGAAGTTATTTATCAAGTATTAGAGATAAAACCCATGTTTAGATTTGATAGATCTATGCTAAAAACCATGATTTCACATATGTTGGACTTTTGCACACTTAATTACGAAATTGCCATTATAATTGTTATTGCTTAATATATCTTGTTTGAATGCTTGAATGTTTGAATGAATGCTAGATTTGATTGTTTCCAAGTTAGCTAGTAGTTGATTTGGAACAAGGTGATTGAAGATGATTCAAAAGCTACGGAAGAAGGCTCTTGAATGGTGAAAGCTGCTTAAGGCATATGTAGCGGATGTTGAAGCTCATATGTATGATGTTGAGATGGAACTTTGCCATGATGCGATGAGGCAAACCATGTTGTTGAGTTGAGATCTTGCTTTGATGTGATGAAGCGAGGCATGTTGATATCTTGAAGGGTAGTTCAAGTATGATGTGAGTCTTGGCTTAATCCAGGCAGGGATCATTCCAAGCATGTTGATAACTTGAAGGGTAGTTCAAGTTGGTTGATAATGGAGCTGCTCAAGAGGTAGCTTGGGCTAGGTTGAGAATAGTCGTCGAGGAGGATGACTAGGAGGCTTGGACTTTATCGTTGTTGAAGGTTCTAGCAAACTTAAAGCAAGGGTACATAGGGACGCCTAAAAGACTACAGGAAGGTAGTCGAGTACTCTGGGCCAAGAAGATAAGTCCTAGGCACAAGGCAGTGTGCGGAGTTTTGTCTAGAACCGGGGTTACCATTAGCCCTTGACAGATGGCTCAGGAAGGAGTCGGTCATTCAATTAACGGTGATTTCGAAGCAAGGTTAACAGTGATAGCAGAGTCATGGATGTTTGGATGTTTGGTTGTATCATCATTCGGCTTCAAGAGCGGTGTTTTCTGGGTGCTTATCTGATCTTGGTTTAGGCCTTGGGGGTTTGTATTTGGAAAACATCGTCCTTGACTCGAGTGATTATTGCTTTACCTTACTTATCTGCTATGTTATGCTTACTTCTCCTTAGTGTGTGTCTGGGGGCTATCACTGTAGAAAGAGGTGGAGTGGGATGGTTTGGTTCCTATTCCTTTATTTCCTTATGCTCTTTTGGTATGTTTGATAGTTAATTTACTGCTCACCAAGACTTTGTCTGACTCAAGGTTTTATGTCTCCTCTTATTACCTTGGGCTGTTCATCCATGTTGGGATGGGCAGACTAGGTAAGCAGGTGACAGGTGCTGTGCTTGGAGTTTCTACGTTGAAGATGACGAAGACGAGCAGGAGGCTATGCATATTATTTTCTTATATGTACTGGGTATCCGCTGCTGTATTTGGTTGAGTGATTTGTAGTGAGGCTTCATGTATGGATTTGTGTGAATGATTGTATAAAACTGCTATGTTGCTTATATGATGATGTTATGTTCTATGGAGCTTCACTATATTATATTTCTCTATTGTATTTTATCCATGCGCTGTGAGTTATACGATAGATTCTGCGAATTTTGTTTTACCCTGGCTATCGTCCATGGCTTCCTTGCACACCTTTCAGCGCACTATTCCCTTGTTTTGGTGCGGGAGCCATGGGCGGTCGTCACAGTAACAGTAGTGTATTAATGTTTCTTGCTTGTGTTGTTCCCCGGTTTAACTAAAGGTTATACCTTTTTTATTGCTTAATGTGATGTTTCCATTAAATGATTTTTCATGTAGTGCTATTACAGTATACCAGTTTATCTTAGTGTTCCTAAAACTCATATACAACGTAATTTTAATTATCAGAAAAGCTAAGCACCCTATAAACTATGATGATGCTTTAAGGATAAGTTACTTTTTTCAATTTAATAAGTTATATAATTGGATTTCAAGATTAGGCTTTAAGGATGAGTTATAACATGTATATTTTTCTGAGTTCTATATTGTAATAGTGATTCTTCAAGATCAAGCTTTAAGGATAAGTAAAAGATTGCTTTTCTAACTGACTACATACTAGTAAAGGTTATCATAATAAACTTACTATCGATATGCTTGTCCGAGGCCAGTCTCCGCTTCCCAAATCGTAGGTCATCCAACAACTTCTGTGCAAACCCCAATCTCTTCTCCATTTAGGTAATGGAATAGAAAATTTTATCTTCTGATATATCTTCTGATATATCTAAAAATAAAATTTTGTGTGTACCATCATGGATATACATACATATACACACACACACAAATATATATATATATATATATATATATATATATATATAAAGATAGAGATGGTGGTGTTACATTATGTTTTATGAGTACCTTGTACCTACTTTCAGTCTCGTAGGGAGTTGCACTGTCTATATTTTTATTTTATTTAATAACTTAGTTTTTTTCAAGTTTACTGGCCGTACAATATAAATCTATATTATAATTGTAGTACAAGTGTTGTAATACAGATAGAGTCGAGATTCACCTTTGGGAGCTATGTAGGTAATTTTACTCAGATATAAGCATCTATTAGCATGTAGATTATTTCAATTTTAGGTTGAACATGTTAGCGAGTACGGAAAATTATGTCATCTAATACAATGATGTGTATTCCACTAAACATTTCACTACAAGGATCCAAATTTGAGAGATATCAGATTCGGAAATAATCATTCTGAAATCTGAATGTAGTCTACAGTTTTAATGGTTTGCATTTCTTGCGTTGAAGATAAACCTTAGTTAAGGCCTTCCATGAGGAAGGTTGTGCGAAATTTGGAAGGTACTACTGAGCCCATTATCTGTTAATAATCTTATTTAAATTTTGTGCTGCTATGCTTAGCTGACTCCCTACATTCAGATATGGTATATGTGATCTCTATGGTTTATATTTGCATATGCTACTTAATAATTATGGAACTTGAATGTCATATTTATGTTGTCTTTGTTATTTTAGAGAATTGTATTCTATGAGTGATTTTTCACATTAAAAAATGAATTCAAATTCAGCTGACTTTGTAACAGTTCGGATTCATTTTATATAACCTTAAGTATTTTTTTCCATGTAATTTTCATAAGGTATTTAAGAATCATAAGGTATTAGTTGAACACTAAAAATATGATACATGCAAAGTTAACAAAGAAAGAAATTTGTCTTGACAGTGCCACTAAATATTTGACTCTTTACAGATATAAGATTGTTGCATTGAAATCATACATCACCCCGTTTGTGGCTTCCTATTATACCATTGCTCCTATCTCCGCTCAGATTCTTTTGATCGTCGCTTCTCAGGTATTTAAATAAAATAAAATGAATTCATCATTTGTTTATTGTCTTGTTACTCGCATTATTTGTGCCTGATTTACCTATAACAGTAGATCTGTTAATTTGAATAGAAGATTGCTATTAAGTTAGTTTGTTAAATTTATGTGGAAGTGTTTTTCCTATGATTTTTTTCAGTTGAGAAATTGTTAGATTTTACTTGGATGAACAAAGATCCAAGTTTTGGGAAGTTTCTGGATACTTTATGAGTATGTTTGACTATGTTTTAGGCTAATCCAAAGAAATGGATCGTGATGTAGTTTTCGAATGGTTGATTTTTAAATTGAAGAAATGAGTTAGTTTGACTCCGCAAGTGTTGATTTCGAGGATATTTTATGATTTGTTAGCTTCAATTGGATACGCTAATAAGTTGTAGTTTTCGATTATAAGTTTCAGAGATAACGCTTTTGCAAGGAGAATGTTGAATAATTAAAAAATTATTTTATGACTGCAATGTTTTTGTTTGATTAATTTGCAGTTGAATAAAAGATAAGTCATTTCATATATGTATTGTTACATGTAAATCGTAGTTATAGTTAATTGATAGCTGTATTCTGTATTTTGTCCATTGTCTGGATCTAAGTTGTCGGATCTATATAGCTACTTCCTAGTCTTTTGAATAAAAATAATTATGTAATTTATTTTCTATTCCAGTGTCGATGATGATTGAGAAGAAGAACCTAGTTGATATGAGTTAGGTGTAACATAGTAGAAATTTGTTCGCTGTATGACATTTTATAAATAATTTAATACCGACTTAAAGTTAAAAAAGCTGATTTATTTTTTTCAACAGATTGAAATATTGTTTGTCGGTTTGAAAGTTTTATTTGAAGTGTATCTTTTGTTGAAAACTCCTTTTTTTATGGTATTGAATCATTTTCCTAGAATAGTACTGTGATCATGAACTTTCATTTCTTAGTTCTATGTAAACTATCTAGTGATTGCAATATAACTTGGTTTTTTTTCTTATGTCAAACAATTCAAGCAATCACTTTGACATTCGTAATGCAAAGCGAACAACTGTCTATTGGTATTGGAAAATCATCTGGTAAACCCGCAGGTTTAAACATTATGAGAAGTTGCTCATCTTAAGAATGTGCCATTAAGGTTCATATTTTCATGAGCTTTCAAGCATAGCTCACTGCATGTAGACCTTTTTGTTTTTGAACTTAATTTAATATGTATTCTTGTGTGTAGGTAAGGAGACATTACACAATATCAAGACAAAGAGAAAGGTGGATTGATGGAGAACATGACAAATTTCTAGAAGCTCTAAGACTCTATGGCCGTTCCTAGTGCAAAATAGAAGGTACCATAGGATATGAAGTTATACGTGATGGAATCATCTTCGAACATCGCCTTATATTGCATGTATATTTTGCTTATAGAACACATTGGCTTAAAGACAGCTGTTCAAATTCATAGTCATGCTCAAACGTTCTTTGCAAAGGTGTGAAAGTTCTCTATTATTATAAACGGTATTTGTGTCTGGTCTTTGCTTAAAGTAAGTAAAATATTATAAGAACCAGACAATATAGCCTCCAAGAAAGGGATATTGTATCTGTATCTAGTACTTTGGAAAGATTATTGTTTATTTATCTTTATTTTGTATAACATTTGCATATTAGTTAGAAATTTCTATACATTTTCTCTTTCTTCACTTTCAGTTCACATGGATAAACTAGTAACTTTATAATAACATCATCTCCTTGCTTTTTTTACAGGTAAGGAGTTTGAGATTGTAGAAAAGCTTGGTGAATGTCAATGTACATTACGAGCATAATTAAAAAAATAATAACAATTTTGTGTTATGAGAGTTTGATGAAAATCATTGAAATATATATTACGTTTCTGATAATAAAGGTTAATATGTTAGTATACTGATATTATGTACTGTTTTCAATTAGAGGACCTTTTTTAACAAGGTTTTATTTATTTCCGATTTGCTATAATTTTTACACATTTCGAAGACTGCACATTTGTGACGACCTGGAATTTTTGAGCATTTGAAATTGGAATATCTAATTGATTTTAGATATTTGAAAGATTAATTTCAACTTGAATTCCAAACATCACTATTTATTTGCTAATTAAATTATTGAATTTAATAATTGGAAGTTGGGTGAAATATTGAATCTTCAGTTTTAATCCTGTTAAAATTTTTTGAAGACTTGTAAAATTTATATCGATAATACTGAAGATAGTAAAAGTGTTAAAATTGAATTTTGGAATGTTGTGTTAAGTTTTGGAAATATATCGTTTAAATTGACGTTTAAAAATAGCCTTCCGAGGCACAGTCTCGGATTTCAACGAAATCAGTTCCATTGGGTCCGTAATATTGTATTATTGTCGGATTTAAATTTTCGTAGTGTTTGGATTTGTTGTGTGAGCATACAATATATAAATGCGCTGAATTTATATCGAAATTTAATATAATAATTGAGTCCAAAAAGCTATCTTCTCCATACGATCGAATTAGGGCTCGAAACCTTTTCCATTGTGTTCGAAATATGGGTATAACATTATGAATGCCAGGTCACATGCCTCAATAGGATTTTGAAATTTCACTGTATGTAACATGAGATATTTCAATTATATAAAATCAATTAAAAGTCTAAATTGAATCACCCTAACCACGTGATTAGCCGGTCTAGCTTATACCTGAAGCCACTTTTCCTTTCTAGTAGGAAATATCTCTTTCTTTTTTTTCTTCTTCAGATAAATCAAAACCAAAAAAAGAATAATGGCCGATCGAAATTCATCTCCTTCCTCTCCTTCATTTTCAATTCAAAAACCGAAAGCCTATTCATTTAAAAACGAAATCAAATCGCACGCTCGTACACGCTGTGGTGGCGCAAAGGCCAAGCGATGTCATTCGCTGCGTAGGGTTGCGATGGGAGTTTGGGTAATTGAGGCAGATGGAATTTGGGTTCTTAGTAGGCGTCGCGCAAATAAGGGGAGGCTCGACGATGATGGAAGGAGGTCTCTAGGTCGATGGAGAGGCGCGTTCAGGAGGGGTCTCAGTCGAAATCGAAGTGGAGAACGACCAAGATGTTCGAAAATGGTTGGACTTGTTCGTTGATCCAGGGCTTCGATGCAAGGATGTCGAGAGGGGTGCATTGATCGAGCAGTGTAGGGAGGATTGTGACTCTCTGTTCGTTCACGAGCTTGAGGCGAAAAGGTTCTGCGAGGAGTAGGTATTCCTTTTATTTTAAGTTTTATATGCGTATGTATATATACAGTAAGGTAATTAAATTTTTATTTTAGTTAAGTAATTTTAAAACTCTTTGAATTCGATTTGTCCATTTATTAATTATCAGCATATATATATGTATATTATTCAGTATATTGTTTTTCAGTAAAAAAAAAAATGTTTACTGTTTAGTTTTAAAATTTCAGAGTTTAAATTTATATATATACTAGAAATTTATATAAGACTTTGGAAGAAAATTATATAAGGGATTGGTGATAAAATTTTACAATTAACTTATTTAATTTATTTGGTTAAAAGATTTATAAAGGGGAATTATTAGTTTAAATTAAATTATTAGTAAACTAAATTTGTTAATGGTAATAAAATGTGCGGTTAATTAAATTTATCAAATGGAAATTTAATTGTTCAATTGACTCAAATATTAATAAAACATATAATGTTTATTCAAGGTTTGAAATCTGAAAAGAAACAAGCTGGTCTGGAGTAGATTGCCAATTTAAAAAGCAAAGGTGAGTTAATCTCACTCTTCTGGTTTTTTATTTAAATTTAAATGGTTAAATTTAAATAATTGGTTGATTTATTGATTTGATTGGATGTGCTATATTATATAATAGCCTATATAGTATATATTGGAGTGATTGATTTCCCGCATTATATAGCTGATGAGACCCTATGCGCCGCATAATAGCGGATGATATTTTATTAAAACCCATATACCGCGATATTCCACCTTGAAATGGAATTGGTATTGTGCTAATCTATGTGGATACAGGAAAACAGGTTGGAGGGATCCAACTGGATTCCTCAAAATTATTTAGATTATTTGATATTCTATGTTATGAATATTTGATATTCTATGATGAATTATATTGATAATTGGAATATTGAATACTATGGTTTGCTTGAATATATTTCGGTACACTGAGTCATCAATATATATATATATATATAATTGGATTTTTTTGGAAGAAATATAAGAGTAAGTTTTTGGAAGTGAAATAATTATAGAATAAAAATAAGAATGAATTGGAAAGAAATAAAAGTGATTTTTTTTAAAACTGAAGTTAGATTGTGAAGTAGAGATTTAAAACAAGTTTTAAATCAAAGTTAAATCTGGAATTCAAGTTAGTGCATCTCAGTTTTTAAGCAAATAAAGTTTTAAATTTAAATTGTTTTAACAACCTGAATGTTAAAGTGCATTTTTAAATCGATTTGAAAATTAAAATGAATTTGGTTTTAAATTCCTTTGAACTTCATTTATAAAATGAGTAATTAATTTATTTAATGGAGTAAATAAAAAGATAGTTAATTACAGGTTGAGATTAATCAAGAGTGATTAATATTGTGGTTTAATTAATGTAATTAATTTTGATTAGTATAAATTAAAATGATAAGTGATATATGAGAAATTAATTAATATAAGTAATTAAGGATTAATGTAATTAATTATGGTTAATTAACTTGTGAAGTAATTAAAGATTAATTACTGTTTTTGGTTAAGAATAATTAATTTGTGTAATTAATTAAAATAATTACTTGAATGTAATTGAAGGGTAATTAATCCAGGGTGATTAATTAAGATGGATAATTAAGGGATGATTAATTAATTGATTTGAAATTAATTAATGTCAAGTGAAGAAATCTAATTGATTGAGGTTAGTAATTCAATTAAAATTAATTAAATTAATTTGGAAGTGATCAAGTTTGCTTATGGATGATTGAATGGTATTGGATGCCTTGAATGAGACTCGAAGAGACCTGGGTCGGGGATTAGAAAATACCCAATACCACTACGAATTTTTATAGATTGATATGTGAAATCAATAGGCTGGAATGAAATGATTTAAGTGAATTGGACTATTTAATCTAAATTTTGGTACGTGGAAAAGTGATGTGTGAAATAAGTGATGTCTAAACAAATTGTGAATTTGTATATTGAAACGAGTTACCCCGGGTTTTATATAAGTTGTATGCTTTGTATTCCATGTTAGATGGGTTTACTCACGCTGGTTTCTAGCCTGACCCGGGTGTTACTTGGATGTAATGCTCGAGTCAGACCGAGTATTACAAATTTTCAGGTAAGGACGTTCTGGAGCTCAGGAGACGAGCTGCATGGCAAGACCGTATGGAGTGTCTCCGTTGTATTATATTGTTGTATATTTGAGACATGATGATTATGTATATCCAGTGTCTGTATATATATATATATATATATATGTGTGTGTGTGTGTGTGTGTGTGTGTGTGTATGTAAATCTGTTGTATTATAAATGTATGACAGATACAGAATTTTTTTTGTAAACTGTTATTATTTGATATTATATTTTGATCCGCTGTTAATGTGATAATCTTTGTTGTGTTTCTTCTTCTTCTATCTCTTTCTTCTTTTCCTAACTATCTGAAATTTTCGGGATCGAAAATTTCGGGTCGTTACAGTTGGTAATGGAGCTGAAAGGTTAAGCGAGAACCTTGGCTCTGGTGGGGATTACTCATTAAATAGAGTCCTTAGTACTCTAGAATGAGTTGAGTGTATATATGTATATATATATATATATATATATATAAAAGCATGTACTTGTTATTTTCTTATATAAATGTGTTAAATGATTTTATATAAGAATATATTTTGATATATAAAGCAATATTTCTTTCTAATAAATATTAAGGTAATTGGTTGTTATATTATTTGAAAAATTTAATAATGAGAATTAAGTGGTCATAGAAATACAACCAAATTAAAACTAAATGAAGATAAGTTTGAAATGGATTCAGAGTTAAATGGTTTAAAGAGATAAGTTGATTTGATTTAAAGGATTAAATCAACATTTAAAAATTTAACTCGAATTTATATAATTCGGGATGGTTTAAATTTGAAATTTGAATTGAATTCGTTCAAATTGAATCCGATTTGAATTAATTGGATTTGTGAATGAAGATGTATAAGTTTAAAATTTTAAATGGAAAATTTGAATTGGATTGAATTCAAATGATTTGAAAATGAAGCGGGTTTAATTGATATTAGTCCAAATTGATTGGAATAATTTGGAATTGTAATTAAAGTTGAGTAAGTTTAAAATCAAATGGAATTTGATTTTAATTTGGAAAGAAATCAAGATCGATTCAATTTGAATTGGGGTTAAATCAATGTTAATGGAAATTGAAGTTATTCAAATTAGAATCGAGTCAATTTAAATGGAAGTGGAAATTTAAAGTGAATTGATGTGCAAGTGAATAGTTTTGACTCTGGACTATTTTCAATATAAATTATTTTAATATAAACTTATTTTTCCAAGCTATTTAATATATATAACCTTTCTTTTTAAAGCCAAATTATTTTATATTTATTTTACAATTATTTTTGAAACTATTTAACAATTTTTCGACTGTTTTATAAACTAATTATTATTTTTCAACTATTTTACAAATTAATTACTATTTTACAACTATTTTGCAATTATTGAAAATTTCTATAACTATTTGACTATTTTCCAACTATTTTACAATTATTTAACTATTTTACATCTATGTAAAAACTAATAATTATTTTTCAACTACTTGTCTATTTTTATAGTTTTCAAGCTATTTTCTAAATATAAACTGGTCGGAGTTCAAACTGTTATTAATTAAATACCCAACTGAGATAAGAATTGAAGTGATAATCCAAATAGGGATTAAGGCAAATGTGAATAAGGGAATAAAATCAAAGCGAGGATGAATAGAAAGGAAATTGATTTGGCTAATAATCAATGAAGTTAAATACGTAGGATGTACGTATATTATTCTATTCGCATAAGGATTTGATCCAGATTCGAGCACATAATTTCGAGATAGTTATATCGATACGAGTTGGGATTTTTCGCTCGATTTCGATGGCGAACCTGGATATGGATTGTTGATTGGTTCTGGATATTCTCTATCATAGTTAGGCTATGCAAGAAGAATGACGGTTTCTGATCAAGGAACCAGATCTGAGTCCGCACTAGGAAGTCGGGTGGACGATACTAGTTCGGAAGTGAAATTGTGTGATCGAGTGAGCGATCAGATTGGTATGGCGTACGGATGATAAGTGTACATCGTACGGGTTTAAATGAAATTGATATTGAAAATTTGTGAACAAGAAACGTGAAATGATTTCTTTTGAAATGAAAGTATATTTTGTGAAATATAGAATGGATAAAAGTGAAAGTTGGATATTTTTATGATGATAAGTAAGATGGAACAACTTTATAAAAAAAGAAGAGTAATCAAATTTGAATATTTGATTTTGAATAAACAAAGTTATATATCTTTGTTATATAAGATAAATCTCCCTTTGTTGAATCTATTGCCAGAAGAAAAGGATTTTAAAAGTGTTTGAAGTATAAAAGGAGTTTTATACAAGTATGAAATGATCCAAAGTTTTAAAGAAAAATTATATATATATATATAAAGGATCTTATGATGATTTTGGAAAAAGGTTTTGGGAACCTTTGGATTTGGAATGGCTTTTGATTTTTGGGTAAAATCAATATTGGAATTTGGAAAGCTTAGTTTGAGAATTATCGATTTTGGAATAATCAATTTTGAGAAAGGAGATTTATTTGATATTCATACTAGGTGTATGATTTGGAAGATACTATATGCGTATAGTATAAAGTGTTTTGAAAATGGCTCTGGGGAAAAAGGCACTCCCTTGAAATGAACTTCTCAGGAGTGCCATAGGTTGGTACTGCCTTGAACCCAAAGGGGGATTCTAAAGTTGATCCTATGAGGAGTCCGGACAAAAATAGTTCCTGAGGATTATGTGTAGCGTGTAGCGAAAGTCGAGGGCGCTGATGCCTACAGAGGCATTTGGGTTATGCTGTGACGATAGTGTAACTCGATGTCACTGCGATCTACTGCAGACCATAGCGAAAGTCGTGTGTGCTGCTGAGAGCCAATAGTCTACGTTTGATTTAATATCGCTAGACTGCGACCTATGGTAACATAACGAAAGTCGTGTGTGCCGCTGAGAGCTAATAGTCTACGTTTGATTTTATATCGGTAGACTGCGACCTATGTAAGAGTGGAGAAGTTTCATTTTTGACAGCGAAAATCAAGGGTGCTGATGCCTACAGTTACATGGACTTTTGCTGCGATGGCAACGTAACCCTGAAATGTAACTGCGATCTGTTGTGGGTTCCATGGCGTAATTGAGGGGCGCAGAGTGCCTACAGTTAATGGACTTTTGCTGCGATGGCAACGTAACCCAGGATGTAACTGCGACCATGGATGGGGGTGATGATTTCCAGAGCATTCTCACCAAAGATATTTCCTCTGTTTTCAAAAAAAGGATTTTCGATATTTTCAATAAAATTATTTTCAAGTATTTTCACTGGATGTTGAAAATGGGTCTGCTAAGTACTTATAGATTTTCAGTCCTACGCCTGATCAACGTATGACCGAATTTCTGTGAGAAAAAGAATGGACTGGTTGAGACATCGAGTTATAAGAAGTATTTTTTATAAAAAGCTATTTTAATAGTATTATGTGAATTTAAAAGTATTTCTAAAATTTTAAATTAAAAGTGTTGGAATTTTGGAAAATGAAAGAAAATCCAAACTGGAATTATAAAAAAATTTAAACTCAGGAAAATTTAATGAAGTGATTTTTGTAATAAAAATCGAATATTGATTTAAAAGTTGGAAGCATGCCAATTAGCTAAATAATTATTTGATAGAGTATGTTAATAAAATTTAACTCGGTTAAATAAAATGGATTGTAAGTTATTAATGGAGTTTGGAAATGAAAACTTGATTTATAAATTAAATTTGACTTGAATTATTAGTAAATTGAATACAATTGGAATATTGTCAAATAAAAAGAAAGCTGAATTTAAAGAGAAATGGTTTGAATTGCAAATTAAATTCAAGAAGGTAGAAATAAATTGAAATGGCCTTATGATTAGTTAAATGAGTCATGAATGAATTGAATTTGGAAATTAAATTTATAATAACTGATCAAATAAATGTGTAGATCGAAATGAGATTTGATTGAAATAGAATCAAGTTAAATTGAAAAGGAAAATTTCTTTTGCAAATTAAGTAAGCTTAAGCTTTGAAGTTGGACTAAGTTAAAGTGAATTAACTTAAGTTTAAAATTTATGGAAGCTTGGCTCCGAATAAGGGTGAAAGCCCATTAAATAAAGGCTTGGGTTGAATTAATTTGGGAATGGTTAGTAGTACACAAGCATGGAATGTGTCAAGCTAAATAAAATGGTTGTGAATAAATTAAAATGGAATTGAATTAAATAAAATTGAGTCGGAATCAATTTAAATTGGTTATAAACTTAAGTAATTATTTATTCACATGGATGTCATCAAATTCCGTAGAAATGATTGTCGTTTGATGTAAACGAGATTTAATTAAATTATATGAATTAGTGGATGCAAATATAATTGATTTTTGAATCAATTGATATGAATATGAGTTTATTTGGAATTATAAATGAATTGAAGGTAAGTAAGTGAGTTGTACATCACTTAAATTGAATGCAAGGGTAAGAAAAGCGAGTGAAAGCAATTGAATTGGTGATTGAAACCTTATTAATTACTTTTAGTGCTGTTTGGTAGGTATGGCTTATAAAATCCATGTGTTAGCTATTGAAAAATGAGTGAAATGTAAATAAATATCCTATATATGGCACTTACATATTTAAACTGAGTAAGTACAGGTACCTAAAGGCCGTTTGGCTGGATTTGGACGCGCTAATTGCTAAATTAATAAGCCGCTTGCTTAAAATGCTAAATAAAGGTACGCTTACGCCATAAAAATAGGAAATATGAACTGTTTTTGTTTTTCTGACCGTGTGGGTCGATGTATATATATTTGTATCTCTTGTCAAATTGCAAAATCTCCTCCGTACAAAGGAGACTCTGCCAAAAATTTTCGAAAATTTTGGGAGTTGGAAATTTTTTGAAATTTTTTGGAAAATTTTTGTTAGCGACAAAACGATTTCAAATTTGAGATTGAAATAAATTAATGGATGAAACTAATTTCAAATAATGATATGAATCAGTTATAAATGGAAGATAAAATTCAATATTCAGAGTTGAAGATAAATTGAATTCATATGAAAATGGAAAAACTAATTTGAATAGAAGTAGATATGGAAACTTCTGTAAGAAAATGTATAAATGATTTTAAAAGCTATGATTGGATATTATTGCTAAATAGGATATGCATGTATTATAAAGGGAAAGGAAAATTGGTTTTAATTCCAGAAGATAAATTTGAATTGCTCGACAAAAAGGTATGTGTTTAAATTTCTGTATGAAATTTGATTGGGTTTTTGATCTTGCCACTTAGCCTTTTGTTTTCTTTTGGAATTTGGGAGCCCGTAGAGGCATTTTGTAGTTGTACCGAGCTAGCCGTGCAAAGGAGACGCTGGCGAAATTTTTCGGAAATTTAGAGAGTTAGAATTTTTTTGATAATTCAAAATTTGATTTTAAATTTAAATTTGAATTGTTAAGTAAATAATATTATTGGGACTTATGGATAAGTTTGGAAAGCTAGAAAATGGGTTAGTGTGTCTTTAATAAAAAGATTGTTTTGAGAATTGTTTTGCATTGTTTGGTTTTGGGAAAAAGTAAATGGGTATTGGACCATTCTTTTTATCTAACAATTTCAGTGACGAAATTCTTTTAAGGGGGAGGAATGTGACGACCTGGAATTTTTGAGCATTTAAAATTGGAATATCTAATTGGTTTTAGATATTTGAAAGATTAATTTCAACTTGAATTCCAAACATCACTATTTATTTGATAATTAAATTATTGAATTTAATAATTGGAAGTTGGGTGAAATATTGAATCTTCAGTTTTAAGCCTGCTAAAAATATTTTGAAGACTTGTAAAATTTATATTGATAATACTAAAGATAGTAAAAGTGTTAAAATTAAATTTGGGAATGTTGTGTTAAGTTTTGGAAATATATCGTTTAAATTGATGTTTAAAAATAGCCTTCCGAGGCACAGTCTTGGATTTCGACAAAATCAGTTCCATTGGGTCCATAATATTGTATTATTATCGGATTTCAATTTTCGTAGTGTTTGGAGTTGTTGTGTGAGCGTACGAAATATAAACGCGCTGAATTTATATCAAAATTTAATATAATAATTGAGTCCAAAAAGCTATCTTCTCCATACGATCGAATTAGTGCTTGAAACCTTTTCCATTGCATTTGAAATATGGGTATAACATTATGAACGCCATATCGCACACCTCAATAGGAGTTCGAAATTTCACGGTATGTAACACGAGATATTTCAATTTTCAATTATGTAAAATCAATTAAAAGTCTAAACTGAATCACCCTAACCACGTGATTAGCCGGTCTAGCTTATACCCGAAGCTGCTTTTCCTTTCTAATAAGAAATATCTCTTTCGTTTTTTTCCAGATAAATGAAAATCACAAAAGAAATAGAATAATGGCCGATCGAAATTCATCTCCTTCCTCTCCTTCATTTTCAATTCAAAAACCGAAAGCCTATTCATTTAAAAACGAAATTGAATCGCATGCTCGTACACGCTGTGGTGGCGCAAAGGCCAAGTGATGTCATTCGCTGCTTAGGGTTGCGATGGGAGTTTGGGCAACTGAGGCAGATGGAATTTGGGTTCTTAGTAGGCATCGCACAAATAAGGGGAGGCTCGACGATGATGGAAGGAGGTCGCTAGGTCGACGGAGAGGCACGCTCAGGAGGGGTCTCGGTCGAAATCGAAGTGGCGAACGACCTCGATGTTCAAAAATGGTTGGACTTGTTCGTTGATCCAGGGCTTCGATGCTAGGATGCCCAAAGGGGTGCGTTGATCGAGCAGTGCAGGGAGGATCGTGACTCTCTGTTTGTTCACGAGCTTGAGGCGAAAAGGTTTTGCGAGGAGTAGGTATTCCTTTTATTTTAATTTTTATATGCGTATGTATATATATAGTAAGGTAATTAAATTTTTATTTTAGTTAAGTAAGTTTAAAACTCTTTGAATTCGATTTGTGCATCTATTAATTATCAGCATATATATGTATATAATTCAGTATATTGTTTTTCAGTAAAAAAAAATGAATATTGTTTAGTTTTAAAATTTCAGAGTTTAAATTTATATATATACTAGAAATTTATATAAGACTTTGGAAGAAAATTATATAAGGGATTGGTGATAAAATTTTACAATTGACTTATTTAATTTATTTGGTTACTAAAAGATTTATAAAGGGGAATTATTAGTTTAAATTAAATTATTAGTAAATTAAATTTTGATAATGGTAATAAAATGTGTGGTTAATTAAATTTATCAAATGGAAATTTAATTGTTCAATTGACTCGAATATTAATAAAACATATAATGTTTATTCAAGGTTTGAAATCTGAAATGAAACAAGCTGGTCTGGAGTAGATTGCCAATTTAAAAAGCAAAGGTGAGTTAATCTCAATCTTTTGGATTTTTATTTAAATTTAAATGGTTAAATTTAAATAATTGGTTGATTGATTGATTTGATTGGATGTGCTATATTATATAGTAGTATATATAGTATATATTGGAGTGATTGATTTTCCGCATTATATAGCGAATGAGATCCTATGCGCCGCATAATAGCGGATGATATTTTATTTAAACCCATATACCGCGATATTCCACCTCGAAGTGGAATTGGTATTATGCTAATGTTTGTGGATGTAGGGAAATAGGTTGGCGGGATCCAACTGGATTCTCAAAATTATTTAGATTATTTAATATTCTGTGCTATGAATATTTGATATTCTATGATGAATTATATTGATAATTGGAATATTGAATACTATGGTTTGCTTGAATATATTTCGGTACACTGAGTCATCAAAATATATATATAATTTGATTTTTTTGGGAAGAAATATAAGAGTAAATTTTTGGAAGTGAAATAATTATAGAATAAAAATAAGAATGAATTGGAAAGAAATAAAAGTGATTTTTTTTGTAAAAACTGAAGTTAAATTGTAAAGTAGAGATTTAAACCAAGTTTTAAATCAAAGTTAAATTTGGAATTCAAGTTAGTGAATCTCAGTTTTTAAACAAATAAAGTTTTAAATTTAAATTGTTTTAACAATTTGAATGTTAAAGTGCATTTTTAAATCGATTTGAAAATTAAAATGAATTTGGTTTTAAATTCCTTTAAACTTCCTTTATAAAATGAGTATTAACTTATTTAATGGAGTAAATAAAAAGATAGTTAATTACAGGTTGAGATTAATCAAAAGTGATTAATATTATGGTTTAATTAATGTAATTAATTTAGATTAGTATAAATTAAAATGATAAGTGATATACGAGAAATTAATTAATATAAGTAATTAAGGATTAATGCAATTAATTATGGTTAATTAACTTGTGAAGTAACTAAAGATTAATTACTGTTTTTGGTTAAGAATAATTAATTTATGTAATTAATTAAAGATAATTACTTGAATGTATTGAAGGGTAATTAATCCAGGGTGATTAATTAAGATGGATAATTAAGGGATAATTAATTAATTAATTTGAAATTAATTAATGTCAAGTGAAGAAATCTAAGTGATTGAGGTTAGTAATTCAAGAATTAATTAAATTAATTTGGAAGTGATCAAGTTTGCTTATGGATGATTGGATGATATTGGATGCCTTGAATGAAATTCGAAGAGACCGGGGTCGGGAATTAGAAAATACCCGAAATCGCTTCGTATTTTTATAGATTTATATGTGAAATCAATAGGCTGGAATGAAACGATTTAAGTGAATTGGACTATTTAATCTAAATTTTGGTACTTGGAAAAGTGGTGTGTGAAATAAGTGATGTCTATAACAAATTGTGAATTTGTAAATTGATACGAGTTACCCCGAGTTTTATATAAGTTGTATGCATTGTATTCCATGATAGATGGGTTTACTCACGCTGGTTTCCAGCCCGACTCGAGTGTTACTTTGATGTAATGCTCGGGTCAGACCGAGTATTATAGATTTTCAAGTAAGTACGCTCTGGAGCTCAGGAGGCGAGCTGGATGGCAAGAACATATGGAGTGTCTCCGTTGTATTATATTGTTGTATATCTGAGACATGATGATTGTGTATATCCAGTGTCTATATATATGTGTAACTCTGATGTATTATAAATGTATTTGACAGATACAGAATTTTTTTGTAAACTGTTATTATTTGATATTATACTTTGATCCGCTGCGAATGTGAGAATCTTTGTTGTGTTTCTTCTTCTTCTTCTTCTATCTCTTTCTTCTTTTCCTAATTATCTGAAATTTTCGGGATCGAAAATTTCAGGTCGTTATGACATTTGAATGGTTGTACTGGCCTAAAGCACATCATGTGGTAATACGCCATCGGTGAGTTATATCAATTGTCTTTTAAATTCCTTTGCTTTTTGATAGCTATCTATTCATCTACTTTTTTGCATGTAAGTAAAGATATTTTTTGGTCCTCTGGGTAGGAAGAAGAAGTATCAATATAGATAATGACTCCATAAAAATTAATTTGTTAAATGAGTTAAGCTCACCCAGTTGACGTCAAACTGAGCATAAGACATTGGTTGTCATTGACTTCTAAAATTAGTTTGATTAAGAGAGGTTTCAACGTACTGATTTTGAGTGGTTGGTTAGTGCATTGGAACAATAAGTAAGGTATAAAATAAATCACATCTTTGATTATTGTGTAGATTTTTTTGGAGGCCTGTCAACAAGCACGAGTTAAAGTTGGACTTAATTTGGATTTGGCTTTATTTGGTTAGACTAATAGAGCTAGTCCAACTTCCAAACTGAATCTAGAACTTTATTGGTTTGATTCAGTTGAGACATCTTGGCTACTAGGTTCAGGAGACAATGCATTTGTGATTTAATTCATTAATGTCACTTTGTTTATATCAGCCTTTTCTTTCTACATCAGAAATTTATCATGCTTGGTGAATCCACTCCCTCAACATCGTTTAAACATGATTTTTTTATAAAGTTAATAGCCTATGTTTGTATGATTAAAAGCTTCAACTATAATTAGTGGACATTGATTTCTGAAATAGTTTTATATTAATTAGGCGTATTGATGAAATTTGAATATATACACTAAGTATTGAAATTTGTTTTTCTTAGTGTTTTCAGGCATAGATGTTTACTCATGCCCATTTTAACTATAAATGAAACAAAGAAAAATGAAACATATAACATAAATTATCCTTGTCAATTATTGGAGCCACCATGTTTAATTTTATGTATTATGCATCATGTATTTTTTAATAAAAGTATGATTTCATTCTTGATATTCAGAAGTTGCCTTGGTCCATTATTTTTTCTTTTTCCTTTTCCCAAGAATTTATGAGTTATATAGTACTGCAAACTATGGAAAGACGAGTAATACATGCAATAATAATTTTTTTTGTATATCTTAAGCTGCATATCATTTTGATAAGGTTTGTAGGTTTGTAGCTTAATCACTTAAACCAATGTGAAACCTATCAGTGAGATGACATTTCAATTTTTTTAAGCAGCTCACCTATGTGCTCACATCTATTGGTTGTCAAAATTAAGATCTAAGTTTAATAAGCAATTGCAATGGTTTGTCCAAGCTTTGCTAACTGAAAGCGCTTTATTGTTTCCTTTCTATTAGTGAAAAGGTCTACATTTTTTGACAGTTAGTGTTTTCTGGAATAATTGCTTTGCTAGTTGAAAGAGCTTTACTAGCTAAAAGAGCTTTATACGGGCAATTGTTGCTATTTTTATTGTTAGATTTCTGTGTGAAATTGTCATGCCTATTGCATATGTACTTTTATTTTTATTATTTCCATGTATACTTTATTCTGGCATGCGCATCATCTATACATATGCTTCATAAAACAACGTCGTGCTATTTTTATGTTTGAGACATTTATTCACTTAGTACATAGTTGATATTTTTTACTATTAAAATATATATCATATAAGCATTATTAACTATTTCAAAAAGATTTACTTTTAGGTATAAATGCTATTTTTGGTACAAATGTTGAATATCTATTTATTATCAAATGTATGCACTGCTGAAACAAGACTATAGTGAAGATGGAAGGCTTGCATTGTCGAAGTTTTCTGACTAGATTCATGCATTTGGTAAACAAGTAGAAGCTTTTAAGGTCTGATGCATTTTTGACTAAAATTTGGTTGGCTTTCTCCGAAATTTCCTATACTATTTTAACCTTAGCTAATTTATGGTTCTAATAATTGCACATTTTATCTGTTACTAGAAAGATAAACTTTTCAGGGAAGCAGGTGAATATGGAGATGGTTTGGTAGACATTGATGAGTTAGCAGTGCTTCTTGGTGGTCAACAAGAACAATAAGAGTTTACTGATTCAGATATGTTTGGCAAGGTAATTGGAAATCAAATAATGGCCGAAGGATATTTAACCGGCAAACAAGCTTCTTATAGCTGAGGAACATTGCTTAACTTTTCTAAGTTACTTTTCTCATATATAAGAACAAAAATTATTTGCGCTGGCCATTTACTTCTGTATTTTTCTAGGTGGATGTTAAAACTAAGTGAATGGACGGGCTAAAATCTGGATCTAGCGCCTCACATGTTCTAGTATAATCATACTTGGTATGCTCAACTAGTTACAAGTTGACTAAGGGGTTCTTCCATGAACAATTGTGCTATCGCTTAGATACTACTTGTTGTCCATGGTACTAAATCTATTTTCAATTAGAAAAGTATCCTCAGTACGACGTTAATGGCAACTTAACAAAGAATTTAGTTTAAATAAAGGCATCTTAACTAAATTTATAATGATAATAATAATAATATAACTAAGTTTATAGTAGTATTAATAATATAATCTAGTTTATAATAATAATAATAATATAATTAAGTTAACTGAGCTTTAATAATACCAATAATAAATTAAATAATTTAACCAAGTTAATAAATTAACTAAGTTTTGTTAGAATTAAACAAGTTTTATAAAATTAACTAAGTTTAAGTTAACTAAGTTTTATAAATGATAATAATATAACTAATTTAATAAAGTTCGATAAATGATGATGATGATGAATTAAATAAGCTTATAAAAATTAACTAAATTTATAACAATAATAAGCTAACCAAGTTTTAATAATAATAATAATAATAATAACAACAACAACAACAACAACAAAATTAACTAAATTAACCAAGTTAAAAAAATTAAGTGGGTTTTGTTAGAATTAAACAAGTTTTATAAAATTAACCATGTTTAAGTTAACTAAGTTTTATAAATGATAATAATATAACTAATTGAACAAAGTTTTATAAATGATAATAATATAACTAATTGAACAAAGTTTTATAAATGATAATTACGATGATGATGAATTAACTATGTTTATAATAATAATAATAATAATAATATAATTAAGTTAACCGATCTTTAGCAATAATACTAATAATTAATGATGATGATGATGAATTAACCCAGTTTATAAAAATTAACTAAGTTTATAACCAAGTTAATAATAATAATGTAATTAAATTATCCGAGTTTTAATGATAATAATAACTAATTAACCAAATTAATAAACATTAGCTAAGTTTTGTTAAAATTAACATAATCGTTTGACTATCAGATTTAAAGTCCTACAAATTAAGATAATTTTTTGACTTTATGTTGTGTTTTCACTTGTGTAGGCACTGGACTTTTGAAGAGAAGTTTTCGAAGTGAAGAAAGCTATAGCAACAAATTGTCAGTAATTATGCAATGAATTGTTATATATTATAATATTTTGTTCATACTAGTTGTGTAAACTTGTTTGTGAACAGTTGCCATATATGAGTTCGCTCATTTTGTCGAAATACTATTACTGAAATGGTTATGAATATTATACTTGATTATGCTATTAAGTGCTTTTTTCTATATTTGGATATGATGATTATATGATTTATTGATGTTGGTTTGAAAATGATAATTATGTGATTGACTGTTGGCTTGAATTGATAATTGTGTGATTGATTGTCGGTTTGAGTATGACTATTTTATATAAGTGATTGTCTTAAATGGTAGAAGCCATTGATAGTAAATAGCAGTGTTAAAATATGCTACACAATAATCAATAAGTTTTAGTAGCGTTTTAAAAGTGCTACGAGAACAAATTTAAATTACACAATAAACATATTGTAGCAGAGAAAAAAATGCAACAAAAATATATAGGAGTACAAATAAAACGTTGCAAAATTTTTTTTGTAGGGTTACAAAAAAGCCACGATATGTTTATTTTTTGGTCGCGTATACTACAACGTAACAAAAACTTTTAGACTTTTAGTTGCATATCGTGTCGCACATTTACTAAAACACTACTAAAACTTTTGGTAGCCTTTTTCAACGCTACGAAATGCCTTCTCTGGTGTAATGTTCCTACCTCTCACTTTCTCTTGGCTTAGGCTTGGAATGGCTTGGAATGCTCATGCCATGGGAAGTTTGAGGTGCTGTGTTCCATTTCTTCCATCTTTGAATTTCTAATCTGTGTTGTAATATTGTTCTAGGCTTATAAAAAGAGTTTGGGTTGAACTGTAGTTGTTTTGAATAAATTTGATTATAGGAAATTGTGAAGAGGAGAGAGTGAAGAGAACTTGTTTTGGTTTTGCAAAAATGTGAAATTGATTTCAAGGGGTATGCATACACTTATTTAGGCTTCAAGTGATGTTTCCTAAGCTCCTACTCACCTCCATTTATGGCCAAGGAAGGCTCACCCCCTATTCCCATCATCTCATCTTTCCACCTCCTTTACTTAAGCCTTAAGCATCCCCAGACTACCCTTCTCTAAAATATCTCCACTCAACCTTCTAGAACCTTCTAGAAGATTCCTCAAAATCGATTATTGCAAAATATTCCCATTAGCTACTAATGATCTTCGAAGTTATTTAATGTATGTAAAAAAAGTTTGAACAACTTCTGTTGAATAAAAAGCCGTTTATATAAAACGATTTTTGGTCACATTGTCGATATTTATTCAAAGTATTTATTTTTGTAAACATTTTTCAAAACAAGTTTACCATCATTAATTATTAATTAAAAAAGTTAACAAGATTATTAAATTAACTTAATCATATTAAATCCAAGATTCAAATATTTAAATAATTCAGATATTTAAATACGTAGTGTTTAAAATTTTGGATCGTTACATTCTCACCCACTTAAAACATTTCATTCTTGAAATTCAAACACGAGCAACAAAAGAAAACAATCTCATAGAAATACTCAACCGTGTTCAAATTATTAGCAAACATGGCTCATGGTTTTTCTGGTTTCAAAAACCTTCTCAACACATACGGATGATGAACAATCTACAAGTGTACCTTATGCTCAATAGCCTCAGATTATTACTTAGTCGATTTTTCATGCTATCCCAAAACAAATAGAGGAGTCATTCCTTAAACTCTCCAATAGCCAACAAAACAAAGTATACAAATATACTAAAGCCCGTATGATGCACATGGATCATCCGTATGCAATATCCGATCAAATCACTTGCTCAATCATATAAATTTCACTTCCAAACTAGTGTAGATCACTTGACCTCTCTAGTGTAGACTTTGATTGGGTTCCTTGATTAGAAATTTCTATTCTCCTTACATAGCATTATACTATGTATACAACTTTAGGATTATATTAAGAATCCGTATCAAGTGTATGACGTCAAGAATCGAGTGAAAAATCCTTGTTTCGACCGTGCAAATCACCTTAAAAACATGTACTCGAATCCTAGATCAAGGATAGTTATGCGAATAAAATGATCTAGGTATAACATACGTATTTATCCTATTGGTTTCTTAACTATACCAATATCTTTTTTTCACTTTCTTACATAAATAGTATATCATTCAATACTAAAACCATTTATGAACTATTTCATAAAACATTACTTCAGTTCATAAACATTTTATAAACACATTAGTTTATTTATAAAACATTCCACAAAAACTTACTTTACTTTAGTACTCGTATAATACTCTACTACATCCTAAGAGCATATACCAAAACATCAAATTCATTTTACTTTCTAAAATCCAGATGAAGGCCTAAAATAAATCCGAGTCTTATAAACGAGTCAACCTTCTAGACTTCTTTAACTGTTGTTATCCAGGCTTATGATCAGGCCATATTCAGAGAAATTAGATCAATTAAACAGTAGAATTACCAAGAGGAATCTAGAGCAATAACTGCTAAGATGTCAAGCAAAGCCTAGAAGTAAAGTCATAAGCCTGCCAAGAAACTTCAATCAAAGCATAACCATCAACACACTCCAATCATAAGCCAAAGGTCCAAGAAAATAATGAAGTTATGGATCGATACCGAACCCAAACCATGGATTGGTAGCAACCTCTAACACTTACCTAAAATTGCCAAATAATTCATGTTGCATCGAGTTATAGTATTCCTTAATTAGCGATTGCCATGTGGAATGGTTCGTTAGCCCCTCTACTCAAACTATCAATGGATGAATCAAGTTCTTCTGCCCTACCTCTGAATCATGGAATACACTCAAGTTCACACCCATAACAATGCAATCAAAGCATCAAAGATGAAAATACAATTCAATCTAGTGCTTAGAAGAGGGAAGTCATGGTCTACGGAATAAATTCATGGATCGATACCGACCCCTAAACATGGTTCGATACCGATCCTTGATTATTGTTGAGATGGCTATGATCTCTTCAGTTTAAACGTGGGGACCGTTGGCAAGAACATGGATGAGAGATTTTTATTGACCTACATCTATAAATAGAGGACAACTGGCATTGTTTGAGGGACCTTTTTAGCTTGTTAAGGAATTTTTTTCCTTGTAATTCCAGGGATTATCCCCGATCCATAAGAACAACTTTGTAAAAACAAATCAGAAAACTCAACAAAGTTTGTGTGGACATAGGCCTTTGATTATTCAAAAAATTATAATTGTCATATTTCTTTCCTCATTTTTCAATTTATTTTCTTCATTTTATTCTCTACTTTTAATCTCTGGGTGTTTGTGCCTATTTTTAGTGTAAACATTTTGGTGCTTTCACTTAGGGAGTATCGATCTTAGGCTGTTTGGATCTATTTTCTACTGTTGGATTTTTCTAGTCCACGAGGTAGTTTCGTCAGTTTTTTTGCTGTAATCCGTTACTATTCAGATTTCCACAAAATCTATCATAGGATTAATTGAAGTGATGGCCCCATGAAGGGAGAAATCAGCTACTTTGTCGGCCTGCTAACGATGTTGAAAACACACTCTCGACGTATTGAAGAAGTCGCTCAGCCCTATACTATTGAAGTTCAGATTCCCTTAGACATGATAACGAGGGTTGAGATGGACTGAATAATGAAGGAGATGAATGATAAGGCACATGAGAGTTAGGATTAGTGTTGGATGCAGATGAAGGAAAGTTTTGACTCGTTGAATCAATTAATCCTTAGATGTAGAAGGAATAGGAAGGAATTACCGCCATTTGATTTGAAAGAGCACGATTCTTCATCATTTGAAAAAGCATAGGGAAGGAAAGCAAAATATGAAAAGAAAGGAAATCGGTACTTCAAAAGATAGGTCGAAGAGTGCTCGAAATAAAGGTTTATGGATTGATACCAATCCACAATCAGGGACCGATACGAACCCCGCAGTTTCAACTTAGGCGATGGAGGTGTTGTTGATTTGGATGGTATGTTGGTAGTGATGTTGGTCATGTTGCTGATGACCAGTGTTAACCCAAAAGAATGGATTAATACCCTGGAGTATGATGTGAAAGTACCAGCCATGTTAGAATAGAGAAAATATAATAGAAAATAGTAGAAAAGTAAACGAGACACAGAGATTTTTTATAATGGTTCAGGTTTTAGCTAAGCCTACGTCCACTTTATATCGTTAATTATTGGTTTGATCTAGTTTGAATGAGATTACAAGGTGGTTGAGAAATAATTAATCACAAGCACATGGATTAGGATGATTCTAAGTCCTAGAATTACCTAGAGTAGCTGCCATGGTGACTATTATGTAGATGAAAGAGTTGAAGAATAGATGAAGATCCGGCGTAGTGATAGCAGAATCCAGATCCTCTTTTGGTTGCTCTATGGTTTGCATTTATAAAGATAGCGGCCATATTAGGTCAGAAGCTCGCTATCAACTAAGTCTAGAAGTTGACCCACACTTGCATTGAAAAAGTCTAGAGACATACGAGTTAAAACCTTAATTCGGTATCGAGTTAAGGAATGAAGTGATAAGTCATTTAGGACCATGTCTATGTTCTTCTATGTTTTGATGACAATGTTCCAACCTCTTTTCCTCTGCTTTTGAGGTGACTTAAGTGGTCTGTTTTATTGTAATCGAGTTGTCCTAACTTGTCACATATCATCCCATTGATCTTGAGATTGGTCGTGCTATCTTTGAAGAAAACGCATGATGTTGACTCACATAGACTACATTGATAATGTATGAAGTTTTGATGGAGTTTGAGGGGAGATCCTTAACTCAGTACCGAGTTAAGAGTTCTTAACTTGGTACCGGGTTTAGGTGTTAACCCTAAACGATGTCAAACTCCTCCATGCCTTTTCTAAGCGTACTTGTGAAGTTTTAAGTTGTTCCATCTTCATTTTGACATTCTAAGTCCTATTGATTTCTGTCTGGTTAAAATCCTAGTTAATATTGCCCCTTAAAGTATGCTTTCGTTGTAAACAAAGTGTGCTTTGGAACAAGATAAATCTTGAACTAATATCTTATGAGTTTCAGTCGATTGTTGGATTCCATCTCGAAAAACTTTCTTCAATTGGTTGACTTCCAATCAACTATTTATTTTAATTTTGATTTGAATTTCAATTCTTTTTACCAACGATGCAATCTTTGCTCTGAAATTTACGCAAGGCTTTAAGTCGACATGTAGGTCTATTATGGAGTTGGAGCTAGCCCGAGTTGAGTCAGTAAACTCAGTGTTGAGTCAAGCTTTAACTCATCCCGAGTTAAGGACTTGGACAATTTTCCTTACTTATGGTACTCTGATTAACTACTCTCCCTATTTCCATTGTTTCCAACCCAAGTTTGCATTTCCCCAAGTGGATTCAAGCTTCAACTCTGCCATCGTTCATCCTCCAGCCTCACCGTCGAGCTTTGCCGCCTCCAAGCTACTCTTGCCATAACCTGAGCTAGCCTCCATCATAGAAGGCCGTCACATGTAGTCTCAGATTTGGGTTGTCGAAACACTAAGTTGATCTTTGCTTCCAGCTTGGATTAATAGTTTGGCTACAGTGAATTCATGCTCGAACGGTGAGGGGAATGATGATTGGATATAGTTGATTACAGTTTTTGTGATAGAGATGATTGAATCTAAACTTGGTATGTTAGTGATGAAGCTAGGATTTGATATTATGCTGGATGCATACGACTTGGGGGACAAACTATGCTTCTTAGTTTCATCCATCTCTTTTTCATGGAATTGACTAAAGCTAAATCATCGAATTGATTCTGATATGGCGATTCACTTTAGATTTGGACATATTGGATGACTCCATTACTTTGCAATTCTGCACATCTAGTGTTTTTGAAAAGAAAGGACATTCCATGTTACACCGAATAACAGATCCGTTATCAGCTGTTGATCAATAATGGTTAAGTACATAAGAATGATTTCAAGGGCTGATACCGATTATTTTTTCCAATGTAAACGAGCTACCTACATGGTATGGCCCGTTTATGGTGTTTAGGGCACTGGACTCATTTATATAGATAACACACTGCACCTGCCCTGGTCAATACTTGGAATCCAATCGGTCAGCACACATTAGATTTCATGCATTAGTTACGTTGAAATTTTTATTAGAAATAAAATGTACCTGACCGTGATCAACAAGTTTTATATCTAGAATGACGTGCCAGTCGACACGCTATAAGTCCATTGATGGATCATCCGCGCCTTCAAAGCTGAGTCAATAACCGCCTCTTATTTTCCATCCATTCTTATGGGGCCAAGTCAACATGCGACTTTTGATTTCTATGGTCCGATAGTTCTAGTAAGACCCATACTTGACAAGTTGCCTCCTAAGTTAAGAATTCTAACTGACCCATCAGAGCAAGCGCCTTCAATCTTGACAGCTAGAATGCTTGCAAATATATGCGTACAACATGGCATCCCTGAGAGTGACGTTCGTCTGCCTACTCGAGCTATGTTTGCACATAATCCTCTCAAAGGCTTTACTACTTGTAACCGATACATGTGCTTGAGTGGTCTTGTGCCACCATTCAATTGGTTCTTATCCATGGAGCTTCAAGATTTAGAATTGATGACTTTTCAAATTCATCCCAACGGTTATGCGCTCTTAAGTTCCATATACATCTTATTCATGACCACGCTTGGGTGACCACCAAGGCTAAATGAAATTGTATATCTCCTACACTTCAAGAGGAGACAGGACTGCTCATCATTTATAATTATTAAAGCCTGGAGGGGATGTAAGTTGATAAAGGGTCTTCACAACAAATGTTCAGCCTTCAAGAATGAGTTCTTCTTTGTTCGATGTCCAAAGGCTTCAATCGCTTCTGGTTATCTTGAAGTAAGTCCGTATTCCTTAGCTCTCGCCATTCTAAGTGATTTTATAGTTTCATAACCTATTCTATGTCATATTGTAGTCATCTCGAGGCGGAAAAGTAACAACATATTCAAAGCATTGCTTGAAACTCTTTAGACCGTGAGAGCTTCCGAGCGCACAATGGAGTTCCTTTTAACAAATGAGAACCTCCAGCGGTTCAACTTACTTTATCCCAATTGATTTACTATAGTTAATGAGCCATCAACATCGAATGGTCCTAAGATATGTACTCGTTCCTCGGCCTATGCTTGTGACTCTACGGAGAAGGCTCAAGAAGTGTCTAGTCCGTCAGAGGAAACATAGCCTGATGAGATTCCTAGAGATGATATAAACTTACCCTCTGAAGAGGAAAATACGGGAATAAGGATGAGGAACACAGGATGTATCCGATTCCCGAGGAAGAAGTTGAGACATTTCAGAGGAGAGATGGGAAACAACTTATAGTGGAGCAAGGAGAGGAAGAGAGTTCGAATGCTGATGATAGCTACTTTCACATCTCCGAAGACAGAGATGAATCTTTCGGTTAATTGCCGGAGATGAGTCCTAATCTGCACAAGTTGCCCTCTCTAGACCTGTTGACGACCGAGGCATTAAGCCTCGAACTCCTAATTTCTCCTCCTTGGGAACAATCTATTATCGAGACTCCTTAGTCTGTGGGAGGTCAAGCTACCATGATCCCCGTTGGAGATGCGTCTACTTTAAATTTTATGAGGAATGTCGCCATCTATGTATTGATTAATTCTAAATATGGCAAGCTGCATGTTATGGATGCTTCTGGAGGGTCTTCTCAGCAATTTATCTAGTCTAGTTCTTCACCGTGGGGCATCACAGCTTGAACACGGAGATATCTTTATTCGTGAAATGATATATGAGATCGGCTCATAAGTTGACATTTCCTCAAGCTTATTTGTGAGCAGTGGTGAAAAGACTCTAACCCTTAAGCCCTGTCGATACATTAGGTAGAGTATATAGAGGGTCATCGGCACTACACACTTCACTTTTGGATAACAAAAACACATCTCTGCATCGCGTTAAGTACCTAAGTTTAAGTATTAACTTCATTCTTGTTTTTGTTTCAAGTACCATGGGACGTGGGTTATACCATCAGTTATGTTAAGACACAAGCTCCTACAAAAGTAAAACTTCTAATTTGTCTTATTAGCATCCTCGTAAAATGGATGGGGAGAGAAGGAAAAGAGGATAAGGCTCATCACTGGATCGAGAGCGCAGGAGAGGAGAGAAGAGAAAAGGAGATGATGAGATTAGTGCCTCCAGCAATATACACAAGCATCACAGAGACTTTTATGACCGTCGTGAGCCCTCATTATCGATTGCTCTCCTTGTACTGATGCTTAGACTGTCGGAATTCAAATAATTCCACCCTTTGAGCGATGACTACTACAGTGCTCCCACTTCTTCCAGTCGAAGGGAGAAGTTTGTACTCCCTCCAGGTCCGCCTGTGCTTCAAGCTTATTTTCTGCATTTGTTCTTGAAGGAGTTTAAGTTTGATAAGCAAATAAAACCCTTAATAAGACCACTTCCCTCAGCAATCTCGAGACAGTCCGCAAGGACTTAGAAGCCGGGTACGATTGGTAGCATCTTATAAAGGCCGTATCAGATGTAAACAATGTCAATTATCAATAGATCCTCTCTTTCGAGGATGGGAGGGAAGATTATGCCATGGTGATCAAAAATCATAATGATGAGATAACCAAGTTAAAGGCCGAGAGGGATGCAGCCCTAAAAAAATAAGGCTTCCAATGACAAATCTATTGATCGAGGCGAACCAGGCTCACAATAGAGCCATTATCGCGATAAAGGATCAACTCAAAGATGCTCATTTGAATCCAGAAAACCGAAAGAGCAGCTTAACGAAGAAAAAAATACCATTAAATCTTGAAATTATACTATCGCTGCTTATGCTGCTATCATTGCTGTGCAGACCATTGAGCTCACTCGTCTTTGTATGGAGAATGCGCGGGCGGGGAAAGAGGAGGAAGAGGATACATCCGACAAACTGGCAGAGGAGATCGAGCATTTAAGCACCAATTCAGAGCTTACAGAGTTACAATTGGAATATAATAATGCAATAAGCCAAATGGTCGCCATTGTGCCCCATCTTTATACTAGTTGCATAATGAATAAGGGTAGCTTGAAATGGCTTGGAAATAACTACCCCTGGACTCTAGCCATAGTATAGGAGGGAGTATTGATCGGGTCCGAGGAGGCCAAAGATACGCGCTCTGAGGAGGAACTGAAGCTGTTTACCTCACCCCTGTGGACATAGAGTTTATGGCCGTCGGTACAGAAATCCTTAGGGAAGAGAGGGAGAAGGAAGTTTCCGATGCTACAACCAAAGCTTTTGCTGGCCTAAGCTCTTCAGGTCAGCACCAAACACTTATTCATACTTTAGCAGAGAAGATGATGATCATCCCCATATCCACGACTATTATTTCTAAAGCTGCTCATGCCTATACAACTTTCATAGCCTTGGGTTATCAATCCTTTTCTAGTTATAGTATGACCTTCAAAGACGGGGACTAGCAATGAAGCCTTCGAGATAGAAGTTCATGACTAAACCCCTGACTCAGGCATTTCTCTCGTCTCTGCGGTGCTCTAGACGCTTTGATTTATTCTGAAATCCTTTTCTAAATTATGTACCTCCTTTTCCAACTTGTAGGTCAGCCAACTCACTTGCCTCCTCCTCTTGTTGTATATGGTTTAGAACCTGCTGTTATTTTCACTACTTCCACCACTATCTCTATAGCGACTTCTAGCATAGTTCATGTCTCCAGCTTTGGACCTGGGCTCGATTTCGAACAGATAGGGGCGCTACAAAACTTGGAGGACATATCAGCATCCATGGATGAAGAGTTGGTGATTACCAATGGGTCGGGGCCAACAGATAAGACGACCATAGCAGAGAATCTGGAGAGCAAAAGAAGGGGCTGCAGGCGCAAAAGGAAAAGGAGGATCTGAAGCTATGTAAATCTTAAATTCAGGGATTTAATGGAGATGCGATAGAGCCTGTGGATTGGGTGGATTTACTGGTGGTTCTAAGTGAAGGTGACTGCAAAAGAGTGTTGGTTGTGGCCTTTGTGGTGGTAGAGATTTTTCCACCTATAACAGTTTCTTGGTCTCCAGCCCTAACTAGCTTTTAGGTGGCCCTTGCCCTATGGTGTTTAAGGATGAAGTTTCCTATAGAGAATGGGGTAGGATCCATTTAAGGAGACCGGGGTGTTGGACGCTAGTGCTACATCGCAAAGCAATGTGAGAAGGGAAAGAACATAGAGAAGACTCTCTACATCAAATCATTGGAAGCCCTGGCTCGGTCGACATAAAAGATTTCACAAAGCTGTGGATTTGAGAAGAGAGTTAGAGGATGTATGGGCGGCTCCCATCAAGTTGACGATCAACATCCCGGTCAGTTAGGATGATCCTACTCGGGTCCTAGAGGTCGGATCTCACTCAGCATGAGAATGATGAAAGAATTAATAGGTTTTCTCTAAGTGAACCTAGATTTGTTCGCTTGGATGTATTCTTACATGTAGGGAATATGGCATGAGATAGCATGCAACACATTGAAGTGAACTCCTAATGTGTTCCTGTAAGCAAAAGTGAAGCAACCAGGGTCCAGAGTGATCCGCTATGCTAAAAGAGGAAACAGATAAGCTGAAAGAGAATGGCTTCATCCGAGAGTCGCTATACTAGAATGGGTATCAAATCCAATCTTGGTCAAAAATTCCAACAGGAAATGTGGGGCATGCATCGACTATTCATACCTGAATAAGGCATATTCAAAGGATAGTTCCCCATTACCGAAGGTTGACTAATTGGTTGATTCAACTGTCGGACATGAGTTGCTATTTTTTATGGACGTCTATTTTGGTTATAACCAGAACCCAATGCACATCTTAGATCAGAAACACACTAGCTTCGTAACCGATCTTGGATTACCATGTCTTGTCATTCGGTTTGAAAAATGCAGAGGCAACTTACGAAAGGTTTGTGAATTTAATGTTCAAAAGGGAAATCAGGTGTTTTATGGAGGTTTACGTGGACGATACGCTTACAAAGTCACAGCGATCGGTGAACCACATGAATGACTCGGCAAAGATGTTTGGTGTGCTTTGAAAGTACGGGATGAAGCTTATCCTGTTTAAGTGCTCATTCGGAGTCACGTTTGGAAAATCCTTGGGATTGATAGTAAACTAGAGAGGAATAGAAGCTGAAGCTTTAAGGAACACCGAGGCCCTAAAGTCAATGAGGGAGGTTCGGAGTTTGAATGGGAAAACGACCACCCTGATTTAATTTATCTCAAGCGCCATAGAAAAACGTATACCTTTCTTCAATGTTCTTTAAAAAGGGAAGAGAAACTTCTCCTAGAAGGCAAGGATGCTTTTCAGGCCTTGGTGGTTCACTTGATGAGGCCTTCAATCTTGTCAAAACCTCTAGAAGAAGTGGTTGGTTTATTTATCTAGCAGTATCAATACATGCTTTAAGTGCTGCTCTTGTATGTAAAGAGTCTAGGGTCCATAGAATTGTGTACTACTTCAGCAAACGATTAACAGGAATTGAGAGGAACTATCCAAAACCGAAGAATTTAGCTTATTGCTTGTTGATCGTTTTAAGAAAGCTCTGTCCGTATTTCCAAGCTCACCCAATTAAAGTGCTAACTTATTAGCCTCTGAGACTGGTTCTACAATGACCCAAAACTTTTAGAAGGCTATTGAAATGGAACGTCAAACTAAATCAGTATGACATAACGTATCATCCTCGAAGAGTGATTAAAGGCCAGGCTTTGGCAAACTTCATTGCCGAATACAATTCTTGGGGTGATACTGTAGAGAATGAAGAGGAACGACGTGTTAAGTAGAAATTGTATACCAATGGGACATCCAATGAATATTTCTCAGGGGTAGCAGCCATTTTAGTGACCTATAAGAATGGTCAATCTGCTTTGCTCTGAAATGCGATATTCTTGTAACAAATAACGAAGTTGAGTATGAAGCCTTAATCACGAGACTCAAGATTGCAAAGAAATTGGGAGTCAAAACTTTGCACATTCGTTGCAACTCCCAATTGGTGGTGTGCCAAGGAAGGAAGGAATTTCAAGTTGAAGGGGAAAGGCTAGCTCCTTATCTAACCAAAGCCCTAGATTTGCTGAATAATATTGAATATTATACGATAATCCATATCCTCAGAGAAGAGAACACAAAATATTATTCACTTGTCAATCTGGTTAGTTCGAAGGATGCCAACTTATGGACATGGTTTTGGTGGAAGTGTTATCAGCTCCAAGCATCAACTAGATGGACATCGAGTGAATCTTGGAGGCTTATTGTGAGTAGTAGTCATGGATTACTCTAATCAAGGATTATCTACTGAAATGAACCTTTCTCGATGGGGGGAACGGGTGACGAAAGCTCCTTCGCAAAGCTTCACGATTCATCGTGCAAGAAGGAATGTTGTACAGGATTCCCCTATTACAATGCATTGCCAATGACGAATCCAAAATAATCTTAACAGATGTACATGAAGGGGATTGTGGTGACCACATTGGGGGGCATACATTAGCTAAAAAGATTCTTCGCTATGGATACTTTTCGCTTACCATCAACTGGGATGCGGTTGATTACACTAAGAGGTGTGATAGGTGCCAAAGGTTTGCAAAAATTCCTAGAGCCCCATCCAAAGATATCACATAGAAGGTCAGCATTGGTCATTTGCGGTTTAGGGGGTTAATATTATTGGTGGGTTCCCAGTGTTTAAGGGTGCACAAAATACGCCATTGTTGCCATTGATTACTTCGTAAAATGGACGGAAGTGGAACTGCTAGCCACTATCACAACATAGAAAGCGATCAACTTTGTAGTTAATAACATAATCTGCCGATTTAGAATCCCGCGAACTATCATCTTTGATAATGAACCCAATTCGACAGCGTTGAGGTTAAAACCATTTGCAATAGACATCACATCGAGAAAAGGTTTGCAGCAGTAGCACTCCTATAAATAAATGGATAAGTTAAGGCTATGGAAAAGACAATCAAGTACATTTTGAAGAAATGATTGAAGAAGGCCAAGGGCAAATGGGTTGATGGTTTACCAATAGCACTTTAGGCTTACCGAACAGTCCTCAAGTTTGCGATAGGTCACACTCAATTCACGTTGGCCTATGGATTTGGAGGCTGTGATTCCAACCAAATTGGAAGTACATTCTCATTAGACAACTCATTATGTCCTCCATATGAACGAAAGGATCTTGTTGGAGTCACTCGACATGATTGATGAGAAGCATGATAAAATCGACTTATGAATGTTTGTTCACCGAAATCAAGTAGTTAGATATTACAATACCAAGGTCAGGAACCATACTTTTTATGTCGATGACCTTATCCTTAACAAATCTTCCCTGGTCCTATGAATATGGGCCTGAGATGGGAAGCTCCATACATGATCGAACATAAGCTTAGAGACGGAACATTAAAGTTAGCAACCACTGATTGGAATGCGCTCCCATGGGCATGGAATATCGAGCATCTATGACATTATTTCACTTGAATTAGACTTTGTATATATTCAATCAGCTTTACTGTTAAAAGACATAATCTATCAATTCATTTTAACATAAAGAAATCTGGCTTTTAGGATCATCTAGCTTTCGGGATCGAAGAATTTGTGTTTTCTTTAACCTAATCTTACGCTATGAACAACAATGGAATTGAATAAAACTGCATATGGATAATGTTGGTATGTAAGTGCCGGGAGATAGGAAATCGAAGCCTCATAGTCCATGATCGGACCTATGGAACAAAACCACTCCAGGTAACCGAATATAGATACTAATCAACTCCTTTAACCTATGATTCGGGGGCAGGAGTACAAACTCCCAAGGGTGGAACGAGATATTACACCCTAGTAGCTCATGCCTGGAGACTGATTGAGTATTGATGCCTTGCCTAGAGAATGGAAATTCGAAAGCTCAAAGCCCAAAGTTAGGAGAGATCTTAAATAAAAGTCCAGGAAATAGACACTTCTATCATCACTCCAGGTGATTGATCCTGATCAGTGTCCGTAATTAAACAAGGTCAGATTAAAACATCCATGAAGCGGATTTTCATGTCACCATTTCAGGTGACCAAACCCCATCGAGGCCCGGATGTAGGCATAACCGAGTAAGGATGCATGATGGTAGGCATCTAAGTCATTATTTCTTGATTATAGAAATAATGTAATCTCAATCACTATTGATGGTTGGATGAAACTCAACTAAAGATAAATAAAATAAGCTGATGAAACTCCACTGAAGATTAAAAAAATAAGCTATTGACTTAGCTAACCGACAACAGAGAAATGAATCACACACACATGAGCAAAAATAATAAAAGCACTTCTTAAGGCTCGGACAAATCAACACAAAGCTTGAAAAGAAAACTAGTCCAATTTTTATTAACATACTATTTACACCAAAATTGGTCACGAACACCCAATAGAGACTTTTTAAAGAAATAAATGAAGAAATCTAAATGAAAATAAAGGAAACAAGTAATTAAATAACAAAAAATAAACAAAAACTAGAATACAATGATTTATAGTGGTTCGACATTGAAAGCCTATATCCACTTTGAAGAAATTGCTTTATTAATGACTTTGAATTCCAAGTACAATAGGGAACAGATTGGCATAAGTGAATATGATGGAGTATAAAGAAATGGTAGTGTAAAGATCCCTCAAATGAACAGCGAAGCCTGTATTTATGAGGGGAGACGGCTGAATATCTTCCTACATATTCACCAACGGAATCTCTAGATGCAGACGAGGTCACACGGACGATTGCCAGGCCTAAATCCCAAGGAACAGGGTTTGACCCCGATCCCACTCAACGGCCATGTGGCGAGCCACGGTACCTTTGGTGGGTCCCCCTTTGTGTTTGCTCCATGTAAAAAAAATGTTTGCATGTTTAACTTTTGGATTTTGAGATATCAATCGTTTCCAGTTGGATTGAACTTGTTAGCTGATACGATCCGATCCACTGTATAGGGAGATGGATCTTATCCGATCCCTTTCTTAGGGGAGAAGTTATTCCATGCTTAGATAGCTCTGCATAGTCCATCTCTTGGTTTTACTTATCGGTGCTTCATATTATCTTCTATGCTTAATCTCTCGACCCCATGATCATCTTTTTAGGCTACTGGCCTTTATGATAGTGGAGTCTTACTTGTCTAATTAGTCAGAATATAGTCGGACCAAAAGGCCAGGTAACATTTCCCCCCTAAAATACGTCTTGTTTTGAATATGATGTGCATTGAATCGAAGCAAGTTAGGGTCATTAGGAAGAATTCCATTCAATTTTCTGCTCTTCTGTTGAATTGTCTTTTTTGAACGGTCGTATCTCTCTCTATTTTCTATAACGCTCGTTCGATATTCATCGGTATAAAACTGGTGTGAAATTCTCGATTATTATCTATGCCCTATTCCATTAAGCTAGTAGGCCTTGGTTATCTGATCTAGTCTATTCTGTAATAACACCAGGTGAGAATTCAATTTTTGTCAGTTTCAAGAAATCGAATTTTTGGGTTTCATACATGCACGTTCATGTACACGTTCCTGTCATTGGCTCCCAAACATGATCATATGCTCACGGGTCATCGCCGATTCCTTGTATTTTAATTGCAATTGGATTGCAATTCCTTTTTTTTTTATATAATGAAATAGGGGTCGTAATAAGTCACTCGATGAGAAGGAACTTCAAGTTTTATCGGAATCACGACTTAGGAGCTACATGCAAAGGTGAATGGAGTATGGACAGTCGTGGACTTGTGGGTAGTGTCGATATGCCTATAATGCTTACAGGAGTTCGTCTACCCACTTGCCTCCGACCTTCTCCAAACGCTTCTTCAGAAAGGACTTTATGATTTTGTAAACAGTTTCGCCTTGTCCATTAGCTTGAAGGTGGGCAATTGCCATGAATCTTTTCTCGATATATTGCCGGTGGCAGAAGTCTTTGAATTAGCACCGTTGAATTTGGTCCCACTATCATTTACGACTGTTTGGGGAAGACCGAAACGACAGATAGTGTTACGAACAACAAAGATGATTACTTTTTTCGTTGTGATCGCGGCAAAGGTTTAGCTTCAGCCCATTCGGTGAAGTAATCAACTGCTACGATGGCATACTTCGCATCATTATTAGAAATCGATAAGGAACTGGAAATTTCAATACCCCAAGTGGCAAACGACCATGGAACGACCATTTGAGTAATTTCCATCGACGGGGATTTTGGAATTTTTGCAAACATCTGGCACTTAACGCATCATCTAGCATAATCAGCCGCATCTCGATTGACAGTTGGCCAGTACCACTAATAGCAGAGTATTTTCTTCGCCAAGGTTTTCCTCCCGATATGATCTCCGCATTCTCGTTCATAAACTTCTCTCAAGACTCGTTTAATTTCATCATCGGCGATACCTTGAAGCAGGGGAATGGAGGAACCCTTTCTGTACCTAACTCCTTCTTGGATGATGTAACATGAAGCTTTGCGGAGGATCTGTTGTTTTACGTTCCTCCGTCCAGGAAGGATCCCTTATTGCAAATTATTTTTGATAGAATTCATCCATGGCTTCCTTTCTAGCCTTGTCTCCAGAACCCAATCAATCTCTATCTGGTTGATGCTTGAAGCATTTGATACTTCAATCAAGACTAAGCCCATTTGTTGCGCATCCTTGAAACTGGCCAGCTTGGCCAGTGAGTTGGCTTTCTCATTTTGTTCTCTATGGATGTGTGGTGTAATACTCAAAGTCGGTCAGTCGCTCTTGGACCCGGCCACGATAAGGAGCAAGTCGTGCCCCTTGCTTGATAATTTCCCCTGACTTGGCATATTACTAAATGGGAATCATAAAAGATTTGTAAAGTTTTCACTCCCAATTCTTTGGCAATCTTGAGCCCGACAATTAAGGCTTCGAACTTCACTTCGTTATTTGTTGCAGGAAAGTCGAGTTTCGGGGAGTAGCAAATCGATCATTCCTCACGAGTCGCTAACACGACTGCAGTGCTAGAACATCGATCGTTGGATGATTCATCCTGTATATTTTCCATCGATTGGTCGAACTGCTTTTTGGAGAAAATTCAGCTATGAAGTCTATCAATGCCTGTCCCTGAATAGATCTCCCTTGGAGATAAGTGATATCAAATTAGGTTAGCTCAATATTCCATTTGAGCAACCTTCTAGACGTCTCAGGTCACTATAGGACCTGTTCTGATGGTTGGTCCACGTAGACGTTGATATGGTAAGCCTGGAAGTAAGGGTGAAGCTTTCATGACGCAATTAACAGGCAGTAAACGAGCTTCTCCAGCTTCAAGTAATTTCTCTCAGCACCTATTAATCGCTTGCTAACATAATATACTAGCTTCTTGATCCGCTTCTCTTCACGTAACAGTGCGATACTTCTAGCGTGTGCCGACACTGCAAAATAAATGTATAAGTCCTCACAATCTAGTGGCTTAGATAGGATGTGAGGTCTCTGTAAGTGATCTACTAGAGCTTGAAATGCATCTATGCAAATCCTGCATCTATTCAAGGTTCTTTTTCCCTCTCCTATCAAGTCGAAGAAAGGAATACACTTGTTGGTGCCTTGGAGATGAATCGGCTTAGGGCGGCAACCTTCCCATTTAAGTTCTGTACCTGCTTAATTGTCTTTGGGACTTAGACATTTCGAATTTCTCGAATCTTCTCGAGATTAGCTTCATTTCCACAAGAGTTAACAATGAAACCTAAGAAATTCCCTAACGTAATGTCGAATGAGCATTTTAAGGTATTGGGTTTCATTCTATATTTTTGGAGAACGCTGAACATCTTCACCAAGTCATCGACATGGTCATTTGATCTCCGTGACATCACAAGCATATCATCCACACATACTTCCATTGATCGCCCAATATGGTCTTTGAACATCCGATTGACTAGTCTCTGGTAAGTAGCTCCAGCGTTCTTTAATCCTAATGAAGCTGGTGTGCTCCTGATCGGGGATGTGCAACGAGATCTGGTTGCATTCGAAGTACGCATCCATAAGGGAAAGCAGTTCATATCCAGCGGTTGAATCTACCAGCTGGTCGATCCTTAAAGGTGGAAAGCTTTCTTTTGGGCATGCCTTGTTTAGGTTTGAGAGGTCGAAACATGTCTTCCACTTTCCATTAGCTTTTCCCACAAGAAATGGATTGGATACCTATTTTAACTAGAAGGCGTCATGGATATACCCATTGTTTTTGAGTTTATCCACCTCCTCTTTAAGTGCAGCTGATCTCTCTAGATCCATGCCACGACGTTTTTGTTTCACCGGGACATGCCTCGGGTTGATACTCAATGCATGGCTCGTGATAGTCGGCGAGATCCCACACATGTCAGAATGGGTCCAAGCGAACACATCAAGATTTGCTTAAAGAAAGCCAACTAATTCCTTTAGCATCATTGCGTTGAGCTGTAATCCAATCTTTAGTACCCATTATAGGTCGTCGTGGTTGACTTTAATGTCCATCATTATCTCAGCGGGTGCAACCTTGGATTCTTTAGGCTCTCTTCTTCATCTCTTGGGTCTGTATCTTTTTAGAACTGACTGTGGTGTTGTTGCTTGATATTGGCCTTATTTTGTGAGCTAAAAAATTCTTGAGGATTTTCCTAAGAAATGGACGGTTTCAATCCCTTGCATTAGTGGGACTTAAAGTAGTTTTTGGTTTGACATGAACATAGTAGACCATGTAAACTTGAAATCGAACAATGGGACATGCCATGTATGACTTGCATACTTGAACTAGGATGTAGCCCTGAATCAAATGTTTACCACTTTAGTCTTGAATAGATTAGCATATTTGTACTTGTACGGATTGTAACACATGCCTTGAATGAACTTGAATACGAACGTTAGATTCTTATACGCTGATAGCCATCCTTGAATTTGAATGTAACTATTTTGTGTAACCATCGACGTGGAATCTGGTTGGAACGGTCAGCGATGACAGTCACTCTGGTTGAACTCTTGAGTTACGCTATAACTGTCATACTGTATTAACTGTATTATACTACACTAAACTATACTTAGCATGGGGGACGTCTGAACTAGATTTGCAAAGTCGCCTTGGCGATGAGATTAGTGCCGACACCTTGCCTATGAAAGTCTTATAAATTCAATATTTTAGTGGTGTATTTAAGCATGGAGAATGGCGGTTGGATTTGACGTCGATCCCCATGTTTGAGTATTTATCTAATGCATAGTCAGTGGCATGAAGCGGGTCAGGATGACAGGCGATGACAGTCGCTCCGGTCGAACTTCGAAATCTCATCATGAGCTAATGAGTCCAATAGTGATGGGTTCTAGATGCTTTGAGTGATTATCTGCAATGGTTGAAGATCGGGCTTAGAAATGTTAAATCAAATGTTGAGTAGGTTCAGCCTCGTGTTGCATGGAGCTACATAGTCGGCTCTTGCTTTGAGTTTGAATCTACTTGTGTATTCGAGTAACGCGCTTTCCCTTCAATGTACTCGCGATCTGTTGCTTGCCGTTCGGGTTGGAATAATAGTCAATTGCCTATGAGCCTGGGCATTAATCCGATGATTCTATCTCTGAACATCCTTTTGGTCGTAGCCTCAAGTCATTGTAAACACTATGTATATGTCACAGTATTGAGCTATTGCAGTTGGTTTTTGGATGGTCACGCTTCTACCCCCGGTCTTGGGTAGATAAATGTACGACATGGACGATCAAGTCTCATCCTAGTCGTGTTTATACTCCCACTTAAGCTTCGAAGACTTAGATTTGATCGATGAATAGTCGGTTCACATTCATCTTGATTTTCCCCCCAAACTAAGGGGTAAATGTCGATAAGTGGACGGGCTTGTCACATCTGTTTTTGTTTTACACTTTTTCCCGTCGAACCATGGGATCGAGTTAGTTGGTAGAAGGATGAGTCGTGCCTATTCTGGTTTGTACTATGGCTTTTCCTTCCAGAGGGAAGACTTTGATGCCCCATCGTATTTCAAGCATGAGCTGAGTACTGGATGGTCAATCACGTCCACTTTTGATGCATATGTCGCCATATTATAAGCAAGGACCAAAGAATGGATGGTTCAGTCACATCCGAATATGATCGATGCTCCCTTTGTCGAACCAGAGCAAGGATCAGTGTGTAGATGGTCAAGTCACATCCATTTCGAACTTCTCTTCTAATCAAATCATGTTCAAAGCTAGCGAATGAACGGTGGCGTCGCATTCATTCGGAGTTGGACCATCAGTCATGTCTATTTTGATTTATGTTCTCCCGTCAGACCAAGGGATAGATTTAGCTCGGAGTGGTCGAGTCATGCTCATCTGCTTTCATACTCCTCATGACAAATCAAAAGAGGGTGATGGAGAATGAATGGTCAATTCACACTCATTTGTGGTTTATTCTCTTATCCACGCTCTGGCGACTGGAGTTATTCGATGGACGTTTGGGTAACATCTATTTGTGGTTGGTGCAGATCAAAATTGACCATTGATCCAGCGATAGGATATAGAAAGTTTGGATCGCTATTTCCTATTGATCTGATGGTATGACATAGTCGATACTTGTAACTTCGGATGTCATTCTGATTGGTTTTGTATTAAGGCCTCCTTGCGGTCGTTGCCTTGAGTGGTAAAGAACACCAACCCATAACTATAGTGAGCTGTCGTATATAGCTTTATAGTAGTTTGTATTCCTGCCCCCAGTCGTGAGTAAGTGGAGTTAGTTTATGGATGGTCAAATTCCATCTTTAATGAGTTTATACTTTTCCTGTCGAATTCAGGTCTGAGTTGGCGAATAAGTGGTCAGATCGTATTCATTCGTTCGTCTATTCTCTTATCCGCACTCCGGGGATCAGAGTTATTCGATGGACGGTTAATCGCACTCATTTGATGTTTATACTCTAGTGCATACTATGGGAACTGGAGTTATTTTAGAAAATGGTCGAACCACATTTTCCTTATTCATTTCTTCTGCCCCCAAGTTAGAGGAAAAGTTCAAAGGGTGGTCAGTCGTATCATGTTTACTCTTACTTCGAGTTCTTCCCGTCGAATCATGGGAAGGAGTTGGTTAGTGGATGGTCGAGTCACATCTATTCTATGTTTTTACTCAGCTAGTCGAGGGTTAATGGATGAATAGTCGAACCACGTACATTTTCTACCTATACTCTTATTCATGCTCCGAGAACCAGAGTATGTTGATGGGCGGTCAGTCGCCCCCATTTGGTGTTCATACTCCAACTCATGCTCTGGGAATTAGAGTTATCAATGGACGATCAAACCACATCCATTTTCCGACATAAGCTCCCTCTGCCAAACCAAGAGCAAGATTTAATGAGTGGATGGTTGAACCACATCCGCTTATTGAATTTTTACTCCAACCGTTAAGGCAAAGATTGGAGTTGACAAGTGAACTGTAAGGTCGTGTTTATTCATGGAAAGGAATTCCACCCCCAATGTCGAGGATAAAGATTGGCGAGTGGATGATTGATTCACATCCACTTGGTGAATACGCGATGGATGGTCGGATCACATCCATGCTTGGGTTGGATGGTCATATCTTGTCCAATTTGCTTTGTACTCTTCTCGACAAGTCAAGGAAGAGAGTTGTTGGATGCACAGTCAAGTCGCATCCACCTCATTCTCTAGTTGTGTCCTCATGTGGAGGGTGGTGGTTGATGAATAAACAGTCATTTACCCTTACTTCTAGTCGAGCTCCTAAATTGCCCCTGTGTTCAGGGTAGGAGAAGATGTATGGATGGTCACGTCACGTCCACTTCTAGTTGAACCCTGATGTCGCTGAGTTTCTGAAGAGGCAAAAGTATTTCGGCGAACTTCAAGCAGAAGCTGTGGAGTGGATGGTCAGGTCACATCCACTCTGCTGCCTAAAATTTTGGGTAAGCAAATACTTTAGGTAGAAGCTCCCAAAGTCGGTCTATCATCCGGATCCTCGCTCAACTAGCTGGTTACCCCCGACAACGGGTGACCAGTCTATCGTCTTCAGCAGCCAACCGTACCTACTCTGCATCCGTAGACACCATGGATGGAAGCTCAACCCTTAGCGATCGCCACTTCCTTTAGGATCCAAAAAGAATGGCTGGCTCCAAAGCACGTCTGACTGATTCAGCATAGCCTCCTACCGCATCCTCTCCAAAAGTTCCCCTGCGTATCTCCTTTGGTGTGGTTCCCGCATACCAAGACAACTGCCTCCTCAGGCGTCTCCTCCTCTTCCATGCGGAACAGCTGGACGAAGCCTTCAGGCAATCCGCCTTCCTCCAAACGGTACCATACGCTCCTAACATTCTGACGATCCTTTGGCATTGGTCAGCCCATCTCTCCTAAAAGCATAAGCCCAAGGGCGCACGATTTTGGTAATCCTTGGCGTCCGTTCCGTCTGGCCAGCCTCGACCACTTCTTAAGGCATTAACCAAAGGTTGCGCCCCCGAGCATTCCTTGCATGTTTTCCCACCATACCTTCCGTGCAATGCATTCCTTAGTGGCTTTCCTCCCACTTTAAGGCCCGGGTCCTCCCTTGACACAATCCTAGTATCAAAAGTCGCTCCGCTCTCACGTGACCGTCCGTCAACCTCGCTCTTCATACGGTTGTAACTGGGCACTGCATGTCCTTCCTCGTTGGACATCCCGGTCATTCAGAGCTGACACCGAACTAGCTATCTTATATGGCCTAGTTATTCTTACATAAGGATCCATCCGACTGCGGTGGACCGACCGCCTTATGTCCATAGCAATCCTAAACCTACCAGCTAGGATCGCCCGCTTAACCTCAAATAGCTTACAGGAAAGAACCTTAACCATCCCAGTTCAACTGCTCCGAAGTACACACCATCGGAAAAAAGTATAGTTCCTTTGCCAACAGTACTACACGCGCAGCCCTTTCCTCTCCTCCACCTTTCCAATAGCCAATCAGAATGCCTACACCCCTACGTACTAAGCCTGCCGCCTTTCCTATGTATGCCATAGACCCTTCTTTTTAGTTGGTATGCAATCCGACTCATGGGCTCAAATCTGCTTTTCAGCTGGCTCTCATCCTATGTCCCCTCCAATCCATGGCTTAGAGCCTCTCCTACACTGTTGTTCTACAAGCTCAACCATTCGTTCACACCCCACATCCTATATATATATATACCCGATGCCATACCATATGGCAAAGGGACGGACATAAGGATTTCTCCAACCCATCTCCCTTACCAACTCTCCTGCAAAGCCTATCTAATGGAAACTTCGCTAGACTTTCGTTATAGAGAGCCTCCATCAAGTTCTACCACTCAACCCAAAGTGTTCTACCCACCAAGCTCTACCACCATCATCACCTCCAATAGAAAGCTTATCACTCTAGCTAGTGGCACCTCCTTCTAGCACCTACCTTTCGACCACTACCAGCAACCCCTCCTTTAGGAGCTATTCCATCTCCGAGACACCTCCTCAAGGGAAGGCCCTCTCGGTGCGTCTTCCCTCGGGCCTCCTTCCCACGAGAGCCTTGGACTAGGATATTATCTCTTTTAATATTTAGTTTAGTCTTCTTTATTATTCTCTTATAACAATATGTAAATTGTAAGAGGTCCATATAGTAAAGGAACATTACAGTAGACATAGGCCGCATTGGGCCAAACCAGTATATATCGTTGTGTATTTACATTCTATACTTAGTTCTCCCTAGGATCATTCTCCACCGCCCCCGCCAAGGGTATGTCTCCCTGTCTACTCCAAGCCATAATACTCCCTACCATGGGAAATTGCCTTTATCTTCTCCCGCCCATCTTAATCCACATTTCCCCATGCAATAATCCAAAAGCAAAGGGCCTATCCGGCAACCCTCCGCTTGGGGATGGTCGCCTACAACCAAACTTGTGGCTTAAATGGTTTTGCGCCCTCCATCAACGATGAGCCTTCCCTCTAGGGTCAACTCATAAAAAAAGTAAGCCTAGTGTCGGTGCAACGGTATCCTCGCCGGCGTGATTGCATTTCGAGGTTCGGTCGGGTTCTCTGTACTCATGAAGAAAAATCGGGTCAACATTCTAGCGTTCACCGAAGGGCCCGATCCCACAACCCCAAGGCTGAAAGCCTCACAGCAGTGACCTCATCCCGCATCAGCCGACATCCTAGCTTCATTGCAAAAGTCCTATGTTCCCTCGAGAAAAAACGGCCATAGTCTTGTGTTTCCCTAAGATGTGGTCCCCTCTGCATCCTTTAGCCCTCTTACATCTTCATAGTGTGCACCACACACCTTTGGGTACTGCGTTAGTCGGTAGAGCGCCCCCATGCTCTCCTTCCTTCTCCCTTGCAGTACCGGTCGGAAACACGAGGACACTACCTCTCGACCTGTAGGACGGAACATGTAGTCTAAAGCTGAGGGACATCTTTCCTGCACCACCCGCAGCAGCTTCAAATCCCAACCCTTGGTCTCCTCCCGAGACCATTGGTAGCAGGTTCGAGCATCGAAGAAAACCCCGGAAAATCCCTCGGTTTATAAGGATCTCCTTTTCGGTCTCATGCTGCACTCCCAATGAGCAGCATGGCAAGAAATAACTTCTTCGCCCCTTTTGACGAGCCACCATGACCTCTCTCCAAAGCTAGCATGCACGCCTTACGCAACCCACAACATTCTAGCATCCGCAGCCGCCCATCCTACTTCAGTCAGAGTTAAAGTCTTAAAACAGAGTCACCTCTTTCATCATTTCATCCAAGCAACTTGGGTAGCACCAACATTCTTGCACCCTTCATCAACGTCCTCCTCCGGACCTATATGACATCCACCACTGCCTAGGAGAGTTCGGTAAAAGCAAACCACATCACATTCGGGGTCCCACGAGTACCGCCCGAGATTATGGAATGCATCCAATCATGCCCATCCTATTCAGCTGTAATAGTAAGCGAACCACAATGCTCTAGTTTGGCATGGGTTCGACTCGGGCATAGGATCGCATCTCCATTTCAATCGGTGGTGCATCCCCATCGCAGACCCTGAAGATAGCCATGCGCTACAACTCATGCCAGGAAGCTGTGAACCTGTGAGGCGCCCGTAATGCGCATTTCGACTGTTAGCTGATGTTCGCGTAGAGCCGACACAAATGGATCCCCCTAAACAGGTCCTCCTCTACCATTCCTATAGTTGTCTCCATCTACGGCCGTCCTTTGTCAGCTCTCCAAATGCACAGCACTAGGACACCTGAACCCACCTAGAGCAACCAAAGACTTTAACGGACTGCATTATTCACTCCCGCCGAATCGAGAAATGCCCTAACCACTCTAGGCCAGGCAAGGGATATCCTTCTGGTGTCCACCCCTAATTTGCTGTTAGCAAGAAGGCGTATACACCAGCTAGCCTCTCAATCAGCATTCCCATGGCTTGGGGGCATCCAATCTTTGAAATCAAGAAAATTGCAAAAAGGCCCTCAAGTCCACCCTCCAGTTCTCATCCGCTCAGTTCATCAGCAGGCCATGGTCATTCTTCTTCATCATCCCAGGATCTAGCCAGAAGCAGCTAGCATAGCCTTCAGCGACCATTTCCCAATTGCAACCGAATATCATAGGTTTTGACCAAACGGGCTCACTTCCAAACCTCTTCCAGGAATGGCCCTTCCAATGGGTCTTCCCTCGGATCCGGATCAGCCTAAAGCATTCAAATTCTCCCTTGCAAGAAAGGGTAGACTTCGAGGAAAAATGTTACCTAAAATTTTGGATAAACAAAAACTTCCTGGAAAAGCTCCCAAAGTTGGTCCGTCCATCGAATCCTTGCTCAACCAGCTGGTTATCCCCTTCAGTGAGTGACCAGTCCGTCATCTTCAGCGACTAACCATGCTTACTTCGGATCGGGAGATACCATGGATGGAAGCTCGTCCCTCAACCATCACCACTTCATTAGGATCTTGAAAGATTGGTGGGATCCAAAGTACATCTGCATGATTCATCATGGCCTCCTGCCACATCCTCTCTAGAAGTTTCCATGCACGGCTCCTCCAGTGTCGTTCCAACATATCATGACGACCGCCTCCTCAGACGTCTCCTCTTCTTCTATGTGGAATAGACGGACGAAGCTCCAAGGCGACCTGCCTTCCTTAACAAAGCACTAACTGCTCCCGACATTCTGACGATCCTTTGAAGCCGGTCAGCCCATCTCTCCTAGAAGCATAAGCCCAAGGGCGCACTCTCATAGTACTCCTTGGCGTCCCTTTGGTTTTGCCAGCCTCGACCACTCCTTAAGGCATAAGCCAAAGGTTGCACCCCCAGGCCTTCCTTGGCATCCTTTCCCTTAGCAGTTAGAGCCATCCCCAGCCTCTCCGGCACCCGCATGATCCGGTCCTTCATCCTAGTCCATGCACTAAGTACTACACCTTCCGTGCAATACTATTCCTTAGTGGCCTTCCTCCCCCACTAAGGCCCAATCTGCCCTCAGCATGATCGTAGTATCAGAAGTAGCTCGCACTCACGTGACCATTCGTCAACTTTTCTCTCCACATGACTACAACCGAGCCCTACATGTCTACCCTCCTTGGATGCCCAGGTCTTTCAGAGCCGACATCGAACTAGCTATCTTGTGCGTCCCAACTACTCCTACACAGGGATCCACCCGACCATGGTGGACGACTACCTTATGTCCTTAGAAATCCTAAACCTACCATCTAGGATTGCTTTCTTAACCAAAAACAGCTTAATGCAAAGAACCCCAACCATTTCTGGTCCAACTGCTCCTAAGTACACGCCATCAGTGAAAAGTACTATTCCACAGCCAATATTACCCCACATGCAACCCTTTCCTCTCCCCCACCTTTCCAATAGCCAATGAGAATGTCTACATCCCTACCAACTAATCCCGGATGCCTTTCCTAGGTCTTCCATAGACCCTTCTTTCCTGTTGGTAAGCAATGTGAGCTGTGGGCTTGTGTCTGCTTTCCAACCGGCTCCCATCCTACGTCCCCTTAAATCCACGGCCAGAGCCACTCTTGCGCTATTGTTCTAAAATTTCGACCATCCATTCACACCCCACATCCTCTATATATACCCAATGCCATACCACATGGCAAAGGGATGGATAAAACAATTTTTCCAATCTATCTCCCTCACAAAATCTCTCTTTCTCCAAAGCCTCTCTAATGATGGTTTCGCCGGACTTTCGTTAGAGAGAGCCTCCATCAAGTTCTATCACTCAACCCACCATGCTCTACCCATCAAGCTCTACCACCATCATCGTCTCCAACAGTAGTCTTATCAATCCAACTAGCAGCACCTCCTTCTACTTTCAACCTTCCAACCACTGCCAACAACCCCTCCTTTAAGTGCTCTTCTGTCTTTGAGACTCCTCCTCAAGGGACGGCCCTCCCGGTGGGTCATCCATTAGGTCTCCTCCCTGCAAGACCTTTAGACTAGGATATTATACTCTTGTAATATTTAGTCTACTCTCCTTTTTTATTCTCTTGTAACAGTCTGTAAATTGTAAAAGATCGATATAGTAAAGGAACATCACGGTAGACGTTGCCCGCATTGGGCCGAACCATTATATATCTCTGTGTATTTACTTTATGTACTTAGTTCTCCCTAGGATCATTCTTTGTCGTCTCTCGCCATGAGCAAGTCTCCCTGTCTTCTCCAACCCACCATACTCCCTACCATGGTAAGCACCTCCGTTCGCTCCTGCCCATCTCAATCCACATTCCCCCAATGCAACGACCCAATAACAAAAGGCCCATCCGGCCGCCCTCCGGCTATGGGTGGTTGTCCCGCAACCAACCTTGTGGCTCAAACGAGTCTGTTCCCTCCACCAACAGTGAGCCTTCCCTCTAGGCTTAACTCATCCAAAAGGTAAGCCTAACATCGATCCGACAGTGATCTTGCTGGCGCGATCGCATTCCGAGGTTCAGCCCTGTTTTGTGTACTAGTAACGGAAAATCGGTTCGTCACACTCCAACCTTTCTTTGGTCTCCAAGTCAACTGCGGAGGTTAATGAGTGAATGGTTAGTCATGTCCATTTTATGTCTAAGTTTGACCTTGTCGGGCTCTAAGCAATGAAAAGACATTTTATTACAATGGAAGCACATAATAGGAAGTGGGCGGTCGAGTCACACCCACTTTCCATTATGGGGTCTTGCCCCTAAATCAGGAGCATATGGTAGTTCATGAGCGGTTGAATCACGCTCATCTTAATGATACTCTAAAGGTTCAATCATGGTCCATGGAGGTTGGTTGACGCCTAACTCTACGTACTTGGTCACCTACATCATTAGCAAGTAGTTTAATCCAAGTTTGTTATAGTTCTAAATATAACTGAAATTGAAATAAATTTTATTGATAAGTGAAGTTGCACCATGTGCTTGCTACTCTACATTTTCTCAGCCCTTCTCAGTTGGAAGTCAACCATAGGTGGTCCAGTTGATAATCAAAGGTCTTTATTAGTAAAAGTCAGACTTCTCCTGCCTGCCATTCTATAGGGCTTGCACATATAGTTGAGGCTTTCCTTTTTGGATCAGCTCTCCGATCATATCTTGAAGGTGTCTGCAATCGTCAATGTTATGACCGTATGTATCGTGAAATATACAATACTTCCTGGGACTTCCTTTGGGTTTTTGTGGACTCTCTCGGGCTAGTTTCCAATTCTACTCCGAGTCATAAGTAGCCAAGCAGACGCTTTTAATTGAATCGTTCGAAGGATTATATGAGTCGAATTTTGGGATTCTAGGTCGTCATCTAGAATCCAAGTCCTCATCCCAATTACTGCCCTTGCTTTGAATCACTTTGGCTAACGGGCCTGCATTGCTCTTTCCCGAGTCTGCTTTGCCTCCTCCTTCTGGTTCACTTTGTAATATAAACAATTCAAGGTCGTTGGAGGCTCTCTAGCTAAACATTCATCATAGCGTGTCTCGGGGTCGATTCTCCTTATAAATGCCATCAGTATGATGTTCTCACTGGGATTGCTCACTTCAGTGACATCGGTGTTAAATCTCTGCCAGAAATCTTTGAGCGACTTGCATAGCACTTAGGATAAGTTGAATAATGACATCATGTCCTTAGGGGGGAGTCGCATACATTCTGAATTGCTCGACGAACTTCTTAGCCAGTTGATTAAACGAGTAAATGGACCTAGGTGGTAATCGCGTAAACCGCATGATCGCGACTTCATCGAGGAATATACGAAAGTAATAATATTTGATTACATCTATCGCTTTTGCGTAATCCGTATGCCCTTTATATTTCATGAGATGCTCTAGGTGGTCCGTGTTTCCAGAATACACCGGCATGGTTGGCATATTGAATCTACTTGGATACTCTGCATGTTGAACTGCTTCAATGAATAGGCTTCAACTGGGGGAAATATTCCAATCGTCATTAGTCGGGTATATTTTCAATTTACAGCTGTTTGTAATGCTTATCAATGATATATGCACGATTTTTCACTGTTTGGATGGTTGAAAATGCCGATCGAATAGCGAATCAGTTAGGATGGGATCATGGATGGATGATGATTCCTAAATTTTTCCAAACTAGGTGAGATCGATATGGGGTGATTTAGAATACCCCATAAGGATGGAGTTCGACCAGAGAAAATCCGCTATTTGCTCGAAGAAAGCACATGGTTTCCTTAGAGTCATATCTACCATTTGAGTAGCATTTCCTTGTCCATTCCTTGGCACTGTGCTATTGAATTTTTTTGTAGTGTTTTAAATAAACCGATCCCTTCCTTGTTCACTTTGTCGATTCGATCCCCTATCTGCCCTAGTCTCCTTCAAAATCGAAGTCACTGCCTTATACAACCTTGATTTTGCGTTAGTATGATGAGATTGGTTTTGATGATGATCATTCATGTTGGTTGACCAATCGGTATTAGCTTAGGGATCCATAGTGGATAGACCGATTAGTCATTACATGGGTGAATCAAAAAGTGATCATCGTTGATGCACAAGGGATTGGTGGTGGATAGACAGATCGATCATGACATGGTTGAATCAACAAGTGATCGGTTGTTGATGCGTAGGGGATCGATGGTGGCTTGTTTCTCACATTGGTGGATGCGATCGGTGTAATATGCATTTTTAGTGGAGCTTTGGCAACGAAGGGATTGATGTTGGTTTTTGGAGAAGGGAATATGTAGAGTGATCGATTGTATAGGCATGGAGGGATTGGCTGTTGAATTGATATAGGGATCAGTTGTGATTTGTATTAATAAATATACGAGTTTGGTTCCGATCCCTTGTTCAGGCAGATTTTTGCTTTGGTATTTAGGCATTCTAGGATTTGATTGCATTTGATGAAAACGACATGTAGGAGATTAGTTTGGAGAATAAAAATATGTAAGAACTTATTTTTTTGTATTAATTTCCATATGAGTTTGGATACATATATATATATATATATATATATGTATGTATATGTATATATGTGTGTGTGTGTATATATGTATATATACATATATATGTATATATATGCATTTGTGCATTTACAAACTTTTGCCAATGTGAATATTCAAAATGCCCATCAACTTGAAAACTTGACTTCGCATGCATATATAAATGGTCGCATGAGACATCTAACAATGTCTATCTGTTGAATTGGATAGTTTCCTTGTAAGCTTCCAAGTCTTAATAGATTTGGAAAACTTTGTGAAGATGAATTTGGATCTCTTCCTTAGATTTTTGCAATCCAACAATAGAATAGGATCCACTAATGCCAAGAATCGCTTTCTCCGTAAAAGCACCAAAATATTTGCGCCAAAATTTTCACAAACACCCAATGGAGATTTTGTAGAGAATGAAGAAATCTAAATTAAAATAGAGGAAAAAAGTAATTAAATAACCAAAAATAAGCAAAAACAAGAACATAATGATTTGCAATGGTTCGACATTGAAAGCATAAGTCCACTTTAGAGAAATTGCTTTATTAATGACTTTGAATTCTGAGTACAGTAGGAATTGGATAAGAATCTGTGAATACAATGGAGTATAAAGAAAATAGCAGCACAAAGATCCCTTAAATAAACCGTGAAGCTTGCATTTATGGGGGGAGAAGGCTGAATATCTTCCTGAAAAATCGCCAGCGCAATCTCCAGATGCAGACTTGGTCACATGAGTAATTTAGGCCCAAATCCAAAGGATTAGGGTTGACCCCTATCACTCTTAATGACCACATAGTGACCCGCGATCCCTCTAGTGGCTCCCCCTTCGTGTTAGCTCCATGTCACTACAAATGTTTGCATATTTCACCTTTAGATTTTGAGATACCGATCGTTTTCCATTGAGTTGAACTATTAAGATGATATGATCTGATCCATTGCGTAGGGGGATGGATCGTACCTGGCTCCTTGCCTATGGTAGGAATTATTCCATACATAGAATGTTTTGCAGAGTCCATCTCTTGGTTTTTCTTTATTATTGCTTCATATTATCGTTCGTGCTTGATCTCTAGACCCCAGGATCGTCTCTCTAGGCTACTAGCCTTTATGATAGTCGAGTCTAACTTGTCCAATTAATCTGAATATAGCTGGGCGAAAAGGCCGGGTAACACATACTGCTTGAACCAAAGTGAGGACTACTCTCGTAGAGCTTCAACCTATGTACACAGATTTTGGACAAACCAAAAGATAATAAAAACAAGGATGCAATTAAATCTTCTTCCTTCGCTTCGACTCCTTCTTCTTCTCCCCGAAAGAATGCATTCTAGACTCACTAGGATTTCTTATACTTCTATCTTTGCCTTCATGACCCTTTGGAAGGTCACTTCCAGAAGACTCTGGAGGCACATTTTGAACACCTCCAGAAATAGGGATGGTAACGGGAAAAAATATGGCCTGACTAGGCAACAATATCGAGAACGGAGGAGGTATATCAACATCTTTTTCTTCCTTGATCTCCATGGCTAATAAAACTGGAGTCTGAAGCATCTCATCCATAGTAGGCCCCTATGAAGGATCAAAAACCCAAATTATGATGATGTCATCCTCTTCTTGAGCTCCATGATCATCACCCTCAGTTTCTTCATCAAAATCATGGATCATTTCAGCACCGGGATCAGGGATTGTGCCTATATTAGATGCTGGAATCTGTATTGGGGTAGACATGATGATCGACTCCATCAAAGTAGCACATATACCTAATGTTAGATTCTCTTTGGGTAAGGGAATGATGGAAGGCAAACCTGAAAGTTGAGAAACATGAAAGCAGAGAGTAGTGATGTTAACTGGTTCCATATGAGCCATCTCAAATATTGGCGAGGTTAATGATATACCTATAAGAGATATGGATTTATTGCGAGCAGGAATTCCACTTAACCCTCCCTCTAGAACGAGACACGTAATGGGTGACTTTGGGAGCGAAGGCTAACTGGGATTATATTTGGCATCAGATGAAGATGCCGAAGCAGTTGAAACTACAAAGACCGCTCTAGAAGTGGGAACAATAGTAGAGCTAGAAAGGGAAGTTACGGTCTTAGAAATTATATCCTTCGTAGTCAAATGAGCATTGATGTATGCTACTGAATCGTGAAAAGTGGAACCGAATCTCTCACCTTGGTCCTTTTGGACTTCAACAGACAACTCTAGATATAGGATAAGCATACCGTCTTTAAGCGCCTTTATATCTTCTTTATATAGAAGGTCGACCTTTAACCCTTCTACATCGACCTCATCCCCACAAGAGGGCTCTCATTCTTGATACACAATCTCCTCCCATACCAGGGTCAAAGCCTCGAGATACCCTTTTTTAATCCACTTCAAGTTTCCAAACTTAATCATGTTTGCATTATAGCGGATGAGCATGGCCTAGAACTCATCCTTAATCGGCTTCTCAATGGCTTCAACCTATTTCTTGACATCTTTTTCCTAGGCTTCTATAGTGTCTTTCACTTGATGAGCATTTGAAACTCTTTACAGTAGCCCTAGGCTTGGACAAGGGCATCGTATTTCTCTTTCTTCTAACGTTCCTGCTATCTTTTTAGCTCCTCTACATCTTTCATAAGCCTCTTAATCTTTAGTAATAGAATATGGCTCCTGTGATGAGCAGCCACAATTTTCTTTTATTGATTTTGGCATTCTAACTCCACGGATTTAGTCAGATCCTCCACCTGCTTCTCGGCTCCAGCCAATTATGCTTAATCTCTTCAACTTCCCTCTAGAAATGGGAGATGAGCATCTGCCTTGCTCCTTTTCTAGATTTATTTCGTCGAGCTCCATTTTTTATAGGCACATTCAAAAATAACCTTGACTAACCATCTCTATTTGAAATACTAATCATACACATCATCGACATAAGCCACGATGTCGGTTTTGACATACTAAGGGATGTCCTTCAGACTAGGAACGAACATGACAACATCAAAAAAGATTTTTTGGAAAAGTACGCTTCAAAGCATCCATATGAGGATTAGATACAATCTCCTTCTCTATTCTCTTGTTAGACACAAATGAGGAATGTAAAAAGCGATCGGTCCTAATATCTACTCGAAGTATTGCGGCATATAAGAAGATGCTATCGACTGTGTCAAAAAAGGAACATATGTAGGAGTGTAGAGTACATCGATAAACGGGGTATAATCACTCGTGAGTTGTATAGCCCCTGCCTCGACTTCTATGGTCTCAGTCCGAGCGTCTTCCTTGATCAGAATCGTAAGAAGAGCCATAAGGGAAACCATATGATTCATGTTTCATGTGCTTACTCCCTTGGCTTTTGATAGTATCGTACATACCCCTATGCTCCATTGAATCTGCAAGTGAAACACAGACGAGTCAGCACTAACTGGATAAGCGTGTGAAGCAAAACTAAGCAAGGTGTAGTTTCATATAAATGTGTCTATGTTTCCTAGTATGCCTCTACAGACCATGGACTTGAAGTCTACTAACATAGGTGACTTCCCCTACACAAGTGGCAAGCACTTCATCTGATAGATGGATAGGGGATCCAATATATCTGATGCTAATATTGGAAGTGGCAAGCACTTCATCTGATAGATGGATAGGGGATCCAGTATATCTGATGCTAATATTTCCTATACTAAAAGAATCAAATTCATTAAAGATCTGTCCGAAAGACCCGTATACATCCCTCGAAGGTTGAATGGGAGTCTCCTCTTTTGTGGTGGCTGGTGGAGGTTATACGAATGTCTGAGATGAGATGAACTTTATCTTTGGTCGACAAGCTATGAGAAATGCTTGATTATTGTCATCTCCATCAGTAGATGACTCACGACCAATATCGCTCTCCACCATCACTCCCTCCTTCCATAACCCATTCACTCCTTCTCCATAGTCTCCAACCCTTTGAACTGCTTTAGGATCAACAACATGGCTTGGAACAAGGGGCACCTCATGGCCTTTATTGGCATCCTTGGCTATACCGAGTTCTTGCGAGGAGTCATCATCATCGTCATCCTCCACAACTTCTAGAATGTGGACAACACTACGGCCTTATTCTAACAAGTGGTTAGCGTGAAAATTATCATCCATGGATTGTTCTGTTTCCCTCTCTTAAAGCCGAACTCGATGGAGATTAGCAAGAGTACTTTCTAAGGCTATGCGTTGGCCTTCTTGAATTATCTGCAAAGGCAAAGATTGATCATTTGACTAACCGAATCTGTAACATCCGATAGAGTTAAGGGTATGCCCTAGGGGTAATTATGTAATTTGTTACATATACCTATCTCGGTAGCCAATCTTGTTCAAACTAAAAGATGTTTTCTTTATATTATATACAATATAATTGTTATATTAATTAATTAATTTAACTAAAAGTGTATTTAATAGAAAATCCATAAATAATATATTTTATGATAGTAGTTACAAAGTGTTGTAACCTGAGTAATTTATAACAACAAAAATAAATATACAATTTTAAATATTCCTAGTCAAGATGCATTAAGACTGGACATCGATGTATCTGTTGAGACTAGAATACATAATGCTCTCCAAATGTTGGGCAGTGTATTACTCATAACTGTTGGAGCACCTAGAGGTTACATACTGATAGTTATTGGATAACTATGGAACAAATCACTCGATTGTTTTCTGTTGGTTAATATAATTAAGGTCAAACAGAAAAAATTGATATGATTGATTTACATAGTTCTCTCGACTTAAGAATACTATCGATCTTCAATATAAAAGCTTCACCTTGATTATAGTTAAAGCATGGCACGACATCCATCGAGTGACTATAGTTAGGCCGAGTGGAAGTATTGGAAGTAAAGCACCATTCAAGAGAGGATGTGTCTCCCAAGTTATATGGGGCTAGTATCACGGTCAACTCAAGTCAACTCAACGTCAAGTCCCTGGCCAGAGCATTTCAGTTAATAATAATTGTCATTATTGAACCAAGAAATTTGTGTCTACACTACAAAGTTGAATATGGATGATACTGGAATTTTGACCGTTACTAAATTCCATAAGTTCAAAGTGGTATAGTTTTGACAAAGAGAATTAGTGTAAATAAAATTCACAACCGAGTAACGCTTAACAAACTTAAATTAGATTTTACCAAAACCAAGTAAGCTATAAATTTAGCCAAAATGTTACACCAAATGCTAAACGGCGCATGACGTTAATATTCAAATAGTTCGATATTAATCGCTAACCAAATTTACACCTAACGAGTAACACAACCAAAATGATAAATTCTCATTTGACCAAACGATTTGATTAGTTTATATTTGTTATAAATTAGTCAATATTTATGAAATATTAATTATAAAATTTTGATTATGATTAGAGGAATGAATATTATCAGATATATTTATAATAGTTATAAATATATTAATCGATATACAATATCGATAGGCGATTAAATTGGATTTAATTAAATAATATTTTCTTTGGGCTTAAATAAGATTTAGTCCCATCATAATGGTGAGTCGACTATGATATGGCAATAAGGGGCCGCTCAAATTAGGGTAGAATGGTCAAATTTTAGATAGCCGAGACTAAGGGGGAACTGGTACGAGATGTGATCCACTATTTTCTCTCTTCTATCCACTATTTAAACATATAACCCTAATTGCAAAGAACTTTCGGCTGCCACTCCTTCCTTCCACATTTGGCCAAAACCACTCCATAGATGCTCCATTATGTCAAGCTCAAATCAATTTCAAACTCGATTACTATCTTACAGTCAAAGGTCAACGGTTCAAGGATTACAGCCCGCCGAATCGAAAAGCTTTCAAAGGAGAGATAATTCATCATGCATTGGTTTTAGGTCTGTTTTTTGCTAAATTATAGTTTATAATTTCGTAATAATATTTGATTATATACATATATTATTATTATACTGTTAATTATGTGACGATTCTTAAATGTATTAATGTTGTCACAAGCTTATTGGTTATATGTATGTATTTACTTATAAAAAACATTTTTTGTATATAAGTCAGATATGTATAGCCAAGTATTTTGTACATAATAATTATTGTTTTATTAATATATATATATATATATATATATATATATATATATATATATATAATTTAATTATGCATATATAGTTTATATTTAACTATAGTACCATTCTATGGTAATAATTAATCATATAATTTTATACACGTACATTTATATCAATGATAATTTTTGATAGCTATAATTTTTTTATACTTATTGATTATTATTTAATATTATTTAAATCAATATACTATCTTAATAAATAATATAAAATAAAATATATTTTGAAAATTATTTTTGAAATTTTATAAAATTCTTTTATCATAAGATAAGCTCTCGGTCAAAAAATGAAAATTAAAAAATAAATCAATTTTGCTATTGTAACAATTATTATATTAAATGGCCAAAAATTAATAAATTAATAAAAAATAAATTTTGATCAAAAAATAATTTTGAAAATTTTTACAAGCTTCAAAATATCATATAAGATTTTGTAGAAATTTAAAATTTGAATAAAAAATTTCAAAAATATTTTTATTTATTTTCGAGTGAATAATCAATTAACATATATTTTAAAATAATAAATACCAATAATAAAATTTTAAGGTGCTACACATATGATCTGGAATTATTAAAAATATATTTTGTTAATTAGTATATTTTTAAATATTACAAATGTTTGCGTCAAAATTGACCACAAACACCCAATATCGTGAAAGCGCCCGTTTATGAACACAAATCAGCAACAATCAATATAGAACTCAGATCTAAGCAATAACAATCACAATAATTTACAAATAACAATCACAAACACATGATTTATAGTGGTTCAGCGATCTTGCCTACGTCCACTCTGAAGCTTATGATTTTATTGATTCACTTGATGATTTCAATCAATTACAGCGGATTACAACAAGTTATAGCTCTGATACTTGATTATAATGGTGATAGAAAGACGTAGAATCGAATCCGGCAGAGTCTTGACGTTCAATGGCGGAAGATCCCCTTTTCTAAAGGCTTCAGGGTGCTATTTATAGGCGTAGGAGGCCCACATCTCGCTCAAACTTCGGGAGACTTTTTCTGGCACGTGAGTGGGCCCACGCGACCGACCCCACCAAGTTTCGACTCGATCTGAGATTGATACGAAGTGATTTCGAATCCATCAAAAAATGATCCAATCGAGTTGAAACTTGGCAGGAACAATCTTTACCTTGTATGGAAGCTACTGTGAAAATTTCGTTGCATTTGGATCAGTAGTTTAGGAGATATGATCGATTCAAGTTGTGGTTTTTCGTGAGGGCTGTTGCGTTCGAATCCATCACTTCGAATCCACTTCCTTCGACTCGATCGGTCACGTGGTTCTTTGGTGACGTGGCGCGCACTCCTTGCATTGATCCTATTTCTTCTCCGTGTCGACCGCTTCGTATCCATTATCTTTGCCTCGTTTGTATCGTTGAACGACACGTCATCCAAGCTAGTTGACTTGGTGGACACGAACGAGTGATTGTTCATGGATTCGAATCTGATGGATGCGAAGACGATCGATACGAAGCAGTGCATGGGCACGAGACCGATTGATTCGAAGTAGGGCATGGTGATGGATTCGAAGTGCCTCAATGGATACGAAACAGTGCTCTAGCATGGATACGAACGTGCTGAGGGGATGCCCATCTGATGGATTCGAACCGATCGATTCGAAGTGATCAATATCACGCCCGATCGGTTCGAAGACGATCGATTCGAAACGTATGCAAGCCGATGGATTCGAACAAGATGGATACAAATCCTATGGGTTCGAAATGAGCATCTCCTCCACTTTTTGATGGGTTCGAACGACACTCTTTGGCTAACTTTCATGGATCATATCTCGTTCATACAACCTCCGATTAACCTGAGATTTGGAACATTGGCTTTCATGGCTTTGCTTGTCATGTCCTATCAATTGTAGCCTGATCCGGGCTCGGACAAAATTTCATCGAGATCCATAGCAAAATGAAGTACAACCAATCTCTGAGACGAACCGTCTTTTGTTTTTGACCGATCTTTTGGTATCACGGCTTTGCCAAAAAGCGGGATAACATTTGCCCCCCAAAACATGCCTTGTGGTAGGAAGGTGTGTTTTGTAATGCCATGAGCTGGATGTTCATATCCTGTTGATGTCCTGCAAAGGAAGTTACAGTTTTATGTGACCTCAAATAACGACCGGTCGGGATCGATATACTTGAGATGATGTGCGACCGTTCATGGTCAAGCGCCTAACTTTAAATGACGATCGTTCGGGATTGAGCCATTTGTGGTGAAGTGCGATCGTGTGCGGTCAAGTGGCGGACCTCAAATGACGACCGTTCGCGATCAAGCCATTTGAGGTGAGGCGAGTTGTGCCGTTCGGGGTGAGTTGTGCCGTTCGAGGTGAGTTGTGACTGTTCGAGGTCGGGTGCCGTTCGAGGCAAATTGTGATTGTTCGCGATCGTGTGCCGTTCGAGGCAAATTGTGATCGTTCGCGATCGTGTGCCGTTCGAGGCAAATTAGTGTGCCCGAGGGGGGGGACTTAATATTATCGATACCAGGCTCACGTTCGAGTGGGTCCCTGGATCGTTTGTCGGACTTAATGTTTGGAGGAGTTTCCGAGTCAAAGACTTTGGCAGGTCATTGCCATGCAAAAGGTGCCCGTGGACCGTTCGCGATCCAACGGGCATACAAGTAAATTTTTTCATAGAATTGTAAACATCAAAGCAATAATCATATGAAACTTACAACAGAAATGTCCAAATAGGTAGAATTTAAACGTTCAAATCAAAATGAAAGCAAAAGGCAAAATGAAGATGTTAAAGCGTAAACTCTTACTATAACGCAGTTGGTAGTCATTCAGAGCACGCCTATGGATCGTGCACGATCGCTCACATGTGTAAATGATTTAACCGTGTTAGTGAGAGGTTTATAACTTGTTCATCGTTATTTAATCAATTGATAATCAAACGGTGTCTTGATTCAGGGTCGCCTCTAGCTGATGTAGACGGTGGTCGCTCTGATTCCACCACTGGAGTTCGCCTCCTTACATACTGAAGGAGCATACCGTTCCTGATATGCCCTTCCACCTCGTCCTTCAGGTGCCTACAATCATTAGTGTTATGGCTGTTCAATTCATGAAATACACAAAACTTATCTGATTTTCTTTCGTCAGAGGTTGGATCCCTTCTTATCGGTTTACGATACGGAACCTGCTCTTTGGTATCCTGATAAATCCGTTCCAGACTCTCATTCATCTCAGTGTAAGCGGTGAATCGAGGCTCCCTCCGTTGCCGCTTTGACCTGCCCCCATCATTCTCAGTCTTATGTTTTCCTTTATCCCTGCCTGAGTCCTTTTCGAGAGGCTTTTTGTCTTTAAGCACATAAACTTCTATTCCCTCTCCTTCTTCTCTTTCTGCATTCGCATCCTCTAATCGTAAAAAAATTTCTGCCTCGTCGTAGAATTCCCTTAGATCAACATGTAGATCTTTAGTCAATGAATTTTTGAACTCTGTGCCGTCAGCTACTCCGGACACAGCTGCCATCACAACCATAGATGGATCTGCTCGATCCACCGAAGTTGCTGCTGCATTGAATCGCGCTAGATAACTCCTCAAAGTCTCTCCGGTTTTCTGCTTTAGGGTTGCCAAAGTCATCACATTCTTGGGTCTTGTAATGTGAACCCTGAATTGCCTCATAAATCTCTCAGTTAAACCATTCCATGTTCCAATAGATCCACTCTCTAGTTGTCTAAACCATAACGCTGCAATATCCATCAAGTACAATGGAAAGCACCGGGCCATAACCTCTTCTGATGCCCCCAGCACTTCCATATGCCTCATATACTTCGTCAGGTGAACCGTGGGGTCCGTTCTCCTGTCATACATGTCCAACGATGGTAACTTGAAATCCGGTGGGTTCCTAGCTCGTCTGACTGCTGGAGCAAAAGGACTCCTGTTAACATCCTCTAGATCTTTGTCCACCAAACCGCCTCTCATAGCTCGCCTAACTATCTCTGCCAACTTGTCGTTGTTTCCAAGATGTAATCTTCGTTCATCACTTTCAACCTGCCCCCCGAGTTCACGAGGGAACTCTGGGATCTGCCCCCTTGACTGAGCGTTCGCTCCTCTGCTACTCCCAGGTTGCGCAGATGCTCCTCTCTCTCTTTCCGAGACTGGATCAACATTCTCCATGTGCGTGCCCCCTAGTTCAGGTGCTACGCCGGATGGTCCTGCTCCATTTCGAACTCCATCTGCTTCTCTATTCTATGCTCCAAGCTGTCCTATCTGTTGAAATAAACTCTGGATCAACTCCTCTTGTTTCTTCATCATTGTCTCCATCTCGTCCCTAGTGATGAAGATCGAAGGTTGATTCGCTCCTGAAGAAGCCTCTTGACTTCCTTGGTGTTCACTTCTCTCTGGCCTTTGTTTCTTACTTGTTTGTCTCGTCATGGTTCTTAGATCTAAATTCTTAAATCTTCAAATTCAAATTATCCTGAATTAGCCTCTCAGTGAAAGCACCAAAATGTTTGCGTAAAAATTGACCACAAACACCCAATATCGTGAAAGCACCCGTTTATGAACACAAATCAGCAACAATCAATATAGAACTCAGATCTAAGCAATAGCAATCACAATAATTCACAAATAACAATCACAAACACAGGATTTATAGTGGTTCGGCGATCTTGCCTACGTCCACTCTGAAGCTTATGATTTTATTGATTCACTTGATGATTTCAATCAATTACAGCGGATTACAACAAGTTATAGCTCTGATACTTGATTACAATGGTGATAGAAAGACGTAGAATCGAATCCGGCAGAGTCTTGACGTTCAATGGCGGAAGATCCCCTTTTCTGAAGGCTTCAGGGTGCTATTTATAGGCGTAGGAGGCCCACATCTCACTCAAACTTCGGGAGACTTTTTCTGGCACGTGAGTGGGCCCACGCGACCGACCCCACCAAGTTTCGACTCGATCTGAGATCGATACGAAGTGATTTCGAATCCATCAAAAAATGATCCAATCGAGTTGAAACTTGGCAGGAACAATCTTTACCTTGTATGGAAGCTACTGTGAAAATTTCATTGCATTTGGATCAGTGGTTTAGGAGATATGATCGATTCAAGTTGTGGTTTTTCGTGAGGGCTGTTGCGTTCGAATCCACTCCCTTCGACTCGATCGGTCACGTGGTTCTTTGGTGACGTGGCGCGCACTCCTCGCATCGATCCTATTTCTTCTCCGAGTCGACCGCTTCGCATCCATTATCTTCGCCTCGTTTGTATCGTTGAACGACACGTCATCCAAGCTAGTTGACTTGGTGGACACGAACGAGTGATTGTTCATGGATTCGAATCTGATGGATGCGAAGACGATCGATACGAAGCAGTGCATGGGCATGAGACCGATCGAGTCGAAGTAGGGCATGGTGATGGATTCGAAGTGCCTCGATGGATACGAAACAGTGCACTAGCATGGATACGAACATGCTGAGGGGATGCCCATCTGATGGATTCGAACCGATCGATTCGAAGTGATCAATATCATGCCTGATCGGTTTGAAGACGAACGATTCGAAACGTATGCAAGCCGATGGATTCGAACAAGATGGATACGAATCCTATGGGTTCGAAATGAGCATCTCCTCCACTTTTTGATGGGTTCGAACGACACTCTTTGGCTAACTTGCATGGATCATATCTCGTTCATACGACCTCCGATTAACCTGAGATTTGGAACATTGGCTTTCATGGCTTTGCTTGTCATGTCCTATCAATTGTAGCCTGATCCGGGCTCGGACAAAATTTCATTGAGATCCATAGCGAAATGAAGTACGACCAATCTCTGAGACGAACCGTCTTTTGTTTTTGACCGATCTTTTGGTATCACGGCTTTGCCAAAAAGCGGGATAACAACAAATATGTTTATGAATATATGTGTGTGTGTGTGTATATTAAAAAATTATTTTGTTGCCATTCCAGAGGTGATTGATGTTCTAGACGTTTCTATGGTTATGATGCCTCCTTCTGATTCTATTGTTTGGAACTCTGATGAGCAATCTTGGGTTCATTTTTCTTCTGATATGACATATTCTCCTGAGTGTAATTCTTACCACATGTTTGTGAGTGATGATATTGGTGAGAATAAATGTCTCTTCTATACATTGAGGGCGAGGGTTTAACCTTACATGGAAGGCTAAGAGTAGTGAAGTAAACAAGAATTTGTTTTGGGGTACCACTTGGGATAAGAAATTCATCTACAACGAAGCCTCCCTCGGCTATGTTCCTAACCTTGCTCTTCTTTTCGCTAGGTATGTACATGTCATTGGTCCTATTTCACCTAATGATAGTAGTAGATACTCCTCCTCAAAGGAGGGCTAGTCTAGGTCATTAGTAGTTTAGGCATTCTACCTAACTTCCGTGCTGTATTTTTTTATTTTTCTTCTATTTTTTAGCTGCTGAAGCGCCTTTGCCTGTCACTTGTATTGAATGTTTTTAGTGGTATGGCCACTATGAACCAGCTTGCCCATGTAAAATAATAATTTTATTTTTCCTGCAAAAAAATTATTTTGTTGTTATATATATATATTTGGTTCAAAAATATTATATATTATGTGTGTGTATAATTTTAATATTTATTGTAATAATATGCATATATATTATTAACCTTTAGTATAACACATATTAAATAAGATTAACTAAATAAGATTTAATTAATATAATATATAGCCAAGACTATTATATATGTAATATGAAATATAAATGTTATATAATAATAAAAATTATATAATATGAATGTATAAATTAAAGTGGAACATTAATGAAACCCAAAATAGGCTAAAAATAAATACATATGTATATGTATGTATACCGTGATTTCCGATGTGTGCGACATCTTAATCACGAGTGTATTTCAAAAGAAATATTTTATGCCATAAATCGATATCACTCAATATAATATATTGAAGATTATGAATCTTCAATATATGTTGTCCTCTAATATATATATATATTAATAAATTACTTACATATTCCTTAGTTGAGCAAATTCAAGCTAAGGATGTTATGTGTAATATTATTAATATATTGAATAGACGAGGTAAGATAACTATATGTATTTGTCGAGCAAACTCATGGTACACATGCTATACTTAGGCCATCGCAATATGGTGGGTATGAGTGAATAATTTTATTTTGATTTGTTAAGAAAACTAAAGGTCAAAATGAGATCAAGACAAGGATTAAAGGGTTAGGAGTTATATATGATACAACCGATAAGGAGTTATCCATCATCCGTGGTGCTCTGACTTATTGAACAAACTCAAGGTCAAAATTCCAAGATGAACGAGTCCTAGAGTCCTAGTGAATTTGAATGACATCTATGTTTTTCTTAGGATTTGGTGAAACTTAAAGGACTGGTAGGAGCCTTATTTAAAAAATGAAATGATAACATTTAACCTTTCTAATATTGTAAGAACATATATTATATAATGTTATTACAATCAACATTGATAAATTTGCGCATTTAATATTATTGATAAAATGTTTATCAATTAAGATATACAAATGAACTAAATTGAAGATTGACATATAAAAATATAACATATACTTACTAATAAATGCTTATTGCAGTTAATGTTTTTTACACCCATCCAAGTGCTTGATTTTACAACTACTAAATACATTCATACTATGGTCACTTACATTTTTATTGGTCAAGACTGTGTATTGCATTCTATGAGTTTTGAACTTTAAAAGAAATACAAAACTATGGATATTCAATGCATATATTATCGCACATAAGTGTTATATAGGGAATGGTTACAGTTTGTAATGTACGATACTTCGATGAAGTTAGTTCATTCAAAACAAGGCAATAAACAATAAAGTGAGATCAAGTGTTCAGTTTGATTGATTATAAGAGAATCACATAGTGTTAGCTGTAACATAAGACCAAAACTACAATACAAATCTAAGAACTCGGTCATTGAAATGTCTGTTTGATCTATTTACTCAAGATGAAACTTTTTTGATGTCCTTAAATGTTAAGGATGATTGAGTGCGCCATTGTAAAGAGTTCGTTATGATGTTGTAGTAAGAATGCCATTTTAAATGGTTTAACCAATTAGAAAGAAAAATGAATGCATAAGAATAGGTGTGATTTAAGGAACGGTTGGGATTAAGAGGTTGAATGGTCACTTCTTCTTATAAATATCTAAAACGAGAATTGTAAAATAATAATTGTACTTAATAGTGGAATAAGAAATATGATTTCTATTTTGAAATGTATATTTATATAGAAAATTGTTTTCTGTAAGATTAATTTCTTTGAATTCATGTTATTTGATTAAAGAACTCTCCGCTACAAACTAGTTACAGTATATGAAATAAATAATGTCTATTAAGCGAATGGTGGACCTCCAAATTCTGTAGGCTATTATAGTAATGGTGGAAATAATAGGAGCATACCATATAACACATTGATTGGATCAAATTATTCAAATTATTTTCGTAAAAGATACTGAACATTATTTATGAAATAATGACTATTTTTTTTGGCGTCGACCGAAAAATAGATATAGTTATATTTCAATATGAATATTTATATAAAATAAAGGGGCATTTTACCAAAAAGACAAATTTTGCGGTCCAATTAGTTTCTAGGACACACATCCACAGAAATTAATTTCAAGGCCAAAATTGGAAGAATAATTACTTTTAAGGATAAAGTCAGCTGTCCAATTACTTTCAAGGACATAATTTCAAAGTTTTTTTGACCTTAGAAACTAATTATTTTGCATTTTGTCCTTAAAAGTAATTATTTCAGTTGTGTGTCCTAGAAACTAATTTCACTTGCTAAAGAGGCCCTTGCGGCCAATTTCCACTAAAATAAAACTATAATATGGTATTTTTTTGTCAACAACAAAAGTGATGCATTGGAAAATTTGAAGTATCTAATGTTTATTTATAATTATTTTTGAATTATAGGCTAAGCCGTAGTTTTGAGAAATAATTTTTATTTTGTGATTATGAATCTTATGATACTGGTTAATTATATCTTAATGAATTAAGAGTTATACACCCATTTAGTGGGAATATCATTAGAGTTAATGAACTCTTCAAATTGATACATATAGATGTATGCAATCGTAAGTCAATTAATACCAAAATGGTTCCATATACTTCATCATATTCACCGATGAATTATAACTAATGTAGGCATGTGTATTTGATATGCGTATATAAATCTATGATAAGCTCATATAATATAAACGAAAGTAAATAATAACATGCTACATAAATGATTCGATTTGATCAAACATTGGAAAGGGTTCCATATGTACGTAATACGAATAAATATTCAGTCTCAAATATCATCCCTCCATATGATACATAATTATTTAATGATGTGGAGTATCGAACTTTGTTAAACAAAGTGTGACCAATTATGAGTGAAATTTAGTTAACTTCTTTCTATAAAGTGTGTACTTAAAGAGTAGTACATAAGGCCAAAACTAATATCATCTAAACAATAGTTTATAAACCATATAAGATAAGGGTTTATTAGAAACACCTACATATCCTAGACAAAGGAGTTGGCTAATTGTGTGAGTCGAAAGTGTGCACGTGTAAACTTCATAAAAATTTATAATAAGTTAATTGGATAAATTAATTAAATAAGATAAGGTTAAAAATGGAAATTTTGCAAATGTCAGGGTTTGACCATGAAAGTTATGCCGTTGTATTTGTGGAAATTTTTTGATCAATTTCCATATAAAATATGTTTAAAATGGAGCTCAAACAGAAAAGTTATGAACGTTTGAAGTTTTAAAATTGAAAATAATTTTAGAAGATTTCAAATTCAAATAATTAAATGATTCATAAATTTGAAATTTGAAAGCTAATAGTAATTAGACTTAGGGTTAAGTGATTGTTAGAATTAACGTTAACTGGTAATTTAAGGAATTAAATAACTAAAAACAACGGCCAATAAAATTCTTTACAAAATAGAAGGATAGGTCAACTGTGCCTCTAGGACCAATTGGCCACTAGCGGTCGACTGGTGCATAGCGGTGATCGACAGGTAAAGGTTGGGTTGACTAGGGTTTTTGTAACAACCCGCATATTTATCGAGTTTACATTTAAATATTTTTATTTAAATATTAAATCGTTAATCGGATTTTGGTCCGAAAAACTACTTTTTGCAAACGGTCAAATTAGGACTCGAGACCACTTCCATTGAGTTCGAAATGTCGTTTACAACTTTTTAAGTATAAACATCGATAGGTTTGGAGTTAGTGAAATTTCACTAACTTTTCCCGCTTTGGACTTTGGGTTAGTTTAGCCTATTAAGCCCAAGTTCCAACCCTCTTCTCCTCACTCTTCATAAATTTCCTAACTAACTCAAGCTTTAGCATTAATGGTGAAGAGAATGGGAAATTAAAACTCCAAGCTCAAATTCAATTGCAACTCCATCATTCAACTCCAAATTCAAGTAGAAGATATTGGATTCAAGCTTTGGATTGCTTCTCCTTGCTTTCAAGCTTCATCTTCATAAATTTTAGTGCAAAGGTGAGATTTTTATCTCACAATTCTAGCCTATAACTATATTGGACTGTTGGGAATGATTCCCCATCACTTTAGTATGTGCATTTGCATTTGGTTTGGATTGGATTGGCGAAAAACTCCAATTTTTAGCGTTTTTGACAAAAAACTGCAGTTAGGTCGCACTGCCTCGGAGTTAGGTCGTTCTGGCCTTAATTCGTTTCTGGCCATCGCTAAGTCGTCCACGAGTTAAGCCTAAGTCGTAAGTCGCGCGCGTTGAAAAGTCACCGCCTTTGTATTTCTGTTCGCCTGGGTTGAGTCGTTCACGAGTTAGAGTGCTAAGTCGGCTGCGAGTTAAGAGTTAAGTCGTTCGTGTGTTATCTCGTAAGTCGTCTCCGACCTAAGCTCCAGTAAATCGTTCGTGTGTTATCTCGTAAGTCGTATCCGACCTAAGCCTCTCTAAGTCGCGAATTGTTAAGTCGGCTGTCCTTAAGTCGTTCGACCCCACTAAGTCGTAGGTCGCCTCCGACCTTACCCTTAGGTCGTATGACCTGTTTGTTAAGTCGGCTGTCCTTAAGTCGTTCGACCCCACTAAGTCGTAGGTCGCCTCCGACCTTACCCTTAGGTCGTATGACCTGTTTGTTAAGTCGGCTGTCCTTAAGTCGTTCGACCCCACTAAGTCGTAGGTCGCCTCCGACCTTACCCTTAGGTCGTATGACCTGTCATCCACTAGGTCGCGCCACTTAGGTCGTATCCCTTAGGCCGCGAACTCTTTAGGTCGTTAGACCTCATTTTGCTTTAGGTCGTAAGCCGCTTGTCTTCACTTAGGTCGTACCGTGACGGGGCGCTGCCCCCTGGACCCCCGCGACCTGACCGGGCAGGTCGAACCCCGTATAACTCTGCGTAGGCGATCTTATCTGAAGAACATTCAACCGAACTTCCTGAGCTGATTTCCTTGGATTTTTATCACATCTTCAAATGTGATCTTTGTGATTGATTGTTTCTACAATCGCTTCTGTGATTTGTCACTTTAAAATATGAAGGTTTCAATACTAGTAGTAAATATTTTCTTAAACCGTTTTCCAATCTATTAGTATATACAAGCCTTTACCTCACTCGGATGAGAAATCTAATTAAACGACTTAGTAAAACAAGTGGTATGAAACGCTTGCGTTCACTTCGTCGGTTAATTCTTGGACTTGTTCGATTGAACCCCTTGTGACAACTTTATTAGTGAAGATTTACAGTTTGTTCATAAATATTTAAGTTAAGCAAGTGGTTATGGGACATGAAGCTAAACTTCTATATTTACTAGCTTAGTGTAATTGACACTTCTCGTTGATCTTGATGATCGCTTTATGAATTAGACTAGCAATTGCGCGATGTCTCTTTCATTGCAAGGTTAGACTAGACACCACTTGTGTGATTCCATTCACACATACCTTTCTGCTTTTTGGTTAGTCTTGACCTCATTCTGTGTGATTCCACTCACACATGTGGGGTAGCTCCCCATGGTCTTCGGACCGTCATGTGATAGGCCTCTTTCCCTTTTTATGATTTCTGGATTTCTCGTGTTGATTTCTGGAATTTGTGTCATTGACTTGTTATGAGTACAAGTTTAGGGTATGATGCCCCCTTCGAATCTTTGAGAAGATTCTTGTGATATTGATTATCTCTTATTGATTGATCTTCTATTGATCATTATTTACATACTTATAGCGGTATGTCGTTATGGATGTTTATGTTTATGCCATATCTTTTATGTTATATCATGTCATCTGATATTTATAGCTAGACTGATCCGTTTATTATTTTCTTAAATAATACTCGGATCAGACCGAGATGTTACAGGTGCTTCTGCTTGACTTCTTCCCAGGGATTCATCACTCTGACTTTTGGCTAACTGTTTAGATTAGCAGTTTTTGCTGTATACACTTGAGATATAGACTCATAGTTGTATTCTTTTGTATAGCACGTGTTGCTATTCTTTTGTATTATCGTGGATCTTATTGACCACTACTCTGATGTACACTTTCATGTGTTAGTTATATATTCATATCTTCTTCCGCCTTTGTGATATGGATATCTGTGACTGATTTGTGATATGATTATTTCTATGTTTGTTTCCGAAGATTATTTATAGCCACCGTGTGATAAGCTATTACATGGATGGTCGCTCCTCAACAGCCTTATTCTCCGTGCTAGTTGACAGCACTTCTCCGGAGTGTTCTTGGCTAGCGTGGGTATAGAGGTGGGGCGTCACAGTTTTCTACAAGAGTGAAGTCCAGATATTTATTATTTTAAACCGATTTAAATATGGTGATTCTAATGCATTTCAACCACTATAAATACTAGCCTAGGCCCCTCAATTTTATTCATTTTTGGGAACCTAACAAAGCTCTGCTAGTTCATCTCTTCCACGATTCAGAAAACTTCTTAGGGTTTCAGGTAAAGAATCCTATATGTTTATTATTTATTTTCTAAACCTATTCTCCTCCAAACCTCTAATTTTTTGAATCCAACGTACATACAAATCCCTTGTAGTATATATTAAAAAGAAGAGATCTAAAAGAGGTTGTTGAAGGTGTTTCAGATCCAAAAGGAGGCAAAGCTAAGGACCTACAGTGAGTGGAAATCATAGTCTTTCTACCTTAATAAATAATTAGTTTAGTTTGGATTTGAATTATGCCTTGGGGAGTTTTGGTTCATGAAAACATCATATTAAAAATCCTCAAAATTCTCCTAAAGTGAAATTTCAATTCTAAGTTGAAATCTCAATTGCTTATACTAAAATAATGAAAATTATGTAGATTTTCAATTTTATTGTTTTTACCTTCTATCCCATTTCTTATTTCATATTAAAAAAATGAAGTTGAGCAGAGCGTAGAATGAATTGAAATTGTAAGTTTCTTGATTTATTCCATTATTTTAATATAATAGGTTGAGTTTGAATTTTATTTGTATACAATTCTGTTGATTGGATTTTTTGGATATTGGATTTATGGTATATTAATAATATGGAAATGCGATTTGTATAATTTTGAAAGAGTTGACATTTAAACATTAGTTTAGGGCAAAGACTCTGCACGCTTAGAAATTCCTAGGAACGTATTTTAGTTTTTATATTGTTAACCCACCTTTTTCCAAGGTAGTACATGGGGGGATTCAACCCAACAGACTCCACGATCATCAAGGCAGAAAGCCTGGAGAGATGGTTATCAGGATTGGAGATCAATTATATTTGAAACTATGAATGATTGTTAAACGAATTCAGATGGACAAAACTCAAAAAATGGCTAAATATGGAACTAATACTTCCCTTAAAAGTGGGACCAGAATAGAGGGATTAGAATAAAGAGATCGGATTGAATAGGATGCATATAATACCACTCAATGATGATCACTCCATAACTCAACAACCACAAGGCAGATTAAAGTGAAATTTTGAGAATAAAAAGAAGGGACCCTAAGGAGTCAACCCTAGGGATCACAAATCAAATGGAGGAGTCTGGAGGGATCAGCCCTCTTTCCTATGAGGGATCAGCCCCATTGAAGTTTATAGCAATGATCGGTCAATAACTCAAAATCTGTAAATGCAATCAACATGAAATTTAGATGGGAAGTACACTACAACATAGGGGACCCATCATAGGGATCGCACCCCATAAATCTCCAAAAATAGGGATCGACCCTGATCCCTGTTATAGGCTTCAGTGGGTCCCAAACTTCTAGGCAGGCTCATCTTGGCTTCAAGGTTCCAGAAACGTGTTTTGAGCGAGGTATTTTCACATCCTGTTCTATAAATATAGCAGACATAGGACCGACAAGGGAGGCTTCTTTTTGCTTCATTCTAACTTCTACCTTGGCTATAATTTGTCATTTTTATTCTAGGATTTCATGGATTTATAACCATAACAGCGACATAAACGAATAAAAGGAAAATCTTTGGAGTGAACGTAGGCCAGAGTTAGCCGAACCACTATAAATCTATGTCTCCCTTTACTTGCTTTTTGTGCTAATTTTATTATTCTTTAATTTATATTATCTACATTATATTATTTGAGATCTATGACTAGATATTGGTGCTTTCACATAAGTGGTTGTTGGTGGCTATTTTGGACATCAACATTTTGGTGCTTTCATCGAGAAAGCTAACCCTTGTGGATTTAGAATTTGGATTCAGAGTTGAAAAATATTTAGTTCTTAGATTTGGAGCAATGGTGAGACAATCAACAAGGAGGGTGCTAGTGGAAAGGAGCCATCGTGAAAGGAGTCAGGAGGCATCCTTAGGAGCTGGAGCTAATCAAGCATCTATCTACATCACCAGGTATGTAATCGAAACAAGGATGGATGCAGGAAAGAATGGTGAAAAAATAAAAGGAGATGATCCAGAATTTAATTCGACAGATTGGACAAGCTATATCGTAGAACCAAGGAAATAGAGTAGCAAGAGCTAATGATAACTTCGATCAAGGAGTTGAAGCAGCAGGAATTGCTAGAAATCAGAACCGTAAACATGGAGACGACGCTATTGGACAAAGGAATGGAATAGAGCACTCGACGGCATTCCCCGGCCATCTTAGAGGGATAGACCTAGATCCCTCCAAAGGGATTAGCCCCAATCCCCAAAAGCTTGGGGGCATGCCCCTGGATATGGTCGATCGCGATATTGGAGGACCTATGGTCGATCTTATGGAGCTTGGTACGAATCAAAATTTGGATGCTCGTCTGGAGGAGTACGTTCCAGAATCCCCTCGTGGACTTGGAGGGATGTTTGGAAATAATGATAGGAGACTACCGCTGGATGATATGACAGGTTTATAGAGATGATCAGGCGAGCTATGCATGGAGGATTAATGAATAGGGATCTAGGGGATGTAAATAGAAGTCCATTCACTTCTAATATTAGAAATGCTAGGAATCTACAAGAGTTTAAACTACCAATGCTGGAAGTATATGATGGAAAGTCGGACCTAATTATGCATATGATGAGATATATACGACATATGGAAGTACCGGGGGCATCAGAGGAAGTCATGGCATGATGCCTTCCCCTGTATCTAACAGATATAACTGCACTATGGTTTAGGCAGTTGGAGAGCGGTTCCATTAGCACATAGATAGAATTGATCGAAAGATTTATGAGGCAGTTCAGGGTTCACATTTCGAGACTTAAAAATATGATGAGTCTGGCAATACTAAAACATAAAACTGGAGAGTCTCTAAGGAGTTTTCTAACATGATTTAATGCTATGATGGCATCGGTGGATCGGCCAGGTCCATCCATAGTTTTGATGACATTTGTATCGGGAATTGCTGTTGGCACAGATTTTAAGGATTCATTGGCGTGGGATCCACCTATGGATCTCGGGGAGTTTATCAAAAAGCAGAATTGTTTCTATGGTCGGAAGATGCACGAGCCGACAAATCGAAGGTGAATGCTGTGTAAAGCGAAGGATCATTAGGAGATGCAAACAAGAATGATAAAGGCAAATGGAAACCGGATGATGGGTACGATGAGACGTAAAGGCGATGGAAAGAGTAGGAGCCGAAGTTCTTCTCCAGCTCGGATTTGATGAAAAGCCTAGAATGGATTTATTTAGACACTTGGAGACAACTCCCTTTTCAAAAACCGGCAAGGAGGGATCCTATGGAGCGAGAGAATACGTTTGGAATGTACTGCTTGTTCCACAAATTAAATGGACACGCCATGAATGAATTCAATCATTTAAAGGATATGACTGAGGAGCACATCAGGAATGACAGACTGCTTCATTACGTGAGGAATCAGATAATGGAGGTGGAACACGAGCAGCCAGGGTCCACATCAAATGGAAACAGGAATGGCCTTGGATCGAGGTGACGGATCATCGTCAATTAATTGTGATGGTAAGGGCAGAGTTTAGGACTTGGACTCTGGCCATAATAATAATAATAAACTCTATGATAAGGCAGCTAAGTCATTAGACATGTATAGGATCGAGGATGGTCCCTAGGCATGCTCTGAGATGATGATGAACTATCATGCTTGGAGAGGCATCCTTTGGCTTTTTTAGTTTTTTGGATTTCTTGATGTATGAACTCTTATTTATTAGATTATTCATCATCAGCGTTACTTCAGTAAATAAAACAAGATGTGATCATTGTCCTGATTGGAGTGATGGGACGGTAACCACAAGGTGCAAGTCCCTTCGCTGGCAGCGACGGAATGGACTCGCACATGGATTATATCCTTGACCAGAGAGTCGAGGCAGAGAATGAAACCAACGGGATGTCTAATATGGATTATGCCTGGCAAGGAGCAGGTCGCTCTATTGGAGAGTGACAGGATCAACCTACTCAAGTCGTCGAGTATGGATTATGCTCAACAAGGGTCTAGAGAGACCACTATCGGCCTAGGATTTAGGCCAAGACACCACTTGATGTTCAGTGACATTGAACTGAAGTACAGAAAACAACGGTGCTTCATCAGAGAGCAACAGGATTGGCTTACTTGAATGTCGAGTATGGACTGTGCTCAGCATGGATCTAGAGAGGTCACAGATTTAGATATCATCTTCGAATAGCTATGAATTTGGATGTGGACCCAAAGCAGTCAAGGATTTGGAATGAACCTAGAGGGGTCTCGAATTTGGCTAATGACCCGACAAGATCGAGCATTTGGATAAAAAGATCAAAAGAGATTGTGGATTTGCAATTAATACGAGATTGGATATCAACTTAGAATGGTCATGCATTTCGCTAACGATCCGAAGATACCATGGATTCAAATTTGATAATATGGCTATCGATGGATTATGGACTTCGAGTTTTGGATTTATGGTGATTCAAAATTCACCTTGCTATTGTAAGGCATGTTTTGGAGGGAAAAATGTTAACCCTCCTTTTACCAAGGCAGTACACAGACAGATTTAACCTAATAGACTTCACGATCATCAAGGCAGAAAGCTTACAGATGTGGTTATCGGGATTGGAGGACAATTATACTTGGAACTATGGACGATATTTGGATGGATATGGGTGGATATTACTCAAAAAATGTCTAAGTATGGAAATAGTACTTCCTTTATAAGAGGTATCGAAATTGAGGGATCAGAAAAGAAGGATTGAATCAAATAGGATGCACACAATATAACTCAATAATGATCGCTCCATAACTCAACAACCATAAGGCGGATTGAAGTGAAACTTTGAAAATAAAAAGAAGGGAGCCTACCATAGGGATCACATATCAAATGGAGGAGTTTGGAGAGATCAACCCTCTTCCCTATGAGGGATCAACCTTCTTCCCTATGAGGGATCAGTCATATTCAAGTTCATAGCAATGATCGATCAATAACTCAAAATCCACAAATGCAATCAACATGAAATTTGAAAGGGAAGCACAATAGAACATGGGAGACCCATCATAGGGATCATACCCTGTAAATCCCCTAAAATAAGGATTAGCCTTGATCCCTATTATAGGCTTCAGTGGGCCCAAAACATTTTGGGTAGGCTTGTCATGGCTTCAAGCTTCCAGATCCGAGTTTTGAGCAAGATAGTTTCACGGGTTCTTCTATAAATACAACAGACATATCATCAGCAAGAGAGGCTTCTTTCTGCCTCATCAAACTTCTACCTAGGCCATAATCTGCCATTTTTATTCTAATATTTCATGGATTTGGAATTGTAACAACAACATAAACCAAAAAAGGAAAATCTTTAGAGTGGACATAGGCCGGAGTTAGCCGAACCACTATAAATTCATGTCTCTCTTTACTTTCCTTTTGTTTTAGATTTATTATTCGTTAATTTATATCCTCTACATTATATTATTTAAGACCTACGACTGGATATTGGTGCTTTCACATATACTGTGTTGGTGGCCATTTTGGACGTCAATATATATATATAAGCGTAAGTGACATATAATTATAACGTATTAATTGCATAGCTAGTAGGCTATTTATTATTATTAGATGCCATTTAGGAAAGTAATTGATGGCAGACGCGAAATAAGAAATATTTCTTACGAGGCCTTAATAATAGATGCGAGACGTGTGATAATATATGTAAAGAGTGTTATAGATTATGATTAAGTTATATGGATGCGAGGTCGGTCAAAAATGCATAAAATTTTGCCCAGATAATTGGATACTAGTGGAGTGACTTTGGGATTGATGTAGGACATCATCCATAATTCGGTAACTACAGATGAAGTATGGTTAATCCCAAATTCTATAGGGTAAGTCTGCCTGGCTAATCTAGCTACTAGTACGTACAAATAGTCGGACTAATGTGAAACGTCACTGTGGGGTACAGATCATAATACGAAGGACCTGCTACAGGGATTGAAAGTATTAAGTGGTTGTGTGATGGCCCGCCTCTTCCTTATGTTGGAAGTAGTAAATGGTCGAGGTTATGATTTAGGCATGGTAGAGGATATATCGAGAAAGAGGCCGCTTCCATATGAAGTATCAAGTGGCTAAAGAGATTCCATACAATGTCAGCTAGGTAGTAACTAGAGGTGAGAAAATGCGGATTACGGATCTTAAGGCTAGGACTAACACTAGAGGGGGGGGGGGGTGAATAGTGTTAATAAAGAATTACTAAATCTTTTTGAGTTTATGTTAATTTAAACACCGATGTATGCAATATACAGACACAGATATGATCACAGAAACAAGCACAGATGCAGAAATAAAATAAAAGCAGTAAAGGAAAGAACACACCGGATTTTATACTGGTTCGGAGTTACCCTACATCCAGTCCCGCAACATAAGTAGAATTTCATTTCAAAAGCAATTGTATAATTACACCCTCGGTTTCATGGCTACGAGGTACACCCTCCAGAATTTCTATCCTCTGGGTAGAGATACTTGATTTCCAGGCCACAAGTTTACCCAATTGATTTACCAAGGATACAATCACACCTTTTCTCTCTTGATTGATTTTCAAGGCTACAATCACACCTTTTCTCGCTTAATAGATTACAAAGAAGTCTATAACTCTGAATAGCACTTAGAACCTTGTAGAGATAGTGATAGAGAATCAAACTAGAAGTAATCGAGTTTGATTCAATGTTGATTTTGGCAGAGTAATGGTAAGAATATGTATTAAGAAATGTGGAAGAAGAAGAGGAGTGAAAAACTAGAAAATCTGATATAAAATTCGTCGAAACTAACCCCTATTTATAGAAGAACAACAGCCATGTCCATTCATGAAGAGTTATGACGAATAGACACTTCTTTTGAAATTTAAATTTTGAACTTAACTGACACCATGTCGACATGGGGTACTTGGACATGTCGACATCCCAAAGGATTTTTTGGTGTTTTGATTTTCTTTGAAAATAACTTTTACTTTATATTAAGACTATTTTAAACTTTATAAATATACATGACTATAGTTAAAATTCATAAGTAAATATAGAGAATAATATATATATAGAATTTAACTATAATTTTATATTTAAATCTAAGTATAAATATATAAAAGTTAAATATATTATATTAAAAGATAGTTTAAAATCAGGAGTAATTTGACTTTGAAATTAAAGATATTTTTTAGGCTAAAATTATTTAAAATTAGGATAGAGGGTTTTGAATCTTTTAAAAGGAAAGTTTTGAAAAACATTTTGAAAACAGGATATAATTTTAAAAAATCATTTTGAATAAAAAGTTAGCAGATACAAAACAATGTTCCACTAGATTTTTCTTAGGTTCCATCCTACTTAGGGTTCCATCCCTTTAACAAGCTTGAAGTGGATTCCATTCCACGAATAAATTGGATTTTAAGATGCCAGTGATTTTCTACGTGTTTTAACAAAAATTCCTAATTAAAATACTTATGCTTGAAATCTTGAACTCTTGATAATCTTGATACTCATGAGTCTTCTATCTCGATATCTTGAATCTTTATACTGTACAGTCTTCATTCTTGGTACCCGCATGGTTAAATCCTGCATGTACATATATATCTAAACTTATAATGTCAGTATTTATATTTTATAATCTATTCTAAGGTTGTTGTTATCAAAACCATCTTCTCACGGACTAACAGAGTCCGCCTTGGGATTGGTATTCAAGGATGGGAACCAACCTTAAAAGAGGTATTAAATGGTCAGAGTTTGCCTAATTTCCATTAAAAGGTATTAAGTGACCTAGGTACAATCTCTTATGTCGAAAGGACATTATTGATGATAGATATGTGTTACTGGGATGAAAGTGAGATGGCTATAGGTTTATATTTGGAAAGCCGTTTTGACTTATATTTTGAAAGCCCTTGGGCTTATATTTGGATAGACTTAGGATGTGGACAAAATGCGAAAGTCATATTCCTATTTAAATTATATTGCCCAAATACTACTATAGTAAGGCTCTAGATTTTTATTCACTAGAAATATGTTACTCTAACTCCTTCCTCATTACAACAAAGGTTGGGAAAGGATGATGTTGAAGGCGAAGGCATAGAGAAAGCTTGTGGCTGTTTATCTGTTAATCTACTCATGTTATTTTCAGATGTACCCATTGGAAACTATTGTATTTTAAATATTATATACCATGGATACATAATGGTTATTATTGTTTTTTGTTATGGTTTTTATGTCTTTTTGAATTTGTAGAAAAATGGGTACTGTTATTGTTATTATATTCTATCCTTTCGCTGTGAGATCTGAATGTGTAGATATATAGCTCTATATTGTTCTTTTTACTAACCAACAACCTGCTATGGAAAGGATTTAAATCTCAATGGGCCTTTTTTGGATCAGAATTTAGGTTTGTTTAAGGATGACTTGTACATTTAGTATCGAAACCTAGGTTACCCGACCAACGGGGATGCGTATACGTATAAGAGACGTATTTGTTATTTTTGAAAGAATTTTTCCAAAAACCCCTATTATATATATATATATTAAGAACATACACATAAACAGTAGGAAAACCTTTATTTTAATATGTAATACTATCCAAAAGTCTAACATAAACATAGTGGATCATGGTTGAAACCCTTCTTCTTCTTCTGAGACCGCGAACCCCTCCAAAGGAATGCCTATCATTCGAGGGATGCCCAAATGGTTTAAATAGTACCACATGCACATAGGACAAGTCCTTATTCCCTCGCAAATTGCACCGACGACACTGATTTTCCCTCCTGTTAAGGTAGCACCTCGCCCCATTGATTTTCCCAAAATGTGTAAGTATTTTATGAATATAGAAGGTAGAGTATATTCTGGAAAGGAAAGCTTCATAGAGATAAAGGCGTGGATAAACGACTACGAAAGGATATCCTAAGAGCATGGTTAGGAGGATCAATTAAAGCGAAGGATGGTAGCTTGGCACCTTAAGGGAGAGGCCTTAGATTAGTGGAATATGCTGGCTGAGGAGGACGTTGGTAGGATAACTTGGGATGCAAGAATAGATTTTAGATAAAAATTTTGTAAAGAGATGAAGTGAGCTTTCAATTAGAACAATATATATAGCTTAGGTTGGGAGACTCCACCCTGAAGAAGTATGTTAGTAAATTTGTAGAGCTACCTAAGTTCTAAATGAGTTTGATTGATACACTCATGATAAAGGCCATAAAGTTTGTCAAGAGCTTAAACTCCCTGCATAGGGGATGGTTCTTAATTCAAATACCCATTGGCGCCACTTACAAGATGCTTGTTGAGATGGCCTTACTGCAAATGGCTAATGCTGAGGAGAAAGAGATGGAGAAGGAGGAGGCATGACCTACACAAAATTAAGAAGGAGCCAAGAAAGGGAATTTTTTGGTGAATAAGAAGTCGAAAGGAAAGTTTAAGAAAGAAGGTAAGGTGTGTAATAGATGCCTAAAGAAAGGTCATATTGCTAAAGATTGCAGGGTGAATCTGTTAAAGGAAGCTTTTAAGGGAAAACATTACCACTATCACAAAGAGGGGCACTATAAGAATCAGTTTCCGAAGTTGATAAAGGAAGGTAGAGGGGGCAAGCCTACGCAATAGAGGTTGTCCCTGTTTCGAGTAGACTAACCCCTATAGACAAAGGGAAGACAACTATGGAAGGTATAACTCTTATTTTTTTGAATAAAATTCGTACTTTTTCAACTCCTGGGCATCACATTCATTCATAGCTAGGGATGTGCTTAACTCCTTAAATTTTCAAACCCAAACCGTCACCAACCCAATAGTAGTTTCAAATACTATTAGGCGGACGACACATCTTTTCTCATTTTGCAAAGACCTAGTGTTAGACATATGTGACGTTGGTTTCAAATGTAGTGCAAACATTCTTAATTTTGAGGGGTTTGGACTCATATTAGGAATGGATTGGTTGTCGCACTACATGGCAATCCTAGACTGCGATAAGAGAGTAGTATGGTTGTAAATGGAAAGATATTGACACGATGAACACCCTAGAGATTCAGTCGAGTTAAGCTATTTATACTTGATGAACCAAGTGAAAAAAATGAACTTTCTTCCATACCCTTAGTTCGAGAATTCTTTTATGTCTTTAAAGAATTTTTGGGTCTCCCACCTTAAAGGGAGATTGAGTTTAGGATTGATTTGGAGAAGGAAGCAAGATTACCATTAAGACACTTGGATCCTAAGGAAAGGTGAAAGTTAGATAAGCAAATCTTAGAGATACTACAAAAAGGATCCGTTCGATGAAGTACCTCAGAATGAGGAACCGCTGTAGCCTTGCCACTAAGGCAGATGGCTCATTAAGGCTATGTGTCGACTTTAAGGAACTCAACAAGTTGACAAAGAATAATAGATATCCTTTTCCTAGGATAGACGATATTTGTTTGATTAGCTTGTGGGAGTTAAAGTCTTCTCCTAGTTAGACTTAGAAACTGGATTTCATCAGTTGAGGATTGTAGAGGATAGTAAACCAAAGACCACATTTAGCACACTATATGGACTTTATGAGTGGGAATGATGCCTATTGGATTGACTAATGCCCCTATATACTTTGTAGATTTGATGAGTAGAGTATTAGAGGACAATTGAATAAATTTTCCATAGTTTTTGTCGATGATATCTTAGTATTCTCCAAGAGTGAAGGAGAGCATGAGAATCACAGATATTAGGAACTTTGATAAGGCACCAATTTAAAGCCAAATTATCATAGTGCCACTTTTTAAAAAAGGAAGTGATATTTCTTGGGCATATTGTCTTCGAGCATAGAGTAGCAGCGGACCCCATAAAAGTAGAAGCTATTCAAAGATGAAAAATTCCGAAGAATGCCATGGAGATTAGGAGTTTTCTAGGGTAGTGGGTTATTATAGGAAATTCATAAAGGATTTTACAAAGATAGTAGTCCCTTTTACTCGCTTAAGCAAGAAGAATCTAGTCTTTGCATGGGATGAAAAATGCATGGAAGCATTTGACAAGCTAAAGGAACTATTAACAAGTGCACTAGTACTCGTCATCCCTGGTGGAACAAAACCTTTTACGATTTACACAGATGCATGCGGCACAGGATTGTGAGCAATTATTATCAAAGAAGAAAGAGTGATAACTTATGCTAGTAGGCAATTGAAGGACCATGAGAAAAGATACCTAATTCATGACTTGGAGTTTGCGGCCATTGTTTTCGCTTTGAAGATGTGAGGCACTATCTTTTGGAGGAAGACTTGCATTGTTTATTGACCATAAATCACTTAAATATCTATTTTCCTAAAAATATTTAAATCTTAGGCAGTAGAAGTGAATGAAATTTATAGCATCCTACGATTTTGGGATACAATATATAATAGTTTATTTTATATATAGGTTGCAGTAGCTTGCTGCATTCATTTATACACAACCAAGTTATAATGGGTCTGGCTTACAATATTACGGTATCCTATATATGATGTTTATATATATATACACACATTTAGGACCGTATTTGTTTAAATATGTATAAGTGTTTATATGAAACTGTATGTGTTTATATATACATAAGTAAGTCAAGCTTAGTGTTTCTAATAAGTTTTTTGTATATATTTATATATAGAGACCTCTTTTATGTGTTTGAATTTAAAATACTAATTGTAAGATATATGTTTGAATTGATTACTTAATATATATATATTTACTTATTCCAAACTATATATTGTATATATGTTTGATTTTATATGTGTGTGTTTTAACTTAAAAAATATGATTTTTGAACCCCCCCCCCCACACACACAAATATATATATATATAATTTAATATATGTTTGGATTTAGAATATGACTTTATATATATATATATATATATATAGCTTTATATTGTTATATATAAGTTTGCGTATACCAATTATCATTATCGACCCTGTTCTGATTTGATTCATTTTATTAATTTCGATTTATCAGCTTGTCTAACAAATTCGTGTCCATCTCACTTTGCTCTAGATTCATAGCTCATTTCTATATCAAATCTCTTTAGCCTCGAAAGGTGAGAAATCACTCACGATTAACGTTCTTATATTTATTATATTTGATTTCAATTGAAATGACAATTGAAATATGCCACTGTTAGTTATTTACATTGCTATATATGTGTCATTATCTGTATCTGTTCACTTGTGACATCTAACACCATTATTTGTTATTTATATTGATGATATATGACTGTTATATTTTTAACATATCTATTATCACTCTACAAGTTCCCTGTTAGTATAGAGTTCACTATGTGTTGAAATGATACATACCCGAAAGATCTATATAATAGGAGAAAATCGTTATGGGTTGAAATGATAAACCCAAGCGATTTTCATTTGAACTGAATTTGGGATTGAGGATTGAAATGATATATACCCGTATATATTTAAATTGCGGACTGAAATGATAAATATCTGTATCACTTGACCATAGGATAGAAAATTATATACAGAGACCGTTGGTCTATGTATAAATATTTTGAAAATGATTTCTATAGTTTTGGAAAGGAATATAGGATTTAATAAATATTAATTTCAAGATATTATATATTAGTGTATTTTATAAAATTTAAATTTTTGATTTTAAAATTATATGTTTTGAAGATTTTCAAATGTATAAGTTAGTTTTGAAATTATAAATTTTAAGAATTTACTTAACGTGTTACTATCTTAAAATATGTATAAATTAGTTTTTGTAAAATAATTTTGATAATAAGATTTAAATTAAATAAGTTTGATTAATTTATATATAATATGTTTAAGTATTTATTTAAAATTATATTTTTAAATATAGATTTTTATAATTATTTTATAAGTTAAGGTCGGAAAGATAAATTTGAATTTATTTGAAATTGTATTTAATTAAGAATTTTATTTAATTAAATCGATTTGGAACTTATTGAATTTGAGATTTTAAAGGATATGATTTTATAATTTGATTTGATTAAGGTGATTTAAATGAATATTTCAATTTTAAATAAATTGAAGGAAATATTTAGTTTATTTGTAATTTGGGGTTTTTATTTAAAGGATATTGGATTTATTAAGTAAAAATTTCAAAACTAAAAAATAGTAAAGTGAATTTGATATATATATATATATATATATATATGAATTATCAAATTTATTTTTTAAATATTGAATATTTAAAGCTTTGAAATATATTGAAATTTAAATGGTTTATTTATCGTTCAAATCTATATTTGAAATCGATATAATTTGAAATGGTTTATTAAGAACTGAACTGAATTGAAATTGATGAATTGAGATTTGATTAAATTTGAATTTTGGAATTCGAGTTAATTTGGAATTGATTTATGAAATTTGAGGAAACTATTTTATTATATAAAGTACTTTCAAATTATATTTAAAAATATTTTATATTTTACTTTATAAATTATTTTAATATAAACTATTTTTGAGATAAACTATTTTAATATATTAACTATTTTAATATGAATTATTTTAACCTATAACTCTTTTATATATAAACTATTTTACTTTATAAACTATTTTATTATATATACTATTATTAATATCTAAACTGTTTAAGTGGTGTAAGTTATGTTTCAAAGTTATGAATTTCAAAGTATTATGTTTTGAAAGTGTTATAATTTTAAGTGTTTGATTTAGAAAGTACTATAACTTTGAAGTGCTATGATTTTGAAATGATATTGTATTGATATTGTTTTGAAATGGAAAGGATATCGTATTGATATGGTTTGGAAATGGCAATGATATTTTGGTTTTGAAGTCTAAACTATTTTGAGATGGCCACGGTGTTATAATAACATCAGGTTGTTAAAGAGACCGGGATCGAATATTGTCATACTCTTTGCCAATACCGAAAATCACTTTAACAATTGTGCACATGGTGGAGATTCCAGAATGAAGTAGGATGGCAGCGATGTTCTATTGAGGTATATACGTGGATCCAACTCCCATGAGTTGGCAAAAGGTGGCCAAAACAGAAGCAATTAACGGGCCAAGTGAGGTAGGTCCTCCGATCGGATACATTCCTTCGGTACTAGACTCTACAAAAGTGCGCATTTTATTCTCATTAGGAGCAATAGGACCGAAACATCTCTAGCGCAGATTTGTATTAAGGAGGTGGTTTGACTTCATGGAATTTCAGTTAGCATCATTAGTGATAGATACACCTTATTTGGAGGAGTTTGTAGATAGTTCTAAGAACTACATTGAATCTTCGTATAGCTTACCATCCGTAGATAGATGGACAAATTGAAAGAGTAAATAGGATTTTAGAGGACTTGTTAAGAGCTTCCATCATGGACTTTGGAGGACAATGGGAGCAGCACCTACCTTTAGTGGAATTCGCTTATAACAGTAGTTACCAATCGATAACCGGTATAATACCCTTTGAAGCGCTTTAGGGGGCCATGCCAATCGCCAAATTTTTGGTGGAAAACCACCATCAAAATTCTACTCAGACCAAATCTAATTTGTGAAACTTCGAAAAAGGTAGAGTTTATTATGCAACGTATGAAGGCAGCGCAAGATTGCCATACATCCTATGCAGATAAGAGAAGGAAAGAATTGGAGTTCGACATTGAGGGCATGGTGTTTATAAAAGTTTCCCTTCTCAGGAAAGTCATGAGGTTTGGGAAATCAGGAAAGTTGATGCCAAAATTTATTGGGCCTTTTCAAGTTTTGGAAAGAATAAGAAAACTTGCGTATCGCGTTGAGCTACTCAATAGATTGGTTGGAGTTCGTGCCTTTTTCACGTTTTGTATTTGAGGAAATGCCTTCATAGCACCTTCGCTGTTGTAGAATCTAGTCAATTGGAGTTGTTGGGATAAGCCAGTAGCATCCCAAACCACCGCACACCTTGTAGGGTATAGAACGAGAAAGCTCCACAACAAAGAAATTAGGTTGGTTCGAATATAATGAGGAGACGACCCGGCGGAAAGCATATGGGAGACCAAAGAGAGAAGATGTGGATCTATCATCTTGATCTTTTCACTTGTGGACCTTTCTCTACAAAATTAAGTTTTGGTTGCATCATGCTTGCTATATTGGATGGTAGGATATGGTTGCTACACTTTTCACCGCCATTTGCACTCATATAATAATTTTATGCATGTTTAGGGTGTTTTGTTGACATACTAATATGTCATGATCATACTCTCACTCTTAGATTGAGCTCACTTATAGTATGTTTGCAAACATAATCACATTGCACTTTTGGTTGAGTAGACTGTTGTGTAGATAACTTGGCTGTATAACATGGATGGTTATTACATGTTACGCTATTCACCCCATGGAAAGATTTTGGGGATGAAATCCTTTTTAAGGAAAGAATGCAATACCTTATAAATATTTATAATAATTAAATTAGACAAATTAATTAAATAACATAAGGTTAAAAATGGAAATTTTGCAAAAGCGAGAGTTTAACAACGAAAGTTATGCTGTGGTGTTCATGGCTAAACTCTGATCTATTTTCATATATAATATGTTAAAAACGGAGCTCAAACGGAAAGAATGTTTGAAGTTTTTGGATTCAAATTAATTTTAATAGAATTCAAATTCAATTAATCAAATAATTCATAAATTTAAAAATTGAAAGTTAACGGTAATTAGAAGTGGGGTTAAGTAATCGTTTGAATTAACGTTAACAGGTAATTAAGGAATTAAATAATTAAAAACAATGGCCAATAAAATTCTTCGCAAAATAGAAGGACTGGTCGACCGCTCTTCTAGGATCGGTCGATCGCTAAAATTCTTCCTTAGAAGGACCGGTCGATTGCTCCTCTAGCGGTCGACCGGTAAAGGTTGTGTCGTCTAGGGTTTTCTACAAGGGTGAACGTCTGGAATTTTTATTATTATAAAACGACTTAAATCTGTTTATTCTGGTGCATTTCAACCACTATGAATACTTGCCTAGCCCCTCACTTTTATTCACAAATTATTTAACCTAGCGAACGTTTGTCAGTTTTGGGGTAAGGAATCCTATATGTTTGTTTTTGTTTATTGTTCATTTTCTAAACTTGTTCTCCTCCAAACCTCTAATTTTCTAAATCGAACGTATATACAAATTCCTTGTTGTGTACATCAAAAAGTAGAGATCTGAAAGAGATTATTGAAGGCGTGTCAGATCCAAACGAAGGCAAAACTAAGGACCTATAGTGAGTGGAAATCTTAGTCTTTTTATCTTAGGAAATAATAAGGCAGTTTGAATTTGAGTTATACTTTAGGGGATTTTGGTTCATAAAAACATCATTCTAAAAATCCAAAAAATTCCCCCAAAAGCGAAATGTCAATTCTATGTTTAAATCTCAGTTATTATACTAAAATATTGAATATTATATATATTTGCAGTTTTTGTGTTTTTACCTTCTATTCCACATCTTACTTCATATATACATATGTGTGTATATATATAAAGGAATTAAAATTGTAAGTTTGTTGATTTATTTCATTATGTTAATATAATAGGTTGACTGTGAATTTTATTTGTATACAAATTTGTTGATTAGATTTTTTGATATTGAATTTATAGCATATTGATATATGGAAATGAGACTTGTATAATCTTGAAAGAGTTGACGTTTAAACATTAGTTTTGGGAAAAAACTCTAAACACTTAGAAATACTTAAGCGCACACACACACATACATACATATATATAAGTGTGTAATTATATTCTATTAATTGCATCGTTAATAGGATATTAATTATTATTAAATCCCCCTTAGGAAAGTAATTAATGGTAGAGGCAAAATAGGAAATATTTCTTATAAGGCCTTAATAATAGATGCGAGATGTGTGATAATATATTTAGAGAGCGTTGTATATTATGACTAAGTTATAGGGATGTGGGGTCGGTTAAAAGCATACGAAAGTGTTCCTGGCTAATCTGGCTACCAGCAGTGTGACTTTTAGAAAGATGTGATACATCATCTATAATAAGTAACTACGGATGATGCGAGGTTAGTCCCAAATTCTGTATGGTAAATCTGCCTAGCTAACCTGGCTACCAGTACCCAAGAATAGTCGAACTAATATGAGACGTCACTATGAGGTATGGGTCATAATACGAAGGACTTGCTTAAGAATTGATGGTATTAAATGGTTGTGAGAGGGTCCGCCTTTTTCCTATGTAGGAAGTAGTAAATGGTTGGGGTTATGGGTTATCGCGGTATATGTTTTTAATAAATAACATCCGCTTAATAACGGCGTATAATGTCTATTTCAATCAATAACAGATAATAATTTATCATCCAGGCATACAATCAACAATTTTAAATCTAACTATTTAAAATTTAAATCGAAACAATTCAATTGAGTGAGAAGTTCTCACCTTGAGTTTTCGATAACAATTGTAGCGTTTTATTTCGAATAAAATTAAACACGTGTTTAATTTTACCCGAAATTCTCACTAACTCCATACGACTCCAAACCAGTTCCATCGCGTAGTGATCGACAAAACGAATCCAATCCAACGCAATTTGTTTCATTATTTTTCGACCTCGTATGACAAAGTTATACACTTTTAAACATCGAACGGATTATAATATAAAACAATTTACAATTTTATTTTAATTTTTTACAACCTTAATCTCGGCCGTCCAATTCCTGCTTGCAAATCACGGCCCTTGCACGCATCTTCCCCATCTCCAGTTTCACGCACGAGGAAAGGAACCCACGGCCGCCACTAGGGTTCGAATTTTCGAGCATCTTCTGTTCAACTTCACTCCGATCGAGTACCACCACTCGAAACGCCTCACCTAGCTCTGCCTTCGGCATAAATTCCATGAAGCTTGGCGGCCATCTCCAGGTGATAAACGTGCTTGAACGTCGGCACTTTGAGGAACAATTGCCGTTGATTTACGTGCCTAAATTTGATCTCAGCCGTTGGATACGTGGATCTCGACGAGTTCTACACTTTTCAAGTTGGAAGTTTCTTGCAACGACCCATAAATTTCGACAATTTAATTTATTTATTTAATAGAATTTTTGTAAGTTATTTTAGTAGAAACAATAAAGGGAATAAAATAAATATTAAAATGAAGGCTAAAATAAATTATGTAAATGGTGACTTAAAACCTATTTATAGAATTTGAATAAAATCCAAATGAATTAAGTAGAAAAAGGATTCTTACCTGGATATAAAATTTAATATGAGAAATTAATGAAAATATTAATTTGATTTAATGCAATAAGTGTAAATGGTAATTGGAATAAATTAAGCAATCAGGTTAATGCAAGTAATAATTTATGGCTTGAATGAAATTCCAATTCAGTAAAATCATTTAAATGTTATGATTTGATTTTAAATATGAGAAAAACAAATGTAAGGATTTGATTAATATATATGTTATGTATTCAGGGTATTGAATAAAAATTGGGAATCCAATTGTAATCAATGGTAATAATGTTGGTATTAGCTAATAAATTAAATTTCAATGCAATACCCATAAATGAATGTAATGAAATGAATGTATGAAAATGTATACTAGGTTATTTATCAAATAAAAGGAAAGAAAGTAAATATCGAATTGATTGATGAATAGATATACATTGAATAGTAATTGAAGGTAAAGTTAATGGTAATTGTATAAAATCAATATAAGATAATGAATTGCAATAATTGTGGGTCGATATTAAAATGTGGATGGAAATTTGATTGGTTATATTAATTGAATGGAATTCAAATTTGATGGGAAAGGTAAATGGGTATTTGGTAATAAATTTAAACGGACTTAAATAGTGAATTTATCTAATTAATATATAATAAATAATGATTGGATAAAAACCTATACCTGTAAATATCTATAATATTTGAGTGGAAATAACAAACTTATAAATGTGGGATTGAGAGTTTTACAACAATTATTATGAGTTATAAACTGAGTTCGTTCAATTAAATCAGAACCATTGCAATAAATATAAATCTAATGTCATGCAATTGAGATAAACAATTTGAAAATGTTATAAAGTATCTGAATATATATATATATATATATATATATATATATATATATTAAAATGAATGGTACCGAGGATGGTAATATGATAAATAGTGAATGTAAAATAAATGGGGAACATGATTTATTTATTTACTTATAATTGAAGTATAGAGTCTAACAATTGAAATTAATTGAAATTAAATGAGATTGAATATAGTTAAATAATTCGTTATTTGAAATAAAGATAGTATGAGAAATTTGTGTGATAATTTGGAATCCAATATTCAAATTCATCCATTTGACAGGAATGAATGTAATACTAATTAATTTATTTAACAAAAACGAAATTTTAGGATATTATTTTTAAATTGTGAATTTAATGAAATTAAGGATTTATATTGAAATTTAAAAATTTACCTTCTTTAGTTTGACATCTAAACTTGTTGGAATTTTGTAAATGATTAAGAATTTTTAAAAGTGATAAAATGGATCAATTTTAGAATCTAAATATAAAATTCGATTTTTTTATTTTGAATTTATTTAATTTATATAAAAATAGCCATTTGGCCACCGACTCGGATTTCGACGAAACCAGTTTCATCGGATCCGTATCGGTTAATTATTGTAGGGTTTCAAGTTTCGTAGCGATCGGACTTGTCGTTTGATCGTACGAACGCGAAACGCCTTGAAACCGATTTCATTGAAATCAATTTAAAAATATTGTTTTCATCATAACTTCTTCATACGATGGAATTTGGACGTGAAACTTTTTCCATCACGTTCAGAATATTTTAAAATACCTATTGTGATATATGGGTTTAACCAATTTGTTTCGGGGTCAGAACGGGCTTTTTGGGCCAACTATCGTTTAGCACGTTTATAATTCGTGCCCACCTTTTCTATTGCAGTTGTCTATAAATAGGCTGTTATAAACCCTAGCAGCCTCTATTCCTCATTTCTATACGTATAGGAACTTCTGTACTCCTCTTCTTCAATGGCAACAAACAATTCTAGATCCAAATTCAAAATTCAAATCAGATCCAAAGCTAAAAATTAAAAGTCCTCGGAAAATTCCGGAAAAATTATATGTTGAAGCCCTCAATGAACAAAATCTTCTGGTGTTGTTCGTTTCTCTAGTCGATGCACCGTTTACCTCAAAAATTGAAACAGTGCCGGCCGTTCGTAGTGGGGTTTAATAGATTCAACGGTGGATCTACGTTCTTAGGTCGATTGGGGGGCATGGTTGCGTAGAGGGTGTCGAGTAGGTTCGATCTATGCGGTTAATTCATCGAGATGTGTGTTGAAATCGCTAGAAATGGGCGTTGTTGCTTGCGGCGGCGGGGGGGCCCCAGGGCGAACCGGAGGTGGCCGCGAGCTAGGGGGTGGGTCGGCCGACGCTAACTAGGCTAGTGGTGACGGTTGATCGTGGTGGTCGAGCTCGTGACGGCGGTCTTTGGCGAGAAGACAGTGGCGGCTCATTACAGTACTGAACACGAAGGCGAATTGCCTGCCTAGGGTTTCGTGACGTGTTGACTGGGTTCACGTGAGAAACATCTGAGGTGACGTGGCAACTTTTATTTGAGGCAAGTTTCTTTTGTTTGAATTTATTTTCAACTCGTTCAAAGTTTCATAACTTCCTCATATGAACTCCGATTTACGCGCAATTTTTTTTGTTGGGATCGTAATAAAATTCTGGACGTTTGACTTTGGTTTGGACAGATTTGGAGGCCGTCGAATTTTTGGGTTTAAATCGGATTTAAATTCGATTTAAATTCAAAAGGTGAGTGTTTTAACCCACTCACAACTTCTAGAATTCCTTATGTTTGTTAATTTGACTTAAGATATGAGTAGAAATTTATTTATGACTGTTTGGCATTTTTTATTCATCATCTCTGTTAAATCGCATTTATTTAGTTTAACTGTTAATTAATTTTATTATTGCATATAATTTGACAGTTACAATTTATTTATTTGCATATAAACTAATAGTTAACAGTAAATTAATTTATTATTGAATATAAATTGTTAGTTAATAACTGTCATTTATTACCTGTTATATTTTATATGCTATATATATTGATGTTTGTTTAAATTGATGATGATTGAAATAAATTGATGATGATTGAAATAAATTGGTTGATGTTTGATATTGGTTGAATGGATGATGTGTTCTATCTTATATAAACTGCAAGTTATCATACATTTTTATTTCATTCGGGATTGCGGTTTGAAGTAATATACAACCGCATTTTTATTTTTAAATTGCGGATTGTAATGATAAATATCCATATCACTTGACCATAGGATAGAAAATTATATACAGGCACCGCGGTATATATATATATATAAAAAAAAATTATTTTTGAAAATGGTTTTCTATGGTTTTGGAAAGAATATGGTTTAATAAATATTAAATTTTGATATATATATATAGTAAAATTCTTGAATTTAGCTATGTATAAATTTGTTTCGAATTTTAAAGTTAAGCTAAATAATGAAGTTGATTCGTTTATATATATGGTTAAGTATATATTTGAAATTCTATTTTATATATATAGAGTTTAAAATAACTCGAATAAAAGTAAGGTTGGAGAAAATTGTGAATATAATTTGAATTAAAGTATTTAAGAATTGTCTTCAAAATTTGGTTTGAATATAAATAAATTATGATTTATAGGGTATGATTTAATAATTGGATTTTGATTAGAGTATTTAAATGAATATTAAATTAATTGTAAGAATATTATCAAGTTAATTTAATTAAAGAGAATATTCTGTTATTGAAGTTTAAGGGTTTTACTTAAATAATATTTGCTGTATTAAGTAAACATTTTAAAATTTAAATAATAAGAATTGGATTTGATATATATTAAATTTTCAAATATTCCATTTTGAATAGTGGAATATTTAAAGATTTAACTAATATGAACTATAAAAATTTAAGTTTTGAAATATGTGATATTTGAGCTTTGAATTATATGAGAATTAAAATGGCTTATTTGGAGAATTTAATTTGTATTGGGAATTTATTGTGAAATTTGAAGAAGCTATTTTAGTATATAAAGTAATATAGTATTTAAACCATTAAGTATTAAAGGTTATGTTCAAAGTTATGGTTTCAAAGTATATAGATTTGAAATGCTATAATTTTGTATAAAGGATATTTTTGAAATAAAATGATATCATATTGATTTAGGTTTTAAAAGAAATGATATCATATTTATATGGTTTTGAAATGGATATTTTATTCTGGTTTTAAAAGTATAAACTATTTTGAAAAGACCGCGGTGTTATAATAACGTTTGGTTGTTGAAGTGACCGGGATCACAAGTTTTCATACTCTCTGCCAACTCCGAAAACCACTTTAACAACCGTGTACGCGGTGGAGATTCCAGAATGAAGTAGGTTGGCGGCGGCGTTTCCTGTAAGGTAAATACGTGGACCCAACTCCCGTGAGTTGGCATAAGGTGGCTAAAACAGGAGGATTGACGGGTTAATAAGGCAGCACCTTTGATCGGACACATCCCTTCGATATTATACTTTGACTCTTGGATTGATTCGGTGACCACTTTTGATTTTATTTGGGGTGTGGCTCGAGGTGGGCGGTAGCTACGCGCTACGCGTTACCACCGACCCGGAAGCGTAATTGGTATATCTACCCTGGCATTGCCTAGTTGTGCCGTGTCACCTACCCTAGCGCGCCTTCTACGAGTTTCTATTTGTGTCGTACCTATGGAGTATCCTCTGCTAGCTTCCCGATCAGGAGGTATTACGGTACTGTATAGACTATTGGCATTATTTGTGTTAAGGGCTATATGGGTAACCCCTTAACGCTATTAAAAAGTAAGTTTATTTTACAATTAGACACTATTATAATAGCGAAATATACTACATAGTAAATAGTTTAATGGATCCTTAGGAGATGTAAATCCCGAGCATCTCTCGAGTTATTGCACTCATATTTATTTCTGTTGATTTAACTTACATAAGATCTTTTAGTTCTGACTCGAGTGTTTTGTCTTTTCAATTCGCTCGGGTCAGTCCGAGCGTTTCAGGATTTGGAGTTTTAGCTCTGGAGGACGAAGACGAAGATTTGTATTACTATTATCTACTATTATTCCACTACACTATTTAATTCCGCTGCATTGATAATTATTGGTATGTGAACTCTGATATTTATTGTATAAAGAAGAATCAAATGTTTTGTAAACAGTTTTATGAACTGTATTTTGATTATTATATTTTATCCTTCCGCTGTGAGATTCTGTTTTGTTTTATTTCTTTCTTGTTTTTCTTATTTACCCCATACAATCCGCCCTTTCGTATGGTTTGAATTGGCACGTGTGTCGATTTGAAGCGTGCGAAAAGGCGGGATGTTACATCTGGTATCAGAGCTTTGGTTTAGCGATAAACCTTAGCTTTGTGGGGGTTTGATTCTTTACTAATAGGGTAGTAATACCCTATGGGAGTCGTTGAGTGTATATATATGAGAGAGCGTATTTGTTAGTGTTATAAAAAGATTTTATATTGTGTTAATCTGTTCCGTTTTGTATTTATAAATTCTGGTTGGTGCATGGGACGCTGTGACATCAATAGGGATTTCTAAACACTTAATAGGACTGACCAACATAATATTTGTTTTATATAGGTGAATAAAATAATTTTGCCTATTATATTTTCTATATATAAAATAATTTTTTTCTTCAAATGATATCTATATTTGGCTGCAATAGATTGGTCGTTAGGTAATAAAGTGTATAAATAATAATAGAAATAAGATTGAAAAATAAAATAAATGAAATTTGGAAATTTAGAACTTAAGTTCTGGGGTTTTGAAATTTCTTAGAATAGATTTTGGAATATAATAATATGTTTATAAGTATTTTCTGATATAAATGTTTCAATATAATTTGGAAAAATTGTTTTAAAGAAGATTTTGGAGAAAATAAGTTTTGTACTTTCCTCTCTGTCGTTGGAAAATAATTTCGTTGATGGCGGCAGCATCATCGATTTTCATTTTCGAGTTTCGAAGGGGAAATGCCACTGTAGTAGTTCTACTGCAGATTCATGTTTGAAAATATATAAAATTTGAATTGTTTTAAATATAATTAGAGATATATAAGTTGTAAGAATATATTTATCTATTGTTTTAAAATAAATTGAAATTTTAACCTGGTATTAAATTCTTAAATTTCCATTAATTAATTGTTTCAATTATTGTAGTGAATTGAAACATAGATAATTAATAAATTAAAACCTCTAAAGGAAATAAGAGATTTAATGACAAGTTATAAACGTTATTAAATGAAATTTAAAATTATAACCTACGAAATAAAGGATATTATTATTGAACGTTAAATTAATCATAGGTAATGAGGAAACTTGTGTAACTTTCAAGTACATCCTTTAAAAAAAACATATATAACTTACCAAATATTAAAAGTTGAAATGTTTAATAGGAAATGTAATGAAATTGTACAAGTAAAAGTAGGTAATGAAGTATTAAATGAATTTGCTATTATAAGTGAGAATTTAATGTTATAAGCTTAAGTTATAATTGAAATTTTACTATAAGTAAATATAATTTAAGGTAAGTAATTCAAATAGATGATTTTCAACTTAAGTAAATAAAATGGAAATTCTAAGAAATTAAACGGGACATGAATACTATTGATAAACAAATGTAAATAAATGAGGGCATGCAGTAAATGAATAAATAATTATAATAAAATAAAAAGAACTGGCATGACCTGAGTTAATGGAACTGAATAATTGTAAGTAAAAATAAATGAAGCAAACATTTAATGAGTAAATGTAAATTTAAAAGATAAATCACTGTATAAATAAAAAAGAAAATCAAACAACAAAGGTATGAAAGGAAATTAATAATAAGTTAAGTTGATTGTTGTTTGGATTTGTTGTTGTTTAGTTGATGGTTGTTTGGGCAAGGATACTTTAAAATTGGATTATGATAAATGAATAATCTATTTAGTTTTATCTAAGACTGTTGAGTAAATGATGCGCTAGTAGTTTATTCTTCATTCGTACAATTTAAAAGTTTTAAACTCGAACAACTATTTGTTTGTTTGGTTGAATGGTTGCTTTGAATTGGTTGTGTATGCTATTTGTCGAATTGATGGTTGTTGTACTGATTTGTTGTTAGTAATTGAAACCACTTAAATAGTTCACTTTATATAAATTATTAACCCTTTAGATTTTATAAGCGTTTATAAGTGAAATGCAGGTTATGGAAGCAATTGCTACTGCTTTTGGTTCCATAAAATTTAGCGTAAGTTGCCCGACAAATAGGTACGTTTTCGGATTACGGTTTATAGCGCTATTTTATATATTTTCCCGTGTAGGGATATATATTATTTTGGAAAATATTTGTGTGTATTGTTATATTTATATTATATTTTCTTCCGAGCCTCTCCGTACAAAGGAGACTCTGCCAAAATTTTCCGCAAATTTTGGACTTAGAAAATTTTGAGAATGTTTACAAACTTTAACAATTTAGGTATAAAAGATTTAAATGGGTATAAATTGGTATATTTTATGTTAAATTATTTCATTTTGTAAACTTATTTGTTTATAAATTTAATTAAGAAAGATATATTGTTTTCCTAATTTCTTCTTTTCCCTTCTTTTCCTTTTCGGGGACGAAAAGTTTTGAGTGGGGGAGAGTGTAACGACCCGTAAATTTCGACAATTTAATTTATTTATTTAATAGGATTTTTGTAAGTTATTTTAGTAGAAACAATAAAGGGGATAAATAAATGTTAAAATGAAGGCTAAAATAAATTATGTAAATGGTGACTTAAAACCTATTTATAGAATTTGAATAAAATCCAAATGAATTAAGTAGAAAAAGGATTCTTACCTGAATATAAAATTTAATATGAGAAATTAATGAAAATATTAATTTGATTTAATGCAATAAAAGAGTGTAAACGGTAATTGGAATAAATTAAGCAATCAGGTTAATGCAAGAAATAATTTATGGCTTGAATGAAATTCCAATTCAGTGAAATCATTTAAATGTTATGATTTGATTTTAAATATGAGAAAAAAAAATGTAAGGATTTGATTAATATATATGTTATGTATTCAGGGTATTGAATAAAAAATGGGAATCCAATTGTAATCAATGGTAATAATGTTGGTATTAGATAATAAATTAAATTTCAATGCAATACCCATAAATGAATGTAATGAAATGAATGTATGAAAATGTATACTAGGTTATTTATCAAATAAAAGGAAAGAAAAGTAAATATCGAATTGATTGATGAATAGATATACATTGAATAGTAACTGAAGGTAAAGTTAATGGTAATTGTATAAAATCAATATAAGATAATGAATTGCAATAATTGTGGGTTGATATTAAAATGTGGATGGAAATTTGACTGGTTATATTAATTGAATGGAATTCAAATTTGATGGGAAAGGTAAATAGGTATTTGGTAATAAATTTAAACGGACTTAAATAGTGAATTTATCTAATTAATATATAATAAATAATGATTGGATAAAAACCTATACCTGTAAATATCTATAATATTTGAGTGGAAATAACAAACTTATAAATGTGGGATTGAGAGTTTTACAATAATTATTATGAGTTATATACTTAGTTTGTTCAATTAAATCAGAACCATTGCAATAAATATAAATCTAATGTCATGCAATTGAGATAAACAATTCGAAATGTTAAAGTATCTGAATATATATATATGTTTAAATAAATGGTACCGAGGATGGTAATATGATAAATAGTGAATACAAAATAAATGGGAAACATGATTTATTTATTTATTTATAATTGAAGTATAGAGTCTAACAATTGAAATTAATTGAAATTAAATGAGATTGAATATAGCTAAATAATTCGTTATTTGAAATAAAGATAGTATGAGAAATTTGTGTGATAATTTGGAATCCAATATTTAAATTCATCCATTTGACAGGAATGAATGTAATACTAATTAATTTATTTAAAAAAAAAAATTTAGGATATTATTTTTAAATTGTGAATTTAATGAAATTAAGGATTTATATTGAAATTTAAAAATTTACCTTCTTTAATTTGACATCTAAACTTGTTGGAATTTTGTAAATGATTAAGAATTTTTAAAAGTGATAAAATGGATCAATTTTAGAATCTAAATATAAAATTCGATTTTTTTTATTTTGAATTTATTTAATTTATATAAAAATAGCCATTTTGGCCACTGATTCGGATTTCGATGAAACCAGTTTCATCGGATCCGTATCTGTAAATTATTGTAGGGTTTCAAGTTTCGTAGCGATCGGACTTGTCGTTTGATCGTACGAACGCGAAACGCCTTGAAATCGATTTCATTGAAATCAATTTGAAAATCAATTTAAAAATATTGTTTTCAGCATAACTTCTTCATACGATGGAATTTGGACGTGAAACTTTTTCCATCGCGTTCAAAATATTTTAAAATACCTATTGTGATATATGGGTTTAACCAATTTCGTTTCGGGGTCAGAACGGGCTTTTTGGGCCAACTATCGTTTAGCACGTTTATAATTCGTGCCCACCTATTCTATTGCAGTTGTCTATAAATAGGTTGTTATAAACCCTAGCAGCCTCTATTCCTCATTTCTATACGTATAGGAACTTCTGTACTCCTCTTCTTCAATGGCAACAAACAATTCTAGATCCAAATTCAAAATTCAAATCAGATCCAAAGCTAAAAATTAAAAGTCCTCAGAAAATTCCGGAAAAATTATATGTTGAAGCCCTCAATGAACAAAATCTTCTGATGTTGTTCGTTTTTCCAGTCGATGCACCGTTTACCCTAAAAAATTGAAACAGTTCCGGCCGTTCGTAGCGGGGTTTAATAGATCCAACGGTGGATCTACGTTCTTAGGTCGATCGAGGGGCATGGTTGCGTAGAGGGTGTCGAGTAGGTTCGATCTATGCGGTTAATTCATCGAGATGTGTGTTGAAATCGCCAGAAATGGACGTTGTTGCTTGCGGCGGCGGGGGGCCCCAGGGCGAACCAGAGGTGGCCGCGAGCTAGGGGGTGGGTCGGCCGAGGCTAACTAGGCTAGTGGTGACGGTTGATCGTGGTGGTCGAGCTCGTGACGACGGTCTTTGGCGAGAAGACAGTGGCGGCTCGTTACAGTATCGAACGCGAGGGCGAATTGCCGGCCTAGGGTTTCGTGACGTGTTGACTGGGTTCACGTGAGAAACATCTGAGGTGACGTGGCAACTTTTATTTGAGGCAAATTTCTTTTGTTTAAATTTATTTTCAACTCGTTCAAAGTTTCATAACTTCCTCATACGAACTCCGATTTACGAGCAATTTTTTTGGTTAAGATCGTAATAAAATTCTGGACGCTTTGACGCTGGTTTGGACAGATTTGGAGACCGTCTAATTTTTGGGTTTAAATCGGATTTAAATTCGATTTAAATTCAAAAGGTGAGTGTTTTAACCCACTCACAACTTCTAGAATTCCTTATGTTTGTTAATTTGACTTAATATATGAGTAGAAATTTATTTATGACTGTTTGGCATGTTTTACTCATCATCTCTGTTAAATCGCATTTATTTAGTTTAACTGTTAATTAATTTTATCATTGCATATAATTTGACAGTTACAATTTATTTATTTGCATATAAACTGATAGTTAACAGTAAATTAATTTATTATTGAATATAAATTGTTAGTTAATAACTGCCATTTATTACCTGTTATATTTTATATGCTATATATATTGATGTTGTTTAAATTGATGATGATTGAAATAAATTGGTTGATGTTTGATATTGGTTGAATCGATGATGTGTTCTATCTTACATAAACTGCAAGTTATCATACATTTTTATTTCATTCGGGATTGCGGTTTGAAATAATATACAACCGCATTTTCATTTTTAAATTGCGGATTGAAATGATAAATATCTGTATCACTTGACCATAGGATAGAAAATTATATACAGGCACCGCGGTATATATATAAAATTATTTTTGAAATGGTTTTCTATGGTTTTGGAAAGAATACGGTTTAATAAATATTAAATTTTGATATATATATAGTAAAATTCTTGAATTTAGCTATGTATAAATTTGTTTCGAATTTTAAAGTTAAGCTAAATAATGAAGTTGATTCGTTTATATATATGGTTAAGTATATATTTGAAATTCTATTTTATATATATAGAGTTTATAATAACTCGAATAAAAGTAAGGTTGGAGAAAATTGTGAATATAATTTGAATTAAAGTATTTAAGAATTATCTTCGAAATTTGGTTTGAATATAAATAAATTATGATTTAAAGGGTATGATTTAATAATTTGATTTTGATTAGAGGATTTAAATGAATATTAAATTGATTGTAAGAATATTATCAAGTTAATTTAATTAAAGAGAATATTCTGTTATTGAAGTTTAAGGGTTTTACTTAAATAATATTTGCTGTATTAAGTAAACATTTCAAAATTTAAATAATAAGAATTGGATTTGATATATATTAAATTTTCAAAGATACCATTTTGAATAGTGGAATATTTAAAGATTTAAATAATATGAACTATAAAAATTTAAGTTTTGAAATATGTGATATTTGAGCTTTGAATTATATGAGAATTAAAATGGCTTATTTGGAGAATTTAATTTGTATTGGGAATTTATTGTGAAATTTGAAGAAGCTATTTTAGTATATAAAGTAATATAGTATTTAAACAATTAAGTATTAAAGGTTATGTCAAAGTTATGGTTTCAAAGTATATAGATTTGAAATGCTATGATTTTGTATAAAGGATATTTTTGAAATAAAATGATATCATATTGATTTAGGTTTTAAAAGAAATGATATCATATTTATATGGTTTTGAAATGGATATTTTATTCTGGTTTTAAAAGTATAAACTATTTTGAAAAGACCGCGGTGTTATAATAACGTTTGGTTGTTGAAGAGACCGGGATAGGAAGTTGTCATACTCTCTGCCAACTCCGAAAAGCGCTTTAACAACCGTGTACTCGGTGGAGATTCCAGAATGAAGTAGGTTGGTGGCGGCGTTTCCTATAAGGTAAATACGTGGACCCAACTCCCGTGAGTTGGCATAAGGTGGCTAAAACAGGAGCGATTGACGGGTTAATAAGGCAGCACCTTTGATCGGACACATTCCTTCGATATTATACTTTGACTCTTGGATTGATTCGGTGGCCACTTTTGATTTTATTTGGGGTGTGGCTCGAGGTGGGCGGTAGTTGCGCGCTACGCGTTACCACCGTCCCGGAAGCGTAATTGGTATATCTACCCTGGCATTGCCTAGTTGTGCCGTGTCACCTACCCTAGCGCGCCTTCTACGAGTTTCTATTTGTGTCGTACCTATGGAGTATCCTCTGGTAGCTTCCCGATCAGGAGGTATTACGGTACTGTATAGACTATTGGCATTATTTGTGTTAAAGGCTATATGGGTAACCCCTTAACGCTATTAAAAAGTAAGTTTATTTTACAATTAGACACTATTATAATAGCGAAATATACTACATAGTAAATAGTTTAACGGATCCTTAGGAGATGTAAATCCCGAGCATCACTTAAGTTATTGCACTCATATTTATTTCTGTTGATTTAACTTACATAAGATCTTTTAGTTCTGACTCGAGTGTTTTGTCTTTTCAATGTCGCTCGGGTCAGTCCGAGCGTTTCAGGATTTGGAGTTTTAGCTCTGGAGGACGAAGACGAAGATTTGTATTACTATTATCTACTATTATTCCACTACACTATTTAATTCCGCTGCATTGATAATTATTGGTATGTGAACTCTGATATTTATTGTATAAAGAAGAATCAAATGTTTTGTAAACAGTTTTATGAACCGTATTTTGATTATTATATTTTATCCTTCCACTGTGAGATTCTGTTTTCTTTTATTTCTTTCTTATTTTTCTTATTTACCCCATACAATCCGACCTTCCGTATGGTTTGAATTGGCACGTGTGTCGATTTGAAGCGTGCGAAAAGGCGGGATGTTACATTTCTTGAGAAAATTGATGGATTGAGAGAGATTTGAGGAAGAAGACGAAAGCTTTCTAGCCATTGAAGACATAAGTGGCGGCTGGGTTCAGAAATTAGGGTTTTAGGTTTTCTTATTTGCAAACTGAAGTTATGAAGTCCTTATATAGAAAATTTCCAAAAACACTATTCATATGAAAATTTTCAAACTCTAAACGAAGCGTGCCGGCAGGCATTTCTAGGGTTTACCCCGCGTTACGAACACAATGGAACAGGTTTCGGAAGCTAATTCGATCATCTGTGCGAGTTACGGAAACAAACGATCGATTTTAAATTAAATCGATTTAAACTAATTTTTATGCGTTTTGGCTTGCCCCGGACAAACGGTAAATCCGATTGACACGAAATTTGAAACCTTACAATAATATAGCATTACAGATCCGATGAAACTGGTTTTGTCGAAATCCAAGACTGTTTGAGAAATGGCTATTTTAACTCGTCAATTAAATATAAAAATATTCAATTTTCACAAATTTACTTTAAATTCAATTTTAAAAGTTCTATAACATTGTTCTAACTCCAATATGATAGAATAAAATTTTACAAATCAATTTCAATCATATTAAACCAAATTTTCAATTATTTATGAAATTTCCAATATTAAACTATCGATTAAATTATCCAATTAAATCTAGATATTCTAAATAAAATTTATTTGACTGTTTAATTTCACTTATTAATATTTAAAATCAATTAAATATACAAATTTTAATTAACAGAAATTCTGGGTCGTTAGAAACTTCCCCCTTAAAAGAATTTCGTCCTCGAAATTACCAAGTAAGAAAGAGTTACAGAATCCATTAACTTTCCAAAACTAATCATTCAAATTGGATTTTTCAAATCTCTTAAGTGTTTAACTTTTCCAAATTCATAGTTAAATTTCTTACAAAATCTTTACTAAGTTTCCAAATCCAAACTTAGTTTTCAAAAATTTCCCACTTTTTCTCAAAAATATTCTAACGCCTTAAATTTTCGAAAAAATTTGCCAGTCTCCTTTGCGCGGCTCCATCCGAAAAAAATGGCAGTATATATATCACAAATATACATCTCATCAAGTGACGAGGCATCCCGCAGGGAAAAAAGTGTAAAAGTACGATATTTAACCCGAAATATGTACCTTATATATTATTAGCGAGCATATACGGCTAATATAGCGCTAAAGCGAGCTCCAAATGCGAAGCAAGCGCAATCCACACCTACTAAACACTCAACAAACCATGAGAAACATGCATATATGGAAGTAATATCAATATACAACATATAGCAATATAACAACTGCATGTGCCAACATAGCAATGCATTCAATCAACAAATGCAATCATCAAACAACTATCCAACAAATCCATATCAAATCAATATACCTTCACTTCTCATTAATATTCATTGAATTGGTTTTCCAATTTAAATCACATTTGATTCATTAACATTGGACGTTTTTACTAATATTCATTTATTCATATTCAATTAGTAATCATTCACTGATTCATATTCAAGTTGGTTCACTTACAAATCAAATTCAATTCTATTTAAGATTCACTTAACTTCCAATTTGAATTCAATTACATAACTTTCAATTTTACCAATTCAACTTCATTAACACTTAATGAATTTATATACAACCAATTAACAATCAAATAACAACCAATGTATATCCAATATAACCAAAATTTTCAATTTAGATTTAATTTGGTCCAACACTTTTAATTCCAATTGGTTCATATTAAATTGACTTCCATTCAATTATTCAATTTCTCAATTTCATTAGCTTCTAATGAATTTACACTTACATTCATTATCCCATATCAATTCGTTTACATTCGATTGATTAATATTCAATCCATTTATTAATTCAATTGCTAATTTATTTAACAAATAAGATTAAATTTCATTTAAATAACTCAAGTTCATATTCATAATGACTTCATTTCATTAATTTACTTACTAATTTACTTCGACACCAAAAGCAACTTTATTCAACATCACTTAAGTTATATTCCATTTCAAACATCATTTGCTTAGCTTAACTTAAATTTCCACTTATAAATCCAATTCAGATTTCAATTCTAAAGTAAATTCTATTTAACTTTTACCAAAGCTAATTTTATTAACTCATATTATAAGTTCAAAACTTATTTCACTTATATTCGTCAATTTCAATAGCTTATCTAATCCAAATCAATTTATTTAACTTTCCTTTAGTTAAATTTCAAATCACATGTCTTTGATGACAACTCAAATTTATTTCAACTTGGATTTTTTAATTTAAAATTTGTTTATCACAACAAAACTTCAATTTCAATTTACTTTAGTAGCAAAACCATCACACAGAAACTTGAAAATGATACTGATGATGCTGCAGTCATTACCCTTATTATTTTCCAGTAACAGTAGTGAATTCAGTGCTTTATATTCTTCCAAAATTTTTCCTTTCTAAGTCATTTTTGTAAACATATTCATGTAGTTTCGCCTTTATATACAAGATTATTTCACAATTGTAAATCATATTAATTATAATTCCATACTTATAATTCTTCGCTTATACAATTATTCTTTTACAATATGTTTTATTTAACTTATTCAAACAACTTTTATTTACTTGCATATATCTTACATTTTCAACAACCAACAATCACTTTATATACTCTTTAATAATCCTGAAAACTATTCCTTATATATAAAATATAATCGAGGTAAAATTATTTCATTTACCCCATTTTTAAAACGATATCGTGTCAAATTGTTCTGTACAAGTGTTTAGAGATCCCTATCAATAACGTTAATTACTCGTATTGACCAGAATCCATATACCACTCAACAAACCAATCATCACCATATAAAACAATTTTATATCCATTAACAAATACGCGCTCGTATCTATTATTACACTCAAACTCATTCTAGAGTACTACCGACTCTATCTCTAATGAGTAATACCCAACAGAGCCATGGTTGTCGCTTAACCATAAACTCTGATACCAAATGTAACGAAACGACTTTTCGACACTCGAAAACCGAAATCAATACGTCCACTGTATCAACTGCCGAACAATAGAAGGTCGAAAAACCGTACCGTTAGGGTTTAAGAAGAGGTAGACGATAGAAGAAGAGAGAAAAAGATAGAACAGAACAGAAAGAAACAACAGAACAATATCAGAATCTCACAATCGCAGCGGAACAACATATAATAGATAAATGAATAATCTTTAAAACAAAGAACTATATCAGTTATTACATTACATCATATTACATTACATTACATCATCAGAGTGTACAACAACAGCAACAAACAGTGGAAAAGAAATACTATATACTAGTGAATACGCCATGCCATCCAACTTGCCTCCAGCAACTCCTGAATTCCAGAATATCCTGATAAACCTGACTCTTGACTGCCCGTGTGAAAATTGGTGGGCACCCAGAGTTTAGGAAGGAAAACAATAAACTCCGAGTCAGTCATGAGACTGGTGTGAGAACTCAAAACAGTTTATCTTTAAAACAAAGAACAGGATAATTTTAAAATAGATTCGCAATGCTTTTTGGAAAAAGAGACTACCATAAGGCCTCCCGCACACACACACACACACAATGCAAACGCAGAATCGGAGGAGATTTCTCCTTATGATAGTAAAAGATGCTTGATACGCATTAAAAAGAAACATTTGATATTATTACTAGTGCATAGTGTAGAAAATATTTCGAAAGTAAAGATATAAATCTTAGCCAGCATAGGCATTCCGCACTTATGCCTACTATAGCTACCATCCAAACAGTGGTGACCACCATAAGTAAATGATAAGTTCTACAACTAAAACCGTACAAGATATATTGTTTCTTTGGATTTCCAACGAATGGTCAGGCCAAGGAACTTCCCATTGCCACATGGGTACGCCTCCGGAAAGACGACCCGAGAACCTAACCGGATCTCTGTCAACACAAGGCCGGGTTACCCTTCAAACTGGATAACTACTGACACGAATATGTCATTCCCCAATCGTAACCGATCTATATCCGAGGATCCTCGATTCCAACAACCAAAAAGTAATAAATTTGCAGCAACGACATAGGTTAAATATCTGGGCTCCATACCATGATACCACCTCTATCCAGAAGGAATGACATACACTAAAGAGGCGCTACCCCCTAATAACCTTGTTGCATCCTTCCTGTTTTGACCATTTCCGGGGTGTGAGGTCCGACGAAGTCTCGTCCACAAAGCCACGCTTTATACAAAAGCTGTGCTTTGATCATCAAATGCTCAACAACACTTCGTATGCCACATTACCAATTTGGGAATGTATCACTAGTAACCATCAACTACATAACCTCTAAGGGTGTTAAGCTAAGAGAATAAATTCTCTGCCACCAACGGAAATATATTTGATAGAAACCAACTTTAAATCTCAAATTGTAACGTCAGACACACATCCATACAAGTCCGTTTCGGGATCGAACGGAACCGAAGGCACTTACAAAGAAGTCCTTGCAATCCGGATATTTACTAATAACGACCGGACTTCCCATCACAAAGGGTAATAAATTTCTATATCGGGGATCATCCGATGCAGAAACATTCGACGGTAATCCTTCCGTTTTCACAAATATCCGGTCTTCAACACCGGTCATCAAATGCAATCCATAACGACGTATCACATATTCGGAATAGGTTATACGACCCAAAGGTCCTTTCCCGGCTAACCGGAATAGTGAGCGCTTATTTCGAAAATAAGTGTGGCATTCAAATTCAAGCAAATCAAAACAAATATCCATTCAAAGGTAAATATTGATAGTCGGTTATTTAACTATCAATAGGTATGCACAACATCACAAAGTTCCAAATAATTTTCCAAATTATTTATTTTCCAAAATATCTTTACAAAATATATATATATATATATATTTTCCACACTTCAACATTTGAAAACAAATTTCAAATCACTTTTCACCTTTACAACTTTTGAAAACAAATTTCAAATCGTTTCCCTTACGCGGAAATACTTTCATTTCAAAATGGTTCATTTAAACCAATTAAATAAATCCTTACCGATTTACTTTATATTTACGTTCCAAATCCGTAAATTTATTTCCACACTTCAAAAATAAATCAATGTTTATTTTTAAACAAATTTCCCTTTCTTTTATAAATTCCATAGTGAATTTACAATTCCAAAATATCTATGAATATACGATTTCCAAATCGATTTCTACTATTCATTTTCAGTTTATCTTTAAAAGATAAAATCTCAAAATATTCACTTCATATTGGAAAACATTTCCATACTTATTTAATAAGTAATCCACAAATCTTTTTATTTTCCACACTTGGAAAATATTCAATATATTTAAATCGAAATTAAGTATATATTTCATTCTTTAAAGAAAACGTGCGCTTAAACACATTTATTTGGGCCCAAAACGAATGTTGCGTAAAACATCGTTACGACAACCCAAAATCACTAGTATAGGGATTCGAAATTAAGATAGATATATAAATCCCAATACTATACAAAACTTTTCCTTTCGGAAATCATTTACTATAATAACAGTGTTATAGTCCACCATTTCCTTCTATTTCTCGAAAACGTCTATTTCAACAATGAATGTTGAAATCTTTGGTTTCGACACTTAATACATTTTAAAACATCTTTAAATCGTTTTAATTCTATTTAAAACATCACTTTCCCAAAACTTATCCATTTTATTTAATAATATATTCACGGTCCAAAAATCGTGAATATACTTTATTTACCAAATTCAATGTTTCTACACATTTATTAAAAGATTATCCACCGTCCAAAATCGTGGATAAAATTCCCAACCAAACTCTTATTATTACAACATTTAACTTTAAGGATAATTCGCTGCCCAAAATCACGAATATATCTCCTTTAATAACTTTTATGTTTGATTTATCAAATTCAATTGATTTCGAATTTACAAACAATGTTTATAAATCCCATTTCTATTTATAAAACTTCGATTTATAAATCTCCTTTATTATCCAATTCAATTTATATAACTCAATTATATACCAGAAGTCCATATTATAAGTTAAGAACTTATAATCCATTTATTTACAAAAATCGTTCTGTTAAAACTTCACAAATTATAAATCTTATTACTTATAAGATTTTATTTATAACCTTATTTTCAACATTAACAGAACTCCTTTAAAATTCCATTATTTCGATTTATAAAATATATATTTTATAAATCTCATCTATAAACCATTTATCTTTATTCAAAAATCTCAATTAAAATTTCAAATCCGATTTATAAGTTAATTACTCATAAATCTTTTACTTTACAACATCTATTCATTTTATAACTTCCCAATTTATAAATCTATAAATTCCACTTACTTATGAAATCCATTTATACTTTATTTTAACACTTAATAAAACTCGTTTTATAATTCCTATATTTTAATTTATAAATATCAAGTTTAAAAATCTTTTTATATAAACCGTTTATAATAATTCAAAAATCCCAATTTAAACCATTTTATAAATTAATCAACTATTTATTTCAAAAATCACACTTTGGTTATATTTCAAAAAAATCATAATTTTTATAACTTTAAAATTTTAACATTTATTTATTTAAAATGAATCAATTCAAAATTTTAATAAAACATATACTTTCAAACATCACTTTAAAATCCTTTCAAAATTTGAAAATCATCACTTTAAAATCTTTTTAAAATTCCAAAATTGGCCCAATGATGCAACACACCAAATAGCCAATCACGACAACAAAGACATCATATATCAGTATATGATAATCAATAAATATCACAATATCTGTAAATAAATTAATATAGTTGAGGAATCCAGTTGGATCCCTCCAACCTGTTTCTCTGCATCCACAGATGTTAGCACAATACCAATTCCGTTACAATACGGAATATTGCGGTATATAGGATTTATAAAATACTATCCGCTATTATGTGACGCAATAGGGTCTCATCCGCTATATAATGCGGGAAATCAACTCCAAGTACATATATAATACCAATTCCAATCAAGGTGGAATTATCGCGGTATATGTTTTTAATAAATAACATCCGCTTAATAACGGCATATAATGTCTATTTCAATCAATAACAGATAATAATTTATCATCCAAGCATACAATCAACAATTTTAAATCTAACTATTTAAAATTTAAATCGAAATAATTCGATTGAGTGAGAAGTTCTCACCTTGAGTTTCCGATAACAATTATAGCGTTTTATTTCGAATAAAATTAAACACGCGTTTAATTTTACCCGAAATTCTCACTAACTCCAAACTAGTTCCATCGCGTAGTGCTCGAAAAAACAAAACCAACGCAACTTGTTTCGTAATTTTTCGACCTCGTATGACAAAGCTATACACTTTTAAACATCGAACGGATTATAATATAAAACAATTTACAATTTTATTTTAAATTTTTACAACCTTCATCTCGGCCGTCCAATTCCTGCTTGCAAATCACGACCCTTGCATGCATCTTCCCCATCTCTAGTTTCACGCACGAGGAAAGGAACCCACGGCCGCCACTAGGGTTCGAATTTTCGAGCATCTTCTGTTCAACTTCACTCCGATCGAGTACCACCACTCGAAACGCCTCACCTGGCTCTGCCTTCGGCATAAATTCCATGAAGCTCGACTGCCATCTCCAGGTGATAAACGTGCTTGAACGTCGGCACTTTGAGGAACAATTGTCGTTGATTTACGTCCCTAAATTTGATCTCAGCCGTTGGATACGTGGCTCTCGACGAGTTCTACACTTTTCAAGTTGGAAGTTTCTTGAGAAAATTGATGGATTGAGAGAGATTTGAGGAAGAAGACGAAAGCTTTCTAGCCAATGAAGACATAAGTGGTGGCTGGGTTCAGAAATTAGGGTTTTGGGTTTTCTTGTTTGCAAATCGAAGTTATGAAGTCCTTATATAGTTTCCATAAACACTATTCATCCGAAATTTTGCGAACTCCAAACGAAGCATGCCGGCTGGCGTTTCTAGGGTTTACCCACGTTCCGAACATAATGGAACAGGTTTCGGAAGCTAATTCGATCATCTGTGCGAGTTACGGCAATAAATGATCGATTTTAAATTAAATCGATTTAAACTAATTTCTATGCGTTTTGGCTTGCCCCGGACAAACGGTAAATCCGATTGACACGAAATTTGAAACCTCACAATAATATAACATTACGGATCCGATGAAACTAGTTTCATCGAAATCCGAGACTGTTTGAAAAATGGCTATTTTAACTCGTCAATTAAATATTAAAATATTCAATTTTCACAAATTTACTTTAAATTCAATTTTAAAAGTTCTATAACATTGTTCTAACTCCAGTATGATAAAATAAAATTTTACAAATCAATTTCAATCATATTAAACCCAATTTTCAATTATTTCTGAAATTTTCAATATTAAACTATCGATTAAATTATCCAATTAAATCTAGATATTCTAAATAAAATTTATTTGACTGTTTAATTTCACTTTTGAATATTTAAAATCAATTAAATATACAAATTTTAATTAACAGAAATTCTGGGTCGTTACATCAAGAAAGTGCTCGCTTTGATATAAAGTATTAAATGGCTGAAGAGATTTCATGCAATGTCAGCTAAATAGTTACTAGAGAGGAGTCTGCTTTAGGATAGGTATTCAAGGATGGGGATCTACCTTAGAAGAGGTATTAAATGGTTAGAGTTTGCCTAGTTCTCACTAAAAGATATTAAGTGACTTGGGTTCTATCTCTTACATTGATATAACATCCTTTTGATGATGGATATGAATTATTGGGTTGAAATCGAGACGGCTACGGGCTTATATTTGGAAACCCTTTTTGACATATATTTAAAAAGCCCTTGGGCTTATAATTGGAAATACATAGGATGTAGACAAAATGAAAAGGCCATATTCGTATTTAAATTATATCGGCCAAGTACATCTATAGTAAGGCTTGAGATTATATTCATCGGATATTTGTTGTTCTGATTCCCTCCTTATTACAGAGTAAATTTGGAGAGATGACGATGTTACGAAGGCATGGAGAAAGCTTGTGGCAGTTTATCTATTTATCTATTCATGTTAATTTCGGATGTACCCATTGGAAACTACTATATTATGAATCTGATGTACCATAGATTTGTAACGGTTGTTATTGGTTTTGTGTTATGGTTTTTATGACATTTTGAATTTATAATAAAATGGGTATTGTTATTATTATTATATTTTGTCCTTCCGCTGTGAGATCTGAATGTATAGATAAATAGCTATGTATTGTTCTTTTTACGAACCAATAGCCAGCATTGGTGTGGGTTTAAGTTTCGATGGACCTTTTCTGGACTGAAATTTAGGTCCGTTTCAGGGTGGGTTGTTACAAGACAAAATAATTATATGCAAGGGATCTTGTATGAATTGTCCCAAAGGAATTTTGGGAACGATAGCCATTAGATGAATAATTTATGTTGTGAACATAAATATATTGTGAACTAATGTAGATTTAATACTATAAGGCAATTCATAAAATGTTTATGAATGGAAATTCTGTTGCACAAAGAAACAGACATTGTTTCAGGAAATACCAGTTTCGCAGTGGAGGAATTTCTTTAAGAAATTATCGGTATAAGATGAATTTGGATATGATCCAAGGATAAAACTGATTAGAAGGGATGAAATGAAATTGACTGAACCTAAATAAACACAAATACATAGAACATCTAATGGGTATTGTTGTACAATAAAGAGAAACTATAGTTCGCTTGTTAATATCAAGAATAAATAATCCTTGGTTGTTTAATAAAACCATTAAGAGTATCGACTCTATGATATGGTATGATGCATGGTATGATACGAAGATCCGAAAGAGATTCCAAGTATATTATCAAAATATGATTTTGATAACTGTAGCCAAAAAGGATATGATCTATTGGTCGCTAATGTGTCTTTATGAGAAAGACTATAGTAGTTGGAATATAATGAGACACATTGATAAGAGTATTAAAATGAATTTCAATTGTTGAAATCAACGTATCAGATTCCCTATTCAATGTGCTTAAGTTATTTTGGATTTTACTCCTAAAATTATCGTCTAGTGTAACTTTATGTTTCAGTACACATATGTTGAAATAGAATGTTCTAATATAAATTTAGACTAGATTGTTTGCATATAACAACCAAAGTGTCTTGAACTCATTTAGAATGATATTGAGTTTGTAGTTTTTCGCATATGATCCAAGAACAGATACGAAAGTGTCATTCGACAAGCATCAAACGAAAAATGTTTTGATAAGAAAATCAAATAGTTTGATTGTCAATCAAGATGTAGAGGAAGCATGTGCTCATAAGAAAGAAAGTTAAAAGGTTATATTCATAATTCTAAATTATAAGTAAAGAACACGCTGCTGATTTTTAACGATGTACTTATGTTAACACTAGCCTTAGTTGTTTTAAGTACTCGATGTTGAATTTTTAAATAATATCTTTTATAGTAAGTAAAAAGATATTGGGAATGTCCCAAATGATATGCAAGGACAACTTATGGTGACGACCCAGAAATTTTTAACATTTGAATATGAAATATTTAATTGATTTTAAATATTTGAAAGTTATTTTAACTTGAATTTCAATTACAACTAGGAATTTAATAATTTAATTATCAAATTTAATTATAGAAGATTTGGGTAAAATATAAAATCCTCAAATTGATGATGATTAAAGATAATTTGATAGCTTAGGAAATTTGTATTGATAATACTGAGGTTAATGGAAGCTTTAGAATTTAATTTGGAAATACGTTGTTCAGTTTTGAGATAATATCGTTTAAATCGATATTCAAAAAAAGCCTTCCGAGGCACAGTCTCGGAATTCGACAAAACTAATTCCATTGGATCCGTAATAGTTAGTTATTATCGGATTTCAATTTTCGTAGCAATCGGAGTTGTCGTTTAACCCTGGCAGCTTAAAACGCATAGAAACTATTTTAATCGATTCAATTTAAAATTGATCGTTTACTTCCGTAACTTGCGTATATGATCGAATTAGCCTCCGGAACACATTCCACTGTGTTCGGAATGCGGAAAAATCCTTATAAATGCCTGACGGCATGCCTCGATAGGAGTTCGGGTTTGGAACTAGGTTATACGAGATATTTCGAATATAAAAAAAATTATAAAAAAAATCAAAACTCTACCTTCCTCTATACGCTTCCCCTCCTTGATATTTACAGCCGAGCCCCACTCTCCTCCAAAACCCTTCTTTCCCAAATCGAACGATTCAACCTTTCGTTATAAAAAAACATGGTAATTTCGTTCGAACAAAATCGAATCGAACTCGCGAAGCCTAGATTGGCGTTGTAGGGTTCGAGAGGCTCGATAGTATGGTATCGCAGTCCTTTGGTGGTTGCGGCGCACTCGCGCACGCGTTCTGATGATTTCGAGAGACGAAGTATGGGCGAGATCGGCGATTCGAGAGCTCCGCGGGAATTGATGGAGGCGCGACAAGTGGAGTTGGGGCAAAGGCCGATTGGGCTCGGGGTTCGCAGTGGAGCATCTGACAACGGTGATGGTCGCGAGTGGCTCGACATTTGAGGGTTCGACAACTTCGAGGTGCAGGCGCACGCGCGTAGGGGGATCGCGGTGCCTGTGCGTTTTCTAGGTCGACAGTAAGGTGAATTCAATTTTTATTTTTTTCAAATTTATTTTCAATTTAATAACTACGCTTGTAAATTTGAAATTTACAAATTTGTTAATATTTGCAGTGAAGTATAAATGTTTATAAAAATATATAGATATACACACACAAAAATATTTAGCTTACTGTAAATCTTGAAAGTTGCTAAATTACAGAAATAATAATACAGTACGATATAAGGATTCTGTTTATATATAAGTTAAAAAGGAATTTTATTTTGTTATTTGCAGAAAATAATAATAATAATGGTATTAATAAAAGATATTTTAAAGCATGAGTTTTAAATCTATGAAGGTTATTATATAGGTATATATACATAGTTTCATAGAAAATCAAAATATACATATACATATTTTTAAAATTTACTAGCCTATTTTTTTAATAATATATGATAAAGATAGATTTTTTTAATAAAACTGTTTTTAATTTTTCTAGTTGCTATAAATATTTTATTAAAAAAAGAAATTTGTTTACAATTCAAATTTTAGTTTAAAATGAAACCCTTCGTTAATTTAAATTATTAAAGGGAGTTTAGTTTAAATTTAATAATTAGTTGAAATTAAATATATTAAACGGAAATAACTCGTTCAGTTGGCTCGAATATTAATTAAATTTATAATTGTTATACAAGGTCTAATACAATGAAGAAGACTATCTGGAATGGGAATACACTGCAAATTAAAATCAAAGGTGAGATCTTCTCACTCAAGTTTAAATTGGAATTTCCAGTTTGATTTTAAATAAGTTAAATTTAAAAATTATTGATTGTGTGCTTGGATGATGGTTGTGATTATTTGTTTTGAAATAGACCCTATTGCGCCGCATAATAGCGGATGATATTTTATAAATCCCATATACCGCGATATTCCACCTCGAAGTGGAATTGGTATTTAATTATTGTGCTAACGATTGTGGATGCAGGGAAACAGGTTGGAGGGATCCAACTAGATTCCTCACAAATAGTAATTTTATTTATATTCTGTGATATACCTCATTGATAAATATGTTTTATCTATGAATCTGTGTATATAGATAAGCGTTATGGGTATACCGCTTATCGATGTTAATATGATTGAATCTGTGATGGTTGATATTGTGCACTATTGTGTTGAACCCCTGGACTACACTATACACACACAAATATGGATTGCACTTGGAAATTGGTTAAGTCACAGTTTTGAAATAATTTTTGAATTAAATTTTGATGGTTTTGGAAATAAATCGGATTTAAAGTGGAAAACTTTTGAAAAGGAGTTTTGGAATAAAAAATTATTTTTGAATAAATTAATTTGGCTTTGAAATTTGTTTTAAATTTTAAATTAAATTCTATGTTGTAAGCTTATGATTTCAAAAAAATGATTATATAGGCTTACATGAACTTGAACCATTTTATAAAGTGTTGTTTTGGGGATTTAAATTAACCCAAAGATTCTAACTTGTATAAATGAAATCGGATTTTTCCAAAATAAATACTATTTGTTTTCGAACGATATAAGCTTTCATATAAGAAATGAATTTCCAACTGGTATTAAAGGAAATTCAATTTGAATTGGAAATGGCTTTCCAAGTTAGGAATGATTTGTAATTTATGGCCTAAAAAGATTATACAAGTGATAAAGGTGTTTATATGGGTTTTAACCATTAAAAAAAAGTATGGCTTTGGAAATTTAAATGAAAACCAAGTTTTATACTTGGATGGCTTTAACTGTGTAAATTGTAACCAGTTTCCCAAAACAAACTATTTGTTTCAAATAGTTATAGCTTTCATAAAAAGAAAGGATTTCCAATTTGTATCGAAAGATTTCAATTTGAAACGAAATTGTAAATATTTGGGAAAACCTATAAATTAACCTTGGTGAAGACGACTAAATCTTGTTTTGAAATCAAGGAGGATTTTTAAATGGTGAATCCTTTAAATACAAGATTTGAATTGGAAAGGATTTGAGAGTTACGAATTAAATCTTAAATTGAAAGATTGGATAGTTAATCCAATTTGAAAAGGAACTGTTTTGAAAGCTATAAATTGAATCTTTATGAAAATGGGTGAACTTTGTGGAATAAATCTTTTTGTTTAAAAGATTTAAAATGGTAATTTGTTTAAACCATTTGAGAAAAAGTTTTGGATATTAAGTTGTGACTTAATTGAAATTCCATATCTATATGTTTTTAAATGTACGCTCATTATTCGGTTTAGCCGGGAGAGGACATTGTGTCATAAAACCCATTCCAAATAATGATACGTTGATATCGATAGCATTTGAGGATCGGTGGTAAAGACCGGATATTTGCGAAAACGATAGGATAACCTATCGATTGTCTCTGCACTGAGTCTGCTGGTATAGAGATTTCCTAAGTGATGGAAAGTCCGATCGGGATTGTGAATACCTGGAAATTGCAAGGGCTTCTACGGAAGTGCCTTTGGTTCTGTTCGAACCCAGAACAGACTTGTATGGATGTGTGTCTGACATTGAACTTTGAGATGTAAAGCTGGTTTCTATCAAATACATTTCTGTTGGTGGCGGAGATTTATTCTCTTATCTTAACACCCTTCTCTGAGATGTACGAGCTCAGAGGTTATGTAGTTGATGGTTACTAGTGATACATTCCCTATTTGGTAATGTGGCATGCCGAGTGTTGCTGTGTGTTGATGATCATTTGTTGATCATTTGTGATCGAAGCATGGCTTTGTGAAAGAGCGTAGCTTCGTGGACGAGACTTCGTCGAGCCTCACAACCCGGTAATGGTCGAAACAGGAATCGTGGCAGCAAGGTTATTTGGGGGTAGCTCCTCCTGAGGGTATGACCATTTCCTTCTGGATAAAAAAAGTGATATCATGGCATGGAGCCCAGATATTTACTTATGTTGATTCTTTATGGAAAGTGGTATCATGGTACGGAGCCCAGATACTTTACTATGTGGTTGTTGGATTGGGGGCCCTCGGATAAAGGTCGGTAACGACCGGGGGATGGCATACTCGTGTCAGTTGTTACCTAGTTACAGAGGTAACCCGTCCTTGTGTAGCAGGGATCCGGTTAGGTTCTCGGGGACGTCCCTCCAAAGGCGTTCCATTTTATTTGGGAAGTTCCTTTACCTGACCATTTGTTTGAAAATCCAAAGAAACAATACGAGCCGTGTACGGTTTTAGTTGTATAACCTGTCATGGAATGTGGCGGTAACCTGCTATTGTACATGGTAGCTATAGTAGGCATAAGTGCGAAATGCCTATGCTGGCTAAAATTAATATTATATTTTCGAATTTTTTTCTACACTATGCACTAATAATAATAATATCAAAGGATTTTGCGTATCAAGCATGTTTGACTATCATAAGGAGAAATCTCCTCCAATTCTGTGTTTGCATTGTGTGTGGCGGGAGGCCTTATGGTAGTTTCATTTCCCAAAAGCATAGCGGATTTCTTTTCTTTTCTTTTCCTCGTGAAAATAACTGTTTTTGAGATCTCACACCAGTCCCATGACTGACCTGGAGTTTATTGTTCCCTTTCTAAACTCTGGATGCCCACAATTTTCCATATGGCCAGCCTAGAGTCAGGTTAGCAGTTATTCGGGGGCAAAGTGAAGAAGTTGCTGTGGAATCAGGAGTTGGAGCTAGATGGCGAGGCATATCACTTATATATGTAATATTTATTTCCGCTGTTTGTTGTTGTACACTCTAATAATGTAATGTGGTGTAATGTAATAACTGATACAGTGATTCTTTTTAAAGATATTTATTTATCTATTATATTTGTTCTGCTGTGAAATGTGAGATTCTGTTATTGTTTTTGATTCTTCTTTCTTCTTCTTCTTCTACCTCTTCTTCTTTAAACCCTAACGATTCGGTTTTTTTGGGCGTTCGACTGTGCGGCATTTGATACAATGGACGTATCGATGTCGACTTTCGGACATCGAGAAATCGGGGTCGTTACAGATTGGTATCAGAGCATTTGGTTAAGCGACAACCTGGGCTCTGTTGGGTGTTACTCAAAGATAGAGTCTGTAGTACTCTTGAATGAGTTTGAGTATAGTAATAGATATGAGCGCGTATTTATTAGTGAATATAAAATTGTTTTGTATTGTGTTGACTTATCGGTTGATTGTTTATAGATTATAGTCGGTGCAGTTTGGCCAACTGTATCGATAGGGATTTCTGAACTCTTAAACAAAATAAACCGACACAGTATTGTTTTAAATTAGGGTAAATGTAATAATTTTGCCTAAAACTATTTTTGTATATAAAAGAAATGATTTTCTGTGAATTATTATAACATATGGTTGCTTGGTTGTTAGGAAGTGATGATATTGAATTATCATCATTATTGTATGGAAATTTAATAAGAAATAATGGTATAACCAAAGATTTGGAGATAAATTCATTTAACAAATGAAATTTATAAATATGAATTGAAAGGATAAGGGAATGAATCCATATACAAATGAGATTTGTAAATGTAAATTATAAATATGATTTATAATTTGGAATAAAATTCATTAATGGAATGAAATTGGTAATGTGAATGTATAAATGAGTTTTATAACTTGAAATGAGATTTGACTTGGATCAAGTTGAATAAAAATCCAAACATGGGAAAAATAAAAATTAAATGGATTGAATCCAAGTAAACTAATATGATAACTAACTAATTAAATGGATTCATACATGGGAGATCTATCACTGATAATATTTTACTTTCTCAAGAACTTATTAAAGGTTATAATAGAAAAAACATCTCTCCTAGATGCTTCCTGAAACTTGATATTCATAAAGCCTATGATTCTGTTAGATGGGAGGCTATCATTTCAATTATGTCCAGGATGAACTTTCCCCTTTCTTTTTTAGCCTGGATATACACTTGCATATCTACTGTATATGTGTCATTATCTCTTAATGGTGAATCTTTTGGCTATTTCAAAACTCAAAAAGGTATTAGGCAAGGGGATCCTATCTCTTCTTCTCTTTTCATCTTAGTTATGGAAGTTCTTACAAACCTGATTAGTTTAGAATGCAAAAATAAAAATATTGATTTTCATCCTAAATGTCAAAAACATCAAATCTCCACTTTAATGTTTGCTGATGATCTCTTGCTCTTTACTAAACCTAATATTAAATCTATTACCTGGGTGTTCTCCACTCTTCAAAAATTCAATCAGATGACTGGTCTCCACATAAATAAAATTAAATATCACATAAAAATTGCTGGGGTTACTAATATCAATTACCAGAATATTCTTTTGGTTTCTGGTCTGCAGGTCATGGATCAGAATGCCATGTACCTTGGTGCTCCTATGTGTAAGTCCAGAATTTCTAATGCGCAATGCCTTCCTTTATTCGAAAAAATAACAACTAGACTCAAAAATTATAATGCTAATAATCTTTCACAAGCTGGCAGGCTTGTGATCCTAAAAAGCATTGCCACTTCTATGTGTGCTTACTATTTTAGGCTTTTCATCATCCCTACAAAGCTTATTGACATGTTAAATAGGGCCTTTAACCATTTCCTGTGGCATGGAAATATTTACTCCACTAAACTCATACCGATTGCATATAAGAAGATTATATTCCCTTTTAATATGGGGGGCCTTGGTATCATTAATCTTAAAATATGGAACATTGCCACTGCTTCTCAACTTGTCAACATATTACTTAGTAATTCTATGGGGTTGTGGGAGGTATGGAATAGACAGTACAACCTTAAAGGTGGCAATTACTGGACTATGGATGTTAATAAAGCAGCTAGTTTTCGTTAGAAAAGACTTCTGAAGAATAGAAGACATTACCTGCCTATGGTGCAATGCAGCATTAACAATTCTTTTTGGTATTCCCCTTGGTGTGCTCCAGGTATGATTCTTGCCCACTCGATTGAATATAACCTCATTCATAACTCTGGTATATCTCAAAATGCTAATGCTAATTCCTTTATTGTTAATGAGGATCTCCTTTTGCCTCAAGTCAGTTCCCCCACGTTGAACAACCTCTGGTCTTCAATTACTGCTTCATTTAAGTATGTGGATCAATCGGGGCCAAAACAGAACGACAAACTCCACAGTACTTCATTGGTCTACAAAGCAATAATTCAAAAGTATCAAACTTCTCCTTTTCCTTGGCATGCTCGTATATGGAAGTGTGGATCGAAACCTAAGCACAACCTCCTTCTCTGGAAATGCCTGATGAATGCTCTTCATACTCAGGACAATCTTGTCAAAAGGCAATTTATCAATCACTCTGTGTGCATCCTTTGTAATCGAGCTTCAGAAAATGTTGGTCACTTGTTTTTCAACTGTCTATTTTCCTTCCATCTATGGAAACGAGTTCTTCTTCACATTCATGAGAGGCCTCCGTTTAGAGACTTCAATCTTGAATGGGTTCGTATCTTTCAACGAACCAGGTGGAAATCTATATCTTCCACTCGTCTTCTCCGATACCTTAAGCTTACGATAGCGGCGATTTGGGAGGAAAGGAATTCGCGTAGATTCTTGCAGTCTTCCACAACTATTTTCGCTCTTTTTTTCAAAATTTTGTTGTAATGTGACGCTGTGTTATTTGACTGTTTGTATCGTTGTTTATGTTCATGCTTTGTAGCCTATTATCTTTGTATTTGATTTGGTTTAATAAACTATGGACTGTCCACTATAAAAACAGGCTGGCTTTGCCAAAAAAAATTAATTCATGAAATAGGAAAGTTGAGTTAATTAAATTGAAACTTGAATTGTGAGTTAAATAAAAATGGTTTGAATTTGCAGATAAATTCAAGCAAGTAGAAATAAATTAAAAATTTCCTTGTTATTGATAAAATGAATTCGAGATAAATTGAGAATGGAAATTTGAAATTAAAAATGGATAAGTGAATAAAAATAATTTAGTTAAATTAGTAGATGGAATGGATTTGGTAAATAATAAAAATCAAATCAAGGATTTATGTTTGGAAGTGTTACAAGGAAAAAAAATAAAATTTGAGTTTCAAATTGAAATAACATGAAGAAAATAAATAACTTAAGTAAATTTGGATGAAATCTCGACTTAAGTAAAATTGTGAAATGGTTATTGTCAAGTTGTATGGAATGCAAAATGAATTGAATGGAATCAATTGAAAATGAAAAGAATAAAGAGTAAATTGAGTTGGTATCAATTTAAATTAGTTATAAACTAGATTTGGATATTCTATTTAGTGAATATCGTCGAATTTGCATAGAAATGGTTATCGTTTGACGCAAACGAGATTGCACAAAATCCTATGAATTAATGAAAGCCAATAAAATTGATTTTGGATTAATTGAAATAGATATGAGTTCGTCTCGTTTAAAAATGAATTGAATGAAAGAAAGTGAATTGTAAATCACTTGAGTTGAATAGAAATGGTATGGAATGTAGTTGTAAGCAATTAAATTTGTATTGAAACCTTATAAATTGCTTATGGAAATTATTTTGATTCCATTGCTTATGAAAACTATGTGTTTACTATTGAAAATAAGTGAATTGTAAATGAATTTCCTATATATATATGTCACTTATGTGTTTAAATTGAGTAAGTACAGGTACAGGAGGGTTGTTTGGCTGGATCTGGTATCGCTAACATGCTAACAATAAACCGCTTTGCTTAAAAATGCTAAATAAGGTACGCCTACGCAATAAAAATAGGAAATATGAACTGTTTTTGTTTTTTTCCGACCGGGTGGGTCGATGTATATATATTTATATCTTTTGTCAAATTGCAAAAGCTCCTCCGTACAAAGGGGACTCTGCCAAAATTTTTAGAAAATTTTGGGAGTTAGAAAATTTTTGAAAAAAAATTTGTTAGCGGCAAACGATTTCAAAATTGGAAATTGAAGTAAATTAGTAAATGAAACTGATTTAAAATAGTGCGGTTGTGAATGAAAGATAATTGATAAAATTCAATATTCAGAAGATAAACTGAATCCAAATCAATTGAAATTGTAAATTGAATTCAAATGAAATTGAAAATGTAAAGTTGAATAAAAATGAATATATATAACTTCAATAGTAAACTAAAGATGGTATAAGAAGTATATATATATATATATATATATATATTGAAAATTTTGTAAAGGAATGTGCAAAATAAATTGAATGTTGTAATTGAATGTTATGGCTAGTAAAATATACAGGCATGTTACAGGAAAAGGAAAAAGAATTGGATTTTGATTTCTGAAGATAAATTTGAATTGCTCGACAAAAAGGTATGTATTTGAATTTCAGTATGAAATTTGGTGATCTTCTTGTCTAGCCACTTGGCCTTTTGTTTTCTTTTGGAATCTGAGGGCCTGTGGTGCCATTTTGTAATCGTACCGAGCTAGCCATGCAAAGGAGACGCTGACGAAATTTTTCGAAAATTTAGGGAGTTAGAAAAATTTTGAGAAAATTTTGAAGTTTGGAATTTGAATTTGAATTTGAATTGTTAAGAAAACAATGTTGTTTGGAATCTATAGAAGATTTTAGAAAAATAATTGAAGTGATAATGGATCTTTACTAAAAACATTTGTTTTGACAAATTGTTGAAAACTATTTGTTTTGGGAAAATATCAAACGGGTTGAGGATCATTCTTCCTAACTTGTAATTTCGGGACGAAGTTCTTTTAAGGGAGGAAGGATGTGACGACCCAGAAATATTTAACATTTGAAAATAAAATATTTAATTGATTTTAAATATTTGGAAGTTATTTTAACTTGAATTTCAATTACAACTATGAATCTAACAATTTAATTATCAAATTTAATTATGGAAGATTTGGGTAAAATATAAAATCCTCAATTTGATGCTGACTAAAAGTAATTTGATAGCTTAGAAAATTTATATTGATAATACCGAGGTTAATGGAAGCTTCAGAATTTAATTTGGAAATACTTTGTTCATTTTTGAGATAATATCGTTTAAATCGATATTTAAAAATAGCCTTCCGAAGTACAGTCTCGGAATTCGATGAAACCAATTCCATTAGATCCGTAATAGTTAGTTATTATCGGATTTCAATTTTCGTAGCAATCGGAGTTGTCGTTTAACCCTATCAGCTTAAAACGAATGGAAACTATTTTAATCGATTCAATTTAAAATTGAACGTTTACTTCCGTAACTTGCGTATATGATCGAATTAGCCTCCGGAACACGTTCCATTATGTTCAGAATGCGGATAAATCCTTATAAATGCCTGACGGCATGCCTCGATAAGAGTTCGGGATTTCGAGCTAGGTTATACGAGATATTTCGAATATAAAAAAAATCATAAAAAAAATCAAAACTCTACCTTCCTCTATACACTTCCTCTCCTTGATATTTACAGCCGAACCCCCCTCTCCTCCAAAACACTTCTTTTCCAGATTGAACGATTCAACCTTTCGTTATAAAAAAATGGTAATTTCGTTCGAACGAAATTCGAATCGAACTCGCGAAGCCTGGGCTGGCGTTTTGGGGTTCGAGAGGCTCGACATTATGGTATCGGCAGTCCTTTGGTGGTTGCGGCGCACTCACGCATGCATTCTGATGATTTCGAGCGACGAAGTCAGTGGGAGATCGGCGATTCGAGAGCTCCGTGGGAATTAATGGAGGCGTGGCAAGTGGAGCTGGGGCAAAGGCCGATTGGGCTCGGGGTTCACAGTGGAGCATCTGACAACGGTGATGGTCGCGAGTGGCTCGACATTTGAGGGTTCGGCAACTTCGAGGTGCAGGCGCACGCATGTAGGGGGATCGCGGTGGCTGTGCGTTTTCTGGGTAGGTTGTAAGGTGAATTCGATTTTTATTTTTTTTAAATTTATTTTCAATTTAATAATTACGCATGTAAATTTGAAATCTACAAATTTGTTAATATATGCAGTGATGTATAAATGTTTATAAAAATATATAGATATATGCACACACAAATTTTTAGCTTACTGTAAATCTTGAAAGTTGCTAAATTACAGAAATAATAATACAGTACGATAAAAGGATTCTGTTTTATATATAAGTTAGAAAGGAATTTTATTTTGTTATTTGCAGAAAATAATAATAATAATGGTATTAATAAAAGATATTTTGAAGCATGAGGTTTAAATCTATGAAGATTATTATATAGGTATATATATGTAGTTTCATAGAAAATCAAAATATACATATACATATTTTTAAAATTTACTAGCTTATTTTTTTAATAATATATGATAAAGATAGATTTGTTTAATAAAACTGTTTTTAATTTTTCTAGTTGCTATAAATATTTTATTAAAAAAAGAAATTTGTTTACAATTCAAATTTTAGTTTAAAATGAATCCCTTGGTTAATTTAAATTATTAAAGGGAGTTTAGTTTAAATTTAACAATTAGTTGAAATTAAATCTATTAAATGGAAATAAATCGTTCAGTTGGCTTGAATATTAATTAAATTTTTAATTGTTATACAAGGTCGAATACAATGAAGAAGACTATCTGGAATAGGAATAGACTGCAAATTAAAATCAAAGGTGAGATCTTCTCACTCAATTTTAAATTGGAATTTCCAGTTTGATTTTAAATAAGTTAAATTTAAAAATTGTTGATTGTGTGCTTGGATGATGGTTGTTATTATTTGTTTTGAAATAGACCATATTACGCCGCATAATAGCGGATGATATTTTATAAATCCCATATACCGCGATATTCCACTTCAAAGTGGAATTGGTATTTAATTGTTGTGCTAACGATTGTGGATGCAGGGAAATAGGTTGGAGGGATCCAACTGGATTCCGCACAAATAGTAATTTTATTTATATTCTATGATATACCTCATTGATAAATATGTTTTATCTATGAATCTGTGTATATAGGTAAGCGTTATGGGTATACCACTTATCGATGTTAATATGATTGAATCTGTGATGGTTGATGTTGTACACTATTGTGTTGAACCCCTGGACTACACTATACACACACAAATATGGATTGCACGTGGAAATTGGTTAAGTCACAGTTTTTGAAATAATTTTTGAATTAAATTTTGATGGTTTTGGAAATAAATCAGATTTAAAGTGGAAAAACTTTTGAAAAGGAATTTTGAAATAAAAAGTAATTTTTGAATAAATTAATTTGGCTTTGAAATTTGTTTTAAATTTGAATAAAAATTTGAAATTAAATTCTATGTTGTAAGGTTATGATTTCAAAAAAAAGATTATATAGGCTTATATGAACTTGAACCATTTTATAAAGTGTTGTTTTGGGGATTTAAATTAACCCAAAGATTCTAACTTGTATAAATGAAATCGGATTTTTTCCAAAATAAAAACTATTTGTTTTCGAGCGACATAAGCTTTCATATAAGAAATGAATTTCCAATTGGTATTAAAGGAAGTTCAAGTTGAATTAGAAATGGCTTTCCAAGTTAGGAATGGTATGGAAATTATGGCCTAAAAAGATTATACAAGTGATAAAGGTGTTTATATGGGTTTTAACCATTAAAAAAGTACGGCTTTGGAAATTTAAATGAAAACCCAAGTTTTATACTTGGATGGCTTTAATTATGTAAATTGTAATCAGTTTTCCCAAAATGAAAACTATTTGTTTCAAATAGTTATAGCTTTCATAAAAATTAAGGATTTCCAATTTGTATCGAAAGATTTCAATTTGAAATGAAATTGTAAATAGTTGGGAAAAACTATAAATTAACCTTGGTGAAGACAACTAAATCTTTTTTTGAAATCAAGGAGGATTTTTAAATGGTAATCCTTTAAATACAAGATTTGAATTGGAAAGGATTTGAGAGTTACGAATTAAATCTTAAATTGAAAGATTGGATAGTTAATCCAATTTGAAAAGGAACTATTTTGAAAGCTATAAAGTGAATCTTTGTGAAATTGGGTGAACTTTGTGGAATAAATCTTTTTGTTTAAAAGATTTAAAATGGTAATTTTTTAAAACCATTTGAGAGAAAAGTTTTGGATATTAAGTTGTGACTTAATTGAAATTCCATATCGATATGTTTTTAAATGTACGCTCATTATCGGTTTAGCCGTGAGAGGGCTTTGTGTCATATAACCCATTCTGAATAATGATACGTCGATATGGATAGCATTTGAAGACCGATGGTGAAGACCGGGTATTTGCGAAAATGATAGGATGACCTATCGATTGTCTCTGCACTAAGTCGCACCGGTATAGAGATTTCCTAAGTGATGGAAAGTCCGATCGGGATTGTGAATACCTGGAAATTGCAAGGGCTTCTACGGAAGTGCCTTTGGTTCTATTCGAACCCAGAACAGACTTGTATGGATGTGTGTCTGACATTGCACTTTGAGATGTAAAGCTGGTTTCTATCAAATACATTTCTGTTGGTGGCGGAGATTTATTCTCTTATCTTAACACCCTTCTCTGAGACGTACGAGCTCAGAGGTTATGTAGTTGATGGTTACTAGTGATACATTCCCTATTTGGTAATGTGGCATGCCGAGTGTTGTTGTGTGTTATGATCATTTGTTGATCATTTGTGATCGAAGCATGGCTTTGTGAAAGAGCATAGCTTCGTGGACGAGACTTCGTCGAGCCTCACAACCCGGTAATGGTCAAAACAAGAATCGTGGCAGCAAGGTTATTTGGGGATAGCTCCTCCTGAGGGTATGACCATTTCCTTCTGGATAAAAAAAGTGATATCATGGTATGGAGCCCAGATATTTACTTATGTTGATTCTTTATGGAAAGTGGTATCATGGTATGGATCCCATATACTTTACTGTGTGGTTGTTGGATTGGAGGCCCTCGGATAAAGGTCGGTAACGACCGGGGGATGGCATACTCGTGTCAGTTGTTACCTTGTTACAGAGGTAACCCGGCCTTGTGTAGTAGAGATCCAGTTAGGTTCTCGGGGACGTCCCTCCAGAGGCGTTCCATTTTATTTGGGAAGTTCCTTTACCTGACCATTTGTTGGAAAATCCAAAGAAACAATACGAGCCATGTACGGGTTTATTTGTATAACCTGCCATGGAATGTGGCGATAACCTGCTATTGAACATGGTAGCTATAGTAGGCATAAGTGTGAAATGCCTATGCTGGCTAAAATTAATATTATATTTTCGAATTTTTTTACACACTATGCACTAATAATAATAATATCAAAGGATTTTGCGTATCAAGCATGTTTGACTATCATAAGGAGAAATCTCCTCCAATTTTGCGTTTGCATTGTGTGTGGCGGGAGGCCTTGTGGTAGTTTCATTTCCCAAAAACATAGCGGATTTCTTTTCCTTTCCTTGTGAAAATAACTATTTTTGAGATCTCACACCAGTCCCATGACTGACCTGGAGTTTATTGTTCCCATTCTAAACTCTGGGTGCCCACAATTTTCCATACGGGCAGCCTAGAGTCAGGTTAGCAGTTATTTGGGGGCAAAGTCAAGAAGTTGCTGTGGAATCAGGAGTTGGAGCTAGATGGCGAGGTGTATCACTTATATATGTAATATTTCTTTCCGCTGTTTGTTGTTGTACGCTCTAATAATGTAATGCGATGTAATGTAATAACTGATTCAGTGATTCTGTTTGAAGATATTTATTTATTTATTATATTTGTTCCGTTGCGAAATGTGAGATTCTGTTATTGTTTTTGATTCTTATTTCTTCTTCTTCTACCTCTTCTTCTTTAACCCCTAACGATTCGGTTTTTTGGGCATTCGACTATGCGACATTTGATACAGTGGACGTATCGATGTCGACTTTCGGGCGTCGAGAAATCTGGGTCGTTACAACTTACTAAAATGTTTAATACCAAACATGTAAGAGGATTCCTTATGTATTGGTAATATGAATTATCATGCATGTTATGTAATCTACATTATCATATTTTTTATGTATTTGATACATGAAGCGAATAACAAATCCAAATAGATATCACCAAATGACTTTTGTAGCACTCTCTAGTATTTACGAAATACTAGAGAATTGTTTGTAGAAACAATGAACTCATTATAAATGAGTGTTCAAACTCAAACTTCATAAATGATATTGAGTATAGTATGTCAATAATAAAATTCAAGCTAAAAATCTTTAAGTTGGAAATGTTACAAATAGAAGAGATTGTGGCTGTTTCGATAAAATGCTAAGTATATCACCTTGAATAGCGTCTCAATAAAAGCAATGTATATAAATATAAATGCATAAATTTAAAATTGAGCTGAGGATGATTCAAATGTTAAGAATCCCATAACATTGTTATATAATGACAATTTCATGATATAGTTCATAACAGAAGTTAGAGCTCACTGGAAGTTGAGAGACACACTCTGAATTGTTCAACATGGTAAAGGTAGCTTATCAGTACTAGAGAGAGTTAATTCATAGAGTAGATGATTAAAGCAACATATATGTTCACTAAGGGACTGACCTGATTGGTTTTGAGAAAACCAATTAGAGAAGTTGGAATAAGATTTTATAATTGATTCCAAATACAAGTGGGAGATTGATAGAGTTAGGGGTATGCTCTAGGGCAGTTATGTAATTTATTACATATTCTAACTCATTAACCAATCTTGTTCGAAGTAAAGATGCCTATTTTCTATTATATACTTCATATAATGTGTTATATTAATTAATTAATTTAATTAAAACTATATTTAATAGAAAATCCATAAATGATATGTTTTGTGATAGCAGTTACAAAGTTTTATAACCGTTAGTAATTTATATAATAAGAACAAATGTGCCATTTTAAATGTTTCTAGTCAAGATGCATTGAGACTGATGTATCCATTGAGATCAGAGTATGTAATACTCTAAAAATGTTGGGTAGTGTAGTACTCATGACTTTTGGGGGGCACCTAGGGGTTACGTATTGACAGCTATTGGATAATTATGGAACGACTGAACTCGATTGCTTTCTGTTGGTTAATATAATTAAGGTCAAATAGAAAATATCGATGTGACTGGTTTAAACAATTCTCTAGGCTTGAGAATACCATCAATCTTCAATATGGAAGCTCTGCTTTGATTATAGTCAAATCATGTCATAGCGTCCATCGGGTGACTATAGTTTGGTCGAGTAGAAGTATTGGAAGTGAAACACTGTTCAAGAGAGGATTCGTCTCTAAGGAGCCAGCATCATGGTCAATTCAAAGCCAAGTCTCTGGTCACTACATTTCTTTTAATAATAATTGTTATTATTTAACCAAGGACTTTATGTTTGGACTATAAATCTACATATGGACTATATTCGAATTTTGGTTGTCATCAAATTCCATAAGTCCAAAATGGTGTAGTTTTGACGAAGAGAATTGGTGTGAATGAAAGTCACAACCGAGTAAAGCTTAACATAGTGAATTTGGATTTTACCATAACCAAGTAAGTGATAAATTTTGCCAAAATTTCGCACCACCTGCTAAGTGATGTATGAATGTTAATATTCAAATAGTTCGATATTGATTACTAACCAAATTTACATCCGATGAGTCATACAACTAAAACAATGAAATCTCCGTTGACCAGATTTATTTTGTTTATAATTATAATAAATTAATTAATATTTATGAAATATTAATTATAAAATTTTAATTATGATTTGAAGAAAAAATATTATTAAATATATTTTTAATCGCTATAAATATGTCAATTGATATACGATATCGATAAGCGATTCAATTAATGTTTTTCAATTGATCGTTATAAATTTGTTAATCGATATATTTCACACAAAAATATTTTTCGTTAATGTTTTATTAATTTTCAAATGAATAATCAATTAATGTATATTTTAAAATAATAAAATTTTAAGGTGTTGTGCATATGATTTGGAATTATTATTATTTTTAATATATATATATATTTAAATACTATAAATATGTTTATGAATATATATAAATATATTTAAAAAATATTTATATATATACTTGGTTCAATTTTTTATATACCATTTATTCATATATTATTTTGATATTTTTTATAAAAACATATATATATATATATTATATATAATATATATATATATATATAAATATTTTCATTTACATAAAATATTTAAAATGAAGTTGACATATCATTTATACGTATATATTGATTTAAAATATTTATATGAGTAACAAGTTTAAATACATAAATATATGTATTTTGACAACATACAATACATATCAGATGATCAAATATGTCCTTTGCGATGTAAATCCTGACATCTATACACGGACATGTTACACCTTGCATGGGCTATCAAGTTACGCATGCACGTACGTACATATATGCATATAATACGTATATGTATATTTATATGTATTAATATGTAAATTAAATAAAATTATATAATTTTAAATTTTAAATAAAATAAGAGATTTTATTTAAATAAAATTTAGAAATGTTCTAAATAAATTAGACTTTATATGACCAATATAAATCCAATAAGGGACTTTTTGAAAATCATGTATAACTTCTGCTACGGGCTGACCTAGCTCCAACAACATCCAAATCAGGAAAGAAGGATAAAAATAAGACTTCATCCGAATAGCCACTTTAAAGCAAAACTAGGTGGCCAACATACAAAAAAGAATTCATCTTTGAAATAGCTCAACTTATTCCAAAGGCCCATCACAATTCGACAAACCTTGGAGGGCTCTAATTATGTCAGTGAAGGGGATCCCCTTCGATGATTGAAACTATATAGATAAAGAATCTCTTAGGCATTAGGCTCATGGAAAAAATGACGAATAAAGATTACATACATTGTAACATCCCGCCTTTTCGCACGATTTAAACAGACACACGTGCCAATTCAAACCATACGGAAGGGCGGATTGTTATGGGGTAAATAAGAAAACAGAGAAGAAATAAAACAAAATAGAATCTCACAGCGGAAGGATAAAATATAATAATAAAATATACAGTTTATAAAACTGTTTACAAAACATTTGATTCTTCTTTATACAATTAAATATCAGAGTTCACATACCAATAATATCAATGCAGCGGAATACAGTGTGAGTGTAGTGCAATACTATAAATAATAATAATATAAATCTTCATCTTCGTCCTCCAGAGCTAAATCTTCAAATCGTGAAACGCTCGGACTGACCCGAGCGAATTTGAAAAGACAAAAACACTCGAGTCAGAACTAAAAGATCTTATGTAAGTTAAATTTACAGCAATAAATATGAGTGCAGTAACTCAAGAGACGCTCGGGATTTACATCTCCTAAGGATCCGTTAAACTATTTACTATATAGTATATTGCGCTATTATAATAGTGTCTAATTATAAAATAAACTTACTTTTAAATAGCGTTAAGGGGTTACCCATATAGCCCTTAACACAGAATATATTCCCATAGTCTATACAGTACCGTAATTTCCCCCGTACTGGGCGTCGTCAGAGGGCACTCCATAGGTATGGTACAAAACAAAATCGTATAAGGCGCGCTAGGGTAGGTGACACGGCACAACTAGGCAATGCCAGGGTAGATATACCAATTGCTATCCGGGCTGATGGTAACGCATAACCGCAGCTACCGCCCACCTCGAACTAACACCCCCAAATCAAAGAAATCAATAGTGGCCACCGAATCAATCCAAAGTCAGAGTATAGTATCGAAGGGGTGCGTTCGATCAGGGGAATGACCTCATTGGCCCGAGAATCGCTCCTGTTTTAGCCACCTTATGCAAACTCACGGGAGTTGGGTCCACGTATTTACCTTACAGGAAACGTCGCCACCAACCTACCTCAATTTGGAATCTCCACCGCGTACACGGTTGTTAAAGTGGTTTTCGGAGTTGGCAGAGAGTATGACAACTTCCGATCCCGGTCTCTTCAACAACCAAACGTTATTATAACACCGCGGTCTTTAAAAGTAGTTTATACTTTAAAAACCAGAATAAAAATTTCCATTTCAAAACTATATAAATACGATACCCTTTTCATTTCAAAACGAACTCATTTTGATATTATTTTATAAAACCCCAAATCAAAATATCATTTTTATTCAAATATATTTCTTTTCCAAAATCATGCCACTTTTAAAAATTTATAATACCTCGAAACCAAATATTTGAATTTTAACTTTCAACATAAGACTTCAAAATCCATAGATTAAAACCATAACTTCTAAAACTTGAATGGTTTGGATATTCAACGGTATATAGAATAAATGGTTTAACTTTAAGGTCACTTTGTAAAGAAATATTTCCATGGCTTTACAAATATATCTCTTTATTTAAAGTCTAAACCAAAATTTAAATATCACTTTCAAGTTCCAAAACCACTTCAATTTCTATATATATATATATATATATATATATATATATATATCCATTTGGAGCCTAAATATTTCAAAACTAAAGTTGGAATTTATTCTTTCAACAAATTAAAAGTTCTATTATTTAGTCTTGAATATTCACATAAAATCCATAAATAAAACTCCAATTTCTAGCAATTAAATATTTTCTTCAATTTAATTTATACTAGAATATTCATTTCAATTTTATCTTGGGAAAAATCCAGTTATAAATATCATATCTTAAAATTTCCAAACTTAAACATTTAATCATATGATATAAATTATCAAACTCCATTTTCTCAAATTTTCATTTTTATTTAAGAGATTTATACACAGTTTTAAAATTCACAATTTCTAACTTCATATGTATATATGTATAGAAGAAAAAATATCAAAATTAAAATTATTATAAACTGTATTCCATCCAAACCATAAAAATCACTTTAAAATATTTTATATATAGACCACGGTGCCTGTATATAATTTTCTATCCTATGGTCAAGTGATACGGATATTTATCATTTTAATCCGCAAATTAAAAATAAAATTTTGCGGTTGTATATCATTTCAAACCACAATCCCGAATGAAACGAAAAATGCATGATAACTTGCAGTTTAATGATATACAATAAAACATCCATTCATCAAAATCATCCATCATCCAAATCACAAACACCATCCAATAATAAATCGATATCAATATATATCTGATATTATATAACAGGTAATAACTGGCAGTTATATTCAAAATAAAATTTAACAACTATTAAACTAATAGTTTATATTCAGTAATAAATTTTATAACTGTTTTCTAGTAGTTTATATGCAAATAAATAAATTCTAACTGTCAATCAATATGCAATAAAAAAAATTAACCGTTATATTAAATAAACGCGATTTAACAGATATGATGAATAAAACATGCCAAACAGTCATAAATAAATTTCTACTCGTATCTAAAATAAATTTAACAAACATAAGAACTTTTAGAAGTTGTGAGTGGGTTAAAACACTAACCTTTGGGATTTAAATCGAATTTAAATTCGATTTAAACCCAAAAATCCGACGGTCTCCAAATCTGTCCAAACCAGGGTCATCAGATCCGGAATTTAATTACGATCCTAACGGAAAAAATCTCGTGTGAATCGGAGTACGTATGCAGAAGTTATCATCGTTAATGATTTTGAAATCTAAATTTAAATTAAACAAAGAAGATACCATTTCCCAATTGCCACGTCACCCCCCCAAATTTCTCTCTTCCTCACAGAAACGCGACTACAGGTACCACTCACGAACCCAAATACACGGCCATTGACCATGCAGTTGACCATGAACTGCTCCATCTACGCGCCGCCGAACCAAGGTCGCCTCCACCATCGAGAGCCCCATCGCCGGCCGCACCTTCCATACTCGTCGCGTCCCTCCAGGTGGTTGCGCTGCCGCCACTTCCTTAAACCCTAATCGCGATTTGAGCCAAATCCAACCGTTGATTTGGCAAACGAACCACACAGATCGACGTGCCTTGGTGCTCTCCACGATACCCAGAAGGGGTTTCTCGATCAGACTCCATTTGATTCCGGCATGATGAACGGCCGAGAATGATTTGAATTTTTCTGGACAAACAATAGCTCCAATCGAAAAATGGATATCACCACTGAATTACGCTCATCGAGAGTATTGACATATATATTTTTTTGGAATTTTTAGGAGGACTTTGAATTTTCATTTGAATTTTGAATTGAAGTAGATCTAGATTTTGCAACCATTGAGGAGAGAAAGAGATGAAGAAAATGAACGTACAGACAAATGATAGAAGATGGAGGCTAGGGTTTATCACAACATATATATAGACAACTCGTAGTAGGCTAGGTGGTCACAAATTACGAACGTGCTAAGCGGTAGTTGGCCCAAAAAGCCCGTTCTGACCCCGGAACGAAATTTATTAAACCCATATATCCAAATAGGTATTTTAAAATATTCTGAACGCGATGGAAAAAGTTTCACGTCCAAATTCGATTGTATGAAGAAGTTATGCTGAAAACAAAATTTCCAAATTGATTTTTAATTAAATCGATTTCAAGGCATTTCGCGTCCGTACGATCAAACGACAGGTCCGATCGATACGAAATTTGAAACCCTATAATAATTCACCGATACGGATCCGATGAAACTGGTTTCGTCGAAATCCAAGTCCGTGGACAAAATGGCTATTTTACATAAATTAAATAAATTAATAATTAAATAAATTAATTCGTTATTTGAATTTCAAATTCTACAATTCATAAATTTGTCACCTTGTATTACCAAATAAATTAAAAATCCTTTAAACCAAATTCTAATACAAAGGTAAAGTAAATAAATTCACAATTTATAGTATTTAACATTAAATTCAATAATCCAGCTATTTAATAATCATTCCTTTAAACCTGATTTGAATTCTCCTATTTATCTATTTAACCCTTTCTAGAATCATAGCTAATATTTGTCTTTCCTTCCTTACCCAAATGTTCTTATTCCATCAAATTTTATTTACTGAAGGTTGCACTTAATCCAATTTATACGTCTTGCCCCTTTTCTCTTTAAATCCATAAATCTTCATGTAGTATATAGATTTATCATAAATTTTATCTATTTTTCCTTTTTAGGCAATGTTCTATATATTAGATTTCATTTAAATGCAATAAATCATACTATTGTAGTTATATCCAATTAAATAAATAAATGCTTGATTCCCATCTTTACTCATTTGATTGCAATTAACCTTTTTACCATAAATTAAATTCCAATATATCAAATAAACTTTATTTCCATTCCTTTTACTCACAAATCATCGTATTATAAAGATATTTACGTTATTCCTCATTTATTACCTTAATTTATTTAAGGCAACATTAAATTAATATCTATTGCAATGATTTCAAATTTAACTGAAGGAACTAAGTATATAACTCAAAATAGTTGTGGTAAAACTCTTAATCCCGCATTTATAAGTATATTATTTCCCCTTAAGTGTTATAGATATTACAGAGTATTGGTTTTCATTTAATCATTATTTATTATATATTACTTAAATGAATTCACTATTCAAGTCCGTTAAATTTTATTACCAACATCCATCTACCTTTTCCAATAGATTTTGAATTCCATTCAATTTATAACAAATCATAATTTCCAATCACTCTTTATTATAAACCCAAATCTGCAATTCATTACCTTATATTAATGTCATCAAATTTTTATTTATTATTATAACTTTACGTTAAATTACTATTCAATGTATATTTATTCATCAATCAAATCCGATATTTACTTTCTATCCTTCTATTTGATAAAAATCTAGTATATCTTTACATACATTCATTTATGGGTATTGCATTGAAATTAAATTTATTAGCCAATACCACATTATTACCATTTATTACAATTGGATTACTAATTTTATTCAATACCCTGAATAAATAACATAAATATCAATCATGTTCTTACTTTTGTTTCTCTCATATTTAAAAATCAACTTAAAGCATTTAACTTATTTTATAGGGTCGATATTTTATTCAAGTCATAAATTATTAACCTGCACAAATATGATACCTTAATTTATTTAAATTTCCATTTACAACTTTTATTGCACTAAATCAAATTTATGCTTTCTTAAATTTCTCTTATTAGATCTTATATCCAGGTAAGAATCATTTTCCTACTTACTTCATTTGAATATTATACAAATTTCTATATAAATAATTTCTTTTAGCCTATACTTCAATATTTGTTTATAAAGTGAAAATTTTCCACTAAATTAAATTACACAGCTCATAAATCCAACCTAACTAAATCCACGAATTATACGGGTCGTTACATACATGCTATTCAAGAAGGTGTAGTTGTTTGGGTGTAATTAGGCCGAAGCAAGCTATATGTACTGTAGAATTGATCGAATAAAATGAGTGATGGCGTAAAGGAACTAGAACTTCTTCAAATGGATTGCCACACCTCTCGCGTATTCTTCAAAGAGGTGACTCATCAACTTTCGACATTAGAGAATCCAAAAGATCATTAAAAATAATAGCACTACCAATGTTGATATCGGGGGCAACTCTTACTATAGGCCCCTTGGCCTGCACATAAGAACCATCTGAAGAGATTTTTCTACTTGATGACTAGTTGATTGGTATCTAAACCATGTAGGAGTATGTTTTGCTATATGTAACGAGGTATAACTAGATAATGTATCTAATTCAGCATATATTGATGCTGAGGGACCTGCGGCCAAGGTGAAGATATGTTAGGAGAGTTTACAATCCATAACTATCAAAACTTCACACATAAATAAATATCAGGCATATTAAAAGCTATAATCTTTAAAGTGGCAGTAGAATCCCTACATAATCATTGTACCAAATCCGATGGATATAAACGTGTGTCGATCGATTGGGTCTTCTACACTGACGTGTGGAAATAATGTGGCAATTAGAATCGTATAATGTGTGCTAGGTATTGCATCTATTTGATATCATATAGTCCAAACTTGTTATTTAGTAAAGAGATAGGATAGTTCGTTCAAGCATCGATTTATATCTGAAGTGACCGTCATCACAATCCGTCCCAACGGATTGTGCTCATCTACTATTTTGAAGGGATATTTGAAAATTTTCCACCAAAATTTGAAACATATAAATTTACTCGAGTTTGCCTCGAGAAGGACCTGAAGCAAACCCATGCTAAAGCGCTAGAGAATCGAACTCGAGTCGTACTTTGAGAAAGTGCAGCCAAAACTCGAGCAAATCCATGTTCCTACAAGTGCTCTTGCACACTCAAATTTTAGTGGAAATTCTCCAACTTCTCGATCGGCACCGATCCACAAAAAGAAAAGTAACAGCCTCCAATTTGTGGCTGCACGTAGTTTTTGCTCAAGTCAATGGTGAACACCTTCAAAGCTATGCCGCCACCCACTTGAAACAAATCGGGGAAATTGGATTTAAAAGATTTCAAATTTAGTCTTCGGATCGTACTATATTTCGATTCTTGAAGTCCACGAACGTGAATTAATGATTGCAACGACATTAGCATTCAAGAGGGATACAAGTTACACGGCAATGCGAAAGTGGAAGTTGACTTGATGGTTATAAGATCGGCATTGCCAGCTGTAGGAGATAAGAGCTCAAAGCAGAAGTAAAGTGGGAAAGTAAAGTGTAGGTTCGCAACCTTATAAAGCCTGATCCATAAACTTACGCATGCTTAAGGCACCATGGACTGGTATCAATCCATAGTCCATGGCATACGTATGTATGCATGCATGATAATATAGTACCTAAATTTCAAGGACTATGGTCTGACTTGATTAGTTCAAAGAAGGAAATCGTTGAAAGCTTTCTAAACTTGGAATGACGAAATTGAAAAGCATGCTTCAGTTTTTATACCATATGGAAGTTACAAGCCCAAAACTGCGCAAAGTGATGCAACCACTGATAAAAGATATTGTGCTTCTCAAAAGCAGTTCAAAGGAAAGGTAGTGTGTATTTAGAGTAAAAGTTTGAAACCAGTGACGTGGTTTCCTCGGTTTGTTTCGTTCTAAAGCATATCTTGTTCAAATAAGATATACTTGAAGGAAGGGCAAATATTGTCCAGCCTTGTGACCTGTCCGTATTTGGACGAACCAGATTGATTAAACAGTAGAATTACCAAGTATAATTCTAGAGCAATAAATGCCAAAATGTCAAGCAAAGTCGTGAAGTGAAGTCATCAGCTTTCCAGGAAATTTCAATCAAGGCCTAAATATCAACACACTCCAACCATATGCCCAAGGTCCAAGAAAACAATGAAGTTGCAAATCGATACCTAACCCTGAACATGGATTAGTACCGACCTTAAACTTGCCTGAAATTGACAAATAATTCATGCCGAATTGATTTAGAGTATTCATTGGTTAGTGCATACCATGTAAAATGGTCTGTTAGCCCATCTCGACTCAAACAATCAATGGATGAATCAAGTGCTTTTACCCTACCTCTAAACCATAGAATATACCTAACTTCATATCCATAGAAATGCAATCAATGCATCAAAGATAAAGATACAAGTCAACCAAGTGCTTAGAAGAGGGAATTCATGGTTTACAGAACAAGTTCATGGATCGGCACTGATCCTTGATTATTGTTGGGCTGGCCATGGTCTCTTTAGTTTAACTCCTCCAAAATGTGCGGAACATGTGCAAGAACGTGTTGATAGATTTTCGTCGACCTGCAGCTATAAGTAATGGAGGAGGGGCATTTTCTAAAGGATCTTTTCAGCTTATTAACGAATTTCTGCATTTTCCTTGCAATTCCTAGGACCATCACCAATCTATAAGAACAGTTTTGTAAAAATCAATCAGAAAACTCAATAATGTTTAAGTAGACATAGGCATTTGACTCGTGGAACCACTATAATTTTTGTATGATCTTTTTTTCCTCATTTTCCAATTTATTTTCTTTATTTTATTCTCTACTTTTAATCTCTGGTTGTTTGTGCCTATTTTTGGCGTAAACAACTTTCGGCTTAGGTATGTAGCTACGAAGAGCAAGACACTAATATCCAAACTTATTCCTAGAGCTTACGTTCCTTAGACAACCTTAAGGTAAAGACATTTATTAGTTGGCCCGATAATATCGAGTGATTACTTAACAAAGGTGTTCAACTTATTTAAAACTTGTTTAAACTTACCACATTCTCAATTAAAGTGTTATACCCAACTTTTTTTTAAACACTTAACTTTAAGTCTTAAAACAATATGAAAGTTTTAGTCATTCTAGCAAATAAAAATTTAGAACTAAATATCGGGTTTCATTTCAAATCATTTGAAATGAATATATATACATATATCATATTGTACATCAAATCATACTTTCAGGGTTAAATCAAAAATCATTTTCAAAGCGGTATCAAATACTTCATAAATATTACTAAGTATCATAATAAAATTTCATAAACGAATTTTCCAAATATTTATTTTAAAACTTATAAAAATACACATATAGATCGAGTAACACAAAAACTGATACCATGGAAACAGGTCCGACCAGGCCATACCATACATTCTCTTTACTAAGAAGGGTGGTATATGATAAGTGCTTACCAATCAAACACATCTCTTACCCATGTTTAACCACTTTCGAGCCACTCGAACTAAATAACATAAAAATCCTTTGTCCTTGAATCGATTTGTCAATTTCAAGAGCAATCTCGAACTTAAACAAATCGAAAAAATATTTTCAAAATGTTAGTATTCACAAATAGTTTCAAATAATACTACTATTATTTTCCCTAGAATCTTAGAAACCATTTTCAGAAACACCGGGATTTTGAGTTTTTCAAATTCTCAGTTTAATCCTCTTTGTTCACAAGCCATATTCTATAAACCATACTTATATAAAGTTACTTCCTTATATAAAATCCTTTCACAATGTTTATTTATAAATATCTTATCTTTCCTTTAGATTATAACAAACATCTTTTACTAAACCTTTTAACCCAACATTGTCATTGAACGCCTTATATCAAACTGTGAAACTCGATTCCCAAGGGATTTAGTAAACCATTTAATATAATTATTAAGCCTTTCTGGCCAAATAAATTCATATAAAATCATAAACACTTGGGAAAATTCTCCAAAAATCCAATAAATCAGAATTATATTTTCTACAACATGTAAAATTTTTAGGACCGAAAACACTGTTTAATTATTTTTAATAATTAAAACCAAAATAAATCCTTTTCCTCGCTTGGGAAATTCACAAAAATATCCATACTTGCTGGAAAAATTATGAAATTAAAACCCCATTTATAAAATAATGTTATAAACGTTATATCCAAATTTCAAGCCATTTGGATGTAATAAACTAGGTTTTTGCACTTATACCCCATTATTTAATTCCATAACAAATCCAATAATCTATCATTCAAGCATATAATCAACCAATCAATCATAATATGGCGTAACAACAACATATGATTCAGGTTTAACCATAAAACCAAAATAACATACAATTGTGATATGGATAACTATTATTCACCTTGATTAGATACAGAAATTGAGATTTAAGTGTTGATTTGATCCCCCTAAGCCTTATCCTTTGATTTCATGCATTTTCTCTACTTAGATCTCTAGCAATTATCGGCCTCTACTTAGTTTTAGATTGTATAAAGTGAATATGAGTGAGGAAATGAAAATGAAAGTGTTTATGTTTAGGAAATAAAACCTTTTCCTATTTTTCCTATCATATTATCCCTCCTCTTATTTAAGTTATAATCAATCTTATCAATCTCATTAAGTTATCATCTAATTAAATGTAATAAATAATATTACTCAAAATTAGGGGTGTTATGGACTGCCCTCCTTAAAGAATTTCGTCCTCGAAATTACAATAATGTACATAACAAACATATAACACAGGTATAAAATGTACAATAAAAATTAGGATAAGTGTCTTTAATCCTGTCCTCCGTCTTCCAAGTACAATCTTTCTTGTTGTCACTCCATTGGACCTTCACTGGTCGAACTGTCTTGTTTCTTAACTTCTTCTCATCCCTAGCCATATTACGAACTGGTTGCTTAATAATAGTCATGTTCATTTCCACCCCTAAGTCTTCCAATGCGGTCGGAGTAGTAATAGTTTCTAGATCATCAACACATCTCTTAAGATGGGAAACATGAAAAACATTGTGGATTCCTACCAAATTACTCGATAACTCTATCCTATAGTTGAGTTTCTTGATCCTCTCCATAGTAGGAAATGGTCTAGCAAACCTAGGTTCCAATTTCCCTGACTTTCCCAATTGGATTACACCCTGCACTGATGATACCTTGATAAAAACACGATCTCCCGTCGAGGACTCCAAGTCATTGTGCCTCTTATCTGCATAACTTTTCTACCTTGTCCGAGCTTCCTTCATTCTCATTTGGATCAACTCAATCTTTTCCATGGCCTCTCTCACCAAATTTTGACCAAGAACTAGTCTATCTTTGATCTCTAACCAAAAAATGGGTGATTCGCATGGCTTTTCATGCAAATATTCAAAAGGTATCAACCCTATACTAGTCCAATAACTATTGTTATCGGGATATTCGACTAAGTGTAGATGGTCTTCCTACGATCCTCCAAAATCTAACACACAAGCTCTAAACAAATCTTCCAAGATTTTGTTAATTCTAAGCGGCACTCATCTTGAGCTTGGTATACAAAACCTCTTGTAGACTCTTCCAGAATTTGCTAGTGAATAAAGAATCTTTATCACTGACTATACTACTAAGAATTCCATGTAGTTTGACAATATTCTTCATAAATAATAGCCAAAACAGGTGCCGTCCCTGTCAACTTAACGGGAATGAAATGTGCACTCTTAGTCAGTCTATCCACTATAACCCATGTACTCTCATTTCTCTTCTTCGACCTTATCAACCCATCAATGAAATCCATAGATATGGAATTTCATTTCCATACTGATATACCTTAAGGTTGAAGCAATCCACCTGGCTTCTGATGGTCGGCTTTCGCTTATTGGCAATGTAGACATTGCTTTACCTATAAGCCTACATCCCTTTTCATACCTTCCAAGAGGAAACTTCTCTTCATGTCATCGTACATCTTAGTTCCTCCGGGGTAAATGGTTAACATTGATCAATGACACTGCCTAAGAATTACTTCCTTACTATGTAGTTAAAGCGCTTAGTAGTTTAAAAGCCATAGAAGTACAAAAAGTTATAATGGGGATAAAGCGGGGATAAAGCGAGGATATAGCACAGGTGCAAAAGGCTTCATTAAGTATAAAAATATTTAAACAAATTTATCATATAAATTGTGTAGGAAAAGGAATTATTGTCTATTCCCATGCAACAAAATTGAAGAATATCAAGATTTGTGCATCCAAATTTAGCAACTACAATAGATTTCTAACTTATACTGGGCACTTATAACTTAAAATTAGGTCTTTAGCCTAAATTTTTCGATTCGTATGACGCCCCACCTCTATGTTGAGGAGCGACAATCCGTGTAATTGCTTTGTGCGAGTATCGATATGTCAGATAGTTTGGGCATGGATTTCATTTCAAGAGGAAATCCAACATATCAAATACAAACTCAAAGCTACTACACAGTGGCTATGTGTTCTTCGAAAATAAATATAAAATAAGCATAACATAAATCAGTCACAGATATCCATATCACAAAGGCGGAAATAGATATGAATATAACACATAGAAGTGTACATCAGAGTAGTAGTCATACAAGATCCATAATATCACAAAAGAATAGATACAAGTGCTAGACAAAAGAATATGTATACATCAAGGAGTCTCTATCTCGAATGTATAATAACAAAAACTACTAAACTAGAGTAGTTAGCCAAAAGTCAAATGATGGTCCCAGATAAGAAGTCAAACAGAAGCATCTGTAACATCTCAGTCTGACCAGAGTATTATTTAATAAGAAAATAACAAACGGATCAGTGTAGCTATAAATATTAGATAAAATGAGATAGGATACGAGATATGAAAAAGACGTATGATAACAATAATGTCATACTGTGATAAGTATACATTTAGAAAGTCAACAAAAATCATATAATATCTCTAGAAATCTCAAACACACGAAAGAATGTCATATTCTTTATTTTATTCACCAAACCATAAATATTGACAAACATATCAAAGCCAATCGCAAAAATTGGTGAAACACAAATTCTAGAAATCATCAATTAGAAATCCAGAAATCACAAAGGGGGAGGCCTATCACAAATGGGAGCATGAAAACTCACCAACACGTGTATCATAAACATCGACGCACCTAGAAAGATACGCTCCATGCATAAATAGACATCGACGCACATAGAAAGATACGCCCCATGTATAAACAAACATCGACGCACTTAGAAAGATACGCCCCATGCATAATCAAACATCGACTGTAACGTCCCGAAAATTTTCGACTTTCGAAAATTCAACATCGATACTCACTTTATCGACTGCCGAGAAATCGAAGGCCGGAAACACGGAATGTTATGGGTTTTAAAAAGAAAGAAAAGAAAGAAGAGAAAAAAAGAAGAAAGAAAAATAAAAATAGAGGGAAAAGAAGATAGACAATTTTTTTTAGAAAACAGAGAATTAGAAAAACAGAAGATAGAAAATTTTAAAAATAGAACGGACAGAAAGGAAACAACAGAACAACAAGAACAACAACAGAATCTCACAATTCGCAGCGGAACAACATATAATAATAAATGAATAATCTTTAAACAAAGAACTATATCAGTTATTACATTACATCACATTTTATTACATCATATCATCACATCAGAGTGTACAACAACATACAACAACAAACAATGCAGCGGAAAAAGAAATACTATATAAACTAGTAATACGCCATGCCATCCAGCTTGCCTCCAGCAACTCCAGAATATCCAGAATATCCTGATAAACCTAACTCTTAACTGCCCGTGTGGAAATTGGTGGGCACCCAGAGTTTAGGAAGGAAAACAATAAACTCCGAGTCAGTCATGTGACTGGTGTGAGAACTCAAAACAGTTTATTTAACTTTAAATCAAAATAGAGGAATATTTTTAAATCAATTCGCAATGCTTTTAAAAATGAGACTACCATAAGGCCTCCCGCACACACACACATGCAAACGCAGAATCGGAGGAGATTTCTCCTTATGATAGTCAAAGATGCTTGATACGCATTTAAAATAACATTTGATATTATTACTAGTGCATAATGTATAACAAATCATTTCGAAAATAAAGATATAAATCTTAGCCGACATAGACATTTCGAACTATGCCTACTATAGCTACTATCCAAACAGTGGTGACCACCATAAGTGAATAGCAGGTTCTACAACTAATACCGTACAAGTTTCGTATTGGGAATTGGATTTCCAACAAATGGTCAGGCCAAGGAACTTCCCATTGCCACATGAGAATGCCTCTGGATGGACATCCCCGAGAACCAAACCGGATCTCTACCAACACAAGGCCGGGTTACCCCTAACTGAGTAACAACTGACCGAATATGCCATCCCCCGGTCCTTTGGGACCTTTATCCGAGAGCGCTCTCTAATCAATTCACACAATCATAACAAAGTGTTTTCAACATGAGTAAGTATCTGGGCTCCATACCATGATACCACCCTTTTCCAGAAGGAAATGCACATATCCTAAAGGGCGCTACCCCTCATAACCTTGCCGCATCTTTCCTGTTTTGACCATTTCCGGGATGTGAGGCTCGACGAATTCACGTCCACAAAAACATACTTTATACAAAAGCCATGCTTTGGGTCAACAAATGATCAACACAATGATCACTAAGATAGACGATCAAATAAATGATCCTATCACAATAATCAACACAATGATCATTTCAGCATCACTCAGCATGTCACATTACCAAATTGGGAATATATCGCTGATAACTTCAACTATATAACCTTTGAGCTCGTACGTCTCAAAGAAGGGTGTTAAGCAAAGAATAAATTCTCCGCCACCAACAGAAATATATTTGAAAGAAATCGGCTTTATATCTCAAATTGTAATGTCAGACACACAATCCATACAAGTCTGTTCCGGGATCGAACAGAACCGAAGGCACTTACAAAGAAGTCCTTGCAATCCGGATATCCACAATCCTGATCGGATTTCCCATCACTTAGGGAGTCTCTATACCGTTGCAACTCAGTGCAGAGACAATCGATAGGTCATCCTATCGCTTTCGCAAATACCGGGTCTTCAACACCGATCTTCAATGCAATTCACAACGACGTATCACATATTCGGAATGGGTTATACGACCCCATGGTCCTTTCCCGGTTAACCCGAATAGTGAGCGCTTATTCAAAAATAAGTGTGCATTCAAATTCAATCAATTCACATCAAATACCCATTCAAAGGGAAATACTGATAGTCGGCTATTGAACTATCAATGGATATGCATACATCACCAGATTCCAAATAATTTTCCAAATTATTTATTTTCCAAAATATCTTTACAAGATATAAAATTTCAACACTTCAAAAATAAATCAATATTTATTTTTAAAACAATTCTCACTTTCACATATAAATTCCATAATGAATTTATATTTCAAAATATTCACGCATATTCGATTTCAATAATCCATTTCAATTTATCCTTGAAAAGATAAATTCTAAATATTCACTTCACATTGGAAAACATTTCCATACTTATTTATTTATAAGTAATTCACAAATCTCTTTTATTTTCAACACTTAGAAAGTATTCAATATACTTAAATCGAATTAAGTATATATTTCATTATATTAAGAGAATCCTTTCTTAAACATATCTACTTGGGCCAAAACGAATGTTACGTAAAACATCGTTACGACAACCCAAAATCACTAGTATAGGGATTCGAAATTAAAATAGATATATAAATCCCAATACTATTCAAAACATTTCCTTTCGGAAATCATTTACTATAACAACAGTGTTATAGTTCACCATTTCCTTTTATTTCTCGAAACATCTATTTCAACAATAAATGTTGAAATCTATGGTTTCGAATCTCAACACATTTTAAAACATCGTTAGATCGTTTTAATTCAATTTAAAACATCACATTCAAAACAATTTCTTTAACGTGTTATTCACTATTCAAAAATCGTGAACATACTTCGTTAACAAATTTCATCCTTTTATTAAATTTAATTTAAAGAATTATTCACTGTCTAAAAACGTGAATATAACTCTATTTCTAAGTTATAACAATTAACTTATCAAAATAAGTCGTTTGCGAATTTATAAAACAACGTTTATAAATTCCATTTCTATTTATTTATAAAAACTTCCTTTTTATAAATTCCTTTATTAACCTATTCCAGTTTATAACTAAATTATAAACTAAATGTTCATATAATAAGTTAACTACTTATAAACGATTATTTCACAAAATCGTTCCTTAGAATTTCATAATTATAAATCTTATAACTTATAAGATTCATTTATTTAACCAAATCTATTCTTCAATTAACTTCACAAATTTATAAATCTTACTATTTATAAATTTCATCTATAACTTCACAGTTTATAATTCTATAAATTTCATTCATTTATGAAATTCATTTTCACTACATTCAAACACTTATAAAAACTCGTTTTATAATGTTTATATTTCAATTTATAAATATCCATTTATAAATCTCTTAATATAAATCAGTTTATATTATTACTCTAAAACGTCTTTAAATTCCTTTATAATTTCATCATTTCGATTTATAAAATAATCAAATTTTATAAATCCTATATTTAAACTTTTATCATATATTCAAAAAATCCAATCTAAATTATTTTATAAAATCATTAGTTCCTATTTCTCAAAAATCGACTTTTAATCGTATTTCTAAAAATCAGCTTTTTTACTATATTTCACAAAAACCATAATTTTTATAACTTTAAAAATTATAACGTTTATTTATTTATAATGGATCAATTCCAAAAATATAGTATATTTTCAAAATCACTTTTAAAATCATTTTAAAAATCCCAAAATCTGGGTCCAATGATGCTACACACCAAATAGTCAATCACGACTAACAACGATATCATATATCGATATGATAATCCATCAAATATCAAAATATCTGAAATAAAATAAATACTGTTGAGGAATCCAGTTGGATCCCTCCAACCTGTTTCCTGCATCCAAAAACATTAGCACAATACCAATTTCGCTCCAGTACGAAATTATCGCGGTATATGTTCTTAATAAATATTATCCGCTTAATAACGGCGTAATAGGGTCTCATCCGCTAAACAAAAATGCGGGAAATCAATAACTGCAATATATACATATGCCAATATATATATATTGATATTATATATAATACCAATTTCACTGTTTATGAAATATTCGCGGTATATGTTTTTATTAAATAACATCCGCTTACTAACGGCGAATAATGTCTATTTTAACAATCAATAATTTACAGTCATCATTCAAACATGCATTCAAATATTTTAAATTTAACTATTTAAAATAAAATCGAAATCTACTCGATTGAGTGAGAAATTCTCACCTTGGTTTTAATTTCCGTTTAAGCTTTTATTTCGAATAAAATTAAACGCGCGTTTAATTTTACCCGAAATTCTCACTAACTCCAAATGACTCCAAACCAACTCCATCGCGTAGTGCTCGTCCATACGATTCCAACGCAACTGAGTTTGCATTTTTTCGACCTCGTATGAAAAAGTTATGCATTTATGAAGTTTACTCGAGTTTATACTTAAACTAATTACAACATAAATTTTATAAATATAAACCTAAATCAAATCTTGGCCTTAGGATTTTGCCTCCCACCCTCATCACCGTAGAACGCAACCCCCTCCTTCCTCACGTTCTTCTCCAGGAACACACGCACAACACAAGAACCCATTAGCTAAAATTAGGGTTAAATAGCTCGGCCACCACACTCAACTAAATCCCATCACACCTCCGCCATTTCGAAGCCCACGACCCAAGCTAGGTTCGGCCCAACCCTGGTGGAGCTCGGCCATGCCTACAGCCTCGTATGGCGTGCGCAAGTTGCTGCCTTCCTGGTCGATTTGCCGTTGATTCATTGATTTGTTTTAGATCATAGCCGTTGGATCTGTAGATCACAACGTGCTCTTCAACTTTCATGTTAGAAGTTTTCTCTAATTGCTAGTGGATTGGAAGATTTTTGGTGATGAAGATGGAGCATTTCTGGCCTTTCATTCAAAAGTGGCGGCTGCAAATATGGCTAGGGTTTTAGTGTTTTTTATTTTTATTTTTTTTAGAGTGAGGTGTATTTATAGAAAAAGCAAGCGTAAACACTATTCATCCCGGGAATTCCGAACTCCGATTTAGACGCCGTAACCAGCGTACCTAGGGTTTATCCCGCGTTTCGGACACAATGGAACAGGTTTCGGAAGCTAATTCGGAAGTATGTGCGAGTTATGGCTGAAAACGTTCGATTTAAATTAAACCGATTTAAACCGATTTCTAGGCGTTTTAATTTGAACAGGACAAACGGTAAATCCAATTGACTTGAAATTTGAAACCTTACAATAATATCACATTACGGATCCGATAAAACTGGTTTCGTCGAATTCCGAGACTTTTTGAAAAATGGCTATTTTGACTCGCCAAATTTAAATTAAAAATAAATCGATGCGTTTCGAGCTGCCACGATCAAACGATAACTCCGATTGACACGAAATTTGAAATCCGATAATAACTAACTATTACGGATCCAATGAAACTGGTTTCGTTCAATTCTGAGACTGTTCAAAAATTGGCTATTTTACAGTCGATAATTAAATATTAAAATATTCAATTTTCACAAATTAACTTTTAATTCGATTTTAAAAGTTCTAAAATATTTCTATAACTCCAGTATGATTAAATAAAATTATCCAAATTATTTTCAATCATATTTAACTCAATTTTTACTTATTTCCATAATTTAACATATTAAATTATCGATTTAATTATCCAATTAAATCCAATAATTCAAATAAAAATTTATTTGACTTATAAATTCACTCATTAATATTTAAAATTAATTAAATATTCAAATTTTTAATAAATAAAAATTCAGGGTCGTTACATCGACACACCTAGAAAGATACGCCCCATGCATAAACAAAGATGGATGCACCTAGAAAGATACGCCCCATGCAAAGTCAAACATCGACGCACCTAGAAAGATACGCCCCATGCTCCGACATATCGAGCCGATAGCTCCACGAATGGTCCAAAGACCATGGGTCGCTAGCCCATAAAAGAAATGAGTCGCAACTCAATAAAACAAGGTACATTCCCCTGCATGAACAAAGAGACATCGCATAACGCTAGTCTAAACCATAAAATAATCATCATCGGTCAACAAGAAGTGTCGATTACACTAAGCTAGTAAATAAATGAGTTTAGCTTCATGTTCCATAACCACTGGCTTAACTTAAATATTTACGAACAAATTGTAGATTCCCACCCGAAAATTATCATAAGAGTTTCAATCGATCAAGTCCAAAAATTAACCGATGAAGTAAACGCAAGCGTTTCATACCACTTGTTTTACTAAGCCGTTTAATTAGATTTCTCAAATGAATGAGGTAAAGGTTTGTATATACTAATAGGTTGGAAAACGGTTTTGATAAATAAGCTTTGTATTAAAATAGTGTTGAAATCATTTTGATGAAAGAGTTTTGATATTTACTACTAGTATAGAAACCAATGTATTTTAAAGTGACAAGTCACAAAATTGATTGTAAAAACAATCAATCACCAAAAATTCACATACGAAGATGTGAATCAAATCCATATAAATTGATACAAGATCCGACAAAATGGATATTCCCAAAAATCCCAAAAAAGAAATTATCAAAGCCAACAAAAGTGATAACAACTAATCGAAGAAATGAGAATCAATTAAAAATTGGAAATCCACTCAAAAATGCCTAAATTAGGCAAAAATGCAAATTCCCAGATTCAGTCAACTGGACTCTGAAGTCAGTCGACTGATTCAATGCTAGGAAACTCTCTGTTTCTAGGTTCAGTCGACTGAACTCAGAGTTCAGTTGACTGACACATGCCTGAAAACACTCGGTTTACAGGTTTAGTCGACTGAACTCAGAGTTCAGTCGACTGATACAGTGACCAGGGATTTTTGGTTCCAGGTTCAGTCGAATGAACTCTGAAGTCAGTTGACTGAATCTACAAATTTCAGTCTTCTCAGCCTAGCCCAACCAAGGGCAAAAATCCAACAAATGGCGATCGGACAAGCAATGGGCACTAGGGGCATATGCCAATCGGCAACCATGCCCTATAGGCTCTTCGATGCACCACCGAAAACATGTTCAAACATCAAAGATAGGATTTTTAAAGATTTGACCTCAAAACACCAAAAATTGGAATATTCACCAAATCAATCCAATTCAAAAGCAAATGAACATGAATAGATGTTAGGAATTCATACCTAACAACAATGATAGCTATAGACGTAGATGTGAGTTCAAAAACTCACCTTTTACTCAAAAACAATGAAGGGGAAGCTTGAAAACAAAGGGAAGATTAACTACGCTTCAATTTCAACTCTAAAAGCTCCAATCTAAGATCATAAGCAAATATTCTCTAAGTTAGGTTATAGGAAATTTCTGAAATTGGAGAGAGATTGAGATGGAGAAGAAGAGGATGCTTACCTAAGCTTTTCTTTGATTTTGGAGCTAGAACTTGAATTTGCAAAAGAAACTAGGGCTTAGGATTTTAATTTCCAATCTCTTCCCCCATTTTTACTAAAGCTTGAAGTGTTAGGAAATAAGAATGAATGAAGAGGAGAGGGGGTGGAGCTAGTGTCTTATGTTAGGTTATTGGGATGAAACCCAAACCCAAAGCCCTAAATGAAAACATCAAAATTTTAATCAACTCCAAACATATCGATGTTTATACTCAAAAAGGTCGCAAACGCCCTTTTGAACTCAATGAAAGTGGTCTCGAGCCCTAATTTGACTGTTTGCAAAAAGTTGCATTTTGGACTTAAATCCGACTAACGATGCTATATTTAAATAAAATATTTAAATACACAATCGTAAAATATGCAGGTTGTTACAAAAGTTGGAATTTGACTATGAAAGTTATTCCGTTGCGTTCGTCGCAAAATTCTGATATGTTTCCCTATATAATGTGCTTAAAACGGAGCTTAAACAAAGAAGTTATGAGCATTTGAAGTGTTTAGATTTAAATTAATTTAGTTCGAATTTAAATTCAAATGATTATTAAAATTTAGAGTTTGAATTTCAAAAATTAACTGTGTTTAGACTTGGGAGTTAAGTAAACGTTAAATACAGTTAACATGAAAAGTTAATTGGGAAATAAAATAATCAGGCAATGGAAAATAATAAATCTTCCCAAATATACCTACCGGTTGGCCCCTTCATTAGGATTGGTCGACCCCTAGCAGTCGACCGGCCGTAAACAGGTGGAAGCTGGAATTTGGTTGATTTGAGCATACCATATTTTGTTATTTATAATCTAGTTTCATCGTATGGTTCTAATGCATTTCAACCACTATAAATAAGACCCTAGACCCATCGCTTTGATTCACAAATATTTTGGGTGCATCAGCGAAGTTCTGTCAGTTTACCTCTTCTTAGATTAAAAAAAACTCCATTAGGGTTTTAGGTAACAAACCCTAGTCTATCTTTTTTTATTATTTAATTTCTAAACCTCTTCTCCTCCAACCTTTCTGAATCCAATATATATACAAATCTTTTGTTGTATATATCAAAAAAAAGAAAACTAAAGGAGATTATAATGGGCGTTGAAAATTGAAAGAGAAGCAAAGCTAAGGATCAACTGTGAGTGGAAACCTTAACATTTTATTTTAGTAATTGATTATATGAATTTGAATATGCCTTAGGTATTTTGGGATTATGAAACAAAATAGATAAAATCCCTCCCAAATTTCTTTTTATTTCAAAATGTCAATCCTAGATGGAGATTCTCAATTATTTATGTCAATTCGATGGAATTTATATTGTGTTAACCCACATTTTGCCAAGGAAGTAGATAGGTGGACTTAATCCAATAGAATTCACGATTATCAAGGCTATTAGCCAAGGGCAATGAATGTAAGGTCTAGAAATAAATTTCAGGCAATGATATGAAGCAATGGTCAACCAATACTAAAAGATAGAATCTTCAAGACATTCTAAGTATGGATTAGTACCTCGCCCATGTAGGTGATCGGTGTTTTTCCCTTCTCCTAGGGGATCGGTACATGTTCTCAATTTTTGGTCTAAACTAGACGAGGTTTGTGTAAAGTGAAAAGAAGGCCCCACGAGGCTACATTTCAAATCTCAAGTCGTTTGGAGTTTGTATGCACAAGTTATAATCAAATTGCTCCATTTAAGAAAGGGATCGTATAAAAAAGGATCGGTATAAAAGGGATCGGCATATTTCAGCCAAGCAAGTACAACTCAATGGAAAGCAATCAATATCTCAAAATTCATAATTCCAATGCATATGAAATTTTGTGAGCAAGATGTAGGGACCTTGGGGAGCTTATACTAGGGATCATACATCAAAAGGATGAAGAAAGAGGGATCGGCTCTTTTCCCTCTTTGGGATTGGTTAAACCCAACTTTATAGCAAAGACCGATAAATATCTCAACATATACACATCCAATTGACATGAAACTTAGATAACAAGCTAATTACAACATGTGTAACATCCCATAGGTATCGCATATTATTTGGAGCAAGTTCGATGGATTGATACCTATCCCTCCATAGAGATCGGCTATAATCAGCCTTCATAACATACTATAACAAAGACTGATCAATAACTCAAGTTCTACTAATTCAATTAGCGTGAAACCTGAAGCTAAGAATAAAACAACATGGAGAAGCTCCCCTAGAGATTACATGGCATTTGGAAGAGACTTGAGGGATTGGTACGTATCACTCTAGAGGGATCGACAGAAATCATAATTCGAGCAACACTATTTCATGGAAAATGCGATATCTCACAAACCGTACATCGAAATTGCATGAAATTTTAGGAAGCAGATAGCTAACACCATGGGGCATCTCTCATAGGGATTGTAGCCCATTTGAACACACTAATAGGGATCATTACCGATCCCAATTGTGGGTCGGAATGGACCTCGAAATTTTTGGGTGGTCTAGCTCATCTTAGTCTCGCGAACCTTCCATCAAAATTTCAGCCCGATCCGTGCATGTCTTCCCTTATTAACATAGTAGGCATGACATCAAAAAAAGGGTCTTCTTTTTTGCTTCTCTTTATCTTCAACCTAGGCTACACTCTGCCAATTTTGTTCTTGGATTTCAGATTGTAACTGTAAACAAACTTCAGTATAATAAAAAGGATTATTTGAGAGTAGACGTAGGCCGGAGTTAGCCAAACCACTATAAATCTTGTCCCATTTTACTTGCTTTCTGATTGTTTTAACTTTGTTCTTTATTTATTTATTTTCATACTTTGTGATTGAATTGGATAGCGGTACTTTTACATAATTGGATATTGCTAGTCAATTTCGATGCCAACATATTGCTTTTACAATCTTTGATAATTTCATAGTCTATTCCACTTCTTCTCCTTTTTTGATTAAAATTGTGAATTTTCAATACTGAAATAAGGGTGTAGAGCAAAATCCTTTTCGTGGTTTATACCACTTATTCCACACAAACTTCCCTCATTTATTTCTTTGTAAAAGAGGAGCTGAATAGAATATGAAATTAGAATTGCAATTCCTATTGTTTAAGATATTCCATTGAATTAATGTAATAAATTGATTTTCTATTCCTATTTATAAGTCTATTTACTATAGTTTTGGATATGATTATTTTCTTTATTATGGATATTGAAATCATGGAAATCTGAAGGGAAAGAACTTATATTAGTATTATGATTAAAGCAATTGACATTGAATGCTAGTTTAGGGCATATGAACCGAATGCTTAGAAGTTATTAGACGTAGATATACATACGTTTATATATATGTGTGTGTGTGTGTGTGTGTGTGTGTGTGTGTGTGTGTTTGTGTGTATTTCTATTAGCGTAATAAATGTATAATTATAGTGTATAATTGCGTAGTTAGTTAGGTAATAATTGTCATTGATTCAGGAAGGTAATTATCATTTTAAGGCATAATAAGGAAGATTCCTTGTAAGGCCTTAATTATGAATCGGTGAAATGAGTATTATATATAGAGAGTATTTAAATTATGATTGTGCCATTGGGATGCGAGGTTAGTAGAGTTGCAGGATTAAAGTCTACTCTTCATTTTGAGACTATCAACAGTTGTATACACTTCCTATTGATGTGATATGTCTCCTGTGATAATTATTTGTGATGACACAAGGTTAGTCCAAAATTCTATAGGGTAAATCTACTCAAATAATCTTGCTACCTGTTCCTATGAGTAGTGGGACTAATGTGAGACGTCGTTATGATTATAGGTCATAATACGAAGGGTCTTCTTTGGGGTCTTGAGGTATTAAGTGGTTGTTTGAGAGCCCATCTCTTTTTCCCAAATGAAGTATTAAATGATCGGGATTGGGTTTAGGCACGGTTAATGATATCTCGAAAAGGTCCACTTCAATAGGAAGTAATAAGTGTCTGAAGAGATTTTTTTGCAATGTTAGCTAGATAGATACCTTTGTAGAGTCCGCCTTGGGAATAGGTATTAAATGATAGGGACCTATCTCATTTGAGATCTTAAATGGTTAGAGTCTGCCTATTTTCCCTTAAAAAGCATTAATTTATTTGGGATCTATCTCTTGCACTCTTAGATATTTATGACGTTGGTTATAGGTTATAGGATTAGAAAACCTGCTTCAGGAATGGAAGGTATTAAGTAGTTGTATGAGGACCAACGATCTTTCCTTATATGAAGCCTTAAATGGTTTAGTTACTTAAGTCATATTCTTATTTCGAAATATATTGCCAAGTATCGGAATGGTAAGACTTGACATTTTTATTCACCAGACACTTATTCTAACTCCCTCCTCTTTACAACACATGTTAGATAGGAGTTGATAAAGGTTGAAGATGGGGAGAATGAAGCTTGCGGCAGTTATTATCTATCTTTTTGTATTATTTTCTAGTGTACCTGTGAAAATTATTTTGAACAAAATACTGTAACGGTTGTTGTTATGTATTATGACATTTGAAATGATTTGAAATAAATGGGCCCTGTATAGTTTTTCTTTTTACCAACCAACGGCCAACTTTGGGATGGGCTTAAGTTTTAATGGGATTTTTCTAAGTCGGAATTTAGGTGCGTTTCGAAGCGGATTGTTACATTTGGTATCAAAGCTTATGTTACCCGATCAACGGGGAAATGTATACATATGCGTGGCGTATTTGTTATTTTTGAAAATATTTTTCAAAAACCTTACTATATGTATATGTACTATTTTGAATTTACGCCCTACTCTATAACTTTCGAATATAAAAGTAGTTGCTACATTATTCCAAATGGGCGGGCAAAGCAACTACTAGTTGGAACAATAAATAGAGTTAAATTTATACTTCTTTATTGGACCTAGACTTCCTTATTATTGGAAACCTTATAAGCATATTAAATAATATGGATAGAAATCATAGAAGAAAAGATAGTAACTTAAAAAATTTAATAGGTAATGAATGTGTAATAAGTGAGGAGTTACAAGAAATTAAATAGATTTATGAGACCATTAGTGTAATTATTGGAAGATAAGGAAGAAGTTAAATAGGTAAAGTTGAATAAGTAGATAAATATCTTTAGGAAACGTCCTTTAAGATACTAACCATTTAATACGGACTAAGTGACATTTATGAGAGTAGTAAATATTTATGTTAAGCAATAGTTAGATATTATAAGGCAAAGTATTCTGAACATATGGAACTAAGAGATATAATAGTGAGACAAGCTTCCATAAGAAGATGAGAATTAATCATCAAAAGGAGATGAGTAGATTTTTTTAAGGTGATTGAGTAGGGAGTCCAAAGGGAAGAACGATCAAAGCCTATTTTTTTAGTGGTGTTTGAGGAACCACCTCTTTTCTTATATGAATTATTAAATGATGTAGCTATGTTAGACATATTCTTATAAATATACTGCCCAAGTATTAAAATGGTAAGAATCGAGATTTTTGTCGACCAGATACTTGTTGTTATTACTCCCTCCTCATTACAACAAAGGTTAGAGAAGAAATTGATGAAGATTGAAGATGGCGAGAGTGAAGCTTATGGTAGTTACTATCTATCTTTTTGTATTATTTTCTATTATACTTTTGAAATGTATTTTTAGACAAAATGTTGTAATGGTTGTATGTATTATGGCATTTAAAATGATTTGAAAAAATGGGTACAATTATTGTTATTACATTTCTTCCATTGTGAGTTCTAAAAAAAAGATAGATAGCTCTGCATAGTTTTTATTTTTACCAACCAACAGCCAGCATTGAATGCACCTAAGTTTCAATGGGCTATTTCTGTGTCGGAATTTAGTTTTATTTCGAGACGGGTTGTTAAAGTAGGCATGAGTTTATAATGGTCCGATTATGCATAGATAAAATTCATATGATTTATTCTTTATGGTTACAAAATTTACAAACATGTTTAAAGGTATCAACTTGAATTTACAAAGGAAATTTAGTAGGAAAAAGGGCAGATTTTGGCTTTGGAGAAGAAGAAATTTGATCCCCCGTTTGTTTTATTACCTTTATGTTTATAGGTATCAATAGACGAATCCAGCTGCAAAAATCGCTCAAAATATTTATGTATATTTGTTGGAGAAAAGGTCCAGATCTTAGAATTTAGGTTCAAGAAATGGCATTTGTGCATTAGTTCGTAGGTATCTTCATATAAATCAGTACCAATGCATTCATGTCGATCGAAGCCAATCGATCGAACTTTCTATAGTATAGTAGTTGTGCTTTGATTGTATCGTATGGATACTAACTCATCTTTCCCTATAAATGACCCGAATGGTGTACTATATTATCCTCTCAAACAATTCTCATTTTACTATTTCTAAGTTTGTGCTATTGTGCATGCACTTATACTGTCTATGCAAAATTGGAGCACACCTTTTCTACTTGTAACAAATGTTTGGTACCCTATTCTATCGATGTCAAACTTTGAGAAACTATGTCGTTGATGCCTATCTCTAGACATCTATATCCGTCAATGTTGATCACTAGACATATAAATCTGTCGATGCTATCTACAAGAATTTATATCGATTGATGCCTATCTCTAGGAATATATATTCATGTATCCCTATCTCTAGATATCTATTCAGCCAACTCCTTTATCTATGATTTTATTTCCTTAGGCATAAACCAAATATTCATCATGAGAGAACTTATCACTTTTACAGACCTGCAAGTATATATAAGGGTTAATTATCCCATCTCTCTTGTACAGTTATATTCCAATAAAATTGTTTTGTTTCAAAGTAATCAATATATAATACCTCATACACTTTCTAAGTCCAAAATGCTAGCCTTTAGTCCAGACTTGAATAACGTTTTTCCCAGTGCCCATCAAGTCAAGGCCAACATTACAATTATTTAGTCTAATATAAGACTACAATCAAAGCATTACTAAACGAATAATACATAATACGACATATTAAACACGATTCTATGGACTAAATATCTAATTTTATTTAGAAATTCCTTAGAAAAAGGCCATTTCATCGCAAAAGTTGAAGTTCTTATTCAGGTCAAGTATAATGCAAACAAATGAAATAAGAAAAAAGAAATCTAAGTGAAATTTCAATGAAGATGCTCGTTGTTCCATAATAATAGAATTGGTATTCTATCCATGGTAACTAGCTTGAAGGTTGCTTCTCCAAGCTTCTCCTCAATCGCATGGGACCCTTCCATATTTGGACTATGTTCCCCTGAGTTTGGGAATACCTGTTCTAAGTCCCCTACCTCGAATTTTCAACTTTGAACTTTGGTATTGGACTACAATGCAGCTTTTTGTTGATAAGCGTCAACCCGTAAGTTATCCTCTTTTCGTATTTAATCCACCAGTCAAGGTATGCTAGTTATAGCTCATTTTTCACCTTGGAATCATAATGCATACATTAATGAGAAGGCTCTAGTATCTGAGGAATCATTTCCCTAGTTCCATAGGCTAAGGGGAACAATGTGGGTTCAATCGCTTTATTCTGTGTAGTTCAATAGCCCGTAATGCAAGTAGAAGCTCATCAACCTAATTTCCTTCCACTTCCTATAAGTTCTTCTTAATAATGGTTATACGGCTCCCATTAGCTCATTTTCCCATGGATGATCCACCATAAAGAATATTTTTTATATCCGATAATAAACACAAAAGCAAAATCTATGCTTTAGAATTGTATCTCATTACCAAAATAACTTTTGGTATCCAAAATATACAAATTATTTCCTATACAATGAAGTTAATCACTTCATCGAAGCTACTACGGCGTGAAAATCCACAAAACCCACTTTGTGAAATAGTCTACAATAAGAGACGCATTTTATCTCCTCCACATGCTATGGGAAACACCGTTGTGATATCAATTCCATAGGCTGCAAATGGCTAAGGATTGACCATTTGCATCTAGATAGGGCTCTAGAAATTTTAGCAAACTATGGCATCTTTCACACCTTTTAGCAAACACTCGTGCTCCCCTGTTGATAATAGGAAAAAATTATCCGTAACGCAACACCTTTGGAGCTAAATTTTGTTTTCCTATATGGTCTACACAACATCCCTTGTACATTCTCATGGGTTTTCATTTCCTTTTATTTATCCACACACCTCAACAAAGGGACTAAAAATCCTTATGAAAACCCACACTTTCAACCCTCCGGTCTGAAACCCGAACCAACATCAATAACCTAAGAATTGAAAGGACAAGTCATTGGATTAAGATAAGGTATATAAAAGCACAGACATATACTAGATTTAAGGTGCAGTTCTAACTAACGCTATCTACTTTCAGAGTCTCATAGCGAAAGGAAATAAGTATAATAAATAAATAAATATCATAGCCACACCACTATAACATTGTCTACAATGTCAAATACAAATGCCTGAATAATACAAATACAACCCAATCCATGTACATAGTCAACTCCATGTCACAAAATCTACATACATCATACACAAAATATATGAATGAATATCTTCTCCTAATACCATTTCATATCGAAACTCCATTAACTTGGATATATATAAAAGATAAATAGGAGGGGGTCAGACATAAGTCTAGTGAGTGAGCCATACTCTCCTTAACATATACTATAAAACTAACACTATAACATGATATGAGTCTATCACTAGCCACCACACGTTTCGTCACTACTCATACCTAATTGTCATATCCATCTATCAATATTGTATCACATCTATGTGGACTCACTTCCCTTTGACCCGCCTCATTCATTACAAGATCACCTATTATCCATCATCACGTCAACCGTGTATAGAACTCACGACTTGGGTTAGCCTCATGCTCCACAGGGTCGCATGTGATCCTTGTACTATCTAATTGGATTCACCCCTCGGACTAGCCTCATGTCCTATAGGGTCTCTTACATCCAATCCTACACCTGGTTCGCCAAAGCATTGTAGTGGAGTAACGTCATGCCTAGATCGCTCACATGTATCACAGAACCGCATACATATTCGCATACACACTTTAGGTCGTCCACTTGTTCCCCAGACTTGTTCCCATCCATGTTCAGTGTCACATCACAATATCAATCACAACACATAAATACATATTCACTTTATATAGATACCAAACCACCCAGATACCCATCCTTTCCATAACACCATCGCTCATCTCATTACACCTCAAATCACCTTCTAGAACACAAGAAAAACGCGATTCGAGTTTCATGTTGTTTATTTATATGGGCCATTAGGCCAAGGTTGTTCCTGACAAAATTAACATGCAACAATATACCGATGGTTATGGATAAGTGCACCGGTGTGTGTAATTGTTTGAAGTTTTTATTTCGATATTTTGAAGTTTTTTGCCACCGTTAATGCCTTTGACCACCACTGCTTCATCTTGGATCATTAAGGAACATGCTTATATCCTATCCCTAGTTTTCTACGTTAAATTTGGACATTTATTTCATGAATTATAGTGCAAAAACTTTTAGATTTTCCATATTATTTCTAAACCTAGTTTCTAAGCATTTACGTCAATCAAACCCATCCCAAATCCCCTTAATTTCAAAGTTAAAGAATTTATATATTATGAACTAAACTAATATAGCTTGCAAATCATTTTTAGCATTAAAATTGCATTATAGGAGGAGGAAAGTATAGATCACTCACCAAAACAATAAAGTTGCTCTTGCCTCGCTGTTCCTCTAATTTCTGACTAGAAACCTTTGTTTTTTGCCCCAACTCATTTTCCAAATAGTGGTCCTCGTCCATACAGTTGTTTTAATAGGTAAGTCGTCAAACTTCGTTAAGAAACGAAGGAGATATGCATTTTGAATTTGGACGTTGAATTCTGAAAACCGTGTACAAGAATTTAACCATAGCCTCAACTATCTGGCATGCTACTTATCCATGCTCTAAAATTTTGCCTCCTGATCACTTTAGATTTGTAGCATTCACTGCTAGATTTGCAATGCTGCCAATTTCGTCAAATTTTGCTAAGCTATTAGAGAGATATGGTAGTTTGATTCTAGGTAGGTTAAGAGGAAGAAGAAGATAGAAAATCGTTATTTTCTAAAACTAAAAGTATGTGACTTAGTTTTTAAACCCAGGAGGGAAACTGTCTATCCATTTTCTAATTTGATTTCAAACTCCAAATTCGGTGCCCATTTAATGCAACACTATTTTGCTTATAATTTCATCATACGAAATCGAAACAAGGTAAAACAAAATACCACGCAAATCAAAGAAAGCAAGACGGCTGCAATGGCACTTGTTTCATTGTCAAATTCAAAAGTTGAAAAATGACCAGTCTACCCCTTATTATTTTTAATTTAGTTTATTAACTTTTTAAGTTCAATTATTTCCATATTATTCTATTATTAATATTTAATTAAAATATTTATCAATTTTTCTGGGTGTTATATTCTCCCACCTTAAAAGAATTTCATCCCTAAAATTCCCAAGGTATAAAGAATGTTTCGTACTCTTTCATATCTTACAATTATATAAGCATACAAAGTCAACCATCCAACCGTTCATCCAAATAATCTTCCTTACAAAAAAAATCAAACTAAGCATCCACGCATAATATATGAAATCAAAAGTTAAATTTTATCAAATAGGTGCACGTATTCTATTAGCATACACACACACCCCTACGTGATGTTTGTGTACTTTTATGAAATGCAACCAACAACATAACTTCAAAATATGTATGCAATAATATATGACAATGTATATATGCAAACATTTAACATTTAAGCCCTAGTATATGAATGAGACGATATGACATATAAAACATGATCCAAGCATCCGAGGGTGAACATATAAATTTTATATGTATGCACAACCAATCACATCAACATAGCATATGGTGAATATAAACATAACAAATTTACAAAAAATCAAAGTATATAAATCACATCATAACCATAGTACAATACATACATAAACAAAACAACAATAAATCCAAGAAATTATTTCATTAAACCTAGATATTAACTAAACTAATAGTCAAGTAAATGGAAAACGATTGGGAAAGGAATTAAATTGAAAAGATCGAATCTATTCCTTTTAACGACCCTGACTCGACCTTTAAAAATCGACACCCGAATACATCATCCATATTCAAATGCCGTAGATTCAAACGTCGAATCTGGTTCGTCGGAGCTTATAACTCATTAAGTATAACAACACAGTGGAATAAGAAATGAATAACATTATTGATACAATAGATACAACATCCGATACAAATGAATATCAATATCAGAGCCAAATGGATTTCCAGAAGAATCCAACAACTGCATCTCCAATTGCCAAAGCTCTAAACTTCAAGCACAAACCACCATTACACTTTATTAAGCAAGGTCGAGTCCAAAATGCGATTGCCAAATCAATGATTGAATGCTATCGAATCTACATCTACTATCTGATTATCTGAAAATCCGACTCTAGGCTGCCCGTGTGGAAAAGTATGGGCGCCTAGAGTTTAGAAAGGGAACAACAAACTCCAGGTCAGTTATGAGACTGGTTAAGCAAACGAAAACAATTTATTTGAACAGAAACAAAAAAAGAATTTCAAAGAAATTCGTTATGCTTTTTGGAAAATTAAACGACCATAAGGCCTCCCGCCACACACACAATGCAAACGCACAATTGGAGGAGATTTCACCTTATGATAGTCAAACATGCTTGATACGTGAAAACCTTTTGATATTATTATTAGTGCATAGTGCAGAAAATATTTGCAAGTATAATATTAATCTTAGCCGGCATACGTACCATTATAGTATGCCCACTATAGCTACCATGTTAGATGGCAGGTTCTACAACTAAAACCGTACAGGGCGCGTATTGGTGATTGGATTTCCAACAAATGGTCGGGCCAAAGAACTTCCTATGCCACATGGGTACGCCTCTGGAGGGATGCCCCAAGAACTTAACCAGCTCTCTGCCAACACAAGGCCGGATTACCTTTGTAACTAGGTAACTACTACACGAGTATGCCATCCTCCGGTCGTCACCGACCTTTATCCGAGGGCCCTCAACCACAAAGCAACAACCACAAAGCAATAGATTTGCAGCAACCACATAAGTTAAGTATCTAGGCTCCATACCACGATACCACTTTTTATCTACAAGTAAATGTACATACCCTAAGGGGCCCGACCCCCGATAGACTTGCCGTATCTTTCCTGTTTCGACTATTTTCGGTTTGTGAGGTCCTCATGAGGTCTCGTCCACAAAGCTACGCTTTTACAAAATCCATGCTTTCATCAAAAAATGATCAACGGCACTTAGCATGCCACATTACCCAATTGGGAATGTATCACTAGTAACCATCAACTACATAACCTCTGAGCTCGTACGTCTCAGAGAAGGGTGTTAAGCTAAGAGAATGAATTCTCCGCCACCAAACAGAAATGTATTTGATAGAACCAGCTTTGCATCTTAAAGTGTAATGTTAGACATACATCCATACAAGTCTGTTCCAGGTATGAACAGAACCGAACGCACTTTAAAGAAGCCCTTGCAATACGGGTATTCACAATCCATATCAGACTTCCCATCACATATGGAGATCTCTATACTGTAGCTACTCAGTGTAGAGTCATTTGACGGGTAATCCTTTCGTTCTTGAAAATACCCGATCTTCACCACCGGTCTTCAAATGCTATCCATTTTGTCGTATCATTATTCGGAATGGGTTATATGACATAAAGTCCTCTCTTGGCTAAACTGAATAATGAGCGTTTAATTTTAAAACCATATGGATATATGGGATCTTAGTTAAGTCACAGTTTATTACCCAAACTTTTCCTTTGAATGTTTTAAACAATTTTCCACTTTAATCTTTGAAATAAAAGATTCACCTTGAAGATCCTCTCCAATTTGAAAACAAGCTCCACCAAATCTTTCACAAAGATTCATTCATAACATTCAAACAAAAGATCTATCTTTAAGTTCCTCTTTTGTTTGAAAACGAATTTCACCAAATTTTTAACAAAGATTTATTCATAGATTTCAAAACAATCCCATTTCAAACTTGAAATCATTTCGATAAAAATTGGGAATTCTTTCATTATAAGAAAGCCATTATCATTTGGAAAAAAATGCTTCTTGTTTCGAAAAAATACGACCAAATATACACAAGTTATAACCTTTTAAAAGTATAAATTAGAAAATCAGTGAACTGCCGTATCATTGGAAAGTTCTATTTGAATTAAATTCAAATTCCAAAATAGTTCATTCCAAAATAATTTATTTAATATACTTCAAAATGGTTTTGAAATCTATATTTATACATTGTATAACTTGTATAACCCTTTCAAACCATATTTTCCAAAATAATTTCAAAGCTTAAACATGATATATTATATTCAAATTAAATTTCAAATTTCAAAATTTCCTTTTCAAAAGATTTTCATATTCAATCCAATTCCACTTCCAAAAATCATTTTGGATTCAAAATTCAATCTTTAAAACCATTTCATAATATTAAATTCAAATATCTATAACTAAAACTATTTCCTCGTGTAATCCATATTTGTTTGTATGCAGTGTAGTCTAGGGGTTTTACACACAACAATACAATATCATCAATCATCACAATCCAAACACAGCAATATTGATAAGCGGTATAATTCTATAATGCTTATCTTCATTCATAGATTCATAGGTAAATATGTAAATTCAACACAAAATAAATAATTTACACGCAACTCAATTCAAACAATTTACATCATAGAATATCACAGATCAGAGATAACATTAACTCAAGGCATTCAATACAATCCATACATCCATAACTAAGATCAATTAATCAATTTATCAGATTAATTACTCATGAATAAATTACTATCCTGGTTAATTAACATTAATTGATTACAAACCTTAATTACTAATTAACCTTTAATAATAAATTAATTAACCTTTAATTATTAATTAATTTACCTTTAATAATAAATTAATCAACCTTTACTCATTAAATAATTAACCTTCAATTATTTAATTATCCCTTAATTAATTAATTACTTGATTAATCTACTTTAATCATTAATTAATTACTTTTAATTAAGTAATTATCTTTAAGTAATTACCTTTAATTACTTATCATTAATTAGCCTTTAATAACAAATTAATTAATCAACTTTTAATTACCTCAAAGTAATTAACCTTTAAGTAATCACATTAAGTAATTAACCTTTAATTACTTACATCAATAAATCAATGTTTGATTAACTACATTAATTAATTATCATCACTAATTAATTAGTTAACCTTTAATTACTAAGTAGCTGTAATGACCCGTAAATCTGTACCCGTTGAGTCAATACTATTCTACATCAATCAACTCAAGTTGAATAGAAATACGAACCATTTGGGTTAAAGAAGAAGGGGTAGAAGAAGAAAATAGAAAACAACATCAGAGTCTAACCATCGCAGCGGAATAAAATATAATAGATAATAAGTAATCTTTGCTCAGAAATCAAATATATCTGTTTATATATTACATAATCAGAGTACATCAATCACAGTTCAACATCAATAACATACAACTGGATACACAGCTACTCAACCCAGCGGAAAATATATAAAACAAGTACGAAAGTACGTATCGTCATCAACCTCGTCTCCAGAGCTCCACAGCATCATATCCTGTATCCTATAATACTTGGTCTGACCCGAGCATTATAGTTATATAACACCCAGGTCAGTCTGGAAAACCAGCGTGAGAAATCACACTCAAATTGGTTATTAAAGTTTCAAAAAATCCTTTGAAAACAAAAGCATCTCGTAAGACCACGCCACAAATAAACATGCCGGGTTTTTACCTTACGATAGCTAAAACATTTTATATTAAAATCCTCTGATATTATAATAGGGTCTATATACAAATACTTATTAAAATAGCCGAAATTGTTACATCTATTAAATTGCAGCTACTAGCCACAGAGTGGGTAATACAAACAAAACTCGTACAAGGCACGTAGGGAGAATGGATTTCCAACTAATGACTAGGCACTAGGATACCACCTGTCACGGTACGTGGCCTAGATCACTGTACCGAGGATCACTCCCGACCCCCCGCAATAGAAGACCGGACTACCCCTTACTGGATAGTCCTGAGTAAGATCACCCTATGGTTAGGATCAGCAACCGCACCATTAAGCCGAAATAAATAGGACATCTAGACAGGGATGACCTTACCCGGAAATGGGTGCTGCCCACCAAGCCTTGCTGCATAACCCCTGATTTTCAGTCATTCCCGGTTGATGAGGCTTGAGGCTAAGCATTACCTTTTAGAACATATCCCGTAGAATCCCATCGTCCACCTAACGATGTTCCGAAAGCATTCATCCATACAAGTCCGTCCCGGGTTCGAACGGAACCGAAGGCGCTATTCCTACTACATCCATTTTGGAAATATCCTCAGGATTAGTAGCGACTAGCCCTTGCACTTCACTGCTCCATCTTCGACTCCGAGCTCGTTTTTCCACGAAAACGTACAAACCGGATCGAAGTGGTTTTCGAGAAATAAATCTCGATCCCGGTCTCTTCGAAACGATCAGCGCATTTGGCCAATATTGATAGTTGGTTATTTAACTATCAATTAATAATCACAAACATTCATCAAATAATAAATAATCTCCCAAATTATTTATTAATCTCAAAATATCATCACAAGATATATTTCTATTTTCAACCCTTTGAAACAGTTTTTTTTGACACACCTTTCTCATAAATTAAGTCTCCAAATATTTATTTCCACTGAAACAACCAAGCACAAAACTTAGATTCTTAAATTAATATAAAACATTTTATTACAAATTATCCTTTAAAACATTTAAATTTAAAATTACTCAAATACTTCATTAAAAATATATACTATAGAAATATTTGAAAATAAGGTTACTTTATAAAATATAAACTAGATTTCTCTTTTTAAACAAATACCAAGTCACATTTAAATAATTACCACCATAATAGATTAAAAGAAAATACTTACTTTAGAATTTAAATATTTAGAAATAATAAATTTTCCAAATCTTGCTTTTTAAAACAACTTTAAAACTATTAACTTATATTTAAAATTCACTTTGAAAACGTACTTGGTTATCCAGGGAGAACTTCCAACTCAATCACTTAAACCAATTTCCCAAATTTATTTCCAATTTACTTCATTTGAAATAAATTTCTTTGCTTACTCAATTCATTTCAAGATTCGTAAATTATAGACTTTATAATTATTACTATTATTTTCCGTTTGATTTTAAATCTTTTTACTGAAATATACAAATTTCAGATTTTCCCAATTTTCTTCTTTATTCTTTTCAAAATTTAAATCTTAAATTTAAAATAAATGCTCGTTCTTTCAAATAATAACATTGAAGTTTAAAATTCATTAACCTTCTGTTTATTCAAAATTTCCTTTCCACACTCGAGATTTATTTATTAGAATTTTAAAATCACTTTATTTCTTTTCCAATTCATTTTTAAATTTATTCAAATTTTCTATAATTATTTTAATCAAAAATGTACTCTTTATTCTCTTTTCAAAAATCCAATTCTACATAATTTGATGACTCAGAGTACCGAAATATATTTAAGCAACTATAGCATTCAATATTTCAATATAATTCATCACAGAATATCCGAATAATCATAACAGAGAATAATAAACAATTTAAATATATGTTGAGGAATCCAGCTGGATCCCTCCAACCTGTTTCCCTACATCCACAGACGTTAACACAACATAAAATACCAATTCCACTTCGAGGTGGAATATCACGGTATATGGGTTTTAAGTATCAAATCATCCGCTATTTAATGCGGGAAATCAAACATACCAAGATATACTATATACTACTTTATATAAAATAACCCACCAAATCAAATCAATCAATCAATTGTTTAAATTTAACTATTTAAATTTTAAATTAAAATTCAGCTGAGTGAGATTTACTCACCTTTGGCCTAAGATTGCAATCCACCTCAAACTCGTCTTGTATCCACGATTTGCAAGCTTGTACAAACCAATTTACGATTTATTAATATTTGAAATATAAATCGAACCCATAATTACCATTTAATTTAATTTTGAACTAATTTTCCTTTATTAAATCTTTTAGTAACAAAAATAAATTAAATAAGTAAATCGTACAATTTTATCACAAATCCCTTATATAATTTTCTTCCAATACCTTATATAAATTTCTTGTACATATATTTAACTTTTGCATAAATAATTAATAATCCAAATTTAAATTTAAAAATAAAACTATTTTAGATCTGGCTTTCTAATTAATTACTTTTCTTCCTGTTTATCTTTCCAGTAAAACAATAATAATAATTATTATAAAACAGTAATTAATTTTACTGTTAATATTTTTCACGCTATGATTGTTTGTTTAATTTAAATAAAATAAATGGGTATACCTCACAGCAAACCCCTTCTCCTTCTTGAATCTCCTGCATGAGCACGAAACCCCCATGTCGAAAACATCAGCGTCGCAGGTCGCTATCAAATCTCGACGAATTCCAACCCATCGAGTTGCCTCCACGAAGAACACCAAAGTCGCTAGCAACACAAAATCGCGAGCCTCGAATTGCACGGCCTCGAAACCATCATTCCATGCATCGCGATTTCGAGTCTCGACGCTATCCCCTACGCGAGCGCGCACGCGAGAGCTTCAGAAGCTCGATCTCTATGTGCAAGTCGTGGAGATGAATTCGAGTTTGAGAAGAATTTGGTGTCGGCCATTATTGATTTCTCTCCTTTTTTTTGAGTTACGAATCGAATTCGATTTCGTTTGATCCAAATCTTCACTCAGAGGTAAGGCCGCAATTGAAATGAGTAGCTTGGAACTACTTTCGATTTCTTTCGGCAGTTCGTTTATCTTTACTTTCAAACAATTTTGTGGATTCGAGAGGAAGAGGGGGACCAGCTCAAATTGAAACAAATGTGAGACTCAATCCCTTTGATTTCCAAAAATTCAAGCAGAAGGGAAGTTATAAGGAGAATTCGCGATTTTAACTGGTCATTATTTATTTTCTCTGAGAATTCAACTTTGATTTTGAGGCTTGCGAGAATGAAATGAACGAAGACGTGATATAAAGTTGAAAGAAGCGTGTTGCAGAAGGGAAGCTACAGTGCTTTTGAAGTGAAATAAAAATGATGATGTGAAATTATTTCAGCTGGTTGACGAGAATATAAATATATATTATTTTAAATTCAAATTTGATTATCTCGATTTACGTAGCCTAAAATCACGAACTCCTATCGAGGCGTGCCGTTAGGCGTTTATAACATTATACCCCTATTACGAATGCAATAGAAAAGGTTTCGAGTCCTAATTCGATCGTATGAAGAATATAGCTTTTTGAACCCAGTTCTTATATTAAATTTCGATTTAATTTTCAACGCGTTTACTTATCGTACAAGCACACAACAACTCCGATAAATACGAAATTTGAATTCCGATAATAATTCAATATTACGGACCCAATGGACCTGGTTTTGTCGAATTCCGAGACTGTGCCTTGGAAGGCTATTTTTAAATTCAATTTAAATAGTATATTTTCAAAACTGAACAAATCACTGTTAGGTTCAATTTTAACACTTCTATTATTTTCAATGTTATCAATATAAATTTTATAAGCCTTCAAATTATTTTCAACAAGCTTAAAACTCAAGATTCAACATTTTACCCAACTTCAAATTGTTTAATTTAATAATTTAATCATTAAATAAATTGTGATATATGGATTCATTAACTTTTAAATATTTAAAATTAATTAATATTTTGATTTTAAATGCTCAAAAATTCTGGGTCGTCACATTCCTCCCCCCTTAAAAGAATTTCATCCCCGAAATTACTAGTTAGGAAGAATGGTCCAATACCCGTTACTATTTTCCCAAAATCAAACAGTTTTATCAACTTGCCATACATATCTTCTATTAAAGACTCACTATCATTCTTACTAACTTCCCAAATTCCCCCATGGTTTTCAAACTATATTATTTGCTCAATCATTCAAGTTTCAATTTAAAACCAAATTTTGAATTCTCAAAATTTTCTCAAAATTTTTCTAACTCCTTAAGTTTTCGAAAAATTTCGCCAGCGTCCCCTTTGCGCGGCTAGCTCGGTACAACTACAAAAGGCCTCTACGGGCTCCCAAATTCCAAAAGAAAACAAAAGGCCAAGTGGCTCGATCAAAAACCTAATCAAATTTCATACCGAAATTTAAATACATACCTTTTTGTCGAGCAATTCAAATTTATCTTCTGAAATCAAAACCAATTTTTTTCTTTTCCCTTTATATTACCTGCATATCCTGCTTAGCACTAATATCTAATCACAACTTTCAAAACATTTTATTGACTTCCTTACCAATGTCAATATCTATTCATCCCAAATATTAATCTTAGAATATATTTGTAATATCAATTTCCAATCAAGAATTCACCATTCCTTTCTTAAGTTTAGTATAAGAATTTTATATGTTTCTTTATTTATTTTCACTTCACCACTTTAGTCTATATCTATTTCTATTCAAATTGATTCTCCCATTTTCACATGAATTCAATTTATCTTCAATTCTGAATATCAAATTTTATCTTCCATTTATACTGATTCATGTCATTGTTTTAAATTAGTTGCATTCCCTAATTTATTTCAATTTCCAATTTGAATTCGTTTTGTCGTTAACTAAAATTTTCCAAAATTATCAAAAAAATTCTAACTCCTAAAATTTTCGAATTTTTTTGGCACAGTCTCCTTTGTACGGAGGAGATTTTGCAATTTGACAAAAGATATAAATATGTATACATTGACCCACACGGTCGAAAAAACCAAAAACAGTTCATATTTCCTATTTTTATTGCGTAGGCGCACCTTTTTTAGCATTTTAAGCAAGCGACTTATTTATTTAGCAGTTAGCGTGCCCAAAATCCATCCAAACGGCTTCCCGATACCTGGACTTACTCAATTCAAACATGTAAGTGCAATATATATAAAGTTTAACAATATTTCACTTATTTGCAATAGTTAAACACATGAATTCTAACAGCAATGCACATTAAACACTTCCTGTAAGCAATTTATATAGTTTTCGTACTAATTCTTCTGTTTTCAATTAATTCATATACCATTTTCATTCAACTTGCATGGTTTACAACCCACTTGCTTACATTCGATTCATTTAAATTCTAAACAAACCCATATTATTCCAATTGATTTAAAAAATCAATCATATTCACTTCTGTTATTACATTTACTTTCATTTACGATAAAATGATAAATTTTCTGTGCAAATTTGATGTTATTCACGCAAATAACGATTACTTATAAGCTTATGACAATTTTAAATTGATTCCAACTCAATTTAAATTTATTTCCTTCTATTTTAATCCATTCACAACCATTTTATTTAGCTCGACCCATTCCATTTCAATTTTATTCACGATCCATTCATTTGCGTTTCATTTCTTATTCACATTCATTTAAAATCATTCTATTAAACTTGAAAACATTCTATTTTTCTTATTGTCTCTAAGTTATTTCAATTCCTTAACAATTTAAATGGTTTACAATTATTTATTCAAGAATTTCATTCCATTAAATATAATCTGTAACTCACTGAATTTTATTTCGGTTAAAATTTATTTTCACTTGGTTTAAATCCAACCCAATATCATTAAACTTAGTTTAAGTCGAATTCAATTCAACTCTCCTCCATCTATTTAGCTTAAGTTAATTTACTTCAATTTATTTAAATTTTATACTTAAGCTCATTTTCATTTTACAAGTAAAATTTTCTTTTCTATTCAACTTAACTCTATCACAATCGAATCTCATTTTCAATCTACAATTTTATTTGATTCGTTATTATAAAATTTAAATTTTCAGATTCAATTCATTCAATTGATTACAAGGCCATTTTCAATTTTATTCCCACTCATCTGGGTTTTATTTGCAGCAAAAACAATCCCTACTTTAATCTATTTCCAATCATATTTATTTCACTAACAATTCAGGCCAAATTTAATTTATAACTTGAGTTTTATTTCCAAACTACATTATTAACTCACAATTCTAACTTCTCTTTGACTACATTAGGTTCCATTTATACATTTCATTAACTAATTTATTATCTGATTAGCTCTTCCCCTGGTTAAAATTCAATACTTGATTTTTAATTCCAAATATCACTTCATTTAATTTTCTTAAGTTCAATTTATTTTATAATTCAAGTTTGGATTTTCGTTTTATTTTCCAATTCATCAAAAATATTTATTTTGGGTTTCCTATCCCACTTTCCAATTTTATAAGTCACAACTTATTATTTTACACATTTCCATTCATTCTAGGCTTGAATATATTCATCTTTATTTTTAACTCAAGCCTTATGCTTATTTATAGCCCAAGGAGTTTTTGTTCTATGGATTTTTAATTCTTTTATAAGTTATTCTAATTTATTTATTCCAACTTATTTCCATTTATTCAGGTAAGAATCTAATTCCATTCAATAACTCAACTGAATTTTTATTCCAATCCAATTCTATTTCAACCCAGACCTATATAATTCAATTCGATTCAATTTTCTTCATCAATCCAAGTTAACCTTATTTTTAACTTCTCACTTTAAATTTAAATTCCAACATTCGAAGCTCATATTTCCTTCTTGATTTAAAAATCATCTCAATTTATAAGCTTACAACCTATCTCATCAGGATTTTTAAACACCCGCCTTTGGTTTCAAATCATTCTGAAATCTTCAACATCTCAAATCACACTTCTCAAAAATTTGAACCAATCCTGGTTTTTATTTCCGACAAATTGCCTTTGAAATTTCAAAAACAAACAAGTTTTCCCGAACAAATCAATTTGGCAGCAATCTGTCACAGAAACTCGAAAATGAACATCGATGATGTTGCAGTCATCACCGAAGTTATTTTCTAGTGACTGAAGTGAATTCAATGCTATATCCCTTCCCAAAATTAATTTGAAACAATTTCCTTTCAGAAATAACCCAAAATAACAATGCTATTATTTATCTTCAAAATACTTCCAAATCTCCGAGATTTAAATTTCCAAATCCTGCTTAAATCAATTTTAACTATAATTCATCAATATAAATTTCCATTTGTTCATATTTCAATTTATAAATCATGTTGATAATTTATATTTACAAATTTCCTTTTATAAATGAATTTATTTTCCTTAACCTTTGGTTACATTTTCAATTTCTAGTTAAATTTCCACACAACAATGATAATAATTTAATATTATTTTTCCTAACATCCAATCAACCATATATTAGCTAAAATAGTTTAAAAAACTTTTCTTTATATCAAAATATATTTTTGGGTAAAATTATTTCATTCACCCACATTTAAAACAATACCGTGTCAAACTGTTCTATTCAAGTATTTAGAAACCCCTTCGATACAGTTGTCCAGACTGTGTCGACGAAGGTTCATATGCCACTCAATAAATCAATCAACACAATATAAAAACAATTTATATTCACTAACAAATACGCGCTCATATCTATTAATACGCTCAAACTCATTCTAGAGTACAACGGACTCTAATTTAAATGAGTAATTCCCACCAGAGCCAAGGTTATCACCAACCTATGCTTTGATACCAAGCGTAACGACCCGCAAATCCGTACCCCTTGAGTCAACAATATTCTACATCAATCAACTCAAGTTGAACAGAAATACGAACCATTTGGGTTAAAGAAGGGGTAGAAGAAGAAAATAGAAAACAACATCAGAATCTAACCATCGCAGCGGAATAAAATATAATAGATAATAAATAATCTTTACTCAAAAATCAAACATATCTATTTATATATTACATCATTAGAGTACATCAGTCACAGTTCAACATCAAATAACATATAACTGGATACACAGCTACTCAACACAGTGGAATATATATAAAACAAGTACGAAAGTACGTACCGTCATTCAGCTCGTCTCCTGAGCTCCACAGCATCATATCCTGTATCTTATAATACTCGGTCTGACCCGAGCATTATAGTTAAATAACACCCGAGTCAGTCTGGAAAACTAGCGTGAGAAATCACACTCAAATTGATTATTAAAGTTTCAAAAAAATCCTTTGAAAACAAAAGCATCTTGTAAGACCACGCCACAAATAAACATTTACCTTATGATAACTAAAACATTTTATATTAAAATCCTCTGATATTATAATAGGGTCTATATACAAATACTTATTAAAATAGCTGAAATTGTCACATCTATTAAATTCCAGCTACTAGCCACCGAGTGGGTAATACAAACAAAACTCGAGATTTGTTTATTAACCTTCTGTTTAAATAATAACATTGAAGTTTAAAATTCATTAACCTTCTATTTATTCAAAATTTCCTTTCCGTACTCGAGATTTATTTATCAGAATTTTAAAATCACTTTATTTCTTTTCCAATTCATTTTTAAATTTATTCAAATTTTCTATAATTATTTTACTCAAAAATGTACTCGTTATTCTCTTTTCAAAAATCCAATTCTATATAATTTGATGACTCAGAGTACCGAAATATATTCAAGCAACTATAGCAATCAATATTTCAATATAATTCATCACAGTATATCCAAATAATCGTAACAGAGAATAATAAACCATTTAAATTTATGTTGAGGAATCCAGCTGGATCCCTCCAACCTGCTTCCCTGCATCCACAGACGTTAGCACAACATAAAATACCAATTCCACTTCGAGGTGGAATATCACAGTATATGGGTTTTAAATATAAAATCATCCGCTATTTAATGCGGGAAATCAAACATTCCAAGATATACTATATACTACTGTATATAATATAACCCACCAAATCAAATCAATCAATCAATTTTTTAAATTTAACTATTTAAATTTTAAATTAAAATTCAGCTGAGTGAGATTTACTCACCTTTGGCCTAAGATTGCCATCCACCTCAAACTCGTCTTGTTTCCGCGATTTCCAATCTTGTACAAACCAATTTACGATTTATTAATATTCGAAATATAAATCGAACCCTTAATTACCATTCAATTAAATTTTGAACTAATTTTCCTTTATTAAATCTTTTAGTAACAAAAATAAATTAAATAAGTAAATCGTACAATTTTATCACAAATCCCTTATATAATTTTCTTCCAATACCATATATAAATTTCTTGTACATTATTTAACTTTTGCATAAATAATTAATAATCCAAATTTATATTTAAAAACAAAACTATTTTAGATCTGGCTGTCTATTACTTTTCCTGTTTATCTTTCAGGTAAAACAATAATAATAATAAAACACTAATTAATTTTACTGTTAATATTTTCCTATCTATGACTGTTTGTTTAATTTAAATAAAATAAATGGGTATACCTCACTGCAAACCCCTTCTCCTTCTTGAATCTCCTGCACGAGCACAAAACCCCCCTTTCGAAAACATCAGTGTTGCACGTCGCTATCAAATCTCGATGAATTCCAACCCATCGAGTTGCCTCCACGAAGAATATCGAAGTCGCTAGCAATACGAAATTGCGAGCCTCGAATCGCATGGCCTCGAAACCATCATTCCACGCATCGCGATTTCGAGTCTCGACGCTATCCCCTACGCGAGCGCGTGCGCGAGCTTCAGAAGCTCGATCTCTATGTGCAAGTCATGGAGATGAATTCGAGTTTGAGAAGAATTTGGTGTCGGCCATTATTGATTTCTCTCCCCATTTTTTTAGTTACGAATCGAATTTGATTTCGTTCGATTCAAATATTCACTCGGAGGTAAAGCCGCGGTTGAAATGAGTAGCTTGGAACTGCTTTCGACTTCTTTCGGCAGTTCGTTTATCTTTACTTTCGAACGATTTTGTGGATTCGAGAGGAAGAGGGGGACGAGCTCGAATTGAAACAAATGCGAGACTCAATCCCTTTGATTTCCAAAAGTTCGAGCAGAAGGGAAGTTATAAGGAGAATTCGTGATTTTAGTTGGCCATTATTTATTTTCTCTGAGAATTCGACTTTGATTTTGAGGCTTGCGAGAATGAAATAAACGAAGACGTGATATAAAGTTGAAAGAAGCATGTTGCAGAAGGGAAGCTACGGTGCTTTTGAAGTGAAATAAAAATGATGATGTGAAATTATTTCAGCTGGTTGACGAGAATATAAATATATATTATTTTAAATTCAAATTTGAATACAAATTGTCTTGATTTACGTAGCCTAAAATCACGAACTCCTATCGAGGCATGCCGCTAGGCGTTTATAATGTTGTACCCCTATTCTGAACGCAATAGAAAAGGTTTTGAGTCCTAATTCGATCGTATGAATAAGATAGCGTTTTGAACCCAGTTCTTATATTAAATTTCGATTTAATTTTCAACGCGTTTACTTATCGTACAAGCACACAACAACTCCGATCAGTACGAAATTTGAAATTCGATAATAATTCAATATTACGGACCCAATGGAACTGTTTTCGTCGAATTCCGAGATTGTGCCTCGGAAGGCTATTTTTAAATTCAATTTAAACGATATATTTTCAAAACTGAACAAATCGCTGTTAGATTCAATTTTAACACTTCTATTATTTCCAATGTTATCAATATTAATTTTATAAGCCTTCAAATTATTTTCAACAGGCTTAAAACTCAAGATTCAATATTTTACCCAACTTCAAATTGTTTAGTTTAATAATTTAATCATCAAATAAATTGTGTTATTTGGATTCAAGTTAAAAATTAACTTTTAAATATTTAAAATTAATTAATATTTCAATTTTAAATGCTCAAAAATTCTGGGTCGTCACAGTAGCTAACCTTTACTTGTTTAAATAACCTTAAATTTATCCCATTAATTAATGAATCACATAAATTAATTCCTTTTAAGTAATTAATCATTTAATCACTTCATTAAGTGATTATTCCTTAAATAATTAATCTTTAATTACTTTCATTAATAAATCATTAATTACTTAAGATCTTAAAAGATAAAACATTTTATTTTAATTAATTACTTTAACTATCATTTAAACCTTGTTTAAAAATTATTGTTAACCACTTAACTTAAACTTTTAAGTTAAATTAAGGATTAAAACACTTCATCCTTTAATCATTTACTTAATCACAATATTAAGTTTATTTAAAATAAACTTTCAAAAACAAAGGTTATACATATTAAAACTTTTTTAAACCTAGTTAATTTTAAAAACATTTTAAAATCTTTAACTAATTTCTAACTTAAATAAAACAAGTTTTGTTTTAAAAAGAATTAATTTGGAAATTATTTTAAACTTGATTAAATTAGATTTTTTTTAACTTGTTGTATAACTTTATTCAAAAATTTTCTATCATAACAAAACCCGAGCCAGTCTTTAGTTTTCCCGAGCACGTTCCTGAGTTACCCTCAAATCTCTCGACTTCGAACCAAAACGGGATCAACTTCGAGTCGATTCTTCGTTTTCCTAAGAGCAACCCCGAGAGCATCTCTTCTTCCGAAACCATAACACAACCCAGATACACCTATATACGTGTGCACATGCACGAGGCGCCGAAGCCTCGACGATCGATGCTACACCCTCCCACATGTCGTCGTTAATTGACTCGAAGACCCGCACCACCCAGCTCCGTCCACCTCGACCAGATTTGAAAATCGAGTTATCGAATCAATCGAACCCGAACTCGATCACCAGCAGATTGTCTCATGCCGCCGCCCACATTCGACTGAGGCCTCGCCGACCTCACCAAAGCATACGACCCTATGCTCCTATCCCACTTGGTGCAATCGACCACGATCCATTATTGACACCACACGAGCTCGAGAACTATGATGACTCAAATTTGTGCTTTAAACCCTAAATCAACATCGACTGATTTCACTAAGGATCTAAAAATTTATTCACTATTTTCTTATGATCTCCAGCCCTCAAGCTTCCTTCGACATCAGGCATGACCTATGAATTTTCGTCGTTGAACAGATATTGACGAAAACGAGCTTGTTGTTTAACTTGGGAATTCTCAATAATCCCTAACTTAAAAATCATAATTTTATCACCAAAATACATCATTCTCGAGTACGATTCCAATTATATAATCAATTCGTGAGAATTTGAAAATTGAATTTCCTGACTTTGTTTCATTTTTAGTTTAATTCATTGTTTTTGAATTAATTTCTTAATATAACACGTGAAACCAATTTTAAAAATAAAATAGCATCTATACAATCATATTTCTTTTAGGAATTATAGCTTGAAATAGATTAGATAAGAAGATATAAATTTCTTTAAGTGAAATTTGAGCCTGTGGAACAACAGAGCAGTATATATGTATATTTACATACACACAGACATGCATACGCAGAACAGTATGGTTCAAAAAAATTCACAACAAACTTGAAGTATTCATCATAGCATCAAAATATAGGTCAGTAGTTTGTTCACCTGACATAAAAACAAAGAGACAGGCTTAGCTTTTAAAATCTGGAACTTGTATTCTTGATTTAGCTGAGATGATGTTGATTTGAATCTGCTACTTTAATTTGAATTCATATTGGCTTTATGGCTTGAAGTTGTTTGAATTTGAACTGTAAGCTTTTGTTTGAGTTCTCAGGTTGAAGATTTTGAATTGCTTTGCTTGATTGTTGATGATTTTGGTTTGATTTGATTTGTTTTCATTTTCCTGGTTTGCTTTTGATTAGGTTTCTTTGATTCTTTCTTTCAGGTTTGCATTTGATCTCAGGCATTTTGTTTCTTTGAAAATGAATGCAAAAGATTTGAGAAGCTTGGTTTCTAACTAACTTTTTATTATTATATATTTCTCATTCAAATTAAAAGAAATTAAAAGCTATGCCACTTGTTAATTTATGTTTATCTCAAGCTTACACTTGTTAACTTCAAATTACATGTCTTACAAATGTTTTAATACATTTTTAATATATTTACGCTTGTTATAATGAGTATTTTTATGTTTAAATCCCATACTTTATTTAATTTATAAATATTTTTTAAATCCTTTCTTTTTATAACTTACTTAATTTTATATTTACATATGTTTATATTTAAGAATTATGTTTTTCATATTAATATATATACACACACATAAACTAAAAAATTTAAAAGAAAATGACAATTGTAATATATCATCTTTCATGTCTTACACTTGTTTAAACTATATGTTAAAATTTAAACACTTGTAAATCATGTTCTTAATATTGTTATATAATTATTTACATTATATTTACTATTAATAAATACATTTCCTTTGTTTTATATATATATAAAATTTAAAAGGGAATGGTTTAAAACTAATTTATATATTTATAACTTTCAAGAAATTGATTTTAAAATCTAATTATACTTTAAATAAATAAACACACATATGTATATTATAAAATATAGAATTTAACTGAAAATAGATTTTGAAAATTATTATATTAAATTCAAATCATAACTTTCAAAATATATGTATATTAAAATTAGAAAACAAATTTCTATTAGTATTAAATAGTAGAATTTTCAAATCCAAATATTATTCATAAGATATTTATCTTTGAATATCAAACCAAAATTCTATTTATATTCAATTTATATACATATATATATATATATATGAATAAACAAACAAATGTTTTTATTTAATTTGGAAAATTCAAATTAATCCACAATTTAATCTAAAAATTTATTTTTAATTATCAATTTAAATTTATCTCCAAACCGGGGTCGTTACACTCCTTCACTTTCCAATTGACTCTGACCAAATCATTCTCCCTAAAATAGTACAATAAAGTCTGATACAGGCACAGCATCCCAAAATATAAATATAACTCGTACATGTATATTTACAACTTTTGCGATCCCTACTACCATCTCAAATAAATAACATCATAGTGCACAATAATAGGCAGCCGTAGCACCAATGTGCCCCAAACCAAATTGTAGTCTCTTATACCATTCCTAAATGGATACACCTAACGCTTGAATCATCCAGTAGTTACCTTGATTCATCTTCGGATTTCTAAGGTAAGGCAACTCAAAGTGGACAGTATCGTACATAAACAAATCTGAACAACTTGATTCATTACATTATTCCTTCTTCGCCTAAGAAAATCCAAAATGGCTGATGTCTTAACTTGTGAACACAACATATCTCCCATTCAAACCTCTAATCCAACATAAGTGGTGTCATTATGCTTACGATATCACTTCTCCGGATATCCAACAAGATTCTAATACATAAGGTATCACCTTTTAATTTTTCCAAACATTTCATCCCAATCCTATAACAAAGTAAGCATCCAAATAAGAGAAATCCTATTCTATTTGACCAATATAACCATAGCAACCAAAATCCTAAATATAAATGAAATCCTAACCTAAGAAAATTTGCTAACCTAAGATAGTGATAGAGTTAAAAGTGTCAAATATATAATACGTTATCTACATACACCTCGTATGCAATGTAAACTCGGCACCTTTAAGTTGTCAATCCAAAGAGTTTCTTTAGATAGACAGTTTCCTTTCAATCCAGAGGTCCTTTCAATCCAAAGGACGATTGAAAAGAATCTATCTACTCCTTACTCAAAATCATATCTGAACTTCCAAATTCCATTTCCATAAAATCGCCTCCGCATCTTATATGCCTGCAAACCATACACTTTCTCTTCAATCTTCAAATAAATTTTTCTTCACTTACCACGGATCACTTGAATTCACAACACTACGTGGTACTTCTTTATTTTACTTTAGTATCCATTCTATCTAGTACATCTTTTCTTTAATTCCTCAAATCGGCTCAATCCCTTTAGTTAAAATCTATTATCGAAATCCTTTATCTACATCTTCACTACCAATCCAAATTGGAACATCTTTTATATATAGAAGTTACAACCCTACACCATTTCTTTATCCTCCAAATCTCATCCATCAACAAAGTTCCAAGTATTTCATCTCGTTCATAGATAATACAAACTCATTTGACTTTAACGTCCATCCTTATTTGAGTACTTTTACAAACTTATCCAACATACTAAAATACTTATCCTCATACAATCTTGTAACAAACCTAATCCAAGATTTCCTTTAAAATCAAAAATTCATGCTGAATACCCTTTACTACCAAAATCCAAGGTCAATTTATTTTCTAATAATAACCAACCAATATTTCATTTCCTATATATCATTTTACCGACTTATTACTCTTCTATATCATGGACAAGACAACTCAATAGGGATGGTGTCTTACCATATAAATCAAACTAATATAATACTCAGTAATCATAATAACACCCTATTCCATAACATATTTAGTAATATCCAAAAAGGGAATGATGTCCTAACATAGTGAACGTACCATCAAACTCATGTCACATTCAATCCAATCTAAATTATATACTCATAATCACATTTAACTAACCGAATACAAAAAAAATATAACTATTTCCCTAATACATATTCAGTATGACAGCAATCACTTACTTGGAAAACAACATCCATCCAAGCCATATAACAACAAATTGTGTAACGTTACATGCCACATCAGGTCAACGACACCCTGTTCACAGATCAAATGAAGTAAGCTACCTTCAAAAAACGAAGCATCTTAAATATCATTCGCTTCCATCTCTAACCATTAATGCAATGATACATAACAAAAGAATGTGAATATTATATATTTTCAATTTCCATCGGACCGATCACCGGGTTAGATTACATATTAGCATCATTATGTCACCAGGACCTTATCCTAAATAAACTTTAAGCCTTTCGACTAAAAGCTTCAACTACATCTTCAAAAATATTCCATTATCAAATAAGTATAACTTAGGCCCAAATCTCTTTCATATAAATCTTAATCAATTTTTCTTGTTATTTGATAATAATCTTTTCTCAAGTTTGCTTCAATACAATAATTTAGTTTACTTTTCTCTTTCTAACCATAACCACAATCTTTCTTTCATTACTTGGAAATTCTCTTATCCAACTTCTGCACGACTATCGGGATCACGACTTATGACAGTATCGTGCCTAGTCCACTAACTCATATCCAAGCCACATTCCTATTTGTATCCAACATCATCCCATAACTAATCGTTCAGTCTGCTCCAAAATCAACCAATTCATGCACTATGTGAGAAATACACTTGAACTGCTTACTATCATATTCCTTATCCAAAATCATAGCTCTCCTATAATCGCAATCTGCTTTCCCTTCTTTTTATAGGATGGTTGTCCATTTGCTTTTCGGTTGTTTCAAATGTGCTGCCATTCTCTTCCAAATTTTCCTCATAATACATCAAACAATACTTCATTTAACCATCCAAAATTTATTTTTATAATTTAAAATAATAGCAAACATTCTCTGACCAGGTACTTGTTACAATGTTATTATTGTAACTTTTATTTTCTTTTAAAAATACATTATCTCTTTTCAAAACATAGGTTTACTAAAACATCTCATTTTCTTAAAACCATAGGATAAAATATTTTCATCAATCATTTACTTTGTCTTTATAATTAAATTTCAACACCAATCGCTTCTTTAACTTTAATGATTTGATATTAACCACTAAAATATATTTGAATTTAAAATAAACTATGGTTGTTTAAAAAATATTCCTATTTCATTTAAAAACATCATTTGAATTAATTAATATATACATACATACATACATACATACATATATATATATATATATATATATATATATGTATCAATTTATAATGTAATTTGAAAATTTCCTACGCCATTAAATAACATTATGACAACCCACATTTCGAAGGGTTTAAATCGACAATAATTCACATATGTCTGACTTAAACAATCCGGAATATAGATAATCAACGTGAGTGAATTGAGAAAAATAAGAACAGAAGAAGAAACAAATACAGTATATGTTGATTTGTTGTTGGTGGTTGATTCCCTTTACATACCTGTTTATTATGTAAATACCTATGATATAACTTGGATAAGTTAAACTAAATTAAAATATAAACCATTGTGGTCGCTAAGCCTCTTCTAGTTTTGTGAAATCAAATATTCCATTCTATCTTTTTGATAATGGTTTCAAGTTAAGTAATGATTCAATTAAAGGTGTTTATTGAAGTTAACAGAATACTATTTAAATGATTGTTTAAAATCATTATTTTATTAATATGGTTTAAAGAAAATTTAATGAAGGATATTTTTAAATAATAACTTGTTGTTTAAAGGTGTTTTAAATAATTGTTTTGTTTATCAAAAGGAACCTCATTAAATGAGATATATTTAAAGAGTTTTATAAATAATTTGGACATTTATAAAAGAGTATTTATAAATGGTTTTGAAAATTTATACAAGAAATTCTATAAAATGATTTTGGAGATTTATAAAGAGTTATATAAATGGTTTTGATGCTTATAAAAGAGTTTTGTAAATTAACTTTGTGGTTTATAAAGAGTTTGTAAGTGGGTTTGGAATTTAAGTAAAGGAGATTTCAAAAACAAAAGAGATTTGTTAAAAGGATTTATTAAAGGAAATTTATAGAATAATTTGAGATTTAATTTGCTTTAACAGACCTTCTTAATTTTGGCGGTATGAACGTTCATTCCACACGTAACACTGAAGGAATATTGAGATAAGTGTGTGATTTTTTTAATAAACATTTTAGAAAGGGATTTAAATAAATGAAAGATTTATTTTTACGCTCAATGATTACTATGGATAATTAAATCCTTGAATTTGTTGTTTTTGTTTATTTGATAGCTAAATAACTGATAATCAAATCTTGGCTAGTCTTGACTTAGGAAGTATGATTTTATATTCGAGTGCTCACCGAGTTCCTCAGTGAGGACTCAAATACTTGTTACATACTTCCAAAAGAACTAGAAATAAGTCTAATGGAAATCATTGTTACTGGTTTCTAGAGACTAGGATTGGATTTGCTTTGGCACGTTTGTGCAGCATGATAGGAGGTTATTGCTTTGTGTTTGGTGGCGAGTAGGATACTCTTACCCTTATATGTCCTCTAGGTTAGCCTTGCAGTCGAGAGGCTGACCGTAAAAGAAAATCTCGATGCCATGGTGGTTGTACCCACTACTGTAACGACGCAGAATTTTTATTAATTTAAAATTTGAATATTTAATTAATTTTAAATATAAATAAGTGAATTTATAAGTCAAATAAATTTTTATTTGAATTTTTGGATTTAATTGGATAATTAAATCGATAATTTAATATGTTAAATTATGGGAATAATTGAAAATTGAGTTAAATATGATTGGAAATGATTTGTAAAATTTTATTTTATCATATTAGAGTTAGAATGATATTTTAGAACTTTTAAAATCGAATTAAAAGTTAATTTGTGAAAATTGAATATTTTAATATTTAAATCGACTAGTGAAAATAGTCAATTTTTGAACAGTCTCAGAATTGAACGAGACCAGTTCCATTGGATCCGTAATAGTTAGTTATTACCGGATTTCAAATTTCGTGTCAATCGGAGCTATCGTTTGATCGTGGCAGCTCGAAACGCATCGAATTATTTTTAATTTTAATTTGGCGAGTTAAAATAGCCATTTTTTAAAAAGTCTCGGATTTTGACGAAACCAGTTTCATCGGATCCATAATGTGATATTATTGTAAGGTTTCAAATTTCAAGTCAATTGGATTTACCGTTTGTCCGGTACAAATTAAAACGCCTAGAAATCGGTTTAAATCGGTTTAATTTAAATTGAACTTTGTAGCCATAACTCGCACAGATGCCCGAATTAGCTTTCGAAACCTGTTCCATTGTGTCCGGAACGCGGGATAAACCCTAGGAACGTCAGTTTCGGCGCGTAAATCGGAGTTCGGAATTTCCGGATGAATAGTGTTCGAAAATTTTCTATAAATAGACCCACAACCCTCACAAATAAAAAAAAGAAAAAAAAGAAAATCAAACCCTAGCCGCCACTAATATAAACAACGGCCAGAATTGTCTCTCCTTCCTCCTCAAAAATCTTTCAATCCAAGCATCGATTAAAGAAACGTTCAACTGCAATGTTGTAGAGTAGAGTGTGTTCTACAGATTCAACGGTCAAGATCGCGAATGGCTTCACGGATCGATGGGAATTTGAGCGCAAACGTGGCCGTTCATTTCACGTGCGCGCGTATCACGAGGTGGCCGAGTGCTACCATGGTCAGGCCGAGCATGGAGGGGGTCAAGAGCTTCCTATTGCAAGTGGTTTGATCGAGTTTCGTCGAGAAATGGGATTGCAAATTGAAACCCTAATATGTGCTAATGGGTTGGGAGTGCGGCCTGTAGGGGATGTTTGCGTTTGTGAGGGAGAGGGAGATGAAGTGCACGGCTATGATTGCAACAGCATGGATCTCACGGCCTGTAGTTAATTAGGTTTGAAAATATAGTTAATATGTTGTAATTTATATAAATAAATTCGAGTAAACTTGTAAATTACATAACTTTTTCATACGAGGTCGAAAACGTGCGAAACCAGTTGCGTTGGAATCGTATGGACGAGCACTACGCGATGAAATTGGATTGGAGTTGTTTGGAGTTAGTGAAAATTTTGGGTAAAATTAAACGTCCGTTTAATTTTATTCGAAATAAATCGCTAAAACGAATTTAAAACCAAGGTGAGAACTTCTCACTCAATCGAATCAGTTTCGATTTTATTTTGAATAGTTAGATTTAAAATTTTTGAATGCATGTTTGAATGTTGATTGATATCTATTAATTGTTAAAATAGACATTATACGCCGTTATTAAGCGGATGTTATTTATTAAAAACATATACCGCGAATATTTCATAAACAGTGAAATTGGTATTATATATATAATAGCAATATATATATATATATATTGGCATATGTATATATTGGAGTTATTGATTTCCCGCATTTTTTGTTTAGCGGATGAGACCCTATTGCGCCGTTATTAAGCGGATAATATTTAAATCCCATATACCGCGATAATTTCGTACTGGAGCGAAATTGGTATTGTGCTAATGTTTGTGGATGCAGGAAAACAGGTTGCAGGGATCCAACTGGATTCCTCAACAGTATTATTTGATTTCAGATATTTTGATATTTGATGGATTATCATATCGATATATGATATCGTTGTTGTCGTGATTGACTATTTGGTATGTAGCATCATTGGACCAAACTTTGAAAATTTAAAAATGATTTTTAAAAGTGATTTTTGAAAATATACTATATTTTTGGAATCGATCCATGTTAAATAAATAAACGTTATAATTTTAAAAGTTATAAAATTATGGTTTTTGTGAAATAAAGTTAAAAGCTGATTTTTGAGAAATAAGGGTTGATGATTTTATAAAATAGTAAAATCGGAAATTTTGAATTTATTGTGAAAAGTTGAAATATAGGATTTATAAAATTTAATTATTTTATGAATCAAAATGGTGAAATAATAAAAGAGATTAAAGACGTTTTAAAGAATGATATAAATTGATTTATATTAAGAGATTTATAAATGGATATTTATAAATTGAAATATGGACATTATAAAACGAGTTTTTATAAGTGTTTGAATGAAGTGAAAATGAATTTCATAATTGAATGGAATTTATAGAATTTTAAACAGTGAAGTTATAAATGAAATTTTATAAACAGTAGGTTTATAAAATTTATAAAGTTATTAAAAGAATGGTTTTGGATAAATAATTGAATCTTATAAATTATAAGATTTATAATTATGAAGGTCAAAGGAACGATTTTTGTGAACGAATAAATTATAAGTATTTAACTTATAATATGAACCTTTAGTTTATAATTGAAATATAAATCGAATAGGTTAATAAAGGAGATTTATAAAGGAAGTTGTTATAAAATAATTAGAAATGGAGTTTATAAACGTTGTTTTATAAATTCGCAAACGACTTATTTTGATAAGTAAATTGTTGAAACCTATTAATGGAGTTATATTCACATTTTTAACTGTGAATAATCCTTTGAAATGAAATATATATATAAAGGGATGAAATTTGTTAACGTAGTTTATTCACGTTTTTGAATAGTGAATAATTTGTTAAGGAAAATTGTTTTGAATGAGATGTTTAAATTGAATTAAAACGATCTAACGATGTTTTGAAATGTGTTGAGATTCGAAAACCATAGATTTCAACATTGATTGTTGAAATAGACGTTTTCGAGAAATAAAAGGAAATGGTGGACTATAACACTGTTGTTATAGTAAATGATTTCCGAAAGGAAATGTTTTGTATAGTATTGGGATTTATATATCTATTTTAATTTCGAATCCCTATACTAGTGATTATGGGTTGTCGTAACGATGTTTTACGCAACATTCGTTTTGGCCCAAATAAATATGTTTAAGAGCATGATTTCCTTAAAGAATGAAATATATACTTAATCTCGATTTAAGTATATTGAATATTTTCTAAGTGTTGAAAATAAATAAAATTTGTGAATTACTTATGAATAAATAAGTATGGAATGTTTTTTCCCAATATAAAGTGAATATTAGAGAATTTATCTTTTTGAAGATAAATTGAAATGAATAATCGAAATTGAATATTCATAGATATTTTGGATTATAAATTCACTATGGAATTTATGAATGAAAAGGAGAATTTGTTTAAAAATAAATATTTATTTATTTTTGAAATTTTGAATTTATATATCTAGTGAAGATATTTTGGAAAATAAATAATTTGGAAAATTATTTGGAAACTGGTGATGTGTGCATATCCATTGATAGTTCAATAACCGACTATCAATATTTCCCTTTGAATGGGTAATTGATGTGATTTGTTTGAATTTGAATGCCACACTTATTTTTGAATAAGCGCTCACTATTCGGGTTAACCGGGAAAGGACCATGGGGTCGTATAACCCATTCCGAATATGTGATACGTCGTTGTGAATTGCATTGAAGATCGGTGTTGAAGACCGAGTATTTGTGAAAGCGATAGGATGACCTATCGATTGTCTCTGCACTGGGTAGCTCCTGGTATAGAGATCTCCTAAGTGATGGGAAATTCGATCGGGATTGTGAATACCCGGATTTGCAAGGGCTTCGTAAGAAGTGCCTTCGGTTTTGTTCGAGCCCGGAACAGACTGGTATGGATTGTATGTCTGACATTACAAGTTGAGATATAAAGCCGATTTCTTTCAAATATATTTCTGTTGGTGGCGGAGAATTTATTCTTTTAGCTTAACACCCTTCTCTGAGACGTACGAGCTTAGAGGTTATATAGTTGAAGTTATCAGCGATATATTCCCAATTTGGTAATGTGACATGCTGAGTGATGCTGAAATGATCATTGTGTTGATTATTTGTGATAGGATCGTTTATTTGATCGTCTATCTTTGTGATCATCTCTATGATCATTTATTGACCCAAAGCATGGCTTTTGTATAAAGTATGTTTTTGTGGACGTGACTTCGTCGAGCCTCACACCCCGTGAATGGTCAAAACAGGAAAGAAGCAGCAAGGTTATGAGGGGTAGCGCCCTTTAGGATGTGTGCATTTCCTTCTCGAAAAGGGTGGTATCATGGTATGGAGCCCAGATACTTACTCATGTTGAAAACACTTTGTTATGATTGTGTGAATTGATTACGAGCGCTCGGTGAAAAGGTCCCAAAGGACCGGGGGATGGCATATTCGGTCAGTTGTTACTCAGTTAGGGGTAACCCGGCCTTGTGTTGGTAGAGATCCGGTTTGGTTCTCGGGGATGTCCATCCAGAGGCATTCTCATGTGGCAATGGGAAGTTCCTTGGCCTGATCATTCGTTGGAAATCCAAAGAAACAATACGATCTTGTACGGTTTTAGTTGTAGAACCTGCCATCTAATATGGTAGCTATTAGTAGGCATAATATAATGGTACCTATGCTGGCTAAGATTTATATTCTACTTTCGAAATGAATTTCTTCTACACTATGCACTAATAATAATATCAAAATTGATTTGATTTTAATACGTATCAAGCATCTTTGGCTATCATAAGGAGAAATCTTCTCCAAGTCTGCGTTTGCATTGTGTGTGTGGCAGGAGGTCTTATGGTAGTCTCATTTTTAAAAGCATTGCGAATTGACTTTAAAAATATTCCTCTATTTTGTTTTCAAAGATAAATAAACTGTTTTGAGTTCTCACACCAGTCACATGACTGACTTGGAGTTTATTGTTTTCCTTCCTAAACTCTGGGTGCCCACCAATTTCCACAAGGGCAGTTAAGAGTTAGGTTTATCAGGATATTCTGGAGTTGCTGGAGGCAAGCTGGATGGTATGGCGTATTACTAGTTTATATAGTATTTCTTTTCCGCTGCACTGTTTGATGTTTGTTGTTGTTGTACACTCTGATGATATGATGTAATGAAATGTATTGTATAAACTGTAATAACTGAGATAGTTCTTTGTCTAAAGATTATTCATTTATTACTATATGTTGTTCCGCTGCGAATTGTGAGATTCTGATGTTGTTCTGTTGTTTTCTGTTCTCTTCCGTTCTATGTTTTCTATTCTCTTTTTCTTCTATTTAAAAATTTTCTTTCTATTCTCTGTTCTATTCTCCATTTTCTACCTTCTTATCTCTTCTATGTCTTCTTTTTCTTTTTCTTTTCTTAAATTCTTTTCTTAAAACCCTCAGTGTTCGGTTTTCCGTCGTTCGATTTCTCGGCAGTCGATAAAGTGAGTATCGATGTTGAATTTTCGAAAGACGAAGAATCGGGTCCTGACAATGTGGTATCAGAGCTTATGGTTAAGCGACAACCATGGTTCTGTTGGGTATTACTCATTAGAGATAGAGTCAGCAGTACTCTAGAATGAGTTTGAGTGTAATAATAGATACGAGAGCGTATTTGTTAGTGAATATAAAATTGTTTTATATTGTGATGATTGGTTTATTGAGTGGCATATGAACTTTCGTCAGCGTGGTCCGCAGGACTATGCCGAAGGGGTTTCTAAACACTTGAATAGAACAATTCGACACAATATTGTTTTAAAATTGGGTAAATGAAATAATTTTACCTTGATTATATTTTATATATATAAAGGAATAATTTTTCAGAATTATTAAAGTGTATATAAGTTGATTGTTAGGTTGTTTGAATAATCCAAATTGAAGAATAATTGTATAAGCAAATGAATTATAAGAATTGGATTATAATTAAAGTAATTTACAATTATGAAATAAAACTTATATATGTAAGAAGTGAAACTAATGAATATATTTATGAATATGAGTTGTAAATAAAAATGAATTTAAAGTTAAATGAAAAATTTACTTAGAATTGGAAGCTGAATTGATTTATAAATGGGAATTTAAGTTAAGTAAAACCAAGTGATAGATGTGAACTTGAGTTTTATAAATGAAATTCAACTTTAGAATTGAATTGAATGAATGAATTGGATGTTAATCAATTAAATTAAACCAATTGTAAGCAAAGGAATTTGGTTGTGATTAATATATATTGGTTGTTATATGATTGTTAATTGATTGTATATAATTCATTAAGTGTTAATGAAATTGAAAGCTAAATCAATTGAAATTCAATTTGAAGTTAAGTAAATTTTGAATAGAAGTGAATTTGATTTGAAAGTGAACCAACTTGAATATGAATTAGTGAATGCAAACTAATTGAATTGAGAATGAATATTGATAAAATCCAATGTAAACAAATCAAAAGTGATTAAATTGAAAACCATTTCATTGAATATTAATGAGAATATGAATGAATATATATTGGTTATGAATTTGTAGAATGATAGTTGGTTGATGGTTGAATATAATTGCTTTATTGCAGTTGCTATGTTGGCATATATAGTTATTATGTTGCTATATGATGTATATCGATACTATTATCTATATGCATGATTCTCATGTTGTTTGTTGAGTGATTAGTAGGTGCGGATCGCGTTTGCTTCGCATTTGGAGCTCGCTTTCGCGCTATATTAGCCGTATATGCTCGCTAATAAAATATAAGGTACATATCTCGGATCACATACCGTACTTTTATAATTTTTTCCCTTCGGGATGCCTCATTACTAGATGAGATGTATATTTGTGATATATATAATGTCATTTTTTTTTGGATCGAGCCGCGCAAAGGAGACTATGGCGAATTTTTCCGAAAATATAAGGCGTTAGAAAATTTTTGAGAAAATTGGAAAGTTTTGAAAACTTTAACTTTGATTTTGGAATTGAAAGTTAAACAATAGTAGTTGTTTTTGAAAGGATAACTAAGTATGATTTGAAAACTTAGTAAATAATTGTAAGAAGTTTAACTATGAATTTTGGAAAGTTAATAGATTCTGTAATTTTCTTACTTGTTAATTTCGAGGACGAAAATCTTTTAAGGGGGGAAGATTGTAACGACCCAGAATTTTTATTAATTTAAAATTTGAATATTTAATTAATTTTAAATATAAATAAGTGAATTTATAAGTCAAATAAATTTTTATTTGAATTTTTGGATTTAATTGGATAATTAAATCGATAATTTAATATGTTAAATTATGGAAATAATTGAAAATTGAGTTAAATATGATTGGAAATGATTTGCAAAATTTTATTTTATCATATTAGAGTTAGAATGATATTTTAGAACTTTTAAAATCGAATTAAAAGTTAATTTGTGAAAATTGAATATTTTAATATTTAAATCGACTAGTGAAAATAGTCAATTTTTGAACAGTCTCAAAATTGAACGAGACCAGTTCCATTGGATCCGTAATAGTTAGTTATTACCGGATTTCAAATTTCGTGTCAATCGGAGCTATCGTTTGATCGTGGCAGCTCGAAACGCATCGAATTATTTTTAATTTTAATTTGGCGAGTTAAAATAGCCATTTTTCAAAAAGTTTCGGATTTCGACGAAACTAGTTTCATCGGATCCGTAATGTGATATTATTGTAAGGTTTCAAATTTCAAGTCAATTGGATTTACCGTTTGTCCGGTACAAATTAAAACGCCTAGAAATCGGTTTAAATCGGTTTAATTTAAATTGAACATTTGTAGCCATAACTCGCACAGATGCCCGAATTAGCTTTTGAAACCTGTTCCATTGTGTCCGGAACGCGGGATAAACCCTAGGAACGTCAGTTTCGGCGCGTAAATCGGAGTTCGGAATTTCCGGATGAATAGTGTTCGAAAATTTTCTATAAATAGACCCACAACCCTCACAAATAAAAAAAAAAGAAAAAAGAAAATCAAACCCTAGCCGCCACTAATATAAACAACGGCCCGAATTGTCTCTCCTTCCTCCTCAAAAATCTTTCAATCCAAGCATCGATTAAAGAAACGTTCAACTGCAATGTTGTAGAGTAGAGTGTGTTCTACAGATTCAACGGTCAAGATCGCGAATGGCTTCACGGATGATGGGAATTTGAGCGCAAACGTGGCCGTTCATTTCACGTGCGCGCGTATCACGAGGTGGCCGAGTGCTACCATGGTCAGGCCGAGCATGGAGGGGGTCAAGAGCTTCCTATTGCAAGTGGTTTGATCGAGTTTCGTCGAGAAATGGGATTGCAAATTGAAACCCTAATATATGCTAATGGGTTGGGAGTGCGGCCTATAGAGGATGTTTGCGTTTGTGAGGGAGAGGGAGATGAAGTGCACGGCTATGATTGCAAGAGCATGGATCTCACGGCCTGTAGTTAATTAGGTTTGAAAATATAGTTAATATGTTGTAATTTATATAAATAAATTCGAGTAAACTTGTAAATTACATAACTTTTTCATACGAGGTCGAAAACGCGCGAAACCAGTTGCTTTGGAATCGTATGGACGAGCACTACGCGATGAAATTGGATTGGAGTCGTTTGGAGTTAGTGAAAATTTTGGGTAAAATTAAACGTCCGTTTAATTTTATTCGAAATAAATCGCTAAAACGAATTTAAAACCAAGGTGAGAACTTCTCACTCAATCGAATCAGTTTCGATTTTATTTTAAATAGTTAGATTTAAAATTTTTGAATGCATGTTTGAATGTTGATTGATATCTATTAATTGTTAAAATAGACATTATACGCCGTTATTAAGCGGATGTTATTTATTAAAAACATATACCGCGAATATTTCATAAACAGTGAAATTGGTATTATATATATATAATAGCAATATATATATATTAGCATATGTATATATTGGAGTTATTGATTTCCCGCATTTTTTGTTTAGCGGATGAGACCCTATTGCGCTGTTATTAAGCGGATAATATTTAAATCCCATATACCGCGATAATTTCGTACTGGAGCGAAATTGGTATTGTGCTAATGTTTGTGGATGCAGGAAAACAGGTTGGAGGGATCCAACTGGATTCCTCAACAGTATTATTTGATTTCAGATATTTTGATATTTGATGGATTATCATATCGATATATGATATCGTTGTTGTCGTGATTGACTATTTGGTATGTAGCATCATTGGACCAAACTTTGAAAATTTAAAAATGATTTTTAAAAGTGATTTTTGAAAATATACTATATTTTTGGAATTGATCCATGTTAAATAAATAAACGTTATAATTTTAAAAGTTATAAAATTATGGTTTTTGTGAAATAAAGTTAAAAGCTGATTTTTGAGAAATAAGGGTTGATGATTTTATAAAATAGTAAAATCGGAATTTTTGAATTGATTGTGAAAAGTTGAAATATAGGATTTATAAAATTTAATTATTTTATGAATCAAAATGGTGAAATAATAAAAGAGATTAAAGACGTTTTAAAGAATGATATAAATTGATTTATATTAAGAGATTTATAAATGGATATTTATAAATTGAAATATGGACATTATAAAACGAGTTTTTATAAGTGTTTGAATGAAGTGAAAATGAATTTCATAATTGAATGGAATTTATAGAATTTTAAACAATGAAGTTATAAATGAAATTTTATAAACAATAGGTTTATAAAATTTATAAAGTTATTAAAAGAATGGTTTTGGATAAATAATTGAATCTTATAAATTATAAGATTCATAATTATGAAGTTCAAAGGAACGATTTTTGTGAACGAATAAATTATAAGTATTTAACTTATAATATGAACCTTTAGTTTATAATTGAAATATAAATCGAATAGGTTAATAAAGGAGATTTATAAAGGAAGTTGTTATAAAATAATTAGAAATGGAGTTTATAAACGTTGTTTTATAAATTCGCAAACGACTTATTTTGATAAGTAAATTGTTGAAACCTATTAATGGAGTTATATTCACATTTTTAACTGTGAATAATCCTTTGAAATGAAATATATATAAAGGGATGAAATTTGTTAACGTAGTTTATTCACGTTTTTGAATAGTGAATAATTTGTTAAGGAAAATTGTTTTGAATGAGATGTTTAAATTGAATTAAAACGATCTAACGATCTTTTGAAATGTGTTGAGATTCGAAAACCATAGATTTCAACATTGATTGTTGAAATAGACGTTTTCGAGAAATAAAAGGAAATGGTGGACTATAACACTGTTGTTATAGTAAATGATTTCCGAAAGGAAATGTTTTGTATAGTATTGGGATTTATATATCTATTTTAATTTCGAATCCCTATACTAGTGATTATGGGTTGTCGTAACGATGTTTTACGCAACATTCGTTTTGGCCCAAATAAATATGTTTAAGAGCATGATTTCCTTAAAGAATGAAATATATACTTAATCTCGATTTAAGTATATTGAATATTTTCTAAGTGTTGAAAATAAATAAAATTTGTGAATTACTTATGAATAAATAAGTATGGAAATGTTTTTTCCCAATATAAAGTGAATATTAGAGAATTTATCTTTTTGAAGATAAATTGAAATGAATAATCGAAATTGAATATTCATAGATATTTTGGATTATAAATTCACTATGGAATTTATGAATGAAAAGGAGAATTTGTTTAAAAATAAATATTGATTTATTTTTGAAGTTTTGAATTTATATATCTAGTGAAGATATTTTGGAAAATAAATAATTTGGAAAATTATTTGGAAACTGGTGATGTGTGCATATCCATTGATAGTTCAATAACCGACTATCAATATTTCCCTTTGAATGGGTAATTGATGTGATTTGTTTGAATTTGAATGCCACACTTATTTTTGAATAAGCGCTCACTATTCGGGTTAACCGGGAAAGGACCATGGGGTCGTATAACCCATTCCGAATATGTGAGACGTCGTTGTGAATTGCATTGAAGATCGGTGTTGAAGACCGAGTATTTGTGAAAGCGATAGGATGACCTATCGATTGTCTCTGCACTGGGTAGCTCCTGGTATAGAGATCTCCTAAGTGATGGGAAATTCGATCGGGATTGTGAATACCCGGATTTGCAAGGGCTTCGTAAGAAGTGCCTTCGGTTTTGTTCGAGCCCGGAACAGACTGGTATGGATTGTATGTCTGACATTACAAGTTGAGATATAAAGCCGATTTCTTTCAAATATATTTCTGTTGGTGGCGGAGAATTTATTCTTTTAGCTTAACACCCTTCTCTGAGACGTACGAGCTTAGAGGTTATATAGTTGAAGTTATCAGCGATATATTCCCAATTTGGTAATGTGACGTGCTGAGTGATGCTGAAATGATCATTGTGTTGATTATTTGTGATAGGATCGTTTATTTGATCGTCTATCTTTGTGATCATCTCTATGATCATTTGTTGACCCAAAGCATGGCTTTTGTATAAAGTATGTTTTTGTGGATGTGACTTCGTCGAGCCTCACACCCCGTGAATGGTCAAAACAGGAAAGAAGCAGCAAGGTTATGAGGGGTAGCGCCCTTTAGGATGTGTGCATTTCCTTCTGGAAAAGGGTGGTATCATGGTATGGAGCCCAGATACTTACTCATGTTGAAAACACTTTGTTATGATTGTGTGAATTGATTACGAGCGCTCGGTGAAAAGGTCCCAAAGGACCGGGGGATGGCATATTCGGTCAGTTGTTACTCAGTTAGGGGTAACCCGGCCTTGTGTTGGTAGAGATCCGGTTTGGTTCTCGGGGATGTCCATCCAGAGGCATTCTCATGTGGCAATGGGAAGTTCCTTGGCCTGATCATTCGTTGGAAATCCAAAGAAACAATACGATCTTGTACGGTTTTAGTTGTAGAACCTGCCATCTAATATGGTAGCTATTAGTAGGCATAATATAATGGTACCTATGCTGGCTAAGATTTATATTCTACTTTCGAAATGAATTTCTTCTACACTATGCACTAATAATAATATCAAAATTGATTTGATTTTAATACGTATCAAGCATCTTTGGCTATCATAAGGAGAAATCTTCTCCAAGTCTGCGTTTGCATTGTGTGTGTGGCAGGAGGTCTTATGGTAGTCTCATTTTTAAAAGCATTGCGAATTGACTTTAAAAATATTCCTCTATTTTGTTTTCAAAGATAAATAAACTGTTTTGAGTTCTCACACCAGTCACATGACTGACTTGGAGTTTATTGTTTTCCTTCCTAAACTCTGGGTGCCCACCAATTTCCACACGGGCAGTTAAGAGTTAGGTTTATCAGGATATTCTAGATATTCTGGAGTTGCTGGAGGCAAGCTGATGGTATGGCGTATTACTAGTTTATATAGTATTTCTTTTCCGCTGCACTGTTTGATGTTTGTTGTTGTTTTACACTCTGATGATATGATGTAATGAAATGTAATGTATAAACTATAATAACTGAGATAGTTCTTTGTCTAAAGATTATTCATTTATTATTATATGTTGTTCCGCTGCGAATTGTGAGATTCTGATGTTGTTCTGTTGTTTTCTGTTCTCTTCCGTTCTATGTTTTCTATTCTCTTTTTCTTCTATTTAAAAATTTTCTTTCTATTCTCTGTTCTATTCTCCATTTTCTACCTTCTTATCTCTTCTATGTCTTCTTTTTCTTTTTCTTTTCTTAAATTCTTTTCTTAAAACCCTCAGTGTTTGGTTTTCCGTCGTTCGATTTCTCGGCAGTCGATAAAGTGAGTATCGATGTTGAATTTTCGGAAGATGAAGAATCGGGTCCTGACAACTACTATTAGGGCCGAAGGCCCGGTCGTTACATTTGGTATCAGAGCCTAGATTAAGCGAACACCTAGATGCTGGTAGGGTAAACTCATTTGAGATAGGGCAAGTGAGATCCTAGAATGACTCTAAATGTATAATATAAAGGAGCACATATTTATTAGTGCTATAAAAATGTTTTATATTGAGTTGATTTATCTGTTGCATGACTTATGAATTCTAGTCGATATAGAAGGTATGGCTATATCGATAGGGGTTTCTAAACGCTTGAACTAGGAAAACCGACACAATATTGTTTTAAAAGTTGTAAGTGAAATAATTTTACCTTGGGATATTATATATATATATATAATAAAAAATTTAGAAGTAAAATATATTTATCTATTTTTTGGTTGTTGTTAGGAGTTGATAATATTTAATTATTGTCATATAGGATTTAATTAGTCATGCTCATCCATTTTTTAGCATTGACTATTTTCTAATCTTTTAGTAATTTTTCCTTTAAGTATAGGTTGGGTGGATAGAATTTATGGGAACATTGAATCGAACACTTTGTTAATTAACTTCTGAAGTTTGACTATAAGGTGTTCGATGATACATTAGGTTTAAATTGGATTTCAATATAAGGTGTTTATTAAAAAGAAATATTTCAGATGGTTTTATAAAAGTTGATTTTGTAAATTTGGATTATAAAATATGTTTTTAAAATAAGATGGATTTATTTGTAAAAAAAATAAGATGGATTTTCAAAGAATTTAAATCACGATGACTTTAATAAAGTTTTCAAATGATTTTTGGAAAAATAGTAATAATTTTACTTAAAAATACTGTAAGGTAATATTCTAAAAATGAATTTGAGAGAAGATTTTTCTTTGGACAGTTCGGGGAATGAGTCTTGATCTGTTTTGTGATAATCAAAATAATCTTCTAAGTGACAATCAGATGTTTGCTTAGGCGAATGTGGTAGTGCACTTAGTAAATTATTCTCTTTATCATTGTACGATCGAAATGAGTTCAAATCCGAACAAATCGAAAGCAAGTTGGTAATAAATATATTTTTAAACTATTTGTTAGGAAATATTTTTATAATTAACTAGTTCGAGTGACTCGAAAGTGACTAAAAATGGAAAAGGGATGTGTTTGAGTGGTAAACACTTCTCTTGAGTATTACCTTTCTTGGTAAAGGGATATATAAGACTATTTGGTAGTACCCAGTTCCTTGATATCATTTTGAAGTTACTCAGGCTACATGTATATTTTCTAAGGGTTGAAAATAAAGTATCATTTCCAAAAGATTTTTGAAATAAAACTGGGTATTTGGCTCCTAAGTTTTGAAATAGTAAGGAATTTTGACTAAAGAATGGGTTAGTAAATGAAGTTTTTAAAATGAAATTAACTTAGTAAGGAGGATTAATAAACTTAATTTTATTAAAATGCGTCTTTTGATTTTAACATCTTGGGAATGAAAGATTATTGGATATTATTAGGTCGGCTAATAAATATTTTTACCTCCAAATGTTAGAGAAAAAGTAGACACTAGAATGGAGTTTGGATACCATCATCCTACTCTTCTTAGCTACTTACCAGACCAAGTGGGTAAAGAGGTTGGATGGGTCGACTCAGTTTTGATACCCAAATTATTTTGGGCCTATATCTGAATAGTTAAAAGCGAATAAAATTAAAAATCAGATATTTTGTATATACTCCTACAATTGTAGGAGAGTATTATGCAAATAATAAAGTATAATGATGTTATAAATTGGTTTCATAAATAAGCCGTGTCATTTTAAAAACGTTGGACCTAAATTTGAAATTTGTGAAATATTTTCGTAGATAATTTTGGGAGGGTTAAAAGTAATTATGTAAATAAGAAACTTAGATGAGCACGTAAGTAGTATGTAGATCATTTCCTTTTCTCATATAGTTCTCGATCTAAGATTTGAGTACATGATTTGAAGGGTTTTACACCATTTTGAAGAAGGATTATCACTCGATTTTTGACGGCGAACACTTGGTGAGGGTTCTTGATATGGAACCAAAAAATTTCTATCATAGTATAGGGTTATGTAATGAGAATGAAAGTTTCTAATTAAGAGCCTGATTGGAGTCCACACTGGGAAATCAGGAGATTTATACTAGTTCGGAATTTAAGCTATGTATTTGAATGAGTGATCGAATCAGATTTTGCATAGGAATGATTTATGTACATCATACGGACTAATGAATAGTGCTAAGTGTGTCTATGTTAGGGTTGAGGTAACATTTCGAGGTCAAAATTCTTTTACGGGAGAGAGTATAATGACCCAGAATTTCACTACTTTGATTTGCGAATATTTAGTTAGTTTTAAATACTTAAATATAGATTTTAAAATTAAAATAAAACTCTTTTAAAATAATAAATAATGATGGTGAAATATTTTTCAAAATTTGTTCATAAAAATAGTTAGTTCGAAGAAGGATAAAAAATATGACCGGATTTCCTTTTCCGGATTTTTGCCTTTTCATTGGCTAAAAATTATCGGTTTTTTGAACTCTATGATACAGATATTCATTTACAAAATAAGTTAGGATATGTTTAGATATATACATTTACTTAAGTTTATATAAAGTAAGATGTGACATTTTATGAAATATAAAATAAAATTTAAAAAGTAAGTGTCACGTCTTATTAAACATAAGTACATATGAAATTAAATACATGTTGGAACATGCTGGTAAGGGGGTGGACAAGCATGGTGAGGTGGCATGAATATGTGGAGGGTAAAGTACATAATGGTAGTTTAGTAATATAATTTTCGTACTTAGTATATAAACAAATTTCCTAACATTTTTCCTAATTTTCATTTCATTCTCACCTTGCAAATTTTCCTCTAAGTCTTCATGTATACATTTCTATGGCTTCCTCTTAAGTCTAAATTCAACATCCTAACTCTTTTTATTTTTAAGTCCATAAAACTTTGTTTAAAAACCTCTTCCTTCCTTTCATACATCTTCTCTTTTCAAAACAATCTCAAAAGCACCTCTCATAACTATGGTTGAGCCATGTACCCCTCTTGATCGAGCAAAAGTCTCTCTCTTAGTTCAAAAACTTTTCTTTTGCAAAGTAGGAGCTAAGGTCTAGGTTGAGTTAAAGTGCTAATGGAAGATCGAGTCGAGTGAGTAAGTATTTGGTAGGTTTTTTTGAGCTAAATCTCACCTCTTTAAATAATGTTAACCTTTATTTTTGATGTCTACTTGGTTGCTAAGTATGCTACCTTTTGAATGAAATTAACTTTGATTGTATGTATATGTATGTGCTTGGGTAAGTTGTGGTATAAACTTGGAAAAGTAAGGTTAAAGTTAGTAATGTTGAAAGTTAGTTTCGTAATTTGTTGTTATATGGTGATGGTATGATTATATGTTGTGTTCTTGAATCTAAGTTTGTGATCTTGCATATGATGTGCTAAACAAAGGGAGTTAGTGTTTAAAGTGATTAGTTTGCGACTTTGAAATCCCTTGGCTAAAACTTGTTTTGCTGATTTTAAATTTTAGTTTACTTAAAAGATTACAAGTTTTCTAACTTTGTTTAGTTTCAAAAACCTTTTTCTTATGTTTATAAAGAAATCCAACACATAAGGATAAAGTTTCGAATGTTATTTGGAATGAAAAATCAAGTTTTAAAATTACAGGTCATATAGCGATAGTCGCTATGCTTGTAGTTCGTAAAAACGAACTCATTTTGAAATCTAAATTATTTTTCACTTAATTACATATTTTTGAAAAGTGTTTTCAAACTTACATTAAGTATTTAGAAATAATATAATTATTTATTTAATGATTATTTTATTAATTATTAAGTAAGGTAATTAGTACTTAATCATTAGTTAATAAAGGAAATTTATACTTAATTATAAATTTGGAAATTTAATTATAATTAGTTAATTAATTTAAGATTAATTATTAATTAATAATTTATTAAGGATTATTTATTATTTAATTATTATTTTAAAGTTAATTATTATTTATGTAAGAAAGGGGTTTTATTATTAATTAATTACTAATCAAGTTAAATATAAGTTAAAATTTAGTTAAAAAATTAATTATGATTTAATTATTTTGATTTATTATACAAGTTTTAATTAAGTATTATTTAATTCTTTAATTGAGATTAATTAATATTTAATTATTATTAAAGGTTTAAATTATTATTAAAGGTTTAAATTATTATTTAATAATTAACTAAAAATTAATTATGGTCTAATTATTTATTTAAAGGTTAAATATTATTAAATTATTTATTTAAGGATAATAATTATTTAATTATTTATTAAATAGTTAATTATTTATTATTTATTTTTAATTATTCATTATTGTTTAGTATTATTATAATAAAGATTTTAAAATGTTGTTTGATTTTTAAATAAAGGTTTAAATGTTTAACAACTTTATGTCTAAAAATCGATTTTGTTCTTAAAGCAATTCGCTTTTAAAAAATGTTTTTTCCAAATGATTTCTTTCTCAACTACCCTTAGGCAACCTCAATTGATTATGAAACCCAATGACATTTGTTTAACAGAATAAATCACAATTCTACTAATTAAGTTATATTTGACATCTGTATAACATACCAAAACACTATTCTGCTATTATAATAATTTGGACATGTGTTTAGCCAATAAATCACGTTTGCTAGTATAGTAACTTGGACGTCTTACCTATATGTTGATTTGTTGTTGTTGGCTGATTCCCTTTACATACCCGTTTTTTATGTAAATACCCATGATATAACTTGGATAAGTTAAACTGAATTAAAATATGAACCATTATGGTCGCTAAAACTTTTCTAGTTTTGTGAAATTAAATATTCCATTTTATCATTTTGATAATGGTTTCAAGTTAAATAATGATTTTCTTAAAGTTGTTTTTTTTAATTTAATAGTATACACTTTAAATCATTGTTTTAATCATTGTTTTGTTGATATGGTTAAAAGAAAATTTAATGAAGGATAATTCTAAAAAATAACTTGTTGTTTAAAGGTGTTTTAAACGATTGTTGTGTTTATCAAAAGGAACTTTATTAATGAGTTTTATTTAAAGAGTTTTGTTTAAATAACGAATATTTAGAAGGAGTTTTATAAATGATTTTGATATTTAGAAAAGAGTTTTTATAAATGGTTTTGGATGTTTATACAAGAAATTCTATTAAATGATTTTCGAGATTTATAAAGTGTTATATAATTGGTTTTGATATTTATAAAAAAGTTTTGTAAGTTAACTTGGTGGTTTATAAAGAGTTTGTAAGTGGGTTTGGAATTTAAGTAAAGAAGATTTCATAAATAACAGAGATTTGTCAAAAGGATTTATTGAAGGAAATTTATAAAAGAATTTGAGATTTAATTTCCGTTGATTGGCCTTCTTAATTCTGGTGGTATAGACGTTCATTTCGCACTTAACACCGAAGGAATAGTTTTTTAGGTTATCTTTATCCCCAACTTGGATAATATTTTGTTTTTATCCTTTAATATGATTTTGAAATGAGAAATCTTTCACAAATTTTTTATGAATATACTTTTGTCAGTGAGATAAGTACATGAATATTTTGATAAACATTTTGGAAAGGGATTTAAATAAATTGAAGATTTATTTTGAGGCTTAATGATTGCTATGGATAATTAAATTCTTAAATTTGTTAATTGTTTATTTGATAGTCAAAAAATCAACTATCAAATCTTGGCCAGTTTTGACTTAGGAAGTATGATTACATATTTGAGTGCCCCGGTGACGACTTGAATACTTGTTACATACTTCCAAAAGAACTGGGAATAAGCCAACAAAAATTATCATTGCTGGTTTAGAGAGACCGGGATTGGATATGTTATGCAAAAACTACTTTGAACCAACATATGCGTTCGTGTAGAAGACATCTTGAATATGATTAAAGGCGATGCTCCTTAAAGAGCCTTTGGTTTCATTCAGACCCAGAACGAACTTGTATGGATGAATGCTAGCATTGCATTTCTCTTTAAAGGGCAGTGTTAACATTTCAAGATAAATTGCTAAATGTTAAGAGCATGGCCTCTCAAGCCTCACACCTCGGTAATGGTTAAAATAGGATAGATATAGCAGAGCCATGTGGTTTGCACCCATTAGGGTAAGATCATCCTAAGATCTAGTATCAATATCTCTATGTATGCTTCGAGCCCATTTTTGGTTGTTGATCGCAACCAAGGGGTGATCATATTTGGTGCTATTTAGTTCAGGGGCAGGCCAGTCCTGTGTTAGTAGGGGTCAAAAGGTTTTCGATCCCACTATAAATTTTATCTAGAGGTGTACAGATTTTTGGAAGGTAGTCCTCTACCATTCCATTTGTTGGAAATCCATTCTCCAACACAAGGCAAAGATTTTTGATTTGTTGGAAATCCATACCATGCCATTTGTTGGAAATACATTAAATAATAAACTTTATTACAATATCACTGGATTTTTATAATAAAATGTTTTAGTTATCGTAAGGTAACCCATCTGTATTTATGTGCGCCATGGTCTTATGAGATACTTTTTAATTTTGAAAGGTTTTTCAAACATAGTAATCCATATGATTTATTTTGAGCTTTTCTCATGCTAGTTTTAATAGACTGACCAAGCCATTGTTTTCTATAATGCTCCGGTGATCCCGAGCATATATTCCAAATTTAGCTGGATCCAATGGAGCTTCGAGAGACAAGCTGGATTCTCCAAGACGTATTCACATACCTTATATTCTTCCGCTATTTTGTCATGTTTTGTCCTGACTGTATTTATCAGCATTTCTAAGGACAGACTGTTATAACTGTCCGGCCTGATAATATGATAGTGTACTCCGATGTTTTATGTACAATAAAGATGATTTCCTTTTGTAAATACTTGTTCGCATTGTAAATTACTCATCAGGTTTTATGGGATTATATTCTGTCTTTTCTTTCTTTCACCTTAAATGATCCGTCTTCTGGACATTTAAATGATCGGCACACGAATACTGGGGATATATTAAGTGTCGTCTTTAGGTGTAAGAAAGACATATTATTACAGGTTTGATCTAAAATTGAATGACGCTCGATTTTAGCTTAAAATTCCACTGGCTCCAAACACAACGAATCCTTCTATTGCATAGATGATGTTATTACGAGTGCAACCCAAAGTATCGTGCCTTGATTGGACCTCGTATGAGAAAGGTATTCATTTTATAACTTTTTTATTTAAATTAAATAATTAATTACACTAATCAATTTTTTTAATTACCAAATTAAATAATAATCTCTTCTTCCCCCTTTCTTCAAATACACCTATACATGTGCACAACACAACCCACCGTGACCGCCTCTCACATTGCCCTAGTTGTGTTATATTTTATATAATCCCAAGTAAAGAGGCAATTCTTTGCAGGAAGGGAAGACAACTTTGATCCTTATGTTATTCTCTCCTTTCTCCCTCTTGAGATAGCTGAGGAAACACTCCAATTTATTGGTAATCGCTGGACTATGAAAAGATCAAAGGTGTTGGAACTTTCACAACCTACTTTTGTTATGACCGAGGAGGATCCTAAGGAATAAGGAGTTGAGGATGGTGACACTTCTTCCTTACCCATGGTTGGCTCTGATACCCGCCCATAGGACATATCAAATGTAATTTCCTAATTTTAGCATCATTTCCTATATTTGAGGGGTGCTACGCTAGGTCAGTGCAATAGATAGTATTATTTTATGTGTTGAATAGATTTTTGTAACATAAATTTTTATTTAATGAACTATGTATGGGTAAATTTTAATTTTTTCATGCTTGAAATATTTTACTGCCTATTTTTCTTTAGTTAGGCTTTCCATTTAATTTTAATGTAGTGTCTCTTAATTAGATGAATTTTATTCATAAAGTTTTGCGTACTGTGATTTATTTTGTTTTCCTACTTTAGGTTGCTTATTATATAGAAAATGTCTTGTTTTTAGGAAAAGTATTCGTGTGAGGTAAGTTGAGTGAGTAAAGAATTAGTGACTATGAGAGTAGCATCTAATATTTTAAGGATTTTATTAATCAACTTGAGAAATAAATAAGGGATAGGATTGAGGCTAGCACAATCCGCATATGTAGGCAAGAAAAAGAACTCGAGAGTATGGTTGGGGAAATTAAATATAAGACTCAAGGGCTTATAACTTGCTCCCTCAGGTTAATCATAAGAGTAAGCCTTGAGGTTTTGTTGTGTATGTGGTTTCTTGCATCAAAAGAGGATTTGTCCTTTTTGGATCATAAGTATATGAGCCGATTTAAAGGCAACTAAGATGTAAGAAGATGCATCTACTTGTACTACCTTCTCGGTCATACCCTAGGTCCTTCACCTTAAATTAAACTCTTGTTAGTCATTTATTGATATGTTATGAATGGCTACCTTCATAGTTGGATTATGTTTGACAATAAAAAATTATTCCTTCATCCATTTAGTTTGTAGTATGAAATTATGTTCTTTTGTGAATGTGTTAGGATGTCCCTGAATCACCTTCCAACACTTCCCTGCATTCATCATGACTACATGGTCAAAGTCAGATAGGTAGTGCTTCTAACCCCCATAATTCTCCGGTTCCTACTCATGTCTGTGCAAAGGACTGGACTCTTTCTAAATTGGCATCTTCTTATGGGGAAAAGATAAAGGATTTAGATGATAAAATCAAATAACTTGTTGATGAAAACAAGCCGTTAAGAAGGAAGTTCGGGTTGAAATGTTGAAGGACTAGGAGGACATGGACATTAAGGTTAATAATGTTAAAAGCACTAATCAGACTTAATACTAGTGTATTCTTTGCCTTATGTCCAAACTCAATAACTTATAGGAGCGCATCATTGATGTAACAACCCTGTTGTTAATTAGTTGATTAATTAAATCTAGCTAGGGATAATTAATTTTAAATAGTGAATTATGAAATTTAACTGTGAGATTAAATCTAGTTTCTAAGAATAACTGATTTAATCTAATTAAGAAATGAGTTTATTTTCTCAATGAGAATTTCAAACTTTTAAATTTGAAATAGAGTTAAGCTAATTATTTAAATTTGGTTTTGAGTAAGTTATTATGAATTGAGATTTTGTTGAATTCAGATTTTGGAAAATATTAATCCATATTTATTAAAGTGACATTAATGGTTTATTGGTGAATGTCAAATTAGTGAGAAATCATATTTAAAATTTACAAAATATTGGTTAGTGTAAATGTGTGATTTAATAAGTGATTGATATTTGATTTTAATTGTTTTGTGTTGTAACGTATATTACTAATAGGGATGAATATGCCAAATAAGAAAGGGCATTTTTGTAATTTGTACTGCATAAGGAGTCTATAAATATAGAGTTTGATTGTATTGTAAGGTTTATCTCAATTCAATAAAATTGTTCTCTCTCTGATGGTCTCCATTCTCTTTATTTTGTAACACGATATCAACATTATCTTTAAAAAAAATTTTTTTTATAGATTACAATTATGATAATCTATAAAATCAGATCTATTCTTTTACAGATTTATAGATAACAAAACGGTAAGTCATTTTACTGATCTCAAAATGGTAAGTCATTTTTCTGATCCGATTGATCTTATCTTCCAAATCATTTTTCTTTTTCTTTTTTAGATCTCATTCCATTCTAGATCTACTTCTTCAGATTTGAATATATTGTCTTATCTTTTAGATTTTATTATATTAGTCTTATAATTTTAGATCTTATATAGATCTAAACTTTGAGATCTCATTTTTATTCTGTTAGTCATTATATTTCAGATCTATTTTTTTTGTTGCTATTTTTCTGATCTTATTATATTGTATATCTCAATATCATGCTTATTTTATTTTTTTGAGTTCATTTATTTTGGTATGTAAGTTTGAAATTGACCAAATTTGATATTGTTGATTCAAGCAAATTTATTTAATTTTATTGTATTTAGTTTGGTCATGGATTTGAGAAATCAAACATCGTTGGTAAATGGAGTTTTCATTTTGAAAACCTTTTGATTTGATTTAGATTTGAATAAAGGCTTTGAAAATTATTTTGATATATGATTTATATTTCAAAAAGAAATATTTTATTGTTTCTTAGAGAAACAAATATAAAGATAATACGTATCTAGAAGATCGTATTAAGTTTAGATCTAAAATGATTTTGATTTAGCACATCTGAAGTGAATGGAAGCATTAATAAAAGCTTACATGATAAGCTAAATATCTTCCAATATTTCTTTAAAAAAAAAAGGAAAAGGAAATAAGAATTGAGAACTTACAGTTTCTATAATGATAAAAGGTTGAGTTTCCACAAATCAGTGAATTACAAGTTTCCTCAAAATAAAGAACCAGAAGTTCTAACTAACAAAAAGGAGGATCATAAAATTTAATCGTCAAACAGAAATAGGTTTTGAAAACAACCTGAAGTTGTGCAAACAAATTATTTTAATAGAAGTTGTATAACTCAAAGTCCAAGACCTGAAGTCTTGAATTATGAAAAGACTTTCTGTTAAAGTTTACATGCTAGTTTGGGTTTTGCTTCTATATTTTTCATGTCTTCTCTTGTATCACTCTTATTTTAATTCTTTTGCTTCTAAATTTATATACTAGAATTACGCATACTGGAAACGAAAACTAATTTTTCTTTCTCAGTTTGGCAAGAAAATTTTTATAATAGAATAACAACAATATTTCTCAGTTGTTCCTGACGTTATGCCAATTTAACTGTATGTATATTAATAATGTTCATCTTCAATTGTTGTGGTCCTTAGTTTTGCGAATTACTGATTAACACTATGATTCTACATATAAAACATTTCGGACCTTGTATTATGTACAAACAAATAGTGAATGCTGTTGTGGCGAATATTTTTGCCTTATGCAATTTGTTTTATGTACAGTTCACAAAATGGAAAACATCGCCATGCTTGAATTTAAATCTTTGGATATATTTGGAGACAATTATCATGGATACTAGATGTTGAGATTCATTTGCAATCTCAATGCTTAGAAAACACCATAAAAAAGGGCAATACTATGTCCAGCAGGACAAAGAAAAAGCTCTAATATTTTTGAGAAGTCATATCCACGACGATCTAAAACAGAATATTTGACTCAAAAAGACCCACTCCACTTATGGAACTCCTTGGAGGAGTGTTATGACCACCAGAAGACAGTCATACTTCCAAACACTAGGCAAGAATGGTTGAACATGAGGTTTCAGGACTTTAAGTCTGTAAGAGAATATAATTCTGCAATGCTTAGAATCACTTCTAAACTGAAACTATGTAGAGAAAGGTGGATGATGCACAAATGCTTGAAAAGACTTTCTCAACATTTCATGCCTTGAATATACTCCTGCAGCAGCAATATCAAGACCGTCATTTTGCAAAATATTCTGAACTAATAGAATGCTTACTAGTTGCTGAACAAAATAATGAATGGCTTATAAAAAATCACTCCTCAAGACCAACTAGTTCAACTTCACTACCTAAAGTTAATGCTAATTTTGCCCACTCTGGAAGAGGTAGGGGTCGAGGTCGAGGTAGAGGACTTGGTCGTGGTCGTGGATATAACTCCAACAGAGGCGGTTATGGTGGTTTTAAAGGTAACAAAACCACCAACTTTAAAAAGCAACAAAAGAAAATTGAGCCTGTAAAGAACAATGATTCAGCTTCAAAAAAATAAAAATCATTATGAGGAAGTTTGTTATAGATGTGGACGATCTAGTCACTGGTCACGTACATATAGATCATCAAAGAAAATAGTTGAAGAGTATCATCGCTCGAAGAATATTGAGGCAAATAATGCCGAAGAGTTACCTGAAAACACTAACCTGAAGTTAGATGATTTCATCGAAGATGATAATGGAAATTTCATTAATGATGAAAATCTAAGTGCAATGTTCAATGATATGGCCGAGTTGATCAATTAGAAATAACTTGAAGTTTGTTATGTGGTTTTCATTTTATTTCATTAGCTTGTATTAATAAATCAGTTTGAAGTTTGTGTTCGTTTGTTTGTATTTCTATTTACAGAACTAGTTAAAAATAAAGTGTAATGTGGATGTTGTTTTTAATCTTTAGCCTATTTTAATCATATTGCTTTGTTTGTTTACAATACATTTATTTTTGCATACAAATTTTTAACGATTGACTAAATATTGTCTTTAATTCTTAAGGTATTGAACGTCATTTGGGTGATGATATATGCTTACCGGATAGTTCAACTACTCATACAAATTTGAAAAACCAAAAGTTTTTCTCTAAACTATCTGAAAATTTCTCAACTAAAGTCTCCACTATAGCTGGATCTGCTAATATAATTGACGGGTCCGGAAGAGCCCATATAATATTACCAAATGATATACATATCTTTATTCAGAATGCATTATACTAAAGCAATTCTAAAAAAAATTTGTTGAGTTTCAAAGATATAAGAATGAATGGATACTATATTTAAACTATAAATGAAAACAACAAAGAATATCTTTGTGTTATTTCTAGAATTGAAAGCCAGAAGCTTATCCTAGAAAAATTTGGTACAATTTCAACTAGTTTAAATTTTACAAAAATTGGCATAGTTGAATCTCACTCTATAAACATGATCCAGAAGCTCACAAATACAAAGACATTGATTCTTTGGCATGATCGCTTGGGTCATCCTGGATCAACTATGACGCGTAAAATTGCCAAAAGCTCAAATGGACATGATTTATCAAACCAATTGAATTTACCAAGTGATTACTTATGTGCCCCATGTGCACAAGGAAAATTAATCGCTCGACCTTCACATAGTAAAATCACTTCTGAATCTCCAACATTTCTACAAAGAATTCAAGGTGATATATGTGGCCCAATCCACCCTGAATGTGGATCATTCAAATATTTTATGGACCATTCAAATTTTTTATGGTATTGATTGTTGCATCAACTCATTGGTCACATGTCTATTTACTTTCTACAAGAAATTTGGTATTCGCTAAGCTACTTGCTCAAATAATAAAATTGAGAGCATACTTCCCTAATCATCAAATTAAATCAATTCAACTGGATAGTGCTGGAGAATTTACTTCTAAAGTATTTGATGATTATTGTCTATCGTTGGGAATTGAAATTGAACATCCAGTAGCTCATGTTCGTACTCAAAATGGTCTAGCAGAATCATTGGTTAAGCGCTTGCAACTTATCGCAATACCATTGCTTATGCAATCAAAACTACCCGTTTCATCTTGGGGGCATGCAATTTTGCATGCATCGAAATTGGTTAAAATTAGACTAATAGGTTATCATCAGCTTTCACCATCACAGCTATTAACTGGATCTCAACCAAATATTTCACATTTATGAAAATTTGATTGTGCTGTGCATATACCTATTAACCCCCTACTTCGTACTAAAACGGGTCTTCAACGACGGTTGGGAATTTATGTGGGATATGATTCCCCATCGATAATTCGTTACCTTGAACCTCTTACAGGTGATGTCTTCACTGCAAGATTTTCAGACTGTAAATTTGATGAGATAATCTTCTCGCCGTTAGGGGGAGGAAAGACCGTTCTAGTAGAATGACATGAAATATCATGGAATAATCCATCTATGTCTTATTTGGATCCACGTACCAAACAAATCCAATATGAGGTACAAAGAATTTTGCATATTCAAAATATTGCAAATCAACAGCCAGATTCATTTAGTGACAGTGCAAAAATAACTAAATCTCACATTCCAGCAGCAAATGCACAAGCAAAAATTGATGTTCCTGAAGGATCAAAAGTAAATATAGCAGCAAATGAATCTAAAGCAAGACAAAAACGTGGAAGGCCAATTGGTTCAAAAGACTTGGCGCCTAGAAAAAGAAAGTCTAATGAAAAATCATCAATTAAGGAACCTCCTTAAGAGGCTATAAATGATCCAAAAGATCATTCAAATGAAAATCCCAATTCTCCTAGAAGTGCGGAAGGAACTATTATCCCAAAAGAGATAAAGGAAGCTTCCAACGATAAAATGGTACCTAATAATAATGAGATCTCAAAATTTTGTACGAACTATAAAGAAATATGGGATCGAGGTAAAATAATAATTGATGATGTATTCTCATTCGCGGTAGCTACTGAAATAACTGAAAGTCAAGACCATAATGAGAATGACGATAATGAACCAAAAAGCATAAATGAATGTCAAAAACGACACGATTGGGCAAAATGGAAAGTTGCTATCCAAGTGGAACTAGATTCACTTCAAAAATATGATGTATTTGGACCAATAGAGAAAACTCCAGAAAATGTTAAACCGGTAGGTTATAAATGGATAGTCATTAGAAAATGAAATGATAAAAATGAAATCGTGAGGTACAAGACACGACTTGTAGCACAATGTAAAGACCAGGTTTTGACTTTAAGGAAACTTACTCCTCTGTTATGGATGTCATAACATTTCGATATTTGATAAGCCTTGTAGTTCCTGAAAAACTCAATATAAGATTAACGGATGTTGTGACGGCTTATATTTACGGTAAATTAGATACCAATATTTACATTAAAATTTCAGATGGATATAAATTGCCTAAAGTAAAATCAAAGTCCATTACTCATTAAAATTAAGACGATCACTATATGGCTTGAAACAATCTGGAAGGATGTGGTATAATCGTCTTAGCAAATATTTGATAAAAGAAGGATACGAAAACAATCTCATTTGTCCATGTGTCTTTATAAAGAAATCGGTAAAGGGATTTGCTATCTTAGCAGTTTATGCTGATGATATAAATTTAATTGGGACTCTAGAGAGATTGATGAAATAATAAATTATTTAAAGTAGGAATTTGAAATAAAAGTTCTTCGCAAATCTGAGCACTGTCTCGGTCTACAGATTGAGCATGGTACTAATGGCATATTAATCCATCAATCAAACTACAATGAGAAAATTCTAAAGCGTTTTCAAATGGATAAAGCATACCCACTTAGTACGCCGATGGTTGTTAGATCTTTAGATATCAAAAAGGACCCTTACCATCCAAAAGAAGAAGATGAGAATGTGTTTGGCCCGGAAGTGCCATATCTTAGTGTCATTGGCGCTTTATTATATTTTTCCCAATGCACAAGACCAGATATTGCATTTTAAGTAAATCTTCTAGCAAGATACAGTTTAGAACCAACAAAAAGACACTGGAATGGTATAAAACATATCATGAGATATCTTCATGGAACGACAAATTTGGGTTTGTTTTACTCTAACACAGGCAATAATCCAAATCTAGTTGGCTATGCTGATGCAGGTTATCTTTCTGACCCACATAAAGCAAGATCACAAACTGGATATGTGTTTAATAACAGCAATGCAGCAATTTCATGGCGATCTACAAAACAAACACTAGTAGCAACATCATCTAATCACTCTGAAATACCAGCACTACATGAAGCAAGTAAAGAATGTTTTTGGCTGAGATCACTAATTAAGCATATTCGAAAAGGCTGTCAACTCCCATCAGTAACCGAAGGGTCAACCATTATTTATGAAGACAATGCAGCTTGTGTAGCTCAAATTCAAGTGGGTTACATTAAGGGTGATAGGACGAAACACATTTCTCCTAAATTTTTGTTCACACATGAGCTACAAAAGGATAATAAGATAGAAGTGAAATAAATCCAATCCTAAGAAAATTCAACGGACCTATTCACAAAGGCGCTTCCAAAATCAATATTTCAGAAGATGGTGTACAAAATTGGTATGCGTCGGCTGCATCAACAAACTAATTGAATAATGCACTATAATTCATGGGGAGCGTATGAAATACGCTATAATGTACCCTTTTTTCTTCACTAATATTTTCCCACTAGGTTTTTATTAGTAAGGTTTTAATGAGGCATTATCTTGATCCAGAAGTATCAACCCTGGTGGTAACATTATAAAATATATGTTACTTAAAGATAAAATCAAATTGCACTCTTTCCCTTGTTTATGGTTTTTCCCACTGGGTTTTTCATAACAAGATTTTTAATGAGGCAATTACTTTTATCATTTTTACATACGCATATTGAAGGGGGACTGTTGTAATATATATTAATAATAGAGATGAATATGCTAAATAAAAAAAGGCATTGTTGTAATCAGCACTGCATAAGGAGTCTATAAATATGGAGTTTATTTGTATTGTAAGAGTTATCTCAATTCAATAAAATTGTTCTCTCTCTAATGGTCTCCATTCTCTTTATTTTATGACATTTTGGACCTTAGAAATAATTCTAGCCTATTAAGACAACCATAAACTTATCTCTCTAGCCTTATTACTTTACCTATTCCCTAAAAATCAACTATAGAATAATTTCGTTCTTCCTTGAGTTGAATTAAAAAAAGAGGAAAAAAAAGGGAAAACATAAAACCTAGCTATTAAGGAAAATGGAATCTCGTGGAGGCTAGTCGAAGCTTGCAGGGCTAGAGTTGTGGGACTCAGGTGAAGTCATGGATGTGTAGGGTTGAGGACGTTGGTGGTGGCCGCGTCCAAAGGATGGCGTGCAAGGCTACGGGGTTGAGCGATGGTTTCGGTGAGTTCATCTTACCACTATATCTCTATATTCTAAGAGCTTGTTATATTTTGAGTTTGAGTGATGTTTTCTTTGGACGAACAAGCTACTCTATTGTGTTTTAAGTTACCGCTTTTAGGAATTTCGAGTCCAAATATATTAAATAGTCGATTGAAACACTAAAATTAATACATATTGTAGCCTGATAATATATGTATGCGTGCTTAAAACTTTATGCTATGAGCCCAGCTTCAAGCTTCCTCGCTCGAAATCCTTCCAACTTTTGTCCAGAGATAGCCTGGAGCCTCCTCGGCTCTAGGACTTTTCACACGTGGTTTACTGGTGATGCTTCACCAGTGTATCGGTGGTTGCACCTGGAACCATTTCGGTTCCAGGAATTTTTCCTCTAAGTTTGTTGTCGAACTATTGACAGTTTGTCGAGTTGGTTGTCTTGCTTCTTGAAGGTATTTGTTGATATTAGAGGACTGCTCATATCTCATTTGTGTGAATTTCTATTGATGTTCGCATTTTCATGTGGCTCTTTCCTATATTTGCTGAGTTATGTGTTAGCTATTTTTCTTCCCTAAGATTGTTGTGATGATTATACAAGTGTTATTGAATTAAATAATGTAGTCAAGTTAATCAAATAAATGATGCACTTATTTGTGAATGAATGAATATTTAGTAAAGTAGTTTTCTTATTTTTCTAATAAACTTAAACAAATGCCTGTTAACTTATGCATAAATGTTATCTTTTTAATTTAATTAGAAATTATATTTTTCTTAGTTATGACCAACTGTATTTACATTTTCTTCTTTTGTTTAAATTTGAAGTTGAACTTACTTTCATAAATTATATTTATATTTATTTATTTTAAAGTCAGGTACTGAAAGAAAAGGGAAGATATAGTTCTGTAATATTACATACTCTAGTATAAGGTCATGTTTTAAAATACTTGAATATGAATGAATATTCATGTCCTTTTACATATTTCAATGCTTTGCATTACTGGCATGTCATGTGCATGCCTTTAAATATGTACCTACTGTCATCATGTAGTCTAACTATTCAATACTATGTATGCTTACATATATCTTAATAGCCTGTCATCTTCATTCTAGTTTATAGGCTAGCTTATACATGGATAACCTTTCACATTTTGTTCTTGAAATAATAACCTGGAAGTGCCTTAAATTATTACAAATAATAAAAATGCATGAATTACTTTGAAACTTTAGAAATCCACTTATAACTTGGTTTAAAACTTTTATAGGTATTTTTGTTTAGCACTATATGTTTTATTGTATACTTATATATTACAGTCTCTTACTTAAATTCATGGATGCTTAAGGAACTAACTGATAAACTTTGTAAGCCAGGTTTTATGAAAATTATATGTATAATAAGTATGTTTAGTTAAAAACTTAGTTTTTGTTCGAAATTTTGTAAGAAAAGGAATACATATAGTTTTGAAAATTTTATGTCTTAGTATAAAAACAGGTTTCAAAGTTTTGCAATACTTTGCATAAGTGGTCTATGTATATATATTGTTTAGACTTATGCATGCCCCACTTTTCTGCAATTCTAAAAAGATGTACTGTCCATGTAGTATTGTATAGTTATAGCCTAATTTTGTATGAATTAATAACATGTACCATCTTGCTTTTTAAAAAGCACAACTTTACTTTGTACGTGTATAGCCTAACCTGTCTTATAGGTAAGTTTATTTTATAGAAATATAGCTTGCTTTGTTTTTCGAACAAACTCAAACTAGAGGTATACAAATCTTTCACAACCTGTATGTGTACTCTTTTGTAGTGTTAGCCTATAATTTACACAAAATTATCTTCTTATCGTACTCTTCTCTATTTAATTGTTTTATGGAAATAAAGGGATACTTATAAAATTATTTTATTAGTATATTGATATTTAACAATTTGAATTAATAGAACATTTTAAATTGTGGTAAATTAAGTAAATGTTTTGAGAACCTTAACTCTATAATTTGGGGAGTGCTAATAATCAACTTAGTGTTATCGATTGTTTTAAATGCTTTCGTATAACGCTTCATCGAATATGGTACAACTCATGGAATAGAATGTTTGAGTGGAACTTACTAGCCCATCAACAATTACTCGAATTCCACCGGGTAGTATGGGATGCCAAGGTTAAACTCTTGTGATCGTATTTGGGAAAGAACTTAACACTTTAGAGTTGTATTCTCTTCTGGTGTGCGACAAGTGGTTGCTAGATCCTTAAGAGAATGTGGTTCAGGTTTTCCAGTGGTATCCATAATAAGCGATATTTACTAGCTTTTAGTAAATACTTAAATTTCACCATACGGTATGGGATGTATTGGTTAAATTCTAGTGATTACTGAAAGTGATAGTATTTGGCACTTTAGAGTTTACTCTCTTTTGATGTGCAGTAAGTGGCTGCTAGATCCTTAAGAAGTTTATTCCTGTATTTCTTTTCAAATATAATAATTTAATAATACTAAATAAATGAGCAGTTATCGAGTCATGGAATCTACGATCACCTTAATTGGTATGGACTATCCCTGAGATCATTTTGTGATTTCTGTGATTCTGTATTCCTACTTTGAGTACGATCCTTGGTATCGGATCGGTTCGAGTGGTACCAATTTGTTTGTTTGTTTGCCACGGGTTTCGGGTACAATCATTGCGATTGTTTTGGACGATCATTACAATCAGTTTGGATTAAGATCTCTTGGATTCTGGATTTTTGGATTCTATGACTAATTTGTGTTCGTGAAATATATATCTATTCTTATGTCTTGTGTTAGTGAAATATACATATATTTTTGTGTCTTGTGTTAGTGAAATAAATATATGTTCTTTTATCTTCTGATGGATGTTAAGTTAATTGTGTTATTCTATATTTAGTGGCTAATATATGTTGTGACTTAAATGTATAACCAAGTGCCTGTGATGAACTCTAAGTTAAATTAATTACGTGACTCATGATTTCATGGACATCTGTAATTACTTATATGTTGTTTGTTCTTGTGTTATATCTTGTTCTCACTCTATTGGATATTTAAAGATAGTCTAGCCTGGGTGTTATTTTGCTCGGGTCAGGCCGAGACATTTCAGGTTACATGACAAGTTGACCTTTGGATTTTAGGGTTAGCAAGGAGATAAACACCTTTGACTTTTTAAGTTTATCTCATTTAGGAAATTTGTGAATATGTTTATAAGATGTACAATTGAGATTAGAGAATTGTAAAATTTTGTACAACAATCGAGTTTAGTATTTCATTTTGTAAACAAAATAATTTGTTTATGTATAAGTTGAGATTTATTCCGTTGTGATTTGTGACTGTCATTTATATGATATATTATTCTGATTTTGAAAAATCGGTGTGTTTATTACTTTGTATTAATACTGTACATGTCAAATTCATTTCAGATATTAAGTGAAAAAAAGTAAATGACGTGTCAGTGTTAGTAGAAAGATATATTCACATTCGATCGACTCTAACAAGCCGTATTCTCTAGATTAGCAAACGACATTACTTGTATTGTTCTTTCCTAAACCCGCATTGCGGTGAGGTCATTGCAATTGAAATGAAGGAAAAGTTCGAAATTTAATGGTTTATACGAGGCTTCTTATATGGAAGAGATGAAGAAATTGTAGGACACTGTTAACAACTTTCCCTAAAACTAGCCGACGGCTTTCAATAGGATTCCCCTGCATCCCACTTGAGCTTCTTAGGCCCAAACCTATACCGAATGTTGCAACTACTCTACCTTCTGACCTATTATCGGAATTGGTAAAGGAATGAAAGAACAAAATTGCCCCTATTATCAGACTAAGTTCACTGTATCAAAAATTTATTGTTATGCTAAATTGAATAAATTTCATGAGAAGCGAGCAGTGCCCACTATGAGATACTAATAAACTATTTAGACCTCATTGTCGGCATGCTTGGGTTAAAGGATGATCCAAGAAGACCAAGGACTAACTCCCCTTTAAGTTTGATTATATTAGTGATGGCACTGCTAGGCTCATTCATGCCCTTACAAATGTGATTCTTGCTTAAGTCATATTCTTCGATGTAGGCATCTCCGAACCTTTCCATCTTATTATATTAACTTTGCAAGGAAAATGGTAGGTGCACGATGGTGAAATTATATTGGGATGCTCAATTCACATCATACAAGCTTTCTTACGAGGACCATGATCTATTGTTTTTTATTAACAAGCCATATTTTCTTGATGCATCAAGGGTTGTAGAACATTGGATTAGTGCCATATATTGCCCTTATTCTTCACTAACTGGTAAGACTCAATGATCATTTATGGATATCGAATAAATTTTTGACCAACCCCAGGATGCGGTGGAAAATTAACCACATAGAGCCTATCGCAAAGTTCTTCCTAGATTGAAGATAGGGGGTTAAAATGCACCCAAACCCCTAATGAGTTGTCATCTCGTGAAGGTAAATAAATATATATATTTATTAAGTTGAAGTAAGCTCTAATTCATACTAAGGCTTACTTAAATATCTTTTGATATGTGTAAATCATTATATGGTTGTGTAACTGTATATGATTTGCAAAGTATTTAATATGTAGTTAACTTATGTATATGTAAGCTTGATTTGTAATGATATGAATAATATAATAGGGTACAAAATTTTCTTTACCTCTAGGCTTTGTGTAGTTCTACAAATTCAATTTTGGTTGTCGCATACAATCTTTTATTGTTTTTATGATCGCATAACTTCATGTTTATAATGCAGTAGTAACTTTGAAATTCGGTAGTGAAAACCTTATACCTACCCAGTGTAGTTGTGGTTCCTATGAGAGGCAGGACTATTGCTCTTGGGACATAACAAATGGTGCTTATATGTTGTTACATGCCCATTTAGGGTAAAGGAAACTGCATCACTTCCATATAAGGTGCATGATCTGCATAAGGTTTAAGCTAGAAAACCTTGGCTTTTGATAAGTGAATGGATTTATTTCCTCCCTGTTTGTGATTTCTAGTCTCCAGGACACAACATTTGCTGATCTTAGTTCAACTCGTCATTTATATGACATGTTTTCAAACTTCGGCCTAAGAACTTAGATCACTAGACATTAATTTTGACTACCTGAATTTTCCTACAAGTGTGCACATCGACGCAGGAGTGTTTTATTTTGAGCAGGCTAGTTTGGCTTTTGGCAGACGAGCCAGGCCGCGTACTATAACCCATATGATTTTTCACATTTTTATACTGGTTCAGGCTATCAGATGTCCTTACATCCAATTTGTTTTGGCTAAAAGCCGAATTATGTGCATATAACTCCACAATTTAATATGGTTCCTTCACATAATATGAATAGAGAGACATGAGAATTTTATATTCGTTTGGGCCATCTAGTATCCCTATATCCAGTTTGTCATCATATGGATTGTTTTATACAATGATACATGTGTTTCTTTTACAATCATCTCAAACAAACTATGACCTAAGGTGCTCAACATTCCATGTTCTAGGTAGGTATTAAGTTTCCATCTAGCCTTGACAACGGATATTCGAAAGGGCTTCAAAGACTACTAGATGTCCTTCTCAGTTAGGTCCTAATGCACCATCAGTTAAATCCTAGGTGTTTGGTCATGGCTTTTCTAAGTGTCAGGTCATCCTTGTGGAACTTCCTTTCCTTGATTCATAACTTATGGCATTTGGACATCCTTTGTTGATACATTGCAATTCGAATGGAGATCTCATCCCTTATTGTTGAATTTGTGCCAGCACGCATTGGGCTAAATGTATGAATTTCAAAAAAAAAATTCTCATTTAGGATCTCTATAGGCCTATGAAGTTTAAATTTATTTATATCTAATCTAAATAATTTTTTAATAAAATCATTATTTTATTTAATTGATTAATAAAAGTGTTTTTATTTGATTATATATAGTATATATTATACACATGTGTACCATAGACACATGTACATATACATATGCAACAAATGCAGTATATATTGTTTAACATGAACATATCTAAGTAATGTAATTTACATCGCAACGGCCATTTTAGCCTCTTTATACACATATTTGCAATCGGTAATATAGTATTAATATAATATAGAACATGCATATATTTATATTTGTGTGTATATGTATATATAGTAAGACTGGTCATAATTATATATACACATATTCAAATGGTTATTTATAATTTGATATAAAGTAATTTTAAATTTCAAATTAAAATCCTTCAAAATTAAAATTCAAAAATAGATCAAGAATTAAATTTTATAAATAAATTATATCATATTTATATAAATATATTGAATTTTTTAATTCAAAAATAAATATAAATATATTGTAAATATATAATTCAAATTGTTTATATATTTTAATATTAGTGTAGTACAAATATACATACGGTTTTATATATAAATATATATATATATATATATATTACATTTATTCTTGGCCATACAATGGTTAAAAATCAATGTTTTTTAAATAAATCCGTATAGATTTAAAATCAGTTTTTTATTAATTAAAATTCGTGCAAAATTGTTTTTGTTATACAAAAAATTATATTATGTTTTATGTAGCATATACATAGATATATTTATGTTAATATATGTATATGTATATATACATACACATTCATATATTAACAATTTGCTAATTAATATCTTAAAATAAAAAAACATATATTTATATCAAAGCAAACAAATTTATGTATAAAAAAATCCTTTTTATTTGAAATGATATATGCCAAATATTTTTTAATTCATAATATATATATACACATTAATTTTAAGATTTTATATTTTCAGTTAGAATACCTTTTAAAATAAATATTTAAATTCTATGTTTTTTTTATTTTAATAAATGGCTGAAAGCTCTATGATAAAATATAAACATAAAATATTTTTTATTTAACAACCACATTATACATGAATCTACATATGTGTGTGTGTAAAAGAATTTGTGATATAAATCTAACCTATACAAGCACAATATCATGGTGATTATACATACAAATTATTGTAAAATAATATTACCTCAACTGTAGCCTTGTTGATACACCTTGAATGCTTAACCAAACAATCTCCTAGAATCCAACTCTAACTCTTCCAGTAAGTGCTAGGAATCGGAGCGATCTATGCACCTTTCTTTGATTTGATTTGAATTTGTATTTTGTTTGAAATAATGGAGGAGGGGATTTCTTGGAATTTTCATCTAAAGGTCCAATAGCGGAGAACCAAAAGTAAAGTATAAAATGTGAGGGATAATGGGTTCAAATAAGAGAAAAAGGAGAAGAGGAAAAAGTGGATACAGATTCATCATTTTCTCCACTAATTGCCCCTGCTTCCTTCTTGTTTTTGTCGGTTAAACTGTAAGTCCCAAGGGCTTCCATTCTACTTCAAACCTTATATTGGATAATTTACATTTAAATCAGTCCAAATGTACATCGATATCGGATATCGATACGTGTGTATGTAGCTTTTATATAGGCATTATTTTCAATACCGATCAACACAATCAAATAAAATTTTATAATTAATATTTAAAAAATATTAATTAATTTATAATTAATTATAATTTAATTAAATCAAGTGGCATTTGGGGTACTAAACATTGTCGTTATGTGACTCTTATGTGTAAATTTGATCAGTAATTAATATCGAAAAATTCAAATATTGATGTTTACATGTCACTTTAACTAGTATTATAACAATTTAGCCAAACTTATCGCTTACACGGTCTTAGTAAAATCCAAGTTTACTATTTCAAGCAGTCCCCGGTAGTGACAACTATTTATACCAATTTTGTTTGTCAAAATTATATCACATTAGGATTTATGGAATTTGGTAATAGTCAAAACTCCAATATCATCCACATTCAACTTGTGTAGTCCAAACACGGTCCCTGGTTAAATAATAACAATTATTGTTAACTGAACTACTCTAGCCCGAGACTTTGATTTTAAGCTGACTTCAGTTGATCATGATACTAACCTTATATAACTAAGGAGACGAATTCTCTATTGAGTAATGTTTTACTTCCAATGCTTCAACTCAAACCCTAACTATATGCTCTAAATGGACATCGTGCCATGATTTAACTATAATTGAAGTATAGTGTCCACATTGAAATTTAACAGTATTCGCAAGTCGAGAGAACTATGTAATATTGTCACTTTGATATTTTCTGTTTGGCCTTAATTATATTAACCAATAGAAAACTATTGAGTGAACCGTTCCATAGTTCTCCAATAACTATTAGTGCATAACATTTGGTGCCTCCCCAACGGATAATACACTATCCAACATTTGGAGAGCATTACATAATCTAGTCTCAATGGATGTATCGATATCCGTCTTGATACATCTTTACTAGGAATATTTAAAACGATATTTTATTTTCATTGTGATATATTGCTCATTACATCACATTATATTTACTATCACAAAATATATCATTTATGTATTTTCTATTTAATATACTTAAATTAAATAGATAATAAATATAACACATTATATCAAGTATATAATAGGTATAAAATTATTGTTTCGAATGAAATTTTTTACAATGTTAATAATTTACAGTAAATTACAGAATTGTCTCTAGGACGTACTCCTAGCTCTATCACTCATGTTGTTGATCAGATTAAGGTTGGCTTTCATTAGTTGAAGATTCCGCTTTACCACATATGATAGACACCAATATGATGGAATCTCCACCTCTACTAGTAGTATCATTTCATAACCATACGATAGAAAGAAAGTACGCCCTGCAAGTGATCGAGTTGAAGTTAGATATGCCCATAACAGCAGAGGTTGCTTTTCTGTCCACTTTTTGTTGTCCTAAGCTAGTCTTTTCATAAGTAGTTTCTTGATTGCCCATTTTCTTAAGGATGCGGCATTGAAGAGAAGCTCTTAATTATCCCGTTTCTTTCACAATGTTGGGAAAACTTTTTACTTACGAACTACGCTCCATTGTCTGAATAACCTTATGTGAAGTTCCAAATTTATTTATGATGTTCATTCCTATGAAGTTCACTACTTTCTTTACAAAATACAAAGATTGTTCTTTACATGAGCTATTTCATTATAGTCCTAGCACCTTGGATTTTGGCTCGTTGTGGGTGTGTTAGAACTATAACTTGTTTTTCTTGTGTTATGGTAGGTTGAATAAAGTGCTCCACTGGTACTGCTTTTACATCCTACGTAGCTTTAACACTTTCTGGCTTAGCTAAGGTATCTACAGATGAGTTGTCTTTGTGGGGATTTGTTCTATAGTGAACTAGTCAAACTACCCTTAATAAATATTTGGATAATTCTACATATTTGGCCAGTGTTGGCTCTTATGCTAGTAGCTTCCCACTAACCGATTTAAAACTAACTGAGAATCACCCTAAATATTAATATATGCTACCTACATTACCTTCGCCATTTTCAATCCGATGATCAATGCTTCATATTCAACCGCATTATTTGTAGCTTTGAAACCAAGTTGTACTATACCATTGAGCTTTTAGTAATTTAACGTAATAAATACAGCTCTATTCCAATACCGTGTTCAGTTGATACACCATCTACATATAACTGCCATTTTTTAGATCTTCCCTGTGCCTCCTTTTCTTGAAGGTCGGTTTGTTTTGAGCATTCCACTATGAAGTCAGCTAAGGTTTATCCTCTGATTGTGTTTTTGGGACAATTGGAAATATCATATTGGCTTTCCTTGATCAACCATTTAAGTAACATCCAGGTACTTCTGACTTGTGTAGTATCTGCTTCAAAGATTGGTTGGCCAACACTTTGATGGCATGAGCTTGGAAATATTGATGTAATTTTCTGGTTGTTTGCAAAAGGTATATGCTAGTTTCTCTATTAGGGTATAATTTCACTATATAGGAGATAGGTGTTTGCTAGTGTAGTATACTTGCCACTACACTGCTTCCTCTTTAAAGACTGTTTCTATGCTAATAGCTTGGTAAGCTATAACTAAATATATGTATAAATACTCATTTGGTACTAGTTTTGAAAAGGTAGGAGGGTCGTAAAATGAATTTATATGTTGCTTTGCATGATTAATATCATTCAAAATTCCTTTCTTTTTATTTGGTCGAAAAATTGAATGCACTTATCTTACATTGGTTGTATCCAAGGAGCTTCCCACTTTAGAAGGAAAATGTGCACCTGAGTGGATTAAGTTTCCAGTTGAACCTTCATAAAGTTGCAAAGTTTTCTTGCAGATCCTGCACATGATTGAGGAACTTCTAGATTACATTAGCATGGCATCCATATACCTCCACATTTCTTCTGATCAATTCACGAAATATTTATTTATTAATCTTTGATAAGATCTCTTATGCTCTTTACCCTAGAAGGAATGAATATGTAGCAATACAACCCTTTGGCTATGATGAAGCTTATGTATTCCTAGTCGGGTCAAACATGTAAATTCAGTTGTAACTTGAGTAGGCATTCATAAATGTGAGTAGTTCGTATCTGCTTGTTGCATCTGCCAACTGATCTACTCTGAATAATAGGAAACTATTCTTTGGGTATGTGTTATTTAGGTTCATGAAGTCTATGCAAGTAAGGATCAATACCTACCATATCGAAGTGCATCCATGCAAACACTCTAATGGTATTTTTAAGAAACCAACCAGTTATGAACAAAGTTCCATATCCAAGTTCTTCCATATCTTGGCTGGGCCATTGAGGTCTAGTAAGAAATCTTCTAACTTGTCAACATTCTTAAGTTCCTTTGCATTCATTCCTAGTCTAGGGTCTATTTCATCCTCTGTAAGGTCTAAAGAAGCTGATCTATCTGAACTTTGAGTATAATCATCGAGATACATAGTATATACTGAAGCATATTCATTTGTGCCTATTGTTTGAAGGTGGTCAATTTTTACTGATCAAGTCAGCACTATAGCCGTGAGTTGGTATATTTCAGTATTGGTGGGGGTTGAGGTTTTATGCATACGTTCCAAGTCTAGATCACTGTAATTTTTTTGATTCGTTCACATTTTTGCATAAAATGGGAGAAATAAAAGTATAAGTAGAAGTGGTTTTATAACTAGGATTGATGGTTACTTAGTATAATACCCTAGCCAATAAATGTTCTTCTTTAATGCTTCCTATTCCTTGTCGAGTGAGGTATTTAGTAAGCAAGTCATTTTGTAAAATAGTCGCTCCCATCTCTAGTATTTCCATCCTTCCAAAAAAATACTTTATATGTGAGGTTGGTCAGTAATTATCAAAGGTTCGGTTCCATCAGTAACTAAAAGTCTTGTTCAATCGGTTGGAATGGTTATTGTGTTGTAATTCCGAAGTTCAATTATGGTCTTGACTTGATAACTTCTACTGGCAGCTTCATTAGTAGAACCACCCGAATCCACAAAGTTCTTCTTTACCTTATAGTATGTAAATTTTAGATTGATTACTACTAGTAAGCGTTGACAAGGAAAAAACATTCCTTTAGAATCGACTACAATAAAGGTTATGTTTTGAGCTGGAGGCTTCTATATGTGGTACATTGTGAAATTCTCCTCCTATGCCTCTTGGACATACCTTTCCATAGGCTGCTTACTTTTTTTTGCAAGTGGACGTCCTCTATGAATAGACCCAATCCGAATACCTAGATTTCATTCATCAACATAAAGGTCTGGAGACTGGTTCATTGCAGGAGTAGAGGTGAGTGTTTGTTAAAAAATTCCATAGTTTCCCTTCTGTATTAACCTATTTATCTCTTTCTTTAAGTGACGACGGTTGTCGGAGTGGTGCCTGTTTACCCTGGCTCTACCTCCTTTCTTTTTTGGCTTGATTCCCTTGTTAGGAAAGATATAAGCTAGCTCGGATTTGGTTACCTCGAAAATGTGTCACGCACTGTGAGTGGATGGTATATCAACAATGAAGTTGAACTCGCTTTTCCTCTTCACTAGTTGATGATAAGTATATACCCCCTTTTTTATAATTCGGGTTAGGCATAGTTTTATAACACTAGTAATCCTCAGATTTTAAACTCCTTCAACTCAAATATGGCCATTGGTGCATTCATAGAATGCTCATGCTTTTGTATGGATTTCTAGTGTTTTTGATCCAAAATGATGTGTCCTTCCTGATGCAAGAATGTATAGCAATAAGAAATGCTTCATCATTAGTCTGTCCAATTCTTGTAGTTTTGGAGTTGAAAGGGCAAATGAAAATTACATAGGCTTTCATTTTGTATTTTCTTAATGCAAGAGTTTGTGTTAGGATTTAGAGAAGCTTCCCTTCCTATATTGAAGTATTTAAGAAAACATCATGACAACCGAGACCATAAACAAACTTCTTCATAGTTCTATGTTCTAAACCACCATATTGTCATGCCATTCAACTATATTAGGAAGAGTTTACATCATCTAACCTTTCAATTTTGGGAATATCCATATGACATTTAAAAGTGCTAAAATGATAATTTGGGTTTATGGATCCACCATATTTATCAGTAATTGTGGATCTGAAGTTGTCAAGAAAGTCCGACTATATAATCTCCTCACTGAACGATGATTTGTTCTACTATTTCCTAGTTCTTTCCATTGTTTGTTGGAATAGTTTGGAAAGGTACTTCTCTTTAGCTTTAAGAGATTTTATTTCATATATTTTCCTTTTGTCCTAGCTGAACATACCCTTGAAGCTGAACTAGCTTCATCTTCAACCTATGCAGTAGCATGTTCCATGCGCTTCTCAAGCACATCAAGGTTGATGTAGGGCTTTTTTGATTTAATATTTGGATATTCTTAACCTTCGCTCATGTGTTTCCTCCCATGCTCCTAGAATTAGTCGTGTCATCTCATTATTAAGATTGTTGCTAAGCTTGTTAGCCATCCTTTAAGTTTGCTAGCTGATGAAGCTTGGTAACGAGTTGTTATTGGTTTTGAGAGCATGAGTAACTTTGAATTGTCCTTGGGCATAAATTTTTCAAGCCCATTCATTTTATGGTTCATTTATGACATTAACTGGTTAAAGACTTCGAGAATAGGGCGGATGTGGTAGGTGGTTGGAGGTCCCATGGCTTGCTTTGAGGATAAGTTGGTTTTGGGTTTTGCTTTGGTAGCTTGATTTTCCACCACTGCAAGAAGAGGGATGGAAGAGTTTGTAAGATTTTGGGGAGTTGATGGATTTATTTTGTAGATATTGGTGGTTAGGATCAAAATATGGAGGGTATAAAGTTTTGTTAGGAGGTTGCCCTCCTTTTAGTGCTTAAATGCTAATGGAATTTTTGGTCATGCAAAACCAGTATGAGACAATTGTATTGTTGTATGCTGATACAACTAAGAAGTGATAGGTTAATTGTTTATTATAATGCTTGATTATGAACTAATTATATTGTTGTGTGCTTATACAACTAAGAGGTAGTAGAATAATTGTTTGTTAAAATGTATTGGCACTACAACAAAATGTTGATTTAATAGCAAGTAGGGATTGCACAGTAAATTGGCTTGCTGTCATTTGATGCTAATCACTTTTCTTATTTTTTTGATAGCGCGTATAACCTCGTTAATTAGAAAAGAAAATCACGTGCCGCCTAAATTTCGCTATTTCGTTCTCCCCAAAAAAACATCCCGCTCTTAAACTATCCGCAGCTAATTCATCCTCCCCTCAAATTCAATCGCCATCTCATAAAAGCCCAGAGAAATTCGATCCCCAACCCACGACCACAATTATCCACGCCTGAAGCTGTCGCCCATTGCTCTGAGTCTCCACGCGTCCTTAAAGAAGCGGTATCAGGCGTCGTTGAAGAAGCAGTAGCCGGCAAACCTTTCGTTGAAGAAGCGGTATCAGGCTTCGTTAAAATCGTCTTTGGAATCGGTAAGCTTTGATTTGTAGATAAGTATTCATTTGCAATTAGTTGAATGCTCGATCTTTGGTTTTGCCTCCAAACCTGTCCCTTAAATTGATATCTGTGAATGCTCGATCGTTGAATGCTCGATTTGTAGAAAGTTTGTTAATTTGGTTAACTGAAATTTTGTTCGACTAGAAATGCAAATTTGGTTAATTTTGCTCGATCTTTTGGTATTTGGTTAATTTGGTTAACTGTAAAGATTTACTCGATCTTTGGTCTTGTTCGACTTTCACTAGAAAGTTGGTTAATTTGGTTAAGCAGTTTAGCGCAATTATTCATTAGAAATGCAAATACCAAAAGCAAATGGGTAAATTATTTTTTATGTCTACCCTCTTACTAAAGGTACATGGATCTAAAATACACATGACTGAACTACTTCACTTCTATCCATTGCTTGTAAACATTGTATTATTATTGAATATTAATATTATTTTGGTTGATAAGTGAGACAAAAACTATGATCTGCTTAAGATAAAATGGTATCAAATAACAGTTACATAAATTTATTCAGCGAGCGAAGATAAAATGGTATCATACTTTGAAGAAAACACTTCTATAAACATAAATAAAACATGTATTCAGTTCCTACATCTATGAAATATCATAGCTAATTGAACTTTTATCATATAGATGTATGAGCTTTTATGCCTATTTAAGACGAGTGCAATAACGCAGGTTTGGACGGAAAAGAATGCCAAAAAAAGTCTAAAAAAATGTAACATTCTCTGTAAGATATTTACACCTTTCGGTTCATTTGGTTCGCATTAATATGCAACATTTCTGTTGACATAGATATGGTTTAAAGAATATTAAGCTAGAACAAAAAGATGTTAACTGATAATATAAATTTGAATTCATTTAACTTTTTCAAATCAATTTTTGGACAAAGTTTGCTAAAGTGAAGGTTTTGTCGAAACTTATTGGTAGCAAATATCATAGGAATGATATTTTCCACAGGAGTTTAATTATTTTATCCACAAGAGTTTTCCGATTCAAATATTTTCTTAGAGCCACTTCAATTTTTTATGCTAAGTTTTTGTGAATACTAATGTCAACTAGCAATGTTCTGGGTATTCCACCAACTGTCAACCAAATGGAATATAAATGATGTCTCGGGAAACTATGTTTGCTTTTACAACTATCTAATTATGCTTAAATATCTGGTTAATTTAAAACGGAATTATTACTATATTGCAAATTATGCTTTTACAGCCAAATGGCCTATATATTGCAAATTATGTTTAAAATTGAATTTTTTGTAAATTATGCTAAGTTTTTATAGATTATAAGCGTATAATGTTTTCTATGTTCTCAATATTAATGATGTCTCGGGAAACTACTGTCTTTAAACTATGTTAAGGTTTTACATTGTCAAGTCACATTTTACTTGCCATCCTAAACAAAGATCTCAAATTATTACTTCATTCCTGGTGTTGTTAACCTAATTGATGGCTAACGTATTTAAAGGTAAATTCACCTAATTGCTGCAGAATGCTATTTTATTATGAATTTGAAGTAAACTCAGTTGACATAGTATGCTAAACTCAGTTGACATAAAAAATAATATTTAACTTTTGTTTTTTTAGAAAATTTTCCCTCTAATTTGACAGACTGTGCATCGGTAATAAAGTCTTCCTCACATATTGTGCTTCTGTTTTTTTAGAAATTTGTTTGTTGCAATATTATATATGGCGATGGAAAAAGATTGGGTGCATTTGCATAGGTAAGAATACAATATTTGGATTAATATTTAATTTGGAAATTAATGTTAAATTTGATTTTTTATGTCAATAACTTTGTTTTTTAATTTTAATTTTAATTTAGAACTAGTAGGGAGTACGAGCAAGGAGCATGGAATTTTGTGCATGCCGCTAAGAGAAATTTAGGAAATATGGAAAAAAATTTGTGTCCTTGCTTAGATTGTCGAAATCTTACTCATCAATATGAGAACATTGTTGTTGAGCATTTGACTATTAGAGGAATGGATCCTTTATACAAGTGCAGTAAGTGGTTTAGTCACAGCGAGCAAGTAAATGTAGCTAAAAAGGTGAAATTGGATGGCACATATGAGTTACTTCAAGCCATTCACTTTGAAGATGAAGAGTTTGTCAACCATACTTTTTTCTCCGAGAATAAAAACGATGATGATGCACAAAAGCGAGCAGATGATTTCCTTAAAAATTTGGAAGATGCAGAAACTCCACTGTATCCTGCTTGCGTAGATCAAACAAAATTATCTGCTATCACTGCGTTGTATAATTTAAAATGTGAAACCGGATTATCTGATACTGGTTTTGATAAGCTTCTAAGCGTGCAGCAATTGTTATTACCTAAAAATAATGTCCTTCCGAAGACTTTATATGAACTAAAGAAGTTCCTCAAAGTATTCGATATGGGATTTGAGAAGATTCATGCTTGCAAAAATGATTGTTGTCTTTTCAGAAAAGAATACAAAGATTTGACTAGTTGTCCCAAATGCGGTTCTTCGAGATGGAAGATAAATGAGCGGACGAAAGAGGTAATGAAAGATATTCCAGTCAAAGTGTTGAGATATTTTCCAATTATTCCAAGATTTAAAAGAATGTTTAGATCTGAGCAGATGGCAGAAGATCTAAGGTGGCATTTTAGTAATAAAAGTAATGATGATAAAATGCGTCATCCTGTGGATTCTTTGACATGGAGCATGGTGGATGATAACTGGAAATCATTTTCAAGTGATCCACGCAACCTTCGACTTGGTCTTGCTACTGATGGTTTCAATCCATTTGACATTAAGGGTTCCAAGTATAGTTGCTGGCCAGTGATGCTTGTGACATATAATCTCTCGCCTGTACTATGTATGAAAAATGAGAATATTATGTTAACATTATTAATTCCCGGCCCTAAGCAACCTGGAAATGATATTGATGTATATTTAGCTCCTTTGGTAGAAGATTTGCAGTACTTATGGAGTAATGGAGTGCAGATTTATGATGCATTTAACAAGACATTGTTTAACTTAAAAGCAATCTTGTTATGGACCATAAACGATTTTCCAGCTTATGGAAATCTCGCTGGATGTTGTGTAAAAGGCAAACAAGGTTGTCCATTATGTGGTATTAATACTCACCATCGATGGCTAAATCATAGTCGAAAAAATGTCTATATGGGACACAGAAGATTTCTACCTTCGTCCGATCCATTAAGAAAACAAAAGGCTTGGTTTGATAATACTGTGGAGAAAGGTAACAAGCCTAGAATTCTTACAGGTAGAGATATTTCTGTTATATTGAAAGATTTTCCAAATGATTTTGGAAAATTTATAAATGAAGAAATAGAAAAGGACAAGAAGAGAAAGAATAAGAAGAAGCTAAATAAGAAGCAAATTATAACGATTACGAGTAAGAAAAGAAAATGTACTGACAATAAAGAAGGTGAAAACGATCCTACAAAAAGAGAGCTATCACGGTGGAAAAAAAAATCTATTTTCTTTGAATTACCATATTGGGAGGTTAGTATTCAAAAATTTTCTTATTCATAAAAATATAACTATAAATTTTATAACGTTTAATTGTCATATTATTGATGTTTATAGGAACTTCCACTCCGCCACAATTTAGATGTGATGCATGTTGAGAAAAATGTTGGTGAAAGTTTACTCAGCACAATGTTGCATGATAGCAAATCAAAAGATGGCATTAATTCTAGAAAAGACTTAGAGGATTGGGGAATTCGACATGCTTTATATGCGCAACCTCGTGGGAAAAAAACATATCTTCCACCGGCTCCGTATACTTTGTCTAGTTCTGAAAAAAAAAAAAATTGTAGAAGATTGTATGATTTTAAGGGGCCTGATGATTATTGCTCAAATTTCAAAAGATGTGTGTCATTGGAGGATTGCAAAGTTAGTGGATTGAAGTCGCATGATTATCATGTGTTGATGCAACAGATGCTATCTGTTGCAATTAGAGGATTGCTTCCAAAGAGGCCAAGGAAAGTAATAACTCGTTTATGTGCATTTTTTAATAATCTATGTCAGCGTGTTCTTGATAGAGAAAAGCTACAACAAATGGATGATGAGATTGTCAGAATTATATGTGATCTTGAAAGATATTTTCCACCTTCATTTTTCGACATAATGATACATTTAACAATTCATCTTGGAAAAGAAGCTCGATTATGTGGACCGGTTCATTTTCGTTGGATGTATCCTTTCGAAAGGTATATGAAAACACTTAAGGATTATGTAAGAAACTATTCAAGACCTGAAGGATGCATTGTAGAGAATTATCTCGCCGAAGAATCTATGAGATTCTTTGGTGATTTTCTAAAGAAATCATCACAGTTATGGGAGAAAGAAGGTAGAAACAAAGATTATGAGAATGATGATGCAATACTCGAAGGACGTCCGATATCAACATGCAAAACATTTACATTGACGGCTAATGAGAAGGAAGTAGCTCATTTGGCTGTGCTAATGAATATGGCTATAACCGAGCCATTTTTAGAGTAAGCACATATTGTTTCTTTTTATTGTTTTAATATATGTGTATTTATAAATGTGACTTAGCACCTTTTATACTATGATAGTATGCATTTGGAAGAGCTTCAAAGTTCGGACAAGCGATTGGAAAGAAATGCTACATTGCTATGGAAAATTCACACAAAAAACTTTGCTGAATGGATTAAAAAGAAGGTTGATCAAATCTTTTAAATTTTGTTTTTAGCTTTGAATTTTTTTTAACTCTATATTGAATGGATTAAATTTTTTCAGATATCTTTAAACTCAAATGAACATGATGATTTTCTAAAATGGATTGCTTATGGTCCAAGTAGTACTGCTTTGTCGTGCAAAGGATATATAATCAATGGGTTACGTTTTCACACAAAAGATGTTGAGAGAGAAACTCAAAATTCTGGAGTGACTTATGATGCTACTACCATGTGTAGAGCAAGTGCGAAAGATGTTTCTCAAATAGTTGATGTGGTCACTTATTATGGGATTTTGACTGACATAATCCTGTTAGACTATCATAAATTTTATATTCCAATTTTTAAGTGTCATTGGGCAAACATTGGAAACGGAGTGAAAGTTGAAGACGGATTTACTCTTGTTAATTTACATCAAAATCAAGCTTCATTTTCGAGGGATCCGTATATCCTTGCATCTCAGGCGAAACAAATTTTTTATTCAAGAGAGAATGACTCTTCTAATTGGTATGTTGTAATGAAGGCACCGCCAAGAGGTTTTCATGAGTTAGAAACAATCGATTATATTGAGGGCACAAGCTATGTTGTACAAGATTGTGAAGAAAACGAGATGGTTTTTGATTACGTGGAAGATGCTAGCTATGTTAGGGAGGATTGTGAAGGCATACTTGAAAAAAGTTTTCCAAATCGTTATTGATTATGCTTGGACTAGTTTGCTGCTGTATGTAAGTATGCATTCGTAGAAAATATAAGCACAAGCGACATTTAAAATAAATAAGTTAAATTATACGTTTTAAAACCTGTACTTTTTTGGTAGTGATTGAACTTCATTTTTACCCATGCTCCCACTTTGTAACAAATAAATGAAACTGAACAGTGGACAAAAAGAAGATAAACTTGCAAATCTGTTTATTCAAAACCTGAAAATCAAATCCTATTTGAATTCATGTTTAAGTCTTGCTTTCAGTTTTGATAACATATGGACCCCTAAATAATTGCAAAATTGTCACAAAAATATATTATCTAGAATCAGACTAAAATGTTATTTAATACTTTTCATACAGTGGAAACGTGGTTCAATGAGGATAGATTAGCTAATTCACTCTATTTTTGTTTTTTTTCCTCATCATTAACTGAGCTAATTTCGCTCTCCATTTTTTCTCCCTCATCATCCCTCATCATCAGACTGTTATAGTGAGTTTTATAGATGCATTACGACAACTTGTGTAGGAAAAAATTAAACAAATCAACATTGAATCAAATTCTAGCTCAACAACTAATTACAAAGAAGATGCGCTTGCAAAAGTGTTGGGACAAGACAGACCAGGACGATTGAGAGGAATGGGAAGAGGTATGAACTACAGCAAGGCAATATGGTCACACATAAGGGATAAACAAACCATCGTCATGCAAAATCAAATTTCAGAATTAACCGCGATGGTTCAAATGCTTGTGAAAAATCAGGTATGCACTGTGATATTAAGGCTTATTGACTCTGGTTGAATTTAAAATAAAATCAAAGACATATTGACTCAAGCGGTAAAAGTTAGCCGGGATTTAAAATAAAATCAGGAGAGGCAGTGCTGGGCTAATGTTGTTTTTATATTTGTTTGACAGAGAAAAAAAAGCCGGGATGAAACAAATGTACCTCAAGCGGTAAAAGTTATTTATAGTACTATCGATATCATTACATTTGACATTTAATTTATTATTAATATAATTTTCATTTGATTAATTGTAGAACAATTATGATAAAAAATATGGCACATGTGATTTATTAGATTGGAGTGAGACAGACGAAATTGTTGCGGAAGGAAGAGTTGTGTCAAGTGATCCAAAGGAGCTTGTCCAACAAATCCCTTTAGGGTCTGATGCCAAGAAAATTATAATAGACACCGTGAGAAAACCGGATGCTTTCTTGTGGAGACCTTCACTTTATTTGACACGTATTGGAGAAGTTGAAGGTGATATAGTAGCGTGGCCATCTACTAGAATTGTTTTGCATAACATAGAAAACTTTGACAAAGATGATCATACGGTAATCTTTCATCTTTATATTATTTAAGTTTTAGTTTGAATGTATTAAAATAATAACCATTATGTTTTTTTAATAGAGTAAAAGTAGCAGCACACATCATAAATGCAAATTATTCGATTGGAGTGAGAGCGAAAAATTAGTTGCAGAAGGACAAATACTTTCGAGTGATCCAAAACAACTTGTGAATGATCTTCCTCTTGGACCGGATGCTGTTGCAGTTTGGATAGATAATGCAAAAGTGGAAGATGCTTTTCTATGGAGGCCCACTAAAGGTGTGACACGAGTTGGGGAAGCCGTTGGTATCAAAGTCGCATGGCCTGAGTCAAAAGTAGTTCTCGAGACCGTTAACGGTGCATCATCGGATGATCATAGGAGTAATGCCAGAGTTGTCGAGAAGGTAAACTTATTTATAATCGATTCACTTTTTTTTCATCTTACGAATTGTTGAAGCACATAATAAAATAGCCCTTTTATTTATTGATAGAGTACAAATTTTATGGTAAATGGTAAATGCAAGCTGATCGATTGGTCGGGAAAGAGAGAAATAGTTGCATTAAGACGCGTGTCTTCAACCGATCCAACTTCAACGGTTCATTGTGTTCCTTTGGGAAAAATGCAATTAAAGTTTGGGTAGAAATTGTAAAAAATCCAAAAGCACGTCTATGGAGAACAACGTCCGAATTAGAAGTCATTGAAGATGCTCTTGGCACTACAATAGCTTGGCCTATTGAGAATGTTATAATGGAATCAAATTCTAGTAAGTATAACTTCTTTAATTTATTTTTATTTTATTTTTTAGTTCATAGATTAGGTTCTCCAACTTTGTTATAGCTCAATCTAGTATCACTCTACAAACTTACAAAGCCCAAAGCATATTCTGCTGTTTAGGTTCTCCAACTTTTTTATTACATTCCATAAAAAGCAGCTTGAAACAAAATGATGGACAAAAGAAAGACAAAAACAAACAAAAGTGAGAAGATTTGTTTTATTGCTCTATTTTTATATATCGAAGAAACTAAAAAAAAATTGAAGAAAAAAACGTGGAACATGTATGTTTCCTCCAATAAGCAGTTCAGACTAGTTTCGGATTGACATGATGGATTTGTGAGATATAGGGTGCATGTGAGCATGGTCAGGTGATATGCATAGAAGCTGTTCTGAGGTGGGAGTAGGAAGTAGCGGAGATAGAATGAAATATGGAATGGTGTGAGTTTAATAAAGTAGTTGTTTCGATTGATAAGGAAGAAAGGAGGGTCGAGATGGATCAGATAAGTGTTAGAGCATAAGTAAGTTCAGATGGGTTGATTGTGAGAAAATATAACTATGCATCTTTCAGATCTATGCACATGCATATTTCTAGGTATTAGGTTCTCTTTGCATTTTTTGTGTTGTTGCGGCATGACCATTTACTGAATCAAATTTATGTTAAGTGAAGGAAATATAACAAGTCTTCCTCATTCAAATTTGTTGTTTTCTTCAGACTCATATATTAGAAAGGCTTAGCAATTTATAGTAAGCACCCCCTAAGAAATGATATGTATTGTTCACAGGAATGAACTAAAATGTAATATCAGTAATACTTTCAATATTTTATTCCAAAATATATTGCGTACTAAACCAAATATTTTAGTCTTTGTTGTACTTTTTTCCTTGTACAAATATATTCGATGAATGTGGTAGTGAATGGCAGCTGGTAGAATAGAAAATGTGATGTCTATGGCTTTGGCATCTGTCTCTAGAAGATATATTGATATGCCATATCGCGGTCTTAGAGTTCTAAGGTGAAATCTGCGGTTGTTCGCCAAGTAAGCTGAAGAATATCGCTTTATCTGTATGCTATTTTCAAATATCCTGAATCTAAGCTTAAAGATGTTTTAATATAATTAGTTTGTTATACATCTTTTCATATTACTAATTAGGTTAAACTACTCGGCTAAGGGGTTAACAGTCAAAGGTAGGAATCTAAAATGTGAAGAATAGTAAAAAATGGCAAAAAAAAAAATTATCGTTTTTTTACAGGTTTCAGTTTTCAAAAATAGAATATATCAGAATAACAACAATTAAACTTTAAGTTTTTACAACTTCAAAAAATTTATCTTAAATATTCGGAGCCTTCGAAGACTTGTCAAAATAAAAAAATAAAAACGAAATTTATGTTATTATATTTCCAAATGTATATCTTTATGTGTAATTTCTAAAAGTACAAAAAATGTAATACTACTTATTTTTACTAAGGGAGAGACATATTTTCTTCATTTCCAAATCAATTTTTTCTTTAAAACACAATGCAACGTTGTCCCTTAACCGATATATTCCACAAAAAAAATAACGTGAGATTTTCCTATTTTCAAATTCAATATTCACTGCAAATGTATTTTGAAGCACATCCTTAATTGAACATTTGAAAGTTAGCCTTCTTTACTCATAACCATTTCTTACCCAATTCATTTTTTAATTTTTTTATTCTGTTCAGTTCTCAAACCTGATATTCAGTCCATTTACCATTACATAAAAAAGAGACATAATTTGAGTACAAATCAGACTCATCCGGGTGGAGTACTAGAAGTATATACCGATGAAGTGGTTGACCAGGTCCAAAATTGGAGACAACTAACATATGATCAACCGAGAAAGGCTTTTTTTATATTATAAAGATTTATTATAATTGAATTCTGTACACAGTAGCTGACGTGTAGTCAGAAATAGCTTCTCATTTTGATGCCTAGCTAAGTTGAGAAGCAGTCATCAGCGTTGTTATCCTAATTTCCATCACTGATTTGGATGGAATATCAGAGGTATTAGAAGAGTACCCTAACCTGAGATTTATGGTGAAGGCCAGCTACAGTGAGGCATAAAAAATTCATTCGATTGGCCCTTCAGACAGAAGATGTTTTATCTAGTGACAGCAGTGATGTTGTATAGGTAGGGGCTGGTGCAGACAGAAGATGTTGGGGTGAGTTTGGAAGTTGTTTTGCACTTGCGATGATGGGTGGCAGGGTATTGAATGGGAGGTTTAAAGGAGATTGTTAATGGGAGTATAAGTGAAGGAAGGTTGATATTGTGGTTGTGGTGCATTCCTGGACTTCAACTAGTATGGCTTAGGATCTACTGTAACTTTTTCAACCATTGTTTGTCGGAAATTATGCGTTTTGGTTGAAGGTACAAAAGTTTGTTTCCCTATTACTCTGATGTTTACGCACTGATTTCGATTTAGTAACCATATCAATATGTACTTGATTGCGTAGCTGTTCTTCAAGTTACATATTTTCAAACCAGATCTTACTGTATGTTGCTCTAAATTGCAAGTGTAATTGAGCAATGTGGAGGCGTTGACCAATGTAGATAGAGCAGTAGAGTACTCAAACAAGGCAGCAGGCAGTCGTGAATATATGACAGTATGAAAGTTTTGGTGGATGGTGTGTAACTTGTTGTCTGAAGTATGGTTCAAGTGATGTAGGTAGCGTGCAACAGAGAGGCAGAACAGTGGGATGTCTGGGTTTTGGAAAGAGGCAGGCTCGGTGAAATACTTGTTGTAGGATGCAGCAGTGTGTTGTAGGAGTTGATGAATGTATTGGTAGTGGGTTGGAGTAGTTATTGACAGAGGGAAGATTGACTGCAGTGGGAAAATTGAATGCAGTGGGAAGATTGAATTAGTACACAATTATATTTAAAGACCAAAAATAAAACATGAAAAAGCAAAACACGTTCAGTTACATGCATCCAACTAAAATTTTTGCTCCTCTGATATTGCCATGATGAGAAAGTACTCAAGCTTAAGCACATGTTAGTCTTTTAATACAATGGTTGAATACAAGATCTGGCTATTTTGTACTACTATAATTTTAATTAATACTGTCTTTTAATACAATAAGTGATTTTGTACTTATGTGCTTCGTTTTGACAGGTGCTGTATGATGATACCGGGGTTACTACAAGCTGGAAGGAAGGAAAAATTATTTTGTTGCATTCATTCTCTTTCAAATCGGTCATGGTTGGGTTAATGTATTTTGTATTGACGTTTATATATCTTTGCTTTTAGTATGTATCGTTTTGGTCAGCTATGGTTGTATGCATTGTTTTTTTTTTAAGATCACAACTATTTGAAACTTCGTGTATGAAATATTATGGATATATATTGAGGTTTTGCTTATGTCTTCATTTGATTACGTACATCATTATGTGATAATTGTGGTTTTTGAAATTTTATATTATATTAGTAGAATTGTAAGCTTGGATATACCTGGTAAAAAAACTGCAGGGATAAAAATTTATAGCGTTTTAACTGTGCTATGGAAAGGTTGTTTTTTCCAGTTTTATATACTACAGCATTATGATAGTGCTATAAACAATTTTCATAACAAAAAAGCAACGCTATAAAAGACAGCAAACCGCTATAGAAAGTAGCTGTACTTATACATACAATGTACTATAGCAGCACATAACGCTGTAAAATATTGTGTTCTATAGCGTCTATAGACGCTGTTGTATATTTCATATGTGTGCCAGCCTGTTTTTACATAGCAGTCATGAAAACGCTATAGTTTCACTTCATAGCGACTTTCCAACGCTATTAAAAGTCAAGTTTACAGCACTCATAAAACGCTATGAAATGTCCTTGTCCATAGCGTCTCTTATAGCGTTTTGTATGTTGCTGTTATAGGTCACTGACCTATTACAACATGTCAATATACAGCGTCAGAAAAAACGCTATAATAGCTTATAATAGCGTTTTTTAAACGCTATTAAAGGGTGTTTTTGTTGTAGTGTGGTGAATTTAATTTAACTTTTTAAAGAACAAATGCACAGGAAAAAATTGTAGAAAATTAAAGACATGGATATTTATACGATTCGAATGATAAGGAATCATATTTCCATGGATCAAATATATTTTTCTCTTTTACATTTTTAAAGTACAAGCACTGAATTCTATACTGATCATAACATTGTGACAACTTTTTCATATAAAACCTCCAACTCAATCTTTTTTGATACCCTTTCTGTTGTGGTATCCTTTTCCTTTTATAGGTGAACGCATCATATGGATTGATTACATCATTCTCGTACTCAATTGTCACCATCGGATATTGCTACATGTTACTCATCGAGCTTGTCTTAAATTTTATGCCACATATTACCATTTTGGTTTATGTGGATTATTTGGTTTGAATTGCCAGAGCTGGCATGATGCCATTAGATGACTACCATCTATCCAAGATCCATAATGTGTGTTAATAAGTCTTGTTCAGCTCAATTTTGGTCGGATGATGCCTAGCATAGCTCCTTCTATGGTCTTATGGTATGTCATTGTTCTTGCCTTATCCAATGAGGGTTGTACTATGTAGTCAAATGTTTTGCTACCCTAGTGGTTGAGCAGTAATTTTTTGATGTAAGAAAGCATAATATTAGATTTAATATGTTATTCTTGTTGTATTTGGAACTTATATAGTTTATTGATGATGTAACATAAAGATATATCGTACCTACACGGCATAGACCCTATGTCGAAAATTATGTGAGCCTCTTGCTTATACTGCTCCGATTGTGAAGTTTCCTATATTCTTTTTTGTACTATACGTTATCCACTTGTAAGATATTTTTGCTGAGAAAATGGGTGTAATAATATATACTAAAGATTATATGAACAATATCATTAGAAATGAAGAATGTTTTAAGGGCTTTGGTACCACACCTAATTAGGGATATATCCCCTAGACTTAACCATTAGGAGCTAAAATATGGATATCATTGTGTTTAAAATGTTAGACTTGTATCAAATACCCCAAAATTAATATTCAAAAAATATTTCTAAGTTTAGTTGTTCCCTTACTTAGGATATATTTTTTGGTTAAAGATAAACCGTGTACTCCATATTTTTTAGTTATTAGATCCTTTTTATCAATGATAAATGGGGATAGGAACTTAGCATATCAACAAGAGAAACACATTGATATGAGGAAGCAATAATTAAGGGATAGGAATATTTACGTTTTAATTTTATATAATTGTATGTATATCATCACCAAAAGGGGTGAAAATGTTAAAACCTTGATTTTGATGTTTTGATGACAACATTCATACGATAATGATACTAATGATTTTATCAACTGTGTATAAATCAAAAGGTAACTATTCATGAAAAGATTAGAAATTGGTTTATAAAGAAGAGATATACATGCACAAGTGGCGATATACATGCATAAAAGGCGAAAAACGGAGAAAACAAGACTGCAAAGAAGTTCACTAGCATTTAATGTTAATAAAATCAGTTTACAAATTTTTAGCACACAAATCATTAAGCACACACTCAAATATGGACAAAAGAGCACCAAAATGAAGTATGTGTCAATATTAAATCCTTTATAATAGATTTAGTAAAACCCCATAAATGATCGCAATATATATTCAAACTTTCATACATCATCAACTTTCCCATCGACATCATCCATGAACTTTTATGGATTTTTTGGGATTTCTTTACATATTATTTATTCAAGGTTTTGCACTTTTTCCTATCTTATATAGGGGTTATTATATTGGAAAAGGTACAATTGCTTGATCGGTTGTACCTAAAAGGGTTGATTGATTGTACCTACATGAATTTTTTCAACTAGCCGCATTTTTTGATATTTTGAGTCATTGCATCCCCTTCTTTCTTTCTCTTTGTGATTTAGTCTTTTTGAATAGCTATAGCTCTTCAAAGGCATCTCTATTCTACAATGAATAGCCCTTATCATCCTAAAGTGATTTAACCAATTGATTCCATTATATGCTCTTCTAAGTTTAAAAATCATTCTCAAATGCAAGTGTATTGACCACCTTTTGTTAACTCCTATTCACTAGACTTCAGTCGTTAGCCTTTGCAAATCCATTCTAATCATTTATGAGTGTTATAGGAATATTGAATTGAAGTGTGACATATCCATGTTGAAGACATAACTATTATCAACACAATTATATTATCTAAGATGTTTTGATCATGCAAATGGTCGTCTGTGTTGAAGTCTTATTAGAGATCTTTAGGAAAGATGTCAATGTCCTATTCTTTTGTTTAGGTAGTCAAAAAATAATTCCTTTGGTTGAGGATATGAAATTTAGAGTTACTTGAAATTCAAAGAAGTGCCATAGTACTGAACATAGGATGGGACCTAAACCAATATAAAATTCATGTTGTGCATATTCTTACTCTACTTTATATTTATATTTTATTGCATTATTATTTAAGTTACTTCTTTGATTTATTTGTAAATTAGAAGTATTTTGCATCACTCAATATTATGCCATATAACGTGATCAAAACCATTATTTCAGTGCTAACAATTATAGCTATTATAGAATGACAATGAGATAATAAATATTGGAAAGACCGTGGCTCTCAATTTAAGATTGATTTTTAAATCTCTATTTTTAGTAATATATTAAAAAATTATGAACAATTAAATTATTATATCATAAGATATCATTAATAATCCACTATTTCATTCTACATATAATAAACGTATTATTAAATTTTAAATTTTACCGCTATGATTTATTATTCTTCATCATCTATCTAGTGAACTAGGCTCTCAATTGAGTGGAATCTAAGATAGGCAATTTGTAAGTACATGGTCTGAATACGTAATATATATTGGAGATATATTTTCAAAAAAAGGAGGTATAATGATTATGGGGTTTGTGCAAGTTATTGGTACCATTGTAGTAAAAGTTTCCAATTATTTCTTTCTATGATGTTTTTTTAATACTTTGAACATTTTCATATCCATTTACATAAGAGATAAATTTAAAAAAAATTAAATTAATATTTCCCAAACTACTCTGATTTTGGGGTTACAAACCTGATCCCAATTGACAAGACAATTTAAATTAGAGCATTTAAGTCCACCATTCCAGAAAAAAAAAATTTATGATCTTGTCTATTTTGTTAAGCACCCAATTAGGGAAACAAAAATAAGATAATCAATAAATAGATATTGTTACTTGAAAAATTCACCTTCTGCTTAAGTCAGAAGATCTCAAACAAAGGACAGAAGTAAAGGAATCCAGATTAGACATTCCGAAGAGGTCGAAGGGATGCAGTCAACAATATGAAACTGCTCCAGACCTTTCGGAGAAGACAGAGGGTATTGTTCTACAATATCCAAGAAGCTTTTACCCTCTGAAGAAGGCAAAGAAGTCAAGACAAGGGCATGTGACCCTATAACAACCTTTCCAAAAGCATAATAAGCCTTTCGGGCCGGTTGGAACACCTACTGAATACCTTTCGACGGGGTCGGAGGGTCCATGATGAAAGCAACACTCATAAGTCAGCAGAGCGTATAGCAACCTTCCGACAACATTCAAGGAAAGCTCGACTCTTAGCAACATCCAAGTAAAAAAGCGACCTTTCAACCAAGTCGAAGGGTTTATAATATCCAGGAACCTTTCGGCACCTCCGAAGGGTTCACATACTATATAGATGACAAACCTACTGACAAGGGAAAAAGTTCCTAAAAACAAATGAAAGAGAAGACCCTTGGGCAACATTCAAGGATCCATGATGACATGTGAAAAGAAAACATTTAGTTGAAACCGAAAGGTTAGCAATTGTATATAAGAAGGGAACCCTTCGATCCAACCAAAAGCACAGGGACGAAAGCATGGCCGCCGGCATTTATAAATAAGACCCAATGGGTCCAGTTTTGTGGACGGACTTTTCCTCATTCCATTCTTGTATTTGTAAAATCATAGTTCTGTAACCCTAATTGGGTGGTGATTTGGGAAAATTTATTAAAAAGAGAAGTCTATTCAAGGATCAAAGGGAAGTCTTAAAATTTTTACATTTTCTTTACAGTTTACATTAATCTTTGCTGGTTTAATCACAACTTTCAGGTTTAATTCCTCTGAAAGCTCCTAACTAACAGAAACAATGATATTCTTTCTTGGATGGTCTTCATAACCCTTCGGTAACCTCTGGATTGTAGCTTGAATCCTTCGGACCTAAACGGGGATTATCAGAATTGGTGTACTTAAAACCTTCCAGAGTCATAAATCTTGAGGGTCAAACCTTTCGCCGAGTATCATAACCTGTCATATCCCATCAACCTTAGCATCGCTCCAAATCTCAAACAGCTACTAGCCCAGCCTTTTGGTAAAGAATCAAGTTAACTCTTTATATAAGATAAACCAAGGAAATCTAATCTCGGTCAAGGAAAAAGCTTTCGGGTGGAGTCTTATAAAGGTTTAACCAAATCTGATAACTTTATACGTTAACTCAACAAGACCGAAAAGAATTCTTTCCTCCTAAATCTCGTATCCAAGTCTTCTTGACCCCATCGAAAGGTCAAGTTTTAATTCTAATCCCGAGTAAATAAGTAAAGAAAGTTCTATATATCATTAACCCTTCGGTATAGTTTAGACTAATCCTATCACTTAGAATAGCTCAGAGCTATCAACTGAACATTCGTTAATCCATTTAGAGATTCCATCTTCCACCTTTTCTCAATAACATCTTTTACTATGATTCTTTGGAGTGTTGACCATAAATTTGGTTAACATCAACAAAGCCAAAAGGTCACCTAGCCTAGGCTTCAAAACCTTTCGATGACAACGGAAGGTTTGATATAAGACATATCAACTAAATAAGTTAAATTGAAAGGCAGTCAATAAAAGAAATCACATCTTTTGTTCTCATAAGAATAAATCCATCCTTCTTATCATATCTTTGGGGTGTTGACAAGAAATCTTGTTAACATTTTTGACGCTAGAATGAGGGCTTGAACCTCCGATCTCCGATAACATTCATCCCCGATCAATTATATAAAGAGCCTTGACTAAAAGAGGAGTATGTGCGAAGCTAAAAGTAGTAGCAACAATCCAAACGATGAGGCTACATAACAGTCAACCTTTAAATGTCACATAGTCTCAAATCCTAACTTAAGCAAAATAGAAGTTGGGCAACCTTCAACCCTAACAAAAGTTGGAAAGCAATATGATCAAGCTTCAGAATCAACGGCCACAAAAGATGGTAATAAAGTAGTATTCTGAAAGAGAAGATCAATGTCAAGTTTAATATCAGTTTTGGAAAAATTCATATATACCAAATCTATTTTTAGCAAATGATTTTAAAAGAACTTTCACAAACATATCCTTTTAAGAAAACTATTTTCAATTACACCACGGTCTGGGAGAAAATATATACCTATTTATTCCAAAAGTAGATTTATACAACCTATTTAAAATATTATATAGCATCAATGAATGCACACAAAAGATTTCAAATGGATCAATTCCAACGATTCAAAGTTTACTAAAATTAAAGCTGGAGGCAAGCCTATTTATACTTTTCCAAGAAAGATTTTGAAAGCACAAAATTTTTATTGGAACTCAAACTAGAGAATCCTATTCTCAACTAAAAATCTGTTGGTTCATGAATCATGACCTCATAGTCTCCTATTTAAGATTCGTGACTCCATTATGAGAACAACAAGAAAGTTCTTGCAAAAAACTACATTGGGAAAAACACCTTTATTAAAGGGATTCATGAGTCCAAACTATTTTCCAAAAGATAGCCCTTTAATATATTAGGAGCCTTTAATTACAAAATTCTTTCTTTCAAAGGAGACTCCATTTTAAATGGCCAAAAATTATTTTCATATACAAATACTCAAGCCTACGATGCTATTCCGTAGCACCTCCGAGAAGGAGGGACATAAACCTACGACGCTATTCCATAGCACCTCCTAGAGGAAGAACATAAGCCTACGACGCTATTCCATAGCATCTCCTAGAGGGAGAGATAAAGCCCCCAACGTCCATATCATCTCTTAGGGGAAGGTCAAGATAAGCACCCTCAAAATCAAAAGCCTCTAACGTCCATATCACCTCTTAGGGGAGGGTCAGGATAAGCACCCGCAAAATCAAAAGCCCCTAACATCCTAATTACCTCCTAGGAGAGGATCCGGTAAAGTGATCATCAGCGGCCTTTTGGAAAAAGGTCGGCTAAGTATATATCCCTTTGAGAGAAGGGTAGCCCAAATAGGGGCTCATCAAAAAATGGACTATGATGTCTAGCACAAAGAGAGGCTTTTTATAGATTAAGATTTTTGAGCCCAGAGAGTGGCTCATCAAAGAGTAGGCTGAGACGTCCAAGCCCAGTAGGGACTCCAAATAAAAGAATAAAGAAAAAGATGTCTACAACTCAAAAAGAAAGTCAGAACCCAAGAGAATTAAGGGTTAGAAAACATATCTGTCATCTGAGACAAAGTTGGAATCTTATAAGAGGATACATACAGAGACAAAGGATATGTTAATGAATTACAAAACTTCCAATTATAGGAAAGTGATTCCTACATCAAAGGATTAAGAAACTTTCATACCAAAAAAAAAGCATGAGACTAGAAAATGGAAGAAGGAATCCATAACATAGAAACAAAAATAAAGACTGATAAGAAATCTAAAGGAATGGAATAGATAATAAATTTTTAGTCACAAAGATAAAGTACTTCACTCCAAGATCTGGTTAAGAAAGCCACTCCTGAATCCTTTGAGATAAAGTGAACGATTGGATAGAAGAGTCTATTATACCTGTATATACATATATGCATATACTATAAACTTATAGGCACTTTAGGAGCAACACATTTATTAACAGGAAACTTTCCTGTGAATAACCTTAGAATTAAGGTTAGATCAACTTAGTTATCTTTTATTCGAAATCTACTAAATATGCTATTATTAGATATATCTATGGCTTCATATTATATTAAATAGAGCTTTGAATATTTAATTCTCGGATGAGATCCTGACGAGACTTTAGATAAGTTCTTGATTTCGTGAATTTTGAGTTTCACCATTTCTATTGATGCAAATTTCAGTTTGAATTTCATGAATTTTGAAATTTCTTTTTTTTTTTTGATGATTTGTTGATTTCATACTCATGTTTACCTTATCAGATTTTCATGAAAACTATCAAATGAATTCCCGAATTTATGAATTTTGAATTTCCCTATTGGTCTCTTATGATGGTTTGTGAATTCTAGATATTGAGTTTCTCCCCATTGAATTTTCGTGATGATTTCTTATTCGTTGCTTGTTTTAATGAGTTCTTGATTTCCATGATGCGTTCTTATGATAATTCATAGATTTCCCATTTCTAGTCTCCTTATTGAATTTTTGATTTCTAATTTCGTGAATTCTTGATTCCTTTGTTGATTCTCATAATGATTTAGGAATTTCTTATTTTTGGTTTCCTTGTTGAATTTTTGGTGATCTTGTTGGTTTTCGGGTTTAGTGAACTCTATTTTTCTTATGGATTTTAGTGATGCTTTGCTGATCTTGTATTCATGATTTCTTTATTAAATCGCTGTGGTGATTTCTTGCTAAATTGTTGGTTTAATGAATTTCCCTACTGATTTCTCTGATGTTTCATGAATTTTACATGTTACAATTCTCCATTGAATTTTCATGACGATTTCATATTGATCGCCCGTTTCATGAGCTTATGATTTCTTGGTTCCCTTTATTGAATTTTATGATGATTTATGAATTTTCCATTGTATTCAAAATACAAGACCTTCATGACACCAAATGGAAACATTACTAGAGTACTTTATGCTTTTTCACTAAATGAGAATTACAAATGGATGGCTTAAGGTTGAAAACAAAGTAAACTTAGAGGAACAAGGAAAAATCTCTAATAGTTGAAATTGATTTCCACGAGTTGAAAAGTCTAACCCGAGAAAGAAATATCAATGGTATGTAGTAAGCTTTCTCTGAAGGTTCATTTATTTTAATAGATATCTCCAAATCAAGTGATATTACTCCACATTCTTAAGGAAGTTTAATTATGGTCATTACAAAGCAACTTATCTGGAAATATTACTCTAATGACATCTTGAATATTAGCTATGTAAATTTGAGATTGCTCGTTAAGATTTCATAATAAAGTCACAACCTTAATAGAAGTTATAATCTATTTTGCAAAAAGCAAAGAAGGAAGTTCATTGGAGTTTTTCCCTAAAGAACAAAAGCAATTTTCATACAATGGGAGCTAAATGTTAACCATAAAATATTCAGAAGAATAAAGGTACGAAAGAAGGGTCACGAGAGCATGAGAAAAGATCAGAAAGCACCGAGATGTTCTTGATAATCATACCTTCCAACAAGTAGCTTTCGGCAAAGTCTAAAACTATCTTTCAAAGTCCATAGGCAGGATGATGCTCCAAGAATCCATCTTTCGACTAGAACGAGAGATCTTTCAACAAAGACAAAGGAAAATGAGCTCAAACCAAACCTTTTGAAGGAGTCAAGAGTATGCAGCCATCAAGATTTAATAGCTTCAAACCTTCTGAAGTAGTCGAAAAGTTCCTTTCAGGGAGTTCTTACCTTTAGAAGAAGATGAAGAAATCAAAGCAAGTAGGTGCAATTCCATGACGACCTTTTCGAAAGCATAGCAAGCCTTTCGAATCGGTTGGAGCACATCTAGAATAACTTTCAACTAGGTCGAAAGGTTTTTATGAAGAAAGCATTGCTCAAAGGTCAGCAAATAATGGTAGATAAATATTACTAAAAAAATTCACCTTCTGCTTAAGTCAGAAGGTCTTGAGCGAAGGAAAGAAGAAAAGGAATCCAAATCAGGCCTTCCGAAGAGGTCGAAGGGAAGAAGTCAACAATATGGAGCAGCTCAAGACCTTTCAGAGAAGACGGAGGGTATTGTTCCACGATATCCAAGAAGCTCTTACCATTCGAAGAAGGCAAAGAAGTCAAGACAAGGGCATGCAACCATATAACAACCTTTCCGAAAGCATAATAAGCCTTTTGAGCTAGTTGGAACAAATCTGAATACCTTTCGACGGCGTCAGAGGGTCTATGATGAAAGCAACATTCATAAGTCAGCAGAGAGCATAAAGCAACATTCCAACAACATTTAAGGAAAGCTCGACTCTCGGCAACATCCAAGTAAAAAAGCGACCTTTCGACCAAGTTGAAGGGTTCACAATAGTCAGGAACCTTCTGGCACCTCCAAAGGGTTCACATACTGTATAGATGACAAATCTTCTGACAAGGGCAAAAGGTTCCTAAAAACAAATGAAAGAGAAGACCCTTCGACAGCGTTCAAGGATCCACGATGACATGTGAAAGGAAAACCTTTCGTTGAAACCGATAGGTTAGCAATTGTATATAAGAAAGGAAACCTTCGATCCAGCCGAAAGCACAGGGACGGAAGTATGGTCACCGGCATCAATAAATAAGACCCAAGGTGTCCTATTTCGAGGGCAGATTTTTCCTCATTCCATTTTTGTATTTCTAAAATCGTAGTTCTGTAACCCTAATTGGGTAGTGATTTGGGAAAATTTATTAAAAAGAGAAGTCCATTCAAGGATCAAAGCGAAGTCTTAAATTTTGTAAATTCTCATTACAGTTTAAATTAATCTTTGTTGGTTTAATCATAACTTTCAGGTGTAGTTCCTACGAAAGGTCTGAACCAACAGAACTAACGATATTCTTTCTCGAGCGGTCTTCATAGCCCTTCGGTAACCTCTAGATTGTAGCCTAAACCCTTCGATCTAAAAGGGGCTTATCATAATTGGTATACATAAAACCTTCCGGAGTCATAAATCCTGAGGCTCAAACCTTTCGCCAAGTATCATAGCCTGTCATATTCCATCGAGCATCACTCTAAATCCCAAACAGCTTCCAGCCCAGCCTTTCAGTAAAGAATCAAGTTAACTCTCTATATAAGATAAACCAAGGAAATCTAATCTCGGTCGAGGAAAATCTTTCGGGTGGAGTCTTATAAAGGTTTACCCAAATCAGATACTCTTCTACGTTAATTCAACAAGACCGAAAAGACTTCTTTCCTCCTAAATCTCGTATCCAAGTCTTCTTGACCCCATCGAAAGGTCAAGTTTTAAGTCTAATCCTGAGTAAATAAGTAAAGAAAATTCTATACATCATTAACCTTTCAATATAGTTCAAACTAATCCTATCACTCAAAATAGCTCAGAGCTATCAACAGAACATTCGCTAATCCTTTTAGAGATTCCATCTTCCACCTTTTCTCAATAACTTCTTTAACTTGGATTCTTTGGACTGTTGACCATAAATTTGGTTAACGTCAACAAAGCCGGAAGGTCACCTAGCCCAGGTTTCAAAACCTTTCGACGACGACGGAAGGTTTGATGTAAGACATATCAACTAAATTAGTTAAATTGAAAGGTAACCAATAAAAGGAATCACTTCTTTTGTTCTCATAAGAAAAAATCCATCCTTCTTATCATATCTTTTGGGTGATGACAAGAAGTCTTGTTAACAGGTATAGCTGATAGAATCAAGTTAATTTGGACCATTATATTCGTTGTCAAGAGAAAATCACCTTTTTAGTAAGACGGTCTTCTACTAACCTTATTGGTAATAATGTGCCAATCTTTATTTTTAGGTTTCATTTGCCTAATGTTTTTGCTTACATAATCTATCGAATATTACTTGTTTTAAAATTTAAGGCTTTAGCCACCTCACCTGTGACATCCGAATTATCATTAATGACTAATGTCGAACTTTTATGAAAATTAATACTAAGACCAGGTAACAGTTCAGATTTGCATAATATTAGTTGAAGCAATGCAATATGATAAGGGAGATGCGAGAAGAATAGCAAAGTGGCATTTGATGAAGAGTAAATACTCCTTCATAGTAATTTCCCCTATTTCAGGTAAATTATTGTTGTCTAGTGCTAGTTTAATAATTTTATTAAATACATCGGTGGCTAAATTAAATAGTAAGGGTGAGATAAGGTCACCTTAACAGAGACCCTGTTTAGACTGAATTTTGTTCCCCTTAACCTTGTTTACCAAAATAGATGAAATGCTGGATTTTAGGATAAGATCGATCCAGGAGATCCATCTATATGTGAATCATTTAGCTTTTAACATGTCTAATATGAAGCCTCGATAAATTGAATCAAAAGTTTTGACAAAGTCAAATTTAAGGAAATTGCAAGTAATATTCTTCTTATAGTAGTAATTATTAAATTCTAGAGTGATATCCACCCCGTCTATAATGTATCTATCTTATATGAATGTTGTTTGGGATTTTTCGATTAGGATGTCCATTTTATTTTTCAACTTGTCAGCAACAATTCAGAAATCATTTTAACCTAAAACCTATTAGTTCTTCCAAATTTTCATTTTTGGGGATAAGTGTAACATTAGCAAAGTTCAATCTACCTAATTGTTCCTTAGAGTACAATTCATCAAATAGATTCATTATGTCATTTATGGTAAAATTCCAAAAAAAATTGATAGAAAATCATTGAGGAACCATTGGGGATTGGGGATTTTCACTAGAGATACCCTTTATTGCCGCCCAAACTTCTTCCTATATGAAATGAGAGTCCAATTCACTAAGTGAAGAGTCAATGTTCGGATATAAAGTGGACTGGTCCGCCTGAATTCTTCTTTTACATTTGTTACCATTTATTTCCATATAATATATGGTAAAAATACTGTTAAGATTAACTTGTTCTTAAATTCCATTTCTTTAACTCTTATACACATAATAGTGTTATGTTGTTGTCTGCTACTAGCCATTCAGTGGAAAATTTTAGTATTGTTGCTCCTTAACCATATGGGAACGTTGTTTCCACATAATATCTTCTTAATCTATCATTTTATTCAATTATGTGTTTAGATTAAATGGTTTTCTCCTTGTGATTTAAGGTCATATTTTCTTCTATTCTGGTTAGTACCAATACCTCATTTAAAATCTTACCTTTTTTAATTTTGATGTTGCCAAATACATTTATATTCCAATTCTTTAGGTATGATCTTAATTCCTTAAGTTTGAAAATCAAATTCTTTGTTGTTATTACTAGCCCAAGTATCCGTAATATTTTTTTTTTTTTGAGATTACAAGATCTTCAACATTGTTTTCTATGAACCACTTTTCTTTAAATTTAATGCTTTATATTTAAGCAATTGAAGAGTTTAATAAAATGGGACAGCGATTGGAAATGACACTAGAAAGACCATGCATTTTAGATAGAGGGAATTTGCCTTCCCAATCCTCACAGACAAAGAATCTATCCAATAGTTCCATTGAGGGATCATCTTTACCATTATCAAGTTAATCCCTTACCTAGGAATGGTAATTAAACAAGGTTATTAAGGTTGATGAAATCATCAAATTCTTCCATGTCAGTGAGATCACCCTCTTTAGAGGATTGCGTACCCAAATTCGTAGTAACATTGAAGTCCCCTCCTACAACCCTAGGGTCCAATGAGAGAACGTTAAAGTTAATGCATTCAGACCAAAGAGAACATTTAAGAATTTTATTATTAGGTGCATGCATGTTAATGATGTTTGTAATGAAATTTTTGTAAATCTTATAAGATTATGTGTAATAAATGATTTTTAGAGGTTGATTTTGTGAGAAATGCGGATTACGGATCTTAATGCTAGAATTAACACTAGAGAGGGGGTGAATAGTGTATTAAGGAATTACTAATTCTTTTTGAATTTATATTAATTTGAACACAAATGTATGCAATATTCAGACACAGATATGATCATAGAATCAAACATAGATGCAAAAATAAAGTAAAAGCAATAAAGGAAAGAACACACCGGATTTTATACTGGTTCGGAGTTACCCTACATCCAGTCCCGCAACAAAAGTACGGATTTCCTTTCAAAATCAATTTTTACAATTACACCCTCGATTTCAAGGCCACGAGGTACACCACTCCAGATTCACAATCGTTTGGGTAGAGATACTTGATTTTACGGGCAACAAGTTCACCCAATTGATTTCACAGGCTACAATCACACCTTTTCTCGCTTGATTGATTTCACAGGCTACAATCACACCTTTTCTCGCTTAATTTATTACAAAGAAGCCTATAACTCTGAATAGCACCGAGATTTTGTTGAGATAGTGATAGAAAATCAAACCAGAGATGATCTAGTTAAATTCAATGGTGATTTCGGCAAAGTAATTGTAAAAATATATATAAAGAAATGTGGAAGAAGAAGAGAAGTGAAATCAGAGAAAATATGAATATAAATTCGTTTAAAAATGCCCATATTTATAATAGAACAACAGCCATGTCCACTCGTGAAAGGATATGACGAATAGACACTTCTTTTGAAATTCCAATTTTTGAAATCAACTGCCACCTTGTCGACAAGGGGTGCCAGGGGTTGTCGACAAGCCTATGGTTTTTTTGGTGATTTGTTTTTCTTTGAAAATAACTTCTATCTTGTATTAAAACTATTTTTAAACTTTATAAATATACTTAACTATAGTTAAAATACATAAATAAATATAGAGAATAATATTTTGATATATATAAAATTTTACTATAATTTTATATTTAAATCTAAGTATAAATATTAAAAGTTAAATATATTATTATTAAAAGATAGTTTAAAACCAAGGATAATTTGAATTTGAAGATAAAGATTATTTTGAGGCTAAAAGTATTTTAAAACCAGGATAGATGTTTTTGATTCTTTTAAAAGGAAGGTTTTGAAATCATTTTGAAAACAAGATATACTTTTATAAAAACATTTGAATAAAAGTTAGTGGATACAAAACAATGTTCCACTAGATTCCATCCCTTTAACAGGCTCGAAGTGGATTCCATTCCACGAATAAATTGGATTTTAAGATATCAGTGCTTTTCTAGGAGTTTTAACAAAATTCCTAGCTAAATTACTTATATTGAAATCTTGAACTCTTGATAATCTTGATATTCATGAGTCTTCAATCTTGATATCTTGAATCTCTATACTGTGCAGTCATCATTCTTGATACCTACATGGTTAAATCATACATATACATATATATCTAAAGTAGAATGTTAGTATTTATATTTTATAATCTTATTCTAATGTTGTTGTCATCAAAACCATCTTCTCAGGGACTAATAGATTTGAGGAGTAAATATTTATCGGCTTTCCACATAATAATAATTCCCTAATTCTACAATAGTTAGGATGAAAGTTCACTCAGTGAATATATTACCTCGGATATATCTATAAAAGTTTAGATAAAGATGTTCTATTTTATTTTCTTGTAATAATAAATATTTACCGAACTATCTTTTATAAATCTTTTTATTCTAAAGCATTTGAACAATAACCCTAAACCTCCATTGTCCCAACTCAAGACTTTCATCTACAGCTCTTATAAGTTCCTTATTTCTAGTATGTTCAAAATTATTGCTCTTAAGTTATATATAGAACTCGTGTTCTTAGCTATATGATATGCCTAACTATATGTTAAAGTATAAAGTGCAATAAGGGAAAATCTTCCTAAAAGAATGTGTGCATCTTATATATGCGATTTTAAAATGGAACTCGACAACCGGAGAGGTGAATCAGGGAGCTTAGCACTTTTGCGAAAGAAGTTACTAGATGTACTTCTTGATTTGTATTTACGTTTCCACAATTCAATGAAACAATCCAAGGAGGGAAATTCCACCCCTCCCTGCATCATGTCTCACATGGCACAGGCACAAAACTTCAAGCTGGGACGAAAGATCAAATGGCCTATGTTATGCGTTGTCACTACACATTATCTGCTTCAATGGGCTTGCATTTTCATTTTCGCCGGACAGGCAAGTAATTGACTAATTTTTTTGGATGTGATGATATCAAGAATTGATTGCATTTTTTGTTTCATCGGATGCTAAGTGAAAATTATCAAAGCTATAATAATTCATAATGTTCGGATCCATAAGTGGGTATCAAAATCCATACTCTCATAGGATCGAGATACTCTGATTTAATTTGTTGTATCATCAAACCTTGAGATTCGTTCTTTCCATAATTCGTAGCATGACCAGACAATGGTCTGCTAATGTTAGCACCCAAATTGTTGGTTAGTATAACATCTAGTTGTCGAACATAACTATCCAAATTGGTCACCAATGCAGCCTCGAAAATACTAACTCCTTCATCTGCTGCAATAGGTGCCAAGATAAGGGAGAATCAACTCTCATATGGTTTAAGGTTTGTATTTCAAGAAACTTGTAAAACTCCACCTCTATACTCATATTTCCCAAGAGTATTACTGAATAATATTGTTAAGTAACATGGAGAATGAGGCGATGCGGTGATACACACGTGAATATTCCCTTGGACCAATACTGAATACGTCACATAATATAAAAATCACTCACCTCGACATAAATAGTCTTTGTACAAAGCAATTACCACATGTGGTTCCTAATGATAGAACAATACACAATATAAAATAAACAACAAAGAACATAGAGTCATAAATGCAACTATAACATATAATATAAAATATACACAAGTCTGAGGAGGAAACAAAAATAAGTCAAATTCCCTCTAATTCTCAAATATATATATATATATATATATATATATATATATATATATAAGTTAGGTCCAATACATCTAATCCAACAACATTTGCATACACTAGTCTATCTTATGATATACAATACAACTAATAATCTAACCTCCAACTAAGCCCAATGAGTATATTCGGTCACGTCGTCTCTGAACATGAAATGTCTCTGACTGACCCGGGTATTATATAAATAATAAACGGGTTAGACTATATCTAGATTCAATGGTGAGTACGTAAACGATATCTCAAGGAATAGTATATACACAACATAATAAATAAATCCAAATAAAACATCCACAACGCATCGAACAACATTCATAATACATCAAACATCAAAACATCCTTAAGAAAACTAACATAATCACACACATTACACAATACAAATCAAGCATCCATCGCATACATCAAACCACACACATCAAGCATCCATCGTATACATCATTCCACACACATCAAGCATCCATCGCACACATCACACTCAATGCACAGTTCACACATCACACATATCGCATACATCCGCACATCGCACATCGCACACAACATACATTACGCACATCGCGCACATTGCGCATAACATACATCGCACATAGCACACATCACACACATCACACATCGTACATCAAACATCAATTCATTTTATTTAATTAAAACTGATTTATTCAGTTTATTCTTTAGTTTCATCTTCAGTACTGCTAGAGCTAATGCTAATTCTACTTTTAATGTACTGTCAAAAGCCGAGTCTACACCTGAGCCTCGCTACTTCTCAAATCCAAAGGGGAACCCTACTCATAAATTTTTGTGAGCATCCTCATCAGTCTTTTGCTACACAATAAACATATGTTGCTTCCTCGCTTCCTTGTACCTCGCCTTCCATTGTCAACCACCTTGCTTCATTCTGTATTTGTCCCGTTGGACCGTGCAACGGACTGTGACCATGTGACGAGGGTGTCATGTCGCCACAACCATTGGGGAGCGACCCCATGGTTGTTCAAGCTAGGATGGGGCTAAAAAAACTTCTGGTCATCACATCTATGTAAGGACACATCTATGTAAGGGACTTTGCACACCAGATCCACTCAAAAGCAGAGATAATCATATTCTCACTTTAAAATAAAATAAGAAATAATATAATTTATCTTACCCATCAAGTCAGAAATCCAAGTAATATCAATTAATATTCATGTATAATATAGAATAATTCACCAATATCCAAACATCAAACGCTTGGTCTCCAACGAATTACCCAACATTGTACTTGTGTTGAGTAAATAAATATACGCCACACGGACGTCCCATATCGCCTGGTGAAATACAATTATATACTCAACACCCTCAATTAATTAACATTAAATAAAATTTCACTTTGCATTTTAAATCGCGCGTCGCTTACTTTTTACTTCAATTCATTATTCTTTATTTTCATTACTGTATAATTCTGCAAAACGGGTAATTTAACTTCATCTCGTAAATCAACAATCATCCATACATACATTAGTATATTATTCAATTAGTGACCAACGAGATGAAGGTTTGGTTTAAATATATTTCACTTCATTTTTCCTTCCTTTTATAAAAACACTTCAATTAATTTAATCGCAAAACATCTTTTTTTTCTCTTTATAAAACTACTTCAATTAATTTAACAAATACCTTTTTTATTCATTTCCCTCTCTTTATAAAATAAATAATAATCCTCAAAACTATCTTTTAAAATCACATATTTATTTCAAAGAAACTTTATTCAAAACCACATCAATGAATTTAAAACCACCAAAATCATTTTGCCTCAATTTTCTACTTCAATGATATATTATGAAAATACTACGAAATAGTTTATATTAGAAAATACCTTTAAAAACTTCAAATCAAAACTCAAGTTTGCAATTTTAAAATCATCAATTAAAATTATCATTTAGTTTCCAAACCTCTTTAAAACCATTCTTATCGAAAAATAATTCATCATACTTAAATTCTACCTCACACACACACACACACATATAATTATCGAAAATACTTCAATAATTAGACAAAAATATATATTACTTTCAAAAATTCACTTCACAATATATATATATATATATATATATATATATCAAACCCCAATGATAACTTTCATTCAATAAATAAAATAAATTACATTCAACATGCAATTGCTTCAAAATATAATTTTATAAATTCTCATCTATTAAATTCCAATTACTCATCACTTTTAAAAATATAGATTTCATGTATCATTTCATAAATACCCTTCAAATATTTTTAGAATCAATTTATAAACAAATAAAAATTTAACTCATTAAAAATTCACTTGTTAATAAGATCCCATAATTCGTCTTTTTCTAAATAATTACTAACTCGCATAATCCTTAAAATCAATTCACTTTTAAATTTTTCCAAAATCATTCATATTTCAAAATTTTTCATTCATTACAATATCATTAAAATTAAATAAGAAAATCATTCCAAAATTCACTATTTATTTTCAAAATAATTTTTTATTTCAATTTTATATCTTTTAATTCATTTACTCCATTTTCGATTAATTTCAAAAGTCATTCAATTATTTCAAACATTTATTTCCTACTCAAACATCGCAAATCAACAACCTAACAATAACCATATCAACAAAAACTAAATCATAGTTCACAACACAATTCCAACCAATTCAAACTATGTCAACCATCAGTCATCTTCGGACAATCAAATTTATCACTATTTCAACAATAGCATCCAATAACAATGAATTTCATCTAATTAATCCATGCCAACCAAGTATTCTTTGCCAATCAATCGATAAATATGATAAAAACAAGTATCTAGACGACAATTGTGAGTTAAATAAATAACTGACCTAATCCATGCTTGAAATACCCATCAAAGCTTCGGCTTGCAACCAAAGTCATCGCAGTCAACCAAGCCCTAGCCATCGGTGCTCAAGCCATAAGGCCTGCTCAAGCCTACACAAACGCCTTCGCTCGCACCTCCTCCAATTTATGACCGCACAGCTTCCATCTCCATCTACTTAACCATGCCATTAGGCTCCTCCAACCCACGCCAGTATCACCTCTCAACCACTACTGCAACTTACGTTGCTCATCACCACATGCGACTCCGCCCACACAACCATCTGCACCAATCGCAACACCTCCAACATTGATCGCAAATCGTCCACATCCAGGCTAAGTCATCGCTCCCATCTCCTCGTGTCGCCAGTGCCTCCAAGCTGTGCGCAATTCCTTTTTTTAATGTCGCTGCTATTTGATGTTTGAAAGAATTGGGGCTAAATGGAAAAGTGGGGTTCGAGTTCGAGTTAAAGCTTGAAGCGGGGAGAGTACAAATTAAAATGGGTTTGGGCTTACGTTTGGGCATTATTGATTTTGGGCTAGTTATAACCGATTTACTTTGCCAATTATTCACTCTTTTTTTTCTTTTAACTCTTTCAATTCATCTAAAATTTTACTTCAATTTAATTTTTTAATTGGTTTATACTTTATTATCTACAATATATATCGATAACTACAATATTTCTGTTACTTTAATATTTGTTCACTTCTATTTTCGAAATGTTAATTATTACAAATAAAACTCCAACACCTTTATTTTAATTAAATTTTTATTTATACAGAGTAAAAAGAAGGGCTGTTGTAGATCAAAAAAAATCAAACCTGCTACCTCATTTCGCTTGGGATCTGAATATGGCCTTAATTGATGTATTAGATTTAAGGATGAAGGTATTTTTTTCGAATCTAAAAGTGAAGATGGGCCTATGGATCTCCGAAGAGTACAATGATGATGTTTGTGATCGAATCTTCCGCATTACAAACAATATATCGGGTCGCTACATGTTGAAGCCCAACAGTTTTCACCACAGCATAGAAAGTAGAATTGGCTAGAACTACGGTGCCAGATCCAAGGGATATGAAGTGTAATGTTAGATTTAGGTATTTAGAGTTGAGCGTAAGGACATGAATTATGTCTTAGCACCTCTGCATATTTTTTGGAAATTGTAAGGTAGATTGATTGAATGTGAATGGCGGGAGATCGTCGGTGACAAGATGAGAGAGAATAAGTTAATTTAGGTTGAGAAAATGGAGTAGTGTTCTAGGGTTGTAGGAATTAGGGTTAGAGAAGGAAATGGTTGCCACAATGGGAAAGGCTTTTAGTATTTAATCTCAAGTTCTACTACATAATTTTATTTTTAACCACATGTTCAGAACTAAATTTTACAATCATCATATCGTTTTCATATTATATCCTTAACCAACTAATGGTACTTTTCAAATTATAAATATATTGCTTGAATTTTGAATCTACATGTATATCCTTTCTATCTCGTCGTTTAACATCTAAATCTCTATAGTTTTAATTTTTAAAATTATTGATAAGGTTTTCTTTACTTCGTGGAATGATATTTCATCACATGCAAATAGACATAAATGGCCATAACTTTTGATAGAAATCGAATTTGGACCTGATTCTTGTTCAAGATGAAAGATTTGATAGTTTCCATTCTAATAAAGTGGTCATAATGGTAACTAATCCTACCATTTGAGAGGTATCGCACTTTTAAGTTTAGGCAGATTTAGATAGATTTTGTATTAAGATCAAAGGTATATATTTTGGGGCTGATGTGATAGTTTCAGGAATTGTGCTAATCTAGGGTTAGTGCGGCCACCAAATCATAATTTTATCTTTCCAAAATAGTTCTAAACCACCATTAATCAAGTCACTACTTAAATCACATCAAAAACATACTATTTTCAGCCATAAACAAGAGATTAAGGGGAAATCAATCTAGGGATTTTTTAAATATCGTCTAATCAATGCTTTAAGAGGGGGGTTTCCATGGTCTTTCTTGTTTATTTCGAACTAGGGTTGTGCATATGCTTATTTCATCATTTTACCATCCATAAGTGAGTAGTTTATGACCTCTTAAATATTATATGTTGAAATATATTTTTATAAGTGTTTGGGATTCATTTTTCAAGATAAAATTCCTATTTTCAATTATGGTCGAATTAAAAAACATGTATTAAAATATATTCAAATGATTTTAGATGGTTTAAATAATGTATTTTAATGGTATGGATTCATATATGCATATTAGGTTAGGTGTATATTAAAATATTTGTATAATGGTACGACTATATATAATGATATGTTCTCTATTGTTGCGATTTACATTTTATGTTTGAATGGGTGAAACACTCATGGGAGTGAAATGAAGAAGATTATTCTATATGAAGGCTATACGATAAGGTCTTCTACTTATTATACTAGGATAAAGAATTTGCAGTCATAGAATAATTCGATGGATTGACTCTAGAGAGTGGAGTTGGTCGCTACAAGCGAAGGATGCACATAGATAGAAGAGGACAAAAAAGAGATTAATCGATGGCAGAAGTGGACCAGAGCAAAAGACTTAGCCAAATTGGGCTAAGTGATGGATCGACACCGATCCATATTGATTATGTAATGTGACGACCCAGAATTTTTAACAATTTAAATTGGAATAATTAATTGATTTTAAAATATTTAAAGGTTAATTTTAACTTGAATTTCAGATATTAATATTTACTTGATAATTAAATTATTGAATTATATAATTCGAAATTGGGTAAGATGTTGAATATGGAATTTTAAGCCTGTTAAAAATAATTTAAAGACCTGTAAAATTTATATGGATGATACTGAAGATAGTAAAAGTGTTAAAAATTGATTCGGAAGTGTTTTGTTAAGTTTTGGAATTTTATCGTTTAAATCGATATTTAAAAATAGCCTTCTGAGGCATAGTCTCGGAATTCGATGAAACCGGTCTTATTGGATCCGTAATATTATATTACTATTGGATTATTTTCGTAGCAATCGGAGTTGTCGTTTGACCCTGACAGCTCAAAAAGGATAGAAACTATTTAATCGATTTAATTTAAAATTTGATCGTTTTCTTCTGTAACTCACGCATATGATTGAATTAGCTTCCGAAACACATTCCATTATGTTCGGAATGTGGGTAAAACCTTATAAACGCCTAGCGGCACTCCTTAAGAGGAGTTTAAAATTTTAAATGGCAATTAACGAGACGTTTTGGGAGTTTTATAATATAATAAAATTTGAAGTAATTTAGTCAGAGATATTGTTATTAACCAACAAGCATACTCAAGAAGCTATTCCCCAAACCATATTTTATTTCCCTCTTCCTCTCCAATCTTACAAGAGAAATCGAAATCGAACTCGGTAAAAATTAAAAAAAAAAACAGAAAGAAATTGGCATGGCCGAACAAATTTTAAGGGCCGAAATTTCTGTTCAAATCAAATCCCCTCATTCAAATCGCGTCCAATACTCCTGCTAATCAAAGGAGTTCTCATTCGAAAATTGTGAGGCGAGCCGTATTCGAATCGACGAGGCTGGGGGAGGCACATCGCGTCCGGTGGTTTCGCGATCTGGTTCGAGTGGCAGTGTGCTCGAGCTCGGCATCGAGCAGAGGGATCATGGACCTCACTAGCAGCAGTTAGGGCTCGCGGTGGCTTTCATCGTTGGTCAATTAGGTGGTTCGTCGTCGCTCGCGTGAAATTGGAATAGTCGATTGAGCCGTGTGATGTCGCGAGCTAAGGGTTTGGTGCAGAAGCGAAAGCTCGCTGGGTCTATGATATCGACAGTGAAGGCCGATAGTGCTGCGTTCGTCACAATTTAGATTTTTCGATTCGCGGATTCGAGACAATGCTTGCAGGTGGGCAGTAAGGTATAATACAGTCATTAATTCAGTTTAATTTCTGGAAATTGGGAGTTTTGAAAGGTTTGTGTTAAAATAAAAAGGAAATTTTGAATACACATACCTGTCTTAGTTAATTTTATATATAGAAATGAACTTGTGAAAATTTAGGATTGTTGTGATAGACTTGTGTAAAACAGGAAGAAATGACATAGGAGTTTTAGACATTAGACATTGAAACATCTATATGAAGTTAGTCTAAAATTTTAATTATTTGACAAATTGAATTTTAGTTTAAACTAGATAAATAAATAGTAATTTATTGTCTGATTTATTTAGAATATTAATAAACCGTAAATGGTTATACAAGGTTGAGAAAATCATGGAGTCGATCGAGAATGAAGTGGATTGCAAATTCAAGGGGGCAAAGGTGAGTAAATCTCACTCCTTTGGATTTTTATCTAAATTTAAATGGTTAAATTTAAGTATTTGGTTACATGATTGAATTGATTTGATGTGCACTGTGAACTGATGATCGAGTAACTTTGGTTTTGGTCGGTTCTCGTGTTAATTGTGGCTTAACTCCAAGTATTTGGGTTTTGAATTGTTTTAAACTTAAATCATAAATAAGAAAATGTTTTCATTTTGAAGTTAATAAGGGCTTAATGATTTGTGATTCATTAAATTAGTAAGGTAATTAAAATGGATAATTAGTTAATTCAATTAATTAATGATTTGGGTTGATTAATTTAGTAATTAAGGGTCGAATTAATTAATGAAGGTTTAAGTTAATTTATTAAGTTTGATTAATTTAGAATAATCAATGGATGGGTTGATAGGTAATTACTTAATGTAATTAATAAATATAATTACTCTATGAAATTAATCAAGGGATTAATTAAGACAGTTAATTAAGGAGTAATTAATTTATTTAATGAAGTAAATAACAAGGTAGATAATTACAGGATGAGATAAATCAAGAGTGATAATATTTGTGGTTTAATTATCGATTAATTATTTAATGTAATTAAATTTGATTAGGATAAGTGAAAAGTAAATGACAAATCATTAATTTATATAATCAATGATGTAAATAAAGGTTGATTAATTAAGATAAATTAATCAATAATAAGTGACTTGTGAGAAATTAATTAATATAAGTAATTAAGGATTAATGTAATTAAGGATTAATGTAATTAATATAGTTAATTAATTTATGAAGTAATTAAGATTACTTATCGATTTTAGTTAAGAATAATAAATATTGTGAAGTTAATTAATGATAATTACTTGAATGAAATTGAAGGATAATTAATCCAGGTTGATTAAATTAAGATGAATAATGAAGGGATGTTTGATTTATTGATTTGAAATTAATTAATGATAAGTGAAGGAATCTAAGTGATTGAGGTTTGAAATTCAATTAGAATTAATTAAATTAATTTTGGTAACGATCAAGTTTTGCTTATGGATGATTGAATGGTATTGAATGTTTTGAATGAGTTGATATCTCTGATATGAAATGTTGTGTATTTCATTTGGATAACTTGGGTTAGGATGACATGAGACGTGAAGAGACCGGAGTCGGGTATTAGGAAATACCCGAAACCACTAGCTGGAGTGAAGTGTTTTAAAGGAATTGAACTATTTTAAATCTAAATCTTTGGTACTTAGAAAACTTATGTGTGAAATAAGTGATCTCTATAACATTGTTAGCACCAAAATTGGCCACTAACACCCTTAATAAAGATTGTGTAGAGTGATTAATGAAGGTAGTAAATTAAAACAGATAACAGTATGTAAATTTAAATGCAGAGAACAAGAACACCAAATTTATAGTGGTTCGACGTAATTGCCTACGTCCACTTTGAAGTTAATCTTTATTGCTTTACTCGATGATTGATTACAGATACAATCGGTTTCTAATCACTTGAATACCATTGCTAAGTAAAAGATTAAGTCTTCAAATGAAGGTTGAATGTGGCAGAGTCTCCCCAGTGTTTTCGAAATTCTCCCCCTTTTCACTGTGCCCCCGCCTCTCTATTTATAGACGAAGGTGGGTTGGACTCCCCTGGTGGGCCTGGTAGCTGAATACTTCGGCCCAAATGGAGTAGGCTCTGTGTGCCGACTTTAATATGCCGAACGACCAAATGTCGAACCACCACCTTCATGCCGAACGAAGCGAGGTGCTGGATGGGGAGTGTATGCCAAGCAATGGTCGAAGTTGATTGAGGTTGAACGAACGCCGAACACCTCTGGCTGCCGAACGGTCCCGGGATGCCGAACAATCTTTGCATGCCGAGCGCTCCTGGATTCCGAGTGCTTTTGGGATGCCGAGCACTTCTAGATGTCGAGCGCTCCTGGATGCCGAGCGAGATTCATGCCGAACAATCTTTGGATGCCGAGTGCTCCTGGATGCCGAGCGAGACTCATGCCGAACGATCTTTGGATGCCGAGCGCTCCTGGATGCCGAGCGAGACTCATGTCGAATGATCTTTGGATGCCGAGCGCTCCTGGATGCCAAGCGAGACTCATGCCGAACGATCTTTGGATGCAGGTCGAACTCGAATGCCGAAAAACCATTTGCGTCGAACGACACTGGATGCCGAACGGTAGGCGAATGCCGAACGAGACTTGGATGCCGAGCGCTCCTGGATGCCGAGCGTTTCCCAATGCCGAGTACTCTCGAATGCTATTCGAACGTGAATTCCAGATGAACCATTTATGCCGAGCATTCAGAATGTCGAACCGTAAGTAAACGCCGAGCGCCTAGTTGCCTGGTCAAATCTCCAGGAAACACATGCCCCCCAAAGTGTGTTGCGTGACCGAACGTGATACGCTTTGAATTACGTGCCCTCTGTGCTTCGCTTTGAACCCTGATTTACTTTCTTTGGAGGTGTTCTTGTGAACGGCAGGTGAGGTGGTGTGTGCCGAACGTAATGCGAAGGCCGAACAGTACGGCTGAAGCCGAACGCTCTATGTGTGTCGAATGACTTCGTTTTGACCGGTTCTAACGATCATCGCCTCTTCGACTTCCTTTTCTTCCCTATAAAGGCAGGAATTCTCCATCTTCTTCTCTTTTTCACTTTCACCTCTGCCACTTTATACTCGCGAACCGCGCCTGTCAACAAACTCTAAAGACTTAACAATCCTTCCCAAGTCTCGATCTACTAACTAGGTATCGATTCCTCTATCTAAATCCTTTCCCTGACTAAAAAGTTTCAATAGGAGACTTAAGTTCGTAAATTAGAACCGTAGCCGACAGGGGTTGCATGGATGAAAGAGTCGAACTTTGATTAGGATATTTTTAGGGCCAAACGACGTGGAGGAAAGGAGAGGTGGTCCGAGATGAGCACATGAGGGAGTTGTTGGGAAATTTACTATGGTTCGGCATGGTTCTCTCGTGCCGAACGAGAGTGGAGGGAAAAACAATGGAGGAGCAGGAATTGGCTAAAATGCCGAACAGCATGGTTCGGCATGACTCGTCGAACGATCCAGCCTCGTTGTTCCGTATGGATGGAGGAAGAAAAGAAAAAAACCGTTGTTAAAGACGGAGTGCCGAGCATTGGGGCTCGGCGTAACTTTGGTTTGGCATGATTTGCCACATGCCGAACAGTGGGATGGAAGTATAAGAAGGTTGTACAAATTATATAGGATGTCGAAGGTCATTTCGGCCGAGCAGAACTTAGGCCGGACGATACTTTGACCGAACGACACCTAGGCCGAACATTGTCTTGGCGAACGGTGCCTAGGCCGAACAATGTCTTGGTCGAACGTTACTTAGTCCGAATAATATGTTAGCCGAACGGTGCCTAGGCCGAACAATTTCTTGGCCGAACGGTGCCTAGGCCGAACAACTTTTTGACCGAACGATACCTAGGCCGACCAACATTCTCACCTTGCCTAATCATAAGACAAAAACAAAGACATGGACCTAAGCAAACTGGCATATCGAAATGATCTAAACTGATAACTTCATAGTTCCTATTATTCATAAGCCTGAACTGAAGTCGATAAAAACAGATAAAAGCTTTTGACATACAATGTCAATGTCCGAGTCCAAAATTGAAAACATTGCCAGGCTGGCTTTCGGAGACGGTCAGCGATGATAGTCTTCGAGAATGACAGTCCAAAGTTCAACTTTATACCATCAACTATGTGACCTATAATTTCTCAGCGTTTATATTTGAACGATTGCACTAGATCACACAACGCGGGGGGGGGGGGGGGGAGGGGGGGATGGGGAAGGGGGATTTATGTTGTTAAGTCTAACGTCGATTATTTTTCGAGTATAGTTCAAACAGGTGCTTTGCCAAACTCAATATTTATCGGAGATGTCTAAGAAGTGTAGCTCCGCCACGATCTCAGATAGACCTGGGTCGTCTTCAAAACAAGAAGTCGTGGATATTTCAAATCCGTCAACCTCCCCTGCCCAAAACTTGGCTCCCGACGCTCTAGAGGCAGCAGTTTTCTTGGATAACCCTATTGATTCTCAGGCTTCGAAGGTCAATGAAGTTGTGCTCCGGTGAATATGCTCTATCCACGGAATTCCTTTCGACGACGTGCTGGTTCCATCGGGGCACGATCTTCCACACTTGCCTCCAGTTGGATACATGACGTGTAATAAATTCATGTGTTGGGTTGGCAGCGTGCCACCGTTAAATTTATTTCTTCGAGATGTGCTGCAATACATTGATATTGCCCCGTCGCAACTGCACCCGAACGGCCACGCATTTATCTACGGTACCTACATCCTTTTCATAATCGTCCTCTCTAGGCCCCCAACTCCAGGCGACATCAGATATATATATATATATGATCAAGAAGCAGAGAGATAGCCCCTCTTTTGTGTTCCACGAGCCACATCACAAATGCCAGATTTTAACCGGGGCGTCGAGCAAATTTGCCCTGTACAAACAGGAATGGTTCTATGTGCATTGCCCTCATGATTTCGCGAGGAGATGGGTTGAAGGAAGTAAGTCTTTCTTCTGGATCGATGTTTGTGCTCGGTCAGGGCTATGTCTTTTCTAACTCTTGTTTCATCTTTTCAGGCATCAACCCATATCCTGATGGTCGCGGATAATCTGAGGCCGTCGAGGCTATTCGAGCCCTTCCTGCCGAAGAAAGAGACATTCGGACTCTCATTTCGTATGAGTCACTTACAAGGTTTGGGATGTTGGCAGCAGGCCGTCAGATTAGCCTTCCTCAAGGCATTACCGTACCCAGGCCTGCCTCTGGCAAAGGGAAAAAATTAGCCGAGTCACCACGTCATACCCCTGACGCACCGGAAGAGGGGGAAATTAAAGAGAATGAAACACCCGAAGCACAGGGTGAGAACGTGGGTCCTTATCAGGATCCGATAGTCGAAGTGCATGACATCGAAACGCCATCTTCCCTTTCGAAGGGGAAGAGGAAATTGACGTACAAGATACGGAAGTAGAGAGTTGGCGGAACTTCCAAAGTTACGCTCATTCCGACAGAGAAGGAGGCTTCTTCACAGCATATAGAAAGTTCTTTAAAGGGCCTATCGAACCTCTCCATTCCTGATGATCTGCTCAATTACGACTTTGACGATCCAGAGGCATTTAAACTTCACTCGCCCATCAGAGGCGATGCGGGCGCTCTAGCCCAAAGTCAGGGAGAAAAAACTCCCATTAGTAAAGCAACTGGTCTGTCGGGGGGAAACACTAGGACACGCACATGCACTTGCACTTCACTTTGCACTTAAATTCTCGTTGTCACTCTTCTTATTGCTAACTCATCGTTTCTCAAGTTTCGTACAGGTGACATGGGACGTATACACGGCATTGGTCGCCTTCATGGTTAGTCTGTCTTTTATCAACCTAGACGGGACTCGAATTCCGAATGACGTCGGGATAGAGATGGTGATGGTGATAGAGATTATTATTCCCGGGACTCGTCATCTCGGAAGAGAACTTACTACCAGCCAAAATACCACCAGGATACCTCTTCCCACCCAGAGCAAAGCAAAGATAAGCGCGGCCACATGGGGTCGCAATCCGATGTCCTCGGGATCAACACTCCGACTCCTCTTCCACACGACAATCCCGAGATCCTCACAGGAGAGCCGAACTTTCAAAGCCGTCTCCTCCTGTTCCTGCAACAGATCCAATAGTATCGGAGAGGCTGGCCGAGCTTAAAGATAAATTTCCAAAAATCTGCTTTGATGGCCTGAAATTCCTTCCGACGATTCATCCTATTCCCGAACATGTCAAGCAGAGCGCCATCGCCTGTACCAACGACGTCTATGTTCAACATGACGCGTTTGTTCATTCGGCTGAAAAACTTTCTGAAGGCTCCATGGAGCGCCAACATGAGATCGGTCGCCTGAAGCTTGAGGCTATCCACGACAAAGATATCATTAAAGCTCAAGACGAAGAGATTGCGACTTACAAGTTTGAACTTGAGGCCGCCCAACAGAGCGCCAAGGACACCGCCGAAGCCGTAACTCGTCTGGAATTGACTCGCAAAAAAGAACTTGACGAGGTGGTACAATGCTGTGGGGCTTTGGCTTTGGAAAAAGGTTTGGTACAAAAAGAGAGGGATGCATTCTGTCTCCGGGTTAAAGAACTTGAGGAGCAGCTTCGTAAAGAGAAAGAGGAGAAAACGGCTGCTCAAGAAGAGTCACAACGATACTGTGATGAGATCGTCGTTACTCGACTCTTAAAGGAGAAACTTGAGGACGAGCTTTCCAAAGTCGAGACGTTAAAGAGCGAAGCCCGTGAAGAGTGTAAGAAGATAGGGTCCATGGATATCGACTCCCATCTTGAGGCGGCTAGAGAAGAAGGTAGGGAGGAGGTCAAAAGCATGTTTGACCCGCTAATCGCTGAATTCAATTCCCGCGTTCTCATGCATCGAAACTTGACTTTTCTGGGCGAGGGCTATCTCGAATCTTTGGCAAAGGTGTGGGAGACTTTAATTGAATCAAAAAGGCCGAACAAGGTATCGAGGAGGTCGATGAGGGGGCCTTGATAAAAGAATTCCTCAAGGGAAATGAGCCTTCGGACCTATCAGCGGCTAAATCTTTTTATTGCAAAGGCTCCCCTTCAACAAAAGGGAAAGAAGTTATCGCTGGTCCATCCGAGATTGAGTCTCCAGCTCGTGTGCCTGCCCAACCGACCAGTCGGCCGATACTTGATCCTTTTGAACAGCACATTGGATATGATCTGGAGGACCCCGGCCTTGGAGTTCATATTTTGTGACCTATTCCAGAGGGCGAGGCCCCCGTGACGGTTGAGAGCCGGCCGGAACCTGGTAGGCAACTCTTTTGTTTTAACATTCCAAGAGCTTTCATTTTTCACCAGAAGCTATCGTATTCTAATACTTGCTTTTCGTGATTTTATGCAGGCCGTTCTGATCTTGGGCCCACTCCGAGGAGCGATGTCGCCAAGGAGGTTAGGGGAAAAACGAGTGAAGCCGTTCGTGCAAGAGAGGCTCCCGGTCCTGATGCTCAGGTGATCGGAGCGCTTGACGAGGACAAATCTAAGACTTCCTCCCCCATCGATGGGAGTTATGAAGTTGAAATTACAGGCGCCTTCGAGCACACGTCCGAACTGAGCATGAAGGAGCAGCTTGATAAAGAGAAGGAAAAGACGATCAAGATCAAGGTCGAACCTCAAGCTGTGGACCCGGACGACCCTTTGAACAAGCCGTTGAAGGTCATTTACCGAGGCGGGTTCAAACCCATGGATGTTCCTCATACTTCTTCGGCTGCCGCTCCCCCGTTAAAGAAAACCGTCAAGGGTAAACATACGGGGGAGGAGTCATCGGGCAAAAAGTCTAAGAAGTTAAAGAAGTAGATTTCGCTCTCGTTCAACAAGAGCTAATTTTGATTATGTAATTATTTTTGTTTTCGTAGTTTATGTAAATAAACTTTTGACTCCGAACTTCAGAGGAGTTGTAGTAGAAACTTTTTTTTGATGAATAAAACTTAGTTCTTTTTGCCTTTTGGAAGATTTTCGATGTCCAAGTTTTCTGTATAATCATGGTCGGAACCCAAACTATTGCGAGTTACATAAGTTTCTCGATTCAACTCCAAATAAGTTGATAATCTTTTGGCATTGCACATTCTTTATTCCACACTCCGGGTACTTAAAATATTTTCTAGTCCGTATGCCAAGGGCTCAATGACTTCAAGTCGTTTATATCCAGTCCGCCTTCAAGGGACTTGGACATCTAAATCGTTTATACTCGAGCCCGTACTCTGGGGACTTAGAGTACTCCAGTCCGCACTTCAGGGACTTGGAGATTTCGAGTCATTTATACTCAAGCCCGTATTCTGTGGACTTAGAGTACTCCAGTCCGCACTCCGGGGACTTGGAGATTTCGAGTCGTTTATACTCGAGTCCGCGCTCCGGGGACTTAGAGTACTCCGATCCGCACTCTGGGGACTTGGAGATTTGAATCGTTTATACTTGAGTCCGCACTCCGGGGACTTAGAGTACTCTAGTCCGCACTTTGGGGACTTAGAGATTTTGAGTTGTTTATACTCGAGTCCGCACTCCGGGGACTTAGAGTACTCTAGTCCGTACACCGGGGTCTTGGAGATTTCAAGCCGTTTATACTCGAGTCTGCACTCTGGGGACTTAGAGCACTCCAGTCCGCACTCCGAGGACTTGGAGATTTTGAGTTGTTTATACTCGAGTCCGCACTCTGGGGACTTAGAGTACTCCAGTCCGCACTCCGGGGACTTAGAGATTTCAAGTCCTTTATGCTTGAGTCCGCACTTTGGGGACTTAGAGTACTCCAGTCCACACTCTGGGGACTTGAAGATTTTGAGTCGTTTATACTCGAGTCCACGCTCTGGGGACATAGAGTACTCCAGTCCACACTCCGGGGACTTGGAGGTTTTGAGTCGTTTATACTCGAGTACATGCTCTGGGGACTTAGAGTACTCCAGTCCGCAGTCCGTGGACTTGGAGGTTTTGAGTCGTTTATACTCGAGTCCACGCTCTGGAAACTTAGAGTACTCCAGTCCGCACTCCGGGGACTTGGATGTTTTGAGTCGTTTATACTCGAGTCCACGCTCCGGGGACTTAGAGTACTCCAGTCCGCACCCCGGGGACTTGGAGGTTTTGAGTCGTTTATACTCGAGTCCGCGCTCCAAGGACTTAGAGTACTCCGGTCAGCACTCTAGGAACCTGGAGATTTGAATCGTTTATACTCAAGTCTGCACTCCGAGGACTTAGAGTACTGTAGTCCGCACTCTGGGGGCTTAGAGATTTCGAGTCGTTTATACTCGAGTCCGCACTCCAGGGACTTAGATCACTCCAGTCCGTACACCAAGGACTTGGAGATTTCAAGCCGTTTATACTTGAGTCCGCACTCTGGGGACTTAGAGCACTCCAGTCCGCACTCCGGGGACTTGGAGATTTCGAGTCGTTTATACTCGATTCCGCACTCTGGGGACTTAGAGTACTCCAGTCCGCACTCCGGGGACTTGGAGATTTCAAGTCATTTATACTCGAGTCCGCACTCTCGGGGCTTAGAGTACTCCAGTCCGCACTCTGAGGACTTGGAGATTTTGAGTCGTTTATACTCGATTCCATGCTCTGGGGACTTAGAGTACTCCAGTCTGCACTCCGGGGACTTGGAGGTTTTGAGTCATTTATACTCGAGTCCACGCTCTGGGGACTTAGAGTACTCCAGTCCGCACCCCGGGGACTTGGAGGTTTTGAGTCGTTTATACTCGAGTCCACGCTCTGGGAACTTAGAGTACTCCAGTCTGCACTTCGGGGACTTGGATGTTTTGAGTCGTTTATACTCGAGTCCACGCTCCGAGGACTTAGAGTACTCCAGTCCGCACTCCGGGGACTTGGAGGTTTTGAGTCGTTTATACTCGAGTCCACACTACAGGGACATAGAGTACTCCAGTCCGCACTCTGGGGACTTGGAGTTTTAAATCGTTTATACTCGAGTCTGCACTCCAGGGATTTAGAGTACTCCAACCGCACTCTGGGGACTTGGAGATTTGGGTGTCTGCGCGCGTTCGTACGTTAGCCAGAATAATATAATTTTAATTGCCTGCCACAGGACTATCATACACAAAAACATTAGTAATCCATGAAGTGGATGGGTTCAAGCCTTTATTAATGAAAGCAAGCTAAATTGTCTTATTACATGCCAAGAACTAGAAATAAAAGAGAACTGGAAATAAATGCAACTAATACATGAAAGAAATAGACTAAGTATAATAATGCCGCAAGTGCTCGTTGTTCCATGCTCGGGGGAGTGTCGCACCATCGACGGTCGCTAACTTGAAAGTTCCTTCTCCAAGCTTCCATTCGTTGACGTATGGACCTTCCCATGCGGGATTCATATGAGATGGGACCGGAAAAACTCGTTTCAAAGCGAGGTCTCCCACATCAAAAGTTCTCGGTCTGACCTTTTTGTTATAATATTTAGCGACTCTATGTCTGCATGTAGCTGCCCTCAAATTGGCTTCTTCGCGTTTTTCATCAATGAAGTCCAACGATTCCAATAAAAGATTCTGGTTCGACGCGGGGTCGTAATAAGTTACCCGACATGATGGAACTTCAAGTTCCATGGGTATGACAGCTTCCGTGCCATATGCCAATGCGAAAGGAGTGTGGTCAGTCGCGGTCTTGTGGGTGGTCCTATAGGCCCAAAGCGCTGTTGGAAGTTCATCCACCCACTTGTCTCTAGCCTTTTCCAGACGCTTTTTCAATATGGACTTGATTATCTTGTTTACGGCTTCCACTTGTCTGTTGGCTTTCGGGTGAGAAACCGCTGCAAACTTCTTCTCAATGCCATATTTCTGACAAAATTCTTCAAACTTCTTGCTTTCGAATTGAGTCACATTGTCTGTAATGATGGTCCGTGGAAGTCCAAAACGGCATATGATATTTCGTACGATGAAATTAATAACCTTCTTGGTGGTTATTGTGGCCAGAGGCTCTGATTCTGCCCATTTGGTAAAGTAGTCGACCGCAACTATTGCATATTTCGCTTCACCTTTGGCTATGGGTAAAGAACCAACTAGGTCGATCCCCCAAACATCCCAGGACTAATCATTTGCGTGAGTTCCGTCGGCGGAGTTCTCGGAATTTTTGCGTATATCTGGCATTGATAACATCTTCTTACATAGTCTGCAGCATCCCGATTCACAGTTGGCCTGTAGTATCCATAACGAAGGACTTTCTTTGCTAATGTCTGCCCCTCGGTATGGTCACCACACTCTCCTTCATGGACTTCCTTTAATATTCGTTTTATCTCATCGTGGGCCACGCACCGGAGTAAGGGGGTCGAGAATCCCCTCCGGTACATTACCCCATCTTGCATTATATATCGTGAAGCCTTACGAAGGACTTGTCGTCTTTCGCTCCTTTTTTCGAGTAAGATCTCGAATAGCAAGTACTGCCTGATTGGGGTCATCCACGATTCCTTCTCGATTAGGAGCACGGAGGGTCTCAACAGGAAATAATCCCATTTGCTGTGCATCGCCAGTGCTTGCGAATTTTGCCAATGAATCGGCTGCTCTATTTTGCTTACGCGGGACATGTGAAATATCATAATACTCGAGATTCGCTAGCAGCTCCTTAACTCGGACCAAATATGGGGCAAGTCTCTACCCCCTTGCTTGGTAGTCTCCTCGCACTTGGTACACCACCAGCTGCGAGTCGCTAAAGATTTCAATCGACTTTACTTCCAGTTCTTTGACAAGTCTTAAACCGGCAATCAATGCTTCATATTCGGCTTCATTATTTGTTGCTGTGAATTCGAGCTTCAAAGCGTAGCAAACTGATCGGTTCTCATGAGTTACAAGAACTATGCCAACCCCCAAACAATGGTCGTTAGATGCCCCATCGGTGTACATCTTCCATCGAATGGGAGGTATGACATTGTGGTCGTTTGATTCGTTTGACATAGTAAATTCAATAATGAAGTCAGCTAGTGCTTGCCCTTGTATGGACCTTCGCGGCAGGTAGGTAATATCGAACTGACTTAACTCAATATTCCATTTTAACATCCTTTCGGAAGTTTTCGGTCGTTGGAGTATCTGTTATAAGGGTTGATCAGTATAAACACTGATTGAGTGTGCCTAAAAATACGGATGAAGCTTTCGTGATGCAATCACCAAGCAATAGGCTAGTTTTTCAATCTTTGGATAATTTCTTTCTACCCCCATCAAGCGTTTACTGATATAATATACTGGCTTTTGAACTCGGTCCTCCTCGCGAACCAGAGCCGTACTGATAGCGTGTTGGGATACTGCCAAGTATACATACAGCATTTCATGGTCGATTGGTTTCGATAGCACCGTGGGCTCTCCAAATGCTTTACCATAGTTCGAAATGCTTCCTCACAGTCGGATATCCACTCAAAATTCCTTTTTCCCTTCTTAATCACGACAAAGAACGGAATGCATTTATCCATGGCTCTGGATATGAATCGCCTCAACGCTGCTACCTTTCCGTTCAAGCTTTGTACTTGCTTTATAGTTCTGGGCACTTGTATATCTCGAATAGCTTGAATCTTTTCCGGGTTAGCTTCAATTCCACGTGCATTCACAATAAAACCCAAGAACTTTCCTTACGCCACACCAAAAGAGCACTTCAAGGGGTTGATTCATAACATACTGTCTGAGTATATCAAACATTTCTGCTAAGTCTCGAATGTGGTCGTTTGACTGCCGTGACTTCATGAGCATGTCATCCACATGGACTTCCATCGTCTTACCGATCTGGTCTTTAAACATTCGATTTACCAGACGTTGATAAGTTGCTCCCGCGTTTTTCAATCCAAAGGGCATTACTACATAGCAATATAGCCCCATATTCGTGACAAAACTGATGTGCTCTTGGTCTGGAATATGCATCAGGATCTGATCATATCATGAATACGCATCCATAAATGACAATAATTCGTGTCCGGCGGTAGAGTCGACGAGCTGGTCATTCTAAGTAAAGAGAAACTATCCTTCGGGCATGCTTTATTCAGATCGGAGTAATCAACACAAGTTCTCCACTTTCCATTTGCTTTCTTCACTAGCACTGGGTTAGATACCCATTCAGGATACAGGGCGTCGCGGACGAACCCATTGGCTTTGAGTTTGTCCACCTCCTCTTTGAGAGCCGCAGACCTCTCCGGGTCCATACCTCTCCTTTTCTTTTTTATGGGAACATACTTTGGGTCTATGTTCAACATATGACTCGCAATTGTTGGAGAAATCCCGCACATATCAGAGTGTGTCCAAGCGAAAACATCAAGGTTCGTTCGGAGGAAGTCAGTGAGGTTCTCGGCCACCACGGGGTCGAGTTGTGATCCAATTTTAAGAATTCGTGACGGGTCATCCCAGTTGACTGGGATGTCAATTGTTAGTTCAGCCGGGGCTGCATTTATTTCCCTGGGTCCCCCATCATCATCTCTCGGATCTATGTCTCTATAGATCGGAGAATGTTGCCCGAGCCAGGGCTCGGGCACTACTTGTCAATCATCAGAATTTTGGATGCAGACAGAGCTGTCCGCAACCTTTCCTTTCTCTCTACGCCGAGCCTCTCTCAGCTCAGCCACATAGCATGCATGACCGGTCGCCTGATCACCGTGTACCACTCCAACACCTCTGTCTGTTTGAAATTTTAACGTCAGACACCAAAGGGCCAATGCTGCCCTAAATTCTGCCAGGGTTGGACATCCTAGAAATACGTTATATGGAGAGTCAACATCCAACACTATGAACGGTAGGATTTTCACCCTCCTACGCTCGCCTTGCCCCGGTTCAACTAGTAACTCCACATATCCCACTACATCCGTTGCTGTGCCATAAAAGCCATGGATTCTGGCTTTAGACGGTGGTCTCCAACTTCATTTGGTCGTATCATTGGCTCTTGCGGAATCCATCATCCATCCGTACCTCATCACATGTTGCCTGGGATCAGTCTTCCCTTCGTAGGCTGGGATAGTCGGCATATTGAACTTCTTGGGATACTCAGCCTGTAGGATATCATCTGTGAAGGGAGCATGCACTACACCACAAAGGGGTGCTTAGGGCCGTATCGAATACCATTAGGCACGCCATAAGCCGTATCAAAATAAAGCGTGTTTAATATTTAGATACGGCCCAAGACCGTATCTATTTCTCCAATTAGATACGGCCATGGACCGTATCTATTTGTCCAGTTAGATACGGTCATGGGCCGTATCTAATGGGAGAGTTAGATACGGCCATGGACCGTATCTATTTCTCCACTTAGATACGGCCATGGACCATATCTATTTCTCGTATTAGATACGGCCATGGGCCGTATCTAATTCGAGAAATAGATACGGTCCATGGCCGTATCTAATACGAGAAATAGATATGGTCCATGGCCGTATCTAAGTGGAGAAATAGATACGGTCCTGGGCCGTTTCTAATTGAACAAATAGATACGGTCACTGGCCGTATCTATTTCTCCAATTAGAAACGACCCATGACCGTGTCTAATTCGTATACTGAGCACATGAATTAGATATTTGTAACTTGTCATCCAGAGTTATAACCGACAACAGCAAATTAATGATAAAAAATTCAGATGTCTACATACAGCCAAACATAGCCAATCCAAACAAGCTTCAATAACATAGTTTATGAATGATAAAATAAAAGGAGACATCACAAACAAGCTGGAGACATACAGCAATAAGCAAATTATTCAAGAAAAGAAAGCCAAAGCAAAGACATTATTCAATGGCCAACACAACCTAAAATATATATGTAAATATATAAGTACAGGCTACATAATGCCTGTATTAATACAAGTAGCTAGCAAGATATTTCCATTAGTTCTCCCTTTTTGCATTGGTGGTTCATCTAGTAGTTCTCGATTTTAAGCTTCATCTCCTGCGAAGAACGACAGAAGTAATCAGGCACAAAACATATGGTTGCAAAATGCAATACAAAATGGTAGTACAAAAATCTAGCAATCTCAATATATATATGTAATATAAAATAGTCAAAACATGTGATAAATCTTGAATTGTTTTAGATCAAAAGGTAACCACAAACGTCGACCCTCGAAGTTTAACAATGTGTACAAATAAATTTGCCCTGTGACAAACGAAACTCTAGTTTGCTAATCCATAAAATAAGGAATCAAACATCTAAGCTTCTTTGAACAATAAAACAATTATGAACTACAAAATTAACTTTGGACATATTTGCTTCAATTATTCAAGGATTCTGTGTCCAAATTAGAAGAATTTCCACATAATCGATTAATGCAAGTTGTTGAGAAGTGATGTTTGCAGCTTTTTTTTTGTGAATGTGGAAGACAAGGGGATGGTCGGAAGTGCAGTGGAGTGGCTTGTATGTAAGTGGTTTGTAAATAGTTTCACTGATGTTGTTGAAGTGCGGCAATGTAAGGGAGAGGCAGTGAGAAGTTAGGTGGTGGCACTTTGTCGAGAAATAGAAGTAGATGGTCTGTTGTATGCAAATGCACAAGCACAGCTTTGTAGTGAGTTGTTTGCAAGGTGAAATGGTGAAGTATTGTTGAGGGAAATGGCAAGTATGGATCTGAAGGGGCTAGTGGGTGAACAGAGGTAGTACACAAGTGCAGCTGGTTGCTGGTTGGTTTGGGTGGTTGAATGAAATGTAGGCTGCAGTATTATTGATATGCAATGGTATAGAAGTGCACTTTTTTTTTGAATGTTCACAATGTGTGAAAAGTGCAATAAAGGTGGTTGGCAGATAATGCAGTGGAGAAATGATTGAATGTGGTTATCGAAGTGATGTTTTTGATGAACTGCAATGTAAATGAAAATGACTGGTATGGAAATGCAGTGGTTTGAAATGTGATAGACTTGATAATTGAATTGGTGGGTTGACAAGGTGGATGTAGCTACAGTGGTCAGGAATTGTGAAATTTTGTATGTAGCAACCAAAAGGTTGAATTATGGAAGGCAGAGGAGGTTGGAGTGTGTTGAAGTTTGTTGATGAAGTTTATGGTGATGAAGTTTATGGTGATGAAGTGTGATGAAGATTGATGAAGTATGTGAAGCAGTTGTAAGAAGATGGAGTAGGTGGAATTGGTCTGGGCAGGAGTTGTGGTGAAGTTTGTCAGTTGCAAGAACAGTGGGAGTGGGAAGTAGTTGCTTGGCAGATTGATGACGGACAGCAAGCAGATGGTAGAGAAGTTGCAAGTGCTAGAACAGCAAGTATATAGGTTAGTGAACAAGAAGTGGTGCAGATAAATGGAAGACTACAGGCAGTTGTGTTAGTGTTGAAATGGTGTAACAGAAATACGTTGTGTAACGGTGAATCTAAATCAGTGAAGAAAATGTGTGTGATCAAATTAACTGCAAACATCACTTCTCACACATTTAAAATTCATATTGAAAGGACCAGTTATGTAGTGCAGTTTACATATCTTAATGATTTTGATTGAGTAACAACTTGCAAAAACTACAGTCACTATGGGAAACTATTGGTTGTGAATGAATGGTGTCAGGGCTATCAATTTAATGAAAAATCAATAGAATTTGTTGATATTTGGACAAGAATACACAATGTCGATATGGAATTTTGGACTAATGAAGTAATATAAAGATTGGAAAGTTATATTAATCCACTACTCATATTAGATGACGTAATAGCACAGGAACCAATCACAAAATTTGCTAAAATCCTAGTGCAGATCAATGTTCAGTCCAGGTTACCCACTGCAGTCCAGGTTCATATGTATAATGGTGTTATTAAACAGTAATTGTTAACAATTTAAATGATGCGACCCTCTTAGAACAAAGTTTTGACTTGAAAATTTACTCTAGCACTAAAAGAACATGGGTATTTTTTGAAAAGAAAAAAAAATTCTAAAAAAAAAAGTCATAATGAAAAATATAGGTCTTAGATAGTGTTATGCATTTACATTACTACTGTAATGAGAAGGTATGCAATGTTAGCTTGATTAGAGATGAATATGAAAATTGAGATACTGCATTTTATGCCGTAGATAACAATTAATAGTTCATATTTGTGGTTCATTATTAAAGTGATAATGTTAAAAATCAAATGAAGAAGTAATATTTTGATCGGCCTAATGCTGCAGGAAGAAAGTAAGTGTTGCGCTTAAAAACTTAGTTAATCGAGTTTTGTGCACAAAATATATTTTAGACTGACATATTTTGTAAACAATGTTAATCCTATTTTGCATTATCTTACCTTGATATTAATATATGAAATAGAATTTGAAAAATGTTCTTAAGTTGAGATTTATGTATCCTTGCACCATACTTGTAAGAAAGATATATTGGATATGGACATACACTTTGCTACTAAGGAATGGCATGTTAAAGATAAATAATTTTTGGATGAGCTCACATACCTGCTAAAGATATCGAATCATAATCTTCGGATGGCACACATACCCACCCACTCCAACATCAACAAAGGTCTCTGCAAATTGATGATTTATTTTGTTGGTTCTCTCATCTGGTAGCAGTATATTGTCCAAAACCAATTTTTCATGTGTGGATGGTACAGATTTCCCATGGATTTTAGACGATGTAGAATCTCGACATACAGTACCTATTGCAATAAAATTTATTGTCTAGATCTATCCAACAAAATAACTGCATCGAAAACAAGTAAGAATAAAAAGAAACTAATAAATACCTGTTGCTATTATGTCTAGATCAGAGTTGAGGATTTCACATTTTTGATTGTTCACCACATTGGTCGTATCCTGGGATTGAGAAACAACGAATTTAGAAGCATTGAGTTGTGTGTTGCGTTCTCCTTGTTCTACGTTTCCCACCATGTTGATCAGAAGCTCCATTTGCCCAGACAAATTTCCTACTGTACTCTCCAAACTTCCCACCGTACCCTCCAAACTTCCCATCCTCATTTTCAACTCAGCATTGTCTCCACAAAATGTTTCAATCGTTTATGTGCAATAGCAGAAGCCTTAATATTAGTCTTTGGTATGACGGTCCCAACACCACGGCTCCTACCCCTTGTATCCTTTCCCATCACTTATGATGCGATATCTTCATCCACTGTCAATTTTTCTTCATCACTATCGGTGATCTTTTCCTTCAATTTTGCAATTTGATCCTGAGATTGCATAATACTTATATGGACACATAGTGCATAAAAGAAAGAAAATTGCTCATGTTTAACTTTAGGAGCAGAAATAACTTACGAAGTACGAAGAATTAGCATCTGATATGCTACCATCTTTTTTCGTGTGTCTTCTCCCATACATGACGACGGTTGATATTTGCAGATGGATTTGCAACGATCTGCAATATATAAAATATGTCAGTTGTGATTTTTACCATTTTTGAAAAAAAAATGAATATAACTTACCATTTCGTGTTCTACTCTAGCGTGACTTTTACGGCCTGCATGGTGAGCATAACTGAGCAATGATCTATTTTTTTGGCTAACTCCCTTCTTCCGCTCGCTTCAGGCGTTGCTTCATTTTTTATGAACTCGTTCCAATCTTCTTGAGCAATTGTAGGTGGACAATTTTTCATTCGTTCTTCGTCATTGTCGAAAGTGTCATAAAAACTTGCTCTCAAGTTTTTTTTGTGTCTCCGAAAAGCCTCGGACATTCTTTTAAAAAAAAATTCCTTTGAAAGCGGGTCGAGTGCATACATTTTATGCAAAAGTAAAATACATAAACAAGTTAATCAATTCTATCAGACTTAAAACGGGTTTCAGAAACCGACTGTAACAGGTAGTGCATATACATTGCAAAATAGAGTGACTGGCCATAAATATTTTTTAAATATCGTCAGAAATGAATCAAAGTAAAAACTTATCACCAATTGGTTCCAAACATCATCCTTATATGTACCGGGTACTTTGTTTCAACTTATGTATGATATCGGCACATGAGCTCTTACTAGTTTACCCAGCATAGTGGCGATTTTTCCAGCATTTTCTGAGACTGGAATACCAAATAAGTTTTGATCAACTATTTTTTCTTCTGAAAATGATGAATGTGATGATGCTGGATTTTGTGACATAACTGTAAAATGTTGGATTTTCTGAATACCAAATAAGTTTTGATCAACTCAGCTGTCCTGAAATAAAAATGAAATCAACATCACTGTAAAATTTGTTGTTTAGCCAATAAAAGCGTTCTCATCAACCATCAATTCATGGCAATAACAAAAGTAAAAAAGCAATAACAACAGAAGAACTACTTGGATTTCAAATTTGACTACAATCAACTAATGAAATGGTTTAAATTTGTAATTTCGATTCCACGTTTAGTTTTAAAAATAAATCCCCTTTTATCTACAAGTCTATAAAAAACATACTATCATGAAACTTTTCAATATAACAGAAACCAACAACAATATAGACATTTTAAGAAACCTTCTCTTTATGTGAATTTTTGTTTGGTTCAATGACATCACACACTCCTACTACCCCAAGGAATAGGAATTCAAATGAGAAATGAAGCATTTAACAATTCACCAGTTAACAAATGGTTTTGGTAAGGTCTTCTAATTTTTCATTATCTTCAAAAGCTGATTGATAGACGGTAGGAAACTCAATGTCATCCACATTTGTAGTCAACCGTTTTGGTGTATGCAAAACCACAGACCAACCGTTATTTTTAAATCTGTTGAGTAGAACACTTGACTCGCTTCTGATGCAAGAATAAATGGCTCATCATTCACGCTATCTTTGCTCTTCAATTTCCCTAAATTAACCATGATCAAGTTTGAAACAGGATCTATTTTGCAACCATTGATCTTATCCTCGACCTTTACCCAATCACAATAAAAAACTGTTTGTTTGAAGTCAGTGTAATCCAACTCAAGTATCTGCTGAATGACTCCGTAATACGTTGTTTCTACTTCCTTATAATTTTTATCTTTACCACTCGCTCTAAATTTTGTAATTGCTTTCATGCATACACCGCTATCTTGTGTTACCATACGATTTTCGTACATTTTCATGGAAAATAAAAAACCATTCACTTGGTACTTAGTATAACTAAGCGCCGTGAACTTCGGCCCATGCACTAGCCGCCAGAGAGTTGGATCAACATCGATGCACTTCAACAACTACATAAAATGCAATAAATAAAACAAAACATGGTCACGAAGGTGTATTGCCAACTTATAAACACGTGAACTACTTAAGATGCTGTAATACCTCGTTGCGTAACCATAGAGTAAAACTTTGAACGACTTCGACAGTTGTACCTCTGCCTCGTGATTGAAATCTAGTACTTTTCGCATAGGAGTTATACCTCCTACGGAAAACACATATCAAAACGAATACATAAATTGAATTAAAAAATGGAAATTCAAAACAAAGGTGTGAACTTACTTCTTCCATTCATCTAATCCATCATACTTATTAAGGACCCATCTGCGCACTTGTTCAAACTGCACTTGGGTTAACGTTATATCTTTACCATTATCTAAAGGTATCTCACCAGCAAACTCATCGTCCTCGTCTAAAAACACTTCGCGGGTATGTTTATGATTGCCATCACCTCCGTTTGGCATATATTCCATGCAGTAAAGGCTAGCTTCTTGTACGATATATCCTTCTGCAATACAACCTTCAATGTATCTTTTGTTGCGCACATATCCTTTATATGTTTTCATCAACCTGTGAATGTGATCAATTATATATTGTACATAATAGCTATTTTTATCGAATAATAATGTACATAACTGAAATTAGTTATTTACCGTTCAAAGGGATACATCCATCTACATCTGACAGGACCACAAATTAATGCTTCATCGGCTAAATGAACCATAAGATGGATACTGATATCAAAAAATACAGGTGGAAAATGTTTTTCAAAAACACACATTGCTTCTACCAAACTAGCCTTTACTTTTATAAGGTGTTCCCTATTGATCACCCTTGAGCACAAAATGTTAAAGAATAGACTAATACGATGAATAGCATTTCGCAGATCCTTATGTTGTGGATAAGAATGTTGAAGCAATACCAGAAGCAAATGTTGCATTATGACATGGTAATCACGTGACTTCATATTTCTTAGTTCGGGAGGATTTATGCTCACATTGTTGTGGAAGTTTGAAGAGAATTTGTTGGGCACTTTCAGGTTTTTCAAAACGATGCAAAACCGTATCTTTTCTTCTTTACTCAAAGTGAAAGTTGCCTTTGGTATGATTATTTTATTTGTTTCAGGATCTTCCATCACCCACAACTTTTGTTTTATACCCATGATTTTCAAATCCTTGCGTGCATTGATGCCATCTTTTGACTTATCTTTATGGTCCATAATGGTGCCGATGAGATGCTCTGTGACATTTTTCTCCGTATGCATAACATCAATATTATGGCAAATCATATTTGCTTTTCAATATGGTAAATCAAAAAAGATAGACCTCTTGTACCATGCAGAAACATTGTCAACTTCTTCATAAATTGACTTTTTCCGTTTTCGACTAATTTCTTCTTTGTGTTTACCAACTTTCATTTTGATATTCGCTACTTTCTTTTCAACTTCAAAGCCAGTCAATGTCCATTTAGGACGTTGAAATTCTTGTTCGTTGTTGAAATTTGTCTTATCGTATCGGAACTTGTGTTCTTTAGGAAGAAACATTCGATGTCCCATGTAACACACCTTCTTACTTTCAGGAAGATGATAAGAACAAGTGTTTTCCCCACAAACCGGGCATGCAAAATAACCGTGAGTTGTACATCCCGATAAAGTCCCAAGAGCAGGGTGATCATGGATTGCCCACAACACCCTAGCTCTCATTGTGAATTCGGATTTATTTAATGAATCATATGTAACGACTCCTTCCCATAACTTCTTTAACTCGTCTATCAACGGCTGTAAATAAACATCAATATCCTTCCCTGGTTGTTTTGGCCCAGAAATCAACAGTGTTAACATTGAAAACTCTCGTTTCATGCACATAGACGGAGGAAGATTATATGGTACTACAATTACTGGCCAATAACTGTAAGGGTTAGATATAAAAGCATGTGGACAGAAACCATCTGTTGCTATTCCAGGTGTGACATTTCGTGGCTCGACAGCAAACGTTTGGTCAAAATAATCCACGGCTTTCCATTGAGAAGTGTCACAGGGATGACGCATTACGGTTGGATCAGACTTGGCACGACCATGCCAGGTCATCGCATCTGCTATCCATGGTACACTATACAATCTCTTCAATCTAGAAATTAAAGGAAAATGTCTTAATGTCTTTCGAGGTACTTTGATGCCTTTTCTTTCTTCGTTGAATGATGTCATATATCTTGGTTCATTGCAATTTGTACACGAAACTCTATTCGCATCATCTTTCCAGTATAATATGCAATCATTGATGCATGCATCATAAGTTTTGTAATTCATCCCGACTTGCTTAATTAACTTCTTCACGTCGGAGTACTTTGTCGGCAGCGTGTTACCTTCGGGGAGTAACTCCTTTATTAGTTCGAGGAGTGCAGTCACACCATTATTTGAAAATTCGTATTGGGTCTTCAAGCTATTCAGTTTCATAATGGCATACAGCTTCGTCAACCCTTTTGAACATGAAGGATACAGTGGCTCTTTTGCGCTACCAAAAAGTGATTTATACTTCTTACTTTCATTGGCCTGCCAACTGCCATCAACCGTAGACGGCTCTCCAACATGAGCATGATCAGACAACGGATTTTATGGTTGAAAATGATGAAATCTATCTGCATCATTGACTAGATCTTCCATCATAATAGGTTCAGACTCGTCGGTACTTGTGGCATGACTAACTGGTTGTTGTTTTTCCTTCTCTACCCTTTTTTCCCCATGAAAATACCATACGGTATATGATTGGATAAAACCCCATCTAAGCAAATGAAAATGAATGTCATCTAATTTGATCGTCTTCATATTTTTGCACCGAGTGCAAGGGCATAAATACACTCCTTTCTTACCACCATTTTCATCAACAAAACTAGGATCCACAATAATAATGAGAAAGATTTCTACATATTCGACCAAATCTATCGAGAATATCAGAATCTGATAAATCGGCCCAGATTGGCTTACTAATAGGATGGCCCGATACGGTACAAATTTTAGCTTTAGATAAGGATCCAATAAGAAGAATAACTGGGATTATGGTATCAAATTTCTTAGTAATGGTATCTATTAAATACGAATTCTTTAATACCCCGTCTATATAGTATGTAGATCTTTGATCAGATTCATTTATCCACTTTTTGTCTATACTGAAAGACATATTGCCCTCCTATATCATATATATTAGAACATTAGACGTAAATATAATATATATATATATATATGAGTGTATATATAGGACGTGCTCTAAAAGTCCCAAGTTTGATTTCATTGGCCTTAATTTTTAAGTGCGTTCATCTGTGTCCATTGGCCTTAATTTTTGATTATTTCTTTGCCAAGTTATATTATGAATTTATAAGTTAATTTTATGGGAGCGTCTCCTTTATTTACTTGAAACATTTTTCGATTTTCTTATTTTTGTTCATTTTAATTTCCATGGTGCTATATAGGGGAAAGCAGTAGTTGAACCAACTGGTCGCTAGTTTTGTGTATCAAATATCAAGTAAACGGTAGATGTTCATGAGTCCATAAGTCTGCAAATATATGAGTGCATTTTTATGCAAACCTTTGTTGGACTTCTACTAAAATGTTTTTTGTTATATAGTAACTATCAGCTAACGAGTTGAAGACCAAAGGCTTTGGGGTCTATTAAATAAAATTAATAAGAGGCTAGACTCTTGCAGCAGCAGATTTTCGAGCACAAGTGGAAGATTGAAACTTATTAAAATAGTAAATATACCATGCTATATAGTTCTTGATGCAAATCTGCCAAGTCCTTAAAACTATTCTTCACAAAATTTAATAGATTTGTGTAAATTTCCCTTGGCAAGGTAAACATCACAAAATTAGCTGGCCAGTGTATGTAAACCAAAATGCAAAGAGGCTTAGGCTTAAGAAAGTTGGAGGAACTAGAGGAGGCATATGCTATCAAACTAAGTTGGATATATTTACTGCAAGATTCCATATGGGCAAGGTGGTTTGGTTACATAATAAATATTGTTCTAATTAAAAAGTGGACTGTTAATTTTAATAATAACACGTCTTTCACTTGGAAACAATTATTCACTTGTTACTATCCACATTCGAAGTATCCGTTAACCATGTAACTGATTGTTCAAACCAGGTTTTCAACTGAAATTAAGATTATGTAATTTTCATATGCCCACGAAAAAGGATAGGAAATCAGTAAATTAGTTGACGAGCAATGTAGTGTCCTAATTTTAGATTAGTAGCTTAACTGGGGAGGGTATTAAACAACTTTAGGATGGATGGGAAATGACACTAACAGATTTGGAAAAAAGACAATAAAAGCATACTACAACATTAAAGTTAGTTAACAATGTAATGAAAATTTGATTTCGCCAATTATTTTCATAGATAGAAAACCCTTCTCAAAAACATATTTTAAATTACATCCCTATTTTTAATTAAAATGAAATAACAAATCTGTTTTTCATAGAGAATTAATCCAAGTAATGCTCGTATATTCTATGTTGAAAATGATTTTTTTTTTATTTTTTTGAAACCCGACAAATATTCGTAGAGAATTCTACAAATGTTTTGAGTTTCCTACAAATAGTCTGAAACTTAAAAACTGGGTTTCTTTATAACATGCTTTTTATAACATGTTTTTTGAAGGGAACGGCTGCATATTTAATAACTCAAAAAATGCATTTTACAAATCTTCCAAAAAAATAAAAAAAACAAGAAAGAAAGAGGGAGGACCCTGGAAACATTATATGTTAATGCATCTAGCATCAGATTGTGGTTTATTAACAAGTATATTTTTTTGATCCAAAGTTTCATTAAAAATTAATGTTAAGGCTGTACAAAGTTTCAATTTAAATTTCACATTTCATAATTATATATAAATTTATTTATTTTGGATAAAAATAAGTAAACAAAAAATGTAAAAATGAGGATCCATCCCTGATTTTTAACATTAATACCCAATAAATTCATCTCAAAAAAAGTTTAACGTACATTTCTTTTAGTGACATCATGTTATTGATTCAAAAACAAAAATAAATGATCCACCTACAGAACAAAAGGTAACATAACCACTATAGAACTGTTGAGCATCAATTGTAATATACATCAAATAATGATTAAAAAATATAAATACACAGTATAAGAACTAGCCATCTTGGCAACATGTTTCCAAGTGAAAGACGTGTTATTATTAAAATTAAACCACATGATTCATTTTACCAATTCTCTGTAGATGATTTACAAGGACTACAATCTCCACTTTTTTTTATAAAAAAAAATCATTGCTTTCTTGAGTTTATCCATTTTGATATGATCAGTAAAACACCTTTTTTTGCAATGCTTATCTTAAAGCTGAATTTGAATAAAGGAGAAAATGCTTTTGAATTAATATCAGGTTTTGAAAGCACCGAAGTTATTTTACCTTGGCATAACATTTGTCCATGATCAGTAATGCATATTTGCTGACTAACAACATGATTTTTGAGTCTGCAATAAGAAATTTTCTTTCTTTCTTTTTTTACTTTTTTTTCATTTTTCTTTCTTGAAATTGTCTCCTCTAAAAGTTTCATTGGAGCCTTTTCTTCATGATAGCCTTTACTTGCCGATCATGTCTAAACTCTCGGTAATTTTGCAACATGTACTATAGAAATTTAGGCATGTGTAAGAAATCACCTTAAATCACTAATTTGATTTCGAGGTTTTCAATTTGAGATTCAAATCACTAATATTAAATATCAAATTTTAAATCTAGGATGGAATTAATTCATGAATCTTAGATTCAAAGCTTCATGTTTTATCAAGTGTATACTTCTATGCTATAAAATAATCTCTATGTAGGTTATTAAATGGCATTTAATTATGTTAAAGCGTCATTTTTTTCCACAATAATAATATATATATATTATATTTATTTTGACGCTTGAGCTTCCTACCATTGAACCTAAAACTTAATTTTCTTTGTTGTTATTATTTTGTTTTGAAAATTATAAAATTCGAATTTAGATTCAAATACTTATCTTGAATTTTTTATATTTCCACATGGATTGAATAAATATTATTTTTTACCTCTGATTTTACTTTCACAGACTCACCGGACTGCCCCTTAGGCTGGGCATGGTAGAGAGACTAGATCAACTAATAATTGTACATAGCATTGAACTCATTGCCTATACCGTCGACCAATCAAAGTGAGCAAAACCACACTCTGCCTAAAGGGAAGCAACCAGAAATAGAGGAGAACTAAATTGATGAAGTGCAGTATGGAACTGCCGTTGCTCGCCTAAAATGTCCTTAACAGCCTATTTTGCAAGTATCAATAGGTTACTGACCCCAAAAAAAAAAAAAGAACAAGATGATAAACCAGTGGTAAGAAGAAGATGATAAACGAGTGGTTCACAGTACATGATCCATCGTATGTGCTATGTAACTTGGAAAACGAGTCAAACAACCACCAGTTCCTCAACTATAGTTACTAAAGTATAGGTTTGCGTAGTCTTGAAGCAATAAAAATTCGATTCCAAATGGCAAACACCAAACTGTTTTCAAAAAATTTGTCATTACAACGGCGCTATTTTGTAGCACCGGAGTAATGTCTATGCATTACCCCTCTCCTGATACTTGGCTTGCGCCATTAACAATAATTTTATCCACTTATACAACAATATCAAAACCATATACAATGTCAGAACCATATACAATATTAGCACCAAGCTGTAAATTATGCAAGGATAAAAAAACCCAATCATATTACTTATCCAAAATATACTTTTGTTGACCACGTTCATTTGAAGATTACAGCAGAACCTACTATTGAAGAAGCCACTACATAATATTCTACCTCTACCAAGTTTATGGTTAATCTATGACTTTATTGAAGAAGCCACTTGGTTTTGTTATAATGAATACACCAACGAATTTTTACTTCAAGGACGACTGGGACAGTTCATTTGATTGTAAATTCATCTTTTCAAGATATTAAACAGTTAAAGAAAGATCGATCATTGCAAGAAGAACTAATTTTTACTGCACAAATATTATTAGGAGTCGCACATCTATTCCCATTAAGTTCGTACTTTAACATCCATGTTCATCTAAAATAAAATCATTGAACTCTCATATGAAATCATTTCTGTCTACAAATAATATCTAGAAGAAAGTTTAAATACTAGGAATGACCATGACTTGAACATTTTGCTTCCAATGGCAGGACATTATCTCTACATAGAAGACATGTTGTCCACCCAAAATCAAGCCAACTATCTAGACACTGTCTATGGAAACTATGCTTACAATTCATATCTCTAATCCAAAATTTGGTAGGCAATCATCAACCAGATAGTGCACTTGTATTTGTGCAACACAGCGCATAAATAGTTAATACCATAACAATCATTAAAACATTGGAGTAGCTATACCTTCATACATATATCCATGTGCTTCCCACTACAAACACAGAAGACGAATATTCCCAATCGATAATCACAAATCGCATTACCAAAATCACAGTATAAAATTAAAGACATTGATGTTGACCTCGACACCCTTGAACTGCGAACCAATTCACGCGAACCCACCCAAATCCAAATTGAACAGCCACGCCCAAAATTCGTTTCCTCCAATCCTCTGAACAAACCGCAGACGAAGCTTAAATCCCCTAAATATATTCACGAATTCTTACTTTGGAGGTTGCGTACAGTGGAATTATTTTGAAGGGTGAAACAGAACGGTGGTCTCGAAAAGGAATGGTGAAAATGAAAGCGCTGGAAATAAAAAAAAGGAGGGAGGGTGTGCGTTTTGGGGAAAAATTTCCCACGAAAAGAGGCACGGAATTTAATACGGCTACAAGCCGTATCAAATATTAATACGGCTTAAAGCCATATTAAACAATATAGATACGGCTATAAGCCGTATTAAAATTTGATACGGCTTATAGCCGTATCAAATGTGTCGCCTAAGGCAGCGCCAAAATCCTATCTATGGTGTAGTGATGACTTCTGGACACTCCCCAATCTTCATTGGTCAAGCCTTGATTCTCTCTCATCAACTGCCTGACCATAACTGTTAAGTTCGAAGTTTGTACGAAGGATGGAAGGTTGGGTTCCGTTCCACGGGACCATGCAGGTTGATGTCCCGCCTGATTTGGGTCTTGGAGATTCGGGCGTCCGGTTTCCTCACAGACTTGATCCCTAGTCGATCGATCTGTGACACCTGCTGTTCACCTTCATCCTTACGGCGCCTATGCCTAGGAGGTTCATCAGCTGAGGTTGAACTATCAGATTCAGAATAAGGGGCAGGGTTACCTCCAGCATTCTAACGCTGCTGGTGAGTGAGCTGAGTCATAAGGTTAGTGTTGGCTTGAATCTGCACAGCAAGTTGCCTTCTACTTTCCTTGAGTTCTCTTATCAAGTCGTTGAACTCTATTCGGGAAACAACTTCCGCTTGGTTTTGGGTGGAGGGCCCTGCACCTCAGTTGCTTGCTGATTTCTATGTCCAACTTGTTGCACGCTAGCAGTCTCGTGGACATCTGCGTTGTGAGAGGCCGATCTAGTTCGTGGTCTCTCCATGGTAGAGTTGTTGGTTGTAAATTTGAATATAATTAACAGATGCCTTGTGAATGATCTTGGATCTTCTCTGGGGTACTTATGCAATCCAATAGCTACAAAGCAGATCCTAATAGCCTGAGAATTCGATTCTCAGTGAAAGCACCAAAACGTTAGCACCAAAATTGGCCACTAACACCCTTAAGAAAGATTGTGTAGAGAGATTAATGAAGATAGTAAATTAATAAAAGATGATAGTATGTAAATTTAAATGCAGAGAACAAGAACACCAAATTTATAGTGGTTCGACATAATTGCCTACGTCCACTTTGAAGTTAATCTTTATTGCTTTACTTGATGATTGATTACAGATACAATCAGTTTTCAATCACTTGAATACCATTGCTAAGTAAAAGATTAAGTCTTCAAATGAAGGTTGAATGCGGCAGAGTCTCCCCAGTGTTCTCGAAATTCTCCCCCTTTTCACTGTGCCCCTGCCTCTCTATTTATAGACGAAGGTGGGTTGGACTCCCCTGGTGGGCCTGGTAGTTGAATACTTCGGCTCAAATGGAGTAGGCTCTGTGTGCCGACCCTAATATGACGAATGACCAAATGTCGAACCACCACCTTCATGTCGAATGAAGCGAGGTGCTGGATGGGGAGTGTATGCCGAGCAATGGTCGAAGTTGATTGAGGTTGAACGAATGCCGAACACCTCTGGCTGCCGAACGATCTCGGGATGCCGAACAATCTTTGGATGCCGAGAGCTCCTAGATGTCGAGCGCTCCTGGATGCCGAGCGAGACTCATGCCGAACGATCTTTGGATGCCGAGCGCTCCTGGATGCCGAGCGAGACTCATGTCGAACGATCTTTGGATGCCGAGCGAGACTCATGCCGAACGATCTTTGGATGCCGAGCTCTCCTGGATGCCGAGCGAGACTCATGCCGAACGATCTTTGGATGCCGGTCGAACTCGAATGCCGAACAAACGATTTGCGCCTAATGACACTGGATGCCGAACGGTAGGCGAATGCCGAACAAGACTTGGATGCCGAGCGCTCCTGGATGCCGAGCGTTTTCCAATGCCGAGTACCCTCGAATGCTATTTGAACATGAATTCCAGACGAACCATTTAGGCCGAGTGTTCAGAATGTCGAACGGTAAGTAAACGCCCAGCACCTAGTTGCCTTGTCAAATCTCCAGGAAACAAACATATTGTGAATTTGTAAATTAATTCGAGTTACCTCGGATTCTATATAAGTTGTATGCTTTGTATTCCATGTTGGATGAGTTACTCACGCTGGTTTCCATCCTGACCCGGGTGTTACTTTAATGTAATGCCCGGGTCAGACCGAGTATTACAGATTTTCAGGTAGGGACGTTTTGGAGCTCAGGAGGCGACCTGGATGGCAAGTATGTATAGAGTATTTCCGCTGTATTATATTACTATATATCTGAGACATGATAATTGTGTATATTCAGTGTCTGTATATATATGTAACTCTGATGTATTAAAATGTAATCGACGGATATAGTATTCTTTTGTAAATTGTTATTATTTATTATTATATTTTATCCACTACGAATGTGAGATGTCAAGTTTCTGTTCTTCTTCTTCTTCTATCTCTTTCTTCTTTTTCATAGCTATCTGGAATTTTTGGGATCGAAAAATTTTGGGTCGTTACAGTTGGTATCAGAGCTGAAAGGTTAAGCGAGAAACTTGGCTCTGGTGGGGATTACTCATTAAATAGAGTCCATAGTGCTCTAGGATGAGTTGAGTGTATGTATATATATATATATGAGAGCGTACTTGTTATTTTCTTATACAAAAATTTTAAATGATTTTATATAAAAATATATTTTGATATATGAAGCACCATTTCCTCCTAATAAATATAAAGGTGATTTGTTGTTAAATTATTGGAATTAAATTAAGAAGTGATATAAAATACAACCAAATTGAAATGTTGAATTGGAATTAAATTCAGTGGTAATAGAAATACAACCAAATAAAAATTAAATTGATTGAAAATGAAATTCTAGAATTTGAGCTCAGAAATTAAATTGTTTAAAAACTTTAAATAAAGGTTAATTTGGTTTAAAGAGTTAAACCAACCTTTGAGAATTTAACTCGAATTTATATAATTCGAGATGGTTTAAATTTTGAAATTGGAATTGAATTCATTCAAGATTGATTTGATTTAAATTAATTGGATTTGTGATTGAGGATGGATAAGTTTAAAATTTTAAATTTTAAATTTGAATTGGATTGAATTGAAATGATTGGAATTGAAGTGGGTTCAATTGATATTAGTCCAAATTGATTGGAATAATTTGGAATTGTAATCAAAGTGAGTAGGATTAAAATCAAATAGAACTTGATTTGGAATGGGAAACAAATCAAGATTGATTTAGCTTGAATTGGGGGTAAATAAATTTCGATGGGAATTGAAGTTCTTCAAATTGGAATTGAGTTAATTAAATGAAAGTGGAAATTTAAATCGAATTGTTGGGGAAGTGAACAGTTTTGACTCTGGACTATTTTAAATATAAATTGTTTTAATATAAACTTATTTTTCCAAGCTATTTAATATATACAACCTTTCTTTTTAAAGCCAAATTATTTTATATTTATTTTACAATTATTTTTGGAGCTATTTAACCATTTTTCAACTGTTTTATAAACTAATTATTATTTTTCAACTATTTTACAAATTAATTACTATTTTACAACTATTTTGCAATTATCTAAAATCGCTATAACTATTTAACTATTTTCCAACTATTTTACAATTATTTAACTATTTTACAGCTATTTTGCAAAGTAATAATTATTTTTCAACTACTTGTCTATTTTTAAAATTTCCAAGCTATTTCCTAAAAATAAACCGGTCGGAGTTCAAACAGTTATTGATTAAATACCCAATTGAGGTAAAAATTGAAGTGATAATCCAAATAGGGATTAAGGCAATTGTAAATAAGTGAATGGAAATTAATGGAAATGTGAATAGAAAGAGAAATTGATTTAGTTAATAACCAATGAAGATAATTACGTAGTATGTACGTATATTATCCTATTCGCATAGTGATTTGATCCAGATTCGAGCACAGAATTTCGAGATGGTTATATCGATCCGAGTTGGGATTTTTCACTCAATCTTCGATGGCGGGCCTGGATATGGATTGCTGATTGGTTCTGGATATTCTCTATCATAGTTATGGTTATGCAAGGAGAATGATGGTTTCTGATCAAGAAACCAGATCTTTGTCCGCACTAGGAAGTCAGGTGCACGATACTAGTTCGGAAGTGAAATTGTGTGATCGAGTGAGCGATCAGATAGGTATAGCGTACAGATGATAAGTGTACATCGTACAGATTTGAATGAAATTGATATTAGAAAGAGTAATCAAATTTGAATATTTGATTTTGAATAAACAAAGTTATATATCTTTATTATATAAGATAAAACTCCCCTTGTTAAATCTATAGCCAGAAGAAAATGGATTTTGAAGGTGTTTGAAGTATAAAAGGAGTTTTGTACAAGTTTGAAATGATCCAAAGTCCTAAAAATTATATATATCTGAATATATATATATAAAGGATCTTATGAGGATTTTGGAAAAGGTTTTGGGAACCTTTGGATTCGAAAAGGCTTTTGATTTTTGGGTAAAATCAATATTGAAATTTGGAAAGCCTAGTTTGAGAACTATCGATTTTGGGATAATCGATTTTGTGTAAAGGAGCTTTGTATGAGATCATACTAGGTGTATGATTTGAAAGATACTATATGTGTATAGTATAAAGTGTTTTGATAATAGCTCTGGGGAAAAAGGCGCTCCCTTGAAATGAACTTCTCAGGAGTGCCACCGGATGGTGCTGCCTTGAGCCCTAAAGGGGGGTTCTAAGCTTGATCCTGTGAGAAGTCCGGACAAAACTAGTTCCTGAGGATTATGAGTAGTGTGTACCATAGCGAAAGTCGTGTGTGCCGCTGAGAGCCAACGGTCTACGTTTGATTTTATATCGGTAGACTGCGACCTATGGTAACATAGCGAAGGTCGAATGTGCCGCTGAGAGCCAACGGTCTACGTTTGATTTTATATCGGTAGACTGCGACCTATGGTAACATAGCGAAAGTCGTGTGTGCCACTAAGAGACAATGGTCTACGTTTGATTTTATATCGGTAGACTACGACCTATGGTAACACAGCGAAAGTCGTGTGTATTGCTGAGAGCCAACAGTCTGCGTTTGATTTTATATCGGTAGACTGCGACCTATGTAGGAGTGGAGAAGTTTCATTTTGACAGCGAAAATCGAGGGGCGCTGATGCCTACAGTTACATGGACTTTTGCTGCGATGGCAATGTAACCCTAGAATGTAATTGCGATCTGTTGTGGGTTCCATTGCGTAATTGAGGGGCGTAGAGTGCCCGCAGTTACATGGACTTTTGCTGTGATGGCAACGTAACCCAGGATGTAACTACGACCATGGATGGGAGTGATGATTTTCAGAGCATTCTCACCAAAGATATTTCCTCTATTTTCAAAAACTGTTTTCTATATTTTCAATAAAATTATTTTTCAAGTATTTTCACTGGATGTTGAAAACGGGTTTACCAAGTACTTATAGATTTTAAGTCCTATGCCTGATCAACGTATGACTTACTTTCTATGAGAATAAGAATAGACTGGTTGCGACATCGAGTTATAAGAAGTATTTTATAAAGAGCTATTTTATTAGTATGATGTGAATTTAAAAGCATTTCTAAAATTTAAAAAAAAAGTGTTGGAATTTTGGAAAAAAATGAAAGAAAATCCAAACTGGAATTATGAAAAATTCTGAACTCAAGAAAATTTAATAAAGTGATTTTTTTTGTAATAAAATCGAATATTGATTTAAAATTGGAAGCAAGCTAATCAGCTAAATAATTATTTGATTGAGTATGTTATTAAAATTTAACTCGGCCAAACAAATGGATTATAAGTTAATAATGGAGTTTGGAAATGAACTCGAATTATAAATAGAATTCGACTTGGATTTGATGAGGGATTAAAATAAGTAGATATGTGTTAAGATAAAATGAAATTGAATTATAATAGACATGGTTTGAGTTGCAAACAAAAACCCAAGTGAGTAGAAATAAATTGAGAATGGTTTTGTATTAATAAAATAAATTTGAAAATGAATTAAGTAGATGAATTAAAAATTTAAAATGGGGTGAATAAATGGGTTAATTGAATTAAATAATAATGGATGAAGTTTGACTGAATAGAAATCAAATCAAAGTTTTAAATTGGAATTGGGCTATCAGAATGGAAGATCATTAAATTAAAGTTTGGGTTAAATTTATTTGAAAAAAAATGGATATCAATATAACCATCGAATGTTGTCAAACTCAATGAAATAGTTTAAAATGAAACCAATGCGGAGATGAAATGAAATGCAAATGTATGGTTGGTGAATAAATTATAAAAGAAATGGAATTAAATACGGAATGAGTTGGAATTAATTTGAAGTAGTTATAAACTAAAATGGATACTCTATTAAGCGAATATCGCCGAATTTACATAAAAATAGTTGTCGTTTGACGTAAACCAAGGTGATTAAAATTTTATTAGTTGATAAAGATTAAATAAATTGGTTTTAAGATCAATTGAAGTGAATATGAGTTTGTTTTGTTTAAAAATGAATTGAATGTAAGCAATTGAGTTGTAAACCATTAAAATTGAATGAAATGGCATATTAATTGGTTGGAAGCAATTGGATTAGTTGTCTAATCATATAAATTGCTCGTAGAAGTTATTTGGAATGCATTTCTTTTAGAGTTGATGTGTTTAGCTATTGAAAGTAAGTGAAATGCTAATAGATTTTCTATATATGGCACTTACATATTTAAATTGAGTAATTAAAGGTACCTGAAGGCCGTTTGGCTGGATTTGGACGCGATAAATGCTAAAATAATAAGCCGCTTGCTTAAAATGCTAAATAAAGGTACGCCTACGCAATAAAAATAGGAAATATGAACTGTTTTTGCTTTTTCCGACCGTGTGGGTCGATGTATATATATTTATATCTCTTATCAAATTGCAAAAGCTCCTCCGTATAAAGGAGACTCTGCCAAAATTTTCTGAAAATTTTGGGAGTTAGAAAATTTTTGAAAATTTTTGAGAAAATTTTCATTAGCGGAAAAATGATTTCAAATTGGAAATTAAAATAAATTAGTAGATGAAACTAATATGAATCAGTTATAAATGGAAGATAAAATTCAATATTCAGAATTGAAGACAAATTGAATTCATATGGAAATGGGAAAACTAAGTTGAATAGAAGTAGATGTGAAAACTTATGTAAGGAAATACATAAATGATTTTAAAGGTTACGATTGGATATTATTGCTAAGTAAGATATGCAGGTATTACAAAGGGAAAGGAAAATTGGTTTAATTTCAGGAGATAATTTGAATTGCCCGACTAAAAGGTATGTATTTAAATTTCTATATGAAATTGGATTGGGTTTTTGATCTAGCCACTTGGCTTTTTCTTTTCTTTTGAAATTGGGAGCCCGTAGAGGCATTTTGTAGTTGTATCGAGCTAGCTGCGCAAAGGAGACGCTGGCAAAAAAATTCGAAAATTTAGGGAGTTAGAAAAATTTTGAGAAAATTTTGATAACTCAAAATTTGATTTTAAATTGAAATTTATATAATTGAGCAAAAGGGAATTGTTTGAAAACTATAGAAGGTTTTGGAAAGTTGGTTGAGGTGATAGTGGGTCTTTAATAAAAGATAGTTGGTAGGATGTTGAATTGTGGGTTTTGGGAAAAAGGTAAATGGGTATTGGACCATTCTTCCTAACTAGTAATTTCGGGGACGAAATTCTTTTAAGGGGGAAGGAATATGACGACCCGGAATTTTTAACAATTTAAATTGAAATAATTAATTGATTTTAAAATATTTAAAGGTTAATTTTAACTTGAATTCCAAATATTATTATTCACTTGATAATTAAATTATTGAATTATATAATTCGAAATTGGGTAAGATGTTGTATGGAATTTTAAGCCTTTTAAAAATAATTTAAAGGCTTGTAAAATTTATATGGATGATACTGAAGATAGTAAAAGCGTTAAAAATTGATTCGGAAGTGTTTTGTTAAGTTTTGGAATTTTATCGTTTAAATCGATATTTAAAAATAGCCTTTCGAGGCACAGTCTCGGAATTCGATGAAATTGGTTCTATTGGATCCGTAATATTATATTATTATCGAATTTCAATTTTCGTAGCAATTGGAGTTGTCGTTCGACCATGGCAGCTCAAAACGTATAGAAACTATTTTAATCGATTTAATTTAAAATTTGATCGTTTTCTTCTGTAACTCACGCATATGATTGAATTAGCTTCCGAAACACGTTCCATTGTGTTCGGAATGCGGGTAAAACCATATAAACGCCTAGCGGCACTCCTTAAGAGGAGTTTAAAATTTTAAATGCAATTAACGAGACATTTTGGGAGTTTTATAATATAATAAAATTTGAAGTAATTTAGTCAGAGATATTTTTATTAACCAACAAGCGTACTCATGAAGCTATTCCCCAAACCGATATTTTATTTCCGTCTTCCTCTCTAATCTTACAAGAGAAATCGAAATCGAACTCAGTAAAGATAAAAAATAAAAAATAAACAAAAAGAAATTGGCATGGCCGAACAAATTTTAAGGGCCGAAATTTCTGTTCAAATCAAATCCCCTCGTTCAAATCGCGTCCAATACTCCCGCTAATCAAAGGAGTTCTCGTTCGAAAATTGTGAAGCGAGCTGTATTCGAATCGATGAGGCTGGGGGAGGCACATCGCGTCTGGTGGTTTCGCGATCTGGTTCGAGTGGCGGTGTGCTCGAGCTCGACATCAAGCAGAGGGATCATGGACCTCGCTAGCAACGGTTAGGGCTCGCGGTGGCTTTCATCGTTGGTCAATTGGGTGGTTCGTCGTAGCTCGCATGAAATTGGAATAGTCGATCGAGCCATGTGATGTCGCGAGCTAAAGGTTTGGTGCAGAAGCGAAAGCTCGCTGGGTCTATGATATCGACAGTGAAGGCCGATAGTGTTGTGTTCATCGCAATTTAGATTTGTCGATTCGCGGATTCGAGACAATGCTTGCAGGTGGGCAGTAAGGTATAATCCTGTCATTAATTCAGTTTAATTTCTGGAAATTGGGAGTTTTAAAAGGTTTGTGTTAAAATGAAAAGAAAATTTTGAATGCACATACCTGTCTTAGTTAATTTTATATATAGAACTGAACTTATGAAAATTTAGGATTGTTGTGATAGACTTGTGTAAAACAGGAAGAAATGATATAGGAGTTTTAGACATTGAAACATCTATATGAAGTTAGTCTAAAATTTTAATTATTGGACAAATTAAATTTTAGTTTAAACTAGATAAATAAATAATAATTTATTGTTTAATTTATTTAGAATATTAATAAACCATAAATGGTTATACAAGGTTGAGAAAATCATGGAGTCAATCGAGAATGAAGTGGATTGCAAATTTAAGGTGGCAAAGGTGAGTAAATCTCACTCCTTTGGATTTTTATCTAAATTTAAATGGTTAAATTTAAGTATTTGGTTGCATGATTGAATTGATTTGATGTGCACTGTGAACTGATGATCGGGTAACTTTGGTTTTGGTTGGTTCTCGTGTTAATTGTGGCTTGACTCGAAGTATCCGGGTTTTGAATTGTTTTAAACTTAAATCATAAACAAGAAAATGTTTTCATTTTGAAGTTAATAAGGGCTTAATGATTTGTGATTCATTAAATTAGTAGGGTAATTAAAATGGATAATTAGTTAATTCAATTAATTAATGATTTGGGTTGATTAATTTAGTAATTAAGGGTCGAATTAATTACTGAAGGTTTAAGTTAATTTATTAAGTTTAATTGTAAAGACCCGTAAGTCCGTACTCCTTGAATAGACACTAATCTCCTTTGTTTAATTCAAGATGAACGAAAATACGAACCCTTAGGGGTTTTAAGAAGAATTTAGAAAAAAAAAGAAGAGAGAAGAGATAAAGAAATAGAGAAATAGAGGGAAAAGAAGATAGACAATTTTTAGAAAACAGAGAAAGAAAACAGAGAATTTGAAAATAGAAAGATAGAATAGAAGAATTTTGGAAAATAGAAGATAGAAGAATTTTAAAAATAGAACGGACAGAAAGGAAACAAAAAAGAACAACATCAGAATCTCACAATTCGCAGCGGAACAACATATAATAATAAATGAATAATCTTTAAACAAAGAACTATATCAGTTATTACATTACATTTCATTACATCATATCATCAGAGTGTACAACAACATACAACAATAAACAGTGCAGCGGAAAAAGAAATACTATATACTAGTAATACGCCATGCCAATCCAGCTTGCCTCCAGCAACTCCAGAATATCCAGAATATCCTGATAAACCTGTCTCTTGACTGCCCGTGTGGAAATTGGTGGGCACCCAGAGTTTAGGAATGAAAACAATAAACTCCGAGTCAGTCATGTGACTGGTGTGAGAACTCAAAACAGTTTATTTATTTTTATTTTTTATCAAAAGAGGAATATTTTTAAATCAATTCGCAATGCTTTTAAAAATGTAACTACCATAAGACCTCCCACCACACACACAATGCAAACGCAGACTTGGAGGAGATTTCTTCTTATGTTAGTCAAAGATGCTTGATACGCATTAAAATAACATTTGATATTATTACTAGTGCATAGTGTAGAACAAATCCTTTCGAAAGTAAAGATATAAATCATAGCCAGCATAGGTACCATTATATTATGCCTACTATAGCTACCTCCTGAGGAAGCAGGTTCTACAACTAAAACCGTACAAGATCGTATTGTTTCTTTGGATTTCCAACCAATGGTCAGGCTAAGGAACTTCCTAATGCCACATGGGATCGCCTCTGGCTGGACGTCCCGAGAACTTAACCAGCTCTCTGCCAACACAAGGCCGGGTTACCTTTATCACTAGGTAACTACTACACGAATATGGCATCCCCCGGTCCCATTGGACCTTTAACCGAGCGCTCGTCACCAACAACACCACACAGAAATAGATATAGTGTATCAACATGAGTAAGTATCTGGGCTCCATACCATGATACCACCCTTTCCAGAAGGAAATGCACATACCCTAAAGGGAGCTACCCCTCATAACCTTGCCGCATCTTTCCTGTTTTGACCATTAACGGGATGTGAGGCTCGATGAATTCACGTCCACAAAAACACACTTTGTACAAAAAGCCGTGCTTTGGGTCAACAAATGATCAACACAATGATCACTAAGATAGACGATCAAATAAATGATCCTATCACAAATAATCAACACAATGATCATTTCAGCATCACTCGGCATGTCACATTACCAAAATGGGATATATCGCTGATAACTTCAACTATATAACCTTTGAGCTCGTACGTCTCAAAGAAGGGTGTTAAGCAAAGAATAAATTCTCCGCCACCAACAGAAATATATTTGAAAGAAATCGGCTTTATATCTCAAATTGTAATGTCAGGCATACAATCCATACAAGTCTGTTCCGGGATCGAACAGAACCGAAGGCACTTACAAAGAAGTCCTTGCAATCCGGATATTCACAATCCCGATCGAATTTCCCATCACTTAGGAGATCTCAATACCAGGAGCTACCCAGTGCAGAGACAATCGATAGGTCGTCCTATCGCTTTCACAAATACTCGGTCTTCAACACCGATCTTCAAATGCAATTCATAACGACGTATCACATATTCGGAATGGGTTATACGACCCCATGGTCCTTTCCCGGTTAACCCGAATAGTGAGCGCTTATTTAAAAATAAGTGTGGCATTCACATTCAAACAATTCACATCAAATACCCATTCAAAGGGAAATATTGATAGTCGGCTATTGAACTATCAATGGATATGCATACATCACCAGATTCCAAATAATTTTCCAAATTATTTATTTTCCAAAAATATCTTTACAAGATATATAATTTCAACACTTCAAAAATAAATCAATATTTATTTTTAAACAATTTCCACTTTTCACATATAAATTCCATAATGAATTTATATTTCAAAATATCCATGCATATACAATTTCAATAATTCATTTCAATTTATCTTCAGAAAAAGATAAACTCTAATTATTCACTTCATATTGGAAAACATTTCCATACTTATTTATTCATAAGTAATTCACAAATTCCTTTTTATTTTCAACACTTAGAAAATATTCAATATACTTAAATCGAATTAAGTATATAATTCATTCTTTAAGGAAATCATTCTCTTAAACATATTTATTTGGGCCAAAACGAATGTTACGTAAAACATCGTTACGACAACCCAAAATCACTAGTATAGGGATTCGAAATTAAAATAGATATATAAATCCCAATACTATTCAAAACATTTCCTTTCGGAAATCATTTACTATAACAACAGTGTTATAGTCCACATTTCCTTTTATTTCTCGAAAACGTCTATTTCAACGATAAATGTTGAAATCTATGGTTTCGAATCTCAACACCTTTTAAAACATCGTTAGATCGTTTAATTCAATTTAAACATCTCATTCAAAACAATTTCTTTAACATATCATTCACTATTCAAAAACGTGAATATACTTCTTTAACAAATTCCATCCTTTTATTCAATTTATTTTAAAGGATTATTCACTATTCAAAAATGTGAATATAACTCCATTAATAGATTATAACAATTAACTTATCAAAATAAGTCGTTTGCGAATTTATAAAACAACGTTTATAAATTCCATTTCCATTTATCCATAACAACTTCCTTTATAAATCTTCTTTATTTACCTATTCGATTTATAATCTTAATTATAAACCAAAAGTCCAAATTATAAGTCAAACACTTATAATTTATTTATTTGCAAAAATCGTTCCTTTGAACTTTACAAATTTTATAAACCTATTGTTTATAAAATTCCATTTATAACTTCACCGTTATATAATTCTATAAATTTCATTCATTAATGAATTTCATTTTCACTTCATTCAAACACTTATAAAAACTCGTTTTATAATGTCAATATTTCGATTTATAAATATCCATTTATAAATCTCTTAATATAAATCAATTTATATTATTCTTTTAAAACGTCTTTAAATTCCTTTATAATTTCATCATTTCGATTTATAAAATAATCAAATTTTATAAATCCTATTTTTTTAAACTTTTTATAACAAGTTCAGAATTCCATTTAAACTCTTTTATAAAGTCATTAATTCCTTATTTTCAAAAATCAGCTTTTAACTATATTTCACAAAAATCATAATTTTATAACTTCTAAAATTATATAACGTTTATTTATTTAAATGGATCAATTCCAAAAATATTTTTATATTTCAAAAATCACTTTGAAAATCATTTTAAAATCCCAAAATCTGGGTCCAATGATGCTACACACCAAATAGTCAATCACGACTAACAACGATATCATATATCGATATGATAATCAATCAAATATCAAAATATCTGAAATAAAATAAATACTGTTGAGGAATCCAGTTGGATCCCTCCAACCTGTTTCCTGCATCCAAAAACATTAGCACAATACCAATTTCGCTCCAGTACGAAATTATCGCGGTACATGTTCTTATTAAATATTATCCGCTTACTAACGGCGTAATAGGGTCTCATCCGCTAAACAAAAAATGCGGGAAATCAACAACTGCAATATATACATATGCCAATATATATATATTGATATTATATATAATACCAATTTCACTGTTTATGAAATATTCGCGGTATATGTTTATATTAAATAACATCCGCTTACTAACGGCGCATAATGTCTATTTTAACAATCAATAATTTACAGTCATCATTCAAACATGCATTCAAATATTTTAAATCTAACTATTTAAAATAAAATCGAAATCTATTCGATTGAGTGAGAAATTCTCACCTTGGTTTTAATTTCCGTTTTAGCTTTTATTTCGAATAAAATTAAACGCACGTTTAATTTTACCCGAAATTCTCACTAACTCCAATCGACTCCAAACCAACTCCATCGCGTAGTGCTCGTCCATACGATTCCAACGCAATTGAGTTTGCATTTTTTCGACCTCGTATGAAAAAGATATTGATTTTTGAAGTTTGTACGCGATTTATATAACTTAATTTACAACATACTTATATATTTTATACCCAAAGCATCCTGGGCCTTAGGATCATGCTCCAACTCATCACCACCGCACCCTTGCTTCTTCCATCCCTCACGCGCAAGCTACAGACAACCACGAAGAAACAAAACCCATAAACATAAATTTAGGGTTTAATTTACAAGCCTCCTTGCTCGATGATTCTTCGATCAACAAGCGCCAAACGAAGCCCCCTCCTCTCCACCATGCTCGGCCTGAAACACTTGAAACTCGGCCCCCTTTTTCACCTAGAATCTCGTGCACGGCCTGTAGGGAACGGCCCCCTCTAACCTCCTCCACGTTGCACCAAAATCCATCATATCCGTATGGATTGAAAGCTCATCTCGTGCTCTTCATCCTTCGTGTTGAACACATCGGCTAAATCTTGATGGATTGGAAGAGATTAAGGATTGAAATTGGGACAATTCTGGCCATTGAATAATTAGTGGCGGCTAGGGTTGAATTAGGGTTAGGTTTTGTTTTTATTTTCTAAGTTATGAAGAGTATGGTGTATTTATAGAAAAAGCTAGCGTAAACACTATTCATCCCGGGAATTCCGAACTCCGATTTAGGCGCCGTAACCAGCGTACCTAGGGTTTACCCCGCGTTCCGGACACAATGGAACAGGTTTCGGAAGCTAATTCGGAAGTATGTGCGAGTTATGGCTGAAAACGCTCAATTTGAATTAAACCGATTTAAATCGATTTCTAGGCGTTTTAATTTGTACCGGACAAACGGTAAATCCAATTGACTTGAAATTTGAAACCTTACAATAATATCACATTACGGATCCGATGAAACTGGTTTCGTCGAATTCCGAGACTTTTTGAAAAATGGCTATTTTGACTCGCCAAATTTAAATTAAAAACGATTCGATGCGTTTCGAGCTGCCACGATCAAACGATAACTCCGATTGACACGAAATTTGAAATCCGGTAATAACTAACCATTACGGATCCAATGAAACTAGTTTCGTTCAATTCTGAGACTGTCCAAAAATTGGCTATTTTATAGTCGATTATTAAATATTAAAATATTCAATTTTCACAAATTAACTTCTAATTCGATTTTAAAAGTTCTAAAATATCATTCTAACTTCAACATGATAAAATAAAATTTTACAAATTATTTTCTATCATATTTAACTCAATTTTCAATTATTTTCATAATTTAACGTATTAAATTATCGATTTAATTATCCAATTAAATCCTAAAATTCAAATAAAAATTTATTCGACTTATAAATTCACTTATTAATATCTAAAATTAATTAAATATTCAAATTTTAAATTTAATAAAATTCTGGGTCGTTACAATCTTTCCCCCTTAAAAGAATTTCGTCCTCGAAATTACAAGTAAGAAAGGTTACAGAATTCATTAACCTTCCAAAATTCATAATTAAACTTCTTATGATAACTTTTACTAAGTTTTCAAATCATACTTAGTTATCTTTTCAAAAAAACAAATTATATCATTTAACTTTCAATTCCAAATCAAAGTTTAAGTTTTCAAAATTTTCCAATTTTCTCAAATTTTTTCTAACGCCTTAAATTTTCGGAAAAATTCGCCATAGTCTCCTTTGCGCGGCTCGATCCGAAAAAAAAATGACAGTATATATATCACAAATATACATCTCATCAAGTAATGAGGCATCCCGAAGGGAAAAAAGTGTAAAAGTACGATATTTAATCCGAGATATGTACCTTATATTTTATTAGCGAGCATATACGGCTAATATAGCGCTAAAGCGAACTCCAAATGCGAAGCAAACGCGATCCGCACCTACTAAACACTTAACAAACAATATGAGAACATGCACATATGCAAATAATCTCAATATACAACATATAGCAACATAACAACTATATATGCCAACATAGCAAATGCAATAAACAACGAATGCAATCATCAACCAACTAACATCCATATCCAATAAACATTCATTCATATTCTCATTCATATTTAATGAATTGGTTTTCACTCTAAATCATATTTGATTTATTAACATTGGATTTTATCAACATTCATTCTCAATTTTAATTAGTTTGCATTCACTAATTAAATCCTATTCACTTTCAATTCTATTCAAATTTATTTATTTTCCATTTGAATTCAATTTCATAGCTTTCAATTTCATTAATACTTAATGAATTTTATACAATCAACTAACAATCAAATAACAACCAATGTATATCAATTACAACCAAATTTCCTTGCTTCACTTACATTCATTTTGGTTTAACATCTTTACTTTCCAATTGGTTTTATTAAATTGATTTCATTCAATTTATTCAACTTCTAATAACATTAGATTTTAATGAATTAACACTTTTATTCATTATTTCATATCAATTATTCACATTCAATTGATTAACATTCAATTCATTCATTCAATTCAATTTCTAAAGTTGAATTTTTATTTATATACTCAAGTTCATATCCACTTAATCCACTTGATAATTTACTTCGATACTGAAATCAATTCCATTCAACAACACTTAAGTTATATTCCATTTAACTTTAGATTCATTTTTATTTACAACTCATATTCATATAGTTTCACTTCTTATATATATAAGTTTATTTCACAATTGTAAATCACTTTAATTATAATTCAATTCTTATAATTCTTTTGCTTATACAATTATTCTTTTATTTTAGATTATTCAAACAACCTAACAATCAACTTATATACACTTTAATAATTCTGAAAAATTATTCCTTTATATATAAAATATAATCAAGGCAAAATTATTTCATTTACTCAATTTAAAACAATACTGTGCCGAATTGTTCTATTCAAGTGTTTATAGATCCCTATCAACAACGTTAATTACTCGTATTAACCAGAATCCATATACCACTCAATAAACCAATCATCACAATATAAAACAATTTTATATCACTAACAAATACGCTCTCATAGCTATTATTACACTCAAACTCATTCTAGAGTACTACTGACTCTATCTCTAATGAATTATACCCAACAGAACCATGGTTGTCGCTTAACCATCAGAGCTCTGATACCAAATGTAAAGACCCGTAAGTCCGTACTCCTTGAATAGACACTAATCTCCTTTGTTTAATTCAAGATGAACGAAAATACGAACCCTTAGGGGTTTTAAGAAGAATTTAGAAAAAAAAAAAGAGAGAAGAGATAAAGAAATAGAGAAATAGAGGGAAAAGAAGATAGACAATTTTTAGAAAACAGAGAAAGAAAACAGAGAATTTGAAAATAGAAAGATAGAATAGAAGAATTTTGGAAAATAGAAGATAGAAGAATTTTAAAAATAGAACGGACAGAAAGGAAACAAAAAAGAACAACATCAGAATCTCACAATTCGCAGCGGAACAACATATAATAATAAATGAATAATCTTTAAACAAAGAACTATATCAGTTATTACATTACATTTCATTACATCATATCATCAGAGTGTACAACAACATACAACAATAAACAGTGCAGCGGAAAAAGAAATACTATATACTAGTAATACGCCATGCCAATCCAGCTTGCCTCCAGCAACTCCAGAATATCCAGAATATCCTGATAAACCTGTCTCTTGACTGCCCGTGTGGAAATTGGTGGGCACCCAGAGTTTAGGAATGAAAACAATAAACTCCGAGTCAGTCATGTGACTGGTGTGAGAACTCAAAACAGTTTATTTATTTATTTTTTTTATCAAAAGAGGAATATTTTTAAATCAATTCGCAATGCTTTTAAAAATGTAACTACCATAAGACCTCCCACCACACACACAATGCAAACGCAGACTTGGAGGAGATTTCTTCTTATGTTAGTCAAAGATGCTTGATACGCATTAAAATAACATTTGATATTATTACTAGTGCATAGTGTAGAACAAATCCTTTCGAAAGTAAAGATATAAATCATAGCCAGCATAGGTACCATTATATTATGCCTACTATAGCTACCTCCTGAGGAAGCAGGTTCTACAACTAAAACCGTACAAGATCGTTTTGTTTCTTTGGATTTCCAACCAATGGTCAGGCTAAGGAACTTCCTACTGCCACATGGGATCGCCTCTGGCTGGACGTCCCGAGAACTTAACCAGCTCTCTGCCAACACAAGGCCGGGTTACCTTTATCACTAGGTAACTACTACACGAATATGGCATCCCCCGGTCCCATTGGACCTTTAACCGAGCGCTCGTCACCAACAACACCACACAGAAATAGATATAGTGTATCAACATGAGTAAGTATCTGGGCTCCATACCATGATACCACCCTTTCCAGAAGGAAATGCACATACCCTAAAGGGAGCTACCCCTCATAACCTTGCCGCATCTTTCCTGTTTTGACCATTAACGGGATGTGAGGCTCGATGAATTCACGTCCACAAAAACACACTTTGTACAAAAAGCCGTGCTTTGGGTCAACAAATGATCAACACAATGATCACTAAGATAGACGATCAAATAAATGATCCTATCACAAATAATCAACACAATGATCATTTCAGCATCACTCAGCATGTCACATTACCAAAATGGGATATATCGCTGATAACTTCAACTATATAACCTTTGAGCTCGTACGTCTCAAAGAAGGGTGTTAAGCAAAGAATAAATTCTCCGCCACCAACAGAAATATATTTGAAAGAAATCGGCTTTATATCTCAAATTGTAATGTCAGGCATACAATCCATACAAGTCTGTTCCGGGATCGAACAGAACCAAAGGCACTTACAAAGAAGTCCTTGCAATCCGGATATTCACAATCCCGATCGAATTTCCCATCACTTAGGAGATCTCAATACCAGGAGCTACCCAGTGCAGAGACAATCGATAGGTCGTCCTATCGCTTTCACAAATACTCGGTCTTCAACACCGATCTTCAAATGCAATTCATAACGACGTATCACATATTCGGAATGGGTTATACGACCCCATGGTCCTTTCCCGGTTAACCCGAATAGTGAGCGCTTATTTAAAAATAAGTGTGGCATTCACATTCAAACAATTCACATCAAATACCCATTCAAAGGGAAATATTGATAGTCGGCTATTGAACTATCAATGGATATGCATACATCACCAGATTCCAAATAATTTTCCAAATTATTTATTTTCCAAAAATATCTTTACAAGATATATAATTTCAACACTTCAAAAATAAATCAATATTTATTTTTAAACAATTTCCACTTTTCACATATAAATTCCATAATGAATTTATATTTCAAAATATCCATGCATATACAATTTCAATAATTCATTTCAATTTATCTTCAGAAAAAGATAAACTCTAATTATTCACTTCATATTGGAAAACATTTCCATACTTATTTATTCATAAGTAATTCACAAATTCCTTTTTATTTTCAACACTTAGAAAATATTCAATATACTTAAATCGAATTAAGTATATAATTCATTCTTTAAGGAAATCATTCTCTTAAACATATTTATTTGGGCCAAAACGAATGTTACGTAAAACATCGTTACGACAACCCAAAATCACTAGTATAGGGATTCGAAATTAAAATAGATATATAAATCCCAATACTATTCAAAACATTTCCTTTCGGAAATCATTTACTATAACAACAGTGTTATAGTCCACATTTCCTTTTATTTCTCGAAAACGTCTATTTCAACGATAAATGTTGAAATCTATGGTTTCGAATCTCAACACCTTTTAAAACATCGTTAGATCGTTTAATTCAATTTAAACATCTCATTCAAAACAATTTCTTTAACATATCATTCACTATTCAAAAACGTGAATATACTTCTTTAACAAATTCCATCCTTTTATTCAATTTATTTTAAAGGATTATTCACTATTCAAAAATGTGAATATAACTCCATTAATAGATTATAACAATTAACTTATCAAAATAAGTCGTTTGCGAATTTATAAAACAACGTTTATAAATTCCATTTCCATTTATCCATAACAACTTCCTTTATAAATCTTCTTTATTTACCTATTCGATTTATAATCTTAATTATAAACCAAAAGTCCAAATTATAAGTCAAACACTTATAATTTATTTATTTGCAAAAATCGTTCCTTTGAACTTTACAAATTTTATAAACCTATTGTTTATAAAATTCCATTTATAACTTCACCGTTATATAATTCTATAAATTTCATTCATTAATGAATTTCATTCATTAATGAATTTCATTTTCACTTCATTCAAACACTTATAAAAACTCGTTTTATAATGTCAATATTTCGATTTATAAATATCCATTTATAAATCTCTTAATATAAATCAATTTATATTATTCTTTTAAAACGTCTTTAAATTCCTTTATAATTTCATCATTTCGATTTATAAAATAATCAAATTTTATAAATCCTATTTTTTTAAACTTTTTATAACAAGTTCAGAATTCCATTTAAACTCTTTTATAAAGTCATTAATTCCTTATTTTCAAAAATCAGCTTTTAACTATATTTCACAAAAATCATAATTTTATAACTTCTAAAATTATATAACGTTTATTTATTTAAATGGATCAATTCCAAAAATATTTTTATATTTCAAAAATCACTTTGAAAATCATTTTAAAATCCCAAAATCTGGGTCCAATGATGCTACACACCAAATAGTCAATCACGACTAACAACGATATCATATATCGATATGATAATCAATCAAATATCAAAATATCTGAAATAAAATAAATACTGTTGAGGAATCCAGTTGGATCCCTCCAACCTGTTTCCTGCATCCAAAAACATTAGCACAATACCAATTTCGCTCCAGTACGAAATTATCGCGGTACATGTTCTTATTAAATATTATCCGCTTACTAACGGCGTAATAGGGTCTCATCCGCTAAACAAAAAATGCGGGAAATCAACAACTGCAATATATACATATGCCAATATATATATATTGATATTATATATAATACCAATTTCACTGTTTATGAAATATTCGCGGTATATGTTTATATTAAATAACATCCGCTTACTAACGGCGCATAATGTCTATTTTAACAATCAATAATTTACAGTCATCATTCAAACATGCATTCAAATATTTTAAATCTAACTATTTAAAATAAAATCGAAATCTATTCGATTGAGTGAGAAATTCTCACCTTGGTTTTAATTTCCGTTTTAGCTTTTATTTCGAATAAAATTAAACGCGCGTTTAATTTTACCCGAAATTCTCACTAACTCCAATCGACTCCAAACCAACTCCATCGCGTAGTGCTCGTCCATACGATTCCAACGCAATTGAGTTTGCATTTTTTCGACCTCGTATGAAAAAGATATTGATTTTTGAAGTTTGTACGCGATTTATATAACTTAATTTACAACATACTTATATATTTTATACCCAAAGCATCCTGGGCCTTAGGATCATGCTCCAACTCATCACCACCGCACCCTTGCTTCTTCCATCCCTCACGCGCAAGCTACAGACAACCACGAAGAAACAAAACCCATAAACATAAATTTAGGGTTTAATTTACAAGCCTCCTTGCTCGATGATTCTTCGATCAACAAGCGCCAAACGAAGCCCCCTCCTCTCCACCATGCTCGGCCTGAAACACTTGAAACTCGGCCCCCTTTTTCACCTAGAATCTCGTGCACGGCCTGTAGGGAACGGCCCCCTCTAACCTCCTCCACGTTGCACCAAAATCCATCATATCCGTATGGATTGAAAGCTCATCTCGTGCTCTTCATCCTTCGTGTTGAACACATCGGCTAAATCTTGATGGATTGGAAGAGATTAAGGATTGAAATTGGGACAATTCTGGCCATTGAATAATTAGTGGCGGCTAGGGTTGAATTAGGGTTAGGTTTTGTTTTTATTTTCTAAGTTATGAAGAGTATGGTGTATTTATAGAAAAAGCTAGCGTAAACACTATTCATCCCGGGAATTCCGAACTCCGATTTAGGCGCCGTAACCAGCGTACCTAGGGTTTACCCCGCGTTCCGGACACAATGGAACAGGTTTCGGAAGCTAATTCGGAAGTATGTGCGAGTTATGGCTGAAAACGCTCAATTTGAATTAAACCGATTTAAATCGATTTCTAGGCGTTTTAATTTGTACCGGACAAACGGTAAATCCAATTGACTTGAAATTTGAAACCTTACAATAATATCACATTACGGATCCGATGAAACTGGTTTCGTCGAATTCCTAGACTTTTTGAAAAATGGCTATTTTGACTCGCCAAATTTAAATTAAAAACGATTCGATGCGTTTCGAGCTGCCACGATCAAACGATAACTCCGATTGACACGAAATTTGAAATCCGGTAATAACTAACCATTACGGATCCAATGAAACTAGTTTCGTTCAATTCTGAGACTGTCCAAAAATTGGCTATTTTACAGTCGATTATTAAATATTAAAATATTCAATTTTCACAAATTAACTTCTAATTCGATTTTAAAAGTTCTAAAATATCATTCTAACTTCAACATGATAAAATAAAATTTTACAAATTATTTTCTATCATATTTAACTCAATTTTCAATTATTTTCATAATTTAACGTATTAAATTATCGATTTAATTATCCAATTAAATCCTAAAATTCAAATAAAAATTTATTCGACTTATAAATTCACTTATTAATATCTAAAATTAATAAAATATTCAAATTTTAAATTTAATAAAATTCTGGGTCGTTACAATCTTTCCCCCTTAAAAGAATTTCGTCCTCGAAATTACAAGTAAGAAAGGTTACAGAATTCATTAACCTTCCAAAATTCATAATTAAACTTCTTATGATAACTTTTACTAAGTTTTCAAATCATACTTAGTTATCTTTTCAAAAAAACAAATTATATCATTTAACTTTCAATTCCAAATCAAAGTTTAAGTTTTCAAAATTTTCCAATTTTCTCAAATTTTTTCTAACGCCTTAAATTTTCGGAAAAATTCGCCATAGTCTCCTTTGCGCGGCTCGATCCGAAAAAAAAATGACAGTATATATATCACAAATATACATCTCATCAAGTAATGAGGCATCCCGAAGGGAAAAAAGTGTAAAAGTACGATATTTAATCCGAGATATGTACCTTATATTTTATTAGCGAGCATATACGGCTAATATAGCGCTAAAGCGAACTCCAAATGCGAAGCAAACGCGATCCGCACCTACTAAACACTTAACAAACAATATGAGAACATGCACATATGCAAATAATCTCAATATACAACATATAGCAACATAACAACTATATATGCCAACATAGCAAATGCAATAAACAACGAATGCAATCATCAACCAACTAACATCCATATCCAATAAACATTCATTCATATTCTCATTCATATTTAATGAATTGGTTTTCACTCTAAATCATATTTGATTTATTAACATTGGATTTTATCAACATTCATTCTCAATTTTAATTAGTTTGCATTCACTAATTAAATCCTATTCACTTTCAATTCTATTCAAATTTATTTATTTTCCATTTGAATTCAATTTCATAGCTTTCAATTTCATTAATACTTAATGAATTTTATACAATCAACTAACAATCAAATAACAACCAATGTATATCAATTACAACCAAATTTCCTTGCTTCACTTACATTCATTTTGGTTTAACATCTTTACTTTCCAATTGGTTTTATTAAATTGATTTCATTCAATTTATTCAACTTCTAATAACATTAGATTTTAATGAATTAACACTTTTATTCATTATTTCATATCAATTATTCACATTCAATTGATTAACATTCAATTCATTCATTCAATTCAATTTCTAAAGTTGAATTTTTATTTATATACTCAAGTTCATATCCACTTAATCCACTTGATTATTTACTTCGATACTGAAATCAATTCCATTCAACAACACTTAAGTTATATTCCATTTAACTTTAAATTCATTTTTATTTACAACTCATATTCATATAGTTTCACTTCTTATATATATAAGTTTATTTCACAATTGTAAATCACTTTAATTATAATTCAATTCTTATAATTCTTTTGCTTATACAATTATTCTTTTATTTTAGATTATTCAAACAACCTAACAATCAACTTATATACACTTTAATAATTCTGAAAAATTATTCCTTTATATATAAAATATAATCAAGGCAAAATTATTTCATTTACTCAATTTAAAACAATACTGTGCCGAATTGTTCTATTCAAGTGTTTATAGATCCCTATCAACAACGTTAATTACTCGTATTAACCAGAATCCATATACCACTCAATAAACCAATCATCACAATATAAAACAATTTTATATCACTAACAAATACGCTCTCATAGCTATTATTACACTCAAACTCATTCTAGAGTACTACTGACTCTATCTCTAATGAATTATACCCAACAGAACCATGGTTGTCGCTTAACCATCAGAGCTCTGATACCAAATGTAAAGACCCGTAAGTCCGTACTCCTTGAATAGACACTAATCTCCTTTGTTTAATTCAAGATGAACGAAAATACGAACCCTTAGGGGTTTTAAGAAGAATTTAGAAAAAAAAAGAAGAGAGAAGAGATAAAGAAATAGAGAAATAGAGGGAAAAGAAGATAGACAATTTTTAGAAAACAGAGAAAGAAAACAGAGAATTTGAAAATAGAAAGATAGAATAGAAGAATTTTGGAAAATAGAAGATAGAAGAATTTTAAAAATAGAACGGACAGAAAGGAAACAAAAAAGAACAACATCAGAATCTCACAATTCGCAGCGGAACAACATATAATAATAAATGAATAATCTTTAAACAAAGAACTATATCAGTTATTACATTACATTTCATTACATCATATCATCAGAGTGTACAACAACATACAACAATAAACAGTGCAGCGGAAAAAGAAATACTATATACTAGTAATACGCCATGCCAATCCAGCTTGCCTCCAGCAACTCCAGAATATCCAGAATATCCTGATAAACCTGTCTCTTGACTGCCCGTGTGGAAATTGGTGGGCACCCAGAGTTTAGGAATGAAAACAATAAACTCCGAGTCAGTCATGTGACTGGTGTGAGAACTCAAAACAGTTTATTTATTTATTTATTTTATCAAAAGAGGAATATTTTTAAATCAATTCGCAATGCTTTTAAAAATGTAACTACCATAAGACCTCCCACCACACACACAATGCAAACGCAGACTTGGAGGAGATTTCTTCTTATGTTAGTCAAAGATGCTTGATACGCATTAAAATAACATTTGATATTATTACTAGTGCATAGTGTAGAACAAATCCTTTCGAAAGTAAAGATATAAATCATAGCCAGCATAGGTACCATTATATTATGCCTACTATAGCTACCTCCTGAGGAAGCAGGTTCTACAACTAAAACCGTACAAGATCGTATTGTTTCTTTGGATTTCCAACCAATGGTCAGGCTAAGGAACTTCCTACTGCCACATGGGATCGCCTCTGGCTGGACGTCCCGAGAACTTAACCAGCTCTCTGCCAACACAAGGCCGGGTTACCTTTATCACTAGGTAACTACTACACGAATATGGCATCCCCCGGTCCCATTGGACCTTTAACCGAGCGCTCGTCACCAACAACACCACACAGAAATAGATATAGTGTATCAACATGAGTAAGTATCTGGGCTCCATACCATGATACCACCCTTTCCAGAAGGAAATGCACATACCCTAAAGGGAGCTACCCCTCATAACCTTGCCGCATCTTTCCTGTTTTGACCATTAACGGGATGTGAGGCTCGATGAATTCACGTCCACAAAAACACACTTTGTACAAAAAGCCGTGCTTTGGGTCAACAAATGATCAACACAATGATCACTAAGATAGACGATCAAATAAATGATCCTATCACAAATAATCAACACAATGATCATTTCAGCATCACTCAGCATGTCACATTACCAAAATGGGATATATCGCTGATAACTTCAACTATATAACATTTGAGCTCGTACGTCTCAAAGAAGGGTGTTAAGCAAAGAATAAATTCTCCGCCACCAACAGAAATATATTTGAAAGAAATCGGCTTTATATCTCAAATTGTAATGTCAGGCATACAATCCATACAAGTCTGTTCCGGGATCGAACAGAACCAAAGGCACTTACAAAGAAGTCCTTGCAATCCGGATATTCACAATCCCGATCGAATTTCCCATCACTTAGGAGATCTCAATACCAGGAGCTACCCAGTGCAGAGACAATCGATAGGTCGTCCTATCGCTTTCACAAATACTCGGTCTTCAACACCGATCTTCAAATGCAATTCATAACGACGTATCACATATTCGGAATGGGTTATACGACCCCATGGTCCTTTCCCGGTTAACCCGAATAGTGAGCGCTTATTTAAAAATAAGTGTGGCATTCACATTCAAACAATTCACATCAAATACCCATTCAAAGGGAAATATTGATAGTCGGCTATTGAACTATCAATGGATATGCATACATCACCAGATTCCAAATAATTTTCCAAATTATTTATTTTCCAAAAATATCTTTACAAGATATATAATTTCAACACTTCAAAAATAAATCAATATTTATTTTTAAACAATTTCCACTTTTCACATATAAATTCCATAATGAATTTATATTTCAAAATATCCATGCATATACAATTTCAATAATTCATTTCAATTTATCTTCAGAAAAAGATAAACTCTAATTATTCACTTCATATTGGAAAACATTTCCATACTTATTTATTCATAAGTAATTCACAAATTCCTTTTTATTTTCAACACTTAGAAAATATTCAATATACTTAAATCGAATTAAGTATATAATTCATTCTTTAAGGAAATCATTCTCTTAAACATATTTATTTGGGCCAAAACGAATGTTACGTAAAACATCGTTACGACAACCCAAAATCACTAGTATAGGGATTCGAAATTAAAATAGATATATAAATCCCAATACTATTCAAAACATTTCCTTTCGGAAATCATTTACTATAACAACAGTGTTATAGTCCACATTTCCTTTTATTTCTCGAAAACGTCTATTTCAACGATAAATGTTGAAATCTATGGTTTCGAATCTCAACACCTTTTAAAACATCGTTAGATCGTTTAATTCAATTTAAACATCTCATTCAAAACAATTTCTTTAACATATCATTCACTATTCAAAAACGTGAATATACTTCTTTAACAAATTCCATCCTTTTATTCAATTTATTTTAAAGGATTATTCACTATTCAAAAATGTGAATATAACTCCATTAATAGATTATAACAATTAACTTATCAAAATAAGTCGTTTGCGAATTTATAAAACAACGTTTATAAATTCCATTTCCATTTATCCATAACAACTTCCTTTATAAATCTTCTTTATTTACCTATTCGATTTATAATCTTAATTATAAACCAAAAGTCCAAATTATAAGTCAAACACTTATAATTTATTTATTTGCAAAAATCGTTCCTTTGAACTTTACAAATTTTATAAACCTATTGTTTATAAAATTCCATTTATAACTTCACCGTTATATAATTCTATAAATTTCATTCATTAATGAATTTCATTCATTAATGAATTTCATTTTCACTTCATTCAAACACTTATAAAAACTCGTTTTATAATGTCAATATTTCGATTTATAAATATCCATTTATAAATCTCTTAATATAAATCAATTTATATTATTCTTTTAAAACGTCTTTAAATTCCTTTATAATTTCATCATTTCGATTTATAAAATAATCAAATTTTATAAATCCTATTTTTTAAAACTTTTTATAACAAGTTCAGAATTCCATTTAAACTCTTTTATAAAGTCATTAATTCCTTATTTTCAAAAATCAGCTTTTAACTATATTTCACAAAAATCATAATTTTATAACTTCTAAAATTATATAACGTTTATTTATTTAAATGGATCAATTCCAAAAATATTTTTATATTTCAAAAATCACTTTGAAAATCATTTTAAAATCCCAAAATCTGGGTCCAATGATGCTACACACCAAATAGTCAATCACGACTAACAACGATATCATATATCGATATGATAATCAATCAAATATCAAAATATCTGAAATAAAATAAATACTGTTGAGGAATCCAGTTGGATCCCTCCAACCTGTTTCCTGCATCCAAAAACATTAGCACAATACCAATTTCGCTCCAGTACGAAATTATCGCGGTACATGTTCTTATTAAATATTATCCGCTTACTAACGGCGTAATAGGGTCTCATCCGCTAAACAAAAAATGCGGGAAATCAACAACTGTAATATATACATATGCCAATATATATATTGATATTATATATAATACCAATTTCACTATTTATGAAATATTCGCGGTATATGTTTATATTAAATAACATCCGCTTACTAACGGCGCATAATGTCTATTTTAACAATCAATAATTTACAGTCATCATTCAAACATGCATTCAAATATTTTAAATCTAACTATTTAAAATAAAATCGAAATCTATTCGATTGAGTGAGAAATTCTCACCTTGGTTTTAATTTCCGTTTTAGCTTTTATTTCGAATAAAATTAAACGCGCGTTTAATTTTACCCGAAATTCTCACTAACTCCAATCGACTCCAAACCAACTCCATCGCGTAGTGCTCGTCCATACGATTCCAACGCAATTGAGTTTGCATTTTTTCGACCTCGTATGAAAAAGATATTGATTTTTGAAGTTTGTACGCGATTTATATAACTTAATTTACAACATACTTATATATTTTATACCCAAAGCATCCTGGGCCTTAGGATCATGCTCCAACTCATCACCACCGCACCCTTGCTTCTTCCATCCCTCACGCGCAAGCTACAGACAACCACGAAGAAACAAAACCCATAAACATAAATTTAGGGTTTAATTTACAAGCCTCCTTGCTCGATGATTCTTCGATCAACAAGCGCCAAACGAAGCCCCCTCCTCTCCACCATGCTCGGCCTGAAACACTTGAAACTCGGCCCCCTTTTTCACCTAGAATCTCGTGCACGGCCTGTAGGGAACGGCCCCCTCTAACCTCCTCCACGTTGCACCAAAATCCATCATATCCGTATGGATTGAAAGCTCATCTCGTGCTCTTCATCCTTCGTGTTGAACACATCGGCTAAATCTTGATGGATTGGAAGAGATTAAGGATTGAAATTGGGACAATTCTGGCCATTGAATAATTAGTGGCGGCTAGGGTTGAATTAGGGTTAGGTTTTGTTTTTATTTTCTAAGTTATGAAGAGTATGGTGTATTTATAGAAAAAGCTAGCGTAAACACTATTCATCCCGGGAATTCCGAACTCCGATTTAGGCGCCGTAACCAGCGTACCTAGGGTTTACCCCGCGTTCCGGACACAATGGAACAGGTTTCGGAAGCTAATTCGGAAGTATGTGCGAGTTATGGCTGAAAACGCTCAATTTGAATTAAACCGATTTAAATCGATTTCTAGGCGTTTTAATTTGTACCGGACAAACGGTAAATCCAATTGACTTGAAATTTGAAACCTTACAATAATATCACATTACGGATCCGATGAAACTGGTTTCGTCGAATTCCGAGACTTTTTGAAAAATGGCTATTTTGACTCGCCAAATTTAAATTAAAAACGATTCGATGCGTTTCGAGCTGCCACGATCAAACGATAACTCCGATTGACACGAAATTTGAAATCCGGTAATAACTAACCATTACGGATCCAATGAAACTAGTTTCGTTCAATTCTGAGACTGTCCAAAAATTGGCTATTTTACAGTCGATTATTAAATATTAAAATATTCAATTTTCACAAATTAACTTCTAATTCGATTTTAAAAGTTCTAAAATATCATTCTAACTTCAACATGATAAAATAAAATTTTACAAATTATTTTCTATCATATTTAACTCAATTTTCAATTATTTTCATAATTTAACGTATTAAATTATCGATTTAATTATCCAATTAAATCCTAAAATTCAAATAAAAATTTATTCGACTTATAAATTCACTTATTAATATCTAAAATTAATAAAATATTCAAATTTTAAATTTAATAAAATTCTGGGTCGTTACATTAATTAATTTAGAATAATCAATGGATGGGCTGATAGGTAATTACTTAATGTAATTAATAAAATATAATTACTCTGTGAAATTAATCAAGGGATTAATTAAGACAGTTAATTAAGGGGTAATTAATTTATTTAATGAAGTAAATAACAAGGTAGATAATTACAGGATGAGATAAATCAAGAGTGATAATATTTGTGGTTTAATTACCGATTAATTATTTAATGTGATTAAATTTGATTAGGATAAATTGAAAAGTAAATGAGAAATCATTAATTTATATAATCAATGATGTAAATAAAGGTTGATTAATTAATATAAATTAATCAATAATAAGTGATTTGTGAGAAATTAATTAAGTAAGTAATTAAGGATTAATGTAATTAATATAGTTAATTAATTTATGAAGTAATTAAGATTACTTATTGCTTTTCGTTAAGAATAATAAATATTATGAAGTTAATTAATGATAATTACTTGAATGAAATTGAAGGATAATTAATCCAGATTGATTAATTAAGATGAATAATGAAGGGATGATTGATTTATTGATTTGAAATTAATTAATGACAAGTGAAGGAATCTAAGCGATTGAGGTTTGAAATTCAATTAGAATTAATTAAATTAATTTTGGTAACGATCAAGTTTTGCTTATGGATGATTGAATGGTATTGGATGTTTTGAATGAGTTGATATCTTTGATATAAATGTTGTGTATTTCATTTGGATAACTTGGGTTAGGATGACATGAGACGCGAAGAGACCGGAGTCGGGTATTAGGAAATACCCGAAACCACTGGCTGGAGTGAATTGTTTTAAAGGAATTGGACTATTTTAAATCTAAATCTTTGGTACTTAGAAAACTTATGTGTGAAATAAGTGATCTCTATAACATATTGTGAATTTGTAAATTGATTCGAGTTACCCCGGGTTCTATATAAGTTGTATGCTTTGTATTCCATGTTGGATGAGTTACTCACGCTGGTTTCCAGATTGACCCGGATGTTACTTTAATGTAATGCTCGGGTCAGACCGAGTATTACAGATTTTCAGGTAGGGACGTTCTGGAGCTCAGGAGGCGAGCTGGATGGCAAGAACATATAGAGTATTTCCGCTGTATTATATTACTGTATATCTAAGACATGATAATTGTGTATATTCAGTGTCTGTATATATATGTAACTATGATGTATTAAAATGTAATTGACAGATATAGTATTCTTTTGTAAACTGTTATTATTTATTATTATATTTTATCCGCTGCGAATGTGAGATGTTAAGTTTCTGTTCTTCTTCTATCTCTTTCTTCTTTTTCATAACTATATGGAATTTTCGGGATCGAAAAATTTTGGGTCGTTACATGTAAAATATTGAGACTTGGCATATTTTGAAGATTGAGAACATAACAGATCGATTGTAAGAAAAAAAATAAAGGATTTGGACAGCGTGGTTGATCCATGATGGACCGGTACCGATCCATCAAAGTTGTCATTCTGGGTATTTCGGCTAAGGCATGAAAAAAAGAAGTTTATTTTGACCAAGTACATGGACCAGTACTGATCCATGATGGATCGGTATCGATCGATGCTACAGTGGCATGTTGATGTGGACTTCCAAGGGAAACTAACTGGAGCATATGTGGATCATCCAAGTAGGAAAGTTCTATATGATGACGACTTGCGGAGTGGAACAAGGGAATTCTATTGTCGGTACGTATGCTAAGGGATAATTGGTAAATAAAGGCTTTGATGTATGCTTGTAAAGGAGTAGATGGGGACGCTTGTTGTGGATCATACGATTCGATTCATATCTTTGGCCTTGGTCTAGTTCCTACCCGTTTGAGTGGGAATTGATTACAACATCGATGCATCCGCGACATTGAGTGGCCGTTGACCTCACGACGGTGTTTATTTGAGTTATCATATATCTAAGTGCACTTTGAATATGAGAGATGCCAAATTGTTTGATGGTTATTATGCTTGTTATGGTTGTATATGTGATATAGGTATTATTGAGTTTAATACCCAAACACCATAATATATAGTTAGATGGAGTAGTACACCTATACTAATGAAAGTATGTTAGCATATATTATGTTTACATGCTAACTTGTTGGATGTAGGAGAAGGTGAGGTATGACTTTACAAACCATATTGCTCTTCTTTACAGTATATCGACTTTATACATGCTTTTAAAGATCATAGACAACTCATACTAGACTATTGTCTGATTTGAGGTTATTTGTGTTGCTTCCTATATTATTGAGTGCTCTTAAATAGGTAGATTGAGAGACAAGTGTAAGGATAGAGCATGGAGTTGTACATAGGATGAGCAGGAGGCTAATTCATGGCTCTACTACTGCTTATTCCATTGTGTAGTGACATGGAGCTATTAGCACTTTATCATACGTACAGAGAGGTTTATTATGTAGTTTATGATGTATTGGAGATGTATAACTCGTTCATTTTGTTATGTATAATCTGATGAACTTATGGTGCGCTCTGATGATGTTTTGTTTATTTGATTATGTTATTGTCTCTCTTGTTTTATATCTATGTTTGGTATTATATTTTGTCCATGTGTTGTGAGATATCTTACGGATTATCGATCGATCGCTTTGTTACCTTGATTGTTTCCCTTCATCGATTGGGTACCACTATAGCGCATTACAGTATAATTGGTATTTGGGTACCAATGGTGGAGGGAGGTCGTCACATCGTTCCTGCCATTTTATATTCAAATACCAACATCTCATAATTTCAACAATTTTATATGGATTTCTCCTCAATTTTCTTCTATTGTTTCACTCAAGCCAACGTATCTCAATTAGTTATGTGATATTAAATTTAAACATTTCAAATAAAGTAAAGCAGCTAATATTCATCAATTGCCTTATAAATCCTAAAATGTAACAATTGAGTGTGTATAACATATTCATATTGATAAAAGTTGTAACTAATTTTTCATTCAAGTCCACACAGGTTAATAGTTCTAAGGTTATTTTGCACAATTATTTTTTATTCTCTTACATTATTCTACATTTGACTTCATACAATTTTTCATTTCTAAAATCAGTATCTTTTTACTATCAAACATATACGCTATCGGTTTTTCTAAATTGGCATTTAGTTAGAAACGGGTATATACATACTTTTTTCTTTCTAAACATGGTATGCCAAGTGAATATTTTGTCAGTAATAAATTTTAATTTTGTTAAGAATGACATCGAATTTAATAGTAAGTGATAGATATTTGTATTATATTTTTAATGTTAATAAATATTTTCAATTTGCAAAGATCATTTTTGTAAAAATGTTAAATTTTTGTCATTGATATTTGTAATCTACGTCAATTGATGGATTTAAATATATCATATTTTGATATAATATTTTTGTTTATATTTTATTATCTCTTTCGGACAAATGTCAACTAATTTTTGGAAAGTTGTATCATAAATCAAAATTATCAAGGTATGAAATGATGAATTTAACATAGTTAAAATAAAAGTATGATTTGTAAGGTTCTCATTTTACATTCACAAAAAACTAACTTTTTCGAAGTTTGACGATATCGCACTTTTTTTTAATAAATATTTTGATATTTACTATAAGAAAATTTAAATGCATAAAACTTATTCATAACTATTAATTTCACCTTTTAGTATTTTCATCACTCTCAAAATTAATATTTGATATTTGATCAATATGTCAATTACCTTTTAATCAAATGTATTAAAAACGGAATGTTAAATTCAAAATCTATTTATATACATATACACACACACATATACACATATACACACACACATACACACATACATACACACACACACACACACACACACACACACACACACATATATATATATATATATATATATATCCATGGCAACCTACAAAATGGTAATTTTTAAATTAATTACGAATACTAATTTTCATTTATTTGCTTAATAGTTATTTACAAAATATAATGAATTGATATAAATCATAGAAATTTTGTATTTACAAAATAGATTCAATTTATAATTCTTGTCTTTAAAAATTCATCATAAGTTGATCTTTATGTATAGTAGTTTTCCTATAATATAGCGTCTGCAATTTAAGGTAAGGGTTACAACCCTACTAAAATTCTTTTGTCAAAAGAGAAAACAAAATAGTGAACAAATACACATTTAATGAAAAGTTTATAGCGCACGATACCATGAAAGTTTAATAATATCGTTGAACGCATTTTATACCTATCAATGCATCTGTTTATGAAATTATCGTAGCCAAACTAGAAAGGAAGCATCACAAGGAACTGCTCACTCCCCTAATTATCATGGCGAAAATAAGCAGATTTTCAAATAGTGCCATCATTACGTCTCTAGCCCCAACCGAAAATAAAAAAATCAAACCAGTCAAAATATCAATTTCCATGTTTTGAAATAAACGTAACAACATTACTGCACTTCTGGTTAAAACGAATGAATTTGTATGTCAATTAATTAATTAATTGATTTTTATTGAATATACATTTACTACATTAAAACATGGCACAATAACCAACCAACCATTGGTTACAAAATAATCGCTCTCCTCAGAATACCAGAGCTCGACCATGACTTCAGAAAGAGAGAATTCAACAATAAACTCGAAATCGATATCACATTCAAAAACCTCCCACTATTAACCAATAGTCAAAGGAAGAAAACAATGAAGGTCAAGCTCTATACCTAATCCTTAAAATAATTTACAATGATATAAGCTACATGAGATATCAATGCAATGCTTTTATTTCAACAAAAAATAATCCTACAGTTTCCAGTAGCTGATGAAGGAGCTATAACTATTCCATGCAGTGAGGACAAGCTTGAGTTTCAATGATCTCAATATGACCAAGAAGCTTTATATTGGTCAAATGATTTTGGTATTAATAAAAAAGAAAAGGTGTCTGTCTTTCAGTTTTGGTGCCAAGCCTATACACCATCTTCATAATTAGGGTAATTAGGGTGATGGTCGTCGCCATAATTGGCTCCATGCTGGTTCCTCCACCCTTGATCTTGTTCTTCACGACGATCTACAATTAAAGAAAATTTAAACAATTGATTAATATGAAACAGATAAACAAGGGTTTAATATTTACACATATGAATTTCTTTGATTATTATGTTCCAAATGCCTACATATTTAGGACATGAAGAACAATCTTAAACCTTATGTATCTTATGATGTCTATGGTACATGGAGATCCATGGCGGTGCTCAACATATAAGCATATGCATTCTACTAAATATATGCATTGGGTTCAATATCAGCCACAAACAAAAGAATTTTGTAGGACATGAAGGAGCCAATGAAGAATAAATAGGAAGCAATGAATATTTTGGAGTAACAGAAATATAAAATCTGAGTCGGCTTTGACACTTGACATGAAATAAAAGTAGAACTCAGGGTGCAACCCTTATCTTCAAACTTATTCCACTTTCGTCCCTTCCAAAAACAAGTTCTGTCAATACACCCCTACGATTATTTTCAACGAAAATTTGTAGTTTTGTAAAAATTGCAAATATTTGCATAAAAAACTGCAAACATTTGAAGAAGAAAAAAATGTAAATTTTCTTGAAAATAAGTTCAGGAGTGTTTCATGAAACCGGTTTTTTGTAAAGGGACAAAAGTGTATTTTGAAACTTGTAGAAGGGTGTTTGATAGAACTTTCCATAAAATTAAGCTATTTGTTAAAGTTTATATTTGCTTGACAAAACTTCCCATGAAACAATTTATGAAAACTAGCAAAGTTTCTATTAGTTTCGTTAATGTATTCATATATTATATGAAACAAGTTTTTACTTGCACAGTTCAATTATTCATAAACTATTGTTAACAAGTTATCCTAAAATAAATATTATATGAACTGTAGTTCAAACTACAAAAATACTTTACATAAATGGTTATGTTAGACAAAGCTTATTTCTCGTATTAAATTCACTTTAGGATTTTGGTAGAAATCAAGATGCAAAAGTGAAGAAAAACAAAAGAAAACTAGTTATGTTTACTTGAAGTTACCGGATGGAAAAAAATTTCCATTTCAAAATACTAGCATATTTTTTCTTATTGACCTAATAGAAATATCATATTGTAAGCATACATTTTATACTTGCAGAATTCAATTATTTATAAGCCACTATTAACAAGTTATCTTAGAACAAATGTTATATTTTCTCTTCTGCTCATTCTAAGAGAAGAAAGTTGTAAAACTGGTAACTGAATCACCTAGACCGAAACTTCGGTGTCCCAATGTGTCCTAACACTCGATGCAAGACACGTGTGCATTTATTTTACAAACAAGTCCTCAAGCAAAAAGTAAGTTGGACTTTTTTTGCAAATTTCAAGCATTTTGATTAATCAGGCACACTGTAACACCAAACTTTGGGCAGGTGATTTTCTCCCGGAAAACTGATACACTGTCAAACCTTTTAGTAAAGTAAAACCTCAAGTTTATTTCACTTAGAAAGTAAAAAAGGTTATACCGACTTTGAAGAAAAAAGTTACTCTATCAATGAGGGAAACTTAAAGGATGAACTATATCAAGCATACACATCAAGGCAAAAAGAAAAGGGTTAAGCTGATTTTTGATCTAATTTGTGCAGATGATGCAGATGGCAACGCAACAGCATGCATGGACACCCATGCACAGGTAAATATTAACAATAAGGGTACTTCTCTTTACCACTTTCACCATCTGACACATTGGCAAGTTTAGTAATTGCATCTATAAGGGCCTGTTCCTGCTCCTGCAAAGGGTTAAGTAGCACATACACAGCTTTAACCAAGGCAATATTCCAATTAAGCATACAAGTTTCAATCTGATTCATCTTACTCGCAATGCTTTTCGTGCCTTTTCCAGTTCAAGAGGATCAGGGTGACTTAAATTGTAGACCCTCTCCACCTGGTTCGAGCAGACATAATTAAGTTATGTACAAAAGAAAAAGGTACAATAAAATGTATTGATATTTGATGGTAAACAAAGTAAGTAGAAAGTTCAAAATTAAAATAATGCTCCTAACTCCATAAATCAAAATTAAAAGCCAGAATTTGAACCATCCAACGGGTTGTTGGCATTCAACCTTTTTGGTTTTAAATTTAGTAGAGAGAACTTTGCTCCTGTGTATTACTTCTTGTGTATATACTATTAAAAAATTACCCATAGTATTTGATACCATCTAAAAAAAATTGTCAGGACAGAAGTATACATATGCATTTTTGTTTATTATATATCATTATCATCCAAAACTGGTTTATTTAATGTAAGGAAAACTTTCAAAAAGTTGCAATGCCTATGCATGCACATCATGCATGCCTACATGGCTAGCATATAACACATGAACTCGTCCACATACAATGGACCCTCTAAGTTGGACCCAAATGTTTATCATTAACTTCTTGTATTTTAACACACACAAACCCTTGTGTCATGACACATGATCATCTTGCTATAAGAAAATTTGCATGTCAAGTTGCCATTTACCAACATAAGTTTTGTAGGTTTACCTCTCTTATTAGTAAATCAGTCTGAAGTATTTCAATATCGCCTGAACTTTTCTTTCCTATTCCATTTTGTGGAGGGAACTGTTTCTTAGATTGATTCTTTAGAAAACCCTTTCTGTTTGCATTTGGAACTGCGCTATTCTGGCCTGTGGGTTTTTTAGCCCCATGGACAGGCCCTCCACGATTGGCATTGTACGAGACACCAGGATCTTCACCTTCCCACCGAATATCTTCAGAAGAAATCTGCAGCCAAAATGTAGTTAATTGTCTAATAAGATATGAATCACTTGCACAATTAGAACATGATGTCATTTTGACCCTCAGGATCTTTTTTCCCTGTTAACTCTACTACACGTATCTCGAGGGAAGCTGAAGAAGCAGGTGAAAACACCTACAGAATTCAGAATTTTGTAGGATGAGTCAAGGGGATGGTTGGCCTCTGGTTTCCATATAAAGAATACAAAGAGGAAAAGACCCTCGTTGACCTACGTTCTGATTGATTGGATATCTTTCATAAAGAACTGATCATAATCATTAACATTTCACGATGTTGTGCACCACAAATATGAACTAATGAACATACCCTGTTATCATATTCATACCAAAATAACCAGAAATTCGAACCACTAATAATCCTAATGACCAAAAAGATTAGTACTGCAAAAAATGCATTGAAAGTTCAAGGTTATCGGGAAAAAAAATGGTTTTATTTTATGGTTATGTACTCGATGGATGTTTCTTTGCCACTGAAAGTTCCAATTGGACAAAGCATGAGTAGAGCGATAAATCATGTAATGCAGTTATGCTATTGTAACCATGGTTCAACATTCCAGCCGGCACACCAGAATACCGGACATTCCATCCCGGTTCTGGCGTCGACTAGGCCGTAATTTGCCCTAAAAACCGTTTTGGATGATAATAGTTTTTTTTTTTTTTTTTGAAAACCTAGAAGAACCCGCTGGCCGGTAAACTCCTGAGAGGGTATAGTGAAGCCTCCGCAAATCCAAGCTCCATAGCCCCGGGTAAATTTATATAAGATAGGGAAGCGCAGGTAGCAATTGAACCTAAGTCTTTTTACCGGAACCCAAGCCTCCTTTCCACTGCGTCACACCCAAGGACTAGATGATAATAGTTTAAAAAAAAAAAAAGAGGGCCGTGGACAAACGAATTAGAAGGTAAAAAACAAATAAGAAAAGCAAACTAAAAGAAGCATGATTCAAGTGAAGCAAACAAAAAGAAATTCGATTGAATCAAAGTAGGCAAAAAGCCTGATTTGAAAATTATGGTTTCAGATTTCATGATGCTTAAAAAAGAAAGATCAATTGAAACAAGAGAGGAACGTTATGTTCTTTTTTCCTCTTTGATTTAGGGTTATATGTAGTAGATGTTACTGTAGAATTGATAGGTTGAAGGAGAATTGATTGAGATTGAAGATAAACATTGTATGCAGGGTTATTTGTAATGAGTGGTCTTGGTTCTTTTTGTCCAATAAGGGGATATTAGGATTTTCTTCTTGGGCTTTGGTTGGGCCCTTTTTTTAGTAAAATTTAATTCTTTCTTGCTGAACCAGCCCAAGTTAGTACAATGTATTTAATATTTGGTTTAAAATGGACTTACATATGTAGAAATGTATGGAAATCCAGAACCGACGTTAAAACAGAATTTCCAAAATTTCCGAAATGGAACCGAAATTCCAAAAATATCAAGTAACCGGAACGGAACCGAAACTGGAATTTTAAACCTTGATTGTAACACCTTATATGATGTAAACAAAAAACTGCTGATCATATATCTTCAACTTAAACTAGAAAGACCCTCAACATATGTAAAATATTTGACTTATCTAGGTCAAAATTTTAGTTAGGTTGTTGACCTATAGATTTAAAGGAGTGTCATCAGTGCTTTAATGGATGTCAAAAAATTGGAATCAGATGGATCCTCCTTGGAACCAAAACCTAAGCTTGACGTTTCTTAGGTAATCTTCCAGTAATCCAGCTTGGTTGAGTTATCCTTTGACATGGGTAATATAGGTGTCCCGTATAGGACAATGACAGGTGTTGGGATTGAATCCCAATGGTACCAATTAACAAATGTTCAAAAGGAAAAAAAAAAACACGGATAATACAGCTTAGTTGTTGAAAACTGGGTTGTGATGAAACATGAGGAAAAGAAGTTTTTGTGCCAATACATCCAACTGAAAGGTAGAAAAGTAAGGGTTGGCTTTCAAAATTTATGAACCGCACAACCAAGAAAATCAAGTATTTTAAAATTTTATTTAGAAAGAAGCATGGGATCGAGTAATGACAAACAGCTTCACGTTAGGAATCATATCATAGCCATAAACAAAAAAAATTAGCAACTCCAAACACCCTGGCTGACTTATTGGTATAAGGTTGGATAAGCTCGATGTCAAAAATTAAGCAAAGGCGGGTTTTGCTGAAAAAAAATATCATGGCAGTTTCTCTAAACCGATGACTGGTGTCCCAAATAAGCTAAACATTCGAAAAGTGCATAAATTGCAAAACTAAAGTGCAGATGGGGACAACTACCGCCATGTTGGTGCAAGTACACAAGTAAACATGCATAAACAATTTTCATTCAAGATTGCCAATGCATTATTACCATAGCCATCATCTTGGTTTTGAGTTCACATATAGGGTACCAATAAATAAGGAAATATTATTATATACATATACATAGGGTATTCAGACATAGGGCCTTAAATTTTGAACATTTGAAGCTTCTATAAATGATGAAAATAAATCAACAGACAGCCAGTGTAGCAGACATAATAACTGAATTACCTCTTTAAGATTGACCCATTCCCAAGTCTCGTTGTTTGTGTTGATATCATAAACAAGAAGATGCCGGCCCTGATAAATGTTGTAAAAGGATAAGGCCGGCTATATATCACTCATACAGAGAAATATGTGGAAAACAGCCAAACGGACCTCATTTGGGTTGTAATCAGTAATAACAGCTTCGTAGAAATTGTTGTCATCTGGCCATCTAGTCATCACCTTTCGCCCGATTAGATTATCATATGGAGCAACTTCAGCAGCTGCCATGGCACCACTTGAACTTCTTTTAGGCCCTTGGGTCCTACCACTAGGACCCGTGAAAGGATATTGTGAAGATTTCAATGAAGTCCCAGCATGCAAGGGTTGACCCTATAATAAAACAATAAGGAGACAAACTGGTTATATAAGATATAAAGTATACATATAGTCTAATCGGGATGGCAATTTCCATATGGGGTATTGCAATTTACTGATATTGTGGTGGTTTGGCAGCATACATTTTCAACTATGAAAATTGCATTTGAAACCCTCTTATTTCCATCTTTCTTGTGTAAAAAAATTTGACCAATAGGCTATCAGTTCATAACAAACAGAGAAAAGATGCTAACAAACACAAAAACACGTAAGAAAGTTCAACCTTATGTTTAATTGTTTATAATAAGTAGAAAATGGTGAGAATAAACAAATACGTAAAAAAAAATTACCCTACCGTTTTTCAGTTAAAAACAAGAAGAAAAACGGTATGCGCACAAAAATCACACATATATGAAGTGATTTTTAGATTAAGGTTTCCATATAGAGTAAGGTAATAAGGCAATGTTCTTTAAGTGGTTTATGTGCTTGTTTCCACAGTTAAACGAGTATCTACATGACCCACTCACTTTGGGAACCAATATTTCATCCACGTTATGTTTAAAAAAATACCGATTTAGTCATCTTCGTCTTTGTATTTGGAGCAGCTCCTCTTTGAACAGCAGATGATGATGGTTGCATAGAATTCGTATACATATGAGTGTGAGGAGATGGTGCACCCAATGACAGAGGTATCGATGTAATGCATTTTCGTTTTCGAGAATTTGAAACAGTAGGACTAGTTGCAAGATCATGAGAAGGCTGAGCATTATTAAGCATGCCAGGTTGGACAGCACCTGTCCGCCTCCATTCTCTGAACATAATTTTACACATATGAAACTTACAGATGAAAAACATTCTAAGCCTCTGATTTGTATGAATTTGAAACTGAGATAGACAAAGCATTTTGATTCTCTGACTAGAGTAAGAAGTTTTTGCATATATTACCTTATCCTCCTAATCATATCATCAGCATTGACAATATTTAGTAGCTCCCTGTGCTCATCATCGGATACTCTTAGCTCTTTCCTGAGTTCAGTTATTAGGCTTTCCTTATCCTGAGGTACAATCAAATTGTAAGTACAAGATACAAGCACACGTGCGTGCGCACATACATACATACATACACACACACACACACACACATATATATATGCACATACATACATACATATAATTACAAAACTAGTATATGGCGTAATGTGGTGTGTACCCAAGATATTGCATCAGATTGAGCCTTAAAGGCGCGAAGAACTGATGTATATGCTTCTTGTTCTATTTGATGGATTTGGATTTCCATGTCATTATGTGCAACTGGGTAAGAGTGAGCAAGAGCACTCCTCCTATTCCCACTGACTCGGCCATCTCTTCCGCCTCTGTTTTGATGCATCGGTGGAAGATCATCATCGGTACCTGCAAATGATAATTAATATGAATTTTCATATAGCAATAGCAAAACAAAAAAAACAGAAGAAAAAATACAAAATTTAAGGGGAGGGGGTGGTTAACTAGATATAAAACTGTGATGGTGACAGCACGTTAGGTCTTACAAACTTGAAATATTGATCAACTCTGAAAGACTTCTTTATCAAATATCGTATCCTTAAAATGAACTCCTCTGTTTGATGAAGTATTTGTAGGAAATAAGTTATATTTCTATTACTCCAATATGTTGTAGATCACGATAAAGCATAAAAGGTAAGACCTGATTAAAAGCAGAAAATACAAGCAACCACGTTCCATGCTGTGTGCATGCTTAAACTAATCAAGTCTGTCTTTATTACCAAAATCTTGTTGTCGTTGTTGTTGTTGTTGTTATTGTTATTATTATTATTATTATTATTGCTGCTACTACTGCTATTGCTATTGCTATTGCTATTGCTATTGCTATTGCTATTGCTAACATATTTGAATGATCTACAAGACAGTATCCTACATCTATCACAACGATCTTCTATATTGACCATGATACTTAATTCTACAATCTTAGAGGTTATGTTGTCCTACCGTTGGCCCCAGATGCTATCAGCATGCTCGCGAACTCCATAATGTATGAAAATTGTGCGATTGATATTAATTTGAATCAAATTGGAAAGTAAAATAAGTAATTTTTATTATTTAAATAGTTGTGTTCCATAAATACTATGTTCAATCGTATAATAATTTCTTCATATAAAGGGAGTATATTGAAAGCATCTAAGTAAAACTCAATGGACTAATCAACTCTCCACGATCTAAAATTCAACGGCATATCCAGTTCAAAATATTGAGAAATCATATTGCTAGAAAATTCCCATTTACCAGCAAGCAAGCAACCTGATTCCTACCAATCGTTAGCAATCTTGTAAAAGTCAATGCACACATCACTTCTTTGCATTGTTAAACGCTTGCATCATTTATTTGATATAGGTAGCAAATGTCTCTATTACGAGATGGCAGGTATAATATCTTTATATAAACACGTCTAATCAAAAGATTTTTGTCGTTGTTGGGCATTTATAGATATCTGTTGCAAATTGATCAATGTATCTTATTTCTAGCTCAACGCAGACATATATGAGACATGTAAGAACAATAAAGGGGAGGGTTTACTTATACGATAAGCAATCATCCCTTGCAATAATTCACGGTCAGGCTTATTTGTACATGGAAAGCCAAAAGGCCACTCAAATTCAGTTTCTACGCAAGAAAAAAAGAAGCAATAAAACTCACCACTGCTATCAGAGGGATCATACTGCATATTTGAAACCTTAAGATTGAATATACCAGCCGCTGTATGAACAAAACCTAATTTGTATTTTGAACTGAATATTCTCCTTCTTACGCAAAACCGCTGGTTTTATTCTAGACGAAACGACAACTCGTCGACTGAAGAGAGATCTGATCCTTATTTCGTCGAACTTCTACCGATAAATTAAATTTTTAACGAAATTTGAGGTTGGCGGATTGAATTTTGGATAAAGAAATTGGGGCAATATTTTAGGGTTTTGTTGAGATTTGAGGAAAATCAAATGGCATATAATAAGTCTATATTATGAGAGTAAACCATTTAGCACTCTGTACTATTTCAGTAGTCAGATTCAAATTGAACTCCACAAAACAATAGTACATGGAACTTCATTTTCTTTCCTAAATTATTCTCTACGCATTTTTTTCCTTTTTTACCCTCCTTTTCTTGTTTTTTCTTTTTCCAGGATGGGACATAACGAGGTTGTAAAATATAATCCTAAACAGCTACATTCATGGAGGTTTTTAATTTATTAACTAGCTAGTGTGTTCATGGGTCCTTGCACACGATATATTATTGGATATTGTAAATATATTTTGTTAAATAAATTTTACTGGTGAATTTGTTATGATAAATGAGTCATATATTGGGCTTACTGGACTTTTAAGTGTGTTATTTTAGTGAGATTTATATATTTTTATTCTTGAACAAAATTAAATTACCGTTTTTTTAGCAATGCTAAGCAGGGTTGATTGCTCTTCCACCAGTTTATTACGAGCACAATAAAAATAAATGGATCAAAACAAGCAAAGATTCACAAAGATAAAAATAGGAAAAGAATCAAACAAGAGAGAAAGCAAAATTGGAAAATAAAAGAGCATATACAAAGCACTAGCTCCAGTTGCTTAGGATACTCTCATCAAAATCAAACCTACTAACAGCTATCCCAATCTTAACTGCATGCATTATCTCACCCCATAATCGAATATCCATTTGAGAATCTGCAAGATCAAGTAACTATACAATTCCTTCCATCTTGTTGCCTTATAGATCAACTCACATTCTATTACACTATCATGATTGATATTACTTCTACCTACTCTTAACATAAGCCTATGCCATACAGAGAAGAAGACAGAGCAATTAAAGCACAAATGTAAGTTTCCTTCTTTGACATTGTAACAGAATTTGCAAGCACCATCCACCTGCAATCCTTTCAGAATCAATCTATCCTTAGTGTGTAGGGCATTTTTCATTGCCTTCTATAAGAGATTATCACTCTCTTTGCAATGGGAGTTCCAGATCCTTTTGTTCCAGACAAAAGGCAAAAGCACAGAGCTGCCAAATAAGCAGTCGTACACGGAGGAAATATGAGGTTCATAACATCCTTGAGTTCAAATAAGTTTTTCAAACTGAGTAACAGGGTAGAGATCTTGTTCAAACTCATTCCATAGACTTGATGATCGAATTGCTAGAATACGGAAGAGTAACAATACCATCTTGAATATAATCAATAGCTTTAGCATTGAGAGGAATGCATGTTTGGATCATATGATTATGAGATAGAATGTTCTTCAAAATAAGGCCATGCCATATCTAAGGATCGGACTAGAATTTGTTGATCCATTGATAGCAGTGATGATTCTTAGGTAAGGTAGCATAAAAGGTCTAAAACCTGAGATAGCTCTCCAAACTCAACCGCTATTCTGAGGTATTTCCATAGCCCAAAAGTCCTTCCTGCCAATATTGTGCTTAACAGTCCATGAGGCCTTGTTCTTCCTTCTATTGATCAAATTATACATATACTTGCTAAAAGCAGCTTTGTTCCAATTTAGCACATTTAAAATACCCAAGTCTACATGCTTCTTTTTCATTTCAAGCTTATGATAAGCTCTAGGTTTTCGCTTGTTTGAGTGCTTATTACCACTCCATAGAAAATTATTTATAGCTCTTCTTAGCATCAATATAAACTTTTTAGGAAGTAATAAGGTCCTGCTCCAATAAGTTGTATAGGAAAATATGACGGTGTTAACAAGAACAAGTCTACCTTCCTAAGACAGAAATTTGTTATTGGGAGATGGATACTTTGTGGGTGGCAATAGGGATTCCCAAATAGGTGGAAGTGTCAAAGATAGGATGGAGGCCAGCCAAGGAGAAAATGTTGCTTGCAAGGTTAACATTTTTTATGATAGAAATGAGTTGTATATTGATTTATTATTTTTCTAGGATTCAACATTTGTTAAGCAAATAAATTAAAATTATTATTTTTAATTACTTTTGGAATTAATATTTTTATAAATATTTATAGATAAATATTCATGTACATAAATTTTGACATTAACATTTAGCTTTTGATACATTTGACAAAAAGATTAATAATGTATAGATTGAATTTCAAATGTTACCTGAGATAAAGACGAAAAAACCTAAAAATGGAAGTGTAATACTAATGAGTCAATATACTTTTGTACATTTAAACTTCTTGCAACACATATGTACCAAAAATAAGTCGCCTGGGTGGTGTTCTGTTCATGAGCCAACGAGGACGTTGGGCTCTAAAGGGGGGAGATTGTAACACCCCTTCAAAATGGGAATAATTGTCCCACATCGCAGAAAATACTATGAAGTGGGTGCTTTTATACCCAAGTCTTCACCTCATAACAACGTCGAAGCCTTTTGAGGAGCAAAACCTCATACCTTGGCTTGGTCCATGAGGCGGAGGTGACTAAATTGAAGACAGTATCTGTGTTAAGTGAGGTGCGGGCTGTTACATTGGTATACCAAAGTGATTAACAAAATATTTATTTAACTAATAAATGAAATATCAAATAAAAATAAAACTTGGAACGTTACAAGTAACATTTCATTTTAATTCTGTAAAAAACCGATGTTTAATCCATTGTTACATATCTCGACAATTTTAATTTATAATATACATTTCCAGAAAATATTTAACATTTTGCTTCAAAAAGATAATAAGCAAAGAAAAATATTTTTAATTAAAATATGGTATAATTTTTGTCCGCTGATTAACGTAAATTACAAATATAAATAATTAAAATATAAAGTTTTAATAAAAAAAGTACTACGTTTTTTATGAGAGTTCTTTTTTTTCAAGGGGAGCAAAAAAGTACTAATCGAAAATATTTATTATTTTTCAACACTATAAAATACAACATTCATCACTTATCACTAATTGTAATGTCAAACACCATTATTTTGCATTCGCCAACTACTTCTTCACTTTATCCAACCCAGCAAACCTCTACATCCTTCTACTGACACGTTAAGCCTCATCATTTGTGTCGTCTTCGAATATATACGTCAATCCCATCGTTTTGCAAGTGTCACCTCCACTATGCCCGTCCTTCCCGCTAGAGGTAAGCCCTAAGGGATCCTTGACTCATCTCGATAGTAGATCATATGCTAATGTCATCGAATATCATGTTTCTCCCCCTCTTAGCGGCCAACTAGCCATTATCGATTTGAATTCTGGAAAAAACAATCGTTTCACTAGATCTACACACCTATTCAAGATGGCAGCTAGTATATTTGGAAGGTAAGTGCTCTAGGATGGGCACGATGGACATATAGTCGCCAATTCCCGCAATTCTATATTCTATTGGCAAAATAAGATCCTTTTTCCTTTAAGTGCATTAATTTGGATCTGAGAGATGTGAGGGATGTGATGACCTAGGGTAAAAGCACGTGCCAAGTGGTAGATTAAGTCCATTTATATCTTGAAAATCCTGCATCTCTCTCTATTCCCCATCTTCTCCTGTTGTCCCGGCCCAGGCAGCATTTTAACTCCCTACTCCGGTTTAAAAAAGGACATAAAGAAGAAAATTTCATATTCCTATTCTTGTCCTTTGCCATTTATGGATAATAACAGTGTAGAAATGCATGCAAATAGCACAAGTGTGTGTGGGCAAGGATCGTATTTATTTTAAAAATATAATTTTATTATATTTAAATCCATTATATGTACATATCATATAAATTTTATTTTCTAAATATTGTAAAAGCATATAATATACAAACATACATGCATGTGTGGGTAAGGATCGGCTACACCTCACTTTTGCTACACCTCAAATCCCTCCGATTTCAGCTACATATTCTGAATTAAATATTATATCTTCTCTCTCTTATCACTTAAGGAGAGATAAGATATATTATTTAGTTTAGAACTTATGGCTGAAAACATGTGCGTTTTGAGGTGGAGCCGATCGTACCCATGTGTGTGTGTGTGTGTTTACGTACGTATGTATGCATGTATACACAAAATCTCTTTTGTATAATTTTTAATTTTTGGTTTAAATTATACATGAAAAACTACTTTTACTCTTACTATTTTCAAACACACACATGCACACACACACACACACACACACACACACATATTTGGTTTATAGTTAAAAAAAATCTATTTTTTAATTTTTTTTACAAAGTCAAAAGGTTTAAAATTAAATATTTTGAATTATTCAAATCAATTTTTTTCACCTAAAAATTATTAATATATGTGTGTGTATGAAGTCGGCTGCATCGTATCTTTAAAAAAACTGAATAAGTAAAATATTTTATTTTGATTTTCAAATTAGTTTTATATATATAAAGCCTAGATAAAAATTGGTTATATATATTTGCACTTATATTTTTATATATGTTTATTCAAAATTTTCATACAATATATGACGTCAAACAAGTTTGTTGCTATAGGTGAGGAAGCCAAGGATTCAGGTGCTATCCTTGTAGAGGATGTTAGCGACTACATGGAGGAGAGATAAATCTATGGTATAAAGGAATCTTAAATGAGAATGAAGATGAGGCTTTAGAGTCTACTAGCAAGAAGGATAAGGAAGAGCAAAATATAGGTAGTGAGATTACTGATGTTCATGTGCACGAGAAGGATGTGCAAGTTGTACAGAAGAGGCATAAATACTAAATAGTGAGACATAGGGCTCGACCCCAGTGGCAATAAATGATGCAGCTGAGTCTTTAGAAATATTAAATGAAGGAAGTAGTGAACAAGAAATCACATTACTTACTGAGAGGGATCAAAAACTTATTGTAGCATCTAAATCCATGCAGGCCAATATCACGATATCTCCTACAACTCCTTTTGACCCAACCCCTCTTGTAACACCCATCCAATATATTTCTACTCCTAAGCATTACCTCCAAGCTAAAGACATTGTATTGAATGTTAAGGATCCTTCCTCCCCTTATGAAAACTTTAGCCCTACTCCTGGTTGGTCGTCACCTCATCCCGGTCTTAATGCAGGCAATAGCTTAAATTTAATAGTTAACCCCTCAAATCAAAAGCTATTCCTCCTGGCAAAAAAGGTAAAGCAGCTAAGAAAACTAAAGACCCTAAAATATTAGCATCCTCCTCTTCCATCTCTTTACCTTGGCTTTGAGTCCAACAAGACCATCTCTCCTTTAACAAAGAGCATGAAATATCTCCTCGACCAAAACCTATAGTTTAATTAATGTTACACCATTAAGCTGTGTGGAACATCCGTGGTGTTCACAACAATCTCAAGCTAGATCAAGTCAAATCTCTAATACAACAACATAATTTACAACTCTTTGACGTGCTTGAAACAAAGCTTAACCTTCAGCAACAAATTACATTAATCCCTCTTGGAAACTCTCCCACAATCTTCGTGAAGCCCCACATGGTAGAGTTATTGTGCTTCACAATCTTACAGCCTTCTCATTGACTCCTAATATCTCTACAAGACAAATCTTGCACTTCCATGTTTATCTCATAACTCCAACACATCCTTTTACCTCTCTATTATCTACGATGATAACTCAGTTAATTCAAGATAATATTTGCCCAATCCCTTACCTGCTTTTAAACAAGAGTCTCATCCCTGGATAGCTCTAGGTGATTTTGAGTCCCACCTTGAACTTGATGACAAGAAAGGTGGTCTACCCCTAACTCCTAGAGAAATTCTTCCTTTCAGTATAGCAATTTAGTGACTGATGTCTCTTACCCATCAATAAATCAAGAGCTAGGTTCTCATGGAACAGTAGAAGTAGGAGAGGGGTGAGAACCTTCTCCACCATTGATCATGCCTTCTGCAACTTCCTAACCTTATCAACTTGGCCATACATTTCAAACTTCCCGCCTCAACCCATTCCATCTAACCACTCCCCCTTGGTTCCACTAGCCTCCTACTGTTATAGGAAAAAGGAGCTTTAAATGTTATAATGCCTTGATTATGATCCAGATTTCAATATTATTGTGATTAACTCTTGGTCTAACGATTTCTTTGGTAATCCAATGTATGTTTTGTGCAGGAAGCCGAAAGCAACCAAGATTTCCCTCGGGGGTTGGGCTCAAAGAAAATTTGGAGATGGTAACTTAATGTCCAGTAAAATCATGGAAAGCATGAAGGTTTCCCGGGATCTTATGATGGAGAACCTGAGGATGTTGAAGCAGTTAGGAAAGAAGTAAGACTCTTTATTTATTTAATGCCCTTAATGAAGCTATTGGTATTGAAGGATGCATGAAAAGACAACAGCTAAGACAAAAATGGGCTATAGAAGGTGATGGAAACTTTGTTTTTTTTCATGCTTCAATCAAGGTCAAAAGAGATAAGGAGCAAATATCTACTATCTATGATCAGGAAGACCAACTGTGTACTTCTGCTAAAGCTGTGGACTTTGCAATGTTGAACTTCTACTCCAACCTTTTAGGTAACTCAAGTGACTTTTCCACTAACTTAAGCATGATTTTAGAGCTTGCTCTGCCTAGTATAAAGCCTGATAAAAATTCCTATCGGACTTCTATCATATTTGATGAGGGAATTAAAAGGACCTTGTTCTCAACGAAGTGGAGGCCCGGATGGCTTCCATGTTATGTTCTTTACGCATAGCTGGAATACCATTGCATATATCTTTTGCATAGTTATACATAACTTTTTCAAAAAATGCGAGATGTTGAGTGAGGCTAATGCAACCAACCTAGTCCTGGTCCCTAAGGTGAGTCCTCCTACCTCGGTGAGCTCCTTCAAGCCATTTTCATGTTGTAATATGATTTATAGGTGCATTTCCAAGATCCTTACTTCTAGGTTAGTAAGTGTTCTTCCATGCCTTATATCTCAGAACCAAGCAGCTTTCTTGCTTGGAAGGAATATTCTTGATAAATTGTTACTTACTCAGGAACTACTCAAAGAACATGTCAGAGTGTTTCTCAACTGATGCCTGACGAACTAATTCAAAATACTGGGCTAATGCCTATTTCCCAGGACATGAACTACTTGAGCATCCCACTCACAACATCAAGGGTCACAACAGCTAAATGCCTTCCTCTGTACTCTAAAATAACCACTGACATGAATTGTTGGGCCAACTGGTTCCTCAGCCAAACTGGAAGGCTGATGCTGATAAAATCCGTTTGATTCTCCATGATAGTTTGTTAGGAAAGAACCTTCATTCTTCCTAACAAGCTGTTGACCATGACCAACATTGTAATGTTGCCTTTTTTTGGATAGGAAATATTCACTCCAGGAAACTCCTCCCTTGTTATGGGTGAATTTTTTGGATAGGAAGTATTCTTCCTAACTAGTCCCTTTGTTGGAATTGGACTAGCCCACAACGGAAGTTATGGGTGAATTTCAAAAAAATTAGACTCTTGGATCTTTTATTGGGCCTATGAAATCTAAATGAATTGGAATATTTCTAAATTTCATTTAAATAAAATCATTTATTTTATTTAAATTCAAATATATTAATATATGAAATTAATTTTATTTGTTTTGTTTATACATAAATGCATCATATACATATATGTGTGAGTGCATGTGTAATATAATAATCCGTGGAAGATATAATATGCCCATATATAGATGTTGGGATGTACATCGCAACAGACATATTAGCTCATTTTGTATGTCATGTATGTTGTCCAAATATGTGCATGTATACGTGTTACAAAACACACACACATATGTATGTATAAATATATTATATATAATATATGAACATAAAATATTTATGTATAGATAAACATATATATAGAAAGAGAGAGAACAATTATTAAAAATTATTTATAATTCAAAATTAACTTAGTTTTGCAAACATAATAATTTTAATATTTTAATTTATATATATTATGAATAAAATAATGTCTTCATCAATAAATAATTAACATAAAATAATCTATTGATGAAAATTCAAATTTCACTATTTTCAAAAATCTAGGATCATAAAATAGAGCTTAGGAAAAATCTGATTTTTCAAAGTTGAAATATTATTTTTAAAAACAAATACAATGATTTCGATAATAATTATTTAATGTAAAATAATATATTATTAAAAATTCAAATTTTAAAATTTTAGAAATTCTAGGATCATGAATAAAATGTTATAAAAAATTTAAAGAATTTTTCAATTAAATTGTTATTTTTAATAAATCATAAACAGTTTTTCAAAATAATATTAATTATTAAATATAATAAACTTTATTGAAAAATTCATAATTTTTTTCTATATTCTTCTAAAATGATAAAATATTTTTTAAAAATATAAAATTTAACTTTTAATGTAATAATTATTTTTTGTATAATGAAAAACTCAAAAATTCAATAAATGTTAATTTAAAAATATGCATGATAATTAATTTTCGAATTTGTAAATTCATATTATATACAAATAAGTGTGCTAAATTTTTTAAATCATATATATATATCTTATATATGCATATATGCTATTATGAGAAAGAAATATACACTAATATATATATATATACACACGAATTTGTTAATAAATACATCTAAAACAATTAGTAATGACAAAATTTGATTTTGTATAGTAAAAAACATTTGTCTATACATAAATCAATATTATAATAAATAAGTTATGCATATAACCAAACTAATATGTGATAACCATATCGACCTACAAAAATCTCATCTAACTAAACATATAGTAGCAATATATTTAAATAGATATAAAATTGCTCATTATAGGATCACAGAATATAATTTAATTACAGTAATATGAATTAAAATCACCAATTTAACGATTTTTTTGAATCCAAGTTGTAACGACCCGAAATTTTCAATTCCGAAAATTCCAGATAGTTAGGAAAATAAGAAAGAGATAGAAGAAGAAGAAGAAGAGGAGGAGGAAACACAATAAAGATTCTCACATTCGCAGCGGATCAAAATATAATATCAAATAATAACAGTTTACAAAAGAATTCTATATCTGTCAAATACAATTATAATACATAAGAGTTACACATATATACAGACATTGGATATACACAATCATCGTGTCTCAGATATACAACAATATAATACAACGGAAACACTCCATACGTTCTTGCCGTCCAACTAGCCTCCTGAGCTCCAAAACGTCCTTACCTGAAAATCTGTAATACTCGGTCTGACCCGAGCATTACATCAAAGTAACACCCGGGTCAGGTTGGAAACCAGCGTGAGTAAACTCATTCAGCATGAAATTCCAATGCATAGAACTTATTTAAAACCCGAGGTAACTCGTATCACTTTACAAATTCACAATTTGTTATAGACATCACTTATTTCACACATCAATTTTCTATGTACCAAAACTTAGATTAAATAGTCCAATTCACTTAAATCATTTCATTCCAGCCTATTGATTTCATATATCAATCTATAAAAATTCGAAGTGGTTTCGGGTATTTTCTAATACCCGACCCCGGTCTCTTCAAGTCTCATGTCATCCTAACCCAAGTTATCCAAATGAAATACACTTCAAACTTTAAATATAGGATGTCCCTTTACACAACAATTCATCATTGATAGATAAACCACAATATCCTGTCCGCCCGAACAGATGATACTACAAAACATTTCATATCAGAGATATCAACTCATTCAAGGCATCCAATACCATTCAATCATCCATAAGCAAAGCTTGATCACTTTCAAAATTAATTTAATTAATTCTAATTGAATTACTAGCCTCAATCACTTAGATTCCTTCACTTAACATTAATTAATTTCGAATCAATTAATTAATCATCGCTTAATTATCCATCTTAATTAATCACCCTGTATTAATTATCCTTCAATTACATTCGAGTAATTATCTTTAATTAATTACACAAATTAATTATCCTTAACCAAAAACAGTAATTAATCTTTAGTTACTTCATAAATTAATTAACTATAATTAGTTACATTAATCCTTAATTACTTATATTAATTAATTTCTCATAAATCACTTATTATTGATTAATTAATCTTAATTCATCAACCTTTAATTACATCATTAATTATATAAATTAATGATTTCTAATTACATTTTAATTTATCCTAATCTAAATTAATTACATTAAGTAATTAATCATTAATTAAACCACAAATATTAATCACTCTTGATTAATCTTAACCAGTAATTAACTACCTTTTTATTTACTTCATTAAATAAATTAATTACTCATTTTATAAAAGAAGTTTAAAGGAATTTAAAACCAAATTCATTTTTAAATTCAAATCAATTTAAAAATGCACTTTAACATTCAAGTTGTTAAAATAATTTAAATTTAAAAACCTTATTTTTTTAGAACTGCGATTCACTAACTTGAATTCCAGATTTAACTTTGATTTAAAACTTGTTTTGAATCTCTACTTTACAATTTAACTTCAGTTTTTAAATATCACTTTTATTTCTTTCCAATTCATTCTTATTTTTATTCTGCAATTATTCCACTTCCAAAATTTACTCTTATATTTCTTTTCAAAAATCAAATTCTATATATTTTGATAACTCAGTATACCAGAATATCCAATCAAACCATGGTATCCAATATTCCAATTATCAATATAATTCATCACAGCATATCAAACATTCATAACACAGAATATTAAACAATCTAAATAATTTTGAGGAATCCAGTTGGATCCCTCCAACCTGTTTCCCTGCATCCACAGATGTTAGCATAATACCAATTCCACTTTGAGGTGGAATATCGTGGTATATGGGATTTATATAATATCATCTGCTATTATGCGGCGCATAGGGTCTCATCCGCTATATAATGCGGGAAATCAATCACTCCAATATATATTATATATTACTATATAATATACCACATCAAATCAATTCAATCATTCGATCAATTATTTAAATTTAACCATTTAGATTTAAATAGAAACCCAGAAGAGTGAGATTAACTCACCTTTTATTTTGCTGTCTGCAATCCACTTCAATATTGCCTTGGTTTTCCGATATTTGACCTTGAATAAACAATTTATATGATTTATTAATATTCTAAATTATTTTAATAATCAATTTCCATGTAATAATTTTAATTGACTAATGATTTTAATTAAACTATTAATTCCCCTTTGAAACTACATATACACTAATAAAAATAAACTATAGATTTTCAAAAATCTACTTTTATAAATTTCTCAAACATTTTAAAATCCCTAAATATTTTCAAGCTCTTTTCTTTTCTTTTGAAATCATATACATATACATATATTTATAAAATATATTTAAATTTAAAAATCTGATTTATATAAACTCTTATATTCCATTGTTTTTAAAATAAACTAGTACATTAAAATATTTATTTATGTATATTTATTTTATTTCCTACTTCGAAATTTCTTATACCAAATGACCTATAACATTTTATTTTATTTTATAATAGAAATTTACCTTACTGTAAAATTCCAGAATTCAAGTTCAATGTAATTCATGAACCCCCCTTAACATTGTAATATTTAAATTCTATAATTTTTCAATAAGTATATAAGAAATACCCACAAACTTCTGATCTGATTTTCTACTAGCCCAAAAATGTCGATTTTTTTGAACCCTAGATTCTTTTTATTAAGCAAAAACAGAATTAGTTTTATATCTCACTGTGAGTTAAACATCTTATCTACAAACATTTCCTGCTTAATTTAATTCTTATATCTACAAAATAAAAAAGATGAAAAATTACAGAAGAAGGAAAAAAAGATTCGAACCTAACTGCCCTGATGCCCTATCGCCAAAACCCTAGAGGACCACTCGAACAACTCGCGACCTTCTTCTCGATCGTCGCGTCGACCTTTCGTGCATCTCACCAAAGCCGCATCCTCCCAGCGCGACCAGCTCGTGTACCCTCAGATCCACTCGCCTCGACATGACTGCACCTTTCCCGTGTTTGTGACCTGGATCCCTTCCCAGCGTCCGTACCATCGACGCGACCCATCCTTGTTGACTACACCTTCTAGAAACTTGGCTGGAGATCCCAAACTCCATCGAAAACTCTAATCAAAGCTTCCTTTTTCCAAACTGCCCTTTGGTTTCCAAAATTTCAAAACCCTAGTTGCATCTACGAATTATTTGAACACACAGAACACCCTAAAAGCTATTTGAACACCATCCAACATACTGGAAGCAGAACATCGACCCTTGACAAGCTTAAAGAATTAACCTTTATATAATAATCACTTGATTTTATTTTTTTATTTTTTAAAGAGGTCTTTTTGCCTTTACTTTGAATTTGACTTACTGGATAGAACGGTGATAAGAAAAGAGGAGAGTTGAGCAAGCGAAAGTGTTTAAATTTGGTCTATGGAAAAGGAGAGAGGACGCGAGCTTTTGAAAAGGGAATAAGATTCCTTGCATGCTGTCATCCGGCTATAGTGATTTTGATAAGAAGGGGAAAAGTTGTGATGCGAAATAATTTCAGTTGAAGGGAAAGAACGTAGGTTGATGGTGAAGGAATCTCAGCTGGATTAGGGTATATAAATATATATATTAATTAAATACAAATTGTCTCAATTTACGCAACTTAAAATCGCGAACATCTATCGAGGCGTGCTGCTAGAAGTTTATAATGTTATACCCCTATTCCGAACGCAATGAAAAAGAATTCGAGTTCTAATTCGATCGTATGGAGAAGATAGCTTGTTGAACTAGTTATTATGTTAAATTTCAATTTAATTTTCAGTGCCTTTACTTATCGTATGGCCAAACGATCACTCCAAACACTGCGAAAATTGAAATCCGATAATAATATAATATTACGGATCGAACGGAACTGGTTTCATCGAATTCCAAGACTATACCTCGGAAGGCTATTTAAATATCAATTTAAACAATATATTTTCAAAACTTAACAAAACATTCCCAAATTCAATTTCAATATTTTTACTATTTTAGTACTATCGATATAAATTTTACAAACCCTTAAATTATTTTTAACAGGCTTAAAATTTCAGATTCAACATTTTGCCCAATTTTCAGTAATTAAATCCAATAATTAAATTTCCAAATAATGGTGATATTTGAAATTTAAGTTACAAACTAACTTTTAAATGTTAAAATCAATTAAATATTCCAATTAAAATTGTCCAAAATTTCGGATCGTCACATTCCTCCCCCCTTAAAAGAATTTCGTCCCCGAAATTGCTAGTTAAGAAGAATGATCCAATACCCATTTACTTTTTCCCAATACCAAACAATTCCAAACAATTCTCAAAACCATCTTTTTATTAAAGACACACTAACCCTTTTTTCTAGCTTTCCAAACTTATCCATAAGTCCCAATAATATTATTTACTTAACAATTCAAATTTGAATTTAAAACCAAATAATTATCAAAAACTTCTCAAAATTTTTCTAACTCCCTAAATTTCCGAAAAATTTCGCTAGCGTCTCCTTTGCGCGGCTAGCTCGGTACAACTACAAAATGCATCTACGGGCTCCCAAATTCCAAAAAAAACAAAAGGCCAAGTGGATAGATCAAAAACCCAATCAAATTTCATACGGAAATTTAAACACATACCTTTTTGTCGAGCAATTCAAATTTAAATTTTGAAATCAAAACTAATCTTCCTTTCCCTTTATAATATCTGCATATCCTACTTCGCAATAATATCCAATCATAGCTTTTAAAATAATTTTATACATTTCCTTACAGAAGTTTTCATGTCTACTTCTATTCAAATTAGTTTTTTCCATTTCCATATGAATTCAATTTATCTTCAACTCTGAATATTGAATTTTATCTTCCATTTATAACTGATTCATATCATTATTTTAAATTAGTTTCATCCACAAATTTATTTCAATTTCAAATTTGAAAATGTTTTGTCGCTAACAAAAATTTTCTAACTCCCAAAATTTTCGAAATTTTTTGGCAGATTCTCATTTGTACGGAGGAGCTTTTGCAATTTGACAAGATATATAAATATATATACATCGACTCACACGGTCGGAAAAACAAAAACAGTTCATATTTTCTATTTTTATTGCGTAGGCATTCCTTTATTTAGCATTTTAAGCAAGCAGCTTATTATTTTAGCAATTAGCGCATCCGAATCAAGCCAAACGGCTTCCCGGTACCTGTACTTACTCAATTCAAACATGTAAGTACTAAATATATGAAATTTATTAACATTTCAATTTCTTTCAATAGCTAAACACATGTATTTCATAAGCAACATGCACCAAACACTTTCCATAAGCGATTTATATGATTTAAAGCTAATTCAATTGCTTTCAACCAATTCATATGCCATTTCATCCAATTTTAATGGTTTATACTTCAATTTCTTACATTCAATTTACTTTTAGTCCGAACAACTAACATTTATTTTAATTGATTCCAAAAAATCAATTTTATTTACATCTACCAATTCATAGAATTTTTATTTACTTCCGTTTAAGTCGAACGACTAATTTATTCTATGCAATTCGACGATATTCACTTAATAGAATATCCATTTTGGTTTTTAGCCCCATCCAATTGATTCGAACTCATTTATATTTAATTCCATCCCATTTCTAGTTTATTCACCAACCATACATTTTTAAAATTATTTCATTGAGCTTAACAACATTCTATTCTTATATTAATAACTACTTTCTAAATTAATTTAACCCAAACTTTTATTTAATGAATTTTCATTCTTACTCGAAGTTGAGCTTCTAATTATTTTTAACTTAAGTTAATTTACATCAATTTATTCCAACCTCAAAACTTAAGCTCGCTTTATTTGCAAAATAAATTTTCCTTTTCAATTCAACTTGGTTCTCTTTCAATCAAATCTCATTTCAATCTACAAATTTATTTGATTAGTTATTATAAATTTAATTTCCAAATTCAATTCATTCACGACTCATTTAACTAATTACAAGGCCATTTTCAATTTATTTCTACCTTCTTGAACTTAATTTGCAATTCAAACCATTTCTGTATCAATCCAACTTCCTTTTATTCGACAATATTTCAATTGTATTCAATTTACTCACAATTTAAGTCAAATTTAATTATAACTCAAGTTTCATTTCCAAACTCCATTAATATGTAACGACCCAGAATTTCTGTCATTTGAAATTCAGATATTTAATTGATTTTAAATAACAACAAGTAAAATTTGTAAGTGAATAATTTATTTTTCGAATATTTAGATTTAATTGGATAATTAAATCGGCAATTTAATATTTGAAATTACAGAAAAATTTGGAAATTGGGTTTAATGTGATTAAAAATGATTTATAAAGTTATATCAAATCATATTGGAGTTAGAACGATGTTTGTGAACTTTTAAAATTGAATTAAAAGTTAATTTGTGAAAATTGAATATTTTAATATTTAATTGACGAGTTAAAATAGCCATTTTTCAAACAGTCTCGGATTTTGACGAAACCAATTTCATCGGATCCATAATGTTAAATTATTACCTGGTTTCAAATTTCGTGTCAATCGAATTTACAGTTTGTCCAGGGCAAGCCAAAACGCATAGAAATTAGTTTAATCGGTTTAATTTAAATTTGATTGTTATTTCCGTAACTCACATAGATGATCGAATTGGCTGTCGAAACCTATTCCATTGGGTCCGGAACGCGGGGTAAACCCTAGAAATGCCGGTCACCGCGCGAGATTTGGAGTTCGGAAAATTTGGAGTGAATAGTGTTTTTAGTTAGATTTATATAAAAGGACCCATCTCTTTCTAATTTGCAAAACCCTAACCCTAAATAGCTTCAGCCACCTCCATATCTACCAATGGCCGAAAATAGCCAATGTTCTTCCCTCGATTTCTTCTAATCCAAGCATCAATTCAAGAAACTTTCAACATGGAAAATGTAGAGCATCAAGTGATCTTCGTATTCAACGGTTGTGATCGGAAACGAAGCTACCAATCGCTGGAAATTCACATTCAAACGTGTGCGTTCTTTCACGTTTCTCGAGCAATAGGGAGGGACGAGCTCGAAGTGCTCACGGTCGTGGGTGAAGTTCGTGATGGCGCATGTAATGGAGGTGTTGGATCGTGGTGAAGTTGAGTATAAGAAGCACGAAAACTTGCTTAGAAACGGCGGCTATGGGTTCTCGGGTTCATGTATCACCTATAGCCGAACGTGATGGAAGAAGAGAGTCGTGAGCGGCCTGATGTTGGAGCTTGAAAACGAACAGCCCGATTTAATTCTAGGTAAAAATAGTAAAAGAAATTTGTAATTTTATATATTTTAAATTCGTGTAAACTTTAAAATGTGATATCTTTTTCATACGAGGTCGGAAAATTACGAAACAAATTGCATTGCAATCGTTTTGCCGAGCACTACGCAATGGAGCTGGTTTGGAGTCGTTCGGAGCTAGTGAAAATTTTGGGTAAAATTAAACGCACGTTTAATTTTATTCGAAATAAAACGCTACAATTGTTATCGGAAACTCAAGGTGAGAACTTCTCACTAAATCGAATTGTTTCGATTTAAATCTTAAATAGTTAAATTTAAAATTGCTTGATTGTGTAATTGGATGACAGTCATTATCTGTTATATTGAAATAGACCCTATACGCCGTATATTAAGCGGATGTTATTTATTAAAAACATATACCGCAATAATTCCAACTTGTATGGAATTGGTATTATATATGTACTTGGAGTTGATTTTCCCGCATTATATAGCGGATGAGACCCTATTGCGCCGCATAATAGCGGATAATATTTTATAAATCTCATATACCGTGATATTCCGTCTCGAAGCGGAATTGGTATTGTGCTAACATTTTTGGATGCAGGGAAACAGGTTGGAGGGATCCAACTGGATTCCTCAAACATTTGAATTGGTTTCATTGTTGTGTGTTGATATATTTATGATCTGCGTGATTATCTTTGTGATTGAAATCGTTAAAGGCTAAAATTTAGCCGAATATATTTTTGGTATCGTTAGATGCCGAAAATAAATAAAATTGGATTTTTGAAAATTTAAGTTGAGAATTCATAATAAAATTTAATTTTGAAATTGATTCATTTTAAGTAAATAAACGTTGAAATTTTTATGTTATAAAATTATGATTTTTGTGAAATATAACCGAAATGTGATTTTTGAAATAAGTAGTTGATTAATTTATAAAATGGTTTAAATTGGGATTTTTGAATTATTATAAATGATTTATATAAAAGATTTATAAAATTGAAATTTATAAATTAAAATATTGGAATTATAAAACGAGTTTTTATAAGTGATAAAATGAAGTATAAATGGATTCATAAGTGGATGAAATCTATTGATTTATAAATTGTGAAGTTATAAAATGAATAGATTTTGTAAAATAAAAGATTTATAAGTAATTAACTTATAAATTGGATTTTGGCGTGTAAATGGAATATGGATAGAAATTTGTTAATAAAGTGATTTTATAAGTTGAAGTTGTTATAAAGTATAAATGGAATTTATAAACGTTGTTTTATAAATCCGAAATTGGCTTATTTTGATAAGTTTAATTTTTATAACTTATTAAAGGAGATATATCCACGATTTGGGACAGTGGATAATCCTTTAAATAAAATATATAGAAATTGAATTTGGTTAACGAAGTATATTCACGATTTTGGACGGTGAATAATATATTAAAGAAATATTTTGGGAAAGTGATATTTCAAATAGAATTAAAACGATTTAAAGATGTTTTAAAATGTGTTGAGTATCGAAACCATAAATTTCAATATTTATTGTTGAAATAGACGTTTTCGAGAAATAGAAGGAAATGATGGACTATAACACTGTTGTTATAGTAAATGATTTCCGAAAGGAAAAGTTTTGTATGGTATTGGGATTTATATATCTATCTTAATTTCAAATCCCTATACTAGTGATTTTGGGTTGTCGTAATGATGTTTTACGTAACATTCGTTTTGACCCAAATAAATGTCTTTAAGAGAATATTTTCCTTCAAGAATAAAATATATACTTAATTTGGATTTAAGTATATTGAATATTTTCCAAATGTTGAAAATAAATGGATTTGTGAATTACTTATTATTAAATAAGTATGGAAATGTTTCCCAATATGAAGTGAATGTTTTGAGATTATATCTTCTAAAGATAAATTGAAAGTGAATAATTGAAATCGATTTGAAAATCGTATAAAAATTGAATATTTGGGAATGTAAATTCACAATGGAAATTTATAAGGGAATTTTGCTTTAAAAATAAACATTGATTTATTTTTTAAAGTGTGGAAATAAATTTACGAATTTGGAACGTAAATTTAATAAATCAGTAAGGATTTATTTGATTGGTTCAAATGAACTATTTTGAAATGAAAATTGTAAAGGTGAAATTTGATTTGAAATTTGTTTTCAAATGGTTGAAGTGTGGAAAATTATATCTTGTAAAGATATTTTTCAAAATCAATAATTTGGGAAAATTATTTGAAATCGGGTTATGTTGTGAATATTGATTGATAGTTAAATAACCGACTATCAATATTGACCCTTAAATGGCTATTTGTTGTGAATTGGTTGAAATTGAATGCTACACTTATTTTTAAATTATTGCGCTCATTATTCGGATTACCCGTTCCAAATAGTCATACGACGTAATGGATAGCACTGAAGACCAGTGTTGAAGACCGGGTATTTGTGAAAACGATAGGATGACCTATCGATTGTCTCTGTACCGTAAGCTACGGTTTGGAGATTTCCTTTGTGATGGGAAATTCGATCGGGATTGTGAATACCCGGATTGCAAGGGCTTCTTTTGAAGTGCCTTCGGTTCTGTTCGAACCCGAAACAGACTTGTATGGTTACATGTCTGACATTACATTTTGAGACATAAAGCAGATTTATTTCAAATACATTTCTGTTGGTGTCGGGAAATTTATTCTTTAAGCTTAACACCCTTCTTTGAGACGTACGAGCTCAGAGGTTTTGTAGTTGAAGGTTATCAGCGATATACTCCCAATTTGGTAATGTGGCGTGCTGAGTGTTGCTGTGTGATGATTATTTATTGATCATTTGTTGATCAAAGCGTGGCTTTGTAAAAAAGCGTAGCTTTGTGGACGAGACTTCGTCAGACCTCACACCCCGGAAATGGTCAAAACCGGAATATGCAGCAAGGTTATGAGGGTCGCTCCCTTTAGGGTATGTCATTTCCTTCTGGAAAAGGGTGGTGTCAGGTATGGAGCCCTGATGCTTAACCTATGTGGTTGCTCCAATCTCATTTTTCTGTGTGGTTGTTGCTTGGTGATCGAGGGCCCTTGGATAAAGGTCCCAAAGGACCAGGGGGTGGCATATTCGTGTAGTAGTTACCTAGTGACAAAGGTAACCCAGCTTTGTGTTGGCAGAGAGCTGGTTAAGTTCTCGGGACGTCCAGCCAGAGGCGATCCCATGTGGCAGTAGGAAGTTCCTTAGCCTGACCATTTGTTGGAAATCCAAAGAAACAATACGAGCTTTGTACGGTTTTAGTTGTATTACCTATCATTCACTTATGGTGGCGCCCCACTGTTTCGATGGTAGCTATAGTAGGCATAGTTCGAAATGTCTATGTTGGCTAAGATTAATATTCTATTTTCGAAATGCTTTCATCACTATACACTAATAATAATATCAAAAATGATTTGTTTTGCGCAGTAAGCATCTTTGACTATCATAAGGAGAAATCTTCTCCAATTCTGCATTTACATTGTGTTTGTGCGGGGAGGCCTTATGGTAGTTTCATTTTCCAAAAGCATTGCGGATATTTTTCCACTTCCCTTGTTGTTGTTGTTGTTGTTGTTTTAAAGACAAATAACTGTTTTGAGTTCTCACACCAGTCCCATGACTGACCTGGAGTTTATTGTTCTCTTCCTAAACTCTGTGTGCCCATAATTTTCCACATGAACAGTCTAGAGTCAGGTTATCAGGTCATTCTGGATTCAGAAGTGCTATGGAGCTCAAGTGGCGAGCTGGATGGCGAGATGTATTACTTGTATATGATATTATCTTTCCGCTGTAAATTCACTTGTAGGGACATGCTTGTATAACTGTCCATTGTTTTGTTGTGTTGTATATTGTTGTTGTGCACTCTGATGATGATGTAATGTAATGTAATAACTGATATAGTTCTTTGTTTTAAAGATTATTCATTTATTTATTATATGTTGTTCCGCTGCGATATGTGAGGTTCTGATATTGTTTCTCTTCTGTTTTCTTATTTCTTCTATCTTTTTCTTCTACCTCTTCTTTTTAACCCTACCAATTCAGTTTTCCGACATTCGATTATGCGGCATTTGATACAGTAGACGTAGGAATGCTGACCTTCGGATCCCAACAAAAATCGATTTGTTAAATGTGGTATAAGAGAATTTGGTTAAGTGACAACCTTGGCTCTGTTGGGGATTACTCATTAGAGATAGAGTCAGTAGTGCTCTAGAATGTGTTTGAGTGTAATAATAGATATGAGCGCGTATTTGTTAGTGAATATGAAATTGTTTTGTATTATGTTGACTTATCGGTTGATTGTTTATAGATTCTGGTTGATGCAGTCTAGCTAACTGAATCGATAGGGGTTTCTAAACTCTTAAACGAGATAAATCGACATAGTATCATTTTAAATTGGGTAAATGAAATAATTTTACCTTGATTATATTTTATGTATAAAGGAATAATTTTTCAGAATTATCAAAGTGTATGTAAAAAAAAATTAAATTGTTTGATTGTTGAAAAATATATGAAAATATATAAGTGAATCAAAGTTGTTCGAATAATCTGAATAAAAATAACAATGGTGAAAGAATAAATTATATAAAAGCAACAATTGTATAAGTATAGAATTTTAATTGAAATGATTTACAATTGTGAAATAATCCTATATAAGTAAAGGGAAATAGTGAAACTATATAAGCAAGATCTATAAATGTGATTTATAAATAAAAGGAAATTTTTAAAGGAACAAAAAAAAGCATTGGATTCACTACTGTTGCTGGGGAATAATAAGGGTGATGACTGCAGCATCATCAGTATCATTTTCGAGTTTCTGTGTGATGGATTTGCTACCATAGTAAATTGAAATTGAATTTTGTGGTGATAAACAAATTGGAAATTAAAATCCATGTTGAAATTGATGAATATAAGTTATCAAGTTTTGAACTTATAATATGAGATAATAAAGATTTAACTTTATTAAAGTTGAAATAAATTTGAATTAGTATGATAAAATATATGATGTGAAATTTAACTAAAGGAAGTTAAATAAATTAGCTCAGATTTGGAAGTTGAATAATAAGTTGTATAACTTATTAAATGTGAAAATGTAAGTAAAACCAATTATTAAAATGGTTAAACAACTTTGTTAAGCAAAATAAGGTATGAATTTGAATAAGTGATAAAATTGACTTTGGTAAAAGTTAAATAGAATTTACTTTGGAGTTGGAATTTGAATTGGATTTTAACTGGATTAGATATGTTGTTGATATGGAAATTTAAGTTAAATAAATGATGTTTAAAAGGAATATAACTTAAGTGATGCTGAATGAAGTTGATTTTGGTATCAAAATGAATTAATGAAATGAAGTCATTAAATGGATATGAATTTTAGTTATATAAAGGAGATTCAACCTTATTTGTAAAATAAATTAGTAATTGAACCAATGAATTGAATGTAAAACAATCAAATGTAATGAATTGATATAGAATAATGGATATAAGTGTAAATTCATTTAAGGCTAATTGAATGTTAAACCAAATTGAATACAAACGCAGTGAAGTAAATTAAATTTGGTTGTATTGGATATACATTGGTTGTTAGATTATTGTTAATTGATTGAATAGAAATTCATATGCAATTGAATGAATAAAATTGAAAGCTAAAGCAATTGAATTCAAATTGGAAGTTAAGTAAATTTAAATTGAATGGAAAAATTGATTTGAATTGAAAGTGAACAAATGTGAATGTAAATTAGTGAATGTAAACCAATTGGAAATGAATAATCGAATGTCGTTGTATATGAATTGGTTGTAAACAATTACAAGTAATGTTGAAATCATATAGGTTGCTTATAAACCTTGTTTGGTATGCATTTCTTTTAATATGCATGTGTTGTAGTTGTTTAAAAGAGTAAAATGTTAATAATTTCTTATATATGTCACTTACGTGTTTATATTGAGTAAGTACAGGTACCGGGGCTACCGTTAGCGGGATTTGGGTTGCGCAAAACGCTAAATAAATAACTGCTTTGCTTAAAAATGCTAAAAAGATACGCCTACGCAATAAAAATAGGAAATATGAACTGTTTTTCTGTTTTTCCGACCGGATGGGTCGATGTATATATATTTATCTCTATTGTGATATTGTAAAAGCTCCTCCGTACAGAGGAGGTTATGGCGAAATTTTTTGAAAATTTAAGGCGTTAGAAAATTTTCGGGAAATTTTGGAAAAAGTTTGTGAAAACTAAGTTTTGATTTGAAGTTAAAGATTAAACGACATAGTTGATTTTGAAAAGATAACTATATATGGATTTGAAAACTTAGTAAATATTTTGTAAGAGGTTTAACTATTGGATGTTCGGAAAAGTTAATGAATTCCAAAACTCTTTCTTATTTGGAAATTTCGAGGGCGAAATTCTTTTAAGGGGGGAAGTTTGTAACGACCCGGAATTTCTGTCATTTGAAATTCAGATATTTAATAGATTTTAAATATCATCAAGTAAAATTTGTAAGTCGAATAATTTATTTTTCGAACATTTAGATTTAATTGGATAATTAAATATGCAATTTAATATTTGAAATTACAGAAAAAATTGGAAATTGGGTTTAATGTGATTAAAAATGATTTATAAAGTTATATCAAATCATATTGGAGTTAGAACGATGTTTGTGAACTTTTAAAATTGAATTAAAAGTTAATTTGTGAAAATTGAATATTTAATTGACGAGTTAAAATAGCCATTTTTCAAACAGTCTTGGATTTCGACGATACCAGTTTCATCGGATCCGTAATGTTAAATTATTGCATGGTTTCAAATTTCGTGTCAATCGGATTTACCGTTTGTCCGGGGCAAGCCAAAACGCATAGAAATTAGTTTAATCGGTTTAATTTAAATTTGATCGTTTATTTCCGTAACTCGCACAGATGATCGAATTGGCTCTCGAAACCTATTCCATTGTGTCCGGAACGCGGGGTAAACCCTAGAAACGTTGGTCACCGCGCGAGATTTGGAGTTCGGAAAATTTGGAGTGAATAGTGTTTTCGTTAGATTTCTATAAAAGGACCCATCTCTTTCTAATTTGCAAAACTCTAACCCTAAATAGCTTCAACCGCCTCCATATCTACCAATTGCCGAAAATAGCCAATGTTCTTCCCTCGATTTCTTCTAATCCAAGCATCAATTCAAGAAACTTTCAACATGGAAAATGTAGAGCATCAAGTGATCTTCGTATTCAACGGTTGTGATCGGAAACGAAGCTACCATTCGCTGGCAATTCGCATTCAAACGTGTGCATTCTTTCACGTTTCTCGAGCAACAGGGAGGGTCGAGCTCAAAGAGCTCACGGCCGTGGGTGAAGTTCGTGATGGCGCACGTAATGGAGGTGTTGGATCGTGGTGAAGTTGAGTATAAGGAGCACGAAAACTTGCTTAGAAACGGCGGCTATGGGTTCTCGGGTTCGTGTATCACCTATAACCGAACGTGATGGAAGAAGAGAGTCGTGAGCGGCCTGATGTCGGAGTTTGAAAACGAACGGCCCGATTTAATTCTAGGTTAAAATAGTAAAAGAAATTTGTAAATTTATATATTTTAAATTCGTGTAAACTTTAAAATGAGATATCCTTTTCATACGATGTCGGAAAATTACGAAACAAATTGCGTTGCAATCGTTTTACCGAGCACTACGCAATGTAGCTGGTTTGGAGTCGTTTGGAGCTAGTGAAAATTTCGAGTAAAACTAAACGCACGTTTAATTTTATTCGAAATAAAACGCTTCAACTGTTATCGGAAACTCAAGGTGAGAACTTCTCACTCAATCGAATTGTTTCGATTTAAATCTTAAATAGTTAAATTTAAAATTGCTTGATTGTGTGATTGGATTACAGTCATTATCTGTTGTATTGAAATAGACCCTATACGCCATATATTAAGCGGATGTTATTTATTAAAAACATATACGGCGATAATTCCAACTTGTATGGAATTGGTATTATATATGTACTTGAAGTTGATTTTCCCACATTATACAGCGGATGAGACCCTATTGCGCCGCATAATAGCGGACAATATTTTATAAATCCATATACCGCGATATTCCGTCTCGAAGCGGAATTGGTATTGTGCTAACATCTTTGGATGCAGGGAAACGGGTTGGAGGGATCCAACTGGATTCCTCAAACATTTGAATTGGTTTCAATGTTGTGTGTTGATATATTTATGATCTGCGTGATTATCTTTGTGATTGAAATCGTTAAAGACTAAAATTTAGCCGAATATATTTTTGGTATCGTTAGATGCCGAAAATAAATAAAATTGGATTTTTGAAAATTTAAGCTGAGAATTCATAATAAAATTTAATTTTGAAATTGATTCATTTTAAATAAATAAACGTTGAAATTTTTATGTTATAAAAATTATGATTTTTGTGAAATATAACCGAAATGTGGTTTTTGAAATAAATAGTTGATTAATTTATAAAATGGTTTAAAATGGGATTTTTGAATTATTATAAATGATTTATATAAAAGATTTATAAAATTGAAATTTATAAATTAAAATATTGGAATTATAAAACGAGTTTTTATAAGTGATAAAATGAAGTATAAATGGATTTCATAAGTGGATGAAATCTATAGATTTATAAATTGTGAGGTTATAAAATGAATAGATTTTGTAAAATAAAAGATTTATAAGTAATTAACTTATAAATTGAATTTTGGCGTGTAAATGGAATATGGATAGAAATTTGTTAATAAAGTGATTTTATAAGTTGAAGTTGTTATAAAGTATAAATGGAATTTATAAACGCTGTTTTATAAATCCAAAATCGACTTATTTTGATAAGTTTAATTTTTACAACTTATTAAAGGAGATATATCCACGATTTGGGACAGTGGATAATCCTTTAAATAAAATATGTAGAATTTGAATTTGGTTAACGAAGTATATTCACGATTTTGGACGGTGAATAATATATTAAAGAAATATTTTGGGAAAGTGATATTTCAAATAGAATTAAAACGATTTAAAGATGTTTTAAAATGTGTTAAGTATCGAAACCATAGATTTCAATATTTATTGTTGAAATAGACGTTTTCGAGAAATAGAAGGAAATTGTGGACTATAACACTGTTGTTATAGTAAATGATTTCCGAAAGGAAAAGTTTTGTATGGTATTGGGATTTATATATCTATCTTAATTTCAAATCCCTATACTAGTGATTTTGGGTTGTCGTAACGATGTTTTACGTAACATTCGTTTTGACCCAAATAAATGTGTTTAAGAGAATATTTTCCTCAAAGAATAAAATGTATACTTAATTTGGATTTAAGTATATTGAATATTTTCCAAATGTTGTGGATTTGTGAATTACTTATCATTAAATAAGTATGGAAATGTTTCCCAATATGAAGTGAATGTTTTGAGATTATATCTTCTAAAGATAAATTGAAAGTGAATAATTGAAATCGATTTGAAAAATCATATAAAAAGTGAATATTTGGGAATGTAAATTCACAATGGAAATTTATAAGGGAAATTTGCTTTAAAAATAGACATTGATTTATCTTTAAAAGTGTGGAAATAAATTTACGAATTTGGAACGTAAATTTAATAAATCAGTAAGGATTTATTTGATTGGTTTAAACGAACCATTTTGAAATGAAAATTGTAAAGGTGAAATTTGATTTGAAATTTGTTTTCAAATGGTTGAAGCGTGGAAAATTATATCTTGTAAAGATATTTATGAAAATCAATAATTTGGGAAAATTATTTGAAATCGGGTTATGTTGTGAATATTGATTGATAGTTAAATAACCGACTATCAATATTGACCCCTGAATGGCTATTTGTTGTGAATTGGTTGAAATTGAATGCTACACTTATTTTTAAATTATTGCGCTCGTTGTTCGGATTACCCGTTCCGAATAGTGATACGACGTAATGGATAGCACTGAAGACCGGTGTTGAAGACCGGGTATTTGTGAAAACGATAGGATGACCTATCGATTGTCTCTGTACCGTAAGCTACGGTTTGGAGATTTCCTTTGTGATGGGAATTTCGATCGGGATTGTGAATACCCGGATTGCAAGGGCTTCTTTTGAAGTGCCTTCGGTTCTGTTCGAACCCGAAACAGTCTTGTATGGTTACATGTCTGACATTACATTTTGAGACATAAAGCAGATTTATTTCAAATACATTTCTGTTGGTGTCGGAAAATTTATTCTCTTAGCTTAACACCCTTCTCTGAGACGTACGAGCTCATAGGTTTTGTAGTTGAAGGTTATCAGCGATATACTCCCAATTTGGTAATGTGGCATGCTGAGTGTTGCTGTGTGATGATTATTTATTGATCATTTGTTGATCAAAGCGTGGCTTTGTAAAAAAGCGCGGCTTTGTAAAAAAGCGTAGCTTTGTGGAAGAGACTTCGTCAGACCTCACACCCCGGAAATGGTCGAAACAGGAATATGCAGCAAGGTTATGAGGGTCGCTCCCTTTAGGGTATGTCATTTCCTTCTGGAAAAGGGTGGTGTCAGGTATGGAGCCCTGATGCGTAACCTATGTGGTTGCTCCAATCTCATTTTTCTGTGTGGTTGTTGCTTGGTGATCGAGGGCCCTCGGATAAAGGTCCCAAAGGACCGGGGGGTGGCATATTCGTGTAGTAGTTACCTAGTGACAAAAGTAACCCGGCTTTGTGTTGGCAGAGAACTGGTTAAGTTCTCGGGACGTCCCGCCAGAGGTGATCCCATGTGGCAGTAGGAAGTTCATTAGCCTGACCATTTGTTGGAAATCCAAAGAAACAATACGAGCTTTGTACGGTTTTAGTTGTATTACCTGCCATTCACTTATAGTGGCGCCCCACTGTTTCGATGGTAGCTATAGTAGGCATAGTTCGAAATGTCTATGTTGGCTAAGATTAATATTCTATTTTCGAAATGCTTTCATCACTATGCACTAATAATAATATCAAAAATGATTTGTTTTGCGTAGTAAGCATCTTTGACTATCATAAGGAGAAATCTCCTCCAATTCTGCGTTTGCATTGTGTGTGCGCGGGGAGGCCTTATGGTAGTTTCATTTTCCAAAAGCATTGCGGATATTTTTCCACTTCCCTTGTTGTTGTTGTTGTTTTAAAGACAAATAACTGTTTTGAGTTCTCACACCAGTCCTATGACTGACCTGGAGTTTATTGTTCTCTTCCTAAACTCCGTGTGCCCATAATTTTCTATATGGGCAGTCTAGAGTCAGGTTATCAGGTCATTCTGGATTCAGAAGTGCTATGGAGCTCAAGTGGCGAGCTGGATGGCGAGATGTATTACTTGTATATGATATTATCTTTCCGCTGTAAATTCACTTGTAGGGACATGCTTGTATAACTGTCCATTGTATTTTTGTGTTGTATATTGTTGTTGTGCACTCTGATGATGATGTAATGTAATGTAATAACTGATATAGTTCTTTGTTTTAAAGATTATTCATTTATTTATTATATGTTGTTCCGCTGCGATATGTGAGGTTCTGATATTGTTTCTCTTCTGTTTTCTTATTTCTTCTATCCTTTTCTTCTACCTCTTCTTTTTAACCCTAACAATTCGGTTTTCCGACATTCGATTATGCGGCATTTGATACAGTGGACATAGGAATGCCCCGACCTTCGGATCCCGACAAAAATCGATTTGTTAAATGTGGTATAAGAGCATTTGGTTAAGTGACAACCTTGGCTCTGTTGGGGATTACTCATTAGAGATAGAGTCAGTAGTGCTCTAGAATGAGTTTGAGTGTAATAATAGATATGAGCGCGTATTTGTTAGTGAATATGAAATTTTTTTGTATTATGTTGACTTATCGGTTGATTGTTTATAGATTCTGGTCGATGCAGTCTAGCTAACTGAATCGATAGGGGTTTCGAAACTCTTAAACGAGATAAACCGACATAGTATCATTTTAAATTGGGTAAATGAAATAATTTTACCTTGATTATATTTTATGTATAAAGGAATAATTTTTCAGAATTATCAAAGTGTATGTAAAAAAAATTAAATTGTTTGATTGTTGAAAAATATATGAAAATATATAAGTGAATCAAAGTTGTTCGAATAATCTGAATAAAAATAACAATGGTGAAAGAATAAATTATATAAAAGCAACAATTGTATAAGTATAGAATTTTAATTGAAATGATTTACAATTGTGAAATAATCCTATATAAGTAAAGGGAAATAGTGAAACTATATAAGCAAGATTTATAAATGTTATTTATAAATAAAAGGAAATTTTTAAAGGAACAAAAAAAGCATTGGATTCACTACTGTTGCTGGGGAAATAATAAGGGTGATGACTGCAGCATCATCAGTATCATTTTCGAGTTTCTGTGTGATGGATTTGCTACCATAGTAAATTGAAATTGAATTTTGTGGTGATAAACAAATTGGAAATTAAAATTCCAAGTTGAAATTGATGAATATAAGTTATCAAGTTTTGAACTTATAATACGAGATAATAAAGATTTAACTTTATTAAAGTTGAAATAAATTTGAATTAGTATGATAAAATATATGATGTGAAATTTAACTAAAGGAAGTTAAATAAATTAACTCAGATTTGGAAGTTGAATAATAAGTTGTATAACTTATTAAATGTGAAAATGTAAGTAAAACCGATTATTAAAATGGTTAAACAACTTTGTTAAGCAAAATAAGGTATGAATCTGAATAAGTGATAAAATTGACTTTGGTAAAAGTTAAATAGAATTTACTTTGGAGTTGGAATTTGAATTGGATTTTAACTGGATTAGATATGTTGTTGAAATGGAAATTTAAGTTAAATAAATGATGTTTAAAAGGAATATAACTTAAGTGATGCTGAATGAAGTTGATTTTGGTATCGAAATGAATTAATGAAATGAAGTCATTAAATGGATATGAATTTGAGTTATATAAAGGAGATTCAACCTTATTTGTAAAATAAATTAGTAATTGAACCAATGAATTGAATGTAAAACAATCAAATGTAATGAATTGATATAGAATAATGGATATAAGTGTAAATTCATTTAAGGCTAATTGAATGTTAAACCAAATTGAATACAAACGTAGTGAAGTAAATTAAATTTGGTTGTATTGGATATACATTGGTTGTTAGATTATTGTTAATTGATTGAACAGAAATTCATATGCAATTGAATGAATAAAATTGAAAGCTAAAGCAATTGAATTCAAATTGGAAGTTAAGTAAATTTAAATTGAATGGAAAAATTGATTTGAATTGAAAGTGAACAAATGTGAATGTAAATTAGTGAATGTAAACTAATTGGAAATGAATAATCGAATGTCGTTGTATATGAATTGGTTGTAAACAATTACAAGTAATGTTGAAATCATATAAGTTGCTTATAAACCTTGTTTGGTATGCATTTCTTTTAATATGCATGTGTTGTAGTTGTTTAAAAGAGTAAAATGTTAATAATTTCTTATATATGTCACTTACGTGTTTATATTGAGTAAGTACAGGTACCGGGGCTACCGTTAGCGGGATTTGAGTTGCGCAAAACGCTAAATAAATTACTGCTCTGCTTAAAAATGCTAAAAAGATACACCTACGCAATAAAAATAGGAAATATGAACTGTTTTTCTGTTTTTTCGACCGGATGGGTCGATGTATATATATTTATCTCTATTGTGATATTGTAAAAGCTCCTCCGTATAAAGGAGGTTATGGCGAATTTTTTTGAAAATTTAAGGCGTTAGAAAATTTTCGGGAAATTTTGGAAAAACTTTGTGAAAACTAAGTTTTGATTTGAAGTTAAAGGTTAAACGATATAGTTGATTTTGAAAAGATAACTATATATGGATTTGAAAACTTAGTAAATATTTTGTAAGAGGTTGAACTATTGGATGTTCGGAAAAGTTAATGAATTCCAAAACTCTTTCTTACTTGGAAATTTCGAGGACGAAATTCTTTTAAGGGGGAAAGTTTGTAACGACCCGGAATTTCTGTCATTTGAAATTCAGATATTTAATAGATTTTAAATATCAACAAGTAAAATTTGTAAGTCGAATAATTTATTTTTCGAATATTTAGATTTAATTGGATAATTAAATCGGAAATTTAATATTTGAAATTACAGAAAAATTGGAAATTGGGTTTAATGTGATTTAAAATGATTTATAAAGTTATATCAAATCATATTGGAGTTAGAACGATGTTTGTGAACTTTTAAAATTGAATTGAAAGTTAATTTGTGAAAATTGAGTATTTTAATATTTAGTTGACGAGTTAAAATAGCCATTTTTCAAACAGTCTTGGATTTCGACGATACCAGTTTCATCGGATCCGTAATGTTAAATTATTGCATGGTTTCAAATTTCGTGTCAATCGGATTTACCGTTTGTCCGAGGCAAGCCAAAACGCATAGAAATTAGTTTAATCGGTTTAATTTAAATTTGATCGTTTATTTCCGTAACTCGCACAGATGATCGAATTGGCTCCCGAAACCTATTCCATTGTGTCCGGAACGCGGGGTAAACCCTAGAAACGCCGGTCACCGCGCGAGATTTGGAGTTCGGAAAATTTGGAGTGAATAGTGTTTTCGTTAGATTTCTATAAAAGGACCCATCTCTTTCTAATTTGCAAAACCCTAACCCTAAATAGCTTCAGCCGCCTCCATATCTACCAACGGCCGAAAATAGCCAATGTTCTTCCCTCGATTTCTTCTAATCCAAGCATCAATTCAAGAAACTTTCAACATGGAAAATGTAGAGCATCAAGTGATCTTCGTATTCAACGGTTGTGATCGGAAACGAAGCTACCAATTGCTGACAATTCGCATTCAAACTTGTGCGTTCTTTCACGTTTCTTGAGCAACAGGGAGGGTCGAATAGTGATACGACGTAATGGATACCATTAAAGACCGGCGTTGAAGACCGGGTATTTGTGAAAACGATAGGATGACCTATCGATTGTCTCTGCACCGTTAGCTACGGTATGGAGATTTCCTTTGTGATGGGAAATTCGATCGTGATTGTGAATACCCGGATTGCAAGGGCTTCTTTTGAAGTGCCTTCGGTTCTGTTCGAACCCGAAACAGACTTGTATGGTTACATGTCTGACATTACATTTTGAGATATAAAGCAGATTTCTTTCAAATACATTTCTGTTGGTGTCGGGGAATTTATTCTCTTAGCTTAACATCCTTCTCTTTGATGTACGAGCTCAGAGGTTTTGTAGTTGAAGGTTATCAGCGATATACTCCCAATTTGGTAACATGGCATGCTGAGTGTTGCTGTGTGATGATTATTTATTGATCATTTGTTGATCAAAGCGTGGCTTATTCACAAATTTTCAATATCAATTACATTCAAATCCGTACGATGTACACTTATCATCCGTACGCTATACCAATCTGATCGCCCATTCGATCGCACAATTACACTTCCGAACTAGTATCGTCCACCCGACTTTCAAGTGCGGACTCAGATCTGGCTTCTTGATCAGAAACTATCATTCTCCTTGCATAGCCATAACTATGATAGAGAATTTTCAAAACCAATCAACAATCCATATCCAGGTTCGCCGTCGAAAATCGAGTGAAAAATCCCAACTCGGATCGATAAACAATCTCGAAATTCTGTGCTCGATTCTAGATCAAATTAATATGCGAATAAAATAATATACGTACATCCAACGTATTTATTTTCATTGATTATTAACTAAATCAATTTCTCTTTCTATTCACATTTTCTTTAATTTCTATCCGCATAATCACAACTGTTTCAATTCCATTGGATTATCACTTTAATCCTTATCTCAATTGGGTATTTAATCAACAACAGTTTGAACTCCGACCAGTTTATATTTTGAAAATAGCTTGAAAATTTTAAAAATAGATAAGTAGTTGAAAAATAATTATTAGTTTGCAAAATAGCTATAAAATAGTTAACTAATTGTAAAATAGTTGGAAAATAGTTAAACAGTTTCAGGAATTTTAGATAATTGCAAAATAGTTGTAAAATTGTAATTAATTTGTAAAATAGTTGAAAAATAATAATTAGTTTATAAAACAATTGAAAAATTGTTAAATAGTTTCAAAAATAATTATAAAACAAATATAAAATAATTTGGCTTTTAAAAAGAAAGGTGGTCTATATTAAATAGCTTGGAAAAAAATAAGTTTACATTAAAATAATTTATATTGAAAATAGTCCAGAGTCAAAACTATTCACTTCCCCATCAATTCAATTTAAATTTCCACTTCCATTTAAATTGACTCAATTCCAATTTGAATAACTTCAGTTTCCATCAATTCCAATTTGAATAACTTCAATTTCCATTGAAATCGATTTAACCCCAATTCAAGTTGAATCAATCTTGATTTCTTTCCAAATTCAAATCAAACTCCATTTGATTTTAAACCTGCTCAACTTTAATTACAATTCCAAATTATTCCAATCAATTTGGACTAATATCAATTGAACCCACTTCAATTTCAGATCATTTCAATTTAATCCAGTTCAAATTTTCCATTTAAAATTTTAAACTTATACATCTTCAATCACAAATCCAATTAATTCAAATCAGATTCAATTTGAACGAATTCAATTCAAATATCAAATTTAAACCATCTCGAATTATATAAATTCGAGTTAAATTTTTAAATGTTGATTTAATCCTTTAAATCAAATCAACTTATCTCTTTAAACCATTTAATTCTGAATCCATTTCAAACTTATCTTCATTAAATTTTAATTTGGTTCTATTTCTATTATCATTTAATTCTCACTATTAAAATTTTCAAATAATATAACAAACAATTACCTTAATATTTATTAGAAAGAAATATTGCTTTATATATCAAAATATATTCTTATATAAAATCAGTTAAAACCTTTATATAAGAAAATAACAAGTACGCGCTCATATATATATACTCAACTCATTGTAGGGTACCATTGACCCTATCCTTAATGAGTAATCCCAACAGAGCCAAGGTTCTGCTTAAACTTCAGCTCTGATACCAACTGTAACGACCTGAAATTTTCGATTTTGAAAATTCCAGATAGTTAGGAAAAGAAGAAAGAGATAGAAGAAGAAGAGGAGGAAACACAACAAAGATTCTCACATTCACAGCGGATCAAAATATAATATCAAATAATAACAGTTTACAAAAGAATTCTGTATATGTCAAATACAATTTTAATACATCAGAGCTACACATATATACAGACACTGGATATACACAATCATCATGTCTCAGATATACAACAATATAATACAGCGGAAACACTCCATACGTTCTTGCTGTCCAGCTCGCCTCCTGAGCTCCAGAACGTCCTTACTTGAAAATTTGTAATACTCGGTCTGACCCGAGCATTACATCAAAGTAACACCCGGGTCAGGCTGGAAAGCAGCGTGAGTAAACTCATCCAACATGAAATTCCAATGCATAGCACTTATTTGAAACCCGGGGTAAATCGTATCATTTACAAATTCACAATTTGTTATAGACATCACTTATTTCACACATCAATTTTCTAAGTACCAAAACTTAGATTAAATAGTCCAATTCACTTAAATCATTTCATTCCAGCCTATTGATTTCATTCATTAATCTATAAAAATTCGAAGTGGTTTAGGATATTTTCTAACACCCGACCCCGGTCTCTTCGAGTCTCATGTCATCCTAACCCAAGTTATCCAAATGAAATACACTTCAAACTTTAAATACAGGATGCCCCTTTACACAACAATTCATCATTGATAGATAAACCACAATATCATGCCCGCCCGAATAGATGATACTGCAAAACATTTCATATCAGAGATATCAACTCATTCAAGGCATCCAATACCATTCAATCATCCATAAGCAAAGCTTGATCACTTCCAAAATTAATTTAATTAATTCTAATTGAATTACTAACCTCAATCACTTAGATTCCTTCACTTAACATTAATTAATTTCAAATAAATTAATTAATCATCCCTTAATTATCCATCCTAATTAATCACCCTGGATTAATTATCCTTCAATTACATTCAAGTAATTATCTTTAATTAATTAGACAAATTAATTATTCTTAACCAAAAACAGTAATTAATCTTTAATTACTTTACAAATTAATTAACTATAATTAATTACATTAATCCGTAATTACTTATACTAATTAATTTCTCATAAATCACTTATTATTGATTAATTAATCTTAATTCATCAACCTTTAATTACATCATTAATTATATAAATTAATGATTTCTAATTACATTTTAATTTATCCTAATCTAAATTAATCACATTAAGTAATTAATCATTAATTAAACCACAAATATTAATCACTCTTGATTAATCTCAACCAGTAATTAACTACCTTTTTATTTATTTCATTAAATAAATTAATTACTCATTTTATAAAAGAAGTTTAAAGGAATTTAAAACCAAATTCATTTTTAAATTCAAATCAATTTAAAAATGCACTTTAACATTCAAGTTATTAAAATAATTTAAATTTAAAAACTTTATTTGTTTAGAATTGCGATTCACTAACTTGAATTCCAAATTTAACTTTGATTTAAAACTTGTTTTGAATCTCTACTTTATAATTTAACTTCAGTTTTTAAATATCACTTTTATTTCTTTCCAATTCATTCTTATTTTTATTCTATAATGATTCCACTTCCAAAATTTACTCTTATATTTCTTTTCGAAAATCAAATTCTATATATTTTGATAACTCAGTGTACCGGAATATCCAATCAAACCATGGTATCCAATATTCCAATTATCGATATAATTCATCACAACATATCAAACATTCATAACATAAAATATTAAACAATCTAAATAATTTTGAGGAATCCAGTTGGATCCCTCCAACCTGTTTCCCTGCATCCACAGATGTTAGCACAATATCAATTCCACTTCGAGGTGGAATATCGGGGTATATGGGATTTATATAATATCATCCGCTATTATGCGGCGCATAGGGTCTCATCCGCTATATAATGCGGGAAATCAATCACTCCAATATATACTATATAATATACCACATCAAATCAATTCAATCATTCAATCAATTATTTAAATTTAACCATTTAGATTTAAATAAAAATCCCGAAGAGTGAGATTAACTCATCTTTTTTGTTGTTGTTTGCAATCCACTTCAATATGATTTATATGATTTATTAATATTCTGAATTATTTTAATAATCAATTTCCATGTAATAATTTTAATTGACTAATGATTTTAATTAAACTATTAATTCCCCTTTGAAACTACATATACACTAACAAAAATAAACTATAGATTTTCAAAAATCTACTTTTATAAATTTCTCAAACATTTTAAAATCCCTAAATATTTTCAAGCTCTATTCTTTTCTTTTGAAATCATATACATATACATATATTTATAAAATATATGCAGATTTAAAATTTTGATTTTATATAAACTCTTCTAATCCATTGTTTTTAAAATAAACTAGTAGATTAAAATGTTTATTTATGTATATTTATTTTATTTCCTACTTCGAAATTTCTTATACCAAATGACCTATAACATTTTATTTTATTTTATAACATAAATTTACCTTACTGTAAAATTCTAGAATTCAAGTTCACTGTAATTCAAGAACCCCCCATAACATTGTAATATTTAGATTCTATATTTTTTCAATAAGTATATAAGAAATACCCACAAACTTCTGATCTGATTTTCTACTAGCCCAAAAATGTCGATTTTTTTAAACCCCAGATTCTTTTTATTAAACAAAAGTAGAATTAGTTTTATATCTCACCGTGAGTTAAACGTCTTATCTACAAACATTTCCTGCTTAATTTAATTCTTATATCTACAAAATAAAAAAAATAAGAAATTACAGAAGAAGGGAAAAAAGATTTGAACCTAACTGCCTCGATGCCCTATCACCAAAACCCTAGAGGACCACTCGAACAGCTCACGATCTTCTTCTCGATTGTCGCGTCGACCTCTCATGCATCTCACCAAAGCCGCATCCTCTCAGCGTGCCCAGCTCGTCTACCCTCAGATCCACTCGTCTCGACATGACCGCACCTTCCCCGTGTTTGCGACTTGGAGCCCATACCAACGTCCGTACCATCTACGCGACCCATCCTTGTTGACTACACCTTCTAGAAACTTGGCTGGAGATCCCAAACTCCACCGAAAACTCTAATCAAAGCCTCGTTTCGCCAAACTGCCCTTTGGTTTCCAAAATTTCAAAACCCTAGTTGCATCCATGAATTATTTGAACACACCGAACACCCTAAAAGCTATTTGAACACTATCCAACATACTGGAAGGAGAAGATCAGCCCTTGACAAGCTTAAAGAATTAACCTTTATATAATAATCATTTGATTTGATTTTTTAATTATTAAAGAGGGCTTTTGGCCTTTACTTTGAATTTAACTTACTGGATAGAACGGTGATAAGAAAAGAGAAGAGTTGAGCAAGCGAAAGTGTTTAAATTTGGTCTATGGAAAAGGATAGAGGACGCGAGCTTTTGAAAAGGGAAAAAGATTCCTTGCATGCTGTCATCTGGCTATAGTGATTTTGATAAGAAGGGGAAAAATTGTGATGCGAAATATTTCAGTTGAAGGGTAAGAACGTAGGCTGATGGTGAAGGAATCTCAGCTGGATTAGGGTATATAAATATATATATATTAATTAAATACAAATTGTCTCGATTTACGCAACTTAAAATCGCGAATGTAACAACCGTGATTTTTGAATTACAGTCGTAATAAATATTTTAAAAATCTGTAACGACCGTAATTTTTGAATTACAGTCATAATAAATATTTTAAATAGAAATTTTTATATTAAGATTGAAAAAAAAATGTTGCAAAGTCAGTTGCATGCCTCTAAGAGGTAGCGGCTGAATTGAATTGCAATTGGCTTTAGTTTTGTTGAATTTTATCCAGGCTATGTTGTAACATCTTTTATCTTCTTCACGTGTAAGATTTGGTCCAATTTAATGGCAAAGTTGAAACGCATTTTTTCCTTTGCTGTTAGCATGTATTGTGAAGCAAGTGGAACATCATTCTTTGAATTGCTGTCACCTATTTCAAAAGCAAAGTGAACACACTTTTGCCATCATCACTTTGTGCTTGCTGTCACTCATTTTAAAGTAAAGCTAGAATATTTTGCAACCATCCTCATTAATGCAGTATGTCCTTATTTCTTCACATATACACGTTTACATTAATGCAACTGTACTCGAAAGTGTTTGCCAACACTTCACTTTTGACTTATATACTTTTTAAAGGAGAAAAGGGCACTGCATTATCTTTGAGTTCCCTCCTTTTTTCCAATAGCCTTGATTTCATTTTTCTTTTGCTCATTTTGGTGAAGCTCGGCATGTATGTTAATGGCAGAACTAAGGATTTCTTTCTTCTCAGTTGCTAGTGTTTTTGAACCCAAATCCAATGGGAGTATAAACTCACATTTCTAGTTGATTCTTCACTTTATTATTTGCGAGCATGATTTATTTCACACAAACTTAGCTACGTGTACGTATAAGCAATTTGCACTTCCAGCGTTAGTGCTTGTACGTGCTTATGTTTCACTGCCTGTACATCATTAAACTCATACACGTGCAAATAGGATTACACTAGTAAGTCCCGGTTTCATAAAACTTTAGTTTTTGACATTTGTGTGAAAGAAAGTCTAAAACTTTATGGCATGGCGTACGTATATCAGTTGCACAAAAAATTTTATACTTGCTCAAAGTCAAATCCCTGAACGTTGTGTTCGCATGCATGCTTATGGAGACGTTGCCCAAGTGTTTTCTTTTTAAGCTATCAGTGTGTGTATTTGAATTATGTCCAGGCCATCGTTTTAATGCGTGCGTGGAAAAAAAATGAAAATCTTGGCAAACGTTTTTATGACAAGAATTTTGTATATATTATTTTATACTCCCTTTCTCCTTCAAGTATAAATATACCCAAGTGCCCAGGTTGTACATGTGTTCTTAGCCATGTATTTTATATCTTCATGCGTGCCAGGTCACTCATATTTTGTAAACCATCTCCGTGAAATTATGTCTTTTATATAACGTTCTCTGGAATGGTTTTAAATACAGTAATAAAACTTGCTCTTTGATAATTTTACTTTGATGGAAGTAGCACTGTGGTTGGTTAAGGCTTGAAATATGAAGTCTGTTTAGAATAAACTGTTGATCCATAGCACAACTTTACTATTTCTTTAGCACCGAGCATTTTAGTATTACCATTTCAAGTTCAAAAAAAAAAAAAAATGGGAACGTGCTACAAAATGTTTTTGGTTCTGGAATAGAAATATGTTTTCTAACTCACTTTCTTCTAAATTCTTTTTCGCCTATAAACTATTGCCCACGATTTGTTACGTACGTATGTATTGCACGAGATACAGTGCATGTTGTGTATTCTTGCGTTTTTTGAGTACGTTCTAGGCATATTTAATTTGCGTGTACGAATGTACGTAAGAAACATTTCAAGTTCTATTATGCAAAACGTACCCAGGTCGCATTATATAACATATGTACGCGTATAGTATAAATAGGCAGGTGTTTTATTTTTTCCAAACATCATTTTTACGTTACACCAAATAGGTTCTTGCATGCGTGAATTAAAATTTGGTGCATGCAAAAGTGGTCAGATCATGTATTTACTTACTTATAAACGTGTTATGTCCATAGCTTATTACCTGCGTGCGTGTGTATATTTATGCTCAGGTCACTTTAAAATTTAGTCCACTTAATCATTTGAGTGAAAATACGTTGGCAGGTAAATTATATTTTACCTATATGGGTTACATGCATGTAAAATAAGGTAGTGTCAAGTCATTCCAAATTTTGTTTTTTCTTTTGTTTCATTTATATGCGTATAAAGAACATACAGTGCAATCTCTTTCAATTGTACGCGCATTTCATTTTGAGCAACATGTTTTAAAAAGTGTACGCTGAGACCGTGCAAAATATTTTGATGAAAATATAGTGGTGCAGTCCACTATTTAATTTACGTTGAATTAGTGTTGCGTTTTAAAACGTATTTTGTTGCCATTATTTTTATAACGAAATTTTTACGTCGGTGTTATATTTTTGAAGCGTGCTGTTTTGATGACATTTTTGACGAATAAAAATTACTTTTATTTTGACTTCAGTAACCGTCAATTTAAAGTGAATTTTTAAGCGGTTATCCCACAACGCTGATTTGGTATCCGTTTTTATGGTGTTTTGCGTAGCTCAATTTCCTCGTCGAAATTGCTATAGTTGCTGTTGTTTTAATCACGTGTTTCCAAAATCGTTTTAAAATAAATATTGTTTCCAAAATCTTTGCAGTCCACGCTTTCAAAAGAATGAGCAAGCGATTTAAACGCTTCAGCAAAATTAAGGACTATGAACCCTTACTTTTACTGATTCGCTTAAGTCCGGACTTGTCCGTTTGAGAACGTAAAATATTATTTATTTAAAATACACAATTTTGCAATTTCAAGGAAACGATGAAGCGATTTAAACGATTTAGCAAAAGTGCGGAGTATGGAACCACACTTTTACTATTCCAGTTAATTCCGGACTCGTTAATTGAAATATTTGTTGTTTGATGATTTTATTTGGCTTTCGAGCCACTATGATGGACGTTCGGGTCATATGATGGACCTTCGGGTCAATTACCAGTACTAGACCTTCAGGTCATTTGTTGGACCTTCGGGTCATTTGTTGGGCGCCAAAAATATAGTACTTGGTAGGCTTTGGTCATATGAGATGCACATGCGGCGTAACTAAAACTCGCCATCTGTTGGGATCGATCCATCTTTTATGTTGATTTTCTAGTTATCTTATTTTGATTTCTAGATTCTGCGTATTGTTGTTTTGAATTCAATTGTGAATTTAAAAGATGATTTTGATGATGTTTAATGGGATTTCTTCCTTTAAACTATGCTGATTACTATGTTGAACAGTCTCACTCGAGATTATAATTTTGTGTATAGTCTCATCTGAGATTATAAATTTGCGTATTGCTGTTTTGAATTCAATTGGGAATTTGAAAGCTGATTTTGATGGAGTTTAAATTGAGATTTCTTCATTTAAACTATGGTGATTATTTATGTTGAATAGTCTCAATTCGAGACTATTGATTTTGATGGAGTTTAAATTGAGATTTCTTTATTTGAACTATGTTGATTTATCTATATTGTATGATCCCATTCGAGATTATGATTATTTGCTTAAGTGTTGTTTATCATACACTTATTTCTAAAGTTTAAATTAGACTGATCCGTTTATTATTTTCTTTTAAATAATACTCGGGTCAGACCGAGTTATTTCAAGATATTCGCTATCTCTGGTTCTGTTGCTGCTTCAGCTTTTGGGATTTCACTTTATCATTTGTCTAGCTTCGAGGTGTTTCTTTTGGTGTATTGACTATCGTCTCATGTATGTTTATGTCTTTGTATATGTACATCTGGTTCATGTGAACTATCGATTATTGTAGCATGTATTCCAGACTTATCTTCCGCTATATATCTGATATTTCCGTTCTGATGTGATTATATTTATCGGTGTTGTTATTATGAGTTGTTCAGAATTTTTCCTTAGCCACCGTAGTTTCGTTTTAGATTTGAATTGAATTTATACCTTTGGGAGTAATTTACACTGCTCCTATCGATGTAATCAATACTCGTCTAAGGCATAACTTACGGATGGTCACTTCTAACAAGCCTTATTCTTCACAAGAGCAGACGTTATTTCTTATAATTACCTTTGTTATTATGAGTATAGAGGTGGGGCGTCACGGCGAACCTCTATCGAGGCGTGCTGCTAGACGTTTATAATGTTATACCCCTATTCCGAACGCAATAGAAAAGATTTCGAGTTCTAATTCGATCGTATGGAGAAGATAGCTTTTTGAACCAGATATTATATTAAATTTCGATTTAATTTTCAGCGCGTTTGCTTATCGTACGGCCAAACGATCACTCCAAACACTAAAAAAATTGAAATCCGATATTAATATAATATTACGGATCCAATGGAACTGGTTTCGTCGAATTCCGAGACTATGCCGCGGAAGGCTATTTAAATATCAATTTAAACAATATATTTTCAAAACTTAACAAAACATTCTCAAATTCAATTTCAATATTTTTACTATCTTCAGTATTATCGATATAAATTTTACAAACCCTTAAATTATTTTTAACAGGCTTAAAATTTCAGATCCAACATTTTGCCCAATTTCCAGTAATTAAATCCAATAATTAAATTTCCAAATAATGGTGATATTTGAAATTTAAGTTACAAACTAACTTTTAAATATTAAAATCAATTAAATATTCCAATTTAAATTGTCCAAAATTCTGGGTCGTCACACATGTTGAAGCAATGACTTTCCTTTCCTTTTACTGTTCTTGATTAGTCGAATTGCAAGTCTGGAATCACCGACCTCTAACTATCGAATAATATTATTTTAATTTGAAATATATTTGAGAATTTTGAAGTGGATTGATTGCTATGTTTTAATCGGTAATGTAGAAGGTAATGGCAGCCAAAAAAAGTTCATCATTATTTTTAAAGATACATACATACATACATAGGGTTGTATTAGAGAGCAACGAGGAAAACATTTTTATCCATTCTCATTTGATCTCGACCCATTATCCCCAACCCAATTCCCTATATTTTAGCCACTCCTAGACCTTCCCAAAACCAAAATTTTGCAGCCCTAATGGTGGGCCTTAAACCCATCTAAGTCCAAGCCAAAATACTATGCAATTAAATCTAATTTAGTCGTTTGTCGATATTGTATATCGATCGATATATTTATAATGTTATAAATATATATGACATTATTTATTTATCAAATCATATTCAAATTTTATAATTAATATTTCATAAATATTAATTAATTTAATTAATTTATAACAATTATAAACTAATAAAATCGTTCAATCTCAAGGGACTTCATCATTTCGATTGTGTGACTCTTGGGTGTAAATTTGGTTAGCGATTAATATCAAACTATTCTAATGTTAAAGTTCACACGTCACTTAGCAAGTGGCGTGACATTATGGACAAATTTATCGCTTACTCATTTTCGACAAAAATCAAATTTTAGTTTAATAAGCGCTACCAGGTTGTGACATTTGTTTCACCAATTCTCTTCGTCAAAACTATATCGCTTTGGACTTGTGGAATTTGGTAATAGTCAAAATTCCAACCTCTTTCACATTCAACTTTATAGTCCATATACAAAGTCCTTGGTTCAAAAATAACAATTATTATTAAACGAAATGCTCTAGCCAGAGATGTAAAGGCCTGTATCTCCATACCCCTTTGAGTCGATTATAATTCACATCAGTTCAACTCAAATTGGACAGAAACACGAATCCTTAGGGGTGAATAAGAAAAAGGTAAAAGAAAAATAGAACAACAACACAGAATCTCACAATAGCAGTGGAACAAATTATAATATATAATTTCATATTTTTATACAAAAGAATCTATAACCGTTTATAATTACAATCAACAGAGTACAAAAATCAATACATCAAATCCGAACAGTTATAATCACCTGTCCTGATATACATAACTCACACAGCAGAAATACCCAAGTACGTGATATACGTCTGAACTCCTCCAACTCGTCTCCTGAGCTCCATAGCATTCTAGCCAGAATCTATAATACTCAGTTAGATCCCGAGCATTATAATAAAATAACATCCGAGTCAGTCTGGAAAACCAACGTTAGAAAACACACTCATTTGAATTATTAAAGTTATCAAAATTCTTTGAAACGAAGGTATCTCGTAAAACCACGTCACACATAAACATGAGGGGTTTTTACCTTATGACAACCAAAACATTTTTATCAAATCGTCTGATATTATAATAGAGTCTAAACAACGTAAATATAAAATAGCTGAAATGCTTGCATCTCACGTTTCAGCATAGTTGGGAACAATCAAAACCGTACGGTACTTATTGGAGAATGGGTTCCATATAATAACTACGCACTGGGGTACCACCTATCACCGTACACGTGTAGAAACATGTACCAAGGACCTTGCCAAGATCCCCTACAACACAAGACTGGCCCTATCCCTAACCTGGATAGAACCGAATATGTTATCACGCTGGGTGTTCCCACCTTTAAAAATCGAGCGCTCACTTTTCATGCACAAACATATCCATAATTTTAATATATCCGAAGGCATCTAGAAAGGTGATAACATACCCTAATTGGGTGCAACCCATTTAGTCTTGCTACATCTCCCCTGATTTTCAGTCATTCCGGTTAATGAGGCTTCAGGCTACGATTACCTTTCAAGAACAATTTCACTTAGAATGCTCATCGTCCTCCAATGACAATATTTTGATAGCATTCGTCAATACAAGTTGTCCTGGGTCTGGACAAACCGAGTCACCATCTTCATCATCTTCATGTTATTCATTTGTAACGTTCAAACCGGATCGAAGTGGCATTCGGATAATCAAATCCGATCTCGGTCTCTTTGAAAAGATTAACGAAATTGGCCAATATTGATAGTCGGTTATTTAACTATTAATAAAACATCCATAAGTAGACATCAGGCCTTATTATACATTTTCCAAAAATATTCTTTTCAAAATACCTTTACAAGGTACATATTCCAATTCCTTTCCATATTCCAATATTTGAAAAGAATTTTCAAATACTTAAATCCATTACAGGATATTCCCAAAACATTTCAACACTTAGAATATTTCAAATTTCCATTTTACTACCAAGGAAAATATTACAAGTCTTATTTTCCTACATCATTTCAACCATCAACGCTTTAGGGAATATTTCGTAACTTATCTCATAAGTCTTCGAAATGATTAACAAATCCCCTTTTACAATTTCCAAAATCTAGTATACTTATTTATAATCCCATTCAACAATTTATAACTTCTTTTATGAATTCAGATTTTATTTTCGAAGTTCCCATAATCAATACTTTGAAATTCCATTTCCTCCAAATCCCTTATATAATTCCTCTCCTCAAAATCATATCCATTTATAAGCCCCATTTACGAATCTCAGGAGAATTTAGAAATAAAATTTTCAATTTCTTCAAAACTCTATATATATTAATAAGTATTTAAAAGAATAATAATTTTTTTGAAACATATTCAAGTAATTATTTAAAATATCGATAACACTTTATAAACATCAATAACCATTTTTAGACAAACAAGTCAATTTTCAAAGCTAATTTTAAAAGTTAGAATATACTAAAAAAAATACTTAATATTTGAAAATCTACTTACTGAAGTATTTCAATCCTAACTAGTTTAAAATTTCATTTTAAATAATAAAACTTTCCTTTTAAAAAAACAAACTTAACTTCTTAGATTTAAAAATATATTTTAAAAACCTCAATAACCAATTAATTTTATAAATTCCTCTCGAATCACATCACATCACTTCCATTCCGATCTCCTTAACCATTTTCACTTTCCAAAAATAGTATCTACTATTTTTCTCACCCTATTTCCATATTATATTATAAATTCTACCTGTAAATTTATATCCTCAATCTATCATTTGATATCGATTTCCCTTATTTATAAACATCGTTTATAAATTTTATAACTCCTTTGAGTTTCACTTTTTATAAAACTAATCTCGTTTATAAAATTCCATTTTTGTAAATCCATTCCTTTATAAGTTTCATATATTTTTTTCGAATCTATTTTTAACACTGACTTCAACTCCTTTTCATATTTTCAGAATATTATTTATACATTCTTTTATATAATTCATTTAAAAAATCACTATCTTAAACAATTTACAAATAGTTAAATACAACTAAAAAATATTTTTTTCTTCTCCAATTCAATTCCTTTAAAATAACCCAAATTGCAATATAAATATTTTTATATCCAAAATTCCTTTTTGTTCCTTCAAATTTAAAACAAAAGTTATGGTATTTAAAATACCAAAATTCAAGCCAGTGCTTCAATAAAATCTAATAATTCCAATCATTATAGTAATCTATGATAGATTATTGTACACAAACCATATATCACAATATATGAAATTAAAATTCAACATTTTGAGGAATCCAGTTGGATCCCACCAACCTGTTTACCTACGTCTACAGATGTTGATACAATATAATAAAACCAATCCCACTTCGAGGGGATATCGCACTATATAAGGCCATCCGCTATTATGCGGGGCGCATAAAGTCTCATCCGCTCTAATCGGCGGGTATATATATTTAACTACCAATATATATATATATGTATGTATATATATATATATATATATATAACATTCACCGGATAATAATTTATAAATTCAACCGTCATTCAATAATTTATTTTACCTATCTAAAATAAATCTTAGTAATCCAAATGAGTGAGAATTTCTCGTCTTGATTCGTATTTGCAATCCGTTTCGATTTCAAATTAATTCCATTGTATAATGTTTGTTGCTGCGATCCATGTGACCTCTCTTTTTTCCTTTTTATTTGTAGACCTCGCATGAATAATTTACGATAAATATAATTTAATTTTTTTTGTAATTAACTAGTTACACATTAACTAAAATAAAATTCAAAATTAACCCCTACCTCTTCTACCACTGGCACATGTACAAACCCATCACTACACATCCTCTTTGCTTCCAGCCCTAGCAGTCAAGCTCGTACCCACCATTTCTGATGCTTCTCCTCCCTCTATCTCCTTGTTTAGTAAACCTATATACCCTTGCCTCCTGCTTCCACTGCCATCGCCATGCTCGTAGCCCAAACCTGTAGCCAACGTCGCACTCCTCTCGAAACAACGGCCGCCCATTCCTAGAACATTACCGCCACCATTGAATACTCCCTCCATGAAAATCGAGCTCGAAATCCTCACCCTAGATGAATTTACGACCTCGTCCCCAATTCCCCAGACTCCGTTCACCAACCACCAACACTTCGAGCCTCCACTCGCACGTGCCGATCGTAGCCATCAAGTCGAGCCGCCATCGATCGCAGCCCATCACCGAGCTCCCTCTATCTTCGTGCGTGAGCTCAAGGGTCGTGAACGACATCAATGACGTGAGTACGAATTCGATTCGTGATTCAAATGGAATTTTGAACTGATGAAGGAAGGAAGGGGGAATTTTCATTTTCCTTCGAATTGAAGTAGAAAGAGCAAGACTCGTGTGATTTTAAACTTAGGAACTGCTTCGTGATTCTTGATTTTAAAGATGGAGTTCCCTCTTTTACATATTTTTTTTAATAAAATGACGGCCTGATTTGTCTTTGAGTGGAAGGAAACATGACTAAAAGTTGAAGGAGATGGCTAATTTCAGAGGGTAGGATGGCTCCTAATTTGATTTAGACTTGATTTATTTATTTCAATAAAATATTGAAAATATCTCATTTTGGATAATTAAAAATTTACAATCCCTATTGAGGCGTGCCGCCTGGCGTTTATAATGTTATACCCCTATTTCGAACGTAATGGAGAAGGTTTCGAGTCCTAATTCGATCGTATGGAGAAGATAGTTTTTTGAACCCAATTATTATATTAAATTTTCGATATAAATTTCAGCACGTTTCTATCCCATATGGCCAAACGGTAACTCCAAGCACTACGAAGTTTGGAATCCAATAATAATACACTATTACAGACCCAATTGAACTAGTTTCGTCAATTTCGAGACTGTGCCCCGGATCGCTATTTTAAATGCATTGATTAAATCGACAATTTCCAAAATTTACGAAATCGCTTGAAATCCAGTTTTAAAATCTTACTAACTGAATTATAATTCAAAATCCAATATTTAAACCATTTAAATATTCAAAATCAAACGACGAAAAAATCTGGGTCGTTACATTCCTCCCTTTTGAAAAAATTCGTCCCCGAAATTGCTAAGGCAGAAAAATGCTTCAAACCCATTAACTTAACAAAAACTCATTTAGTTAAAAATTGATATTTCACTTTTCTAATTTTTTAGTTCCAACCAAAATAATTAGTTCTCAATTCTAATTCCAAAACCCTTTATTCCAATTACAATTCGAAATCAATTAGTCGTTAACAAATTTTTTTCAAAAACTTTTAAAAAAATTCTAACACCCTAAACTTTCAAATTTTTTTGGCAGAGTCTCCCTTGTACGGAGATCCTTTTGCAATATGACAGGAGGGATAAATATATACACATCGACCCACACGGTCGAAAAATAATATATATATATATATATATATTGCGGTATTTAATCCAAAAACGTACCTTATATTAGCGTTTTTAAGCAAGCAGCTTATTTAATATGCAATTTGCGCGACCAAAATCAAGCAAAACAGCTCCATATACCTGTACTTACTCAATTTAAACACGTAAGTACCAAAATATGAAATTCATCAACATTTCACTTTTTTAAATAGTTAAAACAAATAAACTTCATAACTCAATCATGGCAAACATATATTATAAGCAATTTAAGGTTTCAATACCAGTTTGATTACTTTCAGTCAATCCATATACCATTTCATTCAATTCAAATATTTACAGCTCAATTTTCTTGCATTCACTTCATAATTACACATTATATTTATATCCATTTCAAATCAATTCTAAACCAATTTTTTCACTTTCTATTAATTCATAGAATTTTTATTTACTTCCGTTTGCATTAAACGAAATTTTTTCCATGCAAATACGGCGATATTCATTTAATAAAATAACCATTCCAGCCTATAGCTATTTTAAATTGATTCCAAATCAATTTATATTCAATATTACTCCATTTCAAATTTAATCTCAATCAATTCAATTGCATTCCATGCATATCTACTTTCATTGCATTCATATCTATTTTATTTAAATTGATTCCATGCTACTTTACTTATGAACCATTTCATAAATTTATTAAAGCCAAGCTTCTATCCAAGATTATTAACTTAAATTAATTCATTTAGTTCAACCATTTTAACCATACAACTTAAGTTCATTCCCATTTGTAATCAAATTCCATTTCCATTTTAGATTGATTCTTATTCAATTAGTTCCATTCCATTTACTAATTTATTTAATTAGTTCATTCACTCAATCCACTTCGAATTTCTAATCCCATACTCAAATTCATTCTTGAATTCATTTAAATAATATCAAGGCCGTATTCAATTTATTTATACTAAAATTAAATTTGTTTATAACTCAAAGTCGTTACTATTTCAATCCATTTATATTTTATTCGACTCGTTCCAATTTAATTTAATTCGCTTATAATTAAGTTGAATCTTATTTAAAACTCAAGTTCCACATTCCAGTTTCAATTCAATTCAACTCAGGTCTCATTTCAATATCCAGTTCGCTCTTTAATTTTTATAACCGCTTTGTTTTCATTTTATACCTCGCAATTGGATTTTCATTCCAAAAAGCATTCCATTTGATTTACTTAGTTCACATTCACATTTATAATTCAAGTTTGGCCTTTATTCTTCACTTTTAAATTATCATACCATTTTTATTTTGGCTTCTCCAATCCCTTTTTATCAACAATAAATTTTACAACTTATTTTCCTTATTTTCATCAATTTTATACTTGAGTATATTCACATTTTATTTTAACTCATGATTTACATCACTTTCTAGCCTAAGTATTTTTATATTCTATCAATTTCATTTTTATAAGCTATATAAACTTATTAACCTCAATCCAACAATTTCCACTTACATTTTATTCCGATCACGGTTTTATAACTTATAGTTATATAATCACTTTATAATTCATATTTATATTTAATTCAATCAACTATTGATATTTATTTCAATTCACGTTATTAGTTAACTTCATTTATACACATTCAATTTCTTTTCATTCAATTAATTCACATTCCTTCGTCACCTTATTTATCACTTAGTAACCATTCCATCAAATTAATTTTACAACTTAAGTTCATATTCAAATTGTTATTAATCAACATTCCGAACCATATTCCATACACTAATTCATTTTTAATTCAATCCTTTTAATTAGTTCACTTCACTAATTTATTCATTCAACTTAAGTTAAATTCCATTTTAACTTTCTCAATTTAAATTTTTATTCCAAACTTCAATTTTCACACTTCTTTCCTTGTTAATATCATCTTCCACTAATAAGTTTTTAAAAATTTATTTCTGAAATTCTCTAGAACATTTAATAAGGATGCCAGAATTTTCTTAAACACCCGGTATTTATTTCAAATCACTTTGAAATCAAATATATATAGACGCACACACACTCTCTCTTATTGATTTAACAAAACACTTCCTTGGATTTTCAAAATCAACCTGAATTTATCTAAAACAATTCCTTTCAGAATTTTTAAACAAAACTTATTTGCTCAACAAATCTGAAGCAAATCAATTTTGGTAGTAATCCGTCACTTAGATGTAGGATCGATTTCACCCTAAAAGGGGGGGGGTGAATAGGGTGATAGTGTTAATTATAAAAATTAATTGCGGAAGCTTATAAAATTAACATAGATCACAGAATAATGATTGTAGTGCATATAATAGCAGAATATTAAATGCAGTAAATAGAACACACAGGTTTACCCAGCTTCGGTAAAACCCTGCCTACGTGCTGCCCCCAAGGTTTCTACTAGAAATTAGATAGTCAGACGCTTACACACGTAAACTCGCGACACCCGCTATCGACTAAACCTAACTCTACGCTCAAAACCCTGCTACAACTCAGCCACTGAGTTGCGAATTCTCAAACTACGCCATGTAGTTTGTCCCCTAGTCACACGACTAGAAATTACAATGGTTTAAAATTGAAATACAAATTAAAAACAATTTAAAAATTAAAATAACCCTAATTAAAAATTAAAAGCCCTTATATAATAAAAGAGAAATCTCTTTAGAAAATAAGCCAGCCCCTTTTATAATTTGACCCGATCCTTTTATTTTTATTTGCTCCGTTCCTTTTGAGATAATAGCGGCTTCTTTGTTCAATCACAATTAGGGCTTTGCGAAGCGTCGACTTTATGTTGATCGATCGTGTGGATAATCGCGAGTAGCTTTGATCGATCTTTTCCTTGTTGCTCACTTTGGTTGCTTCTATTTGATCGAGTTCAACGTTTGCTTCGGTATGTAATTTTCCCTTTTTGTGCTTTTCTGATTTTCGTATTCGAACTCGATGGATTGAATTTGCCGATGATGAATGGTTTATATAAGATTTGAATCCCTAGATTTGCGTTCGTCTGATTTCTTCAACATTATGTTTCGGCCATTTGGTTATTGCTTGGATGCTTGAGATTTCACTGACTGATTCAAATTCGTATATTTTTGTATACTTGCTTCCCATGGCTTTGATGTTTAACTCGGTAAATTATCTTTGCCACCACGATTTCGAATTTGACTTGTTCATTAGTTGTTCACGGCTTGATGATTTTTGAACTGTTTGACTTCGGTCACTTAGAATTTGTTTATGCGATTCCATGACTTTGGCATTACCATTGCGTTGACATTACCGTTTTGATTTGATGATGTTAATTTCGTGACTTCGGTTATACCCTGTTACTTTCTTTGTTTGGCATCAGCTTGATATCTTTTGTGATTGTTGCATTTGGACTTTATAACACATTGGATTGTGCTCGGGTTGCTTCACCTGATTTAGTGCCTGTAGTGTGCTCAACTTGTTCAATTTGCTGTGTGCACTTTAGTGGTTGATCATCCTGTAGCATACATATCTCTTGTTTCAAATGTGCTCAATATCACTTGATGTTGTTGATCTTCATGTGCCCAGTTGATGTTCTGTTGCTCCAATTGTTTCATGTGTATTGGTTTGGTGAATTCACTTGATACTGTCACATGCTACTTGGTCACTGTTGCATAAATGAACAGGTCATTCTTCACTGTGGCCTTCGACTTTAGATTTTTCTGGACGTGAATTTGTAGTCTTTATTCTGGCTGTTCAATTTGAGATTATTGACTTTATCCACTTAAAGTTATTTTGCACTGAGTCTTGATATCACTTGAACCTTAGTGTTGGTCTGTCTAGACTCAAAGTCTGCTTACATTATGTTGAACTCGTGATGCATTCTCCACTTGCTGTTGGTCTTCACACATGTATATTCTCGAGCTCTGTAGCATTGCTTGCATCATAGTCTGGTTGCCTCTATTTGTGTATTTTGATTGCCATATCATGTGAACTGATATCTGTAGCTTCTTGAGTCTTGTTCAAGTCACTGGTTGGTCAGTTTGGTTCACTTGTTTACTTAAGTCTGTTAGTCGAGTTGCACACTTGTGGTCTTCATTTGCACACTGTGCATTGTTGTAGATGCTTGAGCATTCTATTGATGTTTTTACAGACCACTTGATCACTGTGTCATTCAGTTTGCATACATGTTGTCCAAGCCTTATTGAGTCAGTTTGAATATTTGTTGTATATATATGGGCTGCTTCATGCACAGTTGGCTCATGATGTTTGATGTGTTTAATCTTGGTATTGCTGTATGGTCAGTGGTGCACTTGGTTGCTCTAACCTGATGCGCTTTGGTGGTGCAGTTGAGTTGAGTCAGTGACTTGACCTTTTGCATTTTGTTTGTGGTTTGGTGCCTTCTTGAATTTGTACAGTCTTTCGTGAGCATGTTAACTTTATAGTTGGACTATGCATTACACTTGAGTTGAATCCAGCTTGTCGCTCAGATTTGACCTTGTGCTGAAGTTTGTGACATTATTTTATCGCACCTGAGTTGAATCCGATAATTTGGGTTTGACCTATGCTCACCTATCCCTGTAAATTTATCAAGTGTATATATATCGGTGTGCACGACCTTGTGGCATATACAGTGATACACTATGTATGTCACAAGCTGTTCGTGTATGATGAATTTAAATGATGACGAACAACCCAAATAGGCAAATATTATTTTCAAAATCACATTTTATTTTATACTGCAAAAATATTTCCTTTTTCAATTTTACTGCGTCAATATTTATTTTTGCAGATTGCTCAGATGCTGGTTTCAATTTGGAATAAAGTTGAAGATAAAATACTACTTGAGTGAATGAGTGATTATGTAGTGAGGTCTGATGTAAATGTGAGATTGTGATGTAATTGAATATTGTAATCAAAGTTGTATAGTGAGAGCTTGAATTTGTACTATTCAAAATTGTAATAAATATTTGTTTGAATAAAATTTCTGTTTGAATTCAAATTGTGTGTTATTAATTTTATTCAGCAAATATTTATTTAGTCTGTGAAAAATAAAATAGTACATTAACAAATACATTTACACGAATATATATATATATATATATATATGTTTATTATCATCAAACAAAAATCATATAATCGCATATTCAACAATCACCCCCTTTTGATGATAACAAACATATATTTAAGATTGTTCAAATGTATTTGATCATTGATATGCTCTAATTGCTCCCCCTATTTAAATGCTTCCTCTCTACACAAAGCTCCCCCTACATATATGCATATAAATAAAAATATGCAAATGAGCCTAGATACAAATGGAAAATTATTTGACCTTTTCTTGATTTTATTTGACAAAATCTTAACTTTTCTCTCCCCCTTTGGTTATCAGCAAAAGAATAATAGTGTTAGAGAAAATAGAGATAAAGTGATCGATATTAATTCAACATTAAAACTCAATTGAATATAAATATTAAATTTCAATAAAAAATCAAACAAAAATCATAAATATTTTGTTAGGCGCATATTCCACTTTTAGAATGATGGGAATGATGTCATCATATAAAACCATACAATTGTGTCTATTTGTGGTATATTTATATCAGGAATTTGAATATCTACTAACCATGCATAACCGTTAGGACTTTTAAATGAGATTAGTAGTATTCTAATTTTATTTTTAAAAAAAAACGAATTCAAGTATCTTTTAACCACGCATAACCGTGGGGACTTTTAAATGGGATTAGAATCTACTTGTTTATTTTAAAAATCAATTTTGATATGCGTTCCATACATGCATAACCGTGAGGACTTTTAAATGAGCATGGAAGCACATAACAAATTCCAAGTAATTCACCCATGCATAACCGTGAGGACTTTTAAATGAGAGTGAATACTTTGGTATTTATTTATTTATTATTATTATTATTATTTTTATTTTATTTTAAAATATAAAATGAAAAACGAATGATTCCTGTTTAAAGTACCACATATCGACAAACTATATTGAATTTTGATGAGTGATGGTCGTTAGAAATATGATAGAAATAGAGATGGTCATGGAATTTTTACCAACAAAAGTTTTATAACTCTTGTTTAAATTTCTAAAGAAATTTACTAATTATACCGTCTCGAGTCATAATATATGATAAATATCAACCTCATCACTTTTTCAATCACTATTTATCTTTTCGATAATTATTAGGGAGTAAGATTAGTCAAAATAGTCATTTAAAATCAAATTCAAAAATAATTATGAAATCAATTTTTCAAAATGACTAATCTGAAAATATGGTCAAAAATGATTTTCTCGAGGGGGTTATATGAGAAAAAATTTCTGCTATTTGAAAATTATTTGAATTGAAAAATATGTAGATATTTTCTGTGAAAAACGATGCAGTTACTAAATGTCTAAAAAAAACCACGTTCCTTTAGTAATTTTTCTATCAACTAGATTACCAGTGTAAACTGCATCTGAATTTCTCTTTCACTCAAAACTATCATTAATTGAATTTGATAGATCAAACCATGTAGTGTGCACCAAAAATTTCAAAATCAATTTTAACAGCTTTTTAAATGACATTCTCTTGAATTTGAATCGAAACCGTGTAAATAATCAGAAACCGTGAATATAGCGTTAGCCGTATTATAACCAAATGTATTATCATCCAAAATAACACTATTTTTAATCCAAACTAATATATATGAAATAATTCAAAGAATCTAGAGATTTATATAGTATTTTTGGTATAAGAATATAATTGGCCAACAATTTTGAATAAATCATAATCAAAATCATCATCTTTTCATCATCTCAGTATTGGCCGATTTAATTCAGAATATGGTGCAGATTATCACATTTAATATATCGTTCAAATAAATATACCTTTACCTGTTTTATCTTTACGATATTTTTCGTTGTTGTCTGTTGTGATTATGTCACCTTTATACTAGGCTAAGGAACTTTGCTTTGTCGCCCGTTGTGTTTCTGGAACAGCCAAAATCCAGAGAACACCATTGTTTTCCTTAGCCTGCCACCATACCTACACGGGAAAAGATTTATGTGACCTATTTGTTTTTATAGGTCCATGGTTGTTAGTGGCAGAATATTTATAATTTTGTGGAGACCCAAAACTATTTATAATTGTTCCATTTGGCACCCAAATTTGTTTAACTTTGAGAGATTTTATATTTGTGCCTTTTGGAACCCAAATTGGTATAGTTTTCGCGTGTTTGGGTCTATACCAACAACTATTTTGATTGTGTCCAAATTTTCTACAAATTGTGCACATAGAATTAACTTTATTAATATTGCTTTCAACAATTTTCGATTTATTATATCCAAGTCCTTGTCTAACCGTATTAACAGTTTGCTTTCCTAATAGTATATTCAACGATTTTTCACTTTTGGAAAATTTATCTAAAGTCTTGGACAATTGTTGGACTTGTGTTTTGAGAAATTCATTTTCATTTAACAATTGTTTGCACTTTTTAATAGAATTCTCTCTTCTAGTATTTTCATTCTCTTTTAAAATCAGAATTTCATTTTCAAGTGATTTTATATTAATTTCTGATTTTTTAATTTCTTCATCAAATGTTGGACACTTATCACACTTAGGGATCCTACTTTGATAGGTTTTAACTAATTGGTCAAGTTGTGTATTTAACTCTATCAAAGTATCCTTTTGTGATTCAAGTTTAGTGTATTTTTCCCTAAGTCGTTCAAAACAACCATTTACTTCGTGGAAATATATAAGTAATTCTGAGTGAGTGAGTTTTGATATCTCTCGTGGCTCATCATCACCGCTATCAGTTATATTTCCTTGAAGGCACATATCTGCTTTCTCACTCTCACTGCTACAACTTTGATTATCTTCATCACTTGTGTTCCACGTGGCTGTAAAACTTTTTCTTTTTGATTTCTTTTCATGGCCGTGTTGAAGTCGAGGACAATTGGGCTTGATGTGTCCGGGTTGGTTGCACTTATGACAGATGATCCCGTGTTCTTCTGAGTTGTCTAGTGCTTTGATTATTCTGCTTTTCAATTTTTGATTTCGAGCTGGATTTCCGTATTTGTAATTCCACTTTTTGAATTTCTTCGTTAGTAGTGCCAGCTCTGCTTCTCCATCATCATCATCGTTATCATCATCACTTTTGGTTGTTCCTTTGAGAGCTATTGATTTCTTTCGAGTATCTCCTCCTTCACACTCTTCCTTGAATTTCATTTCTAGCTCATAAGTGGTGAGATTTCCGATGAGTTCTTCAACTTTCATTTGTTTTAAGTTTTTTGATTCTTGAATGGCAGTCACTTTTGCTTGAAATTTCGTGGGAGGACTCTGAGGGTTTTTCGGACTATCTCCAACTCTGTATATGATTTTCCAAGAGCTTTTGATTTATATATGATATTGGAAAGTCGTCCATGCATCTCTTTGGCATTTTCTTCCTTCGCCATTGTGAAGTTCTCGTATTCGCTGCTTAGCATGGCAAGGTGAGATTCTTTGACCTGAGATGTTCCTTCGTGAGTTACTTCTAGTGTGTGCCATATCTCCTGCGCAGTTAGACAATGTGAGATACGATTAAATTCAAATTGATCCAATGAACATATAGTAGACTTCATAGCTTTAGCATTAGTATTTTGTAATTTATTTTCTAGTTCTGTCCATTGTTCCTTTGGTTTATCTATTTCCTGATTATCTACAATTATAGTCGGTGCTCTATAACCTGTCTCAACAATATTCCAAGCATCAATGGTTTTTAGAAAAATTTCCATCCTATTTTTCCAGTAAGCATATTCACCATCGAACATTGGTGGTCTAACTATAGACTGACCCTCAGCAAAAGCATTATTGAAAGAAGCCATTTTAAAAATTCAAATTTTTAAAACAAAAATTGGTTTTTGAAAAATGAATTTTTTAAAACAAAAGTTGACTTCTATTCCTAGCTCTGATACCACTTGTAGGATCGATTTCACCCTAGTGGGGGGGGGGGTGAATAGGGTGATAGTGTTAATTATAAAAAATAATCGCGGAAGCTTATAAAATTAACACAGATCACAGAATAATAATCGCAGCACAGATAATAACAGAATAGTAGATGTAGTAAATAGAACACACAGATTTACCCAGGTTCGGCAAAACCCTGCCTACGTGCTGCCCCCAAGGTTTCTACTAGAAATTAGATAGTCAAACGCTTACACACGTAAACTCGCGACACCCGCTATCGACTAAACCTAACTCTACGCTCAAAACCCTGCCACAACTCAGCCACTGAGTTGCGAATTCTCAAACTACGCCACATAGTTTGTCCCCTAGTCACACGACTAGAAATTACAACGGTTTAAAATTGAAATAAAAATTAAAAACAATTTAAAAATTAAAATAACCCTAATTAAAAATTAAAAGCCCTTATATAATAAAAGAGAAATCTCTTTAGAAAATAAGCCGACCCCTTTTATAATTTGACCCGATCCTTTTTTTTTATTTGCTCCGTTCCTTTTGAGATAATGGCGGCTTCTTTGTTCAATCACAATTAGGGCTTTCGTCCTTCGATCCAAATTAGGGCTTTGCGAAGTGCCGACTTTATGTTGATCGATCGTATGGATAATCGCGAGTAGCTTTGACCGATCTTTTCCTTGTTGCTCACTTTGGTTGCTTCTGCTTGATCGAGTTCAACGTTTGCTTCGGTATGTAATTTTCCGTTTTTGTGCTTTTCTGATTTTCGTATTCGAACTCGATGGATTGAATTTGCCGATGATGAATGGTTTATATAGGATTTGAATCCCTAGATTTTCGTTCGTCTGATTTCTTCAACATTATGTTTCGGCCATTTGATTATTGCTTGGATGCTTGAGATTTCACTGACTGGTTCAAATTCGTATATTTTTGTATACTTGCTTCCCACGGCTTTGATGTTTAACTCGGTCAATTATCTTTGCCACCACGATTTCGAATTTGACTTGTTCATCAGTTGTTCACGGCTTGATGATTTTTGAACTTGTTTGACTTCGGTCACTTAGAATTTGTTTATGCGATTCCATGACTTTGGCATTACCATTGCGTTGACATTACTGTTTTGATTTGATGATGTTAATTTCATGACTTTGGTTATACCCTGTTACTTTCTCTGTTTGGCATCAGCTTGATATCTTTTGTGATTGTTGCATTTGGACTTTATAACACATTGGATTGTGCTCGGGTTGCTTCACCTGATTTAGTGCCTGTAGTGTGGTCAACTTGTTCAATTTGCTGTGTGCACTTTAGTGGCTGATCATCCTGTAGCATACATATCTCTTGTTTCAAATGTGCTCAATATCACTTGATGTCGTTGGTCTTCATGTGCCCAGTTGATGTTCTGTTGCTCCAATTGTTTCATGTGTATTGGTTTGGTGAATTCACTTGATACTGTCACATGCTACTTGGTCACTGTTGCATAAATGAACTGGTCATTCTTCACTGTGGCCTTCGACTTTACTTTTTTCTGGACGTGAATTTGTAGTCTTTATTCTGGCTGCTCAATTTGAGATTATTGACTTTATCCACTTAGAGTTAGTTTGCACTGAGTCTTGATATCACTTGAACCTTAGTGTTGGTTTGTCTAGACTCAAAGTATGGTTACATTATGTTGAACTCGTGATGCATTCTTCACTTGCTGTTGGTCTTCACGCATGTATATTCTCGAGCTCTGTAGCATTGCTTGCATCGCAGTCTGGTTGCCTCTATTTGTGTATTTTGATTGCAATATCATGTGCACTGATATCTGTAGCTTCTCGAGTCTTGTTCAAGTCACTGGTTGGTCAGTTTGGTTCACCTGTTTACTTAAGTCTATTAGTCGAGTTGCACACTTGTGGTCTTCATTTGCACACTGTGCATTGTTGTAGATGCTTGAGCATTCTATTGATGTTTTTGCAGACCACTTGATCACTGTGTCATTCAGTTTGCATACATTTTGTCCAAGCCTTATTGAGTCAGTTTGGATATTTGTTGTATATATATGGGTTGCTTCATGCACAGTTGGCTCATGATGTTTGATGTGTTTAATCTTGGTATTGCTGTATGGTCAGTGGTGCACTTGGTTGCTCTAACCTGATGCGCTTTGGTGCTGCAGTTGAGTTGAGTCAGTGACTTGACCTTTTGCATTTTGTTTGTGGTTTGGTGCCTTCTTGAATTTGTACAGTCTTTCGTGAGCATGTTGACTTTGTAGTTGGACTGTGCATTACGCTTGAGTTGAATCCAGCTTGTCGCTCTGATTTGACCTTGTGCTGAAGTTTGTGACATTATTTTATCGCACCTGAGTTGAATCCGATAATTTGGGTTTGATCTATGCTCACCTGTCCCTGTAAATTTATCAAGTGTATATATATCGGTGTGCACAGCCTTGTGGCATATACAGTGATACACTGTGTATGTCATAAGCTGTTCGTGTATGATGAATTGAAAATTAAATGATGACGAACAACCCAAATAACTGAGGCAAATGTTATTTTCAAAATCACATTTTATTTTATACTGCAAAAATATTTCCTTTTCAATTTTACTACGTCAATATTTATTTTTGCAGATTGCTCAGATGCTGGATTCAATTTGGAATAAAGTTGAAGATAAAATACTACTTGAGTGAATGAGTGATTATGTAGTGAGGTCTGATGTAAAAGTGAGATTGTGATGTAATTGAATATTGTAATCAAAGTTGTATAGTGAGAGCTTGAATTTGTACTATTCAAAATTGTAATAAATATTTATTTGAATAAAATTTCTGTTTGAATTCAAATTGTGTGTTATTTAATTTTATTCAGCAAATATTTATTTAGTCTGTGAAAAATAAAATAGTACATTAACACGAATATATATATGTTTATTATCATCAAACAAAAATCATATAATCGCATATTCAACATTAGAAACTCGAAAATGAATACTGATGATGCTGCATCCATCATCAAGATTATTCCAGCGACTGGATTGAGTTCAGTGCTATATCATTTCCAAAATCCATTTAAAACCGTTTTCTATTCAAACATATCCCAAAATAATAATACTATCATTCATTTTCAAATACTTTGGAAAATATTTACAAAATCTCCAGGATTTTTTTTTAAATTCTTGTTTGAATCCATTTTTAGTTTTTAACTCATGTAAATAATTCATACTTATATAATCTCTATTTGGTTATATATATAACCATTTCAAATTTTATAATCTTGTTTTGATTATATATTAATAACCAAGCATACCAATCTACCATAATAATTTTTAGAAAATTATTCCTTTTATGTCACAATATAATTTGGGTAAAATTATTTCATTTTCCCGCTTTAAAAACAATACCATGTCGGTTTACTGTGTTCAAGAGTTTAGAAACTCCTATCAATTTAGTGGTGTCCTACTATTCGACCAGAATTTATAAGCCACTCGACCGATAAATCAACACAATACAAAACGATTTATATTTACTAACAAATAAGCGCTCATATCTATTATTGCACTCAACTCATTCTAGCGTACTACTGACCCTATTTCTGACGAGTAATCCCACCAAAACCAAGGTTCTCACTTAACCTTCAACTCTGATACCAAATGTAAAGGCCTGTATCTTTGTACCCCTTTGAGTCGACCATAATTCACATTAGTTAACCTCAAATTGGATATAAATACAAATCTTTAGGGGTGAAGAAGAAAAAGGTAGAAGAAAAACAGAATAACAACATAGAATCTCATAATCGCAGTGGAACAAATTATAATATATAATTTTAGATTTTTATACAAAATAATCTGTAACCATTTATACTTACAATCATCAGAGTACAAAAATCAATACATCAAATCCGGACAGTTATAATCACCTATCCTAATATACATTACTCACACAGTGGAAATACCCAAGTACGTGATATACGTCTGAACTCCTCCAGCTCTCTCCTAAGCTCCATAGCATTCTAGCCAGAATCTGTAATACTTGGTCTGATCCGAGAATTATAATAAAATAACACTCGAGTCAGTTTGGAAAACCAGCGTGAGAAAACACATTCAATTTGAATTATTAAAGTTATCAAAATTCTTTGAAACGAAGATATCTCGTAAGACCATGTCACACAAAAACACGATGTTTTTACCTTACGATAACCAAAACATTTTTATCAAATCGTCTGATATTATAATAGTGTCTAAACAAAGTAAATAGAAAATAGGTGAAATGCTTGCATCTCACATTTTAACATAGTTAGGCACAATCAAAACTGTACGGCGCTTATTGGTGAATGGGTTACATACAATGACTAGGCACTGGGGTACCACCTATCACAGTACACGTCTAGAAACATGTATCGAGTGTGAGAAATGCAGATTATGGATCTTAAGACTAGAAAAACCCTAGAGGGGGGCGAATAGTGTTTTGTGGATTTTATAAATCTTTTTGAAACTTATGTAATTTAATCACCAACAAATGCAATACATATACACAGATATAATCATAGAATCAGGCATAGATGCAAATAATAAATAAAAGCAGGAAAGGAAAGAACACACTAGGATTTTATACTGGTTCGGAGTTACCCTACATCCAGTTCCGCACAACTGTATGAATTTCTTTTCAAAATAATCTCCTAGATTACACCCTCGATTTCAAGGCCACGAGATGCACCCTCCTGTATTCGAGTCCGGCGAAAGCTCTCTTGACTTACCACGCCATAAGATCACCTAATCGATTTCCGGGGCAACAATCACACACAATTGATTTCAAGACTCAACCGCACCTTTTACTCAACAGTTTGATTTACAAATAATCCCATAACTCTGAATAGCACTGAGATCCTATGAAGAGAGTGGCAGAGAATCAAACAAGAGATAATCAAGTTTGATTCACTTGGTATTTCGGCAGAGTATAGTTTGAGATTCTTTAGAATAAATGTGAAAGATGAAGAGGAAAGAAAACAAGTGAAATCTAGTTAAAAATTCGTTTGGAACTACTGGTATTTATAGAAGATCAACAGCAATATCTATTCGAGAAAGGATACGACGAATAGACACTTCTTTTGAAAATTTGAATTTTAACGGGCACTATGTCGACATGGGGGTAGGAGTATGTCGACATGCTCTCGGTAAAAATGGTGATTTTGATTTTTTTTATTAAAATTGGTTTCTATAATTTTTCAAAACAATTTCTAAAGTTTTATAAATATATTTGAATATAGTTTAAACATATAAAAGTAATTTTTTAATATATATAATTTTAATTTATAAAGTGATTTAAAATCAGAGTATATTTAAAAGCTAAATATCCAAAACAACAGATAGTTTAAAATCAAGGACAATTTTGAAATCAAAATATTAAAAATAATAAAGATAATTTTGAGGCTAAAATATTTCAAACATGAGAGATGTCTTTTTGAAAAGAAGATTTTGAAAACATTTAAAATAAGAGATATATTTTTGAAAATCATTTTCATAAAATTAGTGGATATCAAAGTAGGATCACTATATGTTCCGCTAAATATTATCGTGGGTTCCATCCCTTTAACAGGCTCTAAGTGGATTCCATTCCACGAATAAATTTCGAATAAAGATGTAAGTGCTTACAAGAAGTTTTAACATAATTCTAGACTCAATACTTATCTTGTACTTTGAAATCTTGAACTCTTGATACTCATGAGTCTTCAATCTTGATATCTTCAATCTTGATATCTTCAATCTTGAATCTCTATACTGTACAGTTTTCATTCTTGGTACCTGCATGGTTAAATCCTGCATATACATATATATCTAAACTATAATGTTAGTGTTTATATTTTATAACAAGTCCTAAGGTTGTTGTCATCAAAACCATCATCTCAAGGACTAATAATCTCCCCCCTTTTGATGATGACAACCTATGTTTATAAAATATACTTCACCCTTACAATAACTCCCCCTAAAACTAATAACTCCTCCTTAATCTAAGCCTAACTACTCTATTTTATATTTCTCCCCCTTTGTCATCAACAAAAACTAATCCTAAACTAATATAACTCCCCCATAATCTAAAACTGGAGTATCTACGACAAATTGAGATGGAATATATATATATATATATATATATATATATATATATATATAATAACTTGAGTTACTTAATGAAAACATAACAAATATGATAGTTTAAATCCAATAACCATATACTATGTTGCATATAATGTTATACATTCCATTCAAACCAAATCAATTCTAATCAAATCAAATCAAATCAAATCAAACAATTCAAATCAAATCAAACAATTTAAATACAAGAAATTCAAACCATAAGGTGATCAAATAATTTTAGGAACTTTAACCCATCTTTCTTCTCCAAAAATAGGGTCCTTTTTAATATCTTCCCAATCTTCATTATCTTGAATCAAAGTTCCTTCAGGATTTGCATCGAAATCATCTTTGCTTAGGGCAGAAATCATCCAACGGAGGGCATCGAAATGCTTCTCTTGTTCATTTATCATCTTCATTTGACTTAGTTCTAAGTGCCTTTGATTGCGAAGAATAAAAGTAAGTATATTCTTGAATGACTTGAGTTTCTTCAAGAATTTCACTTAGAGTTTGAGAAGAGGATGCCATTTTTGATAAATAGTTAAAAGATGCAAATAGAGATGAGTAGAAATAAAGAGGTTACAAATTTCTGGAAGAAATAGCTGTTTAAATAGGCAGGAATTCGTTTAAAATGAATAGACACAAGTTAGTTATTTTAAATTCAGAATTTTAAAAATAACTAAATCAGTCAGTTATATGTCAAAATAGGGGGTTGGGGTATGTCGATATGGGTAAGTTGATCTACGTGTCTTCTTTGTTTTATGCATAAATATGTATGTGTATATATATATACACCATACTATCATTTATTCCAGAGACACGATAAGGTAGAAAAACATAAGATAGATAAAATTTTTATAGATAGATGAGCAAATACATGAGATACTTCATAACATGATAAAAGATCAATACAAGTTCATACAAAATAAACTAGTACATCATATCCTAGTTTTTAGAATGTGCTAGAGGATGAGGAGGATGATGATAAGCCAAGTTTCCAACCAACTTTAGCAAAGAACTTGTTCATATTAGTGATCATTTTATCCAATTTCTTACTAAGGGTCTTTTGAGAATCCGTTGATTTTCCACTATGACCTTTTGATTTTTGAGGAGAGTTTTGTTAGAAGGATTGTTAGTATTGATAGGATATTCAAGACTTTCCAAGGAGATGTCTTCATTTTCTTCTTCAATTTCCATTTCCTCCCCTTCTTCTTCTTATTCTTCCTCATTTTCTTCTTCCATCTCTTCATGTGCCAACCATTCATTCTTTTCGGCAAGAGATTCATATTGTTGAAATATGAAAGGAATTTTCATAAAAGAAATATTGGCATGATTAAATACTTTTCTTGAAACAAATTCTTCCCTTTTATAATCAACACCGAAATAATTAAAAATCCAAGTGAGATAGATTTCATGATACAAAATATTCTCACCCATTTCTAAATTCTTAGGACGAAGTTCATCCATAATCACTTGCTCCTACTTAACGCTATAATGACCAAAAATAGAAAAAAGAGCTTTACAAACTTTTAAAATTGAGATATTGAAATTTCCTGATCTAGGAGTGATAGTATGTTGCAAAAGACAATTAACAATACGTGCTTTCGGATGAAAGTTACAATTTTTAAATTCAAAGTTGTCATCTCCTTCAAAAATGTGATGAAATGTCTCACGATCATGTTCATCAACATTTAAAGTAGAAAGATACATTTTCGAATTCTTGCAATTCAGAATGTTGCCTAAAATTTCACAATTTAAAACAATTTTAGTGCCTTGAACACTACTCCAAATTTCATTTTCATTTCCTTCATGAAAACCGTGATTCAAGTTCGCATAAAACATTTTAACAAGATTTGGATAACAAACAAAATCATTTTCAGAATTTTCAAAAAGACTAAGAATATGGTTTTCCTCAAGAAGCGTATTGATTTCATATATAGAGAAATCGGTAAAGATAACAAACTTGCCCGTATGAACTTTTCCGTAATTAGCATAGCTTATATAAGCCTCGTCTGCTTCCGGATCATTATAGAGATACTCTATAATGGTTTTTGACAGTCTTATTATGGATGGAGTGCTTGAAGAAGCCATTTTTGAAGAGAGTAGAGAGTTTGAAAGGGTAAAAGAGAGTTTGAGTTTTGAAATGAGAGTGAAAAGATATGATATGATAAAGGAAATAAATAGATATTCAATGGTCATGTTCTTTGGTCAATAGGTACCTTTCCAGAACATTGGAGTTGGTGAAAAGGTGAAGAGAAGTTCAAAATTTTGAATTTAAATTTGAATTTCAAATTTCTAACAGGCATGTCGACATCATGGGTAGGGACATGTCGACATGGGTAAGAGAATTCATGTGACCTATCTATTCTTAAATACTTTAATATCTATATATACATATATTATTTTTAATGTCTATATATTCTTATGAAGTAATTATTAAATATAATAATACTCTTTTAATAAAAAATATTATAATATTTAAAAATAAAATATAATAATAATAAATGTAAAAAAATTTAAAATTCAAACAATACATAATTTCAAGAGCAATCAAACAATCAATCAATTTTACGCAAAAAATTTCAACCAAAATATTGTAAACATGTACCTTTTTCTGGATTCGTACCTCTAGGATCATCATAATCATGAATAGCCATAAAGCCCATATTTGAATTTTCTGTCTTCTGATCATCATCGCTTGAGGATGAGTCCGAGTCTGAATCGTCTAGTGTAATGGTATATGCTCTTTTCCTTTTCATTGTATAATCATTGCTTGCAGGAAACTGTTGCTTATTAGGATGCGGACAGTCTCTTCTGAGATGGCCTGGTTCATCACAGTTGAAACATTTGATGTGATTGGGTACTACATTATTATTTCCAGAATTCCTATGATCATTCTTTTTGATGTTGTTCATCTTTCTGTATTTTAGAAACTTTCGAAAATTCTTTGTCATGAAAGTTATTTCTTCATCATCATCATTACCCGATTCTGATTCATCTGTTAATGCATTAAATGCAATTGACTTCTTTTCGAATGCCTTGCCATCTCTTCTCCTTTTGCATTTGAACTTCGGATGACATTAGATTTTCAATCAATTCTTCAATCTTGAAAGTACCGATATAATTTGCTTCTTTGATTGCAAGAGTATTCTAATCACATTCCGAAGTAAAAGAATTTAGAATTTTTCTGACTTGATCTTCTTTGGAGAAACTTTTTTCCAATGATATTATAGAACGCACAATATCCTGAAATCTACTATACATATCTGAAATGGACTCATTATAATTCATTTTGAATAATTGAAACTGATTCGTGAGTATGAATATTTTGGTCTGTTTGATTTTGCTTATTCCTTCATGAGTAACTTGCAAAATTTTCCATATATCATACGCAGACTTACAAATAGATACTCTATTGAATTCATTCCTATCAAGTGAATAAAATAAAATATTCATGGCTTTGGAATTATTTTGTGCAATAGTCTTTTGCTCAGTAGTCCACTATGCAAAACTAGTTGTGGATTCAGAATATTCAGTTTGTGTGATATTCCAAGTGTCTAATCCTATTGACTGTAAATATATTTTCATTCTACATGCCAAATATGCATAGTTACTGCCATTAAAAAGTGGTGGTCTGGTAGAGAATGACCCTCTACAAATGAACTAGTGATAGTGTTAACAGAACCAGTGTCAGTAGCCATTTTTTAAAAAAAAAACTTTTCAAAATTCAGATTACGAAAACTTTGAAAACCCTGCTCTGATACTAAATGTGAGAAATGCGGATTACGGATCTAAGGCTAGAATAACAATAGACTGGGGGTGAATAGTGTTTTGTGGATTTTATAAATCTTTTTGAAACTTATGTAATTTAATCACCAACAAATGCAGTACACAGACACAAATATAATCACAGAATCAGACACAGATGCAAATAATAAATAAAAGCAGCAAAGGAAAGAACACACCAGGATTTTATACTGGTTCGGAGTTACCCTACATCCAGTCCCACACAATTATACGGATTTCTTTTCAAAATAATCTCCCAGATTACATCCTCGATTTCAAGGCCATGAGGTACACCCTCCTGTATTCGAGTCCGGGGCAAACTCTCTTGATTTACCAGGCTCGATTTTCGGGGCAACAATCACACCCAATTGATTTCAAGGCCCAACCGCATCTTTTACTCAACAGTTTGATTTACAAATAATCCTATAACTCTGAATAGCACTGAGATCTTATGAAGAGAGTGGCAGAGAATCAAACAAGAGATAATCAAGTTTAATTCACTTAGCATTTCGGCAGAGTATAGTTTGTGATTCTTTAAAATAAACGTGGAAGATGAAGATGAGAGAAAACAAGTGAAATCTAGTTAAAAATTCATTTAGAACTACTGGTATTTATAAAAGATCAACAACCATATCTATTCGTGAAAGGATATGATGAATAGACACTTCTTTTGAAATTTTGAATTTTGAGTTTTAACGGGCACCATGTCGACATGGGGTTTAGGAGTATGTCGACATACTCTAGGAAAAAATGGTGATTTTGATTTTTTTATTAAAATCGGTTTCTATAATTTTTCAAAACAATTTCTAAAGTTTTGTAAATATATTTGAATGTAGTTTGAACATATAAAAGTAATTATTTAATATATATAATCTTAATTTATAAAGTGATTTAAAATCCAAGTATATTTAAAAGCTAAATATTTAAAACAAGAGATAGTTTAAAATTAAGGACAATTTTGAAATGAAAATATTAAAAATGATAAAGATAATTTTGAGGCTAAAATATTTCAAACAAGAGAGATGTCTTTTTGAAAAGAAGGTTTTGAAAACAATTAAAATAAGAGATATATTTTTGAAAAGCATTTTCATAAAATTAGTGGATATCAAAATAGGACCACCATATGTTCCACTAGATATTATCGTGGGTTCCATCCCACTAAGGTTCCATCCCTTTAACAGGCTCGAAGTGGATTCCATTCCATGAATAAATTTCGAATAAAGATGTTAGTGCTTTCAAGAAGTTTTAACATAATTCTAGACTCAATACTTATCTTGTACTTTGAGATCTTGAACTCTTGATATCTTGATACTCATGAGTCTTCAATCTTGATATCTTCAATCTTGAATCTCTATACTGTACAGTCTTAATTCTTTGTACCTGCATGGTTAAATCCTGCATATACATATATATCTAAACTATAATGTTAGTGTTTATATTTTATAACAAGTCATAAGGTTTTTGTCATCAAAACCATCATCTCAAGGACTAACATCGAGGATCTCGTTGGGATCCCCTTTAAAACAAGACCGGCCCTATCCCTAACCTGAATGGAACCGAATATGTTATCTCCCCGGGTGTTCCCACCCTTAAAATTCAAGCGCTCACTTTTCGTACGCAACCATATCCATAATTTTAATATATCCGAGGGCATCTAGAAAGGTGATAACATACCCTAATTGGGTATGATCCATTTAGTCTTGCTACATCTCCCTTGATTTTTAGTCATTCCGGTTTATGAGGCTTGAGGCTACGATTACATTTCAAGAACAATTTCACTTAGAATGCTCATCGTTCTCCAATGATGATATTCCGATAGCATTCGTAAATACAAGTTTTCCTAGGTCTGGACAAACCGAATCACCATCTTCATCATCTTCACGGTATTCATTCGTAACGTTCAAACCGGATCGAAGTGGCTTTCAAATAATTAAATCCGATCCCCGTCTCTTCGAAACGATTAACGAAATTGGAGAATATTGATACTTGGTTATTTAACTATCAATAAAACATCCATAAGTAGACATCAGGCCTTATTATGCATTTTCCAAAAGTATTCTTTTCAAAATACCTTTATAAGATATTCCAATTCCTTTCCATATTCCAATATTTGAAAAATACTTAAATCCATAACAGTATATTCCCAAACATTTCAACACTTAAAATATTTCCAAATTTCCATTTTAATACCAAGGAAAATATTATAAGTCTTATTTTCCAAAATCATTTCAACTATCAACGCTTTAGAGAATATTTCATAACTTATCTCATAAGTTTTCTGAATCGTTAACAAATCCACTTTTACAATTTCCAAAATCTAGTATACTTACTTATAACCCCATTCAACAATTTATAACTTCTTTTATGAATTCAGATTTTATTTTCGGAGTTCCCATATTCAACAATTTGAGATTCCATTTCCTCCTAATCCCTTATAAAATTCGTTTCCTCAAAATCATATCCATTTATAAGTTCCATTTACGAATCTCAGGAGAATTTATAAATAAAATTTTCAATCGCTTCAAAACTCTCTCTATATATATATAAAATAAAATAAGTATTTAAGAGAATAATAATTTTTTCAAACATATTCAAGTAATTATTTAAAATATCGAAAACACTTTATAAACATCAATAATTCATTTTTAGATAAACAAATCAATTTTCAAAGCTGATTTTAAAAGTTAGAATTTACTAAAAATAAATACTTAATATTTGCCAATCTACTTACCGAAGTATTTCAATCCTACATAGTTTAAAATTTCATAGTTTTAAATAATAAAATTTTTCTTTTAAAAAACAAACTTAACTTCTTGGAATTGAAAATATATTTTTAAAACCTCAATAACTAATTCAATTTATAAATTCCTCTCGAATCACATCACATCACTTCCATTTCGATCTCCTTAACCATTTTCACTTTTCAAAAATAGTATCCACTATTTTTCTCACCCTATTTCCATATTCTAATATAAATGCTCCCTTAAATTTATATTCCCAATCTGTCATCTGATTTCAATTTCCCTTATTTATAAACATCGTTATAAATTTTATAACTCCTTTGAGTTTCAATTTTTATTAATCTCGTTTATAAAATTCCATTTTTAAAAATCCATTCCTTTATAAATTCCATATATCATTTTTTTCGAATCTATTTTTAATATTGACCTCAAATCCTTTTCATATTTTTAGAATACACTTTATCCATTCTTTTATATAATTCATTTAAAAAGAAAGTCTCTATCTTAAACAATTTACAAATAGTTAAGTACAACTAAAACAAATATTTAATTTTTTTCTCCAACTCAATTCCTTTAGAATAACCAAAATTCCAATATAAATACTTTTATATCCAAAATTCCTATTTATTCCTTCAAATTTTTTAAAAAAAATTATGGTATTTAAAACACCAAAATTTAGGACAGTGCCACATTCGCATCCAATAATTCCAATCACTACAACAATCTATGATTGATTATTGTACACAACCATATATCACAATATATGAAATTAAATTCGACATTTTGAGGAATCCAATTGGATCCTTCCAACCTGTTTTCCTGCATCCAGAGGTGTTAATGCAACATAAAAATACCAATCCCACTTCGAGGAGGATATCACGGTATATAGGGTCATCCGCTATTATGTGAGGCGCATACGGTCTTATCCGCACCAATCGGCGGGTATATATCCAACTACTAATATATATATACTACTGTATATATAACATTCAACAGATAATAATTTATGAATTTAACCATCATTCAATAATTTATTTTAACTATGTAAAATAAATCCTAGCAATCCAAATGAATGAGAATTTCTCACCTTAATTCGTATTTGTAACCCATTCTGATTTCAAATTTATTCCATTGTATAGTGTTTGTTGCTGCGATCCACGTGACCTCTCTTTTTCTCTTTTTCTTTGTACATTTCGCATAAATAATTTACGATAAATATAAGTTATTATTTTTCTGTAATTAACTAGTTACACATTAACTAAAATAAAATTCAAAATTAACTACTACCTCGTCTCCCACCTGCACACGTACAAACCCATCACTACACATCCTCTTCGCTTCCAGTCCTAGCAGTCGAGCTCGAACCCACCATTTCCGATGCTTCTCCTCCCTCTATCCCCTTGTTCAGTAAACCGAGATACCCACGCCTCCTGCTTCCACTGCCATCGCCATACTCGAAGCCCAAATCCGCAGCCCACGTCGCACTCCTCCCCAAACAACGGTCGCCTATTCCTGGAACGTCACCGCCACCATTGAATACTCCCTCCATGAAAATCGAGCTAGAAATCCTCACTTAGATGAATTTGCGATCTCGTCCCCAATTCCCCAGACTCCGTTCGCCCACCACCACCACTTCGAGCCTCCACTCGCATGCGTCGATCGCGGCCATCAAATCGAGCCGCCATCGATCACAGCCTGTCACCGCGCTCCCTCCATCTTCGTGCACGATCTCTAGGGTCGCGAGCGACGTCAATCACATGAGCATGAATTCGATTCGTGATTCCTTTTTCTTTCTTTTTTCGAATGGAATTTTGAACTAATGAAAGGAGGAAGGAGGAAATTTCGTTTTCCTCTGAATTGAAGAAGAAAAAGAAAGACTCGTGTGATTTTTAACTGAGAAACTACTTCGTGATCTTGATTTTAAAGACGGAGTTCCCTCTTTTACAATTTTTTTTTAATAAAATGACGGGCTGATTTTCTTTGAGGGGAAAGAGACATGACTTAAAGTTGAAGGGGATGGCTTATTTCAAAGGGTAGGGTGGCTCCTAATTTGATTTAGACTTGATTTATTTGTTTTAATTAAATATTAAAAATACCTCATTTTGGGTAACTAAAAATTTACAATCCCTATCGAGGCGTACCGCCTGGCGATTATATTGTTATACCCCTATTCCGAACGCAATGGAGAAGATTTCGAGTCCTAATTCGATTGTTTGGAGAAGAAAACTTTTTGAAACCAATTATTATATTAAATTTTCGATATAAATTTCAACGCATTTCTATTCCGCATGGCCAAACGATAACTCCAAACACTACAAATTTGAAATCTGATAATAATACACCATTATAGACCCAATGAAACCGGTTTTGGCAAATTTTTAGGCGGTGCCCTAGATCGCTATTTTAATGCGTCGATTAATTCGACGATTTCCAAAATTTACGAAATCGCTTGAAATTCCAGTTTTAAAATCTTACTAACTGAATTATAATTCAAAATCCAATATTTAAACCATTTATATATTCAAAATCAAAAGACTAAAAATCCGAGTCGTTACAAGAGACTTTGACTTTGAGTTGACTGTGATACTAATCGCATATAACCGAGGAGACGAATCCTCTCTTGAACAGTGCTTCACTTCCAATACTTACACTCGATCCAACTATAGTCATTCGATGGACGTCATGCCATGATTTGAATATAACCAAAGCGGAGCTTTCATATTGAAGATCCACAGTATTCTCAAGTTGAGAGAGCTGTGTAAATTAGCCACATCGATATTTTCTATTTTACCTTAGTTATATTAACCAACAGAAAACTATCGAGTGAGTCGTTTCATAGTTATCCAACAACTGTTAGTACGTAACCCTTAAGTGCCTCTAGTAGTCATGAGTAATACACTGCCCAATATTTGAATAGCGTTACGTACTCCAGTCTCAACGGATACATCGATTCCAGTCTCAATAGATACATCGATATCCACCTTCGATGCATCTTGACTAGAACATTTAAGATGGTATATTTGTTTCGTTGTGATAAATTACTAATGGTTACAACACTTTGTAACTACTATCACAAAATATATCATTTATGGATTTTTCTACTAAATATACTTTTAATTAAGTTAATTCATGAATATGATCACATTATATCAAGTATATAATAGGAAGAAAATACCTTTTATTTCGAACAAGATCGGTCAATGAGTTTGATATATGTAATAAATTACATAATTACCTTTAGGACATACCTCTAACTCTACCACCCTTATAATACAACCATTTTTTGGGATGATCATTGGGGTGCAAGAATTGATTCTCACCAAAATTCTACCGTTATAGCAATTCCAACAGTCAGGTATAAATAAGGAAGCTAAAGCCAGCGAGTATTTTTATGAAGACACTCTAAACTCACGTCACTCTAGCAGCCAGGAAACTAGAGCTTTGTGGAATATGTTACAGGCTAACTCATACCCAGTTAGGTCTCATGACAGCATTTTATGGTCAGATAGAGAGCACAACATTAGTATTGTGTATAAAGATTTAACTAGATCTGATGAAATGATGAACTGTTGATGGAGTTGGAGGGTTTGGGACAAGCATTCTCTACCTAAGGATAACTTGATGCTCCGGAAAGTTTTGAAAGAAGCTCTGCTAATAAAACATAAACTTAACATGTTTGGGTTGAATATAAGTGCACTATGTGTAATCTGCATCAATGACTAGGAAAATTGTGCTTGTCTATTTTTAACTGCTCAGGGATATTTTAGCTATGGCAAAGGCTGATGGGTAAAATAGGCAGCAGGGATATGGTCAGGGTAAGTAATGAGGAGTGGAACTTGATATACAAAGCTACAAAATGGAGAAGCACCAAGGCTTGCCTGACCTTGATAGCTTTGAATAAATATGTTAAGCTAATCTGGAAGGAAAGGAATCTGAGATGCTTTGAAAATAAAGCAAGGGGAATGCTGGGACCATGGAATGTGTTAATGCATGAAGTGGTTCTTGGAATGAAGCAATCTAATTTTGAGTTTCAGAAAACTCTTTTTACTACCTAGCAGTAGGGTCTCTTTGCTGCCTTGTACATGTTTTGTCTTTCCTTGTGTGTGTCTGATTGTGTATTTTCTTATGTGTTTGTGGGTTTAAAGCTTTGTTTTGGCCTTTTGTATTTTATTGTTTTCTACAGTATAATCTGGTAGGGGACCGTCAACTCCGTTAGCCTTGCTAAAAAATTCATACAATAAATAAAATTATACATATACATTAATTATGTGCATATGTGTATTTATTTGTCAAAATGTAAATGTTTTTACAAAAAAATTTAATGGTTGAATTAAAAAGAGTCTGTTACATGCTTTATGTATATAGAGGATAATTTATATTAAATATGATATGCACACACAAACACTCACACACACATATACATATACACACACACACACCACATATATATGTATATATCGCACTTAGACTTCTTATTGATCGTAGGACAAACGATCAATTTTCTTCATATGCCTATAGTTTATGTTATATGTATATATTGTTGTGATGTTCTTATTATGAATATGAATACCATAACGTATTAAAAACAAATTAAAATACAATAGTAAATTAATTTTAGTTTAACCATCAATAAATTTATCTTAAACATTAATAATAAATATATATTTAAATCAAATTAAATAAATTAAAATATTTTAAACATGATCCAACAAAAAGACCCCGGGCTTGAAATCTTTGGGACTAGTGTGAGGAATGCGTGGCTATTCTCTTTGATCATTCTACCACTCCAAAAGCATTTTGTACTGCCTAAACCATATGAGCTTTTAGTCCATCTCAGTACGCTTTGTAGGAAAAAGAACTGAACCCATCTAGTCCCGATGCTTTTATTAGCAACACAAAACTGCTTCCAACTTCATTTTCAGTAATGGGACAATTTAGGTAATTTTACCCCACACTTAATTCCTATCTGCAAATTGTTTCTGGAAAATAGTCAACTCGATCCGCATCATTGAACAATTACTTGAAATACCAAACTGCTTCATTTGTTATCTCTACTACTAATAATGAAAATTCGTTAAACTAATTTACTCGGTGTCTTTTTAAAATTCCCAAAATGCCCTTGTTTTGTGTTTACATATTTGTTCTCAAACAAAATATCAACGTATACAATAACACAAACAGCCTGTGTGCGAAACACGGGCACATACTAGTATACATAGGATTTTTTTGGACCTTGCCATCTTTTGTGATTAAATGTCCCAAGTTATTGATATATTTCCTTGTGCTAATTTTAGCATGGAAGTACTTATTGTTTTCACCAGCATGCTTCAGCCATTAACACTTACTCTTCTATTCCATTTGCATTGCTAGCATTTTCAGATTGATGTCCAGTTCTTTTTGTGCATTGTAATACAATTGCTAGTTCTTTATCATTAGTCAAGTCTAGTCCTTTTAGTAGTTTACATCTGCTTTCTACCCTCATTAATAAGTTGGTTCACATAGATATGATTGTTGCACCATAATTTATGAACTTGTTTAATACTCTCCTCCATGTTTAGTAAATTAAACTCATAATAATTATTCGTGGAGAGCACCAAATACTTATTTACTACTTTTTTGTAATTCCTTTCATAAATCCACTGATTTTTTAAATCTAAAAGGTTTGGAAAGTGACTTTTGATGAGAATAGCTAATTGAACTAATATTGGTGTATGGTCACTTGTTTGAGATTGTAGACAAGAAGCATTTGAATTGTGAAAAAACTATATCCAGGTTATGTTGCATAGATCACTTTTAGTGGAAATGTGATGTTTTCAGTAGGCCCTTATCGCCATGAATATCTACTGCTCGCTAAGGTAAGCTCTATAAGATCAATTCTGATTATAAAATTGTTTAATTCCAGAAGCTTCGATATTAAGGGTTCCCACCAGTTTTCTCATTAACTTTCCTCACATACTCTTAATCTCCTATTAAACATCACAGTATGTCATAAGTGTTAGCCTTGGTAACTGGTTGATTCCACAAATTAAATCTACTACTACAACCGCACAATGGTGGAAAAACCGACTGTTTGATAGTATAATTTAAAGAAAAATATATTTTTTGTATTTTTCATTAGTTTCAGCTATATCTCTACTACTAATAAAGAAAATTCGTTAAACTAATTTACTCGGTGTCTTTTTGAAACTCCAAAAACATCATTGCTTTCTGTTTACATATTTACGCTCAAACAAAATATCAACGTATAAAATAACACAAACAGCCCGTGTGCGAAGCACGGGTCCATACTAGTACTTAATAATAATATATTTAGTAAAAAGTTAATTGCATTGCTGAAGAATGGTTTCCTGGCTACATTCATGAACAACATAATTTGGATATTGTTCATGTTTGGGCTAACATTCAAGAACTGGATGTGTATCTATGTCTAATAATGCAATTTCCGGCATAGCAAGTTATATTGGAATACCATTACAACTAGATGACATCACATCACAGAAAAAATTACAAATTATGTCAAATTCCCATTTCAAATCATAGCACAATCCGTTTTGCCAAAAGTTATGACCGTCAAATTATTCAAGGTGGTAAGAAACAGTTCAAAATCTCTTATGATTCTATTCCTTCAAAATGCTGAACATGTAGTGTCTTTGACCATTCTAAGAAATTACATGATTTTACCTCTGAGTCAAAGTGGGCGCCAAAATCTTCAAACTCAACACAAAACACAAAGCCAGGGACTTCTGCTCCACAAATAAGTCAGATGTTTTTTCTATGCCACAACCGCAAAGTACAACAACATCAGCTTCAGCTTCAATAGAGAATTCTGTTGGCCACCATCCTATAGCCAAGCAACGAGTAACTCTATGCACGAACATCCCAAAAGGAAGAGAACCCTGTATGCCGAGATCAAAATAATAAGAAGTACTCAAAAGATTCAAAACACAATCAAAGCAAAATTTATTCAGACACAAACACGAAGGACAACGATGATGACTTGGACTTTCTGAAAAATAATTTGCCAAAAGATTTAGAGTGGGATAGTAGTTCTTTGAAAAAAGGAAATATAAAACTTGATTGCTAAATTCATAGAAAATTAATGAAACATGATTATGGTAGCCTGGTTCAAAAAAATGATGTCAAAAATAGGTGATGTTTAGCATCCTCGTTTTAGTAAGTTGTATTTTGAATTATACAAATCCAAACCAAATTCATGAATCATATAGTACATGAAGGCATGCTAAACTCTTTAACATGATAAAGTGCAAACTCTTTAACATGAAGGCATGCTAAACTCTTTAACATGATAAAGTGCAAAATATGTTTGACACACATCTCAAATTTGGAAGACATTTAACTATTGACTAACTATGATAACCCAATGAGGGAAGATATATTTGGTTAGGAAGGAACTTAGAAGGCCCTGGTTGTTCAGTGCTCATTGCCATGGCTGCTGAGTTAAAGTTTGGAAGAAGAAGATGAATCCTGGAGTTAAGAAAATGACTTTGTTCTTGTGCACGTGCACTATTATAGATGTGCACAGATACAGGTACTAAAATTCTGCTCAAAGAATAAAGGATAGATGGAAATTTTTTCAAGAAGATCAAGAACTGGCAAAATCAAATTGTGACGCGGAGAAAGTGACAAAAAATACAAGTTTTTTGGAAGATGACAGAGCTGCTGTATTGAACATTGGCATTTACATAGCATATATCTTGGACATGAGTGAACAAATATAGAGAGCTTTAAATCTCACAAGAATTTTGAACAAAGATTGTTTCGCAAGAACTAACAAATGGAAATTAAAGAAAATTTAGAACAGAAATTTGAATTGATAACAAGATATAGCATTCGTGAGTTACAGATTACTAAAAAGAAATTTAAAGAACAAGATTAAAATTGGAAACTAACAAGAAAAGGTAAATGGCAGATTCAAGAACTCAAATCTAAAGTGCAAAGAAGAACAAAATGGACAGAATTTGAATTTAACCTACATCAGGCAAATTGGCTAACAAACTAGTGCTAAGTATCAAAGATAAAAGAATCAAACTGAGAAGATAAATTTAAAAAAAAAATTAACTGAAACTGGAAAGAAATGGAGATAAACTACTGATATAGAAGAAACAATGTATGAATTGATTTATTGCTTTAGAATTTTTCACAAATTCCAAATGACCAATACAAGGATACTTATATACACAATTCATGCAAAAACATGTTCGACTCAACCAGGCCCAAACTAACCCAGTACAGTCCACACTCATAGGCCTACAAACCCATACAACACTGAACAATGCAACATAAACAATTACATAGCAAAAACAAGCACAAATTCTAATTATATCAGGTGTGCACGTGCACAACCTGCACACACATGCACGAGTTGATACACACTAATATCTTCCTCCTTAAGCCATGGATGCCACAATTTCTCTCTCTTCTGCTCCTTTGCATGCCACAGTCTCCTGCCCCAATGATTCTCCGACCATCTCTGATGAACCTTGACTGGAATCACTGCCTGTAGCTTCTCCATAAAGACAGCCAACACCTCCATCTCCTTTCTTAAGCACAGTATGACTGTTTCCCCCCCAGAAAGCCTAGCAATAAGTGATTGGCTGTCACATCTCCCTTCCACTTCAAGAAGAGACCTGGTCTCAAGGTCTAATGTGGAAAACCGCTTAATCATTAGCCAATAATCCTCTCATGTGGCTTCCTCCTCAGATCTGTCTTTCCACTTTACTAAGATTTGCACTACTAAATCATTATTTTTAGGTACCATCCTTACATCCAATGTTTTTTCTGGTTGTTCAATAAGCTCCTCTGTAAAACTGGGAATATCATCTTGTATCACCACAGTATCTCCTATTTTTTTCTTTAATTGGGAAACATGGAATACATCGTGAATTCGAGCATTTTCAGGGAGTTGCAATTTATATGCCACAGTGCCAATCTTCTCTAGCATTTTATAGGGGCCAAAGAATTTAGGCGAGAGTTTATGGGTTTGGTAATTCCTTACTGTAATTTGTTTATAGGGTTGCAATTTCAAATAAACCCAATCTCTAACTTCAAATTGCCTGTCAGTTCTCCTCAAGTTTGCATACTTCTTCATTCTTTCTTGTGCTATTTTCAAACTATCTTTAAGGAACTGTATCATAATATCTCGAGTGAATAGCTCTTCCCCTACATATTCAACCTTAGCAGTATGGGGTATAAAAGAGAGTAAGGTGGGTGGATCAATGCCATAAACAATTTTGTAAGGAGTGGTTTTAGTAGGAGTCTTCCACTTAGTTTATACAAAAATTCAGCTAATGCCAACCATTTAGACCATTCACTCGGTTTCAGACATACATAACATCACATATATCCTTCCAAAATTTTATTCACCACTTCGGTTTGGTCATCACTCTGGGGATGATAGGACAAACTAAGTTTAAGTGAACTGCCTTGAAGCTTGAAAAGCTCTTGCCAGAAAGTGCTAGTGAATATAGTATCTCGGTCACTCACAATAGATTTTGGCATTCCATGTAATTTAAATACTCCATGGAAGAAAACTTATGCCACTTCTTTTGCAGTGTAGGGGCGATGAAGAGGAAAGAAATGGGCATACTTACTTAACCTATCAACTACAACAAATATAACCGTGTATTTTTAGCTTTTTGGCAAACATGTAATGATGTCCATAGAGATGTCAGTCCAGATTTTGTCAGGTATAGGAAAAGGTTGCAATAATCCAGGCACTAATACATTCTCATGTTTATTTCTTTGGCATTCTTCACAAGATCTTACAAAGTTCTCAACATCTGTTTTCATTTTTTCCAATAAAAAACCTGCTTCAATCTCTGCATGGTTGCCTTAACTCTTGAATGCCCTCCTAAAGGGGCTGAGTGATGTTCTTTGATGAGAAACTGGGTCAACTGTGCTAGGTGATGATCAACCAAAAATTTTCCATTTCTAAATACCAAGTCTTCAACATTCTTATATTTGTTTTCTGGCAATCTGTTTCCTTGTACCTTTGTTATTAACTGTTGATACCATGGCGAATCATGTAGAGCTTCCCTGAGTTTCTGTAGCCAAGGTGTCTCCACCATAGAGATGGCTTGTACCTGAGCTTTATTCACATCTGTTTCATCTCTCCTTGATAATGCATCAGCTACCTTATTTTCTTCACCACTTTTATATTCCACTTTATAATCAAATCCATGAAGTTTAGCCAACTATTTCCCTTGCACTCCTGTATGTATCTGCTATGTCAACAGATGCTTCAAACTTTGTGATCAGTTTTGATTACAAATTGCCTTCCCATCAAGTATCATGACCATTTATTAGTGGCAATGATGATAGGAAGGAGCTCTTTCTCATAAGTAGATAGAGTCAGATTTCTACCATGGAAAGCTTTACTCAAATATGCTATAGGCCTTTTGTTTTGAATGAGAACAGCCCTCATTCCTGGTCTATTGGCATCACACTCTATTATGAAAGGCTGAGTGAAATCAGGCATGGCTAATATTGGAGGTGCTACCAAACATTGCTTCAACTGTTCAAAAGCTCTTCTGGCCTCATCAATCCATTTAAATGCATCCTTCTTCAACATTGAGGTCAGTGGCTTAGCAATTACTCCATATCCCTTTATAAATTTGCAGTAGTATCCTATAAGCCCCAAGAATCCCCTTAAAGCCTTCAAGTTTTGTGGTATTGGCCAACCAAGAACAGCCTGCATTTTGCCAGGATCAACAAATTAACCTTCAACAGAAATAACATCCTCCAGGTAATGTATGAACTGTTTGGCAAACTGACATTTGGAAATTTTGATCACCAAGGCATTGTGCTGCAAAATGTGAAAAGTTATCTCAAGATGTTTAACATGTCAGCCCGTGTTTGGCTATATACAAGTTTATCATCAAAAAACACTAAAGTAAATTTCCTCAAATAGGTTCAGAATATATCATTCATGAGGGACTGAAAGGTGGAAGGAGCATTTGCCAATCCAAATGGCATCACTACAAATTCACAGTGGCCATCATGGGTTCTGACTTCTGAAAGCAGTTTTATGGATGTCATCCTCTTGCATTCTGATTTGATGGTAACCTGACCTTAAGTCTAGCTTTGCTTCAATTAGTGGAATGAGAAACTTGTCTTTGATGGTCTGAGTATTCAATCTTCTGTAATCAATGCATAATCTTCATGTTCCATCTTTCTTTCTCACCATAACAACAGGAGATGAATATGAACTATGGCTGGGTCTAATAATCCCAGATTCTAACATGTCTTGAATGATTTTTTCCAGTTCATTCTTGATGTTGTATGAATGTCTATATGGTCTTAAACAAATAGGTTTGGAGTCTGGTAAAAGAGGTATTTTGTGGTCATGGGGTCTTGGTGGAGGTAGTTTTGGAGAGGAGCTGGTGACCATAGGGTAATGTTTAAGCAGGGTATCTATTTCTGGTGGAATAGGGTTAGTAGGGTTTTCTGGATGTACGGTCTGACAGCATACCATCATAGCCACTTGCCCATGTACACACTCTTTATTCAATTTCCTCTTATTGATAAATTTCAGTTCTTCTTGCTTTAAACCCTACCACACATAGGGTTTATCATTGTACACAAACTTGACTTGCAACTGCTCTAAGTTAAGTGTAATCTCTCCCAAGCTTTTCATCCATTGTGCCCCAGCACTACTTGACAGCCATCTAAGGGAAATAGAAGCAAGTCTACTACCATAGTACACCCTTGGCACTTGAGTACAACATCATTGCATACCCTTGATCCAGTCAATTTCTCCCCATTGGCCACCATTACTTCAAACAGTTTGGTCTCATCAACTTTTAATCCCAATTTCCTGGCCAGTTTGCCATTAATGAAGCTATGGGTGGAACCAGAACTAGAAAATTTGAACTGGCTTGCCTTGAATACTCCCTTTAACTTTGATGGTAGATAAAGCAGGAATTCCACATAAAGCTTGCAAAGTGATGGATAATGTCTCTTTAATTTGAATGTCAGATTCTAAAGTGGATACATCATTAACAGTAACACTGAAGTCCTCCATTTCTTGTAATGGCATCATTCCTTCCGACACATAAACTTCAAGAGCTTTGCACTTGTGATCCCGTGACCACTTCTCCTTACAACAATAACTTAGATTTTGTCTTCTCATCTCAATAATTTGATATGGAGTGAGTCCTCTACTCCTTGCTAAGGTTTCAAGCTGAGTGTTTTTGGAGTTGTTAACTTGGTTACAATGAGAATAGGAAGTGGAGTCTTGTGAAGATTTGGGTTGAGGGGGTTGACTGACTTTGGTAACGGTGGTGCTAGGTGGTGGATATTTAATTTTTTTTTTTGGTTTGAAGGCATTTACTTTCAAACATCTTTGCAAGTGATATTGCCGCCCTGAAGTCAACTAGTGTTGAGGTAAGTACATCATACCTAATCTCTTCTTTTAAACCTCTAATAAATCAATTAAGAATGTATTTTGTTGGCAATGTTTCTACTATAGCTTGCAACTGCTCAAATTTACTCAAATAAGATCTGACTGTTGTATGTTGCCTGAGTTTAGATAAAGTTTCCTACATCCTCTCTATTTCCTTAGAATTAAACCTTACCAATATCTCTGCTTTGAAAACTAGCCATGATTCATGATTATTGACCGTGTTCACATACTAATGATACTATTGTAAAGCTTCCTTTTTTAGAGCAAATGAAAAAATTTCTACCCACTGATGTTCTTCAGTATGATAAAACTTAAAGGGTTATTCGACCTGCCTCAGCCAATCTACAACTCCCTCCTTGCCTGAAAATGTGGGAAAGTCTAACTTAATAACAGGGTATGGGTTATGGTTGTGAAGTACAGGGTAGTCTGGTAATGGATTTCTAGGTTGTTGTGGTGGCAGTTGCTCTTGTGGATATCTTGGAGAGGTGTTAATAATGGGAACATTTCTTGGTGGTATAACAGGTGTTCTAGGCAGCGGACTGAAGGTTCTTGGTGGTGGTGGCTGCGGTGGATACATGGGTTGCGGTGGACGGGTTGGATATGGCTGAAAGGGTGTTGAAGGTTGAGAAGATGCAGTTGGTTGTGGGTGAAAAGGATTCTTGTTTTGAAGATAACTCATTCACGAAGGCAGTCAACATATTATCCACTCCCTCAAATTTAGTATGTAAATCTCTGGTGGATTGATCGAATTTTTTGCCCAAATTCTGGACAGTATACTCCAAATTTTGAGTGCTTTGTTGTGAATTTCGAGCGGTAACTTCTAAATTTATCAGTAAATAAGTGGTGCGGTTGTTGATTTCCTCTTGCCGTAATCAAGGATCATCTGGGTTTGAATTAAGGGTTGGATCTGGATCTGAATTTAGGGCATGCTTAGGATCGAATGTGGGATTGTGGTTTATCTTCGATGACCGCTCTGATACCAAATTGGAAGGCCTTGGCTGTTCAGTGCTCTTGGCCATGACTGCTGCTGAGTTAAATTTAGAAGAAGATGAATCCTGGAGTTAAGAAAATGACTTTGTTGTTGTGCACGTGCACTGTTATAGATGTGCACATATACGTGTATTGAAATTCTGCTCAAAGAATAAAGGATAGATGGATTTTTTTTTGAGAAGATCAAGAACGGGCAAAATCAAATTGTGACTCGGAGAAAGTGGCAAAAAAAAAAACAAGTTTTCTGGAAGATGAAAGAGCTGCTGTATTGAACATTGGCATTTGCATAGCATATATCTTGAACATGAGTGAACAGATACAAAGAGCTTTAAATCTCACAAGAATTTTAAACGAAGATTGTTTTGCAAGAATTAACAAATGGAAACTAAAGAAAATTTAGAACATAAATTTGAATTGATAACAAGATATGGCATTCGTGAGTTACAAATTACTAAAAAGAAATTAAAAGAACAAGACTAAAATTGGAAACTGATAAGAAAAAGTAAATGGCAGATTTAAGAACTCAAATCCAAAGTGCAAAGAAGAATAAAATGGACCGAATTTGAATTTAACCTACAACAGGCAAATTGGCTAACAAACTAGTGCTAAATATCAAAGATAAAATAATCAAATTGAGAAGATAAATTTGGAAAAAAAGTTAACTAAAACTGGAAAGAATTGGAGATAAACTGCTGAATACAGAAGAAACAATGTATGAATTGATTAATTGCTTTAGATTTGTTCACACATTCCAAATGACAACACAAGGATACTTATATACACAATTCAGGCACAAGCATGTTCGGCTCAACCAGGCCCAAACTAACCCAGTACAATCCACACTCACAGGCCTACAAATCCATACAACACTGAACAATGCAACCTAAACAATTACATAGCAAAAACAAGCACAAATTCTAATTATATCAGGTGTGCACGTGCACAACCTACAAACACACGCACGCGTTGATACACATTAATATCTTCCTGCTCAAGCCATGGATGCCACAGTTTCTCTCTCTGCCACTTCTCTTCATGCCACAGTCACCTGCCCCAATGATTCTCCGACCCTTTCTAATGAACCTTGACTGGAATCACTACCTACAGCTTCTCCATGAAGACAACCATCACCTCCATCTCCTTTTTCAAGCTCAGTATGACAACTTTGCCCCTCAGAAAGCCTAGCAATAAGTGATTGGTGTTGAAATTGATACCGGTTCCAATTGGAGAAGAAGGAGCCGGGAGGAGGAAAAGCAAAAGCAAGCGAAACCCTAGCTGAAATTACCGAACGAGAAATAGGGGCAAATGGTTTTGCCGAGCAGTGATTTGGAGCGACAACATGAATTTTGGGGAGAAACGTTTTCATTCGGTAGTTTTGGAGCGGAGAGAAGAAAGATTTGTTCGAAAATTTAAAGCGGTAATTTTCCGAACGAATTATTACGTTCGATAATTTGCCGAACAAGATATTTTGTTCGGTGTTTTGCCGAACGATTTTCGTTCGGTATTTTGACGTCGGTCTAAATTTTTTGCTCGGCGTTTTGCCGAACCAAATCAGATGCATGCCGAACCAAACCCCATGACTGCTATATAGCAGCTACCCCTCCTTATTTCTTTACTCTGTAAATAGAGAAGCTTCCGAACAACAATGGTAGCCGAAATTGAGAGCTAATCTCAGCCTTCAGAGTCATCTTAGAGAGCTGAAACTCTGCATAATTTTGACTGCATTGTTAATTCTTCTTATGTATAACCTCTAAAAGTGAATCATTCTGGTAACTTTAATCTTTTAGTGATTAATAAAATCTCCTCTTCTCAAGTGGACGTACACTGCATAGCGGTAGTGGAACAACTATAAATATTGGTGTTATTTATTTTTCTGCATTGCATAGATCCGTTACTGTATGTTCTGGTGTTCATCTTTTATTTGTTCCGTCTCACTACAATCACGATCCAATTGTTTTCCACCACATTGAGTTTTTTATTCTCTTAGACTGATCATCTAAAAGGGATTTTCTTCAACTGTTTGGTATCAGAGCTGTAAGGTTGATTAAGGAGCATTAGACGTTATGGCATGAGATGAAGCGACTCCAGTTGTTACAAGACTCTATACTAGAAGGATGTATATCGCGTTAGGATCACAATTGGCAATTGAAAAATGGAATGGGGATAAAGACTTCAAGAATTGGCAGTAGAGAATGAAGGCTATTCTAATGAGGAATGAAGTCCATCCAGTAATGTTTGTCCTTGAGGAGTTGAGGGCTGACATCTCAGTCGCGGAAAGGAAGGAGATGGAGAAATGGACGTTTACTACTTTACAGCTAGCTATAAGAGATAATGTTATCTTAGAGATTAGCAGTGAGACCACTGCTAGGGTCATTTGGACCAAGTTAGAAAATCTCTATTTGAAAAAATCTCTGACTATCCGTCTGATATTATGGAAGACATTTTTCACCATGGGAATGAGAGAGGGTACTTCAGAGAAGGAACATCTTAATTTCCTTTATGATCTTGTAATGAAGATGAAGACTGTTGACTTGAAGATGGATGATGGGCAAATGACAATGATTCTTTTGTGTTCTCTTCCGGAGCGATATACAGGTTTCCCTAGCAGCCTTATCTATGCTAGAGACACATTGACAGTGGAAGATATGAAGTCAAGCCTTCTATTTGAGGGATTGAGAGATCAAATAAATGAGATAAGTGAAGGAAGTAGAGGTGGAAGTAGTAGCGGCTTGTTTTTTGAAAGAGGTAGAGAAGATAAGAAGAATTAGTACTCTAGAGGGCATTTCAAGTCCAGGAAGCCCAGTAATGACAGGAGAGGAAAGTCTAAGGACGGAAAGTGCTTTATCTACAAGAAATATGGTCATTGGAAAAAGGATTGTCCAGATTTGAAGTAGAAATAAGAAGACGGATATTCATCATTTGCAGTGGAGAAGTCTGCATCTGATGATGTGTTGTCTGCAGTAGTATCAGATGTCTCAAACCATTGGATGCTGAACTCAGGGACGTCTTTCCATATGATGCATAATAAGGATTACTTCAGTTCTTTCGTTGGACGAAAGGGAAGCTCTATTCTTATTGATAATGATGCTAGCTGTAGAGCAATGGATGAAGGTATAGTGAGGATCATGATGTTTTATGGAGTGATACGCAATTTAACAAGTGTCGGTATGTTCCAGGTCTTCGGAAGTCCTTAATTTATTTAGGATAATGGGCATCTTTGAGATGCAAAGTAACCATCGAGAAGGATAGTCTGAAGGTTTTGAGAGGTGCACTTGTTCTTATGAAATGTGATGTATTCCAAAATCTGTATTTGCTGAAAGGAACCACAGTTCTTAGAGAATTGTGTGTTGGAGTAGACAGATCTCGTGCATTGGATGTCATAAAGCTTTGGCATTTCAGGTAAGGTCATATTTCAGAGAAGGACTTAGAGTTGCTTCGAAGATGGAAGATTATCAAAGAAGAAAGCTTCAAAAAGATGGACTTTTGCTAGGAGTGTGTATTAGGCAAGCAAACTAGTATCTTTTGGAGTTGGAATCCATAGATCGAGGCGAGTACTTGAGTACGTGCATACAGATGTCTGGGGACCAGTTACTACTCCTTCTCATGGAGGAGCAAAGTATTATATCTCTTTTATTGATGAATTTTCTCAGAAAGCATGGGTGTATGTGATGAAGGCCAAATCAGAGAGCTTTGAGAAGTTCAAAGACTGGAAAACGCTTGTTGAGAACCAATCTGGTTCTACGTTGAAGGTGCTGAAATCTGATAATGGCGGTGAATTTGTCTTGAGGAGTTCCTCGACTTTTGTAGACAATACGAAATTCAAAGATATTTCACTACACCCGAAGATCTGCAATCCAATGGGATTGCATAAAGGATGAATACGACTCTACTGGAGAGGCTCGTTGCTTGAGATTCATTGAGGGCTTGTCTAGAGGCTTTTGAGCTGAAGCATTGCGGCGCATATCATAAACCAAATTCCGTGCTCAGCCATAGATGGGAGGATTCCAGAGGGAAAGTGGAGACGTAAAGCAGTGTATCTTGGTTACTTTCGAATTTTTGGTTGTCCTATGTACGTTCACCATACAAGTGATGACAAGTTGGAGGCCAGAGTATACAAGGGAATACCAATGGGATATACTGATGATATCAAAGTGTATCAAATTTGAAACCCTATTTATCAAAAGATTGTTCATTCCAGACATGTTACTTTTGATGAGCCTGCTATGTTCAATCCGAAGGAGAAGCTACCTACCACATCGGAAGGTTATGATAGGCCTAAAGAGATGGAAGAAGTTCCCGTGTTCCGGCCAAATAGTAGGGTTGTTGTCGATGCTGTCAAGGAAAACGCAGTTTATGAAACATCGCATGATAGTCCACAGGTACGTTCTAGTAGTTCTGGTAATGTGCATGAATCTAGAGGAAGATCTGTTCAAAATGAAGCTGAAAGGTGTTTAGGCGAAGTAGTACCTACCGAGTTAGTCATAGGACTATTAGGCCGCCTGAAAGGTATGGTGATTGACAGTTTGCTAACTTAGCCTTGGTGATCAGTTTGATTATGCCTTATATGTGGTTCTTGAGGAGCCTCTTGACCTTGATGAAGCTTTGAAGTCATGTGACAGTTCAATGTGGATGTGCACTATGGAATAGAAGTTAGAATCGTTGAAGAAGAACAAGACTTGGGATTTGTTACCACCTCCTCAAGAAAGCCAAGCCATATGTTGCAAGTGTGTTCAAGGTGAAGGATGCTCGGAGATACAAGGCTAGACTAGTTGCTAAAGGGTTTTCACAAAGAAAGGGATTACAGTATGATGATCTCTCCAGTAGTGAGGCATACGTCCATCTACATTTTGCTCGCTATCGTCCCGGCTTATGACTTGGAGCTAGAGCAACTGGACGTGAAAACCGCTTTCTTGCATGGAGACTTGGATGAGACCATCTACATGAAGCAACCAGAAGAATTTATTGTAGATGGGAAAGAAAATTAGGTTTGAAAATTGAAGAAGTCATTGTATGGACTTAAGTAGTCGCCTAGACAATGGTACAAGAGGCTTGACTCTTTTATGCTTTCACTTGATTTTGATTGTACCATCAAAGACGCTTGTGTGTACTTCAAGCATTTAAAGAATGGTAGATGGGTATACCTACTCTTATACATGGATGATATGTTGATTGCTTCCAAGGATAAAGATGAAATCGATAGTTTGAAGCTAAATCTAAAAGTAGAATTCGAAATGAAGGACCTTAGAGAAGTAAAGAAAATTTTGGGTATGGAAATCCAAATCGATAGAAAGCTAAGACTTTTGATGGAATACATTCGAAAGGTGTTTGCTCGGTTTACCATGAAAGGGGAAAAATCAATCATCACACCCATGCCTTTGCACATACAGATTTCTAGTAAAGGCTATCCAATCTCGAAAAAGGAGAAGGCTTATATGATGAAGGTCTCATATGCAAGTGCAGCTGGTAGCTTGATGTATGTCATTGTGTGCACTAGGCTTGACATTGCACAGGCTGTTGGATTGGTGAGTAGATTCATAGCGAATCCAGGAAAGACGCATTGGGAAGTAGTGAAGTGTATCTTCAGATACCTTAGAGGAACTCCAAACCATGGACTTGTCTTTGGCCGAAGAGGAAGAGATTTCAGCTTGGTTGGATTTTGTAATTCCGACTATGCCGGTGATAGAGATCGCAGGAAGTCAATCTCTGGATATGTGTTCAACATTAGTGGGACATCAATCAGTTGGAGAGCGAGGTTGCAGACGATTGTGGCTTTGTCTACTATAGAGGCAGAGCTCATAGCTGTGGTTGAACTGTGATAGTCAGAGTGCAATTCATTTAACGGAAAATCTGGCATTCAGCTCGAGAACGAAGCACATTGTGGTGAGAGAGTCGTTCCTTGCTTCGATAAGTGAAGAGAACTTAGTTCATTTTCAGTAGGTTTACACAAAGGAGAATGCAACAGACATGTTTAGCAAGTCGTTGTCTGTTGCTAAGCTCGAGCATTCCACGAACCTGACTCGCTGAATGAAGTGTTGGGTGCCACGTGGTGGCATGGGGGGAGAGTTGAGATGGTTAATGGACACATTTTTTTTCATGGTGAAGATTGATAGGTTCTGCATGAACTGGGTACTTCTAACACTTTGCTGACGGATGGTGGCCTTGCCGGAGTTTGTTGACAAAGTGTAATGGGTGATGGCATTGTCGAAGCTCATTGGGTAAGTATCCATTGCTTGGAGCATGAAGGTGTAGATGAAGTTGGAAGGCTTGTTTAGAATTCGGTATCAAGGTGAAGATTGTTGAAATTGATACCGGTTCCAATTGAAGAAGAAGAAGGAGCCGGGAGTAGGAAAAACAAGAGCAAGCGAAACCCTAGCTGAAATCATCGAACGAGAAATAGGGGCAATTAATTTTGCCGAGCAATGATTTGGAGCGGCAACATGAATTTGGGGGAGAAATGTTTTCATTCGGTAGTTTTGGAGCGGAGAGAAGAAAGCTTTGTTCGACAATCTGAAGTGGTAATTAGCCGAACGAATTATTTCGTTCGGTAATTTGACAAATGAGATATTTCGTTCGGTGTTTTGCCGAACGAAAATTTTCATTCCATATTTTGACGCCGGTCCAAATTTTTTGCTCGGCGTTTTGCCGAACCAAACCGATGCATGTCGAACAAAACCCCAACATAGCAGTCACTCCTTCTCATTTCTTCACCCTATAAATAAAGGAGCTTCTGGACAACAATAGTAGCCGAAATTGAGAGCTAATCTCAGCCGATTTCAAAGTCATCATAGAGAGCTGAAACTCTCCAGAATTTTGACTGCATTGTTAATTCTTCTTATGTATAACCTTCAAAAGTGAATCAATCTTGTAACTCTAATATTTCAATGATTCATAAAATCTCCTCTCGCCAAGTGGACGTACACTGCCTAGCGGTAGTGGAACCACTATAAATACTGATGTTATTTTTTTTCTTCTGTATTGCATAAATTCGTGACTGTCCGTTCTGGTGTTCATCTTTTGTTTGTTTCTTTCTCACTACAATCACGATCCAGTTGTTTTTCGATGCGTTGGGTTGGATTTACTCCAACAATTGGTTGTTACAGAACTAACAATTTCACATTTTGCTTACTCTTTAATACACTAAATGGAAAAGGTGGAGAGGGTTTGAAAATCCTTACAGTAAAAATGCTTGATATCTACCGTTATAAATAAACAATAAGTTAATACAAAGATTAAGTAAACATGAAATTAATGACGTGAGCAAAAAAATCATACCAGTAATTTATGTTGTTCTAGACAACTTCCAACTAAACTTCCAGATGATATGTCAAAGGACATTGAGGATAAATTTGTGAGAATAAATAAAATACAAAAAAGGAAAAAAGGAAAAAAAAAAAAAAAAAAAAATCAAAGTTCAGGATCAAATACAAGGTTTAAAAAAAATGATAAGAACCTTTGCCGTCCAGAATTTTTGAATATGTATTATGTTAATTCAAGTGACATATGGTTTTTATAAAAACCTCCCACATACATACGAAACTCTTCAATATGCATTTTTATAGAACCTTACCAGAAAATGCTTCTAAATAAACCCCTTGTACAAAACAACAAAGTAACATTAGAAGTTTTGCAGCATCTCAGAAGTTGATTATATAATGTATCTACCAAAACCCCTCGGCATAACGTAAGCCACGAATACATGGACATAGACCAAAACCTGAGCATAAAGATTCTATAATAACACATTAAACAATTATCTTGATTAAAGCACTGTAATACTCAATTCATCATAACAAAAATACATTTGTTATAATTTTTATTAACTAAAAACTAAAGAAATAATAACAATATGTTTAGCAAACGCTGCAAAGATATAATGAAAATAGTTATTGACACAAAATGACAATGAGAAATCATGTGTTGTTGAGTTTTTCTCCATAGAAGTAGGTGAAAACATATGCTAATGCAAAATAAACAATGTTATAAATTTTATACAAAAATGGAAAAGTACAAAATAAGTTCTCCTGTAAAGATAATATTAAAGAACCGTCATAGTGTAACTCTATATATCTATATGTATCCAAATATGAATCAAAAAAAAGCAGAAACTATACTTGTAATAAATAGTTGTTATTCGACATGCTAAAATCAAGATCTTTTTTCTTAGTAAACTGTTTATTTAGTTCATTAGACCGGAATATCCTAATTTTAATTTTGATGTAATACTTGAATATTAATTTGTTATTCAACTCTAATTGATTAACAGTAAACTAACATAAGAATAAAAACCGAAGGAAAAAAAAAACACTAAATGCCTTCTATTATAACAGTGGAGGAAAATCAGACGGATTGGCGGGGGTGTTGGAGATGGAAACATGAGTCTACGGGAAGCTTAGTGGAGGAAAATCATTTCTATGGGCGACGTTGGTGATGGAGGAGTGGACCAGCAGCGACCATGGTGGTGGAGGAAAAATGGGTTCGGTTTTGATTTTGAAGTAGTCCATAAAAACTAACAAATTAGATTTTGATTTGCCTCAAGCAACGCAATTTAGGTAAAACCGGAGATGGAGCCTAGAGGCGCCAGTGCAAATGGCGGTGATGTGACGCTAAAGAAGACGGCTGGTGGCAGAACTGAAAGGGACGACGACAGCTGTTGGTGCTAGCAAATGGAGACCAGCGATACGGTAGGCGACGAATCGACGTATTGAAGAGTATTAATTAAGTCTTTTAAACGAAGTTGAAACTGAGATTTGAAACAAGTTTAGTAGAAGAAGAAAAACAAGAAGATTAGATCAGACTATGGAGAGAATATTTCGTGATACACTAAATGGAAAAATGGAGCAACAAAATGCTTAAAATTTTGGCTTAAGTAATTCCACTTTTGCAATAACAGTGTAACCGTGCAACGGTGGAAAAATCGACCGTTTACAAATTGAAGAAAAAATTGCAATGTTTCAGTTGTTTCAGTTGAACACATATTGGTAATATCTTCGATAAAAAATATTTGTATTAATAGAAAAACATATTAAAGAAACCGTCTGTGTTAATATGTTTGTGTCTCTGTGTATAAGCGTTCGATGACACCTCAAATAGTACAACACCGCACTAATCTTTTGATTTTCATAACAAATTTCAGTTTGAATAATATGTGTTGTGGGAAGAGAGAGAATCAATTATTATTTAAGTCGGAACTTGTGGTGGAAATCAGATGAACAATGAGATGCTGCACTATTTAAGGTATCATTGATCGCTCCTCATGCATACATACATATTTTGAATTGATTATCTAACATCATCTCACCATTAAAGTATAAGAAATTTAAACAGTCTTTCCAAATCTCTCTAGTGGCAGCACACTGAGTAAATAAGTGCTCAATATATTTTGGTTAAGCATTGTTTATATAACATATATGAGAATTTGTAACAGTAGTACCGTCTCTATAAAATTGAATTTATGAATTTGTAATTGCATTTTTAACTTCACTCTAGCATGAATATTGCTTTAAAAACCCAATTTTAAAATAGAAAAGATCACAAATAATAATTGATATTTGTTTCAATTGATTAACTTAATTGTCGTTTAATTATGTTTATTGATATTTCATGATATTGATTCCTATTGTTTAATAAAAATGGAGCAACAATCATATTCGCGATAGCGGATATGTTTCAGTTGATTCATATTTTTATTGTATGTTTAATTAACTTAATTGATATTTCGTGATAAACCATCGTATTCATAACTTGAATAGTATAGGAACAAACTCATATTTAGAAATTTGATTTGGACATAGGATATGACCTTTGATTTTAAATACATGAGGTGACTTTATTTTCTACAAACGATAAATACAAAAATATAAAGAGGAGAAAGTAGAAAGAATGACAAACTTTTAAAAAAAAGGCTAAAGAACATAAAATTTTAATTTTGAACTGAAGGATGGAATACTAGTTATAACCATCGTTATATTCAATTTTTACACCACCCAGAATGCTAGTTATAACTAACATCATATTCAATATATATCATACATAAGGCTAGTTATAATCAGCACTGTCCTTAGAAATGAAAAAAAAAAATTGTTGTCCTCTAAGTTTTTTTTGAAAGTTTGTCATTGTGCCTATTTTCATCATATAACATTAAATAATATTTCTGACTTGATTCTGGAATTTTTCATATTCAGTATGATATATGGTTATGAGATTGTTGCTTGATTTTTACGCATCAATAACAAAACTTTGCTACAAACTTGACACTCGGTGATCTTTAGATCTGTTGTATAGGTGAATACATAATTTGTTGCCATATCTAGTTTAAACCATGTTTAGGTTTGGTTGGTACTTAGCAAAATTAAGAGTCAAACAATAATTCTAAAAATATATTTAGTCAAGGTGAAACTGCAATGTTTAATTTATATCATTAAGTGAACTATTTTCCAATCATATCCTAAGAATTCGCAATCTTCAAGCAAATATGTTTAACACTGGAGATGAGATATGAAGTTTTTATCAATGAAACAATTAAGAGCATTACTAAAAAATTGTGCAGCACCAGATTAGTTTTAACCACTTACAAAATAACCGGCCTCTGCACCAAAAGCAAAACCTTGAGCTCATATGGTTGTAGAAAAGTCAACTACAGGTGTTTGCTTTAGAGCTACAACTGAAGAAAATCCTGCATGGTGATGAAAATATTGCACTTCCACCTGAGAAAAGAAATGAAATGAAATGAACATAAAAGCTTACAGTTTGATTACGAAAGAAACGAAGATAAGTTTACCTTTCTGGCATTATAATCTGGAAGTTTTAGAGAAGCAATAGCCTTGTTAGAGGGCAAAATATCCGATATGGTGAAAGTAGTCGAAATCTACAATGTTAAATTAGTCCCACAACCTTTCCAGTTACTCATGACATCATTTTTTTGTGATTATTAATACATAAAAATAATTAAGAGTTGGAACAAGATGTACATTTGAATTGATGTCAACTTTAAGTCAACAAGGGTGTTTTTGTATTTATACTAATTGCAAAGGTCAAAGACATAGAGTCCTCTTTTCCTTACTGTAGCAGTTGCAACTCCCTGTAAAATCAGTAAACCAGTGAACATAAACTCTTGGTGAATGTAAGATGTTCTTTGGAAAGAAAAATAAAATGATACAATATGTTATAGTACAATCCATCTTTGTAGTTCCATGGAACACTGAATTAAATAGTGTAATGCATAGCAAAACAAAAAGTTTATCACTAGCAAGGTTGTAAAAATCGTTTGACGGACGTTAGACGACAAGTATGGATTAGGGATTCATCGTTTGGACGAAGATTAATTGTAGATTAATCCAAACTAGGCTTTTTGATAAACTTATGAATTTTGATAATATTTAGTATTTTCTAAGTATTAACTGATCCAAAATGAAAATCTAGGGTTTTGGATGGAAACAGTAGCAGTCAACAAGGCAAAACCGTCTAAAACTAGCATGTAAATGTTTAAATAAGAAATCAGTCCTCAACCAGTGCCTAAAAATTGCTTAGAAACATACTAATATGCTTAGATAATGCGGTATTCTGCATCTAGGAAGGCCTAGGCAGATAGATAGGTGGCAAGCTTCGCCTGGCACCTAGTTAGGGGCTAGAAGGATTTTTACGACAGAGATCACTAACACAAAGCTTAACTTAAGAGAGTTCCAAAAAACTTCATATGTTCAAATTTTTACATAAAAAAGAAAAAGCAGTAAAGTGCAAATTGTTCTTGAATCGGCTTCAAGCCTCTATATCTCACCGGTAAGATATCAGATTCAACGGTATCATTTTTGTTATTTTGAAGAAGACCAACATACACAGATTTATTTAGTTTTGGTTTATCATACCTTATGTCCAAGTAAATATTAACTTGTTTTATGCTACCTAATGATTATAAGAGCACCTCGAGCAAATTGTTAAACAAATGCCTAACATCTTTAAACAAGCTTGCAGTAAGATCAACAAGCAGATCAGCACCTATCAACTAGGTGCCTACTAGTCAACAATGGGCTAACCTAAGCATGTTTAACGTGTGTTTGGACTCAAGCACTTGTTCAACAAGCACTCACACCCATTTGTAATCCTCAATTGGAAAATTACTCAATTAAGTTCAGTAGAATTACTTCAAATATTACTACTTGTAATCTTCGCTAAAAACCTAGAACATTATTATTATTTGAGCTATTGGAAATACTTTTAAAATTCATGTGCCAGCATTGAGACAGACAACAGTAATGATCATAGATACAACAATATATGCAGAGAGCATACGTCATAATTCTTCCAATCAAAATTATAACAACAAAAATGAATGCTTTTTAATCGTATAAACAAAATCAAATCTACCTCAAGACTTCCCAATACTGTATACGAGTGGGTAAGTGTATTCCACCATTTTAACAACATATAACATTTGATTTAAAAATCTAAAGGAAGTAGGTGACATAGTGAGGAATCCGAGAAAGAATTGAGGTAAACTGTTGCGTGAAACAATTAAGGACAATGGAATAATTAATGTTGAATAAAATCGACTTTAAAGGCAAATTTATTTAGGCTCCCTTACAGTATAAAAATCTCCCTAACGGTCGGTTCGATAAGTTTTGTAAACAACATAGGAAGCACTGGAACAAAAATTATTTATGACGATCGACTAAAAAAATCTGCAACTTAAAAATAACAAAAATTCTGCACCATACAATCCGAAACGGACCTGTCTGAATGTAAACTGATTTCAATTCCCGAGATGACCTAAAATTCATGCTAGTTCACTGTTTACATAAAACATTGGTTCAGAAAGAAACATTAAAAAGTGATCATTGATTAACTATATTATGCTGCTAAGGAGACATTCAATGTTATAATCCCCTTCCCATACTACCATATCAATAATTATATTAGCTATCTCGTTAAAAAACTTACATTGATTTGGTGAACATATTACATATACGCCTTGAATAATCAGAGAATAATTTCTCTTAATGAACGCGCAAGACGGTATATTGACATGGGAAACAGTAGATACACATTTTTGAATAGAATATTTCCAACCTACAAATAAGGACAGAAAAATCAAACTAACTACTTCACATTGTAAAACATTATTGACATTGATTGTAGAGAACATGCTTACCCATGTAGTGTACGATAAGGAAGAAAAATTACTATGAAAGCTTCATTTCTGTCTCTAGCATGTCTTATGTAACCTAAATCAATGTGTCACATTCACATCTGTTACATAAATAGTGTGTTAGCTTTGGACTAAGCAAATAAAGAATTTTGTTAACAGGTAAAACATTATAGATAATATATACTTTATTACAATTGTAATGTGCAAATAATTTGGAAATCAAAGTTACTCACCAACTAAAATAAATGTAATTCGTCTCACATCCTTGTTGAAAAAATAATTTGGTACACAACTCATTTGATAAAACAATAAGGCACATAAATTTTTATATTTGAAAAAAAGTCATTAAGGGTGATGATGTTAGAATTAATGCTTTTTTTAAATGTTAATTATTGCATCTAATGCATACAAAAATAATACTCAAATTGCTATCAACACAAAAATTTCAAAGCAGATATAAGCACGTCAAACATCTCCTACGCAAGTGTTTATGATGTTATCAACTCGTTCTTATTTAAAATCACATATACAAGAACAAAAATAACAGGAAAATAGTCTGAGGATGCAGCATGACAGCAGGATCAGGGAGGAGGAAACGACAATTGATTAGGAGGCAATACGTCCTGATGGTCTGACATGGAGGTGTGTTGCTGCGTCTGGTGGTAGGCGGCGGAGATCAGAGCGCCAATTCAATGTGCTTGGGGTTTGATCTATTTAAGCAGGTTTGACGCGCTGATCTAGGATTCGATCTGTTTGACTTTTCTTTTTTTTGGAAAAGAGTTAATCAAAGGATCTGGAATTTGAATGTCAGACTGGGGAGAGATTTTATTCTTGCCGCCGAAGTAGTAGGAAAGTAGTAGGAGGAAAGCTTGTGTTCATAAATTGCGAGGAAAGCTTCTGTTCGTAAGTCACGGTGAGACAGTATCCATGTTTTTTTGAGCTTCAAAAAAATTGATTTTGGCCAGTGACAGTAAGCAAACCTTTCTAACAGTCGGTTTGATTACAGTAGGTAAATCTCTTCAACAGTCGGTTTGATTATTCTTTATGTTGTAGCATAAACAAAAGAGATGATACACTATGCCCTCCATGATCATTGAGCATGACCTGAATGTGTTATGCACCACAACTTTACTCATACCTACTCCAAAAATTAGTGTCTACCATAACAAGTATTCTAATTTTAAAGCAAGCAGATAAGTTATCATACCATTTCCATTTCTTGTCCCGTTCTTTCTAAAACTTGCTTAAGTTTTCCTTCTTTGACTTGTTTTCAAGTAAGGATATTATAGATGGTTTATGATTGTGCATATGTGCCATCTGTCGTAGATTTGGCTGCATCCAATTGCAGTACATTTACTTCTGATTGTGCACCCAGGTGCTTTGAGAAGCTAACAGTGATATCACCTACTTTTTGCCTTTTGATTTGATATGTTTAGAAATGATTTTAGTGTTCTCAACAGAGTTAAATGTGACTTGAATATTTGTATTTCGTAATCAAACCGACCGTAGGGAGGTTTGCCTATTTCCACTGGCCAAAATCAATTTTCCTGAAGCCAAAAAAACATGCTACCTGTTTTGCTTCGTTTCCCTATTTTCCTCCTTATGCTTTGCGTTTCAAAATATCTATCCACCTTCCTTCTAATTTCAAATATCAAATCTTGGTGCGTTTCCCTATTTTCCTCCTTTTGCTTTGCGTTTCAAAATATCTATCCACCTTCCTTCTAATTTCAAATTTCAAAATTCAAAATATCTATGCACTTTTCATGGTATGGTTCAAGATTTCTGCAATCTCAAATTACTTTCAAACCGTAGCAATAAAGATTTCTAATTTCAAATTACAATTTCAAATTATTTTATTTAAATGCACTTAATTTTTTATCAAATTTGCAATAAAGAAAAAAATTAAACAAAAATGTTTTTCTTTCATATTAAATATCACAACGGTCGGTTTTCCCACCATTGTGCGGTTATACTAGTGTAAAGTTGTTCCTGTTGTGTGCAATTTTGACATTAATAGATACATCATATGGCTTTTCTGCGTGTTTTATTTTACCGATTCCTATGGTTTACTTATGAAGAATAAGTCATACTCTTCTTGTACATCATTAGTTCTTTTGCCTATTTGGTCATCTTTTACTTGTGACACATCAACCTAAAATATTGGGTTCCTTACAACTGAACCGGTCAATATATCTGGTTCAACTGTACTGATAACTGCTTCTTTTTATTTTCATGAGGTTGATCGTTTTAGTTATCATCTCAACTACTTACAAATTCTGCTTGTCACTTGCATCCTTGGTTTTATTCAGATCATCAGACTTTACAATATCTTTTATCCCTTCAGCACCTTTATCTTTAGGTTTCCATCCTTCCACAAACTTGATTGAGCATTCTACTGCTTTATGTCCAAATAATTTGCAATTTTCACATATTTGTACTCCACTCATTGACTATAAGGATGTTCACTCTAATTTTTGAAAAACTTAGGCTCCTTTTGGTTTGTTATTTTTATTTTTGTGTTTTCGTTCAAAAAAAGATTCACATGACATGTATTTTTAAAAAACAACAAATTTGAAAAATGAATCTAACCAAAAAAATAAAAAATTTTATTTTTTTTATTTTGAGAAGTTACAAAAGAATGAAAACAATTCATCACATTCACCGTCCCTCCATCCCCTCCGTCGTCCCTCCAACGTCATCATAGTTGTCTAAAATTTTAAATTTCTCTTCCGTCATCCTCATATTTCGTTATGAATGTTGAAAATACAAAACATAAAATTGAAAATGAAATCAGATGGGTCCTCAGTGTTTGTTTTTTGCATCTTCAATATACATGACAAATAGCAGAGGAGAGATTAAAGAATTAGAAGCTCCTAATCATTCCCACAAAGATAAAAGGGGAGGTGAGACGGTAGATTTTATATTTCCTAAAAGATGGAAAAAAAATTCATTTTCAGTTTTATTATTAAAACCGTTTTCCAAAACCAAGCACTACCTTAGCATTCAAATTTGTAGTCTACCTTCACTTCTATAGGAGCTCTTGCATACGTCAAGCTTTTATTATGTCTCGTCTGTTCGTATATCATTAATCATTTTTCTATCGTACATGCTATTTTGCAAAGTGATTTTGGATTCCAGTGCTCAAAATTTAGCCCCAAAAACTATACCTATGTAGGAGTTGAACCCAAAAGCTCTTTTATCATATTTAATTTTATTTGGCTGTCTCCTCATAATTATTAGCTTACCGTTTATTAAACACTATTCAACACAAAATTGCGATCTTCTATTTTACCGAATTTAGCTAAATAAAACCATTGAATCTCGCATATAGTTCAAAGTTTCCTTTGGTTCCCAAATATGGTTTACGTATGTAGTAAATTTTGTTTTAATTTGAGAGGAAGCGAATTATTTGATCAGGATCTAGTATTGCCTATTTAGATACCAATGACACTTAAAAAAAGTTATGCAGTCTCATAGAAATAATAATAGAAATAAGATACACATAATATTTAACATGGTTCGGATATGAATATTACGTCCACGGAGATCCAATAACTTCTTTTATTTCACTAAAGAAAAGAGTACAAAAGAGAGGGAAGAATAATGGTGGATACTGTCGCACACTTGCTTTTTTGCATAAAGATGAAATTCCTTCATTTAAATAGACTTGATAATGAAGAGTTGCTTGGAGATTAATAAAATCAATTTCCTGATTACCCAAATATCTTTCCAAATTACATGATTTGATTTTAGTACAAATAGATGGCGTAATCTTGGTTTCCATATCTTTCCTTTAATTGATTTATTCTCCATGCCTAATCATTTATTTCTTCAAATAGCAAATATATTGACTAATTAATTGATTGACTAATTAGTTTCCTTCAAAATATCCTTCCATATAGCAGCCAAATTAATTTATTTGAATGAATCAATTAATCAATTTATTTCCTCTTTAACAAATATTTGAATCATCCAAATTTAACACTCCACCTTGATTCAAATATAACAATATCTCTTCATCACTTTATCATCAAGCAATCAACATAGAAATTGTTGGGCCTAGCGCCCCATGGCGCTCAAGTAACATGTATCAAATTGATCGAGTTTGAGCAATGCTCAAACTTGTCTTTTGTCCTTGGAAGTGACTTAGTCATTATATCTAAAGGATTATCCAAAGTACTCACTTTCAACAATTTGATCTTATTTCGTTCTTTCTCAAGCATAAGAAAGAAACATCTAACATCAATGTGCTTCATCCATGAACTATAAGCTTGATTTTCTACAAGATGAATTGCACTCTGACTGTCTGAAAATAGCTCTACTGTCCGCTGTACCATTGAAAGATCAGCCAACAACTGAAGTAAGTATAATCCCTCCTTTGTTGCTTCAACAATCGATATCAACTCTGCTTCGGTAGTCGATAAATCTATGATAGATTGCAGCTTTGATCTCCATGAAATCGAGCCTATGCCAAGTGTAAAAACATAGCCCAACACTGATTTCCTAGCATTTCTATCCCCAGCATAATCAGAATCACAATATCCTCTTAGAAAGATGTCACCATCCACTCCACCCTATAACAAGCCCACCGAAGAAGTGCCTCGGAGATATCTAAGAATCCACTTAACAGCTTGCCAATACTCTTTCCTGGGTTAGACATATATCGACTCACAATACCCACTGCATGGGCTAAATCTGGTCTTGTGCACACCATCGCATACATAAGACTACCAACAACACTAGAATAAGGTATATCAGCCATATACCTCTTGTCTTCTTTCGATGAGGGAGATAAGTCTTTTGACAACTTAAAATGAAAGCCTGATGGAGTGCCAACCGGTTTGGCTTTCTCCATTCCAAATCAAGTGAGGACTTTCTCGATGTACTGCCTTTGAGTGAGCCTTAACTCTCTTCGCTTTCTATCCCTGCTTATCTCCATACTCAATATTCTTTGTGCCTTTCCCAAATCCTTCATGTCAAACTCCCTACTGAGCTCCGTTTTCAACTCTTTAATTCTGACCATACTCCGAGATGCAATCAGCATATTATCAACATATAACAACAAATAAATCATATCACCATCACATCTCCTGAAATAAACACACTGGTCTTTGAAACTTTTGGAGTATCCTTGTGAAAGCATAAACTTATCAAACCTCTTATACCATAGTCTAGGAAACTACTTCATTCCATATAGAGATTTGTTGAGTTTGCAAACATAGTCTAGTCTGTTACTATCAATGAACCCTTCCGGCTGCTTTAAATAAATCTCCTCGTCTAGATTACCATGCAAGAATGCAGTTTTGACATCTAGTTGCTCTAATTCCATATCATAATGAGCAACTAATACCAAAAGAATACGAATAGAAGTATACCTAACCAGTGGAGCAAAGATATCATGATACACTACCCCCTTCTTCTGAACATACCCCTTTGCGACTAACCTTGCCTTGTATTTGAGCTTTCACTCTATAGATCCACTTGCATCCAATAGCTCTCTTGTTGGTGGAAAGAGGCACCAAATCCCAAGTATGATTTCTCTGCAATGATTCTGTAACAAACCGCATATTTTACGATTGAATATTTAAATATTTTATCGTTAGTCGGATTTTAGTCCGAAAAGTTACTTTTTGCATACGGTCGAATTAGGACTCGGGACCACTTCCATTGGGTCCAAAACACCGTTTGCGATCTTTTTGAGTATAAACTTTGATATGTTTGGAGTTAGTGGAATTTTGCCACTTTTTCACTTTGGGCTTTGGGTTTGGTTTAGCCCATTAGCCTAAACTATTAACTCTAGCTCAACCCGCTCTTTCCTTCATAACTCCACTTTCATTTCCTAACACTCAAGCTTCATCAAAAATGGAGGGAGGAATGGGAAATTAAAACTCCAAGCCCTAGTTCATTTGCAAATCCAACATCTAACTCCAAATTCAAAGAGAAGCCATTGATTCAAGATTCTTGTGTTGAGATTGAAGTGTGGTTGATTCTTCCTTTGCTTTGAAGCTTCTTCTTCATTGATTTTGTGTAAAGGTGATATATTTATCTCACATCTTTGTCTATATCTATCTTTGATTGTTGGGTATGAATTCCTAACACTTATTCATATGCATTTGCTCTTGGTTTGGATTGAATTGGTGAAAATCCCAATTTTTAGTGTTTTGGGTTCAAATCTTTAAAAATCCTAACTTTGACGATTAAAAACGTTTTTGGTGATGCATCGAGGAGCCAATAGGACCGGATAGCCGATGGGCGTAATCCCCTAGCGTCCATGCTTGATCGGTTGCAAATTGAGAGAGTTTTTGCACTTCTATCCCCTAGGTCGTTCGGCCTGCATACATATCTCTCGGCCTGCACTTAGATCGCAACCCCTTAGGTCGCTCGATCTGTTATGCCGCTAGCTCCTTAGGTCGCAACCCTTTAGGTCGCTCGATCTGTTATGCCGCTAGCTCCTTAGGTCGCAACCCCTTAGGTCGCTCGGCCTATTGTGCCGCTAGCTGCTTTGGTCGCTATACTTAGGTCGCGCCATGCTTAGGTCGTTCCATCTTAAGTCGCTCGGCCTTCTCTCACCCCTTAGGTCGCGCCATACTTAGGTCGCGCCATGCTTAGGTCGTGCCATGTGTTAGGCCGTTCCATTACTTAAGTCGCTCGGCTTGGTCGCACCACTTAGGTCGCTCGGCTTGCCCCAGTACCTTAGGTCGCTCCGCCTGTTAAGTCGCACAGCTGATGGGTCGCGCCATACCTTGGGTCGCACCTGCATTTAAGTCGCAACAACTCGCGCCATGCTATAGGTCGCGCCATGTCATAGGTCGCGCCATGTTAAGTTGCTCTGTTAGGCCGCATGCTATTTCTTAAGTCGCTGATCCCTTGTGTCGTATGCCGTGGGGTCGCATGCGTTGAGCCGCTGATTTCTTGTGTTGACTTATGTTAAGTCATAAATCGTGGCTGTTAAGTCGCAAGGGTATTTCCACTTTGATGGATTTGGAATCGAATTCTTTGGATTTTTATTTACGTATTTGAATGTGAATTTTTGTGATTGTTTGTTTCTCCAATCATTTTTGTGATTTGTCACTTTAAAAATATGAAGGTTTCAATACTAGCAGTAAATATCAAAACTCTTCCATTAAAACGATTTCAACATTTTTTTATTACAAAGCTCGTTTCTTAAACCGTTTTCCAATCTACTAGTATATACAAACCTTTATCTCACTCGTACGAGAAATCTAATTAAACTGCTTAGTAAAACAAGTGGTATGAAACGCTTGCGTTTACTTCGCCGGTTAATTCTTGGACTTGTTCGATTGATTCTCTTGTGACAATTTTCTAGTGGAAACTTACAATTCGTTCGTAAATATTTAAGTTAAGCTAGTGGTTATGGGACATGAGGCTAAGCTTATATATTTACTAGCTTACTATAATTGACACTTCTTGATGATAGTTGATGATCATTTTTGTGATTTAGACTAGCAAATGTGCGATGTCTATTTGTCTACGAGGGAGACTAAATATCGTTTCTGTGGAGCTTCGGCTCAATTTGGTGGGGTAGCAACCCATGGTCTTTGGGCCGTTTTATGGAGCTTTGGCTCAAAATTAATGGTTAGCAACCATGAAATAGGGTTCCATTTTGTGATACATGTGTTGGTGAGTTTTCATGCTCCCGTTTTGTGATAGGCCTCCCCCTTTTTTGTGATTTCTGGATTTCCATTGATGATTTCTGGAATTTGTGTTTCACCAATTTTCGTGATTTACATTGATAAGTCTTATCAATATTTGTGCATTGGTGAATTTGTGTGTCATTAACTTTTGTGATTGGCATTGATATAATGATCAATACTTATGGTTTTAGTGAATAAAAATAAAGAGTATGACATTTTTTTTTATCTTTGAGAAGATTCTTGTGATACTGATTAATCTCTTGTTGATTTTCAATTACATACTTATCACGGTATGACTTTATGGTTATCATATGTTTACGTCATGTCTCTTATTCTATATCATTTTATCTGATATTTATAGCTAGACTGATCCGTTTATTGTTTTCTTATTAAATAATACTCGGGTCAGACCGAGATGTTACAGGTGCTTCTGCTTGACTTCACATCTAGGATTATCACCCTGACTTTTGGCTAACTACTTAGATTAGTAGTTTTTGTTGTATACATTTGAGATATTGTGGATCTTGTTTGACCACTACTCTGATGAACACTTTCATGTGTTATATATTCATATCTATTTCCGCCTTTGTGATATGGATGTCTGTGATTGATTTGTGTTATGTTTATTTCTATATTTGTTTCCGAAGAATATATATAGCCACTATGTAGTAGCTTTGAGTTTGTATCGATATGTCGAATTTCCTCCTAAAACCAAATGCATGTTGTACTATCTGACATATCGGTGCTCGCACAAAGCAATTACACGGATGGTCGCTCCTCAACGGCCTTATTCTCCACGCTAGTTGACGGCATTACACCATAGTATCCTTGGCTAGAGTGGGTATAGAGGTGGGGCGTCACAGCTTGGCATCAGAGCCAAACTTCGGAACAATGTAGAACAATCTAGCAAGGATCATCGTCCTGAGTCCATCTTAGGAGTCATGCTTTAGGATTTAATTCGAGTCTTCGTACCGATACATCCTATTTTCTTTATGATTCCTTGTTTATCTATCAAGATTGCTTGATATTCATTTGGTGAATAACCTTATCCTTCTTCTTTCTTTCTTTCAAAAGGAAGACAAATGGTTAGACATGGCCGTCCCAGCGCCGGTCAATCTAGTGCTACTCCCCAAGATGGAGTATTTATGTCTGCCCAGCAGCTTCTTGATCTAGTAAGGAATGCTCAAGCAGCCGGATCTAATCCGGAGTCTACTCACCATAAGTCTGGGTTTGCACGTTTGTGCAGCGATTATACCAATTTGGGTGGGAAGCCATTCAAAGGATCTAAAACTATTATTGAAGTCCAGGCTTGGCTGAGAACGTGCGATCGAATCTTTTCTCGCGTGAATCTTATTGATCTTCACCGTGTTCAGGTGGCCTCTAGTATGCTCCAAGAAAGAGCATTAGATTGGTATGAGCTTCTGATTTCTGAAATAAATGAAGCGGATCTTAGTTGGGAGAAATTCCGGGAACGCTTCGAGTTAAAATTTGTGCCAGAAGCTGAGAAGGTGACTTTGGTTCGTCGTTTCATAGACCTTGTTCAAGGTGAATCTTCCGTGATAGACTATGTCGCATCATTCGAGTCACTTTCTAAATACGGGGTCGAGTACATAAACACCCCATTGAAGAAGAACCAAAGATTTGTCTATGGCTTGAGTAAAAATCTCAAGAAGCCATTACTTCTAAAATTAGAAGTTTCTTTTGATCAGCTCATTGATATCGCTCTTCGACTTGAAGAGGCTGATAGAGTAAGAGATGTTGAGGTTGGGAGTGCTAAACCGAACTTCACCAACAAGAAAAGGACTAATAAGTTCAGGGGTCCTTATCCCAACAATAAGAAAGGGAAGCAAGCCTCTCCGGCAACCAAAACTTCTACCTCAAGTGGTGGGCAATGCTACAACTGTGGTTCTGAGGACCATTATGCGAATAAGTGTTCAAAGCCCCGTGCTTGTCGCTATTTCAAAATTCCGGACCATTATATATCTTCGTGTCCCAAACTTCAAAACATGAAGGAGGGAAAGCTTAATGTGGTGCAAACTCCTAGTAACACTTCTCGTGGTCAAGGTATTTCTCATTCTATCCTTGATGACATTATTTTATTTCGTGATCATCCTATTCGAGTTCTTTTTGATACGGGTGCGTCCCACTCTTTTATATCAAAAGAACATGTTGATACTTTTTCTTTGGATGTTTTGTATTTAATGACTTCTTTGAGAATTGCGAATCCGGTTGGTGGATCCGCAACAATTAGTTTGCTTTGTAAAGATGTTGAGATTATTTTGTGTGATTTTTCTTTCCGAGCCGATTTGCATGTTATACGCTACTTAGGCTTTGGAATGATTTTGGGAATGGATTGGCTTAACCGCTATGAAGCCCAAATCCTACGTCCTGAGCGGACTATTCATCTTCGACATCCTCAATCTGTTAGGCAGATTTCTATTGATCTTAAAGATTCGGATTCCAGCTTGGTTGCATCTTTATATTCTTTAAATCCTCATGATGACGATAATGATGATGAGGAATATATTATTTCTCTTATTCACGTTGTTCGTGAATTTTCCGATATATTTGAGCCCGTTTTAGGATTACCACCTATGTGAGCAATTGAGTTCAGAATTAATCTCATCCCTGGAGCTCAACCTATTACTCGTCCTCCTTATCGTATGTCCAATAAAGAAAATGAGGAGATGCGCAAACAATTATCCGAATTGGAGACGAGGCAATTTATTCGCTCTAGTTCCTCGCCTTGGGGAGCTTCGGCTATTTTTGTGAAGAAATCCGATGGTACACTTAGGCTTTGCGTTGACTACCGCAAGCTTAATGATCTTACTATCAAAAATAAATATCCTTTACCTAGGATTGATGATATATTCGATCAACTTAGTGGTGCTAGAGTCTTTTCACAATTAGACTTAGCTACCGGTTTTCGTCAGCTTCGTATTGCAGAGGATAGCATTCCTTTGACATCGTTCCGTACTCGTTATGGATCTTATGAATAGCTTGTTATGCCATTTGGTTTAACGAATGCTCCGGCTTATTTCGTTGACCTTATGAATCGAGTTTTCAAAAATTTCCTCGATCGATTTGTTCTCATCTTCATTGATGATATTCTTGTGTATTCAAAAACCGAGGAGGAGCATGAAAAGCCTCTTCGGATCGTGTTGGAAACTCTTAGGAGTAATAAATTAAAAGAATTTTTTTCTAAATGCCACTTTTGGCAATCTCGTGTGAAGTTTCTTGGTCATATCATTTCTGAATCCAGAATTTCCGCGGATCCTTCAAAGATTGAAGCGATCCAAAATTGGAAGAGACCGGAGAGTGTGACGGAGATTCGTAGTTTTCTCGGATTGGCGGGTTATTACCGTCGTTTTATCAAAGACTTTTCTAAAATTGCCGTGCCTCTTACTAGCTTGACAAAGAAGGGAGTTAAATACATTTGGTCGGACAAATGTGGAGCTTCTTTCCATAAATTAAAAGAACTCCTTTCTGATGCTCGTATTCTTGTTATTCCCAAGGGGAATCAAGATTTTATTGTTTATACCGATGCTAGTCGCGTTGGTTTGGGTGCCGTTCTTATGCAAAGAGAACGCTTTATTGCTTATGCTTCTAGGCAATTGAAGCCAGCCGAGACTAGATATGCCACTCATGATTTAGAACTCGCGGCTATTGTTTTTGCCCTTCGTATTTGGCATCATTATCTTTTGGGAGAAAAATTTATTCTTTACACCGATCATAAATCTTTGAAGTATCTATTTTCTCAAAAGGAACTTAATTTGCGTCAACAACGTTGGCTCGAATTTCTTGCAGCTTATGATCTTGATATTCTTTATACTCCCAGAAAGGGAAATCGTGTTGCCGATGCACTTAGTCGTAAGCAACAAGCGGTTGTTTCTATGATGATATCCGAACGGAGCGATCTCGAGATTTTATCCACTTGTGAGATTCAAGATCATGTATCCAATTTGTGTTCATCTCTTGTTTTATGTAGTCTTAAGGCTCATCCTTCTCTTTTAGACCGCATTATTGAAGCTCAAAGGCTAGATCCCGAATTGGCTCTTCTTGGCCAAAATTTTAGGGATAAAATTGATATTGAGGGTTTGAAAGACTTTGATATTGATTCTCGTGGCGGTATTCGAAAATTTGGTAGACTTATCGTGCCAAATATTAGTGATCTTCGTAAAGACATTTTAGAAGATTCTCATCGTTCTAAATTTACCATTCATCCCGGTAGTAGTAAAATGTACGCGGATATGAAGCGACTTTATTATTGGAAGGGAATGAAATCTGATATTGCTAACTTTGTTAAGTGTTGCATGACTTGCCAACTCATTAAGGCCGAGCATCAAAGGCCTGGTGGGTTATTTCAACCTTTAGAAATTCCAATTTGGAAGTGGGATCAAATCTCCATGGATTTTATAGACGGCCTTCCCCGTTCTCGTTCGGGTCATGATAGCTTATGGGTGATAGTCAATAGACTTACTAAATCCGCCCATTTTATTCCCGTTCGGTCCAATCGAACCGTGCCTCATTTGGCCAAACTCTTTATCAAAGAAATTGTTAAATTGCATGGAGTTCCTACATCTATTGTTAGTGATCGTGATCCATTGTTTATTAGTGGATTTTGGAAGAGTCTTCAAAAAGCTTTGGGAACGAAGCTTAGTTTTAGCACCGCTTATCATCCCCAGTCCGATGGACAAACCGAGCGTGTGAATCAAACTCTTGAAGATCTTCTTCGTGCATGTGTTCTTGATTTTGGTGGAAGTTGGGAAGATCATATTTCTCTTGTTGAGTTTTCCTATAATAATAACTTCCAATCTAGTATTGGTATGGCACCTTTCGAGGCACTCTATGAAAGACCATGCCGATCTCCTTCTTGTTGGCTTGAGGCCGGTGAGAGGCTAGCTTTAGGTCCAAATTTTATTCGTGATTCCACAGAGAAGATTGACCTTATTCGTCATAGGATGAAGGAAGTCCAGAGTAGACAAAAATCCTATGCCGATAACCGGAGAAGGAAATTAGAATTTTCTGTGGGAGATCTTGTGTTTATTCGTGTTTCACCTATGAAGGGTATTGTACGTTTCAGTCGATCGGGAAGTTAGCACCCCGATATATTGGTCCATTTCCCATCACCGAATGTATTGGTTCTGTGGCTTATCGCCTTTTATTACCGGCTCAGTTTTCTGCTATTCATGACGTGTTTCACGTTTCTCAATTACGGAAATGCCTTCGAGATTCCGATTCTATTCTTGTGTCCGGTATTGTGGAAGAAATTGAAGTTTCGCCTAATTTAACTTATGAGCAACATCCTATTTGTATTATTGCTTCGGAGGTCAAGCGCCTTCGAAATAAAGATGTTCCGCTTGTTAAAGTTCAATGGTCCTCAAATCTTATGGACTGCTCTTGGGAATCTAGAGAGACCGAGCGAACACATCCGGACTTACTTTCCCGTGCTCTTTGAGGTGAATTTCTTTTGTGTTGATATGCTTTCATGGTTTTTACCTTATATTTTCTTCTTAAGTATTGCGAGGACGTAATTTTTTTAAGGAGGGGAGTCTGTAACAACCCGCATATTTTACAACTGAATATTTAAATATTTTATCGTTAGTCGAATTTTAGTCCGAAAAGTTACTTTTTGCATACGGTCGAATTAGGACTCGGAACCACTTCCATTGGGTCCAAAACACCGTTTGCGATCTTTTTGAGTATAAACTTTGATATGTTTGGAGTTAGTGGAATTTTGCCACTTTTTCACTTTGGGCTTTGGGTTTGGTTTAGCCCATTAGCCTAAACTATTAACTCTAGCTCAACCCCCTCTTCCCTTCATAACTTCACTTGCATTTCCTAACACTCAAGCTTCATCAAAAATGGAGGGAGGAATGGGAAATTAAAACTCCAAGCCCTAGTTCATTTGCAAATCCAACATCTAACTCCAAATTCAAAGAGAAGCCATTGATTCAATCTTCTTGTGTTGAGATTGAAGTGTGGTTGATTCTTCCTTTGCTTTCAAGCTTCTTGTAATGACCCGCTATTTTGGACTATTCACATCCGCACATGTCGGACTTGAATAATTCAAAATACCGAATTGCTGATTTAAATTCGGCAAAACTCGGATATACAATATATAAATAATCACAGAATCACAGACACAGAGTAATAATATGCAGCGGAAGTAATAGAGATAGTAGTTCATGAAGCTACTATATAAATATATAAGATACATCAGAGTTTACAACAGAAGAATAATACGATACATCGGGTACAAATCAGAATACATCACTGAAATCATCGAATACTGAAAGCAGAATAGATGGCTGGATCTTCAAGCAAAGCTCCAACTCCAAAGGTGAGTCTCGAATACTGGTACACTCAGTCTGACCCGAGCGTAAAGAAAATACGAAACACTCGAGTCAGGATTAACATTCTTATATCAATAAATCCAACTCAAGTGAAATAACAATTGAAATACAAGTAACTCAAAGGATGTTGGAATAACCATCCTTTAAGGATCCTTTAAACTATTTACTAGGTAGTAATGTACGCTAAGTAGATAATGTCTATTAGTAATATAAGGTATCAAAATAGTGTTAAGGCGTTACCATTATCCCCCTTAACACATTTTTATAAGCATCATAGTCTATACAGCACTGTAAACTCCACCGTAAACTAGTGGGATATCAGGGAGTACTCCATAGGTATAACACAAAACAAATTCATAGTGGGTGCATATATAGGGATACAAGTATGACAAGGCACATGAGGCAATACCCAAGGTAGTGAAACTACCGTTTGCCTGATCCGGACTGGTGAGAACGCATCGCTGCAACGATCGCAACACCGTGAAACAACACTCCCAAAAGTACGAGGTTGCACCAATCAATAACAAGTAATGAGTAGTATCGAAGAAGTGTGTTCCCTCGAGGTGGCTAACCCCATTTGGCCCGGCACGTCTCCTGTTTTAGTCATTTCCAATTTGACACAAGTGTCAAGGCTATCCATTTCGTTCTCTTTCTTCATTCATCAAGTACATCAATCCAACCACTTCATTCTAGATCATCACTCCGCGTATAGTTATTAAAGTGGTTTTCGGTTTAGATAGAGAGTATATCCATAACCGATTCTGGTCTCTTTAATAACTTTCGTAATTATTACACTGATTGGTCGTTTAATAAATTTCAAACCAAATCAAATTCAATTTTAAATTTTCAATTAGAATTTATCAATCAACATTTTATTCGTCTTTCAATATCAATTTCCAAAATCTACGCTTCAAAACTTCCAAATTACCATTTCAAAGTCTTACAATTCAATTTCAATATTTATTCAAACTATACAAATATTGATTCAAGTTCGTATATAAATTTCATTCCGAAATCATTTAAATTAATTTAATTTAACGCTCAAATCAATGTACATTCATTTATCGATTTCATTCAATATTCATAAGTTAAATTATTATTCAAAATGATTTCTATTAAATTTCCAATTCATTAAATCAGTTTCTTAAGTTCAACTTCATTATATCAAAACTTCAAATTCAATTAAATTGAACTCGTCAAATCAAATTCTCTAAATTACAAGTCTTACATTTATTTCAATAAAACGCATTCTATTTCTTGTTAAAGAAATTCAATTCCATTTCATTATTTACTTAGTTACAAATTCAAACTCAGTTAATAAAGAAACTAACTTTCACATATTCGAGAAGTTCAAATTCACTTATTAACTTACTTAAATAATTTTTCAAAACTTAATAACTAAGAAACCAAATTTCATTTATTAACGAAGTTCAACTCCACTTATTCAAAAATTCAATTTCTCTTATCAAAGAATTCAAATTTTATTCAATTATCAAATAATTAAATCTTATTCAATTATTAAATAATTTCAGTCTTAATTATTAATAATTTTAAAACTTAATAATTCCAAACTTAATTATAAATTCAAACTTAATCATTAAATCATTTCAAACTTAATTCGATGAATAATTCCAAATTTTATCGTCAAATAATTTATTTCAAAACAACGTTCTTTCAATAACTACTATGTTAATATTTTCGTTTCAAATTTTAAAATATTAACATTTTCCTTTCATTAAATTCAAATTCCAACTTCATTTCAAAACCTTATTATTTATTCAAATAAAATCTTTATTTTATTTTTAAATCAAATTCTTGACCAATCGGGTTTTATTTAATTCTCTATCCTAGGTCAAAGTTTAATTTGGGTATTTATCATTTCAACCCGATTCCATTTCAATTCAAAATCAAGCATAGCAAAGGGAACTTGCAGTGTGATAATAGGGATGGTGTCAAAGTAAATAAACAAGCAATAAAAACAATCAATAACAATCCAATAATTAACTCAAATAATCTCGAAATAATCGTATTAATTCACATTGTTGTTTGTGCGAATTAATATAATTATTTCTAGAATCTACACTATCATTTCATGTAGATTAAAGATTATTACACTATTATTTATGCGGTTATACTCTTGACATCAATCATTCAATTTCATATTACATCAACATATACAATCATACATTCAATGGTTCAAGGTGTAATTAACCAATTCTACGTGTCAATTTTCATCTAACATTTAAAGGGTCGTATTACACAAATTTAACTAAGCAAATTCAATACATATGTCGATTCAAATTTTTTAACTATCCTACGTCAAATTTAATTGCATAATATTTATCACTTTATACATTTCAAATTTAACATCCAATATAAACAACAAACAATCAATCAATTATCAACCAAACAGGATTATCATCGTATAATTTAGAGATAACGGTGTCAGATGTCAAAGGTGAACTGATACATAAATAACAGTGCAATAAATAACAACATCATATTTCGATTGTCGTTTCAATTGAAATCAAATTTAATAAATAAAAGAACATTAATCGTGAGTGATTGCTCACATTTCGAGGCTAGAGAAGATTGACGATTAAGTGAGTTACGATTCCAAGCACGAATTTCAAAGCAAAGCACGACAGACTCGAGTTCGACGGACAAGATGATCAATAGGAGTAGACAAAATTAAATAAAATTTTTATCGATGGAAAATAAAAACTTTCAACTATATATACACACATATATAATTATTTCGAAATCATATTCTCAATTTAAACACACTTTTAGATTAATACATACATACATATATATATATATATTTATATAATTCAAAATAATTGTTTCTAAATAGAATACACAAAACAAACATATCTACAAAATAAAATTTGAAATAAATACTTATATAAATTGATAACTAACGTGAATGCGAACACGTGAAAAAAAAAAATGCAGACCTATACATTTTTAAACAAATTAAAGTAAGCACGCCTTCTTATACAACCCTCTTATAATCATCTGCATCACTACTACTGTAACCATAACATATGCCCCAATATATATATCAAAACAAAGTATATACATGCTAAGAAAGAGGTGCAGACTACCTAACAAAACCTATGCAGACACTATTAAGTAAACACCTACACACACACATATATCTATACATTTCAAAATCTCAACATATATTAAAACATATAACATATAAAATAATGTTTAACACACAGAATATGATATATATAGAGTAGACACAGCTAGAAAAAAAATACTCATAGACCCGTTAATATGTACCTTATCATATCAGAACTTGATAAAACTTTATATATATTTATAAATTATACAAAGCTATATTAGTGTGCAGTTACGAAAAATTATAGTTAAAAATCTATATAAATTTGAAACCTACTGATGCATACCCATTAATACGTAAACTTTGCATATATCTAGTACACAACAAAATGAATATACAAACAACTAAAAAAAATATAAACACAACTTTATGTATATCAGAATCTATATATATCAATACAGAACTAAACTTATACAATGTAAACTTTACTAACATATCCTTTTATTGTTAACAGCCTAGCAGACTTATACAACTTATTACATAATAAAATAAAATAAAATATTATAAAAATATATACACAAATCACATATAAGCTAGTATAACATATATACACCACCATCAATATACTGTAACTATTATAACAAATATACATAGATCTTATATATATAATTGCAAAATTATATAAACTAATAATATAGCCAAACTAATATAAACATCATATATGCAAAAATAAGTAAACTGCAACTGTAACCCATATATGCAAACTCTACTTATATAACTAATATATATAGTTTGTATATAAAACTGCAAACCTGAAACTCTGTATAAATACTTGTATCCCTATATATTGTATTTTAAAACTCTATATATACATTTTATTTGAAATCAGGATATATTTCAAAATCAAAATACTTGTATATACACAACTTATACCATAACCAGACTATATTATAACAAACACTTAAAACATACATGCATATACCACTATAACTTATACATCGGACAGTATATGTGCTTAAAAATCAATAACAAGAATAATATATTTAACTTGTGCTATGAAACATTGCAGACCAAAAGAATAAGCTAATGAGAAATTTATATACGATATATATATATATATATATATATATATATATTGTAATATATATAGTTGCTGACCCGAAAAAACAAAATTTACAAAAAAATTATCACCTTTCGAAAACTTCATATAGCATGCAGATGCAAGAGAGAAGAAATAGGCTCGGGAACAAGGAGGAGGCTGTGCTCGACGAATGTTGGAGGTAGAGCTACAGACGAGTGAAGATGGTGAAGCGTGAGGTGGAAGTTGATGCGGAAGCTTGGTCGGAGGGGTCTCAAGCAGTGGAACGCGACAACGTGTGTCACGTTGGCCACTTGGGTTGGGTCGACGAGATGAGGGGATGAAGGCGAAGTGGATCTAAGGTGCGAAGGTGGATGTGCGCGCGAAGCTCGGGTGGTGGTTGTGTGTTGATGGTCGAAAATGGGAAGAGAGTAGAAGTGGTAGGCGAATGATAGGGGGAAGTGGAAGGGTGGGTTGCAGATGTGGGAATGGAGACAGTGTGCACGAGCTAGGCAGGGAGAAGGAGTGGCTCGGACATTATATTGTTGAGAAGATAATGTTTAGGAGAGAAAATAAAATAAGGCTACAGACTGAAATATAAATATGCGAATTTGATATTATGTTAAGCATTCTCAATGCATAGGAAAGGAAAGAAACGAACAGACAATTATATCGGAAGGTGGAATAGCAAAAGCTTGTTGATGAATTCAGGGAAGAATTTATGGTTAGAGACCGTGGAGTTAATATACGTTGGAATATGAAAAGTTAGAGGAGCTAAAAGGTTGAATGTGGAAACCATACAAAGTCGTTCCATAGATTTTCACCGCCATTGGGACTTCAAAGCATACAAATAAATATATCGCAGAGATCAGCACGACGAAATGATCAAAACGGTATACAAATATCTGTGGTACAATTGAATTATAAAAATTCGAATTCTCTACTAGCGGAAAATGCGTGAAAACACAAAAAAAATAAGATCGACGGAGCTAAAGATGTCCGAAATTGGAAAAACGAAAAATGACGTTAGCTCGGAAGATGGTTTAGAATTTTTCTATGTAAAAATATTTAGGTTCCGAAAACATTTTATTTCCATCGATTACTAACTGGATGAAATTAAAATAAGTTACGCAATAAAATAAACTTCCATATTTTTGGATGAAAATTTTCCAGTTGTTATATTTAACTAGACGCATTTCAAATATTAAATTTATATTTCAAAATTTTATCGTTTAAAATCCCACAAAATTCCAATTAATAACGTTATTAAAAACCGGTTAAATTTACGGGTCGTTACACTCTCCCTCACTCAAAACTTTTCGTCCTCGAAAAGGAAAGAGGTAGGAGAATAGACATAACCATAAAGAAAATAGATTGAAAACAGAGTAAAACAATTAATTTAAACCATATAATTTCAAATTTAAATTACTTTATATTCAGCAATTGACTTTAAATTCAAGATGATTCATTAAGTTGATATTATTTCAATTTATTAATATTTGATACAAAAGATTTCTTTCAAAACAAAATTTTATTTTATTTATCTCATTTATTCATTGTTTTATAATCCGATTACCCTTTATTAACAATTTTCTAAAATCATAAATTCGAATAATAATTTATTATAATCATATTTTATTTTAATTTTCTTTGTTCCAATTTATTATTAAATTTATTCCACTTAATATATCCTATCACATATATTAAGTATATTTACACTATTTATAACCACTCAAATTTATTTATAAATTCCTTTAACATCATTTTATACTGTGTAATATTTAATTACATAGTTAACTTTTGAAACTTTAGGTAAGTTATATATGAATGCAATTTAGCATTATCCAAGTAAAATTTTTAATTTAATTATTCGGGCTTAAATCTTTATTCAAAATTTCGATTTCATTTATAATTGAAGTTGTCCTTTATAATAAATTTAAGAATTAATTTTCGATTAATTCCCAACCATTTTAGAGATGAAATAAATATATATACATAATATATCAAATCGAATTTAAATTTTTTAATATATATATTATAAATCAAGTGATGTTTAGAAATTCAAATCAACTAAATTATCAATACTAAGTGCAGCAAAGCTACAATACGGTCTCTCCACTTCGAAACTCGAAAATGAATATCGATGATGCGGCCGTCATCACCGAAATTATTTTCCAGCGACAAAAGAGAAGAGCTCTAATTTAATCATTTAAAATTCTTTGAAAATCATTTCTATTCGAAAATATTTTAAATAATATACATTTTAAAACTTTAAAACCCTAGTTCGAAATTATCGAAAATTAAATTCTCAAATTCTAATTTTTTAAGTTCACTTCAAATTCCCAATCACATTATAACTAAGTTTTATAAATTCATTTATTTATATTATGCAATAGTCAATGGTTTACAACAATAATAATAAAATATTATTTTCAACAATCAATTCATTAACTATTTAATTTCATAAAATTTATACTTATATATAATATAATCATTCAAAATTATTTACTAAATTTGAAACAATATTGTGACAGTTTGTTCTGTTCAAGTGTTTTGGAAATCCTATCGATAGCGTTGATCAGACGAATCGATCGAAAACCCAAATCAACATCAACAACTCAAACAACACAATATATAAACATTTTTAATATAAATATTAATTTATAATTACACTTCCTCGCTCGACGATGCAAGAATGGATTTCAAATCAAGGATAGAGATTCAAATTTGATGGACTCAAATTAAAGAGAATTTTGATTCAAATACAGTTCGAAATAAAAGATAAGATGATTAAATAACGAATATAGGAAGATGGATAAGTTTATATAAATTGCGAGCAACCCAAAATGGTCGACCGTGACTTCAATAATAAGATCGATGCAGAATTCCGAGGTAATTCCACATTCGATCTCAAGAAATAGAAATCAGGTATAGCGGGAAATAGATAGCATCGTAAACCGAGGATACAGAAATCTCCGGAAAATCAAGGCCTATTATAATGGAGTTTCACCCATTTACAAATAATTCGAAGATTGGCGAGACCGCCGATTCATTATAAGGGTCATTCGAAGTGGAGTTATGATACTCCAGAATTGGAAGAAGACGAATAGTGAGGGACAAGAATGAATTTCGAAACCGAGGAAACGTTCCAAAATTCAAAGGAATTGAGTTAAAAGGAAAATTGAAACTAGAATGAAAGTGATTCTGTAAATACATTTACCCTATATGCAAAGTTCTGCCTAGAGCTACCAAAAGCTCTGATACCAACTGTAACGGCCCGCTATTTTGGACTATTCGCATCCGCACATGTCGGACTTGAATAATTCAAAATACCGAATTGTTAATTTAAATTTGGCAAAACTTAGATATACAGTAAATAAATAATCACAGAATCACAGACACAGAGTAATAATATGCAACGGAAGTAATAGAGATAGTAGTTCATGAAGCTACTATATAAATATATAAGATACATCAGAGTTTACAACAGAAGAGTAATACGATACATCAGGTACAAATCAGAATACATCACTGAAATCATCGAATACTAAAAGCAGAATAGATGGCTGGATCTTCAAGCAAAGCTCCAACTTCAAAGGTGAGTCTCGAATACTGGTAGACTCAGTCTGACCCGAGCGTAAAGAAAATACGAAACACTCGAGTCAGGATTAACATTCTTATATCAATAAATCCAACTCAAGTGAAATAACAATTGAAATACAAGTAACTCAAAGGATGTTGGAATAACCATCCTTTAAGGATCCGTTAAACTATTTACTAGGTAGTAATGTACGCTAAGTAGATAATGTCTATCAGTAATATAAGGTATCAAAATAGTGTTAAGGCGTTACCATTATCCCCCTTAACATATTTTTATAAGCATCATAGTCTATACAGCACTGTAAACTCCACCGTAAACTGGTGGGATATCAAAGAGTACTCCATAGGTATAACACAAAATAAATTCGTAGTGGGTGTGTATATAGGGATACAAGTATGCCAAGGCATATGAGGCAATACCCAAGGTAGTGAAACTACCGTTTTCCTGATCCGGACTGGTGAGAACGCATCGCCGCAACGATCGCAACATCGCGAAACAACACTCCCAAAAGTACGAGGGTGCATCAATCAATAACAAGTAATGAGTAGTATCGAAGAAGTGTGTTCGCTCGAGGTGGCTAACCCCATTTGGCCCGGCACGACTCCTATTTTAGTCATTTCCAATTTGACACAAGTGTCAAGGCTATCCATTTCGTTCTCTTTCTTCAGTCTTCACGTACATCAATCCAACCACTTCATTCTGGATCATCACTCCGCGTATAGTTATTAAAGTGGTTTTCGGTTTGGATAGAGAGTATATCCATAACCGATTCCGGTCTCTTTAATAACTTTCGTAATTATTACACTGATTGGTCGTTTAATAAATTTCAAACCAAATCAAATTCAATTTTAAATTTTCAATTAGAATTTATCAGTCAACATTTTATTCGTCTTTCAATATCAATTTCCAAAATCTACGCTTCAAAACTTCCAAATTACCATTTCAAAGTCTTACAATTCAATTTCAATATTTATTTAAACTATACAAATATTGATTCAAGTTCGCATATAAATTTTAATCCGAAATCATTTAAATTAATTTAATTTAACGCTCAAATCAATGTACATTCATTTATCGATTTCATTCAATATTCATAAGTTAAATTATTATTCAAAATGATTTCTATTAAATTTCCAATTCATTAAATCAGTTTCTTAAGTTCAACTTCATTATATCAAAACTTCAAATTTAATTAAATTGAACTCGTCAAATCAAATTCTCTAAATTACAAGTCTTACATTTATTTCAATAAAACGCATTCTATTTCTTGTTAAAGAAATTCAATTCCATTTCATTATTTACTTAGTTACAAATTCAAACTCAATTAATAAAGAAACTAACTTTCACATATTCAAGAAGTTCAAATTCACTTATTAACTTACTTAAATAATTTTTCAAAACTTAATAATTAAGAAACCAAATTTCATTTATTAACAAAGTTCAACTCCACTTATTCAAAAATTCAATTTCTCTTATCAAAGAATTCAAATTTTATTCAATTATCAAATAATTAAATTTTATTCAATTATTAAATAATTTCAATCTTAATTATTAATAATTTCAAAACTTAATAATTCCAAGCTTAATTATAAATTCACTTAATCATTAAATCATTTCAAACTTAATTCGATGAATAATTCCAAATTTTATCGTCAAATAATTTATTTCAAAACAACGTTCTTTCAGTAACTACTATGTTAATATTTTCGTTTCAGATTTTAAAATATTAACATTTTCCTTTCATTAAATTCAAATTCCAACTTCATTTCAAAACCTTATTATTTATTCAAATAAAATCTTTATTTTATTTTTAAATCAAATTATTGACCAATCGGGTTTTATTTAATTCCCTATCCTAGGTCAAAGTTTAATTTGGTTATTTATCATTTCAACCCAATTCCATTTCAATTCAAAATCAAGCATAGCAAAGGGAACTTGCAGTGTGATAACAGGGATGGTGTCAAAGTAAATAAACAAGCAATAAAAACAATCAATAACAATCCAATAATTAACTCAAATAATCCCGAAATAATCGTATTAATTCACATTGTTGTTTGTGCGAATTAATATAATTATTTCTAGAATCTACACTATCATTTCATGTAGATGGAAGATTATTACACTATTATTTATGCGGTTATACTCTTGACATCAATCATTCAATTTCATATTACATCAACATATATAATCATACATTCAATGGTTCAAGGTGTAATTAACCAATTCTACGTGTCAATTTTCATCTAACATTTAAAGGGTCGTATTACACAAATTTAACTAAGCAAATTCAATACATATGTCGATTCAAATTTTTTAACTATCCTACGTCAAATTTAATTGCATAATATTTATCACTTTATACATTTCAAATTTAACATCCAATATAAACAACAAACAATCAATCAATTATCAACCAAACAGGATTATCATCGTATAATTTAGAGATAACGGTGTCAGATGTCAAAGGTGAACTGATACATAAATAACAGTGCAATAAATAACAACATCATATTTCGATTGTCGTTTCAATTGAAATCAAATTTAATAAATAAAAGAACATTAATCGTAAGTGATTGCTCACATTTCGATGCTAGAGAAGATTGACGATTGAGTGAGTTACGATTGCAAGCACGAATTTCAAAGCAAAGCACGACGGACTCGAGTTCGACGGACAAGCTGATCAATAGGAGTAGACAAAATCAAATAAAAATTTTATCGATCGAAAAAAACTTTCAACTATATATACACATACATATAATTATTTCGAAATCATATTCTCAATTTAAACACACTTTAGATTAATACATATATATATATATATATATACAATTCAAAATCATTGTTTCTAAATAGAATACACAAAACAAACATATCTACAAAATAAAATTTGAAATAAATACTTATATAAATTGATAACTAACGTGAATGCGAACACATGAAAAAATATATGCAGACCTATACATTTTTAAACAAATTAAAGTAAGCACGCCTTCTTATACAACCCACTTATAATCATCTGCATCACTACTACTATAACCATAACATATGCTCCAATATATATACCAAAACAAAGTATATACATGCTAAGAAAGAGGTGCAGACTACCTAACTAAACCTATGCAGACTCTATTAAGTAAAGTAAACACCTACACACACACACACATATATCTATACATTTCAAAATCTCAACATATATTAAAACATATAATATATAAAATAATGTTTAACACACAGAGTATGATATATATAGAGTAGACACAGCTAGAAAAAAAATACTCATAGACCCGTTAATATGTACCTTATCATATCAGAACCTGATAAAACTTTATATAAATTTATAAATTATACAAAGCTATATGAGTGTGCAGTTACGAAAAATTATAGTTAAAAATCTATATAAATTTGAAACCTACTGATGCATACCCATTAATACGTAAACTTTGTGTATATCTAGTACACAACTAAATGAATATACAAACAACTAAAAAAAATATAAACACAACTTTATGTACATCAGAATCTATATATATCAATACAGAACTAAACTTATACAATGTAAACTTTACTAACATATCCTTTTATTGTTAACAGCCTATAGAGATTATAATAACTCTACAATTTTTACCGTAATGGCTGCTGCGTCTTCTTCTTGTTATCGTCCCCAATTTCCTCCTCTTTCGCCTCTTGACCGTTCTCCTTTACAAACGGCAAATTATGGTAGAGATTTGAGATTGTCTCTCCAGCGTTCTTATGCTCAAGTTGTCAAAGATCGAATATCCTATTCTCCTCTTTGTATGTTGCGATCCATTCCTTCGAACAAAAGATGGGTTGATTCAAATTTGAGAAAGTTTTTCTATTATAGATGCGGCGGCGACAGTAATCACTTCGCTTCTCAATGCCGAGATCCTATCAGATGCTTCAACTGCGGCAATTTCGGTCACAAAAGTTATAAATGTTCGATTTTTCCTGGATCTTCGGTATCTTCTGATTGTTTGGTGGAAAATGGCTTCCAGTTTGTTTTAAAGATCATGTTCTTGAAAAGGATTATGCTTGATCATTTATGGCGGCATCGAGTTGATGGTTTTAAGTTTCTTGATGATTTGCTTCTTCACTTTAATTTCGTTAATTCTCCGAACATTGGTAAAGGTTATAAAGCAAGACTTGGAGATCCCGTATTATTTTTTGGTAAGATTGAATCGCCTTCTGTCCCCTCTATCTCTTCGAAACAGCTAGCAGAACATGGATTTCGATTCATGTTAAACTTCATTAACTTGAGAGGGATATTAATCAATTGTCTTAGCCTTAAAAGAACTAAAGGTCTGAGGTTTTTAGATGATCTATTACATCATTTTAACATAGTTAATTCGCCAAACATTGGTAAGGGCAATCAAGTAAAATCTGGTGATGCTGAGAATCATATGGAAAATGTGGATTCTTCGGTTTTATCAGAGAGTATAATGGGCTGTTCGCTTTCTGATGATTGTGTTTGCCTTGATATCATTAGAAATGATGATTCTTCAGTTTTAGATTTCTTTGTGCTTGATCCTGATGTTGCTCACTGCATGTCTTCTTCTGACTCTAAGATCACCCTTCCAAAGATCAAAAAGGTTGTGTCTTCTTCTATCGGTTTAGAATCCTTTGAGATCTCGACTTCCAACAGGTTTGCTTGCCTTGATTCACTAGACTCCTTAGATTGTTTGGTTAATTCTGATGATTGCGTGTTGTCTCCCAATATTGGTATTGAATCAGTGCTCTCCCCAGATCGCTTTTTGGGATCAGTTGATAGTGATCATTCTATTGATGTTACAACTTGTTTAGCTGTTGATAACTCGGTTTCATTAGATTGTCCTTTTGTTTTCGAATCTCATTTTCGTCTTCCTGAGTTTGTATTTGATTTTCAGAGTGATAATGAGAGTCTTTTTAAGTTTGAAGAGGTTTTTGACCATGCTTTGGGGTTGTCTGATATTGATATTGAATTGTCCCCGAGTTCAGTTTCTCTTTTGTTTTTGGATTGTGTTGATCACAGCTTTTGGGAAGTATTATTTTTGAAAGGTGTTGAAGATAATTTCTTTACTGGTGATTTGGGTGTCGGTAAGGTCTCTCTGTTGCATCATAATGGGGTCTCTCATGAGGGTTTTTCTTCAGCAGACATTTTGGATTTTGTGGATTGTGATTTGGAGCAGGTTGTTGTCGTTCCAGAGAGATATGCAGATGTTGAGTTTAATATGCTCTATCCCTCTTTATTCTCTGACTCTATCTTGAATGATGCTCGGAATCAGACTTCTCTTGATGTTAATTCTTCCTTTGAAGATCCTTTCTCCTCTGTTGGCAATGTTGTTAGTGGGAAAGACAAATTTGTTACCTCTGTTGGCGGTTTGGGTTTGAGTAGTAACAGGGAAGTGGCTCTTTTGGGTTCTATTGATGCTTCTTCTATGAATTCAGGTTATGCTCTGTCTGGTCAGAATCGTGAGGCTGTTGGTGATTCTTTGCCTTGTATTTCTTCTTCGAAGAGAGGTAGACGTAGAAAGTTTTTAGCTTCTTGTGGGACGGTTCGTCGTAGTGCCAGGATTCGAGGGAGTCGCCATCAGTCTTTGGGTGAGTTTCCTGATTCGAACACCGTGAGGGGTGTTACGGAATCAGGCTCAGGTATGCTTTTAGACTTGGGTAGCTCTTTTTCGGCTTATGCTTTAGGTAACTTGTCTGCTTCTGCTTTTAGTCAGCTAGCTAGTAGCTCGGATTTTATTTTCTCTGACATTGAGTTAGATCGTGAGTTTATTTGTAGTAAGGAACTTGAGAGGGCTAGATCTATGGGATTATGAGAGTCATTAGTTGGAACATAAGAGGTTTGAATGACCTTAACAAATGTGATAAAGTTAGATTATTTTTTAAAGACTTTTCTATTGACGTTGCTCTTCTTCACGAAACTAAAATAGAGTGTCCTGATTTTCGTTTTTTTAGAAGATTAGGAGGTTTTCGTTTTAGTAAATGGGTTTTTCTTCCTTCTGCGGGTTCTTCTGGAGGCTTAATGATTGGTTGAAGAGATAATCTCTTTAATTTACTTCAGTGTATTCAAAAGCAACACTCTTTACATATCATCTTAATTAATCTTTCCGACAATTCTTTTTTAAATATTTCTAATGTTTATGCGCCTAACTCTAAAATTGATAGGCGGATTCTCTGGAATGAATGCCTTGAGTTTAGGTCTTTTGCCCCTGGTCCTTGGATTTTGGGGGGTGATTTTAATGTGACTCGCTTTATTGGGGAGCGTTCTCCCCGTGAAGGTGATTATTCAGCCATGGAGGAATTCGATCAATTTATTATTCATTGTAATTTGATCAAAATTCCTCTATCCAATAGAGCTTTTACCTGGAGCAATAATAGAGAGTCTCCCTCTTTTGCTCTTTTAGATAGGTTTTTTGTTAGTGATGAAATTGAGGACAAATTTCCTATCTGTAGTGTGTCAGGATTAACTTACACCCTCTCAGATCATTGTCCCATTATTCTTTCTTGTGATAGTCATAGATTTTTGATTAAAGATTTTAAATTTGAAAAAATGTGGTTCCTTGAGCCAGGTTTCTCAAATTTAGTCATTAATAAATGGTCTGCTTTGAGTTTTTATAGTCTTAAGTATTGTGGCAATTCTGCCAAAGCTTTTGTGCTTAAACTAAGAAAACTTAGGATTTTTCTTAAAAACTGGAATAAAAACATTTTTGGTAATATTAAAATTAAGAAAGATATTATTCTTAAAGATTTGCTCAAACTTAATAAGATTGAAGAAACTAGACAATTAAATTTAGGTGAGAGAAATGTTCTTAATAACTTAAAAGATGAACTTTGCTCTATTCTTGAAAAAGAGGAAGTTATGTGGAAGCAGAGATCTAATTTTCAATGGATCAATGAAGGTGATAATAACACCAAATTTTTTCATAATTTAGCTAATAGTAGAAAGCGTAGTAATACAATTAATTCCATTTTAGTTAATAATGTGGAATTAGTTGATCAACGTGATCTTAACAACGCTTTTACTAAATATTACAAAGATATTTTTGGCATCAAAATCAAGCATAGAGTTAGTGTTAGATGGAACGATCTTTATCCTTCAGCCTCTAACACTAATCTTTCTGATTTAGATATTCCTTTTTTCTGAAGAGGAAATCCATAAAGCCATTTTTGATTTACCTGGGGATAAATCTCCGGGGCCGGATGGTTTTCCTATTTCCTTTTATCAATCTTTTTGGGAGGTTTTAAAAATAGACCTTATTTGTATGTTTAATGAATTTTATAATGGTAAGCTCCAATTAGGTCGTTTTAATTTTGCTAATGTTATTTTATTACATAAAAAAGTTGGTGCTAATACTTTAAAAGATTTTAGACCCATTTCTTTGATTAATTGCTCTGTTAAAATTATTTCTAAAGTTTTAGCTAATAGACTTAGTTTAAAAATGAATGATCTTATTGACTGTTCTCAATCAGCCTTCATTAAAGGTAGGAATATTACTGATGGTGTAGCAGTTGTTCAAGAATACATTAATTTTTGTTGTAAGAATAATATAACCTGTGCTATTTTAAAGTTAGATTTTGCTAAAGCCTTTGACTCGGTTGATTGGAATTTTCTTATCGAAATTTTCCTTGCCAGAGGCTTTAGTAATAGGTGGATTAATTGGATTAATATCTTACTTAAAACAGGTAACTCGAGTATTATGGTCAATGGTGTCTTAGGTAGCAAAATTCAATCTAAGAGAGGATTAACGCAAAGGGACCCTTTATCGCCTTTTCTGTTCAATTTAGCGGCTGATGTCTTTTCTAAGATTATTAAGAATGTTGTTAACAATAATCTTTTGGGTGTTATTGGTAACGATATTCCTAATCTTAGTCTTTCTGTCCTTCAATTTGCTGATGATACTTTACTCTTTTCCTCTCATCTGCCTAGGCACATTATTGCTCTTAAGTTTATTCTTTATAGTTTTGAACTTTTATCTGGTTTAAAAATTAATTTTGACAAAAGTTCTGTTTTAATTTTAAATGATTTTGATAATGTTGAAAATTTAGTTGCTAAAACTTTGAATTGTAAAAACATGAGTTTCCCTTTTGACTATCTTGGTTTTGTTATAAGACCTTCGAAACTTAAACACGATGATTGGTTAATTATTATTGATAAGATTAAGAATAGGTTTAATAATTGGAATGTGAGATTCTTATCTAGAGCTGGTAGGCTGGTATTGATTAATTCTGTCTTATCAGCGCTCCCTATCTATTGGATGTCTATGCACCTTTTTCCTGATTGGGTGATAGATAAAATTGATAAAATTAGAAGGGATTTCCTTTGGAGTGGTGTTAATCCTAATAGTAGCATTAAATGTTTAGTTACTTGGGATACTGTCTGTAAATCTAAAAATGAGGATGGTCTAGGAGTCATTAATCTTCATAATATGAATTTGTCGCTTCTGGGTAAATGGTTATGGAAATTTAGAGACACTAGTGATAATGCCATTTGGAAGGAGATTATATCTAAATATTATTACAATGGTAGTTATAATCTCTATCTTATTAGTCCTTCTATTTTCAGTTATCTTTCTCATTTTTGGAAATCAATTTTAAAATGTAGTGATATTTTCAAATTAGGTATTAAGATTATTGTTCATTCTGGTAATAATACATCTTTTTGGCATGACTGTTGGATTTCTTCTACTCCTCTTAAGAATGAGTTCAAAGATTTATATGATATTTGTAACTTTAAATTTGCATTTATTTCTGATGTTTTCAACTCTGAGAGTGACCCTCCTTGGATTTTCAATTTTAATTGTATTTTAGTTGGCCCTACCCTTAGACAACTTCTTTTACTTTATGCTAAACTTAATCTTTATAACTTTGACAATGATAATGACATCTTTAGTTGGGAGTGGGATAAAACCAAGAAGTATTCTTCTAATTCCTTTTACAAATTTATCAACTTCTCGGGGGTTTCTGTCAATTTTTTTAAATTTATTTGGAAGTCTAATGCCTCTCCTAAATCTAAGATTCATATGTGGCTCATAATGTATGGTAAGTTAAACACTATTGAATTTTTAAAAAAGAAAAATATTAATATTGATAATAAATGTTTATTTTGCAATTCATTCTCTGAAGATATTAATCATATTTATTTCGATTGCATGGATACTCATTTTATTCTTATTAAGACCCTTAATATTTTTGAGTTTTTCATTAGCTCTAGAGTTTCTGATTGTTTCTTTTATTGGAACTCTTTTAGACTTATGTTCAATAAGGATTTTAGATACTTGCTTGATTCTTTATTCACTATTTCTTGTTGGTACATTTGGTTCGAAAGAAATCAAAGAATCTTTAATAATAAATATCATCATAATAATAATTTGATTATTTTAATTTCAAATTTTTGCTTAAATTGGATTTCTAATCCCAAATATAAATTAGCCAAAAATAAGTGCTTTAAAGATTATCTTAATAAGGTTAGAAATAATATTTTCATATTCTCTCTCAGTATCAATAATTCTGTTTCTAATAATTCTTGCATTATTCCATATTCTGATTTAAATCATGATCATTGGATGAATCATAATCCTCTTTCTATTTTAGGTCCTTAGCTTCCATATTTTGTCTCTCTCTCTCTCACATATATGTATATAAATTCTATTTATATACATATATGTGATTCATTCTAACTAGATTTTCTAGTTTTGTTCCAGGTATGGTTTAGGTTGGATGCTGGTTTTTCTATTATCTGGTTTGCAGGAGAGCATTCAGCTTTATTCAGGTTTTCAGGATAGCTCTTCTCTGGGTCCTGGATTGCATTTGGCTTTTCTCTTTGGCTTCTCTTGGTCTTCTTTGTGGAGCTCTTCATTTTGGTCCTTCTGTTGGAATTCCTCTTTATGGATTTTATCTCTTGAGAGACTGTATTTTTTTAGATAGATACCTCTAACACTTTAGTATTGGGCGGTGGCCTTGCCGGAGCTCGGTATTAGGGTGTAATGGGCGGCGGCGTTGCCAGAGCTCATTTGAGGGGTATCTTTTTCCTTTTCTTTTTCTTATTTTATAGTTAGGCTACCTGTCAGGCTTGTTGGCAGCTCCATATTTTTTGTTTTATATATAGTGTTCCGTGTGTGCTCTCCTCTTTTGTTAGAGGATCACACATTTCTCTCAAAAAAAATTGTTAACAGCCTAGCAAACTTATACAACTTATTACATAATAAAATAAAATAAAATATTATAAAAATATATACACAAATCACATATAAGCTAGTGTAACATATATACACCACCATCAATATACTGTAACTATTATAACAAATATATAATGATCTTATATATATAATAGAAAAATTATATAAACTAATAATATAGCCAAACTAATATAAACATCATATATGCACAAATAAGTAAACTGCAACTGTAACCCATATATGCAAACTCTACTTATATAACTAATATATATAGTTTGTATATAAAACTGCAAACCTGAAACTCTGTATAAATACCTGTATCCCTATATATTGTATTTTAAAACTCTGTATATGCATTTTGTTTGAAATCAGGATATATTTCAAAATCAAAATACTTGTATATACACAACTTATACCATAACCAGACTATATTATAACAAACACTTAAAACATACATATATATACCACTATAACTTATACATCGGACAGTATATGTGCTTAAAAATCAATAACAAGAATAATATATTTAACTTGTGCTATGAAACATTGCAGACCAAAAGTATAAGCTAATGAGAAATTTATATACGATATATATATATATATATATATATATTGTAATATATATAGTTGCTGACCCCAAAAAACAAAACTTACAAAACAATTATCACCTTTCGAAAACTTCATATAGCATGCAGATGCAAAAGAGAAGAAATAGGCTCGACAATAAGGAGGAGGCTGTGCTCAACGAATGTTGGAGGTAGAGCTACAGACGAATGAAGATGGTGAAGCGTGAGGTGGAAGTTGATGCAGAAGCTTGGTCGGAGGGGTCTCAAGCAGTGGAACACGGCAACGTGTGTCGCGTTGGCCACTTGGGTTGGGTCGACGAGATGAGGGGATGAAGGCGAAGTGGATTTGAGGTGCGAAGGTGGATGTGCGCGCGATGCTCGGGTGGTGGTGGTGTGTTGATGGTCGGAAATGGGAAGAGAGTAGAAGTGATAGGCGAATGGTAGGGGGAAGTGGAAGGGTGGGTTGTAGATGTGGGAATGGAGACAGTGTGCACGAGCTAGGCAGGGAGAAGGAGTGCCTCGGACATTATATTGTTGAGAATATGATGTTTAGGAGAGATAAGAAAATAAGGCTACAGACTGAAATATAAATATGCGAATTTGATATTATGTTAAGCATTCTCAATGCATAAGGAAAGGAAAGAAACGAACAAACAATTATATCGGAAGGTGGAATAGCAAAAGCTTGTTGATGAATTCAGGGAAGAATTTATGGATAGAGACCGTGGAGTTAATATACGTTGGAATATGAAAAGTAAGAGGAGCTAAAAGGTTGAATGTGGAAACCATATAAAGTCGTTCCATAGATTTTCACCGCCATTGGGACTTCAAAACATACAAATAAATATACCGCAGAGATCAGCACGACGAAATGATCAAAACGGTATGCAAATATCTATGGTACAATTGAATTATAAAAATTCGAATTTTCTACTAGCGGAAAATGCGTGAAAACAAAAAAAAAATAAGATCGACGGAGCTAAAGATGTCCGAATTTGGAAAAACGAAAATTGACGTTTTCTCAGAAGATGGTTTAAAATTTTTCTATGTAAAAATATTTAGGTTCCGAAAACATTTTATTTCCATCGATTACTAACTGATTGAAATTAAAATAAATTACGCAATAAAATAAACTTTCATATTTTTGGATGAAAATTTACCAGTTGCTATATTTAACTAGACGCATTTCAAATATTAAATTTATATTTCAAAATTTTATCGTTTAAAATCCCACAAAATTCCAATTAATAACGTATTAAAAACCGGTTAAATTTACGGGTCGTTACACTTCTTCTTCATTGATTTTGTGTAAAGGTTAGATTTTTATCTCACATCTTTGTCTATAGCTAACTTTGATTGTTGGGTATGAATTCCTAACACTTATTCATATGCATTTGCTCTTGGTTTTGATTGAATTGGTGAAAATCCCAATTTTTAGTGTTTTGCGTTCAAATCTTTAAAAATCCTAACTTTGATGATTGAACACGTTTTTGGTGATGCATCGAGGAGCCAATAGGACTGGGTAGCCGATGGGGGTAATCCCCTAGCGTCTGTGCTCGATCGGTTGCAAATTGAGAGAGCTTTTGCACTTCTATCCCCTAGGTCGTTCGGCTTGCATACATATCTCTCGGCCTGCACTTAGGTCGCAACCCCTTAGGTCCCTCGATCTGTTATGCCGCTAGCTCCTTAGGTCGCAACCCCTTAGGTCGCTCGATCTGTTATGCCGCTAGCTCCATAGGTCGCAACCCCTTAGGTCGCTCGGCCTATTGTGCCGCTAGCTGCTTTGGTCGCGCCATGCTTAGGTCATTCCATCTTAAGTCGCTCGGCCTTCTCTCACCCTTTAGGTCGCGCCATACTTAGGTCGCGCCATGCTTAGGTCATGCCATGTGTTAGGCCGTTCCATTACTTAAGTCGCTCAGCTTGGTCGCACCACTTAGGTCGCATTACTTAGGTCGCTCGGCTTGCCCCCGTACCTTAGGTCGCTCGGTCTGTTAAATCGCACAGCTGATGGGTCGCGCCATACCTTGGGTCGCACCTGCATTTAAGTCATAACAACTTAGGTCGCGCCATGCCATAGGTCGCGCCATGCCATAGGTCGCGCCATGTTAAGTTGCTCTGTTAGGCTGCATGCTATTTCTTAAGTCGCTGATCCCTTGTGTCGTATGCCATGGGGTCGCATGCGTTGAGCGCTGATTTCTTGTGTTGACTTATGTTAAGTCGTAAATCGTGCTTGTTAAGTCGCAAGGGTATTTCCACTTTGATGGATTTGGAATCGAATTCTTTGGATTTTTATTCACGTCTTTGTATGTGAATTTTTGTGATTGTTTATTTCTACAATCATTTTTGTGATTTGTCACTTTAAAAATATGAAGGTTTCAATACTAGCAGTAAATATCAAAACTCTTCCATTAAAACGATTTCAACATTTTTTTATTACAAAGCTCGTTTCTTAAACCGTTTTCCAATCTACTAGTATATACAAACCTTTATCTCACTCGTACGAGAAATCTGATTAAACTGCTTAGTAAAACAAGTGGTATGAAACGCTTGCGTTTACTTCGCCGGTTAATTCTTGGACTTGTTCGATTGAATCTCTTGTGACAATTTTCTAGTGGAAACTTACAATTTGTTCGTAAATATTTAAGTTAAGCTAGTGGTTATGGGACATGAGGCTAAGCTTATATATTTACTAGCTTACTGTAATTGACACTTCCTGATGATCGTTGATGATCATTTTTGTGATTTAGACTAGCAAATGTGCGATGTCTCTTTGTCTACGAGGGAGACTAAATCCCGTTTCTATGGAGCTTCGGCTCAATTTGGTGGGGTAGCGACCCATGGTCTTCGGACCGTTTTGTAGAGCTTCGGCTCAAAATTAATGGTTAGCAACCATGAAATAGGGTTCCATTTTGTGATACACGTGTTGGTGAGTTTTCATGCTCCCGTTTTGTGATAGGCCTCCCCCTTTTTTGTGATTTCTGGATTTCCATTGATGATTTCTGGAATTTGTGTTTCACCAATTTTCGTGATTTACATTGATAAGTCTTATCAATATTTTTGCATTAGTGAATTTGTGTGTCATTAACATTTGTGATTGGCATTGATATAATGATCAATACTTATGGTTTTAGTGAATAAAATAAAGAGTATGACATTTTTTTATCTTTGAGAAGATTCTTGTGATATTGATTAATCTCTTGTTGATTTTCAATTACATACTTATCACAGTATGGCTTTATGGTTATCATATGTTTACGTCATGTCTCTTATTCTATATCATTTTATCTGATATTTATAGCTAGACTGATCCGTTTATTATTAAATAATACTCGGGTCAGACCGAGATGTTACAGGTGCTTCTGCTTGACTTCACATCTGGGATTATCACCCTGACTTTTGGCTAACTACTTAGATTAGTAGTTTTTGTTGTATATATTTGAGATATAGACTCATTGATGTATCCATATTCTTTTGTCTAGCACTTGTAGCTATTCTTTTGTGGTATTGTGGATCTTGTTTGACCACTACTCTGATGAACACTTTCATGTGTTATATATTCATATCTATTTCCGCCTTTGTGATATGGATGTCTGTGATTGATTTGTGTTATGTTTATTTCTATAGTTATTTTCGAAGAATATATATAGCCACTGTGTAGTAGCTTTGAGTTTGTATCGATATGTCGGATTTCCTCGTGAAACCAAATGCATGTTGTACTATCTGACATATCGGTGCTCGCACAAAGCAATTACACGGATGGTCGCTCCTCAACAGCCTTATTCTCCGCGCTAGTTGACGGCATTACACCGTAGTGTCCTTGGCTACAGTGGGTATAGAGGTGGGGCATCACAGATTCAATCTCCTCCTCCATAGCAACTAACCAGTTGGACCTCTTAACTGATGCGATAGCTTCTCTATAATCACAGGGCTCATCATGGACAACATTCAATGCATATGTTGCCATATCATCGAAGTTAATATCTTCAGTGCTCAATCCAATAAACTCATCAAGCCACTTTGGCTTTTTTCTTTGTATGACAGGCCTAGGTTCTGAATGAGCTCCAACTTGAGTTTGATCCTCTGTACCAACATCGATATTATCCTCATATACCACGGTGTCATCGGAAACACCATTTGAACATATATGGAAATAATCAACAGATGACTTGCTTTGTGTATGGTATTCTTCACATGTGCTCTCATTGTCATCCGATGAGGAAGGCTCCACCTTCAACGTAGCCTTCTCATCAAAAGTCACATGCCTGCTCATAACGATCTTCTTGCTAATAGGACACCACAACCTATGTCCCTTTACTCCTCTCCTATAACCTAGAAAAATAAACTTGCGAGCTCTAGGTTCCAGCTTCTCTTTGCTCTCATGCGCATAAGCTGGACAACCAAACACTTTGAGAAATGAATAGCTAACGGACTCTCCTTTCCATACTTCTTCAGGGATCTTCATATTTATGGCAGCAGAAAGTATGCGGTTGTTGAGGAAAGCCGTCATAGGTAAAGTTTCAGTCCAAAATCTCTTCTTCAATTTAGCAGCCAGTCTGAGGAATCTTGTTCTCTCCAATAATGTCTGATTCATCCTTTCTGCAACTCCATTAGACTGGGGGTCGCCTGGTGTAGTGTAATGCCTCTTAATGCTTTTAGACTCACAATAATCGATGAATTCCTATGATACAAATTCACCGCCTTTATCTGAATGGAGAACTTTTAATTTCTTCCCTGACTGCTTCTCAACCATAAATTTCCACTTTCGAAACTTGATAAAGATTTCACTCTTTGACTGAAAAAATTATACTCATACTTTACGAGAGAAATCATCTATAAATGAAACTAAATATCTGGCTCCACCTAAAGACTGACAAGGGTAGGGACCCCAGACATCTGTATGAACATATTCCAAGACAGCCTTTGTTTTATGTTCACTTATACCAAAAGAAATCTTTCTCTGCTTTCCAAGAACACACTCTTCACAAAAACCAAATTTTGAATGATGAAATCCATCAATCAATCCTTGTTTTGTCAACTCATCCATGCTGCGCTCACCGATGTAACCCATCCGTAAGTGCCATAATCTGGAAGAATTTGAATCAACCGATGTAACAGAAGTCGATTCACCAATTATAGTAGTTCCCTTTAATAGATAAAGATTTCCTGCCCTCACACCTTTCATAACAATCATGGAACCCTTTGATATTTTCATTTTCTCTCCTTTCACTACAATCTTCAAGCCAAGTCTACACAATGCCCCAACGGAGATCAAGTTCCTCCTCAAATCAGGTACATGTCTAACATCGGTAATCGTACGAATAACACCATCAAACATCCTAATCATCAAGCTACCAACACCCACCATACGACAATAAGCATCATTACCCATCAGAACTTCTCATCCATCAATTTCACGGTAAGTGGAAAAGCAGTTCCTACCAGATGTCATATGATACGATGCGCCAGAATCAATTAGCCATAAATTGCTCTTTCCAGAAGATCCAGAAGCTGTAAATACATCAGTGTCACTTTCTATATCTGATTTCTTCGCTGTAGAAACCGAGGTTTGCTTTGTATCTTCTCTTATACCTTCAAGCTTGGGACATTAAGCTATGAAGTGCTCTGGTTTCTTACAATAATGACAAGTCAAATTCTTAGGCCCCCTTGACTGAAACCGTGAAGAATTTCGTACTCCACCTTTCTTCGCCCTACTTTGGCCTCTATCTCTTTGAACATATAAGCCTTCGGTATCATTATCCAAGCTAGTGCTTTCCAATCTACCTCTTAATACTTCATTATTAAGACTAGCCTTTACATCAGGCAGGCTAATTTTACTATGACCATAAATTATGGAATTAACAAAAGCAGTATACTCCTTAGGCAAAGAACATAAGAGGATCACAGCATGAGCCTCATTGGTAATATCAAATTCCGCTGCCTTTAGGTTCATAATCAAAGTCGTCAAAGCATCTACATGCTCCATTTAATCAGCTCCAGGCTTCATCTTGAACGAATAGTTGTTGCTGAAGAATAATCCGATTAATGAGAGACTTGTCTTGATATGCATCCGATAATGCATCCCCAGTTCCTTCGCCGTCTTCTTTTGAGAGATTTCACTAAGAACTTCATCTGAAAGGCTCAACTGAATTGTTGTGAGAGCTTCATCTTCCATCTCTTCCAAATCAGCTGCATCAATACCTTTCAATTTCTCAGGCGCAGAAACAACCTTATAAGTCTTCTCCTTCTTTAATACAGCCTCCATCTTCATCTTTCAAGTACCAAAATCTCCTTTTCGTCAGAACGAGTTACTCCATAATTGACACCAGATCTACCAACTGACTTACTAGAAGTAGCCATTAATATCCAAACAGGAACAATAACAGTAGCTCTGATACCAAACTGTAGTGAATTTTGTTTTAATTTGAGCGAAAGTGAATTATTTGATCAGGATCTATTATTGCCTATTTAGATACCAATGACACTTAAAAAAATTATACAGTCTCACAGAAATAATAACAGAAATAAGAGATACAGAAGATTTAACGTGGTTCGGATATGAATATCCTACGTCCACGGTGACCCAACAACTTCTTTTATTTCACTAAAGAAAAGATTACAAAAGAGATGGAAGAATAAATGTGGACACTCACTTGCTTTTATACATGAAGATGAAATTCCTTCATTTAAATAGACTTGATAATGAAGGGTTGCTTGGAGATTAAGAAAATCAATTTCCTGATTACCCAAATATCTTTCCGAATTGCATGATTTGATTTTAGTACAAATAGATGGCGTAATCTTGGTTTCCATATCTTTCCTTTGATTGACTTATTCTCCATGCCTAATCATTTATTTCTTCATATAGCAAATATATTGACTAATTAATTAATTGGTTTCCTTCAAAATATCCTTCCATATAGCAGCCAAATTAATTGATTTGAATGAATCGATTAATCAATTTCTTTCCACTTTAACAAATATTTGAATCATCCAAATTTAATAATGTACTCATTGAAATGACTGTAATACGGCTGTTTATCGACCATATACATAAGAATTGAGTTTGTTTATACCTCATTTGATTCCTGTAGCTTTTCATCATCAGTAACTACTGTCCTTCCATCATTTACTATATCTGTAGGGATGAATTCCATTTCAACCTCAGATGATTTACCCATTGTAATATCTCTCCTTAGTTTCGTCCATGCACTCGGCCGCACCTTTCTTGGTTGGGTGTGGTTTCTTAAGTTGTCGATTGGCCCTGCTTGGCTTTCCACTTCCGTTTACTTCACCGTATGCTCTTCTTTGACCCCTATTCCTGCGGTTTTGAAAACCTTAGTGTTAGTAACTCGATCATCTACAGTTCTGGCCTGTTTAAAAGTGGTGAAAATGGTGTACTAGTTGAGTTATATGAAGAAGTGTGAAGAGGGTTTGGGGCAAGAACGAGGTCAAGAATGAGAGTTGTAGAATGAGGAAATAATGGAGAGAAGATAAATGATCAAAAGAGAGAGAGAGGTGATCAGAAAGATGATCAGAGAGGGAGAGAAATTGTTAACGTAGAATAAGTAATTGGTTATAGAGGAAAGAAAGAACACGCCATATAAGAAGAAGAAAACGAAAGTTTCTTTCTTTATTCAATTCATTCTCATAGAAAATACAAGAACCAGACTTGTTTATATAGCCTATATACTCCACGTTTAAAGGAGCTTCATCCAACAAAATCAAAATGCATAGATTATCAAATAAAAAGGGAAAATTCCAACAATAAAAAACACATAAATAGAGTTGGAGATGTTATGCTTAGTGTTCTATTGAGATTCCCTCCTGTTCGCCTTTGGCCTGATGTAGCTTAAGTTGAAACCTTCATTCCCCTTATGCTGGCTGACCATCTCCCATCCCTCCTCGTCCCCGTCCCCATCCTACAAGTTGATGGGGGAATCATTAATTGATTTGAAATTTTAAGAGTTTGAATTTTGAAAATTATGGTTCAAGTTTTCGCCATTTTCTGTAATGTATTTATCATTTCTCTATTTGTTTACTAATTTTTTACCGTCTAACAATTATTAAATGTGATAAAATAATAATATTTTGATTTTTATTAGGGAGAATTAATTTAAAGGATAAAAATTCGTTTAATTTAGCCTTAAGGACACGACTTCAATATTTTAACCATAAGGACAAACATTCTTTTAAAAATTATTCAAAAGGACAAACATTCTTCCAAAATTATTCATAAGGACAAACATTCTTCCAAAACTGCTACCGAACTAAAAACTGATACCTAAAAACTGCTACTAATAACTACAAACTGATACCTAAAAATGCTATCAATAACTAAAACAGGAAATTATTGTCAAGGACAAAATTTCACAGCTTTTTAGCCTCAAGGACAGACCTTCAATATTTTATCCTGAAGGACAACTTTCTGTAGGTATCAGTTTTTAGTTATTGATAGCAGTTTTTAAGTATCAGTTTGCAGTTATCGGTAGCAGTTTTTAGGTATCAGTTTTAGCTCGGTAGCAGTTTTGTTGTCCTTATGAATAATTTTGAAAAATGTTTGTCCTTATGAAGAATTTTTAGAAGAATGTTTGTCCTTATGACAAAAATATTGAGTCAGTGTCCTTGATGCAAAAAATATACAAATTTTTGTCCTTTTAAATTAATTCCCCTAACTAAAAACCGATACCTAAAAATACTGAAGGTATGTCCTTGAGGCTAAAATGCTGAAAATTTTATCCTTCACAATAATTTCTTTTTTTTATCATTAGCATAATTTTTATAAATTTTCTACACACATACCAACATTACTCAGAAATTATTCCAATTTCACTACAAAAAGAAGATCTATTTCCGACGGCTGCTGTCCCTCAAAAGCCGTTGAAAATAACCGCTGTAAAAAAAATCCGTCGGTGAACAGATTTTTCGATGGCCCCCGGCATATACAGTCGACCATTTTTTCGACGGCTGTCGACGGCCATCGGACGGCTTCTGACAGCCGTCGGAAAAAACATGGACAATCACATTGTCTGCCAAAAGTCATCGGGAGCCGTTAGGAGCCTTCGAAAAGTGCCATCTCAAGCCGTTGGAAACCGTCGGTAATTTTTTGCCTACAAGCCGTCGGAAGCCACCGGAAAACCTGGCACTGTTTTTCTGAAACTCTACTGCGCTTTCGTCTTCCATCCATAAACACAATATATTTCACCCAACACAATATATCCAACTCATATATTCAATATGAAATCAAACAGTGTAAAGATAATCAAATATCATAAAGAAATATATCAAGAATAATTAATATAAAATAAATCAAACTTCACTACCATAATTTACATACATCTAATTGTACAATATATACATCAATCCTTCACTAACTCCTCACCATCAACTTCCAAATGTCAGAATTACTACCACCAAATGCATCATCAAACAATATACACAACATTTCAAATCCAACTCCACCAACTCAATGTGTCATCCAAACTTACTAAACAATGACACAAAACAAAAAAACATACCTATCACTCCAATCAATCAGCTCCATAACCTTTCGAACCAGCAGAGGATGGAAAGCGGCCACCATACTGCTGCATGTACTCAATAATACGCTGATCTAGAAGTTGTGTTATCTCGAACGCCTAGCGGCGGTTCTTCTCTTCCAGCTGCGCCACCCTAACTCTCAACTCTTCGATTTCTGCTAGATCAATATCATCTGTGACCGTTTGGCTGGCTCTCCTCTGTCTGCTAGCCTGCAACACTTATTTAATTTAGTCTATAATCTTACTATCAAAGTTACAACATAATGTGTTAATTGTTATATCTATAAACTTATTACTGAAACTAAAGCGATGTGAAGTTATTTAGAACTAAAAGATTATTAAATTGTTATACCTTAATATATTATTCATTACCACTTGATTACCAAAGCGTAGCGTCTATTCCGTGACGATGGATCCATGAAAAATAACATCCTCCTCATCCGTCGTCAACTGCTCTTGACCGATATTCTCCAGGAGTTTCTGGCGTTGTTCAATAAACCTTGCCTACATGAACAAATAAAAATGCATTTAAAATTAATATCATGATATCTTAATTCTTTATACTTTAACAATTAAAAAAATTACTAATAGTACATAAAGTAAAATATGCTTACATGGCTCTTTCTCGATTTATCGTCGTGTCATGTATATGAAACTGTCCCGTCCGAATTTACATGCTCGACGGCATGAGTATGGGTAAACACATCCATATACGACACAAGACCCTACGCCTCAGCTTTCTGAAATTGATTATTATGTATTGTTATTGCGTATTCAAAATTATATAACACAATAAATATTTGCAATTCACATTTAATAAATTTACCAGCTCCTGATGATATTGCTGGAACAACTTTGACCCTTCTCGATGAGTGACGGGATTTTTGTTTCTATTTGTAGAGTTTCTTTCCGACTCTGCCTGTACATTTAAATTTAATACATTATTTACTTACCAATTTTTTTTTATATTTACGTATCAATCAAATAATTAATAAAAGTTTAGCACACTTACCTTCGCATCGTCACTATCCCAATGTGGCAGCCACCCTTCCCACACACTCGTCCCCATCCAGTTTGGCTTCTGCCCTTTATGCTTCACTGTCGACATGGAATCTCTGTATTTTTTCTTCATCTTATGCATCCAGTAATGTCGTACCAGCTGCATGTCATCTAATTGTACGTCAACCGTGGCCAATGTTTCATGATAAACAAGCAACCAAAAATTAAACAATAAAAGGTGAACAATAAATAAACGAAAAAAATTAAGAATGAAAAACAGAAGATTATACTTACAATGAAATCATGCCAAATACACTTCAGGATGTGGGGAGGGACATTATCCTACTTCGATCAACAAGCCGACATCCTACTCTTGTACGACTCTCTCGAAACTGACAGAGCTACAGTTGATGACTGTTGCTCAGACCCCTTGTATTAAATATGATACAGATTTGTATATCGTATACAAAATATTTATGATTCTAAAAAAGTTTAATACTTACCCCTCCGCTCTAGGTACTAGAGATACAACAGGTTGTTGTAGCGATTGCAGTGGACTGCTACCATCGCTTCCTGAAGAATGGGAAGCAATCCTCCTTCTAGACGACACGATACATGTCACAGACACATCATTTAAAAGAGAACAATAACATGATAATGAAATATATTTTATAGTTAAATAACATAAATGATATAAAATACATAAAGTTCAAAGTATACCTGATTCAGATTGGATCTCATATTCCGACGATAAACAGAATACATTGCATTTTTAACATAAATTGCTAAATAAATGACAGAAATGGTAATGACATAAAATATGTAAATGACAGTAAGCAGATTCGGTTTCATAAATGACATAAATTACATAACTAGCAAAATAAATCTAATCAATTACATCAATTTCGTAATACACCAAGAATTCAACATAAGTACATCACTTGCATAATTGCATCAATTGCATATTCTCATCAATTACATTGATTGAAAATTACATAACTAGCAAAATAAATATCATTATTTACATCAATCCTCATCGTCTTCTGATTTTGATGTGGTCTCATATTCTACATTATTTTCCTTCCTACTCTCGAATGCTTCTACCAAAACATTTGATTCATCGTTCAAAGGTCCAAAATCAGTACGATCGTCTGTAATTATTATTTCGTTGCTTTTCTCAAGATCTGCCTGATAAGCTTGTTCGTTTGGAATATTCTTCCCATTAAACATAAATCTTGCCTTTGTTTTAAAAACTGTCAACGAATCTGCTTTATCTCTTTTTAGAGATGGATAAGGAGCGTAATAAACTTGCAACACTTGTTTGGCTAGTACAAAAGGATCGTACTTGTGATAATGGCGATATATGCTTTATTTCAATAAGATTATATTCTTTGTGCACATTAATTCCAAAACCTAAAATATTGCTAAAACAATTGCATCTAAACAGAAACACATCATCCGTAGGTCATGAGAAATATGTCAATTGCAAAATTTGTGTTAAAATGCCATAAAAATCATTTATATGATTTTCTGGATCATCGCTACCTTTAACAAATACACCTGCATTATTAGTTAATTTTTCTACACCGTATTCTTTGGTGTTAAATTTATATCCATTGACGAAATATATTGGATATGTCTTGACATTTCTTTTTGGTCCCAACGCAAGATTTTTCTAACCTTCATCAACCACAGTGTTTTTATTTCTTCGTTCCATGGTGTTTTTAACTCTTCAATCAACGGTTGTAAATAGACATCGATTTCTTATGTCGGATTGTCGAGGCCAGGAACGACAACAATAAAAAACATATATTGCGTTTTCATACACATCCACGGAGGAAAATTATAAGGTGTGATGATAATGGATGAAGATGAATATTTAGCACAAAACTGAGAAAATGGTGAAAAACCATCCGTACATAATCCAAGTCTAACATTATGACTCTCCGTTGTAAAATTGGTATAAGTTTTGTCGAAATGCTTCTATGCATCGGCTGGATGTGTCAACATACCATCTTCCTATGTTCTCACACTATGTCATCTCATATGAGATGCAGTTACAGAAGATGCGTATAATCTTTGAAGCCTAGAAGTGATGAGCAAATAATGCATACCTTTGTATGGAAATTCCTTTCCATTCTTTTTTCTTAGTTTGTACCTTTCCTCGTTACATATTCTACACTTCCTAAGAGTGATGTCCTATTTTCAAAATAACATGCATCCATTTAAACATGTATGTATTTTTCGATAAGGTAAACCAAAAGCCGACATTAGTTTTTTAACTTTATAGTGATTTTCACAGATTAAATTATCAGACACATATGTCCTTTGACATCTTGTACAACGGCTATAAATCCGGCTTCGGCGATGTTGTATTTTAACTTCATCATAATGTATTCTATGGTTACCGATAGTTAGGTGCCGTTTTTACAACTATCCCAAAGAGGTTACTTAGCAGCATCCAGTAAATCGTAATATTTTTTGGTTCAATATTTGGTTCTTCAATATTTTCATCACCATCATCAACTCCAACCATTGGAAACATTGATCGTGCTGCATCTTCAACCATATTTTCTATACGGTTCATCAATTTCGTTAGTAGCAATGTCTAATTCAGACTCTACAGAATTATATGCTACAACTTCTCCATGACGATCACAAACATAATAATCCGACATGAAACCGTTTTTGCACAAATGGACTTTCACAATATCGGTAACAAATATTTCAAATGTTTACACCTACTACACGGACGACGAATTTCTACATCATTTCCGTTATTACTTAAAGCAAATTCAACAAATACATTTATACCATTATAAAAATCTTCTTTTATTGAGCCTCTCAGTCCTCTTCTTTGATACATCCATCTCCTTCGATCAACAAAATAAGCGATCATTTTTCCTATTTGAAAAAATATGTTACAAATTCAAAATAAAATATTGGTCATATTACGAATTCACATTTTGTTTTTCAATGTATCGATACAAAAACTTATACATGTCTATTTCACCCCACTTAAGAATGCAATATAGAAATGTTGGTTTATGTTTATCTTTTTTTTTGATCAGTCATCCTACTTTCCATTACAAACACAGTAAACACTTACATTTCACACATTATTTCATTTTAAACAATTCAACAAAATTTAGGCAGCACTTACCATTTGTTTCCTACATTGTACACAAATGTGTGTACGTAGGAAACAAAAAAGAAAAGCAACGGCTAAATTTTGTGAACTGTATGTAATGAAATAATGTGCGAAATGTAATTGTTTATTGTGTTTATAACTTGTCTAATATAGGGACAAATCCAACAAGTATTGTACCATAGGAATACAAATGGCCGTTTTATGACAAAAATGACTATTTATATAACGATCATGTACGACACCCGTCGGACGGGGCCAAAAACTCTCTAAGGGACGTAAAAAAAGTAGTTTATAAAAAAGAATATATATTTACTAGTCTCATATATTTCATAAGATTATTAATTTACCACATTTGTTCTACGTATTTTATCGAATAAGGTTGCTTTAATATTGTTGTCATTTTTCAATACAGTCAAATTTTTTAGACTCGTGCATTATACAACTCATGTCTTATTCCAATTAATACAATACAATGGTAGAAACAACACATATACAATAGTTTACATATACACACACAATCTTACAAATTATACATACTCTTTAAAATTTCACGATAACATATGAAATAGGTATACCATGGGATGTTATAAACCATTATTACGCTATTGGAAACAATTGCAATCACTAATTAGTCCTAATTTATCAACTTATGCAAATTTAGATTTAGGATAAAAATTAGATTTTTGGTAAAAATAAGAGATTATACATGAGATTGAGAGCAATAGAGTTTGATTAGGCAGCCATGGAGGATCCAGAAGCTCGAAATTGGAGATTAGAAGCTTGGAGAAGGGATTTGGGAGGTTTTTGAATGAAAACTTTCGTGCTGAGAATGAGGAAGAAGAAGACTCGGCTGAGTTCTGTAATTCGCGAATTTTCGACGGCTTCCGACGGCCCATTGAAAGCCGTTAGAAATGTGCCGTCGAAAGCCGTCGCTACATGCTGTCGAAATATTAGCCTTTTCTAGTAGTATTTCATACTCATATTGCATGTTTATCATACCACTTTCTTGAAAAATAAATAAATTATTAGTACCAATTAATGCAAAAGGTGTTTTTTTTTAATTCTAAGTTAGTTAGTAAGTGATTCAATAAAAATGATGGTAAGCATGTTGTTGCATTGTGTATATACCCATAAGTAACAATATAAATATATTTTTCGAACATACTACATCGAAAGCGCATAGAGAACACAATGATGTTTTATAATTATGAAAATTAATTAAAGGCATTAAACCAAATTGAATATTAGAGGTATAAATCATCCTTCTTCATCAGTAGTTGAATTTCACATATCATGTTTAGAGGGATAAACCGTCCTTCTTACATCCATTACAAATGAAACTACTGAAAGTTAGGTGGGTATGCCCTAAGAGAAATTACATAATTTGTTATGTATTCTAACTTAGAAAGCAATCTCGTTCGAAATAAAGTATGCTTTTGGTATTTGTTTTCTTTTACATATAATGTTATATTGTGATATAATAAATGATTAAATAATTATCGAAATATACATGAAAAGTAAATCCTTAAATAAAGTACTATGAAATTGTAGTTACACATTTTCTTACCGTAAGTATTAAATGATAAGTCAAAATTCTTTGTTTTAGATATTCTTGGTCAAGATGTTACTTGAGAAGGAGGTCAACTTTCGTTGAGACTTGAGTACGTAACATTCTTCAAATTTGGGTAGTGTATTACTTATGCTTGTTGGGGCATTAAGGGTAGGGCTATACGGGTTTTGGCCCAAGCCCGGACCGAACCCGCTCTATTAATATAGGTACGGGTATAGCTTCCCTACCCAAGCCCAAACCTAGGACCGATCAGATTATTATTAGGGCGAGTATGGTTTCTTCTCTACCCGACCTGGTTTATTACAAACCTGATTAATATTTGTTCATTGTACAAAAAATATGAGTGTACATATTATTTACGTTTTGTTTGTCTAAATCTTGAATTTTTTTCGAGAACTTGATTTCATCACAACATAATCTGTTTATTACCTTTGTTTATGTAATTTTCAGAAAAAATTACAAGCTAAGATGATGATTACGGTTTCAATATTTAAGATCGAGCATGCGGTTTTTACTCACTGGGTTTAAAAATCTCGACAGGCTGGGCTTGGATAATGGTTTCGAATACCAGTGTGCTTGAGCCGGGCTCGGATTTTGATTTTAGTAAATGGACTCCGGTTCGAGTTCTAAGCTACCTAGATCGAACTCAACCCACTGACAGGCCTAATCAAGTGTTGTACTTGTACTTATTGGATGATGATATAATGACTCGATCGTGAGTTTCTTATGGTTGATAATGACTAAGGTCAAATAGGAAATCACTATGTGGTGATGCTATGCAGTTTTTTCGCCTTGAGGATGCCGTGGAATTTCGACATGAAGACTCCACATTGAATCTGGTTTAATCACTACATAGCGACCATAGAACGACTATAGTTGGGTTTGAGTTGAAATGTAGGAAGTGAAACGCTATTCAATAGAGAAATCATCTCCTATGTTATGAGAGGTTAGCATCATGGTAATCTATGGTCAACTCAAAATCAAAGTCTCCGGTCAGGGCATATTAGTTAATAATAAATGTTATTGTTGAACCAAGAACATTGAAGATGGACTGAATAATTATATATAGACACTGTTGGAGTTTTGACCATGACCAAACTCCGGATATTAGAAGTGATACAGTGATGACGGAGAGAACGTGTGCATAATATATTATTGCTTAAAGATGCTTCTTGAGTCGATCTCAAATACGGTTTTTACCAAAAGTATCTATAAATGATGAATTCAGCAAAATAGTTACATCATCAGCAAAGGTGAAGTGTGGACACTAATATCTAAATTGTTCAATACTAATCGCTGACTGAATATACACACATGAGTCGCACAACCAAATCCCCAATATATAAGATATATTAATTTTTAGTTCTTTTAGCATATAAAATGCCATTATTAATTTTGGTAGCTCTTGTAAATTTTCTAGACGCCTTTAGTAGTTATTTGGGTGTGTGTATAAGCATGTTACTTGCACGTATTAACATATGGTATTAATACATGTTTAAATGGGTTTAAATATGCAAACGAATAACATATAAAAGGGAGAAAGGATAATGGGGTGGCCACACTATGGAGGCGAAGGAGTTCTTTTGCTTTGAATTTTAGGAGCCATTAGTCATGATAACTTTCCTAACAACTCTTCTATAAATAGCATGTTAAACTCCTTCATGTTCTAGGTTGATGGAAAAAGTTTTTCAATCAAAAACTCCACATCGATGGCCATAACCTCCAGTCCATTTTAGAAATCTTAAAGCCTTCTCTCTTTCAATGTTGATAATTCTTTGATCCTTATAAGATCAAAAGGATGAAATCAAATTCCTATGAGACATATAGAGATCAAGGTACGATAAGTGACAAGATCACAAAGTTAACTTTAAGTTTTCGCAGATCCATATACGTTATGCCCAAACTTTGTATCTGATGAGCCGTTCATATAGTTTTTCTACAGCTGTAGAATAAATAAATAATTAATTTGAGTCTTATTTGAAAGTCAACCTATTTTAAATTGTAAACCATTTTATTTAAATAAAGTTTATTTTCAGCCTATGATAAAATTAATATGTGAAAACTATCTTATATGAAATATGATATATTTTTATTATAAATATATTTATCAATTAAAATATAAATTACATAGGTTTAACCTGCTTGAAATAAATTTGAATTTAGTTATTTTAAAGTTTCAATTTTTGATTCTGGGTAAATTTATTCATGCTTAGTCAAGCTAAGCAAAATACTTTACAAAAAGGTCACTGATTTGAATGGTGTTAAGGGACCGGGTTGTAAGAGAGGTTCTAGGTCGGTTACAAGATGACGAGACATGCTGCTTGGGACTGGTCTAAAGCGGTTAAATGAGATGGTTGGCAATTGACTTAAAGCCATATTGAGTATGGTCCAGTATAAGATGGCAAATCATAGGTTAACCGAATTGATGTGAACTAGGTTGGGCGGTGCTTAATTGTCATATCCTTGTTAGGTGAGTTAGTTGTTGAAGCTACTGGAGGAGAGTCGACAGGCCATCAACCTAAAGTGCTACTAAATAGATGGGATGGCTTAGGGCCGGCTTGAGTTTGGCCGACATGGGCGCGCTAGTTGTAACTTAGCTAGGCTGGCTTTGATTGGGTCGGGCTGCGTCTTTACGTGCTTGCTAATTATACTTGTGAGAAAATTGAGCAACATTTTTCCTCCCAAGCTCATCCCTGTGAGCAGTGATGGGCTTGTCATTTCACAAAGGTACTGCCATCTAGATTTTTTGCTATGCATTTAATGCATGCCCATGTGGCATTTTGTGACTAGCTATGATGGTTTGCTTTTTCAATATGCAAGAGGGCTCTTGTTTCCAACGTGGAAGAAAAGACAGTGGAATTTTATCATGCCAAGACGATCAAGATCTGAAGTTGATTTGAATCCAATGGCTGAGATTAATGCAGTAGGTTTACAAAAATCACCCTTCCTTCTTCCCTCATTCTTTACTAAGAATGAAAAGCTACTACCATTAAAAAAAATTAGCATCCTTAAAAAGCTTTGACTTTCCAACTTCTTGCTTGATAAAAAGTGAGTTTACTCTTTGTTATCTCCTCTACAGGCGTAGGCGCTATGGCCACGACCACAGTAGTTGCTTTTCTTGCCACTTTTTTTGCTATTTTTGTTTATTTATTTGCCACGGCCTTGATTTCTTGTAATTTTATTGATGATGTAGTGTTATTTGTTTGTCTTGATCGAAATTTGCCTTTTCGGTCATCTTTGGACATCGATCGACCATTACGTCCACGTTAATGGGATCAATCGATGTTGATGGGCTCCAATGGACCTGCAAACGATTAATAATGACATTAATAATCAAATTAGGTAATGGGCCATGGAATAGGACCAATGTCATAGCTATGGGCTTTAAGTAAGTTTACTTAGCTTAGGAGTTTAAGTTGTGAGCCAGCCTTTATAGGGTGCCCGGCCCTGAGACAGTTTCATGCTTCGATCCTGATTTGTTGTCGAGTATAAATGTCGAGGCTTTGTTTAATTTGGGCCGCTTATGTTTTAGGTGGCCACCTCGAGGTCCACTTCCGTAGGCAGATCGACCACCGCAGGCACTACCAGCATTGGAGCTTCTGAGTTTGATTCTAGGAAAATGACCTGGCCAAGTTATTTGCCAACCATGGATGCAATGTGGGGATGATCTAATACCCCACTTCGACCATCCTGGTTGACTACCTTTAGGCTTCTTGCTTTCTCCTTGGGCTACTTCAAGTTGGGGATTATGCTGCCCCTTAACCCTTATTTTTGATAGAAATAAGGGTGTGCCCTAGGAGAAATTATGTAATTTGTTATCGTGAGTAATTTATCATAATGAAAATAAATATATCATTTTAAATATTCCTAGTCAAGATGTATCGAGACTGGATATTGATATATATGTTAAGACTAGAGTACGATACGCTATCCAAATGCGGGGTAATGTATTACTCATGGATTCTGGGGCCCCAAGGGATTATGTACTGATAGTTATTGGATAATTATGGAATGACTCACTCGATAGTTTCTATCGGTTAATATAACTAAGGTCAAATAGAAAATATAGATAAGTCTAACTTACACAGTTCTCTCGACTTGAAAGTACTATTGATCTTTAATGTGGAAGCTCTGCTATGATCATAGTTAAATCATGAAATGACGACCATTAAACGACTATAATTGGATCGAGTTGAAGCATTGGAAGTGAAACATTATACAAGAGAGGATTCGTCTTCTCAGTTATATGAGGTTAATATCACGGTTAACTGAAGTCAACTTAAAGTCAAGTCTCTGGTTAGAGCATTTAAGTTAATAATAATTGTTATTATTGAACCAAAGACTTTGTGTTTGGACTATAAAGTTGAATGTGGACGATATTGGAATTTTGACCATCACCAAATTCCATAATTCTAAAGTGGTATAGTTTTAATGAAGAGAATTGACGTAAATAATTGTCACTATTAGGTAACGCTTAAATAAGTAAAATTGGATTTTTCCCAAAAGATGTGTAATCGGTGAATTCAGCCAATATGTCACACCACTAGTTAAGGTGATATGTGAACATTAATATTTGAATTATTCGATATTAATCACTGACTGAATTTATAGCTTGAGTCGCACAACCGTAATGATGAGTTCTCCGAAAAACCACATAATTTAATTAATTAATAAGATGTTTAATATTTAAGAAATATTAATTATTATTTAATGTTTCGAAGTTGTTTGTGATTATTTAAATGCATTCATAAATGTCACATTTGCATGCATATATATACGATATCAATTTAATTTTAAACGGGTTTAAATAAAAGATAACTACATTTAGTGATTTACGTAAATCATATGTCATTTGATGGCATGTAATTTCAGTCATTCCATGTAAAGAGGTGAGAGTGGGGAGAGGAAGAAAATCAAGGGAATAATTTAGGAAAGTTTTAATCAAAGAAAGAGAAAGGTTTCATTTTTTAATTAAAACACGTCCACTAATTTATTTTCTACAAACAACTCATTCTTTATCATTCGTTCATTCTTTTCTCTCTCCTTCTAACTTTTCATGACAGAAAACAAAATAAACTTTTCAACCCTAAATCAAATGCAAACATAAAAAGTATATCATGAAACATAAATGGTTCATCCATCTCTTGTAAGGATTGAGTGTGGATTTCAAAGATTTGAGGAGATATCATCGTTCAAGTTGCATTCTTTTGGCTATGTCTTAAGGTAAAATTTTGATTTTATTTATTCATATAATCTTCTTATTCATATGATTAGATCTCTTGATTATCATATCTGAATATAAGTTTATCTATTTAACTTGATCTAATCCCTTTTTATCATATGTTTTTTAATAATATATGCTTACAATATCAATTTGATTTAGATCCATTTTATGCTATTCCATTTTTGATTACATGTCCATATTCTTAACATTAGAGTTATGACATATTACATGTTATTTAATTAGTTGTTCACGATGTTCTTATAGTTCAGATCTAAAATTTCATATTTATATGCTTTTATTTTATTTCAACTCATATAAATTACATATATTGTCTACTTGAAATCATATGAGATATAAATTTTACATGATTTTTGTTTGAATTTTTTGTTAATGTATTCTTTTGTTTGAAATTAAAAAAACATAATCGGACTTTTATGTAAATTTGTTAACTTCTAATTCTAAAACATGCTAAATCAAAAACTTCACATATTCGTTTACTATTTTAATTTTAAAAGTAGCCTACAGTTAATTACATATATGTGCAAGAGTGTTGTTTTAATTTAAGGTTTAGAAAATTTACTTTTTATGTAAAATCATAATTTTAACTTTAAACTTCTTCCTAAGTTGAAACTTGATTTATATTTGTTAATTCTAGATTTCAAAATATGAGAATGGTCAAAATTAATTTTATGTGTATATATGTTTTAGAGTTTAATTACTGATTTGAAATGACATTTATTGAATGCGTAAAGGAAGGAGCAAAGTTAACTTTTGTCTATTAGTAAAATACCATTTAATATATTATGTATAAGTGTAAGTTGAACTTATATATACATACGTTACTTCTACTTATATGTTTTAAAATATAATTTGGACAACAAAGGCATGTGTTAATTTTGTAGTAAATGTCATTAATTTATCAATTAACCTAATTAAATAGAGATGGAGATAAAAGGTTTCTCTCTTTACATTTATGGACCATCTTCCCCTATTTAATTATTTGTATTAAGAAAAAGAACAAAAAAGTTTCTTTCTTTAAACTTTTATATGTTTATTTACGTATTTTTATATGCTACTCATATGATGTCCTTATCGTTCAAACACTTGAATGTATTTGATACATTCATCATATTACATATTTATTTGAATTAAATTTAGAACTCCTTTAATTATGAAATTAAAAAATATTTATTTTGTTTAAAGGAAATTTAGAAAAGTTCTAAATATATTTAGACTTCCTAGGCCATTAAAGATCCAATAAAGGAATTTTTTTAAATTTACTCATTAACTTCGCTGTAGACTGGCCCAATTCCAATAATGGTATCAAAGCCTAATAGCCTATGCGGTCTAAATTAGTCATGTTTTGGCTAACTAATTAAGCTTGCCCACTTAGTACAGTGTCTAGAAAGGTAATATCTAGGATTGGAGTTGAGCAATCAAGTGCCATGTCATATCCGGTTACCTGCTTGGCCTAAAAGGTCAGTGAGCCCAAAGATTGCCTTAATAGAAAAGGCCCAATTTGAATTAGGCATTGGATTAATTTTTCAAATAATTTTGAAAATTAAGACATGATTTTAAAATTAAAAGTTAAATTTAAAATAGAAATATATTTATTATAAAAAGTTATAATATAACATAAATTTTCAAAATGTTTGAAAAGGTAATGAAATTTTCAAAATGTTTGAAAATATTTAAATTTGAATTTTAAAATTTATTAACAAGATTAATAAAATAAATTAACTAAATAAGTTAATTAACTAACACTTATATGCATGTATTATATATATTAATGTATGTTATGTTATTTTGGAGCGTTTAAGATAACAGAAGTTTACATATATGTATATAGGATAATTTTTCGACACTATATAATTTAATTAAATAAATTTATTAAAGGTTAATTAATTGAATAAATTAATTAAATGTTAATCATTAAATTAAAAGTTAATTGATTGAATAATATATACATACATATGATATTTGTGCAATACTATAAAGGTCATAGTAGTAATAAGTATTCAATATAAATGTTATATTGAAATAATATAAAATAAATTAAAAGAGTTAATTAATTAAAATTAATCAAATAAGATTTAGTTAATGTAATGTTATACATAAGATTATTATATAAGTAAATTAAAATATAAAAGTTATATAATAATGAAGCATATATATTATGAGTGTATAAACTAATGCTAGAACATTAGAAAAACCTAAATAGACTTAAGGAACCAATACATATGTATAGTATTATACTGTGATTTTAGATGTGTCCGACACTTGAATCACAAGAGTATTCAAAAGAAATACAGTATTCCTTAAATCGATATCACTCGAGTTAATATACCGAAGAGTATGAATCTTTAATATAAAGTTGTTCTCTATCATTTATATATTACTAGGTTACTTGCATACTCTTTTGTTGTTGAGCTTTGCTCAACACAACACCAAAAAGGCTTATTTGTAACGAACATAGTTGTTACAAATGAAATTTATAACAGATATAGTCGTGAGCGGTACAGGCGTGAGGAAATTCGTTACAAATATTTATAACGGCCTCTACCCGTTATTAGATATATCACTTACCAACGGACTTTGTCGTTAGAAATCTAAATTTTGTAACGAAATAGGTTGTTATTATTTGCATCGGTTTGTAACGGGTATCTTCCGTTACTTAGTTTTCCCTTTCATGGTGGAAGAAGGGGTTGTCATTCTAAATTATCACGACCTTGTCCGTTACAAATTTCATCATTAGTAACGCACTTGTTCGTTACAAATTTCGTCAATAGTAACGACTATGCTCGTTATAAATTTCGTCTTTAGTAACGAATATGTTCGTTACAGCTACCAAACCATATAGAGCTGCATTTTTACTAGCATTTACATTACAGAATTGTCTATCATAATACAGTAGGTACATACATATCAAAAGTTACAGAATTTCGATAACAATAAGCAATTACGCATCCAAACATCCAACTTAAATTGCACAAATATTTGACAACAAATTAAAGGAAGATTCAAAATTTTGCAAGTTCATCATACATAACTAAAGAGTATGAAATCAAAATATTACAAGTTCTAACATTAATTCAAAATAAATTCTAGATCCTACAAACAACGAACTGCTACCAAACAATACATACCAACTACTCTACTCCTTACTACACAGCAGCCTTCCCTATCATACAAACCAACCACTTCAACTGTCACACCATACCACCAGATATCATAGTCACCATCCTCTACATTTGCCATCATCACTGTGCTGCCTCAAAACCCCTACGAGCCTGAATGCCAATTCCACATCAAGATAAAATCATCACCATTTACCTTCAACTGCAACCCTCCACTGTCATGATTGACGAGCCTCTACTGTTATCATCATCAAACTGACTTACAACACCCCATTCAACATCATAGCATACTCCATTGTATGCATATATCTCGACCATTGTCAACATTTCTACAACTCTGCCATCCACCTTCAGCAGCACTTCTACTACATCTCCCCTGTGTGCATGCGCACACTACAATAACCTTGCACATACACACTTCTTGCAATTTCAAATTTCATCTCCCCTTCCATTTTCAAAACTGACGTCACATTTCCACTGCGCCTTCACATTCACTTTTCCTGCAACCAGTCATGCTCCAGCAACTCCGGGACAACAGGCACGACTGCATATATCACCATTCACTGCAGCCAATCCACCATTCACTGCAGCCAATCCCCCTGAAATCCACCTGTACGACCAAAGTCACAAAACCAAAAATTTCAATTATAAACAACAGAGACCCTACGTATTCTTCAAGAGTATATCAATGTCGTAGTGGTCTGGAAGCCTCAGAGATATACACATTTAAATTTCCCAACATGGTTAATTTCTTAATCTTTTCATACACCTCAATATTTAATGTAGATACTCACAGGGTTATATGTGGCTCCCGGTTTATTAGAATCAGGATATTCATTCTAATTTTCTAAAGTTAATGGCAGGCCATCAATTTTCAGTAGTAGATAAGGAAACTTCTTACATACTTATTTAACATATCAAATATTAAAACATTTTTATTGTTTTATGTACTTAAAAACATTATAATCAAGGATAACTAAACATTGCTGCTTACTCTCATTACTGCAGTGGCATTTGCTCCATGGCCATTGGTCACTTGAAATTCTCCTTTTATACTTCCAACGTTTTTGATCAAAAATACAGATGGATCATGATCGTCCCATATAGTGCTTTCAGGATAATCTGCTGTAACCGATATATCTGTTTTTACCTATAATAACAACCGTGTATGAATTAAAACAAGCTCCGTTGATGAATTCGCAGAAAATAGTAAATACAATGATCTTCAAATAATTCCGATGGAAATATATAGAAAACAATCAAGCCCAAGTAGCATAAGTATATTTGTTCCAGTGCACAAACTTTTTTAAGCTGTACATTATCTTGCTTTACAAAACCTTGTATTATTTGCCTATAGTGTTGTTTGAATTTTTAGTCAGACCTTTTAAAAAATTAAGATAGCAGAATATCTTAGTACTCAAATCAAAATTGTGTTAAATAAACGAGCTGGCAAGTGTAAATGGTAATGAGCACCTGCAAGAAGAAGCCATTTGGTGCTTTAACTCGGACATGACTCTTGTCATTTTTGCTTTGAACTATCATGAATGTCTCAGCTGGGTTCGAAGAGTTTGAAACAGCGATCAAATTGATACCCTTGCCGCCATTGTCCAATCCTATGAACTGCCAATTAGGAATACGAAACTGGAATGTATTCTCTGTTATCCTCCACAGCTGTAAAAACAAAATAAACAAATAAAGATGAACAAACATCCGTAGTTGAGCACAGTAGACGCAAACAATAAGTGTACCCTGAAAGTCTCCCATCCAAAACTTGTGCAGTTGGCAATAATTCTTGCACCTCCTCCATTCTCAGCACATAGATATATATTCTGTGTAACTGACTTAAACCGAAGTTGAGTCCCATCCTAATTAATAACAAAACCAATCCTAACTTGTAAATATATACATGAGACTGGAGTCACGCTACTATAGTATCTGCCAAGTTGCACATGGTTATTTACAAAATATATTGCTGCCAAAACCTAATTAAACCATTTGGCAAAGCACTGAGATATCAATGGAAAAATAAATTAGAAAGAAAATGCAATATTTAGATCAGATCATTGGTAATAAATATCTTTTTTAGTTATCAACTGATGATTTTATGGCACACTACTGCAAAATTGTACTTGCAGCATCTGTTTAATTGGTATTCAAAGAAACATCATAAGCAAGACACATGTTTTAGAATTAGAAAGTTAAAGGATCCCAGGTAAAAGAAATAAGAGCTTTTGCAATTTTTGTTAAGTTTTATTCTTTCCAACTGTATTTTATCGATAAAATAAACCAGCTTCAAATTTTATGTCCACTGATTATATTTCCTTAGAAAGAAAACAGTGAAAAGAACATGTTTAAAACAATGGTATAGTCAGTTGCCCCGATGAAGACGAAAACAAACGATAGTGGTAAGGTACCAATGAATTTACTCCGGTTGTGGGCTTAAATTCGATTTACGATCTTATTAATTATTCAATTTCTTAAAGAATCAAGAGGAGGATAATTCCCAATCAGGACAATTACAGACCAATCAATATACATTCTTTCAATTATTAAATCGCAATAAGGAAAAAGAATTTACCTGCAATCTGACGGAGACGCAAAGATTTTTAGACGAAGCGAGTCCAGATGCGATGATTGGTGGTTAGATCAACAGGAAAAACAAGAAAACAGTTTCATATTCAGTTCAAAATTTTAACAAGGATAGTAAGATATGCTACAGATGAACGGTAGAAGAGAAAATAGTGATTATCGAGTAAGATCAAATAGAGCACTGAAAGAGGATAAATTCATAGAAAAGTACTCAAATCATGAGAAAAAATAATGTAAAAATAATCTTACATTAAACTCATTGTCACTCTTTCGAAAAATTGGTTCCATGTAGCTTCCTAGTCTTGTAGCTGCATAAGCAAAAGTTGTTTGCATAAATAAATAAAAATTATATCTGATTGCCAAAATTAAATTACTGGATGTATGCGAACAGGGAACAAAGAAGAGGACAAGGATTTATTGGCCCAGCTATTGATAATGTAATTTTATCTTCATCTAATATGATCTACACTTACAATAATCGCCCAACATCTAAAGGCTCTGGGACATATACAGCCTTATTTGCTGCTGCATAATAAGTGGATAGATTGTGCATACCGTTCCAAATAGTGCTTCAGTTAATAAGCAATATGTGTTGTCATCAAGAATATCAATGAGTTCTCCATCTAGATTGACCGATGTGTCCTGCCATGAATAAGTAGTAACATCGTGTTTAGTAAATATGATGCAACTTGAAATATGTTGAGCTATTAAACTGTGGCAACTTAAGCTTACAGACCAAGAATATGAAAGTTGATTCAAGGTAAAGCTATTGGCATCATATATCCTAATGCAACAAATAATTTTCAGTTTCTAGGAATCTCATTAACTCATTACTTGGATTTTCCACTTAATAAACATTCACACCAACCAAACCATCGAGATAAAACAGTTGCCATTATGAATACTGTCCTAGTCTAATTAATACTTATGGTTTAAGTCATTAAATTCTTTAATTCAAATCATAAGAAATAATGTTTATTAGTATCTGCTCCACTATATTATACTATTTTTCTAGGTAAAATAATAGTGTTATTAGCTTATGAGGTGTCGTCCATAACTCAAATAATCCATGTGCATGGTGTTTAAGTTACGTCAAACTCACCTTTCTACACAATAGACCACTAATGATTAAGAAAGTATCTTATCATAATCAGCTCGAATAAACACCATTATTTCACCTTTAAATCTAATAAAGACATTTCAAAATGATGTCCATATATAGATTTACGTATGTTATATAATGTGGATCACTCTGAGTTTCATATATATACGATATTACATTTTGAATACTCTGATAATCTTTGTGTATGATTATTAAGTCAGAGCCATAGCAAGACATGCACTGATTAATGTATAGGTAAACATGCTTAGTCACATTAACATATATACCATCATCCTACTAACCTACACAACCCAGTCGCTATCTAGAGAGAAACAAAGAAGTATTTATTTTTTATTTCTTTCCTCTGAAAAATGGAACCGGACTCATCAATAACAGCAGTAACAATAATAGGATCAAAATCTTGTAAACCTAATTCTGTATGAATGTGTAGGTTTAACATGAAGATGAAAATACCAATGACAACTTCAGTAAAAGGAGGTGGTTTAGGTTAGAAAAAACTAAAGGAAATCAACGAGTTATTTGTTTAAAAAGACAATGGAATCTATTGAAAGGTGATTCAATTGAGACCAGATGGTTGACAAACAAAAATATAAATTCAAACATGTGGGAACTACAAATTTCAAACTGATTTTCAAGCACTATAAAGAATATTTTGAAAGTAAGAGACTAATCCTTAAGTTTGTTTGATAGGAAAATAACAAGTTGCAATAATACAATTTTGTGGTTTAATCCTTGGATAGATGGTTCTGAATTATCAACACATCGAGGTATGCTTCCTTGTCTAGGACAACTCAATGTAAATTGCATAATAAATTATAGTGTAAGGAAACCATAGTTAAAAAGGGAAATCAGAGATACTAGTAATGAAATTTCATAGATAAGCATTTTTAGTAATATATTAGAGGACTTATGGTACTGCAACACTAACAATAATGGAACGTTCATTTCCAATGAAAAATTATACGTTATCAGAAATCAAGATGACAAGGTCAAATGGTTTAAAACAACATGGAAGAACAAAGATACCCTTAATATGTTGTTTTCTCTATTCAGAAATTTCCTAACTAAAGAATAGATTCTTGATACCTGCAATTTATCTTCCACTCAACTTGCAATCGACGAATGGGCTAGGAAAATCTACGAATGGAAAGCTAAATCGTATTCGGCCGAGCTTTGACTCAACTTGCAATCAAACCCGCAATTTATTCGACTAAACTGAAAACCTAAAAAATCAAACTAGAGCATCTTTGAATGTTAACGAGTATTCCCCTTTTGTTTGGCGGAAAGGGAAAATAATTTGGAGATTTGGCGGCCAAAAATGGGAAGCGTAATTTGCTATGACGTTGTGAGTTCAGATGTTATTTTCCTTCTTTTACCCTTTTGTTTTCAATTATTTTCATTTTTACCAAATTTTGTAACGGTGTAAAGCAGTGATAAACTATTTACAACGGCTTTGAAAGTTTTATAACGGGCGTTAAGTGTTATTATTTTATAACGGCATTTGATTGTTAGTAATTCAGAAATATTTTTGTTGGGAATTTCATGTTTTGGTGTAGTGCAAGCTAGGGATGTTTTGTGTAGTGCTATTAATATATTGAATAGACGAGGTAAGATAACTGCACATATTTGTTGAGTTGTCCTTAAGGTATGTGCATTATACTTAGGTCATCGCGAAATGATAGGTCAGAGTGAATAGTCCCACTTTACTTGTTGAACTTTCCTCAAGGTAAAGATAGGATTAAGGCATAGAAGTTCTATGTGATACAACTTATAATGAGTTATCCATTGTATGTGGATCTATGATTAGTTGAGCTTTCCTCAATGTCAGAATCCCAAGGCATACGAGGCCTAACACCCACTAATAAAGTCAAATGACTACTATGTTTCGCTTAAGGTTTGTGAAACATAAATGACTAGTGGAAGCCTTATTAAAAAAATGAAATGATAACATTTATCCTTTCTAATATTGTAAGAACATATGTTATATAACGTTATAATAATCAACATAGATAAATTAGTGCATTTAATATGATTGATGAAATGTTTATCGATTAAGATATATAAATGAACTGAATTAAAAACTGCCAAATAGAAATATAACACATACTCACTAATAAATGCTTTGTGCATGTAACTTTTCAACATCCATGCAATCACTTTATTTTACAACTATTTAATGCATTCATAATTCGATTTCTTACCTGTTTATTTTATCAAGACCATGTACTGTATTCTATGAGTTTGAATTCTAAAAGAAATACAAATCTATGGATATTTGACCCATATAATATAGCATATAAATATTATATGGCGAACGGTCATAGTTTGTAAGGTACAATATTTCGATAAAACTATTTCATCCAAAATAAGCAAATAAACCATAATGCAAGATCTAGTATTCAATTTTGATTGATTACAAAAAAGACCATATTGTATTAAATGTAACACAAAATATCAAAACTATAATATAGATATAAGAACTCGATCACTGAAATATCATTTTGACTAGTTTACGTAAAGTATAACGTATTTGATGTCTTTAAATGTTAAGAATAATCGAATGCGCTTTTTTAAAAGTTCGTTATGATATTGTAGCAAGTGTTTTTCTGAATGGTTTGACCATTTGAAAAGGAAAATGAATGTATAAGAGTAAATGTGATTTACGGTACAGTTAGGATGAAGAGAGTGAATAGTCACTTCCGCTTCATGAAAAAATGTTGGAAACAATAATTAATAATATGATTAATAATTGACATTGGAATAAGAAATATGATTTCCATTCCAAAATGTATTTTTGCGCCTAAAATTATTTCCTATGAGATTTATTTCTATGTGTTCAAGATATTTGATCAAAGAACTGTCCACTGTAAATTTGTTGCAGTATATGAAATAAATAGTCTATATTAAGTGGATGATGGACCTCCGTATTCGATATTCTATTATATAATGGCAAAATAAAGGTAGGATGCCATATAACACTTATTGCATCAAGTTATGAATTTGTTTTGTAAAACATAACAAACATTATTTATGAAGTAATGATTATTTTTCGGTATTGACTGAAAAATAGACATAGTTATATTTCAGTGCGAATATTATGAATATTCATTATGAAATAAAACTATAATGTGGTATTTATTCTCAAAACAAGTGATGCATTGGAAAATAATGAAGTATTATTTACAATTATTTTGGAATTATCGACTAAGCGATAGTTTTGAGAAATAATTTTTATTATATGATTATGAATCATATATTACTGGCTAATTATATCTCAAATAGTTAAGGGCTATGCACCTATTTAGTGAGAGCATCATAAGTGTTGATGAGCTCTTCGAATTGATACATACTGAAGTTGCCAAATTGGTTCCACATACTTGGTTATTTATCAACGATTTATCATCGATATGGATATGTGTATTTGATACAAATGTGGTATATCTATGATAAGATCATAGAGTATAAAACGAAAGTAAATAAAATAACGTGCAATAAAATAAAATGATTTGATCAGGTAAGTGAGTATATTGGAAAGAGTTCCGTACGTATCTAAAAATGAATAAAGATTCAGTCTCAAAAGTCACTCCTTTCTGTGATAATAATGATGTATAAATTAGGAGGAATAAAACTTTGTTGGACAAAGTATGATTTATTGTGAGTGAAGTGGAGTTAATTTCTTTTTATAAGGTCATGTACTTAAGACTGGTACACAAGGTTAACATTATTTCATCTAAATAATAGTGTACTAAATCATACAAGATAAGGGTTAACCCAACATATTCTAAGCCAAGAAGTTGGCAGGCTGTGCGAGTCGAAAGTCTGCATATGATAATTATTTGCTTGTTATCCTGTACGAATCTCCCTAAAAGAAGTTTAGGAAAGACTGTCATTGGATGGCATATTTATGTTTCGAACATAAGTTTGTAAACTAAAACAAAATCAGTTTTATATATAAATTTTTTTATAAAATGTTCGTGAATGCCTATTCCATCGCATTAAGAAACAATTTTGTTTCGAGAAATACCAACTTCACAATAAAGGAATTTCTTTGAGAAATTATAGTTATCAAAATGGATATGGATACGATCCAAAAATAAAATTGATTGCATGGGATGACATTAAATTAACCTAATCTAAATGAACACATCACGTTAGAGTGTCTAATAAGTATTCTCACATACTGGAGAGAAACTATGTTTTTTTATCAGTGTCGACAATATATAATCCTCAGTTGTCAATTAAGCCATTAAGAGTATTGACTCTACAATGATCCATAATTCCAAAAGGATTCCAAATATGTTATCAAAATATAATTTTGTAGTCGTATCTGAAAGGATAAGACCCATCAGCCACGATTGTGTCTTTAAATGACTAATGCAATTGGAGTTTAATGAGCAACGATGATAAGAATAACCTCGTAAATTTCAGTTGTTGAAATTAGCATAATGGGTTCACCATTCAACATGCTTAAGTTAATTTGGATTAGATAGTGAAATAAGTACAGAATCGAAACTTATCTGCGATAATTGGAACATCGTCAGCAGGACCTCGGTTCCTCCGCAACCCCCCTGATCTCTTCTCCCAATATAGGGATACTTCTGGCACTTCCCTGTCGAAGCATTTAATGCCCACTTGTGTTTCCAGATCTGATAGACCCATCTGCCTGATATGTGTTCCGCAGACTCTCTAGTCATGACTTTGCTTCCCAATCGAGACAGAAGTGTTTACACGCTGTTATTAAGAAGGTTTTGGACTTCATCCTAGTGTAGGATGACCTTAGTTTTGTTATTTTGTTTTATTTTCTTTTTAGTTTTCTACAGATCAAGTTGTTACTACGGATGATTTTGAGTGCATTTTAAACTTTGTTCCAACTCCTCCATCTGTTCAACAACTTGAATTCGCTTAATCTATGTTGTACTGTTAATATATGGAAGTGATATGTACTCTTTTTCCTTGTAAGGTACCCGATTAGATTAGGGGGGTTGCAAGGTTTTAATGAGGCATATCATGGAAATATATGTCCTATTATGTTAATAAAGTACATTTTTCAAAAAAAGAAGTTAATTTGGATTTACTTGCAAATTTATCGCTTGATAAGACTTAGTGTTGGTACTTATGTGCTGAAATGTAAGATTCTGGACAATGATTTAGAATGACTATTTGTATATAACAACCAAAGTGACTCGAAGTGAGTGGAAGCGATATTGGGTTTGTGGATTTTCGGATATGATCCAAGAATAAATATGAAAGTGTCATTCGAAAAGCATTAAAATTATACAAGTGTTTTGATAGATGTATCAAATAATTTGACTTTCAATCAAAATGCAAAGAAATGGTGTACTTATAAGAAAGAAAGTTAAGAGGTACATAGATATTTATAAACTATAAGTAAACAACACACTGTTGATTGTTAATGATGTACTTGTATTAAAATCAGTTTTGGTTGTTTTAAAACTCAACATTAGATTTTTAAATGATGTATTTTATAGTAAGTATAAAAGATATTGGAAATGTCCCAAATAGATACGCAAAGACCCCTTATTAAAATGTTTAATATGGAATATACAAGATGGATTCCTTATGCATTGACAATAGCAATTATCAAATATGTTGTCTACGATATCGTATTTTTTTCATGTATTTGATACATGAAGAAAATATCAAATCCAAATAGTTGCCACAAAATGGCTGTTTGAGATGTTCTCATTATTTATGAAATACTGAAGAATTGTTTACAAAAACAACGAACTCCTTATGAAGGAGTATTCAGACTCGAACTTTCATAAGAAATATGGAGTATAATATGTCATTAATAAATTCAAGTTAAGAATATTTGAACTGGAAATATTTCTAATGAAAGATCTTGGCTAATTTAATGTAAAAGGCTAAGTACATTGCTTAGAGCAGTGCCGTAATAAAACCAATGTACATAAATATAAATTCACAAATTTATAACCGAGCTGAGGGTAATTCCAAATGTTGAGAATCCTACAACATTGTTATACAATAACATGTTACAACATAGTTTATTACAGAACATAGAGCTCACTGGAAGTTAAGAGACATACTTCGAATTGTTCTATATGATAAAGGTAGTTTATCAATTGATGTGAGTTAATTGACAGAGTAGATAATTGGAACATAATAGCATTCTCATTCACTAAGGGACTGGCTCAATAGATTTTGAGAAAACTGATTAGAGAAGTTGGAATAATATTCCATAACTGACCCAAGTGCAAGTGGGAGATCGATAGAGATATGCATATTCCCTAGGGGAAATTATGTAATTTATTACATATATCTAACTCAATAATAAATCTTGTTTGAGATAAAAGGTGTTTTCTTTCAATAGAAAATCCATAAATCATATATGTTGTGATAGTAGTTACAAAGTGTTGTAACTGTAAGTAATTTATCATTATGAAAATAAATACATCATTTTAAATATTCCTAGTAAGATGTATCAAGACTAGATATCAACATTTCCATTGAGACTAAAGTATGCAACGCACTTCAAATATTTGCAGTGTATTACTCATGGCTAGTGGAGGCACCAAGGGTTTACGTACTAATAATTATTGGATAACTATGAAATGACTCACTTGATAGTTTTCTGTTGGTCAATATATAACTGATGTCAAACATGAAATATGATGTGACTAATTTACAGAGTTCTCTTGACTTAAGAATACTATTAATCTTAAAAGTCGATGCTCTGCTTTATTTATAGTAATTTGTGGCACGATGTCCATAGAACAACTATAGTTGGGTCGAAAGGAAGTATTGGAAGTGAAACACTATTCAAGAGAGGATTTGTCTTGTCGGTTATACAAGGTTAGTGCCACGGTCAACTGAAGTCAACTCAAAATCAAAGTCTTTGGCTAGAGCATTTCGGTTAATAATAATTTTTATTATTGAACCAAGAACTTTGTGTTTGGACTATAAAGTTGAATGTGGATGAAATTGGAACTTTGACCATTATCAAATTTCACAAGTCCATAGTGGTATAGTTTTGATGAAGAGAATTGGTGTAAATAACTTAACAGGTAACACTTATATAAGTAAAATTGGATTTTACTAAAAGATGTGTAAGTGAAAAATTCATCTAAAATGTCACACCATTAGCTAAGGTGATGTGTGAATGTTAATATTTAAATTGTTCAATACAATCGCTGACTGATTTGACACCTTGAGTCCCACGGCTGTAATGATAAGTTCTCCAAAACCATATGATTTAATTAATTTATAAGATGTTGTAAACTGATTAATATTTGAGAAATGGTAATTTATTTCACTCATTTTGAAATAATTAAGTAAGTCAAAAGTTTAAGTTTTGATTATTTAATAATTTATTCAGTTAATTTATTTATTAGGGTAATTACTATTTAATTAATTAATTAAATAATAAGGGTAAGTAATTAGAGTTCAAAGAATGATTTATCAAGTTAATTAATTAAGGTTTAAATAATGATTAATTAAGATATGAGAAAATTATTTTTTATTTAACCAAGCCTATTCATTTTAGTTAATTGTTTAATTAGATTTAATTATTTAGTTAATTATTATTAATAAAAGGTTAGTTAGCTTAATTTAGGTTTATTTTCTTAAATAAATGTTAATTAGTTAGAGTTTAATTAAGGTTTAATTACAGATAAATTTAGGATTATTAATGATTTAATTTTGATTTAATCAAGATTAATTAAGGTTTATTTAAGTTTTAAACTTATGATTTAATTAAGGGTTATTTGTTTTAAATTTTCTTTTAAAACACTATCGGTTATTTATTTTTAACTAACTTTTTTTTTGTAATGGTACTTATATACAACATGTCACTGGGACAGCAAATCATAAATCATGTGTCAATAAATGTTTGAATCACGCTACGCAAATTTTGAACTTGTGACCTCTCGCACTAAAGTCGAATCACTTAACCATTGTGACAAAGGTGCTTGTCTAACTAACTTTCTTGTTTAAGTGAATTGTTTTATAACCAAGGATCTCTTGTCCATCACTACTACAAAACATGTCATTTGCATCGTTTGTTTACCCCCCTTTTGCATCAGTTCAACATCCGATGCACATGCAACCAATGCAACAGGCTTAACAGTTTTGCATCAGTTCTAAAACTGATGCAAAACGGTCCTTTTTGCATCGGTTATTACTAACAATTGATGCAAAATACGGTTGGTTGCTTGGACACGGCCCTCGTGTTGCATCGGTTGTAATGAAAACCGATGCGGCAAAAGAACTTGTTGCATAGGTTGTTGTTGGAAACCGATGCAACATAAAAGTCTTTGGGTTTAAAAGGCTTCTTTGTTGCATCGGTTTTTTATAACCGGTGCAAACTAATCCCTCTATTGCATCATCTATGTATACCTGATGCAAAAAAGCCATTCTCATAAATCATTATTACAGTACTTAAATAGACAATATATATATCATTGATTATAATAAACAATTACTGCATGCAATATTACAGCCATTCAAAATTAAATTTGATGGCAAATACAAACTGAATAACATAACACTAAAATAAACATATATCAATTATAGTGTTAATAATCTATACAAAATAATGGTTCATGCATTCATTTTAGCAGCATAATTCAAATCTTTAGTACAATCATTAAGTGGTATATAGCCTTAATTCAGATCTTTAATTAGTACAACCACTAAGAAATAGTATAGTGAAAACCTTAAAAACTTCATGGAATCTTGAAAACCCAAATTTTTAGGCTTCAGCTCAAAAGCATATGTTGCATTTCATGCTTCCAATGTCAACTTGAACCTGGAAAAACAAGAAATAAACATGTTTTGGCAATTTGATTAATATATAAGACCTTGCATTTCATTCTACGCAACTACAAGCTAGCACATGATAAATGATTCTCACCAAAATAACAAACACCATTGTTTAAAATGAAACGAAGACCAACTAACTTAAAACCAAACTGAAGTTGATGTGACGCTGACATATATAAATAGCAAAGTTGCACACAATAGACAAGCATGGTTGAATGAAAGTTCAAGACATAAGAAACAAACTGAAGTACCAAATCAAAGTTAAAATAGTGCATTCACCCTTGTAGTTACACCTTCACTTATGCAAGCTGGCAATGTGTTCAACCAATCTTCACATGCAGATCTCTAGACATATCAGCCAACAAACTGAAATAAGAACATTTTGAGCCACTAGATCTTTGATCTAATAGCAAGATCCTTGAGTGTCTCCCTACGTTACCCCAATTCTTGTGATACTACGCGTACTTTGGTCAAATTGGTAGAGTTCTATACTTCTGTCACATGTTGGCCAGTAAACATAGTAATGTGGCAGACGAGACTTACATCACATGACATGTAAACTTGTAATAAAACAGATTTATATTAATCATTTGAATAATAGGATTGTAAGAAAAAGGCAGAAGGAGCTTACTGAGAAGGTCTCTGATGAAGAAAAATGTTCAGTTTCTCAATAGCAGTTCCAACAAATACACTACCAAGAAAAATGCCGATAACTATGAAGTAATATAGCTTCCCTTATTCTATGGATTCCAGACAATGAAAAATGTCCTTCGACTTTTGACATAGTCAACAGAATTCTCGGAAGCGGACTTACGAAGATTTTCAATGCCGGACCAGGAATAAATACTTGCAAAAAAGATTTTATCGCCTTTCTGTAAAAATCAAATTGCAACTGCAAAATAAAGTTTATGTTAGTCTGAATCTTAATAACGGTTACCAAAAAAAGGGTGATTATGGTTCGGCTAAATGACATCGTTGCTTGTAAAAAACCAAAACTAGGTATCACCGATATTTTGCATGTTTTTGGCCAACTATACGAAAATTAGCATCAATGTTTTCTGAAAACATTGTTTCAGGAATGGAAAAATGATTTTGCCTTTCTCAATAGCAATTCCAGGGTACTACTTTTCTGCTGCGGGCATTAAGAAAGGAGCATACTTGTTGAGAGTTTCAAGATTTGCTAAAGTTTGCACAACAGTAATAGGCGCCATATAGAATTACAAAAGACCAAAAGCAGCTAAAGAAATCAGAGTTTTACGAAAGTCGACAAAAATATATGGTATGGAAAGATTTTTCCAATCAACACTATATGGTTCGAGGGCCTAATAAGTTGACCAGTGTTATGGTTTTTATTAAGTTGACTCTGAGCGCAAATAGCTGCAACCCATCTAGAGCCGACTATAACAAAAGCTACGTGCATGGCTACTTTGGGGTAATTAAGTATTTACTTACGTTCTTCTACAATATGAAACATGAAGGTTTTCTTTGGGGTCATTAACCTAAAGGCATGGCTACTTTAGGTTTGAATTTCTCATGTCATGAAGAAGTAATATGCAATTATTTTTTAATTGACGTGACAACTAAAAGAAGAATCACCTTTTGGAGTTTCCTAACTCTTGCTGGCAATTCCAAAGTTATCTGCAAAGCAGATCAAATTATAGCACTTTGCATGAACTAATATATTAAACAGACACAACGTGTGATGGTATATGATAAATGAGTGAGCTACATGCAAATATGAAGGTTTCATAAATTTATCAAACAGTAGCAAACATGTATGTGAAAGAAAATGATCTTAATGCATGCTGACCTCTTTAAAGACACCGGTATAAGAAATATCCTCAAAACCTTGCATTCAAGAACGTATAAAAATATAAACTGGCTTACAATGATACAATTGTGAAATAGTAAATAAACTAAGAGTAAGAGGGGACAAATTTGTGAAACTTTTTAAGTGCGACTATGTTTGAATCTCCAATATAAACCCCTTCCTTCCCTAACATCACAAAATAGCAATAGTGAACATGTGAAAATGAGCATATATCAATTATTTATTAATTTTTGGGTCATTATAGATTCAATAATGAATCCACTTGCAATTGAGCATGTTAGCTCGGTGAGGAGATGGAATACCTTCTTTAAGTCCTTTGCATGCAAGTATAATGGCTCGATGTAATGATGGAGTGTGACACAGAATCGCAGTTGTATGAAACATTGGATCCCTCCATGAACAAACTTTGAAACTTGATGTGATAAAAAAACCAAATTTTCATTCACAGCTTGAAATAAATACTGACGGTTCGGCACAATGTGATTCATTAACTAATCACTAATGTTATAGTAGATGCAAACATTTGAATTTACTTCCACTCGCTTGAAAACTCAAAAATGAAGTAGAAATTAATAATTTATGCGTGAATCTTATAAATATAGGATTGCATAGATGTTGTGTTATTATGTCATGATGTAGTCAAGCACTATGAAAATTGGATCTTGATATGTTCCAAGCAGTTAGTCCATAATGTCCCGATTGAGGGCAACCCTTTAATAAACTACACATGTCAATGAGGTGTGATAACATTTCTTTTGCCATGTTAACAGACATGAAAGTCATATAATCACATTTACATATGAATTTGTACTGATATAAGGTTAAGAAAACGAGTTCTTGACTGCATTTGATCGGGAGCGACTCTTGACTTGCAAGCAAAAACACCAATTCCACCTTTGTGGAAATAATTGAAAACAAGCAATCTACCATTGTCTTATAGTTGGATTAAATTTCCCTATAATGGATGTGTCTTTATAAAACGTGTTTTTCTCTCTCTCGGAAATCTATTTTTATATGGCAAGTGTCATGGGAATATGTTTCCACGGTTGAGAATATTATATTCAAGTAGTTAAACCCGATGGTTGAAATCTCATCAAAATCCAATTTCCACTGAAGAAGTTATGACATGAACAGCGATAACTTAGTTATTAAGAGGACAATGTTGGAGAATAGGCCTCTGAAGGAGCTTATGACAAAATTTGTAGAGAATTGTTTTCTTCATGTTGAAAAAATGAGTTTTCCTGATGGGTTGATTGAATTGATTTATGAATACATCAACGCTCATACCATCTCAGTTCGTATTTAGGGTATTCCAAGTGTATTTATATTCAATAATAGAGCAAATATGCAAGAGAATCCTCTTTCCCTTATCACTAGGGAGATTCCGTGCTTCGGAAACGGATTTGATGACAAAAATGTTAATGTTAAAATGACATCATGCAAAGGCTGAATTGATGCGGAGTTCATAATTCCATATTTCACGATCGATTGGCATTTGGCGATATAATTACGGTAATAGTGAACATAAATATCAATGCCATTTTCATGGAGTAGTTCCCGTTCCATATACCGCCCATTATTCTGATGCCACATGCCTTTTGCATTGTATGTAACAACAGTAAATAAACAGTTGAAGACAAATTAATTTGTAAACCTTATTGACATGGAATTTCTGTCAAACAGCATCAATAACCAAATAAGGTTACGATGACAGGGAATTAATTAAATAAGCTGATTTAACACATAAATTTTGCATGTCAATAAAACTGGATGTCATTTCAAAATTGAAGAATACCAATGTAATCTATAAAAGAAAATATGAACATGATTGCAAATTTACAAATCCTTTGGGCAGGAATCGCCAGTTTGAACGCATCAACAAAGTGAAAAAATAAATACGCAGATAGAACATATACTGGGTGCAAGTTTCAAACACGAACCGCGATTTTGTTCTTATTTTTCTTTTGACTTCCGAACCACAATCAGTTCACCACTTTCTTCCATTCTTTTTTAGTTTTGATTTCATGTGATAATAAAGAGAGGATTGAGGGAAAAAGACGTGTACCGGGAATCGTCCGTAAATTCTTAATTGGTCTAAGTTCGTTCAATCAAACACATGAACCGACACAGACATTCTTTCACTAAAAACAACCCTTCTTCCCTCACTCAACTCGTTCATTGATGGTTTTTATCAATAGTTTACAAAGAAAATATGGAGGGATCGTAAAACCAGCTCTTCCAATCAAATTACCATTGATACAAAAGAACAAATACACAATATAGCTGGGTTAATTAGGCGACATCAACTATGTGATCTAGGTTTCAAACCTTGTAGGTATAAGGATGACTAAAAATGGGGTTGCATCAGTGAACATGTGGAAATGAGCATAGTTTATGTTTTATATTAAAAAACATACCTTCTTCCATCAGGATTAAAAGCTAAGTGTTGATTGGTCCAAAATGCCCTTTCACGCCTCCAATTTCTTCTTGAAGAATCTATACAACAAAACACAATTCAGAGCCAAACTTTTCTTTAATGAAGACAATAACTACTGGACTAAACTGTAAAAAATGAAGATCTTGGTATGCTAAGATAAAAAATGACCTTGTGATAAAACTTTGCTTCAAATTTTCCTGCACGATGATCAGTCATTGTAACAGTCACTGCATCCTGGCCACCTCCAATCACCACCTGGAAAATAGTCGACGAACATATGTCAACCTAATTTAAATCTTAATATCACACAGTTGACAGCCTAATATCATTATTCCAACAAATAATCACAAGACAGCAAGAAAACCATGAATGAAATAGAAAAAAAGTGGTGAATATTATGACAGTCGCAAAAAATCTGGTAATTTCCTTCAACACTCGTTCTATAACATGCAATAGACTAGTACAAAAGCTTCCTACAAACAACTCACTGTATGTCAATTTTTTTGGGTTTAATTATAATTATATTAGCTAGTTGACCAACAGAATAGATGAAAATTGCAGTGACACTCCATTGAAACTTATAAGTTGTATAAATATTCATCAATTCCAGCTATTAAAAAAAGTAGAGATGTTATTATTGATGCGTAATTGCTATTACCTTTTCTTCACATCCTAAGGAAACTAAAAATCAAATATAATAGTTCAAGAAAAATCTTTTGAAAAAAGAAACAAAAATATAGCAAATGCATACATGATCAAGGAGAGGAGATATTGCACATGCATTAACCGGGGCACTTGTCACGTAAGTCTTCAAAAGAGTAAGTGTTCTTGTATCCCAGAGCTAAACATGGATGCAGAGAAAGCACAGAATAGACAAGACAGTTTTTATTATTTGACATGCAGCTTAAGCAAATTTATTTGATACCTTGGCAGATTTATCCAATGAACTTGTTAAGAAATGCGACCCATCTGCAGATTTTCATAATGAAGTGATTCTTTTCTGGTGACCACTTTCTTTGCCTGATTCCATTAGAAGCTTTCCTGTCTGCAGAAGGCAAGGGAGAAAAAAATAAGTTGACAGAGTTCAATTCAATACACGACCATCGCTTGTAGTTGTCATTTTTAAGTATTTGTTCCGCATGTGCAGAATATTTACACGTTTCTTGTTTGCATTTATTAACAGCTATAAAACTTTTTTGCACAAGAAGAAACTCGGATTTAGTTTTGATTTATTGGATTGATGATAAAGTACCACATATCACATGCTATTACAGCTTGTGTTTTATCAACAGTGGTGTAGACAGCATAAAACGCAAAGTTTTTATATTGCACTAGCACTGAGATTCCATTATTGTAAATTCTGAATCAGTATTATTCAAAATTTCTAATCCATGACATGCTTCATGATCTAGGTAACAAGAACGTACCAATAGAAACTATGAACATATTTTATGGTACTGGAGCAAAACAAGAAAATAAAATTTGATAAAAAAAAAGAAACGGAAATACACAAATGTGAAATTCCCAACCTCAGAATCCCATGTTCGAAGTATTCCATCTTCTCCACCACTGATTATGGTTTTATTTAATAGACCCCACAGAGCACCAGTGATCCTTCCAGACAGTTGAGGACCCAAAATTGTGAGCACAGATTCGCTGATCTCTGCATTACATATGTAATAAAATAAGTTGAGCAGGAGGATCTATAAAGTTATTATCTTCCGTACTATGGATTGGAGCCATGAAATTGAGATCCAATACAAGTTGTACCAAACATTTCATTGCATTTTGAAACCATGAAATTGAGATCCGATGCAATTTATCCTGAGGTTGTTGTAGGGTGAGTATTGAAATCTATAAAGAACTGAGTTTGAAGCCAAGAAATTGAGATCCAATGCAAATATCAAACATTCCAATGCAATCGATCCATCTCATCAAAACCCTAAAATCAAAATTACCCTCAAACCAACCGCCATTAGAAATCCTAGTACATTCCAATGCAATCTATCAGCCCCACTAACTTCATCACCACATAGAAATACCATACTCTCATTAATGACAGGCAATCCTGCAGCCTGCGGTTCACTTTTCGCACTTTTAGGGCAAAACATGATCTCGTAATCAGCCCCTGCCTACAAGTAAAAGTACTAGTCCCATCGTCGTAAGCATAACTATAAGCCCTAGGACATGCGTTTTTGAACACCTGCGAATACGTGCTAGGTTTGCAAGTGTTGGGGGTTCCGTACTCGCCACTGCAGTAGAACTCAGGAGTGTTGAACGCCTCGCACGCGCTTTTGCACGCTACGTTGGAGTCCGCGGATTTAACTTTGAGATCGTTGGGGCAGACACCATTCAGATCTACTTTCTAGATTCTTTTTTTTGTTTTGAACCAAGAATTAACGGATGCGTAACAAAATCTGACCTTCACGGCCTAAATATTTTGAAATTTCACCACCTTGGCTAGTGAACCGATGCGAAAATGATTATTTTGGATCCACCGAACAAAACTATGTTGGCAAGGGATGCAAATTATGTATTTTCTTCGGTTGTTGGTGACAACTGATGCAAATTTGATTTTTATTACATATTGCTTTCCACATACTAATTGCACTGGTTATTAAGATATAACTGATGCAAATAGTTCTATTTGCATCAGTTTTTACTTCAACTCATTCAACTGAGACGAAGTAATATGCACTTTTTGTACTAGTGCATGCTATTAAGTAGCCAAATGAATTAAAGTATTTTTAACAAAACGGTGACACGTTTTATTGAAAGTAAGTCGGCTTGTACTTATCACAAATACCACATTTCAGGAACGTGATGAATATAAAGGGGTTAATTTCGATAAGCGGGTCATGATAATCTAAGCACATGGAACGTATGTTCATATGTAACTATTTACACCTGATTGTGGGATAGTCCATGATAAACAACTTGACCCTTTTAAAATTATCGAACGTTGGTTTAGAGAGACCTGATCGGATATTAATCCAAAAACCCCTTCGAACTAACATAAATGTTCGAATTTGAAATAGCAAAGTAAAGGTTCAAGGTGAAGACTTTGAAGTGCCTTCGGTTCATTTATCTTCTTAACGACTTGTATAGATGAATGTTGACAATGTGTCAACATCTGAAAGACAATGTTAGCATTCCAAGTGGCAATGCTAGGATAAAACACTACAAGATAATATATTATTAATAATGCCATTTAATAACGCATTATTCTAAATCGTTATTGTTTGCCTTTAATTATTTGTTTTTTTACTCTATTTGTTTTGTATTGTTCACATATAACGCTTCACAAAGCGCGAAATCTCCTAATTATTACATATAACGCTTCACAAAGCGCGAAATCTCCTAATTATTTTATCGCCATGAGTTTCTCAAAGTATTTCCCTCTCCATCTTTTCTCTTTCATTTCGTTCCATTTTTCCTTAGCCTCCCATACCATTGGAATCAAATCCCCTAATCACTCTTCAGATCCATTCTTCCTTCATAAACCCTGATCAGATCTAGTTAAATCCTGCATGGTGTTTCCAACACCTGCCCTGGCGTCAAGTTTGGGGGTGCTTTTCCTGGTTCCGCTAGCTTTCCTCAAGTCTTCACTACCGCCTCTTCCTTCAATGCTTCCTTCTGGCAACTCATCGGCCATGTACTCATTCCATTAAACTCCTTGTAGACTTTTAGTCCCCACCTAACTTGATATTTTCACCCTTGCTTTCCCTTAATTACGATTTTTATGGCGAAAAAGAAAAGGTGTCGGTTCTAAAATAGTGCAGAATATGTAGTTATAAAAGTAGAAGTTAACATTGTCAGTAGCGAATTGAGCTTACACAAGAATTTAGCCAAGTCAAGAATTTAGCGAATTTAGCCAAAGGAATATGAATTCTTACATAAGAAATTGAGCAAGTCAACAACTATGTTTTCCAGTTGTTGATAAGGAAATACAATTGAAGTTCCTAAATGGTTTGGTTCTTTTAGTTTATTCGGTGTATTTTTAGTTCTTTTGACATGAATTAATATTTTGTTTGCAGATCGTCTAACCTTGATCAGGCGACAAAGGCAGAGGCTGCGAAGAAACAGGAAGAGGAAAAGGCAGCGAAAGAAATTAAGAAGGCAGAAGCTCGCAAGTGTAACGACCCTGACTCGACCTTCGAAAATCGGCACCGAATACGACATTCATATTCAAATGCCGCAGATCCAAACGTCGAATCTGATTCACCGGAGCTTATAACACATTAATTACAACACAGTGGAAGAAAACAATGAAATAATATCATTGATATACAACATTTGATACAATATTCAGATACAATGATGATACATGAATATCAATATACATCAAAGATATGATACAAGACAATAGCAGCAGAAAGAAAAGATAACACCAGTAGAAGGTAAAGCAAACTAGGCAACTACAGCGGAAAGATAATGTCTTCAATGCCTACTCCAAAACCCCAATCTAGAAGTAGCTCGAACTCCCAATCAAGATGAAGTGAAGCAACTCAATCCAAATGCGATTGCCAAATCCTAAGACTGAAAGCTATCGAATCTACACCTACTATTCGATTATCTGAAAAACCCAACTCTAGACTGCCCTTGTGGGAAAATTGTGGGCAACCAGAGTTTAGGAAAGGAACAATAAACTCCAGGTCAGTCATGTAACTGGTATGAGCAAACAAAACAGTTTTTATCTTTAAAACAAATGGCAAAAGAATTAAAATTTGAAATCCACAATGCTTTTTAGAAAATGAAACTAGCATAAGGCCTCCCGCCACACACACAATGCAAACGCAGAATTGGAGGAGATTTCTCCTTATGGTAGTCAAAAATGCTTGATACGCGAAACCATTTGATATTATCATTAGTTCATAGTGCAGAAAACATTTCGAAAGTGTAATATTAATCTTAGCCAGCATAGACATTACGTACCATGCCTACTATAGCTGCCATCTAAACAGTGGTGACCACCATAAGTAAATGGCAGGTTATACAACTAAAACCGTACACGGCGTGTATTGAAGATAGGATTTCCAACAAATGGTCAGGCTAAGGAACTTCCTATCGCCACATGGGTACGCCTCTGGATGGACGTCCTGAGAACCTACACGTCTCTCTGCCAATGCAAGGCCGGGTTATCTCTGTAACTAGGTAACTACTACTCGAGCATGCCATCCCCCGGTCGTTTGCAACCTTTATGACCACATGAGTTAAGTAATAGATTTGCAGTGACCACATCAGTTAAGTATCAGGGCTCCATACCATGATACCACCCCTTTCCAGAAGGGAATGACACACCCTAAAGGGAGCGACCCTTATAACCTTGCCGCATCTTTCCTGTTTCAACCATTTCCGGGGTGTGAGGTCCCGATGCAGTTTCGTCCACAAAGCTACGCTTCATACAAAAGCCATGCTTTGATCAACAAATGATATATAGCAGCACTCAGCATGCCACACTACCAAATTGGGAGTATATCACTGATAACTATCAACTACATAACCTCTGAGCTCGTACGTCTCAGAGAAGAGTGTTAAACTAAGAGAATAAATTCTCCGCCATCAAGCAGAAATGTATTTGATAGAGATCAATTTTATATCTCAAAGTGTAATGTCAGACATACAACCATACAAGTCTATTCCGGGTTCGAACAGAACCGAAGGCACTTCCGAAGAAGCCCTTGCAATCCGGGAATCCACAATTTCGATCGGACTTCCCATCACATATGAAGAACTCTATACCGGAGCAACTCAGTGTAGAGTCAATCGACGGGTTATCGTATCGTTCTCCAAGACACCCGGTCTTTAAATGCTATCGTCGTATCACTATTCGGAATGGGTTATATGACACAAGGTCCTCTTCCGGCTAAACCGAATAGTGAGCGCAATGTTTAAAACATATGGATGTTGGGATTTCAGTTAAGTCACAACTTTTTTTTTAAAAACCCAAAACCTTTTTTCAAATGGTTTAAACAAATTACCATTTCAAATCTTTAAACAAAAATATTCATTTCATAAAGTTCACCCAGTTTCACAAAGATCAATTCATAAATTTCAAAACAATTTCCATTTCAATAGGATTAACTCATCCAATCTTTAAATTAAAGATTTAACTTATAGCTTTCAAACCCGTTTCCATAACTTGGAAAATCATTTTCATTTCAAACTTGAAATCCCTTTAACACAAATTGGAAATTCATTTCTTATATGAAAGCTTTTATTATTTGAAAACAAATAGTTTTTATTTCGAAAAAATCCGATTTCATTTATACAAGTTAAAATCTTTGGGTTAAATTCAAATTCCCAAAACAACACTTTTAAAAATGGTTTAGAACCCATATAAACTTTTATAACCCTTTTTTTAATTTTTAAATCATAAATAGAATTCAATTTCAAATTTTGAATTCAATTTTAAACCAAGTTTCAAAACTAAATCAAGTTATTCAAAAATAACTTTTATTTTTGAAATTCCTTTTCAAAAGCTTTTCACTTTAAACCCAATCCATTTCCAAAACTATTTGAATCCGAAATTCAATTTTAAAACAATTTCAAAAATCTGTGACTTAACCAATTTCCACGTGCAATCCATATTTGTGCGTGTATAAGTGTGGTCCAGGGGTTTTACACAATAAAAGTGCAACATCATCAATCAGCACAGATTCAAATACAACAATATATTTGATAGGCGGTATAACTATAACTCTTATCTTTATTCATATATCACAGATAAATAACATAGGTACATCGTTGATAATAAATTACATTCATCACAGATAATAAGTTACATTTCACAGCTTAATCATATCAAAGCACATCATATATCGGGGATATCACATAATTCAAAGCATCCAATTCAATCCAAACATTCATAAGTAAGATCAGTTAATTGTCTGATTAATTTAAATCAGATTAATTACTTATGAATTACTAATCCTGGTTAATTAACATTAATAAATTTCAAATCATTTAGATTGATTATTCTTTAATCATTTATTAATTAACCATTAATAATAAATTAATTAACCTTTAATTATAATTCATCAACCTTTAATTATTAAATAATTAACCTTTAATTATTTAATTCACCATTTCATTAATTATCTTTAATTAATTAATTAACCCATAATTAATTAATTACCATTAAATTAATTATCCTTAGTTAATTACGATAAGTGATTATCTCTAATCTTAAATCAATGTTAATCACATGATTAATCCACCTTTAATTATTAATTAATTACTTATAATTAAGTAATTATCTTTAAGCAATTATTGATTTCATTAATTAATTTTCATTAATTAATTACATTAATTAATTAATCCTTAATTATAAGTTAATTAACCTTAAATGAATAATTAGATATCTTTAATTAATTACAACAATTAATTAATTAATCCTTAACTAACAATCATTCCTTAATCACCTTTATTAATGAATTGTTCTTTAATTAATTAATTATTCTCAAATTAATTACCTTTATTGATTAATCACATTAATTAATCATCCTTTCAAATTAATTAACCTTTTTTAAACACTTTATTAATCAAGTTTTAAATCATTAATTATATATCCTTAATTACTTTCAATTAATTAATTATCTTTAAATAACTAATTACTTTTAATTACTTACATAAAAAAAATCATCTTTTAATTAACTACATAAAGTAATTATTCTTTAAATATTAAGCAATTATAAATCATTGATTATTTAATCATCATTAACAATATAAATCAATTTACTTTTAAATTAACCATTTAAACATATGGTTAACCTCTAACTTATTTTGTTAAGTTTTATTTAAAATAACTCTATTTAAAATATAAGTTTAAAAAATCTTTAACTTAATTTATTTAAAAACAATTTATTTCAAAACCCTTAACCTCACATTCCACTTAACAAACAATTATCATTTTATAAAGAACAATTTTAGAAATCAATTTGGTTTAGATTGTTAAAGTTTAAAACTGGGAAAATTATTACCCGCGCCAAAATTACAAAAACCCAAGCTATCATTGAGTTAAACCTGTGTCTTCCCCGAGGCAAAACTTCTTCTCTCCTTCCTTTAAACTTTGTTTTAATTTAAACTTTTAAAACTGAGATTCTTCACACGTGAATTACCCGATTCAAGGCTTGAGTTAACTCATCACCTACGCGAGCTTCTACCCGAGCTAAACTTCATCTTCCCAGACCCAGATTCTACTGACATGAAACAATATACGTGCACGTACACAGTCGCACGGCGCCGCTTTGGCCATCGCCGATAGTCCCCGTAGGTCGACGATGACCTCATCATTCAACTTGACAACCCAGTTCCACGATTTCAACGTCGAATCAAAATCAAGCCTCTCGTTCGAAAATCTATAGCCAAACTTGATCGAAAATCCACCTCGTGCTACGACCTCAGGCCACCTGAAAACTTGCCGTCCTACACAAGCCATCTCCACTACCCAATGCTTCATTTCCCTTTCCTTTAGTTGAGTGTGATGCGTCGACGATGCCGCTAGAACCACCCAAACCTGATCGACCAAAACTAGGTCAAAAACCCTAACTCATCGATTTCTGGCCACCACCATCATCAAAAAAATTCTCCATTATTTTACCTGGAAACCCCAAGCCTCCAGCCAGCTTCACCCAGAATCACGACCTATAGTTCGCCGTAGATCACCAGAATTTGACCATATTCCCATCTCCGGTCAACATAAGATTCCTCAGCGATTAATGACTTAAAAATCATGAAGTTGATCTCAAAAATCATAACTTTTAATTTCAAAACAGATTATATAAGTGAAACAATTAATCATTAAAGTCAAATTTGTCATAGTTTGAGTTGTTACTGTAATTCATGCTTCTAGGTAAATATTACTTATTAATTATATTTAACAGCATTTTCAAAACTAAGATCTGGTTAATCTAATCACCTTTTTGTTTAAATCTTAAATCCTTAAAAAAAATTGGAATAAGAGGAATTTAATTTTTTTTTCTAACTTAAGTCTGTATGTCTTCTTAACAGGGTGAAATGCCTGTACTTATACATACATGCCCACATATCTTTGAATACTCAGGCATACAATCCCATTTATTTTCATACAAAATAAATTCACTTCACAGAAACAAAGCATAGCACAGATTCAAGTTTTAACAGGTAGATTTGCTCACCTGAGAGGTTTGAGGTAGAGACAAAGAACAGAGAAGTTTTGTTGATGATGATCTGAAGTTTGTTTTACTTTGGTGTCGAATTTATTGCTAGATCCCGGCTTTGATTGAAATCCTTGTTTCCAGATTGAAGACTTTGATTTCCAGAAAACAGAGAATTTGGACTTGATGTTGAACCGATTTGTTGCATGCTTTTGATTTCAACTTGATTGTGTCGAGCTGAGTAGTTGTTTTAGGTTTGTATTTTGTTTTTGATCTTGCTTTTCCAGGTTGATGAGTTTTATTGAGTTGTTTCTAGCATTTTTATTCAGCTTTAAATTGATCTTGTTTTCAGATTGAGGAATGATATTCAAGTTTTGATGTTTGATAAATTTTCTGGTTTTTTTGAGGAAGAACTGATTTTCAGATTTGAGAAAGAAATTTTGTACAGGGAAAATGAACAGCCTGCTTTCTTCTTTGCTAATATTTATAAAAAATTAAACTTAAAGAAAAGATGTGCCACTTGTTTGATTTCACACTTCATGCTTTTACACTTGCAAATTTCTTATGTGCATGACTTACAAGTGCATAGATACAACCAATTTATGTTTTAAACCCTATGTTTAGTTTTATTAAAAATTATGTTTCAAACCTTTCTTCATTTTTAATTTATATTTTAATCCCCTTTCTTTTATAAATTATTTAATCTTTATATTTACATATGTTTATGTAATATTTTTCCTATTTAGTTTAATTATGTACAAAACTAATTTATTTCAAGTATAAAAGAAAAATATTCTAAACTTTTTATTAAACCTTGTTTTATAAATAAATTTATAACTTTTTTTTAAACCTTATTTATTTATAATTTCAATTGCAAATGAATACTTTCCTTTTTACATTACCATATGTTTTAATGTTACATACAATCTATGTTTTTATTATTTTCAAATGGTATTAGGCTTTATTAATTTCAAAAGGTAAATACATATTAAGACTTTATATTCATACATTTTAATTTGTACTTATACAAATTTATAACAAATGATTTTGAAATCAAATTAGATCATATACCACAATTCTAATAAACATACACCTTATTCATTTTGGAAAATTCAAATATACCCAAAAATTCTATTCACAATATATTTCATTCTTAGAACTTCCAGCTTAAAATTTAATTCAATTTATTATTTTCAAATCCAAATAAGTTCTCAATTAATTCACAATTGAATCCAAAATGTAATTTAATTACCAATTAAATTCGACTCAAGAATCGGGATCGTTACAGATTCCCCCTTAAGAAAATTTCATCCTCGAAATTTGCAAGGGAGACAACAAAGAATGGATACACAAAGATAGAGAAACAGTTTTCCAGATCAAACTGAATATCTATTCTGCATTTGGCTTACCAAATCAAAATATCAACAATATGAGAACAAACTCATACAATTATTTCACAAGATACTCAGGTCCACCGGTATATGAATATGCAAGGGCATTAATTAGTTCAAAGGGATAACTAATCGTTCGTAGAATATATCGGATCCCGGAGAATGGATAGATAGATTTAATCTTCTACAATTTCTCAAACACCAGGCATGGATTCCAAATTTAGGTCGGAATACCCTAAAGTTTACACTAACTTGTCCCTCTTCGGACTTCGATCTACACAGGAAATTACAATAGAATTCCAAATTTGGTTTTATCCCATATCGTTTTATTTATACAATTCAAATTTAGCCCTCTATTCTATTAACCAATTTTTTTTCCAAATAAATTTTCAAATTCATTAGAGTTTTAAAACGAAATCTGATAAGAAACCGATGAAGATACGAAGCAAGGATTTTCTACAACGATTCGTAGGGCTACCATCACACCGAAACTTCTTTCTGGAGCTGTAACGAAGCCATCAAAAGAATTTTGAAATCGAATCAAAGGAGATCGATAGAGAAAGTTATTTCCACTGTTGCAGGGTATTGACCATTTGTAGTGGTACTCCCCTGTCCCTTATCTCGTCCTCTACTTGCACTCATACTCACTATCAATGGATAGTAAGAGAATTTATTGAGGCGTTCGAACAGACATCTTAGGGATATACTCATTCTAGGCTATGCTTCACCCTATCTCTAATGAGTTACGTAATTTGTTATACTCCTAAGCTAAAGTTTCAACCTTCAACTCTGATACCAAATGTAACGGTCTAGGTTTTTCAACCATCGACAGCGGCCAATCTGGACTGATAGGCTTTTCAACCATCCCAGCCCCGCCGTGGCATATAATGGTACCCTGCCCTTGCTTTTACGGCCAGCCTTTCGACTGTCACGCCTTACGGCTAACCAACCCCTCGCAGAGGACGTGTAGGGGTAAGAGTCTCCTGCTCGCCACCAAACAAAAAGCGAGGACCCCCCATCACGTTTCACAAAGATAAGCAAGGTCAGTCATGGGACTGGTATGAGCAAACAAAACGTTTTTATCTTTAAAAAAACAGCAAAAGAATTAAAATTTGAAATTCGCAATGCTTTTTAGAAAATGAAACTACCATAAGGCCTCTCGCCACACACACAATGCAAATGCAGAATTGGAAGAGATTTCTCCTTATGATAGTCAAAAATGCTTGATACACGAAAACCATTTGATATTATCATTAGTGCATAGTGCAGAAAACATTTCAAAAGTATAATATTAATCTTAGCCAGCATAGACATTTCGTACTATGCCTACTATAGCTACCATCTAAACAGTGGTGACCACCATAAGTAAATGGCAGATTATACAACTAAAACCATACAAGACGCGTATAGAAGATAGAATTTCCAACAAATGGTCAGGCTAAGGAACTTCCTACTGCCACATGGGTACGCCTCTGTAGGAACGTACCAAGAACCTACTCGGCTCTGTGCCAACACAAGGCCGGGTTACCTCTGTAACTAGGTAACTACTACTCGAGCATGCCATCCCCCGGTCGTTTGCGACCTTTATCCGAGGCACCTCTCAACCACAAAAGCAATCACAAAGTAATAGATTTGCAGTGACCACATGAGCTAAGTATCTGGGCTCCATACCATGATACCACCCTTTTCCAGAAGGGAATGACACACCCTAAAGGGAGCGACCCTCATAACCTTGCCGCATCTTTCCTGTTTCGACCATTTTCGGGGTGTGAGGTCCTGATGCAGTCTCGTCCACAAAGCTACGCTTTATACAAAAGCCATGCTTTGATCACCAAATGATACACGGCAACACTTAGCATGCCATACTACCAAATTAGGAGTATATTACTAATAACTATCAACTACATAACCTCTGAGCTCGTACGTCTCAAAGAAGGGTGTTAAGCTAAGAGAATAAATTCTCCGCCACCAAGCAGAAATGTATTTGATAGAGATCAGTTTTATATCTCAAAGTGTAGTGTCAGACATACAACCATACAATTCTGTTTCGGGTTCGAACAGAACCGAAGGCACTTCCGAGGAAGCCCTTGCAATTCAGGAATCCACAATTCCGATCGGACTCCCCATCACAAATGGAGAACTCTATACCGGAGCAACTCAGTGCAGAGTCAATCGACGGGTTATCTTATTGTTCTCAAAGACACCCGGTCTTCACCACCGGTCTTCAAATGCTATCGTCGTATCACTGTTCGGAATGGGTTATATGACACAAGGTCCTCTCCCAGCTAAACCGAATAGTGAGCGCAATATTTAAAACATATGGATATTGGGATTTCAGTTAAGTCACAACTTTTTGTAAAAACCCAAAACCTTTCTTCAAATGGTTTAAACAAATTACCATTTCAAATCTTTAAACAAAAAGATTCATTTCAGAAAGTTCACCCAGTTTCACAAAGATTCATTCATAGATTTCAAAACAATTTCCATTTCAATTAGGATTAACTCATCCAATCTTTAAATTAAAGATTTAACTTATGGCTTTCAAACCCATTTCCATAACTTAGAAAATCATTTTCATTTCAAACTTGAAATTCCTTTAACACAAAATGGAAATTCATTTCTTATATGAAAGCTTTTATTATTTGAAAACAAATAGTTTTTATTTCGGAAAAATCCGATTTCATTTATACAAGTTAAAATCTTTAGGTTAAATTCAAATTCCCAAAACAACACTTTTAAAAATGGTTTAGAACCCATATAAACTTGTATAACCCTTTTTTTTAAATCATAAATAGAATTCAATTTCAAATTTTAAATTCAAATTTAAATCAAATTTCAAAACTAAATCAAGTTATTCAAAAATAACTTTTATTTTTGAAATTCCTTTTCAAAAGCTTTTCACTTTAAACCCAATCCATTTCCAAAACTATTTGAATCTGAAATTCAACTTTAAAACAATTTCAAAAATCTGTGACTTAACCAATTTCCACGTGCAATCCATATTTGTGTGTGTATAAGTGTGGTCCAGGGGTTTTACACAATAAAAGTGCAACATCATCAATCAGCGCAGATTCAAATACAACAATATATTTGATAGGCGGTATAACTATAACGCTTATCTTTATTCACATATCACAGATAAATAATGTAGGTACATCACAGATAAATAAATTACATTCATCACAGATAATAAGTTACATTTCACAGCTTAATCATATCAAAGCACATCATATATCAGAGATATCACACAATTCAAAGCATCCAATTCAATCCAAACATTCATAAGTAAGATCAGTTAATTGTCTGATTAATTTAAATCAGATTAATTACTTATGAATTACTAATCCTGGTTAATTAACATTAATAAATTTCAATTCATTTTGATTTATTATTCTTTAATCATTTATTAATTAACCATTAATAATAAATTAATTAACCTTTAATTATAATTCATCAACCTTTAATTATTAAATAATTAACCTTTAATTATTTAATTCACCATTTCATTAATTAACCCATAATTAATTAATTACCATTAAATTAACTATCCTTACTTAATTACGATAAGTGATTATCCCTAATATGAAATCAATGTTAATCACTTGATTAATCCACCTTTAATTATTAATTACTTATAATTAAGTAATTATCTTTAAGCAATTAATTGTTTTCATTAATTAATTACATTAATTAACTAATCCTTAATTATAAGTTAACTAACCTTAAATTAATAATTAATTAATTAATCCTTAACCAACAATCATTCCTTAATCACCTTCATTAATTAATTGCTCTTTAATTAATTAATTATTCTCAAATTAATTACCTTTTATTGATTAATCGCATTAATTAATTATCCTTTCAAATTAATTAACCTTTTTTAAACACTTGATTAATCAAGTTTTAAATCATTTATTATACATCCTTAATTTTTTTCAATTAATTAATTATTTTTAAGTAACTAATTACTTTTAATTACTTATATAAAAAAATCATCTTTTAATTAACTACATAAAGTAATTATTCTTTAATTATTAGGCAATTATAAATCATTGATTATTTAATCATCATTAACAATATAAATCAATTTACTTTTAAATTAACCATTTAAACATTTGGTTAACCTCTAACTTATTTTGTTAAGTTTTATTTAAAATAACTCTATTTAAAATATAAGTTTAAAACATCTTTAACTTAATTTATTTAAAAACAATTTATTTCAAAACCCTTAACCTCACATTGCACTTTACAAACAATTATCATTTTATAAAGAACAATTTTAGAAATCAATATGGTTTAGATTGTTAAAGTTTAAAACTGGGAAAATTATTACACGAGCCAAAATGAAAAAAACCCGAGCTGTCATTGAGTTAAACCTGTGTCTTCCCTGAGGCAAAACTTCTTCTCTCCTTCCTTTAAACTTTGTTTTAATTTAAACTTTTAAAACTGAGATTCTTCACACGTGAATTACCCGATTCAAGGCTCGAGTTAACTCATTACCTACATGAGCTTCTACCCGAGCTAAACTTCATCTTCCCAGACCCAGATTCTACTGACACGAAACAATATAGTGCATGTACACAGTCGCACGGCGCCGCTTTGGCCATCGTCGATAGTACCCGTAGGTCGACGATGACCTCATCATTCAACTTGACAACCCATTTCCACGATTTCAACGTCGAATCAAAATCAAGCCTCTCGTTCAAAAATCTGTAGCCAAACTTGATCGAAAATCCACCTCGTGCTACGACCTCGGGCCACCTGAAAACTTGTCGTCCTACACAAGCCTTCGCCACTACCCAATGCTTCATTTCCCCTACCTTTAGTCGAGTCCGATGCCTCGACGATGCTGCTAGAACCACCCAAACCTGATTGACCAAAACTAGGTCAAAAACCCTAACTCATCGATTTCTGGCCACCACCATCATCAGAAAAATTCTCCATTATTTTACCTGGAAACCCCAAGCCTTCTGCTAGCTTCACCCAGAATCACGGCCTATAGTTCGTCGTAGATCACGAGAATTTGACCATATTCCTATCTCCGGTCAACATAAGATTCCTCAATGATTATGATTTAAAAATCATGAATTTGATCTTAAAAATCATAACTTTTAATTTCAAAACAGATTATATAAGTGAAACAATAAATCATTAAAGTCAAATTTGTCATCGTTTTGAGTTGTTACTGTAATTCATGCTTTCAGGTAAATATTACTTATTAATTATATTTAACAGTATTTTTAAAAGTAAAATCTGGTTAATCTAATCATCTTTTTGTTTAAATCACAAATCTTAAAAAAAAAATTGGAATAAGAGGAATTTAATTTTTTTTCTAACTTAAGTCTGTATATCTTCTTAACAGGGTGAAATGCCTGTACTTATACATACATGCCCACATATCTTTGAATACTCAGGCATACAATCCCATTTATTTTCATACAAAATAAATTCACTTCACAGAAACAAAGCATAGCACAGATTCAAGTTTTAACAGGTAGATTTGCTCACCTGAGAGGTTTGAGGTAGAGACAAAGAACAGAGAAGTTTTGTTGATGATGATCTGAAGTTTGTTTTACTTTGGTGTCGAATTTATTGCTAGATCCCGGCTTTGATTGAAATCCTTGTTTCCAGATTGAAGACTTTGATTCCCAGAAAACAGAGAATTTGGACTTGATGTTGAACCGATTTGTTGCATGCTTTTGATTTCAACTTGATTGTGTTGAGATGAGTAGTTGTTTTAGGTTTGTATTTTGTTTTTGATCTTGCTTTTCCAGGTTGATGAGTTTTATTGAGTTGTTTCTAGCATTTTTATTCATCTTTAAATTGATCTTGTTTTCAGATTGAGGAATGATATTCAAGTTTTGATGTTCGATAAATTTTCTGGTGTTTTTGAGGAAGAACTGATTTTCAGATTTGAGAAAGAAATTTTGTACCGGGAAAATGAACAGCTTGCTTTCTTCTTTGCTAATATTTATAAAAAATTAAACTTAAAGAAAAAATGTGCGCTTGTTTGATGTCACACTTCATTCTTTTACACTTGTAAATTTCTTATGTGCATGGCTTACAAGTGTATAGATACAACCAATTTATGTTTTAAACCCTATGTTTAGTTATTAAAAATTATGTTTCAAACCTTTCTTCATTTTTAATTTATATTTTAAACCCCTTTCTTTTATAAATTACTTAATCTTTATATTTACATATGTTTATGTAATATATTTCCTATTCAGTTTAAATATGTACAAAACTATTTTATTTCAAGTATAAAAGAAAAATATTCTAAACTTTTTATTAAACCTTGTTTTATAAATAAATTTATAACTTTGTTTTTAAACCTTATTTATTTATAATTTCAATTGCAAATGAATACTTTCCTTTTTACATTACCATATGTTTTATTGTTACATACAATCTATGTTTTTATTATTTTCTAATGGTATTAGGCTTTATCAATTTCAAAAGGTAAATACATATTAAGACTTTATATTCATACATTTTAATTTGTACTTATACAAATTTATAACAAATGATTTTGTAATCAAATTAGATTATATACCTACAATTCTAATTAGATACATATATATTGTTTTCCCAAATACAACTTATAAATCCAATTAATTTTTATAAAAACATTAATTATTGAATTTCAATCTCAAAATCAAATTTCAAGTAATAATCTATTTATATAAATAAACATACACCTTATTCATTTTGGAAAATTCAAATATACCCAAAAATTCTATTCACAATATATTTCATTCTTAGAACTTCCAGCTTAAAATTTAATTCAATTTATTATTTTCAAATCCAAATAAATTCTCAATTAATTCATAATTGAATCCAAAATGTAATTTAATTACCAATTAAATTCGACTCAAGAATCGGGATCATTGCATCAAGTAGTGATTTGTCATATTTATTATGGGCATAAATTTATTTTCTAGATTCATGTTTACTCTTGATCATATGCAGTTTGCAGAACATGTTTGATGTTTTATTCTCAATTAGTATTTACTCGGTTTCCAAGCTGAAACTCAGTTTCCAAGCCTAAACTCAGTTTCGATACTAAGTTAAACTCAGTTTTGAAACCCTATTTCAAGTCATATTTTTAAAGTAAATTCTCAATTAGTAACATAATTTAGAAACTAAATCTAAAACTCATTTCGAAACTTGGTTTTGAATTTTTGAAACATAACCACAAGTTGGAGTCCAGATATATATTTTGTGGTCTCAGATTGGATGCACTTCATGAAAGCAACTGGGTTAGGGTGAGAATTTATACCTTGATTATGTAGTTTGCGTTATATGTGACCTGTTCTAGCATTTGTAATTTGAGTTCAAAAGCCTTAAGATATGAAATGTTTTGTATTCAAAAATATTTAACCATTGCTTACCACTTTTTTTCAAAGGTTGAAAAATTCGTTTGCTGTGATGCAAATAAAGAACATGAACCACACCCTTTGCCAATTAAGTAAGGTACCTTCCTTTTTCCTTAGAATATATTAGATAGACTGCTATGACTATATCTTCCATATTTAACTTGTTCAGTTTTAATGATAAGATTTACATAAATTACGAAGCAAAGTCATTTTTCATGAAAGGGTATTAATTATTCACAAAGAGATACAACTGTTTGTTCATATCAATTTGATGTAATTAGATTTGGTTATTTGTTAATCAATTTGCAATGACTAGATACATCATTTAAAATATTTTTCACACCTATTACCTATAAACTTATTGGTCATTATTATTAACAGTTTAAACATCTCGTTGACATCTGCATATATTAGTCTATATTACTAGTTATTAATCAGTCTATGTTAGTATTTGCAATTTAAAAATTATATTGGTCTGTGCTACCGGCCAAAATACTTCATTGTACTATCATTATTTTTGTACTCCATACTATCTATGAATAGTGCACATTTATATAACAAGCAATCCTATCACATGTAGTTTAAATAATGAAATATTTGTATTTTTTTTATTTGTAATTTAGTAGTAAAGAGCATAGTCGCAGAGGATGTATTCTTTGCTACTACTGTAATACACTAACAACTGTTGTTCACATTGGTTGTGCATAATTGCTTTGGCTATGCACTTCAGTCACTGATATAGTGATATTCATACAAAAATATTGCTGATGGGCTTTTTTCCATCTGAACTTTCCAAGACATCAAGTACTTCCTAATACAACCGAACCAAAATAATTAATGCAATACAATAACAAAGCTCCTTGGATAAACTCTTAGGCACTATATTAACTACACCTTCCTATTTCTGCATTTCTTGATCCAGGCCATCATGCTACTGATTACTGTTAACTTTGACATGAAACATATAGCTGCATGCTATTTAATTTGTTGACAGGTATTATATTGTACTTATATATTTTCCCAAATTACCACATAAAACAATTACCTGCTTATTCCATTTAACCACAACTTTGTGTCAATTAGTATGTGGATATAATGTTAAAAGTACTGAATCTAGTGTACCTTTGCTTATATAGTCCTGTTCAAGCTCTTTTAGGAGATAGAGTGATGTACCATTTGTGTTTGATTTAAGTTTAGTTCATCTACTGACTAAGTTTTGTTAAAATTAAACAAGTTTTATAAAATTAGTTAATTTTAAGCTAACTAAATTTCATAAATAATAATATAACTAGTGCGAACCCGTGCTTCGCATATGGACCGCACTCAACTTCTTATCATCATAACATGTTTAAATGATTTATATGGTTCATTGATTAATAAATATTGATCTTTTTATCAGTTTTCAAATAAGTTTGCATTTTGTCTAAAACTTGTATATAAATCTTTGAAAACAGTAATGCAGATAGTATTGGTGCTTTATAAACAATTGCAAAATATAGAGCAAAAATGATTTCAAAGATAAAATTTCCACACAATGCACATATAAATTATACACATATAAATTTATTGTGTGCATCAGCTGTTGCTCCATGCATTAGCTGTATTATATGTAACTTCATTTGGTGAGATACCTTTATCAGTCATTTCCTTTAATACTTGATGTCGTTGATTCCATTTGCTGCCTCGGTAATAACTATCTATAAGAGCAGTGCAGGTAACAACATTTCGTTTACACTTAACCATTGATCCAAAAATGCCAAAAGCAACGTTGACATGATTCATGAGAACGCAAGTGTTGATGATGATCCCATAACTGACTATGTCTAGGAACACATTATGCAGTATCATATTATTATAGAATGATAAGATTAGAGGATAAAGAGATTATTTTCTGTTTTGAACGATTCTTGTGAAAAATATGCTAAATCTAAAGCATACATATTTTATGTCTGAAGTGTTGGAACTAACAACCATTATTCAACAATATTTATTTTAATGTAAAGAATATCATTGTATTTCTTTTATAGTCAAAGAAAATTCAATATAATAAGAAGCATATAATTATAGAATGATCCCATAACTGACTATGTCTAGGAACACATTATGCAGCATCATATTATTGTAGAATGATAAGATTAGAGGATAAAGAGATTACTTTCTGTTTTGAACGATTCTTGTGAAAAATGTGCTAAATCTAAAGCATACATATTTTATGTCTGAAGTGTTGGAACTAACAACCATTATTCAACAATATTTATTTTAATGTAAAGAATATCATTGTATTTCTTTTACAGTCAAAGAAAATTCAATATAATAAGAAGCATATAATTGTATTTAATGCTTTTGAGCTTTTTGGTTCCATTTCTAATTCCATCTAACATTGTTGCTGTATTTTGATAATGTTGGATTTCACCAGACTTGACTGCAATTTGTGAAAGTAGAATCAGAATATGAATAATTCGAAAAACTATGATTTTAAAAAATTTATTTTTAGCTATCAACAATGGATATCATTGGAAAGCGTATTAAATTTGAAATTTAATAGTGAAATCGATTCTTAAATTCAATTAATGTAGAAAAATTTATCACATTTCAAAGTTTGAAATAGAAAGAAATTAAAAACATGACTGTTCATTTCCCAAAATATGAAGGAGGCCCGTGTGCTCTTGAAATCTAAGTCAATAATAATATTATAGTATAGACTCATTTAACAAAGTTTTATAAATAATAACGATGATTATGATGATGAATTAACTATGTTTATAAAAATTAACTAAGTTTATTATAATAATAATATAATTGAATTAACCGAGTTTTAGTAATAATAATAATAAATTAACTAAGTTAACCAAGTTAATAAAAATTAACCAAGTTTTGTTAAAATTAACTAAGTTTAAGTTAACTAAATTTTATAAATAATAACAATATAACTAATTTAACAAAGATTTATAAATAACGGTGATGATGATAAATTTACTTAGTTTATAAAATTTGACTAAGTTTATAATAATATAATTAAGTTAACTTAGGTCATTATTATTTACTATTTTTCGTTCACATTTACTTTACTGTCTATATAGTATTTTTGCATTTTTCCCCATTCTGATGCAATTTGCCCCACACTATCTTCTTTTTGTATCTACATAGCCTAATTATGTAAAAAATTACATAATCTCAAATGTCACTCTTCTAGCTTTTCATCTATAGAAGAAGGGGTATTGTTAACAATATAGTGGATCTGTGGCATGCAAATACATATAAGATGTAGTACAATAAACTTGAAATAATTTAATGTCACAATTCCTTAACCTAAAAGTCATAGCTTATTCAGTAAAAAAATTTAGCTGATTATCAAAGATAGAAACATAATGGATAAGGTAGGGGAAATTAAAAATGTATAAATTTTACAAGAGAATTTTTTTTTTAATTTTCACCATGTCGTCCATTAAAAGTGTTAGAATATTGATTTTATTAAATTAATTTTTATATCAGCACAAACTATTTGTCCTTGCATTTCAAGTCATGAACATCCTTTACAATTTGATATAGGAAAGAGGTTATAGTCGATTGTATTCTTATTCTTTGTACATATTAATACAGTCTGCCAACTATAAACTATTTATATTCTTGTTTTCTTAGCTCTGTTCATTCATGCTACTATTCATCCCTTTTTGTACTTCAAGGCCATAATTGTGATTGAAAACAGATTGAAATTTATGATCTATGCAATTGCAAGCACTATCAAAGAAAAAGTTATAGCTTGGTAAGTGTATTTAGTTAAGTTTTATAAAAAAGATAACTAAATTTTTATAATAATAATAATAATAATAATAAATTAACTAAGATTATAAAAATTAACTTTGTGTATTAAGTTATATAAATATAAATAAGCTTATAAAAATAACTAAGTTGATAACAAAAATAATAATTTAACTAATGTTTATAAAATCAACTAAGTTTATAATAGTAATAATAATAATGATAAAATAATAATAATTAACTAAGTTTATAAAAATAACTAAATTTATTTATATAATAATTAATAATTACTAATATTTATGAAAATTAACTAATTCTATAATAATAATACTAAGAACAACAACAATCATACATAATAATAATAAATTAACTATAAGTTTAGTAGAAACCAACTTAGCTTATAATATTAATGATACTAATAAGAATAATAATAAATTATAAAATATTAACTAAGTTAATTAAGTTTTATAAAAATTAATTAAATTTTATAATAGCACATAATGATAACCCATGTTTATGAAAATTAACTAATTTTTTAATAATAATATTAACAACTACCATAAATAACAATAAATTAACTATAAGTTCTAAAAAAACTAACTAAATTTATATTAATAATGATACTAACAATAATAATAATAAATTTTAAAATATTAAACAAGATAACTATGTTTTATAAACATTAACTTAATTTATATAATAATAATAATAATTAACTAAGTTTACAAGAATTAACTAAATTTATATAATAACAACAATTAACCAAGTTTATAAGAATTAACTAAATATGTGTAATAATACAATAATAATCACTAATGTTTATGAAGGTAGTTTAACTAAAAGCAATGGTGAGGTTTATAATATAATAAAATAATACTAATAATTAAAATAGATTAACCAAGTTTACATAAATTAACTTCATTAATTAAGTTTTATAAAAATTGACTAAGTTTATAATAATAACAACATTGTTTAACTAAGTTTATAATGATAAAAATTAACTTACAGTTTATAATAATAATACTAACAACAATAATAATCATAATAGTATTAATACCAATAAATAAATTAAGTCCATAAAATTAACCGAGTTTCATAAAATTAATTGAGCTTATAATAGCTGCAACAACAACAACAATAATGATAAATGATAAAGAATTAACAGTTTTAACTAAGTTTTATAAAACTTAACTAAACTAATAGAATAATAATAATAAATTATCTAAATTTTAAAAATTAACATCATTAATAAAGTTTCATAAAAATTAAAATTTCTTATAATATTAACAGAGTTTATAATACTAATAAATTAACTAAGTTTTATAATTATAATAACTTAACTAATGTTTATGAAATAAGTACTTTCTTATGTTAACTAAATTTATATAATAATAATAATAATAATAATAATAATAATAAATTAACTAAGATTATAAATATTAACTTTATGTATTAAGTTACATAAAATATAAATAAGCTTATAAAAATAATTAAGTTTACAGTAACAATAATAATTTAACTAATGTTTATAAAAATTAACTAAGTCTATAATACTAATAATAATAAAATAATAATATTAACTAAGTTTATAAAATAAATTTATTTATATAATAATACGATAATAATTACTAATGTTTATGAAAATTAACTAATTTTATAATAATAATACTAACAACAACAACAATCATAAATAATAATAATAAATTAACTGTAAGTTTTATGGAAACTAACTTAGCTTATAGTATTAATGATACTTATAAGAATAAGAATAAATTATAAAATATTAACTAAGTTAATTAAGTTTTATAAAAATTAACTAAATTTATATGATACAACTTTTATCACTGGTTTTGAAGTTTTTAACTTGTTCATAGGCTAATATTATCTTCTATGATGCTTCTTTCAAGTACTAGGCACATAGGTTTGGTGAAATGAATTTGGAAACAAGTGGTCAAACTGTATTACAAACAAATTTGAAGATAAATTCGTAGAGAGTTTGGTAACAAGATGTGGGTCACATATAGTGAGAACATTATTATTCAGATATCTTACAAGTTTATGAGTATATATCAAGTGGACCGATGTGATGAACCGAAATTTTGGGCAATATCAATTTAATAATCTGAATTAAAAATTAAACTGATTTGATAATCTCTGTTAATAAATTTGAATTTAATTTAATAATCTTCTTTTAATAAATTTAATTGGTAAATTTTATCTTTTAAAAGCTAATAAATGTTTTCTATTTATAATATATATACATGTTTGTATATATTGTAAATAAAAAAAGCTTTGATTTGAAATTTAATAAATAAATAAAATCTTGTCTTAAAATTCTAACATACATTTGGGTAATTTGGAAATTATGATTAAATTTAATATAAAGATTTTCAAAGCTATTTAAATAAATAAATATATAGTTTAAAATATTTAAGGTAAATATTAATTGTTTAAATTATATCTTAGCTTAAGTTTAAATTTAAATAAAAGGTTTGTTTTATTACTTTTAAATATTACTTGATAAGTATGATTTGAAATTTTATATAGAAGTTTAAAATACAATTTGCAAATGATACATTAATTCATTTAAGTAATATAAGTAATTTATATATAACAAGATAATTTTCTTTTAGAAAATTATTTAAAATTGAATAAAAGTGTTATTTCCAAATAATAATTATAATGTATTATTTTTATAAATATATATGGATTTTAATATAAATAGAATTTGTTATTTTCAAAATTTAATGTGTAGTTATATATGCATATATGTAACTTGAATTTTAAAATTAGATTTTAAAATATTAATTTAAATTTAGAATTTATTTTGAAATTCAAAGGAATAGATACTTTAAAATATTTTGGATTTTAAAAGAGATAGGTATAAGCTTTTATTTGTATATATATAATTTGTTTTATTTCATTTTTCTAAAAAGTAATTTACAAATATATAGATAAGTATTTAATAAATAATAAAAAGGGCAATTTTTACTTTTAAAATAAACAAAAATAAGTAAAATTACTTAATGGACAAGTGTAATTATACTAAGGCCTCATAATAACATGTGTTGAGCAAATGTAAATAGATTAGACAAGTGTCGTTTTTGTTTTTAATTTTTCTTTTATTTTAAAATAAATCATCTTAACTTATAAAAACATGTTTTTCTTCCCTCTAATTTCTTTTCTAATCTTCATTTTCAAAAGCTAAGAAAAACTCAAGCTTCTCAAAAATGAAATCTGGTAACAACATTCACAGATCAGTAACCAAACTCCTCAAAAACAAAATCATGTTCAAATCAAAATCTGTAAATCACTTCCTCACAAACCAGAAATCAAATTTAACATTTCTCATACCAGAGGCTAATCATATTCTAAAGCCTGTAATTCATTTGCAAATATCAAATCAAAGCCTGTAAGCAGCTTATTCAACCTGTAGCCTGAAACAAGCTTCCAACTTAATCAAATCTTAATCATCTCAACAATAAAGAAATTCAGCAACAACAATTCAAAATCTAGTAGCAAGCTTCCTTCAGCAACTCAAGTTTTAAATCAGATTCAAAGAGGATATGGCATTTCAGTTTTAAAAGTTTCAAAAGCAATTTCAAATTGGTGCTCTGTTCTTCATTTCCAAAATCAGGTGAGTAACATCACAATTTGAATTGTTTAAGTGTATAATTATGTTGCATGTTCATCTCTGAAAATAGTATGCTTATGAATATATTTTTAAGTATAGCTTTGTGTGTATATATATGGATATGTTGGTGTGCATGCTGTGTATCAGGATTCTTTTCTCTGATTTTAGTTTCAAGCTTAAATTCAAATCAAAATTCACTTGCTCTTGATCCAATCTTTGTTAGTACTTAAGTCTTGAACAAATTGTGTTTGTTATATCATAGATTTTAGTTTAAAAATTTGTTTAAGTGAAAATAATTTTTTTATTGTCTCTGGAAATACTAAACAACACAGCAAATTTAAAATAAGTTAAAAATCAATTACCCTGATTCTTTGATTCAGGAATCTGAATCAAATACCAAAACTAAAACTTGATTTTTGAAACTTAAATTATGATTTTTACTAGTGGGATTTGAGTACATTTCTGGTTTGACCAGAAAATGGTAATTTGGGGTTTTCTGGTGATCTCTGTGATCTGAGAGGTTGTAGTTTCCAGTGATGATAGTAGAATGATCAGAGAGGTGGGAAAAATTGTCAGGATGGCGAGCAAGGAACGGTGGTGGGGGCGGCGACCGATTTGAGTTTTTAAACCTAGTTTGGGTTAATTCAGGAGTTTGTGATCATCTCGAAACCTCTGGTTGATCGAGTTCAGTAGAACTCTGGGGAAGGATAGCTAGGGCGTGGACGAAGTCATGGCCGGAGTCGCTGGTGTTCTGGTGATCAGCAATGAGAGTACGAGAGGTTTTCAGGTGTTGCTCTTTGGTTTCCAGGTTTTGGTTAGCACACTTGAATTCGATTTCGAGTTAGTTGTCACGATCTGATGGTCGTGATGGGTTGCGATGATGTTTGTTGATGTGATGAGGCCATCGGTGATGACTAGTGAGGGTTGGAGCCACCATGCATATGCACGTTGCAGTGGTTTGTGTCTGGTGAAGTTTGGGGTGTTGTAGGGTTTTTGGACTCGAGTAATTCTCGAGTAATTCGAGTTTTGGCTCGAAGTAATGTAAGGTGTTACTCGAAGCATTTTAGAGGGGGCTCGGTTATAAAGGTTGTTACAGGTTTCTCTGAAAACCTGTCTGTTTTCAAATTTAAATTTGATTTTAAATTTGAAAGCAAGTTTTAAAACAGAGTTTAAAACCCAATTTAAAGTATGGATTCAAAACTGAGATTGTATCCTAGTTTTAAAATTTAAATTAAGTTTTAACAACTTTAATTGCTTAAAGTGTATTTTAAATGGTTAGAATTTAAAAGTAAATTTGGTTTAAATTCTTTAAGTTTCTTTTATAAGATGAGTATGTCTTTAACATATGATTTTAAAAGTTTGTAAATGGTTTTTAAACTTTGTTAAAGTTAAAATTGTTTCCATTTTAAATTTTATATTTGAAATGAAATTTGAAAGTTAAATGTTTTCAAATGTGTTTGTGAATGATAATTATCATTAATAAGAAAATGTTTTTATTTTAAAAGTTAATAAAGACTTACTGATTGTGATACATTAAATTAGTAAGGTAATTAAATGGATAATTAATTAATTCAATTAATTAATGATTTGGGTTAATTAATTTAGTAATTAAGGGTTTGAATTAATTAATTAAGGTTTAAGATTAATTATTTAAGTAATAATTAATTTTAATTAAGAATCATTAATTAAATAAGATTAGATTTTAACTAATGATTAGGAATTAATTAATCAAGTAATTTAAGATTAATTAAGTTACAGTTAAAACTTAATTAATTAAATAATTAGAGATTAATTAATAGGTTATTAAAGATTAATTAATTTGTAATTAATAATGATTAATTTAAGTTAATTACTTAACAAAAGTAATTAAAGAATTGTTAATAGTTAATAAGGGTCGTTAACTTGAGGTTATTTAATAATTAATTAATGTGATTAATTTTGATAATTAATTAGATTAATTAATTTAGTATAATCATTTATGGAATTGGTTAAGTATAATTACTTTGTGAAAGTAATTAAAGGCATTAATTACTCAAGATAATTAATTAAATTTATGTGATTAGTTTAAGTTAATTAATTAGGTTTAATTAATTTAAATTATCACTAGATGATTGGTTAATCATAATTATTAGTGTAACTAATAAAGTATAATTACTTAGTGAAGTAATTAGTGATGGTAATTACAAGATGTAATTAATTGAAGATTGAAAGTGATTTGGGTTTAATTACTTTGTGCAATCAATATGAAGGATAATTACCTAATGAAAGTAATTAATAATTAATTACTTAGTCTAATTAATTTAAGAGTTGATTAATTAATTTATTTAAAGATAACTAAGTGATGTAATTAATTACCGAATAGGATTAATCAAGGGTGATTAATAAATATAATTAATTAAAGATTAATTATTAAATGTAATTACTTAAGGAGTAATTAATTTATTTAATAAAGTAATTAAGGGTAATTAATTACTGTTTGTGATTTACCAAGTGTGATTAATAATTATGGTTAATAATTAATTAAGAAGTAATTAGGAATCATTAATTAATATAATTAATGATGTAATTAATGGTTGATGAATTAAAATTAATTAATCAATAATAAGTGATTATGAAGTAATTAATTAATTGTAATTAATTAAGGATTAATGTAATTAATTCATTAATGGAGTAATTAAGGTTAATTACTGTATTTGGTTAAGGATATTTAATTTGTGAAATTAATTAAAGGTTAATTACTCAAATGTAATTAAAGGATAATTAATCAAGGTTGATTAATTTAAATGAATAATTAGATGGTGATTAATTAATTGACTTATAATTAATTAATGGTTATATAAGCAAGATTTATGTGATGAATTAATTAATTTAGTTTATTTTAAATTATTTAGAGATGAAGTAATTAATGTAATTCATTCTAAATTAATTATAAATGGTGTGATTATTAGATCATTGCTTATATATGAATGGATGATATTGATTTCCTTGAATGGTATGAGATCTCAGATATGAGATAAGTAATGCTGTGTGATATGGATGCTTGGTTGAATTGTGATGATAATGTGAATTATCTATTTGTGATGATAATGTAGATTATCTATCTATTATGATATGTGAATTATCTATCTGTGTGTATATAGATAATGGAATTGAATTGTTTTAACTTTAAAACAACTTGGACCTAAAAGATGGCATTTTGGATTTCGATGAGACCGGGGTCGGGTTTCCAGATTTGGATATCCAAAAACTACATCGATCCAAATTAACATAGGTCGTGAATCTGAAGTGAAGATGTAGATTCAGAGTGCAAGAGTTATTGTCGTTAACTCTGAGGGTGATTCCAAAATGAGTGTAACGAGATAATGCCTTCGGTTTCGTTCGAACCCAGAACGAACTTGTATGGATTGAATGCTTTCAGAACATCGTCATGTGGACGATGAGCATTCTAAGAGATGCGTTCTATAAAAGTAATCATAGCCTCAAGCCTCATCAACGGGGAATAGCTAAAACATGGGAGGTGCAGCAAGGCTAAGTGGGTCTTGCCCTAGTAGGACGAGATTTACCCCTGTCTAGAAGTCCCTTTTTATTTGGCTGTGTGGGGCAGTTGATTCGCTACAACTGTCGGGGTTGTCTTGTTCAGGACTATCCAGTAAAGGATGGTTCCGGCCTTGTGTTGTAGGGGATTTAGGGTGGATCCTCGGTACGGTGATCTAGGCCTCGTACTGTGACGGACGGTACCCCAATAGCCCTGCCATTGTATGGAAACCCAAACTCCAATAAGTGCCCTCAGATTTGATTGTAAACTTATGTATGCTGGAATTTAATAAATGTAACAATTTCGGCTATTTCTTATTTATTTGAAAACCCTAGACCCTATTATAATATCACTGGATTTCCTATCAAATGATTTGGTTAGCGTAAGGTAAAAACTTACCCATGTTTAAGTGTGGGAAGTCTTACGTGATACCTTTTGTTTCAAAGGTTTTCAAAGTTAAGCAACTTTAATCTGTTACTCACACCAGACCCATGTCTGATCCGGAGTTCATTCTGTTTTTCTTAAACTCTTGGGTACTCAAATTTTTACGAGTAGCCAAGGGATTCAGGTTAGCTTTGACGAATTGTGGAGGAGCAATGGAGCAGGAGGCTTCGACATTGTAGATATTTATAGTGTTCCGCTGTGATTGGTATCTCTGTATTGTATTGAGTTGTAATAACTTGACAGGTGTTTATAACTGTCTAGTATGTGATGTATAATCTGTGTAACTCTGATGTATATGATACTATGTAATACTTATGTTATTAATATAATTTATTTGTTCCGCTGTTGAGATTCCGATGTTGTTCTTCTTTCTTCTCTATCTTTTCTCTTCTCTATCCCTTTCTTTCTTCAAGATGATGTGACTTTCAGTGGAGAAAAAGTCGGGTCGTCACAACCGAGATCAAAACATAGATTAGATGTTCTATTTCAACCACTTATGAAAGAGACATACACATTTAATATTCAAAATGCATTTCCAATTAAATTAGTTCCACAATCAATTTATATTTTAACCAATACGCAACCAATTCTGAAATCAAATCATGAGGCTAACAAATGTGGCCTCACGGTAAATTTGAACCTAATTTTGTCACTTAAATTATATTTTAATTTAGCCTTGATCTATATTTTGTTTTACAATGTTGCAACCCACTCGTCGCTGCAATGTGTTTTGGATCTGATTCTGAGAAATTCATTGTTCCTCATTTATTTTTCCTTGAAAACCGCTTCTGGCAAAATTCATCTTGGATAAGGCCTGTAGGTGATTAAATGTGTACACTACGGTGTTTGATTATGCATATCATTTTCATATGTCCAAAAGTAAGTTTAATTTCTAATAGCATGCGTTCTTCTATGCAAAATTACGGTGGAAAATCATTGTCAATTATTTGTCTAGTAATTTCTCAAAAACTTCTATTTTTTTCTCCACAGAGATATATTCAACTATATATCACCATTCTATTATGTATAGATGGTGAACATGTCTTTGAAACCGCCACAGATGCTAGAGCAACTGTGTCTTGGAGGCCTTTCTTTGTTCAGAGGCATCTGCTAAACATAAATTCAATGTTATTTCCAAGTAAGCATTCAACTCTCGTTTTTTCTTTTTAAAGATTGGATTAATAAGTCTTCTGTTGGTTATGTGGTTGTGGAATTTTTTTAGTTTTGAGTCTATTAAACAGGTTTAATTTTTTTCCAGTGGTATTCATTTAGTGTCGATATTTCAAATTACAAAAGTAAAATTTATTACTATAGGTAAGCACTATATATTTCTTGAAACTATTTACATCCCATTTTATTGTAATGTGTATATAGATGTTAATCTTGCAAAATATAGATTTCATAAACAATTTTTTTATAAATAATCCTAAAATGCACCTGCTACAATGTGGTTGGGGTGGATTTGCAAGTGCAAAGAAACTTATGGCCGTGATGCTTCTATCTTTTTAAGGTATGTTATCTTATATTTCATCTTTAGGCATATCCATTAAAAATATACACCTTGAAGTTCTTGCAAATGCATGGCAGGCTGTCAAACAGAGGAAGAGAATTCACCTTGCAAATGCATGGCAAGCTGTCAAAGTTCTTTTAAATGCATGACCCTGGCATTTTTTTCTCTGTGTGTACGTTTCTAATCTTCGTGCATGTTTCCTACCTCCTAATTTAGTTCATTTGAGCCGTTTAACAATTCTTTACATTAACTCTTGATAACGCTTTAGAGAAGTCAAATTGATTAGTTGTTTATATAGCAAATTTTAGAGTCTCCTTCAGACCACGGTCCATGACAGTTGAATGATGTCCATCTGTTTTTACGTCTGCATCATAAATTAAACAGTTTTTTTTCTTGTTCCAACCATTTTCTTCTGCCAAATCATAACGATAGAGAACCATTTCTACGGTAGATCACTTGGTTTTTGTTCTATAATATTACTGTATTAATAATACATTGTAGTCGATAAGGTCTCTAAATTTTAGTGTTGCTTGAATCCACAGTCATAATTCAAGCCGACATCCGATGCTTTATTTTTACCTAGCAGTTTGTTGGAGGAATGGTGTTCTAAGAGCCAGTCCTTTGAGTTTACCTAAAACTAGTTGTGAGTAAATCTACATAAATATCAGTTGAATTTTATATAATTATTTTCAAATTGTTCTGAATTTTCAGGAAGTACTACCAATGACCGAAGACATGCATAAAGAAAGGCTTTGAGCAGTTAAAGTTCTTAGTGATGCATTTGATACTTGTAGACTTAACTTTGAACTATATTGTCTTTTTTGTTATCATGAATATGTATTGAATTTGGTAACTCATGTGTTGAACTTATTTTTTGTCAGTTGATACTTTATTTTGTTATCATGACTATGCGTTACATTTGCTGATTATTATATTTTTTCGTTCATACATTGTTCAAATTATTATCTGTTTAAAGAAGATTCATTTTGATTGTTATTATTAAAATGTAATAGTGGGGTACATCAAATATATAGTAAAATAAACATGTTGTAAATGGATAGCAACAAATAGGCATTGTTGTATCTACACATTTATAGCGGCATATATATGTTGTAAATGGATGTAGAATATACTATAAACATGTTGATATATAGCGTGAGATAGGCGCTATAGAATAACTATTTTATGTTTTGGAGTTGATTACCTATGGAAAAGAGCTTTAATTTGATTATTATCAGTAAATAAGTAGATTTATTGGAGATTTAGGCTTAGGGTTTAGAAGAGGAGATAACTTTCTCAATTTTTATTTCTTCTTTGCATGTCTTTGTTCTTCTATTATATAGGTTGTTGAAGTAAATTCTAACCCAAAGCTCACAACTTTCTTAAGTTAATTCAAGTTTGCCTTTCGATTTGCAAAGGTGAATGATAAACTCAAAATTTCTAGCAGAAGCAAAGCTTCAAAAATCAAAACCTAAGCTTTTGTAATCGTTTTTTGTTGATAGTTTTCTTTACTGTGAATCTAGTTTGGGTTGCTTCTTTGCATGCTTATATTTTTTGATTCCAGGAACGAAATGCTGTCGGATTTCTTGCATTTGGTAGCTTGCATGTTGAACTTCATTTCTGCAAATTTTGGTTGAAAAATATTGTTATTTGGATGTTCAAAAAAGTGGTAGAAAATCAACTCAAACACAGATTTTGTCTGTAGAAATTGTTTTCCGAGTTGCTGCAAACATGGCCTGGGTGCATATTTGAGATATCATAACTCTTTCATTTATTACTGAAATTCATCAATTCTTTTTTTGTTTGAAAAACCAAGTTTTCTACTATATGTATATCAATTTTCAGCTCAATCCAAGGTAATTTGGCCCTCTGTTTCATGACTAAAAGTTGAACTCGAGATGGTTTTCAGGCCTATACATTTAGTTTTTTTGAACTTTTGCAAACATAACCTGAGTTCGTGTTTGAGATAGTGTAACGTTTTCATTTCTCATCAGAATTCATTGATTATTTTTTTGTTTGAAAGATGAAGTTTTCTACTATGTGCATACCTATTTTCAACTCAATATGATGTCGTTTGGTCCTCTGTTTCAGGCCTGTAAGTTGAAACCAAGATGGTTTCCAGGCTTGTGTATATTTTTGTTTTTGAATTATTGCAAACACGACCCGAGTGCATGTTTAAGACAGCGCAACTTTTCATTTCTAGTTGAAATTCATCGATTCTTTTTTTGTTTGAAAGCCGATGGTTTCCACTTTGTGCATACTAATCTTTGGTTCAATCAAAGGTCATTTGGCCACCTGTTTCATGTTCGAAAGTTGAACTCAGAGAAGATTTCAGACCTGGGTACCGATGCATTTTCATGTTCTTTTTCCACCTGACTTTTGACTTTTACTTCATCTTTTTATGATATTTTCGAAATGTTTTGAAGCCATAATGTCTATCATAGACTAGTCAAATTTTAGAGATTTAGAAATTCAAATTTTGGATTAAATTTGAATTTAATTTGAATTGAATTCGAATATCGATTTGAGTGAATTTTTTGGGTTTTTATTTGTTTTCGAGCACGGATTTTTCCAAACCTTCTGAAATAATTTTAAAATAATTAGGCATTATAAATTATTATTATATGATATTTTTAAAATATTTTAAAATATAGAATCTATTTATTCTCGATAATAAGGGAATTTTCAAATATGGCTTTCAAAATTGGTATTAAAAGCTTGTTTTCTCAAGTAAATGTTTTTATATATAAAATACATGTTTTTGCATAATTCGAGCGAATGAGAAGGATAACTAAACAGTTTGGTAAAACATATGGTATGAGACACGTGTGTTTATCTTATCGGTTAATTCTCGACTTGTCCGTTTGATCGTTTTGACCTGCGGGTCGAGTTTATTGGTGAGATGAGGTAAACTTTTTACTGCTTTGAGTGTGAAATTTACTAGCGGTTGGTAAACTGTTTAGTGCGAACGTGTGGTGTGGGACACACGTTAACACTGTTCGGGTTCCTATTCGAGTGTTTGTGATACATTTGTCTAAGAGACGTATTTGCCAATACTAAACCTTCGGGTCATTTGTCCTTCGGGATGTTTGTCTAAGAGACGTTTGTCATTGCGACGTATTTGTCCTTCAGGATGTTTTTCTAAGAGACGTATTTATTGTTCTTCGAGATGTTTTTCTAAGAGACGTGGTGCCTTATTTTGGGAAAGTAGTACTTGGCGGGCTTCGACTATAAGCACATGCTATATCTTTGAGATGATTTCATTGATGTTTGTGATTTCCCAAGTGTATCGCCCTTTTCCGAAATTGGTTCTTTAAGCCATTAAATATATAATTATGGCGATCACCTTTTGGGAATTTGAACTCTTAGGAGTTCTATTTTTAAGATTTGAATTGCCTACACTGGCGTTATATGAGATTTTCCTTTTGGCATTTACTTGAGATTTTATTCTCCTCCTTGGAGATATATTTGCCTTGTGGCGTGTTTGAGATGGGATCTCTTTATGCATGTTTTGGGTTTGCCTTAAACCATATTTGATTTTTTATGAATGCCGATGATACGAGGATCACTACTTTTAGCGTTTTATGGGTTATTTTATCTCTTTTGAGATTATATGTTTGTGTAGTGATACCATATTATCACTTGATGTAATCATACACTTTAATTGTCCTTTCTCACTTGAGAATATTATCACATTATCCTTATGCTCATATTATCACTTATCCTTGTAAACTGATTTGTTTAGCTAGACTGACTCGTGTATTTTATACTCGGGTCAGACCGAGGTATTTCTAGTTAGGTACATTTGGACTTAGCCTATTTTGTTTCCGCATGGACTATTCTGCTAGCTCTTTTTGTTATAGCTTTTTGTGTAGTCCTTTTTTGTTGCTACTATGATATATATACATACATACATACATATATATATATATATATATTATTTTGACTCTCTTGTATATTGTGGTTGCTGTACCTCTTGACATGTATCATTTTTGTATACTTTGTGATATATCTGTATATGTGTGTGTATATATGTGATGATCTACTATTCTGTGATGTGTTTTGCATTCGAGTTATTATATTTTGTTCTAATAGATCCTACAGCTACCTATGGATTTGTATTAAGTATTTATTGGATATGTCGATCCACTTGAGATAGAAAAAAAAGGGCATTTGTCGACGTATTCAATAGATATTTAAGACAAGGCTATAGATGGTTGCTCCTATCCATCCCTATTCTGTACATTACCAAACAATATTACCCAGTAATACTCTTTTTTAATGTGGGTCTCGGGGTGGGGCGTCACAGCTTTGTATCAGAGCCAGGTTTTGCAACTCTATGCTATGAAATCAAGCTCTTTTATAGCGGTTTTTTTGGTGTTTTAAATCGACAATTATTTTTTATAACATGTCAATATACAACGTTTATCAAACCACTATAGTTGTATTTAAAAGCGGCTATATGCCGCTATAAAAGACTGTTTTTCTTGTAGTGAAGGTAAACGTAGTCTCAAGCCTCATCAACCGGGAATGACTATAACATGGAAGATGCAGCAAGAATAAGTGGGTCTCTCCTATTAGGGTAAGGTCATCCTTATTTAGAGTCCTTACCATCAACTCATGTATGCTTCGGTACGGTTGTTGATCCCAACGAGAGGTGATCTTATTCTGTAATGACCTGTAAATTTCGATAATTAAACTGGTTAATTTAATAAGATTTTTGTAATTAAATTTAAGAAGAGAAAAAAACCTTTATAATTTATAATGAAGTGAGTGTTTAAAATGAAATGAAAATAATAGGGATATAGTAACGGGTGTAAGTTACTATTTAATTGGTCTATTAATGTAGTTTCAACTGTTACATTTGGGTATTAAATTGAATATATGCAAATAATCGTATGATAATGGAGTGAATTCAACATTATATAAGCAATTCAACATTATATAAGCAATTCTGATAATTAGTGGAAATAATAAACTTGAGTGTAATATAAAGTTAATGACAACATTTATGCAAGTCACCTTTTTATTTAGGGCTGCTAAATTCAGAGTAGGAAGTCAATTACATTTAAATGTAGGTAAATGTTCATTAATATGAGATAGGACTGTAACTGTAATGTGTGAATGTAAATGAAATGACCTAAATGGAAATTTATATTTTATTCATAAGATGAAATAAAGGAATGAAACCAAGTTGAATAAATTGATTTAGGTTTTATTTATGATAAATGTATATATTTGGGGAATTCAATATAATTGAAAATAACAAGTTATTACAAAAGAAAGATGAAAATTGGAATATATAATTTTGTAAGGAAAGATAAACAAATAATAACTAGGTTTATAAAGTGATAACAGATTTAATAAAAGAGTAGGATTAAAGCATGGTAGTTATTGGAAAGTAATTAATTGAAATTTGGATGAATTGGGAATTTTTTTTATGTATTAGTATAAAAACCAATTTTAATATTACCCATAAGAGGATAAGTTAATAGTCGATTCAATAACATGATTGAGAAATCAAATATATGGATTTATTGGGAATTTAAAACTTATACTTTTTTTTGATAAAATACAACGTTTTACACGCAATAAATTTTTCTACTTTTATTACATATTATATATATATATATATATGTTCTTATTATTATTATTTCACATATCCACCTCTATTTTATCTTTCTATTTTTATTTTTGACAGTCATGTTTATTTATTAGATTATTGCTTGTTTATATCTTTTATTTATGGCTTGGAAGAAACTAAAAGGGTATGCGTTATATTGTCTTAATTGCTTGCCTTTTTAATTGCCTACTCTTTATTTCTTTTTATTTATAAAACCTTGAAATTTAAAATAAATTTTAACTTGATTTAATCATTTCCTAAAAGTTTAAATATAAAATTGGAAGTTTTGAAATTTTTACTTTATTAAAAGACAACACCAATTGGAATTTTAATAAAAATGAACTATGTATATTTTAAATACGAAGAATGTAAACAAGTTAAAATTTTAGTTAAGTAATAACTTTGTAAAATCCAGTGTTTTACAGACTATTAAATTTCGCATTTAAAAAGTGTACGCATTGTAATGATATAAGTAACGTAAAAACGTATAAATTAAAAACGTTACTTTTGTATAAATTTTTGGGTGTATTGTAATGCGTCAGTTTGGCGTATTTTAAAAAATTATATTTCAATATCTATATGGATTAATAAAATCGGTTAGGAGATTTCCAACCAAAACGTATTGATTTCGTGCCTATCCGTTTCTCTAAAATCATGCACTGATTAAGGAGATTCCCACTACCAATATTGTTTTCAAAATCGTGCTTCCCTTTCACGCAAATATCATCTGGAAAGAAATCAAACTTGCTTTCCTTGTGCGTGACATATCAGTGAAATTTATTTCCTTTAACATCTTTGTCATTTGCCTCTTTATAAAGGTTTGATTTAAAAACTTTCACAAATAAATTTTATTCCACTTGCCATTCATTCCTCTCAATCAAATATAATTGCTTGCCTTCTAAAATTCAATCAATCAGAAAATTAAATTTCTTACCATTTTCTCTCCGTGACATAAACCAACGCATGCATTCAAATCTGTCCTTGAAGTAGCATCCAAAGCAAATTAATACTTGCTGATTCTTTGTATATAAATCTCTCAGACTATAAAAATAGCACGCAACTATTAATTGGAAAAAAAAAAGATATAACGTTGCAATCAAATTTTTCGTATATCTGGCAATAAATCACGCATAATTATGTAAACATTATTTCGCTTGCCTCCTTATATTTGTTTTCCTTTACCATTTATCTCTTACGTTTTTTCTGGTCAACAAAAATAAATTCAAGCTTGCCTATTTGATTTCCTAGATTTCACAAGTTTTATCATCTATAAATACCATACTCGTTCACCTAAACTTTCATATACCTCCTCTCCTCTGATCTTCTCGAGCTGTTGCGTACAAGCTTCAGGTAATGGTTTTACTCTTTCTTCTTCTTTACATTTCCTTATGATCAGTTTATATCGTTTGCTCCACTGCTTCAAAAAAAAATGCTCGGCCTACACCCCATTTTCCCCTCCACCACGTCACGTCCCTCTAAGTTTTCATAACCGAGCTTATATCCCGAACAACCCCTGATAGTGTTGCCATGTTTTGCCGTGCATACCATAGTGATAAAGGAAACCAAGATTTGTTCTTTCTTTTGCATTCTGTTGAGAAATGTTGCATGCGTACCTATAGGTTGGGCCACGTGACCTTTAATGTGAGCCATATTGATGTGTGTTAGCAAATGGGGATATATTTGGAGCTATCTGGATTACTTTGTGACATAGTAGTGCGTGTGAAACAACCCAGGGCCGTGCCATGCATAAGTGCTTGCCTGCATATTTTTCCCCAAAGTGTTTTATTATTTTGCAAATCTAGTTCACGTGTTGCGTAGAGGTAGTTGAAAAGGAAATTGATATATATGGTAGAGAAATAAAATAGGATATGAAATAAGCCTGGGCGTTAGTGCATGTGTGCATGTTTTGAAATTGAAGTGGCAGAGACGTGTTATAATTAAGAAACAGAGAGAGTTTGCATTGAAGAATAGTTTAGGCAGAGATGCAAGTTTTGCACAAATACATATTTTCAAAACTAGATAAGTTAGGACATGCCGTTGGGAAAAAATATATATATATAATAATAATAAAATGTATAATAATAATAAATAGTATTGCCAAGCCTACGAAGTTGGGGTCGGGAGGTGGGGTGAGGCAGTCGAGCAAAAGCTGAACCAAAATTTCTTTTACTCTATTCGTTCCAATTGTCTCAAAATTTTTGCTTTGACCGTAATTTTTAAAGTCACGTATTTGGTATTTGGATCTTGAATCTAGGCGTGACATCCGGGGAAAATTTGATCGTTACCCGCTGTGCGATTCTTTTTCGGGGGATTTTCATTTTGAATCAAAATTTCTGCAGCTTTAAGGTGAGTATTTCTCACCAGACAAACATACCTATATATCCGTGATTTATCACAAGTGTATTTGTAAATTATTTATTAAATTTTATCTGCCTGTGATATAACGTATGATGTTAAACCCCATTTTAAATTGACACCTCATCAGTTGTTTATCTATTGTAATATTATTACAGTTATACTATATAATGCTTATTTACTGATTAAATCATCACTGTAAGTTCCCTGTAAATTTGAGATCGTTATAGGCTGAAATGATAGGCTTGAACGATAATCATTTGTTCATTTATTTAATTGTTTAATTATTTATTTGTTAACTTGGGATTGCGGGTTTGAAATGATAGAACCCGGGATTTTGTAAATTGCGGATTGAAATGATATAAATCCGTATCACTTGACCTAGGCTAGAAAACTATATACAGACCCGTGGTTTATATAATATTTTTCTGAAATGTTTAAAAATATTTTAAATGGGAATTTATAATATTCTGGTTCAAATGTATTTAAAGGATTTTTATAAAATTTATAATGATTTTTGAATAAGTCAAAATGTTAAATAAATAAATGTTTAAGTAAATTTTTTGGAATATAACTTATTTTGGGAAATTCTGAAATTTTGTTAAAAGTGAGTTTTAGTTAAGGAAATAATTGATAATAAGTTATATTTGGGAATTTAAAATTTGATTGTTAAGTTAATAATTTATAACATCACTTAAATGCTGTCTTTTATAAATGAACTGTTTTGACTTACAAACTTTAGGTGACATTTCATAAAAGCTACGGAAACTGAATTTTCGGATTGTTTAAAATAAATGGAAATAATCTTTAGGGAAAAAGGCTTAAATTTTGGAATTTAATATGTAATCAATAAAAAATAAGGAATTGACTTTAAATGGTTTTAAATGGAAGAATTTAACTTTTAAATGTGAGTTGAAAGGAAAATTAATTCCTAAATAAATTGAATAGATTTAAATGGTATTTTATATTAAATAAAATGACTGATGTTTGAATAAATGATGGTTGAAATGATATTATGGTATTGAAATGTATTTGAAACTTATTTTGATTTTTAAAGTATAAATACCATTTCTAAAAGTTGTAACCATGGGTTATAATAACGTTTGGTTGTTAAAGAGACCGGGATCGGATATCTGGCATACTCTCTGCCGATACCGAAAACCACTTTAACAACCGTGTACGCGGTGGAGATTCCAGAATGAAGTAGGATGGTGGTGACGTTTCCTTTGAGGTATATACGTGGACCCGACTCCCGTGAGTTGGCACAAGGTGGCTAAAACAAGAGCGATCGACGGATTAATGAGGTAGCACCTCTGATCGGACGCACTTCTTCGTATGCCATTCTATTACTTTTGTGATTGTTTTGGTGCGCACCTTTGATTTGGGAGTGTTGTTCGAGGTGGGCGGCAGCTGCGCGCTGCGCGTTTCCATCGGTCTGGAAGCGTAATTGGTATATTTACCCTGGCATTGCCTAGTTGTGCCGTGTCACCTACCCTAGCGCGCCTTATACGATTTTGGTTTTGTACCATACCTATGGAGTGCCCTCCGACGACGCCCATTCCGGGGGAGATTACGGTACTGTATAGACTATGGGAATATATTATGTGTTAAGGTGGAAAATGTAAAGCCTTAACGCTATTTAAAAGTAAGCTTATTTTACTAATAGACACTATTATAATAGCGAAGTATTACTACATAGTAAATAGTTTAACGGATCCTTAGAGGATGGGCGGTCCCAAACATCCTTTAAGTTACTTGCTTTATATTATAGTACACTTGAATTAGCTTACACTATGTAAGTATGTATGTCCTGACTCGAGTGTTTATGTTTTATTTTACGCTCGGGTCAGCCTGAGTTGCAGTTCAGTCATCATCCCGGAGCTAGGACTTCTGTAGATCCTTTCAAGATGCTGGCTTCTTTCTGTCCGTTATCTTATTTATGAAATCAAGACTTTAGGATTTTTGGATTTTCTATTTGATGATTTAAACTATATTTGGGATGAAAGACTTTGAAATTTGTATTTGTTGAGACTATTTATAGTGGCTTCATGAACCACTAAGTATTTTTAAATTCCGTTGTGAGTATTCTGATTTTGTGTCTGTGATTCTGTGATTAATTATTACTGTATATTTTGAGATTTGCCAAATTTTATTTACAACGCGGTATTTTAAACAATTCAAGTCCGACATGTGCGGATGCGAATGGTTGAAAATATCGGGTCGTTACATTTGGTATCAGAGCTTTGGCTCTAGGCAAAACTTAGAATGTATGGTAAATTTGATTTACAGAATCACTTTCATTCGAGCTTGAATCTCTTCCTTTTGATTCGATTTCCTTTGAATTTTTGGAACGTTCCCTGCGGTTCCGAAGTTCATTCGTGTCCCTCACTATTCATTTTCTTTCGATTCTGGAGTATCCCATAACTCCACTTCGGATGATCTTTATAGTGAATTGGCGGTCTCGCCAATATTGTAATAAAGGGGTGAAACTCCTTTACAATTAGCATTGATTCACCAAAGATTTATATTTAACCTCGGTTTAGATGCTAGTATCTTTGGTTATTCCGAACTCTATCTCTTCGGATCGAATGGTAAATCTACATTCGATCTGACTCTTTAAGTCACGATTGACCCGGTTAAGGTTGCCCGCGATTTATATAAACTTATCTGGTTCCTTATTCTGTTATTTAATCATCGGATCTTCTGATTCCAACTTATGTTTAAATCAAAATTATCTTTGGTTTGAGTCCTTCAAATTTGAATCTCTATACTTGTTTTGAAAAATTTATTCCTATATTTGGGAAAATTCTAATATTATATATATAAGTATAATTTTCAGAATTTAACTAGTTGTTTAGAGATAATAGTGTTTGATTTTATTAATGGTTTTGTAAACCATTGGTTTTGTCTTATATAAATAATTGAACTATAAAACATGGTTATAAATTTATTTGGAAACAGAAATGAATTTTAAACAAGAATTTAAGAATTTAATTTCTGATAGTTTCAAACCTTGTGTTTAAAGTCTTAAAAGGATATATTATTTTCGAATATAAATTTGTTTCCAAAGAATTTTAAAGTTTTAAAATTTAGTGCTCTTCTCTTTGTCGCTGGAAAATAATTTCGGTGATGACTACAACATCATCGACATTCATTTTCGAGTATCGAAGTAAAGAGACCACGTTGTAGTTTTGCTTCAAAAATTTAATTGATTTGAATTTCTAAATATGACTTAATTTATAATATATATAGATATATGATTTAAATTTGATTTGACATATGCTATATGTATGTATTTATTTATCTCTAAAGGGTTTGAAGTTAATTGGAAATTTAATTCATTAATTTATGTTAAAAGGTGATTCTAATGATAAAATAAAGTCAAATTTTGAATGAATATTTAAACTTGAATAATAAGAATTGGAAAATTTTACTTGTATAATTGCATGCCAATATAACTTACCTAAATCATTCAGAAATTAACTATGTAATTGGATAATGTACAATACAAAAGGATTTTATAAATAAAATTTGAGTGGTTATAATAAATGTTATACACTTAAAGTTTCAGTTACAACAAGACAAATAGAGGTAAATAGAAATAAAATAATAATTGAATAATATACAATATCAAATGGTGTTAAAGGAAATTTAGAAATATATTGGAATAGTTATATTAAATATAATCTACTTAATATGTGCGATAAGATATATTAAGTAGAATATATTTAATAATAATCTGGAATAAAGAAGAATTAAATTTGTTGAATAAAAGATGATTATTATAAATGACTATACAAATTTCTGATTTTAGAAAATAATTGAATAATAAGATAATTAATTTGGAAATAGTTAAGGTTGATTTAACTTCAGTAAAAATTAAATGAATTAAATCAATTATTGAATATTAATTAATTTAAATTGAATTTATATGGTTTAAATAAATGATTCCATTTTGAGTTTCAATTTAGTTTTCTTTCAGGGTGTTCTATTCTCCTACCTCCTTCCTTTTCGGGGACGAAAAGTTTTGAGTGGGGGAGAGTGTAATGACCTGTAAATTTCGATAATTAAACTGGTTAATTTAATAAGATTTTTGTAATTAAATTTAAGAAGAGAAAAAAAAACCTTTATAATTTATAATGAAGTGAGTGTTTAAAATGAAATGAAAATAATAGGGATATAGTAACGGGTGTAAGTTACTATTTAATTGGTTTATTAATGTAGTTTCAACTATTACATTTGGGTATTAAATTGAATATATGCAAATAAACGTATGGTAATGGAGTGAATTCAACATTATATAAGCAATTCAACATTATATAAGCAATTCAACATTATATAAGCAATTCTGATAATTAGTGGAAATAATAAACTTGAGTGTAATATAAAGTTAATGACAACATTTATGCAAGTCACCTTTTTATTTAGGGCTGCTAAATTCAGAGTAGGAAGTCAATTACATTTAAATGTAGGTAAATGTTCATTAATGTGAGATAGGACTGTAACTATAATGTGTGAATGTAAATGAAATGACATAAATGGAAATTTATATTTTATTCATAAGATGAAATAAAGGAATGAAACTAAGTTGAATAAATTGATTTAGGTTTTATTTATGATAAATGTATATATTTGGGGAATTCAATATAATTGAAAATAACAAGTTATTACAAAAGAAAGATGAAAATTGGAATATATAATTTTGTAAGGAAAGATAAACAAATAATAACTAGGTTTATAAAGTGATAACATATTTAATAAAAGAGTAGGATTAAAGCATGGTAGTTATTGGAAAGTAATTAATTGAAATTTGGATGAATTGGGAATTTTTTTATGTATTGGTATAAAAACCAATTTTAATATTACCCATAAGAGGATAAGTTAATGGTCGATTCAATAACATGATTGAGAAATCAAATATATTGATTTATTGGGAATTTAAAACTTATACTTTTTTTTTTGATAAAATACAACGTTTTACACGCAATAAATTTTTCTACTTTTATTACATATTATATATATATATATGTTCTTATTATTATTATTTCACATATCCACCTCTATTTTATCTTTCTATTTTTATTTTTGACAGTCATGTTTATTTATTAGATTATTGCTTGTTTATATCTTTTATTTATGGCTTGGAAGAAACTAAAAGGGTATGCGTTATATTGTCTTAATTGCTTGCCTTTTTAATTGCCTACTCTTTATTTCTTTTTATTTATAAAACCTTGAAATTTAAAATAAATTTTAACTTGATTTAATCATTTCCTAAAAGTCTAAATATAAAATTGAAAGTTTTGAAAATTTTACTTTATTAAAAGACAACTCCAATTGGAATTGTAATAAAAATGAACTATGTATATTTTAAATACGAAGAATGTAAACAAGTTAAAATTTTAGTTAAGTAATAACTTTGTAAAATCCAGTGTTTTACAGACTGTTAAATTTTGCATTTTAAAAAGGGTACGCATTGTAATGATATAAGTAACGTAAAAACGTATAAATTAAAAACGTTACTTTTGTATAAATTTTTGGGTGTATTGTAATGCGTCAGTTTGGCGTATTTTAAAAAATTATATTTCAATATCTATATGGATTAATAAAATCAGTTAGGAGATTTCCAACCAAAACGTATTGATTTCGTGCCTATCCGTTTCTCTAAAATCATGCACTGATTAAGGAGATTCCCACTACCAATATTGTTTTCAAAATCGTGCTTCCCTTTCACGCAAATATCATCTGGAAAGAAATCAAACTTGCTTTCCTTGCGCGTGACATATCAGTGAAATTTATTTCCTTTAACATCTTTGTCATTTGCCTCTTTATAGAGATTTGATTTAAAAACTTTCACAAATAAATTTCATTCCACCTGCCATTCATTCCTCTCAATCAAATATAATTGCTTGCCTTCTAAAATTCAATCAATCAGAAAATTAAATTTCTTACCATTTTCTCTCCGTGACATAAATCAACGCATGCATTCAAATCTGTCCTTGAAGTAGCATCCAAAGAAAATTAATACTTGCTGATTCTTTGTATATAAATCTCTCAGACTATAAAAATAGCACGCAACTATTAATTGGAAAAAAAAAGAGATATAACGTTGCAATCAAAATTTTCGTATATCTGGCAATAAATCACGCATAATTATGTAAACATTATTTCGCTTGCCTCCTTATATTTGTTTCCCTTTACCATTTATCTCTTACGTTTTTTTCTGGTCAACAAAAATAAATTCAAGCTTGCCTATTTGATTTCCTAGATTTCGCAAGTTTTATCATCTATAAATACCCTACTCGTTTACCTAAACTTTCATATACCTCCTCTCCTCTGATCTTCTCGAGCTGTTGCGTACAAGCTTCAGGTAATGGTTTTACTCTTTCTTCTTCTTTACATTTCCTTATGATCAGTTTATATCGTTTGCTCCACTGCTTCAAAAAAAAATGCTCGGCCTACACCCCATTTTCCCCTCCACCACGTCACGTCCCTCTAAGTTTTCATAACCGAGCTTATATCCCGAACAACCCCTGATAGTGTTGCCATGTTTTGCCGTGCATACCATAGTGATAAAGGAAACCAAGATTTGTTCTTTCTTTTGCATTCTGTTGAGAAATGTTGCATGCGTACCTATAGGTTGGGCCACGTAACCTTTAATGTGAGCCATATTGATGTGTGTTAGCAAATGGGGATATATTTGGAGCCATCTGGATTACTTTGTGATATAGTAGTGCGTGTGAAACAACCCAGGGCCGTGCCATGCATAAGTGCTTGCCTGCATATTTTTCCCCAAAGTGTTTTATTATTTTGCAAATCTAGTTCACGTGTTGCGTAGAGGTAGTTGAAAAGGAAATTGATATATATGGTAGATAAATAAAATAGGATATGAAATAAGCCTGGGCGTTAGTGCATGTGTGCATGTTTTGAAATTGAAGTGGCAGAGACGTGTTGTAATTAAGAAACAGAGAGAGTTTGCATTGAAGAATAGTTTAGGCAGAGACGCAAGTTTTGCACAAATACATATTTTCAAAACTAGATAAGTTAGGACATGCCGTTGGAAAATATATATATATATATATGTATATATATATATAATAATAAAATGTATAATAATAATAAATAGTATTGCCAAGCCTATGAAGTTGGGGTCGGGAGGTGGGGTGAAGTAGTCGAGCAAAAGCTGAACCAAAATTTCTTTTACTCTATTCGTTCCAATTGTCTCAAAATTTTTGCTTTGGCCGTAATTTTTAAAGTCACGTATTCGGTATTTGGATCTTGAATCTAGGCGTGACATCCGGGGAAAATTTGATCGTTACCCGCTGTGCGATTCTTTTTTGGGGGATTTTCATTTTGAATCAAAATTTCTGCAGCTTTAAGGTGAGTATTTCTCACCAGACAAACATACCTATATATCCGTGATTTATCACAAGTGTATTTGTAAATTATTTATTAAATTTTATCTGCCTGTGATATAACGTAGATGTTAAACCCCATTTTAAATTGACACCTCATCAGTTGTTTATCTATTGCAATATTATTACAGTTATACTATGTAATGCTTATTTACTGATTAAATCATCACTGTAAGTTCCCTGTAAATTTGAGATCGTTATAGGCTGAAATGATAGGCCTGAACGATAATCATTTTTCATTTATTTAATTGTTTAATTATTTATTTGTTAACTTGGGATTGCGGGTTTGAAATGATAGAACCCGGGATTTTGCAAATTGCGGATTGAAATGATATAAATCCGTATCACTTGACCTAGGCTAGAAAACTATATACAGACCCGTGGTTTATATAATATTTTTCTGAAATGTTTAAAAATATTTTAAATGGGAATTTATAATATTCTGGTTCAAATGCATTTAAAGGATTTTTATAAAATTTATAATGATTTTTGAATAAGTCAAAATGTTAAATAAATAAATGTTTAAGTAAAATTTTTGGAATATAACTTATTTTGGGAAATTCTGAAATTTTGTTAAAAGTGAGTTTTAGTTTAGGAAATAATTGATAATAAGTTATATTTGGGAATTTAAAATTTGATTGTTAAGTTAATAATTTATTACAGCACTTAAATGCTGTCTTTTATAAATGGACTGTTTTGACTTACAGACTTTAGGTGGCATTTCATAAATGCTACGGAAACTGAATTTTCGGATTGTTTAAAATAAATGGAAATAATCTTTAGGGAAAAAGGCTTAAATTTTGGAATTTAATATGTAATTAATAAAAAATAAGGAATTGACTTTAAATGGCTTTAAATGGAAGAATTTAACTTTTAAATGTGAGTTGAAAGGAAAATTAATTCCTAAATAAATTGAATAGATTTAAATGGTATTTTATATTAAATAAAATGACTGATGTTTAAATAAATGAGAGTTGAAATGATATTATGGTATTGAAATGTATTTGAAACTTATTTTGATTTTTAAAGTATAAATACCATTTCTAAAAGTTGTAACCACGGGTTATAATAACGTTTGGTTGTTAAAGAGACCGGGATCGGATATCTGGCATACTCTCTGTCGATACCGAAAACCACTTTAACAACCATGTAAGCGGTGGAGATTCCAGAATGAAGTAGGATGGTGGTGACGTTTCCTTTGAGGTATATACGTGGACCCGACTCCCGTGAGTTGGCATAAGGTGGCTAAAACAAGAGCGATCGACGGATTAATGAGGTAGCACCTATGATCGGACGCACTTCTTCGTATGCCATTCTATTACTTTTGTGATTGTTTTGGTGCGCACCTTTGATTTGGGAGTGTTGTTCGAGGTGGGCGGCAGCTGCGCGCTGCGCGTTTCCATCGGTCCGGAAGCGTAATTGGTATATCTACCCTGGCATTGCCTAGTTGTGCCGTGTCACCTACCCTAGCGCGTCTTATACGATTTTGGTTTTGTACCATACCTATGGAGTGCCCTCTGACGACGCCCATTCCGGGGGAGATTACGGTACTTTATAGACTATGGGAATATATTATGTGTTAAGGTGGAAAATGTAAAGCCTTAACGCTATTTAAAAGTAAGTTTATTTTACTAATAGACACTATTATAATAGCAAAGTATTACTACATAGTAAATAGTTTAACGGATCATTAGAGGATGGGCGGTCCCAATCATCTTTTAAGTTACTTGCTTTATATTATAGTACACTTGAATTAGCTTACACTATATAAGTATGTATGTCCTGACTCGAGTGTTTATGTTTTATTTTACGCTCGGGTCAGCCTGAGTTGCAGTTCAGTCATCATCCCGGAGCTAGGACTTCTGTAGATCCTTTCAAGCTGCTGGCTTCTTTCTGTCCGTTATCTTATTTATGAAATCAAGACTTTGGGATTTTTGGATTTTCTATTTGATGATTTAAACTATATTTGGGATGAAAGACTTTGAAATTTGTATTTGTTGAGACTATTTATAGTGGCTTCATGAACCACCAAGTATTTTTAAATTCCGCTGCGAGTATTCTGATTTTGTGTCTGTGATTTTGTGATTAATTATTATTGTATATTTTGAGATTTGCCAAATTTTATTTACAACGCGGTATTTTGAACAATTCAAGTCCGACATGTGGGGATGCGAATGGTTGAAAATATCGGGTCGTTACATATTCGGTACTATCCTACAAAGGGGTATGTCGGTCTTGTGTTGGCAGGGAATCTAGGGGAGGTCTTCAGAGTTATTTTATCTAGAGATACACCGTGACGGGTGATACCCCAATAGCTCAGTCATTGTATGGAATCCATTCTCCAATAAGTGCCTTCGGTCTTAGTTGTATACCTATTATGCTTGAATTTAATTAATGTAACAATTTTGGCTATGTGAATTATTTAGTTGAAAATCCTAGACATTATGATAATATCACTTGATTTCTATGTAAAGTGTTTTGTTTATTGTAAGGTAAAAACTCGTCCGTCTTTATATGCGGCATGATCTTACGAGATACCTTTAATTTTTAAAGTGTTTTATTAAAGTAAAAATTAAGTTGTTTGAGTTTACTCACACTAAACTCATCTCTTACCCGAAGTTTTATTTTATTTTCCTAAAACTCTTGGGTACTCAAAATTTTATGCGTAGCCAAGTGCTCCAAGTTTCTTATGAAAGCATTTTGAGGAGCTGGAGCAGGTCGCTTCAACATTAGCTAGTTTTTATTTATTTTCGATGTGTTTATGTATGATCTATGTATTTTGTAATGGACAGGTAGTTATAACTATTCGATTGAAGTTGTAATATAATGACTCTGATGTATTACTATTATTATGGTGGTGACAATATAATATCATATGTTATCTATCATATGTTGTTCTAAATCATGGTGATATTATGTGATTATGTAATTTCTTTTTATCTTTCTTTTTCTTCTACCCTTAATGGCTCATCTTTCAGTGCTAGAAAGGTGTTCATTACAGAATTATGATACATACTATATTGTCTATAATATCACAATTTGCTTACATGTTTGATATAAGGAGCAAGTATTTGAATTAAGATTACTATATGAAAATTGAGAATACTCCCGAGTATTTGCAAAATGGTGGAAAATTGTTTATAAAAACAATGAACTCCTTATTAATGAGTGTGTGGACTCGAAGTTCATGAGTAATATCGAGCAAAGTGTGCCAATCCTAAGTTCTTGTTCAACCTTAAGTTAAGAACTTTAAGTTGTAAATGTTCCAAATAATAAGTAATGGTGATTCAACCAAAGGCTGAGTGCATTTCTTTGAATAGTGCTACAGTAAAAGAAGTATAAATAAATGCACAAATTTTTAACTAAGCTACAATAAGACATTATTATATGATAACAATGCTGTGATACAATTCATATAAGAATCTAGAGCTCACTAGAAGTCGAGAGACATACTCCAAATAGTTCCATATAATAAAGGCAGTTTATCAATGATGGAGAGAGTTGATTGACAGTGTAGATTATTAAAACAAAATAACATACCCGTTCACTAAGGGATTGACCCAGTTAGTTTTGAAAAAACCGATTGAAGAAGTTGGAATAAGATTCCTCTGCTCAATGCATGGTAGGGGCAACTTTTATGTCAGAATTAACATTTGCTGTTGGAACATCTTCTGATCCGAAAGCAAGAGAATTCTCTCAACAGAGAACTATTTCTACCACATCATCAAAATACTCAAATAAAGGCATTCTTCAGCAGAAGGCACGAAGTTGATTTCAAACCAACATTCATTAGATTTTGACAAAGAGGACCGTTCATGTAAGGTAGAGCATATTGATTCAATGGATAAAGGAGTCCTGCTTTCACCAAATAACTAAGTTTTGCATTGTCTTCAATCATCTTTGGCTAGGGATGTGTATTGGTGACGTCTCCAAGTAAGTTATCAATGGAAGAGGGTAAGAGTATAGAGTGTTCGAATGAACAATCCGCTTTTGTAGAGAAGCAGCCAAAGGTACATTTTAGCTAGCCCGTTGAGATCAATAGATTTGATAAGATTAATTAAGATAAGTTGTTAATGAAAAACCCCGAGTTTATATCAATGGAGACAAATGAATTAATAAAGAAAGCTATCATTATTGGTTAGAGTACTTAGAAGCCACCTTTTTGATAAAAATGAGCGATCCTCTGATTGGAGGAGAGCACTCACGAGTACTTAGAAGCCACCTTAAAAAGAAATAATATGAACTACCTGATGGAAGGATTGATAAGAGGTTCAACATGTCCATAAATAACCTCATATGATACTCAGAGTTGATGTTTTAGCAACTAGAAGTTGCATGGTATATTTTCCACGTTTATCTTGCTCTGTGCAGTTGTTGATATGATTTTGTTGAAATTAAAGAGATTTGAATCATTTTCTATGTATGGCTTTGGAGATGATTAATAAATGCCTTTCAGAGGGAATCAGTGTAACATGTGGAAGATTGGATGGTGGCAATAGGTAGTGCTTTTGGTATCATTTCGTGACAAAGATCAAATATACATGTGAAGCAAGCATCTGTATCTCCTGGTGATTTATACATTGTGTGCCGAAGTGTTAAACTAAATACCAACACATATACACATTTGTGTTTGTCAAACAATTACAGAGAAGCAGTTCATCTGAATTGGATAAATAAATTTGTTGCGATATACTTGCCTACTTTGGATGAGAAGGCGGGGAGCAGTGATTATAGTTGTTTAATAAAGTTTTAGCTAGAGTGTGATACATTTCGAAATTTCATATAATTAAAGGTCAGATATGATGCTGTTAATTATCTTGTGGACAGTTAGTAAGAGATTTGAGTTTTTTGGGCTTAACTTTGGGTCTACCTGAAGTGTTGTTTAGTGTTAGGGCATGTTTGGGCTGCATACGGGTTGAGTTGGTTGTTTTTGATTGGTGGTTGTATATTATTGGATTTGTTTTCCTTTTGTTATTAATAAAGGCATTTGAATCTTGTTCAAAAAAAAGATTACATGCTATAGGAATATTTGCTATTTATAACATTGACTAATAGCGTTTGAACTACAAACGCTATTATTCATAATTTGAAAAGTAAGAAAAAAGTATTAAACGCTATATATGCGGGGGCATTCAAAAGAGGGTTAATTATTCATTTACGCGCCATCTGAAAAGTATCTCAAGATGGGTAAAATATTTACTTGCGTGCCCTTACACTTCTAGTTCACTTTATTTTTTTCTCTCATCCCCAAAGAACCCCAAATACTCTTTTCTTTTCCATTTCGAGAATAAAACCCTAATGATTCTTCCAATTTCATTTTCAACTTACGCGATCTCATTATTTATTTCATTGATTGTAGGTATCTACCCTTTTGATTTTGATTTTTTTCTATATTTTAATATTTTAATTATTCAGTCCATGATTTCACAACTAGATACAGGATTTTGAAAATTTACTATTGTAAAATCCTAGGCATTGATTATCTAAAAACTAACCTTTTTTATTGTTGGATTATGCTGGAAATAAACTGGGTTTTTAGGAAATGTTGATTATGTTGACAATTATAATCTTTGTATTTATGGAAATGTCAAATTAAGCACAGAGAAAAATCTAGGCTTACCAAATATGTAATTTGGAGAATTCAAGAATATGTTTTGTCAAGAAAAATCTAGAAATTAAAAGATTGAAGAAAAGTCTAGGGATTGTATCACACAATAAATAAGAATGTTTTCTCTTCTTTTGTACGCAAGCAAAAAAAAGTGCAAAGAAAATAAAGCTCATTTCCTTCTTTACAACATATTCTCTCAATCTCCTTAGCAAATTAGGAGTTACTTTTATCTCATTCTTCTTCATATAATTGTGGTATCAGAGCTTAATCAAGGAAGATGGAAAAAGGAACGACTCTTTTTCAAGTTCCTTTATTAAAGGAGTATTATGAAAATTGGAGCATTCACATGAAGGCAATACTTGGATCGCAAGATGCGTGGTATATCGTAGAAAATGGGTATGAAGAACTCGCCGATATTTTCACTTTATTCCAGATTGAATGGGATTGAAGAATTTGAAGAAGAAGGATTGAAAGGCTCTTTCGCTCATTTATAAAAGTTTGGATGATGCTATGTTCGAGAAGATAGCTAATGCATAAAGTATTAAGGAAGTATGGGATATTCTGAGGAACGCTTTTAAGGGAATCGACAATGTGAAGAAAATTAAACTACAAACTATGCGAGGTGAGTTTGAATCTTTATATAAGAAATCGTCAGAATCAATTGATGATTATTTTTCTCAAGTTTTATTTGTTGTAAATCAAATGAAATGATATGGAGAAAAAATAAAAGACTCTAGAGTTGTTGAGAAAATTCTATGATCTTTGTATTTTTAAAATTTGATGATGTAGTTGTAGCAATTGAAAAATCTAAAGATCTAGGATCCATGACTGTTGATCAACTCATGGGTTCGCTTCAAGCCCATGAAAAAAATATGAAGAGAACAGTTAAAGAGAACCAATTATGTGAAGGATGCTTATTTGGAAAACAACCAGGAAAATGTTTTCCAAAACGATCAACTACAAGAGCCAAAGAACCATCAGAATTAACTCATACAAATAGTTGTGGCCCCATAAAACCATGCTCACTCGGAAAAAGTAACTATTTTACACTTTTTGTTGATGATTTTAGTAGAAAAACATGGGCTTATTGTCTCAAACAAAAATCAGATGTATTTGATGCTTTTAATAATTTAAGGCCTTTGTAGAAAATGAAAGTGGTTATAAGATCAAAGCCATGACATCCAACTGAGGTGGAGAATTTACATCAAAAGAGTTTGAGAAGTTTTGTGAAGAAAACGAAATTCATCGTCCATTAGTAGTCCCATACACTCCACAGATAAAAAAAATTGTAGAAAGAAAGAACATACCTCTTCTTAACATGGCACGAAGCATGTTAAAAAGCAAAGATGTTCCAAAAGAGTTTTGGGCTGAAACCATTGAATGTGCGATGTATTTATCGAATCGCTCTCCAACTCGAAGTGTATGGAACAAAACCTCCGAAGAAGCATAAAGTGGTAGAAAGCCATGTGTATCTCACTTGAAAGTATTCGAAAGCATCGCATATGCCCATATGCCAGATTAAAGCCGCTCCAAATTAGATGAAAAAGCGAAACATACATTTTCATTGGCTATGACTCATGGTCAAAAGGATATAAGTTATATAATCCTATTAATAAAAAGTTTGTTGTTAGGCGAGACGTAGAGTCCTATGAAGAAAGTGCTTGAAGTTGGAACAAACAAGAAGATGATTATAATTTCTTTCTGCTTTATGAAGAGGAGTGCAACAATGACGTAGAAGAAGAACCCATTAGTCCAACGCCGTCATCTCCTTCAACTATCCATCAGGAATATCCATTTGAAGAAAGCACAAATGAAAGACCACCACACATGAGATCTTTGCAAGAATTATATGAGGTAACTTCAATTTTTGATGATACTACCTTATTTTTTCTTTTTGCCAATTATGAACCAATAGATTTTGAAGAAGCAAAACAGGACAAAAGTTAAAGGGAAGCTATGGATAAAGAAATCAAAGAAATTGTAAAGAACAATACACGGGAGTTGGCTACTTTACCTAATAGACACAAACCTATTGGTGCAAAATGGGTATATAAAGTAAAGAAGAATGCTAAAGGAGAAGTTGAAAGATACATATCAAGATTGGTAGCTAAAGGATACAAGCAAAGAGCAGGTATAGACTATGAATAAGTACTTGCTCCTGTTACCCGCTTAGAAACTATTAGATTATTAATTTCTTTAATAGCTCAAAAAAAAATAATACATCAAATGGATGTGAAATCCGCTTTCTTAAATGGTAAATTAGAAGAGAAAGTTTAGCAACCACCAAGTTATAAAGTTAAAGGACGTGAAGACAGTTTTAAAATTGAAAAAAGTGCTTTACGGTTTATAACAAGCCCCAAGAGCATGGAATACAAGAATTGATAAGTATTTTTTAGAAAATAATTTTGTAAATGCCCCCATGAACATGCTCTTTACATAAAGAGAAATCAAAATAGAGATATTTTAATTGTATGTTTATATGTGGATGACTTAATATTTACTGGAAATAATCCAAAAACTTTTGATGATTTCAAGAAGGAGATGAGTTTAGAATTTGAGATGACGGACATTAGGCTCATGCCATACTATCTTGGAATTCAAGTGACTCAAAGTGAGCATGGTATATTTATTTCTCAAGAATCATATGCAAATGAAACATTGAAGAAATTCAAAATGGATGGACACAAATCCATAAGCGCTCCAGTAGAAAGTGGTACAAAGCTCTCAAAAAATATGCATTAAAAGAATGTGGATCCTACTCTATTTAAGAGCATGGTTGATTTCTTGAGATACTTAACATGCGCAAGGCTAGATATACTCTATAGAGTGGGTCTTATTAGTCACTACATGGAGGCTCCTACTACATCACACTTGAAGACAACAAAAAGAATCCTTTGATATTTCGAAGGTACCATTAATTTTGGATTATTGTATTCACATTCTAATAATTTCAAGTTGATTGGTTATAGTAATAGTGATTAGGCTGAAGTTATTGATAAGCATAAAAGTACAACTGGATTTGTTTTCTTTATGGGAGATACAACATTCAGCTGGAGCTCAAAAAAGCAACCAATTAGTTGCAACACTATCAACCTGTGAAGCTGAGTATGTTGTTGCTTCAACTTGTGTATGCCATGCAATTTGGCTTCCAGGTTTATTAAAGGATTGCATATGTCATAGCACAATGCAACGGAAATATTTATGGATAACAAGTCGGTCATAGCACTAAGAATCCCGTCTTTCATAATCGAAGTTTGCATATCGATACGTGCTACCACTTTATTCGAGAAAAGATTGCAAAAAAGGAGGTATAAGCGAAGCTTATTAATTCAAAAGACCAAGTTGTAGATATCATCACAAAAGCATTGAAGCATCACGATTTTGAAAGATTGCGAGACATTCTCGGAGTTACAAAACAAAGTTTATGGGGTGATGTTGGAAATAAACTTGGTTTTTAGAAAATGTTGATTATGTTGACAATTGTAATCTTTGTATTTATGGAAATGTCAAATTAAGCATAGAGAAAAATCCAGACTTACCAAATATGTAATTTTGAGAATTCTAGAATATACTTTATCAAGAAAAATCTTGAAAATAAAAGATTGAAGAAAAGTCTAAGGATTGTATCACACTATAAATAAGAATGTTTTCTCTTCTTTAATATGCAAGCAAAAAATGCAAAAAAATAAAGCTTATTTTCTCCTTTACAAAATATTCTCTCAATCTTCATTAGCAAATTAGGAGTTACTTCCCGCTCCTTCTTCTTCTTATAGAAATTTTCCAATAGATTATAAGTTTTGAATATTTTAGTTTTAGGAAAATAGACACAAGGACAAACTTATAAATTTTTTTAGCCTGAAGGACAACAAGTTTATTTTTTTGGCTGAAGGACAATGCTAGTTATAACTAGCATTTTGTCTAGTGTAAAACTAAATATAATGCTATTTATAATTAGCATTTTGTACAGAGTAAAAGTTGAATATAATGCTAAATATAACTAGCATTTGTCCTTCAGCCTAAAAATAAAACTTCATGTCCTTCGGCCTAATTTTTTTTTTCAAAGTTTGTCTTTTTTCCTAATTCGTTCTTTTAGTTTTCATCTTAAATAACATATGCAAGCCATGGGCCTGCAAAAACATTTACATTGGTAAATTCATTCCTCTTCTTCTTTCTATTACCTATGATGTATACCTTATTAAATCAACCAAAGAAATTTTTTATGGTAAAATTTGATATTATAGTTAACTATTTTGACGTATAATATATCTCTATAGTTTTGGCTCAGTTGTAGTACAATGATGTAATTCCCTTACATACACTGGCTAAGCTACTTAGATTCATCTCTAACCGTTCTATGCTCATGTCAATTTCTATTTTAGGTTCTCATTATTAATAAGATTTTATTCGTTTTTGTTTAACGTCTATCCATCACTTGTTCCTTTTAAAAAAATACATTATTTTGGTGAAGTAATTTTGGCGGTATGAACATAATATGGTGAAAATTTTCTTTACCCTGGCCTTTTTTCGACTATATTATCTCATTTTCATAGAAGATTGTATTTAAGAGAGAACTAAAGATAGACAATTCCAATTATAAAATTATAAACTAAGAATCAATTCCAAATTCAGCATTAGTTCAAAATTGATAAAAGTAAATGCACCTCCCTAAGGCAACATCGAAAATATGTTTTTGGTTTATTGGTTAAAGCTAAAACTATATAAACACAAACATATACATGTATCCACATACTTCCATAGTTTTAATCTATAAATCAAAGAATGACATGATGGCCACAAAATTATTATCTTGGTGCATACCATGAAATTAATATATAATAGGTTGATCATACTTAGTCACGTGATGTATATAGCTTCGTTCAATCCTGAACCGAAATTCCACCAGTAGGCTTCAAACTCAAACATTAATAATACACCACTGTCCAGCTACATATGTAAAATTGTAAAAATAAATTATTTGTTGTAACATGAGTAAACAAGGTAATAACAATTTTAATATTAATTCTCTATATATACCATATATAATATAATATGTTGTTTGGCTGTTTGATTATTTCACATTTGCCTCCTAGAAATCTCACTACACCAACTATTAACTTGTGGTATTTATTGGTTGGTTCAAGCATCTATATTAAATAATATTGATTTTATCTAAAATATGTAAGATGATTCATACACTATCTAATAACATATCAGTTTTAGAAGTTAACAGATATTACGCCTAAATTATTATTAAGAGTGACTAATTTCATTGCATACATTTTATATTACTACTTAAATGGTAGCCCTATGTACCAATTCACTGTTTCAACCAATCGTTATCATACGTTAACCAGTATGGTAGGCATAATTTATAATTTGTTATAAAATGAAGAAAGTAGAAGCTATTAGAGAGAGGGGCAGAAGGTATATTATTCATTTCTGAGAAAATAGACATGTATTTACATTAATAGCCTCCATTATATATAAGGCTTCAGAGCTAAGGATTTAACTTATTCCATGATGTGAGACTAAATAAAGCAACATAAAAGTATATTCATTTCATGATTTACATATATTGTAACACTCTCCCTTGAATATGCGTCTTCAAAATCTTGAATGCTTCGATAGCTTCAAATTTTCCCTTTCGAAACATGTATAATGATTGCTCCCCCTCATTATTATCTTGCTTGCATTTATCCATTCAGTCGATATAGATATTGTTCGTTGCCTCATTAAAAACCTATGTAAAGAAAACCCGATGGGAAAAACCTTGAAAGAGGAAAAAGTGCAACTTGTGAAATCATAGATATCATACTAAAAATGATATTTCTTCTAAGAGTTTGATACTTCAAGATCAAAATATGCCTCATTAAACCCTTACTAAGAAAAACCCAATGATAAAAATCTTAGTGAAGGAAGAAAAGAAGTATAATGACATATCTTATTTTCTCATTTCTTCAAATGAAGTTTGATACTTCTAGATCAAACTAATGCCTCATTAAAACCATACTAAGAAAAACAATATGGGGAAAATCTTGGTGAAGGAAAAAGAGTACAATATAGTATGACACATTTCAATAATACAGTATCAAAAAGAGTTTGATACTTCTGTATCAATATAATACTTCATTAAAAATCTTACAAAGGAAAACCCGATAGGAAAAACCCTAGTCAAGGATAAAAATACAGTTTAACTTAAATAACATATTTGAGATGTTATTTCTTAAAAAAACGTTTGATTCTTCTAGATCAAGATAATGTCGTATTAAAACCTCATTAAGAAAAAACCAGTGGGAAATATCTTAAATAAGGGACGAAAGTCGAAATTAGCCACAAGGGCCTCTTTAGCAAGTGCAATTAGTTTCTAGGACACACACAACTGAAATAATTACTTTTAAGGACGAAATGCAAAATAATTAGTTTTCAAGGCCTAAAAAACTATGAAATTAGGTCCTTGAAAGTAATTGGACTGCCGACTTTGTCCTTAAAAGTAATTATTTTGCTGACTTTGGTCTTGAAAATAATTTTTGTGGATGTGTGTCCTAGAAACTAATTGGACTGCAAAGTTTGTCCTTCTAGTTAAATGCCCCTAAGGAGAAAGTGTACATTGTAACTTAATTTCAAATGTTACTGGGGAGTTGATACTTCCGGATCAAGATAATGCCTAATTAAAACCTTACTAATAAAACCCAGTAGGAAAAATCTTAGTTAAGGAAAAAGAGTGCATTATAAAATAATTATGGATGCTCCCCTTGATTTAAAAGTTTCCTTTGTATTTATTCGTCTTTCGATAACTTAAATTGGTTATAGATACTTCTGGATTCATAAATATGTATCTCGTTAATAATACAATTATTATTAGTTTCCTTCGATACAATCCAAATTTCCAAAATTGTTTCTTCCTAATATGATTTGCATTTTATGCATTTTGTTTGATACCTTTATGAAAGACACGTCATATGCTTCATTATTATGCTTCAAACCAATTTTGCATATTGCAACTACATCTTTGATGAATATTAAAAGTTCCATTACAACAATACTTAAAAGTCGGAAGTAATTTGCTCATCTTGAAATACATAAAGATTTTCATTATAGCAATACTTAGAAGAAGGTTGTAATATACATTCCATGTTCTTTGCATTCTTTATAGTCATCAAAGTTATTTGTATTCTTCAGGAACTTATATATTTTAATAAGTTCTGCATATCGCAACTAACACTTCGATGGATATTAAGAGTTTCATTACAACAATACTTAAAAATAAGAACTAATCTACTCGTCATGAATTATATCAAGATTTTCATTACAACAATACTCAAATGTAGGTTGTAATCTACGCTCCTTGTTCTTTGCATTCTTTATAACCATGAAAGTTATTTATATTCTTACAGAATTGTATACTTTCATCATTTAATATGATTTAAACTATATTTATACCTTTGGGGTATATTAAGCATTTCAAGTACTTTCGCTACTTTACAGACTACATGTCCATATTTATCTATTAGTAAAAGATTCATGATGGCATGTCATGTTTTCCCCTAATTCAAGATCCTTATTCTATTTATAAACATAAGCGCTTTATTACTTACAAATTTATTCTAGACATGATTTATTGAGATTCTTTAATTATCATGCTTTAGGTACATAAACCACTTCTAGGGTAATTTTACAATCATTTCATTAGTCTTTTCAAGAGCACCCTTAAGTGTTTTTTCAAGAACACTCACCTCTTTTATTTGGCATCTTTATTACTTACTCTAAAAGTATTTCAAACTGACTTTTGTACCATATTTCAGATGCGGTATACACATTTTGATCCTTCAGGGATTCAAATCTATATTGGAGAAAGTTTACAAGGGATATTATTAATAATTTATTCAAGTTGCTTAATAATTTTCAAATTATACATGTTAACAAATATTTGACACTGATGATCAAAATGAACTTGTATCCCTTTATCCTCCCTCTCAATGTTGACAAACATTGTCACATTAAATAATAATCATCTTTGGATTCTCATTTTAATCCATTATCCTATTGCTACTAGCAAATACACCATACATATTAATAATAGGAGGATAATTCTTTTATCAATTGATATGATCCATTCAAGTGATATTTGTGAGCTTCTAGCTCATGTTTAAATGCGGGATACAATTATGCCAAATTTCATGAAATATAATCCAGTTGAAATTGTACCAAATTTTTCTGAAATAAGCTTCTGGCTTTCAATTTTAGAAATAACACAAAGTTATTCTTTGACGTTTTCATTATAGTTCCAATGGTAGCCACTCATTTATATATATCCTCAAAACTCAACAAATTTCTTTTAAATTTGCTTGAGTATAGCGTATTTTGAATTAAGATATATGTGCCATTTGGTAATACTATATGGGCCCTTCTGGAGCCTTCAATTACATTAGCAGATTTGCTATGGTTGAAATTTTTAGCTAAAATATTTTCTGGATAGTTTAGAGAAAAACGTCTAGTTTTTCACAATCATATGAGTAGTTGCACTATTTAGTAGGCATATATTACACTCAAATATTGATGGTCCATATCTTAAGAATTAAAGACAATATAACTAGTCGACTCTTAAAAATTTTAATCATTAAATAAATGCTAATACTTTCCAAAAAATTAAAATGGACCACTGATTAAAACACAACATTCATCGGTATGTTATTTCAATTAGTTCTGAAAGGAAAAACATATAAGCACCAACTTCCACTTGTTTAAAACTTCAGGTTCAACCACTCTTGTCTAGTGTTTGGAAGTGCGACCATCTTCTAGTGGTCATAACGCTCCTTCAGGGAGTTCCATAAGTAAAGATGATCATTTTCATTTAAATGTCTTATTTTTAGATTGCCGTAGATATGACACCTTAAAAATATAAGAGCCTTTGTTTTATCCTACTGGGACATATTATTATCATTTTTAATGGAATTTTCTAAGCATTGAGATTGAAATTGAATGTCAGCATCCAATATCTATGACAGAAAGTTATCTCCTAATAAGTCTAAAGTTGTAAATTCAAGCTTGCTTGACTATGTTTATCATATTACCAACTATAAGTGAAATAAAAATGCATAAGCATCAAAATATTGTTCATGGGTATATAATCAGTGCATTTTATAAAATAAGAACCCATATCAGATAGCAGTTATAGTGAAAGAAAGAAAAAAATTACTGCAGAATAGTAAAAGACAATCAAATTAATCTATAAAGGGGCATTTCACTAGGATAAACTTTGCAGTCCAATAGTTTCTAGGACACACATCTACGAAAATTAATTTCAAGTCCAAAGTCAATAGAATAATTACTTTTAAGGACAAAGTCAGCAGTCTAATTACTTTCAAGGACATAATTTCATAGGTTTTTAGGCCTTAGAAATTAATTATTTTGCATTTTGTCCTTAAAAGTAATTATTTCAGTTGTATGTCGTAGAAACTACACTTGCTAAAGAGGCCCTTGTGGCTAATTTCCACATCTATAAAAACAACTATAATTTCTTATTTACATTCTTTTGATAGCTCTAGATCCAATCTCATTAATTGCATTCATTAATTTCCTTGAAAATGCAAAACTACCCTTGAAAATATGGAAAGGCCTTTATATGGATTGATTGGTGGAGAAAGGATGAATTATAATCAAAGGTTGTGCTGACTTTATTATTTTTACTTCCATAATATAGGCAGATTTAAAAATATGAATAGGTTGTATTAAATTAAATACCATTTATTAATTCGTAACAACCGCAATAGTGAGAAACATAAATATATACCATGTATATACGTTATGATCCTTGTCAACAATAAGAGATAAAAAAGAAGAATAAACGTATGAAGCATTCATACACATCTTCGTTGGACCATTCTTATTAATCAACTAATTTATTTAATGACTTATTAATTGCTACTGATTAATATATGAATTAATATATGCTACTATTTACATATTGTAAGCTAAACGGGGAGAGGAAATTTGGACATCACATAGCGTACGAATAATATCATGAAAATCAAAATAGTTTGACTTGGCAACTAAAAAGTATGTTGTATGAGTTACAGCTATTGATAACAATCAATAAGTATGTTCTTGTGACATGACAATGCTAGGTAAAAGATTAAGCATATAAAATAGTAAATAATGGAACTTTGCTGAAAGAGGAAAGATGAATGAGTTTTATATATAGTATAACAGAATTGATGGGTGTATAGATGTAACATCCCAAATTTTATCAGTTTAAAATTAGTAAATTGTTTGAATTTTTGAAATCTGAATTGAAATTAATTTGCAAAAAAATTCAAATGAAATAGAAAAAGTGCTAATTTGTGTGGATAAGATTTCAATTTCATTTGAGTTTAAAAATTTGAAATAATACATATTTTTAAAAATCAATTGCATTTAAATTATATATATAGTGAATAGAATTGAATTTGATTTTGAATTTAAATTTAAATTTTGAGTAAATTCTTTAGTAAAATATTTTGAATTTAAAACAATATATGGGTAATTTATTTAATGTATAGTTGGTTTAAAATATTTTCTTTTAAATTTTATATTTTTAAATAAAAGAGAAATGCATTTATAAAATAAGAAAAACAATTTTTAAATATATATACATAAATCAATTTTCTCATGCAAAGGACATATGGAGGATTAGTAACACATTAATGAACAAGTGTTAAAAATTAAATAAGTGGATTAACAAGTGTAATCAATGTAGGGAGAAAATGAACAAGTGTCATCATATTATTTTCATTTTAAGAAAATTTATAAAAAAGAAAATGAAAACTATATAACATCTCAAACCTCCTCCCTCTTACCTCTTTTATTCATCTCCAAGCCTGTACAAAATTTTAACATAGAAAGAAGAAAGAAAATCACCAGTAACAAGTAATCAAAGCAACAACCTCCTCAACATTCTAAATCAAGACCAAAATTCCAGTAAAAAAAAATCTGTAACCATTTTTTTTCAAAATCATAAGCCAGAAAAGAAATTTCAAAAACAACTTCAAGTCTTCCAACAAATAGTTCAACATCAAGCAGGAGTCAACTTCTGTAACAACCCATAAATTTTTAAACGGTTTTTAATAACGTATTTAATTGAATTTTTGAGAAATTTTAAATAATAATATTTTGAAATAAAAATTTAATGTTTGGATTACGTATAATTAAATATAAGTAGTGAATAAATAAGAAAACATATAAATTTAGATTACGTTACTTGTTAATTAATTTGGGCGTACGTTCGTTTTAATTATTGCATCTATTGTACGCACTCTTTGATTTCATATCTTAGCTATTAAAAATCAAATCAGCACGTGCATTTAAAAAAAAAGAGTTAAAACCCTGCCTCCAATTCACGTGTAAAACTTTCCACTTTCATTTGCGTCTCCGTATTTAATAGGAATAAAAAACTTTGATTTCCTGACCGTTTCAAAATCTCTTCCCATCTTTATTTTTTGCAACGCAGTTCAGGTCTGGAAAAAAAGGGTAATGGGCAACGATCCGAAATTTTAGACCAATTTAAAATTCTATTTTTTTTTAAAATATTGAATAAAATCTGGCAGCAATCTCTCTTTTGGAAACCCAAAAATGAACACCGATGATGTTGCAATCATCATCGGAATTATGTTCCAGCGACCGAAAAGAGTTTAGAGCTTTAATTTCTCCAAAACAATTTTCCACAAATATCAAATCCTTTCAAAACACTTCTCTGGAATTTTTGTTTTTAGATTATAAATCACATTTACAAATCTTTTACTTATATAATTTCACTTCTTATATATAAGATTATTTCACAAGTGTAAATCATTTTAATTATAACTTCCATACTTATCAGTTGCTTATACAATTCATTCTTTTACAGCTGTTGTTTTTATTTAACTTATTCAACAACCAAACAATCAATTCATATACACTTTAATAATTTTGAAAAATTATTCCTTTATATATAAAATATAATCAAGGTAAAATTATTTCATTTACCCAATTTAAAATGATACTATGTCGGTTTATCTCGTTTAAGAGTTTAGAAACCCCTATTGATAATATGGCGTCCTATCTACCGACCAGAATTCACAAACAGCTCAACGGATAAGCAAACACAATATAAAACATTTTTTATATTCACTAACAAATACGCGCTCATAACTATTATTACACCCACACTCATTCTAGAGTACTACTGACTCCATCTCTAATGAGTAATTCCCAACAGAGTTAAGGTTGTCGCTTAACCATAAGCTCTGATACCAAATGTAACGTTTAGAGATTTTCGACTTTCGAAAATCGACATCAATACGCCCGCTGTATCAACTGCCGCATAATCGAATGCCGGAAAACCGAATTGTTAGGGTTAAAAAGAAGAGGTAGAATAAAGGATAGAAGAAGTAAGGAAACAGAACAGAAACAATAACAGAATCTCACAGTCGCAGCGGAACAACATATAATGGATAAATGAATAATCTTTAAAACAAAGAACTATATTAGTTATTACATTACATCACGTTATCAGAGTTTACAACAACAAACAACGGAAAAGAAATACTATACACTAGTTGATACGCCACGCCATCCAGCTTGCTTCCAAATCTCTATGGCGACTCCCGAATTCCAGAATAACCTGATAACCTGACTCTAGACTGCCCTTGTGGAAATTGGTGGGCACCCAGAGTTTAGGAAGGAAAACAATAAACTCCAGGTCAGTCATGGGACTGGTGTGAGAACTTAAAACAGTTTATCTTTAAAACAACAACAAGATAATTTCAAAGTCAATTCGCAATGCTTTTGGAAAATGAAACTACCATAAGGCCTCCCGTACACACACGAAATGCAAACGCAGAATCGGAGGAGATTTCTCCTTATGATAGTCAAAGATGCTTGATACGCATTAAAAAGAAACATTTGATATTATTACTGCATAGTGTAGAAAACATTTCGAAAGTACAATATAAATCTTAGCCAACATAAGCATTTCGCACTATGCCGACTATAGCTACCATCTAAACAGTGGTGACCACAATAAGTAAATGGCAGGTCTAAAACTAAAACCGTACAAGGTGCGTATTGAGAATTGGATTTCCAACAAATAGTCAGGCTAAGAAACTTCCTACTGCCAATGGGATCGCCTCTGGCGGGACGTCCCGAGAACCTAACGTTACAGTTAGATCTCTGCCAACACAAGGCCGGGTTACCTTTGTAACTAGGTAACTACTACATGAATATGCCATCCCCTGGTCCCTTTGGACCGTTATCCGAGCGCTCGATACCCAACATCACACAGTAATAAATATAGTGTGTCGACATGAGTAAGTATCTGGGCTCCATACCATGATGCCACCCTTTCCAGAAGGAAATGACATACCCTAAAGGGCGCGACCCTCATAACCTTGCCGCATATTCCTGTTTTGACCATTTCCGGGGAGTGAGGTCTGACGAAGTCTCGTCCACAAAGCTACGCTTTTTCACAAAGCCACGCTTTGATCAACAAATGATCAATAAATAATCATCACACAGCAACACTCAGCATGACACGTTACCAAATTGGGAATATATCGCTGATAACCTTCAACTACATAACCTCTAAGCGCGTACGTCTCAGAGAAGGGTGTTAAGCTAAGAGAATAAATTCTCCGCCACCAACAGAAATGTATTTGAAAGAAATCTGCTTTATGTCTCAAAATTGCAATGTCAGACACGTAACCATACAAGTCTGTTCCGGGTTCAAACAGAACCGAAGGCACTTCAAAAGAAGCCCTTGCAATCCGGGTATTCACAATCCCGATCGAATTTCCCATCACAAAGGAAATCTCCATACCGTAGCTAACGGTGCAGAGACAATCGATAGGTCATCCTATCGTTTTCACAAATACCCGGTCTTCACCACCGGTCTTCAATGCTATCCATTACGTCGTATCACTATTCGGAATGGGTAATCCGAATAACGAGCGCAATAATTTAAAAATAAGTGTAGCATTCAATTTCAACCAATTCACAACAAATAGCCATTCTAGGGTCAATATTGATAGTCGGTTATTTAACTATCAATCAATATTCACAACATCACCCAATTTCAAATAATTTCCCAAATTATTTATTTTCAAAAATATCTTTATAAGATATATATCTTCCACGCTTCAACCATTTGAAAACCAATTTCAAATCAATTTACACCCTTACAACTTTCATTTCAAAATGGTTCATTTAAACCAATTAAATAAATCCTTACCGATTTATTAAATTTACGTTCCAAATCCGTAAATTAATTTCCACACTTCAAAAATAAATCAATGTTTATTTTTAACAAATTTCCCTTTCTTTTATAAATTCCATATTGAATTTCCATTTCCAAAATATCTATGAATATACGATTTTTAAATCGATTTCTAATATTCATTTTCAATTTATCTTTAAAAGATAAAATCTCAAAACATTCACTTCATATTAGAAAACATTTCCATACTTATTTAATAATAAGTAATTCACCAATCTATTTATTTTCAACATTTTGAAAATATTCAATATACTTAAATCCAAATCAAGTATATATTTCATTCTTTAAGGAAAACGTTCACTTAAACACATTTATTTGGGTCAAAACAAATGTTGCGTAAAACATCGTTACGACAACCCAAATCACTAGTATAGGGATTCGAACTTAAAATAGATATATAAATCCCAATACTATATAAAACATTTTCTTTCGGAAATCATTTACTATAACAACAGTGTTATAGTCCACAATTTCCTTCTATTTCTCGAAAACGTCTATGTCAACAATGAATGTTGAAATCTATGATTTCGACACTTAATACATTTTAAAACATCTTTAAATGGTTTTAATTCTATTTAAAATATCACTTTCCCAAAACATATCCATTTTATTTAATAATATATTTACCGTCCAAAATCGTGAATATAATTCCCAACCAAACTCTTATTATTACAACATTTAACATTAAGGATAATTCGCTGCCCAAAATCATGAATATATCTCCTTTAATAACTTTTATGTTTGATTTATCAAATTCAATTGATTTCGAATTTACAAACAATGTTTATAAATCCCATTTCTATTTATAAAACTTCGATTTATAAATCTCCTTTATTATCCGACTCAATTTATATAACTCAATTATATACCAGAAGTCCATATTGTAAGTTAAGAACTTATAATTCATTTATTTACAAAAATCGTTCTTTTAAAACTTCACAAATTATAAATCTTATTACTTATAAGATTTTATTTATAACCTTATTTTCAACATTAACAGAACTCCTTTTAGAATTCCATTATTTTGATTTATAAATATTAATCTTAGAAATCTTTTATATAAACCATTTATAATAATTCAAAAATCTCAATTTAAATCTTTTGGAAACCCGAAAATGAGCACCGATGATGTTGCAATCATCATCGGAATTATGTTCCAGCGACCGAAAAGAGTTTAGAGCTTTAATTTCTCCAAAACAATTTTCCACAAATATCAAATCCTTTCAAAACACTTCTCTGGAATTTTTGTTTTTAGATTATAAATCACATTTACAAATCTTTTACTTATATAATTTCACTTCTTATGTATAAGATTATTTCACAAGTGTAAATCATTTTAATTATAACTTCCATACTTATCAGTTGCTTATACAATTCATTCTTTTACAGCTGTTGTTTTTATTTAACTTATTCAACAACCAAACAATCAATTCATATACACTTTAATAATTTTGAAAAATTATTCCTTTATATATAAAATATAATCAAGGTAAAATTATTTCATTTACCCAATTTAAAATGATACTATGTCGGTTTATATCGTTTAAGAGTTTAGAAACCCCTATTGATAATATGGCGTCCTATCTACCGACCAGAATTCACAAACAGCTCAACGGATAAGCAAACACAATATAAAACATTTTTTATATTCACTAACAAATACGCGCTCATAACTATTATTACACCCACACTCATTCTAGAGTACTACTGACTCCATCTCTAATGAGTAATTCCCAACAGAGTTAAGGTTGTCGCTTAACCATAAGCTCTGATACCAAATGTAACGTTTAGAGATTTTCGACTTTCGAAAATCGACATCAATACGCCCGCTGTATCAACTGCCGCATAATCGAATGCCGGAAAACCGAATTGTTAGGGTTAAAAAGAAGAGGTAGAATAAAGGATAGAAGAAGTAAGGAAACAGAACAGAAACAATAACAGAATCTCACAGTCGCAGCGGAACAACATATAATGGATAAATGAATAATCTTTAAAACAAAGAACTATATTAGTTATTACATTACATCACGTTATCAGAGTTTACAACAACAAACAGCGGAAAAGAAATACTATACACTAGTTGATACGCCACGCCATCCAGCTTGCTTCCAAATCTCTATGGCAACTCCTGAATTCCAGAATAACCTGATAACCTGACTCTAGACTGCCCGTGTGGAAACTGGTGGGCACCCGAAGTTTAGGAAGGAAAACAATAAACTCCAGGTCAGTCATGGGACTGGTGTGAGAAATTAAAACAATTTATCTTTAAAACAACAACAAGATAATTTCAAAGTCAATTTGCAATGCTTTTGGAAAATGAAACTACCATAAGGCCTCCCGCACACACACACAATGCAAACGCAGAATCGGAGGAGATTTCTCCTTATGATAGTCAAAGATGCTTGATACGCATTAAAAAGAAACATTTGATATTATTACTAGTGCATAGTGTAGAAAACATTTCGAAAGTGCAATATAAATCATAGCCAACATAGGCATTTCGCACTATGCCTACTATAGCTACCATCTAAACAGTGGTGACCACCATAAGTAAATGGCAGGTTCTACAACTAAAACCATACAAGGTGCGTATTGAGAATTGGATTTCCAACAAATGGTCAGGCTAAGGAACTTCCTACTGCCAATGGGATCGCCTCTGGCGGGACGTCTCGAGAACCTAACATTATGGTTAGATCTTTGCCAACACAAGGCCGGGTTACCTTTGTAACTAGGTAACTACTACACGAATACGCCATCCCCCGGTCCCTTTGGACCTTTATCCGAGCGCTCGATACCCAACATCGCACAGTAATAAATATAGTGTGTCAACATGAGTAAGTATCTGGGCTCCATACCATGATGCCACCCTTTCCAGAAGGAAATGACATACCCTAAAGGGCGCGACCCTCATAACCTTGCCGTATATTCCTGTTTTGACCATTTCCGGGGAGTGAGGTCTGACGAAGTCTCGTCCACAAAGCTACGCTTTTTCACAAAGCCACGCTTTGATCAACAAATGATCAATAAATAATCATCACACAGCAACACTCAGCATGCCACATTACCAAATTGGGAATATATCGCTGATAACCTTCAACTACATAACCTCTAAGCGCGTACGTCTCAGAGAAGGGTGTTAAGCTAAGAGAATAAATTCTCCGCCACCAACAGAAATGTATTTGAAAGAAATCTGCTTTATATCTCAAAATATAATGTCAGACACGAAACCATACAAGTCTGTTCCGGGTTCGAACAGAACCGAAGGCACTTCAAAAGAAGCCCTTGCAATCCGGGTATTCACAATCCCGATCGAATTTCCCATCACAAAGGAAATCTCCATACCGTAGCTAATGGTGCAGAGACAATCGAAAGGTCATCCTATCGTTTTCACAAATACCATGTCTTCACCACCGGTCTTCAATGCTATCCATTACGTCGCATCACTATTCGGAATGGGTAATCCGAATAACGAGCGCAATAATTTAAAAATAAGTGTAGCATTCAATTTCAACCAATTCACAACAAATAGCCATTCTAGGGTCAATATTGATAGTCGGTTATTTAACTATCAATCAATATTCACAACATCACCCGATTTCAAATAATTTCCCAAATTATTTATTTTCAAAAATATCTTTATAAGATATATATCTTCCACACTTCAACCATTTGAAAACCAATTTCAAATCAATTTACACCCTTACAACTTTCATTTCAAAATGGTTCATTTAAACCAATTAAATAAATCCTTACCGATTTATTAAATTTACGTTCCAAATCCGTAAATTAATTTTCACACTTCAAAAATAAATCAATATTTATCTTTAACAAATTTCCCTTTCTTTTATAAATTCCATATTGAATTTCCATTTCCAAAATATCTATGAATATACGATTTTTAAATCGATTTCTAATATTCATTTTCAATTTATCTTTAAAAGATAAAATCTCAAAACATTCACTTCATATTAGAAAACATTTCCATACTTATTTAATAATAAGTAATTCACCAATCTATTTATTTTCAACATTTTGAAAATATTCAATATACTTAAATCCAAATCAAGTATATATTTCATTCTTTAAGGAAAACGTTCACTTAAACACATTTATTTGGGTCAAAACAAATGTTGCGTAAAACATCGTTACGACAACCCAAATCACTAGTATAGGGATTCGAACTTAAAATAGATATATAAATCCCAATACTATATAAAACATTTCCTTTCGGAAATCATTTACCATAACAACAGTGTTATAGTCCACAATTTCCTTCTATTTCTCGAAAACGTCTATTTCAACAATGAATGTTGAAATCTATGGTTTCGACACTTAATACATTTTAAAACATCTTTAAATCATTTTAATTCTATTTAAAATATCACTTTCCCAAAGCATATCCATTTTATTTAATAATATATTCACTGTCCAAAATCGTGAATATAATTCCATTAGAATTCCATTATTTTGATTTATAAATATTAATCTTAGAAATCTTTTATATAAACCGTTTATAATAATTCAAAAATCTCAATTTAAATAAACCAATCCTTTTAATAATTTACAAAACGTTATTTAAAACGTATATAACTCCAAAATCATACTTAAGTACTATTTTCCAAAAATATAACTTTTATAATAATAATAATTATAACGTTATTTATTTTAACAATTCAAAATTTAATAAAACGTATACTTTCAAAAAATCACTTTAAAATTCTTTTTAAAATCAAAATCATATTTTTAAAACTTCAAAAATGGATCCGATGATGCAACAACACCAAATAGTCAATCACGACAACAAAGACATCGTATATCAGTATATGATAATCAACAAATATCACAATATCTGTAAATAAATCAATACAGTTGAGGAATCCAGTTGGATCCCTCCAACCTGTTTCCCTGCATCCAAAGATGTTAGCATAATACCAGTTCCGTCCCAATACGGAATATCGCGGTATATAGGATTTATAAAATATTATCCGCTATTATGCGGCGCAATAGCGTCTCATCCGCTATATAATGCGGGAAATCAACTCCAAGTACATATATAATACCAATTCCATCCAAGTTGGAATTATCGCGGTATATGTTTTTAATAAATAACATCCGCTTAATATACGACGTATAATGTCTATTTCAATCAATAACAGATAATAATTTATCATCCAGGCATACCATCATCAATTTTAAATCTAACTATTTAAAATATAAATCGAAACAATTCGATTGAGTGAGAAGTTCTCACCTTGAGTTTCCGATAACAGTTCTAGCGTTTTATTTCGAATAAAATTAAACGCGCGTTTAATTTTACCCGAAATTTTCACTAGCTCCAAACGACTCCAATCTAGTTCCATCAAGTAGTGTTCGTCCATACGAACCCAACGCAAGTTGTTTCGTAATTTTTCGACCTCGTATGAAGAAGTTACACTATTTTTAATATCACACGAATTTATAAAATAAAATTTTCAATTTCTTTTATAATTTAAACCTCACTCCATCCTGGCCGTTCATTCCCTTTGACCTAGATCCAGGCCGTTGCCTGCCTTCTTCCATCATACGCACGCGTTTGCTTCCCCAGAATTTTTTGCACGCAAGAACCCATACAAGCCGAAATTAGGTTTAAACCTCACGGCCTCCAACATGCATGAAACTTCATCACTCCACCACCACGCTGAAGCTCGTCGCCTCCTCTATGCTCGGCCAAAGATTGATGAAGCTCGGCCCCTTGTAGCGCTCGAGAAACGCATATGAACGGCCGGCCTTCACGAGCGATTTGCCGTCAATCCACTCAATAAAAATTGATCATAACCGTTGAAGTTATAGATCTCAATACGCTCTTCAACTTTCGTGTTGAAAGTTTTTCATAATTGTTGATAGATTAGGCGAAATCGAGGAAGAAAGAATTGATATTTCTGGCCATTGAGAACAATACAGGCGGCGGCTAGGGTTAGAAACCCTAGTTTCTTCTGGTTTTGTGAAAAATGAGAAAACAAGGGGGCTTTTATAGAAAATTTCCAATTACTATTCATCCCGAATTTTCCGAACTCCAAACGAAGCGTGCCGGTTGGCGTTTCTAAGGTTTATCCCGCGTTCCGAATACAATGGAACGTGTTTCTGAGGCCAAATTCGATCATCTGTGCGAGTTACGGCAATAAACGATCGATTTCAAATTAAATCGATTTAAACTAATTTCTATGCGTTTTGGCTTGCCCCGGACAAACGGTAAATCCGATTGACACGACATTTGAAACCATACTATAATTTAACATTATGGATTCGATGAAACTAGTTTCGTTGAAATCCGATACTGTCTGAAAAATGGCTATTTTAACTCGTCAATTAAATAATAAAATATTCAATTTTCACAAATTAACTTTAAATTCGATTTTAAAAGTTCTATAACATCATTATAACTCCAATGTGATATAATAAAATTTCACAAATTATTTTCAATCATATTTAACCCAATTTCCAATTATTTCTGTAATTTCAACTATTAAATTATCGATTTAATTATTCAATTAAATCCAATTATTCGAAATAAAATTATTCGACTTATAAATTTCACTTATTAATATTTAAAATCAATTAAATATACAAATTTTAATTGACAGAAATTCTGGGTCGTTACAAACTTCCCCGCTTAAAAGAATTTCGTCCTCGAAATTACCAAGTAAGAAAAAGTTACAGAATCCATTAACTTTCCAAAAGAAACCACTCAAATTGGATTTTTCAAATCTCTTAAGTGTTTAACTTTCCCAAAATTCATAGTTAAACTTCTTACAAAATCTTTACTAAGTTTCCAAATCCAAACTTAGTTTTCAAAAATTTCCCAATTTTCTCAAAAATATTCTAACGCCTTAAATTTTCGAAAAAATTCGCCATAGTCCCCTTTGCGCGGCTCGATCCGAAAAAAATGACAGTATATGCACAAATATACATCTCATCAAGTAATGAGGCATCCCGCAGGGAAAAAGTGTAAAAGTACGATACTTAATCCGAGATATGTACCTTATATTTTATTAGCGAGCATATACGGCTAATATTAGCGCGAAAGCGAGCTCCAAATGCGAAGCAAGCGCAATCCGCATCTACTAAACACTCAACAAACCATGAGAAACATGTATATATGAAAATAATATCAATATACAACATATAGCAACATAACAACTACATGTGCCACATACCAATTGCAACAAAAGCAACAAATGCAACCACCAAACAACTATCCAATCAATAAACATCCAACAAATCCATAACCAAATCAATATAAATTCACTTCTCATTAATATTCAATGAATTGGTTTTCCATTTAAATCATATTTGATTCATTAACATTGGATGTTTTTACTAACATTCATTTATTCATATTCAAGTTGGTTCATTTCCAAATCAAATTCAATTCTATTTAAGATTCACTTAACTTCCAAATTGATTTCAATGATTTATAGCTTTCCATTTCATTAATTCATTTTCATTTAACACTTAATGAAATATACACAATCAATTAACAATCAAATAACAACCAATGTATATTCAACATATCCAAATTTATTTAATTTACATTCATTCAATTTGGTTTAACACTTTTAATTCCAATTGGTTGATATTAAATTGACTTCCATTCAATTATTCAATTTTTTCAACTTCATTAGCTTCTAATGAATTAACACTTTCATCCATTATTCCATATCAATTTATTTTACATTCAATTGATTAACATTCAATCCATTAATTAATTCAACTGCTAATTCATTTAACAATATAAAGTTGAATTTCATTTATATAACTCAAGTTCATATCCATCACTTCTCTTGATTAATTTACTTCGATACCAAAATCAACTTTATTCAACTTCACTTAAGTTATATTCCATTAAACATCATTTGTTTAATCTTAACTTAAATTTCCACTTATAAATTCAATTCAGATTTCATTTCTATTTAACTTTTACCAAAGTCAAATCTTCATCACTTATTCAAATTCAGATTTATTTTGCTTAACAAATCGTTTTACCATTTTAATAATTGGTTTCACTTACATTTTATCATTTCATAAGTTATACAACTTATATTCAACAATTACCACTTGGATTTTTTATTGATTCACTTATACTTCCTTTAATTTAACTCCATCCTTTAAGTTAAATTTATTCTATCAAAATTCAATTTGTATAAGTTGTCAACTCATTTATCATTCCCATAATATTTTAAATAGGATTCCAGAGTCTTTTCAACCTTTCAAAACCATTTTTGAAACCAATTCAAATTATCTTCTGAATTTCCAAAACCAAATCCAAATTTTCCAAACAACTTTCATTTAAAATAATCTGGCAGCAATCCCTCTTTTGGAAACCCGAAAATGAACACCGATGATGTTGCAATCATCATCGGAATTATGTTCCAGCGACCGAAAAGAGTTTAGAGCTTTAATTTCTCCAAAACAATTTTCCACAAATATCAAATCCTTTCAAAACACTTCTCTGGAATTTTTGTTTTTAGATTATAAATCACATTTACAAATCTTTTACTTATATAATTTCACTTCTTATATATAAGATTATTTCACAAGTGTAAATCATTTTAATTATAACTTCCATACTTATCAGTTGCTTATACAATTCATTCTTTTACAGCTGTTGTTTTTATTTAACTTATTCAACAACCAAACAATCAATTCATATACACTTTAATAATTTTGAAAAATTATTCCTTTATATATAAAATATAATCAAGGTAAAATTATTTCATCTACCCAATTTAAAATGATACAAAGTCGGTTTATCTCGTTTAAGAGTTTAGAAACCCCTATTGATAATATGGCGTCCTATCTACCGACCAGAATTCACAAACAGCTCAACGGATAAGCAAACACAATATAAAACATTTTTTATATTCACTAACAAATACGCGCTCATAACTATTATTACACCCACACTCATTCTAGAGTACTACTGACTCCATCTCTAATGAGTAATTCCCAACAGAGTTAAGGTTGTCGCTTAACCATAAGCTCTGATACCAAATGTAACGTTTAGAGATTTTCGACTTTTGAAAATCGACATCAATACGCCCGCTGTATCAACTGCCGCATAATCGAATGCCGGAAAACCGAATTGTTAGGGTTAAAAAGAAGAGGTAGAATAAAGGATAGAAGAAGTAAGGAAACAGAACAGAAACAATAACAGAATCTCACAGTCGCAGCGGAACAACATATAATGGATAAATGAATAATCTTTAAAACAAAGAACTATATTAGTTATTACATTACATCACGTTATCAGAGTTTACAACAACAAACAGCGGAAAAGAAATACTATACACTAGTTGATACGCCACGCCATCCAGCTTGCTTCCAAATCTCTATGGCAACTCCTGAATTCCAGAATAACCTGATAACCTGACTCTAGACTGCCCGTGTGGAAACTGGTGGGCACCCGAAGTTTAGGAAGGAAAACAATAAACTCCAGGTCAGTCATGGGACTGGTGTGAGAAATTAAAACAATTTATCTTTAAAACAACAACAAGATAATTTCAAAGTCAATTTGCAATGCTTTTGGAAAATGAAACTACCATAAGGCCTCCCGCACACACACACAATGCAAACGCAGAATCGAAGGAGATTTCTCCTTATGATAGTCAAAGATGCTTGATACGCATTAAAAAGAAACATTTGATATTATTACTAGTGCATAGTGTAGAAAACATTTCGAAAGTGCAATATAAATCATAGCCAACATAGGCATTTCGCACTATGCCTACTATAGCTACCATCTAAACAGTGGTGACCACCATAAGTAAATGGCAGGTTCTACAACTAAAACCATACAAGGTGCGTATTGAGAATTGGATTTCCAACAAATGGTCAGGCTAAGGAACTTCCTACTGCCAATGGGATCGCCTCTGGCGGGACGTCTCGAGAACCTAACGTTATGGTTAGATCTTTGCCAACACAAGGCCGGGTTACCTTTGTAACTAGGTAACTACTACACGAATACGCCATCCCCCGGTCCCTTTGGACCTTTATCCGAGCGCTCGATACCCAACATCGCACAGTAATAAATATAGTGTGTCAACATGAGTAAGTATCTGGGCTCCATACCATGATGCCACCCTTTCCAGAAGGAAATGACATACCCTAAAGGGCGCGACCCTCATAACCTTGCCGTACATTCCTGTTTTGACCATTTCCGGGGAGTGAGGTCTGACGAAGTCTCGTCCACAAAGCTACGCTTTTTCACAAAGCCACGCTTTGATCAACAAATGATCAATAAATAATCATCACACAGCAACACTCAGCATGCCACATTACCAAATTGGGAATATATCGCTGATAACCTTCAACTACATAACCTCTAAGCGCGTACGTCTCAGAGAAGGGTGTTAAGCTAAGAGAATAAATTCTCCGCCACCAACAGAAATGTATTTGAAAGAAATCTGCTTTATATCTCAAAATATAATGTCAGACACGAAACCATACAAGTCTGTTCCGGGTTCGAACAGAACCGAAGGCACTTCAAAAGAAGCCCTTGCAATCCGGGTATTCACAATCCCGATCGAATTTCCCATCACAAAGGAAATCTCCATACCGTAGCTAACGGTGCAGAGACAATCGAAAGGTCATCCTATCGTTTTCACAAATACCATGTCTTCACCACCGGTCTTCAATGCTATCCATTACGTCGCATCACTATTTGGAATGGGTAATCCGAATAACGAGCGCAATAATTTAAAAATAAGTTAGCATTCAATTTCAACCAATTCACAACAAATAGCCATTCTAGGGTCAATATTGATAGTCGGTTATTTAACTATCAATCAATATTCACAACATCACCCGATTTCAAATAATTTCCCAAATTATTTATTTTCAAAAATATCTTTATAAGATATATATCTTCCACACTTCAACCATTTGAAAACCAATTTCAAATCAATTTACACCCTTACAACTTTCATTTCAAAATGGTTCATTTAAACCAATTAAATAAATCCTTACCGATTTATTAAATTTACGTTCCAAATCCGTAAATTAATTTTCACACTTCAAAAATAAATCAATATTTATCTTTAACAAATTTCCCTTTCTTTTATAAATTCCATATTGAATTTCCATTTCCAAAATATCTATGAATATACGATTTTTAAATCGATTTCTAATATTCATTTTCAATTTATCTTTAAAAGATAAAATCTCAAAACATTCACTTCATATTAGAAAACATTTCCATACTTATTTAATAATAAGTAGAGGGAATTAGGCTGGAGGAAAAACCTGAGAACACTTTTAGTCTGAAGGACAGAAGTTTTAAAATTTAGCATGAAGGACAAAAGATGATATATTCATATAGCATTACACATCCATAATGTTATATTCATATAGCATTACACATCTATAATGCTATATACAACACAATTTTATAAGTTTCTGCATACACAAACAAGCAGCTGTGTAATGCTATATGAATATAGCATTATGGATGTACAATGCTATATGAATATATCATTTTTTGTCCTTCAAGCTAAATTTTAAAACTTCTGTCCTTCAGACTAAAAGTGTTCTCAGGTTTTTCCTTCAGCCTAATTCCCTGTAATAAGTAATTCACCAATCTATTTATTTTCAACATTTTGAAAATATTCAATATACTTAAATCCAAATCAAGTATATATTTCATTCTTTAAGGAAAACGTTCACTTAAACACATTTATTTGGGTCAAAACAAATGTTGCGTAAAACATCGTTACGACAACCCAAATCACTAGTATAGGGATTCGAACTTAAAATAGATATATAAATCCCAATACTATATAAAACATTTCCTTTCGGAAATCATTTACCATAACAACAGTGTTATAGTCCACAATTTCCTTCTATTTCTCGAAAACGTCTATTTCAACAATGAATGTTGAAATCTATGGTTTCGACACTTAATACATTTTAAAACATCTTTAAATCATTTTAATTCTATTTAAAGTATCACTTTCCCAAAGCATATCCATTTTATTTAATAATATATTCACTGTCCAAAATCGTGAATATAATTCCATTAGAATTCCATTATTTTGATTTATAAATATTAATCTTAGAAATCTTTTATATAAACCGTTTATAATAATTCAAAAATCTCAATTTAAATAAACCAATCCTTTTAATAATTTACAAAACGTTATTTAAAACTTATATAACTCCAAAATCATACTTAAGTACTATTTTCCAAAAATATAACTTTTATAATAATAATAATTATAACGTTATTTATTTTAACAATTCAAAATTTAATAAAACGTATACTTTCAAAAAATCACTTTAAAATTCTTTTTAAAATCAAAATCATATTTTTAAAACTTCAAAAATGGATCCGATGATGCAACAACACCAAATAGTCAATCACGACAACAAAGACATCGTATATCAGTATATGATAATCAACAAATATCACAATATCTGTAAATAAATCAATACAGTTGAGGAATCCAGTTGGATCCCTCCAACCTGTTTCCCTGCATCCAAAGATGTTAGCATAATACCAGTTCCGTCCCAATACGGAATATCGCGGTATATAGGATTTATAAAATATTATCCGCTATTATGCGGCGCAATAGCGTCTCATCCGCTATATAATGCGGGAAATCAACTCCAAGTACATATATAATACCAATTCCATCCAAGTTGGAATTATCGCGGTATATGTTTTTAATAAATAACATCCGCTTAATATACGACGTATAATGTCTATTTCAATCAATAACAGATAATAATTTATCATCCAGGCATACCATCATCAATTTTAAATCTAACTATTTAAAATATAAATCGAAACAATTCGATTGAGTGAGAAGTTCTCACCTTGAGTTTCCGATAACAGTTCTAGCGTTTTATTTCGAATAAAATTAAACGCGCGTTTAATTTTACCCGAAATTTTCACTAGCTCCAAACGACTCCAATCTAGTTCCATCAAGTAGTGTTCGTCCATACGAACCCAACGCAAGTTGTTTCGTAATTTTTCGACCTCGTATGAAGAAGTTACACTATTTTTAATATCACACGAATTTATAAAATAAAATTTTCAATTTCTTTTATAATTTAAACCTCACTCCATCCTGGCCGTTCATTCCCTTTGACCTAGATCCAGGCCGTTGCCTGCCTTCTTCCATCATACGCACGCGTTTGCTTCCCCAGAATTTTTTGCACGCAAGAACCCATACAAGCCGAAATTAGGTTTAAACCTCACGGCCTCCAACATGCATGAAACTTCATCACTCCACCACCACGCTGAAGCTCGTCGCCTCCTCTATGCTCGGCCAAAGATTGATGAAGCTCGGCCCCTTGTAGCGCTCGAGAAACGCATATGAACGGCCGGCCTTCACGAGCGATTTGCCGTCAATCCACTCAATAAAAATTGATCATAACCGTTGAAGTTATAGATCTCAATACGCTCTTCAACTTTCGTGTTGAAAGTTTTTCATAATTGTTGATAGATTAGGCGAAATCGAGGAAGAAAGAATTGATATTTCTGGCCATTGAGAACAATACAGGCGGCGGCTAGGGTTAGAAACCCTAGTTTCTTCTGGTTTTGTGAAAAATGAGAAAACAAGGGGGCTTTTATAGAAAATTTCCAATTACTATTCATCCCGAATTTTCCGAACTCCAAACGAAGCGTGCCGGTTGGCGTTTCTAAGGTTTATCCCGCGTTCTGAATACAATGGAACGTGTTTCTGAGGCCAAATTCGATCATCTGTGCGAGTTACGGCAATAAACGATCGATTTCAAATTAAATCGATTTAAACTAATTTCTATGCGTTTTGGCTTGCCCCGGACAAACGGTAAATCCGATTGACACGACATTTGAAACCATACTATAATTTAACATTATGGATTCGATGAAACTAGTTTCGTTGAAATCCGATACTGTCTGAAAAATGGCTATTTTAACTCGTCAATTAAATAATAAAATATTCAATTTTCACAAATTAACTTTAAATTCGATTTTAAAAGTTCTATAACATCATTATAACTCCAATGTGATATAATAAAATTTCACAAATTATTTTCAATCATATTTAACCCAATTTCCAATTATTTCTGTAATTTCAACTATTAAATTATCGATTTAATTATTCAATTAAATCCAATTATTCGAAATAAAATTATTCGACTTATAAATTTCACTTATTAATATTTAAAATCAATTAAATATACAAATTTTAATTGACAGAAATTCTGGGTCGTTACAAACTTCCCCGCTTAAAAGAATTTCGTCCTCGAAATTACCAAGTAAGAAAAAGTTACAGAATCCATTAACTTTCCAAAAGAAACCACTCAAATTGGATTTTTCAAATCTCTTAAGTGTTTAACTTTCCCAAAATTCATAGTTAAACTTCTTACAAAATCTTTACTAAGTTTCCAAATCCAAACTTAGTTTTCAAAAATTTCCCAATTTTCTCAAAAATATTCTAACGCCTTAAATTTTCGAAAAAATTCGCCATAGTCCCCTTTGCGCGGCTCGATCCGAAAAAAATGACAGTATATGCACAAATATACATCTCATCAAGTAATGAGGCATCCCGCAGGGAAAAAGTGTAAAAGTACGATACTTAATCCGAGATATGTACCTTATATTTTATTAGCGAGCATATACGGCTAATATTAGCGCGAAAGCGAGCTCCAAATGCGAAGCAAGCGCAATCCGCATCTACTAAACACTCAACAAACCATGAGAAACATGTATATATGAAAATAATATCAATATACAACATATAGCAACATAACAACTACATGTGCCACATACCAATTGCAACAAAAGCAACAAATGCAACCACCAAACAACTATCCAATCAATAAACATCCAACAAATCCATAACCAAATCAATATAAATTCACTTCTCATTAATATTCAATGAATTGGTTTTCCATTTAAATCATATTTGATTCATTAACATTGGATGTTTTTACTAACATTCATTTATTCATATTCAAGTTGGTTCATTTCCAAATCAAATTCAATTCTATTTAAGATTCACTTAACTTCCAAATTGATTTCAATGATTTATAGCTTTCCATTTCATTAATTCATTTTCATTTAACACTTAATGAAATATACACAATCAATTAACAATCAAATAACAACCAATGTATATTCAACATATCCAAATTTATTTAATTTACATTCATTCAATTTGGTTTAACACTTTTAATTCCAATTGGTTGATATTAAATTGACTTCCATTCAATTATTCAATTTTTTCAACTTCATTAGCTTCTAATGAATTAACACTTTCATCCATTATTCCATATCAATTTATTTTACATTCAATTGATTAACATTCAATCCATTAATTAATTCAACTGCTAATTCATTTAACAATATAAAGTTGAATTTCATTTATATAACTCAAGTTCATATCCATCACTTCTCTTGATTAATTTACTTCGATACCAAAATCAACTTTATTCAACTTCACTTAAGTTATATTCCATTAAACATCATTTGTTTAATCTTAACTTAAATTTCCACTTATAAATTCAATTCAGATTTCATTTCTATTTAACTTTTACCAAAGTCAAATCTTCATCACTTATTCAAATTCAGATTTATTTTGCTTAACAAATCGTTTTACCATTTTAATAATTGGTTTCACTTACATTTTATCATTTCATAAGTTATACAACTTATATTCAACAATTACCACTTGGATTTTTTATTGATTCACTTATACTTCCTTTAATTTAACTCCATCCTTTAAGTTAAATTTATTCTATCAAAATTCAATTTGTATAAGTTGTCAACTCATTTATCATTCCCATAATATTTTAAATAGGATTCCAGAGTCTTTTCAACCTTTCAAAACCATTTTTGAAACCAATTCAAATTATCTTCTGAATTTCCAAAACCAAATCCAAATTTTCCAAACATCTTTCATTTAAAATAATCTGGCAGCAATCCCTCTTTTGGAAACCCGAAAATGAACACCGATGATGTTGCAATCATCATCGGAATTATGTTCCAGCGACCGAAAAGAGTTTAGAGCTTTAATTTCTCCAAAACAATTTTCCACAAATATCAAATCCTTTCAAAACACTTCTCTGGAATTTTTGTTTTTAGATTATAAATCACATTTACAAATCTTTTACTTATATAATTTCACTTCTTATATATAAGATTATTTCACAAGTGTAAATCATTTTAATTATAACTTCCATACTTATCAGTTGCTTATACAATTCATTCTTTTACAGCTGTTGTTTTTATTTAACTTATTCAACAACCAAACAATCAATTCATATACACTTTAATAATTTTGAAAAATTATTCCTTTATATATAAAATATAATCAAGGTAAAATTATTTCATCTACCCAATTTAAAATGATACAAAGTCGGTTTATCTCGTTTAAGAGTTTAGAAACCCCTATTGATAATATGGCGTCCTATCTACCGACCAGAATTCACAAACAGCTCAACGGATAAGCAAACACAATATAAAACATTTTTTATATTCACTAACAAATACGCGCTCATAACTATTATTACACCCACACTCATTCTAGAGTACTACTGACTCCATCTCTAATGAGTAATTCCCAACAGAGTTAAGGTTGTCGCTTAACCATAAGCTCTGATACCAAATGTAACGTTTAGAGATTTTCGACTTTCGAAAATCGACATCAATACGCCCGCTGTATCAACTGCCGCATAATCGAATGCCGGAAAACCGAATTGTTAGGGTTAAAAAGAAGAGGTAGAATAAAGGATAGAAGAAGTAAGGAAACAGAACAGAAACAATAATAGAATCTCACAGTCGCAGCGGAACAACATATAATGGATAAATGAATAATCTTTAAAACAAAGAACTATATTAGTTATTACATTACATCACGTTATCAGAGTTTACAACAACAAACAGCGGAAAAGAAATACTATACACTAGTTGATACGCCACGCCATCCAGCTTGCTTCCAAATCTCTATGGCAACTCCTGAATTCCAGAATAACCTGATAACCTGACTCTAGACTGCCCGTGTGGAAACTGGTGGGCACCCGAAGTTTAGGAAGGAAAACAATAAACTCCAGGTCAGTCATGGGACTGGTGTGAGAAATTAAAACAATTTATCTTTAAAACAACAACAAGATAATTTCAAAGTCAATTTGCAATGCTTTTGGAAAATGAAACTACCATAAGGCCTCCCGCACACACACACACAATGCAAACGCAGAATCGGAGGAGATTTCTCCTTATGATAGTCAAAGATGCTTGATACCCATTAAAAAGAAACATTTGATATTATTACTAGTGCATAGTGTAGACAACATTTCGAAAGTGCAATATAAATCATAGCCAACATAGGCATTTCGCACTATGCCTACTATAGCTACCATCTAAACAGTGGTGACCACCATAAGTAAATGGCAGGTTCTACAACTAAAACCATACAAGGTGCGTATTGAGAATTGGATTTCCAACAAATGGTCAGGCTAAGGAACTTCCTACTGCCAATGGGATCGCCTCTGGCGGGACGTCTCGAGAACCTAACGTTATGGTTAGATCTCTGCCAACACAAGGCCGGGTTACCTGTGTAACTAGGTAACTACTACACGAATACGCCATCCCCCGGTCCCTTTGGACCTTTATCCGAGCGCTCGATACCCAACATCACACAGTAATAAATATAGTGTGTCAACATGAGTAAGTATCTGGGCTCCATACCATGATGCCACCCTTTCCAGAAGGAAATGACATACCCTAAAGGGCGCGACCCTCATAACCTTGCCGTATATTCCTGTTTTGACCATTTCCGGGGAGTGAGGTCTGACGAAGTCTCGTCCACAAAGCTACGCTTTTTCACAAAGCCACGCTTTGATCAACAAATGATCAATAAATAATCATCACACAGCAACACTCAGCATGCCACATTACCAAATTGGGAATATATCGCTGATAACCTTCAACTACATAACCTCTAAGCGCGTACGTCTCAGAGAAGGGTGTTAAGCTAAGAGAATAAATTCTCCGCCACCAACAGAAATGTATTTGAAAGAAATCTGCTTTATATCTCAAAATATAATGTCAGACACGAAACCATACAAGTCTGTTCCGGGTTCGAACAGAACCGAAGGCACTTCAAAAGAAGCCCTTGCAATCCGAGTATTCACAATCCCGATCGAATTTCCCATCACAAAGGAAATCTCCATACCGTAGCTAACGGTGCAGAGACAATCGATAGGTCATCCTATCGTTTTCACAAATACCATGTCTTCACCACCGGTCTTCAATGCTATCCATTACGTCGCATCACTATTTGGAATGGGTAATCCGAATAACGAGCGCAATAATTTAAAAATAAGTGTAGCATTCAATTTGAACCAATTCACAACAAATAGCCATTCTAGGGTCAATATTGATAGTCGGTTATTTAACTATCAATCAATATTCACAACATCACCCGATTTCAAATAATTTCCCAAATTATTTATTTTCAAAAATATCTTTATAAGATATATATCTTCCACACTTCAACCATTTGAAAACCAATTTCAAATCAATTTACACCCTTACAACTTTCATTTCAAAATGGTTCATTTAAACCAATTAAATAAATCCTTACCGATTTATTAAATTTACGTTCCAAATCCGTAAATTAATTTTCACACTTCAAAAATAAATCAATATTTATCTTTAACAAATTTCCCTTTCTTTTATAAATTCCATATTGAATTTCCATTTCCAAAATATCTATGAATATACGATTTTTAAATCGATTTCTAATATTCATTTTCAATTTATCTTTAAAAGATAAAATCTCAAAACATTCACTTCATATTAGAAAACATTTCCATACTTATTTAATAATAAGTAATTCACCAATCTATTTATTTTCAACATTTTGAAAATATTCAATATACTTAAATCCAAATCAAGTATATATTTCATTCTTTAAGGAAAACGTTCACTTAAACACATTTATTTGGGTCAAAACAAATGTTGCGTAAAACATCGTTACGACAACCCAAATCACTAGTATAGGGATTCGAACTTAAAATAGATATATAAATCCCAATACTATATAAAACATTTCCTTTCGGAAATCATTTACTATAACAATAGTGTTATAGTCCACAATTTCCTTCTATTTCTCAAAAACGTCTATTTCAACAATGAATGTTGAAATCTATGGTTTCGACACTTAATACATTTTAAAACATCTTTAAATCATTTTAATTCTATTTAAAATATCACTTTCCCAAAGCATATCCATTTTATTTAATAATATATTCACTGTCCAAAATCGTGAATATAATTCCTAACCAAACTCTTATTATTACTACATTTAACTTTAAGGATAATTCGTTGCCCAAAATCATGAATTTATCTCCTTTAATAACTTTTATGTTTGATTTATCAAATTCAATTGATTTCGAATTTACAAACAATGTTTATAAATCCCATTTCTATTTATAAAACTTCGATTTATAAATCTCCTTTATTATCCGACTCAATTTATATAACTCAATTATATACCAGAAGTCCATATTATAAGGTAAGAACTTATAATCCATTTATTTACAAAAATCGTTCTTTTAAAACTTCACAAATTATAAATCTTATTACTTATAAGATTTTATTTATAACCTTATTTTCAACGTTAACAGAACTCCTTTTAGAATTCCATTATTTTGATTTATAAATATTAATCTTAGAAATCTTTTATATAAACCGTTAATAATAATTCAAAAATCTCAATTTAAATAATTTACAAAACATTATTTAAAACTTGTATAACTCTAAAATCATACTTAAGTACTATTTTCCAAAAATATAACTTTTATAATAATAATAATAATAACGTTTATTTATTTTAACAATTCAAAATTTAATAAAACGTATACTTTCAAAAAATCACTTTAAAATTCTTTTTAAAATCAAAATCATATTTTTAAAACTTAAAAAATGGATCCGATGATGCAACAGCACCAAATAGTCAATCATGACAACAAAGACATCATATATCAGTATATGATAATCAACAAATATCACAATATCTGTAAATAAATCAATACAGTTGAGGAATCCAGTTGGATCCCTTCAACCTGTTTCCCTGCATCCAAAGATGTTAGCACAATACCAATTCCGTCCCAATACGGAATATCGCGGTATATAGGATTTATAAAATATTATCCGCTATTATGCGGCGCTATAGGGTCTCATCCGCTATATAATGCGGGAAATCAACTCCAAGTACATATATAATACCAATTCCATCCAAGTTGGAAATATCGCGGTATATGTTTTTAATAAATAACATCCGCTTAATATACGGCGTATAATGTCTATTTCAATCAATAACAGATAATAATTTATCACCCAGGCATACAATCATCAATTTTAAATCTAACTATTTAAAATATAAATCAAAACAATTCGATTGAGTGAGAAGTTCTCACCTTGAGTTTCCAATAACAGTTCTAGCGTTTTATTTCGAATAAAATTAAACGCGCGTTTAATTTTACCCGAAATTTTCACTAGCTCCAAACGACTCCAATCTAGTTTCATCGCGTTTAATTTTAGTTTGTTGTTGAGAAGTTAAGCAAGTAAATCCATCAGATATGAAGCAAAATTTATATCAATTAGCTACAGAAAGGAACTCAAGATCAAATAAAAAAAACACCTTCCAGGCTTTCAATTTTGGCAATATCCCAGATAAGCTTTCTGTCCAAAATTTGGCAGGTGAGTAAACTTTGAAAATTCTAGAATTTGTATCTGAGGTTGAAATCATGCTTGAAGTCAAATTTGTTGCATGTATATAAAATGTATATATATATATATGTGTGTTGATATCCTCTGTGCATGTTGATATACAGGGACGTTTTATGCAATGATCCCGATTTTTGAGTCAAATTGAATTGGTAATTGATTTAAATTTTAGAATTAAATTGTGAATTAATTGAGAATTTATTTCGATTTTTCAAATTTAAATATCTTAGAAAATAAAATTGTATTTGGATTTTTCAAAATTAAATAAGATATATGTATTTATACAAATGGATTTTAATTTGGAATTTGATTTAAAATAATTCAAGGATAAGCATCTTATAAATAATATTAGATTTATTAATCTTTATGTTACAAGGAACTAATATATATAATTTTTATGAGAAATGAATAATTTGATTTCAAATCATTTGTTATAAAATTGTATAAGTACAAAACAAAATGTGACTTTGAAATTAAATAAATATATTGGAAATAAAATTTGATTTAATAAAATTAGATTTTTAATTTTTTTTATAAATTAAGAATTATATATGTATGATTATTTATTAATTGTTTTCAATTCACTTTCTTTATAAATTGTATAAGTATAAGTAATTGGGAAATGTATGAAAAAATGTATACATATCTTTTGAAATAAATATAGTCGTAAATATAAAAGAATAAAATATTAATTAAATATAAGACAAGGTTTTAAACATAAAAATACATACAAATGACATTTGTAGATTAATAGGAAGATGAATAAAACAAGTGTAAGAAATTGGTGCCATGCAAATTAAAAATGGCATTATGATTTTCTTTTTGATTTATTTTCAGAACAAATAACAAAACAAAGTTTAGATCAGTTTTATACTTCTCAGATCAGAGTAAAAAAAATCATCATAACCAAAAATAATAATTCAAATAAACAATCTCACATCTGAAGCTAGCAAAGCAGTTCAAATTCTCAAACCTGGAAATAAAAATAAAGGCTTCAGTTCAAATTCTTCAAGATCAATCAGTAATCAGTTAATTAAAGCAACTTAAAGATCAAAGAAACAAGTTAGGAATCAAAACTGGAAATCCAGATTTAATTCAAAACATGGAAATCAAAGTAGAACCAGGAAAACAAATCAAACAACAAGCTTCTATTCAACCCGAAGCTTCATATCTGAGATGATCAACTCAGAGCAAAGATCAAGCAGGGTTCAACTCAAAACAAATCAATATTTAGCAAGCTCAGGCAACCCAACAAAGTTTAGTTTAAATCAAAAGCATGCAAAAAATATCAGGCTATCCTCTGTCTTCATAGATAAGGTGAGCAAACATCATTTTAAAACCCTTAATATGTTTATATCTCAGTGGTATGTGATGATCTTTGAAGCTGTGAAATGAAATATGCTTGTATGTATATGCCTGAATGTTGTAGAAATGTATGTGTATGCCTGCATAGGAAATCAGGTTCCTGTTCTTGTTACAGGGTTTTAGAAACTCATTTAAAAATCCAAATCTAATCCTCCTATCTCCTTTAGGCTTTGATATTTGAATGAGAAATGATTGTAGGATTGTAGCATTTTATTTAAAAATAATTTTAAGAATTTAAGTTGAATATTTATTTCGAAAATAATATATAACAGTGATAATTTAAAATAAGCCCAGAATTGAATATGTTAATTTTAAAATCTGATTACATAGTCGCGTTTGAATTGCAAAATCGTGATTTTAGGTGGAAGTCTCATGATTTTTAAGTTAATAAATCTCGAGTATGAGTTAGTTGAACAGGAAACCTATTTTGGCCAAATTCTGATGATCGAAATGGAGGTGGGCCTCGGGATCATGGCCGTAGTTAACTTAGAGGTCATTGATCATTAGAAAAGTAGCGATAGATTTTATAGGCGATCAAGGTGGTGACTGAAGTTGATGTAGGGTTTTAGGTATCGATGGGTTCGATAGGGTAATCGAAGCAATTGTAGGATCGTGGGCGAACCGAAAGCTACCGAAGTAGTGGGGATCAGAGCGTTGATATGTGATGAACCTTTGGATGTGGTGGTGAGGCTTCAAGTCATCGGGATAGGCAGCACGAGGTGGATTTAGCGATCAGGTTTGATGCCAGTGGGTTCTCGTATGCTCGATCTTGATTTCGAGTTAAACTCAAGTTGTTGGGTGGTCGTGGCGTTAAAGGAGACGGTTGTCGACTTGTCGACGATAGTGGTGATGGTCGGAGCCGCCGCATTTGGATGTGTACATGCACGCGAGGGATTATGTATCTGGGAAGTTTTTGTTTGAAGAAGAAGAAAGATAGTTCGGGTTCATTTCGAAAATTATCGCGTAAAACTCGAAGCAAAAGGAAGTGAAGGGGGACTCGAAGTCAAGCTCGAGTTCGTACTCGGGAAGAAGAAGATTTGGCTCGGGTGTGATTTTAATAGTTTTTAGATGTAAATTAAAACAAAGTTTTCAAAAAGAAAGACAAAAAAATAGAAGATGAGGATGATCCTCGGGTTTAAGTTTGGGAAAATGATGGTGGGGCTCGAAGTTGTTCCCGGGTTCGTCTGGTTAGATACCAATGTTGAAATTTTCTTTACTTATACAGAGTGTAACGACCCGCAATTTCGCTACTTCGAAAATGAGAGATTTCGTTTGTTCCGAATTTAAAAAGGTTTTAGACTTAAATAAATAAGTTATATATAAAAGATAATAATAGAGAAATTATTTATTCTTATAGTTGATAATTTAAAATGTATAAATTTGGATTTTAGAACAAATCAACAAAGTTAAGCTTAGTTAAAAATACATAAATGTTTAAATAAATAGGTTTAAATATTTATTTGAAAAGATAAATCTTATTGAAAACATCTAATAAGTATAATAAAAGTACCTTAAAATACTTATAAGTATGTTAATAATCATTTTACAAAAATAACCAAATTTTGTCGTATTTTGTCAGTTTTACATACACTGTAAAATTAGAGATTTTGATATTATTTAAATATGATTTTAAAATATAAAGATACATGCTTTAATTTATTCAAAGAAGTAAAAAGTTTATTTTTAAATTTGGTTTACATAAATAAATAGTTTAACTAAAACGTCAAAATGTGACCGTAAAACATTTTGTCGAAAAACAACGTTTTATCGATTAAAAGTTGTCGCAACGTCGTCGCACCTTTATTTTCTTAAATAGGAACATATATTCAAATAGTGTAAGTATTAATTAATTTACTAATCTAGTTTACTTTTACTAAACAAGGTTAGAAACTTGTAGAAGTCATTAAGAAAAGTAAGTAAGAATTAAGAAAAGTAAGTAAGAAAAAGTAAACATCAAATCAATATCAAATCAAAGCCAACATAATTATGATATTCTTTACTTAATCTTTAAGTGATTAAGACATAAAGTAAATATGTAAAAGGTGATGTTAAGTATTGAAAAAGTGGAGCTTACTTTAGGTGGAAGTAAGGTTATTTTGGTAATTTGGTAAGAGGTTATTTTGGTAAATTTTCAATTCTTTCTTTTTTCTATAAATACCCACCTCCTTCTTCACTTTCATTCACATTTCTTCTTCTTATTTTCTAAATCTTCTTCATCTTATTCCTCTTCTCTATAATGGCTTCTATTCCATATAAAAAATTAAAAAGAAATAATGTCAAAATATTTACAAAATATTCAAAAAGAAATCAATGTTTATTTTCTTCAACTCAAACTCCTCTTTTCTCCACATTTTACCTCTTTTCTCTCGGCTATAACTACTTCAAAACCGAACCAAAATACAACATTCTTTTTTTAAAATAATGTGTTTTCCAGTGGCTACAATTTTCACGTTGACCACTTTATCTCATTCTAAAGGTAACTATGCTAAAAACCCACTTCTTTACAGTGCATTTTCTGGCCCAGTTTTTAACACAGAAAATATACTATATTGTTTTGATCATAACATGATCATAACAGATCCAAATTAAGAATTTCTTTTCTCCAAACCGTATGAAATTCCAGTGTCTACAACTTTTCTGTTGGTCAGTTTTTTCAATTTTGAGGTTTGATATACCTGAAACTCAATTCTTTTAAGTGTATTTTGGGGCTTCATTTTTGTAAGTTCGACAATACATCTTCTTCATTCTATCATATCTCCCTTAAAAAAACTTCGGTTCAAATGATTTTTTTTCTCAAATTCAATATAAAAGAATTTTCAACAACTTTTCAGTTGACAAGTTTTTCAAATTTTGAGAGTGAAAAACAAGAGAGAAGATGACCCATTTTTTGGATCGAAATCTTGGAAATTCAAGTTCAAAGCTCTATCGCTTCTTCTCTATATTTTCGGCCAACCTCCATCTCAAGCCTCGGCCAAGCTATTGGAAGGGAGATGGTGTTATTTGCTAGTGTTTAATGGAGTAGGAAGTAGTTAGTGAAGTGTTGGATGATATGAATGTTGGTAGGAAGTTAATCGCTGGTTTATGGTGAGAAACTCTAATTAGCATCTCTATTTATATATATACATGTTTGACGTTGTGTTATGATTGCTATGGATGCTTATATATAATTGGTTCATCAAGTATTGATTGTTTGATATGATTGTTAAATTGTTTTACCAAGTCACGTTAATACATGTCGATAAGCACAAAGGAAATTACTTTCCTTTTTAAAATGAAATGGTGTATATGGAATACTTAAGCCTTTTGGAAGTAGTTTTAAAATGAGTTAGAAATGTTTTATAAACATTTAAATATGTTTAAAGAAATAAAGGAATAAAATCAAGATTTTATCTTGTATATTTTAAATATGTCCAAAATAATTTTTCAGAAAAATCGCGCTTTTGCAGTAAAGTGATCAAAGTTTAAAATTGATATTTTAAATGTTTTAAAAAATATGAAATAAATTTGATAAATCTATTAAAATGATTTGAAAGAGATTTGGAATGAAAAATATGAATTTTCAAATACAAAAAAAGTTGTTTAAATCAAATAAGCTTATATAGCACTTTCTATAGCACTTTTCTGCCACGAATTCTATAACTTTTGGAATATAAGTTTAAATGTGACGACGTTTCTCAGAATCAATGGTGAATGTTTTAAAAAGGATAATTAATCATTTTGAAAGATAATTTGGAATATTTATAAACAATTCCAAAATAAAGTTGAAAATCTGAGTATGTGGAAACGATTAGTACATTTGTCCCACCTGTGAGAACTGGGATGATAAAACAAGGTGTTTAAGTAAGGTTAGGGATGAAGCAACTAGTGCCCTGAACTTACCTGGCCTATGTTTTCTCTTCTTAGGCGCGGGGTGGAATAGATCGGAAGGAAAGCCCGGATGCCCTAAAAAGATCATATTTAAGTTTTTCTAAAATAAAAGAAATAAATTCTTTGAATGTTAAATAAACACTTAACATCTTTTTATCAATGATTAGTACGAAGGAACCGAGATCGAAATTGGGTGATTCATATCCGAAAATCCCTTCAAACTAATTTGGGAAATAAAATATATTGAAGACAATGATCGTTAAAGACAAAGATATTCATAATGCAGGATTACTCGCCATTAGTCCCTGAAGGTGAAACTTTCCATTAGTCCCTGGAGGTGAAACTTGCCATTAGTCCCTGGAGGTGAAAATTGCCATTAGTCCCTGGAGGTGAAATTTACCATATTTAAAGTGATAGTAGTACTATGTTATGAAAGTCTTCGTATGATTTGAAGTTAAAAAAGGAAATATTTGATTTTGATTTAATGAATGATTTGAGAATATTTTCCCTAAGTTAAAAGTTATAACTTGAATATAAGAAATCTTTGATTAAGATTAAATGAATGATTTGGAAAAGTTTTCCTCAGTAAAAGAGAAAATGATTTGGAATTATTCCAAAATTTAAGAAAGGTTTAAATAAACCAAATGATTTGATAAATGAGGCTTAATGATTCCATATATATATATTTGAAAAGAAAATGGAATAAATTGAAAAGAATATATCTAAGAAAGATATTTGATTAAGATAAAAGATGAAGTAATTGATTGATGATTGATATCCACGTATAAACTTAACATCTTTTAAATCAATGATTGGCTTCGAAGGAACCGGAGTCGGATTTGGTTAATTCCTATCCGAAAACCACTTCGAACCAATGTATACGTTCGGAAGTGAAGACATGTTGAAGATGATGATTTTTGAAGACCGTGGATCTTCATAGCGTGAGGATTGCTTGTTGAACATGCTCTGGGTAGCTCCCATTATAGAGTTATTTATAGCAGTGGCCTCTTCGTGATGGAGATTTTTCGGATTGCAAGGGCTTCTCGCCTAGTAATGGCCGAGGAAAGTGCCTTCGGTTTCGTTCAGTCCTAGAACGAACTTGTATGGACGAATGTCCGACATTGCATTTCTGAGACACAACGTTTGTATTTTACAAATGTACATCAGTGGCGGCGGAGAAGGCAACTTCTCTTAGCTTAACACACTCCTTGAGACGTACGAGCTCAAGGGTTGTATTTTTGTGGGAGTCAAATAGTGATCAAAGAAATAGTAGTGTGACATTCAAAGTGGAACCTGTTATGATCAAAGCATGGTTTTTTATGAAAAGCATGGCTTTGAAGAAATTGATCGTAGCTTCGCGAGCCTCACACCCCAGTTATGATGGGATTCTATGTGGTCAGATGTATGCTCGCATTTCAGATAGTAGTGATTTGGGTTATCAGATGTTCTGAGCCCTAGGTATCAGATACGTCTGGGCCTCAAGGCATTTGTTGCCCTATGTGGATAAAGTGGTTAGGTTGAGAAAAGCAGGGAACTACTGGTTATCATTTGTAGTGTAGCAAGTATAGTTTCCAAGTGACTAGTTTGAGAAAAGCGATTAAGGCACCGTGGGAACTATGTTTGTTATGCGTGGATCGGAGAAAAGGTCACTAGTTTCCTATCATGTTAGAAAATCCAATCCCTAAGAGATTTACGATTTTGATTGTATTCCCAAAATAGCTGTAATGACTTGCAAACATTTCAGCTACCCCCATTTTGCTATCATATATTCCGTTCGGTATATTCCGTTGACCTAGTCCGGATATATTCCGTTAGACTTAGTCCAGATATTGGTACCTTATTTGAATAAGTTTATTTGAAAAGTGTTTTCAAAAGAATGTCATTAGAAATAATATCAAACGTTTTGATATATAAAAGTATTTTAGTTATCATAAGGTAAAAACCCGTCTGTGTTTATGTGTGGTCGTGGTCTTATGAGATACTCTTTCTTTTCAAAAGGATTTTATTCAAAGACTGATATATGACACTGTCATTTATTATTGAGTTTTCTCATGCTGGTTTATCAAGCATGATCTGGGTATTATCAGTACTCGGGTAAGATCCGAGTAGTTTCAGGTTGAGTTGAAGACGGTTGGAGTTTCCAGAGGAGACCTGGAGATATTAATTTACGTATGGACGTATTCTATTATCCGCTTTTTTTATTGAGGTTCATATATGATAGGGGGTTCTCGCTTCTTATTAGGTAGCGAACGGATGACTCTTACTCCTACATGTCCCTGAGATCGAGTATCGAAGGGTTGGTTTCAGTCGAGAGGCTGGCCGTAAAAGTAAAGCGTGAGGTACCAGTGTAAGCTACGATGGAAAGTGGCCATTGTCGATGGTTGAAAAGCCTAGATCATTAAATTTGGTATCAGAGCCGAAGGTTAAGCGAGAACCTTGGCTTTGGTTGGGTAAAGACTCATTAGAGATAGGGTTAGTAATACCCTAAAATGAGTAACTCATTAGAGATAGGGTTAGTAACACCCTAGATTGAGTTTGAGTATATTATATATGAGCGCGTATTTGTTAGTGACTAATAAAAATGTTTTGTGTTGATTTATCTATTGAGTGATTTATGGATTCTGATCGATGCGCCTGATCACCGTTATCGATGAGGATTCATAAGCACTTAAACGAGGCGAATCGACACACTGATTTTGAAAAAAATTGGTAAATGAAATAATTTTACCTAGGATTATATTTTGAATATAAAGTATATATTTTGAAAAGTTGTATAGTTAGAAATCAAGATTAGTGAAATTTAAATATAAACATCTCGTGATTATAATTTCACAGTTTGACTATAAGATGTTTCGTAAAGATAGTCGATAAGTAAGAAATGTAATAATATAATTAAGATCTTTAATACTTATTTCAAAATAATAAATTGATCAATTTTTTGATTTAAAAGCTTAAGTACAAATACCTTGTGAATTAAGTTTCACGATTAGACTATAAGGTGTTTGATAATAAAATTTGTTTAAGGAATGAACACGTAAGCTGAAAATGTATTTAAATAATAGAAAAGGATTTTGTAAAAGTTATATATAAAAGGAATGAGAATTTAAATTCGAGTAATTTAAAGAATTGTGTAATTTAAATGAATTAATTAATATAAGATAAAATGAATTCATAAGATATGTTTTACAAAGTAATCTCTAAAGGATTTTGAAAATGGAATTATTTCAAATAAAAAGAGGTAATTTATGATAACTAATTCGATTGACTCGAAAATAAACTAAAAATGGGCAAGAGATGTGTTCGGATGGTAAGCACTTCTCTTAAGTATTACTCTTCTTGTAAAGAGGATATATAATACTATTGGTAGTACCCAGTTCCTTGGATTGTTTTGGAGTTACTCGATCTATATAATTTTCTTAAGTTAGAAGAGATAATGTGAATCATTGATTAGTAATCTTTATAAAAGTGTTTAAACTAAAGATAAATTGGGATCACTAATTGATAAGATAAAGCGGGATTTCCGACGATTTTAGACAGACGAAAATTTCTGAATCATACGTAACTCGGAGCTAAGGAATTTATGAAAACTAAAAGATTGTGAAATATTCTGAGTAAATGAAATTGGATAAGTATAATTTAAAAATTTGAATATAAAAAAAGGGAAATTATAACCTAAAAGATGTTTTATTAATGAATTCTAGCATTAATTAAGATTTGGACTTAAGTCTTTAAAATGTGATTGATTTACATAAGTTATAAGATGTAATCAACTTAAGCGATAGTTTTATGAAATGATTCATAAATAATGTTAAAGTCGAAGAGAATATACTAAGTTGAAGGATTGTGGAAAGAAAAACTATAATACAGATAAATTATCTTTTGAGTGAAAAATTGTTTCTTTAGAATATTTTCCTTTAATAAAAATATTTGGAAATAAATAATTAAAGGGATTATATAAAGAAGCACCTTTATAAAATATTTGAGCTTAAGATAAAGTTTTTATGAAAGTTTTAAGAGTTAATAAATACATATGTTATATGTAAATCATTTAGCCACACAAATTTTGACCTAATATTCGAGTTCGGAACTTTGAGGTGTTTACACCAATCCAAAAAAGGATTTATCACTCGATTCTTGACGATGAACATTGATTAGGGTTTATGGTTGGGTACTTGAGTTTTCTATCATAGTTGAGCACTATGCAAGGAAAGCAAGGGTTGCGAAGCAAAGACCCCGATTAAAGTCCGCACTAGAGAACCGGGTGATCGATACTAGTACGGAAATAAAGTTGTGTATTCGAATATGAGATCGAATAAGATATTTCATATGGATGATTTGTGTATATTATATGGAATTCAGATTAAAGATAAATGTTTTAGGCAAACTTTTGTTTTGGGTAATTTCGAGGACGAAATGCTTTTAAGTAGGGGAGAATGTAACGACCCGTAATTTCGCTACTTCGAAAATGAGAGATTTCGTTTGTTTTGAATTTAAAAAGGTTTTAGACTTAAATAAATAAGTTATATATAATAGATAATAATAGAGAAATATTTATTCTTATAGTTGATAATTTAAAATGTATAAATTTGGATTTTAGAACAAATCAACAAAAGTTAAGCTTTGTTAAAAATAAATCAATGTTTAAATAAATAGGTTTAAATATTTATTTGAAAAGATAAATCTTATTGAAAACATCTAATAAGGATAATAAAAGTATATTAAAATACTTATAAGTATGTTAATAATCGTTTTACAAAAATAACCAAATTTTGTCGCATTTTGTCAGTTTTACATACACTGCAAAATTAGAAATTTTGATATTATTTAAATATGATTTTAAAATATAAAGAGACATGTTTTAATTTATTTAAATAAGTAAAAAGTTTATTTTCAAATTTTGTTTACATAAATAAATAGTTTAACTAAAATGTCAAAATATAACCGTAAAACATTTTGTCGAAAAACAACGTTTTATCGATTAAAAGTTGTCGCAACGTCGTCGCACCTTTATTTTCTTATATAGGAACATATATTCAAATAGTGTAAGTATTAATTAATTCACTAATCAAGTTTACTTTTACTAAACAAGGTTAGAAACTTGTAAAAGTCATTAAGAAAAGTAAGTAAAAATTAAGAAAAGTAAGTAAGAAAAAGTAAACATCAAATCAATATCAAATCAAAGCCAACATAATTATGATATTCTTTACTTAATCTTTAAGTGATTAAGACATAAAGTAAAGATGTGAAAGGTGATGTTAAGTATTGAAAAAGTGGAGCTTACTTTAGGTGGAAGTAAGGTTATTTTGGTAATTTGGTAAGAGGTTATTTTGGTAAATTTTCAATTCTTTCTTTTTTCTATAAATACCCACCTCCTTCTTCACTTTGATTCACATTTCTTCTTCTTATTCTTTTCTCAAGCTTCTTCATCTTCTTCCTCTTCTCTTTAATGTCTTCTATGCCATATAAAAAATTAAAAAGAAATAATGTCAAAATATTTACAAAATATTCAAAAAGAAATCAATGTTTATTCTCTTCAAATCAAGCTCCTCTTTTCTCTATATTTTACCTCCTCTTCTCTTGGCCATAACTACTTCAAAACTGAACCAAAATACAAAATTTTCTTTTTTTAAAATAATGTATTTTTCCAGTGGCTACAACTTTCATGTTGACCACTTTGTCTCATTCTAAAGGTAACCATGCTAAAAACCCACTTCTTTACAGTGCATTTTCTGGCCCAGTTTTTAACACAAAAAATATCATATTTTGTTTTGATCATAACTTGATCATAACAGATCCAAATTAATTTTTTTTAAACCGTATAAAATTCCAGTGGCTATAACTTTTCTGTTAATCACTTTTTCCAGTTTTGAGGTTTGCTATACCTGAAACTCAATTCTTTGAAGTGTATTTTCGGGCTTCATTTTTGTCAATCCGACAATACCTCTTCTTCATTCTATCATATCTCCCTTAAAAAAAATTCTATTCAAATGATTCTTTTTCTCAAATTCAATATAAAAGAATCTGCAACAACTTTTCAGTTGACAAGTTTTTCAACTTTTGAGAGTAAGAGAGTCAAAAACAAGAGAGAAGATGACCCATTTTTCGGATCAAAATCTTGGAAATTCAAGTTCAAAGCTCTATCGCTTCTTCTCTATATTTTTGGCGAACCTCCATCTCAAGCCTCGGCCAAGCTATTGAAAGGGAGAGGGTGTTATTTGCTAGTGTTTAATGGAGTAGGAAGTAGTTAGTGAAGCGTTGGATGATATGAATGTTGGTAGGAAGTTAATCGCTGGTTTATGGTGAGAAACTCTATTTAGCATCTCTATTTATATATATACATGTTTGATGTTGTGTTATGATTGCTATGGATGCTTATATATGATTTTATCATCAAGTATTGTTTGTTTGATATGATTTTTAAATTGTTTTACCAAGTCACGTTAATACACGTCGATAAGCACAAAGGAAATTACTTTCCTTTTTAAAATGAAATGGTGTATATGGAATGCTTAAGCCTTTTGAAAATAGTTTTAAAATGAGTTAGAAATGTTTTATAAACATTTAAATATGTTTAAAGAAATAAAGGAATAAAATCAAGATTTTATCTTGTATATTTTAAATATGTCCAAAACAATTTTCCAGAAAAATCGCGCTTTTGCAGTAAAGTGATCAAAGTTTAAAATTGATATTTTAAATATTTTAAAAAATGTGAAATAAATTTGATAAATCTATTAAAATGGTTTGAAAGAAATTTGTAATGAAAAATATGAATTTTCAAATACAAAAAAAGTTGTTTAAATCAAATAAGCTTATATAGCACTTTCTATAGCACTTTTCTGCTACGAATTCTATAACTTTTGGAATATGAGTTTAAAAGTAACGACGTTTCCCAGAATCAATGGTGAATGTTTTAAAAAGGATAATTAAGCATTTTGAAAGATAATTTGGAATATTTATAAGCAATTCCAAAATAAAGTTGAAAATCTAAGTATGTGGAAACGACTAGTACATTTGTCCCGCCTGTGAGATCTGGGATGATAAAAAAAGGTGTTTAACTAAGGTTAGGGATGGAGCAACCAGTGCCCTGAACTTACCTGGCCTATGTTTTCTCTTCTTAGGCGAGGGTTGGAATAGATTGAAAGGAAAGCCCGGATGCTCTAAAAAGATCATATTTAAGTTTTCCCAAAATAAAAGAAATAAATTCTTTGAATGTTAAATAAATACTTAACATCTTTTTATCAATGATTAGTACGAAAGATCCGAGATCGGAATTGGGTGATTTATATCCGAAAATCCCTTCAAACTAATTTTGAAAATAAAATATATTGAAGACAATGATCGTTAAGGACAAAGATATCCATAATGTAGGATTACTCGCCACTAGTCCCTGGAGGTGAAACTTGCCATTAGTCCCTGGAGGTGAAACTTGACATTAGTCCCTGGACGTGAAAATTGCCATCAGTCCCTGGAGGTGAAATTTACCATATTTAAAGTGGCAGTAGTACTATGTTATGAAAGTCTTCGATTTGTAACAATATGATTTGAAGTTGAAAAAGAAAATCTTTGATTTTGATTTAATAAATGATTTGAGAATATTTTCCCTAAGTTAAAAGTTATAACTTGAATGTAAGAAATCTTTGATTAAGATTAAGTGAATGATTTGGAAAAGTTTTCCTCGGTAGAAGAGAAAATGATTTGGAATTATTCCAAAATTTAAGAAAGGTTTAAATAAACCAAATGATTTGATAAATGAGGCTTAATGATTCCATATATATATATATATATATATATATATATATATATATATATTTGAAAAGAAAATGGAATAAATTGAAAAGAATATATCCAAGAAAGATATTTGATTAAGATAAAAGATGAAGTAATTGATTGATGATTGATATTCATGCATGAACTTAACATCTTTTAAATCGATGATTGGCTTCGAAGGAACCAGAGTCGGATTTGGTTAATTCTTCGAAAACCACTTCGAACCAATGTATACGTTCGAAAGTGAAGACATGTTGAAGATGATGATTTTTGAAGACCGTGGATCTTCGTAGCGTGGGGATTGCTTGTTGAACATGCTCTGGGTAGCTCCCATTATAGAGTTATTTATAGCAGTGGTCTCCTCGTGATGGAGATTTTTTGGATTGCAAGGGCTTCTCGCCTAGTAATGGCCGAGGAAAGTGCCTCCGGTTTTGTTCAGTCCTAGAACGAACTTGTATGGACGAATGCCCGACATTGCATTTCTGAGACACAACGTTTGTCTTTTACAAATGTACATCAGTGGTGGCGGAGAAGGAAACTTCTCTTAGCTTAACACCCTCCTTGAGACGTACAAGCTCAAGGATTGTATTTTTGTGGGAGTCAAATAGTGATCAAAGGAATGGTAGTGTGGCATTCAAAGTGGAACCTGTTATGATCAAAGCGTGGTTTTTTATGAAAAGCGTGGCTTTGAAGAAATTGATCGTAGCTTTGCGAGCCTCACACCCCGGTTATGATGGGATTCTATGTGGTCAGATGTATGCTCGCATTTCAGATAGTAGTGATTTGGGTTATCAGATGTTCTGAGCCCTAGGTACCAGATACGTCTGGGCCTAAAGGCATTTATTGCCCCATGTGGATAAAGTGGTTAGCTTGAGAAAAGTAGGAAACTACTGGTTATCATTTGTAGTGTAGCAAGTATAGTTTCCAAGTGACTAGTTTGAGCAAAGCGATTAAGGCACCGTGGGAACTATGTTTGTTATGCGTGGATCGGAGAAAAGGTCACTAGTTTCCTATCATGTTGGAAAATCCAATCCCTACGAGATTTACGATTTTGATTGTATTCCCAAAATAGCTGTAATGACTTGCAAACATTTCAGCTACCCCTATTTTGGTATCATATATTCCGTTCGGTATATTCCGTTGACCTAGTCCGGATATATTCCGTTAGACTTAGTCCAGATATTGGTACCTTATTTGAATAAGTTTATTTGAAAAGTGTTTTCAAAAGAATGTCATTAGAAATAATATCAAACGTTTTGATATACAAAAGTGTTTTAGTTATCATAAGGTAAAAACCCGTCCGTGTTTATTTGTGGGCGTGGTCTTATGAGATACTCTTTCTTTTCAAAAAGATTTTATTCAAAGGCTGATATATGACACTGTCATTTATTATTGAGTTTTCTCACGCTGGTTTATCAAGCCTGATTCGGGTATTTTCAATACTCGGGTCAGATCCAAGTAGTTTCAGGTTGAGTTGAAGACGGCTGGAGTTTCCAGAGGAGAGCTGGAGATATTCATCTATGTATGGACGTTTTCTATTATCCGTTGTACTTAGTGTATTTTGTTTGATGTTTGATGTTTGATGTTTGTTAGTAATTGTAAGGATAGGTGTTTATAACCGTCCAAGCTGAATTTAGGTTAGACTCTAATATTGTATTTAAAATTTTCCGCTGTAAAGATTATTATTGAAATAATATATATGTTATTCCATTCGTGTGAGATTCTGTTCTGTCTTTATTTTCTTTCCACCTTTAATGATCCGCTTATTCGTGCAATTTGAGTTGGACATGTGCGGTTTATTGTCGATTCAGACGGTACGGAAAAATGGGCCATTAAATTTGAGTTTTAAAAGCAAAGGAAAATATTAGCCAAGTTTTAAAATTATATTTTTTTAAATGAATGTTTTCTTAACATTTGATTTGAAAGCTATAAAAATTGTTAACTTTAATTTGTTAAGTTAAAGGATTATTGTTATTTTGAAACTTAATTAAATAGTGTAATTAAGGAAGTTGGTTATAAAATGTTATAAATATTAATGACAATTATGTCATTTATAAAGATAATGTTTTACCTTAAGGTTAATGAATGTAAAGAATAATTAATTAACGTGATTAATTAATTTAAGAATATTTAATTAATTAAAGGTTAATGAATTTATGAAAGTGATTAAAGAATGATTAATTAATGAAGGTGATTAAGGAATGATAATTAATTATGGGTTAATTAATTAATGTAGTTAATTAAGGGCTAATTAATTAACGTAATTAATTAAGGATAATTAATGAAAGTAATTAACAAAAATTAATAATTAAGGTTACTAATTAATCATTAAGGGTAAATTAATTTATCATTAAAGGTTAATTAATAAGTGATTAATAGATAATTAATTAAGATGGTTTGCAATCAATTAACATTAATTAACTAGGATTAGTGTTTATTCATAAGTAATTAATCTGATCAATCAGATAATTAATTGATTTTGCTTATGAATGTATGAATTGTGTGAATGCCTTGAGTTGACCTATAATGATTCTGTAATGTGGATTGTTTTAATTAAGCTATGTGTGTGTATTTTTTTTATCTGTAATGCATTTACATATCTATCCGTGAATTTGTGAATGAACGATAAGCGTTATAGATTATACTGCTTATCAATATCGATGACTTGAATATGTGATGTGATGATTGATGATGTTGCACTATTGTGTAAAACCCCTGGACTACAACATACACACACAAATATGGATTGCACGAGGAAATTGGTTAAGTCACAGACTTTTGAAATGGTTTTGAATTTGAATTTTGAATCCAGATGGTTTTGGAAATGGATTTGGGTTAAATGTAAAGAAAAGCTTTTGAAATGGAAATTTTGAAAATAAAAGTTAGTTTGAATAACTTGCTTAAGTTTTGAAATTTAATAACTTGATTTAAATTTGAATTCAAAATTTGAAATTGAATTCTATGTTGACTATTTTGGTCTAAAAGGCTATACAAGTTGTATATGTGTTATATGGTTTTAAACCACTTTAAAAGTATTGTTTTGGAAATTGAATTTAAATCAAGGACTTTAACTTGTATAAATATAATCGAATTTTTCCGAAACGTAAACTATTTTTTTTCAAATAATAAAAGCTTTCATATAAGGAAAGAATTTCCAATTTGTGTTAAAAAGGATCTCAAGTTTGAAATGAAATGGTTTTCGAAGTTATGAACGAATCTTTGGAAATAGTTTTGAAAACTATAAATTGAGTCTTTGATTTAAAGATCGGATGATTTAATCCAAATCGAAATGGAAATTGTTTTGAAATTTGTGAATGAATCTTTGTGAAACTGGGTGAACTTTGTGAAATGAATCTTTTTGTTTAAAGATTTGAAGTGGTAATTGGTTTAAACCATTTAAAAGTAAAATTTTGGATTTTAAATTTGTGGCTTAACTGAAATCCCATATCCATATATTTTTAAATATTGTGCTCATTATTCGGTTTAGCTGGGAGAGGACCTTGTATCATATAACCCAATCCAAATAATGATACGACGTTATGGATAGCATTTGAAGACCAGTGGTGAAGACCGGGTATTCTCGAGAATGATAGGATAACCCACCGAATGACTCTGCATCGATTAGCACCCGGTATAGAGATCTCCATATGTGATGGGGAGTCCGATCGGGATTGGGAATTCTCGAAGTGCAAGGGCTTCTCTAGAAGTGCCTTCGATTCTGTTCGAACCCGGAACGGACTTGTATGGATGTGTGTTTGACGTTACACTTTGAGATGTAAAGTCGGTTTCTATCAAATACATTTCTATTTGGTGGCGGAGAATTTATTCTCTTAGCTTAACACCCTTCTCTGAGACATACGAGCTCGGAGATTATGTAGTTGATGGTTACTAGTGATACATTCCCAATTTGGTAATGTGGCATACGAAGTGCTGCTGATCATTTTTTGATCGAAGCATGGCTTTGTGAAAAAACGTAGCTTTGTGGACGAGACTGCATCAGGACCTCACACCCCGGATCTGTAACGACCCGTATTTTTCGAAAAGAAGAAAATTCAAAATTTAGAATTTAACACAGTAAGAAATTAAAATTTTATGATTTTAAATAAAATTTACTTTGAATTATAACATCTGATTTTGATTTAATAAAGTGTCAACTATTTTATGTGATTTCAAACGTATGGTTTAATAAAAGTTTAATTGGATAGATTTAATATTATATAAAGCATGAAATCAATTTATAATTAACTAGAATTGGGTTTTTATTTGTAAATTAACTTCTAATCTATTTGTAACCAATAAATGTATAATTATGTATTCAAACTTATTTAAATTTTAGTCTTGTTTTTCGCGCATCTTACATATCAACCTATTGAAATTAATTTGTTAATAAAATTTAGTATAATTGGATTTTACATAAAAGAAAAGAAGTATAAATTTTAATTTAATAAGACTTAATTAGTTAAACGATTCAGGAATTGAGAAGATAAAGCTGAATTAATTAAAATTGCATTTAATTAAGAACTCTACTAAATTTAATCGAATTTAAACTATTGAAGTTTGGTGAAATTATCAATAATAATTAAATATAAATATAAATTTTGTTGTTTGTATGTCATTGATACTATTTAAGCAAGTTAATTTATAACTCTTATATGTAAACAACAATTCTACAAATGCATTTAAGTTATGAAAAAAAAGATATCAATTGTTTTAATTATCTTATGTAAACAACAATTCTATAAAGTATTTAAGTTAATATAAAAAGAATCCAATTGTTTTAATTATTTTATATATAAACAACAATTCTATAAATGTATTTAAGTTACTGTAAAAAGATTTCAATTGTTTTAATTATCTATCCATTAATTATGTTCCGTTTTAAATTCTAATGCTAAAATTTGTTGCCGTTAATTTAACTTGGAATCTATGAATAAAAGAGAAAGAGAATTTAACTGAAAGTAATGATGTTTAATGAAAGAAATGTACGTTTGTTAGGATCCGCTTTAAAGTGTAATTTTGAAATTAATTTTAATTAATGTATTTCTTTTTTTTCCTTTTTAATATTGAAAGATTCCAAATCGACATAATTGTAATTAATGGATTTAACGAAAGAAACATACGTTATTGTTAAAATAAAGAGGATGTTTTAATGAAAACAAAACAAATGTTATTGTTTTTAAAGTAAGCGTAATTTTATAAAAGAGAAAAATTGAATATTGAAGCAACATTTTACGGTCGTTAAATAGTAGTCTCTGATAATATAGAGGTATAATGCTAATCGTAAAATTTAGAATAAATTAAATATTTTATGTTCATGATTGTGCACTGAGAAAAACGCCGACTTTGATTTGAATTTGGAATCATGGTTCATCTTTTATTTTATGTAGCAGCGGTCCCCATTACCTTGGTTGGTGTGTTTAAATTTTTCTTATTGTATGTTAATAAAACTATTAAAATAGGCGTAAATTTGAGTTGATTTGAGATTAACGAAATTAATTGAATTGAAATATATTTCCATATTGGATTAACGTGACATTATATTCATTTGGAAGTATGAAAGGTGATGTTCATCACGAATTCATATTCATGCACATTTCATATTCTATTGCTTTTTTTTCCAACTATAATCTCATTCATGCTTTATTTTATATATTTTCTTATTAAATTTGTATATATATATATATACTACTTTATTAATATTTCGTATAACTTGAATTTGAGTTTCGGATCATCTTTTATTTTGTGTAACGTCACATTAGTTGTATTCAAATTTATTTATTATATGTTAATTCTGTTTAAAACGGGTGTATAAAAAGTATATTTGGTGCTATTATATTTAATTGAGTGGAACATGCAATTAATTAAATCCTATGTGGTCCCTTCATTTCCTTATTATTCAATACACCTGCCACTATTTCCACTTTTTGGTTTTATTGCTTTCTTTTATTAAATACATGCTTCTTTTGGTTTTCCATAGAGAACAAAACCAAAGTACGTACCGATTGTTTCCCATTACTCTATCTGAAGCTTTCTGCTCACACTTTCTCCTTCTTCCTCATAAATACAGAAGCGTCAAAATTCCTAATCCACAAATCCACAAATTCCCAAACTTCAAACTCCATCCCTTCTCTCTTCAAACGCCAAACTGCATCACTCCTCTCTTGCTTCATCTCTCTAAAAAAAAGAGAAGAAGAAAACTCAGTTTGTTCGACTTGCGTTGTCGTGAATTGCTTTTCTATTGGATTGTTGCTATGGATAGGATTGGTTAGCTTGTCGTGTTTGAATTTCATCTAGAATCTATCAATTTGTGTTGTCAAAAACTCTCTAACCTCAAAAGGTAAGCAATCACTCACGATTAACATTTTTATTGTTAGGTAAATAACATTGATTGAAATGTTTGCTTTAGATATGAATATGTGATATATGTTGTTATGTTCCCTTGAACTTGTGTTATAACATTCACATGCACATGTTGTTTTATATGTCACAAATAGTATATTATGTTGATTTGATTGATTTCGACATATGTATGTTAAATATGTCACATATGAGATGTAAAAAATAAATATATGCCTTGTATTGAAATACGTCACATATGCTTTGTTAAAAAAATGAGTTAGTTAATAAAATCATATGTTATACATACTATGTTAATAATATGTCACCTATTCTATGTGTAAATAATGTGTTATGTTTGAAAAAAATGAGATGCCATGTTATTTCACCTTGCAAGTTCCTTGTATATATGTCGTGTTATATGTTTATATGTTATGTTAGTGTATGACATGTCAGAATTTGAAATATTCACTTATGTTGTTTACGATATGTGACACATGTGATATGTTAGTTATGCATGTGTATATATTAAGTTGTTAATTATGCACGTATGTTGATCAGTGACATGTCATGTTACGTATGTTATTATTATTCTCACACTTCAAGTTCTCTTTAACAAAATCACTTTGGATTGAAATGATGTATACCCGATATAAAACAACTTTGGGTTTAAATAAATTGATTTAGAAATAAAATTGGACTATTGTAAGTTTGAATTTATGTTTGAACTTAAAATTATGAAATTGAAATTTAATCAAATTTTTATTGGATTTAAACTTGTTTGATTTATGACTTAATATCTTTAAGAGAAAAATTGAAATCTGAAGTTAGATTTAATAATAAATCAATTGGAAATGAACATAAAGTCGGTATTTGAACTGAACCGATTTATAGTGTGAAAGATGATGTTTATTTGAACCTAAATATTTCACTTATTGAGTCATCTATACATTTCACTTAAGTTTACCTACTTACATTAGAATGTTAGTCTTGACTCGAGTGTTTTTGTTTTATTTTACGCTCGGGTCAGACCTATTATTTCAGTTTAGCGAAGACACTTATTTCTGAAGAAGAAGACGGAGTCGAGGATCGTATCTACTATTATTGTAGCAATTGTTTATTCTGCCATAAAAAGTGTAAATTTTGATTTTGTTGAAAATAGTTTCATGAACTATTTATGTATTTTTTTTGTATTATATTTCATACTTCCGCTGTGAGATTCTGTGTTTTATTTTTCCTCCTTTTTTTATTTTCTTAATTACCCCATTAACAATCCTCCCTTTTGAATGGTTTGAATTAGACATGTGTAGTTTATTGTCAATTTAAACCTTCCAAAAAGGTGTGTCGTTACAGTTGGTATCAGAGCTTTGATTGAGACATACCTTAGCCTGTTGGGGTTAACTCATTAGGGATAGGGTAGCAATACCCTTGAATGAGTTATCTGAGTGTATATACGAGAGCGCGTATTTGTTAGTGTTATAAAAATGTTTTGTATTAATTTTGAAATGAAATTATTTTTCCTAATATTATATGATATATATAAAGGAACAATATTTTATGACTAATATAGTTATTTGTAATGTGTTTGATTTATGAAATGGTAATATTTAATTATTATCATTTTTGTTGACTTGTTGTATTTAATCAAATTATAAACATTGTTTAATTATTGTTGATTGAATTAATGGACTAAACATTAGTTAATAATGGTGTATTAAAGAGAATAAAATGAATAATTAGGATATTTGTTTATGAAATTGAAATGTTGTTGTGAATTTTGTTGTTTGTTGACACGTAGTTTCAACTATTGAAAAAATGGAATATTTGGATATTTTGGATAATCGGAACCTTTTGAATTAATATATGAGTGAAACTTGATAATTGTGTTGAATTATATAGTTGAATTGATAACCTTAATTTTAAAGCAAGTAAAACAAGGTTTAATTTGTTATATCTATGTTTAGTAAATGAATTGAATTGGGGTATACATTCTTGGCATGTAATATAATAATATACAAGTGTGAACTTTAAGCCTTGGGATCTTTAAATTGAAATTGTGATTAAGGAAATGTTGTAAATGAAATTAAATTGGAAAAATATGTTTATAAACTTAATTAACATTAATGAAATATGTCATAAATAAATTGAAAGGTAAAGGTGAAACTAAATGGAATAAGAAAATATGAACTAAAATTGAAATGACTACAAATAACGCCATGACTTGTAAATTATTATGAATTAAATGGATGTTGCAATAAATGGTTATAAATAAAGTTGTGATAACTTTAAACTCAAACAATGTCTTACAAAAAGGAATTAAGTTTAATAAATTGGTTATAAACGTAAGAAAATTCCTTATGAAATGATTTGCAAATAAATGTAGTATAAATGAGAAATATTACATGTGAAATGAATGTAATTTAAATTAAAGAGAAATATAAGCAATATTATGAGAACGGATATATTAATGTTTATATAAAAAGGAGAAATTCTATGAAACAAATATGAAGTATGATTATATTCTATATATAAAAGAGCAATTGCTTTGGATAAGGATTATACACTTTTTTTTTAAAAAAAAACTGAATTTGAAGTTTCGAAAAGATTTGAAATTTTGAAAATTAAATAAGAAATTGATTTATATAAAAATGATTTATAACTGAAGGATTTTAAATTAGAAATTCGAGGAGTTGAATTCTGGTATTTTGAAATTGGTTTTAAGATTTTGAAAATATGTAATAATATGATTCGAAAGTATTTTCCGAATAAGAAATGTTTCAGATGACTTCCAATGATTTCACATGATTTCGAAGAATTTCAAAGAAGTTTTCAAGAAAATAGAAGTCCAAAACTCACTTGTGTCGTTGGAAAATAATTTCGGTGAAGAGTGCATGCATCATCGACATTGATTTTCGAGTTTCAAAGTGGGGGAGAGGCCACTTTAATAGCTTTGCTATGCGAGTGATTTTGTGAAAACAAATTTTAATTTCAAATTTCGAAGTATGATTTGATATTCGGAAGATATATGTATATATATTTGAAATGATTTGAAATGAACCGGTGTTCAGTCCTCGAGTTTCGAATTCTGATTTGGTATAAACCTATCGTTTGGAAATTGATTTATTGATTGGTTGTTGATTTCCAACTCTTGAATTGGAAATTTGATTTCTCCAGCTATTTTGAATGTTCGAACATTTCCAAATCAAGGTTTAATTTTCAAAGCTAAGTAGTTTCGAAGGTATAAATTATTTGATAAAGTATATAAGTTTAGTTTGGTATATATAAGTATAAAGTAATATGATTCGTATAAGTTTGAAAATGTTTTGTTGAGTAAAATAAATAAGACTATTTTGAATTGTACTAATATGGAATTTAGTTTTGAAATGTTTTGAATAAAACTCAGTTTTAAATAATAGTTTCAGAAAGGTAAATTTGATATTTCAAATAGAAATAAATAGTTCAAAGGTTTTAAAGGGATGGTTATAAACTTGGTAATCATTTGGGTATAATTGATTTTTGAAAGTATTTGGTTTCGAAAATAGATTTGGAATTTAAAACCCAGTATTTATATGATGATTTTGGAAATGAATTTGGTTGACCTAAATTATGTTGATTTAAAAACTAGGATTATTTTCTAAACCTATTATTTTGGAAATTTTGAAACTGAAGATATTAAATTTGAAAGAAAATTTGGTGAAATCGTATATGATTTTGAAACTAAACTGATATTGAAATGATTTGAAATTGAGAACCTTGTATTATTAAGTACTTGATTTGGAAGTTATCGAACTTATATAAAATGGATTTGTATAAGTATGATGTCGATTTGAAAACTATTGATTTGAAAGGTACTCAATTTGGAAAGAGAAATCTTATATAATCGAAGTCTATATAAGTATGATTTGATATACTATTGATTTTGGAAAGTATTCGATTTGAAAATGAAATCCTATATAATGGACTTTATATAAGTATGATATTTGAAAGTGATTTGAAAAGGTACTATATGATATACATTTTCGAAATAAAGATATGGAAAGTGCTTTCTGCTTGATATCCGATTTGTGGCCACATCTTGGATTCATTCTATCGATAATATTCTCTCTGATTTTGGTTTTTCGGATGTGATACTCGAGTGTCCCACAATGGCATAACCCATGGTTTTTTTTTCTTGGCGCGACTGCGTAGCGTAATTCGCCTGGCTGAGATGGCCCAGGGGTACGGATGTTTCCTGGGGGATCCAAGAGTAACCATTGTGTATCCTATGATCTACGTAGGTCGTTTTTAGCAGCGAAATCTGTAGGGCTGAGAAAGCTTACGGATACAGATGTTTCCTGGAGGATTCAGGCGTAACCTTTGTGTATCTGCGGTCTACTAGTCATCATGGCGAAATTCGCAGGGCTGAGAAAGCTGACGGATACGGATGTTTCCTGGGGGATTCAGGCGTAACCTTTGTGTATCTGCGATCCATGGTTGGACAAATGGTTTGGTTGTTTGTTTGGATTGTACTTTCCATATCTGTTTCTAAAAGTTTTTCAAGTATTTGCACTGGGTGTTGAAACAAGTCTACTAAGTACCTGGAGAATTCTAGCTTTGCGCCTGATCAACGCACTGCCAGAGTCTGCAGGAACAAGGATAAACTTGTTGAAACATCGAGTTATAGAAGTATTTTTGAAAGGAAAATTTGTTTCGATATAAAGGTATTTTATTATAATGGTATTTCCAACAAAGAAATTTTGTATTGGATTAACTATTCGTGCATGATACTATTCTTTTGAATCTACCATATCTGCTCAGTTTATTTATTCACCTATATTCAGCTTTTCCGAATCTACCTTCTTTTCCTTATTGACTATATCCCTTTTAAATATTGTTTATTTATATACTACATTGTTTAATAGAAAATTTTAGTGTTATAAATACTTTAGAAGTTATTAATTAAATAAAACATATTTAAAGAAAATGATTTCTGATCTATTAATAATGTTTGAAAGGTATCTAGAGATAAATTAATAACCTCATGAATTATGGATTTAATGTTTTCAAATAGCTTCTTTGTAAATATAATTAATGATGTAATTAATTGTTTTCAAATAGTTTTCACATATTTATAAAGGTGTTATTTAAACATATAAATGATATTTGTAGAGGAAGATGGAAATTTTACAAATGGGTTTTGAAAAGTATGAATATTTCAAGTAAATTTTTTTATAATCTCAAATTAATTGTTAATTTTAACTTTCAATCTACTTTTATTTCTGGTTGTTCTATTCTCCTACCTCCTTCCTTTTCGGGGACGAAAAGTTTTGAGTGGGGGAGAGTGTAACGACCCGTATTTTTCGAAAAGAAGAAAATTCAAATTTTAGAATTTAATACAGTAAGAAGTTAAAATTTTATGATTTTAAATAAAATTTACTTTGAATTATAACATCTGATTTTGATTTAATAAAGTGACAACTATTTTATGTGATTTCAAACGTATGGTTTAATAAAAGTTTAATTGGATAGATTTAATATCATGTAAAGCATGAAATCAATTTATAATTAACTAGAATTGGGTTTTTATTTGTAAATTAACTTCTAATCTATTTGTAAACAATAAATGTATAATTATGTATTCAAACTTATTTAAATTTTAGTCTTGATTTTCGCGCATCTTACATATCAACCTATTGAAATTAATTTGTTAATAAAATTTAGTTTAATTGGATTTTACTTAAAAGGAAAGAAGTATAAATTTTAATTTAATAAGACTTAATTAGTTAAACGATTCAGGAATTGAGAAGATAAAGTTGAATTAATTGAAATTGTATTTAATTAAGAACTCTACTAAATTTAATCGAATTTAAACTATTGAAGTTTGGTGAAATTATCAATAATAATAAAATATAAATATAAATTTTGTTGTTTGTATGTCATTGATACTATTTAAGCAAGTTAATTTATAACTCTTATATGTAAACAACAATTCTACAAATGTATTTAAGTTACTGTAAAAAAAAAAGCTTTCAATTGTTTTAATTATCTTATGTAAACAATAATTCTATAAATGTATTTAAGTTACTATAAAAAGAATCCAATTGTTTTAATTATCATATGTGTAAACAACAATTCTATAAATGTATTTAATTTACTGTAAATAGATTTCAATTGTTTCAATTATCTATCCATTAATTATGTTCCGTTTTAAATTCTAATGTTGAAATTTATTGCCGTTAATTTAACTTGGAATCTTTGAATAAAAGGGAAAGAGAATTTAACTGAAATTAATGATGTTTAATGAAAGAAATGTACGTTTGTTAGGATCCACTTTAAAGTGTAATTTTGAAATTAATTATAATTAATGTATTTCTTTTTTTGCCTTTTTAATATTGAGAAATTCCAAATCGACATAATTGTAATTAATGGATTTAAAAAAAGAAACATACGTTATTGTTAAACTAAAAAGGATGTTTTAATGAAAACAAAATGAATGTTATTGTTTTTAAAGTAAGCGTAATTTTATAAAGGAGAAAAATTGAATATTGAAGCAATATTTTACGGTCGTTAGATAGTAGTCTTTGATAGTATAGAGGTATAATGCTAATCGTCAAATTTAGAATAAATTAAATATTTTATGTTCATGATTGTGCACTGAGAAAAACGCCAGCTTTGATTCGAATTTGGAATCATGATTCATCTTTTATTTTATGTAGCGGTGGTCCCCGTTACCTTGGTTGGTGTGTTTAAAATTTTCTTATTGTATGTTAATAAAACTTTTAAATAGGCGTAAATTTGAGTTGATTTGGGATTAACGAAATTAATTGAATTGAAATATATTTCCATATTGGATTAACGTGACATTATATTCATTTGAAGTATGAAAGGTGATGTTCATCACCAATTCATATTCATGCACATTTCATATTCTATTGCTTTTTTTTCTAACTACAATCTCATTCATGTTTTATTTTATATATTTTCTTATTAAATTTGTGTATATATATATACTATTTTATTAATATTTCGTATAAATTGAATTTGAGTTTCGGATCATCTTTTATTTTGTGTAACGTTACATTGGTTGTTGTATTCTAATTTATTTATTATATGTTAATTTTGTTTAAAACAGATGTATAAAAAGTATATTTGGTGCTATTATATTTAATTTAGTGGAACATGCAATTAATTAAATCCTAAGTGGTCCCTTCATTTCCTTATTATTCAATACACCTGCCACTATTTCCACATTTTGGTTTTATTGCTTTCTTTTATTAAATACATGCCTCTTTTGGTTTTCCACTAGAGAACAAAACCAAAGTACGTACATATTTTTTCTCATTACTCTATCTGAAGCTTTCTGCTCAAACTTTATCCTTCTTCCTCATAAATACAGAAGCTTCAAAATTCCTATATCCACAAATCCAAAAATTCCCAAACTTCAAACTCCATCCCTTCTCTCTTCAAACGCCAAACTGCATCACTCCTCTCTTGCTTCATCTCTCTAAAAAAAAGAGAAGAAGAAAACTCAGTTTGTTCGACTTGCGTTGTCGTGAATTGCTTTGCGATTGGATTGTTGCTATGGATAGGATTGGTTAGCTTGTCGTGTTTGGATTTCATCTAGAATCTGTCAATTTGTGTTGTCAAAAACTCTCTAACCTCAAAAGGTGAGCAATCACTCATGATTAACATTTTATTGTTAGGTAAATAACATTGATTGAAATGTTTGCTTTAGGTATGAATATGTGATATATGTTGTTATGTTCCCTTGAACTTGTGTCATAACATTCACATGCACATGTTGTTTTATATGTCACAAATAGTATATTATGTTGATTTGATTGATTTCCACATATGTATGTTAAATATGTCACATATGAGATGTAAAAAATAAAATGTGTTATGTTAGAAATTTTTTATATGCCTTGTATTGAAATACGTCACATATACTTTGTTAAAAAAATGAGTTAGTTAATAAAATCATATGTTATACATACTATGTTAATAATATGTCACTATGCTATGTGTAAATAATGTGTTATGTTTGGGAAAAATGAGATGCCATGTTATTTCACCTTGCAAGTTCCTTGTATATATGTCGTGTTATATGTTTATATGTTATGTTAGTGTATGACATGTCAGAATTTGAAATATTCACTTATGTTGTTTACGGTATGTGACACATGCGATATGTTAGTTATGCATGTGTTTATATTATGTTGTTAATTATGCATGCATGTTGATCAGTGACATGTCATGTTATGTATGTTATTATTGTTCTTACACTTCAAGTTCTCTTTAACAAAATCACTTTGAATTGAAATGATGTATACCCAATATAAAACAACTTTGGGCTTAAATATATTGATTTAGAAATAAAATTGGAATATTGTAAGTTTGAATTTATGTTTGAACCTAAAATTATGAAATTGAAATTTAATCAAATTTTTATTGGATTTAAACTTGTTTGATTTATAACTTAATAGCTTTAAGAGAAAAATTGATATCTGAAGTTAGATTTAATAATAAATCGACTGGAAATTAACATAAAGTCGGTATTTGAACTGAACCGATTTATAGTGTGAAAGATGATGTTTATTTAAACCTAAATATTTCACTTATTGAGTCATCTGTACATTTCACTTGAGTTTACCTACTTACATAAGAATGTTAGTCCTGACTTAAGTGTTTTTGTTTTACTTTACGCTCGGGTCAGATCTAGTACTTCAGTTTAGCGAACACACTTATTTCTGAAGACAAAGACGGAGTCAAGGACCGTATCTACTATTATTATAGCAATTGTTTATTCTGCCTGAAAAAAGTGTAAATTCTGATTTTGTTGAAAATAGTTTCATGAACTACTTTTGTATTTATTTTTTTGTATTATATTTCATCCTTCCGCTGCGAGATTCTGTGTTTTATTTTTCCTCCTTTTCTTTTATTTTCTTATTTATCCCATTAACAATCCTCCCTTTTGAATGGTTTGAATTAGACATGTGTAGTTTATTGTCGATTTAAACCGTCCAAAAAGGTGGGTCGCTACAATGTCCATTTCTTCTGGAAAAGGGTGGTATCATGGTATGGATCCCAGATACTTAGCTCATGTGGACACTGTAAATTTATTACTGTGTGATGTTGCTTTGTGGTTGAGGATCGTCGGGTAAAGGTCGCAAACGACTGAGGGTGGCATATCTTAGGTGTTACTCCCGGGAAGGGAGTACACCGGCCTTGTGTTGGCAGAGAGCTGGGTAAGTTCTCGGGGTGTCCCTCCAGAGGCATACCCATGTTGCAATGGGAATTTCCTCGGCCTGACCATTTGTTGGAAACTCGAATCTCCCATACGCGCCCTGTACGGTTTTTGATTTATAACCTGCCATTTACTTATGGTGGTCACCACTGTTTAGATGGTAGCTATAGTAGGCATAGTTCGAAATGTCTATGCTTGCTAAGATTAATATTATATTTTTGAAATGTTTTTCACTACGCACTAATAATAATATCATAATGGTTTTCGTGTATCAAGCATGTTTGACTATTATAAGGAGAAATCTCCTCCAATTCTGCGTTTGCATGGTGTGTGTGGTGGGAGACCATATGGTAGTTTCACTTTCCAAAAAGCATTGCAGATTTCAATTTTCAAATATTTTGTTGTTTGTTTTAAAGATAAAACTGTTTTGTTTGCTCACACCTGTCCCATGACTATCCTGGAGTTTATTGTTCCCTTCCTAAACTCTGTGTTGCCCATAATTTTCCACAGGGCAGTCTAGAGTTAGGTTTTTCAGATAATCAAATAATAGGTGTAGTTTCGATAGCCTTCGAAGTCTTTGGTTTGGTAGCTTTTATTATTTGGGAATCTTCTTTAGTCTTTGGATGACAGACCTTGCTTAGTACAACTTGATGGGGGTTCGAGCTAGCTTTGGATTAGAGATGGAGTTTTTGGAGTTTGGCATTGAAGACATTGTCTTTCCGCTGCTGTTGTCTCTGTTATTGTCTCGTATCTATATTTGATATATTGATAGTCAGTTATATCAAATATGTTATATCTAATACTATTGTATATATTCATTCATTCATTTTTCTTCCGCTGTGTTGTTATACTTAATGTGTTATAAGCTCTGGCGAACCAGATTCGACATTTGGATCTGCAGCATTTGAATACGAGTGAAGTATCCAGTGTCGATTTTCGAAGGTCGAGTCCAGGTCGTTATATTTTTCCCTGTTTTTTGATTCCAGGTTTTTACAAAACCTGTCAAATTCCATAACCCCTGTTTTAGTGGTTGTTAGGATGAATTGTTAAAGCAAAAAGTGTACCAATTTATCAAAACTTAAATTTAAAAATACTTTTAAAAACAAACATCTGGTGTCTGTTGTTTGGAACAAGAAATTGTAGTAAACCCATCTTACGATAAAAATTTAATTTCTTTAATTACTTGATTTGATTTTATAACCTAAAACATCTTAGAAAATATTGATTTTTAAAATTAAAACCATGATTTTTAATTGAGTAACTCGAGAGAAATTGATGGATGAACAGAATTTGGGTTTCATCCTTTTTCTGATGATCGGTGATGTAGTTCACCACGTGATCGTGGCAGTAGCTAGTATGATGATCTGGGACCATGGGAAAATTATTGAATAAATTTACAAATCATTGTGGCGATGTGATTCCGACGACTTAGGGTTTAACCCATGTTTTGTTCATTACTGGAAAATTGATTGTCGCGAGTTCATCAGAGAATCAGAATCGATCACATGTGCGCCAATCGAGCGTTAGTCATCGTTGAAGTTTCAAGCACGATCGCACGACCTCCGATGGTCGGAGGTGGAAGCACGGAGTGGTTTTGCAAGGATCGGTTTTGTTCCAGGAAGGGTCAGACAACTCGATCGTGAGTTCGTCGGTGTTCGGGATTTCTGGGTGGTCGTGAGGCTCGAGGAGATCGACGCCGATGTGTGGAAGGTCATAGCGTTGAATGGAGGTGGCCGGTGCTTTGGTGCATGTGTACGGTGATATGTTTGTATCAGTGAAGTTGGGTTTGGGAAGAAGCATGTGACTCGAAGCCGCTTTTGGGAAATTTAGGTGATAGCTCGATGTTGATCTCAAAGCAAATTCTTGTGTGTGTCGGAAGTTAAATACTTAAACAAATTTAAGTTGGAAAAAAAATTTCGCACAGGTAAGTTTTAGGGAAACTCGAAGCAGATCGGGTAATACTCGAGTGCCTCTTGGGTTTGTAAATGTAAGTCAGTTTTCTCTTTGAAATGAAACTCAAACTTTCAAATATTTTATCCATTATTTCAAACAATGGTTTTGATATTAAGTTTGAATTAATTAAGGGTTTTTGTAAGATGTTTTTAAAGTTATCTATTTAATTTTGTAATTAATTTTTTTGAATAAATAATGTAATCAAGAGTAAAATTAAGATGAAATATTGATTTCTAAATTCTTAATTAACCTTAATTCCTTATGATAATGATGATTAACTATAAGGTTTATAAATTAAAGATTTTGGAATAATTAAATGATTAATTAAGAAAAATGATATATAATCACTTAATTAATTAAAGGATAATTAATTAAAGGTTAAATTAAAAATATAATTAAGGTCAATTTATTATTAATTTAAGTTAATTAAGAATTAAAGAATAATTAGTTAAAGTAATTAATCAAGAGGTAATTAATTAATAAAAATAGTTAAGGATTAAATAAATAAATAATTAAGGGCTAATTAATTTATAATTAAGAATAATTAATTATTAATTAAGGTTAAATAAATGAAAATAATTATGTGATTAATTAATTTAAATCACACGATTAATTCATTTTATTTGAAGGTAATTTATTATTAAATGCTGTATATTGGATAGATATTTCTTATATGTGAATGTGATGCTGTGTAATGCGAATTGCCTTGTGCTGAGCTGTGATATCTGTGATTTATTTCTCTATGAATGTGAAAACCCTTTTGCCCGTAAAACAACATTTAAATTTCGATGCGATAGGTAGTCGGATTCCAATTGGTTATCCGAAACCCACATCGAACCTTGATAGTAAATCTTCGTGAATGATATATCCACGTGTTTTAAAATTAAGTGCTCACTATTCGGATTAGTCGGGAGAGGACTTTGTGTCATATAACCCATTCCGAATAGTGATATGATGAAATGGATAGCATTTGAAGACGGTGGTGAAGACCGGGTGTCTTTGAGAATGATAGGATAACATATCGAATGTCTCTACACAGAGTTGCTCCGGTATAGAGATCTCCATATGTGATGGGGAATCCGATCGGGATTGTGGATGCTTGGATTGCAAGGGCTTCTTCTTTTATTGGATGAAGTGCCTTCGGTTCTGTTCGAACCCGGAACAGACTTGTGTGATTGTATGTCTGACATTACACTTTGAGATATGAAGCATATTTCTTTCAAATACATTTCTGTTGGTGGCGGAGAATTTATTCTCTTAGCTTAACACCCTTCTCTGAGACGTACGAGCTCAGAGGTTATGTAGTTGAAGGTTATCAGTGTTATACTCTCAATTTGGTAGTGTGGCATGCTGAGTGTTGCTGATCATTTATTGATCAAAGAAAGGCTTTTGTGTAAAGCGTAGCTTTGTGGATGAAATCTCGTCGGACCTCACACCCCGGATTTAGGTCGAAACAGAAAAGATGTTGCAAGGTTACGAGGGTCGTGCCTTTTAGGGTATGTTATTTCTTCTGAAAAAAGGTGGTATCATGGTATAGAGCCTAGATACTTAACCTATGTGGTTGCTGCAATGTCATTACTATGTGGTTGTTGCTTTGTGGTTGAGGGCCCTCAGATAAAGTTCGCAAACGACCAGGGGATGGCGTACTATGTAGTAGTTATCTAGTTACAGAGGTAACCCAGCCATGTGTTGGCAGAGAGCTGGTTAAGTTCTCGGGACGTCCCTCCAGAGGCGTACCCACGTGGCATAGGAAGTTCCTTAGTCAGACCATTTGTTGGAAATCCAATCAACAATACGTGCCCAGTACGGTTTTAGTTGTAGAACCTGCCATTTAACATGATAGCTATAATAGGCATGCTATAATGGTATATATGCTGGCTAAGATTTATATTATACTTTCGAAAATGTTTTCTACACTATGCACTAGTAATAATATCAAAGAGTTTTCTCGTATCAAGCATGTTTGACTATCATAAGAAAAGATCTCCTCCAATTGTGCGACTGCATTAGGCATGTGCCGGGAGTTCTTATGGCAGTTTCATTTTCCAAAAGCATATCAAATTTCTTTTATAAACTGTTTTATACAAAAAACTTTTTTTGTTTACTCATACCAGTCCCATGACTGACCCGAAGTTTATTGTTCCCTTTCTAAACTCTGGGTTCCCATATTTCCACACGAGCAGCCTAGAAGCAGGTTTTCATGTTTTGGAGTTGGCTTGGAATCTTTTGAAGTCTTTTGGTTTGGAAGCTATCAGATTTTGGAAGTTTTGGCTTTGGTAACCTTTTGAAGTGTTGGAGTTTTGAAGACCTTATCGAAGTAGAAGGATGTTGGATCCTTTTGAAGACTATATTGTCGTTCCGTTGTGAAGTTATCATTATGCTGTTGTTATATCAATATGTTGCACTCTGATATTGATGATAAATGTTGTAATGGATATTATGATGATGTTGTATCTTTGGTGTTCATCAATGATATTCATTTTGTTTCCGCTGTTTATATTCATTTAATGTTGTTATATGCTCCATCCGAACAGGAGTTCGATGTTTGAATATTCGGCAGTCGAATACAAGTGAGGTATTTGATGTCGATTTTCAAACTGAATTTCAGGTGGTGACAAGTGGTATCAGAGCTAAAGGTTGAGTAAGAACTTTAGTTATGGAGTATAACACATTAGGTGGCTCATTAGAGATAGGGTGAAGTATACCCTAGAATGAGTATAACCCGAGACCAAAACCCTAAATTTTCTTTGTCTATTTCTTTTAACTGCTGATATTTCCTAAGATATCTCATCCGTATATCTAAATCAAGTTTTCTTACTAATTACAGATAGTAAGAATGAGCGGACGAAGAGGAAGAGCTAGGGTAGGGGAAATGCCACTTCAACTGGTCAGGTCCCTTCAACAGCAAAGCAGCTTTATCTACTCAAAATCAGTCGAATCTGGCTGATCTATATAAAAGCTTCTCGAGACTTGGTGGTAAGCCGTTCACCGGCAAGGAGTCGATTATCGAGGCTCAAGCCTGGATCAGATCATGTGATAGAATTTTTAGAGGGCTAAAGCTGGAAGATGATCAAATGCGACTCATAGCTTCTTAGCAACTCCAAGAAGAAGCCTTAGTCTCGTGGGAGACAGTTACTGTAGATGAACCTGAAGAAAAGTTTACTTGGGAGCGATTTGAAGAAGTATTTGAGAAACACTATATGCCGTCGGCTGGTATTTCTCGAATGTATCAGGAATTTATGGACTTGAAGCAGGGGAGTTTGTTATTTGAGGGGTACTTAAACAAATTCAATGAATTGTCTCGTTTCGGTCCAGAATTGGTAAATACACCTCTAAAGGAAAATGAAAGGTTTATTCGTGGGATGGATACGAAGTTCCACTAAAGGATGACTGGCCACATCAAAGAATCTTTTTCAGATCTAATCGATATGGGGTACAAATATGCTACCCTGGATATGCAAGAAGCCCTAGAGGAGAAAGGAAATACGAGCAATCCAAATTGGAAAAAAAGAAAATTCGAAGGCAAGAAACCATGGCAAGGAAAGGAGAAGAAGAAGAACAATCAAGAGGATAAGGAAAAAGGTGTTACTTGTTTTATTTTTTTGGAAAAAGGCCATTACTCGAGCATATGTACGAAGCCTAAGAAACAAGTAAATCAACCTGTACAAGCAAAACCAAGGAAATGCTATTATTGTCAGAAACCGGGACACGAAGTTAAAGACTGCCAACAACGAAGCAAGCTCAGAAAGCAAAGGTGTACACAGTCAAAGATAAACCTGCAACTTCTAAAGAAAATAAAGGGAAAGGAGTTCTGGAAGGTAACCTCACTATTTATGATAGAATTGTTAGAGTTTTGTTTGACACGGGCGCTACGCATAGCTTTATCTCTCAACAAGCTGTAAACGAATTAAATCTTGAACCTGATTTTGTCGACGAGCCCATTTGCGTAAAGAATCCAGTTGGTGGCTCCACAAACCTTTGTCTATGATGTAGAGATGTTCCTATCTCGTATTCTTGTTACTAATTCCCTATCAGTCTCTTTGTCCTTGATTTTAATGAGTTTGAAATCTTACTCAGAATGGATTGGCTAACAAAATACGAAGCCAAATTGGATTGTAACAATCGATTGTTTTCGATCAAAACCAAATTTGGAGATTTCATTGAGATTTCTTGTGAGGATCCGAGTCCTAAAAGAGATGAGTTGATGTATAACTTGGGTTATCCCGAACCTAGTATGGAGTCCATACCGATTGTCCAGGTATTTCCAGATGTGTTCGAAGAATTAAAATCCTTACCTCCACATAGAGAAATAGAATTCAGAATTGACTTAATACCTAATGCTCGTCCTGCCGTTCATGCAAGTCACAGGATGACACCCAGGGAAAGAATTGAATTAGTCAAGCAAACCTGTGATTTGCTAAATGAAGGGTTAATTCGTCCTCGTGTTTCTGAATGGGGTTCAGCAGTGGTGTTTGTTGCCAAATCTGATGGATCCTTGAGATTGTGTGTGGATTACTGCGACCTCAATAAACTAATTCTCAAGAACAAATTTCCTCTACCTAGAATTGATGATCTGTTTGATCAACTGCATGACGCTCGATTCTTTTCGAAGATGGATCTAGCCCAGGGATTCCATCAGCTATGAATTGCCGAAGACTGTATTTACTTGACTGCCTTCAGCGGTCCTAACATTGTTCTACGAATGGTTAGTCATGCCTTTCGAACTAAACAATGCTCCAGCATACTTCATATATTCAATGACCCATGTGTTCCGAGAAGTGTTAAATAAATTTGTGCTTGTGTTTATTGACGATATTATGGTCTACTCCATAACCGAAGAGGAACAAGCTGAGCAATTTAGAATTGTTTTGGAGATATTGAGGAAGAATACTCTATTCGCAAATTTTCCAAATGCCATTTTTGGGTCGAAGAAGTTAAATTTCTCGGGCACATTGTTAATGAAGAAGGAATTTCTGTTGATCCTAGCAAAGTTTCCGCTATTCTTGATTGGAGGAAACCCACTACACTAAAAGAAGCTCGAAGTTTACTGGGTTTAGCGGGTTATAACCGAAAGTTTATTCAAGACTTTTCTAAGATAGCTAGTCCATTGACTAAGCTAACGATCAAGAATGCAAAGTTCGATTGGACTCCGAAGTGTGATGAGGCTTTTCAGGAGTTGAAGAAGAGATTAACTACCGCTCCCGTTCTCGTTGTCATTAACGGAAACCAGGGTTTATCTGTTTATACTGACGCTTGTGGTGATGGTTTGAGTGCGGTGCTGATGCAGAATGGGAAGGTAATTGCCTACGCGAATAGACAATTGCGTCCACATGAGAGAAACTACCCAACCCATGATTTGGAACTCTTAGCTGTTATTTTCGCTTTGAAAATCTGACGACATTTTCTTCTGGGTAAGAATCTCTTTCAACTTTCTTAATGATTTAAGAAAGTTCACTTAACAAATATACTCAATGAACTCTCTTTGTTTTAGGTGAAAAATTCGAATTATTCACCGACCACAAATCTCTAAAATATCTCTTCACCCAGAAAGATTTAAATTTGCGACAATAACGTTTGTTGGAATTTCTGGCATCCTATGACCTAGATATTCTGTATACACCCGGAAAAGCCAATGTAGTTGCCGATGATTTGAGTAGAAAGCATGCTATTCTTGCCCATCTTGTTATCGCTCCTACTCTTCTTAAGGAGATCGCCAGTAAACCGAAAGAAGACAAGTTTCTTCTAGAAATTTATAGAAGAATTCGTCGTGGCGAAAATTCTAGTTTTGAGGACGATAATAATAGAATTGTAAGACTAAAATGCAGGTTGTGTGTGCCAGATATCCCAGAATTAAAACGTGAAGTTTTGGTCGAATGTCACAAGTCTAAACTCAGTATCCATCCAGGAGTTAATAAGATGTATAGAGATATCAAAAGAACTTTCTGGTGGAAGACAATGAAAAGGGATATATCTATATATGTGAGTCGTTGTGCTACTTGTCAACAAATCATAAGCGATCAGAAGAAGATGGCGGGTTTACTTCAGCCTTTGGAGGTACCCAATTGGAAATGGGATCAAGTATCGATGGATTTCATCGACGGGTTACCTCGTACTCAAAGGGCAAATGAAGCAATTTGGATTATTGTGGACCGTTTGACTAAGACAACCCACTTTTTGCCAATGAAATTTACCCGCATAGCAGAAAGTTTAGCCGAGTTATATGTGAAAGAAATTGTTCGTCTCCATGGTATATACAACAGTATAGTGAGTGATCGTGATCCGATCTTCATTAGTAGATTTTAGGAGGCATTTCAAGCCGCATTGGGAACAAAGCTGAACTTTAGCACTGCTTATCACCCACAGTCTGATGGGCAGACTGAGAGGATTAACCGAATCTTAGAAGACCTATTGCGTTGGGAGAATTATTTACATCTAGTCGAATTCTCATATAACAATAGCTATCAAGCCAGTATCGAGATGGCTCCTTTCAAAGCTTTATATGGTCGTCCGTGTCGATCACCTGCATGTTGGATCGAGTCAGGTGATAGACTCGTCCTTGGACTAGATATGATTAAGGAAGCTACAGAGAAAATTGATTTTATATGGAAGAAATTGGAAACGGCTCAAAGTCCTCAAAAGTGTTATGCTGATCGTAGAAGAAGAGATTTGGAATTCCAGATTGGAGACTTTATTTTCTTTAAAGTATCTCCAATGCGTAGTGTGTTAAAATTTGGGAAGACTAGTAAGCTAGCACCACGGTATATTGGTCCTTTTCCTATTCTGGAGAGGATCACTCCTTTAGCACATCGAGTGCAGCTACCCAGCTTGTTGTCTGGCATGCATGATGTGTTTCACATTTCTAACCTCCAGAAATATGTGCACGATCTAGATAGTATTATTGAAGAGGAAGCTCAGCAGGATCTCGAGATCACTCCTAATTTAGCAGTTAAATGACAACCAATAAAGATTGTGGATTGTGATGAAAAACAGTTGAGGAATAAAGTTGTGAAATTAGTTAAAGTGCAATGGAGCAGTGATCCAAAGGACTGTACTTGGAAAACTGAAGATAGCATGCAAAAATCATATCCCAATTGCAGAGTGGATATTTCAGCTTAAACTGGTAAGCCCTTCTCTATCTTTTTCTATATTCTTATATCCTTTGTTTGCTTTTCTCTCTCTTTCAAATTTCGAGGACGAAATTTTCTTAAGGGGGAAAAATCTGTAACATCGCAAATTTTATCAGTTTAAAAATAGTAATTTGTTTGAATTTTTGAAATCTAAATTGAAATTAATTTGAAAAAAAATTCAAATCAAATAGAAAAAGTGTTAATTTGTGTGGATAAGATTTCAATTTCATTTGATTTTAAAAATTTGAAATAATAGATATTTTTAAAAATCAATTGCATTTAAATTATATATATATAATGAATAGATTTAAATTTGATTTTGAATTTGAATTTAAATTTTGAATAAATGCTTTAGTAAAATATTTTGAATTTAAAATAATATATGGGTAATTTATTTAATGTATAATTGGTTTAAAATATTTTCTTTTAAATTTTATATTTTAAATAAAAGAGAAATGCATTTATAAAATAAGAAAAACAATTTTTAAATATATACATATATCAATTTTCTCATGCAAAGGACATATGGAGGATTAGTAACATACTAATGAACAAGTGTTAAAAATTAAATAAGTGGATTAACAAGTGTAATCTATGTAGGGAGAAAATGAACAAGTGTCATCATATTATTTTCATTTTAAGAAAATTTATTAAGAAGAAAATGAAAACTATATAACATCTCAAACCTCCTCCCTCTTACCTCTTTTATTCATCTCCAAGCCTGTACAAAATTTTAAAACAGAAAGAAGAAAAAAATCATCAGTAACAAGTAAAGCAACAACCTCATCAACATTTTAAATCAAGATCAAATTCCAGTAAAAAAAATCTGTAACCATTTTTTTTCAAAATTACAAGCCAGAAAAGAAATTTCAAAAATAACTTCAAGTCTTCAACAAATAGTTCAACATCAAGCAGGAGTCAACTTCAACAATTAAACAAAAGCTAGGATCAACTCAAGATTTGCAAACTCCAGTTTTCAAGTTGCAGACTAAAGTTTTTCTCTATTTTCATTAAAAACAAAACTGTAAGTAAGTTTGAATTTTAGTTTGTCGTTTAGAAGTTAAGCAAGTAAACCATCGGATACTAAGCAAAATTTATATCAAGTAGCTATAGAAAAGAAATCAAGATCAAATAAAAAAACACCTTCCAGGCTTTCAATTTTGACAACATCCGAGAAAAGCTTTCTGTCCAAAATTTGATAGGTGAGTAAACTTTGAAAATTCTGGAATTTGCATCTGTAGTTGAGATCATGCTTGAAGTCAAATTTGTTGCATGTATATAAAATGTATATATATGTGTTGATATCCTCTGTGCATGTTGATATACAGGGATGTTTTACCCTATTTTCTAGTTCCAGGTTTTTACAAAACCTGTCAAAATTCCATAACCCCTGTTTTAGTAGTTTTTAGGATGAATTATTAAAACAAAAAGTGTACCAATTTATCAAAACTTAAATTTAAAATTACTTTTAAAAACAAACATCTAGTGTCTGTTGTCTAGAACAAGAAATTACAATAAACCCATCTTATGATAAAAATTTAATTTCTTTAATTACTTGATTAGATTTTATAACTTCAAACATCTTAGAAAATGTTGATTATAAAATTAAAATCATGATTTTTAATTGAGTAACTCGAGAGAAATTGATGGATGAACAGAATTTGGGTTTCATCCTTTTTCTGATGATCGGTGACGTAATTCATCAAGTGATCGTGGCAGTAGCTAGTACGATGATCTGGGATCATGCGAAAATTATTGAATAAATTTAAAAATCATTGCGGCGATCTGATTTTGACGATCTTAGGTTTAACCCATGTTTTTTTCATCACTAGAAAATTGATTATTGCGAGTTCATCAAAGATCCGGAATCAATCGCTTGTGCGCCAATCGAAGCGTTAGTCATCGTTGAAGTGTCGAGCACGATCGCACGACCTCCGATGGTCGGAGGTGGAAGCACGGAGTGGTTTTGCAAGGATTGGTTTTGTTCCAGGAAGGGTCAGACAACTCGATCATGAGTTCGTCGATGTTTGGGGTTTTGGGTGGTCGTGAGGCTCGAGGAGATCGATGTCGATATGTGGAAGGTTATAGCATTGAACGGAGGTGCCCGGTGCTCTGGTGCATGTGCACGGCGATATGTTTATATCAGTGAAGTTGGATTTGGGAAGAAGCATGTGACTCGAAGCCGATCTCGGGAAATTTAGGTGATAGCTCGATGTTGAACTCGAAGCAAATTCTTATGTGTGTCGGGGGTTAAATACTTAAACAAATTTAAGTTGGATTTTTTTTTTTGCATGGGTAAGTTTTGGGGAAACTCGAAGCAGATGGTTCTTTAACTCAGGTAATACTCGAGTGCGTCTCTGGTTTGTAAATGTAAGTCAGCTTTCACTTTGAAATGAAACTCAAACTTTCAAATATTTTATCTATTATTTCAAACAATGGTTTTGATCTCAAGTTTGAATTAATTAAGGGTTTTTGTAAGATGTTTTTAAAGTAATCTATTTAATTTTGTAATTAATTATTTTGAATAAATAATGTAATCAAGAGTAAAATTAAGATGAAATATTGATTTCTAAATTCTTAATTAGCCTTAATTCCTTATGATAATGATGATTAACTATAAGGTTTATAAATTAAAGATTTTGGAATAATTAAATGATTAATTAAGAAAAATGATATATAATCACTTAATTAATTAAAGGATAATTAATTAAAGGTTAAATTAAAAATATAATTAAGGTTAATTTATTATTAATTTAAGTTAATTAATAATTAAAGATTAATTAATTAAAGTAATTAATCAGGGTAATTAATTAATAAAAATAATTAAGGATTAAATAAATAAATAATTAAGGGCTAATTAATTTATAATTAAGAATAATTAATCATTAGTTAGGGTTAAATAAATGAAAATAATTATGTGGTTAATTAATTTAAATCACACGATTAATTCATCTTAATTGAAGGTGATTGATTATTAAATGTTGTATGTTGGATTGATATTTCTGATATGTGAATGTGATGCTATGTAATGTGAATTTCTTTGTGCTGAGTTGTGATATATGTGATTTATTTCTCTGTGAATGTGAAAACCCTTTTGACCATATAATGGCATTCAAATTTCGATGTGACAGGGAGTCAGATTCCAACTTGGTTATCCGAAACCCACATCGAACCTTGATAGTAAATCTTTGTGAATGATGTATCCACGTGTTTTAAAATTAAGTGCCCACTATTCGAATTAGTCGAGAAAGGATTTTGTGTCATATAACCCATTTCGAATAGTGATACGATGAAATGGATAGCATTTGAAGACGGTGGTGAAGACCGGGTGTCTTCGAGAATGATAGGATAACCTATCGAATGTATCTGCATCGAGTTGCTCTGGTACAGAGATCTCCATATGTGATGGGGAATTCGATCGGGATTGTGGATGCCCAGATTTCAAGGGTTTCTTCCTTTATTGGACGAAGTGCCTTCGGTTCTTTTCGAACCCGGAACAGACTTGTGTAGTTGTATGCCTGACTTTACACTTTGAGATATAAAGCATATTTCTTTCAAATACATTTCTATTGGTGGCGAAGAATTTATTCTCTTAGCTTAATACCATTCTATGAAATGTACGAGCTCACAGGTTATGTAGTTGAAGGTTATCAGTGATATACTCCCAATTTGGTAGTGTGGCATGCTGAGTGCTGCTGTGTGTTGCTGATCATTTGTTGATCAAAGCAAGGCTTTTGTGTAAAGCGTAGCTTTGTGGACGAGACCTCATCGGACCTCACACTTAGGAAATGGTCGAAACAGGAAAGATGCAGTAAGGTTACGAGGCTCGTGCCCTTTAAGGTATGTCATTTCCTTTTGGAAAAAGGTGGTATCATGGTATAGAGCCTAGATACTTAACCTATGTGGTTGCTGCAATGTCATTACTATGTGGTTGTTGCTTTGTGGTTGAGGGCCCTCAGATAAAGGTCGCAAACGACCGGGGGATGGCGTACTATGTAGTAGTTATCTAGTTACAGAGGTAACCCAGCCATGTGTTGGCAGAGAGCTGGTTAAGTTCTCGGGACGTCCCTCTAGAGGCGTACCCACGTGGCATAGGAAGTTCCTTAGTCAGACCATTTGTTGGAAATCCAATCAACAATACGTGCCCAGTACGGTTTTAGTTGTAGAACCTGCCATTTAACATGATAGCTATAATAGGCATGCTATAATGGTATATATGCTGGCTAAGATTTATATTATACTTTCGAAAATGTTTTCTACACTATGCACTAGTAATAATATCAAAGAGTTTTCTCGTATCAAGCATGTTTGACTATCATAAGAAAAGATCTCCTCCAATTGTGCGACTGCATTAGGCATGTGCCGGGAGTTCTTATGGCAGTTTCATTTTCCAAAAGCATATCAAATTTCTTTTATAAACTGTTTTATACAAAAAACTTTTTTTGTTTACTCATACCAGTCCCATGACTGACCCGAAGTTTATTGTTCCCTTTCTAAACTCTGGGTGCCCATATTTCCACACGAGCAGCCTAGAAGCAGGTTTTCATGTTTTGGAGTTGGCTTGGAATCTTTTGAAGTCTTTTGGTTTGGAAGCTATCAGATTTTGGAAGTTTTGGCTTTGGTAACCTTTTGAAGTGTTGGAGTTTTGAAGACCTTATCGAAGTAGAAGGATGTTGGATCCTTTTGAAGACTATATTGTCGTTCCGTTGTGAAGTTATCATTATGCTGTTGTTATATCAATATGTAGCACTCTGAAATTGATGATAAATGGTTTAATGGATATTATGATGATCTTGTATCTGTGGCGTTGATCAATGATATTCATTTTGTTTCCGCTGTTTATATTCATCTAATGTTGTTATAAGCTCCATCCGAGCTGGAGTTCGATGCTTGAATCTTCGGCAGTCGAATACAAGTGAGGTATTTGATGTCGATTTTCGAACACTGAATTTATAGTCATGACAATCGATATTAACATTCATTTTATGAAGAATCCAAAATACTTACTTGATGAGCCAAAGGAAGGAAACTTGATCTATTATACATTTTACCTTTTGAAAGGTATGACTGGATGCATGAAAGAAGGAAAAAAATTAGGAAATAAACTTCCTATTAGAGTACCTTGTTTTCTATTAAAAAGAAAGAGAGCAGGAGAGTAGATACATTTCTATGTATTTATTTGGTTTAGTAAAAGCACCAAATATATCAAAAAAATCTCTTCTGGAGATTTATTATTATTATTATCACCACTTCTTGAGTGAACAAATTTCTGTACATTTATTTGGTTTAGTAGTTAGTACTATTGGCAAATATTTTTAGAACTTTAGGTTATAATTTTACTTTAAAATAAGGTCTTTGTTTAGTACTTTAGACCTAAAGGTACAACTTGATTTTCATTATCAAACTTCAGGTTTGATTGCAAACATGGTTGGAATTTACCATAATCTGAATCAGCTTTTCTAATAATTCAAAGCTTCACATCTCATACATATTTGATTTTGGTATATAATCCATTTTTTTTTAATTTTTTTATGGGAATGCAAACTTATATGCAAAATTTTTATTTGATAACTTCAGGTCTTCAATATTAAATAAACACAATGAAAGAAGAGGACTCTTCATAATTGTATTCGAACATGAGAATCATAATACTATTTCTCTTCGAGGAAATAGTATTTACCACATTTGTAATGTTATTCTAGCATATTTTTTACGTTATGTCTTTTGGACATATTGACATCTTCTTCTGGAATTGCTCGCTTATTTTCTTCAAGGCTTTATTTCAAATTTTAATCTTCCTCCTTCGCACATATGAAGTTCAAGTTCCTATTCTTTCATATAAATTTAATACGATCTTCTAGATATGTACTATTCTTATATTTGTTTCTCTAAGAAACAATCTAATATTTATTCTAGAAACATAAATCATGTCGCAAAATCATTTCTATAGTTCTCATTCAAACCGAAATCCAATTTTTTTTTTTAAAAATGTAAACTTTTTTTCACCAAACAATGGAATGAGATCTAAAAGTTCAGATCTACGATAAAATGAGATCTAAAATAATAAGATTAATAGAGAAAGACCTATGAGATAATATATATATATATATATAATGAAATCTGGAAAATTAGATCTATGATAGATAAGATTTAAAATGAAAACTAATAGGAAAGGTCGAAAATCACATATTATTCTATGAAATAATTTTAGTTTCAGATCAAATTCAAAATTATCACAAAAAATGGATATGCATGGAAAATAAAATAAATAAGAGTTCCTATGATTAAAATCTACAGATTTAAAAAAATATATCGTTTGAACATGATAGTAAAATCTACAAGAGATCTGAAAAATTAAATTTAAAAAAAATAAGATCTACAACAAAACAAGATTTGAAATACGTGGAAAAAATTAGATGTACAAATAGAATCAGATCTAAATAATTAGATCAATGATACAATGGGATCTAAAAGAAATAAAATTAACAGAATGAGATCTGAAAGATTTGATCAATCAAATCAGAAAGATAGCTTACCATTTTGAATATTTATAAGAGCTTCGTGCTGATAACGTGTTATAAAAGGAAGAAAGTAGAAGCCATTAGAGAGAGAGGCAGAAGGTATATTATTCATTTCTGAAAAAATAGACATGTATTTACATTACATAGTCTCCTTTATATAAAAGCTTCAGAGCTAAGGATTTAACTTATTCCACGATGTGAGACAAAACAAAACAACATAAAAGCATATTCATTTCATGATTTACATATATTGTAACATAATTGATTATTAATTGAAACATATTGGAACTATTTGTTCCTACGAAATATTTATTTGCTATTATATTTGCAAATTTAATAAGTATTTACTGTTTTCTTAAATTTAGGATGTTATGCAACATTCAGCGGTTCTTCCTATCTATATGATGACCTTTGTTGACCGTAACTAAAAAAATTCTTTCTGTAGGTAGTCGTTGGCTAGTAGTTGTAACTAGCTTTACTTTGCATCTATATATCATCCAATGTAAGTGTCTGAATTGGTACGTCGGTAGGTTACTCCTTATTGTTATATATATATATATAGTACATCTTACCAATTTTATCATTAAAAATAATATTTTGTATTAATTCTGATTACTTCGTTACCAATGTATTCCATTTTTTTTTGAAAAGTTAAATGAACGGCCCAAGGTCCATACAAAAACAACAGTCTAACCGCAACAAAACCAACACATTGACACCATGATCTCAACTAAACCCTATCCACAACATTTCTCAAAGCTAAAGCTAAAACAAAAATGGTGATACCAGATCCAAACATAATTTCTACAATCAACGAATTCAACAAGCAATAAAATTCACGCTTTCATCCTCCTCACGAACTTTAATTCACAGAGGCTTCCAAAGTCCCTCCTTTTCTTTACGAGAAGCATTAACTTTCTAGATCTGAAGCTCTTCACTAGCAAAATGGGGATTTAAGGAAGAAAGCCTCTCCCGCTTCCATATATCATTGTTATTCTCCAGATCTACTTCAGAATAGTGGCAATTGAATGGGCTGCTACCAACTTGAGAGTTATCATCGGAAAGCTTACTACTTTCACCTTTACACTAGCTAGATAAGTGATATATTCTATTATTCAGCAAGCTTCTGTAGTAAATGTTATCAATGTTGGAAATGCGGATTACAGATCTTAAGGCTGGATTAACACCGGGGGGGGGGGGGGGAGGGGGGTGAATGGTGTTTAAACGATGTTATTGAATTTTTGAAATCTTTTCAAATTAAACACATACATATGCAATTTCACAAACACATAGACAATCACAGAATCAGACACAGATGCAGATAGTAAATAAAAGCAGTAAAGGAAAGAACACATCAAAATTTTGTACTGGTTCGGAGTAACCCTACATCCAGTCCTACACAATTTCTTATGCAGATTTCTTTTCAAATATAATGTTGATATTACAACCTAGATTTCAAGGCCACGAGATACACCCTTCTATCTTCGAGTCTAGGGAGAACTCTCTTGATTTAACCGGGCTACATGATCACCTAATTGATTTATGGGCTATAATCACACCCAATTGATCTGTGGGCCACAGTCACACCATTTTCAATATCACTTTAATAAATCGAGAGACTCGATACACTTCTTTGATTACAAATGATCCTATAACTCTAAATAGCACTGAGATATTTGAGAGAGAGTGGCAGAGAATCAAACTAGAGATGGTCAAGTTTGATTCACTTAGAATTTCGACAGAGTTCAGTTAAAATATAAGAGAATACTTGAGTGAAGATGAGGGAGTGAAGAAATGAAGAAAAACAAACACAAAATTCGTTGAAAACAACTAGTATTTATAGAAGAACAACAGTCATGTCCATTCGTGAAAGATTATGACGAATAGACACTTCATTTGAAAATTTAAATTTTAAATTCTATGACTACCATGTCGACATGGAGGGACGGGGTATGTCAACTTGCCCTGGTAAATTTTGAAAATTGATTTTTGTTTTTAAATGAGATTTTCATCTTAAAACTTGTCAAAACAATTTAAGTTTATAAACCATTTTGAATATAGTTTAAACTTATAAAAGAGATTTAAAAAGTAATCTTAAAAATATATAATGTATAATATAAAAGTAATATTAAAAACTAAGTATAGAATACATTGTTGAGATTTAAAGCTTGTAATATTAAAACTAGGAGATAGTTTAAAAACAAGAGATGATTTTGAAAATATAAAAGATAGAAAAAATAGTTTAAAGCTAAAATATTTAAACTGAGAGAGATGACTTTTAAATAGTTTTTGAAAAAAATATTTAAAATAAATCATTTTGAAAATTTCGTGGATTCCATTCCAATAGAGAAGGTCGTGGGTTCCATCCCACTAAAGAGGTCATGGGTTCCATTCCACAATTAAAGTTTGAATAAAGATTTTACTGCTATTTATGAAGTTTTAACATAAATCTAGACATTATTACATATCTTGATATCTTGAACACTTGAACACTTGAACTCTTGGAAATTTGAACTCTTGATATTCACGAGTCCTCAGTCTTGATTTCTTCAATCATGAATTCATCAGTCTTGAATCTCTTTATTGTACAGTCTTCATTCTCAATACCTGCATATATATCCTTTATATACATATATATCTAGACAAGAATATTAGTATTTAAATTATATAACAAGTCTTAAGGTTGTTGTCATCAAAACCATCATCTCAAGAACTAACAATCTCCCCTTTTTTAATGATAACAACCTTTGTTTATAAAATCTACTCCATAAATTTCTGATTCTACTCTAACTCCCACTTACTCCAACGACTCCCCGTTAAACCACTAACTCCCCCTTAATCTAAGCCTATCTAACCTATATTATAATTCTCTCCCTTTGTCATCAACAAAAACTAATCCTAAACTACATAACTCCTCCTAAATCTTATACTATAGCACTGTATAGGATAATAATACAGTAGTAGAATATAAACGAGACAGATAGTAATTAAAGTAAATGTGAAAGATATAAAAATTTCAAACATCATCAATTAATATATACATTACAGTTCTTATTACACCACACCATGTTCAATTACACACCGTTTTAAAATCAATCAAACAGTTCAAATAAATCAAACAAAACCAAACAATTCAAACCAAATCAAATAATTCAAATCAAATCAAAGTAAATCAAACCATACAAGTCAAATCAAACATTTCTTGGAACTTCAACCCATTCTTCTTCACTGAAGATTGGATCTGCCTTTATAGCATCCCATTCTTCATTATCTTTGTTCAGAGTTCCTACTGGAATCGCTTCAAGTTCTTCTTTGTTGAGGGCAGAGATCATACATCGAATGGCAACAAAGTGCCTTTCTTGTTCCTTTATCATCTACATTTGGCTTAATTCTAAGTGACGTTGATTACGAAAGATAAAAGTAAGTATGTTCTTAAAGGATTTGAGAGTTTCTTCAAGATTCTCACTTAGATTATGAATATGAGAGGCCATTTTTTATTATAAAATATGATGAAATTAAATAGAAAATAAGGAGAATTGAAAGTATGCATTTTTCTGAAAGAAACGGGTATTTATAGGGTTAGAAAATTGTTTGAAATGAATAGACACAAGGTAGTTATGTCAATTTCAAAACAAAAACCACTTTCTGGCCGTTAAATGTCGACATGGGGGTGGGGGTGTCGACATGCACCTGTTGATTTTGGCAATATGCTTTGTTTCTTAAGTATATATATAAACTTATATAATATAAAAGAAAGCATTCCAGAGATATTTTAGAGCTAATGAACAGAAATAAACGATATTCATTGATAAATTTTAGTTAAATTACATAGACAATACATACCATTAACTAATCGAAAGATACAAACTAATACTACATGAAATGAAAACTAGAATTTGATAGAGGATGATGAAGATGATGATAATCCAAGTTTGCAACTCACTTTCCCAAAGAATTTATTCATTTTGGTGGAAATTTTGTCCAATTTTTACTAACGGATCTTTTGAGAATCCGTTGCTTTTCCACGTAAGTCTTTTAATTCTTGAGAAGTGTTTTGTTAGATGGATTGTTGGGAATAATAGGATATTCAATACTTTCCACTGATGTCTCTTACTCCTCTCCTTCTTCATCAATCTCCATCTCCTCCTCCTCTTCTTCGTCTATTTCTTCATGAGCCAACCTTTCACCTTTTTCAGTAAGTGTTTCATATGGTTGAAACACAAGTGGGATTTTCATAAGAGAGATATTTGAATGGTTAAACACTTTCCGAGAAATGAACTCCACTCTCTTATAATCAACTCCAAAATAGTTTAAAATTCGAGTAAGATAAATTTCATGATACAAAGTGTTTTCTCCTAAGGAAATTTTTTTAGGACGAAGTTCATCCAAAATTACTTGCCCCCAATTAATGTCATAGTGCCCATAAATAGCAAAAAGAGCCCCACAAACCTTTAAGGTCGGGTGATTGAAATTTTCCGATCTTGGAGTTATGGGATGTTGCAAAAGAAGATTCTTGCTTTATTTCGAAAATTTTGATTTATAAATTCAAAGTTATCATCTCCTTCAAAAATGTTATGAAATGATCATGTTCATCAATTTGAAAATTCGAAAGATTCATTCTCGTGTACTTACAACCCAAATATTTTTCAAAATCTCACTATTTAAAACAATTCGTGTTCCTTTAACACTACTCCGAACTTCCACTTCATTACCATCATAAAAACCATGATTCGAATTTTCATAAAACATTTTAACAAGATTTGGTAAAAAAATCATTTTGAGAATCATCAATTAAACCAAGAATTTGATTCTCTTCGAAAAGAAAATTGAGTTCATATGAAGGAAAATCACTAAAGATAGCAAATTTTCCTGTATGGACTTTTTCAAAGTTTACATAGCTTATGTAAGGTTTAATAGCTTCCGGATCATTGTAGAGGAATTATTTGATGGCATTTGATAGCCTAATGGTGGATGGGATGCTTGAGGGAGCCATTTTTGAAGAGAGTATAGAGCTTGATAGTTTGAAAGAGAGTTTGAATTTTGAAATGAAAGTGAAAAGATAGGATAAAGTTAAGGAGATAAATAGATATTCCAATAGTCATGTTCTCTGGTCAAGAGACACCTTTTTAGAGCCTTGAAGTTGGTGAAAAATGGAGGAAAATTCAAAGTTTTGACTTCAAATTTGAATTTCAAAATTCTGGTAGGGACGTCGACATAGGGGGTAGGGCCATGTCGATATGGGTCCTATAATACACGTGAACATTTTTTTAATTTGCTTAATATATATATATATATATATATCCTATAATCTAATTTATATTTTATCTAAAATAATATAAATATAATAACACTTTAATATTAATATTTTAGTATAAAAATATTATTAAAATAATATTATTTTGAAAATCAAAATTTTAAATTCAAATAGCACGCAATTTCAAAACGTGTAAACAATCAAACATTCAAATATTCAAGGAAATAATTTCAACCAATATAATTTAAATGCATGCCTATTTTTAGATCCATATTTCTGAGATCGTCAGATTGATGAATAGCTATAAAGCACATATTTGAATTTTCTTTCTCTTGATCTTCATCACTGGAGGATGAGTCTGAATCATCTGGTGTAGCAGTATACGCTCTCTTCCTTTTCTTCGATGAATCATTACTTGGAGAATTTTTTTGCTTATTCAGATGCGGACAATCTCTTTTTAAGTGGCCTGGCTCATCACAATTGCAGCATCTGACGTTGTCGAGAGTCTCATTATTATTTCTTGAATTCTTGTGATCATTTCTCTTGTAGTTTTTCATCGATTTGTATTTCAGAAACTTTCTAAAATTTCTCAAGGCTATTTCTTCATCATCGTCACTATTTGAGTCTGAACTATCTGTTATTGCGTTAAATTCTATTGACTTTTTTTATGAGGCCTTGTTTTCTCTTCTCCCTTGCATTTTTTACTTCAAACGACATCAAATTCCCAATTAATTCTTCAATTTTTAGCGTACTGGTATCAGTGGCCTCTTCAGTTGCTAGAGTCTTCTGATCCCATTTCAGAGTGAGTGAATTCAGAATTTTTCTAACTTGATCTTCTTTCGAAAAGTTCTTTCCTAATGCAATTAATGAGTACACAATGTCTTTAAACCTAATGTACATGTCTGAAAAGGACTGATTTGCATTCATCTTGTATAGCTGAAACTGATTGGTCAAGATGGATAGTTTGGTCTGTTTAACTTTGCTTGTTCCTTCGTGAGTAACTTGCAAAGTTTTTCAGATCTCATATTCAAACTTATACTTCATGAGTAACTTGCAAAGTTTTCAGATCTCATATGCAAACTTACAGACAGACACTCTATTAAACTCATTCGTATCAAGTGACAGAATCGAATATTCATGGCTTTGGAATTGTTTTATGCAACAGTCTTTTGCTCAGCAGTCCATTGTGAAAAAATTGTTGTGGGTTCAATGTGCTCATTTTATGTGATATTCCAAGTGTCTAATCTTATTGATTGTAAATAGATTTTCATCCTACATGCCCAATATGCATATTTATTGCCATTAAAAAGTGATGATTTGGTAGTAGACTGACCTTCTACAAATGAACTAGTGATAATGTTGACATTACCAGTGTTGGCAGCCATTTGAAAACTTTTCAAAATCAGATTATGTAAACTTTGAAAACCAACTCTCTGATACCAAATGTTGGGAATGCGGATTACGGATCTTAAGGCTGGATTAAAACTTCCACTTAAATATATCATTGCTATTCTCCATATCTACTTTGGAACAGTGGCGATTGGATGGGCTGCTACCACCTTGAGAGTTATCATCGGAAAGCTTACTCTTTCACCTTTACACCAGCTAGATAAGTGATACATTCTAGTATTCAACAAGCTTTTATAGTCAATGTTCCCCATTCTACTATATCTAACAATCAGATGTGCTAAATCTTCGTTTGACAGCATAATGGGCTCCTCGAGATTACTGCTGGATAGCTCTTATGGGCTGTAATAGTAAATGACAAGCCTTTTTATTCGTATAATGATAAAATTTATCATAATTAGTGATACAGTCATGTAAACTTCCTTTGCAAGTTTAGTTTTGTCTACAGTTCTAAAGTGGCCGCTTCTAGGGAGATATCCCAAGGAGCCGCTGTCTTGACCTAAAGATGTCTTTGCCTTATTGCATACATGACCAAGGTAGTTGCAATTGAAACTCCTTTATGGAATATCAAAAGTAAATTTCCCTCTTTTTAAGAAATCTTCAACTCTATACTCATAATTATCAAGCTTACTAAAATTAGAGTTAGCTGCTTCATTGCGATCATGATGTTTGCTTTGTTTTCCCACTGAGAATCTGAAAGTTAGAATAAATATTTCTCTATAATTAGATGCTGCTTTTCTCTATTTTATGATGAAGTCATTGATTCCTTTCTCTCTAAATGTGATAATAACATGGTTAACATTATGGAAGCTCTTTTAAATTCCTTTGGTTTGGGCTTGAAGTTATTTTGGATATATTGAATGCTTTCTTTTATGCTTGGAATGGATTGTTGGTGATTGAATCTTAAAACATTTTTAGCAATATACCAAACATGTTTTGAAAAATAGCAGTCAATGAAAAGATGGTCTGCATTTTTCGTATCATTTTTGCATAGAAAACATTTCTTTTCTGCAATTTTAGTCCATTTGGCACACCTCACTACTACAAAACAGGCCATTTGCATCGGTTGTTTACCCCCCTTTTGCATCAGTTCAACAACCGATGCATATGCAACCGATGCAACAGGCTTAACACTTTTGCATCAGTTCTGAAACCGATGCAAAAAAGTCCTTTTTGCATCGGTTGTTACTAAGAACTGATGCAAAATATCATGGTTGGTTGCTTGAACACAACCCCATGTTGCATCGGTTGTAATGAAAACCGATGCAGCAAAGGAACTTGTTGCATCAGTTGTTGTTGAAAACCGATGCAAACTAATCCCTCTATTGCATCGGTTTTTTATAACAACCGATGCAAACTAATCCCTTAGAAACCATTATTACAATACTCAAATAGACTATATATATATATTATTGATAATCTTTATATATATATATAAAAGAAAAAAAACATACACAAAAAATAAAAAAAAAGATTATTTCATTATGATTTAAATACAGAAGCCTCCTTGTTTTCATCTCCAGCATCATCCTAAATGCATAAACAATAAGAAAACTTAATTTACATACAAAATCACAATCCAACATACTATCGACATTATTCTATGCTCCTCTAAACATCATCAGTCATCCATTGCAGCTCCACCACCCATACTGTCAGCAGTAACCAACAATGACAATACAACTGATCATCTACTTGCCTCGACAACAAGTCACACCTACCATACATTCATCTACAACAACCCAAACAACTTCACTCACCATCTCAACTGCTTACTCCAGCCTCCACCACAATTTGATCATAAACTTCTGACACCACCCACAACTTCAATCATCCCTGACCTAACCAAACCTGTACATCAAATACCCCTCCAAACTCACATCATACAGAACTGCAATAACTACACAATCTCCATCCATTTCTTACTCCAGCAAGCACGGCATCAACATTCACTGTGAACCTCCTTTGCACCACCTCTGACAACTCTACACTTCCACTCACTATTTTGAAAAATTACCTCCACTCACTGTCTCGACACTGTGAACATATCCATTATAAACTACTGTGAACATCACCATACAATAACTACATGCATCACCTTCACAACTGCTACCATACTCCAGATCCACCATCCTACCTGTATGCTTAAACCAGCATACTCCATTGCTTGCTTGAACCATCTACCAACGAGCTACCTGCATTGACAGATCACCATTCCACAACCTCTCCTTGCTTTCAAACTGCAATTCTAACTTTATTCCCTATCACAACTCCTCTGGTTTTGTTTTCGAATCACTTCCACTGATGTAACACCTATATGTGAAATGTTACATACAATATCAGCCATGTAGTAATGAAGTTTTATTTTATTCATGTACTAAAAATCAGTTCAAATTCGTATATATATTCTAAACAATGGAATTAGATCGCCTATTCTGGTTATATTTTCTTGAATGAATTACCTCCTCTTTAATTTTTCAGTATAGAAGATACCCTGCTTCCTTATCCTTTGTATAAAAATTGCCCTGCTTCTATCAGTTTAAGTAAAATTCAAAAGATAGTAACAAAAAACTACATGAGTTATACTTCAAAGTTCAAACTAGTAGGATGTAATGTGAATTTGAACAAATCGTGTTAGCACATAAACAAGTATATGTACAGATGAATAATAAAAAATCAGTGGGCTAATTGATTGACAAATAATCAGCATCTACATCTATACAAGTAAAGAAAAATATAATTACTATGTTAGTAGAGAAAATATTACCTGCAGTTGGGATATCTTGGCCCTGAGTTCAGCGTTTCTAGCAGCTGGAATAGTCACTGCATCTGTCCTATTTTTAAGAGATGCAATTTTCTGAAAGGTGCAGTAATCAATACACAGCTCTTAGACGATAGAAAATAAAGGTCGCAAAATTGGCAGAAGAATAAATAGATAGAGGTCCAGTAACAGGTATCATACAATCTAAATGGACATAGGGAAGACTAGTATGTCGCTGACATAGCATTATGAAACATTGTAATACTGCCTGATTTTAAACTGAACTTAATGGAATCAGTAGTCCCAACACATGGTAATTAGCCACTGATAGGCTAGTAATAACTGACAATAATGTGATTAGGCACACTCATTCATAAAGATATCCCACTTCCTGTGGAGTACTATAAAGAATAAACGTGGAATGTGCGTGTATACACACATAAGCAATTAAAGACATAATATGTGTACTGCTAATTTGCAATAAAAAAATCAGCAAATTTATTAAAGTTTACCTTTTCCAATACACTTCCTTCTGCTTTTGAAGCATCGCTTATCTCAGCATCAAAAGAATCAGCCACTCATTTGCATTTGATGGAACAATCAGTGGTAACTGCTCTGTAACATATGCTTGAATTATCAGTTGATTTAAACAACGAAGAGAAAAATTGGAAGAAAGACATCAACTATGAAGAACTCCAAATGAAGATTAATAAAAAAAGAAAATTTAAATGAAATTACAAAATTTTTGAATTAGTTACAGCTCAAACCCAAGCCACAGATTCATCAGTGTTTACATGTATGCATATTTTTTTAATACTGAGTTTATTTGTAAAAAAATAATACTTGATCAATTTTAAATAGAATAGCCTGATATGGACCAAATTTTGAGATGGAAAAATGCATGCCTTAGAAATTAAATGCACACATGAATAATTTAACAATTCATTTAACACATGAAAGTTGTGGTTTTATAACCGACAATAGTTAACTAAGTTAACTTGAAATAAATAAGGGAAAATAAAATAAACTTCCTTACTGAGCTATGTGTAACGTTCTAAAATTTTCGACTTTCGAAAATTCAACATCGACACTCACTTTATCGACTGCCGAATATCGAAGGCCGAAAACCGAGAAGTTATGGGTTTTAAAAAGAATTTTAAGAAAAGAAAAAGAGAGAAGTAGAAGAAGATAACAGAAAATAAAGGGAGAGGAAGATAGAACAATTTTTTTTTAGAAAACAGAGAATTAGAAAAACAGAAGATAGAAAATTTTAAAAATAGAACAAGAGAATTTGAAAATAGGACGGACAGAAAGGAAACAAAAGAACAACAACAGAATCTCACAATTCGCAGCGGAACAACATATAATAATAAATGAATAATCTTTAAACAAAGAACTACAGTTATTACATTTTATACTTTACATTTTATTACATCATATCATCACATCAGAGTGTACAACAACATACAACAACAAACAATGCAGCGGAAAAAGAAATACTATATAAACTAGTAATACGCCATGCCATCCAGCTTGCCTCCAGCAACTCCAGAATATCCAGAATATCCTGATAAACCTAACTCTTAACTGCCCGTGTGGAAATTGGTGGGCACCCAGAGTTTAGGAAGGAAAACAATAAACTCCGAGTCAGTCATGTGACTGGTGTGAGAACTCAAAACAGTTTATTTACTTTAAAAATCAAAATCGAAGAATATTTTTAGATCAATTCGCAATGCTTTTAAAAATGAGACTACCATAAGGCCTCCCGCACACACACATGCAAACGCAGAATCGGAGGAGATTTCTCCTTATGATAGTCAAAGATGCTTGATACGCATTTAAAATAACATTTGATATTATTATTAGTGTATAGTGTAGAAAAAAATTCATTTCGAAAGTAGAATATAAATCTTAGCCAACATAGACATTTCGAACTATGCCTACTATAGCTACTATCCAAACAGTGTTGCGACACCATAAGTGAATAGCAGGTTCTACAACTAATACCGTACAAGTCACGTATTGTTTCTTTGGATTTCCAACAAATGGTCAGGCCAAGGAACTTCCCATTGCCACATGAGAATGCCTCTGGAAAGACATCCCCGAGAACCAAACCGGAACTCTGCCAACACAAGGCCGGGTTACCCCTAACTGGGTAACTACTGACACGAGCACGCCATTCCCCGATCGTAAACGACCTTTTTCACGGGATCCCGATAACCAACAACCACAAAGTAATAAACTCGTAGTAACCACATAGGTTAAATATCTGGGCTCCATACCATGATACAACCTCTATCCAGAAGGAAATGTACATACCCTAAGGGGAGCTACAGCAACCCCTAATAACCTTGCCGCATCTTTCCTGTTTTGACCATTTCCGGGATGTGAGGCTCGACGAAGTCACGTCCACAAAAAACACTTTGTACAAAAAGCCGTGCTTTGGGTCAACAAATGATCAACACAATGATCACTAAGATAGACGATCAAATAAATGATCCTATCACAAATAATCAACACAATGATCATTACAGCATCACTCAGCATGTCACATTACCAAAATGGGATATATCGCTGATAACTTCAACTATATAACCTTTGAGCTCGTACGTCTCAAAGAAGGGTGTTAAGCAAAGAATAAATTCTCCGCCACCAACAGAAATATATTTGAAAGAAATCGGCTTTATATCTCAACTTGTAATGTCAGACATACAATCCATACAAGTCTGTTCCGGGATCGAACAGAACCGAAGGCACTTACAAAGAAGTCCTTGCAATCCGGATATTCACAATCCTGATCGAATTTCCCATCACTTATGGAATCTCTATACCAGGTGCGACCCAGTGCAGAGACAATCGATAGGTCATCCTATCGCTCTCGCAAATACCGGTCTTCAACACCGATCTTCAAATGCAATTCACGACGTATCACATATTCGGAATGGGTTATACGACCCCATGGTCCTTTCCCGGTTAACCCGAATAGCGAGCGCTTATTCAAAAATAAGTGTGCATTCAAATTCAATCATATTCCCATCAAATACCCATTCAAAGGGAAATATTGATAGTCGGCTATTGAACTATCAATGGATATGCATACATCACCAGATTCCAAATAATTTTCCAAATTATTTACATTTCCAAAATATCTTTACAAGATATAAAATTCCAACACTTCAAAAATAAATCAACATTTATTTTTAACCAATTTCACTTTTCACATATAAATTCCATAATGAATTTATATTTCAAAATATTCGTGCATATACGATTTCAATTATCCATTTCAATTTATCTTCAAAAAGATAAATTCTAATTATTCACTTTATATTGGAAAACAATTCCATACTTATTTATTTTCCAAAATATCTTTACTAGATATATAGTTTCAACACTTCAAAAATAAATCAATATTTATTTTTAACCAATTTCACTTTTCACATATAAATTCCATAATGAATTTGTATTTCAAAATATCCATGCATATACAATTTCAACTATCCATTTCAATTTATCTTCAAAAAGATAAATTCTAATTATTCACTTCATATTGGAAAACATTTCCATACTTATCAAAAATAAGTAATCGACAAATCTCTTTATTTTCAACACTTAGAAAATATTCAATATACTTAAATCGAATTAAGTATATATTTCTTTCTTTAAGGAAATCATTCACTTAACATATTTATTTGGGCCAAAACGAATGTTGCGTAAAACATCGTTACAACAACCCAAAATCACTAGTATAGGGATTCGAAATTAAAATAGATATATAAATCCCAATACTATTCAAAACATTTCCTTTCGGAAATCATTTACTATAACAACAGTGTTATAGTCCACTATTTCCTTTTATTTCTCGAAAACATCTATTTCAACAATAAATGTTAAAATCTATGGTTTCAATCTCAATACCTTTTAAAACATCGTTGAATCGTTTTAATTCTATTTAAAACATTCACATTCTAAACAATTTCTTTAACGTGTTATTCACTGTTCAAAAACGTGAATAAACTACGTTAACAAACTTCATCATTTCTATTCACTTTAACTTAAAGGATTATTCACTGTCTAAAACGTGAATATAACTCCATTTCTAAGTTATAACAATTAACTTGTCAAAATAAGTCCTTTGTGAATTTATAAAAACAATGTTTATAAATTCCTTTTCTATTTATTTATAAAAACTTCCTTTTTTATAAATTCCTTTATTAACATATTTGATTTCATATCCCAATTATAAACTAAAAGTTCATATTATAAGTCAATTGCTTATAAAACGATTATTTTACAAAATCGTTCTTTTTAAAGACTTTTCAATTTATAAACCTTATAACTTATAAGATTTATTTATTTAATAAATCTATTCTTCAAATAATTTCACCAAATTTATAAATCTTACTATTTATAAATTTCGTTTATAACTTCACAGTTTATAATTCTATAAATTTCATTCTATTATGAAATTCATTTTCACTACATTCAAACACTTATAAAAACTCGTTTTATAATGTCTATATTTCAATTTATAAATATCCATTTATAAATCTCTTAATATAAATCAGTTTATATTATTATTCTAAAACGTCTTAAATTTCCTTTATAATCTCATCATCTCGATTTATAAAATAATCAAATTTTATAAATCCTATATTTAAACTTTTATCATATATTCAAAAATCCAATCTAAATTATTTTATAAAATCATTAGTTCATATTTCTCAAAAATCGACTTTTAATCGTATTTCTAAAAATCAGCTTTTTAACTATATTTCACAAATACCATAATTTTTATAACTTTAAAAATTATAACGTTTATTTATTTATAATGGATCAATTCCAAAAATATAGTATATTCTCCAAAATCACTTTTAAAATCATTTTAAAATCCCAAAATCTGGGTCCAATGATGCTACACACCAAATAGTCAATCACGACAACAACGATATCATATATCGATATGATAATCAATCAAATATCAAAATATCTGAAATTAAATAAATACTGTTGAGGAATCCAGTTGGATCCCTCCAACCTGTTTCCTGCATCCAAAAACATTAGCACAATACCAATTTCGCTCCAGTACGAAATTATCGCGGTATATGTTCTTATTAAATATTATCCGCTTACTAACGGCGTAATAGGGTCTCATCCGCTAAACAAAAAATGCGGGAAATCAACAACTGCAATATATACATATGCCAATATATATATATTGATATTATATATAATACCAATTTCACTGTTTATGAAATATTCGCGGTATATGTTTTTAATAAATAACATCCGCTTACTAACGGCGCATAATGTCTATTTTAACAATCAATATATACAGTCATCATTCAAACATGCATTCAAATATTTTAAATCTAACTATTTAAAATAAAATCGAAATCTATTCGATTGAGTGAGAAATTCTCACCTTGGTTTTAATTTCCGTTTAAGCTTTTATTTCGAATAAAATTAAACGCGCGTTTAATTTTACCCGAAATTCTCACTAACTCCAAACGACTCCAAACCAACTCCATCGCGTAGTGCTCGTCCATACGATTCCAACGCAACTGAGTTTGCATTTTTTCGACCTCGTATGAAAAAGTTATGAATTTTACAAGATTACACGATTTAAATAGCTTAAATTACAACATAATCTTATTAATCTTTATACCCAAGCCAATCTAAGCCATAGGATCTTGCCCCAACCTGATCACCACCGTCCCTACATCATCTTCTTCATGCGCACTCTACAGGTTTGAGGCCGTCTTCATGAAACCCATCCCCTTTAGACTAGGGTTTAATATTGCTCCATCAATACTCAATACAAATTCGATCAGGGAGTTGCAAATCGAAGCTCTCCACCATACTCATGTTCGGCCCCAAGGACCCCAAGCTCGGCTGTGTCATTTACATGGAAAGTCGTGCGCAGGTCGTGACGAACGCAGCCCCGTATCTCCTCCCCTGGTGCTCCAAAACGCATCTCCACCGTTGAATCTCTTCGTCTTGACGAGATCTACAAGTTTCTAGTTGACGTCGAAGTCTATCGGAGAGTGGATGAAGAGAAAATCGAGGAGAAACGAGATAGTTTCATGGCCGTTGAAACCATAGGTGGCGGCCTGTAGAATAGAATTAGGGTTTTTTCTTTTTTTTTTTATTTTAATTTGTGTGTGGTGTATTTATAGGAAAAGCAAGCGTAAACACTATTCATTCCGGGAATTCCGAACTCCGATTTAGACGCCGTAACCAGCGTACCTAGGGTTTATCCCGCGTTCCGGACACAATGGAACAGGTTTCGGAAGCTAATTCGGAAGTATGTGCGAGTTATGGCTGAAAACGTTCAATTTGAATTAAACCGATTTAAGTCGATTTCTAGGCGTTTTAATTTGTACCGGACAAACGGTAAATCCAAACGACTTGAAATTTGAAAACTTACAATAATATCACATTACGGATCCGATGAAACTGGTTTCGTCGAAATCCGAGACTTTTTGAAAAATGGCTATTTTGACTCGCCAAATTTAAATTAAAAACGATTCGATGCGTTTCGAGCTGCCACGATCAAACGATAACTCCGATTGACACGAAAATTGAAATCCGGTAATAACTAACTATTACGGATCCAATGAAACTGGTTTCGTTCAATTCTGAGACTGTTCAAAAATTGACTATTTTACAGTCGATTATTAAATATTAAAATATTCAATTTTCACAGATTAACTTTTAATTCGATTTTAAAAGTTCTAAAATATTTCTATAACTCCAGTATGATTAAATAAAATTTTCCAAATTATTTACAATCATATTTAACTCAATTTTTAATTATTTTCATAATTTAACGTATTAAATTATCGATTAAATTATCCAATTAAATCCAAAAATTCAAATAAAAATTTATTTGACTTATAAATTCACTTATAAATATTTAAAATTAATTAAATATTCATATTTTAATTTCTAAAAATTCTGGGTCGTTACAATCTTTCCCCCTTAAAAGAATTTCGTCCTCGAAATTACAAGTAAGAAAGGTTACAGAATTTATTAACTTTCCAAAATTCATAATTAAACTTCTTACAATAACTTTACTAAGCTTTCAAAATCATACTTAGTTATCTTTTCAAAAACAACTTACCTTGTTTAACTTTCAATTCCAAAATCAAAGTTAAAGTTTTCCAAAATTTTCCCAATTTTCTCAAAATTTTTCTAACGCCTTAAATTTCCGGAAAAATTCGCCATAGTCTCCTTTGCGCGGCTCGATCCGAAAAAAAAATGACAGTATATATATCACAAATATACATCTCATCAAGTAATGAGGCATCCCGAAGGGAAAAAAGTGTAAAAGTACGATATTTAATCCGAGATATGTACCTTATATTTTATTAGCAAGCATATACGGCTAATATAGCGCAAAAGCGAGCTCCAAATGCGAAGCAAACGCGATCCGCACCTACTAAACTCAACAAACAACATGAGAACATGCACATATGCAAATAATCTCAATATACAACATATAGCAACATAACTATACATGTCACATAGCAATGCAACAATAGCAATATATATTCAACCAATTACATCTAAAACCAATCAATATTCATTTATATTCTCATTCATACTTCAATGAATTGGTTTTCACTTTAAATCACATTTGATTTATTCACATTGGATTTAATCAACATACGTTCATATTTCAATTAGTTAACATTTACTAATTAAATCCAATTTACTTTCAATTCTATTCAAATTTATTTACTTTCTAATTTGAATTCAATTACATAGCTTTTAATTTCATTAATTCTTAATGAATTTTATACAATCAATCAACAATCATATAACAACCAATGTATATCAATTACAACCAAATTTCTTTGCTTCACTTACATTCATTTTGGTTTAACATCTTTACTTTCCAATTGGTTTTATTAAATTGATTTTCATTCAACCATTCAACTTCTAATAAAATTAGATTTCAATGAATTTCTACTTTCATTCATTATTCCATATCAACTTAAATTACATTCAATTGTTTTAAACATTCAATTCATTCATTCAATTCAATTACCAAAGTTGAATTCTATTCACATAACTTAAGTTCACATTCATTTTATCCACTTGATTATTTACTTCGATACCAAAATCAACTTAATTCAATATCTCTTAAGTTATATTCCATTTAACTTTAAATCACTTCTTATATATATAAGTTTATTTCACAATTGTAAACACTTTAATTATAATTCAATTCTTATAATTCACTTGCTTATACAATAATTCTTTTATTTAGATTATTCAAACAACCTAACAAATCAACTTATATATACACTTTAATAATTTTGAAAAATTATTCCTTTATATATAAAAATATAATCGAGGCAAAATTATTTCATTTACCCAATTTAAAATCAATATTATGTTGAATTGTTCTATTCAAGTGTTTAGAAACCCCTTCGGCATAGTCTTGCGGACCACGCTGACGAAAGTTCATATACCACTCAATAAACCAATCATCACAATATAAAACAATTTTTATGTTCACTAACAAATACGCTCTCATAACTATTATTACACTCAAATTCATTCTAGAGTACTGCTGACTCTATCTCTAATGAATTATACCCAACAGAACCATGGTTGTCGCTTAACCATCAGAGCTCTGATACCAAATGTAACGTTCTAAAATTTTCGACTTTCGAAAATTCAACATCGACACTCACTTTATCGACTGCCGAATATCGAAGGCCGAAAACCGAGAAGTTATGGGTTTTAAAAAGAATTTTAAGAAAAGAAAAAGAGAGAAGTAGAAGAAGATAACAGAAAATAAAGGGAGAGGAAGATAGAACAATTTTTTTTTTAGAAAACAGAGAATTAGAAAAACAGAAGATAGAAAATTTTAAAAATAGAACAAGAGAATTTGAAAATAGGACGGACAGAAAGGAAACAAAAGAACAACAACAGAATCTCACAATTCGCAGCGGAACAACATATAATAATAAATGAATAATCTTTAAACAAAGAACTACAGTTATTACATTTTATACTTTACATTTTATTACATCATATCATCACATCAGAGTGTACAACAACATACAACAACAAACAATGCAGCGGAAAAAGAAATACTATATAAACTAGTAATACGCCATGCCATCCAGCTTGCCTCCAGCAACTCCAGAATATCCAGAATATCCTGATAAACCTAACTCTTAACTGCCCGTGTGGAAATTGGTGGGCACCCAGAGTTTAGGAAGGAAAACAATAAACTCCGAGTCAGTCATGTGACTGGTGTGAGAACTCAAAACAGTTTATTTACTTTAAAAATCAAAATCGAAGAATATTTTTAGATCAATTCGCAATGCTTTTAAAAATGAGACTACCATAAGGCCTCCCGCACACACACACATGCAAACGCAGAATCGGAGGAGATTTCTCCTTATGATAGTCAAAGATGCTTGATACGCATTTAAAATAACATTTGATATTATTATTAGTGTATAGTGTAGAAAAAAATTCATTTCGAAAGTAGAATATAAATCTTAGCCAACATAGACATTTCGAACTATGCCTACTATAGCTACTATCCAAACAGTGTTGCGACACCATAAGTGAATAGCAGGTTCTACAACTAATACCGTACAAGTCACGTATTGTTTCTTTGGATTTCCAACAAATGGTCAGGCCAAGGAACTTCCCATTGCCACATGAGAATGCCTCTGGAAAGACATCCCCGAGAACCAAACCGGAACTCTGCCAACACAAGGCCGGGTTACCCCTAACTGGGTAACTACTGACACGAGCACGCCATTCCCCGATCGTAAACGACCTTTTTCACGGGATCCCGATAACCAACAACCACAAAGTAATAAACTCGTAGTAACCACATAGGTTAAATATCTGGGCTCCATACCATGATACAACCTCTATCCAGAAGGAAATGTACATACCCTAAGGGGAGCTACAGCAACCCCTAATAACCTTGCCGCATCTTTCCTGTTTTGACCATTTCCGGGATGTGAGGCTCGACGAAGTCACGTCCACAAAAAACACTTTGTACAAAAAGCCGTGCTTTGGGTCAACAAATGATCAACACAATGATCACTAAGATAGACGATCAAATAAATGATCCTATCACAAATAATCAACACAATGATCATTACAGCATCACTCAGCATGTCACATTACCAAAATGGGATATATCGCTGATAACTTCAACTATATAACCTTTGAGCTCGTACGTCTCAAAGAAGGGTGTTAAGCAAAGAATAAATTCTCCGCCACCAACAGAAATATATTTGAAAGAAATCGGCTTTATATCTCAACTTGTAATGTCAGACATACAATCCATACAAGTCTGTTCCGGGATCGAACAGAACCGAAGGCACTTACAAAGAAGTCCTTGCAATCCGGATATTCACAATCCTGATCGAATTTCCCATCACTTATGGAATCTCTATACCAGGTGCGACCCAGTGCAGAGACAATCGATAGGTCATCCTATCGCTCTCGCAAATACCGGTCTTCAACACCGATCTTCAAATGCAATTCACGACGTATCACATATTCGGAATGGGTTATACGACCCCATGGTCCTTTCCCGGTTAACCCGAATAGCGAGCGCTTATTCAAAAATAAGTGTGCATTCAAATTCAATCATATTCCCATCAAATACCCATTCAAAGGGAAATATTGATAGTCGGCTATTGAACTATCAATGGATATGCATACATCACCAGATTCCAAATAATTTTCCAAATTATTTACATTTCCAAAATATCTTTACAAGATATAAAATTCCAACACTTCAAAAATAAATCAACATTTATTTTTAACCAATTTCACTTTTCACATATAAATTCCATAATGAATTTATATTTCAAAATATTCGTGCATATACGATTTCAATTATCCATTTCAATTTATCTTCAAAAAGATAAATTCTAATTATTCACTTTATATTGGAAAACAATTCCATACTTATTTATTTTCCAAAATATCTTTACTAGATATATAGTTTCAACACTTCAAAAATAAATCAATATTTATTTTTAACCAATTTCACTTTTCACATATAAATTCCATAATGAATTTGTATTTCAAAATATCCATGCATATACAATTTCAACTATCCATTTCAATTTATCTTCAAAAAGATAAATTCTAATTATTCACTTCATATTGGAAAACATTTCCATACTTATCAAAAATAAGTAATCGACAAATCTCTTTATTTTCAACACTTAGAAAATATTCAATATACTTAAATCGAATTAAGTATATATTTCTTTCTTTAAGGAAATCATTCACTTAACATATTTATTTGGGCCAAAACGAATGTTGCGTAAAACATCGTTACAACAACCCAAAATCACTAGTATAGGGATTCGAAATTAAAATAGATATATAAATCCCAATACTATTCAAAACATTTCCTTTCGGAAATCATTTACTATAACAACAGTGTTATAGTCCACTATTTCCTTTTATTTCTCGAAAACATCTATTTCAACAATAAATGTTAAAATCTATGGTTTCAATCTCAATACCTTTTAAAACATCGTTGAATCGTTTTAATTCTATTTAAAACATTCACATTCTAAACAATTTCTTTAACGTGTTATTCACTGTTCAAAAACGTGAATAAACTACGTTAACAAACTTCATCATTTCTATTCACTTTAACTTAAAGGATTATTCACTGTCTAAAACGTGAATATAACTCCATTTCTAAGTTATAACAATTAACTTGTCAAAATAAGTCCTTTGTGAATTTATAAAAACAATGTTTATAAATTCCTTTTCTATTTATTTATAAAAACTTCCTTTTTTATAAATTCCTTTATTAACATATTTGATTTCATATCCCAATTATAAACTAAAAGTTCATATTATAAGTCAATTGCTTATAAAACGATTATTTTACAAAATCGTTCTTTTTAAAGACTTTTCAATTTATAAACCTTATAACTTATAAGATTTATTTATTTAATAAATCTATTCTTCAAATAATTTCACCAAATTTATAAATCTTACTATTTATAAATTTCGTTTATAACTTCACAGTTTATAATTCTATAAATTTCATTCTATTATGAAATTCATTTTCACTACATTCAAACACTTATAAAAACTCGTTTTATAATGTCTATATTTCAATTTATAAATATCCATTTATAAATCTCTTAATATAAATCAGTTTATATTATTATTCTAAAACGTCTTAAATTTCCTTTATAATCTCATCATCTCGATTTATAAAATAATCAAATTTTATAAATCCTATATTTAAACTTTTATCATATATTCAAAAATCCAATCTAAATTATTTTATAAAATCATTAGTTCATATTTCTCAAAAATCGACTTTTAATCGTATTTCTAAAAATCAGCTTTTTAACTATATTTCACAAATACCATAATTTTTATAACTTTAAAAATTATAACGTTTATTTATTTATAATGGATCAATTCCAAAAATATAGTATATTCTCCAAAATCACTTTTAAAATCATTTTAAAATCCCAAAATCTGGGTCCAATGATGCTACACACCAAATAGTCAATCACGACAACAACGATATCATATATCGATATGATAATCAATCAAATATCAAAATATCTGAAATTAAATAAATACTGTTGAGGAATCCAGTTGGATCCCTCCAACCTGTTTCCTGCATCCAAAAACATTAGCACAATACCAATTTCGCTCCAGTACGAAATTATCGCGGTATATGTTCTTATTAAATATTATCCGCTTACTAACGGCGTAATAGGGTCTCATCCGCTAAACAAAAAATGCGGGAAATCAACAACTGCAATATATACATATGCCAATATATATATATATTGATATTATATATAATACCAATTTCACTGTTTATGAAATATTCGCGGTATATGTTTTTAATAAATAACATCCGCTTACTAACGGCGCATAATGTCTATTTTAACAATCAATATATACAGTCATCATTCAAACATGCATTCAAATATTTTAAATCTAACTATTTAAAATAAAATCGAAATCTATTCGATTGAGTGAGAAATTCTCACCTTGGTTTTAATTTCCGTTTAAGCTTTTATTTCGAATAAAATTAAACGCGCGTTTAATTTTACCCGAAATTCTCACTAACTCCAAACGACTCCAAACCAACTCCATCGCGTAGTGCTCGTCCATACGATTCCAACGCAACTGAGTTTGCATTTTTTCGACCTCGTATGAAAAAGTTATGAATTTTACAAGATTACACGATTTAAATAGCTTAAATTACAACATAATCTTATTAATCTTTATACCCAAGCCAATCTAAGCCATAGGATCTTGCCCCAACCTGATCACCACCGTCCCTACATCATCTTCTTCATGCGCACTCTACAGGTTTGAGGCCGTCTTCATGAAACCCATCCCCTTTAGACTAGGGTTTAATATTGCTCCATCAATACTCAATACAAATTCGATCAGGGAGTTGCAAATCGAAGCTCTCCACCATACTCATGTTCGGCCCCAAGGACCCCAAGCTCGGCTGTGTCATTTACATGGAAAGTCGTGCGCAGGTCGTGACGAACGCAGCCCCGTATCTCCTCCCCTGGTGCTCCAAAACGCATCTCCACCGTTGAATCTCTTCGTCTTGACGAGATCTACAAGTTTCTAGTTGACGTCGAAGTCTATCGGAGAGTGGATGAAGAGAAAATCGAGGAGAAACGAGATAGTTTCATGGCCGTTGAAACCATAGGTGGCGGCCTGTAGAATAGAATTAGGGTTTTTTCTTTTTTTTTTTATTTTAATTTGTGTGTGGTGTATTTATAGGAAAAGCAAGCGTAAACACTATTCATTCCGGGAATTCCGAACTCCGATTTAGACGCCGTAACCAGCGTACCTAGGGTTTATCCCGCGTTCCGGACACAATGGAACAGGTTTCGGAAGCTAATTCGGAAGTATGTGCGAGTTATGGCTGAAAACGTTCAATTTGAATTAAACCGATTTAAGTCGATTTCTAGGCGTTTTAATTTGTACCGGACAAACGGTAAATCCAAACGACTTGAAATTTGAAAACTTACAATAATATCACATTACGGATCCGATGAAACTGGTTTCGTCGAAATCCGAGACTTTTTGAAAAATGGCTATTTTGACTCGCCAAATTTAAATTAAAAACGATTCGATGCGTTTCGAGCTGCCACGATCAAACGATAACTCCGATTGACACGAAAATTGAAATCCGGTAATAACTAACTATTACGGATCCAATGAAACTGGTTTCGTTCAATTCTGAGACTGTTCAAAAATTGACTATTTTACAGTCGATTATTAAATATTAAAATATTCAATTTTCACAGATTAACTTTTAATTCGATTTTAAAAGTTCTAAAATATTTCTATAACTCCAGTATGATTAAATAAAATTTTCCAAATTATTTACAATCATATTTAACTCAATTTTTAATTATTTTCATAATTTAACGTATTAAATTATCGATTAAATTATCCAATTAAATCCAAAAATTCAAATAAAAATTTATTTGACTTATAAATTCACTTATAAATATTTAAAATTAATTAAATATTCATATTTTAATTTCTAAAAATTCTGGGTCGTTACACTATGCGTATGAAATTAGAAATGAAAATTATTATACTCGAATTGCACTAGTAAGCATTGACTGAAAAAACATACATCTACATATGCTTACCATTTAAAGCCATGCCGAGATGTACCAGAACTTCCTCAATGCATTTCCTACATCACCTATAGTTGTTAACTCATTTCTTTCTCCTGCATTTGATTTCGTTAAAAAATTATTTAAGCAGATAGAATTCAATTTCTATTTCAAATAAAGGTTGCATCAAGTATTTAATCAGTACCTGAAATTGTTAATATGGTTTTCCCTATATGACACTGTCGGCGTATTCGTTCAAAAACCACAACTGTATCAATGAATCACCCACCTCAGCTGTAGTTATTTGCATCACTTGTAGGTCTAGCAAATCATTCCAGAAAATGAAAAAACAAAAATGTAAATCAAATTGTTTGTGTTGTACATTCACTGCAATAATAAACTGGTTTTCAACGTATGTGGATATTGCTTTATTCACTATGACATAAAATCAGAATGAGTTGTCTCAAATGCATTAAAGGAATCAGTTCTTAATCTACTCTTTCATGTGGGCTACCAGATTCCGACTCCGCACTATTTGTTGAACTTTGATCTTCTTGTTTCACCGCTACATCTATTAATTGGCTTTCTCCACTTTTATTGTCTATAACAGACTTTTGATCGAGTAGATTATCTACTTCCACTGTTTCTGCTGTGTTATTCTACTTTTCTTGTATAAGTACTTTGTTTGTAAGATGAGCTAGCTGTTGAATATTTGCAAATGCAACGTTATGAATCATAATGAAAACAAGATAATGCTTAACAGGTAGTAGACAAAGGTTACAGTTCTAAGCACATATTCAACAAAAACCACAGAGATATAGGTCCATACCTCCTCTTTGAGCTTTTCCTTCTCGTCCAATGAATTAGATAGAAATTTGAAAGCTTTTTCACTAGCCAAGTCTCTAGCCTAAATCAAGTTGATAAGGCCCTCGGCTTCAACTTTCAACTTGGCCTCCTCATTATCCTGAGCCTCTAAATCAGCTTAAAGCCTGAGTATTTTTCATTGCTAGCCTGAAGATTTTTTTGAAATTTGACAAGGTTAATTTCCTTAACCTTCAAAATTTTAGCGTTTTGATTAAAAGAAGCTTTAACCTTATGAGCTTCATTTTCTAAATCTTCGTTTTGCCATAGAAGATTGACAACTTCCTCTTTATTTGTTTAGGCCTCCTTGAGAGCCTCTTTTAAACTCTTAAATTAGTGTAAGAGGACCGAAAACACAGCAGCTATTTGTTAGTATACATTTAAATATAAGATATGTAATGGATCAATCAAGGGTTTTTAACAAGTATTGATTACTTACTCTAAGAGAGTTTTGGAAACCAAACTCTAAAAATTTCTCATAGCCATTACAAGTAGTGAGATTAATCCAAATTTCATCAATAACCAAAGAAATCTAAAGCCTAAAGGCTTCCAAGGTTACACCAGGGCTTCTTGGAAGAAAAGAGACGAGGAAACTTTGAGGAGGAAGATAAGAGGATTCAGGTTAAGCAGAAATACTAGAAGGACTGGTTTGCTTCCCCTTTGAAACAACTACCTTTTGGCTCTTTCTAGTTAAGTCCACAACCCCTGTTGGTAGAAGAAGACGATTTTGCCTTAAGATTGGACGAAAGCCTTCCCAGTATCGACCTCCTTTCTCGATTTGGATTTGACAATTTTGTTTGCGAATTAGAGAGTTCAGAGGTATTTGCGTGGTTGTGTTGAATAACGGGTTACGGGGAAGTGGAGGGATAAATGAAATCTAAGCGGGAACGAAAAGTTAAGGGGAGGGAAAATGAAAGTTGGAGTAGCAAACCGATGGAAAATGAATGCAAACTAATGTAGTTGCATCGGTTGATGTGATGACCCGCAAATCCGTACTCCTTGAATATACACTAATCTCCATAGATTAACTCAAGATGAACAGAAATATGAATTCTCATTGTCTAAGAAAAAGAAAGAGGTAGAAGAAGAGAGAAAAAGATAGAAAATAGAGAGAAAAGAAAATAGAACGAAACAGAAAGAAAACAACAGAACAACATCAGAATCTCACAATCGCAGCAGAACAACATATAATAAATAAATGAATAATCTTTAAACAAAGAACTATATCAGTTATTACATTACATCACATTACATTACATCATCATCAGAGTGTACAACAACAAACAATAACAAACAGCGGAAAAGAAATACTATATACTAGTAATACGCCATGCCATCCAGCTTGCCTCCAGCGACTCCTGAATTCCAGAATATCCTGATAAACCTAACTCTTGACTGCTCGTGTGGAAATTGGTAGGCACCCAGAGTTTAGGAAGGAAAACAATAAACTCCGAGTCAGTCATGTGACTGGTGTGAGAACTAAAACAGTTTATTTATCTTAAAAATAAAAATAGAGGAATATTTTTAAAGTCAATTCGCAATGCTTTTAAAAATGAGACTACCATAAGGCCTCCCACACACACACACACAATGCAAATTCAGAATCGGAGGAGATTTCTCCTTATGATAGTCAAAGATGCTTGATACGCATTTAAAAGAACATTTGATATTATTACTAGTGCATAGTGTAGGGAAAAATCATTTCGAAAATAAAGATATAAATCTTAGCCAGCATAGACATTTCGCACTTATGCCTACTATAGCTACCATGTTCAATAGCAGGTTGCCGCCACATTCCATGGCAGGTTATACAACTAAAACCGTACAAGATCGTATTGTTTCTTTGGATTTCCAATAAATGGTCAGGCCAAGGAACTTCCCATTGCCACATGAGAACGCCTCTGGAAGGACGTCCCTGAGAACCAAACCGGATCTCTGCCAACACAAAGCCGGGTTACCCCTAACTGGGTAACTACTGACACGAGTATGCCATCCCCCGGTCCTTTGGGACCTTTATCCGAGCACTCGTAATCAACATCACACCATAATAAATAAAGTGTTTCAACATGAGTAAGTATCTGGGCTCCATACCATGATACCACCCTTTTCCAGAAGGAAATGCACATACCCTAAAGGGAGCTACCCCTCATAACCTTGTCGCATCTTTCCTGTTTTGACCATTCCGGGGTGTGAGGCTCGACGAAGTCTCGTCCACAAAGCCACGCTTTATACAAAGCCATGCTTTGGGTCAATAAATGATCATAGAAATGATCACAAAGATAAACGATCAAACAAATGATCCTATCACAAATGATCAAACAATGATCATTTCACAGCAACACTCAGCATGTCACATTACCAAATTGGGAATATATCGCTAATAACCATCAACTACATAACCTCTGAGCTCGTACGTCTCAGAGAAGGGTGTTAAGCTAAGAGAATAAATTCTCCGCCACCAATAGAAATATATTTGAAAGAAATCAGCTTTATATCTCAATTTGTAATGTCAGACATACTATCCATACAAGTCTGTTTCGGGCTCGAACAGAACCGAAGGCACTTACAAAGAAGTCCTTGCAATCCGGATATCCACAATCCTGATCGGATTCCCCATCACATATGGAGAACTCTATACCGGAGCAACTCGGTGCAGAGTTAATCGACAGGTCATCCTATCGCTCTCCTAAATATCCGGTCTTCAACACCGGTCATCAAATGCTTTCCGTAACGTCGAATCACATATTCGAAATGGGTTATACGACCCCAAGGTCCTTTTCCGGATATCCGAATAGCGAGCGCTTATTCAAAAATAAGTGTGGCATTCAAATTCAAACAAATCACAACAAATACCTTTCAAAGGTATATATTGATAGTCGGTTATTGAACTATCAATGTATATGCACAACATCACCAGATTCCAAATAATTTTCCAAATTATTTACTTCCCAAAAATATCTTTATAAGATATAAAATTTCAATACCTCAAAAAGAAATCAATATTTATTTTTAAACAAATTCCCCTTTCGTTTATAAGTTCCATGGTGAATTTACATTCCAAAATATTTATGAATATACGATTTCAATTATTCATTTTCAATTTATCTTCAAAAAGATAAATTCTCAAAATATTCACTTTATATTGGAAAACATTTCCATACTTATTTAATAAGTAATTCACAAACCTTTTTATTTTCTACACTTGGAAAATATTCAATATAATTAAATCGAAATTAAGTATATATTTCATTCTTTAAGGAAATCATTCTCTTAAACATATTTATTTGGGCCTAAACGAATGTTGCGTAAAACATCGTTACAACAACCCAAAATCACTAGTATAGGGATTCGAAATTAAAATAGATATATAAATCCCAATACTATACAAAACATTTCCTTTCGAAAATCATTTACTATAACAACAGTGTTATAGTCCACCATTTCCTTCTATTTCTCGAAAACGTCTATTTCAACAATAAATGTTGAAATCTATGGTTTCGAATCTTAACACATTTAAAACATCGTTAGATCGTTTTAATTATATTTAAAATATCACATCCAAAACATTTTCTTTAACATATTATTCACTATTCAAAAACGTGAATATACTTCGGTAACCAATTTCATCATTTCTATTCATTCTATTTTAAAGGATTATTCACTGTCTAAAACGTGAATATAACTCCATTAATAAGTTATATAATTTACTTATCAAAATAAGTCGTTGCGAATTTATAAAACAACGTTTATAAATTCCATTTCTATTTATTTTATAACTACTTCCTTTATAAATTTCCTTTATTAACCTATTCGATTTATAACTCAATTATATACCGAAAGTCCATATTATAAGTTAAACACTTACAATTTATTTGTTTACAAAATCGTTCTTTTTAACTTCCCAAATTTTAAATCTTATAACTTATAAGATTCATTTATTTATCCAAAATCTACTCTTTTAATAACTTTATAAATTTTATAAACCTACTGCTTATAAAATTCCATTTATAACTTCACCGTTTATAATTCTATAAATTTCATTCATTTGTGAAATTCATTCACAATTCATTCTAACACTTATAAAAACTCGTTATATAATTCAAATATTTTAATTTATAAATTATCAATTTATGAATCTTTTATATAAATCAATTTATATTATTATTTCAAAACGTCTTTAAAATCCTTTATAATTTCATCATTTTGTTTTATAAAATAATTAAATTTCATAAATCCTGTATTAAATTTTTTTATAATAAATTCAGAAATTCCCAATTTAAACTATTTTATAAAATCATTAACCCCATATTTTCAAAAATCAACTTTTAACTATATTTCTCAAAAACCATAATTTTTATAACATTAAAATTATAACGTTTATTTATTTAAAATGAATCAATTCCAAAAATATCTTATAAACGTATACTTTTCAAAAATCACTTTAAAAATCCTTTTAAAATTCCAAAATTTGGCCCAATGATGCTACACCCCAGATAGTCAATCACGACAACAACGAATATCAAAATATCCATAATCAAATAAATACTGTTGAGGAATCCAGTTGGATTCCTCCAACCTGTTTTCCTGCATCCAAAGATGTTAGCGCAATACCAATTTCGTTCCAGTACGAAATTATCGCGGTATATGGGATTTAAAATATTATCCGCTTAATAGACGGCGCAATAGGGTCCCATCCGCTATATACCGCGGGAAATCAATTCCAAGTACATAAATAATACCAATTTCACTGTTTATGAAATATTCGCGGTATATGTTTTTAATAAATAACATCCGCTTACTAACGGCGCATAATGTCTATTTTAACAATCAATAGATAACAATCATCATTCAAACATGCATTCAAGTATTTTAAATATAACTTTTTAAAATTAAAAATCGAATCCGATTCGATTGAGTGAGAAGTTTTCACCTTGATTTCAATTTCGTTTTAGCGATTTATTTCGAATAAAATTAAACGTGCGTTTAATTTTACCCGAAATTCTCACTAACTCCAAATGACTCCAATCCAATTCCATAGCGCAGTGCTCGTCGATACGATTCCAACGCAACTGGTTTCATGCGTTTTCGACCTCGTATGAAGAAGATCTGATTTTTCAAAGTTTCACGAATTTATATATATAAATTTACAACAATTATTTATATTTTCTAAACCTATCAACACGGGCCGTTGGATTTCCTTCTTTCTCCAGATCGGCCGCACGTCCCCTTTCCTTCTCCTTCTTCACGCACGTAACCCAGTACACGCACAAACCCACCCAGCTCCAAACTAGGGTTCCATAACGCGACCAACTCAACGACTTTCATCACGATCAACGACCTTCATTTGCAAGATCTAGCTCCCCTCTACCCACGCCTGCCACCACGTCGAGCTCGGTCATGCCATTTGCACAAAAAACGAGGCCGACCGTGCTCCCTTTCGGCCATGATTTCTCCCTCCACGTCGCTCCGATGATCATCATCACCGTATGGATTTAAAGCCCTTCCAATGCTCTTCGATTTGCTAGTTGAAAGTTTTCAAAAATACTGAATGGATTGAAAGAAATTAATGGAGGAAGACGAGATGATTTCATCATCAAAACTGTAGATGGCGGCTGGGCATTCTGAAACCCTAGCTTACTTTTGTTTGCAAAAAATGAATATAAAGGGGCTTATATAGAAAATTCACGCGACACTATTCATCCCGGATTTTTCGAACTCCAAACGAAGCGTGCCGGTTGGCGCTCCTAAGGTTTACCCCGCGTTCCGAACACAATGGAATGTGTTTCGGGAGCTAATTCGGTCATCTGTGCGAGTTATGACAATAAACGTTCAATTTAAAATTAAACCGATTGAACGATTTTCTAGGCGTTTTAGCTTGCACCGGACAAACGGTAAATCCAATTGTCATGAAATTTGAAACCATACAATAATATCACATTACGGATCCGATGAAACTAGTTTCGTCAAAATCCGAGACTTTTTGAAAAATGGCTATTTTAACTCGTCAAATTAATATTAAAAACAAATTTCGATGCGTTTCGAGCTGCCACGATCAAACGAAAACTCCGATTGCTACGAAAATTGAAATCCGATAATAACAAACTATTACGGATCCAATGGAACTAGTTTCGTCCAATTCTGAGACTGTTCAAAAAAATGGCTAATTTCACTAGTCGATTAAATATTAAAATATTCAATTTTCACAAATAAACTTTAAATTCAATTTTAAAAGTTCTATAACATCATTCTAACTCAAATATGATATAATAAAATTTTACAAATCATTTTCAATCATATTTAACTCAATTTTCAATTATTTCTGTATTTTCTCATATTAAATTATCGATTTAATTATTCAATTAAATCTAAATATTCGAAATAAAATTTATTCGACTTATAAATTTCACTTGTTAATATTTTAAATTAATTAAATATACGAATTTTAATTTAATAAAATTCTGGGTCGTTACATACTTCCCCCCTTAAAAGAATTTCGTCCTCGAAATTACCAAGTAAGAAAAGTTACAAAATCTATTAACTTTCCAAAATCCATAGTTAAATTTCTTACAATACTTTACTAATTTTTCAAATCATACTTCGTTATCTTTTCAAAAACAACTACTATTGTTTAACTTTCAATTCCAAATCAAAGTTAAAGTTTTCAAAATTTTCCAATTTTTCTCAAATTTTCTAACGCCTTAAATTTTCGGAAAAATTTGCCATAGTCTCCTTTGCGCGGCTCGATCCGAAAAAAAATGACAGTATATATATATCACAAATATACATCTCATCAAGTAATGAGGCATCCCGCAGGAAAAAAAGTGTAAAAGTACGATATTTAATCCGAGATATGTACCTTATATTTTATTAGCGAGCATATACGGCTAATATAGCGCGAAAGCGAGCTCCAAATGCGAAGCAAACGCGATCCGCACCTACTAAACACTCAACAAACAGATGAGAAACATGTATATAGACAATAGTATCGAATACAACATATATCAACATGATAACTATATATGCCAACATAGCAAATGCAACGAAAGCTATATATTCAACCATCAACCAACTAGCATTCAACTAACATCCATAACCAATAAATATTCATTCATATTCTCATTAATATTCGATGAAATGGTTTTCAATTTAATCACTTTGATTCATTAACAGTGGATGTTTTTACTAACATTCATTTTCAATTAATTTATATTCACTAATTCATATTCAAGTTGGTTCACTTCCAAATCAAATTCAATTCTATTTAAGATTCACTTAACTTCCAATTGGATTTTAATTACTTCAACTTCCAATTGAATTCCAATTACTTTAGCTTTCAATTTCATTAACTCTTAATGAATTATATACAATCAACTAACAACCATATAACAACTAAAGTATATTCATTACAACCAAATTCCTTTGCTTATATTCATTCAATTTGGTTTAATTAAATTGATTTTCATTCAATTATTCATTTTCAATAACATTAGATTTTAATGAATTAACACTTACATCCATTATTCCATATCAACTATTTACATTCAATTGATTAACATTCATTTTCAATTACAAAAGTTGAATTTCATTTATATAACTTAAGTTCATATTTATCACTAAACTTTATTAATTTATTTTGATACCAAAATCAACTTCATTCAACATCTCTTAAGTTATACTTCATTTAATAAACACCACTTGGTTTTACTTAACTTAAATTCCCACTTATAAATCAATTTCAGATTCCAATTCTAAGTAAATTTCCATTTAACTTTAAATTCATTTTTATTTACAACTTATATTCATAAATATATTCATATAGTTTCACTTCTTATATATATATATATAAGTTTATCTCACAATTGTAAATCACTTTAATTATAATTCAATTCTTATAATTTATTTTACTTATACAATTATTCTTTTATTTAGATGTTTTTATTTAACTTATTCAACAACCAAACAATCTACTTATAAATACTTTAATAATTCTGAAAAATTATTTCTTTATATATAAAATATAATCAAGGTAAAATTATTTCATTTACCCAATTTTGAAAACAATATTGTGTCGGTTTATCTTGTTTAAGAGTTTAGAAACCCCTATCTACGATAGTTAGCTAGACTACATCGACCGGAATCTATAAACAATCAACCGATAAGTCAACACAATATAAAACAATTTATATTCACTAACAAATACGCTCTCATAGCTATTATTACACTCAAACTCATTCTAGAGTACTACTGACTCTATCTCTAATGAGTAATACCCAACAGAGCCATGGTTGTCGCTTAACCATATGCTCTGATACCACCTGTGATGACCCGCAAATCCGTACTCCTTGAATATACACTAATCTCCATAGATTAACTCAAGATGAACAGAAATATGAATTCTCATTGTTTAAGAAAAAGAAAGAGGTAGAAGAAGAGAGAAAAAGATAGAAAATAGAGAGAAAAGAAAATAGAACGGAACAGAAAGAAAACAACAGAACAACATCAGAATCTCACAATCGCAGCGGAACAACATATAATAAATAAATGAATAATCTTTAAACAAAGAACTATATCAGTTATTACATTACATCACATTACATTACATCATCATCAGAGTGTACAACAACAAACAATAACAAACAGCGGAAAAGAAATACTATATACTAGTAATACGCCATGCCATCCAGCTTGCCTCCAGCAACTCCTGAATTCCAGAATATCCTGATAAACCTAACTCTTGACTGCCCATGTGGAAATTGGTGGGCACCCAGAGTTTAGGAAGGAAAACAATAAACTCCGAGTCAGTCATGTGACTGGTGTGAGAACTAAAACAGTTTATTTATCTTAAAAATAAAAATAGAGGAATATTTTTAAAGTCAATTTGCAATGCTTTTAAAAATGAGACTACCATAAGGCCTCCCACACACACACACAATGCAAATGCAAAATCGGAGGAGATTTCTCCTTATGATAGTCAAAGATGCTTGATACGCATTTAAAAGAACATTTGATATTATTACTAGTGCATAGTGTAGGGAAAAATCATTTCGAAAATAAAGATATAAATCTTAGCCAGCATAGACATTTCGCACTTATGCCTACTATAGCTACCATTTTCAATAGCAGGTTGCCGCCACATTCCATGGCAGGTTATACAACTAAAACCGTACAAGATCGTATTGTTTCTTTGGATTTCCAATAAATGGTCAGGCCAAGGAACTTCCCATTGCCACATGAGAACGCCTCTGGAAGGACGTCCCTGAGAACCAAACCGGATCTCTGCCAACACAAGGCCGGGTTACCCCTAACTGGGTACTACTGACACGAGTATGCCATCCCCCGGTCCTTTGGGACCTTTATCCGAGCGCTCGTAATCAACATCACACCATAATAAATAAAGTGTTTCAACATGAGTAAGTATCTGGGCTCCATACCATGATACCACCCTTTTCCAGAAGGAAATGCACATACCCTAAAGGGAGCTACCCCTCATAACCTTGCCGCATCTTTCCTGTTTTGACCATTCCGGGGTGTGAGGCTCGACGAAGTCTCGTCCACAAAGCCACGCTTTATACAAAGCCATGCATTGGGTCAACAAATGATCATAGAAATGATCACAAAGATAAACGATCAAACAAATGATCATATCACAAATGATTAAACAATGATCATTTCATAGCAACACTCAGCATGTCACATTACCAAATTGGGAATATATCGCTAATAACCATCAACTACATAACCTCTGAGCTCGTACGTCTCAGAGAAGGGTGTTAAGCTAAGAGAATAAATTCTCCGCCACCAACAGAAATATATTTGAAAGAAATCAGCTTTATATCTCAATTTGTAATGTCAGACATACTATCCATACAAGTCTGTTCCGGGCTCGAACAGAACCGAAGACACTTACAAAGAAGTCCTTGCAATCCGGATATCCACAATCCTGATCGGATTCCCCATCACATATGGAGAACTCTATACCGGAGCAACTCGGTGCAGAGTCAATCGACAGGTCATCCTATCGCTCTCGCAAATATCCGGTCTTCAACACCGGTCATCAAATGCTTTCCATAACGTCGAATCACATATTTGAAATGGGTTATACGACCCCAAGGTCCTTTCCCGGATAAGCCGAATAGTGAGCGCTTATTCAAAAATAAGTGTGGCATTCAAATTCAAACAAATCACAACAAATACCTTTCAAAGGTATATATTGATAGTCGGTTGTTGAACTATCAATGGATATGCACAACATCACCAGATTCCAAATAATTTTCCAAATTATTTATTTTCCAAAAATATCTTTACAAGATATAAAATTTCAATACCTCAAAAATAAATCAATATTTATTTTTAAACAAATTCCCCTTTCTTTTATAAATTCCATGGTGAATTTACATTCCAAAATATTTATGAATATACGATTTCAATTATTCATTTTCAATTTATCTTCAAAAAGATAAATTCTCAAAATATTCACTTTATATTGGAAAACATTTCCATACTTATTTAATAAGTAATTCACAAACCTTTTTATTTTCTACACTTGGAAAATATTCAATATACTTAAATCGAAATTAAGTATATATTTTATTCTTTAAGGAAATCATTCTCTTAAACATATTTGTTTGGGTCTAAACGAATGTTGCGTAAAACATCGTTACAACAACCCAAAATCACTAGTATAGGGATTCGAAATTAAAATAGATATATAAATCCCAATACTATACAAAACATTTCCTTTCGGAAATCATTTACTATAACAACAGTGTTATAGTCCACCATTTCCTTCTATTTCTCGAAAACGTCTATTTCAACAATAAATGTTGAAATCTATGGTTTCGAATCTTAACACATTTAAAACATTGTTAGATCGTTTTAATTCTATTTAAAATATCACATCCAAAACATTTTCTTTAACATATTATTCACTATTCAAAAACGTGAATATACTTCGGTAACCAATTTCATCATTTCTATTCATTCTATTTTAAAGGATTATTCACTGTCTAAAACGTGAATATTACTCCATTAATAAGTTATATAATTTACTTATCAAAATAAGTCATTGCGAATTTATAAAACAACGTTTATAAATTCCATTTCTATTTATTTTATAACTACTTCCTTTATAAATCTCCTTTATTAACCTATTCGATATATAACTCAATCATATACCGAAAAGTCCATATTATAAGTTAAACACTTACAATTTATTTGTTTACAAAATCGTTCTTTTTAACTTCCCAAATTTTAAATCTTATAACTTATAAGATTCATTTATTTATCCAAAATCTACTCTTTTAATAACTTTATAAATTTTATAAACCTACTGCTTATAAAATTCCATTTATAACTTCACCGTTTATAATTCTATAAATTTCATTCATTTGTGAAATTCATTCACAATTCATTCTAACACTTATAAAAACTCGTTATATAATTCAAATATTTTAATTTATAAATTATCAATTTATGAATCTTTTATATAAATCAATTTATATTATTATTTCAAAACGTCTTTAAAATCCTTTATAATTTCATCAATTTGTTTTATAAAATAATTAAATTTCATAAATCCTGTATTAAATTTTTTTATAATAAATTCAGAAATTCCCAATTTAAACTATTTTATAAAATCATTAACCCCATATTTTCAAAAATCAACTTTTAACTATATTTCTCAAAAACCATAATTTTTATAACATTAAAATTATAATGTTTATTTATTTAAAATGAATCGATTCCAAAAATATCTTATAAACGTATACTTTTCAAAAATCACTTTAAAAATCCTTTTAAAATTCCAAAATTTGGCCCAATGATGCTACACACTAGATAGTCAATCACGACAACAACGATATCATATATCGATATGATAATCAACGAATATCAAAATATCCATAATCAAATAAATACTGTTGAGGAATCCAGTTGGATCCCTCCAACCTGTTTTCCTGCATCCAAAGATGTTAGCGCAATACCAATTTCGTTCCAGTACGAAATTATCGCGGTATATGGGATTTAAAATATTATCCGCTTAATAGACGATGCAATAGGGTCTCATCCGCTATATACTACGGGAAATCAATTCCAAGTACATAAATAATACCAATTTCACTGTTTATGAAATATTCGTGGTATATGTTTTTAATAAATAACATCCGCTTACTAACGGCGCATAATGTCTATTTTAACAATCAATAGATAACAATCATCATTCAAACATGCATTCAAGTATTTGAACTGTGTAAAATTAAAAATCGAAACCGATTCGATTGAGTGAGAAGTTCTTACCTTGATTTCAATTTCGTTTTAGCGATTTATTTCGAATAAAATTAAACGTGCGTTTAATTTTACCCAAAATTCTCACTAACTCCAAACGACTCCAATCCAATTCCATAGCGTAGTGCTCGTCGATACGATTCCAACGCAACTGGTTTCGCACGTTTTCGACCTCGTATGAAAAAGATATGATTTTTCAAAGTTTCACGAATTTATATATATAAATTTACAACAATTATTTATATTTTCTAAACCTATCAACACGGACCGTTGGATTTCCTTCTTGCTCCAGATCGGCCGCACGTCCCCTTTCCTTCTCCTTCTTCACGCACGTAACCCAGTACATGCACAAACCCACCCAGCTCCAAACTAGGGTTCCAAAACGCGACCAACTCAACGACTTTCATCACGATCAACGACCTTCATTTGGAAGATCTAGCTCCCCTCTACCCACGCCTGCCACCACGTCGAGCTCGGTCATGCCATTTGCACAAAAAACGAGGCCGATCGTGCTCCCTTTCGTCCATGATTTCTCCCTCCACGTCGCTCCGATGATCATCATCACCGTATGGATTTAAAGCCCTTCCAATGCTTTTCGATTTGCTAGTTGAAAGTTTTCAAAAATACTGAATGGATTGAAAGAAATTAATGGAGGAAGACGAGATGATTTCAACTATCAAAACTGTAGATGGCGGCTGGGCATTCTGAAACCCTAGCTTACTTTTATTTGCAAAAAATGAATATAAAGGGGCTTATATAGAAAATTCATGCGACACTATTCATCCCGGATTTTCCGAACTCCAAACGAAGCGTGCCGGTTGGCATTCCTAAGGTTTACCCCGCATTCCGAACACAATGGAATGTGTTTCGGGAGCTAATTCGGTCATCTGTGCGAGTTATGGCAATAAACGTTCAATTTAAAATTAAACCGATTAAACGATTTTCTAGGCGTTTTAGCTTGCACCAGACAAACGGTAAATCCAATTGACATGAAATTAGAAACCGTACAATAATATCACATTACGGATCCGATGAAACTGGTTTCGTCAAAATCCGAGACTTTTTTAAAAATGGCAATTTTAACTTGTCAAATTAATATTAAAAACAAATTTCGATGCATTTCGAGCTGCCACGATCAAACAAAAACTCCGATTGCTATGAAAATTGAAATCCGATAATAACAAACTATTACGGATCCAATGGAACTAGTTTCGTCCAATTCCGAGACTGTTAAAAAAATGACTAATTTCACTAGTCGATTAAATATTAAAATATTCAATTTTCACAAATAAACTTTAAATTCAATTTTAAAAGTTCTATAACATCATTCTAACTCAAATATGATATAATAAAATTTTACAAATCATTTTCAATCATATTTAACTCAATTTTCAATTACTTCTGTATTTTCACATATTAAATTATCGATTTAATTATTCAATTAAATCTAAATATTCGAAATAAAATTTATTCGACTTAATTTCACTTATTAATATTTTAAATTAATTAAATATACGAATTTTAATTAAATAAAATTCTGGGTCGTTACAGTTGAATTTAAAACCGATGCGACAAAAACTATTTGCACGTACCAAATGCATCAGTTGTTGGTGACAATGATGCAAATTTGATTTTTTATTACCTATTGCTTTTCACGTACCAATTGCATCGGTTATTGAGATGGAACTGATGCAAATAGTTCTATTTGCATCAGTTTTTACTTCAACCGATGCAAATGAGGTGAAGCAATATGCACTTTTTGTACTAGTGCCTCTCTTTTGTAGGAAATCTGTTGAGAATGGAAAAATAAGAATAGTGAGAGATTTTAGGACAATTTGATTTGTTTTAAATGGCTTTGTGCCAATTGACTTCAGTTTTTTCTCCCTTAAAAAATTTCCATACTATTTTGAAAGAGAAAATTTCTTTTGAGCTAAGTTTCCAAATCGAAGCGTCTCTTTGAAAGTTTTGATCTATTGTGCTATATTATCAATAGCTAATCTGAAAATGTTAGTTGCTTGTTGGTTACTAGCATTCCAGCATTGATTTTGAATAGTACTTTGAACCTTGTCATTAGCATCCCCAAATAAATACATATTATTCCAACCATGCAAATTAATAAGTGATTTTCCAAAAATCTGTGGATCAAACCATAAGCTGGTTATACTACTATCCTTAACTTTCGTTCTAAAAGGTTTTTCCCATTCTCTCTACAACTAAGGATATTTTTCCATGTGAAGGAATGATGACTTTCAATATTTGCTGTCCAATATTTTTTACTCTAAAGATATTTTTCTCTCAACTATCTAGCCCAAAGAGATTTAACATCTATAAATTTCCATAATAACTTGTATTTTTCTGCTTCTCCCAAGTCTCTGATATTTCTAAGACCTAATAAACCTGCTCTTTTAGGCATGCATACTTTTTCCCAAGCTATTTTATGTTGTTTACCTTTCCAAATAAAGTTTGCACGCATTTTTTTGATTTGCAAGTTGCTTTTGTTAGAATATTATGGGCATGAATCCAATACATTATAATTGCAATGATGACAATATGGGTGAGTTCTTCTCTCCCGGCTCGAGACATGATTTTCCCAGACCACGCTTCAAGTTTACCTTGAATAATGTCATACAGTCTTGAACAGTCTCTATCATTTAGCTAACTCATACTTAAAGGCAGGCCTAAATACTTGTCTGGCAGACTACTTCTTTAAATTTTAGAATGCTTAATATTTCCTCCTTAGATTTTCACCCTTTGCTAAAATAAATTTTGCTTTTACATTTATTGACTTTTAAACCAGCATAAATTTCCAATTTTTCAAAGATCCTTGCAATAGAATAAGCACTTTAGCATCTGCATTAGCAAACAAAAGTAAATAGTCAGCATATAAAAGATGAGAAATGGAGGGCTTGACTCTATTTATAGCTTTAATATTCCCCTCACTTTTGCTCAATATCTATTAAATAAGTGAAATATTCCATAACAAAAGTAAATAGATAAGTAGAAAGTGGATTTCCTTGCCTAATTCCTCTATTGCTATGAATAAATCCTTTTGGGGAATCATTAATCATCATAAAGTATGAACATTGTCAATAGATTCTTTCAAAAGTGCATAAATTTTTCCATTAAACCCCATTTGCTTCATCATGTGTATAATAAATTTACTATTTATTTTATCAAATGCTTTTTATAAGTCAATTTTAATGCATATAACACTTTTATGTTTATTACTGAAATTTCTAATTTGTTCATGAGCAAGAAGAGTGTTTTCAGAACTGATCCTGCCAGTGATAAAAGCACATTGGTTTTCAAAAATTAAGGACTTCAAAAACACTTTCAATCTATTGCATAAAATTGAAGATATGATTTATATATGAAGTTACAACAGGATATAGGTTTATAATCTTCCAGCCCAATAAGATTATTAACTTTTAAAACAAGGGTTATGAAAGTACGATTAAAAGATTTCAAAAGTTTCCATGTCTTAAAAAATTCATAAATGACCTCAAAAATACTATTGCTGATCTCATACCAATGAGGTTTGTAAAACTTTGCACTAAATGCATCAGGACCTGGGCTTTTGTCTTTGTTAGCATTAAATATGATGTTTTAATATCCAATAAACTGACAGGAGCTAGGAGAAGTTCCTGACCATTCTCTTTTAATAAAAATTTAGTATTGATATTTATAAATTTACCAACAAACTCATTAGTATTATAAAGATCTGTGAAATAATTAATGGCTTCAATCTCTATCTCATTTAAGTCTTTTAGAGCATTACCTTTTACATTAATAAGTTAACCAATGACATTTCTATTTTTCCTATCAGACATTCTGGCATAAAAAATTTACTAGCTTCATCCCCGTTAGTTAGCCAATCAACTTTGGCCTTTTGCCTTAAATTTACTAAATGCACATGAAGGGAGGAAATGTGCTTATTTTGAGCCTGAAAGAAACTATTAATAATATTACTGCCTGAGCAATCATTATCAAGAGCATTTTGAAATTTTTCACAATTTGTTTTAAGTTGTTTAAGCTCATTTTTACTCGTAGTGTTATTCCAGCTTTTAACATGAACCTTAGCAATTTGCAAAAATTTGAAAATTTTGAATTGGGCAGTACCCTTTATTTTAATTGAGAAGCATTTATTGAGAACTTCTTTGTAATTTTCCACAAACACCTAATCATAAATCTGAATGGAACATTCTTCTTGCAGAACAAGATTTCTATGAGAAAATTTTGAATAGGGGTATAGTCACTTGTAGCTTGAGTTAATGTAAAACATTTGAATGAGGAAATAAACTATAAAATTTAGATTTATTAAAATCCTATCAAGTTTTCAATGAATATTTTTGAACTTACCTAACATCCAAGTGTATATATTACCCATTAAATTAGCTTCTACAACACCAGTCCTTAAAAAGAAATTATTGATAAATTCCAATTTATTAAACGGGACAGGTATGTCACCCCTTTTATCAGATGCATGCATGGTAGTGTTAAGGGCACCCTATATAATCTTGGGAAGAGAGATTTGTTTATTTAATTTCTCAAGATGATTCCATAAAGTAAATCTCTCGTTTTCAAATTTTGATGCATAAATAAAAATGACTTCCAATTGTAGACCGCCTTTATTAGTAAACCAGCAATGAATAAAATGATATTTTAAAATGTGGCTTACTAGATTCCATGTATTATCATCCCATAAAATTAAAATTCTACCATTACCCCCCATTTGATTATTATTAATAAATTTTCAGTTGGAAAGATGCCTAGTACGATAATCTACAATTTTTGTATTATCTAATTTATGCGCTAACAGACCTAATATACTTTGCTTTTCAGCAAAAATTAAATTTGGAACATCCAATTTTCTTGTGGGAGAGTTAAGCCCTCTAACATCTATACTATTATATTATTGCTGAGTTGCATTTCAACGGCTCATAAGCCCCTCGAGTATTTTGTGAAATAAATAGTCTTCTGTACTATAATATTAAAATTCAATTCCTCTAGGAGCTCCTTAATTGTTTTGACCTTTCATTTTCCATTTGTAGTCTACTATTTGGTATTAATTGATTATTTAATGATTCAATTAAATGTTCCTCTCTCTCTCACCACATGGACTTTTTCCTCCCATTTTTTTTATGTTTTCAACGCATCTTTCTCTTCTTTATATGCATTGTAATTTCATCTTCCAGCATTTCCCAATCTTCTGAAATTCCAAATTTCCATAAATTAGCAGAAAACAATTTTCTCAAACTTTTCGTACTTGTATCTGCCTCCCGTTTTTGCTCCTCTAAAAATTTTGCAACGAATTATTTACATAGTTGAATGTTTTTTTACACCTCAACCTTAATTATCCTAACATTAAACCAGTTTAGAAAATGAATCATCTCTCCAACAACGTTATGGCATAGGCGATGAATTAGAATGGATTAATATTCTTGTGGTATATCGCTACTCTTCTCTAAACAATTATGCTATAACCTAAATTTTGCCATTTCGATTGTTTGTTTCGCTTTGTTTTCTGTTTTTACTCTATTCAATCGTTTTCAAGAACTTCCCCTTCGATTCAATCCATTTTTGAGATTCTATTTGTCGAGCATAACCCTGACTTCAGAATGCCTATTATTATTTTTAGTTTCTTATTACTATTTATTTTGATTTATTTTAGTTGTTTCTTTGATTCGGTCCATGCTTAACTTTCTTCCTGTTAGTATGTATTTCAACTTTTGCTCTTTTTCTTGGATTAATATAGTCAGCATGTATTATTGTCTAATTGCCTTTTTTATTAGGCCTATTTGTATTTGTTTCAAATTATAATGTTTAGTTATTGACACCATTGGTGAGTGAAAATATAAATTAGTATTCAACATCATTAGTTGTTAATATAATCGCCTGCTTTTACCATTATGAAGCTTAGATTTTGTTTTTCTTTCGGCCATTGGCTTTTTTTTTTTGGATTCAAGAACAAACTATTATATTGATGCTAATTAATAAAACCATTGTTATTTCAGTTGAGAAAATTTGTTTACAGGAAAGATTGCCTAGAATCATATTGTTGTAGTTATGAATAAATATTTTTCGCCATCTCCTCAACTTATTTAAGTTGAGGGATTCATTATGGTATTTTCCTCCTTATTAGCAATGTGCAAGTGGTCTTATAAATGTAAATTTGTTTCATATAAATACCAAAGTTATACATCATTTACTTCTAAATTATGATAATTTAGATCACCTAAGGAGTGAAAGGTATTCGCAGCTATAAGTTATTTATAGCAAGAACTTAAAAGAAGCGTTTTAAATACCTAATCCAACCATGTTTTGACCATGGTTAATCTTCGACCTTTGAGCATTACAGTTTTAAAAATCAAATAACCTTGCATGTACCAACCGATGGGCTAACCTCAAAACCTTGAAAAAATCTATGGATCAACCGCTTTGAACGACACAATTATTCAAACTTAAGAAAAAAATTATTGCTTCATTCTTTATTTTTCGACATAATTAATTGAACAAATAATTTCATAATCTTAACCATTAATTTATTGAGTTAACTTATCGATTATGTACATTTTAGAATTTTTATTGAACCGTACCTCTTTTGTATCAGAAAATGGAGAATTTACACTTTTGTACAAAAAAAAATTTAGTATAATTTTTTTAATTAGTATTTATTTCAAATGTTAAAAAATAATTGTTTTTAGAAATAAATATTTCAAATTCGCCAAGTTATATTTATGATGAACTCTTTTATTATGGCTTTCTGATTCTTACAAACATGACTTTTCAAAAAATTCCGTTTGTAACATAACTACTCGCTGTATGTAGTTTAATTCGAAATAAGTGTAAGAATTATCTGGCATTGGAAATTAATAGGAACGCAAATCGTTTATGGACATTGAATTTTCTTTTTGTTTAGCAGATTTTACTTTGAACAACTTCCCCAATTCAAATTCACTAATTTTAACATGCGGAAGGCAACAACTTGTTGTTATTCCTGAATAGCTATACAAATTGATATATTTATTATTTTTCTACCATCTTCGAACCTTCGTTATCTCCATCAAGGAATTTAAAATTAATAATATTCAATTGCAAGCTTAGATGTTACTAGTTTTTTGGAAAACGGTAATTTATTAACAATAGAAAAACATGTATTTTCATGATATGCCTCATTAAAACCTTGCAAGAAAAAAGAATACATATCATTTCCATATATTAACATTACAAAATCATAACTACAAAATCAAGTTGTTGAACAGATGGAGGAGTAAACTAACATGAAACGCACTCAAAACCATCCGTAGTAACACTTCGGTCAGTAAACACGAATATACACCTACAAAAATAAATACAAATACAGGAAGTCAACAACTATACTTCACGTCGGAGAAGACAAAATCTCCAGCATCATGATGAATCAACTTCCTCAGGGAATAAGCAACATCCAGGAGAGAGAGCGCATCGAACCAGATCTAAAGAAAGTGGATCTAAAAAACCAAAAAACAACCACAAGCTCCAAAAATCAGATTTGCCGATCTAGTACAAAGTCAAGAACAGTGAGAGTCAATGCAAAAGTTTTCGAGAGGAGGGCAAGTACAAGTCAAGGGGGTTGCTGAAGGTTAGGAGAATCCACAGCGATACTCAGATTATCAATGATAAGTCTCGTCTCTGAATTCAGCACTTGATTATTCAATATATATTGCATAAGAATTTTAACATCTTGTAAGATCAGGATGGTTCTGACAGACACCGGCATCTCGATTCCTCTGAATATTATGTTGTTCCTTTCGCACCATATGTTCCAGATCAGGGAAGTGAAAGTTATGTTGGTAATTTGTCTTAATATAGTGTGATTTCCCTGTCTTTTATTTATGCAGTCCATAATATGATTAGTGTTGCAATTACGATTAAAGTCAATATTGACTTTCTGCATGATATTGTCCAGTAGTCTTCTCGAATATGGGCAATTAAAAAAGAGGCGATCTCTGTCTTCTAATTGATTTGAGCATAGAGTACATTGTTGATCAATATTAGAGTTCCATCTGCTAACATGCTCCTTAGTGTTCAACTTATTCTGTATGGCCATAAGCGCACACATTGACATCTTCGGTGCACACCCTTTATCCCATATAATCTTAGTCCAGAAATGTTTGTATGCTTGTTTCTGATTTGGTTCCATGCTGATTTCATTGAACATTGTTCATTGCTACTAGAGTTCCAGACCCAGTAATCTTTTTCCTTTTGTGACTGAATGTTAATATTATGAATAATATTATGGTACTGAGTAGGAATATTGTCCATCTTTTGTTTCCAATTATTATTAGAAATTAACACAGAAACATTCATATTATGCTCATTTACCACATCCCTGGGATTCCAGCATACTTTATCAATTAATGAAGATCCATTGATCCACAGATCAAACCATAAATTTGTGGTTTCCCCATTAACAATATTCCTATTTATGAGACCTTTGCACCACTGTCTTGCTCGATGTAATGTTTTCCAAATGAATGATGCAGTGGAATCCATAGTAGCAGACCAGAAGTTACCTTTTTTATTGTACTTATTTTTAGTCCATTTAGCCCATAGCGATTCACTATTAATAAATTTCCACAATAGGTTAGCTGCCACTACTTTAGATAGATCTTCAATTTTCCTTATACCAAAGCCTCCTTCATTCTTGGTTTTACACACATCCTCCCAACTCATTTTATGAGCTTTAGATTTCCATAAAAAATTAGCACAAAATGAGTTGATTCTTTGTATTACAGTTAGTGGAAATTGCGTAAACTGCAACCAAAACTACAGCAAAGGGTGGATGACAGTTTTTATTAACTCAGCTCTACCACTGATATTTAGCATCTTACTTTGCCAATGGTTGAACTTTTTATTTATTTTGTCTATCAGCAATCCAAATTCCCTTGCTCTTAATTTATTATTCGATAGAGGGATCCCTAAATAAATTATTGGCAGACTACCAATGCTCAAGTTTGAAATGCTAGCTATTTGATTTTTTGTTCATGGCTTACTAAGAAATAGCGTAGATTTGTTGTTGTTTAATTCAAACCCTGCAATATTATTCAAATCTTGAAAGATATGCTTGATACACTTGGCATTTTCAATAGAAGCTTTGGTTATGATCAGTATGTCATCTGCATATATCAAGTGAGTAATCAACGGTTCTGTTGGATATATGAGTTTTATATTACCTTTGAGGAATTCCATGTCAAATTTTATAGTCAACAGTTCCATAGCAATGGCAAACAGATACGGTGAGAGGGGGTCACCTTGCCTTATTCCTCTCGAACTATTAATGAACCCATATGGTATGCCTTCTATTAGAATCGAAAATGTGGGGGTAGAGATACATTCATAAATAAGATCCACAAATAGAGGGGGAAAGTTCATCGATATCAACATATGATGAATAAATTCCCTATTGATTTTATCATACGCCTTATGCAAATAAATTTTCAGACATAAATTGTTAGATTTTTTTCCTGTTGAACCCTCTAATCATTTCATAAGCCATAAGGGAATTTTTTGTGATAACCCTACCAAGAATGAAAGCATTCTGGTTATAAGAGATAAGATCATTCAAATAGTTCTTCATACGGTTATAGAGAAGATTTGCTAGAATTTTATACGACACATTACATAGTGATATCGGTCTAAAATCATTCATATCTACTGCATTTGGTTTTTTTAGGATAAGACATATAAATGTATGATTGATTTCTTTTATAGTTGTTCTAGTATTAAGAACACCATTCATAGCATTGCATACGTCATATTTGATTTGTTCCCAATGGAGTTTGTAAAATTTGGAATTGATGTCATCTGGTCCAGGGGAGCTATTGTCATTAATCTGAAAAATAGCATTTTTAACTTCCTTAAGTAAAAAAGGTTTGTAGAGATTAATTTTTGCATTTTTTGACAAAATTTTCTTGCAAGTAATGTCTAGAAATTGAAATGTGTTTCTCGACGTAGAGAAAAGATCTGAAAAATAGTTTATAGCTGAGAGAGCAATATTTTCTGATGCTGATGACCAAGATCCATTGCCATTTAGAATAAGATTATTCCTCCTAGTTGGTCTCATTGAATTGATTTTGGAGAAGAAAAACTTTGTAGGTTTATCTCCTTTAGTCAACCAATTTATCTTCATTCTCTGTTCGTTTTCTGTCGCAATACATCTCATTTTTATATGAATCTGTTAATTTTTCACACTATATTCTTCTGTGAGGTTGATATTTAGAGGATCTTGAACTAATTGATTGTAAATTTTATTAGCATCTTCCTTTAATTTATCCAATTCTGAGTATATGTTGGTTTTATTTATGGACCAGGTTTTCAGAGCAGCCTTCACATTTTTTATTTTACAGAGAAGAATGTAGAGATCATTACCTGTAAATTCCTGTTCCAGCGCCATCTGAACAGCGTTCTGGTAACCTCTTTGAAGATGCCATGCATTATTGTACTTGAAAGGTATGCAACTTCTTCTTTTCTTTTGAGTTGCGATCTTAATCATGATAGGAGTGTGATCGCTTATGGAATGATTGCCAAAATTTATGCCAAATTGGTTAAACTTATCAGTCCATAATTTATTTACAAAGACCCAGTCTATTTTACTATGTATAGAGAAATTGAGGCCTCCTCTCCATGTATAGTAATTTCCTGTGAATTCTAGCTCAATGAGATTAGATTTAGTAATACAATCCATGAATTCCTGATCACCCCTATCACTATAAATACCGTTATTTAGTCTATCAATAGAAGATAAAATAACGTTAAAATCGCCTGCCACTATCCAAGGAAGTCTAATACTCATAGATTGATCAATGATATAGTTCCATAGGTCTTTTATCCTCATTTCCACATTGAATGCATAAATAATGGTACAAATCATGCTAAGGCCACTAGCATTATATAGGATGCAAGAGATATATTGTTCATTCATCTGGCATATAATATTAGACCACTGTGTAGAATTCCAAAATATAAGAATGCGACTTATTTGATGATCTAAAATGTTATGTGAAAATTTCCATTTAGGTTGAATTTTATTCATAAATCTATCGATACTATCTAAAGATAGTTTATTTTCAAGAATGCTAATAAAAGAAAACCTGTTACTGTGCAATAATCTAATAATTTCCTATTGTTTGACTGGGGCATTCATACACCTAATGTTGCAGAATAGGAACTCCATTTACTGATTGCTTTCGGATTTGCTACTGTTTTCTTGGGGAGTAGCATTCCCTAGTAATTTAGCTTTCTTCGAGTTTTTGTTCTTTCCTTTTAGTTGATTAACAATGGAGTGCCATGCAAGGTTGTCTACCACGTCCTGATTTGCTGTGGCTTTAAACTCAAAGGGAACTTCGTCTGTCCTGATTTTTCACGTGTTGTAATGTTTTAAAGTGTTTAGAGAGATGGAATTTTTCTCTATGGAGTCAGGTCTTGTATCCATATCAGATAGTTCTGCATTAATGTTACTTGGGTCAGCGTTATAAATTTCTGAGTTTGTGTGCTTTGCCTGTAAATTTTTATGAAATTCTTTGTTCATATCTTTTGAGTTTGCATTTGTAATAGAGTTCGATTTGACTGTGCTTGGTTAGACAAATTGACCTTCTTCTGTAAGGTTCTGAGAGGGTTCAATCATATCTGTCTTAAGATGATTCGGATCAATGGAATTCTTTATTTCTGCACCGTCTGTTGACATATGATTATTGGACTGAGTACCTTGGAAAATTTGACTATTATTCTCATCATTTACTATATGGTTCCCACCGATGTCAATTATCATGTTAGAGTTTCCTTCATTTGTGGACTTGTCACTCATTTTTGGCTTCCAGATTTTATTAAATTGACAGTTAGTTTCAGCATGGCCAAAACTTGAGCAATTTATACATATCGATGGTTTCCATTCGTAGACCACATCTTGTCATATCATTTTGTCATCCTTAGTTATAATAGGTATTTTACTAAGGAATTTGAAGGAATTATTTATTTCAATTAGCACTCTAGCGTAAGCAATTTTGATGATACATTCAGTGAATTTATCCAATCTAATTGGGGAACCAAGCAACGATGCAATACGGCTAATCCCTTCTTCTGTCCAATAGTCAAGGGGAAGGTTAGGAAATTGAACCAAATTGGAATTGAGTGAAGAAGCTCTTTATTGAGTTGCATTCCTAAAGACCACCTTTTCATCATCATCAATTTTTTGTTATAAAAACTATGGTCCTCCTTCCAGAATTTTATCACAATCTTGTTTTTTTATTGAATTTTATCACATAGAATCCGTTTTCTTTAGAGTAAATCGAGAATTCATCTTCTGGTTTCCAGACTCTAAGGATATAGTCTTTGAAATATGGATAATATGGTTTAGGACCGACTACATATACCACTATTGCATTGTCCCATTGTTTTTTATCTTTTAGCACAACCTCGTCAGACATTTTGGCACATTTCATAGAATTTAATTCATGTGGTTGATAGAACTTTATGTTGAATATGCGCTTGGCGCTTATATGATTTTTGTTTGATGATACCAAACACATATACATTCATTTAAATGTATTTGTTAATGTACTATTTTATGTTTCGTAGATTAAATAAATATTTGTTGAATTAAATAAAGTACACAGAATTTGAATTTAAACAGAAATTTTATTCAAACAAATATTTATTACAATCTTGAATAGTACAAATTCAAGCTCTCACTATACATATACAATTTTGAATACATCACGATTTCAATTTACACTAATAACCTCACTACATATCACTCACACTCGTATTTTGTCTTCAACTACATTCCAGTTTGAATCCAACATCTGAGCAATCTGCAAAAATATTCACCAACGCAGTAAAATTGAAAAAGAAATATTTTTGCAACAGAAAATGAAATATGATTTTTGAAAATATGATTTGCCTCAGTTATTTGGGTTGTTCGTCATAATTTACATTTGAATTCATCACACACGAACAGTGTGACATGCACAGTGTATCACTGTACATGCCACAAGGCCGTGCACATCGATATACACTTGATAATGCTACAGGGACAGGCGAGCACAGGTCAAACCCAAATGAAAAGCCGGGTTCAACTCACGTGCAATATATTTAAAATCACGACACGAGCACAAGGTCAAACCCGAGTTTTTGAAACTGGATTCAACTCAAGTGAAATTTCAAGAATCAACATGAATGGATGCAAAGACCAGAGTAGTACAGTGTGGCAATGCATCTGAACGACTACAACTTCAAGTAGTAACCAACACAATGAACAGTCCCAAAATGAAAATCAGGGTCAACAATTTCAAGTGACAACCATAATGAAGACCAACAGCAAAAGGGAGTGCAGATCAACCATGCATGAAGAACCAGAAGTATAAGTATGGCAGTGAAACTCAGTGAAGTGCATAAGCAACATGACAGCAGACCAGTGCCAACAACCAAGTGAAGAACATGAATGCAACAAGTTTACGAAGATACACATGAACATGAAACCAAAGTATGATCAATATCAAATGAACTAATGAATCAACTGCAATGCAACACAAATGTGTTCACATTAACCAAGCTACATACACCAAAGCTAACAGCAGTGTCAAGAAACTCAAGTGCTACCAGATAATAAACAACACATTACAACAGTACAAGTGACACCACAGTGCACAGAAGACTCAATGCACAGCGAGTATGCAACAGAATTTCAAATGAAGCAAATCCAACTTTATATGCAAAATGCAAGTGATAGTGAATATGTACAAGTGCAGTGTTCAAGACAAAGCAAGCAAGTTCGACAAGCAGCAAACAATAATCAACGTCCAGTAATTCACGTCACAAACCAATTTCAAGTTGAACGAATTCAAAGGCCGAAGTAAACACTCATTGTCAAGGCCGAAGTGACAGTGAAATCGCCATGTCAATGTTGAACAAGTCAAAGTAAAAATGCCAGAAAACAAAATACCGTGGTAGCCAAGAAATCAACACGTGAAATATACAAATTTGACAAAGTCAGATGAATCATCAAACGTTCAAGCCGAGAATTACAAATCAAGTTGACCGAGCATTTCAAGTATATACGATTGTGAACTAGTCAGAATAAATCGCAATCATCCAACAATAATCGAACGGCCAAAGCAACAAATTTTGAAGCAATCAGACGAACAGAAAATAAGGTGATCGAACCCTATAAATTGAAATCATCATCGGCAATTTTTGAGTATCAAGTTCAAGAATCAACCCAGTAAAGCAAAAGGATAAATTACATACTGAAATCGCAAACGTCGAACTCGATCAAGCAGCAGTGAGCAACTCAGAGAAATAGTCGATCGACATAGAGAGGAGCTAAATCAATCATACGATCGAGCTACTATCGGTTGCTTCTAATTTACAACCCTAATTTGGAACAAAGGGAATGAAACCCTGATTTGCAAAGAAGAGAAGAGAGCCTCCATTATTCAAGTAACCAGGCCGATAAAAATAAAAAGGGAAGAAGGGGGACGCATTTGTTTTGGGCCGGCTCTAATAATTTTAATTAGGGCTTAGTTTTAAAAATAAGGGTTTTGGGTTTAATTTTTTGTTAATTGTTGTTTTTACTTTTCAAGTCAAAGAATCTGTAAATCACCACCTAGGTTGTAGGTAGTGTCAGATTGTCTAGTTAGAATTAGTTCAGTGAGCAGGGTGTGCGAGTTTGCAAAGCTCTATAGGCGGGAGAAGAGTTTGCGAGTAAGCGAAACTCTATAGGCGGAGCAGGGTGTGCGAGTCTATGAGAGTGTTTGTGAGCGAAAGCAAAAGGTTTGCGAATCTAGTAGAGTGTTTGTAAGCGGGATACTGTTTAATTCTAATATAAATCTGGGAATGCAGCAGTAGGCAGGGGTTGCCGAAGCTGGGTAAATTTTGTGTGTGATTTACTTTTCAGCATATTTATTTCTGCAGTTTGTTTCTGTGTTTAAATCGAGAAAATTTTCTATAACCCTATTCACCCCCCTCTAGGGTTAATCTAGATCCTACAAGTGGTATCAAAGCCCGGTATTTTTCTTTAACTCTAGAGTCATGAATTCATCAAATAATGCTTTTTCTGAGGGGCAATCTATTGCTAGGCCACCCATGTTTAACGGGAATGATTATTCTTATTGGAAAGTTAGGATGGGTATATATCTTAGTTCTGTTGATTATGATGTTTGGGATATTATTGAAACTGGCTATAAATCTCCCACTATAACCGTTGGTGATACTGAGATTCCTAAACCTAAGGATAGGTGGGATGCTAACGATAAGAGATTAAAAACTACAAATGCTAAAGCCATGAATGCTTTGATATGTGCTCTTGATAAAAATGAATTTAATAGAATTTCTCATTGTACAACAGCACAGGAAATTTGGCACACTTTGGAGGTGACACACGAAGGAACTTCTCAAGTCAAGGAGTCTCGTCTAGCCCTATTCAGCAATGAATATGAGAACTTTGTGATGGACAAAGGCGAGAGCATAAATGACATGTTTGGACGCTTTTCAACTTTGGTGTACAACGCTAAAGCGCTTAGGAAGGTCTTCACTGAGGTAGAGCTTGTGAGAAAGGTGCTACGAGTCTTGCCAATGAACTTTGAGGCAAAAGTCACGGCAATACAAGAATCGAAAGATCTGAGTAAACTAAGCATGGAGGAGTTGATTGGTAACTTGATGACATATGAGCTTGAGCTAAAAGCAAAGGAAGAACGCAACAACTCCGAACCAAAGAAGAAGACAATTGCCTTAAAGAGCAAAGAAGAAAGCGATGATGAAGAAGAAGATCCAATCGAAGAGCTTGCAATGGCTGTCAATAATCTTAGAAAATGGTCGAAATTCAAGCCACGCAAGAAGAAAACGAAGGGCAATAGGTCAAAAGATTCTGACAACTCCGATAATGAACTGACGTGCTATAATTGCAACAAGCCTGGCCACTTCATACAAAAATGGCCACTTCTCAAAAACAACAAAGGAAAGAAAAAGAAGAAGAAGGCCTTTGCAGTGACTTGGGATGATGAAGAAGGAGAGGTAGTTTCGGATAGCAGCTCAGAGGAAGCTAACTTGTGTTGTATGGCAAAATCAGAATCAGAAGCAAGCTCCGAGGAATCTAGTGAGGCAGGTGAGTATTCCTATAGAGATCTTGTTTTTATGTGCTTAGATCTTACTAAAACAATTGATAGTCTTGAATCAAAAATTGAAAAACTGAAATCTGAAAGGAGGAAACTCGCCCATGAAAATTTTAGGTTAGAAACTGAACTTGAAAAAATTCAAAACCTAGACTGTAAAAATTGTAAGATTTTAGATTCAGAATTATCAAAACTTAGGAATAACTTTGAGAATCTTGAAAAAGAAAACTTGAATCTTAAGGAAACCATTGACACTAGGAAAAATGATTTTATAAATAGATGCACCTCACTTGTCACTGAAAACACAACATTAAAAACCAAAGTCCAAAATCTTGAGAAATCTCTGAATAACTTTTCAAAAGGAGAAAAATCTTTCAAAATGTTATTGGGAAATCAAATTTTTGCTAACAACAGAAAAGGACTAGGTTTTGGGAAATCACAAGATGATGATAATGCAAAAGGTAAAAGTGTCTTTGCTCGATCTGAAATAATTGGACATCATGTTGAAAATTGTAGTCATAGGGACAAGAACACAAAATTTATACAAGTTTGGGTTCCTAAGAATTCTACAAATAAATTTCATGTCTATTGGAACAAGAATAAAAGGTCTAAACAAATTTGGGTTCCAAAGGGTTTGTTTATTCACAATGCTTCTGCCACTAACAACCATGGACCTATAAAAACAAATAGGTCAAAAAAATCTTTCATCGTGTAGGTATGGTGGCAGGCTAAGGAACAACAACAGTGTTCTCTAGATTTTGGCTGTTCCAGAAACACAACGGGCAACAAAGAAAAGTTCCTTAGCCTAGTATAAAGGTGACAGAATCACAATGGACAACAATGAAAAATTATCGTAAAGGTAAAACAGGTAAATTTGTTTTTGAACGATATATTAAATGTGATAATCTGCACCGTAATCTTAATTAAATCAGCCAGTAATGTGATGATGAAATGAATGATGTCTTTAATTCTGACTTATTCTTAATTGATATGATTTCTTTTGACTTGTTCTGACCTTGATTTGTGCTTAAATGATGACCAATCAGATTTTCAACTTTGAACTAATCCATATAAATTTGTTCGGTCAAATGATGGTATTTTATTGATCTTTGATTACTCATGCTACACGTAGATAAATTTGTTTTGACATTTTGGTCACTGCTTGTAAATTTGCACGATTTCAAATTTCATGTGAGAGCTGTTAAAAAGGTTTTTAAGAAATTGTTGAAACTTCAAGAAATTGTTTTTGAAATAATTATGATGTTGATTGATTGTTGATTACTCATGAATATAACTGTTTATCCTACGGTTTCTGAAATTAACACTATGATATTTGTTTGAGTGTTAACATGCTTCATTTCAAATTTCATTCTGAGATAGTTTGTTGAAATTTCACAAATCTGGTCTTTGACATCCAACGAGTGAATATTGAGTGAAATTTAAATTCAGATGCAGATTACACTGGTAATATAGTTGATAGAAAAATTACTAGTGAAACATGATTAATCTTTGAAACATTCATTTGATGCATCATTTTTCAAAGAAAATATCTGCATATTTTTCACTTGAAATAACTTTTCAAATAGCAGAATTTTTTCTCATATAACCCCTTCGAGAAAATCATTGTTGACCATATTTTCAGATTAGTCATTCTTATTTGATTTTAAATGAAAATTTTTGACTAATCCGACTCCCTGCTGATTATCGAAAAGATAAATAGTGATTGAAAAAGTGATGAGTGTCGATATTTGTCATACATTACTCAAGACAGTATATTTAGAAAATTTTCTTCAGAATTTCATAACAAGAGTTATAAAAACTTTTTGTTGGGTAAAAATTCCATGATCATTTCTATTTCTATCATCTTTCTATCGACCATCACTCATCAAAATCATATATAGTATGTAAATTTGTGGTAGTTTACAAAGGAAATTATTCGTTCTTCAATTTATTATTATAAAGGAAATTATCTGTGCTTCAATTTATTATATTCTTCAATAAATATAAATATTCAAAGTATTCACTCTCATTTAAAAGTCCTCACGGTTATGCATGGGTGAATTACTTGGATTTTTGATTATGTGCTTCCATGCTGATTTAAAAGTCCTTACGGTTATGCATGTATGGAACGCATATCAAAATTAATTGATTAAATAGACAAGTTGATTCTAATCCCATTTAAAAGTCCTTACAGTCATGCGTGGTTAGAAGATACTTGAATTATTTTTAAATAAAAATTGTGAATACTACTAATCTCATTTAAAAGTCATAACGGTTATGCATGGTTAGTATAAATTCAAATTTCCTGAAATAAATATACCACAAATAGACAGAACTGTATGATTTTTGATGATTTTATCCCCATCACTTCTGAAAGTGGAATATGCGTCTGACAAGGGTAATTATGATTTTTTTTTTGAGTTTTATTGAAATTTGATATTTATATTCAATTGAGTTAAATGTTTGGTTCATGTCTATCACTTCATCCCTATTTTTATAACACTGTTATTCTTTTGCTGATAACAAAAGGGGGAGAGAAAAGTTAAGATTTTGTCAAATAAAATCAAGCAAAGGTCAAATAATCTTTCCATTTGCATCTAGGCTTAATTATATATTTCTATTTGTACGCATATATGTAGGGGGAGCATCATGTAGAGAGGAAACATTTAAATAGGGGGAGCAATTAAAGTATATCATTGATTACAAGATCTTAATTATATGTTTGTTATCATCAAAAGGGGGAGAATATTGAATATGCGCTTGGCGCTTATATGATTTTTGTTTGATGACACAAAACATATATACATTCATTTAAATGTATTTGTTAATGTACTATTTTATGTTTCATAGATTAAATAAATATTTGTTGAATTAAATAAAGTACACAGAATTTGAATTTAAACAGAAATTTTATACAAATAAATATTTATTACAATCTTGAATAGTACAAATTCAAGCTCTCACTATACATATACAATTTTGAATACATCATGATTTCAATTTACACTAATAACCTCACTACATATCACTCACACTCGTATTTTGTCTTCAACTACATTCCAGTTTGAATCCAGCATCTGAGCAATCTGCAAAAATATTCACCAACGCAGTAAAATTGAAAAAGAAATATTTTTGCAACAGAAAATGAAATATGATTTTTGAAAATATGATTTGCCTCAGTTATTTGGGTTGTTCGTCATAATTTACATTTGAATTCACCACACACGAACAGTGTGACATGCACAGTGTATCACTGTACATGCCACAAGGCCGTGCACATCGATATACACTTGATAATGCTACAGGGACAGGTGAGCACAGGTCAAACCCAAATGAAAAGCCGGGTTCAACTCACGTGCAATATATTTAAAATCACGACACGAGCACAAGGTCAAACCCGAGTTTTTGAAACTGGATTCAACTCAAGTGAAATTTCAAGAATCAACAAGAAGGGATGCAAAGACCAGAGTAGTACAGTGTGGGAATGCACTTGAAAGACTACAGCATCAAGTAGTAACCAACACAATGAACAGTCCCAAAATGAAAATCAGGGTCAACAATTTCAAGTGACAACCAGAATGAAGACCAACAACAAAAGGGAGTGCAGATCAACCACGCATGAAGAACCGGAAGTATAAGTATGGCAGTGAAACTCAGTGAAGTGCAAAAGCAACATGACAGCAGACCAGTGTCAACAACCAAGTGAAGAACATGAATGCAACAAGTTTACGAAGATACACATTGTAACGACCCAGAATTTTTATTAATTAAAATTTGAATATTTAACTAATTTTAAATATTTATAAGTGAATTTATAAGTCGAATAAATTTTTATTTGAATTATTGGATTTAATTGGATAATTAAATCAATAATTTAATATGTTAAATTATGGAAATAATTGAAAAATCGAGTTAAATATGATTGAAAATGATTTGTAAAATTTTATTTTATCATGTTGAAGTTAGAATGATATTTTAGAACTTTTAAAATCGAATTAAAAGTTAATTTGTGAAAATTGAATATTTTAATATTTAATAATCGACTGTAAAATAGACAATTTTTGAACAGTCTCAGAATTGAACGAAACCAGTTTCATTAGATCCGTAATAGTTAGTTATTACCGGATTTCGATTTTCGTGTCAATCGGAGTTATCGTTTGATCGTGGCAGCTCGAAACGCATCGAATTATTTTTAAATTAAATTTGGCGAGTCAAAATAGCCATTTTCAAAAAGTCTCGGATTTCGACGAAACCAGTTTCATCGGATCCGTAATATGATATTATTGTAAGGTTTAAAATTTCAAGTCAATTGGATTTACCGTTTGTCTGGTACGAATTAAAACGCCTAGAAATCGATTTAAATCGGTTTAATTTAAATTGAGCGTTTACAGCCATAACTCGCACAGATACCCGAATTAGCTTCCGAAACCTGTTCCATTATGTCCAGAACGCGGGATAAACCCTAGGTACGTCAGTTTCGGCGCCTAAATCGGAGTTCGGAATTTCCGGGTGAATAGTGTCGATCGTTTCTCTATAAATAGCACCACCCCTTCATAAAATTAAAAAAAAAAGAAAGAAAAGTCAAAACCCTAAACCTAATTTGCTAGCCACCACTTTTAGGTTGAATGGCCAGAAATTCTCCTCTTTCTCCTCTCAATCTCTCTCAATCTACAAAGATTTAGCCAAGGTGTTCAACACGAAAGTCGTAGAGCTCGACGAGAGCTTCGATTCCATACGGTGATGATCGGAAACGGAGCAACGTGGGAGGAGCTACATGGGGCCGTTCTCTACAGCTGCGCACGCATTCCTAGGAGGAGGAGGGGGCCGAGTTTGCTGGTGTTTGGGCCGAGTGTGGTTGTGGTGGAGAGCTTCGAGTTGCAACTTCCTGATCGCGTTCAAGTTCATCGATGTGGTCGAATTTTCAAACCCTAATTTTCACTTGATGGGTTTGTATGTGCGGCCTCTTACCTGATGTACACGCACGTTTGGGAAGAAAGGTTACACGGCCAGGATGGAAGGGCAGTGGATCCAGTGGCTGTGATGAAGCAAGGTTTATAAATAGTTAAGTTATGTTGTAATTATATAAATAAAAATTCGTGTAACTTCAAAAATTCATAACTTTTTCATACGAGGTCGAAAACGCGCGAAACCAGTTGCGTTGGAATCGTATGGACGAGCACTACGCGGTGGAGTTGGTTTGGAGTTGTTTGGAGTTAGTGAGAATTTTGGGTAAAATTAAACGCGCGTTTAATTTTAATCGAAATAAATCGCTAAAAAGGAAATTAAAATCAAGGTGAGAACTTCTCACTCAATCGAATTAGTTTCGATTTTATTTTAAATAGTTAGATTTAAAATATTTGAATGCATGTTTGAATGATGATTGATATCTATTGATTGTTAAAATAGACATTATACGCCGTTAGTAAGCGGATGTTATTTAATAAAACATATACCGCGAATATTTCATAAACAGTGAAATTGGTATTATATATAATATCAATATATATATATATTGGCATATGTATATATTGCAGTTGTTGATTTCCCGTATTTTTTAGCGGATGAGACCCTATTACGCCGTTATTAAACGGATAATATTTATTAAGAACATATACCGCGATAATTTCGTACTGGAGCGAAATTGGTATTGTGCTAATGTTTGTGGATGCAGGAAAACAGGTTGGAGGGATCCAACTGGATTCCTCAACAGTTTTTATTTGATTTCAGATATTTTGATATTTGATGGATTATCATATCGATATATGATGGATCGTTGTAGTCGTGATTGACTATTTGGTGTGTAGCATCATTGGACCCAGATTTTGGGATTTTAAAATGATTTTAAAGTGATTTTTGAAAATATACTATATTTTTGGAATTGATCCATTATAAATAAATAATGATATAATTTTTAAAGTTATAAAAATTATGATTTTTGAGAATATAGTTAAAAGCTGATTTTTGAGAAATATGGGTTAATGACTTTATAAAATAGTTTAAAATTGAGATTATGGAATTCATTATAAAAGAGTTCAAATATAGGATTCATAAAATTTGATTATTTTATAAATCAAGAGAATGATGAAGTTTTTAAAGGAATTTAAAGACGTTTTAAAGAATAATATAAATTAATTTATATTAAAGAGATTTATAAATGGATATTTATAAATTGAAATGTTGACATTATAAAACGAGTTTATAAGTGTTTGAATGAAGTGAAAATGAATTTCATAAATGAATGAAATTTATAGAATTATAAACTGTGAAGTTATAAATGAAATTTTATAAACAGTAGGTTTATAAAATTTGTGAAGTTATTTGAAGAATGGTTTTGGATAAATCATTAAATCTTATAAGTTATAAGATTTATAATTTGGGAAGTTTAAAAGAACGTTTTTGTAAACAAATAAATTATAAGTATTTAACTTATAAAATGAACTTTTAGTTTATAATTGAGTTATAAACTGGAATAGGTTAATAAAGGAATTTGTAAAAGGAAGTTGTTATAAAATAAATAGAAATGGAATTTATAAACGTTGTTTTATAAATTCGCAAACGACTTATTTTGATAAGTAAATTGTTATAACTTATTAATGGAGTTATATTCACGTTTTAGACAGTGAATAATCCTTTAAAATAAAATGAATAAAAAAAAGGATGAAATTTGTTAATGAAGTATATTCACGTTTTTGAATAGTGAATAATACGTTAAAGAAAATGTTTGAATGTGATGTTTAAATAGAATTAAAACTATCTAACGATGTTTTAAAATGTGTTGAGATTCGAAACCATAGATTTCAACATTTATCATTGAAATAGACGTTTTCGAGAAATAAAAGGAAATGGTGGACTATAACACTGTTGTTATAGTAAATGATTTCCGAAAGGAAATGTTTTGAATAGTATTGGGATTTATATATCTATTTTAATTTCGAATCCCTATACTAGTGATTTTGGGTTGTCGTAACGATGTTTTATGCAACATTCGTTTAGACCCAAATAAATATGTTTAAGAGAATGATTTCCTTAATAGAATGAAATATATACTAAATTTCGATTTAAGTATATTGAATATTTTCCAAGGTTGAAAATAAAAAGATTTGTGAATTACTTATTTTTAATAAGTATGGAATTGTTTTCCAATATAAAGTGAATATAGAGAATTTATCTTTTTGAAGATAAATTGAAATGGATTATTGAAATCATATGCAGGGATATTTTGGGAATATAAATTCATTAAGGAATTTATAAATGAAAAAGGGAATTAGTTTGGAAATAAATATTGATTTATTTTTGAAGTGTTGAAATTATATATCTTATAAAGATATTTTGGGAAAATAAAAAAATTTGGAAAATTATTTGGAATCTGGTGATGTTGTGCATATCCATTGATAGTTCAATAGCCGACTATCAATATTTCCCTTTGAATGGGTATTTGGATGTGATTTGATTGAATTTAAATGCCACACTTATTTTTGAATAAGCGCTCACTATTCGGGTTAACCGGGAAAGGACCATGGGGTCGTATAACCCATTCCGAATATGTGATACGTCGTTGTGAATTGCATTTGAAGATCGGTGTTGAAGACCGAATATTTGCGAGAGCGATAGGATGACCTGTCGATTGACTCTGCACCGAGTTGCTCCGGTATAGAGTTCTCCATTGTGATGGTGAATCCGATCAGGATTGTGAATATCCGGATTGCAAGGGATTCGTAAGAAGTGCCTTCGGTTTTTTTCGAGCCCGGAACAGACTTGTATGGATTGTATGTCTGACATTACAAGTTGAGATATAAAGCCTATTTCTTTCAAATATATTTCTGTTGGTGGCGGAGAATTTATTCTTTTAGCTTAACACCCTTCTCTGAGATGTACGAGCTCAGAGGTTATATAGTTGAAGTTATCAGCGATATATTCCCAATTTGGTAATGTGACATGCTGAGTGATGCTGAAATGATCATTGTGTTGATTATTGTGATAGGATCGTTTATTTGATCGTCTATCTTAGTGATCATTGTGTTGATCATTTGTTGACCCAAAGCATGGCTTTTGTATAAAGTATGTTTTTGTGGACGTGACTTCGTCGAGCCTCACACCCCGTGAATGGTCAAAACAGGAAAGAAGCAGCAAGGTTATGAGGGGTAGCGCCCTTTAGGATATGTGCATTTCCTTCTGGAAAAGGGTGGTATCATGGTATGGAGCCCAGATACTTACTCATGTTGAAACACTTTATTATTATGATTGTGTGAATTGATTACGAGCGCTCGGTGATAAAGGTCCCAAAGGACCGGGGGATGGCATATTCGGTCAGTTGTTACCCAGTTAGGGGTAACCCGGCCTTGTGTTGGTAGAGATCCGGTTTGGTTCTCGGGGATGTCCATCCAGAGGCATTCTCATGTGGCAATGGGAAGTTCCTTGGCCTGACCATTTGTTGGAAATCCAAAGAAACAATACGAAACTTGTACGGTATTAGTTGTATAACCTGCTATGGAATGTGGCGGTAACCTGCTATTGAACATAGTTAGCTATAGTAGGCATACGATAATGGTCGTATGTTGGCTAAGATTTATATTCTACTTTCGAAATGAATTTTTCTCTACACTATGCACTAGTAATAATATGAAATGTTCTTTTAAATGCGTATCAAGCATCTTTGACTATCATAAGGAGAAATCTCCTCCGATTCTGCGTTTGCATTGTGTGTGTGTGCGGGAGGCCTTATGGTAGTCTCATTTTTTAAAAGCATTGCGAATTGATTTAAAAATATTCCTCTATTTTGATTTCTAAAGTAAATAAACTGTTTTGAGTTCTCACACCAGTCACATGACTGACTCGGAGTTTATTGTTTTCCTTCCTAAACTCTGGGTGCCCACCAATTTCCACACGGGCAGTTAAGAGTTAAGGTTTATCAGGATATTCTGGATATTCTGGAGTTGCTGGAGGCAAGGTGGATGGCATGGCGTATTACTAGTATATAGTATTTCTTTTCCGCTGTTTTTTGTTTGTTGTGTACACTATGATGATATGATGTAATGAAATGTGATGTAATGTAATAACTGATATAGTTCTTTATTTAAAGATTATTCATTTATTATTATATGTTGTTCCGCTGCGAATTGTGAGATGCTGTTATTGTTCTGTTGTTTTCTTTCTGTTCCGTTCTATTTTTCTGTTTTTCTATTTTCTTCTACCTCTTTCTTTTCTTAAATTCTTTTTAAAAAACAATAACATTCCGTGTTTCCGGCCTTCGATTTCTCGGCAGTCGATAAAGTGAGTGTCGATGTTGAATTTTCGAAAGTCGAAAATTTTCGGGGCGTTACATTTGGTATCAGAGCTGTTGGTTAAGTGACAACCATGGTTCTGTTGGGTATTACTCATTAGAGATAGAGTCAGTAGTACTCTAGAATGAGTTTGAGTGTAATAATAGCTATGAGAGCGTATTTGTTAGTGAATATGAAATTGTTTTATATTGTGATGATTGGTTTATTGAGTGGCGTATGAACCTTCGTCGGCACGGTCTGGACAACTATGCCGAAGGGGTTTATAAACATTTGAATAGAACAATTCGGCACAATATTGTTTTAAATTGGGTAAATAAAATAATTTTACCTTGATTATATTTTTGTATATAAAGGAATAATTTTTCAGAATTATTAAAGTGTATATAAGTTGATTGTTTGGTTGTTTGAATAATCTAAATAAAAGAATAATTGTATAAGCAAAAGAATTATAAGAATTGAATTATAATTAAAGTGATTTACAATTGTGAAATAAACTTATATATATAAGAAGTGAAACTATATGAATATGAGTTGTAAATAAAAGTGATAAATGTGAACTTGAGTTATATAAATGAAATTCAACTTTTGTAATTGAATTGAATGAATGGATTGAATGTTAATCAATTGAATGTGAATAATTGATATGAAATGATGAATATAAGTGTTAATTCATTAAAATCTAATGTTATTGGAAGTTGAAAAATTAAATAAATTGAATGGAAGTCAATTTAATTTAAGGAGTTGAACCAAAATGAATATAAGCAAAGGAATTTGGTTGAAATGGATATACATTGGTTGTTATATGATTGTTAGTTGATTGTTGATTGATTGTATATAATTCATTAAGTGTTAGTGAAATTGGAAGCTATGAAATTGAATTCAAATTGAAAGTAAATAAATTTGAATATAATTGAAAGTGAATTGGATTTAATTAGTGAATGCAAACTAATTAAAGTTTAATATGGATGAATGTTAGTAAAAACATCCACTATTAATGAATCAAATGTGATTTAAATTGAAAACCATTTCATTGAATATGAATGAGAATATGAATGAGTATTTAGTTGGTTGATGGTTGAATATATATTGCTATTGAATACATTTGCTATGTTAGCATATATAGTTATTATGTTGCTATATGTTGTATATCGATACTATTTTCATATGTACATGTTCTCATGTTGTTTGTTGAGTGTTTAGTAGGTGCGGATCGCGTTTGCTTCGCATTTGGAGCTCGCTTTAGCGCTATATTAGCCATATACGCTTGCTAATAAAATATAAGGTACATATCTCGGATTAAATATCGTACTTTTATACTTTTTTCCCTTCGGGATGCCTCATTACTTGATGAGATGTATATTTGTGATATATATACTGTCATTTTTTTTTCGGATCGAGCCGCGCAAAGGAGACTATGGCGAATTTTTTCGAAAATTTAAGGCGTTAGAAAAATTTGAGAAAAATTGGAAATTTTTTGAAACTTTAACTTTGTTTTGAAGTTGAAAGTTAAACAATAGTAGTTGTTTTTGAAAACATAACTAAGTATGATCTGAAAACTTAGTAAATATTTTGTAAGAAGTTTAACTATGAATTTAGAAAATTAATAGATTCTGTAACTTTTCTTACTTGTAATTTCGAGGACGAAATTCTTTTAAGGGGGAAAGATTGTAACGACCGAGAATTTTTATTAATTAAAATTTGAATATTTAACTAATTTTAAATATTTATAAGTGAATTTATAAGTCGAATAAATTTTTATTTGAATTATTGGTTTAATTGGATAATTAAATCAATAATTTAATATGTTAAATTATGGAAATAATTGAAAAATCGAGTTAAATATGATTGAAAATGATTTGTAAAATTTTATTTTACCATGTTGAAGTTAGAATGATATTTTAGAACTTTTAAAATCGAATTAAAAATTAATTTGTGAAAATTGAATATTTTAATATTTAATAATCGACTGTAAAATAGCCAATTTTTGAACAGTCTCAGAATTGAACGAAACCAGTTTCATTGGATCCGTAATAGTTAGTTATTACCGGATTTCAATTTTCGTGTCAATCGGAGTTATCGTTTGATCGTGGCAGCTCGAAACGCATCGAATTATTTTTAATTTAAATTTGGCGAGTCAAAATAGCCATTTTTCAAAAAGTCTCGGATTTCGACGAAACCAGTTTCATTGGATCCGTAATGTGATATTATTATAAGATTTCAAATTTCAAGTCAATTGGATTTACCGTTTGTCTGGTACGAATTAAAACGCCTAGAAATCGATTTAAATCGGTTTAATTTAAATTGAGCGTTTACAGCCATAACTCGCACAGATGCCCGAATTAGCTTCCGAAACCTGTTCCATTGTGTCCAGAACGCGGGATAAACCCTAGGTACGTCAGTTTCGGCGCCTAAATCGGAGTTCGGAATTTCCGGGTGAATAGTGTCGATCGTTTCTCTATAAATAGCACCACCCCTTCATAAAATTAAAAAAAAAAAAAGTCAAAACCCTAAACCTAATTTGCTAGCCGCCACTTTTAGGTTGAATGGCCAGAAATTCTCCTCTTTCTCCTCTCAATCTCTCTCAATCTACAAAGATTTAGCCAAGGTGTTCAACACGAAAGTCGTAGAGCTTGACGAGAGCTTCGATTCCATACGGTGATGATCGGAAACAGAGCAACGTGGGAGGAGCTACATGGGGCCGTTCTCTACAGCTGCGCATGCATTCCTAGGAGGAGGAGGGGGCCGAGTTTGCTGGTGTTTGGGCCGAGTGTGGTTGTGGTGGAGAGCTTCGAGTTGCAACTTCCTGATCGCGTTCAAGTTCATCGATGTGGTCGAATTTTCAAACCCTAATTTTCACTTGATGGGTTTGTATGTGCGGCCTCTTACCTGATGTACACGCACGTTTGGGAAGAAAGGTTACACGGCCAGGATGGAAGGGCAGTGGATCCAGTGGCTGTGATGAAGCAAGGTTTATAAATAGTTAAGTTATGTTGTAATTATATAAATAAAAATTCGTGTAACTTCAAAAATTCATAACTTTTTCATACGAGGTCGAAAACGTGCGAAACCAGTTGCATTGGAATCGTATTGACGAGCACTACGCGATGGAGTTGGTTTGGAGTCGTTTGGAGTTAGTGAGAATTTTGGGTAAAATTAAACGCGCGTTTAATTTTATTCGAAATAAATCGCTAAAAAGGAAATTAAAATCAAGGTGAGAACTTCTCACTCAATCGAATTAGTTTCGATTTTATTTTAAATAGTTAGATTTAAAATATTTGAATGCATGTTCGAATGATGATTGATATCTATTGATTGTTAAAATAGACATTATACGCCGTTAGTAAGCGGATGTTATTTAATAAAAACATATACCGCGAATATTTCATAAACAGTGAAATTGGTATTATATATAATATCAATATATATATATTGGCATATGTATATATTGCAGTTGTTGATTTCCCGTATTTTTTAGCGGATGAGACCCTATTACGCCGTTATTAAACGGATAATATTTATTAAGAACATATACCGCGATAATTTCGTACTGGAGCGAAATTGGTATTGTGCTAATGTTTGTGGATGCAGGAAAACAGGTTGGAGGGATCCAACTGGATTCCTCAACAGTTTTTATTTGATTTCAGATATTTTGATATTTGATGGATTATCATATCGATATATGATGGATCGTTGTAGTCGTGATTGACTATTTGGTGTGTAGCATCATTGGACCCAGATTTTGGGATTTTAAAATGATTTTAAAGTGATTTTTGAAAATATACTATATTTTTGGAATTGATCCATTATAAATAAATAATGATATAATTTTTAAAGTTATAAAAATTATGATTTTTGAGAATATAGTTAAAAGCTGATTTTTGAGAAATATGGGTTAATGACTTTATAAAATAGTTTAAAATTGAGATTATGGAATTCATTATAAAAGAGTTCAAATATAGGATTCATAAAATTTGATTATTTTATAAATCAATAGAATGATGAAGTTTTTAAAGGAATTTAAAGACGTTTTAAAGAATAATATAAATTAATTTATATTAAAGAGATTTATAAATGGATATTTATAAATTTAAATGTTGACATTATAAAACGAGTTTTTATAAGTGTTTGAATGAAGTGAAAATGAATTTCATAAATGAATGAAATTTATAGAATTATAAACTGTGAAGTTATAAATGAAATTTTATAAACAGTAGGTTTATAAAATTTGTGAAGTTATTTGAAGAATGGTTTTGGATAAATCATTAAATCTTATAAGTTATAAGATTTATAATTTGGGAAGTTTAAAAGAACGTTTTTATAAACAAATAAATTATAAGTATTTAACTTATAAAATGAACTTTTAGTTTATAATTGAGTTATAAACTGGAATAGGTTAATAAAGAAATTTATAAAAGGAAGTTGTTATAAAATAAATAGAAATGGAATTTATAAACGTTGTTTTATAAATTCGCAAACGACTTATTTTGATAAGTAAATTGTTATAACTTATTAATGGAGTTATATTCACGTTTTAGACAGTGAATAATCCTTTAAAATAAAATGAATAAAAAAAAGGATGAAATTTGTTAATGAAGTAAATTCATGTTTTTGAATAGTGAATAATACGTTAAAGAAAATGTTTGAATGTGATGTTTAAATAGAATTAAAACTATCTAACGATGTTTTAAAATGTGTTGAGATTCGAAACCATAGATTTCAACATTTATCGTTGAAATAGACGTTTTCGAGAAATAAAAGGAAATGGTGGACTATAACACTGTTGTTATAGTAAATGATTTCCGAAAGGAAATGTTTTGAATAGTATTGGGATTTATATATCTATTTTAATTTCGAATCCCTATACTAGTGATTTTGGGTTGTCGTAACGATGTTTTATGCAACATTCGTTTAGACCCAAATAAATATGTTTAAGAGAATGATTTCCTTAATAGAATGAAATATATACTAAATTTCGATTTAAGTATATTGAATATTTTCCAAGGTTGAAAATAAAAAGATTTGTGAAGTACTTATTTTTAATAAGCATGGAATTGTTTTCCAATATAAAGTGAATATAGAGAATTTATCTTTTTGAAGATAAATTGAAATGGATTATTGAAATCATATGCAGGGATATTTTGGGAATATAAATTCATTAAGGAATTTATAAATGAAAAAGGGAATTAGTTTGGAAATAAATATTGATTTATTTTTGAAGTGTTGAAATTATATATCTTATAAAGATATTTTGGGAAAATAAAAAAATTTGGAAAATTATTTGGAATCTGGTGATGTTGTGCATATCCATTGATAGTTCAATAGCCGACTATCAATATTTCCCTTTGAATGGGTATTTGGATGTGATTTGATTGAATTTAAATGCCACACTTATTTTTGAATAAGCGCTCACTATTCGGGTTAACCGGGAAAGGACCATGGGGTCGTATAACCCATTCCGAATATGTGATACGTCGTTGTGAATTGCATTTGAAGATCGGTGTTGAAGACCGGATATTTGCGAGAGCGATAGGATGACCTGTCGATTGACTCTGCACCGAGTTGCTCCGGTATAGAGTTCTCCATTGTGATGGTGATCCGATCAGGATTGTGAATATCCGGATTGCAAGGGCTTCGTAAGAAGTGCGTTCGGTTTTGTTCGAGCCCGGAACAGACTTGTATGGATTGTATGTCTGACATTACAAGTTGAGATATAAAGCCGATTTCTTTCAAATATATTTCTGTTGGTGGCGGAGAATTTATTCTTTTAGCTTAACACCCTTCTCTGAGACGTACGAGCTCAGAGGTTATATAGTTGAAGTTATCAGCGATATATTCCCAATTTGGTAATGTGACATGCTGAGTGATGCTGAAATGATCATTGTGTTGATTATTGTGATAGGATCGTTTATTTGATCGTCTATCTTAGTGATCATTGTGTTGATCATTTGTTGACCCAAAGCATGGCTTTTGTATAAAGTATGTTTTTGTGGACGTGACTTCGTCGAGCCTCACACCCCGTGAATGGTCAAAACAGGAAAGAAGCAGCAAGGTTATGAGGGGTAGCGCCCTTTAGGATATGTGCATTTCCTTTTGAAAAAGGGTGGTATCATGGTATGGAGCCCAGATACTTACTCATGTTGAAACACTTTATTATTATGATTGTGTGAATTGATTACGAGCGCTCGGTGATAAAGGTCCCAAAGGACCGGGGGATGGCATATTCGGTCAGTTGTTACTCAGTTAGGGGTAACCCGGCCTTGTGTTGGTAGAGATCCGGTTTGGTTCTCGGGGATGTCCATCCAGAGGCATTCTCATGTGGCAATGGGAAGTTCCTTGGCCTGACCATTTGTTAGAAATCCAAAGAAACAATACGAAACTTGTACGGTATTAGTTGTATAACCTGCTATGGAATGTGGCGGTAACCTGCTATTGAACATAGTTAGCTATAGTAGGCATACGATAATGGTCGTATGTTGGCTAAGATTTATATTCTACTTTCGAAATGAATTTTTCTCTACACTATGCACTAGTAATAATATGAAATGTTCTTTTAAATGCGTATCAAGCATCTTTGACTATCATAAGGAGAAATCTCCTTCGATTCTGCGTTTGCATTGTGTGTGTGTGCGGGAGGCCTTATGGTAGTCTCATTTTTTAAAAGCATTGCGAATTGATTTAAAAATATTCCTCTATTTTGATTTCTAAAGTAAATAAACTGTTTTGAGTTCTCACACCAGTCACATGACTGACTCGGAGTTTATTGTTTTCCTTCCTAAACTCTGGGTGCCCACCAATTTCCACACGGGCAGTTAAGAGTTAAGGTTTATCAGGATATTCTGGATATTCTGGAGTTGCTGGAGGCAAGGTGGATGGCATGGCGTATTACTAGTATATAGTATTTCTTTTCCGCTGTTTGTTGTTTGTTGTGTACACTCTGATGATATGATGTAATGAAATGTGATGTAATGTAATAACTGATATAGTTCTTTGTTTAAAGATTATTCATTTATTATTATATGTTGTTCCGCTGCGAATTGTGAGATGCTGTTATTGTTCTGTTGTTTTCTTTCTGTTCCGTTCTATTTTTCTGTTTTTCTATTTTCTTCTACCTCTTTCTTTTCTTAAATTCTTTTTAAAAAACAATAACATTCCATGTTTCCGGCCTTCGATTTCTCGGCAGTCGATAAAGTGAGTGTCGATGTTGAATTTTCGAAAGTCGAAAATTTTCGAGGCGTTACACACATGAACATGAAACCAAAGTATGATCAATATCAAATGAACTAATGAATCAACTGCAATGCAACACAAATGTGTTCACATGAACCAAGCTACATACACCAAAGCTAACAGCAGTGTCAAGAAACTCAAGTGCTACCAGATAATAAACAACACATTACAACAGTACAAGTGACACCACAGTGCATAGAAGACTCAATGCACAGCGAGTATGCAACAGAAATTCAAATGAAGCAAATCCAACTTTATATGCAAAATGCAAGTGACAGTGAATATGTACAAGTGCAGTGCTCAAGACAAAGCAAGCAAGTTCGACAAGCAGCAAACAATAATCAACGTCCAGTAATTCACATCACAAACCAATTTCAAGTTGAACGAATTCAAAGGACGAAGTAAAAACTCAGTGTCAAGGCCGAAGTGACAGTGAAATCGCCATGTCAATGTTGAACAAGTCAAAGTAAAAATGCCAGAAAACAAATTACCGTGGTAGCCAAGAAATCAACACGTGAAATATACAAATTTGACAAAGTCAGATGAATCATCAAACGTTCAAGCCGAGAATTACAAATCAAGTTGACCGAGCATTTCAAGTATATACGATTGTGAACTAGTCAGAAAAAATCGCAATCATCCAACAATAATCGAACGGCCAAAGCAACAAATTTTGAAGCAATCAGACGAACGGAAAATAAGGGGATCGAACCCTATAAATTGAAATCATCATCGGCAATTTTTGAGTATCGAGTTCAAGCATCAACCCAGTAAAGCAAAAGGATAAATTACATACCAAAATCGCAAACGTCGAACTCGATCAAGCAGCAGTGAGCAACTCAGAGAAATAGTCAATCGACATAGAGAGGAGCTAAATCAATCATACGATCGAGCTACTATCGGCTGCTTCTAATTTACAACCCTAATTTGGAACAAAGGGAACGAAGCCCTGATTTGCAAAGAAGAGAAGAGAGCCGCCATTATTCAAGTAACCAGGCCTATAAAAATAAAAAGGGAAGAAGGGGGACACATTTGTTTTGGGCCGACTCTAATAATTTTAATTAGGGCTTAGTTTTAAAAATAAGGGTTTTGGGTTTAATTTTTTGTTAATTGTTGTTTTTACTTTTCAAGTCAAAGAATTTGTAAATCACCACCTAGGTTGTAGGTAGTGTCAGATTGTCTAGTTAGAATAAGTTCAGTGAGCAGGGTGTGCGAGTTTGCAAAGCTCTATAGGCGGGAGCAGAGTTTGCGAGTAAGAGAAACTCTATAGGCGGAGCAGGGTGTGCGAGTCTATGAGAGTGTTTGTGAGCGGGAGCAAAAGGTTTGCGAGTCTAGTAGAGTGTTTGTAAGAGGGATACTGTTTAATTCTAATAGAAATCTGGGAATGCAGTAGTAGGCAGGGGTTGCCGAAGCTGGGTAAATTTTGTGTGTGATTTACTTTTCAGCATATTTATTTCTGCAGTTTGTTTCTGTGTTTAAATCGAGAAAATTTGCTATAACCCTATTCACCCCCCCTCTAGGGTTAATCTAGATCCTACACTTTAATGGGATAGAGGTAGGGATGTTGTTTCCTTTAACCACTTCGCTCCATGCCCGACTAGTCGTGGTAGAAAAATTCCATCTATTAGGAGCAGATCTGTGGCCAGTTTGGGATGTATGGATGTCGTTATTAATTGAGGTATTAAGATTGTGGTTATTTTGACGAGCTGGGTTGATCACTTTTTGTTGGGAGTTTCTGATATTCATAACATCAAACTTCGTTTGAAATGAGTTATTTGCAGCACGTTTCCATTTACGAGAGACAACTGTAGTAAAACCTTCATTATCATTAGGAGATGGGTCTGTTGGGGATATAGGTGGGAAACCGGGCGGAGGCGCCATGGCTGGGGGCGGCGGATCTGGGGGACGGCTTGACTGTGGGTCGGTCGTCAGGGGAGGTGACATCAGAGGCAGAAAAGAGAGGGCGAAAGCTTAGACACGACGGCGGCTAGGGTTTATTCTTTTCGCAGTTTGCTGTCCTAAACAACGTAATTAGCACCGTCAAAGATGAATTTTCATTATTAGTAGTCATTATTTATTATTTGAATAGTAAGAACCAATAGAAGAATCATGAAGGTAGAGACCTATACAAGTCACTGGAACAATGTTGAAGGTTATCTATTCGTTCGTTATAGCTGATAAGCTCCGGAAGTTGATGTACGTAAGTTTTCTACCATCTTTAATCCTCTGTTGTTTCCTTCTAAGCATTTCTACTTTCTACATAAATTTTTCTATATAATTATTTATTGCTCACACCTAGCTATTTGTATGAAATTTAGAAAGTTTTTTCATTAGATGAGTTGATTTAAATTGATATTCATTATCTTTTGCTGTTTGCACGTAGACACTTTTACTTTGACCATAATTTTGACTTATTCTTTTATTTCTCACATCTAACAATTTGTTTGATCTTTTCTTGCATGTTCCAAGATATATATATATATATATAATTTATCTTGTCCTCTTCAACAAACTTCTACAAATCTTCCATTATTATTAATAAGCACCCAAGTTGATGTGTTAATACTGTGTTTAGTTTGAACCCTAACATGCTTAAATAGTTAGTAATATACACTTACCATTGAGCATGTGTGTATAGTTTATTTTGCACCTTCAATTTTTCTTTTTATAATTAGATATGGTAATGGACAAATGGTAATTACTGTAAATATATACCTACAATAGGTATATACTTCAGCATAACTTTGATGTTGTGTTCAGTCTTTGATGTATTAGTAAACGTAAATTTAACATAAGTTTATTGATATTACACAAGGCTTAATACCCACATTCAAACGGTACTTTGATATTTGGTAATATTTATAGGCTTTTATGTAACTATATGCGCTACTATATTAGTAAGATAAATTGTAACTATAATTTTACCTTTTAGTGCACAAATTATCTCTGTTGACAAAGCAATTCGTTTACTTGGCTATATATTCATTTGTTTCCTAAACTATTCATGATCTTATTAATATAGAAAATAACTAGATGAAAGATATATTAGGATACCCAATGCTTTTTTTGTTTTTAAGTTGTCTTCTTGGTAAACATATCTATTATACTATTAAGTGGTGCTATATTTAGTCCACATAAATAATTTTTCATTAGAAAATATACTACCAAGAACTTGATCTTAATAAAGCATCATTTATGCATAAGGTATGCCATGTTTTATTATGACTTTAATTTTGGTATTCTCAATTATTTAGATTTATTAATTTCTATACATGGATATTGCAAATTTACTATTGCATATAACTATATTAAATATATTATCAACATTTAGTTTCATTTCAGAAGGATTGTGCTACCATACCGTTGATATGGATTTATTTTTTTATTTATTGACATCATAGACTTTTCCTTGGAATCTAACCATGTATACTAACAATTTTTTCCAATTCATTTCTTTTAGTTATTTCATCTGCCAATTAAAGAGACTGGTACAAAACCATATAATTAATTGATGACGAGGAAAGTAACTTCTATGCATCAAGTGAAGAAATGTGTATGAAACGATGCAACTAATTAATGATGGGAGTGGAACTTCTACGCATCAGGGGAAGAGATGACCACTATCAGGTAAATCAATTTTTAAGTTACCTTTTTAGTTGCAATATTAGGTCATATCAGCTGAAGCACTTTCTTTTTGTGCTCATTAAATTTACATATTTATTGCTTTCGATTTTCATGGTACTTAAAGCATCTGTAAAGTGTCGGCAATATTTATTCATTATCAATATAACCTGTCTTTAATAATATATTATATTTACTTTATGGAGTATTAGAAAAGAAAATATCAATTGTAAAGCACATACTAAATGTGGTTGCCAATACTTTTAGATTTTGACTAACATATCTCCAACTCTCACATTTTTATAGCTTAAAAAATATAAACAATATGTGAAAATATATATTGATTAAAAGATTCATTTCTTTCAATAAATCAAAAATATGTATATATGTAGCCAGGCCTCATATTTAATGGAATGAAGTAACCAAAAAAGAAAGAAAGGTTGAATGAAAAACTTTATTTATTGAATGATGTATATTAGTTGATTTTGTTCCCGTTCAGTCTACCATTGACCACCTCAATTCTTAGATTTAGTTGTAGCTAGCTATTAGAACTTTAGTTGTACTGACTGCATCAAATTATACTTGAAGCATACAAAGTTTTAACTGATAATTTCTACCCACATTTTAACACTAACATGCGGCAGATATTGCAACTAATGTGAAAAGCTCATATGAAAATTAAAACACTGCATTTATTGAAAATAAAGGGGGTACAGATTCGAAGTTAACTCCACGATAATAGTAGCGAATGGTAGATAAGTCAAAATAATAGCCAAGTTGAACGAGTAAGGTAGCATTGCTCCATTCATAATTAGTTTATCTTTGCTCGATATGAACACTAACAGAAACAAGAAGGTAGACATTAATGTGGTGGATTCCATTACCGTCGATGCATAAAGGCAACATGAGGTTGTCATTGTCTTACTGCATGGATATTAGTGATGTATAGGTAGAGCTACACAGATGCAACAACTAATACTATCAGTAAACTGTGATAAAACAATTATAAAATACTTATTGAAGTCTGTGGTATTTTTAAAATAAAATTAAAGGATGCGCATCCATATATATATATATATACACACATATAGTAACAATGAATTCTCAATAATTTTGATCAGTTCTAGTTTAGTATAGTTTTCACATATATTCGTAAAGCATCTAAGTTGTTAATGTTGTGGCCTACCTTAAAAATATATGGATGATTTTATTTTTTCCTCATTGTATTTGTTACTATTTCAATCGAATACATCCATGTGTATGCCCATTCTATCAAAATCAATATTTGTTTTACAACAGAAGGAATATGCTCATCATTTTTCTTAGCATAAATGAAGCTAAGATGGCAGCACTAGGTATTCACAGGCATATATATTGTTTTCCGTAATGTGGGTAATATGAGACAACACCGAGGAGTTGATTTTCATTTCAATTTTATTCAATCATCTTTTGTTCAATTTTTTACTGACGAACTAATTAAAGGCAGGAGAGCATTGTTTTGAGCTTGGTTTTTAGCATTTATTTAAAAAAATTATGGTACTAGCTCTATTATGGGAGGTTAGATTTTCTTTACTGCGTGTTGATTGTTGTAGATGTGTTTCAATTTTTATTTGTTTCCTTATTGATCTCAAATGTTTTCATTCTTTTTGAGTTTATTGTGCCTTTGATATTTCCTTATAATCAATTAACTTCTAATCGCTACAAATTTGCGCTGCGACTACATATATCAGTCAATTATTAATCTGAACAAGTATAAAGATGCAACAATGAGTGGACTATCATTTGACTAATAATTGCTTTTGATTCATGTTACAAATAGATTACCTTTTATTTTTGAAATTTTAAATGAAAACCGTATGCGAAGCACAGGTTTGCACTAGTTACAAGAAATAGTTCACATAATTCTAATAAAGAATGAAAATATAATAAAGGATACTCAAAGGATATGTAGATAGTTACAGTGAATCGCTATAACTATCCTCATCTTCCTGCACCTCCAACTTTTTCCCCTTCTTTTACATGATTAATCATCTTTAACCTTTAGAAGATTTTCCAATTTTTCAATTTTAGAAATGTACCTTTCTCTAAATTCCTTATCTGTAGCATCCTCTACTTGCTCTACAGAAGAGATATCATTTAAACTTTTAATTCTTGTTCTGGTTTTTTCCCTCTTTTTCCTGTTTTTGTCAGTAGAGGATAGGGAAGACACTGCATTTACTGCTGCTTTAATGGATTTTTCAGATAAAGACTTCCTATTTTGAGGAGTAAGTGTGCTTGGTAGAAAAGCAATGTCAGTGATTTTTGGATATGCATGCAAATCATGTAAATCCAAATTTTTTGGAGGATAGAAATCAACATTCATGATGTCCTATAAATTATTTGTTAGAGCAGATCCTTTCTGAACAGCGATCTCTATCATTGAAATGGAGGATGCATTTGGGATATCTATCTCAGTTATATCAGCATTGTTCCCTTGCAAATTATGAGGGAAGTTATTCTTTTCACTTTGCATACCTTTCTGAATGTCTGCATTTACTGAATTACCTACATCCATATTATTTGTTTGTGTCTCTAAATCACATGAAGGATTTTGATAGAAAATTTTCTTGATTGTAAATCAGATCTAATTTTTACCCCGACATCAAATTTTTTGAATTTGTGTTTTTCTTTGCACTCATAGCAGTTTCTAAACCATTTTCTCTGAATTTTTTCCTTCTAGATGTTTTTAGCAGTATAGTTTTCACTTGTATGACCAAAATAGACACGTGATTTACATCTTGGAAGGATCCATTCATATTCAATCTTTTACACTATGCAATCACCATCATACATTATATTGTAATGTTTGCTTCATCTGGCAAGTCTGCATATGCTTTTATTTCAACAAGGATTCTTGCATAACTCAATCCGGTCTCTCTGGCTATTGGTTCTTCGAACTTCAGAGGGATACCACCACACTTGTTGCACTAAAAGCATCTTTGTCCCACAGCCTAAGGCTAAGTTTAGGTAATCTAATCCATATTGGCATAGTGGTTTGTAAATCCCTATCAAATTTTTTTTTCTTGTTCCAATTTTTCAAGATAATGAGTTTGCCATTTATAAAATATTGTCCTCCTTTCAAAGTTTTTTCACAATCTTCAATATTAGAAATCTGATAATAAAAACCCATTATTTCTAGTAAAATTTTTGAAGCTACCTGAGGGATTCCAAGCGCGGGAAATGTAAGTGTTGAAATGATGATATGGCAGGCGAGGACAAAAGATATAAGCTATCACTGAGTATCCCTATTTATTCTCTGTTCGTTTAACAATGTCCTCTTTCACAATGATGATTCTTTTATTGTTGATATTGCAAGGAGCAACAAAATGCAAATCAAAATCTGTGTCCATTCCTTCTTTCTAAGGAAGATCTTCCCATGAATAAGCTGTCTGCTTTTTCTGTGTAGTGTCTGCACACATAGAAATGTTGGTTGTAGTGTTTCTTAAGTCCATCAGAGGTTTAAAAACATTTCTTGATTAGATATTGTACTTTCTTGCAACGGATCTTTCTTCCAGAATAGAATTTTGATGGGTTGAGCTAGGTTTTCTCTGAATAATTCTTTGCAAACTTGTAGCTTGATCCTTTATGTTCATCTTTTTGTTACAATGGACTCTCTGAAAATTCTCCTCGTTAATACCAACAATAGCCGACTTTTAAGGGTTGACATTACCTGTGATATCGTGTGAAAGGGGAATAGCAGTAGATGGGGGAGAAGAAGTGGAAGGAGAAGAAGAGGAGTCCCTAATTTGATCAAGATTAACAACAAAGGTTGGGTTATCTTGAATTTTTAAAGCAGCCATTATGTCATTGTTTTAGATGCAATACTTAACGGGAAGAAACTATAATGCATTCCATTTTATTGACATGTAAAAAGGGTATTAACAAAGTCAGCCAATCTTGGTGGTTTAAGTGTGCAGAAAAAGTCAATAATCATTCCAACTTAAGCTCAACTTAAATTACTTTTCAAAACGATGTTTGGAATATGAAATTTCATAAACTCATAATAAGTTATATTGTTACTAAATTACTGCCTACACTGTTTCATTAGTTTGAATATTTGATGTAGTTTTTATTATATTATTTAAAAATGTAATGCGTTGGTTGTAATTTAGGATGCTGAAAATTAATTATTTCTATGTATTGAACAATTAAAAATTTAGTTATGTTTCGTTAAAAAAATAATGCAAAATGAATTACTTTCTACTTACATATTATTGATTATTCTTATGCATGGCCAGAAAATTGTGGGATAATTAGTATTGGCCAGTTTCCAATGGTAGAAGAGTTGCTGTAAAAAAGGTAGGTAACCAACTGAGTGCTATTTTTCCTTGGGTATGAACTGTAACATTATAATAAATTTTATATATACCGTACTCAGGGTCGGCTCAGGGGCTAGGCCAAGCAGGCGGCGGCCTAGGGCGACCCTCCTCGATGGGAGTAACAATCGGGAAAAAATAGGTAGTAATAAATGATAAAATTTTATATAAATATGTATTGATGTCCAAGGTTTTATAAATAAGTGTTGGCTTGGTTGGTTGTGCATATGAGTATTCATTGTGAGGTTGGGACTTCAATTCTCAAGGTTAATTTTTTGCCTTTTCATTACTTTTCCCGACATTGAAACAAGTTTTGCTTTCGACTGTATTTTCGAATGTCAATAATTACGTGAGATTATATTTATGCTTAACTAGCTTAATTTTTTCTATAATTTTCTTGCCTCACCATTTCTGTGATCCTAGGAACTATACATACATACATACATACATACATACATACATATATATATATATATATGTTTATAAGATCTAAAATTGTATACGTTTATGTTATATTTTGTAAAATTGAGTAGTTAGCATATCAAAAGTTTTCATAATTGCAAATTCATAGGTTCAACATTCAAGATTGGCACGTTCAAACTATAAGCCTTAGGAATCTAACTGGTGGAGTTTTTTTTGTAGTTTATTATGAATGTTCGAATACATTGTATTTTGAATTTGTTTAACTAAATTTGTTTAATTGTAAGTTGTGAATGTTTCTGTAAACACATATTTGCAACAAGTCATTATTATTTCTATCAAAAATGGGCACAATGCTCTTCGGACATAATTGAAGTGATTAGAATGAAGAGATTAAATGGAAAATGAGGCTAATCTAAAAAACAAACAAGGAAAATAAGCAGTAATAGAAAGAGACAAGAATTTATAGTTGTTGGGAATTGTAGCCTACATCCACTTTGATGAGTTTGTTGTTTATTAATGATTCTCAACTAATTTACAATGATATAATAGCTAGCACTCAAGTTACAATGGAGTTTCAGCAAACGTAGAGATTCCAAAAGTCCTTTTTCAGTAGGTGTAGGGATGCTATTTATAGGAGTAGATCTGGAAATATCTCCTTCAACCCTTGAAACACCTCTTCTCACACGTGGGTGGGCTCACCAGATCGATCTAGGGTTGTTTAAGATCGATCCCTGATCGATCCATGTGCACTTCATATCGATCAAGGAATGGCCCAATGAAGCTACGATCATTCATGGAAATTCTTGAGTAAAAAAGAAAGCTTCTATGAAAATTTCATGGCATTTGGACTTGTAGTTTTTGAGTTATGATCGATCCAAGATTAGATTTTTAGTTTGACTAAAAGCTTTGAATCGATGCTTGCGTAATGATGGATTTCATATCGATGATGTGGAGCGAAAGTTGAGTAGAGATCCGTGTTTCATGCCTAAAGACCGTTTCCTTTAGTTCGACTATTTCTTTCGTATCCATCCAAGGTTATGTTCTTCGTATCGATGCTTGCATGTGGTTCAGTATCGATGCTTGGCTCCTTGCTTCGTATCGATTGAATGGCTGGTCGATACCAAATGTGGAGAAGTGTGATCGATATGAAATGATAGCTGTAGAACAAATGAACTATGATTGATCCAGGAGGCGCTATTGCTTGATGGATGCGAAGTGGATGGATGCTAAGTGATGGACTTGTGCTCGTTTTGTATCGATCCTGATTGATACAAAATGATGGGTCTTAATGGAAGGATACGAAGTTGACGTGTTCTACGTGGATCTTGGTCGATCCAAAATTTGAGCATATGAACTCTGATTGACCTGGAATTTGGAAGGTTTCCTTTCATAGCTTTGCTTATCATACCATGCGAAATGTTGCTTAATCTGGACTCGGACCTAGTTTTCCTGTATCCATCTCAAACCTTTAGATAACCAATCTTGGGGACAGTTCGTCTTCAGTCTCTACCCAAATCCTTGGTGTCATGGCCTTGCCAAAAGGCGGGATAACATTTGCCCTCCAAAGTATGTCTTGTGTGAATAAGAAGTGCTTTGAAAAATGCGATCTTTATTCTGAAAATGTTCTATCCGATTCGTTGACCAGTTTTTGTCTTTTCATCAAGAGATGTAATCTTCGATTAATATCCAGTAGTATAAATGTCGAGTTGTTGAGTGCTAATGATCATGCAGTTTTATGTTGAAACTGAAGGTCGAGTGCTAGCAATTTGTTTTTCATTGTTCTGGTTGTCACTAGGTAAGCATTCAATTCCTGTTAACCTCGAAAATCAAATGATAATATGACATAGATGTACGTATGTTAACCTGGCTCTCGTTCATGTTTGTTTCATGGGTCGTTGTCAAGTTCTTTTTTATCGAGTTTCGTATTGATCCTTTTCTTGATCGACGTGAAATCCGAGTAGTATTAACGATCGATTGTTGTTTTTGTTCATTCCTTCGTATTGATCCTCTCGTGGATCGATTTGGGATGTATGAAGGTATGCTTCGTATCGATGGCTATCGATACGAGATAGACTGAGTACGGTGTGTTATGTATCGATCGATATAACATATTGGTTCTGGGATTGATGGATACGAAAGTGGTGTTTGTATCGATGGGGTTGATTGATCCAGACATAATTAAGCAGCGATCTTCGTGTCGATGGATAAGAACGAGTGGTCTTCGGATTGATTCATGTTGATGGATACGGAAGCCAATCTTCATATCGATGGATGTTGACCATTTCTCTCAGTTTATTGACTAGGATACGAAATGTTTCTTTGGTCAATACGAAAGCATATATATAGTTTCTGGACTTAGAGAAAATTTTCATTTGCTTTCGCTTTTTCTTCATATTAATCCGAAAAGAAATAGAACTATCAAAACCTTTGTCTCCAAGCAATTAACCCATTAACCTTCGATCCAATTCTTCAAACTAGGTAACTAATCAACCGAAACCCTTTTTACATTGACGAGATTTGAGTTTCTCGGCACTTCGTCTAAGGTGATGGCCAACTCCGGCATTGTCGATGCCGGAATGGGGCTATGGTAAGTTAATGGCATCTTGGAGAAGAAAAAGGAATAGAACGCTGGAGGGAGACAATGGAGTCATGGATTTCAAGTCTTTATCAAATGCGTATCGAAGGAAGATGATTGAAAGATGCCTCCGTGATCGATGGAGGAATTGTAGGAGTTCATATCGATAAAGATTGATGGTTACGAGGCTGGTCGTCTTGGATACAAAGAGTATCGATATGCAATTGATCGATACGAACGAGCATCAATACGAAATGTGTCAATACGAATAGGGTATCGATCCAAGTTTTGTATTGATACGAACTCAGGCTTCAGAGGAACGATCCAATTTGAACTATGATGGATATGAAAGTCATTACCTTTTGCATATTCGAACACTTGATTTCGACGAGCTTTAGCCTTGCATATCTAGAATGATTGAAAAACTGCATATGTAACTATTTTCCAAAGCTCATTGATGGAACTATAACTTGACAAATATAACAAATCTTAACATGGATCATTCTTCAAAGTCAGGATGGCATGGTTGAGACGGTCTGTGATGACGGTCACTCCAGTTGAATCTCAAAGTCTTATCACTTAACTATCTTTCAAACTCGTAGAAATTTAAAGTTTTATGCAGCATTTCACTACCCAACACGATCGCCCACTTCACACTGGGGGCTGGGGGAAACACGGGTTTCTTGCCAAATAAAGATGGTTCAATAGCTATGGATCCCAGAAGCTCCGAGTAATAGGAAGTTCAGAGTCCTTCACTTCCTAGAATAGAAAGGCCAGACATCACGGTTGACGTAGTTAATCCTGTTCGGGATGAACTGCCGGGTGCAGTGTTAGTTTTTAATTAGGAGGACTCTATCCGTTCTAAGATTTCTGAAGATATGTTAGGTAGAATTTGTCTTAGGAATGGACTATCTTTGGAAGACATTCTACGACCACCGGCCGGAAGACAAAGCGCACAATCCCCTAGAAGGGTTCACTACCTGCAATCTATTCATGTGCATAGACGGAACATTATCTACGTTAACCAATTCATTCAGGACGTGTTATTTTTCTTAAGGATAGTGCCTTTTCAACTGCACCCAATGGATATGCGCTTCTCAATAGCTTATATACCATATTTATGGAGCATCTCCTTCGACCCCCGACCGTTAAGGAGATAAGATAATGTCAAGAGTCGGGAGGATAATCCCTTATTCACTTTTCTAGAAGCGGTTAGAACTTGCCAAGTCATAGCAAGTGCTTGGAGTAAGTTGAGCTACTTCAAGACTGAGTGGTTCTTCGTGAGATGCCCACCGGGGTTTGCTAGGCGATGGTTGGTCAGATGTAAGTGCTTCAACTTCTTCGTCAATTAACTGGTAATACAAATCGATGCTGAACTCATTACTGCATTTCTTTTACAGCCTCCATTCGAAGGCCTGAAGGAGCATAGTTCAAGGAGATACTAAGAATGCTCTAGGCGGTGTCCGTTGAACTTAGAGAAATAGACAAAGTTCTTAGATATGATAACTTGATCGCCGTCGGGCCGATTGGAAGAAGCTAGAGTATTGGAAAACATGGGTTCCTAGAGCGGTCCTAGTAAGGATAGTGGAAGATGGGCTCCTATCGTGCCTTTAGACGAAGGAGCTCAGAGTGCGCCTGGAGTTACAATCATAAAATTGGGCGATGATGAGAGTATAGCAGCTAGACATCAGTCCGCGGTCGTGCCTCCACAGAGCCTTCAATCGTCAAAATCGAAGAGAAGGGGCTAGACTCTCGCCCACAAAGCCAAGAGGCATAAGACCATTGTAATAGTTCAGCCCATTGCAACTTCTATAGGTTCGAAGACCTCTTCTCTGTAAACGGAAGGTTCATTGAGAGTATTGCCAGATGTTCCTATTCCAGATGACATATCTTCATTCTATGATCTTGGATTAGAGAAGCTCCACTCCCTACCACGAACTAGCTCAGGCCTAACTTCTTTAGACATAGGGTAGCCAACTCCCATGAGCAAGGCTACAACAATCGGTCGGTTGGGGGGTTTACACATGCATTTACACACTTCACGGCACCACACGTCTTCTAATTACATGCTTCTTAATTTCTGGAGATAACTAATTCTGCTTCTCTTTTCATTTTTGTAGACACGATGGTGAAGCAAGGCTCCATGCTTAGCAATCTTCGCTCTTCATGCCATTCTTCTAGTTAACACTCTGAATCACAGTGGTGTGAAATTGAGAGAGACTATGGTCGCAGCTATTACTTCAGCCAAGAGCGCGAACACTATGATAGAGGGAAGGAAAGGTCATATCAAAGCAGGCACCGTTCTCGATCACGATCTCCACCATCAAAAAAACTTTTAAAACCATCTGGCCCTGGTAGGCCATCTTCTAAAACTGCACATCAAATAGCGCCACCTCACGCTCCAAAATCCAACGATCTACATTGTAGAACTGAAACAGAAGCTCCTATCATCACTAAATAGACTACTATAAAGCCCATGGGGAGGGAGCCATCCGAACCGCCAAGTTGAAGAAATACTTCACGAATATTTGTTTCAATGGCTTCCACTTCCATCCGAACTTGAAAGGAATCCCGAACGACATAGAAAAACTGGTATATGATTATGTGAATGACGTGTACAATGGGAGTGGGTTAGGACTGCATAAAGTGTATCGACAATATCTCTCGAGCGGGCTAAAAACGAGTCAGAAACTAGAAAGCAACCTTACTCAAAAAGGTAGAATATTAACGGCGCTTATGAATGAGCTTGAATCTTCAAGGAAGATCGAGATGGAGGCTGGCTAGAAAGCCAAGGAAGCTAGGAGGTCCATGGAAAATATGAGTAAGACTCACATGGACTTAGTGCAGGAGATGGGTCACCATAACACCGTTGTTACTCGGGAAAGGGATGAAGCATGGAAAGAAGTTGAGGAGATAAAGGTGGAACTAGCCGTGGTCACCAAAGAAAAAAACGAGGCCAACAAAGTCGCCTAAGAGGCATGTGAATAGGCGGTGAAATTCAGGTAGGAGAGGGGTGTAGCTAATCTAAAGGTCGAGCAATCCAATGCTAGGATTTATAGGGAAATTAAATCGATTGAGGCCAGGATGGAGAGCGAATTTGAAGATATTCTGGTCACTTACAATTCTAATGTCTTAAGAAACCGCAACTTGAACTAGCTCAGTGAAGATTATCCTTTCCAACTATACAAGGCCTAGAATCGCTTGCTTGAGGATGAGATGGCGATCCGCAATGCCGCATCTGTCGATGAGTTTGAATAGAAGCTCAAGTGCTCATCGGAGATGAGCCTAAAGTCCTCCAAAATACTATCATTTCTCTTAAGAAAGAAAAACTGGCCGCCATGTATTTGGAAGCTGGGGAAGGATCCGGGATCGGACATCACGAACTAAGTTCCAAAGCGCCTGCAGCGTCCTAATCTGAGCCTATTTCTTCTATCGATCCTCCAGTTGTTTCGACATATGACCTTGATAGGCCCCATCTCTCCCCAACAATCGAGCATGGCTTGGAAGGCATGTCAGCTCGGCACGGGTGCCAACACGAGGAAGGTATTCTGAACACTTCTTCTATTCATCTAAACATAGGAACACTGTCAGAAGACATTACTAATATTTTCTCCTATCTTCATTCAGCTTTAGATTCTGCATCGGTCGATCCTCCTGCAACTTAAGAAGTCCACCACGAGCGAGAAGCATTAACCATGGAGGCCACGACTGTGATAGCTACTTCTTTGGCTGCGGAGATACACGATAGCAACTGCATGCTTGATGAACAATTGATGGAAGCATTCCTCAGCCATCAAAGTGATTCGAGTATCAAAATTCCCTACAATATTGATGAAGACATAATCGTAATGGGCCCCTAAGGTCCGACCAGCAGCGTTGATGGGTATACGCGCGGACCGGGCAGAGCAGATAATGAAGGAAATCAGAGCTGAGATCAAGAAAGCCGAGTAGGCTTGTAGAGCTGGCGTAGGCATGGCGGCTCCTGGTCTGGTACTTGTACTTGTGGTTTCTCTAGGTGACACCATCATCAAGACCAGCATGCCCCTCTAACATCGAGAGTGCCACCATTCCTCCAGTTCTGCACACAGAGGATATTCCAGTCCCTGTGAGTTCTTAGGAGGAGACTGCTTCAATTCCCCAGGCCGGAGACATGCCAGTTGGAGCAGGTCGGGGAGGAAAAGGTTCAAAGAGGGTTCTGGGTGTCAGCTCAAGTAGGTCTACACCGAAGAAAAGCAAGAAGGATAGAAAACCAAAGGCGAAGATTCGCAATTTTGCTTCCTCTCTTTTGGATAGGTGGGATAACCTTTTATTTTGCTTTTTGTAGGCGATGTATAGATGCGGGCTTGGCCCTCGATTATAGGAATTCTTTGGATAGATTTTATACTTACTTTCTCAAAGAATATTATGAATAAAATTTCTTTTTTCGTTTTCATCAGAACTCTGTGTTCACTTGTTTAAGTATTTTAGCACTTGCATTTTCATTCAATGCACTCGTAAGACTTAAGTCTCTGAGTCGAACTTGAGTCCAGTTGTTAAACAATGAAGTCATGGCTTCGGGACATAATCAAACATCGAGTCGAGTCCCAACATTGCGCTGTCTCGGCCAGCGGCCGGTACTTGAGTTATTCCCCCAGTTCCAAAGAGAATCGAAGCAGTCAATCAGTAGTCGTCCTCCGCCTTTACTAATTTTAACTCAGCTTGGTCGGAACAAAGTTAAAGTGACACGAGTTTGACCAGTCGGATCACACTTGCTCGCTTACTGATTTTTACATCCACACTCTGGGGATTAGACTTGTATGCCGGCGGTCGGTCATGCCTGCTTAACGCTTAGAATTATATCCATGCTCCAGGGACATAAGTTAATTTATGGGCGGCAGGTCACACCCTTTTAATGCTTATACTCTAGTTCATGCTTCGAAAATCTAGAGTCAGTTGATGGACGGTCAATCATATCTGCTTTGAGTATTAGGATCTCGTTCGCACTCCGAGAACGAGGAGGTGGTCAAGGTTGTGGATGGTCAGATCACATCCACCTTGATTTGGAAAGCGAAGTTGTAGATGGACAGATCCATCTTCTTCGAGCTTGGAAAAAAATGAAGGTGAGGTCGTGGATGGACAGATCCACCCTCCTCGATCCCAGATTGAGGTGAGGTAGTGGACGGATGGATCTATCCCCCTCGAGCCTGGATTAAATGAGGGCAAAGTCGTAGGTGGATAGATCCACCTTCTTCAATCCTGCAAAGAGGCGAGGCTGTGGATGGATGGATCCATCCTCCTCGAGCCTAGATTTTGGAGTTTACACTTCAGTTCGCATTGTGGGAGCTGGAGTTTATTAGAGGATCGTCATATTTCAATTCTTCTTTATTTTATCGTTGCTTGTACCCAAGCTCCGGGTTTCACTTAGTGAGTGACCGGTCGAATCACGATCACTCCCTATTTAAATGAGTCCCACCATAGGATGGGACTTAGCTCTTCATACATCGTGATGGTTGCATGATGCACTTCAAGAATCGCCAACCTGACTTGATGAGTCTGCGTTTATTGTTGAAATAAGAAAGTACGGCAAAGACAGTTGCCTTACTATAAGTTCAAATTCCAATATTGCATAAACAAATTTCAAAATAAAAGCAGACTAAATGAATAAAAGCCAGTTATGTGTAATAGCGATGGAGACTCTCGCTATTCTATGCCCTTGGCAAAGTGAGATAATCAAAAGATGATAGGTTGAATGTGTCGTCTCCGAGTCTTCGCTCAATGACATAAGGTCCTTCCCGTGTCGGCTTCATGTGTGAAGGGACCGCATAAATTCGCTTAAGTATGAGATCGCCTACTTTGAAGGTTCTGGGTCAAACTTTAGCGTTGTATAATTGGGCAACTCGAATGCGATGTGCGACTGCCCTCAAATCAGCCTCTTCACGCTTCTCATCCTGTAAATCCAGAGATTCTATGCCTAAATTGGCATTCGTCTTTGGATCACAATAGGTCACACGGCGAGAAGGTACTTCTAGCTCGACTGGAATAACGGTTTCAGAGCCATATGAAAGTGCAAACGGAGTATGGCCGTCGTGGACTTATGGTTAGTTCAATACGCCTATAGGGCCATGGGAAGCTCAGCGACCCACTTACCTCCAGCCTTCACCAGTCATTTCTTCAAAATGGACTTAAAAACTTTATTGACAGCTTCGACTTGTCCATTTGCTTAAGGGTAAGCTACCGCTAAGAACTTCTTTTGGTTGTGGTAGCGTTGACAGAAATCCTTGAACTCGGTACCATCGAATTGGGATCCGTTATCAGTTATAATCATTCGTGGGAGGCCAAAGCGAAAGATGATGTTACGTACAACAAATTTGATTGCTTTCTTCATCGTGATAGTAGCAATGGGATCGGCTTCCGCCCATTTAGTAAAGTAATCAACTGCAATGATGGCATATTTACACCACCTTTAGCCAGAGGTAAAGACTTTATTATGTCTATGCCCCATGTGGCAAACAACCGTGGGCTTACCATCAGAGTAATTTTGGTTTGCAAGGCTCTTGGAATTCCGGCATGTTTCTGGCGCCTATCACATTTCTTAGCATAATCTGATGCGTCTCGTTTTATGGTTGGCCAGTAATATCTGTATTTGAGTATTTTCTTCGCAAAGTCTTGCCTCCTAGTGTGTTCACCACACTCTCCCTCGTGCACATCATGTAACACTCGTTTGATCTCGTCATGAGTGATTCATCAGAGTAAAGGAACATAATATCCCCTCGTATACGGGCCTCTACTCTGGATAATAAATCGTGAGGCTTTTTAGAGAAACTGTCTATTCTCACTTCTGCGTTCGGGTAATGCTCCGTGCTCAAGATAATTTCTGAGTGGAGTCATCCAAGACTCCCTCTCGAGTGTTGTCTCATGCACCAATCGGTCACATCTGATCGACACTTGGAGCAGTAAGTGCCTTGACCGGGAAAGTCCCATCTGCTGTGCTTTACCAGTGTTGGCTAGTTTCGCTAAAGAATCGGCTTTTTGATTTTGCTCTTCAGGTATACAGTGGATAGCGTAATAGTCAAACTAATTCAACATTTCTTGAAACCGAGCAAGGTAAGTGGCCAATCTTCGGTCTCTGGCTTGATATACTCCTCGAACCTAGCATACTAGCAATTGTGAATCATAGTAAATCTCCATAGCAATAACTCCAAAGTCTTTGGCAAGCCTAAGTCTAGCAAGCAAAGCTTCGTACTCGACTTTGTTGTTAGTTGCACGAAAGTCAAACTTTAAAGCATAGCATATGGATCGACCTTCTGGGGTTTCGAGTACAACTCCAGCGCCTGAGCAATGGTCGTTCGACGTACCATCAATGTATAGCTTCCATGTACGCTTGGGAGATTCGCTAGCTTCGGGCAAATCCTCCGGTATGGTGAATTCAGCTATGAAATCTACAAAAACTTGTCCTTGAATAGCTTGCCTCGATGTATAAGTGATATCAAATTGACTCAGTTCGATATACCACTTAAGTAATCTACCAAACGTCTCAGGTCGTGTAAGGATCTATCGTAACGGTTGGTCGGTGTAAACAATGATCGGATGAGCCTGGAAATATGGAAGGAGCTTTCTCAAGGCTATAAAAAGACAATAAGCTAGCTTTTCCACCTTTGGGTATTTTCTTTCCACCCAGTTAACATTTTATTGACATAATAGACCGGTCGTTGGATCCGATCCTCTTCTCGAATCAAAGCATCACTGTGTGCGTATGCCAAAACCGCCAGATAGACGTATAATCTCTCGTGATCAACTGGCTTCGACAAGATAGGAGGTGTTTCCAGATGATGAACTAGTCTCTAGAGCGTGCCTTCGCACTCCTCTGTCCATTCAAAATTTTGTTTTCCTTTTCTAATTAGATCGAAGAAGGTAATGCACCTGTCCAAGGATCTAGAGATGAATCTTCTTAAGGCTACAACCTTCCCATTGAGGCTTTGCACCTGCTTTATGGTCCTGGGAGTTTCGAGATTCCAAATCACTTAGATCTTTTCAGGATTGGCTTTGATTCCTCTGGCATCGATGATGAATCCAAGGAACTTTTCTGATGCAACTCCGAAATGACATTCCAACTGATTGAGCTTTATTCTGTATTGTTGAAGTACGTTAAATATTGTTTCCAAATCACTGACGTGGTTGATGGATAGTCGTGACTTTTTATCGTCCACGTACACCTCTATAGTCTTTCCAATATGGTTGGCAAACGTTCAGTTCACAAGCCTCTGATAAGTTGCTCCAGCATCTTTAAGTCCAAAGGACATCACCTTGTAGCAATAAAGTCCCAATGACGAAGCTGGTATGTTCCTGGTCGGGAAGATGCATCAGGATTTGGTTGTAGCCAGAGTAAGCATCCATGAAAGATAAGAGTTCATGTTCGGCTATTGAATCCACTAGTTGATCGATTCGGGGAAGAGATAAACTGTCTTTAGGGCAAACTTTATTCAAATCTGAGTAGTCCACACATGTCTGCCATTTCCCGTTCGACTTTCTAAAAAGCATTGAGTTTGACACCCACTCCAAGTATAAAGTATCACGAATAAACCCATTAGTCTTGAGTTTGTCTACTTCTTCCTTCAGGGTCGCGGATCTCTCTGGATCCATACCTCACCTTTTTTGTTTCGGCGGGACGTGCCGTGGGTCGATATTTAATGCATGGCTCGTGATGTTCGACAAGATCCCACACATGTCTGAATGAGTCTAGTCAAACACATCGAGGTTTGCTGGAAGAAAGTCAACCAATTCCTGTCTCATCTGGGGGCCGAGTTGAGATCCAACCTTTACCATTCTGGAATTTTCATCACCGTCGATCGGGAAATCGATCTTCAACTCTGCCAAAGAAGCCTAGTAATCTTTGACTTCCTCCTCATCATTATTGTCCCTAGGATCAAGGTCCTTAAGGAATTGATTGTAGCGCCCGAACCAAGGCCCAGGCGTTAGTTGTCAATTTTCTGAAAAACGGACGCAGAGAGAATCCTCTACTCCCTTTCCTTTCTCCTTCCACTACGCATCCGACAGCTCTACAACATAATAGGCGCCTCCAGCTGCCTGATCACCATGTATCACTCCAACCCCATTTTCAGTGGGGAAATTTAAGGTTAAACACCAAGGGGAAATCGCTGCCTTGAAATCTGCAAGGGTTGGTCGGCCCAAAAAAGAATTATAAGGGGATTGTATGTCCAACACAACAAACTGCAACATTCAGACTTTCCGACGATATCCAAATACCCTACTCAATGGGTAACTCCACCATCTCAACTGGTATGGTTGCACTTCAATTAAATCAAAGTATACGTGATTGGCATGGCTTCAAATCTTTTGCTTCCATCCTCATTTGGTCATAAGCGTGCTTAAAAAGTATATTGATAGAACTTCCGCTGTCAACTAAGATCCTCTCCATCCAAGCAAGACCTATTTGGGCTGAAATCTCCAACAAATCGATAGTAGGGGCCTCAACTATGTCGGCATTGCGAATTCTTTTTTTTTTTTTGGAAAAGGTTAACCGCCTCATTAAAAACCTGAACCTATAGCCAGCGTGGATATAGGACAGGAAAAAAGAGTGCGGCGCTTTATTAACATCTCATTAACAAAGCAAGTAAGTCTCTGTACAACATACAAACAAATTGAACAAATCAAAAGACATACATACGACCCAAACATGTGAGACACCTCACTAACACATACACACGATCTATATAAAAAACAAACCGAAACTATGGATACAAACAGCACAACCCGAAACCCAACATCAATCTCCTTCATCAGAACGAATGGAAGACGAATCATTCCCCGACCATGTCCAAACCCCATCGTTCTAAGATTCTTCTACTCCTACTTGAACTTGCCTTCTTCTTCTTCACTTTGTTCCCCAGAAGCTTCAGATCCATTTCAATCATCTTCCACCGGTCCAAATAAGACATAATTCGACCATCATGAAGCCTTCTATTTCGTTCCTGCCAGATGTGATGAACTATAGTGGAAAAGCTAGCGAAAGCTAAATCTGTAGCCAGATCTGCTGCAGCGAAATTAGTGATTAGGAGTTGAACTCCCTCTTCCATAGTCATCGAGCTCGGCTGAGGTAACTCCAATAATTTACAGCAAGTACACCATAAATAGGAAGAATAAGAACAACCAAAGAATAAATGAGAATGATTTTCAGGAACTTGATTACATAGGAGACAATAAATATCTGAGTTATATCCCCATTCAATTAACTTATCTCTAGTAGGCAGTCGACTATAAATAGCTTTATAGGCAGTTAAAGACATCCTGGGATTATTATAGTTGTTCCAAATAATTTTTCCCCATTCAACAGTAGGATGTTGAATTCTAGCAGCATTCCAAGCAGATTTGTAACTAAATCCTTTTAGATCCCTAGTCCATTTCCAATAATCCGAGCTAGCTGCAGAGTCTATTTGAATAGTGGAAATCTGATTATATAATTGTCTAGTGAAAGGAACCAAATTCAAATTAAAAACTCCATCTTGTATGATTGATGAAACTGTATCATTAATGTGACCATTTAGTTGTAAGCTATCCCAGCCTAGTATAGAGACCATACTTTCACTATTTATCCAAGGATCATGCCATAAAAGCGTATTTCTTCCATTCACAATGACTCTAGAAATATTATTACGAGCAATCTGTCTGTGTTTGAGAATAGATTTCCAAGTACAGGAGGAGTTATTATCAATCTCCATAGTCCAAAACTGCTTATTGTCGCAATATCTTTTGTTCATCCAGCGAGACCAAATATTTTTTGAATTAATAAAATGCCAAAGAAGTTTTAGACTAGATGCTTTTCTAATATCAGTAAAGTTTCTCAAGCCTATTCCTCCTTCTAATTTAGGACGACAAAGAATATTCCAGGCAATTTTGTGCACTTTACCATTCCAAATAAAATTAGCACACGTTTTATTTAATTTGTCAATAGTCGCCAAAGGAAGTTGATACACCATCATCCAATACATGACCATAGGAGTAATAACAAAATGAATTAATTCGATTCTCCCAGCCATGGATAAAAGCTTGCAATCCCATCCATTTAATCTATTGTTAATATTATCAAAAAGAGCCCCACAATCAGAGAAATGTAGATAGTTATGCGATAGAGGCACACCTAAATACTTAACAGGAAGTTTACTTTCTTGCATGTTAAGTATATTCATTATTTCTTGCTTATTTGTTGTGCCTTTACTAAAATATAGCTTAGATTTGTTATTGTTAACATTTAATCCCACATATGTTTTGAGTTTTTAAACAATTTGAGATCACCTTAGCACTTTTAGAAGAGGCCCGAACAAAAATCATCAAATCATCAGCATAGAGAAGGTGAGTGATAGCCGGTTCAAAATTAAAAGGAGGAATAATATCTTTGATTTTGTATGCCTTCAACATCAAAATAGAAAAATACTCCATAGCCACACAAAACAAATACGGAGATAGGGGATCCCCTTGTCGAATACCTCTATTACTAGAGATCAAACCCTTTGGGTACCCATTTATCATTATAGAGAATGTAGGAGTAGATATGCAGTTGTATATTAATTTCACCAATTTTTCAGGAAACCCCATCCTTTTAAGCATATGACTAATGAATTTCCTATTAACCATGTCATATGCTTTATGTAAATCTAGCTTCAGACAAAACTTGCCAGCTCCTTTCCTATTAAAAAATCTTACTTGTTCATGAGCAAGTAAAATATTTTCAGAGATCACTCTTCCAGGAATAAAAGCTGATTGAGCTTCAGATATTAGATGACTAAGAAAAGGCTTTATTCTATTGCAAATGACTTTTGCAATTATTTTGTATATCACATTACAACATGATATAGGCCTATAATCAGCAAGTGAAGTTGGATTATTTACTTTAGGCACAATAGTAATAAAAGTATGATTCACACCTTTGTCTAATTTACCAGTAGTGAAAACCTGATTTATCATACTCATCAAAATTCTTTTTAATTCATTCCAATGAACTTTGAAATTTTTTGCAGAGAAACCATCCGGACTACTATTATCATACATGGAGAAAATAGCATTATGCACTTCATCCAACCTAACTCTTCTAGACAAGAACTCTCTTCCTCCATCATTTATTCTAAAGGTACAGTTTATGTCAGGGAAGTTTATATTTCCATCATCTCCATTAAAAATCTGAGTAAAATATGAGATTGCTTCTCTTTCAATAGACATGGGATCATGTAATAGTTTACCATCACTAGAGATTATGGAATTAAGATTAGATTTATGTCTCCTCATGGACATTTTAGAATGAAAAAATCTTGTACATGCATCTCCTTCAGTGAGCCACTCCACTTTGGCTTTTTGAGAAGCATTGAGAAATTCGATATTATTTTGTTCCTTCCATTTTTCGCAGGCTGCCATCAAATTTTCAAAAGCTGTAGAGTTACCTGGGTTGTTATCAACACACTTTAGGGCTAAAGCATATTCCTGTTCCAACTCCTTCAGAATCTTGCCATCTAAGCATCTACTAGAGCTCCATGCTTTGAGGTAGAATTTACATACTTTCATCTGTTGTCTAATTTTATGTAGGTGAGAACCCTCAAAAGTTAGATTAAAAGCATTTGAGAAACATTCCTCATAACCATCTAGTAAATTCCAAGTATTCACATATCTGAATGGTTTCCCTACAGTAGATAAAGGAGGATCCAATAATTTAAGACAAATCGGGATATGATCACTAATAGGATTAGATATTCCAAAACTGGTTAGGTTAGGGAATTTGTTCATTAAAAGATCATTACATAACATTTTGTCAATTTTAGTGGCCACTCCCCTTTTTCTCCATGTAAAATTAAAACCCAGAATAGGCATTTCAATCAATCCTGAATTGATGACACAATTTTTAAATCCTTCCATTTGACTGAAAGGAACAGAAATACCTCCTTTTTTATCTCTAGGAGAAAGTATATTATTAAAATCACCCATCAGGCACCAAGGCATGTCAGTATAAGTGGATTCTTTAGACAAAATATCCCATAAGAGTTCTCTGTCTTTTAGAAAATTACTAGCATATACAAAAGATAATTTCATTTTTAATCCTCCAGAATTCATAAGATTCATTGAAATATGCTGAGAAGACATATGAGTAGGCTCAACCTGCCAAGTTGAACTTTCCCAAATTACAAGAATTCTTCCTTTACATGAGCAAAAGTTATTATCCACATTGGACCAATTATTATTCATCCTATTCATTAAGTTTTGTTTAGCATCATTACTTAATTTATTCTCTAGCAAACCAACTATAGTTGGTTTATGAGATATTAGAAATTTAAAGACTGCCAATTGTTTACTAGCAGCATTTAAACCTCTAACATTCCAAGCAATTATTGTCATTTAACTTTTGAGTGGCTCCTTGTTTGCCTTTTAGGAGGAGCAAAGTTATTTGGATTAGCAACATCATTCTTCTTTGTATTCTTGTTTTTGTTTAACTCATCAATTTCTTCCACAAATTCCTTATTAACTTCAATAAATTGTTCCACATTCACGACAGGAGCCTGCTTAGAGATAGGTAGATCATCCACAGCAATATGGTTTATTAACTCTTCATCAGAGTCAGAAACATCTTTGATAAGGCCTTCACCTAATTCTAGATTGAAATCAGGTATTCCTTCTTGAGTTTGATCCTGTTGTGTTACTTTTAAATTATTTAAAGTGTTTTGCACTACCTTATCTTCTGAAGTTTGCTTAGGAATATTATCTTTACTTGAGCTTCCATCCAAGTTTTTACTTTTACAACGTGACAGATTTGCTGTAGTTCCTGGTCCAGATGCATATCCATCTTCAGAATTAATCACTGCTTCCTCTACTTGGAGATATGACTGAAATTCAAAATCCAATGTCAGCGGGTTGAACCGATTTGCTGAAGTGTTGATGCTAGAGAGTTGATTGTTAATGTTCTCTTGTGTCTGTATATTTTTATTTGCATTTTGTTGTAATAGATTATTTTCAACTTCCGTGCAACTACCATTGTTTAACTGTGATGCTCCAGAGTCAATATCTCTGCTAACATTTATATTCTCGTTTACAATATTGTTATTAGCACTATTACTGTTTATGACATCTTCACTGACAGCTTGCAGAGATTCATTACAAATTGCATTTGTTTTCTGAATCCATTTACTTGTACCTTTGATTTTACATTGTTCAGTGGAGTGACCAAAAATTTTGCATCCCTTACAAAATATTGGTTTATAATCGTACATAACTGACACTTGAAGTTCTTCTCCATTATGCATTAACACATCTACACAATTAGGAAAACCATCTTCAGCTGACATTTCAATTAACACTTTTGCATATGCTATCCTAGATTCATCCGCCGTGATTTTGTCCATCTTCATGGGCTTTCCCAAAACACTAGCTATAGCACTGATCGCTTCTTTATCCTATAAATCCAATTCAAGATTATGCAATTTTACCCAGATCGACATTGAAGAGAGTAAATCTCTACTAAACCTCATTCCTGCCTGCCACTTCTTAAGAATTACAATACGATTATCAAACAAATATGGCCCTTCCTTCATTACATTCTCACAGTCCGACTCATCTGCGAATCTAATTATAAAAAATCCATGATCCCGAGCCAGTAAATTAAACTGTTTTTTTGTTTTCCAAATCCGTTCTATATATGCTTTCAAATGTTTATGATATGGTCTAGATCCATAAACATAAAAAATAATCGAATTTTTCCACTTATCTGCAGCCCTCTTGTTCATTTCAGTATCAATAAAAGCCTTTTTTTTCTGGTTAACAATTAATGGTTGTTTGAAATTTAATTCTACTAATTCTTCTGAACCACCAAGTCCCCATCTGCAGCATTTCTCCATTCTTTATTATGTCCTTCAGCTAATCCATTCTTGATTTTGTTCCAATCAATCGTTCGTACTGATAAATGATTTACATTATTTGAAACATTTGAATTTCCAATACCCCCTGGGTTTCCATTTGATTTCATAATATTACGCATCCCAACTTGATCTTGATTGTGTTGCTTCCTCTGACTTTCGATTTTACCTTTGGCATGAGAAATTCGATCTTTAGACTCGTTTGATTGCGCTCGTATTTGAACTCCGGTATTATTCGACGTACCAGATCCATCAATAACCCTACGTTTGTTATTACCCATATTCACCAATAACTCAGATCTAGTTTGTACACCATGATTTCCGATATTACCAGATCCATCCAAAGAAACTACTCGACCAATTGATCCAGATCTGCCATTGTCACTATGTCGAATAGGAGAAGACCTCGATTCTATGACCGTAGCCTCATTTTCAGGAGGTACGGGATGATATTCTGCGCGATATTCCTTATCCGGAGGACGAGAAAATGAGTTGAAACCACCTTGTGAATATTCACCACCAGAAGCCGCCATTAAAATTGATGTCATCTATCATCGTCCTCTATTGTTTTGCCAGGTCCCTGTCATCAGTATTACTACAACATTCGAAGTCCACATGCCTAATAGAACTAGCATATGACTCCGTTTCCTTCCAGCTTCGATCGGCTAGATGAGAACCACCACTTACAGAATTAATGACCAACCTCTCGCCAGTACGCATGGGTTCTTCAAGTCTTGCTTGTCCTTGACCTTGACTTGGATTAGATGAACCTGCACCTCCGTCCCGTGGAGCCCGAAAGAACTGTTCTAACTTTCTCTCTCTGATCAATCTCTCGATGATATCTTGCTAATGGTGGCACTCATTAGTATTATGGCCATAACAATCATGGAACCTGCAGAACTTCTTGGTCTGAATTTGTTTCTCGGTCTGAATTTGTTTCTCGGATGACGGTTTCCATCCAACCGACGCCGTGTAGATTTTTGATTGGAGTCAAAGGACGCAGAGCTTTCAGACAAGGAATAAGAGGCATGCTCTCTTTTAGATCTCCTTTGCCTTTTCTCATTCAGCTGGTTTGCGAGCTCCGTGTTGGCATGGATATGCTGAGTGAGCTCCTGACGGCTCTGTGTAAGCTCTTGGATAAGGTTCTGGAACTCCTCTTTAGTCAGCGAACCAAGTGGATTTTGAGCTCCAGCGGACGTTTGGCCTACTGTGGTCAGCAGTGTGGGATTTTGCCTATCCCTTCCTTTTGGATCTATAGCATGGAAGTAGTTCTGGTAGTGTGCATTATGATGAATGTTGCTTTTCCTAGATCTAGAGCAATCTGAGTAGAATGGAAGGAACTACCGGATGATAGATCTGGATCTCCTCCTTAGATTCTAGCAATCCAATAATGGTAGGAGATCTACGGAATCATAGAAAAACAGAGTTTTCTCAGTGGAAGCACCAAAATGTTTGTACCAGAATGGGCATAACACTCTTCGGATGTAGTTGAAGAGACCATAATAAAGAGATTAAATGGAAAATGAGGCTAATTTTCGCATGAAGAAAAATAAGCAATAATAGAAAGAGACAAGAATTTATAGTGGTTCGGGGTTGTAACCTACGTCCACTTTAAAGAATTTGCTGTTTATTAATGGTTCTCAACTGATTTACAATGAAATAATAGCTAGCACCCAAGTTACAATGGAGTTTCAGTAGAGTAACAACGTAGAGATTCTAAAAGTCCTTTTTCGTAGGTGTAGGGGTGCTATTTATAGGAGCGGATCTGGAATTATCTCCTTTAAACCTCGAAATAGCTCTTCTCACATGTGGGTGGGTCCACCAGATCGATCTGGGGTTGTTTGGGATCGATCCCTGATTGATCCATATGCACTTCGCATCGATTAAGGAATGACCCAGTGGAGATGCGATTGATCATGAACATTCTTGAGTAAATAAGAAAGCTTCTGCGAAAATTTCGTGGCATTTGGCACTACAAGAACAACAGTGTTTTTCGACGGATATCGGCCGTCGGCGGTCGTCGAAAGATCGTCGAAAACTATAGGAAATTTCGTCGAAAATGTGAATCTCGTTTCATAACTTCTTCCGACGGCATCATCGGTATATTTTTTACGGCGACCAAAACGACAATCTAGGACGGCTTCCGTTTGCCATGTTGGACACATGGCAAATCAGAATGATCACATTGCCATCCGATGCCGCCGAAAACTATCGAAATTTGCCGTAGCCAGCCAAAGCCATCAGTAGCTGTTTAAAGCCGTCGGAAATCTGGGTGTTTTTTCTTCTATTTTAAGCCTGCTGCCTTCCAGCCACTACACATCCATCAATACACAAAACAGCTCCATTTCGAGCATATATAAACCACTAATCATATAAATAACCAAACATAATATTCAATCCAAAAAATCCATATCCAAATCCGACATAAGATAATATACAAATCCATATAAATGTATCAAACACATCCTCACCCACTCGAATCGTATATATACAGACAAAAAACATAACATACCTATCATCACTCATCATCCCTTGCAGAACCACCCGACGAAGGAAACCTTCCATGCTGCTCTATATGCTCCGCCAAGCGATGGTTCAGCTGCTCTATCTGCACAGCACGATGGTGATCATGCTCCTACAGCTCGGCGGTTTGGGCTCGTAGCTCTGCAATTTCTTCGTTGTCTTGAGCTATCTTATACGCCTTTTGAAATGTCCTAGTCTGCGAATAAAAATAAATTATTATAATGCCTCCAACATCATAAACGTAATTTACATAACTTTAATTTATAAAATATGCAATATTTGAATTTATTTTATTTTTAAAAAATTACCGTTTGGTTCCCAATCCATAGCGCTTGCTGCGGGATGATGGATCCATGACAAACTCAAAAATATTAATAAATTAGTCCACATTAAAATTTGTTTATATATGTAATTAAACTAATATTTAATGTACTAAACATTAATACCTCTCAAATGGATACATCCATCCATATTGCACAGGCCCTCAAAGACATGCTTCAGATGGAAGATGAATAGGTAAATGCTCCATTACATTAAATAAACCTGGAGGAAATATTTTCTCTATTTTGCAGAGCAGTATTAGGATTTCTTCCTCAAGTTTACATAGACGATCAACTTTTAACGTAATAGAACAAAGCTCCTTATAAAACAAACTAAGTTCTCTTATAAGCATCCAAACTTTTACCGGCAACAGTTCTTTAAAAGCAACGGGTAACGAATTTTCTATCATAATATGACAATCATGGCTTTTCATCCCACTAAGTCTGTTCTTGTAGTCGACAAATTTACGAATATTGGAAGAAATACCGTCAGGAAATCTTAATCCTTCCATCCATTTTAAAAGTAGTTAAACTTGGTTATTGTCTAGCTCATAGCATGCTTTTGGTTTTTTGTGTCATTTGGCTTGATATGAAGCTCAGGGCGATTACATATTGCTTCGATATCACGTCTTAATTTCAAATCATCCTTCAGTCTTCCCTTAACTTTCAAAATTGTATTAAAATCATTATCAAACACGTGTTTCTCGTTGTGCATCATGTCAACATTGTGATGAAGTAGTAGATTTTTCCAATAAGGCAACTCCCAAAATATACTTTGTTTGCATCAATTATGAATCATTGATTTACCTTGAATTTTAATTTTTTCTCTGGTTTCATGTATCTTTGGAAAATCCGTTACAATTTCATACATATCTTCGCTTGACCAAACAGTTGGTGGTTGCAAGGGCTCGTGTCTATTAGCTATAAAGTATTTTTTGTCTTTACTAAAAGGATGATTAATATGGAGAAAACACCGACGACAATCAAACCATGAAATTTTCCTTCCATGCAGTAAATAAAATGCTCATGTTTCTTCCATACAATAAGGACAAGCTAGGCGATCAGCCGTACTCCAACCTGAAAGCATTGCATACGCAGGAAAATCGTTAGTAGTCTACAACAAAGAAACAAACATAGGAAAATTCTTTTTTTGAGATGTTGTATGTTTCAACTCCTTTGTACCATAGTGTTTTCAACTCTTCAATCAATGGTTGTAAATAAACATCGATTCCTTGTGTCGGATCATCAGTGCCATGGACTACAGTTGTGAGAAACATATATGAAGTTTTCATACATATCCATGGAGGTAAGTTATAATGTGTAACGATTATAGGCCATGAAGAATATTTAGAACCAAATTGAGAAAACGGTGAAAATTCATCCATACATAAATCAAGTCTAACATTACAGTTCTCCGCTGCAAAATCGGGATATTTCTAATCAAAATGCTTCCATGCTTCCCTATGTGTTAACGTATCTTCTTCCTGTGTTCTAACACCGTGCCATCTCATTTGATGCGCAGTTACAGAAGATGCATATAACCTTTGAAGTCTAAATTATGAGTGGAGTCACTTGCTCGCTTTATACGGGACTTTCTTTCCCTTCTTCTGTCTTGGTCTGTACCTTTCCTGATTATGTATTTTACAATTCCTAAGATTGATATCTTCTTTTCAAAAAAACATGTAACCATTTAAACATGTATCTATTTTTTGATACGGTAAACCAAAATCCGATATAAGTTATCTCCACAATGATTTTCGCACATTAAATTATCCGGAGGCGTATGCCGCTTCGCAGCTTGTACAACAATTGTAAATCCAGCTTCTATGAGGTTGTATTTAAATTTCATCGCAATGTATTCTACAGTTGTTAATAGTTAGGTTCCGCCTGCACAGTCTTTCCAAAGGGTTTTTTCGCGGATTCCAATAGATCATAAAAAAAATTTGCTTCAATATTTGATTCTTCTTCAACATTAACATCATCATCAACAAATTGAGCAGTAGAAAATATTGAACGTGCTGCATCTTCAATCATATGTTCTACAAGGTTCGTCGTAACAATTTCGTTACTCGCTACCTCCTTTGACTGTATAGGATTAGATGCTACAAGTTCTCCATGACGATCCCATATCAAATAGTTCGGCACGAAACCATACTGACGCAAATGAATTCTAACCATTTCTGGTATCAAATGCTTCAACAATTTATACCTACTACATGGGTAATGGATTCTTCGTCGTTTCCATTATTACTTAAAGCAAAATCAATAAATATTTGATCATCTCCTTTACTAATTAAAAAATACAATATAAATTAAAACCACATTGACCATTTATTTTTAATACAATTTTACAGTTTAATGTTTTATTAATTGATCATTGACACTTTGTTGCTGGATCATCCTACTTCTCATTACAAACACAGTAACGTAATTAAATCTTGTAAATTATTTCATTTTAAACGATTCAATAAAATGTCAGCAACACTTCCCTTTTGTTTCCTGAGTCGTGCATAATTGCGTGTACACATAGAACATAAAGGAAGCGCTATCGAATTTTGTGAACCGCTTAAAATGAAATGATTTACAAAATGTAATTACCTTATTGTGTTTGTAACTTATCAAATACAGAGACAAATCCAACAAATATTGTATATGATGAATATAGATGTCCGTTCTGTGACAAAAAACGAATACTCTCATAATGATCATATACAATACTTATCAGATGGGGCTAAAAAACACTCTAAGGGTTTTATGAATAAAGTATATTACATATTTAATATTTTAGAAAAAAATTGGCTTCCGACGTTTAAATTTAATTGATTAACATTTAACCTAAATTAAACTACCGTATACGCTAGTTTATCACATACACACATGTTTAAAACTTTAATTAACTAACTGTATGTTATATAAAATTAATTATCGTTTTCGACGTTTTAGATGAGCATAAACTAAATTATGCTCATCCATACTAAATAACACAAGTAAGGCATAAAGTCACTAAATTATTCAACTCATGCACACTAATTTTTTATCGCATAAACTTAACAAGTTAGTGTTCAGTATTTATAGGATAATAACAGTAATTTACATTCAATAAAACATATTACACAATCAATGAGACAATATAAACAATTAAAATAACAAATTAACCCTAAATTAAAAAATTCATGAAATTAAGATTTATGAATAATACATAAAATAGAGATTACGGGTTTGGAGGCGACGAGATTTTGAATTGATGAAGAAGGAGGTGATTTCGGCAGAATTTCGGGGGTTGAAGGTGGAGATGGAAATGGTGGAAGAAGGATTTTGGTGATTTAGAGAGGAGCTCAAATGAATTTGTTTCGGCCTGGGGAAGAAGATAATCATGAATTTTCGACGGCCACCAACGATGCAAACGATATTGTTCTAACAGCTTTCGACGGCTAATTATTTTATTCGTAACAAAGTGCAGAATGTACTTGCCGTCGGAAGCCGTCAGAAGTATTCCGTCGACGGCCGTCGGTACATGTGGTCGGAATATACTGTTGTCCTTGTAGTGTGGAATTGTAGTTTTTAAGTTATGATCGATTCAAGATTGAATTTTCAGTTTGACCGAAGGCTTAATGTCGATGCTTGCATATCGATGGATTTCGTATCGATGACGTGGAGTGAGAGTTCAGTGGAGATCTGTGTTTCATGCCTAAAGACCGTTTCCTTTGGTTCGACCGTTTCCTTCATATCCATCCAAGGTTATGTTCTTCGTATCGATGCTTGCATGTGGTTTCGTATCGATGTTTGGCTCCTTGCTTCGTATTGATCTATACGAAATGTGCAGAAGTGATACGAAACGATAGCTGTAGAACAAATGAACTATGATCGATTCGGGAGGCGCTATTGCTTGATGGATGGATGTTGAGTGATGGACTTGTGCTCGTTTCGTATCGATCTTGATGGATACGAAATGATGGGTCTTCATGGATGGATACGAAGTTGATGTGCTCCACGTGGATCTTGATCGATCCATAATTTGAGCATATGAACTTCGATTGACCTGAAATTTAGAATGTTGTCTTTTATAGCTTTGCTTATCATACCATTCTAATTGTAGCTCGATCCGGACTCGGACCAAGTTTGCCTGTATCCATCGTGAACCTATAGATAACCGATCTTCGGGACGGACCGTGTTTAGTCTTTACTCAAGTCCTTGGTGTCACGGACTTCCCAAAAGACGGGATAACAATTATATCATTTTTAATGAATACCAATTCTTAGAAACACTGATATGCATGTAATTATCAAAAATTCAAATGCTTACAGACCATATTATTAATATTCATAATGAACATGTTCATTCCGAAATTGATAACCCATACATTGATTCTCAACTTCGATTATTTTATTTAAAAAGACAACATAATATTTTCTCGTCTAGAGCAACCCAAAGCTTTGAACCGGACAGTACTAAACCATGCCATAAAAGATAATTATTAATTTTACATAACTAGTACAAACTCTTATTGTAGTGTAAGCCTCAGACCCAATGTAGTACAAGTGCTGATAATGATGCCTTGGATTCAACTACAAGCCTGTGAACCACTGCAGCTGTAAACCGATAATAGAGGTATGTTAGAATGTATTTACCATGCAAAACTTCGTATTAACACAACAGAGTTTTATGCACTTAATGTCTCCATTTTTGTGAATTTTCGATACCAGTGTAGCAGGCTGACACTTTTTCATGTTCTAGGTCTGTTCGGTCTTGAATTTGAATTATATATATTTTGAATGCAGTAGGGATGTTATGTTTTTGGAATACTATTGGGTGAAACAGAAAGTGAGCAGTGCAATTCTAATAGGAAGATGGAGCAGAATGCGAGCTATTAGTGCAATACTAATATCAAGACTACTGGGTGAACTCAGTTCGTAAATCCTTTGACAGTATTCTATTTGTATTTCAACTTTATCCCCACTCGATTAGAAATCAGTCATTTTCTTATATGTTCGGATTTTGTTGCTAAACAGATATTCTTCGTTCAAACACGGTTTATTTCGCAACTTTACCTATTTAAAAACTAATCAATAACCAAAATAATGTTTTTTAGCGATTTATTTTTGTTTGTTATTTCATGCCGTAAGATCATTACTTAACATCATGAAATTGCTTTTTCTTTCGATTTGCACTTGTTGGCTACCAATTGCCAGTTTCACCTGCTATTTTCAAATATAAACTCAACTTGAATATTTGATGCATGCATAGAATATTACAAAAAGTACATTTAGTTGATCATATTTAGTTTCCAGCCGAGACTTGCCTTTGTTACACCAAAGTCATTGCTTCAAGCAGCGATATTTTTAAGTATATACCCATCTTTTCGAATACTTTTTGATATGCTAAGTTTTATGTTTATATACCAGGGCTGTTTAGACCAGATCTTATTCTTATGCCAGTTTTTGGTATGCTTACATTAGCTCATAACCCTAAAAAACTCATGTTGTTCAATTTCAATTGTTTAGCACTTATTTTTTCTTTCTTTCTTGTTGATATGGAGGTCTCGATGAGTTTATTATTTCAAGATAACTCACCAGTGGTTTATTAAAGCACACTAAACCTATTAAGAAATAGTGCATTATACTCGATCGTGAGTAGCTCAAAGCTCTTGCAACCTTCTGTTCTGGTAGACCTACTTCTTTACAGTTGAGAGTAAGCTCAATGAACCAAATTGGAAGGCAGACCATTTAATTGACACGGTCAATAGTGGACTTGATTCTTGCAGCATTTATTGGAGCTGTGATAATACTGACAAGCACACCACATTCTGCAGTGTGATAATACTGACAAGCACACTCAATCCATTAGGATCATATGCCCCGGTGACAACATTGGAACAAACAAAAAATATGTGGTATCATTTTATTTTTATTGCTATTGTTATCTGATTCTTTTTCCATTTGATAATTCATATTATGGTTTTTCAAGAAAATGAGCAGTGGAAAGAGAAGAAAAATAAATATTCGAATGTATTAGTGAAGTACCTCATTATACTTGTATGCCTGAACATTTGACAGTTATTGATATATTCTAAAAGGTTCAGGTAATGGATAACTATTACAATTTTCATATTGTATCAAATTTAGCTAAGGATGATGAATTAAGATGTAGGAACTATGTATTTTAATATATAAAGTTAATGGATATGAATCTTCTACCTACTAGGAAAGTACATTGGATTCATGCCTCAACTGTAATTGAGTGGAATTCAAATACGATAAAATAACATATTTTTCTTAAAATTGAACAAACTTTCATTTAAATGAAATTGTTTTGATGTTAAAAATTAGGAGAAATTGATTAGATATACCAATTTACTTACTTTTCTTTAATATTCTTTCTATACTAGAGCAAAAGATTCATCAATAGTTTGGAATGTCTAAAGACTAACAGTTTACATTTAAACGATGTTTCTTCCAGTCCGTAAGTCTTTAGGGTATTAAATAAATATCAACCTGATAAAAACCTTTAAATGTGAGCTAATGGTTTTAAATAAATAGTGTATCTGTTTGGTATTGTTCATGTATATAAAGAGATGATTCAAACTGAGAATAAACTGTTTATTTATTGAATTCCTATTATTGCCCACGGCAATAATTGTCTTACATGAGTCAATATCAAAAGAAATAAAAGTTTTGTTTAACCGTTTTGCACTTTTTGATGTTAATATATCCATGTAAATCTGACCATATGACATGATGGTTTACATTACAGGGAGGCTCTTTTCTATAATATAATTATTTATTTATTTATTTATTTATTTATTTATTTATTTAAAAGAAAATATGTATAACTAAACATCACCAAAAGCTGTCAACAAGCCTGACAGGTAACCGTAAAAGAACAAAGACGAGAGAATACATGATCGGATCACAGAAATAACCAAAAGAGGAATACAAAAAACCACTAACAAAAAGATCCAGAAGGAGGTCTCCCAGCAGGCGCAAAGCAATCCCGAATAAGTCCAAAAACCCTCACTCCGACCAATATCAAAATCGAGCTCCGGCAAAACCACCGCCCGATTCCGATGTATGGATACCACCGAAAAATAGATAGCGATCTACCAAAAAGACCGATAGAAGAACTAGTAGAAAACAACAGACAGCAACCCATGACCAGAAAGACCGAAACCCGAAAAGCAGAAACAGAAAACTCTAAGCAAGCTCCAAACAAAGAACGGACTGAGAATCACACACCCCATAAAGCCTCTACCTGCAAGCAATAACCTAAACATGAGAAAAAGAGGGGGGGGGGGGGGGAGAGGAGGCTAAGAAGGAGATTGGACAGTCGTAACCACCAGTCTCCGGATAGGCAATCAACCGATACCTTGTCTAATAGAAGAGCTAGAACAGGTGATTGATAACAAATTCACTAGGCGACCAGAACGAAAGTTGACAGAACCTCGGAATGGACGGCCCTGGAATGCCAAGAAAACATCATCTCGAACCTTCCGAATAATAGATAGAGGGTCCATAGGAGTTTCGTCAAAAATTGCCTTATTCCGGGCACACCAAATGTGCCAGCAAATCAGACAAGGAATCAAACGAAAAACAATAGAACGAAGGGAACGACCAGCACGACGACACCACCAAGTGGACAGCAAATCAAAAGAAGAGTTGATGGAACCACGTACCCCCACTAAATTCCCGAAGTAGTTCCAGCAAGACCTGGCACACCATCCGATGAAAAGCAGATGATTCACCGATTCCGTCTCCCTGTTACCGCAGCATCTGCAACGAGAGACAAAAGGAATGCCGATCCGTTGAAGGTTTTCATCAACCGAGAGTCCATTATGGAAGGAACGCCACAGCAGAAGAGAGACTTTAGAAGGGATACGGACGTCCCAAATGAAAGAAAAAAAGGGAAGAACGGGCGATGAGATTCTAGAAGAGGACCAAGCCCTCCGAATAGAGAACGGACCACCATCCCATCCGGAGAGGCCGTCATGAGAGTCAACAAACACTTTGACCGATTGCATATGCTTCCAAGTCTCACTCGCGAAGGAAGGAGTACCGGAGAATCCAGAATCAGCCAGTCTCCGGTACTTAGCATGAAGAAATTGCGACCATAAGGAGTCGTTAGCCCCAAACCTATACCACAACTTGGAAGCGAAAGCCAAGCAGATGTCCTTCGGATTACGCAACCCTAACCCACCCTCACACTTAGGCCGGCAGATAACATCCCAAGACACCCAATGATGACGACGATCGTCACCCTTAGAACCCCAAGACACCCAATTATTTATTTATTTTATTACACAAATTCTAATGGAAAAATTAATACATTTGGTTACTACTATTACTTTTTCCAGTTAGATTAATATATATCAATAAATAAATAGTGTGATCACTATTATGTATAAGCCATAATACCTACCGTTTTGTTATATGCCTTGATACAGTAAGTAGGATCGACATAGTTTAGTGTGATACTGTAGTTTTCAAAATTATCTTTTTATGAGAAAATGCTTTGAGTTCATTCATATTTCAAGATAAGTGCAAACTGCAGCCATTCATATGCCTTCTTGAGCTCCAGTTTTCTTTAAATAGTGCTCAACATCAAAAGCAGCCATACATCCTGTAAATTAGAATTATGAAAAAGAGCTTTTAGTATGAATATGATGGTATTGAAATCAATTTTTCATGCTAAACTCTAAACAAATGAGGGAAACACCAACTGCGCTTTTGTTTTGGGAACATAATGAACTCCTATATGAAATGCACATAAAAAAAATCAACTGTATACAATGTTGTTGAAGTTAATTTGTCTTTCAAATTTACCTTCAAAATGACAAAAAAGGGTACAATCTAACGTTGTAATGATGCATGAATATTGACTTGCAGCGAAAAGATAAACTGAAAATGCTATTTACCTTAGGACTGAGTTATATTCTTGGCAGTTCTATATTTTTGAATGTCGTACATAACAAATTTCTTCATAGTCAATTTACATAAATCCATCAATGAAATGTTGTGTTAAACTAAAAACTAAACTGCATATTTATACATACCTATAAATGACTCTTTACATGACCTGGGAAGCAAATTGGACATTTAAACATTTTAGTGTTATTTATTGCTTTTGTTGATAGCATTGTAGATGATCTACATGTGTTGAAATTTTAAGATAGACCTGCAGTCTGCATCATGGATGCAGCTTCCTTTGCTGTTGGTCGCCTCGGTGCACTTCTTCATGTTGCAATCGTGCAGGCGGCACCGCCTCAATGGATATTCCCTTTGTGTTTGCAAAGGGGTACAACATGCATCCGGACAATCTTAGCACTTTGTCATTTTGTGATAGATTCCTTTGTCGTTTTGTTATGTCGAAATTATTCATGTAAATGCAAACAGTTTCTGTTTTGGTAATGTAGTGTTATATTTGGAATGCTGATTGCCGTACCTATAACTTTGGTCTAATAGATTTCCTTGGGCTTCTAATGTAGCAAGTATTTGAGAAGACCAAGTTGACATGCCACAAAAAAGAAAGATTCGTAGGTAGAGAAATTTATGTGAAGGTGGCAAGAAAATTTATATCGATTCGAGTTTGGGATGGAAAAAAAAATAATAAAAAAAAAAGAAAAAAAGAAAGATAAGTGCAAACTCGTTTTATGGTTTCACGGGAGCCTCCATTGCTCGGTTACCATGCTTAGATGTATCATCTAGCATTACAAGCTGGTAAGAACTCTATGATTTGGCGTTGTACAAAATCTTACTGCTTGAATGTTTAAGAGATTATTTGTTACTTTTGATTTAAACATAAAGCATAATAAGTAAAAATGTTGTTTCTGCTTGCTTGATCAAGGTCGATAGATGACCGAGCAGACAAAGAAACTAATGGATGAGGGATTTACTACAACCAGTGGTTATGTTCATACAGCAGAGGTATACCTTAAAATCTTTGTTGGCGTCCGCTCTGCAATTTATGTGTTTTTGTAATGTACTCAGTTTGGCTAATCTTATGTAACTAGGGCCAACCCGTGCTTCGCACACGGATTGGACTATATTGGTAGTTAGAATTAAATCTACATACTATATTTCAAATTTAAAAAATAATTAGTGGAAATAAATAATGAGAAATTTATTTTCAAAAAGAAGTAAAAATAAAAGATGCTATTACAATCAAAAGTTGGTTTTATTTCTTAAAGCTGTTGAAATTCAGTTTCATTAGCCTGTTAGTTAGGTGTAAGAACTTTAGAGTGTTTGTCATGTTTGTTAGGTATAAGGACTTTACAGTCTTAGACAATCATGTTTGTAGAGACTATTACAACGGATACAACTTGCACATAGTTGTAATTGCGATATGTAGATAAATTATTTTAATAGTTTATATTGATAGAAGTTTAGTAAACCCAAAGTATATTCAGAATTATGTCTTTGCTAATAGTTCTATAGATAATTTGGAAATAAATCATAGCATGACCAGAATTTTACACAAAGAATAAGCGCATCAAATAACTCAATTAATGTGTACCGGAATTTAGAAGGTCAGAATATAGTAGTAGCAATGAGTTAGAAGTATGTTAGTTTGATAGAAAATTGGATAAAATTGAAGATCAAAATGTCAAGAATTTTCAACATGCTAAATTTTTTTAAAGTTGATCCAATTATCATTTTCAATGCTGTATATATATATAAAACTTGTGTTTATTTATTTTGGCTTTGATAGCTTTGTTTTTAAATGCTTAAAACCTACACGAACCAAACAATATATATTATACGTCAGATTTTAAGATAGTAAGGAAAAAAAAAGCAGTTGAGTTGCAATTTAATAACATAGTTATTTATGTAAGTCAATAGGTAGATGGTAGTTGCCATGAATACGTTTAGGTTATTTTAGAATAGAGTTTAAATGTAGGTACGACAATTTGTTCTCATGCTATACAGTGTTCATCTGTGAAGGCCAGAATGAATATACATTGTTTCATACAGACAATGACTTGTGGTTGTGGATATTCATTTTTTTATAAGAAAATTGTAGTGACATATAGTTGAAACTGCGTACCTTTTTGCGGAATCCGCCCCTGTAGAAGAGAACGAGTATGATTCAAATAGGCTTGCAAATGTCGCAGTATACATTCTGGTCGTTAAACTCAAATTGAAGTACTCGTATGTGCTCTCCATAGTTGTGTACCTAGAAATGGAATACATGAGTCGATAAAATTGAGTATAAATCAAAATTATGTTAGGTAAACTGCACCGATCAGAATGGAACACGAAAACCTACCTTCACGCAGATTGTGAAAAACTTCTTGGTAAACAACATTTTCTGTATAGTTGTGATGTTCGTTATTATTGGTAATTAAAACTTTTAAACCTTTTGTAAGATGTGCATGACGGTGCGACATGTCATTGGCTGTGTGAGAAAACGGGGCAGGGCTGGAAAACCCGAACATTTTCTAGCGTTTGATCCTTTTTTTTAACTACTCGTGGAGAAGCAGACTTTAATTGGATATGCATAGCACATACGACCAATTTTGTAACACTTTTCACGCTGTTTCCATCTTCTTACATTCTTGATCCACACCCACTTAGTAAGAAGCCAACGTAGGTTAACTCCCTTGCATCATCATGAATTCTGTTTGTGTGCATCCATTCGGTAAAAATTGTTTTTCTCAACAGTCCTTTGTACAATCTCATCTATTTTTTCATTGTCTCAAAATATGACCAACAGATGTTAATGTATAGTCAATAGTTTATTTTAACACTCTTAGTAAGTGTTTTAATTGCGAAGACACATTCGATTAGTATGATGGAAGATAGTGTTAAAGTGTAACTACTCAAACTCTAAATGATGTAAAAAACCAGCTGCTGAGAATACCCATTTAATCCGCACGTTATGTACAATAGAGGTGGAAATAACACATGTAGCGGTCATTTCCATTGAACTTAGGTTAAGCACATATAACCTAGGTTAAGAATTAAAATAGTTCGGAAGGGGGATGTTACTACGCATCAATAGCATGAAGGCTTATATATTCCATCTTAATTATAAACATGGTTTCATAGATGTAAAATTCAATAGACTTTAAATGTCATAATGCATGCTAAACTTTGTTATTGCTAAGATATAAAAAAAATACACTTTATATATATTTGCAATACGTTAAAAATGAGCTTTGGTTCAGCAAGAGCGGACAAATGTGTTTTCACTACCTAGGTTATTGCAACAACATATCACAATTTAAGATTAACGGGTCAGCATTGTTTTAAAAAATTAGGCAATGGAACTTTTATAGCATGGGAAAAAACCAATAAGAAGTACATTGATATAAACGCAGTAGATGCTAGGAAATAAATTTAATCTAGTCATGGAAAAATGAATAATGTTCATACCCATATATTATCAGCAGTAATTAAAATACCGTAGTTTTCATTATAGGTAAACCATGTTCCATGTTCCAAAGTTATTCAGCATGTAAGATGAAAAAGGGATTTGACAGATATAACATCACTTAAACCATGTTTCATGAATCTATTTATATTTACAGCAGTTTTCATTAGCAGTTGTATTTGTTCTTTTTCTAATTTAATATCTACGCATATTTTAATTTTTAAATACTTATTGTATGTTTTTTTATATATATAATTATACTCATGTAATATACTATTGCCTTCTTCCTAACAATACATCGTTTTGGACTTCAATCATCGTATATCTTTGTTCATTATTTCAGTTGATGTTACACTTTGGATCCAATGGTGAATAAATGTCCGTGGATGATCCATAGAAACAAAAAAATAATGTTGCTTTCCTTCTAATCAGATAACATTAAAGATAAAAAAACACATAAAATATAAGTGTACCCTTTGTACAAACAAAAATGCTATAAAGTACTTGTGCACACAATTACGTTGTACTAAATTGAAATTTGGTTCTATAAGTAAAGGGTTACCCCTATTCTATGCAATTATTTCCCACAGCCTAATTCACACCAATAGCATTACTTTATAATTATGTTCGTATCTAAATAGCTAGAAACATTCTGTACAAATGCATTAGTTTTGTTTCATAAAAATGTTTTGTCAACCAAGAAATCCGATCAAACTAAACATAACCCCAACATGAATAGAAATAGCAGTGACTAGTTTGTCGCGTCGTTAGGTTGAAAGGAAGCACATTAACATTTTAAGTCTTAAACAAAATCAATCAGTAGCACAAACTGTAACTTAAATAAAATGATTTACGATTGGTATGAAAGAAAAACAATCATGTTAAGATGAACTCTCATACTTAATCAAAATTCCCGCTTCTATTACAGAATTCTCAACTATCAGTAGTATTAGTAAAAAAGAAAAATATTCACTGATCTCTGAGCTTTATTCAAAGTGGATAAAAATAATAATGCAAAGTGAGAATCATATTAAAAACTATTATCCATGAATTTGTAAGTAAAATACTCATTTTTAGTATGTAAAATAAATACAGTTTGAAAGTATGTGCTTTTTTTGAGCAAAAGGATTTTTTAAGACAAATAATGGAAATACAATTTATTACAATTTTTGCAATTATTATATGATTATAAGGACAAACTTTCTGTTGAAGTAAAATAAGAAAGAAAAGCGTCCTTAATTGCTGCTCCTACAACGTGAGGTAGAAATTAAATGTTGACTTAAAAGTTTCATATTAAATTTAATTAATAAGCAGTTAGAGCACTAATAATTGTTATTTTTATTTTTTGCAAAAAAATAAGGAGATACCAAGCATTTTTATATCTCTAATATTGACGGATCAAATATCTAGAGGTTTATCAAATAATTTTCAATGAAAGATATGTGGTTACCTCAGATTTATTTGTCAGAACTGAGGTGATTATTTCTGACAGGCTTTTCCCATTGATTACATCAGCACGTTTTTCGGGTCGGCTCTCCTGATCATTGATTGCCGAGTCGAAAGCTGTAGTATAGCAATAGTATAAACCATGTCAGATTTGTTGCCCAAGTATTGATTGTAAAAAGGGTTGAATGCATTAAAACTGACTTCCTCAGAAGTTCATTACCCTCGTTAATATCAAAATTAGTGTACACTCAGGTTGTTATCGTTAACCCAAGGTTTTGCTTACCTATAATAAAATGTAGATATCATCAAAAGGAGATCAGTGTAATGTGAAATAAATGTAGTAAGTGCCATATTGTTGGAGAATTTACTAAGGTAGGTTTTGACCGTCACTGTAGAAGGAATACAGTCTTATTGTTCTCATCCATTGTCGGTTAATCGAGCAAGGAGGTTTTTCTTCCTCCCATTGTTGGGACCATGGGCCTATAATTCATGCAAAGGATGATGTGGTGGTCACATTTTTATTTACCTCTATTTCGGTTTCTTGAAAATATTGTTAATGAATAGAGGATTGATAATAATATAACCAAGCAATCATATTGATAACAACTTGCAAAAATTAAAATCTTCTAAACAAATTGATTTCAATAGTTTCAAACAAAGCTCAATCATATAAAATATTTATATATAGCAATTTTTTATATGTAATTTGCAGAAATATAGCAACATATAAATCATTTGTTTGCCACATAACACTTCATCATACAAAATCCATTTGAGCATAACTGAAGATAATTCTGGGAAGAGATGGTAGATCAGTTGACATGCTTACTATTATGGGTCTAAGTAGGAGAGATAATTTTAACGTTCATGACAAAAGTATTTGTATGCCACTTCATTACAGAAAATAGGAACACATCTGACTAATTTAATTTGACAAAATAACATGATAATTTTTCTTTGTTCTTTTTTAATATGTTTTTATTAAAATGGTTGTGGATTCAAAACCACTTTTATGTTAGTTGATCGCTGATTGGACTTTTTCATTTTTGTTAGTTATTCTTAAGTTTAGGAATCACACCTAATCGGACTGTATATGTTAAGTTCTTTTATCATACTCCAATATTAATTATGTGTTGATAATAAAAGTTGGATTGACTAACATGATAATTAAAAATAAATATTACTTACTTCTGTTAGGTACATTATACTAACCAAACCTATGGTACTTTTATCCACCTTTTGCTGAATATATTCTGCATTTTTTGTAGTTTTTTCAGGACTTCAAGCTGTTGATAATTTGCTTCTATCTGTGTTATAGCTACATTTCAACGATATGAAGAGTGCTTACCGTATATGTGCAGAATCATCTTTCCAGCTTTTCAAATAATGGGAACTGCTATTATGATACTGATTTAATCTTTCTTCATTTGTGCAACCTAAGAATTGTCCATTGAAAAAGTTATTTGTTACCTTTTTTTTCCTTTGTGAAACATGAACATACGTACACTATTCACATTCTTCTACTACTGAAGTAAAACTGATGAATAAAATTAGCAAGTTTGGTTGATAGTCTAACTCCTGTGAACATAGTTTCTACTATTCATGATCATATGACTTGGATATCTCATCTAATGTAGTACAAAAGATTTGGATAGCATATCTAAAGTATTACAAAAGAAATAATTCTTAAACCAATCAGTCAAAAACAGCAACAGATCTCACATACTTTCAACTAGTAAATAAAAAGAAATAAACAAAACCTTTGATTAAGCATTCCCAGTCACTACCTAGAAATTTCCAAATATATCAAATCGTTGCTTAGACTATCGATCATAAATTAGTAAATGTACGATACCTAAAATCCATAAGTGCATGGCCATTATCAAGTTGATTAAGTGTGTGCAATAATGTCATAATTATTTTGGAAATATATTGAATCCTAAAACATACATGAACATGGAAAAATTTATATACTTTGAATCATTATTACTGAAAGTGAAGTATGGAAAGTACCATGAAAGTTTGCAACTACTTTCAAAATGAGGCATACGTGGTTCTTAACTGCTAAAAAAGGTTAGCAAAAAGCAACAGATTTACTAATGATAGTCTGTAGAAATCAAGGTCAACTAAACCTAGGCTTCCTATTAGCTTATACTTTTAACGTGCGGACAAATGAAATAGAAATCACAACTCATATAATTAGGATACAATATACAAAACCTTTATATTTCTTAAGCACTATATAATTGAATAACCTAGAAGTATATCCAATTTGCATATACTTCAAGATTATTTTCTAAATTACTGAAAATAGTAAATTGCTATTTTTGAGTAATAAAAATGCAACTTCTTACGTAATTTTCAATTATTAAATAAATAAACATTTTCCACATAAAATAATGCAAAGAAGTCTCCAAAACTCATCTTACATTTATATTTGTAGTGCTAAATTTTTGGTTAATATCACAATATATCTGTTTAGCAATGAATAATTTCCTAATTTCCAGAATAGTAAAAGGAATGTAGCAATGTTAGATGGAAAAAAGATAAACAATTACATAACCTGACAAGCACCTTTGTCCAAGTGGTTAATTGATTCGGCTTTGGTGCAGGATGTCACAAGTTTGAAACTTGCTTTCGAACGTTTATTTGACATGGGATATGTTGTCCCAATGATTTGTTGTACATAAAGTACCAGTTCAAAAAAAAACAATTACATAACCTAATGATCAATGCAATGCATTGATGATAGTGGGGATAAGGAGGAAACTAAAACTCTTCATTTACCATGTTTTATGTATCATATACGAATTTATTTAAGTCTCAATTTCATATTTATATCAAAAAATTTCATTAACTATCCTGATATTTCTCTTATGCTTCTGTATGACCAAAAGTGGCAATATATTATATTGCTACAAACATCCAACTAAAATAAATGAAGACCGTATGTATATAGAAATCAACCTTTAAAGCAAAAAAGTTGAGAACTTTACATTTTTTTTGCAATTGCAAACTACACCAATGGATGATGATTGAATACACATAATTTAGCAATTGGTTAAAAAATATAATATCAACAACATCTGAAGTAATCTAACTGGAAAGTATATCTATCAAATAATAAGTGGTACAGTGTTTCAACTTATTCTCAATGATAATCATGTCCTTTCCCTTCCTATCAATGACATATAAGCACCATTAATTTAAAAGTTTTTTATGATCTTACCGATTATAGCTTGGTCAACAGATTAATCCTCAATAGGATGTATAGTCAAAAGCATGAAGTACATAATTTTGAAATGTGGAGACATATCTGTTATCTAATAAGGATGTTTCCACTAAGTCTTCTTTTCAAATCCAAATTCATTTTTAGGTGATGAAAAATAAACACCTCAGACTAATTCAGAATCAATTTCAAGTTGATTACTAATTTTCTCTTATTAACAAAATTAACATAAATGGATACTGTAAAAGAAAAGGTAGAAAGCTCACGTACTATTATGCCAACCCTAGTGGCCAGATGAACAGTATTAAACCTCAGCCGATTCCCAATCACCAAACTATCATAATCAGTATAAATCAACAACCACTTAACCTACTCAACAAACCATTTTCTACCATAATGATCAACATCGTCACCCTTTTCATGCTCATTTTTGTGTGGATAAAAGTAAGGTTTGCTTTAGATTTGAGTTTGATAATCCTTTAGTTTTGTGGAAATAAAATTAACTCGTGTGGTAGAAGATTAGGAAGTAAGTGATTTTAGTTATATGGATGCAAAGAAATTTATATGGAAAAAATGTCATTTATTCTTTTAGTTTTGATTAAACTATGAAAAAAGTGTTTTGTTAATTATAAAAGCTTCAAATTAAGTTATTCCTATTACAAATTGATATATACCTTAATTAACATTATAATATAAATGGAAAGCAACATGCTTAATGTTTTCTCTCTCCTTTATCTGAACTTGTAACCGACATCATAACTACACTTTAAATTTATAGCCTAGGTTTTGAATTATAGCTTTCATTCCACTTGAAATAATTCAAAAGTAGGTAAAATTCATTTTGTACAAAATACTTGAAATATTTATTGGCACAATCATTTTTAATTGATTAACAGAGATTAACTTCTATAATTAGTTATGCAATGGACATACTAATAAATCAGTCAGTCATAACTTCATTTTGTAATTGATTGAGTAAAACACAGGTGTAATTAATTTATGTAGTTTCTTACTTTATAAATAAATCAATCAACTAATTTTTGTTAATCGATAAAAGAAAATAAATTGAAAGTTGGTATAGCCATTCATATACTATAATGCATAAAGGTAGTACACAAATAATACCTCAAATCCAGAAGGTTTTTGGTTTCACCATTAACCTAATATTTTTCTCTACAAAATAAGTTAACAATGATTCTCTACAGATTTTTTACTAAAATACAAAAGGAAATAAAATTTATTGGGGGCTCATTGTATTTTATTCACAAATTAATGAGAAGAAAGCATACAAATCAAATATTTACATATTAAAACCTTATGTTTAATTGATATACTATCAATCATATTGGTAGACTTTTTCTTTCTAGTTAAGAAAGTAGTCATATCATTAATCATATTATTCTTTTCTAAGAAGAAATAATATCAGTGAGAAATAATCATATGTATAAACTACATATTAAGTGGCATCGAAGATATTATTTCTTCAGGATATTCTAAATGATGGACCTTCTAAATGAAAATCTTAACTGGCATTAGAGATTACTTCTGGATTCATTCTCTCAATCATCAGCTATTGCATATAGTATTTCATATCGTCGTCATAATGACTATCATGTAATATTCAAAAGATTCTCGGACAGTTATAATATCAATTAAACCTACTGCGTATTTGTATTTTCAATTTTCTCTATAAATTAGAATGTCATTGTTGTACTGAGTTTATCTATGTTATTGAGTATTGTACCATTTGAATTAAATTGTAACCATAGTTGCAAATAGCTATAAAGGCATTGTTTAATGATATTACTGAAATATGCTCGAAACCTTTTCAATATTTGTAAGTAAATTTTGTTGTAAATAAAGTCATTTGCACAAATTTACATGGTAGTAAATCATTTTCACTATAACATTGATTACAACACCTTGCCATGTGTGTCATAAGCATCATAAGTTAATATTACAATTTAAATTGGTGCATATTATTATAGCCTTGTAAAGATTTTTAATTGAAAATTTCATAAGATGACATATAATTGAATTATTTACTTTGTAATTTATTGAAATATATAAAAATAAATTTGATCATAAGAAAAAAAAGTAGAAGATAATGTATGTTCACAGGCTTAAGTAATAAACTTTGTCAGGAATACATCCAATTGCATATGAACATAAATTTAGTGCAATTATTAATGAAAAAGTCTAAATATTACTACATGAATAATATATCTCTTAATATGATATAACTTTCTTAATTACATGGAAAATAAATATTTTTACGATACAGAGCGATCATTCATTCATGAAATTATAAAATATCATACTTAGCGGAAAAAAGAAAAGGAAAATCATTTATTATTATTTAACTATGAAACATAGACTTTCCATTTTCAACTGGAAATTTTTTCATGAAATATTCAACTTACTATTTTCATATCCTTACCATGAAAAGATGCAACCATAGTCTATCAATATCTTTAGTGGTCTACATGATAACATTTTCTTCTGGAGAACCTATACAAAAAATATAATACATAATTAATCTTGTATATTTACTACAGTCTCATCTCAAATATTAACAAAATATTTTTTAGGGAGTTAAGTCTTAGCCCTCAAATAAAAATGAATCAACAAACAAATAACATGATTTCATATAAATGCCATCAATTTTTCATGTACCAATTTTGTTCCTACCTCCAACTGGCATGTAATATTAATGTTATTGTTGGCGCACTTCATTCCTGATATTGCAGTACCATTCTTGTACAATTTAGTTAATTACGGTTGGTCTTACTGATTACTTAAAATATACAACACCAAGATGCAACTTCTATGATAACAAACAGAAGCGGTGATGAAGATAAAGCAGTGAAACAATCGACGAGACAAAATTCTTAGTATTCTAAATATAAAGCTTGAAAATTAGATAACAATCCTATGAAATTTTGCATTGAAACTATAAACTAACATTCTTCTGGTCCTCTTTCTCTTTATTCAGTGAATGTTCTTTAAATCCAACACATGGATTCTAAAACCAATGGATGCAAAGAAATAAGTGCAAGTCCTAATGATCATAGATGCAAAGACCAAATCCTAAGAAGCAAGAGGCTTTGATCTTGAAATTGGAAAGGACGCGTCTAACAATAAAAAAAATTATTAAATTAAATGTAGTGCAACATATGCAACCAATAAAGGGTAATACTAAAGATTGAATTTTCTAGTACTTAAATAATTCAAGAACCCATCAAAAATACAAAGTTAAAAATTTCCTACATTACTTTTAGCTCTAAGGTTTTAACGCAAGAGTCTGATATTCTTCCATATAAAAAACATGCCTCCGTATTTTCATCATCGCGGATAAATTTGCCTCCATTCATCCATAGAATCTAGGTATTCAATAACTTGCTTTTTTCATTGAAAACTATTTCTGAGTTATTTACGCTTGTGATGAAGTAATAAACGGAGTAGAGAGGTAGACTGTAAATGGAAAGTGGCCTGTAATTTCCGTGAGATGTGTGTATGGGTAATTTTGGTAATTAAATGGTTTAATTTATGGGAAGATTGGGAGGAAAATGGCAGAACTACCCATACTTTAGCACTCAGTTTAATAGGGGTACTTTTGTAATATCAAAAGTTTCACTTTGGCGTATTCCCGTTGTATATAGATAAGCCAGCAAGCTCCAAAAATGAAATCTAAACTATACTCAACTCCAATCAAATTCAAAATATAACTAAAAGCATGCGAAATATTTCAATATCATATACTCACAATAGTGTTTATCACATCTTACTATAAAAAGTAATAACACATCATTGCAAAGGGACTTCAGTTTTTTTCCAAAGGGCAATGAGATCATTTGCACTATTACTTCAATTTAGGTTAGTAACTAATTCTTATGTGGATTTTTAAGAGATTCCACACCATGCTAATCATCGAAAATAATAATACATCATCGCATAATAGCATTGTTTTTTCAAAAGGTCCTAACCAATGAGAAATTATACACCTGCATATTTTTGTGGTCATACTAATATAATCTAATTTGAAATCTAAGATATAGAAATCTGGTTAAGATTATCAGCAAATTTTTTTTATTGTGTAGTCCCTAAATGATGAATTTTCATATCGACAGAAAATTTCGTTAATTACTGAACAATGTTGGTAGAAATATTTTTTTTTTCAAATCGACAGAATTGCATTGCAAAATTCATAAGAGATTATAAGCCTAATTATGTCGGTAGAAAAAAGAAAGTTTTTAAATCGATAGAAATAGGAGAAGCCTACTATTCGATGACGATGGGATGAGGAAGAGCAAAATCGGTGCCACGGTAGAGTAAGTTATCAAATGATTCGACGAACTGAACTAAAGTCGGAGAAGACATTCGATGACGATGGGATGAGGAGGGTCGAAACTACTAGGGCGATGGAGTAAGATGTAAACCGGTTCCTAGAAGGTAGATGCGTCGTTGGCGATAAAGCAACAGGCAGTAAAAATTAGGGTTAGCAAATCGGAAAAAATTAGGGTAATTTGGAAGGAAATGGATATGAGAGCAAAAGGAGGATTAAAGTCAAAAGTCCATAGAGGGAGGAAGAACAAATGAATAGTGTACAACATAAGGGAAATACCAGCAGCAGCGACGTTCCATTTCAAAAAAAAGGGGCGTCTATGCCCTTGAAACCAGACTCATTAATAATATAATAGTATAAATTTATCCATTTTAACAATGGACACATTACATCTTCTTTGTTATAGTACTATGATGAATCCCTGATTGTTCTTTTCAGCATTAAAAGTTTGTTAGTTATGTTTTTGCTGACTTGTTAATGCAGATTGGCAGAATAAAGTATTATATATATAGCTACATTAAAACATGAAAAATTCATGGTTATGAAAAATTACTTTAAGTCCTCAAGGCATCAGTCATGAAACTTCATGCAAGGTATTAAGACAGTAATTGTTGGTATTTACCAATTTGTTGATCGGCCTTGTTAAGGCCATAGCAAGAATTTAAGAGAATGATCTCAAGTGATCAACTAAGAAACCCCGTAAATAATTTACAGAAAATATATAACCAACAGAGTATTTCAGTTTCCTGTAACCATATGGGATTCCCATGTTTGGAAAAAAACATGATATTATTCGTATGTTATGGTAATTTCAAATTCATACTCTGACATGGTTGATGAGTATTAATCTTCCAATATGAAGCATGGGGTGAAAACCTTATCACTTTTACTAGTATCAATGCCAATATTTTATTCTTTAGGACTTAACATCCACTGCCTACAATATGTTAATTCTGCTATTAAGTTGCATTATTTGAGCTGCATCTAGGGATAATGGATAAATATGTTAAAGAATTAAACGTGCAGCAACTTGAGCTCGACTATGCTAATAGGTAGGTGTTGGGATTCTCCTTAATTGGAGAGTTTCTAGAAAATTATAGATCTTTCTAAAGAAATATAGAATTTTCTAAAACGTTTCGGAGAACTCTTTAGAAGCATATTGTAGAGTATGGAACCCTCTGGAATAATCTAGATATGTATGGAACCTTTCGAAACCTTACGGACGAATATGGAAGGATGTAGAAGGGAATGAAAGAGTGTAGAGATTCCTAGAGAGTGTGGAGCATTCTAGAGAATCAATCTCCACCCTTGGATACAAGTAAACTCCATCATTTATTGTGGAGGTTGAGTAGTATAAATAGGGGTAGGAGCCTTTATTCTTAATCAATCAATCAAAAAAAATATCCAAGAATTATAAAAGAGAGCCTCTTTGAGAGAAAAAGAGAGATAGCTTGGGAAGTCTCTGTCCTCAAGCTTGAGTGAGCTACCGATTGTGAGTTGCTTTTGTGATCATATTATTGTAATCCTACTATTCTTTGATATAATGGAATAATCTCCATATTGGATAATTATAAACTCTTGTTCTCCCGTTACTACTTTCAATCTTAAAGTGCCTTCTTAGCTTCACGAAGCGGGAAAGCCTAAGATTTTCCAACAGTGGTATCAGAGCAAGGTTCATCCGTAGCCCTAATCAAGCTCGTCTAAGTTCAAGATGGAGAATAATATCACTCATGATGGAGACATGTTCAAGCTCACAGCCAATAACTACTCCTATTGAAAGCCGATGATGGAGGACCACTTGTATTACAAGGATTTGCATGAGCCCATCATCTACAAAGACAATGTAGAAGGAAAGAGTGATGCTCAGTGGGAACTATTGAACCGAAAGGCTGTTGCTATGATCCATAAGTACATTGACAAAACTCTCTTCGAGCATGTTTCTACTTCTAAATGCTTATTAATTATGGACAAAACTTGAGTCCATGATTCAGAAGAAAACGCCTCGTAACAAGGCTAATTTAGTTCGATGGTTGGTGAAGTTGGAGTATAAGGATGGTCACGGTATGATTGAGCACATGAATAATTTCAAAGGGCTCGTAAATCGACTAACAAAAATTGATATGAAGATTGATGATGAGTTACAAGCCCTTTTACTCCTTAGTTCCTTACCGGAAAGGTGGGACACACTCGTAGTTACACTTAGTAACTAACCTCCAGAAGGAAAGCTAACCATGGATACCGTCAGCGATAGTCTTCTTGGTGAAGAAGCAAGTAGAATGGAACGAGGTGAGTTTATGCATCCCAAAGCAATTGTTGTTGAGAATCCACGTAGGAATGAAACTCATGGACGTAGTAAGAGCCGAGACCTGCATCACTCTCAAGGTAGATCTAAGTCATGCTTGAAGATTGCATGCTATTACTATGGAAGGATGCGTCACAAGAAAATGGAATGTTGATCCTTTATGAAAGACCAAAAAGTCAGTAATGTTAAGCCAAACCAAATAAGCCCAACGAAGAAGCAAGAAGAGAAAAGTACTACTACCATAGTATCAAAAGAAGATCTGCTATATCTCATCGGTGAAGGTAACATTATAAACATTGCTTATGATGAGTTCTTGAATTATTGATTCTGGTACTTCCTTCCATGTTACTCCATATAAAAGCTTCTTCTCATCCTACCAAAGCAGTGACTTTGGTACGGTGCAAATGGAAAATCAAGATAGGAGCAAGATCGTTGGGATAAGAGACATCATTTTGACAACAAGCACTGGGTGCAAGCTTGTTCTGAAAGATGTGAGGCATGTCCCGGCCATACGCCTTAATCTTATCTCTGCTGGAAAGCTAGATGATGACGACTTGATGAATTATTTTGGTGAAGGAAAGTGGAAGCTCACCAAAGGAAGTTTAGTAATGGCTCGAGGAAAGAAGGTAGGATCATTGTACATAATGCAAGGTAAACTCTGCAAGGAGAGGTAAACATCACCATTGATGATATGAACACATGGCATAAACGACTTGGGCACGTCAGTGAGAAGGGTCTTCACATACTCGCTCGAAAACAACTCCTCTCTGATGTGAAAGGTAAACCACTCAATCCTTGTGCACATTGTTTAGCTAGAAAAAAACACAGAGTTGCTTTCCAAAGATCTACTCATCCCACAAGGAGAATGAAAAATCTAGACTTTGTTCGCATACTGATGTGGATTCGATGTCTAAGAGATCCATTGGTGCTGCTTTACATTTTGTCACCTTCATTGATGATCATTCAAGGAAAGTGTTGTTGCACTTGTTAAAATCAAAGGATCAAGTGTTTGATGCCTTCAAAGAATTCCATGCTCTAGTGGAGCGTGAGACTGGACCGAAGATCAAGTTTGTATGATCAGATATTGGAGGTGAGTATAGAGGTCTTTTTGAAGCCTATTGCAAGAAATATGGCATTAGGCTATAGAAGACTCCACCTAAGACACCACAATTGAATGGGCTAGCTGAGAGAATGAACTGTACCATTGAAGAAAGAGTTTGTTGTGTGCTCTCTCATGCTAAGTTACACAAATCATTTTGGGGAGAAGCTATAATGACCATGGTTGACATTGTCAACCTCACACCACCAGTCCTTTATATGGGGCCATCCTAGAGGAAGTTTGGACGGGCAAGAGGGCTTCATACAATCATCTCAAGGTGTTCGGGTGCAGAGTATTTGTTCACATCCTCAAAGATGAGAGAGCTAAGCTTGATGCAAAGACAAAGGAGTGTATCTACCTTCGTTCACCCAAGAATGAATTTGGGTTCCAGCTCTAGGATTCAACTAACAAGAAGATTGTTTGCAGTGGAGACATTGTATTCTTCGAAGATCAAACAATTGAAAATATCAAGAATTTAGAAAGGACAAGATTGAGAAGCAGTAAGAACACCGAACCTACTCTAGTTCGACATGAAGATAATAACACACAAGAAGGTAGTGATGTTGAACATCAAGAAATTCATGATAAACCAGCTCAGGAAGAACCTTAATCTAGCACTCTAACCGCACCAGAGCCGAGACCATCCTCAAGGGACATAAAACCATCCACCCGATACGACACAGAGGAGTACGTTATGCTTACTGATGAGGGGGAGCCTCAAAGCTATAAAGAAGCAATGAGTGATTGTCATAAAGAAGAATAGACAATAGCCATGTAAGAAGAAATGCAATCCTTGCATGAGAATAACATATATGAAGTAGTGGAGCTGCCAAAAGGGAGAAGAGCTTCGAAGAATAAGTGAGTGTATAGAATCAAGACCAAAGAGAACTGTTCAAAGCCTTGCTACAAAGCTCGGTTAGTCGTCAAAGGATCCGACAAGAAAAAGTATCAACTTTAAAGAGATATTCTCTCCCATGGTAAAGATGTCATCCATCCGAGTTGTCCTTAGCCTAGCAGCCGTGCAAGATTTGGAGATTGGACAGCTCGATGTCAAGATGGCATTTCTTCATGGTGATATAGAGGAAGAGATCTACATGGAGCAGCCTGAGGGATTCAAAGTTCCAGGCAAAGAAAATTTAGCACGCCGCCTTACGAAGAGTGTATACTGGCTTAAGCAAGAACTAAGACAATGGTACAAGAAGTTCGACGCATTCATTGAAGATCATGATTTCAAAAAGACGGAAAGCGATCATTGTGTCTTCACAAAGAGTGTTGTCAGTCGCTTCTTGGCTAACCCAGGGAATGAACATTAGGTTGCAGTGTAATGGACCCTCTGATATCTACGTGGAACTTCCAAAATATGATTATGCTTTGGAAAAGGAAAATCTGTATTAGAAGGATACATAGATGCAGACTTGGCAGGTGACGTTGATTCAAGAAACTCAACATCGGGATACTTAACTACTTTTGTAGGGGGAGCTATTTCATGGCAATCAAAGCTGCAAAAGTGTGTTGCATTATCCACTACCGAGGCAGCGTATATCACAGCTACCAAAGCTTGCAAGGAGATGTTGTGGATAAGAACTTATTGCATGAGTTGGGAATAGATCAAGAAAAGTATGTCTTGAAGTTTGAGAATCAAAGTGCAATTTACTTGGCAAAGAATTCTACATTTCATTCCTGCACAAAGCACATTGATACAAGATATCATTGGATCTGAGAAGTCCTCGAGGAAAAGCAAATGCATCTTAATAAGATTCATATAGATGAGAACTGGTCTGGCATGATGACCAAGGTAATACCAACAAAGAAGTTTGAAGATTGCTGTCAAGGTGCCGGTTTGCGACTACCCTCCCCCCCCCTGGGATTAAGTCGGGAGGGGGAGATTTGTTGCGATCCCTCCTTAATTGGAGAGTTTCTGGAAAATTATAGATCTTTCTAAAGAAGTACAAAATTTTCTAGAATGTTCCGGAGAACTCTCTATAAGTTTGTGGAAGAGTGTGGAACCCTCTGGAATAATATGAAGATGTGTGGAACCTTACGGAAGAGTATGGAAGGATGTAGAAAGGAATAAAAGAGTGTAGAGATTCCTAGAGAGTGTGGAGCATTCTAGAGAATCAATCTCCACCCTTGGATACATGTAATCTCCACTATTCATTGCGGAGGTTGAGTAGTATAAATAGGGGTAGGAGCCTTCATTCTTAATCAATCATTCAAAAAAAATCCAAGAATTATAAAAGAGACCCTCTTTGAGAGAAAAAGAGAGATAGCTTGGGAAGTCTCTATCCTTAAGCTTGAGTGAGCCACCAAGTGCGAGTTGCTTTTGTAATCATAATCTTGTAATCCTACTATTCTTTGGCATAGTGGAAGAATCTCCATATTAGAGAATTATAAACCCTTGTGCTCCTATTACTATTTTCAATCTTAAAGTGCCTATCTTAACATCATGAAGTGGGAAAGCCTTAGATTTCCCAACAGTAGGAACAGTTTCCCATGAGAGAAATAAATTTAAAACTTCTTTAGTAATAACATCTCAGGTAATAAGATGTATCAGTTAACATCTTAGGAACATTGACAGTTGGTAGTATTCCTTGTAGGACTCCCATATTAACATGCCAATGATGATTTTGATGCGAGCTGTTCATTGAAAAACTAGTCCAATATCCATAAAGGGACTATTATCTATGAAGAGCCAATAACTCAGTATGTTAAACATGTTTGTTAGTAATAATATGTGTTAGTAATTAAACATGGTTTTATGTATATTTATGAATTTCATTTGCAATTTAGTCTAGGCTAATGTGATTCTAATCCCCTATCATTTTCTCCATTTATGCAAATGATTTTTTTAGTTGTAGCTAAAGGACAAGCTTTGAAAGAAAATTAGACTGAATGACAATGCTAGTTATAACTAGCATTATATTCAGTTTTTACACTATATAAAATGCTAGTTATTACTATCATTATATTCAGTTTTCACTGTACAATATGGTAGCTATATTTAGAATTGTACTCCAGCCTAATTTTTTTAAAATTTTGTCCTTCGATCTAAAAATGAAACTTGTTTCCTTCAGCCTAAATATTTTTAAAGTTCGTCCTTATAGCTATTTTCCATATTAGATTATTGCTATGTTGAACCTTATTGTATTACATTCCTTTTTGCTGATTATCATCTCACTGGCTGACACCTTGGTTGTGCAGACCACTTGCACTAATTGATTTGGTTCTTTATGTTACATCATACTGAAAGTGTGCTATGGATCGTGCAATATGGATATAATAATGCAGAGTATAATAATGTAGTAAATAGTGTAAAATATAAAAGCAGTAATATAATAAAAATAACACCAGATATTTTTATACTGGTTCGGAGCACCGTCCTACGTCCAGTCCCAGACTCCTTCTGGAATTTTACTAAAACAACAATCCTTACTTAACTTGGAGGAATAGGTATATACTGTCCGAGCAGCAGAACAGACACCTGAGAAGCAGAATAGGATTTTCACCTCAGTAGCAGAAGAGACTTCACTAATACAAAAGAATATCTAACACTGTGTGTTCTTGATAACACTAATTTGTCTCTGATAGTACAAACCTCCTATAATCAAATCCTCAAGTATACGAAGTGTATGTAAAGATATGAAGAGAAGGTAATGGTAAGAATCGAAGTTTACAAAAGTCTATTTGAAGATTCAAAGAAGTAAAAATGTTTGTTCGCTGTTTGAATGCAAGTAAGAGAGCACAAGAAAAAATATTAGAGAGTTAGAATGATTTTCGGTGAAAATGAAGTGTTTGGGAACATGTATTTATAGTGGACATAGGGTTGCTGCCATTGTTGAAGAGTTCTGACCAAAAGAAGCAACCATTTCCATTCAGAGAAGGATCGTAACCTTTCACAGAATGGAAATGTCTTTTCAAAATATGATAGTTGGGTTCAGGTCAGTCGACTGGTCGAAAATGGTTGGTCGACTAAATAGTGAAGACATGTAAAAAAATCATGCACAAATATGTTAAAATGCACAGATTCAGTCGACTGACTGACTGTATTTAGTCGACTAAATTCTATTGTTAAGCAAAAATTGTAGTAGCTCATTTGGTTAGAGTATTTGCCTTCCAAACAAGTGACCCGAGTTCGAGCCCCGTTACATGCATTTTTTGAAAACTTGATTTTGATTAAAATACGCATGCAAGTTTATTTGAATGTGAATGATGATTCTTGAGGAAAGATTTTAACAAAGCACTAAACTAGACTCTATATACATATTTGATGACTCTTGTAAAAAATATATAACTATATGAACCATACTTTGAGTCGTTGAGTCCGGATGTTGTCGTAGCCGTAAAATCGTGAATTATTGTGTCTTGTCAACAATCAAAACCTATGATTCAACATATACATGATTATTCAAAGAGACATGGTGTTAATGGTTTGGTGTTTGCGTAAAAAATGGCCGCAAACACCCAAAGTCGTATGAGTTGGTTGATTTTATGTTGTATTCAGTGATTTGGGTGATTTATGCAAATATATAAAAAGAAGGGACTAAACTATAAAAGACACACAGATTTATAGTGGTTCGGCCAGAACGTGCCTACGTCCACTTTATATGTTATTCTCCTTTTTTCTTTAGATTACAAGTACAAAGCTTTGATTACAAGTATCTAAAGTTGTTTGAGAGTTCCTTCCAGGCTTGAGCTCTCAAACTTCTCCCCCATTGTTGTACCCCTGCCCCTCTATTTATAGAGTGAGGCTGGGGGCAGGGGACCTGGATGTTTATAGCTGCTGGTGGGCTTGGGCTGAAGCAATCTGGCCTGGCAGAGTTGGTTCGGCAACACCTTGGTTCGGCGGTGAGTGGTATGTTGTTTGGACCGGTGGTAGGTTGGACCGGCAGTAGTATGGTGAGGTTGGAGCTGGTCCGGTGGTAGCATGGTCCGGTGGTAGCATGGTTCGGCTATGCTCGGTCCGGTAGTTATAGAGGGGAGATGGTTGGTTCAGTGGTGTTGGATCGGTACTACCGAATGGAGAGAATGCCGAATGAACACTTGTATTTGGGAGTACCGGATGAACCTGTGTGTTCTGAGTGCCGAATGAGGCCTTGCTTCATATTGCCGAATGAATTAATACCGAATGGACTTTTATGCATCGTTTATGAGTGAAATCCCAGACTTATATACGCCCGCTGGCTGCTTCTTCTTGGTCCCGCCGTGGTGGAAATGCACACAACATTGATATTCCAGTTTTGACCAAAAATGGGATAACACTTTGCCCCCCAAAACATGCCTTGCGATAGGAAGGCGTGTTTTGTAATGCCATGAGCTGGATGTTCGTATCCTGTTGATAACCTGTAAAGAGCTTGATATTTTATATGGCCCCAAATGACGACCGTTCGGGATCGAGCTATTTGGGATGAAGCGCGGCCGTTCATGGTCAAGCGCCTAACTTCAAATGACGATCGTTCGTGATCAAGTCGTTTGAGGTGAAGTGCGACCGTGCGCGATCAAGCGCATAAATCCGTGCGTCGATCGTTCGGGATCGAGTCATCTGCAGTGAAATGTGACCGTTCAAGGTCAAGCGCTTTACTTCAAACGACGACCGTTCGGGATCGAGTCATTCGAGGTAAAGTGCGACAGTGCGCGGTCGAGTGGGGACCGTTCAAGGTCAAGCGCTTAACTTCAAATGACGATCGTTCGTGATCGAGTCATTCGAGGTAAAGTGCGACAGTGCGCGGTCAAGTGGTGGTCCTCAAATGACGACCGTACGCGTTCAAGCCATTTGAGGTAAGGCGTAACAGTCAGTGATCAGGTGGCGGACCTCAAATGACGACCGTTCGCGATCGAGCCATTTGAGGTAAGGCGAGTTGTGCCGTTCGAGGCGAGTTGTGCCGTTCGAGGCGAGTTTGTGACCGTTCGCGGTCGGGTGCCGTTCGAGGCGAGTTGTGACTGTTCGAAGTCGGGTGCCGTTCGAGGCGAATTGTGACTGTTCGAAGTCGAGTTTGTGACCGTTCGCGGTCGGGTGCCGTTCGAGGCGAATGAGTGTGCCCGGGGGGGACTTAATATTATCAGTGTTGGAGTCATTGTTTAGGGGAATTTTTCGAATCAAAGACTTCGGCAGTTCGTTGCCATGCAATAGGTGCTCGTGGACCGTTCGCGATCCAACGGGCATACAAGTAAATAATTTTTTCATAGAATTGTAAATGTTAAAGCAATAGTACCTTACAGCAGAAATGTCCAAACAGGAAGAATTCAAATGTTCAAATCGAAACAAAAGCAAAGCAAGGATGTCAAAGTGTAAGTTCCCACTCCGAAGCAGTCAATGATCATTCAGAGCATGCATGGAGATCGTTCACGATCTCATACATGTGTAAACGATTTAATTGCATTAGTGGAAGCTTACGACCTGTTCATCGTTATTTTAATCGAGCAATCAAGGGATAATCAGATGGTGCCCCGATCTAGGGTCACCTCTAGCCGAGGTAGACGGTGGTCGATCTGGCTCCACTGCTGGAGTTCGCCTCCTCACATACTGAAGGAGCATACCGTTCCTGATATGCCCTTCCACCTCGTCCTTCAAATGCCTACAATCATTAGTGTTATGACCATTCAATTCATGAAATACACAAAACTTATCTGATTTTCTTTCGTCAGAGGTTGGATCCCTTCGCATTGGTCTACGGTACGGAACCTGCCCCTTGGTATCCTGATAAATCCGTTCCAAACTCTCATTCAGCTCTGAATAGGTGGTGAAGCGTGGTTCTCTTCATAGCCACTTTGTCCTGTCATCATTATCCTCAGCCTTTCCTTTTCCTTTGCTAGTCTCCGCACCCTTTCCAGGTGGGTTTCCGCTCTTGATTACGTAAACGTCATCTTCTTCCTCTCTTTCTGTACTAGCATCTTCCAAACGCAGAAACTTTTCAGCCTCATGATAGAACTCTCCCAGATTCATAGGCGGGTCCTTGGTTAATGAATTCTTGAACTCTGTATTACCAGCTATTCCAGATACAGCCGCCATCATGACCATCGATGGATCTGGTCGATCAACTGATGTTGCCGCCGCATTAAATCGCGTTAGAAAGCTCCTCAAAGTCTCTCCAGTTTTCTGTTTCAAGGTTGCCAAAGTCATCACATTCTTGGGTCTCGCAATATGAACCCTGAATTGCCTCATGAATCTCTCAGTTAAATCTGCCCATGTTCCTATGGAGCCGCTCTCCAGTTGCCTAAACCATAACGCTGCAATGTCCGTCAAATACAGTGGAAAGCACCGGGCCATAACCTCCTCTGATGCCCCTAGCACTTCCATATGTCTCATATACTTCGTTAGATGGACCGTGGGGTCCGTTTTCCCGTTGTACATGTCCAATGATGGTAGCTTGAATTCTGGTGGGTTCCTAGCCATCCTAATCGCAGAAGAAAAAGGACTCCTGTTTACATCTTCCAAGTCTCTGTTTACTAAACCGCCTCTCATAGCTCTTCTAACCATCTCTGCTAATCTGTCATTGTCTCCAAGCTGTAGTTCTCGTTCACTGTCTTCGACCTGCCCCCCAAGTCCGCGAGAGTTTTCATGTGTATGCCTCCCTGGCTGAACGTTCATTCCTCTATTGCTACCAGGTGGTTCGGATGTCCCCATCTCACTTCCCGGGGTCGGATCAACATGCTCTGCGTGAGTGCCCCCTAGCTCGGGTGCTGCGCCAGATGGTCCTGCCCCGTTCTGAATCCCAGTTGCTCCTTGGATTTGTGCTCCAATTTGCCCAATTTGTTGAAGTAAGTTCTGGATCATCTCTTCTTGTCTTCTCATCATGGCCTCCATCTCATCCCTAGTGATGAAGATCGACGCTTGATTCCCTCCTGAGGAAGCCTCTTGACTTCCTTGGTGTTCACTTCTCTCTGGCCTTTGCCTTCTACTTGTTTGTCTCGTCATAACTCTTAGATCTGAACTCTTAGATTTTCAAATTCAACTTCTATCCGATGTAGCGGGAGCTGGTTCTTCTCAGTAAAAGCACCAAAATGTTTGCGTAAAAAATGGCCGCAAACACCCAAAGTCGTATGAGTTGGTTGATTTTATGTTGTATTCAGTGATTTGGGTGATTTATGCAAATATATAAAAAGCAGGGACTAAACTGTAAAAGACACACAGATTTATAGTGGTTCGGCCAGAACGTGCCTACGTCCACTTTATATGTTATTCTCCTTTTTTCTTTAGATTACAAGTACAAAGCTTTGATTACAAGTATCTAAAGTTGTTTGAGAGTTCCTTCCAGGCTTGAGCTCTCAAACTTCTCCCCCATTGTTGTACCCCTGCCCCTCTATTTATAGAGTGAGGCTGGGGGCAGGGGACCTGGATGTTTATAGCTGCTGGTGGGCTTGGGCTGAAGCAATCTGGCCTGGCAGAGTTGGTTCGGCAACACCTTGGTTCGGCGGTGAGTGGTATGTTGTTTGGACCGGTGGTAGGTTGGACCGGCAGTAGTATGGTGAGGTTGGAGCTGGTCCGGTGGTAGCATGGTCCGGTGGTAGCATGGTTCGGCTATGCTCGGTCCGGTAGTTGTAGGGGGGAGATGGTTGGTTCAGTGGTGTTGGATCGGTACTACCGAATGGAGAGAATGCCGAATGAACACTTGTATTTGGGAGTACCGGATGAACCTGTGTGTTCTGAGTGCCGAATGAGGCCTTGCTTCATATTGCCGAATGAATTAATACCGAATGGACTTTTATGCATCGTTTATGAGTGAAATCCCAAACTTATATACGCCTGCTGGCTGCTTCTTCTTGGTCCCGCCGTGGTGGAAATGCACACAACATTGATATTCCAGTTTTGACTAAAAATGGGATAACATTTGGTTTATGAAAAGTAGGCGCAGTTAATGATTTTCAATCCATTTTATTACTTTGACTAGCTTTTTTGTCTATATATTTTATTACTTTTGGTAGCTTCATACATGCCTACCACCCAAATTCTTAGCATGCATACTGTTAATTTTTATATACACTGTACTTCATTTTTCTTTGTTAAAATGCAGCAACCTTTTTAAGCGTGGCTAACTATGTTGCATTGGCTTATAACTTTTATGATTGTCATGTTGATTTAGATAATGTTATATGTTTTCTTACAAATGCCTATTAAGGATCATGTATAAATATTTATATGCACAGATAATGCACGATTATTAATAAAATATTCGATAACTTTTATGTGTAATTGTGTTTTTATGACTATTGCTTTAATTTATCAGATATTAATGTAATTTATTATAATTTTAGACGTGAATGTTATGTGCAATAAAAAAGAAGTAGGTTGTAGAAACTTAATAATCAATAAGGTAATAATATTTGGAAAATACTATATAAAAGAAATAATAGCATGTTATAAACGATATGAAAATATTTAGTTTTTTATAGATTTTATTTTAAACAACGTTTGGTAAACACGATGAAAATATGTATTCTTATAGCTTTTGTTTTTAATAGCATTCCGTAAAAGTTAGGGAATGCACATTAGATACTGTTATAATGGGTTTTAGAGCTATTACAGCATGTCATTAGATAGCATTCTTTAAAATGCTATTAAAAGTCTTTAGAGCATTTTTTAAACGCTATTTAAAGTCCAATATGTTGTAGTGCTTAATTAACCCAATTGCAAGTAGGAGATTGATAGAGTTAGGAGTATGTTCTAGTAGCAATTATATAATTTATTACATATATCAAAATCGATAACTAATCTTGTTCAGAATAAAAGGCGTTATCTATTAACCTGACTTTTGGCAAGGCGGTATATAGATGAATTTAACCCAACATACTTCATGATCATCATGGAAGAAAGTCCAAAGAGATGGTTACCAGGACTGGAGATTGATTATATTTGAAACTATGGACTATATTTGAATGGATCAGATGGACAACACTCAAAAAATGGCTAAGTAGGGAACTAGCACTCTCTATTGGACAGGGATCGGATCGAAATATTCACTCTACAAAAAGGGATCGGAATAGAGGGATCAGAATAAACAAGATGCATACAACACAACTCAACGATGATCGCTTCATAACTCAACAAGCACAAGGTGGATTGAAGTGAAACTCTGGAAAAAGGAAGAATAAGGGACCCTAGGGATCACATATCAATTGGAGATGTTTGGGGGGGTCGACCCTCTTCCCTATGAGGGATCGACCATATTCAAGTTTATAGTAAAGATTGATCAATAAATCAAGTTCTACTAAACGAATTGGCATGAAACTTGGAAGAAAAATATATTATGGAATGAGGGACCTATCATAGGGATCGCACCCAAAGAAGAGGAGTTTGGAGGGATCATCCATCATCCCTCTAGAGGGATCGACCCTCTTTCCTACTCAGGGATCAGTTTAGTTGAATTTGCAACAATGATCGATCAATAACTTAAAATCTACAGATGTTATCAACTTGAAACTTGGAGTACATGTATACTGCAACACAAGGAACACACCATAGGGATCACCACCCTCAAGGAGCAAGTAAGAGGGATCATAACCTATCCCTATATAGGGATCGACCCTTGTTCCTGTTCACGACATAATGCGACAATGATCGATCGATATCTTAAGTTCCGTAAGTACGATCGACATGAAATTTGGAGAGAAAGAAGAAAGCATCATGAAGGACCCACCATAGGGATTACACCCCATGATTCCACCAAAATAGGGATCATCCCAATCCCTATTATGTGCTCAAGTGGGCCCTAAAATTTATAGGAAGACTCATCTTGAATCTTGGGATCCAGATCGGATTTTTGAGCGAGATATTTTCGCGTCTTTTCCTATAACTATAGCAGGCATGGCATCAGCAAAGGGCTATTCCTTCTGCTTCACTTCATCTTCTATCTAGGCTAAACTCTACCATCTTTTTGATTTGTAACTATAATCGACGGTATAAACGAATAAAAGAAAAATATCTAGAGTGGACTTAGGTCGGAGTTAGCCGAACCATTATAAATTGATGTCACTCTTTACTTACTTTCTTATTATTTTAATTTTTTGCTTCATTTATTTCTCTTCACCTTTGTGTGATTGGTGCTTTCATATACAATTAGGTGTTGGTTGCCATTTTTGACGCCAACATTTTGGTGCTTTCACTAAGAAAGCTAGTCCCATGGATTTGGAGTTCCGATTTGGAAGCAACCAGATAGCTTAGATTTGGAGCAATGGTGAGATAATCACCAAGGAGAGAGCTACTGGAAAAGAGCCATCTTGGAGGGAGTCGGGAGGCTTCCTCAAGAGCTGGAGCCATTCAAGCATCTATCTATGTCACTAGGGATGAAATGAAAATGGTGATGGATGCTATGTAGGAAAGGATGCTAAAAAGACAAGAGGAGATGATGGAGAATTTACTTTGATAAATTGGGAAAGCTAGAACACAAAACTAAGGAAATAGGATAAGCAGGAGATAATGACAACTTAGATCAAGGAGTTAAAGTAGCAAGAAGCGCTGGAAATCAAAACCGGGAACATGGAGACAGAGCTATTGGACAAAGGAATGGAATAGAGCAGTAAGGGGCAACCCCCAACCATCTTAGAGGGAACTACATCAATCTCCAAAGGCTTGGGTCCTTGCCCCTATGCTTAGTTTATCGTGATTTTAGAAGACATGCAATCGATCCCATGGAGCTTGGTGCGAATCAAAATTTGGATGCTTGTCTGGAGGAATACATTCCAAAATTCCCTTGTAGAGAGCAGTTTGGAAATGATAATAGGAGACTATGCTGGATGACAATTACAGGTTTGTAGAGATGACTGGGCGAGCTATGCATGGAGGATCAGTGAATATGGATCCGAAGGATGTAAATGGAACTCCACTCTCTCCTAATATCAGGAATGCTAGGAATCTACTGGAGTTTAAACTACCAATGCTGGAGGTATATGACGGAAAGTCAGACCCAACTATGCATATGATGAGATATATATGACAAGTAGAAGCACTAAGGGCATTGGAGGAGGTCATGGCAAGGCAATTTCCACTTTATTTGATAGAGTTAACTGTGCTCTGTTTTGGGCAGTTGGAGAATGGTTTATTAAGGACAGGGATAAAATTGGTAGATCGGTTCATGAGGCGGTTTCGGGTCCACATCACAAGACCCAAGAATGTTATGACATGGCTGCACTGAAACAGAGAATAGGAGAGTCTCAGAGGAATTTTCTAACATGGTTTAATGCGGTAGTTTCTTCCGTGGACCGATCGGATCCATTGATGGTTTTGATGGTGGCAGTATCTGAAATCGCCGAAAACATGGATTTCAAGGTTCCATTGGAACAAGATCCGGCAATGGATCTGGGGAATTTTACTACGAGGCTGAGAGGTTCCTGTGGTAGGAGGATGCATGAACTAATAAACTGGAAGTGAATGCTGTGAGGGGTAAAGGACAGTCTAGACATGGTCTGAGTAATAATAAGAGTAAATGAAAAATGGACGATGGATATGACGGATCAAAAAGGCAAAAGAGAGAGCGGGAGCCGATGTTCTCCACTTATTCGAAATAGATGGAGGTTTAAAGCGGATTTATCTGGATATAAAGGGCCAACTCGACTTGAAAGGATCCTACGAAGTGGGAACATAGGTCTTGAAAGTACTCCCTGTTCGATGAATTGGACAGCATACTAGAGATGAACGTAGGCATCTTCGGGATATGATTGAGGAGTATGTCAGGGATGGCAGGATACCATAATATGTGATGGCTTGGGATACAGCAATGGAACAAGAGTGGCCACCATCCGCATAAAATGGAAGTGGGCTTGGATCGAGGTATCAAATCGCTATCTCTTAATTAATATGGCATGAAATAAGCAATAAAACTCCATAATAAAATGGCTAAGTCACTTGCACATGTACATGATCGTGAATGGACCCTAGGCAAGCTCTAAGATGATGATGAACCGTCGTGCCCGGAGAGGCTCTTTTTGGTTTCCTTGCTTTATAGGCTTTTGGTTGTATGAACTCTTATTTGTTAGTTTATTTTTGATCTGCATTAATGTGATGAATTAAATTGGTCATGGTTATTGTCTCAAATGAAGGGACACCTCAATAATCGCAAAGTGCGAGTCCCTTTGCAGGAGAGCGACCAGATGGACTTGTACATGGATTAAGCCCTTGACTGAAGAGTCAATGCTGGAGAAAGGAAGTCAGTACGGAGTTGACTGCTTTATGTCTCTGGTCGGAGAGTCAGGGACCAGAGTACAAGAAGTGAGTCTCTTCGTCGAAGAGTGATAGGATCAACTCACTTACTGCTTTTCTCTTTTTTGTCGGAGAGCGACTGGAAAGGGCCCAGCAAGAGCCCAGTGAGGCTATGATAGGCCTAGGATTGACAGACAATGCTTAATGTTCAAGGACACTGAAATGGAGTGTAGGAAGTAATGGAACATAGCCAAGTGCGACAGGATCAGATTACTTTTTGTTGTCCCCCTTCATCGGAGAGTGGCAAGATAGAGTCCAGCAAGAGCTCGGAGAGTCTATAATAGGCCTAGGAGGATCATTACATCGCTATATACCCCAAAAGGGCTGCAGTGCAGGGGCGAGTTACTTCGCTGGAGAGCATCTTGATCGGTTTACTCGTCGTTAAGTTTGTATTGAGCTTAGCGAGGGTCCATAGAGACTATCAATCGGTCTGGAGAGACCATAAGTACAGATAACGATCCAAAGAGATCATGGACTGGCTTATCGGCTTCCAGGATTTCAAATGATTATGGATTTGAATAACCACTCAAAGAGGTCACAGATATGGATATTAGCCTCGAGTAGTAATGGATTTGGCATCAGATGGATACAAATTTGGATAAAATGATCTGGAGGGATCGTGGATTTGAAAGTTGATATTGACTTAGAATGGTCATGGAATTCACTAATGATCCAGAAAGATCATGTATTTGGATTGGCAAAGGATTGGATAACATGGCTATTGATGGGTTATGGACTTTGGATTTTAGATTTATAGCAATTTAAAACACACATTCCTATTGCAAGGCATGTTTTGGAGGGGGGGCAAAGTGTTAACCCACCTTTTGGAAAGGCAGTACATTAGTGGATTTAACCCAACAGACTTCTTGATCATCAAGGCAGAAAGTCCAAAGCGATGGTTACCAGGATTGGAGATCGATTATATTTGAAACTATGAACTATAGTTGAATGGATTCAGATGGACATCACTCAAAAAATGGCTAAGTATGGAACTATCACTCCCCTCAGGAGAGGGATTGGACCGGAATATTCACTCTATAGAAAGAGATCGGAATAGAGGATAAGAACAAAAGGATCGGATTAAACAGGATGCATATAAGGTAACTCAACGATGATCACTCCATAACTCAACAACCACAACGCAAATTGAAGTGAAACTTTGGAAACAAGAAGAAGGGACCCTATGGAGTCTAATCTAGGGATCGTACATCAATTGGAGGAGTTTGGAGGGATTAACCTTCTTCCCTATGCGGGGTCGGCCATATTCCAGTTCATAGAAAAGTTCGATCAATAACTCAAGTTCTGCTAATCCAATTGCATGTAACATGGAGGAGAAGTATATCATGGCATGGGGGATCCATCTAGGGATCATCCCCTAAGAGGAATTTAGAGGGATCGACCCTCTTCCCTACTTAGAGATCAGTTTAGTTGAATTTGCAGCAATGATCGGTCAATAACTCAAAATCTACAGATCCTATCAACATAAAACTTGTAGTACAAGTATATTGCAACACAAAGAACACATAGAGATCTCTACCCCAAACAAGAAAGTAAAAGGGACCGACACCTATCCCTATATAGGGTTCGGCCCTCATCCCTGCTCACGACATAATGCGATGATGATTATTTGATATCTCAAGATCCGTATGTGCGATCGACAATTTGGAGAGCAACACGATGTCATATAATGACCCTAATTTTGACTAACATTATTTATGACATTTGATTAGATAAATTAAATGAAATAATGTAGAGATTTAGTGATTAAGATTTGTTAATTAATAAAGGATTGTGCCTCAATGAATGTATAAGCAAAAGAAAATATAAAAAAAGTAAGTATGAGGAATATGGTAATGGAAAAATAGGAATAGCCTTTGTTCTTATACCCTAAACTCGTCTATCCCTCATTTCTTATTCATTTCAACATTCACAAACAAAACTAAAACCTTAAGCAAGCTCGACCGGCCACCATTAAGGAGATTCAAGAAGAAGTAAAGCTAGGATTCTAGTAGAAAAATTAAGCAAATCAATCAAAGGACAAATCCCAACCTTCTTAACAATTTGATTTGCATCTCACTTTTGATAATGATTTTGGTTTCAAGGTTTGAACGAGACTATTTTGTAAATAATATGCCATGTTATGTTTGTTTAAATGGATATATATATATATATATATATGCTTGTTGATGATCTTTATTATTTCATATAGATTTTATAGTAAGTTTAGATGGGAAACAATTAAATAACATCCAAATAATTTGCGTTTTTGACATATGGTCAAAATTATATTTTAGAAGTGAATTTCAAATTTCATAATTTTCTAATTATTGTGGATTTATTATGAATTTTCTGTAAGAGAAAATAGTTAATATTGTGTTTAAATTATTTAAGGAAATTATATAATGATTTCGGGTTTGAATTTACATATGTTAGAAGACATATTAAAAGTGAATTATGGTGATTTTTGGGGAATTTTCTTAAGTATTTTACTATGGTTTTAAAATTATTTGAGTTAAGGGACTTGAAAGTTTTTATCAAGGAGAAGAGCTTATTTGCTTAAAATGATTTAAAATTGTTAATTTAGAATTTGGAAGCCTTTTTAGAAAAGATTTTGATAAATAATTAGCAACCAATCATATTTTGACAAATTGGGCAAGTTAGGTAAAAAGAAATTACTTTGAAAGGCAATAGACAAGATTTGTTTCGAATTACAACTTTAGCACTTCCTTAGCTAGCTTTCATAAACATGCCTAGAAGGCCTTTCACATCCCTTCGAAACCAATGCACATAGTATCAATTAATTGACATGTAGTGTATTGGAGAAAGGCGGAATGGACCGTATCGAACCATGCTTTCGGAAGGGTAGAAGTTATTCTTATAAGCTTTCAAATCCATTACTTACTTCTGTTTATAAAAGAAGCTTTCGAAGGGGGTTGAAGCCAACTTTATTAGCTTTCGGCTCAATCAACTTGCCTATAAAAAGGAGCTTTCTAAAGAATTGCTGCTTTGGAACCTATTTGAAAGCCATGCTGCCTTATTCATACCTTTCGAACTAGTTAAGGCCACTTTTCTTTATAGCCTTAAAACAATGTAATTAAAAGGGGTGTTTTTGGCTTTTTACTTTTAAGCCACCTTCTCAATACTTTTGAAAGGGTTGTGTAGCCACTTTCAAATGGTTTTAGAGGCAATGGTTTCGAAAGGGTGGGTTTCGAAACTATTCTCTTTCTTTTACATGGGATTAATGCTTTCGAAAGTAATGCTTTCGCCTCTATTCTTTATGACCCAATAGTTATGTTATATGTTAAACTTAATGGTTTCAGAAGGATAATTTTAAACGGTTTTGAAGCTGTGTTTCCACAAATTCTTACTTGATGCTTTCGAAAGTTACATTTTAAATGAAGGATTCCAATTTTTTCAAAAGGAATATTTTGAGTGTTTCAAAAGGTTTATTTAACGGTTTCGAAAGGGAATGTCAAAGGTTTTAATTAATGATTTCAAAAGGTCTATTTTTAATACACTCGAATGGTATGTTTTGGCCTTTCGGCCTAATATTTTTAAGGTTAAAATACTTCACTTATTTCAAAAGGGATGCTTTCAATGAATTTGAAAGGGATTGTTTATGGTTTTAAATGAGAGTTTGGAAGGTATTTCTTTGGCTTTAAGGCCTAAAGTTTTCTAAATTGGAAAGTGGTTTTAACTTATTTTGATGGGATATAAAAACCCCTTGATTTAGATTTCACTGAAATTGTTTTGTGTGAAGCATATATCATGGCATAAGTATTTTGAGTAAAGAAAAGAACATATTTCTTATTTAGGTATGATTTAGAAAGGGTTAAATCATTTTAAAAGAAATGTTTTCAAGGAAAATTGGATGGGGAGTTAACCATAAGTATATGAATCAGATATTAGAAGATCGGATGGGACTGGTGTAGAGTCATGCCTATACTTTAGCTAGTATGCCCTACCTTATATAAGTCTAAAATTTCAGTGTGTAGGGCTTTGTCACAGTTAAGACTAAAATGATGTTACACATAGAAAGAAATACATAGAGCAGAGGTAGCTTATTAATGAGCCCGCAAAACCATTAGGATCAGTTGACCTTTAGTAAAATAAGTGAAGGACAGATCGTCCAGTATTGTGTCTAACAGAAGTTGGATTATTGATTATGTATGATAAATCCAAGTTAACCAATGGTTAATAGTTAGTTGATAATACTACATTGTTCGGATATATAGTCCATTATTACCTGATTTATATGCATATGTGTTATTGCTATTATGATTAAAATTTGTTTGGTTGCAGGTTTTTGATTTGCAAAAGATATGCTTTTAAAATAATATTAGTGAGGGGAAACCCATTCCGCACGGCGGCATAGTCTCACTTAATATCAGTAAATCGAGATGTTAGAGTATTACTCACATCAGGCTTTATATCTGACTTGAAGTTCATGTTTTTCCCTTAAACTCTCGGGTGCTCAAAATTTGATTGAGTAGATTGAGAGTTAAGGGATTTTCAGGTTTAGTAGGTTGGACGAATAAGCTTCCAAAGATGTATAGGAGGCAAAGCTAGCAATGTAGAAGTTATTTAGTATTATTTCTACTATGATGTATTTATGACTGATGCGTCTATCTAGTACTCTGATCATACAATGGGGCATTTTCATATGCCGCTCTTGGCGTAGTTTGTAATTATTATATTTTTAATAATTATATTTAATCAAAACCTGGAAATCATTTTGGGATTATGAAATTGAATATGTAATATAGATTTAAAATGTAATCAGAAAAACTATTTTTGAAATCCGTGCTGATTTTATTTCATATTCATGTGCTTCTGATACTATGGATACCATTAACATTAACATATTTGGTCATTGGAAGTTAATATTATGAATGACTGCGACATCTGTAGCGCTTAGCTTTGGGCCTCAAGATAGGGGTTGTTGCATAGCATCATGGGGTACCCACTATAGAGATCACATCCTATGATTCCACCAAAATAGGGATCGACCCCTATCCCTATTATGGGCTCTGGTGGGCCCCATACTTTTTGGGCAGGCTAGTCTTGGGTTCAGGGTTCCAGATCCAGGTTTTGAGCGAGATATTTTCACGTCTTCTCTTATAAATACATTGGGCATGGCATCAGCAAAGGGATCTTTTTTCTGCTTCACTTCATCTTCTACCTAGGCTATACTTTGCCATTTTATTTTCAGATTTCACGGATTTGTAACTGTAACCGGCAGTATAAACGAATAAAAGGAAAATCTTTGGAGTAGATGTAGGCCAGATTTAGCCAAACTACTATAAGTCGATGTCTCCCTTTACTTACTTATTGTTTTAATATTTTTTTTTATTTATCTCTCTTTACAAATCTAAGGTTGGATTAGATATTGGTGTTGGATCATAAGGTTTTGAATGCTGACAAGAGGCAAATGATCTTCACAATTCTACGACTATGGCAAATCCGAGCTCATCATCTCAAATATGGTTCGTTTTGATTGTGTCTATATGTAGACAGTCAAGTATAGAATTTTGTTAAAATCTATCCTCAAATCACATCACCCACATATTCTTTTATCATATGTTTTATAAGTTTCTATATGTATGCACTGAAAAATAGTACTCCATCGACTTAATTCTATATCTCAGTCGACGGACATTGTGTTGAATTTTTTATATATATACAGCATTCAGTCGACTGACTTGCTTAGGTCAGTCGACTTACACTGTACATGTTTTGGTGCGCGTTTGAAATTCAGTCGACTGCTCAAGCAAGTTCAGTCGAATGAATATGAAACTGTAATTTTTCTCCAACAGACACTTCTTTTGATCAAAGGGTTCCTTTTTCCTGGAAGGTCACAACTCTTAGATTCTAATAGATGTCGATTTCTAGAAATCATAACTCATCACACACTATATATCACTCAATATTCATAGATCCAACCACTTAATTCTCTATTCTCTTTTGATCTATAACACTTAGCATTCTTGAGTTCAATATATACAAGCTCTCATATAATCATTTCTTACATACTCATTTCCATACTTTTCAAGCAATATTATACTTCCTATTCTTCATACACACACAAATATATACATCTGCTCTGAGGATAAGATTATAGGAAGGGTGTACTACAAGTTACAAATCTATGTTATTCAAAACACACAAAGTCAAGTTAAAATCCAGTTTGTGAGAAAGTCCTATTCAGTTGCTTAGGTGGTCAAAGTCCTTTTCGGTTGCTCAGGCGGTCACAGTCCTTTTCGGTTGCTTAGGCGATAAAAGTCCTATTTGGTTGCTCAGGTAGTGTAATACCTATTCTCCAGGTTAAGTAAGGGTTGCTAGCTATAATTCTAGAAGGAGTGTGGGACTTGATGTAGAACGGGAGTTCGAACCAGCATAAAAATCTCTAGTGTCATTTTTCTTGCTGTTATTTCTACACTAGCTATTTAGTATATTCCATATTACACGATCCTTTAGTACAGTAACTTTCTAATAAAAGGAATACTAAAGTTGAAAAACCTAGTTCTAAAATTTTCAATTTTACTGCATCAATTAAAATTTGGGTTCCTAAGTCAAATAATTCTTTAATTGGAAAGAAGTATATAGAATCTTTTATAAAAACTGTTCATAAAAACAAAAATTTTGTTTTCAAAAGGAATACTGAACTCTCTTGGGTTTGGCTTCCTAAGACCTAACGTTTAGGACCCAAAATAAAAGGGTGGGTACCAATGTTACCTCTATATTTTGCAAGTACCATGCAAAAAGAGAGAAAAATGGATACTAGACAGTGGTTGCTCAAAATACATGACAGGAAATAAAGGGATGCTAACAAACATTAATTACTCAGATGGAGGTTTTGTTACATTTGGAGATAATTCCAAAGGATATGTCATCGACAAAGGCGATGTGAGCAATAATGGTATATCTAGTTTACCTCTCATTACATATGTTTTATTAGTCAAAAATTTGAAGCATAATCTACTTAGTATCAGCTAATTGTGGGACAAAGGATTCAATATTTCTTTCTTTGAAAATACGTGATCGTTTTTGATCAAAATAAAAATCTTATATTTGAAGGTTTTCGAGATAAAAATACTTATGTTTTAAATAATATAAATCATAATACAATATGTGTTTAATAGCCAAAGAGAATGCTCCTTGGTTATGGCACAAAAGATTTTGTTATATTAATTTTAAAAGTATAAATAAATTATCTAAAAATAATTTAGTAAAAGGTTTACCAAAAATGAACTTTAAAGTAAACAATATTTGTGATGCTTGTCAATTTGGGAAATTATAAAAATCATCCTTTAAATCAAAGAAAAATATTTCTACTATGCAACCACCAAAACTATTACATTTAGATCTTTTTGGTCCAACACTCAATAAACCATAGTAAATATGTGTTTGTTATAGTAGACGATTTCTCAAGATATACTTGGACTATTTTATTAAAAAGTGATACTTTTGAAAATTTCAGGAATTTTGCAAAGAAAATTCAAAATTTTAAAAAAATTAAAAATTAAAAATATTAGAAGTGATCATGGAGGTGAATTTGAAAATGAAGCATTTGAACATTTTTGTAATAAAAAGGGAATTTACCGTAATTTTTCTTTTTGTAGAACACCACAACAAAATGGTGCTATAGAAAGGAAAAATAGAACATTACAAGAATATGCAAGAACTTTGTTAAATGGAAACATATTACTAAAATAATTCTAGGCAGAAGCTGTAGCTACTATTTGCCATGTTGTAAATCATGTTTCCATCCGACCATTAAAAAAATACACTCCATATGAACTTCTTCATCAAAGAAAACAAAACATTTCATATTTTAAAACTTTTGGTTCAAAATGTTTTATCTTAAACACAAAAGATTAGCTTGGAAAATTCGATCCAAAGTCTGATGAAGGAATTTTCATAGGATATTCAAAACGAAGCAAAGCTTATCGAATTTTCAATAAAAGAACAAAAACAATCAAAGAAAATCTTTATGTTTCATTCGACGAAAATTTCAAATTTAATAATGACTATAAAGAAGATGAGTATATACCTAAGATGGTCACAAATACCGTTACTCAAAATAATTTAGAAGAAGATGATAACATTGTTTATAACTTTGAAGGAAATGAAAACTTTGTTCACAATGAAAATGAATTAAGATCTCCTCCTCGGATTTTATGAGATCACCCAGTAGAAAATGTTATAGGAGAAATTAATTCATATGTTAGAACTAGAAATCAACTTAATCAAATGGGTCATGTAGCTTTTCTTTCTAAAGTCGAACCTAAAAATGCAAAAGAAGCATCTATTGATGACTATTGGATTATAGCTATGCAAGAAGAGCTGAACCAATCTGAATGAAACGAAGTTTGGGAACTAGTTCCTAGACCAAGTGATCAAACAGTCATTGGTACTAAATGTGTATTTAAGAATAAATTAGATTGAACAAGGTAATATAACTAGAAATAAAACTAGATTGGTTGCACAAGGATATAATCAAGAAGAAGGAATTTACTACGAAGAAACATTTGCTATAGTTGCACGATTTAAAGCAATACGTTTCTTACTGGCCTTTGCATGTTTTCATAATTTCAAACTTTATCAAATGGATGTTAAAAGTGCTTTCTTAAATGGTTATATAAAAGAATTTTTTTTGTTGAACAACCCCCATTATTCACTCATGACAAATTTACCGACCATGTCTATAAACTTAAGAAAGCCTTATATGGTCTAAAACAAGCACCTCGTGCTTGGTATGAACGTCTTAAGAACTATCAAATAGATTTTGGTTTTGAAATTGGGAAGATTGATCAAACTCTTTTTATTAAAAGAACTAAAAAGGATATTTTAATTATTCAAATTTATGTAGATGATCTTATTTTTTGTTCTACAAAAGAAAAATTATGTCAGGAATTCTCAAAAATAATGACCAAAGAATTTGAAATGTCACATATGGGAGAATTATCTTATTTTCTTGGATTATAGATTAAACAAATAGAAAATGGAATTTTTATTAATTAGGAAAAAAATTGCAATAATCTAATTAAACCCTCTAATATGGAAAATACTTCTGCTAAACCAACTCCACTGAGTACAACATTTCATCTCGATGGAGGCGAAGTTGGGAAAAGTATTGACCAAAAATTATATCGAAGCACAATTGGATCATTACTTTATCTTACTGCTAGTAGACCTGACATAATAATGAGTGTTTATTTATATGCTAGATTTCAAGCAAATCCTACGGAATCACTTACGCGAGTAGTAAAACACATATTGCGTTGTCTTAGCAAAACAAAAGATTTTGGACTTTTTTATCTAAAAGAATATCCTTTTGAGTTAGTTTCTTATAGTGATGGTGACTTTGGAGGATGTTGGACGGACCAAAAAAGTACTAGTGGGACTAGTCACTTTATTGGACAGTCCTTAGCCTTCTGGTTTAGCAAGAAATAAAATTGTGTTTCACTTTCAACTTATGAGGCAAAAAATATTTCTGATGCCTTAGTTTGTGCTCAAGTCATTTATATGCAAAAAAATACTACAATATTTTGGTGTTAATTAATCTAAATCAACAATTTTTTGTGATAGTACTAGTGCTATAAACTTATTTAAAAATCCTATCAATCACTCACGAACTAAGCATATTGACATTCATCGTCATTTTCTTCGTGATAATATTGAAAAGGACTTAGTCCGAATAGATTTTGTTTCCTCTGAAAATCAATTGGCAGATATATTTATAAAAATTTTAAATGAAAATATTTTCATAAAATTAAGAAGAGAATTAGGAATTGTATCCCTAAAAGGTTTATAATTTTTTTTCAAAAACTCAAACTCGGGATCTCTTTTTCGAAATCTGGTGCTGTACCACTCACTGCTCTTTTCTCTACATCTATTTTTGGATTACATTCTATTTTTTGCTGTTTATTTTCTACCTTACAAATTTTTTTTTACCAACTTTTTTTTCTCTGGTTCCTATCATCTTAACCACTAATGTTCTTTCTATTATATGTAGGTTTTCATATATATTGTCTCTATTACTTATTTTTTTTCTTTTGCACTCAATCAAAAATAAAAACAGTTTCGACTCTCTTACTTTACAAAAATATGTCTTCCTAGCTAAATTCTCAATCCTCTACCCTATCATATTCATCTTCTAGTTCAGGATCGGAAAATTTACCTACTCCAACACCGATTTATGAACTAGTTCCTATTGTTCCACCATCTGACATCCACACTGGTTATACCTTCCCGTAAAAAGAGCTAAACGTTCTCTATTTTTTGGCTCGTCATGTACAAAAGAAAAAATAGACGACATTCATCACTATCAATGAGAGACTCTCGAGTTAAAACGAGAATTATACTACGAACAAAAGGTGAATGCAAATCGGCTAAGCTTCCTTGAACAAGTGGCTCTTAAGTTCTATAGTTCATCTTCACACAACACAGTCCATCGGCCAACAACTCCTTCAAGTCGTAATCCATGGGAACCATTACCTAAACGTCCACCGTTATCTCCGAATTCTTGGAAACGTGGACAAGGCTGGTCACCATTATGATCTCTACATGAGAATACAAAAGTGGAACTAAAAGACTACCACACTCCTTCCTCTTCATCCAAATCACCTTGATTTTTAATGACAATAATACACACACACACACACACACACACACACACATATATATATATATATTGTACTAGTATATAAATTATATACAATGTTTTGTAAAATTGTTGTTTATATTTTGCTCAAAGCAATTTTATTTTCAACAAGAGGTTCACTGTAAAAATTCAACAGCGCCAGTCGACTGAATATAATAATCAATCGACAGAAAACGCCTTCCATGTATTAGTTATCATTTGCTTTCAGTCGACTGAAGATCCAACACAGTCGACTGAATTCAGCGTTTTTCAATTATAAATTCACGGAATAAAAACAGTCGACCGACCCTTTTTTTCAGTCGACTGCCTATGATTATTCAGTCGACTGTTACTAGGTACCCAAACTTTAACCCTCTTTTAGCCTATACTTTTTTAACCTTTCTACCTTTACTAAAATCATTTTTACCTTCAATCTTTTCTACTCACTACCATTAAACTCTTTTCATCTTCAAAGTTCAACTAGAATTTCAATTTGACCACTTCTTATCATTTCACACTCCCACTTCATTACCAAAACCCTAGCTATTCAAATGGCTCCTAAAAGACCTAGACATTCTCAATCTTCAGCAACTTCTTCGAATTGACAAATTAGAGCATGGCTTCACAATGGCGAGGCTGTACAACGTTTTGAAAAGATGCAAAACTCAAGATTTTTTGTGGGTTCATTTATAAAATTCCTAGATTTTTCTTCTTATGCTATTCAAGACTTTGCTTGCCAAAGCGGTTTGGAACATCTCATTGATTTTGCGGCAAATAATAATAAGATTAATCACCTTCTTGTTAAACTTTTCTACGCCATCTTAAATCTACATCACATACAATTACAAATCCGGATGACTACATTTGGATGGTAGTATGTGGTAAAAAGATTTTTCTTCCTCTACAACTACTTGCACGGATTTTGCAATGTCCCGATGAGGGTGATGAGCTCTCTGAGAATGCCATAAACATGGATACCCGTGACCGAGTTAGTCATTTGTTCCTCTCAGATGATTTAACAGAGTTAAAAGCAGTTGCACAAAGGCCAAAAGCTCGTATTATCAACAGAGTGCTTACCCACACCATCAATCGTTGTGCCGGAAGCTATGAGAAAGTCATCGGCATGATTTCCAATCCCTATACGCCATTTGGGGAAATAAACGAGTAAACTAGGCAAGTTATTCTAGATGAGTTTTAAACTTTTAATCAAGGACGAATGAGGATGATCTACTATGACGCTTACGTCATGCGTATTCTCAAACATTTTGATGTTCTTTTGTTGATTTCGAATTTTCGAACACAGGTTCCTTGAATTCTAAAACCCTTAGTCTCATTAACCTACCAAAGCAATATCTTTATCACACCATAATTACTTATGAACATTGGCTCGAAAACCAAGCCATAGGTCAACCTCAACCTTCCTCCCATCAAGCACGTCAGCAAACTTCACGTATGTAAGGCTCTTCTTCATTCTAACCTTCTTGATCTACTCGAGAAATTTACGAGATTCAAGAAATAGACCATCAAGCACGACCTCACGAAGTCGTGTCTACAATTGCTCATAATCAAAGACTTCTCGATAATCATCTATCAGGGGTGGAATCAATTGTCTCTAGAGTTGATAAAAATGTGTCAAAAGTCAATAAAAAGATAAATTATATCAAGTACTTCCCCAAAAATATCTGTAATGCTATCACGTGCTCCCAACAATCTTCTACTTCCACCCACATCCCAATATCTCAAGGAAAACGACCGGTAGAACAATTTACTTGGTCTACATCAAATGAGGAGCAGGAGGAAGCAATTGAAGGGAAAGGTGATGATTCAGATGATGAAGAAACTGAAGGTGACGAAAAAAGCTCAAATGACAAAAGTCAAGGTGATGATTCAGATAATGAAGAAACTGAAGGTGACGAACAAAGTTCAAATAACAAAAGTCAAGGTGATGAATAAGCTTTTTTATCTCTCTCTCTATGTTATTGTCAGTCTTTGTTTTTAAATTCTTATCAAATTATGTAGTTGTCTAAAAACTCTATGTGTTTCTATCTGTATGTCATGTTATTTTATTTAATCTCATGAGGTATGACTATTCTGTTTCTATATGTTATGCTAAGTTTCAGTTTCATATGTTTGTGTGTTCTTGTACAATATTACTCGTACTTTCACTATCCTATACTTGATTACTCTCCTTTTTGTCGATGACAAAGGGGGAGGAAAACATAAATTGTTGTCTACAAGAAATATAGCATGGATTAAGGGGGAGAATACAATATAAGTTGCAAGCATATTACTCAGGGGAAGAAATATTTTAACAAAATCATGTCAAAGATTCACTCGTAGCAAATGGAGTTGTCATCATCAAAAAGGGGGATAACGTTGGATCATAAGGTTTTGATTGCCGACAAGTGGCGAATGGTCATCACAATTCTACGACTATGGCAAATCCGAGTTCATCATCTCAAATATGGTTCATTTTAATTGAGTCTATATGTAGACAGTCAAGTATAGAATTTTGTTAAAATCTATCCTCAAAGCACATCACTCACAAATTCATTTTATCATATGTTTTATAAGTTTCTTTATGTATGCACTGAATGCACTGAAAAACGGTTCTCAGTCGACTGAATTCTATATCTTAGCCGACTGACACTATGTTGAATTTTTTATACATACACCATTCAGTCGACTGACTTGCTTAGGTCAGTTGATTGACACTGTACATGTTTTGTGCACGTTTGAAATTTAGTCGACGGCTCAAGCAAGTTCAGTCGACTGAATATGCAACCGTCATTTTTCTCCAACAAACACTTCTTTTGATCAAAGGGTTCCTTCTTCCTGGAAGGTCACAACTCTTAGATTCTAATAGATGTCGATTTCGAGAAGTCATATCTCATTACACACTATATATACACTCAAGATGCATAGATCTAATCTCTTAATTCTCTATTCTCTTTTGATCTATAACACTTAGCATTCTTGAGTTCAATATATGCAAGCTCTCATACAATCATTGCTTACATACTCATTTCCATATTTTCAAACAATATTATACTTCATATTCTTCGTACACACATAAATATATACATCTACTTTGAGGATAAGATAATAGGAAGGGTGTACTACAAGTGACAAATCTGTATTATTCAGAACACACAAAGTCAAGTTAAGATCTAGTTTGTAAGAAAGTCCCGTTCGGTTGCTCAGGCAGTCAAAGTCCTATTCGGTTGCTCAGGCGGTCAAAGTTCTATTCGGTTGCTTAGGCGGTAAAAGTCCTGTTTGGTTTCACAGGCGGTGTAATACCTGTTCCTCCGAGTTAAGTGAGATTTTCTAGCTATAATTCTAGAAAGAGTCTGGGACTGGACGTAGAACGGGAGTTCGAACCAGTATAAAAATCTCGGGTGTCATTTTTTTACTGTTATTTCTACACTAGCTATTTATTATATTCCATATCATACGATCCTTTAGTATTGTAACTTTTAATTGGTGCTTTCATATACAACTGGGTATTAGTGGCCGTTTTTGATGCCAACATTATCTTTCTATTATATACTTGTTGTATTGTGATATGATTAATTAAGTAATTAATTTAAAGTATATTAAATAGAAAATCCTTAAATGATATATTGTGTGATAGTAATTACAATGTGTTGTGATCATGTGAAATTTACCGCATTAAAGAGTAACATTTCATTTTAAATATGTCGAGAGGTTTCAAGAAAAGATATCGATTCATTTGTTGAGAGTAGAAAACACAATGCACTACAAATGTTAGGAAGTATATTATTCATGACTATTGGAGCACCAAGGGTTATGTATTGATAGTTATTGGATAATTATAGAATGACTCACTCGATATTTCTCTATTGGTTAATATAATTAAGATCAAATAGACAATATCAAAGTGACGATGATAAATTGTTCCCTCGACTTAAGAATACCATGGAACTTCAATGTGGACACTTGATTATAGTTAAGTCATGCCATGGCGTCCATGGAGCGACTATGGTAGGGTTTGATTTGAAGCATTGGAAGTGAAACTTTATTCAATTGAGAATTTACCTCCTTAGTAATACGAGGTTAGTGTCCCGGTCAACTGTAGTCAACTTAAAGTCAAAGTTTATGGCTAGAGCAATATGATTAACAGTTATTGTTATTATTTAACCAAGGATTTTGTATTTGGACTTACAAAGTTGAATGTGGACCATATTGAATTTTGGCCAAAACTAAATTTCATAAGTCTCAATGTGATATAGTTTTGATAAAGAGAATAGGTATAAATAATTGTTATCTACGGAGATAACTAATAATTAGTAAAATTGGATTTTACCGAAAGATGCATAAGCGATAAGTTCAGCCAGAATTTCATGCCACAAGCTAAAGTGACGTAAGAATGTTGATATTTAAATTGTTCGATATTGATCGTTGACTGAATTTACACCTTTGAGTCGCACATCCAAAAGGATGAATACTCTAAATGAATCGCATGGTTTAATTAATTTATAATTATTGTAAATATAATTAAATTAATTAATATTTATGAAATATTAATTATCAAATTTTATTTAATTGGTTTTAATAATATTAGTATTTAATTAAGTATGTATATAAAAGTTATAAATGCATGTATTGATATACAACATCGTTAGAATATTTAAATTGAATCTAAATAGAATAAATACTAAGTGGGTTTTTAAATGAATTAATATTTTTGAAATATTAATTATTAAAATTTTATTTGATTTTTTTGAGTAACATTAGCATTTAATAAAGTTTGTGTATAAAAGTTGTAAACGCACATATCAATATATGATATCGATAAAATGTTTAAACTAACATTAATTAGATTAAATGCTAAGTGATTTTGGAAATATATTAAGGTCATGTGGCACCTACTATGGCTCAGCATAGACAATAAAGAAAGGAAGAGGATTTTGAGGTGATTTAATTGGGTATTCAATAGAGAAAGTTTTAAAGGAGGGAAATGAAAGTTTCAATGCTTCCTTTAAAACGTATTCTCTCGCATTCATTTTAGTGCACTCTTCCCAACATTTGTATTTATTCCTCTCCTCTTCCATCTCAGGCAAAAATAATAGCTTCCAAAGCCTAAATTTTTTCCAAATCCAAATATGATTCTCATCTCTTGGTTCTTGCTAATTCCGATGATTGATTCTATTGAGTCTAAGAGGATTGATTCATCATTTTAAGATGTGATTTTTTGAGACATCCATAGGTAATTAGCCTATTTAATTAATATATGTTAGTCATCTGTATCGTTCCCAAATGGTTAACCTGCTATTTTATGGTTTATCTTGTAACAAGTCATTCAAACCATTTTCTCTCTATCTTTATTAAAAGTATGTCAATCAAGTCAATTTAATTCCGATTTCTTTTGGTCTTCATCTCATCTCAAAATAAGTTCATTATTATTGTTTGTACCAAAATTGGGCACAACAACCTTTAGATGTGTTTGAAGAGATCAAATGAAGAGAATAATTCTTAAATGAAGCAGATCTAACAAACACACCAATAATCATATAAATAAATGCATAGAAATACAGAGTTTTAGAGTGGTTCAGCATATGGCCTATGTCCATTATGAAGTTGATGATTTTATTGATATTCACTTGCCGATTACAACTGATTACAGCAGATTACAACGGATTATAATGTTGAAATTCATGTACAACAGCTGCTATGGAGCACAAAAATGGATTCGGCAGAGTCTGGACGTAGCAGAGCCAAAAGATCCTTTTTATGTAGGCCCTAGGGCTCTATTTATAGGCGTAGAGGCTGATATTTCGCTCAGATCTCGGGAGACCACTTCTGGCACATGGGTGGGCCCACGCAACCGATCCTAAGCGATTTCGGCTCGATCCATGATCGATATGAATGAATTTCGTATCGATCAAGATTTGATACAATCGAGACGAAATTTGGCATGAGCCTTTCTTATGTTGTACGTAAGCTTCTGTGAAAATTTCATAGCATTTAGACTTGTGGACTGCGAGCTATGGTGGATGCAAGTTTGGGCTTTTCGGTCCATGATCGATACGAATGACTTTCGTATCGATCAAGATTTTCTCCAATCGAGACAAAATTTGGAAGAAATGTTTTTGATATCATATGTAAACTCCTGTGAAAATTTCATAACATTTGGACTTGTAGTTCATGAGATATGATCGATGCAAATTGGAGTTTTCCGGTCTGTGATCGATACAAATGAATTTGGTATCAATCAAGACTTGCTCCAATCGAGTCAAAATTTGGCATGAACATTCCTTAGGTCATATGTAAGCTCCTGTGAAAATTTGATGGCATTTGGACTTGTAGATCTTGAGTTTTGATCGATGCAATTTTGGATTTCTCAACCGTGATCGACCAATACCTTGAGCATACGAACTCCGATTGACTTGAAATTTGGAATATTGGCTTTCTTAGCTTTTCCTGTCATGTCATATCAATTGTAGCTCGATCCGGGATCAGACAAGATTTATTGACATCCATAGCAGACCTATGTACTAACGGTCTCTAGGACAAACTATCCTTGGTTTCTAGTCAAGTTCTTGGTGTCTCGGCCTTGCCAAAAGGCAGGATAACATTTGCCCCCCAAAGTATATCTTGTGTGAACATGACGTACTTTGAAAATCTATAATCTTCATTCTGAACAGTTATTGTCTTTTCATTGAAAGTCATAATCTTTGACTGATTTCCTCAATAATGTGAACCGTCGATTTCCATTTGTTGTACCCTGTACTGTTGTAACTGATTGTTGTATGATTGTGATTAGCCGTTTGCTATTGTAATCGTCATCAGATGAGTATTTAATTCCTGTGGATTTTGAAAGTTGAATATTAGTTCGACATACATGCACATATGTTAGCCTGACTCTTGTTAACGTTTACACGTTTACAGGTCGCTGTCAGTTTTTCCCGTATCGAACTCCGTATCGATCCTCTCCTGTATCGATGTGAAATTCGAGTTGCAACAATATTTGATAGTTGTTTTAAGTCCTTCCTTTGTATCGATCCTCTCCTAGATTGATTTGAGATGTTAGAATATATGCTTCATACCGGTGGATACGTAATATTGGGTCTCGGATTGATGGATACAGGAGTAATGCTTTATGTCGATGGAGTCGAACGATCCAGACATAATAATGCAGTGATGCTTCATGGAGGATATGAAATCTCTCATTCCTGTATTCAAGAAGAATTCCCTACAGTAGACAGTCTTCGATAGGAGTCATACATGACCCCTTTTCTAGATCCATCTCTAAGATCAAGTTGATTTTCATATGTCAATGCTTGGAATAATAAGTATTTTAATCAGGGCAGAGTCTTTTTGCCGTGCATTCCCAGAACTGACTAGCTTGGCCGATGACTTGGCTTTTTTATTTTGTTCTTTGAGGATTTGTATAGTGGTGTAATACTTGAAGTCGGCTAGTATCTCTAGGATCCGGCTGAGATAAGGAGCAAGGTGTTGCCCCCTAATCAGATAATCTTCCCTGACTTGGCATACCACTAACCAGAAATCGTATAAGATATGTAAAGTTCCATTCCTAGTTTTCTTTTCAGTTTGAGCATGGTGACCAAGGCTTCATACTTAGCTTCGTTATTTGTTGCAGGGAAGTTGAGTTTCAAGGCATAGCAGATCGATCATCCCTCAGGAGTCATTAACGCAACTTGGACATCAAAAAGCTGATTATCGGAAGTTCCATCTATGTATGCTCTCCATTGGTTGGACGGTTCTCTACTGTTCTTCGGATAATCATCTGATGTAGGGAATTTAGATATGAAGTATGTTAATATTTGACCATGGATAGCTCTCTGAGGGAGATAAGTGATATCAAATTGGCTCAGCTCGATATTCCATTTGAGTAACCTTCCAGACATCTAAGGTCGCCATTGGACCTATCGCAACGGTTGGTCGATACAGACATTAACAGGGTAAGCTTATCAATAGTTAGCTTTCATCATATACTAGTCTTTGGATTAGTTTCTCTTCACATAGCATTGCAATGATTATGGGGTGCGTTGACATGACCCAATTGAGGTATAGATCTTCACGATCCAACGACTTTGGTAAAATAGGAGGTCTCTCTGAGTGATCTTTCAGAGCTGCTTGGTTTCCTCGGTACGTAAATGACTCTAATCTTTAGAATTTTCTGGCATTAGCCTCAATCCTACTAGAATTGATGACGAAACCCGAGAATTCTTTTTATATAACGCTGAAAGAGCATTTCAAAGGATCAAGTTTCATTCTACAGTTGTTGGAGAGCACGAATATCTTTGCCAAGTCATCGACATGGTCGTTCGATGGTCGTGATATCACAAGCATATTAACCACATATACTTCCACTGACTGGCCGGTCTGATCTTTGAATCATCCGTTAATTGTCCTTTGGTAAGTAGCATAAGCGTTCTCATGTTTGAATCCAAGGAATGCAGCATGGCACTGTGGCTAGGTCAGTAATGAAATAATTGTATTCCTGGTTTGGGACATGCTTCGGTATTTGATTGTATCTGGAGTTTGCGTTCATGGATGAGAGTAATTCATATCTGATGGTCGAGTTTATTAGTTGGTTGATTATTGGAAGTGAAAACTATTCTTTGCCCTGCCTCATGCAAATCTGAGTAGTCGATGTATGTCCGCCACTCTCCATTTATTTCTCTCATAAGTAAAGGATTGAATACTCATTTTGGGTAGAGGATATCGTGGATAAACCTATTGGGTTTGAGTAGATACGCCTTCTCCTTAAGTGCAGTAGATCTATCTAGATCCATATCACTTCATTTTTATTCATCGAGACATGCCTCGAGTTGACATTTACTGCAGGGTTCTCAATGGTTGGTGAGAGTCCATATATATATATATATACACAGATATATATATATATATATATATATATATGAGATCAAGCCCAAGCTAACACATAAAGATTCACCTAAAGTAAAATAGTTAAATCATTTACCATCATCGTGTTGAGTTGTGGTTTGATCCTTATTGTTCTTGATGGATTGTAGGCACTTCATGTGCTTATTTGCAACGGTTAATTATTATCCCCATAGGGATGTTGAATCAAAGGTTTAGCAGAGTTTAGCCTTGTATCCCGTGCTGTAGCATAGTTGGCTCCAGCTATAAGGTTGAATCTACTTGTGTTTCCGTACAATGCGCTTTCCATTCAATGTACTCACGATCCATTGCTCATCGAAAGGGTCAGAATGATGATCAGCTGCCCATAAGTCTGGGAGTTGATCTGATGATTCTATCTCTAAGCATCCTTTCAGTCGTAACTTTAAGTTGTCATGAATACTAGGCACGTGCTATAGGATTGAGTAGTCATATCCAACTCTTGGATGATCACATTCATGCCCTCAGTCTTGGGTTGATGGATGTATTGTGCGAATGATCGAGCCTAGCTTCTGCTGTGTTTATACTATAGTCCAAGCTGTAAGAGGTAGAGTTGTTTGATGAACGATCAAATTATATTCATCTTATTTCTCGTGCGTGCCTCCAAGTCTGGGGAATATCTCGATAAGTGGAAAGGTAGATAATGTTCACTTCAATTTCGCATTCTATCCCGTTGAACCATGGGATCGAATTAACCGATAGAAGCTGAGTTGTGCCTTATCCTACATTCTGTCCTAGTTCTTTCCTCTAGGCAGAGTACTTCATTGCCTCATCGACATTCACTTTGCTGCTTTTTTCCTCATACTCTAGGAAAAAACTGAAGAGTGGATCGTCCAGTCGGATCCAATGCAGGATTGATGCTTCCCTTGTCGAATCGAGGGTAAAAATTAGTGCGCGGACATATAGGTTGCGATTGTTGTGAATTACTCATTTAGCCGGATCATGGTAAGAGTCAATGAATGAATGATCGTATTGCATTCTTTTGGACTTGGGCGATCAACCGCGTCCATTTTGATTTACATTCTCCCATCAGATCTAGGGATAAGGTCAGCTCAAATGTAGTCAGATCATACTCATCCAGTCTCATGCTCTTCATGACAGATTGAAGGAGGACGACAGAGGACGAATGGTCAAGTCACACTCATTTGTGGTTCTATCCATGCTCTGGTGGTCGAAGGTATTCGATGGGCGCTCATGTCACATCGATTTGTAGTCGAAGAGGATTGATATGGACTGTCGATTTAGCGACATAATGTAGAATGCACGGACCTCATTGCCTATTAATCCATTGGTATGATATGAAAGGTGCATATTGATATTGCCGTCAATCCGACGGTATGATTTAATTGGTTTCCTATAACTTCAGACATCATTCTGATTGGTTAGCATTAAGGCCTCCTTGTAGTTGTTGCCTTAAGTTGTAAAGGATGCTAAGCTAGCGATGTAGCAAGTCACCTTTATGTTCTTTCAGTGATTTGTTCTTCTGTCCCTAGTGTTAGGTTAGAAATGTTAGTTTGTGGATGGTCTAATTGCATTTGTTCCGAGTTTATACTCCTCCATCTCGTCGACTTTAGGTCGGAGTTGGTGAATGAATGGCCGGACCACATTCATTCATTTTTCAATGCTCGTAGTCATACTTCGAGGATCAGAGTCAGTTGAAGGGCCATTAGTCACACCGTTTTGATGTTTATACCCCTGTCCACACTCTAAGAACTAAGAATTTTAGCAGAAAACGATCGGGCCGCATTTTCCTCGATTAATTCCTATGGTACTAGTCAATGGCGAAAGTCGAAGTATAGTCGATCACATTACAAAAACTTTAATTTGATGTTTCTCCTACTGAATTGCAGGAAGGAGTTGATTGGTGGATGGATGGTCACATCCGTCCACGTTGCATGCACAACCCGTCAGATCATTGGCGAGAATTAGCGGACGAACGATCGTTTCACATGCATTTGTGGTAGGATGGGTAATCACATCCATTTAGAATAGGACGTTCAGCTAGGTCCATTTTGTGAATCTGCGTCTCCCTGTCAAATCTACGAAGAAATTTTGTCTCATAGGGTTGGAGTGCCTCCCAATAAAATTATGTTATGAGTCCCGTGCCGAGGACAAGAGTCGATGCATGGATGGTCATGTCATTCCCACTTAGTGCTAGATGATCGGATCACATCAGATTTTTTGTGATAAGTGTGCCCCATGACAGGAGAAGAGTTGGAAAATAGACAGTCGAACCACATCCACTTTTTATACAACAGAACTTGCTCAGGAATCAGAGTTGGTAGAAGGGGAGTTGAATCGCATTCTTTCTGGTATTTATATTCCAATCCATGCTTTGAGGATTGGAGTTGGTTGATGGGTAGTCTGTCACACCCATTAGGTCTTTATGCTTCAGGCTACACTCTCAGGACCAGAGTTAGTTGATGTTTATAATCCAGTTCGCACTCTGGGAATCTGGAATTAGTTGATGGGTGGTCAGTCACACCCATTTGGCATTTGTGCTCCAGTCTGCGCTCTCAGGACTAGATTGAGTCGGTGTTTTATATTCTAGTTCGCGTCTGGGAATCCGGAGTTAGTTGATGAGTGGTCACACATACCCATTTGAAATTTTAGGATTATGTCCGCTTTCTGAGGACTTAAGTTGTTTGACGGGTGGTTGGTCACACCCATTTTTATGTTTATACTCCAGCTCGAACTACGAGAATCTGGAGTTGGTTGATGGGTGGTCAGTCACACCCATTTTTGTGTTTATACTCTAGTCCACGCTCTAGGGACTTAGAGTTAGTTGATGTTTATACTCCAGTTCGCATTTTGGGAATCTAGAGTTAGTAGATGGTTATACTCCAGTCTGCGCTCTCGGGACCAGAGCTAGTTGATGGGTATACTCCAGTTTGCACTCTGGGAATCTAGAGTTAATTGATAGGTCGTCAGTCACACCCATTTGGATGGTTATACTCCAGCTCAAACTCAAGGAATCTAGAGTTGGTTGATGGGTGGTCAGTCACACCCATTTTTGTGTTTATGCTCCAGTTCACACTCTGGGGACTTAGAGTTAGTTAATGTTTATACTCTAGTTCGCACTCTGGGAATCTAGAGTTAGTTGATGTTTATACTCCAGTTTGCACTTTGGAAACTTGGAGTTGATGTTTACACTCTAGCTCGCACTCTGGGAACTTAGAGTTTGCCGACAGATGGTTTGTCACGTCTGTTTAGGCGTTTGAATTTGGTTTGCACTCTGGGAACCATTGATTTATCAGGATCGTAGATGGTCGATTCACATCCACCCTGAGTTAACAAGCGAGGTCGTTAGAAGGACGGGTCCATCCTCCTCAAACTTGGTCAAGATACGGGGGAAGTCATTAGGTGGATGGATCCACCCTCTTCGAAACCACATTATAAGTTTATACTCCAGCTCGCACTCTAGGAGACTAGAGTCAGTTAAAGGATTATCGTGTATCAATCCTTTTTTGGTTTCAGTGTGGTGACTTGCCCTCGAGCTTGGGTTTCGCTTAATAAGTTGTTGGTCAGATCCCGATCACTTTCCACTTATCTGCCCTCAATGGAGGATAATATTTAGTTGATGGACGGTCGAATCACATATACGTTCGTTTGGATTCTACTTCTCTAAGCCTAAGGAGTAATATTAGTGTTCTGGCAAGCTTTGAGCTCATGGAGAGGAGAGGATAGTCGAACTACATCCGCTTTGAGCCGTGTATTTTCCCTTAAGTCAAGGACAAGAATTGGAGAGGGGACAAACAAGTCACATCCACTTTATACTTTGTGTTCTTCCGATTGGGCTGAGGAAGAGAGTTGAAATGATGGTACATGATGGTTAATGAATATGCAGTCATTCATTGATGATTTTAAATTGAGGATTGGCCCCTAATGAAGTCGGTTTAAAGCAATATTGTTTTACGGAACCATAGATGCTAACTGGGAAGTGGATGGTCAAACCATGTCCATTTTAAACATGTGTTCTTAAATAACACCAAGTGTCTAATGCAGGATTGGATGTATAGATAGTCACGTCATGTCCACCCTTTGTGTGACTCCGATTGTAGTGGGAATCAGAAGAAGCATAAGTATTTTGACGAGCTTCAAGTACGAGATGGAGAGTGCATTGTTGGGACATATAACTCCAAGTCTTTCCCAGATCTCCAATTAAATTGCATAGGTGGAAGAGCTGGTGGTCGGTTGCATCCACTTTGTACTAAAGTCTTGACCTTGTCGGTCTCTTCGCAATGATTTGATCATAGTCTGTGGAGGTTGTTTTGCACCCATCCTTAAGTACTCGATTACCTGCATCATTTGCAAGTAGTTTAATTCAAGTCGGTCATATTTCGCAACATAAACGAAATTGAAATAGAAATAATTCAAAAGAGATCGGATTAAATCTCGTTGGTAAGTGAAGCATCGCTGTGTGCTCGCTGTTGCACTTCAGTCCAGCCCATCTAGACTGGAAGTCTAATGCGAGTGTTCAGTTTGATCAAAGTTATTGATTGATAGGGGGCGGGGTTTCCCGACCCTTCTTTTCATAGGGCTTGACCATACTGTCAGAGCTATCCTTTCCAGAGCAGCCTTATGGCGTTGGCGTCCACAGTAGCCATCTAAAGAAGAGGAGTTTTCTGATCTAGAGTACGGAGTATGTTCCCTCCTTATCTCGCCAGATTGATCCTTTATCTGATTTATCAACTCAATATTGGCCTGGACATGTTGGTGTAGTCGTCGGTGGCTATCCACTAGTTCTCTTATCAAAGTCACGATTGACAGTCTTCTTTGAGGAATAGGGGGAGACATCTGTATTTGATGGCATTCATCACTCTTCATGGAATCCATGCGCCATTCTCACTTCGAGAGGTAGTGTTGGGGAGTTTTGTTTCTCGGGAGTTGTATTTCCATAGTATACCGACATAGTCAACATATTGAATTTTCACTGGAAATTTGCATTTAGGATAGTTTCAATAAATAGGTCTCGACCAGGAAAGATACTTCTATCAACGCTATAAGGTCCATTTTATGGCTACGGTTTCTTGTAATACTAGTGAATGATGTATGCATGATTGCCCAACGTTCAAGTGGTTCGTAATGCCGATTGGACGGCAAGTTAGTTAAAATGGGCTAAAAGATTGGTGATTGTCCGAAACTTTCATCCAAATAAGAGTCCTATCTAAGGTATTAAGTAAGTCCTCTTGAGGTTGTATGCCATGCTTTTAGTCGTACAGACGTGGAATGATTAAGATGTGGGCATTTGAAGATGGTTCAGTGGTGACCAACTCTTCTTTGAATTGGGAGAGTCGACAGTGTAGAGTAGTCGTCTTATTAGCCATCGCACCATAATTGTCAATTTTAGGAGTTTAAAAACTAATCAATTGGGAGGAAGTTGCAATCCATCTTCGAAGCATGATCTATTAACCGACTCTAGTTTTGGAATATTAGCTAGGTTCTCCGGCCACTGGGAGCACTGGTTGAGTAGTATTTCTTTACCCATTCCTTGATTGCAATTCAACAATTGCTGTTGTAATCCCCCACATCCCGTCCAGTCATGGAACGATCAGAAGCGTTGATGGAATGTTCCTTCATTAAATTGATCTTTGAATTCACTATGCGGGTACCCTGCGCTGCGGCTAGGGTTCGGGTCGTACCCGAAAATATTCCCCCTCCCCTCCCCTCGAAAATTATTTTAGCCTCTTTTTTGGAAATTTGGGTCGTACCCGATTTTTTTTTGAAATTTCGTATCGATCAGTTTTCGCATCGTTCACTTTTCGTATCGATCAATTTTCGTATCGATCAGTTTTCGAATCGATCGAACTTCATATCGATCAGTTTTCGTATCGATCGACCTTCGTGTCGATCAGTTTTCGTATCGCTCGTTTGTATCGATACGAAGTGGTATTTGAGTATCGATACGAAAACCGATGGATACGATATTCGATCGATACGAATGTTATCATATTTTCTGGATACAAAGGCATGGATACAGAAATCTTCATATTTTCTGGATACGAAAATATGGATACGAAGTTCATCATATTTTATGGATACGAAAATATGGATGCGAAGTTCATCAAATTTTCATGGATATGTAAACATGGATACGAAAACCACCATATTTTCATGGATACGAAAAATGGATACGAAATTCATCATATTTTATGGATATGAAAATATGGATACGATAATATAGATATGAAATTCATCAAATTTTCATGGATATGAAAACATGGATATGAAAATCACCATATTTTCTAGATACGAAAACATGGTTATGAAAATCATCACATTTTCATGGATACGAAAACATGGATACCGAAATCACAACATTTTATGGATACGAAAACACGGATACGAAAACCATGTTGAATGTAGTTCCTCTTAGATCTAGAGCAAACTGAATAAAATAGAAGGAACCACTGAACGATAGATCTGGATCTTCTCCTTAGACTTTTGCAATCCAACGACGATAATAGATCCATAGAGCAGGAGAAAAGCAGGGTTGCTTCTTAGTGAAAGCATCAGTACCAAAATTGGGCACAACACTCATCAGATGTGTTTGAAGAGATAAAATGAAGAGAATAAATGTTAAATGAAGTAGATCTAACAAACACACCAATAATCATATAAGAAATTGCATAGAAACATAAAGTTTTAGAGTCGTTCGGTGTATGGCTTACATCCACTATGAAGTTGATGATTTTATTGATATTCACTTGCCGATTACAACTGATTACAGCAGATTATAGCGGATTATAATGTTGAAATTCAAGTAGAATAGCAACTATGGAGTACAAAAATGTATTCGGCAGAGTCTGGACGTAGGAGAGCCAAAAGATCCTTTTTCTATAGGCCCTGAGGCTCTATTTATAGGTGTAGGGGGCTGATATCTTGCTCAGATCTCGGGAGACCTCTTTTGGAACGTGAGTGAGCCTACACGATCGATCCTAGGCGATTTCGGCTCGATCCGTGGTTGATACGAATGAATTTTGTATCGATCAAAATATGATCCAATCAAGACGAAATTTGGCATGAGCCTTCCTTATGTTTTACGTAAGATCCTGTGAAAATTTCATAGCATTTGGACTTGTGGATTGCGAGCTATGATCGATGCAAGTTTGGGATTTTCGGTCCATGATCGATACGAACGAATTTCGTGTCGATCAAGATTTGCTCCAATCGAGACAAAATTTGGTAGAAACATTCTTTATGTCATATGTAACTCCTATGAAAATTTCGTAGCATTTGGACTTGTAGATCATGAGATATGATCGATGCAAATTGGAGTTTTTCGATCCGTGATTGATACGAACGAATTTCGTATCAATCAAGACTTGTTCCAATCAAGTCGAAATTTGGCATGAACATTTAATGGGTCGTACGTAAGCTCCTGTGAAAATTTGGTGGCACTTGGACTTGTAGATCTCGAGTTATGATCGATGCAAGTTTGGATTTCTCAACCATGATCGATCAATATCTTGAGCATACGAACACCAATTGACTTGAAATTTGGAATGTTGGCTTTCTTAGCTTTTCTTGTCATGTCATATCAATTGTAGCTCGATCAGGACGCGAAAAAAATTTGCCGACATCCATAGCAGACATATGTATTAACGATCTCCAAGACGAACTATCCTTGGTTTCTAGTCAAGTTCTTGGTGTCTCGGCCTTGCCAAAAGGCATGATAACAATTATTAATATGATGTAGTCCTCCTTTCTCCTTTGTTAATTTGTTTATTTCTTTTGTGTTGTTTATATTTCTATGTTATTATCACGGATTTACATATGCCTAACTTGTCTCATTCATTTCTATTGCATTTAAAATTTGTTAATACAAAAAACTAATTATTGATTGAGATCTAATTTAGAATTTTATAATATTTATATACATAAATGTAAATAAACTGTTTATTTTTTTAATTAACTTTAACAATAAAAATTAATTTCTTTTGTTAAAAAGTTGATATTTTGAATATGAATGTTTTTATTATTGTTTAAATAAAATCTTTTGATCCAAAATTTATGAATGGATTTTTGTGCAAATTCTAAATCCTTTATTTCCTTTCCTACAGAAGTTTTATGTATTTTCTTTCTAAACTAAAATCATAATTTAAACGTTAACTTTAAATTCATATATATATATATATATGTATATGTATATATGTCTTTGTGTGTGTGTTAAATTGCAAATGTTTACATATAAATCACCATTTTAAATCTAAAACATTGATATATATATATATATATATATATATATATATATATATATATATATATTGACACACACACACACACATATGCTAACAAACATGTGTTGTTTTAGTTTTAACTCGTAAGATGAGTCTTATATAATTAGTGTCATATCTAAAATTAAAAATCTCTAATTGAAACCAAATTCAATACTGGAAATTTTATATTTCAAATCACAGAAGATTGTCAGGTATGTTTTTAATGTATACATATAGTTGCACACTTATACTTATACTCTTCTATTACATATACAATTTTGATTCAAAAAAAGAAAATGTAAGAGGGAAATGGGTCCATTGCTGTGTAAATCCCAATACTTGCATGCGGTCATATTTATTATGTACACTTCTTATATGTAGCACGTGCACTTCACACAACAAGTATATTTGATATACTTGTAAATTAAAACTTAATAATAATAATAATAATTTTTAAACATATTAAATAAAATGAAGATTTTATTTAAAATATTTTATATTGGATCTAAAATTCATTTAGACTTCGTAGGCCTAATAAAGATATAAAATGGAATTTTTTTTAAACTCACACATTTAACCCACTTCCATTTGGCCCAGTTCTAACACATATATATCAAATATTTCTTATATATATTAGACTTGGTAGTATTATTCAAAATAGTAATCATTCATGGTATAATTGATTAACCAAATATGTATTTAAACTTGGTGCATCAATTACATATATATATATATATATATATATATATAAATTAACATTCATTTTAAACTTATTACATATATAGTTTAAGCTTGGTAACATATATTTTAAAATTGGTAACTTAAATATTAAACTTTGTAATACCTATTTTAAACTTTATAATATACATTGGTAATATATATTTTAGACTTAATACATTAGTTAACTACATATGTATTTGGTTGACTTGGTATAATATCTTAAACAAAAGATATTTCATTTAACTGATATCTGAACTTTATACATGTACTACACATGCTTAGTGTAGATATATTTCTTATCTAAATTATATGCTTCGTTCATTTTGCATATAACATAAGTTAAATCCATACATAAAATATTATGATGGTACTAAACATCATTTTACGCACTAAATTTGATTTAATAAGAAATATTTATGTGTAAGCCTAATAGAGATCCGTCTTGGGAAATTCTTTTGAAATTTACTCCAAACTATATATGGTATAACGAACAAGATCTAGAATTAAATGTTATCACCATTACATTCTTTCATCTAGTTACCTATTTTTGCTACAAAAGCTATTGAGAATTCATGTTATGATTTGCACGTACTGATGTGTTCTTCCATCGACACATCAAAACAAAGGTGGAAGAGATGGTTGTGTCAGTGGGAATAGGAGTGTTATTGCTCACTCTTACCCAATTATGTGCTTGGTAAACCAAATCTATAGGGAAGACAAGAGTGTCGGTCCCTTTTATATGTATTTTGTATTTGTTGAGGTTACACAATGTGAGCAATAAGTTGTGTCTGAAACATTGGAAGTGGTATCTGATGCTCCCTTAGCAGTTTTTATGCTTACCACATAGCTTCTACCTCTTTTTTTGTACTACAGAAGCATTTGCCAAGTATAAGTGACCACAAGGTTTAATTTGTTCTATTTTTAAGGCATATGGAAGGAATCCTTTGCAAGATGGGATTTCTAATATTGGAGGTAAAATTAGAACATGAGAGAGTAAGGAGGTCACGATTTTTAAGGTGGGGGACTAAACAACAAGTTAAATCTAAGTAACTTCATGTGTAAGGTCACGGAGGTTGGTTATTCTCCTTACTATAAACACTGATAATGTATAATAAAGGTTTCATGTGTGTAAAATTTTAGGATGGTTACCTTCCTTTCATTTTAGGTTTCTCAGGTAGAGGAATTCACAATAAATCCATGCACCACGTTACTTGCCTAGTAGTAGGATCTAAAGTGAAATTTTTAGTTATTTATTGTGATAATTTAGATGAATATATTTTGCATGCAATAAATAATTTAAAGTTCTACTTTGGAGCCTACTATAGGTGAACAACGTGGAGCATTAAATCTTTTATGTTTTCTCTTACTTGAACAACCTAAAATGAAAAGAAGATCCAGACTATTCACACATAGGAAGCGTGTATTAATCAATATTAGTGCCTATAGTCCGGAGAGTAGCCAACCTCAATGACCTTTACACATGAAGCCACTTTAGTTATACTAGTTGGTTGGTCTCTCACCTTAATACATGCGACTACGTTACCAACTTATGCCATAATTTTACCTTCAATAGTGGAAATCCTGTCATTCAAAGGATTTGATCTACATGCCTTAAAAATAGACTAGATTGTACCTTTTGGCCACTTGCACTTGACAAATGCTTTATTGTGGCATAGAAAGGAGGGAGAAGCCAGATGATGCATGTATCAACTGCTAATGAAAGATCAGATACCACCTTCAATGTTCTACATATCTCATTTCTCACACGTAATCCCAAAAATATAAAACCACAAGTAAGGAGACATACACTCTAGTTTGCCCTACAGATCTGGTTTACCTAACACATAATTGGCGAAGAGAGAGCAACAACATTCATATTCCCATTACCACGACCATCTCTTCCACCTATATTTTGATGTGTCGATGGAAGGTCATCATCAATACATGCAATGATAATATAAATTCTCCAATAGTTTGTGAAAAACCAAAAAGGAGGTAACTAAATGTAAGAACGTAATGGTGACAACAATAAGTATTATTTAATGTATTTTCGTATCAAACTGTTAGCCAGTGTGCTGTGTTGGTCAAATGCACATAATATTATTAATAACGATAATTACATATGAATGTTTTATTGGAACAAATGGAATTTGAAATTTAAATGCCTTACTTTTGGAAAGAAAAGAAGAGGAAGAAATATTACTGATCGATAATAGCTAATAATTCCATTCGATATACATGCTTAAATTCGCAATGCAGTGGATTAAAGTATAAATTAATTCCAATCAAAATAAATAATTATTAATAATTCAATAATTTAATTAGCATTAGTTCAAATTTCACTATCCTCATTTATAATTAGTGCTATCTTGATTTAAATCTTTTGCGTTAATTATTATTAGATGCGTACTAATATAAATGAATGAGCATTAATGATAATTAAATACATATTTGAATTTTTATGTAATTTTTTAATGCATTAAAGATCTAATGTTTACAAGCATTAAACAATTAAACTTAGATGTTTTTGTGTTATTGGAAGCAAGTCACATATTCCATTATTAGATAGATGCACATAAGTATATTCATAATTATAAGCAGTTACCATGTTTATGTGTATGAACATTTATTTGAATTTAATTTTTTTAGTTTAACACAATGAAGATAGTTTTACACTTCAAATTGTTAACTTCTAACTTGATCTTTCATTCGTAGGATCATAATATATGTTGAAGTGGTATCCATCGTGTCAACCTTTTGGTATCTTGTAATTTATGGAATTGTATTTGATTCTAACATTGTTCACTATACTTATTTTTCGCTATAAGGACCATTGTGCATGTTTAATGATGACATTAAATATGTGCATTTATGACCATGAATGGCTACATTAACTAATATGTTATTATTTTGTTATATTTCATGTTGCTTTTCCCATAAATGTTAATAAAGATATGTGCATGTGTGAAGGCAGAAATATTTAAAATTGTAATACATTTATAGCAACATAACGTTATTTCCTAAACTTTCTTAGCATATAAAATACTGCAATAGTAATGCTAAATTAAGTAAAGTGGTTTTGGACCAAAGGTTTATATTCTCAAAGTTCATGCACTAAAAGTCCCTACTCATAAACCAATGTATATTAAGTCCCTGTTTTGTTATTTGTTACCAAGCTGTTCCTTTTTAGAAAATCCACCCAGCATTGAAATCAAGGGCAAATGTAGCATAAATTAACTAAAAACTAAAAATAGAGACCTAATTTTCACAACTTTTTTGTGAGGGACTTTCCTTTCATCATCTTTCGATTTTGGAGAGTTGGTAGCCATTCCTTGTTAATTAAACCTCCGTTTATAAAGGTTGATTAGGTTTTCATTTGTTGAAAAATTAAAATTTATTAGCGCAATAACGATTTATGATTTTTTTTGCTTTATAGCATATTTTTAAAGAAAAGAAAGTCTTTAATATATCAAATCAACATCATGGAAATATTAGTTTTTGTATATTTTGGAAAGGCAAACTCTTTAAGGAAATGTTGTATGAATTTTGGTAGATAATAAACAAAAAAATTAACGAAATGAAATATCTTAACAATAGAATCTTCATAATGATGTTTTAATAATCTTTACAGACGACTTGTTATAAATTAAATCATAGATGATGAAACGCTTATAAGATCCATTGCAAACATCATGTTTCATCTAATTTTGTTTCAAAAAAATTCATTGAAATAAACTTGTCATCTCTTTGTGTAAATTGATCACAAATAACATATTCAACTCTGGATGTTGAATAAAACACTTCAAAATTATTATTATACAACATGAAATTAACATAACATTTTCAATCTTTATAACTTTAATTTTATATAGAACATATGTAATTTCATAAGATGACTAAATATTTGATTTGAAATATTGTTTTAAGCAAGTTAATAAATAAAGTTCGATCAATAACATATTAAAACTTTGAAATTCTACTGAAAAAAAGATGAAGAGAAGAGAGAGGGAGGGAGGGAGTAAAGACATATAATCATTTTAGCTCTATCAAACTCATGAACAAATAAACTACTATTTAAGATGATTAAAACTATTCAGAAATGATTATTAGAAACTATACAGTTCTGCTCAATTGTCATAACATATTTCGTCAAGATACCATATATATGCAAAATTGGGATGAAAGTAAAAATTAGGAATCATACCTTTTTGGCCACATAATAATGAAACGAGCTCACTTATTACCCATTGATATATTGAATTTTCTGGACAAACAAAGCCAAGGTTATCATCAATGATTCGATTAGTAGTGGAACCTCCAGCCATGACAATGGTGGTCGTGAGCATGAAGGTAATGGAAGGGCTCAAAATGACCCTATTCTAGCGCTAAAGTGTTGACAACATTTCGTTGGCCTAAGATAATGGTAGATTTGTTATGTGTAAGTAGTATTGGAAATATAAAATATAAAATTAGCAAAGAGACAAGAGATTTATACCGATTCAGTTTTTGTTAAACCTACATCTCGTTGATATAGTTTGTAGTTTTATATTACTCTCATAAAACATACAAAGTTGCATATAAAATAATATATTTTCTATGTTTTCCAATGAAGGCCCCTTCTCGTTTGCAGGAGAAGACACATTTATATCTGAAAACTGTTGATGTCATAGTGCTATTAAGATATTGAGGTAGACGACTGCGTTGAGCTGTTGGAACTGTCATTGATTATGAGTTATTCGTCAGGTAACAAATGATTTAATAGCTGAGCTTAATTGAGATGTTACACTTAATTTATGAGCTTTTTAATGGAAGTTAATTGAGGGATTAATGAGTCTTTATATAGATATTTAATGAGTGCTTAAAGAGAATTTTTGAGTATTGCGAGCATTAATAAGTGGACTACAATGGTAAATATATTATAGAGAAAATAATATTTATTATAGAGAAACTGACATTTATCATGAAAAATGAAATTTATCATGACATATTTTGAACAGGAAATGATAAATGAATATAATTAGGATAACTACAAGCTAATAATGGCTAAATAATGAATCTTTATTGTAGTTTATAGAAGAATAAAGACGACTAAATAGTAGATAAGGGTGTGGTTAAATAATTAATGGTGGTGTTGACAATTATGTAAGGATATTGAAGAGGTAATAAAGGATTGGTTATTGATCTTTTATGAGAATGCAATGATTATGGGGATGGTTTGTGAAAACTAGTGCATTTATCTTGAAGTTTTGTTTTTTTTGGAAATTGAGTACTTTAGTGGTAGTACATAATTGTGCTACTAGTTTTAGGTAGTAATGGATTGGGGCTCGTATAGAAATTGCATTTGTGGACACATTAATATAACATATCATCCCGAATAACAAATGGAACTTGAACACCATACAGAAACAAATTAACCAAAATTAATGTTGGATATAAATGTAATAATAACATATCCTTTTAAAATTTGAATTGACCAACCAAAATTACAAACTGGTATAATATACATGTATTTAAAATAAATAAGGCATTCAATAAAGAAACCGACAAATAAATGACAATTATTAATTAATAAAAAATCTAGTGAAATGACTTAAGGATAATTATGGAACTTAATCCACAAACAAAGGCAAAATAAGGAGTTTCCCTTTTAAGCCTTTAAATGCATAAATATAGGTGAGGTGTGTATATTATACATATATACATACACACGGAAATATATATATATATATATATATATATATATATATATATATATTGAAACAAATACATACATACATACATACATATATATGTATATTGGCATAGTTCAACATTTAATTATTGGAAGTGAAAATATGGCTAAGTTATAGGTATGTGGGGTCAGGTGAAAGCACATCGAAGTCTTCCAGCTAATATGGCTATTAGCAGTGTGACTTTTTTAACTGGTGTGAGTCATCACCTGTAACTACATGCACCTAAATGGGCCCGAATTTTGTCTAAGTCGAAATTCAAGTCCATTAGGGTATGGCTTGTTATTTTTGGTAACCTATAATAAACACAAGAATATCAAAGAGCTATAAATATAAACTCACAATGGAATTGAGAAATAGAATAGAACATACATATCCGACCGCTACATTGGAATATCATTCCTTGGATATTTAATTGCATTGTCAGCACCGAGCATGAATAAGAAAACTTCACCATCTGCTGTTCCCGTCTTGCTCTAGTATCCAATCCTTCCAAATCTAGCATGTGTGTTATTATGAGAAGGGGATCAGAACCATGTTCTGGTGATTGAAAAATTACGTACTTTACCCATCCCATTAATTTATGCCGATTGGTTTCCATTTAAGTGTTATATCTATTATTTACAGCTAACTTGTTTAAATCTTATGCGCACACATAATATATCTACCTGACTTTCTCCAAGGTATAACTACATAAGTGTATGCATATTCACATATATGTCCAACCATTCCACTATCAAAATGTAATAACCCGGAATTTTGGATACTTCGTATTTAAAATTTTGAATTATTTAAATATTTGAATCTTGGATTTAATGTGATTAGATTGATTTAATAATCTTATTAAACCTTTTAAAAAAAACTAATGATAAGAAATTCATTTTTGAAATTCGTTTACAAAAATAAATAGTTCGAATAAATTTTAATAATGTGACCGAAAATTGTTTTATCAACAAACAGTCTCAGAACGCTTGAAATTATCATCTCGATGCACTATCTTGAATTTTGATGAAACTAGTATCGTTGGGACCGGAATAATGAGATGATGTATACAAACGAATTATTTAGCGATTAGATATACTATGTGAACGTACAAGCTCAATATGCGTTACAATTTAAAGAGAAATTTAAATATAATATATATTTTATTATATAAACACCACCCTACCATTCACTTCTTTTACTCTCCTCACTTTATTATTTTATTCCTCCTCTTCTTTTAACTGTAAAAAAAAATGAACTCAGTCGCCGCATACTTTGAATTAAATATGGAGTTATACTTAATGAAAATCGACAAGGATGGATCCTTTGTACCCATGGGAAGGAAAGCTTCAAATTGGTTGTGTCATTAGGGTGTGCGGTTGTGTTAGCTGCACTCGACATTTTCATGGCCAAACTAGGGTTAAACTTCATCGACGATTTAGGCAACGAAAGGCGCAGGCGATTCTGGCGTTGAGCTTCTCGTGCGAAGGTAAGTTAGTAATGAATGTTTGGGGTGGTGTGGCTACACTTAGCAATTCGCGACAATGGTTGTCGCCTAGTGAGATTGAGGTTGCGGTGAGTTAGGCGGCGTCGAAGGTGCGGTTGAACTCATGGCACTAAGAGAAGTTGATTTGTGATAGTTGGAGGAGCCAGAATGGGCCGAGGCAAGATGCGACAGTGGGAAGACAATGAGGAGACAATAGATTGCACTTGAGTGGAGGTGATCGAGCTTAACATGGTTGGGTACAATGCCGAGGACTTATGAAGGGAAGTTTGTTGGAGGTGACGGTGGCCGATTTCATTGATCGGAGAGTGAGATGGGAGGGGAGAGAGAGTAGGCGTGTGCATTGGGTTTGTGTGTACGACCTATGCATGACATTGAGATTAAGGAATGAGGTTATTAAGGTAATTAGAGAATTAATATTAATTAATTAATATTTAAATCCAAATTCTTATAAATTCATATCTTTTGCGTATGACGTCCAATCGAAATGTCATCTTCCCTTTTGCACTCATTGCGAGATTTTGTACGTCTTGGTTTGGCTTGGGCTTGGGTGAGTTAACTTTCCATATAATTTGTATAATGTTGTGTATGTATTTGTTGTGTTAAAATATAAGTTAAAATAAATAACAATTATATGTAGCATAATCTCTCTTGGATCCCTCCTTGCTTTGGAAAGCAAGTGATTACATTATATGTAGCATAATCTCTCTTATAACCTTCTAAAACCTGTATTGTGGCCAAGACTTGTTGTTTACATGTTTGATAGTGTGTATGAATGTTTAAAGAGAAATGATCGCTATAATCACATTTTGAAATCGCTTCTATTCAAAATATGTTAAACTAGTAAAAATGTGATTATATTTTGAAAACATATAATCGATTGGATTGGGAAGTTATAGAAATTATGCAACAATGTTGTAAAAGTAAGAAGTGAAAAGGCCGCGGTTATTGCATTTTTAAAATATCTTGTGCTTGTCGATTTGTAATGTTAACTTTGAAAGAAATTCCAGGGGCTTCTTTGCACTTTGAATAAGTACTATAAGTGTACTTATCATTGAAAAAAATCAAAGTTTAAATATATTTATAATAATTATATATGAATTTTTAAAGTAAAGGTTTAAATTGTAAAAAATGCTTTTTATTGTTTTTAAATAAATAATAAATTAGTATTTTTAAGTAATATTTAATATAAATGTTTTAAATCAAAGTATAAGTATTTTAAAGATATATAGTTTTTAGAAAGTTAGTTGCAAATTTTATTAAAGTATTAAACGGCCTGTTTAACACAATATCTTTTAAATTGTTTTAGAATTTTATTAAGTATGTTAGCCTATAAATAAATTAGTACGCATATATATATAGACCATTTTAATAGGGTTTTTAGTAAATATATTTATCTTTTAAAAAGTAACTTGAGTATTTATAAGTATAGTAAATGAAGTTTGGAATTTAACACTTAAGTTTAAATAAATTATTTTGAGAAGTCTAATTAAAAGTGTATTACCTTAATCAAAGTGTGGATACGCTTAGATATTGAAAATCAATGTTTTAAAGAAAACTATAAGCAAACAATTATGGGTTATAATAAACAATGTTTACGTAATATTTGTTTTTAACCATTATTAATCATACTTAGGAATATAATTAGAAATTTAATAATGAATATTTTAAAGATAATTATAAATGAACGATTTCGGATTATAGTAAACAGTGTTTGAGTAATAATTGTTTTTAACCCTTATAAATATAATTAAATCTATAAAAATCAAGTTTTAAAAATAATGTTTGAAGTATGGAATTTTTTGGTTCTGTAGTAAGCAATGTTTTAGTCACATTTGTTTTTGAACCCTTGAATTATATTTTAAATTGGAAAAACAGTGTTATGTGATGATAAATATATTTTGATCTTTCATAATGGAATTTTAAAGATGATAACAAGTATGGAATCTTTCTTAAAAGATAGGAAAAGTATAAGTTTAATTTATGAAAGAGAAGGGATTTATAGTAATATTGTTCAAGTAACATTTGTTTATAACATCTTTGATTATATTTTAAAGCAAACCTTATTAAGTGATTTGTGAATATACTTATACAGTCGAGATAAGTGTATGACTACTTTTGAAGTATAGAAAAGAGTACAAATGAATAGTAAATACGTGAACATATGTAGGTGAATAGTAAATACATGAACCATAAGTAGGTGAATAGTAAATATGTGAATTGTAGTACAAAAATATATATCTTTTAGAAAGAGAAATTAAATCTAATAAAGCAGTTTAATGAATGAGTTTTAATTAAAAAGGAATATTAATTAATAAAAGAATATAAATAAATAAAGGAATATTAATTAATAAAGGAAGTTTTAAGTAATAAAGGATTATTAGTATTACAGGAAAATAGGCACAAGGATAATATTAAAAAAAAAATAGGCTGAAGGACAACAAGTATTTTTTAGGCTGAAGAACATTGCTACTTTTTTATAATGTAAAACTGAATATTGTAGGATCTAGATTAACCCTAGAGGGGGGGGGGGGGGGTGAATAGGGTTATAGCGAATTTTCTCGAATTAAAAACAAACTGCAGAAATAAATATGCTGAAAAGTAAATCACACACAAAATTTACCCAGCTTCGGCAACCCCTGGCTACTGCTGCATTCCCAGATTTCTATTAGAATTAAACAGTCTCCCGCTTACAAACACTCTAACAGACTCGCACACCCTGCTACCGCCTATAGAGTTTTGCAAACTCGCACACCCTGCTCACTGAACTAATTCTAACTAGACAATCTGACACTACCTAAAACCTAGGTGGTGATTTACCAAGGTTTGACAACCTTAAAAGAGAAATTAAATTTAAAACAAACTTTAAAAAACAATTTTAAACTAAAAAACCCTAATAAACTAAAACCCCTTTTTAAAACAAGGCCGACCCATTTTATTCTTTCACCCGATCCCTTTTCTCTTTTGGCTTGTGAAGAAAATGGCGGCCGATCCTCTTTGCCACTAAATTAGGGATTCGTTCTTCGATCCAAATTGGGGCTGCCTATGTTGATCGACTCTCTGGTTTGCGTGTTGCCTTACATGCTGCTTCTCTGATGATCGATTCTCTGGTTGCTTTGCTTGCACTCGTTCGCAGCTGCTCCTCTGTTGATCGAGTTCGATAGATTATGGTATGTATTCTCTTTCGTTGCTGGTTTAATGCTTGCTTGACTCGATGATCATTGCCAATGATGACTGTGGGTTTATATATGGATTTCGATTTCCTTTGATACGTTCGTCTGATTTTCACTTTCCTAATTCTCGGTTGCTTGATATTTGCGACTTACTTGATGTGCACGGTCTTGATTTTGCAGCGTTCGATTTTTACTTGAATGATACGAAAAAACATTCCTCTTTTAATTTTTGACTTTTTCAAAGATACGTATTTGATTTTTTGAATTCGATTTCTCTGGCATCAACTCTATTTCATCTGGACTTCGGCACTGACATTTTAAACATGAATTTTGTTTGTGTCTGCATTAAATTCTTCGACTTCGAACATGTTTATTTCTGAGTTTCATCATTATACTTCCCTTATGCACTTTTGTTATATGAACTTGCTGGTGTTTGTTGTCGGTCACTTGTGCATTGTTGTACTTCATGCTAGCGTTCCTGGTTTCACATGCATTGAGCTTTGATCCTTTGTTGTTCATCTGCATGTAGCTGTTGGCCTAGTTTCTATTGGTCGACATTTGTTCTGGAATTGTTTCTTTGATATTTAGACCTGTACTTGCAGTTTTATAACCTAGTCCTTCTGGAGTTTCAGTTTGTACATCTGTTTCATCCCTTCTGTTTGCTTTGGGCTTCATTGACCTCGGCCATGTGTTCATGCTTCATTTTAACTTCGAACTGAACTTGGTTTTGCTTCATGATGTACTTGATTCTACTGCTTTGTATAAGTTCTTGTTCATTGCTTTTGATCTGCACTTGCAAACTCTCCATTTTGCATACTGGGTTGTATATTGTTTTGACCTGAACTTCAATTGATGTTTTCATTGTATAATCTGTAGCTTGGCACTGCTTGCTTCCTGTCTCATTTCCATACCGAGGTTCACTGTTTGGTTGCATATACAGGTATGTTTTCATTGCACTCATATTTTGGTTTTGTGGTTGAAGTTGTAGCTACTGCACTTGTTATTGATACTGTTGACTTTGATCATCATGTAGCCTGGTCTGGTGCACCTTGTTTGCTGTGACATTGTGACACTATTGCATTATTGTTGTTTCCATATCTTGTGCTCGAGCTTGCATGCTTCATGTTGCCTTGACTTCGGGTTGCACTGATTTTCTATTGCACTTTGGTTTCATGATGTATTTGCTGTTGCAGTCTCTTGTGGTTTCAAATTAGTTCCATTTTCATTGACTTTCTGTTGCAAGTACTTCATGATGATTGCATTATATTGTGATATTGTGATCTTGAGATGTTTCACTCAGGTCTGCATTATCATCATTTTGCTTTTTGTTCTAGTCATTTCTTGGTGGCATTTCTTCTAGTCAGTTTGCATCATTACAATGGTTTCTTGATGGTGCTTGATCATTTCTTGTTCAAAACTGCTGTGTCATTTTTCTGCCTGCACTTAGTGTTCTGGTTGGTGCATTGCCACACTGTTCATACTTGTGATAGTCATGTTGATTCCATTTTTGCTGTGTCATTTCTCCAAATCTGTCTGCGCTTTTGTCACTGCTTGGAGTTGTTGTACACTTGTGGTCTTTGAGTTGCTGTGTTGATTTTGCTTGCTACCTGGTTGGCACTTGATGTTTGTAACTTGGTATTGTAGTCTGCCTTGTTGAGTTCCTTGTGCTCGTGTCGTGATTTTAAATCTATTGCAGGTGAGTTGAGCCCGGCTTTTCATTTGGGTTTGACCTATGCTCCCCTGTCCCTGTAGCATTATCAAGTGTATATCGATGTGCACGGCCTTGTGGCATGTACAGTGATACACTGTGCATGTCACATTGTTCGTGTATGATGAATTCAAATGTGAATGATGACGAACAACCCAAATAACTGAGGCAAATAATATTTTCAAAAATCCATACTTTCTTTTATATTGCAAAAATATTTCTTTTTCAATTTTACTGCTTTAGTGAATATTTTTGCAGATTTCTCCGATGCTGGATTATAACTGGAATGAACTTGCAGATAAACTACGAGTGTGAGTGATATGTAGTGAGACATTTATGTAAATTGAATTGTGATGTAATTACAATCAAAATTGTATATGTATAGTGAGAGCTTGAATTTGTACTATTCAAAATTGTAATAAATATTTGTTTGAATAAAATTTCTGTTTGATTTCAAATTCTGTGTAATTTATTTTATTCAACAAATATTTATTTAATCTATGAAAAACAAAATAGTACATTACCAAATACATTTAAATGAATATATATGTTTATTATCATCAAACAAAAACATATAAGCGCATATTCAACAATCTCCCCTTTTTGATGATAACAAACATATATTTAAGATATTTACTGTGTTAAATGTATTTGATCAATGATATACACTAATTGCTCCCCCTATTTAAATGCTTCCTCTCTACATGATGCTCCCCCTACATATATTCATACAACTAGAAATATATAAATAAGCCTAGATGCAAATGGAAAATTATTTGACCTTTGCTTGATTCTATTTGACAAAATCTTAACTTTTCTCTCCTCCTTTTGTTAACAACAAAAGAATAATATTGTTAGAGAAAATAGAGATAAAGTGATCAATATTAATCCAACATTAAACTCAAATTGAATATAAATATTAAACTTCAATAAAAATCAAACAAAAATCATAACTACCCTTGTTAGGCGCATATTCCACTTTTAGAAAGAATGGAAATGATGTTCTAATATAAAATCATACAATTGTATCAACTTGTGGTACATTTATATCAGGAATTTGACTATCTACTAATTATGCATAACTGTTAGGACTTTTAAATGAGATTAATAGTATTCCAATTTAATTTTAAAAAATAAAATCAAGTATCTTCTAACCACACATGGCCGTGAGGACTTTTAAATGGGATTAGAATCAACTTGTCTATTTAATCAATCAAATTTGATATGCCTTCCTTACATGCATAACCGTGAGGACTTTTAAATGAGCATGGAAGCACATAATCAAAAATTCAAGTAATTCACCCATGCATAACCGTGAGGACTTTTAAATGACAGTGAGTACTTTGGATATTTATTTATTTTTTAAAAATGTGAAATGAAAAACAAATAATCCCTGATTATAATACCACATATCGACAAATTATATTGAATTTTTCAAAAACAATGGTCAATAGAAATATGATAGATATAGAAATGGTCATGGAATCTTTACCCAACAAAAAGTTTTATAACTCTTGTTTGAATTCCTAAAGAAATTTTCCAAATATACTTTCTTGAGTAATGTATGTTAAATATCAACACTTATCATCTTTTCAATCACTATTTATCTTTTTGATAATTAGTAGGGAGTCGGATTGGTCAAAATTTGTCATTTAAAATCAAATAAAAATGACTAATCTGAAGATATGGTCAAAAAATGATTTTATCGAAGGGGTTGTATGAAAAAAAATTCTGCTATTTGAAAATTATTTGAAATGAAAAATATGCAGTTATTTTCTTTGAAAACGATGCGTTACTAAATGTCTCAAAAATCACGTTCAACTAGTAATTTTTCTATCAACTAGATTACCAGTGTAATCTGCATCTGAATTTCTTTTTCACTCAAAACATCACTAATTAAATTTGATAGACCAGACCATGAAGTGTGCATAAAAACTCAAACAGCATTTTAAATGGCATTCTCTTGAATTTTATTCAAACAAATATGTATGAAGTAAATCCAAGAATCTAGAGAATATAATTTGCCAACTATGTTGAACAAGCTAGAATCAAAATCATCATCTTTACAGCATCTCAATATTGGCTGATTTCATTCAGAATACGGTGCAGATTATCACATTTAATATATCGATCAAATAAATATACCTTCACCTGTTTTACCTTTACAATAATTTTTCGTGGTTGCCCATTGTGATTCTGTCACCTTTGTGATAGGCTAAGGAACTTTGCTTTGTTGCCCGTTGTGTTTCTGGAACAGCCAAAATCCGGAGAACACTGTTGCTGTTCCTTAGCCTGCCACCATATCTACACGATGAAAGATTTTTGTGACCTATTTATAGGTCCATGATTGTTAGTGGCTAAAGCATTGTGAATAAACAAACCCTTTGGAACCCAAACTTGTTTTGTCATTTCATTCTTGTTCCAATAGACATGAAATTGTTTGTAGAATTCTTAGGAATCCAAACTTGCATAAATTTTGTGTTCTTGTTCCTATGACTACAATTTTCAACACGATGTCCAATTATTTCACATCTATCAAAGACATTCTTACCTTTTGCATTATCATCAACTTGTGTTTTCTCAAAACCTAGTCCTTTTCTAGTGTTAGCAAAAATTTGATTTCCCAATAACATGTTGAATGATTTTTCTCCTCTTGAAAAGTTATTCAGAGATTTCTCAAGATTTTGGACTTTGGTTTTTAGATTTGTGTTTTCAGTTACAAGTGAGGTGCATCTATTTATAAAATCCTTTTTCCTAGTGTCAATGATTTCCTTAAGACTCGAGTTTTCTTTTTCAAGATTCTCAAAGCTATTCTTAAGTCTTGATAATTCTGAATCTAAAATTTTACATTTTTTACATTCTAGGTTTTGAATATTTTCAAGTTCAGTTTCTAACCTAAAATTTTCATGAGCAAGTTCTCTCCTATCAGATTTCAGTTTTTCAATTTTAGATTCAAGAGTATCAACTTCTTTAGTAAGATCAAGACATATAAAAACAAGTTCTTTATAAGAATAGTCACCTCCCTTACTAGATTCCTTTGAGCTTGCTTCTGAATCTGATTTTTCCACAAGACACAAGTTAGCCTCCTCTGAGCTACTATTCGAAACTTCCTCTCCTTCTTCATCATCCCAAGTCGCTGCAAAGACCTTCTTCATCTTTTTCTTTCCTTTGTTTTTTTTGAGAAGTGGGCATTCTTGTTTGAAGTGGCCAAGCTTGTTGCAGTTAAAGCACGTCAGTTCATTATTGGAATTGTCAGAATCTTTTATCCTATTACCATTTGTTTTCTTCTTGCGTGGCTTGAATCTTGACCATTTTCTAAGATTATTGACAGCCATTGCAAGCACTTCAATTGGATCTTCTTCTTCTTCTTCATCACTCTCTTCTTTGCCCTTTAAGGCAATCGTCTTCTTCTTTGATTCGGAGTTGTTGCATTCCTCCTTTGCTTTTAGCTCAAGCTCATATGTCATCAAGTTGCCGATCAACTCCTCCATGCTTAGTTTACTCAGATCTTTCGGTTCTTGTATTGCCGTGACTTTTGCCTCAAAGCTCATTGGTAAGACTCGTAGCACCTTCCTCACAAGCTCTACCTCAGTGAATACCTTCCCAAGCGCTCTAGCGTTGTACACCAAAGTTGAAAAGCGTCCAAACATGTCATTTATGCTCTCGCCTTTGTCCATCACAAAGTTCTCGTATTCATTGCTGAATAAGGCTAGACGAGACTCCTTGACTTGAGAAGTTCCTTCATGTGTCACCTCCAAGGTATGCCAAATTTCCTGTGCAGTTTTACAATGAGAAATTCTATTAAATTCATTCTTATCAAGAGCATAGATCAAAGCATTCATGGCTTTAGCATTTATAGTTTTTAATCTCTTATCGTTAGCATCCCACCTATCCTTAGGTTTAGGAATCTCAGTATCACCAACGGTTATAGTGGGAAATTTATAGCCAGTTTCAATAATATCCAAAACATCATAATCAACAGAACTAAGATAAATACCCATCCTAACTTTCCAATAAGCATAATCATTCCCATTAAACATGGGTGGCCTAGCAATAGATTGCCCCTCAGAAAAAGCATTATTTGATGGATTCATAACTCTAGAGTTAAAGAAAAATACCATGCTCTGATACCACTTGTAGGATCCAGATTAACCCTAGAAGGGGGGGTGAATATGGTTATAGAAAATTTTCTCGAATTAAAAACAAACTGCAGAAATAAATATGCTGAAAAGTAAATCACACACAAAATTTACCCAGCTTCGGCAACCCCTGCCTACCGCTGCATTCCTAGATTTATATTAGAATTAAACAGTCTCCCGCTTATAAACACTCTAACAGACTCGCACACCCTGCTACCGCCTATAGAGTTTTGCAAACTCGCACACCCTACTCACTGAACTAATTCTAACTAGACAATCTGACACTACCTAAAACCTAGGTGGTGATTTACCAAGGTTTGACAACCTTAAAAGAGAAATTAAATTGAAAACAAACTTAAAAAAACAATTTTAAACTAAAAAACCCTAATAAACTAAAACCCCTTTTTAAAACAAGGCCGACCCATTTTATTCTTTCACCCGATCCCTTTTCTCTTTTGGCTTGTGAAGAAAATGGCGGCCGATCCTCTTTGCCACTAAATTAGGGATTCGTTCTTCGATCCAAATTGGGGATTTTTGACACACGCCTATGTTGATCGACTCTCTGGTTTGCGTGTTGCCTTGCACGCTGCTTCTCTGATGATCGATTCTCTGGTTGCTTTGCTTGCACTCATTCACAGCTGCTCCTCTGTTGATCGAGTTCGATCGATTATGTTATGTATTCTCTTTCGTTGCTGGTTTATGCTTGCTTGACTCGATGATCATTGCCAATGATGACCGTGGGTTTATATATGGATTTCGATTTCCTTTAATACGTTCGTCTGATTTTTCACGTTCCTAATTATCGGTTGCTTGATATTTGCGACTTACTTGATGCGCACGGTCTTGATTTTGTAGCGTTCGATTTTTACTTGAATGATATGAAAAAACTTTCCTCTTTTACTTTTTGACTTTTTCAACGATACGTATTTGATTTTTTGAATTCGATTTCTCTGGCATCAACTCTATTTCATCTGGACTTCGACACTTGACTTTTTAAACATGAATTTTGTTTGCGTCTGCATTAAATTCTTCGACTTCGAACATGTTTATTTCTGAGTTTCATCATTATACCGCCCTTATGCACTTTTGTTATATGAACTTGCTGGTGTTTGTTGTCGGTCACTTGTGCATTGTTGTACTTCATGCTAGCGTTCTTGGTTTCATATGCATTGAGCTTTGATCCTTTGTTGTTCATCTACATGTAGCTGTTGGCCTAGTTTCTGTTTGTCGACATTTGTTCTGGAATTATTTCTTTGATATTGAGACATGTACTTGCAGTTTTATAACCTGGTCCTTCTGGAGTTTCAGTTTGTACATCTGTTTCATCCCTTCTGTTTGCTTTGGGCTTCATTGACCTCGGCCATGTGTTCATGCTTCATTTTAACTTCGAACTGAACTTAGTTTTGCTTCATGATGTACTTGATTATGCTGCTTTATATAAGTTTTTGGTCATTGCTTTTGATCTGCACTTGCAAACTCTCCATTTTGCATACTGGGTTGTATACTGTTTTGACCTGAACTTCAATTGATGTTTTCGTTGTATAATCTGTAGCATGGCACTGGTTGCTTCCTGTCTCATTTCCATACCGAGGTTCACTATTTGGTTGCATGCACATATATGTTTTCATTGCACTCATATTTTGGTTTTGTGGTTGAAGTTGTAGCTACTGCACTTGTTGATACTGTTGACTTTGATCATCATGTATCCTGGTCTGGTGCACCTTGTTTGCTGTGACATTGTGACACTATTGCATTGTTGTTGTTTCCATATCTTGTGCTCGAGCTTGCACGCTTCATGTTGCCTTGACTTCGGGTTGCACTGATTTTCTGTTGCACTTTGGTTTCATGATGTATTTGCTGTTGCAGTCTCTTATGGTTTCAAATTAGTTCCATTTTCATTGACTTTCTGTTGCAAGTACTTCTTGATGATTGCATTATATTGTGATATTGTGATCTTGAGATGTTTCACTCAGGTCTGCATTATCATCATTTTGCTCTTTGATCTGGTCATTGCTTGGTGGCATTTCTTCTAGTCAGTTTGCATCATTACAGTGGTTTCTTGATGGTGCTTGATCATTTCTTGTTCAAAACTGCTGTGTCATTTTTCTGCATGCACTTAGTGTTCTGGTTGGTGCATTGCCACATTGTTCATACTTGTTATATTCATGTTGATTCTATTTTTGCTGTGTTATTTCTCCAAATCTGTCTGCACTTTTGTCACTACTTGGAGTTGTTGTACACTTGTGGTCTTTGAGTTGCTGTGTTGATTTTGCTTGCTACCTGGTCGACACTTGATGTTTGTAACTTGGTATTGTAGTCTGCCTTGTTGAGTTCCTTGTGCTCGTGTCGTGATTTTAAATATATTGCACGTGAGTTGAGCCCGGCTTTTCATTTGGGTTTGACCTGTTCTCCCCTGTCCCTGTAGCATCATCAAGTGTATATCGATGTGCACGGCCTTGTGGCATGTACAGTGATACACTATGCATGTCACATTGTTCGTGTATGATGAATTCAAATGTGAATGATGACGAACAACCCAAATAATTAAGGAAAATAATATTTTCAAAAATCCATACTTTATTTTATATTGCAAAAATATTTCTTTTTCAATTTTACTGCTTTAGTGAATATTTTTGCAGATTTCTCATATGCTGGATTATAACTGGAATGAACTTGAAGATAAAACTACGAGTGTGAGTGATATGTAGTGAGGCATTTATGTAAATTGAATTGTGATGTAATTACAATCAAAATTGTATATGTATAGTGAGAGCTTGAATTTGTACTATTCAAAATTGTAATAAATATTTGTTTGAATAAAATTTCTGTTTGAATTCAAATTCTGTGTAATTTATTTTATTCAACAAATATTTATTTAATCTATGAAAAACAAAATAGTACATTACCAAATACATTTAAATGAATATATATGTTTATTATCATCAAACAAAAACATATAAGCGCATATTCAACAAATATAATGCCTAAAAATAAAACCAACATTTGTCTTTCAGCCTAATTTTTTTTCAGAATTTGTCCTTCGGCCTAAATTATAACTAGCATTTCTCCTTTAGTCTAAAAATAAAACCTGATGTCCTTCAGCTTAATTTTTTTTTTAAAGTTTGTCCTCCTCCCTAATTGCCCCGAAAAAGAATTTTAATTAATAAAGGAAGTTTAATTAAATATGAAGATTTTAATAAATGGAAAAAGTATTATTATATAAAAAGGAGTTTTACTAATAAAAGAGGTTTTAATAATCAAAGACTAAATGACTAAAAAGGGATTAAAGGTCGTTTATATGACTTGAACATGCTTTGTGCAAGACGATCGCGCTTCGTAGGTTTACTTGTTTATGGAAATATTTAGTGATGTTCTTAGTACTAAAGCCAATAAAGTAGACTTGTTTCTATCCCCGAGAGTCAAGAATGACGAGTACTTTGTAAAAGTAATAAAACTCTAACCTGCCAGAATTCACTTTTAACTGATGGATATAGAAGTTGAGAAGGTTGGAAATGTGATAAGTATAAGAGACTTAGTTTCCATATGTTATTGTTCTCATTGTTATTATTTGACCAAATTAACTTGGGAAGTATCTAGAAGAAACACAAGAATTACACAGTATGATTATTTCTTTGTGATGATATGACTAACATATAAACTAGCCTTGCTCTTCTAGGACAAATGATAAGGAAATCTGTCTAGATTGGAGAGGATCTCGACCTTGTATATTGTTTGTTTATTTCTGAAGGAACCGAGGCTGAGTTAACTAGAAATATATCGATTGGTTTTGGAGCGCTCGGTAAGCAGGGGAGTGTACTTATATGAGATGAATCGAAACCATAATCACTTCAAAACCATATACATAATTCTATCTCTTGGAAGTGGATCTGTTTGTGATGCTTGAATCTATATAGAGGTTCGAGATGCTCGAACCAATGTAGAGATTTGTGATCTGTTTGAGATGTTGGAATCCATTTGGGGATTCGTGATCCATTTAAGTGATGGTGGCTCGTGTGTTGAGATATTGAACGTGACTTCACCATTGGCATATGACTAAAGACGGAGTAGGATGCATAGATTAGGAAAAGTCACAATCCTCAAGGGTATCATCAAATCATTATCTAAAGATGTTGTCGATATGTTGGGCATCGGGGATTGGATGATGTTTGGTTCCACATGGTTTAGGTTTGCTTGTCCGTGTATGGGCCTACTATGTTTAACTTATGGTATATTTTATTTAGAGATATACGATGCTTGGAAGGTAGTTTCTGATCCTTATCATAGAGATCCACTTCAATTTTTAAGCTAGAGGCATCCCCATGGAAAATCCATATACGAAAGCACCTTAGCGTTTTGTTGGTATAATTGTTGAATATTGTTGTGGTGTGATTAATGTAAGCAGCAACAACTATTTTCTGATATATATTCTTCACCCTAGACATTATATATTATCACAATATATACATATCAGGCGTGTGGTTCTTTTGAGGGGATAATCGTTACGATGATCTCAAAAGTACTGTTATAAGCTAGCTGCATATTTCTTGAGTTTCTCACACCAGACTTATGTTTGACCCATGGTTTTATTTTTCTCTTATTTCTATGGGTGCTCTTTTAAGCAATCGGAGAAAGATAAGTTTTCATTGATGTTCATTGTGCTCTGCAGAGGAGCTAGACATTATCTATCATAGTATTCTTATTTCCACTTCATTACTTTATGTGTACATATTAGCAATTAAAAGGATAGGCTATCATAACTGTTCAGGATTATGATAGTACTCTGATCAGTAGCTCTGAAAAGTTATGAATATTAGAGTAGCACCGTGTACCGTCTTTTGATGTTATATGTTATCATTCCACTATGAGATTCTGATGTTTTTGTTTTCACTTTCTTATTCATTTTATTTTCTTTCTTTTTTTACCCCAACGTTTTGTCTTTTTGACACTTGGGTGCCCAATATGTGAATACCGTAAATGTATTAATGCCAACATTTGGGAGTTGAAAAGGCGCTTCTTATAGCTTAGTATCAAAGCTGATGGTTAAGCTAGAACCTTGGCTTTGGTTGGATTTAACTCATTAAGGGATAGGGCAATGAAATGCCGTATTATGGGTTGTGTGTACTATAGATATGAGTATATATTTTGATATACATTAGTGATATATAAGTATAAGTTGATAGTGCAGTTGATTAATGTAGGGATTGATGGTGTGCATTTATCACTTATTTATTAGATAATAATGCTCGATCAGTTTGTGAGCATTATTTGTTATTTGTTTATTTTTTTTGTGTTTAACCATTTTACAAGTAAGTTTACCTTTTTACAACATAGGTTGGGTAGATGGTAATTTGTGGGAACATTGAAGCGAACACCTTGTGAATTAAATTTCACAGTTTGACTTAATAATGTTGGGTTAAAAAGTTAACTATAATTAAAAGATGTTTATTATAATCTAAAAGAAAAGAAAGATATTTTGGAATATAAGTTCGTGAAGTGATTTTATATAAAAAAGTGACTTTATATAAAACTGGTTTATAAATGAAAAGAATTTGAACCGATAATTTGAGAATTCAAATCCCGGTGTTTGAAAATTGTTTTTCAAGATTTTTGAGAAAATAATAGTAGCATTATTTGAAAGTTCTTATGAATAGTAATATTTTTGAATGGATTTTTAAGGAGATAGGAAGCACTAAACTCACTTCCGTCGTTGGAAAATAATTACGGCAATGACTGCAACATCATCGACATTCATTTTTGAGTTTCTAAGTGGGTGATGCTACCATAGTAGTTTTCCACAAAGCTGTTTTAGTAAAATAGATTTTGATTTAAAGACCGAAAGAATATTAGATATCCAAAAGATATATGTATATACTATTATTTCAAATGATTTGAAATGAAATCCATTGTTTAGTTCAAAAGATTTTTTTAGGAAATTTGATATTGAAATATAAAAATTGAGTTTTTATAAATCTTAAATTCCAGAGCTTGTGAAATATAAAAAAGTTTTCATTTTTTGTAATATAATGGAATTTCTGGTGGTTTTGGACAGTCGGAAACTTCTAGAATGGTATAGAAATTGAAGCTAATAAAATTAATATTAAAATAAAAGTTGAATTTTCATAACTCTTAATTTGAAAAGATAGTAAGTTAAAACAAGTTTAATATTTATAGAACACCCTTGTTAAGTAAATTAAACATGAATGTCTTGTATATACTCTTAGGGTGTAGTAGAGTATTATAAAAGTAATGGACTTAAGTCTTGAAATGTTTCAAAAAAATATGAAATTATGTCTTAATGAAATGTTTTATAAATGATAATAAGTCTTTATAAAATATAAAACTTAAGTAAAGTTTTATGAAGTTGTCCACAATTGGTTTTAATATTAAAATGAAAAATGCTATAAAAAATGAATATGAATTTATATGTAAAGTAATTGGTGTTGTTAAGAAACCAATGGAATAAAGTACATATGTTGTACGTTGATCATTTTATTCGCATGGCAGTTCTTGATCTAGGGTTTGAGTGCATGATTTCGAGGTTATTTACAACGGTTCGAATATGAATTTTTCACTAGATTCTTGACGACGAATATTTGATATAGGTTCTTGATATGATCCTGAAGTTTTCAATCATAGTATATGGCTATGTAATAAAAGTAGAGGTTTTTAGGAACTTAATCAGGGGCTGGACTAGGTCAAGTGAGATATATTGGTTTGGAGTGAAACCTATGTGATCGAGCAAGTGAGCAGATTGATATTGCATACGGATGGTCCATGTACATCATACAGGCTTTAGTATGTTTGAATGCTATTTTTTTGGCTTGCAGGGAGTATAGGTGATGACTCTTCGAATTGCTTGAGGTATCATGAATAATAGGCTAAGTAATAACCTAAGGTTGTTAAGAGGAAGGTATGCTTAGTAGATTGTTTATCATCCTTATGCGACAAGAGAATTTCTGAATATGGGAAAACGTGAGCTTTGTTTGCTAGTAATTTTAGTATTGTTACTACCATATTATTAAGTGTGACTGTTGCTTGTGTTGTAATTTCAAGGATGAAATATTCTAAGTAGGAGAGAATGTAACGATCCGGAATTTCGAACGCTTCGTATTTAAATATCTGAATTATCTAAATATTTGAACCTTGGATTTAATGTGATTAAATTGATTTAATAACCTTATCAACCCATTTTTTAAATAAAAATAATGATAAGAAATTCATTTTTGAAATTTTTTACAAAAATAAATAATTCGAATAAATTTTGATAGTGCGACCGAAAATCGGTTTATCGACAAATAGTTTCAAACGCATGAAATAATCATCCGGGGACACTATCCTAGATTTTGATGATACTAGTGTCATATGAACTAATATAATGAGGTGATGTACTTTGATGAGTTTTATGGCGATCAAATATACTATGTGATCGTACAAGCTCGAAACTTGTTACGATTTAAAAGAGAAATTTAGATATAATGTAATTTTATTATATAATCACCACCCAACCATTCACTTCTTTCACTCTCCTCACTTTATTATTTTCTTCCTCCTCTTCTTTCTACTATAAATAAAATAAACTCAACCACCACATACTTTGAATTAAATCCAGAGCTATATTTAACAAGAATATATGAGGGTGGATCCTTGCACTCGCATGATGGAAAACTTTAAATTGGTGGTGTCGTCGGAGACCATGCAGTTGTGTTGATAATACTCCATATTTTTATGGATGAACTAGGGTTGAACTTCATCAATGATTTAGGCGACGATAGGCCAAGGAGAGAGTGGCATTGAGCTTTTTGTATGGACGCAATTTAGTCGTGAGTGTTTAGGGTAGTACAGTTGCATTTGGCAATTCGCGATAGTGGGTTGTCAGCTAGTGAGCTTTAGGTCGTGATGAGGTAAAGAGCGCTGAAGGTGGAATCGAAGGGGTGGTTGAACTCATGGTGGCAAGAGAAGTTGATTAGCAATAGTTGGAGGAGCTGGAGTGAACCGAGGCAAGACGCGTAGAGGGAAGACGAGGAGGAGGCAGTATGATGCATTTGAGTGGAGGTGATCGAGCTTGACTAGGTTGGGTCAATCGTGGAGCACCTGCGAAGCGGAGTTCATCGAAGGTGATAGTGTTCAATATCATTGACTAAAGAGCGAGATGGAAGGAGAGAGGTAAGGCATGTGCATTGGATTTGTGTGCACAGCCTGTGCATTTTATTGAGACTAGGGAACAAGGTTATTAAGGTAATTAGTAGATAATTAATATTTTAATCCACATTCTTATGAAATTTGTATCATTTGCATACAAGGTCCAATCAAGACGCGTCTTCATTATTGCACTCGTAGCGATATTTTCCATGTCTTGGTTTGGCTTAGGCTTGGGTGAGTTAACTCACCATTTAATTTGTATAATGTTATGTATATATTTGTTGTGTTAAAATATAATTTAAAATAGATAACTATGCAAGTTATTGCTTTTAGATCCCTTCTTGATTTGTAAAGTAAGTGAAAATGTTTTATGTAGTATAATCTCTCTTATAACCCTCAAAAACATATATCGTCGCCAAGACTTGTTTTTAACATGTTTGATAACGTGTTATGAATGTTTGAAAAGAAAATTGGTCGCTATAAATGCACTTTGAAATCCCTTGTATTATATGTTAAATTGGTTAAAATGTGATTATACTATGAAAATGTATAATTGTTTGGTTTGGAAATTTATAGAAATTGTGTATAAAAGTTCGAAGCGAAAAGGTCGTAATGTGTGCACTTTGAAAATGCATTATGTTTGGTGGTTTTTAAAGTTAACTTTGAAAGACATCCTAGGGGCTTCTTTACATATCTAATAAGTATTATAAGTGTACTTATCAGTTGGAAAAAATATAAATGTTTAAATATATTTTTAGTGGTTATTTATGAATTTTTAAAGTAAAGGATTTAAATTATAAAACATGTTTTTATGGTTTTAAATAAACTATAAAATGAGTATTTTTAAGTAATATTTAACATAAATGTTTAAACCATAGTAGAAGTACTTTTGAAGTATTTTAAATAGTTTTTGTAAAATTAGTTAAAGATTTTATTAAAGTGTTAAAAAGCTTATTTAATATAATATATTTTAAATTATTTTAGAATTTTATACTAGCATATAAATAAATTAATGTACATATAATGTATAAATCATTTTAAAATGGTTTTTAGTAAATATATATAAGTTTTAAAAAGTAAGTTAAATATTTATAAATATAGTAAAGGAAGTTTGGATTTTAACATTTAAGTTAAATAAATTATTTTGAGAAGTTCAATTAAAATTAATTACCTTAGTCAAAGTGTAGATATGCTTAGATCTTAAAAATGAATATTTTAAAGCTAACTACATGTAAATTGTTTTAGGCTATGCAGTTAAAGCGCTCAGCAGATTTCGTGCGGTGAATGTGCAAAAGTCATAGTAGGGATACAACGAGGATATAGCGGGGGTATAGCGGAAAGCTCTAAAATAGCATATAGAACTTATACTTAAATGTTTTTATAAGTATATAAATGGTAATTAAATTCATAATAAACCTTCAAGTTAATTAAAATCGATACATATTTAATTTTAAATAAAAACATATGTAAATATATTATAAATAAACATAAACTGATATGTAACATAATTAAATTTAATAGAATATTAGAGTAATTTTGTTAATGAATATATGTTAAAAAAATTAGAAAAATAATTACATAATTTTTATAATGTAAAACTGTCATTTTTCAATTCATTTTGTTTAAAGCAAATAGCGAGATATAGCAAGAATAACGTGATATGGAGGGAATAGCAGGGCTTAAAGCGGAAAGGCTTTTTTTGAGGCTATTTGGGGAAATCATAGCGGTAGAAATCCACTAGGGATATAGCGGGGCAATATCGAGGCATTAACTGTAATGCTGTGGGTTATTATAAAAAATGTTTAAGTAACATTTGCTTTTAACCCTTATTAACTATACTTAGGAATATAATTAAAATTTAATAATGAATAGATCAATACTGATTACAAGTGAATGGTTTTAGGTTATAGTAAACAATGTGTAACAACCTAAGATTTAAGCTATAATAATTAATTAACGAATTACTTAAATAATAAAATAACTTTGTGAAATTATCAGAATTAAGCTATGGGAGTTGTACCATTATGTCTGTGGTAATTTTCTGGTCAATTTCCATATATAGATTGTCAAAATCCGAGTCAATACGAAGGAGATACGAGAGAAAGAAGAAATCGGAAAATAAAAGAGAAAAAAATTAACATAGGCCAGGTCGACCCTAGGGTTGACCCTTAATGAGTCTGGGTCGACCTAACACATGCAAGGGTCAACTTGCATGTCGACCTACGTATGTATATGGGGTTGTATCGTCCAGTTTCAAGCGATGGCGTGCTTTTATATTTTAATTCGATCCTTTGCGTTCGTGCTTCCATCTGGCGGATCCCAACGAGCTTGTGATGTGGTTTCACTAGATTTAATCTTTAAATCCAATGGTTTGAGATCCACAAATGATACTATAAATAAGACCCTAGGCCTAGCCATTTTTCTCATTCAGATTTTCTGCATATGGGTTCATTGCCTGAGGCTGGACCCTAAATAGAATATTTTTCTAAGGAGAAGATCTTTTTAATTAAAATATTTTATAACCTAGAAGTGGATCCGGAAAGGCCAAGCAAAAGAGCTTAAGACCACATAAGATGTTTAGTAATTATTTTAGATTTTTAAGTAATTTAAAGTAATAGGGTTTCCAATAGTTGTAGTTTTTTAACAATTTAAGGATAACCTTTATGCAAGTTTGTTTACAGTTTATTTTTAAGTAAATTTTAGACTTGCTTTCCAGTTTATTTTCTCTTAGCTATTTTATTTCAGTTATTTGCAATTATTTACAGTTATTTACAGTTTTTCCAATTTTTATAGTTATTTATTGCTATTTACATCTTTCCTTTTTAACTAAAATTTAGCATGTTAATGTTAGTTTCTTTTTGTTCCTTTTACGAGAAGACAATAAATAAAAGATAATAATTCGCTAATATGGACTAAAATATAAAAACACTAAATTTACAGAAATAAGATGTAAAGTAAGAAGAACTGTAATAAATTGGACATAGACTAAAATAGGAAAATTTAACACATTTACAAGCAGCTATAACATGCAATTGTAACTAAAAAAAGAGAAAATAGAAGAAATAGCAGAAGAAGCTTATTTTTAAACTTATACCTTGGGTTAAGTTAATAAGTAAAATTATAACACATAGGTTATAATTAGAGATAACAGAAAAGGCTTATTTTAAAGAATTAGACTACGTTAATAAGCAAATATAGCAGAGATAACAAAAGAGACTTATTTTAAAGGCTTAGAATAAGTTAATAAGCAAATAGAGCAGAATTTACAAAAGAGGCTTATTTAAGACTTATACTAATAAGCGAAGATAGAAGTAGGACCCGTATTGGCAGCATTTCCCCTTTAGTCAGGAACTGATGGCCTCATAACAGATTAGGTGGGGCTGGGACACGCTTATGCTGTTTAGGGTAGATAAGTGGTCAATAGAGAGAAACCCAAACCAGGGGATTCGGGCATGGGGCGCAACTAGATTTTGTTTGTTATGATTGTATCGAGAGCATTCCCCTAAAGTCAGGAACTGATGGTCTCACGATACATTCAGGTAAGGCTGGACACGCTTTTACTATTTAGGGTAGGTAAGAGGTCAAAAGAGGGAGCAACAAATAGTGCAACCCAAACGATGGCTGAGCGTGCGGCCTCGATGCAAGGATATAAGTCGCTATTGAGTTCCAAAGCGCTAAACAGGTGTCCTTTTGCTGTGGGACCCACAAGATGGGACTAGCTTACAGTGGAATAACAGAGGTAGAAAGCCGATCAAAGGGTAGAATTATGACTTCAGCCTAATTACAGTTGGATTAGGATTTCAGCCGAATCAAAGCAGCAATCTAAGATAAGTGCAAACAATCGAAAATGATCAGAACTATTTAAGTAAAGCAAATAGTTAAAAGGTAGTCTATTCTAGCTTTATCTTTTCCTTTATTTCCTTTTATACTAGAACTGTTGCTAAGTCTATTATCTTTATCTTGCTTAAAAGTACAAGTAATTACTTCCACTCACCAGACTTTTAGTCTGACCCACTCCTCTATTTTTCTCCCTCTCCCCGCATAGGCCAACAGAGGCAAGGATAGTAGATTTTGGATTTTCTTGAAGATTCAGCTGCGGAGTTTTTCCTTCATGTATTCTTCTTCTTTTCGGTTTTTATTTCATTTGGATTTGATGTACAGGTACTTTTGAGAGGGATGGTTATTTTCGTGTACTCTGATGATATGACTAGGATGGTGTTTTTAACCCGACATATGTATTTGGTTTTAAAGACATGTTCTGTTTTGATGATTTATTTTCTGGAATAATAAAGTTTAATTTTAAATGTTTCCGCTATTTTATTTAATTTTCTTGAGAATCTTAGTCCCTATAAAGTTTTAGCTATACCTACAATGCACCACATCTTTTATTGTGTCTTTTTGGGTATACCAAGGGGTTTTAGGTGTTTTACTTGGTATCATAGCCTGAGTTACATGATTCCTAAAAACTTATTTTAAATAAAGTATTTTTACAAAACTAACCTATTTTTAAAAAAAATAGCATATCTTCAAACTAGAATTATTTTTCAGAAAGAAACTCTTATTATAGAAATAGTTTTTCAAGTATAAAAGAGAATTTTTATAAAAATCCCTTCAAGGTCCAGTTCAACCTTCTTTCGATTCTTTTGAACTTAAATTCTCTTTTTTTGCATAGTATGGCTGACTGGTTCCTTAGAGTGACGGTACCAGAAGCGCAAGGACAAGTGCCCAATACAACACCAGTAGGTGGAGATCCCTTTAATCCACCTACAACAATCAATTTTTCTAAGTTATGCAAGGACTTTGCTAGTCTAGGAGGCAAGATGTTTTCTGGCATGGAGGATTTCGAGGAGACACGAGCTAGGCAGCTGAAGGGAGAGCTTAAAGAGGTTCCTAAGTCGAAAAGATCTAAGAAGCCATGGTGGAAGAACAAGAAGGATAATAACAAGAGAAAAGAAGGAGGACCTCAAGATCAAGAAGAGTAGGAAATGTCATAACTGTGGATTGGTTGGTCATTACGCAAAAGACTACAAGAAGGAGTTACAAATGAAGAGAAGGTGTTATAGTTGTGGACAACCCGGTCACCTTAGTAGAGCTTGTCCCCACAAGAAAGGGCAAAAAGCAGGCACACCTACAGCGCAAGCACAGGCTTTGGATACAACACCTTCTAGTAGTGGATCAGAGCGAGTTCGGGAAGTCTTTGTAGAAGGTTTGATCTCTATTTCGTATTTTCCTATTCGGACTATTTCATTTCTAGCTCTTTGGTGGATTTTTTGCACTTAGATATCACCTAAGTAGTAGACCTCATAGTTGTTTCAAACCCCATAGGAGGATCGGCACATTTATTCATGGTTTGTAGGGGTTTGAAAATTTTCATATTAGGCGTAGAGTTTAACTATGAATGTCGCCTATGTATTGGGATTTTCGGGGTATGGGATAATTTTGGGGATGGATTGCTTATCCACTTATGGTGCGATATTAGACTGCAAGAAGAGAGTCGTCAGACTAGGGACATGTAGCGGATGGACTCTCGAAGTTTCTTGCGGCCCACATGGGTCAGTCATGTTGAGCTTCCTTTATTTCCTTAATTCATCTCACTAGGAGAGCAAGATTCCGTTCCAGATGTTAGAGATTTCGCAGATATTTTGAGTAGGTTCTCTGTACACTTCACATTCATCGGTTGATGGAAAAATTCTTGAAGTGTCACTTATGGCGTAAGGAAATGCGTTTCTTGGGGCATAGAAAAGATCTACACATGGAAGGAGTTTGAGAAATGGTTTTGTACATTTAGGTCCAGATTATGAAATCCAAAGAGTTGTAGGCAAAGATTGGAGATGCACAATAGATTCAGTTGAAAAGACTTTATTAAAGAAATGAGATTTCCAAGGTTTAGGAATGGTGCTCCTAGGGTAGTAAGAAGAAAATCCACTTTATGTCTAGCCCAATAAAATAAAATTGTTAAAACTGAAAAGTTGAACAAAAAGTTAATTTAAAGTGGCATGAGATTTAAGATGGTTTTTATTTAATGTAAATTTTGTTAAAAAGTGAATTTTTTTTGAAGAATTATAGAGCATATATAGCTTGCTAGTTCTTTTAGGTAAACAAAGATTCTAAATATAAAAACCTAGTGTGTATTAAATATTAGAAACATAGGTTACAACATTTATTGTTATAATAGATGTTTTCGTGAAAAATAAGGGGAGCATAGACTATAATACCACTATTATAGTAGGTGACTCCCAAAGCAAATGTTTTTACATAGTATATGAGATTTATTAATATTTATTTTTAATTCAATCCATATACTAGTATTTTTTGGTTAAGTAACGGTGTTTTACGTAAAATCTATTTTGACCCAAATAGAAATGTGTCTTGATGATAATTTATGTATAGAAATAAAGTAGTTTGTAAGTACAAGGAAATTTTTTCTTATTTTGAAAATGAATTCTTTTGAAATAAAGGGGTGTAAGTTAATTATTAGGAAATCAATAAATTTCATAGAAAATGTCTATCAAAGGGAATATAGATTAAACATACTTTAATCTATTGGAATGTAATGACTAATGATATAATTTTCTATTAAACCAAATCACAAATAAAGATGTTTTGTGCAAGTTACAAGAAATACATGAAGGAGATGTACAAGGTATGGGAAAAACCATATTTTATATAGCCTATTTCGAGAAATATAAAATACGTTTATTGTAATTTCACATAAATATGAAGTCCTCTTTTAAAGGATTCATAGAAGGTTTTAGCGTTAATTGTTTCTCATAAGAGAAATTAATTTCAATAAATAAAGGTACAAAATCATTAGGTGCAATATGAAGATGTTTTGGAAACAAGTGAGGACATTATAAAGATATTTTAAAGAAATATGGTTTGGTGAAAAGGCGAATAAGTTTTTGGAAGAAAAAAACTTAGCAACAGTTAAATTTAAAGATCCAAATTTTTATGAAAAGCTGTAAAGGTTTTTAAAAGAAAAGGAGGAATAAGTTTTGAACTTAGAATTTGTAAGTTTTCCCTTCTAGGTTTGGGGAATAATGTAAATTCAAAAAGCTGTAAGGATGCAAGTCTTGAAAAATAAAATGTTAAGTAACCAAGTACCTATGAATTTAATAGCAATTTGAAAATAACACTTTTAAAGGCAAAATTTTTAGGGTTTGATGTTTTAAAAATTTAGAAGCTTTAGCTTTTGAAATAATAAATACCAAACCAAACTTTTAAATATGGAGTAGATATGAATCATTTCCTAGGTGTGACAGAAATAGTGTAAGACTATAACAGTGATTACTTTTAGAAGTAATAATAGAAGTTTCCGTAAAGTGTATAAGACACTAGTGAGAACCTAGGATTGTTGCTTCATGTGTAGACTATAGAAGAATAGTAAAGTGATATTAGTAAGATGGTAAGACACATGTGGTTGAGGATGTGTATTCTTGATTTTGAGGAACTTGGAAGGAACATCTTCCTTTAGTGGAATTCGCATATAATAATAGTTTTCAAGCTTGCATTGGAATGGCTCCTTTCGAAACTCTTTATGGAAGACCATGCAAGTCGCCTTCGTGTTGGTTAGAGTCTACAGAGAGATTTCTTCTTAGTCTCGACATGGTTAAAGACTTCGAAGAAAGAATGATTTGATTAGCAGAAAATACGTACCTCTTATCCACATCTCTTTAATTGTAAATTTTGAATTTCCTATTTCCATCTTTCGTTTAGAACCCTTTCTTATTCTCTTGGAGGGTAGATCTTAGGATTTAACCTATGGATGGTAGGATTTGATGTAAACATGTTATTATAACATGTTATGTATGATGGACGCTAGTGGTTGCAAGTGTTTGCTAGTGGATACCAATGGACACATATACTTACACTAGGCACTATTATCTCTTAGGGATCGGCCTATCTAGGACACGAGCATATGCATATGGACTTCTATGCATTTGCATTTTTATTTTATTTTCATGGTTTCTATAAATGGATGATTATCACATGATTGCTGATTTGGGTGATGATTGTAGCATGCATGAAGAACTATGAGTCATCATTAGGAATCTGCATTCATTTGGATACATAACACAGACATGATTGCATAAAAAGGAGGTAAACTGAATCAGTATACTACCTAGTCTTTTGCATTAGTTAGGGACATTAACACCACATTTATGCATATATATCATGAATTTCATTAGAAAACTTAAGGACAATGGATGTAATGGATGATGGTTAAGTAGATGGTTGTAGAATTTGGATGAAAATATTTATTTCATTCTTCTATCTTTGGAGATTTCAGGAACAAAATCCTTTAAGGATGGAAGAATGTAACAACTTGAAATTTAAACTATAATAATTAATTAATTAATTAATTAAATAATAAAATAACTTTGTGAAATTATGAGAATTGAGCCATGGGAGGTGCACCATTGTGCCCGTGTTAACTTCTTATCAATTTCCATATATAGATTGTCGAAATACGAGTTAATACAAAGGAGAAACGAAAGAAAGAAGAAATCAGAAAATAAAAAAGAAAAAATATATTAAAATAGCCAGGTCGACCCTAGGTTCGACCCCTAATGTGTTTGGGTCAATCTATAGGTCGACCTAACACATGCAAGTGTCGACCTGCATGTCAACATGCGTATGTATATGGACGTTGTTTCATCCAGTTTCGTGCAATGACGTGTTTTTCTATTTTAATTCGAGCATGTATGTTCGTGCTTCCATCCGACGGTTCACAGCGAGTCTATGACGTGGTTGCACCAGAATTAATCTTCAAATCCAACAGTCTGAGATCCACAAGTGATACTATAAATAAGAACCTAGGCCTAGCTATTTTTTATTTATATTTTCTCCATCTGGGTTCATTGCCAGAGGCTGGACCCTACATAGAATATTTTTCTAAGAAGAAGATCTTTTCAACTAAAATATTTTATACCCTAGAAGTGGATTCGAGAAGGCTAAGGAAAAGAGCTTAGGACGACATGTGAATGTTTAGTAATTATTTTAGATTTTTAAATAATTTAAAATAATAGGGTTTCCAATAGTTGTAGTTATTCTACAATTTTGGCATAACCTTTATGCAAGTTTATTTACAGTTTATTTTTAAGTAAATTTTAGACTTGCTTTCTAGTTTATTCTCTCTTAGCTATTTATTTCAGTTATTTGCAATCATTTATTGTTATTTACAGTTTTCCCAATTGTTTACAGTCATTTATTGCTATTTATATCTTTTCCTTTTTAATTGATATTTAGCCTGTGAATGTTAGTTTCTTTTTATTCCTTTTTACACGAACAGAATAAATAAAAGAGAATAATTCGCTAATATAGACTAAAATATAAGAACACTAAATTTACAGAAATTAGATGTAAAGTAAGTAAACTGTATTAAATTGGATATAAACTGAAATAGGCAAGTTTAAGAATTTGCAAACATAGTAATAACATGTAATTATAACTAAAAAAAGAGAAAATAGAAGAAATAACAGAAGAAGCTTATTTTTAAACTTAGACCTTGGGTTAAGTTAATAAGTAAAATTATAACACACGGGATATAATTAGAGATAACAAAAAAGGCTTTTTTTTAAAGACATACACTAAGTTAATAAGCAAATATAGCAGAGATAACAGAAGAGGCTTATTTTAAAGACTTGGAATAAGTTAATAAGCAAATAGAGCAGAATTAACAGAAGAGGCTTATTTAAAAGACTTATACTAAGCTAATAAGCAAAAATTGAAGTAGGACCTATACCGACAGCATTTCCCCATCAATCAGGAATCGATGGTCTTATAACAGATTAGGTGTGGCTGGGACATGCTTATGCTGTTTAGGGTAGATAAGTGGTCAATAGATAGAAGCCCAAGCCAGGGGATTTGGACAAGGGACGCAACTAGCTTTTGTTTATTAGGATCCGTACCGGCAGCATTCCCCTTTAGTCAGGAATTGATGGTCACACGACACACCCAGGTGAAGCTGGGCACGCTTATGCTATTTTAGGGTAGGTAAGAGGTCAAAAGAGGGAGCAACAGATAGTGCAAGCCAAACGGTGGCCGAGCGTGCGGCATCAGTGCAAGGATATAAGTCGCTATTGAGTTTCAAAGCGCTAAACAAGTGTCGTTTTGTTGTAGGACCCACAAGATGGGACTAGCTCACAGTGGCACGACAGAGAAAGAAAGCCGATCAAAAGGTAGAATGATGACTTCAGCCTAATTATAGTAGGATTAGGATTTCAGCCTAATTAAAGCAGCAATCTAAGTAAAGTGCAAACAATCGAAAATGATCAGGACTATTTAGGCAAAGCAAATAATTAAATAGTATTCTATTCCAGTTTTATCTTTTCCTTTATTTCCTTTAATACTAGAACTATTGCTAAGTCTATTATCTTTATCTTGCTTAAAAATACTAGTAATTACTTCCACTCGCCAGACTTTTAGTCTGACCCACTCCTCTATTTTCCCCCTTTCCCTCCGTATGCCAACAGAGGCAAGAATAGTAGATTTCGGATTTTCTTGGAGGTTCAGCTGTGGAGTTTCTCCTTCATGTATTCTTCTTCTTTTTATTTTTTGTTTCATTTGAATTTGATGTACTAGTACTTTTGAGTGGGATGGTTATTTTCATGTGCTCTGATGATATGACTGAGATGGTGTTTTTCACAAGACATGTGTATTTGGTTTTAAAGACATATTCTATTTTGATGATTTATTTTCTAGAATAATAAAGTTTAATTTTAAATGTTTCCGCTGTTTTATTTAATTGTCTTGAGAATATTAGTCTCTGTAAAGTTTTAACTGAATCTACAACGCACCACTTCTTTTATTGTGTCCTTTTTGAATATACTAAGGGGTGTAGGGTGTTTCACAATGTTGAGTAACAATTGTTTTTAACCCTTATAAATATAATTGAATATTTATAAAAGCAAGTATTAAAGATAATATTTGAAGTATGGAATGTGATGGATTTGTAGTAAATAACGTTTTAGTAACATGTTTTTAAACTCTTGAATTATATTTTAAAGTAGTAAAACATTGTTATTTGATTATAAATACGTCGATGTTTAATAGTGGAATTTTAAAGATAATAGCATGTATGTAATCTTTTTTTAAAAAGAGGGAAAAGTAAAAGTTTAATTTATAAAAGAGAAGGGGTTTTGTAACGACCCGTCATTTCAGACCATTCAAATCAACAATAATCCACACATGTCAGACTTGAATTGCTCAAAACAACAAATTTCTATTTATTTTGGAAAAACATAGCATATAGAGTAAATAAATTAATCATAGAATTACTGACATAGAGTAATACAATAAAGCGCAGTGGAATGGATAAATAGTAGTTCATGAAGCTAGTACAGAACATCGGAGTCTAAAGCAAATAAAATAGTAATCCCAAATACAAAGAAGTCTCTAGTACATAAGCAAATGACAAGTATGAACATAAAAAACTAGAAATACTGAAAGCTGAATAGATAAAAGATAGATCTTGGAGCAAAGTTCCAAGCTCCAAAGGTGAGTCTTAGATGCTGTGATACTCAGGTGGACCCGAGTATAAAGCAAAACAAAAAACACTCGAGTCAAGATTAACATTCTTAACCAACTCAAGTAAAATGTCCAAGTAAAATGCAATGTAACTTAAAGGATGTTTGGGATTACCATCCTTTAAGGATCCATGGAACTATCTACAGACATAATACAATAGGCTACACATATAATGTCTACAGTAAAGTATTAAATAGCATTAAGGCGTTACCCATATCACCCTTAACACAATTTTATATAAATATCGTAGTCTTTGCAGATACCGTAAGCTTCACCAAACCAGTGGGATACTCAGGGAGCACTCCATAGGTACGATACAAACCAAAGTCGTAAGTAGCTCAATAAGGCATATGAAAAGGCATGCGAGGCAACGCTCAGGGTAGGATACTACCATATTGCAGAACCGAGTTGGTGGTACGCATAGCAGCTACAACTGCCCACCTCGAGACACGCTCCCGTAATCAAAGGTGCACATAATCAAATCACAAAGTAATAGATATGGTTCGAAAAAGCATGCTCGATCAGAAGTGCAACCTTACTTGGCCTAGGTATAGCTTCTGTTTTACTCATATCAAGCTGACCCGAGTGGTCATGGCTGCGTTCATACCTCATACAGTAGCGTTCGCCAAACCGTCCTACTTTGTTCTAGATCCTCCACCACTTACACAGTTATTATAGTGGTTTTTTGTATTGGCAGCGAGTATGACAATATCTGATCCTGGTCTCTTTAACAACCAAACGCTTATTTCACACCATGATCATTTTATGAAATCACTTTTATAATCATAAAATCTCAAATTACAATATTTAAATCAAAATCAAAAATTAAATATCTAACTTCAATTATATTTAATTTTGAAATATTCACTTAACCACTTTTAATTAAATCAAGTTATAAAATCGTACCTTTCAAAATCTATGAATCAATAAGTTTCAAATCAATTCTTATTTAAATTCAATCCTTAACAAATTAAATTACAAGTGGACTTTAATTTATCTTTCCAACCTTTGTTTATTAAGGTTATTACAAAATCTATTTTCAAAATATTAATATACATTTTAAATAAATATTTAAACATATATATATATATATGTCAATTAAATTAAATTTTTATTAAATTTTATTATATTAAATTTTATTAAATTAAATCTTCTTATTAAATTTCATTAATTTTATTTTAATCTTATAATTAAATTCATTTTATTTTATATTAAGTCTTATTTCATATAATTTTAAAACAATAAAGTTATATGCAAAATCTAAAATAAAAAAGATATAAGTAAAATCTGAAAATTTACATTTTCTAAAAATTAACTTATAATTTTAAAATTTCCAAAACATATAATTCAAAAAAATCTAATTTTTACACACATATTAAAATAAAATCATTATATATTATATTTTAAAATCAATGTATATTAAAACACATATTTTTAAAAATTCCAAAAATCATTTTAAAATAAACCAACTGTGTCCGTATATACTTTTCTGTCCTATGGTCAAGTGATATGGATATTTATCATTTCAATCCGCAACAATTTAAAATTTACAAATATATATCATTTCAACCCATAATATCAAAATTTCAAAAAACAGTAAAAATCGCTTGGGTTTATCATTTCGGCCCATTACGATTTTTTCCCTAATCTATAAGATCATTCGAGTATGTATCATTTTAAACCATAGTGATTTCCTAAAGCTAAGGGAACATGCAGTGTGAGAAAAATAGAATACTAACATAATTGACATAACATATCAATGATAACCACATATCATGATTAACAATTTAAATATAATATATACACAACATTTTATGGTACGATATGTCAATTAACATAGGAAAACAAATTTAAATAATAACATATCATGCTCAACAATTTATTACTAACCAATTCAAATTTAACAACATATTTAAATCGTCATTTCATGATAAATTAATTTACTAAACATATGAATGTCAATTGTGAGTGATCGCTTACCTTTCGAGGCTAGAGAAACAACGACAGCGAAGAAACTAACATAGACATGCGCACGGATAAGCGACAAAGCTAGAAAGTACTGCTATAATCTCCAGATAGTGGCAAAACAAAGCAAAGCTAGGTGAACTTGAATTTGATAAGTCAATATATATATATATATATATATACATACATATATATACATATAAATGTATCTCCCTTTTCTATACATATGTTATAAAGAAGGAGAAGAAGGCTTGGGGTTCGGCTGCTCGCTTAGGTGGCCGTGGAATATTGCTCGGCTCGGCCAAGATGCAAGGCAGCTGTTACGTGGAGTTGCAGTGGCTGGAGTGCGATGGGGGCGGCATAAGGTGGATGAGGGGTGGTTTGGCCAGCAATGGATGGAGGACGAGGCTGAGGAGAAGGAGGTAGGGTCTGTGATGGTTGCTTGATCGAGAGTGGCGGGTTAGGGAGGATGGGAAGTTCGCTTCGACGTTGATGGCGGAGGGCTGGGTTTCGACATAGGTGGATGTGGAGTCTGGCAGCAGGGATGAGAAGCTGCTGAGTCGGAGGAGGAGTGAAGGGAAGGGTGCTGGCAGCAGAGAGGTCTCGGCAATTGAAAGTAGGCAAAAGGCGGTCGGGTTAGGACAGGCGGAGGGAAGGAGAACGCGGTGAAGTTGGAGGTGAAGAGAGCAAATGGACGAGCATGTTTATCAAAATATATAAGCAAACTTGTATCTCCTTATATGTATATATATTATAGAATGGATGAACGAAAAAGTGGAGGGGAGGAGACTGAAAGTGGGGACCGGAATATAATTTAAACGATGGAATTGGTGAAATTCAGATATTGATTTCTAGAAATATTAAAAGCTAGCGACCATTTATTTTCTCATGGTGGATAAATGAATGGACACAAGGGAAGAACAAAGTACTCAAAATGAGTACCAATACGACTAACCGTTTCACTGATTTCACCACGTACCGGACGCAAAAATACACAAATATATAATGCGGAGATCGGTTTGATGAGACGAACAAGATGGTACATGAATTTGAGCAACATGGCGTACCTATCGAAACTCCATTTTTGCTGCCGAAAATGCTGCTAATCCGCCGAAAATAATTTAAACGGGGCTAGCAAAGTCCAAATTTGACGAAATGAAATATAACGTCTTACTCAGAAAATGTTCTACAATTTTCTTATGCAAAAATACTTCTATTTTAATTTTGCTTATTTCCATCAAGTTTTAACTGATTTTAAATTAAAATTTCACAACCGAACAAACTTATCAATTTTCCAACGAAATTCTACCCTTGCTAAGTTAAAATAGACGTATCTCAAATATCAAATTTTCATTGCTAAATTTTGTTTATTGTTTTCATAAAGAATTTAGTAAATTACGTTATCTAAATCGTTAAAATTTTCGGGTCATTACACTCTCCCCCACTCAAAACTTTTTGTCCCCAAAAAAGAACGAGATAGGAGAATAGAAGAAAACAGAAAGATAAGATAAATACAAACGAATAGTCCCTGAGACAAATAATTCATAATTCGAAGCACACATGGACTCCTCAGTTTCCCAGGTGCAATCCAAATCATCTGTACTCCACTGTACTTTGACCAGACTGACAAATTTCCTCCTAAGATGCTTCGTACCTCTATCAAGAAGACGAAGTGGCTTCCTCTCGATGGTGAGATTTGGAACGACATCCAAATTCTCTAATAAAGCACTTTGAACGATCAAAGATGGATTATGAAGGTTTTTGCGAAGGTGGGATACATGAAACATTCTATGCACACCCAATAGCTTCTTAGGCATCTACTAAGCCAAAGGACTAACCCTTTCCAAGGTGCGGAAAGGACCAATGAATTTAGGAGCAAGCTTCCCTCTCCGACTAAAGCAAACCATATTCTTTAATGACAAGATCTTAAGAAAGCCTAATCACCCACTGAAAATTCCAAATCCCTTCTTCGTCTATCAGCATTCTTCTTCTGCCTATCCTGAGCAATCCTCATCTTCCTCCTAATCTCCTTAACCTTCTCGGATGCTTGCAGAATCATGTCAGGCCCAAGAACTAAATGATCACTGGATTCAATCCAGCAAGATGGAGATTTGCAAGATCGTCCGTAAGGAGTGGCAAATGGAGACATCTCGATGCTTGCCTGAATTCAAAAGAATGGGATTTAATTGATTGAAGCTTAAGATGATTTAAATTCAAATTAAAGTTACATCTGGTAGCTATTATTATAAGTGAATTCAACGAGATGGAGATGATCTTCCCAAGATCCTATATAATCAAGAACACAGGCATGAAGAAGATCTTCCAAAATCTGATTCACCCTTTCCGTATGACCATAAGTCCGGGAATGGTAAGAAGTACTAAAGTTCAAATGAGTACCTAAAGTTTCTTGAAAATCTTTTCAGAACTTGCCGGTAAAGATAAGATCACAATCATAAAAAATACTAGACGGAACACAATGGAGTCTGACAATCTCTCTCATATAAACCTCAGCTAAACCTGAAGCGATTCGATTTGACTTGACCAAAATCAAATTGGAAGATTTGGTCAACTGACCGGTAACCACCCAAATACTCTCGTTACCCCTCCTATTCCTCGGTAATCCATCAATAAAGTCCATAGAAACCCGATCCCATTTTCAAATGGGAATCTCAAGAGGTTGCAGCAATCCAACGGTCTTCTGGTGGTCAGCCTTAACCTGTTGATAAGTGGATCATCTACTAACATAAATGGAGATATCCCACTTCATACTAATCCACCAATACAACCTTTTCATATTCTAAAACATCTTCGTGCTACCTGTATGGATAGAGAGTCTACACTGATGATTTTCCTTAAGAACCTCTTGCCTCAAACCGTCGACATTTGAAACACAAATTCAATTATTAATCCTTAGAACTCCATTTTGATCTATTTATGCTCCTAACTCACTTTGTTTATCTCCTTCCCTATTACAAATATTCTCCTTCATGAGCTTAAGCATCTCATCTTCATCCTACTTGGCTATGATACAATCCATAATAGACGAAGAAGCTACAATATGACATAACAAGGCTCTCTTCCGACTTAAGGCATCGGCCACAACATTGGCTTCCCCGAGAGTGTAGTGTATGTCGAGGTCATAAGATGCTAAGAACTCAAGAAATCTAACCTGCCTTTGGTTCAAATCATTTTGGGTGAAACTATACTTAAGAGACTGATGATCCGTAAAAAGCTCAAATTTAGTTCCCAAAAGATGATGCCTTCATAACGTCAAAGCAAACACAACAGAAAGCAATTCCAAAACATGAGTGGCATAGTTGGATTTGTGGGGCTTCAATTTACGACTAGCATAAGAAATGACCTTACCATCCTGCATCAAGACAGCACCCAAACCTTCTCGACAAGCATCGATATAAACTAATAAACCTTCACTCACATTCGAAACGATGAGAACAGGAGCAGAAGTAAGCTTTTACTTCAACTCATCAAATATAGCTTCACACTTATCACTCCAAACAAACTTAGCATTCTTATGAGTCAAATCAGTGAGTGGTGTAGCCATGTAGGCAAAATTCTCGATGAATCTCTGATAATAATCAGCTAGGCCCAAAAGCTATGAATATCGGAAGGAGTTTTAGATGTCTCCCAATCCTGGAAATAGAATAAGAATGGATAGGTTCAGAGAAAGATAAATTAAATTTCAAAAGAGAAAAGGTGGATAGAATTACATTAATCACGGCAATCTTAACCGGGTTAACCGAGACTCCATTTTGAGATATAATGTGCCCAAAAAATCGGACTTCATCCCACAAGAAATGGCATTAGAAAATTTAGCTTTCAACTGACGACTCCTAAGAGTATGGAGAATATAGCTTAAATGAGATTCGTGCTCCTTCTCTGACTTAGAAAAGATAAGAATTTCATCAACCAAAACCAAGACAAACTTATTGAGAACATCGCGGGAAACGCGGATCATGAGATCAACGAGGAAGGCATGAGCATTGGTTAATCCAAAGGGCATGACTAACTATTCATAGAAACCATTCTTTGTTCGAAAAGCTGACTTAGGAAAGCTCTCCTCAGCTACATGAAGCTGGTGAAAAGTGGTGGTAAGATCAAGCTTAGACAATACTGTAGCTCCGTAGAGCCGATCGAACGTATCATTGATACGAGGCATAGGATATCTGTTCTTAAGAGTAAGCTTGTTCTGCTCTCTATAATCACCACACATCCTCAAAGAACCATCAAATTTTGTGACAAAGACTACAGCTGCTCCCCATTTTGTAAAACTCTGCCTAATCAAACCCTTGGAAAACAGGTCTTCAATCTGCTTCTTTAACTCGACCTTCTCTCTGGGTGCCATCTGTCTGGGCAGAAGAACAACAGGTTGGGCTCCAAGAATAAGATCGATGCGGAATTCAATTTCCATCTTGGGTGGTAGAGAAGTGACTTCACCAAAAATATCAATATAATCTATCAAGGTGGAGTTAAGATCACTAGGCTGAAAATGAAGCAAAAAAATAAAACGCCTGCATAATCCTAAGGCATACATTTGATCACAAGAGAATTACCCTGGTCGTCTACTAAAGAAATGGTTCGGGCTTTGCATGAAATAACTGCATCATAACGCATTAACTAATCACCACCAAGTAAGATATCAAATGCATCAAAGCCGAGGTCGTAAAAATCTCCGGTGAATCGACGTTTGTTGTAAAGGAGTTACACCCATTTACAAATCATTCTAAGGTCGACGGGACTGCCGCTAGGATTAGTCACACATAGAGATGGAGTTGTAAATTGAGGTTGCAAGATGCGCTCAAATTTATTACAAAGATCACTAGAAATAAAGCTATAGGATGCTCCATTATCAAAAGGAACACGAACAGGAAAATCATGCAATGAAAAGGTGCCTCGAAGAGAACCTTTGGCATCATTAGCAAAAGGAGGAGTGGAAGAGGTCATGGAAAAGACTGCGGATGTTTTGCCTCTCTGCTAAGTGGGACAATCCTTCTTGAAGTGGCCTAGCTCCAAACAAATGTGGCAAAGGTTGTTCCTGTTCGCTTAGGCTGGAGGACTAACGGCTTCGGCAGAAGATGGATAGTTGTTCGCATAATGACCCTTTTGGTCACACTTGAAACAAGTGATGAAAAATAAGTCAAGAGATCGCTTATGAGAAGAATATCCAATACCCTAGGAATTCCACCATTTCTTCTTCAGTTGCAGAAAGTGGGGCTTTCTCTTCTTCGAACTATTGGAATTTCTCTAAGATGTCGACACAACCTACTTTCCTCTAGAATTAGGGTTCTCGAATCTAGTGGCCACATGCATAAGAGAAGTGAAGGTGCCGTGAACATGACTAATCAAACAATCATAATACTTCGGACGAGCACTATGGATAAACTTCTCACTCTTCTTGAGCGGGGTGTTGATCAAACCGGGTCCACACTTAGATAACTCATTAAACTTCCATTCGTATTCTACAAAAGTCATATCCTTTTGCTCAAGGTCCATAAATGCCCTATATAACTGAGACTTTCCGGCTTCGGACATCCACTTAGCCATAAAAGCATCCTTGAAATTACGGATCCGAGGTAAAGATAAAGTCCAAAGAGATAGATCCCAAAGAAGTAATCCAAGTAAAAGGAGAACTAAAGATCTCACCACAACTGCTGCCAAGTGATATTAGCTTCGATAGTCTGAATAGTAACTGAATCCCACCAATCCTGAGCAGACTCCTGCAACTGCCAAGTAGCTAACTGATGCATCTGAGCATCGGTGATCTCAAGTCCAGTGAAAATCCTCTCTAAACTCTTCAGCCACTCTAAACCTCAATAATACTCTCTGCTCCAGTGAACTTGGTACCTCCAAGATGAGAATACTCCTTACAAAGAGTGGTGAACCTAACTGGCTGAGTTGGTGGAACGGGTGCAACAACTGGTGGTGCGGGCCATTTCCACGACCCCTACCTTGGATGTTCCTATGGTTACTCATTAGGAAAAGACAAGAATAGATTTTAGAACAAAGGCAAAGTTCCACAACTCAAAAGAAATCCTAATCAAAGAGAATCCTAACTAAGAATTTCAAGCTCGAACGAAGATGACTTTATGATTAATTCTACTCATTCTAGGGTATTACTAGCCTATCTCTAATTAGTTTTTACTCCATAAGCTAAATTTTTCCTAAACCAGAGCTCTGACAACAACTGTAACGACTCGTCATTTCGAACCATTCAATCGAAAATAATCCATATATGTCGGACTAGAATTGCTCAAAGCAATATATTGTTATTTATATTTGGCAAAACTTAGTATGTAGAGTAAATAGATAAATCACAGAATCATAGACACAAAGTAATATAACAATACACAGAGGAATGGATAAATAGTAGTTCATGAAGTTACTATAGAACATCAGAGGCTAAAGCAAATACAACAAAAATGTCAAATATAAAGAAGTCTCTAATACATAAGAAAATGACAAGTCTGAACATAAATAACTAGAAATAACTAAAATAACTAAAAGCTGAATAGATAAAAGATAGATCTCCAAGCAAAGTTCCAAGCTCAAAGGGTGAGTCTCAAATGCTGTGACACATAGGCTGACCCAAGCATAAAGCAAAACACAAAACACTCGAGTCAGGATTAATATTCTTATGAAAGTATATCTACTCAAGTGAAATGTCAAAGCGAAATGCAATATAACTTAAAGGATGTTTGGGATTCTCATCCTTTAAGGATCCATGGAACTATCTACATACGTAATACAATGCGCTACATAGATAATGCCTATAGTAAAGTATATTATTAAACAGCACTAAGGCTTTACCATATCCCCCTTAACACATTTTTATATAGTGGGATACACAGGGAGCACTCCATAAGTACGATACAAATCAAAGTTGTAACGGGCACGATAAGGCATGTGACAAGGCACGCGAGGCAATTCCTAGGGTAGGACATTATGTTTTGCAGAACCAGCCTGGTGGTAATGTATAGCAGCTACTACCGCCCACCTCGAGACACACTCCCATAATCAAAGGTGCACCTAATCAAATCACAGAGTAATAGATATGGTTCGAAGAAGCATGCTTGATCGAAGGTGCGACCTCACTTGGCACAGGTATAGCTCCTGTTTTAGTCATATCGAGCTGACCGGAGGGGTTAGGGCTGCGTTCATACCTCATACAGTAGCCTTCGCCAAACCATCCTGCTTTGTTCTAGATTCTCCACCACATGCACAGTTGTTAAAGTGGTTGATTTCGCTGTGTACTGGACGCCAAAATACATAAATGAATATACTGTGGAGATCATCGCGATGAGATGAATAAGAGGGTACAGAGATATGAGCGACATGGATTACCTATCGAAATTCCATTTTCGTTGTCGAAATTGCTGCTAAACCGCAACAAATAATTTAAACGGGGTTAGCGAAGTCCAAATTTGGCGAAATGAAATATGACGTCTTACTTAGAAAATGTTCTACATTCTTCTTAGGCAAAAATATTTATATTTCAAAAATATTTTTATTTTTATCATATTTTAACTGATTTTAAATTGAAATTTCACAACCGAACAAACTTACAAATTTTCCGATGAAATCCTACCTCTTGCTATGTTAAAATAGACATATCTCAAATATCAAATTTTATTTGCTAAATTATGTTGTTTATTTTCATGAAAAATTAAGTTAATTATGTTATTTAAATCGTTAAAATTTTCGGATCGTTACACGTTTATAGTAACAGTGTTTAAGTAACATTTGTCTTTAACCTCTATGATTGTATTTCAAAGTAAGTAAATCTTGGTAAATGATTTATGAATATACTTATATTGTCGAGATAAGTTTATGAATACTTTTGAATATAGAAAAGAGTATAAATGAATAGCAAATATGTGAAGAATAAGTATGTGAATAGTAAATACGTAAACAATATGTATATGAATAGTAAATACATGAACAATAATTATGTGAATAGTGCGAATAGTAGAATACAAGTGTGTGTATATATATATGAAAATTAAATCTAATAAAGAAGTTTAATAAATGAGTTTTAATTAATAAAGTAGTATTAATTAATATAGGAATATTAATTAATAATGGAATGTTAATTAGTAAGTTTTAATTAATAACGGAATACTAATTAATAAGGAAGTTTTAATCAAAAGAGCATTAATTAATAAAGGAGTTTTAATAAATGAAAGTAGTTTTTTAGATAAAAAGGAGTTTTACCAATAAAAGAGTTTTAATTAATCAAAGACTAATTAACTAAAAAGGGGATTAGAAGTCGTTTATGTGACTTAATCATGCTTTGTGTGAGTTGATTGTGCTTTGTGGGTTTACTTGTTTATGGAAAGTATTTAGTCATATACTCAGCACTAAAACTGACCAAGTAGACTTATTTCTATCCGTGAGAGTTAAGAGTGATGATTCGAGTAGGGTGTAGAATAAATAGTGCCCTAACTTATCGAACTTCACTCTTAACCGATGGATAGTGGAAGTTCGGAAGATTGGAAACGTAATAAGTATACGCGACCTGGTTTCCATATGCGGTTGTCCTCATTGTTGTTGAATATGACCAAATTAACTTGTGAAGTAACTAGAAGAAATACATAAATTATACAATACAGTTATTCAATTAGCGATGATATAACCTACGTATAAACCCTTTTTGCTCTTCTAGGACAAATGAAAAGGAAATCCATCCGGATAGGAGAGGATCTCCACCCTTATGTATGGTCAGTTTATTTCTGAAAGAACTGGGTTTGTGTTAGATGGAAATCTATCACTTGGTTTTGGAGCACTCGGTAAGCGAGGAAGTGCACTTATATGAGATGACTCGAAGTTGTAACCACTTCAAAACCATATATGTTTTCTATCTCTTGGAAGTGGATCTGTTCAATATGCTGGAATCTATGCGAGATTCGAGATATATTTAAGACGCTCGAACCCATATTGAGGTTCGTGATCTATTTGAGATGCTGGTAAGGGATTCATGATATGTTCAAGTGATGGTGGCTTGTGTATTGAGATGCAGAACGTGACTTCACCATCGATATTTGACTAAAGACAGACTAGAATGCATATAGTGGAGGGAGTCGCAATCCTCAAGGGTATCATCAATTCCATATCTAGTGATGCTTTTGATATGTTGAGCGCTGAGGTTAGATGATATTTGGTTCCATATGGTTTGGTTTCGCTTGTTTAGGCATAGGCCTACTATGTTTACCTTGTGGTATATTGTATCAAGAGATATATAACGCTTAGAAGATAGTTTCTACACTTATCATAGAGATCCGCTTCATTTTTAAGCTGGAGGTGTCTCCCCAAAAATCCATATGCGAACGCACCTTAGTAGTTTTATTTGTATATCTATTGAATATTGTTATGGTGTGATTAATGTAAGCACCAACGACTATTTTCTAATTTATATTCTTCACTCTAGAAATTATCTATTATATTACAATATGTGCTTATTAGATGCATGGTACTTTTGAGGGGATAATCGTTACAACAATCTCAAAAGTAATGTTATATGCTTGCTACATATTTCTTCAGTTTATCACTCCAGACTTATATTTGACCTATGGTTTTATTTTTCCCTTATTTTCATGGATGCTCTTTCGAGTAGTTTGAAAAAGGAAAGTTTTCATTGATGTTCATTAGGCACTCAAAGAGAAGCTGGATGTTACCTATCATAGTATTCTTATTTCCACTTCATCACTGTATAAATATATATAAATATTGCAATGACAGACTGTTGTAATAGTTTAAGCCGATGATAGTACTCCGATTGGTAACTTTGAAATGTAATATATTAGAGTAGCACTGTGTATATATGTTATCATTCTGCTGCGAGATTCTAATGTTTTTATTCTCCGATTTTTTGTTCGTTTTATTTTCTTCTTTTTTCTTTACCCTAACGTTCTGTATTTCAGGCACTTGGGTGCTCGACACATCAATACCATGGATGTATTAGTGTTGACATTCAGGTGTCAAAAATGCGCTCAATACACAAAACCCCAACCACTTAATACTTCTTAAATAGGGAGGAGGCGAACCCCATAATGGCTGTTTATAATAATTTCCATATTACTAATGCATCTCAACTCTAGAAATTACCCTCAAGTACACCAAAGGCCCTTTCCAGTCCCATTCAACTATCATCAATCATGTCCTAACAATGTAAGAAATAGTACCCAAGCCACTTAATATCTTTTTAGTGGGAACTAGGCAGTCATTGACGATCTTACACCTACGTTTTAGGCAATTCCCTGTCATTTAATATGTATCCCAAGGTAAACTCCTCTCCGATACTATCTAGCTGACATCACATGAAATCTCATTGGACCACTTAATACTTCTTTATGGGAGAAGCGGACCTTATAATAACTACTTAATACCTCAAAATCGAAGTGGATCCTTCTCAAGATATCCAATACATGCCTAAACGCTACCCTCGACATTTAATTCTTCCAAAATACAGAGGAGGAAAACTCTATAATAGCAACTTAATACCTCCGTACCAAAAGCCGGTCCTATGCATAAACCTTCCCCATTGGTCTTATGGTTGGAAATGTCTCACATCAGTGGTAAGTATACACAATTATTGGTATCATCTAGGTGAAGGTCAGACTTCTATTGTGTAACTTTACCGACCTCGCGTCCCAACCCAGTAAACCAAACCAATCACCCAAAGCCCAAATGTTGGACTAAGCTACTAATTCACGCTTGTTCTAAACGTATAAGTGAAGCTATATAATTTCCTACCATGAAAATCATATTGCCTTCTATGTATATTTAATAGTGTTAATACTTACTTGTTCGCCCTGTAGTTATTCCTAATTTATACGCTTAGGCTTTGGTATCCCTTTAATCTAAAAAATGTCTATTACCCATAATAATCGGTCATTAACGTCAAAATTGGACAATATTTAATAAATTCTCATTTAATCTATTTACCAATTTCAAAATCCAACTCTTATGTCTATTTAGTTTTCCTATAAATGTCGTATTAAATTCCTTAATCAGTCCCCATTTAATTCCTTTTAAACTCTCTATTAATTACAAATTTTTTGCCAATTAAATATGTAATTAATGCCCATAAATCCTAGTCCTATAATTACTACGTTGTTAACAACTAATATGAAACTTGTCGTAAATTATGCTATTTATGTATTTTTATCTTTGAACGTTAAGCGTCGTATTTATTTAGAATTCTAACTATTCATTTCTAAAAAAGAACATTCCTTTCAACCTTTTAATTTATTGAAGCTACCTTTTCATTTCCATTATAATTTTCTGTAAATTGACCCATTGTGAGATCTTTGTTTCATTTGAAATTAAAAGGAATTATTTCTTTTCTTTTATTGAAATAGACAGTGTAAACTACGGAAAAGAATATCCATATCTCATACATCTCTTTTCCTTTTTGGTATATTCTTTGTTAATTGAAACAACGTGCTTTTATACATATTTTGGAATTGGATAATTTATGGAAATTACATACAGCCCGCTCTAAATAAATTAAAACATAGAAATCACATTCCAAATTAACTAGGGTAACTAAATTTACTAACCCAACTATAGGTTTAGAAGAAACAAACATTCTACAATAATAAATATTTAGGATCGAGTTCAAATTTTTAGATTGTACGTATTATTCCTATTCCAAGTACCTATTTTATTGGATTTGTAGGTGATATTCCTATACACTCGCTTTAGGTCTATAATCCATCTAATTTTAGTTAGGAATAATAATTAAATAAAATCCAACAATATAAATTTCAATGTTATAAATAAATTATATAGCCCTCCTTACTTTTTAAGCTTTCCAAATCTCCAATCTGAATCCATTCCTTTCTTGACTCCTTTTCCTTTCTAATCCAAAAGAAAATGCACAGCAAGGTGTATATATACTATTAGAATTGCATATCTAAGAAGCGATTTGGGTTTAAGGGTAGTATAGATTTATATTTATAAATAACCTTTTTCTACAGTATCGAATACCCTCTTTCTCTTCTTCTCTTTTACTTCTACCTTTCTTTGATTATGTATTTATATATAATATTTTATAATTTTATAAGTAGTGCAGAAAAGAAAATGGCAGAGCTTCGCTGCTTGGACAAGAAAATATGAGAATACAAGTGAGGGGTTAGGCCTTTAATATAGGCACACGAACCAACCGTAACCATTATATTAAAATAATTAAACTCGGTCCATTGTCCAAAGCTCAGACCCTAGCTACCATATTCAAACTGTTCGACTGCTTTGACTGACCCAAGGAAAGGGCTGATCTGTGGGATCCCATATTCAATGTTATTTATTTCCTTTTTCTTTTTTAGTTATGTTCACTCCAGAAACTTCAAACGCTAATAACTTTTTTGTTTGAGTTCCGATTGCGAAACTCCAAAAGTTGCTCAGAAAATCACTATGAATACAATGATGCAAGTTAATGGGCAAGTTCTAATATTTGCTCAAATTCCATTTTTAGAGCCTTATTAATTATTTATTAATTATCATTAATTTTATGAGGCGTTATATTCTCCCTCCTCCATTAAAAGAATTTCATCCTTGAAATTCCCCATGGGTTCAATCATGTAACATAATGTGCAACTAATCTAAGCTATCCAACCAATTAATGCACAACCAGTTTTTGCAGCCAAACCTATATAAGTGTATGGTGTATCACAACATATTAACATGTATGGAGAATGATTCTAAGTCGGCCCCACCTATATGAATGCATTCTTTTAAAAACATTTTGAAAATATAATGCTAACAACCTAGATATACTGGCAGTTTTATATCTATGACAAATTTTAAAAATCCCTTTCTACACATAAATTTCCACACTCATGCGAGTAGGACTATGGCTCAACCAATTTGCATCTGATCTCTACCATTGAAAACCTAGCATACAATTTTAACATCTAAAATTTTGAATACTAGTTTCTAAATCTAAACTCCTATGTCCGAAAAGGAATTCGGATGGAAAATTTTAAAATTTCACTTTTCTTTTGGATACCTATTCCGTTGTACCTAGAAACCTTCTCTTCTACCCCTAAAACTTTTCCACTTTTTCCAAGCACAATTTGCATAAGGAGGTTTATTTTTGGATGTTAAAGCGTAATTATCCTACGCACAAGTTTTTGTTTACTCTTGACTATGTATGGAATCACAAATTCCATAGCTAAAATAGCATTCTTCCTTGTTATTATATACGTTTAGTATAATGTCACCCTTGTCAGGCAGTAAAATTCATATTCACTAACACATCGATCCGCCCTATGTTAAGCAGTGGCACTAGAAAATTGAAAATATTTCATTCCCCATCAAAATATTTTTCTCTTTTCAACCATACTTGTAAAATAATTTGAAAAATCAAATTCCCAAAACCATTTAAACGCAATAATTTATTTTATTTTAATAATTCTTTTTCAAAACCAAAAACTGCAACAACTCGAAATTTCACCACCTTGATTTGCGAATATTTAGTAAATTTTAAATATTCAAATAATAGGCTTTATAAATTAAAAATAATCTGACTTAATTAAATAATAACAAATGATGGTAAAATAGATTTGTAACAACTCAGGATTTTCCCACTTCGAAGTAGGTTATTTAAATATAGTTTATATAATCAATAAATGAATTTTTATTAGCAAATAAACCTATTTTAATTACTTAATAATGATGATAAAATAGTTTTCAATTTTTTTTACCAATATAGATAGTTCAAACAAAAATTGAATATGTGAATAGAAATCGTATTTCGAAATTTCAACTTTTCAGCTCCGAAAAGTTATCGGAAAACGTCGTGCACATTTGTCTTAAACACGCACACAATTATAAACTAGGGTTTGATCAAATTTGTAAATAATATACATGCATATACATGTATACATACATGAATAATGAATAATATATACACTATATATGCATATATATATATAACATGGGTTTGTACCTAACATCACCTAAACACCCTAAGTTAGCACACAAAGTCATAAAGGGAGGGGAAGACATGTGGAGAGGGGATGGTGGAGAGGTATGGTGTTACATGACATGTTTACATTTAATATAAAAATATTTAGTTATTTACCTCTTCTCCTTGCCTATATATACCACCATACACATTCATTCTCTTACTTTACATCTCCATTCCATATTCTATATCCTTTTCATGTCTTCATAATTTCCATGGTTACTAATTCCATGTTAAAAGTTTGAAAGAAAAAATAGCCATTCTTCACTTCAAAACTCACTACATTCTCTCACATACTCTTTTCTACCAAAAAGAAGCGCACATCCACCTGACATATGCATGGCCTAGCATATACCAGCCCAAGCCGAGCCCAATTTTCCTCTTGGCCAAGCTATGATGCACCTACAAGCTCACACTAGGTCATATCTTGGAGCTAAGGCGGTTTGCTAATGTTGTAGCCAAATTCGGTGGAAATTTAGTTTGATTTAGTGAAAGTTTGATGAGTAAAGTTTGTGCTTTTTAAACTCAAGTTACTATCTTTTAAAGTTGTAAAATTATGAGTTAAATGTTTCTTAGGTATGTGGTAATGTTATATGTTGTGTATGCATGCACGTATATTGATTCAGTGTTGATTGCTTATGCCAAAGTTTGAGTAGGCGATAAAAATTATATCTTGAATATTGGAAAAGTTAGCTGGTAATTGGGAAGTAACATTCTTGCTTATGATTGTGCTATAATGTTGTGATGTATATTGTGATTAAATGTTGTATGTGTTATATTTGAGTTCATGATATGAAGATAGTGATTCACTAACCAAAAGCAATGTAGAAATCCGTTATTTGTCGAAAGTATGATTTTTTTCAAAGCAAAATGTTTTTAAGTTTAAACTTTGAATTTGGGTTTAAAAGATTAATTTTCATGTTTTATAGAAGATGAGAGTTCAAATTTGAAGTTTATAAATCTTAGGAATCCAAATTTCAAAAAGTGAAAGTACAGGTCGTATAGCAATAGTCGCTATACGCGCAGTTCACTAATAAAAATCAAACTTTTCCAAATCTAGAACCTGCTTTCACTTAGGAATCTTTTTGAAATTTTTTTCTAACACTTTTATAAGTTTTAAAGTATGAAAATAAAGTTTTGAAGTTAATTATCTTAAAATTAAGTTTTGAAATTACAGGTCCGTATAGCGATAGTCACTATACACGCAGTTCGGAAAAAATCTAACCATTTTTTCAATTTGAACTTATTTAACTTAGAAATCATTTGCAAAATGTTTTCTAAATTTAATTTAGTAATTAGAGAACAATTATTTAATTATTTAATTATTATTTAATTGATTAATTAATTATAAAAGAAATTAGGGCTTAATCATTTGTTAATAATGGTTTTTAAACAAAAATGTCAATCATTAAGTTAATCATGATTTGTTACTTAATTAAATTTAATTATTATTAATTAAGGATTCATTATTTATTATTATTTAATTATTTATTTAAGGTAATTATTAATTAATTATTCTTTTAAAAGAGATTTTATTTGTTTAATCATTGATTAAAGTTAATTATGTTTTAATAAGATTTAATTAATTTTTAATTATTTAATTAGAGTTTAATTACTATTTAACAATGATTTGATTCTTATTTATAAGGGTTTTAATTTATTTTCAAATCGCTTGAGTTTAAGTAATCAGTTCTTTTTTGAAATGTTTTCTTCTCAAATTTGTTTTAGTTTAGGGGATTTCCTTGTCGCTTACCCTTAAGTAGCCCCATATGATTAGGAAAAATGTCAACAGGAAAACTTGTCAACATCCCTAAAGCTATGTGAAAGGAAAATAAGTTCATAGAAAATAAGGTTGTCATAAAGATTGGTTCTTTTGAAACCCACCTTTCGACCAGAATGACCTAGTCAAAACAGTTTCGTTAGTTAACATAGAAATGCAGGCAAGGGAAAAAGCACGTTACTTGAAAACTTTATTTTATATAAGTTGAAGTCAGCTATTCGTTTTGAATTTTCATACCTTTCGATCATGTCAAAAGGATCACTCTAGCACTTTTATCCATGTCGGAAGGTCTGCTTGAGCTATTAAAGTTAAATAGCTACTTTTGACCTTGTTGGTTTCACTTATTCTATGGAGAAACCCCTTTGAAAGGTTGTTATACAGTTGAGCGTAGGTTCTTTTCGAATGTACTCCTCCTCATATGATTGCTTGCCAGCTGTATACCAGGTATCCTTCGAGGAACCCCTTTCGACCAGGTCGAAAGGGATTTTATGCTTTCAAAATAGATCCAGTTTGTAATTGCCTAAGCTTTATTCAGAATACTTGATATAAGATCATCTTGGATATTCCTAAGTTGCACTTGTAAGTGTCGAAACATCATTATCATCCGTTTTTTCCATTATATAATATTTGTCATGATGATGGTACGTTTTGCATGTATGTTATCCAAGCCAATCTTATTGACTTGCATTGATAAAATGAAGTTAAGAGAATAAGAGAGCATCATGTGCAATTGATCACTAGTCTAGCTAATGATCGTAATGATCCACCTCATAATCGAAATCCTTAATGAATCTGCACATCCCTTCATTACCATTAATCCAAAACGTGTTACATTTTAGGAGCTTTTCCCCAAATTGATTTAGGGTTTACAAAGATTTTGTTATAGCAAAGAAGTAGAAGAAAAAGAAGTGAGCTTAGGATTCCAAAATCCGGTCCCCAAAATAAAACCCCTTGGGTCTTATTTATATGAAGGTCGGCCCCTTCCGCCTAAATGCTTCCAACTTAGTCAAAAGGTCTTTCTATCTTCCCCCGCTTTCCTTTCGAAGCGGTCGAAAGGCCTCGCCTTTCCTTCAATACAGTCAAAGGCTTCTCTTTCGAGTTCTCTAACTCATCTTTACGCTTCTCCACTTATTATTTCATGCCTTTCGACCTTGTCGAAAGGGTCTTTTATCTTCCTTTCACTTTTTTTTAAGTTTTTAGTGTTCTTGTTCCTTGCTTTCTTTTGAATTACTTTCGACGCCATCGAAAGAGCCTGAAATGCGCTTTTCTCTTCATGTTGCTTTATGGTTATCAGAAGTAAAGATAGAAGCTTTCAATTCTATCGGTAGGTTGTTTACTCGGGCTTTGAAGATGTTGAAGTATCAATGGTTTTGATGCTATAAGTAGCTTCCGAACGCATGTTTGAGGATTAACGCAGAACCTTCTCTTGAAGTTACTGACTTCGACCGGTTTGAAAGTCCTTACTATGCTTTCGAAAGGGTTGTTTGGAGCAGTTTGAATAAAGGCAAAACCTTTGGTTTTGAAAGATTTGGCACACATATGAAAGGTTAATGTTCATTGCCTTTGAGAAGGGTTTCAAACCCATCCTTGCTTTTCTTATATGCGCAAATCCATATACATCGAAAGGTTGAAAATGGCAGAAGGGCAGCTCCACCTTTCTTTTTCATCTGTTTCGAAAGTTTTTCTCTATTTATCACTTGCGCGGGAGCCTGGTGCCTGCAGCTCCTTCGAAAGCCTTCTTAATGCCTTCAAAATGTTCGCTTGTGACCTTTGTCGAAACCTCTTAATATGTATTTAGAAATGACCCCAGGGTTTGAATTTATGTATCGATGAGCATCATTTAGAGTTGCAAACTAATAACCCAGATTTGGGTATTAATAATACCCGCTTAAAGTTTCTAGATGATGACTTAGACGTATATTGTAGCTTCAATTCTACTGCTTCAAATCCCAGGTTCAGGATTCGATAGATAAAATCCAAAATTAATGATAAAAACCCAAAATTCAAGTTTGAGCATTATGAGGTTCTGAAACCTAATCCGGATTAGGGTATTAACTAATGAAGTTTAGAAGTTAATAATAAGATGTTTAGAACCCAGATTTGGGTTTTAATAAGCAAGATTCCAAAATATTCTTCAGAATGGAATTCTCAAACCAAGATTCAAATATTAATGGTGGATAATAAAAAGTCATATACATTGCCTTCGTGAAAAAAATCCCAAGACCAGATCAGGGCATACGTTAGATAATCAAAAATCCACAAAAGTTATCTTCATATTAGGAATCTCCAACCCAAATTAGGGCATATGTTGGATAACCAGAAATCTCAAGTCCAGACTAGGGCATTAATAATTGAAGTCGAATAATAGCCTTGAAGCCCAGATTTAGGTGTGAGGAAGATCATAAATGGTTAGAGAAGACCCGAAACCCATAATCAGGCATTAAAAGTCTAGAAGTGGGAGTCCAAAATTCCATATTTTGAATTTTAGTTAGCGGAGTTCTGTTCTATTACTTAGTTTCTGCCATATTCGGCATGTACAAACCTTTTAGGCCTCATATGTAGTTGTAACCTGATTGGCTGCTTCTCGAGCTTGGATGTCTTAGTCCATCATTTGATATGACATTTCTTGGTCTTGGACATCTTAATCTATTGTTTGATGAGCCGCTTCTTGGGATTGGACATCTTAATCTATTGTTTGATGAGTTGCTTCTTGGGCGTGGACATCTTAGTCCGTTGTTGTCTAATGCTCTTGGTTAGCTCATTCTTAGAGGTTGGAACCAAGGGCTTATCCAACCTCCCTCTAGGAGTTGCCTTAACCTAACCAGAGGCACGACCAAGGGTTTGTCGATGCTTTAACCTACCATAGCATGGCGTGGATAAAGGCTTACACTTCTCCCTCTATGTGGTACCCTGCCCTAGCCATAGCATGGCTCAGATAGGGGCATGTCAATGCTTTAACCTAGCCATAGTGAAGGCTTACAGTTCTTCCTTTAGGGGGTACCTTGACTTGACAAAAAGCGTGGAAAATGGCTTGTCGATGCTTTAACCTGGCCATAGCATGGCGTGGATAAAGGCTTACACTCCTCCCTTTAGGAGGTGCTCTACCTTGGCCATCTCTGCTCGGACAGAGGCTTTGACCGTTAATGGTAGTGTCCAATAGGCTTTGACCGTTAAAGGTAGTGTCCAAATGCAAGGAGAATTCTACTCCCAACCATGTAGATTTTTCTTTGGAAGAAAGAGATGCTTTATTCATTAATCTTAGGAAATATGGTCTTGAATGTTTAGCGTTCCATGTTCTTGGAATCATATTGTCGTTTGGTCGGCATAACTTGTAAGCTCCTTAGGGATTACTTTGTAAATGATTAGGGGTCCATCCGTGGGATTTCTTGTATTTTCCATTATACTACGGAGTACTAGATCTCCTTCTTCAAATGATCGTGTTCTTACTTCTTAGTTGTAGTACTTTGAAATACTTCTTTGATATTCCGCTATTCTTATCGTTGCATTGTCTCTCAACTCATGTATCAAATCTAGTGATTCTCTTTTTAGTTCCTAGTTTAAATCGAACGGATATGTGATTCTTCGGTGTGGGGGTACTTCAATCTCAATTGGTAACATCGCCTTACACCCATAAGTCAGTGGGTTGGGATTATGTCCCGTTGCCATTTTGGTTGATTTCTATAAGCCCATAATACAAGTGGTAGTTCTTTAACCTAGTTTCCTTTAGCTTTGTTCAGTCACTTTTTCAAAATTGTCTTTATGGTTATATTTATAGCCTCAACTTCTTCACTTACTTTCAGATGCACAATGGAGGAAAAGCTTTTAGTGATTCCATTCTTATCACAAAATGAGAGAATTCTTCATTCTCAAATTGTGTTCCATTGTCGAAAATAATCTTCTGGGGGATTCCGAATCTGATTTTAATATTTTTGATGACAAATATGTGTACTTTTCCTGAAGTGATCTTAGGACATGATACTGCTTTAACCCATTCGGTGAAGGAATCTATGGCAACTACAGTGCATTTGGCTCACCCTTTCGAAACTGGCAATGGATCGATTAAATCTATTCCTCATACGTCAGAGGGCCACTGACTTGAAATTGGAGTTAAATGACTCGGGGATAATCTGGGAATTTTTTAGTACTTTTGGCATTTCTCGCAACTTCTCACATATTCAATAGCTTGGCTTACCATTCAGGCCAATAAAAACCTCATCTCGTTATTTTTCTTCTTCTAATTTTGTCTCATTTGAGTGGTCCCGACAGAATCCCTCATATGCTTCTACCAATGATTTTACTCTGTCTTCTAGGCTTACGCATCTTAAGTAAGGAAGTACATATCCTTTCTTGTAAAGTATTCCATCCACTATTGTGAAAGTTGGAGCTTGTCGCCTTATTTTTCTTGCTTTACCCTTGACCGATGGCAGTATTCCTTTAGCAAAACATTCAATGGCGGGAAACATCCAAGTGTTATCGTACGGGTCATTTTCTTTTGATTGACCGACCCTCTCATTTTATATTTCTCTACCAAATTCTCTTCCCTCTTCCTTATGTAACATAGCTTAGGACCTTGTCCAAACTAACAGTTCCTTTTCTTATTCAGATGCTCCCTCTTTAATACTTGGAGTCTCTAGATACCCTACTGGAACAATCTTGTTGGATCATGGATTTTAATTGCTGACATGAAACAACAATTTATGAATCTACGACTATGAAAACATCCGGACTCAACGACTCAAAGTATGGCTCATATAGTCGTATATTTTAACATGAGTCATCAAATATGTATATAGAGTCTAGTTTAGTACTTTTTAAAAATCTTTCCTCAAGAATCATCATTCACATCAAATAAACTTGCATGCATATTTTAATCAAAATCAAGTTTTCAAAAAATGCATGGAGCAAGGCTCAAACCCGGGTCACTAGTTTAGAAGGCAAGTGCTCTAACCAAATGAGCTATGGTAGTTTTTGTTTAACAATAGAATTCAGTCAACAGAATACATTTAGTCAGTCTACTAAATCTGTGCATTTTTGAATGCATGTGCATGTTTTTGAATTTAGTCGACTGAAGCTTCTATACCAATCGACTGAATTGTATATAACCATCATTTTTTTGAAAAGACGCTTCCTTTTGAATAGCCTTATTCCCCGCGAAGAATTGCAATGTGACGACTAGAATTTTGAACATTTGAAATTGAGATACTTAATTGATTTTAAATATTGGGAGTTAGTTTAACTTGAATTTTAAATATTGCTATGGATTTGGCAATTAAATTATTAAATCTAATTATCAAACGAGGGATAAAATTTGAATCTTCAATTTAAGCCTGTTAAAAATAATTTGATGGCTTAGAAAACTTATATTGATGATACTTAAGATAAGGAAGCTTCAAAATTGAATCTGAAACTGTTTTGTTCAGTATTGAAATTTATATCGTTTAGATTGATATTTAAAAAAATAGTCATCCGAGGCACAATCTCGGATTTTGATGAAACTAATTCCATTGGATCCGTAATACTATATTATTATCAGATTTCAATTTTCGTAGCATTCGGAGTTGTTATGTGGCCGTACAATGAGCAAACACGCTGAAAATTATATCGAAGTCAATATAAAAGCTGGGTTCAAAAAGCTATCTTCTCCATACGATCGAATTTGGACTCGAAACCTTTTCCATTGCGTTCAGAATAGGGGTATAACCTTATAAACGCCCGGCGGCATGCCTCGATTGGAGATCAAGATTTTTAATTGCGAAATGGAACGATTTAAATTTTAAATTTGAATTTAAAAACTCTATATATATATATGTGTGTGTGTGTGTGTGTATGTGTAATTAATATAATATTATTTCATAAGGTAAGGTACACGTTCATTTATTTCTTACACTTGGAAAATTTCATTACACGCGTTGTTTTTTTTGTAAACCAATATCTCTTTCAAACAAAAGAAAAAAAACAATCAAAATAAGAAAAAAATGCTGAGAAAAATGGCGAAGACTGCAGTGAACTCAAAATCGGTTTTTCAAAGATAAGAAATTGCCAAGCTATACTTCGATTCCATTCCTCCCAAATTATTTTTCATTCGAATCCAATGGCCGCCTCTTTCCAAATGTCATTCGAGGTCGCGATAACAAAAGAAGACTTGCTCAGTTTCAAATTTCGATCGTCGAGTGAAGACGCAGTGGCGCATTCATCACGAGTTGGGGCAACTCGATCATCATAGAACCACACTCGCGTGGGGTTCGCAGGCGACGAGAATGGAAACAGGCACGATTCATTCGATTTGGCTTGAAGGTCGACGTTGATGTCATGGAAGATGCGCGTATGATGGAAGCTCTCAGACGGGCAGGCAACAATCATATGAGGCGGCGGCGACGCGACTTTGGGAGCTCGAGATTAGGGCTTTGCAGTGGCAGCTAGTTCTTGCGAGCTCAAGGAGGAGTGCGAATTCGGGCAAGATGTTGGAAGCAATGGTGGGATGCGCGTGCTCGGTGGTGGACTCGGCGTTCTGGGCCATGGATGTAAGGTATCGGCTTCATCTTATCTTGAATTTATTTAATAATATATAAATACAGAAAAGATTTTGAAAAGAGGAAGAAAACTCTTTCTAATAAAAAAAAAGTGATTACAGTAAAGTAAATTACTGGGAAACAATAAAATATCTTATATAAATAAAGTTAAAATTTACTAGTTTATTTAGAAAATAATTTATTAAAGTGGTTAATTTGTTTTATTAACTTATTTAATTTATCTAGTTACTAAATACAAATTATTAAAGTACATTTAGTCTTAAATTTAATTTTTAGCTAAATAAATTTATTAAAAAGGAATTTGTTTAAAATTAAAAGTATTAGTTTAAAATCAAAATTATTAGTTAATTTAATTTATTAAGGGGAAATGGGTTTAAGGAATTTAATTATCAGTTTAAATTAAATAAATCTATTGAATGGAAATTTATTATTCTATTTATTTTGAATATTAATCAACTGTATAAATGTCTATATAGGGTCTAATACTGTGAAGAAGTTAAGTCTGGATGGAAAACGGATTGCATATAAAAAGGTGAGATCTTTTCACTCAATCAGATTTTTCTGATTTAATTTTAAATAGTTAAATTTAAAATTGTTGATTGTGTGCTTGGATGATAAATGATTATCAGTTGTATTGAATTAGTCCCTATGCGCCGCATAATAGCGGATGATATTATATTAAACCCATATACCGTGATATTCCACCTCGAAATGGAATAGGTATAATATATGTATTTGGAGTGATTGATTTCGCGCCTTATATAGCGGATGAGACCCTATGCGCTGCATAATAGCGGATGATATTTTATAATCCCATGTACCGTGATATTCCACCTCGAAGTGGAATTGGTATTTAATTATTGTGCTAATGTCTGTGGATGCAGGAAAACAGGTTGGAGGGATCCAACTGGATTCCCCAAATATTAAATTTTTTTCAATGTTATGTGTTGATTATTTATAATCTCTGTATGATTATATTGGTGATTGAAATCGTTGATGGCTATAGTTTAGCCCAATATATTTTTGGTATCGTAGGATACCGGAGATAAATAAAAATTGGAATTAAAATTCAAGTTGAAAATTTATATTAAAATTTATTTTTGACAATTGGATAAAATTTAAAAGAAGGAATTTTAAAAGAATAATGTTTTATCTTTGAATCCTATTGAATAGAATTCAAAAATATAGGAAAAAGGCTTAATGAATGGACTTCGATAATATTATTCAAAGGATGAAGAATTTATTTAAAAATACGGATTTTTAAATATTTTGGAAGAAATAAAGGAATTTATTTTAAAAGGAAATAAATTTAGAAATCAATTTCTAATTTAATTTGGTGTTTGAAATGATTTTAGAAAATCAATTTGGAAATTGATTCGGTGTTTGAAAATAAATCTTTGGAAACCGATTTAAAATTGATTTGGTGTTTAAAAATAAATTCTGGGAAATCGATTCTGAAATCGATTTGGTGTTTGAAATAAATGTTTGGAAAATTAATTTGGGATTTGATTTCGTATTTGAAATAAATTTGGAAATCAATTTGAAAATTAATTTGGTGTTGAAAGTGAATATTTGGGAATTGATTTGAAATTGTATATCAATGGATATTTGAAAATTTAATATTCACAATGGGAATTTTATAAAAGAAAGAGGAATTTGTCTTATAGATAGATATTTTTTATTTTTAAAGTGTAGAAAGGAATTTATGGATTTAGAATGTAAAATAAATCCAGAAAGATTTATAAATTGATTTGAATGAAGATTTTAGAATGGAATGTGTACTTTCCCTAGAAAGCCGAGTATGTTTTCAATATAGTTTATAAATATAAAATAAAGTTGTAAAGTTGGTTTTGAGGGAAGAATATTTTGGAAAAATTATTTACTTAGTTTATTTTGAAAATATTTAAAGTAAAGATATATTTTAAATATTATCGAAGTGATTATTTAAAGTTTTAATTGTTATTTGTTTTAGAAATTGGATATTTAAATAGTTATATCATATCTACTAATTCTATTTTAAAAATTACTTTGGACTTGAATTTTTAAATGAGATAATAGTATAATATTTTCATAACTAATATTTAAGCAAGTGTTTTAAAATTGTTTTATTTTGAATGTTTCCAAGTATATTTTGGGTACGTAATTATTTATACAGTATTTGAACTCGGCAAATTTTCAGTGGATTTAAATAAATATTTAGAAATTTATTCCACGTGAGGGAGGTGATTTGAAATTTGTTTTCAAAGGATTGAAGTGTGAAAAGTGATTCGAAATTTGTTTTCAAAAGATTGAAAGGTGAAAAGTGGTTTGAAATTTGTTTTCGAATGGTTGAAGTGTTAAAATTATATGTTGCGAAGATATTTTGACAATAATAATTAGGGGAAAATTATTTAAAATCTAGTGATTGTTATGAACATTGTTTGATAGTTAAATAACCGAACTATCAATATTGGCCTTTAAATGGCATTTGAATTCGATGCGACCGGGGGTCGGATTCCAAAGGGATATTCGGAAACCACATCGAATCTTTATGATGGATCTTTTATTTAAAAGATCAAAGTGGAAATTTGTTGTGATTTGTTTGAAATCTGAATGTAACACTTATTTTTAAAATAAGCACTCACTCTTCAGTTTAGCCGAAAGAGGACCTTCGTGTCATATAACCCATTTCAAACATGTGATACGACGAAATGGAAAGCATTTGAAAATGGTGGTGAAGATCGGGTGTCTTCGAGAATGATAGGATAACCTGTCGAATGATTCTTCATGGAGTTGCTCCGGTATAGAGATCTCTATATGTGATGGGGAATCCAATCGGGATTATGGATGCCCAGATTGCAAGGGCTTCTTTGGAAGTGCCTTCAGTTCTGTTCAAACCTGGAACCGACTTGTATGGTCGTATGTCTGACATTACACTTTGAGATATAAAGCTGATTTCTTTCAAATACATTACTGTTGGTGATGAAGAATGTATTCTCTTAGCTTAACACCCTTCTCTGAGACGTATGAGCTCAGAGGTTATGCAGTTGATGGTTATTAGTGATATAATCCCAATTTGGTAGTGTGACATGCTGAGTGATGCTGATCATTTATTGATCTAAGCATGGCATTCGTGAAAAGCGTAGCTTTGTGGAGGAGACTTCGTCGAACCTCATAACCCGGTAATGGTCGAAACAGGAATGTTGCGGCAAGGTTTTTAGGGGTCGCACCCTTAGGGTATGTCCATTTTCTTCTGGATAAGAGGTTATATCATGGTATGGAGCCCAGATATTTATCTGCGTGGTTGTTGCTATCAGTTGGTGAATTCGGGGATAAAGGTCGGTAACGACCGGGGATGGCTTACTTGTAGGTGTTGCCTAGTTACAGAGGTAACCCGGCCTTTTGTTGGTAAGGAACCAGTTTGGTTCTTGGGGGCGTCCCTCCAGATGAGTTTCATTTTTAAGGAAGTTTCTTAGCCTGACCATTTGTTGGAAATCCAATCACCAATATGAACTCAGTACTGTTTTAGTTGTATAACCTGCCATTTACTTATGGTGGTCGCCACTGTTAGATGGTAGCTATAGTAGGCATACAATAATGGTTGTATGCAAGCTAAGATTAATATTATACTTTCGAAAGGTTTTCTCGTATCAAGCATTTTTAACTATCACAAGGAGAAATCTCCTCCAATTCTGCATTTGCATTGCGTGTGTGGCGGGAGGCCTTATGGTAGTTTCATTTTCCAATAGCATAGCGGATTTCCTTTTATTTTCTTTGTGAAAATAACCTTTTTCAAGATCTCACACCACTCTCATGACTGACCTGGAGTTTATTGTTCCCTTTCTAAACTCTGGGTGCCCATAATTTTCCACACGGGCAGCCTAGAGCCAGGTTATCGTTATTTTGGAGCGAAGTCAATCAAGAAGTATGTTGTGGAGATCTGGAGTTTAAGCTGGATGGTGAGACGTATCATTATACTATGCATTATCCGCTGCATTGGGATTACTGCAGGTTTAGTCTTAATATGGATTAGTTGTAGTAAATGCCTAGTGATTGAATGATGTCGTTGTAAACTCTGATGATGTATTGTAATAACAGATATGACTTTTTTGTTTTAAAAAAATTCATTTATCTATTACATGTTGTTCCCCTGCAAAATGTGAGATTCTGTTTATTGTTTCTGGTTCTTCTCCTATCTTCTTCTTCTTTAACCCTAACGGTTCGGTTTTCCGGCATTCGATTGTGTGACATTTGATATAGTGGACGTATTAATGTCGACTTTCAGAAGTCAAAAAAATTCGTCGTTAGATGCAACAATTGCTATTCATTGAGAACTCTTCACCAGCAGTTGCAACTCTTTAACTACTCGATATATGTATGAATTTCAAGATCAAATTACTTCACTTGCTTGCTTATACTTGAATCTACTTTCTGAATAAAATACTCTCTTGAATTCATACATTCATTGCTTACAATCAAAATTCTATATTTCTAAAAGAAATTTGAAACTTCCTAATCTTTATATACACACAACTATACATATCATACTTGAGGAAAAAATAACAGGAAGGGTGTACTACAAGTGTAACGACACGAAATTTTTGATTCCGAAAATTCCAGATAGTTAGGAAAAAGAAGAAAGAGATAGAAGAAGAAGAAGTAAAAAAAAACACCAACATCTCACATTCGCAGCGGATCAAAATATAATATCAAATAATGATAGTTTACAAAAGAATACTATATCTGTCGATTACATCTTTAATACATTAGAGTAACACATATATACAGACACTAGATATACACAATTATCATGTCTCAGATTACAACAATATAATATAGCGGAAACACTCCATACGTTCTTGCCATCAAGTTCGCCTCCTGAGCTCCAGAATGTCCTTACCTGAAAATATGTAATACTCGGTCTGACCCAAGCATTACAACAAAGTAACACCCGAGTAAGGCTGGAAACCAGCGTGAGTAAACTCATCCAACATGGAATACAAAGCATACAACTTATATAGAACCCGAGGTAACTCGAATCAATTTACAAGTTCATAATATGTTATAGACATCACTTATTTCACACATAAGTTTTCTAAGTACCAAAGATTTATATTTAAAATAGTCCAATTCCTTTAAATCACTTCACTCCAGCTTAAAGATTTCACATATCAATCTATAAAAATTCGAAGTGTTTCGGGTATTTCCTAATACCCGAACCCGGTCTCTTCGAGTCTCATGTCATCCTAACCCAAGTTATCCAAATGAAATACACAACATTTCATATCAGAGATATCAACTCATTCAAAGCATTCAATGCCATTCAATCATCCATAAGCAAAGCTTGATCGCTACCAAAATTAGTTTAATTAATTCTAGTTGAATTTCTCACCCCAATTGAAACGACCCGCAAATCTATACCCCTTGAGTCAACACTATTCTACCTAAATCAACTCAAGTTGTACAGAAATATGAACCATTTGGGTTAAAGAAGAGGAGATAGAAGAAGAAAATAGAAAACAACATCAGAATCTAACCATCGCAACGGAATAAGATATAATAGATATTAACATATCTTTAGAACGAAACAAATTTATCTGTTCATATATTACATCATCAGAGTACATCAATCACAACTCAAAATCAATAACATACATCTAGATACACAGCTACTCTACATAGCAGAATATGTATATAAAACGAGTACGAGAGTACGTATCGTCGTTCAGCTCGTCTATTGAGCTCCATAGCATCAAATCCTGTATCCTATAATACTCGGTTTGACACAAGCATTACAGTTAAATAACACATGAGTCAGTCTGGAATACCAGCGTGAGAAAATCACACTCAATTGATAATTAAAGTTTCAAAAATCCTTTGAAAACAAAGGCATCTCGTAAGACCACGCCACAAATAAACATGTCAGGTTTTTACCTTACGATAGCTAAAACAATTTTTATAGAAATCCTCTGATATTATAATAGGGTCTATATACAAATACTTATAAAATAGCTGAAATTGTTACATCTATTAAATTCCAGCTACTAGCCACAGAGTGGGTAATACAAACAAAACTCGTACAAGGCTCGTAGGGAGAATGGATTTCCAACTAATGACTAGGCACTGGGGTACCACCTGTCACAATACGTGGCCTAGATCACAGTACCGAGGAGTACGCCTGCTCCACTGCAACACAAGACCGGGACTACCCCTTACTGGATAATCCCGAGTGAGATCATCCCGCGGTTGGGATCAGCAACCGCCCACTAAGCCGAAATAAATAGGGACATCTAGATAGGGATGACCTCACCCTGCTTGGTTGCTACCCACCTAGCCTTGCTGCATAACCCATGATTTTCAGTCATTCCCAGTTGATGAGGCTTGAGGCAAAGCGTTACCTTTTTATAACATATCCCTTAGAATGCCCATCGTCCACCTGACGATGTTTACGAAAGCATTCATTCATACAAGTCCGTCCCGGGTTCTAACGGAACCGAAGGCACTATTCCTACTACATCCATTTTGGAAATATCCTCAGGATTAGTAGCGACTAGCCCTTGCACTTCACTGCTCCATCTTCGAATCCAAAATCGTTTTCCACAAATCGAACAAACCGGATCGAAGTGGTTTTCGAGAAAAAAAATCTCGATCCCGGTCTCTTCGAAACGATCAGCGCAGTTGGCCATTATTGATAGTCGGTGATTTAACTATCAATTATTATTTACAACATCCATCAAACAATAAATAATCTCCCAAATTATTTATTTATCTCAAAAATATCTTCACAAGATATATTTTCACTTTCAAACCTTTTTGAAAACAGATTTCAAACTATCTTCTTTTCTCATCCAACTATTTCCATTTCCACTAGAATCACCAAGCACGAAACTTTAAATTTTTAAAATAATTTAAAAACACTTTATTGTAAAATATATTTAACATTTAATTTAGAAAAATTACTTTAATACTTAATTTAAAATAATAAACTAGAAATAACTAAAATAAGGTTACCTTATAACTATACATTAGATTTTCTTCTTTAAAATACCAAATCATTCTTTAAATAATTATTACGATAACAGATTAAAAATAAAATACTTACTTTGGAATTTACTTTAAAACATTTAAGCTAAGACTACTTCATTAATTGGCTAAAAATATGTACTATATGAATATTTGAAAATAGGGTTACTTTATAAAATATAAAACTAGGTTTTCACTTTAAAACATAATTACTAAGTCACTTTTTATAAATAATTACTACGGTAATAGATTTAAATAAATATTTACTTTAGAATTTTGATATTTAGAAATAATAAATTCCTAAAACATACTTTTTAAAACAACATTAAAACCTTTATTTTATTTTAAAAACTTACTTTGAAAACGTATGGTTATCTAGAGAAATATACTTCTCTTCACATTCTTCTTGAAATTACCAATTCCAAACACTTGAATCAATTTCCAAATTGATTTCCTTAACACCATTTATTCCAAATTCCATTAACTCCAGATTTAAATCCCTAATTATGATTTAAAAATATTTTTAACTGAAATACCAATTTGGATTTCTCAAATTACTTCTTTATTCTTTTAAATAAATTTAAATCTTTAAATTTTAAAATAATTCTTTATTCCTTTAAATTAATATCACATAATTTTACAATTCATTAGTTACTTTTTACTCAAATCCTTTTTCTTTTCATATTCGAAGTTATTTATTAGTATTTAGCATCACTTCCATTCCTTTTTCAATTCATTCTTAATTTATTCAATTTTCTATGATTATCTCGCTTACAATTGACTTACTTTATTTTCTTTCAAAAATCCAATTTATATATTTTTGGTAATTCATTATACTCAAATATATCAAATCAAACCATAACATTCAATATTCCAATATAATTCATCATAGGATATCAAATAATCACAACAAAGAATATTAAATAATTTAAATAAATGTTGAGGGGTCCAGTTGGATCCCTCCAACCTGTTTTCCCTGCATCCACAGACGTTAGCACAATATAAAATACCAATTCCAAAATGTACCATACTATAGCACATCAATCAATTCAACCATTCAAACAATTATTTAAATTTAATCATTTAAGTTTTAAATTCAGCTGAGTGAGGTTAACTCAACTTTGATTTTTGTAATTGCAATCCATTCCAATATTGCCTTGGTTTCTCAATTTTTGACCCTGTATAAACAATTTATGATTTATTAATATTTGAAATAATTGAACAATTTAAATCTCATTAATAAATTTAATTAACCAATTATTTTATTTAAACTAATTTTTTGGACAAATACAATTTAAGTTACATAAATAATTAAATAGATTAACTTACAAATAAACCACCTTAATAATTTATTTTAAAATAACTTGTGAACTAAAGTATCTGTGTATATATTTATTTATTTCATTTTTCATTTAAAAACTACCTACGCATATAATTATAAAATAATCTATATTGACATTTAAATTTTTACCTTCCAAATCATGCCCATACACAGACTATTTTTTTTTCCAGTTAATATGCATTTGTATAATTCTTTAAACATAACCATCTTCTAACCTATATGTATACGTTTTTTTTTTTGAAAACATTTTAGTATATTCAAATTAGAAACAGAAATTACCTGACGCCGACAAAATCAAGGCCCCAAAAACGAACCAGCGGCCGCCCTACCATCATTCGCTACCCCTCCCTATCTCGAAGCGCACGCGCTCCACTATTGACTGCACCCACTTACGCAAACTGGGCCAACAACGAAACCCTACGAACTTCGAGGCGGCCTCAGGTCGCGAGCCTGACCACCTCCCCAGATCGTCGACCTCACTGTGCCTCGCTCGCCACCTCCCACTACGCGTCGCTGCGCTATTTGCTCGATCGCCAACTTAAACTTGAACTTGATTTCGATTGACAAAGTTAGAAAGGGCTCGGCCGATTCTAGGTTTAGGGTTTCTTTGTTTTTTTACAGGGTCGAATTCGATTTCGATATCGTGAAAGAAGAAAGGAAAGAAGGTGATACGCAAGTGTCTGTTGATAGAAATCAAAATTATATATATTTTTTCAATGTCTTCGAGTTGAATTAAATAAAAAGAAGAAGGCGGCCATTATTTTCTTGTTTGATTTCGATTCTTGACTTTAGAGAAAAGGTGCTCGGATGTTGTTTAAAGCAGAAGATGGCTTGCGTGATAAGAGAAAGTTGGGGAAAACATGAGAGGCATTCACGTGCTCAAACCCATCAGCTACAGTGATTCGAAAGGAAAGAAGGCAGCTGATATGAAATAATTCAACTAAGAATAACCAGGATATAAATATTTTAAATTAAATTTAGATTCAAATTTAAAAGCAATCTAAAATCTCAAACTCCTATCGAGGCGTGCCACTAGGCGTTTATAATGTTAAACCCCTATTTCGAACACAATGGAAAAGGTTTCGAGTCCTAATTCGATCGTATGGAGAATATAGCCTTTTCGGATCCATTTATTATATTAAACTTCGATTTAATTTCAGCGCGTTTATATATCGTACGCTCACACAACAACATCGATCACTACAAAATTTGAATTCCGATAATAATTCAAAATTACGGACCCAATGGAACTAGTTTCGTCAAATTCCCAGACTGTGCCTCGGAAGGCTATTTTTAAATTCAATTTAAACGATAAAATTTCAAAACCGAACTAATCACTGTTAAATTCAATTTTTAACACTTCTATTATCTTCAATGTTATCAATAAAATTTTTATAAGACTTCAAATTATTTTTAACAGGCTTAGAATTCCAGATTCAACATTTTATCTAATTTCAACTTATTTAATTCGATAATTTGATTATCAATTAAAACATTTTATCCAATCTCAAACTCTAATTTCAACTTATTTAATTGATAAAAAGATAGTTGTGATATTTGTAATTCAAATTAAAATTACTCTATTGAATATTTAAAATCAATTAAATATTCCGATTTTAAATACTTGAAAATTTCGGGTCATCGCATTCCTTCCCCCTTTAAAGAATTTCGTCCCCGAAATTACTAGTTAGGAAGAATGGTCCAATACCCGTTTATTATTTCCCTAAAACCAAACCATTTCAATCAATTCAACATTCTACCAACTATCTTTTTATAAAAGGCCCATTATAACTCTTATTAACTTCTCAACTCTCCCATAGTTTCAAACAATATTATTTGTTTAACCATTCAAGTTTCAATTTAAAACCAAATATTGAATTATCAAATTTTTCTCAAAAATTTTCCAACTCCCTAAATTCCTAAAAAATTTCGCCAGCGTCTCCTTTGCGCGGCTAGCTCGGTACAACTACAAAAGGCCTCTACGGGCTCCCAAATTCCAAAAGGAAACAAAACGCCAAGTGGCTCGAAACAAAAACCCAATCAAATTTCATACCGAAATTTAAATGCATACCTTTTTGTCGAGCAATTCAAATTTATCTTGTGGAATAAAAACCCTTTTTTCTTTTCCTTCATAATACCTGTATATTCCACTTAGCAATAATATCCAATCACAGCATTCAAAACATTTTATCGACTTCCTTACGAAACGTCAATATTTATCCATCCTAAATATTAACTTAGAATATATTTATAATATCAATTTCCCATTTAGAATTCACCATTCTTTTCTTAAGTTTAATATAAGTGTTTAATATGCTTCCTTATTTATTTTCACTTCACCACTTTAATTTATATCTATTTCTATTCAAATTGATTCTTTCATTTCCATCCGAATTCAATTTATCTTCAACTCTGTATATTAAATTTTATCTTCCATTTATCTAATTCATATTATAATTTTATAGTAGTTTCATTCACTAATTTATTTCAACTTCCAGTTTGAAATCGTTTTGTCGTTAACAAAAATTTTTGCCAAAAATTTTCAATTTTTTTTCTAACTCCCAAAATTTCCGAATTTTTTTGACAGAGTCTCCTTTGTACGGAGGAGCTTTTGCAATTTGAAAAAGATATAAATATATATAAATCGACCCACACGGTCGGAAAAACCAAAAACAGTTCATATTTTCTATTTTTATTGCGTAGGCGTACCTTATTTAGCGTTTATAAACAAGCGGCTTATTTATTTTAGCATTTTGCACGACCAAATCCATCCATACGGCTACCCTGAACCTGTACTTACTCAATTTAAATATGTAAGTACTAAATATATGCAATTTATTGCATTTCACTAAAAATTTAAATAGCTAAAACATCGATCATGTAGCAATGCATGTGATATACTGGCATAACACAAAAATTTCACATATAATGCATGTTATATGATTTCCATAAGCATATATAAGGTTCCAACACTAGTTTTAAATTGTTTGCATTCAAATTACATACCATTCCATTCAGTTGAAGTGAGTTACAACTTACTTGCTTTTATTTAATTCATTCTAAGCAAAACAAACTCTTATCCATTCCAATTGATGCAAAAATCAATTTATCAAACCCCTATTGATTCATATAGTTTTGTTTACTTCCGTTTATTTCGAACGACCAATTTTATAACGCAATTCGACTATATTAATGTGAATAAATGATTACATAAGCTTTATAACCATTTAAATTGATTCAAACTCAATTTTACACTTAATCTCATCCCAATATAATTTATTCGCAAACTTTCGTTGCATTTTCTTTCATATCCAAAAAGATTTGATTCCAAACCATTTTATTATACATGACATCATCCCATGCTTCTATTAATTTTGAACTTAAGTTAATTTACTTCAATTCACTACCACTTCATAACTTAAGTTCACACTCATTTTAATTTATTCATATTCGCATTGGATTTATTTTCATCTCAAATCATTTTTATTTTAATCCAATTCCATACAACTCAAGCTTTATTTCCAAGCTCTATTACTTATTCACAATCTTTGATTTGATTTTCCTTTGATCAAATCCCAACCATTTCACTAATTTATTCGATTAGCTTATTCTTTTATCCATTTTAAATTTTAATTCACATTAACAATTTATTGTTGAACTTATTAATAATAAGGCCATTCAATTTATGCTTGAATTGAATTTTTTATATTCCACACCATATCCTTTTTAATCCAATTCAAATTTTCATTCAACAACACTTCCAATTATAATCCCATACTTGATTTTGTTTTTCATTTATCTCGAAAATCATTTTATAAAATCATTTTATTTGATTCTCTTGAGTTCAATCTTATTTTATATGCAAGTTCGGATTTTTATCTCAGAATACAATATTTTTATTCCTGCTTATTTATTCCCTCTTTTAAATTTTATAAGCCACTCACTTTTAATATTCATACTTCATCATCTAATACAGTCAACCATATTTACATCTTACCTTTAACTAGGGATTATATATATTTTTCTCAATGCTTTTCAATTCTTTTATAAGCTTCCGAAGTTTATTCATTCTAAGTCAATACTTGCTTAATTTACATTCATTTATTTAAGTAAGAATTTCATTCCATTCAATAATATCTATAGCTCAGCTGAATTTATTTCAACCCAAATTTATTTAGCTTAACTCCAATTAAATCTAGCTACACCATTCTTTTTCAATTTTGTTAAGCAAGGATTTAATTCCATTTAATATCACTCATGACACAACTGAATTTTGATTCAATTCAATCCAAATTTAACTAAATTTTATTTCTCAATATATGAGTTCAAAACTTATTTATTCGAAAGCTTATATTGCTCATTTGAGTCATTTCATCTTATAACCAAATTCCAGATTATATATATAACACTTACTAGCTTAAGGTATAAATTTTCATTTCACAATTATAATCATTTTACCTTTCAAATTTATATCAAATTTAGTTCAATTTCAATTTCAATTTTATTTAACTTATCTCAAGTTAAATTCAAATATATTTTCTTCACTTTCATTCACTTAAGTTAAATTTTAATTCCGAGATTAAAATTTTCAATTTCTTCTTATTGATATCAACTTTACTTTATAAGCTCAATAGTTAATCCATTTATTCATTCACAAATCCATTTTCAACCAATAAATTTTATTTCCAAACATTAATTATTTTTAGTCCATTTGAACTTATTCTACACTTATTTTTACACCATTAAATCAAGCATCATCCAATATTGAATTTCATTTCATTTGCATACCATATAAATCCTTCAGTTATTTACAAATTTTAAATCTCAAAACTTTGTTTTATTTAGTGCAACCTGACTAATTTTTTTAAACTTAAGTTCAACATTCAATTTTGAAAACATATATATATCTCACCAAACTGTTCCTTTGCATTTTCAAAATCAACCAAATTTCTCCAACAAACGTTAATCCAAAACATCCTGGTAGCAATCCCTGTTTTGGAAACTCGAAAATGAACATCGATGATGCTGCAGTCATCACCAAAATTATTTTCCAGCGACCGAAAGAGTTCAATGCTTTTATCTCTTTTTAAAACCCACCCAATATTTTTAAATTCCAAATCTCTCTAGATTTCAAATCTGATTCAGAAATATTTCTCAATATATATTATCTTCCTAACTTCTGAGAATCATTATCAATTCAAATGGAATTTAAACTCCCAAATTCCAAATCTCAAATCCTTTAAATTTATATCCAACATTGCTTTGGAATTTTATTTTATTTTAAATATTAATCACACTATAATTCACATTTAGTTTATCTTTGCAAATTTCATTTATATACAATTTGGTTTCTTAGTTTTTTTTATTGTTTCAATTCCTTAATCAATTATAATCATATTTACAAATTTCATTAATTCATTAATTTATCCCTTAATCTTAGTTATTATTTTCAATTTCTCATTCAATTTTCATTCAATAATGATGATAATTAAACATTATCACTCCTAGCATCCCAGCATCCATATATAACTATAATAATTTATGAAAAATCATTTCTTTTATATACAAAAATAGTTTTGGGCAAAATTATTTCATTTACCCTATTTAAAACAATACTGTATCGGTTTATCTTGTTCAAGGGTTTAGAAATCCCTATCGATGACATGGCGTCCCATATATCGACAAGAATCCATAAACACTCAACCAATAAATCAATGCAATATAAAACAATTTTATATTCACTAACATATACGCGCTCATATCTATTAATACTCTCAAACTCATTCTAGAGTACTATGGACTCTATTTAATGAGTAATCCCCACCAGAGCCAAGGTTATCATCCAACCTAAGCTCTGATACCAAGTGAAACGACCCGCAAATCCGTACCCCTTGAGTCAACACTCTTCTACCTAAATCAACTCAAGTTGTACAGAAATATGAACCATTTGGGTTAAAGAAGAAGAGATAGAAGAAGAAAATAGAAAACAATATCAGAATCTAACCATCGCAGCGGAATAAAATATAATAGATATTAACATATCTTTACACCAAAACAAATATTCTGTTCATATATTACATCATCAGAGTACATCAATCACAACTCAATATCAATAACATACATCTAGATACACAGCTACTCTACACAGCGGAATATATATAAAACAAGTACGAGAGTACGTATAGTCGTCCAGCTCATCTCCTGAGCTCCACAGCATCAAATCCTGTATCCTATAATACTCGGTCTGACCCGAGCATTACTGTTAAATAACACCCGTGTCAGTCTGGAATACCAGCGTGAGAATACCACACTCAGTTGATTATTAAAGTTTCAAAAATCCATTGAAAACAAAAGCATCTCGTAAGACCACGCCACAAATAAACATGTCGGGTTTTTACCTTACGATAGCTAAAACAATTTTTATAGAAATGCTCTGATATTATAATAGGGTCTATATACAAATACTTATAAAATAGCTGAAATTGTTACGTCTATTAAATTCCAGCTACTAGCCACAGAGTGGGTAATACAAACAAAACTCGTACAAGGCTCGTAGGGAGAATGGATTTCCAACTAATGACTAGGCACTGGGGTAACACCTGTCACAGTACGTGGCCTAGATCACAGTACCGAGGAGTACGCCCACTCCCATGCAATACAAGACCGGGACTACCCCTTACTGGATAATCCCGAGTGAGATCACCCCGCGGTTGGGATCAGCAACCACCCACTAAGCCGAAATAAAAAGGGACATCTAGACAGGGATGACCTCACCCTGCTTGGGTGCTACTCACCTGGCCTTGCTGCATAACCCCTGATTTTCAGTCATTCCCATTTGATGAGGCTTGAGGCTAAGTGTTACTTTTTAGAACATATCCCTTAGAATGCCCATCGTCTACCTGACGATGTTTACGAAAGCATTCATCCATACAAGTCCGTCGTGGGTTCGAACGGAACCGTAGGCACTATTCCTACTACATCCATTTTGGAAATATCCTCAGGATTAGTAGCGACTAGCCCTTGCACTTCACTGCTCCATCTTCGAATCCAAAATCGTTTTCCACGAATCGAACAAACCGGATCGAAGTAGTTTTCGAGAAATAAATCTCGATCCCGGTCTCTTCGAAATGATCAGCGCAGTTGGCCAATATTGATAGTCGGTGATTTAACTATCAATTATTATTTACAACATCCATAAACAATAAATAATTTCCCAAATTATTTATTTATCTCAAAAATATCTTCACAAGATATATTTTCACTTTCGAACCTTTTTGAAAATAGTTTTCAAACTATCTTCCTTTTCTCAGAATAAATTCCAAGTATTTCCATTTCCACTGGAATCACCAAGCACAAAACTTTAGATTTTTAAAATAATTTAAAAACACATTATTGTAAAATATATTTAACATTTAATTTAGAAAAATTACTTTAATACTTAATTTAAAATAATACTCCAGAAATAACTAAAATAAGGTTACCTTATAACTACACATTAGATTTTCTTCTTTAAAATACCAAATCATTCTTTAAATAATTATTACGATAATAGATTAAAAATAAAATACTTACTTTGGAATTTACTTTAAAACATTTAAGTTAAGACTACTTCAATAATTGGCTAAAATTATATACTATATGAATATTTGAAAATAGGGTTACTTTATAAAATATAAAACTAGGTTTTCACTTTTAAAACAGAATTACTAAGTCACTTTTTATAAATAATTACTACGGTAATAGATTTGAATAAATATTTACTTTAGAATTTTGATATTTAGAAATAATAAATTCCTAAAACATACTTTTTAAAACAATATTAAAACCTTTATTTTATTTTAAAAACTTACTTAGAAAACGTACTTGGCTATCCAGAGAAATATACTTCTCTTCACATTCTTCTTGAAATTTCCAATTCCAAACACTTGAATCAATTTCCAAATTGATTTCCAATTAACCCCATTTATTCCAAATTCCATTAACTCCGGTTTAAATCCTTAGTTATGATTTAAAAATATTTTTAACTGAAATACCAATTTGGATTTCTCAAATTACTTCTTTATTTTTTTAAATAAATTTAAAACTTCAAATTTAAAATAATTCTTTATTCCTTTAAATTAATATCACATAATTTTACAATTCATTAATTACTGTTTATTCAAATCCTTTTCTTTTCATATTCGAAGTTATTTATTAGTATTTAGCATCATTTCCATTCCTCTTTCAATTCATTCTTAATTTATTCAATTTCCTATAATTATCTCGCTTACAATTGACTTCCTTTATTTTCTTTCAAAAATCCAATTTATATATTTTTGGTAATTCATTATACTCAAATATATCCAATCAAACCATAACATTCAATATTCCAATATAACTCATCATAGAATATCAAATAATCACAACAGAGAATATTAAATAATTTAAATAAATGTTGAGGGGTCCAGTTGGATCCCTCCAACCTGTTTTCCCTGCATCCACAGACGTTAGCACAATATAAAATACCAATTCCAAAATGTACCATACTATAGCACATCAATCAATTCAACCATTCAAACAATTATTTAAATTTAATCATTTAAGTTTTAAATTCAGCTAATTGAGATTAACTCACCTTTGATTTTTTGTAATTGCAATCCATTCCAATATTGCCTTGGTTTCTCGATTTTTGACCTTGTATAAACAATTTATGATTTATTAATATTTGAAGTAATTGAACAATTTAAATCTCATTAATAAATTTAACTAACCAATTATTCTATTTAAGCTAATTTTCTAAACAAATACAATTTAAGTTACAAAAATAATTAAATAGATTAGCTTACAAATAAACCACCTTAATAATTTATTTTAAAATAACTTGTGAACTAAAATATCTGTGTATATATTTATCTATTTCATTTTTCTTTTAAAAACTACCTACTCATATACTTATAAAATGATCTATATTGCCATTTAAATTTTTAACTTCCAAATCATGCCCTTACACAGACTATTTTCTTTTTCTTTTTTTCAGTCAATATGCATTTGTATATTTCTTTAAACATAACCATCTTCTGACCTACATGTATACGTTTTCTTTTTTCTTTGTTGAAAACATTTTAATATATTCAAATTAAAAACAGAAATTACCTGACGCTGACAAAATCAAGGCCCCAAAAACGAACCAACGGCCGCCCTACCATCAATCGCTACCCCTCCCCATCTCGAAGCGCACGCCTCCACTATTGACTGCACCCACTCATGCAAACTCGGCCAACATCGAAACCCTGCGAGACACGAGAACTTCGAGGTGGCATCAGGTCGCGAGCCTGACCACCTCCCCAGATCGTCGACCTCACCGCGCCTCGCTCGCCACCTCCACTACGCGCCGCTGCGCTATTTGCTCGACCGCTAACTTAAACTTGAACTTGATTTCGATTGACAAAGGAAGAAAGGGATCGGCCGATTCTAGATTTAGGGTTTCTTTGTTTTTTTTACAGGGTCGAATTCGATTTCGATGTCGTGAAAGAAGAAAGGAAAGAAGGTGATACGTGAGTGTCTCTAGATAGAAATCAAAATTATATATTTTTTTCTATGCCTTCGAGTTGAATTAAAGAAAAAGAAGAAGGCAGCCATTATTTTCTTATTTGATTTCGATTCTTGACTTTAGAGAAAAGGTGCTCGGATGTTGTTTAAAGCAGAAGATGGCTTGCGTGATAAGAGAAAGTTGGGGAAAACACGAGAAGGCGTTCACGTGCTCAAACCCATCAGCTACAGTGATTCGAAAGGAAAGAAGGCAGCTGATATGAAATAATTCAACTAAGAATAACCAGGATATAAATATTCTAAATTAAATTTAGATTCAAATTTAAAAGCAATCTAAAATCTCAAATTCCTATCGAGGCGTGCCTCTAGGCGTTTATAATGTTAAACCCCTATTTCGAACACAATGGAAAAGGTTTCGAGTCCTAATTCGATCGTATGGAGAAGATAGCCTTTTCGGATCCATTTATTATATTAAATTTCGATTTAATTTCAGCGCGTTTATATATCGTACGCTCACAGAACAACACCGATCACTACAAAATTTTAAATCCAATAATAATTCAATATTACGGACCCAATGGAACTAGTTTCTTCAAATTCCGAGACTGTGCCTCGGAAGGCTATTTTTAAATTCAATTTAAACGATAAAATTTCAAAACCGAACTAATCGCTGTTAAATTCGATTTTTAACACTTCTATTATCTTCAATGTTATCAATATATTTTAATAAGCCTTCAAATTATTTTTAACAGGCTTAGAATTCCAGATTCAACATTTTATCCAATTTCAACTTATTTAGTTCGATAATTTGATTATCAAATACATTGTGATATTCGTAATTCAAATTAAAATTACTCTATTGAATATTTAAAATCAATTAAATATTCCAATTTTAAATACTTGAAAATTTCGGGTCGTCACACCAATCACTTAGTTTTCTTCACTTGTCATTAATTAATTTCAAATCAATTAATCAATCATCCCTTCATTATTCAACTTAATTAATCACCCTGGATTAATTATCCTTCAATTACATTCAAGTAATTATCTTTAATTAACTTCACAATATTAATTATTCTTAACCAAAATCAATAAGTAATATTTAATTACTTCATAAATTAATTAACTATATTAATTACATTAATCCTTAATTACTTATATTAATTAATTTCTCATAAGTCACTTATTATTGATTCATTAGTCTTTATTAATCAATCTTTAATTACATCATTAATTATATAAATTGATAATTTCTAATTACATTTTAATTTATCCTAATCTAATTTATTTACATTAAATAATTAACCATTAATTAAACCACAATTATTAATCACTCTTGATTTATCTCACCTTGTCATTATCTACTCTTTTATTTATTTTATTAAATAAATTAATTACTCATTTTATAAAGAAGTTTAAAGTAATTTTAAAACCAAATTCATTTTTAAATTCAATCAATTTAAAAAAATGCACTTTAACATTCCAGTTGTAAAAATAATTTAAATTTAAAACCTTATTTGTTTAAAAATCCAGATTCTCTCTTGAGTTCCAGATTTAACTCTGATTCAAAACTTGTTTTAAATCTCTACTTTACAATTTAACTTCAGTTTTCAAATATCACTTTTACTTCTTTCCAACCCATTCTTATTTTTATTCCATCATTATTTCTTCACCCTTATATTTCTTTCAAAATCCAATTTTATATATTTTGATAACTCAGGGTACCGAAATATTCAAGCAAACCACAGAATTCAATATTCCAATTACCAATAATATTCATCACAGAATATCAATCGCTCCAATATATTCTATATACTACTATATAATATAGCACATCAAAACAATTCAATCATTCAATCAATTATTTAAATTCAACCATTTAAATTTAAAAATCCAGAAGAGTGAGATTAACTCACCTTTCTTTTATTTGCAATTCCATCCAATCCTCACATTTTTTCTTTACAATTATTTAATTCAATAATTTACTTATCAAATAAATTATGATAATTGAATTCAAATTAAAAATTAACTTTTGAATATTTAAAATCAATTAAATATTTAAATGGTTAAAAATTTCGGATCATCACATTCCTCCCCATAAAAGAATTTCGTCCCCGAAATTACTAGTTAAGAAGAATGATTCAATATCATTACTATTTTCCCAAAACTAAACAGTTTTTATCAACTTGCCATAACCTATCTTTTATTAAAGACCCACTATTACTTCAACCAACTTCCAAAACCTTCCATAGTCTCCCACAACATTATTTACTTCATTTATTTAAATCTAATTTAAAATTCAAATTTAAATTATCACAACTTTCTCAAAAAATTTCTAACTCTCTAAATTTTCAAAATTTTTTGCCAGCGTCCCCTTTGCGCGGCTAGCTCGGTACAACTACAAAATGCCTCTACGAGCTCCCAAAATCCAAAAGAAAACAAAAGGCCAAGTGGCTAGATCAAAAACCCAATCAAATTCCATATAGATATTTAAACACATACCTTTTTGTCGAGCAATTCAAATTTATCTTCTGAAATCAAAACCAATTTTCCTTTCCCTTTATAATACCTGCATATCTTACTTAGCAATAATATCTAATCGTAACTTTTCAAATCATTTTATACATTTCCTCCATAGGTTTCATATCTACTTTTATTCGAATTAGTTTTTCCATTTCCATATGAATTCAATTTGTCTTCAATTCTAAATATTGAATTTTATCTTCCATTTATAACTGATTCATATCATTATCTTAAATAAGTTTCATTCACTAATTTATTTCAATTTTCAATTTGAAATCGTTTTGCCGTTAACAAAATTTTTCCCAAAAATTTTCAAAAATTTTCTAACTCCTAAAATTTTCGAATTTTTTTGGCAGAGTCTCCTTTGTACGGAGGAGCTTTTGCAATTTGACAAGAGATATAAATATATATACATCGACCTATGCAAAAACAGTTCATATTTCCTATTTGTATTGCGTAGGCGTACCTTTATTTAGCATTTAAAGCAAGCGGCTTATTATTTTAGCTATTAGCGCAACCAAATCCAGCCAAACGGCCTTCAGGTACCTGTATTTACTCAATTTAAATATGTAAGCACTATATATATGAAGTTTATAACATTTCTCTTACTTAAACAACTACAACACATCAACTCTAAAAGAAATGTATTCTAAATAACTTCCACAAGCAATTGATATGATTTCAACACTATTTCAATTTCTTTCAACCAATTCATATAACATTTCGTTCAATTTTATTGGTTTACAACTCAATTGCTTACATTCAATTTATTTTAACCCAACAGCTCACATTCACTTCAAATGGTTCAAAAAAATCAATTTTATTTGCTTCTATTAATTCACTGAATTTCTTTACCTTCGTTTACGTCAACGACAACTATTTTTATGCAAATTCGTCGATATTCGCTTAACAGAGTATCCATTTTAGTTTACAGCTACTTCAAATTAATTTCAACTCATTCTACATTTAATTCCATTTCATTTCTAATTTATTCACCAACCATACATTTGCATTTCATTTCATCTCCGCATTGGTTTCATTTTAAAACTATTTCATTTAGCTTGACACCGTTCGATGCTTATATTAATATCCATTTTTTCCAAATAAATTTAACCCAAATCTTTATTTAATGGTCTTCCATTCTTACTCGAAACCAAGCTTTTATTGACTTAAGTAATTTTACTTCAAATTAATACGCCTCATAACTTAAGTTTATTCTGATAACCCAATTCAAATTAAAACTTTTATTTAATTTTTATTAAATCACACTTCATCCATTTATTACTTAATTCAGTTAACCCATTTACTCACCCCATTTTAAATTTTAAATTCACTTACTTAATTCATTTTCGAATTTATTTTATTAATACAAAGTCATTCTCAATTTATTTCCACTACCTGGGTTTTTTTTGCAACTCAAACCATGTCCATTATAATTCAATTCTATTTTATTTTAACAACATCTCCACTTATTTTAATTCATTATCAAATCTAAGTCGAATTCTATTTATAATTTGAATTTATTTCCAAACTTCATTATTAACTTACAATCCATTTTATTTAACCGAGTTAAAATTTTATTAACATACTCTATCAAATAATTTATTTAGCTAATTAGCCTACTTCCAACCTTTATATCAATATTCGATTTTATTCCAAATCACTTCATTAAATTTTCCTGAGTTCAAAATATTTTTTTTCATTCTTCCAGTTTGGATTTCTTTCTTTTTCCAAAATTCCATCACTTTTAATTTAAAATTTTAGAAATGCTTTTAAATTCACATAATACTATTAAAATAGTTTTTTTACAAAACTACTTCTTATAACTTGATGTTTCAACCAGTCCATCCTTTTTCTCACAGAAAGTCAGTCATACGTTGATCAGGCGTAGGACTGAAAATCTATAAGTAATTGGTAAACCCGTTTTCAACACCCAGTGAAAATACTTGTGAAAATACTTGTGAAAATAATTTTATTGAAAATATAGAAAACAGTTTTTGAAAATAGAGGAAATATCTTTGGTGAGAATGCTCTGGAAATCATCGCCCCCATCCATAGTAGCAGTTACATTCCAGGGTTACGTTGCCATGGTAGCAAAAGTCCATGTAACCGTAGGCACTCCTTGCCCCTCGGTTACACCATGGAACCCACAACAGATCGCACTTACATTCCAGGGTTACGTTGCCATCGCAGCAAAAGTCCATGTAACTGTAGGCACCAGCGTCCTTAGACTTTCGCTACACACTACTCATAATCCTCAGGAACTAGTTTTGTCTGGACTCCTCACAGGATCAACTTTAGAAACCCCACTTAGGGTTCAAGGCAGTTCCACTCGGTGGCACTCCTGAGAAGTTCATTTCAAGGGAGCGCCTTTTTCCCTAGAGCCATTATCAAAACACTTTATACTATATACATATAGTATCTTTCAAATCATACACCTAGTATGAATCTCATACAAAGCTCCTTTAAACAAAATCGATTATCCCAAAATCGATAATTCTCAAACTAGGCTTTCCAAATTCCAATATTGGTTTCACCCAAAAATCAAAAGCCTTTCCAAATCCAAAGGTTGCCAAAACCTTTTTCCAAAATCCTCATAAGATCCTTTATATATATATATATAATTTTTTCTTTAAAAACTTTAGATCATTTCAATCTTGTATAAAACTCCTTTTATACTTCAAACACTTTCAAAATCCTTTTTTTCCGTCAATAGATACAACAAGGGGAGATTTATCTTATGTATAACAAAGATATATAAATTTGTTTATTCAAAATCAAATATTCAAATTTGATTACTCTTTCCAATATCAATTTCATTCAAAACTGTACGACGTACACTTATCATCCGTACACTATACCAATCTAATCGCTCACTCGATCACACAATTTCACTTTCGAACTAGTATCGTCCATCCGACTTCCTAGTGCGGACTCGGATCTGGTTTCTTGATCAGAAACCTTCATTCTCCTTGCATAGCTATTGCTATGATAGAGAATATGCAGAATCAATCAAAAATCCATATCCAGGCTCATTGTCGAAAATCGAGTGAAAAAACCCAATTCAGATCGATAAACTATCTCGAAATTCTATGCTCGAATCCGAATCAAATCAATATGCGAATAGAATAATATACGTACATCCTACGTAATTATCTTCATTGATTATTAACTAAATCAATTTCCTTTCTATTCACAATTCCTTTAATTTCTATCCACATATTTACAATTGCTTCAACTGCATTGGATTATCACTTCAATTCTTATCCCAGATGGGTATTTAATCCATAACAGTTTGAACTCCAACCATTTTATATTTCGAAAATAGCTTGAAATTTTTAAAAATAGATAAGTAGTTGAAAAATAATTATTAGTTTGCAAAATAGCTGTAAAATAGTTAACTAATTGTAAAATAGTTGGAAAATAGTTAAATAGTTATAGAAATTTTAGATAATTGTAAAATTGTAACTAATTTGTAAAATAGTTGAAAAATAGTAATTTCTTAATAAAACAGTTGAAAAATTGTTAATAGTTCCAAAAACAATCGTAAAACAAATATATAATAATTTGGCTTTGAAAAAGCAAAGCTGTATATATTAAATAGCTTGGAAAAAAATAAGTTTATATTATAAGTGATCAGGGGGTGGTAACTCATATAACAAGAGGAAACTTTGCACAGAGTTCCATTACGGTTGGCTTCGGGATTTTTTATGGGCACAGGCATCTCAGGTAATTCAGTCTTATAGTTCTTCATTATCTGTATTAAAACAATTTATATTGAAAATAGTCTAGAGTCAAAACTGTGCATTTTCCCATCAATTCAACTTAAATTTCCACTTCCATTTAAGTTGACTCAATTCCAATTTGAATAATCTTCAGTTTCTATTGAAATTGATTTAACCCCAATTCAAGTTGAATCAATCCTGATTTCTTTCCCAATTTAAATCAAATTCCATTTGATTTTAAACCTATTCAACTTTAATTATAATTTCAAATCATTCCAATCAATTTGGACTAATATCAATTGAACCCGTTTCAATTTCAAATCATTTCAATTCAATCCAATTCAAATTTTCCATTAAATTTTTTAAACTTATACATCTTCAATCTTAAATCCAATTAATTCGAATCGGATTCAATTTGAATGAATTCAATTCCAATTTCAAATTTAAACCATCTCGAATTATATAAATTCGAGTTAAATTCTCAAAGGTTGATTTAACCTTTTAAACCAAATTAACCTTTATCAAAAGTTTTTAAATAATTTAATTTCTAAGCTCAAATTCTAGAATTCCATTTTCAATTAATTTAATTTTAATTTGGTTGTATTTCTAGTACCACTTAATTTAATTCCAATTCAATATTTCAGTTTGGTTGTATTTTATATTACTTTTTAATTTAATTCCAATAGTTTAACAAACAATCACCTTAATATTTATTAGAAGGAAATATTACTTTATATATCAAAAATATTTTATATATAAAATCATTTAAAACCTTTATATAAGAAAATAACAAGTATGCTCTCATATATATATATAAACATATATACATATGTACGTATATGTATACATATACATATATATACACACACACACATACACTCAACTCATCGTAGAGTACCACGGACTCTATTTAAGGAGTAATCCCTACCAGAGACAAGATTCTCGCTTAACCTTTCAGCTCTGATACCAACTGTAACGACCCAAAATTTTCGATTCCGAAAATTCCAAATAGTAAGGAAAAAGAAGAAAGATATAGAAGAAGAAGAAGTAAAAAAATAGAAAAACACCAACATCTCACATTCGCAGCGAATCAAAATATAATATCAAATAATGACAGTTTACAAAAGAATACTATATCTGTCGATTACATCTTTATTACATCAGAGTTACACATATATACAGACACTAGATATACACAATTATCATGTCTCAGATATACAACAATATAATATGGCGGAAACTCTCCATACGTTCTTGCCATCAAGCTCGCCTCCTGAGCTCCAAAACGTCCTTACTTGAAAATATGTAACTCGATCTGACCCGAGCATTACATCAAAGTAACACCCGGGTCAGGCTGGAAACCAGCGTGAGTAAACTCATCCAACATGGAATACAAAGCATATAACTTATATAGAACCTGAGGTAACTCGAATCAATTTACAAGTACACAATATGTTATGGAAATCACTTATTTCACACATAAGTTTTCTAAGTACCAAAGATTTAGATTTAAAATAGTCCAATTCCTTTAAATCACTTCACTCCAGCCTATAGATTTCACATATCAATCCATAAAAATTCGAAGTGGTTTCGGGTATTTACTAATAACCGAACCCGGTCTCTTCGAGTCTCATGTCATCCTAACCCAAGTTATCCAAATGAAATACACAACATTTCATATCAGAGATATCAACTCATTCAAACCATTCAATGCCATTCAATCATCCATAAGCAAAGCTTGATCACTACCAAAATTAGTTTAATTAATTCTAATTTAATTTGTTACCCCAATCACTTAGTTTTTTTCACTTGTCATTAATTAATTTCAAATCAATTAATCAACCATTCCTTCATTATTCTCTTAATCAATCACCCTGGATTAATTATCCTTCAATTACATTCAAGTAATTATCTTTAATTAACTTCACAATATTAGTTATTCTTAGCCAAAATCAATAAGTAATCTTTAATTACTTCATAAATTATTAATTACATTAATCCTTAATTACTTATATTAATTAATTTCTCATAAGTCACTTATTATTGATTCATTAATCTTAATTAATCAATCTTTAATTACATCATTAATTATATAAATTGATGATTTCTAATTACATTTTAATTTATCCTAATCTAATTTAATTGCATTAAATAATTAACCATTAATTAAACCACAATTATTAATCACTCTTGATTTATCTCATTCTATCATTATCTACCCTTTTTATTTATTTTATTAAATTAATTAATTACTCATTTTACAAAGAAGTTTAAAGAAATTTTAAAACCAAATTCATTTTTAAATTCAATCAATTTAAAAAAATGCACTTTAACATTCAAGTTGTAAAAATAATTTAAATTTAAAAACTTATTTGTTTAAAAATCCAGATTCACTCTTGAGTTCCAGATTTAACTCTCATTCAAAACTTGTTTTAAATCTCTACTTTACAATTTAACTTCAGTTTTCAAATATCACTTTTATTTCTTTCCAATTCATTCTTATTTTTATTCCATCATTATTTCACTTTCAAAATTCACCCTTATATTTCTTTCAAAAATCCAGTTTTATATATTTTGATAACTCAGGGTACTGAAATATTCAAGCAAACCACAACATTCAATATTCCAGTTACCAATAATATTCATCATAGAATATCAATCACTCCAATATATTATATATACTACTATATAATATAGCACATCAAAACAATTCAATCATTCAACCAATTATTTAAAGTCAACCATTTAAATATAAATAAAAATCCAAAAGAGTGAGATTTACTTACCTTTGTTTTATTTGCAATTCCATCCAATCCTGACTTGTTTCTTCACAATTATTTAATTCAATAATTTACTTATCAAATAAATTGTGATAATTGAATTCATATTAAAAATTAACTTTTAAATATTTAAAATCAATTAAATATTCCGATTTAAATTGTTAAAAATTCCAGATCGTCACAACAAGTGACAAATCCGTGTTATTAGAACACACAAGGTAAAGACAATCTACTTTGTAATCAAAGTCATGTTCGGTTGCTCAAGCGGTCAAGTCCTATTCTGTTCCTCAGGCGGTCAAGTCCTGTTCAGTTACCTAGGTGGTAAAGTCTTGTTCGGTTGCTCAAGCAGTGTAATACATGTTCCTTCGGGTTAAGTGAGGGTTGATAGTTTTAATTCCAGAAGGAGTCTGGGGATAGACGTAGAACGAGAGTTCGAACCAATATAAAAATCACCGATGTCATTTTATTTATTGCTTTAACTGTTTACTTTACCATTTATTTTTATACTCATATTCCACGTCCGTAGATAACTTAATTTATATCGCGCTGCCACTACATTTACATCGTTTACAACTGTTGGCCATTTTGATCCTATAGCATAGCAGTCACTTTCATTTGGTATCGGAGCATAGTAACTTTCATTTAGTATCAGAGCCTGGAACTCTATCGATCGTAACAATATCATAGAATAATGGCCAGAAAAAGGTTTGGTCGAAATACAACAAGCAAAAGGCCTAAAATATCAGAGCAACGACCAATGTGGAATGTAAAAAGGTACTTTATAATTTACAAATTTCAGTAAATGAGAATAATGAATTAGTTAGTATAAGTGAAAAGATCTCAAAGCTTAATTTTCTTATTTTAGAAAAGATGAAATCAATCAAACTTGAAAATGAGAAATTGAACAATGAGAAATTAGATTTAGAAAATCAACAGGGTGTTTCGAAAAATAATTTTGAGGTTCTTAAAGATTTTCTAAACGAATGAAATACTATGTTTGAAAAAGAAAAAGAAATTTTTTCAAAAGATATTACGGATTTGAAAAGACAAAAAGATTTATTATAATCATCTTTAGATAATTCAGAATCTCAAATTTTTCTTCTCGAAAATGAGAACTATAAGTTAAAAAAAGAGAATTCTGAATTAAACAAGCAAATCGATATTTTGAAAAACAGTAATATTTCTTTTGAAAATAATAATTGTGACCTTAAAGCTAAATTTGATAAACTTAACATTGAACAAAGGTCAAAACAATTTAAACATGATTTTATCTAGTTTTAGACCTTTACATGATAAAAGTGGTTTAGGATATAATAAAACCGATCGTAGAAATAGCACTAGAAACGCTTTCATGTATACTAAATATGTTAGTGCTAGTACTAGGTTACGAGTAAAGTCTAAATCCAATTTTTATAGAAATTCAAATACTGCTATGACTAATAATGTTTATAATTTCTTTAGAAGTACAAAATCATTAACGGAAAATATGGATAAAAATTATTTAAGTATTTGGGTTCTTGTTAACTGGAAAAATAGAGAAAAATACATTGATGATTATTTTGATATGGTAGTTAATAATGAAAATTATACTCATAAAGGTTCAACCCCACCCAGATGGGTATGGTTTCCTAAAAATTAGGAAATTATAAGAACCTTGGGTATTGCATGCTTTAAATGTTAATTTTTTCCAAATACTTTACATTATAAGTAGTAGTTATTTTGTTCTATATTGTTATGTCTTAACACTTGTGTGGAATATAATTTTTGTCGTCATATAAACTCTCATTTTTTTCGATGACAAAGGGGGAGAAAGATATTGCTCTAACACTATTTGCAAGAATAAACAATTCAAGCACAAATTAAGTGGGAGAAAAGAGTAATTATTTACAGGAATATATAACATAGATTCAGGGGGAGAAATCTATAGAAAAATTATAGGAATATATTCGGGGGGAGAGATAAGTCAACAAAGATTGTCGAAGATTCGTCCGTAGCAATTGGAGTTGTCATCATCAAAAATGAGGAGAATGTTGGATCATAGGTTTTGATTGCTGACATGAAACAAAAACTCACGAATTTATGACTACGACAACATCCAAACTCAACGATTCAAAGTATGGTTCATACAGTTATATATTTTAACAAGAGTCATCAAATGTGTATATAGAGTCTAGTTTAGTGCTTTGTTAAAATCTTTCCTCAAGAATCATCATTCACATTCAAATAAACTTGCATGCATATTTTAATCGAAATCAAGTTTTCAAAAAATGCATGGAGCGGGGCTCGAACCTAGGTCACTTGTTTAGATGGCAAGAGCTCTAACCAAATGGGCTATAGTAGTTTTTGTTTAACAATAGAATTCGGTCGACTAAATACATTCAGTCAGTCGATTGAATCTGTGCACTTTTGAAAATTCAGTCGATTGAAGCTTCTATACCAGTCGACTGAACTATATGTAACGGTCATATTTTTGAAAAGACACTTTCTTTTTGAATAGCCTACTTCCACGCGAAGAGTTGCAGCCATCGCTATTCATTGAGAACTCTTCACCAGCAGTTGCAACTCCTTAACTACTATATATATGCATAAATTTCAAGATACTTCACTTACTTTCTTATACTTGAATCATATTTTTTGAATAAAATACTCTCTTGAATTCATACATTCATTGCTTATAATCACAATTATATATTTCTAAACGCAATTTGAAACTTCCTCGTTTTCAGACACACAAACTACACACATCATACTTGAGGAAAATATTAAGGAAGGGTGTACTACAAGTGACAAATCCGTGTTATTAGAACACACAAGGTCAAGACAATCCACTTTGTAGTCAAAGTCATGTTCGGTTGCTCAGGCGGTCAAAGTCCTGTTCTGTCGCTCAGGCGGTCAAAGTCCTGTTCCGTTGCTCAGGCGATCAAAGTCCTATTCTGTTGCTCATGCGGTAGAAGTCATGTTCGGTTGCTCAGGCGGTGTAAACCTATTCCTTCGGGTTAAGTGAGGGTTGCTAGTTTTAATTCCAGAAGGAGTTTGGGACTGGACGTAGAATGGGAGTTCGAACTAGTATAAAAATTCTTGGTGTCATTTTACTTTACTACTATTATTATTTTCCGCACTAGTTATTTTTATACTCATATTCAACATCAGTAGATAACTTAGTTTATATCGCATTGCCACTACATTTAAATTATTTACAACTGTTGGCCATTTCGATCCTATAGCATAGTTGTCACTTTTATTTGGTATCGGAGTACAGCCACTATCAAATCCGTGTTTCTTGGGCTTTCCTTGAGCTTGCTGATTTCGCTAATGAATCTGCCTGTGAGTTTTCCACCATTGGAACTTGATGTATGGAAAAATCTTCAAACAAAGCAAGCATTTTCAGTATCTTCTTTACATATAAAGATAGCTTGGAGTCCTTTGATTGATATATTTGCTTCACTTAATTTACCATTAGCTGGGAATCACTAAAGGTTTTAATCCATGGGATTTTGAGCTCTAATGCTAAAGTTAGCCCTACTTCCGGTGATTCATATTCAGCCACATTATTCATTGCGAGGAATCCTAATTTTATGAATGTAAGCTGTGTCCGTCCAGTGTTATTATCACATATCTTACACTAGCCCCTTGTTCATTTGATGCACCACCGACAAACAAATGCCACAAAGGATTATGATCCTCTTCCTTTTCTAATTACTCTTTAATGAAGTTAATGTATTCATTGATGAAATCTGCCAATGCTTACACTTTGATTGTGGCTCGCGGCTGAAATTCTACATCGAATTGGTTGAGCTTGATTCCCTATTTTACCAGCCTTCCTAAATCCAGCTTATTGAAAACTTGTTTTAGTGGGAAATTGTTCAATACCTTGATCGGATGTGCTCCAAAATATGCTCTAAGTTTTCGTGCAGTGAGGATCAAGCAGTAAGCTAGCTTTTACATCACTGTGTATCGAACTTCTGAATCCTTCAATCGTCGGCTTACATAATACATATGCAGTTAAGCTTACTTCCTTCTCTAATCAATACGGAGCTGACCGCATGCTCTGAAACTACCATGTATAAGTATAAGATCTCTCCATTCTTGGGACTAGAAAGTATCGGTGGCTTTCTCATATGGCATTTTATCTCCTGAAAATATTTTTTGTAATTTCCCCCCCTCAAAGTTCTTTTTCTTGATTACATCAAAAAAGGGGATACATTTATCAATAGCTTTGGAAATGAACCTGCTTAGGGCGGCTGCCCTTCCATTTAAACTTATTACCTCTTTACTGGTTTTGGCTTTAGCCATGTCCTTAATAGCTTGAATTTGATTAGGACTAGCTTTAATCCCTTGGGCACTAACAAGATACCCTAAAAACTTCCCCAAATGGACTCCAAAGGAGCATTTCTATGATTTCAATATCATTTGATATTTCCATAGTATTCTAAACATCTCTTCTAGATCCTCAAGATGATTCTTAGCCTCGCCAGATTTTACTAGCATGCCATCCACATAAACCTTCATATTTCGACAAATTTGCTCTTTAAACATTCTATTAACCAACATTTGATAAGTATCCCCTGCATTCTTTAGCCCGAAAGGTATTGCTTTGTAGCAGTATATTCCCTATTCAATAACGAAACTAGTGTGCTCTTCATCCAGCATGAGCGTGGGTACTTGATTGTATCCTGAATATATCCATGAGAGAGAGAGTAATTTATGCCTACAATTGCATCTACTAACTGATCAATTCATGGTAGTAGGAAACGGTCTTTTGGACATGCCTTGTTCATGTCCATATAATCAATGCAAGTCCTCTATTTTTCATTTAAGTTCTTTACCATGAATGTGTTCGCTAGCCACTTTGGGTAGTAAATTTCTCGAATAAACCCGTTTTTGAGGAGTCTCTCAACTTCTTGCTTTAGTGCATCAAACTGTAATCTATCTAATTGCTTCCTTTTCTATATGATGGGGGTTGCTTCTAGATTGATGTTAAGCGCATGATACATGACTGTCAGATCAATCCCCACCATATCAGAAAGTGACTAGGCAAATACGTCCTTATTGACCTTAAGAAATTGGATTAAATCTTTCTTTAAGTCGCTATCCAATTCCTTTCCCACTTGGAACACCTTAGTGTATCATCTGAATCTATGCACACCTCCTCAAGGTCGTCTATGAGTTTTACTCCTTCTGTTTCCCCTATGCAATCATATTCAGTGACAATTGGGCATTCTTCAGTGGAATTAGCATCAACTCTTTTCCTTTTGCCTCTAGGAGGAATGTACCTTTCATACATGTGCTTGTTAGACTTATTAGTTTTAAGTTTTGCTTCGAATGTTGGATGTAAAAATCCATCATCTGAAGGTTGAAAAACACTGGAAGAATCAAAGTAAGTAGAATAACCTCTTTTATATTGATCAATTGCGGAAAAATACATCTCTTGAGAGCTAAACTGCTCTCCTCAGACTATGCCCCAGCCCTTCTTTGTAAACAACTTCACCATTAGGTACTTTAGGGAGACAAATGCATCTATTTCATCAAGTGGAGGCCTGCCAAAGAAGGCGTTGTAATATGAGGGTTGGTTGATAATTTTAAAGAGATTCTTGAAAGTTCTACAAAGGGTTTGCACCCCTATTTGTGCTAGTAGTTTCACTCGTCTAATCGGAGATGATCCCTTGTTATTGACTCCAAAAATCGGTTTCATGCTGGGGTCCATCTTATCTTTATGGATGTTCATTTGGTCGAAAGCATGCTTGAATATAACATCGATTGCACTGTCTGTATCTATGAGAATTTTGGATACGATGGACAATCTAATTTGAGCTGGATCATTAATGGATCGTTGTGTGGGTGGAGAATTCCTTTCTTCAATTCTTAGGGGCGATGACAAGATTTGGCATTTGAATATTGAGTCGTGCATTCTTCATCGGGGGTCTTTTTATACAGAGCAGACTCCCTCTTTAGCCTGCTTGATATATCCATTTCGTGCCCCTTTGCTGTTTCCTGCCGGATGCGACCAGCCATGAATTACGTCGATGCTGTTTAACGGCGGGCTTAAGCTCATACAGTCATCATCCTCCAACATATTAACAGCATTGCCCAAGAGCTTTTGTGGTCCATCTCTTGTTCGTTTAGCCTTCTGTTTATCCTGAATAAACTCTTTTAAATGACCCTCGCGGATCAATTTTTGGATGATTCGAGCTAAAACTCTACATTCATTGATTTTGTGACCATTTGCTTTGTGATATACACAATAGTCTTCTCCTTTTCTTTGCTTTGGGTGTTAGCCTTGAAAGATGTTGGGAAGCTGACTCTTTCCTTTGCCACAACATAAACATAAGACAATGGCTTGTTCAAAGCAATTGCAATAGCAATTTGTTCTTCCCATTTCATTCTTTTATGCCCTCGATCTAGACCAAATCTCTCCCTTCCTTCTTAGGAATTGCTTTTCTTTTGGCACGACATAGCTTATCCATTTGGATGAACTTGCCATCTTGAAAGTGAAAATCTTGTAGATCTTTACACCCATTAACAAAGAGTTGCTTCCAGAATGGGGTGTTCTCTGTTAAGCCAAATTGTACCGTAATACGCTTGTCACGGTCATTTATGTCCATTGCTTTGCTTCAATGTTGAATCTCTTAAGATAATCTCCCAAAGATTCCCCTTGCCTTTGCTTTATGTTGGCTAAAAATGTGTAATCAATGCTGGGATCTTTAGATATGCAAAACTGGGTAGAGAATTCATAGGAAAATTTCTTCCATGAATAAATGGTATTCTCTCGGTATTGTCTGTACCATCTAGCCACTGCCTTGGAGAATTATAGGAAATAATCTACATCTAACAGCTTCTGATGCATTATATAAATCCATCCGGCTATTGAAATCCATCAAATGATCATCTAGATCGATGATTCCATGATATCTCATTGTCGGAATCTTCATATAAGATGGGATGATTGTCGCCATAATCTCATCTATATAGGGTGACATTCACTCGTTATCAGTGACGTTTTCATTCATGGTCCTCTTCCCTTTGCGTTCACTGCATCTGTAATTGCCTTTTCCGTTGCTTCCTTCATATAAGCTTCAACATCATGATAGCTTTTCTGGTTTGGATGTTATTCTTTTTATGTAGAACTACTAAAATTTTCAAGTGATTTATCGAGCACCCTTCCTTGATGATATGCTTTAGTTTGTGGACGTTCCTTCTTCTTTAATGATGTTAGATCGATCTGGCTCTTATTTTCATTTGAATGGGCCTTCAAGTTCCTTCTTAGTGAAACCACCTCTTCTCCCTGTGTTGGCCTCACTATTTTTTAGGACTTTTGAGATAATTCCATTTTGAGAAGTTCTTGCATTTCTTGCAGTTGATGTTCAAAGTGCTAGATTTTGGCAATGTTTTCATCCTGCTGAGCTGATGCCGAAGGTTGCTCCTGAACAACCCTATCCATGTTGAAGGTTAGGGTTATGTTCTCTTCGAAGGTTGTTGTGTGGATGGCATCTTCATCCATTCTGCCGAATCTTTTAGATCTCATTTTCCTATGTCAAGTCAAATGATCTATAATTACTCTATAAGATAGTAACATGGTCAAAGGTTCGAGCCCTCCTTCTACCGCCAAAAATGTTAACAAGAAAACTTGTCAACATCCACAAAGCTATGTGAAAGGCAAATAATTTCATATAAAATAAGGCAGTCTGAATGATTGCTTCTTTCGAAACCCACCTTTTGACCAAATTGGCTAAGTCGAAACGGTTTCGGAAGTTAACTTAGAAATGCATGAAAGGGAAAGATCACCTTACTCGAAACCTTTCTTTTATATACGTTGAAGTTGGCTATTCATTTTGAATTTTCATTCCTTTTGATCTTGTCAAAAGAATCATTCTAGTGTTTTCGTCCATGTCGGAAGGTCTGCTTGAACTATTAAAGTGAAATAGCTGCTTTCGACCTCGTTGGTTTTGTTTCTTAAGGAACCCTTTTGAAAGGGTTGTTGATACATTTGAGTGTAGGTTCCTTTCGAATGGGCTCCTCCTCATATTATTTCTTGCCAACTACAGACCAGATTTCCTTCGGGATACTCCTTTCGACCAGGTCGAAAGGGATTTTATCCTTTCAAAACAAATCCAGTTTGCAGTTGCCTAAGCTATATTCAGAATACTTGATATAAGATCGTCTTGGATATTCGTAAGTTCTATGAACTTATCAATGTTGAAACATCATCATCATCCTTGTTTGTCATTATATAACATTTGTCATGATGATGGTACATTTTGCATGTGTGATATCCAAGCCAATCATATTGATTTGCATAGAAAAAAGGAAGTTAAGAGAATAAGATAGCATCATGTGTAATTGATCATTAGTCTAGCTTCGTAATGATCCTCCTCGTAATCGAAACCCTTAATGAATCTACACATCTCTCCATTATCATTAATACAAAATGAGTCACAATTTTAGGACCATTTCCTAAAATTGATGTAGGGTTTACAAAGATTTTGTTGTAGAAAAGAAGTAGAAGAAAAAGAAGTGAGCTTAGGCTTCCAAAATCTAGTCCCCGATATCGGACCCCTTGGGTCTTATTTATAAATGCAGGTCGGTCCACTTCCATCTAAATGCTTCCGACCTAGTCTAAAGGACCTTTTATCTTCCACCTCTTTCCTTTTGAAGCGGCGAAAGACCTCGCCTTCCTTCAATATAGTCGAAAGGCTTCTCTTTCGAGTCCTCTAACTCATCTTTGTGCCTCTCCTCTTCTTATTTCATGCCTTACGACCTTGTCGAAAGGGTTTCTTATCTTCTTGTCATCTTTGTTAAGTTTTTAATGTTCATGTTCCCAGTTTTCTCTTGAATTTCTTTCGAAGCCGTCGAAAGGGCCACAAATGCGCTTTTTCTTCGTGTTTCTTTATTGTTAGCAGAAATAAAGATAGGAGCTTTCGACTCTATCGATAGGTTGTTTACTCAGCCTTCGAAGATGTTGAAGTATCAATGGTTTCGATGCTATATGTAGCTTCCGAATGCATGTTAGAGGATTGACATGGAAACTTCTCCTTAATTTACTGGGTTCAACCGGTTTGAATGGCCTAACTATGCTTTCAAAAGGGTTGTTGGGAGCAATTTGAATGAAGGCGAAACCTTTGGTTTTGAAAGATTTGCAAGCATATGAAAGGATAATGTTCATCGCCTTCAAAGGGGTTTTAATCCCGTCCTTGCTTTTCCCATATACGTGAATCCATCTACATCGAAAGGCTGTAAATGGTGGAAGGGTAGCTCCGCCTTTCTTTTTCATCTATTTCGAAAGCTATTTTCTCTACTTCTCACAGGCGAGGGTGCCTGGTTCCTACAAGTCCTTCAAAAGCTTCTTAATGTCTTCGAAACGTTCTTTTGTGACCTTTGTCGAAATCTATGCCTATAATTTCAGTATAATCTGACATTTTCAATAAGCTTCTTTCATACATATGTTCTTAAATGGATTTTATGGCTAAAAAAATTAAATGACATTTAGTAGCAGAACAAAACATCATTCTTCTATTACCACTTGGACATTTACTTAAGTTGATTGTTATGTGTTACCTTTTGTTATATGATTCCCTATTAAATTGGATAAGTAAAACCAAATTGAAAGCACCAGTGTGGTTGCTAAGCCTACATTTGATCTTGTAAGGATAACTATTTCATTTCCTTTTTGAAACGGTTTCATAATTTTTCCATTTTGAACAAGATAATTAAGAATGATTTGACAAGTGGTTTTGCTAAAGATATTATAAGGAATAGGAAGGGTTTTCCATGGTATAAAAAGAAGTTTTTATAAAGAGTTTTATAAAGAGATTTGAAAATTTATATGGTGTTTTGGGTAAATAGATTTTCGTTTTTAAGCAAATAAGGTTTCATAAATAAGAGAGAGTTATAAAATGGATTTTCTTATTAAAGGAATATAACGACCCTGCCTCGACATTCGAAAATCGGCTCCCTTACTTCACTTGTACTCGAATGCCGCAGATTCAAATGCCGAATCTGGTTCGCCGGAGCTTATAACACATTAAGTATAACGACACAGCGGAAAAAATGAATAATATCATCGATACAAAAATGAATACAGTATCTGATACAATATGACATAACAATATCAGAGACAAATATACAACAGCGGAATATGATAACACGGAAGAGATAACTCAAATATGATCTTCGATGAAGAGTGAATCCAAAATCTGCAACTCCAACCCAAAAGCTCATCCCCAAAGCTACAAGGACTCCAATCCAATAAGCTCGAACCACCATCAATGCTGTATTGAAGCAAACTCCATCCCATTGCGATTTCCAATATCCATCGATCGCATGCTATCGAATCTACGCCTACTATTCAATTATCTGAAAAACCTAACTTTAGACTTCCCGTGTGGAAAATTGTAGGCACCCGAGTTTAGGAAGGGAACAATAAACTCCAAGTCAGTCATGGGACTGGTATGAGCAAGCAAAAACAATTTATCTTTAAAAAAACAACAAAAGAATTTAAAACATTGAAATCCGCAATGCTTTTTGGAAAATGAAACTACCATAAGGCCTCCCGCCACACACGTACCATACAAACGCAGAATTGGAGGAGATTTCTCCTTATGATAGCCAAATATGCTTGATACGCAAAAACAATTTTGATATGACTATTAGTGCATAGTGGAAAACATTTCGAAAGTATAATATTAATCTTAGCCAGCATACAACATTTCGTCGTATGCCTACTATAGCTATCATGTTCAATAGCAGGTTACCGGGACATTCCATGGTAGGTTATACAACTAAAACCGTACAGGGCGCGTATTGTTTCTTGGATTTTCCAACAAATGGTCATGCCAAGGAACTTTCCATTGCCATATGGGTACGCCTCTGGAGGGACGCCCCGAGAACTTACCCAGCTCTCTGCCAACACAAGGCCGGCTTACTCCCTTCCTGGGAGTTAAACCTAAGATATGCCACTCCCAGTCGTTTGCAACCTTTATCCGAGGATCCTTAACCACAAAGCAACATCACATAGTAATAAATTTACAATGTCCACATGAGTAAATATCTGGGCTCCATACCATCATACCACCCTTTTCCAGAAGGAATGGACATACCCTAGGGGCGCGACCCCTGCAACCTTGCCGCATCTTTCCTGTTTCGACCATTTCCGTGGTGTGAGGTGATTGAAAAAAATACCGTATGGCTAGCTATTACTTAGGATCGTGTAATATGGAATATAATTAAATCTAATTATGGAAACAGATGATAATAGGAAAGTAAACGAAAATAAGTAAAATAAAACAAGCACATCAGGAATTTTTATACTGATTCGAACTTCCCGTTCTTCGTCCAGTCCCAGACTCCTTCTAGAATTTCACTAACACAATAACCCTCACTTAACCCGGAGGAACAGGTTTACATTGCCTGAGCAACCGAATAGGACTTCACCCGCCTAAGCAACCGAATAGGACAACCGTCTGAGAAACTGAACATGATTTATTTTACAAATAACAAATGTATCTGACTGTAGTGTGTTCTACAACACTGATAAGTCAATTAAGTACAATCTTCCTATAATCTTCTCCTTGTGATATATAGTGTGATGTGCTTTGAGAATTGTGGAAGATAAAGAGATTAATGATCAAAGTATGTAAGCAATTTGAATGCAATTTGAAAGCTTGAGAATAGATGAGAATTCAAGAATGCTAAAAGTAAATTCGATTTCAGTTAATTGTTTGTTGAATTCTGTAATCTATTTATAGTGTATAAAGAGTTGCAACCATATATGAAAAGTTGTATTGAAAAGAACAGATGAAACCATTGATTTTGAAGATGTTTCTCTTCGGCGAAGAGAAGTGACTTTTCAAGAAAATAGCAGTTACAAATATTCAGACGTCTGAATAAAAAATTCAGACTTCTGAATTGGATTAATACGCAAACAGCAAGGAAATAGGCTATTTTTAGCCTTATTCAGATGTCTAAATATTTTCGTTCATACATCTGAATATTGTGAAAACAATATTCATGTTTTAGCACTCAAACATCTGAATGAATGGTTTCGGACATCTGAGTTTCCTCGTTTGTCATGTATGAGCATGTATGTGCATGTGTGTGTGTGTGTGTGTATATATCGTTTAAGGAGAGATTTTAACAAATTTCTAAGTAAAGTACAGACTCTAGACACACAATATACAGCTTTAAACATCTGCAGATGAATCTGCAATAAATCTCATGCAAAGATGGTTAGTATACACATAACATTTTATATAGGTTGTCACAATCAAAATCGAGATTCCTATATTCTTCCCCTTTTTGATGATGACAACTATATAAAGTTAATAAACTAGTAAAGTATTGTTACTCCCACTGTCAATATGCATAATTTAAATTTCTCCCCCTTTGTCATCGACAAAAAGAAAGAACATGAACGATAATAGATAGTTCATTTCATTAAAGCAAACAAAGTAGTAGATAATAATACATAAAGAGATAATGTCTTAGAAATTTCTCATATAACTAGACAATAAAAGCGACAAGCAAAACATAAGAAACTAAGAAAAAAAGATAATTAAAATTGGCTTGAAAAAAATGGATCATTGTGATTAGAACTTGAGCTTGAGGAAGACCATTCAAATGAAGACGGATTGTAAGCTTGAGTGGATGAAGAACCGGAGCAAGAAATTTGATCTCATATTTTATTGAGAAAGCCTTTGATAGAGTTGAATTTTCTTTCAGTCTTCTTCTCAAGTGCTTTTATGTGTTGATGAATCTTTGATTGATTTCGGGAGAGAGTGACGATGGCTTGTTTTGAAGAAGTATCCGGGCCAATTTCTTGGATGGTGTCATCATTCTCCTCTTCTTCTTCATGTTGAGTATGAGAAGAAGAAGCAATACTAATGTCTCAAGGTTGAGGAACACCTTGTTGAACATTTTGAGACCATTGGTGGAAGGAAATAATTTGTCGAGAAGGAGGCCGTATAGGAAGACCATCAATCCTAAAGTTTTAGCGCCTAACTCGCTAATACTTGTAAAATAGGAGTCAAGCATTGGTACACCGATATTTAGGGGAATGCGCATAATATAGGCACCATAATGAATGGTTCTATACTTCCTTCGGATTGTGATATCTTGGAATTCTTCCAAAATAGTTTTCCCCCAATTTACTTGTTGATTAGAGTAGATAGAATAAAGTGCTTGAAATTTTTCTTTATACACTTTTTCATAACTTCCCGTCCTTGATTGGAGAGAACAAATAAGTGCACGGTGAATTAGCCTAGCTTGTGGTCTTAAGAAGGTTGATTTTAGATTACCCAAATTTATAAGTTGATCGGACAAAAATTGATGTGAAACTTTATCCCGATGTTCCATATCAACTTCAATTTCATTAATAGCAATTCCTTGATAAGGGCAATTTAAAATATGGCCTAGTCTTTATAAAGGTAAGAAGATTCTTACGCCACAAACTAACGACCAAATACAATCTTGACGGTTTTGAGGATTTTGATGATCCAAATTTAAGTTTGCAAGAAAATTTTTAATCATAAGATGATAATCTTAACATTGTTAGGAGTATACCCAATCAATCTGTTGAAGTGAAATTGCTCCACTAACTCTCTAATACGATATGGTACGAAATCCGGAATTTTCATGAATGCTCCTTCGAAGATGTTGGAATTCTTCATAGAATAAAATCAAGATACAGCAACATCGCTCCATAGCCATTGCCGATTTGGTCTTCAGATGGTCCGGAAGATGATTCTCTAGTTCTCTTTGATATTGGTGCCATTAGAGACTTAAAGGAAGGTCAAAAGCTTTGAGGAAGACAAAAATGGGGGCTAGGGTTCTGAAGTAAGACGGAATGAAGTGAAAAAGGCGTTATATAGAGGGTGAAAAGGCAGGGGTAAAAAGGTAATAAAAATAAAGAAGAATAGATAAAAAAATATGCTCAGAAGAAATTCAACCATGCGAATCATTCGATCCAAACGTCTGAATTGAGTTGAATTGCAACCCGCAAGGAATCAGTTCAAAATTGGTCTAATTCAGACGTCTGTTATTATTGATTCAGACATCTGAATCTGGGGTAAACATTTTCTGTTATGAAGATTCAGACGTCTGTTTATACTAATTCAGACGTCTTGATTTTTTACAAAGGCACATATAGTCTTTTCAAACAATACATATTATTGAATAATTTTTAAATATTACAGATTTTAGAATAAACATAATCAAATTAACATATTAGATAAACAACAAGAGATAATTAAATAAATTTCGAAGAAGAGGATGGAGTATGACATGATTCTTCTTTAACTTTGGTGTTCTCTACAAATGGTCGAAGTGGAGACCATCTGTTACCACGTTCCCAAGAATTTGGAATTGTCAGTGGACGTTGTAGTGATGGTTCCCAAGGATTGCGACGACTTGGAGAACGAGCTGTAGGCCGCTGATGAACAGTATCTTTTGATGAAGAACCACAGAACTTCTACTTGTTCCAAAAAGCTAAGCCGTTTGGCATTAACCTTTTACTTATAGTATAATTCACGTTGTAAGCCTAACGTTTCTTTCTGATAGTGATGAATATCATCGATTTTCTCTTTTCTGGATGGTGATCCAAAAAAGAGAGACCGTCTTGTTCTTTTAATTGATGGAGTATATCCAGTATGAGTTAAGGGTGGAACAATCGGAATCGGTTCATATATTGGAGTAGGATTTGGTAGATTTTTCGACCCCGAGGAAGGAGAGGTGTAAGATAGCTCAGATGGCTCAAAGTTATATTGAGATGACATGATTGAACAATCATTTTTGAAAAGTATAAAAGAAAATTGAATAAATTCTTAGTGAAAAGAATTAAGAAATGCAAATAATATATAGGTAGAAGCTAATTAAAAATAGAGAGGACAATGTATGGTTAGAAGAATAATGGCCATATGAAAAAGAGGGGAGAATGAAAGGTACATAAGATTCAATAACAACCTCATATTTCAGAAAACAATAGAGAGTGAAGTGGTAGTGTAGAGGACTACCGAGTATGAGGTCTTGCGTTCAAGTACTAGACGTCACTTTTTATTTTCTTTTGAAAGAAGCTATGAATTTAAAATAATATATATATATATATACATATATATATATATATATTTAAAAAAATCAAACTTACAAATCTTTAAAAGGGACGATTCCAAATTCTCGTCTTAAATTGATGAAAGTATTTTCATTTAATGGTTTTGTAAAGATATCTACCAATTGTTTGTCAGAGGACACAAATTCTAGATTTATTAAATCTTTTTCAATATTATCATGAAGAAAATGATAACGAATGTCAATATGTTTTGTTCGTGAATGATTCACGGATTTTTAGACAAATTTATAACGCTAGAATTATCACAATAAATAGTTGATTTACATAAATGAAACCAAAATCTTGTAATATTTGTTGCATATAGATAACTTGAGCACATTCCAAAGTTGCAGAATTATACTCTGCTTCACATGTCGATAATGAAACACAATTTTGTTTCTTACTAAACCAAGATACAAGAGATCGTCCAATGATGTAAAAACTCGCATATTTAACGATTTGATATTTAAATGTTTAATTTAAATATAACGTCGTTAGTCGGATTTTTGGTCCGAAAAGCTACTTTCTGCAAATGGCCGAATTGGAACTCGAAACTACCTCCATTGGTTCCAAAATGGCGTTTGCGATCTTTTCGAGTATAATCTTTGATATGTTTGGAGTTTGTGAAATTTTGACCCTTTTTCTATTGAGTTTTGGGTTTGGGTTCAGCCCACTAGTTCAACTAATACCCTAACCCAACCCCTTCTCTTCATTCATCCTCATTTCATTTCATTTCTTAAGCTAGAACTGAAAATAGTGGAAGGGAAGAGGAAATAGAAATTGCAAGCCCTAGTTTCTTCTTGTAAACTTGATTTCTTGCTCCAAATTCATAGAGAATCCATTGGTAAGCTCTCATTCATCTTCTCCAACTCTTCTTCTCTTCAATTTCAGAAAATTTCCTAAACCTAAATTGGGAAATATGTGTTTTATTCTTAGATTGAAGCTTGTTGAGTTGAAGTAGTGTTTGGTTGGTCTTCTCCTTGTTATTGAGCTCCATCTTCTTGTTTTTGGGTTAAAGGTGAGTTTTGAACTCAGATCTACTTCTCTTGATTTCATTGATGTTGGGTATGAATTCCTAGCACTTGTTCATATGCACTTGCTTTTAGTTTGGATTGAATTAGTGAATACCCAAATTTTTAGTGTTTTGGGTTCAATTCTTTAGAGATCCTAACTTTGATGTTTTGATCATGTTTTGGTGATGAATCGAAGTGCTTATAGGGCCGGGTAGCCGCTAGGCGTAAACACCTAGCGTCCGTGCTCGTCCGGTTGAAAGTTGGGAGAGTTTGCACTTCATTTGTTATAAGTAGGAAATGCAGGAAATTGGGTTCAGTCGACTGGATCCTCTGTTCAGTCGACTGAGCTGAAGCCCGAAATTTTTCCGGACAATTTTCAGTCGACTGAATAGGGATTTCAGTCAACTGACCTGCTCCTGTTTTTCCTGTTTTGCCTATTTATGTTCGTTTTGATTGGTTTTCCGGATTTTATCGATTCATGTTGGTTCTTAGTGGTTGTTATTGCCTCTTTGACTTTGATAACTTATTTTTGACTTCATCCATGGGTTTTGATAAAATAATCTCTCGAATCACATTTAAAAGCTCGTTTCTCCAATTTATAAATTCTATTTAAAACACGCACAATTTCGCACTTCGAGCGAAGTGGAAGGGTGATTAAATGGTTGGGCAAAACACGGACCATGAATCTGTGCGTTTATCTTTCCGATTAATCCCTGACCTATTCAATTGATCGTTTTGACCTTTGGTTTGGTTTACCGATGATATGAGGTAAGCTTTGTACTGCTTTGAGTGTGAAAGTGACTGACGGATAGTAAACCATTTAGTGCGAACGAGTGGTTATGGGACATACGTTAACACTTTTCGGATTCCTCTTCGAGAGTTGTGACAAATTCCGCCAGTTAGTGGTGACCAGTACTGGGTCTCTAACCTTCACCACTACGGTTTGTTGCCTTCGGGTATGTGCCTTCGGGTTTGTGCCTTCGGGTTTGTTGCCCTTTAGAATCGCTTCCGATGTTGGTCGTTATGAGCCGCATGGGTGATATTGGGTTGCCCTTTAGTATCGCTTTCGATGTTGGTCGTTATGAGCCGCATGGGTGATATTGGGTTTGGAGTCTTCGGGCTCATGGATCCTTGTTTGTACAATACTAAGCTCGAGCAAATTTTCTGATGTTTCATTCATATGTATATTCCCTAGGTATCGCCCTTCGATGTTGGTCATTATGAGCCGCATGATGCATAGCGTTTACCTTGTGGAACTTGTATACCTTATTGGTATTTGTTATCGCCTTTTGGCTTGCTTTGGGATTTTCTTATCCTTTGTTTCTATATGTTGCCGATGATATGAGGCTTGTTCTATATGATTCATCTTTTGTTAAATGATTGTGTTATCTCTTTTAGAGATATCTATTATGCTTTGTAACTTTGCAGGTTTATTGTTGTTCAGTTTACCTAACTGATTTGTTTAGCTAGACTGACCTGTGTATTTCATACTCGGGTCAGACTGAGTTGTTTCAGGTTAGGAGCTTTTGGACTTAGCCTATTTTTCTTCCGCATGGACTACTCCGCTAGCTTATTTTTGTCATAGCTTTTTGTGTAGTCCTATTTTGTTGTAACTCTGATATGTATTCTTTTGACTCGTCTGTATATTGTGGTTTGCTATACCACTTGACATGTATTAGTTGGTATACTCTGTTATGTATCTGTATATATATGTATATGATGATTTACTGTTCTGTGATGTATATTACATTTGAGTTTTTATATTCTGTTCTGATAGATCCAACCACCTATGGTTTTGTTTTTAAGTATTCATTGGGTATGTCGACCTGCTTGGCATGTTTATTGTCGATGTATTCAATAGATAGTTAGAGCAAGGCTATAGATGGTCGCTCCTAACCAGCCTTATTCTCCATGTTAGTTGACGACATTACCCTGTAGTGTCCTTGGCTAGCGTGGGTATAGAGGTGGGGCGTCACAAATGAAGTGACAAGTCCCACTTGTACTTTTTCTATCTGTCCGGCTTCCTCCAAAATCGGCGTCACTATATGGCACGAATTCAAAAGGGCATTCTTTTGGATAGAATAGTCCTAAGTCATTAGTTTTATTAAGATACCGTAGTATGCGTTTCACTGCTCGTACATGTGATTCTTTTAGGAAATGCTTGAAATCATGCACACAAGCAAACACTCATCATTATGTCAGGTCTACTAGCTGTTAAATATAGTAATGATCCAATCATACTTCGATATAATTTTTGGTCAATACTTTTACCACTTTCATCTTTATTAAGATGTATGGTTGTACTCATAGGAGTTGGTTTAGTAGAAGTGTTTTCCATACCAAAGCGTTTAATTAGATTGTTATAATATTTTTCTTGATTTATAAAAATACAATTTTCTAATTGTTTTACTTGTAATCCAAGAAAATAATTTAACTCACCCATATGTGACATTTCAAATTCTCTGGTCATTATATTAGAAAAATCTTGACATAATTTTTCATCTGTAGATCCAAAAATAATATCATCAACATAAATTTGAATAATTAAAATATCTTGCTTGTTTCTTTTAATAAAATGAGTTTGATCAGCCTTACCAATTTCGAAACCAGAATCTATTAAATATCTTTTAAGACGATCGTACCAAGCATGAGGTGCTTGTTTTAAACCGTATAAGGCCATTTTAAGTTTATAGACATGATCAGGAAATTGTTCATTTATGAATAAAGGAGGTTGTTCAACATAAACTTTTTCTTTTATAAAATCATTTAAAAGGCACTTTTAACATCCATTCGATATAATTTAAAGTTATGCAAACATGCATATGCTATCGTATTGCTTCTAGTCTAGCGACTGGAGCAAACGTTTCTTCATAGTCAATTCCTTCTTCTTGATTATATCCTTGAGCAACTAATCTAGCTTTATTTCAAGTAATATTTCCCTGTTCATTTGCTTTATTTTTGAAGAACCATTTTGTACCAATAACTGATTGATCACTAGGCCATGGAACTAAATCCCAAACGCCATTTCTTTCGAATTGGTTTAGCACATCTTGCATAGCGATTAACCAATTTTCATCGGTAGATGCTTCTTAATATTTTTAGGTTCAATATTAGAGAGGAAAGCTACATGATTGATTTTATTTAATTGACTTCTTGTTGTAACAGATGAATTATGTTCTCCAATGACATTATCAGAAGGATGATCCCTTAATAGTCTAGGTGGAGATCTTGTTTCATTGTTATTGTTAGCCATGTTTTCACTATTTTCAAAATTTAAAATTTCTGTGTTTGTGATATTATCAAGGAATTCTTCATCATCTCTAATACTTGGGATTTGTTTAAAATTTTCATCGAAGGATACATGAAGTGTTTCTTCGATGATATTTGTTCTTTTATTATAAATTCGATAAGCTTTGCTTCGATTTGAATATCCTAAAAAGATTCCTTCATCGGATTTTGGATTGAATTTGCCAAGCTGGTCTTTTGTGTTTAAAATAAAACATTTTGAGCTGAAAACTTTAAAATATGAAATATTTGGTTTTCGTCCATTTAGAAGTTCATAAGGAGTATTCTTAGTTAGTGGTCGAATAGAAACATGATTTAAAACATAACAAGTTGTTGCAACTGCTTCAGCCCAAAAATGTTTTGGTAACGTACTTCCATTTAACAAAGTCCTTGCACATTCTTTTAAGGTTCTATTTTTACGTTCTACAACTCCATTTTGTTGTGGAGTCCTAGGAAACTAAAAATTATGGAATATTTCCTTTTTCTTACAAAAATGTTCAATGGCTTCGTTTTCGAATTCACCTCCATGATCACTTCTTATGTTTCTAATTTTCAAACCTTTAGAATTTGAATTCTTTTGACTGAAGTTTTGAAATTATCAAAGGTATCACTTTTATTTTTCATAAAAATAGTCCAAGTATATCTAGAAAAATCATCAACAATTACAAATATATATCTACTGTGATTAATGGATTGTACTTGTGTTGGTCCAAATAAATCCGTATGTAGCAATTCAAGTGGTTATAAAGTTGAAATAACCCTTTTAGATTTAAAAGATGACTTAGTTAATTTTCCTAACTGCCATGCATCACAAATATGATCTATTTTAACATTCATTTTTGGTAGACATTTTACTAAATCATTTTTAGAAAGCTTGTTTATAGTTTTAAAGTTAATGTGACAAAATTGTTTGTGCCATAACCAAGGATCATTTTCTTTGGCCATTAAACACGTATCTGAATTATGATTTATTTTCATATTCAGAACATAGATATTTCTATCTCTATTTCCTTCAAAAATAAGATTTTGATTTTAATCAAAAATACTACATTTGTTTTCAGAAAAGGTTATTTTGAATCCTTTGTCACACAATTGGTTGATACAAAGTAAATTTAATTTTAAATTTTTGACAAATAAAACATTTGAAATAAGAGGTAAATTTGAAACACCGTTGTTGTTCACATGTCCTTTGCCGATGATATGGCCTTTGGAGTTGTCTCCAAATGTGATGGAGCCTCCATCTGAGTAAGTAATGTTTGATAGCATAATCTTTGTCTCATGTCATATGTTTTGAGCAACCACTCTAGAGTATCCATTTTCCTCTTTTCTTGAGTGGGACCTACAAAAAATATAAGATAACATTGGTACCCACCTTTTTAGTAGGGTCCTAAGGGTTAAATCTAAGGAAACCAAACCCAAGAGGGTTCAGTATCCCATTTGAAAATGTAATCTTTATTGTTATGAACAGTTTCTAAGAAGGTGTTTATATATTTCTTCCTAATCAAAACATTATTTGTTTTAGGAACCCAAACTATTCTGTTTTTCGGGTAAGTATTCATTTTTGACTGTTTTACAGTAGGATTAATATTTCTCCAAATTTTCTTTTTAGGTAGAAATTTTGTTTTGTTAACATACCCTAACACTTTCTTACTTGAAACAGATTGAGAACTATCAATAATTTTAGATAAGGTTTCTCTTCCTTTATTAAAATTTGAAACATTTTTGGTGATGCTATCTAACTTTGTTTTGAGACTAGTATTATTTAATTTTATCAATTTTACTTTTGCCTTTAACTCGTGATTTTCAGAAACAAGAACATCATTCTTTTCTTTTTGAGTTTCAATTTATTGACTCAAAAGAGTGAGTTGAGAATTAATATTATAGGATGATTCTTGTAATTTTTCAAGTTCTTCCTCTAGTATTTTCTTCTCATCTTTGAGCATATCTCTTTCAAATTCTGCTTCATTCTGATGTTCACGAGTCTCCTTATGTTTTCTTTTGATTTTTTTTAGAGTGTCAACTAGCTCTGAGTTTATCTCTATCATATCAAAAGTAAAATCATTAACCTCGTTTTCATTAGCTTGATCGTTTTCACTGTCACTGCTGCTATCTGATGAAGAGGTATTTGAATCATCCCATGTAACAGAGAATGCTTTCTTTTTCTTATATTTTCTGCACTTGTTGAAGTATTTTTTCTTCAGTTCTGGACATTCTTTCTGCATATGACCTTTCTTATGACAATTAAAACATTCTAGAACTAAAGATGATGGTTGCTTTGAAAGTTCTGTTTTCCATTGTTTCTATTGTTTTTCCGAAATTTCAAGAACTTTTCAAAATTTTTGGCAATAAATGCTAGATCTTCTTCATCTGAATCTTCATTTTTTCTTCTTCAGCATGGAAAGCTATGTTCTTTTTGTCGTGTCCTTGCACTCGTTTTGCTTTCAAACTCACTTCATAGGACATTAGATTTCCTATTAACTCTTTAGGTTTTATGGTAGAGAGGTCATTAGGTTCTTCAATAGCCAAGACTTTTCTTTCCCATTCATCCGTTAAAGAGTTTAGGATTTTTGATACAATATCAAAATCAGTGTACTTTTCTCCTAATCCTAATAGTGAATGATAGATATCTTGAAATCTAGAGTACACATCATTGATGGATTCATCTTGTTTCATTCTAAAATTTTGAAACTGATTTTTGAGCATAGGGATTTTGCTTTGTTTGACTTTGTTAGTACCTTCATGAATGATTTTGAGCATTCTCCATATTTCATAAGCAGTTTGACACATGCTAACACGATTAAATTCATTTCTATCTAGTGCACAAAATAACATTTTCATAGCTTTAGCATTGGTAGTAGCATATAATTTTTGTGTGTTTGACCATGTGGAGTATTCTCCAGTAGGAAGAGTGAATTCGTTCTGTGTGATATTCCATAATTCAAAACTATTTGATTGCATATTCATTCTCATACAAGTAGACCAATAATTATAGTTTAAACCATTGAAAAATGGAGATCGTGTAGTGGATTGACCTTCAATAAAACTAGTGTTACTGACAGTGTTAATGGTAGTGCTGGTGTTGTTTTTCATATTAGCAAGATATCAGGTAACTATGTAATGGTTATAAGATGTCTTGCTCTGATAACAAATGTAAGTAACTAATAAGGCTATTTTTGGCCTTATTCAGACGTCTGAATATTTTCGTTCAGACGTCTGAATGAATGGTTTCAGACGCCTGAGTTTGCTCTTTTGTGCATGTATGAGCATGTGGGTGCATGTGTGTATATATATATTTATATATATTGTTTAAGGAGAGATTTTAACCAATTTCTAAGTAAAGTATAGACTATAGACACACAATATACAGCTTTAAACATCTGTAGATGAATCTGCAATAAATCTCTTACAAAGAAGGTTAGTATACACATAACATTTTATATAGGTTGTCACAATCAAAGTCGAGATTCTAACACTGATGCAGTCTCGTCCACAAAGCCATGCTTTTTCACAAAGCCAAGCTTCGATGTACAAATGATTAGCAGCACTTTGTATGCCACATTACCAAATTGGGAATGTATCACTAGTAACCATCAACTACATAACCTTTGAGCTCGTACGTCTCAGAGAAGGGTGTTAAGCTAAGAGAATAAATCTTCGCCACCAAACAGAAATGTATTTGATAGAAACCAGCTTTACATCTCAAAGTGTAATGCAAGACACACAACCATACAAGTCTGTTCCGGTTTCGAACAGAACCGAAGGCACTTCCAAAGAAGCCCTTGCAAATCCAGATAGTTCCTAATCACGTCTGGACTTCCCACCACATATGGAGATCTTTATACCGGGTACCGGTTGGTGTAGAGACATTCGACGAGTTATCCTTTCGTTTTCGAAAATATCCGTCTTCACCACCGGTCTTCAAATGCAATCCATAACATCGTATCATTATTCGGAATGGGTTATATGACACAAATGTCCTTTCCCGGCTAAACCAAATAATAAGCGCAATATTTAAAAGCATATGGATAATGGGATTTCAGTTAAGTCACAACTTTAAAAACCCAAAACTTTTCTTTTCAAATGGTTTAAAAAAATTACCATTTCCAAATCTTTAAACAAAAAGATTTATTCCACAAAATTCACCACTCTTTCACAAAAATTCATTCACAGATTTCAAAACAATTTCAATTTCAAATTTGATTTACTCATTCAATCTTTAAATCAAAGATTTAATTCATGGCTTTCAAAACCATTTCCAAAGATTCATTCATAACTTGGAGAACCATTTCATTTCAAACATGAAATCCCAAATTGGAAATTCTTTTCCTTTCCCATTTCAAATCTTATATATATATAAAAGGTATACCATTTAAAATCCTCATCAATTTCAAAACAAGGTTCAATAATCTTTCGCAAAGATTCATTTATAGATTCCAAACAGTTCTATTTCAAACTTGAAATCTTTTCAAATTGGAAATTCTTTTCCTTATATGAAAGTTTTAATTATTTGAGAACAAATAGTTTTCGTTTTGGAAAAATCCGATCAAATATGCACAAGTTATAGCCTTTAAAGTATATATTCGGGTTAAATTCATATTCCCCAAAATAATACTTTTAAAAATGGTTTAAAACCCATATAAACACATTTATAACTTGTACAACCCTTTTAAACCATATTTCCAAACATAGAATTCAATTTCAAACCTTGAATTCAAATTTAAATCAAATTATTTAAATTTCAAAACTTTATCAAGTTATTTAAAATAACTTTTATCCTTGAAACCCCTTTTCAAAAGCTTTTTATATTTAATCCCAATTCCATTTCCAAAACCATTTAGATTCAAAATTCAACTTTAAAACCATTTCATTAAATTCAAATATAGATGACTTAACCAATTTCCTCGTGAAATCCATATTTGTGTGTGTATAGTGTGGTCTAGGGGTTTTACACAATAATAGTGCAACATCATCAATCATTGCAGATTCAAGCACAGTAATATCGATAAGCGGTATATTCCTCTAACGCTCATCTCCATTCACAGATCACAGATGAGTAATATAAATTCATCGTAGATAAATAAATGAACCGTAGATGAATAAATTACATCTCAGTTCACAGCTCAAATCAGAATAATTTATATCACAAAGCATCACATATCAGGAATATCGAACAAATTCAATCATCAAATAGAATCCAAACATCCATAAGTAAGATCATTTTAATTATTTGATTTATTTAAATCAGATTAATTACTTATGAATAGCTTACTAATCCTGGTTAATTAATCATTAATTAATTATAAAATATTTTGAATAATCATCCTTAATCTCTTATTAATTAAATTTTAATGATAAATTAATCAACCTTTAATTATTAATTATTCATCCTTAATTAATAAATAATTCAACCTTAAATCATTAAATAATTTTCCTTAATTACTTAATTATCCTTTAATTTATTATCTTTAACTAATTACATTAATTAATTAACCCTTAATTAATTATCCTTAATTAATTACCGCAAGTGATTACCCCTAATCACTTATATTTATAAATCACAAACTGAGTAATTATCCATTTATCACTTGGTTAATCAACTTTAATCATTAGCTAATTACTTTTAATTAAGTAATTATCTTTAATTGCTTTCATTAAATAGTTATCTTTAAGTAATTAATTCCCTCCTAATCACTTATATTAATCGGCTATCCTTTAATTATTTATTGTTCTCAAATTAATTATGTTAATTAAATAATCACACAAATTAATTATCCTTTAGAAAATTAAGGAAATAAACCTTCAATTAATCACCTTGATTAAACATTCTTTAAATTTATTTCTTTAATTACACTATTTTATTTTATTTGAAACACTTGGGAAATTTCAAAAACCAAAACAATTTCAAAACATATAACTTGCAAAAATTTAACTTGTAACTTGTTTTAAAACTTGTTTATAAATTAAATTTGAAGCTTAGTTTATAATCCTTTGAAAGCTTATACATTTTTATATCTTTAAAGCTTTATTTAAATATATTGTTTAAAAACTTAATCATCTTAATAATACTTTGTTTGAAAACTTAAAACTTGTTTAACAATTTTTTCAAAACTTGCAGTAGCTTATTCTTCTTAAACCTGACATGTTTCTATCTAATAAATTTAAAACTCGATAACCTTAACATATAAACCTGACTAGTTTACTCAAATTCCTCGAGTAAAACACTCAACCCCTCCCTCCCCCTCCCTCCCGAGACACTCGAATTCCCACAGTTCTTCGAGTCAACATCGCAAACGATTCGAGAATTAACTCGATCTCCCCCGTGGCTTCAATGGTTCCAGAACGACGTGCACGTGTGCACAGTGCATGGCTCCCCGACCACCTCTGGCCAACCTCCCGATCATCGTCAGATTTGAGTCGACCTCACCTAACTTTTCAACTACCTACGTCGACGAAATTTTCAGCGAAGTGAAAACGAACCCAAATCGTTCATGCTTGGAACCATCATCATCGAAATTTTCCCCCGCCATCGATTTCGACCATGATGAACCCTGCCGACTTCTCCTTAACATTGATTTCATATTAATTTAGAAATAAAGAAAAGAAAAACTAGTGACACTTGTTAACCTTACATAGTACAAATCTTACAAATGTTTAAATGTGTTTTTATCTTGTTTACACTTGCTTAAATGAGTGCTTTTATGTCTAAATCCCTTGTTTTAAAATTTATGTTTATATCCTTATACAAATTATATTTATCTATTATTATTCCCACTTTAATTAAATATATGTATACTTATGTTTATATAATTGTCTTGAATTTATTTACGAACTATATTTTTTCAAATATGAAAGAAAATGTCTTTAAACCCTTTTATTAATTCTCAAAACATATCTTTTAAATCAAAATGTATATATACAAATATATAATAGAAAACAAATTTTTATTAACTTACAAAGTTTTAAATCCAATTTATTTCTCAAAATGTTTATTCTTGAATTTCAAATTCCAAATTCAATTAAAATCCATTTATATACATACACAAAAATAAATAACACATATTATATGTTGGAAAAATTCAAATTAATTTACAATTAAATCCAAAATTTTATATTAATTACCAATTTAAATTTAGCTTAAAAACCAGGATCGTTACAAGGAAGCTAAATTTATTTAAGGTTATTTGAAAAGTTGTTTAAATAGGAAAGGTTTATAAAGAGGTTTACAAATGATTTTGGGGTATTTATGAAAGAAGTTTTAGAAAATGATTTGGGTATTCATAAAGGGAGATTATAAAAAGTTTGGATATTTATAAAGGAATTTATATAAAAGGTTTTGAATATTTATAAATGGGTTTTGTAAATAATTTAGAAGTTTTGGAAAGAATTTCGAAGTGGTTTTGATTTCAAAAATACAAAGAGATTTCATAAATGAAATAGAATTGTTAAAAAAAGATTTGTCAAACGAAATATAAAAAGAATTTTAGATCTAGGTTTCTCTAAACTGACCTTTTAAAAATGGTGGTATGGAACATCGGCTCCACACTTAACACCTAGTGGATAGTTTTTAGGGTTTCCCTTAGCTCCAATTTAAACAACATTTTTTTAATCCTGTTTTACATGATTTGGAAGTAAGAAGTTATTCGCAAATGTTTTTTGTGAATATAGTTATGTCAGAGAGAAAAGTATATGAATGTTTTAGACAAACGTTTTGAAAAGAGATTTACTAAATAAAGATTTTTTTCGAGGCTTAGTGGTTGCTATGGATAAATAAATCTCAAATGGAATTGATTTCTTTGTTCATTTGAGAGTTAAATAACCAACTATCAAATCTGCATCTGTTTTAACTCAGGAGATATACCGGGTATATTAAAGTTTCGCGGGGAGGACTCGATTTCTTAGTTGATAACTCCAAAAGAACCAAAAATTGAATTATTTGGAAATAATCACTTAGTTTCGGAAACACCGGTCCCTAGATTTATCCGAACCACTCCGAACTAATAATGAATGATCTTAAATCATATTGAAGTATGTTGTGGAGTTATACTATTCTTCTTGAGGATGATTCCAAAATGGTAGATAGTAATGTGGAATTTCTGTTCGATCTCGGAACAACATGCATGCATGAATGATGACATTGTACCTCTGCCTGGAGAGTTGGGTTAGCAGTCCAAGATGGTCTGCTAAGAGGGAGAAGGTAAAGACGTGACCTCACGAGCCACACAAACCGGTAAATGGTAGAAATACGGTATGCAATAGAGCCATATGGTCAGCTATCATTAGGAGCCACCATCCCATTCTAGGGTATGCAAACACGGGGTAGTATAAGGCCTTGGTGTCAAAACGGGATGAGGTAATCTGATTCGCCATGTTAAAGGGAAATCAAATATGTGTAGCAGGGGCACAAGAAATTCTTGTCAGACTCCGGTGCATTTTCTGGGGGTGTACCTTCGAAAGGTAGTCCCTTACCTTGCCATAGTATGGAATCCAATCTCCAATATGTACCTTTACGATTTTGATTGTAGAGCCTAGTATGCTGGAATAATGGTAATAATTTCAGCGATTTTGATATGTATTTGAATCCTTAGACATTATTATAATATCACTATATTTTATATGTAAATGTTTTGATGATCGTAAGGTAAAAACCCATCCATGTTTATATGCTGCATGGTCTTACAAGTTGCCTTTGATTTAATGGTTTTTTTATAAAGTTAAAGACTTATACTTTACTCACATCAGAACCATGTCTGACCCGGAGTTTATTTTCCCTTTTCATGAACTTTTAGGTGCTCAAATTTGAATGGACAGCCAAGTAGTTTAGGTTTATCCACATATTCATTTTGAAGGAGCTTGGAGTAGCTGGCTTCATCAATAGCTAGTTATTTTTCTTGTTTCCGCTATATTATATGTATACTATATCTATTAGGTAGTGATAGACTTTTATAACTGTCCTAGCATAGAATTTGTATGTCTCTGACATAACATTTTTGAAATGACTTTGTAGAATATTATGTTGAGTAATATAGTGTTCCATTATGTTGTGAGATTCTGTGTTGTTTAGTTTCTTCCATTCTATCTTTCTTTCTTTCACCCTTAACGACCTGTCTTTCGAACGACTAAATTATCAACACACGAATACCATGGATGTATTAAGTGTCATCATTGGTAGTAAGAAAGGCGGATCGTTACATTTGGTACCGAGCTTACGTTGAGCAAATACATAGGCTTTGGTGGGGTAAACTCATTATAAATAGGGTCAGTAGTGCTCTAGGATGGGTTTAAGTGTAATATATATTTGAGTGCATATTTTTTAATGAATAAAAATGTTTGATATTGTGTCACTTGATTCGTTGGATGGCTTAAGAATTCTGGTTGATGTGCCTGATCAACATTATCGATAGGGATTTCCTAAACACTTGAACAAGTTCAATTGACATAATATTGTTTTAAATTTGATAAAAGAAATAATTTTACATGGGAATATATTTTCTATATATAAAAAAGGGATTCTTTACAAAATCTATGTAGTTATCTAAGAGGAGAATGGGTTAGGAGTTAATAATATTCAAATTATTAGCATTTAGGATTTACCTAATCATGCTCGTCCAATTTTGAGCATTGACTATTGTCATATTTATAAATAAATTTCTTTTTTCCATCATCGGTTGGGTAGATAGAATTTGTAGGAACATTAAATCGAACACCTTGTGAATCAAGTTTCAGAATTTGATTATAACGCATTCGATGATCTATAGGGTTATAAAATTGAATTTTAATAAAGTGTTTATTAAAAGAAAATCTTCAAATAATTTTATAAGATGAATTAAGAGAGATGATTTTACAATCCAGAACTACAAATGTGTTTTAAATAATAAAATAAAAAGGGTTTAAAGAATGTTAAATCGCTGATAAATTCCAAATGATTTTTGGAAAATAGTAGTAATCTTTCTTAAAAGATATTTTAACATATAGATATTTTAAAATAAAGTTTGAGAGTAAGGTTTTCTTTGGACAGTTCGGGAATAAGTTTCTATCTATTTTGTGATGACCAGAATAATCTTCTAAGTGACGATCGAATATTTGCTTAGGCAGATATGATGTTGCACTTAGTAAATTATCTTCTTTATCATTGTACAAATTGAAACAAGTTCAAATCTGAATGAATCCAAAGCAAATGTATGATTTTGTTAAAAATTATTTATCTACAAATAGTATTGTTTTAAGAAGGAATTTGGAAAAAGAAAAAAAATATCTTATTAACTAGTTCGAGTGTCTCAAAAATGACTAAAAATGGGTAAGGGATGTGTTGGATGGTAAACACTTTTCTTGAGCATTGCCGTTGTTAGAAAAGGGGTATGTAATACTATATGGTAGCACCTAGTTCCTTGACATCGTTTGGGAGTTACTCGGGCTATATGTATGTTTTTAAAAGATTTTTGAAATAAAACCCGGGTGTTGTGTTCTTAGATCCCTTAAAAGGAAGAGTTTTCAAAATAAAAAGATATTTGAAGGTGGATTATTAAATGAAGTTTTAATTAAGTTAAATTTAATAAGGGGATTTAATTAAAAAAAAATATTTAAATTATGTCTCTTGATTTTAACGAATAGGATATAAAGAATCATTTGATGTTATTAGACTGGCTAATAGACATTTTTACCTTAGTGTCTTAGAAAAAGTAAAATTTAGGATGGAGTTTGGATAACTTCTTTGCTACTTACCAGACCGATTAGAGTAAAGAGGTTAATTTGGTCGACTTAGTTTCTAGATCCAATTTTTTTCCCTACATCTAATAGTTAAAATTAAATACAATTAAAAACCAGATTTTTGTATGTACTCTTAGAAGGTAGAAGAGTAAAATATAAGTTAATAAATTTAAATTAATTCTTGTGAAGCATAGTGGGTGGGTAAAAGTAGTTAGATAGTAAGAATCATTAAATCAGTACGTAGGTTGTATGAAGATCATTTCTCCTTTTCACATAGTTCTCGATCCTAAATTCGAGTATATGACTAGAGGTGTTTTACATCATTCCAAATAAGGATTTATCACTTGATTTTTTAGGGTAAGCATTAGTAAGGGTTCATAGATAGAACCAAAAGTTTTCTATCATAGTTTATAGCTATTAAGGAGAACAGAAGATTCTAATTAAGAGGCTGATCAAAGTCCGCACTAGGAAGTCGGGCGAGTGATACTAGTTCCAAAGTGAAGTTATGTGTTCGAGTGAACGATCAGATCATATTGTACATAGGAATGTTCTATGTACATCATACGGAATGATGTTTGAGTGTTTTTGGGAATCAGGGTTGTGGTACAATTTCGGAGACATAATTCCTTTAAGGGGGAAGAGTGTAACCTAGAATATTACCACCTTGATTTGCAAATTAAATGAATTTTAAATATTCACATAATATGTTTTATAAATTAAAAATAACATGACTCTTTTAAATAATAAAAAATGACTGTAAAATAGATTTGTAACAACCCAGGATGTTGCCAGTTTAAAATAGGCTATTTAAATATATTCTATATGATCACTAAATGGATTTTTATTTGCAAATAAATATATTTTAATTTTTTAATAATGTTGATAAAATAGTTTTCAACATTTGTTTACCAATGTAGATAGTTCAAATAAAAATAGAAAATATGATCGGAAATCGTTTTTCGAATTTTCAACTTTTCGACACCGAAATGTTATCGAAAAATGTTGCACACATTTGTTTAAAACATGTATACACTTATAAACTAGGTTTTAATCCAATTTCTAAATAATGTACATGCATTACATGTATACATACATGAATAATTTAAAATATTTACATATACATCCATAATATGAATATTTATGCATATTTATACATATATATAATATAACCTAGGTTAGTATTTAAACATCACCTAAACACACTAGGTTAGTACACAAAGTCATGGAGGGAGGGGAGGACATGTGGAGAGGGGATGGTGGATGTAACGACCCGATTTTTCAACTTCCGAAAGTCGACATTAATACGTCCACTGTATCAACTGCCGAACCATCGAACGTCGAAAAACCGAACCATTAGGGTTTAAGAAGAAGAAGGTAGGAGAAGAAGAGAGAAACAATAACAGAATCTCACATTCCGAAGCAAAACAACATATAATATATCAATGAATAATCTTTAAAACAAAGAATCATGTATGTTATTACATTACATCACATTACATTATCAGAGTGTAACAACAACAAACAGCGGAATAAAATATAACATATACTAATGATATGCTTCACCATCCAGCTCGCTCCTAATCTCCACAGCAACTCCTGAATTCCAGAATGACCTGATAACCTGACTCTAGATTGCCCGTGTAGATATTGGTGGGCACCCAGAGTTTAGAAAGGGAACAATAAACTCCAGGTCAGTCGTGGGACTGGTGTGAGATCTTAAAAATAGTTATTTTCATAAAGAAAATAAAAAGAAACCCGCTATGCTTTTTTTTAAAATGAAACTACCATAAGGCCTCCCGCCACACACACAATGCAAATGCACACTTGGGGGATATTTCTTCTTATGATAGCCAAACTTCTTAATACACGAAAATCTTTGGATATTATTTTTGTGCATAGTGCAGAAAACATTTCGAAAGTATAATATTAATATTAGTCAGCATGGGCATTTTGCACTTATACCAACTATAGCTACCATGTTCAATAGCAGGTTACCGCCATATTCCATGGCAGGTTATACAACTAAAACCATACAGGGCTCGTATTGTTTCTTTGGATTTCCAACAAATGGTCAGGCAAAGGAACTTCCCACACCGAAATGGAACGCCTCTGGAAGGACGCCCCCGAGAACCTAACCGGGTCTCTGTTGACACAAGACCGAGTTACCACACGCTTCCACGTGCAATGAAGCTGTAACTTGATAACTCCACACAAAAAAGTATGCCATCCCCGGTCGTTACCGACCTTTATCCGAGGTTCCTCAACCACAAAGCAACATCACACAGTAATGAAATTGCAATAACCACATAGGTTAAATATCTGGGCTCCATACCATGATACCACCTCTTATCCAGAAGGAAATGGACATACCCTAGGGGCGCGACCCCTAAAATCCTTGCCGCAACATTCTTGTTTCGACCATTTTCGGGTTGTGAGGCTCGACGAAGTCTCATCCACAAAGCTACGCTTTTCACAAAAGCCATGCTTCGATCAACAAATGATCCGCAGCACTTCGTATGCCACATTACCAAATTGGGAACGTATCATTAGTAACCATCAACTACATAACCTCTGAGCTCGTACGTCTCAAAGAAGGGTGTTAAGCTAAGAGAATAAATTCTCCGCCACCAACAGAAATGTATTTGATAGAAACCCGCTTTAAATCTCAATTTGTAACGTCAGATACACATCCATACAAGTCTGTTCCAGGTTCGAACAGTACCGAAGGCACTTCCGAAGAAGCCCTTGTAATTCGGGTATTCACAATCCCGATCGGACTTCCCGTCACTTATGGAATCTCTATACCGTAGCTACTCAATGCAGAGACAATCGATAGGTCGTCCTATTATTCTCGCAATACCCGATCTTCACCACCGGTCTTCAAATGCAATCTCATTTCGTCGTATCATTATTCAAAATGGGTTACATGACACAAAGGTCCTCTCCCGGCTAATCCGAATAATGAGCGCTTATTTTAATAAATAAGTGTTCATTCAGATTTCAAACAAATCACAACAATTTTTACTTTGAACTTTTAAATAAAAGATTTATCACAATCACAAAGGTTCGATGTGGTTTTCGGATATCCACTTGGAATCCGACCCCCGGTCGCATCGAAATTCAAACGCCATTTAAAGGCAAATATTGACAGTCGGTTATTTAACTGTCAATCAACATTCACAACAATTTCCAGATTTAAATAATTTTTCCAATTATTTATTTTCAAAATATCTTCGCAAGATATATTTTTAACACCTCATCACTTTGAAAATCAAATTTCAAATCGATTTCCCATCCTTTGAAACAAGTTTCAAATCTTTTCCACACTTTAAAAATAAACCAATGTTTATTTTAAAACCAATTTCCCTTTCCCTTATAAATTTCCATTGTGAATTTACATTTTTTAAATATCAACTGATATACGATTTTAAATCGACTTTCCAACATTCACTTTCAAACACCAAATCAAATTCCAAATTGATTTCTAAATTTATTTTCAAAACACGAAATCAATTTCCCTTCGAACACCAAATCAATTTTCATATTGATTTCCACAATTTATTTCAATTACCAAATCAATTCCAATTTTATTTCCAAAATTGCTTCAAACACCAAATTAATTACAAGTTGGTTTCCCAAGGATTTATTTTCAAATACCAAGTCAATTTTCTAAATCAATTTCAAAATTTATTTCAACTCCAAATTAAATCCCTAATTTAATTTCTCAATTTATTTCCTTTTTGAAATAAATTCCTTTATCTCTTTCAAATATTTAAAATCCGTATTTTAAATAAATTCTTCAACCTTTGAATAATATTACCCGAAATACATTTATTAAGCCTTTTCCTCATATTTTGGAATTTTATTCAATAGGATTAAAAATAAAAATTTATCCTTTTAATATTCCTTCTTTTAAATTTATCCAATTCTCAAAAATAAATTTTACTATAAACTTTCAACTTGAATTTTAAAAAAAATCCAATTTTTATTTATTTTCGGTATCCAACGATACCGAAAATATATTCGGTTAAATTATAGCCTTTAACGATTTTAACCACAAATAAAATCACATAGGGATTATAATCAACACACAACATATGAAACAAATTCAATATTTGAGGAATCCAATTGGATCCCTCCAACCTGTTTCCTAGCATCCACGGATGTTAGCACAACAATTAAATACTAATTCCACTTCGAGGTGGAATATCGTGGTATATGGGATTTATAAAATATTATCCGCTATTATGCAGCGCAATAGGGTCTCATCCGCTATATAATGCGGGAAATCAACTCCAAATACATATATAATACCAATTCCACTTCAAGGTGGAATATAGCGGTATATGGGTTTAATATAATAACCTCCGCTATTATACGGCGTATAGGGTCTATTTCAAAACAAATAATAAAAACCATCACCCAATCACACAATCAACAAATTTTAAATTTAACTATTTAAAATCAAACTGAAAATTCCAATTTAAACTTGAGTGAGAAGATCTCACCTTTGCTTTTATTTTGCCGTCCATTTCCAATCCTGATTTTTGTCTTCACGGTATTAAACCTTGTATAAACAATTCATGGTTTATTAATATTCGAAATGATCAAACAATCAATAATCATTTATTTATTTTAATTAACTAATGATTTGGTTTAAAACTGATTTACTTTAACAAATTATCTAACCAATATAATTGATTTACCAGTTAAACAAATTATTTCCTTTTGAAACTCATATACACTTATAAAAATATAATCTATGTACATTTTAAATAATCTATACAGATTCCAAAAATCAGATTTATGTATATATACTTTACAGCATTATAAAACTCCCAAACCTTATTATAATAATTAATAAAAAAAATTCCTATATATAAATAAAAACAGAATTGTTTATCTGCTGTAAATTTTCTTTTCATACTATACAAAGTTTTGGCTTTAAATATATATATATATATATATATATATATATATATATCGACTATTCTTATAATTTTTTTCCCGATCCATATACCGAATTAAATTGAAGATACAAATTTTACATTACAGTCGAAACCCTCCTCATGCTCTAACACCACCTCATTTGACGACCCAAAACTGGCCGCGATTTGTCCCACAGCAGTATGTGAAACCCCACGCAACCAATAGTCGTGATTTACACCATCATGCCTCCACTCGAGAAGCTCGCTTTCCCTTACCTGAAACCACGCGCCACCATGCCAGAGTGACTTCATATGTTTCCCCTACCGCTTTCCTCGTGCTTGCCCCTTACCTCCAGGTCTTCAATATCGATTCGAGTCTAGATCTAGAACTCATTCGCCTGAAGGGAAAGGAAGGGACCTCGTGAAATTCATCGCGATCTGGACTTTGTGAATCGAACTAAGATACTTGAAGGGGGTCGCGGTTATAATTGGACGAGGTAGCTTCCATTTATTCTTTGCTGGAGATAAAAGAGGCAGAGGAAGAACAGATGATTCTGTTCAACTTTGAATTTCTTCATCCACCATTTTGTAAATATCCAACATTTTGAAAGTGATTTGATTTTTGTTGCTGAAGGGAGAGAAAAAGAAAGGGGAGAGGCTCAGGCTTCGACCATTTTTACATTTGAATGAGATCATTATTTTTTATTTTATTTTTGATTTTTGTATAAAGACTTGAGGGAGACAAAGAGTATGAGATTTATCAGAGAGTAGGTCGGCTTGCTCGGGAAGGAATAGCTACGGTGATTTTTTTATTGTTTTATATTAAATATATCTTGTATAACCTAGCTCGAAATCTCGAACTCTTATCGAGGCGTGCCGCCTATCGTTTATAAGGTTATAACCCAATTTCGAATGCAACGGAAAATGTTTCGAGTTCTAATTTGATCATATGGAGAAGATAGCTTCTTAGACTAGTTAAAATATCGAATTTTAATTTTAAATTTCAGCGCGTTTGCTTATCGTATGGCCATACGATCACTCCAAACACTACGAAAATTGAAATCCGATAATATACAATATTACGGATCCAATGGAACTAGGTTCGTCGAATTCCGAGACTGTGCCTCGGAAGGCTATTTTTTACATATCGATCCAAACGATAAAATTTTAAAACTGAATAAATCACTTTCAAATTCAATTCTGAAGCTTCTGTTATCTTCAGTATCATCAATATAAATTTTAGAAGCCTTGAAAATATTTTTGACCAACTTAAAAATCACGATTCAATATTTTACCCAACTTAGATAAATTAAATTCAATATTTTAATTGCCAAATCCAGAGCAATATTCGAAATTCAAGTTAAAATAACTTCCAAATATTTAAAATCAATTAAGTATTTCGATTTCAAATGTTAAAAATTTCTGGCTCGTCACAGTGGAGAGGTATGTGCGTTACATGACATGTTTTCATTATTTAATACAAAAATAATTAGTTATTTACCTCTTCTCCTTGCATATATATACCACCATACTTTTTCATTCTCTTACTTTACATCTCCATTCCATATTCATCTACATCCTCTTCATGTCTTCATAATTTCCATGGCTACTAATTCCAAGTTAAAAGTTTGAAAGAAAAAATGTAGTCTTTCTTCACTTCTAAACTCACTACACTCCCTAACATACTCTTTTCTAGCAAAACAAGCCCACATCCACCTAACCTATGCATGGACCTTTACTGGCCTAGGCCAAGCCAAATTTTCCACTTAGTCAGGCCATAGTGCACCCTACGAGCCCACACTTGGTCATATCTTGGAGCTAAGGCAGTTTTCTAGTGTTGTAGCCAAATTCGGTGGAAGTTTAGTTTGGTTTAGTGAAAGTTTGGTGAGTAAAGTCCATGCTTTTAAAACTCAAGTTACTAACTTTTAAAGTTGTAAAATTTATGAGTTAAAATGTTATTTAAGTATGTGGTAATGTTATATGTTGTGTATGCATGCATATGTGTTGATTTAGTGTTGATTGCTTATGCCAAAGTTTGAGTAGGCGATAAAAATTATGTCTTGAATATTGGAAAAGTTGGTTCGTAATATGGAAGTAATATTCTTGCTTATGATTGTGCTATAATATTATGATGTGTATTGTAGTTAAATGTTGTATGTGAATTCATGACATGAAGATAGTTAACCAAAAGCGATGTAGAAATCCGCTTTATGTCGAAAGTTTGATTTCGGTTTCAAAGCGACATGTTTTTAAGTTTAAACTTTGATTTTAGTTTCAAAGGTTTATTTTCATGTTTTAAAGAAGACGAGAGTTCAAAGTTGAAGTTTTTAAAGCTTAGGAATCAAATTTCAAGAAGTGAAATTACGGGTCATATAGCGATAGTCGTTATACATGTAGTTCGGAAAATCTAATTGATTATTTAATTATTTAATGATTATTTAATTGATTAATTAATTAATATAGGAAATTAGTTCCTAATCATTTATTAATAATGGTTTCTAAACTTAAATGTTAATCAATTAAGTTAATCATGATTTGTTACTTAATTAAAGTTAATTATTATTAATTTTGGATTCGTTAATTATTATTTAATTATTTATTTAAGATAATTAGTAGTTAAATATTATTTTTAAAGAGGTTTTATGTAATTGGTCTTTGATTAAAGTTAATTATGTTTTAATAAGGTTTAATTAAAGTTTAAATAGTTTTGATTAGAGTTTAATTAGTATTTAACTAGGATTTGATTCTCATTTATAAGGGTTTTAGTTTATTTTAAAATCCCTTTGAGTTTAAGTAATTAGTTTTGTTTAAACCGTTTTATTTTCAAATTTGTTTTAAATCAAGGGAATTCTATGTCGCTTACCCTTAAGTAACCCTAATGATTAGGAAAACTAAATAACGTCTATTAGCAGAATAGAACACTATTCTGCTATTACAATTAACTTGAACATTTACTTAAGTTGATTGGTTGTTATGTGTTAATCCCTTATATACCTGTTGTTATGTGATGCCATGTTAAACTAGATAAGTAAAACCAAATTAAAAGAATCCGGTGTGTTTGTTAAGCCTGTGTTTGATTTTGTAAGGATAAATATTTCTTTTTCTTTTTAAAATGGTTTCAAAGTTTTTGCATTTTGAACAAGATTTTTAAGAATGATTTGACAAATGGTTTTACTAAAGATGTTTCAACTAATGGGAAGGGTTTTCCATGTTATAAAAAGAAGTTTTTATAAAGGGATCTGGAAATTTATAAGGTGTTTTGGATAAATGGATTTGAGTTTTTAAGAAAAGAAAATTTCATAGATAAGGGAGATTTATAAAATGGTTTTGCATATTAAAGGAAGCTAAATTGATTTAAGAATATTTAAGAAGTTGGTTTAAACATGAAAGGTTTATAAATACGTTTATAAATGATTTTTGGGCATTTATAAAGAAGGTTTAGAAAATGATTTGGATATTCATTAAGGGAGTTTATAAAAAAGTTTGGATATTTATGAAGGGATTTATATAAAGGATTTTGAATATTTATAAATGAATTTGGAAGCTTTGGAAAGAATTTTTAAATGGTTTTGATTTGAAAAATAAAAAATATTTCATGAATTAAATAGATTTATCGAAAGAAATACAAAAAGAATTTGAGATCTGGTTTTCTCTAAACCGACCTTTTAAAAAAATGGTGGTATGGAACATCTGTTTCACACTTAACACTGAGGGATATTGTTTAGTGTTGTCCTTACCTCCAATTAAAAAAATTTGTTTAATCTTTTGTAATATGATTTGGAAGTAAGAAGTTATTGGCAATGTTTTGTGAATATACTTACGTCAAGAGATAAGTATATGAATGTTTTAGATAAACGTTTTGAAAAGAGATTTATTAAATACAGATTTGTTTCAAGGCTTAGTGGTTGCTATGGATAAATAAATCTCAAATGGAATTGGTTGTCTTTGTTTAGTTAAATAACCGATTACCAAATCTAGACCTGTTTTAACTCAGGAGATATGCCAAGTATATTCGAGTTTCTTAATGAGGACTTGATTGCTTAGTGCATACTTCTAAAAGAAACGGAATTGAGTTAACCAGAAATTATCGCTTAGTTTTGGAGACACCAGTCCCTTGATTTATCCAAACCACTCCAAACTAATAACGAATGATGGTACATCATATTGAAGTATGTTGTGGAGTTAGACTATTCTTCTTGAGGGTGATTCCAAAATGGAAGATAGTAATGTGGAATGTTTGTTCGAACCCAGAACAACTTGCATGGATGAATGCTGACGTTGTATCTCCTCCTGGCGCGTAGTCTTAGCGTTCCACGATGGTCTGCTAAGAGGAAGAAGGTAAAGACGTGACCTCATGAGCCGCACAGTTGGGAAATAGAAAAAACAGGGTATTCAACAGAGCTATGTGGTTAGCTACCATTAGGAGATGCCATCCCATTCTAGATTGCCCATATTCGAGTTGTTTTTCGCGCAAACACCATGATAGTATAAGTCCTGTGTCAAAAAGGGATGAGGTAAGCCGGTTTTCCATGTTAAAGTGGTAGCTCACTCTATTTACCAGGGGTACAGGAAGTTCTTGTCAGAGTCTAGTGCATTTTCTAGGTTTGTACCATCCCAAAGTAGTCCCTTATCTTGCTATAATATGGAATCCAATCTCCAATATGTACCTTTTCGTCTTGATTGTTAAGCCTAGTATGCTGGAATTTAATATGGTAACAATTTCAGCTATTTTGATATGTATTTGAATCCTTAGACATTATTATAATACCATTGGATTTTATATAAAAAAAATTGGTTATTATAAGGTAAAAATCCATCCTTATTTATGTGCAGTGTGGTCTTACAAGACGCCTTTGATTTAAACGTTTTTTCTAAAGTTAAAGACTTATGCTTTACTCACACCAGACCCATGTCTGACCTGGAATTTATTTTCATTTTTCCTCGACTCTTGGGTGCTCAAATTTGAATGGGCAGCAAAGTAGTTCAGGTTTTTCCGCCGATTCATTTTGGAGGAGCTTGGAGCAGGTGGCTTCATAGATAGCTAGTTATTTTTCTAGTTTTCACTGTATTATATCTATTTGTAGCTGTTAGGTAAGGGCAGATTATTATAACTATCCTAGGGTAGAATTTGTATTAGTTTTTCTCCGATGTAACATTTTTGAAATGACTTTGTAATATATTATGTCGAGTAATATATATTGTCCCACTGCATTGTAAGATTTAGTGTTGTTTAGTTTCTATGTTCAATCTTTCTTTCACCCCTAATGACCCGTCTTTCTAATGACTAAATGATCAGCACATGAATAACAAGGATGTACTAAGTGTTGTCTTTGGTGGTATGGAAAGTGGATCATTACATTAACATTTGAACCCAAATTCTTAAAAGTATTTTAAAAAAATTTCAAAAGCATTCAAACATAATTTTTCAAAACATGTTCCGCTCCATCCTTAAATCAATTAGGCCACATCTTAGCATAGTTAGGACTCGGTCTATGAGCTAATGTATATTATTGACCGTAGTATTGTGCAGTTAATCCTAGTTTAGGGAACCTTTCCTTTTCTTTTACTCTAAAATAGCAAACTACCTGCAAGCACATCCACAAATTCTAGCTTTTAAGGCTTAGGGACAGTGACTCGTGACTTTGCAAAAACCTTTCCCCATCCTCCATTTGGTAAAATTTATTTTTCTTCCTAAAATTTAAGCCTAGTTTGATTTGTTGTTTTTACTTTTGTATTTTCATCTAAAAGAGAATGCCTATGTCCTATGTATTTTGGAAAACAAACAATTTTGAAAAATGAAATTAACATGTAAAATAGAAAATAAGTTTATTTTGTTTTCGCATTATGGGAGATAACAAAAGCATGGAGAACAATCCAACTTCTCCGTTGTCCGTTTGTCGTCAGAATGACTAAGAATTATAAATCTTCTTCTCTTTTTCTTAGTATTTTGTTGTGAATGTTGAAAACAAAAAACCCAAAATGAAACTAAATTGGGCCTTATTTTTTCCAAAATTCTAATGTTTTGGCATCTAAGTATTTTTAGTTTCCAATTGCTGACTTAATTTACTATTTTATTTTATAAACTTCCAGTCTTACTTACATTTTTATTGCTAGTTAAGTGTCCTTATGAGATCTCCTTATTTGCACTGTTTTCCAATATATTTATATTTATTTAGCGGTTTAATGGCATCCATCAAATTAACATAGTGATAAAATAGGAAGATATATCATACCATATTGTATGCTTTTCCAATAACCTAAGGGAGACAACTAGTGATTACAAAACAAAGACACTGAATGGAAATTTTGCTAGAAGCCGAAGTTATGGCCCTAACACTCCTTATTGAATTAAGGTAAACATTACTAGTATGTTATTTCACTATCACTCATCTTCCTTAATTCTCCTTCTTGGCTTCTAATAAATGTGATATAACCGTTACTTCAATTATTATACCTTATTATGGGATAAATTATGCATCCCCATGCTGCATTGGGTAAGAAATACAAACTAGGACATTTAGAATAACTCAATAGAAATTTTTTTTTGGTGGAATAATTTCCGTACCACCTATCTTGCCTTCTTCAGCTTTGAGTCAAACATCGTCCTTCATGTGTGTTTGACTCTCACTAATCTCTTCTTTAACCATACTACTATCTTCTCTAAATTAAAATCTCTTAACAATAACCCCAATTTTTGGTAGTTACTTCTTCTACATCCTTGATCCTTTATGCAAGTATAAGATGGGACTTGCAAAATTGTACTTTGGTACCCTTCACCATTCCTTTGATGGTTCTTCTCATCCCTTCCACACATCTCTAATAAATATTCCTAGTTTCATACCAACATTTCTTATATTCAACGAGGATTCCTTGTTGCTACCCTACGAGCATTCGTAGCTTTTTTATTCATAGCTTAAAACCTTTACCCCATCTTATCTAAGTAGTGATCCCTATCTACTCATATTAAAAACTTTGTTTGTTTTTCACCATTCTTCATAAAAACTAAAACTTCACAATCATGAAGTACCTAATTAGAAACTTTTATTTTTGAAAATATAAACTTGGAAACCTTTTTTATTAAATCAAAATTACTTCATTCCAAAAAGGAACCATGAAAATTTTCCCTTTTCTAACCGATTATACCTTTTGAAGGACTTTTTTACAACAGAGATTTATTTCTTTTAAAAGTAGGAGTTTTAACTCCAAAACTCAATTATCATACCAAACCATTTTTTCCAAAAACATCTTCTATAATTTTAAACAATAAAAAGTGGAACTGATAATGATACATTTCATCCTATTAGTTTCCTATTACTTATGTTATCTCCGCTTTCAACCTTGACGAATATTTTTAGCATAAAAGGGGAACTTCTAAAAGATATGCATGATTACAACATCTACCTAAATGCCTATCTAAAATATATGTGCAATTACTACATATCCATGGAATTTATCCATTCTTCTAATCATATTCCTATTAAAATTTTTACTATGTTATCTCTAACTAGATTACTAATCCTATATATATATATATATAATGCTATTTCTATCTAAATTGTCGGGCATTCTTACCCTTCTATTCTCTGTACCTCATTTGACTCAAGCACCATTTCCATTTATCCACCCCTTAAAAAGAATTTAAAATAAGAAAATCATCGACCACAGCCTATGATCTATTTTACATTTATTTAAAAAACATGAAATATCCCTTTATCAAAAATCTTTAAACCGAATTTTTTTTGACTCGACTCATTTTCGAATACTTTCATTTATTTTAAGTAATTGATTGGTCATAAAAAATATATACTATAATAGATAATAGATATGGTAGTATAGTATTTGATCTAAAAAGAGAATATAGTTGGAATAATCAACGAATTTTAGAATAAAAATTTTAAAAATGAAAATTCTTTTTTACCAGAAACTTTTAAATCAGAAACTTTTGGTCCAAAAAAATTTCAAATTATGAATTTAAAAATTTCCTTGTTTTTTTAGAACAATAGCTTCCTAAAAAATCCTTTGAAAACCCCATCTAAAAATTTCAAGGAGCTCTCAATAACCTTTTATCAAAGTCTTTCACATGGGGTTGGAAAAAGAAATAGACTTCAAATGTCCTTCCTTTTGGACTTCCATAGTTAATCTTCATCAAAGATACAGTTATCTTCTTATGATGATTAATGTACCCTTTTTTGCGAGAACTTGCTCCACTCCTTCTTCATATCTTGCTCCATTCCTATCATTCCTTATATTCAGATGCTCACAACATATAGACTCTTATCTCCCATCTGTCCAGATGAAATGTACGTCTTCAATTGTCAATCCATTAAAATCCACAATCAAAATGTAGTTTAAGCCCAACAAAGGATTGAAGTACCATCTAGCCTTTGGGATGCTTCTATATGTCATACTCATGCTCTTTTTTCTCCATTCCTTACGACATGACCTCCACTCCGTAGGGTAATCAGGATAGGAGAATAAATTTAACTCCATTTATTAGCCTAACTCATACCCATCCTAATACTATCTAGTTGATATCGCATGAAATCTCATTGGGCCACTCAATACTTCTTTATGGGAGAGGCGAATCCTATAATAGCTTCTTAATAACTCAAAATCAAAGTGGACCCTTCTTGTTAACCCAAAAAATGGATCAACACTCAAAAATCATATGAAAGCACCAGTTCTTTTATAATAGATGTAAAAGGAGTAGAAATCCCAAATCAAGCAAGTAAGAATAGCTGAAAAGTAAAGAACACATAGGAATTTTTATAGTGGTTCGGCATAATCTCTGGCCAACGTCCACTTTAATCTTTTTTACTTGTCATTCTCTCTCTAAATTACAACCATATCTCGGATCTCACCACAATATAGTGGATCTCAAACTCACAATGGAGTTTCTAGAGTGTTTAAGATTCACTAGTACTAGAGTTTGCTGATCTAAGTCCTAGAACAACAAATAGTAGCTTCCTACGTGACTCCAATGGAAGAGAGGTTAGATGTGAAGAAGAGGAAGAAGTCTCTAATGGCAGAAAGATTAGATTCAAAGTGAAGGGAAGATGAAGATCCCGTTTTGGTTGCAGGTAGGTTGGTACTTATAGAGAAACATGGCTATGGAGTCAGATGCTCTCAGCAGCTCGCTTGCAATGAAGTCCAGAAGGATGCCCGAAGTCACACAACAAAGTCAAGTGCACACAAGCTAAAAGCATAGGTTGATATCGATCTATGATGCTTGGTGCAAGTTGCATCATTTCACTTGCCTTGCTTTTCTTTCATCCACTTTAATTGTTTGAGCCTCTTTTCCATCGTCCCCGAGTTGATTCTAGCGATCTTCTTTATAACACTTGAGTTATCTTGGTTTCTTTGTCGTAATCTCACCAACCTTTAAATTGATCGTACATACTCTGGAAAAAACATTTGATACCAAGTCATTGGAATTATATAGGAGTTGCGTGAAGTTTTCGAGGAGAGTGGGGGAGATGTGATGGGTTGGTGCAACCTAAGGCCCCTTAATTCGACAATGAGTTAAGGTCTTTGCTCCAATCCGAAACTTTTCCATGTTTCTTCTCTAGCTCCTATATGCGTGCATCCAAATTTCTAAATCGTACCATTCTCGTTATAACCTTATAAGTCCAGTTGTAATTTGCTTTGGCTCAAAAGCATGTGAACATTTGCCCCCCAAAGTACGCCTTTTGAATGTAAGGTGTGCTTTGCTCAAGAATAAGTTCCATCAACAACCATTCTTTGGTAGTTGAGCTCTCCGGCCTTCCATCGATCTCGTACTTGGTAAATTTTCTGGTTCCTTCAGATCCTCTTACCAATCGAAGGTCGTTCCATACCTATTATAGATAATGAATCTAGCTCTGCTTAAGTGTTGTTTATAAATCATAGTCATTTTGATTTCATTCAGAGTTATTACATCACATATCAAAATCATATTGTGTTCTTCTAGGATTTATCCTTTTTACCCTAATTACAAGGCGTTCAAATCCTTTAATCAAATATGTTTTCGTTATAAGGTTCGATCTCTCTGGATCATTATACATTCAATTTAACGTGCGATCTTTCCTAATTGTTCAAAATCTGATCTAGGATTCGATCTCTCTAGATCATTTAACTTCCAATCTAGGGTTCAATCTCTCTGGATCATTTATCGCCTAATTTATAGTTTAGATCTCTCCGAATCCTTGTTGAATCAGCTTGCTCTTCAGCAAAGGAACTCAATGGCCAAGCAGACCCATCTGCTCACTATCTTGTGAGGGGACTTACTTTTTGCACAAGGCTATCCACTCGCTCTCTGACAAGGGAGCTTTCCTCTATACTCCAATCCCATCTTTATGGACGAGACTTAGAGCAATCAATATTATACAAGTCCATCTGCTCGCTCTTCGACAAGGGGACTTGCACCCTGCACTCCGGTCCCAACTCTCAAGATAGGACTTAAAGCGATCAATATCAGTCATCAAATTCAATGTGGATTTTCCAAAAGACAAATATTCAAATCAAAGTAAAGAAGTAGAAGTCCTAATTATCCATCCTAAACATCCGATTCAGAAAGTGCCTTGGTACCAATCTAGGTCCTATACACATGTAAGCGATCTGAAGTTATTATTGTCTTAAATAGTCATCCCAGACGTCCGACTCAAAGCATGCCTAGAGGCCAATCTGGGCCTCGTACGTGTGTAACCAGTCTAAGGTTATTATTATCCTAATTATTTAAAGCAAAAAAGCAAAGCAAGGGAGTCGAACTAGAATCATGACTATCCCGACCACTCGATTTGGAGTCTCAGACCACATCCTAGGTTGTTCCTCAATGCATTTCTATAGGGGATCGACCCCCGTCCAGATAAATCCACTTTGGGATCTCTGATAAATCTATTTAGGAGGAGAATTTCGACTCCCTTCTATGTCATTTTGGTTCCCCGAAGTCATCATCAGCTCTTCTTTTTCATTTGCCTTTTCTGTTCCCAGCTCTAGACAGTCCTTTATCATCCACAACATTAACTTTAGTGATCATAGCACCTGCGTTTTCCTGACACAAATATCTCTCGGCTTCATAGTAGTATTCCATGAGATCCATCGGTTGATCCTTTTCTAAAGAAATATTGAAGTTCGTCTTGCTCACGACTCCAGATACTGCCACTATTAAGATTATTGATAGATCCAGTTTATCGACGACTATAGCTGGCACATTGAACCTTGTCAAATAGCTTCTCAAGGACTCTTCAGGACTTTGTTTCACGCTTGATAGCATCATCACATTCTTGGTCATGAGACATAAACTCTAAACTGCCTCAAGAAATTATTCACCAAGTCGATCCATATGCTAATGGACCCATTCTCCAACTATCTGAATGCACATCCAACAAGCATGTTAAGTATAATGAGAAGCACTGCCCCATTACTTCCTCAGAAGCAGCCAACACCTCTATATGTTGAATGTATCTCACCAGATGAACCATCAGATCTAACTTTTCTTCACACATTTCCAATGTCCAAAGTTTGAAATCAGAAGGATTTCTCGCATTCCAGATATTAGAATTGAATAGATTCCTATTTACATCCTCCAAACTCTAGTTTAGAGGTCAAGCTCTAACTATTCTCCTTACTAATTCAATAATTCGGTTTTCACCATCCACTGAAGGTCTTCGACCAAAAGTGATGTTCTGCCCCTTGTAACACCCTAAATCAACTATAAATGAATTGATTGAACTAAATTAAAAAAGGAAGGGTTGAAAATGAAAATTTTATGAAAGTTGAAATTTGAGCACGAAAGTTATTCAATTGTGGTCATCTTTGATTTGCTTCCATTTATAATATACTGAAAAATATCAAACGAAGAAGTTACGAGTGTTTGGAGTTTTCATAGTTAAATTAATTTAGTTTGAATTAAAATTCAAATGAATATTTAAATTAGGGTTTCAATTTCAAAATTAACTGTAGTTTTAGTTGGGTTTACGTTAAACGTTAAGTTAAACAATTAACGTTAAAAGTTAATTACGGAATAATACAAAAGAGTAGTTGAAACACATTAACGCTCCCAAAATCAGAGGAGCAATCGACATATAAGACCCAACCGGTTGACCCCTAACAGTCGATCGGTTGGCGGTCGACCGCTGCCTCACAGAGGCAGCTTGGATTTGTGATGTTAAATGGTCTAGATTTATCCTTTTTTAATCTAATTTCATCCAACGGTTCTGGTACGTTTCAACTCCTATAAATAGGACCCTATCTTCTCTACTTTTCATTCATAAATATTTGAAAACTCCACGAACCTCTACCATTTTCTCTCTTCGGTAAAATTTAGATATTCTACTGGGGATTTAGAAGGAGATCTAGAAAAGAGTTGCTTTAGCATTGCAAATCATACAAGAAAAGCTAAGGATAATTTTTGAGTGTAAATCTTAGTATTTTTAATTCAGCAATTGATTAGTATATAATTATTGATTTGAATATGCCTTTGGGGTTTTTGGGACGGTGAAAACAAAATAGATAAAATCCCCCTAAATTCCTTTTTATTTTGAAATGTCAATTCTAGATGAAGATTCTCAATTATTTATGTCAATTTGATGGAATTTATATTGTTTCTCCAATTTTTGATAATTTCATAGTTTATTCCACTTCTCTTACTTTTTTGATTCAAATTTGAGTTTTTAATAATGAAATAAGGATGTGGAGCATGAATCATATTCGTAGTTTACACTACTTATTGCATAAAAAATACTTTATTTATTTCTTTTTAAAAGCGGAGTTGAGTAGAATATGAAGTTATGATTGCAATTCCTATTGTTTAGGATATTTCATTGGATCAATGTAATAAATTGGTTTTCTATTTCTATTTACAAGTCTATTTGTTGCGGTTTTGGATACAAATATTTAATCCCTTTTAAGGATATTGAAATCTTGGAAATGTGTAGGGAAAGGACTTTTATTAGTATTATGGTTAAAGGAATTGACATTTAACGCCAGTTTAGGGCGTATGAACCACATTCTTAGAAGTTATTAGGTGCAAATATATATATTTATTTCTATTAGTGTAATAAACATATAATTATAGTGTATAATGACATAGTTAGTTAGGTAATAATTGACAATAATTCCTCCTTAGGAAGGTAACTAATACTTTAAAGCGTAACAAGGAAGATTCCTTATAAGGACTTAATTACGAAATAGTTAGATGAATATTATACATAGAGTATTTAAATTATAGCTATGTCATAGGGATGCGGTGTCAGTATAGTTGCATAATAGAAGTCTTCCCTTCTCAGGAGTTGTATACACTTCCGATTGATGTGAGACATCTTCTACGATAAATATTTGTGATGATGCGAGGTTAGTCCCAAATTCTATAGAATAAATATACCCACCTAATTTGGCTACCAGTTCCTATGAATAGTCAAATTAATGTAAGACGTCATTATGAGTATGGGCTATTATATGAACGGCCTGCTTTGAGGCCTTGAGGTATTAAGTGGTTGTTTGAGGGCCTGCCTCTTTTCCTCAAATGAAGTATTAAATGACTAAGGGTATAGTTATTGGGAACGATAGGTGGTGTCTCAACAGGGGTCTTCTTTGGGATAAATTATTAAGTGACTGATTGAGGGTCTGCCATTCTATAAAGAAGTATTAAGTGGCTTAATTGATTCTATATGATGTCAGCTAAACAGTCACCATTGAGGTGTCCGCCTTGGGAATAAGTATTAAATGATGAGGTCTTCCTAATTGAGGTATTAAATGGCTAGGGTTTTCCTATTTTCCAATAAAGGGTATAAAGTGGCTTGAGTAGTGTCTCTTGCATTATTAGATATTTATGATGTAGGATTTGAGCTATGAGATTTAGAAACCTGCTTCGGGAATGAATGGTATTAAGTGGTTCATTTTGGATGCATCTACTTTCCTTAAAAGAAGTATTAAATGGTTTTATTTGTTCAAGACATATTCTTACCTTAAAATACACTTCCCAAGTACTAAAATGGTAAGACTCGAAGTTTTTATTCACTAGACATTTGTTGTTCTAACTCTGTCCTCATTACAACATAGGTTAAGGATGGAGTGATGACGGTAAGGGTGCTTGAAGATGGAATGGCTTAAGCTTGAAGTAGTTATTATTTTACTTTATGATGTTTTATGTTTTACCCATTTATTTTGGATAAGTGATGTAATGGATTTTATTTGAAAGTTTGATGATGTTTTGTATTATGACATTTCAAATGGTTTTTGAATAAATAGGTACAATTTGCAATTACATTTTATTCGATCTGCTGTGAGTTCTGAAAGAATAGCTATTGCTTTGTACTGTCACTTCCAATTCTAACCAATAGCCAACCTTAGAATGAATCTAAGTTTCAACGAGCCTTTTTCTGGGTCGAAATTTAGGCCTTCGAGGTGGGTTGTTACATTTGGTATCAGAGCTTAGGTTACCTTATTAATTGGGAAACTATACATATGAGTAGCGTACTTGATATTTTTGAAAAGGTTTTAAAAAAGGACTTCCCAAAATTCTTACTATATATCCTTATTTCTTTGAACATATGCGGACACACTAGGCAACCCTTTTCTTTCAGCGTATAACTCTATCTAAGGAAATCATAACTAAAGATTCAGCCTACAGGTGGTTGATATAGCTAATAATCAATTTTTTCCAAAACTGGGACCCTTTCCCATAGAAGACCTCCCATTCATGGAATGCCCAAATGGTTTAAATAATATCCTAGGACTATTGAGCAATATCTTATTCCTCCAACTACATCGATAGCACCTTCTTCCCCACCTCTGATGCGGCACCCCATCTTATTGACTTTCCTAAATTATGTAAGGACTTTCTTAATATGGAAGGGAAGACATACTCTGGAACCAAGAGCTATGTGGAAGTTAAAGCATGGTTTCATTAATGCAAGAAAATATTTAGAGGGCTTGATTGGGAAGATCAGCTAAAGAGGAGGATGACATCTTGACAACTCAAAGGAGAAGCTTTAGATTGGTAGAACTTGGTGACTGAGGAAAATGCTGAAAGGATTTTCTTCAACAACATATTTGAGATAAGGTTTATGTCTAAGGGAGAAATGACTCTACAACTGAAGAAATTCATTCAGTTTTGGGAGGGAGACTCCACTCTAAAGGAATACATAGTTAAGTTCACTGAGCTGGCTGAATTTGCGATGAGCTTGATAGATACACCTGTGAAAAAGGCCATGAAGTTTGTGAAGGGATTAAATTCCCATCTGAGAGAAATGTTGTTAACTATAGTATCCATTGGTGCCATGTATGCGATGTTATTGGAGATAGTAATGCTACATATGGCAAATGTGAATGATAAGAAGGCAGAAAAGGAGAACGATGCACCTACCCAAAAGTAAGGAGGGTCCAAGAAGGGAAGCTTTTGGGCTAACAAGAAGTCGAAGGGGAAGTTTATGAAGGATGGTAAGGAGTGCAAGCAATTCCAGAAGAAGCTGAAGATTATAGGGTGAGTGTAATAAAGGAAGCTTTTAAAGGGAAGTGGTTTAATTGACACGAGGAAGGGAACCTCAAGAATCAATGCCCTACGTTGGCAAAGGAAGGATCAATCAAACAAGCTTATGCTACTGAAGCCATCCCTATTGCAAGTAGACCACCGAGAGACCAAGGGAAGGCAGTATTAGAAGGTATAACTCTTATTTTAGGGGTTACAATTCATATCCTATTTGACTCAGGGGCATTGCATTTCTTTATAGCTAGGAATGTATTAAACTTCTTAAAACTTCAAAACCCAGATTGTCACCAGTCCTATTGGAGTTTGTCATATCTCTCCTTTATTTGCAAAGACCTAATGTTGAACATACGACGTTGATTTCATATGCAATGTGCATGTTCAATATTTTGAGTGGCATGCGCTGATCTTAGGTATGGATTGGTTAGCATATTATGGAGTAATTCTTGATTATGATAGGTGGGTTATATGATTAAGAAGTTGTAGAGGCCATGGACCTAGAAAGTCTTTATATACCTCAAGATTTAATTGAGTCAAGCCATCTATGCTTATTAAATCTATCTATTAGAGAGCTATCCTCTATACCTGTAGTTTGTGTATTTCCTGATGCCTTTGAGGAAGTCTTGGGTCTCCCACCCCTAGAGGAGATCGAGTTCCGAATATAATTGGAGAAAGGCGTAAGGCTAATCGCCCTACCTTTAAGACATATGATCCCCATAGAAATAAGAGAATTGGATAAACAAATCAATGGGCTATTAAATAAGGGATTCATCTGTCGGAGTACTTTGGAGTAGAGAGCTCCTGTTAATTTCACCCACTAAGGAAAACGATTCATTGAGACTTTGCGTCAACTATAGGAAATTGAACAAGTTGACAAGGAAGAATAGGTGCCCTTTACCTAGGATAGGCGACTTGTTTGATCAGCTTGGAGGAGCTGAAGTTTTTTCTCAACTAGACATAGCAAATGGAATCCATTATTTGTGGCTTGTAGAAGAAAGCAAGTCGAAGGCTGCATTTCGCATACCATATAGGCTTTATAAGTGGAAAGTGACGCCTTTTAGATTGACGAAAGCCCCTGCATACTTTGTGGATTTGATGAGTAGGGTATTTATGGGGCAACTTAATAAATTTATCATTGTGTTTGTAGATGATATTTTGTTTCCTCCAAAGGCAAAGAGGAGCATGAGGACAACCTAAGAGAGGTATTAAGAACCTTAAGAAGGCACCGGCTTAAGACCAAATTTGCTAAATGCCACTTTTGGAGGAAAAAGTTAGATTCCTTGGGCATATTGTTTTTGAGTAAGGACTGGTAGTAGACCCTACTAATGTTGAAGCTATTCAAGGATAGAAGACTCCTAGAAGTTATCATCGATGGTTAGAAGTTTTCTTGGGTTGCCTGTGACGCCCCACCTCTATACCCACGCTAGCCAAGAACACTACGGTGTAGTGCTGTCAACTAGCGCGGAGAATAAGGCTGATGAGGAGCGACCATCCATGTAATTTCTTATCATACGGTGGCTATAAAATAATCTTCGGAAACAAATATAGAAGTAAGCATAACATGCGAATCAATCACAGATATCCATATCACAAAGGCGGAAAGAGATATGAATATATATCACATAAAAGTGTACATCAGAGTAGTGGTCAGTAAGATCCACGATAATACAAAAGAATAGCAACACGTGCTATACAAAAGAATACAACTAAGAGTCTATCTCTCAAGTGTATACAACAAAAACTGCTAATCTAAACAGTTAGCCAAAAGTCAGAGTGATGAATCCCTGGGAAGAAGTCAAGCAGAAGCACCTGTAACATCTCGGTCTGACCCGAGTATTATTTAAGAAAATAATAAACGGATCAGTCTAGCTATAAATATCAGATGACATGATATAACATAAAAGATATGGCATAAACATAAACATCCATAATGACATACCACTATAAGTATGTAAATAATGATCAACAGAAGATCAATCAATAAGAGATAATCAATATCACAAGAATCTTCTCAAAGATTCGGAAAGGGCATCATACCCCAAACTTGTACTCATAACAAGTCAATGACATAAATTCTAGAAATCAATGCAAGAAGTCCAGAAATCATATAAAAGAGAAAGAGGCCTATCACATGACGGTCCGAAGACCATGGGGAGCTACCCCGCATGTGTGAATGGAATCACACAGATTGAGGTCAAGACTAACCAAAAAGCAAAAAGGTATGTGTGAATGGAATCACACAAGTGGAGTCTAGTCTAACCTTGCAATGAAAGAGACATCGCGCAATTGCTAGTCTAATTCATAAAGCGATCATCAAGATCAACGAGAAGTGTCAATTACACTAAGCTAGTAAATATAGAAGTTTAGCTTCATGTCCCATAACCACTTGCTTAACTTAAATATTTACGAACAAACTGTAAATCTTCACTAATAAAATAGTCACAGGAGGTTCAATCGAACAAGTCCAAGAATTAACCGACGAAGTGAACGCAAGCGTTTTATACCACTTGTTTTACTAAGTCGTTTAATTAGATTTCTCATCTGAGTGAGGTAAAGGCTTGTATATACTAATAGATTGGAAAACGGTTTAAGAAAAGAGCTTTGTTATTAAAAATAGAGTTGAAATTGTTTGTTAAAAGAGTTTTGATATTTACTACTAGTATTGAAACCTTTATATTATAAAGTGACAAAACACAGAAGCAATTGTAGAAACAATCAGTCACAAAAATCGCATACGGAGATGTGAATAAAATCCAAGGAAATCAGCTCAATGTTTTTCATATAAGATCCCCTACGGAGGGGGGGTCCAGGGGGGGTGCGGGGGCAACGCCACCGCTTACGGGGTTCGACCTGCCCGGTCAGGTCGCGGGGGTCCAGGGGGCAGCGCCCCGTCCAAAACGGTACGACTTAGTGAAGACAAAATGAGGTCTAACGACCTAAGAGGGATAGGGTCGAGCGACCTAATGTTTGCGACCTAGGGGTCTAAGGGGCACGACCTAGTGGTCCAGCGACCTAAAGGGTAAAGGTCATGCGACCTAAAATGGGTTCGCGACCTAACACTCAAACGACCTAAAGAAATTAAGGAGCCGAGCGACCTATAAGAAGCAGCAACCTAAGTAGAAACGAGGCCCAACGACCTAGGGGTTAGGTCATGCGAGTTAAGAAGGTCAGCGACCTAACAAAGACACGCGACCTAATAAAGAAACGCGACCTAAAGGCACGCGACCTAGCGACTTAAGAGGCGAGCGACCTAAGTGTTACGGCCTAAGAGTCGAACGACCTAGCGTGGAAGCGGCCTAAAAGCCAAACGACCTAACGACCTAAGGTCATACGACCTAGCGACCTAAAGCCATACGACCTAAAGACCTAAGGTCATACGACCTAGTGCAACACGCGACCTAAAAGGTACACGACCTAATGCGGCCGAGTGGTTTAAGGTCGGAGACTACCTACGACTTATAAAGGTAGACGGTTGAGCGAGCTAATGAAGTACAGAGTCGAGCGACCTAGCGACACGGTGTGTTGAGCGACCTAACGAGGTCAATGTTGAGCGACCTAACAAGGTCCAGAGAAGGGCGACTAAAAAGTGGCGCGACCTAAAAGAGGCGCGACCTAAAAGAGCGCGACTTAATGGGTTATATGACCCAACGACCTAAGCCACTAACTCGCGAGCGACCTAAGTCCTAGGTCGTGAGCGACCTAACTGCGAGTGAGCAAAAATGGCCAGAGTCAAAGCAGAGCGACCTAACGACCATACGACCTACGACCTAAGGTCCTGAGCGACCTACGACCTAAGGTCCTGAGCGACCTACGACCTAAGGTCCTGAGCGACCTAACTCCGAAAACACGAAAATGGCCAGAACGACCTAAATGCAGAAATTTCACCAAAACGCTAAAAATTGGAGTTTTTCGCCAATCCAATCCAAACCAAATGCAAATGTGCATGCAAAAATGATAGGGAATCATTCCCAACAGTCCAATATAGTTATAGACTAGAGTTGTGAGATAAAAATCTCACCTTTGCACCAAATATCAATGAAAATGAAGTTTTAAGCAAGCAAGAATCAATCCTTCTTCTATCTAAGCACAAGAAGCTTGAATCCAATGTCTTCTTCTTGAATTTGGAGTAGAAAGATGGATTGCAATTGAATTTGAGTTTTGGAATTTTAATTTCCCATTCCCTCCACCATTAATGCCAAAGCTTGATTAGTTAGGAAATTTATGAAGAGTGAGGAGAAGAGGGTTGGAACTTGGGCTTAATAGGCTAAACTAACCCAAAGTCCAAAGCGGGAAAAGTTAGTGAAATTTCACTAACTCCAAACCTATCGATGTTTATACTTAAAAAAAGTTGTAAACGACATTTCGAACTCAATGGAAGTGGTCTCGAGTCCTAATTTGACCGTTTGCAAAAAGTAGCTTTTCGGACCAAAATCCGATTAACGAGTTAATATTTAAATAAAATATTTAAATACAAACTCGATAAATATGCGGGTTGTTACATTGCCAGTCTACTATAGAATGTTTATCAAGAACTTTGCAAGAATTGCAGCTCCTTTAACCCATTTGACTAAGAAGAACTTAGTATTCTCATGGGATGATAGATGCACTAAGGCATTTAAGAAGCATAAGGAGTTATTGACTAGTGCACCCATGCTCACTATTCTCGATAAAACCAAACCATTTATCGCTATCACAAATGCTTGTGGCACAGGGTAAGGAGCAATTCTAATGCAGGAAGGAAAAGTAATTGCTTATGTTAGTAAGAAACTAAATGATCGTGAGAAAAGATATCCATTTTGCGACTTAAAGTTGGCGGTTATCATCTTTGCCTTGAAGATGTGGAGGTATTATTTCTTAGGAGAAAGGTTTGAGTTAATCACTGACCATAAATCACTCAAATACCTGTTTTCCCAAAAATATTTAAATCTTAGGCAGCGGGGATGAATGGAATATATAGCATCATTCGACTTTAGTATTCAATACACCCCTGGTTGAAGGCATGCTATCCTAGGTGTTATATATAAATGGAAAGCAATTAGAGTTCCGCTTAAATTTTAATTTTCAACCACCAATGGAATGCATCCATAGGTTTTTAGCAATTATGAATATAAGACCAGCCTTGATAGATCGCATAAGGCTTGAGCAAGTGAAGGATGAAAATTTAGTAGGGATTTTGCAAAAGTTGAGGTAAGGATAGCATTTTCCCTATGCTATAGGTACTCAGTTGATGAGAAAAGATGCTAAAAGATGGACGTCTTTGTGTCGCAATGTTTAGTAGTTTGTTGAGAGAGGTGTTTATGGAATGTCACCACTCAAAGATAACCATTCACCCCAAAAAAAAAGATGTGCAAGGATATGAAAAGGATTTTCTTTTGGCCTGGAATGAAGAATAGCATAGATGAGTTTGTTGCTAAGTGCTTGGTATGTCAGAGGATTAAAGCTGAGTAAGGGAAGCCTGAAGGATTACTATTATTATTGGAAATTCCGATTTGGAAGTAGGAGCATATTTCGATGGATTTTGTGAAAGGATTGCCTAGAAGTCATATGGGTAATGAAGCTATTTGGGTTGTTGTGGGTAGACTCATTAAGAGTGCCCATTTTATTCTAGTTAGGAAGAAAAGAGTAGCCACATCTCTCATGCAGATCTACATCAAAGAGGTAGTTCGATTGCATGGAATTCCTGTGAGCATAGTTAGTGATAGGGACCCCTTGTTCACCATGAGTTTTAGAAGAACCTACAAGCATCTTTGGGAACTTCTTGAATCTTAGCACTGCATATCACCCACAGACTGATGGTCAAAATTAGAGGGTGAATAGGAGTTTGGAAGACTTTTTAAGGATCCGTGTTTTGGATTTCAAAGGACATTGGGAGCAAAATCTACCTTTAGTTGAGTTCGTATATAATATTATCTATCAAGCAATGATTGGTATGGCCCCTTTTGAAGTACTTTGTGAAAGGTCATGCAAATTGCCAAGTTGTTGGTAGGAAACCATCGGCAAAATATTGATTGGAACCGATTTGATCCATGATACCATGGAAAAAGTAGGGTAGATTAAGCAATGAATGAAAACAACGCAAGACAGTTAGAAATCGTGCGCGGATAGAAGAAGGAAAAAGTTTGAGTTTGAGGTTGGAGATATGGTATTTGTCAAAGTCTTCCCACTAAGAAAAGTGATTTACTTCAGCAAGTCTAGAAAATTGGCGCCTAGATTCGTTTGGCCATTCAGAGTTTTGGTCAGTATAGAAAAACTTGCTTAACGCGTGGAGCTTCCTGACTGATTAGTAGGAGTCCACATTATTTTCCACGTTTCTCACCTTAGAAATGCCTTCATGACACCACTATTGAGTTAAGCCTGATCAGTTATGGGAATTGGAGACGGAGCCAACAGTACTTCGTGCCACCGCAGCATTATGAAGCACAAAACTAGGAGACTCCATAACAAAATAATTAGGCTAGTCCATGTATAATAGGGAGATAACCCGACGAAAATCACATAGGAAACCAAAGATAAGATAAAGATCACTTATCTAGACCTTTTCGCTAGTAAATTTTCTTTTCAAAATTAGGATTTTGGTTGCATCTTGGTTGCCAGATTAGATGATAGGAGATGGTTGCCAGACTTTTTCTCAATCACTATACACTCATGTAGAAATTAATATGCATGCTTAGGGTATTCTCATACATACTTGCATGACACGATTTCACACTCATGCAAGGACTGAGCTCATTTTAGTACGTCTGCAGTACATAATCATATTGCACTTTAGTTGAGTAGATGGTTGTATAGATAACTTGGTGGTGTAACAGAGTTTTTATTGCGCGTTATGTTGTTCGCACCTTAAAAGATTTCGGGTAAAATCCTTTTTAAGAGGGAAGAATGTAAAAACCCATATAATCAACCATAAATGAATTAAGTGAATTAAATTAAATAAGGTAGGGTTGAAAATGTTAATTTTATAAAAGTTAGAATTTGACTATGAAAGTTATTCTACTGCGTTCATGGCGAAATTCTAATATGTTTCCAGATATAGTATGCTGAAAACGGAGCTCAAACAAAGAAGTTATGAGCATTTGTTTTCAGATTTAAATTAATTTAGTTTGAATTCAAATTCAAATGAATATTTAAATTAGGGTTTGAATTTCAAAAATTATCTGTAGGTTTAGTTAGGGGTTAAGTTAAACAATTAATGTTAAAAGTTAACTAGGGAATAAAATAAATCAGCAACGGAAACAAATCAACGCTTCCGAAATAAGAGGATCAGTCAACCTATAAGACCCAACCGATTGACCCTTAGCGGTCGACCAGCCGAGCATAAATGGTCGACCACTGCCTCGCAGTGGAAGCTAGAGTTTTGTGATGTTAAACGGCCCAAATTTATCTATTTTTGATCTAATTTCATCATATGGTTCTGGTACGTTTCAACTCCTATAAATAGTACCATATCCTACCAACTTTTTATTCATGAATATTCGAGAACTCCGTGAACCTCTACCATTTTCTCTCTTTAGTTAGATTTGAAAATTTTATTTGGGATTCAGAAGGAGATTTGGAAAAGTGTTGCTTTGGCGTTGCAAATCCATACAAGAATAGCTAAGGATAATTTTTAGTGGAAACCTTAGTATTTTTATTTAAGTAATTAGTTAGTATATATTTATGGATTTGAATATGCCTTGGGGATTTTTGGGACTACAAAAACGAAATAAATAAAATCCCCCAAAATTCATTTTTATTCCAAAATGTCAATTCTAGAAGAAGAATCTTAATTATTTATGTTAATTTGATGGAATTTATATTGTTTCTTTTTTTTGATAATTTCATACTCCATTCCACTTCTTATCCTTCCTTGCTTCAAATTGTGAGTTTTCAATCATGAAATAAGGGTGTAGAGTGTGAATCCTCTTCATAGTTTACACTACTTGTTTCAAAAAAAAATTCATGTATTTATTTCTGTGCAAAAGAGGAGTTTAGTAGAATATAAAGTTAGAATTGAAACTCCTATTATTTAGTATATTCCATTGGACCGACGTAATAAATTGGGTTTCTATTTCTATTTACAAGTCTATTTGTTGCAGTTTTGGATATGCATATTTAATCCCTATTAAGGATATTGAAATCTTGGAAATCTATAGGAAAATGACTTGTATTAGTATTATGGTTAAAGAACTGACTTTTAACGCTAGTTTAGGGAGTATGAACCTCACACTTAGAAGTTATTAGTCGTGAATATATATATATATATATATATATATATATATATATATATATATATATATATGCGTAATAAACGTATAATTATAGCGTATAATGACGTAGTTAGTTAGTTAATAATTATCATTAATTCCTCCTTAGCAAGGTAATTAATATTTTAAGGCGTAATAAGGAAGATTCCTTATCTGACCTTAATTATGAAACGGTGAGATGAGTATTTTATACAAAGAGTATTTAAATTATGACTAAGTCATAGCGATACGAGGTAGTAGAGTTGCACGACAGAAGTCTACCCTTCACTTTGATGCTGCCAGTAGTTGTGTACACTTCTATTGATTTGAGACATCTCCTATGATAAATATTTGGGATGATGTGACGTTAGTCCTAAATTCTATAGGGTAAATTTGTCTAGCTACTCTGGCTTCCAGTTCCTACAAATAGTTGGACTATGTGAGATGTAATTATGAGTATAGGCCTAATACGAAGGGCCCGCTTTGGAGTTTTGAGGTATTAAGTGATTGTTTGAGGGCCTGCCTCTTTTCCCCAAATGAAGTATTAAATGGCCAAAGGGTTAGTTATTAGGCACGATAGATGGTATCTCGACAGTAGTCCACTTTGGGATAAGGTGTTAAATGATTGATTTAGGATCCACTTTTCCATAAAGAAGAATTAAGTGTCTCAAGAGATTCCATACGATGTCAACTAGATAGTCACCATTGAGGGGTCTTCCTTGGGAATAGGTATTAAATAATTGGGTCAGCCTCAATTGAGGTCATAAATAGCCAGAGTCTGCCTATTTTTCAATAAAAGGTATTAAGTAGCTTGGGTACTATCTCTTGCATTGTTAGATATTTATAACATAGGATTTGAGTTATGAGATTTAGAAACTTGCTTCGGAAATGGAAGGCATTAAGTGGTTGATTTTGGACCTACCTCCTTTCATTATAAGAAGTATTATGGTTTTATTTATGCAAGACGTATTCTTATCTTAAAACATACTGCCCAAATACTGAAATGGTAAGACTCGAGGTTTTTATTCACTAGACATTTGCTCTAACTCTATGCTCGTTACAACATATGTTAAGGATGGAGTGATGATGATGATGATGCTTGAAGATGGAGTGGCTTAAGCTTGTGGCAATTATTATTCTTGTTTATGATGTTTTATGTTGTACCCATGTATTTTGGATAAATGATGTAATGAATTCATTTGATAGTCTGATGATGTTTTGTATTATGGCATTTCAAATGGTTTTGGAATAAATGGGTACAATTTGCTGTTATATTTTATTCCATCCGTTGTGAATTCTGAAAGAATAGTTATTGCTTTGTACCGTTATTTCTTTTTCAAACCAACAGACGGTCTTAAAATGGATCTAAGTTTCAGCAGGTCTTTTCTAGATCGAAATTTAGGCATGTTCTTAGGTGGGTTGTTACACCCCTATCCTATGGAGGAACTTAGGCATGTACTCCTCTTGCTACGCATGAGCGTTCTGACCTACTCCTCTGGTTTTATTCTATCCTTCGTTCCTATGGATAGGTTTTAGCGCATACACTTTCGGTCATTGCTCATTCACATTCCATTTGCCTTTCTACCTCCAGCATCGTTTGCTCCTCGCATTCCAGCACGTTCCAAGTTCACCACAGCGTTGCCTTTGAGTTTAATTCTCTCAATACATAGTTGATTTGGGTCGATACCCAAGTTGGTCTATTTGTGGGGGCATCATTCCAGTTTGCTCTGCTACAGATCCAGATGTTGCTATATTAACTCCTTGCCTTTAGTTCTGAATTTTTGTAGCTCTAGCTATTCCTTATTGTTACATTCTTTGGAAAAATCCTTCAAGCATTTCCTGTTGTCAAGTCATCAATCCATCTTGCATATTCTTTATCATTTTCTACGTCTCTTCTCTGGTCATATAGATAGATTGATGCGAATTTGAGGACATCCCTTGGCTGCCTCCATGCTCTGGTTGGCTTGCTCTAGTCTTATATCTAGTGTTTAGTGTCTTCATCTTTTCCAAGTCTCAGATTGAAGCTTTAAGTCTTCAGATCCTGTTCTTTTGTTCTCTATGAAAGCACTAAAATGTTAACCCAGAATATGGATCAACACCTAGAAATCAAATGAAAGCACAAGTTTATTTACAGTAGATGTAAAAGCAGTAGAAGTCCAGATAAAGTAAGTAAGAATAGCATAAAAGTAAAGAACGCACATGAAATTTTATGGTGGTTCGAGGTAATCTTCGGCCTTCGTATACTTTAATCTCTTTTATTTGTCATTCTCTCTCTAGATTACAACTAATTATCTTAGATCTAACCACAATCTGGTGGATCACATACTTACAATGGAATTTTTAGAGTGTTTGAGAGTCACTAGTATTAAAGTTTGCTGATCTAATTCCTAGAACAACAAATAGTAGCTTCCTAGGTGATTTTAATGGAGAGGAGGTTATATGTGAAGAAGAGGAAGAAGTCTCTAATGGCAGGAAGATCAGATCCAGAGTGAAGAGAAGAAGAAGATCCCCTTTTTTGTTGTAGGTAGGTTGCTATTTATAGAGAAACAGAGCTATGGAGTCAGAAGCACCCTGGTAATGAAGTCCAAAAGGCAGCCCGAAATCACATTGGAAAAGTCCAGTGCACACGAGCTAAAAGCACAGGTCAGTACCAACCTATGGTCCATAGGTCGGTACCAACATATGATGCTTGGTGCAAGTTGCATCATTTCACTTGCCTTACTTTTCTTTCGTCCACTTGAGTTGTTTCAGCCTCTTTACGGTGATGATCGCCCTACACCACCGGCACCCAATATACCTATATAGTGCGTTGTAGCAGTGCTTGGTTGATGCGACACGATCATCAATGGTTGTACAATAAATAAGTAACACAGAACCCGTCGTATATCTCACAACACATCGAACAAAATATAATAGTAAACATCTCAGATATAAAATGGGTGAGCGGTAAATAAATTGATGAATCATAGCATCAGAGTATATAGATCCATACAGTAAATCACATAAGCGATAAAGTTATATATCAAATAATAATTTGCACATAACTTCCTCTAAAAAATATGGCACTAGCAAGCTCCATAATGCTGTGCAGCGGAATAACAAATTAGTACAAATAATAATATGAGAGAATAGCTGCTTGCTCGCCACCTATGCAGCTCCATGTGCTCACTAGACCTGATATCCTTAATCAATAATTTAAAGAGTACCCAAAGTAATAGGAAGCAAAGCATAAAACCCCAGGTTAGACAACAGTCTGGTCTGAGCGGTAGAAATCTCAAACACTATATTGTCAATATACTATGACAAATGGTATGGAAAATTATACCTGACTTATCCTGACATCCACAGAGTTAACACATATAAAAGATATACGCTACTCATGATAGTCATCATGGGTGTGCTACATGTCAAAGTACTAAGGATGTCAAGATATCGGCATCGGTAAAATCTACATCATGTGACATCCCTAAGGCAATAAAATCAATCAAACAAATATGGTATCCATCGTCCATCCTTACATTCACTCACTCCTACGATCCAACCAGTCAAGACTGCTCAACGACCCTAGTTTCTCATTCCTCGAATCTATGCCGCCCAGTAGACCAAAAACGAGACTGTACTCCCTATTATAGTTCAAGGTACAGATCAAAACATCGTGCGATTCGATGTGTATCCTATAAGCCAAGTGAACGTCCCTACCTACCCCTGCTATATGATTACACTTCGAGACTTACAAATATCAACGATCCCTTTGCACACGTCGTCCATAGCAGAGCTGATCTTGGAACTGTCCTTACAACTCCCATCTAAAGTCATTGCAGTTGGGAACTACTCTAGACAACGATTGTTGGCGTTGAATATCATCGTTCATTCGGTAACCTTTCTCCAATAGTTCTTTCAATCTTGCTATTTTGCATTCAAAGTATAACTATCCATCATCGAAACCATTATTTCTTATCACGGAATCTCCATAGTCGAGTCATAAGTAACCATCGTCGAAAATCATCAAAATGGTCGTCAAAAAACTCATTTTAGTGTTGGCCTGAAGTCAAGCCTGAAGTAATTACTATACTGGCTCGAAGTAGACTCTGAAATTTCTGGCCTGAAGTAAGACTCAAGTAAACCTATAAATTTCTCTAAGCATACTCAGGGATCGATATTGATCCCTGACTTGATTCATTTTTTCCAAGCAACACGAATTTGAATCCAAACACCGTTCGTTATCGATCCATACCTTATAGTTCGGTACCGAACCCCGAGAAACATGCAAATAGCTCCAAGCATCGTTCGTTATCGTGCCAACACTTCAAATTTCTATGACTCCAAGAGAACCATGTGCGAGTCCAAGAAAATGGAAACTTTCCTCGGGTTGGACTCCATGTAAACTACCACCGATCCACCAATCCATCTTCTTTTGCCCATAACTTGAGCATATGAACTCTGAACGACTTGAAATTTGAAACATAGCATTATGGGTTCTTCCTTGTCACCCCGCATCAATTGCACCTCATTCGGACCAATATTTATGAATCGATACTGATCCATACATACTGATCCATGCCTTTGAATTCTGATTAAACCACGCTTTGAATGCCCATATCTCAACGTATAAACTCCAAATGGCTTGAAACTTGGTGTGCAACCTTCTGAGGCCTTCATTATTTCCCCACATCGGTCATGCCCAATTTGGGGTAAAAGTTATGGTTCGTCGCCGATCCATAGCACCTTCCTAACTAAATCGCCATTTGATCGGCGTATTCAACCATTCAAACATAGAGAAATCATACATTCATAGTATATAAGCATTAACAACTACCAAACGTCCAAATATATTAGTTTAAAGAGATCTGATATAAGGTAAATGTTAGGGATCTATAAGAACTTGGTTAGGGATCCATAAGAACACATTTTTACAAATCATGTCCAAATAATCTAAAATTCCTATATGTGGTGTAATAAGGTCTAAAAATATTTTCAATATTTTTAAGTATTTTTTAAAACTTCATTTAAGGTGTTTAATGGCCTAATTAGTAAGTGAGATATCTAATCACTCACCTTAATCCCAAACAATACCCAAATCCCCAAATAAACAGTAGAAGATACGAAATCTAAGGCTCCTCCAATAGAAAATCTCTAATACCAAGTGCTAGTCACGTTAATATCCTCTTAATGATGTAATTTGGATAATTAAATTATGTTTAAGGGTTGATTTTTTGGTCCATGGAGGTTAACAGGTTTTTTAACTATTTTTAGGAGTTGTGACATGATGGGGATGATGTCCCATCAACCTTTGCTTACTCCAAAACTGAAATGGGTTATGGCCTAAAACCTAATAACCCTGATTACCTGTAATATCCTGAAATTTTTAACAATATCAATTTAATAATCTGTATTAAAATTAAATTGATATTGATATTTTTGTTAATAATAATTCAATTTGATTTAATAATCTTCTTCAATAAATATTTAATTGGTTATTTCATCCTTCAAAAATAATAAATTGATTTCTATTTATAATATAAATATATAGTATATATTGTAAATAGAGTAGCATTGTTTTAAATTTAATAAATAAAGCATATTTTCTAATTCTTATTATTTTAGTAATTTGGAAATTTGTTTTTATTTAAAAATAGCTTTTCAAAGTTATTAAATAAATAAATCTTGGTTTAAACTTAATAAATGAATCATGATTTAAAATTCTAATATATACACTAATAATTTGTAGATTTTGATTTTAATTCAATATTAAGTTTTCAAAGCTATTTAATAAATAAATATATGATTTTTAAATTGTTAAGAAAAATGATTAAACGTTTAAAATAGTTTTAGCTTGAGTTTTAAATTTAAAATGAAATAACGAACAAAGAGTTTTATGGCTTAATTAAATAAGTAATGTATTAATAAAAAAATAATTTATTTTACGATTATTTTAATTTAATAATAAGATATTTATGAAAACAATTTTAATAGTGTATTGTCTTTATAAATAGATTTTGAATAAAATTTGCAATTGTTATTTCAAATTAAATTTATATATATAACTTGATTTTTTTTAATAATTGATTTTGATTTAAATTGGATTTAAATTCCAAAGTACAGATTTTAATTGTTTTAATTTTTATATGTATGAGTTCTATTTATAAACATGATTTGTTTTTATTTCACTTTATAAATTTATATACATATTTAAATTCTAATTAATTAATTAATTAAGCTTAATATACATATTAACTTGTAAATTAATTTACAAAGATAAGTGTTGATCTCTTAAAGCCTTATTTAACAAATGTTCAAAGATTAACCTATTAATTTGACAAATGTAGAATTTTTTTACAAGTGGCACATTTTGGTTTTAATTTTCTTTTATTAAATTAAATCTGAAAATAACTTATATAAGTATACATTCAAACATTCCCATTCTTTTTCTCATTTCCTAAAATAAAATAAAAACTTCAAAACACCTCTTCAAAAATCAAAACTTGCATCTTCAAAACAAGAAAATCTGCATTCCTTAGATCTGAAAATCAGTAAAACATTCTTCTAGTTCAAAACAAAATCCTGCATTTTTAATCTGCATCATCCTTTTTCCTCTGCAAATCATTCTGCAACCTCAATTCAAATTACCTGTAACTCTGCAATTCATTAACCTGAGAAAATCAAATCTGCATTTTTCTGAAAATCTAGAAACTTGTTCTGCATGCCACTTGAAACTGAGTAATACAAATCCCAGTAATCATCTTCAACCAAAACCTGCATCATTTTCCTGAAATTTCAAAGTAAACTTCATATTCAAGTGCAAGTATTTAAGGAATTCAAAGTTTCAAAAGGGGCAACTGCAGTTTTAAGGGTTTCAAAAAGCATTTGCACATCTTCAAACCAAAAGAATGATTTCTGCATATCTTCAAAAAGAAGCTTATTCAAAAGCAACAAGCATGCATGCATTTTCAAAACCAAAAGTATATCAAGTTTAAAAGTACCATAAGCTTTTCAATATGGGTGCTCTGTTCTTCATATTAGATCAGGTGAGTAACTTTTTAAATCAAAAAAGTAAAAAAAACAGTTGCATGCTTGGATACTGAAATAAAAAAAGTTTTGCATGTGTGATTGTTGGTGTGAAGTGTATTTGTATGCATGTTATTTGAATATCCTCTATTATGTTTTCCAATAACCCTGTTTTGTTTTAAATACATATTCTTTTTGATCCAATCTCTGTAGAATTTAGATTACAAATAAAAACTGTTTGTTTAAGTTATTAAGTAAGTTAAAATTTAATTAAGTTAATAGTAAACTGGAATGGGCTCTGGAAAACCAAATAAGTGAGCAAGTTCAAAGATAACTAGAAATTTAAACATCATGTTTTCCGGATTCTTGAATATAGATTGAATACTAAAATCATAATGTGATTTTTAAAACAAAAACTATAATTTTTAGCAAAGAGGCTTAGGAGAAGTTAAGGGATGAACTGCATATGAACTTTGGTGTCACGACCCAACTTCCAAACTCCAGGAAGTCGCATCGCTAATAAGAAAGAAAGGGATAGAGAATAGAAGGAAAGAGAAGAAAGAAGAAACAACACATCAGAATCTAAACAGCGGAATGAATAAATTATATTAATAACATAAAATATTTACATAGTATACAACAACTATCAGAGTGCAGATAATACAACACATACTAGACAGTTATAAACACCTGTCTAGTATTTACAACATAATACAATCTCAGGAGACAATCACAGAACATACAGCGGAATACTAATATCTAACGCAGAAGCCTCCTGCTCCATTGCTCCTCCAATATTCGTCAAAGCTAACCTGAATCCTAACCTGAATCCCTTGGCTACTCGTAAAAATTTGAGTACCCAAGAGTTTATGGAAAACAAAAATAAACTCTGGGTCAGACATGTGCAATGACCCTAATTCTTAAGCAAAATTTTTTTTTTTTTTTGCTTACATACTTAACTAAGACTACCTAGGGTCATCCTTACCTATTCTCATATTATCCAGGATCTTTCTCAATATAAAAATATTGTTTTAAATCTAAATCTTTCCTAACATACATATATGAAGATATCTATGTTATATCCTACTAGAATCAGAGCATAATAATAATAGGGAAGTAGAAATCTTTTTAAATCTATTAAAATGTGATAATTCCCTAATAAAAGATTTATTTTCACATTCTGATTATTGACCATAGAATCCACTGTAAACATGTACTTTGGTCTGTTATTCTAATTAAGGAATGATTAAGTAATAATCTAGTGGAAGAAAGCTTTTTAATATGGATGTTTGTGTTAAAATCTGCATAGTTTCAAACTCAAGCTAAAAGAAAGTGGATCCTAAGTGAACACAAGCAACATCTAGGCGTAATGGAAACGCGCCTAACTTACACATGAGAGGTCACGAGTTCAAGTACTATGCTGGTCAGTTCAAACTCAATTTTTGCTTTCTTTTTTTTTTTTTTTCCTGCAGGGTTTTAAAATCTGATACCTACCTATCTCTATACATATACACTTAAGTTTTGCCTATAATCTAACATACAAAACAATATTTCTTGCTTTATTATTTTCAAAACCCATTCCTACTACTTTTCTAGGAATTTGTATTTATTTTATTGCCTAAATATCAACATGTACACAGATATACAGGTACATGTCTATGTTTCTGTTCATTTTCCAGAAAAACTGAGTTCAAATGGTTCCTAGCTCCATTTTTTTTAAAGTGTGTATGTGGCCTGACCTATGGTCTAACTGTTTGGTTAAAGAAACCATTCTTTTACTTGCATTTGGACCAGTTTCAGTATCAAGACATGAAAGTGTAACAGTTATAATTCTTTCTGGATTTTCCCAATATAATTTCCTATATATCTATCTTTTGAAAAGATTTAGGATTAACTAAAACCATCATAAAGTGATCATACTTATAAAATCCAGTTTTTCCTTTAATCAAAACAACTTTAGCAAATAGATAATCAATTCAGCTTAACTTCAATATTCTTAATACATACCAAACCAGAAAACAGAAATAACATAACACATATCTCTTGCAAGTTCTTCCCACTTAATACATCACTAGATTCATTTAAAATAACTGAATAATTCCAAACTTTCAAGGTTTTGCATAACAGCCTAAACAGAACTATCAAATTTTCCAGATTACATGCAAATATCTCATTCTAAGTTCTTATTTAACTCTAGTTTAGCATGCTTATCCAATCATTCTCATTAGCCTTAGCAGCTTCCTATTTAGAGCCAGCATTCCCTGAAAAAGCATTAAGGGCTGCCCCATTTTAAATGAGACACCCCAGTTGCCATAAACAAACAAGGGTCAGATACAAGATCTGGTATGAGCATCATCAAAAATTCCATGATATTAAGTAATTAAGTGAGACCTAAACATTTTGTATAGATTGCATTTACCAAATTTCTTCCTAGCCTCATCTGCCATAAGGAATCATGGGGACACATTGCAATAAAATAATTCACAATATTGCACAAAGATCTCAGGGCTTAAACAAACCATGTGTCAACTTGCATACTTTAAATACAACAAGCATTCCAGCAGTTCTCTTGGCTCACAATCCTTTGTTTATTTACTAAGTGTTCATGTTTGATCCTATCATGAGATAGCTAGGTGACTGAATCACAGTGTACATGAAACATTATATAGAGCTCTCAAGCATAATTCCAGAACAAGCTAACTTTCATATCCAGGGAATTCATATCTACAAGTATTCTGGTTTAAAAGAAAATACAAGAATATTTGTAACTGGGAATAAAGACTAGGCATGTGGGTTATTATTGTTTCACAAGCAACCATGTTTGAACTAAATTCAAGATCTAGCTTAAACAAGATTTCTGGCCCATGGTTTTCTATTTGATCAAAGGTTCAGCACATTAGGAATTTCCATTGCAACCTTGAATCTTTCATTTGAGCCTCAGCACTTACACAAGTGTAATGCAACTCATATACATATGTTTGTCATGCCATAACTAAACCAGCTACAAGCATTCTCTATTTACTATTACATTTCCATACTATAACATTTCTGGGTATAAACAATCAGAGCATAATACTCACTATCAAAACTAAAAGCATTTAGAAACACCCATTAAAGCATCCATTAAAATCATAGTAATAAAATCCAAAATATGCAGAAAAATTAGCATAAGCTAGGCTGCCTCATAACAGGACTTAATGCCATGGATTAGTGAGATTACTCACAGAAAAATGCTTCTCCTGCTTAAATCAGAAAGAAAACCTTTTAAAACTTGCTTTTCTGCTTGCAAATATTTTCCTCTTTGTTTTCTTAAATGTTTTGGGTAGCAAAATGATTCTTTTCTGGTTTATACTTGAATTTATAAGAGAAGTTTTCTAGGGTTTATCATTGTAAAATCCCATTCCTACCCTGGCCAAGACTCATGCATTTTGCATTTCAGATTTGTTCATTTTCACTTTTGATACCCCGGCCATATGTGGTGCTTACTTTCCCTTATATTTTTTTTTTCTTTACCTTTTCAAAATATATCCTATTCTTACCAAGTCATGAAAATTGTGTGACATTGTCACTTGTTTATTTTCTAGAAATCCTCCTTTCTATTTCTGCCTAAAGCAATTATTCTGCTTGCAATTTGTCTTTTGCCATTTTAGTATTACAGTTTTCTTTTACTTGCTTATTTCTTTTTAACATTTTCTATTCTTACAGAAATGTACATTTGCATACATATCCTATCTAGGCTTATTTAACTCCTCCTTAATTTCAGAAAGATATGCACCTATATGTGCATACAGACTTTTAAATCCCTGTAATATTTTCTTTTCTGGGTTTAAATAAAATATGTTTACTGATTCAAAACAAAACTTACTTTTCCTTATTTTCTTGGATGATTCATATAATTCCAGAGATCAAATATCCATATCACAAAATTATGTTTGTAATACTTTTTAATTCTTGTTTTGATTTCAGTGGATTTGGAGTTCTTTCCTGTGCCATGTCAGTGTGCACACTCTTGAACACTTTATATTTTTTTTTTTCATGTATTCTTATACAAATGAATTCATATATTTTCAAAATTCAACCAAATAAGATTCTATGAATTTCTGGGGCATTACAATCACCCCACCTTTTTAGGAATTGTGTCCTCACAATTTTTCTCATTCATTTTTTTTTTTTTATATTCCTAGATTCTCCTAAAATCTATCAGACATTGCATAAGCAAACAATTCAGTCAAAACAACCATACATATTAAACTTTTAGGAATTTAGTTTTTTTTTTTTTTACCTTCCACTACAAAAAGTTTAGGGTAATCCATCTTTATTTTATCCTCCAATTCCCATGTACAGTCCTTAGGGTCTAGGCTCCATTGAACCTTTACCAATTTTAAAGTTTTGTTCCTCAACTTCTTTTCCTCTTTAGCCAAAATCCCCACGGGTTCTTTCTCATAGACCAAATCAGAATTTATTTGAACCTGAGTGGGTTTCTCTAGAATCTCTTCTTTATCATGTACCCATCTTCTAAGTTGTGATACATGGAATACATTGTGCATTGCACTCATCTCTTCAGGCAGCTCTAGCCTATATGCTAATGAACCTATTCTTTCCAAAATCTTGTAAGGTCCAACATATCTTGGGGTAAGTTTTCCTTGCTTGCCAAATCTTAACACCTTCTTCATAGGTGAAACTTTGATGAAAACATAATCACCAACTTCATATTCTACCTGCTTTCTCTTTTTATCTGCAAACTTCTTTTGCCTATCTTGAGCTGCTGCCATTCTTCTCCTCACCAGTTCAATTTTCTCTGTGGTCTCTTTTACATACTCAGGCCCTAAGACAGCCTTTTCTCCTGCTTCAACCCAACATATTGGTGACAAACATGGTTTTCCATACAAGGCTTCAAATGGTGCCATGCCTATGGTGCTTTGATAACTATTGTTATATGTAAATTCAGCCAAATGGAGGTGATCTTCCCAATTACCTCCAAAGTCTAATATACATGCCCTCAATAAATCCTCCAAAACCTTATTTATCACTTCAGTTTGACCATCTGATTGGGGGTGGTATGCTGTACTCAAGCATAATTCACTCCCTATGGCTTTTTGAAAGCTCTTCCAAAATCTGGAGGTAAAGATTGTGTCCCTATCACTCACTATAGTTTTAGGGATTCCATGCAACCTTACTACTTCTTTCATGAATATCTGAGCTAGTTTAGGGGCATTTCTTTCTGCCTTTACTGGTATAAAATGTGCCACTTTGGTCAATCTATCAACTACTACCCAAATGCTTGTATTTCCTCTCTTTGATCTAGGCAGACCATCTATGAAATCCATAGATATATCTTCCCACTTCCACTGTGGTATACTTAGAGGTTGTAATAGGCCTGAGGGTCTTTGGGTTTCTGCTTTGACTTGTTGGCAAGTCATACACTTTGCAACATATTTGGCCACATCAGCTTTCATCCCTGTCCACCAATAATCCCTCTTCAAGTTTTGGTACATCTTGGTGCTACCTGGGTGTATAGAATACTTGCTTCTATGATATTTATTAAGTATCTCTTCCTTCAATCCTATATTCTTTGGAACACATATCTTACTCTTATTCCTTAAGTAACCATTCTTATCAATGTGGTAGTTTGGTACTTCTTCTCCTTTTTCTATTAGAGATTTCTTTTCTAACAAATCTGGATCTTCCTCTTGCATTTTTCCCACTTTCAAAATTAAATCTGATTGCAAAGTTATCAAACTTAATTTTCCCTTTTTCCCTTCTTCAATCATCTCCATGTTTACCTCATTGTCTTCCTCAATTTCCAAATCAGTAAGTAGGGATAAATTTTTAAACTCTTCTATCATTAACATGGCTACTTTTGCGTGCTGCCTGCTCAAAGCATCTGCAACCTTATTAGCTTTTCCTGGAGTATAAAGTATGTCTAAATCATATGCTGCTAAAAATTCAACCCATCTATGTTGCCTCATATTCAGATCTTTTTGTGAAAAAAGATATTTCAATGCCTTATGGTCAGTGTATAAAATGAACTTTGCACCTAGAAGATAATGTCTCCAGAGCTTTAGTGCATATACCACTGCTGCCAATTCAAGATCATGGGTTGCATACTTTGATTCATGCGGCTTCAGTTGCCTTGATGCATAGGCTATAACTTGGTCTTGCTGCATCAATACAGCTCCTAGCCCAGAGCCACTTGCATCAGTATAAACAATCAAATCCTCATTTCCTTCTGGTACTCTCAACACTGGTGCATTGACTAAAGCCTCTTTGATTTTACTAAAGGCTTGTTCACATTTCTCAGTCCATCTAAAGGGTTGGTTCTTTCTAGTTAGGTTGGTAAGAGGTGATGACATCTTAGAAAAATCTTTTATAAATCTTCTATAATACCCTGCCATTCCCATAAATGACCTAACTTCTCCCACTGTGCTTGGCCTTTTCCATGCTTGGATAGCCACAACTTTATTGGGGTTCACTGAAATGCCTTTGGCAGATACAACATGCCCAAGGAAATGCACCTCTTCTTTCCAAAATGCACACTTAGAAAATTTGGCTTTTAAATCTTTTTCTCTTAATCTTGACAAAACAAGGTGTAAGTGATTTTCATGTTCCTCTACTGTTCTAGAATAAATCAAAATATCATCAATAAAAATCAATACAAACTTGTCTAAATAATCCCTGAATATCCTATTCATTAAGTCTACAAAATATGATGGGGCATTTGTCAACCCAAATGGCATGACAAGATACTCATATAAACCATACCTAGTGTTAAAGGCTGTATACTTAACACTTGAGTCTTCAACCTTCATCTGATGGAATCCAGATGCCAAGTCTAACCTAGAAAATATTTTTGCTCCACTAAGTTGATCAAAAAGATCATCAATTCTAGGTAAGGGGTACTTGTTCTTGATAGTGACTTTGTTTAACTCCCTGTAATCTATGCACATTCTTAAAGTACCATCATGTTTCTTTACAAATACTACTGGAGCACCCCAGCAAGAGTTACTTGGTCTTATAAATCCTTTGCTTTCTAACTCTTCTAACTGTTTCTTTAATTCCTTCAACTCATTTGGCCCCATCCTAGTGGGTTTCTTAATAATTGGACTTGCTCCTGGTATCAGACTAATCTGAAATTCCACTGGTCTGTGGTGTGGAACCCCCTCAACTTCTCCAAACACATCTATGTATTCGTTAATTATGGGGATTTCTTCAATAGAAGGCTCACTGGAATCCTTATTTAAGTCGATCAAGTGATATAATTTTCTTTCTTTGGCTGTTTCACACAAAATTGTGATTCTTTGACCTCTAGAATTTTGTAATGATATGGTGGATGAGTCTAAATTAATTATGGCTTTGTATTGCCTTAACCAGTCTACACCCAATATAACACCTATATTTGGGTAATTTAAAACATATAAATTGGAAATAAAAACATTTCCTCCTATGTTTAATCCCACATCCACACAAATCATGTTTAAAACACTAGAACTTCCCAATGGGCTTTGCACTAACAAAGGAGTTTCAACCAATATGCAATTTAATTTAAGCAATGCAACTAATTCATGGGAAATCATAGAATGTGTTGCCCCTGTATCATACACTACTGATATAGGTAAGGTACAAATAAATAAGGTACCTTCTACTTGACCATGATTTTCTGCAATAGTCTCTACTGTGGATTTGCCCTTGCTCTCCAAACTTGCTAGCTTTCCTTGCTGTTTATACTCAGGGCAGTTTCTCTTGATATGTCCCTCCTTTCCACATAGATAGCACTTGAAAGCTCCTCCCTTCAATTCTGGGCACCTTGGTTTGATATGTCCTTCTTTTCCACAATGATTACATGTTATTTTCCTTTTTGTATCAGTGGTCTTAGTATCATTAGTTTTCTTACTTTCTATCTCCTCCTTCCTCTTGTCATAGGGGTGATATCTTCCTTTATTCTTCTTATTGTTGTTATTCTTAAAACTCCTATACTTCTCCCTTTCCTTGTCATGTTGCTCAAATTTTAAGGCCAGATCAATGACTTGATCAAAAGTTTTATCTACATATGGCAACATGGCCCTACTAAGCCCTGGATTTAAACCCTTAATATACCTATCATTCTTTGATGCCTCATCAGCCACAAGCATAGCTCCATACTTAGACAAGCCTTCAAACCTATGAGTATATTCAGTCACATTAAAAGTTCCCTGCCTAAATCTGATGAATTCTTCAAGCAGTAGAGTTTTGGCTGATGCTGGAACAAATCTAGCTTCCAACATCTCCTTGAATTGATTCCAAGTGATTTCATTCTCAATCCTCCCAGCTATGACTACCTCCCACCAACTCAAAGCCACACCTTTCAGTTGTCTTGAGGCCACTTGCCTCTTCCTTTGATCATCCAACTGCATGTCATTGAAAATTCTATCCAGTGTTCTCAACCATGTTTGAATTTCCATCACATTTTCAGTCCCTTCAAAGCTCTTGCCTCCTAAATTGGTATAAGTCTTTAATAGTTTGGAAAGTTCCTCATGTGGATTCTCAAGTCTCTGCCCTACTCCATCCCTTAAAGCCCTCATAAAGTCTTGCATATCAAGCATTTGTGGTGTACATGACCCTGCATTGTGTTGAGATCCTCTTCCTACCATAATTGGACAACTACAGTATGGGTAGATAAGGTTAGTTTATCATGAGAGTATATATATATCTATATATTTTAACTTTCTATCTATATTATTATTTTACTCAAACAGTACATACATATGATTATAGTACTTCAATCAATCAATACAATCATTCTTAGCTATGTATAAATTTAACATAGCTCTGATACCAAATGCAATGACCCTAATTCTTAAGCAAAATTTTTTTTTTTTTTTTGCTTACATACTTAACTAAGACTACCTAGGGTCATCCTTACCTATTCTCATATTATCCAGGATCTTTCTCAATATAAAAATATTGTTTTAAATCTAAATCTTTCCTAACATACATATATGAAGATATCTATGTTATATCCTACTAGAATCAGAGCATAATAATAATAGGGAAGTAGAAATCTTTTTAAATCTATTAAAATGTGATAATTCCCTAATAAAAGATTTATTTTCACATTCTGATTATTGACCATAGAATCCACTGTAAACATGTACTTTGGTCTGTTATTCTAATTAAGGAATGATTAAGTAATAATCTAGTGGAAGAAAGCTTTTTAATATGGATGTTTGTGTTAAAATCTGCATAGTTTCAAACTCAAGCTAAAAGAAAGTGGATCCTAAGTGAACACAAGCAACATCTAGGCGTAATGGAAACGCGCCTAACTTACACATGAGAGGTCACGAGTTCAAGTACTATGCTGGTCAGTTCAAACTCAATTTTTGCTTTCTTTTTTTTTTTTTTTCCTGCAGGGTTTTAAAATCTGATACCTACCTATCTCTATACATATACACTTAAGTTTTGCCTATAATCTAACATACAAAACAATATTTCTTGCTTTATTATTTTCAAAACCCATTCCTACTACTTTTCTAGGAATTTGTATTTATTTTATTGCCTAAATATCAACATGTACACAGATATACAGGTACATGTCTATGTTTCTGTTCATTTTCCAGAAAAACTGAGTTCAAATGGTTCCTAGCTCCATTTTTTTTAAAGTGTGTATGTGGCCTGACCTATGGTCTAACTGTTTGGTTAAAGAAACCATTCTTTTACTTGCATTTGGACCAGTTTCAGTATCAAGACATGAAAGTGTAACAGTTATAATTCTTTCTGGATTTTCCCAATATAATTTCCTATATATCTATCTTTTGAAAAGATTTAGGATTAACTAAAACCATCATAAAGTGATCATACTTATAAAATCCAGTTTTTCCTTTAATCAAAACAACTTTAGCAAATAGATAATCAATTCAGCTTAACTTCAATATTCTTAATACATACCAAACCAGAAAACAGAAATAACATAACACATATCTCTTGCAAGTTCTTCCCACTTAATACATCACTAGATTCATTTAAAATAACTGAATAATTCCAAACTTTCAAGGTTTTGCATAACAGCCTAAACAGAACTATCAAATTTTCCAGATTACATGCAAATATCTCATTCTAAGTTCTTATTTAACTCTAGTTTAGCATGCTTATCCAATCATTCTCATTAGCCTTAGCAGCTTCCTATTTAGAGCCAGCATTCCCTGAAAAAGCATTAAGGGCTGCCCCATTTTAAATGAGACACCCCAGTTGCCATAAACAAACAAGGGTCGGATACAAGATCTGGTATGAGCATCATCAAAAATTCCATGATATTAAGTAATTAAGTGAGACCTAAACATTTTGTATAGATTGCATTTACCAAATTTCTTCCTAGCCTCATCTGCCATAAGGAATCATGGGGACACATTGCAATAAAATAATTCACAATATTGCACAAAGATCTCAGGGCTTAAACAAACCATGTGTCAACTTGCATACTTTAAATACAACAAGCATTCCAGCAGTTCTCTTGGCTCACAATCCTTTGTTTATTTACTAAGTGTTCATGTTTGATCCTATCATGAGATAGCTAGGTGACTGAATCACAGTGTACATGAAACATTATATAGAGCTCTCAAGCATAATTCCAGAACAAGCTAACTTTCATATCCAGGGAATTCATATCTACAAGTATTCTGGTTTAAAAGAAAATACAAGAATATTTGTAACTGGGAATAAAGACTAGGCATGTGGGTTATTATTGTTTCACAAGCAACCATGTTTGAACTAAATTCAAGATCTAGCTTAAACAAGATTTCTGGCCCATGGTTTTCTATTTGATCAAAGGTTCAGCACATTAGGAATTTCCATTGCAACCTTGAATCTTTCATTTGAGCCTCAGCACTTACACAAGTGTAATGCAACTCATATACATATGTTTGTCATGCCATAACTAAACCAGCTACAAGCATTCTCTATTTACTATTACATTTCCATACTATAACATTTCTGGGTATAAACAATCAGAGCATAATACTCACTATCAAAACTAAAAGCATTTAGAAACACCCATTAAAGCATCCATTAAAATCATAGTAATAAAATCCAAAATATGCAGAAAAATTAGCATAAGCTAGGCTGCCTCATAACAGGACTTAATGCCATGGATTAGTGAGATTACTCACAGAAAAATGCTTCTCCTGCTTAAATCAGAAAGAAAACCTTTTAAAACTTGCTTTTCTGCTTGCAAATATTTTCCTCTTTGTTTTCTTAAATGTTTTGGGTAGCAAAATGATTCTTTTCTGGTTTATACTTGAATTTATAAGAGAAGTTTTCTAGGGTTTATCATTGTAAAATCCCATTCCTACCCTGGCCAAGACTCATGCATTTTGCATTTCAGATTTGTTCATTTTCACTTTTGATACCCCGGCCATATGTGGTGCTTACTTTCCCTTATATATTTTTTTTCTTTACCTTTTCAAAATATATCCTATTCTTACCAAGTCATGAAAATTGTGTGACATTGTCACTTGTTTATTTTCTAGAAATCCTCCTTTCTATTTCTGCCTAAAGCAATTATTCTGCTTGCAATTTGTCTTTTGCCATTTTAGTATTACAGTTTTCTTTTACTTGCTTATTTCTTTTTAACATTTTCTATTCTTACAGAAATGTACATTTGCATACATATCCTATCTAGGCTTATTTAACTCCTCCTTAATTTCAGAAAGATATGCACCTATATGTGCATACAGACTTTTAAATCCCTGTAATATTTTCTTTTCTGGGTTTAAATAAAATATGTTTACTGATTCAAAACAAAACTTACTTTTCCTTATTTTCTTGGATGATTCATATAATTCCAGAGATCAAATATCCATATCACAAAATTATGTTTGTAATACTTTTTAATTCTTGTTTTGATTTCAGTGGATTTGGAGTTCTTTCCTGTGCCATGTCAGTGTGCACACTCTTGAACACTTTATATTTTTTTTTTTCATGTATTCTTATACAAATGAATTCATATATTTTCAAAATTCAACCAAATAAGATTCTATGAATTTCTGGGGCATTACAACATGGGTCTGGTGTGAGTAACAGGTTAAAGTTGCTTAACTTTAAAAACCTTTTGAAAAGAAAGGTATCACGTAAGACTTCCCACACATAAACATGGAAAAGTTTTTACCTTATGCTAACCAAAACATTTGATAGGAAATCCGATGATATTATAATAGTGTCTAGGGTTTTCAAATAAATATGAAATAGCCTAAATTGTTACATTTATTAAATTCCAGCTACATAGGTATACAATCAAAACCGTTGGCACTTGTTAGATTTTGGATTCCATACAATGGCAGGGCTACTGGGGTACCGCCCGTCACAGTACTTGGCCTAGATCACCGTACCGAGGAGTACTCCCACTCTCCTGCAACACAAGGCCGGACCCGTTCCTTACTGAACAGTTCCGAACAAGACAACCCCGACAGTTGTCGTGAATCAACTGCCCACACAGCCGAATATAAAGGGACTTCTAGACAGGGATCAATCTTGCTCTCCAGTGGGAGCTACCCACGAAGCCTTGCTGCACCTCCCCTGTTTTAGCCATTCCCGGTTGATGAGGCTTGAGGTTACGATTACCTTTATAGGACACCAAATCTTAGAATGCTCATCGTCCGCCTGACGATGTTCTGAAAGCATTCAATCCATACAAGTTCGTTCCGGGTTCGAACGAAACCAAAGGCACTATCTCGTTGCACTCATTATTGGAATCACCCTCAGAGTCAACGACCATAGTCCTTGCACTCTGATTCACCATCTCGAATCTATAAGCACTATTCCATCAAACTCATTACGGAATCACCCACAGAGTTATACTGACGTATAGCCCTTACACCTCGAGTCTTCACTTGCTCCACTTAGATTAATGACCAAACGTTTAATTGGAATCAATGTGGTTTTCGGATTCCAAATATGGAAACCCAATCCCGGTCTCATCGAAATCCAAAGCGTGTCTTTTAGGTCCAAGTTGTTTGAAGTTTTAAACAATTCAATTCTAATTATCTATATACACACAGATAGATACTTCACATCATCATAATAGATAATCAACAATATTATCATAAACAGGTAATCTATATTATCATCATAACTTGATAATCTACATTATCATCATCCATAGATAACTCATATCATCATCACAATGCAACCAATGCATCCATAACACACAACTCTATTTATCTCATGTCTGAGATTCAAACAATTCAGGGCAAACCATATCATTCATTCATAAGCAAAGATCTATAACCTCACCATCTATAATTAATTTAAAATGAATTAAATTAATCACTTCTATCTCTAATTAATTTAAAGTGAATTGAATTAATTACCTATCTTTAGTTAATTTAAAATGAATTAAATTAATTACTTCACCATTTAAAACTTGCTTACTTAACCCTTAATTGATTACCAATCAATTAAATCATTATCCTCAAATTAATTACCTTAATTAATCACCCTTGATTAATTATCCCTTAATTACATTCAAGTAATTACCTTTAATTAATTTTACAAATTAATTATCCTTCACCAAATTCAGTAATTAACCTTTAATTACTTCATTGATTAATTAATTATAATTAATTACATTAGTCCTTAATTAATTACATTAATTAATTAATTTCTTAATCGCTTATCATTGATTAATTAATCTTAATTAATTAATCCTTAATTACATCATTAATCATATTAATTAATGATCCTTGATTAAATTGAAATTAATTACTTATTAAGTAATTAACCTTAATTAAACCACAATTATTAATCATACTTGATTAATTACATTTAGCAATTAACTACTCTTAATTACTTCTTAATTACTCCCAAATTAATTACATTTAATAATTTATTTATATTTATTAATCAATCTTGATTAATCTCATTGGTAATTAATTACCCTTAATTAATTACATCACTTAATTATTTCAAAAAAAGACTTAATTGATCAATGCTTAAATTAATTACACAAAGTAATTAATTATTAATTACTTCATAAGAAATTACCTTTAATTACACAAAGTAATTAATTCCCAAAACTCTTCTCTACATTAATTAATTACCGCGGTAATTTACTTATCTTAATTATTTCTTTAAGTAATTATTCATCATTGATTACTTATCAACCCATTCAATGATTATTCTAAATTAATTAAAGTTAATTAATTAATTTAAACTAACCCAATTAATAAATTAATTACAAAGAGTAATTAATATCTTTAATTATTTCCATAAAGTAATCATACTTAATTAAGTTTTATAATTGATTATCTAAATTAATTAATCCAATTAATTATCAAAATTAATTACATTAATTAATAAATAAATAATCACAAGTTAATGGCCTTTATCAACTTATTAACAAATTCTTATTTACCTTTCTCAAGTAATTAACTTAAATTAATTAATATTAATTTTCAAATTTAATTAACCTTAATTAATTTATTTCAAATCTTTAATTAATTAAACAAATTAATTAATTAAATTACCTTACTAATTTAATGAAACAAAAATCATTAAATTTTTAATTTACTTTAAAATAAAACATTTCTTATTAATGATTACTTTATCATAAATAAAGTAACTTAAAACAATTTAACTTAAAATTGTTTCAAATTACATTTTAAATTTTAAATTTAAAAAGAAATCAAACTTAACTTAAACAAAGTTTTAAAAACATTTTAAAATCTTTTAAAACTTTATACTAAAGATTTTCTTATTTTATAAAAGAAGTTATAAGAAAAAATCCCAAATTCATTTCAAAATACAAATCATATTTAAATGTGTTTCAACATCCAAATTTATTTAAACATTTAATTGCCTTAAAACTCCCTTTATTTTCAAACCCTTGTTTCTAATTGGAATTTGATTTCAGATTTAAACTCATGTTTGAATCTCTACTTAAATTTAAAGCTTTATCCTAAATTAAAATATTTAAACTCTTTGAAGTTGTTTAAACATTTTGTTTCAAAGTTTAAATTTAAAATTTCAAACCTGGATTCAAATCTCATTTGAAATTCAATTTTAAATTTGATCTAAATTCTGTTTTCAAAATCCTGCATTTAGATTTTAAAACAAATCTTTAAATTAAAACTACAGGTCTTCAAAAACCTGTGATTACAGAAGGTAAACCCGAGACACTCTTCAGTTTACTTTGAGTAAACCCTAGGCTATCTTCGAGCAAAACTCGAATTAACTCGACTATAATCCGAGTAACAAACACAGCAATTCCCAAACCTTCCCCTTGACACACCACCTCACCGTGCATATGCACGGTGGCTCTGGCCATCTCCGGCCTCCACCCATGCATCGAACAAGTCGACGACCAACCCTAAAACCCACCACGGCCATTAAAATCCCACTAGCATCACGAAATCAAAATTTGAACACCCAACAGAACCTGGAAACAACAGGCAACCTTCACCAACCCAAAAAAAAAATCCTCCTCGTTCTCGCTCCTCCAGTCGCCGAAGGCGTTGGAACTTCGACCATCACTTATTCAACACCCAAGCATCCATTTTCCCAAAAATTATAGCACTCGATCAACTAGAGCATCAATGCCGATCAAACTACTGCACCAACCAAAAACTAGGTTTACAAACTTCGCCAACCTCCCATCGCCTCCACCAAGCCCTATTCATCTACCTGACATTTTTGCCCCACTCCTTGATCACTACTCTACCTCCAACAAAAACCCCAAACACTCAAATTAACTTGGTCATCAGAGATTGGCCAAAACCCAATTTAAGTTCAAATGGGTACTGCAGTCTCAAATCCTAACTAAACAATATGATTTTTGTTTTAAAAAGTCATTATTTTGTTTAAGTTTCCAGATTATAACACTATATTTATAATTTATAATGTTTGAGTTTCAACTTAGTTTAACATACTCTGAAGTTTTACAAATTTACAGAGACATCACCCAACTTTATTTTACTTAAATAAATTTCTAAACTAAACCATGTTATAATTAACACATTTGCTTCAGGATTTAATCCCTAACAAAATTTAAACAAGAACAAGAGGGTTTTATTTTTTATTTATATGTATAAGAATCTGGAACTAGAATCATAAGAGTACAGTCACATACATTCAAACTTTTATATGCATATATTCAGCAATACATTTAAAATCATATGCACAGGCAAACAAATCAACATGCAATCTAAATAACATACACAAACATACCTATTTAAGCAACTATTTATATTTAAATTTCAAAAGAGTTACTCATCTGGATACTGTGATGAAGCAGAGCACAGATTTTCCAGAAAAAAAAGAACTTTTACTTCTTTGATTATAAATTAGTTGCTGAAGCTTGATTTAACTTGCATGGAGGTCCAAGGTCCCAATGCATTTGAATCTTTTAAATTGAAAAGCTTAAATTTGCAATTATATGCTATGATGGTTTGATTCTCCAGGCTGAAGAAGAAAGAAATGCAGGCACTTTCATTTTGCTTTGATGGTTTAAGGTTTGATTTCCTAATCTTAAAAGAATGCAGAGGCTTTACATTTGATTCTCAGATTTCGATTTTTAAGAGTTTGAAAGCAAATTTTATTTCAGCTGGAAAAAATTTCTTATCTTAGAAAAAAAATGAACACTAGAAAAAATGAGAGTGAAGAAAAACATGTTTTATATAAGTGTATAAATGATTTATTTAAAAATATAAAGGAAAAATGAAAATAAAAGACACTTGTTAAAATCTTCAACACTTGTCAAATTAAGTAGTTTAATTGTTTACACTTGTCTCATTAATTGATTAAAATGTTAACATTTATTTTATACTTATGTTACCTATTATTTTTAATTTAAAGATAAATAAAAATCCTCTTTTCTTTATTAAATACATATATAGTAGTTTCATAAATAAATGTATATGTATTTCTTTTTAATGAAATAAAATAATTTTTATAAAAGTGAAAACTTATTTACAAGATTCATATATATTTATTAATTTGAATTTCAAAATTAAATCAAATTCAAATGTTATTTATACATTAAAATTCCACTTAAAACTAATTTGTCAACCTATTTTAATTTTAAAATAATAACATTGTCTTTTAAAACATATGTACATTTATTAATAAAAAGAAAAACATATTTATCAATTTAAAATAATTTATAAAAGAAATCATAGATTACTTGTCTTATTTATGTTAATTAAAAGAATTAATATATAAAGAGTATCTTAAATTTTCATATAATTCCAAATTATAATTATTAAGCTATATTTCAAAAAGAAATAAAATAAACTTTTGTTTATCTTATTAAAATTTAAACTATGTTTATAATGCAATTATACAATTTAAAACAATTTCTTTAAGTATTTTAAACCAATTAATTATTTACTAAATAAAATAAAAATCTTCAAATTATCAAAATGAATATTAGAATTTTAAAAACAAGATTTCATTTGTTTATTTAACTTCAAATCAAAACTTATCTGTTCACAATATATATATATATATATATATATATATATATATACATACATTATAAACAGGAAAACATTTGATTAGTTTTCAAAAGATAAAAATTCACCAAATTAAACATCTATTTAATTGGATTATTCAATCAACTTAATTTTATTAACAAAATTTTATCAAATCAATTTAATTTTAAATACAAATTATTAAATTAATATTGCTAAAATTTCCGGGATATCACATTCCTCCCTCTTAAAAGAATTTCGTCCCCGAAATTTAAAAGCAAAAGTAATTTAATAACCCATTTAAAATTTAAATTTTAAATCACAAGCATACATCAATCATATGCTAACAACCAAAACAACCAATTTATCTAATCAAACAAATTTAATTATCCAGACAAAATTCTGGATAAAATTTTCTCAAGTTTCCCCATATATATATATATATATATATATATATATATATATATATATATATATATATACACACACAACCCGGAATACTCGCCCTACAGAATACAAACAATCTAAACTACGAAGCTACAGAGCTTCTACTCATCTAGATCTATAGAACTAGACAAGACATCAGACTACATACGAGTCTGACTCAACCACTAAACCTTCTTGAACAGCTGGTTCCATTTCCAGGGATAACTCATACACGTATTCCCTCAGAGATACGTGAAACTCATAAATCCAATTATCCAAACTGGCAATTCAACTCTTGAAAACCAACACCAATCCAACTAAAACACAGAAGAGATCCAAAACAAAACTCCGACTCCGTAATCCAAATTCCTTCATCTCTTATCTCCAAAATTCTTCTGACGATTCCGGGCTGCCTAAATCCAAACTGATCAGCTCAACTCTTGCTGATTCCTCTAGAAACAATCTAGACCAAATGCAACCCAACACAACGATCTCCTCAAGATCAACCAAGACTAAGATCACCAACTCCACTCTTCAAACATCAAAAGAACAAACTTACTTCTTCTATCCGGTAAAGACAAAACAGAAGCATTCCCAAACTGCTTCCGCTGCACAACTCTAATCTGGCACAGAAGACACTGGTGATGAAGAATATGAGCACAAACTGGACATCACTTCCTAGAAATATGGCTCAACATATCCAAAGAAACTCAGATGTTTCTCCAATCCTGAGCTGCCTCACCAAACCTATCTCGAGAAATCCTCCTTCTACTAGCTGATCCACTGGCAGCACTCCTGGAATCCGGTTGATAAAGAAAACTCAATCTTCAGAAGTGGACAAACCTCCGACTTCTCAGAAGACAACCAAAAATTCTTCATTACCTCAAAAGAAAACTCAAACTATCGCAAGTCACTTTTGCGATCAATAGAGACCAATTCCCAAAGAAAACTGTTCTCTCTTTACCAAACAGAACAGCTTACTCTTAATTAGCCAATCCAATAAAGTATTGAGTCCATTCTCCTGCTTCTGAACTCCACCTTCAGATACTACTCAGCCAGAAAACTTCTACCAACACAGACACTCCGAGTTGCACTGTTGACACCAATGCCAAAACTTCCTGATCCAAAGTTCTTTGAGAAACTCAGGCCTCAAAGCCAATCACCACATCCTGCTGAACTTAGCCACAACCCCGAAGTAGACACACTTCCTAACTCGTTCCAAAGAAAACATCTTCGAAAATATCCATACTTACTGCATCTCATCGCGCAGCTACTACTACCTAAGGTATCAAAATACCATCACATACTTCTACCAAACCGACAGATCCAAACTCAACTCATCCATCTTCAAAGATGAACTCTGAACCTTTATAGGTTTCCTTCGGAGATTGATGAAATCTCTACACTCTACACAACTTACTCGAGACGGTATTAGGTCTACAGTCTCGACAAATACTCTTCCAACCTCAAACATTCAAACTCCAACTAATGGTAGTAATCGTGTTACACACACCACTACCTTATCTACCTTTATACTTATATTGGAAAACCTGAACAGGTAACCCAATAGATAGGTAGAAATAATAAAAATATATATATATATAGATATATATCAAAACTACAAATACGCTCTCTCAAGATAGACACCACTACAGAGCCTAGGTATTCACTCAACCTAATGCTCTGATACCACTGTCACGACCCAACTTCCAAACTCCAGGAAGTCGCATCGCTAATAAGAAAGAAAGGGATAGAGAATAGAAGGAAAGAGAAGAAAGAAGAAACAACACATCAGAATCTAAACAGCGGAACGAATAAATTATATTAATAACATAAAATATTACATAGTATACAACAACTATCAGAGTACATATAATACAACACATACTAGACAGTTATAAACACCTGTCTAGTAATTACAACATAATACAATCTCAGAGACAATCACAGAACACACAGCGGGATACTAATATCTAACGCGGAAGCCTCCTGCTCCATTGCTCCTCCAATATTCGTCAAAGCTAACCTGAATCCTAACCTGAATCCCTTGGCTACTCGTAAAAATTTGAGTACCCAAGAGTTTATGGAAAACAAAAATAAATTCTGGGTCAGACATGGGTCTGGTGTGAGTAACATGTTAAAGTTGCTTAACTTTAAAAACCTTTTGAAAAGAAAGGTATCACGTAAGACTTTCCACACATAAACATGGAAAAGTTTTTACCTTACGCTAACCAAAACATTTGATAGGAAATCCGATGATATTATAATAGTGTCTAGGGTTTTCAAATAAATATGAAATAGCCGAAATTGTTATATTTATTAAATTCCAGCTACATAGGTATACAATCAAAACCGTTGGCACTTATTGGATTTTGGATTCCATACAATGGCAGGGCTACTGGGGTACCGCCCGTCACAGTACGTGGCCTAGATCACCGTGCAGAGGAGTACTCCCACTCCCCTGCAACACAAGGCCAGACCCGTTCCTTACTGAACAGTTCCGAATAAGACAACCCCAGCAGTTGTTGCGAATCAACCGCCCACATAGCTGAATATAAAGGGACTTCTAGACAAGGATCAATCTTGCTCTCCAGTGGGAGCTACCCACGAAGCCTTGCTGCACCTCCCCTGTTTTAGCCATTCCCGGTTGATGAGGCTTGAGGTTACGATTACCTTTATAGGTCACCAAATCTTAGAATGCTCATCGTCCGCCTGACGATGTTCTGAAAGCATTCAATCCATACAAGTTCGTTCCGGGTTCGAACGAAACCGAAGGCACTATCTCGTTGCACTCATTATTGGAATCACCCTCAGAGTCAACGACCATAGTCCTTGCACTCTGATTCACCATCTCGAATCTATAAGCACTATTCCGTCAAACTTATTACGGAATCACCCACAGAGTTATACTGACGTATAGCCCTTACACCTCGAGTCTTCACTTGCTCCACTTGGATTAACGACCAAACGTTTAATTGGAATCGATGTGGTTTTCGGATTCCAAATATGGAAACCCGATCCCGGTCTCATCGAAATCCAAAGCGTGTCTTTTAGGTCCAAGTTGTTTTAAGTTTAAAACAATTCAATTCTAATTATCTATATACACACAGATAGATACTTCACATCATCATAATAGATAATCAATATTTTCATAAACAGGTAATCTACATTATCATCATAACTTGATAATCTACATCATCATCATCCATAGATAACTCATATCATCATCACAATGCAACCAATGCATCCATAACACACAACTCCATTTATCTCATGTCTGAGATTCAAACCATTCAGGGCAAACCATATCATTGATTCATAAGCAAAGATCTATAATCTCACCATCTATAATTAATTTAAAATGAATTAAATTAATTACTTATATCTCTAATTAATTTAAAGTGAATTAAATTAATTACCTATCTTTAATTAATTTAAAATGAATTAAATTAATTACTTCACCATTTAAAACTTGCTTACTTAACCCTTAATTGATTACCAATCAATTAAATCGTTATCCTCAAATTAATTACCTTAATTAATCACCCTTGATTAATTATCCCTTAATTACATTCAAGTAATTATCTTTAATTAATTTTACAAATTAATTATCCTTGACCAAATTCAGTAATTAACCTTTAATTACTTCATTAATTAATTAATTATAATTAATTGCATTAGTCTTTAATTAATTACATTAATTAATTAATTTCTTAATCGCTTATCATTGATTAACTAATCTTAATTAATTAATCCTTAATTACACCATTAATCATATTAATTAATGATCCTTAATTAAATTGAAATTAATTACTTATTAAGTAATTAACCTTAATTAAACCACAATTATTAATCATACCTGATTAATTACATTTAGTAATTAACTACTCTTAATTACTTCTTAATTACTCCCAAATTAATTACATTTAATAATTTATTTGTATTTATTAATCAATCTAGATTAATCTCATTAGTAATTAATTACCCTTAATTAATTACATCACTTAATTATTTCAAAAAAAGACTTAATTGGTCAATGCTTAAATTAATTACACAAAGTAATTAATTATTAATTACTTCATAAGAAATTACCTTTAATTACACAAAGTAATTAATTCCCAAAACTCTTCTCTACATTAATTAATTACCCCCGTAATTTACTTATCTTAAATACTTCTTTAAGTAATTATTCATCATTGATTACTTATCAACCCATTCAATGATTATTCTAAATTAATTAAAGTTAATTAATTAATTTAAACTAACCCAATTAATAAATTAATTACAAAGAGTAATTAATATCTTTAGTTATTTCCATAAAGTAATCATACTTAATTAAGTTTTATAATTGTTTATCTAAATTAATTAATCCAATTAATTATCAAAATTAATTACATTAATTAATAAATAAATAATCACAAGTTAATGGCCTTTATTAACTTATTAACAAATTCTTATTTACCTTTCTCAAGTAATTAACTTAAATTAATTAATATTAATTTTCAAATTTAATTAACCTTAATTAATTTATTTCAAATCTTTAATTAATTAAACAAATTAATTAATTAAATTAATTAAATTACCTTACTAATTTAATGAAACAAAAATCATTAAATTTTTAATTTACTTTAAAATAAAACATTTCTTATTAATGATTACTTTATCATAAATAAAGTAACTTAAAACAATTTAACTTAAAATTGTTTTAAGTTACATTTTAAATTTAAAATTTAAAAAGAAATCAAACTTAACTTAAACAAAGTTTTAAAAACATTTTAAAATCTTTTAAAACTTTATACTAAAGATTTTCTTATTTTATAAAAGAAGTTATAAAAGATTTTAAATCCCAAATTCATTTCAAAATACAAATCATATTTAAATGTGTTTCAACATCCAAATTTATTTAAACATTTAAATTGCCTTAAAACTCCCTTTATTTTCAAACCCTTGTTTCTAATTGGAATTTGATTTCAGATTTAAACTCATGTTTGAATCTCTACTTAAATTTAAAGCTTTATCCTAAATTAAAATATTTAAACTCTTTGAAGTTGTTTAAACATTTTGTTTCAAAGTTTAAATTTAAAATTTCAAACCTGGATTCAAATCTCATTTGAAATTCAATTTTAAATTTGATCTAAATTCTTTTTTCAAAACCCTGCATTTAGATTTTAAAACAAATCTTTAAATTAAAACTACAGGTCTTTAAAAACCTGTGATTACAGAAGGTAAACCCGAGCCACTCTTCAGTTTACTTCGAGTAAACCCCAGGCTATCTTCGAGCAAAACTCGAATTAACTTGAGTATAACCCGAGTAATAAACACAGCAATTCCCAAACCTTCCCCCTGATACACCACCCCACCGTGCATATGCACGGTGGCTTTGGCCATCTCCGGCCTCCACTCATGCATCGAACAAGTCGACGACCAACCCTAAAACCCACCACGGCCATTAAAATCCCACTAGCATCACGAAATCAAAATTTGAACACCCAACAGAACCTGGAAACAACAGGCAACCTTCACCAACCCAAAAAAAAAATCCTCCTCGTTCTCGCTCCTCCAGTCGCCGGAGGCGTTGGAACTTCGACCATTACTTCTTCAACACCCAAGCATCCATTTTCCCAAAATTTATAGCACTCGATCAACTAGAGCATCAATGCCGATCAAACTACTGCACCAACCAGAAACTAGGTTTACAAACTTCGCCAACCTCCCATCGCCTCCACCAAGCCCTATTCATCTACCTGACATTTTTGCCCCACTCCCTGATCATTACTCTACCTCCACCAAAAACCCCAAGCACTCAAATTAACTTGGTCATCAGAGATTGGCCAAAACCCAATTTCAGTTCAAATGGGTACTGCAGTCTCAAATCCTAGCTAAACAATATGATTTTTGTTTTAAAAGTCGTTATTTTGTTTAAGTTTCCAGGTTATAACACTGTATTTATAATTTATAATGTTTGAGTTTCAACTTAATTTAACATACTCTGAAGTTTTACAAATTTACAGAGACATCACCCAACTTTATTTTACTTAAATAAATTTCTAAACTAAACTATGTTATAATTAACACATTTGCTTCAAGATTTAATCCCTAACAAAATTTAAACAAGAACAAGAGGGTTTTTTTTATTTATATGTATAAGAATCTGGAACAAGAATCATAAGAGCACAGTCACATACATTCAAACTTTTATATGCATATATTCAACAATACATTTAAAATCATATGCACAGGCAAACAAATCAACATGCAATCTAAATAACATACACAAACGTACCTATTTAAGCAACTATTTATATTTAAATTTCAAAAGAGTTACTCACCTGGATACTGTAATGAAGCAGAGCACATGTAACAACCCGGAATTTTTGACAGCATATTTTAATGAATATTTAATATAATTTAAATAAAATGCAAACTTTTAAATGTTTAAAATGATGAGATCTTGGATATTTAACAATTATATATGAATTTATAAAAGAAAGTTTGATTTGAAAATTTAAATAGGATACTTCAAAACCATTTTAAAACAAAATCGGTCTTATTTAATAAAATCAAATCAAAGATTCAATATTTTATTTTTGATAATTTATATGAATACAATGTTAGTTTTTAAAATGATAAAGTTTAAAATTAACAAACATAGTAATATTAACATAAGCATGGAAATCTAACACATAAGTTTAAAACAATATAATTGATTATAAACATAAACTTCCAAAACAAGTATGAATCATAATTATACACATAAGTATAAACCATAAATTTTAAAATATAAAATATAATTAAGATATAAATATACAAATATAAGTTATAACTAGGAATATAAATTTACATATCAAATATTATGAATCAAATGCTTGGAAAACTAAAGTGCAAATAAATTACAATCAATAAAGTCAAGACAATGACCTATAAATTTTAATTGTACAACATAGAACTTTTAAATATCATGTGAACATGTCAATGCATAAGAAGGAGGGGATAACTTGTAACATATTCTGTACTAAACGTATATGATGCTGAGGTTTATGTGTATAAGAAAAACAAAGGTTTTACTTCAATATAAATAGAACAGATCATTGTCTTGTACAAGTTACAACTATCTGCATATCAAACCTGTGTCTTACAAAACATATTGACCGAACTAATAAAACAAAGTGTTCACTTTAAAGTATAATAAAAACAAAACCTGAAATATCTTGTACAAGATATTTATGGTCAGTAAATACTAATTGGTGTGAAAACATATGAAACATACAAGTACAAACAAAGCCTGCAACATCTTTGTATCTAATATTTGTGTCAGCCAATATTAATTAGTGCATACTAATTCAAAGACACAAACATTAATTAGCATACAATCAGTCAAATACAATCTTCTAGCCGAAATTTTTGATCCATCTCAGGTTTTAGTACATAATAAAATAAAGCAAGATATTTATTAGTAAAGCTTATTGAAGAAGACTGTATGATTCAAAGCTTTATATAGATATGTTATCATTCTATTTAAGTCCATTCCTTAAGCAAAACCTGATAAAGCAAAAGAAAAAAAATAAATAAACAAATTTCATATTCAAATAAAATCAGGAGGCAGAGAAAGTTACAGAATCCAAAACTTCAGGCTACAGACTTCTATTACTAGCCTCTGTTTCAAGTTTCAACTGCAATCTTTGTGAGTAAACGAAATCTAAAGCCTTGTGTTTAAGTTTAAATGCAGTAGAATGTTTTTTTTTTGGTATTTGTCTCTGTTTGATCTTGAACATGAATCTGTATATTGTGCTTCACTGTGTATGCATCTGGGTTGATTCCATTCAAAATCAAATTCTTGCTTTCAACTGAATCATGGTAGATTTTCATATTGTTTTATCAAAACAAGATGTTGAAGCTTCAAGCAAGTAGGTGTTGATTTAATTATGCAATGAAGAAGCATTCCTACTGTAAAACAGTTTTACAAGAAAATAAAAGATACATTGATAAAATTCAACTGCCATAAAAATCTAATCCAGGTTTATAAATTGAAAGCTTGATGAAATTTATGATTTTTAAAATGAAAATGAGAATTTTTATATTTCTAGTTCAAGAGCAGTACGTATGAAAATAAAGATTTCAATCTTATAAATTTCTCAAGATTTAATCAATGATAAATAATGAAACTTGGACTGAAGCAAGTTTATACATCAATTAACTCGGGAAAAATACGAATTAATTTTTCTATCGAGTGGAAATTGCGTACGTGACTGAAGTAGGGTTATGCAGGGAGTTCGTTCTTCTCTGTAAAACAAAAGTGTACGGTACCTACGTGCGATCGAGTGGCTCGAGATCTTGTGGAATGGTGGTTTAACGTGATGACGTCGTATGGGTAAATTCTTGGGCACTGTAGGTGGATGGTGATGCGGTGGTGAAGCCGTTTGTTTTGTCAGATGTGAGTTTGGTTTTCGAGCAAAAGGCATTATTTTGATTTCGGGTGTTTGGGAATGTTTAGGGTTTAGATCTCGTGTTGTCACGAGATTTGGGGTTTGTTGGGCAGAATGGCTTCCGCAGGTGGCGTGGCGTGCTGCCGTGCATGTGCACGGTGGCGTTGGAGTGGTGGTTGTCATGTCAGTGTTGTCGTGGGCCGTTGTTACGTGATGTGCTCGAGTCAACGCCTGATTTTCTTCGAGTTTAACTCGAGTTGAGCGCGAGAGAGAAGCCTGGTGATAATTTATTCCTATGCTTTAAAAACAAACTTGCTGGAAGTTTTTTTTTTGCAAAAAAAAAGAGAGAGAAGAAGAAGGATGAGTTTCAAGGGGGGGAAACTCAGGAAGAAGCGGGAAGCACTCGAAGTTATACCCGAGTATAGAGCAGGGAGGGTCTCGGGTTATTGGAGTTGGGGTAAACTGCAGTTTTGCAGTGATTTTGAAATTGAGTAGGATTGTTTTCCTACAATTTTTCATTTGATTTTGAACACGGTAAATCTAGGTAGTAGCTAACAGTTTAAACCAAAACTCAGAGACAAGTTAATTACTTTAACTAATACTTAAATGTGTTTAAGCTCATAATCATTCAAATTAGGTAAGTAGCATAAGATAAGTATAAATCTTATTTATATAAATTTGTAATTAGAGACAAATTGATTTCAAATCTTAAGAAGATTTTTGTTAACAGGACCACTAAGTTGAGAAATAAATATAAATTGTTTATTTTTAAGAAGAAATTAAGAATAATGAATTTGATTATAATTAGTGGTGGATTATAATTAATAATTGAATTTGTAATCAATTATTTAAGTTATGAATGGGTTAATAATGATTAATATAGAAAGTAGTAATTAACATCTGGCCAATTAAGTTTATTAAAGAACAATTAAGGAAATTGATTTATGATTAAAGAAAGGGTAATTAACGTTATGTAACTTGCTTAACAAAGTAATTATTTAATGGTGTGAAATAAAATTAAGACTTAATAATAAATTAAGAAAGTCATCAATTAGATGACTTGAAATGAAATAGTAAATTAATTATTAATTAATGATTAATTAAATAGAGTTAAGTGATTAACTCTCAGGAATTTAATTCTAAATTTAATTAATTACAAACAAGATTTTAAGGTAATTGCTTATGAATTGTTGTGTATGTAGAATGTCTGGACTGTGATGTTAAATTGAAGATATTCTATGATGCTCTCTGATATGCTGTGATATATCCTTGATGTTTGCATATGTTTTATCTATAATACATGCTATGTTAATTCAATTGTTGAGTGTAAATTATTTAAACTGTTAAGTTAATTAGACAACTTGGCCTTTAAAATGGCGTTTGGATTCGATGAGACCGGGATCGGAAGAATCAAATTTGATTCCCCGAAAACCACATCAATCCAATTTAAACGTTAGGTCGTGATTCCTGAAATGAAGATCGAGATGGTGTTTTCAGAATGCAAGGGTTATCGTCGTTAACTCTGAGGGTGATTCCAAAATGAGTGTGACGAGATAATGCCTTCGGTTTCATTCGAACCCGGAACGAACTTGTATGGATTGAATGCTTTCAACACTTCGTCAGGCGGACGATGAGCATTCTAAGTGATTTGTTCAATAAAGGTAATCGTAGCCTCAAGCCTCATCAACCGAGAATGGCTAAAACAGGGGAGATGCAGCAAGGTTAGGTGGGTCATGCCCAAGAAGGACAAGATATTTCCCCTGTCTAGATGTCCCTTTTTATATCTCGGCTTAGTGGGCGGTTTACTAGCTAGAACCGCGGGGTTTATCTTGTTCGGGACTGTTCAGTAAGGAATGGTTCCGGCCTTGTGTTGCAGGGGATGAAGGGAGTAATCCTCGGTACGGTGATCTAGGCCCCGTACTGTGACGGGCGATACCCCAGTAGCCCTGCCATTGTTGGAAATCCATTTTTCCTACGAGACCCTACGGTTTTGATTTGTATTACCCACTTTTGTGGCTAGTAGCTGGAATTTAATCATGTAACAATTTCGGCTATTTTCTATTTACTTGAAAACCCTAGACACTATTATAATATCACTGGATTTCCTATGAAATGTTTTGGTTAGCGTAAGGTAAAAACTTACCCGTATTTATTTGTGGGGAGTCTTACGTGATACCTTTATTTTCAAATGTTTTCCAAGTTAAACAACTTTAAACCGTTTACTCATACCAGACCCATGTCTGACCCGGAGTTTATATTTTGTGTTTTCATAAACTCTCGGGTACCCAAATTTTTACGGGTAGCCAAGAGATTCAGGTTAGAGTTGACGAATTCTGGAGGAGCAATGGAGCAGGAGACTTCAGCGATGTAGATATATATATTTAGTTCCGCTTTGTTAGTATCTCTGAGTCATATTGTTTGAGTTGTATGAACTAGACGGGTGTTTATAACTGTCTAGTATGTGATGTATGTATGATTGTCACATGTATTGATATTGTATAACTCTGATATATGTACAAACTAGGTATTATTTAAGTGATATATCATATTTTGTTCCGTTCCGCTGTGAGATTCTAATGTTGTTGTTCTTTCTTCTCTATCTTTTCTATTTTCTCATCCTTTTCTTTCTTAATGATGATACGTCTTTCTGGTAGTAGAAGGGCGGGTCATTACAGTTGGTATCAGAGCATAGGTTGGTGATAACCTTGGCTCTGGTAAGAATTACTCATAAAATAGATTCAGTAGAACTCTAAAATGAGTTTGAGTGTATTAATAGATATGAGCGCGTATTTGTTAGTGAATATAAAATGGTTTTATATTGCGTTGATTGATTTATTGAGTGGTATATGAACCTTCGTCGGCATAGCCTCGAAAACTGTATCGAAGGGGTTTCTAAACACTTGAATAGAGCAATTCGACACAATATTGATTTTTAAAGTAGGGTAAATGAAATAATTTTACCCAAATTTATATTTTGGTGTAAAAGAAATATTTTTATGAAATAACTATATATATACTTGGATGTTTGATTGTAATAGTACAATCGAACAAAAATTTAAATATGAGTGGTTTATAACCAAATAAAATTATTTAGGAATGATTTTAAATAAAAAGGAATATAACTAAAATTTGATTAAACCAGAATTGAAGTCCCGGAAATTTGAAAGTGTTTAAATGAATTTAAACAAAGGATTTGGAAATTTAAAAATCTGGGAAATGTTTGAAAAGTTTATCCAAAGATTTGAAGGGAATAATGGAATCTTGTTTGGAAAATATGGTTGGTTATGATATTGTTTGGGGTTGTTGGGTATGCAAGTTTTTTTAAAATTTTCAAAGGGGAAAATTTGTTTTAGTGAAAATAAGTGTTTGAAAGTTGAAAATTTGAGTTGATATACCAAGTAGGTATGTGTAGTTATCATTTTAAATTGGTTTTGGAAATGGAAACCGGGCAATTGAATTTTAAGAAAAATTCTATTTAAATAATGTGAAAGGTTTGAATGAATTAACTGTTGAACTTATAAAGTAAAGTTGATATTAATAAAAAAAAATCGGGAATTTTGATCCCGATATTAAAATTTAACTAAAGTAAATGAAAATAAGAAAACATATTAGAGGTTAACCTGAGATACGTTAAATGGAATTGAAATGCAAAATGAACTTAGTTGACTATAAAATTTGAAGGTAAAATGATTGTAAATGCGAGATGGAAATTTATATCTTAAGATGCTAAGTGTTATATATATAATCTGAAATAGTGGTTATAAGATGAAATGACCCAAATGAGTAATATAAACTTTAAGGGAAATAAATAAGTTTTGAACTCATATATTGAGAAATAAATTTAAATGGTTATGGAGTGAGTTGTAAACAAATCTAATTCAAGCATAAATTGAATAACCTTATTATGAATAAAGCCAATATTGAATTGTTAATGTAAATTAACAATTTAAGGATGGATAAAAGAATAAACTAATCAAATAGATTAGTAAATAGTTGGGATTTGATTAAAGGAAAATAAAATCAAAGATTTGAATGGGAATTGGTGGAATAGAATGAACTTAAGTTATTAAGTGAAACAGTTAATGAATTAAATAAATTGAGAGATGATTAATTTAAAATATGGGTTGTCAAATTTAATATAATGGTTTGGAATAATTTGAGAATTGGATGGAAGTAAGTGTACTAAGTGCTGAAACTATGCATATGTGCTTATGAAAATATGTAATGGAGAATATGTCAAAGTTTTCAGAATTTGAAAACTATATAAAAAGAAAAAAGAGAATTTTAACAACATAACAATTTCAAATCGAAAATTTAAAGTAAACTAATAAATGAAACTAATTTAAAAATAATAATAGGAATCAGTTATAAATGGAGATGATCAATAAAGGTTCAATATTCAGAGATTAAAAAATTTTGAATTCATGTGGAATTGGTAATTCAGATTTAAATAAGAAGATATAAAGGCTAAAGTGGCAGAGTAATAATATAAAGGTATATATAATGCTTATATTAAAGCTTAAGAAATGAATGGTGAAATTCTTAAGTAAAATTTGATATGGGAACAATTATTCCAAGTGTATGGAATCAAAAATAATGTGAATAAAAGAAATTGATATGGTTGACAATCAATGAATACAAATACGTAGGATGTACGTATATGATTTTATTCACGTAGCAATTAGATCCAGATTCGAGCACAGAATTTTGAGATAGTTATATCGATCCGAGTTAGGATTTTTCACTCGATTTTCGACGACGAACCATGGATTTGGATTTTGATTGATGCTGGAAATTCTCTATCATAGTTGTGACTATGCAAGGAGAATGACAGTTTCTGATCAAGAAACCAGTTCTGAGTCCGTACTAGGAAGTCGGGTGGACGATACTAGTTCGGAAGTGAAATTGTGTGATCGAGCGAGCGGTCGGACTTGATATTACGTACGAATGGTATATGTACATCGTACGGGCCTGATTAAAATAAATATTGAGATTCTGTAAAAAGTAAATAAAATTTGGCAAGAGCTAATATTGTAGATTTCAGAATTTAATTGCCAGAGTGAATATCTGGAATTTATTGTGTATTCCATACATCTCATCTAAGGGAATTTGTTCATAATTCCTCAATTGTTGTTAATCCAGTAATTCAGGAATTTAGAAGTTAAGTTGAATTTGACTATGATTGGGAATCTGGTTCGGATTGCATCGAGAGTCAACTCTCGATAAATTTAGGAAAGCTTATCCGGATTCGTGTTCGGATAACTAGTGATGTTTGTTAGGATAGACTGTTTGATTGTTTGCTAATATATAAATGATATTTATATTTGAATGGTTGGTATAACAGTTTTTAAAATTATCTTTGTTTTAAATTTCGGGGACGAAATTCTTTTAGGGGGGGAAGAATGTAACAACCCGGAATTTTTGACAGCATATTTTAATGAATATTTAATCTAATTTAAATAAAATGCAAACTTTTAAATGTTTAAAATGATGAGATCTTGGATATTTAACAATTATATATGAATTTATAAAAGAAAGTTTGATTTGAAAATTTAAATAGGATACTTCAAAACCATTTTAAAACAAAATCGGTCTTATTTAATAAAATCAAATCAAAGATTCAATATTTTATTTTTGATAATTTATATGAATACAATGTTAGTTTTTAAAATGATAAAGTTTAAAATTAACAAACATAGTAATATTAACATAAGCATGGAAATCTAACACATAAGTTTAAAACAATATAATTGATTATAAACATAAACTTCCAAAACAAGTATGAATCATAATTATACACATAAGTATAAACCATAAATTTTAAAATATAAAATATAATTAAGATATAAATATACAAATATAAGTTATAACTAGGAATATAAATTTACATATCAAATATTATGAATCAAATGCTTGGAAAACTAAAGTGCAAATAAATTACAATCAATAAAGTCAAGACAATGACCTATAAATTTTAATTGTACAACATAGAACTTTTAAATATCATGTGAACATGTCAATGCATAAGAAGGAGGGGATAACTTGTAACATATTCTGTACTAAACGTATATGATGCTGAGGTTTATGTGTATAAGAAAAACAAAGGTTTTACTTCAATATAAATAGAACAGATCATTGTCTTGTACAAGTTACAACTATCTGCATATCAAACCTGTGTCTTACAAAACATATTGACCGAACTAATAAAACAAAGTGTTCACTTTAAAGTATAATAAAAACAAAACCTGAAATATCTTGTACAAGATATTTATGGTCAGTAAATACTAATTGGTGTGAACACATATGAAACATACAAGTACAAACAAAGCCTGCAATATCTTTGTATCTAATATTTGTGTCAGCCAATATTAATTAGTGCATACTAATTCAAAGACACAAACATTAATTAGCATACAATCAGTCAAATACAATCTTCTAGCCGAAATTTTTGATCCATCTCAGGTTTTAGTACATAATAAAATAAAGCAAGATATTTATTAGTAAAGCTTATTGAAGAAGACTGTATGATTCAAAGCTATATATAGATATGTTATCATTCTATTTAAGTCCATTCCTTAAGCAAAACCTGATAAAGCAAAAGAAAAAAAAAATAAACAAATTTCATATTCAAATAAAATCAGGAGGCAGAGAAAGTTACAGAATCCAAAACTTCAGGCTACAGACTTCTATTACTAGCCTCTGTTTCAAGTTTCAACTGCAATCTTTGTGAGTAAACGAAATCTAAAGCCTTGTGTTTAAGTTTAAATGCAGTAGAATGTTTTTTTTTGGTATTTGTCTCTGTTTGATCTTGAACATGAATCTGTATATTGTGCTTCACTGTGTATGCATCTGGGTTGATTCCATTCAAAATCAAATTCTTGCTTTCAACTGAATCATGGTAGATTTTCATATTGTTTTATCAAAACAAGATGTTGAAGCTTCAAGAAAGTAGGTGTTGATTTAATTATGTAATGAAGAAGCATTCCTACTGTAAAACAGTTTTACAAGAAAACAAAAGATACATTGATAAAATTCAACTGCCATAAAAATCTAATCCAGGTTTATAAATTGAAAGCTTGATGAAATTTATGATTTTTAAAATGAAAATGAGAATTTTTATATTTCTAGTTCAAGAGCAGTACGTATGAAAATGAAGATTTCAATCTTATAAATTTCTCAAGATTTAATCAATGATAAATAATGAAACTTGGACTGAATCAAGTTTATACATCAATTAACTCGGGAAAAATACGAATTAATTTTTCTATCGAGTGGAAATTGCGTACGTGACTGAAGTAGGGTTATGCAGGGAGTTCGTTCTTCTCTGTAAAACAAACGTGTATGGTACCTACGTGCGATCGAGTGGCTCGAGATCTTGTGGAATGTTGGTTTAACGTGATGACGTCGTATGGGTAAATTCTTGGGCACTGTAGGTGGATGGTGATGCGGTGGTGAAGCCATTTGTTTTGTCAGATGTGAGTTTGGTTTTCGAGCAAAAGGCATTATTTTGATTTCGGGTGTTTGGGAATGTTTAGGGTTTAGATCTCGTGTTGTCACGAGATTTGGGGTTTGTTGGGCAGAATGGCTTCCGCAGGTGGCATGGCGTGCTGCCGTGCATGTGCACGGTGGCGTTGGAGTGGTGGTTGTCGTGTCAGTGTTGTCGTGGGCCGTTGTTACGTGATGTGCTCGAGTCGACGCCTGATTTTCTTCGAGTTTAACTCGAGTTGAGCGCGAGAGAGAAGCCTGGTGATAATTTATTCCTATGTTTTAAAAACAAACTTGCTGGAAGTTTTTTTTTAAAAAAAAAAGAGAGAGAAGAAGAAGGATGAGTTTCAAGGGGGGGGGGGACTCAGGAAGAAGCGGGAAGCACTCGAAGTTATACCCGAGTATAGAGCAGGGAGGGTCTCGGGTTATTGGAGTTGGGGTAAACTGCAGTTTTGCAGTGATTTTGAAATTGAGTAGGATTGTTTTCCTACAATTTTTCATTTGATTTTAAACACGGTAAATCTGGGTAGTAGCTAACAGTTTAAGCCAAAACTCAGAGACAAGTTAATTACTTTAACTAATACTTAAATGTGTTTAAGCTCATAATCATTCAAATTAGGTAAGTAACATAAGATAAGTATAAATCTTATTTATACAAATTTGTAATTAGAGACAAATTGATTTCAAATCTTAAGAAGATTTTTGTTAACAGGACCACTAAGTTGAGAAATAAATATAAATTGTTTATTTTTAAGAAGAAATTAAGAATAATGAATTTGATTATAATTAGTGGTGGACTACAATTAATAAATGAATTTGTAATCAATTATTTAAGTTATGAATGGGTTAATAATGATTAATATAGAAAGTAGTAATTAACATCTGGCCAATTATGTTTATTAAAGAACAATTAAGGTTATTGATTTATGATTGAAGAAAGGGTAATTAACGTTATGTAACTTGCTTAACAATGTAATTATTTAATGGTGTGAAATAAAATTAAGACTTAATAATAAATTAAGAAAGTCATCAATTAGATGACTTGAAATGAAATAGTAAATTAATTATTAATTAATGATTAATTAAATAGAGTTAAGTGATTAACTCTCAGGAATTTAATTCTAAATTTAATTAATTACAAACAAGATTTTAAGGTAATTGCTTATGAATTGTTGTGTATGTAGAATGTCTGGATTGTGATGTTAAATTGAAGATATTCTATGATGCTCTCTGATATGCTGTGATATATCCTTGATGTTTGCATATGTTTTATCTATAATACATGCTATGTTAATTCAATTGTTGAGTGTAAATTATTTAAACTGGTAAGTTAATTAGACAACTTGGCCTTTAAAATGGCGTTTGGATTCGATGAGACCGGGATCGGAAGAATCAAATTTGATTCCCCGAAAACCACATCAATCCAATTTAAACGTTAGGTCGTGATTCCTGAAATGAAGATCGAGATGGTGTTTTCAGAATGCAAGGGTTATCGTCGTTAACTCTGAGGGTGATTCCAAAATGAGTGTGACGAGATAATGCCTTCGGTTTCGTTCGAACCCGGAACAAACTTGTATGGATTGAATGCTTTCAACACATCGTCAGGCGGACGATGAGCATTCTAAGTGATTTGTTCAATAAAGGTAATCGTAGCCTCAAGCCTCATCAACCGGGAATGGCTAAAACAGGGGAGATGCAGCAAGGTTAGGTGGGTCATGCCCAAGCAGGACAAGATATTTCCCCTGTCTAGATGTCCCTTTTTATATCTCGGCTTAGTGGGCGGTTTACTAGCTAGAACCGCGGGGTTTATCTTGTTCGGGACTGTTCAGTAAGGAATGGTTCCGGCCTTGTGTTGCAAGGGATGAAGGGAGTAATCCTCGGTATGGTGATCTAGGCCCCGTACTGTGACGGGCGGTACCCCAGTAGCCCTGCCATTGTTGGAAATCCATTTTTCCTACGAGACCCTACGGTTTTGATTTGTATTACCCACTTTTGTGGCTAGTAGCTGGAATTTAATCATGTAACAATTTCGGCTATTTTCTATTTACTTGAAAACCCTAGACACTATTATAATATCACTGGATTTCCTATGAAATGTTTTGGTTAGCGTAAGGTAAAAACTTACCCGTATTTATTTGTGGGGAGTCTTACGTGATACCTTTATTTTCAAATGTTTTCCAAGTTAAACAACTTTAAACCGTTTACTCATACCAGACCCATGTCTGACCCGGAGTTTATATTTTGTGTTTTCATAAACTCTCGGGTACCCAAATTTTTACGGGTAGCCAAGAGATTCAGGTTAGAGTTGACGAATTCTGGAGGAGCAATGGAGCAGGAGGCTTCAGTGATGTAGATACATATATTTAGTTCCGCTGTGTTAGTATCTCTGAGTCATATTGTTTGAGTTGTATGAACTAGACGGGTGTTTATAACTGTCTAGTATGTGATGTATGTATGATTGTCACATGTATTGATATTGTATAACTCTGATATATGTACAAACTAGGTATTATTTAAGTGATATATCATATTTTGTTCCGTTCCGCTGTGAGATTCTAATGTTGTTGTTCTTTCTTCTCTATCTTTTCTATTTTCTCATCCTTTTCTTTCTTAATGATGATACGTCTTTCTGGTAGTAGAAGGGCGGGTCATTACAGCACAGATTTTCCAACGAAAAAAGAACTTTTACTTCTTTGATTATAAATTAGTTGCCGAAGCTTGATTTAACTTGCATGGAGGTCCAAGGTCCCAATGCATTTGAATCTTTTAAATTGAAAAGCTTAAATTTGCAATTATATGTTGTGATGGTTTGATTCTCCAGGTTGAAGAAGAAAGAAATGCAGGCACTTTCATTTTGCTTTGATGGTTTAAGGCTTGATTTCCAGATCTTAAAAGAATGCAGAAGCTTTACATTTGATTCTCAGATTTTGATTTTTAAGAGTTTGAAAGCAAATTTTGTTTCAGCTGGAAAAAATTTCTTATCTTAGAAAAAAATGAACATTAGAAAAAATGAGAGTGAAGAAAAACATGTTTTATATAAGTGTATAAATGATTTATTTAAAAATATAAAAGAAAAATAAAAATAAAAGACATTTGTTAAAATCTTCAACACTTGTCAAATTAAGTAGTTTAATTGTTTACACTTGTCTCATTAATTGATTAAAATGTTAAAATTTGTTTTATACTTATGTTACTTATTATTTTTAATTTAAAGATAAATAAAAATCCTCTTTTCTTTATTAAATACATATATAGTAGTTTCATAAATAAATGTATATGTATTTCTTTTTAATGAAATAAAATAATTTTTATAAAAGTGAAAACTTATTTACAAGATTCATATATATTTATTAATTTGAATTTCAAAATTAAATCAAATTCAAATGTTATTCATACATTAAAATTCCACTTAAAACTAATTTATCGACCTATTTTAATTTTAAAATAATAACATTGTCTTTTAAAACATATCTACATTTATTAATATAAAGAAAAACATATTTATCAATTTAAAATAATTTATAAAAGAAATCATAGATTACTTGTCTTATTTATCTTAATTAAAAGAATTAATATATAAAGAGTATCTTAAATTTTCATATAATTCCAAATTATAATTATTAAGCTATATTTCAAAAAGAAATAAAATAAACTTTTGTTTGTCTTATTAAAATTTAAACTATGCTTAGAATGCAATTATACAATTTAAAATAATTTCTTTAAGTATTTTAAACCAATTAATTATTTATTAAATAAAATAAAAATCTTCAAGTTATCAAAATGAATATTAGAATTTTAAAAACAAGATTTCATTTGTTTATTTAACTTCAAATCAAAACTTATCTGTTCATAATATATATATATATACATACATTATAAACAGGAAAACATTTTATTAGTTTTCAAAAGATAAAAATTCACCAAATTAAACATTTATTTAATTGGATTATTCAATCAACTTAATTTTATTAACAAAATTTTATCAAATCAATTTAATTTTAAATACAAATTATTAAATTGGTATTGCTAAAATTTCCGGGATATCACATTTGGGGTTGCTCTAGTGATTCATGCATCTGGAGGGAATGAGGTTCTTCCTAGTGATGAAAGAGAGGTAGGAGAAGATGGGAAAAATGCTATTTGGTGATGAAAGTCACCAGAGAGGTTGCGGCAGTGGAAATCAATTTGGAACCCTAGTTTTGATGGGTTTTAAAGATTTGGTCATTTCGACTTGTATAAGTGATCGAGTGATATGATATTTTGGGAATGGGTATTATGATTGTTGTTGAAGCCATGGTCGAAGTCGCCGACCTGCTGATGGTCGGAGTGGCGAGGAAGAAACGTTGACAGGTTTGGGTCGTGGAGGGGCTCTGATGTTTCCAGGTTTAGAAATAGTGCTCTTTTTTGATTTGAGAAAGTGTACTGGTGTTTGGAGGGTCGCGATGTTGTCAGGGGATGATCGCTGATGGGTAGAGGCGTTGGTGAATGGCCGGTGATGGCCGGAGCCACGGCGCACGTGCACCGTGCAGTTGAAGGCCAGGTGAGTGTGTTAGTGGTGTGTAGATATTGAACTCGGGATTGAACTCGAGTTATTCAAGTTTTGACCCGAAGCAAAGGAGGTAATTACTCGAAGAATGTATTGGGAAGTCTCGGGTTTCAAGTGATGTTACAGGTTTTGACAAACCTGTACCCAGTTTGCATAAATTTTTAGAACCAGAAAATTTTAAATGTAAAAAAAAGGGTTTTAAAACCTAGTTTAAATTCAGGTTTAAATTTTTGAAACTCAGGTTTAAATTTAAAATCTCAGATTCTAAATAAAAATAAAGTTTTGAACTTTAAACTTGTTTAACTACTTTATTTGGAAAAGTAGTTTAAACCTTTTAAAAATGAAGTTTTAAGATATGAGCAAGATTTAAAATTTTATTTAAATCTGGAAATCTAAAAGTTAAACTTGAACTTCAGTTTTAAAATTAAAGGAATATTTAAATTTGAAGATTTAAACAAGATGTAAATTTAAATTTATTGAATTTTGAAATGGAATTAGTTTCAAAATTCTGCTGAATTTCATTCCTAAAACAAACACTTGTTTGTCTTGAAAAGTTAAAAAATAAAGCTTTAAATTGTTTAAACTTTGATTAAGTTTAAAATTTATCCATTTTAAATCTTGTATTTTAAATGAAATGTAAAAAGTTAGTTCAAAAGTAATTAATTTCAAATAAATTTGTTTTTAAACATAATTACGGAATGTTTTAACTTAAAAGTAAGTTAAGAATTAATGTTTTGAAATTAATTTATTAAAAAGGTAATTAAGGAATAATTAATTTATTTAATTAATTTATTAAGGTTTAATAAATATTGATTAATGATTAATTAATTTGAAACTAAAGATCATTAATTAGATTTTTAAATTAATGATTAAAGAATTATTAATTAAGTAATTAAGCTTTAATCAAGGTTAATTAATTAAATAAGTAGACTTTAATTAATCGATGACTAAAGATAATTAAATTTGTAGTTAATCTCAGTTAATTACTTAATAAAAATAATTAGAGAATGGTTAATGAAGGTCATTAACAGGATTATTTAATAATTAATTAATGTGGTTAATTTTTAATAATTAATTAGATTAATTAATTTAATAATAATCAATTGTGAATTGTTGAGAATAATTACTTGATGAAGTAATTAAGAAATTAATTACTTAAGGTAATTAATTATGTTAAATGTGATTGTTTATCTTAATTAATTAAGTTTAATTAATTTTAAACACTTGGGTTTTAAAGATAATTACTGCATGCAATAAATGGATTGGGAATTCCTTGGTGACGTAATTGATTGATAATTACAGGTTGTAATTAATGGAAGATGTTTAAGAATAAAGTAATTTAGAGTATAATTACTTGAAATTAATCAAGGGATCAATTAAGAAATTAATTAGGGAATAATTAAGAAATTAATTAGGGAATAATTAATTTGTTTTAATGAAGTAATTAAGTTAGCTAATTACTGAATATGGTTAATCAGAGGGGATTAATAATTATGAGTTAATTACTTAAGGTAATTAATTTAGGAAGATAATTTAGTAAATATAATTAATGATCATTAATTATTATAATTAATGATGTAATTAAAGTTGATAAATTAAGATTAATTAAACAATGATAAGTGATTAAAGGTAATTAATTAATGTAATTAATTAAGGATTAATGTAATCAATTATCGTTAATTAATTAATTGAAGTAATTAAATGTTAGTTACTGTTTTTGTTTGAGAATAATTAATTTGTGAAATTAATTAACGATAATTACATGAATGTAATTAAGGATAATTAATCAAGAGTGACTAATTGAGGTGATTACTTTTGAATGATTAATTAATTGATTGTAATCAATTAGATGATTGAGTAAGCAAGATTTATATTGATGAAGTAATTAATTTAATTTATTTTAAATTAATTAAAGATGAAGTAATTAATTTAATTCACTTTAAATTAATTAGAGATATAAATAGTTAATTTAATTCATTTTAAATTAATTATATTGTGATGAGTAAATCATTGCTTATATATGAATGGATGACATTGATTGTCTTGGATGCTTTGTGATCTCAGAAATGAGATAAGTGATGTTGTGTGGTATGAATGCTTGGTTGCACTGTGATGACAATATAGATTATCTAATGTGATGATGATGTGGATTACCTGTTTATTTGATGATGTTGATTATCAACGGTAATTTGTGAGTTATCTATCTATGTGTATATAGATAATTGAATTGTTTTAAACTTTAAAACAACTTGGACCTAAAAGACACGTTTTGGATTTCGATGAGATCAGGATCGGGTTTCCATAATTGGAGATCCGAAAACCACATCGATCCAAATTAACGGTAGGTCGTGAATCTCAAGTAAAGATGAAGATTTAGAGTGCAAGGATTATCGTCATTAACTCTGAGGGTGATTCCAAAATGAGCGTAACGAGATAATGCCTTCGATTTCGTTCGAACCCGGAACGAACTTGTATGGATTGAATGCTTTCAGAACATCGTCAGGTGGATGATGAGCATTCTAAGTGATGTGTTCACTAAGGGTAATCGTAGCCTCAAGGCTTATCAACCGGGAATGGCCAAAACAGAAGAGGTGCAGCAAGGCTAAGTGGGTCATGCCCAAGTAGGACGAGATTTACCCCTGTCTAGAGGTCCCTTTTATTTCGGCTGTGTGGACGGTTGTGAGCTCCAACCGTCGGGGTTGTCTTGTTCGGGACTGTCTAGTAAGGGATGGTTCCGGCCTTGTGTTGCAGGGGAGCGGGCGTACTCCTCGGTACGTTAATCTAGGCCACGTACTATGACGGGTGGTACCCCAGTAGCCCTGCTATTGTATGGAATTCAAAATCCAATAAGTGCCAACGGTTTTGATTGTATTACCCACTTTTGTGGCTAGCAGCTGGAATTTAATGAATGTAACAACTTCGGCTATTTCTTATTTATTTGAAAACCGTAGACCTATTATAATATCACTGGATTGCCTATCAAATGTTTTGGTTAGCGTAAGGTAAAAACTTTTCTATGTTTATGTGTGGGAAGTCTTACGTGATACCTTTCTTTTCAAAAGGCTTTTGAAAGTTAAGCAACCTTAACTTGTTACTCACACCAGACCCATGTCTGACCCGGAGTTTATTCTGTTTTTCTTAAACTCTTGGGTACTCAAATTTTTACGAGTAGCCAAGGGATTCAGGTTAGCTTTGACGAATTATGGAGGAGCAATGGAGCAGGAGGCTTCTATGTGTGTATATATATATATATATATTCCGCTGTGTAGATTTCTCTGAGAAGTTTCTTGTTATGTATTGAGTTGTATAACTAGACAGGTGATTACAACTGTCTAGTATGTGTTGTACTATCTGTGTAACTCTGATGATGGTTGTAAACTATGTAATATTTATGTTATTAATATAATTTATTCGTTCAGCTGTTAAGATTCTGTGTTGTTTCTTCTTTCTCTTCTTTGTTTTCTCTTTTCTATCCCTTTCTTTCTTATTAATGATGCGTCATTCTGTGGAGACGGATGGCGGGTCATTACAGTGGTATCAGAGCATTAGGTTGAGTGAATACCTAGGCTCTGTAGTGGTGTCTATCTTGAGAGAGCGTATTTGTAATTTTTAATATAAATATAAATATATTTATTTCTACCTATCTGTTGGGTCACCTGTTCAGGTTTTCCAATATAAGTTATAAAGGTAGAGGGGGCAGTAGTTTGTGTAACACGACTACCATTGATTGGAGTTTGAATGTTTGAGGTTGGAAGTGCATTTGTCGAGACTGTAGACCTAATACCGTCTCGAATGAATTTAGTGGTGATGAAGGACTTCATCAATCTCTGAAGGAAACTTTTTATGGTTTGGAGTTTATTTTTGAAGTCGAATGAGAAGAGTTTGGATCTGTTGGCTAGGCAGAAGCGAGTGATGGTATTTTGGATACCTCAGGAAGTAGTAGCTGCGTGATGAGACGCAGTGACTATGGATGTTCCTGAAGATGATTTCTTTGGAACAAGTTAAGGAGGTGAGTCTACTTCAGTGTTGTGGCTGTGTTCAGCTGGAGTTTCTATTGCTTTGAGATCCGAGTCTCTCGAAGAGCTTTGGATTAGGAAGTCTTTAGCATCTGTGGCAGCAGTGCAGCTTGGAGTGTTCTCGGTGTTGGCAAGGAGTCTTCTGGCTTAGCAGTTTTTCTGGAAGTGGAGTTCAGAAGTAGCTGAGTGGATCCATTTCTTCGATGGATTGGCAAGTCTAGCATAAGCTGTTCTGATTGGTAAAGAGAGAACAGTTTTCTTTGGATTTTAGTTTGGATTGATCACAAAAGTGACTTGTGATTGTTTGAGTGTTCTCTTGGGTTATCTGAGTTTTTCTGGATGTCTTCAGGAAGTCGTAGCTTTGTTTGCATCTGGAGATTGAGTTTCCTTATCAACTAGGATTCCAGGAGTGATACCGATGGTTCAGCTTAGTAGAGGATGGTTCCAAGAGATTAAGTTGGTGAAGCAGCTCAGGTTTTGGAGAAGCTTCTGAGTTTTCTTTATGGATCTGATGAACCATATTTCTGGGAGGTGTTGTCCAGTTTGTGATCGTGTTCTTCTTCAGTATTTTCTTCTACTACGGATTAGAGTTGTGCAGCGGAAGCAGTTTGGAAGTGCATCTGCTTTTCTTTTCTAGACTGGAGAAGTGAGTTCAGTCTTCTGTTGTTTAAGGAGTAAGGTTTGATCTTGATTGATCTTGAGGAGATCATTTTGTTGAGTTGATTGGTCTAGTTTGTTTCTAGAAGCATCAACAAAGGTTGAGCTGATCGGGAAGGTTGTAGGTAGCCTAGGATCGTCTAGGGATTTTTGTGGATAAGAGACGAAGGAATTTGGATTCCGAAGTCGGAGATTTGGTCTTGGATAAGATTTCTCCGATCGTAAAGGAGCTATAAGATTGAGTAAGGTTGGGAAGCTAGCTCTGAAGAGTTTTGGATCTTTTCTGTGTTCTTGTGAGAATAGGTGATTGATCTACAGGATTGGATTGCCAGTTTGGATAACTGGGATTCAATGAGTTTCACCTATCTCTGAGGGAGTACGTGTATATCTATCTCTGGTTGTGGAACCAGCAGTTTGAGAGTTTTGGTTGTTGAGTCAGACTCGTTTGTAGTTTGATATCTTGTGTTATAGATCTAGATGAATATGAGCTTTATAGCTTCATAGTATTGATTGTTTGATTTCTATAGAGCGAGTATTACGGTATATATGTACACACCTGGGGAAACTCGAAGAGATTTTATCTGGATAGTGAGATTTGTTTGATTGGTTGAATTGGTTGTTTTGGTTGTTAGCATATGTTTGATATATGCTTGTGTTTTAAAATTTAAAATCTTTAATGAGATTATTAAATTACCTTTGTTTTAAATTTTGGAGACGAAGTTTTTTTAGGGGGGAAGGATTGTAATATCCCGGAATTTTTAACAATATCAATTTAATAATCTATATTAAAATTAAATTGATATTCATATTTTTGTTAATAATAATTCAATTTGATTTAATAATCTTCTTCAATAAATATTTAATTGGTTATTTTATCCTTCAAAAATAATAAATTGATTTCTATTTATAATATAAATATATAGTTTATATTGTAAATAGATTAGCATTATTTTAAATTTAATAAATAAAGCATATTTTCTAATTCTTATTATTTTTAGTAATTTGTAAATTTGTTTTTATTTAATAATAGCTTTTCAAAGTTATTAAATAAACAAATCATGGTTTAAACTTAATAAATGAATCATGATTTAAAATTCTAATATATACACTAAAAATTTGGAGATTTTGATTTTAATTCAATATTAAGTTTTCAAAGCTATTTAATAAATAAATATATGATTTTTAAATTGTTAAGAAAAATGATTAAATGTTTAAAATAGTTTTAGCTTGAGTTTTAAATTGAAAATGAATTGACAAACAAAGATTTTTATGGCTTAATTAAATAAGTAATTTATTAAAAAAATAATAATATTTTCTTTTACAATTATTTTAATTTAATAATAAGATATTTATAAAAACAATTTTAATAGTATATTGTCTTTATAAATAAATTTTGAATAAAATTTGCAATGTTATTTCAAATTAAATTTATATATATAACTTGATTTTTTTAATAATTGATTTTGAATTTAATTTGAATTTAAATTCCAAAGTACAGATTTTAATTGTTTTAATTTTTATATGTATAAGTTTTATTTATAAACATGATTTGTTTTTATTTCTCTTTATAAATTTATATACATATTTAAATTCTAATTAATTAATCAATTAAGCTTAATATACATATTAACTTGTAAATTAATTTACAAAGACAAGTGTTGATCTCTTAAAGCCTTATTTAACAAATGTTCAAAGATTAACCTATTAATTTGACAAATGTAGAATTTTTTTACAAGTGGCACATTTTGGTTTTAATTTTCTTTTATTAAATTAAATCTGAAAATAACTTATATAAGTATACATTCAATCATTCCCGTTCTTTATCTCATTTCCTAAAATCAAAAGAAAACTTCAAAACACCTCTTCAAAAATCAAAACTTGCATCTTCAAAACAAGAAAATATGCATTCCTTAGATCTGAAAATCAGTAAAACATTCTTCTAGTTCAAAACAAATCCTTCATTTTTAATCTGCATCATCCTTTTTCCTCTGCAAATCATTCTGCAACCTCAATTCAAATTACCTGTAACTCTGCAATTCATTAACCTGAGAAAATCAAATCTGCATTTTTTTGAAAATCTGGAAACTTGTTATGCATGCCACTTGAAACTGAGCAATATAAATCCCAGTAATCATCTTCAACCAAAACCTGCATCATTTTCCTGAAATTTCAAAGTAAACTTCATATTCAAGTGAAAGTTTTTAAGGAATTCAAAGTTTCAAAAGGGGCAACTGCAGTTTTAAGGGTTTCAATAAGCATTTGCACATCTTCAAACCAAAAGAATGATTTTTGAATATCTTCAAAAAGAAGCTTATTCAAAAGCAAAAAGCATGCATGCAGTTTCAAAACCAAAAGCATATCAAGTTTAAAAGTATCATAAGCTTTTCAATATGGGTGCTCTGTTCTTCATATTAGATCAGGTGAGTAACTTTTTAAGTCTAAAAATTAAAAAAAACGGTTGCATGCTTGGATACTGAAATAAAAAAGTTTTGCAAGTGTGATTGTTGATGTGAAGTGTATTTGTATGCATGTTATTTGAATATCCTCTGTTATGTTTTCCAATAACCCTGTTTTGTTTTAAATACATATTCTTTTTGATCCAATCTCTGTAGAATTTAGATTACAGAAGATAACTGTTTGTTTTAGTTATTAAGTAAGTAAAAATTGAATTAAGTTAATAATAAACTGGAACGGGCTCTGGAAAACCAAATAAGTGAGCAAGTTCAAAGATAACTAGAAATTTAAACATCATGTTTTTTGGATTCTTGAATATAGATTGAATACTAAAATCATAATGTGATTTTTAAAACAAAAACTATAATTTTTAGTAAAGCGGTTTAGGAGCAGTTAAGGGATGAACTGCATATGTACTTTGGGGTTGCTCTGGTGATTTATGCATCTGGAGGGAATTGGGTTCTTCCTGGTGATGAAAGAGAGGTAGGAGAAGATGGGAAAAATGCTATTTGGTGATGAAAGTCACCAGAGAGGTTGTGGAAGTGGAAATCAATTTGGAACCCTAGTTTTGATGGGTTTTAAAGATTTGGTCATTTCGACTTGTATAAGTGATCGAGTGATATGATATTTTGGGAATGGGTAGTATGATTGTAGTTGAAGCCATGGCCGAAGTCGCTGACCTGTTGATGGTCGGAGTGGCGAGCAAGAAACGTTGACAGGTTTGGGTCATGGAGGGGCTCTGATGTTTCCAGGTTTAGAAATAGTGCTCTTTTTTGATTTGAGAAAGTGTAGTGGTTTTTGGAGGGTCGCGATGTTGTCAGGGGCTGATTGCTAATGGTAGAGGCGTTGGTGAATGACCGGTGATGGCCGGAGCCACGGTGCACGTGCACCGTGCAGTTGAAGTCTAGGTGAGTGTGTTAGTGGTGTGTTGATATTGAACTAGGGATTGAACTCGAGTTATTCGAGTTTTGACCCGAAGCAAAGGAGATAATTACTCGAAGAATGTTTTAGGAAGTCTCGGGTTTCGGGTGATGTTACAGGTTTTGACAAACCTGTACCTAGTTTGCAAAAAAAATTAGAACCATAAGTTTTTAAATGTAAAAAAAAGGGTTTTAAACCTAGTTTAAATTCAGGTTTGAATTTTTGAAACTCAGGTTTAAATTTAAAATCTCGTATTTTAAATAAAAATAAAGTTTTAAACTTTAAACTTGTTTAACTACTTTATTTGGAAAAGTAGTTTAAACCTTTTAAAAATGAAGTTTTAAGATATGGGCAAGATTTAAAATTTTATTTAAATCTGGAAATCTAAAAGTTAAACTTGAACTTCAGTTTTTAAGATTAAAGGAAGATTTAAATTTGAAGATTTAAACAAGATGTAAATTTAAATTTATTGAATTTTGAAATGGAATTAGTTTAAAATTCTGCTGAATTTCATTTCTAAAACAAACACTTGTTTGACTTGAAATGTTTTTTTTAAAAAAAAGCTTTAAATTGTTTAAACTTTGATTAAGTTTAAATTTATCCGTTTTAAATCTTGTGTATGAAATGAAATGTAAAAAGTAAGTTCAAAAGTAACTAATTTCAAATAAATTTGTTTTTAAACATAATTAAGGAATGTTTTAACTTAAAATTAAGTTAAGAATTAATGTTTTGAAATTAATCTATTAAAAAGGTAATTAAGGAATAATTAATTAATTAATTTAATTAATTTATTAAGGTTTAATAAATATTGATTAATGATTAATCAATTTGAAACTAAAGATCATTAATTAGTTTTTAAATTAATGATTAAAGAATTATTAATTAAGTAATTAAGCTTTAATCAAGGTTAATTAATTGAATAATTAGACTTTAATTAATGGATGATTGAAGATAATTAAATTTATAATTAATCTCAGTTAATTACTTAATAAAAATAATTAGAGAATGGTTAATGAAGGTCATTGACCAGGATTATTTAATAATTAATTAATGTGGTTAATTTTTAACAGTTAATTAGATTAATTAATTTAATAATAATCAATTGTGAATTGTTGAGAATAATTACTTGATGAAGTAATTAAGAAATTAATTACTTAAGGTAATTAATTATGTTAAATGTGACTGTTTATTTTAATTAATTAAGTGTAATTAATTTTAAACACTTGGGTTTTAAAGATAATTACTGTATGTAATAAATGGATTGGGAAATTACTTGGTGAGGTAATTGATTGATAATTACAGGTTGTAATTAACGGAAGATGTTTAATAATGAAGTAATTTGGAGTATAATTACTTGTAATTAATCAAGGGATTAATTAAGAAATTAATTAGGGAATAATTAATTTGTTTTAATGAAGTAATTAAGTTAGTTAATTACTGAATATGGTTAATCAGAGAGGATTAATAATTATGAGTTAATTACTTAAGGTAATTAATTTAGGAAGATAATTTAGTAAATATAATTAATGATCATTAATTATTATAATTAATGATGTATTTAGAGTTGATAAATTAAGATTAATTAATCAATGATAAGTGATTAAAAGTAATTAATTAATGTAATTAATTAAGGATTAATGTAACTAATCATCGTTAATTAATTAAATGAAGTAATTAAATGTTAATTACTGTTTTTGTTTGAGAATAATTAATTTGCGAAATTAATTAAGGATAATTACATGAATGTAATTAAGGATAATTAATCAAGAGTGATTAACTGAGGTGATTAATTTTGAATGATTAATTAATTAATTGTAATCAATTAGATGATTGAGTAAGCCAGATTTATATTGATGAAGTAATTAATTTATTTTATTTTAAATTAAATAAAGATGAAGTAATTAATTTAATTCATTTTAAATTAATTAGAGATAGAAATAGTTAATTTAATTCATTTTAAATTAATTATATGGTAATGAGTAAATCATTGCTTATATATGAATGGATGACATTGGTTGTCTTGGATGCTTTGTGTTCTCAGAAATGAGATAAGTGATGTTTTGTGGTATGAATGCTTGGTTGCATTGTGATGACAATATAGATTATCTAATGTGATGATGATGTGGATTACCTGTTTATTTGATGATGTTGATTATCAATGGTAATTTGTGAGTTATCTATCTGTGTGTATATAGATAATTGAATTGTTTTAAACTTTAAAACAACTTGGACCTAAAAGACACGTTTTGGATTTCGATGAGACCGGGATCGGGTTTCCATAATTGGAGATCCGAATCACATCGATCCAAATTAATGGTAGGCCATGAATCTCAAGTGAAGATGAAGATTCAGAATGCAAGGGTTATCGTCGTTAACTCTGAGGGTGATTCCAAAATGAGTGTAACGAGATAATGCCTTCGGTTTCGTTCGAACCCGGAACGAACTTTTATGGATTGAATGCTTTCAGAATATCGTCAGGTGGACGATGAGCATTCTAAGTGATGTGTTCACTAAAGGTAATCGTAGCCTCAAGCCTTATCAACCAGGAATGGCTAAAACATGGGAGGTGCAGCAAGGCTAAGTGGGTCATGCCCAAGTAGGACGATATTTTCCCCTGTCTAGAGGTCCCTTTTATTTCGGCTGTGTGGACGGTTGTGAGCTCCAACCGTCGGGGTTGTCTTGTTCGGGACTGCCCAGTAAGGTATGGTTCCGACCTTGTGTTGCAGGGGAGCGGGCGTACTCCTCGATACGTTGATCTTGGCCACGTACTGTGATGGGCGGTACCCCAGTAGCCCTGCCATTGTATGGAATCCAAAATCCAATAAGTGCCTACAGTTTTGATTGTATTACCCACCTTTGTGGCTAGTAGCTGGAATTTAATGAATGTAACAATTTCGGCTATTTCTTATTTATTTGAAAACCCTAGACCTATTATAATATCACTGGATTTCCTATCAAATGTTTGGTTAGCGTAAGGTAAAAACTTTTCCATGTTTATGTGTGGGAAGTCTTACGTGATACCTTTCCTTTCAAAAGGTTTCTGAAAGTTAAGCAACATTAAGCTGTTACTCACACCAGACCCATATCTGACCCGGAGTTTATTCTGTTTTTCTTAAACTCTTGGGTACTCAAATTTTTACGAGTAGCTAAGGGATTCAAGTTAGCTTTGACGAATTGTGGAGGAGCAATGGAGCAGGAGTCTTCTGCGTGTAGATATATATATTCCGATGTGTAGATTTCTTTGAGAAGTTTCTTGTTCTGTATTGAGTTGTATAACTAGACGGGTGATTATAACTGTCTAGTATGTGTTGTACTATCCGTGTAACTCTGATGATGGTTGTAAACAATGTAATATTTATGTTATTAATATAATTTATCCGTTCCGCTGTTAAGATTTGTGTTGTTTCTTCTTTCTCTTCTTTCTTTTCTCTTTTCAATCTCTTTCTTTCTTATTAATGATGCGTCATTCTATGGAGACGGATGTTGGGTCATTACATTACCCACTTAAGCTGTTCAAAATCAAATAAAACATCAAATAGCCCTAACTCTCAAATGGTTAGTCCATTTCCCTAATATGATCACTCTATGAAAAGGGAGACCATCATTTGGATCAAATGACGTACTTTTAGACTCTGGCTTCGCTCATATCAACAAGTTTTATTGGGTCAAAACGGTCACATAAAAATTCGCCAACAATCGTGCATGAGGAAAATGTCCCTAATTGTCATTTTCCAAAATATTAGAATCATACAACCTCATACGAAAATTATATAAATATTCTATGGTCCTTTGATATATAGAATATGGGTCATTACATTCTCTCTCCATGTAGGAATTTTGCCCTCGAAATTCAATAATCAAGTTAATAGGGTCATCCTGCATGCCTGACAATCATATACAAGCATAGACAACCATCACACATCAAACATGCATACACAACAATAAGTGAAAAAGAAAACATTCAAGTTTATCCTAGCATGCAAGGTATTATGCCATGGTGTGTTTTATGTTATCATAAGCGAAAGTAAAAGTGAAAAATAATAAATCTCATCAAGTAAAGAGCTCTTGCTATGATGTCCTCATGTTATCCTAGGTCTCCCAATTGCAATCGCTTTCACTATCACTCCACTGAACCTTTACAAACTTCACCGTCTTCCGCCTAAGCTACTTCGTATCATGTCCGACGATACAGATTAGCCTACGAGGTCTCGAAGCTTCTAGTTCATTCTCGATATCATCTAGTTGATCTGGTTCGATAGTTACTCCTGAGTCATGCACAAAATTTTCAAATGAGAGAAATGGAAGACATTGTACACTCCCGCCATTCTTTTAGGTAAATCAACTCTGTAAGCAAGGTTCCCAATCATCTCTAATATTGAAAAAGGACCAAAAAATCTCGGTGCCAACTTCCTTCTACTACCGAACCGAAAGACACTCTTCAATGGAGAGATCAGGACAAATACCATGTTGACGACAGTGAACTCTAAATCTCGACATCTCTTATCAGTGTAGCTTTTATGTCTATCTTATTCAGCTTTCATCCGCTGCCGAATGATCTCAATCTTCTCTGATGTTTTTCTAACCATATCCAGCCCCAGCACTAGTTTCTCGCCCGCTTCCCATCAAGAAGAAGGAGCGTTGCATGGTCGGCCATATAATTACTCTAATGGTACGTATCGATGCTTGATATATAACTATTGCTGTATCCGAATTCAACAAGGTGTAAATGATCATCCCACGAGCCTCCAAAGTCTAATATGCAAGCCTGCAAGAGATCCTCTAAGATACGATTCACTATCTCAGTTTTGCAGTCAGTTTGTAGGGATAAGCTGAGCAGAGGTGTTGATCTGTCCCTAATGCCTCTTGTAAGCTCTTTCAAAATTTACTAGTGATGAATGGGTCTCGGTCACTCATAATGCTTTTCGAAACACCATAGAATCATACTATCTATTTCATATACAGTTCAGCCAGTTTGGCTGCCATTTTACTTGACTTGACAAGTATAGGTCTGGAGCTCTTGATCAATCGATCGGCTATGACCCAAATGTTATGGTACCTTGCTCGAGTCCTCGGAAACCCATCGATACTTGTTCCCATTTCAACTCGAGAATTTCTAGCGGTTGCATCAAACCACTAGGCTTCTTCAACTCTGCCTTAACTAACTGGCAGTTCATGCATTTAGAGATAAATTTCCCAACGTCTTTCTTCATCCCTTTCGATTAGTAGGTCTGCCTCATATCATGGAACATCTTATTACCATAGGGATGTATCTTCAATCTTGAATGATGGCACTCTCTGAGCACCTCATCCCTTAACCATTGATATCAGGAACAAACAATATTCCATCTTTACGAAGCCAACTGTCTTGGTTGAGTCCATAGTGTCTCATATCCTCAGACTCTACTCCCGCTTCAATCTTAGAAATGATCTCAGCCAATCTAGTATCCCACCTCTACTAGTACCAATCTTCTTGATAAGAGTAGCTCTGATAGTCAAGCTCGCCAACATCTCTGGCTCTAGGTCACATCCCAGTCGATAATCATATCCAGTAATGTACTCTAACTATGTCCATTCTAGACACATAGCTCCTAAGACGGCATGTCTCCTACTCAAGGCATCAGCAACTGCATTACCTTTCTTGGGTGTACATGAAATATCAAAGTCATAGGAGGCTAGGAACTCTGTCTATCGCTACTAATGAAGGTTGAGATCCTTCTATGAAAAGAGGTATTTTAATGATTTATGGTCGGTGAACAGTATAACTTTGCGGAAGACGAATCTTAAAGCTAATTTAACACTAGGAGGTGAACAGTTTTTTCTAATTTTTGTGTAACCTTTTAATTTTTTTGATATTATAGTTTAAACAATGAAATTAACAATCATAGATTCAAACACAAATAAATGTACATGCAGTAAAAGTAAAAATGAATGAATACACCAGGATTTTATACTAGTACAGAGTTACCCTATATCTAGTCCTATACAATTTCTTGTACATATTTCTTTTCAGATACCAACATAGTAGAATCTCAATTTCAAGGCAATGAGACACACCTTCCAGACTTTTCAAGCTCCTGGGTAGACTCACTTGATTTACATAGGCCATAAGCATACCCACTTGAATTTCTGTGTTACCAAGCACCCCCAATTGATTTACACAAACTACAATCACACCCACAGGTATAACAATATGATTTGATAGATTTTACAGACTCATATTAACACATATGATCATATAACTTCTTGAATAGCACTTTGATCTTGTTTGAGTGAGAGATGAGAGAAATTAGAGATAAATCAATAAAGTTTGAATTAAATTCTAATTGAATTTGAGAAACAAATACAACAGTCACATCCATTCGTGAAGACATACGATGAAAAACACTTCAATTCAAATTTGAATTTCGAATATACGGTCCATATGCCGACATACGGGGTTATGGGTTGTCGATATACTCTTAGAAAATTTGAAAAACTCTTTTTAAAATTTGTTTTGAATATAGTAAGTTTTGTAAAATATACTTTGATACCTTGTACAATAGTTTAAACATAGTTTATACATATTTTAACCATATTAAAACTTAAGAAAATTTTGTAAAATTATTTTTAGAACATTCTAAGTATATAAAGGATTTTAAATATAAATAATAAAGTATAAGTGAAAATATTTAAAACTAAAGTTATATCAAATATTATAATATACTTATAAATATTTAGAAATATTTAAAACTAAAATTATAACAAAGTATATATTCAAAGTATATTTTAAAACACATTAAGAACTTAATTACTCAAAATATAACAATCTTGTAAACAATTAAAAATTATTTGAAGGCTATTTTTAAAAGATGTTTGAAAAATCATTTTGAAAAAAAGAATATTTGAAAACCAAATAATAGACTGTAAAAACCATTTTAAGAGAAATGAAGAGAGAGAGAGAGAGAGATCAAAGAACTCCTATCAGGGTTTAACAAAAATTCTGTGACTCTATGACACAGCGGATAATTAACAAAACGATGTGGATCGATGAAGTAGCAATCGGTGGATTGAAGATACTGAAATGCCCAAATTCGTTGATCACAAAGATACCGAATTCTAGCTATCTTCGACACGTTGATCGCGCACGATACCGTGAGGGAAGATCTTCAATTCTTCAAGCGTTGATCAAGCCACTTGATTCCGCGAATCGGCTTCAACAATCATTGATTCGAGCGCACTCGAATAACCGAAAGTGGAGATAGGAGATCACACTCAACTACCAATTTAGATGAAAGCACAAAGATAACAAACAAGAATTTCATTCAACAATAACCCCCTTACAAAATGACATAACACTGCTATTTATAGCTTTTACAATGCAACGCAATCAAAACATCACCAGACTCTTAGGTCGTTCGCGACTTACGACCCAGCTAAATCGTTGCCGACCTAACTGACCAATATTGCAAACAGTAAGCGACCTAACCTTCTTACACACAGCACAACGCAAACGACTCAAGACACACGACTTAAGAACCCACTGTTTACGACTTATACAACCCCGCGACCTAATAGTTACAACATAAGAAGACGCGACTTAAAAAAATACAACTCACCATTACAACACTTCACATAGGTCGGTAACGACCCTAAATACAACGCGACTCAACTCATTACATCTCACCCGACTCACGACTTAAGATAAATCGTACGCGACTTATCAATCTTCGGTACAAGTCGTTAGGTCGTATGCGACTTATCTTAGATCGGAAACTCCTGTCTTCTGCATACTTGTTAGGTCGTAGATGACTTACACTCTTTTCCTTAGGTCGTAGCCGACCTACACCCAGCAAACCTTCCTTAGGTCGTGCCTTCCCTGGTTGACTCATGAACGACTTAAGGCTTAAACCCGAAGCTCCCTTAACTCATGTACGATTCATTCCCTGAGTTTTGTTAAGTCGCAAACGACTTAAATCCTCTTCATTAACTCGCAGCTCCTCTTCCTGTAACTCCTTAGGTCTTAACTCGTTATCCTTCACTCTGTTAAGTCACGAACGACTTAAGGCCTTAACATTAGGTCGTGAATACCCTTTGTTAAGTCGTGGGCGACTTATAACCCCCCAACAACCTAAAAACGAAGCCAACTCCAAACGACTTAAAGGCCTTGAACAATTTAAAGGCCTTGAACAATTTAAACATATTGATTTCGTAGTTCGTACTGCATCATCCTCCCCTGGTTGACAGAAGTTCATCCTCGAATTTTCACTTTCTCTTTCCACAACAAATTTATTTCCATGATACGGAATCAAATGTTTAACATTAAACACGTCAGAGGTATACACATCCTCCGGCAACTTCAGTTTATAAGCGTTTTTATTAATCCTTTTCACAACTTCCACAGGACCAATTTTTTTGGCTTTCAACTTGTTATAAGCGCCTACTGGAAAACGATCCTTGGTTAACACAGCATAAACCAACTCACCTTCGTTAAATTCAACACTTCGTCGCTTCAAATCTGCGTCTGCTTATATTTCTCATTTGCTTTCTCCAACCGTTCCCGTACGATTTTATGACATTCAGTCAACCCATCAACAAAGTCTACAGCTCGTTTAACCGTCCCCTTCGGTTGTGGCACTACTACTAAATCCAATGGTCCCCTTGGCAAACTGGAATATACAATCTGAAATGGACTGTAACCTGTGCTTCTATTAACCGCATGATTATGTGCAAACTCTGCTTGGCATAACTTCATGTCCCAACTCTTCAGATTGTCTTTCACAAGACATCGCAATAAATTTCCCAACGATCGGTTAACAACTTCGGTCAGTCCATTCGTTTGCGGATGATAAGCGCTGCTAAAGTTCAACTTCGTTCCCACCATCTTCCACAAACTTAACCAAAAATGGCTTAAAAATCTAGTATCCCGATCAGAAACAATAGATTCTGGTAAACCATGCAATCGATACACCTCCTTAAAGAATAATTGTGCCACTCGAACTGCATCCGTTGTCTTCTTGCAGGCAATAAAATGTACCATCTTTGAAAACCTGTCTACTACAACAAATATAGAATCATTCCCCCTTTGAGTTCTAGGCAAACCCAAAACGAAATCCATGCTGATATCAACCCAGGGTTTAATAGGCACGGGTAACGGCATATACAACCCTGCATTCGTTGTTGTTCCCTTCGAAATCTGACAAGCATGACATCTCTGAACAAACCTTTCAACTTCCTTCCTCATTGACGGTCAAAAATAAGATTGAGAAATTAACTGTAATGTATGGTCTCTACCCACATGGCCTTCTTCATGTAGTTCTTTGATAATCTTCATTCTCAAGCTGCTCTCCGGAATACATAATCGATTTCCCTTGAACAAGAACCCATCAACCAATACAAATTTATCGGTACTCCCATCCTTTACTTTCTCAACAAACTTTGCGAAGTAAGGATCTTATTCAATCAATTCCGGCAATAATTCGAATCCTGTCACTTCAACCTTCAGCGTTGTCAACAAGTGATTCCTCCTACTCAAAGCATCAGCCGCACGATTTGTCACCCCTGATTTGTGTTTCACAACGAAAGTAAACTGCTGCAAATAAGTAATCCATGATGTATGTCTCGCTGAAATCTTGTCTTGCCCCTGCAAATGCTTCAAAGCTTCGTGGTCTGTGTAAAGAAAAAACTCCTTATGGAACAGATAGTGTCTCCAATGTTTCACTGCTTGCACCACAGCATAAAACTCCACATCATACATACTATATCTCATCTTTGCCCCTGATAACTTCTCACTGAAATAAGCAACGGGTTTCCCACTCTGACTCAAGACTCCACCAATTCCCACCTTCGACGCATCAGTATGCAATTCAAACAACAACTGAAAATCTGGTAAAACAAGAATCGGTGCTGTCGTCAATAGTTCTTTGATCCGTTCAAAAGCAACTCCTGCTTCCTCTGACCAAGAAAACTGCTTTCCTTTCATATAATCGGTAACTGGTGCCATAACGCTACTGAAGTGTGGAATGAATCTTCAGTAGAATGATGCCAACCCATGAAAACTTCTAACTTCAGTGATAGTCCTCGGCTGCGGCCAATTTCTAATTGCTTCAACTTTACTCTGGTCCACCTGGATTCCCTTCTCAGATACAACATATCCCAAAAATAACACACTTCTCGCCATAAACACACATTTCTTTGTTGCGGCATAGAACTGTTCCTCACGAAGAATAATTAATACCTTCCGCAAATGCTCTACATGCTCCTTTGTACTTCCACTATATATCAGGATATCATCAAAATATACCACCACGAATTTCCCAATGAATGGTCTAAAGATTTGATTCATCATTCGCATGAATGTACTAGGTGCATTTGATAAACCAAATGGTATAACCAACCATTCGTATAGACCTTCCCTTGTCTTGAATGCTGTCTTCCATTCATCTCCTGGTTTAATTCGAATCTGATGATATCCGCTCTTCAAATCAATCTTCGAAAATATAGTAGCCCCACTCAACTGATCTAGCAAGTCATCCAACCTCGGCATTGGGAATCTGTAGCGAACAGTAATCTTGTTCAAAGCTCTACTATCAGTACACATTCTCCATGTTCCATCCTTCTTCGACACCAACAATGCTGGCACTGCACAAGGACTCAAGCTTTCCTGAACACGTCCCTGCTCAAGCAACTCTTCCACTTGCCTTCGCAACTCCTCATGTTCCTTGGGACTCATTCGGTAATGTGGTCTATGCGGTAATACTGCTCCCGGTACAAGATCAATTTGATGTTGAATGTATCTCAGTGGCGGTAACTCCCTAGGCAACTCTTTTGGAAAGACATCCTCAAATTCTCTCAAAACTGGCTTCACTTCTTCAGGAACTTCAACCACTTCATTACACTCTCGCTCAATCAACAAAAAGACTTCAGGCTCTTCTTCAACTTCTTTAACAAACTCCTTCAAAGATAATAAAGTTTTCAACTCTTCAATCTCCTCTAGCTTGCTTGCCTTCTGTTGTTGCTTCTTGGGAACTAAAGTGATTTTAGTACCTTCAAACATGAAACTATAGCTATTAGCACGACCATCGTGTTGTACTGCTCTATCAAACTGCCATGGTCTGCCCAACAACAGATGACACACATCCATGTCTACAACATCACACCAAATTTCGTCTTTGTATTTCTTCCCAATTGAAAAATTCACACAAGCTCTTCGTCCAACCTTCACTTCACCACCCTTCCTTAGCCATGCTAGCTTGTACGGTTTAGGATGCTTCTCAGTTTTCAAGTTCAACTTCCTCACTGCTTCAGTAGAGATAATATTGTCACAACTCCCAGCATCAATGAAGAACTTGCAAACCTTTCCCAGAATAGTGCATGTGGACTGAAATATTTTATTTCTCAACCAACTGTTTTCCTCTTCCTGTTTTGGTGCCAAATAACTTCTCCTCGTCATCAAATTACACCCTTCATCTCCGGACAACTCTTCTTCCTTCTCAACATAAGGTGAATTAGAACATTCAGCTTCCACATCCTCTTCTTCAACCTCTGCAACCATTGCTCTCCTCTTCGGCTTTGGACATTCATTGCTTTTGTGACCCAACTCCTGACAATTGTAACATTTGAAACTGCTATTAACCTTTGCCTTTTCAACCTCCTTCACTACTGGCTTGTTGACAGGTTTAGGAACATTAGAACTTCCATTGGCACCCTTCACTTGATTATTGGAATTTGTAAACACACCACCTCCACGCCTTCCCTGCTTCTCCCAAGCCAACGCTTTCTGATGTGCCTCCGCTACAGATCTTGGATCGAACATATTAACCATATCCTGGATCTGCATTCTCAGTCCTCCAACAAATCTAGCGGTCAGTTGTTCTTCTGTCTCCATAATATCATTTCTGGCAATGAGTTGGTAAAATTCATCTGCATAATCATTAACTATTTTCGTCCCCTGCCTTAGATTCTGCAATCTACGATACATAATTGATTGATAGTTGTATGGCAAAAATGTAGCTCTCATCATTTTCTTCATCTTACCCCAAGATTCAACCTTTGACTTCCCCATTCTCTCTCTCGTAAGTTTAGTTTGCTGCCACCATGCCAAAGCTCTCCCCCTCAACCTTGTAGCAACTAACTTCACCCTTCGATTCTCCGGAACCTCCTTGAAATCAAAGATTTCCTACACATTTGACAACCAATCTAAGAACTCTTCAGCTACCATCCCGCCTTTAAACTCCGGAATCTCCGTCTTCATTCCCGACTCCCATCGACGATCTTCTTCAACATCCCGATAAGAATTTCGAACTTGGTCTCGATCTCGATAATGAATACTTGCTCTGTTACCCTCTTCATCAAAATCAAATGTACGTCTATATCGATCTCGACCATCGACATCCCTTCGATCACGCATGTCTCTTCTACTATGTCTCTCTTCATCTCTATATGGTTCATCTTCAAACTCTCGTGGAGTTCTTCTCTCTTCATGTCCATAGTCATGGTGATCTCTCCTTGACGAAATTGATGTTTCTCTTCTCTCTCTAAAAGATTGCGATGATACCCTTCTCGCTTTCGTAACCGATGGCGAAACTCGGTTTCCTCCATGGTTCGAGATTGGTGATCTCCTCCTTTGGGTTTGATTCAAATCATTCATCAATTTCTCTAACTTTCCAATACCTTCATCAAATTTCTCATTAATACGTTGTTCCATTTGCTCGGCTTCTTCTCTTCTATACAACGCTTCAACATTTTGATGACGATTAGCTCTTCTCGGCGGCATGATTACTCAATCACAAACACTTCAACAATTCTTTTACAAATCAAACTTCAAACTTCAAACTTCAACACTAACTTATACAACAAGTCACGGCTTATACCACTAACTTGGCTCGGTCTTAACACTTCAAACAAACTTCACCAAGGCTCGCTACTTCTCACAAGTATACACGGCCTATACTTAGCTCGGCTCAACAAATGATGCACGGCTCACACCCTTCTCCAAAAATTCAAACACTTTCCGGACTTTAATCCAAAGTGAAATGGATCGAAAAACTCCAAACTTGTTGCAATCTCGCGTTGAACACGATGAACACCAAATTTCAAACTCCTTGGCTCCAAGACTCGTCTTAGCTATGATTGGCTAAGTCAAGCTCTGGTACCAAAAAACTGACGCAGCGGATAATTAACAAAACGATATGGATCGATGAAGTAGCAATCGGTGGATTGAAGATACTGAAATGCCCAAATTCGTTGATCACAAAGATACCGAATTCTAGCTATCTTCGACACGTTGATCGCGCACGATACTGTGAGGGAAGATCATTAATTCTTCAAGTGTTGATCAAGCGCACTTGATTCCGCGAATCGGCTTCAACAATCGTTGATTCGAGCGCACTCGAATAACCAAAAGTGGAGATAGGAAATCACACTCAACTACCAATTTAGATGAAAGCACAAAGCTAACAAACAAGAATTTCATTCAACAATAACCCCCTTACAAAATGACATAACACTGCTGTTTATAGCTTTTACAACGCAAGGCAATCAAAACATCACCAGACTCTTAGGTCGTTCGCGACTTACGAGTCGTTGCCGACCTAACTGACCAATATTGCAAACAGTAAGCGACCTAACCTTCTTACACACAGCACAACGCAAACGACTCAAGACACACGACTTAAGAACCCACTGTTTACGACTTATACAACCCCGCGACCTAATAGTTACAACATAAGAAGACGCGACTTAAAAAAAACAACTCACCATTACAACACTTCACATAGGTCGGTAACGACCCTAAATACAACGTGACTCAACTCATTACATCTCACCTGACTCAAGACTTAAGATAAATCGTACGCGACTTATCAATCTTCGGTACAAGTCGTTAGGTCGTATGCGACTTATCTTAGGTCGGAAACTCCTGTCTTCTGCATACTTGTTAGGTCGTAGATGACTTACACTCTTTTCCTTAGGTCGTAGCCGACCTACACCCAACAAACCTTCCTTAAGTCGTGCCTTCCCTGGTTGAATCGTGAACGACTTAAGGCTTAAACCCGAAGCTCCCTTAACTCGTGTACGATTCATTCCCTGAGTTTTGTTAAGTCGCAAACGACTTAAATCTTCTTCATTAACTCGCAGCTCCTCTTCCTGTAACTCCTTAGGTCGTAACTCGTTATCCTTCACTCTGTTAAGTCGCGAACGACTTAAGGCCTTAACATTAGGTCGTGAATACCCTTTGTTAAGTCGTGGGCGACTTATAACCCCCCAACGACCTAAAAACGAAGCCAACTCCAAACGACTTAAAGGCCTTGAACAATTTAAAGGCCTTGAACAATTTAAACATATTGATTCCGTAGTTCGTACTGCATCACTCTATAACATATCTGGGAATTCTTGAATTCTTCAATCTTGGGTTCTTTAATATTCATGGGTCTTTAATTTCTAACTCTTGAATCTCTATATCAGCCTCTTAATTCTTCACTTGATACCGTACAATCCTCTTAATTGATACCTGTATAATATCCTACATATATATTATATATAACTTGATAAAACACTAGTATCTATATTTTATATAATGTCATATGGTCGTTGTCATTAAAATCAATGCCTAAGGTACTAACAATCTCTCCTTTTTTGATGATGACAACCATGTATATAAAATATATTATAACTCCCCAAGTTACAAAACTCCCCTTAATCTATGCCTAAATTTTATATATTTCTCTCCCTTTATCATCAATAAAAATCTGACTCTAAGAAACCCTAACTAGGTACTACATTATACATATAATAGTGAGACATAAAAATAATTTATAAAAAAGCAACAACATTAATATGTAATAGGGATAAGAATGATAAGTGATAACATAAACAAATTAATCACATCAATCCAATACAAATATTTAAACTAAAGTGGCGAAAAAACAAATTCAAGTAATAAATTTAATTCACACAAATCAATCCAATCCAACTAATAAGACTATACACACCAACCAAAAGTAAATCCATACAAATCAAATTTAAGAAATCCAAACAAAGTCATCAAATATGTATGTTTTTATTTACATAAATCCAAACCTATTTAACTAGAATATTCGAGGAACTTCAACCCGACCATCAGCGCTAAAGATTGGATTTGCTTTGATGGCATCCCAATCTTCATTATCTTTTTTGATGGCACACTTTGGATTGTTGGTTATTTCTTCTTTGGTAAGGGAAGAAATCATCCATTGAATAACATCAAAATGCTTCTCTTGCTCTTTAATCATCTGCATTTGACTTAGTTCTAAGTATCTCTAATTTCTAAGAATGAAGTAAGAATATTCTTGAACGATTCAAGTGTTTATTCCAGATTTTCGCATAGTTTTGACATGGAGAAGCCATTATTTAAGAGATAAGTTTATATATGAAAGAGAGAAGAAAGAGACTGAAAAATAGTGATTTATGGAGTGAATATATATATATATATATAGGGTAAGAATCATTTGAAATGAATAGGTTTCGGTAGTTATTTTATTTTAATATTCAATTTTTTTGAAAACTAGTTGTTATATGTCAACATACATGCTTGGCACATGTCGACATATGCACTGTAATTTTCAAAACTACTTTATTTTATTGTTCTATTGTATTTGGCATGTACTATTATACTTGTATGACTTTTGAAAAATAATTAACAATTCATAATAGTAGGAAATATAATTTCATTGATAATAAAGTGGAGCATATAAAATACTTTAGAAAGATACATGAGATTAACACACATTTAAACTAGAAAATCGAAGTACAAGGCTAGATGACTCAAACAAGCAACTCAATAAGCTTTAGAAAGATGTGGACGAAGATGATGAAGAACCAACGAGCTTGCAGATGACATTTCCAAAGAATTTAACCATTTTGTAGGAAAGTAATGTAAATTTATTTGATAAAAATTTCTTAAACTTCCTTCGGTTGTGAATGATCTTCTTTTGATTATTGAGAAGATCATTGTTGGACGAATGAGATGGTATTTCGATACTTTCCAAGGAAGTATACTCCTTCTCTTCTTGTTCTTCCTCCTTGACTTCCATTTCATCTTTCTACTCCTCCTCTTTCCTTATATCTTGCTCTTCTTTCCAAGATAATTTTGTTCCTTTTCTACAAGTGTTTAATAAGGCTCAAAAAAAGATGAAATATGCATAAGTGAGATGTTGGCCTTGTCAAATATTTTTCGAGGAATGGTTTCTTCTCCTTTAAGGTCAACATCGAAGTAAGTGAAAACTTTAGTGAGATTCACACCATGAAATAGTGTGTTTTTATGCTTAGAAAGATTATTAGGAAAAATTCATCCAAAATGACCCGAGACCAAATTATGTCGTATCGACCATAAATGGCGAAAAGAGCTTTGAAAACTTTTTGAGTCGGATTATTATAACTACTCGTTTTAAGAGTGATACTTTGTTGCAAAAGAAGGTTTAAAATTTTTGTTTTTGGATTCAAGTTTTTGTTTTTGAATTCAAAGTCATCATCACTTTTTAAAACATCGAGAATCACTTCACGGTTTTGAAAATCAATTTGAAAAGTTGAAAGGTCCATTACACTAGATTTGCATTCAAGAATGTGACCCAAAATCTCATATTTAAAACAATTTATGTCCCTTTGACACTACTCCAAATTTCTCCTTCGTTTCCATCATAAAATTTTCCTTTCAAATTTCCATAAAAAAAAATTTATACCAAATTTGGATAACAAATGAAATCATTTTATGAACCATCGATCGAACCAAGAATTTTATTTCACAAACAAAAATTTAAAAGATCATAAGTAGAAAAATCTTCAAAAATTGCAAACCTTCAAGGAGAGATTCTCCGAAAGACATATACTCTATATAGGCTTGCATGACTTCTTTGTCATGAGAAAGACAGCATTATGTATTCTTAGAAAACCTCATGGTTGATGGGTATTACTTGTGGATGCTATTGAAGAATAGTTTGAGATAGGAGAGTTAATGTATTTTTGAAATTTGAAAAGGAAGGTGAAATGAATGGATGGGGATAGCGTCAATAAAATAGAGAATCAAAGAACATGTTCTCTGGTGAAGGGACATCATTTCAAAATATAGGGGTTGGTAATTAGGTGGAGGGAATTTCAACTTTTGAATTTGAAATTCAAAATCTATCTGCATATGTCAGCATATACATATTAGGTATGTTGACATATAGGTCGAAATTTTCAAAATAATTCCTATTTATTATTCATACAATTATCTTATAATTTCCGTTTAATATATTTAGTAAATAATTTAAAAAATATTTTATATAAGTGTTTGTACCAAAATTGAGCACAAGACTCTTCGGATGTCTTTGAAGAGATAAAATGAAGAATAAAAATGGAAAAAGAGGAAGATGTAACAAACACACCAATGATAAACAAGGAAAACACATGGAAACATATAGATTTAGAGTGGTTCGGCATATGGCATACATCCACTATGAAATGGCTGACTTTCATTAGTTTTTACTTGCTGGTTACAACGAGTTACAATAGTAAAATTCGAATACAATGGTGATTTTGGTAGAGTCTAGACGTCGAAGAGCCAAAAGTCCTTTTTCAGTAGGTCTTGGGCTGCTATTTATAGGCGTAGGCAGCAAATATCTCACTCAGATCTCGAAAGACCTCTTCTCTCATGTGGGTAGGCCCATGTGATTGATTCCCGGTTGTTTGTACTCGATCCGTGATCGATACGAATGAAATTCGTATCGATTGAGATTTCTTCCAATCGAGTTGAGATCAATCATGAACATTCCTGAGGTTGTACGCAAGCTCCTGTGAAAATTTGGTGGCATTTGGACTTGTAGATCTTGAGTTATGATCGATGCAAGTTTGGATATTTCTGAAGGCGGTTGAATTCGTATCGCTTCCTGTTCGCATCGCTTCTGGACACGTGATGTCTGATGACATGGCACTAATTTTCTAGATCGATCCACTTTTTATGCCGAGTAACCGAGTCTCTCACTTGAATGTGTCTTGTTCATATCGATCCAGGATATTCTCTTCATATCGTTGTATTGCACTCAACTTCGTATCGATCCCTCATATCCTATTTCACATCGATCCTTTATAATTGTTTCGTATCGATACGAACTTATATTCTTCGTATCGATAGCTCAGAGGCCATTTCGTATCGCTTATAGGTTGTTGATTTTGTATCAATACGAAGCATGTTTAGCAGTGGATCAATGCAAAGTGGACTCACGTGTTACTGTGATGGATGCAAAATGGGTTAGTTTGGATGGAAACGAAGCGGCATTTACTTGATGGATACGAACTAGTGCTCACCTGATCGATACGAAGCCATGCGCATTTGATGGATACAAATAAGGTTATTGTTTGATTTGCATCAGTCATATCTTGAGCATACGTACTCCGATTGACTTGAAATTCGGAACATTGGCTTTCATGACTTCACTTGTGATGTCATATCAATTGTAGCTTGATTCGGACTCGGATAAAATTTACCAGCATCCATAATGGACCTATGTACAATCAATCTCTAGGATAGACCGTCTTTATTCTCCGACCAATTCCTCGGTATCACGGCCTTGCCAAAAGGTGGGATAACATTTTCCTCCCAATGTATGTCTTGTGAGGACATGACATGCTTTGAAAAGCTGCAATCTTCATTCTGAAAAGTTCTATCTGATCTATTGAGTAGTTGTTGTCTTCTCGTTGAAAGATGTAACGTTTTATTGATCTTCAGTAATATAAATAACAAATTGTTGACTGCCAATTATTTTACTGCAAACTGTGGTAACTGAGTGTGGAATGATATCAAACATTGTTCATTGTCGTGATTGCCACCAGGTGAATATTCAATTCCTGTGAATTTTGAAAATTGAATGTTAATTGGTTGCACATAAATCATATTTTACCCTGACTCCCATTAATGTTCGTACGTTCACGAGTCGTTGTCAGTTTTCTCGTATCGAATTCTGTATCGATCCTCTCCTGAATCGATGTGAAATTCGAGTTATAATAGCACTGGATGGTTATTTTTGTTTTTCCCTTCATATCGATCCTCTCCTGGATCGATTCGAAGAGTTGAAAATTGGTTTTTTGTATCGACGGTGATCGATACGAATCGGTTGGCCCTTTAGGACATCTTGCATCAACGGACACGAATTTTCTTAGAGTCTCGATACTGTTCGTATTGATCGATACTACTTTCAAGGTCTTTGAACAGAGGGATGCGAAATTGGCACTTTGTATTGGTGGGTTGTCGATAGGTACGAATAGTTTCGTCTTGGACCTATAGCAGATGGATACAAAGACGTCTCTTTGCATCGATAATACAAGAAACTGTTTTCACCGGTCATTTAGCACTGGGATATGAATCGTCATTCACCTTTTGTATATATACATGTGATTTTGTACTTCAAACAATTTACTTGCTCATATGTTTTCTTCCCTTCATATTGATTGCCCGTCCAATAGAAAAAATGAACTATCTTCATTCCCAAATTACTCGATTCCTTAATTCTTCGAATTGGCTGCCTAAATTAGGTAAATAACCAACAATCCCTCACTAGAAATGACAAGACTTAAGCTTTAATGTCATTCCATTCATATTCATGGCCAAATTTGGTGAAGAGGAGGCCGAAGATGGTCGGAGTAAGGTCGAGGAAGGAGGAGAAAATAATGACATTTTTTCTTCTTGGAGAAGAAGTCTGGGAGCTTTCGTATAGAAGATGGATGAAGTACGAGTTCGTATCAATCCAAATGTAATGCGGCTTCTTATTGATTGAAAATTTTGCCTTACATCGATGGGAAGTTGATACCCATATTGGTTAATTGACAATCGATACTCGTATTGATCCAAAGCGATCGATGCGAGATTTTGGACCTGGCGATCGATACGAAAATGTCGATGCCGATCGATGCGAAGTAGGGAATGTTGAATGGATACGAAATAATCTTCCGATGATTGATAAAAACTAAGCTCTCGTGATCGATACGAACTATACTCCTGATGGTCGATTCGAGTCCAAACTCTAATGGATACGAAATTCATACACACTCGAATATTTGACTCCGACGAGCTTCTGCCCTGCATGTCTGGACTTAACTATTAAACTGCAAATTTGACTGCCCTTTGAAGCTCATCAATGGAACTGTAACTTGACAAAATTCTAAAGAACTTTAACTTGGATCGATTCTTGATGTCCGGATGAAAGGGTGTGACGGTCAGCAATGACGGCCACTCCGGTTGAATTTCAAAGTCTTGTCGTTTAGACACTTTCCCAAATTTCATAGAATTTCTTAAGTATTATATAGCACTACACTGTACAATTCATATACGCACTTCAAACTAGGGAACACACAGGCTTATTATCATCTAATGATGGTTTTTACTTAAGTTGATTAGTTATGGAACCTGGAAGTTCGCAATAGCTTGGGGCTTAAGGTCCACTTCCCCCAACAATAGAGATACCATCCATTGCAGTCGAGGTCATAAGTCCAGCCCTGAACGAGTTGCCGGGAGCAATTTTTATCATGAATCCACAAGATTCTATGCCATCCAATATCTTCGAAGATATGTCGTGGCGAATATGCCTAAGACATGGTCTACCATTACATGATGTTATGCTACCAGGACCAAATGACAGGCCTCATACCCCTCCAGAAGGACATACAGCCTTTAATCGACATTCGTGCATAGCTGGAACACTTCTTCCATTCAACTAGTATATTCGAGAAGTGGTTGCTTTCTTTAGAATCGCTTCGTCACAGTTACGTCCGAATGGATATGCACTGCTGAACAGTCTATTCATCGTTTTCACGGAACATCTCTTTCGGCCCTAGATTCTGGAAGAAGTTAGATTCTTATTCAACGTCAAGAGTCGAGGAGACAATCCTTCAATCACATTTCAAGAGGCGGTTAGGAATTGCCAAGTAGTGACTGATCCTGGACCGGGCTTAAACTACTTCAAGACGGAGTGGTTCTACGTCCGATGCCCTCCAAGGTTAGCCTGTCGATGGTTAGTCAGACGTAAGTGCCGTAATTTTTCCAATAGCTAATGAGATAGTTGTAACCGATGCTAAGTCTAATATTTTCTTTCCTTTAGAGTCGCAATTCCACGACCTGAAGGCACCCACTTTAAATAAATTGTATGCATGCTTCGGGAAGTGCCGGGTGAGATGAGAGAAATTGACTCGGTGCTGACAGATAAAAATTTGAGGATTGTTGGGCTAATCAATCAAAACCAGAGCATAAGACTTGAGGGATTGGTTAGGCCAGCCCCAGTGAGAAAGGCTAAACATAGAGTGTTGAGTCACAGGTTCTATGAAGTTTTTGATTTCTGACAAAGAAATAAAGGCGATCGACAAAACACAGGCATCATGGCTATAAAGAGGCACAAAAGAGCTACATATGGTACTCTAGATTATAGGTTGATTATTTGATATTGTAATAGTGATAAACTTGTTAAAATCTATCCTCAAATAATCTTGCACCTCAATATAATCGATATATATACGTTTGAATAGCATTGTACATTCATTGAGCAAATTAACAGGGACCGATCGACCGGTAATAAATCAGGCGGTCGACCGTCTCTGTGTAAAATGCACAATGAACGTGCACACATGCACATAACGACTATATATTTGAAATCCTGTCTAGTGGCCATTTTTTGACCTGTCGACCGTTTTTTAAACAGAGAGCAAACTTTTCCAAAAGACACTTCTTTCTCCAATGGTTGCATCTCTTACCTTTCATCAATGATCATATCTATTAATGGCTACTGTTCACAAAGAGTTACAACCATTTTTCTCTATATAAACTCATCTAAATCATTGATTCAAACATATGAATATATATGGTTTTTCACTCTAATTTCTGATCTTACTTTCTAAATATTCCTGCATTCTAAAAGCTCTCAATTATTTTAATTGCTTATTGAATCATTGAAATTATTTCATATCTTTTGATTCAATAAGTAATATACTTCCCTTGATCTTCACAAAACATCATTCACATATTTTGAGGATAAGATTATAGGAAGTTTGTACTACAAGTGACAAAACTGTGTTAGCAAGAACACATACCGTCAACAAACAATTATATTCATCGTTGTTGAAGTCCTTGGTGTTGTAAGAGGCAAGTGTTGAAGTCCTCGGTGTTGTAGGAGGCAAGTGTTGAAGTCCTCAGTGTATTAGAGGCGTGAAATCCTGTTCGTTTGCTCGGGTAATGTAAACCTGTTCCTCCGGGTGAAGCGAGGTAGTTAATAGTGAAAATCCAGATAGAAGTCTAGGACTGGACGTAGGACGGTGCTCCGAACCAGTATAAAAATCTCTGGTGTGATTTTTCTATTTTTATTTACTTTGCTATTATCATCTATTTCCGCATTTATATTATATTCCATATTACACGATCCGTGTGTACTATATTAGCACGTGCACTCGTACACGCACTTTTCATTTGGTATCAGAGCAAGGTCATCATATAACCGTAACACAGTTATTTGATATATTCTTGTAATATGGCAAATAACGCAAGTACTAGCACTCAAAACACCACTTACATGGAAGGTCAATTGACACAAAGACCTCCATTTTTCAATGGTCTTAACTATAGTTATTGGGCAACACGTATGTCATTCTTTATGCAATCAAATAGTTATGATGCTTGGAATGCAACTCAAGAAGAAATAGTGAATCCAACAACTAATTATTCAGAATGGACTGCGGTTGAGAAAACGGCAGCAGCCGTAAATGCAAGAGCAATAAATATGTTATTTTGTGCATTAGATCAAAATGAATATAACCGTGTTAGTATCTGCACTACTGTATATCAAATTTGGAAAACGCTAAAAATCACTCATGAAGGTACTAACAAGGTTAAACAAGCCAAAATAGCCATGCTGAAAAGTCAATTTCAAAATTTCAAAATGAAACCAAATGAGACAATCAATGATATGTATTCACGGTTTCAAACTACCACCATGCACTTATTGGCTTAGGACAAAAGTATTCTGATTTTGATGTTGTTTCAACAGTCCTACATTCTCTGACTAATGAATGGGAAGGAAAAGTATTAGCAATTGAAGAAGCTAATGACCTTTCTGTCATGAAGCCAGATGAATTGATAGGGAATCTAATGTCCTACGAAGCTAACTTGCAGACTAGAAAGGAACAAAAAGATGAAAAGAAAAACATGGCATTCCATGCAGAAAAAGACGAAAATGAATCAGAGTCTGAAGACGAAGATCTGGCATTCATAGCAAAAGGTTTCAAAAAATTCCTAAAACAGCGAAAAGCCAGTCGTTATAACAGAAAGAAATCTGGATCGAATAAACCAACATCATCCTCTATAGAATGTTTCAACTGCCACAAAAAGGGGCACATGCAGAAGGATTGTCTAGAACAAAAGAAGAAGTCAGAAAATGAAAAATTCAAATATAAGAAAGACAAGTCAAAGAAACGAGCCTTCTCCGTAACATGGGATGATTCAGACTCATCTTCATCAGAAAGTGAAAGTGATTCGGAGAATGAACAAGCTAATGTATGTTTCACGGCAACAGAAGATGAGGTACAAATTCCTACATTCGATGAAATGCTTGATATTAATGCTGAATTGATAGTCAAATATAAAGACATAAAACGACAGCTAAAAGAAGCCAAAGCAGATTTGAGTAGAGCAGAATTTGAACGAGATATGTTAAAAGATGAGAAGAAAATATTAGAAGAAGAACTTGAAAATTTTCAAGAATCATCATGTAATTTTAACTCTCAATTAGTTCTTTTGAGTCAAGAAATTGAAACTCAAAAAGAGAAAAATGATGCTCTCACTACTACAAATCATGAGCTTGAGGCAAAAGTCAAAATTCTGGACCTAGAAAAGGCTAGTTTACAAACTAAGTTAGATAATACTCAAAATGTTTCTAACTTTAACAAAGGTCGAGAAAATTTGACAAAAATCATTGAAAATTCACAATCTATTTCGGATAAACAAGGTTTGGGATATAAGAAACAAGAAACCAAGAAACATCTTGGAAATAAAAGGAAGAAGAAAGTACAAAAAACCGAAGCTAAGAAAAATCTTAGTTTATTATACTCCAAACCAAAACCAGTTGTGAAATTTCAAAAGAAAAATATCAAGACTATCAAAATATGGGTTCCTAAAACAAACAACAATTTGATTAGGAACAAATATATTCAGAATTTCATGAATACTGTGCATCATAATAATAATTATGTATATAAAGGGGATACCAGACCCGTATGGGTTTGCACTCCTAAGACCTAACTCTTAGGACCCCATAAAAAGTGGGTACCATGGACTTAATTTTATTTTTTGCAGGTCCCACTTAAGAAAAGAGGAAAGTGGACATTGGACAATGGTTGCTCGAAGCACATGACTGAAGACAAGAGCTTATTAACAAATATTACATACTCAGATGGTGGCTCCGTCACTTTTGGAGATAATTCAAAAGGCTATGTCATCGGCAAAGGCGATGTGAGCAATTGCGGTACATTTAACTTACCTCTTATTACTAATGTCATGCTAGTTAGAAATTTAAAACACAATTTACTTAGTATTAGTCAGTTATGTGACAAGGGTTTTATAATTTCCTTTTCGAATAATAAGTGTAGTATTTTAGATAAAGACCATAATTTAGTTTTCGAAGGTTATAGAGACAGAAATATATATATTCTGAATATGAATATTAATCATAATTCAGATATGTGTCTTGTGGCTAATGATAATGATCCATGGCTATGGCACAAACGATTCTGTCATATAATCTTCAGAACTATTGATAAGCTAGCCAAAAACAATCTAGTTAGAGGACTACCCAAAATGAGTTTTAAGGTTAACAACATTTTTGATGATGTCAATTAGGAAAATTGACCAAATCATCTTTTAAATCCAAGAAAGTCATATCAACGTTACAACCACTTGAGTTACTACAGATGGATTTATTTGGACCTACTAAGGTTCAGTCAATAAATCACAGTCGATATGTGCTTGTAATTGTTGATGATTTCTCTCGTTACACATGGATAATTTTCTTAAAAAATAAAAGTGACACTTTCGATTATTTCAAATCTTTCGTCAAAAGAATTCAAAAATCAAAAGGGATTAAAGTTAAAAATATAAGAAGTGATCATGGCGGAGAGTTTGAAAATAATGAATTTGTGCATTTTTGTATAAGGAAAGGTATATATCATAATTTTTCGTTTCCCAGAACTCCACAACAGAACGGAGTTGTAGAACCGAACTTTACAACAATGTGCAAGAACATTATTGAATGGAACCACCTTACCAAAACATTTTTGGGCAGAAGCCGTCGCAACTGCCTGTTATGTTTTAAATCGTGTGTCCATAAGATCTCTTACCAAGAATACTCCTTGTGAATTATTTAACAAAAGAAAGCCTAAAATCTCATACTTCAAAGTTTTTGGTTCCAAGTGTTTTATTTTAAATACGAAAGACTAGCTTGGCAAATTCGATCCAAAAGCCGATGAAGGAATATTTGTCGGATATTCTGAACGAAGTAAGGCCTATCGTATATTTAATAAACGAACCAAAACTATTGAAGAATCACTTCATGTCTCTTTTGATGAATTCTATCAGCATCCTCACACTATATCAGATGATGACGAATCAATAGTCGTTGACAATCCAATTATCACGAATATTGACTCTGACTCGGAAATAATTATTGAGAATATTCCTCAAATATGTGAGTTACAATCGCCACCAAGGATATTAAGAGACCATCCGGCCCAAAATATAATCGGTGAGGTAACATCATATGTCAAAACAAGGAGTCAACTCAATCAAATGGGTCATGTCGCTTTTCTCTCAAATATCGAACCTAAGAATCCAAAAGAAGCTGCTACAGACGATTACTGGATCATTGCCATGCAGGAAGAACTAAATCAGTTCGAGCGCAATGACGTTTGGGAACTTGTTCCAAGACCAACTGATCAGTCAGTTATTGGTACTAAATGGGTCTATAAAAATAAGGCTGACGAACAAGGAAATATCACCAAAAATAAAGCAAGATTATAGCACAAGGGTATAATCAGGAAGAAGGTATCGATTATGAAGAAACTTATGCACCAGTTGCTCGACTAGAAGCTATTAGAATCCTATTATCTTTTGCTTGTCACCATAATTTCAAACTTTATCAGATGGATGTCAAAAGTTCTTTTCTCAATGGATTTATCAAAGAGAATGTCTATGTCGAACAACCTCCTTTGTTCGTACATGAAAAATATCCTGACCATGTGTTCAAACTTAAGAAAGCTCTGTATGGTTTAAAACAAGCACCTCGTGCTTGGTATGAACGATTACGTAGCTATCTTATTAACTCAGGATTTCAAATAGGCAAAGTCGATCAAACTTTGTTTATTAAACATTCTCAAAAGGATATTCTAGTTATCCAGATATATGTAGACGACATCATCTTTGGTTCAACAAACGATAAACTCTGCAAGGAATTTGCAAGTATTATGACCAAAGAGTTTGAAATGTCTCATATGGGAGAACTGTCATATTTTCTTGGACTTCAAATCAAACAACTTCCGAGTGGTATCTTTATCAATCAAGAAAAATATTGCGGAAATCTTATCAAACGCTTCGGATTAGAAAATATATCTGGTAAACCAACTCCTATGAGTACAACTATACATCTTGAAAAAGATGAAAATGGTAAGAGTGTTGACCAGAAATTATATCGAAGCATGATTGGTTCTCTTCTTTATCTTACAGCTAGTTGTCCAGATATAATGATGAGTGTTTGTCTATGTGCACGTTTCAAGCAGATCTAAAGGAATCACATCTATGAGCAGTGAAACGTATAATTCGTTATCTTAATAATACCAAAGATTTCGGTCTTTTTTATCCAAAAGAATGTCCATTTGAATTAGTATCATATAGTGATGCTGATTTTGGCGGCTCAAGAACGGATAGAAAAAGTACAAGTGGTACGTGCCATTTTATTGGAAAATCACTTGTCTCTTGGTTTAGTAAGAAACAAAATTGTGTTTCACTATCAACATGTGAAGCTGAATATATATCAGCAGCTCTCGCTTGTACTCAAGTACTATATGTGCAACAAACACTTCAAGATTTTGATATTCATTTATCAAATTCTATTATATACTGTGATAACACAAGTGCTATAAATCTCTCTAAGAATCCAATGAATCATTCTAGAACCAAACACATTGATATCCGTCATCATTTCCTTAGAGATAATATTGAAAAAGGATATATATGTCTTGAATATGTCCAAACTAATAATCAATTAGCGGACATTTTTACTAAGCCTCTGCTCGAATCTAGTTTTATTAGATTACGAAGAGAGCTTGGTTTAATTTCAAGAAAAGATCTTGACTAATAATTACTAATGATTTTTTTTCTCTTTCCTTTGGTTATATTTTAACTATAGCATTTTTTTTAAGAAAAGCTATTTATTTTCTTTAAATAAGAGCCTTTGCTTGCTTTCACGGTCAAATTTCTTTATTCACTCTCATCCACAGGCTTATGTATAAGGAATTTCTTTATAAGCTTGTCAAAACTTCTCTCTTTATTCATCCTTTCTTATCTGAGCATAAGGCTCTATACATAATTTTCTATAGCTCACATTTGTGATAAGTGTGTTCAAAAATCACACATTTCCGTTACAAGTTCTGAACCAGAGGAGTATTATTCTCCTGAAACACCAAAACAGAAACCGAAGTATCATCACCAATACAATCGTACTCCTGGCAGTACACCGACCTCAAAACGAGTAAAGAAGGCGCTGTTTTGTTCTCCTCGTACCAAAGCACAGATCGACGAGATTCACCACTATCAGAAACATCAAATAGATCTTCAAAGACAGCTCCATTATGGACAAAGCCAGCTTTATCATGAGCAACGACGAACATCGGCACGTTTATCTATTTTAGAAAAAATGGCATCATTCTTTTGTGGTACAAACAAGCATGATGTGCATGAACCAATGCCATCTAGGCCGTCGACATCTAGGAGTCCTAACTCTTGGGATCGGAATTATAACAGGAACGAAGGTGCTCAGAAAAACTGGAGTCCATGGTCACATCGTATTAAAGATAATAAAGAAAATTCTAATGACGATTCTTCCACTCCTCATTAGATTTATATATATATATATATATACACATGTTGTAACGTTTTCTCTCTATCTCTCATGTAATAACGTTTGTATTTTATAATAAGAGTGAAATATGAATTATATAGCTCGACATATTCTCAAAAAAACTGCAAAAAGACTGTTTTTCATCAGGCAACAAAACCAGTCGACCACCTATAATAGAACCGGTCGACCGTTTAGCCTCTGGATAAAAACGGTCGACCGGCCATATTAGAGCGGCCGACCGGTATACGTATATTCAGTTTTTATATATACTTTGTGTCATTTTTTTCCCATCCTCCTCCTCATTTGTCTCAACCGGTTATTATCCCCAAATTCCAAAAACCCTATTCTCTCAATTTCAATTTTCAAATCTCCAAATTTTCTAACAATGGCTCCTCCGCAAAAGAAACCCAAGAATGGATCATCCTCCGGAACTTCATCACTCAATATCTCTGCTAAGAAATGGCTCGAAAATCCAGTAGCTATCACAAGATGGAATCAAATGACTAATTACAAGTTTTTCATCCGGATTCTTTCATCAAATTTGATGATTTCACATCTTATGGAATCCGTAGGTTAGCAAATAACTCCAATCTTACTCCATTGATCGATTTTTCAGAAAACAATGTGGAAATAAATCACTTGATGATAAAATTATTCTATGCCAACATGAACCTCGACGAGTACAAACCTGATGATCCGAACGGAGTCATTTGGTCTGTCGTATGTGGCAAATTTTTTTTTATCACTCTTGATAGGATAGCTTCTATACTGGGTATTCCAAATCAAGGCGATGAGTTTTCATCACATTTCTGTGAAGTCTTCACTCGCGATAGCATCAGCCATCAATTCATGGAGGATAACAGTGATGGCACAAAATCAATTGGACTTCGACCCACTGCCAGACTACTACATCGCGTCTTGATGTTCTCTTTGTTTCCTAGACTAGGAAACTACGACGCTGTATACAAAGAAAACTTCAAGGCCCTTTATGCTATTTATGGAGATATCCAAATCAATTGGGTTCATATGCTATTTGACGAGATTCTCAAGGTGAACAACTCTACGCGACCTCATTTTTTTCTTTAATGAATATATCATGCGTATTTTGCTAGCTTGTGGCGTAAGACCTCCAGACTCTGCCACCTCGAAACCAAAATGTATTGATTCCATAACCATCAAACGCATGAAGCTTCCTCCTCCTTACCTTCAGATTATGCCATTTGAACAATGGCAACAAAGAGGTCCAACACAACAAAAAGCTACTTCCTCTCGACCTCGTTCCGAAGAAGTTAAAATGTTGAAATCAAAATCCACCACAAAAGAATCACTTGAAACTATTGCGCGTAATCAATTCTTGCTTGAATCAAGACTCAAGCGCATGGACACAAAAATTGATAAACGCTTCAACAAAATCAAGTCATTCTTTGGTATTTTATGGGATGCTATTTCATGTAGCACATCCATCTCTGCTCAAGACCCAGGCAAAGGTCCTGCTCCTCCTGTTTTCAACTGGTCATCAACTGAGGAGTTTGCTGGTACTAGTGGACATGGTCGTGGAGAATCATCTAGAGAGGACGATGATGAGGAAGATGATGGTGATGATGATGATGAGGAAGAAGATGTTCAAGAGGAGACAGCTTCTGACTCATCCTAGATTCTATTTTCTATCTTTATATTTTGGTTTAGTAATTTAAAACATCATTCGACACTTGTACTAAATAGTGTCATTACTTTTATTCGTATGATATTATGGTGTGTATGATACTCTGGTATGTTTGGATATGTTATATTATTATTTTTCCTATGCATGAATTTTCTGCTTGATATACTCCTATATTATTCCATTATCTATTATTCCTTTTTGTTGATGGCAAAGAGGGAGAAAGTGCTAACAATTATTTGCAGGAATATATATATATATATATATATATATATATATATATATATAAAGAATACAAACAAAATCTCAGGGGGAGATCACATATTCAGGGGGAGATTCAGAACTTCAGATATACGTTGTCATCAATCAAAAAGGGGGAGAATGTTGAGTCACAGGTTCTATGAAATTTTTGACTTCTGACAAAGAAATAAAGGAGATCGACAAAACCCAGGCATCATGGCTATAAAGAGGCACAAAAGAGCTACATATGGTACTCTAGATTATAGGTTGATTATTTGATATTGTAATAGTGATAAACTTGTTAAAATCTATCCTCAAATAATCTTGCACCTTAATATAATTGATATATATACGTTTGAATAGCATTGTACATTCATTGAGCAAATTAACAGGGACCGGTCGACCGGTAATAAATCAGGCGGTCGACCGTCTCTGTGTAAAATGCACAATGAACGTGCACACATGCACATAACGACTATATATTTGAAATCCTGTCTGCTGGCCATTTTTTGACCTGTCGACCGTTTTTTAAACAGAGAGCAACCTTTTCCAAAAGACACTTCTTTCTCCAATGGTTGCATCTCTTACCTTTCATCAATGATCATATCTATTAATGGCTAATGTTCACAAAGAGTTACAACCATTTTTCTCTATATAAACTCATCTAAATCATTGATTCAAACATATGAATATTTATGGTTTTTTACTCTAATTTCTGATCTTACTTTCTAAATATTCCTGCATTCTAAAAGCTCTCAATTATTTTAATTACTTATTGAATCATTGAAATTATTTCATATCTTTTGATTCAATAAGTAATATACTTCCCTTAATCTTCACAAAACATCATTCACATATTTTGAGGATAAGATTATAGGAAGTTTGTACTACAAGTGACAAAACTGTGTTAGCAAGAACACATACCGTCAACAAACAATTATATTCATCGTTGTTGAAGTCCTCGGTGTTGTAAGAGGCAAGTGTTGAAGTCCTCGGTGTTATAAGAGCAAGTGTTGAAGTCCTCGGTGTATTAGAGGCGTGAAATCCCGTTCGTTTGCTCGGGTATTGTAAACCTGTTCCTCCGGGTGAAGCGAGGTAGTTAATAGTGAAAATCCAGATAGAAGTCTGGGACTGGACGTAGGACGGTGCTCCGAATCAGTATAAAAATATCTGGTGTGATTTTTCTGTTTTTATTTACTTTGCTATTATCATCTATTTCCGCATTTATATTATATTCCATATTACACGATCCGTGTGTACTATATTAGCACGTGCACTCGTACACGCACTTTTCATAGAGCGCCTGAGGGTGTAATTGCTGAGGAGAGCGACGAAGAAGATACGCCCACTGAAAAAGAACCTGTAGCCGGCCCCTAGACAGTTCTCGGGATTTAGAAGGAAGGAGGAAATGCAAGGCAGTTGCACATAAGCATCATAAGTCTTCGAGATGGAAATCCATAGTCGTATCCCTGCTAGCCTTTGGTGCTAGAATTTCGAAGGCTCCTCCCTCACTACTGGAGAATCCTTTCGAAGGACTCGCCGACATTCCAATTCCAGACTATGTATCGCTCCAACACGACATCGGATGGGAAGGGCCTCAAAGTGTTTTATATTTAAACGAGTCACTTCTTATAAGTGTAGCCGACATAACCGGTTGGTCGGGGGGTTTAGCACATGCATACATACACTTCATGGAACCACATGATTTCCAATCACAAGTTGTTCATTTCTGGAGATTAATGATTCTACTTTTTTTACTATTTTACACATACGATGACTAGGCGAGAATCTATGCTAGGAAGCCTTCGCTCGGCACACCAGTCATCCAGTTCATATTATGTGTCTAGTAGAAGGGAAGCCGATAGAGACCGTGATCATGGTTATTCATGTTAGGAGCCTTATGAAAGGGAGAGGGAGAGAGATAGGGAATATAGACATCGATCCCGATCACACACTCCACCTCCTCAAGCTCCAACACTACACTTCGGTTACAGGAAATAACCCTTAGAGCCTCCATGCAAAAAAAGGTCTTCCCAAGTTCCCATCACAGCTCCCTAGAACTGAGGCTGAGACTCCCACTATCACTGAGCAAGTGTCACCGAGCCCACTTGGGAAGGACCGATCAGAATCACCCGGTTGAAAAAAGACTTTCCAAACATTTGTTTCAACGGCTTCATCTTCCCTCTGCATTTAAAGAGAATTCCAGTTGAGGTGGAATAAACTATGCATGATTACATCCATGATGTTTATGGTCAATATAAAGAGTGGATGAAGACTGCGGATAAAGCATCAATAGTGGCCTTTGAGCATGCAAAAACAATTGAAAAATTAGACGTTGATCTCTCTCAGAAGGACCACATAATACAAGTGCTTAACAACGAGACTGAATCTTCCAAGAAATCCAAAATAGAGACCAATAAGAAAGCCAATGAGGCAAATCAGTCTGTGGAAAGGATGCAACATACACATTTTGCCTTGATAGAGGAGATGGGCCACCGAAACACCACTATTATGGCCGAAAGGGATGCTGCGCTGAAGAAGCTTGAGGAGCTTAAGGCCAAATTTGCCGAAATCGTCAAGGAGAAAGACAATGCGAACAAAGCATCTCAGGAAGCGTGTGAACAGGCTATGGTGTTTAGGAATGAGAGGGATGCAACAGCACTTAAAATTCAGGTAGCCGAGGCCAGGGTCGAGAATGAAGTGAGGATGGCGGAGACCAGGTTGGAGCCCGATATCGAAGATCTTCTTATCACATACAACGCCAACGTTTTGAAGTACCGAAACCTGACCTGGGTTGATAACTATCCATCACACTTATATAGTGCCTGGGGTCGCTTGTTGGAAGATGAGAAGGCTGGGCATCAAGTCGAATCAGTTGATGAATTTGAATTAGAGAACCGAGTGCTGAGTGAAGATGAAAGAAAAGTTCACCATGACATCGCGATCACATATGTAAAGGGGAAACTTGGTACCCATCATTCGGAAGCTGGATAGCGTTCAGGTGTTGAGCACTGCGACGCAGGTTTTGAAACTCTTAAGCCAACCCTGCTTGAATCTACATCTACGGTTGATCCTCGGTCTATTCCTGCATATAATCCCGATCAACCGCGGTTATCTCCAGTTCATGAGCACCTTACTAAAGCTGCTCCAGTTCCACCTACAAGTCATTCTTAGGAAGGTATTTTAAACATTTTTACACTCATTAAAAATTGGAAACCTTGATTGAAGTAATCAGTAATTCTATGTCTTTGTCTCTATTCAGTGATAGGAGCTACATCTTCAGCACCTCCTGCAACTCAAGAGCTGTATCACGAGTAGGAGGCCAATATAATAGAAGCGACCACTACAACGACTACAGCGCCAACTAACGGAGCACAGGGGAGCACACTTAATTTTGATGAACAGATGATGGAGGTACTTATCTGTTGTCATAATGACCCTTTCGCCGATCTGCCATTTGTCATGAGTGGAGGTGCATTTGTGACCAGCTCCTCGGGACCAACTGCTAGTATTCCTGACGATACTCAAACAATTCACGAAGAGGAGATAATAGCCGAAATTAACGCCGAGATGGAAGCGGCTGCATGGGCCAGTAGCTTTAGAGGTAGGATGGCGGGCCCTAGCCCAGGTCCTTTACGAATGATTTCCCCTGGTGGCATCGTCGTTGACACAAGTATGTCTAATTCGTCTTCTAACATTGATCCTATCCCTCCGACTCCGTCTTCATGAAGCATTCCAATCCATGTGAGTTTGGAGGAGGAAGTTAACATAATGCCCCCGGTTGGAGATCAATCACCAGATGGCAAGGGCTCAAAGAGGCAGCTATGTGGCAGTGTAGCTGATTGACACCAAGCAAGAAGAAGAAGAAAATTAGAGAATAAACATGTCTTCTTGGATTATTTTTGGGTGGATAGATAGGAATATTCTTTTGTTTTTCTAGGCCGCGTATAAATGCGGGTTTGGCCCCTACTAGTAGGACTTTTGGTATAATTTTCTACTTATCCTTTTCTTCCTAAGAATAGTTGGAATAAAATTCCATTTGTCTTCAGCTCAGTTTGTGTTCATTTATTAAAGTATTTTAATGCTTAAACTTCCATTTAATACACTTGTGAAATTGTATTCTTCGAGCTGGACCCAGGTTTTGTTGATAAGTTTCGAAGCTACGGCTTCGGGTCGCGATCGAGCGTTAAGTCAAATTCTGATATTACACTGTCTCAATCAATGGCTGGTACTTATGTTCTACCCCCAGTTCCGGGATAAGTTGAAAAGATTGGTTTACAATCGTTATTTGCCTTTCATACATCATGCTTAACTTCATTGAAGCCAGACTGAAACAATACATGTTTAGGTGGTCAACACACATGCTCATCTATTGGAGATCGCATCCACACTTTAGGGAGTGCACTTGTAGATCGGTGGTTGATCACACCCGCTTAAGGTTTGGAGGTACATCCATGCTCCAGGGACTTAAGTTATTTTGTGCGATCAATCTCACCAATTTGATATTCAGAACTTCATCTACACTCTGGGGACTTAGATTGATTCGTGGGTAGTCAGTCACACATGCTTTGCGCTCATACTCCGACCCACACACTAGGGGCTGGAGTTGTCCTATGGGAGGTAGTTTCACACTCGGCTTATGTTCATACTCCAGTCCGCACTTTGGAGATTTAGATTTAGTTGATATTTATACTCCAGTTCGCACTCTGAGAATCCGGAGTTATTTGATGTTTATACTTCGATTCGCACTTTGGGAATCCGGAGTTAGTTGATGGGTGGTCAATCACACGCGTTTGGTATTTATGTTCATATTCCAGTTCGCACTCCGAGAATCTAGAGTTCACTGACAGATGGTCAGTCACATTTGTTTAGGCTTTAGTATTTCGTTCGCACTCCGGGAACGATGGATCTATTAGGATCATGGATGGTCGACTCACATCCACCCTAAGTTAACAAGCGAGGTCGTTAGATGGACGTGTCCATTCTCCTCGCACTTGGTTTGAATACCGACGAAGTCATTAGGTGGACGGATCCGCTCTCCTCGAAACTGTATTTATAAGTTTATACTCCAGTTCGCACTCTGGGAATCTGGAGTTATTTAGAGGATTGCCATGTATCAATCTTTTTTTGGCTTCAGTGTGATGACTTGCCCCTGAGCTCGGGTTTTATTTAGCGAGTGACCGGTCTTATCACAGTCATTTCCTATTTGAATAAATCCCACCGTATGTTGGAACTTAGCTCTCCGTGCATAGTGATGGTCGTATGACGCATTTTAAAAAATCATAGCTCTGGCTCAAAGAGATTGCATTTTATTGCTAAAATAAGAAAATATGACAAAGTCATTTGCCTTGTTACAAATTCAAATTTTGAAATGCAGAAAAAATTTGCAAATGAAAAGTAGAATGAATAAATAGAAAAGGCCTGTTATGTGTAGTAGCAACGAAGACTCTGGCTGTTCCAGGCTCTTGGCAGAGTAGGACCATCAACGGTTGATAATTTAAATGTGCCATCTTCGAGCTTTAATTCGATGACATACGACCTTTCCCACGTTGGCTTCATATGTGAAGGAACCGAATAAATTATCTTAAGGATGAGATCGCCGAGTTCGAAGGTTCGGGGTCGTACCTTGACATTGTATAACCAGGCAACTCGACTTCGGTATGCGGCTGCCCTCAAATCAGCCTCTTCACGCTTCTCATCCAATAAATCCAGAGATTCGGCAAGTAATATAGCTTTCGTTTTCGGATCATAATATGTCACATGATGATAAGGTACTTCCATCTCGATTGGAATAATGGCTTCTAAATCGTAGGAAAGAGATGATGGTGTGTGGCTAGTCACGGATTTGTGGGTTGTCTGATAAGCCCATAAAGCCGTAGGAAGTTCATCGACCCATTTACCCTCGGCCATTTCTAGTCATTTCTTCATAATAGATTTTATAACTTTATTAACAGCTTCAACCTGTCCATTTGCTTGAGGGTGTGCAACTGTAGAGAACTTCCTTTGGATGTGGAACCGTTGATAGAAATTCTTAAATTCAACACTATCGAATTGGGCTCCTCTGTCAGCGACGATGGTATGTGGGAGACCAAATCAACAAATAATGTTGCGTACTATAAAATTGATCACCTTCTTCTTTGTGATTGTAGCAAGGGGCTCAGCTTTCCCCCACCTGGTAAAGTAATCAACTGCGACGATGGCGTACTTGGCACCACCTTTGGCCAGAGGTAGAGAACCAACAATGTCAATGCCCCATACTGCAAATGGCCATGAACTGACCATATGAGTTATTTCTATAGGCAAGGCTCTAGGAATCCGAGCGTGTTTTCGACATCTGTCACATTTTTTGACGTAGTCGATGCATCACAAATTAAATAATAGTATCCATATCGGAGCACTTTCTTGGCAAGAGTTTTCCCCTCGGTATGATCGCCACTTTCTCTTTCATGTACATATTGCAATACTCATTTGATTTCATCGTGAGCGATACATTGGAGTACAGGAATAGAGTACCCTCTTCTATACATGACTCCATTCTAAAAAGTGAACCATGAGCTTTTCGAAGAACTTGTATCTCTTTACTCCCATGCTCCGGTAGGGTCCCATGCTCGAGTTAGTTTCTGAATGGGGTCATCCATGACTCCTTATCGAAAATGACCTCAAATACCCAATCTGTTTCCATCTGATCGATGATCAGGGAAGATAATTTTTCCATGGGAACGATTCCCATTTGATGGTCTTCACCTGCACTGGCTAACTTTGCTAACAAATCGGCTTTTTGATTTCGCTCTCGGGTATGCAATAGATGGCATAATAATCGAACCAATTCAATATCTACTAAACCCGAGTAAGATAAGCAGCCAGCCTTCGGTCTTTGGCCTGGTGCTCTCCCTGAACTTGACACATGACCAATTGCGAATCGTAATAAATCTCTACAACAATTATCCTTAAATCTCTGGTAAGTCTCAATTCAGCAAGTAGGGCTTCATATTCGGCTTCGTTGTTGGTTGCATGAAAATCGAACTTTAAAGCATAGCATATAGATCGACCTTCTGGAGTTTCAAGTATAACTCCAGTGCATGAGCAACGGTCATTTGATGCACCATTAGTATGTAGCTTCCAGATATACTTGGGAGATTCACTAGTTTCAGGCAAGTCCTTAGACAGTGAATTCAGTGATGATGTCTGCTAGGACTTGTCCTTGGATAGCTCACCTTAGAGTGTAAGTAATATCAAAATGACTTAGCTTGATATTCCACTTGAGTAACCTACCAGACGTCTTAGGTCGTGTAAGGACCTGTCATAATGGCTGGTCGGTGTAGACGGTGATAGGATGAGCTGAAAATAGGAACGGAGCTTCCTCAAGGCAATAACAAGACAATAATCCAACTTCTCCAGCTTTGGTAGTTTCTCCCTGCTCCGGTCAGTCATTTATTAATGTAATAGACCCGCCGTTATATCCGGTCTTCCTCCCAAATTAGGGCAGCACTGATTACGTTTTCTGACACCGCCAAGTAGAGGTATAATCTCTCATAATCAATGAGCTTCGACAGAATAGGTGGTGTAGAGAGGTGTTGAGTTAGTGCTTGAAATGCACCTTCACATTCCATAGCTCATTCGAAGTTTCCTTTCCCTTTTTTGATCAGGTCAAAGAAGGGAATGCATTTGTCAGTGGATTTTGAAATGAACCTACTCGGTGCCGCTACTTTCCCACTGAGGCTCTAGACTTGCTTTATAGTTCTTGGAGTCTCAAGATTTTTGATTTCCTAGGTCTTTTCGGGATTAGCTTCGATCCCTCGAGCATTAACGATAAACCCAAGGAATTTTCTAGATGCGACCCCAAAGTGACATTTCAACGGGTTGAGCTTCATTCTATATTCTCGGAGGATGTTGAACATCGATTCCAGGTCTTTGATATGATTAGTGGAGAATCGCAGCTTCACAAGCATGCCATCCAAATATACCTCTATAATTTTTCCTATCTGGTTGGGGAACATTCGATTAACTAACCATTGGTAAGTTGCCCCGGTGTTCTTGAGTCTGAACGGCATGACTTTGTAATAGTAAAGTCCTAGATTGGTTACGAAGTTGGTATGCTCCTGATCGGGCAAGTGCATGGGTATTTGATTGTAGCTAAAATATGCATCCATGAAGGATTAGAGTTCATGTCCAGCTGTTGAGTCTATGAGCTAATCGATTCCATGAAGTGGAAAAATGTCTTTAGGGAAAGCCTTATACAAGTATGAGTAATCAATGCATGTTCTCCATTTCCCATTTGGCTTTCGGACAAGTATACGATTTGACACCCATTTCGGATATAATGCATCTCGAATAAACCCGTTCGATTTGAGTTTTTCTACCTCTTCCTTAAGGACAAAAATTCTCTCTGGATCCACACCACGCCTTTTTTGCTTGACTGGGACATGCCATGGGTCAATATTCAATGTGTGACTTGCAATGTCCGAGGAGATTCCACACATGTCAGAATGTATGCAGGCAAACACATCGAGGTTTGCCTGAAGAAATACATTCAATTCCTCCTGCACCTATCGGCTTAGATGAGATCCAATCTTTATCATGTTAAAATCATCATCATCGTCGATGGGTACATCGATCGTCAGCTCGACCGAGTAAGCTTGACTGTCTCTATTTTCGTCTTCGCTTTAGTTTCCTATACGGTCAAGATCCCTTGGGAATTGGTTGGGGTGCCTGGGCCTAGGCCTAGGCGTTAGCTATCAATTCTCAACAAAGCGAACATTGAAAAATTTCTCTAGGCCCTTTCCATTTTCTTTTCGCTGCGCTTCCCACAACTCAGCGACATTACAGGATCATCCAGCAACCTAATCTCCCTGAACGACTCTAACTTCATTGTCGGTAGGGAATTTTAAAGTCAGTCACCAAGGGGCAATGGCTGCCCTGAACTCAACTAGGGCCAGTCGGCCCAAGATAGAATTATAGGGCGAATCTATGTCCAACACAACAAAATGTAATATTCGGACTCTCCAGCGTTTTCCAATTCCAGACTCCACTGGGAGTTCCACCACTCTAGTGGGTATAGTTGCGCTCCATTTAAGCCATGTACAAGACTGACAAGGCTTCATGTCTCTTGTTTCCATCTTCATCTGATCATAAGCTCACTTAAATAATATGTTCAATGAGCTTCCACTGTCCACTATGATCCTCTTCATCTTGGCAGGACGTACTAGAGCTGAACAATGGATGGGGCTTCGACCCTATCAACATCTCGGTCTCAAAATACGATGTCATCTACCATCGTTTTCTATTGTTTGGCCGGAGCTCCGTCTTCCAAACTACTACAACATTCGAAGCTTGCATACCTAATAAAAATGGCATACGACTCCATTTCCTTCCAGCTTCGGTCTGTTGGATGAGGACCACCACTAACAGTATTAATCGCAAACCTCCTGCCAGTATGAGCTCTTTCTGCCTCGCCTAATTTGGCACATGGTTCTTATTTAATAGGGACCGCACCTCCTGACTGCAGCACCCACACAAACTGCTCCAACTTTCTCTCAAGTATCAACTTCTCGATGACATTCTACAAATGATGGCATTCGTTTGGATTGTGGCCATAGCTATCATGGAATCTACAAAATTTCCCCTTTTGAATCTGTTTTTCCGATGATTGTTTCGGAGCAGGTTTCTTATATTGAATAATATTGCAGGTCTACAAATACACATTTTCCAACGATGTATTTAAAGGAGTATAATTGTCAAACATAGGAGCCCTACATCGTGGCCCACAATTCTGATCTCGTTTCCTATTTTGATTTCCATTTCCTTTATGTTGATTCTGTTTATTCTGTATGTTCAATTGCACTTTTCCGAAACTCTCCTTGGTTTGTTTAACAGCAACATTGCTTTGGATTCCTTCCATACTAGGCCCTGCGTCATCCTTTTTCCTAGACTGCTTCGCATCCTCCCTTCTTAAGAATTGGGCTGCCTTGGAATAGAAATGGTCCAATAATGCAGGGGGTTTTCTGGCTAAACAGTTTTTGAATTTGGAACAGGGATCGATCCCCTTAGTTAGTGCCATAATAATTTATTTGTCATTAGGACTACTAATCTCAACGCATACAGTGTGAAACTTCTCCAAATAGCATCTAAGAGCCTCTCCAGGAGCTTGAGTGACACTAGAGAAAGGAATTAACATCTTTCGGCCTTGTAACATGCATGCAAAATTATTCAACAAACTTTGTTGCCGACTAATCAAAACATGAGATTGATCAAGGTGGTAAATGAGTAAACCATACAGTTGCTATGCCCCTAGGGAGATCGGGAAGCTTCGGCACTTGATCGCATCATTGGCTCATGCAACGTTCATCAACCATTCGTACTTTAAGATATGCTGATTAGGATTAGAGCTCCCTTCATAAACAGGTAGAGTGGGCATCCTGAATCATCGAGGTGGTTCAACGTAGAGTATATCATCAATGAAAGGGGTATGACTCTGCGAGATTCCCCAGTGGTCGTTGGTGAGACCCTGACTTTCACTGATCATTTGACGGATCATGGTCGAGATATCCAGCTTCTGGACGTTTTGGGCATGCTGAGCCAAGATGTGGTCAGGTTCCACAATGCGAGGATGGTCCAGTCACGGTCGACAGTCCAGTCACGGTCGACATTCCATGTCTCGCCTCCCTGGTTGTAGGTCTTCTGGGACATAGGGTTCTGGAGTATATTTATGTTGGCGATAGTTCGAATCTGTCCGATTTCAAGCATCAACTCCCAAATCAATGGCAGTGGTGGCAGCACGTTTGTCTGTAGTATGATAAGGAACAGTGCCTTCTCGAGAGGAGGGTCCAGTCTGATGGTAGTTAATTGGCCAATCCTCGGTTTTCCAAGACTCAAGGTGCACGGCTGTCCAGTAGCTTGTGTATAGCTTCCGCCCAATCGTGGGCGCATGGATCTATGTTGGCAGTTAGAAGAAGCTGAACTCTCCGTAGATGAATATGAAGACTGATCCCTTCTGCATCTCCTTTGTTTTTGACGATTCAGTTGTAGATCCAATGAGCAGGAGAAAAACTAGTTTTTCTAAGTGAAAGCACCATAGTGTTTGTAAAAAAAATTGGAAAAACACTCTTTGGATGCATTTGAAGAGATAAAATGAAGAATATACATGGAAAAGGAGGAAGATCTAATAAACACACCAATGATAAACAAAGAAAGCGCACATAAACACATAGATTTAGAGTGGTTCGGCGTATGGCCTACGTCTATTATGAAATGGCTGACTTTTATTAATTTTTGCTTCCTGGTTACAACGAGTTACAACAGTAAAATTCGAGTACAATGGTGATTTCGGCAGAGTGTGGACGTCGAAGAGCTAAAGTCCTTTTGTAGTAGGACCTGGGCTGCTATTTAGAGGCGTAGGCAGCAAATATCTCGCTCAGATCTTGAAAGACCTTTTCTCTCACGTGGGTAGGCCCATGTGATCGATCCTTGGTCGTTTGAACTCTATCCGTGATAGATACGAATGAAATTCGTATCGATCAAGATTTCATCCAATCATGTCGAGATCGATCATGAACATTCCCGAGGTTGTACGCAAGTTTCTACGAAAATTTGGTGGTATTTGGACTTGTAGATCTTAAGTATGATCGATGCAAGTTTGGATTTTTCGAAGGCGGTTGAATTCGCATCGCTTCCTGTTCGCATCGCTTTTGGACACGTGATGTCTGATGACGTGGTGCTAACTTTTTGGATCGATCCACTTTTTATGCCGAGTGATCGAGTCTCTCACTTGAATGTGTCTTGCTCGTATCGACCCAGGATATACTCTTCGATCGCTATATTGCACTCAACTTCATATCGATCCCTCGTACCCTATTTCGGATCGATCCTTCATAATTTTTTTGTATCGATATGAACTTATGTTCTTCATATAGATAGCTTCGAGGCCATTTCGTGTTGCTTATTGGTTGTTGATTTCACATCGATACGAAGCATGTATGGAAGTGGATCGATACGAAGTGGACTCATGTATTACTACAGATGGATGCGAAGTGGGTGAGTTTGGATGGATATGAAGACGCTTGCACTTGATGGATACGAACTAGTACTCACCTGATCGATACGAAGCCATACGCATTTGATGGATCTGAGCAAGATTGATGTAAAGGAGGTTTCTCTCTGATTGCTTCATGGATACGAACAGGGTTATAGCTTGACTTATATCGATCATATCTTGAGCATTCAAATTCCGATTGACTTGAAATTCGAAACGTTGGCTTTCATGGCCTTGCTTTTTGTGTCATATCAATTGTAGCTTGATCCGGAGTCAGACAAAATTTACCAGCATCGATAGTGGATCTATGTACAATCGATCTCGAGAATAGACCGTCTTGATTTTCCAACCAATTCCTTGGTATCACGGTCTTTCCAAAAGGCAGGATAACAATTTTTATTTAATATTATATTATTAGAAAAGTATAAAATATTTTAAATATACACATATAAAATATTCATTCAATATCATTATTAATATATAGGTTATTCCTAGTAATCAAAAAAAAATAACAACAAAAATTCAAAATTATGATTTTAAATGCATACCTATTTTTGTTCCTTTTCTCTAGATTTCTTATTACTTATCATTGTGAAGCACATATAAGCATTCTACGTATCTAGTTCATTATCGAGGATGTGTCTGAATCATCTTGGTGTTGTGGCATAAGCCTTTCTCCGTTTTCTTGACGAATCGGTATTCGTTTTGTTTTTCAGTTTCTCAAGATGTGGATAGTCTCTTTTTATATAGCTAGGTTCATCACAGTTAAAACGTCTAAAACCATTTTCGCTTCCATTTCCACTTCCTGGATTTTTATTATCATATCTTTTGAGATTATTCATCTTTCTGTTCTTCAGATTTTTTTTGGAATTTCTTGTCATGAAGACGATTTCCTCATCATCATCATTTTCTAAATCTAGATCATCTAATGTAGCATTGAAAGTGATGTACTTCTTCTCCGTTGCCATGCTTTCTCTCCTGTCTTGCATTTGTACTTCAAAGGACATTAAATTGTTAATTAACTCTTCGATTTTCAGATTGCTAATGTCATTAGCATCTTCAATCGCAAGTCTTTTGGCTCCATTCAAGAGTAGTGAATTGAGGATTTTTCTAACTTGATCCTCTTAAGAAAAACTTTTACCAAGTGCAATTAGTGAACGAACTATATCTTGAAATCTACTATACATATTAGAAATGGACTCATTTGGATTCATTTTAAACAATTGAAACTGATTAGTTAGCATAGAATTTTTGGTCTGTTTGACTTTACTTGTGCCCTCATGTGTAACTTGCAATGTTCTCCATATTTCAAACATAGACTTACAGATAGAAGCTCTATTAAATTCATTTCTATCCAATGAACAAACCAAAACATTCATGGCCTTAGAGTTACTCTGTGCAACTGCTTTTTTATCAACAGTTCAATTTGAAAATTTAATCTCGGGCTCAGCATACTTATTTCGTGTGAAGTTCCAAATATCTAGACCAATTGACTATAAATAGATTTTCATTCTACATGACCATTACATGCAATTACTTCCACTAAAAAGTGGGGGACTAGAAGTAGATTATCTTTCTATAAAGGAGTTACTAACATGTTGATTAACGGTGCTACTAATAGTATACTAAAAGTGTTGTTAGCCATTAAAACTTTTCAAAAATCAAAATTATAAAAAATTTGAAAACCAATTCTCTGATAACAAATGTAAGTTTGCAGAAGATGGATCTTAAGGCTAATTTAACACTATAGTGGGAGTGAATAGTGTTTTCTAATTTTTGTGAATCTTTTTGATTTCTTTTGAGATTATACTTTAAATTATCATAGATTTAAACGTAGATAAATATATATGCAGTAAAAGTAAAAAGGAAAGTACACACCATGATTTTATACTAGTTCGGAGTTATCCTACATCCAGTCCTGTACAATTTCTTATACATATTTCTTTTCAAATAGCAATGCAAATACAATCTCGACTCAAGGTAATGAGACAAATCCTATAGAATTTCTGAGCTCTGGGTAGACTCTCTTCATTTACACGGACCACAAACACATCCACTTGAATTTCCAGGTCACCAAGCACACCCAATTGATTTACAAGGGCTACCATGCATCACACCCACAAGTATAACAATATGATTTGACACAGTTTTACAGACTTGAAAACAAATGATCCTATAACCTCTTGAATAGCACTTTGATCTTGTTTGAGTGAGAGAGATGAGAAAAAACAAGGAGTAATCAATAGAGTTTGAATTCGATTCTAACTGAATTTGAGAATATTTTTAGTAGATTTTTAAAGAGAGTAAAAGAGGAGAGAAAATAGTTAAAGAAAATTCATTGATTTAACTCCTATTTATAGAGAAACAACAATCATGTCCATTCGCGAAGAGATACGACGAAAAAACACTTCAATTCAAATTTGAATTTTGAAAACTATGGTCCATATGTCGACATATAGGGTTAGAGTATGTCGACATACTCTTTGAAATTTTGAAAAACTCTTTTTAAATTATTTTTTTAATATTATAAGTTTGTAAAATATTTCGATACTTGTACAATCATTTAAACACAATTTATACGTACTTTAATCATATTAAAACATAAGAAAACTTTATAAAATTATTTTTAGAACATTTTTGGTATGTAAAGGATTTTAAATATAAATAACAAAGTATAAGTGAATATATTTAAAATTAAAGTTATAACAAATATTACAATATACTTATAAATATCTAAGAAGCTTTAAAACTAAAATTATAACAAATCATCAAAGTATATTTTAGAACACTTTAAGAACTTAATTACTCAAAATATAACAATCTTGTAAAAAGTTAGAAATTATTTGAAAACTATTCTTAAAAGCTGTTTGAAAAATCATTTTGACAAAAAGAATATTTGAAAACCAAAGAATAGATTTTAAAAATCATTTTAAGAGAAATGAAGCAAGAGAGAGAGAGAGAGATCAATGAAGTGCAATGGGGGTTTTAATAAAAATTATATGACTCTATAACTTACCAGGGACATCTTGAGTTCTTCAATGCTCATGAGTCTTCAATTTCTAACACTTGAAGCATCTTTAATTTTCACTTGATACTGTACAGTCTTCTTAATTAATACATGTCTAATATCCCACACTATATACAATACATAACTCGATAAAAACATTAATGTCTATATTTTATATAATGTCATATGGTTGTTGTCATCAAAATCAATGCCTAAGGTACTAACAAAAAGCTCAAACCTCTCTCCTAAAAGATAGTGCCTCCAAATCTTCAATGCAAACACAATGGCTGCTAACTCTAAATCATGGACTGGGTATTTCTTCTCATGTGGCTTTAGCTATCGACTAACATATGCAACAACCTTGCCTCTCAGCATAAATACCACGCCCAATCTGGTACAAGAAGCATCGGTGGATACCGACATCTCCTCGTTTCCACTCGAAATATTCAATACTGGTGCACTTGTCAACTTCTCCTTTAGACTCATAAATGCCTACTCACATCTCACATCCCAAGTAAAAGTCTGATTCATTTTTGTCAAATGAGTCAACGGAGCTGCTACCTTAGAGAAGTCCTGGATAAATTGTCTATAATATTCAGCTAACCCTAAGAAAATTATCACGTCCATAGCATTCTTAGGTGAAATCCAATCTTGGATTGCTGCAAATTTTGCAGGATCAATGAAAATTTCCTACTCAAAACAACATGACCCAAGAATCACACTTTCCTCCTCTAGAAGTGAAATTTAGAAAAATTCGCCTTCAGTTGGTGTTTTCTCAACGCCTGTAGCACAGTTCTCAAATGTGTCGTTTGTTCTTCCTCTGTCTGTGAATAGACAAGAATATCGTCGACAAACACAAGCAAGAATTTATTTGGCTAACCCTTGAAGACATAGTTCATGAGATCAACAAAGTATGTTGGGACATTGGTTAGCCAAATTGGTATAAAAAACAACTTATAAAATTTAAATGGTGAATAAAACGCGATAATCGACACCCTCTTCTTCACCACTTCAGTTTTTGAAACCCTATTGCAAGATCCAACTGAGAAAATATTCTATCACAGTGAAGCTGATTGAATAAGTCATAAATATGTGAAAGTAGGTACTTATTCTTCTTTGTCACTATATTTAGCTCATGGTAATCAACAATAAATTTAAGGGAGACGTCCTCCTTCGTGGCGTATACTACTGGGACCCCCACTCAAATATATTCCTACGAATGAAGCTTTTTTTGCAAAAGGTAATTCACCCACACCACAAGCTCCCTCTGATCTCTAGGTGCCATCCTCCTTAATGGCTTCACTATCGGTTTGGAATCTCTAACTAAATCAATACGGAACTCGATCTCTCTGTGTGGTGGAAGTCTAATCACTTCCTCAATTATGTCTGTATACTCTCTAGCAATCAGTACTATCGATAACTCATCATGCAGGATATCGAACGAATATAGAAGGCTGACCCTAACCTCATCGTATAGTAGGCAGCCCAACACCACCTTTCACCCATCATACATCCTTATCATCACCGACGACATCTCACAATCCACAACTACTCGTCTATTAATCCATTCCATCCTAAGTATAATACGAAACCCAATGAAACCCAAAAAACAGTCACAATCAAAAATGCATCCATGGCTCGATAAGACCAAACCACGATAAACCATACATAAGCTAGTGACCTACCTTTAATCTAATACCTTGATTTAGTTAGTAATGTTGTATTTCCAGCTTTCGACCTACCTTTGATCTGATACCTTCAACGGTTGCTTCTTTTTGAACCCCTTCAATACCCAAGCTGCCATGTTAAAAACTTTTGCTTTGGTAAGAGGCCACTTTTGTTACTCTTTGAATCAATGGATTCGTAGCGTAGGATTTCGAATCGATATCCTTCCACAACCATTGAAGCTGCTTTTCTTTTAACTTATGCATCCAAAAGGATGGGTGGCGCTCCTATACCTTTTAACATGGTTGGAGCTGCTTATTTAAACCAAAGTATACATGCGAAAGTGGGATACCGCTCCCTTACTTTTGGACATGGTTGAAGTCCCTTATTTAAAACTCATGTACACATGCGGGAGCATGTTGTTGTCACCATAGCTCATTCAAAGGGATAGCTTCGAATGTGTCTCGTTTTATATACTATGTAGTTTGTTTTATTTTATAAACTATGGCTTTGAAAGAAATACTTTTAATTGGTTTCGAAACTATACTTCCATAACTTTTCATTTGAACCCAATGCTTACGAAAGGTATGTGTAAATGTTTGGAAAGGTATGTTTTAAGCGTTTTGAAAGACATGTTTTTGAAAGGAATCTCTCCTTAGTAACTAGTAGGTTAAGACCATTGACCACCTTTCATTAGAAAAATAAATATACGGAAATAAACTACGAATGTTTAAATGGTGCGTATCATTTGATCAGTTCTTATGAATGTTATGTTATCTTATTCACTTTATGACCTATATGAACATGTTGGGGCGTTAAGGGCAGAATAACATGCTAGGTTGACCCAGTAGTGAGTATATATTGAATTTAACTCTTATGAGAGTAGAATTGCATCTAGGAAGGTAGATAGAAAAGAATATAGGATGCTCAAGACTGATCAAAAGATCAAAAGATAGAAAAGAATATAGAATGACGTATTTTGTAATAAATTGTAATTTCTCTGAATGCGACCTACATATGAGATTATGTAATGAAATAAAAATATTATTTGTAATGAATTGGGAAATTTGATATAAATTGAGTTTAATTTTTTTTCCATATTCATGTGTTTTTGGTATATCAATGTATCTAACATTACTACATTTGGTCACCTAGAATTAATAACTATGGATGACTACGGCATCAATAGCGGTTAGTTTTATGCCTCCAAATAAGGGAAGTTACAGTAAGGTTATGCCTTAAACAAATAAATCTATAAGCATGTTTTATAACTTAAACTCATATCTGAATAGGAAAAGGGTTAAATATGAACAGATAGATCTTTTAACCCTTAAACCCTTATTCCTTCTCATCCATGATTTCATAAAATCAAAACAATCAAAAAAACGTGTAAGCAAAGGTCGGCCATTAGCTACCACCTAAATCGCGAAAATCAACTAGAGATTCAAGAAGGAAAGCTAGGAAGATTAAGCAATAACTAAATCTCAAATCCATTATCCAAACAAGGTGAATAATAGCTTAAACCATCTCATGATTATTATCTTTTGATTATCTAGATTCGGGTTGAATTTGATGTCGAATGTGTATAGATGATTTGATTATATGCCATGTTTGATAAATTATAAGTTATAAGGATACTTATGAACATGATTATTTCGGTTGTAAGATTTACATCGAAGATATATTTCTCCAAATGCTATGATTTTTGAGTATGATGTTTAAAAGGTGAATTTGGAGATGGGTTCTTATTTTCATAATTTTTTGAAGCTTAAGGAATATTTTACGAATTTTTAAAGTTAAAAACATGATAATTTGGGTTTAATTCAATTAAGTCATTAAATTATGATTTTTCGGTGTAAAAAGCTTATGTGACGAAAAAAAATCCTGTTTTGGGGTTTATATGAATTTTTTTAGATATTTTCCAAACATATTTAAAGATATATGGATTTAATAAGAAAGATAGGCATTTAAATGGTTACTTAATTTAATGGGGTTAAGTAATTTTTTAACCTATACCTTTGCTTTGTAAAAAATAAAGTGTGGCAGCACTACTGAAAAGAATTTGTAAATATTGGCCTAAGCCAATCACATTTTGACAAACACAAGAGATTTGTTGAAAAAACACATCTTATTTTGTAAAAATTCAGTTTTTATGATAATCGCGATGATGCCACTCCCCATTATGATGTCATCATGCTTAATAATGCCTTATCTTTACAAATGGAGAGATAGTGGAGACATACCCCATAATGGGACATACCCCATAATGGGACATTAAATGTATAGGCTAAGTGGAGAATACCACCAGTTACAGTGTTTCCCTTAATGATGAAAAGAAAAAATTAAAAGTTGATACAAGAAATAAATAAAGCTTCGACACTTAGGGAATAGCCCTAAGTCTAATGGTTTAAATTGGTTTAAGGTAGCACCTTGATTTGTTTCTTCATGTGCCCATGAAGCAACAAGGATAGAAATCAAAGTGCACTTGGAAGGGGAACATCTATTCCATATGGTTTTGATAGAAAATGACAATTGTAACAACCAATGATTTTAATTAACACCATTCAAGAGATTTAATTGGATAAATTAAATATATCAATGTGATGATGAGAACGATAAGGGAATTGAGATTTGAAAATAAGTAAGTGTAACACCTCTAATTTTAAATAACATTATTCAGAAGATTTAATTAGATAAATTAAATAGAATAATGTAGAGGTTAGAGTGATAAGGGAATTGAGATTTGGAAACTAATTAAGGTTATGCCTTAACTAATGAAATTATAAGTGTGATTTATAAGCTAGAAACTTAAGAGATAAGGCAAGGGAAAAATGGGAATAGCCGTATGCCATAACCCCTAAACCCATTTCCTCATTCTCATTCACATTTTTATAAACCAAAAACATAAGAAAAGAGAGTTAAGGCCGGCCATAACCCTAAGGAGAAGAAGAGAAAAATCCATTTAGAGGCTAATACTAAAGCAAAAAAATATCTCAAGTTCCTTATAGGTAAATAATAATCTAAACCTTCCCATATAAATTATCTTGAATGTTTTAACTCGGGTTTAAGGTTTAAAACCATATTATTGAATGAATGATGATGTTTTGATAGATTAAATGGACATATATACTTGTTGATGATTATATAATTTAATATGACTTTTATGATAGGTTTTAGATTAGAAAACTTATCATATGACATCCAAAAGTGTTGCCTTTTTTAATATATAGTCAAAAATGCTATTTTAGAAGTGGGTTTCAAGTTTCATAATTTTCCAAGTAATTATGGACTTACAATGAATTTCTAAGAAAGAAGTAGTTAATTTTGGATTTAAATTATTTAAGGGAATTAAATAATGCTTTCGAGTTTGAAATTTATATATATTAACATATTTACTATGAATTAAGGTGATTTTGGGGATTTTACCTAAGTGTATTACTATGGATAATAAATTATTTAAGTTATAGGAGTTAAACGTTTTAAATGTTTTATTAAGGAGAAGGGCTTAAGCGTTAAGTTATTTCAAATCCAAAATTTGATTTCGACAGCGAATTCTGGAAAACGAAATTGATTAAGTTCCCAAACCAATAAGGTTGAGACAAATATTGATGGTAGGTAAAATGTATTTTCTTTAACAAGAAAAAAATGCACTTTTTATCCAAATTACTTCTTCACCATTTAACCTTGCTGGCTTTTGACTTCAAACACACTCGCCTCTAACCCTTCCGCGTCCTTTCAATGCAAATATACATGGTGTCAAGCTAGTGGAACGAAGTGTATTGGAATGCGAAAGGTAGCAAATGTGTCGAAAGTATGCATGTGTAAGGGGTGAAGTTGTATTTTCAGGTTTCTAATCTATAAACCTACCTTTGATATAACATCTTCAAAAGGGTTGCTGCTTTTGAACCCCTTCGATACTCTAGCTGCTACATTAAAACCTTTTGCCTTAGTAAGAGGCCACTTTTATAACTCTTTGAATCAATGGGTTCGGAGGATAGGCTTTCTAATTGATACCCTTCTACAACCATTGAAGCCGCTTTTCTTTTAACTTATGCATGCAAAAGGGTGGGTGCCACTCTCATATCTTTTGATGAGGTTGGAGCCACTTATTTATATCCAAGTATACATGCAAAAGGGTGGTGCCGCTCCCTTACCTTTCGACATGGTTGAAGCTGCTTATTTAAAATCCAATTACACATGCGAAGCATGTTTCCATAAAAATAGGTCTTCCGAAGAGATAGCTTTCAAATGTGTCCCTTTTTATATACTTTGTGGTTTGTTTTGTTTCAAACCATTGTTTTGAAATAAACACTTTTAATTTTTTTTCAAAACTATGCTTCCTAAACTTTTTACTCGAACTCAGTACTTTTGAAAGGTATGTTTTATGCGTTTCGAAAGGTATGCTTTAATTGTTTCAAAAGGTATGTTTTAAGTATTTCGAAAGGCATGTTTCTAAGTGTTTCAAAAGGGATGTTTCCAAATGTTCGAAAGATATATTTTATGGTTTTGAAAGAGGATGTCCAAAATTTTATGCAATAAATTATGGATTTATTCTATGTTTTTGAAAGGAAGCTCTCCTTAGTAAATACATAGGTAAAGAATATTGACCACCTTTTGTTAAAATATATATATATATATATGGAAATAAACTATGGATGTTTATATGCAGGGTAACATTTGGTCAGTTTTCATTAATGTTATGTTATCACATTCACTTTATAACCCATATGAGCATGTTGGGGTGTTAAAGGCAGAATAATAGGCTAGGTTGATCCAGTGGTGAATATACATTGAATTTAACTCCCGTGAGAGCAGAATTGTATCCCGGAGGTCAGATAGACAAGAACATAGGATTCCCAGGATTGATCGAAAGATTATTGGTTTAAGCAGGTTCTTAGTAAGCCCATAAAAACTATGTTGTGGAAATTGTTATTGGCAGAGGTCAATAGGTTCTTAGTGATCCTATGAAAACTATGTCTGAAATAAGTCATTGAAAGAGATCAATAGGTTCGCAGTATGCCCATGAAAACTATGACATGAGATATGTTATTAGTAGAAACTCAATAGGTTCATAGTGATCCCATGAAAATTATGATTGGATAATGGTATTGATAGAAACCAATAGGCTCAAGTGATACCATGAAAACTACGAAAATGGATATGAAAGCAATAAAGAATTGAATAGGTTATTAGTCCACCAATTAAAACTAACAGGTTAAGAGTGACCCTAGAAATTATAACTTGAGAAAGATAGTCAGGTGAATGGGGATGGAAAATCTAGAACATATTGCTTGTTTTCATATCATCATGATACATTTTATTATGCTATGTCTTAACTATTATAGATGTAGATGCATAATATATGGTTATTATAAACTGGGTTAAGATACAAGTGAGAAGAAAAATCGTTGCACTTAGCGGCCTGGTCTCACTAGGTATCTATATGGTTTGAGATGGTAGGTTATTATTTACACCAAATTTTTTATATGACTTGTAGTTTGTGTTTTTCCCCTTAAACTCTCTGATGCTCAATTAATTTTGAGTAGTTTGAGAGTTAAGGTTTTCAGGTTCTCCTTCAGACGAATAAGCTTCCAAAGACGTGCAGGAGGTATGTTAGCTATTAGGAGTTATTTCCATTTGATGCTGCCGTCTAATTAGATGCAATGGAAAAAAATTTTAGTGCCTATCTTTAAGTTCTAATCAACCAAGGGGCATCTTCATATATTGCTCTTTGCGTATTTTGTAATAAATTATAATTTCTCCAAATGTGGCTTATGTATGAGATTATATAATGAATCTGAAATGGTATTTGTATTGAAATAAGAAATTTATTCTAAATTGAGTTTAATTTTTTTTCATATTCACGTGTTTCTGGTATACCAATGTATCTAACTTTACCGTATTTGATCACTAAGAATTAATAACTATGGATGACTGCAACATTCATAGCGGTTAGTTTTGAACCTCCAAATAAGGGATGTTACAAGCTGGTATTAGAGAATTAATTTATATAAATTTAAATAAATTTGACACTAAAAGATTTTCAAAACATAACCCAATGAATTAGAAATTAAGATCAGGGTTTAGGTTAATACTATAGTAACGTACTTGCATTTGTTATATATGTATATATATACATGTTTCCTTTTCTCCTAGACCGTTCTTCTATATCTTATTAAGGATCATATGGAGAAATACGAGAAAGGAAGATATGGAAGCAGGAAACGAAAGAGAAAATTTTGGTGGAGGAAGCACCATAACTAATGGAAATGCTCAACCCAATACTTAGGAGGAATCCGGGTCGACAAGTAAATGTTAATCCAAATGCAAATGCCAATGTAACTGCCGAAACCATGCCAGTAAATATAAGGATTATGTACCAATTATTCGTCGATCTAATGCAAGATGGAGCAGTTGTCGGAGTAGCTGAAGGAAATGATGGGAATGCTGGAGGAGCAAATCTGATGGCCCTAGTTGGCAACAACTATGCCAAGCTGAGGAGGGGTTATACCAGTCTTGGTAGGAAGCCTCTTTTGGGAACAAAGGACGTTGTTGAAGTAGAGAATTGGTTATTGCATTGTGAAAGAATTCTCCCTGACTTGGGATTAGATGATGAGCAGAAGAGGAGTTTTACTTCTAGGCAGTCGAAGGGAGCAGTGCTTAGTGGTGGATTGGAATTACCATGGGAGTACCCGAGGAAGTGCTGACTTGGGCAGAGTTTCGAAGGAGATTATAAGAGAGGCTCTTGTCTGAAGTAGCCAAATCAATATTACTGAGAAAGTTCATGAACTTAGTGCAAGGTGAGATGTCGGTGACTGAGTATGCTATGAAGTTTGATGAGTTGTCTAGATACGGATATGCTACCATTGACACTGTCATTAAAAGGAATGAGAAGTTTATTCGAGGGTTAAGACCTGAGATTGCTAAGGCGACTATGCCATATCTCCATGATCTAAGTACAATTGTAGTAGATATGTCAATTAGGAGTGAAGAGATGCTTTCTACTTTTGGGAAAGAGAAGCAGGTTGAAACCCAGGAATCTCGGGGCAAGAAGAGGAAATTCTTTAAGCAGAAAGGAGCACAGAAAGGAAGAGCTTCCAAGAAAGGTAAGGCCGATGTATTTTCTTCAAGTGTGACAAGAAAGGACATTTTTCTCATGAATGTCGAAGTGAAAAAGGGAAGAAGGTTGCAGATAAGAAAGGAATAAAGTGCTTCAACTGTGACCGGATTGGACACTACAAGAATCAGTGCCTAGAACCAGTCAAAGCGGACGCGGTAAAGGTTTTCACCTTGGAATCATCATTTTTTAGACCAACTTCTGTTGTGAAGGAAAAGAATACGATGGAAGATAAAATTTTGATTCATAGTATACCAATTAAGGTATTATTTGATACCAGTGCATCACATTCATTTGTATCTCAGTGTTTGGTAGAAAAGCTATGTATAGAACCCTCATACCTAGTTACTTCCTTAAGGGTTGTGAATCCAATAGGAGGGTATGTAACCTTGGGGATGAGATGTGACCAGCTAGGAGTAAAATTGTTAGGCCATAAGTTTACATGCAGTTTGTATGTTTTTGATTTCGTAGGCTTAGAGATCATTTTGAGTATAGATTGGTAAGATAAATACATATTAGGATATTTTGCCAAGATAGGAAAATATCGCTAATACACTCCAATAGTCATAACCGAATTACATGCTCGGTGGAGAATTCAGACTCAAGCGCTTGTGCTTTGTTGAATGTAATGGAAGTAGAAGAAGAGTTGAATTAGATTTTGGTAGCAAGAGAGTTTGCAGATGTTTTTGACTCAGTTATAGGAATATCACCGAAGAGGGCCATTGAGTTTTGGATAGATCTTGGACTAGGAGCAGAACCTCTAAGTAGAGCACCTAGCAGGATGACACCTACTGAGCTGTAGGAATTGAAGGTGCAGCTAGTGGATTTAGAAGGAAAAAATTTAATCAGACCAAGAAGTTCACCTTGGGGAGTGACCACGGTGTTTGTGAAGAAACCAGATGGGTCATTAAGAATGTGCACGACAATTGTAAATTTAATGAGAAGATGATCAAGAATACGTATCCTTTGCCGAGAATCACTGATTTATTTGATTAGTTGAGTGGATCTAGAGTGTTTCCAATTGGATTTAGCGATAGGTTTCCATCAACTAAGAGTAGTAGAGGACAGTATTCCGTTGACGATGTTGGAATAGGTATTGTTCATACGAGTGGTTAGTAATGCCATTCGGGTTAATGAATGCACCAGCTTTCTCCGTAGATTTGATGAATCGATTTTCTAAGAGCACATGGATATGTTCGTTTTAGTATTCATAAATGATATTTTAATATAATCTAAGGATGAAAGGGAGCATGAAGTTCATCTTAGAGTGGTTCTTGAGTCGCTGAGGTAGCATCAACTAAAAGCGAAGTTTTCGAAATGTCATTTCTGTTAGAAAGAAGTTAAGTTTCTTGGTCACATGTTTCAAAGAAGGGTTTGTCAATTGATCTAGAAAAAATCGAGGCTGTTAATAACTGGAAGAGACCAGATATAGTGACTGAAATCAGAAGTTTCCTTGGGCTTGCTAGTTACTACTAGAGGTTTATTAAGGATTTATCATGGATAGCTACACCTTTGACTGGCCTAACTAGGAAGGACGCAAAATTTATTTGGCCTGACAAATGTGAGGAAGCATTCCTTTAGTTAAAGTACTTGTCGACCAAAGCGCCTGTGTTAGTAGTTCTAGACAGGAATCAAGTATTAGTAGTATATACCGATGCATATGGAACCAGATTAGGGGTTGTGTTGATGAAGAAGGGTAAGGTCATTGCCTATGCTTCTCGACAGCTTATACCGCATGAAGTGAGTTATCTTACTCATGTTCTATGACTACAGTGATCATTGCTTTGAAAGTATGGAGACATTATCTCTTAGGGGAAAGATTTGAGTTATACACAGAGCATAAGTCCTTAAGGTACTTATTCTCTAATAAGAAGTTGAATATGAGACAACAGAGGTGGCTGGAGTTTTTAGCAGCTTATGATTTTGGTACAGAATCTATGCCTACAAAAGGAAATTAGGTAGCAGATACTCTTAGCAGAAAACATCAGAATGTGGTGTTAGCTATGTTAGTAGAATGGAAGGATCTAGAGGCTTTGACTACTTGTAGTGTGCAGCTAAGATCGATTGCTAGTCCTTGTCAGAGCACTACCATGCTATCCTGCTTGGAAGTTCGAGCAAGATTGATTGAAAGGATTGCATCTAAGTAAAAGGATGACCCAGTGTTAGCTGAGAAGATTAGGAGGCTAGAGGCCAAAATCGAGATTGAGGAACTGAAAGATGTTAGTCTTAACCAGAGGGCTTGGTTGACAAAGAAGTGATGCTTGTGTGTTTCGAATGTTACGGACTTAAAAAGAAAAATCCTTGGAGAGTATCATCGATCGAAGTTTATGATTCATCATGAGGAGACCAAGATGTATTAGATATGAAGATGAGTTTCTACTAGGAAGGTATGAAGAGGGATGTTGGCTTGGGGGTAAAGTAGTATGTAAACTATCAACAAGTAAAGGCCGGACATAAGAAGACAAGTGGGTTGCTTCAATCATTAGAGATACTAGTTTAGAAATAGGATTCCTTATCCATGGATTTTATGGACAGGTTTCCATATGGGTCATAGTGGATAGGTTGACTAAGAGTGCCCATTTCATTTCAGTTAAGTCAACAAAGATGGTACCTGTTTTAGCTAAGTTGTTTATAAAGAACATAGTTAAACTCCATGGGATTCCTAGTAGTATAGTAAGTGACAGAGATACTTTTTCTACCAATGAATTCTAGAAGAGTCTACAGGACGTGTTAGGTACTATGCTCAAGATGAGTATTGTCTATCACCTTCAAACAAATGGGTAGACAGAGAGAGAGAGTCGACAAGATACTTGAGGATTTACCAAGAGCTTGTTACTAGATTTTGATGGATCACACCTACACGGAGTTGAGTTTTCCTACAACAATAATTATCAGACTAGTATAGGAATGATGCCTTTCGAAGCTTTGTATGGAAAGCCATGCAAGCCACCAACATGTTGGTTGGAAACTGAAGAAAGATTAGTCTTAGTTTTGGATCTAGTAAGAGAGGCAACCGAGAAGATTGAGTTGATTCGAGGTAGGATGAAGGAAGCTCAATCTAGACAAAAATGTTGCGCAGATAAGATGCATAAGGATCTAGAGTTCTTAGATGGAGATAGAGTTTACACTAAAGGATCATCGGTGAAGGGTGTGGTGCGGTTCGAGAAGTCGGAGAAACCGGCACCGAGATATGTTAGACCATTCCCAGTTATAAATAGAATCGAAAAGCTTACATATAGAGTAGAGTTGCCGAGCAATTTGGCAGGTGTTCATAATATGTTTCATGTGTCTCATCTTTGTAGGTGTATGCATGATCCAGCGGCTACTATCCCTCTGACTTCATTGGAAGACTTAATAGTAGAATAGGATTTGACCTTTGTTAGACTACCAGTTCAGGTTATGGCAAGAGATGAGAAGAGGTTAGGAAACTAGACAGACAAGTTGGTGAAAGTTCAGTTAAGCGACAACGAGACGGACTATACTTAGGAGACCAAAGATAGTATTAGGGATACTTATCCTGATCTTCTTTTAAGGTATGTTTTATATTTACTTTATAAAGACTGTTTGCTAGTCAGGTAGGCTAGTATGGTAGTTAGGAGATGTCACAGATGATTGCTATGATTAGTATTTAGTCCTTGCTGAATTTTGAGGACAAAATTCTTTAAGAGAGGGAGCATGTAACACCCCTAATTTTAAATAACATTATTCAGAAAATTTAATTAGATAATTTAAATAAAATAATGCAAAGGTTAGAGTGGTAAATGGAATTGAGATTCGAAAACTAATTAAGGTCATGCCTTAACTAATGAAATTATAATTGTGATTTATAAGTTAGAAACTTAAGAGATTAAGGCAAGGGCAAAATAGGAATAGCCATATGCCATAACCTATATCTCATTCTCATTCACATTTTTATACACCAAGAACATAATAAAAGAGAGTTAAGGCTAGCCATAACCCTAAGAAGAAGAAGAGAAAAATCCATTTAAAGGCTAAGATTCAAGCTAGTAAGATTAAACCAATAAAATATCTCAAGTACCTTATCCAAATAAGGTGAATAATGATCTAAACCATCCCATATAAATCTCTTGAATGTTTTAATTCAGGTTTAAGTTTTGAAACCATATGATTGGATGACTGATGATATGTTTTGATAGATTAAATGGATACACACACACACACACACATACATATATATGCTTGTTGATGATTTATATAATTTAATATGAATTTTATGATAGGTTTTAGATTGGAAAAATTATCGTATGACATCCAAAAGTTTTGCCTTTTTTTATATATGGTCAAAAAATTTATTTTAGAAGTGGGTTTCAAGTTTCATAATTTTCCAATAATTATGGATTTACTATGAATTTCTAAAAAAGAAAGTAGTTAATTTCAGATTTAAATCATTTAAGCCAATTAAATAATATTTTTGGATCTGACATTCATATATTAGTAAACATATTTACAATGAATTATTGTATTTTGGGGATCTTTCCTAAGTGTATTACCATGGATAATAAATTACTTAAGTTGGAGGATTCATATATTTTAAATGTTTTATTAAGGAGAATGGCTTAAGTGTTAAGTTTTCAAATTTAAATTTGATTTTGTAGTAAATTCTAAAAAAGGAAATTGATAAAGTTTTCCAAGAAAATATGATTGAGACAAATATTGATGTCGTTTAGACGAATGTTCTTTAATAAGCAAAAATGCAATTTTTATCCAAATTACCTCTTTGCCACTTAATCCTGTCAGCTTCCGACTTCATACACACCCACCTCTAACCCTTTCGCCTCCATTTGTTGCCAGTATCATGCTATGGAACAAAGTGTATTGGACCTACGCAAAAGGTGGCAAAGGTGTCGAAAGTATGTATGCTTAAGGGGTAATGTTGTATTTCCAGCTTTCGACCTACCTTTGATCTAATACCTTCAAGGATTGCTTCTTTTGAACCCCTTCAATACCCAAGCTGCCACGTTAAAAACTTTTGCTTTGGTAAGAGGCCGCTTTTGTTACTCTTTGAATCAATGGATTCGTAGGGTAGGATTTCAAATCGATATCCTTCCACAACCATTGAGGCTTCTTTTCTTTTAACTTATGCATGCAAAAGGATGGGTGGCGCTCCTATACCTTTAAACATGGTTGGAGCCGCTTATTTAAACCTAAGTATACATGCGAAAGTGGGGTGCCGCTCTCATACTTTTTGACATGGTTGAAGTCCCTTATTTAAAACTCATGTACATATGCAGTAGCATGTTGTTGTCACCATAGCTCATTCAAAGGGATAACTTCGAATGTGTCCCGTTTTATACACTTTGTAGTTTGTTTTATTTTCAAACATGGCTTCGAAAGAAATACTTTTAATTGGTTTCGAGACTATGCTTCCATAACTTTTCATTTGAACCCAATGCTTACGAAAGGTATGTGTAAATGTTTGGAAAGGTATGTTTTAAGCATTTCGAAAGACATGTTTTTGAGAGGAAGCTCTCCTTAGTAACTAGCAGGTTAAGAGCATTGACCACCTTTCATTAGAAAAATAAATGTACGGATATGAACGTTTAAATGGTGCGTATGATTTGATCAGTATTATGAATGTTATGTTATCTTATTCACTTTATGACCTATATGAGCATGTTGGGGCGTTAAGGGCAGAATAACATGCCAGGTTGACCCAATAGTGAGTATACATTTAATTTAACTCCAATGAGAGTAGAATTGCATCTAGGAAGGTAGATAGAAAAGAATATAGGATGCTCAAGACTGATCAAAAGATTATTAGTTTGTACAGGTTCTAGTAAGCCAACAAAAACAATGTTAAGGAAATTGTTATTGGCAGGAGACAATAGGTCCTTAGTGATCCCGTGAAAACTATGTTTGAAATAAGTTATTGAAAGAGATCAATAGGTTCATAGTCAGGCCATGAAAACAGTAACATGAGAGATGTTATTGGTAGAAACTAATAGTTCATAGTGATCCCATGAAAACTACGAGAGTGGATATGAATCCATAAAGAATTGAACAGGTTATTAGTCAGCTCATGAAAACTAATGAAACTAGGAGCTATAACTCGAGACAGATAATCAGTTGAATGCGGATGGAAAATCTGAAGCATATTGCATATTTGCATATCATCGTGATAATTTTATTATGTTATGTCTTAACCATTATGGATAGAGGTGCACAGTATACGGTTATTATAAATTAGGCTAAGATACTTGTAAGGGAAAACACATTCCGCTAAGCGGCATAGTCTCACTAGATATATATATGGTTCGAGATGGTAGGTTATTATTCATACCAAAATTTTCGTCTGACTCGAAGTTTATGTTTTCTCATTCAACTCTCGAGTGCTCAATTGATTTTAAGTAGTTTAAGAGTTAAGGTTTTCAGATTCTCCTTTAGACGAATAAGCTTTTGGAGACGTGTAGGAGGCAAGTTAACTATTAGGAGTTTAAGAGTTAAGTTGTTTGGTGCCTATATTTAGACTGATCAATCAACGAGGCATCTACATATGTTGCGCTTGGCATATTTTGTAATAAATTATAATTCCTCTGAATGCGACTTACATATGAGATTATGTAATGAAATAGAAATATTATTTGTAATGAATTGGGAAATTTGTTTTAAATTGAGTTTAAATTTTTTTCCATATTCATGTGTTTTTGGTATATCAATGTATCTAATATTACTACATTTGGTCACCTAGAAATAATAACTATGGATGACTGCGGCATCCATAGCGGTTAGTTTTAGGCCTCCAAATAGGGGAAGTTACAGTAAGGTTATGCCTTAAACAAATAAATCTATAAGCATGTTTTATAACTTAAACACATATTTGAATAGGAAAAGGGTTAAATATGAACAGATAGATCTTTTAACCCCTAAACCCTTATTCCTTCTCATTCATGTTTTCATAAAATCAAAACAATCAAAAAAATGTTTAAGCAAAGGTCGGCCATTAGCTACCACCTAAATCGCGAAAATCAACTAGAGATTCAAGAAGGAAAGCTAGGAAGATTAAGCAATAACTAAATCTCAAATCCATTATCCAAACAAGGTGAATAATAGCTTAAACCATCTCATGATTATTATCTTCTGATTATCTAGATTCGGGTTGAATTTGATGTCGAATGTGTATAGATGATTTGATTATATGCCATGTTTGATAAATGATAAGTTATAAGGATACTTATGAACATGATTATTTCGGTTGTAACATTTAAATCGAAGATATATTTCTCCAAATGCTATGATTTTTGAGTATGATGTTTAAAAGGTGAATTTAGAGATGGGTTCTTATTTTCATAATTTTCCAAAGCTTAAGGAATATTTTACGAATTTTTAAACTTAAAAACATGTTAATTTGGGTTTAATTCAATTAAGTCATTAAATTATGATTTTTCGGCTTAAAAAGCTTATGTGATGAAAAAAATTCAATTTCGGGGTTTACGTGAATTTTTAAGATTTTCTCCAAACATATTTAAAGAGATGTGGATTTAATAAGAAAGATTGGCATTTAAATGGTTACTTAAATTAATGGGGTTAAGTAATTTTTTAAGCTATACCTTTGCTTTTAAAAAATAAAGTGTGGCAGCACTACTGAAAAGAATTTGTAAAGATTGGCCTAAGCCAATCACATTTTGACAAACACAAGAGATTTGTTGAAAAAACACGTCTTATTTTGTAAAAATTCAGTTTTTATGATAATCACGATGATGCCACTCCCCATTATGATGTTATCACAAGAGATAGGTAGGAGTAGATGTACATTGATAGACAAGCAATATAGTCTTATCTGGAAAACCCATTCTCTTCATCATGTGACAAAAAATTTCTTATTAACTTTGTCATATGCTTTGTGTGGATCAATTTTGATGCAGATTTTTTTAACTCCTTTCATAGTGAAGTTCTGATCATTTCATGGGCCAGTAGTATGTTTTCTACTTGCCAATAGTTTCCTTTTGCATAATTTTTTGATTAGTTTCTAAAGTTGGTTTTGACATTTCGGGCCTTTGATAAACATGTTGTTTGCCTTTTGTTTTCTACCATTCGAATATTTGCTTGCTTGTCAGCATGTTAGTCAAACAAAACACTTGTCTTACTTCTTCTATTTAGTAGAATTTTATTTTGACATGCAGGTAGTGCATGACTAATTCACATGTTTATTTCTTGTTTTCCCAGGTTCAAGTTGACACTGCAAAAAAATAAATGCAACATATGGCTTTGAGCTAAAGCCTAAAAATTTGGGGTTTCAAGATTCCATGAAGTTTTTAAGGTTTTTAGTATACTATTTCTTAATGGTTGTACTAAGTAAAGATCTGAATTAAGACTATACCACTTAATGATTGTACTAAAGATCTGAATTATGCTGCAGAAATGAATGTATAACCATTATTTTTCATAAATTATTAATACTTTAATTGATATATGTTTATTTTGGTATTATGTTATTCAGTTTGTATTTTCCATCAAATTTAATTTTGAATGATTGTAATATTGCATGCAATAATTGTTTGTTATAATCTATAATAGAGGGATTAGTTTGCATCGGTTTCCAACAACAACCTATGCAACAAGTTCCTTTGTTGCATCGGTTTTCATTATAACCGATGCAACATGTTCCTTTGTTGCAACTGTATCTTGCATCCGTTGTTAGTAACAACCGATGCAAAAAGGACCGTTTTGCATTGGTTTTAGAACTGATGCAAAACTGTTAAGCCCGTTGCATCGGTTGCATGCGCATCGGTTGTAGAACTGATGCAACAGGGGATGAACAACCGATGCAAATGGCCTGTTTTGTAGTAGTGATATGCCATTCTTAGCGTATTTTGTAATAAATTGTAATTTCTTTAAACGCAGTTTATGTATGGGATTATGTAGCGAATCTAAAATACTAGTTGAAATGAAATGAGAAATTTATTTTGATTAAGTTTAACAAATTTCATATTCATGTGCTTTTGGTATTATCAATATATCTAAAATAGTCGCATTTTGTCACCAGAATTAATAACTATGGATGACTACAACATCCATAACACTTAGTATTGGGCCTCAAAACGGAGGATTTTATGCTTGGTATTAGAGCATTGGTTTACGTAAATTTAAGGGAAGAAATTTAAAGCTTAAGGATTTTTAAAACATAATCCAATGAATCAGAGAATAAGATTGGGGTTTGGGTTAACGCAATAATAACTTACTTGTATTTTCCTAGATATAGGTATGTATTACCCTCTTTCTTAGACCGTTCTTCTATGTCTTACTAAGGCTCGTATGCAGATTTACGAGAAAGAAATGTATAGAAGCAGGAAATGGAAGAGTTAATCTTGGTGAGGGAAGCACAGCAATTAACGGGAATACTCAACCCAATACTAGGAGAAACCAGAGTCGATAAGTAAATGCTAATCAAAATGAAAATATCAACATAGGTGCTGGAACCTCACTAGTAGATATAGGGACAATGTATCAGTTCTTTGTTAACTTGATGCAAACTGGAATGGCTGCAGGATTTGTTAGAGGAAGTGCCGCGAATGCAGGAGGAGTAAATCTTATGGCATCGATTGGCAATAACTATGCCAAGCTAAGTCGAGATTATACCACTTTGGGTGGGAAGCCTTTTCAGAGGACTAAAGATGCTGTAGAAGCGGAAAATTAGATTTTGTATTGTGAGAGAATTTTTGCTGATCTTGGCTTGAATGATAAGTAGAAATGGAAACTAGCTTCGAGGTAATTATAGGGAGCAGCATTGTTTTGGTGGAATGGAGTCACTATATTGAGGAATAGTTGACTTGGGTAGAATTTTAAAGGAGGATCGTAGAAAGTTCTTGTCTAAAGTTACCGGTTTTGCTAAGAAAATTTATGGAATTAGAGCAAGGAACAATTTCAGTGATCGAGTATTCCACTAGGTTTGATTAGCTGTCCAGATATGGATATGCTACCATTGACGCCGTCATTAAGAGGAATGAAAAGTTTATTCTTGGATTGAGGCCAGATATTGCTAGGGCAACCATGCCATATTTCCAAGACCCAAGAAATTTTATAGTGGAGATGGAAATTCAAAATGAAGAGATGTTTTCTACTTTTGGAAAAGAGAAGCAGGGTGAAACTTAGGATTCTTAGGGTAAGAAGAGAAAGTTCTTTAAGAGGAAAGGAGCTTAAAAAGGTGAGCTTCCGAAAAAGGGAAGGCTGATCTGGTTAATTACAACTATGATAAAAAGGGACATTTTGCTCATGAGTGATGGTTTGGCAAGGAAAGAAAGTTGCTGATAAGAAAGGAGTGAAATGCTTCAACCATGACCAGATGGGGCACTACAAGAATTAGTGTCCAAAACCAGTCAAAGTGAACAAGGGAATTTTTTTTTTCTTTGGAACAAATATCTTCTAGGCCAACGGCTATTGAGAACGGAAAATCTATGATGGAAGGCACGCTTTTGATCCATATTATAACAGTTAGGATACCATTTGATACTGGTGCATGGCATTCATTTATATCTCAATGTCTTTTAAATAAGTTATGCTTAGAACCATCCTACCTTGTTACTTCCTTAAGGATTGTGAATTCGATAGGAGGGTATGCAACTTTGGGGATGAGATATGACCAGTTAGAACTTGGTTTTTTAGGACATAAGTTCGCATGTAATTTTTATGCCTCTGATTTCATAGGCTTTTGGATCATATTTGGTATGGATTGGTTAGATGGATATCATGCTAGGATATTTTGCTAGGATAGAGAAATATTAGTTGGACACCCTAATAGTAAGAACCAAATCATATACTTGATGGAAAATTAGGATTTGAATGTCTGTGCCTAGTTGGGTGCTATAAAAGTAAAAGAAGATTTGAATCGGATTTTTGTAGTAAGAGTTTTACAAATGTTTTTGAACCAGTTACAGGACTACCATCGAAGCAACCCATTGAGTTTGGATAGATCTTATGCTTAGGGAAGAACCCGTAAGTAGACCACCTAGCAGGATTACACCTACCAAGATTTAGGAGTTAAAGGTGCGGCTAGTGGACTTAGAAGGAAAGATTTTATTAGACCAAGTAGTCCACTTTAGGGAGCGGTTGCGGTATTCATGAAAATATCAGTCAGTTCGTTAAAAATGTTTGTTGATTACCGTAAGTTGAATGAGAGGACATCAAGAATATGTAACCTTTCCCAAGAATCGATGATTTATTCAATCGGTTAAATGGAGTGAGAGTGTTTTCCTAATTAGATTTGGCCACATGGTTCCATCAATAAAGATGGCAGAGGACAATATGCCATTGAGGGCATTTTGAACGAGATATGGTTTGTACAAGTGATTAGTAATGCCATTCGGGCTAACAAGTGCTTCAGCTTTCTTCGTAGATTTTATGAACCAGATTTTCTGAGAGCGCTTGGATAGGTTCGTATCGGTGTTCATAGATGATATTTTGATCTACTCTAATGATGAAAGAGACGATGAGGTCCATCTTAGAATAGTGTCAGAGATACTAAGACAACATCATTTAAATCAAAGTTCTCAAAATGTCATTTTTGGAAGAAATAACTAGAGTTTCTTGGTCATGTAGTCTCAAGAGAAGGGTTATCAGTTGATCTGGTTAAGATTGAAGTGGTTAACAGTTGGAAGAGACTCGAGACAGGGACCGAGATAAAAAAAATTCTTGAATTGCTGGATATCACCAAAGATGGCATTTTCACGGATAGCAATCCCCTTACTAAGCTAACTAGAAAGGACGTTAAGTTTGTTTGCTCCGACGGATAAGAGGAAGCATTCCTTAAATTAAAGCATTTATTGAACAATGCGTCCATGTTAGTTGTTCCGGATAGTAATCAAGGGTGAGTAGTGTATACAAATGCATGTGGGATTTGATAAGGAGCTATGCTAATGTAGAAGGGTAAGGTAATTGCCTATACTTCTCAACGGCTTAGACCGCATAAAGTAAGATATCTGACCCATGATTTAGAGTCAACACCGATGATACTCGCATTAAAGGTATGGAGACATTATCTTTTGAGAGAAAAATTTGAGTTATATATGGATCATAAGTCTTTAAGGTTTTATTCTCTCAAAAGGAATTGAATATAAGATAATAGTGGTGGCTGGAGTTTTTAGCAGTTTATGATTCCGGTATAGAGTACACACCAGGAAAAGGAAATAAGTTAACAGATGCCCTTAGCAGAAAACATCATAACGTGATGTTAGCTATGTTGGAAGATTAGAAGGATCTTGAGGCATTGACTATGTGTAGTGTGTAGCTAAGACTGATTTCTAGTTCTAGTCAGAATACCACTATGTGATCCTATTTGGAAGTTCGACCAGTTTTGATCGAAAGGGTTGCTTCTAAGCAGAGAGAGGATCCAGTATTAGTCAAGAATATTAGAAAGCTAGAAGTCGGAATTGAGATTGTGATCTAAAAGATTTTAGTCTTGACCAGAAAAGATGGTTGAGAAAGAAGGGACAGATGTGTGTTTTGAATGTTGGATACCTAAGCAAAGAAGTTCTTTGGGAATGTCATTAATTGAAGTTTATGATTTATCCTGAAGTAACAAAGATGTATCATAATATAAAGAGAAATTTCTTTTGGGAACGTATAAAGAGGGATGTTGGCTTATAGGTAAAGAAATTTTCGTATTGCCAGCAAGTAAATGCCGAACATCGGAAGCCGAGTGGTTGCTTCAGCCTTTGGATATTCCAGTTTGTAAATGGGATTCGATATCCATGCACTTTATTGATGGGTTGCCAAGGTCAAATCGAGGAAATGAGAGTATATGGGTCATGGTGGACAGATTGAACAAGAGCACCCGTTTCATTCTCATTAAGTCAACCAGGACGACACCTGTTTTTGGCTAAGTTATTTATGAAAAACATAGTTAAACTGCATGGGATTCCTAATAGTATAGTCAGTGACAGAGATACATTGTTTACTAGTGAGTTTTAGAAGAATCTAAAGGAAGTGTTAGGTACCAAGTTTAAGATGAGTACCACTTATTACACCTAGATAGATGGGTGGACAGAGAGAGTAAAAGGTACTTAAGGATTTTTTGAAAGCTTGCGTACTAGATTTTGGTGGTTCATGGGGAAGACCAACTATACATGGTTGATTTTTCCTACAATAATAACAGACTAGTATAAGAATGCCACCTTTCGAAGCTTTGTATGGAAGGTCGTGCAAATCACCGGCATGTTGGTTGGAAACTGGAGATAGGTTAGCCTTATGTCCAGATCTGGTGATAAAAGAAACAGAGAAGATTGAGTTAATACAATGCAGGATGAAACAGCTCAATCTAGATATGGGAGTTATGCAAATAAGAGGCGTAAAGATATAGAATTCTTAGTTGAAGATAGAGTCTTCATTAAGGTATCACTAATGGAAGTTGTGGTGAGACTCGGTAAGACAGGAAAGTTAGCACGGAGATATGCTGGGCCATTCCTAATTATAGAGAGGATCGAATAGCTAGCATATCGAGTAGACTTACCAAGAAGTTTGGCAGGTGTACATAATGTATTCCATGTTTCACATCTTTGTAAGTATGTGCACGATCTAGAGACTACTACCACTCTGACTGCATTGGAAGATTTAGTAGCAGAACCAAATATGACTTTCGTTAGCAATCAGTTTGAGTTGTAGCGAGAGATGAGAAGAGATTAAGAAACAAGACAGTCATGTTGGTGAAAATTCAACGATAATGATAAAGATTATACTTGGAAGATAGAGGATAGGATTAGAGATACTTATCATGATCTGTTACGAGGGTGTGCTCTATATTTGATATATGTATGTATGTATTTATGTATGTATGTATGTATGTATGTATGTATTGTTTGCTAGTCAGATAGACTAGTACTATTATTTGGTAATGTTACAGATGTTTGCATGGTTTATATGCTTAGTATTTAGTACTTACTGAATTTTGAGGACGAAATTCTTTAAGGAAGGAAGCCTGTGACAACCCCTAATTTTAATTAATATTATCAAGAGATTTAATTAGATAAATTGAATAGAATAATGTGATGATTAGAGTGATAAGGGAATTGAGATTTGAAAATAAGTAAGGTCGCACCTTAATCAAATGAATCTATAAGCTAGTTTTATAACTTAAACACATATCCGAATAGGGAAATGGTAAAATAGGAATAGATATATCTTATAACCCCTAAACTTGTATTCCATCTCATTCACATTTTCATAAAATTAAAACAATCAAAAGAAATTGCAAGCATAGGTGGGCCATTAACTGCCACCTAAATCACGAAAATCAAGTAGAGATTCAAGAAGGAAAGCTAGGAAGATTAAGCAATAATTAAATTTCAAAATCAATTATCCAAACAAGTTGAATATTAACTCAAACCATCCCATGTTTATATCTTGTGATTATCTTGATTCATGTTGAATTTGATGCTAAATTTGTATTGATGATCTGATGATATGCCATGTTTGTTTTTCTCATGTTTGATAAATGATAAATTACAAGAATATTTATGAAAATGATTATTTCTGTTCTGAGATTTAAATCGAAGATATATTTCTTCAAATGCTATGATTTTTTAATATGATGTTTAAAAGATGAATTTGGAGATGGGTTTTCGTTTTTCTAATTTTCCTAAGCCAAAGAAATATTTTACGAATTTTTGGAGGTGGAAAACATGTTTATTCGGGTTAATTCAGTTAAGTCATTAAATATTGATTGTGACGAACCGCATTTCGGAAGGTTTAAGTCGATAATAAACCACATAGGTCCAAATCAAAACAATCCGAAACATAGGTAATCGATGGGGTAAATTAATAAAATAAGAATTAAGAAAACAAACATAGAATCTCGCAGCAGAATGACAAAATATAATAATCAAATAATATTCATGATGCTGTTTATACTACACATTTGACTAAAACTTTGCAACATCTACTAGAGTTATATATATACAACAAAATAATAGAATACAATAGTGCCGCAGAACCACATGATGCAAGGCAATAATATTATCAATCTTTCTTTATCCTCTAGAAAATAATCTTTAATACGCTGAAAACTTAAGGCTGACCCGAGCATAATGAAAAGACAAAACACTCGAGTCGGGACTAAAATGTTCTAATGTGAGTCAAATCAGCATCATATATAACATGAGTGTAATTTCATCAGAGATGTTTATAGGATTTTATATCTCCTATCCAGTGTATAACGTGCATGCAATAACTCAAGAGATGTTGTTGTATTTTGCATCTCTTAAGGATTTGTCAAAATATCTATATATAGTAGAATACACTATATATGTTATGTCTAATCAGTAAAATTAATATTTCTGTTAGCGTTAAGGCTTTATATTAATTCCCCTTAATGTATTTTTAAGCATTGTCGTACAGTTTGCTATAACGCCCCAATAGCATGTCGGGGGATAGGGATGCGCCGTTATACGACAACACTAAGCCAAACTCATATTATGACAACCCACATTTCAGAAGGTTTAAATCGACAATAATCCACACATGTCCAACTTAAACTATCTAGAATATAGATAATCATTGAGGTTAATTAAGAAAAATAAGAAAAGAAGAAGAAAACAAACACATAATCTAGCAGCAAAACGATAAAATATAATAATCAAATAAACAGTTCATGAAGCTGTTTACTATACATTTTGTTATAATCTATACAACATTTATCAGAGTTATACATACATCATGGATAAATAAATAATGTAGCAAACAACATGATGTAGGAATACTAATAGTAATAATATACTAAATCTTCGTCTTCGTCCTACAGAATAAATCTTCAATAAGCTCACAAACTCAGAACTAACCCGAGTGTAATGAAAAGAAAAATACTCGAGTCAGAACTAAAATATCCTTCTATAAGTCAAATCAATATCGCATAATACCATGAGTGTAATAGCGTCAGAGATGCTTATGGGGTTTCACATCTCCTATCCAGTGTAAAACATGTGTGCAATAACTTAAGAGATTTTATGGGATTTTACATCTCTTAAGGATCCATCAAAATATTTATATGCAGTAGAATACGCTACATATATAATGTATAATCGTAAAATAAATATTTTCTTGGCATTACATTAAACCCCCTTAATGCGTTTTTAAGCATTGGCGTATAGTTTGCATTTGACACCACTAGCATAACGTCGGTAGTCATGGAAGCACCATGATACGACAACAGTAAACCAAAATCATATGGGTCTCGTATAGGGATAAAAGTATGACAAGGCACGTGAGTCAATGCCTAAGGTAGGATACCACCAGTTTACCCTTCTCAGCTGGTGATAACGCATTATAGCCATGATTGCCCACCACGTCCAACACTCTCATAAAATCAGAGGGCATGCACCAATCAATCAAAATGTAAATGATGGTAATATGAAGAAGTGCGTCCGCTCGGGGTAGCTAACTAGTTGGTCGGTACTTCTCATGTTTTGGTCATTTCAAATTGGTACAAGTGCTAGGCTAATCCATCATTGTTCAATTTCTTCAAATCCAGCAAATGATACTAAATTCAACTACTTCCTTCTAGATCATCACTCCACATACATAGTTTTCAAAGTGGTTCCAGTATCGATATAGAGTATGCCCATGTCCTGCCTTAGTCTCTTTAACAACCAAATGTCGTTTTACATACCGGTTGGTTTTTTTACATTTCGAAAATAATTCGTACTCGATATAAAAATATCATATTCTCTCCAAAATCAAATCCATTTCAAAATCATCATATTTACTCAAAATATACTATTTCACTTCAAAATCATTTGCCCCTTAATATTTCGATTTAAGTTCCAAAATTGTTTCAAATTGCATTTGGGTTATAACTTCATTTTAACCTAATTCATATTTAATCCAAGATTTAAATATAAGCAATTCACCTTATTGACCAGATTGAATTTTTTAGAAAATAGTTAGTTTAAATAATTAAAATAGCTAAAAATAGTGTAGATGGTTAAAATAGTTTAATTGGTTAAAATAATTTAACATAAAATAGTTTAAGTATTAAAATGGTTTATATAGAAAAATTGTTTGGAAAATCAAAAATAATTTGACTATTTAAAAAGGATAGATTTAAATAGTTTGTATCAAAATAATTTTAATGAAAATAACTTCAAAGTCAAGCTGATTCAATTCCAACTTCCCAATTCGAATCAATTCCAATTTCCATCTAATCGACACAATTTCGATTTCAATTCAAATCGATTTCGATTTCGATTTCGATTTCAAGTTAATTCAATTTCACCTCCAATTCCAATCAAATTCAATTTCAAATTATAACCATTCCAATTCCAAATTAAAACCATTTTGATATATCAATTTCGAGTTCGATTTTCAAAACATCGATCTAAAAATACTTGAATCAATTCAATACCCAATTTGAAATCCAAATTTTCAAGTAGTTCTACTTAGTAAAATTCAAAGTTTGAATAAAAGTCTCATCCTTTAGATCAAATCAATTTCTGTAAATCATAATTTGATTATAACTTAAAAATTCTAATTTCAATTATTTAAAACATTTCGTTAACGAAATATAAATTTCAACATTCCAAGCTCAAGTTCAAAAATAATTTGATTTCTATGAATTTGATTTTTATTTCTTTAAATTAAAATCATTTAAATAAATTTCAAATCAAAAATTTAGAAATACTTTAATTTAACCAATCCAGTGTCCGTATATAATTTTCTATCCTATGGCCAACTGATTGGTTGTTTCAATTCAATTTTAGGGATGGATATATATCATTTCAGTCCAAATCACAGTGTCATAGGTATATATCATTTCAACATATTTATTAATTTATTTGAAATAATTCAATTTACATTTTTATATACTGTAAATAATATACATGATGATAACATGATATATAAAATAAATAAACATCTAAAATATCAATTAATAGCATCCATCACAATCAACATCCATATCAGCCAATAATTCATAATAATTCCATAGTTATCAGTATTAGGTATCTTACTGGCAATTAAATTAAAATTTCAAATTTAATCGTCAATTCTAATTTTTAACAGTTAATTCAAATGACAATTAAATTATCAACAACGACCAATAAATTTATATCACTTCATAATTTCAAATTTAACTAGCATAAAAATATTATAGTACTTGTGAGCGTTATAAAACACTCACCTTGAGTTTTCAATTTTAAATCAAATCAAACGACGTTCAATTTAACCTAAAATTTTAGTTTGCTTCAGATGTCCCCAAATCAGTTCTAGAATGTAGTGCTCGTTGTCATGATTCCATCGCCGCTTGTTTCGTCTCAATCGGACCTCGTATGAGCGAGATATACATTTTATAATATATCGATAATTTAATTAAGTTAAACACCAATATAATATTAATTCTAAAACCCATACCCAAATGTTTCAAACCCGGCTCGCTATCATACACGTTCTTCTTCCCCCTTTTCATTGCCCATACATGAAACATAGCTCACCCAAACGACCGTGCACGCCATCGATGATACGGAGCTCCAGTGCTACGTTTCACGAACTAATTTCGCTGATGAACTCCCCTCGAGATTCTTGACCCGGCCATACCCAAACATCGAAGCTCGACCGCTCCCCTGAAGTTGTCACTACTACCTATAAACTTCGAATGTACAATGTCGCGGCCTCAAATGGAAGCCCGCACCTCTTGAATCTTCGACCATAACTGCTAATCGCCAGGCCAAACTCGAATATCACCTCAGTTTCAATGCCCAATTTTCCAATCACAACGAAACCCATACCCTAGAGGATGCGCCTACACATCGACCACCAGAAATGACATCGTATATGCCAAAAGCATGTCATCTTTAAGGCCTTGATGAATCACGATTTTTAAAACTGATTTGGGAATTTTTCGTGAAGTAGAATTCGAGTTACGAATTTTTGAAGTTAAGAAGCTTGTTTTCTATTTTTTTCTCTATTCTCTATATAGCTGCATGCATAAATAAAGTGGGATGAGATGTAGGTCAGCCTGTCGGGTAGCTGATGTAGGGGATAGGGTGGTTGAGTGAAAGAAAGTGACAACCTATTCTAATCAATGAAAATAAATTATTTAAATCTTCAAAATATGAGGCTGAAAATTTTGGATCCCTATCAACGCGTGTCTCCAGGCGTTCGTAATATTATACCCCCATTCCAAATGCAATGGTGCAGGATCTGAGTCCCAATTCGATCGTATGAAGAAGATAGCTTTTTGAACCCAATTAAAATATTAAATTTTCAATATTAAATTCAACGCGTTCTATCCCGCACGATCAAACGGTAACTCCAAACTCTACGAAATTTGAAATCTAATAACAATACGCTATTACAGATCCAAAGGAACTGATTTCATTGAATTCTGAGACTATACCCTAGAAAGCTATTTGTATATGTTAATTTAAACGAGTTATTATTAAAATCGAGTAAATCACTTTTAAATTCAATTTAAAAGTTCTTTCACCATCATTTTTATGAATATAAATTTAATAAGCCTTTAAGCTATTTTTTTTTCCAAATAAAAATCCAAGATTTAAATTATTTTAACGATTTTAATATTTAATTCAACACTTAAATTATCAATAAATCATTATATTTGAAATTCAACCTATTAAATCGATAAAAAAATACTTTTTAAAATTAATTAAATAAACAATTTCAAATAACCTAAAATTCTAGGTCGTTGCATTCCTCTAACTAATAAGAATTTCATCGCCAAAATTGCTAACGTAAGAAGAATGGCCTAAAACCCATTAACCTTCCCAAAAAAATTAGTTGAAACAAATTCCCAAAATCAAATATTGAAATCACATTTTCATTTTTACTAATTCCTAAATTCATCCATAGATTCCAAATAATATTATTTACTAAATTATTTCAAGTTATTATCCAAAATCAAATTACCATTTTTAAAAAATATTCAAAATTTTCTAACTCCTTGAATTTTCAGAAAATTTCATCGGCAACTTTGCGCGGCTAGATCCGAATAACTACAAAACGCCCTTACGGACCCAAACCAATACAGAAAGCTCAGTGGCTCAATCATAAATCTATCAAATCAAATGACAAAATAAACACGTACCTTTTTGTCGGGCAATCCATATTTTTCTTGATTTTAATTACCTTCTTCTTGTTTACCAATGACATCCAATGTAACAACCCTATATTTTGTGATTTATTTTTTTTGTATATTTTAATTATTTTAATTAAATTTTGATTTAAAAACTTTTTTTATATTTTGAATGATTAATTTTGTTACTTTAAATATAAACTTTAATTTTGATATGAATTATCATTCCAAAGCATGTCTAAAAAGAATATTTTCCAAAAAGTGAATTTTGGTCAAATTAATCAAACTTTGACTTTTAATTTAAATTTTTAAAGGCTTGAAAATTTAAATTTTATCTTTTATTATGAAAGAACATAAAATTTTAAGAACACTGCTTTTCGTTTCGTTGAAAACGGATTTAAATTGCAAAAGTTATACTGTTTTCAATATTGTGTGTATATTGGGTTATTCAGCAATAGTCTTTATTTTAAATTTTATAAATGACATTTTATTTGATATATCTTATTCCAACTTGTATATTTATGTTATATTATATATACTTTGACTTTTGGATATTTTTAAAATGATAATAGAATTTTTCAAAAATTTACTGTATTTATTTCCTATTTTTTAAGGCTGTTTTCTTATTTTCTGCTATTTTCTTCATCAAAATTATATTTAAATTTTTTTTATTTGTTTTATGAATGTACTTTTATTTTATATTATTATTTATTATTAAAAATATATGACAAGCTCATATGAATTTTCTAAAATTTATTTCATGTAATTTCAAATTTTCTAGACTAGTTTACTATTTTAGCTACTTTCTTTAATTTAACTTTATATATTTAATAAATATTATATATATATATATATATATATTTATATTTTGATAAATTTTCGAAATCTTATCTGTTATTATTATTAATTCCAAAATATCAAGTTATGTAAACAAATTTAAGAAGTTTGAAAGGTTTAAAGGCTAAGAAACGTAATGTCGTTTCACGTTTCTTTTACAGTTTCTTTTGTCATCAATTCATCAGTTATTTTAGTCACTCCTTACTTTATTTATTTATTTTATACATTCACTTTTATTTGCTGTGTTTATACTTTATTAATATTAATTTTATATGTATTTTGATTAAAAATAGATTTTTCCAAAGATTATTTGGGTTGTTTCAATTTATTTAGCCTAGTTTCACATATATTGATATTTTCTTTATATAAATTATATAATTTAAAATGTATTTATTTATTTTTATTATTTACATTATTTCTGAGATTATTTATCTATTTTATCAGGTTTTTTTATGTATTTACAAAATAGAAAAGAGAAACTTGAAAGGCCTTAAACTTTCTATATTCCTATGGGACTTTATAGTCCACCCTTTTACTTTTGACCTAACCTTTCACCAATTAACCCTAACTATTCCTCTTCTTTTTTTCTCCAGCCGACTTCCTCCTGTTATTCACGAATTTTCAAAGCTCCAAAACCCTAAAAATCATGGCCTACATCTTGAAGAAAAAAATTTAGGTAAATTCCTCTTTTCTTTCTACTTTTTCTCCTATTTCTATACAAATTTGCCTTGCTTTCTCCCCTGATTGGAGCGGCTTTCCCCCTTGTTCCACGGCCACCACCCCCTTCTATCTCTTCCCGACCATCACCACCATCTAAGCCTATAGCCATGACCATGGCAGAACACCCCTTGATGGTCAAACTCTTCCAAATGCAACCAAAAGCCTAGATCTATGCTTGTTTGGCCTTTTCTTGCTCATCCACTTCAACCATCACCCGAACCACCACCATAGCAGCAACCACCACCTCTGACTTGATCATCACACACCCCACCAACCTCTGTCCAGATCTAAAACATCAAGAGCCGAGCCAAACAATGCATGTAGACCAGCCTTGTGGTGCACCAAAACTACACTATGTTGCCTAGTCTCTTGATATTCTTATGTTGTAACTTCCTCCACATGTTCTAGCCTTTATGCCATGCATTCCTGTGATCAAACCTGAGCCAAAGTCATGTCAAACCTGACCTAAATAAACCCCTAGGTCGTGCAAAAGAATAGAGAAAGCAAGGCAAAAGTCATTGCATTCATATCTCTTTTTATTCCTTTTTATTTCAAAGTTATTTCATATCTAGTTTTATTGAATTTGTGTTTGTTTGGGTATTTTTTTTGGGTTGTAACACAATTTCTAAGCTTGGATCTCTTCCCACTTGAGCCTATTGTTGTGTCATCATGCCTTCTGGAATCAGTTGTGTCATTGGTATTGAAATCTCCAGCCATAAAAGGTGAGTAAAACTCACATGACGTTTATACTTATGCAGTTGTGAAACAACAACAATTGAATGTGTAGAATTTTATGTGATCTTATAACTGACTGTGATTATTTATATATGATGTTAAACCTGTTAAATTTCATGTCATATCATCTATTATTATATATATGTTGTTACTGTTCATTCATATCTGTTTATCACCATTGCAAGTTCCCTGTAGACTAGAATCACCATGGGTTGAAATGATACATACCCGAACGGACTTTAGAATAGGGAAAAATTGTTATGAGATGAAATGATAGGCCTGAATGATTTTCAAATTTATTTCTTTTACTTGGGACTGCGGGTTTGAAATGATAAAACACGGATTTTTCTTTGTAAATTACGGGTTGAAATGATATATTACCCGTATCACTTTACCTAGCGTAGAAAATTATATACAGGCCCGTAATTAAAATATGTTTTTTTAAAATGTTTAAAATATTTTATAAATGTAATTATTATAATATTTTGATTTAAAATTTATTAAAAATAAATTTTGTAAAGTATTATTGATTTTCTGAACAATTGTAAGTGAAATGAATTAATGAAAAGTTAGAACATTTTGAACGTAAGTTATTTTGGAAAATTTGATTTAATTATAATTGGAAATTGAATTGAATATGAAATTATGATAAATTTATAATAATTTGAATTTAAATGAATTAAAAGTGATTTTATATCATATTAATGATTTTTAACAAATTTGAAATGTGAAATGAAAGAATATTTTAAGTTGAAATTTTGAAATATAACTAAAATCGGAAATTTATGTAATTGACTTAAAAGTGAACTTTTAGTTAAGTAAATAAAAATAAAATTAAGTTATATTTGAGAATTTGAACTTAAGTGTTAAGTTTAAATTTAATGTAATGGATTTAAATTGAACATTGCAATTTAATAAGTGAATTATTATTAAATCTTGATTTTTGAATGGAAATTTAACTTTATACGATCATGAACTTGAGGAAAAATTAAATGATGTTATAAATGTGAAAATGTATGATTTTATTAGTTAAAAATGTTTTAAATACAAATATAATTGGTTGAGAAATTATATTGAATATTTGAAGTTAATTGACTGTATTTTTGAAATGCTATTAATTACAATGTAAATGATATCACAGCATTTGAAAATGCTGTAGTTGATGATAATGAACTAAAAAGCTAAATTGAATTAAAAGCTATTATAGCAATTTTTGTAAGTGCTATAAATTGTTGAATTTAACTAAGTTTATTCGAAATTTAAGTAAACCCTATTACAACATTTTAAAATGTTGTCTTTTGTTAAATTGAACTGTTTTGAATGTATTTTTCCGTAGCGTTTTCTAAATGCCACGAAAAGTGAATTTTCACTGCTTTGATAAGCTTAAGTGAATAAATGAACTTTGGAAGTCGAAAATTTTGGAAATTTAATAATTTAATTATTAAACATAATAACTTCATTTTAATGATTAAAAATGATTTTTGGAATATATACTGTTTTGAAATATGGATTGAAATGATATTTTAAATTTAATAAAATGAATAATGATTTGAAATGAATGTGGTTTCAAAAAGATATGGTATTTTGATATATTAAATGACTAAAATGTGGTTTTGAAAACATATGATATTTTGATATATTAAAATGGTTTGAAAATGGAGTTTTGAAAGATATGATATTTTGATATTAAAATGATTTGAAAAGAAGATCTGAAAGATATGATATTTTGGAATGATTTAATCTTTATTTTGATAAATATTTGGGTTGAAATAATATTTTATTTTGAAGTATAAATATTGTTTTAAAGGGTTATAACTATGGGTTATAATAACGATCGGTTGTTAAAGAGACCGGGATCGGATATTGTCTTATAGCCGGCCAATACCGAAAACCACTTTAACAACTGTGTACGCGGTGGAGATTCCAGAATGAAGTAGGATGGTGGCGACGTTCTCGAGGTATATTACGTGGACCCAACTCCCGTGAGTTGGCATATATGAATAAAACAGGAGCTATACCGGGCTACACAAATGGTCGCACCCTTTCATCGAGCATGCTCCATCGGAAACCATTCTATTACTATTGTGATTCGATTCGGTGGTGCCACTTTGATTCGGGGGTATTGTTCGAGGTGGGCGGAAGCTGCTGGCTTGCCGTCACCACCGGCCGGGAGTGCAAACGGTGTATCCACCATAGCATTGCCTCGCGTGCCGTGTCATATCCTTATATCGAGCCCACTACGATTTTGGTTTTAAAGATCCGACCGCGTTAAGGTTCACCATCCCCTTAACGCTATTTTCTATATGATTATACTTTACTGATTAGACACTACTGTATATAGCACAATATACTATATAGTAAATAGTTTAACGGATCCTTAGAGGATGGGCGGCCCTAAGCATCTTCTAAGTTACTTGTACCTTTACTACAGTTCACTTGAGTTGGTTTACATTGTATAAGTATGTATATCCTGACTCGAGTGTTTGTATTTTTATTTATGCTCGGGTCAGCCTGAGTTATTCACAGATTTGGATTTCCACTTTCTGGAGATTGGAATCGCTGGAGATTATCTACTTGTCAAGTTTATCTTTTGAAATCTGTTGTTCCTTTCAGCTCTTGTATTAGTTGACATCTATGAAGTGAGACTTCTTTTGTACTTTATTTCCTCTGTTGTATTTTATGTAACTCTGATATTTTTATATAGTAGCTTCATGAACTACTATCTCTTTTTACTTCCGCTGCATTATTATTACTCTGTGTCTGTGATCTATGATTTTTATTTACTGTATATTATGAGATTTGCCAAATTTTTAATTACAACGCGGTATTTTGAGCAATTCAATTCCGGCATGAGTGTCTACCTATACACTTATAATGGATGTGAATGGTTGAAATATCGGGTCGTTACAGTTGGTATCAGAGCTTTGGTAGCTCTAGGAAAAACTCAGCATATGGAGTGAATGTATTTACAGAACCACTTACATTCGAGTTTGAATCTCTTCCTTTTTGACTCAATTCCTTTGAATTTTGGAACGTTCCCTACGATTCCAAAATCCATTCGTATCCTTCACTATTCATCTTCTTTTGACTCTGGAGTATTTCATAACTCTGCTTCGAATGATCTTTCTAGTAAGTCGGCAGTCACGCCAATTTCAAATTGAATTGAAAAAAAGAAGGGGGAAAACTCCTTTACAAATTAGCATCGATTCACTAGAGATTTATATCTATCCTTGGTTTAGATGCTAATATCATTTGTTATTCCAAACTCTAACTTTCGAGATCGAATGTAGATTTACCCTAGAAAATCCACGTTGATCTTATTCTTTAAGTCAAGGTTGACCCGGTTAAGGTTGCCCGTGATTTATTTAAGTTAATCCACCTCCCTATTTTGTTATTTAATCATCTTGTCTTTTGTTTCCAATCTATTCTTCTAAACATTTTGAATTGTACTTGTATATCTATGTTTTGCTTTATATATTGTGTTGTTTGGATTGTTGATGTTGATTTGGGTTTCCGATCGATTCGTCTGATCAACGCTATCGATAGGATTTCTAAAACACTTTGATAGAACAAACCGATAATATTATTTTATAATTTGGTCAATGAAATAAAATTTTGATATATAAGTAAATTTATGGAACTTAATAAATTAATTATTTGAAGTGATAATACTTAATTTATCATTTATTGTTCTATAAATGAATTCATAAATAGTTGTTTATAAATTGATTTGGGAACCGAAATGAATTTAGAACAAGAAATTTGAGAATTTGATTTCCAATGGTTTCAAACCTTTTGTTTAAAAAGTTTTAAAAGAGATATATTATTTAAAGTATTTTCAAATAGAAATTTGTTTCCAAAGAATTTAAAGTTTAAAATTAGTGCTCTTCTCATTGTCGCTGGGAAATAACTTCGATGATGACCGCGACGTCATCGACGTTCATTTTCGAGTTTCGAAGTGAATAGATTGTTCTGTAGTCTTGCTACAGTTTTGTTTCGGGGGAATTTAATTGATTTGAATTTCCAAAATATGAATTGATTTATAATATATATAGATATATGATTGAAATTTGATTTGACATATTATATATATATTATTACTTATCTCTAAATTGTTTGGAGAAATCGGAAATACTATTCTTAAATTTTATTTTGAATAATAATTTCAATTATAAAAAGAGAATCAAAAATTTGGATAAATGATTAAAACTTGAGAGAATTGAATTGGAAAGTTTTATTTGTATAATATAATTGCATTCAAATATAACTTACCTTAATTTCAGAAGTTAACAATGTAATTGGATAATATACAATGTAAAAAGATTTTATAAATGAAATTTGAGTGGTTATAATAAATGTTATACACTTAAATTTTAATTATAAAATGATTAACAGAGGTAAATATAATAAAGGGTAATTGAATAACTTACAATAAAATGATGTTAAAAGAACTAAGAATGAAAGAAAGTAGTTATAATAAGTGTAAGTATGTTTAACATAAGTGATAAATATAGTGAGAGGAATAAATTTAATTTTAATTAGGAATAAAGAAGAGTTAAATTTATTAAGTACATTGTGAGTGTAATAAATGATTATTTTTCAAACCCATGGTTTTAAAAATTGTTAATTTAAGATGATTGGATAATAAGATAATGAAATTTGGGATAGTTAAGATTTATTTAACTTGTGTAAAGATTTATTCTCTATTTAAGTTGAAATTTCCATGCTTTCAAATTTATTTCCTTATTTTGTTTTTCAAACTATCTTTTGGTTGTCCTTATCATCCTTATCTTGTTGTAGACTGGTATAGGCATCTTTCTATAATCTTTGATAATCTTTGGTACTCATTTGAATCTATTTTGCGTGCTTGAGTTCTTGATTTTGGAGAATCTTGGAAAGATCATCTCCACCTTATGAAACATACCTGTAACAATAGTTATCAGGTATAATTTAAATCTCCTTGTCATCTTGTCCTAATCTTATTTCACTCTATTTTTTTTCTATGTTTTCCCGTACCTCATTCCTTTTCGGGGACGAAAAGTTTTGAGTGAGGGAGAGTGTAACAACCCTGTATTTTATGATTTATTTTTTTTTGTATATTTTAATTATTTTAATTAATTTTGATTTAAAAACTTATTTTTTTATTTTGAATGATTAATTTTGTTACTTTAAATATAAACTTTAGTTTTGATATGAATTATCATTCCAAAGCATGTCTAAAAAGAATATTTTCCAAAAAGTGAATTTTGGTCAAATCAATCAAACTTTGACTTTTAATTTAAATTTTTAAAAGCTTGAAAATTTAAATTTTATCTTTTATTATGAAAGTAGATAAAAGTTTAAGAACACTGCTTTTCGTTTCGTTGAAAACGGATTTAAATTGCAAAAGTTATACTGTTTTCAATATTGTGTGTATATTGGGTTATTCAGCAATAGTCTTTATTTTAAATTTTATAAATGACATTTTATTTGATATATCTTATTCCAACTTGTATATTTATGTTATATTATGTATACTTTGACTTTTGGATATTTTTAAAATGATAATAGAATTTTTCAAAAATTTACTGTATTTATTTCCTATTTTTTAAGGCTGTTTTCTTATTTTCTGTTATTTTCTTCATTAAAATTATATTTAATTTTTTTTTTGTTTTTGTTTTGTGAATGTACTTTTATTTTATATTATTATTTATTATTAAAAATATATGACAAGCTCATATGAATTTTCTAAAATTTATTTCATGTAATTTCAAATTTTCTAGACTAGTTTACTATTTTAGCTATTTTCTTTAATTTAACTTTATATATTTAATAAATATTATATATATATATATATATATATTTATATTTTGATAAATTTTCGAATCTTATCTGTTATTATTATTAATTCTAGAATATCAAGTTATGTAAACAAATTTAAGAAGTTTGAAAGGTTTAAAGGCTAAGAAACGTAATGTCGTTTCACGTTTCTTTTACAATTTCTTTTGTCATCAATTCATCAGTTATTTTAGCCACTCCTTACTTTATTTATTTATTTTATACATTCACTTTTATTTGCTGTGTTTATACTTTATTAATATTAATTTTATATGTATTTTGATTAAAAATAGATTTTTCCAAAGATTTTTTGGGTTGTTTCAATTTATTTAGCCTAGTTTCACATATATTGATATTTTCTTTATATAAATTATATAATTTAAAATGTATTTTTTTTTTCTTATTTACATTATTTCTGAGATTATTTATCTATATTATCAGGTTTTTTATGTATTTACAAAATAGAAAAGAGAAATTTGAAAGGCCTTAAACTTTCTATCTTCCTATGGGCCTTTATAGTCCACCATTTTACTTTTAACCTAACCTTTCACCAATTAACCCTAACTATTCCTCATTTTTTTTTCTCCAGCCGACTTCCTCCTATTATTCACGAATTTTCAAAGCTCCAAAACCCTAAAATCATGGCCCCCATCTTGAAGAAATTTTTTTAGGTAAATTCCTCTTTCTAATTTTTCTCCAATTTCTATGCAAATTTTCCTTGCTTTCTTCCCTAATTAGAGCGCCTTTCCCCCTTGCTCCACGGCCACCACCCTCTTCCATCTCTTCCCGACCATCATCACCATCTAAGCCTACAGCCATGACCATGGACGAACACCCCTTGATGGTCAAACTCTTCCAAATGCAACCAAAAGCCTAGATCTATGCTTGTTTGGCCTTTTCTTGCTCATCCACTTCAACCACCACCATAGCAGCAACCACCACCTCTGACCTGATCATCACACACCCCTCCAACCTCTGTCTAGATTTGAAGCATCAAGAGCCGAGCCAAACAATGCATGTAGATGAGTCTTGTGGTGCACCAAAACTACACTATGTTGCCTAGTCTCTTGATATTCTTATGTTGTAACTTCCTCCATATGTTCTAGCCTTTATGCCATGCATTCCTATGATCAAACTTGAGCCAAAGTCATGTAAAACCTGACCTAAATAAACCCCTAGGTCATGCAAAAGAATAGAGAAAGCAAGGCAAAAGTCATTGCATTCATATCTCTTTTTATTCCTTTTTATTTCAAAGTTATTTCATATCTAGTTTTATTGAATTTGTGTTTGTTTGGATATTTTGTTTTGGGTTGTAACACAAGTTCTAAGCTTGGATCTCTTCCTACTTGAGCCTATTGTTGTGTCGTCGTGCCTTCTGGAATCAGTTGTGTCATTGGTATTGAAATCTCCAGCCATAAAAGATGAGTTAAACTCACACGACGTTTATACTTATGCAGTTGTGAAACAACAACAATTGAATGTGTAGAATTTTATGTGATGTTATAACTGACTGTGATTATTTATATATGATGTTAAACCTGTTAAATTTCATGTCATATCATCTATTATTATATATATGTTGTTACTGTTCATTCATATCTGTTTATCACCATTGCAAGTTCCCTGTAGACTAGAATCACTATGGGTTGAAATGATACATACCCGAAACGGACTTTAGAATAGGGAAAAATCGTTATGGGATGAAATGATCGGCCTGAATGATTTTCAAATTTATTTCTTTTACTTGGGACTGCGGGTTTGAAATGATAAAACCCGGATTTTTCTTTGTAAATTACGGGTTGAAATGATATATTACCCGTATCACTTTACCTAGCGTAGAAAATTATATACAGGCCCGTAGTTAAAATATGTTTTTCTAAAATATTTAAAATATTTTAGAAATGTCATTATTATAACATTTTGATTTAAAATTTATTAAAAATAAATTTTGTAAACTATTATTGATTTTCTGAACAATTGTAAGTGAAATGAATTAATGAAAAGTTAGAAAATTTTGAACGTAAGTTATTTTGGAAAATTTGATTTAATTATAATTGGAAATTAAATTGAATATGAGATTATGATAATTTAAATTTAAATTAATTAAAAGTGATTTTATATCATATTAATGATTTTTAACAAATTTGAAATGTGAAATGAAAGAATATTTTAAGTTGAAATTTTGAAATATAACTAAAATTGGAAATTTATGAAATTGACTTAAAAGTGAACTTTTAGTTAAGTAAATAAAAATAAAATTAAGTTATATTTGAGAATTTGAACTTAAGTGTTAAGTTGAAATTTAATGTAATGGATTTAAATTGAACATTGCAATTTAATAAGTGAATTATTATTAAATCTTGATTTTTGAATGGAAATTTAACTTTATAAGATCATGAACTTGAGGAAAAATTAAATGATGTTATAAATGGGAAAATGTATGATTTTATAAGTTAAAAATGTTTTAAATAAAAATATAATTGGTTGAGAAATTATATTGAATATTTGAAGTTAATTGACTGTATTTTTAAAATGCTATTAATCACAATGTAAATGATATTACAGCATTTGAAAATGCTGTAGTTGATGATAATGAACTAAAAAGCTAAATTGAATTAAAAGCTATTATAGCAATTTTTGTAAGTGCTATAAATTGTTGAATTTAACTAATTTTATTCGAAATTTAAGTAAACCCTATTACAACATTTTAAAATGTTGTCTTTTGTTAAATTGAACTGTTTTGAATGTATTTTTCCGTAGCGTTTTCTAAATGCCACGAAAAGTGAATTTTCACTGCTTTGATAAGCTTAAGTGAATAAATGAACTTTGGAAGTCGAAAATTTTGGAAATTTAGTAATTTAATTATTAAACATAATAACTTCATTTTAATGATTAAAAATGATTTTTGGAATATATATACTGTTTTGAAATATGGATTGAAATGATATTTTAAATTGAATAAAATGAATAATGATTTGAAATGAATGTGGTTTCAAAAAGATATGATATTTTGGTATGTTAAATGACTAAAATGTGGTTTTGAAAACATATGATATTTTGATATATTAAAATGGTTTGAAAATGGAGTTTTGAAAGATATGATATTTTGATATTAAAATGATTTGAAAAGAAGACCCGAAAGATACGATACTTCGGAATGATTTATTCTTTATTTTGATAAAGATTTGGGTTGAAATAATATTTTATTTTGAAGTATAAATATTGTTTTAAAGGGTTATAACTACGGGTTATAATAACGATCGGTTGTTAAAGAGACCGGGATCGGATATTGTCTTATAGCCGACCAATACCGAAAACCACTTTAACAACTGTGTACGCGGTGGAGATTCCAGAATGAAGTAGGATGGTGGCGACGTTCTCGAGGTATATTACGTGGACCCAACTCCCGTGAGTTGGCATATATGACTAAAACAGGAGCTATACCGGGCTACAGAAAGGGTCGCACCCTTTCGTCGAGCATGCTCCATCGGAAACCATTCTATTACTGTTGTGATTCGATTCGGTGGCGCCACTTTGATTCGGGGGTATTGTTCGAGGTGGGCGGAAGCTGCTGGCTTGCCGTCACCACCGGTCTGGGAGTGCAAACGGTGTATCCACCATGGCATTGCCTCGCGTGCCGTGTCATATCCATATATCGAGCCCACTATGATTTTGGTTTTAAAGATCCGACCGCGTTAAGGTTCACCATCCCCTTAACGCTATCTTCTATATGATTATACTTTACTGATTAGACATTACTGTATATAGCGCAATATACTACATAGTAAATAGTTTAACGGATCCTTAGAGGATGGGCGGTCCTAAGCATCTTCTAAGTTACTTGTACCTTTACTACAGTTCACTTGAGTTGGTTTACATTGTATAAGTATGTATGTCCTGACTCGAGTGTTTGTATTTTTATTTACGCTCGGGTCAGCCTGAGTTATTCACAGATTTGGATTTCCACTTTCTGGAGAATGGAATCGCTGGAGATTATCTACTTGTCAAGTTTATCTTTTGAAATCTGTTGTTACTTTCAGCTTTTGTATTAGTTGACATCTATGAAGTGAGACTTCTTTTGTACTTTATTTCCTCTGTTGTATTTTATGTACCTCTGATATTTTTATATAGTAGCTTCATGAACTACTATCTCTTTTTACTTCCGCTGCATTATTATTACTCTGTGTCTGTGATCTGTGATTTTTATTTACTGTGTATTATGAGATTTGCCAAATTTTTAATTACAACGCGGTATTTTGAGCAATTCAATTCCGGCATTAGTGTCTACCTATACACTTATAATGGATGCGAATGGTTGAAATATCGGGTCGTTACATCTAATCATATAATTTAAAATCATTTTATATTTTGCATTTTCAATTTCCAATATCCGTTTTACTTAAGCCCGTACGATGTACATATATCATGCGTACGCAATATCAAATCTGATCACTCTCTCAATCACAAAATTTCACTTCTGAACTTGTATCATTCACACAACTCTCTAGTGCGGACTCGGATTTGGTTCCTTGATCAAAAATCGTTATTCTCCTTGCATAGCTATACACTATGATAAAGAATTCCAGAATCAACCAAAAATCCATATCCAGGTTCGCCGTTGGGAATCGAGTGAAAAATCCTAACTCGGATCGATATAAACTATCTCGAAATTCTATGCTTGAAATTGGATCAAATCGTTATGTGAGTAAAATAATATACATACAATTTACATATTTATTTCTATTGATTCTTAGCTATACCAAATTCCTTTGTTTATATTTACATCATTTCCATTCAATTATTCACAATTATCATTCACCTTGCATTATTCACATTGCTTAATTTCTTGGTATGTTTTTCACTACCACTTTATCACTTAAATTTTATACCCACTTTTAGTCAAATTTAAATTCAATTCCATTTGCTCAATTTATCTCCCAATTTTAAATATTGAATTTATCAACCATATCCCAAACCATATTTACTCACTAATTAAATTAGTTAGTTCAATTAGCCTATTTTATTAATTATCTCAAATCTCAATAAATTCCTGTGAGAAATGTGGATTACGGATCTTAAGGCTAGGATTAACACCAGAGGGAAGGGTGAATAGTGTTAATAAAGAATTACTAAATCTTTTTCAGTTTATGTTAATTTAGACACAAATGTATGCAATATACAGATAGAGATATGATCATAGAAACAAACACAGATGCAGAAATAAAATAAAAGTAGTAAAGGAAAGAACACACCGGATTTTATACTGGTTCGGAGATACCCTACATCCAGTCCCGCAACACAAGTACGAATTTCCTTTCAAAAGAAATTGTACAATTACACCCTCGGTTTCAAGGCTATGAGGTACACCCTCCAGAATTTCTATCCTCTAGGTAGAGATACTTGATTTCTGAGCCACAAGTTTACCCAATTGATTTACCAAGGCTACAATCACACCTTTTCTCTTTTCATTGATTTCCAAGGCTACAATCACACCTTTTCTCGCTTAATAGATTACAAAGAAGTCTATAACTCTGAATAGCACTGAGAACCTTGTAGAGATAGTGATAGAGAATCAAACTAGAAGTAATCGAGTTTGATTCAATATTGATTTCGGCAGAGTAATTGTAAGAATATGTATTAAGAAATGTGGAAGAAGAAGAGGAGTGAAAAAGAAGAAAATCTGATATAAAATTCGTTGAAACTAACCCCTATTTATAGAAGAACAACAGCCATGTCCATTCATTAAAGAGTTATGGCGAATAGATACTTCTTTTGAAATTTAAGTTTTGAATTCAACTGACACCATATCGACATGGTTACCCTAGGCATGTCGACATCCCAAAGCAATTTTTGGTGAGTTGATTTTCTTTGAAAATAACCTTTATCTTATATTAAATTTATTTTAAACTTTACAAATATACATGATTATAGTTAAAATTTGTAAGTAAATATAGAGAATAATATATATAGATTTTAACTATAATGTTATATTTAAATCTAGGTATAAAAGTTAACTATATAATTTAAAAAGACAGTCTAAAATCAAGAGTAATTGGACTTTGAAATTAAAGATAATTTTGAGGCTAAAATTATTTAAAATCAGGATAGAGAGTTTTGATGTTTTTAAAAGAAAATTTTTGAAAATCATTTTGAAAACAAGATAATTTTGTAAAATCATTTGAATTAAAATTTGTGGATACAAAACAATGTTCCACTAGATTTTCGTAGGTTCCATCCTACTTAGGGTTCCATCCCTTTAACAGGCTCGAAGTGGATTCCATTCCACGAATAAATTGGATTTTAAGATGCCAGTGCTTTTCTACGAGTTTTAACAAAAATTCCTAATAAAAATACTTATGCTTGAAATCTTGAACTCTTGATAATCTTGATACTCATGAGTCTTCTATCTCAATATCTTGAATCTCTATACTGTACAGTCTTCATTCTTGGTACATGCATGGTTAAATCCTACATATACATATATATCTAAACTTATAGTGTCAGTATTTTTATTTTATAATATATTCTAAGGTTGTTGTCATCAAAAACATCATCTCACGGACTAACAATCTCCCCCTTTTTTATGATGACAACCTTTGTTTATAAAATATTATTTCTATCCTAATAACTCCCCGTAAAACTAATAAACTCCTCCTTAATTTATGCTTAACTATCCTATTTTATATTTCTCCCCATTTGTCATCAACAAAAAACTCACTGCCCCTCATTCTTGGACTTCAGTACCTACATTGATAAACTATACAGTGGAATTTATAATATATAGATAAGAAACAATTATACTTATGAACATGATAACTAATCAAAGACTATATACATTTCAATGTGTGTATATATATATATACACACACATATATATATATATATATATATATGTTTTATACAACAAACTCCAAACAAATATAAAGAAATCAATTCACACAAAGTATCAATCCAAACCAAATCAATTCAAACAAATATCAAACAAGGTAATGAAATCAAACGTTACGAGGAACATCAACCCATCCTTCTTCTCCAAAGATTGGGTATGCCATAATAGCATCCCAATTATCATTGTCATTGGTGAGAGAGACAGGAGGATGTGCTTCGTTATCATCCTTGTGCAGAGAGGAGATCATCCATCGTATCGCATCGAAGTGCCTTTCTTGTTCCTTGATCATCTGCATTTGACTTAATTCAAAGTGACGCTGGTTACGTAGAATAAACAAGAGAATATTCTTGAACAAATTAAGAGTTTCTTCAAGATTTTCGAATAGATTGTGAATAGGATTAGCCATAGTTGAATTTGTGAAAGAAATAAAGGATATAGATGATAAGAAATAAATTTCAGTGAAGAATTCTGGAAGAAACAGGTACCTATAGGTGTAGAAATTCGTTTGAAATGAATAGACATTTGATAGTTATTCAAATTTCAAATTCAAAATCAATTGTCATTTCTGACCAGTGCATGTCAACATGGTCATATAGGGGATGTCGACATGGGTTAGTAAAAAATTATGACTAATTTGATTTTATGAATAGTTGTGTGTGTGTGTGTATGTGTGTGTGTGTGTGTGTGTGTATGTGTGTGTGTGTGCGTGTGTGTGTCTATATATATATATATATATATATATATATATATATATATATATATAATATACTAACATTTATTCTAGAGATAAGATAAGGTAGATAACTGAAAGGAAATTTCATTTCATTGCATACTACGATAATACAATGATTAAGCACACAACAAACTACATGAACATTCGAAATAAAGCAAACTAAAACAAAACAACAAGATACGAAAAGATAAAACTAGTTAGAGGATGATGATGATGAAGATAGTCCAAATTTCTTGCTGACTTTGGAAATGAACTTGTTCATCTTGGATGAAATTTTGTCCAACTTCTTACTAATAGATCTTTTACGAATCCGTTGATTCTCAACAATCGTCTTTTGGTTTTTGAGAAGGGTTTTGGTGGATGGATTAGGAGGATAGTCAATGCTTTCCAAAGAGGTTTCACCTTCTTCTTCTTCTTCTTCAATTTCCATTTCATCCCCTTCTTCTTCTTCCTCTTCTTCCATTTCCTCGTGAGCCAAACGCTCTTCCTTTTCAGTAAGGGTCTCATAAGGTTGAAAAACAAATGGAATTTTCATAAGCGTAATGTTGGAATGATTGTAAACCTTTTTAGAAACAAATTCTTCGCCTTTGAAATCCACTCCTAAATAGTTAAAAATCCGAGTGAGATAAATTCCATGATATAAAGTATTCCCACCCATTTCAAGATTTTTGGGACGAAGTTCATCCAAAATAACTTGCGCCCAATTTATGTCATAATTTCCAAAAATAGCAAAAAGTGCTTTGCAAACTTTTGAAGTAGGATTGTTAAAATTCCCCGATCTTAGGGTCAAAGTATGTTGCAAAAGAAGATTGACAATTCTTGCTTTTGGCCGAAAATTTCTATTTTTAAATTCAAAATCATCATTTCTTTCGAAAATGTGATGAAATGTCTTATGATCATGTTCATCGATTTTAAAGTTAGAAAGATCCATTACCGAATTCTTACAATTGAGAATAATACCCAAAAGATCACAAATCAAAACAATTCTAGTGCCTTTGACACTACTCCAAATTTCATTCTTGTTACCATTATAAAATCCGCGATTTAAATTCGCATAGAAAATTTTGACAAGATTAGGATAGCAAACAAAATCATTTTGAGAAGCATCAATAAGACTAAGAACTCCATTGTTTGCAAAAAGAGAATCAATTTCGTAAGAAGAAAATTTTTGAAAAATAGCAAATTTTTCGGGATGGACTTTGGCATAGTTAGCATAATTGATGTATGCTTTTATTGCCTCCGGATCATTGAATAATTGTTCTTTAATTTTTCTGGAAATTCTCATGGTGAAGTGGTTGCTTGAAGAAGCCATTAAAGTAGAGAGTAGAGAGCTTGAAGTTATGAAGAGAGAGTTTGAATTTGAAAATGGGAGTGAAAAGATATGATAAAAGATAGTGAATAAATAGATTCTTAAAGGACATATTCTCTGGTCAAAAGGTAGCTTTTCATAGAATTGAATGAAGTGAAAAGGTGGAGGGAAATTCAAACATTTGAATTCAAATTTTGAAATTCAAATTCAGGTACCCATGTCGACATCATGGTAGGGACCGTGTCGACATGTGCCTTTGAATTTTCATGAATTGGCTTTTCCTAAGTTCTCTAATATATATATAAATATTATTATTATTATTAATGCCTATATATATCTGAAATATTATTAAACTTCAAGTATATTTCAGAAAATATTATTATACTATTAAAAAATAATAAAAATAATAATAAAATAATGAAGTAATAATAAAAAATAGAAAACAAATTTTAAAATTCAAACAACACACCAATTCAAAATCAATCAATCAAACAATCAAGCAACTAATTCTAAGCAAGCAATTTCAACCAATTGTATTGTAAACGTGTACCTTTTTCTGAGTCCGTTTCTTTGAATTCGTCGGAGTCATGAACAGCTGTGAAACACAAATTCTAATTATCTATCTTCTGATCATCATCACTTGAGGACGAGTCTGAATCATCTAGAGTAGCAGTAAATACACGCTTCTGTTTCTCTGCTGGATCATTGTTCATAGGAGAATTTTGCTTATTTGGATACGGACAGTCTTTTTTGAAATGGCCTGGTTTATCACAGTTGTAACATTTGTCATTATTTGGCAGTGCACTCTGATTTCAAGAATTCTTATAGTTGTTTCTCTTGAGATTATTCATCTTTTTGTATTTCAGGAATTTCCTAAAATTTCTAGTCATAATGGCTATCTCTTCATCATTATCGCTGTTTGAGTCTTATCCATCAGTCAATGCATTAAATGCCATTGATTTCTTTACATATGCTTTACTTTCTCTTCTCCCGATCATTTGAACTTCATACGACATCAGATTTCCACTTAATTTTCTATATTTAAAGTACAGATGTCATTTGCCTCTTCGATCGCAAGTATCTTTTGATCCCATTCTACAGTTAGAGAATTTAAAATCTTTCTGACTTGATCTTCTTCAAAAAATTCCTTTCCCAAAGATATAAGAGAATGCACAATATCCTGAAATCTACTATACATATCCGAAATAGACTCATTAGGATTCATTTTAAATAATTGAAACTGATTTGTGAGCATGGAAATTTTGGTCTGTTTAACTTAGCTTGTTCCTTCGTGAGTAACTTGCAAAGTTTTTCAGATTTCATATGCAGACTTACAAAATGACACTCTATTGAATTCATTTCTATCTAGTGAACAAAATTGAATATTCATAGCCTTAGAATTATTTTGTGCAACAGTCTTTTGCTCAGCAGTTCATTGTACAAAATTAGTTGTGGGTTCAGAATATTCAGTTTGTGTGATATTCCAAGTGTCTAACCCTATAGATTGTAAATATATTTTCATCCTACATGCCCAATGTGCATAGTTACTGCCATTAAAAAGTGGTGATCTAATAGTGGACTGACCCTCTACAAATGAACAAGTGACAGGGATACTAGTGTTAGTAACAGTACCAGTGTTGGTAGCCATTTTGAAAACTTTTCAAAAATCAGATTATGAAACTTTGAAAACCTTGCTCTGATACCAATTGTGAGAAATGTGGATTACGGATCTTAAGGCCAGGATTAACACTAGAGGTGGGTGAATAGTGTTAATAAAGAATTACTAAATCTTTTTCAGTTTATGTTAATTTAGACATGCAAGATACAGACACAGATATGATCATAGAAACAAACATAGATGCAGAAATAAAATAAAAGAAGTAAAGGAAATAACATACAGGATTTTATACTGGTTCAGAGTTACAGTACATCCAGTCCCGCAACACAAGTACGGATTTCCTTTCAAAAGAAATTGTACAATTACACCATCGGTTTCAAGGATACGAGATACACCCTCCAGAATTTCTATCCTCTAGGTAGAGATACTTGATATCCGGGCCACAAGTTTACCCAATTGATTTACCAAGGCTACAATCACACCTTTTCTCTTTTGATTGATTTCTAAGGCTACAATCACTCCTTTTCTCGCTTAATATATTACAAAGAAGTCTGTAACTCTGAATATCACTGAGAACCTTGTAGAGATAGTGATAGAGAATCAAATTAGAAGTAATCGAGTTCGATTCAATGTTGATTTCAGCAGAGTAATGGTAAGAATATGTATTAAGAAATGTGGAAGAAATAGAGGAGCGAAAAACAAGAAAATCTGATATAAAATTCCTTGAAACTAACCCCTATTTATAGAAGAACAACAGCCATGTCCATTCATGAAGAGTTATGGCGAATAGACACTTGTTTTGAAATTTAAATTTTGAATTCAACTGACACCATGTCGGCAAGGTTACCCTAGGCATGTCGACATCCCAAAGCAATTTTCGGTGATATGATTTTCTTTCAAAATAACCTTTTTCTTATATTAAATTTATTTTAAACTTCACAAATATACTTCACTATAGTTAAAATTCATAAGTAAATATAGAGAATAATATATGTATAGATTTTAACTATAAATTTATATTTAAATCTAAGTATGAATGTTAAATATATAATTTAAAAAGATTGTTCAAAATCAGAAGTAATTTGACTTTGAAATTAAAGATAATTTTGAGGCTAAAATTATTTAAAATCAGGATAGTGAGTTTTGATGTTTTTAAAAGGAAAGTTTTGAAATCATTTTGAAAACAAAATAATTTTGTAAAATCATTTGAATTAAAATTAGTGGATACAAAACAATATTCCACTAGATTTTCGTAGGTTCCATCCTACTTAGGATTCCACCCCTTTAACAGGCTCGAAGTGGATTCCATTCCATGAATAAATTGGATTTTAAGAAGCCAGTGCTTTTCTACGAGTTTTAACAAAAATTCCTAATAAAAATATTTATGCTTGAAATCTTGAACTCTTGATAATCTTGATACTCATGAGTCTTCTATCTCGATATCTTGAATCTCTATACTGTACAGTCTTCATTCTTTGTACCTACATGGTTAAATCCTGCATATACATATATATCTAAACTTATAATGTTAGTATTTATATTTTATAATCTATTCTAAGGTTGTTGTCATCAAAACCATCATCTCACGGACTAACAATTCCATTTCCAAAATTTTATTTTATTTAGTCCCACTTAGGCTAAGTTGCCAAATTTCACTTTATTTGTTCAATTCAATTCATTTAATTTGTTCACTTAACTAACTTATTCTACTACCACAATCACTTCACTTAACTTTTCTTAAGTTAAATTTAACCTCTTATCTCAATTTCACAATTTCTTTTCTTATCTATATCATTTCTCAAATTTATAAGTTCAAAACTTATCTTTACTTATTTCACAACACTTAGATAGCAAATTTCAGAATCTAAACACCAAGTTTAATTTCAAATTAATTTGGAATCATACACACACACATACACATATCTCACTTTTATATCAAACCAAAATTTTAAATTTCTTAAAATCAAAACTCATATGTCAAAACAAAACTCCATTAGCAAACCATTAACATCACCAAGAAAGCCGAAAATGAACACCGATGATGTCGCGGTCATCATCGAAATTATTTTCCAATGGCCGAAGTAAGTTCTCCGCTTTTATTTCTTTCGAAAAACCATTTTTATTTAGAAAAAAATACTTCCAAAATAATATTATCGTTATTATTTCCAAAACACTTTGGGGCACGTTTCAAAATCTCCAGGACTTAGTTTCAGAACTTCTCAATTTAAATCGATTATAATTTATAAGTCACATTTATTAATTATATTTACAAAATTTCACTCTCTTAAAACATTTCAAAAATGTTCCACCATTGCTTATTTTATAATAAACATCTTTTATTAAGGCAAATCAACCAATTAATGATAATAATCAATGTTATCATTCCTATAACCAAACACATTATATATACCATAATAATTTTTGAAAATTATTCTTTTATTATAACATATAATCAGGGTATAATTATTTCATTTGCCCAATTTCAATACAACACTATGTCGAATTGTCCTGTTCAAGTGTTTAGAGATCCCTATCAATAACGTTAATTACTCGTATTGACCAGAATCCATAAGCCACTCAACAAATCAACCAACACGGTATAAAACAATTTTTATATTCACTAACAAATACGCGCTCATATCTATTAATACACTCTAACTCATTCTAGGGTGCTACTAACCCTATCTCTAATGAGTTACCCCTCAAAGCTAAGGTTATCGCTAAACCAAAGCTCTGATATCCACACATGTCCAATTTATACAATCCAGAACATAGATAATTATTAGGGTTAATTAAGAAAAAAAAAAGAAAAAAAAAACAAACACAGAATCTCAAGCGGAACGATAAAATATAATAATCAAATAAATAATTCATGAAGTTGTTTACTATGCATTTGGTTATAATCTATACAATACTTATGTGAGTTATACATACATCATGGGAAAATAAATAATGCAGCAGACAACATGATGCAGGAATACTGATAGTAGTAATATACCAAATCTTTATCTTCGTCCTCCAGAATAAATCTTCAATAAGCTAAAAAACTCAGGACTGACCTAAGCATAATGAAAAGACAGAGTCAGGATTAAAATATCCTTATGTAAGTCAAATCCATATCACATAATAACGTGAGCGTAAGAGCGTCAGAGATGCTTACGGGGTTTCACATATTCTATCCAGTGTATAATGTCGGTGCAATAACTCAAGGGATTTTATGGGATTTTCCATCTCTTAAGGATCCATCAAAATATTTATATGTATTAGAATACGCTACATATGTAATGTCTAATCAGTCAAATAAATATTTTTCTTAGAGTTAAGGCTTTACATTATCCTCATTAATGCATTTCTAAGCATTGGCATACAGTTTTCATTTGACACCACCAGCAGAACGTTGGTAGTCAGGGAAGCGCCATGATACGACAACACTAAAACAAAATCGTATGGGTTTCATATAGGGATAAAAGTATGACAAAGCACGTGAGGCAATGCCCAAGGTAGGATACTACCAGTTCACCCTTCCCGATGGTGGTAATGCATCTTGACCATGATCACCTACCGCGTCCAACACTCCCATAAAATCGAAGAGTGCGCACCAATCAATCACAATGAAAATGATGGTAACACGAAGAAGTGTGTCCGCTCGGGGCAACAAATCCACCTGGCCGGTACATGTAACGACCCAAAATTTTTAGTGATTTTATTTATTAAACTAATTGAAATTTTGTGAAATTTTAAACAATAAAATTTGAAAAAAAAATTATTATTTGGAATACGTCTATTTTAACATAGCAACTGGTAATTTTTCATCTGATTATATTGAAGTTTATTTTATTAAGTAATTTTATTTCAATTTAAATTAGTTAAAATGGATGATAATAAAATACTTTTCGAAACCTAAATATATCAACATGAGAAAATTTATTTAGAACACTCAGAATCTGACTGCATAAATTCGTTTCGTAAAATTTGGACGTTTCTAGCTCTGTTTGGATTTTTCCATATAGAATAGCAACGTGTATCGGTACTGAATATCGACTTTTGATCGGATGATCGTATCATTGATATCTGTATACCTTTTTGATCGTCTCGTCGTGCTGATATCATAATATTTTCATTTTTGTGTTTTGATGTCCGATGTGCAATGCAAACGATAAAACGGATAGCCGTGTCAGTTATGAAATTTCAAACTTTCGGTTTCCTATCTATTCGAAATTTCCTTAACGGTCCAATTTCTAACAGTCATAATGTAGATCCCCACGTGTCTCCATACCTCCGACTAGCCTATCACCAACACCCGCCTCCGCTGCTATCCCCCTCTGCCAAACAACTTCCCATCCACGGCAAACACCTCCACAGCCAAGACTTACAGCCTTCAATCTCTGTCGAACTACCAGCGCCTCGACCCAGAACTTCCACCCATCATTTCTTCGGCCATCTTCCTCGTTCCATTTGTGTAAGTGTATATTTATTTATAAATATATATGTTTATATATATGTGAACTGTTATAAATATATTAGTTCATAAGTACACAAAGTTATTAATGTCAAACTGTGGTTTCTACATTATGTATATACCAGCTTATATATATTGTATTGTATGTATATGTAAAAATTTAATAGATTGCATATAGTAGATTTTGTTTGGATTTCTTCAGTTTAGCGTGTGTATGTATGTGTGTGTGTGTGTGTATATATATATATATACACACACACACATATATGTTGGCATACCTGTTTATATACAAGTGAGTGTGTGTTTAGATTTATAAAGTCGTCGCTTTATATATATATATATATATATATATATATATATTAGTATTTATATGGTAAGCATTATATTATATTATATTATATATTCATT